>OV702290.1:35000000-40000000 GCA_916181665.1 Avena sativa
AATAAGATAGAGGCAATAGGTACTATATGTATGCAAGCATGTGGTAGTGCTTGCCTGGCAGCTCAGTTGAAGCAAGGGATGGATCTGGGTAGTGCTCCTGGTTCTCTTGATATCTCCCCTGCTCAGCGTCTATTCGGAGAAGAACCAAACAAACAAGGGCCAACATAAATAAAGTGCACAAGCATCTGAATAAATGCATCAAGCAAACAATCATGCCATGATGAATGATGCACAATTTGCATGGCAATAAAGTAGCATGGCATGGGTGAGGTATGGAATACAAGAATAAACCATTTTATTTAGTTTTGGCCCCATTTTACCTTCATATTAGTTGCTGTATACACTATATTTACATGATGCATGCTTCAAATCAAACCATGGAATGCATAAACAGAAAGGTCTCGTCGAGCTAATCATTTTAGACATATTATTTGTTAAATTTGGAGTTATAAAACAAAAGTTATTAATTAAATAAAGTGGAAGGGCAATTTATTGTAATTTAAATAAACTTGGAATTTTAAATGTTCAAAATATATTTCGGATTGCATATTTGAAATCCTCACATTTTCCTGATTTGAAAACATATATTATTTGTATTATTTGGATTTATATTTCAAAAGTTATTTAAAAACAGAATTTAAATTTGAATTTAAATTAAATTTGAAAAGATTTGAATTAAACAGAAAACATACAGACTTTTTATACTCGGCTCGTCCTAGCCCTAGACGCTGACGGGTGGGGCTCGCGCTGACGCAGCAGCAGGTGGGGCCGCAGAGGCTGCAGGGCTTTTCTCACTCGGTACTTCCTAACCACACCGATGACAAGTGGGGCCGGTTACAGCGGGGCCACGCGCACGCGTCGCCCAGCCGGGGCGTGACACGTGGGCGATCCCAGGCGCGGGGGGGACTGGTCTGTGGTGGACTGGGTCTTCCGCGGGTTTATTTGCAAAAGAACTCCGCGGCTGACAGGTGGGGCACTGGGGACGGCGGGTTTAGGCGGGAAAAAGGCCAGGGGGCTCTGCGCAAAATGGCCAGCGGGCTGCTGCTGTCGCTGACGGACGCGACACTGATGGCGGCGGATCTGGCGGACTTCCGACGACGATGGCGACGAAACTAGCGAGAAATTGGCCAAGCCACAAAAAGGAAAGCTGAAGAGGGTTGCAGGGTCTACAACTTTCATGCAGGTGGCATCGCCGGAGGAGGTCTACAGCGCGCGGGGCACGGCAAGGAACAGAGGCGGCAGAAACGGCTGCTGTAGCTGCTGCTGCCAGAGCGCGACGCGCGACGCGCGCGCAGAGCGTTCGACGGAAGGCGGCGGCGTTCTACGGCGAGAGGGGGAGGAAGAGGATGTCTAGGAGATGGAGGGGATCACCAGGAACTCGCTGGCGTGGTGGCTCGTGCGGAGGTGGAGGGGATCCGGCGTCGGGCTCGTGGACGGCCTCACCGACTCCCTCTCGGCATGGTGGCGACGGCGACGCTCCGGCGAGGTCCAGGCGCTGCTGCAGGTCCAGGGCGACGGTGAAGAGGCGGGGGAAGGTACTGGTACGCCTAGATCGACTCGACGTCCACCGGAACAGTGAAGCACAGAGGTAGACGTGGCTAGGGTTTAGGGGAGGAGATGGCCATGGCGGCTAGGGAGGTAGAGAGGGATAGAGGCAGGAGGAGAGGGTCAGGGTCTTCTCCAGATTTCGATCTGGCTGCCTGGGGTGGTTGGGGAGAGAGGGGAGGGAGGAGCACATGGGTTTGGTCTCCACTTTTTGCAAAGCAAGATAAGGCTCGGGTGGGGTAGGTTTCTCTCTTTCTTCTCTTTGTCTTGAAGCCAAAGAAAGAGTGGAGAGGGGTAGAGGTAGCTCGGGCTAGGTAGAAAGGGGCTCGGGTTAGGGTAGAGCTAGGGTTAGGAGAGACTCGGGTTAGCTCGAGGGGTAGATCATGGGGTGGTCTTGGGTTAGAGAGAGGAGAGATGGGGGAGGTACTTAGGGTTTAGAGGGAGGGGGTATGGTGTTTAGGGTGGTAGGGTTTAGGCTAGATATGATCCACATGACCATACATGGGTGTAGGTGAAAAGGAGATGAAGATGTGGTAAAGAGAGAGAGAGATGTGATGAGGTAGGGTGGCAATCCCTTGGCAAGCTCAATCATGATCAAACAAGCTCAAACAAGATAGCCAAAAGAGAGAGAAGAAGAGAAGGGGATGATGGCATAGATGGATATGGTGATGGGGTTTTAAGCAAGATCAACATAGATCAATCCAAAAGAAAGGATAGAGAGAGTGAGATGATCCACTCAAAAATCAAATAAAAACCAAATACTAGAAAAGGTGGCACTTGCATGGCCCATGCAAAATATTTATTGCCATGTTGATTCTTGTGAAAACAATATTATTACATGGCATTATTATGTTGCATTCCCAAAATTGGAATAAAGGCCAAGCAAAAAGAATTAAAAGGATGCCCCATGTGAAGTAGATGGAGATGACCATATTTGAAATACAATGGGACTTGCTAGTGTGTATATGCCACTAGATATTTAATAAGCCCACAAAATATCCCAACATGATGATAACCTCAAAAACAACACATATGGGAGCTAGAAATAGGGTCCCACTCACAAGGCATGCAAAGGTGGCCAAGTGGCTCTCATATATCAATAATGTGAAAACAAAATGATGCCAAGATGAGAGCATGCGGAAAAGAATTGGATCCATCCCAACCCACATGAGCTAGAGGTAAAACCAATAAGTGCCAAGCTCATATTTAGTTGGATGGTGGAATTATAAGGTGGTGAAAGAAAGGTGGTGGAGTTAATAAGAGATATGCCCCCAACTCAACTTGGGCATTAAACAATATATCAAGACCCAAATACAATATCAAGAGTCAAATACAATTAACAATGCATATGAGAGAAGAACCAAATGAAAAGGGGTTTTATATGATGCTCAAATGCAAGGTGGCATGATGACATGAGCATGATATAATGATGATGCAACAATTATATGTAGGAAGTAGCATCTATATAGACTAGGCTAGTAGCATTGCAATTGTTAGACAATTGGGATGCTACAACTCTCCCCCACTAAACAAGAATCTCGCCCCGAGATTCTAGGAAAAGAAAACAACACAAGGAGATGTGGGTGTTCGAACGAAGGTGACCCTCACGTTCCCAAGTTGATGAACAACGGAATGGTGCGACCACTACACCTTGCAAAACTTGCTAGACTTGTTGCGAGTCTTACGTTTTGCTTGAGAAACAATGGTCAGAAGAGGTGAAGGATTGTCGTGAGACAAGAAGGATAGGATGGACAAGGCTCCGGTTTCCTCAAGATACATGATAAGAGAAGAAGAACCACTTGTGAAAGAAAGGACAAGATGATGCGTCATGGATATAGAGAGGCACACCGTTAAGATTACAGATTTACCGATACTGGAGAGGATGAATCTTTGTGTCGCCGGAAGAAAAAGAGCTAGATTGGAAAGGTTTCAACCACTATGACAATAGCATCGTATATTCTCTCGGATTTGAGAAATGAAGTTCGGAAACAAAATTGCCTTCACACAATAGAGTCCCCTGATATCGACAGAAAGATTTAGTTAGACATCGCCGGATTAGATTCTTCTTGCGCCGGTAAGAACCAGAAGATCACGCAATTGAGATGCGCGGATATAACTTCTAGAGACGGATGTGAAGCCAGATCATGGTGGAATCCCGAGAAGCAAGAATATAGAGGATCTGGAGTTTATTGTAGAGATACTTATTGCTTTCTTTAGCCTTGAGGCTAACGCAATAGATTCGCGACTGATGGCATCAACCATAATTGGCTTTACCACAGGAAAAGAATTGATGAAACAAAGAGAGATAGTTTTCCTTCATCTTGTTTGAGGATGTAGAGCATCGGTAGAAAGACGAGGACCAAAAGGAGTTTGCGTCTGTTTCCACCAGATAATTGATGATTTTGCTCCGTGTAGAAAGGACGAGATCACCAACAAGAGATTATTGATTACTTTCTTCGAGAGAGCACTCCGGAAAAACAAAGACGGAAGTAAAAGTATCAAGGGATAAAGGCCACTTCTAACTTCCGTGGAATGAGTGAAATCACATTAATTCTCCAATTCAATGTACAAGAGCGAATGATAAGAGTAGTGGTATGGTAGCTACTCCATCCCGCACTCAAAGCATGACTCCGTACATGAATAAGAAAATCATGCAACCCAACTACCGAAACAGACTGAAGGTATTGACAAGGGTAACTCGTGGCACTCCGTTAGAAAACAAGGATAGATGCAAACGATTCGCCGGATTCATAGATAGATAAAGATGATGATGTTGTAGTCATGTCTGAAGTACCAAGCCACCAGAAAGATATGAAGGAAGATTACGGAGAAGAACTGCAAGATTCCACAGATAAAGAAAAAGATAGCCCCACTTGCACCTAAGGATACAAGATCTGGAAGGTCTTCATGGCCTCCGGTGGATTGAGCATAGACGATAGAACAAAAGGGTTTCAAGAGATTACTTGACGAGACTGAGGTGAAAGAACTCCATGTTCTTCTTGAAAAGATAGAGAAAGATTTAGCAGTCTTGAGGATACAATCTTTAGCGGAACGACGATGATAACTTGCCAACAAGGAACAACTCCGGACTGGTTGAAGCTGGAAGATGGAATTAACAATGGACTTGCTGATTCCAGAATTGTAGCAATGTATTTAGCAGAAGGACGTGGCCGAGATAGGTGACTTCAAAAAGTCAGAGCTCTCACTTTGAGACTTTGCACACAGGCAGTGCTCACGAAGCTTGAGAGAAAGAGACACAGATGATGTTCCATGTCCTTCCATGATATCGAATAGGCAAGCATATTATCAACATATACCACCATGGATTAACAGGATATTCCCAGAATATGAAGTTCAAGAGACGGGAGAAACAAACAATTGCTCGAAACCCTTTCTGAGCTCAACGCTCTTGGAAAGATCCATATTAAGAGCACGGGTTCGTGTTGAAGAAGATGCACTGGAAGAATAGATTATCTGGTCCTTCGGAAGAGAACAGGAAATGCCACCTGGTTCACATTGTCGATCGGATCACCGGTTACAAAGATAAAGAGATCTTGGATAAAGAAACGATGATAGATCATACCTTAAGCAAAACTATCAGAGACGAAAAGATGCGATTCCCTCGTCTCAAAGAGAATTTTGCAGATATGGAGTTCAAAAGATGTGCCGCATGATGAACAGATGATAGACCGCCGTAGTGCCTTGAGAAACTCCGGATTGCCAAAGATGTTGAATATGCATAGATATGATCACGGTGTACTCAAAATCACAGGAGATAACCTTATCCTCCAGATGGTGACGGTTGATAGCATTTTTCCATATTCCAATCGACACTTACCATGAGTGGAATATAGCTATGCCGAGAACCAAATTACAATCATCAGCATCGGATCGACACATGTTATGTAATTAGCCCAAGAGATTTGGAGATGAAATGAAGCTCTAAGATTAAGCGCCGGTGACAAAAGAATGAGTTAGCATGGACATGCTGATAAAAGGAAGATAGATAATGTTTCACACACGACTGAAGAGGAGTGTGGAAACACAGATGTGTCAAAGAAAAAATTTCCGCATTTTTCGGCATTAAAATACCAATAGATGCGCAAAATCACTTATCAGATAGAGAATAGCAACTGATGATTTCACAGAATGTGGAGTTGCTAGAAGGAAGGACACCCTTAAGAAGATGGCACCGGTTAACAAGGAGTCAGATAGATCGCGCTGGTTGTCAAAAGGCTGTCGGCATGGAATGTACCAACAGTTGATAACCAAAGGCAGATAAAGATAACATGTTGGATGCAACAGATAGACAAGGAATTACACACACACACACACACACACACTCACACACACAACCTATGGTACTACGGAAACCCCGAACACGTGAATCCTAGTTTGAATTTTAAGAAGAGGATTGAAAACGTTACACTTCCTTACCAGAAAAGGGTGGTGGGTGGGTAAAAAGAAAAGTGGAAGCAGTCCTACTCTTGCGTTTATTTTTCCCTAGTATACATAACTACCAAAATATTTGCTAGACAGACAACGACCATTTGGCTGAGACCCTGAAGGGCGGGATGGCTCTGATACCAATTGTAACTACCTCGGTGAATTACGCTCCTAGTTACAAGCCTGGATGAGCAGAAATGGTTGAAATAGTACGGTGGGGCCCAAATGCCACTCACAGGTAGACCTTTCGGCCGTCCCAACCATTTCCACACATCGGGACAAGAACGGGCGGCGTAATCGGCAGGCGAAGGGATCAACTACATACACAAATGAGTATGTATGCAAGCCACCATACAACAGTACATCAGAGCCATTCCATCTAAAAAGAAAGGAAATATAGCAACGCCATACGGCAAGATCCAAATATCCTAGATAGATATAATAGTTTAGAATATCTCCTCATACATCAAACATCAGAGTATCAGGCGGAAGCGGAAGACAAAATCCGAGTACGGATAAGAAGCAAATACGCATAAGATGCCCCATAAATAAGCACATCCCGCCCACAGATCTCACGGATCCCCGTTCCCGGAATCTCTACACCGAATGATCGTTGCCACCATCGTCCGTCTCTTCCACCCAGTATCCATCTTGCGAGGGTACCTGTTCATCTGAACCAATAATTTATCGTGTGAGACCCTAGGGGTACTCAGCAAGTCTTTATGCCTCTAAAGGGGACACAACCTGGGGTGACGCAATTGCAGCAAAAGATAAACCCTAGCAATTCTATAGATACTCGCTAACCATCCGCCTAACCAGAGATAGACGGATGTCCGTGAATTAAGAACAACAGTTATAACGGTTATAACGGTAATATCCACAGATCCATCCTCCTCCTCGCTTACCGACGAGGAAGCGGACGAACAACCCCCCATCCGTTGGCAGTTTTATTATCCATTCCGTGAGTGTTGCACTATTTACTAGTCAGGTACCTAGTCTAGTCAAATTAAAAGTGGTACTTTAGTTATGCTTGTCTATGATCGAGAAACTGTGCTCCAAGTCGTCCATAACCGCGGACACGGCTTTCAGAAAGTTTTACCCTGCAGGGGTGCACAAATAACAACACACACTCGATATGCCTCGGAAAAACCAAATCAAAACCCAACGAGGCAGTCACGACAAAGCGATCACAGGATTCAGAAATATTTCAGGGGGCCACCCCATTGAGCTACCCGCAACGAAGTTAGCTGACTCCGAGACGGACTCAAGGTTTGCGTCAATGGCTGTGAACGACTGGGAACCCGAAAATGTGACTGGGCTTGTCGACACCGCGAAAACACTCCGCTTTCCTAAACAGTACATTGTGCAGTACCTCGCACAATTTAAATAAAGCAGTAAAGCATGGCATAAGTACAGGATAGTAAATAAAACCTCAAACTAGTTTGTGGCCCCAAGAAATAAGAATGAATCAAGCTCTGGCTCAGGAGGGTCCATAAGGACTCCCGGATGTGGATAGCGCAAATAATCTTGGAACAGGAATCAAGTACTCGGGGTCTTACGGGACACAAGTGAGCCTGAAAAACCAAATAGCGAATATGGCTCACCGATGCCACTTTCATTAGTTATCCCATTACTACTCAGGTTAAGTTGTTTAGGTACCTCATTAACCATCAGACACTCACATACCCTACACATGCTGTTCTACGACTCGCATGGCTCAAACAACTCCTGTAGTAATGGCTCATGGGATGGAGGAACAAGCTTCGGTGGGGTTTAAAAGTAAAAGCTATGCAATACTTGGGATTCAATTTAATGCAATCGCGACTCAATGATGCAAGAATAAGATAGAGGCAATAGGTACTATATGTATGCAAGCATGTGGTAGTGCTTGCCTGGCAGCTCAGTTGAAGCAAGGGATGGATCTGGGTAGTGCTCCTGGTTCTCTTGATATCTCCCCTGCTCAGCGTCTATTCGGAGAAGAACCAAACAAACAAGGGCCAACATAAATAAAGTGCACAAGCATCTGAATAAATGCATCAAGCAAACAATCATGCCATGATGAATGATGCACAATTTGCATGGCAATAAAGTAGCATGGCATGGGTGAGGTGTGGAATACAAGAATAAACCATTTTATTCAGTTTTGGCCCCATTTTACCTTCATATTAGTTGCTGTATACATTATATTTACATGATGCATGCTTCAAATCAAACCATGGAATGCATAAACAGAAAGGTCTCGTCGAGCTAATCATTTTAGACATATTATTTGTTAAATTTGGAGTTATAAAACAAAAGTTATTAATTAAATAAAGTGGAAGGGCAATTTATTGTAATTTAAATAAACTTGGAATTTTAAATGTTCAAAATATATTTTGGATTGCATATTTGAAATCCTCACATTTTCCTGATTTGAAAACATATATTATTTGTATTATTTGGATTTATATTTCAAAAGTTATTTAAAAACAGAATTTAAATTTGAATTTGAATTAAATTTGAAAAGATTTGAATTAAACAGAAAACAGACAGACTTTTTATACTCGGCTCGTCCTAGCCCTAGACGCTGACGGGTGGGGCTCGCGCTGACGCAGCAGCAGGTGGGGCCGCAGAGGCTGCAGGGCTTTTCTCACTCGGTACTTCCTAACCACACCGATGACAAGTGGGGCCGGTTACAGCGGGGCCACGCGCACGCGTCGCCCAGCCGGGGCGTGACACGTGGGCGATCCCAGGCGCGGGGGGGACTGGTCTGTGGTGGACTGGGTCTTCCGCGGGTTTATTAGCAAAAGAACTCCACGGCTGACAGGTGGGGCACTGGGGACGACGGGTTTAGGCGGGAAAAAGGCCAGGGGGCTCTGCGCAAAACGGCCAGCGGGCTGCTGCTGTCGCTGACGGACGCGACACTGATGGCGGCGGATCTGGCGGACTTCCGACGACGATGGCAACGAAACTAGCGAGAAACTGGCCAAGCCACAAAAAGGAAAGCTGAAGAGGGTTGCAGGGTCTACAACTTTCATGCAGGTGGCATCGCCGGAGGAGGTCTACAGCGCGCGGTGCACGGCAAGGAACAGAGGCGGCAGAAACGGCTGCTGTAGCTGCTGCTGCCAGAGCGCGACGCGCGACGCGCGCGCAGAGCGTTTGACGGAAGGCGGCGGCGTTCTACGGCGAGAGGGGGAGGAAGAGGATGTCTAGGAGATGGAGGGGCTCACCAGGAACTCGCTGGCGTGGTGGCTCGTGCGGAGGTGGAGGGGATCCGGCGTCGGGCTCGTGGACGGCCTCACCGGCTCCCTCTCGGCATGGTGGCGACGGCGACGCTCCGGCGAGGTCCAGGCGCTGCTGCAGGTCCAGGGCGACGGTGAAGAGGCGGGGGAAGGTACTGGTACGCCTAGATCGACTCGACGTCCACCGGAACAGTGAAGCACAGAGGTAGACGTGGCTAGGGTTTAGGGGAGGAGATGGCCATGGCGGCTAGGGAGGTAGAGAGGGATAGAGGCAGGAGGAGAGGGTCAGGGTCTTCTCCAGATTTTGATCTGGCTGCCTGGGGTGGTTGGGGAGAGAGGGGAGGGAGGAGCACATGGGTTTGGTCTCCACTTTTTGCAAAGCAAGATAAGGCTCGGGTGGGGTAGGTTTCTCTCTTTCTTCTCTTTGTCTTGAAGCCAAAGAAAGAGTGGAGAGGGGTAGAGGTAGCTCGGGCTAGGTAGAAAGGGGCTCGGGTTAGGGTAGAGCTAGGGTTAGGAGAGACTCGGGTTAGCTCGAGGGGTAGATCATGGGGTGGTCTTGGGTTAGAGAGAGGAGAGATGGGGGAGGTACTTAGGGTTTAGAGGGAGGGGGTATGGTGTTTAGGGTGGTAGGGTTTAGGCTAGATATGATCCACATGACCATACATGGGTGTAGGTGAAAAGGAGATGAAGATGTGGTAAAGAGAGAGAGAGAGAGATGTGATGAGGTAGGGTGGCAATCCCTTGGCAAGCTCAATCATGATCAAACAAGCTCAAACAGGATAGCCAAAAGAGATAGAAGAAGAGAAGGGGATGATGGCATAGATGGATATGGTGATGGGGTTTTAAGCAAGATCAACATAGATCAATCCAAAAGAAAGGATAGAGAGAGTGAGATGATCCACTCAAAAATCAAATAAAAACCAAATACTAGAAAAGGTGGCACTTGCATGGCCCATGCAAAATATTTATTGCCATGTTGATTCTTGTGAAAACAATATTATTACATGGCATTATTATGTTGCATTCCCAAAATTGGAATAAAGGCCAAGCAAAAAGAATTAAAAGGATGACCCATGTGAAGTAGATGGAGATGACCATATTTGAAATACAATGGGACTTGCTAGTGTGTATATGCCACTAGATATTTAATAAGCCCACAAAATATCCCAACATGATGATAACCTCAAAAACAACACATATGGGATCTGGAAATAGGGTCCCACTCACAAGGCATGCAAAGGTGGCCAAGTGGCTCTCATATATCAATAATGTGAAAACAAAATGATGCCAAGATGAGAGCATGTGGAAAAGAATTGGATCCATCCCAACCCACATGAGCTAGAGGTAAAACCAATAAGTGCCAAGCTCATATTTAGTTGGATGGTGGAATTATAAGGTGGTGAAAGAAAGGTGGTGGAGTTAATAAGAGATATGCCCCCAACTCAACTTGGGCATTAAACAATATATCAAGACCCAAATACAATATCAAGAGTCAAATACAATTAACAATGCATATGAGAGAAGAACCAAATGAAAAGGGGTTTTATATGATGCTCAAATGCAAGGTGGCATGATGACATGAGCATGATATAATGATGATGCAACAATTATATGTAGGAAGTAGCATCTATATAGACTAGGCTAGTAGCATTGCAATTGTTAGACAATTGGGATGCTACAGTGCCTGGGGCGGCCAGACCACCTCCTGGCGCGGGCCAGGCCTGGCCGTGCGGCCAGGTGGTGTGGCCGGGCCCCAGCCCCTCTCCATCTCGTATTCTGGCTCCAGGTGTCCCTCAGTGAAAAACTGACTTTGGCTTTTGTCGCGTCCAATTCCGAGAATATTCATTTTCTGACTTTCCTGGAACCAAAAACAACAGAAAATAGGCAGCTGTCACCATGGCTCTCGTTAATAGGTTAGTCCAAGAAATCATATGAAAAGTACTCCAAAGTGTGGACAAAACATAAGAAAGTAGATAAAACCAAGCATGGAACATCAAAAATTATAGATATATTTGCAATGTATCAACATCCCCAAGCTTAACTCCTGCTCGTCCTCGAGTAGGTAAGTGATAAAAAGAAAGAATAATTTTTGAGGTGACATGCACCATCATAAACTGGATCAAAGTATTTGTAAAATATTCAAATATGGGATCATAGTACTTCAATCGTAACATGAAAGACAAAGTTCTAGCAATAAGGCAAAGCAACTATGTTGCAACATGAAAAGGCACAAACAAAAGATTCATGAATAACAATGCTTTGCAAGACGTTTGTTTGTTTCACATAAAGAAAACATAGCATAGTGGCATTCAGCTTATCCCTCATAGAGTAGCAAACATAAATGCATAGGACACCTTCAAAGTTTATAAGAGTGACTAGATACAAATAGTTTAAAACAAGCAATATCAAGGTATGCATCAATCAATAAGTCTTGGTAC
Source organism: Avena sativa (assembly GCA_916181665.1). NCBI lineage: Eukaryota > Viridiplantae > Streptophyta > Magnoliopsida > Poales > Poaceae > Avena > Avena sativa. The sequence continues at coordinate 35,011,651 of OV702290.1, forward strand.
AATGCACATAGAACTAAGAATGGCCACTATGCTCTCAAAGTAGGTGCATAAAGGTAGAAGGTGGAGACTCAACATAAAAGTAAAAGAAGGGCCTTCATAGAAGGAAGTAGGGACTCAAGTCTCATAAAGAGCTTCCAAAAATTATGGTACTTAATAGCTTTCAGCTCTCATTGCCCCTATCATAAGCATCTTGAAGGTGATTAAGGTTAAAGTGACACAACTAAGAGGATATGCTTGACAAGTTATAAACCAAAATCTCATGCCCCTTACTTACGAAGACCGAACCTCATGCTACTCAACTTTAGTCACAAGTAAGCTCTTGTCATTGTAAGTACATATGTATCATAGAGAACCGCCAACAGGGTACCCCTTTCACATGATACATGAACTATCCCATAATCAAAATGACAAGGCAAGCAGACAATGAGCATCTTAGCGATCTTTTTATTTGTTATTTGCATAGGTTTTTAATGAGGATGCTTCATAGAGTGCTCATTATGGTTATGCTGCAAGTTTCCACCATGATTAGGCATGGCTTAGGCTAGTGGCCCAGGCGTTTCTCTAACACAAATACAAACTCCATGATCTTACAAGTTCCCCTTTTATTTCACACCGTTGGGTTCCATAAGCAAAAGAACATGATATCAACGGGGTACAAAGTATAAGTGCAATGTTGAAAGCGTTCCCCATGATACATGGTTCTGCTAATTTCAACTTATAAAGTGCAAGCATATATGCAACAAAGATGGACGCAATGGTTTAAGTTTATTAAATGAAAAAAGTAAAGTGTGCCATCAAGTTCGTGAGAGCTTTAATCACTAGTTTTCTCATAACAAGTTTAATTTGGAAGGTAGACAAAAACATGAATATACTTGGAATAGCATATGCTAGTAGGTAGGTATGGTGGACTTTTTGGAATAACTTGGTTTAGGGAGTTGGATGCATGAGTGGAACTCATACTTGGTTGTGGAGGCTAGCAAAAGACTGGGAGCGACAAACTAAGAGAGCAATAATGGCCATAATCACGCAGAGCGACAAAACATCATTGATCAAAGCATAAAGTGATACCACAAGTTGAAAACTAAAGGATCATAAAGGCTATGGTGACTTGGGATAGTCATAACATGGTGTATGCATGCGCCAAGTCAACCCAAATAAAGCATCAAAGGAGAATACCACAATACTATGCTTTAATATGCTAAAACAACGCATGATTCTTCAAAGGCACATTAAACAATCTCAATTGTTTATAACAAGTAATGTTACATCAAAGAATACTAAGCATAAAGCCAAAACAATATCAAGCATGGCATGACAAAGCATAGGCCATAGTTAAAAACAAGCTCTCTTTACCACTTAAGCATGAACTTTTCCTACTCTTTTCCAATCTAAACCAAACTATTTGAAAACCAATGTATGAAAGAGGGGGTCCAACCAATTTATTTATCAAACTAAGCAAACTAAGCAAACGAAAAACCAAAACGAAAACGAAAAAGAAGACGCTCCAAGAACAACACAACTGTGCATGAAACAATAAAAATGAAGCGTTTGGAAGAAACCTGAGATTTTTATTGATGAAGAGGGGGATGCCTTGAGAATCTCCAAGCTTTGACGCTTATACTTCTTGGATATTTCTTGGGGTGACATGCATGGCATCCCCAAGCTTGAGCTTTTGTCCATTCTTCATCTCATTACTCATTCCTTCCATACACCTGAAATTTTTCCTTCATACAAAACTTCACACAATCTTTATTAGCAACATTAGTGCACTCAAGATAATAGGTTTTTAGGTTCAGTTATAACACCAATAAAACTTTCATTAAAACACTAGCTACTGTATCACTTCCCTTAAAAAGCTCAGTTCCCCAAAAGAACTCAAAAAGGAACCAACAAGATGCAAATGCAAAAAAAGGCAGAAATCTGTCAAAACAGATCATCAGGTAAAGATGAATTTTTTCGAAGACCTTCTGTTGCTCAAATCGAAAAGTGTTGAACTAACGAAAGTTAGATAACAATCTGGGGCAGAAGCAAAAAAATTCACGCCTTAAAAGGACATACAGATATTTTACACGAATTTTTACGGTGAAGCACATAAATCTATTTCGGGACAACAACTTTTCCAATCATTACTTCTCTCTCATTAGAGGTTACTCTTGGCACAAAAAGCAAATAAAAAGGATAAGGAGTAGTTATTACGGAAGTAATAATTTCCAAGAATCAACTAAAACTTTTGGGTTATCTCCCAATAAGTAATTTTCTTTATCGCCTTTAAGTTAGGCATAAGAAGCAAGAAAAAGGATCAAGTGTTCTCAAATGAAAAAGCATTAAAACAAAATTTCTTGCCCTTACCTCTCTTACTTTTATTCTTAACCTTGGGGAATTTGTGAATGCTTGGTGGAGAAACAAAGCGCATGGTGCCCTTTTCCACGTCTATTATTGCTCCAAGGAGTTTCAATAGGGATCTTCCAAGTGTGATTTGTCCTTTTCCTACACATTCAATAACAAGATAATCAGTAGAAACCATTTTTCCTAGGATCTTTGTAAACACTCCCTCAGCTATTCCAATGGGTAATATTGTGGCATTATTAGCAAGAAAATTTTCTTCTCCTCCTTCAGAAAGCCCCCAAAGATTCAAAGATTCATAAATATCTTTGGGCATAAGACATAATTCAGACATGATATCACAGCGAGCATGAAAAGTTTCATTGTTTATAGCAATCTTTACTGTGGGAAGCCATTTGGAGGGTTCAAAGTTTATTGGAGCAAGTTGTGATGCTCCCTAAGCGTATTATAGCAATCTTTCAAACTAGCAGTGCTGGTCTCAAGAGTATTCAATCTAGCAAATATGTTTATGAAAGAAGAATCAGATTTGCTAGGCAAGTTGTAAGTAAAGAACAATTTCTCTATGGCATTAACAGCATCATCCTCATTGCATTGGAGGAAATCTCCTCCGACAATAGCATCTAAAGCATATCTATAGCAAAGAGCAATTCCAAGGTAAAAACTGCTAAGGAACAAGCTTTGAGTCATTTTAGGCTCAGTTTTTTCATGTAGATCAGAGATTCTAGACCAAGCTTCCTTGAAACTCTCTTCAATTCCTTGTTTAAAAGTGAAAATCATTTCCTCAGGTGACATAGTGATTGGAGCAATGCTAGACATAATGGCAACCTAAGATAGGAACTATTTTTTTTGTGTTTTTAATAAAGAAAGCAAACTTGTAAAACGATTTTTTTTGTGTTTTTGGTAAAAAAGCAAACTTGTAGAACTAATTTTTGTGTGTTTTTGATAAAGAAACAAGCAAACAAAGCAAAAGTAAACTAAGCAAAACAAAAATAACAAAGTAAAGAGATTGGTTATGAGGGACTCCCCTTCTGAAGATGTCCTTGACTCCCCGGCAACGGCGCTAGAAAAATACTTGCTGACTCATGTACTAACGAGCTCATTGGGGAACCCCAAGAGGAAGGTATGATGAGCACATCAATAAGTTTTCCTCAGTTATGAAACCAAGGTTATCAATCCAGTAGGAGCAAGGAAACACCCCAAAGGTGTAGCTAGCTGAACTTTGGCAGGGCACACTACCGGTGCCAGCAGCAATGTGGAGACCTGCACAACACAACCACAGAACTCTGTCCCCAACTTGCGATGAGGTTGTCAATCTCACCGGTTTTGCTGAAAACAAATGATTAAATGTATCGAATGGAAGAAAGTAATAGTTTGCAGAAAGTAAACACAAAGCAATAAACAGTTGATTATAGATTGATTGTAAAAGAAAGGACCGGGGTCCATAGTTCACTAGTGGTGGCTCTCCTTAAGATAGATAACATGTTGGGTGAACAAATTACAGTGGGGCAATTGACAAACATCGAGAAAGCATATAAGCATATACTAATCATCTTGACTCCTTTGAGATTCGATTGGACATTACAACATTATACATACACCGCCATCCAACTGCATCTATGACTAATAATCCACCTTCAGGTTATCATCCAAACCCCCTCCAGTATTAAGTTGCAAGCAACAGATAATTGCATTACGAATTGTGTGTAAAGTAAACAATACGATTGTTCTATAAACAAAGGATTATTGTTTTCTCCCTAGTGGCAACAACACATCTAGTACCTTAGAGATTTCTGTCACTTCCCTAGATTACCAGAGGCATGAACCCACTATGGAGCATAAATACTAACTCTTGGAGTTGCTAGCATCTACTTGGCCAAGATAGCTACTAACAACGGAAAGCATGCAAGATCACAAATAATAAAGACATGATAGAATCAATAATCAATCTGAAATAACATCTCAATATCCATCGGATCCCCGCAAACACAACATGCGGAATTACAAATAGATGATCTTGATCATGAACGGAGCTCACAAGATCTAGACATGATAGCACAAAGGAGGAGAACCGGCCATCTAGCTACTACATGGACCCGTAGTCCAGATATGAACTACTCACGCATCACACCGGAGGCTTGCATGATGATGAAGAAGGCCTCCAGGGTGAATTCCCCTCTCCGGCAGGGTGCCGAGAAGAGCTTCAGATCCCTCCCGATCTAGGGATGGAGATGACGGTGGCTACAAACTCTTTCATGGATTTTTGATTGGGGTACTTAGGGTTTCCGTATCAGAGGCAACTTATAGGAGGAAGGAGAGGCCGAGGGGGTGCCTGGGGCGGCCAGACCACCCCCTAGCATGGTCCAGGCCTGGCCGCGCAGCCAGGTGGTGTGGCCGGGCCCCAGCCCCTCTCCGTCTCGTATTCTGGCTCCAGGTGTCCCGCGGTCAAAAACTGACTTTGGCTTTTGTCCCGTCCAATTCCGAGAATATTTATTTTCTGACTTTCCTTGAACAAAAAACAGCAAAAAAACAGGCAGCTGGCACTGTGGCTCTTATTAATAGGTTAGTCCAAGAAATCATATGAAAAATACTCCAAAGTATGGACAAAACATAAGAAAGTAGATAAAACCAAGCATGGAACATCAAAAATTATAGATACATTTGCAATGTATCATGTATCTTCTGTCCGTTATCGTGTGAGGATTAACTCGAATGAGAGTGAGATCTTCACTCCAACAAGAGGATTATGGCAAGGTGATCTTCTATCACCTTACTTGTTTTTTCTTTGTGCTGAAGGTCTAACAGGATTGCTAGCTCAGGCAGAACTACATGAGGAATTGGTGGGTGTCCGTGTATGCAGGGATGCTCCAGCTGTATCGAACTTGTTGTTTGCGGATTATTCCTTGATACTTATGCAAGCAGATCAAGGAAACACCCAATGTCTGAAAAGGATTTTGGATGAGTATTGCTTAGCCTCGGGACAACTCGTGAGTGAGGCGAAGTCAAGCATATTCTTCAATCCTAATACTCATGTTGAGGAGAGGGAAGTAATTTGCAACATCTTGAACATTGTAACCGAAGCTTTGACAGATAAATACCTTGGTCTACCAGCCACTGTGGGGGTGGACAGAAGTGACTGTTTCCAATTCTTGGTTGAGAGGATCATCCAAAGAATTAGTGGATGGAAGGAGAAGCTTTTGTCGGCAGGAGGAAGAGAAGTGTTGTTAAAAGCAGTAGCACAAGCTATACCATCTTATGCGATGTCGATCTTTAAGATTCCATAAAAAATTTGTAAAGGAATCATAGGAGCGATGTCTAAATATTGGTGGGGAGATAGTGCTAACCAAAATAAGATGCACTGGATGGCATGGTGGAAAATGTGTGTCCCAAAGAAGAAAGAAGGTATGGGATTTAGAGATGTCCATTGCTTCAATTTAGCTTTGCTAGCTAATCAAGCTTGGAGGTTAATTGAAGAACCTGATTCACTATGCGCCAGAGTCCTTCGGGCTAAGTATTTTTCATCAGGAGATTTACTGAACTCTCAATTGAAGCAAGGTAGCTCTTTTACATGGTAGGGTGTCTGGGCAGGCTTGCACACTCTGAAGAAGGGCCACATCTGGTGTGTTGGAAATGGTAACTTGATCAAAATATGGGAAGATGATTGGATCCCTAACGGACCAAATAGAAAGATCTTCACCCCGAGAGGCCAGAACATTTTATCACGGGTTAGTGAGCTTATTGATACGGCTACGAACACTTGGGATGAGGATCTATTAAAGCCGACGTTTTGGATGGTTGACGTTAGAAGGATCATTGCGATCCCGTTGTCAACCAATGGTATGGAGGACTTTGTCTCGTGGAATTTGACAAAGACAGGAACGTTTTCGATGCGTTCGGCCTACTATGCTGAATGGGAAAGCCAGTTTGGCCACCGAGTGAGCAGGGGTCATGATGGCCCTATGAAAGACCATCCTATGTGGGAAAAAATTGGAAACTTCGTGTTCCAAGCAAGGTGAAAATTTTCATATGGAGGGTCATGAAGGACACAGTGACGTGTAACGCGACTTTGGCGAACAGGCACGTGAAGATCAATGTGCAATGTGCTTTATGTACCCAGGGAGCAGAAGATGTGCTGCACTTGCTCTTTAAATGCTCGCATGCAATAACGATCTGGGAAGAGCTTGGTATGAGGAAGATTGTTGAACACGCATGTGATATTGATCGTACTGGCCAAGAGGTCCTGAAATATTTGCTGTGTTCAGGAATTTCGGTGCCTTCTTGTACACATTCAGTTCCAGAATTGGTGGCAGTCACCAGTTGGTATTTATGCTGGTCTCACCGACAAGGAACACATGAGGAGAAGATGCAGGATACGATTCGCTCAGCAAGGGCGATAGAGGCCCTGCATACAAATTTCTATGCCGCAAACTCACCATCGGCTAAGGTGAAGCGAGATGGGTGGACACGCCCCCTGCTGGATCATGTGAAAGTTAATGTGGACGCCTCCTTCGACGAAGATCTGCTGAGAGGTACGACAGGGGTGGTCGTCCAAGATAGCAAAGGTGGATTCATAGCAACGGCTAATTCCAAGATAGATTTGATACTTGATGTTGTCTCGGCGGAAGCATATGCAATCAAGGAGGGCCTGATTCTGGCGCAGAGTTTGGGCTGCAACAGAGTTATATTGTCATCTGATTGCTTGGAGGCGGTAAATGCAATGAAAGAAGGGGGATCAGCAGGAACAGCAGCCGCAATCTTCAAAGACTGTTATCACCTAGCGATCAAATTCCCTAAGATTGTTTTTGAACATTCCCATCATGAGGCAAATGCTGTAGCTCATGAAATAGCAAGGTTAGTGATACGTCCATAACGTATCTATAATTTTTGATGGTTTTATGCTAACAATATGCTTTTGACACTCCTTTTTATATAAAGTTTATGATTTATTTGGACTAACCTACTAATAGTTGCAAAAGTGCACAATGTTCTTGTTTTACACTTTGATGTGTAGGAATTACGAAGAATACAAGTGAAAACATTGTTGGAGTCAAATTGAGATTTTTTCAGAAATCTGTCTTAAAACTCTTTTTAAATATGGTCACGTTTCGGGTCGAAGACGGCGTCAAACGGAACACTCTTCAACTACAAAGTTGTTGGAAATTTGGCGACAAACGTTCTGGATATAAAATTTAGCTGATTCCGAGTCCGAACGGGCCTTCTAGGCCTAATTTACTGCAGGCCAAGATGGGGTGACGGGAATCCGAGAAGCTATATAAAGGGAGGAAACCTAATTCGCCCAGGGCACCTCCACCCACGAATTTGCAGCCGCCAAAGCCACGTTTTTGCCTCCCCCATGGATCCCATCTCCATGGGGGAGGGCTACCAATAAGCCATGAAGGAAGGGGGCTAAGGGGCGGTGCTCCCCCATGATACCGGTGGCGGGGAAGGAGTCCCCCGCGCCGCCGCCGGCGCCGCCACCGCCTTCTTCACCATCTTCACCGCCATCTCCATCACCTAATCCTCCTAGTATGCAGTGGTTCATCCCCCCCACACACCTCTGTACTGTCCTATGTAAACATGGTATTTGATGCTATAAGTTATAATCCTATGATCTATGTCATATTTGTGTAGTTTGTTTGTTTTTAGATTGAATGGTTGAACATCTTTGGTTCATTAGAGTTGTATGTTGATATGGTACAGTTCTTTGGTGTTCATTATATTTGTGCGCACATGGATTAGACATCATATGGTTTATAGTATGTGTAAAAGGAAGGGGGGAGTTCTGCCAGAGTGACAGAAACCTGAGGACGCGAACCGGAACGTTGCACATATGAGAGTAAGAGGACCATTAAACTTAAGGCTATGGTTGGAGAAACCTTAATGCATTGTTAGTACTTACGGATGTTTGCTAATAATCCAATCATATAGTACATGTAATTCCAAGTAGTGAAGCGCATGTATATTTAGCCTCTCCCACATAGAAAACTGCATCGAAGACAATGAACCCAATTTATTCGCTATTTAAACTTGGACAAAGCCACCACAATTACCACCACTTTTCCACACTCATGGTTCTGTTAGTTTAGTGTATTTTATTGCTGCAGCAACTAGCTTTACTTTCTTGTTATTTATTATCATGCAAAACTATCTCTAGTACTTGTATTGTTGCTCTAGTTTTATTTTCTAGATAATGCAAACGTTTAGTGTGTCTAGAGTTGTACCAGTGGTTGATAGAACTTGAGAGAACATTTATCCTACCTTTAGCTCCTCGTTGGATTCGACACTCTTACTTATCGAAAAGGCTACACAAGATCCCCTATACTTGTGGGTTATCAGTTAGCTAGGGATTCTGATGAGCATGTGTGGCTCGATGATCCACCTAGTTCTATTCTACCCTTACTTCTAAAGGATGTAACCTTGATTTCGTATAAGTAAAGTATTATCAGTGTTCAAAAAAAAGTACAACCCGATGGCTGCTGGCTATGGTGCTGCCTTACCTTGTCTAATCCACCGGTCTTGCGATGTGATGTTTGTCAGGCCATGAGCTCAAGTGCGTGTATGCCGGGGCGACAGCCCTAGAAGGTGGACTACACGGACGACTCTACGGCGAGCGATGTTGCGGTGGTGGTCTTCTCTCTTCGGTCATGTGGATGGCGTGGAGCAGACGGTGGGGGATCCTAGTGTTGGCGGTGCTCCGGCTCTAGCAGCTCCCAGATCGTGGTTCGGAGACATGGCTTGGGGATAGCGGGCAGCTAAGTTCTCGGACGCGGGGTGAGGATTCTTCTGGGCGAAAGCTCTATCGTGGTGGTGGCACGACAAATGCCAGGGATAGGCTAAAGATGGAGCCAAAGTGCGCTAGAGGTATCTATGGAGGGATAGTGTGGTGATTCAACACACAGATATTTGTATTCTCTCTATCAATGGTGTTTACAGAGGCTCCTTGAGCTGTTCGTGGGGAGGAGGAAGAAGAACTTCTCTACTACCCGCACCTCTCTCTCTAGGGTTTTCCCTTAGTAAAAATGATCGACCCTCTCTATTAAGATCCTAGCGCTTCTTATATAGGATATGCCAGGTTACGAGTTATGGCATACGTGGAGGGCATGTTCCTCAAATATGCTTCTCCCAAAATAGCAAAGCGGTGCGCCTCTTTTTCCCTTCGTAAGCCGCCCAGGACCTATGTCGTAAGCCTCTCTGAGCCCCTGGCGTAAGCCTCTGCGGCGCCGTGTCACCCGACCAGCTCGACGCCACCTTTGTCGGCCCGTACTCGCTGGTCCTCCCCTCTGTCCTCTGCGCTCACGCTATAGTGGAGAGAGAAAAACGCTGACCATGAAAGATGCCTTCCTTCTCTTGTAAGCTAAGTGGTAACATACACTTTATGTCGGCTGAGGTAACGTTAGGTGAACACCGTACGGGCTGGGTCGACCGTAACTGGGCTTGCCTTGAGATAACTCGGTCAGCTCCCGCTTTAACCTTGCCGTACCTCGGCTAACATTGTCATTACACCACGGCTTGACCCTACCCGGGGTTATCCCCCCAACAAGCTCAGTGCCTCTGCGCCAACGGCGGCGGTGCCTGCAGGTAATCGTAACCCTCTTGGGGGCATCGTTGTGGCTATCCTCCCCGCGTTGCGACTCCGGGTGAAAACTCTTGACCTCGCGGTCTCGACGACGTTGTTGTTGTGCATCGTTGCCCTCTTGGGGGCGTCGTCGTGGAGCCCAGATACCTCTCGGTTTCATTTCTCTGTCTTCGGTGGCAAATTTTGTTTTTTCCGTGTTTTTCTTTTCTTTATTTTAATCTGCTTTGTAAGAGATTCTCCTCACCACCTTGTATCGGTTCGGGTCATAGCTACACAAAATGACAAGGTTTTTTTTGAGATTTGAAATCACTACACTCAGATCTACATTTTTTTTCATTTTTGTATAGCTCAAAATACACATTATTTCAATTGATAATTTACACGTTCTTGGTATACATCACAAGCTACATCTCGATTTATTTTCAGATTCTTTTGAAACTCAGGAATATGTTTTTTCATTTTTTTTTAAAACGAGATCACTGGTGACAATGTGCACCAAATCTCCAATCGTCTAGTGTTACGTTTACGTAGACACTAGCACCCACCACAATCACAAGTGCATACTCATCCATTACCAAGCTTCAAGATCGACAAAGTCACCACATACCTCACCTCCTATCGAAGAAATATTCTGCCTTAATGAAACGAACAAAGCTTCAAATCTGAGGTTTAATCCCGGGTAAGAAGAGATACAATCATTGTCCTAACCATCCACAGAGAACAAAGTTACCTTGACTTGTAGAGTTTGGTGAAATTGTTGCATTTGTGTGGCACATGCAAAACAAATTGATTTGTAGATTTGTAGATTTTTTTGGGATTTGTGTGGCATGTGCAAAATATATAATTTATAGCACATGATAGAAAATTGCTTTTGCGCCATACATCCTTGCGTATCTGTGCAGATCACAAACGAACTACTCCCTGCGGTCCATAGTATATTTTTCATAAAAAATATGTAAAATGCATTGTATATTCTAATTATATAATATATATGGGGACTCTTTACCTTTTCAATTTTCCCAATATTTATGTGGCATATTCACACAAACAGAGTATAATAATTTCACCAACTGTGTGGTATTATTTCCCAATCTCTTCTTCATTTTGCACAAAACAAGGACTAAATAATATTTATTACAACATCTAGGATCTAACGCCATACGCCCCATTCATCGCCGAAAACAAAATCAATGTTATCCATGTTCTCAGCGTTTGCATGGCTCATCCCATCGTCATGTTACGATTTATCAAGAACTAAAACTCTACCAGAAAAATTCAGAAGGCAACTCTCAGGTAAACACATTCACCATTTTTCCCAGTGTATCTAGCCAGTTGAAGAGCAGTACTCGGTGAAAGAACGAAGCAGGGCCTGCTGGCAAGACAACAACATTAGAAAATTACTCAAAGAACCTCAAAGCGCATCGCAAATATATTTTCCATCCTACGGAGTCAAGAAGTGCCTGAACTTTGATGCAAAATACGGAAGGGGTGTCCCCTTCCCCTTTCTCAAAGTTCTCCTGTTGGAGACCTTTGAGGGAGAAGAAGGGGAAACTCCTTGAAGAACCCCTCTGTTTCCTCTACCTATAGTGCTTCTTGTGTTGAGAGGAGACCATGAAAATGCATGGGTTTATATAGGCCAGATGGTGCAAAATAGATTCCCCAAATCGGCAGAGTCGTCTCTTCGAATCACATAGGTGTTTATATTCTTCCTCATCTTTTCCTCCCAGTTGCATAACCTGGAGTCTTTAACTCTAAAGACTGGACTTTTGGCAACACTAAGGAACACTACCTTATCATGTGGACCTATGATGGTAGTGATCTGAAATGTGATGCTGAATGCTCCACCATTTCTTCACAGCACTCTGTAAAAGATGACTATCGTTAATTTAAACCAAATAATACAGCAAGTGTTACAGAGTATCATATATAATGTGTTCGCATAAGAGGAAGAAAGTTCATGTACAGGCTAAATCAGAATAATTTTATGTGGTGATAACAAAACACAGTGGCATGTATTTATTGGTAGCATTGAATGGGGGAGCTCTAAAAAAACATCAGCTAGTATCGCTGAAAGTAACTACAGAAGATTTGGATAAGATAGCTTTTAGGCATCCAAGAAAGTTCCAAATCTGTTATTGCTTTCTGAGATTCTGCCAAAGCTTTAAGTTGGCAGCTGTCACACAGTTGACCCTTGGTAATGACCAAGAAGCAAGAGCATACAACAAACAAGGAAAGCCTAGTGCCGTGCAGAAAAGGTATGAGGCAAGTCTTATTTGGCATCCCTCTGTTGGCTTGCATGATTCACGTGTCCAACAATGACCACCACTACATGTATCCTATTTTTAAGAATATATGATATGATGGCATAGGGAATATGTGCTCATAAAACCTTGAAGTTCTGATTTCGAATCTGAAAACTCAACCTCACGGCGTAGCATTTCTACATAAGGTTGTGGTTTGAACTATCAAATGTCCTGAGCTTATTAAGACAACATGATTCCTTCTTACTGGCTTGTCTGCACACAGCTCTTGTTGGCAGGTATGATCTCAGACGCTCAGAAATGTTGTAAAGAGTAAATTTGGCAGCGACATGTTCCTTTCTCAGATTGTTAAAATGAAATTTGGATAGGTATATGTTCATTGTTAATGCAAGATGGACTAGGGCGCCAACATGGTGATGGACCCATTATGAGATGCAGAGTCTTCACTCTTCGGTCTTGATTTTAAGTTTTTACCATATGCAGAAATGACTGATTTTGGTGACAGAGACAATCATACTTTAGAATATCACTCTTGAAAAGCAGACATCTTCAATTCTTCATTCAACTTCTATGATTGGGGTGTAACCATGATCCTTGAGCTCCCAATTCAGTATCTCCATGACTGGCTCTAGCACATTGTCATGAAGCTCGCTAGTGATGAATTCTCTAAGACTGCCTTCAGCATCAACCTGGCTCCACCCAGGTGGCTTTTGAATTCCTTGTCTCCTCATGAGGGTTCGAACCTTTTGGACTCTATCCCACTTCTCGGCCTTCGCATATATATTTGAAAGGAGAACATAATTTCCCATGTTATTTGGTTCCAACTTGAACAGGTGACTTGCTGCCACCTCCCCAATCTCCACATTTGAGTAAGTCCTGCAAGCACTTAGCAGAGCGCCCCAAATGCCAGCATGTGGCTGGAAATCCGTTGGCATCTCACGTGTGATCATTTGGTAAGCTTCATCAATGCATCCGGCACGACCAAGCAGGTCCACCACGCACAAGTAGTGCTCTACAGTAGGAATAATGTGGTACTCATCCTTCATCATCTGAAAGTACCTGCGTCCCTCCTCCAACAGACCTGTATGACTACAAGCATTCAGGACAGACACAAAACATATGCCATCAGGGTCGAAGCCATCGTCAAGCAACTCGTTGAAAACTGCAATTGCGTCCTTTCCACAGCCATGCATACCCAATGCAGAGATCATGGAACTATAGCAGATCAGATCTCTTTGTGTCCACCTGCAAAACAAGTCCAGTGCCTTCTCTATGTTGCCACACTTCGAGTGCATATCAATGAGGGCCGCTACAGTATGGTTGTTCAACAACATCATGCGACAACGATCCACATAATCCTGTATCCAACAAGCTTGGGTAGGTAACCCACATTGCGCGCATGCAGCTGCCACGATTGATATTGTAGTGTGATTTGGCTCAACCTTTGGGCTTTCTCTACTACTCTCCAGCATAATCTTGAAGAGATCCAATGCCTCCCCAGCCCGTCCAGCACCTGAATACACGCCAATCATCACATTCCAGGTTGCAATATCCCGCTCTCTCATTCCATCAAAGACAGTCCTAGCATCATCAGCTTTGCCACTTTTCGCATACCCAGATATCATGGCAGTGAACAAGACCATGTTTGCTGCTCCATTCTCTACTGCTATTTCAAAGACACGCTTCGCAGAGTCCATGTCACCACGTGCACAATACCCACCAACCATCTCCACGAGCGTGTATGCGTTCTTCTCCGGCATTGTATTAAACAGCTCCTCTGCACGAGCCACCTCGCCTACCTCCATATACGCAGCAATCATAGTGTTATATAGCTGAGCATCCTTGACAGACAATCTGTCGAACACTCTGCGGGCATCGTCCAGCCTGCCACACTTAGCATAGAAATCCACCAATGTCGTCGCGATGCGTTCGTCGGTCTGGAACCCGTTCTTGAACACGTGCACGTGCACCTGTTCGCCTTCCGGAAGCATCTTGCGGCGAGCCGCCGCCTTCAGCACGGAGGAAACGGTGAAGGTGAGCGGCTTGATCCCGGGGCAGCCGTGGTGCATCTGGGCGTAGAGCGCCACGGCGTCACGCGCGGCGGCGTCCGACTGGGAGTGTGCTCGTACGAGCGCGGTCCAGACGAAGGCGTTGGCGGCGGGACCGAGCGCCGCCGCCACGGCGCGGGCGCCGCGGAGGTGGCCGAAGTCGGCGAAGGCTCGGACGAGCTTGGCGGCGACGAAGCTGTTGCGGGCGTGGCCGAGGAGGACGGCGCGGGCGTGGAGCTGGTCGAGCTGGCGGGCGGACGCGCACCGCGCCGCCAGGCGAACGAGGCTGTTCTCCTCCTCGATGCGGGCGCTTGGCCGGGGCGGTGGCATTGGTTTCTCTTCGGAACTCTGTCGGGGCCCGTGGCATACAACGACGCAGTTCCAACTTTGCTGCCTGGAAGTTTCTTCGTAAAAAGTTGAGCAAGACCAGTCATCTATCATTTGCACGAATCTTGAAACCCTACATCTACGGAGTAGAAAGCTTTATTTGGCATTGTGATTGTGTGTTTTCTTTTTCATACAGTATTATCTTTTACACTAAAAAAGCTGAAACCATTCTTTTTATGTAAAAACAAGTGCATACTGATCGGTAGGGATAAAATCCCTAGATTCCACACTTCAACACAACCCAACTCAACAACTGCAAATCACTGTTATGTATCTGGTTGCTAAGCTACCTTGAGTTAATTAAAGCTTGAGGTATGCTCCAGTGCTACCCCCTCCCCAAAACTGGTACAAATTTGTTCACGTATGTGTACAAGATCATGTATAAACCCGTATTTCCACGTATAGGCATACTCGCACATACATCCCGCCCACCTCTGCCGCTGCCAACGCCGTGCTTCTCCACCGCCGCTGCCGCCGTGCTTCTCCTCCACCGTCTTCAGTCACATACTTGTCGCCCTTCCACGCTGGAGGAGGTTGCCGGAGGAGGTAGTGTAGAAAGTAACCTCGTTGCTAAAGTACGTATAGAATTAGAATTAGGTGCAAGTATGGGTCCTAGTAGAACTAGGAGTTCTAGTCCTAGTCCTAGTCTAACCTTCTAGTCCCTGCGTGGACGTGTATAAAACCCCTCATAGGGCTACACCTTGTATCAACGAAAAATCACTGAAGAAATAGAAAAGAGCAAGACAGACACTATATGCCCCTGTAGCAATCAAAAAGTCTGTTTCTGATCCTTCTATTTCCTGTCGTCACCAAGTTCCGTTGAGAGTCGGCTAAGCGAATTGATTCAGCTGAGAGCTAGCTAGTTGCTCCACGCACGGAGATCCATCAAGGGATCACGACTAGCTGCTCACGTACGGCTGCTTTAGCTAAACCGATCAAAGAGCTAGCTTTGCACTGCAATTTGCATACGCATTGTGTATTTTGCTTACAAAGCAGCAAAGATCTAAAGGCTAGAAACCAACATTTGGTATCAGAGCCTAGGTTCTTGCCGTAACGATGGGTAGCGATGGAGAGAGCTCCGTCAATGACTCGAAGTCCTGCAAGAATAGTGGCTCCAAGACGAACAAGGGCGACGTCAAGTTGAAGAAGAAGGCGACGACGACAACGAGCGGGGCGACTAGTGCCAACGTCATGGTGCAGCGCAACATCCCCGTGCAGTACCTGCAGCTCATCAACACCAACTACGGTGTTTGGGCGGTGAAGATGAAGATAATTCTCTGAACGCTTCGAGTGTGGCAGGCAATCACCGACGACGAGGTCGACGACGAGTGCGACCAAGGTGCCATGGCCGCCATAGCCTAGTCTGTACCGGATTCCGTGCTGATGACATTGGCGGAGTTCGAGACGGCAAGAGAGGCATGAGACGCACTCAAGGAGATGAGGATTGGAGAAGATAGCGTCACGAAGGATCGGGCACAAGTGCTGAAGCGTCAACTTCACAAGTTGTAGATGGATGAAATGGAATCGGTGAACGACTACGCCATGCGTCTCACCACCTTGGTGGGAGAGATCCGCGCTCTCGGTGCAAAGCTCGAGGAAGTCGATGTCGTGGAAAAGTTTTTTAGCTCGGTGACTGATAAATTCACGTACATAATCGGCACGCTTGAGCAGCTTACCGACATCGAGAACATGACCATAACAGAGGCGATAAGGCGCTTGCGGACATGGGAAGAGAATTCTCGTGGTTGTCGGAAGGGCCAAGGAGGAGGAGGCATCGATCAATTGCTCTACTCACACGCTGACTGGGAAGCACCAAGCAGCAAAGGAAAGCGTGATGGCGAATGATCAAGCAACTCGAAGCAAAATGGGCACGAAGAAAAGAGCAAAGGAAAAGGCAAACCACAAGGGCGCAGCAAAGGTGATCAATATGACGAACAGAAGCCACGAAACTTGGATATGTCCAAGGTCAAGTGCTACAACTGCAATACTATAGGTCACTATGCAAAGCAATGTCCAGAGCCTAACAAAAGGGAGATGAAGGCAAATTTAGCAAAGCAGGAAGATGACGAACCAGCTCTTCTAATGGCCAAAGTTTGCGATCTCGCGGAAACGGTGGTTGTGAAACCAAACTGGAAGGTGCTACTTCACGAGAAGAAGGTATCACCAAAGCTATCCGGAAACAATCTCGACGATGGTGACCAAGGTGATCAAGATCACCACGATGAGGACAACGATGATGACAATGAGGGCATGGGTGAAGTTCTTGGCAATGATGTTGTACAGGACACGACACATGGTGAGGAAGATCACCAAGAGGCGTAAAGTGATAATGACAATCAAGATGATGGTCACGATCATGACGACTACACCGACGATACAGATGTCGACGACCTGACACCGAGCTTACCAAGAAAGTATCCATATTCCTCAAGTGCATGGACTATAACACAATCTGTGTCTCTTCCTTCGCAAGGCACAGTGGACCCCTCCAGTCCACATTGCAATAAGATCCTCAAGAAAGTCTACATGAACGCCAAGCCATTTACGCTCGAGTACTCTAGACTATGTTTGCTTGGTGTTGAGGAGCCGATGAATTTTGTAGAGGCGAGCAAAGATCCAAGTTGGAAGCACGCCATGGATGAGGAGTTGAAGGCAATTGAGAACAACAATACGTGGACTTTGGTAACCCGACCTCCGAACCATAAGCCTATTGGTTTGAAGTGGGTATACAAGTTAAAAAAGGACACGAAGGGCGTTGTTGTGAAGTATAAGACAAGACTCGTTGCAAAGGGCTATGTGCAGCGTCAAGGAGGTGACTATGAGGAGGTGTTTGCATCGGTTGCTCGACTCGAAACCATGAGAATGCTCCTAGCTTTGACAACACAAGAGGAGTGAAAGGTTCATCATATGGATGTTAAATCGGCTTTCCTCAACGGTGATCTTACAGAAGAAGTGTACGTGGAACAACCCCTTGGCTACGAGAAGAAAGGCGAAGAAGAGAAGGTTTACAAGCTCAAGAAGGCACTATACGGACTGAAGCAAGCGCCAAGAGCTTGGAACTCAAAGTTGGACCAATGTATGGTCTCTCTCAGATTCAAAAGATGTCCCCTTGAGCATGCAGTCTATATAAGAAACTCCAAAGGCTCAAACCTGCTAGTTGGAGTTTATGTCGATGATCTGATTATAGCCGGAGATAGCGCGCAAGAAATTGAGAGTTTCAATGCGCAGATGAAGAAGAAGTTTAGCATGAGTGATCTGGGATTACTAAGCTATTACTTAGGCATTGAAGTCAAGCAAAACTTTGGTGAAATTTCCCTATGTCAATGGCAGATTGCAACGCCGTACAAGTTTCAATGGACCAACGTCACAAGTTGAGCAAGATCAGCTCAAATCCGCCGGTGAATAGCACAATGTATCAAAGCATTGTGGGCAGCCTAAGATATTTGGTGCATACCCGACCGGACTTAGCATATTCAGTTGGGATCGTGAGTCGTTTCATGGAGAACCCCACGACCGAACACAAAAGCGCCGTCAAGCAAATCCTGCGCTATGTGAAAGGCACTATCAATCTTGGCTGCATGTACAAAAAGGAAAAAGAAGGATTAATCCTTCACGGGTATTTAGACAGCGACATGGCAGGTGATGTTGAGCATATCAGGCATGGTATTCTACCTAGGTCAGAATCCTATCAGCTGGAATTCTCAAAAACAGAAGGCGGTGGCACTGTCTTCATGTGAGATAAAGTACATTGCGGCGAGCATGGCGGCTTGTCAAGGTGTGTGGCTGAGAAGGCTCCTAGCTGATCTTGCAAAGAAGGAGGTGCAGAAGGTGTCACTAAAGATCAACAACCAAGCTGCAATCTCATTGTGCAAAAACCCGATTCATCACGAGAGGAGCAAGCACATAGACACCCGTTTTCACTACATCCGGGAGTGTGTTGAGGAGGGGATGATCGAGGTGCAACACGTGAACACAAACAACCAGCTTGCAGACATTCTTACCAAGTCTATCGGGAGACAGAAGTTCATCGAGATGAGGGAGAAAGTCGGAGTGCAAGAAGTGAAACAAGGAAACAAGATTACGGAGGTGAATGTAGAAAGTAACCTCGTTGCTACAGTACGCATAGGAGTAGGATTAGGTGCAAGTATGGGTCCTAGTAGAACTAGGAGTTTTAGTCCTAGTCTAATCTTCTAGTCCCTGCGTGGACGTGTATAAAAGCCCTCATAGGGCTACACCTTGTATCAATGAAAAGTCACCGAAGAAATAGAAAAGAGCAAGACAGACATGCGCCTGTAGCAATTAAAAAATCTGTTTTCGATCCTTCTATTTCCTGTCGTCACCAAGTTCCGTTGAGAGTCGGCTAAGCGAACTGATTCAGCTGACAGCTAGCTAGTTGCTCCACGCACGGAGATCCATCAAGGGATCACGACTAGCTGCTCACGTACGGCTGCTCTAGCTAAACCGATCAAAGAGCTAGCTTTGTACTGCAATTTGCATACGTATTGTGTATTTTGCTTACAAAGCAGCAAAGATCTAAAGGCTAGAAACCAACAGGTAGTCCCTTTTCCCGATCGCCGAGTGGCAAATCGCCATGTTAGTTGTTTCGACGGACAGTCCGGCTATGACAAGGCTAGCAAGTCCGGTGTAGCCAGATAGTCTGACGAACTAGAAGCCAACCCGTCCGGCGCCGTCCGGTGAATTGGGGCCTGGCCAAGGTGGCGTCCCTCACGGGCAGTGTCAACGCCGACAACACGGTCTACGACATGGAGGATTTGCTAGCCAAGCACGACACAGACGACATGGTGCGGTCGGCGCTGGGCAGTGCCAAGAGCTGTACGGTGGCATGGGGTTTGCCTTCGCGGAAGCGCACGACGACATCAACAACCATGAGTACGCCAGGAAAAGGAAAAGGGCCGGGGAAGCTGCGGCTTTGGCGCACCGATGCGACAACGCCTTCCCCACGGCCGGCGTCCCATCTCCGGTCACGCAATACATCGAGTGCTCCATGCGGATATCCGTGGTCTGTCCGTCCATCACCAACCTCATCCAGTGTAGAACGCAGTCCAAGACTAAAGGGATACATCATGTGTCATTATAGTACTATATTAGTACTACTAAGAGCGTTTCTTTACTATAATGTTCACATCTTTTTGTTTTGATTTCATCCCTCAAGAGGGTGAGACATCTTGTGGCAATTGTTTTTGCCACCGGACAAGCATGAAAACTTGTCTGGCAACATGTCCGGCAACCCGCAGTAGCTCCTATTAAAAGTGGTAGCTGCGAACTGCACGCCGGACAAGTCCCGGACAATGTGCTGGATTGTCTGGCAGCTCACCGGACAATTGGCCGGATAGTCCGGGCAGCCGTTGCCACGTGGCAAGTTTTCACGCCAGACTGTCTGTCCCTCCGCTAGATTGTCCGGTGACCGCCGCCAAACTTGAGCGCCCCGCTGCCACTAAGCCGCCGCCAAGTGTGAACGCAGCAGCCGCCGGGCGCCTACAAGGCCAGGCCGAGGCGTGTGGCGCCGAGGCCGAGTCACCGGCTCGTCGGACCCAACCGCCGCCTGCTCGCCGCCACGGCTATCGCCGGTGAAGATCCGGCGTACAGCCGTACTATTTTTTTTTATGTACAGGCGTACGACGTTTCCTAGAAAAACGTATAATTTAGTTGGGCTTATACGGGTTTTGTACAATACCTGTTTATACTAATTATGAAGGAGTATCAAGCGATCTGAGCCGTCCTTATGTTTGAGATGTTTTGTGGTACCCCAAATAAATAACAACCCTTTATTTTCGTCCATCCAATGGACTACATAAAATCATACTTATGCCAGATATATGAAAGTACTAATCATACTTCTGCCTCATTTTACCATCCGAACCGAAAAAAGGCCTTAAACGGGCTCAGGCCCATGAGCCCAGCAGAGACAAGATTGTCCTGGCGTTGGGAAGTTTTTTTTTCTAAACCTAATCTCCTTGAGTGAATCATGTGTCATGTGTAGAGAGGTGCGCTCGCCGCCGCCAATTTCCGGTCAACTCCGGCTCGCCGCCACCGCGCCGGCACCGCCCCGCCATCGCGCCGCTACCATGCCTCGGTCATGCAGCCGCCACCGCGGACCGCGCTGGCACCGCGTCGCCACCGCGCCGCCGGCCCGGCCCCTCTCCTGCGACGTTCCAGCTGGTGAGAGTTTCATGGGACATTTCATGCTGGAATTATAAGCTGGATGTATCATCTTGCTCTTGCAGTTCGATAATTACCCTAAAAAAGATGGGAGCCTTCTTGATTAATAATGATGTTAGATGGAGTATATAGTCTTTTCAGCAATCAATTCTGAAATAGGACAGAACCTGATGCAGAATTTCAGTCAAAGAACTCTGTACGGCCCCATTACTGCAGGCTACAAGACTGCAAAGATCAGAGCTTGTCCATTTGCCATTTTGAAAAGATACCCTCTAATACGGTAGAAACAAATGAAGCATTAGATTTACTTAAAATTATTGCGTTATAGCCATTCTTTCCCTGTTGAATTAATGTCTACGGCGGGCTGAATTAATATCCTCATGCTAGATGGCATATTACCTGGCAGTATTCTCCTATCGGTAAAAATGATGAAAAGAAAAACCTATTTATCAAACTGGGGAAAGTAATAAAAAAGATTAAGTGTGTGTCCGCTAATTTCAGAATTTTGAAAACATACATAATATTTTCAGGTTTGTTTTAATATACGAGACAGTAGAACAAAGACATATTAGTACTGGCAACCTTTAGTTAAGTCCTTTGCTTGGTGAATGGATTCAATAGTCCAGATTAACCACATCCATCTCCTGATCGTATCAGTAATTATGTACATAGGTTAGCTTTTCATTTGGTGAGCGGCAGGCATCCGAGTTGAATTAATATCCTCACCTGATGAACTGTCTAAATATCCTCATCCGAGTTGAATTAATATCCTCACCTGAGAATACTGCTTTTCATAGGTTAGCTATTTTTCTCGTTTATTGACAACCACAAAATCAAAATCGAACTGTCTAAATAGAACATCTCCTAAGATTATTGTGGTGTTGTGAAAGGAGCCTCCAATTAGTATATATACGAGATTTTGATTGCAATTGCAATTACAGGGTACGACAAGGGTGAGCCTGAGCACCATGGTACCAAGTGTGAGAATCCTGGCATTGGAGGTTTGTTTCGAGGTCCGTAATGATGCCAAGATGATTCCCAGTATTCTCAGATGCTTTCCTGAGTGTTGAGACGCTCCACATCAAGGTGAAGCCCGAGGCACTTCTTTTGGCATTCATTTGCATCATATTGCTAATTGTTATTAGTACCTGATGAACTGCATGGAATTGACTTCATCAAATTTTCAGTCTGGAGACACTGATCAATCCACTGGCAAGCTCAACCTAAAGTTCTGGCACGAGTCTGGTACCATAGAATGCATTCGGCAAGCATCAAGCTGCTGGTTCTCCATGATTTCTGAGGGGATCGAAACGAGCTCGCCTTCCTCAGATACATCCTTGAGAGTGCACTGGCATTGAAGGAGGTGGTGATTCTGGTGGCCACCAGTTTCACTTCGATGGAAGAGTTGCAGTCCAAAATGACAGTTTGACGTTCTCTTCAGTGCTGGTCACTAGCTGTTCTGATCCTGAAGGAGGTTACACCCCGAGCATCAAGAGAGGATCTGATTTTTCTCTTGGCAACCCGTGTGCAAACTACTGAAGTCAGTAAGTCACAGCAGCTATGTTTGCAAACTACTGAAGTCAGTAAGTTACTGCTATGTATTCCATCTTGCAAAGTAAATTGCTCTGAAAGTTGTTAATGTTCTGTTGCTCAACTCCCAAGTATGTACATGCAAGACACCATTCCAGCCTCTTAGTTCTGCTAGCATGATTAACAACAATTATTGAATTAGAAAGAAGTGTGTCCAGTCTGATTTTCCATTGTTTCAGGCTTACCCAGAATCTTAAGGCACTGGGAATTGCTTAAAAAAAATAAGAGGTGGCATTATTTCAAGCAGACATCAAAACATGAAGTGAAGCAAGCACCCAGTAACAAACTCAGGCAGAACGGTAAGTAATATATTCATGACAACACGTATAACGGAAAAATCCATATGCATCATCCATAGGTAAAGTATAAATTGTGCTGCTTATTACAATAATCCAATATCCATCAAACTTTAGCAAATATAGTTTATTAAAATAAACGACTAGATTCCCGAGCTGACGTCTTCATCCTTTTTTGGTCCTTTCTTCTCCTTATTGTGAGGCGACTTTATCAGTGTGTCGCCAGCTTGGGTCGAAATTGGTCGATAGAGAACTGCCATGTAGAAAGTTAATGTTATTGCCCATAAATCGTACACAAATTTGTAACAAAACCTACAATTACCTTGTCAAATAGTTCATTGAACCATCTCCCGTTCCAGTTCATGATGCACATGATTAAGTATAGTCCGCATGAGTTACTGAAAAAACAAATTGAGTGGTTTATATCATCATACTAAAATCGTACGATCATGAGTAATTTGTATGTGGTGCAGTCACACACCTATCTCTTTGCTGAGGTACTGATTTAATCACTTCAATGGGCCAAGACGACAAATGGAAGTTTCTTTCTGTGCTCTCTAAAATGCAATCTGACAGAGGTGAACTTTCTTTTGTATTCTATACAACAAAAGTTCTCTACAATTAACAATGCACTAACTTTTTGTTCGTTTGATGCTACTTTATGCAGGGTTGTGGTTTGACAATTCGGGAAGACCTTCTTAACAATTATGCTGAATAGATGATGAACTACTGCACAACAACATCAAATAATAGTCTACAAGATGCATTAGCTTCATCGGTCTACCTTATCGATCAGAAGCAACAAAAAATATTACAATTAGAGAACAAACTTGACTTTATGTGTACATAACTGTCTTCTTGCAAGGAGAAACACATACGTCATGACAACTTACAAGGCAAAAGACTTGAACAAGAAAAAATTAAGTGCAGGAAGTACTGTACACTTTTCTGGGTAATGGTAGTATTGTATGTAACTCGAATAATAGTGGGCTAGTGTGCATCCAAGGAAAAAAGAGTGGATTTAGTTTTCTACTCGTTGAGATGTGCTCATTTCTGGCAACGGATATGGTCCCTATGGCCATAGTAATCCATGTGTACATCGACTTTCAGAAATAGCAGAATGAAACAACAAGGCAGCCATATATACGAGCTAGTGGTCTCATCCGATAAGAGGGAACATGCAAACACGGTCGTGCTGCAATGGTGGGCAGATTATAGCGGTTCACATGGTACGTACTGTCAAAGATGAGGGCTCCGCCAAAAGCATCATAGTCCAACTGCGACCGTGCATCTGCCCAGAATATGCTTGTCATGGCCTTCACTGTCGGGTGTCGTGTCTGTAGTAAAATTCTGCATCCTTGTCTTTCTGTGCCGCCATATAGTTCAGCACGTATGCATCTCTACCTTCTATCCCCGCCACAAAGTTATATAAATCTCAGGGTATGAACCCAACCTTGTCAGGACCACCTGCCGCATGTTCCGTAACATTCATTATCTGATGCTTGCGGAGGCCACCAATCCCATACCCAACTACATCAGCCTTTTGACCATCTGTCATCCGGCAATGCGAATACAAGTAAGCAGCATCGCCTTCCTTAGCGAGTTGATGGTTATGGTTGTCCACAAAATTCTTCACGAACCATTCGCCAGTAGCCGGAATAAGCTCGATCTCTAAACAAGCTTTGTATCCGCAACGAGTAAGAGCCTTTGGGGTTCTTTTCGGGTCAGGTCTTTCGAAGTTCGCTAACGTATGGTGTCCTTCTTTAAAGCATGTGTACAGCCTCCTCCTTTCTAATACTGAACCCTTTAATCTTAGCATGCTCGTTATAAAACTCATATCATTCCTCCTCACTTCTGAAGGTCTTGTTGACCACACGGAGATGCTCATCATGCTCCATGTATGCGAACTGCAATCAATGAAGAAAAAATTGATGTTACAACCCAAGTAAATCATGTCTACAAAACAACTTCTAAATATACTTCACCATCATCACTGCAACCTTATGCTCATTTGCGATCATTTATTACGAGTACTAGAAAATGGTCATAAATTATTCAAGAACTTATCACTACTTTGTCGATAACATTCAGAATTGTTAGTTAGACATATATGGAACAATGTTGAAATATAACTAACGTCTTCGCGAGCAAGCGCTGAATAATTTCGGACATTTACAGCTTATTCATTGTCACCAATTACAATCAGTTTTGCATTTCAACATGATACCGACGACAACCGCTTGAGGTGGCACCAAATCATGTGCTATTAATCCAACTTTATTTACTTAACAATGTATGCAATTCTACAAGTATCTCCAGTTTAAGAGGCTAGTCAAACTCTTGTGCTATCAATCAACTTCGTTTACTAATTTGGTATGCAATTCTTGGAACATCTGTAGACATATACAGGTTTACTATATCAACCACATTGGAGTTTTGTTTTATTCTTTGTTAAAAGTTAGTCACAAATCATGTAAAATCAGCAGCACAACAATTAAAATTTGCATCCCTTTCAATTAATCCATGATGTCCCAGCGGAGCACAACAAGCAAAATTCTCGGCGCATGGTAATTGAAACTCCAGAACTGAACAGAACTTCAGAACTGAACATGATTGAAACTCCAGAGCTGAACAACAAGCAAAACTCTCGCTGCCATTGGAAGATACATTGAGGATCGAGGGCAACACTAACCGATAGATTCTGTTGGAGATTGGGGCGGAGCTGCTCAGGTCGATGGGATCTCCCAGTCTGAGGTGGAGACGGCGGGCGGCGTGGAGGTGATGGCAACGGCGGCGGGATGGAAGCGCTGGCCGTGGGTTCTATGGAGGTCGCGAGGGCGGCGTCTGTTCGGCGCAGCCGGCGTGGAGGTCGCGGCGAGGGCGACTGGCAGGAGGTCGCGGCGGCGTGGAGGTGATGGCAACGGCGGCAGGGTCGAAGCGCTGGCCGCGGGTTGCGCTGCCGGCGTGGAGGTCGTGGCGGCGGTGTATGCGATGGCGACGTCGGCGGCCTGGAAGAGCTGGCCGCGGGTTGTGTTGCCGGCGTGGCGGTCACGGCGGCGGCGTGTGCGAGGAGGTCGGGGCGGAGGCGGTGTATGCGAAGAGCTGACCGAACTTGATTTCAAAGTTTTTTTTCCTCAGATTATATTTACGCGAACTCAAATTTGGGCCTATTGGGTCTAATCTATACTGCTTAATCTCAGCCGTCGGTGTAAATCATACTTTTGACACTTATGGGACCGGTAAAAGATACCGTAAAACAGACCTTATGTTTATACGAGTTTAGGGGGAAGGGGTACCACTGGATCGCCTTAAAGCTTTTATTATATATTTCAAAATGATATCTCATTCTTACTGTTACATCCAAAAATCTAGATAGAACTGCCGCATTTAACAGAGCCGTATCATGATTTCACTTGGGGAGAGAGGCATTTCCTAACATCGTCATGAACAATCTGAAATGACATTTTGTATTCTCTTCGGATCCAAGACGTTAGCAAAAGCAAACACATGATATTTGATTAATACAATACACCAGCCAGGTTAATGTTACAAGTTACAGCTCCAGTAAACCAGTGATAACTTGCCACACAACATCCATAATCTACAAGGCTACAACATATGAATAACAGGTACAGCCCAATACAACGCATTTGAAACAAAGATGGAGCCAGTGAAACCATCCCGGTTCAACATGCCTATATTGCTAACCACTTAATCTACAAAATGACATCTAAATTCAGCCGAAGTAGAGAATATATGTTCTACCATTTCATTTGTCCTAGATTTTCTTCCTTTTTCCCAAGACCCAGGGATGGAGATCGACCGGAGGTTAACAGGGTATGGGTGAGATAAGAGCCTAAGGATTATCATTCCTGTACCGCTCGATCTTTTTTCTCTCGGTGAACCTGCCCTCCATGCCAAACTCTTCTGCAAATGTCCCTATGTCAGATGCAATTTCAGACCTTCCGACCGACCAAATGTGGGGGTTCCGTGCCACACTGCTCAAGCCTCATAGAGCTGCCAATCTGGCTGTGTATGTCCTCCATGTCTTCCATAGCAACAGCTTGCCTTTTCGTGCCCATCTCAAGGTCCACGCTCATCTTTGGCGGACTTAGAACCCGTCCCATACTCAGCGATGAGGTGAAGGCTGCAGAATCCTCCTTAGCTTTAGCCCTGAAATTATTTCTGGAGTTCGGGATCCTTGAGCATAAGGTCTCGATGAAATTCTGGACCGCTCCACGGTTGTAAGGATTGGTTCTCCTATCGTAGCGGTACCGGAAGTTCTCATAAGTAGTCTGCAATTATAATTTTCTTGGATGAGCATTGCACATAAATTGCAAATAGAACTACTCCCCCGGTCCCAAAATATAAGATGTTTCAGCCTTTTTCTGAAACGCATGTATCTAAACGCCCTTTTAGTGTGTAGGTTTGGAGCAAAATGAGTAAACCTACACTAAAAAGTGTCTAGATACATGTGTTTCAGAAAAAGGCTAAAACATCTTATATTTTGGAACGGAGGGAGTAACTCTTACTACATCTACTGGATAAAAACCTGACCTGATTAGTGGAGATCAAGTAGAGGTGGAATGAGGTCAATCCACCAACAAACCACACAGCAACAAATGTGTATAACATGAGAACGGCCGAGATGGGCGACTTCAGAATAGCTCTACCTAATTTGCAATCATGTGTGTCCATTATTTTCCCGATGTTGACCCAGCAGAATGCAAACACGTATATGCATAGCACTGTTGCTGAAGAGACAAACATAAGGAAGAAGCGGTAGTTTCTCTGCAGGAAAAGGAAGAATTCGAAGGCATAATGAGTAAAATGTATTTGTTATTTGCAGGAAAAGGAATAGCTCTACTCTGTCCAATTTCCTTGACATAATTCACATCTAGCATGACTGGCATGGGAACACAAAATACTGCATACCTTTCCAATGCACTGGCCTACCCAAGGACAGTGATGATCAAAACGTTCGACACAGTTGTTGCAGATTGAGCAATGGGAGCACCTTGGTGGACGATAAAGCATACATGTATGACAGTATTTGACCTTAACTATAACACCATTAACAATAACATCCTTGGTGAGTGGTAAACCAGCCGAGCCATGCTGACCACCTGGCCAATCTGATGAGTTGGAGGATTCACCAATGTCTTCAGGTTCTGGAGGATGAGCATTCCGAGGAACAATTCCAGGATCACGGCCAGATGTGAGAAGTAGAAGAACAAGAATCTGAGCAACAAAACAGTTAAATAAGTAATCTTGTCAAGATACAGTTAGAAAATCGCAGACATGGATCACTTCTGCTTCAATACATTAAAAACACAATGGATGTGGCATTCTTTAAAGCACGTGAGTAACATATGACAAGGTTGTGATCATCCATATGCTGCATTTACAAGGACAAGGAATGGCTACACATGTCCAAAACAGAATAGAGAAAGGCATAAATGTGTGTATAGCTAACTGCCTGCACGTCTCATAGACTTACATATGCTGTAAAGATGATAGATACAGATGCAACCCAACCTCCAATTTGGTTTTGGTACCCATGCGCAAGCTGTCGAGGAACAACGGCAGCAAAGAAAATCACTGGGATTACAATTAGACATACTGTGGCAATGAGTGACCTCACATCGGGCCCAAATATAAGTCTCCCTCCAAGAAAAAATATCTGCAGGAACATGTGAAGAATGCATTAAGAGGGAGATAGTACCACATATGCTGAATTTAAAATTGAAGAATACAAGACGATGAAGTTACATAAAATCCTCTTTCCCGCTACTAAATTTGTGTAGTGAATTTCTAATCACAGTGAAGCTGCACAGATGCAGATAAACTTTAGAACCTCTTTTAAGGAGAAAAAATGTCAATGCAACTAGAGGAAAGAATATGAGTTTATATTCCTTTGGAAGGAGAGCTAATGAAATGTACAAATAGCTACCACCATTCTGAATTACTACACACTATGAATCCAACCAAACTCCTAGTACATTTATTTTACGAGGAAGCCAAAACTCCCTACATTGATTATGATGGAAATCTAAAATCCACAGTCCCCTATAGCAAATGCTCAGACAACATTAAGGCCTAAGCCCCCAACCACTCATGGCCCCATCTGTTTAAACTAGTTAACAATTAAACCTGCCCCTACTGGTTAGTACTGCACAATCACAAACCCAGAATAAAGGGCAAGAAGTCCTCACATTGCTCCCTTTCCACGCCTGGTACACGCGCAGCGGTGGCGCCGCATCAGCCTCCATGATCCTACGGTTGGAATCCGACAGCTGCTGCACCTTCCCCTGCATCCTTGCCTCCATCCACGCTCCCAGCCACCCCCCAAAACGCTCCCTGTTCCGTTCACCAAAGCACCCCCTTGGCCGTTGCACTTGCCAGCCCAAAAAACTTCAGAACCCTAAGCTAAGCCGGAACCCGCCTCAACCTCAGAGATTGAAAAATCTCAGAGCGAGACGGAAGCTACAGGACCTGCAAGAACGAGAAGTAGGCGGTTCTCACGGATCCCAGCACGAGAAGGGGCGCGACCTGGATCGAACGAGTCGCCGGGAGAAAGGGAGCCTGTACCTGGGAGTAGGGCTGACGGCGAGGCGAAGCTTCCCGGGAACCAAGGGGGGCGCGAGAGGATGGGCGGCGCGTGGTGATGTCACCTTGGGATCCGAAGAAGGCGAGTGCTTGCTCGCTGAGAAGAAGAGTGGAAAAGTTTCAGACTCAAGAGACTGTGGACTGTTGAAGCATCTCTTTTGCAAATGAGCCCCTAACGTCTTCGTGATCTTAGAGACAACAAATTGACGTACAAATGTATAGTATGCAACGATGTAGTTATTACTTATTACTTACTAAAATTCCGGGGTAAGTGACTAAAGAAAAAGAATTAGAGCTCTTTAAGATATGATCAAACTTAGGCCAACTTCAGCGCACCCACTTTGGGCACCGAAATTGTCTCATTAAAAAGAAGTAAATCTAGTCATTGATCGTCTTTTTTTTGTCACTTCCGGCGGACCCGCACCAGCGTCCGATTGCGAGGATACGGTCCAAATTTTCTCATGATTTCTTCCTAATTGCATGTATACACTTTTGATTCCTTTATATGTTCACACATGTTCACACAAATTCACACCGGGGGCACACAACAATCGCACGGTAGAGTGTGAACGTCCAAATAAATTAGAGTAAGCATAGGATCAAACTTAAAATTTAAAATGTTTTGTATCTCGAACTATTTGTCCGATTTAGACTCCGTTTTTACCATTGGACTAGTTCAACGAGATCTTTAAAATCAGATACCATGTTAAAATGTTTCGATGAAAATTTTCTCGGACCAAAAAACTACCCACCCTAACAAGTGAGTTATCCATGTAATAATATGTAAGTTATCCATACATCAAAGCATAAGTTACCCACCATGTAAACATGTTGGGTAGAGGCATTCTCGTATAAGTGTTGAGCAAGTTTAATTGGAACATGGTAGCTGAGGTGTTAGAGTGCCGATACTTCATTGCAGCATTAACGAGCGATGACTTCTCGGTACCTTAACATCCTCGAGGCTTCGTCACCCGTACGCCGCGGTAGCGGCGCCGGGTGATGAAGCCGAGCCGCTAGACTGGTTGTACATTACATTGTTCACTATGTCTTAGGGTGGTGGATGGGTAGGATAAAACCCCATTTATTATGTCATATGCAAAAGAAGGGGACGTGCCTTTTTTGCTCCCGGGTGCATATGCATCCTTTATTTGAATTTAATTTTTGTCAAATTTTGAAATGCCAAAAAAAAAATAAAAAAAATATGTTTGTGTAGAACTTCAAGTTTTAGGTGGGCATAAAGTCGTTTCATGAAAAATGAACACTTCGTGTGGCTTGTGCAAAAAAGACAAAATTTGATACTAAAGTAACGTGCTCCACGACGCAAAAAAATTATCTTTTTTACACAACACATAAAACATATCGGTTTTCGGTGAAATGACTTCATGTGCACCTCAAACATGAAGCTACACATGATTATATTTTTTCAAAAAATTTAACTTTAAAAAAAATGCTTTTTTCATACCGGGTGCATATGCACCCGGGTGTAGAAACAAGTTTCCGCAAAAGAAGCTTATCCCGGATGTAGAAACAAGTTTCCGCAAAAGAAGATTATCCCGGATGTAGAAACAAGTTTCCGCAAAAGAAGCTTATATTTAGTTCTTTAAAAAAATTATGCTTGATATTTGACATGGTAGCCTTTCGAGGTTAAGTCGTTTGTACGCCGCGAGAGCAGTGATGACAAAACCGAGCCGCTGGAATAATTTTTTATTCTACCTGTGTGTAAATTTTTATAGTGATGGATAGCTTACAAGTTAGTGCGGTGAGTAACTTACACGCTTAAGCTTGGATAACTCTTGTCTTACTGATGGGTAAATTTTGGGTAAAAAGAAGTTAAAGTTATCCACCGCTAACACGTGAGCTATCAATATCGTAGTATGTAAGTTATCCACCCTATAACATATAAGTTACTCAATATATAAATTATATATTCTGTCTATGGATAAATTTTTATAGTTATAGATAACTTATATGTTATATGGTAGCAATTTACATGCTGAAGCCTGGATATCTCTAATGTTACTGCCGGATAGGGCAAAAAATATCGTGTTATTTAGCCAAAGCATACATGAGGAACTCGTGCAGGCTGTCGAAACGCCGATCGAGTTATATAATTCTCAGAACGGTCGTCGGGTATTTTTCCTGCATCAATGTAAAAGAGTTTGCACACAATATATTTTATACGGTGGATAACTTATATACTATGGCCTAGATAACCTATTTTCGAATATCTCTTCACGACTAGTCTAATGGTGAAAACGGATTTTCAATCAGATAAACCATTTGAGCTATAAAGCTTTTTACATATTCAAGTTTCTGCATTTAATTTAAGGTAACATCAACTGATTTGTATTTTTATGCTTAAAAATTAGGGAATAAATGCATCAACAAGAACTGGATGAACACATCAGTTTAGACACGTGCTTGCAAAGCTCGCTTTGTGTGATTAGCGTTTGTCTTTTAGCGATTTGAATTTGAAATCAAACAATAGACACACTTTTTTTTTTGGAGAAAAAACAATGGACACACTGGGTGTGTGTTGTTGGAACGATCGCTGACTTCGTTTGTAGGGAAGCCGGCTGTATAGCAAACGTCTAAAAAAATAGTTTTCATTTATTTTAAGTGACAATATTACAAGATAGATCTTGCACTACAAGGTTGAAATTTCTATATCTCTATCTCTATTACCTGAAAAAAGTCGTGTTCCCTGTTCCATGGATACGTCTTCGCTTGGTTCTTCCCGCCCACTACGCCTCACTAAATTAACACATCCTCAAAATCGGCCATTAGTCAAACGCGTCTTCTTCCCCCACGCCCAAACAGCGCTCCCTCCCATCGGCACGCCATCCATGGCTCCAAATACCATCCACCGCACCCCACTACCCCTCTCCGCGCCCCACCATCTCTCTTCACGCCCTCCATGGCAACCACCTGGATGCATCACAGGGAGGACAACGACGAGCCGGACGCGTGGCCGAGGTAGCCGGACCAGATCAATTCCAGCTGATCTGCCCCGCATCAAGCTCCGGCTCGGCGTCCTACTTCGATCACCCCTCAGTTCCCCTACCGCCCTTGTCCAGAAGTTCATTGTCTTCTCACGTCGTCTCCTATTTTTGGATCGGATTTCCAAACTAGATTCTATAAGATTGAGCCGGCGCGCCACCGCCACTTTTCTCCTTGTCCCCCCCCACGCACAAAGGCAGCGCAGACCTGCCCGCTCCATCAAGCTCTGTATTCCAAACCAACCATGCAAACTATTGTTCACATCTTCGATTGCTTCCGTGTTTCTGTGCTTGGAAGGTTTGGTTGATGAGTGGGTCAGTATTACTAATGTGGCCCTTGCAGGTAAACGTGATAAATACAATATAGATGCATGTTGAGTTTGTTTGTGATGTCCTCTTAATATGACATAGCTTTTTTTAGATTTTTGCTTAATTTTGACGGCAATAACTTGACTCTCTGAATCCATACGTATGCCATACTTTGGTTTTGTCATGATCATGTCTTTTCCGGATTTGAACCTAAAATGATGCAAATTCATTCAATGTATCTAATAAACCAATTTAGTGTTAGCTATGTTCTGCAGACATGGAGTGAAAGGAGATGGTCATGGTGGCAGATCATAGTCGAGCTCATCAGCGCTGAGCCCTTGAGGTGGTTGATTACAGGTTGGTTCCTACGGGTGTTTCCGCATGTTCGTGGTGTACAACATCTCTTTTTTTCTTCAGATGTATTGTCCGTAGATTTGATACTATGTGAGATTTAACGGAAAGGAGGGTAAACTGGAGTGTTGGAACAAATGACCTGGTTGTTTGGATGTACAAAAGAAATAAGCTTCCTGCCCTTTATCTTCAAGGTAGTAATTTGTATTATGTGTTCATTATTGCAGTAATCGAGTTTGAATTATCAGATTGTTATGATGTGCGCACATAATCAAAATAATTGATTGCATATTGTCTTAATCAAGCATTTGTGGTTTGGAGTGTGCTATATTCTGTGAATTATCAAGTTGCATTACTTTTGTCAATCCGTAGGAGTACAAATAATGTCTAATTAGACTGTCAAGGCAACATAGTTGATGCTTAATAAAATGGCCAAAACAAGACATGATGACTAATATGTATATTTATATAAATGGAAGTTGTTACGGTGTTTTGTGCTGAAAATGTCCAGTATATATGCATAGTGCTGAAAATGTCCAGTATATATGCATAGAATGGATTCAGTAACAAAAGCAATGTTTACATGGGACCTCGGCTATTTTATTAGCTATAAATAAGCATTGTTGACGCCCTGCTCTGATCTTTGGCCTGCTGTATATTCATGTTTCATAGTTGAAATAAAATATTGTGTTTTATTTATGAGTGCCTACTATTTGTTTACGAGATTGCTTATAGAGTTAAATACAATAAATGACCTGATCATTTGATTTAGCTACTAGATTTTCCCTAATTTTGGAGAGTAAATTTCTCAGAGTTGTTTATTTTAGACTATATTTAGTGTAATGAATAAATTTCCTCAATCAGTTAATATAAATTATATTTCCCAATTGCTAAAAAGTGC
This sequence comes from Avena sativa, assembly GCA_916181665.1. Classification (NCBI taxonomy): domain Eukaryota; kingdom Viridiplantae; phylum Streptophyta; class Magnoliopsida; order Poales; family Poaceae; genus Avena; species Avena sativa. The sequence continues at coordinate 35,045,498 of OV702290.1, forward strand.
TCGGAGGCTAGTTAGCATGATCGGGCCACCGTCGAGTGGCCGTCTGATGGAGTCGATCAAGCTTGTCGTGCCCACATCGTGACAAAAACATCTCCTCCCCGCCTCAACCCTAACTCCCTAAGAGCATCCCACCGTCGGCGCTTGCCTAACCAACGACACACTCCAACGCTGGCCACGAAACCACCTCCTTTCCCACCGCCGCACCTGCTTTCCCCACCGTCAGTGGGCTCATCGGCCAGCCCTAGGAACCCAATCCCCACCCAACTCGGCGCCCATCGCTCCACACCCCATGGCCATTGGGCTAGGCCCATCGCTGTGGCGCGACAAGGACTCCAACAACCACGAGGCAAGATCCTGCGCTGCACTGGCCTCCTATTCCCTGTCAAGTGCTCTCCCTCCCGCTACGATGGCCGATGTTTCTTGTCCCTATAAACCGTCGCCGCCCGCCAGGCATAGAGCCTCCCCCGTGGCACCATCTTCCAGCTCCGTCGGGCACGTAGATGTGGACTCCTGCCCCGCACGCCGATGGAGTTATGGAAACCTGCAGTGCTTGTAGACTATTTTCTGGCGACGTTGCCAGGGAATTGGTGGAGACACATCACAGTGGTTGCAGTGTGGTGAAACTCCCACGGCAGCTGCCAGACTATTTTCTGGCACCGTCATCTTCATCAACTTGTGCAACAACCCAAGCTTGGGGAGGTTGCACCACTATGAGCTTTTTCTTCTCCTTTTAGATTTTAAAGTATTTTATTTTGTTTTGTTTTTAGTCTTTTTAAGTTTTTCTTTAAAAACACATAAAAATGGAAAAGAGATCTTATTGGCCCTTTAGTGTAAAGAACTTCCCAAAAGAAAGTGAGATACCATTTGAACCATTTGAAATAAACCCTGCAGCTACTAAAGCTATTTATGAAAACCGTTTTTATGGGAAGCCTAATGAGAACCCTATGCAGCATTTGAGAACTTTTAATGAAAGGTGCAAAGATCTAAACATGAGTTATAAAAACAATAGTATGATTAAAGTTAAACTTTTTTTCATATCACTTGTTGGTAAGGCTTTAGATTGGATATTAAAATGGCCACCTGGAAATTTTAGCTCTTGGTTTAATGTTAAAGTTGCTTTTGTTGAAAGATTTGGAACCCCTGAAGTAATATGTCATCTTAGGGAAATGCTTATCATATTTAAATAAAATAATGATGAACCGCTTATAAGAGATTGGGAAATATTTAGAGAAATAGCTTTTGGAACAGAACATGGTTTTAGAGATTGGATGTTAATGCATATCTTCTAGAGAAGGCTAACTAAAAGTTCAATGGCTTATTTAGATAAATAAAGTGGAGGTTCCTTCATAAATATAACTGCCAACAACACTTATATATTGTTAGATGGCCTACTCCTAGAAGTAAAAGTCAAAGAAAGCCTTGAAAAAGCTAAAGTGTCAGATGATGTATTTGATGATAGATATGAAATCTTCAATTTATATAATAGATATAAACAAGTAGAAGAAGTCAAAATGCTAAGTGAAACAAAAGAACCTCTACTTGATCTTGATAAATGTAGCTTGCATGAACTCATTCATTTATTACAAAAGTTTTCTAATGATCCATCCTTTAATGGTCATCAAGCAGGATTTGGTTCCTACCTAGCAAATTATGTTATAAAAGAAAAGATTGAAAGATATAACAGATAAGTTATGATACCACCTAAGATTGGGGATGTATGGATCCCCAAGGTATTAATCACCATTGGAAAATTGACACATCATTCTATTCTAGATTTAGGATCTAGTGTCTCAGTTTTATCTAAGGATCCACATGATTTACTTGTTTTGAAACCTATGGAAAAACGCTCAATAGATCTTTTAATTGCTGATGATTCAACTAAACATGCTCTAGGAGAAGTTAGATATTATGGTTGAATTACATATGACATTTTTACTTATTGATTTTATTGTCATGGAGATGGGGAGCAATACCTCAAGTCCTATAATACTTGGTAGACCTTTTTTGAGAATCACAGGTGCAGTCATTGATAGAAAAGAAGGAAATATGAAGTTTTAATTTCCTCATAAGAAGTGTATGGAACACTTTCCAAGAAAGAAGGAGATAGCTAAGAAGCACAAGTTATCCCATGAGTTCCACATCACCTAAACCAAGTAAGTGAAGTCTAGCTATATGGCTACAAAGAAAGCGCTTTGCGGGAGGCAACCCGATTATTTTTGTTTTGGATTTTTGTTTTGAACTCTTCCTGTAGCAAGAGAGTTTTGTTTTGGTTCTCTTTCTATAGTTTTTAAAAAAGTACCAACTGAAATGGATCGTATGGGCACCTAGAGGGGGGGAGGGTGAATAGGTGCTACTTTAAATTTTAATGCTTTTGAATTTTAGGCTTGACACAAACGGTAAATCCTCTAGATAATCTATTATGACGAATTTCCCTATATGCAAACCTAACTACTAGCGAGTAAAGGCGAGTGAGATAGAGGAAAGAGTAAGCCGTAGTGGAGCACACGGAGACACATGATTTGTTTTACCGCAGTTCCTTCCTTGTTAAGGGAAGTACATCTGCGTTTGAGGGGTGGGCGGTACTAAGACCACCACGCCAAAATAGGCCTCACCCTGTTCTCCGATGAATCCCGCCACCAAAGGCCTGATCCACCTTTACACTATAGGAACCCTTCAAGGCGGGAACCGACGCCTTTACACAACTAGTGGGGCACAACTCCACAACCAAATTGGAGGCTCCCGTAATGACAACAAGCTGCCACAAGAACAAGTTATCAATATCAAAACACAAGATCTAGATATTAACGAGAATACTGGATCGGGTATTTCTCCAAGTGAATGGAGAGGAGTTGATGCGCTTGATTCGTGATGACGATGTAGATTGTCTCCTCCTTCAATTCCACCAAAGATTGAAGCCTTCGGGTGGTTTAAGTGGGAGATCTAGAGAGAGAGCACTTGCAATGGGTCTGGTCCTTTTTCGAATGAATCAAGAGATCTGAATGGAGGGGATGAAGGGGATTTTATACCCTCTGCACCCACTGAGTCGTTGGAGCCATTTAGGGCTTGATTATCCGGCCCAAGTGAGGGCCGAATTTTATTCGGCCTAGGGAAAACTCCGTCTCAGACTCGGATTATCTAGCAAATAATCCGCCCCCACACAGAGTGACACGCCCAGCCTGCCCTTGATCGTCTCCTGGGGGCCAGATTATCCGGCCTCTTGCGAGGACCGGGTTATCCGGTCAGGGAAGGAAAATCCTCCCCTGTTCGGACTTTCGGGGAGAAAATTCGAACCCAGACAGATCATCGCGCCTTGCCTGCCTTTGATCATCTTCTGGGGCCCGGATTATCTGGCCCAAGGCGAGGGCCGGATTATCTGGTTAGGGGAAGAAAATCCGCCCCTGTTCGGATTTTCTGGGAGAAAATCCGTCCCTAGACAGAGTGATGCGCCATGCCTGCCTTTGCTAAACGAGTTAGGCCGAATTATCCGGCCCTTGATGGGGGCGAATAATCTAGCCCCCCAAACACAAAAACATTCCCTACACACTTAGCACATAAGAGAAAACTCCACAGTATTGTTATCTAACACTCAAAACACAGGGAACCATGAAATGTTCTTTCAATATCCCTGTTTTTGGTGTTAGATGACAATACTAGGATTTGCAAGATAGTTCTCAAGACAACAAAAATTAATGAATGAAAAAGACTCCCCCTCAAAGTGTGCATACCGGAAAAATGCAACAAATACACACAAGAGGGTATAAGTCTATTTCATTGAAACATATGTGAAAAGCTCATACCACCGGTAGGGATATACATGCATCCTCAAAACATTATAAGAATATCCAATGATAGCCATAGTGAGCGCCTCCCTCGATATAGATATCCAATATCCATAAGAATATCCAATATGATAGATGACTCCATATGAATAGTCCACAAGATAAATCCACAGCCACCCAAACATAGTCTCAAACGGCACAAACCACACATAAAAGTTCGATGCTAAAAGGGCACAAGCAAGCGAAAAAAATGAAATGCTAAAGAGCAAGAACTTGTGCCCGACCCATGCAAATCCTCGGAGACCTAATAGAACTACTTCTCCCCCTTTGGCATCAAGACGCCAAAAAGGAAGAAGAGCGATGCTAACGCCCCAAGGGATCACTCGTAGACCTCATCCTCGTCCCCGTCCTCGTCCTCATCCTCATCCTCAAGCTCCTCGGTATCATCCTCCTCATCATCAACAGTGTCCGCGGAAGGAAACATGTGGCATGCCAGCTCTCCATAGAGGCTCTAGGGAGAGGTGGGGGACGGCAGGCGGCGGCTGGGGAGAGGGAGAGGGTCAGGGGAGAAGTGCTGCTCGTTATGAGCCCTTCCCCCCGACCCCAACCCTTAAAGACTGCATCCGCCAGGGCCAGATTATCCGGCCTATACTTGGGCCGGATTATCCGGCCTAAAATCTGAATTTCTGTTGTACACAGATTCAGGCCCGCGCGTCCCCAAACAAAAGCCCCACAAGGTGTACAAGGGACTTGTGTGCAAGAAAGGATGGCTTAGGGGTAGGAAAGGCTTAGGATTAAGAGAGCCAAACTGAGATGGTACTACACACTCAAAATTGCAAGAAACAAATCAACTAAAAGACAAAATTGAGTGTGATTCCCATAAAAACATGAGATGAGCTAAAACAACCAAAAAGATCCACAAAAATCCAACTCTCCTCATGGAAGAGGGCGGTGGCCGAAGCCACCTTGTTGGAGTGTATGGTATGACACCGCGAAGATATATCTTGGGTTCATGACCAATACTCATTAGTAAGCTCACATATAACAAAATGATATTAAGAGAAATGATTTGACTTGCTTTCGGCATTACGGGGGGAGGGTTAGCCAAATCAATTAGGACCACACTCCCCCTATGTCTATGCCCACACCTAGACCAAATAAGACTGAGATGTAAGAGTGAGTGCATGGGTAATAAAGACAAGCTCCTTGAATCAACGATATTTAGCTCATTCCTCAAGTAACAAAACCTTGCTTCGTCAAGTGGCTTCGTGAAAATATCAGCAAGTTGGTTCTTCATGCTCACAAAAGATAGGTCAATATCGCCTCGAGCAACATGGTCCCAAATAAAATGATTCTGAATCTCAATATGCTTCGTCCTTGTGTGTTGTACCGGATTGTATGCAATTTTGATTGCACTTTCATTATCGCATAAAAGAGGCACTTTGTCACAATTGACACTGTATTCCTTTAAAGTTTGCCTCATCCATAATAACTGAGTGCAGGCACTAGCAGCAGCAACATATTCAGCTTCGGCGGTGGAGAGAGATATGTAATTCTGCTTTTTAGAAGACCAATAGACTAGAGACCTTCCCAAGAATTGACAAGCTCTAGAAGTTGATTTCCGATCATCCTTATCACCAGCCCAATCTAAATCAGTATAACCGCATAGAGAGAAATTGGAGCCCTTGGGATACCATAGACCATAGTTAGGGGAATTAACCAAATATCGGAAGATCCTCTTGACCGCCACTAAGTGGCTTTCTTTAGGAGCTGCTTGATACCTTGCACATACCCCCACACTCAACACAATATCGGGTCTAGATGCACAGAGGTAAAGAAGAGATCCGATCATGGACCGGTATACCTTTTGGTCCACATCTTTACCGTGAGGATTGAGTTCAAGGTGACATTTTGTTTGCATCAGAGTGGCGACGCCCTTAAGATCCGTCATCTTGAATCTCTTGAGCATGTCCTGGATGTATTTTGCTTGATTTATGAAGGTTCCTTCTCTAAGTTGCTTGATTTTGAATCCAAGAAAGAACTGTAACTCCCCCATCATAGACATCTCAAACTATCAATCATAAGATTTGAAAATTCATCATTAAAAGCTTTATTAGTAGAGCCAAAGATGACGTCGTCTACATATAGTTGGCATACGAAAAGCTCCCCCTTAACCTTCTTAGTAAAAAGAGTGGGATCAATTTGCCCAACTTCGAAGCCACAGTCTAAGAAGAGCTCTTTAAGGTGCTCATACCACACACGTAGGGCTTGTTTAAGGCCATAGAGTGCCTTATCGAGTTTGTAGACATGGTTCAGAAAGTTAGGATCCTCAAATCCCGGGGGTTGCTTTACATATACCAACTCATGTAGATGAGCATTAAGAAAAGCACTCTTAATGTCCATTTGCTGTAATTTAAAATTATTATGAGCAGCATAAGCAAGAAGGATACGGATGGACTCAAGACGAGCCACATGAGCATATGTCTCGCCGAAGTCAATCCCTCAACTTGGGAATAGCCTTGTGCCACAAGTCTCGCCTTGTTACTCTTAACAATGCCATTCTCATCTTGCTTGTTTTTAAATATCCATTTAGTGCCGATAACATTGCGGAAATCCTTGGGCTTCTCTACTAATTTCCAGACCTTGTTGCGTTCAAAGTTATTCAACTCTTCATGCATAGCAACAACCCAGTCCGGATCTTCAAGAGCTTCAAACACTTTCTTGGGTTCCACCATTGAGATGTGGGCTTGATGCTCACCGAAACTTGCCAACTCCCTTCATGTGGAAACCCTTCGTCGAAGATCGCCTACAACTTTGTCAAGAGTGTGACCCCTTAACTCAAGGTTCCTATCGGCACGAGCTTTGCGACGAAGTTCAATCAGCTCGTTGTCTCTTGGGGGAATAACTTCATCATTTGAGTCTTCATTGGAATCATTGGCTTGGCCTTGATCTGAAGCTCGATTAGCAGGAGTAGGAGATGAGGAACCTTGCCCTTGATGTGGATCAACAACCGTAACAGGAGGCTGCTGCTCCTTAGGAGTTTCAGGGCCGGATAATCCGGCAGTGAGTAGGGCCGGATAATCCAGCCTAGGAGATCCTGAAGCATCTTCACCAACTTGACTAGAACTTGCTTGAATTGGCGAGCGGCTGGATAATCCAGGGTCTGCCGGAAAATCTGGCCTGAGACTTGCAACTGTTTCTTCGATATGATGATCAATTTGGTTGTCAGAGGAGTGATGGCCGGATAATCCGGTGTCGACCAGATAATCCGGCCTGGAGCATTCAGGAGCATGTTGACCTTCAGCATTTGGTGGAGTTGGTGTAGAATTTTCTCCCGTGGTTGGAGCATGTTGAGTCTGTGTAGATGAGTGCTCTATATGAGTAGAGCATTGTCCTTCCCGATCCGCCACAAGGGGTTCCTCAATGGGGAGGAAAAATCCCACGCCCATTCTTCTTATGGCATCTTGGGGTATTTCAACATCTACATCACAAACATCAATTTGCCCCGCACGGGAGCCATCATTTTCCTCGAACACCACACTACAAGATTCTACAACAGTTCCGGAGAGCTTATTGTAGACTCTATAAGTGTGGGATTCGGCACCATAACCAACAAAAATGCCTTCTAAAGCCTTAGACTCAAATTTAGATAAACGAACTCCTTTGATGAGAAAGAAACACTTACAACCAAATACCTGGAAGTATGAGATGTTTGGCTTGTTACCGGTAAGTATTTCATACGGAGTCTTATCCAAGATTTTACGGAGGTATAGCCGGTTGGATGAATGACAAGTGGTAGAGATTGCTTCAGCCCATAAGTTATATGGAGCCTTGAATTTAGCTAGCATAGACCTCTCCATATCCATTAGGGTCCGATTCTTCCTCTCGGCAACACCATTTTGTTGAGGGGTGTACGCAGCAGAATATTGATGTCTTATCCCCTCTTCACTTAGGAATTCATTTAAGGTGTAGTTCTTGAACTCAGAGCTGTTATCACTTATTATTGCCAATATAGGGACATTGTGTTGACGTTGAACCTCGTTGGTGAAGTCGATGACCGTTTGTTGAGTCTCGCTCTTCAACTTGAAGAAATAGACTCATTTGTATCTTGAGTAATCATCAACAATCACGAGGCAATAATTCTTCCCACCGAGGCTTGCATGTGATGGAGGACCAAATAGATCCACATGAAGGAGCTCCAAAATCCTCTTTGACGAAATAATAGTCTTCCTTCGGTGAGGAGAGTCATGCATTTTACCTTCAACATAGGCCCTGCAAACACGATCTTTGGCAAAGGAAACATTTTCTTTTAGTCCAAGGATGTGGCCACCCTTGTGGAGACTTTGCAAAGTTCTCATATTGACGTGAGCTAGTCGGTGATGCCATAACCAACCCGCGTCAGCCTTTGCGAAAAGACACATCGGGCCTATAGTGGTTTTCCTCGAGAAGCCCACCACGTACAGGTCATTTTAGGTATATCCCATGAAAGCGACTTTTAGAGACTTGCTCCACAAGAGTACCACCAAATCAGCATCAATAAAAACTGCAAAGCCCATCTTACCAAGGGCACGAACTGAAAGTAAATTGTAACCGAGGGTCTCAACAAGCATGACATCCACGAGAGAGATATCGTGAGCAAACACAACTTTGCCGAGACCCAATACCTCAGATTTTGACTTGTCACCATAGGAGACGATTATATGATCATGATTTGGCCGCATCTCCGTGATGATCTCCTTGCTTCTGGTCATGTGACTTGTGCACCCGCTATCGAGTACCCATTTAGACCCACCGGAAGCATAGTCCTACAAGAAAGTTACTTCTTGGTTTTAGGTACCCATTTTTCAATGGGTCCTCTCATGTTAGTGACAAGGGTCTTGGGGACCCAAATAGACCAAGGAATGTAACAATCATAAGGACCTACATAACTAGCATAAACATCACCATAATAATCACAATATAACTCATAGTTAGGATTGTTAGCCCCTGCAAAACCATCATAATTAGACTTGTCATTAGTGGTGGTGCTAGTCTTTGGTTGAGCAGTCTTGCTCTTCTTCTTCTTCTTCTTCTTGTTCTTTGTCTTGGGAATATAACCAAGACCCTCTTTTCCATTGTTTGTCCTTTGCTTGCTAAGTATCTCATCTAGAACTTCTTTACCTTTGTGTTGAGATCCCTTTGCTAGTTATTCTTGTCCACAAGATGGTGTGGAGGTGCTGGGCATATCATACTTCTCCAATTGAGTTTGGAGCTGGTCACGAGACTCATTTAGAGTGGAATGTTCACTCTTCAAAGCCTTGTGAGCAATGTCAAGTTTCTCAAACTTCTCCAAGAGTCTAGCATGAGCAACCCCAAATTCAATCTTTTCCTTTTTTAGTTTTTTTACCTTAGCAAGAGCATTGTCACGTTCTTTGATGAGCTGAGCAACAACTTCCTCATGGGACTCCTCAATTGACTCGAGTCTGTCTTCCAAGGATACTCGAGCTTCCTATTCTTCTTCCAAGACATTCTTCAAGGAGGCTATCTCCAAGGCATCTTCTCTTTCAATTCTGCCCTTATCTTCTAGAAGATCTTCGGATTGGGCAAGTTGACTCATAAGAGCATCAAAATGAAGTTTGTGCTCGCCTTGCAAGTTAGTGAAAAGGTGTCCAAAGCAATAACTTCTTCTTTTATCTTTAGACTAGTATGATCATCCATATCCATATTTATGTTAGTCTTAGGAAATGAAGAAATAGAATATGATACCTTGGACCCTCTCGCCATAAGGCAGGTGACGTTGTTGTTGATGGCGTTTTCGTTTGGAGAGTTGAAAAGTGATGATGGAGTAGATGTGGTGACTATAGCAGCCACCTCACGAGTACTATCATCATCCTCTTCGTCTTCACTTCCATAGGAATATTCCTCTTGTGCCACCAAGACAATCTTGGGTTGCTTCTTGTAAGGCCCATTCTTTTTGATAAATGGATTCTTTCACGGTGCCTTGGATTTTTCTTTAAGGATGAGTCTTCCACCATTGTCTTCTCTATTTTGATATGGACACTCAACCACAAAGTGTAGCCTGTCTCCACAATTGTAGCATGTTCTCTGTTTTGGGCCATTCTCCCTTTTTCCACTCGTCCCATTCTTGCGCTCAAGTTCTGACTTGGCCTTGGCTGGATCCTTCCAAAAGTTCCTCGCATAGAATGCCATGTACTCACCATGAGCATGCTTGACTTCCTCAGGGCAGCCCATGGAGACACCTTCGAAACCTCTTTCATCCTCATCTTTCTCAATGACATTTGCCTTTAGAGCAACATTGACCCCTTTTTGCATACCAATGGCTCGGGCACGGGCATCTTCCGTGTTCTTAGCAGCAACCTTGAATGATGCCATTTATTGCATGACTTCATTGGAATTCATTTGATGGTAGTTGTGTCTACCTTGTAAGCTCTTTAAGTCCGTTGGCTCAAAAGGCATTATAGCACTCACATATTTCCTTTTTATCCATGCATCATCAATGTGAGTGGCTCCATGCTTTCTAAATGTTGTTGCAATGCCCTTGTGTCTTCTATAAATATCTTCATGGTCTTCACCATCCAATATGTAGAATCCTTCAGCTTCATTGCTAAGGGCATCATACCTATTCCTCCTCATGCTTTCATTTCCAATAAAGAGATTGGTGAGAGCATCCCAAGCTTCTTTAGCGGTGTTGAAATGCTCAATGTGGGGCATGTCCTTGGGACCCACTCCGAGATGTATCATGTGGAGAGCCGTTGCATTCAACTGACTATCCACCACTTCTCTTCTTGTCAGGTTGGTGTGATCTCCAATATGAAGACACTCTTCGATAATCCTCCAAAGTTCAATTGACGAACTGCATACATGTGACTTCATTAAGAATTGCCATTGATTAAAAGAGGATGCAATAAGCTTGGGTGGATCACCCCTATTGTTTATATGAGGATGAGGAATAGGTGGGTCGGGGGAATATAGGTGATGAACCTCACTATAGTCCTCCTTACCACTTCCCTTCTTGGAGGCAGAACCATTATGTTTTTCACCTACCACTTCATCTTCCTTAGATCCGGTGTTAGCCTTATCCTTGGATGATGGAGTGGCAGCCTCAGAGGAAGATGGAGATGGGGCTGCGGATGATGTGAGGCGGGCAATCATTTGTTGCATCTCCTCCATCTTGGTCTCAAAGGATTTCAACAAGGTTGCTTCCAACGTCTTGAGGTCATCCATTGTGACCTTGTCCACAGCCTCATTCCCATTCCCCTTGGAGCCCATACTTCTCTTAGGCGGCTAAGCCCAAATAAAGAGCCGGGGCTCTGATACCAATTGAAATGGATCGTATGGGAACCTAGAGGGGGTGGGTGAATAGGTGCTACTTCAAATTTTAATGCTTTTCAATTTTAGGCTTGACACAAACGGTAAATTCTCTAGATAAGCTATTATGACGAATTTCCCTATATGCAAACCTAACTACTAGCGATTAAAGGCGGGTGAGATAGAGGAACGAGTAAACCGTAGTGGAGCACGCGGAGATACATGATTTGTTTTACCGCAGTTCCTTCCTTGTTAAGGGAAGTACATCTGCGTTGGAGGGGTGGGCGGTACTAAGACCACCACGCCACAATATGCCTCACCCTGTTCTCCGATGGATCCCGCCACCAAAGGCCTGATCCACCTTTCCACTATAGGAACCCTTCAAGGCCGGAACCGGCGCCTTTACACAACTAGCAGGGCACAACTCCACAACCAAATTGGAGGCTCCCATAATGACAAAAAGCTGCCACAAGAACAAGTTATCAATATCAAAACACAAGATCTAGATATTAACAAGAATACTGGATTGGGGATTTCTCCAAGTGAATGGAGAGGAGTTGATGCGCTTGATTCGTGATGACGATGTAGATTGTCTCCTCCTTCAATTCCACCAAAGATCGAAGCCTTCGGGTGGTTGAAGTGGGAGATCTAGAGAGAGAGCACTTGCAATGGGTCTGGTCCTTTTTCGAATGAATCAAGAGATCTGAATGGAGGGGATAAAGGGGCTTTTATACCCCTTGCACCCACTGAGTCGTTGGAGCCATTTGGGGCTGGATTATCCGGCCCAAGTGAGGGCCGGATTATCTGGCCTGGGGAAAACTCTGCCCAGACTCAGATTATCCGGCAAATAATCTGCCCCCACACGGAGCGACGGGCCGAGCCTGCCCTTGATCGTCTCCTGGGGGCCAGATTATCCGGCCTCTTGCGAGGACCGGATTATCCGGTCAGGGAAGGAAAATCCGCCCCTGTTCGGACTTTCCGGGAGAAAATCCGAACCCAGACAGCGCGTCGCGCCTTGCCTGCCTTTGATCATCTTCTGGGGGCCGGATTATCCGGCCTAAGGCGAGGGCCAGATTATTCGGTTAGAGGAAGAAAATCCGCCCCTGTTCGGATTTTCCGGGAGAAAATCCGTCCCCAGACAGAGTGTTGCGCCATGCCTGCCTTTGCCAAACGAGTTAGGCTAGATTATCTAGCCCTTGATGGGGGCGGATAATCCGGCCCTCCCAAACACAAAAACATTCCCTGCACACTTAGCACACATGAGAAAACTCCACAGTATTGTTATCTAACACTCAAAACACAGGGAACCATGAAATGTTATTTCACCAACTGTAACCCATTTTGGATGTTTTAAAAGTTGCTAAACATATGGAGTAGCAATTTTTTGCAGAATAGTTTTTAGTGCGTAAAATTTCTGATTTTTTATGTAATTCCGATTGCACTCAAATCCATACAGAATTTACAACTTTTCATCCTATGCATGCAAAAAAATTGGCTAAAATTCCTGAAATGTCTAAGTGGGAGAGAAAAATTGTTTTGTTATTGCTGAAAAAATCTAGACAGATTCTGCCATGTTTTGTTTTAACCATTCCCATGTGTCCTAAGATGATTTGTATGAGTCATATTATATTCTAGGGATATGTAGGGACATTATATGCTTGCTTTAGCATTTATAAATAATTTTATCTTTGATATATATGCAACAACTATTATACTCTTGTGCCACTAATGTCACCTCTCAGAAAAGAGATGGGAGAAAAAGTTTTGTGTTGAAGTTTTTGACAGGGAATAGAGGAACATCACACCAAGAGCAATCCAAGGATGGTCAAAACTATAAGATTGGGGATGCCCAAGGCACCCCATTGGACCAACTCAACTCTCGATTTGCAAACCTCTAAACTTTGTTTTTTGAGCAACATAGAACTATTATAGAAACTTGGAGCGTCTATTTTGTCATTTTACTTTTTGTTTTGCATTCAAAAGACCACCACCACCATTATTGTAAATGTTTATGATCAGCTAATAAAAATAAAATCTACCTTAATGAGATTAAAACTGAAAAATAATGCCATGGAATAAAAGAAAAGGGGAGATAAAAACAAAAGGCTGAAATTCATGTTGTGTCTAGTTCTTAGGATCAAGTACTTTATATGAAACATGATATGTTTTATGCCTATTAATTTGTATCCTTTGCTTGTGCATATTTATGTTCAACATTAAGAAGCAAGGTGAGAAAATAAATGTTGACATTATAAACTAGATGGCACACTCTTTAGATCTCTTTTTGCTAAGCCTTTTCTACAAAAGCTAAGACTTGTTCCAAGCCCCTTAAAACTAGACTAGGATATCCACCTACTTGTGGAAAAAGCTACTTTCAAGTATAGTATGTATGTTAATCCTCCAACATTCTTAAAAACACCTTTTCATGTATTTTAAAGCTCATAAGAAAGTAATGTTTGGGGTGATACCACTATGGAAATTTTTGTGCTTCACATCTTATTAGTGGTTATTAGCTAAACCATGACTAGCATGGCACAAAGCTTTCAATGTGAAATGTTGAATATTAATCATGTTTAAGTTCTGACTATGGATTTCAACAATGTGAAATGAAGTGTGCACACTAGAGTAGGCATGTTGGTAGAAAACGCTCATGAACCGCTAGCCAAAGCCATGCATGGCATGCTGGAAACTTACAACATGATGATCCTTGTTGATATCATTCATATGTCTATTTTTCTTGTTCTTCTGGAGTAGGGATACTACCCCCTCCCACCTTGAACACAACCAAGGAATTATATTATCTTTTATGATGAATGAATGAATAAATAAGCAAATAAATAAATGCCAAAAGGGGGCATATATCTACACAGGGGCAAGAGGTACTTTAGTGACGCGGTTTCATAGACCAACATGAGTATACAATGACAGGCCTAAGTTGAGTAGCATGAGGAGTGCAAGGTCATAGGCTAGGTTCATGAAACAATCAACTTGTAAGATGTTTAACACATAAACCACATGAAGCTTTAAAACAAAATGAAATAAAATAAGATACTTGGAACCCCATCCTTATTAGTATTGTTGTCATGAATTACATAGCTCAAAATTCTATTTTTTATTCTTTATGGAGGATTAACATATGTATTCAATGCTTACTTTCTATACGGGATGCAAAACATCTCAAGGGAAGACATACAACTAAGAAGTGAGTTTTCCAGTCAAGTGTATGAAACTAAGAAGTAGCCCAAAAATAAAGGCATGAAAACACCAATGCCAATCATGAAAAGAGTCTCTAATCTACAGGTTCATCAAAGTGTGCTTGAAAGTTTATTTTGTTCATCATTGCTTTTATCACACCATCACTTATTATTCAACATAGTTATAGACATGTAAAAGATACAACTTGATAGTATACTTGCATATTATGTTTAATTGAAAGGAATTGATCCTATGAACTCTGCATGGTAATGAAGGAAGGAAAGGTAACAAACTCCAAAGTCCATGTTTAGTTTTATCACCTTCATGCTCGAGGACGAGCATAGGTTAAGCTTGGGGATGTTGATGCATGTAAAATGCATACATGAACTTTGTAGTTTGTTAACATGTTTTCCCACATATTTGCATCATATATAATGTTATATCCATATTTTATGATTTTTGGGGATTTACTAATGATCCCCTTTATTTTGGCTATAACCCTGCAGGGCAGAAAAACCCTATTTTCAATGTTTTGATGTTTCAGGACCTATACGAAGTCAAATGGACATGCACATTTGGGAATGCCAATATTTATACACGGGAAGCATCTGGAGCACTGGAATCTCACCAGGAGGGCCAATAGGTCCAAACGAGCCTAGGTGGCGTGCCCAAGCCTGGTGGGCACGCCACCCATGCTCGTTTCCTCCTCGGTCGTCCGATCGCCTCGATTCTTTTGCCCACAAAGTTCTCTTGACCTAAAAACCCCCATATAGTGTAGCGAGCCGATGGTGTTTCCGAACCCGCGGGCATTGCCATTGTCCCTTGGTGGGTTGTTGTTGGGGTCCTCCCTTGCTTGCCTTGCCTTTTCGATCTCCTTCAGAGAATGGCAGTCCGTGGTGGTGTGGGTGGCGGGTTTTCCATCCCTGCTGTGGTAGACGTAGGCCGGTTGAGCAGGGCAGCAGGGTCGAATTTTGGTCTCGCCGCGTTGTTGGCGCGGTAGTTTCCTCCGTCACAGCGGAAGTTCTTCAGGTCGCGTTGGCCGTAACTGGCGTTAGCGATGAAGTCGACTCGCCCATCATTGCGGTGCTTGCCGGTGAGGCGGGTGTTGCTGTAGCGCATGTCGCGCTGTCGCCTGTTGTCGTGGCCGCTAATACGGCATCTTCCTCCCGACTCGTCGTCAGAGTCCTGGTTGGGGTCCTCCTCCGCGTAGCGCTTGGCTATCTCGAGGAGGTCGAGGTTGTTGTCGAGCATCCGGTAGACCCTCTTGATCTTGGCGAACAGGGGTTCGTACCGGCACGCGTTCTTGAAGCAGTGGATCGCCGTGTCCGGGTGAATGCCGGAGGCGTTGATCCATAGTTCCTGCCACCTCTAGATCCAGTGGCGGGTCGACTCGCGCTGTCCTTGGATGCATCGCTCCAGGTCATCAATGGTGGTGGCGCAGGTGTAGGAGCCCTCAAAGTGCCTGACGAAGGCATCCCGCATCTCTTCCCATGAGTCGATGCTGTCGGCAGGAAGTGTGTTGATCCATTAGCGGGTCGCACCCTCCATCATCAGGGGGAGGTAGCTGATGACCCACAAGTATAGGGGGTGTATCGCAGTATTTTCGATAAGTAAGAGTGTCGAACCCAACGAGGAGCAGAAGGTGTTGGCTAGTGGTATGGATCAGGAATTCTCTGCAAATACTTAGCAAACAAATTTTTAGGGGTTTTTGATAAAGCAAGTAAACAAAGTACGAGCAAATAAAAGACAGTAGGGATAAATGCAGCAAGTGGCCCAATCCTTTATGCAGCAAAGGACAAGCCGTTTGTATTACTTAAGATGACCAAACGTTCTCGAGGACACATGGGAAGACTACCAAGTGCTTTCGCTTCATATAGTTGATTAATCTTCTCTAGCTTGCTAAGTGTTGTGTGGGTGAACCTGTGCTAATGTACCGCCTCATCCAAGACTAATACATACTTGTGATTATACCCCTTGCAAACATCCGTGAGTACAAGAAAGTAGGTAGAGACCCAACCACAGCTTTAAACTCTTAGACCCTTACGTCCCTTGTGCAATGGTTTCCTAACAGGGGTTCAGGTTTCTGTCACTCCGGCAACCCCTACGATTAGTAGCCAAATACACAATGCATTCCCCTAGGCCCATATAGGTGAAGTGTCATGTAGTCGACGTTCACATGACACCACTAGAAGAAGTACACCACAACTTAAATATCAAACTATTGAATCTTTCTCAACACAACTCCACTACTATCAACATGACTTCTCCCATGTCCTCAAGAACAAAACGAACTACTCACAAGACATCATATGGATCATGATCAGAGATGGAATGATGATGTATAACAATCTAAACATAAACAATAATTCAATGGTTCACTTAATAGCATCAACTACAAAGAGTAATCAACACCGGGAAAGTTTCCCCTATGAACTAATGCAAGATTCAACTCAATTGTTACAGCAATATGGAGATGGTGATGATGATGGTGGTGATGATGATGATGATCCCGATGAAGTCCAGCTTGATGGTGGTGTTGATGGCAATGATCTCCCCTCTCCGGGAAGGAATTCCCCTGGCAGAAATCTGTCTGCCGGAGAGATCTTTCTCTCTTGGTGTTTTCCGCCCCGCAGAGGCGGTGAAATCTTTCTGTGGTCGCTCCCCGAGTCTTAGGGTTTCGGGAGGATGATATACGCTAGAGGAGAGAGCCAGAGGTGGGCAAGGGCGGCCACACCACCTGCTGGCGCGGCCTAGGGCTGCCCGCGCCAGGGGGTGGTGTGGGACCCTTGTGGCCCATCTCCACTCCGTCTTCTGGCATCCTTAATCTTCTAGAAAAATAGGATTTTCTCTATATTTTCCCGGATTTTCTGATCTTCGTGAATTTTGCCTCCAAACAACACCTTTTCCATCAGAATCCTAACTACAGCGGTCCATGCTCCAAAAGTCATCAACCATGCAAAACAGATGAAATAACATAAATATCACCTCTCAATATGAAATATATCAATGAATAATAGTGAATTAAGACATAGAGTAGTGATGCAAAATGGACGTATCAACTCCCCCAAGCTTAGACTTCGCTTGTCCCCAAGCGAAATTGAGCTCAATAAACATGGCCTTAGGTTTATGGAATGAAGAGTCGATGAAAGAATACAGACAAGAAGCATCACATCCATCAAGTGCATAGATCATAATAGAAGACAACTCACTATTATATAACTCAACTTGCAAAGAGTAAAGGAAACACAATAAAGATACATAAAGTGAATCATAATTGGTAATGGCAAACTTAGCTCTTGGTCGAAGAATAGTTGATAATTTGCTGGAGTTCACAAATAACTAGTCTTCAAAGATAGCTTTCAAAGTAGTAAACATCAAGATAAGAGCAATGTGCTAAACAAGGAACATAAGAAACATGATTGAATAAATCATCATATGAATGAATGAAACAAAACAACTCAAAATACTTGCTGAGATAGAAGGAAGTAGGTTTACTGACTCATCTACAAAGTAAAAGAAAGGCCCTTCAAAGAGGGAAGCAGGGATTGCAAGTCTCATAAAGAGCTCCCAAAAATTATGATACTTATTAGCTTTCAGCTCTCATTGCCCCTATCATAGGCATCTTTAGGTGATTAAGGTTAAAGTGATCAAATATGAGGATATGCATTCACAAGTTGTAAGTTGAGAATCTTATGTCCCTTGAATACGACGGCCGCTCCTCATGCTACTCAAGTTTAGTCACTAGTAAGTTCTTGTCATCGTAAGCATATGTGTATCATTGAGAACCGCCAACGGGGTACCCCATGCCCGATGATACGGAAGAATCCTGATGGCTCAATGCACCGCGCCCAGAAAAGTGTTGATGGCTCGTGGTTGATGTAGAGCTCGTTGGGAACCCCAAGAGGAAGGTATGATGAGCACAGCAGCAAGTTTCCCTCAGTTATGAAACCAAGGTTTAATCGAACCAGTAGGAGCAAGGAAACACCCCAAAGGTGTTACTAGCTGAGCTTTGGCAGGGCGCACTACCGGTGCTAGTAGCAACATGGAGACCTGCACAACACAACCACATAACTTTGTCCCCAACTTGCGATGAGGTTGTCAATCTCACCGTGTTTTGCGGAAAACAAAGGATTAAACGTATCGAATGGAAAGAAGTAAAAGTTTGCAGAAAGTAAACACAAAGCAGTAAACAATTGTAGATTGTATGTAAATAAAAGGACCGGGATCCATAGTTCACTAGAGGAGGCTCTCCTTAGATAGATAACATGCTGGGTAAACAAATTACAGCGGGGCAATTGACAAACACCGAGAAAGCAATACATGCATATACTAATCATCTTGACTCCTCTGAGACTTGATTGGGCATTACAACATAATACATAGACCGCCATCCAACTGCATCTATGACTAATAATCCACCTTCAGGTTATCATCCGAACCCCCTCCAGTATTAAGTTGCAAGCAACATATTATTGCTTTACGAACTGCGTGTAAAGTAAACAATACGATTGTTCTATGAACAAAGGATCGTTATTTTCTCCCTAGTAGCAACAACACATCTAGTACCTTAGAGATATCTGTCACTTCCCCAGATTACCAGCGGCATGAACCCACTATCGAGCATAAATACTAACTCTTGGAGTTGCTAGCATCTACTTGGCCAAGATAGCTACTAACAACAGAAATCATGCAAGATCACAGATAACAAAGACATGATAGAATCAATAATCAATCTGAAATAGCATCTCAATATCCATCGGATCCCTGCAAACACAACATGTATGAATTACAAATAGATGATCTTGATCATGAACGGAGCTCACAAGATCTAAACATGAAATCACAAAGGAGGAGAAACCAGCCATCTAGCTACTACATGGATCCGTAGTCCAAGGATGAACTACTCACGCATCACACCGGAGGCTTGCATGGTGATGAAGAAGGCCTCCAGGGTGAATTCCCCTCTCTGGAAAGGTGCCGGGAAGAGCTTCAGATCCCTCCCGATCTAGGGATGGAGATGACGGCGGCTACAGACTCTTTCGTGGATTTTTGATCGAGTACTTAGGGTTTTCGTCCCGAGGGTAATATATAGGCGGAAGGAGAGGCCGAGGGGGTGCCGGGAGCAGCCACACCACCCCCTGGCGCAGGCCAGGCCTGGCCGCACGGCTAGGTGGTGTGGTGGCTCCCTGGCCCTTCTCCGTCTCGTATTCTGGCACTTGATCCCTTCCGGAAAAATAGGCACTTTGGCTTTTGTCCCGTCCAATTCCGAGAATATTCATTTTCTGACTTTCCTGGAACCAAAAATAGCAGAAAACAGGCAGCTGGCACTGTGGCTCTTGTTAATAGGTTAGTCTAAGAAATCATATGAAAAGTACTCCAAAGTTGGAACAAAACACAAGAAAGTGGATAAAACCAAGCATGGAACATCAAAAATTATAGATACATTTGCAATGTATCAACATCCCCAAGCTTAACTCCTGCTCGTCCTCGAGTAGGTAAGTGATAAAAAGAAATAATTTTTGAGGTGACATGCACCATCAAAGACTTGATCAAAGTATTTGCAAAACATTCAAGGCTGGGATCATAGTACTTCAATCATAACATGAAAGACAAAGTTCTAGCAATAAGCAAAGAAACTATGATGCAACATGAAAAGGCACAAACAAAAGATTCATGAATAACATGCTTTGCAAGACGTTTGTTTGTTTCACATAAAGAAAACATAGCATAATAGTATTCAGCTTGTCCCTCAATAGAGTAGCAAATATAAATGCATAGGACACCTTCAAAGTTCATAAGAGTGACTAGATACAATAGTTTCAAACAAGCAATAACAAGTTATGCATCAATCAACTAGTCTTGGGACAATGCACATAGAACTAAGAATGGCCACTATGCTCTCAAAGTAGGTGCATAAAGATAGAAGGTGGAGACTCAATATAATGGTGGAAGAAAGGCCTTTTGTAAAAGGAAGTAGGGATTCAAGTCTCACAAAGAGCTTCCAAAAATTATGGTACTTACAACTTTCAGCTCTCATTGCCCCTATCATAAGCATATTGAAGTGATTAAGGTTAAAGTGAACAAACTATGATGTACATGCTTGACGAAGTATAAGTCAGAAATCTCATGTCCCTTGTATACGAGGGCCGCTCCTCATGCTACTCAAGTTTAGTCACCGGTAAGTTCTTGTCATTGTAAGTACATGTGTATCATTGAGAACCGCCAACGGGGTACCCCTTGCCCGATGATACGGAAGAATCCCCATATCGAAATGACAAGGCAAGCAGACAACGAGCATCTCAGCATTCTTCTTATTTACCATGGGAATATGGTGCTTTTTTCTCTCTTTCCTCTTTTCATAGTATCTCTTTTTTTTCTTTTCTCTTTTTTTTCTCAATATAGGACTCTTTTTTTATAAGAAGAATGCTTCATAGGCAGCTCATTATGTTTACGCTGCAGGTTTCCACCATGTCAGCATGGATTAGACCAGCGGCCCAGGCGTTTCTCTAACACATATACATAACTCCATGGACTTACAAGCTCCCCTTTCATTTCACACCGACGACATCCATATACAAAAGAGCATGATATCAACTAGGTACAAGTACCAAGTGCAATGTTGAAAGCGTTCCCCATGAAAGCATGGTTCTGCTAATTCTCAACAAATAAGTGCAAGCATATACAACATAGACAACACAATGGTTCAAGTTTATTAAGGGCAAGTAAAGTAAAGTGTGCCATCAAGTTCGTGAGAGCTTTAATCACTAGTTTTCTCATAACAAGTGGAAGGTAAACAAAAGCATGAATATACTTGGAATAGCATAAGCTAGTAGGTAGGTATGGTGGACTCTTTGGAATAACTTGGTTTAGGGAGTTGGATGCATGAGTGGAACTCATACTTGGTTGTGGAGGCTAGCAAAGGACTGGGAGCGACAAACTAAGAGAGCAATAATGGCCATAATCATGCAGAGCGACAAAGCATCATTGATCAAAGCATAAAGTGATACTACAAGCTGAAAACTAAAGGATCATAAAGGCTATGGTGACTTTGGATAGTCATAACATGGTGTGAGCATGTGCCAAGTCAACCCAAATAAAGCATCAAAGGAGAATACCACTATACTATGCTTTAATATGCTAAAACAACGCATGATTCATCCAAGGCACATTAAGCAATCTCTATTATTTATAACAAGTCATTCTACAGCAAAGAATACTAAGCATAAAGCCAAAACAATATCAAGCATGGCATGACAAAGCATAGGCACAGTCAAAAACGAGCTCTTTTTACCACATAAGTATGAACTTTCCTACTCTTTTCCAAACCAAACCAAACTATTTGCAAACCAAAGTGTGAAAGAGGGGGTCCAACCAACTTATTCAGAAAACTAAGCAAACCAAGCAAACGAAAAACCAAAACGAAAACGAAAAAGAAGACGCTCCAAGAAAAACACAACTGTGCATGAAACAATAAAAATGAAGCGTTTGGAAGAAACCTGGAATTTTTATTGATGAAGAAGGGGATTCCTTGGGCATCCCCAAGCTTTGACGCTTGTACTTCTTGTATATTTCTTGGGGTGACACACGTGGCATCCCCAAGCTTGAGCTTTAGTCCATCCTTCATCTCATTACTCATTCCTTCCATACACCTGAAATTTTTCCTTCATACAAAACTTCACACAATCTCATTAGCAACATTAGTGCACTTAAGATAAATAAGTCTCAAGGTTCAGTTATAACAACAAATAAACTTCCATTAGAACACTAGATACTGTAGCATTTCCCTCAAAAATCTCAATTCCCCAAAGGAACTCAAGAAGGAACTAATAAGAAGCAAATGCAGAAAATGGCAGAAATCTGTCAAAACAGACCAGCAGGTAAAGACGAATTTTTTAGAAGACCTATTGTTGCTCAAATCAAAAAGTGTTGAACTAACGGAAGTTAGATAACAACCTGGGTCAGAAGCACAAAAAGTTACAGCTCAATCCGACATACAGAGCTCTCTCAGGAATTTTTACGGTAAAGCACAATAATCTGTTTCGGGACAGCAACTTTTCCAATCATTACTTCACTCTCATTAGAGGTTACTCTTGGCACAAAAAGCAAATAAAAAGGATAAGGAGAGGTTATTACAGAGGTAATAACTTCCAAGACTCAACTAAAACTCTTGGGTTATCTCCCAACAAGTACTTTTCTTTAACGCCTTTAAGTTAGGCATAAGAAGCAAAGGAAGAATTAAGTGTTCTCAAATGAAGAAGCATTAAGATCAATACCGGACATATTTTCAACAAGGCAAGGTATATCATCCAAGTAAGTTCTAGAGGATCCTTTCTCAATGCTCTTAGGTTCACTATTCTCATCAAAAGGGTTTGCAGGAACAATCCAATCAAGATTCTTTTCTATGGCATCATGTATTGCTACTAGTTTGAAGGGTATTGGTATCTTAGGTTCCTCCCCATTAGGTTCGGTTTTGTTCATCTTTTCTCGTATACCAACCACATCTACACATGAGCCTAGCATCTTGAAACATTCAAAAACTTTTCTAGCTTCTTTGGCTACATCATATAACTCCTTAAACAAAGTTTCTAGAATAAAATCCCTCTTTTCAGGGTCTTCAATTTCTTTAAGATTAAGAAACATTACTTGCATTAAAGGGTTGAGGTTGACAAACCTAGCTTCCAACATGTGAATTAAAGAAGCTGCAGCAATCTCAAAATTTGGAGGAAGTTCTACAAGGGATCTATCCTCAGTGTCTTCATGTTTGCTAACATGATTAAAGAATTCTTCAATATTATCTTTCCCAATTATAGAACCACTACCAATTGAAAGGTCTTTCAAGGTGAAAGTAGGGATCAACATGGTGAGCTAAGGAAGGGGTGACAACTAAAGGAGACTAATTTTTTTTTGGGTTTTCAAATAAGAAAGCAAAGAAGTAAAACTAATTTTTTTTGTGTTTTCGAAGAACAAAACAAGCAAACAAGGCAAAAAGAAACTAAGCAAAACAAAAACAACAAAGTAAAGAGATTGGTTATGAGGGACTCCCCTTGTGAAGATGTCCTTGACTCCCCGGCAACCGCGCCAGAAAAATGCTTGATGGCTCAATGCACGGCGCCCAGAAATGTGTTGATGGCTCGTGGTTGATGTAGAGCTCGTTGGGAACCCCAAGAGGAAGGTATGATGAGCACATCAACAAGTTTCCCTCAGTTATGAAACCAAGGTTTAATCGAACCAGTAGGAGCAAGGAAACACCCCAAAGGTGTTACTAGCTGAGCTTTGGCAGGGCGCACTACCGGTGCTAGTAGCAACGTGGAGACCTGCACAACACAACCACAGAACGTTGTCCCCAACTTGCGATGAGTTTGTCAATCTCACCGTGTTTTGCGGAAAACAAAGTATTAAACGTATCGAATGGAAAGAAGTAAAAGTTTGCAGAAAGTAAACACAAAGCAGTAAATAGTTGTAGATTGTATGTAAAGAAAAGGACCGGGATCCATAGTTCACTAGAGGAGGCTCTCCTTAGATAGATAACATGCTGGGTAAACAAATTACAGCGGGGCAATTGACAAGCACTAAGAAAGCAATACATGCATATACTAATCATCTTGACTCCTCTGAGACTTGATTGGGAATTACAACATAATACATAGACCGCCATCCAACTGCATCTATGACTAATAATCCACCTTAAGGTTATCATCCGAACCCCCTCCAGTATTAAGTTGCAAGCAACAGATTATTGCTTTACGAACTGCGTGTAAAATAAACAATACGATTGTTATATGAACAAAGGATCGTTGTTTTCTCCCTAGTAGCAACAACACATCTAGTACCTTAGAGATTTCTGTCACTTCCCCAGATTACCAGAGGCATGAACCCACTATCGAGCATAAATACTAACTCTTGGAGTTGCTAGCATCTACTTGGCCAAGATAGCTACTAACAACAGAAAGCATGCAAGATCACAAATAACAAAGACATGATAGAATCAATAATCAATTTGAAATAGCATCTCAATATCGATCGGATCCCCGCAAAAACAACATGTATGAATTACAAATAGATGATCTTGATCATGAACGGAGCTCACAAGATCTAAACATGAAAGCACAAAGGAGGAGAAACCAGCCATCTAGCTACTACATGGATCTGTAGTCCAAGGATGAACTACTCACACATCACACCGGAGGCTTGCATAGTGATGAAGAAGGCCTCCAGGGTGAATTCCCCTCTCCGGCAGGGTGCCGGGAAGAGCTTCAGATCCCTCCCGATCTAGGGATGGAGATGACGGCGGCTACAGACTCTTTCGTGGATTTTTGATCGGGTACTTAGGGTTTTCGTCCCGAGGGCAATATATAGGCAGAAGGAGAGGCTGAGGGGGTGCCGGGAGCGACCACACCACCCCCTGGCGTGGGCCAGGCCTGGCTGCGCGACCAGGTGGTGTGGTGGCTCCTTGGCCCTTCTCCGTCTTGTATTCTGGCACTTGACCCCTTTCGGAAAAATAGGCACTTTGGCTTTTGTCCCGTCCAATTCCGAGAATATTCATTTTCTGACTTTCCTGGAACCAAAAACAGCAGAAAACAGGCAGCTGGCACTGTGGCTCTTGTTAATAGGTTAGTCCAAGAAATCATATGAAAAGTACTCCAAAGTTGGAACAAAACACAAGAAAGTGGATAAAACCAAGAATGGAACATCAAAAATTATAGATACATTTGCAATGTATCAAATCCCCATATCAAAATGACAAGGCAAGCAGACAACAAGCATCTCAGCAATCTTCTTATTTACAATGGGAATATGGTGCTTTTTTCTCTCTTTCCTCTTTTCATAATATCTCTTTTTTTCTTTTTTCTCAATCTCTATCTCTTTTTTTATAAGAAGAATGCTTCATAGATACTCGTTATGGTTACGCTGCAGGTTTCCACCATGTCAGCATGGATTAGACCAGCGGCCCAAGCGTTTCTCTAACACACATGCATAACTTCATGGACTTACAAGCTCCCCTTTCATTTCACACCGACGACATCCATAGACAAAAGAACATGATATCAACTAGGTACAAAGTACCAGTGCAATGTTGAAAGCGTTCCCCATGACAACATGGTTCTGCTAATTCACAACTTACAAAGCGCAAGCATATACGCAACATAGATGAGCACAATGGTTCAAGTTTATTAAGTGCAAGAAAGTAAAGTGTGCCATCAAGTTCGTGAGAGCTTTAATCACTAATTTTCACATAACAAGTTTAATTTGGGAGGTAGATAAAACAAGAATTTACTTGGAATAGCAATAATGCTACTAGGTAGGTATGGTGGACACAAATGGCAAAGGTTTTGGTTTTAAGGAGCTGGATGCACGAGAAGAATACCCTCTCAGTACAGGTTTTTGGCTAGCAAGGCTGGGTAGCAAGAATAAGAGTTGAAGGAAACAAACAAACATACAAGTGATAAAGGCAAACATGTAATCTTCCTTGGAAGCACAAAAGATCTTAACTAGAGAATACTAGACTTATGAGAAAATCAAGAAAGAAAGATGATGAAATTATTTTTCTTTAGAGTACTTCTATCTTTTTCATTCAACTCTCAAAAATAGTGTTGCTACTGACCGAGCTAGGTTTGCCAAAACCAACTAAATTAACTCAATGATCCCAAAGTGCTACCAATACTAACAACAAGATCAATCATATAACCACGAATTGAAAACTTATATAAGCTATGCAAAAGAGTAAATGATAGAACTTCTCATTAATATTCCATAACGGCAACTCACACCAAGGGATACATATCTAATGAGAGAGGGGACACTTCCATAATGCAAACCATACTACATAACAACTCCTCTATTCATGATATGACTCTACTAAAAAGGTAAAAAGATAGAAGATAGTGATGTGATACCGCGGCACTCCCCCAAGCTTGGAACAAACCAAGGGGATGCCAAACTGATGACGAATTACTCCTTTGGTGGTGGTGGTATCATGCTCTTAGTTGACGTGAGGAAATCTTCCAGCATCTTACGAAGCCTATCATTCTCCCATTAAAGCATGTCCACCTTCCTCTTCAAGTCTTGGTACTTATCATAGAATTCTTTAGTGACTCATAGGGCTTCCGTTGATGCAGGGCAAGTGACTGAAGGTACCAACCCTTGCTTGGGGTCTCGGAGGTCTTCCTCCATAGGCTCCTTCCCTTTATCCTTGGCGGACACCATTGTGCTTCTACGCTTTCAAGAATAGTTCCTGGCAGAAACAGATCGAAATGAAAACACGACATAAACACGATATACGAACCTCGGAAGATCCGGGGGGGTTATATATTACGAAGTTTCATATCAAAAGGAAGGTACTAGGAGAAGACGAGTCGGAGGCGGAGTCCGGGGTGGACTCGCCACCTAGTGGAGCGGCCAGGGGTGGGCCTGCGCCACAGGGTGGTGTGAGCCACCCTGGCTCCGTTTCCGTCCCTTTTTTGCTTCGTAGCTTCCCTTATTGATTGAAAACTGCAAAAATATAGTTGGATAGTATTTTCGCGGAACTTTTCTTACCAGAACTATTACCTATTTAAAAACGGACTCTACAGGTCTCTGAATTTGGTATCTAGTAGATTCTTTCGGAGTCACCACTTGAATAACATCAATATCTTCATCTTCATATACTTATTACTTGAGTCATAAAACCCTTCTCTTCCTTATTACACCATTATCTCCACTTTCTGGAAATTTCTTTCACACAAAACTTCACACAATTCTCATTAGCAACATTAGTATAAGTGAAATGATAAAACCTTTTGAGTCCAACTTCAACTGAAAACCATCAAAACATAAGCTACTATAGCAAGTCCTTCCGAAAACCCAAAAAGAATTCAAAAAGGAAATCGAATAAAGAAGCAAATGCAAGAGTGGCAAAATCTGTCAAAACAGACCAGCAGGTAAAAATCAATTTTTTTGGAAATCTTCTGTTGCTCAAATCAAAAAGTGCAAAACCAAAGAAAGTTAAATAACAACCTGGGGCAGAAGCACAAACAATTACAACTCAATCCGACATACAGAGATCTCTCACGAATTTTTACGGTGAAGCTCAAAAATCTGTTTCGGGACAACAACTTCCCCAAATATTACTTCTCTCTCATTAGAGGTTGATCTTGACACAAAAACCAAACAAAATGGATAAGGAGCGGTTATTACCGAATTAATAACTTCCAATACTCAAAGAAACAAAAAAAAACAAACTGAAAGCAAAAACAAATTGGGTTGTCTCCCAAAAAGCTCTTTCTTTAAAGCCATTAAGATGGGCATTATAATTTTGAAGATGCTCACATAGGAATATGAATTGAAGTGAAAGAGAGCATTAAGAAGCAAAAATACACACATTTAAGTCTAACCCACTTCCTATGCAAGGGAATTTTGCAAACAAACAAGTTGTTGAAACCAGAGGCAACTTGCATAAGAAGGCAAAAGAAGTGCAACATAAAAACTTTCAGCATGAAACGAGGAAACTTGATATTATTGAGATGCATACAAACACTTTTCCCTCTCTCATAGTAACTTTCAGCATCATGCATAAACTTAACAATATAGCTATCATAAGTACCATCATAGCAATGATCACTTATTCTAACAGAAAACACATGAATACTAACTCTCATAACACTACTTTGTGAAACAATATTAGAGGTATCCTTACAAAGGATAGTGTGTCCCTCTTCTTCAAACTTAGTGACAAAGTCTTTCACATTTGCTATTATAGGTTCATCAACCATTTGTTTATCAGGTTCAACAGCTTTACTTGTACTTTCATTAACCATACTAGCTATCATAGAATGTTCCTTTACCTTAACTGGAAAAGGCATTTTCTCAATATAAGGTTAAGGTAAAACATGATTAGCAGTATAAACTTCAGTATTTCTTGTAGGAACACTCTTAGCAATATCTTTATAAGGTTCATGATACTTATTCCACTTCTTTTTAGGCACTTCAATATAGGAAGCAAAAGCCTTAAAATAAGAAGCAATAGCTTGAGAGTCTAGACCATAAGTATTTTTAATATTTTGAAAGTCATCAGTTCCCATAAAAGATTCAATGCATTCATAATCATAATTTATACCTGACTTTCTACCTTTGTCATTCTCCCAAGCTTCAGCATTATCTTGAATACGGTCCAGAAGATCCCATTTAGCTCCTTATTTCATGCGAGTGAATGATCCAGCACAAGAAGCATCCAATAAATATTTATCATGTAGAGGGAGCCTTGCATAAAAGTTATTGATAATAATATTGTTGGGGAGCTCATGAATGGGACATTTGAGAATTAGTAACTTCAGTCTCTCCCAAGCTTGAGCGGTACTCTCTCCATCAAGAGGCCAAAAGTTGTATATTTGATTCCGATCTTTATGAATCTCACTAGGAGGATAAACTTTGAATAAAAGAGAGGCACTATTTCCTCCCATTCTAGAGCTTGACCATTCTTCAACAGCTTATACCATTCCTCAGCTCTTCCTTTCAGCGATAATGAGAATAACTTCTTCTTAACTTGATCTGTAGTAATACCTGCACACGTGAACAACCCACATAATTCGTGTATAAAGAGTAAATGATCACCAGGATGGACAGTTCCATCCCCAACATAGTAGTTATCCATAACACGATCAATAATTCTTGTAGGTATTATGAAAACATCATTCTCAGCAGGTGGTGGCTTATCTACTACCTTAGCAGTGGTAGTAGCATTACCAAAGAAGAAACTTAACGAATTATCCATACCAAAAATAAAGCAACTAACAGAAGTAAACAATACTCACAGTAGAAGTTTCCTTTACCAGTTCCACTCTCCAATAGCGCTTCACTCCCCGGAAACGGTGCCAGAAAATAGTCTTGATGACCCACAAGTATAGGGGGTGTATTGTAGTATTTGCGATAAGTAAGAGTGTCGAACCCAACGAGGAGCAGAAGGTGCTGGCTAGTGGTATGGATTAGGAATTCTCTGCCAATACTTAGCAAACGGATTTTTAGGGTTTTTTGATAAAGCAAGTAAACAAAGTACGAGCAAATAAAAGACAGTAGGGATAAATGCAGCAAGTGGCCCAATCCTTTATGCAGCAAAGGACAAGCCGGTTGTATTACTTAAGATGACCAAACGTTCTCGAGGACACATGGGAAGACTGTCAAGTGCTTTCGCTTCATATAGTTGATTAATCTTCTCTAGCTTGCTAAGTGTTGTGTGGGTGAACCTGTGCTAATGTACCGCCCCGCACTGTCTGCCGGAGAGATCTTTCTCTCTCGGTGTTTTCCGCCCCGCAGAGGCGGCGAAATCTTTCTGTGGTTGCTCCCCGAGTCTTAGGGTTTCGGGAGGATGATATATGCCAGAGGAGAGAGCCAGAGGTGGGCCAGGGCGGCCACACCACCTGCTGGCGCGGCCTAGGGCTACCCGCGCTAGGGGGTGGTGTGGGCCCCCTGTGGCCCATCTCCACTCCGTCTTCTGGCATCCTTAGTCTTCTGGAAAAATAGGATTTTCCGTATATTTTCCTAGATTTTCTGATCTTCACGAATTTTGCCTCCAAACAACACCTTTTCCATCAGAATCCTGACTGCAGCGGTCCATGCTCCAAAAGTCATCAACCATGCAAAAACAGATGAAATAACATAAGTATCACCTCTCAATATGAAATATATCAATGAATAATAGTGAATTAAGACATATAATAGTGATGCAAAATGGATGTATCAGTTATGCATTAATCAACAAGTCTTGGAACAATGCACATTAAACTAAGAATGACCACTATGCTCTCTTAATAGGTGCATAAAGATAGAAGATGGGGACTCAACATAAAAGTAAAAGAAAGGCCTTCATAGAAGGAAGCAAGGATTCAAGTCTCATAAAGGCTATGTACTCCTCAACACAACCCTTCGGAAAAGCATCTTTTTGATCACCCTTTTACGAGATGATTCTTGATAACCATCAAAGCTTCTTCCGGAAATGGTGATTTGCATTACCTCACAGTCAAAAGGATCAGGTTGCGAGGTTCTCTGTGTTTTATCATTAATGGTGAACTTTGTAACTAGATCTCATTAAGATATAACGGTCAGATGTTTGTCTATCATGTTATTCAACTAATAACATGACCTCATTGTCAGTTGGCATAAATGCCCATGATCTTGAAACACAGATCATCCTCATGACCAATGAACTAGTTCACTAGAGGTAACTAGAGACACAGTTTGTTTACATACCACACGTGTATTAATGTTTCGTATTAACACAGTTATAGCACAATATGAAACATATTATGAACATACAGGAGATATATCAAATAATACACTTTATTATTTGCCTCTAGGGCATAACTCCTTTAGAAATAAAACTAGAGCAACAATACGAGTAATAGAGATAGCTTTGCATGATAATAAATAACAAGAAAGTAAAGCTAGTTGCTGCAGCAATAAAATACACTAAACTAATAGAACCATGAGTGTGGAATAGTGGTGGTAATTGTGGTGGCTTTGTCCAAGTTTAAATAGCGGATAGATCAGGTTCATTGTCTTCGATGTAGTTTTCTATGTGGGAGAGGCTAAATATACATGCGCTTCACTACATGGAATTACATGTACTATATGATTGGATTGTTAGCAAACATCTGTAAGTACTAACAATGCATTAAGGTTTCCCCAACTATAGCCTTAAGTTTAATGGTCCTCTTACTCCCATACGTGCAATGTTCCGGTTCGCGTCCTCAGGTTTCTGTCACTCCGACAGAACTTCCCCCTTCCTTTTACACATACTTTAAACCCTATGATGTTTAATCCATGCGCACACAAATATAATGGACACCAAAGGACTATACCATATCAACATACAACTCTAATGAACCAAAGAAATTCAACCATTCAATCTAAGAACAAAGAAACTACGCAAACATGACATAGATCATAAGATTATAACTTATAGCATCAAACACCATGTTTACCTAGGATGGTACAGAGGTGTGTGGGAGGATGAACCACTGCATATTAGGAGGATTAGGTGATGGAGATGGCGGTGAAGATGGTGAAGAGGGCGGCGGCGGCGCCGGCTGCAGCAGTGCCGGCGGCAGCGCGGGGGACTCCTTCCCCACCGCCGGTATCATGGGGGAGCACCGCCCCTTAGACCCCTTCATGGATTCTTGGGAGCCCTCTGATATGTTGCAAACGTATCCATAATTTTTGATGTTCCATGCTTGGTTTTATCTACTTTCTTATGTTTTGTCCACACATTGGAGTACTTTTCTTGGACTAACCTATTAACAAGAGCCACAGTGCCAGCTGCCTATTTTCTGCCGTTTTTGGTTCCAGGAAAGTCAGAAAATAAATATTCTCGGAATTTGACGGGACAAAAGCCAAAGTTAGTTTTTCACCGAGGGACACCTGAAGCCAGAATACGAGACGGAGAGGGGCTGGGGCCCGACCACACCACCTGGCCACGCGGCTAGGCCTTGCCTGCGCCAGGGGGTTGTCTGGCCGCCCCAGGCACCCCCTCGGCCTCTCCTTCCGCCTATATATTGCCTCTGATACGGAAACCCTAAGTACCCAATCAAAATTCCACGAAAGAGTCTGTAGCCGCCGTCATCTCCATCCCTAGATTGGGAGGGATCTGAAACTCTTCCCGGCACCCTGCCGGAGAGGGGAATTCACCCTGGAGGCCTTCTTCATCACCATGCAAGCCTCCGGTGTGATGCGTGAGTAGTTCATCTCTGGACTACGGGTCCATGTAGTAGCTAGATGGCTGGTTCTCCTCCTTTATGCTACCATGTTTAGATCTTGTGAGCTCCGTTCATGATCAAGATCATCTATTTGTAATTCTGCATGTTGTGTTTGCGGGGATCCGATGGATATTGAGATGCTATTTCAGATTGATTATTGATTCTATCATGTCTTTGTTATTTGTGATCTTGCATGCTTTTCGTTGTTAGTAGCTATCTTGGCCAAGTAGATGCTAGCAACTCCAAGAGTTAGTATTTATGCTCGATAGTGGGTTCATGCCTCTGGTAATCTGGGGAAGTGACAGAAATCTCTAAGGTACTAGATGTGATGTTGCTACTAGGGAGAAAACAACAATCCTTTGTTCATAGAACAATCGTATTGTTTACTTTACATGCAATTCGTAATGCAATTATCCGTTGCTTGCAACTTAATACTGGAGGGGGTTCGGATGATAACCTGAAGGTGGATTATTAGTCATAGATGCAGTTAGATGGCGGTCTATGTATAATGTTGTAATGCCCAATCGAACCTCAAAGGAGTCAAGATGAGTAGTATATGCTTACATGCTTTCTCGATGTTTGTCAATTGCCCCGCTGTAATTTGTTCACCCAACATGTCATCTATCTTAAGGAGAGCCACCTCTAGTGAACTATGGACCCTGGTCCTTTCTTTTACTATCAATCTAGAATCAACTATTTACTGCTTTATGTTTACTTTCTGCAAACTATTACTTTCTTCCACTCGATACGTTTAATCCTTTGTTTTCAGCAAAACCGGTGAGATTGACAACCTCATCGCAAGTTGGGGACAAAGTTCTGTGGTTGTGTTGTGCAGGTCTCCATGTTGCTACTGGCACCGGTAGTGTGCCCTGCCAAAGATCAGCTAGCTACAACTTTGGGGTGTTTGCTTGCTCCTACTGAATTTATAACCTTGGTTTCATAACTGAGGGAAAACTTACTGCTGTGCTCATCATACCTTTCTCTTGGGGTTCCCCAACGAGCTCGTTAATACACGAGTCAGCACCCTCCCCCATGGAGATGGGATCCATGGGGAGGCAAAAACGTGGCTTTGGTGGCTGCAAATTCGTGGGTAGAGGTGTCCTGGACGAATTAGGTTTCCTCCCTTTATATAGCTTCTCGGATTCCCGTCACCCCATCTTGGGCTGTAGTAAATCGGGCCTAGAAGGCCCGTCCGGACTCGGAATCAGCTAAATTTTATGTCCAGAATGTTTGTAGTGAAATTTCCAACAACTTTGTAGTTGAAGAGTTTTCCGTTTGATGCCGTATTCGACCCGAAACGTGACCATCTTCAAAAAGAGTTCTGAGACAGATTTCTGGAAAAATCCCAATTTGACTCCAACAAGGTTTCCACTTGTATTCTTGGTAATTCGTACACATCAAAGTGTAAAACAAGAACATTGTGCACTTTTTCAATTATTAGTAGGTTAGTCCAAATAAATCATAAACTTTATACAAAAAGGAGTGTCACAAGCATATTATTAGCATAAAACCATAAAAAAATTATAGATACGTTATGGACGTATCAAGCCGTCCATGGAAAAAGTCATCGAGTGGTCATGTCATGTTTAATCACGTCTAAAAATCCTACTACTACAACTACGCCACAACACATGCACAGGACAACGGGGTCATTGAGTGCACGGTCGTCGACGGGCAGCTGCAATTTATTGCCACTTGATTTTAATAAGACATATCCCATTTTTACGCAGCATGCTCTCAATCTCACTTCCAACTGGGCCCTACCGCAAGAAACTTCCACGTGTCAGTCGGAGGCCTAAGAGCTGAGAAATGGGTCTCGAGGAGGGGGCCCCTTGAGGAGACCTAATGTCTCCGCCTTCATCGAGTCCCTCACACTCATCCACACCTCCCTATACCCGATCTAGCACAACCCCACAAATCTCGCCATACAACCACCTACCTTCTCCTCTATATTTCCCCTTGTAATTATCGCCAATTTTATGGCCGTGTCAAACTTCGTACATAGAAATTGTGTCTGTGCCCTTTGCATGCGGCTGAATACAAAACTACCATGCATGGCCCATGAAAAAGTGACGTACCATGCGCGTGTCGTGGTGCACGGTGCAGTAGCCTACGCGGCGTGGTGCACGGTGGTGCAACGAAACATCCCTTCCCTTCACCTTAACTATAGAGCCCTTCTCCCTCTCCCTCTCTGCCTACCCACTCTCACTCTCGCTCACTCTCCACACACAACTCTCTCCACTGTCCCATCACCTTCTGCAAACTCCCGAGAAAACTCCAATCATGTCGGCGATGGCGAAGGAGTATGCGGTGGCCATCGTCGCCTCCAAGGCCACCGGCAAGGAGGGCCCCGTCTCCATCCCGTCCCCCTCGAGGCGTTTAAAGCAGCTGCCGTCCCCGTCAAGGCCCCCGTCAAGGCATCGATGGAAGCCGCCATCCCTGTCTAGGCCCATGTCCCTGCTACCGACGTAGCTGCCAGCGAGGAGGCCCCCGCTGGTCACACGCAAATCCAACTCCTCTGGGACCCCTACGATCCATAAGAGTACATTGCTCCGGTGAACCCCTACGACACCGGCATCGACGACCCTTGGTCAAAGGTAACTAGGGTTTGCTCCCGTTCCCTAGTTCTTCTTTTGTTCCCATTGTTGGATGCTAGATCTTAGTTTATTAGGGTTCGATTGTTCGCATTTCGATTGCTCGATCTTCTTACATCATCTAATCCTCCCTTTTTTCCAATAGGTGTACGGCAACAATGTCTGCAGTGATGACGAGTCCAGGCACATCAAGACTCGGTAGGTGCCGAGGAGGCTGCAAGTCGGCCAGTACGTCGCCTTCTTTGTTGGCGGCGTCTATAGTTTCCCCTTCTGCAAGACGAGACTCGCTGACACCGACTTCAATTGCGTCATGATGCATGCAGAGGGCTCGAGCTCCGGCACCCCCAAAGTCGGCCAGACCGTGAACATCAACGCCTACATTGCTGAACACCAGGCGCACGACATTCACCTCCGCAACCTCCAGCTGGTGGCCATCAAAGAGGGTCGCATGCCTCCGATCAAGCCCAAGGCCCCCAAGATCAAGGACTGAGCAGAAAGATGTGGAGGAAGCGCCAGAGGGAGGAGGCGGAGGAGGAGGCGCATGCAAGGAGGGGTTAAATGTGTCTGCTGCTGCTAAGAAGCTTCTTTTGATTTTGTATATTTTGTGTGTGATGGCTACTGAGCAGCGAATGTATCGAACCTCGTTAAGCAACCTGCTTTTATCGCTATATCCTATTTAGTTGTGCACATCTATATCTACATTTGTTTTGTTTTCTAAATGAATGTATTCTGCCTGGTGTGATTTGCTGCTCTAGATTTGCTACCAGATTGGGCCAAAAAGAGGGCCAAAAGGGAATGAATGATCGAAGAGAGAATCTGCTCTATATTTGCTAGCAATTTGGGCAAAAAGAAACATAACTGTTAGCGAGGGAGGAAAAAGGTACTCTTTCAAACTGCCAGTTAAGAAGCTGCCATCTTGATAAGCTACCAGACACATACAGAAACATAACACAAAGAAGTAAAATTTATTTCACTTCTCTCACTTGAGGCACTAGCCATCTTGACAAGCTACCTGAGTTCCACAAAATAGAAACAAACACAAAGGAGTAAAATTTAGTTCACTTCTCATCACACCACTTGAGGCTCTTGCCATCGTTTCTAGGAGACCAACTGCCATCATTCCAACTGTTGCTTTCCTTATTGGCATTCCACAACATACCAAATGTAAGTTCATCACACCTGGAAGTTGACTTGGCTTCCCTATCTTCAGCATCCTGTGGCACAATGAGCGGTGCATCACAGGCCTGGTCGTTGCCGCTGGAAGATGCAGCCATTTTCTTTGCATATGCAGCGTCACACTCAACTATACTGCATTTGGTACAAAGGTCTCCCCTAAGCTCGTATTCCCTCTTGTAATTGGGGCAAAACATGAGGAAACATAGAAAGAAATGGATCTTAACGTACAGCTGGTAGGCCACGTAAGCATCTATGGCTGCATACTTTAGGATATCTCAGACAACAACCTCTTCTCCCAGAAATCATGCCTATCCGTAGGGAAATCTGCCCTCATTCTGTCATATGACTCATCGAGGATTCTAGTTGCGAGTGTAGCCATTCCATCCTTCCTCGAGCCCCCTATGATCTTGATTGTAGCCATTCCATCGAGGACTCTAAATATTGATCTAATTGTGCTCATGTAATTTCCACTTGACTAAATTTTGAAAAATTAGTTCTTTTGTCGACAGTGCAGAAAACAATTCCTTTTTCTACAAGGAATTGGCGCAGCGTCGGACACTTCTTGTCAGTCCTGAAAGTATGTAGTTTGTCATCATAAAATGCGTGACCAAAATTTGTAACTACAATTTTTTTGTCAATGCAAGATCATCATCTGAATATAATTTTAAGCTACAAAATTTTAGTAAATGCATGATCAAGACTCTCAATATTGGCTTGTCATAATTTATTTGGTCCTAATAAAATTTAGTAGTTGCAAGATGAGCAAATGGATAAAGAACAAGAGGAGAAAACCCTAAAAGCAGAGAGCAGATCTACAAACCAGGAGAAGTGGTAGACGAGGACGTGTTTCCTCATGGCCAGTTGAACGACGACGAGTTCATTATCGAAATATGGGTCCTCCGGGGTGTACTCGAGGTCCAATCCCGTGAACTTGTCCTCGTCTTTCTCAAGCCAATCCTCGTACATCCTCAGAACTCGCACCACTGTCTCCTTCTCATTGGTGTAGACGATGTCTATCTTCTTATTGCCATGGTCAATGAAGCTTGTATCACGAGTGTGTACTTCCATGGCGGCAAGGAGAACACGGAAAGAAGATAGAGGATATGAAGAAGAAGAGTGGTTTCTGCGAGACAGGGGAACAGTAGAACCGTCAATGCATTTATAAGGTAGTGGTTAATAATGGGGATGAAAGTCCAATGGAGAGATGCATGGCGGTGGCCGTTCCAGCTTCTGAGTAAACAAAGATTAAAAATAGTAATAACGAGGATATATGCGCCCTGTGTTGTCACGTCAATACACGCTATCGGTCGTGTTGTCCTATCCACTATGCTAGCGCTGCAAGCCTACATGACAGCCATGACGCCTACGCGACGGCAGTGACATAACAGCGAAAACTGATAGGGGGCCCAACTTGACGGGCGTTAGCCTGATATTTTGTATTGAAACATTATGTTGAATTCGTGCCGAAAAAGACCCTCTAAGTATTTGGCACACTAACTGTAGGCAACACGGCTGATTACAAGCAACTTGTGTACCACTTTGCCTTGACGTCTCAACTTTCAGGCCGCAAAATTATATTCTCCTCTCTTAGGTGGTTAAGCTAAAGTAAGAGCCGAGGCCTGATACCAATTCAAATATCGATATAAGCGACTAGAGGGGAGGGGTGAATAGGCGCAACTCAATTTTTAGCTTCTTTTCAAATTAAGGCTTGAACAAAGTAAGTTCTCTATATATGTAACTAGGTGAGGGAACCTGTATGATAAGTAAGCACGCAACAACAATAATATGGAGTAAAGGATAGAAATAACCGAGAGTAGAAACAAAGATGTTTTCCCGAAGTTCCTTCCTTTTGAAGGGAAGTATGCCTCCATTGGAGGATGGGCGGTACTAAGACCACGAGTGCCATAGAAGGCCTCACCCTATTCTCCCATATACCCTCTTCACGGCAAGCACACGATCCACTATACGGTGGCCTTGAAGGCGGAGACTAAAACTTATACAACTCCTTGGGACACTTCTCCACAACTCAATTGGAGGATCCCAAGATGACCTAGAAGCTCTTACACATGAGCATGAGCTATGGAGGGCGACTTCTTCAAGTTAGGGTGTCCACAAATCCTAGAGCAACAGATTCTTACAAAAATGGTAGGGAAACACAAATCCCCACCATTCTTACAAATCCCCACCGAATGTGTGTAGACGGATGGTCGCTGGTGCGGTCTAGCCTCCGAAGGTGCGTTGGATGGATCATCTTTGCCACAGAAGGCATGTTCCCATACCCCACTACGGTAAGGTCGCCCGTGCTGAAGCATGGACGCGAGAGTTTCTAGACCTTGGGCTTCCCTGTTTGAGGGTTTGTACCCTTGGCGGCATGCTCCCATGAACGATTTGAGATGTACCTTGTTCCCTTTGTGTAGAACACGCCATAATGCCGCCGCATGCTTTCTCCACAGCGCTCGCTTGTCCCCGCTCGCCGCCGCCGCTGCCGATGCAACACATTGTGCGAAATCATCCGCCTGGGATGGCAATGGGAGACCGACCTTGAAGTAGAGCTTCACGGCCTACCTTAGAGGGGCCAAATACCCAAGTTTCAGCGACGGCCGCAGCTTCTTCGGCGGGGCCATATTACCCTAGGTGGTGCATCAGGGCGGAGCTGCGCAAGGGAAGGTGGGGTTAGTCGGAGAAGGGGAGTGATAGTAGGTGTGGAGTCTGGGCACGTGTGAAAATAATCCTCTCCTATTTCCTGAGAGGGTAATAATTCGACACTCATTGCACTGACCGCTCAATCTTTATTTCCCTTCTCAGCATAAGAGTGTGAATATATTAAAAAGATCGGTTGTGGCTGCCCACCGGATCAGGCAATGTACCAAGATAGGTAGGAGACCAAACAAACCGGGTTCCATTTTAATGGTATTTATGAATATGGTCTTATGTTTACACGAGATTATTCCCGTGCCACTATGGATCATCGAATTGTAGCAACACCATCCGAAACAGGGGAACACAACGTGGCATGTTTTCTTACTGGCAGGCCCGCCACCTCCCCCGTTGACGGTGCGCATCCCAGGTTCGAGGACTAGTGACCCCCATTATTGTGCAATTTTCCATATTTTGTCGCTCCCAGCTCCGCTCCACTCCTTTGGTCCTCCCGCCGCCACTCCGTTCCGTCATGCACCACTATCGTCCTCCCCTTGGGGCATCGCACTCCTGCCCTCCCCTCCCTGACCTATCTCCTTGCCACTATCCACCACCCAGGCGCGTCTGGAAACAAAAACCAAGAGTCAGGCGTTGGGTGAGGCGCCCAATGATGTTGGTGATCCGGATCCTACTCGGAGATGGACCCTGCATGGCCGGAGAACATGGAGATGGGTCCTGCACGGCTGGAGAGCACGAAATCTCCTTCAAGTCTGGAGAGCACATAGGAGAATGAAATAGGGGAATAGGAAGCGGGGTGCAAAGCTTTGGAGGTCTGGAGCCCAGTGAAGGTGCCGTACGTACTCCTTGAAGGGTAAGAATTGTAATTCCTTCTCTGCGTTCCCCAATTAGCATTTCTAGTCCCGTGGTGATGTCGAGGATATGTGTTGGTAACCACAGGACGTCTGCCCAACTTGTCCTTGAGAATGATGCTTTGTCAAGCGAGCATGAATACATTGAAATGGGTGGCGGTGCGAATGATTTTGTGCTCAAAGATGTTGATGATGATGAGAAAGCATATCTAGACGTGGCTGCTGACCCTGATAGGATGGAGAGTAGGGAATATTTGGTTGATTCGAAATTTGAGCCTGACTATGGGGCTGACGAGGAAGAGGAATGTGAAGATGTGAAAATGGGATGCAGATGCGACGACGAAGACGAGGACAGGGACAATCCTACAATTTATGAGGGGATTGTCTTTGAGACTATGGAGGACTACATATATGCAGTTGCTACCTATGCAATAAGAGTTGGGTTCGAATTTATCATTGAAAAGAGCGACCGAAAGAGATCTAGGGTGCATTGTAGGGAAAGTAATGTGTGTAAATGGAGATTGCATGCATCTCCAATGCAGGATGGACACCCATTTTAGGTTGCAATAGCTACATTTAGTTTCAGTCTTTCTCATATTTATTATGCATATATGTCCTCTGTTTTATCTTATCTAATGTAGATCAACACGAAGAAACACAACTTTCCTAATACTTCTTTAAGTGATAAAATTAGACCGGCGACAACCAAGTGGATTGCTGCTGCTGTACTTGACTGGGTGAGACAGGATCATAACATTTGACCCGCTGAACTCAGAACAAAGATTATCAAAAAGTTTAACATTCTGATTCCTTACCATAGAGTCTTTGATAGGAAGGAGATGACTCTAGACTTTATTCAAGGCAAGTGGAATGACAGTTTTCACATGTTGTATAGTTTCAAAGCTGAGGTAGAGAAAACATCACCTGGTAGTGTCGTTGACATTGATTACGAGGTTGTGAAAGGGAGAGAAAAGGTCTCAAGGGGGGTTAGGTATAAGTAGGCAGATAAGAAATGCTTCAGGAGATGTTTTTTCTACCTGAAGGCATGCTGGAAGGGGTTCTTAGACGGCTACGGGCCATACTTGGCAATATACGCGACTTCTTTAATAGGGAAGTTTAGGGGACATGTTGCTTCTGCTTGTGCTGTGGACGCACATAATTGGCTTCTTCCTGTAGCTTATGCTGTTCTTGAGGGTGAATTAGATGAAAGCTGGACATGGTTCATGCAGAGACTACATGCATTAATTGGTCACCCTCAAGGCTTGGTGTTACACACTGGTGCATGCAAGGGGCTTGAGAATGTTGTTGATGCTGTGTTTCCTGGGGTTGAGCATAGGGAATGCATGCGACACCTCGCTACTAACTTCACGAAGAATTTCAAAGGAAAGATCTTTGAAGAAAACTTGTGGCAATCAGTATATAGTGCGAAAGGTGAAAAAAATACCTTGAAGAACATTACACCAAGCTATGGGCCAAAAGCAAGTTTGGTGAGTTAAGAAAGGTGGATTAAGTTTGCAATAATTTGGCAAATAGTTTCAATGCTAAGATTTTGAGCATGAAGACACTTGAAATTTTTATTTTGTTGGATGCAATAAGACAGTAGTGGATAATGGTGAAGATAGATTTAAGGCAAAGAATTTGTGCAAGAAAATTTGTAGGCCATAAAATAGTTTCAAAGGTGGTTATGTTACTAAATGCAAGAACCAGGGAAATGAGAACGATAAAGATGAGGATGGTCAGAAGTTCCAGTACATTGGTTGAGGTTTATGCAGAATACAAGCATGGAACTGAACGGAGGTATACTATAGACATTAGAAACAAGACTTGTGCATGCAAGAAGTGGAAGATTACTGGTCTGCCATGTCACCATGCACTGTACTTCATCTTAAAGCTGAAAGGTAGCAGAGATGAAATAGAGAACTATGTTTATAACTATTTCTCCGTGGACAAGTTTGCTACAACTTATGCAGAAAACGTACCACCTATGGCTGATGAAATTATTGTGATATTGTCGACCCAGGGCTCAAAATTCAACCACCAGTTCTTAGGAGGCCACTTGGGAGGCCTAGAAAGCTAAGGATCGAAGCCTCCACTAATAAAGGTTCATGGCTAGGAGCAAGGAAAAGGAAATGCCAATAGTGTGGAGGTTTCGGCCATATCAAGAGGTTGTGCAAAAACCCAGTTCCACATGATCTTGTCCCTTCTCACACCCTAGACGAAGAAAATGAGGCTTCTCAGCCAGAACTGGAGGAAGAGAAGCAGGCAGAAAATGGTGCTTCTCAGCCAGAGCTGGAGGAAGAGCAGTGAGAAGATGAAGAACTTGAGGAAGTGCAGCAGGTGGAGGAAAACGATGATGAGCATTCGGAGGAAAAAGTCGGTAAGCAGTAAATTTATGAAGAAGTGGAGGTACCAGCGAGGATAGGGGTGAAAAGAAACAAAAGGGTAAGCGAAACGGGAAGGAAAACAAAAATAATGTAGATTTATTAGAATATGAAGAAGTTGCAGGGGTAATTGAGGATGTTCTTGAGGATCTTTCGGCTAACTAAAGTAGAAATAATAAATCCCTGCTAATTTCATCTCTCTACGATTCTCCAGATAAAAGGTAAGATAAAAAATGTTTTATTTGCCATTTTTGATTATTTTTGTTTCCATCCTCATCAATTGTTGTTTAATGCAGCGTGGACTCACAGACTAATAAGAGGACCAGAAAGAAGCGGGCACAGTAACATCGTTTCTTGAATTATCATTGAAACTGAACTAGTCGTGTCATCTTTATTCATATCTCACACATGTAACATGTCTGTGATGGGGTCATGTGGACCAGATTACAACTATTTAAATATTATTACATTAATTTTTTACCTGTACATGGACGCAACCACTAGTTCCCATCTCCCTTGGTTCCCATATGGAACAACACGCTCGTCCTCTTCTCCTCTAGCGCACTCCAAAATTATGGTTGTGCCATCAAATTCTGAGAGCAGAGTCTGTCCCATCAGATGTGCTAGGAACACGCGAACTTTGTTTTCCATAATCAGACGACTTTCGATTAGTTTCAAAGACAAAGACACCTAAAACATGGCCAATATATGCCCTGCAATATTTTATGTATTGAATTCCTCAGAAAATTTGTTTGAAATATTTTCAATCCAAAGAGTCCATTATGCTACCATACATAGATTAAATTTAGGCTCAAGTGACCCTAATCGACTATGATACTCTGACTGTCTTCATCATCGATGATGTCGTTCGCGTCGCCGTCTGCCCCCTCCGCGTCAAAATCGATAATGATGTTCCCCACTGCATCCTCCTCCTCATGAATTCTTCATGGCGCGCCGCCACGATAACGGTGGAGATCGTACGCCCAGCCACTGCCCAGAAGCACTGCATCCCTTCGAGGTCACGCAGGTCCGGGTGGATCTCCCGCCGGTGGGCTCCACACAACGAAATCAACGCCATCCTCTCCTTCTTGAACCGCTTTGGCCAGTACACGCTCGTGCGTGAGTACTGGTCCATTGCCCTCTTCCGCTCCGGCAGCTGGCGGTGGTGCTCCTTGATCTGCCTCGCCAACGCATTGTCGCGCAAGAGTGGCACGACAAGCACCCCGGGGTAGCTGAGCTCGAAGCCAACTGGAAGCCCCGCGAGCGGCAGCGCAAGTATGTCATAGTGGGCTGAGTTTGGGCCTCTCCATGGCGAGGAAGGAACACGATGCGAGCTTCGG
Organism: Avena sativa; assembly: GCA_916181665.1. Classification (NCBI taxonomy): domain Eukaryota; kingdom Viridiplantae; phylum Streptophyta; class Magnoliopsida; order Poales; family Poaceae; genus Avena; species Avena sativa. The sequence continues at coordinate 35,088,500 of OV702290.1, forward strand.
CCCCATGGTTAGGGCCTTACAGGGATAAGGGCAATGAGGTATGCCCACTCGTGGTTGCCACTTCCAATCAGGCCGCACAACAGACTACAAATGGATCGCCCTTACGAAGAACATCCTTATCGTCCATGCTCCCTGATCCAACGTCGCCTAACAATAGGGACGCAAAACTAACCCACAACCGCTCGGGGCTTCTAGAAGACCCGATCTGATGGATACCATTGGATGCTAGGGTTAAGATCCAACGGCTGTAATTGACTCTAGGGACTCCATGTGTCAAACCATGGTCACAGAGACAAAAAACACTTAGGAAAGCAGCTTCCATATTGCATGTGCACCTGTATGGCAGAACTTGCATCATAGAATTCACTGAAGTGTGTGTAGTCATGTGGATCAATGTGGTTTAGGAAAAAACACATGCAATATGATCTAGTAGATCAATGTGGTTTAAGAAAAGAACACATGCAATGACTTTAAGTACTCTATGTGTCAAACCATGGTCATAGAGACCAAAAACACTTAGGAAAGCAACTTCCACATTGCATGTTGCACCAGTGTGGTAGAACTTGCATCACGGAATCCACTAGAGTGTGTGTGGTCATGTGGTTTATAAAAATAACACATGCAATATGGTCACATGGATCAATGACTAGTGGATGCATGTGGTTTAGGAAAAAACACATGCAATGACTCTAGGGACTTCATGTGTCAAACCATGGTCACAAAGACCAAAAATACTTAGGAAAACAACTTCTACATTGCATGTTGCACTAGTGTGGCAGAAGTTGCATCACAGAATCCACTGGAGTATATGTGGTCATCTGGATTAATGTGGTTTAGGAATCAAACATGCATTTTCCATTTTTAAACCTGTTATATTTTCTATCTAAATCCCTTAGTGTGTTTTGCCCTCTCTCACAAAAGCCCAAACATGTACTCACTCTGACTGCTACGCCTGATTGGCCGACACAGATGTCATACGGATCGTGCCCACCAACCGTTGATCCTCTATGATCCAACGGGTAGGATAACCCCTCTCTATCTGTGCCACCTTTCTATCCATGCCATCGATACTTTACCTCCATAAACAAATGAAAACCATCTAAAAAATAAAAAAAATAAAAATGCTCCGTCCGGTGCCGGTGATGCCTAGTGCATGCTCTGGGCGCGCTCCGTGCGTTTCGCGATCATATTTCCAAGAAGCCCTTGTCATCGTCTTCGTCACTGTCACTGTCCTTGCCATCGCCACCGTCAGTGTCCTCCTCTGATGACTCATCACTGCCCCTTCTACGTATATGCGCGCTCTCTCCTCGTCGGAGTCCTCCTCCTCTTCCTCGTAGTCCCACATGTCCACGTCACTCTCCTCCGCTTCTGCCTCCAACTGATCTATGAACGCCTCCTTGTTGGCCGTGTCAGAGTCGTCCACATAGTTGTCTCCTCTCTTCTTCCTGGTCTTCTTCCTCTTGTTCCTATTGTGGTTTTGTAGGTCTTCCTCTTGTTCCTATTGTGTCCGTACTCGCCAGTGCTTGGCTGCTGCTTTGCGCTCGACCGTCGCTGCAGGTGCACCATGCTCCTCCCGCGCGGCTGGTACGAGTTTCGATGTCGCGATGTCTTCGAGTGTCGATGTCGATGGATCCTGGCGCGGTTGAACACGACGTGGTGCCTCATTTGGAGACTCGGGGGTGCGAACGATACCTCGAAGAGCAGGGGACGCATGACGGTTAGTGACCGGCTTGGATTTGCCATTGCCACGTCGAGGGGTCATCGTACTCGTGGAAGTTATTCGGAATGAGCGATGATGGGTACACAGAGTTGGGTGCCGATCTGATCAAGGGGCGAGCAACGGTTTTACGCATCAGTTCATATATCATGTATGCGCATGCATTTGTCGATTATTAAAAAAAATATTATCTCGCGTACTGAACATAATTTTATCACAGCAAAAATGGCAATGCTTCCAGTGACTTTGGAGCAGCCCTCCAAAGAAAAAAAACAGGAATTCAACCATGGCGACACCCCACCGACCGAAAACCTAAACCTCTTTTTGCCGGCGATCTAGCTGATCTGGTGATCTCCACGTCCTTCTCCGATCATCTTTTTCTCTGTTCTCTCCTCTCTCTGGTGAGTATCTCTTTGCCCTAGTCGGTCCGTCATGCTTCCTCCCAAGTGCGTTTGGAGGGCTACATATGCACCATCCAAGGATCTGGAGCGGGGTAGGCAGAATTTGTACGATGGATCAGTACATGTTTGGATTGCTGATTCGATTGGCTGGTTGGTCCTTGTGAATGCCAAAGGTGCGCCAATCATCGGAAGGCACATGGACATCAATGAGAAGGTTGGCCCCGGATCCGAGGTGAGGTTTCCTGACCACCATGGACATCAATGAGAAGGTTGTTGCATTGAATCGGATACTGACTCGGTTTCATTCCCTGTTCTGATGGACAGATCTGATCTGGGTAATATTGGGGATCAGACTGCTTTGGGGGGTGATTCTGTTCTGACTCCGAATGAGGTTCAAGCTAAAGGGCGGATCAATCAATCAATAGACCAAGAGGGTTTCAGTAATATGGCTGTTTATGAATCTCTTGCTCTGGGTCTGGATTTCTCTCCGGGTTTCTTATTCAAATCTGATATTAGGAGAAGATTCAGAGCGACTGTGCATCCTATTGGGATAAGTAATCATTTCTTGCTGGCAGTTTCTTTTGGAAGATGGATATTCAGGCTCAGTGTTGATTCTGTAAGTTTGGCTTTGGAAGCCTGTACTGGTGGCCTGTGTGATGATCTATCGGTTGTTCATCTGCATGATAGAGTATTCAGATTTTCTGTCTCATCAAAAAATGTTGGTCTTATGGTTTACTCACTCCGGTCTTATGCTTGTGATCAGTTTAAGTGTTATTTCCACTTATGGGGAAATGGTGGCTCAAATTGTCGTAGAGAATTCTTGTCTTGGCAAACTGAATGTGAACAAGAGTGGGTTCTAGTAAGTCCAAGCAAGCGTAGGACAGATGAAGCTGTGTCTGCACTCAAGTTGAGGCCAAAAAAGTCAAATTTAGGTACCACAAGGCAGCCGGATAAAGGTCGTAAGATCCTGACTTATGAAGATAATATTGAGTACGAGGCATGCAAAGGTTACGAATGCCCCTCTGTGGAGAATCTGTCTGCCAAGCGAGTCCTTCTACTCCCTCCGATTCATATTATTATTCTCAACTTTGTCTATATTCGTACGTATAATATGGATCAGAGGGAGTACCAGATTCTCTTGTGCAGTCAAACGAGCAGGTTCAGTTTGGTACAGTATCCAGCCCTTATCGTTTTACTGAAAGTTTGCTGCAGCAGTCGGTACAGATTAGTGACAGGGGCGCATCTGCCTCCGTTTCAAATATATCTGCGTCAAGCCCATCGCATGGCGTAGCGCCTTCGGCACTAACACAGGACCTGGATGGGTTAGAACCAGTGATTGATGACATAGCTTATAGATTCTGGGATTGTGGTCGCTGTCTGTCCATGGGTCACACGAGAGAAAAATGCAAAAACAGAATTATATGCAGGAAGTGTTTTCGTTCTGGTCACATCCAAAAAGAATGCCCTGGTAAATTGGGGTACACGAAGAAGGTCTGGATACCAAAACGAAGTCCGAGGAATCGCGGTATTAATTCTACTGATGAGGGCTATTCCGACGAAAACGGTATCAACAAATCTGCCGGAAAATTTCAACTCTGGGTGCCTAAAACGGTAGCTGCATACTAATAGGGTCCTGTCTTCTAGAGATACCTACCCCCTGCCTTTTTCCGCTGACTTGCATCCTAACCCTACCAACAGCTCAAACCAATCTACACCGGTCTCGCCACCTTCCACCTCCATGTCGACCACTTCATCTCCGCCGGAGCCGCCAATGGCAGTGTATGAAGTTGATCCAATGTTGACTCAGACAAGCAATGAAGTTCAGGAACAGGAGAACATTGTCAGAGATATTGTGCCTTTTGTACCGCATTCTGTACAGAAACAGCTTGGGAGCATGATGCAGCCCACTATTGTCACTACTTTCATTGGGCCCGAGCTGCCTCCTGAGATGATTTGGGACAGAGTTCTTCAAACCTTGATGCCACAGCTTTTATCTAACACGCTCCCAATTGCGATCAGTACTAGTCCCTTCTGCAGTCTAATACTGACAAAGAGAAGCTGGTCGGTGGCATTTGATCAGCAATGTAACTTCAGTATCACTGTGACGGGCAATAGTAGTCGTCCTTTGCTCTCTACTCCACGCAGATCAGTTGCCAGGGCTCTCTGTTTTTCTGAACATGACTCTGATGCTAGACATCATCAGGCTTACATGCTGCCACCGGTCTTTGCGGCCACTCCTATCTCACCTGCTGCTAAGAAACGCCGTGGGCGTGCAAAGAAACAGGAAACCCCCCTGCTTGACACTTCTGTGCGTAGCTGCACTCGTAGTATGGTCAAGAATAATGGTTATCGCCCCAGAACTGGGTCTGACCAGCAGGAGAAGACGAAGAAACGAGCCAAGATACAATCCACAAAAGCTAGGAACAAGAAGGCATCTTGATCAGTTGATGCTGAAGATGATGTGCCCCCTGAAACCCCTGTGAAGGTCATGCAGTAAGTTGGTATTGCTTTGGGCATAGACCCTGCATGTTTGACTAAGGAGAAGCTTGCAGCTAATCCACAGACCGATTTGCTTAAGACTCCCTTTATATAATGTGTCTAATTAGTAAAAGGATGTGGCAGGTACTCTGTTGGAATGTTCGTGGATTAAACTCAGAGGTGAGACAGAGAGCAGTACGTGCGAAGATAGAGGAAAGTGGATGTGAGATTGTATGTCTTTAGGAGACGAAATGCGAGTTGTTTGATCTACGCTTTATCCGAAAATTCTGTCCTAAGCGTTTTGACAATTTTGCTTATGCGCTATCTGTATGGGATTCGGCTGTTTTTGCGGGCTCTTTAGTGGAGATTAAGAGGTTTGGTATTACGATAAAATTCACATCCACTCATAATAATGAAACCTGGACCTTGACAACAGTCTATGGGCCTTGTCAGGGGGTTTTAGAGACCAATTTATATCTTGGTTATATGATCTGTCTATCCCTCCATTAAGTAATTATTTGCTACTGGGTGACTTTAATTTTATTCGGTCTCAACATAATCGCAATAGAGCAGGGGCAATGCTAATGACATGTATATCTTTAATGATCTAATTGGGCACCTTGGTCTACTGGAATTGCCCATCAAGGGAAGGTCGTATACATGGTCCAACATGCAGCAGGACCCATTGTTGGAGCAGCTAGATTGGTTTTTTACCAGCCCTAATTGGTCCACCTCTTTCCCTAATACTGTGGTATTGCCATTATCAAAGCCGGAGTCTGGTCATCTGCCTTGTGTCGTTAGCATTGATACAGATATTCCAAAAGCTAGACTGTTTCGTTTTGAAAATTATTGGGTTGACATGCCTAGGTTCTTGGACTGTGTCTCTAATTCTTGGAGCAGGCCTTCTTCCAAGAAGTCTAGTATTGCAATTTTGGCTGATAAGTTAAAGGGATTGAGGTATGATCTGAAGAGGTGGCAAAAGAGTTTATCCAAGTTAAAAATATTGATTCAGAAATGTAACGAAGTCATTTTCATCATGGACACGCTTGAGGACAGGAGACCACTTTTCATAACTGAATTTAATTTCAGACGGTTAGTAAAGCCACACCTCCAGGATTTGCTGCTTGCTGAATGTAATTATTGGCGTAAGAGGTGTACTGTTAGGTGGATCAAAATGGGTGAAGATAACACAATTTTTTTTCATGCTATGGCAATTGAAAGATTTAGAAGAAATAATATTGCTTCTTTAAAAGGAGATGATGGGTTCGAGGGTGCTGATCATGAGGTAATGGCTGGTATGCTTTGGACCAGTTATAAGGGTAGAATGGGTTCTACAGAAGGTATTCAGACGCAATTTGATTTAAACTGTATTCTATCCAAAGTGGAGGGGTTGGAGGTTCTTTCTAGGCCTTTTGAGAAACAGGAAATTGATGATATCATCAAGTATATGCCTCTTGATAAAGCCCCTGGGCCAGATGGCTTTAAGGACTATTCATGAAGAAGTGTTGGCACATAGTTCAAAATGAGTTTTATAATTTTGCTAGAGATTTCCATGTTGGGAAAGTTGGTCTGCAGAATATTAATAGCTCCTTGATCACTCTGGTTCCTAAAAAGAGATCTCCGGAGGATGTCAATGACTATTGTCCTACCTCCCTCACAAATGTCTATCTAATTTTTTGACTAAATTGGCAGCTAACAAATTCTAGGAGCATGTTCTTAAGTGTATACATAAGAACTAGTATGGTTTCCTAAAATCTAGATCTATTCAAGATTGCATTGCTTGGACTTATGAGTATATTCATCGATGTCAGCAATCCAAGAGGCCAATCTTAATTATTAAACTTGATTGTGCTAAAGCCTTTGACATAATAGAGCATGAGCCTATCATTCAAATATTAGGACATAAGGGTTGTGATAAAGTTTGGATTGGTTGGGTAAGAGAAATACTGTCTTCTGGTACTTCCTCGGTGTTCCTAAACGGTGTCCTAGGTAAACAGTCCATGTGCAAAAGAGGGGTAGGTGGACCCACTTTCTACATTGTTATATGTGTGTGGAGGGGATTTATTGCAGTCTGTTATTAATGATGCATTGCAACAAGGTGTTTTTAGTCTTCCTATCCTTACGAATGATGCTGATTTCCCAATAGTTCAATACATCGATAATACAATTCTAGTTATGAGTGCTGAGATGGATCAAGTAGTAGCTTAGAAGGATATTTTACAGAAATTTGGACAGTCTACTGGGCTGCGGGTTAATTCCCAAAAATCTCTCATTATCCCTCTACATGTCGAGGAAGAGGAGACTATTAGTCTTGCGGCTGTTCTGGGATGTCAAGTTGGATCACTGCCCTTTCCATATTTGGGGCTGCCCCTAGGCACCACCAAGCCCTCTATTCAGGACATGTTGCCTCTGGTGAATAGCTTGGAGCGCAGGCTCACTGCAACATCTATTTTTCTATTGCAAGGAGCACGCTTACAGTTGATTTTTTCTACATTATGCTCTATGCCATTGCATCTCTAAGTTTACCTGTCGGACTGACAGAACAATTGGACAAAATTTTGCGTCAATGCCTTTGGAGGGATAAGAATGATCTAAAACCTTCATTAGTAGCTTGGGAGATGGTTTGTAAACTTAAAGTAAATGGTGGACTGGAAATTGTGAATTTCTAGAAGAAAAACGATGCATTACTACTCAAACATTTAGACAAGTTTTTTAATAAGGTGGACGTACCTTGGGTGCAACTCATTTAGAGTTCTTACTACACCGTTTCACAACCAGATAGTGGTAGACTGTGTGGGTCATTCTGGTGGCGAAATATTTTAAATCTCCATGATAAATACAAGGAGATCCCTGTTGTTGAGGCTGGCTCAGGGATACGTTCTGTTTTTGGACTAATGCCTGGAGTTTTTTGGGCTCTACTCAGCCGTTGTTTTTAGATTTCCACGACTGTTTTATTTTGTTCTTGATAAAGACCACACTGCAGCAGAAGTATATGGAACAACTAATTTTACCTCTCTTCTATATTTACTCCCTCCGATCCATATTACTTATCGTTGAAATGGATGTATCTAGCACTAAAATATGTCTAGATACGTATATTTCTGCGACAAGTAATATAGATCGGAGGGAGTACTGATATCTGCTCAGGCATATGAAGAATTGCAGTCAGTTCAGCAGGGCATGATGGAGCAGCCTTTGACAAATGACAGGGATGTTTGGACGTATGCTTGGGGGAAGAAATATGCTGCTAGTTTATATTATGCCCACATGCATTCCCACATGATCGTGCCTGCCGTTTATAAGTGGCTATGGAAATCTACTTGTGTTCTAAAGATCAAAGTCTTCTCATGACTTTTATTAAGTGATCATTTGAATACTAAAGATCTTTTGATCAGGAGAAATTGGAAGTTTACCGGAGACAAATATTGTGTGCTTTGCCCAAATAGTACATATGAGGAGCGATTTCATCTTTTCTTTACATGCAACTTTTGTCAGTAGATCTGGAATTTTTTACAGATTGATTGGTCTTTAAGCGATGATATGCAGACGACAGTGGCAACAACTAGGAGGGATTTTGGAAAACCCTTCTTCAAGGAGGTTATGATGCTAGCATGTTGGCACATTTGGAAGCTAAGAAATGGTAGAATTTTCCAGCATGAGAGGCCCATCTTTGCTAGGTGTAAATGTAACTTTGTGCATGATATCACCCTTCTAGAACATAGAATTAAGAAAAAACATAGAGAGGGTCCGAAGTCTTGGTTAGCTTCTTTGCCCTGACTAGTCTTTTGTAGTAGGTGAGTTTTTCTGCCTTTTCTATTTTATACCCACGTTGTAAATATTTTTCTACAATAATAACAGTTTTGCTATGGGGCTTTTGCCTCATAGTCCAGAGGGTCAAAAAAAAAGTGGCACAGTGTATTCTAGACTTGTAAATATCCCATGCGTGCCTGTCGACGTGGAGTTCAACGTGCATATCTATTAACGTGGTGTTCGACGTACCGATGTGATCGTGCAGGAGTTGTGCGCGTCATTACCCTATCAACACGTGACGCACGCACGCGGGACGTGCATGCTGTTGCTCGTGATTACCACCCAGCCCTACTCATTTTCTTATGGGGAATGTCCCACTCCTTTTATTATCTACTAGATTATAGACGGCGCCGAAGACCATTGAACTGTCCATCGCAATAAAGACAAGTCCAATCGAGTCCCATCAATTCCCTGGCTTCTTTGAGAAGGTAGATAGTGGTGTATAACACGAGACCACGGCCTGTAATCTTTGACTCTTCTCCCACACCAATCACTCTCTTCTTCCTCCTGCCACCACCTTCCCCTGCAAGCATGGCTCCCCTGAGGAGAGGCCGGTCGACCATCCTCGCGGAGAAAAAGGAGAGAGCTTGCCACTTGGCAGTTCTTGCTACCAGCCCCTCAAGCTCCCCTGAGGCCCAATATTTCCCGACAATGGCGCCGAATATTCCAGCAGGCGAGGGCTCCTCCCAGTACGAACTACTTGTTCTACTTCTTCTCCATCATGATCTTATTCTGCTTCTTCTTATTTTCTTCTTCTTGCTCTTTCTCTTCTACGTATTACAGGCCGGCCGTAGACCCAGAATCCACCATGATGGTGGCGTTGCAGGACCCGTTCGGCCCCATTTCACGTCTCAGCGAGATAGCAAATCTCCACACTTTTATTTCTTTGAGTATTAATATGTATTTATTATTTCCTGTTCGCCCCGCATTAGTTTTTTTGAGTTGTATTAGTTTTCATGATTACGACTGGATCTCTTGGTCTTTTTTAATATTGTTGTTCATAGATTCAATGGTGATTTTGTGATTTGTATTAGTCTTCATGATTATGACTAGATCTCTTGGTCTTTTTAATACTATTGTTCTAACACCCCCGGGATCAGGGTTGAACAAATCCAGACCTTAGCCTGACATAAGCTTAACCTAGAGCTCGAGGATATCCAATGAGAAATCGGTAACACAATAGTAACCCTGCGATACAAAAATTATTACAGCAAGCTCATAACTGAGCGAAAAACCAAAATATTACAAACAGAGGTCACTGACCACAAACATCAAACATCGGAAGGCAAATTATGCTATTAAGTATAACAAACTTAAAAAATGACCTAAGAGGCCTGAAGCATAACGATAACGTCCCATTCCATAGATTCCAGGCTGCCGTCCGGGAACCCCAAGCTACTTGTTGGTGTCGATGTCGTACGGAACTCGTCTTCAGAGGAACACTTATTCTGCTTCAAAAGTATCAACAAATAAAGGGTGAGTACATGGTGTACTCCGCAAGACTTATGGCTGGTGGGATTATTTTTCATAAAGCCTTCTTTGTTTACAAAACAAGAGGGAGAAGAAGCTCGTCTAATCAGAGTATTTTAAAAGGGGATAAGAGAGCGACATCTTCAAAGAATTGATCGTCATCTTTTGATATCCATCGAAGTAATCCTCATCTCACAACTAGGATCACCCCCTCGTACCCATGAGGAAGCATCCTTAAGCACACGTTAAACTGCCAAGTTTTACGATTAGGTTAATGTTCTCTATGATCTTAGAATTCGATCACCAAGCGTTCATAACCGTGAACACGGATTTAACCCTGCAGGGGTGTACAACTTTACCCACACATACTAACCGACTCTTAATGCCAGTATATTAACCCTCTTCCTTGGAAGGCTGATAGAGGGTGGTTAGACACGACCTTTACCTTGCTTTCGCCGAGACCATGAGTCACACCCTAAGGATGGTTCCGCCATAACGGGTCAAGTCCGGAAGCCAGTCCCTAGAGATGTGAGTCGAGGTTGGTTTATCAGGGGTGCCATCTACCCCAAGCAACCCCGGCCATGCTTACCTACCTGTTATGATGCACTTTCACCCGCCAAATCTTTGAAAACATTTTCTATGCATATGTCGAATGGAATGTAGAACTATGTGACTCATGGAATCTACTAGGTAAGTTAGTTAGTCGAGAGGTCCCCATAAACCCCATGTGGCTGTACGCTCGTCTTGGTCCAAAGGCAAGAACTCGGTTCCTAGTGGTGGTGAGCATGGGACTGCAAAAACCACATCCCACCATGGCCTCCCATACAAGCCTTAGCATATTTAACCTTTACCACTGATCTTACCTCATCAGTATAGCTCATTCTCCTATCATACTAGATTCTCTGCATCTAATACATCATCTGGATGAACTAGTACTGATAGCTAAGCATGGCTAAGCAAGACACGGATAATAGCTCTAGCAGTGCACACAAGCCAAATCTAGTTATTCTAGGAGCAGTGGATCGGGTAATATAAGCTCAAAGGGAGTAATGCAACAAATAGGATACTCTATCTATCGATAAATGACCACAGTAGAATCGTATGCACATGGCAAGAATAAAATAATTTGAAAGCGTAGGATCATATCATGTGTGGGGCTATGCTTGCCTTGTTTGTTGATACCCAAATATAAATCTTCAGAAGCCTTGTACTTGGCTTGATTACAGTTGGTCAAGTATTATTCATCGATTTTCGGCGGTGTTGATCTCGGTCTTTGATCTCGATATCTTATTCTACCGGGAAGAAGCAAACACCAGAAAGAAAGGGGGAAACAATCAACACATGTCATCGATGCAATGCTCAAGCAAATATGATGATATGACAAGTTAAATAGAGCTTAAAAGAAACCCTAGGGATGCTTGACCATTTAAAATAGGGTCCGAGGGTCGCAAACCCTAGAACAGGGGAAACCCCGGAACACCTGTGAGGGGTTGATTTCGTTCTCTAATTAAACTTGTGATTAAAGTTGTTGAACAATGCATGATTTTGATGCTATGGGATAGATCTTCTTTTTCTGAACATTTTGATATATTATACATATTTTTCTGACTTATAAATAATTACTTATTGAATTTATAATATTAAACCAATTTTTGGAATTATTAAACCATTTAAGAAATTAATCAAACTAGGAATTACTTTTTACATCGGGGCAACCCCTAGCCATAGTGGCTGACAGAAGGGCCCCAGGCCACCTCAGCTGCCACGCAGGCAGGAGAGGGCCCCATCCCGGGTTTGACCGGGTCTGACCCGCGTGGTGACGCCCGAGTGACGTCACCGCGATGTCACCGACGGTGGTGAGCTGCAGAATGGCGAGGCGGTGGCGATAGAGGGCAAGCGGGGCTACGCGGAGGCATGTGCTAGACGTGGGCTTTCGTGGCAGATCAAAAGGTGGCATCGCCGCTTCTATCTGGTCGCCGAAGCGACCTGGACAACGACGGCTAGTGGCAGCGCACGACAGCACACGGTGGCAGGCAGCTATGGTGCGAGAGGGAGACAAAGAGGAGGTCCAGGAGGACAGGGAACTCACCCCGATGCTAATGGTGGCCTCAACGGGGCAGGAGGAGGTCATGGTCGACGACATGGTCGACGATGGAGATCATCGGGGTCAGGAGAGATGGCCTCGATTCTGACGATTCGAGGCATCTCGGCAAGCATGGCTCAACATGAACGAAGAGGGAGGCGAGGCGGATCTCATGGGGGTCTCGGATGGCCGGGGGAAGCATAGCAACGACGCGACATCGGTGGCAACTGGGGCTAAGGTTCAGGAGTTCGTGGGGCTCGCGAGGGAGAGCGAGAGAGAGGGAAAAGCGGGGATGGGGAGACTCAGAAGGTCGAGGGCGCCCTTATCCTTCTCTCTAGTGTCAGCAGCAGGGCGCGAATCATGGCGCAGAACAACGATGGCATCGCCGGCGACACGCAGGTGGTTGTCGCCTGGGGGGAAGACGGCATCGAACAGGTAAGGTGGGTTGGGCCAAGGGTGGGTCTCGTGCGAGGTTGCGGGCTGCGCTGGGTTAGCTAGGCTTCAGCCTGGTTAGCTGTTAACTCTCTTTTTTATTCCGAAAACATTTTCCAATTCTGTTTTCTCTTTTGAGTTTGTTTTTAAATTTCAAATACAAGGCTGTTTTGGGTATTTCAAAAATAGCACCAGACTTTATAAAACCTCTAAAACAATGTGAGGCCCTTGTAATAGTTTGGGCTTCACAAACTTTTGTACTTTTCAAATTATTCAAAACCATTTTGAATTGCTTTTAGAGAGATAAGGAAAATAGCTAGGGTTTAGGATTTTGCATTATTTCTTTGCATGCAATTTTAAAAAATGATGCTCATGCAATGCGCATTAAACCCTAATTAGACATTAGCTAAAACTGGGGTGTTACAATTGTTCGTAGACTCAATGGGGATTTTGTGATTTGTATTAGTTTTCACCTGGAACATAGAGTATAATTATAGAATTTATATTTCAACTAACATGAATGATGTAGCGAGCAATGGCCGAGTACCATGACAAGGTGGCCGCGATCAATGCCAAGATTTACCATCTTGTATCTTCGTAGAGTAGAGATTCTTCCACATCTTGAAGTGTGGCGCGATGTCGATCCAACACTTGCAAAGAGTGACAAAGCCCACAATGTGCAGAATCGAATTTGATGTTAGATGATGAAGTTGGACACCATAAAAAAATCAGCCCACGGAGAAAATTGTTGGCTAGGAGGGTGATGTCTACGCACTTCTATTCTTGTAGACAGTTGTTGGGCCTCCAAGTGCAGAGGCTTGTAGAACAGCAGCAAGTTTTCCCTTAAGTGGATCACCCAAGGTTTATCGAACTCAGTGAGGAAGTGGTCAAAGGTATCCCCTCTCAACCAATCCTGCAATCCAGATACAAGAAGTCTCTTGTGTCCCCAACACACCCAATACACTTGTCAGGTGTATAGGTGCACTAGTTCGGCGAAGAGATAGTGAAATACAAGTGGTATGGATAATTATAAGTGGTATTGGTGATAGAAAATAGCTTGATGGTGTGGAAAAGACTAAAGGCAAACTGAAATAAAGATGAAAGTAAGCAAACATGTAACAGATCTAGTAGCAAACGGTGTTTCAGTGCTTATAAACAAGGCCTAGGGATCATACTTTCACTAGTGAACACTCTCATATAAATATCTTCTCTTTATGATACTACTCTTAACTACTCTTCGGTTGGACACTCTAATCCATGGTAGGGCTGTAACAGCACTCCTCAAAGTTCGCTTTTCCCACCTAGATAACCCCACACTGTCACCTTGAGTACTAGATGGTTCAAACAAACACCACAATTTCATAAAGACATCCAACTCCAAATATAACTCATAACAAGTATTTGAAATCTCTAGCCTAAGTGCCACCATGGTGTGCACACTGTCAACTTCACACACATGGGGAGAGCAGAGATCTATTAAAGCACTTGAGTAGCAAGGTAGATCTATAGATTACAAGCTCATGATCTCAATAAGATCATGCATATAGAGAGATGAACACATAGCTACCGGTAGAACCCTTAGCCTCGAGAGAGAACTACTCCCTCCTCATCATGGGAATCAGCAACGGTGATGGAGATTGTGATGGAGATGGCTCCGAGGGCACTTCCCCGTCCCGGCAGGGTGTCAGAATAGAGACTTTCTGTCCCCCGAATCTCCCCTTCGGTGGCGGCGGCGCTGCGGAACTTTTCGTGGCTGGAGGCTGGATGATTTAGGGTTTTTGCATCGGGAGGCATCTTATAGGCGAAGAGGCAAGGTCGATGGGCGGCCATGGGGCCCACACCACCTGGTGGCGCGGCCAGGGCTAGCCTGCGCCACCACATGGTGTGGCCACCCTGTGGCCCCTCTCCGTCTCGTCTTCTGGCTCCGTGAGTCTTCCGGTAAAATATTGACTTTGGCTTTTGTCTGGTCCAATCCCGAGAATATTGATTTTCTGACTTTCCTGGAACCAAAAACAGCAGCAGGCAGCTGGCACTGTGGCATCTTGTTAATAGGTTAGTCCAAGAAAGTGTATAGAAAGTACTCCAAAGTGTGGACAAAACATAAGAAAGTAGAAAAAACCAAGCATGGAACATCAAAAATTATGGATACGTTAGCAACATATCAACATCCCCAAGCTTAACTCCTGCTCGTCCTCGAGTAGGTAAGTGATAAAAAGAAAGAATAATTTTTGAGGTGACATGCACCATCATAAACTTGATCAAATTATTTGTAAAACATTGATAGCTGGGATCATAGTACTTCAATCATAACATGAAACACAAAGTTCTAACAATAAGGTAAAGCAACTATGTTGCAGCATGAAAATACACAAACAAAAGATTCATGAATAACAATGCTTTGCAAGACGTTTGTTTGTTTCACATAAAGAAAACATAGCATAGTGGCATTCAACTTGTCCCTCATAGAGTAGCAAACATAAATGCATAGGACACCTTCAAAGTTCATAAGAGTGACTAGATACAAATAGTTTAAGAACAAGCAATATCAAAGTTATGCATCAATCAACAAGTCTTGGGACAATGCACATAGAACTAAGAATGGCCACTATGCTCTCAAAGTAGGTGCATAAAGATAGAAGGTGGAGACTCAATATAATGGTGGAAGAAAGGCCTTTTGTAAAAGGAAGTAGGGATTCAAGTCTCATAAAGAGCTTCCAAAAATTATGGTACTTATAGCTTTCAGCTCTCATTGCCCCTATCATAAGCATCTTGAAGTGATTAAGGTTAAAGTGAACAAATTATGGTGTACATGCTTGACGAAGTATAAGTCAGAAATCTCATGTCCCTTGTATACGAGGGCCGCTCCTCATGCTACTCAAGTTTAGTCACCGGTAAGTTCTTGTCATCGTAAGTACATGTGTATCATAGAGAACCGCCAACAGGGTACCCCTTGCGCGATGATACGGAAGAATCCCCATATCAAAATGACAAGGCAAGCAGACAACGAGCATCTCAGCATTCTTCTTATTTACCATGGGAATATGGTGCTTTTTTCTCTCTTTCGTCTTTTCATATATCTCTTTTTTTCTCTTTTCTTTTTCTCTTTTTTCTCAATATCTGACTCTTTTTTATATATAAGAAGAATGCTTCATAGACAGCTCATTATGGTTACGCTGCAGGTTTCCATCATGACGGCATGGATTAGACCGGCGGCCCAGGCGTTTCTCTAACACATATACATAACTCCATGGACTTACAAGCTCCCCTTTCATTTCACATCGACGACATCCATAGACAAAAGAGCATGATATCAACTAGGTACAAAGTACAAGTGCAATGTTGAAAGCGTTCGCCATGACGGCATGGTTCTGCTAATCCCCAACAAATAAGTGCAAGCATATACAACATAGACGACACAATGGTTCAAGTTTATTAAGGTCAAGAAAAGTAAAGTGTGCCATCAAGTTCGTGAGAGCTTTAATCACTAGTTTTCTCATAACAAGTTTAATTCGGAAGGTAGATAAAAACATGAATATACTTGGAATAGCATATGCTAGTAGGTAGGTATGGTGGACTCTTTGGAATAACTTGGTTTGAGGAGTTGGATGCATGAGTGGAACTCATACTTGGTTATGGAGGCTAGCAAAAGACTGGGAGCGACCAACTAAGAGAGCAATAATGGCCATAATCATGCAGAGCGACAAAACATCATTGATCAAAGCATAAAGTGATACTACAAGTTGAAAACTGAAGGATCATAAACACTATGGTGACTTGGGATAGTCATAACATGGTGTGAGCATGCGCCAAGTCAACCCAAATAAAGCATCAAAGGAGAATACCACAATACTATGCTTTAATATGCTAAAACAACGCACGATTCTTCAAAGGCACATTAAGCAATCTCAATTGCTTATAACAAGTCATGCTATATCAAAGAATACTAAGCATAAAGCCAAAACAATATCGAGCATGGCATGACGAAGCATAGGCCATAGTCAAAAACGAGCTCTTTTTACCACATAAGTATGAACTTTCCTACTCTTTTCCAAACCAAACCAAACTATTTGCAAACCAAAGTGTGAAACAGGGGGTCCAACCAACTTATTCAGAAAACTAAGCAAACCAAGCAAACGAAAAACCAAAACAAAAACGAAAAAGAAGACGCTCCAAGAAAAACACAACTGTGCATGAAACAATAAAAATGAAGCGTTTGGAAGAAACCTGGAATTTTTATTGATGAAGAAGGGGATGCCTTGGGCATCCCCAAGCTTTGACGCTTGTACTTCTTGTATATTTCTTGGGGTGACACTCGTGGCATCCCCAAGCTTGAGCTTTAGTCCATCCTTCATCTCATTACTCATTCCTTCCATACACCTGAAATTTTTTCCTTCATATAAAACTTCACACAATCTTTATTAGCAACATTAGTGCACTCAAGATAATAAGTCTTTAGGTTCAGTTCCAACACCAATAAAACTTCCATTAAAACACAAGATACTGTAGCACTTCCCTCAAAAAGCTCAATTCCCCAAAAGAACTCAAAAAGGAACCACACGAAGCAAATGCAAATAATGGCAGAAATTTGTCAAAACACACCAGCAGGTAAAGATGATTTTTTTAGAAGACCTTCTGTTGCTCAAATTGAAAAGTGTTGAACTAACAAAAGTTAGATAACAACCTGGGGCAGAAGCAAAAAAATTCACGCCTCAAAAGGACGTACAGAGATTTTACACAAATGTTTACGGTGAAGCACAGAAATCTGTGTCGGGACATCAACTTTCCCAATTATTACTTCTCTCTCATTAGAGGTTACTCTTGGCACAAAAACCAACTAAAAAGTATAAGGAGCAGTTATTACAGAGGTAATAACTTCCAAGACTCATCTAAAACTTTTGGGTTATCTCCCAATAAGTACTTTTCTTTAACGCCTTTAAGTTAGGCATGATAGTTTGAGAAGATGCTCACATAAGAAATATGAATTGAAGTAAAAGAGAGCATCTAGAAGCAAATTCAAAAAACATTTAAGTCTAACCCACTTCCTATGCATAGGAATCTTGTAAGTAAACAAGTCATGAAAGCACAAAGCAACAAGCATAGTAAAGCAAAACAAGTGCAACTTCAAGATTTTCAACAGAAAGAGGGGAAACTTAATAATATTGAGATGCATAAAACTATGTTTCCCTCGCTCATAATAACTTTCAGTAGCATCATGAATAAAATTAACAATATAACTATCACATAAAATATTCTTATCATGAGCCACATGCATAAATAAATTAATACTCCCCACATAAACATAGTCATTCTTATTAATTCTAGTGGGAGCAAATTCAACAAAAGAGCTATCATTATTCTCATCACCATAATCATCAAATATAGGAGGCATATTATAATCATAATTAATTTCCTCCTCAATAGTAGGTGGACTAAAAATATCATAATCATCATTGCAGTCACCATATATTGTAGGTATAGTATCATCATAAGCAATAGAATAGTTATCTTCCAAAATATGTTCGTTTGTAGACGTATCATCATTGGAAGGAACTTGGAAAGCACTAATAGTACAACAATTATTAATATCATTTTCAGAATTGGTACCGAAGAGATTTTCAATATCAAAAGTAGTGTGTTTTTCCCAATCATGATCACTACTATAGGTAACAGGCATAGGAACATCATCGAGTTCAGACTCATCAAAAACTATAATAGGAGCAACATGCTTAGGGGAAATACCGTTTCCTCTCTCCTTTTACTCCTCCTTTTCTTCTTTTTATTCTTCTCTTTAGGAGGGAGAGGCTTGAAAGGAAGCTTCTCCATATACCCTGGTTTATTGTTAGAGACAATAGAAGAAACTTTGGAGGATTCCTTCTTTTCATTAATAAGATCAAAACACATATTAGTCCTATCATATTTTGGTAAAATCTCATCTTTTATAATATTTTGTATGTAAGTATTTGTGTGGAAATTATCAACACAATAAAGATGACAACCATGCATGACACTATTCATACCAAAAGCACTCATATCTACCAAAGAAGTTTTTCTTGATAACTCTTCACACCCCAAAAATAATGTAAGTTCATCATGCTGATTAGGAGTGATCATGTCATTACAATACAAACTTGCAGTACTCATTGGATTAGAAGGGCTATTATTATGGCCTGAGCATTGAAAATTGAAATGACCCACTTCAAAGCAAAGTTCACAAATAAAGGGATAGAGGGCACACACTTTTTTACCAAGACCATTTAGAGCCCTATACCACGTTCTAGTTTTTCCATTCCTGTGGGTGATACAATATTCTTCTTCAATTTGATTATTCTCACAAGGTCTATGTATTCCACAAAAATTAACATGCTTATAAGAAATAGTACTTTCAGAGGTTTGAGCATGTTTATTGCTATCATTAATAACAATTTAGTTTTCCATGCAAGTGTCTTTAAAAGGCTCATGATACATGTCCCATTTTTCTTTAGGAGCATTAATATGAGAAGCAAAGAGTCCAAAACAATCAATAAGAATTTGAGGATCAAGACCATATTTAGCACTAAGCTCTTGAAAATCAGCAGTTTCAGCGAAAGACTTAATGCAATCATACTCATAGTTTATACCTGGTTCTTTACCTTTGTTGTTATCCCAATCTTTGGTATTGCTTTGAATTGTTTCAAGAAGATCCCACTTAGCTTTGACCTCCTTACTTGTGAAGGATCCCTCTAAAAAAGTATCTAGATAGTCCTTGTAATGTCCTGAAAGCCTTGCATAGAAATTATTAATAACAATATTACTAGGGATCTCATGAATGGGACATTTGAGCATTAGTGACTTCAATCTCCCCCATGCTTGGGCAATACTTTCTCCATCATGTGGATGAAAATTATAAATGTCATTCCTATCTTTATGAATTTCATGAGGAGGATAATATTTAGAGTAAAAGATATATTCAAGTTCCTTCCACTCCAAATGATGAGGATCATCTAGTAGCTCATACCACTCCCTTGCTTTGCCCCTAAGTGAAAAAGGGAATAGCTTCCTCTTAACTTGGTTCATTGAAATACCTGCACACTTGAACAACTCGCATAATTTGTGTATAAAGAGTAAATGATCACCAGGATGGACAATTCCATCTCCCAAATAACAGCTATTCATAACACGTTCAACAATTTTTACAGGTATTTTAAAAGAGATGCTTTTAGTATGTGGATTTAAAATATCACAAGTACCATTAGAATTACCACATATGGGAGATAAAGTATCATCAGAGAAAATTTTCTTCTTTAAAGCTGGGAACTGAAAAGATCATTTTCATAAAAACTAACTTCCCCAATCTTAGATGTTTCCATAGCATTAGTAACAAAGGTGTTCAAAAGATTCATACTAATAACACTGCTATTAGCATGCAAAGAAAGTTCCAAGGGTTTTTTAATTTTCTTTTCAGATAATTCATGTTCTATATTAGGAAAAATACTAAAAAGCTCTCTTATTTTGTTGTTGTTTTCCATTAAGCCTAACTAGTGAAAACAAGAAACAAAAAGACAAAATTGCATAATCTAAAGGAAATAACTTCGAGCACTCACACCGGAGGATGTGAGTACCTTTTACCTTACCTCCCCGGCAACGGTGCCAGAAAATAGCTTGATGTCTACGCACTTCTGTTCTTGTAGACAGTTGTTGGGCCTCCAAGTGCAGAGGTTTGTAGAACAGCAGCAAGTTTTCCCTTAAGTGGACACCCAAGGTTTATCGAACTCAGGGAGGAAGTGGTCAAAGGTATCCCCTCTCAAGCAACCCTGCAATCAAGATACAAGAAGTCTCTTGTGTCCCCAACACACCCGATACACTTGTCAGGTGTATAGGTGCACTAGTTCGGCGAAGAGATAGTGAAATACAAGTGGTATGGATAATTATAAGTGGTAATGGTGATAGAAAATAGCTTGATGGTGTGGAAAATACTAAAGGCAAACTGAAATAAAGATGAAAGTAAGCAAACATGTAACAGATCTAGTAGCAAACGGTGTTTCAGTGCTTATAAACAAGGCCTAGGGATCATACTTTCACTAGTGAACACTCTCATATAAATATCTTCTCTTTATGATACTACTCTTAACTACTCTCCGGTTGGACACTCTAATCCATGGTAGGGCTATAACAACACTCCTCAAAGTTCGCTTTTCCCATCTAGATAACCCCACATCTATCACCTTGAGTACTAGATGGTTCAAACAAACACCAAAATTTCATAAAGACATCCAACTCCAAATATAACTCATAACAAGTATTTGAAATCTCTAGCCTAAGTGCCACCATGGTGTGCACACTGTCAACTTCACACACATGGGGAGAGCAGAGATCTATTAAAGCACTTGAGTAGCAAGGTAGATCTATAGATTACAAGCTCATGATCTCAATAAGATCATGCATAGAGAGAGAGATGAACACATAGCTACCGGTAGAACCCTTAGCCTCGAGAGATAACTAGTCCCTCCTCATCATGGGAATCAGCAACGGTGATGGAGATTGTGATGGAGATCGATGGAGATGGCTCCGGGGGCACTTCCCCGTCCCGGCAGGGTGCCGGAATAGAGACTTTCTGTCCCCAGAATCTCCCCTTCGGTGGCGGCGGCGCTGCGGAACTTTTCGTGGCTGGAGGCTGGACGATTTAGGGTTTTTGCATCGGGAGGCATCTTATAGGCAAAGAGGCAAGGTCGATGGGCGGCCATGGGGCCCACACCACCTGGTGGCGTGGCCAGGGCTAGCCTGCGCCACCACATGGTGTGGCCACCCTGTGGCCCCTCTCCGTCTCGTCTTCTGGCTCCGTGAGTCTTCCGGTAAAATATCGACTTTGGCTTTTGTCTGGTCCAATCCCGAGAATATTGATTTTCTGACTTTCCTGGAACCAAAAACAGCAGCAGGCAGCTGGCACTGTGGCATCTTGTTAATAGGTTAGTCCAAGAAAGTGTATAGAAAGTACTCCAAAGTGTGGACAAAACATAAGAAAGTAGATAAAACCAAGCATGGAACATCAAAAATTATGGATGCGTTAGCAACGTATCAGTGGGACATACCTTGTAGAAGGAAAGCGATGAACAACACCCTAAACCCGGGAGGGGAAGTAGGGATTACCGTCGGTCCAGGAATCTTGCAATCCTCTTCCGGGGGAGTAGACCGGCCTGCCTCAGTGAGTGCAGTTCCAAAAACATCACCGTGGAGTGGCGCTAGTCCCATTGGTAACCCTCGATGCAGTATAGATCTTCTTCTTTGGGGCGGTGGCGGTGTTGGAACCGGCCCTTACGGTCTTCTTTGACTTCACCATCATGGCACCACCTTTTTGCTTTGCGGTAGCATGATTATTCTTTGCAGCATGAAGGAAATCACTGGGGAATACCCTAAGTAGGTCCAGCGCAGCAAAGAGGAATGGCAATGGCGGAGTGCACAAAGGAAGAATGTTAAGATTGCAAAGGAGTGGGGATTTTTATTGTACTTCCCCCTATTTACTTACACTGCCAATGGCTCAATCCTGGCCGCAAGCTAACGATCAAGGATGCATGACACAAATCAAGAAGGACACATGGAGGGCGAGATAGGAACTATCACCGCAGTAACTCCACTATGCACACAAATCGAGGAACTAATGTTAATATCATGGTTTTCACGCAGCGTCTGGTTAAGTCCGGGTCAACTCTAGCAAAGGGGCCCACATTGTCGCATCCTATTAGCTGCTCAGGTTGACATTTGAGCTCACTAGATATCATCCCTAATGTCCGCAATATTTCAAAACACATCGCATCCTACATAGTGATGAGCAACTGATTCGATCGCTAGTCCAAGCAAAACATCTAAGTTGAGTATTTTCTTGAATGCCATGATGAGGCAAGTAGAACTGAGTCCCTGCTCGATTCTACGACTCGAACAAACATTGGGGGGCTACTCCTATCAGGAGCGCTTGTCGCGCACCTAATGTACTTCCGAGTTTAGTGAAAGCCTACGAAACTATCAACTATGACCACAAAATGCAAAGACTCGAGTCTCTGCCCAAATCTACGATTCGACCGGACACTCGGGTGCTACTCCAAATTTACGATTTCTTCAAATAAGAATTTTCCCGAAGAAGCATAAAAATGCCCCACATGCTCACTCGAATCAACGATTAATGTAAGAAATCGAGGGTTACTCCCATAGGGAGCATTGACTGTGCACTCGAACGTAAAAGAAGCACCAGTGTTTAATGGCATTCAAAAGGTCACTTGAAGAACTTCTGGATCATAGTATAAAACAACGATCGTGTAACCGACGACTATAAGTCTCTGCTCAAGTCTACGACTCGAATAGACACTCCGGGGCTACTACCATAGGGAGGGCTGGTCGCGCACCCTTGATGGCTCAAAATATGTAGAGCTCGTTGGGAACCCCAATAGGAAGGTATGATGAGAACAGTAGCAAGGTTTTCTCAGTTATGAAACCAAGGTTATCGAACCAGTAGGAGTAAGGAAACAACTCCAGGGTGTTGCTAGCAACTTGGAATCCTGCACAACACAACCACAGAACTTTGCCCCAACTTACAATGAGGTTGTTAATCTCACTGGTTTTGCTGAAAACAAAGGATTAAACGTATAGTGTGGAAGATAGTAATTGCTTGCAGAAAGTAAATAGTAAACGGTAAATAGTAGATGGTATATCAATGGTAAAGGAATGGACTAGGGTCCACAGTTCACTAGAGGTGTTTCTCCTTAAGATAAATAGCATGTTGGGTGAACAAATTACAGTGGGGCAATTGACAGATTGAGAAAGCATTACAATACATATACTAGACATCTTGACTCCTACGATTTTTGATTGGGCATTACAACATAATACATAGACCGTAATCCAACTACATCTATGACTAATAATCCACCTTCAGGTTATCATCCAAACCCCTTATTAAGTTGCAAGCAACAGATAATTGCATTAAGCAAAGTGTGTAAAGTAAACAATACGATTGCCCCATGGACAAAGGATTGTTGTTTTCTCCCTAGTAGCAACAACACATCTACAACCTTAGAGATTTCGGTCACTTCCCCAGATTACTAGAGGCATGAACCCACTATCGAGCATAAATACTCCCTCTTGGAGTTGCAAGCATCTACTTGGCCAAGATAGTTACTAACAACGACGGAGAGCATGCAAGATCACAAATAACATAGACATGATAGAATCAATAATCAATCTGACATAGTATCTCAATAACCATCGGATCCCCGCAAACACAACATATAGGATTACAAATGGATGATCTTGATCATGAACGGAGCTCACAAGATCTAAACATGATATCACAAATGAGGAGAACCAACCATCTAGCTACTGTATGGACCCATAGTCCAAGAGTGAACTACTCACGCATCACTCCGGAGGCCAGCAATGGTGATGAAGAAGGCCTCCAGGATGATCTCTCCCCTCCAACAGGGTGTCGGGAATAGCTTCTGTTTCCCCCCGATCTAGGGATGGAGATGGCGGTGGCTACATACTCTTTTGTGGATTTTTTGATCGGGTACTTATGGTTTTCGTCCCGAGGTACTTTTATAGGCGAAGGGGAAAGGTCGGTGGAGCTCCAGGGGGCCCACACCTAGGCCTGGCGTGCCTGGCCCTAGGCCGCACGGCCACCAGGTGTGGCCACCCTGGTGCGCCACTTCGTCTCCCTTTCAGTCTTCGTGTTTCTTCGGGTAAAATATTGACTTTGGCTTTTGTTCTATCCAATTTCGAGAATATTTCTTTACTAGCTTTTCGAAAACCAAAAACAGCAGAAAACAGGAAACTAGCACTATGGCATCTTGTTAATAGGTTAGTTCCAGAAAATGTATAAAAATACCTCAAAGTGTGAACAAAACATAAGAAAGTTGATATAAAACAAGCATGGAGCATCCAAAATTATAGATACGTTTATGAAATATCAAGAATCCCCAAGCTTAACTCCTGCTCGTCCTCGAGTAGGTAAGTGATAAAAAAGAATAATTTTTGAGGTGACATGCATCATCACAATCTTGATCAAGGTATTTGTAAAGCATTGATAGCTGGGATCAAAGTACTCTAAACATAATCATGAAAGATAGAGTTCTAACAATAATACATAGCAACTATGTTGTACCATGAAAAGTTACAAGCAAAACATCATGAATAACAATGCATTGAAAGATGTTTGTTTGTTTCACATATAGAAAACATAATAAGAGTGGTATTCAGCTTGTCCCTCATGGTATAGCAAAACATAAATGCATAGGACACCTTCAAAGTTCACTAGGGTGAATAGATACAAATAATTTAAGAACAAGCAATATCAAAGTTATGAATCAATCAACAAGTTTTGGGACAATGCACATTAAACTAAGAATGACCACTATGCTCTCTCAATTGGTGCATAAAGATAGAAGATGGAGACTCAACATAAAAGTAAAAAGAAAGGCCCTTCACAGAGGGAAGCAGGGATTTCAAGTTTCATAAAGAGCTTCCAAAAATTATGGTACTTATTAGCTTTCAGCTCTCATTGCCCCTATCATAAGCATCATGAGGTGATTAAGGTTAAAGTGACACAAATATGAGGATATGCTTGACAAGTTATAAGTTGAAAATCTCATGCCCCTTGCTTACGAGTACCGAACCTCATGCTACTCAACTTTAGTCACAAGTAAGTTCTTGTCATTGTAAGTACATGTGTATCATAGAGAACCGCCAACAGTGTACCCCTTTCCCCATGACACATGAGTTATCCCATCTCAAAATGACAAGGCAACAGACAATGAGCATCTCAGCGATCTTTTTATTTGCTATTTGCATAGGTTTTTATTGAGGATGCTTCACAAAATGCTCACTATGGTTATGCTGCAAGTTTCCACTATGATTAGGCATGGATTAGGCTAGCCGTCGAGGCGAATCTCTAAGACACATACAAACTCCATGAGCTTACAAGCTCCCCTTTTATTTCACACCACCGGGATCCATAAACAAAAGAACATGATATCAATTGAATAATAAGTGCAATGTTGAAAGCGTTCCCCATGACAACATGGTTCTGCTAACTCACAACTTATAAAGTGCAAGCATATAAGCAACATAGATGGACACAATGGTTCAAGTTTATTAAGTGCAAGAAAGTAAAGTGTGCCATCAAGTTTGTGAGAGCT
Source organism: Avena sativa (assembly GCA_916181665.1). NCBI lineage: Eukaryota > Viridiplantae > Streptophyta > Magnoliopsida > Poales > Poaceae > Avena > Avena sativa. The sequence continues at coordinate 35,114,048 of OV702290.1, forward strand.
TTAATCACTAATTTTCACATAACAAGTTTAATTTGGAAGGTAGATAAAAACATGAATATACTTGGAATGGTGTAACACACCATGCATAGGAATTTATAGTGGACTCTTTGGAATAACTTGGTTTTATTATGAGTTGGATGCATGAGTAGAACTCATACTTGGTACATGTGGAGGCTAGCAAAAGACCGGGAGTGACCAACTCAGAGAGCAATAATGGCCATAATCATGCAAAGTGACAAAACATTATTAATTAAAGCATAAAGTGATATTACAAGTCAAAAACTAACTGATCATAGAGGCTAAGGTGACTGGTTCATAGTCTTAACATGGTGTAAGCATGTGCCAAGTCAACCCAAATAAAGCATCAAAGGAGAATACCACAATATTAATGCTTTTGTATGCTAAAACAACGCATGATCCTTTCAAGGCACATTAAGAAATATTAATTGTTTGGAACAAGTCATGCTACCGCAATAATTACTAAGCATAAGGTCAAAGCAATATCAAACATGACATGCTAGAGTCTAGGCCATAGTCAAAACAAGCTCCTTTTGTACCACTTACAAGCATGAATCTTCCTACTCTTTTCCAACACCAATCAACTTATTTGAAACCACATATGAATGCAGGGTCAAACCAATTTATTTAAGCAAACCAAACAAAAGAAAACTAAAAAAACAAAGACGCTCCAAGAACAACACAATTGTGCATCAAACAATAAAAATGAAGTGTTTTGGAAGAAAAACCTAAGATTTTTATTGATGAAGAAGGGGATGCCTTGGGCATCCCCAAGCTTTGACGCTTGTACTTCTTGAATATTTCTTGGGGTGACACGGGTGGCATCCCCAAGCTTGAGCTTTTGTCCATACTTCATCTCATCACATTATTCTTCCCTACACTTGAAAATTTCCTTCATACAAAACTTCACACAATCTTCATTAGCAACATTAGTGTATTCAAGATAATAAGTCTTTGGGTTTAGTTTCAACACAAGTAAAACCTCCATTACTGTAGCAGTTCCTTCTAAAATCTCAAATGATCAAAGAGAACTCAAAGAGAAAGAGATTAAGAGGCAAATGCAAATAATGGCAGAAATCTGTCAAAACAGACCAACAGGTAAAAACCGATTTTTGCAAAGACCTTATGTTGATCAAATCGAAAAGTGATAAACCAATGAAAGTTATATAATAACCTGGGGAATAAGCACAGAAAATTACAGCTCGATCCGACGTACAGGGATTTTTCACGATTTTTTATAGTGAAGCACAAAAATCTGTTTCAGGACAACAACTTTCCAAAGGATTACTTCTCTCTCATTAGAGGTTATTTTTGGCACAAAAACCAGACAAAAAGGATAAGGAGAGGTTATTACTGAAACAATAACTTCCAAGACTTAACAAAAGAAAAACTTAATGAAAATAAAAATAATTCGGATTATCTGCCAATAGTGCTTTTCTTTAACGCCTTTGAGCTAGGCTCAGTAATTTGAGAAGATGCTCACACAAGAAATATGAACTGAAGCAAAAGAGAGCCTCAAGGAGCAAATATGAAATACATTTAAGTGTAACCCACTTCCTATGCATAGGAATCTTGTAAGAAAATAAATCAAAGAAGCACATAGTAACAAGAATGGGTAGATAAAACAAGAGCAATTTCGGAACTTTCAATATAAAGAGAGGTGTTTTAGTCACATGAGAATTCCAACAACCATATTTTCCTCTCTCACAATGATTTTCAGTAGCATCATGAACAAACTCAACAATATAGATATCACACTCATCCTCCTTCGGTAAGCATGGAGGGTGATCAAATAAGGTATTAGTTAAAGAGTTACTCTTATTGGGAGGTAGACATTGGTATCTGCTCCATTCTTCCTCCTCTTGATCACCACTCTCCTCCTCTTTTTCATCCAATGAGAATCTAGTTTCAGCAATTTCTTCTTCCATAGGCTCCTGCAAGGCATTAGTCTCTTCCGTTGGTGGAGAGCATCTATTAAGATATTTAAGAATATAGCCATTTTCTTCCTTGTAATTATCAAAGAAAAATTTAAGTATATCATAAACCTCATATTTATAAGGTGCATCATCAGTATTTTCAAGAAAATAACTAAGTTCGAATGCACCCTTCCAAGAAATAAATTCTTCAATTTGTTCCACATCATAAAAGTCATAATTTCCCTTAACATAAGAAGATATGGTAACATTATCATTATACTCACATTGAAAAGGGAGGTGTTTATACCTCCTACAGAAACAAGATTTATCAAAGAAGTAAGTAACATTATAAGTAGAGCTAACGTTTCTAGCGATGGTATACAATTTATTAATTTGTTCCCATAAGTGTTTCCCTTTTTGTGACAAGCGGTGTTCCTCATAATATTTTTGTTCTTCTGTGAACCCACCTTGCCAATAAGATCTAGTTTCAAAGAAACAAACCATTGATAGAAAGCATGATAAAGCAAGACAATAACAAACCAACAAAAATAACAACTATAGTAGGAACTAATTTTTTTTTGTATTTTTGATAAAAAGAAGCAAACAAAATAAAGTAGAGAAACTAAGCAAAACAATAACAAAGTAAAACGATTGGTTACGAGAGACTCCCCTTGCAAGAATCTTCTTTCTCCCTGAAAAGTGATTGACGAGGAGGAAGAGATTGAAGTTGTCCTTAACTCCCCAGCAACGGCACCAGAAAAAGTGCTTGATGGCTCAAAATATGTAGAGCTTGTTGGGAACCCCAAGAGCAAGGTATGATGAGCACAGTAGCAAGTTTTCCCTCAGTTATAAAACCAAGGTTATCGAACCAGTAGGAGTAAGGAAACAACTCCAAGGTGTTGCTAGCAACTTGGAATCCTGCACAACACAACCACAGAACTTTGCCCCAACTTTCAATGAGGTTGTCAATCTCACTGGTTTTGCTAAAAACAAAGGATTAAACGTATAATGTGGAAGATAGTAATTGCTTGCAGAAAGTAAATAGTAAACGGTAGATGGTATATCAATGGTAAAGGAATGGACTAGGGTCCACAGTTCACTAGAGGTGTTTCTCCTTAAGATAAATAGCATGTTGGGTGAACAAATTATAGCGGGGCAATTGACAGATTGAGAAAGCATTACAATGCATATACTAGACATCTTGACTCCTACGAGATTTGATTGGGCATTACAAAGTAATACATAGACCGTAATCCAACTACATCTATGACTAATAATCCACCTTCAAGTTATCATCCGAACCCCTTCCAGTATTAAGTTACAAGCAACAGATAATTGCATTAAGCAAAGTGTGTAAAGTAAACAATACGATTGCCCCATGGACAAAGGATTGTTGTTTTCTCCTAGTAGCAACAACACATCTGCAACCTTAGAGATTTCGGTCACTTCCCCGGATTACTAGAGGCATGAACCCACTATCGAGCATAAATACTCCCTCTTGGAGTTGTAAGCATCAACTTGGCCAAGATATTTACTAACAACGACTGAGAGCATGCAAGATCACAAATAACATAGACATGATAGAATCAATAATCAATCTGACATAATATCTCAATATCCATCGGATCCCCACAAACACAACATATAGGATTACAAATAGATGATCTTGATCATGAACGGAGCTCACAAGATCTAAACATGATAGCACAAAGGAGGAGAACCAACCATCTAGCTACTGTATGGACCCATAGTCCAAGGGTGAACTACTCACGCATCACTCCGGAGGCCGGCATGGTGATGAAGAAGGCCTCCAGGATGATCTCTCCCCTCCGGCAGGGTGTCGGGAAGAGCTTCACATTCCCCCTGATCTAGGGATGGATATGGCGGCAGCTACAGACTCTTTCATGGATTTTTTGATCGGGTACTTAGGGTTTTCGTCCCGGGGTACTTTTATAGGCGAAGGGGCATGGTCGGTGGAGCTCCAGGGGGCCCACACCTAGGCCTAGCACGCCTGGCCCTAGGACGCGCGGCCACCAGGTGTGGCCACCCTAGTGCGCCACTTCGTCTCCCTTTTGGTCTCTGTGTTGCTTCAGGTAAAATATTGACTTTGGCTTTTGTTCCGTCCAATTCCGAGAATATTTATTTACTAGCTTTTCTGAAACCAAAAACAGCAGAAAATAGGCAACTGGCACTGTGGCATCTTGTTAATAGGTTAGTTCCATAAAATGTATAAAAATACCTCAAAGTGTGAACAAAACATAAGAAAGTTGATATAAAACAAGCATGGAGCATCAAAAATTATAGATATGTTTATGACATATCAACCCTATAGAAAACAATCCATTATGTTGACTACATCCACATTGGCGATTTTGCCCTTTTTATGTCAAAGTCGTTGGGTTCAGAGATAATGTCTCCCTGACCACCGGAATCGCCTCCTTGGTGATAAATATTTGGATGTTGTGTCTACGATGTAGTGATAATTCATACAAACCCTATTTGATGGCCTGGTAACTGTATCCGCTGTGCACTACCATATAAATATCGCGCCTGCAGGTGTGATCAAAATCCCAATGAACATGATGGGTGCATATTACTGCACTGGAATTCGACTCAATATGGCCTCCGCGGCATGCTACGAATTACGCCAGCTTATACCGAATTTGAGTCGGGGGACTCGATTTTGAGTAAGAAGCATTGTTTTTACCCAAGAGCAAGTAGCTAGTCCTGATCTAGTGAGTGTACTAGGCACATTTACCAAAATCCCCATGAATTCCTGATAAGGTTATATGACCCTCTAACCTAACGAACTTCCGGGTCAGTACTGTTTATCATATGTGACCGAGAACTTATGAGTCTCCATCTGATATAGGTATGCCCAATAGGTGTTCACCTTTGGCCTATCTAGTCCGGCCTAGCAGGAGGCCCACAATATGATCGGAGAATTCCATGATGATTCAGATGAAGCCACACCCCATGAGGATTTCGACTCCTTAACAAACAAGATAAGACTAGACAGGAAATATTTAGGGTTTCACCCCTGAACATGTAACCGACTTGGACATGTCCCTAGACCTAGCCTCCCCATACAAAGTCCAAGAGAGAATGTCGGGAAGGATCATCGAAACCATAGCACATACACCCGCCAAATCAGTGCACCGTAGCCATCTCGGCGCCCTTGTAACCTTCGTTTCGTCAATTAATCAAGAGAAGACAAGCAAGCGTAGGGTTTTCCCTCCAGGGGCCTGAACCTGTGTAAACCTCGTGTCAACATCATTTCTCTATTAGGCAACAAAGTCTCTAGTGTGCCACTCTTCCCGAAAACCCAAGTCCATCAAGTATAGGCATTGACGTGAGCACCCTACATCACTATCGTTCCGATGTATGTTCACGAGGGACAGTAGGCTCTAGGATGGATCCTCCTCATCCAACCTAGCCACCACGAACCACTGTGCGTGGAACAAAACATCGAGGTTTGGGTGAAGACTGCGCTGCTCTAAGTTTGGCATTCATCCAATATCCATATTGAAATTTCTTTTCATCCCACATGCCATTCCCACACTTCTCTTGGTTGTGTCCCATCAATCCATACTGCTTACATAAAATATAGCTTCTCATACTTGACTTCAATCCTCTCTCTCCCGACTTTTTCTATCGAGAAGGAAATGAACCTTATCGGTGCTTTATCCACTCTGATCATCACCCAGATCATCACATAATTGAAGGAGATATGCCCTAGAGGCAAATAATAAAGTGTATTGTTTGATATATCTCTTGTATGTTCGTAATACGTTTCATACTATGCTATAACTGTATTAATACGAAACATTAATACACATGTGGTATGTAAACAAATTGTGTCTCTAGTTACCTCTAGCGAACTAGCTCATTGGTCATGAGGATGATCTAGGGTTTCGAGATCATGGGCATTTATGCCAACTAACAATGAGGTCATGTCATTAGTTGAATGACGTGATAGACAAACATCCGACAATTGTATCTTAATGATATCTAGTTACAAAGTTCACCATTGATGATAAACACATAAAACCTCGCAACCTGATCCTTAGACTGTGAGATAATGCAAATCACCGTTCTGGAGGGAGCTTAGATGGTATCAAGTATCATACCATGATTGGGTGATCAAAAAGGTGCTACTCAGGTTTCCCAAAGGAGCGCATAGAGGGGTACATATCAAGACTAGGATTTGCCAGTCCATGTAACAAATAGATACATATGTGGCCATCTCGGTTATGTTGCATTAACGAAGCTTGCAAGCGTGTGACTTGGTCACAAAATGCAACGACATGGGAACGAGTAAACAAGTTCATCGGTAATGAGATCGAACTAAGGTATGGAGATACCAAAGATCATGTCTCAGATGAACTAGGTATCAAGTGGCAAAGGGAACGAGAAACAACATTTTTGGTTCGAGCGATAAGATTCGTGGAATGCATGGGGATCATCATCGGCATTCAGGTCCCGCTGATGATCATCGATATGAGAGAGGTCTCAATCATGTCTGGAGTGTTTCCAAGCCGAAGGATGTCACGCTTAAGGGTGGGGATGCATAGGGATATATGAGGTACCGTAGGAGAAATAGAGAGAGAAACCAGAATAGTTCCGGATAACATCCGATGTTGATCGGAAGGGGTCCGGAAGGAGTTCCAAAGTGAAGGAAAATAATAATATGTGTATTTTATATTAATTGTATGAATTAATATTAAAATATATATTTATTTTATTTTTAAAGGCATCCCATTACTAATGGGCCTCACCGGGAGAATATCCTTTTGCGGCCCGAAAGTTGGGTCGCCCAGGCAACGCGGTACCTAAGTTGATTTTTATCACCATGATTCGAAAAGTTGGGGCGCCAATTGTTGAGAGGGGTCATTCGAGTGAATGATGGCCAAACCCAATATTTTCAAATCGCGCCCGTTAAGTCAGGATATTCCGTTACACTAGTTCCTGCTGTGCCCCTCCTTCGCCGGTCACTCTTCTTAGCCACATTGCACGTGTCATAGGGGAAAATCCATTACTGTACTTTCCTAACTCTCGACACTAAATCTTGCTGTGGCGGTAGCGGCGGTCCCTTTTATTCCCTTCCCTGACCCTAAATCTGCCGGCGGCGGAGGACCTTTTTTGTCCCTCCCCCGACACTAAATCCGATGGCGGTGGCCCAGCATGTCTTGCAAGGGGAAGGTTGTAGCTACGTCGCTGACTGATTCGGGTCCGTCGAGGCCCAAGTCTGGGGCTCAACGCGTAGCAGCGGCGAGGTCTTCAGCCCCGGTTAGCAAGGAGGCCAACAAGGATTCTGCTCCCAAGGTACCTACGAGCAGGGTTGAAGAGAAAAGCAAGGCCGGTGGCAGATTGTTCGACTCTGGTGGGCGGATGTAGCACCCAGATGTCGAAGAAAAAAACCCGGGAGAAGAGCAAGAGGTAAATTTTTCTTATCTGTGCCTTATCTTGCAATTAGATTAGTTCCAACATAATAGAATCGAATGAACTGAAATGTTCCCGTCTTTAATCAAATTAGGCACAACTTTGATACAAGGGACCTATATGAGTTCACAGTTCATGTTCGCAGTACACTTGAAAACTTGATTTTGGTTGCGAGAGGGTTGTGTTCGGGCAAGATGTGCATCTGTTTGTGAATTGCAAAGAGGTTGTGTCTGTTTCGCAGCTGGTAGATATGCTTGCTGCTAGAATTCCCTGGGGTTCTAGACATAGGACAAAATTGGTGTGGCACAACATGAATGATACCTATCAAAAACTGAGCACTCCCATGAGCTTCAGATGGTTTAGGAGTGTTTTGCAGCTGATCGTAAGGTGAAAGTTGAAGCGATGATTGATGATATGTATGCAGATGCTGGAGATCTTGCTGCCAGAGCTTCTGCTCCATGAGAATACGAACCAATAGATGCTGATCTAGATAAGTTCAATATACGCATAGAGGTGGATTTATACATGGCAAAACTTGATGAGGGAGTTAATAAGCCAGTTTCTTCATGTACTGTGGAGATCATTGTCGATTCCAAAAACATAACTCTTGATGAAATGAGAGAGATGACCAGTAAGGAAATTAGTATTGGCCTAAGAAGATGGCAAAAATCTGGTGGTGGCATCATAAGAAGCAGCAATTCATAGATGTTTTGGATACTGAAGATCTTATGCAGATTATGCGGCGAAAGAAGCAAACCAGGAAGGTGTTCTTCCTTGGTACCATTTCTGATGTTGTTGAACAGGTTATAGTGGATGTAGATGACCCTGTAGTGGCTCAACAGAATGAGGTGGTTGACGTTGATGAGATCTGATGAGAGATGCTACCCTGGGCTTGTCATACGGACCATGGGGTTCCCCTGCCTGTATTTGTAATATTGACTGCTGTTGCATTTAGAGCGTGTTTCTGTGATTATGTTTGTTGAGAGATTGAGATATAATGCTGTGCGAGCTATTGATATTTTCGGACATGTCACTCACTGAAACCATCATTGTTGTAATAAGACATAAGTACATTGTAGTTGACATGATTATGTTTCTTAAGATGACGTACCGTACTTGTTTCTGTTATTATGTTTGTTGGGACATTGTAATGTAATGTTTTGTGAAACCATGACTGGACTAGTGATGCATAAATACATTGTAGTTGACATGATTATGTTTCTTGATATGATGTACTGTACTTGTTTCTGTTATTTTGTTTGTTGAGAGACTGTAATGTAATGTTTTGCGAAACCATGACAGGACAAGTGATGTGTAAGTACCTTGTAGTCGACATGATTTTGTTTCTTGAGTTGATGTAATATACTTGTTTCTGTGATTATGTTTGTTGAGAGATTGTAATGTGATGTTTTATGAAACCATGTTGTGATTATGTTTGTTGAGAGATTGTAATGTAATGTTTTGTGAAACCATGACTGAAGAAGTGATGCATAAGTACCTTGTAGTTGACATGATTTTGTTTCTTTAGATGATGTAATATACTGGTATGTTTTTGTTAGGCAATGAAATTGGGATGGAGGGAGTGCAGGTTTGATATTTGAAATGAGAATGTGTGAAGATAATCCATATCAGGCAGGAGACAGTAATCCAGGGAAAGGGCATGGTATCCATTAAACTATTGTAACATGCCAATTTAGTCATTGTTGCAGCGGTAGAAGGGCTGCTCTCTCTCTCTCTCTCTCTCTCTCTCTCTCTCTCTCTCTCTCTCTCTCTCTCGTCGACGCGGACACCGACGCTGTTGCCTGTGATGACGCATTCGCCATGCTGTCCTTGAACGGCGAGGACGACCAGTCGAGCAGAAACAACCTTCTCTCCGACATCGAGTATTCCTTCCACGATGTGAGTTCCTCTGTTTTCTCAGGCTAGGGTTAGGCAATGGTAAATCTCTTGATCTGAGCTCCATATGTGCATGCAATCGTGTTCGATTTCAGCTTTGCGTTTACCTATAGGTACCACAGACGATCTATGACTCCGAATGGGAGGGCCTAGATCTCGATGGAGAAGTGCCATGTGACCATGGGCTCAAACTGAGGAGATATGTTGCATTCGAAGGCAGTAACACTGGGAGAAGGTTTTTGGGCTGTACAAATCAGGTTTGTTTACATTACGTGCAACTGTGACATGAAGTAAAATGTATCGTGCATGTTCATAACACTATAGTGTGTGCGTTTTTAGGTTGGCCTGGTGTGTAAAGCAGTAGAGTGGGTGGATCTTGAGTGGCCAGATGCACTTAAGAAATGTTTGGCACAATTATGGGAGATGTATGAATTGGAAAGGTCGAGGAGATTTACTGATGTAAGTGATGCAGCTAAAAAAATTACAAGCTGTCGGTACGAAATAAGGAGCTGGAACAAGAAATCGAGAATTTGCAGTTAGAACTAACCGACGGAATCGATGGGAGCTTGGTTGTTGGAACTGCAAAGAAGCTTCAGGATAGTCACAGGTTGCTGATTCATAATGCAGAAAAGGAGAGGGATCAGCTCAGGGAAGACAAGAAGAAGCTAGAGTACTGCATTGCGGATCTGTTGAAGGAACTGAAGAAGGCGCGCGAGGGTGAACAAGGACAGACTATAGAGGATAAAGGAAATTCGAGATGAATAATTTATGTTGTGCCAATGCCTGAAATTAGTTAATTGTAAGACTTGCAGTTGCACTTTCCGAACTAAGCCAAACTCAATCCTCGAGCAAACTAATTTCAGACGAACACACATATCGTGCATAGAGTTAATTTCACGCTACAAAATCACCACTGTAGAGTATAAACCAGGCAGTTCAGTACTAAAAAGACATATGTTGTGTTCAAGCAAGCCTGGCCCGAAGCTGCCTGTTTCCTCCCTAAGATTGGCTAGCTCCTTCAGTACTATGTCGTGCTTCAACTGTAGGTTCTAGCGCTCCGTCACGGATTGGAGAATTTTGTCCGTAGCCATACGATTTTCCTTCAAGATCCCTTTCATGATCTCCGTCTGCTTCCTAGCCGAGGCGTGACCTTCACTGTGTAGCTTCGCCCAGTCGGCGTTTAACTCCTTCAATTTCCGGCACTTGTCAGAAAGGACCGCGAGTTCAGCGTGCAGTTGGTCAAAGGCCAGTTTCTGGGAATTCTGCTTCTCCCTTTGGATTGCTATCTTGTCATTTAGCCAGGTCGCCAGGTCCTGGTCGATCTTTCGCCTCTTTCCCTGCAACAAAAATACATAGTATGGTTTGTTCAGTTCACCAGGACAAGATGGTTAGTTTCCATAAATAACTGAATCGACTAGTGGCACTGTCATAATTTCAAGGAAGAAGCAATCTAGGACTAATCAACATTTTATGAATCGACTAGTGGCACTATCATAATTTCAATTTCAAAGACAAATAAGATTTATCTGCAGTTTAGTGTGCTATGGGTTTTTCCCAATATCACCAAATAGTAGTGGGAGAGTGGCAAACTCATAATGCAGAAACCCATGTCCAGATACATAATGGAAAGAGAACATGGTGTCCATTCATGAACATGAACACCAACACATGTCCAGATAGATAAGGAGTTGCCCTAGGATTCTTATTGCACCCTATAATGGGAAGCAGACATGGGAATTGCTCCCTAAACCCTAAACATTACAAAGGAGAGGAGGACGAACTGATATTCGTGTCCCCGCTAACGGGAATCAGACTTGGGCATTGCTCCGATACGCCTCCAGACATGCCCTTTGCTCCTCGTTCTCTTTCCGAACACCCTCGAGTATGGTGATCCCTCTTCTCATGTCCGCCTTCATCTCCTTGACTGCATCCAGGGAACGGTTCATGTCATGGTAGGCTTGGATGGTAGCCTTGATGTCCTCGACGCATCCTCTGAGTGCCTCACTGACTTCGTCCTGCAGGAGAATGCACCTTTCCACGAGATTCTTCGTCTCCTCCGTGAGCTCGTTGATTATCTTGATGGCCTGTTCTTGCCTGTTCAAGTTACGGCCGAGCACTTTCTACAGCCTAACGATGTCACGTGCAAAATCTAGCGAGATCTCCTTCTGCACAGATAGTTGCTTGCGTAGGCTCTCATTAGCTTGGGTGAGGGAGTGTGCAAGCTCATGTTGGTTGGAAATCTTGGAACTGATCGCGACCACCTTGTCACGGTACTCGGCCTTCGATCGCTGCATCGTTCATGTTAATTGAAATAGGAATTCTACAATTACACTCCAGGTCCCAGGTGAATACTAATATAGATCAAAAAATCCCTGTTGAATCTATTGGCCGCAGTGTTCAAAAATGGACCTAGAGATCTATTCATGACCACGATAAACTAATCCTAATCACAAAAAATCCATAGTGAATCTATGAACAGCGGTATTAAGGAAAGACCAAGAGATCCAGTCATATTCATGAAAACTAATACAACTCGCAAAAGAAGAAGAAAAACCAATGCGGGGCGGACAACATCTTAGAAATCCACATCATAACTCGGAGAAATAACAACGTGGAGATTTGCTACCTCGCTGAGACATGGAATAGGGCCGAACGGGTCCTGCAATGCCTCCGTCGTGGTGGATTCGGGCTCCACGGACGGCCTGTCATATGTAGAAGAGGAAGAGCCAGAAGAAGAAGAAAAACAAGAAGAAGCTGATTAAGATCATGATGGAGAGGGAGATGGACAAGAAGTAGAACAAGAAGACCGTACCGGGAGGAGCCCTCGCCTGCTAGAACATTCGGAGCCATTGTCAGGGGAGATTGGGCCTTGATGAGAGGGTGGGCTTGAGCGGCTGGTAGAGCAAGAAGTGCCTCGCGGCGATTTCTCTCCCTTTTCTCCGCGAGGATCGTCGACCGGCCTCTCCCCCTCCTCAGTGGAGCCATGGCTTGCAGGGTGAGTGTGGCAGCGGTAGGAGGACGGAGATAGTGATTAGTGTGGGAGAAGAGTCAAAGAGTACAAGCCGTGGTCCAGTAGTACTAGTACTATTATATAAGACCACCGTTTACGGTCTACCTACTCAAAGAAGCCAGGGAGGCAGGGGTAGGGAATCGATGGGACTTGTCTTTATTGCGATGGACACTTCAATGGTCTTTGGCGCCGTCCAAAATCCATTATATAATAAGGGGAGTGTGAGCCGGGTGGTCATCACGGGAATCGGTACGCACATCCCGCGTGCGTGCGTCACGTGTTGATGGGGCAATGACGCGTGCAACTGCTGCACGATCACGTCGGCACGTCGAACTCCACGTGACAGGCACGCACGGGATATTTATGAGTCTAGAATACGCTGTGCCACTTTTGTTGTGATCAAATTATGTTCAGTACGCGAGATAATACTTCTTTCTTCTTTTTTTTGATAATCGACAAATGCATGCATGGACACGACGCACGAAACCGCTGCCCATCCTTGATCAGATCGGCACCCCACTCTATGTACCTGCCATTGACCATTCGGAGCAACTACCTCGAGCACGATGCCCCCTTGCCGTGGCAATGGCAGGTCCAAGCCATCCACTGACCGTCCTGCGTCCCCGGCTCTTCGCTGCATCATCCGCGCTCGCGAGTCGCCTGCTGAGGCAGCACGTCATGTCCGACCGCGCCAAGATCCATCAACATTGGCACTCGAGGACACCATGATGTTGAAGCTCGTACCGGCCGTGCAGGAGGAGCGTGGGGTACTTGCAACGTCGGACGAGCGCAAAGCAGCAGCCAGGACGGGGGCGCATGTTGCACCGACGAGTACGGACAAGAAGAGGAACAAGAAGAAGACCAGGAAGAAGAGAGGAGATAACTATTTGGATGAGTCCGACTCGGCCAACGAGGAGGCGTTCATCAATTAGTTGGAGGTAGAAGCGAAGGAGAGTGACGTGGACCCATGGGACTACGAAGAGGAGGAGGAGGAGGACTCCGACGAGGAGATAGCGAGCTTATTCGAGGAAGGGGGCAGTGTCGAGTCGTTAGAGGAGGACACCGACGGCAGCGATGGCAGGGACCATGGCGTTGACGCAGATGAGGACGAACCAGAAGACGAACACGATGGCTTCTTCGAAATATGATCATTTATTTTATTTATTTTAGTTAGAGAGATGGATTTCACTTGTTTATGGAGGTAAAGTATCGGTGGCACGGATAGAGAGGTGGAACAGATTGACCATGCATAAAAAACGCGGAGAAGGGAGGGGTTATCCTGCCCGTTGGATCACATGGGATCAACGGTTGGTGGAGACGATCCACGTGACATCTGTGTCAGCCAATCAGGGCATAGCACCCAGAGTGAGCACATGTTTGGGATCTCCACACATTTGGGCTTTTGTGAGATTTCTGACAGAGAGAGGGAAAATCTCTTTTCACAATCCGCCTATGGATCCACCAGTGTCATTGCATGTGTGTTCTTTTTACTAACAACAACTAGAGTCATTGAAATGTGTGTTCTTTTCACATACCACATATGGATCCACCAGATTCATTGAAATGTGTGTTCTTTTCACAATCCACCTATGGATCCACCAGTGTCATTGCATGTGTGTTCTTTTTACTAACAACAACTGGAGTCATTTCATGTGTGTTCTTTTCACATACCACATATGGATCCACCAGTGTCATTGAAATGTGTGTTCTCTTCAGAGACCACACATGGATCCACCAGTGTCATTGCATGTGTGTTCTTTTTACTAACAACAACCAGAGTCATTGCATGTGTGTTCTTTTCACATACCACATATGGATCCACCAGTGTCATTGCATGTGTGTTCTTTTCACATACCACATATGGATCCACCAGTGTCATTACATGTGTGTTCTTTTCCCAATCCACCTATGGATCCACCAGTGTCATTGCATGTGTGTTCTTTTTACTAACAACAACCAGAGTCATTGAAATGTGTGTTCTTTTCATATACCACCTATGGATCCACCAGTGTCATTGCATGTGTGTTCTTTTTACTAACAACAACTGGAGTCATTTCATGACTGTTCTTTTCACATACCACATATGGATCCACCAGTGTCATTGAAATGTGTGTTCTCTTCAGAGACCACACATGGATCCACCAGTGTCATTGCATGTGTGTTCTTTTTACTAACAGCAACCAGAGTCATTGAAATGTGTGTTCTCTTCAGAGACCACACATGGATCCACCAGTGTCATTGCATGTGTGCAATTTTTAGTAACAACAACCAGTGTCATTGCATGTGTGTTCTTTTCAGATACCACATATGGATGCACCAGTGTCATTGCATGTGTGTTCTCTTCAGAGACCACACATGGATCCACCAGTGTCATTGTATGTGTGTTCTTGTTACTAACAACAACCAGAGTCATTGCATGCGTGTTCTTTTCACATACCACATATGGATCCACCAGTGTCATTGCATGTGTGTTCTTTTCACAATCCACCTATGGATCCACCAGTGTCATTGCATGTGTGTTCTTTTTACTAAGAACAACTGGAGTCATTTCATGACTGTTCTTTTCACATACCACATATGGATCCACCCGTGTCATTGAAATGTGTGTTCTCTTTAGAGACCACACATGGATCCACCAGTGTCATTAGATGTGTGTTCTTTTTACTAACAACAACTGGAGTCATTACATGTATGTTCTTTTTGCATACCACATATGGATCCCCTAGTGTCATTGCATGTGTGCTCTTTTCACAATCCACCTATGGATCCACCAGTGTCATTGCATGTGTTTTATTTTTACTAACAACAACCAGAGTCATTGAAATGTGTGTTCTTTTCACATACCACCTATGGATCCATTAGTGTCATTGCATGTGTGTTCTTTTCACAATCCACCTATGGATCCACCAGTGTCATTGCATATGTGTTCTTTTTACTAACAACAACCAGAGTCATTGCATGTGTGTTCTTTTCACATACCACATATGGATCCACCGGTGTCATTGAAATCTGTGTTCTCTTCAGAGACCACACATGGATCCACCAGTGTCATTGCATGTGTGTTCTTTTTACTAACAACAACCAGAGTCATTGAAATGTGTGTTCTTTTCACATACCACCTATGGATCCACCAGTGTCATTGCATGTGTGTTCTTTTCACAATCCACCTATGGATCCACCAGTGTCATTGAATGTGTGTTCTTTTTACTAACAACAACCAGAGTCATTCCATCTATGTTCTTTTCACATACCACATATGGATCCACCAGTGTCATTACATGTGTGTTCTCTTCCCAATCCACCTATGGATCCACCAGTGTCATTGCATGTGTGTTCTTTTTACTAACAACAACCAGAGTCATTGAAATGTGTGTTCTTTTCATATACCACCTATGGATCCACCAGTGTCATTGCATGTGTGTTCTTTTTACTAACAACAACTGGAGTCATTTCATGACTGTTCTTTTCACATACCACATATGGATCCACCAGTGTCATTGAAATGTGTGTTCTCTTCAGAGACCACACATGGATCCACCAGTGTCATTGCATGTGTGTTCTTTTTACTAACAGCAACCAGAGTCATTGAAATGTGTGTTCTCTTCAGAGACCACACATGGATCCACCAGTGTCATTGCATGTGTGCAATTTTTAGTAACAACAACCAGTGTCATTGCATGTGTGTTCTTTTCAGATACCACATATGGATGCACCAGTGTCATTGCATGTGTGTTCTCTTCAGAGACCACACATGGATCCACCAGTGTCATTGTATGTGTGTTCTTGTTACTAACAACAACCGGAGTCATTGCATGCGTGTTCTTTTCACATACCACATATGGATCCACCAGTGTCATTGCATGTGTGTTCTTTTCATAATCCACCTATGGATCCACCAGTGTCATTGCATGTGTGTTCTTTTTACTAAGAACAACTGGAGTCATTTCATGACTGTTCTTTTCACATACCACATATGGATCCACCCGTGTCATTGAAATGTGTGTTCTCTTTAGAGACCACACATGGATCCACCAGTGTCATTAGATGTGTGTTCTTTTTACTAACAACAACTGGAGTCATTACATGTATGTTCTTTTTGCATACCACATATGGATCCCCTAGTGTCATTGCATGTGTGCTCTTTTCACAATCCACCTATGGATCCACCAGTGTCATTGCATGTGTTTTATTTTTACTAACAACAACCAGAGTCATTGAAATGTGTGTTCTTTTCACATACCACCTATGGATCCATTAGTGTCATTGCATGTGTGTTCTTTTCACAATCCACCTATGGATCCACCAGTGTCATTGCATATGTGTTCTTTTTACTAACAACAACCAGAGTCATTGCATGTGTGTTCTTTTCACATACCACATATGGATCCACCGGTGTCATTGAAATCTGTGTTCTCTTCAGAGACCACACATGGATCCACCAGTGTCATTGCATGTGTGTTCTTTTTACTAACAACAACCAGAGTCATTGCATGTGTGTTCTTTTCACATACCACATATGGAACCACCAGTGTCATTGCATGTGTGTTCTTTTTACTAACAACAACTAGAGTGATTTCATGACTGTTCTTTTCACATACCACATATGGATCCACCAGTGTCATTGCATGTGTGTTCTTTTTACTAACAACAACTGGAGTCATTGCATGTGTGTTGTTTTCACATACCACATATGGATCCACCAGTGTCATTGCATGTGTGTTCTTTTCACAATCCACCTATGGATCCACCAGTGTCATTGCATATGTGTTCTTTGTACTAACAACAACTGGAGTCATTTCTTGACTGTTCTTTTCACATACCACATATGGATCCACCAGTGTCATTGAAATGTGTGTTCTCTTTAGAGACCACACATGGAACCACCAGTGTCATTGCATGTGTGTTCTTTTTACTAACAACAACTGGAGTCATTGCATGTGTGTTCTTTTCACATACCACATATGGATCCACTAGTGTCATTGCATGTGTTCTCTTTTCACAATCCACCTATGGATCCACCAGTGTCATTGCATGTGTGTTCTTTTTACTAACAACAACCAAAGTCATTGAAATGTGTGTTCTTTTAACATACCACCTATGGATCCACCAGTGTCATTGCATGTGTGTTCTTTTCACAATCCACCTATGGATCCACCAGTGTCATTGCATGTGTGTTCTTTTTACTAACAACAACCAGAGTCATTGCATCTGTGTTGTTTTCACATACCACATATGGATCCAACAGTGTCATTGCATGTGTGTTCTTTTCCCAATCCACCTATGGATCCACTAGTGTCATTGCATGTGTGTTCTTTTTACTAACAACAACCAGAGTCATTGAAATGTGTGTTCTTTTCACATACCACCTATGGATCCACCAGTGTCATTGCATGTGTGTTCTTTTCACAATCCACCTATGGATCCACCAGTGTCATTGCATGTGTGTTCTTTTTAATAACAACAACTGGAGTCATTTCATGACTGTTCTTTTCACATACTACATATGGATCCACTAGTGTCATTGAAATGTGTGTTCTCTTGAGAGACCACACATGGATCCACCAGTGTCATTGCATGTGTGTTCTTTTTACTAACAACAACCAGAGCCATTGAAATGTGTGTTCTCTTCAGAGACCACACATGGATCCACCAGTGTCATTGCATGTGTGCAATTTTTACTAACAACAACCAGTGTCATTGCATGTGTGTTCTTTTCACATACCACATATGGATCCACCAGTGTCATTGCATGTGTGTTATCTTCAGAGACCACACATGGATCCACCAGTGTCATTGCATGTGTGTTCTTGTTACTAACACCAACCAGAGTCATTGCATGCATGTTGTTTTCACATACCACATATGGATCCACCAGTGTCATTGCATGTGTGTTCTATTCACAATCCAGCTATGGATCCACTAGTGTCATTGCATGTGTGTTCTTTTTACTAACAACAAGTAGAGTCTTTTCATGACTGTTCTTTTCACATACCACATATGGATCCACCTGTGTCATTGAAATGTGTGTTCTCTTTAGAGATCACACATGGATCCACCAGTGTCATTACATGTGTGTTCTTTTTACTAACAACAACTGGAGTCATTACATGTATGTTCTTTTCGCATACCACATATGGATCCCCTAGTGTCATTAAATGTGTGCTCTTTTCACAATCCACCTATGTATCCACCAGTGTCATTGCATGTGTGTTCTTTTTACTAACAACCAGAGTCATTGAAATGTGTGTTCTTTTCACATACCACCTATGGATCCACCAGTGTCATTGCATGTGTGTTCTTTTCACAATCCACCTATGGATCCGCCAGTGTCATTGCATGTGTGTTCTTTTTACTAACAACAACTAGAGTGATTTCATGACTGTTCTTTTCACAATCCACATATGGATCCACCGGTGTCATTGCATGTGTGTTCTTTTTACTAACAACAACTGGAGTCATTGCATGTGTGTTGTTTTCACATACCACATATGGATCCACCAGTGTCATTGCATGTGTGTTCTTTCACAATCCACCTATGGATCGACTAGTGTCATTGCATGTGTGTTCTTTTTACAAACAACAACTAGTCATTTCATGACTGTTCTTTTCACATACGACATATGGATCCACCGGTGTCATTGAAATGTGTGTTCTCTTCAGAGACCACACATGGATCCACCAGTGTCATTGCATGTGTGTTCTTTTTACTAACAACAACCAGATTCATTGCATGTGTGTTCTTTTCACATACCACATATGGAACCACCAGTGTCATTGCATGTGTGTTCTTTTTACTAACAACAACTAGAGTGATTTCATGACTGTTCTTTTCACATACCACATATGGATCCACCAGTGTCATTGCATGTGTGTTCTTTTTACTAACAACAACTGGAGTCATTGCATGTGTGTTGTTTTCACATACCACATATGGATCCACCAGTGTCATTGCATGTGTGTTCTTTTCACAATCCACCTATGGATCTACCAGTGTCATTGCATATGTGTTCTTTGTACTAACAACAACTGGAGTCATTTCATGACTGTTCTTTTCACATACCACATATGGATCCACCAGTGTCATTGAAATGTGTGTTCTCTTCAGAGACCACACATGGAACCACCAGTGTCATTGCATGTGTGTTCTTTTTACTAACAACAACTGGAGTCATTGCATGTGTGTTCTTTTCACATACCACATATGGATCCACTAGTGTCATTGCATGTGTTCTCTTTTCACAATCCACCTATGGATCCACCAGTGTCATTGCATGCGTGTTCTTTTTACTAACAACAACCAAAGTCATTGAAATGTGTGTTCTTTTAACATACCACCTATGGATCCACCAGTGTCATTGCATGTGTGTTCTTTTCACAATCCACCTATGGATCCACCAGTGTCATTGCATGTGTGTTCTTTTTACTAACAACAACCAGAGTCATTGCATCTGTGTTGTTTTCACATACCACATATGGATCCAACAGTGTCATTGCATGTGTGTTCTTTTCCCAATCCACCTATGGATCCACTAGTGTCATTGCATGTGTGTTCTTTTTACTAACAACAACCAGAGTCATTGAAATGTGTGTTCTTTTCACATACCACCTATGGATCCACCTGTGTCATTGCATGTGTGTTCTTTTCACAACCCACCTATGGATCCACTAGTGTCATTGCATGTATGTTCTTTTTACTAACAACAACCAGAGTCATTGCATGTGTGTTGTTTTCACATACCACATATGGATGCACCAGTGTCATTGCATGTGTGTTCTCTTCAGAGACCACACATGGATCCACCAGTGTCATTGTATGTGTGTTCTTGTTACTAACAACAACCAGAGTCATTGCATGCGTGTTCTTTTCACATACCACATATGGATCCACCAGTGTCATTGCATGTGTGTTCTTTTCACAATCCACCTATGGATCCACCAGTGTCATTGCATGTGTGTTCTTTTTACTAAGAACAACTGGAGTCATTTCATGACTGTTCTTTTCACATACCACATATGGATCCACCCGTGTCATTGAAATGTGTGTTCTCTTTAGAGACCACACATGGATCCACCAGTGTCATTAGATGTGTGTTCTTTTTACTAACAACAACTGGAGTCATTACATGTATGTTCTTTTTGCATACCACATATGGATCCCCTAGTGTCATTGCATGTGTGCTCTTTTCACAATCCACCTATGGATCCACCAGTGTCATTGCATGTGTTTTATTTTTACTAACAACAACCAGAGTCATTGAAATGTGTGTTCTTTTCACATACCACCTATGGATCCATTAGTGTCATTGCATGTGTGTTCTTTTCACAATCCACCTATGGATCCACCAGTGTCATTGCATATGTGTTCTTTTTACTAACAACAACCAGAGTCATTGCATGTGTGTTCTTTTCACATACCACATATGGATCCACCGGTGTCATTGAAATCTGTGTTCTCTTCAGAGACCACACATGGATCCACCAGTGTCATTGCATGTGTGTTCTTTTTACTAACAACAACCAGAGTCATTGCATGTGTGTTCTTTTCACATACCACATATGGAACCACCAGTGTCATTGCATGTGTGTTCTTTTTACTAACAACAACTAGAGTGATTTCATGACTGTTCTTTTCACATACCACATATGGATCCACCAGTGTCATTGCATGTGTGTTCTTTTTACTAACAACAACTGGAGTCATTGCATGTGTGTTGTTTTCACATACCACATATGGATCCACCAGTGTCATTGCATGTGTGTTCTTTTCACAATCCACCTATGGATCCGCCAGTGTCATTGCATGTGTGTTCTTTTTACTAACAACAACTAGAGTGATTTCATGACTGTTCTTTTCACAATCCACATATGGATCCACCGGTGTCATTGCATGTGTGTTCTTTTTACTAACAACAACTGGAGTCATTGCATGTGTGTTGTTTTCACATACCACATATGGATCCACCAGTGTCATTGCATGTGTGTTCTTTCACAATCCACCTATGGATCGACTAGTGTCATTGCATGTGTGTTCTTTTTACAAACAACAACTAGTCATTTCATGACTGTTCTTTTCACATACGACATATGGATCCACCGGTGTCATTGAAATGTGTGTTCTCTTCAGAGACCACACATGGATCCACCAGTGTCATTGCATGTGTGTTCTTTTTACTAACAACAACCAGATTCATTGCATGTGTGTTCTTTTCACATACCACATATGGAACCACCAGTGTCATTGCATGTGTGTTCTTTTTACTAACAACAACTAGAGTGATTTCATGACTGTTCTTTTCACATACCACATATGGATCCACCAGTGTCATTGCATGTGTGTTCTTTTTACTAACAACAACTGGAGTCATTGCATGTGTGTTGTTTTCACATACCACATATGGATCCACCAGTGTCATTGCATGTGTGTTCTTTTCACAATCCACCTATGGATCTACCAGTGTCATTGCATATGTGTTCTTTGTACTAACAACAACTGGAGTCATTTCATGACTGTTCTTTTCACATACCACATATGGATCCACCAGTGTCATTGAAATGTGTGTTCTCTTCAGAGACCACACATGGAACCACCAGTGTCATTGCATGTGTGTTCTTTTTACTAACAACAACTGGAGTCATTGCATGTGTGTTCTTTTCACATACCACATATGGATCCACTAGTGTCATTGCATGTGTTCTCTTTTCACAATCCACCTATGGATCCACCAGTGTCATTGCATGCGTGTTCTTTTTACTAACAACAACCAAAGTCATTGAAATGTGTGTTCTTTTAACATACCACCTATGGATCCACCAGTGTCATTGCATGTGTGTTCTTTTCACAATCCACCTATGGATCCACCAGTGTCATTGCATGTGTGTTCTTTTTACTAACAACAACCAGAGTCATTGCATCTGTGTTGTTTTCACATACCACATATGGATCCAACAGTGTCATTGCATGTGTGTTCTTTTCCCAATCCACCTATGGATCCACTAGTGTCATTGCATGTGTGTTCTTTTTACTAACAACAACCAGAGTCATTGAAATGTGTGTTCTTTTCACATACCACCTATGGATCCACCTGTGTCATTGCATGTGTGTTCTTTTCACAACCCACCTATGGATCCACTAGTGTCATTGCATGTATGTTCTTTTTACTAACAACAACCAGAGTCATTGCATGTGTGTTGTTTTCACATACCACATATGGATGCACCAGTGTCATTGCATGTGTGTTCTCTTCAGAGACCACACATGGATCCACCAGTGTCATTGTATGTGTGTTCTTGTTACTAACAACAACCAGAGTCATTGCATGCGTGTTCTTTTCACATACCACATAT
This sequence comes from Avena sativa, assembly GCA_916181665.1. Classification (NCBI taxonomy): domain Eukaryota; kingdom Viridiplantae; phylum Streptophyta; class Magnoliopsida; order Poales; family Poaceae; genus Avena; species Avena sativa. The sequence goes on from OV702290.1 coordinate 35,136,674, forward strand.
GGATCCACCAGTGTCATTGCATGTGTGTTCTTTTCACAATCCACCTATGGATCCACCAGTGTCATTGCATGTGTGTTCTTTTTACTAAGAACAACTGGAGTCATTTCATGACTGTTCTTTTCACATACCACATATGGATCCACCCGTGTCATTGAAATGTGTGTTCTCTTTAGAGACCACACATGGATCCACCAGTGTCATTAGATGTGTGTTCTTTTTACTAACAACAACTGGAGTCATTACATGTATGTTCTTTTTGCATACCACATATGGATCCCCTAGTGTCATTGCATGTGTGCTCTTTTCACAATCCACCTATGGATCCACCAGTGTCATTGCATGTGTTTTATTTTTACTAACAACAACCAGAGTCATTGAAATGTGTGTTCTTTTCACATACCACCTATGGATCCATTAGTGTCATTGCATGTGTGTTCTTTTCACAATCCACCTATGGATCCACCAGTGTCATTGCATATGTGTTCTTTTTACTAACAACAACCAGAGTCATTGCATGTGTGTTCTTTTCACATACCACATATGGATCCACCGGTGTCATTGAAATCTGTGTTCTCTTCAGAGACCACACATGGATCCACCAGTGTCATTGCATGTGTGTTCTTTTTACTAACAACAACCAGAGTCATTGCATGTGTGTTCTTTTCACATACCACATATGGAACCACCAGTGTCATTGCATGTGTGTTCTTTTTACTAACAACAACTAGAGTGATTTCATGACTGTTCTTTTCACATACCACATATGGATCCACCAGTGTCATTGCATGTGTGTTCTTTTTACTAACAACAACTGGAGTCATTGCATGTGTGTTGTTTTCACATACCACATATGGATCCACCAGTGTCATTGCATGTGTGTTCTTTTCACAATCCACCTATGGATCCACCAGTGTCATTGCATATGTGTTCTTTGTACTAACAACAACTGGAGTCATTTCTTGACTGTTCTTTTCACATACCACATATGGATCCACCAGTGTCATTGAAATGTGTGTTCTCTTTAGAGACCACACATGGAACCACCAGTGTCATTGCATGTGTGTTCTTTTTACTAACAACAACTGGAGTCATTGCATGTGTGTTCTTTTCACATACCACATATGGATCCACTAGTGTCATTGCATGTGTTCTCTTTTCACAATCCACCTATGGATCCACCAGTGTCATTGCATGCGTGTTCTTTTTACTAACAACAACCAAAGTCATTGAAATGTGTGTTCTTTTAACATACCACCTATGGATCCACCAGTGTCATTGCATGTGTGTTCTTTTCACAATCCACCTATGGATCCACCAGTGTCATTGCATGTGTGTTCTTTTTACTAACAACAACCAGAGTCATTGCATCTGTGTTGTTTTCACATACCACATATGGATCCAACAGTGTCATTGCATGTGTGTTCTTTTCCCAATCCACCTATGGATCTACCAGTGTCATTGCATATGTGTTCTTTGTACTAACAACAACTGGAGTCATTTCATGACTGTTCTTTTCACATACCACATATGGATCCACCAGTGTCATTGAAATGTGTGTTCTCTTCAGAGACCACACATGGAACCACCAGTGTCATTGCATGTGTGTTCTTTTTACTAACAACAACTGGAGTCATTGCATGTGTGTTCTTTTCACATACCACATATGGATCCACTAGTGTCATTGCATGTGTTCTCTTTTCACAATCCACCTATGGATCCACCAGTGTCATTGCATGCGTGTTCTTTTTACTAACAACAACCAAAGTCATTGAAATGTGTGTTCTTTTAACATACCACCTATGGATCCACCAGTGTCATTGCATGTGTGTTCTTTTCACAATCCACCTATGGATCCACCAGTGTCATTGCATGTGTGTTCTTTTTACTAACAACAACCAGAGTCATTGCATCTGTGTTGTTTTCACATACCACATATGGATCCAACAGTGTCATTGCATGTGTGTTCTTTTCCCAATCCACCTATGGATCCACTAGTGTCATTGCATGTGTGTTCTTTTTACTAACAACAACCAGAGTCATTGAAATGTGTGTTCTTTTCACATACCACCTATGGATCCACCTGTGTCATTGCATGTGTGTTCTTTTCACAACCCACCTATGGATCCACTAGTGTCATTGCATGTATGTTCTTTTTACTAACAACAACCAGAGTCATTGCATGTGTGTTGTTTTCACATACCACATATGGATGCACCAGTGTCATTGCATGTGTGTTCTCTTCAGAGACCACACATGGATCCACCAGTGTCATTGTATGTGTGTTCTTGTTACTAACAACAACCAGAGTCATTGCATGCGTGTTCTTTTCACATACCACATATGGATCCACCAGTGTCATTGCATGTGTGTTCTTTTCACAATCCACCTATGGATCCACCAGTGTCATTGCATGTGTGTTCTTTTTACTAAGAACAACTGGAGTCATTTCATGACTGTTCTTTTCACATACCACATATGGATCCACCCGTGTCATTGAAATGTGTGTTCTCTTTAGAGACCACACATGGATCCACCAGTGTCATTAGATGTGTGTTCTTTTTACTAACAACAACTGGAGTCATTACATGTATGTTCTTTTTGCATACCACATATGGATCCCCTAGTGTCATTGCATGTGTGCTCTTTTCACAATCCACCTATGGATCCACCAGTGTCATTGCATGTGTTTTATTTTTACTAACAACAACCAGAGTCATTGAAATGTGTGTTCTTTTCACATACCACCTATGGATCCATTAGTGTCATTGCATGTGTGTTCTTTTCACAATCCACCTATGGATCCACAAGTGTCATTGCATATGTGTTCTTTTTACTAACAACAACCAGAGTCATTGCATGTGTGTTCTTTTCACATACCACATATGGATCCACCGGTGTCATTGAAATCTGTGTTCTCTTCAGAGACCACACATGGATCCACCAGTGTCATTGCATGTGTGTTCTTTTTACTAACAACAACCAGAGTCATTGCATGTGTGTTCTTTTCACATACCACATATGGAACCACCAGTGTCATTGCATGTGTGTTCTTTTTACTAACAACAACTAGAGTGATTTCATGACTGTTCTTTTCACATACCACATATGGATCCACCAGTGTCATTGCATGTGTGTTCTTTTTACTAACAACAACTGGAGTCATTGCATGTGTGTTGTTTTCACATACCACATATGGATCCACCAGTGTCATTGCATGTGTGTTCTTTTCACAATCCACCTATGGATCCACCAGTGTCATTGCATATGTGTTCTTTGTACTAACAACAACTGGAGTCATTTCTTGACTGTTCTTTTCACATACCACATATGGATCCACCAGTGTCATTGAAATGTGTGTTCTCTTTAGAGACCACACATGGAACCACCAGTGTCATTGCATGTGTGTTCTTTTTACTAACAACAACTGGAGTCATTGCATGTGTGTTCTTTTCACATACCACATATGGATCCACTAGTGTCATTGCATGTGTTCTCTTTTCACAATCCACCTATGGATCCACCAGTGTCATTGCATGCGTGTTCTTTTTACTAACAACAACCAAAGTCATTGAAATGTGTGTTCTTTTAACATACCACCTATGGATCCACCAGTGTCATTGCATGTGTGTTCTTTTCACAATCCACCTATGGATCCACCAGTGTCATTGCATGTGTGTTCTTTTTACTAACAACAACCAGAGTCATTGCATCTGTGTTGTTTTCACATACCACATATGGATCCAACAGTGTCATTGCATGTGTGTTCTTTTCCCAATCCACCTATGGATCTACCAGTGTCATTGCATATGTGTTCTTTGTACTAACAACAACTGGAGTCATTTCATGACTGTTCTTTTCACATACCACATATGGATCCACCAGTGTCATTGAAATGTGTGTTCTCTTCAGAGACCACACATGGAACCACCAGTGTCATTGCATGTGTGTTCTTTTTACTAACAACAACTGGAGTCATTGCATGTGTGTTCTTTTCACATACCACATATGGATCCACTAGTGTCATTGCATGTGTTCTCTTTTCACAATCCACCTATGGATCCACCAGTGTCATTGCATGCGTGTTCTTTTTACTAACAACAACCAAAGTCATTGAAATGTGTGTTCTTTTAACATACCACCTATGGATCCACCAGTGTCATTGCATGTGTGTTCTTTTCACAATCCACCTATGGATCCACCGGTGTCATTGCATGTGTGTTCTTTTTACTAACAACAACCAGAGTCATTGCATCTGTGTTGTTTTCACATACCACATATGGATCCAACAGTGTCATTGCATGTGTGTTCTTTTCCCAATCCACCTATGGATCCACTAGTGTCATTGCATGTGTGTTCTTTTTACTAACAACAACCAGAGTCATTGAAATGTGTGTTCTTTTCACATACCACCTATGGATCCACCTGTGTCATTGCATGTGTGTTCTTTTCACAATCCACCTATGGATCCACTAGTGTCATTGCATGTATGTTCTTTTTACTAACAACAACCAGAGTCATTGCATGTGTGTTGTTTTCACATACCACATATGGATGCACCAGTGTCATTGCATGTGTGTTCTCTTCAGAGACCACACATGGATCCACCAGTGTCATTGTATGTGTGTTCTTGTTACTAACAACAACCAGAGTCATTGCATGCGTGTTCTTTTCACATACCACATATGGATCCACCAGTGTCATTGCATGTGTGTTCTTTTCACAATCCACCTATGGATCCACCAGTGTCATTGCATGTGTGTTCTTTTTACTAAGAACAACTGGAGTCATTTCATGACTGTTCTTTTCACATACCACATATGGATCCACCCGTGTCATTGAAATGTGTGTTCTCTTTAGAGAGACCACACATGGATCCACCAGTGTCATTAGATGTGTGTTCTTTTTACTAACAACAACTGGAGTCATTACATGTATGTTCTTTTTGCATACCACATATGGATCCCCTAGTGTCATTGCATGTGTGCTCTTTTCACAATCCACCTATGGATCCACCAGTGTCATTGCATGTGTTTTATTTTTACTAACAACAACCAGAGTCATTGAAATGTGTGTTCTTTTCACATACCACCTATGGATCCATTAGTGTCATTGCATGTGTGTTCTTTTCACAATCCACCTATGGATCCACCAGTGTCATTGCATATGTGTTCTTTTTACTAACAACAACCAGAGTCATTGCATGTGTGTTCTTTTCACATACCACATATGGATCCACCGGTGTCATTGAAATCTGTGTTCTCTTCAGAGACCACACATGGATCCACCAGTGTCATTGCATGTGTGTTCTTTTTACTAACAACAACCAGAGTCATTGCATGTGTGTTCTTTTCACATACCACATATGGAACCACCAGTGTCATTGCATGTGTGTTCTTTTTACTAACAACAACTAGAGTGATTTCATGACTGTTCTTTTCACATACCACATATGGATCCACCAGTGTCATTGCGTGTGTGTTCTTTTTACTAACAACAACTGGAGTCATTGCATGTGTGTTGTTTTCACATACCACATATGGATCCACCAGTGTCATTGCATGTGTGTTCTTTTCACAATCCACCTATGGATCCACCAGTGTCATTGCATATGTGTTCTTTGTACTAACAACAACTGGAGTCATTTCTTGACTGTTCTTTTCACATACCACATATGGATCCACCAGTGTCATTGAAATGTGTGTTCTCTTTAGAGACCACACATGGAACCACCAGTGTCATTGCATGTGTGTTCTTTTTACTAACAACAACTGGAGTCATTGCATGTGTGTTCTTTTCACATACCACATATGGATCCACTAGTGTCATTGCATGTGTTCTCTTTTCACAATCCACCTATGGATCCACCAGTGTCATTGCATGTGTGTTCTTTTTACTAACAACAACCAAAGTCATTGAAATGTGTGTTCTTTTAACATACCACCTATGGATCCACCAGTGTCATTGCATGTGTGTTCTTTTCACAATCCACCTATGGATCCACCAGTGTCATTGCATGTGTGTTCTTTTTACTAACAACAACCAGAGTCATTGCATCTGTGTTGTTTTCACATACCACATATGGATCCAACAGTGTCATTGCATGTGTGTTCTTTTCCCAATCCACCTATGGATCCACTAGTGTCATTGCATGTGTGTTCTTTTTACTAACAACAACCAGAGTCATTGAAATGTGTGTTCTTTTCACATACCACCTATGGATCCACCAGTGTCATTGCATGTGTGTTCTTTTCACAATCCACCTATGGATCCACCAGTGTCATTGCATGTTTGTTCTTTTTAATAACAACAACTGGAGTCATTTCATGACTGTTCTTTTCACATACTACATATGGATCCACCAGTGTCATTGAAATGTGTGTTCTCTTGAGAGACCACACATGGATCCACCAGTGTCATTGCATGTGTGTTCTTTTTACTAACAACAACCAGAGCCATTGAAATGTGTGTTCTCTTCAGAGACCACACATGGATCCACCAGTGTCATTGCATGTGTGCAATTTTTACTAACAACAACCAGTGTCATTGCATGTGTGTTCTTTTCACATACCACATATGGATCCACCAGTGTCATTGCATGTGTGTTATCTTCAGAGACCACACATGGATCCACCAGTGTCATTGCATGTGTGTTCTTGTTACTAACAACAACCAGAGTCATTGCATGCATGTTCTTTTCACATACCACATATGGATCCACCAGTGTCATTGCATGTGTGTTCTATTCACAATCCAGCTATGGATCCACTAGTGTCATTGCATGTGTGTTCTTTTTACTAACAACAAGTAGAGTCTTTTCATGACTGTTCTTTTCACATACCACATATGGATCCACCTGTGTCATTGAAATGTGTGTTCTCTTTAGAGATCACACATGGATCCACCAGTGTCATTACATGTGTGTTCTTTTTACTAACAACAACTGGAGTCATTACATGTATGTTCTTTTCGCATACCACATATGGATCCCCTAGTGTCATTAAATGTGTGCTCTTTTCACAATCCACCTATGTATCCACCAGTGTCATTGCATGTGTGTTCTTTTTACTAACAACCAGAGTCATTGAAATGTGTGTTCTTTTCACATACCACCTATGGATCCACCAGTGTCATTGCATGTGTGTTCTTTTCACAATCCACCTATGGATCCGCCAGTGTCATTGCATGTGTGTTCTTTTTACTAACAACAACTAGAGTGATTTCATGACTGTTCTTTTCACAATCCACATATGGATCCACCGGTGTCATTGCATGTGTGTTCTTTTTACTAACAACAACTGGAGTCATTGCATGTGTGTTGTTTTCACATACCACATATGGATCCACCAGTGTCATTGCATGTGTGTTCTTTCACAATCCACCTATGGATCCACTAGTGTCATTGCATGTGTGTTCTTTTTACAAACAACAACTAGTCATTTCATGACTGTTCTTTTCACATACGACATATGGATCCACCGGTGTCATTGAAATGTGTGTTCTCTTCAGAGACCACACATGGATCCACCAGTGTCATTGCATGTGTGTTCTTTTTACTAACAGCAACCAGATTCATTGCATGTGTGTTCTTTTCACATACCACATATGGAACCACCAGTGTCATTGCATGTGTGTTCTTTTTACTAACAACAACTAGAGTGATTTCATGACTGTTCTTTTCACATACCACATATGGATCCACCAGTGTCATTGCATGTGTGTTCTTTTTACTAACAACAACTGGAGTCATTGCATGTGTGTTGTTTTCACATACCACATATGGATCCACCAGTGTCATTGCATGTGTGTTCTTTTCACAATCCACCTATGGATCTACCAGTGTCATTGCATATGTGTTCTTTGTACTAACAACAACTGGAGTCATTTCATGACTGTTCTTTTCACATACCACATATGGATCCACCAGTGTCATTGAAATGTGTGTTCTCTTCAAAGACCACACATGGAACCACCAGTGTCATTGCATGTGTGTTCTTTTTACTAACAACAACTGGAGTCATTGCATGTGTGTTCTTTTCACATACCACATATGGATCCACTAGTGTCATTGCATGTGTTCTCTTTTCACAATCCACCTATGGATCCACCAGTGTCATTGCATGCGTGTTCTTTTTACTAACAACAACCAAAGTCATTGAAATGTGTGTTCTTTTAACATACCACCTATGGATCCACCAGTGTCATTGCATGTGTGTTCTTTTCACAATCCACCTATGGATCCACCAGTGTCATTGCATGTGTGTTCTTTTTACTAACAACAACCAGAGTCATTGCATCTGTGTTGTTTTCACATACCACATATGGATCCAACAGTGTCATTGCATGTGTGTTCTTTTCCCAATCCACCTATGGATCCACTAGTGTCATTGCATGTGTGTTCTTTTTAGTAACAACAACCAGAGTCATTGAAATGTGTGTTCTTTTCACATACCACCTATGGATCCACCTGTGTCATTGCATGTGTGTTCTTTTCACAATCCACCTATGGATCCACCAGTGTCATTGCATGTGTGTTCTTTTTACTAACAACGACTGGAGTCATTTCATGACTGTTCTTTTCACATGCTACATATGGATCCACCAGTGTCATTGAAATGTGTGTTCTCTTGAGAGACCACACATGGATCCACCAGTGTCATTGCATGTGTGTTCTTTTTACTAACAACAACCAGAGCCATTGAAATGTGTGTTCTCTTCAGAGACCACACATGGATCCACCAGTGTCATTGCATGTGTGCAATTTTTACTAACAACAACCAGTGTCATTGCATGTGTGTTCTTTTCACATACCACATATGGATCCACCAGTGTCATTGCATGTGTGTTATCTTCAGAGACCACACATGGATCCACCAGTGTCATTGCATGTGTGTTCTTGTTACTAACAACAACCAGAGTCATTGCATGCATGTTCTTTTCACATACCACATATGGATCCACCAGTGTCATTGCATGTGTGTTCTATTCACAATCCAGCTATGGATCCACTAGTGTCATTGCATGTGTGTTCTTTTTACTAACAACAAGTAGAGTCTTTTCATGACTGTTCTTTTCACATACCACATATGGATCCACCTGTGTCATTGAAATGTGTGTTCTCTTTAGAGACCACACATGGATCCACCAGTGTCATTACATGTGTGTTCTTTTTACTAACAACAACTGGAGTCATTACATGTATGTTCTTTTCGCATACCACATATGGATCCCCTAGTGTCATTAAATGTGTGCTCTTTTCACAATCCACCTATGTATCCACCAGTGTCATTGCATGTGTGTTCTTTTTACTAACAACCAGAGTCATTGAAATGTGTGTTCTTTTCACATACCACCTATGGATCCACTAGTGTCATTGCATGTGTGTTCTTTTCACAATCCACCTATGGATCCGCTAGTGTCATTGCATGTGTGTTCTTTTTACTAACAACAATTAGAGTGATTTCATGACTGTTCTTTTCACATACCACATATGGATCCACCAGTGTCATTGCATGTGTGTTCTTTTTACTAACAACAACTGGAGTCATTGCATGTGTGTTGTTTTCACATACCACATATGGATCCACCAGTGTCATTGCATGTGTGTTCTTTCACAATCCACCTATGGATCCACTAGTGTCATTGCATGTGTGTTCTTTTTACAAACAACAACTAGTCATTTCATGACTGTTCTTTTCACATACGACATATGGATCCACCGGTGTCATTGAAATGTGTGTTCTCTTCAGAGACCACACATGGATCCACCAGTGTCATTGCATGTGTGTTCTTTTTACTAACAACAACCAGAGTCATTGCATGTGTGTTCTTTTCACATACCACATATGGAACCACCAGTGTCATTGCATGTGTGTTCTTTTTACTAACAACAACTATAGTGATTTCATGACTGTTCTTTTCACATACCACATATGGATCCACCAGTGTCATTGCATGTGTGTTCTTTTTACTAACAACAACTGGAGTCATTGCATGTGTGTTGTTTTCACATACCACATATGGATCCACCAGTGTCATTGCATGTGTGTTCTTTTCACAATCCACCTATGGATCCACCAGTGTCATTGCATATGTGTTCTTTGTACTAACAACAACTGGAGTCATTTCATGACTGTTCTTTTCACATACCACATATGGATCCACCAGTGTCATTGAAATGTGTGTTCTCTTCAGAGACCACACATGGAACCACCAGTGTCATTGCATGTGTGTTCTTTTTACTAACAACAACTGGAGTCATTGCATGTGTGTTCTTTTCACATACCACATATGGATCCACTAGTGTCATTGCATGTGTTCTCTTTTCACAATCCACCTATGGATCCACCAGTGTCATTGCATGTGTGTTCTTTTTACTAACAACAACCAAAGTCATTGAAATGTGTGTTCTTTTAACATACCACCTATGGATCCACCAGTGTCATTGCATGTGTGTTCTTTTCACAATCCACCTATGGATCCACCAGTGTCATTGCATGTGTGTTCTTTTTACTAACAACAACCAGAGTCATTGCATCTGTGTTGTTTTCACATACCACCTATGGATCCAACAGTGTCATTGCATGTGTGTTCTTTTTAGTAACAACAACCAGAGTCATTGAAATGTGTGTTCTTTTCACATACCACCTATGGATCCACCTGTGTCATTGCATGTGTGTTCTTTTCACAATCCACCTATGGATCCACCAGTGTCATTGCATGTGTGTTCTTTTTACTAACAACAACTGGAGTCATTTCATGACTGTTCTTTTCACATGCTACATATGGATCCACCAGTGTCATTGAAATGTGTGTTCTCTGGAGAGACCACACATGGATCCACCAGTGTCATTGCATGTGTGTTCTTTTTACTAACAACAACCAGAGCCATTGAAATGTGTGTTCTCTTCAGAGACCACACATGGATCCACCAGTGTCATTGCATGTGTGCAATTTTTACTAACAACAACCAGTGTCATTGCATGTGTGTTCTTTTCACATACCACATATGGATCCACCAGTGTCATTGCATGTGTGTTATCTTCAGAGACCACACATGGATCCACCAGTGTCATTGCATGTGTGTTCTTGTTACTAACAACAACCAGAGTCATTGCATGCATGTTCTTTTCACATACCACATATGGATCCACCAGTGTCATTGCATGTGTGTTCTATTCACAATCCAGCTATGGATCCACTAGTGTCATTGCATGTGTGTTCTTTTTACTAACAACAAGTAGAGTCTTTTCATGACTGTTCTTTTCACATACCACATATGGATCCACCTGTGTCATTGAAATGTGTGTTCTCTTTAGAGACCACACATGGATCCACCAGTGTCATTACATGTGTGTTCTTTTTACTAACAACAACTGGAGTCATTACATGTATGTTCTTTTCGCATACCACATATGGATCCCCTAGTGTCATTAAATGTGTGTTCTTTTCACAATCCACCTATGTATCCACCAGTGTCATTGCATGTGTGTTCTTTTTACTAACAACCAGAGTCATTGAAATGTGTGTTCTTTTCACATACCACCTATGGATCCACCAGTGTCATTGCATGTGTGTTCTTTTCACAATCCACCTATGGATCCGCTAGTGTCATTGCATGTGTGTTCTTTTTACTAACAACAATTAGAGTGATTTCATGACTGTTCTTTTCACATACCACATATGGATCCACCAGTGTCATTGCATGTGTGTTCTTTTTACTAACAACAACTGGAGTCATTGCATGTGTGTTGTTTTCACATACCACATATGGATCCACCAGTGTCATTGCATGTGTGTTCTTTCACAATCCACCTATGGATCCACTAGTGTCATTGCATGTGTGTTCTTTTTACAAACAACAACTAGTCATTTCATGACTGTTCTTTTCACATACGACATATGGATCCACCGGTGTCATTGAAATGTGTGTTCTCTTCAGAGACCACACATGGATCCACCAGTGTCATTGCATGTGTGTTCTTTTTACTAACAACAACCAGAGTCATTGCATGTGTGTTCTTTTCACATACCACATATGGAACCACCAGTGTCATTGCATGTGTGTTCTTTTTACTAACAACAACTATAGTGATTTCATGACTGTTCTTTTCACATACCACATATGGATCCACCAGTGTCATTGCATGTGTGTTCTTTTTACTAACAACAACTGGAGTCATTGCATGTGTGTTGTTTTCACATACCACATATGGATCCACCAGTGTCATTGCATGTGTGTTCTTTTCACAATCCACCTATGGATCCACCAGTGTCATTGCATATGTGTTCTTTGTACTAACAACAACTGGAGTCATTTCATGACTGTTCTTTTCACATACCACATATGGATCCACCAGTGTCATTGAAATGTGTGTTCTCTTCAGAGACCACACATGGAACCACCAGTGTCATTGTATGTGTGTTCTTTTTACTAACAACAACTGGAGTCATTGCATGTGTGTTCTTTTCACATACCACATATGGATCCACTAGTGTCATTGCATGTGTTCTCTTTTCACAATCCACCTATGGATCCACCAGTGTCATTGCATGTGTGTTCTTTTTACTAACAACAACCAAAGTCATTGAAATGTGTGTTCTTTTAACATACCACCTATGGATCCACCAGTGTTATTGCATGTGTGTTCTTTTCACAATCCACCTATGGATCCACTAGTGTCATTGCATGTGTGTTCTTTTTACTAACAACAACCAGAGTCATTGCATGTGTGTTGTTTTCACATACCACATATGGATCCAACAGTGTCATTGCATGTGTGTTCTTTTCCCAATCCACCTATGGATCCACTAGTGTCATTGCATGTGTGTTCTTTTTACTAACAACAACCAGAGTCATTGAAATGTGTGTTCTTTTCACATACCACCTATGGATCCACCAGTGTCATTGCATGTGTGTTCTTTTCACAATCCACCTATGGATCCACCACTGTCATTGCATGTGTGTTCTTTTTACTAACAACAACTGGAGTCATTTCATGACTGTTCTTTTCACATACCACATATGGATCCACCAGTGTCATTGAAATGTGTGTTCTCTTCAGAGACCACACATGGAACCACCAGTGTCATTGCATGTGTGTTCTTTTTACTAACAACAACTAGAGTCATTGCATGTGTGTTCTCTTCAGAGACCACACATGGATCCACCAGTGTCATTGCATGTGTGCAATTTTCACAATCCACCTATGGATCCACCAGTGTCATTGCATGTGAGTTCTTTTTACTAGCAACAACCAAAGTCATTGAAATGTGTGTTCTTTTCACATACCACCTATGGATCCACCAGTGTCATTGCATGTGTGTTCTTTTCACAATCCACCTATGGATCCACCAGTGTCATTGCATGTGTGTTCTTTTTACTAACAACAACCAGAGTCATTGCATGTGTGTTGTTTTCACATACCACATATGGATCCAACAGTGTCATTGCATGTGTGTTCTTTTCCCAATCCACCTATGGATCCACTAGTGTCATTGCATGTGTGTTCTTTTTACTAACAACAACCAGAGTCATTGAAATGTGTGTTCTTTTCACAATCCACCTATGGATCCACCAGTGTCATTGCATGTGTGTTCTTTTTACTAACAACAACTGGAGTCATTTTATGACTGTTCTTTTCACATACTACATATGGATCCACCAGTGTCATTGAAATGTGTGTTCTCTTGAGAGACCAGACATGGATCCACCAGTGTCATTGCATGTGTGTTCTTTTTACTAACAACAACCAGAGTCATTGAAATGTGTGTTCTCTTCAGAGACCACACATGGATCCACCAGTGTCATTGCATGTGTGCAATTTTTACTAACAACAACCAGTGTCATTGCATGTGTGTTCTTTTCACATACCACATATGGATCCACCAGTGTCATTGCATGTGTGTTCTCTTCAGAGACCACACATGGATCCACCAGTGTCATTGCATGTGTGTTCTTGTTACTAACAACAACCAGAGTCATTGAATGTGTGTTCTTTTCACATACCACATATGGATCCACCAGTGTCATTGCATGTGTGTTCTATTCACAATCCAGCTATGGATCCACTAGTGTCATTGCATGTGTGTTCTTTTTACTAACAACAAGTAGAGTCTTTTCATGACTGTTCTTTTCGCATACCACATATGGATCCACCTGTGTCATTGAAATGTGTGTTCTCTTTAGAGACCACACATGGATCCACCAGTGTCATTTCATGTGTGTTCTTTTTACTAACAACAACTGGAGTCATTGCATGTGTGTTGTTTTCACATACCACATATGGATCCACCAGTGTCATTGCATGTGTGTTCTTTCACAATCCACCTATGGATCCACCAGTGTCATTGCATGTGTGTTCTTTTTACAAACAACAACTAGTCATTTCATGACTGTTCTTTTCACATACGACATATGGATCCACCGGTGTCATTGAAATGTGTGTTCTCTTCAGAGACCACACGTGGATCCACCAGTGTCATTGCATGTGTGTTCTTTTTACTAACAACAACCAGAGTCATTGCATGTGTGTTCTTTTCACATACCACATATGGATCCACCAGTGTCATTGCATGTGTCTTCTTTCACAATCCACCTATGGATCCACCAGTGTCATTGCAAGTGTGTTCTTTTTACAAACAACAACTAGTCATTTCATGACTGTTCTTTTCACATACCACATATGGATCCACCAGTGTCATTGCATGTGTGTTCTTTTTTCTAACAACAACTGGAGTCATTGCATGTGTGTTCTTTTCACATACCAAATATGGATCCTCCAGTGTCATTGCATGTGTGTTCTTTTCACAATCCACCTATGGATCCACCAGTGTCATTGCATATGTGTTCTTTGTACTAACAACAACTGGAGTCATTTCATGACTGTTCTTTTCACATACCACAGATGGATCCACCAGTGTCATTGAAATGTGTGTTCTCTTCAGAGACCACACATGGATCCACCAGTGTCATTGCATGTGTGTTCTTTTTACTAACAACAACTAGAGTCATTGCATGTGTGTTCTTTTCACATACCACATATGGATCCACTAGTGTCATTGCATGTGTTCTCTTTTCACAATCCACCTATGGATCCACCAGTATCATTGCATGTGTGTTCTTTTTACTAACAACAAAAAGAGTCATTGAAATGTGTGTTCTTTTCACATACCACCTATGGATCCACCAGTGTCATTGCATGTGTGTTCTTTTCACAATCCACCTATGGATCCACTAGTGTCATTGCATGTATGTTCTTTTTACTAACAACAACCAGAGTCATTGCATGTGTGTTGTTTTCACATACCACATATGGATCCAACAGTGTCATTGCATGTGTGTTCTTTTCCCAATCCACCTATGGATCCACTAGTGTCATTGCATGTGTGTTCTTTTTACTAACAACAACCAGAGTCATTGAAATGTGTGTTCCTTTCACATACCACCTATGGATCCACCAGTGTCATTGCATGTGTGTTCTTTTCATAATCCACCTATGGATCCACCACTGTCATTGCATGTGTGTTCTTTTTACTAACAACAACTGGAGTCATTTCATGACTGTTCTTTTCACATACCACATATGGATCCACCAGTGTCATTGAAATGTGTGTTCTCTTCAGAGACCACACATGGAACCACCAGTGTCATTGCATGTGTGTTCTTTTTACTAACAATAACTGGAGTCATTGCATGTGTGTTCTTTTCACATACCACATATGGATCCACTAGTGTCATTGCATGTGTTCTCTTTTCACAATCCACCTATGGATCCACCAGTGTCATTGCATGTGTGTTCTTTTTACTAGCAACAACCAAAGTCATTGAAATGTGTGTTCTTTTCACATACCACCTATGGATCCACCAGTGTCATTGCATGTGTGTTCTTTTCACAATCCACCTATGGATCCACTAGTGTCATTGCATGTGTGTTCTTTTTACTAACAACAACCAGAGTCATTGCATGTGTGTTGTTTTCACATACCACATATGGATCCAACAGTGTCATTGCATGTGTGTTCTTTTCCCAATCCACCTATGGATCCACTAGTGTCATTGCATGTGTGTTCTTTTTACTAACAACAACCAGAGTCATTGAAATGTGTGTTCTTTTCACATACCACCTATGGATCCACCAGTGTCATTGCATGTGTGTTCTTTTCACAATCCACCTATGGATCCACCAGTGTCATTGCATGTGTGTTCTTTTTACTAACAACAACTGGAGTCATTTTATGACTGTTCTTTTCACATACTACATATGGATCCACCAGTGTCATTGAAATGTGTGTTCTCTTGAGAGACCAGACATGGATCCACCAGTGTCATTGCATGTGTGTTCTTTTTACTAACAACAACCAGAGTCATTGAAATGTGTGTTCTCTTCAGAGACCACACATGGATCCACCAGTGTCATTGCATGTGTGCAATTTTTACTAACAACAACCAGTGTCATTGCATGTGTGTTCTTTTCACATACCACATATGGATCCACCAGTGTCATTGCATGTGTGTTCTCTTCAGAGACCACACATGGATCCACCAGTGTCATTGCATGTGTGTTCTTGTTACTAACAACAACCAGAGTCATTGAAATGTGTGTTCTTTTCACATACCACCTATGGATCCACCAGTGTCATTGCATGTGTGTTCTTTTCACAATCCACCTATGGATCCACTAGTGTCATTGCATGTATGTTCTTTTTACTAACAACAACCAGAGTCATTGCATGTGTGTTGTTTTCACATACCACATATGGATCCAACAGTGTCATTGCATGTGTGTTCTTTTCCCAATCCACCTATGGATCCACTAGTGTCATTGCATGTGTGTTCTTTTTACTAACAACAACCAGAGTCATTGAAATGTGTGTTCCTTTCACATACCACCTATGGATCCACCAGTGTCATTGCATGTGTGTTCTTTTCACAATCCACCTATGGATCCACCACTGTCATTGGATGTGTGTTCTTTTTACTAACAACAACTGGAGTCATTTCATGACTGTTCTTTTCACATACCACATATGGATCCACCAGTGTCATTGAAATGTGTGTTCTCTTCAGAGACCACACATGGAACCACCAGTGTCATTGCATGTGTGTTCTTTTTACTAACAACAACTAGAGTCATTGCATGTGTGTTCTTTTCACATACCACATATGGATCCACTAGTGTCATTGCATGTGTTCTCTTTTCACAATCCACCTATGGATCCACCAGTGTCATTGCATGTGAGTTCTTTTTACTAGCAACAACCAAAGTCATTGAAATGTGTGTTCTTTTCACATACCACCTATGGATCCACCAGTGTCATTGCATGTGTGTTCTTTTCACAATCCACCTATGGATCCACCAGTGTCATTGCATGTGTGTTCTTTTTACTAACAACAACCAGAGTCATTGCATGTGTGTTGTTTTCACATACCACATATGGATCCAACAGTGTCATTGCATGTGTGTTCTTTTCCCAATCCACCTATGGATCCACTAGTGTCATTGCATGTGTGTTCTTTTTACTAACAACAACCAGAGTCATTGAAATGTGTGTTCTTTTCACAATCCACCTATGGATCCACCAGTGTCATTGCATGTGTGTTCTTTTTACTAACAACAACTGGAGTCATTTTATGACTGTTCTTTTCACATACTACATATGGATCCACCAGTGTCATTGAAATGTGTGTTCTCTTGAGAGACCAGACATGGATCCACCAGTGTCATTGCATGTGTGTTCTTTTTACTAACAACAACCAGAGTCATTGAAATGTGTGTTCTCTTCAGAGACCACACATGGATCCACCAGTGTCATTGCATGTGTGCAATTTTTACTAACAACAACCAGTGTCATTGCATGTGTGTTCTTTTCACATACCACATATGGATCCACCAGTGTCATTGCATGTGTGTTCTCTTCAGAGACCACACATGGATCCACCAGTGTCATTGCATGTGTGTTCTTGTTACTAACAACAACCAGAGTCATTGAATGTGTGTTCTTTTCACATACCACATATGGATCCACCAGTGTCATTGCATGTGTGTTCTATTCACAATCCAGCTATGGATCCACTAGTGTCATTGCATGTGTGTTCTTTTTACTAACAACAAGTAGAGTCTTTTCATGACTGTTCTTTTCGCATACCACATATGGATCCACCTGTGTCATTGAAATGTGTGTTCTCTTTAGAGACCACACATGGATCCACCAGTGTCATTACATGTGTGTTCTTTTTACTAAGAACAACTGGAGTCATTACATGTATGTTCTTTTCGCATACCACATATGGAGCCCCTAGTGTCATTGCATGTGTGCTCTTTTCACAATCCACCTATGTATCCACCAGTGTCATTGCATGTGTGTTCTTTTTACTAACAACCAGAGTCATTGAAATGTGTGTTCTTTTCACATACCACCTATGGATCCACCAGTGTCATTGCATGTGTGTTGTTTTCACAATCCACCTATGGATCCGCCAGTGTCATGGCATGTGTGTTCTTTTTACTAAGAACAACCAGAGTCATTGCATGTGTGTTCTTTTCACATACGACATATGGATCCACCGGTGTCATTGAAATGTGTGTTCTCTTCAGAGAACACACATGGATCCACCAGTGTCATTGCATGTGTGTTCTTTTTACTAACAACAACCAGAGTCATTGCATGTGTGTTCTTTTCACATACCACATATGGATCCACCAGTGTCATTGCATGTGTGTTTTTTCACAATCCACCTATGGATCCACCAGTGTCATTGCATGTGTGTTCTGTTTACAAACAACAACTAGTCATTTCATGACTGTTCTTTTCACATACCACATATGGATCCACCAGTGTCATTGCATGTGTGCTCTTTTTACTAACAACAACTGGAGTCATTGCATGTGTGTTCTTTTCACATACCACATATGGATCCTCCAGTGTCATTGCATGTGTGTTCTTTTCACAATCCACCTATGGATCCACCAGTGTCATTGCATATGTGTTCTTTGTACTAACAACAACTAGAATCATTTCATGACTGTTCTTTTCACATACCACATATGGATCCACCAGTGTCATTGAAATGTATGTTCTCTTCAGAGACCACACATGGATCCACCAGTGTCATTGCATGTGTGTTCTTTTTACTAACAACAACTAGAGTCATTGCATGTGTGTTCTTTTCACATACCACATATGGATCCACTAGTGTCATTGCATGTGTTCTCTTTTCACAATCCACCTATGGATCCACCAGTATCATTGCATGTGTGTTCTTTTTACTAACAACAACAAGAGTCATTAAAATGTGTGTTCTTTTCACATACCATCTATGGATCCACCAGTGTCATTGCATGTGTGTTCTTTTCACAATCCAGCTATGGATCCACTAGTGTCATTGCATGTGTGTTCTTTTTACTAACAACAACCAGAGTCATTGCATGTGTGTTGTTTTCACATACCACATATGGATCCAACAGTGTCATTGCATGTGTGTTCTTTTCCCAATCCACCTATGGATCCACTAGTGTCATTGCATGTGTGTTCTTTTTACTAACAACAACCAGAGTCACTGAAATGTGTGTTCCTTTCACATACCACCTATGGATCCACCAGTGTCATTGCATGTGTGTTCTTTTCACAATCCACCTATGGATCCACCAGTGTCATTGCATGTGTGTTCTTTTTACTAACAACAACTGGAGTCATTTCATGACTGTTCTTTTCACATACCACATATGGATCCACAAGTGTCATTGAAATGTGTGTTCTCTTGAGAGACCACACATGGATCCACCAGTGTCATTCCATGTGTGTTCTTTTTACTAACAACAACCAGAGTCATTGAAATGTGTGTTCTCTTCAGAGACCACACATGGATCCACCAGTGTCATTGCATGTGTGTTCTTTTTACTAACAACAACTGGAGTCATTGCATGTGTGTTGTTTTCACATACCACATATGGATCCACCAGTGTCATTGCATGTGTGTTCTTTCACAATCCACCTATGGATCCACCAGTGTCATTGCATGTGTGTTCTTTTTACAAACAACAACTAGTCATTTCATGACTGTTCTTTTCACATACGACATATGGATCCACCGGTGTCATTGAAATGTGTGTTCTCTTCAGAGACCACACATGGATCCACCAGTGTCATTGCATGTGTGTTCTTTTTACTAACAACAACCAGAGTCATTGCATGTGTGTTCTTTTCACATACCACATATGGATCCACCAGTGTCATTGCATGTGTCTTCTTTCACAATCCACCTATGGATCCACCAGTGTCATTGTATGTGTGTTCTTTTTACTAACAACAACCAAAGTCATTGAAATGTGTGTTCTTTTAACATACCACCTATGGATCCACCAGTGTCATTGCATGTGTGTTCTTTTCACAATCCACCTATGGATCCACCAGTGTCATTGCATGTGTGTTCTTTTTACTAACAACAACCAGAGTCATTGCATCTGTGTTGTTTTCACATACCACATATGGATCCAACAGTGTCATTGCATGTGTGTTCTTTTCCCAATCCACCTATGGATCCACTAGTGTCATTGCATGTGTGTTCTTTTTACTAACAACAACCAGAGTCATTGAAATGTGTGTTCTTTTCACATACCACCTATGGATCCACCAGTGTCATTGCATGTGTGTTCTTTTCACAATCCACCTATGGATCCACCAGTGTCATTGCATGTGTGTTCTTTTTACTAACAACAACTGGAGTCATTTCATGACTGTTCTTTTCACATACTACATATGGATCCACCAGTGTCATTGAAATGTGTGTTCTCTTGAGAGACCACACATGGATCCACCAGTGTCATTGCATGTGTGTTCTTTTTACTAACAACAACCAGAGCCATTGAAATGTGTGTTCTCTTCAGAGACCACACATGGATCCACCAGTGTCATTGCATGTGTGCAATTTTTACTAACAACAACCAGTGTCATTGCATGTGTGTTCTTTTCACATACCACATATGGATCCACCAGTGTCATTGCATGTGTGTTATCTTCAGAGACCACACATGGATCCACCAGTGTCATTGCATGTGTGTACTTGTTACTAACAACAACCAGAGTCATTGCATGCATGTTCTTTTCACATACCACATATGGATCCACGAGTGTCATTGCATGTGTGTTCTATTCACAATCCAGCTATGGATCCACTAGTGTCATTGCATGTGTGTTCTTTTTACTAACAACAAGTAGAGTCTTTTCATGACTGTTCTTTTCACATACCACATATGGATCCACCTGTGTCATTGAAATGTGTGTTCTCTTTAGAGACCACACATGGATCCACCAGTGTCATTACATGTGTGTTCTTTTTACTAACAACAACTGGAGTCATTACATGTATGTTCTTTTCGCATACCACATATGGATCCCCTAGTGTCATTAAATGTGTGCTCTTTTCACAATCCACCTATGTATCCACCAGTGTCATTGCATGTGTGTTCTTTTTACTAACAACCAGAGTCATTGCATGTGTGTTCTTTTCACAATCCACCTATGGATCCGCCAGTGTCATTGCATGTGTGTTCTTTTTACTAACAACAACTAGAGTGATTTCATGAATGTTCTTTTCACATACCACATATGGATCCACCAGTGTCATTGCATGTGTGTTCTTTTTACTAACAACAACTGGAGTCATTGCATGTGTGTTGTTTTCACATACCACATATGGATCCACCAGTGTCATTGCATGTGTGTTCTTTCACAATCCACCTATGGATCCACCAGTGTCATTGCATGTGTGTTCTTTTTACAAACAACAACTAGTCATTTCATGACTGTTCTTTTCACATCTGACATATGGATCCACCGGTGTCATTGAAATGTGTGTTCTCTTCAGAGACCACACATGGATCCACCAGTGTCATTGCATGTGTGTTCTTTTTACTAACAACAACCAGAGTCATTGCATGTGTGTTCTTTTCACATACCACATATGGATCCACCAGTGTCATTGCATGTGTCTTCTTTCACAATCCACCTATGGATCCACCAGTGTCATTGCAAGTGTGTTCTTTTTACAAACAACAACTAGTCATTTCATGACTGTTCTTTTCACATACCACATATGCATCCACAAGTGTCATTGCATGTGTGTTCTTTTTACTAACAACAACTGGAGTCATTGCATGTGTGTTCTTTTCACATACCAAATATGGATCCTCCAGTGTCATTGCATGTGTGTTCTTTTCACAATCCACCTATGGATCCACCAGTGTCATTGCATATGTGTTCTTTGTACTAACAACAACTGGAGTCATTTCATGACTGTTCTTTTCACACACCACATATGGATCCACCAGTGTCATTGAAATGTGTGTTCTCTTCAGAGACCACACATGGATCCACCAGTGTCATTGCATGTGTGTTCTTTTTACTAACAACAACTAGAGTCATTGCATGTGTGTTCTTTTCACATACCACATATGGATCCACTAGTGTCATTGCATGTGTTCTCTTTTCACAATCCACCTATGGATCCACCAGTATCATTGCATGTGTGTTCTTTTTACTAACAACAAAAAGAGTCATTGAAATGTGTGTTCTTTTCACATACCACCTATGGATCCACCAGTGTCATTGCATGTGTGTTCTTTTCACAATCCACCTATGGATCCACTAGTGTCATTGCATGTATGTTCTTTTTACTAACAACAACCAGAGTGATTGCATGTGTGTTGTTTTCACATACCACATATGGATCCAACAGTGTCATTGCATGTGTGTTCTTTTCCCAATCCACCTATGGATCCACTAGTGTCATTGCATGTGTGTTCTTTTTACTAACAACAACCAGAGTCATTGAAATGTGTGTTCTTTTCACATACCACCTATGGATCCACCAGTGTCATTGCATGTGTGTTCTTTTCACAATCCACCTATGGATCCACCAGTGTCATTGCATGTGTGTTCTTTTTACTAACAACAACTGGAGTCATTTCATGACTGTTCTTTTCACATACCACATATGGATCCACCAGTGTCATTGAAATGTGTGTTCTCTTCAGAGACCACACATGGAACCACCAGTGTCATTGCATGTGTGTTCTTTTTACTAACAACAACTGGAGTCATTGCATGTGTGTTCTTTTCACATACGACATATGGATCCACTAGTGTCATTGCATGTGTTCTCTTTTCAGAATCCACCTATGGATCCACCAGTGTCATTGCATGTGTGTTCTTTTTACTAGCAACAACCAAAGTCATTGAAATGTGTGTTATTTTCACATACCACCTATGGATCCACCAGTGTCATTGCATGTGTGTTCTTTTCACAATCCACCTATGGATCCACTAGTGTCATTGCATGTGTGTTGTTTTTACTAACAACAACCAGAGTCATTGCATGTGTGTTGTTTTCACATACCACATATGGATCCAACAGTGTCATTGCATGTGTGTTCTTTTCCCAATCCACCTATGGATCCACTAGTGTCATTGCATGTGTGTTCTTTTTACTAACAACAACCAGAGTCATTGAAATGTGTGTTCTTTTCACATACCACCTATGGATCCACCAGTGTCATTGCATGTGTGTTCTTTTCACAATCCACCTATGGATCCACCAGTGTCATTGCATGTGTGTTCTTTTTACTAACAACAACTAGAGTCATTTTATGACTGTTCTTTTCACATACTACATATGGATCCACCAGTGTCATTGAAATGTGTGTTCTCTTGAGAGACCAGACATGGATCCACCAGTGTCATTGCATGTGTGTTCTTTTTACTAACAACAACCAGAGTCATTGAAATGTGTGTTCTCTTCAGAGACCACACATGGATCCACCAGTGTCATTGCATGTGTGCAATTTTTACTAACAACAACCAGTGTCATTGCATGTGTGTTCTTTTCACATACCACATATGGATCCACCAGTGTCATTGCATGTGTGTTCTCTTCAGAGACCACACATGGATCCACCAGTGTCATTGCATGTGTGTTCTTGTTACTAACAACAACCAGAGTCATTGAATGTGTGTTCTTTTCACATACCACATATGGATCCACCAGTGTCATTGCATGTGTGTTCTATTCATAATCCAGCTAAGGATCCACTAGTGTCATTGCATGTGTGTTCTTTTTACTAACAACAAGTAGAGTCTTTTCATGACTGTTCTTTTCGCATACCACATATGGATCCACCTGTGTCATTGAAATGTGTGTTCCCTTTAGAGACCACACATGGATCCACCAGTGTCATTACATGTGTGTTCTTTTTACTAACAACAACTAGAGTCATTACATGTATGTTCTTTTCGCATACCACATATGGATCCCCTAGTGTCATTGCATGTGTGCTCTTTTCACAATCCACCTATGTATCCACCAGTGTCATTGCATGTGTGTTCTTTTTACTAACAACAACCAGAGTCATTGAAATGTGTGTTCTTTTCACATACCACCTATGGATCCACCAGTGTCATTGCATGTGTGTTCTTTTCACAATCCACCTATGGATCCGCCAGTGTCATGGAATGTGTGTTCTTTTTACTAACAACAACCAGAGTCATTGCATGTGTGTTCTTTTCACATACCACATATGGATCCACCAGTGTCATTGCATGTGTGTTCTTTCACAATCCACCCATGGATCCACCAGTGTCATTGCATGTGTGTTCTTTTTACAAACAACAACTAGTCATTTCATGATTGTTCTTTTCACATACCACATATGGATCCACCAGTGTCATTGCATGTGTGCTCTTTTTACTAACAACAACTGGAGTCATTGCATGTGTGTTCTTTTCACATACCACATATGGATCCTCCAGTGTCATTGCATGTGTGTTCTTTTCACAATCCACCTATGGATCCACCAGTGTCATTGCATATGTGTTCTTTGTACTAACAACAACTAGAGTCATTTCATGACTGTTCTTTTCACATACCACATATGGATCCACCAGTGTCATTGAAATGTGTGTTCTCTTTAGAGACCACACATGGATCCACCAGTGTCATTGCATGTGTGTTCTTTTTACTAACAACAACTAGAGTCATTGCATGTGTGTTCTTTTCACATACCACATATGGATCCACTAGTGTCATTGCATGTGTTCTCTTTTCACAATCCACCTATGGATCCACCAGTATCATTGCATGTGTGTTCTTTTTACTAACAACAACAAGAGTCATTGAAATGTGTGTTCTTTTCACATACCACCTATGGATCCACCAGTGTCATTGCATGTGTGTTCTTTTTACTAACAACAACTAGAGTCATTTTATGACTGTTCTTTTCACATACTACATATGGATCCACCAGTGTCATTGAAATGTGTGTTCTCTTGAGAGACCAGACATGGATCCACCAGTGTCATTGCATGTGTGTTCTTTTTACTAACAACAACCAGAGTCATTGAAATGTGTGTTCTCTTCAGAGACCACACATGGATCCACCAGTGTCATTGCATGTGTGCAATTTTTACTAACAACAACCAGTGTCATTGCATGTGTGTTCTTTTCACATACCACATATGGATCCACCAGTGTCATTGCATGTGTGTTCTCTTCAGAGACCACACATGGATCCACCAGTGTCATTGCATGTGTGTTCTTGTTACTAACAACAACCAGAGTCATTGAATGTGTGTTCTTTTCACATACCACATATGGATCCACCAGTGTCATTGCATGTGTGTTCTATTCATAATCCAGCTAAGGATCCACTAGTGTCATTGCATGTGTGTTCTTTTTACTAACAACAAGTAGAGTCTTTTCATGACTGTTCTTTTCGCATACCACATATGGATCCACCTGTGTCATTGAAATGTGTGTTCTCTTTAGAGACCACACATGGATCCACCAGTGTCATTACATGTGTGTTCTTTTTACTAACAACAACTAGAGTCATTACATGTATGTTCTTTTCGCATACCACATATGGATCCCCTAGTGTCATTGCATGTGTGCTCTTTTCACAATCCACCTATGTATCCACCAGTGTCATTGCATGTGTGTTCTTTTTACTAACAACAACCAGAGTCATTGAAATGTGTGTTCTTTTCACATACCACCTATGGATCCACCAGTGTCATTGCATGTGTGTTCTTTTCACAATCCACCTATGGATCCGCCAGTGTCATGGAATGTGTGTTCTTTTTACTAACAACAACCAGAGTCATTGCATGTGTGTTCTTTTCACATACCACATATGGATCCACCAGTGTCATTGCATGTGTGTTCTTTCACAATCCACCTATGGATCCACCAGTGTCATTGCATGTGTGTTCTTTTTACAAACAACAACTAGTCATTTCATGATTGTTCTTTTCACATACCACATATGGATCCACCAGTGTCATTGCATGTGTGCTCTTTTTACTAACAACAACTGGAGTCATTGCATGTGTGTTCTTTTCACATACCACATATGGATCCTCCAGTGTCATTGCATGTGTGTTCTTTTCACAATCCACCTATGGATCCACCAGTGTCATTGCATATGTGTTCTTTGTACTAACAACAACTAGAGTCATTTCATGACTGTTCTTTTCACATACCACATATGGATCCACCAGTGTCATTGAAATGTGTGTTCTCTTTAGAGACCACACATGGATCCACCAGTGTCATTGCATGTGTGTTCTTTTTACTAACAACAACTAGAGTCATTGCATGTGTGTTCTTTTCACATACCACATATGGATCCACTAGTGTCATTGCATGTGTTCTCTTTTCACAATCCACCTATGGATCCACCAGTATCATTGCATGTGTGTTCTTTTTACTAACAACAACAAGAGTCATTGAAATGTGTGTTCTTTTCACATACCACCTATGGATCCACCAGTGTCATTGCATGTGTGTTCTTTTCACAATCCACCTATGGATCCACTAGTGTCATTGCATGTGTGTTCTTTTTACTAACAGCAACCAGAGTCATTGCATGTGTGTTGTTTTCACATACCACATATGGATCCAACAGTGTCATTGCATGTGTGTTCTTTTCCCAATCCACCTATGGATCCACTAGTGTCATTGCATGTGTGTTCTTTTTACTAACAACAACCAGAGTCATTGAAATGTGTGTTCCTTTCACATACCACCTATGGATCCACAAGTGTCATTGCATGTGTGTTCTTTTCACAATCCACCTTTGGATCCACCAGTGTCATTGCATTTGTGTTCTTTTTACTAACAACAACTGGAGTCATTTCATGACTGTTCTTTTCACATACCACATATGGATCCACTAGTGTCATTGAAATGTGTGTTCTCTTGATAGACCACACATGGATCCACCAGTGTCATTGCATGTGTGTTCTTTTTACTAACAACAACCAGAGTCATTGAAATGTGTGTTCTCTTCAGAGACCACACATGGATCCACCAGTGTCATTGCATGTGTGTTCTTTTTACTAACAACAACTGGAGTCATTGCATGTGTGTTGTTTTCACATACCACATATGGATCCACCAGTGTCATTGCATGTGTGTTCTTTCACAATCCACCTATGGATCCACCAGTGTCATTGCATGTGTGTTCTTTTTACAAACAACAACTAGTCATTTCATGACTGTTCTTTTCACATACGACATATGGATCCACCGGTGTCATTGAAATGTGTGTTCTCTTCAGAGACCACACATGGATCCACCAGTGTCATTGCATGTGTGTTCTTTTTACTAACAACAACCAGAGTCATTGCATGTGTGTTCTTTTCACATACCACATATGGATCCACCAGTGTCATTGCATGTGTCTTCTTTCACAATCCACCTATGGATCCACCAGTGTCATTGCAAGTGTGTTCTTTTTACAAACAACAACTAGTCATTTCATGACTGTTCTTTTCACATACCACATATGGATCCACCAGTGTCATTGCATGTGTGTTCTTTTTACTAACAACAACTGGAGTCATTGCATGTGTGTTCTTTTCACATACCAAATATGGATCCTCCAGTGTCATTGCATGTGTGTTCTTTTCACAATCCACCTATGGATCCACCAGTGTCATTGCATATGTGTTCTTTGTACTAACAACAACTGGAGTCATTTCATGACTGTTCTTTTCACATACCACATATGGATCCACCAGTGTCATTGAAATGTGTGTTCTCTTCAGAGACCACACATGGATCCACCAGTGTCATTGCATGTGTGTTCTTTTTACTAACAACAACCAGAGTCATTGAAATGTGTGTTCTCTTCAGAGACCACACATGGATCCACCAGTGTCATTGCATGTGTGCAATTTTTACTAACAACAACCAGTGTCATTGCATGTGTGTTCTTTTCACATACCACATATGGATCCACCAGTGTCATTGCATGTGTGTTCTCTTCAGAGACCACACATGGATCCACCAGTGTCATTGCATGTGTGTTCTTGTTACTAACAACAACCAGAGTCATTGAATGTGTGTTCTTTTCACATACCACATATGGATCCACCAGTGTCATTGCATGTGTGTTCTATTCACAATCCAGCTATGGATCCACTAGTGTCATTGCATGTGTGTTCTTTTTACTAACAACAAGTAGAGTCTTTTCATGACTGTTCTTTTCGCATACCACATATGGATCCACCTATGTCATTGAAATGTGTGTTCTCTTTAGAGACCACACATGGATCCACCAGTGTCATTACATGTGTGTTCTTTTTACTAACAACAACTGGAGTCATTACATGTATGTTCTTTTCGCATACCACATATGGATCCCCTAGTGTCATTGCATGTGTGCTCTTTTCACAATCCACCTATGTATCCACCAGTGTCATTGCATGTGTGTTCTTTTTACTAACAACAACCAGAGTCATTGAAATGTGTGTTCTTTTCACATACCACCTATGGATCCACCAGTGTCATTGCATGTGTGTTCTTTTCACAATCCACCTATGGATCCGCCAGTGTCATGGCATGTGTGTTCTTTTTACTAAGAACAACCAGAGTCATTGCATGTGTGTTCTTTTCACATACGACATATGGATCCACCGGTGTCATTGAAATGTGTGTTCTCTTCAGAGAACACACATGGATCCACCAATGTCATTGCATGTGTGTTCTTTTTACTAACAACAACCAGAGTCATTGCATGTGTGTTCTTTTCACATACCACATATGGATCCACCAGTGTCATTGCATGTGTGTTCTTTCACAATCCACCTATGGATCCACCAGTGTCATTGCATGTGTGTTCTTTTTACAAACCACAACTAGTCATTTCATGACTGTTCTTTTCACATACCACATATGGATCCACCAGTGTCATTGCATGTGTGCTCTTTTTACTAACAACAACTGGAGTCATTGCATGTGTGTTCTTTTCACATACCACATATGGATCCTCCAGTGTCATTGCATGTGTGTTCTTTTCACAATCCACCTATGGATCCACCAGTGTCATTGCATATGTGTTCTTTGTACTAACAACAACTAGAGTCATTTCATGACTGTTCTTTTCACATACCACATATGGATCCACCAGTGTCATTGAAATGTGTGTTCTCTTCAGAGACCACACATGGATCCACCAGTGTCATTGCATGTGTGTTCTTTTTACTAACAACAACTAGAGTCATTGCATGTGTGTTCTTTTCACATACCACATATGGATCCACTAGTGTCATTGCATGTGTTCTCTTTTCACAATCCACCTATGGATCCACCAGTATAATTGCATGTGTGTTCTTTTACTAACAACAACAAGAGTCATTGAAATGTGTGTTCTTTTCACATACCACCTATGGATCCACCAGTGTCATTGCATGTGTGTTCTTTTCACAATCCACCTATGGATCCACGAGTGTCATTGCATGTGTGTTCTTTTTACTAACAACAACCAGAGTCATTGCATGTGTGTTGTTTTCACATACCACATATGGATCCAACAGTGTCATTGCATGTGTGTTCTTTTCCCAATCCACCTATGGATCCACTAGTGTCATTGCATGTGTGTTCTTTTTACTAACAACAACCAGAGTCATTGAAATGTGTGTTCCTTTCACATACCACCTATGGATCCACCAGTGTCATTGCATGTGTGTTCTTTTCACAATCCACCTATGGATCCACCAGTGTCATTGCATGTGTGTTCTTTTTACTAACAACAACTGGAGTCATTTCATGACTGTTCTTTTCACATACCACATATGGATCCACTAGTGTCATTGAAATGTGTGTTCTCTTGAGAGACCACACATGGATCCACCAGTGTCATTGCATGTGTGTTCTTTTTACTAACAACAACCAGAGTCATTGAAATGTGTGTTCTCTTCAGAGACCACACATGGATCCACCAGTGTCATTGCATGTGTGTTCTTTTTACTAACAACAACTGGAGTCATTGCATGTGTGTTGTTTTCACATACCACATATGGATCCACCAGTGTCATTGCATGTGTGTTCTTTCACAATCCACCTATGGATCCACCAGTGTCATTGCATGTGTGTTCTTTTTACAAACAACAACTAGTCATTTCATGACTGTTCTTTTCACATACGACATATGGATCCACCGGTGACATTGAAATGTGTGTTCTCTTCAGAGACCACACATGGATCCACCAGTGTCATTGCATGTGTGTTCTTTTTACTAACAACAACCAGAGTCATTGCATGTGTGTTCTTTTCACATACCACATATGGATCCACCAGTGTCATTGCATGTTTCTTCTTTCACAATCCACCTATGGATCCACCAGTGTCATTGCAAGTGTGTTCTTTTTACAAACAACAACTAGTCATTTCATGACTGTTCTTTTCACATACCACATATGGATCCACCAGTGTCATTGCATGTGTGTTCTTTTTACTAACAACAACTGGAGTCATTGCATGTGTGTTCTTTTCACATACCAAATATGGATCCTCCAGTGTCATTGCATGTGTGTTCTTTTCACAATCCACCTATGGATCCACCAGTGTCATTGCATATGTGTTCTTTGTACTAACAACAACTGGAGTCATTTCATGACTGTTCTTTTCACATACCACATATGGATCCACCAGTGTCATTGAAATGTGTGTTCTCTTCAGAGACCACACATGGATCCACCAGTGTCATTGCATGTGTGTTCTTTTTACTAACAACAACTAGAGTCATTGCATGTGTGTTCTTTTCACATACCACATATGGATCCACTAGTGTCATTTCATGTGTTCTCTTTTCACAATCCACCTATGGATCCACCAGTATCATTGCATGTGTGTTCTTTTTACTAACAACAACAAGAGTCATTGAAATGTGTGTTCTTTTCACATACCACCTAGGGATCCACCAGTGTCATTGCATGTGTGTTCTTTTCACAATCCACCTATGGATCCACTAGTGTCATTGCATGTATGTTCTTTTTACTAACAACAACCAGAGTCATTGCATGTGTGTTGTTTTCACATACCACATATGGATCCAACAGTGTCATTGCATGTGTGTTCTTTTCCCAATCCACCTATGGATCCACTAGTGTCATTGCATGTGTGTTCTTTTTACTAACAACAACCAGAGTCATTGAAATGTGTGTTCCTTTCACATACCACCTATGGATCCACCAGTGTCATTGCATGTGTGTTCTTTTCACAATCCACCTATGGATCCACCAGTGTCATTGCATGTGTGTTCTTTTTACTAACAACAACTGGAGTCATTTCATGACTGTTCTTTTCACATACCACATATGGATCCACCAGTGTCATTGAAATGTGTGTTCTCTTCAGAGACCACACATGGAACCACCAGTGTCATTGCATGTGTGTTCTTTTTACTAACAACAACTGGAGTCATTGCATGTGTGTTCTTTTCACATACCACATATGGATCCACTAGTGTCATTGCATGTGTTCTCTTTTCACAATCCACCTATGGATCCACCAGTGTCATTGCATGTGTGTTCTTTTTACTAGCAACAACCAAAGTCATTGAAATGTGTGTTCTTTTCACATACCACCTATGGATCCGCCAGTGTCATTGCATGTGTGTTCTTTTCACAATCCACCTATGGATCCACTAGTGTCATTGCATGTGTGTTCTTTTTAGTAACAACAACCAGAGTCATTGCATGTGTGTTGTTTTCACATACCACATATGGATCCAACAGTGTCATTGCATGTGTGTTCTTTTCCCAATCCACCTATGGATCCACTAGTGTCATTGCATGTGTGTTCTTTTTACTAACAACAACCAGAGTCATTGAAATGTGTGTTCCTTTCACATACCACCTATGGATCCACCAGTGTCATTGCATGTGTGTTCTTTTCAAAATCCACCTATGGATCCACCAGTGTCATTGCATGTGTGTTCTTTTTACTAACAACAACTGGAGTCATTTCATGACTGTTCTTTTCACATACCACATATGGATCCACTAGTGTCATTGAAATGTGTGTTCTCTTGAGAGACCACACATGGATCCGCCAGTGTCATTGCATGTGTGTTCTTTTTACTAACAACAACCAGAGTCATTGAAATGTGTGTTCTCTTCAGAGACTACACATGGATCCACCAGTGTCATTGCATGTGTGCAATTTTTACTAACAACAACCAGTGTCATTGCATGTGTGTTCTTTTCACATACCACATATGGATCCACCAGTGTCATTGCATGTGTGTTCTCTTCAAAGACCACACATGGATCCACCAGTGTCATTGCATGTGTGTTCTTGTTACTAACAACTACCAGAGTCATTGCATGCGTGTTCTTTTCACATACCACATATGGATCCACCAGTGACATTGCATGTGTGTTCTATTCACAATCCACCTATGGATCCACTAGTGTCATTGCATGTGTGTTCTTTTTACTAACAACAAGTAGAGTCTTTTCATGACTGTTCTTTTCACATACCACATATGGATCCACCTGTGTCATTGAATTGTGTGTTCTCTTGAGAGACCACACATGGATCCACCAGTGTCATTACATGTGTGTTCTTTTTACTAACAACAACTGGAGTCATTACATGTATGTTCTTTTCGCATACCACATATGGATCCCCTAGTGTCATTGCATGTGTGCTCTTTTCACAATCCACGTATGGATCCACCAGTGTCATTGCATGTGTGTTCTTTTTACTAACAACAACCAGAGTCATTGCATCTGTGTTGTTTTCAGATACGACATATGGATCCACCGGTGTCATTGAAATGTGTGTTCTCTTCAGAGACCACACATGGATCCACCAGTGTCATTGCATGTGTGTTCTTTTTACTAACAACAACCAGAGTCATTGCATGTGTGTTCTTTTCACATACCACATATGGATCCACCAGTGTTATTGCATGTGTGTTCTTTCACAATCCACCAATGGATCCACCAGTGTCATTGAATGTGTGTTCTTTTTACTAACAACAACTAGAGTCATTTCATGACTGTTCTTTTCACATACCACATATGGATCCACCAGTGTCATTGCATGTGTGTTCTTTTTACTAACAACAACTGGAGTCATTGCATGTGTGTTCTTTTCACATACCACATATGGATCCTCCAGTGTCATTGCATGTGTGTTCTTTTCACAATCCACCTATGGATCCACCAGTGTCATTGCATATGTGTTCTTTGTACTAACAACAACTGGAGTCATTTCATGACTGTTCTTTTCACATACCATATATGGATCCACCAGTGTCATTGAAATGTGTGTTCTCTTCAGAGACCACACATGGATCCACCAGTGTCATTGCATGTGTGTTCTTTTTACTAACAACAACTAGAGTCATTGCATGTGTGTTCTTTTCACATACCACATATGGATCCACTAGTGTCATTGCATGTGTTCTCTTTTCACAATCCACCTATGGATCCACCAGTGTCATTGCATGTGTGTTCTTTTTACTAACAACAACCAGAGTCATTGAAATGTGTGTTCTTTTCACATACCACCTATGGATCCACCAGTGTCATTGCATGTGTGTTCTTTTCACAATCCACCTATGGATCCACTAGTGTCATTGCATGTGTGTTCTTTTTACTAACAACAACCAGAGTCATTGCATGTGTGTTGTTTTCACATACCACATATGGATCCAACAGTGTCATTGCATGTGTGTTCTTTTCCCAATCCACCTATGGATCCACTAGTGTCATTGCATGTGTGTTCTTTTTACTAACAACAACCAGAGTCATTGAAATGTGTGTTCTTTTCACATACCACCTATGGATCCACCAGTGTCATTGCATGTGTGTTCTTTTCACAATCCACTTATGGATCCACCAGTGTCATTGTATGTGTGTTCTTTTTACTAACAACAACTGCAGTCATTTCATGATTGTTCTTTTCACATACCACATATGGATCCACCCGTGTCATTGAAATGTGTGTTCTCTTGAGAGACCACACATGGATCCACCAGTGTCATTGCATGTGTGTTCTTTTTAATAACAACAACCAGAGTCATTGAAATGTGTGTTCTCTTCAGAGACCACACATGGACCCACCAGTGTCATTGCATGTGTGCAATTTTTACTAACAACAACCAGTGTCATTGCATGTGTGTTCTTTTCACATACCACATATGGATCCACCAGTGTCATTGCATGTGTGTTCCCTTCAGAGACCACACATGGATCCACCAGTGTCATTGCATGTGTGTTCTTGTTACTAACAACAACCAGAGTCATTGCATGTGTGTTCTTTTCACATACCACATATGGATCCACCAGTGTCATTGCATGTGTGTTCTATTCACAATCCACCTATGGATCCACTAGTGTCATTGCATGTGTGTTCTTTTTACTAACAACAAGTAGAGTCTTTTCATGACTGTTCTTTTCACATACCACATATGGATCTACCTGTGTCATTGAAATGTGTGTTCTCTTTAGAGACCACACATGGATCCACCAGTGTCATTACATGTGTGTTCTTTTTACTAACAACAACTGGAGTCATTACATGTATGTTCTTTTCGCATACCACATGTGGATCCCCTAGTGTCATTGCATGTGTGCTCTTTTCACAATCCACCTATGGATCCACCAGTATCATTGCATGTGTGTTCTTTTTACTAACAACAACCAGAGTCATTGAAATGTGTGTTCTTTTCACATAGCACCTATGGATCCACCAGTGTCATTGCATGTGTGTTCTTTTCACAATCCACCTATGGATCCGCCAGTGTCATTGCAAGTGTGTTCTTTTTACTAACAACAACCAGAGTCATTGCATGTGTGTTCTTTTCACATACGACATATGGATCCACCGGTGTCATTGAAATGTGTGTTCTCTTCAGAGACCACACATGGATCCACCAGTGTCATTGCATGTGTGTTCTTTTTACTAACAACAACCAGAGTCATTGCATGTGTGTTCTTTTCACATACCACATATGGTCCACCAGTGTCACTGCATGTGTGTTCTTTCACAATCCACCTATGGATCCACCAGTGTCATTGCATGTGTGTTCTTTTTACTAACAACAACTAGTCATTTCATGACTGTTCCTTTCACATACCACATATGGATCCACCAGTGTCATTGCATGTGTGTTCTTTTTACTAACAACAACTGGAGTCATTGCATGTGTGTTCTTTTCACATACCACATATGGATCCTCCAGTGTCATTGCATGTGTGTTCTTTTCACAATCCACCTATGGATCCACCAGTGTCATTGCATATGTGTTCTTTTTACTAACAACAACTGGAGTCATTTCATGACTGTTCTTTTCACATACCACATATGGATCCACCAGTGTCATTGAAATGTGTGTTTTCTTCAGATACCACACATGGATCCACCAGTGTCATTGCATGTGTGTTCTTTTTACGAACGACAACTAGAGTCATTGCATGTGTGTTCTTTTCACATACCACATATGGATCCACTAGTGTCATTGCATGTGTTCTCTTTTCACAATCCACCTATGGATCCACCAGTGTCATTGCATGTGTGTTCTTTTTTACTAACAACAACTAGAGTCATTTAAATGTGTATTCTTTTCAAATACCACCTATGGATCCACCAGTGTCATTGCATGTGTGTTCTTTTTACAATCCACCTATGGATCCACCAGTGTCATTGCACGTGTGTTCTCTTTACTAACAACAACCAGAGTCATTGCACGTGTGTTGTTTTCACATACCACATATGGATCCACCAGTGTCATTGCATGTGTGTTCTTTTCCCAATCCACCTATGGATCCACCAGTGTCATTGCATGTGTGTTCTTTTTACTAACAGCAAGAGGAGTCATTGAAATGTGTGTTCTTTTCACATACCACCTATGGATCCACAGTGTCATTGCATGTGTGTTCTTTTCACATACCACATATGGATCCACCAGTGTCATTGCATGTGTGTTCTTTTTACTAACAACAACTGGAGTCATTGCATGTGTGATCTTTTCACATACCAAATATGGATCCACCAGTGTCATTGCATGTCTGTTCTTTTCACAATCCATCTATGGATCCACCAGTGTCATTGCATATGTGTTCTTTGTACTAACAACCACTGGAGTCATTTCATGACTGTTCTTTTCACATACCACATATGGATCCACCAGTGTCATTGAAATGTGTGTTCTCTTCAGAGACCACACATGGATCCACCAGTGTCATTGCATGTGTATTCTTTTTAGTAACAACAACTGGAGTCATTGCATGTGTGTTCTTTTCACATACCACATATGTATCCACTAATGTCATTGCATGTGTTCTCTTTTCACAATCCACCTATGGATCCACCAGTGTCATTGCATGTGTGTTCTCTTTACTAACACCAACCAGAGTCATTGAAATGTGTGTTCTTCTCACATACCGCCTATGGAACCACCAGCGTCACTGCATGTGTGTTCTTTTCACAATCCAACTATGGATCCACCAGTGTCATTGCATGTGTGTTCTTTTTACTAACAACAACCAGAGTCATTGCATGTGTGTTGTTTTCACATACCACATATGGATCCACCAGTGTCATTGCATGTGTGTTCTTTTCCCAATCCACCTATGGATCCACCAGTGTCATTGCATGTGTGTTCTTTTTACTAACAACAACCAGAGTCATTGAAAAATGTGTTCTTTTCACATACCACCTATGGATCCACCAGTGTCATTGCATGTGTGTTCTTTTCACAATCCACCTATGGACCCACCAGTGTCATTGCATGTGCATTCTTTTTACTAACAACAACTGGAGTCATTTCATGACTGTTCTTTTCACATACCACATATGGATCCACCAGTGTCATTGAAATGTGTGTTCTCTTCAGAGACCACACATGGATCCACAAGTGTCATTGCATGTGTGTTCTTTTTACTAACAACAACCAGAGTCATTGAAATGTATGTCCTTTTCACAATCCACCTATAGATCCACCAGTGTCATTGAATGCGTGTAACAACCATAGTCATTCCATCTGTGTTCTTTTCACATCCCACATATGGATCAACTAGTGTCATTGCATGTGTGTTCTTTTTACTAACAACAACCATAGTCATTGAAATGTGTGTTCTCTTTAGAGACCACACATGGATCCACCAGTGTCATTGCATGTGTGTTATTTTTACTAACAACAACCAGAGTCATTGAAATGCGTGTTCTTTACACATACCACATATGGATCCACCAGTGTCATTGCATGTGTGTTCTTTTTACTAACAACAACCAGAGTCATTGAATGTGTGTTCTCTTTAGTAACAACAACTAGAGTCATTGAAATGTATGTTCTCTTTAGATACCACACATGGATCCACCAGTGTCATTGCATGTGTGTTCTTTTTACTAACAACAACGAGAGTCATTGAAATGTGTGTTCTCTTCACATACCACATATGGATCCACTAGTGTCATTGCATGTGTGTTCTTTTTACTAACAACAAATGGAGTCATTGCATGTGTGTTCTTTTCACATACCACATATGGATCCAGTAGTGTCATTGCATGTGTGCTCTTTTCACAATCCACCTATGGATCCACCAGTATCATTGCATGTGTGTTCTTTTTACTAACAACAACTGGATTCATTTCATGACTGTTCTTTGCAAATACCACATATGGATCCGCTAGTGTCATTGAAATGTGTGTTCTCTTCAGAGACCACACATGGAACCACCAGTGTCATTGCATGTGTGTTCTTTTTAGTAACAACAACTGGAGTCATTGCATGTGTGTTCTTTTCACATACCACATATGGATCCACTAGTGTCATTGCATGTGTTCTCTTTTCACAATCCACCTATGGATCCACCAGTGTCATTGCATGTGTGTTCTTTTTACTAACACCAACGAGAGTTATTGAAATGTGTTGTCTTTTCACATACCACCTATGGATCCACCAGTGTCATTGCATGTGTGTTCTTTTCACAATCCACCTATGGATCCACCAGTGTCATTGCATGTGTGTTCTTTTTACTAACAACAACCAGAGTCATTGCACGTGTGTTGTTTTCACATACCACATATGGATCCACCAGTGTCATTGCATGTGTGTTCTTTTCCCAATCCACCTATGGATCCACCAGTGTCATTGCATGTGTGTTCTTTTTACTAACAACAACCAGAGTCATTGAAATGTGTGTTCTTTTCACATACCACCTATGGATCCACCAGTGTCATTGCATGTGTGTTCTTTTCACAATCCACCTATGGATCCACCAGTGTCATTGCATGTGTGTTCTTTTTAGTAACAACAACTGGAGTCATTTCATGACTGTTCTTTTCACATACCACATATGGATCCACCAGTGTCATTGAAATGTGTGTTCTTTTCCCAATCCACCTATGGATCCACCAGTGTCATTGCAAGTGTGTTCTTTTTACTAACAACAACCAGAGTCATTGAAATCTGTGTTCTTTTCACATACCACCTATGGATCCACCAGTGTCATTGCATGTGTGTTCTTTTCACAATCCACCTATGGATCCACCAGTGTCATTGCATGTGTGTTCTTTTTACTAACAACAACTGGAGTCATTTCATGACTGTTCTTTTCACCTACCACATATGGATCCACCAGTGTCATTGAAATGTGTGTTCTCTTTAGAGACCACACATGGATCCACCAGTGTCATTGCATGTGTGTTCTTTTTACTAACAACAACCAGAGTCATTGAAATGTGTGTTCTTTTCACATACCACCTATGGATCCACCGGTGTCATTGCATGTGTGTTCTTTTCACAATCCACCTATGGATCCACCAGTGTCATTGCATGTGTGTTCTTTTTACTAACAACAACTGGAGTCATTTCATGACTGTTCTTTTCACATGGCACATATGGATCCACCAGTGTCATTGAAATGTGTCTTCTCTTCAGAGACCACACATGGATGCACCAGTCTCATTGCATGTGTGTTCTTTTTACTAACAACAACCAGAGTCATTGAAATGTGTAATCTTTTCACATCCCACCTATGGATCCACCAGTGTCATTGCATGTGTGTTCTTTTCACGATCCACCTATGGATCCACCAGTGTCATTGCATGTGTGTTCTTTTTACTAACAACAACTGGAGTCATTTCATGACTGTTCTTTTCACATACCACATATGGATCCACCAGTGTCATTGAAATGTGTGTTCTCTTCAGAGACCAAACATGGATCCACTAGTGTCATTGCATGTGTGTTCTTTTTACTAACAACAACCGGAGTCATTGAAATGTGTGTTCTCTTCAGAGACCACACATGGATCCACCAGTGTCATTGCATGTGTGCAATTTTTACTAACAACAACCAGTGTCATTGCACGTGTGTTCTTTTCACATACCACATATGGATTAATCAGTGTCATTGCATGTGTGTTCTCTTCAGAGACCACACATGGATCCACCAGTGTCATTGCATGTGTGTTCTTGTTACTAACAATAACCAGAGTCATTGCATGCGTGTTCTATTCACATACCATATATGGATCCACCAGTGTCATTGCATGTGTGTTCTTTTCACAATCCACCTATGGATCCACCAGTGTCATTGCATGTGTGTTCTTTTTACTAACAACAACTGGAGTCATTTCATGACTGTTCTTTTCACATACCACATATGGATCCAACTGTGTCATTGAAATGTGTGTTCTCTTTAGAGACCACACATGGATCCACCAGTGTCATTACATGTGTGTTCTTTTCGCATACCACACATGGATCCCCTAGTGTCATTGCATGTGTGCTCTTTCCACAATCCACCTATGGATCCACCAGTGTCATTGCATGTGTGTTCTTTTCACAATCCACCTATGGATCCACCAGTGTCATTGCATGTGTGTTCTTTTTACTAACAACAACCAGAGTCATTGCATGTGTGTTCTTTTCACATACCACATATGGATCCACCGGTGTCATTGAAATGTGTGTTCTCTTCAGAGACCACACATGGATCCACCAGTGTCATTGCATGTGTGTTCTTTTTACTAACAACAACCATAGTCATTGCATGTGTGTTCTTTTCACATACCACATATGGATCCACCAGTGTCATTGCATGTGTGTTCTTTCATAATCCACCTATGGATCCACCAGTGTCATTGCTTGTGTGTTCCTTTTACTAACAACAGCTAGAGTCAATTCATGACTGTTCTTTTCACATACCACATATGGATCCACCAGTGTCATTGCATGTGTGTTCTTTTTACTAACAACAACTGGAGTCATTGCATGTGTGGTCTTTTCACATACCAAATATGGATCCACCAGTGTCATTGCATGTCTGTTCTTTTCACAATCCACCTATGGATCCACCAGAGTCATTGCATGTGTGTTCTTTTTACTAACAACAACCAGAGTCATTGCACGTGTGTTGTTTTCACATACCACATATGGATCCACCAGTGTCATTGCATGTGTGTTCTTTTCCCAATCCACCTGTGGATCCACCAGTGTCATTGCATGTGTGTTCTTTTTACTAACAACAACCAGAGTCATTGAAATGTGTGTTCTTTTCACATACCACCTATGGATCCACCAGTGTCATTGCATGTGTGTTCTTTTCACAATCCACCTATGGATCCACCAGTGTCATTGCATGTGTGTTATTTTTACTAACAACAACTGGAGTCATTTCATGACTGTTCTTTTCACATACCACATATGGATCCACCAGTGTCATTGAAATGTGTGTTCTTTTCCCAATCCACCTAAAGATCCACCAGTGTCATTGCATGTGTGTTCTTTTTACTAACAACAACCAGACTCATTGAAATCTGTGTTCTTTTCACATACCACCTATGGATCCACCAGTGTCATTGCACGTGTGTTCTTTTCACAATCCACCTATGTATCCACCAGTGTCATTGCATGTGTGTTCTTTTTACTAATAACAACTGGAGTCATTTCATGACTGTTCTTTTCACATACCACATATGGATCCACCAGTGTCATTGAAATGTGTGTTCTCTTCAGAGACCACACATGGATCCACCAGTGTCATTGCATGTGTGTTCTTTTTACTAACAACAACCAGAGTCATTGAAATGTGTGTTCTTTTCACATACCACCTATGGATCCACCTGTGTCATTGCATGTGTGTTCTTTTCACAATCCACCTATGGATCCACCAGTGTCATTGCATGTGTGTTCTTTTTACTAACAACAACTGGAGTCATTTCATGACTGTTCTTTTCACATACCACATATGGATCCACCAGTGTCATTGAAATGTGTGTTCTCTTCAGAGACCAAACATGGATCCACCAGTGTCATTGCATGTGTGTTCTTTTTACTAACAACAACCAGAGTCATTGAAATGTGTGTTCTTTTCACATGCCACCTATGGATCCACCAGTGTCATTGCATGTGTGTTCTTTTTACTAACACCAACCAGAGTCATTGAAATGTGTGTTCTTTTCACATGCCACCTATGGATCCACCAGTGTCATTGCATGTGTGTTCTTTTTACTAACACCAACCAGAGTCATTGAAATGTGTGTTCTTTTCACATACCACCTATGGATCCACCAGTGTCATTGCATGTGTGTTCTTTTCACAATCCACCTATGGACCCACCAGTGTCATTGCATGTGCATTCTTTTTACTAACAACAACTGGAGTCATTTCATGACTGTTCTTTTCACATACCACATATGGATCCACCAGTGTCATTGAAATGTGTGTTCTCTTCAGAGACCACACATGGATCCACAAGTGTCATTGCATGTGTGTTCTTTTTACTAACAACAACCAGAGTCATTGAAATGTATGTCCTTTTCACAATCCACCTATAGATCCACCAGTGTCATTGAATGCGTGTAACAACCATAGTCATTCCATCTGTGTTCTTTTCACATCCCACATATGGATCAACTAGTGTCATTGCATGTGTGTTCTTTTTACTAACAACAACCATAGTCATTGAAATGTGTGTTCTCTTTAGAGACCACACATGGATCCACCAGTGTCATTGCATGTGTGTTATTTTTACTAACAACAACCAGAGTCATTGAAATGCGTGTTCTTTACACATACCACATATGGATCCACCAGTGTCATTGCATGTGTGTTCTTTTTACTAACAACAACCAGAGTCATTGAATGTGTGTTCTCTTTAGTAACAACAACTAGAGTCATTGAAATGTATGTTCTCTTTAGATACCACACATGGATCCACCAGTGTCATTGCATGTGTGTTCTTTTTACTAACAACAACGAGAGTCATTGAAATGTGTGTTCTCTTCACATACCACATATGGATCCACTAGTGTCATTGCATGTGTGTTCTTTTTACTAACAACAAATGGAGTCATTGCATGTGTGTTCTTTTCACATACCACATATGGATCCAGTAGTGTCATTGCATGTGTGCTCTTTTCACAATCCACCTATGGATCCACCAGTATCATTGCATGTGTGTTCTTTTTACTAACAACAACTGGATTCATTTCATGACTGTTCTTTGCAAATACCACATATGGATCCGCCAGTGTCATTGAAATGTGTGTTCTCTTCAGAGACCACACATGGAACCACCAGTGTCATTGCATGTGTGTTCTTTTTAGTAACAACAACTGGAGTCATTGCATGTGTGTTCTTTTCACATACCACATATGGATCCACTAGTGTCATTGCATGTGTTCTCTTTTCACAATCCACCTATGGATCCACCAGTGTCATTGCATGTGTGTTCTTTTTACTAACACCAACGAGAGTTATTGAAATGTGTTGTCTTTTCACATACCACCTATGGATCCACCAGTGTCATTGCATGTGTGTTCTTTTCACAATCCAACAATGGATCCACCAGTGTCATTGCATGTGTGTTCTTTTTACTAACAACAACCAGAGTCATTGCACGTGTGTTGTTTTCACATACCACATATGGATCCACCAGTGTCATTGCATGTGTGTTCTTTTCCCAATCCACCTATGGATCCACCAGTGTCATTGCATGTGTGTTCTTTTTACTAACAACAACCAGAGTCATTGAAATGTGTGTTCTTTTCACATACCACCTATGGATCCA
Source organism: Avena sativa (assembly GCA_916181665.1). Lineage (NCBI taxonomy): Eukaryota > Viridiplantae > Streptophyta > Magnoliopsida > Poales > Poaceae > Avena > Avena sativa. Next base: position 35,180,044 of record OV702290.1, read on the forward strand.
CCAGTGTCATTGCATGTGTGTTCTTTTCACAATCCACCTATGGATCCACCAGTGTCATTGCATGTGTGTTCTTTTTAGTAACAACAACTGGAGTCATTTCATGACTGTTCTTTTCACATACCACATATGGATCCACCAGTGTCATTGAAATGTGTGTTCTTTTCCCAATCCACCTATGGATCCACCAGTGTCATTGCAAGTGTGTTCTTTTTACTAACAACAACCAGAGTCATTGAAATCTGTGTTCTTTTCACATACCACCTATGGATCCACCAGTGTCATTGCATGTGTGTTCTTTTCACAATCCACCTATGGATCCACCAGTGTCATTGCATGTGTGTTCTTTTTACTAACAACAACTGGAGTCATTTCATGACTGTTCTTTTCACCTACCACATATGGATCCACCAGTGTCATTGAAATGTGTGTTCTCTTTAGAGACCACACATGGATCCACCAGTGTCATTGCATGTGTGTTCTTTTTACTAACAACAACCAGAGTCATTGAAATGTGTGTTCTTTTCACATACCACCTATGGATCCACCGGTGTCATTGCATGTGTGTTCTTTTCACAATCCACCTATGGATCCACCAGTGTCATTGCATGTGTGTTCTTTTTACTAACAACAACTGGAGTCATTTCATGACTGTTCTTTTCACATGGCACATATGGATCCACCAGTGTCATTGAAATGTGTCTTCTCTTCAGAGACCACACATGGATGCACCAGTCTCATTGCATGTGTGTTCTTTTTACTAACAACAACCAGAGTCATTGAAATGTGTAATCTTTTCACATCCCACCTATGGATCCACCAGTGTCATTGCATGTGTGTTCTTTTCACGATCCACCTATGGATCCACCAGTGTCATTGCATGTGTGTTCTTTTTACTAACAACAACTGGAGTCATTTCATGACTGTTCTTTTCACATACCACATATGGATCCACCAGTGTCATTGAAATGTGTGTTCTCTTCAGAGACCAAACATGGATCCACTAGTGTCATTGCATGTTTGTTCTTTTTACTAACAACAACCGGAGTCATTGAAATGTGTGTTCTCTTCAGAGACCACACATGGATCCACCAGTGTCATTGCATGTGTGCAATTTTTACTAACAACAACCAGTGTCATTGCACGTGTGTTCTTTTCACATACCACATATGGATTAATCAGTGTCATTGCATGTGTGTTCTCTTCAGAGACCACACATGGATCCACCAGTGTCATTGCATGTGTGTTCTTGTTACTAACAATAACCAGAGTCATTGCATGCGTGTTCTATTCACATACCATATATGGATCCACCAGTGTCATTGCATGTGTGTTCTTTTCACAATCCACCTATGGATCCACCAGTGTCATTGCATGTGTGTTCTTTTTACTAACAACAACTGGAGTCATTTCATGACTGTTCTTTTCACATACCACATATGGATCCAACTGTGTCATTGAAATGTGTGTTCTCTTTAGAGACCACACATGGATCCACCAGTGTCATTACATGTGTGTTCTTTTCGCATACCACACATGGATCCCCTAGTGTCATTGCATGTGTGCTCTTTCCACAATCCACCTATGGATCCACCAGTGTCATTGCATGTGTGTTCTTTTCACAATCCACCTATGGATCCACCAGTGTCATTGCATGTGTGTTCTTTTTACTAACAACAACCAGAGTCATTGCATGTGTGTTCTTTTCACATACCACATATGGATCCACCGGTGTCATTGAAATGTGTGTTCTCTTCAGAGACCACACATGGATCCACCAGTGTCATTGCATGTGTGTTCTTTTTACTAACAACAACCATAGTCATTGCATGTGTGTTCTTTTCACATACCACATATGGATCCACCAGTGTCATTGCATGTGTGTTCTTTCATAATCCACCTATGGATCCACCAGTGTCATTGCTTGTGTGTTCCTTTTACTAACAACAGCTAGAGTCAATTCATGACTGTTCTTTTCACATACCACATATGGATCCACCAGTGTCATTGCATGTGTGTTCTTTTTACTAACAACAACTGGAGTCATTGCATGTGTGTTCTTTTCACATACCAAATATGGATCCACCAGTGTCATTGCATGTCTGTTCTTTTCACAATCCACCTATGGATCCACCAGAGTCATTGCATGTGTGTTCTTTTTACTAACAACAACCAGAGTCATTGCACGTGTGTTGTTTTCACATACCACATATGGATCCACCAGTGTCATTGCATGTGTGTTCTTTTCCCAATCCACCTGTGGATCCACCAGTGTCATTGCATGTGTGTTCTTTTTACTAACAACAACCAGAGTCATTGAAATGTGTGTTCTTTTCACATACCACCTATGGATCCACCAGTGTCATTGCATGTGTGTTCTTTTCACAATCCACCTATGGATCCACCAGTGTCATTGCATGTGTGTTCTTTTTACTAACAACAACTGGAGTCATTTCATGACTGTTCTTTTCACATACCACATATGGATCCACCAGTGTCATTGAAATGTGTGTTCTTTTCCCAATCCACCTAAAGATCCACCAGTGTCATTGCATGTGTGTTCTTTTTACTAACAACAACCAGACTCATTGAAATCTGTGTTCTTTTCACATACCACCTATGGATCCACCAGTGTCATTGCACGTGTGTTCTTTTCACAATCCACCTATGTATCCACCAGTGTCATTGCATGTGTGTTCTTTTTACTAATAACAACTGGAGTCATTTCATGACTGTTCTTTTCACATACCACATATGGATCCACCAGTGTCATTGAAATGTGTGTTCTCTTCAGAGACCACACATGGATCCACCAGTGTCATTGCATGTGTGTTCTTTTTACTAACAACAACCAGAGTCATTGAAATGTGTGTTCTTTTCACATACCACCTATGGATCCACCTGTGTCATTGCATGTGTGTTCTTTTCACAATCCACCTATGGATCCACCAGTGTCATTGCATGTGTGTTCTTTTTACTAACAACAACTGGAGTCATTTCATGACTGTTCTTTTCACATACCACATATGGATCCACCAGTGTCATTGAAATGTGTGTTCTCTTCAGAGACCAAACATGGATCCACCAGTGTCATTGCATGTGTGTTCTTTTTACTAACAACAACCAGAGTCATTGAAATGTGTGTTCTTTTCACATGCCACCTATGGATCCACCAGTGTCATTGCATGTGTGTTCTTTTTACTAACACCAACCAGAGTCATTGAAATGTGTGTTCTTTTCACATGCCACCTATGGATCCACCAGTGTCATTGCATGTGTGTTCTTTTTACTAACACCAACCAGAGTCATTGAAATGTGTGTTCTTCTCACATACCACCTATGGATCCACCAGTGTCATTGCATGTGTGTTCTTTTCACAATCCAACTATGGATCCACCAGTGTCATTGCATGTGTGCAATTTTTACTAACAACAACCACTGTCATTGCACGTGTGTTCTTTACACATACCACATATGGATTAATCAGTGTCATTGCATGTGTGTTCTCTTCAGAGACCACACATGGATCCACCAGTGTCATTGCATGTGTGTTCTTGTTACTAACAATAACCAGAGTCATTGCATGCGTGTTCTTTTCACATACCACATATGGATCCACCAGTGTCATTGCATGTGTGTTCTTTTCACAATCCACCTATGGATCCACCAGTGTCATTGCATGTGTGTTCTTTTTACTAACAACAACTGGAGTCATTTCATGACTGTTCTTTTCACATACCACATATGGATCCAACTGTGTCATTGAAATGTGTGTTCTCTTTAGAGACCACGCATGGATCCACCAGTGTCATTACATGTGTGTTCTTTTTACTAACAACAACTGGAGTCATTACATGTATGTTCTTTTCGCATACCACATATGGATCCCCTAGTGTCATTGCATGTGTGCTCTTTTCACAATCCACCTATGGATCCACCAGTGTCATTGCATGTGTGTTCTTTTCACAATCCACCTATGGATCCACCAGTGTCATTGCATGTGTGTTCTTTTTACTAACAACAACCAGAGTCATTGCATGTGTGTTCTTTTCACATACCACATATGGATCCACCGGTGTCATTGAAATGTGTGTTCTCTTCAGAGACCACACATGGCTCCACCAGTGTCATTGCATGTGTGTTCTTTTTACTAACAACAACCATAGTCATTGCATGTGTGTTCTTTTCACATACCACATATGGATCCACCAGTGTCATTGCATGTGTGTTCTTTCATAATCCACCTATGGATCCACCAGTGTCATTGCTTGTGTGTTCCTTTTACTAACAACAGCTAGAGTCAATTCATGACTGTTCTTTTCACATACCACATCTGGATCCACCAGTGTCATTGCATGTGTGTTCTTTTTACTAACAACAACTGGAGTCATTGCATGTGTGTTCTTTTCACATACCAAATATGGATCCACCAGTGTCATTGCATGTCTGTTCTTTTCACAATCCACCTATGGATCCACCAGAGTCATTGCATGTGTGTTCTTTTTACTAACAACAACCAGAGTCATTGCACGTGTGTTGTTTTCACATACCACATATGGATCCACCAGTGTCATTGCATGTGTGTTCTTTTCCCAATCCACCTGTGGATCCACCAGTGTCATTGCATGTGTGTTCTTTTTACTAACAACAACCAGAGTCATTGAAATGTGTGTTCTTTTCACATACCACCTATGGATCCACCACTGTCATTGCATGTGTGTTCTTTTCACAATCCACCTATGGATCCACCAGTGTCATTGCATGTGTGTTCTTTTTACTAACAACAACTGGAGTCATTTCATGACTGTTCTTTTCACATACCACATATGGATCCACCAGTGTCATTGAAATGTGTGTTCTTTTCCCAATCCACCTATAGATCCACCAGTGTCATTGCATGTGTGTTCTTTTTACTAACAACAACCAGACTCATTGAAATCTGTGTTCTTTTCACATACCACCTATGGATCCACCAGTGTCATTGCATGTGTGTTCTTTTCACAATCCACCTATGTATCCACCAGTGTCATTGCATGTGTGTTCTTTTTACTAATAACAACTGGAGTCATTTCATGACTGTTCTTTTCACATACCACATATGGATCCACCAGTGTCATTGAAATGTGTGTTCTCTTCAGAGACCACACATGGATCCACCAGTGTCATTGCATGTGTGTTCTTTTTACTAACAACAACCAGAGTCATTGAAATGTGTGTTCTTTTCACATACCACCTATGGATCCACCTGTGTCATTGCATGTGTGTTCTTTTCACAATCCACCTATGGATCCACCAGTGTCATTGCATGTGTGTTCTTTTTACTAACAACAACTGGAGTCATTTCATGACTGTTCTTTTCACATGCCACATATGGATCCACCAGTGTCATTGAAATGTGTGTTCTCTTCAGAGACCACACATGGATGCACCAGTGTCATTGCATGTGTGTTGTTTTTAGTAAAAACAACCAGAGTCATTGAAATGTGTAATCTTTTCACATCCCACCTATGGATCCACCAGTGTCATTGCATGTGTGTTCTTTTCACGATCCACCTATGGATCCACCAGTGTCATTGCATGTGTGTTCTTTTTACTAACAACAACTGGAGTCATTTCATGACTGTTCTTTTCACATACCACATATGGATCCACCAGTGTCATTGAAATGTGTGTTCTCTTCAGAGACCAAACATGGATCCACCAGTGTCATTGCATGTGTGTTCTTTTTACTAACAACAACCAGAGTCATTGAAATGTGTGTTCTTTTCACATGCCACCTATGGATCCACCAGTGTCATTGCATGTGTGTTCTTTTTACTAACACCAACCAGAGTCATTGAAATGTGTGTTCTTTTCACATGCCACCTATGGATCCACCAGTGTCATTGCATGTGTGTTCTTTTTACTAACACCAACCAGAGTCATTGAAATATGTGTTCTTTTCACATACCACCTATGGATCCACCAGTGTCATTGCATGTGTGTTCTTTTCACAATCCAACTATGGATCCACCAGTGTCATTGCATGTGTGCAATTTTTACTAACAACAACCAGTGTCATTGCACGTGTGTTCTTTACACATACCACATATGGATTAATCAGTGTCATTGCATGTGTGTTCTCTTCAGAGACCACACATGGATCCACCAGTGTCATTGCATGTGTGTTCTTGTTACTAACAATAACCAGAGTCATTGCATGCGTGTTCTTTTCACATACCACATATGGATCCACCAGTGTCATTGCATGTGTGTTCTTTTCACAATCCACCTATGGATCCACCAGTGTCATTGCATGTGTGTTCTTTTTACTAACAACAACTGGAGTCATTTCATGACTGTTCTTTTCACATACCACATATGGATCCAACTGTGTCATTGAAATGTGTGTTCTCTTTAGAGACCACGCATGGATCCACCAGTGTCATTACATGTGTGTTCTTTTTACTAACAACAACTGGAGTCATTACATGTATGTTCTTTTCGCATACCACATATGGATCCCCTAGTGTCATTGCATGTGTGCTCTTTTCACAATCCACCTATGGATCCACCAGTGTCATTGCATGTGTGTTCTTTTCACAATCCACCTATGGATCCACCAGTGTCATTGCATGTGTGTTCTTTTTACTAACAACAACCATAGTCATTGCATGTGTGTTCTTTTCACATACCACATATGGATCCACCAGTGTCATTGCTTGTGTGTTCCTTTTACTAACAACAACTAGAGTCATTTCATGACTGTTCTTTTCACATACCACATATGGATCCACCAGTGTCATTGCATGTGTGTTCTTTTTACTAACAACAACTGGAGTCATTGCATGTGTGTTCTTTTCACATACCAAATATGGATCCACCAGTGTCATTGCATGTCTGTTCTTTTCACAATCCACCTATGGATCCACCAGTGTCATTGCATATGTGTTCTTTGTACTAACAACAACTGGAGTCATTTCATGACTGTTCTTTTCACATACCACATATGGATCCACCAGTGTCATTGAAATGCGTGTTCTCTTTAGAGACCACAGATGGATCCACCAGTGTCATTGCATGTGTGTTCTTTTTAGTAACAACAACTGGAGTCATTGCATGTGTGTTCTTTTCACATGCCACATATGGATCCACTAGTGTCATTGCATGTGTTCTCTTTTCACAATCCACCTATGGATCCACCAGTGTCATTGCATGTGTTCTTTTTACTAACACCAACCAGAGTCATTGAAATGTGTGTTCTTTTCACATACCACCTATGGATCCACTAGTGTCATTGCATGTGTGTTCTTTTCACAATCCAACTATGGATCCACCAGTGTCATTGCATGTCTGTTCTTTTTGCTAACAACAACCAGAGTCATTGCATGTGTGTTGTTTTCACATACCACATATGGATCCACCAGTGTCATTGCATGTGTGTCCTTTTCCCAATCCACCTATGGTTCCACCAGTATCATTGCATGTGTGTTCTTTTTACTAACAACAACCAGAGTCATTGAAATGTGTGTTCTTTTCACAATCCACCTATGGATCCACCAGTGTCATTGCATGTGTGTTCTTTTTAGTAACAACAACTGGAGTCATTTCATGACTGTTCTTTTCACATATCACATATGGATCCACCAGTGTCATTGAAATGTGTGTTCTTTTCCCAATCCACCTATGGATCCACCAGTGTCATTGCAAGTGTGTTCTTTTTACTAAAAACAACCAGAGTCATTGAAATCTGTGTTCTTTTCACATACCACCTATGGATCCACCAGTGTCATTGCATGTGTGTTCTTTTCACAATCCACCTATGGATCCACCAGTGTCATTGCATGTGTGTTCTTTTTACTAACAACAACTGGAGTCATTTCATGACTGTTCTTTTCACCTACCACATATGGATCCACCAGTGTCATTGAAATGTGTGTTCTCTTTAGAGACCACACATGGATCCACCAGTGTCATTGCATGTGTGTTCTTTTTACTAACAACAACTAGAGTCATTGCATGTGTGTTCTTTTCACATACCACATATGGATCCACTAGTGTCATTGCATGTGTTCTCTTTTCACAATCCACCTATGGATCCACCAGTATCATTGCATGTGTGTTCTTTTTACTAACACCAACCAGAGTCATTGAAATGTGTGTTCTTCTCACATACCACCTATGGATCCACCAGTGTCATTGCATGTGTGTTCTTTTCACAATCCAACTATGGATCCACCAGTGTCATTGCATGTGTGCAATTTTTACTAACAACAACCACTGTCATTGCACGTGTGTTCTTTACACATACCACATATGGATTAATCAGTGTCATTGCATGTGTGTTCTCTTCAGAGACCACACATGGATCCACCAGTGTCATTGCATGTGTGTTCTTGTTACTAACAATAACCAGAGTCATTGCATGCGTGTTCTTTTCACATACCACATATGGATCCACCAGTGTCATTGCATGTGTGTTCTTTTCACAATCCACCTATGGATCCACCAGTGTCATTGCATGTGTGTTCTTTTTACTAACAACAACTGGAGTCATTTCATGACTGTTCTTTTCACATACCACATATGGATCCAACTGTGTCATTGAAATGTGTGTTCTCTTTAGAGACCACGCATGGATCCACCAGTGTCATTACATGTGTGTTCTTTTTACTAACAACAACTGGAGTCATTACATGTATGTTCTTTTCGCATACCACATATGGATCCCCTAGTGTCATTGCATGTGTGCTCTTTTCACAATCCACCTATGGATCCACCAGTGTCATTGCATGTGTGTTCTTTTCACAATCCACCTATGGATCCACCAGTGTCATTGCATGTGTGTTCTTTTTACTAACAACAACCAGAGTCATTGCATGTGTGTTCTTTTCACATACCACATATGGATCCACCGGTGTCATTGAAATGTGTGTTCTCTTCAGAGACCACACATGGCTCCACCAGTGTCATTGCATGTGTGTTCTTTTTACTAACAACAACCATAGTCATTGCATGTGTGTTCTTTTCACATACCACATATGGATCCACCAGTGTCATTGCATGTGTGTTCTTTCATAATCCACCTATGGATCCACCAGTGTCATTGCTTGTGTGTTCCTTTTACTAACAACAGCTAGAGTCAATTCATGACTGTTCTTTTCACATACCACATCTGGATCCACCAGTGTCATTGCATGTGTGTTCTTTTTACTAACAACAACTGGAGTCATTGCATGTGTGTTCTTTTCACATACCAAATATGGATCCACCAGTGTCATTGCATGTCTGTTCTTTTCACAATCCACCTATGGATCCACCAGAGTCATTGCATGTGTGTTCTTTTTACTAACAACAACCAGAGTCATTGCACGTGTGTTGTTTTCACATACCACATATGGATCCACCAGTGTCATTGCATGTGTGTTCTTTTCCCAATCCACCTGTGGATCCACCAGTGTCATTGCATGTGTGTTCTTTTTACTAACAACAACCAGAGTCATTGAAATGTGTGTTCTTTTCACATACCACCTATGGATCCACCACTGTCATTGCATGTGTGTTCTTTTCACAATCCACCTATGGATCCACCAGTGTCATTGCATGTGTGTTCTTTTTACTAACAACAACTGGAGTCATTTCATGACTGTTCTTTTCACATACCACATATGGATCCACCAGTGTCATTGAAATGTGTGTTCTTTTCCCAATCCACCTATAGATCCACCAGTGTCATTGCATGTGTGTTCTTTTTACTAACAACAACCAGACTCATTGAAATCTGTGTTCTTTTCACATACCACCTATGGATCCACCAGTGTCATTGCATGTGTGTTCTTTTCACAATCCACCTATGTATCCACCAGTGTCATTGCATGTGTGTTCTTTTTACTAATAACAACTGGAGTCATTTCATGACTGTTCTTTTCACATACCACATATGGATCCACCAGTGTCATTGAAATGTGTGTTCTCTTCAGAGACCACACATGGATCCACCAGTGTCATTGCATGTGTGTTCTTTTTACTAACAACAACCAGAGTCATTGAAATGTGTGTTCTTTTCACATACCACCTATGGATCCACCTGTGTCATTGCATGTGTGTTCTTTTCACAATCCACCTATGGATCCACCAGTGTCATTGCATGTGTGTTCTTTTTACTAACAACAACTGGAGTCATTTCATGACTGTTCTTTTCACATGCCACATATGGATCCACCAGTGTCATTGAAATGTGTGTTCTCTTCAGAGACCACACATGGATGCACCAGTGTCATTGCATGTGTGTTGTTTTTAGTAAAAACAACCAGAGTCATTGAAATGTGTAATCTTTTCACATCCCACCTATGGATCCACCAGTGTCATTGCATGTGTGTTCTTTTCACGATCCACCTATGGATCCACCAGTGTCATTGCATGTGTGTTCTTTTTACTAACAACAACTGGAGTCATTTCATGACTGTTCTTTTCACATACCACATATGGATCCACCAGTGTCATTGAAATGTGTGTTCTCTTCAGAGACCAAACATGGATCCACCAGTGTCATTGCATGTGTGTTCTTTTTACTAACAACAACCAGAGTCATTGAAATGTGTGTTCTTTTCACATGCCACCTATGGATCCACCAGTGTCATTGCATGTGTGTTCTTTTTACTAACACCAACCAGAGTCATTGAAATGTGTGTTCTTTTCACATGCCACCTATGGATCCACCAGTGTCATTGCATGTGTGTTCTTTTTACTAACACCAACCAGAGTCATTGAAATATGTGTTCTTTTCACATACCACCTATGGATCCACCAGTGTCATTGCATGTGTGTTCTTTTCACAATCCAACTATGGATCCACCAGTGTCATTGCATGTGTGCAATTTTTACTAACAACAACCAGTGTCATTGCACGTGTGTTCTTTACACATACCACATATGGATTAATCAGTGTCATTGCATGTGTGTTCTCTTCAGAGACCACACATGGATCCACCAGTGTCATTGCATGTGTGTTCTTGTTACTAACAATAACCAGAGTCATTGCATGCGTGTTCTTTTCACATACCACATATGGATCCACCAGTGTCATTGCATGTGTGTTCTTTTCACAATCCACCTATGGATCCACCAGTGTCATTGCATGTGTGTTCTTTTTACTAACAACAACTGGAGTCATTTCATGACTGTTCTTTTCACATACCACATATGGATCCAACTGTGTCATTGAAATGTGTGTTCTCTTTAGAGACCACGCATGGATCCACCAGTGTCATTACATGTGTGTTCTTTTTACTAACAACAACTGGAGTCATTACATGTATGTTCTTTTCGCATACCACATATGGATCCCCTAGTGTCATTGCATGTGTGCTCTTTTCACAATCCACCTATGGATCCACCAGTGTCATTGCATGTGTGTTCTTTTCACAATCCACCTATGGATCCACCAGTGTCATTGCATGTGTGTTCTTTTTACTAACAACAACCATAGTCATTGCATGTGTGTTCTTTTCACATACCACATATGGATCCACCAGTGTCATTGCTTGTGTGTTCCTTTTACTAACAACAACTAGAGTCATTTCATGACTGTTCTTTTCACATACCACATATGGATCCACCAGTGTCATTGCATGTGTGTTCTTTTTACTAACAACAACTGGAGTCATTGCATGTGTGTTCTTTTCACATACCAAATATGGATCCACCAGTGTCATTGCATGTCTGTTCTTTTCACAATCCACCTATGGATCCACCAGTGTCATTGCATATGTGTTCTTTGTACTAACAACAACTGGAGTCATTTCATGACTGTTCTTTTCACATACCACATATGGATCCACCAGTGTCATTGAAATGCGTGTTCTCTTTAGAGACCACAGATGGATCCACCAGTGTCATTGCATGTGTGTTCTTTTTAGTAACAACAACTGGAGTCATTGCATGTGTGTTCTTTTCACATGCCACATATGGATCCACTAGTGTCATTGCATGTGTTCTCTTTTCACAATCCACCTATGGATCCACCAGTGTCATTGCATGTGTTCTTTTTACTAACACCAACCAGAGTCATTGAAATGTGTGTTCTTTTCACATACCACCTATGGATCCACTAGTGTCATTGCATGTGTGTTCTTTTCACAATCCAACTATGGATCCACCAGTGTCATTGCATGTCTGTTCTTTTTGCTAACAACAACCAGAGTCATTGCATGTGTGTTGTTTTCACATACCACATATGGATCCACCAGTGTCATTGCATGTGTGTCCTTTTCCCAATCCACCTATGGTTCCACCAGTATCATTGCATGTGTGTTCTTTTTACTAACAACAACCAGAGTCATTGAAATGTGTGTTCTTTTCACAATCCACCTATGGATCCACCAGTGTCATTGCATGTGTGTTCTTTTTAGTAACAACAACTGGAGTCATTTCATGACTGTTCTTTTCACATATCACATATGGATCCACCAGTGTCATTGAAATGTGTGTTCTTTTCCCAATCCACCTATGGATCCACCAGTGTCATTGCAAGTGTGTTCTTTTTACTAACAACAACCAGAGTCATTGAAATCTGTGTTCTTTTCACATACCACCTATGGATCCACCAGTGTCATTGCATGTGTGTTCTTTTCACAATCCACCTATGGATCCACCAGTGTCATTGCATGTGTGTTCTTTTTACTAACAACAACTGGAGTCATTTCATGACTGTTCTTTTCACCTACCACATATGGATCCACCAGTGTCATTGAAATGTGTGTTCTCTTTAGAGACCACACATGGATCCACCAGTGTCATTGCATGTGTGTTCTTTTTACTAACAACAACCAGAGTCATTGAAATGTGTGTTCTTTTCACATACCACCTATGGATCCACCGGTGTCATTGCATGTGTGTTCTTTTCACAATCCACCTATGGATCCACCAGTGTCATTGCATGTGTGTTCTTTTTACTAACAACAACTGGAGTCATTTCATGACTGTTCTTTTCACATGGCACATATGGATCCACCAGTGTCATTGAAATGTGTCTTCTCTTCAGAGACCACACATGGATGCACCAGTCTCATTGCATGTGTGTTCTTTTTACTAACAACAACCAGAGTCATTGAAATGTGTAATCTTTTCACATCCCACCTATGGATCCACCAGTGTCATTGCATGTGTGTTCTTTTCACGATCCACCTATGGATCCACCAGTGTCATTGCATGTGTGTTCTTTTTACTAACAACAACTGGAGTCATTTCATGACTGTTCTTTTCACATACCACATATGGATCCACCAGTGTCATTGAAATGTGTGTTCTCTTCAGAGACCAAACATGGATCCACTAGTGTCATTGCATGTGTGTTCTTTTTACTAACAACAGCCGGAGTCATTGAAATGTGTGTTCTCTTCAGAGACCACACATGGATCCACCAGTGTCATTGCATGTGTGCAATTTTTACTAACAACAACCAGTGTCATTGCACGTGTGTTCTTTTCACATACCACATATGGATTAATCAGTGTCATTGCATGTGTGTTCTCTTCAGAGACCACACATGGATCCACCAGTGTCATTGCATGTGTGTTCTTGTTACTAACAATAACCAGAGTCATTGCATGCGTGTTCTATTCACATACCATATATGGATCCACCAGTGTCATTGCATGTGTGTTCTTTTCACAATCCACCTATGGATCCACCAGTGTCATTGCATGTGTGTTCTTTTTACTAACAACAACTGGAGTCATTTCATGACTGTTCTTTTCACATACCACATATGGATCCAACTGTGTCATTGAAATGTGTGTTCTTTTTAGAGACCACACATGGATCCACCAGTGTCATTACATGTGTGTTCTTTTCGCATACCACATATGGATCCCCTAGTGTCATTGCATGTGTGCTCTTTTCACAATCCACCTATGGATCCACCAGTGTCATTGCATGTGTGTTCTTTTCACAATCCACCTATGGATCCACCAGTGTCATTGCATGTGTGTTCTTTTTACTAACAACAACCAGAGTCATTGCATGTGTGTTCTTTTCACATACCACATATGGATCCACCGGTGTCATTGAAATGTGTGTTTTCTTCAGAGACCACACATGGATCCACCAGTGTCATTGCATGTGTGTTCTTTTTACTAACAAGAACCATAGTGGTTGCATGTGTGTTCTTTTCACATACCACATATGGATCCACCAGTGTCATTGCATGTGTGTTCTTTCATAATCCACCTATGGATCCACCAGTGTCATTTCTTGTGTGTTCCTTTTACTAACAACAGCTAGAGTCAATTCATGACTGTTCTTTTCACATACCACATATGGATCCACCAGTGTCATTGCATGTGTGTTCTTTTTACTAACAACAACTGGAGTCATTGCATGTGTGTTCTTTTCACATACCATATATGGATCCACCAGTGTCATTGCATGTCTGTTCTTTTCACAATCCACCTATGGATCCACCAGAGTCATTGCATGTGTGTTCTTTTTACTAACAACAACCAGAGTCATTGCACGTGTGTTGTTTTCACATACCACATATGGATCCACCAGTGTCATTGCATGTGTGTTCTTTTCCCAATCCACCTGTGGATCCACCAGTGTCATTGCATGTGTGTTCTTTTTACTAACAACAACCAGAGTCATTGAAATGTGTGTCCTTTTCACATACCACCTATGGATCCACCAGTGTCATTGCATGTGTGTTCTTTTCACAATCCACCTATGGATCCACCAGTGTCATTGCATGTGTGTTCTTTTTACTAACAACAACTGGAGTCATTTCATGACTGTTCTTTTCACATACCACATATGGATCCACCAGTGTCATTGAAATGTGTGTTCTTTTCCCAATCCACCTATGGATCCACCAGTGTCATTGCATGTGTGTTCTTTTTACTAACAACAACCAGACTCATTGAAATCTGTGTTCTTTTCACATACCACCTATGGATCCACCAGTGTCATTGCATGTGTGTTCTTTTCACAATCCACCTATGTATCCACCAGTGTCATTGCATGTGTGTTCTTTTTACTAATAACAACTGGAGTCATTTCATGACTGTTCTTTTCACATACCACATATGGATCCACCAGTGTCATTGAAATGTGTGTTCTCTTCAGAGACCACACATGGATCCACCAGTGTCATTGCATGTGTGTTCTTTTTACTAACAACAACCAGAGTCATTGAAATGTGTGTTCTTTTCACATACCACCTATGGATCCACCTGTGTCATTGCATGTGTGTTCTTTTCACAATCCACCTATGGATCCACCAGTGTCATTGCATGTGTGTTCTTTTTACTAACAACAACTGGAGTCATTTCATGACTGTTCTTTTCACATGCCACATATGGATCCACCAGTGTCATTGAAATGTGTGTTCTCTTCAGAGACCACACATGGATGCACCAGTGTCATTGCATGTGTGTTGTTTTTAGTAAAAACAACCAGAGTCATTGAAATGTGTAATCTTTTCACATCCCACCTATGGATCCACCAGTGTCATTGCATGTGTGTTCTTTTCACGATCCACCTATGGATCCACCAGTGTCATTGCATGTGTGTTCTTTTTACTAACAACAACTGGAGTCATTTCATGACTGTTCTTTTCACATACCACATATGGATCCACCAGTGTCATTGAAATGTGTGTTCTCTTCAGAGACCAAACATGGATCCACCAGTGTCATTGCATGTGTGTTCTTTTTACTAACAATAACCAGAGTCATTGAAATGTGTGTTCTTTTCACATGCCACCTATGGATCCACCAGTGTCATTGCATGTGTGTTCTTTTTACTAACACCAACCAGAGTCATTGAAATGTGTGTTCTTTTCACATGCCACCTATGGATCCACCAGTGTCATTGCATGTGTGTTCTTTTTACTAACACCAACCAGAGTCATTGAAATGTGTGTTCTTTTCACATACCACCTATGGATCCACCAGTGTCATTGCATGTGTGTTCTTTTCACAATCCAACGATGGATCCACCAGTGTCATTGCATGTGTGCAATTTTTACTAACAACAACCAGTGTCATTGCACGTGTGTTCTTTACACATACCACATATGGATTAATCAGTGTCATTGCATGTGTGTTCTTTTCAGAGACCACACATGGATCCACCAGTGTCATTGCATGTGTGTTCTTGTTACTAACAATAACCAGAGTCATTGCATGCGTGTTCTTTTCACATACCACATATGGATCCACCAGTGTCATTGCATGTGTGTTCTTTTCACAATCCACCTATGGATCCACCAGTGTTATTGCATGTGTGTTCTTTTTACTAACAACTGGAGTCATTTCATGACTGTTCTTTTCACATACCACATATGGATCCAACTGTGTCATTGAAATGTGTGTTCTCTTTAGAGACCACGCATGGATCCACCAGTGTCATTACATGTGTGTTCTTTTTACTAACA
This sequence comes from Avena sativa, assembly GCA_916181665.1. Taxonomy (NCBI): domain Eukaryota; kingdom Viridiplantae; phylum Streptophyta; class Magnoliopsida; order Poales; family Poaceae; genus Avena; species Avena sativa. Next base: position 35,196,455 of record OV702290.1, read on the forward strand.
ACAACTGGAGTCATTACATGTATGTTCTTTTCGCATACCACATATGGATCCCCTAGTGTCATTGCATGTGTGCTCTTTTCACAATCCACCTATGGATCCACCAGTGTCATTGCATGTGTGTTCTTTTCACAATCCACCTATGGATCCACCAGTGTCATTGCATGTGTGTTCTTTTTACTAACAACAACCATAGTCATTGCATGTGTGTTCTTTTCACATACCACATATGGATCCACCAGTGTCATTGCTTGTGTGTTCCTTTTACTAACAACAACTAGAGTCATTTCATGACTGTTCTTTTCACATACCACATATGAATCCACCAGTGTCATTGCATGTGTGTTCTTTTTACTAACAACAACTGGAGTCATTGCATGTGTGTTCTTTTCACATACCAAATATGGATCCACCAGTGTCATTGCATGTCTGTTCTTTTCACAATCCACCTATGGATCCACCAGTGTCATTGCATATGTGTTCTTTGTACTAACAACAACTGGAGTCATTTCATGACTGTTCTTTTCACATACCACATATGGATCCACCAGTGTCATTGAAATGTGTGTTCTCTTCAGAGACCACAGATGGATCCACCAGTGTCATTGCATGTGTGTTCTTTTTAGTAACAACAACTGGAGTCATTGCATGTGTGTTCTTTTCACATGCCACATATGGATCCACTAGTGTCATTGCATGTGTTCTCTTTTCACAATCCACCTATGGATCCACCAGTGTCATTGCATGTGTTCTTTTTACTAACACCAACCAGAGTCATTGAAATGTGTGTTCTTTTCACATACCACCTATGGATCCACTAGTGTCATTGCATGTGTGTTCTTTTCACAATCCAACTATGGATCCACCAGTGTCATTGCATGTCTGTTCTTTTTGCTAACAACAACCAGAGTCATTGCATGTGTGTTGTTTTCACATACCACATATGGATCCACCAGTGTCATTGCATGTGTGTCCTTTTCCCAATCCACCTATGGTTCCACCAGTGTCATTGCATGTGTGTTCTTTTTACTAACAACAACCAGAGTCATTGAAATGTGTGTTCTTTTCACATACCACCTATGGATCCACCTGTGTCATTGCATGTGTGTTCTTTTCACAATCCACCTATGGATCCACCAGTGTCATTGCATGTGTGTTCTTTTTACTAACAACAACTGGAGTCATTTCATGACTGTTCTTTTCACATGCCACATATGGATCCACCAGTGTCATTGAAATGTGTGTTCTCTTCAGAGACCACACATGGATGCACCAGTGTCATTGCATGTGTGTTGTTTTTAGTAAAAACAACCAGAGTCATTGAAATGTGTAATCTTTTCACATCCCACCTATGGATCCACCAGTGTCATTGCATGTGTGTTCTTTTCACGATCCACGTATGGATCCACCAGTGTCATTGCATGTGTGTTCTTTTTACTAACAACAACTGGAGTCATTTCATGACTGTTCTTTTCACATACCACATATGGATCCACCAGTGTCATTGAAATGTGTGTTCTCTTCAGAGACCAAACATGGATCCACCAGTGTCATTGCATGTGTGTTCTTTTTACTAACAATAACCAGAGTCATTGAAATGTGTGTTCTTTTCACATGCCACCTATGGATCCACCAGTGTCATTGCATGTGTGTTCTTTTTACTAACACCAACCAGAGTCATTGAAATGTGTGTTCTTTTCACATGCCACCTATGGATCCACCAGTGTCATTGCATATGTGTTCTTTTTACTAACACCAACCAGAGTCATTGAAATGTGTGTTCTTTTCACATACCACCTATGGATCCACCAGTGTCATTGCATGTGTGTTCTTTTCACAATCCAACTATGGATCCACCAGTGTCATTGCATGTGTGCAATTTTTACTAACAACAACCAGTGTCATTGCACGTGTGTTCTTTACACATACCACATATGGATTAATCAGTGTCATTGCATGTGTGTTCTCTTCAGAGACCACACATGGATCCACCAGTGTCATTGCATGTGTGTTCTTGTTACTAACAATAACCAGAGTCATTGCATGCGTGTTCTTTTCACATACCACATATGGATCCACCAGTGTCATTGCATGTGTGTTCTTTTCACAATCCACCTATGGATCCACCAGTGTTATTGCATGTGTGTTCTTTTTACTAACAACTGGAGTCATTTCATGACTGTTCTTTTCACATACCACATATGGATCCAACCGTGTCATTGAAATGTGTGTTCTCTTTAGAGACCACGCATGGATCCACCAGTGTCATTACATGTGTGTTCTTTTTACTAACAACAACTGGAGTCATTACATGTATGTTCTTTTCGCATACCACATATGGATCCCCTAGTGTCATTGCATGTGTGCTCTTTTCACAATCCACCTATGGATCCACCAGTGTCATTGCATGTGTGTTCTTTTCACAATCCACCTATGGATCCACCAGTGTCATTGCATGTGTGTTCTTTTTACTAACAACAACCATAGTCATTGCATGTGTGTTCTTTTCACATACCACATATGGATCCACCAGTGTCATTGCTTGTGTGTTCCTTTTACTAACAACAACTAGAGTCATTTCATGACTGTTCTTTTCACATACCACATATGAATCCACCAGTGTCATTGCATGTGTGTTCTTTTTACTAACAACAACTGGAGTCATTGCATGTGTGTTCTTTTCACATACCAAATATGGATCCACCAGTGTCATTGCATGTCTGTTCTTTTCACAATCCACCTATGGATCCACCAGTGTCATTGCATATGTGTTCTTTGTACTAACAACAACTGGAGTCATTTCATGACTGTTCTTTTCACATACCACATATGGATCCACCAGTGTCATTGAAATGTGTGTTCTCTTCAGAGACCACAGATGGATCCACCAGTGTCATTGCATGTGTGTTCTTTTTAGTAACAACAACTGGAGTCATTGCATGTGTGTTCTTTTCACATGCCACATATGGATCCACTAGTGTCATTGCATGTGTTCTCTTTTCACAATCCACCTATGGATCCACCAGTGTCATTGCATGTGTTCTTTTTACTAACACCAACCAGAGTCATTGAAATGTGTGTTCTTTTCACATACCACTTATGGATCCACTAGTGTCATTGCATGTGTGTTCTTTTCACAATCCAACTATGGATCCACCAGTGTCATTGCATGTCTGTTCTTTTTGCTAACAACAACCAGAGTCATTGCATGTGTGTTGTTTTCACATACCACATATGGATCCACCAGTGTCATTGCATGTGTGTCCTTTTCCCAATCCACCTATGGTTCCACCAGTGTCATTGCATGTGTGTTCTTTTTACTAACAACAACCAGAGTCATTGAAATGTGTGTTCTTTTCACATACCACCTATGGATCCACCAGTGTCATTGCATGTGTGTTCTTTTCACAATCCACCTATGGATCCACCAGTGTCATTGCATGTGTGTTCTTTTTACTAACAACAACTGGCGTCATTTCATGACTGTTCTTTTCACATACCACATATGGATCCACCAGTGTCATTGAAATGTGTGTTCTCTTCAGTGACCACACATGGATCCACCAGTGTCATTGCATGTGTGTTCTTTTTACTAACAATAACCAGAGTCATTGAAATGTGTGTTCTTTTCACATACCACCTATGGATCCACCAGTGTCATTGCATGTGTGTTCTTTTCACAATCCACCTATAGATCACCAGTGTCACTGAATGCGTGTTCTTTTTACTAACAACAACCAGAGTCATTCCATCTGTGTTCTTTTCACATCCCACATATGGATCCACCAGTGTCATTGCATGTGTGTTCTTTTTACTAACAACAACCAGAGTCATTGAAATGTGTGTTCTCTTTAGAGACCACACATGGATCCACCAGTGTCATTGCATGTGTGTTCTTTTTACTAACAACAACCAGAGTCATTGAAATGTGTGTTCTTTACACATACCACATATGGATCCACCAGTGTCATTGCATGTGTGTTCTTTTTACTAACAACAACCAGAGTCATTGAATGTGTGTTCTCTTTACTAACAACAACTAGAGTCATTGAAATGTATTTTCTCTTTAGATACCACACATGGATCCACCAGTGTCATTGCATGTGTGTTCTTTTTACTAACAACAACTAGAGTCATTGAAATGTGTGTTCTCTTCAGAGACCACAGATGGATCCACCAGTGTCATTAAATGTGTGTTCTTTTTACTAACAACAACTGGAGTCATTGCATGTGTGTTCTTTTCACATACCACATATGGATCGACTAGTGTCATGGCATGTGTGCTCTTTTCACAATCCACCTATGGATCCACCAGTATCATTGCATGTGTGTTCTTTTTACTAACAACAACTGGATTCATTTCATGACTGTTCTTTTCACATACCACATATGGATCCACTAGTGTCATTGAAATGTGTGTTCTCTTCAGAGACCACACATGGAACCACCAGTGTCATTGCATGTGTGTTCTTTTTACTAACAACAACTGGAGTCATTGCATGTGTGTTCTTTTCACATACCACATATGGATCCACTAGTGTCATTGCATGTGTTCTCTTTTCCCAATCCACCTATGGATCCACCAGTGTCATTGCATGTGTGTTCTTTTTAGTAACAACAACCAGAGTCATTGAAATGTGTGTTCTTTTCACATACCACCTATGGATCCACCAGTGTCATTGCATGTGTGTTCTTTTCACAATCCACCTATGGATCCACCAGTGTCATTGCATGTGTGTTCTTTTTACTAACAACAACCAGAGTCATTGCATGTGTGTTCTTTTCACAATCCACCTATGGATCCACCAGTGTCATTGCATGTGTGTTCTTTTTACTAACAACAACCAGAGTCATTGCATGTGTGTTGTTTTCACATACCACATATGGATCCACCAGTGTCATTGCATGTGTGTTCTTTTCCCAATCCACCTATGGATCCACCAGTGTCATTGCATGTGTGTTCTTTTTACTAACAACAACTAGAGTCATTGAAATGTGTGTTCTTTTCAAATACCACCTATGGATCCACCAGTGTCATTGCATGTGTGTTCTTTTCACAATCCACCTATGGATCCACCAATGTCATTGCATGTGTGTTCTTTTTACTAATAACAACTGGAGTCATTTCATGACTGTTCTTTTCACATACCACATATGGATCCACCAGTGTCATTGAAATGTGTGTTCTCTTCAGAGACCACCCATGGATCCACCAGTGTCATTGCATGTGTGTTCTTTTTACTAACAACAACCAGAGTCATTGAAATGTGTGTTCTTTTCACATACCACCTATGGATCCACCAGTGTCATTGCATGTGTGATCTTTTCACAATCCACCTATGGATCCACCAGTGTCATTGAATGTGTGTTCTTTTTACTAACAACAACCAGAGTCATTCCATCTGTGTTCTTTTCACATACCACATATGGATCCACCAAAGTCATTGCATGTGTGTTCTTTTTACTAACAACAACCAGAGTCATTGAAATGTGTGTTCTTTACACATACCACATATGGATCCACCAGTGTCATTGCATGTTTGTTCTTTTTACTAGCAACAACCAGAGTCATTGAATATGTGTTCTCTTTACTAACAACAACTAGAGTCATTGAAATGTATGTTCTCTTTAGATACCACACATGGATCCACCAGTGTCATTGCTTGTGTGTTTTTTTTACTAACAACAACCAGAGTCATTGAAATGTGTGTTCTCTTAAGAGACCACACATGGATCCACCAGTGTCATTGCATGTGTGCAATTTTTACGAACAACAACCAGTGTCATTGCATGTGTGTTCTTTTCATATACCACATATGGATCCACCATTGTCATTGCATGTGTGTTCTCTTCAGAGACCACACATGGATCCACCAGTGTCATTGCATGTGTGTTCTTGTTACTAACAACAACAAGAGTCATTGCATGCGTGTTCTTTTCACATACCACATATGGATCCACCAGTGTCATTGCATGTGTGTTCTTTTCACAATCCACCTATGGATCCACCAGTGTCATTGCATTGTGTTCTTTTTACTAACAACAACTGGAGTCATTTCATGACTGTTCTTTTCACATACCACATATGGATCCACCAGTGTCATTGAAATGTGTGTTCTCTTCAGAGACCAAACATGGATCCACCAGTGTCATTGCATGTGTTGTCTTTTTACTAACAACAACCAGAGTCATTGAAATGTGTGTTCTTTTCACATGCCACCTATGGATCCACCAGTGTCATTGCATGTGTGTTCTTTTTACTAACACCAACCAGAGTCATTGAAATGTGTGTTCTTTTCACATACCACCTATGGATCCACAGTGTCATTGCATGTGTGTTCTTTTCACAATCCAACTATGGATCCACCAGTGTCATTGCATGTGTGTTCTTTTTACTAACAACAACCAGAGTCATTGCATGTGTGTTGTTTTCACATACCACATATGGATCCACTAGTGTCATTGCATGTGTGTTCTTTTCCCAATCCAGCTATGGATCCACCAGTGTCATTGCATGTGTGTTCTTTTTACTACCAACAACCAGAGTCATTGAAATGTGTGTTCTTTTCACATACCACCTATGGATCCACCAGTGTCATTGCATGTGTGTTCTTTTCACAATCCACCTATGGATCCACCAGTGTCATTGCATGTGTGTTCTTTTTACTAACAACAACTGGAGTCATTTCATGACTGTTCGTTTCACATACCACATATGGATCCACCAGTGTCATTGAAATGTGTGTTCTCTTCAGAGACCACACATGGATCCACCAGTGTCATTGCATGTGTGTTCTTTTTACTAACAACAATCAGAGTCATTGAAATGTGTGTTCTTTTCACATACCACCTATGGATCCACCAGTGTCATTGCATGTGTGTTCTTTTCACAATCCACCTATAGATCCACCAGTGTCATTGAATTTGTGTTCTTTTTACTAACAACAACCAGAGTCACTCCATCTGTGTTCTTTTCACATCCCACATATGGATCCACCAGTGTCATTGCATGTGTGTTCTTTTTACTAACAACCAGAGTCATTGAAATGTGTGTTCTCTTTAGAGACCACACATGGATCCACCAGTGTCATTGCATGTATGTTCTTTTTACTAACAATAACCAGAGTCATTGAAATGTGTGTTCTTTACACATACCACATATGGATCGACCAGTGTCATTGCATGTGTGTTCTTTTGACTAACAACAACCAGAGTCATTGAATGTGTGTTCTCTTTATTAACAACATTTAGAGTCATTGAAATGTATGTTCTCTTTAGATACCACACATGGATCCACCAGTGTCATTGCATGTGTGTTCTTTTTACTAACAACAACTAGAGTCATTGAAATGTGTGTTCTTTTCATAGACCACAGATGGATCCACCAGTGTCATTACATGTGTGTTCTTTTTACTAACAACAACTGGAGTCATTGCATGTGTGTTCTTTTCACATACCACATATGGATCCACTAGTGTCATTGCATGTGTGCTCTTTTCACAATCCACCTATGGATCCACCAGTATCATTGCATGTGTGTTCTTTTTACTAACAACAACTGGATTCATTTCATGACTGTTCTTTTCACATACCACATATGGATCCACCTGTGTCATTGAAATGTGTGTTCTCTTCAGAGACCACACATGGAACCACCAGTGTCATTGCATGTGTGTTCTTTTTACTAACAGAACTAGAGTCATTGCATGTGTGTTCTTTTCACATACCACATATGGATCCACTAGTGTCATTGCATGTGTTATCTTTTCACAATCCACCTATGGATCCACCAGTGTCATTGCATGTGTGTTCTTTTTACTACCAACAACCAGAGTCATTGAAATGTGTGTTCTTTTCACATACCACCTATGGATCCACCAGTGTCATTGCATGTGTGTTCTTTTCACAATCCACCTATGGATCCACCAGTGTCATTGCATGTGTGTTCTTTTTACTAACAACAACTGGAGTCATTTCATGACTGTTCGTTTCACATACCACATATGGATCCACCAGTGTCATTGAAATGTGTGTTCTCTTCAGAGACCACACATGGATCCACCAGTGTCATTGCATGTGTGTTCTTTTTACTAACAACAATCAGAGTCATTGAAATGTGTGTTCTTTTCACATACCACCTATGGATCCACCAGTGTCATTGCATGTGTGTTCTTTTCACAATCCACCTATAGATCCACCAGTGTCATTGAATTTGTGTTCTTTTTACTAACAACAACCAGAGTCACTCCATCTGTGTTCTTTTCACATCCCACATATGGATCCACCAGTGTCATTGCATGTGTGTTCTTTTTACTAACAACCAGAGTCATTGAAATGTGTGTTCTCTTTAGAGACCACACATGGATCCACCAGTGTCATTGCATGTATGTTCTTTTTACTAACAATAACCAGAGTCATTGAAATGTGTGTTCTTTACACATACCACATATGGATCGACCAGTGTCATTGCATGTGTGTTCTTTTGACTAACAACAACCAGAGTCATTGAATGTGTGTTCTCTTTATTAACAACATTTAGAGTCATTGAAATGTATGTTCTCTTTAGATACCACACATGGATCCACCAGTGTCATTGCATGTGTGTTCTTTTTACTAACAACAACTAGAGTCATTGAAATGTGTGTTCTTTTCATAGACCACAGATGGATCCACCAGTGTCATTACATGTGTGTTCTTTTTACTAACAACAACTGGAGTCATTGCATGTGTGTTCTTTTCACATACCACATATGGATCCACTAGTGTCATTGCATGTGTGCTCTTTTCACAATCCACCTATGGATCCACCAGTATCATTGCATGTGTGTTCTTTTTACTAACAACAACTGGATTCATTTCATGACTGTTCTTTTCACATACCACATATGGATCCACCTGTGTCATTGAAATGTGTGTTCTCTTCAGAGACCACACATGGAACCACCAGTGTCATTGCATGTGTGTTCTTTTTACTAACAGAACTAGAGTCATTGCATGTGTGTTCTTTTCACATACCACATATGGATCCACTAGTGTCATTGCATGTGTTATCTTTTCACAATCCACCTATGGATCCACCAGTGTCATTGCATGTGTGTTCTTTTTACTAACAACAACCAGAGTCATTGAAATGTGTGTTCTTTTCACATACCACCTATGGATCCACCAGTGTCATTGCATGTGTGTTCTTTTCACAATCCACCTATGGATCCACCAGTGTCATTGCATGTGTGTTCTTTTTACTAACAACAACTGGAGTCATTTCATGACTGTTCGTTTCACATACCACATATGGATCCACCTGTGTCATTGAAATGTGTGTTCTCTTTAGAGACCACACATGGATCCACCAGTGTCATTGCATGTGTGTTCTTTTTACTAACAACAATCAGAGTCATTGAAATGTGTGTTCTTTTCACATACCACCTATGGATCCACCAGTGTCATTGCATGTGTGTTCTTTTCACAATCCACCTATAGATCCACCAGTGTCATTGAATTTGTGTTCTTTTTACTAACAACAACCAGAGTCACTCCAGCTGTGTTCTTTTCACATCCCACATATGGATCCACCAGTGTCATTGCATGTGTGTTCTTTTTACTAACAACCAGAGTCATTGAAATGTGTGTTCTCTTTAGAGACCACACATGGATCCACCAGTGTCATTGCATGTATGTTCTTTTTACTAACAATAACCAGAGTCATTGAAATGTGTGTTCTTTACACATACCACATATGGATCGACCAGTGTCATTGCATGTGTGTTCTTTTGACTAACAACAACCAGAGTCATTGAATGTGTGTTCTCTTTATTAACAACATTTAGAGTCATTGAAATGTATGTTCTCTTTAGATACCACACATGGATCCACCAGTGTCATTGCATGTGTGTTCTTTTTACTAACAACAACTAGAGTCATTGAAATGTGTGTTCTTTTCATAGACCACAGATGGATCCACCAGTGTCATTACATGTGTGTTCTTTTTACTAACAACAACTGGAGTCATTGCATGTGTGTTCTTTTCACATACCACATATGGATCCACTAGTGTCATTGCATGTGTGCTCTTTTCACAATCCACCTATGGATCCACCAGTATCATTGCATGTGTGTTCTTTTTACTAACAACAACTGGATTCATTTCATGACTGTTCTTTTCACATACCACATATGGATCCACCTGTGTCATTGAAATGTGTGTTCTCTTCAGATACCACACATGGAACCACCAGTGTCATTGCATGTGTGTTCTTTTTACTAACAGAACTAGAGTCATTGCATGTGTGTTCTTTTCACATACCACATATGGATCCACTAGTGTCATTGCATGTGTTATCTTTTCACAATCCACCTATGGATCCACCAGTGTCATTGCATGTGTGTTCTTTTTACTAACAACAACCAGAGTGATTGAAATGTGTGTTCTTTTCACATACCACCTATGGATCCACCAGTGTCATTGCATGTGTGTTCTTTTCACAATCCACCTATGGATCCACAAGTGTCATTGCATGTGTGTTCTTTTTACTAACAACAACCAGAGTCATTGCATGTGTGTTGTTTTCACATACCACATATGGATCCACCAGTGTCATTGCATGTGTGTTCTTTTCCCAATCCACCTATGGATCCACCAGTGTCATTGCATGTGTGTTATTTTTACTAACAACAACCAGAGTCATTGAAATGTGTGTTCTTTTCACACACCACCTATGGATCCACCAGTGTCATTGCATGTGTGTTCTTTTCACAATCCACCTATGGATCGACCAGTGTCATTGCATGTGTGTTCTTTTTACTAACAACAACTGGAGTCATTTCATGATTGTTCTTTTCACATACCACATATGGATCCACCAGTGACATTGACATGGGTGTTCTCTTCAGAGACCACACATGGATCCACCAGTGTCATTGCATGTGTGTTCTTTTTACTAACAACAACCAGAGTCATTGAAATGTGTGTTCTTTTCACATACCACCGATGGATCCACCAGTGTCATTGCATGCGTGTTCTTTTCACAATCCACCTATGGATCCACCAGTGTCATTGAATGTGTGTTCTTTTTACTAACAACCAGAGTCATTCCATCTGTGTTCTTTTCACATACCACATATGGATCCACCAAAGTCATTGCATGTGTGTTCTTTTTACTAACAACAACCCGAGTCATTGAAATGTGTGTTCTCTTTAGAGACCACACATGGATCCACCAGTGTCATTGCATGTGTGTTCGTTTTACTAACAACAACCGGAGTCATTGAAATGTGTGTTCTTTACACATACCACATATGGATCCACCAGTGTCATTGCATGTTTGTTCTTTTTACTAACAACAACCAGAGTCATTGCATGTGTGTTCTCTTTAGAGACCACACACGGATCCACCAGTGTCATTGCATTTGTGTTGTTTTTACTAACAACAACCCGAGTCATTGAAATGTGTGTTCTCTTTAGAGACCACACATGGATCCACCAGTGTCATTGCATGTGTGTTCTTTTTACTAACAACAACCAGAGTCATTGAAATGTGTGTTCTTTACACATACCCCGTATGGATCCACCAGTGTCATTGCATGTTTGTTCTTTTTACTAACAACAACCAGAGTCATTGAATGTGTGTTCTCTTTACTAACAACAACTAGAGTCATTGAAATGTATGTTCTCTTTAGATACCACACATGGATCCACCAGTGTCATTGCATGTGTGTTCTTTTTACTAACAACAACCAGAGTCATTGAAATGTGTGTTCTTTTCACATGCCACCTATGGATCCACCAGTGTCATTGCATGTGTGTTCTTATTACTAACACCAACCAGAGTCATTGAAATGTGTGTTCTTTTCACATACCACCTATGGATCCACAGTGTCATTGCATGTGTGTTCTTTTCACAATCCAACTATGGATCCACCAGTGTCATTGCATGTGTGTTCTTTTTACTAACAACAACCAGAGTCATTGCATGTGTGTTGTTTTCACATACCACATATGGATCCACTAGTGTCATTGCATGTGTGTTCTTTTCCCAATCCAGCTATGGATCCACCAGTGTCATTGCATGTGTGTTCTTTTTACTACCAACAACCAGAGTCATTGAAATGTGTGTTCTTTTCACATACCACCTATGGATCCACCAGTGTCATTGCATGTGTGTTCTTTTCACAATCCACCTATGGATCCACCAGTGTCATTGCATGTGTGTTCTTTTTACTAACAACAACTGGAGTCATTTCATGACTGTTCGTTTCACATACCACATATGGATCCACCAGTGTCATTGAAATGTGTGTTCTCTTCAGAGACCACACATGGATCCACCAGTGTCATTGCATGTGTGTTCTTTTTACTAACAACAATCAGAGTCATTGAAATGTGTGTTCTTTTCACATACCACCTATGGATCCACCAGTGTCATTGCATGTGTGTTCTTTTCACAATCCACCTATAGATCCACCAGTGTCATTGAATTTGTGTTCTTTTTACTAACAACAACCAGAGTCACTCCATCTGTGTTCTTTTCACATCCCACATATGGATCCACCAGTGTCATTGCATGTGTGTTCTTTTTACTAACAACCAGAGTCATTGAAATGTGTGTTCTCTTTAGAGACCACACATGGATCCACCAGTGTCATTGCATGTATGTTCTTTTTACTAACAATAACCAGAGTCATTGAAATGTGTGTTCTTTACACATACCACATATGGATCGACCAGTGTCATTGCATGTGTGTTCTTTTGACTAACAACAACCAGAGTCATTGAATGTGTGTTCTCTTTATTAACAACATTTAGAGTCATTGAAATGTATGTTCTCTTTAGATACCACACATGGATCCACCAGTGTCATTGCATTTGTGTTCTTTTTACTAACAACAACTAGAGTCATTGAAATGTGTGTTCTTTTCATAGACCACAGATGGATCCACCAGTGTCATTACATGTGTGTTCTTTTTACTAACAACAACTGGAGTCATTGCATGTGTGTTCTTTTCACATACCACATATGGATCCACTAGTGTCATTGCATGTGTGCTCTTTTCACAATCCACCTATGGATCCACCAGTATCATTGCATGTGTGTTCTTTTTACTAACAACAACTGGATTCATTTCATGACTGTTCTTTTCACATACCACATATGGATCCACCTGTGTCATTGAAATGTGTGTTCTCTTCAGATACCACACATGGAACCACCAGTGTCATTGCATGTGTGTTCTTTTTACTAACAGAACTAGAGTCATTGCATGTGTGTTCTTTTCACATACCACATATGGATCCACTAGTGTCATTGCATGTGTTATCTTTTCACAATCCACCTATGGATCCACCAGTGTCATTGCATGTGTGTTCTTTTTACTAACAACAACCAGAGTCATTGAAATGTGTGTTCTTTTCACATACCACCTATGGATCCACCAGTGTCATTGCATGTGTGTTCTTTTCACAATCCACCTATGGATCCACCAGTGTCATTGCATGTGTGTTCTTTTTACTAACAACAACTGGAGTCATTTCATGACTGTTCGTTTCACATACCACATATGGATCCACCAGTGTCATTGAAATGTGTGTTCTCTTCAGAGACCACACATGGATCCACCAGTGTCATTGCATGTGTGTTCTTTTTACTAACAACAATCAGAGTCATTGAAATGTGTGTTCTTTTCACATACCACCTATGGATCCACCAGTGTCATTGCATGTGTGTTCTTTTCACAATCCACCTATAGATCCACCAGTGTCATTGAATTTGTGTTCTTTTTACTAACAACAACCAGAGTCACTCCATCTGTGTTCTTTTCACATCCCACATATGGATCCACCAGTGTCATTGCATGTGTGTTCTTTTTACTAACAACCAGAGTCATTGAAATGTGTGTTCTCTTTAGAGACCACACATGGATCCACCAGTGTCATTGCATGTATGTTCTTTTTACTAACAATAACCAGAGTCATTGAAATGTGTGTTCTTTACACATACCACATATGGATCGACCAGTGTCATTGCATGTGTGTTCTTTTGACTAACAACAACCAGAGTCATTGAATGTGTGTTCTCTTTATTAACAACATTTAGAGTCATTGAAATGTATGTTCTCTTTAGATACCACACATGGATCCACCAGTGTCATTGCATGTGTGTTCTTTTTACTAACAACAACTAGAGTCATTGAAATGTGTGTTCTTTTCATAGACCACAGATGGATCCACCAGTGTCATTACATGTGTGTTCTTTTTACTAACAACAACTGGAGTCATTGCATGTGTGTTCTTTTCACATACCACATATGGATCCACTAGTGTCATTGCATGTGTGCTCTTTTCACAATCCACCTATGGATCCACCAGTATCATTGCATGTGTGTTCTTTTTACTAACAACAACTGGATTCATTTCATGACTGTTCTTTTCACATACCACATATGGATCCACCTGTGTCATTGAAATGTGTGTTCTCTTCAGAGACCACACATGGAACCACCAGTGTCATTGCATGTGTGTTCTTTTTACTAACAGAACTAGAGTCATTGCATGTGTGTTCTTTTCACATACCACATATGGATCCACTAGTGTCATTGCATGTGTTATCTTTTCACAATCCACCTATGGATCCACCAGTGTCATTGCATGTGTGTTCTTTTTACTAACAACAACCAGAGTGATTGAAATGTGTGTTCTTTTCACATACCACCTATGGATCCACCAGTGTCATTGCATGTGTGTTCTTTTCACAATCCACCTATGGATCCACAAGTGTCATTGCATGTGTGTTCTTTTTACTAACAACAACCAGAGTCATTGCATGTGTGTTGTTTTCACATACCACATATGGATCCACCAGTGTCATTGCATGTGTGTTCTTTTCCCAATCCACCTATGGATCCACCAGTGTCATTGCATGTGTGTTATTTTTACTAACAACAACCAGAGTCATTGAAATGTGTGTTCTTTTCACACACCACCTATGGATCCACCAGTGTCATTGCATGTGTGTTCTTTTCACAATCCACCTATGGATCGACCAGTGTCATTGCATGTGTGTTCTTTTTACTAACAACAACTGGAGTCATTTCATGATTGTTCTTTTCACATACCACATATGGATCCACCAGTGACATTGAAATGGGTGTTCTCTTCAGAGACCACACATGGATCCACCAGTGTCATTGCATGTGTGTTCTTTTTACTAACAACAACCAGAGTCATTGAAATGTGTGTTCTTTTCACATACCACCGATGGATCCACCAGTGTCATTGCATGCGTGTTCTTTTCACAATCCACCTATGGATCCACCAGTGTCATTGAATGTGTGTTCTTTTTACTAACAACCAGAGTCATTCCATCTGTGTTCTTTTCACATACCACATATGGATCCACCAAAGTCATTGCATGTGTGTTCTTTTTACTAACAACAACCCGAGTCATTGAAATGTGTGTTCTCTTTAGAGACCACACATGGATCCACCAGTGTCATTGCATGTGTGTTATTTTTACTAACAACAACCGGAGTCATTGAAATGTGTGTTCTTTACACATACCACATATGGATCCACCAGTGTCATTGCATGTTTGTTCTTTTTACTAACAACAACCAGAGTCATTGCATGTGTGTTCTCTTTAGAGACCACACACGGATCCACCAGTGTCATTGCATTTGTGTTGTTTTTACTAACAACAACCCGAGTCATTGAAATGTGTGTTCTCTTTAGAGACCACACATGGATCCACCAGTGTCATTGCATGTGTGTTCTTTTTACTAACAACAACCAGAGTCATTGAAATGTGTGTTCTTTACACATACCCCGTATGGATCCACCAGTGTCATTGCATGTTTGTTCTTTTTACTAACAACAACCAGAGTCATTGAATGTGTGTTCTCTTTACTAACAACAACTAGAGTCATTGAAATGTATGTTCTCTTTAGATACCACACATGGATCCACCAGTGTCATTGCATGTGTATTCTTTTTACTAACAACAACCAGAGTCATTGAAATGTGTGTTCTCTTCAGAGACCACACATGGATCCACCAGTGTCATTGCATGTGTGCAATTTTTACGAACAACAACCAGTGTCATTACATGTGTGTTCTTTTCACATACCACATATGGATCCACCAGTGAAATTGCATGTGTGTTCTCTTCAGAGACCACACATGGATCAACCAGTGTCATTGCATGTGTGTTCTTGTTACTAACAACAACCAGAGTCATTGCATGCGTGTTCTTTTCACATACCACATATGGATCCACCAGTGTCATTGCATGTGTGTTCTTTTCACAATCCACCTATTGATCCACCAGTGTCATTGCATGTGTGTTCTTTTTACTAACAACAACTAGAGTCATTGAAATGTGTGTTCTTTTCACATACCAAATATGGATCCACCAGTGTCATTGCATGTGTGTTCTTTTCACAATCCACCTATGGATCCACCAGTGTCATTGCATGTGTGTTCTTTTTACTAACAACAAACTGGAGTCATTTCATGACTGTTCTTTTCACATACCACATATGGATCCACTAGTGTCATTGAAATGTGTGCTCTCTTCAGAGACCACACATGGATCCACCAGTGTCATTGCATGTGTGTTCTTTTTACTAACAACAACCAGAGTCATTGCATGTGTGTTCTTTTCACATACCACACATGGATCCACCAGTGTCATTGCATGTGTGCAATTTTTAGTAACAACAACAAGTGTCATTGCATGTGTGTTCTTTTCACATACCACATATGGTTCCACCAGTGTCATTGCATGTGAGTTCTCTTAAGAGACCACACATGGATCCACCAGTGTCATTGCATGTGTGTTCTTGTTACTAACAACAACCAGAGTCATTGCATGCGTGTTCTTTTCACATACCACATATGGATCCACCAGTGTCATTGCATGTGTGTTCTTTTCACAATCCACCTATGGATCCACCAGTGTCATTGCATGTGTGTTCTTTTTACTAACAACAACTGGAGTCATTTCATGACTGTTCTTTTCACATACCACATATGGATCCACTCGTGTCATTGAAATGTGTGTTCTCTTTAGAGACCACACATGGATCCACCAGTGTTATTACATGTGTGTTCTTTTTACTAACAACAACTGGAGTCATTACATGTATGTTCTTTTTGCATACCACATATGGATCCCCTAGTGTCATTGCATTTGTGCTCGTTTCACAATCCACCTATGAATCCACCAGTGTCATTGCATGTGTGTTCTTTTTACAAACAACAACCAGAGTCATTGAAATGTGTGGTCTTTTCACAAACCACCTATGGATCCACCAGTGTCATTGCATGTGTGTTCTTTTCACAATCCACCTATGGATCCACTAGTGTCATTGCATGTGTGTTCTTTTTACTAACAACAACCAGAGTCATTGCATGTGTGTTCTTTTCACATACCACATATGGATCCACCGGTGTCAGTGAAATGTGTGTTGTCTTCAGAGACCACACATGGATCCACCAGTGTCATTGCATGTGTGTTCTTTTTACTAACAGAACTAGAGTCATTGCATGTGTGTTCTTTTCACATACCACATATGGATCCACTAGTGTCATTGCATGTGTTATCTTTTCACAATCCACCTATGGATCCACCAGTGTCATTGCATGTGTGTTCTTTTTACTAACAACAACTAGAGTCATTTCATGACTGTTCGTTTCACATACCACATATGGATCCACCAGTGTCATTGCATGTGTGTTCTTTTTACTAACAACAACTGGAGTCATTGCATGTGTGTTGTTTTCAGATACCACAAATGGATCCACCAGTGTCATTGCATGTGTGTTCTTTTCACAATCCACCTATGGATCCAGCAGTGTCATTGCATATGTGTTCTTTGTACTAACAACAACTGGAGTCATTTCATGACTGTTCTTTTCACATACCAGATAAGGATCCACCAGTATCATTGAAATGTGTGTTCTCTTCAGTGACCACACATGGAACCACCAGTGTCATTGCATGTGTGTTCTTTTTACTAACAACAACTAGAGTCATTACATGTGTGTTCTTTTCACAATCCACCTATGGATCCACCAGTGTCATTGCATATGTGTTCTTTGTACTAACAACAACTGGAGTCATTTCCTGACTGTTCTTTTCACATACCACATATGGATCCACCAGTGTCATTGAAATGTGTGTTCTCTTCAGAGACCACACATGGAACCACCAGTGTCATTGCATGTGTGTTCTTTTTTACTTACAACAACTGGAGTCATTGCATGTGTGTTCTTTTCACATACCACATATGGATCCACTAGTGTCATTGCATGTGTTCTCTTTTCACAATCCACCTATGGATCCACCAGTGTCATTGCATGTGTGTTCTTTTTACTAACAACAACCAGAGTCATTGAAATGTGTATTCTTTTCACATACCACCTATGGATCCACCAGTGTCATTGCATGTGTGTTCTTTTCACAATCCACCTATGGATCCACAAATGTCATTGCATGTGTGTTCTTTTTACTAACAACAACCAGAGTCATTGAAATGTGTGTTATTTTCACATACCACCTATGGATCCACCTGTGTTATTGCATGTGTGTTCTTTTCACAATCCACCTATGGATCCACCAGTGTCATTGCATGTGTGTTCTTTTTACTAACAACAACTGGAGTCATTTCATAACTGTTCTTTTCACATACCACATATGGATCCACCAGTGTCATTGAAATGTGTGTTCTCTTTAGAGACCACACATGGATCGACCAGTGTCATTGCACGTGTGTTCTTTTTACTAACAACAACCAGAGTCATTGAAATGTGTGTTCTCTTCAGATACCACACATGGATCCACCAGTGTCATTGCATGTGTGCAATTTTTACTAACAACAACCAGTGTCATTGCATGTGTGTTCTTTTCACATACCACATATGGATCCACCAGTGTCATTGCATGTGTGTTCTCTTCAGAGACCACACATGGATCCACCAGTGTCATTGCATGTGTGTTCTTGTTACTAACAACAACCAGAGTCATTGCATGCGTGTTCTTTTCACATACCACATATGGATCCACCAGTGTCATTGCATGTGTGTTCTTTTCACAATCCACCTATGGATCCACTAGTGTCATTGCATGTGTGTTCTTTTTACTAACAATAACTAGAGTCATTGAAATGTGTGTTCTCTTCAGATACCACACATGGATCCACCAGTGTCATTGCATGTGTGCAATTTTTACTAACAACAACCAGTGTCATTGCATGTGTGTTCTTTTTACTAACAACAACCAGAGTCATTGAAATGTGTGTTCTCTTCAGATACCACACATGGATCCACCGGTGTCATTGCATGTGTGCAATTTTTACTAACAACAACCAGTGTCATTGCATGTGTGTTCTTTTCACATACCACATATGGATCCACCAGTGTCATTGCATGTGTGTTCTCTTCAGAGACTACACATGGATCCACCAGTGTCATTGCATGTGTGTTCTTGTTACTAACAACAACCAGAGTCATTGCATGCGTGTTCTTTTCACATACCACATATGGATCCACCAGTGTCATTGCATGTGTGTTCTTTCACAATCCACCTATGGATCCACCAGTGTCATTGAATGTGTGTTCTTTTTACAAACAACAACTAGTCATTTCATGACTGTTCTTTTCACATACGACATATGGATCCACCGGTGTCATTGAAATGTGTATTCTCTTCAGAGACCACACATGGATCCACCAGTGTCATTGCATGTGTGTTCTTTTTACTAACAACAACCAGAGTCATTGCATGTGTGTTCTTTTCACATACCACATATGGATCCACCAGTGTCATTGCATGTGTCTTCTTTCACAATCCACCTATGGATCCACCAGTGTCATTGCAAGTGTGTTCTTTTTACAAACAACAACTAGTCATTTCATGACTGTTCTTTTCACATACCACATATGGATCCACCAGTGTCATTGCATGTGTGTTCTTTTTACTAACAACAACTGGAGTCATTGCATGTATGTTCTTTTCACATACCAAATATGGATCCTCCAGTGTCATTGCATGTGTGTTCTTTTCACAATCCACCTATGGATCCACCAGTGTCATTGCATATGTGTTCTTTGTACTAACAACAACTGGAGTCATTTCATGACTGTTCTTTTCACATACCACAGATGGATCCACCAGTGTCATTGAAATGTGTGTTCTCTTCAGAGACCACACATGGATCCACCAGTGTCATTGCATGTGTGTTCTTTTTATTAACAACAACTAGAGTCATTGCATGTGTGTTCTTTTCACATACCACATATGGATCCACTAGTGTCATTGCATGTGTTCTCTTTTCACAATCCACCTATGGATCCACCAGTATCATTGCATGTGTGTTCTTTTTACTAACAACAAAAAGAGTCATTGAAATGTGTGTTCTTTTCACATACCACCTATGGATCCACCAGTGTCATTGCATGTGTGTTCTTTTCACAATCCACCTATGGATCCACTAGTGTCATTGCATGTATGTTCTTTTTACTAACAACAACCAGAGTCATTGCATGTGTGTTGTTTTCACATACCACATATGGATCCAACAGTGTCATTGCATGTGTGTTCTTTTCCCAATCCACCTATGGATCCACTAGTGTCATTGCATGTGTGTTCTTTTTACTAACAACAACCAGAGTCATTGAAATGTGTGTTCCTTTCACATACCACCTATGGATCCACCAGTGTCATTGCATGTGTGTTCTTTTCACAATCCACCTATGGATCCACCACTGTCATTGCATGTGTGTTCTTTTTACTAACAACAACTGGAGTCATTTCATGACTGTTCTTTTCACATACCACATATGGATCCACCAGTGTCATTGAAATGTGTGTTCTCTTCAGAGACCACACATGGAACCACCAGTGTCATTGCATGTGTGTTCTTTTTACTAACAACATCTGGAGTCATTGCATGTGTGTTCTTTTCACATACCACATATGGATCCACTAGTGTCATTGCATGTGTTCTCTTTTCACAATCCACCTATGGATCCACCAGTGTCATTGCATGTGTGTTCTTTTTACTAGCAACAACCAAAGTCATTGAAATGTGTGTTCTTTTCACATACCACCTATGGATCCACCAGTGTCATTGCATGTGTGTTCTTTTCACAATCCACCTATGGATCCACTAGTGTCATTGCATGTGTGTTCTTTTTACTAACAACAACCAGAGTCATTGCATGTGTGTTGTTTTCACATACCACATATGGATCCAATAGTGTCATTGCATGTGTGTTCTTTTCCCAATCCACCTATGGATCCACTAGTGTCATTGCATGTGTGTTCTTTTTACTAACAACAACCAGAGTCATTGAAATGTGTGTTCTTTTCACATACCACCTATGGATCCACCAGTGTCATTGCATGTGTGTTCTTTTCACAATCCACCTATGGATCCACCAGTGTCATTGCATGTGTGTTCTTTTTACTAACAACAACTGGAGTCATTTTATGACTGTTCTTTTCACATACTACATATGGATCCACCAGTGTCATTGAAATGTGTGTTCTCTTGAGAGACCAGACATGGATCCACCAGTGTCATTGCATGTGTGTTCTTTTTACTAACAACAACCAGAGTCATTGAAATGTGTGTTCTCTTCAGAGACCACACATGGATCCACCAGTGTCATTGCATGTGTGCAATTTTTACTAACAACAACCAGTGTCATTGCATGTGTGTTCTTTTCACATACCACATATGGATCCACCAGTGTCATTGCATGTGTGTTCTCTTCACAGACCACACATGGATCCACCAGTGTCATTGCATGTGTGTTCTTGTTACTATAAACAACCAGAGTCATTGAAATGTGTGTTCTTTTCACATACCACCTATGGATCCACCAGTGTCATTGCATGTGTGTTCTTTTCACAATCCACCTATGGATCCACTAGTGTCATTGCATGTATGTTCTTTTTACTAACAACAACCAGAGTCATTGCATGTGTGTTTTTTTCACATACCACATATGGATCCAACAGTGTCATTGCATGTGTGTTCTTTTCCCAATCCACCTATGGATCCACTAGTGTCATTGCATGTGTGTTCTTTTTACTAACAACAACCAGAGTCATTGAAATGTGTGTTCCTTTCACATACCACCTATGGATCCACCAGTGTCATTGCATGTGTGTTCTTTTCACAATCCACCTATGGATCCACCACTGTCATTGCATGTGTGTTCTTTTTACTAACAACAACTGGAGTCATTTCATGACTGTTC
The DNA here is from genome assembly GCA_916181665.1 of Avena sativa. NCBI lineage: Eukaryota > Viridiplantae > Streptophyta > Magnoliopsida > Poales > Poaceae > Avena > Avena sativa. The sequence continues at coordinate 35,218,713 of OV702290.1, forward strand.
TTTTCACATACCACATATGGATCCACCAGTGTCATTGAAATGTGTGTTCTCTTCAGAGACCACACATGGAACCACCAGTGTCATTGCATGTGTGTTCTTTTTACTAACAACAACTGGAGTCATTGCATGTGTGTTCTTTTCACATACCACATATGGATCCACTAGTGTCATTGCATGTGTTCTCTTTTCACAATCCACCTATGGATCCACCAGTGTCATTGCATGTGTGTTCTTTTTACTAGCAACAACCAAAGTCATTGAAATGTGTGTTCTTCATACCACCTATGGATCCACCAGTGTCATTGCATGTGTGTTCTTTTCACAATCCACCTATGGATCCACCAGTGTCATTGCATGTGTGTTCTTTTTACTAACAACAACCAGAGTCATTGCATGTGTGTTGTTTTCACATACCACATATGGATCCAACAGTGTCATTGCATGTGTGTTCTTTTCCCAATTAACCTATGGATCCACTAGTGTCATTGCATGTGTGTTCTTTTTACTAACAACAACCAGAGTCATTGAAATGTGTGTTCTTTTCACAATCCACCTATGGATCCACCAGTGTCATTGCATGTGTGTTATTTTTACTAACAACAACTGGAGTCATTTTATGACTGTTCTTTTCACATACTACATATGGATCCACCAGTGTCATTGAAATGTGTGTTCTCTTGAGAGACCAGACATGGATCCACCAGTGTCATTGCATGTGTGTTCTTTTTACTAACAACAACCAGAGTCATTGAAATGTGTGTTCTCTTCAGAGACCACACATGGATCCACCAGTGTCATTGCATGTGTGCAATTTTTACTAACAACAACCAGTGTCATTGCATGTGTGTTCTTTTCACATACCACATATGGATCCACCAGTGTCATTGCATGTGTGTTCTCTTCAGAGACCACACATGGATCCACCAGTGTCATTGCATGTGTGTTCTTGTTACTAACAACAACCAGAGTCATTGAATGTGTGTTCTTTTCACATACCACATATGGATCCACCAGTGTCATTGCATGTGTGTTCTATTCACAATCCAGCTATGGATCCACTAGTGTCATTGCATGTGTGTTCTTTTTACTAACAACAAGTAGAGTCTTTTCATGACTGTTCTTTTCGCATACCACATATGGATCCACCTGTGTCATTGAAATGTGTGTTCTCTTTAGAGACCACACATGGATCCACCAGTGTCATTACATGTGTGTTCTTTTTACTAAGAACAACTGGAGTCATTACATGTATGTTTTTTCGCATACCACATATGGATCCCCTAGTGTCATTGCATGTGTGCTCTTTTCACAATCCACCTATGTATCCACCAGTGTCATTGCATGTGTGTTCTTTTTACTAACAACAACCAGAGTCATTGAAATGTGTGTTCTTTTCACATACCACCTATGGATCCACCAGTGTCATTGCATGTGTGTTCTTTTCACAATCCACCTATGGATCCGCCAGTGTCATGGCATGTGTGTTCTTTTTACTAAGAACAACCAGAGTCATTGCATGTGTGTTCTTTTCACATACAACATATGGATCCCCCGGTGTCATTGAAATGTGTGTTCTCTTCAGAGAACACACATGGATCCACCAGTGTCATTGGATGTGTGTTCTTTTTACTAACAACAACCAGAGTCATTGCATGTGTGTTATTTTCACATACCACATATGGATCCACCAGTGTCATTGCATGTGTGTTCTTTCACAATCCACCTATGGATCCACCAGTGTCATTGCATGTGTGTTCTTTTTACAAACAACAACTAGTCATTTCATGACTGTTCTTTTCACATACCACATATGGATCCACCAGTGTCATTGCATGTGTGCTCTTTTTACTAACAACAACTGGAGTCATTGCATGTGTGTTCTTTTCACATACCACATATGGATCCTCCAGTGTCATTGCATGTGTGTTCTTTTCACAATCCACCTATGGATCCACCAGTGTCATTGCATATGTGTTCTTTGTACTAACAACAACTAGAGTCATTTCATGACTGTTCTTTTCACATACCACATATGGATCCACCAGTGTCATTGAAATGTGTGTTCTCTTCAGAGACCACACATGGATCCACCAGTGTCATTGCATGTGTGTTCTTTTTACTAACAACAACTAGAGTCATTGCATGTGTGTTCTTTTCACATACCACATATGGATCCACTAGTGTCATTGCATGTGTTCTCTTTTCACATTCCACCTATGGATCCACCAGTATCATTGCATGTGTGTTCTTTTTACTAACAACAACAAGAGTCATTGAAATGTGTGTTCTTTTCACATACCACCTATGGATCCACCAGTGTCATTGCATGTGTGTTCTTTTCAACATCCAGCTATGGATCCACTAGTGTCATTGCATGTGTGTTCTTTTTACTAACAACAACCAGAGTCATTGCATGTGTGTTGTTTTCACATACGACATATGGATCCAACAGTGTCATTGCATGTGTGTTCTTTTCCCAATCCACCTATGGATCCACTAGTGTCATTGCATGTGTGTTCTTTTTACTAACAACAACCAGAGTCATTGAAATGTGTGTTCCTTTCACATACCACCTATGGATCCACCAGTGTCATTGCATGTGTGTTCTTTTCACAATCCACCTATGGATCCGCCAGTGTCATGGCATGTGTGTTCTTTTTACTAAGAACAACCAGAGTCATTGCATGTGTGTTCTTTTCACATACAACATATGGATCCCCCGGTGTCATTGAAATGTGTGTTCTCTTCAGAGAACACACATGGATCCACCAGTGTCATTGCATGTGTGTTCTTTTTACTAACAACAACCAGAGTCATTGCATGTGTGTTCTTTTCACATACCACATATGGATCCACCAGTGTCATTGCATGTGTGTTCTTTCACAATCCACCTATGGATCCACCAGTGTCATTGCATGTGTGTTCTTTTTACAAACAACAACTAGTCATTTCATGACTGTTCTTTTCACATACCACATATGGATCCACCAGTGTCATTGCATGTGTGCTCTTTTTACTAACAACAACTGGAGTCATTGCATGTGTGTTCTTTTCACATACCACATATGGATCCACCAGTGTCATTGCATGTGTGTTCTTTTCACAATCCAGCTATGGATCCACTAGTGTCATTGCATGTGTGTTCTTTTTACTAACAACAACCAGAGTCATTGCATGTGTGTTGTTTTCACATACGACATATGGATCCAACAGTGTCATTGCATGTGTGTTCTTTTCCCAATCCACCTATGGATCCACTAGTGTCATTGCATGTGTGTTCTTTTTACTAACAACAACCAGAGTCATTGAAATGTGTGTTCCTTTCACATACCACCTATGGATCCACCAGTGTCATTGCATGTGTGTTCTTTTCACAATCCACCTATGGATCCACCAGTGTCATTGCATGTGTGTTCTTTTTACTAACAACAACTGGAGTCATTTCATGACTGTTCTTTTCACATACCACATATGGATCCACAAGTGTAATTGAAATGTGTGTTCTCTTGAGAGACCACACATGGATCCACCAGTGTCATTGCATGTGTGTTCTTTTTACTAACAACAACCAGAGTCATTGCATGTGTGTTCTTTTCACATACCACATATGGATCCACCAGTGTCATTGCATGTGTGTTCTTTCACAATCCACCTATGGATCCACCAGTGTCATTGCATGTGTGTTCTTTTTACAAACAACAACTAGTCATTTCATGACTGTTCTTTTCACATACCACATATGGATCCACCAGTGTCATTGCATGTGTGCTCTTTTTACTAACAACAACTGGAGTCATTGCATGTGTGTTCTTTTCACATACCACATATGGATCCTCCAGTGTCATTGCATGTGTGTTCTTTTCACAATCCACCTATGGATCCACCAGTGTCATTGCATATGCGTTCTTTGTACTAACAACAACTAGAGTCATTTCATGACTGTTCTTTTCACATACCACATATGGATCCACCAGTGTCATTGAAATGTGTGTTCTCTTCAGAGACCACACATGGATCCACCAGTGTCATTGCATGTGTGTTCTTTTTACTAACAACAACTAGAGTCATTGCATGTGTGTTCTTTTCACATACCACATATGGATCCACTAGTGTCATTGCATGTGTTCTCTTTTCACAATCCACCTATGGATCCACCAGTATCATTGCATGTGTGTTCTTTTTACTAACAACAACAAGAGTCATTGAAATGTGTGTTCTTTTCACATACCACCTATGGATCCACCAGTGTCATTGCATGTGTGTTCTTTTCAACATCCAGCTATGGATCCACTAGTGTCATTGCATGTGTGTTCTTTTTACTAACAACAACCAGAGTCATTGCATGTGTGTTGTTTTCACATACCACATATGGATCCAACAGTGTCATTGCATGTGTGTTCTTTTCCCAATCCACCTATGGATCCACCAGTGTCATTGCATGTGTGTTCTTTTTACTAACAACAACCAGAGTCATTGAAATGTGTGTTCCTTTCACATACCACCTATGGATCCACCAGTGTCATTGCATGTGTGTTCTTTTCACAATCCACCTATGGATCCACCAGTGTCATTGCATGTGTGTTCTTTTTACTAACAACAACTGGAGTCATTTCATGACTGTTCTTTTCACATACCACATATGGATCCACAAGTGTCATTGAAATGTGTGTTCTCTTGAGAGACCACACATGGATCCACCAGTGTCATTGCATGTGTGTTCTTTTTACTAACAACAACCAGAGTCATTGAAATGTGTGTTCTCTTCAGAGACCACACATGGATCCACCAGTGTCATTGCATGTGTGTTCTTTTTACTAACAACAACTAGAGTCATTGCATGTGTGTTGTTTTCACATACCACATATGGATCCACCAGTGTCATTGCATGTGTGTTCTTTCACAATCCACCTATGGATCCACCAGTGTCATTGCATGTGTGTTCTTTTTACAAACAACAACTAGTCATTTCATGACTGTTCTTTTCACATACGACATATGGATCCACCGGTGTCATTGAAATGTGTGTTCTCTTCAGAGACCACACATGGATCCACCAGTGTCATTGCATCTGTGTTCTTTTTACTAACAACAACCAGAGTCATTGCATGTGTGTTCTTTTCACATACCACATATGGATCCACCAGTGTCATTGCATGTGTCTTCTTTCACAATCCCCCTATGGATCCACCAGTGTCATTGTATGTGTGTTCTTTTTACTAACAACAACCAAAGTCATTGAAATGTGTGTTCTTTTAACATACCACCTATGGATCCACCAGTGTCATTGCATGTGTGTTCTTTTCACAATCCACCTATGGATCCACCAGTGTCATTGCATGTGTGTTCTTTTTACTAACAACAACCAGAGTCATTGCATCTGTGTTGTTTTCACATACCACATATGGATCCAACAGTGTCATTGCATGTGTGTTCTTTTCCCAATCCACCTATGGATCCACTAGTGTCATTGCATGTGTGTTCTTTTTACTAACAACAACCAGAGTCATTGAAATGTGTGTTCTTTTCACATACCACCTATGGATCCACCAGTGTCATTGCATGTGTGTTCTTTTCACAATCCACCTATGGATCCACCAGTGTCATTGCATGTGTGTTCTTTTTACTAACAACAACTGGAGTCATTTAATGACTGTTCTTTTCACATACTACATATGGATCCACCAGTGTCATTGAAATGTGTGTTCTCTTGAGAGACCACACATGGATCCACTAGTGTCATTGCATGTGTGTTCTTTTTACTAACAACAACCAGAGCCATTGAAATGTGTGTTCTCTTCAGAGACCACACATGGATCCACCAGTGTCATTGCATGTGTGCAATTTTTACTAACAACAACCAGTGTCATTGCATGTGTGTTCTTTTCACATACCACATATGGATCCACCAGTGTCATTGCATGTGTGTTATCTTCAGAGACCACACATGGATCCACCAGTGTCATTGCATGTGTGTTCTTGTTACTAACAACAACCAGAGTCATTGCATGCATGTTCTTTTCACATACCACATATGGATCCACCAGTGTCATTGCATGTGTGTTCTATTCACAATCCAGCTATGGATCCACTAGTGTCATTGCATGTGTGTTCTTTTTACTAACAACAAGTAGAGTCTTTTCATGACTGTTCTTTTCACATACCACATATGGATCCACCTGTGTCATTGAAATGTGTGTTCTCTTTAGAGACCACACATGGATCCACCAGTGTCATTACATGTGTGTTCTTTTTACTAACAACAACTGGAGTCATTACAAGTATGTTCTTTTCGCATACCACATATGGATCCCCTAGTGTCATTAAATGTGTGCTCTTTTCACAATCCACCTATGTATCCACCAGTGTCATTGCATGTGTGTTCTTTTTACTAACAACCAGAGTCATTGCATGTGTTTTCTTTTCACAATCCACCTATGGATCCGCCAGTGTCATTGCATGTGTGTTCTTTTTACTAACAACAACTAGAGTGATTTCATGAATGTTCTTTTCACATACCACATATGGATCCACCAGTGTCATTGCATGTGTGTTCTTTTTACTAACAACAACTGGAGTCATTGCATGTGTGTTGTTTTCACATACCACATATGGATCCACCAGTGTCATTGCATGTGTGTTCTTTCACAATCCACCTATGGATCCACCAGTGTCATTGCATGTGTGTTCTTTTTACAAACAACAACTAGTCATTTCATGACTGTTCTTTTCACATACGACATATGGATCCACCGGTGTCATTGAAATGTGTGTTCTCTTCAGAGACCACACATGGATCCACCAGTGTCATTGCATGTGTGTTCTTTTTACTAACAACAACCAGAGTCATTGCATGTGTGTTCTTTTCACATACCACATATGGATCCACCAGTGTCATTGCATGTGTCTTCTTTCACAATCCACCTATGGATCCACCAGTGTCATTGCACGTGTGTTCTTTTTACAAACAACAACTAGTCATTTCATGACTGTTCTTTTCACATACCACATATGGATCCACAAGTGTCATTGCATGTGTGTTCTTTTTACTAACAACAACTGGAGTCATTGCATGTGTGTTCTTTTCACATACCAAATATGGATCCTCCAGTGTCATTGCATGTGTGTTCTTTTCACAATCCACCTATGGATCCACCAGTGTCATTGCATATGTGTTCTTTGTACTAACAACAACTGGAGTCATTTCATGACTGTTCTTTTCACATACCACATATGGATCCACCAGTGTCATCGAAATGTGTGTTCTCTTCAGAGACCACACATGGATCCACCAGTGTCATTGCATGTGTGTTCTTTTTACTAACAACAACTAGAGTCATTGCATGTGTGTTCTTTTCACATACCACATATGGATCCACGAGTGTCATTGCATGTGTTCTCTTTTCACAATCCACCTATGGATCCACCAGTATCATTGCATGTGTGTTCTTTTTACTAACAACAAAAAGAGTCATTGAAATGTGTGTTCTTTTCACATACCACCTATGGATCCACCAGTGTCATTGCATGTGTGTTCTTTTCACAATCCACCTATGGATCCACTAGTGTCATTGCATGTATGTTCTTTTTACTAACAACAACCAGAGTCATTGCATGTGTGTTTTTTTCACATACCACATATGGATCCAACAGTGTCATTGCATGTGTGTTCTTTTCCCAATCCACCTATGGATCCACTAGTGTCATTGCATGTGTGTTCTTTTTACTAACAACAACCAGATTCATTGAAATGTGTGTTCCTTTCACATACCACCTATGGATCCACCAGTGTCATTGCATGTGTGTTCTTTTCACAATCCACCTATGGATCCACCAGTGTCATTGCATGTGTGTTCTTTTTACTAACAACAACTGGAGTCATTTCATGACTGTTCTTTTCACATACCACATATGGATCCACCAGTGTCATTGAAATGTGTGTTCTCTTCAGAGACCACACATGGAACCACCAGTGTCATTGCATGTGTGTTCTTTTTACTAACAACAACTGGAGTCATTGCATGTGTGTTCTTTTCACATACCACATATGGATCCACTAGTGTCATTGCATGTGTTCTCTTTTCACAATCCACCTATGGATCCACCAGTGTCATTGCATGTGTGTTCTTTTTACTAGCAACAACCAAAGTCATTAAAATGTGTGTTATTTTCACATACCACCTATGGATCCACCAGTGTCATTGCATGTGTGTTCTTTTCACAATCCACCTATGGATCCACTAGTGTCATTGCATGTGTGTTGTTTTTACTAACAACAACCAGAGTCATTGCATGTGTGTTGTTTTCACATACCACATATGGATCCAACAGTGTCATTGCATGTGTGTTCTTTTCCCAATCCACCTATGGATCCACTAGTGTCATTGCATGTGTGTTCTTTTTACTAACAACAACCAGAGTCATTGAAATGTGTGTTCTTTTCACATACCACCTATGGATCCACCAGTGTCATTGCATGTGTGTTCTTTTCACAATCCACCTATGGATCCACCAGTGTCATTGCATGTGTGTTCTTTTTACTAACAACAACTGGAGTCATTTTATGACTGTTCTTTTCACATACTACATATGGATCCACCAGTGTCATTGAAATGTGTGTTCTCTTGAGAGACCAGACATGGATCCACCAGTGTCATTGCATGTGTGTTCTTTTTACTAACAACAACCAGAGTCATTGAAATGTGTGTTCTCTTCAGAGACCACACATGGATCCACCAGTGTCATTGCATGTGTGCAATTTTTCTAACAACAACCAGTGTCATTGCATGTGTGTTCTTTTCAGATACCACATATGGATCCACCAGTGTCATTGCATGTGTGTTCTCTTCAGAGACCACACATGGATCCACCAGTGTCATTGCATGTGTGTTCTTGTTACTAACAACAACCAGAGTCATTGAATGTGTGTTCTTTTCACATACCACATATGGATCCACCAGTGTCATTGCATGTGTGTTCTATTCATAATCCAGCTATGGATCCACTAGTGTCATTGCATGTGTGTTCTTTTTACTAACAACAAGTAGAGTCTTTTCATGACTGTTCTTTTCGCATACCACATATGGATCCACCCGTGTCATTGAAATGTGTGTTCTCTTTAGAGACCACACATGGATCCACCAGTGTCATTACATGTGTGTTCTTTTTACTAACAACAACTGGAGTCATTACATGTATGCTCTTTTCGCATACCACATATGGATCCCCTAGTGTCATTGTATGTGTGCTCTTTTCACAATCCACCTATGTATCCACCAGTGTCATTGCATGTGTGTTCTTTTTACTAACAACAACCAGAGTCATTGAAATGTGTGTTCTTTTCACATACCACCTATGGATCCACCAGTGTCATTGCATGTGTGTTCTTTTCACAATCCACCTATGGATCCGCCAGTGTCATGGAATGTTTGTTCTTTTTACTAAGAACAACCAGAGTCATTGCATGTGTGTTCTTTTCACATACGACATATGGATCCACCGGTGTCATTGAAATGTGTGTTCTCTTCAGAGAACACACATGGATCCACCAATGTCATTGCATGTGTGTTCTTTTTACTAACAACAACCAGAGTCATTGCATGTGTGTTCTTTTCACATACCACATATGGATCCACCAGTGTCATTGCATGTGTGTTCTTTCACAATCCACCTATGGATCCACCAGTGTCATTGCATGTGTGTTCTTTTTACAAACAACAACTAGTCATTTCATGACTGTTCTTTTCACATACCACATATGGATCCACCAGTGTCATTGCATGTGTGCTCTTTTTACTAACAACAACTGGAGTCATTGCATGTGTGTTCTTTTCACATACCACATATGGATCCTCCAGTGTCATTGCATGTGTGTTCTTTTCACAATCCACCTATGGATCCACCAGTGTCATTGCATATGTGTTCTTTGTACTAACAACAACTAGAGTCATTTCATGACTGTTCTTTTCACATACCACATATGGATCCACCAGTGTCATTGAAATGTGTGTTCTCTTCAGAGACCACACATGGATCCACCAGTGTCATTGCATGTGTGTTCTTTTTACTAACAACAACTAGAGTCATTGCATGTGTGTTCTTTTCACATACCACATATGGATCCACTAGTGTCATTGCATGTGTTCTCTTTTCACAATCCACCTATGGATCCACCAGTATCATTGCATGTGTGTTCTTTTTACTAACAACAACAAGAGTCATTGAAATGTGTGTTCTTTTCACATACCACCTATGGATCCACCAGTGTCATTGCATGTGTGTTCTTTTCACAATCCACCTATGGATCCAGTAGTGTCATTGCATGTGTGTTCTTTTTACTAACAGCAACCAGAGTCATTGCATGTGTGTTGTTTTCACATACCACATATGGATCCAACAGTGTCATTGCATGTGTGTTCTTTTCCCAATCCACCTATGGATCCACTAGTGTCATTGCATGTGTGTTCTTTTTACTAACAACAACCAGAGTCATTGAAATGTGTGTTCCTTTCACATACCACCTATGGATCCACCAGTGTCATTGCATGTGTGTTCTTTTCACAATCCACCTATGGATCCACCAGTGTCATTGCATGTGTGTTCTTTTTACTAACAACAACTGGAGTCATTTCATGACTGTTCTTTTCACATACCACATATGGATCCACCAGTGTCATTGAAATGTGTGTTCTCTTCAGAGACCACACATGGATCCACCAGTGTCATTGCATGTGTGTTCTTTTTACTAACAACAACCAGAGTCATTGAAATGTGTGTTCTTTTCACATACCACATATGGATCCACCAGTGTCATTGCATGTGTGTTCTTTCACAATCCACCTATGGATCCACTAGTGTCATTGCATGTGTGTTCTTTTTACTAACAACAACCAGAGTCATTGAAATGTGTGTTCTTTTCACATACCACCTATGGATCCACCAGTGTCATTGCATGTGTGTTCTTTTCACAATCCACCTATGGATCCACCAGTGTCATTGCATGTGTGTTCTTTTTACTAACAACAACTGGAGTCATTTTATGACTGTTCTTTTCACATACTACATATGGATCCACCAGTGTCATTGAAATGTGTGTTCTCTTGAGAGACCAGACATGGATCCACCAGTGTCATTGCATGTGTGTTCTTTTTACTAACAACAACCAGAGTCATTGAAATGTGTGTTCTCTTCAGAGACCACACATGGATCCACCAGTGTCATTGCATGTGTGCAATTTTTCTAACAACAACCAGTGTCATTGCATGTGTGTTCTTTTCACATACCACATATGGATCCACCAGTGTCATTGCATGTGTGTTCTCTTCAGAGACCACACATGGATCCACCAGTGTCATTGCATGTGTGTTCTTGTTACTAACAACAACCAGAGTCATTGAATGTGTGTTCTTTTCACATACCACATATGGATCCACCAGTGTCATTGCATGTGTGTTCTATTCATAATCCAGCTATGGATCCACTAGTGTCATTGCATGTGTGTTCTTTTTACTAACAACAAGTAGAGTCTTTTCATGACTGTTCTTTTCGCATACCACATATGGATCCACCCGTGTCATTGAAATGTGTGTTCTCTTTAGAGACCACACATGGATCCACCAGTGTCATTACATGTGTGTTCTTTTTACTAACAACAACTGGAGTCATTACATGTATGCTCTTTTCGCATACCACATATGGATCCCCTAGTGTCATTGTATGTGTGCTCTTTTCACAATCCACCTATGTATCCACCAGTGTCATTGCATGTGTGTTCTTTTTACTAACAACAACCAGAGTCATTGAAATGTGTGTTCTTTTCACATACCACCTATGGATCCACCAGTGTCATTGCATGTGTGTTCTTTTCACAATCCACCTATGGATCCGCCAGTGTCATGGAATGTTTGTTCTTTTTACTAAGAACAACCAGAGTCATTGCATGTGTGTTCTTTTCACATACGACATATGGATCCACCGGTGTCATTGAAATGTGTGTTCTCTTCAGAGAACACACATGGATCCACCAATGTCATTGCATGTGTGTTCTTTTTACTAACAACAACCAGAGTCATTGCATGTGTGTTCTTTTCACATACCACATATGGATCCACCAGTGTCATTGCATGTGTGTTCTTTCACAATCCACCTATGGATCCACCAGTGTCATTGCATGTGTGTTCTTTTTACAAACAACAACTAGTCATTTCATGACTGTTCTTTTCACATACCACATATGGATCCACCAGTGTCATTGCATGTGTGCTCTTTTTACTAACAACAACTGGAGTCATTGCATGTGTGTTCTTTTCACATACCACATATGGATCCTCCAGTGTCATTGCATGTGTGTTCTTTTCACAATCCACCTATGGATCCACCAGTGTCATTGCATATGTGTTCTTTGTACTAACAACAACTAGAGTCATTTCATGACTGTTCTTTTCACATACCACATATGGATCCACCAGTGTCATTGAAATGTGTGTTCTCTTCAGAGACCACACATGGATCCACCAGTGTCATTGCATGTGTGTTCTTTTTACTAACAACAACTAGAGTCATTGCATGTGTGTTCTTTTCACATACCACATATGGATCCACTAGTGTCATTGCATGTGTTCTCTTTTCACAATCCACCTATGGATCCACCAGTATCATTGCATGTGTGTTCTTTTTACTAACAACAACAAGAGTCATTGAAATGTGTGTTCTTTTCACATACCACCTATGGATCCACCAGTGTCATTGCATGTGTGTTCTTTTCACAATCCACCTATGGATCCACTAGTGTCATTGCATGTGTGTTCTTTTTACTAACAGCAACCAGAGTCATTGCATGTGTGTTGTTTTCACATACCACATATGGATCCAACAGTGTCATTGCATGTGTGTTCTTTTCCCAATCCACCTATGGATCCACTAGTGTCATTGCATGTGTGTTCTTTTTACTAACAACAACCAGAGTCATTGAAATGTGTGTTCCTTTCACATACCACCTATGGATCCACCAGTGTCATTGCATGTGTGTTCTTTTCACAATCCACCTATGGATCCACCAGTGTCATTGCATGTGTGTTCTTTTTACTAACAACAACTGGAGTCATTTCATGACTGTTCTTTTCACATACCACATATGGATCCACCAGTGTCATTGAAATGTGTGTTCTCTTCAGAGACCACACATGGATCCACCAGTGTCATTGCATGTGTGTTCTTTTTACTAACAACAACCAGAGTCATTGAAATGTGTGTTCTCTTCAGAGACCACACATGGATCCACCAGTGTCATTGCATGTGTGTTCTTTTTACTAAGAACAACTGGAGTCATTGCATGTGTGTTGTTTTCACATACCACATATGGATCCACCAGTGTCATTGCATGTGTGTTCTTTCACAATCCACCTATGGATCCACCAGTGTCATTGCATGTGTGTTCTTTTTACAAACAACAACTAGTCATTTCATGACTGTTCTTTTCACATACGACATATGGATCCACCGGTGTCATTGAAATGTGTGTTCTCTTCAGAGACCACACATGGATCCACCAGTGTCATTGCATGTGTGTTCTTTTTACTAACAACAACCAGAGTCATTGCATGTGTGTTCTTTTCACATACCACATATGGATCCACCAGTGTCATTGCATGTGTCTTCTTTCACAATCCACCTATGGATCCACCAGTGTCATTGCAAGTGTGTTCTTTTTACAAACAACAACTAGTCATTTCATGACTGTTCTTTTCACATACCACATATGGATCCACCAGTGTCATTGCATGTGTGTTCTTTTTACTAACAACAACCGGAGTCATTGCATGTGTGTTCTTTTCACATACCAAATATGGATCCTCCAGTGTCATTGCATGTGTGTTCTTTTCACAATCCACCTATGGATCCACCAGTGTCATTGCATATGTGTTCTTTGTACTAACAACAACTGGAGTCATTTCATGACTGTTCTTTTCACATACCACATATGGATCCACCAGTGTCATTGAAATGTGTGTTCTCTTCAGAGACCACACATGGATCCACCAGTGACATTGCATGTGTGTTCTTTTTTACTAACAACAACCAGAGTCATTGAAATGTGTGTTCTCTTCAGAGACCACACATGGATCCACCAGTGTCATTGCATGTGTGCAATTTTTACTAACAACAACCAGTGTCATTGCATGTGTGTTCTTTTCACATACCACATATGGATCCACCAGTGTCATTGCATGTGTGTTCTCTTCAGAGACCACACATGGATCCACCAGTGTCATTGCATGTGTGTTCTTGTTACTAACAACAACCAGAGTCATTGAATGTGTGTTCTTTTCACATACCACATATGGATCCACCAGTGTCATTGCATGTGTGTTCTATTCACAATCCAGCTATGGATCCACTAGTGTCATTGCATGTGTGTTCTTTTTACTAACAACAAGTAGAGTCTTTTCATGACTGTTCTTTTCGCATACCACATATGGATCCACCTATGTCATTGAAATGTGTGTTCTCTTTAGAGACCACACATGGATCCACCAGTGTCATTACATGTGTGTTCTTTTTACTAACAACAACTGGAGTCATTACATGTATGTTCTTTTCGCATACCACATATGGATCCCCTAGTGTCATTGCATGTGTGCTCTTTTCACAATCCACCTATGTATCCACCAGTGTCATTGCATGTGTGTTCTTTTTACTAACAACAACCAGAGTCATTGAAATGTGTGTTCTTTTCACATACCACCTATGGATCCACCAGTGTCATTGCATGTGTGTTCTTTTCACAATCCACCTATGGATCCGCGAGTGTCATGGCATGTGTGTTCTTTTTACTAAGAACAACCAGAGTCATTGCATGTGTGTTCTTTTCACATACGACATATGGATCCACCGGTGTCATTGAAATGTGTGTTCTCTTCAGAGAACACACATGGATCCACCAGTGTCATTGCATGTGTGTTCTTTTTACTAACAACAACCAGAGTCATTGCATGTGTGTTCTTTTCACATACCACATATGGATCCACCAGTGTCATTGCATGTGTGTTCTTTCACAATCCACCTATGGATCCACCAGTGTCATTGCATGTGTGTTCTTTTTACAAACAACAACTAGTCATTTCATGACTGTTCTTTTCACATACCACATATGGATCCACCAGTGTCATTGCATGTGTGCTCTTTTTACTAACAACAACTGGAGTCATTGCATGTGTGTTCTTTTCACATACCACATATGGATCCTCCAGTGTCATTGCATGTGTGTTCTTTTCACAATCCACCTATGGATCCACCAGTGTCATTGCATATGTGTTCTTTGTACTAACAACAACTAGAGTCATTTCATGACTGTTCTTTTCACATACCACATATGGATCCACCAGTGTCATTGAAATGTGTGTTCTCTTCAGAGACCACACATGGATCCACCAGTGTCATTGCATGTGTGTTCTTTTTACTAACAACAACTAGAGTCATTGCATGTGTGTTCTTTTCACATACCACATATGGATCCACTAGTGTCATTGCATGCGTTCTCTTTTCACAATCCACCTATGGATCCACCAGTATAATTGCATGTGTGTTCTTTTACTAACAACAACAAGAGTCATTGAAATGTGTGTTCTTTTCACATACCACCTATGGATCCACCAGTGTCATTGCATGTGTGTTCTTTTCACAATCCACCTATGGATCCACTAGTGTCATTGCATGTGTGTTCTTTTTACTAACAACAACCAGAGTCATTGCATGTGTGTTGTTTTCACATACCACATATGGATCCAACAGTGTCATTGCATGTGTGTTCTTTTCCCAATCCACCTATGGATCCACTAGTGTCATTGCATGTGTGTTCTTTTTACTAACAACAACCAGAGTCATTGAAATGTGTGTTCCTTTCACATACCACCTATGGATCCACCAGTGTCATTGCATGTGTGTTCTTTTCACAATCCACCTATGGATCCACCAGTGTCATTGCATGTGTGTTCTTTTTACTAACAACAACTGGAGTCATTTCATGACTGTTCTTTTCACATACCACATATGGATCCACTAGTGTCATTGAAATGTGTGTTCTCTTGAGAGACCACACATGGATCCACCAGTGTCATTGCATGTGTGTTCTTTTTGCTAACAACAACCAGAGTCATTGAAATGTGTGTTCTCTTCAGAGACCACACATGGATCCACCAGTGTCATTGCATGTGTGTTCTTTTTACTAACAACAACTGGAGTCATTGCATGTGTGTTGTTTTCACATACCACATATGGATCCACCAGTGTCATTGCATGTGTGTTCTTTCACAATCCACCTATGGATCCACCAGTGTCATTGCATGTGTGTTCTTTTTACAAACAACAACTAGTCATTTCATGACTGTTCTTTTCACATACGACATATGGATCCACCGGTGACATTGAAATGTGTGTTCTCTTCAGAGACCACACATGGATCCACCAGTGTCATTGCATGTGTGTTCTTTTTACTAACAACAACCAGAGTCATTGCATGTGTGTTCTTTTCACATACCACATATGGATCCACCAGTGTCATTGCATGTGTGTTCTTTCACAATCCACCTATGGATCCACCAGTGTCATTGCATGTGTGTTCTTTTTACAAACAACAACTAGTCATTCCATGACTGTTCTTTTCACATACCACATATGGATCCACCAGTGTCATTGCATGTGTGCTCTTTTTACTAACAACAACTGGAGTCATTGCATGTGTGTTCTTTTCACATACCACATATGGATCCTCCAGTGTCATTGCATGTGTGTTCTTTTCACAATCCACCTATGGATCCACCAGTGTCATTGCATGTGTGTTCTTTGTACTAACAACAACCAGAGTCATTTCATGACTGTTCTTTTCACATACCACATATGGATCCACCAGTGTCATTGCATGTGTGTTCTTTTCCCAATCCACCTATGGATCCACCAGTGTCATTGCATGTGTGTTCTTTTTACTATCAACAACCAGAGTCATTGAAATGTGTGTTCTTTTCACATACCACCTATGGATCCACCAGTTTCATTGCATGTGTGTTCTTTTCAAAATCCACCTATGGATCCACCAGTGTCATTGCATGTGTGTTCTTTTTACTAACAACAACTGGACTCGTTTCATGACTGTTCTTTTCACATACCACATATGGATCCACCAGTGTCATTGAAATGTGTGTTCTCTTCAGAGACCACACATGGATCCACCAGTGTCATTGCATGTGTGTTCTTTTTACTAACAACAACTAGAGTCATTGCATGTGTGTTCTTTTCACATACCACATATGGATCCACTAGTGTCATTGCATGCGTTCTCTTTTCACAATCCACCTATGGATCCACCAGTATAATTGCATGTGTGTTCTTTTACTAACAACAACAAGAGTCATTGAAATGTGTGTTCTTTTCACATACCACCTATGGATCCACCAGTGTCATTGCATGTGTGTTCTTTTCACAATCCACCTATGGATCCACTAGTGTCATTGCATGTGTGTTCTTTTTACTAACAACAACCAGAGTCATTGCATGTGTGTTGTTTTCACATACCACATATGGATCCAACAGTGTCATTGCATGTGTGTTCTTTTCCCAATCCACCTATGGATCCACTAGTGTCATTGCATGTGTGTTCTTTTTACTAACAACAACCAGAGTCATTGAAATGTGTGTTCCTTTCACATACCACCTATGGATCCACCAGTGTCATTGCATGTGTGTTCTTTTCACAATCCACCTATGGATCCACCAGTGTCATTGCATGTGTGTTCTTTTTACTAACAACAACTGGAGTCATTTCATGACTGTTCTTTTCACATACCACATATGGATCCACCAGTGTCATTGAAATGTGTGTTCTCTTGAGAGACCACACATGGATCCACCAGTGTCATTGCATGTGTGTTCTTTTTGCTAACAACAACTGGAGTCATTGCATGTGTGTTCTTTTCACATACCACATATGGATCCACTAGTGTCATTGCATGTGTTCTCTTTTCACAATCCACCTATGGATCCACCAGTGTCATTGCATGTGTGTTCTTTTTACTAGCAACAACCAAAGTCATTGAAATGTGTGTTCTTTTCACATACCACCTATGGATCCACCAGTGTCATTGCATGTGTGTTCTTTTCACAATCCACCTATGGATCCACTAGTGTCATTGCATGTGTGTTGTTTTTACTAACAACAACCAGAGTCATTGCATGTGTGTTGTTTTCACATACCACATATGGATCCAATAGTGTCATTGCATGTGTGTTCTTTTCCCAATCCACCTATGGATCCACTAGTGTCATTGCATGTGTGTTCTTTTTACTAACAACAACCAGAGTCATTGAAATGTGTGTTCTTTTCACATACCACCTATGGATCCACCAGTGTCATTGCATGTGTGTTCTTTTCACAATCCACCTATGGATCCACCAGTGTCATTGCATGTGTGTTCTTTTTACTAGCAACAACTGGAGTCATTTTATGACTGTTCTGGATCCATACTACATATGGATCCACTAGTGTCATTGAAATGTGTGTTCTCTTGAGAGACCACACATGGATCCACCAGTGTCATTGCATGTGTGTTCTTTTTACTAACAACAACCAGAGTCATTGAAATGTGTGTTCTCTTCAGAGACCACACATGGATCCACCAGTGTCATTGCATGTGTGCAATTTTTACTAACAACAACCAGTGTCATTGCATGTGTGTTCTTTTCACATACCACATATGGATCCACCAGTGTCATTGCATGTGTGTTCTCTTCAGAGACCACACATGGATCCACAGTGTCATTGCATGTGTGTTCTTGTTACTAACAACAACCAGAGTCATTGAATGTGTGCTATTTTCACATACCACATATGGATCCACCAGTGTCATTGCATGTGTGTTCTATTCACAATCCAGCTATGGATCCACTAGTGTCATTGCATGTGTGTTCTTTTTACTAACAACAAGTAGAGTCTTTTAATGACTGTTCTTTTCGCATACCACATATGGATCCACCTGTGTCATTGAAATGTGTGTTCTCTTTAGAGACCACACATGGATCCACCAGTGTCATTACATGTGTGTTCTTTTTACTAACAACAACTGGAGTCATTACATGTATGTTCTTTTCGCATACCACATATGGATCCCCTAGTGTCATTGCATGTGTGCTCTTTTCACAATCCACCTATGTATCCACCAGTGTCATTGCATGTGTGTTCTTTTTACTAACAACAACCAGAGTCATTGAAATGTGTGTTCTTTTCACATACCACCTATGGATCCACCAGTGTCATTGCATGTGTGTTCTTTTCACAATCCACCTATGGATCCGCCAGTGTCATGGCATGTGTGTTCTTTTTACTAAGAACAACCAGAGTCATTGCATGTGTGTTCTTTTCACATACGAGATATGGATCCACCGGTGTCATTGAAATGTGTGTTCTCTTCAGAGAACACACATGGATCCACCAGTGTCATTGCATGTGTGTTCTTTTTACTAACAACAACCAGAGTCATTGCATGTATGTTCTTTTCACATACCACATATGGATCCACCAGTGTCATTGCATGTGTGTTCTTTCACAATCCACCTATGGATCCACGAGTGTCATTGCATGTGTGTTCTTTTTACAAACAACAACTAGTCATTTCATGACTATTCTTTTCACATACCACATATGGATCCACCAGTGTCATTGCATGTGTGTTCTTTTTACTAACAACAACTGGAGTCATTGCATGTGTGTTCTTTTCACATACCACATATGGATCCTCCAGTGTCATTGCATGTGTGTTCTTTTCACAATCCACCTATGGATCCACCAGTGTCATTGCATATGTGTTCTTTGTACTAACAACAACTAGAGTCATTTCATGACTGTTCTTTTCACATACCACATATGGATCCACCAGTGTCATTGAAATGTATGTTCTCTTCAGAGACCACACATGGATCCACCAGTGTCATTGCATGTGTGTTCTTTTTACTAACAACAACTAGAGTCATTGCATGTGTGTTCTTTTCACATACCACATATGGATCCACTAGTGTCATTGCATGTGTTCTCTTTTCACAATCCACCTATGGATCCACCAGTATCATTGCATGTGTGTTCTTTTTACTAATAACAACAAGAGTCATTGAAATGTGTGTTCTTTTCACATACCACCTATGGATCCACCAGTGTCATTGCATGTGTGTTCTTTTCACAATCCACCTATGGATCCACTAGTGTCATTGCATGTGTGTTCTTTTTACTAACAACAACCAGAGTCATTGCATGTGTGTTGTTTTCACATACCACATATGGATCCAACAGTGTCATTGCATGTGTGTTCTTTTCCCAATCCACCTATGGATCCACTAGTGTCATTGCATGTGTGCTCTTTTTACTAACAACAACCAGAGTCATTGAAATGTGTGTTCCTTTCACATACCACCTATGGATCCACCAGTGTCATTGCATGTGTGTTCTTTTCAAAATCCACCTATGGATCCACCAGTGTCATTGCATGTGTGTTCTTTTTACTAACAACAACTGGAGTCATTTCATGACTGTTCTTTTCACATACCACATATGGATCCACTAGTGTCATTGAAATGTGTGTTCTCTTGAGAGACCACACATGGATCCACCAGTGTCATTGCATGTGTGTTCTTTTTACTAACAACAACCAGAGTCATTGAAATGTGTGTTCTCTTCAGAGACCACACATGGATCCACCAGTGTCATTGCATGTGTGCAATTTTTACTAACAACAACCAGTGTCATTGCATGTGTGTTCTTTTCACATACCACATATGGATCCACCAGTGTCATTGCATGTGTGTTCTCTTCAAAGACCACACATGGATCCACCAGTGTCATTGCATGTGTGTTCTTGTTACTAACAACAACCAGAGTCATTGCATGCGTGTTCTTTTCACATACCACATATGGATCCACCAGTGTCATTGCATGTGTGTTCTATTCACAATCCACCTATGGATCCACTAGTGTCATTGCATGTGTGTTCTTTTTACTAACAACAAGTAGAGTCTTTTCATGACTGTTCTTTTCACATACCACATATGGATCCACCTGTGTCATTGAATTGTGTGTTCTCTTGAGAGACCACACATGGATCCACCAGTGTCATTACATGTGTGTTCTTTTTACTAACAACAACAGGAGTCATTACATGTATGTTCTTTTCGCATACCACATATGGATCCCCTAGTGTCATTGCATGTGTGCTCTTTTCACAATCCACCTATGGATCCACCAGTGTCATTGCATGTGTGTTCTTTTTACTAACAACAACAAGAGTCATTGCATGTGTGTTCTTTTCACATACGACATATGGATCCACCGGTGTCATTGAAATGTGTGTTCTCTTCAGAGACCACACATGGATCCACTAGTGTCATTGCATGTGTGTTCTTTTTACTAACAACAACCAGAGTCATTGCATGTGTGTTCTTTTCACATACCACATATGGATCCACCAGTGTTATTGCATGTGTGTTCTTTCACAATCCACCTATGGATCCACCAGTGTCATTGCATGTGTGTTCTTTTTACTAACAACAACTAGAGTCATTTCATGACTGTTCTTTTCACATACCACATATGGATCCACCAGTGTCATTGCATGTATGTTCTTTTTACTAACAACAACTGGAGTCATTGCATGTGTGTTCTTTTCACATAACACATATGGATCCTCCAGTGTCATTGCATGTGTGTTCTTTTCACAATCCACCTATGGATCCACCAGTGTCATTGCATATGTGTTCTTTGTACTAACAACAACTGGAGTCATTTCATGACTGTTCTTTTCACATACCACATATGGATCCACCAGTGTCATTGAAATGTGTGTTCTCTTCAGAGACCACACATGGATCCACCAGTGTCATTGCATGTGTGTTCTTTTTACTCACAACAACTAGAGTCATTGCATGTGTGTTCTTTTCACATACCACATATGGATCCACTAGTGTCATTGCATGTGTTCTCTTTTCACAATCCACCTATGGATCCACCAGTGTCATTGCATGTGTGTTCTTTTTACTAACAACAACCAGAGTCATTGAAATGTGTGTTCTTTTCACATACCACCTATGGATCCACCAGTGTCATTGCATGTGTGTTCTTTTCACAATCCACCTATGGATCCACTAGTGTCATTGCATGTGTGTTCTTTTTACTAACAACAACCAGAGTCATTGCATGTGTGTTGTTTTCACATACCACATATGGATCCAACAGTGTCATTGCATGTGTGTTCTTTTCCCAATCCACCTATGGATCCACTAGTGTCATTGCATGTGTGTTCTTTTTACTAACAACAACCAGAGTCATTGAAATGTGTGTTCTTTTCACATACCACCTATGGATCCACCAGTGTCATTGCATGTGTGTTCTTTTCACAATCCACTTATGGATCCACCAGTGTCATTGCATGTGTGTTCTTTTTACTAACAACAACAAGAACAGTCATTTCATGACTGTTCTTTTCACATACCACATATGGATCCACCCGTGTCATTGAAATGTGTGTTCTCTTGAGAGACCACACATGGATCCACCAGTGTCATTGCATGTGTGTTCTTTTTAATAACAACAACCAGAGTCATTGAAATATGTGTTCTCTTCAGAGACCACACATGGACCCACCAGTGTCATTGCATGTGTGCAATTTTTACTACTAACAACCAGTGTCATTGCATGTGTGTTCTTTTCACATACCACATATGGATCCACCAGTGTCATTGCATGTGTGTTCCCTTCAGAGACCACACATGGATCCACCAGTGTCATTGCATGTGTGTTCTTGTTACTAACAACAACCAGAGTCATTGCATGTGTGTTCTTTTCACATACCACATATGGATCCACCAGTGTCATTGCATGTGTGTTCTATTCACAATCAACCTATGGATCCACTAGTGTCATTGCATGTGTGTTCTTTTTACTAACAACAAGTAGAGTCTTTTCATGACTGTTCTTTTCACATACCACATATGGATCTACCTGTGTCATTGAAATGTGTGTTCTCTTTAGAGACCACACATGGATCCACCAGTGTCATTACATGTGTGTTCTTTTTACTAACAACAACTGGAGTCATTACATGTATGTTCTTTTCGCATACCACATGTGGATCCCCTAGTGTCATTGCATGTGTGCTCTTTTCACAATCCACCTATGGATCCACCAGTATCATTGCATGTGTGTTCTTTTTACTAACAACAACCAGAGTCATTGAAATGCGTGTTCTTTTCACATAGCACCTATGGATCCACCAGTGTCATTGCATGTGTGTTCTTTTCACAATCCACCTATGGATCCGCCAGTGTCATTGCAAGTGTGTTCTTTTTACTAACAACAACCAGAGTCATTGCATGTGTGTTCTTTTCACATACGACATATGGATCCACCGGTGTCATTGAAATGTGTGTTCTCTTCAGAGACCACACATGGATCCACCAGTGTCATTGCATGTGTGTTCTTTTTACTAACAACAACCAGAGTCATTGCATGTGTGTTCTTTTCACATACCACGTATGGATCCACCAGTGTCACTGCATGTGTGTTCTTTCACAATCCACCTATGGATCCACCAGTGTCATTGCATGTGTGTTCTTTTTACTAACAACAACTAGTCATTTCATGACTGTTCCTTTCACATACCACATATGGATCCACCAGTGTCATTGCATGTGTGTTCTTTTTACTAACAACAACTGGAGTCATTGCATGTGTGTTCTTTTCACATACCACATATGGATCCTCCAGTGTCATTGCATGTGTGTTCTTTTCACAATCCACCTATGGATCCACCAGTGTCATTGCATATGTGTTCTTTGTACTAACAACAACTGGAGTCATTTCATGACTGTTCTTTTCACATACCACATATGGATCCACCAGTGTCATTGAAATGTGTGTTTTCTTCAGATACCACACATGGATCCACCAGTGTCATTGCATGTGTGTTCTTTTTACGAACGACAACTAGAGTCATTGCATGTGTGTTCTTTTCACATACCACATATGGATCCACTAGTGTCATTGCATGTGTTCTCTTTTCACAATCCACCTATGGATCCACCAGTGTCATTGCATGTGTGTTCTTTTTTACTAACAACAACTAGAGTCATTGAAATGTGTATTCTTTTCAAATACCACCTATGGATCCACCAGTGTCATTGCATGTGTGTTCTTTTCACAATCCACCTATGGATCCACCAGTGTCATTGCACGTGTGTTCTCTTTACTAACAACAACCAGAGTCATTGCACGTGTGTTGTTTTCACATACCACATATGGATCCACCAGTGTCATT
Source organism: Avena sativa (assembly GCA_916181665.1). NCBI lineage: Eukaryota > Viridiplantae > Streptophyta > Magnoliopsida > Poales > Poaceae > Avena > Avena sativa. The sequence goes on from OV702290.1 coordinate 35,243,054, forward strand.
GCATGTGTGTTCTTTTCCCAATCCACCTATGGATCCACCAGTGTCATTGCATGTGTGTTCTTTTTACTAACAGCAAGAAGAGTCATCGAAATGTGTGTTCTTTTCACATACCACCTATGGATCCACCAGTGTCATTGCATGTGTGTTCTTTTCACATACCACATATGGATCCACCAGTGTCATTGCATGTGTGTTCTTTTTACTAACAACAACTGGAGTCATTGCATGTGTGTTCTTTTCACATACCAAATATGGATCCACCAGTGTCATTGCATGTCTGTTCTTTTCACAATCCATCTATGGATCCACCAGTGTCATTGCATATGTGTTCTTTGTACTAACAACCACTGGAGTCATTTCATGACTCTTCTTTTCACATACCACATATGGATCCACCAGTGTCATTGAAATGTGTGTTCTCTTCAGAGACCACACATGGATCCACCAGTGTCATTGCATGTGTGTTCTTTTTAGTAACAACAACTGGAGTCATTGCATGTGTGTTCTTTTCACATACCACATATGTATCCACTAATGTCATTGCATGTGTTCTCTTTTCACAATCCACCTATGGATCCACCAGTGTCATTGCATGTGTGTTCTCTTTACTAACACCAACCAGAGTCATTGAAATGTGTGTTCTTCTCACATACCGCCTATGGAACCACCAGCGTCACTGCATGTGTGTTCTTTTCACAATCCAACTATGGATCCACCAGTGTCATTGCATGTGTGTTCTTTTTACTAACAACAACTAGAGTCATTGCATGTGTGTTGTTTTCACATACCACATATGGATCCACCAGTGTCATTGCATGTGTGTTCTTTTCCCAATCCACCTATGGATCCACCAGTGTCATTGCATGTGTGTTCTTTTTACTAACAACAACCAGAGTCATTGAAAAATGTGTTCTTTTCACATACCACCTATGGATCCACCAGTGTCATTGCATGTGTGTTCTTTTCACAATCCACCTATGGATCCACCAGTGTCATTGCATGTGCGTTCTTTTTACTAACAACAACTGGAGTCATTTCATGGCTGTTCTTTTCACATACCACATATGGATCCACCAGTGTCATTGAAATGTGTGTTCTCTTCAGAGACCACACATGGATCCACAAGTGTCATTGCATGTGTGTTCTTTTTACTAACAACAACCAGAGTCATTGAAATGTATGTCCTTTTCACATACCACCTATGGATCCACCAGTGTCATTGCATGTGTGTTCTTTTCACAATCCACCTATAGATCCACCAGTGTCATTGAATGCGTGTTCTTTTTACTAACAACCAGAGTCATTCCATCTGTGTTCTTTTCACATCCCACATATGGATCCACCAGTGTCATTGCATGTGTGTTCTTTTTACTAACAACAACCATAGTCATTGAAATGTGTGTTCTCTTTAGAGACCACACATGGATCCACCAGTGTCATTGCATGTGTGTTATTTTTACTAACAACAACCAGAGTCATTGAAATGCGTGTTCTTTACACATACCACATATGGATCCACCAGTGTCATTGCATGTGTGTTCTTTTTACTAACAACAACCAGAGTCATTGAATGTGTGTTCTCTTTAGTAACAACAACTAGAGTCATTGAAATGTATGTTCTCTTTAGATACCACACATGGATCCACCAGTGTCATTGCATGTGTGTTCTTTTTACTAACAACAACGAGAGTCATTGAAATGTGTGTTCTCTTCACATACCACATATGGATCCACTAGTGTCATTGCATGTGTGTTCTTTTTACTAACAACAAATGGAGTCAATGCATGTGTGTTCTTTTCACATACCACATATGGATCCAGTAGTGTCATTGCATGTGTGCTCTTTTCACAATCCACCTATGGATCCACCAGTATCATTGCATGTGTGTTCTTTTTACTAACAACAACTGGATTCATTTCATGACTGTTCTTTGCAAATACCACATATGGATCCGCCAGTGTCATTGAAATGTGTGTTCTCTTCAGAGACCACACATGGAACCACCAGTGTCATTGCATGTGTGTTCTTTTTAGTAACAACAACTGGAGTCATTGCATGTGTGTTCTTTTCACATACCACATATGGATCCACTAGTGTCATTGCATGTGTTCTCTTTTCACAATCCACCTATGGATCCACCAGTGTCATTGCATGTGTGTTCTTTTTACTAACACCAACGAGAGTCATTGAAATGTGTGTTCTTTTCACATACCACCTATGGATCCACCAGTGTCATTGCATGTGTGTTCTTTTCACAATCCACCTATGGATCCACCAGTGTCATTGCATGTGTGTTCTTTTTACTAACAACAACCAGAGTCATTGCACGTGTGTTGTTTTCACATACCACATATGGATCCACCAGTGTCATTGCATGTGTGTTCTTTTCCCAATCCACCTATGGATCCACCAGTGTCATTGCATGTGTGTTCTTTTTACTAACAACAACCAGAGTCATTGAAATGTGTGTTCTTTTCACATACCACCTATGGATCCACCAGTGTCATTGCATGTGTGTTCTTTTCACAATCCACCTATGGATCCACCAGTGTCATTGCATGTGTGTTCTTTTTAGTAACAACAACTGGAGTCATTTCATGACTGTTCTTTTCACATACCACATATGGATCCACCAGTGTCATTGAAATGTGTGTTCTTTTCCCAATCCACCTATGGATCCACCAGTGTCATTGCAAGTGTGTTCTTTTTACTAACAACAACCAGAGTCATTGAAATCTGTGTTCTTTTCACATACCACCTATGGATCCACCAGTGTCATTGCATGTGTGTTCTTTTCACAATCCACCTATGGATCCACCAGTGTCATTGCATGTGTGTTCTTTTTACTAACAACAACTGGAGTCATTTCATGACTGTTCTTTTCACCTACCACATATGGATCCACCAGTGTCATTGAAATGTGTGTTCTCTTTAGAGACCACACATGGATCCACCAGTGTCATTGCATGTGTGTTCTTTTTACTAACAACAACCAGAGTCATTGAAATGTGTGTTCTTTTCACATACCACCTATGGATCCACCGGTGTCATTGCATGTGTGTTCTTTTCACAATCCACCTATGGATCCACCAGTGTCATTGCATGTGTGTTCTTTTTACTAACAACAACTGGAGTCATTTCATGACTGTTCTTTTCACATGGCACATATGGATCCACCAGTGTCATTGAAATGTGTCTTCTCTTCAGAGACCACACATGGATGCACCAGTCTCATTGCATGTGTGTTCTTTTTACTAACAACAACCAGAGTCATTGAAATGTGTAATCTTTTCACATCCCACCTATGGATCCACCAGTGTCATTGCATGTGTGTTCTTTTCACGATCCACCTATGGATCCACCAGTGTCATTGCATGTGTGTTCTTTTTACTAACAACAACTGGAGTCATTTCATGACTGTTCTTTTCACATACCACATATGGATCCACCAGTGTCATTGAAATGTGTGTTCTCTTCAGAGACCAAACATGGATCCACTAGTGTCATTGCATGTGTGTTCTTTTTACTAACAACAACCGGAGTCATTGAAATGTGTGTTCTCTTCAGAGACCACACATGGATCCACCAGTGTCATTGCATGTGTGCAATTTTTACTAACAACAACCAGTGTCATTGCACGTGTGTTCTTTTCACATACCACATATGGATTAATCAGTGTCATTGCATGTGTGTTCTCTTCACAATCCACCTATCAATCCACCAGTGTCATTGCATGTGTGTTATTTTTACTAACAACAACTGGAGTCATTTCATGACTGTTCTTTTCACATACCACATATGGATCCAACTGTGTCATTGAAATGTTTGTTCTCTTTAGAGACCACACATGGATCCACCAGTGTCATTACATGTGTGTTCTTTTCGCATACCACATATGGATCCCCTAGTGTCATTGCATGTGTGCTCTTTTCACAATCCACCTATGGATCCACCAGTGTCATTGCATGTGTGTTCTTTTCACAATCCACCTATGGATCCACCAGTGTCATTGCATGTGTGTTCTTTTTACTAACAACAACCAGAGTCATTGCATGTGTGTTCTTTTCACATACCACATATGGATCCACCGGTGTCATTGAAATGTGTGTTCTCTTTAGAGACCACACATGGATCCACCAGTGTCATTGCATGTGTGTTCTTTTTACTAACAACAACCAGAGTCATTGCATGTGTGTTCTTTTCACATACCAAATATGGATCCACCGGTGTCAGTGAAATGTGTGTTCTCTTCAGAGACCACACATGGATCCACCAGTGTCATTGCATGTGTGTTCTTTTTACTAACAACAACCATAGTCATTGCCTGTGTGTTCTTTTCACATACCACATATGGATCCACCAGTGTCATTGCATGTGTGTTCTTTTTACTAACAACAACTAGAGTCATTTCATGACTGTTCGTTTCACATACCACATATGGATCCACCAGTGTCATTGCATGTGTGTTCTTTTTACTAACAACAACTGGAGTCATTGCATGTGTGTTGTTTTCAGATACCACAAATGGATCCACCAGTGTCATTGCATGTGTGTTCTTTTCACAATCCACCTATGGATCCAGCAGTGTCATTGCATATGTGTTCTTTGTACTAACAACAACTGGAGTCATTTCATGACTGTTCTTTTCACATACCAGATAAGGATCCACCAGTATCATTGAAATGTGTGTTCTCTTCAGAGACCAAACATGGATCCACTAGTGTCATTGCATGTGTGCAATTTTTACTAACAACAACCAGTGTCGTTGCACGTGTGTTCTTTTCACATACCACATATGGATTAATCAGTGTCATTGCATGTGTGTTCTTTTTACTAACAACAACTGGATTCATTTCATGACTGTTCTTTTCACATACCACATATGGATCCACCGGTGTCATTGAAATGTGTGTTCTCTTCAGAGACCACACATGGAACCACCAGTGTCATTGCATGTGTGTTCTTTTTACTAACAGAACTAGAGTCATTGCATGTGTGTTCTTTTCACATACCACATATGGATCCACTAGTGTCATTGCATGTGTTATCTTTTCACAATCCACCTATGGATCCACCAGTGTCATTGCATGTGTGTTCTTTTTACTAACAACAACCAGAGTAATTGAAATGTGTGTTCTTTTCACATACCAGCTATGGATCCACTAGTGTCATTGCATGTGTGTTCTTTTCACAATCCACCTATGGATCCACAAGTGTCATTGCATGTGTGTTCTTTTTACTAACAACAACCAGAGTCATTGCATGTGTGTTGTTTTCACATACCACATATGGATCCACCAGTGTCATTGCATGTGTGTTCTTTTCCCAATCCACCTATGGATCCACCAGTGTCATTGCATGTGTGTTATTTTTACTAACAACAACCAGAGTCATTGAAATGTGTGTTCTTTTCACACACCACCTATGGATCCACCAGTGTCATTGCATGTGTGTTCTTTTCACAATCCACCTATGGATCGACCAGTGTCATTGCATGTGTGTTCTTTTTACTAACAACAACTGGAGTCATTTCATGATTGTTCTTTTCACATACCACATATGGATCCACCAGTGTCATTGAAATGGATGTTCTCTTCAGAGACCACACATGGATCCACCAGTGTGATTGCATGTGTGTTCTTTTTACTAACAACAACCAGAGTCATTGAAATGTGTGTTCTTTTCACATACCACCGATGGATCCACCAGTGTCATTGCATGCGTGTTCTTTTCACAATCCACCTATGGATCCACCAGTGTCATTGAATGTGTGTTCTTTTTACTAACAACCAGAGTCATTCCATCTGTGTTCTTTTCACATACCACATATGGATCCACCAAAGTCATTGCATGTGTGTTCTTTTTACTAAGAACAACCCGAGTCATTGAAATGTGTGTTCTCTTTAGAGACCACACATGGATCCACCAGTGTCATTGCATGTGTGTTCGTTTTACTAACAACAACCGGAGTCATTGAAATGTGTGTTCTTTACACATACCACATATGGATCCACCAGTGTCATTGCATGTTTGTTCTTTTTACTAACAACAACCAGAGTCATTGCATGTGTGTTCTCTTTAGAGACCACACACGGATCCACCAGTGTCATTGCATTTGTGTTGTTTTTACTAACAACAACCCGAGTCATTGAAATGTGTGTTCTCTTTAGAGACCACACATGGATCCACCAGTATCATTGCATGTGTGTTCTTTTTACTAACAACAACTGGATTCATTTCATGACTGTTCTTTTCACATACCACATATGGATCCACCGGTGTCATTGAAATGTGTGTTCTCTTCAGAGACCACACATGGAACCACCAGTGTCATTGCATGTGTGTTCTTTTTACTAACAGAACTAGAGTCATTGCATGTGTGTTCTTTTCACATACCACATATGGATCCACTAGTGTCATTGCATGTGTTATCTTTTCACAATCCACCTATGGATCCACCAGTGTCATTGCATGTGTGTTCTTTTTACTAACAACAACCAGAGTGATTGAAATGTGTGTTCTTTTCAAATACCACCTATGGATCCACCAGTGTCATTGCATGTGTGTTCTTTTCACAATCCACCTATGGATCCACAAGTGTCATTGCATGTGTGTTCTTTTTACTAACAACAACCAGAGTCATTGCATGTGTGTTATTTTCACATACCACATATGGATCCACCAGTGTCATTGCATGTGTGTTCTTTTCCCAATCCACCTATGGATCCACCAGTGTCATTGCATGTGTGTTATTTTTACTAACAATAACCAGAGTCATTGAAATGTGTGTTCTTTTCACACACCACCTATGGATCCACCAGTGTCATTGCATGTGTGTTCTTTTCACAATCCACCTATGGATCGACCAGTGTCATTGCATGTGTGTTCTTTTTACTAACAACAACTGGAGTCATTTCATGATTGTTCTTTTTACATACCACATATGGATCCACCAGTGTCATTGAAATGGGTGTTCTCTTCAGAGACCACACATGGATCCACCAATGTCATTGCATGTGTGTTCTTTTTACTAACAACAACCAGAGTCATTGAAATGTGTGTTCTTTTCACATACCACCGATGGATCCACCAGTGTCATTGCATGCGTGTTCTTTTCACAATCCACCTATGGATCCACTAGTGTCATTGAATGTGTGTTCTTTTTACTAACAACCAGAGTCATTCCATCTGTGTTCTTTTCACATACCACATATGGATCCACCAAAGTCATTGCATGTGTGTTCTTTTTACTAACAACAACCCGAGTCATTGAAATGTGTGTTCTCTTTAGAGACCACACATGGATCCACCAGTGTCATTGCATGTGTGTTCGTTTTACTAACAACAACCGGAGTCATTGAAATGTGTGTTCTTTACACATACCACATATGGATCCACCAGTGTCATTGCATGTTTGTTCTTTTTACTAACAACAACCAGAGTCATTGCATGTGTGTTCTCTTTAGAGACCACACACGGATCCACCAGTGTCATTGCATTTGTGTTGTTTTTACTAACAACAACCCGAGTCATTGAAATGTGTGTTCTCTTTAGAGACCACACATGGATCCACCAGTGTCATTGCATGTGTGTTCTTTTTTCTAACAACAACCAGAGTCATTGAAATGTGTGTTCTTTACACATACCCCGTATGGATCCACCAGTGTCATTGCATGTTTGTTCTTTTTACTAACAACAACCAGAGTCATTGAATGTGTGTTCTCTTTACTAACAACAACTAGAGTCATTGAAATGTATGTTCTCTTTAGATACCACACATGAATCCACCAGTGTCATTGCATGTGTGTTCTTTTTTCTAACAACAACCAGAGTCATTGAAATGTGTGTTCTCTTCAGAGACCACACATGGATCCACCAGTGTCATTGCATGTGTGCAATTTTTACGAACAACAACCAGTGTCATTACATGTGTGTTCTTTTCACATACCACATATGGATCCACCAGTGAAATTGCATGTGTGTTCTCTTCAGAGACCACACATGGATCAACCAGTGTCATTGCATGTGTGTTCTTGTTACTAACAACAACCAGAGTCATTTCATGCGTGTTCTTTTCACATACCACATATGGATCCACCAGTGTCATTGCATGTGTGTTCTTTTCACAATCCACCTATTGATCCACCAGTGTCATTGCATGTGTGTTCTTTTTACTAACAACAACTAGAGTCATTGAAATGTGTGTTCTTTTCACATACCAAATATGGATCCACCAGTGTCATTGCATGTGTGTTCTTTTCACAATCCACCTATGGATCCACCAGTGTCATTGCATGTGTGTTCTTTTTACTAACAACAAACTGGAGTCATTTCATGACTGTTCTTTTCACATACCACATATGGATCCACTAGTGTCATTGAAATGTGTGCTCTCTTCAGAGACCACACATGGATCCACCAGTGTCATTGCATGTGTGTTCTTTTTACTAACAACAACCAGAGCAATTGCATGTGTGTTCTTTTCACATACCACACATGGATCCACCAGTGTCATTGCATGTGTGCAATTTTTAGTAACAACAAAAAGTGTCATTGCATGTGTGTTCTTTTCACATACCACATATGGTTCCACCAGTGTCATTGCATGTGAGTTCTCTTAAGAGACCACACATGGATCCACCAGTGTCATTGCATGTGTGTTCTTGTTACTAACAACAACCAGAGTCATTGCATGCGTGTTCTTTTCACATACCACATATGGATCCACCAGTGTCATTGCATGTGTGTTCTTTTCACAATCCACCTATGGATCTACCAGTGTCATTGCATGTGTGTTCTTTTTACTAACAACAACTGGAGTCATTTCATGACTGTTCTTTTCACATACCACATATGGATCCACTAGTGTCATTGAAATGTGTGTTCTCTTTAGAGACCACACATGGATCCACCAGTGTTATTACATGTGTGTTCTTTTTACTAACAACAACTGGAGTCATTACATGTATGTTCTTTTTGCATACCACATATGGATCCCCTAGTGTCATTGCATTTGTGCTCGTTTCACAATCCACCTATGAATCCACCAGTGTCATTGCATGTGTGTTCTTTTTACTAACAACAACTAGAGTCATTGAAATGTGTGGTCTTTTCACAAACCACCTATGGATCCACCAGTGTCATTGCATGTGTGTTCTTTTCACAATCCACCTATGGATCCACCAGTGTCATTGCATGTGTGTTCTTTTTACTAACAACAACCAGAGTCATTGCATGTGTGTTCTTTTCACATACCAAATATGGATCCACCGGTGTCAGTGAAATGTGTGTTCTCTTCAGAGACCACACATGGATCCACCAGTGTCATTGCATGTGTGTTCTTTTTACTAACAACAACCAGAATCATTGCCTGTGTGTTCTTTTCACAGACCACATATGGATCCACCAGTGTCAATGCATGTGTGTTCTTTTTACTAACAACAACTAGAGTCATTTCATGACTGTTCGTTTCACATACCACATATGGATCCACCAGTGTCATTGCATGTGTGTTCTTTTTACTAACAACAACTGGAGTTATTGCATGTGTGTTGTTTTCAGATACCACAAATGGATCCACCAGTGTCATTGCATGCGTGTTCTTTTCACAATCCACCTATGGATCCAGTAGTGTCATTGCATATGTGTTCTTTGTACTAACAACAACTGGAGTCATTTCATGTCTGTTCTTTTCACATACCAGATAAGGATCCACCAGTATCATTGAAATGTGTGTTCTCTTCAGTGACCACACATGGAACCACCAGTGTCATTGCATGTGTGTTCTTTTTACTAACAACAACTAGAGTCATTGCATGTGTGTTCTTTTCACAATCCACCTATGGATCCACCAGTGTCATTGCATATGTGTTCTTTGTACTAACAACAACTGGAGTCATTTCCTGACTGTTCTTTTCACATACCACATATGGATCCACCAGTGTCATTGAAATGTGTGTTCTCTTCAAAGACCACACATGGAACCACCAGTGTCATTGCATGTGTGTTCTTTTTACTTACAACAACTGGAGTCATTGCATGTGTGTTCTTTTCACATACCACATATGGATCCACTAGTGTCATTGCATGTGTTCTCTTTTCACAATCCACCTATGGATCCACCAGTGTCATTGCATGTGTGTTCTTTTTACTAACAACAACCAGAGTCATTGAAATGTGTATTCTTTTCACATACCACCTATGGATCCACCAGTGTCATTGCATGTGTGTTCTTTTCACAATCCACCTATGGATCCACAAATGTCATTGCATGTGTGTTCTTTTTACTAACAACAACCAGAGTCATTGAAATGTGTGTTATTTTCACATACCACCTATGGATCCACCTGTGTTATTGCATGTGTGTTCTTTTCATAATCCACCTATGGATCCACCAGTGTCATTGCATATGTGTTCTTTTTACTAACAACAACTGGAGTCATTTCATAACTGTTCTTTTCACATACCACATATGGATCCACCAGTGTCATTGAAATGTGTGTTCTCTTTAGAGACCACACATGGATCGACCAGTGTCATTGCACGTGTGTTCTTTTTACTAACAACAACCAGAGTCATTGAAATGTGTGTTCTCTTCAGATACCACACATGGATCCACCAGTGTCATTGCATGTGTGCAATTTTTACTAACAACAACCAGTGTCATTGCATGTGTGTTCTTTTCACATACCACATATGGATCCACCAGTGTCATTGCATGTGTGTTCTCTTCAGAGACCACACATGGATCCACCAGTGTCATTGCATGTGTGTTCTTGTTACTAACAACAACCAGAGTCATTGCATGCGTGTTCTTTTCACATACCACATATGGATCCACCAGTGTCATTGCATGTGTGTTCTTTTCACAATCCACCTATGGATCCACTAGTGTCATTGCATGTGTGTTCTTTTTACTAACAATAACTAGAGTCTTTTCATGACTGTTCTTTTCACATACCACATATGGATCCACCCGTGTCATTGAAATGTGTGTTCTCTTTAGAGACCACACATGGATCCACCAGTGTCATTACATGTGTGTTCTTTTTACTAACAACAACTGGAGTCATTACATGTATGTTCTTTTCGCATACCACATATGGATCCCCTAGTGTCATTGCATGTGTGCTCTTTTCACAATCCACCTATGGATCCACCAGTGTCATTGCATGCGTGGTCTTTTTACTAACAACACCCAAAGTCATTGAAATGTGTGTTCTTTTCACATTCCACCTATGGATCCACCAGTGTCATTGCATGTGTGTTCTTTTTACTAACAACAACCAGAGTCATTGATATGTGTGTTCTTTTAACATACCACCTATGGATCCACCAGTGTCATTGCATTTGTGTTCTTTTCACAATCCACCTATAGATCCACCAGTGTCATTGAATGTGTGTTCTTTTTACTAACAACAACCAGAGTCATTCCATCTGTGTTCTTTTCACATACCACATATGGATCCACCATTTTCATTGCATGTGTGTTCTTTTTACTAACAACAAGTAGAGTCTTTTCATGACTGTTCTTTTCACATACCACATATGGATCCACCTGTGTCATTGAAATGTGTGTTCTCTTTAGAGACCACACATGGATCCACCAGTGTCATTACATGTGTGTTCTTTTTACTAACAACAACTGGAGTCATTACATGTATGTTCTTTTCGCATATCACATATGGATCCCCTAGTGTCATTGCATGTGTGCTCTTTTCACAATCCACCTATGGATCCACCAGTGTCATTGCATGCGTGGTCTTTTTACTAACAACACCCAAAGTCATTGAAATGTGTGTTCTTTTCACATACCACCTATGGATCCACCAGTTCATTGCATGTGTGTTCTTTTCACAATCCACCTATGGATCCACCAATGTCATTGCTTGTGTGTTCTTTTTACTAACAACAACCAGAGTCATTGCATGTGTGTTCTTTTCACATACCACATATGGATCCACCGGTGTCATTGAAATGTGTGTTCTCTTTAGAGACCACACATGGATCCTCCAGTATCATTGCATGTGTGTTCTTTTTACTAACAACAACCAAAGTCATTGCATGTGTGTTCTTTTCACATACCACATATGGATCCACCAGTGTCATTGCATGTGTGTTCTTGCACAATCCACCTATGGATCCACCCGTGTCATTGCTTGTGTGTTCTTTTTACTAACAACAACTGCAGTCATTGCATGTGTGTTCTTTTCACATAGCACCTATGGATCCACCAGTGTCATTGCATGTCTCTTCTTTTCATAATCCACCAGTGTCACTTCATATGTGTTCTTTGTACTAACAACAACTGGAGTCATTTCATGACTGTTCTTTTCACATACCACATATGGATCCACCAGTGTCATTGAAATGTGTCTTCTCTTCAGAGACCACACATGGATCCTGCAGTGTCATTGCATGTGTGCTCTTTTTAGTAACAACAACTGGAGTCATTACATGTGTGTTCTTTTGACATACCACATATGGATCCACTAGTGTCATTGCATGTGTTCTCTTTTCACAATCTACCTATGGATCCACCAGTGTCATTGCGTGTGTGTTCTTTTTACTAACACCAACCAGAGTCATTGAAATGTGTGTTGTTTTCACATACCACCTATGGATCCACCAGTGTCATTGCATGTGTGTTCTTTTCACAATCCACCTATGGATCCACCATTGTTATTGCATGTGTGTTCTTTTTACTAACAACAACCAGAGTCATTGCATGTGTGTTCTTTTCACATACCACATATGGATCCACCAGTGTCATTGCATGTCTGTTCTTTTCACAATCCACCTATGGATCCACCAGTGTCATTGCATGTGTGTTCTTTTTACTAACAACAACTGGAGTCATTTCATGACTGTTCTTTTCACATACCAGATACGGATCCACCTGTGTCATTGAAATGTGTGTTCTCTACAGAGACCACACATGGATCCACCAGTGTCATTGCATGTGTGTTCTTTTTACTAACAACAACTGGAGTCATTACATGTATGTTCTTTTCGCATACCACATATGGATCCCCTAGTGTCATTGCATGTGTGCTCTTTTCACAATCCACCTATGGATCCACCAGTGTCATTGCATGTGTGTTCTTTTTACTAACAACAAGTGGAGTCATTTCATGACTGTTCTTTTCACATACCACATATGGATCCACCTGTGTCATTGAAATGTGTGTTCTCTTTAGAGACCACACATGGATCCACCAGTGTCATTACATGTGTGTTATTTTTACTAACAACAACTGGAGTCATTACATGTATGTTCTTTTCGCATACCACATATGGAGCCCCTAGTGTCATTGCATGTGTGCTCTTTTCACAATCCACCTATGGATCCACTAGTGTCATTGCATGTGTGTTCATTTTACTAACAACACCCAGAGTCATTGAAATGTGTGTTCTTTTCACATACCACCTATGGATCCACCAGTGTCATTGCATGTGTGTTCTTTTCACAATCCACCTTTGGATTCACTAGTGTCATTGCATGTGTGGTCTTTTTACTAACAACAACCAGAGTCATTGCATGTGTGTTCTTTTCACATACCACATATGGATCCACCCGTGTCATTGAAATGTGTGTTCTCTTTAGAGACCACACATGGATCCACCAGTGTCATTACATGTGTGTTCTTTTTACTAACAACAACTGGAGTCATTACATGTATGTTCTTTTCGCATACCACATATGGATCCCCTAGTGTCATTGCATGTGTGCTCTTTTCACAATCCACCTATGGATCCACCAGTGTCATTGCATGCGTGGTCTTTTTACTAACAACACCCAAAGTCATTGAAATGTGTGTTCTTTTCACATTCCACCTATGGATCCACCAGTGTCATTGCATGTGTGTTCTTTTTACTAACAACAACCAGAGTCATTGATATGTGTGTTCTTTTAACATACCACCTATGGATCCACCAGTGTCATTGCATTTGTGTTCTTTTCACAATCCACCTATAGATCCACCAGTGTCATTGAATGTGTGTTCTTTTTACTAACAACAACCAGAGTCATTCCATCTGTGTTCTTTTCACATACCACATATGGATCCACCATTTTCATTGCATGTGTGTTCTTTTTACTAACAACAAGTAGAGTCTTTTCATGACTGTTCTTTTCACATACCACATATGGATCCACCTGTGTCATTGAAATGTGTGTTCTCTTTAGAGACCACACATGGATCCACCAGTGTCATTACATGTGTGTTCTTTTTACTAACAACAACTGGAGTCATTACATGTATGATCTTTTCGCATATCACATATGGATCCCCTAGTGTCATTGCATGTGTGCTCTTTTCACAATCCACCTATGGATCCACCAGTGTCATTGCATGCGTGGTCTTTTTACTAACAACACCCAAAGTCATTGAAATGTGTGTTCTTTTCACATACCACCTATGGATCCACCAGTTCATTGCATGTGTGTTCTTTTCACAATCCACCTATGGATCCACCAATGTCATTGCTTGTGTGTTCTTTTTACTAACAACAACCAGAGTCATTGCATGTGTGTTCTTTTCACATACCACATATGGATCCACCGGTGTCATTGAAATGTGTGTTCTCTTTAGAGACCACACATGGATCCTCCAGTATCATTGCATGTGTGTTCTTTTTACTAACAACAACCAAAGTCATTGCATGTGTGTTCTTTTCACATACCACATATGGATCCACCAGTGTCATTGCATGTGTGTTCTTGCACAATCCACCTATGGATCCACCCGTGTCATTGCTTGTGTGTTCTTTTTACTAACAACAACTGCAGTCATTGCATGTGTGTTCTTTTCACATAGCACCTATGGATCCACCAGTGTCATTGCATGTCTCTTCTTTTCATAATCCACCAGTGTCACTTCATATGTGTTCTTTGTACTAACAACAACTGGAGTCATTTCATGACTGTTCTTTTCACATACCACATATGGATCCACCAGTGTCATTGAAATGTGTCTTCTCTTCAGAGACCACACATGGATCCAGCAGTGTCATTGCATGTGTGCTCTTTTTAGTAACAACAACTGGAGTCATTGCATGTGTGTTCTTTTGACATACCACATATGGATCCACTAGTGTCATTGCATGTGTTCTCTTTTCACAATCTACCTATGGATCCACCAGTGTCATTGCGTGTGTGTTCTTTTTACTAACACCAACCAGAGTCATTGAAATGTGTGTTGTTTTCACATACCACCTATGGATCCACCAGTGTCATTGCATGTGTGTTCTTTTCACAATCCACCTATGGATCCACCATTGTTATTGCATGTGTGTTATTTTTACTAACAACAACCAGAGTCATTGCATGTGTGTTGTTTTCACATACCACATATGAATCCACCAGAGTCATTGCATGTGTGTTCTTTTCCCAATCCACCTATGGATCTACCAGTGTCATTGCATGTGTGTTCTTTCTACTAACAACAACCAGAGTCATTGAAATGTGTGTTCTTTTCACATACCACCTATGGATCCACCAGTGTCATTGCATGTGTGTTCTTTTCACAATCCACCTATGGATCCACGAGTGTCATTGCATGTGTGTTCCTTTTACTAACAACAACTGGAGTCATTTCATGACTGTTCTTTTCACATACCACATATGGATCCACCTATGTCATTGAAATGTGTGTTCTCTTCAGAAACCACACATGGATCCACCAGTGTCATTGCATGTGTGTTCTTTTTACTAACAATAACCAGAGTCATTGAAATGTGTGTTCTTTTCACATACCACCTATGGATCCACCAGTGTCATTGCATTTGTGTTCTTTTCACAATCCACCTATAGATCCACCAGTGTCATTGAATGTGTGTTCTTTTTACTAACAACAACCAGAGTCATTCCATCTGTGTTCTTTTCACATACCACATATGGATCCTCCAGTGTCATTGCATGTGTGTTCTTTTTACTAACAACAACTAGAGTCTTTTCATGACTGTTCTTTTCACATACCACATATGGATCCACCTGTGTCATTGAAATGTGTGTTCTCTTTAGAGACCACACATGGATCCACCAGTGTCATTACATGTGTGTTCTTTTTTCTAACAACAACTGGAGTCATTACATGTATGTTCTTTTCGCATACCACATATGGATCCCCTAGTGTCATTGCATGTGTGCTCTTTTCACAATCCACCTATGGATCCACCAGTATCATTGCATGCGTGTTCTTTTTACTAACAACACCCAGAGTCATTGAAATGTGTGTTCTTTTCACATACCACCTATGGATCCACCAGTGTCATTGCATGTGTGTTCTTTTCACAATCCACCTATGGATCCACCAGTGTCATTGCATGTGAGTTCTTCTTACTAACAACAACCAGAGTCATTGCATGTGTGTTGTTTACACATACCAGATATGGATCCACCGGTGTCATTGAAATGTGTGTTCTCTTCAGAGACCACACATGGATCCACCAGTGTCAGTGCATGTGTGTTCTTTTTACTAACAACAACCAAAGTCATTGCATGTGTGTTCTTTTCACATACCACATATGGATCCACCAGTGTCATTGCATGTGTCTTCTTTCACAATCCACCAGTGTCATTGCTTGTGTGTTCTTTTTACTAACAACAACTAGAGTCATTTCATGACTGTTCTTTTCACATACCACATATGGATCCACCAGTGTCATTGCATGTGTGTTCTTTTTACTAACAACAACTGGAGTCATTGCATGTGTGTTCTTTTCACATACCACATATGGATCCACCAGTGTCATTGCATGTCTGTTCTTTTCACAATCCACCTATGGATCCACCAGTGTCATTGCATATGTGTTCTTTGTACTAACAACAACTGGAGTCATTTCATGACTGTTCTTTGCACATACCACATATGGATCCACCAGTGTCATTGAAATCTGTGTTCTCTTCAGAGACCACACATGGATCCACCAGTGTCATTGCATGTGTGTTCTTTTTACTAACAAGAACTGGAGTCATTGCATGTGTGTTCTTTTCACATACCACATATGGATCCACTAGTGTCATTGCATGTGTTCTCTTTTCACAATCCACCTATGAATCCACCAGTGTCATTGCATGTGTGTTCTTTTTACTAACAACAACCAGAGTCATTGAAATGTGTGTTCTTTTCACATACCACCTATGGATCCACCACTGTCATTGTATGTGTGTTCTTTTCACAATCCACCTATGGATCCACCAGTGTCATTGCATGTGTGTTCTTTTTACTAACAACAACCAGAGTCATTGCATGTGTGTTGTTTTCACATACCACATATGGATCCACCAGTGTCATTGCATGTGTGTACTTTTCCCAATCCACCTATGGATCCATCAGTGTCATTGCATGTGTGTTCTTTTTACTAACAACAACCAGAGTCATTGAAATGTGTGTTCTTTTCACATACCACCTATGGATCCACCAGTTTAATTGCATGTGTGTTCTTTTCACAATCCACCTATGGATCCACCAGTGTCATTGCATGTGTGTTCTTTTTAGTAACAACAACTGGAGTCATTTCATGACTGTTCTTTTGACATACCACATATGGATGCACCAATGTCATTGAAATGTGTGTTCTCTTGAGAGACCACACATGGATCCACCAGTGTCATTGCATGTGTGTTCTTTTTACTAACAACAACCAGAGTCATTAAAATGTGTGTTCTTTTCACATACCACCTATGGATCCACCAGTGTCATTGCATGTGTGTTCTTTTCACAATCCACCTATGGATCCAACAGTGTCATTGAATGTGTGTTCTTTTTACTAACAACAACCAGAGTCATTCCATCTGTGTTCTTTTCACATACCACATATGGATCCACCAAAGTCATTGCATGTGTGTTCTTTTTACAAACAACAACCCGAGTCATTGAAATGTGTGTTCTCTTAAGAGACCACACATGGTTCTACCAGTGTCATTGCATGTGTGTTCTTTTTACTAACAACAACCAGAGTCATTGAAATGTGTGTTCTTTTAACATACCACCTATGGATCCACCAGTGTCATTGCATGTGTGTTCTTTCAACAATCCACCTATGGATCCACCAGTGTCATTGCATGTGTGTTCTTTTTACTAACAACAACTGGAGTCATTTCATGACTGTTCTTTTCACATACCACATATGGATGCACCAGTGTCATTGAAATGTGTATTCACTTGAGAGACCACACATGGATCCAGCAGTGTCATTGCATGTGTGTTCTTTTTACTAACAACAACCAGAGTCATTAAAATGTGTGTTCTTTTCACATACCACCTATGGATCCACCAGTGTCATTGCATGTGTGTTCTTTTCACAATCCACCTATGGATCCACTAGTGTCATTGAATGTGTGTTCTTTTTACTAACAACAACCAGAGTCATTCCATCTGTGTTCTTTTCACATACCACATATGGATCCACCAAAGTCATTGCATGTGTGTTCTTTTTACAAACAACAACCCGAGTCATTGAAATGTGTGTTCTCTTAAGAGACCATACATGGATCTACCAGTGTCATTGCATGTGTGTTCTTTTTACTAACAACAACCAGAGTCATTGAAATGTGTGTTCTTTTAACATACCACCTATGGATCCACCAGTGTCATTGCATGTGTGTTCTTTTCACAATCCACCTATGGATCCACCAGTGTCATTGCATGTGTGTTCTTTTTACTAACAACAACTGGAGTCATTTCATGACTGTTCTTTTCACATAACACATATGGATCCACCAGTGTCATTGAAATGTGTGTTCTCTTTAGAGACCACACATGGATCCACCAGTGTCATTGCATGTGTGTTCTTTTTACTAACAACAACTAGAGTCATTGAAATGTGTGTTCTTTTCACATACCACCTATGGATCCACCAGTGTCATTGCATGTGTGTTCTTTTCGCAATCCACCTATAGATCCACCAGTGTCATTGAATGTGTGTTCTTTTTACTAACAACAACCAGAGTCATTCCATCTGTGTTCTTTTCACATACCACATATGGATCCACCAGTGTCATTGCATGTGTGTTCTTTTTACTAACAACAACCAGAGTCATTGAAATGTCTGTTCTTTACACATACCACATATGGATCCACCAGTGCCATTGCATGTGTGTTCTTTTTACTAACAACAACCAGAGTCATTGAATGTGTGTTCTCTTTACTAATAACAACTAGAGTCATTGAAATGTATGTTCTCTTTAGATACCACACATGGATCCACCAGTGTCATTGCATGTGTGTTCTTTTTACTAACAACAACTAGAGTCATTGAAATGTGTGTTCTCTTCAGAGACCACAGATGGATCCACCAGTGTCATTACATGTGTGTTCTTTTTACTAACAACAACTGGAGTCATTGCATGTGTGTTCTTTTCACATACCACATATGGATCCACTAGTGTCATTGCATGTGTGCTCTTTTCACAATCCACCTATGGTTCCACCAGTATCATTGCATGTGTGTTCTTTTTACTAACAACAACTGGATTCATTTCATGACTGTTCTTTTCACATACCACATATGGATCCACCAGTGTCATTGAAATGTGTGTTCTCTTCAGAGACCACACATGGATCCACCAGTGTCATTGCATGTGTGTTCTTTTTACTAATAACAACTGGAGTCATTGCATGTATGTTCTTTTCACATACCACATATGGATCCACTAGTGTCATTGCATGTGTTCTCTTTTCACAATCCACCTATGAATCCACCAGTGTCATTGCATGTGTGTTCTTTTTACTAACACCAACCAGAGTCATTGAAATGTGTGTTCTTTTCACATACCACCTATGGATTCACAAGTGTTATTGCATGTGTGTTCTTTTCACAATCCACCTATGGATCCACCAGTGTCATTGCATGTGTGTTCTTTTTACTAACAACAACCAGAGTCATTGCATGTGTGTTGTTTTCACATACCACATATGGATCCACCAGTGTCATTGCATGTGTGTTCTTTTCCCAATCCACCTATGGATCCACCAGTGTCATTGCATGTGTGTTCTTTTTACTATCAACAACCAGAGTCATTGAAATGTGTGTTCTTTTCACATACCACCTATGGATCCACCAGTTTCATTGCATGTGTGTTCTTTTCAAAATCCACCTATGGATCCACCAGTGTCATTGCATGTGTGTTCTTTTTACTAACAACAACTGGACTCGTTTCATGACTGTTCTTTTCACATACCACATATGGATCCACCAGTGTCATTGAAATGTGTGTTCTCTTCAGAGACCACACATGGATCCACCAGTGTCATTGAATGTGTGTTCTTTTTACTAACAACAACCAGAGTCATTGAAATGTGTGTTCTTTTCACATACCACCTATGGATCCACCAGTGTCATTGCATGTGTGTTCTTTTCACAATCCACCAGTGTCATTGAATGTGTGTTCTTTTTACTAACAACAACCAGAGTCATTCCATCTGTGTTCTTTTCACATACCACATATGGATCCACCACAGTCATTGCATGTGTGTTCTTTTTACTAACAAGAACTCGAGTGATTGAAATGTGTGTTCCCTTTAGAGACCACACATGGATCCACCAGTGTCATTGCATGTGTGTTCTTTTTACTAACAACAACCAGAGTCATTGAATGTGTGTTCTCTTTACTAACAACAACTAGAGTCATTGAAATATATGTTCTCTTTAGATACCACACATGGATCCACTAATGTCATTGCATGTGTGTTCTTTTTACTAACAACAACCAGGGTCATTGAAATGTGTGTTCTCTTCAGAGACCACATATGGATCCACCAGTGTCATTGCATGTGTGCAATTTGTACTAACAACAACCAGTGTCATTGCATGTGTGTTCTTTTCAGAGACCACACATGGATCCACCAGTGAAATTGCATGTGTGTTCTCTTCAGAGACCTCACATGGATCAACCAGTGTCATTGCATGTGTGTTCTTGTTACTAACAACAACCAGAATCATTGCATGCGTGTTCTTTTCACATACCACATATGGATCCACCAGTGTCATTGCATGTGTGTTGTTTTCACAATCCACCTATGGATCCACCAGTGTCATTGCATGTGTATTATTTTTACTAACAACATCTGGAGTCATTTCATGACTGTTCTTTTCACATACCACATATGGATCCACCAGTGTCATTGAAATGTGTGTTCTCTTCAGAGACCACAGATGGATCCACCAGTGTCATTGCATGTGTGTTCTTTTTACTAACAACAACCACAGTCATTGAAATGTGTGTTCTTTTCACATGCCACCTATGGATCCACCAGTGTCATTGCATGTGTGTTCTTTTCACAATCCACCTATGGATCCACTAGTGTCATTGAATGTGTGTTCTTTTTACTAACAACAACCAGAGTCATTCCATCTATGTTCTTTTCACATACCACATATGGATCCACCAGTGTCATTGCATGTGTGTTCTTTCTACTAACAACAACCAGAGTCATTGAAATGTGTGTTCTCTTTAGAGACCACACATGGATCCACCAGTGTCATTGCATGTGTGTTCTCTTTACTAACAACAACCAGAGTCATTGAAATGTGTATTCTTTACACATACCACATATGGATCCACCAGTGTCATTGCATGTGTTTTCTTTTTACTAACAACAACCAGAGTCATTGAATGTGTGTTCTCTTTACTAACAACAACTAGAGTCATTGAAATGTATGTTCTCTTTAGATACCACACATGGATCCACCAGTGTCATTGCATGTGTGTTCTTTTTACTAACAACAACTAGAGTCATTGAAATGTGTGTTCTCTTCAGAGACCACAGATGGATCCACCAGTGTTATTACATGTGTGTTCTTTTTACTAACAACAACTGGAGTCATTGCATGTGTGTTCTTTTCACATACCACATATGGATCCACTAGTGTCATTGCATGTGTGCTGTTTTCACAATCCACCTATGAATCCACCAGTATCTTTGCATGCATGTTCTTTTTACGAACAACAACTAGATTCATTTCATGACTGTTCTTTTCACATACCACATATGGATCCACCAGTGTAATTGAAATGTGTGTTCTCTTCAGAGACCACACATGGATCCACCAGTGTCATTTCATGTGTCTTCTTTTTACTAACAACAACTGGAGTCATTGCATGTGTGTTCTTTTCACATACCACATATGGATCCACGAGTGTCATTGCATGTGTTCTCTTTTCACAATCCACCTATGGATCTACCAGTGTCATTGCATGTGTGTTATTTTTACTAACAACAACCAGAGTCATTGAAATGTTTGTTCTTTTAACATACCACCTATGGATCCACCAGTGTCATTGCATGTGTGTTCTTTTCACAATCCACCTATGGATCCACCTGTGTCATTGCATGTGTGTTCTTTTTACTAACAACAACCAGAGTCATTGCATGTGTGTTGTTTTCACATACCACATATGGATCCACCAGTGTAATTGCATGTGTGTTCTTTTCCCAATCCACCTATGGATCCACCAGTGTCATTGCATGTGTGTTCTTTTCCCAATCCACCTATGGATCCACCAGTGTCATTGCATGTGTGTTCTTTTGACAATTCACCTATGGATCCACCAGTGTCATTGAATGTGTGTTCTTTTTAC
This sequence comes from Avena sativa, assembly GCA_916181665.1. Lineage (NCBI taxonomy): Eukaryota > Viridiplantae > Streptophyta > Magnoliopsida > Poales > Poaceae > Avena > Avena sativa. The sequence continues at coordinate 35,265,640 of OV702290.1, forward strand.
TAGCAACAACTAGAGTCATTCCATCTGTGTTCTTTTCACATACCACATATGGATCCACCAAAGTCATTGCATGTCTTTTCTTTTTACTAACAACAACCCGAGTCATTGAAATGTGTGTTCTCTTTAGAGACCACACATGGATCCACCAGTGTCATTGCATGTGTGTTCTTTTTACTAACAACAACCAGAGTCATTGAAACGTGTGTTCTTTAGACATACCACATATGGATCCACCAGTTTCATTGCATATTTGTTCTTTTTACTAACAACAACCAGAGTCATTGAATGTGTGTTCTCTTTACTAACAATAACTAGAGTCATTGAAATATATGTTCTCTTTAGATACCACACATGGATCCACCAGTGTCATTGCATGTGTGTTCTTTTTACTAACAACAACCAGAGTCATTGAAATGTGTGTTCTCTTTAGAGACCACACATGGATCCACCAGTGTCATTGCATGTGTGCAATTTTTACTAACAACAACTAGTGTCATTGCATGTGTGTTGTTTTCACATACCACATATGGATCCACCAGTGTCATTGCATGTGTGTTCTTTTCCCAATCCACCTATGGATACACCAGTGTCATTGCATGTGTGTTCTTTTTACTAACAACAACCAGAGTCATTGAAATGTGTGTTCTTTTCACATACCACCTATGGATCCACCAGTGTCATTGCATGTGTGTTCTTTTCACAATCCACCTATGGATCCACCAATGTCATTGCATGTGTGTTCTTTTTACTAATAACAACTACAGTCATTTCATGACTGTTCTTTTCACATACCACATATGGATCCACCAGTGTCATTGAAATGTGTGTTCTCTTCAGAGACCACACATGGATCCACCAGTGTCATTGCATGTGTGTTCTTTTTACTAACAACAACCAGAGTCATTGAAATGTGTGTTCTTTTCACATACCACCTATGGATCCACCGGTGTCATTGCATGTGTGTTCTTTTCACAATCCACCTATGGATCCACCAGTGTCATTGAATGTGTGTTCTTTTTACTAACAACAACCAGAGTCATTCCATCTGTGTTCTTTTCACATACCACACATGGATCCACCAGCGTCATTGCATGTGTGTTCTTTTTACTAACAACAACTAGAGTCATTGAAATGTGTGTTCTTTACACATACCACATATGGATCCACCAGTGTCATTGCATGTTTGTTCTTTTTACTAACAACAACCAGAGTCATTGAATGTGTGTTCTCTTTACTAACAACAACTAGAGTCATTGAAATATATGTTCTCTTTATATACCACACATGGATCCACTAATGTCATTGCATGTGTGTTCTTTTTACTAACAACAACCAGGGTCATTGAAATGTGTGTTCTCTTCAGAGACCACATATGGATCCACCAGTGTCATTGCATGTGTGCAATTTGTACTAACAACAACCAGTGTCATTGCATGTGTGTTCTTTTCAGAGACCACACATGGATCCACCAGTGAAATTGCATGTGTGTTCTCTTCAGAGACCTCACATGGATCAACCAGTGTCATTGCATGTGTGTTCTTGTTACTAACAACAACCAGAATCATTGCATGCGTGTTCTTTTCACATACCACATATGGATCCACCAGTGTCATTGCATGTGTGTTGTTTTCACAATCCACCTATGGATCCACCAGTGTCATTGCATGTGTATTATTTTTACTAACAACATCTGGAGTCATTTCATGACTGTTCTTTTCACATACCACATATGGATCCACCAGTGTCATTGAAATGTGTGTTCTCTTCAGAGACCACAGATGGATCCACCAGTGTCATTGCATGTGTGTTCTTTTTACTAACAACAACCACAGTCATTGAAATGTGTGTTCTTTTCACATGCCACCTATGGATCCACCAGTGTCATTGCATGTGTGTTCTTTTCACAATCCACCTATGGATCCACTAGTGTCATTGAATGTGTGTTCTTTTTACTAACAACAACCAGAGTCATTCCATCTATGTTCTTTTCACATACCACATATGGATCCACCAGTGTCATTGCATGTGTGTTCTTTCTACTAACAACAACCAGAGTCATTGAAATGTGTGTTCTCTTTAGAGACCACACATGGATCCACCAGTGTCATTGCATGTGTGTTCTCTTTACTAACAACAACCAGAGTCATTGAAATGTGTATTCTTTACACATACCACATATGGATCCACCAGTGTCATTGCATGTGTTTTCTTTTTACTAACAACAACCAGAGTCATTGAATGTGTGTTCTCTTTACTAACAACAACTAGAGTCATTGAAATGTATGTTCTCTTTAGATACCACACATGGATCCACCAGTGTCATTGCATGTGTGTTCTTTTTACTAACAACAACTAGAGTCATTGAAATGTGTGTTCTCTTCAGAGACCACAGATGGATCCACCAGTGTTATTACATGTGTGTTCTTTTTACTAACAACAACTGGAGTCATTGCATGTGTGTTCTTTTCACATACCACATATGGATCCACTAGTGTCATTGCATGTGTGCTGTTTTCACAATCCACCTATGGATCCACCAGTATCTTTGCATGCATGTTCTTTTTACGAACAACAACTGGATTCATTTCATGACTGTTCTTTTCACATACCACATATGGATCCACCAGTGTAATTGAAATGTGTGTTCTCTTCAGAGACCACACATGGATCCACCAGTGTCATTTCATGTGTCTTCTTTTTACTAACAACAACTGGAGTCATTGCATGTGTGTTCTTTTCACATACCACATATGGATCCACGAGTGTCATTGCATGTGTTCTCTTTTCACAATCCACCTATGGATCTACCAGTGTCATTGCATGTGTGTTCTTTTTACTAACAACAACCAGAGTCATTGAAATGTTTGTTCTTTTAACATACCACCTATGGATCCACCAGTGTCATTGCATGTGTGTTCTTTTCACAATCCACCTATGGATCCACCAGTGTCATTGCATGTGTGCTCTTTTTACTAACAACAACCAGAGTCATTGCATGTGTGTTGTTTTCACATACCACATATGGATCCACCAGTGTAATTGCATGTGTGTTCTTTTCCCAGTCCACCTATGGATCCACCAGTGTCATTGCATGTGTGTTCTTTTCCCAATCCACCTATGGATCCACCAGTGTCAGTGCATGTGTGTTCTTTTGACAATTCACCTATGGATCCACCAGTGTCATTGAATGTGTGTTCTTTTTACTAGCAACAACTAGAGTCATTCCATCTGTGTTCTTTTCACATACCACATATGGATCCACCAAAGTCATTGCATGTCTTTTCTTTTTACTAACAACAACCCGAGTCATTGAAATGTGTGTTCTCTTTAGAGACCACACATGGATCCACCAGTGTCATTGCATGTGTGTTCTTTTTACTAACAACAACCAGAGTCATTGAAACGTGTGTTCTTTACACATACCACATATGGATCCACCAGTTTCATTGCATATTTGTTCTTTTTACTAACAACAACCAGAGTCATTGAATGTGTGTTCTCTTTACTAACAATAACTAGAGTCATTGAAATATATGTTCTCTTTAGATACCACACATGGATCCACCAGTGTCATTGCATGTGTGTTCTTTTTACTAACAACAACCAGAGTCATTGAAATGTGTGTTCTCTTTAGAGACCACACATGGATCCACCAGTGTCATTGCATGTGTGCAATTTTTACTAACAACAACTAGTGTCATTGCATGTGTGTTGTTTTCACATACCACATATGGATCCACCAGTGTCATTGCATGTGTGTTCTTTTCCCAATCCACTTATGGATACACCAGTGTCATTGCATGTGTGTTCTTTTTACTAACAACAACCAGAGTCATTGAAATGTGTGTTCTTTTCACATACCACCTATGGATCCACCAGTGTCATTGCATGTTTGTTCTTTTCACAATCCACCTATGGATCCACCAATGTCATTGCATGTGTGTTCTTTTTACTAATAACAACTACAGTCATTTCATGACTGTTCTTTTCACATACCACATATGGATCCACCAGTGTCATTGAAATGTGTGTTCTCTTCAGAGAGCACACATGGATCCACCAGTGTCATTGCATGTGTGTTCTTTTTACTAACAACAACCAGAGTCATTGAAATGTGTGTTCTTTTCACATACCACCTATGGATCCACCGGTGTCATTGCATGTGTGTTCTTTTCACAATCCACCTATGGATCCACCAGTGTCATTGAATGTGTGTTCTTTTTACTAACAACAACCAGAGTCATTCCATCTGTGTTCTTTTCACATACCACATATGGATCCACCAAAGTCATTGCATGTGTGTTCTTTTTACTAACAACAACCAGAGTCATTGAAATGTGTGTTCTTTACACATACCACATATGGACCACCAGTGTCATTGCATGTTTGTTCTTTTTACTAGCAACAACCAGAGTCATTGAATGTGTGTTCTCTTTACTAACAACAACTAGAGTCATTGAAATGTATGTTCTCTTTAGATACCACACATGGATCCACCAGTGTCATTTCTTGTGTGTTCTTTTTACTAACAACAACCAGATTCATTGAAATGTGTGTTCTCTTAAGAGACCACACATGGATCCACCAGTGTCATTGCATGTGTGCAATTTTTACGAACAACAACCAGTGTCATTGCATGTGTGTTCTTTTCACATACCACATATGGATCCACCATTGTCATTGCATGTGTGTTCTCTTCAGAGACCACACATGGATCCACTAGTGTCATTGCATATGTGTTCTTGTTACTAACAACAACAAGAGTCATTGCATGTGTGTTCTTTTCACATACCACATATGGATCCACCAGTGTCATTGCATGTGTGTTCTTTTCACAATCCACCTATGGATCCACCAGTGTCATTGCATTGTGTTCTTTTTACTAACAACAACTGGAGTCATTTCATGACTGTTCTTTTCACATACCACATATGGATCTACCAGTGTCATTGAAATGTGTGTTCTCTTCAGAGACCAAACATGGATCCACCAGTGTCATTGCATGTGTGTTCTTTTTACTAACAACAACCAGAGTCATTGAAATGTGTGTTCTTTTCACATGCCACCTATGGATCCACCAGTGTCATTGCATGTGTGTTCTTTTTACTAACACCAACCAGAGTCATTGAAATGTGTGTTCTTTTCACATACCACCTATGGATCCACCAGTGTCATTGCATGTGTGTTCTTTTCACAATCCAACTATGGATCCACCAGTGTCATTGCATGTGTGTTCTTTTTACTAACAACAACCAGTGTCATTGCATGTGTGTTGTTTTCACATACCACATATGGATCCACCAGTGTCATTGCATGTGTGTTCTTTTCCCAATCCACCTATGGATCTACCAGTGTCATTGCATGTGTGTTCTTTTTACTAACAACAACCAGAGTCATTGAAATGTGTGTTCTTTTCACATACCACCTATGGATCCACCAGTGTCATTGCATGTGTGTTCTTTTCACAATCCACCTATGGATCCACCAGTGTCATTGCATGTGTGTTCTTTTTACTAACAACAACTGGAGTCATTTCATGACTGTTCTTTTCACATACCACATATGGATCCACCAGTGTCATTGAAATGTGTGTTCTCTTCAGAAACCACACATGGATCCACCAGTGTCATTGCATGTGTGTTCTTTTTACTAACAACAACTAGAGTCATTGAAATGTGTGTTCTTTTCACATACCACCTATGGATCCACCAGTGTCATTGCATGTGTGCAATTTTTACTAACAACAACCAGAGTCATTGCATGTGTGTTGTTTTCACATACCACATATGGATCCACCAGTGTCATTGCATGTGTGTTCTTTTCCCAATCCAGCTATGGATCCACCAGTGTCATTGCATGTGTGTTCTTTTTACTAACAACAACCAGAGTCATTGAAATGTGTGGTCTTTTCAGATACCACCTATGAATCCACCAGTGTCATTGCATGTGTGTTCTTTTCACAATCCACCTATGGATCCATCAATGTCATTGCATGTGTGTTCTTTTTACTAATAACAACTGGAGTCATTTCATGACTGTTCTTTTCACATACCACATATGGATCCACCAGTGTCATTGAAATGTGTTTTCTCTTCAGAGACCACACATGGATCCACCAGTGTCATTGCATGTGTGTTCTTTTTACTATCAACAACCAGAGTCATTGAAATGTGTGTTCTTTTCACATACCACCTATGGATCCACCAGTTTCATTGCATGTGTGTTCTTTTCAAAATCCACCTATGGATCCACCAGTGTCATTGCATGTGTGTTCTTTTTACTAACAACAACTGGAGTCGTTTCATGACTGTTCTTTTCACATACCACATATGGATCCACCAGTGTCATTGAAATGTGTGTTCTCTTAAGAGACCACACATGGATCCACCAGTGTCATTGCATGTGTGTTCTTTTTACTAACAACAACCAGAGTCATTGAAATGTGTGTTCTTTTCACATACCACCTATGGATCCACCAGTGTCATTGCATGTGTGTTCTTTTCACAATCCACCTATAGATCCACCAGTGTCATTGAATGAGTGTTCTTTTTACTAACAACAACCAGAGTCACTCCATCTGTGTTCTTTTCACATCCCACATATGGATCCACCAGTGTCATTGCATGTGTGTTCTTTTTACTAACAACAACCAGAGTCATTGAAATGTGTGTTCTTTACACATACCACATATGGATCCACCAGTGTCATTGCATGTGTGTTATTTTTACTAACAACAACCAGAGTCATTGAATGTGTGTTCTCTTTACTAACAACAACTAGAGTCATTGAAATGTATGTTCTCTTTAGATAGCACACATGGATCCACCAGTGTCATTGCATGTGTGTTCTTTTTACTAACAACAACTAGAGTCATTGAAATGTGTGTTCTTTTCATAGACCACAGATGGATCCACCAGTGTCATTACATGTGTGTTCTTTTTACTAACAACAACTAGAGTCATTGCATGTGTGTTCTTTTCACATACCACATATGGATCCACTAGTGTCATTGCATGTGTGCTCTTTTCACAATCCACCTATGGATCCACCAGTATCATTGCATGTGTGTTCTTTTTACTAACAACAACTGGATTCATTTCATGACTGTTCTTTTCACATACCACATATGGATCCACCAGTGTCATTGAAATGTGTGTTCTCTTCAGAGACCACACATGGAACCACCAGTGTCATTGCATGTGTGTTCTTTTCACAATCCACCTATGGATCCACCAGTGTCATTGCATTGTGTTCTTTTTACTAACAACAACTGGAGTCATTTCATGACTGTTCTTTTCACATACCACATATGGATCTACCAGTGTCATTGAAATGTGTGTTCTCTTCAGAGACCAAACATGGATCCACCAGTGTCATTGCATGTGTGTTCTTTTTACTAACAACAACCAGAGTCATTGAAATGTGTGTTCTTTTCACATGCCACCTATGGATCCACCAGTGTCATTGCATGTGTGTTCTTTTTACTAACACCAACCAGAGTCATTGAAATGTGTGTTCTTTTCACATACCACCTATGGATCCACCAGTGTCATTGCATGTGTGTTCTTTTCACAATCCAACTATGGATCCACCAGTGTCATTGCATGTGTGTTCTTTTCCCAATCCACCTATGGATCCACCAGTGTCATTGCATGTGTGTTCTTTTTACTAACAACAACCAGAGTCATTGAAATGTGTGTTCTTTTCACATACCACCTATGGATCCACCAGTGTCATTGCATGTGTGTTCTTTTCACAATCCACCTATGGATCCACCAGTGTCATTGCATGTGTGTTCTTTTTACTAACAACAACTGGAGTCATTTCATGACTGTTCTTTTCACATACCACATATGGATCCACCAGTGTCATTGAAATGTGTGTTCTCTTCAGAAACGACACATGGATCCACCAGTGTCATTGCATGTGTGTTCTTTTTACTAACAACAACTAGAGTCATTGAAATGTGTGTTCTTTTCACATACCACCTATGGATCCACCAGTGTCATTGCATTGTGCAATTTTTACTAACAACAACCAGAGTCATTGCATGTGTGTTCTTTTCACATACCACATATGGATCCACCAGTGTCATTGCATGTGTGTTCTTTTCCCAATCTAGCTATGGATCCACCAGTGTCATTGCATGTGTGTTCTTTTTACTAACAACAACCAGAGTCATTGAAATGTGTGTTCTTTTCAGATACCACCTATGAATCCACCAGTGTCATTGCATGTGTGTTCTTTTCACAATCCACCTATGGATCCACCAATGTCATTGCATGTGTGTTCTTTTTACTAATAACAACTGGAGTCATTTCATGACTGTTCTTTTCACATACCACATATGGATCCACTAGTGTCATTGAAATGTGTTTTCTCTTCAGAGACCACACATGGATCCACCAGTGTCATTGCATGTGTGTTCTTTTTACTATCAACAACCAGAGTCATTGAAATGTGTGTTCTTTTCACATACCACATATGGATCCACCAGTGTCATTGCATGTGTGTTCTTTTCACAATCCACCTATGGATCCACCAGTGTCATTGCATTGTGTTCTTTTTACTAACAACAACTGGAGTCATTTCATGACTGTTCTTTTCACATACCACATATGGATCTACCAGTGTCATTGAAATGTGTGTTCTCTTCAGAGACCAAACATGGATCCACCAGTGTCATTGCATGTGTGTTCTTTTTACTAACAACAACCAGAGTCATTGAAATGTGTGTTCTTTTCACATGCCACTTATGGATCCACCAGTGTCACTGCATGTGTGTTCTTTTTACTAACACCAACCAGAGTCATTGAAATGTGTGTTCTTTTCACATACCACCTATGGATCCACCAGTGTCATTGCATGTGTGTTCTTTTCACAATCCAACTATGGATCCACCAGTGTCATTGCATGTGTGTTCTTTTTACTAACAACAACCAGAGTCATTGCATGTGTGTTGTTTTCACATACCACATATGGATCCACCAGTGTCATTGCATGTGTGTTCTTTTCCCAATCCACCTATGGATCCACCAGTGTCATTGCATGTGTGTTGTTTTTACTAACAACAACCAGAGTCATTGAAATGTGTGTTCTTTTCACATACCACCTATGGATCCACCAGTGTCATTGCATTTGTGTTCTTTTCACAATCCACCTATGGATCCACCAGTGTCATTGCATGTGTGTTCTTTTTACTAACAACAACTGGAGTCATTTCATGACTGTTCTTTTCACATACCACATATGGATCCACCAGTGTCATTGAAATGTTTGTTCTCTTCAGAAACCACACATGGATCCACCAGTGTCATTGCATGTGTGTTCTTTTTACTAAGAACAACTAGAGTCATTGAAATGTGTGTTCTTTTCACATACCACCTATGGATCCACCAGTGTCATTGCATGTGTGCAATTTTTACTAACAACAACCAGAGTCATTGCATGTGTGTTGTTTTCACATACCACATATGGATCCACCAGTGTCATTGCATGTGTGTTCTTTTCCCAATCTAGCTATGGATCCACCAGTGTCATTGCATATGTGTTCTTTTTACTAACAACAACCAGAGTCATTGAAATGTGTGTTCTTTTCAGATACCACCTATGAATCCACCAGTGTCATTGCATGTGTGTTCTTTTCACAATCCACCTATGGATCCACCAATGTCATTGCATGTGTGTTCTTTTTACTAATAACAACTGGAGTCATTTCATGACTGTTCTTTTCACATACCACATATGGATCCACCAGTGTCATTGAAATGTGTTTTCTCTTCAGAGACCACACATGGATCCACCAGTGTCATTGCATGTGTGTTCTTTTTACTATCAACAACCAGAGTAATTGAAATGTGTGTTCTTTTCACATACCACCTATGGATCCACCAGTTTCATTGCATGTGTGTTCTTTTCAAAATCCACCTATGGATCCACCAGTGTCATTGCATGTGTGTTCTTTTTACTAACAACAACCAGAGTCATTGAAATGTGTGTTCTTTTCACATACCACCTATGGATCCACCAGTGTCATTGCATGTGTGTTCTTTTCACAATCCACCTATAGATCCACCAGTGTCATTGAATGAGTGTTCTTTTTACTAACAACAACCAGAGTCACTCCATCTGTGTTCTTTTCACATCCCACATATGGATCCACCAGTGTCATTGCATGTGTGTTCTTTTTACTAACAACCAGAGTCATTGAAATGTGTGTTCTCTTTAGAGACCACACATGGATCCACCAGTGTCATTGCATGTATGTTCTTTTTACTAACAACAACCAGAGTCATTGAAATGTGTGTTCTTTACACATACCACATATGGATCCACCAGTGTCATTGCATGTGTGTTATTTTTACTAACAACAACCAGAGTCATTGAATGTGTGTTCTCTTTACTAACAACAACTAGAGTCATTGAAATGTATGTTCTCTTTAGATAGCACACATGGATCCACCAGTGTCATTGCATGTGTGTTCTTTTTACTAACAACAACTAGAGTCATTGAAATGTGTGTTCTTTTCATAGACCACAGATGGATCCACCAGTGTCATTACATGTGTGTTCTCTTTACTAACAACAACTAGAGTCATTGCATGTGTGTTCTTTTCACATACCACATATGGATCCACTAGTGTCATTGCATGTGTGCTCTTTTCACAATCCACCTATGGATCCACCAGTATCATTGCATGTGTGTTCTTTTTACTAACAACAACTGGATTCATTTCATGACTGTTCTTTTCACATACCACATATGGATCCACCAGTGTCATTGAAATGTGTGTTCTCTTCAGAGACCACACATGGAACCACCAGTGTCATTGCATGTGTGTTCTTTTCACAATCCACCTATGGATCCACCAGTGTCATTGCATTGTGTTCTTTTTACTAACAACAACTGGAGTCATTTCATGACTGTTCTTTTCACATACCACATATGGATCTACCAGTGTCATTGAAATGTGTGTTCTCTTCAGAGACCAAACATGGATCCACCAGTGTCATTGCATGTGTGTTCTTTTTACTAACAACAACCAGAGTCATTGAAATGTGTGTTCTTTTCACATGCCACCTATGGATCCACCAGTGTCATTGCATGTGTGTTCTTTTTACTAACACCAACCAGAGTCATTGAAATGTGTGTTCTTTTCACATACCACCTATGGATCCACCAGTGTCATTGCATGTGTGTTCTTTTCACAATCCAACTATGGATCCACCAGTGTCATTGCATGTGTGTTCTTTTCCCAATCCACCTATGGATCCACCAGTGTCATTGCATGTGTGTTCTTTTTACTAACAACAACCAGAGTCATTGAAATGTGTGTTCTTTTCACATACCACCTATGGATCCACCAGTGTCATTGCATGTGTGTTCTTTTCACAATCCACCTATGGATCCACCAGTGTCATTGCATGTGTGTTCTTTTTACTAACAACAACTGGAGTCATTTCATGACTGTTCTTTTCACATACCACATATGGATCCACCAGTGTCATTGAAATGTGTGTTCTCTTCAGAAACGACACATGGATCCACCAGTGTCATTGCATGTGTGTTCTTTTTACTAACAACAACTAGAGTCATTGAAATGTGTGTTCTTTTCACATACCACCTATGGATCCACCAGTGTCATTGCATTGTGCAATTTTTACTAACAACAACCAGAGTCATTGCATGTGTGTTCTTTTCACATACCACATATGGATCCACCAGTGTCATTGCATGTGTGTTCTTTTCCCAATCTAGCTATGGATCCACCAGTGTCATTGCATGTGTGTTCTTTTTACTAACAACAACCAGAGTCATTGAAATGTGTGTTCTTTTCAGATACCACCTATGAATCCACCAGTGTCATTGCATGTGTGTTCTTTTCACAATCCACCTATGGATCCACCAATGTCATTGCATGTGTGTTCTTTTTACTAATAACAACTGGAGTCATTTCATGACTGTTCTTTTCACATACCACATATGGATCCACTAGTGTCATTGAAATGTGTTTTCTCTTCAGAGACCACACATGGATCCACCAGTGTCATTGCATGTGTGTTCTTTTTACTATCAACAACCAGAGTCATTGAAATGTGTGTTCTTTTCACATACCACATATGGATCCACCAGTGTCATTGCATGTGTGTTCTTTTCACAATCCACCTATGGATCCACCAGTGTCATTGCATTGTGTTCTTTTTACTAACAACAACTGGAGTCATTTCATGACTGTTCTTTTCACATACCACATATGGATCTACCAGTGTCATTGAAATGTGTGTTCTCTTCAGAGACCAAACATGGATCCACCAGTGTCATTGCATGTGTGTTCTTTTTACTAACAACAACCAGAGTCATTGAAATGTGTGTTCTTTTCACATGCCACTTATGGATCCACCAGTGTCACTGCATGTGTGTTCTTTTTACTAACACCAACCAGAGTCATTGAAATGTGTGTTCTTTTCACATACCACCTATGGATCCACCAGTGTCATTGCATGTGTGTTCTTTTCACAATCCAACTATGGATCCACCAGTGTCATTGCATGTGTGTTCTTTTTACTAACAACAACCAGAGTCATTGCATGTGTGTTGTTTTCACATACCACATATGGATCCACCAGTGTCATTGCATGTGTGTTCTTTTCCCAATCCACCTATGGATCCACCAGTGTCATTGCATGTGTGTTGTTTTTACTAACAACAACCAGAGTCATTGAAATGTGTGTTCTTTTCACATACCACCTATGGATCCACCAGTGTCATTGCATTTGTGTTCTTTTCACAATCCACCTATGGATCCACCAGTGTCATTGCATGTGTGTTCTTTTTACTAACAACAACTGGAGTCATTTCATGACTGTTCTTTTCACATACCACATATGGATCCACCAGTGTCATTGAAATGTTTGTTCTCTTCAGAAACCACACATGGATCCACCAGTGTCATTGCATGTGTGTTCTTTTTACTAAGAACAACTAGAGTCATTGAAATGTGTGTTCTTTTCACATACCACCTATGGATCCACCAGTGTCATTGCATGTGTGCAATTTTTACTAACAACAACCAGAGTCATTGCATGTGTGTTGTTTTCACATACCACATATGGATCCACCAGTGTCATTGCATGTGTGTTCTTTTCCCAATCTAGCTATGGATCCACCAGTGTCATTGCATATGTGTTCTTTTTACTAACAACAACCAGAGTCATTGAAATGTGTGTTCTTTTCAGATACCACCTATGAATCCACCAGTGTCATTGCATGTGTGTTCTTTTCACAATCCACCTATGGATCCACCAATGTCATTGCATGTGTGTTCTTTTTACTAATAACAACTGGAGTCATTTCATGACTGTTCTTTTCACATACCACATATGGATCCACCAGTGTCATTGAAATGTGTTTTCTCTTCAGAGACCACACATGGATCCACCAGTGTCATTGCATGTGTGTTCTTTTTACTATCAACAACCAGAGTAATTGAAATGTGTGTTCTTTTCACATACCACCTATGGATCCACCAGTTTCATTGCATGTGTGTTCTTTTCAAAATCCACCTATGGATCCACCAGTGTCATTGCATGTGTGTTCTTTTTACTAACAACAACCAGAGTCATTGAAATGTGTGTTCTTTTCACATACCACCTATGGATCCACCAGTGTCATTGCATGTGTGTTCTTTTCACAATCCACCTATAGATCCACCAGTGTCATTGAATGAGTGTTCTTTTTACTAACAACAACCAGAGTCACTCCATCTGTGTTCTTTTCACATCCCACATATGGATCCACCAGTGTCATTGCATGTGTGTTCTTTTTACTAACAACCAGAGTCATTGAAATGTGTGTTCTCTTTAGAGACCACACATGGATCCACCAGTGTCATTGCATGTATGTTCTTTTTACTAACAACAACCAGAGTCATTGAAATGTGTGTTCTTTACACATACCACATATGGATCCACCAGTGTCATTGCATGTGTGTTATTTTTACTAACAACAACCAGAGTCATTGAATGTGTGTTCTCTTTACTAACAACAACTAGAGTCATTGAAATGTATGTTCTCTTTAGATAGCACACATGGATCCACCAGTGTCATTGCATGTGTGTTCTTTTTACTAACAACAACTAGAGTCATTGAAATGTGTGTTCTTTTCATAGACCACAGATGGATCCACCAGTGTCATTACATGTGTGTTCTTTTTACTAACAACAACTAGAGTCATTGCATGTGTGTTCTTTTCACATACCACATATGGATCCACTAGTGTCATTGCATGTGTGCTCTTTTCACAATCCACCTATGGATCCACCAGTATCATTGCATGTGTGTTCTTTTTACTAACAACAACTGGATTCATTTCATGACTGTTCTTTTCACATACCACATATGGATCCACCAGTGTCATTGAAATGTGTGTTCTCTTCAGAGACCACACATGGAACCACCAGTGTCATTGCATGTGTGTTCTTTTCACAATCCACCTATGGATCCACCAGTGTCATTGCATTGTGTTCTTTTTACTAACAACAACTGGAGTCATTTCATGACTGTTCTTTTCACATACCACATATGGATCTACCAGTGTCATTGAAATGTGTGTTCTCTTCAGAGACCAAACATGGATCCACCAGTGTCATTGCATGTGTGTTCTTTTTACTAACAACAACCAGAGTCATTGAAATGTGTGTTCTTTTCACATGCCACCTATGGATCCACCAGTGTCATTGCATGTGTGTTCTTTTTACTAACACCAACCAGAGTCATTGAAATGTGTGTTCTTTTCACATACCACCTATGGATCCACCAGTGTCATTGCATGTGTGTTCTTTTCACAATCCAACTATGGATCCACCAGTGTCATTGCATGTGTGTTCTTTTCCCAATCCACCTATGGATCCACCAGTGTCATTGCATGTGTGTTCTTTTTACTAACAACAACCAGAGTCATTGAAATGTGTGTTCTTTTCACATACCACCTATGGATCCACCAGTGTCATTGCATGTGTGTTCTTTTCACAATCCACCTATGGATCCACCAGTGTCATTGCATGTGTGTTCTTTTTACTAACAACAACTGGAGTCATTTCATGACTGTTCTTTTCACATACCACATATGGATCCACCAGTGTCATTGAAATGTGTGTTCTCTTCAGAAACGACACATGGATCCACCAGTGTCATTGCATGTGTGTTCTTTTTACTAACAACAACTAGAGTCATTGAAATGTGTGTTCTTTTCACATACCACCTATGGATCCACCAGTGTCATTGCATTGTGCAATTTTTACTAACAACAACCAGAGTCATTGCATGTGTGTTCTTTTCACATACCACATATGGATCCACCAGTGTCATTGCATGTGTGTTCTTTTCCCAATCTAGCTATGGATCCACCAGTGTCATTGCATGTGTGTTCTTTTTACTAACAACAACCAGAGTCATTGAAATGTGTGTTCTTTTCAGATACCACCTATGAATCCACCAGTGTCATTGCATGTGTGTTCTTTTCACAATCCACCTATGGATCCACCAATGTCATTGCATGTGTGTTCTTTTTACTAATAACAACTGGAGTCATTTCATGACTGTTCTTTTCACATACCACATATGGATCCACTAGTGTCATTGAAATGTGTTTTCTCTTCAGAGACCACACATGGATCCACCAGTGTCATTGCATGTGTGTTCTTTTTACTATCAACAACCAGAGTCATTGAAATGTGTGTTCTTTTCACATACCACATATGGATCCACCAGTGTCATTGCATGTGTGTTCTTTTCACAATCCACCTATGGATCCACCAGTGTCATTGCATTGTGTTCTTTTTACTAACAACAACTGGAGTCATTTCATGACTGTTCTTTTCACATACCACATATGGATCTACCAGTGTCATTGAAATGTGTGTTCTCTTCAGAGACCAAACATGGATCCACCAGTGTCATTGCATGTGTGTTCTTTTTACTAACAACAACCAGAGTCATTGAAATGTGTGTTCTTTTCACATGCCACTTATGGATCCACCAGTGTCACTGCATGTGTGTTCTTTTTACTAACACCAACCAGAGTCATTGAAATGTGTGTTCTTTTCACATACCACCTATGGATCCACCAGTGTCATTGCATGTGTGTTCTTTTCACAATCCAACTATGGATCCACCAGTGTCATTGCATGTGTGTTCTTTTTACTAACAACAACCAGAGTCATTGCATGTGTGTTGTTTTCACATACCACATATGGATCCACCAGTGTCATTGCATGTGTGTTCTTTTCCCAATCCACCTATGGATCCACCAGTGTCATTGCATGTGTGTTGTTTTTACTAACAACAACCAGAGTCATTGAAATGTGTGTTCTTTTCACATACCACCTATGGATCCACCAGTGTCATTGCATTTGTGTTCTTTTCACAATCCACCTATGGATCCACCAGTGTCATTGCATGTGTGTTCTTTTTACTAACAACAACTGGAGTCATTTCATGACTGTTCTTTTCACATACCACATATGGATCCACCAGTGTCATTGAAATGTTTGTTCTCTTCAGAAACCACACATGGATCCACCAGTGTCATTGCATGTGTGTTCTTTTTACTAAGAACAACTAGAGTCATTGAAATGTGTGTTCTTTTCACATACCACCTATGGATCCACCAGTGTCATTGCATGTGTGCAATTTTTACTAACAACAACCAGAGTCATTGCATGTGTGTTGTTTTCACATACCACATATGGATCCACCAGTGTCATTGCATGTGTGTTCTTTTCCCAATCTAGCTATGGATCCACCAGTGTCATTGCATATGTGTTCTTTTTACTAACAACAACCAGAGTCATTGAAATGTGTGTTCTTTTCAGATACCACCTATGAATCCACCAGTGTCATTGCATGTGTGTTCTTTTCACAATCCACCTATGGATCCACCAATGTCATTGCATGTGTGTTCTTTTTACTAATAACAACTGGAGTCATTTCATGACTGTTCTTTTCACATACCACATATGGATCCACCAGTGTCATTGAAATGTGTTTTCTCTTCAGAGACCACACATGGATCCACCAGTGTCATTGCATGTGTGTTCTTTTTACTATCAACAACCAGAGTAATTGAAATGTGTGTTCTTTTCACATACCACCTATGGATCCACCAGTTTCATTGCATGTGTGTTCTTTTCAAAATCCACCTATGGATCCACCAGTGTCATTGCATGTGTGTTCTTTTTACTAACAACAACTGGAGTCGTTTCATGACTGTTCTTTTCACATACCACATATGGATCCACCAGTGTCATTGAAATGTGTGTTCTCTTCAGAGACCACACATGGATCCACCAGTGTCATTGCATGTGTGTTCTTTTTACTAACAACAACCAGAGTCATTGAAATGTGTGTTCTTTTCACATACCACCTATGGATCCACCAGTGTCATTGCATGTGTGTTCTTTTCACAATCCACCTATAGATCCACCAGTGTCATTGAATGAGTGTTCTTTTTACTAACAACAACCAGAGTCACTCCGTCTGTGTTCTTTTCACATCCCACATATGGATCCACCAGTGTCATTGCATGTGTGTTCTTTTTACTAACAACCAGAGTCATTGAAATGTGTGTTCTCTTTAGAGACCACACATGGATCCACCAGTGTCATTGCATGTATGTTCTTTTTACTAACAACAACCAGAGTCATTGAAATGTGTGTTCTTTACACATACCACATATGGATCCACCAGTGTCATTGCATGTGTGTTCTTTTTACTAACAACAACCAGAGTCATTGAATGTGTGTTCTCTTTACTAACAACAACTAGAGTCATTGAAATGTATGTTCTCTTTAGATACCACACATGGATCCACCAGTGTCATTGCATGTGTGTTCTTTTTACTAACAACAACTAGAGTCATTGAAATGTGTGTTCTTTTCATAGACCACAGATGGATCCACTAGTGTCATTACATGTGTGTTCTTTTTACTAACAACAACTGGAGTCATTGCATGTGTGTTCTTTTCACATACCACATATGGATCCACTAGTGTCATTGCATGTGTGCTCTTTTCACAATCCACCTATGGATCCACCAGTATCATTGCATGTGTGTTCTTTTTACTAACAACAACTGGATTCATTTCATGACTGTTCTTTTCACATACCACATATGGATCCACCAGTGTCATTGAAATGTGTGTTCTCTTCAGAGACCACACATGGAACCACCAGTGTCATTGCATGTGTGTTCTTTTCACAATCCACCTATGGATCCACCAGTGTCATTGCATTGTGTTCTTTTTACTAACAACAACTAGAGTCATTTCATGACTGTTCTTTTCACATACCACATATGGATCTACCAGTGTCATTGAAATGTGTGTTCTCTTCAGAGACCAAACATGGATCCACCTGTGTCATTGCATGTGTGTTCTTTTTACTAACAACAACCAGAGTCATTGAAATGTGTGTTCTTTTCACATGCCACCTATGGATCCACCAGTGTCATTGCATGTGTGTTCTTTTTACTAACACCAACCAGAGTCATTGAAATGTGTGTTCTTTTCACATACCACCTATGGATCCACCAGTGTCATTGCATGTGTGTTCTTTTCACAATCCAACTATGGATCCACCAGTGTCATTGCATGTGTGTTCTTTTCCAAATCCACCTATGGATCCACCAGTGTCATTGCATGTGTGTTCTTTTTACTAACAACAACCAGAGTCATTGAAATGTGTGTTCTTTTCACATACCACCTATGGATCCACCAGTGTCATTGCATGTGTGTTCTTTTCACAATCCACCTATGGATCCACCAGTGTCATTGCATGTGTGTTCTTTTTACTAACAACAACTGGAGTCATTTCATGACTGTTCTTTTCACATACCACATATGGATCCACCAGTGTCATTGAAATGTGTGTTCTCTTCAGAAACGACACATGGATCCACCAGTGTCATTGCATGTGTGTTCTTTTTACTAACAACAACTAGAGTCATTGAAATGTGTGTTCTTTTCACATACCACCTATGGATCCACCAGTGTCATTGCATGTGTGCAATTTTTACTAACAACAACCAGAGTCATTGCATGTGTGTTCTTTTCACATACCACATATGGATCCACCAGTGTCATTGCATGTGTGTTCTTTTCCCAATCCAGCTATGGATCCACCAGTGTCATTGCATGTGTGTTCTTTTTACTAACAACAACCAGAGTCATTGAAATGTGTGTTCTTTTCAGATACCACCTATGAATCCACCAGTGTCATTGCATGTGTGTTCTTTTCACAATCCACCTATGGATCCACCAATGTCATTGCATGTGTGTTCTTTTTACTAATAACAACTGGAGTCATTTCATGACTGTTCTTTTCACATACCACATATGGATCCACCAGTGTCATTGAAATGTGTTTTCTCTTCAGAGACCACACATGGATCCACCAGTGTCATTGCATGTGTGTTCTTTTTACTAACAACAACTAGAGTCATTGAAATGTGTGTTCTTTTCATAGACCACAGATGGATCCACCAGTGTCATTACATGTGTGTTCTTTTTACTAACAACAACTGGAGTCATTGCATGTGTGTTCTTTTCACATACCACATATGGATCCACTAGTGTCATTGCATGTGTGCTCTTTTCACAATCCACCTATGGATCCACCAGTATCATTGCATGTGTGTTCTTTTTACTAACAACAACTGGATTCATTTCATGACTGTTCTTTTCACATACCACATATGGATCCACCAGTGTCATTGAAATGTGTGTTCTCTTCAGAGACCACACATGGAACCACCAGTGTCATTGCATGTGTGTTCTTTTTACTAACAACAACTGGAGTCATTGCATGTGTGTTCTTTTCACATACCACATATGGATCCACTAGTGTCATTGCATGTGTTCTCTTTTCACAATCCACCTATGGATCCACCAGTGTCATTGCATGTGTGTTCTTTTTACTAACAACAACCGGAGTGATTGAAATGTGTGTTCTTTTCACATACCACCTATGGATCCACCAGTGTCATTGCATGTGTGTTCTTTTCACAATCCACCTATAGATCCACCAGTGTCATTGAATGAGTGTTCTTTTTACTAACAACAACCAGAGTCACTCCGTCTGTGTTCTTTTCACATCCCACATATGGATCCACCAGTGTCATTGCATGTGTGTTCTTTTTACTAACAACCAGAGTCATTGAAATGTGTGTTCTCTTTAGAGACCACACATGGATCCACCAGTGTCATTGCATGTATGTTCTTTTTACTAACAACAACCAGAGTCATTGAAATGTGTGTTCTTTACACATACCACATATGGATCCACCAGTGTCATTGCATGTGTGTTCTTTTTACTAACAACAACCAGAGTCATTGAATGTGTGTTCTCTTTACTAACAACAACTAGAGTCATTGAAATGTATGTTCTCTTTAGATACCACACATGGATCCACCAGTGTCATTGCATGTGTGTTCTTTTTACTAACAACAACTAGAGTCATTGAAATGTGTGTTCTTTTCATAGACCACAGATGGATCCACTAGTGTCATTACATGTGTGTTCTTTTTACTAACAACAACTGGAGTCATTGCATGTGTGTTCTTTTCACATACCACATATGGATCCACTAGTGTCATTGCATGTGTGCTCTTTTCACAATCCACCTATGGATCCACCAGTATCATTGCATGTGTGTTCTTTTTACTAACAACAACTGGATTCATTTCATGACTGTTCTTTTCACATACCACATATGGATCCACCAGTGTCATTGAAATGTGTGTTCTCTTCAGAGACCACACATGGAACCACCAGTGTCATTGCATGTGTGTTCTTTTCACAATCCACCTATGGATCCACCAGTGTCATTGCATTGTGTTCTTTTTACTAACAACAACTGGAGTCATTTCATGACTGTTCTTTTCACATACCACATATGGATCTACCAGTGTCATTGAAATGTGTGTTCTCTTCAGAGACCAAACATGGATCCACCTGTGTCATTGCATGTGTGTTCTTTTTACTAACAACAACCAGAGTCATTGAAATGTGTGTTCTTTTCACATGCCACCTATGGATCCACCAGTGTCATTGCATGTGTGTTCTTTTTACTAACACCAACCAGAGTCATTGAAATGTGTGTTCTTTTCACATACCACCTATGGATCCACCAGTGTCATTGCATGTGTGTTCTTTTCACAATCCAACTATGGATCCACCAGTGTCATTGCATGTGTGTTCTTTTCCAAATCCACCTATGGATCCACCAGTGTCATTGCATGTGTGTTCTTTTTACTAACAACAACCAGAGTCATTGAAATGTGTGTTCTTTTCACATACCACCTATGGATCCACCAGTGTCATTGCATGTGTGTTCTTTTCACAATCCACCTATGGATCCACCAGTGTCATTGCATGTGTGTTCTTTTTACTAACAACAACTGGAGTCATTTCATGACTGTTCTTTTCACATACCACATATGGATCCACCAGTGTCATTGAAATGTGTGTTCTCTTCAGAAACGACACATGGATCCACCAGTGTCATTGCATGTGTGTTCTTTTTACTAACAACAACTAGAGTCATTGAAATGTGTGTTCTTTTCACATACCACCTATGGATCCACCAGTGTCATTGCATGTGTGCAATTTTTACTAACAACAACCAGAGTCATTGCATGTGTGTTCTTTTCACATACCACATATGGATCCACCAGTGTCATTGCATGTGTGTTCTTTTCCCAATCCAGCTATGGATCCACCAGTGTCATTGCATGTGTGTTCTTTTTACTAACAACAACCAGAGTCATTGAAATGTGTGTTCTTTTCAGATACCACCTATGAATCCACAAGTGTCATTGCATGTGTGTTCTTTTCACAATCCACCTATGGATCCACCAATGTCATTGCATGTGTGTTCTTTTTACTAATAACAACTGGAGTCATTTCATGACTGTTCTTTTCACATACCACATATGGATCCACCAGTGTCATTGAAATGTGTTTTCTCTTCAGAGACCACACATGGATCCACCAGTGTCATTGCATGTGTGTTCTTTTTACTATCAACAACCAGAGTCATTGAAATGTGTGTTCTTTTCACATACCACCTATGGATCCACCAGTTTCATTGCATGTGTGTTCTTTTCAAAATCCACCTATTGATCCACCAGTGTCATTGCATGTGTGTTCTTTTTACTAACAACAACTGGAGTCGTTTCATGACTGTTCTTTTCACATACCACATATGGATCCACCAGTGTCATTGAAATGTGTGTTCTCTTCAGAGACCACACATGGATCCACCAGTGTCATTGCATGTGTGTTCTTTTTACTAACAACAACCAGAGTCATTGAAATGTGTGTTCTTTTCACATACCACCTATGGATCCACCAGTGTCATTGCATGTGTGTTCTTTTCACAATCCACCTATGGATCCACCAGTGTCATTGAATGTGTGTTCTTTTTACTAACAACAACCAGAGTCACTCCATCTGTGTTCTTTTCACATCCCACATATGGATCCACCAGTGTCATTTCATGTGTGTTCTTTTTACTAACAACCAGAGTCATTGAAATGTGTGTTCTCTTTAGAGACCACACATGGATCCACCAGTGTCATTGCATGTATGTTCTTTTTACTAACAACAACCAGAGTCATTGAAATGTGTGTTCTTTACACATACCACATATGGATCCACCAGTGTCATTGCATGTGTGTTCTTTTTACTAACAACAACCAGAGTCATTGAATGTGTGTTCTCTTTACTAACAACAACTAGAGTCATTGAAATGTATGTTCTCTTTAGATACCACACATGGATCCACCAGTGTCATTGCATGTGTGTTCTTTTTACTAACAACAACTAGAGTCATTGAAATGTGTGTTCTTTTCATAGACCACAGATGGATCCACCAGTGTCATTACATGTGTGTTCTTTTTACTAACAACAACTGGAGTCATTGCATGTGTGTTCTTTTCACATACCACATATGGATCCACTAGTGTCATTGCATGTGTGCTCTTTTCACAATCCACCTATGGATCCACAAGTATCATTGCATGTGTGTTCTTTTTACTAACAACAACTGGATTCATTTCATGACTGTTCTTTTCACATACCACATATGGATCCACCAGTGTCATTGAAATGTGTGTTCTCTTCAGAGACCACACATGGAACCACCAGTGTCATTGCATGTGTGTTCTTTTTACTAACAACAACTGGAGTCATTGCATGTGTGTTCTTTTCACATACCACATATGGATCCACTAGTGTCATTGCATGTGTTCTCTTTTCACAATCCACCTATGGATCCACCAGTGTCATTGCATGTGTGTTCTTTTTACTAACAACAACCGGAGTGATTGAAATGTGTGTTCTTTTCACATACCACCTATGAATCCACCAGTGTCATTGCATGTGTGTTCTTTTCACAATCCACATATGGATCCACCTATGTCATTGCATGTGTGTTCTTTTTACTAACAACAACCAGAGTCATTGCATGTGTGTTGTTTTCACATACCACATATGGATCCACCAGTGTCATTGCATGTGTGTTCTTTTCCCAATCCACCTATGGATCCACCAGTGTCATTGCATGTGTGTTATTTTTACTAACAACAACCAGAGTCATTGAAATGTGTGTTCTTTTCACATACCACCTATGGATCCACCAGTGTCATTGCATGTTTGTTCTTTTTACAATCCACCTATGGATCGACCAGTGTCATTGCATGTGTGTTCTTTTTACTAACAACAACTGGAGTCATTTCATGATTGTTCTTTTCACATACCACATATGGATCCACCAGTGTCATTGAAATGTGTGTTCTCTTCAGAGACCACACATGGATCCACCAGTGTCATTGCATGTGTGTTCCTTTTACTAACAACAACCAGAGTCATTGAAATGTGTGTTCTTTTCACATACCACCGATGGATCCACCAGTGTCATTGCATGTGTGTTCTTTTCACAATCCACCTATGGATCCACCAGTGTCATTGAATGTGTTTTCTTTTTACTAACAACCAGAGTCATTCCATCTGTGTTCTTTTCACATACCACATATGGATCCACCAAAGTCATTCCATCTGTGTTCTTTTTACTAACAACAACCCGAGTCATTGAAATGTGTGTTCTCTTTAGAGACCACACATGGATCCACCAGTGTCATTGCATGTGTGTTCTTTTTACTAACAACAACCGGAGTCATTGAAATGTGTGTTCTTTACACATACCACATATGGATCCACCAGTGTCATTGCATGTTTCTTATTTTTACTAACAACAACCAGAGTCATTGCATGTGTGTTCTCTTTAGAGACCACACACGGATCCACCAGTCTCATTGCATTTGTGTTGTTTTTACTAACAACAACCCGAGTCATTGAAATGTGTGTTCTCTTTAGAGACCACACATGGATCCACCAGTGTCATTGCATGTGTGTTCTTTTTACTAACAACAACCAGAGTCATTGAAATGTGTGTTCTTTACACATACCACATATGGATCCACCAGTGTCATTGCATGCTTGTTCTTTTTACTAACAACAACCAGAGTCATTGAATGTGTGTTCTCTTTACTAACAACAACTAGAGTCATTGAAATGTATGTTCTCTTTAGATACCACACATGGATCCGCCAGTGTCACTGCATGTGTGTTCTTTTTACTAACAACAACTAGAGTCATTGAAATGTGTGTTCTCTTCAGAGACCACAAATGAATCCACCAGTATCATTACATGTGTGTTCTTTTTACTAACAACAACTGGAGTCATTGCATGTGTGTTCTTTTTACCACATATGGATCCACTAGTGTCATTGCATGTGTGCTCTTTTCACAATCCACCTATGGATCCACCAGTATCATTGCATGTGTGTTCTTTTTACTAACAGCAACTGGATTCATTTCATGACTGTTCTTTTCACATACCACATATGGATCCACCAGTGTCATTGAAATGTGTGTTCTCTTCAGAGACCACACATGGATCCAACAGTGTCATTGCATGTGTGTTCTTTTTACTAACAACAACTGGAGTCATTACATGTATGTTCTTTTTGCATACCACATATGGATCCCCTAGTGTCATTGCATTTGTGCTCTTTTCACAATCCACCTATGAATCCACAAGTGTCATTGCATGTGTGTTCTTTTTACTAACAACAACCAGAGTCATTGAAATGTGTGGTCTTTTCACAAACCACCTATGGATCCACCAGTGTCATTGCATGTGTGTTATTTTCACAATCCACCTATGGATCCACCAGTGTCATTGCATGTGTTTTCTTTTTACTAACAACAACAAGAGTCATTGCATGTGTGTTCTTTTCACATACCACATATGGATCCACCGGTGTCAGTGAAATGTGTGTTCTCTTCAGAGACCACACATGGATCCACCAGTGTCATTGCATGTGTGTTCTTTTTACTAACAACAACCAGAGTCATTGCCTGTGTGTTCTTTTCACATACCACATATGGATCCACCAGTGTCATTGCATGTGTGTTCTTTTTATAACAACAACTAGAGTCATTTCATGACTGTTCTTTTCACATACCACATATGGATCCACCAGTGTCATTGCATGTGTGTTCTTTTTACTAAAAACAACTGGAGTAATTGCATGTGTGTTGTTTTCAGATACCACAAATGGATCCACCAGTGTCATTGCATGTGTGTTCTTTTCACAATCCACCTATGGATCCAGCAGTGTCATTGCATATGTGTTCTTTGTACTAACAACAACTGGAGTCATTTCATGACTGTTCTTTTCACATACCACATAAGGATCCACCAGTACCATTGAAATGTGTGTTCTCTTCAGTGACCACACATGGAACCACCAGTGTCATTGCATGTGTGTTCTTTTTACTAACAACAACTAGAGTCATTGCATGTGTGTTCTTTTCACAATCCACCTATGGATCCACCAGTGTGATTGCATATGTGTTCTTTGTACTAACAACAACTTGAGTCATTTCCTGACTGTTCTTTTCACATACCACATATGGATCCACCAGTGCCATTGAAATGTGTGTTCTCTTCAGAGACCACACATGGAACCACCAATGTCATTTCATGTGTGTTCTTTTTACTTACAACAACTGGAGTCATTGCATGTGTGTTCTTTTCACATACCACATATGGATCCACTAGTGTCATTGCATGTGTTCTCTTTTCACAATCCACCTATGGATCTACTAGTGTCATTGCATGTGTGTTCTTTTTACTAACAACAACTGGAGTCATTTCATGATTGTTCTTTTCACATACCACATATGGATCCACCAGTGTCATTGAAATGTGTGTTCTCTTCAGAGACCACACATGGATCCACCAGTGTCATTGCATGTGTGTTCCTTTTACTAACAACAACCAGAGTCATTGAAATGTGTGTTCTTTTCACATACCACCGATGAATCCACCAGTGTCATTGCATGTGTGTTCTTTTCACAATCCACCTATGGATCCACCAGTGTCATTGAATGTGTTTTCTTTTTACTAACAACCAGAGTCATTCCATCTGTGTTCTTTTCACATACCACATATGGATCCACCAAAGTCATTCCATCTGTGTTCTTTTTACTAACAACAACCCGAGTCATTGAAATGTGTGTTCTCTTTAGAGACCACACATGGATCCACCAGTGTCATTGCATGTGTGTTCTTTTTACTAACAACAACCGGAGTCATTGAAATGTGTGTTCTTTACACATACCACATATGGATCCACCAGTGTCATTGCATGTTTCTTCTTTTTACTAACAACAACCAGAGTCATTGCATGTGTGTTCTCTTTAGAGACCACACACGGATCCACCAGTCTCATTGCATTTGTGTTGTTTTTACTAACAACAACCCGAGTCATTGAAATGTGTGTTCTCTTTAGAGACCACACATGGATCCACCAGTGTCATTGCATGTGTGTTCTTTTTACTAACAACAACCAGAGTCATTGAAATGTGTGTTCTTTACACATACCACATATGGATCCACCAGTGTCATTGCATGTTTGTTCTTTTTACTAACAACAACCAGAGTCATTGAATGTGTGTTCTCTTTACTAACAACAACTAGAGTCATTGAAATGTATGTTCTCTTTAGATACCACACATGGATCCGCCAGTGTCATTGCATGTGTGTTCTTTTTACTAACAACAACTAGAGTCATTGAAATGTGTGTTCTCTTCAGAGACCACAAATGAATCCACCAGTATCATTACATGTGTGTTCTTTTTACTAACAACAACTGGAGTCATTGCATGTGTGTTCTTTTTACCACATATGGATCCACTAGTGTCATTGCATGTGTGCTCTTTTCACAATCCACCTATGGATCCACCAGTATCATTGCATGTGTGTTCTTTTTACTAACAGCAACTGGATTCATTTCATGACTGTTCTTTTCACATACCACATATGGATCCACCAGTGTCATTGAAATGTGTGTTCTCTTCAGAGACCACACATGGATCCAACAGTGTCATTGCATGTGTGTTCTTTTTAGTAACAACAATTGGAGTCATTGCATGTGTGTTCTTTTTACATACCACATATGGATCCACTAGTGTCATTGCATGTGTTCTCTTTTCACAATCCACCTATGGATCCACCAGTGTCATTGCATGTGTGTTCTTTTTACTAACACCAACGAGAGTCATTGAAATGTGTGTTCTTTTCACATACCACCTATGGATCCACTAGTGTCATTGCATGTTTGTTCTTTTCACAATCCACCTATGCATCCACCAGTGAAATTGCATGTGTGTTCTTTTTACTAACAACAACAAGAGTCATTGCATGTGTATTGTTTTCACATACCACATATGGATCCACCAGTGTCATTGCATGTGTGTTCTTTTCCCAATCCACCTATGGATCCACCAGTGTAATTGCATGTGTGTTCTTTTTACTAACAACAACTAGAGTCATTGAAATGTGTGTTCTTTTCACATACCAAATATGGATCCACCAGTGTCATTGCATGTGTGTTCTTTTCACAATCCACCTATGGATCCACCATTGTCATTGCATGTGTGTTCTTTTTACTAACAACAAACTGGAGTCATTTCATGACTATTCTTTTCACATACCACATATGGATCCACTAGTGTCATTGAAATGTGTGCTCTCTTCAGAGACCACACATGGATCCACTAGTGTCATTGCATGTGTGTTCTTTTTACTAACAACAACCAGAGTCATTGCATGTGTGTTCTTTTCACATACCACACATGGATCCACCAGTGTCATTGCATGTGTGCAATTTTTACTAACAACAACAAGTGTCATTGCATGTGTGTTCTTTTCACATACCACATATGGATCCACCAGTGTCATTGCATGTGTGTTCTCTTAAGAGACCACACATGGATCCACCAGTGTCATTGCATGTGTGTTCTTGTTACTAAGAACAACCAGAGTCATTGCATGCGTGTTCTTTTCACATACCACATATGGATCCACCAGTGTCATTGCATGTGTGTTCTTTTCACAATCCACCAGTGTCATTGCATGTGTGTTCTTTTTACTAACAACAACTGGAGTCATTTCATGACTGTTCTTTTCACATACCACATATGGATCCACCCGTGTCATTGAAATGTGTGTTCTCTTTAGAGACCACACATGGATCCACCAGTGTCATTACATGTGTGTTCTTTTTACTAACAACAACTGGAGTCATTACATGTATGTTCTTTTTGCATACCACATATGGATCCCCTAGTGTCATTGCATTTGTGCTCTTTTCACAATCCACCTATGAATCCACAAGTGTCATTGCATGTGTGTTCTTTTTACTAACAACAACCAGAGTCATTGAAATGTGTGGTCTTTTCACAAACCACCTATGGATCCACCAGTGTCATTGCATGTGTGTTATTTTCACAATCCACCTATGGATCCACCAGTGTCATTGCATGTGTTTTCTTTTTACTAACAACAACAAGAGTCATTGCATGTGTGTTCTTTTCACATACCACATATGGATCCACCGGTGTCAGTGAAATGTGTGTTCTCTTCAGAGACCACACATGGATCCACCAGTGTCATTGCATGTGTGTTCTTTTTACTAACAACAACCAGAGTCATTGCCTGTGTGTTCTTTTCACATACCACATATGGATCCACCAGTGTCATTGCATGTGTGTTCTTTTTATAACAACAACTAGAGTCATTTCATGACTGTTCTTTTCACATACCACATATCGATCCACCAGTGTCATTGCATGTGTGTTCTTTTTACTAAAAACAACTGGAGTCATTGCATGTGTGTTGTTTTCAGATACCACAAATGGATCCACCAGTGTCATTGCATGTGTGTTCTTTTCACAATCCACCTATGGATCCAGCAGTGTCATTGCATATGTGTTCTTTGTACTAACAACAACTGGAGTCATTTCATGACTGTTCTTTTCACATACCACATAAGGATCCACCAGTACCATTGAAATGTGTGTTCTCTTCAGTGACCACAGATGGAACCACCAGTGTCATTGCATGTGTGTTCTTTTTACTAACAACAACTAGAGTCATTGCATGTGTGTTCTTTTCACAATCCACCTATGGATCCACCAGTGTCATTGCATATGTGTTCTTTGTACTAACAACAACTTGAGTCATTTCCTGACTGTTCTTTTCACATACCACATATGGATCCACCAGTGCCATTGAAATGTGTGTTCTCTTCAGAGACCACACATGGAACCACCAATGTCATTGCATGTGTGTTCTTTTTACTTACAACAACTGGAGTCATTGCATGTGTGTTCTTTTCACATACCACATATGGATCCACTAGTGTCATTGCATGTGTTCTCTTTTCACAATCCACCTATGGATCCACCAGTGACATTGCATGTGTGTTCTTTTTACTAACAACAACCAGAGTCATTGAAATGTGTATTCTTTTCACATACCACCTATGGATCCACCAGTGTCATTGCATGTGTGTTCTTTTCACAATCCACTTATGGATCCACCAATGTCATTGCATGTGTGTTGTTTTTACTAACAACAACCAGAGTCATTGCATGTGTGTTGTTTTCACATACCACATATGGATCCAACAGTGTCATTGCATGTGTCTTCTTTTCCCAATCCACCTATGGATCCACCAGTGTCATTGCATGTGTGTTCTTTTTACTAACAACAACCAGAGTCATTGAAATGTGTGTTCTTTTCACATACCACCTTTGGATCCACCTGTGTTATTGCATGTGTGTTCTTTTCACAATCCACCTATGGATCCACCAGTGTCATTGCATGTGTGTTCTTTTTACTAACAACAACTAGAGGCATTTCATAACTGTTCTTTTCACATACCACATATGGATCCACCTGTGTCATTGAAATGTGTGTTCTCTTCAGAGACCACACATGGATCGACCAGTGTCATTGCATGTTTGTTCTTTTTACTAACAACAACCAGAGTCATTGAAATGTGTGTTCTCTTCAGAGACCACACATGGATCCACCACCACACATGGATCCACCAGTGTCATTGCATGTGTGCAATTTTTACTAACAACAACCAGTGTCATTGCATGTGTGTTCTTTTCACATACCACATATGGATCCACCAGTGTCATTGCATGTGTGTTCTCTTCAGAGACCACACATGGATCCACCAGTGTCATTGCATGTGTGTTCTTGTTACTAACAACAACCAGAGTCATTGCATGCGTGTTCTTTTCACATACCACATATGGATCCACCAGTGTCATTGCATGTGTGTTCTTTTCACAATCCACCTATGGATCCACTAGTGTCATTGCATGTGTGTTCTTTTTACTAACAATAACTCGAGTCTTTTCATGACTATTCTTTTCACATACCACATATGGATCCACCCGTGTCATTGGAATGTGTGTTCTCTTTAGAGACCACACATGGATCCACCCGTGTCATTACATGTGTGTTCTTTTTACTAACAACAACTGGAGTCATTACATGTATGTTCTTTTCGCATACCACATATGGATCCCCTAGTGTCATTGCATGTGTGCTCTTTTCACAATCCACCTATGGATCCACCGGTGTCATTGCATGCGTGGTCTTTTTACTAACAACACCCAAAGTCATTGAAATGTGTGTTCTTTTCACATTCCACCTATGGATCCACCAGTGTCATTGCATGTGTGTTCTTTTTACTAACAATAACCAGAGTCATTGAAATGTGTGTTCTTTTAACATACCACCTATGGATCCACCAGTGTCATTGCATTTGTGTTCTTTTCACAATCCACCTATAGATCCACCAGTGTCATTGAATGTGTGTTCTTTTTACTAACAACAACCAGAGTCATTCCATCTGTGTTCTTTTCACATACCACATATGGATCCACCAGTGTCATTGCATGTGTGTTCTTTTTACTAACAACAACTAGAGTCTTTTCATGACTGTTCTTTTCACATACCACATATGGATCCACCTGTGTCATTGAAATGTGTGTTCTCTTTAGAGACCAGACATGGATCCACCAGTGTCATTACATGTGTGTTCTTTTTACTAACAACAACTGGAGTCATAACATGTATGTTCTTTTCGCATACCACATATGGATCCCCTAGTGTCATTGCATGTGTGCTCTTTTCACAATCCACCTATGGATCCACCAGTGTCATTGCATGCGTGGTCTTTTTACTAACAACACCCAAATTCATTGAAATGTGTGTTCTTTTCACATACCACCTATGGATCCACCAGTTCATTGCATGTGTGTTCTTTTCACAATCCACCTATGGATCCACCAATGTCATTGCTTGTGTGTTCTTTTTGCTAACAACAACCAGAGTCATTGCATGTGTGTTATTTTCACATACCACATATGGATCCACCGGTGTCATTGAAATGTGTGTTCTCTTTAGAGACCACACATGGATCCTCCAGTATCATTGCATGTGTGTTCTTTTTACTAACAACAACCAAAGTCATTGCATGTGTGTTCTTTTCACATACCACATATGGATCCACCAGTGTCATTGCATGTGTGTTCTTGCACAATCCACCTATAGATCCACCCGTGTCATTGCTTGTGTGTTCTTTTTACTAACAACAACTGGAGTCATTGCATGTGTGTCTTTTCACATACCACCTATGGATCTACCAGTGTCATTGCATGTCTGTTCTTTTCATAATCCACCAGTGTCATTGCATATGTGTTCTTTGTACTAACAACAACTGGAGTCATTTCATGACTGTTCTTTTCACATACCACATATGGATCCACCAGTGTCATTGAAATGTGTCTTCTCTTCAGAGACCACACATGGATCCACCAGTGCCATTGCATGTGTGCTCTTTTTAGTAACAACAACTGGAGTCATTGCATGTGTGTTCTTTTGACATACCACATATGGATCCACTAGTGTCATTGCATGTGTTCTCTTTTCACAATCTACCTATGGATCCACCAGTGTCATTGCGTGTGTGTTCTTTTTACTAACACCAACCAGAGTCATTGAAATGTGTGTTGTTTTCACATACCACCTATGGATCCACCAGTGTCATTGCATGTGTGTTCTTTTCACAATCCACCTATGGATCCACCATTGTTATTGCATGTGTGTTCTTTTTACTAAGAACAACCAGAGTCATTGCATGTGTGTTGTTTTCACATACCACATATGAATCCACTAGAGTCATTGCATGTGTGTTCTTTTCCCAATCCACCTATGGATCCACCAGTGTCATTGCATGTGTGTTCTTTCTACTAACAACAACCAGAGTCATTGAAATGTGTGTTCTTTTCACATACCACCTATGGATCCACCAGTGTCATTGCATGTGTGTTCTTTTCACAATGCACCTATGGATCCACGAGTGTCATTGCATATGTGTTCCTTTTACTAACAACAACTAGAGTCATTTCATGACTGTTCTTTTCACATACCACATATGGATCCACCAGTGTCATTGAAATGTGTGTTCTCTTTAGAGACCACACATGGATCCACCAGTGTCATTGCATGTGTGTTCTTTTTACTAACAACAACCAGAGTCATTGAAATGTGTGTTCTTTTCACATACCACCTATGGATCCACCAATGTCATTGCATTTGTGTTCTTTTCACAATCCACCTATAGATCCACCAGTGTCATTGAATGTGTGTTCTTTTTACTAACAACAATCGGAGTCATTCCATCTGTGTTCTTTTCACATACCACATATGGATCCTCCAGTGTCATTGCATGTGTGTTCTTTTTCCTAACAACAACTAGAGTCTTTTCATGACTGTTCTTTTCAAATACCACATATGGATCCACCTGTGTCATTGAAATGTGTGTTCTCTTTAGAGACCACACATGGATCCACCAGTGTCATTACATGTGTGTTCTTTTTACTAACAACAACTGGAGTCATTACATGTATGTTCTTTTCGCATACCACATATGGATCCCCTAGTGTCATTGCATGTGTGCTCTTTTCACAAACCACCTACGGATCCACCAGTGTCATTGCATGCGTGTTCTTTTTACTAACAACACCCAGAGTCATTGAAATGTGTGTTCTTTTCACATACCACCTATGGATCCACCAGTGTCATTGCATGTGTGTTCTTTTCACAATCCACCTATGGATCCACCAGTGTCATTGCATGTGAGTTCTTCTTACTAACAACAACCAGAGTCATTGCATGTGTGTTGTTTTCACATACCACATGTGGATCCACCGGTGTCATTGAAATGTGTGTTCTCTTCAGAGACCACACATGGATCCACTAGTTTCAGTGCATGTGTGTTCTTTTTACTAACAACAACTAAAGACATTGCATGTGTGTTCTTTTCACATACCACATATGGATCCACCAGTGTCATTGCATGTGTGTTCTTTCACAATCCACCTATGGATCCACCAGTGTCATTGCTTGTGTGTTCTTTTTACTAACAACAACTAGAGTCATTTCATGACTGTTCTTTTCACATTCCACATATGGATCCACCAGTGTCATTGCATGTGTGTTCTTTTTACTAACAACAACTGGAGTCATTGCATGTGTGTTCTTTTCACATACCACATATGGATCCACCAGTGTCATTGCATGTCTGTTCTTTTCACAATCCACCTATGGATCCACCAGTGTCATTGCATATGTGTTCTTTGTACTAACAACAACTGGAGTCATTTCATGACTGTTCTTTGCACATACCACATATGGATCCACCAGTGTCATTGAAATCTGTGTTCTCTTCAGAGACCACACATGGATCCACCAGTGTCATTGCATGTGTGTTCTTTTTACTAACAACAAATGGAGTCATTGCATGTGTGTTCTTTTCACATACCACATATGGATCCACTAGTGTCATTGCATGTGTTCTCTTTTCACAATCCACCTATGAATCCACCAGTGTCATTGCATGTGTGTTCTTTTTACTAACAACAACCAGAGTCATTGAAATGTGTGTTCTTTTCACATACCACCTATGGATCCACCACTGTCATTGCATGTGTGTTCTTTTCACAATCCACCTATGGATCCACCAGTGTCATTGCATGTGTGTTCTTTTTACTAACAACAACCAGAGTCATTGCATGTGTGTTGTTTTCACATACCACATATGGATCCACCAGTGTCATTGCATGTGTGTTCTTTTCCCAATCCACCTATGGATCCATCAGTGTCATTGCATGTGTGTTCTTTTTACTAACAACAACCCGAGTCATTGAAATGTGTGTTCTTTTCACATACCACCTATGGATCCACCTGTTTAATTGCATGTGTGTTCTTTTCACAATCCACCTATGGATCCACTAGTGTCATTGCATGTGTGTTCTTTTTAGTAACAACAACTGGAGTCATTTCATGACTGTTCTTTTCACATACCACATATGGATGCACCAGTGTCATTGAAATGTGTGTTCTCTTGAGAGACCACACATGGATCCACCAGTGTCATTGCATGTGTGTTCTTTTTACTAACAACAACCAGAGTCATTAAAATGGGTGTTCTTTTCACATACCACCTATGGATCCACCAGTGTCATTGCATGTGTGTTCTTTTCACAATCCACCTATGGATCCACCAGTGTCATTGAATGTGTGTTCTTCTTACTAACAACAACCAGAGTCATTCCATCTATGTTCTTTTCAAATACCACATATGGATCCACCAAAGTCATTGCATGTGTGTTCTTTTTACAAACAACAACCCAAGTCATTGAAATGTGTGTTCTCTTAAGAGACCACACATGGATCTACCAGTGTCATTGCATGTGTGTTCTTTTTACTAACAACCAGAGTCATTGAAATGTGTGTTCTTTTAACATACCACCTATGGATCCACCAGTGTCATTGCATGTGTGTTCTTTTCACAATCCACCTATGGATCCACCAGTGTCATTGCATGTGTGTTCTTTTTACTAACAACTGGAGTCATTTCATGACTGTTCTTTTCACATAACACATATGGATCCACCAGTGTCATTGAAATGTGTGTTCTCTTCAGAGACCACACATGGATCCACCAGTGTCATTGCATGTGTGTTCTTTTTACTAACAACAACCAGAGTCATTGAAATGTGTGTTCTTTTCACATACCACCTATGGATCCACCAGTGTCATTGCATGTGTGTTCTTTTCACAATCCACCTATAGATCCACCAGTGTCATTGAATGTGTGTTCTTTTTACTAACAATAACCAGAGTCATTCCATCTGTGTTCTTTTCACATACCACATATGGATCCACCAGTGTCATTGCATGTGTGTTCTTTTTACTAACAACAACCAGAGTCATTGAAATGTGTGTTCTTTACACATACCACATATGGATCCACCAGTGTCATTGCATGTGTGTTCTTTTTACTAACAACAACCAGAGTCATTGAATGTGTGTTCTCTTTCCTAAGAACAACTAGAGTCATTGAAATGTATGTTCTCTTTAGATACCACACATGGATCCACCAGTGTCATTGCATGTGTGTTCTTTTTAGTAACAACAACTAGAGTCATTGAAATGTGTGTTCTCTTCAGAGACCACAGATGGATCCACCAGTGTCATTACATGTGTGTTCTTTTTACTAACAACAACTGGAGTCATTGCATGTGTGTTCTTTTCACATACCACACATGGATCCACTAGTGTCATTGCATGTGTGTTCTTTTCACATACCACATATGGATCCACTAGTATCATTGCATGTGTGTTCTTTTTTACTAACAACAACTAGATTAATTTCATGACTGTTCTTTTCACATACCACATATGGATCCACCAGTGTCATTGAAATGTGTGTTCTCTTCAGAGACCACACATGGATCCACCAGTGTCATTGCATGTGTGTTCTTTTTACTAATAACAACTGGAGTCATTGCATGTGTGTTCTTTTCACATACCACATATGGATCCACTAGTGTCATTGCATGTGTTCTCTTTTCACAATCCACCTATGAATCCACCAGTGTCATTGCATGTGTGTTCTTTTTACTAACAACAACCAGAGTCATTGAAATGTGTGTTCTTTTCACATACCACCTATGGATTCACAAGTGTCATTGCATGTGTGTTCTTTTCACAATCCACCTATGGATCCACCAGTGTCATTGCATGTGTGTTCTTTTTACTAACAACAACCAGAGTCATTGCATGTGTGTTGTTTTCACATACCACATATGGATCCACCAGTGTCATTGCATGTGTGTTCTTTTCCCAATCCACCTATGGATCCACCAGTGTCATTGCATGTGTGTTCTTTTTACTATCAACAACCAGAGTCATTGAAATGTGTGTTCTTTTCACATACCACCTATGGATCCACTAGTTTCATTGCATGTGTGTTCTTTTCAAAATCCACCTATGGATCCACCAGTGTCATTGCATGTGTGTTCTTTTTACTAACAACAATTGGAGTCGTTTCATGACTGTTCTTTTCACATACCACATATGGATCCCCCAGTGTCATTCAAATGTGTGTTCTCTTCAGAGACCACACATGGATCCACCAGTGTCATTGCATGTGTGTTCTTTTTACTAACAACAACCAGAGTCATTGAAATGTGTGTTCTTTTCACATACCACCTATGGATCCACCAGTGTCATTGCATGTGTGTTCTTTTCACAATCCACCTATGGATCCACCAGTGTCATTGAATGTCTGTTCTTTTTACTAACAACAACCAGAGACATTGAAATGTGTGTTCTTTTCACATACCACCTATGGATCCACCAGTTCATTGCATGTGTGTTCTTTTCACAATCCACCTATGGATCCACCAATGTCATTGCTTGTGTGTTCTTTTTACTAACAATAACCAGAGTCATTGCATGTGTGTTCTTTTCACATACCACATATGGATCCACCGGTGTCATTGAAATGTGTGTTCTCTTTAGAGACCACACATGGATCCTCCAGTATCATTGCATGTGCGTTCTTTTTACTAACAACAACCAAAGTCATTGCATGTGTGTTCTTTTCACACACCACATATGGATCCACCAGTGTCATTGCATGTGTGTTCTTGCACAATCCACCTATGGATCCACCCGTGTCATTGCTTGTGTGTTATTTTTACTAACAACAACTGGAGTCATTGCATGTGTGTTCTTTTCACATACCACCTATGGATCCACCAGTGTCATTGCATGTCTGTTCTTTTCATAATCCACCAGTGTCATTGCATATGTGTTCTTTGTACTAACAACAACTGGAGTCATTTCATGACTGTTCTTTTCACATACCACATATGGATCCACCAGTGTCATTGAAATGTGTCTTCTCTTCAGAGACCACACATGGATCCACCAGTGTCATTGCATGTGTGTTCTTTTTAGTAACAACAACTGGAGTCATTGCATGTGTGTTCTTTTGACATACCACATATGGATCCACTAGTGTCATTGCATGTGTTCTCTTTTCACAATCTACCTATGGATCCACCAGTGTCATTGCGTGTGTGTTCTTTTTACTAACACCAACCAGAGTCATTGAAATGTGTGTTGTTTTCACATACCACCTATGGATCCACCAGTGTCATTGCATGTGTGTTCTTTCACAATCCACCTATGGATCCACCAGTGTCATTGCTTGTGTGTTCTTTTTACTAAGAACAACTAGAGTCATTTCATGACTGTTCTTTTCACATACCACATATGGATCCACCAGTGTCATTGCATGTGTGTTCTTTTTACTAACAACAACCAGAATCATTGAAATGTGTGTTCTTTACACATACCACATATGGATCCACCAGTGTCATTGCATGTGTGTTCTTTTTACTAACAACAACCAGAGTCATTGAATGTGTGTTCTCTTTACTAACAACAACTAGAGTCATTGAAATGTATGTTCTCTTTAGATACCACACATGGATCCACCAGTGTCATTGCATGTGTGTTCTTTTTACTAACAACAACTAGAGTCATTGAAATGTGTGTTCTCTTCAGAGACCACAAATGGATCCACCAGTGTCATTACATGTGTGTTCTTTTTACTAACAACAACTGGAGTCATTGCATGTGTGTTCTTTTCACATACTACACATGGATCCACTAGTGTCATTGCATGTGTCTTCTTTTCACATACCACATATGGATCCACTAGTAACATTGCATGTGTGTTCTTTTTTACTAACAACAACTAGATTCATTTCATGACTGTTCTTTTCACATACCACATATGGATCCACCAGTGTCATTGAAATGTGTGTTCTCTTTAGAGACCACACATGGATCCACCAGTGTCATTGCATGTGTGTTCTTTTTACTAATAACAACTGGAGTCATTGCATGTGTGTTCTTTTCACATACCACATATGGATCCACTAGTGTCATTGCATGTGTTCCCTTTTCACAATCCACCTATGAATCCACCAGTGTCATTGCATGTGTGTTCTTTTTACTAACAACAACCAGAGTCATTGAAATGTGTGTTCTTTTCACATACCACCTATGGATTCACAAGTGTCATTGCATGTGTGTTCTTTTCACAATCCACCTATGGATCCACCAGTGTCATTGCATGTGTGTTCTTTTTACTAACAACAACCAGAGTCATTGCATGTGTGTTGTTTTCACATACCACATATGGATCCACCAGTGTCATTGCATGTGTGTTCTTTTCCCAATCCACCTATGGATCCACCAGTGTCATTGCATGTGTGTTCTTTTTACTATCAACAACCAGAGTCATTGAAATGTGTGTTCTTTTCACATACCACCTATGGATCCACCAGTTTCATTGCATGTGTGTTCTTTTCAAAATCCACCTATGGATCCACCAGTGTCATTGCATGTGTGTTCTTTTTACTAACAACAATTGGAGTCGTTTCATGACTGTTCTTTTCACATACCACATATGGATCCCCCAGTGTCATTGAAATGTGTGTTCTCTTCGGAGACCACACATGGATCCACCAGTGTCATTGCATGTGTGTTCTTTTTACTAACAACAACCAGAGTCATTGAAATGTGTGTTCTTTTCACATACCACCTATGGATCCACCAGTGTCATTGCATGTGTGTTCTTTTCACAATCCACCTATGGATCCACTAGTGTCATTGAATGTGTGTTCTTTTTACTAACAACAACCAGAGTCATTCCATCTATGTTCTTTTCAAATACCACATATGGATCCACCAAAGTCATTGCATGTGTGTTCTTTTTACAAACAACAACCCAAGTCATTGAAATGTGTGTTCTCTTAAGAGACCACACATGGATCTACCAGTGTCATTGCATGTGTGTTCTTTTTACTAACAACCAGAGTCATTGAAATGTGTGTTCTTTTAACATACCACCTATGGATCCACCAGTGTCATTGCATGTGTGTTCTTTTCACAATCCACCTATGGATCCACCAGTGTCATTGCATGTGTGTTCTTTTTACTAACAACTGGAGTCATTTCATGACTGTTCTTTTCACATAACACATATGGATCCACCAGTGTCATTGAAATGTGTGTTCTCTTCAGAGACCACACATGGATCCACCAGTGTCATTGCATGTGTGTTCTTTTTACTAACAACCAGAGTCATTGAAATGTGTGTTCTTTTCACATACCACCTATGGATCCACCAGTGTCATTGCATGTGTGTTCTTTTCACAATGCACCTATAGATCCACCAGTGTCATTGAATGTGTGTTCTTTTTACTAACAATAACCAGAGTCATTCCATCTGTGTTCTTTTCACATACCACATATGGATCCACCAGTGTCATTGCATGTGTGTTCTTTTTACTAACAACAACCAGAGTCATTGAAATGTGTGTTCTTTACACATACCACATATGGATCCACCAGTGTCATTGCATGTGTGTTCTTTTTACTAACAACAACCAGAGTCATTGAATGTGTGTTCTCTTTCCTAAGAACAACTAGAGTCATTGAAATGTATGTTCTCTTTAGATACCACACATGGATCCACCAGTGTCATTGCATGTGTGTTCTTTTTAGTAACAACAACTAGAGTCATTGAAATGTGTGTTCTCTTCAGAGACCACAGATGGATCCACCAGTGTCATTACATGTGTGTTCTTTTTACTAACAACAACTGGAGTCATTGCATGTGTGTTCTTTTCACATACCACACATGGATCCACTAGTGTCATTGCATGTGTGTTCTTTTCACATACCACATATGGATCCACTAGTATCATTGCATGTGTGTTCTTTTTTACTAACAACAACTAGATTAATTTCATGACTGTTCTTTTCACATACCACATATGGATCCACCAGTGTCATTGAAATGTGTGTTCTCTTCAGAGACCACACATGGATCCACCAGTGTCATTGCATGTGTGTTCTTTTTACTAATAACAACTGGAGTCATTGCATGTGTGTTCTTTTCACATACCACATATGGATCCACTAGTGTCATTGCATGTGTTCTCTTTTCACAATCCACCTATGAATCCACCAGTGTCATTGCATGTGTGTTCTTTTTACTAACAACAACCAGAGTCATTGAAATGTGTGTTCTTTTCACATACCACCTATGGATTCACAAGTGTCATTGCATGTGTGTTCTTTTCACAATCCACCTATGGATCCACCAGTGTCATTGCATGTGTGTTCTTTTTACTAACAACAACCAGAGTCATTGCATGTGTGTTGTTTTCACATACCACATATGGATCCACCAGTGTCATTGCATGTGTGTTCTTTTCCCAATCCACCTATGGATCCACCAGTGTCATTGCATGTGTGTTCTTTTTACTATCAACAACCAGAGTCATTGAAATGTGTGTTCTTTTCACATACCACCTATGGATCCACTAGTTTCATTGCATGTGTGTTCTTTTCAAAATCCACCTATGGATCCACCAGTGTCATTGCATGTGTGTTCTTTTTACTAACAACAATTGGAGTCGTTTCATGACTGTTCTTTTCACATACCACATATGGATCCCCCAGTGTCATTCAAATGTGTGTTCTCTTCAGAGACCACACATGGATCCACCAGTGTCATTGCATGTGTGTTCTTTTTACTAACAACAACCAGAGTCATTGAAATGTGTGTTCTTTTCACATACCACCTATGGATCCACCAGTGTCATTGCATGTGTGTTCTTTTCACAATCCACCTATGGATCCACCAGTGTCATTGAATGTCTGTTCTTTTTACTAACAACAACCAGAGTCATTGAAATGTGTGTTCTTTTCACATACCACCTATGGATCCACCAGTTCATTGCATGTGTGTTCTTTTCACAATCCACCTATGGATCCACCAATGTCATTGCTTGTGTGTTCTTTTTACTAACAATAACCAGAGTCATTGCATGTGTGTTCTTTTTCACATACCACATATGGATCCACCGGTGTCATTGAAATGTGTGTTCTCTTTAGAGACCACACATGGATCCTCCAGTATCATTGCATGTGCGTTCTTTTTACTAACAACAACCAAAGTCATTGCATGTGTGTTCTTTTCACATACCACATATGGATCCACCAGTGTCATTGCATGTGTGTTCTTGCACAATCCACCTATGGATCCACCCGTGTCATTGCTTGTGTGTTATTTTTACTAACAACAACTGGAGTCATTGCATGTGTGTTCTTTTCACATACCACCTATGGATCCACCAGTGTCATTGCATGTCTGTTCTTTTCATAATCCACCAGTGTCATTGCATATGTGTTCTTTGTACTAACAACAACTGGAGTCATTTCATGACTGTTCTTTTCACATACCACATATGGATCCACCAGTGTCATTGAAATGTGTCTTCTCTTCAGAGACCAAACATGGATCCACCAGTGTCATTGCATGTGTGTTCTTTTTAGTAACAACAACTGGAGTCATTGCATGTGTGTTCTTTTGACATACCACATATGGATCCACTAGTGTCATTGCATGTGTTCTCTTTTCACAATCTACCTATGGATCCACCAGTGTCATTGCGTGTGTGTTCTTTTTACTAACACCAACCAGAGTCATTGAAATGTGTGTTGTTTTCACATACCACCTATGGATCCACCAGTGTCATTGCATGTGTGTTCTTTCACAATCCACCTATGGATCCACCAGTGTCATTGCTTGTGTGTTCTTTTTACTAAGAACAACTAGAGTCATTTCATGACTGTTCTTTTCACATACCACATATGGATCCACCAGTGTCATTGCATGTGTGTTCTTTTTACTAACAACAACCAGAATCATTGAAATGTGTGTTCTTTACACATACCACATATGGATCCACCAGTGTCATTGCATGTGTGTTCTTTTTACTAACAACAACCAGAGTCATTGAATGTGTGTTCTCTTTACTAACAACAACTAGAGTCATTGAAATGTATGTTCTCTTTAGATACCACACATGGATCCACCAGTGTCATTGCATGTGTGTTCTTTTTACTAACAACAACTAGAGTCATTGAAATGTGTGTTCTCTTCAGAGACCACAAATGGATCCACCAGTGTCATTACATGTGTGTTCTTTTTACTAACAACAACTGGAGTCATTGCATGTGTGTTCTTTTCACATACTACACATGGATCCACTAGTGTCATTGCATGTGTCTTCTTTTCACATACCACATATGGATCCACTAGTAACATTGCATGTGTGTTCTTTTTTACTAACAACAACTAGATTCATTTCATGACTGTTCTTTTCACATACCACATATGGATCCACTAGTGTCATTGAAATGTGTGTTCTCTTTAGAGACCACACATGGATCCACCAGTGTCATTGCATGTGTGTTCTTTTTACTAATAACAACTGGAGTCATTGCATGTGTGTTCTTTTCACATACCACATATGGATCCACTAGTGTCATTGCATGTGTTCTCTTTTCACAATCCACCTATGAATCCACCAGTGTCATTGCATGTGTGTTCTTTTTACTAACAACAACCAGAGTCATTGAAATGTGTGTTCTTTTCACATACCACCTATGGATTCACAAGTGTCATTGCATGTGTGTTCTTTTCACAATCCACCTATGGATCCACCAGTGTCATTGCATGTGTGTTCTTTTTACTAACAACAACCAGAGTCATTGCATGTGTGTTGTTTTCACATACCACATATGGATCCACCAGTGTCATTGCATGTGTGTTCTTTTCCCAATCCACCTATGGATCCACCAGTGTCATTGCATGTGTGTTCTTTTTACTATCAACAACCAGAGTCATTGAAATGTGTGTTCTTTTCACATACCACCTATGGATCCACCAGTTTCATTGCATGTGTGTTCTTTTCAAAATCCACCTATGGATCCACCAGTGTCATTGCATGTGTGTTCTTTTTACTAACAACAATTGGAGTCGTTTCATGACTGTTCTTTTCACATACCACATATGGATCCCCCAGTGTCATTGAAATGTGTGTTCTCTTCAGAGACCACACATGGATCCACCAGTGTCATTGCATGTGTGTTCTTTTTACTAACAACAACCAGAGTCATTGAAATGTGTGTTCTTTTCACATACCACCTATGGATCCACCAGTGTCATTGCATGTGTGTTCTTTTCACAATCCACCTATGGATCCACCAGTGTCATTGAATGTGTGTTCTTTTTACTAACAACAACCAGAGTCATTCCATCTATGTTCTTTTCACATACCACATATGGATCCACCACAGTCATTGCATGTGTGTTCTTTTTACTAACAAGAACCTGAGTCATTGAAATGTGTGTTCCCTTTAGAGACCACACATGGATCCACCAGTGTCATTGCATGTGTGTTCTTTTTACTAACAACAACTAGAGGCATTGAAATGTGTGTTCTTAACACATACCACATATGGATCCACCAGTGTCATTGCATGTTTGTTCTTTTTACTAACAACAACCAGAGTCATTGAATGTGTGTTCTCTTTACTAACAACAACTAGAGTCATTGAAATATATGTTCTCTTTAGATACCACACATGGATCCACCAGTGTCATTGCATGTGTGTTCTTTTTACTAACACCAACCAGAGTCATTGAAATGTGTGTTGTTTTCACATACCACCTATGGATCCACCA
Source organism: Avena sativa (assembly GCA_916181665.1). Taxonomy (NCBI): domain Eukaryota; kingdom Viridiplantae; phylum Streptophyta; class Magnoliopsida; order Poales; family Poaceae; genus Avena; species Avena sativa. The sequence goes on from OV702290.1 coordinate 35,310,106, forward strand.
GTGTCATTGCATGTGTGTTCTTTTCACAATCCACCTATGGATCCACCATTGTTATTGCATGTGTGTTCTTTTTACTAACAACAACCAGTGTCATTGCATGTGTGTTGTTTTCACATACCACATATGAATCCACTAGAGTCATTGCATGTGTGTTCTTTTCCCAATCCACCTATGGATCCACCAGTGTCATTGCATGTGTGTTCTTTCTACTAACAACAACCAGAGTCATTGAAATGTGTGTTCTTTTCACATACCACCTATGGATCCACCAGTGTCATTGCATGTGTGTTCTTTTCACAATCCACCTATGGATCCACGAGTGTCATTGCATGTGTGTTCCTTTTACTAACAACAACTAGAGTCATTTCATGACTGTTCTTTTCACATACCACATATGGATCCACCAGTGTCATTGAAATGTGTGTTCTCTTCAGAGACCACACATGGATCCACCAGTGTCATTGCATGTGTGTTCTTTTTACTAACAACAACCAGGGTCATTGAAATGTGTGTTCTCTTCAGAGACCACACATGGATCCACCAGTGTCATTGCATGTGTGCAATTTGTACTAATAACAACCAGTGTCATTGCATGTGTGTTCTTTTCAGAGACCACACATGGATCCACCAGTGTCATTGCATGTGTGTTCTCTTCAGAGACAACACATGGATCCACCAGTGTCATTGCATGTGTGTTCTTGTTACTAACAACAACCAGAATCATTGCATGCGTGTTCTTTTCACATACCACATATGGATCCACCAGTGTCATTGCATGTGTGTTGTTTTCACAATCCACCTATGGATCCACCAGTGTCATTGCATGTGTGTTCTTTTTACTAACAACAACTGGAGTCATTTCATGACTGTTCTTTTCACATACCACATATGGATCCACCAGTGTCATTGAAATGTGTGTTCTCTTCAGAGACCACAGATGGATCCACCAGTGTCATTGCATGTGTGTTCTTTTTACTAACAACAACTAGAGTCATTGAAATGTGTGTTCTTTTCACATGCCACCTATGGATCCACCAGTGTCATTGCATGTGTGTTCTTTTCACAATCCACCTATGGATCCACTAGTGTCATTGAATGTGTGTTCTTTTTACTAACAACAACCAGAGTCATTCCATCTGTGTTCTTTTCACATACCACATATGGATCCACCAGTGTCATTGCATGTGTGTTCTTTCTACTAACAACAACCAGAGTCATTGAAATGTGTGTTCTCTTTAGAGACCACACCTGGATCCACCAGTGTCATTGCATGTGTGTTCTTTTTACTAACAACAACCAGAGTCATTGAAATGTGTGTTCTTTACACATACCACATATGGATCCACCAGTGTCATTGCATGTGTGTTCTTTTTACTAACAACAACCAGAGTCATTGAATGTGTGTTCTCTTTACTAACAACAACTAGAGTCATTGAAATGTATGTTCTCTTTAGATACCACACATGGATCCACCAGTGTCATTGCATGTGTGTTCTTTTTACTAACACCAACCAGAGTCATTGAAATCTGTGTTGTTTTCACATACCACCTATGGATCCACCAGTGTCATTGCATGTGTGTTCTTTTCACAATCCACCTATGGATCCACCATTGTTATTGCATGTGTGTTCTTTTTACTAACAACAACCAGTGTCATTGCATGTGTGTTGTTTTCACATACCACATATGAATCCACTAGAGTCATTGCATGTGTGTTCTTTTCCCAATCCACCTATGGATCCACCAGTGTCATTGCATGTGTGTTCTTTCTACTAACAACAACCAGAGTCATTGAAATGTGTGTTCTTTTCACATACCACCTATGGATCCACCAGTGTCATTGCATGTGTGTTCTTTTCACAATCCACCTATGGATCCACGAGTGTCATTGCATGTGTGTTCCTTTTACTAACAACAACTAGAGTCATTTCATGACTGTTCTTTTCACATACCACATATGGATCCACCAGTGTCATTGAAATGTGTGTTCTCTTCAGAGACCACACATGGATCCACCAGTGTCATTGCATGTGTGTTCTTTTTACTAACAATAACCAGAGTCATTGAAATGTGTGTTCTTTTCACATACCACCTATGGATCCACCAATGTCATTGCATTTGTGTTCTTTTCACAATCCACCTATAGATCCACCAGTGTCATTGAATGTGTGTTCTTTTTACTAACAACAACCGGAGTCATTCCTGTGTTCTTTTCACATACCACATATGGATCCTCCAGTGTCATTGCATGTGTGTTCTTTTTACTAACAACAACTAGAGTCTTTTCATGACTGTTCTTTTCACATACCACATATGGATCCACCTGTGTCATTGAAATGTGTGTTCTCTTTAGAGACCACACATGGATCCACCAGTGTCATTACATGTGTGTTCTTTTTACTAACAACAACTGGAGTCATTACATGTATGTTCTTTTCGCATACCACATATGGATCCCCTAGTGTCATTGCATGTGTGCTCTTTTCACAAACCACCTATGGATCCACCAGTGTCATTGCATGCGTGTTCTTTTTACTAACAACACCCAGAGTCATTCAAAATGTGTGTTCTTTTCACATACCACCTATGGATCCACCAGTGTCATTGCATGTGTGTTCTTTTCACAATCCACCTATGGATCCACCAGTGTCATTGCATGTGAGTTCTTCTTACTAACAACAACCAGAGTCATTGCATGTGTGTTGTTTTCACATACCACATATGGATCCACCGGTGTCATTGAAATGTGTGTTCTCTTCAGAGACCACACATGGATCCACCAGTGTCATTGCATGTGTGTTCTTTTTACTAACAACAACCAGAGTCATTGAAATGTGTGTTCTTTTCACATACCACCTATGGATCCACCAATGTCATTGCATTTGTGTTCTTTTCACAATCCACCTATAGATCCACCAGTGTCATTGAATGTGTGTTCTTTTTACTAAAAACAACCGGAGTCATTCCTGTGTTCTTTTCACATACCACATATGGATCCTCCAGTGTCATTGCATGTGTGTTCTTTTTACTAACAACAACTAGAGTCTTTTCATGACTGTTCTTTTCACATACCACATATGGATCCACCTGTGTCATTGAAATATGTGTTCTCTTTAGAGACCACACATGGATCCACCAGTGTCATTACATGTGTGTTCTTTTTACTAACAACAACTGGAGTCATTACATGTATGTTCTTTTCGCATACCACATATGGATCCCCTAGTGTCATTGCATGTGTGCTCTTTTCACAAACCACCTATGGATCCACCAGTGTTATTGCATGCGTGTTCTTTTTACTAACAACACCCAGAGTCATTCAAAATGTGTGTTCTTTTCACATACCACCTATGGATCCACCAGTGTCATGGCATGTGTGTTCTTTTCACAATCCACCTATGGATCCACCAGTGTCATTGCATGTGAGTTCTTCTTACTAACAACAACCAGAGTCATTGCATGTGTGTTGTTTTCACATACCACATATGGATCCACCGGTGTCATTAAAATGTGTGTTGTCTTCAGAGACCACACATGGATCCACTAGTGTCAGTGCATGTGTGTTCTTTTTACTAACAACAACCAAAGTCATTGCATGTGTGTTCTTTTCACATACCACATATGGATCCACCAGTGTCATTGCATGTGTGTTCTTTCACAATCCACCTATGGATCCACCAGTGTCATTGCTTGTGTGTTCTTTTTACTAACAACAACTAGAGTCATTTCATGACTGTTCTTTTCACATACCACATATGGATCCACCAGTGTCATTGCATGTGTGTTCTTTTTACTAACAACAACCAGAGTCATTGAAATGTGTGTTCTTTACACATACCACATATGGATCCACCAGTGTCATTGCATGTGTGTTCTTTTTACTAACAACAACCAGAGTCATTGAATGTGTGTTCTCTTTACTAACAACAACTAGAGTCATTGAAATGTATGTTCTCTTTAGATACCACACATGGATCCACCAGTGTCATTGCATGTGTGTTCTTTTTACTAACAACAACTAGAGTCATTGAAATGTGTGTTCTCTTCAGAGACCACAGATGGATCCACCAGTGTCATTACATGTGTGTTCTTTTTACTAACAACAACTAGAGTCATTGCATGTGTGTTCTTTTCACATACCACACATGGATCCACTAGTGTCATTGCATGTGTGTTCTTTTCACATACCACATATGGATCCACTAGTATCATTGCATGTGTGTTCTTTTTTACTAACAACAACTAGATTCATTTCATGACTGTTCTTTTCACATACCACATATGGATCCACCAGTGTCATTGAAATGTGTGTTCTCTTCAGAGACCACACATGGATCCACCAGTGTCATTGCATGTGTGTTCTTTTTACTAATAACAACTGGAGTCATTGCATGTGTGTTCTTTTCACATACCACATATGGATCCACTAGTGTCATTGCATGTGTTCTCTTTTCACAATCCACCTATGAATCCACCAGTGTCATTGCATGTGTGTTCTTTTTACTAACAACAACCAGAGTCATTGAAATGTGTGTTCTTTTCACATACCACCTATGGATTCACAAGTGTCATTGCATGTGTGTTCTTTTCACAATCCACCTATGGATCCACCAGTGTCATTGCATGTGTGTTCTTTTTACTAACAACAACCAGAGTCATTGCATGTGTGTTGTTTTCACATACCACATATGGATCCACCAGTGTCATTGCATGTGTGTTCTTTTCCCAATCCACCTATGGATCCACCAGTGTCATTGCATGTGTGTTCTTTTTACTATCAACAACCAGAGTCATTGAAATGTGTGTTCTTTTCACATACCACCTATGGATCCACCAGTTTCATTGCATGTGTGTTCTTTTCAAAATCCACCTATGGATCCACCAGTGTCATTGCATGTGTGTTCTTTTTACTAACAACAATTGGAGTCGTTTCATGACTGTTCTTTTCACATACCACATATGGATCCCCCAGTGTCATTGAAATGTGTGTTCTCTTCAGAGACCACACATGGATCCACCAGTGTCATTGCATGTGTGTTCTTTTTACTAACAACAACCAGAGTCATTGAAATGTGTGTTCTTTTCACATACCACCTATGGATCCACCAGTGTCATTGCATGTGTGTTCTTTTCACAATCCACCTATGGATCCACCAGTGTCATTGAATGTGTGTTCTTTTTACTAACAACAACCAGAGTCATTCCATCTATGTTCTTTTCACATACCACATATGGATCCTCCACAGTCATTGCATGTGTGTTCTTTTTACTAACAAGAACCTGAGTCATTGAAATGTGTGTTCCCTTTAGAGACCACACATGGATCCACCAGTGTCATTGCATGTGTGTTCTTTTTACTAACAACAACTAGAGTCATTGAAATGTGTGTTCTTTACACATACCACATATGGATCCACCAGTGTCATTGCATGTTTGTTCTTTTTACTAACAACAACCAGAGTCATTGAATGTGTGTTCTCTTTACTAACAACAACTAGATTCATTGAAATATATGTTCTCTTTAGATACCACACATGGATCCACTAGTGTCATTGCATGTGTGTTCTTTTTACTAACAACAACCAGGGTCATTGAAATGTGTGTTCTCTTCAGAGACCACACATGGATCCTCCAGTGTCATTGCATGTGTGCAAGTTGTACTAACAACAACCAGTGTCATTGCATGTGTGTTCTTTTCAGAGACCACACATGGATCCACCAGTGTCATTGCATGTGTGTTCTCTTCAGAGACAACACATGGATCCACCAGTGTCATTGCATGTGTGTTCTTGTTACTAACAACAACCAGAATCATTGCATGCGTGTTCTTTTCACATACCACATATGGATCCACCAGTGTCATTGCATGTGTGTTGTTTTCACAATCCACCTATGGATCCACCAGTGTCATTGCATGTGTGTTCTTTTTACTAACAACAACTGGAGTCATTTCATGACTGTTCTTTTCACATACCACATATGGATCCACCAGTGTCATTGAAATGTGTGTTCTCTTCAGAGACCACAGATGGATCCACCAGTGTCATTGCATGTGTGTTCTTTTTACTAACAACAACCAGAGTCATTGAAATGTGTGTTCTTTTCACATGCCACCTATGGATCCACCAGTGTCATTGCATGTGTGTTCTTTTCACAATCCAACTATGGATCCACTAGTGTCATTGAATGTGTGTTCTTTTTACTAACAACAACCAGAGTCATTCCATCTGTGTTCTTTTCACATACCACATATGGATCCACCAGTGTCATTGCATGTGTGTTCTTTCTACTAATAACAACCAGAGTCGTTGAAATGTGTTTTCTCTTTAGAGACCACACATGGATCCACCAGTGTCATTGCATGTGTGTTATTTTTACTAACAACAACCAGAGTCATTGAAATGTGTGTTCTTTACACATACCACATATGGATCCACCAGTGTCATTGCATGTGTGTTCTTTTTACTAACAACAACCAGAGTCATTGAATGTGTGTTCTCTTTACTAACAACAACTAGAGTCATTGAAATGTATGTTCTCTTTAGATACCACACATGGATCCACCAGTGTCATTGCATGTGTGTTCTTTTTACTAACACCAACCAGAGTCATTGAAATGTGTGTTGTTTTCACATACCACCTATGGATCCACCAGTGTCATTGCATGTGTGTTCTTTTCACAATCCACCTATGGATCCACCATTGTTATTGCATGTGTGTTCTTTTTACTAACAACAACCAGTGTCATTGCATGTGTGTTGTTTTCACATACCACATATGAATCCACTAGAGTCATTGCATGTGTGTTCTTTTCCCAATCCACCTATGGATCCACCAGTGTCATTGCATGTGTGTTCTTTCTACTAACAACAACCAGAGTCATTGAAATGTGTGTTCTTTTCACATACCACCTATGGATCCACCAGTGTCATTGCATGTGTGTTCTTTTCACAATCCACCTATGGATCCACGAGTGTCATTGCATGTGTGTTCCTTTTACTAACAACAACTAGAGTCATTTCATGACTGTTCTTTTCACATACCACATATGGATCCACCAGTGTCATTGAAATGTGTGTTCTCTTCAGAGACCACACATGGATCCACCAGTGTCATTGCATGTGTGTTCTTTTTACTAACAACAACCAGAGTCATTGAAATGTGTGTTCTTTTCACATACCACCTATGGATCCACCAATGTCATTGCATTTGTGTTCTGTTCACAATCCACCTATAGATCCACCAGTGTCATTGAATGTGTGTTCTTTTTACTAACAACAACCGGAGTCATTCCTGTGTTCTTTTCACATACCACATATGGATCCTCCAGTGTCATTGCATGTGTGTTCTTTTTACTAATAACAACTAGAGTCTTTTCATGACTGTTCTTTTCACATACCACATATGGATCCACCTGTGTCATTGAAATGTGTGTTCTCTTTAGAGACCACACATGGATCCACCAGTGTCATTACATGTGTGTTCTTTTTACTACCAACAACTGGAGTCATTACATGTATGTTCTTTTCGCATACCACATATAGATCCCCTAGTGTCATTGCATGTGTGCTCTTTTCACAAACCACATATGGATCCACCAGTGTCATTGCATGCGTGTTCTTTTTACTAACAACACCCAGAGTCATTGAAATGTGTGTTCTTTTCACATACCACCTATGGATCCACCAGTGTCATTGCATGTGTGTTCTTTTCACAATCCACCTATGGATCCACCAGTGTCATTGCATGTGAGTTCTTCTTACTAACAACAACCAGAGTCATTGCATGTGTGTTGTTTTCACATACCACATATGGATCCACCGGTGTCATTGAAATGTGTGTTCTCTTCAGAGACCACACAAGGATCCACCAGTGTCAGTGCATGTGTGTTCTTTTTACTAACAACAACCAAAGTCAATGCATGTGTGTTCTTTTCACATACCACATATGGATCCACCAGTGTCATTGCATGTGTGTTCTTTCACAATCCACCTATGGATCCACCAGTGTCATTGCTTGTGTGTTCTTTTTACTAACAACAACTAGAGTCATTTCATGACTGTTCTTTTCACATACCACATATGGATCCACCAGTGTCATTGCATGTGTGTTCTTTTTACTAACAACCAGAGTCATTGAAATGTGTGTTCTCTTTAGAGACCACACATGGATCCACCAGTGTCATTGCATGTATGTTCTTTTTACTAACAACAACCAGAGTCATTGAAATGTGTGTTCTTTACACATACCACATATGGATCCACCAGTGTCATTGCATGTGTGTTCTTTTTACTAACAACAACCAGAGTCATTGAATGTGTGTTCTCTTTACTAACAACAACTAGAGTCATTGAAATGTGTGTTCTCTTTAGATACCACACATGGATCCACCAGTGTCATTGCATGTGTGTTCTTTTTACTAACAACAACTAGAGTCATTGAAATGTGTGTTCTCTTCAGAGACCACAGATGGATCCACCAGTGTCATTACATGTGTGTTCTTTTTACTAACAACAACTGGAGTCATTGCATGTGTGTTCTTTTCACATACCACATATGGATCCACTAGTGTCATTGCATGTGTGCTGTTTTCACAATCCACCTATGGATCCACCAGTATCTTTGCATGTGTGTTCTTTTGACTAACAACAACTGGATTCATTTCATGACTGTTCTTTTCACATACCACATATGGATCCACCAGTGTCATTGAAATGTGTGTTCTCTTCAGAGACCACACATGGATCCACCAGTGTCATTGCATGTGTGTTCTTTTTACTAACAACAACCAGAGTCATTGAAATGTGTGTTCTTTTCACATGCCACCTATGGATCCACCAGTGTCATTGCATGTGTGTTCTTTTCACAATCCACCTATGGATCCACCAGTGTCATTGCATGTGTGTTCTTTTTACTAACAACAACCAGAGTCATTGCATGTGTGTTGTTTTCACATACCACATATGGATCCACCAGTGTCATTGCATGTGTGTTCTTTTCCCAATCCACCTATGGATCCACCAGTGTCATTGCATGTGTGTTCTTTTTACTATCAACAACCAGAGTCATTGAAATGTGTGTTCTTTTCACATACCACCTATGGATCCACCAGTTTCATTGCATGTGTGTTCTTTTCAAAATCCACCTATGGATCCACCAGTGTCATTGCATGTGTGTTCTTTTTACTAACAACAATTGGAGTCGTTTCATGACTGTTCTTTTCACATACCACATATGGATCCCCCAGTGTCATTGAAATGTGTGTTCTCTTCAGAGACCACACATGGATCCACCAGTGTCATTGCATGTGTGTTCTTTTTACTAACAACAACCAGAGTCATTGAAATGTGTGTTCTTTTCACATACCACCTATGGATCCACCAGTGTCATTGCATGTGTGTTCTTTTCACAATCCACCTATGGATCCACCAGTGTCATTGAATGTGTGTTCTTTTTACTAACAACAACCAGAGTCATTCCATCTATGTTCTTTTCACATACCACATATGGATCCTCCACAGTCATTGCATGTGTGTTCTTTTTACTAACAAGAACCTGAGTCATTGAAATGTGTGTTCCCTTTAGAGACCACACATGGATCCACCAGTGTCATTGCATGTGTGTTCTTTTTACTAACAACAACTAGAGTCATTGAAATGTGTGTTCTTTACACATACCACATATGGATCCACCAGTGTCATTGCATGTTTGTTCTTTTTACTAACAACAACCAGAGTCATTGAATGTGTGTTCTCTTTACTAACAACAACTAGATTCATTGAAATATATGTTCTCTTTAGATACCACACATGGATCCACTAGTGTCATTGCATGTGTGTTCTTTTTACTAACAACAACCAGGGTCATTGAAATGTGTGTTCTCTTCAGAGACCACACATGGATCCTCCAGTGTCATTGCATGTGTGCAAGTTGTACTAACAACAACCAGTGTCATTGCATGTGTGTTCTTTTCAGAGACCACACATGGATCCACCAGTGTCATTGCATGTGTGTTCTCTTCAGAGACAACACATGGATCCACCAGTGTCATTGCATGTGTGTTCTTGTTACTAACAACAACCAGAATCATTGCATGCGTGTTCTTTTCACATACCACATATGGATCCACCAGTGTCATTGCATGTGTGTTGTTTTCACAATCCACCTATGGATCCACCAGTGTCATTGCATGTGTGTTCTTTTTACTAACAACAACTGGAGTCATTTCATGACTGTTCTTTTCACATACCACATATGGATCCACCAGTGTCATTGAAATGTGTGTTCTCTTCAGAGACCACAGATGGATCCACCAGTGTCATTGCATGTGTGTTCTTTTTACTAACAACAACCAGAGTCATTGAAATGTGTGTTCTTTTCACATGCCACCTATGGATCCACCAGTGTCATTGCATGTGTGTTCTTTTCACAATCCAACTATGGATCCACTAGTGTCATTGAATGTGTGTTCTTTTTACTAACAACAACCAGAGTCATTCCATCTGTGTTCTTTTCACATACCACATATGGATCCACCAGTGTCATTGCATGTGTGTTCTTTCTACTAATAACAACCAGAGTCGTTGAAATGTGTTTTCTCTTTAGAGACCACACATGGATCCACCAGTGTCATTGCATGTGTGTTATTTTTACTAACAACAACCAGAGTCATTGAAATGTGTGTTCTTTACACATACCACATATGGATCCACCAGTGTCATTGCATGTGTGTTCTTTTTACTAACAACAACCAGAGTCATTGAATGTGTGTTCTCTTTACTAACAACAACTAGAGTCATTGAAATGTATGTTCTCTTTAGATACCACACATGGATCCACCAGTGTCATTGCATGTGTGTTCTTTTTACTAACACCAACCAGAGTCATTGAAATGTGTGTTGTTTTCACATACCACCTATGGATCCACCAGTGTCATTGCATGTGTGTTCTTTTCACAATCCACCTATGGATCCACCATTGTTATTGCATGTGTGTTCTTTTTACTAACAACAACCAGTGTCATTGCATGTGTGTTGTTTTCACATACCACATATGAATCCACTAGAGTCATTGCATGTGTGTTCTTTTCCCAATCCACCTATGGATCCACCAGTGTCATTGCATGTGTGTTCTTTCTACTAACAACAACCAGAGTCATTGAAATGTGTGTTCTTTTCACATACCACCTATGGATCCACCAGTGTCATTGCATGTGTGTTCTTTTCACAATCCACCTATGGATCCACGAGTGTCATTGCATGTGTGTTCCTTTTACTAACAACAACTAGAGTCATTTCATGACTGTTCTTTTCACATACCACATATGGATCCACCAGTGTCATTGAAATGTGTGTTCTCTTCAGAGACCACACATGGATCCACCAGTGTCATTGCATGTGTGTTCTTTTTACTAACAACAACCAGAGTCATTGAAATGTGTGTTCTTTTCACATACCACCTATGGATCCACCAATGTCATTGCATTTGTGTTCTGTTCACAATCCACCTATAGATCCACCAGTGTCATTGAATGTGTGTTCTTTTTACTAACAACAACCGGAGTCATTCCTGTGTTCTTTTCACATACCACATATGGATCCTCCAGTGTCATTGCATGTGTGTTCTTTTTACTAATAACAACTAGAGTCTTTTCATGACTGTTCTTTTCACATACCACATATGGATCCACCTGTGTCATTGAAATGTGTGTTCTCTTTAGAGACCACACATGGATCCACCAGTGTCATTACATGTGTGTTCTTTTTACTACCAACAACTGGAGTCATTACATGTATGTTCTTTTCGCATACCACATATAGATCCCCTAGTGTCATTGCATGTGTGCTCTTTTCACAAACCACATATGGATCCACCAGTGTCATTGCATGCGTGTTCTTTTTACTAACAACACCCAGAGTCATTGAAATGTGTGTTCTTTTCACATACCACCTATGGATCCACCAGTGTCATTGCATGTGTGTTCTTTTCACAATCCACCTATGGATCCACCAGTGTCATTGCATGTGAGTTCTTCTTACTAACAACAACCAGAGTCATTGCATGTGTGTTGTTTTCACATACCACATATGGATCCACCGGTGTCATTGAAATGTGTGTTCTCTTCAGAGACCACACAAGGATCCACCAGTGTCAGTGCATGTGTGTTCTTTTTACTAACAACAACCAAAGTCAATGCATGTGTGTTCTTTTCACATACCACATATGGATCCACCAGTGTCATTGCATGTGTGTTCTTTCACAATCCACCTATGGATCCACCAGTGTCATTGCTTGTGTGTTCTTTTTACTAACAACAACTAGAGTCATTTCATGACTGTTCTTTTCACATACCACATATGGATCCACCAGTGTCATTGCATGTGTGTTCTTTTTACTAACAACCAGAGTCATTGAAATGTGTGTTCTCTTTAGAGACCACACATGGATCCACCAGTGTCATTGCATGTATGTTCTTTTTACTAACAACAACCAGAGTCATTGAAATGTGTGTTCTTTACACATACCACATATGGATCCACCAGTGTCATTGCATGTGTGTTCTTTTTACTAACAACAACCAGAGTCATTGAATGTGTGTTCTCTTTACTAACAACAACTAGAGTCATTGAAATGTGTGTTCTCTTTAGATACCACACATGGATCCACCAGTGTCATTGCATGTGTGTTCTTTTTACTAACAACAACTAGAGTCATTGAAATGTGTGTTCTCTTCAGAGACCACAGATGGATCCACCAGTGTCATTACATGTGTGTTCTTTTTACTAACAACAACTGGAGTCATTGCATGTGTGTTCTTTTCACATACCACATATGGATCCACTAGTGTCATTGCATGTGTGCTGTTTTCACAATCCACCTATGGATCCACCAGTATCTTTGCATGTGTGTTCTTTTGACTAACAACAACTGGATTCATTTCATGACTGTTCTTTTCACATACCACATATGGATCCACCAGTGTCATTGAAATGTGTGTTCTCTTCAGAGACCACACATGGATCCACCAGTGTCATTGCATGTGTGTTCTTTTTACTAACAACAACCAGAGTCATTGAAATGTGTGTTCTTTTCACATGCCACCTATGGATCCACCAGTGTCATTGCATGTGTGTTCTTTTTACTAACAACAACCAGAGTCATTGAATGTGTGTTCTCTTTACTAACAACAACTAGAGTCATTGAAATGTATGTTCTCTTTAGATACCACACATGGATCCACCAGTGTCATTGCATGTGTGTTCTTTTTACTAACAACAACTGGAGTCATTTCATGACTGTTCTTTTCACATACCACATATGGATCCACCAGTGTGATTGAAATGTGTGTTCTCTTCAGAGACCACACATGGATCCACCAGTGTCATTGCATGTGTGTTCTTTTATTAACAACAACCAGAGTCATTGAAATGTGTGTTCTTTTCACATGCCACCTATGGATCCACCAGTGTCATTGCATGTGTGTTATTTTCACAATCCACCTATGGATCTACTAGTGTCATTGCATGTGTGTTCTTTTTACTAACAACAACCAGAGTCATTCCATCTGTGTTCTTTTCACATACCACATATGGATCCATTAGTGTCATTGCATGTGTGTTCTTTTTACTAACAACAACAAGAGTCATTGAAATGTGTGTTCTCTTTAGAGACCACACATGGATCCACCATTGTCATTGCATGTGTGTTCTTTTTACTAACAACAACCAGAGTCATTGACATGTGTGTTCTTTACACATACCACATATGGATCCACCAGTGTCATTGCATGTGTGTTCCTTTTACTAACAACAACCAGAGTCATTGAATGTGTGTTCTCTTTACTAAGAACAGCTAGAGTCATTGAAATGTATGTTCTCTTTAGATACCACACATGGATCCACCAGTGTCATTGCATGTGTGTTCTTTTTACTAACAACAACTAGAGTCATTGAAATGTGTGTTCTCTTCAGAGACCACAGATGGATCCACCAGTGTCATTACATGTGTGTTCTTTTTACTAACAACAACTGGAGTCATTGCATGTGTGTTCTTTTCACATACCACATATGGATCCACTAGTGTCATTGCATGTGTGTTGTTTTCACAATCCACCTATGGATCCACCAGTATCTTTGCATGTGTGTTCTTTTGACTAACAACAACTGGATTCATTTCATGACTGTTCTTTTCACATACCACATATGGATCCACCAGTGTCATTGAAATGTGTCTTCTCTTCAGAGACCACACATGGATCCACCAGTGTCATTGCATGTGTGTTCTTTTTACTAACAACAACCAGAGTCATTGAAATGTGTGTTCTTTTCACATACCACCTATGGATCCACCAGTGTCATTGCATGTGTGTTCTTTTCACAATCCACCTATAGATCCACCAGTGTCATTGAATGTGTGTTCTTTTTACTAACAACAACCAGAGTCATTCCATCTATGTTCTTTTCACATACCACATATGGATCCACCAGTGTCATTGCATGTGTGTTCTTTTTACTAACAACAACTAGAGTCATTGAAATGTCTGTTCTCTTTAGAGACCACACATGGATCCACCAGTGTCATTGCATGTGTGTTCTTTTAACAATCCACCTATGGATCCACCAGTGTCATTGCATGTGTGTTCTTTTTACTAACAACAACCAGAGTCATTGAAATGTGTGTTCTTTTCACATACCACCTATGGATCCACCAGTGTCATTGCATGTGTGTTCTTTTCACAATCCACCTATGGATCTACCAGTGTCATTGCATGTGTGTTCTTTTTACTAACAACAACGAGAGTCATTGCATGTGTGTTCTTTTCACATACCACATATGGATCCACCGGTGTCATTGAAATGTGTGTTCTCTTCAGAGACCACACATGGATCCACCAGTCTCATTGCATGTGTGTTCTTTTCACAATCCACCTATAGATCCACTAGTGTCATTGAATGTGTGTTCTTTTTACTAACAACAACCAGAGTCATTCCATCTGTGCTCTTTTCACATACCACATATGGATCCACCAGTGTCATTGCATGTGTGTTCTTTTTACTAACAACAACCAGAGTCATTGAAATGTGTGTTCTTTACACATACCACATATGGATCCACAAGTGTCATTGCATGTGTGTTCTTTTTACTAACAACAACCAGAGTCATTGAATGTGTGTTCTCTTTACTAACAACAACTAGAGTCATTGAAATGTATGTTCTCTTTAGATACCACACATGGATCCACCAGTGTCATTGCATGTGTGTTCTTTTTACTAACAACAACTAGAGTCGTTGAAATGTGTGTTCTCTTCAGAGACAACAGATGGATCCACCAGTGTCATTACATGTGTGTTCTTTTTACTAACAACAACTGGAGTCATTGCATGTGTGTTATTTTCACATACCACATATGGATCCACTAGTGTCATTGCATGTGTGCTGTTTTCACAATCCACCAGTATCTTTGCATGTGTGTTCTTTTTACTAACAAGAACTGGATTCATTTCATGACTGTTCTTTTCACATACCACATATGGATCCACCAGTGTCATTGAAATGTGTGTTCTCTTCAGAGACCACACATGGATCCACCAGTGTCATTACATGTGTGTTCTTTTTACGAACAACAACTGGAGTCATTGCATGTGTGTTCTTTTCACATACCACATATGGATCCACTAGTGTCATTGCATGTGTGCTGTTTTCACAATCCACCAGTATCTTTGCATGTGTGTTCTTTTTACTAACAACAACTGGATTCATTTCATGACTGTTCTTTTCACATACCACATATGGATCCACCAGTGTCATTGAAATGTGTGTTCTCTTCAGAGACCACACATGGATCCACCAGTGTCATTTCATGTGTGTTCTTTTTACTAACAACAACTGGAGTCATTGCATGTGTGTTCTTTTCACATACCACATATGGATCCACTAGTGTCATTGCATGTGTTCTCTTTTGACAATCCACCTATGGATCTACCAGTGTCATTGCATGTGTGTTCTTTTTACTAACAACAACCAGAGTCATTGAAATGTGTGTTCTTTTAACATACCACCTATGGATCCACCAGTGTCATTGCATGTGTGTTCTTTTCACAATCCACCTATGGATCCACCAGTGTCATTGCATGTGTGTTCTTTTTACTAACAACAACCAGAGTCATTGCATGTGTGTTGTTTTCACATACCACATATGGATCCACCAGTGTCATTGCATGTGTGTTCTTTTCCCAATCCACCTATGGATCCACCAGTGTCATTGCATGTGTGTTCTTTTTACTAACAACAACCAGAGTCATTGAAATGTGTGTTCTTTTCACATACCACCTATGGATCCACCAGTGTCATTGCATGTGTGTTCTTTTCACAATCCACCTATAGATCCACCAGTGTCATTGAATGTGTGTTCTTTTTACTAACAACAACCAGAGTCATTCCATCTGTGTTCTTTTCACATACCACATATGGATCCACCAGTGTCATTGCATGTGTGTTCCTTTTACTAACAACAACCAGAGTCATTGAAATGTGTGTTCTCTTTAGAGACCACACATGGATCCACCAGTATCATTGCATGTGTGTTCTTTTACAATCCACCTATGGATCCACCAGTGTCATTGCATGTGTGTTCTTTTTTACTAACAACAACCGGAGTCATTGAAATGTGTGTTCTTTTCACATACCACCTATGGATCCACCAGTGTCATTGCATGTGTGTTCTTTTCACAATCCACCTATGGATCCACCAGTGTCATTGCATGTGTGTTCTTTTTACTAACAACAACCAGAGTCATTGCACGTGTGTTCTTTTCACATACCACATATGGATCCCCCGGTGTCATTGAAATGTGTGTTCTCTTCAGAGACCACACATGGATCCACCAGTGTCATTGCATGTGTGTTCTTTTCACAATCCACCTATAGATCCACCAGTGTCATTGAATGTGTGTTCTTTTTACTAACAACAACCAGAGTCATTCCATTTGTGCTCTTTTCACATACCACATATGGATCCACCAGTGTCATTGCATGTGTGTTCTTTTTACTAACAACAACCAGAGTCATTGAAATGTGTGTTCTTTACACATACCACATATGGATCCACAAGTGTCATTGCATGTGTGTTCTTTTTACTAACAACAACCAGAGTCATTGAATGTGTGTTCTCTTTACTAACAACAACTAGAGTCATTGAAATGTATGTTCTCTTTAGATACCACACATGGATCCACCAGTGTCATTGCATGTGTGTTCTTTTTACTAACAACAACTAGAGTCGTTGAAATGTGTGTTCTCTTCAGAGACAACAGATGGATCCACCAGTGTCATTACATGTGTGTTCTTTTTACTAACAACAACTGGAGTCATTGCATGTGTGTTCTTTTCACATACCACATATGGATCCACTAGTGTCATTGCATGTGTGCTGTTTTCACAATCCACCAGTATCTTTGCATGTGTGTTCTTTTTACTAACAAGAACTGGATTCATTTCATGACTGTTCTTTTCACATACCACATATGGATCCACCAGTGTCATTGAAATGTGTGTTCTCTTCAGAGACCACACATGGATCCACCAGTGTCATTACATGTGTGTTCTTTTTACTAACAACAACTGGAGTCATTGCATGTGTGTTCTTTTCACATACCACATATGGATCCACTAGTGTCATTGCATGTGTGCTGTTTTCACAATCCACCAGTATCTTTGCATGTGTGTTCTTTTTACTAACAACAACTGGATTCATTTCATGACTGTTCTTTTCACATACCACATATGGATCCACCAGTGTCATTGAAATGTGTGTTCTCTTCAGAGACCACACATGGATCCACCAGTGTCATTTCATGTGTGTTCTTTTTACTAACAACAACTGGAGTCATTGCATGTGTGTTCTTTTCACATACCACATATGGATCCACTAGTGTCATTGCATGTGTTCTCTTTTCACAATCCACCTCTGGATCTACTAGTGTCATTGCATGTGTGTTCTTTTTACTAACAACAACCAGAGTCATTGAAATGTGTGTTCTTTTAACATACCACCCATGGATCCACCAGTGTCATTTCATGAGTGTTCTTTTCACAATCCACCTATGGATCCACCAGTGTCATTGCATGTGTGTTCTTTTTACTAACAACAACCAGAGTCATTGCATGTGTGTTGTTTTCACATACCACATATGGATCCACCAGTGTCATTGCATGTGCGTTCTTTTCCCAATCCACCTATGGATCCACCAGTGTCATTGCATGTGTGTTCTTTTTACTAACAACACCTAGAGTCATTGAAATGTGTGTTCTTTTCACATACCACCTATGGATCCACCAGTGTCATTGCCTGTGTGTTCTTTTCACAATCCACCTATGGATCCACCAGTGTCATTGCATGTGTGTTCTTTTTACTAACAACAACTGGAGTCATTTCATGACTGTTCTTTTCACATACCACATATGGATCCACCAGTGTCATTGAAATGTGTGTTCTCTGCAGAGACCACACATGGATCCACCAGTGTCATTGCATGTGTGTTCTTTTTACTAACAACAACCAGTCATTGAAATGTGTGTTGTTTTCACATACCACCTATGGATCCACCAGTGTCATTGCATGTGTGTTATTTTCACAATCCACCTATGGATCCACCAGTGTCATTGAATGTGTGTTCTTTTTACTAACAACAACCAGAGTCATTCCATTTGTGTTCTTTTCACATACCACATATGGATCCACCAAAGTCATTGCATGTGTGTTCTTTTTACTAAGAACAACCCGAGCCATTGAAATGTGTGTTCTCTTTAGAGACCACACATGGATCCACTAGTGTCATTGCATGTGTGTTCTTTTTACTAACAACAACCAGAGTCATTGAAATGTGTGTTCTTTACACATAGCGCATATGGATCCACCAGTGTCATTGCATGTTTGTTCTTTTTACTAACAACAACCAGAGTCGTTGAACGTGTGTTCTCTTTACTAACAACAACTAGAGTCATTGAAATGTATGTTCTCTTTAGATACCACACATGGATCCACCAGTGTCATTGCATGTGTGTTCTTTTTACTAACAACAACCAGAGTCATTGAAATGTGTGTTCTCTTGAGAGACCACACATGGATCCACCAGTGTCATTACATGTGTGTTCTTTTTACTAACAACAACTGGAGTCATTGCATGTGTGTTCTTTTCACATACCACATATGGATCCACTAGTGTCATTGCATGTGTGCTCTTTTCACAATCCACCTATGGATCCACCAGTATCATTGCATGTGTGTTCTTTTTACTAACAACAACTGGATTCATTTCATGACTGTTCTTTTCACATACCACATATGGATCCACCAGTGTCATTGAAATGTGTGTTCTCTTCAGAGACCACACATGGAACCACCAGTGTCATTGCATGTGTGTTCTTTTTAATAACAACAACCAGAGTCATTGAAATGTGTGTTCTCTTCAGAGACCACACATGGATCCACCAGTGTCATTACATGTGTGTTCTTTTTACTAACAACAACTGGAGTCATTGCATGTGTGTTCTTTTCACATACCACATATGGATCCACTAGTGTCATTGCATGTGTGCTGTTTTCACAATCCACCTATGGATCCACCAGTATCTTTGCATGTGTGTTCTTTTAACTAACAACAACTGGATTCATTTCATGACTGTTCTTTTCACATACCACATATGGATCCACCAGTGTCATTGAAATGTGTGTTCTCTTCAGAGACCACACATGGATCCACCAGTGTCATTGCATGTGTGTTCTTTTTACTAACAACAACCAGAGTCATTGAAATGTGTGTTCTATTCACATGCCACCTATGGATCCACCAGTGTCATTGCATGTGTGTTCTTTTTACTAACAACAACCAGAGTCATTGAATGTGTGTTCTCTTTACTAACAACAACTAGAGTCATTGAAATGTATGTTCTCTTTAGATACCACACATGGATCCACCAGTGTCATTGCATGTGTGTTCTTTTTACTAACAACAACTGGAGTCATTTCATGACTGTTCTTTTCACATACCACATATGGATCCACCAGTGTGATTGAAATGTGTGTTCTCTTCAGAGACCACACATGGATCCACCAGTGTCATTGCATGTGTGTTCTTTTATTAACAACAACCAGAGTCATTGAAATGTGTGTTCTTTTCACATGCCACCTATGTATCCACCAGTGTCATTGCATGTGTGTTATTTTCACAATCCACCTATGGATCTACTAGTGTCATTGCATGTGTGTTCTTTTTACTAACAACAACCAGAGTCATTCCATCTGTGTTCTTTTCACATACCACATATGGATCCATTAGTGTCATTGCATGTGTGTTCTTTTTACTAACAACAACAAGAGTCATTGAAATGTGTGTTCTCTTTAGAGACCACACATGGATCCACCATTGTCATTGCATGTGTGTTCTTTTTACTAACAACAACCAAAGTCATTGACATGTGTGTTCTTTACACATACCACATATGGATCCACCAGTGTCATTGCATGTGTGTTCCTTTTACTAACAACAACCAGAGTCATTGAATGTGTGTTCTCTTTACTAAGAACAGCTAGAGTCATTGAAATGTATGTTCTCTTTAGATACCACACATGGATCCACCAGTGTCATTGCATGTGTGTTCTTTTTACTAACAACAACTAGAGTCATTGAAATGTGTGTTCTCTTCAGAGACCACAGATGGATCCACCGGTGTCATTACATGTGTGTTCTTTTTACTAACAACAACTGGAGTCATTGCATGTGTGTTCTTTTCACATACCACATATGGATCCACTAGTGTCATTGCATGTGTGTTGTTTTCACAATCCACCTATGGATCCACCAGTATCTTTGCATGTGTGTTCTTTTGACTAACAACAACTGGATTCATTTCATGACTGTTCTTTTCACATACCACATATGGATCCACCAGTGTCATTGAAATGTGTCTTCTCTTCAGAGACCACACATGGATCCACCAGTGTCATTGCATGTGTGTTCTTTTTACTAACAACAACCAGAGTCATTGAAATGTGTGTTCTTTTCACATACCACCTATGGATCCACCAGTGTCATTGCATGTGTGTTCTTTTCACAATCCACCTATAGATCCACCAGTGTCATTGAATGTGTGTTCTTTTTACTAACAACAACCAGAGTCATTCCATCTGTGTTCTTTTCACATACCACATATGGATCCACCAGTGTCATTGCATGTGTGTTCTTTTTACTAACAACAACCAGAGTCATTGAAATGTCTGTTCTCTTTAGAGACCACACATGGATCCACCAGTGTCATTGCATGTGTGTTCTTTTAACAATCCACCTATGGATCCACCAGTGTCATTGCATGTGTGTTCTTTTTACTAACAACAACCAGAGTCATTGAAATGTGTGTTCTTTTCACATACCACCTATGGATCCACCAGTGTCATTGCATGTGTGTTCTTTTCACAATCCACCTATGGATCTACCAGTGTCATTGCATGTGTGTTCTTTTTACTAACAACAACCAGAGTCATTGCACGTGTGTTCTTTTCACATACCACATATGGATCCCCCGGTGTCATTGAAATGTGTGTTCTCTTCAGAGACCACACATGGATCCACCAGTGTCATTGCATGTGTGTTCTTTTCACAATCCACCTATAGATCCACCAGTGTCATTGAATGTGTGTTCTTTTTACTAACAACAACCAGAGTCATTCCATCTGTGCTCTTTTCACATACCACATATGGATCCACCAGTGTCATTGCATGTGTGTTCTTTTTACTAACAACAACAAGAGTCATTGAAATGTGTGTTCTTTACACATACCACATATGGATCCACAAGTGTCATTGCATGTGTGTTCTTTTTACTAACAACAACCAGAGTCATTGAATGTGTGTTCTCTTTACTAACAACAACTAGAGTCATTGAAATGTATGTTCTCTTTAGATACCACACATGGATCCACCAGTGTCATTGCATGTGTGTTCTTTTTACTAACAACAACTAGAGTCGTTGAAATGTGTGTTCTCTTCAGAGACAACAGATGGATCCACCAGTGTCATTACATGTGTGTTCTTTTTACTAACAACAACTGGAGTCATTGCATGTGTGTTCTTTTCACATACCACATATGGATCCACTAGTGTCATTGCATGTGTGCTGTTTTCACAATCCACCAGTATCTTTGCATGTGTGCTCTTTTTACTAACAAGAACTGGATTCATTTCATGACTGTTCTTTTCACATACCACATATGGATCCACCAGTGTCATTGAAATGTGTGTTCTCTTCAGAGACCACACATGGATCCACCAGTGTCATTACATGTGTGTTCTTTTTACTAACAACAACTGGAGTCATTGCATGTGTGTTCTTTTCACATACCACATATGGATCCACTAGTGTCATTGCATGTGTGCTGTTTTCACAATCCACCAGTATCTTTGCATGTGTGTTCTTTTTACTAACAACAACTGGATTCATTTCATGACTGTTCTTTTCACATACCATATATGGATCCACCAGTGTCATTGAAATGTGTGTTCTCTTCAGAGACCACACATGGATCCACCAGTGTCATTTCATGTGTGTTCTTTTTACTAACAACAACTGGAGTCATTGCATGTGTGTTCTTTTCACATACCACATATGGATCCACTAGTGTCATTGCATGTGTTCTCTTTTCACAATCCACCTCTGGATCTACTAGTGTCATTGCATGTGTGTTCTTTTTACTAACAACAACCAGAGTCATTGAAATGTGTGTTCTTTTAACATACCACCCATGGATCCACCAGTGTCATTTCATGAGTGTTCTTTTCACAATCCACCTATGGATCCACCAGTGTCATTGCATGTGTGTTCTTTTTACTAACAACAACCAGAGTCATTGCATGTGTGTTGTTTTCACATACCACATATGGATCCACCAGTGTCATTGCATGTGCGTTCTTTTCCCAATCCACCTATGGATCCACCAGTGTCATTGCATGTGTGTTCTTTTTACTAACAACACCTAGAGTCATTGAAATGTGTGTTCTTTTCACATACCACCTATGGATCCACCAGTGTCATTGCCTGTGTGTTCTTTTCACAATCCACCTATGGATCCACCAGTGTCATTGCATGTGTGTTCTTTTTACTAACAACAACTGGAGTCATTTCATGACTGTTCTTTTCACATACCACATATGGATCCACCAGTGTCATTGAAATGTGTGTTCTCTGCAGAGACCACACATGGATCCACCAGTGTCATTGCATGTGTGTTCTTTTTACTAACAACAACCAGTCATTGAAATGTGTGTTGTTTTCACATACCACCTATGGATCCACCAGTGTCATTGCATGTGTGTTATTTTCACAATCCACCTATGGATCCACCAGTGTCATTGAATGTGTGTTCTTTTTACTAACAACAACCAGAGTCATTCCATCTGTGTTCTTTTCACATACCACATATGGATCCACCAAAGTCATTGCATGTGTGTTCTTTTTACTAAGAACAACCCGAGCCATTGAAATGTGTGTTCTCTTTAGAGACCACACATGGATCCACTAGTGTCATTGCATGTGTGTTCTTTTTACTAACAACAACCAGAGTCATTGAAATGTGTGTTCTTTACACATAGCGCATATGGATCCACCAGTGTCATTGCATGTTTGTTCTTTTTACTAACAACAAACAGAGTCGTTGAACGTGTGTTCTCTTTACTAACAACAACTAGAGTCATTGAAATGTATGTTCTCTTTAGATACCACACATGGATCCACCAGTGTCATTGCATGTGTGTTCTTTTTACTAACAACAACCAGAGTCATTGAAATGTGTGTTCTCTTGAGAGACCACACATGGATCCACCAGTGTCATTACATGTGTGTTCTTTTTACTAACAACAACTGGAGTCATTGCATGTGTGTTCTTTTCACATACCACATATGGATCCACTAGTGTCATTGCATGTGTGCTCTTTTCACAATCCACCTATGGATCCACCAGTATCATTGCATGTGTGTTCTTTTTACTAACAACAACTGGATTCATTTCATGACTGTTCTTTTCACATACCACATATGGATCCACCAGTGTCATTGAAATGTGTGTTCTCTTCAGAGACCACACATGGAACCACCAGTGTCATTGCATGTGTGTTCTTTTTAATAACAACAACCAGAGTCATTGAAATGTGTGTTCTCTTCAGAGACCACACATGGATCCACCAGTGCATTACATGTGTGTTCTTTTTACTAACAACAACTGGAGTCATTGCATGTGTGTTCTTTTCACATACCACATATGGATCCACTAGTGTCATTGCATGTGTGCTGTTTTCACAATCCACCAGTATCTTTGCACGTGTGTTCTTTTTACTAACAACAACTGGATTCATTTCATGACTGTTCTTTTCACATACCACATATGGATCCACCAGTGTCATTGAAATGTGTGTTTTCTTCAGAGACCACACATGGATCCACCAGTGACATTTCATGTGTGTTCTTTTTACTAACAACAACTAGAGTCATTGCATGTGTGTTCTTTTCACATACCACATATGGATCCACTAGTGTCATTGCATGTGTTCTCTTTTCACAATCCACCTATGGATCTACCAGTGTCATTGCATGTGTGTTCTTTTTACTAACAACAACCAGAGTCATTGAAATGTGTGTTCTTTTAACATACCACCTATGGATCCACCAGTGTCATTGCATGTGTGTTCTTTTCACAATCCACCTATGGATCCACCAGTGTCATTGCATGTGTGTTCTTTTTACTAACAACAACCAGAGTCATTGCATGTGTGTTGTTTTCACATACCACATATGGATCCACCAGTGTCATTGCATGTGTGTTCTTTTCCCAATCCACCTATGGATCCACCAGTGTCATTGCATGTGTGTTCTTTTTAGTAACAACAACCAGAGTCATTGAAATGTGTGTTCTTTTCACATACCACCTATGGATCCACCAGTGTCATTGCATGTGTGTTCTTTTCACAATCCACCTATAGATCCACCAGTGTCATTGAATGTGTGTTCTTTTTACTAACAACAACCAGAGTCATTCCATCTGTGTTCTTTTCACATACCTCATATGGATCCACCAGTGTCATTGCATGTGTGTTCTTTTTACTAACAACAACCAGAGTCATTGAAATGTGTGTTCTCTTTAGAGACCACACATGGATCCACCAGTATCATTGCATGTGTGTTCTTTTAAAAATCCACCTATGGATCCACCAGTGTCATTGCATGTGTGTTCTTTTTTACTAACAACAACCGGAGTCATTGAAATGTGTGTTCTTTTCACATACCACCTATGGATCCACCAGTGTCATTGCATGTGTGTTCTTTTCACAATCCACCTATGGATCCACCAGTGTCATTGCATGTGTGTTCTTTTTACTAACAACAACCAGAGTCATTGCATGTGTGTTCTTTTCACATATCACATATGGATCCACCGGTGTCATTGAAATGTGTGTTCTCTTCAGAGACCACACATGGATCCACCAGTGTCATTGCATGTGTGTTCTTTTCACAATCCACCTATAGATCCACCAGTGTCATTGAATGTGTGTTCTTTTTACTAACAACAACCAGAGTCATTCCATCTGTGTTCTTTTCACATACCACATATGGATCCACTAGTGTCATTGCATGTGTGTTCTTTTTACTAACAACAACCAGAGTCATTGAAATGTGTGTTCTTTTCACATACCACCTATGGATCCACCAGTGTCATTGAATGTGTGTTCTTTTCACAATCCACCTATGGATCCACCAGTGTCATTGCATGTGTGTTTTTTTTTACTAACAACAACCAGAGTCATTCCATCTGTGTTCTTTTCACATACCACATATGGATCCACCAGTGTCATTGCATGTGTGTTCTTTTTACTAACAACAACCCGAGTCATCGAAATGTGTGTTCTCTTTAGAGACCACACATGGATCCACTAGTGTCATTGCATGTGTGTTCTTTTTACTAACAACAACCAGAGTCATTGAAATGTGTGTTCTTTACACATACCACATATGGATCCACAAGTGTCATTGCATGTGTGTTCTTTTTACTAACAACAACCAGAGTCATTGAATGTGTGTTCTCTTTACTAACAACAACTAGAGTCATTGAAATGTATGTTCTCTTTAGATACCACACATGGATCCACCAGTGTCATGCATGTGTGTTCTTTTTACTAACGACAACTAGAGTCATTGAAATGTGTGTTCTCTTCAGAGACCACAGATGGATCCACCAGTGTCATTACATGTGTGTTCTTTTTACTAACAACAACTGGAGTCATTGCATGTGTGTTCTTTTCACATACCACATATGGATCCACTAGTGTCATTGCATGTGTGCTGTTTTCACAATCCACCAGTATCTTTGCATGTGTGTTCTTTTTACTAACAACAACTGGATTCATTTCATGACTGTTCTTTTCACATACCACATATGGATCCACCAGTGTCATTGAAATGTGTGTTCTCTTCAGAGACCACACATGGATCCACCAGTGTCATTTCATGTGTGTTCTTTTTACTAACAACAACTGGAGTCATTGCATGTGTGTTCTTTTCACATACCACATATGGATCCACTAGTGTCATTGCATGTGTGTTCTTTTTACTAACAACAACCAGAGTCATTGAAATGTGTGTTCTTTACACATACCACATATGGATCCACAAGTGTCATTGCATGTGTGTTCTTTTTACTAACAACAACCAGAGTCATTGAATGTGTGTTCTCTTTACTAACAACAACTAGAGTCATTGAAATGTATGTTCTCTTTAGATACCACACATGGATCCACCAGTGTCATGCATGTGTGTTCTTTTTACTAACGACAACTAGAGTCATTGAAATGTGTGTTCTCTTCAGAGACCACAGATGGATCCACCAGTGTCATTACATGTGTGTTCTTTTTACTAACAACAACTGGAGTCATTGCATGTGTGTTCTTTTCACATACCACATATGGATCCACTAGTGTCATTGCATGTGTGCTGTTTTCACAATCCACCAGTATCTTTGCATGTGTGTTCTTTTTACTAACAACAACTGGATTCATTTCATGACTGTTCTTTTCACATACCACATATGGATCCACCAGTGTCATTGAAATGTGTGTTCTCTTCAGAGACCACACATGGATCCACCAGTGTCATTTCATGTGTGTTCTTTTTACTAACAACAACTGGAGTCATTGCATGTGTGTTCTTTTCATATACCACATATGGATCCACTAGTGTCATTGCATGTGTTCTCTTTTCACAATCCACCTATGGATCTACTAGTGTCATTGCATGTGTGTTCTTTTTACTAACAACAACCAGAGTCATTGAAATGTGTGTTCTTTTAACATACCACCCATGGATCCACCAGTGTCATTTCATGAGTGTTCTTTTCACAATCCACCTATGGATCCACCAGTGTCATTGCATATGTGTTCTTTTTACTAACAACAACCAGAGTCATTGCATGTGTGTTGTTTTCACATACCACATATGGATCCACCAGTGTCATTGCATGTGCGTTCTTTTCCCAATCCACCTATGGATCCACCAGTGTCATTGCATGTGTGTTCTTTTCACTAACAACACCTAGAGTCATTGAAATGTGTGTTCTTTTCACATACCACCTATGGATCCACCAGTGTCATTGCATGTGTGTTCTTTTCACAATCCACCTATGGATCCACCAGTGTCATTGCATGTGTGTTCTTTTTACTAACAACAACTGGAGTCATTTCATGACTGTTCTTTTCACATACCACATATGGATCCACCAGTGTCATTGAAATGTGTGTTCCCTGCAGAGACCACACATGGATCCACCAGTGTCATTGCATGTGTGTTCTTTTTACTAACAACAACCAGTCATTGAAATGTGTGTTCTTTTCACATACCACCTATGGATCCACCAGTGTCATTGCATGTGTGTTCTTTTCACAATCCACCTATGGATCCACCAGTGTCATTGAATGTGTGTTCTTTTTACTAACAACAACCAGAGTCATTCCATCTGTGTTCTTTTCACATACCACATATGGATCCACCAAAGTCATTGCATGTGTGTTCTTTTTACTAAGAACAACCCGAGCCATTGAAATGTGTGTTCTCTTTAGAGACCACACATGGATCCACTAGTGTCATTGCATGTGTGTTCTTTTTACTAACAACAACCAGAGTCATTGAAATGTGTGTTCTTTACACATAGCGCATATGGATCCACCAGTGTCATTGCATGTTTGTTCTTTTTACTAACAACAACCAGAGTCGTTGAACGTGTGTTCTCTTTACTAACAACAACTAGAGTCATTGAAATGTATGTTCTCTTTAGATACCACACATGGATCCACCAGTGTCATTGCATGTGTGTTCTTTTTACTAACAACAACTAGAGTCATTGAAATGTGTGTTCTCTTGAGAGACCACACATGGATCCACCAGTGTCATTACATGTGTGTTCTTTTTACTAACAACAACTGGAGTCATTGCATGTGTGTTCTTTTCACATACCACATATGGATCCACTAGTGTCATTGCATGTGTGCTCTTTTCACAATCCACCTATGGATCCACCAGTATCATTGCATGTGTGTTCTTTTTACTAACAACAACTGGATTCATTTCATGACTGTTCTTTTCACATACCACATATGGATCCACCAGGGTCATTGCATGTGTGTTCTTTTCACAATCCACCTATGGATCCACCAGTGTCATTGCATGTGTGTTCTTTTTACTAACAACAACCAGAGTCATTGAAATTTGTGTTCTCGTTAGAGACCACACATGGATCCACCAGTGTCATTGCATGTGTGCTCTTTTTACTAACAAAAACCAATGTCATTGCATGCGAGTTCTTTTCACATACCACATATGGATCCACCAGTGTCATTGCATGTGTGTTCTCTTCAGAGACTACACATGGATCCACCAATGTCATTGCATGTGTGTTCTTGTTACCAACAACAACCAGAGTCATTGCATGTGTGTTGTTTTCACATACCACATATGGATCCACCAGTGTCATTGCATGTGTGTTCTTTTCACAATCCACCTATGGATCCACCAGTGTCATTGCATGTGTGTTCTTTTTACTAACAACAACTTCAGGTATTTCATGATTGTTCTTTTCACATACCACATATGTATCCACCAGTGTCATTGAAATGTGTGTTCTCTTCAGAGACCACACATGGATCGACCAGTGTCATTACATGTGTGTTCTTTTTACTAACAAGAACTGGAGTCATTGCATGTGTGTTCTTTTCACATACCACATATGGATCCACTAGTGTCATTGCATGTGTGCTGTTTTCACAATCCACCAGTATCTTTGCATGTGTGTTCTTTTTACTAACAAGAACTGGATTCATTTCATGACTGTTCTTTTCACATACCACATATGGATCCACCAGTGTCATTGAAATGTGTGTTCTCTGCAGAGACCACACATGGATCCACCAGTGTCATTGCATGTGTGTTCTTTTTACTAACAACAACCAGTCATTGAAATGTGTGTTGTTTTCACATACCACCTATGGATCCACCAGTGTCATTGCATGTGTGTTATTTTCACAATCCACCTATGGATCCACCAGTGTCATTGAATGTGTGTTCTTTTTACTAACAACAACCAGAGTCATTCCATCTGTGTTCTTTTCACATACCACATATGGATCCACCAAAGTCATTGCATGTGTGTTCTTTTTACTAAGAACAACCCGAGCCATTGAAATGTGTGTTCTCTTTAGAGACCACACATGGATCCACTAGTGTCATTGCATGTGTGTTCTTTTTACTAACAACAACCAGAGTCATTGAAATGTGTGTTCTTTACACATAGCGCATATGGATCCACCAGTGTCATTGCATGTTTGTTCTTTTTACTAACAACAACCAGAGTCGTTGAACGTGTGTTCTCTTTACTAACAACAACTAGAGTCATTGAAATGTATGTTCTCTTTAGATACCACACATGGATCCACCAGTGTCATTGCATGTGTGTTCTTTTTACTAACAACAACCAGAGTCATTGAAATGTGTGTTCTCTTGAGAGACCACACATGGATCCACCAGTGTCATTACATGTGTGTTCTTTTTACTAACAACAACTGGAGTCATTGCATGTGTGTTCTTTTCACATACCACATATGGATCCACTAGTGTCATTGCATGTGTGCTCTTTTCACAATCCACCTATGGATCCACCAGTATCATTGCATGTGTGTTCTTTTTACTAACAACAACTGGATTCATTTCATGACTGTTCTTTTCACATACCACATATGGATCCACCAGTGTCATTGAAATGTGTGTTCTCTTCAGAGACCACACATGGAACCACCAGTGTCATTGCATGTGTGTTCTTTTTAATAACAACAACCAGAGTCATTGAAATGTGTGTTCTCTTCAGAGACCACACATGGATCCACCAGTGTCATTACATGTGTGTTCTTTTTACTAACAACAACTGGAGTCATTGCATGTGTGTTCTTTTCACATACCACATATGGATCCACTAGTGTCATTGCATGTGTGCTGTTTTCACAATCCACCAGTATCTTTGCACGTGTGTTCTTTTTACTAACAACAACTGGATTCATTTCATGACTGTTCTTTTCACATACCACATATGGATCCACCAGTGTCATTGAAATGTGTGTTTTCTTCAGAGACCACACATGGATCCACCAGTGACATTTCATGTGTGTTCTTTTTACTAACAACAACTAGAGTCATTGCATGTGTGTTCTTTTCACATACCACATATGGATCCACTAGTGTCATTGCATGTGTTCTCTTTTCACAATCCACCTATGGATCTACTAGTGTCATTGCATGTGTGTTCTTTTTACTAACAACAACCAGAGTCATTGAAATGTGTGTTCTTTTAACATACCACCTATGGATCCACCAGTGTCATTGCATGTGTGTTCTTTTCACAATCCACCTATGGATCCACCAGTGTCATTGCATGTGTGTTCTTTTTACTAACAACAACCAGAGTCATTGCATGTGTGTTGTTTTCACATACCACATATGGATCCACCAGTGTCATTGCATGTGTGTTCTTTTCCCAATCCACCTATGGATCCACCAGTGTCATTGCATGTGTGTTCTTTTTAGTAACAACAACCAGAGTCATTGAAATGTGTGTTCTTTTCACATACCACCTATGGATCCACCAGTGTCATTGCATGTGTGTTCTTTTCACAATCCACCTATAGATCCACCAGTGTCATTGAATGTGTGTTCTTTTTACTAACAACAACCAGAGTCATTCCATCTGTGTTCTTTTCACATACCTCATATGGATCCACCAGTGTCATTGCATGTGTGTTCTTTTTACTAACAACAACCAGAGTCATTGAAATGTGTGTTCTCTTTAGAGACCACACATGGATCCACCAGTATCATTGCATGTGTGTTCTTTTAAAAATCCACCTATGGATCCACCAGTGTCATTGCATGTGTGTTCTTTTTTACTAACAACAACCGGAGTCATTGAAATGTGTGTTCTTTTCACATACCACCTATGGATCCACCAGTGTCATTGCATGTGTGTTCTTTTCACAATCCACCTATGGATCCACCAGTGTCATTGCATGTGTGTTCTTTTTACTAACAACAACCAGAGTCATTGCATGTGTGTTCTTTTCACATATCACATATGGATCCACCGGTGTCATTGAAATGTGTGTTCTCTTCAGAGACCACACATGGATCCACCAGTGTCATTGCATGTGTGTTCTTTTCACAATCCACCTATAGATCCACCAGTGTCATTGAATGTGTGTTCTTTTTACTAACAACAACCAGAGTCATTCCATCTGTGTTCTTTTCACATACCACATATGGATCCACTAGTGTCATTGCATGTGTGTTCTTTTTACTAACAACAACCAGAGTCATTGAAATGTGTGTTCTTTTCACATACCACCTATGGATCCACCAGTGTCATTGAATGTGTGTTCTTTTCACAATCCACCTATGGATCCACCAGTGTCATTGCATGTGTGTTTTTTTTTACTAACAACAACCAGAGTCATTCCATCTGTGTTCTTTTCACATACCACATATGGATCCACCAGTGTCATTGCATGTGTGTTCTTTTTACTAACAACAACCCGAGTCATCGAAATGTGTGTTCTCTTTAGAGACCACACATGGATCCACTAGTGTCATTGCATGTGTGTTCTTTTTACTAACAACAACCAGAGTCATTGAAATGTGTGTTCTTTACACATACCACATATGGATCCACAAGTGTCATTGCATGTGTGTTCTTTTTACTAACAACAACCAGAGTCATTGAATGTGTGTTCTCTTTACTAACAACAACTAGAGTCATTGAAATGTATGTTCTCTTTAGATACCACACATGGATCCACCAGTGTCATGCATGTGTGTTCTTTTTACTAACGACAACTAGAGTCATTGAAATGTGTGTTCTCTTCAGAGACCACAGATGGATCCACCAGTGTCATTACATGTGTGTTCTTTTTACTAACAACAACTGGAGTCATTGCATGTGTGTTCTTTTCACATACCACATATGGATCCACTAGTGTCATTGCATGTGTGCTGTTTTCACAATCCACCAGTATCTTTGCATGTGTGTTCTTTTTACTAACAACAACTGGATTCATTTCATGACTGTTCTTTTCACATACCACATATGGATCCACCAGTGTCATTGAAATGTGTGTTCTCTTCAGAGACCACACATGGATCCACCAGTGTCATTTCATGTGTGTTCTTTTTACTAACAACAACTGGAGTCATTGCATGTGTGTTCTTTTCACATACCACATATGGATCCACTAGTGTCATTGCATGTGTGTTCTTTTTACTAACAACAACCAGAGTCATTGAAATGTGTGTTCTTTACACATACCACATATGGATCCACAAGTGTCATTGCATGTGTGTTCTTTTTACTAACAACAACCAGAGTCATTGAATGTGTGTTCTCTTTACTAACAACAACTAGAGTCATTGAAATGTATGTTCTCTTTAGATACCACACATGGATCCACCAGTGTCATGCATGTGTGTTCTTTTTACTAACGACAACTAGAGTCATTGAAATGTGTGTTCTCTTCAGAGACCACAGATGGATCCACCAGTGTCATTACATGTGTGTTCTTTTTACTAACAACAACTGGAGTCATTGCATGTGTGTTCTTTTCACATACCACATATGGATCCACTAGTGTCATTGCATGTGTGCTGTTTTCACAATCCACCAGTATCTTTGCATGTGTGTTCTTTTTACTAACAACAACTGGATTCATTTCATGACTGTTCTTTTCACATACCACATATGGATCCACCAGTGTCATTGAAATGTGTGTTCTCTTCAGAGACCACACATGGATCCACCAGTGTCATTTCATGTGTGTTCTTTTTACTAACAACAACTGGAGTCATTGCATGTGTGTTCTTTTCATATACCACATATGGATCCACTAGTGTCATTGCATGTGTTCTCTTTTCACAATCCACCTATGGATCTACTAGTGTCATTGCATGTGTGTTCTTTTTACTAACAACAACCAGAGTCATTGAAATGTGTGTTCTTTTAACATACCACCCATGGATCCACCAGTGTCATTTCATGAGTGTTCTTTTCACAATCCACCTATGGATCCACCAGTGTCATTGCATATGTGTTCTTTTTACTAACAACAACCAGAGTCATTGCATGTGTGTTGTTTTCACATACCACATATGGATCCACCAGTGTCATTGCATGTGCGTTCTTTTCCCAATCCACCTATGGATCCACCAGTGTCATTGCATGTGTGTTCTTTTCACTAACAACACCTAGAGTCATTGAAATGTGTGTTCTTTTCACATACCACCTATGGATCCACCAGTGTCATTGCATGTGTGTTCTTTTCACAATCCACCTATGGATCCACCAGTGTCATTGCATGTGTGTTCTTTTTACTAACAACAACTGGAGTCATTTCATGACTGTTCTTTTCACATACCACATATGGATCCACCAGTGTCATTGAAATGTGTGTTCCCTGCAGAGACCACACATGGATCCACCAGTGTCATTGCATGTGTGTTCTTTTTACTAACAACAACCAGTCATTGAAATGTGTGTTCTTTTCACATACCACCTATGGATCCACCAGTGTCATTGCATGTGTGTTCTTTTCACAATCCACCTATGGATCCACCAGTGTCATTGAATGTGTGTTCTTTTTACTAACAACAACCAGAGTCATTCCATCTGTGTTCTTTTCACATACCACATATGGATCCACCAAAGTCATTGCATGTGTGTTCTTTTTACTAAGAACAACCCGAGCCATTGAAATGTGTGTTCTCTTTAGAGACCACACATGGATCCACTAGTGTCATTGCATGTGTGTTCTTTTTACTAACAACAACCAGAGTCATTGAAATGTGTGTTCTTTACACATAGCGCATATGGATCCACCAGTGTCATTGCATGTTTGTTCTTTTTACTAACAACAACCAGAGTCGTTGAACGTGTGTTCTCTTTACTAACAACAACTAGAGTCATTGAAATGTATGTTCTCTTTAGATACCACACATGGATCCACCAGTGTCATTGCATGTGTGTTCTTTTTACTAACAACAACTAGAGTCATTGAAATGTGTGTTCTCTTGAGAGACCACACATGGATCCACCAGTGTCATTACATGTGTGTTCTTTTTACTAACAACAACTGGAGTCATTGCATGTGTGTTCTTTTCACATACCACATATGGATCCACTAGTGTCATTGCATGTGTGCTCTTTTCACAATCCACCTATGGATCCACCAGTATCATTGCATGTGTGTTCTTTTTACTAACAACAACTGGATTCATTTCATGACTGTTCTTTTCACATACCACATATGGATCCACCAGGGTCATTGCATGTGTGTTCTTTTCACAATCCACCTATGGATCCACCAGTGTCATTGCATGTGTGTTCTTTTTACTAACAACAACCAGAGTCATTGAAATTTGTGTTCTCGTTAGAGACCACACATGGATCCACCAGTGTCATTGCATGTGTGCTCTTTTTACTAACAAAAACCAATGTCATTGCATGCGAGTTCTTTTCACATACCACATATGGATCCACCAGTGTCATTGCATGTGTGTTCTCTTCAGAGACTACACATGGATCCACCAATGTCATTGCATGTGTGTTCTTGTTACCAACAACAACCAGAGTCATTGCATGTGTGTTGTTTTCACATACCACATATGGATCCACCAGTGTCATTGCATGTGTGTTCTTTTCACAATCCACCTATGGATCCACCAGTGTCATTGCATGTGTGTTCTTTTTACTAACAACAACTTCAGGTATTTCATGATTGTTCTTTTCACATACCACATATGTATCCACCAGTGTCATTGAAATGTGTGTTCTCTTCAGAGACCACACATGGATCGACCAGTGTCATTACATGTGTGTTCTTTTTACTAACAAGAACTGGAGTCATTGCATGTGTGTTCTTTTCACATACCACATATGGATCCACTAGTGTCATTGCATGTGTGCTGTTTTCACAATCCACCAGTATCTTTGCATGTGTGTTCTTTTTACTAACAAGAACTGGATTCATTTCATGACTGTTCTTTTCACATACCACATATGGATCCACCAGTGTCATTGAAATGTGTGTTCTCTTCAGAGACCACACATGGATCGACCAGTGTCATTACATGTGTGTTCTTTTTACTAACAAGAACTGGAGTCATTGCATGTGTGTTCTTTTCACATACCACATATGGATCCACTAGTGTCATTGCATGTGTGCTCTTTTCACAAGCCACCTATGGATCCACCAGTGTCATTGCATGTGTGTTCTTTTTACTAACAACAACTAGAGTCATTGAAATGTGTGTTCTATTCACATACCACCTATGGATCCCCAAGTGTCATTGCATGTGTGTTCTTTTCACAATCCACCTATGGATCCACTAGTGTCATTGCATGTGTGTTCTTTTCCCAATCCACCTATGGATCCACCAGTGTCATTGCATGTGTGTTCTTTTTACTAACAACAACCAGAGTCATTGAAATGTGTGTTCTTTTCACATACCACCTATTGACCCACCAGTGTCATTGCATGTGTGTTCTTTTCACAATCCACCTATGGATCCACCAGTGTCATTGCATGTGTGTTCTTTTTACTAACAACAACTGGAGTCATTTCATGACTGTTCTTTTCACATACCACATATGGATCCACCAGTGTCATTGAAATGTGTGTTCTCTGCAGAGACCACACATGGATCCACCAGTGTCATTGCATGTGTGTTCTTTTTACTAACAACAACCAGAGTCATTGAAATGTGTGTTCTTTTCACATACCACCTATGGATCCACCAGTGTCATTGCATGTGTGTTCTTTTCACAATCCACCTATGGATCCACCAGTGTCATTGAATGTGTGTTCTTTTTACTAACAACTACCAGAGTCATTCCATCTGTGTTCTTTTCACATACCACATATGGATCCACCAAAGTCATTACATGTGTGTTCTTTTTACTAACAACAACCCGAGTCATTGAAATGTGTGTTCTCTTTAGAGACCACACATGGATCCACTAGTGTCATTGCATGTGTGTTCTTTTTACTAACAACAACCAGAGTCATTGAAATGTGTGTTCTTTACACATACCACATATGGATCCACCAGTGTCATTGCATGTTTGTTCTTTTTACTAACAACAACCAGAGTCATTGAACGTGTGTTCTCTTTACTAACAACAACTAGAGTCATTGAAATGTATGTTCTCTTTAGATACCACACATGGATCCACCAGTGTCATTGCATGTGTGTTCTTTTTACTAACAACAACCAGAGTCATTGAAATGTGTGTTCTCTTCAGAGACCACACATGGATCCACCAGTGTCATTACATGTGTGTTCTTTTTACTAACAACAACTGGAGTCATTGCATGTGTGTTCTTTTCACATACCACATATGGATCCACTAGTGTCATTGCATGTGTGCTCTTTTCACAATCCACCTATGGATCCACCAGTATCATTGCATGTGTGTTCTTTTTACTAACAACAACTGGATTCATTTCATGACTGTTCTATTCAAATACCACATATGGATCCACCAGGGTCATTGCATGTGTGTTCTTTTCACAATCCACCTATGGATCCACTAGTGTCATTGCATGTGTGTTCTTTTTACTAACAACAACCAGAGTCATTGAAATGTGTGTTCTCTTCAGAGACCACACATGGATCCACTAGTGTCATTACACGTGTGTTCTTTTTACTAACAACAACTGGAGTCATTGCATGTGTGTTCTTTTCACATACCATATATGGATCCACTAGTGTCATTGCATGTGTGCTCTTTTCACAATCCACTTATGGATCCACCAGTGTCATTGCATGTGTGTTCTTTTTACTAACAACAACTAGAGTCATTTCATGACTGTTCTTTTCACATACCACATATGGATCCACCAGGGTCATTGCATGTGTGTTATTTTCACAATCCACCTATGGATCCACCAGTGTCATTGCATGTGTGTTCTTTTTACTAACAACAACCAGAGTCATTGAAATTTGTGTTCTCTTTAGAGACCACACATGGATCCAGTAGTGTCATTGCATGTGTGCTCTTTTTACTAACAACAACCAGTGTCATTGCATGCGAGTTCTTTTCACATACCACATATGGATCCACCAGTGTCATTGCATGTGTGTTCTCTTCAAAGACTACACATGGATCCACCAATGTCATTGCATGTGTGTTCTCTTCAGAGACTACACATGGATCCACCAATGTCATTGCATGTGTGTTCTTGTTACCAACAACAACCAGAGTCATTGCATGTGTGTTGTTTTTACATACCACATATGGATCCACCAGTGTCATTGCATGTGTGTTCTTTTCACAATCCACCTATGGATCCACCAGTGTCATTGCATGTGTGTTCTTTTTACTAACAACAACTTCAGGTATTTCATGATTGTTCTTTTCACATACCACATATGTATCCACCAGTGTCATTGAAATGTGTGTTCTCTTCAGAGACCACACATGGATCGACCAGTGTCATTACATGTGTGTTCTTTTTACTAACAAGAACTGGAGTCATTGCATGTGTGTTCTTTTCACATACCACATATGGATCCACTAGTGTCATTGCATGTGTGCTCTTTTCACAAGCCACCTATGGATCCACCAGTGTCATTGCATGTGTGTTCTTTTTACTAACAACAACTAGAGTCATTGAAATGTGTGTTCTATTCACATACCACCTATGGATCCACAAGTGTCATTGCATGTGTGTTCTTTTCACAATCCACCTATGGATCCACCAGTGTCATTGCATGTGTGTTCTTTTCCCAATCCACCTATGGATCCACCAGTGTCATTGCATGTGTGTTCTTTTTACTAACAACAACCAGAGTCATTGAAATGTGTGTTCTTTTCACATACCACCTATGGACCCACCAGTGTCATTGCATGTGTGTTCTTTTCACAATCCACCTATGGATCCACCAGTGTCATTGCATGTGTGTTCTTTTTACTAACAACAACTGGAGTCATTTCATGACTGTTCTTTTCACATACCACATATGGATCCACCAGTGTCATTGAAATGTGTGTTCTCTGCAGAGACCACACATGGATCCACCAGTGTCATTGCATGTGTGTTCTTTTTACTAACAACAACCAGAGTCATTGAAATGTGTGTTCTTTTCACAATCCACCTATGGATCCACCAGTGTCATTGAATGTGTGTTCTTTTTACTAACAACTACCAAAGTCATTCCATCTGTGTTCTTTTCACATACCACATATGGATCCACTAGTGTCATTGCATGTGTGCTCTTTTCACAATCCACCTATGGACCCACCAGTATCATTGCATGTGTGTTCTTTTTACTAACAACAACTGGATTCATTTCATGACTGTTCTATTCAAATACCACATATGGATCCACCAGGGTCATTGCATGTGTGTTCTTTTCACAATCCACCTATGGATCCACTAGTGTCATTGCATGTGTGTTCTTTTTACTAACAACAACCAGAGTCATTGAAATGTGTGTTCTCTTCAGAGACCACACATGGATCCACTAGTGTCATTACACGTGTGTTCTTTTTACTAACAACAACTGGAGTCATTGCATGTGTGTTCTTTTCACATACCATATATGGATCCACTAGTGTCATTGCATGTGTGCTCTTTTCACAATCCACTTATGGATCCACCAGTGTCATTGCATGTGTGTTCTTTTTACTAACAACAACTAGAGTCATTTCATGACTGTTCTTTTCACATACCACATATGGATCCACCAGGGTCATTGCATGTGTGTTATTTTCACAATCCACCTATGGATCCACCAGTGTCATTGCATGTGTGTTCTTTTTACTAACAACAACCAGAGTCATTGAAATTTGTGTTCTCTTTAGAGACCACACATGGATCCAGTAGTGTCATTGCATGTGTGCTCTTTTTACTAACAACAACCAGTGTCATTGCATGCGAGTTCTTTTCACATACCACATATGGATCCACCAGTGTCATTGCATGTGTGTTCTCTTCAGAGACTACACATGGATCCACCAATGTCATTGCATGTGTGTTCTCTTCAGAGACTACACATGGATCCACCAATGTCATTGCATGTGTGTTCTTGTTACCAACAACAACCAGAGTCATTGCATGTGTGTTGTTTTTACATACCACATATGGATCCACCAGTGTCATTGCATGTGTGTTCTTTTCACAATCCACCTATGGATCCACCAGTGTCATTGCATGTGTGTTCTTTTTACTAACAACAACTTCAGGTATTTCATGATTGTTCTTTTCACATACCACATATGTATCCACCAGTGTCATTGAAATGTGTGTTCTCTTCAGAGACCACACATGGATCGACCAGTGTCATTACATGTGTGTTCTTTTTACTAACAAGAACTGGAGTCATTGCATGTGTGTTCTTTTCACATACCACATATGGATCCACTAGTGTCATTGCATGTGTGCTCTATTCACAAGCCACCTATGGATCCACCAGTGTCATTGCATGTGTGTTCTTTTTACTAACAACAACTAGAGTCATTGAAATGTGTGTTCTATTCACATACCACCTATGGATCCACAAGTGTCATTGCATGTGTGTTCTTTTCACAATCCACCTATGGATCCACCAGTGTCATTGCATGTGTGTTCTTTTCCCAATCCACCTATGGATCCACCAGTGTCATTGCATGTGTGTTCTTTTTACTAACAACAACCAGAGTCATTGAAATGTGTGTTCTTTTCACATACCACCTATGGACCCACCAGTGTCATTGCATGTGTGTTCTTTTCACAATCCACCTATGGATCCACCAGTGTCATTGCATGTGTGTTCTTTTTACTAACAACAACTGGAGTCATTTCATGACTGTTCTTTTCACATACCACATATGGATCCACCAGTGTCATTGAATGTGTGTTCTTTTTACTAACAACTACCAAAGTCATTCCATCTGTGTTCTTTTCACATACCACATATGGATCCACTAGTGTCATTGCATGTGTGCTCTTTTCACAATCCACCTATGGATCCACCAGTATCATTGCATGTGTGTTCTTTTTACTAACAACAACTGGATTCATTTCATGACTGTTCTATTCAAATACCACATATGGATCCACCAGGGTCATTGCATGTGTGTTCTTTTCACAATCCACCTATGGATCCACTAGTGTCATTGCATGTGTGTTCTTTTTACTAACAACAACCAGAGTCATTGAAATGTGTGTTCTCTTCAGAGACCACACATGGATCCACTAGTGTCATTACACGTGTGTTCTTTTTACTAACAACAACTGGAGTCATTGCATGTGTGTTCTTTTCACATACCATATATGGATCCACTA
Source organism: Avena sativa (assembly GCA_916181665.1). Taxonomy (NCBI): domain Eukaryota; kingdom Viridiplantae; phylum Streptophyta; class Magnoliopsida; order Poales; family Poaceae; genus Avena; species Avena sativa. Next base: position 35,351,052 of record OV702290.1, read on the forward strand.
GTGTCATTGCATGTGTGCTCTTTTCACAATCCACTTATGGATCCACCAGTGTCATTGCATGTGTGTTCTTTTTACTAACAACAACTAGAGTCATTTCATGACTGTTCTTTTCACATACCACATATGGATCCACCAGGGTCATTGCATGTGTGTTATTTTCACAATCCACCTATGGATCCACCAGTGTCATTGCATGTGTGTTCTTTTTACTAACAACAACCAGAGTCATTGAAATTTGTGTTCTCTTTAGAGACCACACATGGATCCAGTAGTGTCATTGCATGTGTGCTCTTTTTACTAACAACAACCAGTGTCATTGCATGCGAGTTCTTTTCACATACCACATATGGATCCACCAGTGTCATTGCATGTGTGTTCTCTTCAGAGACTACACATGGATCCACCAATGTCATTGCATGTGTGTTCTCTTCAGAGACTACACATGGATCCACCAATGTCATTGCATGTGTGTTCTTGTTACCAACAACAACCAGAGTCATTGCATGTGTGTTGTTTTTACATACCACATATGGATCCACCAGTGTCATTGCATGTGTGTTCTTTTCACAATCCACCTATGGATCCACCAGTGTCATTGCATGTGTGTTCTTTTTACTAACAACAACTTCAGGTATTTCATGATTGTTCTTTTCACATACCACATATGTATCCACCAGTGTCATTGAAATGTGTGTTCTCTTCAGAGACCACACATGGATCGACCAGTGTCATTACATGTGTGTTCTTTTTACTAACAAGAACTGGAGTCATTGCATGTGTGTTCTTTTCACATACCACATATGGATCCACTAGTGTCATTGCATGTGTGCTCTATTCACAAGCCACCTATGGATCCACCAGTGTCATTGCATGTGTGTTCTTTTTACTAACAACAACTAGAGTCATTGAAATGTGTGTTCTATTCACATACCACCTATGGATCCACAAGTGTCATTGCATGTGTGTTCTTTTCACAATCCACCTATGGATCCACCAGTGTCATTGCATGTGTGTTCTTTTCCCAATCCACCTATGGATCCACCAGTGTCATTGCATGTGTGTTCTTTTTACTAACAACAACCAGAGTCATTGAAATGTGTGTTCTTTTCACATACCACCTATGGACCCACCAGTGTCATTGCATGTGTGTTCTTTTCACAATCCACCTATGGATCCACCAGTGTCATTGCATGTGTGTTCTTTTTACTAACAACAACTGGAGTCATTTCATGACTGTTCTTTTCACATACCACATATGGATCCACCAGTGTCATTGAAATGTGTGTTCTCTGCAGAGACCACACATGGATCCACCAGTGTCATTGCATGTGTGTTCTTTTTACTAACAACAACCAGAGTCATTGAAATGTGTGTTCTTTTCACAATCCACCTATGGATCCACCAGTGTCATTGAAAGTGTGTTCTTTTTACTAACAACTACCAGAGTCATTCCATCTGTGTTCTTTTCACATACCACATATGGATCCACCAAAGTCATTGCATGTGTGTTCTTTTTACTAACAACAACCCGAGTCATTGAAATGTGTGTTCTCTTTAGAGACCACACATGGATCCACTAGTGTCATTGCATGTGTGTTCTTTTTACTAACAACAACCAGAGTCATTGAAATGTGTGTTCTTTACACATACCACATATGGATCCACCAGTGTCATTGCATGTTTGTTCTTTTTACTAACAACAACCAGAGTCATTGAACGTGTGTTCTCTTTACTAACAACAACTAGAGTCATTGAAATGTATGTTCTCTTTAGATACCACACATGGATCCACCAGTGTCATTGCATGTGTGTTCTTTTTACTAACAACAACCAGAGTCATTGAAATGTGTGTTCTCTTCAGAGACCACACATGGATCCACCAGTGTCATTACATGTGTGTTCTTTTTACTAACAACAACTGGAGTCATTGCATGTGTGTTCTTTTCACATACCACATATGGATCCACTAGTGTCATTGCATGTGTGCTCTTTTCACAATCCACCTATGGATCCACCAGTATCATTGCATGTGTGTTCTTTTTACTAACAACAACTGGATTCATTTCATGACTGTTCTATTCAAATACCACATATGGATCCACCAGGGTCATTGCATGTGTGTTCTTTTCACAATCCACCTATGGATCCACTAGTGTCATTGCCTGTGTGTTCTTTTTACTAACAACAACCAGAGTCATTGAAATGTGTGTTCTCTTCAGAGACCACACATGGATCCACTAGTGTCATTACATGTGTGTTCTTTTTACTAACAACAACTGGAGTCATTGCATGTGTGTTCTTTTCACATACCATATATGGATCCACTAGTGTCATTGCATGTGTGCTCTTTTCACAATCCACTTATGGATCCACCAGTGTCATTGCATGTGTGTTCTTTTTACTAACAACAACTAGAGTCATTTCATGACTGTTCTTTTCACATACCACATATGGATCCACCAGGGTCATTGCATGTCTGTTATTTTCACAATCCACCTATGGATCCACCAGTGTCATTGCATGTGTGTTCTTTTTACTAACAACAACCAGAGTCATTGAAATTTGTGTTCTCTTTAGAGACCACACATGGATCCAGTAGTGTCATTGCATGTGTGCTCTTTTTACTAACAACAACCAGTGTCATTGCATGCGAGTTCTTTTCACATACCACATATGGATCCACCAGTGTCATTGCATGTGTGTTCTCTTCAGAGACTACACATGGATCCACCAATGTCATTGCATGTGTGTTCTTGTTACCAACAACAACCAGAGTCATTGCATGTGTGTTGTTTTCGAATACCACATATGGTCCACTAGTGTCATTGCATGTGTGCATTTTCACAAGCCACCTATGGATCCACCAGTGTCATTGAATGTGTGTTCTTTTTACTAACAACAACTAGAGTCATTGAAATGTGTGTTCTATTCACATACCACCTATGGATCCACAAGTGTCTTTGCATGTGTGTTCTTTTCACAATTCAACTATGGATCCACCAGTGTCATTGCATGTGTGTTCTTTTTCCTAACAACAACCAGAGTCATTGCATGTGTGTTCTTTTCACATACCACATTTGGATCCACCGGTGTCATTGCATGTGTGTTCTTTTCACAATCCACCTATGGATCCACTAGTGTCATAGCATGTGTGTTCTTTTTACTAACAACAATTGGAGTCATTTCCTGACTGTTCTTTTCACATACCACATATGGATCCGCCATTGTCATTGAAATGTGTGTTCTCTTCAGAGACCACACATGGATCCACCAGTATCATTGCATGTGTGTTCTTTTTACTAACAACAACTGGAGTCATTGCATGTGTGTTCTTTTCACATACCACATATGGATCCACTAGTGTCATTGCATGTGTGCTCTTTTCACAATCCACACATGGATCCACAAGTGTCATTACATGTGTGTTCTTTTTACTAACAACAACGGGAGTCATTGCATGTGTGTTCTTTTCATATACCATATATGGATCCACTAGTGTCATTGCATGTGTGCTGTTTTCACATTCCACTTATGGATCCACCAGTGTCATTGCATGTGTGTTCTTTTTACTAACAACAACTAGAGTCATTTCATGACTGTTCTTTTCACATACCACATATGGATCCACCAGGGTCATTGCATGTGTGTTATTTTCACAATCCACCTATGGATCCACCAGTGTCATTGCATGTGTGTTCTTTTTACTAACAACAACCAGAGTCATTGAAATTTGTGTCCTCTTTAGAGACCACACATGGATCCACCAGTGTCATTGCATGTGTGCTCTTTTTACTAACAACAACCAGTGTCATTGCATGCGAGTTCTTTTCACATACCACATATGGATCCACCAGTGTCATTGCATGTGTGTTCTCTTCAGAGACTACACATGGATCCACCAATGTCATTGCATGTGTGTTCTTGTTACCAACAACAACCAGAGTCATTGCTTGTGTGTTGTTTTCACATACCACATATGGATCCACCAGTGTCATTGCATGTGTGTTCTTTTCACAATCCACCTATGGATCCACCAGTGTCATTGCATGTGTGTTCTTTTTACTAACAACAACTTCAGTCATTTCATGATTGTTCTTTTCACATACCACATATGTATCCACCAGTGTCGTTGAAATGTGTGTTCTCTTCAGAGACCACACATGGATCGACCAGTGTCATTACATGTGTGTTCTTTTTACTAACAACAACTGGAGTCATTGCATGTGTGTTCTTTTCACATACCACAATGGATCCACTAGTGTCATTGCATGTGTGCTCTTTTCACAAGCCACCTATGGATCCACCAGTGTCATTGCATGTGTGTTCTTTTTACTAACAACAACTAGAGTCATTGAAATGTGTGTTCTATTCACATACCACCTATGGATCCACAAGTGTCATTGCATGTGTGTTCTTTTCACAATCCACCTATGGATCCACCAGTGTCATTGCATGTGTGTTCTTTTTCCTAACAACAACCAGAGTCATTGCATGTGTGTTCTTTTCACATACCACATATGGATCCACCAGTGTCATTGCATGTGTGTTCTTTTCACAATCCACCTATGGATCCACTAGTGTCATAGCATGTGTGTTCTTTTTACTAACAACAATTGGAGTCATTTCTTGACTGTTCTTTTCACATACCACATATGGATCCGCCAGTGTCATTGAAATGTGTGTTCTCTTCAGAGACCACACATGGATCCACCAGTATCATTGCATGTGTGTTCTTTTTACTAACAACAACTGGAGTCATTGCATGTGTGTTCTTTTCACATACCACATATGGATCCACTAGTGTCATTGCATGTGTGCTCTTTTCACAATCCCCACATTTATCCACCAGTGTCATTGCATGTGTGTTCTTTTTACTAACAACAACCAGAGTCATTGCATGTGTGCTCTTTTCACATACCTAATATAGATCCACCAGTGTCATTGCATGTGTGTTCTTTTCACAATCCACCTATGGATCCACTAGTGTCATTGCATGTGTGTTCTTTTTACTAACAACAACCAGAGTCATTGCATGTGTGTTCTTTGCACATACAACATATGGATCCACAAGTGTCATTGCATGTGTGTTCTTTTCACAATCCACCTATGGATCCACCAGTGTCATTGCATGTGTGTTCTTTTTACTAACAATAACTGGAGTCATTTCATGACTATCTTTTCACATACCACATATGGATCCACCAGTGTCATTGAAATGTGTGTTCTCTTCAGAGACCACACATGGATCCACCAGTGTCATTGCATGTGTGTTCTTTTTACTAATAGCAAGTGGAGTCATTGCATGTGTGTTCTTTTCACATACCACATACGGATCAACCAGTGTCATTGCATGTGTGCAATTTTTACTAACAACAACCAGTGTCATTGCATGTGTGTTCTTTTCACATACCACATATGGATCCATGTGACACCCTGGTTCTGAAAAGACCGTGGCCTCTATGTGACATGCCAATCCCTGGATCGGTTCATTGGCCCACAATAGAGTAAGATAGATAACATAGCAAAATATCCGTGTATCATAAGTACCGAAGATCCAGAGTACCATTATTACAATAAAAGCTTAGCACAAGCTAGCTCAAATTATTCAGGTAGCAACATAAACGAGATAAATCCTCCATTCTTCAAATTGCCCACAAGTGAACAAGTGCCGAGTGGAGTACCGTGGCCTATAACGATCAATCAGAATCGGAATAACCTGCAGCATAAAACGCAACAGCCCCGAAGGGTCAATACATGGAATGTATGGCAAGTAGAGCTAGTAATGGAGACAATAGTACTAACATCTACATGCATATTTGGCAAGTGGAGCTGTGTCTGGCTTGCATTTGCAAATAACTTTGTCCTACTTTCATAAACAGCTTTTGATTTTTCTTTGAAAAGATCCCAATTAAGTTAACCCAACAAGATTAAAACAATTATGAAATTAGAATGAGCGAGAAACATGTCATGGAATCAATATCTAGCAACTCAGTTGTCCATAATCGGGGACACGGCTAATCGATTAGATTACACACTCTGCAGAGGTTAGTACACTTTACCCATGTGACTTGGCCAGCCCAGCTCGTACCATCACTCTCATTTTGGGTGATGATAGGGAGAAGACCAAGAAGAGACTGTTCGGGAAGTAGCTCCTCAATCCCGACGCGCACCGGTCCAACCTACCAAAATTCTACATCTCTGGATACGCGGGTTCGAGTTACCACAACCTACTAAGTCCAACCAACCGCCCATTTCATTATTGGCACATGGTTGTACACGTAAGCTACACAATAAAGAAGCCAATCATTCTCTCTTAATACCTGGGTGCCTTTCCGCAATGAAACCACCAAAAATTATCAATACCATCACACCCAGGGGATTCATTGATTAAGTTGTTTTAGTTTTCACAAACCAATACTTTGAGAAAACAAGTATCAATGATGTAAGCCAGCCCTCGTTCAACATAGCATGGCTAAGCACATCTACAACGGTGGTTCATCTACAAGGAAAGCCCTACCACAATAATAGGACATAGCATAGCAATAGTATCATCCTACTCATGCAACTACAAAATACACGACAATGCATTGAAAATAGTAGGACGATATCATGAACAAAGTAGCATCTACTTGCCTTGATTGAAGCGGTCGGAAGAACAATCCAAACACGAGCAAGGGTTGCACTCCACACAATCTACACGACACAATTGCATTCATAAACAAACAATTCACAAACATATGCAACAAAGATGATGCATGAATGCAAGAACGGCAAGTGAATTGGTTCTACAGCTGCACCACATAATTCTAATACATATTACTACCGAATACATGCATGGAAAGTAGATTTGGCGCAAGGAAAACTATTAACCAAAAGTAGAGATCTCTACTAGAGCTAGAACTTAAATAATTCACTACCAGTAGTATACTGTTTGTAAAATCCTGGAAAAAATCTACCGCATAGGCATCGCCGATAAGAAACAGTACCAATTCGAATTACTCAAAAAGGAGTTATAAAACATCCCGAGTAATTAAAACACTGTAGAAAGCTATTAGACAAATACTGCAGAAGTTTTTACTGTAAGCCTATCTTTTTAATTCACGATGAGATTCCCCTCGTTCATACGAGTTCAGGGACATATCATACGCGATTTTTAGAGCTACGAAACTTTTACTACGAATTTATTACTCCGAAAAGGCCACTAACTAGTTTGATTAAACTGTACTAAACCTGACAGTAAAAGTCTGAACCAAAGGTACAGCGAGATTCTACACGACTCATTGAACTCGTGCATATTTTATTTGCAATTTTTGGCCAAGCGGTTTAATTTCTACGCAATTTACAAGATTCTACTGAAATCTGCCAACTAATAGGATTAACGAAATTGACCCCGTCAACTATGTCTGTTTGACTGGTCAACTGGTCTGATGACTGGGCGCTGACTGGGCATCTGACTAGTCAACGCCTGGGATGTTGACCAGTCAACGAACGATCTAAGCCGCTGATCTGAGATCTGACGGTGGCTGCTGTCTTACCGGAAACGGACGGCGATATGAACTCCGGCGAGCTCCGGACGGCGGCGACGATTGGTTCCGGTGGCGTGGTTCTACCTGCACGTACACACACGGTCAACTACGGCTCCCGGAATAATAAACGCGTGCGCGTACGCGGCGATCTGCAGGGCGCAGTTGGCGGCGGCGGATGGAGACGCGGAGCACGGGAACGGAAAGAGGGCGGCGAGACGAACCCGGCAACAGACGCGGCGATGGCCGACGGCGGAGGGGTAGCCGGCGGCGGCGAGGAGAAGCGGCGGCGGCGGCGACGTGCGCCAGGAGGCGGCGGCAGGGAGGAGGTCGCGTACGTGGGGGGTGGGTTGGTGCGCACGGGAACCAAGGCAGGGTGGGGCCTGCCTTAAGTAGTCCCTCGCGTGAGAAAAGAAAGAAAAGAAAAAAATCCTGAACCGAATCGGTCCGCAGTTGGACTCCGTTTCGGAAATCGGTCCGGATTTTCGGACAGTTTTCCGGCGGTTTACTAAAACGTCCGAGTCTTTTGCATACGAACTCCGATTGGAGCGATTTTCGCGCCTACGGGTTCGTATCGTCGAGGGGAACAACCTTCAGTCGAAGTTTGAGCGAAAGCTCGAACCTACAGGGGTGGTTGTTGCAAGTCCCTCTAAAGCTCCCCGTAGGAACCTCGAAGCGAAGAAGAATTAGGGTTTTGCAAATAGCGTTTCGTCGATCCTCTCTACTCGACGGTAATGCATGGAAAGATATGATGCAATGTCATGAATGATATGCAAGACCAAATCTAAAATTTGGGATGTGACAAGACTAACCCCCTTAAGATGAATCTCGTCCTCGAGATTCGGCGCGGCTAGCAAATAGGTGTGGGTAGTCCTCTCGGATGTCATCTTCACGCTCCCAAGTGGCTTCCTCTTCGGTGTGGTGGCTCCACTGCACCTTGCAAAACTTGATTGTCTTGGTACGGGTAGTCCTTTCTGCTGTTCCTAGAATCTTGACCGGCTTGTCCTCATAGGTCAAGTCGTTCTCAAGCTGAACCTCTTCTAGCGGTACAGTGTCTCTCAATGGTGTATCCACCATCTCCGGATGGCACTTCTTCAGCTGGGATACGTGGAACACGTTGTGAACAGCAGATAGAGCCTCTGGCAACTCCAATTGATAAGCAACTTCTCCTTTGCGTGCTAAGACTCGATAGGGTCCAATAAATCGAGGTGCCAGCTTACCCTTAATACCAAATCTCTTGATTCCACGGAGTGGCGATACTCTGAGGTATGCTCTATCACCTCTCTCATACACCACTTCCTTGCGCTTGGCGTTAGCGTAGCTCTTCTGTCTTGATTGTGCTACCTTCAGTCGGTCTCTAATCAAGGCGACCTTCTCCTCAGCGTCCTTGATCAAGTCAGGTCCAAACAACTGACGTTCTCCTACTCCATCCCATAGCAATGGTGTTCGGCACCGTTTCCCATATAACACATCGAACGGCGACGTCTTGATGCTGGTTTGATAGCTGTTGTTGTAGGAAAACTCAACATACGGCAAATTTTCATCCCAACTAGAACCATGAGCCAAAGCGCAAGCTCTTAGCATGTCCTCCAAAATCTGATTCACCCTCTCGGTCCGTCCATCTGTCTGTGGGTGAAACGCTGTGCTAAACTCCAATCTAGTACCAAGTGACTCGTGCAGCTGGCGCCAGAAGTGTGAGGTAAATTGGGTGCCTCTATCAGATACGATACTCTTGGGAACTCCATGTAGGCACACAATCTTGTCCATGTAAATCTTGGCCAACTTTGCACTTGTATAGGTCGTCTTCACCGGTATAAAGTGGGCTACCTTGGTCAAATGATCGACCACTACCCAAATAGAGTCATATCCTGACCTGGTCCTGGGCAGTCCTATGATAAAGTCCATTCCCACTCTATCCCATTTCCAATCCGGCACAGGCAAAGGCTGTAGCAGTCCTGCTGATTTCTGGTGTTCCGCCTTCACTCGGCTACATACATCACATAGGGCAATATGCTTGGCGATATCTCCCTTCATGTTGTTCCACCAGAATCTGTCCTTTAGATCCATATACATCTTCGTATTGCCCAGATGTATGGAATACGGCGAGTCATGAGCTTCCTGCATAATCAAATTCCTTAACTCCGGATCGTTGGGCACACACAAACGATCTCCATACCACAAGGTACCTTGCTCATCCTCGCGGAATTCCCTTGCTCGACCTTCCTTCATCTTTTCCTTAACTTCATCTATCTCTTTGTCTCCCACTTGAGCCTTCCTGATTCTGTCCTAAAGCGTTGGTTGGACTTCCATTGTAGCCAAGTATCCTTCAGATACTACCTCCAATCTAAGGTCCTTGAATTGCTTGCACAAATCCTCAGGCAATTCACCAATTGTCAATCCATTGGCATAAACCTTCCGGCTCAGAGCATCAGCTACTACATTGGCCTTTCCTGGGTGATATTGTAGATTCATATCATAGTCCTTGATAAGTTCCAACCATCTCCTTTGTCTCATGTTCAGCTCCTTCTGTGTAAATATGTATTTCAGGCTCTTGTGGTCGGTGTACACATCACAGTGTTTTCCCATTAAGTAATGCCTCCATACCTTGAGCGCATGAACCACTGACGCTAACTCCAAGTCGTGTGTGGGGTAATTCCGCTCATGGTGCTTGAGTTGTCACGAGGCATAAGACACTACTCTCCCATCTTGCATCAGCACACTCCCAAGTCCCTGTCGAGAAGCATCACAGTACACTTGGAAATCCTTCTGAAGATCTGGTAAGCACAGAACAGGTGCAGTCACTAGTCGACGCTTCAGTTCCTGAAAGCTAGCTTCACACACATCCGTCCATTCAAACTTCCTCTCCTTCTTCAGAAGTTCAGTCATCGGCTTAGCAATCTTGGAAAAGTTTTCAATGAACCTCCTGTAATATCCAGCAAGTCCCAAAAAGCTTCGAATCTCTCCAGCATTCTTGGGTGCTTCCCACTCAGTTACTGCAATCACTTTGCTTGGATCAACAGCGACTCCTTCTCCTGACACTACGTGTCCAAGAAACCCAATAGTGTTAAGCCAGAATTCACACTTGCTGAATTTGGCATACAGCTGGTGTTCCCTCAGTTTCTCCATAATCAGTCGCAGATGTTTCTCATGCTCAGCATCATCCTTGGAATATATCAGTATGTCATCAATAAACACTACCACGAACTTGTCCAAGTACTCCATAAATACCTTGTTCATCATGGTCATGAAATATGCCGGGGCATTCGTTAGTCCAAATGACATAACTGTATACTCATATAAACCATACCTAGTGGTGAAGGCGGTTTTTGGTACATCCTCCTTCCGGATCTTCAATTGAAAGTAGCCTGATCGCAGATCAATCTTGCTGAACACCTTTGCTCCTTCCAGTTGATCAAACAAATCATTTATGTTCGGCAGAGGGTACTTGTTCTTGATGGTTACCTCATTCAGCGAGCGATAGTCCACCACTAACCTCTTGGTGCTGTCTTTCTTCTCCACAAACAGAACAGGTGCACCCCATGACGACGCACTAGGCTGAATGAATCCCTTTTCCAGCTGCTCCTTCAACTGTTTCTTCAATTCCTTCAGCTCATCCACATCCATCTTATATGGTTTCTTTGCTATTGGTCCTATTCCCGGCATCAGGTCGATAAGAAACTCTACTTCCCTGTCAGGTGGCATCCCTGGCAGTTCTTCCGGAAACACGTCGGGGTAATCCCTAATCACTGGCACAGTATCCATGCTAACCCCTTAAGAGAATTCAGCTTACACCTTCCTGGTCGTGCGGCTGACTTGAATCTAATCCTCTTACCATCCGGCGTTTTGAGTGAAACAGCTCGCTGTGCACAATCTATGTGTCCCCCATGCATAGACATCCAATCCATACCCAGAATAACATCTAATCCCTGTGATTCCAACACTACCAAATGTGCAATGAAGTTGTATGTTCCAATCCTCACAGTTAAATTGCGGCATCCCGCACTAGCTATCATATCTCCTCCTGGTGAACTCACTCTAAAAGACCTCTTCATAGACTCAGTAGGTAACTTATACTTATCCACAAATGCCCTTGATATGAATGAATGCGATGCACCAGTATCGAAAAGTATAAGTGCAGGGTAAGTGTTGATTGGAAACTTACCAATCACAAGGTCAGGCTCATCTGGAATCTCTTCCACATTCATGTGGTTCACTGTGGCCTTCTCATTGTTGGTTGGCTTCAGTCCTTTCCTCTCCGGACAGTTGTCAGCATAGTGTCCCTTCTGCTTACACTTGAAGCATGTCACCTCACTCAGATCCTTCTTCACAAAATTGCGATCACGGTTGCGGTCATGTCCACCGTGTCCTCCAGAGTGGTGAGAGTGTCCTCCCTTGTGGCTGTGGTGACTGCTCCTATGGTTGTCATGACGATGCCCATCGCCTCCATGGTGGTGGCGGTCATGGCTCCCATGGTCACTTCCTCCATGCTTGGAGTATCCATCATATGAAGTGCGAGACTTGTGGTGTGAGCCAGAGTGGTGATTGTTGTTCTTTCTCTTGCGGCTTTCCACTTGCTTGTGCTTCCCTTCCAAGATCCTGGCCTTGTCCATGAGCTCCTGGAAAGTGGGGCAATAAACCACCAGTAGCTGCACTGAAAGCTCATCACTGAGGCCATCCAGAAATCTCTCCCTCCTTTTTGCATCAGTGTCAACATCCTCAGGTGCCTAACGGGACAAATTATTGAACTCCTCAATATACTCGGCCACGGTGCGATTGGTTTGGCGCAAGTTGCGGAACTCCTTCCTCTTCAGGCCCAGAACTCCTGAAGACACGTGGTCGGTCCTGAAACCTTCCTCAAACATAGCCCAAGTCACGGTATTCAGAGGGTGGGTGATCTGAAATGTGTCCCACCAAGAAGCGGCCGGTCCCTCCAGTAGGTGAGCGGCAAACCTCACCTTCTCAGCATCAGTGCATCCAACAGTTACCAGATCCTTGTTGCCTGAATGCAACCAGTTGAGAGCAACCATTGGTTCCGTTGCAGTAGAGAACTTAGCTGGCCTTAACCTCAGAAATCTGGTGAGAGCATCTCCCTGAGGCTGATTGTTTCCATTGTTGTTGTTCTGATTCGCCATGAACTGGGTCATCACTTGGGTCAGCTGTGCCTGAGCTGCCATGAGCTGCTCCAACTCAGTGGGTTGGCGGAGGGGAGGCATCTGCGGTTCAGCACAGGTAAGTTTAGAAAGAATCACCTACGGTAATAGGATTCTACCCATGCATATGGTCAAGCAACAACAAACAATAGCAGACAATCACAAGCAAGCAACACATCAACAAAGAAGCGGTCCAGCAACATCCCAGGTGTTATCCTAGCATTATATAACTACTGAAATAGTTTTACAAGAGTTGGCAATGGTTAACTAAACAGTTGAGCATCAAAACGACAAAACAGCAATTCTGATAGAACAATTCTGCTGTGTTCGCGAATTTTTACGCCTGACTTAAACTCGTCAGAAAATTAAGCCAATTTTTGTGCATATAGAACAGGAAGTTCAACATCATCCCAATTTTTTTCAGATTTTTCCGAGTTACCAGAAAAATATGAAAAATCGCGCAGTACTGCTGTATCAGCAGAAAAACTGCAGCGAAAACAACACAGATAGTAACCAAATTGCCATAACTCTTTCATATAATTTTGCACAAATAAATCCTGGAATATTGGAATACACAAATAATCATCTAAACACTCTTACACTAACACGAACTAAGTATCACAATGATCGAGAATAAATCTAACGATTTCGCCTAACGAGGACTAATTGGTGGACTTCTATCTATTGCTTGAAGAGTTTTAGGTAGTCCCTTGCGGTCATGCGTTGGCGCTTCGGCTCGCGGTACAACCATGGCAGCGGAGTGTACACCTCTCCTGAACCATCACTTGAAACGTCAAACTCCACCTCTTCAGGATCCTCCTCTTCTTCTTCATCCCCAGCTGCAACTGCAACAGCTTCATCTCCTCCATCATCATCGTCTCCATCATCATCATCCTCGTCCTCATCCTCATCATCTCCACTGTCATCATCATCATCATCTCCACTTTCATCATCATCCCCATTGTTGCCATCATCTCCATTGTCATCATCAGAGGGTGGATTCAGCTGTGCTTGGAGAGCGGCAATCTGGGCTGTCATAGCTTCAATACTTTGATCCCTTTCCTGGACTGTCCCTTGCAGTTGCTGTATGTTCTGGGTGTTCTCCTGCACAGTACCATGAAGATGTGCTATGGTTGCATCTCTGGCTATCAGGGAATTCTCCAGAACTCCCACAGCTTCATGCAAAGTGTCAATCTCCTGTCCTTGGACCACCATACCATTGCTAGTAAAATCTGCAATCTCCTTTATCATCCTCACCTTCTCTGCTAGAGCTCCATTCTCCCTTTCCATGTCCTCTATGTGCCTCCGACGGGGCGGCATGTTGTTCCTGTCGCCCAGGGTAACCACAATGTTCCCATCTTCATCACGCCTTCCATAGTCACGGTAGGGTGAATCTGCCGGTAGTAGGTGTCGGACTTGATGGCACTGGCGAGACAGGGCTTCATGTATGGCCAAGTTAATTCCAAGTCCCCAGTTGCAGTATGTCTTGGTGTAGATCAAGTGCACTGGGTTTGGCAAGGCGGCATCTCTGAATATGAAGGTAGTGATCTCCCATGCATCCTCTCCATATCCATAGGTGTACAGCCTTCTTCCCTTGAACATGGGCAGTGGCAATCCCAATGACTGCGAGAGCTGAGCTAACTGCCTTGCAAAGGGCCTTGGCGACTCCATGGTGGCATACTCAGTCCTGACTTCTCCCATCTATCAAGTAAAAGAGGAAAGTGTGAGAATAGCATATGGTAAGAATTTACGAGGGTGAAAGGCATAAGATGAAAGATAGAGTTAATATAGGCTTTAATAAATCTATGGCTTCCTAATCCAATTCTAGGTCACGATCCTACAGTCGACACACGGGCTCTGATACCATCCTGTGACACCCCGGTTCTGAAAAGACCGTGGCCTCTATGTGACATGCCAATCCCTGGATCGGTTCATTGGCCCACAATAGAGTAAGATAGATAACATAGCAAAATATCCGTGTATCATAAGTACCGAAGATCCAGAGTACCATTATTACAATAAAAGCTTAGCACAAGCTAGCTCAAATTATTCAGGTAGCAACATAAACGAGATAAATCCTCCATTCTTCAAATTGCCCACAAGTGAACAAGTGCCGAGTGGAGTACCGTGGCCTATAACGATCAATCAGAATCGGAATAACCTGCAGCATAAAACGCAACAGCCCTGAAGGGTCAATACATGGAATGTATGGCAAGTAGAGCTAGTAATGGAGACAATAGTACTAACATCTACATGCATATTTGGCAAGTGGAGCTGTGTCTGGCTTGCATTTGCAAATAACTTTATCCTACTTTCATAAACAGCTTTTGATTTTTCTTTGAAAAGATCCCAATTAAGTTAACCCAACAAGATTAAAACAATTATGAAATTAGAATGAGCGAGAAACATGTCATGGAATCAATATCTAGCAACTCAGTTGTCCATAACCGGGGACACGGCTAATCGATTAGATTACACACTCTGCAGAGGTTAGTACACTTTACCCATGTGACTTGGCCAGCCCAGCTCATACCATCACTCTCATTTTGGGTGATGATAGGGAGAAGACCAAGAAGAGACTGTTCGGGAAGTAGCTCCTCAATCCCGACGCGCACCGGTCCAACCTACCAAAATTCTACATCTCTGGATACGCGGGTTCGAGTTACCACAACCTACTAAGTCCAACCAACCGCCCATTTCATTATTGGCACATGGTTGTACACGTAAGCTACACAATAAAGAAGCCAATCATTCTCTCTTGATACCTGGGTGCCTTTCCGCAATGAAACCACCAAAAATTATCAATACCATCACACCCAGGGGATTCATTGATTAAGTTGTTTTAGTTTTCACAAACCAATACTTTGAGAAAACAAGTATCAATGATGTAACCCAGCCCTCGTTCAACATAGCATGGCTAAGCACATCTACAACGGTGGTTCATCTACAAGGAAAGCCCTACCACAATAATAGGACATAGCATAGCGATAGTATCATCCTACTCATGCAACTACAAAATACACGACAATGCATTGAAAATAGTAGGACGATATCATGAACAAAGTAGCATCTACTTGCCTTGATTGAAGCGGTCGGAAGAACAATCCAAACACGAGCAAGGGTTGCACTCCACACAATCTACACGACACAATTGCATTCATAAACAAACAATTCACAAACATATGCAACAAAGATGATGCATGAATGCAAGAACGGCAAGTGAATTGGTGCTACAGCTGCACCACATAATTCTAATACATATTACTACCGAATACATGCATGGAAAATAGATTTGGCGCTAGGAAAACTATTAACCAAAAGTAGAGATCTCTACTAGAGCTAGAACTTAAATAATTCACTACCGGTAGTATACTGTTTGTAAAATCCTGGAAAGAATCTACCGCATAGGCATCACCGATAAGAAACAGTACCAATTGGAATTACTCAAAAAGGAGTTACAAAACATCCCGAGTAATTAAAACACTGCAGAAAGCCATTAGACAAATACTGCAGAAGTTTTTACTGTAAGCCTATCTTTTTAATTCACGATGAGATTCCCCTCGTTCATACGAGTTCAGGGACATATCATACGCGATTTTTGGAGCTACGAAACTTTTACTACGAATTTATTAGTCCGAAAAGGCCACTAACTAGTTTGATTAAACTGTACTAAACCTGACAGTAAAAGTCTGAACCAAAGGTACAGCGAGATTCTACACGACTCATTGAACTCGTGCATATTTTATTTGCAATTTTTGGCCAAGCGGTTTAATTTCTATGCAATTTACAAGATTCTACCGAAATCTGCCAACTAATAGGATTAACGAAATTGATCCAGTCAACTGTGTCTGTTTGACTGGTCAACTGGTCTGATGACTGGGCGCTGACTGGGCGTCTGACTAGTCAACGCCTGGGATGCTGACCAGTCAACGAACGATCTAAGCCGCTGATCTGAGATCTGACGGTGGCTGCTGTCTTACCGGAAACGGACTGCGAAACGAACTCCGGCGAGCTCCGGACGGCGGCGACGATCGGTTCCGGTGGCGTGGTTCTACCTGCACGTACACGCACGTACGCAGCGATCTGCAGGGCGCAGTTGGCGGCGGCGGATGGAGACGCGGAGCACGGGAACGGAAAGAGGGCGGCGAGACGAACCCGGCAAGAGACGCGGCGATGGCCGACGGCGGAGGGGTGGCCGGCGGCGGCGAGGAGAAGCGGCGGCGGCGGCGACGTGCGCCAGGAGGCGGCGACAGGGAGGAGGTCGCGTACGTGGGAGGCGGGGTTGGTGGGAACGGGAACCAAGGCAGGGTGGGGCCTGCCTTAAGTAGTCCCTCGCGTGAGAAAAGAAAGAAAAGAAAAAAATCCTGAACCGAATCGGTCCGCAGTTGGACTCCGTTTCGGAAATCGGTCCGGATTTTCGGACCGTTTTCCGGCGGTTTACTAAAACGTCCGAGTCTTTTGCATACGAACTCCGATTGGAGCGATTTTCGCGCCTACGGGTTCGTATCGTCGAGGGGAACAACCTTCAGTCGAAGTTTGAGCGAAAGCTCAAACCTACAGGGGTGGTTGTTGCAAGTCCCTCTAAAGCTCCCCGTAGGAACCTCGAAGCGAAGAAGAATTAGGGTTTTGCAAATAGCGTTTCGTCGATCCTCTCTACTCGACGGTAATGCATGGAAAGATATGATGCAATGTCATGAATGATATGCAAGACCAAATCTAAAATTTGGGATGTGACAATCCACCAGTGTCATTGCATGTGTGTTCTCTTCAGAGACCACACATGGATCTACCAGTTTCATTGCATGTGTGTTCTTGTTACTAACAAGAACCAGAGTCATTGCATGCGTGTTCTTTTCACATACCACATATGGATCCACCAGTGTCATTGCATGTGTGTTCTTTTCACAATCCACCTATGGATCCACCATTGTCATTGCATGTGTGTTCTTTTTACTAACAACAACTAGAGTCATTTCATGACTGTTCTTTTCACATACCACATATGGATCCACCTGTGTCATTGAAATGTGTGTTCTCTTTAGAGACCACACATGGATCCACCAGTGTCATTACGTGTGTGTTCTTTTTACTAACAACAACTGGAGTCATTACATGTATGTTCTTTTCGCATACCACATATGGTTCCCCTAGTGTCATTGCATGTGTGCTCTTTTCACAATCCACCTATGGATCCACCAGTGTCATTGCATGTGTGTTCTTTTTACTAACAACACCTAGAGTCATTGAAATGCGTGTTCTTTTCACATACCACCTATGGATCCACCAGTGTCATTGCATGTGTGTTCTTTTCACAATCCACCTATGGATCCACCAGTGTCATTTCATGTGTGTTCTTTTTACTAACAACAACCAGAGTCATTGCATGTGTGTTCTTTTCACATACCACATATGGTCCACCGGTGTCCTTGAAATGTGTGTTCTCTTCAGAGACCACACATGGATCCACCAGTGTCATTGCATGTGTGTTCTTTTTACTAACAACAACCAGAGTCATTGCATGTGTGTTCTTTTCACATACCACATATGGATCCAGCAGTGTCATTGCATGTGTGTTCTTTCACAATCCACCTATGGATCCACCAGTGTCATTGCTTGTGTGTTCTTTTTACTAACAACAACTAGAGTCATTTCATGACTGTTCTTTTCACATACCACATATGGATCCACCAGTGTCATTGAAATGTGTGTTCTCTTTAGAGACCACACATGGTTCCAGCAATGTCATTGCATGTGTGTTCTTTTTAGTAACAACAACTGGAGTCATTGCATGTGTGTTCTTTTCACATACCACATATGGATCCACTAGTGTCATTGCATGTGTTCTCTTTTCACAATCCACCTATGGATCCACCAGTGTCATTGCATGTGTGTTCTTTTTACTAACACCAACCAGAGTCATTGAAATGTGTGTTCTTTTCACATACCACCTATGGATCCACCAGTGTCATTGCATGTGTGTTCTTTTCACAATCCACCTATGGATCCACCAGTGTCATTGCATGTGTGTTCTTTTCACAATCCACCTATGGATCCACCAGTGTCATTGCACGTGTGTTCTTTTTACTAACAACAACTGGAGTCATTTCATGGCTGTTCTTTTCACATACCACATATGGATCCACCAGTGTCATTGAAATGTGTGTTCTCTTCAGAGACCACACATGGATCCACCAGTGTCATTGCATGTGTGTTCTTTTTACTAACAACAACTAGAGTCATTGCATGTGTGTTCTTTTCACATACCACATACGGATCCACCAGTGTCATTGCATGTGTGCAATTTTTACTAACAACAACCAGTGTCATTGCATGTGTGTTCTTTTCACATACCACATATGGATCCACCAGTGTCATTGCATGTGTGTTCTCTTCAGAGACCACACATGGATCCACAAGTGTCATTGCATGTGTCTTCTTGTTACTAACAACAACCAGAGTCATTGCATGCGTGTTCTTTTCACATACCACATATGGATCCACTAGTGTCATTGCATGTGTGTTCTTTTCAAAATCCACCTATGGATCCACCAGTGTCATTACATGTGTGTTCTTTTTACTAACAACAACTGGAGTCATTTCATGACTGTTCTTTTCACATACCACATATGGATCCACATGTGTCATTGAAATGTGTGTTCTCTTTAGAGACCACACATGGATCCACCACTGTCATTACATGTGTGTTCTTTTTACTAACAACAACTGGAGTCATTACATGTATGTTCTTTTCGCATACCACATATGGATCCCCTAGTGTCATTGCATGTGTGCTCTTTTCACAATCCACCTATGGATCCACCAGTGTCATTGCATGTGTGTTCTTTTTACTAACAACACCCAGTCATTGAAATGTGTGTTTTTTTCACATACCACCTATGGATCCACTAGTGTCATTGCATGTGTGTTCTTTTCACAATCCACCTATGGATCCACCAGTGTCATTGCATGTGTGTTCTTTTTACTAACAACAACCAAAGTCATTGCATGTGTGTTCTTTTCACATACCACATATGGATCCACCGGTGTCATTGAAATGTGTGTTCTCTTCAGAGACCACACATGGATCCACCAGTGTCATTGCATGTGTGTTCTTTTTACTAACAATAACCAGAGTCATTGCATGTGTGTTCTTTTCACATACCACATATGGATCCACCAGTGTCATTGCATGTGTGTTCGTTCACAATCCACCTATGGATCCACCTTTGTCATTGCATGTGTGTTCTTTTTACTAACAACTACTAGTCATTTCATGACTGTTCTTTTCACATACCACATATGGATCCACCAGTGTCATTGCATGTGTGTTCTTTTTACTAACAACAACCAGAGTCATTGCATGTGTGTTCTTTTCACATACCACATATGGATCCACCAGTGTCATTGCATGTGTGTTCTTTCACAATCAACCTATGGATCCACCAGTGTCATTGCATATGTGTTCTTTGTACTAACAACAACTAGAGTCATTTCATGACTGTTCTTTTCACATACCACATATGGATCCACCAGTGTCATTGAAATGTGTGTTCTCTTCAGAGACCACACATGGATCCACCAGTGTCATTGCATGTGTGTTCTTTTTAGTAACAACAACTGGAGTCATTGCATGTGTGTTCTTTTCACATACCACATATGGATCCACTAGTGTCATTGCATGTGTTCTCTTTTCACAATCCACCTATGGATCCACCAGTGTCATTGCATGTGTGTTCTTTTTACTAACACCAACCAGAGTCATTGAAATGTGTGTTCTTTTCACATACCACCTATGGATCCACCAGTGTCATTGCATGTGTGTTCTTTTCACAATCCACCTATGGATCCACCAGTGTCATTGCATGTGTGTTCTTTTTACTAACAACAACGAGAGTCATTGCATGTGTGTTGTTTTCACATACCATATATGGATCCACCAGTGTCATTGCATGTGTGTTCTTTTCCCAATCCAGCTATGGATCCACCAGTGTCATTGCATGTGTGTTCTTTTTACTAACAACAACCAGAGTCATTGAAATGTGTGTTCTTTTCACATACCACCTATGGATCCACCAGTGTCATTGCATGTGTGTTCTTTTCACAATCCACCTATGGATCCACCAGTGTCATTGTATGTGTGTTCTTTTTACTAACAACAACTGGAGTCATTTCATGACTGTTCTTTTCACATACCACATATGGATCCACTAGTGTCATTGCATCTGTTCTGTTTTCACAATCCACCTATGGATCCACCAGTGTCATTGCATGTGTGTTCTTTTTACTAACAACAACCAGAGTCATTGCATGTGTGTTCTTTTCACATACCACATATGGATCCACCGGTGTCATTGAAATGTGTGTTCTCTTAAGAGACCACACATGGATCCACCAGTGTCATTGCATGTGTGTTCTTTTTACTAACAACAACCAGAGTCATTGCATGTGTGTTCTTTTCACATACCACATATGGATCCACCAGTGTCATTGCATGTGTGTTCTTTCACAATCCACCTATGTATCCACCAGTGTCATCGCATGTGTGTTCTTTTTACTAACAACTACTAGAGTCATTTCATGACTGTTCTTTTCACATACCATATATGGATCCACCAGTGTCATTGCATGTGTGCAATTTTTACTAACAACAACCAGTGTCGTTGCATGTGTGTTCTTTTCACATACCACATATGGATCCACCAGTGTCATTGCATGTGTGTTCTCTTCAGAGACCACACATGGATCCACCAGTGTCATTGCATGTGTGTTCCTTTTACTAACAACAACCAGAGTCATTGCATGCGTGTTCTTTTCACATACCACATATGGATCCACCAGTGTCATTGCATGTGTGTTCTTTTCACAATCCACCTATGGATCCACCAGTGTCATTGCATGTGTGTTCTTTTTCCTAACAACAACTGGAGTCATTTCATGACTGTTCTTTTCACATACCAGATACGGATCCACCTGTGTCATTGAAATGTGTGTTCTCTTTAGAGACCACACATGGATCCACCAGTGTCATTACATGTGTGTTCTTTTTACTAACAACAACTGGAGTCATTACATGTATGTTCTTTTCGCATACCACATATGGATCCCCTAGTGTCATTGCATGTGTGCTCTTTTCACAATCCACCTATGGATCCACCAGGGTCATTGCATGTGTGTTCTTTTTACTAACAACACCCAGAGTCATTGAAATGTGTGTTCATTTCACATACCACCTATGGATCCACCAGTGTCATTGCATGTGTGTTCTTTTCACAATCCACCTATGGATCCACCAGTGTCATTGCATGTGTGTTCTTTTTACTAACAACAAGTGGAGTCATTTCATGACTGTTCTTTTCACATACCACATATGGATCCACCTGTGTCATTGAAATGTGTGTTCTCTTTAGAGACCACACATGGATCCACCTGTGTCATTGCATGTGTGTTCTTTTTACTAACAACAACCAGAGTCATTGAAATGTGTGTTCTTTTCACATACCACCTATGGATCCACCAGTGTCATTGCATGTGTGTTCTTTTCACAATCCACCTATGGATCCACCAGTGTCATTGTATGTGTGTTCTTTTTACTAACAACAACTGGAGTCATTTCATGACTGTTCTTTTCACATACCACATATGGATCCACTAGTGTCATTGCATCTGTTCTGTTTTCACAATCCACCTATGGATCCACCAGTGTCATTGCATGTGTGTTCTTTTTACTAACAACAACCAGAGTCATTGCATGTGTGTTCTTTTCACATACCACATATGGATCCACCGGTGTCATTGAAATGTGTGTTCTCTTCAGAGACCACACATGGATCCACCAGTGTCATTGCATGTGTGTTCTTTTTACTAACAACAACCAGAGTCATTGCATGTGTGTTCTTTTCACATACCACATATGGATCCACCAGTGTCATTGCATGTGTGTTCTTTCACAATCCACCTATGTATCCACCAGTGTCATTGCATGTGTGTTCTTTTTACTAACAACTACTAGAGTCATTTCATGACTGTTCTTTTCACATACCATATATGGATCCACCAGTGTCATTGCATGTGTGCAATTTTTACTAACAACAACCAGTGTCATTGCATGTGTGTTCTTTTCACATAACACATATGGATCCACCAGTGTCATTGCATGTGTGTTCTCTTCAGAGACCACACATGGATCCACCAGTGTCATTGCATGTGTGCAATTTTTACTAACAACAACCAGTGTCATTGCATGTGTGTTCTTTTCACATAACACATATGGATCCACCAGTGTCATTGCATGTGTGTTCTCTTCAGAGACCACACATGGATCCACCAGTGTCATTGCATGTGTGTTCTTGTTACTAACAACAACCAGAGTCATTGCATGCGTGTTCTTTTCACATACCACATATGGATCCACCAGTGTCATTGCATGTGTGTTCTTTTCACAATCCACCTATGGATCCACCAGTGTCATTGCATGTGTGTTCTTTTTCCTAACAACAACTGGAGTCATTTCATGACTGTTCTTTTCACATACCAGATACGGATCCACCTGTGTCATTGAAATGTGTGTTCTCTTTAGAGACCACACATGGATCCACCAGTGTCATTACATGTGTGTTCTTTTTACTAACAACAACTGGAGTCATTACATGTATGTTCTTTTCGCATACCACATATGGATCCCCTAGTGTCATTGCATGTGTGCTCTTTTCACAATCCACCTATGGATCCACCAGGGTCATTGCATGTGTGTTCTTTTTACTAACAACACCCAGAGTCATTGAAATGTTTGTTCATTTCACATACCACCTATGGATCCACCAGTGTCATTGCATGTGTGTTCTTTTCACAATCCACCTATGGATCCACCAGTGTCATTGCATGTGTGTTCTTTTTACTAACAACAAGTGGAGTCATTTCATGACTGTTCTTTTCACATACCACATATGGATCCACCTGTGTCATTGAAATGTGTGTTCTCTTTAGAGACCACACATGGATCCACCAGTGTCATTACATGTGTGTTCTTTTTACTAACAACAACTGGAGTCATTACATGTATGTTCTTTTCGCATACCACATATGGATCCCCTAGTGTCATTGCATGTGTGCTCTTTTCACAATCCACCTATGGATCCACCAGTGTCATTGCATGTGTGTTCTTTTTACTAACAACACCTAGAGTCATTAAAATGTGTGTTCTTTTCACATACCACATATGGATCCACCAGTGTCATTGCATGTGTGTTCTTTTCACAATCCACCTATGGATCCACCAGTGTCATTGCATGTGTGTTCTTTTTACTAACAACAACCAGAGTCATTGCATGTGTGTTCGTTTCACATACCACATATGGATCCACCAGTGTCATTGCATGTGTGTGCTCTTCAGAGACCACACATGGATCTACCAGTGTCATTGCATGTGTGTTCTTTTTACTAACAACAACCAGAGTCATTGCATGTGTGTTCTTTTCACATACCACATATGGATCCACCTGTGTCATTGCATGTGTGTTTTTTCACAATCCACCTATGGATCCACCAGTGTCATTGCATGTGTGTTCTTTTTACTAACAACAACCAGAGTCATTGAAATGTGTGTTCTTTTCACATACCACCTATGGATCCACCAGTGTCATTGCATGTGTGTTCTTTTCACAATCCACCTATGGATCCACCAGTGTCATTGCATGTGTGTTCTTTTTACTAACAACAACTGGAGTCATTTCATGACTGTTCTTTTCACATACCACATATGGATCCACTAGTGTCATTGCATCTGTTCTGTTTTCACAATCCACCTAAGGATCCACCAGTGTCATTGCATGAGTGTTCTTTTTACTAACAACAACCAGAGTCATTGCATGTGTGTTCTTTTCACATACCACATATGGATCCACCGGTGTCATTGAAATGTGTGTTCTCTTCAGAGACCACACATGGATCCACCAGTGTCATTGCATGTGTGTTCTTTTTACTAACAACAACCAGAGTCATTGCATGTGTGTTCTTTTCACATACCACATATGGATCCACCAGTGTCATTGTATGTGTGTTCTTTCACAATCCACCTATGGATCCACCAGTGTCATTGCATGTGTGTTCTTTTTACTAACAACTACTAGAGTCATTTCATGACTGTTCTTTTCACATACCACATATGGATCCACCAGTGTCATTGCATGTGTGCAATTTTTACTAAGAACAACCAGTGTCATTGCATGTGTGTTCTTTTCACATACCACATATGGATCCACCAGTGTCATTGCATGTGTGTTCTCTTCAGAGACCACACATGGATCCACCAGTGTCATTGCATGTGTGTTCTTGTTACTAACAACAACCAGAGTCATTGCATGCGTGTTCTTTTGACATACCACATATGGATCCACCAGTGTCATTGCATGTGTGTTCTTTTCACAATCCACCTATGGATCCACCAGTGCTATTGCATGTGTGTTCTTTTTACTAACAACAACTGGAGTCATGTCATGACTGTTCTTTTCACATACCAGATACGGGTCCACCTGTCATTGAAATGTGTGTTCTCTTTAGAGACCACACATGGATCCACCAGTGTCATTACATGTCTGTTCTTTTTACGAACAACAACTGGAGTCATTACATGTATGTTCTTTTCGCATACCACATATGGATCCCCTAGTGTCATTGCATGTGTGCTCTTTTGACAATCCACCTATGGATACACCAGTGTCATTGCATCTGTGTTCTTGCTACTAACAACAACCAGAGTCATTGCATGCGTGTTCTTTTCACATACCACATATGGATCCACCAGTGTCATTGCATGTGTGTTCTTTTCACAATCCACCTATGGATCCACTAGTGTCATTGCATGTGTGTTCTTTTTACTAACAACAACTGGAGTCATTTCATGACTGTTCTTTTCACATACCACATATGGATCCACCTGTGTCATTGAAATGTGTGTTCTCTTTAGAGACCACACATGGATCCACCAGTGTCATTACATGTGTGTTCTTTTTACTAACAACAACTGGAGTCATTACATGTATGTTCTTTTCGCATACCACATATGGATCCCCTAGTGTCATTGCATGTGTGCTCTTTTCACAATCCACCTATGGATCCAACAGTGTCATTGCATGTGTGTTCTTTTTACTAACAACACCTAGAGTCATTGAAATGTGTGTTCTTTTCACATACCACCTATGGATCCACCAGTGTCATTGCATGTGTGTTCTTTTCACAATCCACCTATGGATCCACCAGTGTCATTTCATGTGTGTTCTTTTTACTAACAACAACCAGAGTCATTGCATGTGTGTTCTTTTCACATACCACATATGGTCCACCGGTGTCATTGAAATGTGTGTTCTCTTCAGAGACCACACATGGATCCACCAGTGTCATTGCATGTGTGTTCTTTTTACTAACAACAACCAGAGTCATTGCATGTGTGTTCTTTTCACATACCACATATGGATCCACCAGTGTCATTGCATGTGTGTTCTTTCACAAGCCACCTATGGATCCACCAGTGTCATTGCTTGTGTGTTCTTTTTACTAACAACAACTAGAGTCATTTCATGACTGTTCTTTTCACATACAACATATGGATCCACCAGTGTCATTGAAATGTGTGTTCTCTTCAGGGACCACACATGGATCCACCAATGTCATTGCATGTGTGTTCTTTTTAGTAACAACAACTGGAGTCATTGCATGTGTGTTCTTTTCACATACCACATATGGATCCACTAGTGTCATTGCATTTGTTCTCTTTTCACAATCCACCTATGGATCCACCAGTGTCATTGCATGTGTGTTCTTTTTACTAACACCAACCAGAGTCATTGAAATGTGTGTTCTTTTCACATACCACCTATGGATCCACCAGTGTCATTGCATGTGTGTTCTTTTCACAATCCACCTATGGATCCACCAGTGTCATTGCATGTGTGTTCTTTTCATAATCCACCTATGGATCCACCAGTGTCATTGCACGTGTGTTCTTTTTACTAACAACAACTGGAGTCATTTCATGGCTGTTCTTTTCACATACCACATATGGATCCACCAGTGTCATTGAAATGTGTGTTCTCTTCAGAGACCACACATGGATCCACCAGTGTCATTGCATGTGTGTTCTTTTTACTAACAACAACTGGAGTCATTGCATGTGTGTTCTTTTCACATACCACATACGGATCCACCAGTGTCATTGCATGTGTGCAATTTTTACTAACAACAACCAGTGTCATTGCATGTGTGTTCTTTTCACATACCACATATGGATCCACCAGTGTCATTGCATGTGTGTTCTTTTCACAATCCACCTATGGATCCACCAGTGTCATTGCATGTGTGTTCTTTCTACTAACAACAACTGGAGTCATTTCATGACTGTTCTTTTCACATACCACATATGGATCCACTCGTGTCATTGAAATGTGTGTTCTCTTTAGAGACCACACATGGATCCACCAGTGTTATTACATGTGTGTTCTTTTTACTAACAACAACTGGAGTCATTACATGTATGTTCTTTTTGCATACCACATATGGATCCACCGGTGTCATTGAAATGTGTGTTCTCTTCAGAGACCACACATGGATCCACCAGTGTCATTGCATGTGTGTTCTTTTTACTAACAACAACCAGAGTCATTGCATGTGTGTTCTTTTCACATACCACATATGGATCCACCAGTGTCATTGTATGTGTGTTCTTTCACAATCCACCTATGGATCCACCAGTGTCATTGCATGTGTGTTCTTTTTACTAACAACTACTAGAGTCATTTCATGACTGTTCTTTTCACATACCACATATGGATCCACCAGTGTCATTGCATGTGTGCAATTTTTACTAAGAACAACCAGTGTCATTGCATGTGTGTTCTTTTCACATACCACATATGGATCCACAAGTGTCATTGCATGTGTGTTCTCTTCAGAGACCACACATGGATCCACCAGTGTCATTGCATGTGTGTTCTTGTTACTAACAACAACCAGAGTCATTGCATGCGTGTTCTTTTCACATACCACATATGGATCCACCAGTGTCATTGCATGTGTGTTCTTTTCACAACCCACCTATGGATCCACCAGTGCTATTGCATGTGTGTTCTTTTTCCTAACAACAACTGGAGTCATGTCATGACTGTTCTTTTCACATACCAGATACGGGTCCACCTGTCATTGAAATGTGTGTTCTCTTTAGAGACCACACATGGATCCACCAGTGTCATTACATGTCTGTTCTTTTTACGAACAACAACTGGAGTCATTACATGTATGTTCTTTTCGCATACCACATATGGATCCCCTAGTGTCATTGCATGTGTGCTCTTTTCACAATCCACCTATGGATACACCAGTGTCATTGCATCTGTGTTCTTGCTACTAACAACAACCAGAGTCATTGCATGCGTGTTCTTTTCACATACCACATATGGATCCACCAGTGTCATTGCATGTGTGTTCTTTTCACAATCCACCTATGGATCCACTAGTGTCATTGCATGTGTGTTCTTTTTACTAACAACAACTGGAGTCATTTCATGACTGTTCTTTTCACATACCACATATGGATCCACCTGTGTCATTGAAATGTGTGTTCTCTTTAGAGACCACACATGGATCCACCAGTGTCATTACATGTGTGTTCTTTTTACTAACAACAACTGGAGTCATTACATGTATGTTCTTTTCGCATACCACATATGGATCCCCTAGTGTCATTGCATGTGTGCTCTTTTCACAATCCACCTATGGATCCAACAGTGTCATTGCATGTGTGTTCTTTTTACTAACAACACCTAGAGTCATTGAAATGTGTGTTCTTTTCACATACCACCTATGGATCCTCCAGTGTCATTGCATGTGTGTTCTTTTCACAATCCACCTATGGATCCACCAGTGTCATTTCATGTGTGTTCTTTTTACTAACAACAACCAGAGTCATTGCATGTGTGTTCTTTTCACATACCACATATGGTCCACCGGTGTCATTGAAATGTGTGTTCTCTTCAGAGACCACACATGGATCCACCAGTGTCATTGCATGTGTGTTCTTTTTACTAACAACAACCAGAGTCATTGCATGTGTGTTCTTTTCACATACCACATATGGATCCAGCAGTGTCATTGCATGTGTGTTCTTTCACAATCCACCTATGGATCCACCAGTGTCATTGCTTGTGTGTTCTTTTTACTAACAACAACTAGAGTCATTTCATGACTGTTCTTTTCACATACCACATATGGATCCACCAGTGTCATTGAAATGTGTGTTCTCTTCAGGGACCACACATGGATCCACCAATGTCATTGCATGTGTGTTCTTTTTAGTAACAACAACTGGAGTCATTGCATGTGTGTTCTTTTCACATACCACATATGGATCCACTAGTGTTATTGCATGTGTTCTCTTTTCACAATCCACCTATGGATCCACCAGTGTCATTGCATGTGTGTTCTTTTTACTAACACCAACCAGAGTCATTGAAATGTGTGTTCTTTTCACATACCACCTATGGATCCACCAGTGTCATTGCATGTGTGTTCTTTTCACAATCCACCTATGGATCCACCAGTGTCATTGCATGTGTGTTCTTTTCATAATCCACCTATGGATCCACCAGTGTCATTGCACGTGTGTTCTTTTTACTAACAACAACTGGAGTCATTTCATGGCTGTTCTTTTCACATACCACATATGGATCCACCAGTGTCATTGAAATGTGTGTTCTCTTCAGAGACCACACATGGATCCACCAGTGTCATTGCATGTGTGTTCTTTTTACTAACAACAACTGGAGTCATTGCATGTGTGTTCTTTTCACATACCACATACGGATCCACCAGTGTCATTGCATGTGTGCAATTTTTACTAACAACAACCAGTGTCATTGCATGTGTGTTCTTTTCACATACCACATATGGATCCACCAGTGTCATTGCATGTGTGTTCTCTTCAGAGACCACACATGGATCCACCAGTGTCATTGCATGTGTCTTCTTGTTACTAACAAGAACCAGAGTCATTGCATGCGTGTTCTTTTCACATACCACATATGGATCCACTAGTGTCATTGCATGTGTGTTCTTTTCAAAATCCACCTATGGATCCACCAGTGTCATTACATGTGTGTTCTTTTTACTAACAACAACTGGAGTCATTTCATGACTGTTCTTTTCACATACCACATATGGATCCAAATGTGTCATTGAAATGTGTGTTCTCTTTAGAGACCACACATGGATCCACCACTGTCATTACATGTGTGTTCTTTTTACTAACAACAACTGGAGTCATTACATGTATGTTCTTTTCGCATACCACATATGGATCCCCTAGGGTCATTGCATGTGTGCTCTTTTCACAATCCACCTATGGATCCACCAGTGTCATTGCATGTGTGTTCTTTTTACTAACAACACCCAGTCATTGAAATGTGTGTTTTTTTCACATACCACCTATGGATCCACTAGTGTCATTGCATGTGTGTTCTTTTCACAATCCACCTATGGATCCACCAGTGTCATTGCATGTGTGTTCTTTTTACTAACAACAACCAAAGTCATTGCATGTGTGTTCTTTTCACATACCACATATGGATCCACCGGTGTCATTGAAATGTGTGTTCTCTTCAGAGACCACACATGGATCCACCAGTGTCATTGCATGTGTGTTCTTTTTACTAACAACAACCAGAGTCATTGCATGTGTGTTCTTTTCACATACCACAAATGGATCCACCTGTGTCATTGCATGTGTGTTCTTTCACAATCCACCTATGGATCAACCTTTGTCATTGCATGTGTGTTCTTTTTACTAACAACTACTAGTCATTTCATGACTGTTCTTTTCACATACCACATATGGATCCACCAGTGTCATTGCATGTGTGTTCTTTTTACTAACAACAACCAGAGTCATTGCATGCGTGCTCTTTTCACATACCACATATGGATCCACCAGTGTCATTGCATGTGTGTTCTTTTCACAATCCACCTATGGATCCACCAGTGTCATTGCATGTGTGTTCTTTTTCCTAACAACAACTGGAGTCATTTCATGACTGTTCTTTTCACATACCACATATGGATCCACCAGTGTCATTGAAATGTGTGCTCTTTTCACAATCCACCTATGGATACACCAGTGTCATTGCATCTGTGTTCTTGCTACTAACAACAACCAGAGTCATTGCATGCGTGTTCTTTTCACATACCACATATGGATCCACCAGTGTCATTGCATGTGTGTTCTTTTCACAATCCACCTATGGATCCACCAGTGTCATTGCATGTGTGTTCTTTTTCCTAACAACAACTGGAGTCATTTCATGACTGTTCTTTTCACATACCACATATGGATCCACCAGTGTCATTGAAATGTGTGTTCTCTTCAGAGACCACACATGGATCCACCAGTGTCATTGCATGTGTGTTCTTTTTAGTAACAACAACTGGAGGCATTGCATCTGTGTTCTTTTCACATACCACATATGGATCCACTAGTGTCATTGCATGTGTTCTCTTTTCACAATCCACCTATGGATCCACCAGTGTCATTGCATGTGTGTTCTTTTTACTAACACCAACCAGAGTCATTGAAATGTGTGTTCTTTTCACATACCACCCATGGATCCACCAGTGTCATTGCATGTGTGTTCTTTTCACAATCCACCTATGGATCCACCAGTGTCATTGCATGTGTGTTCTTTTTACTAACAACAACGAGAGTCATTGCATGTGTGTTGTTTTCACATACCATATATGGATCCACCAATGTCATTGCATGTGTGCTCTTTTCACAATCCACCTATGGATACACCAGTGTCATTGCATCTGTGTTCTTGCTACTAACAACAACCAGAGTCATTGCATGCGTGTTCTTTTCACATACCACATATGGATCCACCAGTGTCATTGCATGTGTGTTCTTTTCACAATCCACCTATGGATCCACCAGTGTCATTGCATGTGTGTTCTTTTTCCTAACAACAACTGGAGTCATTTCATGACTGTTCTTTTCACATACCACATATGGATCCACCAGTGTCATTGAAATGTGTGTTCTCTTCAGAGACCACACATGGATCCACCAGTGTCATTGCATGTGTGTTCTTTTTAGTAACAACAACTGGAGGCATTGCATGTGTGTTCTTTTCACATACCACATATGGATCCACTAGTGTCATTGTATGTGTTCTCTTTTCACAATCCACCTATGGATCCACCAGTGTCATTGCATGTGTGTTCTTTTTACTAACACCAACCAGAGTCATTGAAATGTGTGTTCTTTTCACATACCACCCATGGATCCACCAGTGTCATTGCATGTGTGTTCTTTTCACAATCCACCTATGGATCCACCAGTGTCATTGCATGTGTGTTCTTTTTACTAACAACAACGAGAGTCATTGCATGTGTGTTGTTTTCACATACCATATATGGATCCACCAGTGTCATTGCATGTGTGCTCTTTTCACAATCCACCTATGGATACACCAGTGTCATTGCATCTGTGTTCTTGCTACTAACAACCAGAGTCATTGCATGCGTGTTCTTTTCACATACCACATATGGATCCACCAGTGTCATTGCATGTGTGTTCTTTTCACAATCCACTTATGGATCCACCAGTGTCATTGCATGTGTGTTCTTTTTCCTAACAACAACTGGAGTCATTTCATGACTGTTCTTTTCACATACCACATATGGATCCACCAGTGTCATTGAAATGTGTGTTCTCTTCAGAGACCACACATGGATCCACCAGTGTCATTGCATGTGTGTTCTTTTTAGTAACAACAACTGGAGGCATTGCATGTGTGTTCTTTTCACATACCACATATGGATCCACTAGTGTCATTGTATGTGTTCTCTTTTCACAATCCACCTATGGATCCACCAGTGTCATTGCATGTGTGTTCTTTTTACTAACACCAACCAGAGTCATTGAAATGTGTGTTCTTTTCACATACCACCCATGGATCCACCAGTGTCATTGCATGTGTGTTCTTTTCACAATCCACCTATGGATCCACCAGTGTCATTGCATGTGTGTTCTTTTTACTAACAACAACGAGAGTCATTGCATGTGTGTTGTTTTCACATACCATATATGGATCCACCAGTGTCATTGCATGTGTGCTCTTTTCACAATCCACCTATGGATACACCAGTGTCATTGCATCTGTGTTCTTGCTACTAACAACCAGAGTCATTGCATGCGTGTTCTTTTCACATACCACATATGGATCCACCAGTGTCATTGCATGTGTGTTCTTTTCACAATCCACTTATGGATCCACCAGTGTCATTGCATGTGTGTTCTTTTTCCTAACAACAACTGGAGTCATTTCATGACTGTTCTTTTCACATACCACATATGGATCCACCAGTGTCATTGAAATGTGTGTTCTCTTCAGAGACCACACATGGATCCACCAGTGTCATTGCATGTGTGTTCTTTTTAGTAACAACAACTGGAGGCATTGCATGTGTGTTCTTTTCACATACCACATATAGATCCACTAGTGTCATTGCATGTGTTCTCTTTTCACAATCCACCTATGGATCCACCAGTGTCATTGCATGTGTGTTCTTTTTACTAACACCAACCAGAGTCATTGAAATGTGTGTTCTTTTCACATACCACCCATGGATCCACCAGTGTCATTGCATGTGTGTTCTTTTCACAATCCACCTGTGGATCCACCAGTGTCATTGCATGTGTGTTCTTTTTACTAACAACAACGAGAGTCATTGCATGTGTGTTGTTTTCACATACCATATATGGATCCACCAGTGTCATTGCATGTGTGTTCTTTTCCCAATCCACCTATGGATCCACCAGTTTCATTGCATGTGTGTTCTTTTTACTAACAACAACCAGAGTCATTGAAATGTGTGTTCTTTTCACATACCACCTATGGATCCACCAGTGTCATTGCATGTGTGTTCTTTTCACAATCCACCTATGGATCCACCAGTGTCATTGTATGTGTGTTCTTTTTACTAACAACAACTGGAGTCATTTCATGACTATTCTTTTCACATACCACATATGGATCCACTAGTGTCATTGCATCTGTTCTGTTTTCACAATCCACCTATGGATCCACCAGTGTCATTGCATGTGTGTTCTTTTTACTAACAACAACCAGAGTCATTGCATGTGTGTTCTTTTCACATACCACATATGGATCCACCGGTGTCATTGAAATATGTGTTCTCTTCAGAGACCACACATGGATCCACCAGTGTCATTGCATGTGTGTTCCTTTTACTAACAACAACCAGAGTCATTGCATGTGTGTTCTTTTAAAATACCACATATGGATCCACCAGTGTCATTGCATGTGTGTTCTTTCACAATCCACCTATGTATCCACCAGTGTCATTGCATGTGTGTTCTTTTTACTAACAACTACTAGAGTCATTTCATGACTGTTCTTTTCACATACCATATATGGATCCACCAGTGTCATTGCATGTGTGCAATTTTTACTAACAACAACCAGTGTCATTGCATGTGTGTTCTTTTCACATACCACATATGGATCCACCAGTGTCATTGCATGTGTGTTCTCTTCAGAGACCACACATGGATCCACCAGTGTCATTGCATGTGTGTTCTTGTTACTAACAACAACCAGAGTCATTGCATGCGTGTTCTTTTCACATACCACATATGGATCCACCAGTGTCATTGCATGTGTGTTCTTTTCACAATCCACCTATGGATCCACCAGTGTCATTGCATGTGTGTTCTTTTTCCTAACAACAACTGGAGTCATTTCATGACTGTTCTTTTCACATACCAGATACGGATCCACCTGTGTCATTGAAATGTGTGTTCTCTTTAGAGACCACACATGGATCCACCAGTGTCATTACATGTGTGTTCTTTTTACTAACAACAACTGGAGTCATTACATGTATATTCTTTTCGCATACCACATATGGATCCCCTAGTGTCATTGCATGTGTGCTCTTTTCACAATCCACCTATGGATCCACCAGGGTCATTGCATGCGTGTTCTTTTTACTAACAACACCCAGAGTCATTGAAATGTGTGTTCATTTCACATACCACCTATGGATCCACCAGTGTCATTGCATGTGTGTTCTTTTCACAATCCACCTATGGATCCACCAGTGTCATTGCATGTGTGTTCTTTTTACTAACAACAAGTGGAGTCATTTCATGACTGTTCTTTTCACATACCACATATGGATCCACCTGTGTCATTGAAATGTGTGTTCTCTTTAGAGACCACACATGGATCCACCAGTGTCATTACATGTGTGTTCTTTTTACTAACAACAACTGGAGTCATTACATGTATGTTCTTTTCGCATACCACATATGGATCCCCTAGTGTCATTGCATGTGTTCTCTTTTCACAATCCACCTATGGATCCACCAGTATCATTGCATGTGTGTTCTTTTTACTAACAACACCTAGAGTCATTAAAATGTGTGTTCTTTTCACATACCACATATGGATCCACCAGTGTCATTGCATGTGTGTTCTTTTCACAATCCACCTATGGATCCACCAGTGTCATTGCATGTGTGTTCTTTTTACTAACAACAACCAGAGTCATTGCATGTGTGTTCGTTTCACATACCACATATGGATCCACCGGTGTCATTGAAATGTGTGTGCTCTTCAGAGACCACACATGGATCTACCAGTGTCATTGCATGTGTGTTCTTTTTACTAACAACAACCAGAGTCATTGCATGTGTGTTCTTTTCACATACCACATATGGATCCACCAGTGTCATTGCATGTGTGTTCTTTCACAATCCACCTATGGATCCACCAGTGTCATTGCATGTGTGTTCTTTTTACTAACAACAACCAGAGTCATTGAAATGTGTGTTCTTTTCACATACCACCTATGGATCCACCAGTGTCATTGCATGTGTGTTCTTTTCACAATCCACCTATGGATCCACCAGTGTCATTGCATGTGTGTTCTTTTTACTAACAACAACTGGAGTCATTTCATGACTGTTCTTTTCACATACCACATATGGATC
Source organism: Avena sativa (assembly GCA_916181665.1). Lineage (NCBI taxonomy): Eukaryota > Viridiplantae > Streptophyta > Magnoliopsida > Poales > Poaceae > Avena > Avena sativa. Next base: position 35,386,784 of record OV702290.1, read on the forward strand.
CACTAGTGTCATTGCATCTGTTCTGTTTTCACAATCCACCTATGGATCCACCAGTGTCATTGCATGTGTGTTCTTTTGACTAACAACAACCAGAGTCATTGCATGTGTGTTCTTTTCACATACCACATATGGATCCACCGGTGTCATTGAAATGTGTGTTCTCTTCAGAGACCACACATGGATCCACCAGTGTCATTGCATGTGTGTTCTTTTTACTAACAACAACCAGAGTCATTGCATGTGTGTTCTTTTCACATACCACATATGGATCCACCAGTGTCATTGTATGTGTGTTCTTTCACAATCCACCTATGGATCCACCAGTGTCATTGCATGTGTGTTCTTTTTACTAACAACTACTAGAGTCATTTCATGACTGTTTTTTCACATACCACATATGGATCCACCAGTGTCATTGCATGTGTGCAATTTTTACTAAGAACAACCAGTGTCATTGCATGTGTGTTCTTTTCACATACCACATATGGATCCACCAGTGTCATTGCATGTGTGTTCTCTTCAGAGACCACACATGGATCCACCAGTGTCATTGCATGTGTGTTCTTGTTACTAACAACAACCAGAGACATTGCATGCGTGTTCTTTTCACATACCACATATGGATCCACCAGTGTCATTGCATGTGTGTTCTTTTCACAATCCACCTATGGATCCACCAGTGTTATTGCATGTGTGTTCTTTTTCCTAACAACAACTGGAGTCATTTCATGACAGTTCTTTTCACATACCAGATACGGATCCACCTGTCATTGAAATGTGTGTTCTCTTTAGAGACCACACATGGATCCACCAGTGTCATTACATGTCTGTTCTTTTTACTAACAACAACTGGAGTCATTACATGTATGTTCTTTTCGCATACCACATATGTATCCCCTAGTGTCATTGCATGTGTGCTCTTTTCACAATCCACCTATGGATACACCAGTGTCATTGCATCTGTGTTCTTGCTACTAACAACAACCAGAGTCATTGCATGCGTGTTCTTTTCACATACCACATATGGATCCACCAGTGTCATTGCATGTGTGTTCTTTTCACAATCCACCTATGGATCCACCAGTGTCATTGCATGTGTGTTCTTTTTCCTAACAACAACTGGAGTCATTTCATGACTATTCTTTTCACATACCAGATACGGATCCACCTGTGTCATTGAAATGTGTGTTCTCTTCAGAGACCACACATGGATCCACCAGTGTCATTGCATGTGTGTTCTTTTTACTAACAACAACTGGAGTCATTACATGTATGTTCTTTTCGCATACCACATATGGATCCCCTAGTGTCATTGCATGTGTGCTCTTTTCACAATCCACCTATGGATCCACCAGGGTCATTTCATGCGTGTTCTTTTTACTAACAACACCCAGAGTCATTGAAATGTGTGTTCATTTCACATACCACCTATGGATCCACCAGTGTCATTGCATGTGTGTTCTTTTCACAATCCACCTATGGATCCACCAGTGTCATTGCATGTGTGTTCTTTTTACTAACAACAAGTGGAGTCATTTCATGACTGTTCTTTTCACATACCACATATGGATCCACCTGTGTCATTGAAATGTGTGTTCTCTTTAGAGACCACACATGGATCCACCAGTGTCATTACATGTGTGTTCTTTTTACTAACAACAACTGGAGTCATTACATGTATGTTCTTTTCGCATACCACATATGGATCCCCTAGTGTCATTGCATGTGTTCTCTTTTCACAATCCACCTATGGATCCACCAGTATCATTGCATGTGTGTTCTTTTTACTAACAACACCTAGAGTCATTAAAATGTGTGTTCTTTTCACATACCACATATGGATCCACCAGTGTCATTGCATGTGTGTTCTTTTCACAATCCACCTATGGATCCACCAGTGTCATTGCATGTGTGTTCTTTTTACTAACAACAACCAGAGTCATTGCATGTGTGTTCGTTTCACATACCACATATGGATCCACCGGTGTCATTGAAATGTGTGTGCTCTTCAGAGACCACACATGGATCTACCAGTGTCATTGCATGTGTGTTCTTTTTACTAACAACAACCAGAGTCATTGCATGTGTGTTCTTTTCACATACCACATATGGATCCACCAGTGTCATTGCATGTGTGTTCTTTCACAATCCACCTATGGATCCACCAGTGTCATTGCATGTGTGTTCTTTTTACTAACAACAACCAGAGTCATTGAAATGTGTGTTCTTTTCACATACCACCTATGGATCCACCAGTGTCATTGCATGTGTGTTCTTTTCACAATCCACCTATGGATCCACCAGTGTCATTGCATGTGTGTTCTTTTTACTAACAACAACTGGAGTCATTTCATGACTGTTCTTTTCACATACCACATATGGATCCACTAGTGTCATTGCATCTGTTCTGTTTTCACAATCCACCTATGGATCCACCAGTGTCATTGCATGTGTGTTCTTTTTACTAACAACAACCAGAGTCATTGCATGTGTGTTCTTTTCACATACCACATATGGATCCACCGGTGTCATTGAAATGTGTGTTCTCTTCAGAGACCACACATGGATCCACCAGTGTCATTGCATGTGTGTTCTTTTTACTAACAACAACCAGAGTCATTGCATGTGTGTTGTTTTCACATACCACATATGGATCCACCAGTGTCATTGTATGTGTGTTCTTTCACAATCCACCTATGGATCCACCAGTGTCATTGCATGTGTGTTCTTTTTACTAACAACTACTAGAGTCATTTCATGACTGTTTTTTCACATACCACATATGGATCCACCAGTGTCATTGCATGTGTGCAATTTTTACTAAGAACAACCAGTGTCATTGCATGTGTGTTCTTTTCACATACCACATATGGATCCACCAGTGTCATTGCATGTGTGTTCTCTTCAGAGACCACACATGGATCCACCAGTGTCATTGCATGTGTGTTCTTGTTACTAACAACAACCAGAGACATTGCATGCGTGTTCTTTTCACATACCACATATGGATCCACCAGTGTCATTGCATGTGTGTTCTTTTCACAATCCACCTATGGATCCACCAGTGTTATTGCATGTGTGTTCTTTTTCCTAACAACAACTGGAGTCATTTCATGACAGTTCTTTTCACATACCAGATACGGATCCACCTGTCATTGAAATGTGTGTTCTCTTTAGAGACCACACATGGATCCACCAGTGTCATTACATGTCTGTTCTTTTTACTAACAACAACTGGAGTCATTACATGTATGTTCTTTTCGCATACCACATATGTATCCCCTAGTGTCATTGCATGTGTGCTCTTTTCACAATCCACCTATGGATACACCAGTGTCATTGCATCTGTGTTCTTGCTACTAACAACAACCAGAGTCATTGCATGCGTGTTCTTTTCACATACCACATATGGATCCACCAGTGTCATTGCATGTGTGTTCTTTTCACAATCCACCTATGGATCCACCAGTGTCATTGCATGTGTGTTCTTTTTCCTAACAACAACTGGAGTCATTTCATGACTGTTCTTTTCACATACCAGATACGGATCCACCTGTGTCATTGAAATGTGTGTTCTCTTCAGAGACCACACATGGATCCACCAGTGTCATTGCATGTGTGTTCTTTTTACTAACAACAACTGGAGTCATTACATGTATGTTCTTTTCGCATACCACATATGGATCCCCTAGTGTCATTGCATGTGTGCTCTTTTCACAATCCACCTATGGATCCACCAGTGTCATTGCATGTGTGTTCTTTTTACTAACAACACCCAGAGTCATTGAAATGTGTGTTCTTTTCACATACCACCTATGGATCCACCAGTGTCATTGCATGTGTGTTCTTTTCACAATCCACCTATGGATCCACCAGTGTCATTGCATGTGTGTTCTTTTTACTAACAACAAGTGGAGTCATTTCATGACTGTTCTTTTCACATACCACATATGGATCCACCTGTGTCATTGAAATGTGTGTTCTCTTTAGAGACCACACATGGATCCACCAGTGTCATTACATCTGTGTTCTTTTTACTAACAACAACTGGAGTCATTACATGTATGTTCTTTTCGCATACCACATATGGATCCCCTAGTGTCATTGCATGTGTGCTCTTTTCACAATCCACCTATGGATCCACCAGTGTCATTGCATGTGTGTTCTTTTTACTAACAACACCTAGAGTCATTAAAATGTGTGTTCTTTTCACATACCACATATGGATCCACCAGTGTCATTGCATGTGTGTTCTTTTCACAATCCACCTATGGATCCACCAGTGTCATTGCATGTGTGTTCTTTTTACTAACAACAACTGGAGTCATTTCATGTGTGTTCGTTTCACATACCACATATGGATCCACCGGTGTCATTGCATCTGTTCTGTTTTCACAATCCACCTATGGATCCACCAGTGTCATTGCATGTGTGTTCTTTTTACTAACAACAACCAGAGTCATTGCATGTGTGTTCTTTTCACATACCACATATGGATCCACCGGTGTCATTGAAATGTGTGTTCTCTTCAGAGACCACACATGGATCCACCAGTGTCATTGCATGTGTGTTCTTTTTACTAACAACAACCAGAGTCATTGCATGTGTGTTCTTTTCACATACCACATATGGATCCACCAGTGTCATTGTATGTGTGTTCTTTCACAATCCACCTATGGATCCACCAGTGTCATTGCATGTGTGTTCTTTTTACTAAAAACTACTAGAGTCATTTCATGACTGTTTTTTCACATACCACATATGGATCCACCAGTGTCATTGCATGTGTGCAATTTTTACTAAGAACAACCAGTGTCATTGCATGTGTGTTCTTTTCACATACCACATATGGATCCACCAGTGTCATTGCATGTGTGTTCTCTTCAGAGACCACACATGGATCCACCAGTGTCATTGCATGTGTGTTCTTGTTACTAACAACAACCAGAGACATTGCATGCGTGTTCTTTTCACATACCACATATGGATCCACCAGTGTCATTGCATGTGTGTTCTTTTCACAATCCACCTATGGATCCACCAGTGTTATTGCATGTGTGTTCTTTTTCCTAACAACAACTGGAGTCATTTCATGACAGTTCTTTTCACATACCAGATACGGATCCACCTGTCATTGAAATGTGTGTTCTCTTTAGAGACCACACATGGATCCACCAGTGTCATTACATGTCTGTTCTTTTTACTAACAACAACTGGAGTCATTACATGTATGTTCTTTTCGCATACCACATATGTATCCCCTAGTGTCATTGCATGTGTGCTCTTTTCACAATCCACCTATGGATACACCAGTGTCATTGCATCTGTGTTCTTGCTACTAACAACAACCAGAGTCATTGCATGCGTGTTCTTTTCACATACCACATATGGATCCACCAGTGTCATTGCATGTGTGTTCTTTTCACAATCCACCTATGGATCCACCAGTGTCATTGCATGTGTGTTCTTTTTCCTAACAACAACTGGAGTCATTTCATGACTGTTCTTTTCACATACCAGATACGGATCCACCTGTGTCATTGAAATGTGTGTTCTCTTCAGAGACCACACATGGATCCACCAGTGTCATTGCATGTGTGTTCTTTTTACTAACAACAACTGGAGTCATTACATGTATGTTCTTTTCGCATACCACATATGGATCCCCTAGTGTCATTGCATGTGTGCTCTTTTCACAATCCACCTATGGATCCACCAGTGTCATTGCATGTGTGTTCTTTTTACTAACAACACCCAGAGTCATTGAAATGTGTGTTCTTTTCACATACCACCTATGGATCCACCAGTGTCATTGCATGTGTGTTCTTTTCACAATCCACCTATGGATCCACCAGTGTCATTGCATGTGTGTTCTTTTTACTAACAACAAGTGGAGTCATTTCATGACTGTTCTTTTCACATACCACATATGGATCCACCTGTGTCATTGAAATGTGTGTTCTCTTTAGAGACCACACATGGATCCACCAGTGTCATTACATCTGTGTTCTTTTTACTAACAACAACTGGAGTCATTACATGTATGTTCTTTTCGCATACCACATATGGATCCCCTAGTGTCATTGCATGTGTGCTCTTTTCACAATCCACCTATGGATCCACCAGTGTCATTGCATGTGTGTTCTTTTTACTAACAACACCTAGAGTCATTAAAATGTGTGTTCTTTTCACATACCACATATGGATCCACCAGTGTCATTGCATGTGTGTTCTTTTCACAATCCACCTATGGATCCACCAGTGTCATTGCATGTGTGTTCTTTTTACTAACAACAACTGGAGTCATTTCATGACTGTTCTTTTCACATACCAGATACGGATCCACCTGTGTCATTGAAATGTGTGTTCTCTTCAGAGACCACACATGGATCCACCAGTGTCATTGCATGTGTGTTCTTTTTACTAACAACAACTGGAGTCATTACATGTATGTTCTTTTCGCATACCACATATGGATCCCCTAGTGTCATTGCATGTGTGCTCTTTTCACAATCCACCTATGGATCCACCAGTGTCATTGCATGTGTGTTCTTTTTACTAACAACACCCAGAGTCATTGAAATGTGTGTTCTTTTCACATACCACCTATGGATCCACCAGTGTCATTGCATGTGTGTTCTTTTCACAATCCACCTATGGATCCACCAGTGTCATTGCATGTGTGTTCTTTTTACTAACAACAAGTGGAGTCATTTCATGACTGTTCTTTTCACATACCACATATGGATCCACCTGTGTCATTGAAATGTGTGTTCTCTTTAGAGACCACACATGGATCCACCAGTGTCATTGCATGTGTGTTCTTTTTACTAACAACAACCAGAGTCATTGCATGTGTGTTCTTTTCACATACCACATATGGATCCACCAGTGTCATTGCCTGTGTGTTCTTTCACAATCCACCTATGGATCCACCAGTGTCATTGCATGTGTGTTCTTTTTACTAACAACAAGTGGAGTCATTTCATGACTGTTCTTTTCACATACCACATATGGATCCACCTGTGTCATTGAAATGTGTGTTCTCTTTAGAGACCACACATGGATCCACCAGTGTCATTACATCTGTGTTCTTTTTACTAACAACAACTGGAGTCATTACATGTATGTTCTTTTCGCATACCACATATGGATCCCCTAGTGTCATTGCATGTGTGCTCTTTTCACAATCCACCTATGGACCCACCAGTGTCATTGCATGTGTGTTCTTTTTACTAACAACACCTAGAGTCATTAAAATGTGTGTTCTTTTCACATACCACATATGGATCCACCAGTGTCATTGCATGTGTGTTCTTTTCACAATCCACCTATGGATCCACCAGTGTCATTGCATGTGTGTTCTTTTTACTAACAACAACCAGAGTCATTGCATGTGTGTTTGTTTCACATACCACATATGGATCCACCGGTGTCATTGAAATGTGTGTGCTCTTCAGAGACCACACATGGATCCACCAGTGTCATTGCATGTGTGTTCTTTTTACTAACAACAACCAGAGTCATTGCATGTGTGTTCTTTTCACATACCACATATGGATCCACTAGTGTCATTGCATGTGTGTTGTTTCACAATCCACCTATGGATCCACCAGTGTCATTGCATGTGTGTTCTTTTTACTAACAACAACCAGAGTCATTGAAATGTGTGTTCTTTTCACATACCACCTATGGATCCACCAGTGTCATTGCATGTGTGTTCTTTTCACAATCCACCTATGGATCCACCAGTGTCATTGCATGTGTGTTCTTTTTACTAACAACAACTGGAGTCATTTCATGACTGTTCTTTTCACATACCACATATGGATCCACTAGTGTCATTGCATCTGTTATGTTTTCACAATCCACCTATGGATCCACCAGTGTCATTGCATGTGTGTTCTTTTTACTAACAACAACCAGAGTCATTGCATGTGTGTTCTTTTCACATACCACATATGGATCCACCGGTGTCATTGAAATGTGTGTTCTCTTCAGAGACCACACATGGATCCACCAGTGTCATTGCATGTGTGTTCTTTTTACTAACAACAACCAGAGTCATTGCATGTGTGTTCTTTTCACAAACCACATATGGATCCACCAGTGTCATTGCATGTGTGTTCTTTCACAATCCACCTATGGATCCACCAGTGTCATTGCATGTGTGTTCTTTTTACTAACAACTACTAGAGTCATTTCATGACTGTTCTTTTCACATACCACATATGGATCCACCAGTGTCATTGCATGTGTGCAATTTTTACTAAGAACAACCAGTGTCATTGCATGTGTGTTCTTTTCACATACCACATATGGATCCACCAGTGTCATTGCATGTGTGTTCTCTTCGGAGACCACACATGGATCCACCAGTGTCATTGCATGTGTGTTCTTGTTACTAAAAACAACCAGAGTCATTGCATGCGTGTTCTTTTCACATACCACATATGGATCCACCAGTGTCATTGCATGTGTGTTCTTTTCACAATCCACCTATGGATCCACCAGTGTTATTGCATGTGTGTTCTTTTTCCTAACAACAACTGGAGTCATTTCATGACTGTTCTTTTCACATACCAGATACGGATCCACCTGTCATTGAAATGTGTGTTCTCTTTAGAGACCACACATGGATCCACCAGTGTCATTACATGTCTGTTCTTTTTACTAACAACAACTGGAGTCATTACATGTATGTTCTTTTCGCATACCACATATGGATCCCCTAGTGTCATTGCATGTGTGCTCTTTTCACAATCCACCTATGGATACACCAGTGTCATTGCATATGTGTTCTTGTTACTAACAACAACCAGAGTCATTGCATGCGTGTTCTTTTCACATACCATATATGGATCCACCAGTGTCATTGCATGTGTGTTCTTTTCACAATCCACCTATGGATCCACCAGTGTCATTGCATGTGTGTTCTTTTTCCTAAACAACAACTGGAGTCATTTCATGACTGTTCTTTTCACATACCAGATACGGATCCACCTGTGTCATTGAAATGTGTGTTCTCTTTAGAGACCACACATGGATCCACCAGTGTCATTACAGGTGTGTTCTTTTTACTAACAACAACTGGAGTCATTACATGTATGTTCTTTTCGCATACCACATATGGATCCCCTAGTGTCATTGCATGTGTGCTCTTTTCACAATCCACCTATGGATCCACCAGTGTCATTGCATGTGTGTTCTTTTTACTAACAACACCTAGAGTCATTAAAATGTGTGTTCTTTTCACATACCACATATGGATCCACCAGTGTCATTGCATGTGTGTTCTTTTTCCTAACAACAACTGGAGTCATTTCATGACTGTTCTTTTCACATACCAGATACGGATCCACCTGTGTCATTGAAATGTGTGTTCTCTTTAGAGACCACACATGGATCCACCAGTGTCATTACATGTGTGTTCTTTTTACTAACAACAACTGGAGTCATTACATGTATGTTCTTTTCGCATACCACATATGGATCCCCTAGTGTCATTGCATGTGTGCTCTTTTCACAATCCACCTATGGATCCACCAGTGTCATTGCATGTGTGTTCTTTTTACTAACAACACCTAGAGTCATTGAAATGTGTGTTCTTTTCACATACCACCTATGGATCCACCAGTGTCATTGCATGTGTGTTCTTTTCACAATCCACCTATGGATCCACCAGTGTCATTGCATGTGTGTTCTTTTTACTAACAACAAGTGGAGTCATTTCATGACTGTTCTTTTCACATACCACATATGGATCCACCTGTGTCATTGAAATGTGTGTTCTCTTTAGAGACCACACATGGATCCACCAGTGTCATTACATCTGTGTTCTTTTTACTAACAACAACTGGAGTCATTACATGTATGTTCTTTTCGCATACCACATATGGATCCCCTAGTGTCATTGCATGTGTGCTCTTTTCACAATCCACCTATGGATCCACCAGTGTCATTGCATGTGTGTTCTTTTTACTAACAACACCTAGAGTCATTAAAATGTGTGTTCTTTTCACATACCACATATGGATCCACCAGTGTCATTGCATGTGTGTTCTTTTCACAATCCACCTATGGATCCACCAGTGTCATTGCATGTGTGTTCTTTTTACTAACAACAACCAGAGTCATTGCATGTGTGTTCGTTTCACATACCACATATGGATCCACCGGTGTCATTGAAATGTGTGTGCTCTTCAGAGACCACACATGGATCCACCAGTGTCATTGCATGTGTGTTCTTTTTACTAACAACAACCAGAGTCATTGCATGTGTGTTCTTTTCACATACCACATATGGATCCACTAGTGTCATTGCATGTGTGTTCTTTCACAATCCACCTATGGATCCACCAGTGTCATTGCATGTGTGTTCTTTTTACTAACAACAACCAGAGTCATTGAAATGTGTGTTCTTTTCACATACCACCTATGGATCCACCAGTGTCATTGCATGTGTGTTCTTTTCACAATCCACCTATGGATCCACCAGTGTCATTGCATGTGTGTTCTTTTTACTAACAACAACTGGAGTCATTTCATGACTGTTCTTTTCACATACCACATATGGATCCACTAGTGTCATTGCATCTGTTCTGTTTTCACAATCCACCTATGGATCCACCAGTGTCATTGCATGTGTGTTCTTTTTACTAACAACAACCAGAGTCATTGCATGTGTGTTCTTTTCACATACCACATATGGATCCACCGGTGTCATTGAAATGTGTGTTCTCTTCAGAGACCACACATGGATCCACCAGTGTCATTGCATGTGTGTTCTTTTTACTAACAACAACCAGAGTCATTGCATGTGTGTTCTTTTCACAAACCACATATGGATCCACCAGTGTCATTGCATGTGTGTTCTTTCACAATCCACCTATGGATCCACCAGTGTCATTGCATGTGTGTTCTTTTTACTAACAACTACTAGAGTCATTTCATGACTGTTCTTTTCACATACCACATATGGATCCACCAGTGTCATTGCATGTGTGCAATTTTTACTAAGAACAACCAGTGTCATTGCATGTGTGTTCTTTTCACATACCACATATGGATCCACCAGTGTCATTGCATGTGTGTTCTCTTCAGAGACCACACATGGATCCACCAGTGTCATTGCATGTGTGTTCTTGTTACTAACAACAACCAGAGTCATTGCATGCGTGTTCTTTTCACATACCACATATGGATCCACCAGTGTCATTGCATGTGTGTTCTTTTCACAATCCACCTATGGATCCACCAGTGTTATTGCATGTGTGTTCTTTTTCCTAACAACAACTGGAGTCATTTCATGACTGTTCTTTTCACATACCAGATACGGATCCACCTGTCATTGAAATGTGTGTTCTCTTTAGAGACCACACATGGATCCACCAGTGTCATTACATGTCTGTTCTTTTTACTAACAACAACTGGAGTCATTACATGTATGTTCTTTTCGCATACCACATATGGATCCCCTAGTGTCATTGCATGTGTGCTCTTTTCACAATCCACCTATGGATACACCTGTAGGGGTTCGTAGCATGGAAAACAAAATTTTTCTATCGCATACAAACAAACAAGCCAAGATCTATCTACTAGATTGTAGCAACGAGTCGATAGTGGAACTCACCCTCGAAGATTCCAAAGTGGTTAACGAGAGCAGATTCTCGTGGGTGATGTAGTCGTACTCTTTCCGATCTCAAGATCGCGTAGACGATCCTTCCAGCGCCACGTTCCAGCAGCGCTCCCGCAGTCGGTCACACGTTCGGTACTCGACGAAGACCTTCCTCTCCCTTGTTCCAGCAGGCAGCGGAGGTTGTAGCACTCTCCTCGCGATTCCGGTAGCACAACGGCGTGGTACCGGAGGTAGAGGGGAGATCCCGCAGGGCTTCGCCTTAAGCCGGTGCGAGTATGGTGGAGCTTATGAGAGAGGCTATTAGTGGTCTAGTAATTAGACACACCAATTAGAAGGCTCTAAACCAATTAGAAGGCTCTAAACCGAAATAGCTCTAAACCGGGGTCTAGATCTAGGGTTTAGTTTAGAGGATAGGAACTTGTGTGTAAGGAGGGGAGCCCTGCCCCTCCTTATATAGGTGGGAGGGGGCTGGCGCGCCAGGGAGAGGGAGTGGAGTCCCTCCCCAACTCGGCATTGGAGTTGGCCGCCGGTTGGAGGAGGTCTCCCTCTCCAACTCGGTTTCCCTCTTCTCCTCCTCTTTCCACTTTCCAAAAACTTGCCGTTTGACTTTCAAACTAGCCGTTTGACTTTTCAATTTAGGATTTAAATAAACCCTTTATTTTGGACAGCGAGAACACTTAGTACATGATGCAATCATTCCAACTTACAATGACACATTCATGTACCCTTCCCCTTCCGGAGTGCCGGACATTCCGGGACCTTCTAGAATGTTCTCGATGAAAACACCGGAACCATTCCCCAACTCCGAAACGGGACTTTCCTTATATGAATCTTATTCTCCGGACCATTCCGGATCACCTCGTGATATCCCGGATCCCATCCGAGACTCCGAACAACATTCGGTCTCTTTCTCATAATACCATAACTACTCAAACAACGTCGAATCCTTAAGTGTGTCTCCCTACGGTTCGTGAATTATGCGGACATGATCGAGACACTTCTCCGAACAATAACCAATAGAGGAATCTGGAAATTCATATGGCTCCCACATATTTCTACGATTACTTTGCGATCGAATGAACCACTTACATACGATACCAATTTCCCTTTGTCTCACGATAGTTTACTTATCCGAGGTTATGATCGTCGGTATCTCTGCATACCTAGTTCAACCTCGTTACTGATAAGTACTCTTTTCTCGTTCCCGTGATATGTGATCCCTTGTGACCCAGTCACATGCTTGCAAGCTAATTGGATGACATTTCACCGAGAGGGCCCAGAGAATATCTATCCGTCATGTGGATGGACAAATCCCACTCTTGATCCATGTGTTTCAACCAATACTTTCCGAACACTCAATGCCACCTTTATAGCCACCCTGTTACGGTGTGGTGTTTGATGACATCAAAGCATCCATCCGGTAAAGGTGATATGCATGATCTCATGGTCGAAGGAATTAGGTTACTATGTATCAGAAAGCATATAGCAATTTGAACTATTGAAATGACTTGATCTTTATGCTACGCTTATCTATAGGAGTATGTCCATCACATCATTCTCCTAACGATATGATCCTGTTGTTAATAACATCTCTATGTTCATGATCAGGAAACAATGATCATATATTAACCAACAAGCTAGTTTAACAAGAGGCTTTACTAGGGACTCTTATTTTAGTTTACAAATCACACAAGTATTAATGTTTCCGGTTAATACAATTATAGCATGGTATGTAAACATTTATCATAAGTATGAAGATATGATAATAACCTATTTTATTATTGCCTCTTGGGCATATCTCCAACAGTCTCCCACTTGCACTAGAGTCAATAATCTAGTTTCAAACCTTTGTGTATTCAACACCTATGGCTTTCCGGTGTTGTATGTACACGATTGCTAGTGGTCAACTGATCTCCGGATCTGACACTTCCAGGTCCGTGTGTAATTGCATGTCTTTGCGTCCCTACGCATCACTCATTCCCTAATGAGATGGCTTTGCATAAATTTGGTCTTTCGGTGTGACCTTTAGCTCTTTGGGGTTAAAACATGTTGATAATATTGTCGTACAATATATCTTCATAGTATTATCCCACTGTGAACTACACCTAGTTTGATAACAAACTACTTGACACAAATGCCCTCTTTTGCTGCTATAATAGCAGTCATATACTTAGCCTTTTGTTGTAGTATCTGTCACAATGTCTTAACTTTGGAAATCATCCAAATCCATTATGGAACTCACTTTCCATTATATTGCGCCACCCTTAGTTTAGATTGAGATAAACTTAATTTGTACTTTGTGACAAAGCTAGTATCAATGTAGTACTTTTACAATGAACTAACCATCTATTTGTCACTTCTACAAATATTATACTCTTAGTTCTTCCAAAAGATCATAAGAATATCCTTACTATTGTCCAATGATCATCTTACAAATCATTCTGGTATATGCTCACAACATTTAGAGCATAGGACATATCTGGATTTGTACATATCACAGTATGATTGATATAAATACTCTTTGTGATTTCATACATCAAGTATCAATCTATACTTGAATCTTTGTTTCACTTACCAAGTGCTAATACACTTGAATATATCATCAACATTGAACTCTTTCAATCCTTTCTGTGCAACAAGAACCTTTCTTGTAGTTTCTATATTGAATTCATTCAATATCTCGTCTATGTACTTCTGGCACAACCATATTAGCATCTATTGATGCCAAATATTTGGGTTTTGCCTAAGTCTTTCATCAGGATGAAATTCTTAATATGTGTTAATAAAAGATACATCTTTTCCAATCAACAATATGTCCTCCACATAATGTATTAGAAATATGTCTTAGCGCTCCCACTTAATTTCTTGCAAATGCAAGCATCTTCATTGTCTCCGATGAAATTAAACTCTTTTAACAGTTTCATCATAGTGAAGATTCCAACTCCGCTATGCTTACTTCAACCATTGAAGTTTGCATATGTTTTTAGCATCCTTTGAATTAACAAAACCCTTTGGACCGTGTCATGCACACGTCCTAGGTAACCATTCTATTAGAAGAACTTGTTTTGTTTATTCTACTACCACATAACAAATTATATGTATTGGTTGCTACATTAATCCGTCTAGACTAAAAATCGTTATGAAAGATCAAATCTTGTCATATACAACTTGTTGTGAACTCTTTCCCAACATGTCGACTATTTCATAGATGTAAAACATCCATGTCTATTTTTCATAGATCCAGACACAACTGTAAGGTCTTACACCTTTCTCGAGGGTCCTTCAAGTTCAAAACTTGATTTCTCATGTATGGAACTATCACGGATTTTATGGCTTCAAGCCATTTTACGGAGTCAGGGCCCATCATCGCTTCTCTGCATGTAGTCGGTTCATTATTCTCAAATAATGTTTCAACCCTCAAATCTTGGTATTTGATTGTTTATCCGACCTACTTGTTTCAATAGGAACTTAGATCTCTGTGACCACAACATTTGAGGTACGTGAGCCATGAGCATTGTTGCTGTCTCCGGAACATTTTTCGGCGCTGCGCAACTCTGCACATATAGCTAAGGTTCTTTTAACCTTATCAAAGTTTCTATTGTCCTCCCACTTAACTTTTCACGAAAAATTTCTTCTCAAAGAAACTTGACGTTCTAAGCAACAAACACTTTTGTCTCCGGTGTTTTATGGAGGAACAGTTTATACAAAGACAGGTTCATCCGACTTTGGTTGCACACATCTTTCTTATGCATAGCATACCAATGTTTAAGAAAGGACAACTTGGGTTTTATCCCAAACCATAACCTTATATGGTGTCATTTCAGCGGTTTATGATGGAGCTCTTTTCAGTGGAAAAACGGTAATCTCTAAAGCTTTTAATCTTTAAAATACAATGGCAGTTTTATGAATTATACCTTTGATCTTACCATGTCAAACAAGGTTTAATTACATATCTCGAACGCTCCATACTCTTATGGTGTTTCGGGAAATGCAAATCTACGGAACGATTCCTTAAATCTTAGGTATTATGCTAAACTTGTAACTCAAATATCTTCCTTTATGATCTTTATCATAAACTGTTTATATTCTTGTTACAATGATTTTGCACTTCATCTTGAAAGTCTTTGAACTTTTCAAGTGTTTCATACTTTATCCTTATTAAGTAAATATTCATATATTCACTCAAATTTTTTGAAGAAAGCATATGAAGTTGAAATCCATCGCTCTTGACTACACATAATGGATTTCGTACAACAATATGTACAAGTTCCAATAAGCTAGTCATTCATTCCCTTTTGGCCTATGAACGAAGTTTTAATTATCTCTAGGAAAGTTTCACAAGCGTCATTTGATCAAAAATCAGAAGACTCCAAAATTCCATCCACATGGAGTTTCTTCATGTTATCTTTCCAATATAATTCAAACAGCGATGTCACTTCCTAAGTGATCTTTCAATCAATTTGTCTTTCGACATTTTAGCACTAGTTTTATGGATGTGATTTCTCCAACGAGATTTGTGAATCATCCATCTTTTATGGATTACGGCAATTATTTGAACAACCCTTTTGTTCTCATAATACCTGATAAAACAAATCTTGAAGGCAAGCTTTGATGTTTTAACGAGCAACATAATAACCCTTTATTTGTTCTCGATGAACATCATCACATATTCTTTTGCTAGTTACTTAGGCCATTGTAGTTCATGAATTCTGTTGTTTCGTATGACGATTCATACCAACAAATTCAGTATCAAATACTTAAGAACCACATTGTTTAATAAGCAAAGAATATAGCCACAACATGTATATCATCTATATACTTAAACTGAACAATTCTAGTCTTTTCTTTTCTGCCATATATTTATGAGATTCTCTTTCAATATTTCCTTTTCTATTTGAAAGAATCTATCAATATCAATAGTGAAGTCATACATATGACATATAGTCCAAAGCGTGTATAATTAAATACCAATGTCTTTGGACTTGCACTTTGAAGTAGATCACCATCATCAAATATTTGGTGTTCTTTCAAATTCCTTTCTTTAGTAATCTCTTGGTGTAGTAAACATTTTACCTACATCAAATATTCACCCTTATCATGGAATTGTCCATGATCAAGCTACTTTTAGCTTATAACAATGAATTATGAGTATAATGTTGCTATCCAAAACCTTTTGGAGGATTAAGACAACAAGTGTCTCCAACCTTTTTGCAAATTTTCATCAAATATGAAAACATGACTTTTGCCATATTATACTCTATCATGTTGCAACCAAAACTTCGTTTCAGATATCACAATATCTTCCACACATCATGGTTTCTGAAACAACTCTTTCAGATCCTAGATAACCTTGATATTAAGGGAATCCTTTGAATATCAAGAATCATGGATACAAACATGATACTTATATACTAACACTTGGAATTGTTACTCTTGATTTAATACTAATTATTAAACTTCATGGAGTAACCGGAACTTACTGAAAGTTTGCAATAGGACTTTTAAACTTTAGATTAACACTTCAAAACAATACGATACCAGTTCGTAAAGTAACTAACCAGAATTCTATAGTTCTATCATCTCAATTATAACTAAGCGCAAGGTGGTAAACGGATGCCAATGACTACAACAACTATGCAATTTCACTTTGATTTAGTTTATGATAAATTGAGTTCTAATTAATAATTAAATTAATCTAGGTGAACTCCCACTCAAAACAATATCCCTCACATTGTTTTAGTGATCACACGAACCAAATTCACCACATCAAAACCGATCATCACGAGAATTGATATAGCTTCAATGGCGAACAATCAACATGTTCATCATATCTACTATATGACTCATGCTCTACCTTTCGGTAATCCGTGTTCCTGAGGCCATGTCTGTACATGCTAGGCTCGTCAAGATCAAACCTTAGCTACCGCATAAGCAAATCTGGCTTGCTTACGTTGTATTCACCCGCGGAATCAAAGACACCCGATCATCACGTGGTGCTTCGAAGCAGCAAGCTTTGGCAACGGTGCATACTAAGGGTGAACACTTTAGAACTTGAAATTTATGTGCATGAGGGATCATCTTATAATGCTACCGTCGTCTACTAAGCAATACAAGATGCATAAAGGATTAACATCACAGGCAATTCATAATATGTGATATGATATGGCCTTTCTTCTTTGTGCTT
Source organism: Avena sativa (assembly GCA_916181665.1). Classification (NCBI taxonomy): domain Eukaryota; kingdom Viridiplantae; phylum Streptophyta; class Magnoliopsida; order Poales; family Poaceae; genus Avena; species Avena sativa. The sequence continues at coordinate 35,404,606 of OV702290.1, forward strand.
TCGATCTCCATCTTCAAGCACGAACATGATCTCCATCATCACCGGCATAGCATCAAGGTCAATGATGCTTCTTCATGGTTGTCGTCCACCAGCATCAACTATTACAACTATTTTGAATAGACACGCAGGTCTTAACAGAAATTAAAGACAACCATATGGCTCCTGCCGGTTGCCAACTTACAATAAGGAACATTGCATACATCAAATATAATCACAATCATGGCCATATCACATCACTGCACACCCCTGCAAAACAAAGTTAGACGCTTCTACTTTCTTTGCATATTTTACGTGGTTTGGGGCTTTCCATAAGTGTCGTTCTAACTTACGAACAAGAACCACAACATTGATACTAGCATTGTTGATTACCCGTTGTAAATTGGATCTTAACTATGCTAGGAGAAACAGGCACCCGCAAAGCCACTTATGCAATACAAGTTGCATGTCAAACGTGGAGCAAGTCTCATGAACGATGTCATGTAAGGTTAGCCCGGGCCGCTTCATCCCAACATACCGCAAGATGCAAAGTACACAAAAAGCAATCTACAATAAAAGCATCAACGCCCACAATGACCATTGTGTTCTACTCGTGCAACAGATCTACATATAGACACGGCTCTGATACCACTGTAGGGGTTCGTAGCATGGAAAACAAAATTTTTCTATCGCATACAAACAAACAAGCCAAGATCTATCTACTAGATTGTAGCAACGAGTCGATAGTGGAACTCACCCTCGAAGATTCCAAAGTGGTTAACGAGAGCAGATTCTCGTGGGTGATGTAGTCGTACTCTTTCCGATCTCAAGATCGCGTAGACGATCCTTCCAGCGCCACGTTCCAGCAGCGCTCCCGCAGTCGGTCACACGTTCGGTACTCGACGAAGACCTTCCTCTCCCTTGTTCCAGCAGGCAGCGGAGGTTGTAGCACTCTCCTCGCGATTCCGGTAGCACAACGGCGTGGTACCGGAGGTAGAGGGGAGATCCCGCAGGGCTTCGCCTTAAGCCGGTGCGAGTATGGTGGAGCTTATGAGAGAGGCTATTAGTGGTCTAGTAATTAGACACACCAATTAGAAGGCTCTAAACCAATTAGAAGGCTCTAAACCGAAATAGCTCTAAACCGGGGTCTAGATCTAGGGTTTAGTTTAGAGGATAGGAACTTGTGTGTAAGGAGGGGAGCCCTGCCCCTCCTTATATAGGTGGGAGGGGGCTGGCGCGCCAGGGAGAGGGAGTGGAGTCCCTCCCCAACTCGGCATTGGAGTTGGCCGCCGGTTGGAGGAGGTCTCCCTCTCCAACTCGGTTTCCCTCTTCTCCTCCTCTTTCCACTTTCCAAAAACTTGCCGTTTGACTTTCAAACTAGCCGTTTGACTTTTCAATTTAGGATTTAAATAAACCCTTTATTTTGGACAGCGAGAACACTTAGTACATGATGCAATCATTCCAACTTACAATGACACATTCATGTACCCTTCCCCTTCCGGAGTGCCGGACATTCCGGGACCTTCTAGAATGTTCTCGATGAAAACACCGGAACCATTCCCCAACTCCGAAACGGGACTTTCCTTATATGAATCTTATTCTCCGGACCATTCCGGATCACCTCGTGATATCCCGGATCCCATCCGAGACTCCGAACAACATTCGGTCTCTTTCTCATAATACCATAACTACTCAAACAACGTCGAATCCTTAAGTGTGTCTCCCTACGGTTCGTGAATTATGCGGACATGATCGAGACACTTCTCCGAACAATAACCAATAGAGGAATCTGGAAATTCATATGGCTCCCACATATTTCTACGATTACTTTGCGATCGAATGAACCACTTACATACGATACCAATTTCCCTTTGTCTCACGATAGTTTACTTATCCGAGGTTATGATCGTCGGTATCTCTGCATACCTAGTTCAACCTCGTTACTGATAAGTACTCTTTTCTCGTTCCCGTGATATGTGATCCCTTGTGACCCAGTCACATGCTTGCAAGCTAATTGGATGACATTTCACCGAGAGGGCCCAGAGAATATCTATCCGTCATGTGGATGGACAAATCCCACTCTTGATCCATGTGTTTCAACCAATACTTTCCGAACACTCAATGCCACCTTTATAGCCACCCTGTTACGGTGTGGTGTTTGATGACATCAAAGCATCCATCCGGTAAAGGTGATATGCATGATCTCATGGTCGAAGGAATTAGGTTACTATGTATCAGAAAGCATATAGCAATTTGAACTATTGAAATGACTTGATCTTTATGCTACGCTTATCTATAGGAGTATGTCCATCACATCATTCTCCTAACGATATGATCCTGTTGTTAATAACATCTCTATGTTCATGATCAGGAAACAATGATCATATATTAACCAACAAGCTAGTTTAACAAGAGGCTTTACTAGGGACTCTTATTTTAGTTTACAAATCACACAAGTATTAATGTTTCCGGTTAATACAATTATAGCATGGTATGTAAACATTTATCATAAGTATGAAGATATGATAATAACCTATTTTATTATTGCCTCTTGGGCATATCTCCAACAACACCAGTGTCATTGCATCTGTGTTCTTGTTACTAACAACAACCAGAGTCATTACATGCGTGTTCTTTTCACATACCACATATGGATCCACCAGTGTCATTGCATGTGTGTTATTTTCACAATCCACCTATGGATCCACCAGTGTCATTGCATGTGTGTTCTTTTTCCTAACAACAACTGGAGTCATTTCATGACTGTTCTTTTCACATACCAGATACGGATCCACCCGTGTCATTGAAATGTGTGTTCTCTTTAGAGACCACACATGGATCCACCAGTGTCATTACAGGTGTGTTCTTTTTACTAACAACAACTGGAGTCATTACATGTATGTTCTTTTCGCATACCACATATGGATCCCCTAGTGTCATTGCATGTGTGCTCTTTTCACAATCCACCTATGGATCCACCAGTGTCATTGCATGTGTGTTCTTTTTACTAACAACACCCAGAGTCATTGAAATGTGTGTTCTTTTCACATACCACCTATGGATCCACCAGTGTCATTGCATGTGTGTTCTTTTCACAATCCACCTATGGATCCACCAGTGTCATTGCATGTGTGTTCTTTTTACTAACAACAAGTGGAGTCATTTCATGACTGTTCTTTTCACATACCACATATGGATCCACCTGTGTCATTGAAATGTGTGTTCTCTTTAGAGACCACACATGGATCCACCAGTGTCATTACATGTGTGTTCTTTTTACTAACAACAACTAGAGTCATTACATGTATGTTCTTTTCGCATACCACATATGGATCCCCTAGTGTCATTGCATGTGTGCTCTTTTCACAATCCACCTATGGATCCACCAGTGTCATTGCATGTGTGTTCTTTTTACTAACAACACCTAGAGTCATTAAAATGTGTGTTCTTTTCACATACCACATATGGATCCACCAGTGTCATTGCATGTGTGTTCTTTGCACAATCCACCTATGGATCCACCAGTGTCATTGCATGTGTGTTCTTTTTACTAACAACAACCAGAGTCATTGCATGTGTGTTCGTTTCACATACCACATATGGATCCACCGGTGTCATTGAAATGTGTGTGCTCTTCAGAGACCACACATGGATCCACCAGTGTCATTGCATGTGTGTTCTTTTTACTAACAACAACCAGAGTCATTGCATGTGTGTTCTTTTCACATACCACATATGGATCCACCAGTGTCATTGCATGTGTGTTCTTTCACAATCCACCTATGGATCCACCAGTGTCATTGCATGTGTGTTCTTTTTACTAACAACAACCAGAGTCATTGAAATGTGTGTTCTTTTCACATACCACCTATGGATCCACCAGTGTCATTGCATGTGTGTGCTTTTCACAATCCACCTATGGATCCACCAGTGTCATTGCATGTGTGTTCTTTTTACTAACAACAACTAGAGTCATTTCATGACTGTTCTTTTCACATACCACATATGGATCCACTAGTGTCATTGCATCTGTTCTTTTTTTACAATCCACCTATGGATCCACCAGTGTCATTGCATGTGTGTTATTTTTACTAACAACAACCAGAGTCATTGCATGTGTATTCTTTTCACATACCACATATGGATCCACCTGTGTCATTGAAATGTGTGTTCTCTTCAGAGACCACACATGGATCCACCAGTGTCATTGCATGTGTGTTCTTTTTACTAACAACAACTAGAGTCATTGCATGTGTGCTCTTTTGACAATCCACCTATGGATCCACCAGTGTCATTGCATGTGTGTTCTTTTTACTAACAACACCCAGAGTCATTGAAATGTGTGTTCTTTTCACATACCACCTATGGATCCACCAGTGTCATTGCATGTGTGTTCTTTTCACAATCCACCTATGGATCCACCAGTGTCATTGCATGTGTTTTTTTACTAACAACAAGTGGAGTCATTTCATGACTGTTCTTTTCACATACCACATATGGATCCACCTGTGTCATTGAAATGTGTGTTCTCTTTAGAGACAACACATGGATCCACCATTGTCATTACATGTGTGTTCTTTTTACTAACAACAACTAGAGTCATTACATGTATGTTCTTTTCGCATACCACATATGGATCCCCTAGTGTCATTCCATGTGTGCTCTTTTCACAATCCACCTATGGATCCACCAGTGTCATTGCATGTGTGTTCTTTTTACTAACAACACCTAGAGTCATTAAAATGTGTGTTCTTTTCACATACCACATATGGATCCACCAGTGTCATTGCATGTGTGTTCTTTGCACAATGCACCTATGGATCCACCAGTGTCATTGCATGTGTGTTCTTTTTACTAACAACAACCAGAGTCATTGCATGTGTGTTCGTTTCACATACCACATATGGATCCACCGGTGTCATTGAAATGTGTGTGCTCTTTAGAGACCACACATGGATCCACCAGTGTCATTGCATGTGTTTTCTTTTTACTAACAACAACTAGAGTCATTACATATGTGTTCTTTTCACATACCACATATGGATCCACCAGTGTCATTGCATGTGTGTTCTTTCACAATCCACCTATGGATCCACCAGTGTCACTGCATGTGTGTTCTTTTTACTAACAACAACCAGAGTCATTTAAATGTGTGTTCTTTTCACATACCACCTATGGATCCACCAGTGTCATTGCATGTGTGTTCTTTTCACAATCCACCTATGGATCCACCAGTGTCATTGCATGTGTGTTCTTTTTACTAACAACAACTAGAGTCATTTCATGACTGTTCTTTTCACATACCACATATGGATCCACTAGTGTCATTGCATCTGTTCTGTTTTTACAATCCACCTATGGATCCACCAGTGTCATTGCATGTGTGTTCTTTTTTCTAACAACAACCAGAGTCATTGCATGTGTGTTCTTTTCACATACCACATATGGATCCACCTGTGTCATTGAAATGTGTGTTCTCTTCAGAGACCACACATGGATCCACCAGTGTCATTGCATGTGTGTTCTTTTTACTAACAACAACCAGAGTCATTGCATGTGTGTTCTTTTCACATACCACATATGGATCCACCAGTGTCATTGCATGTGTGTTCTTTCACAATCCACCTATGTATCCACCAGTGTCATTGCATGTGTGTTCTTTTTACTAACAACTACTAGAGTCATTTCATGACTGTTCTTTTCACATACCACATATGGATCCACCAGTGTCATTGCATGTGTGCAATTTTTACTAACAACAACCTGTGTCATTGCATGTGTGTTCTTTTCACATACCACATATGGATCCACCAGTGTCATTGCATGTGTGTTCTCTTCAGAGACCACACATGGATCCACCAGTGTCATTGCATGTGTGTTCTTGTTACTAACAACAACCAGAGTCATTGCATGCGTGTTCTTTTCACATACGACATATGTATCCACCAGTGTCACTGCATGTGTGTTCTTTTCACAATCCACCTATGGATCCACCAGTGTCATTGCATGTGTGTTCTTTTTCCTAACAACAAGTGGAGTCATTTCATGACTGTTCTTTTCACATACCAGATACGGATCCACCTGTGTCATTGAAATGTGTGTTCTCTTTAGAGACCACACATGGATGCACCAGTGTCATTACAGGTGTGTTCTTTTTACTAACAACAACTGGAGTCATTACATGTATGTTCTTTTCGCATACCACATATGGATCCCCTAGTGTCATTGCATGTGTGCTCTTTTCACAATCCACCTATGGATCCACCAGTGTCATTGCATGTGTGTTCTTTTTACTAACAACACCTAGAGTCATTAAAATGTGTGTTCTTTTCACATACCACATATGGATCCACCAGTGTCATTGCATGTGTGTTCTTTTTCCTAACAACAACTGGAGTCATTTCATGACTGTTCTTTTCACATACCAGATACGGATCCACCTGTGTCATTGAAATGTGTGTTCTCTTTAGAGACCACACATGGATCCACCATTGTCATTACATGTGTGTTCTTTTTACTAACAACAACTGGAGTCATTACATGTATGTTCTTTTCGCATACCACATATGGATCCCCTAGTGTCATTGCATGTGTGCTCTTTTCACAATCCACCTATGGATCCACCAGTGTCATTGCATGTGTGTTCTTTTTACTAACAACACCTAGAGTCATTGAAATGTGTGTTCTTTTCACATACCACCTATGGATCCACCAGTGTCATTGCATGTGTGTTCTTTTCACAATCCACCTATGGATCCACCAGTGTCATTGCATGTGTGTTCTTTTTACTAACAACAAGTGGAGTCATTTCATGACTGTTCTTTTCACATACCACATATGGATCCACCTGTGTCATTGAAATGTGTGTTCTCTTTAGAGACCACACATGGATCCACCAGTGTCATTACATCTGTGTTCTTTTTACTAACAACAACTGGAGTCATTACATGTATGTTCTTTTCGCATACCACATATGGATCCCCTAGTGTCATTGCATGTGTGCTCTTTTCACAATCCACCTATGGATCCACCAGTGTCATTGCATGTGTGTTCTTTTTACTAACAACACCTAGAGTCATTAAAATGTGTGTTCTTTTCACATACCACATATGGATCCACCAGTGTCATTGCATGTGTGTTCTTTTCACAATCCACCTATGGATCCACCAGTGTCATTGCATGTGTGTTCTTTTTACTAACAACAACCAGAGTCATTGCATGTGTGTTCGTTTCACATACCACATATGGATCCACCGGTGTCATTGAAATGTGTGTGCTCTTCAGAGACCACACATGGATCCACCAGTGTCATTGCATGTGTGTTCTTTTTACTAACAACAACCAGAGTCATTGCATGTGTGTTCTTTTCACATACCACATATGGATCCACTAGTGTCATTGCATGTGTGTTCTTTCACAATCCACCTATGGATCCACCAGTGTCATTGCATGTGTGTTCTTTTTACTAACAACAACCAGAGTCATTGAAATGTGTGTTCTTTTCACATACCACCTATGGATCCACCAGTGTCATTGCATGTGTGTTCTTTTCACAATCCACCTATGGATCCACCAGTGTCATTGCATGTGTGTTCTTTTTACTAACAACAACTAGAGTCATTTCATGACTGTTCTTTTCACATACCACATATGGATCCACTAGTGTCATTGCATCTGTTCTGTTTTCACAATCCACCTATGGATCCACCAGTGTCATTGCATGTGTGTTCTTTTTACTAACAACAACCAGAGTCATTGCATGTGTGTTCTTTTCACATACCACATATGGATCCACCGGTGTCATTGAAATGTGTGTTCTCTTCAGAGACCACACATGGATCCACCAGTGTCATTGCATGTGTGTTCTTTTTACTAACAACAACCAGAGTCATTGCATGTGTGTTCTTTTCACAAACCACATATGGATCCACCAGTGTCATTGCATGTGTGTTCTTTCACAATCCACCTATGGATCCACCAGTGTCATTGCATGTGTGTTCTTTTTACTAACAACTACTAGAGTCATTTCATGACTGTTCTTTTCACATACCACATATGGATCCACCAGTGTCATTGCATGTGTGCAATTTTTACTAAGAACAACCAGTGTCATTGCATGTGTGTTCTTTTCACATACCACATATGGATCCACCAGTGTCATTGCATGTGTGTTCTCTTCAGAGACCACACATGGATCCACCAGTGTCATTGCATGTGTGTTCTTGTTACTAACAACAACCAGAGTCATTGCATGCGTGTTCTTTTCACATACCACATATGGATCCACCAGTGTCATTGCATGTGTGTTCTTTTCACAATCCACCTATGGATCCACCAGTGTTATTGCATGTGTGTTCTTTTTCCTAACAACAACTGGAGTCATTTCATGACTGTTCTTTTCACATACCAGATACGGATCCACCTGTCATTGAAATGTGTGTTCTCTTTAGAGACCACACATGGATCCACCAGTGTCATTACATGTCTGTTCTTTTTACTAACAACAACTGGAGTCATTACATGTATGTTCTTTTCGCATACCACATATGGATCCCCTAGTGTCATTGCATGTGTGCTCTTTTCACAATCCACCTATGGATACACCAGTGTCATTGCATCTGTGTTCTTGTTACTAACAACAACCAGAGTCATTACATGCGTGTTCTTTTCACATACCACATATGGATCCACCAGTGTCATTGCATGTGTGTTATTTTCACAATCCACCTATGGATCCACCAGTGTCATTGCATGTGTGTTCTTTTTCCTAACAACAACTGGAGTCATTTCATGACTGTTCTTTTCACATACCAGATACGGATCCACCCGTGTCATTGAAATGTGTGTTCTCTTTAGAGACCACACATGGATCCACCAGTGTCATTACAGGTGTGTTCTTTTTACTAACAACAACTGGAGTCATTACATGTATGTTCTTTTCGCATACCACATATGGATCCCCTAGTGTCATTGCATGTGTGCTCTTTTCACAATCCACCTATGGATCCACCAGTGTCATTGCATGTGTGTTCTTTTTACTAACAACACCTAGAGTCATTGAAATGTGTGTTCTTTTCACATACCACCTATGGATCCACCAGTGTCATTGCATGTGTGTTCTTTTCACAATCCACCTATGGATCCACCAGTGTCATTGCATGTGTGTTCTTTTTACTAACAACAAGTGGAGTCATTTCATGACTGTTCTTTTCACATACCACATATGGATCCACCTGTGTCATTGAAATGTGTGTTCTCTTTAGAGACCACACATGGATCCACCAGTGTCATTACATGTGTGTTCTTTTTACTAACAACAACTAGAGTCATTACATGTATGTTCTTTTCGCATACCACATATGGATCCCCTAGTGTCATTGCATGTGTGCTCTTTTCACAATCCACCTATGGATCCACCAGTGTCATTGCATGTGTGTTCTTTTTACTAACAACACCTAGAGTCATTAAAATGTGTGTTCTTTTCACATACCACATATGGATCCACCAGTGTCATTGCATGTGTGTTCTTTGCACAATCCACCTATGGATCCACCAGTGTCATTGCATGTGTGTTCTTTTTACTAACAACAACCAGAGTCATTGCATGTGTGTTCGTTTCACATACCACATATGGATCCACCGGTGTCATTGAAATGTGTGTGCTCTTCAGAGACCACACATGGATCCACCAGTGTCATTGCATGTGTGTTCTTTTTACTAACAACAACCAGAGTCATTGCATGTGTGTTCTTTTCACATACCACATATGGATCCACCAGTGTCATTGCATGTGTGTTCTTTCACAATCCACCTATGGATCCACCAGTGTCATTGCATGTGTGTTCTTTTTACTAACAACAACCAGAGTCATTGAAATGTGTGTTCTTTTCACATACCACCTATGGATCCACCAGTGTCATTGCATGTGTGTTCTTTTCACAATCCACCTATGGATCCACCAGTGTCATTGCATTTGTGTTCTTTTTACTAACAACAACTAGAGTCATTTCATGACTGTTCTTTTCACATACCACATATGGATCCACTAGTGTCATTGCATCTGTTCTTTTTTTACAATCCACCTATGGATCCACCAGTGTCATTGCATGTGTGTTATTTTTACTAACAACAACCAGAGTCATTGCATGTGTATTCTTTTCACATACCACATATGGATCCACCTGTGTCATTGAAATGTGTGTTCTCTTCAGAGACCACACATGGATCCACCAGTGTCATTGCATGTGTGTTCTTTTTACTAACAACAACTAGAGTCATTGCATGTGTGCTCTTTTGACAATCCACCTATGGATCCACCAGTGTCATTGCATGTGTGTTCTTTTTACTAACAACACCCAGAGTCATTGAAATGTGTGTTCTTTTCACATACCACCTATGGATCCACCAGTGTCATTGCATGTGTGTTCTTTTCACAATCCACCTATGGATCCACCAGTGTCATTGCATGTGTTTTTTTACTAACAACAAGTGGAGTCATTTCATGACTGTTCTTTTCACATACCACATATGGATCCACCTGTGTCATTGAAATGTGTGTTCTCTTTAGAGACAACACATGGATCCACCATTGTCATTACATGTGTGTTCTTTTTACTAACAACAACTAGAGTCATTACATGTATGTTCTTTTCGCATACCACATATGGATCCCCTAGTGTCATTGCATGTGTGCTCTTTTCACAATCCACCTATGGATCCACCAGTGTCATTGCATGTGTGTTCTTTTTACGAACAACACCTAGAGTCATTAAAATGTGTGTTCTTTTCACATACCACATATGGATCCACCAGTGTCATTGCATGTGTGTTCTTTGCACAATGCACCTATGGATCCACCAGTGTCATTGCATGTGTGTTCTTTTTACTAACAACAACCAGAGTCATTGCATGTGTGTTCGTTTCACATACCACATATGGATCCACCGGTGTCATTGAAATGTGTGTGCTCTTTAGAGACCACACATGGATCCACCAGTGTCATTGCATGTGTTTTCTTTTTACTAACAACAACTAGAGTCATTACATATGTGTTCTTTTCACATACCACATATGGATCCACCAGTGTCATTGCATGTGTGTTCTTTCACAATCCACCTATGGATCCACCAGTGTCACTGCATGTGTGTTCTTTTTACTAACAACAACCAGAGTCATTTAAATGTGTGTTCTTTTCACATACCACCTATGGATCCACCAGTGTCATTGCATGTGTGTTCTTTTCACAATCCACCTATGGATCCACCAGTGTCATTGCATGTGTGTTCTTTTTACTAACAACAACTAGAGTCATTTCATGACTGTTCTTTTCACATACCACATATGGATCCACTAGTGTCATTGCATCTGTTCTGTTTTTACAATCCACCTATGGATCCACCAGTGTCATTGCATGTGTGTTCTTTTTTCTAACAACAACCAGAGTCATTGCATGTGTGTTCTTTTCACATACCACATATGGATCCACCTGTGTCATTGAAATGTGTGTTCTCTTCAGAGACCACACATGGATCCACCAGTGTCATTGCATGTGTGTTCTTTTTACTAACAACAACCAGAGTCATTGCATGTGTGTTCTTTTCACATACCACATATGGATCCACCAGTGTCATTGCATGTGTGTTCTTTCACAATCCACCTATGTATCCACCAGTGTCATTGCATGTGTGTTCTTTTTACTAACAACTACTAGAGTCATTTCATGACTGTTCTTTTCACATACCACATATGGATCCACCAGTGTCATTGCATGTGTGCAATTTTTACTAACAACAACCTGTGTCATTGCATGTGTGTTCTTTTCACATACCACATATGGATCCACCAGTGTCATTGCATGTGTGTTCTCTTCAGAGACCACACATGGATCCACCAGTGTCATTGCATGTGTGTTCTTGTTACTAACAACAACCAGAGTCATTGCATGCGTGATCTTTTCACATACGACATATGGATCCACCAGTGTCACTGCATGTGTGTTCTTTTCACAATCCACCTATGGATCCACCAGTGTCATTGCATGTGTGTTCTTTTCACAATCCACCTATGGATCCACCAGTGTCATTGCATGTGTGTTCTTTTTACTAACAACAACTAGAGTCATTTCATGACTGTTCTTTTCACATACCACATATGGATCCACTAGTGTCATTGCATCTGTTCTGTTTTTACAATCCACCTATGGATCCACCAGTGTCATTGCATGTGTGTTCTTTTTTCTAACAACAACCAGAGTCATTGCATGTGTGTTCTTTTCACATACCACATATGGATCCACCTGTGTCATTGAAATGTGTGTTCTCTTCAGAGACCACACATGGATCCACCAGTGTCATTGCATGTGTGTTCTTTTTACTAACAACAACCAGAGTCATTGCATGTGTGTTCTTTTCACATACCACATATGGATCCACCAGTGTCATTGCATGTGTGTTCTTTCACAATCCACCTATGTATCCACCAGTGTCATTGCATGTGTGTTCTTTTTACTAACAACTACTAGAGTCATTTCATGACTGTTCTTTTCACATACCACATATGGATCCACCAGTGTCATTGCATGTGTGCAATTTTTACTAACAACAACCTGTGTCATTGCATGTGTGTTCTTTTCACATACCACATATGGATCCACCAGTGTCATTGCATGTGTGTTCTCTTCAGAGACCACACATGGATCCACCAGTGTCATTGCATGTGTGTTCTTGTTACTAACAACAACCAGAGTCATTGCATGCGTGTTCTTTTCACATACGACATATGGATCCACCAGTGTCACTGCATGTGTGTTCTTTTCACAATCCACCTATGGATCCACCAGTGTCATTGCATGTGTGTTCTTTTTCCTAACAACAACTGGAGTCATTTCTTGACTGTTCTTTTCACATACCAGATACGGATCCACCTGTGTCATTGAAATGTGTGTTCTCTTTAGAGACCACACATGGATCCACCAGTGTCATGACATGTGTGTTCTTTTTACTAACAACAACTGGAGTCATTACATGTATGTTCTTTTCGCATACCACATATGGATCCCCTAGTGTCATTGCATGTGTGCTCTATTCACAATCCACCTATGGATCCACCAGTGTCATTGCTGGTGTGTTCTTTTTACTAACAACACCCAGAGTCATTGAAATGTGTGTTCGTTTCACATACCACCTATGGATCCACCAGTGTCATTGCATGTGTGTTCTTTTCACAATCCACCTATGGATCCACCAGTGTCATTGCATGTGTGTTCTTTTTACTAACAACAACTAGAGTCATTTCATGACTGTTCTTTTCACATACCACATATGGATCCACTAGTGTCATTGCATCTGTTCTTTTTTTACAATCCACCTATGGATCCACCAGTGTCATTGCATGTGTGTTATTTTTACTAACAACAACCAGAGTCATTGCATGTGTATTCTTTTCACATACCACATATGGATCCACCTGTGTCATTGAAATGTGTGTTCTCTTCAGAGACCACACATGGATCCACCAGTGTCATTGCATGTGTGTTCTTTTTACTAACAACAACTAGAGTCATTGCATGTGTGCTCTTTTGACAATCCACCTATGGATCCACCACTGTCATTGCATGTGTGTTCTTTTTACTAACAACACCCAGAGTCATTGAAATGTGTGTTCTTTTCACATACCACCTATGGATCCACCAGTGTCATTGCATGTGTGTTCTTTTCACAATCCACCTATGGATCCACCAGTGTCATTGCATGTGTTTTTTTACTAACAACAAGTGGAGTCATTTCATGACTGTTCTTTTCACATACCACATATGGATCCACCTGTGTCATTGAAATGTGTGTTCTCTTTAGAGACAACACATGGATCCACCATTGTCATTACATGTGTGTTCTTTTTACTAACAACAACTAGAGTCATTACATGTATGTTCTTTTCGCATACCACATATGGATCCCCTAGTGTCATTGCATGTGTGCTCTTTTCACAATCCACCTATGGATCCACCAGTGTCATTGCATGTGTGTTCTTTTTACTAACAACAACTAGAGTCATTTCATGACTGTTCTTTTCACATACCACATATGGATCCACTAGTGTCATTGCATCTGTTCTTTTTTTACAATCCACCTATGGATCCACCAGTGTCATTGCATGTGTGTTATTTTTACTAACAACAACCAGAGTCATTGCATGTGTATTCTTTTCACATACCACATATGGATCCACCTGTGTCATTGAAATGTGTGTTCTCTTCAGAGACCACACATGGATCCACCAGTGTCATTGCATGTGTGTTCTTTTTACTAACAACAACTAGAGTCATTGCATGTGTGCTCTTTTGACAATCCACCTATGGATCCACCAGTGTCATTGCATGTGTGTTCTTTTTACTAACAACACCCAGAGTCATTGAAATGTGTGTTCTTTTCACATACCACCTATGGATCCACCAGTGTCATTGCATGTGTGTTCTTTTCACAATCCACCTATGGATCCACCAGTGTCATTGCATGTGTTTTTTTACTAACAACAAGTGGAGTCATTTCATGACTATTCTTTTCACATACCACATATGGATCCACCTGTGTCATTGAAATGTGTGTTCTCTTTAGAGACAACACATGGATCCACCATTGTCATTACATGTGTGTTCTTTTTACTAACAACAACTAGAGTCATTACATGTATGTTCTTTTCGCATACCACATATGGATCCCCTAGTGTCATTGCATGTGTGCTCTTTTCACAATCCACCTATGGATCCACCAGTGTCATTGCATGTGTGTTCTTTTTACTAACAACACCTAGAGTCATTAAAATGTGTGTTCTTTTCACATACCACATATGGATCCACCAGTGTCATTGCATGTGTGTTCTTTGCACAATGCACCTATGGATCCACCAGTGTCATTGCATGTGTGTTCTTTTTACTAACAACAACCAGAGTCATTGCATGTGTGTTCGTTTCACATACCACATATGGATCCACCGGTGTCATTGAAATGTGTGTGCTCTTTAGAGACCACACATGGATCCACCAGTGTCATTGCATGTATTTTCTTTTTACTAACAACAACTAGAGTCATTACATATGTGTTCTTTTCACATACCACATATGGATCCACCAGTGTCATTGCATGTGTGTTCTTTCACAATCCACCTATGGATCCACCAGTGTCACTCCATGTGTGTTCTTTTTACTAACAACAACCAGAGTCATTTAAATGTGTGTTCTTTTCACATACCACCTATGGATCCACCAGTGTCATTGCATGTGTGTTCTTTTCACAATCCACCTATGGATCCACCAGTGTCATTGCATGTGTGTTCTTTTTACTAACAACAACTAGAGTCATTTCATGACTGTTCTTTTCACATACCACATATGGATCCACTAGTGTCATTGCATCTGTTCTGTTTTTACAATCCACCTATGGATCCACCAGTGTCATTGCATGTGTGTTCTTTTTTCTAACAACAACCAGAGTCATTGCATGTGTGTTCTTTTCACATACCACATATGGATCCACCTGTGTCATTGAAATGTGTGTTCTCTTCAGAGACCACACATGGATCCACCAGTGTCATTGCATGTGTGTTCTTTTTACTAACAACAACCAGAGTCATTGCATGTGTGTTCTTTTCACATACCACATATGGATCCACCAGTGTCATTGCATGTGTGTTCTTTCACAATCCACCTATGTATCCACCAGTGTCATTGCATGTGTGTTCTTTTTACTAACAACTACTAGAGTCATTTCATGACTGTTCTTTTCACATACCACATATGGATCCACCAGTGTCATTGCATGTGTGCAATTTTTACTAACAACAACCTGTGTCATTGCATGTGTGTTCTTTTCACATACCACATATGGATCCACCAGTGTCATTGCATGTGTGTTCTCTTCAGAGACCACACATGGATCCACCAGTGTCATTGCATGTGTGTTCTTGTTACTAACAACAACCAGAGTCATTGCATGCGTGTTCTTTTCACATACGACATATGGATCCACCAGTGTCACTGCATGTGTGTTCTTTTCACAATCCACCTATGGATCCACCAGTGTCATTGCATGTGTGTTCTTTTCACAATCCACCTATGGATCCACCAGTGTCATTGCATGTGTGTTCTTTTTACTAACAACAACTAGAGTCATTTCATGACTGTTCTTTTCACATACCACATATGGATCCACTAGTGTCATTGCATCTGTTCTGTTTTTACAATCCACCTATGGATCCACCAGTGTCATTGCATGTGTGTTCTTTTTTCTAACAACAACCAGAGTCATTGCATGTGTGTTCTTTTCACATACCACATATGGATCCACCTGTGTCATTGAAATGTGTGTTCTCTTCAGAGACCACACATGGATCCACCAGTGTCATTGCATGTGTGTTCTTTTTACTAACAACAACCAGAGTCATTGCATGTGTGTTCTTTTCACATACCACATATGGATCCACCAGTGTCATTGCATGTGTGTTCTTTCACAATCCACCTATGTATCCACCAGTGTCATTGCATGTGTGTTCTTTTTACTAACAACTACTAGAGTCATTTCATGACTGTTCTTTTCACATACCACATATGGATCCACCAGTGTCATTGCATGTGTGCAATTTTTACTAACAACAACCTGTGTCATTGCATGTGTGTTCTTTTCACATACCACATATGGATCCATCAGTGTCATTGCATGTGTGTTCTCTTCAGAGACCACACATGGATCCACCAGTGTCATTGCATGTGTGTTCTTGTTACTAACAACAACCAGAGTCATTGCATGCGTGTTCTTTTCACATACGACATATGGATCCACCAGTGTCACTGCATGTGTGTTCTTTTCACAATCCACCTATGGATCCACCAGTGTCATTGCATGTGTGTTCTTTTTCCTAACAACAACTGGAGTCATTTCATGACTGTTCTTTTCACATACCAGATACGGATCCACCTGTGTCATTGAAATGTGTGTTCTCTTTAGAGACCACACATGGATCCACCAGTGTCATGACATGTGTGTTCTTTTTACTAACAACAACTGGAGTCATTACATGTATGTTCTTTTCGCATACCACATATGGATCCCCTAGTGTCATTGCATGTGTGCTCTATTCACAATCCACCTATGGATCCACCGGTGTCATTGCATGTGTGTTCTTTTTACTAACAACACCCAGAGTCATTGAAATGTGTGTTCTTTTCACATACCACCTATGGATCCACCAGTGTCATTGCATGTGTGTTCTTTTCACAATCCACCTATGGATCCACCAGTGTCATTGCATGTGTGTTCTTTTTACTAACAACAAGTGGAGTCATTTCATGACTGCTCTTTTCACATACCACATATGGATCCACCTGTGTCATTGAAATGTGTGTTCTCTTTAGAGACCACACATGGATCCACCAGTGTCATTACATGTGTGTTCTTTTTACTAACAACAACTGGAGTCATTACATGTATGTTCTTTTCGCATACCACATATGGATCCCCTAGTGTCATTGCATGTGTGCTCTTTTCACAATCCACCTATGGATCCACCAGTGTCATTGCATGTGTGTTCTTTTTACTAACAACCCCTAGAGTCATTAAAATGTGTGTTCTTTTCACATACCACATATGGATCCACCAGTGTCATTGCATGTGTGTTCTTTTCACAATCCACCTATGGATCCACCAGTGTCATTGCATGTGTGTTCTTTTTACTAACAACAACCAGAGTCATTGCATGTGTGTTCGTTTCACATACGACATATGGATCCACCGGTGTCATTGAAATGTTTGTGCTCTTCAGAGACCACACATGGATCCACCAGTGTCATTGCATGTGTGTTCTTTTTACTAACAACAACCAGAGTCATTGCATGTGTGTTCTTTTCACATACCACATATGGATCCACCAGTGTCATTGCATGTGTGTTCTTTCACAATCCACCTATGGATCCACCAGTGTCATTGCATGTGTGTTCTTTTTACTAATAACAACCAGAGTCATTGAAATGTGTGGTATCTTTTCACATACCACCTATGGATCCACCAGTATCATTGCATGTGTGTTCTTTTCACAATCCACCTATGGATCCACCAGTGTCATTGAATGTGTGTTCTTTTTACTAACAACAACTGGAGTCATTTCATGACTGTTCTTTTCAAATACCACATATGGATCCACCAGTGTCATTGCATCTGTTCTGTTTTCACAATCCACCTATGGATCCACCAGTGTCATTGCACGTGTGTTCTTTTTACTAACAACAACCAGTGTCATTGCATGTGTGTTCTTTTTACTAACAACAACCAGAGTCATTGCATGTGTGTTCTTTTCACATACCACATATGGATCCACCAGTGTCATTGCATGTGTGTTCTTTCACAATCCACCTATGGATCCACCAGTGTCATTGCATGTGTGTTCTTTTTACTAACAACAACCAGAGTCATTGAAATGTGTGGTATCTTTTCATATACCACCTATGGATCCACCAGTGTCATTGCATGTGTGTTCTTTTCACAATCCACCTATGGATCCACCAGTGTCATTGAATGTGTGTTCTTTTTACTAACAACAACTGGAGTCATTTCATGACTGTTCTTTTCACATACCACATATGGATCCACTAGTGTCATTGCATCTGTTCTGTTTTCACAATCCACCTATGGATCCACCAGTGTCATTGCATGTGTGTTCTTTTTACTAACAACAACCAGAGTCATTGCATGTGTGTTCTTTTCACATACCACATATGGATCCACCTGTGTCATTGAAATGTGTGTTCTCTTCAGAGACCACACATGGATCCACCAGTGTCATTGCATGTGTGTTCTTTTTACTAACAACAACTAGAGTCATTGCATGTGTGCTCTTTTCACAATCCACCTATGGATCCACCAGTGTCATTGCATGTGTGTTCTTTTTACTAACAACACCCAGAGTCATTGAAATGTGTGTTCTTTTCACATACCACCTATGGATCCACCAGTTTCATTGCATGTGTGTCCTTTTCACAATCCACCTATGGATCCACCAGTGTCATTGCATGTGTGTTCTTTTTACTAACAACAAGTGGAGTCATTTCATGACTGTTCTTTTCACATACCACATATGGATCCACCTGTGTCATTGAAATGTGTGTTCTCTTTAGAGACAACACATGGATCCACCAGTGTCATTACATGTGTGTTCTTTTTACTAACAACAACTAGAGTCATTACATGTATGTTCTTTTCGCATACCACATATGGATCCCCTAGTGTCATTGCATGTGTGCTCTTTTCACAATCCACCTATGGATCCACCAGTGTCATTGCATGTGTGTTCTTTTTACTAACAACACCTAGAGTCATTAAAATGTGTGTTCTTTTCACATACCACATATGGATCCACCAGTGTCATTGCATGTGTGTTCTTTGCACAATCCACCTATGGATCCACCAGTGTCATTGCATGTGTGTTCTTTTTACTAACAACAACCAGAGTCATTGCATGTGTGTTCGTTTCACATACCACATATGGATCCACCGGTGTCATTGAAATGTGTGTGCTCTTTAGAGACCACACATGGATCCACCAGTGTCATTGTATGTGTGTTCTTTTTACTAACAAACTAGAGTCATTACATGTGTGTTCTTTTCACATACCACATATGGATCCACCAGTGTCATTGCATGTGTGTTCTTTCAAAATCCACCTATGGATCCACCAGTGTCACTGCATGTGTGTTCTTTTTACTAACAACAACCAAGGTCATTTAAATGTGTGTTCTTTTCACATACCACCTATGGATCCACCAGTGTCATTGCATGTGTGTTCTTTTTACAATCCACCTATGGATCCACCAGTGTCATTGCATGTGTGTTCTTTTTACTAACAACAACTAGAGTCATTTCATGACTGTTCTTTTCACATACCACATATGGATCCACTAGTGTCATTGCATCTGTTCTGTTTTTACAATCCACCTATGGATCCACCAGTGTCATTGCATGTGTGTTCTTTTTACTAACAACAACCAGAGTCATTGCATGTGTGTTCTTTTCACATACCACATATGGATCCACCTGTGTCATTGAAATGTGTGTTCTCTTCAGAGACCACACATGGATCCACCAGTGTCATTGCATGTGTGTTCTTTTTACTAACAACAACCAGAGTCATTGCATGTGTGTTCTTTTTACTAACAACACCTAGAGTCATTAAAATGTGTGTTCTTTTCACATACCACATATGGATCCACCAGTGTCATTGCATGTGTGTTCTTTGCACAATCCACCTATGGATCCACCAGTGTCATTGCATGTGTGTTCTTTTTACTAACAACAACCAGAGTCATTGCATGTGTGTTCGTTTCACATACCACATATGGATCCACCGGTGTCATTGAAATGTGTGTGCTCTTTAGAGACCACACATGGATCCACCAGTGTCATTGCATGTGTGTTCTTTTTACTAACAAACTAGAGTCATTACATGTGTGTTCTTTTCACATACCACATATGGATCCACCAGTGTCATTGCATGTGTGTTCTTTCAAAATCCACCTATGGATCCACCAGTGTCACTGCATGTGTGTTCTTTTTACTAACAACAACCAAGGTCATTTAAATGTGTGTTCTTTTCACATACCACCTATGGATCCACCAGTGTCATTGCATGTGTGTTCTTTTTACAATCCACCTATGGATCCACCAGTGTCATTGCATGTGTGTTCTTTTTACTAACAACAACTAGAGTCATTTCATGACTGTTCTTTTCACATACCACATATGGATCCACTAGTGTCATTGCATCTGTTCTGTTTTTACAATCCACCTATGGATCCACCAGTGTCATTGCATGTGTGTTCTTTTTACTAACAACAACCAGAGTCATTGCATGTGTGTTCTTTTCACATACCACATATGGATCCACCTGTGTCATTGAAATGTGTGTTCTCTTCAGAGACCACACATGGATCCACCAGTGTCATTGCATGTGTGTTCTTTTTACTAACAACAACCAGAGTCATTGCATGTGTGTTATTTTCACATACCACATATGGATCCACCAGTGTCATTGCATGTGTGTTCTTTCACAATCCACCTATGGATCCACCAGTGTCATTGCATGTGTGTTCTTTTTACTAACAACTACTAGAGTCATTTCATGACTGTTCTTTTCACATACCACATATGGATCCACCAGTGTCATTGCATGTGTGCAATTTTTACTAACAACAACCTGTGTCATTGCATGTGTGTTCTTTTCACATACCACATATGGATCCACCAGTGTCATTGCATGTGTGTTCTCTTCAGAGACCACACATGGATCCACCAGTGTCATTGCATGTGTGTTCTTGTTACTAACAACAACCAGATTCATTGCATGCGTGTTCTTTTCACATACCACATATGGATCCACCAGTGTCATTGCATGTGTGTTCTTTTCACAATCCACCTATGGATCCACCAGTGTCATTCCATGTGTGTTCTTTTTCCTAACAACAACTGGAGTCATTTCATGACTGTTCTTTTCACATACCAGATACGGATCCACCTGTGTCATTGAAATGTGTGTTCTCTTTAGAGACCACACATGGATCCACCAGTGTCATTACATGTGTGTTCTTTTTACTAACAACAACTAGAGTCATTACATGTATGTTCTTTTCGCATACCACATATGGATCCCCTAGTGTCATTGCATGTGTGCTCTATTCACAATCCACCTATGGATCCACCAGTGTCATTGCATGTGTGTTCTTTTTACTAACAACACCCAGAGTCATTGAAATGTGTGTTCTTTTCACATACCACCTATGGATCCACCAGTGTCATTGCATGTGTGTTCTTTTCACAATCCACCTATGGATCCACCAGTGTCATTGCATGTGTGTTCTTTTTACTAACAACAAGTGGAGTCATTTCATGACTGTTCTTTTCACATACCACATATGGATCCACCTGTGTCATTGAAATGTGTGTTCTCTTTAGAGACCACACATGGATCCACCAGTGTCATTACATGTGTGTTGTTTTTACTAACAACAACTGGAGTCATTACATGTATGTTCTTTTCGCATACCACATATGGATCCCCTAGTGTCATTGCATGTGTGCTCTTTTCACAATCCACCTATGGATCCACCAGTGTCATTGCATGTGTGTTCTTTTTACTAACAACCCCTAGAGTCATTAAAATGTGTGTTCTTTTCACATACCACATATGGATCCACCAGTGTCATTGCATGTGTGTTCTTTTCACAATCCACCTATGGATCCACCAGTGTCATTGCATGTGTGTTCTTTTTACTGACAACAACCAGAGTCATTGCATGTGTGTTCGTTTCACATACGACATATGGATCCACCGGTGTCATTGAAATGTTGTGCTCTTCAGAGACCACACATGGATCCACCAGTGTCATTGCATGTGTGTTCTTTTTACTAACAACAACCAGAGTCATTGCATGTGTGTTCTTTTCACATACCACATATGGATCCACCAGTGTCATTGCATGTGTGTTCTTTCACAATCCACCTATGGATCCACCAGTGTCATTGCATGTGTGTTCTTTTTACTAACAACAACCAGAGTCATTGAAATGTTTGGTATCTTTTCACATACCACCTATGGATCCACCAGTATCATTGCATGTGTGTTCTTTTCACAATCCACCTATGGATCCACCAGTGTCATTGAATGTGTGTTCTTTTTACTAACAACTCGAGTCATTTCATGACTGTTCTTTTCAAATACCACATATGGATCCACTAGTGTCATTGCATCTGTTCTGTTTTCACAATCCACCTATGTATCCACCAGTGTCATTGCACGTGTGTTCTTTTTACTAACAACAACCAGTGTCATTGCATGTGTGTTCTTTTTACTAACAACAACCAGAGTCATTGCATGTGTGTTCTTTTCACATACCACATATGGATCCACCAGTGTCATTGCATGTGTGTTCTTTCACAATCCACCTATGGATCCACCAGTGTCATTGCATGTGTGTTCTTTTTACTAACAACAACCAGAGTCAGTGAAATGTGTGGTATCTTTTCATATACCACCTATGGATCCACCAGTGTCATTGCATGTGTGTTCTTTTCACAATCCACCTATGGATCCACCAGTGTCATTGCATGTGTGTTCTTTTTACTAACAACAACTGGAGTCATTTCATGACTGTTCTTTTCACATACCACATATGGATCCACTAGTGTCATTGCATCTGTTCCGTTTTCACAATCCACCTATGGATCCACCAGTGTCATTGCATGTGTGTTCTTTTTACTAACAACAACCAGAGTCATTGCATGTGTGTTCTTTTCACATACCACATATGGATCCACCGGTGTCATTGAAATGTGTGTTCTCTTCAGAGACCACACATGGATCCACCAGTGTCATTGCATGTGTGTTCTTTTTACTAACAACAACCAGAGTCATTGCATGTGTGTTCTTTTCACATACCACATATGGATCCACCAGTGTCATTGCATGTGTGTTCTTTCACAATCCACCTATGGATCCACCAGTGTCATTGCATGTGTGTTCTTTTTACTAACAACTACTAGAGTCATTTCATGACTGTTCTTTTCACATACCACATATGGATCCACCAGTGTCATTGCATGTGTGCAATTTTTACTAAGAACAACCAGTGTCATTGCATGTGTGTTCTTTTCACATACCACATATGGATCCACCAGTGTCATTGCTTGTGTGTTCTCTTCAGAGACCACACATGGATCCACCAGTGTCATTGCATGTGTGTTCTTGTTACTAACAACAACCAGAGTCATTGCATAATTGTTCTTTTCACATACCACATATGGATCCACCAGTGTCATTGCATGTGTGTTCTTTTCACAATCCACCTATGGATCCACCAGTGTCATTGCATGTGTGTTCTTTTTCCTAACAACAACTGGAGTCATTTCATGACTGTTCTTTTCACATAACAGATACGGATCCACCTGTCATTGAAATGTGTGTTCTCTTTAGAGACCACATATGGATCCACCAGTGTCATTACATGTGTGTTCTTTTTACTAACAAACAACTGGAGTCATTACATGTATGTTCTTTTCGTATACCACATATGGATCCCCTAGTGTCATTGCATGTGTGCTCTTTTCACAATCCACCTATGGATCCACCAGTGTCATTGCATGTGTGTTCTTGTTACTAACAACAACCAGAGTCATTGCATGCGTGTTCTTTTCACATACCACATATGGATCCACCAGTGTCATTGCATGTGTGTTCTTTTCACAATCCACCTATGGATCCACCAGTGTCATTGCATGTGTGTTCTTTTTACTAACAACAAGTGGAGTCATTTCATGACTGTTCTTTTCACATACCACATATGGATCCACCTGTGTCATTGAAATGTGTGTTCTCTTTAGAGACCACACATGGATCCACCAGTGTCATTACATGTGTGTTCTTTTTACTAACAACAACTGGAGTCATTACATGTTTGTTCTTTTCGCATACCACATATGGATCCCCTAGTGTCATTGCATGTGTGGTCTTTTCACAATCCACCTATGGATCCACCAGTGTCATTGCATGTGTGTTCTTTTTACTAACAACACCTAGAGTCATTAAAATGTGTGTTCTTTTCACATACCACATATGGATCCACCAGTGTCATTGCATGTGTGTTCTTTTCACAATCCACCTATGGATCCACCAGTGTCATTGCATGTGTGTTCTTTTTACTAACAACAACCAGAGTCATTGCATGTGTGTTCGTTTCACATACCACATATGGATCCACCGGTGTCATTGAAATGTGTGTGCTCCTCAGAGACCACACATGGATCCACCAGTGTCATTGCATGTGTGTTCTTTTTACTAACAACAACCAGAGTCATTGCATGTGTGTTCTTTTCACATACCACATATGGATCCACCAGTGTCATTGCATGTGTGTTCTTTCACAATCCACCTATGGATCCACCAGTGTCATTGCATGTGTGTTCTTTTTACTAACAACAACCAGAGTCATTGAAATGTGTGTTCTTTTCACATACCACCTATGGATCCACCAGTGTCATTGCATGTGTGTTCTTTTCACAATCCACCTATGGATCCACTAGTGTCATTGCATGTGTGTTCTTTTTACTAACAACAACTGGAGTCATTTCATGACTGTTCTTTTCACATACCACATATGGATCCACTAGTGTCATTGCATCTGTTCTGTTTTCACAATCCGCCTATGGATCCACCAGTGTCATTGCATGTGTGTTCTTTTTACTAACAACAACCAGAGTCATTGCATGTGTGTTCTTTTCACATACCACATATGGATCCACCGGTGTCATTGAAATGTGTGTTCTCTTCAGAGACCACACATGGATCCACCAGTGTCATTGCATGTGTGTTCTTTTTACTAACAACAACCAGAGTCATTGCATGTGTGTTCTTTTCACATACCACATATGGATCCACCAGTGTCATTGCATGTGTGTTCTTTCACAATCCACCTATGGATCCACCAGTGTTATTGCATGTGTGTTCTTTTTACTAACAACAACCAGAGTCATTGAAATGTGTGTTCTTTTCACATACCACCTATGGATCCACCAGTGTCATTGCATGTGTGTTCTTTTCACAATCCACCTATGGATCCACTAGTGTCATTGCATGTGTGTTCTTTTTACTAACAACAACTGGAGTCATTTCATGACTGTTCTTTTCACATACCACATATGGATCCACTAGTGTCATTGCATCTGTTCTGTTTTCACAATCCACCTATGGATCCACCAGTGTCATTGCATGTGTGTTCTTTTTACTAACAACAACCAGAGTCATTGCATGTGTGTTCTTTTCACATACCACATATGGATCCACCGGTGTCATTGAAATGTGTGTTCTCTTCAGAGACCACACATGGATCCACCAGTGTCATTGCATGTGTGTTCTTTTTACTAACAACAACCAGAGTCATTGCATGTGTGTTCTTTTCACATACCACATATGGATCCACCAGTGTCATTGCATGTGTGTTCTTTCACAATCCACCTATGGATCCACCAGTGTCATTGCATGTGTGTTCTTTCACAATCCACCTATGGATCCACCAGTGTCATTGCATGTGTGTTCTTTTTACTAACAACTACTAGAGTCATTTCATGACTGTTCTTTTCACATACCACATATGGATCCACTAGTGTCATTGCATGTGTGCAATTTTTACTAAGAACAACCAGTGTCAGTGCATGTGTGTTCTTTTCACATACCACATATGGATCCACCAGTGTCATTGCATGTGTGTTCTCTTCAGAGACCACACAAGGATCCACCAGTGTCATTGCATGTGTGTTCTTGTTACTAACAACAACCAGAGTCATTGCATGCGTGTTCTTTTCACATACCACATATGGATCCACCAGTGTCATTGCATGTGTGTTCTTTTCACAATCCACCTATGGATCCACCAGTGTTATTGCATGTGTGTTCTTTTTCCTAACAACAACTGGAGTCATTTCATGACTGTTCTTTTCACATACTAGATACGGATCCACCTGTCATTGAAATGTGTGTTCTCTTTAGAGACCACACATGGATCCACCAGTGTCATTACATGTCTGTTCTTTTTACTAACAACAACTGGAGTCATTACATGTATGTTCTTTTCGCATACCACATATGGATCCCCTAGTGTCATTGCATGTGTGCTCTTTTCACAATCCACCTATGGATACACCAGTGTCATTGCATCTGTGTTCTGGCTACTAACAACAACCAGAGTCATTGCATGCGTGTTCTTTTCACATACCACATATGGATCCACCAGTGTCATTGCATGTGTGTTCTTTTCACAATCCACCTATGGATCCACCAGTGTCATTGCATGTGTGTTCTTTTTCCTAACAACAACTGGAGTCATTTCATGACTGTTCTTTTCACATACCAGATACGGATCCACCTGTGTCATTGAAATGCGTGTTCTCTTTAGAGACCACACATGGATCCACTAGTGTCATTACATGTGTGCTCTTTTTACTAACAACAACTAGAGTCATTACATGTATGTTCTTTTCGCATACCACATATGGATCCCCTAGTGTCATTGCATGTGTGCTCTTTTCACAATCCACCTATGGATCCACCAGTGTCATTGCATGTGTGTTCTTTTTACTAACAACACCCAGAGTCATTGAAATGTGTGTTCGTTTCACATACCACCTATAGATCCACCAGTGTCATTGCATGTGTGTTCTTTTCACATACCACATATGGATCCACCGGTGTCATTGAAATGTGTGTTCTCTTAAGAGACCACACATGGATCCACCAGTGTCATTGCATGTGTGTTCTTTTCACAATCCACCTATGGATCCACCAGTGTCATTGCATGTGTGTTCTTTTTACTAACAACAAGTGGAGTCATTTCATGACTGTTCTTTTCACATACCACATATGGATCCACCTGTGTCATTGAAATGTGTGTTCTCTTTAGAGACCACACATGGATCCACCAGTGTCATTACATGTGTGTTCTTTTTACTAACAACAACTGGAGTCATTACATGTTTGTTCTTTTCGCATACCACATATGGATCCCCTAGTGTCATTGCATGTGTGGTCTTTTCACAATCCACCTATGGATCCACCAGTGTCATTGCATGTGTGTTCTTTTTACTAACAACACCTAGAGTCATTAAAATGTGTGTTCTTTTCACATACCACATATGGATCCACCAGTGTCATTGCATGTGTGTTCTTTTCACAATCCACCTATGGATCCACCAGTGTCATTGCATGTGTGTTCTTTTTACTAACAACAACCAGAGTCATTGCATGTGTGTTCGTTTCACATACCACATATGGATCCACCGGTGTCATTGAAATGTGTGTGCTCCTCAGAGACCACACATGGATCCACCAGTGTCATTGCATGTGTGTTCTTTTTACTAACAACAACCAGAGTCATTGCATGTGTGTTCTTTTCACATACCACATATGGATCCACCAGTGTCATTGCATGTGTGTTCTTTCACAATCCACCTATGGATCCACCAGTGTCATTGCATGTGTGTTCTTTTTACTAACAACAACCAGAGTCATTGAAATGTGTGTTCTTTTCACATACCACCTATGGATCCACCAGTGTCATTGCATGTGTGTTCTTTTCACAATCCACCTATGGATCCACTAGTGTCATTGCATGTGTGTTCTTTTTACTAACAACAACTGGAGTCATTTCATGACTGTTCTTTTCACATACCACATATGGATCCACTAGTGTCATTGCATCTGTTCTGTTTTCACAATCCACCTATGGATCCACCAGTGTCATTGCATGTGTGTTCTTTTTACTAACAACAACCAGAGTCATTGCATGTGTGTTCTTTTCACATACCACATATGGATCCACCGGTGTCATTGAAATGTGTGTTCTCTTCAGAGACCACACATGGATCCACCAGTGTCATTGCATGTGTGTTCTTTTTACTAACAACAACCAGAGTCATTGCATGTGTGTTCTTTTCACATACCACATATGGATCCACCAGTGTCATTGCATGTGTGTTCTTTCACAATCCACCTATGGATCCACCAGTGTCATTGCATGTGTGTTCTTTTTACTAACAACAACCAGAGTCATTGAAATGTGTGTTCTTTTCACATACCACCTATGGATCCACCAGTGTCATTGCATGTGTGTTCTTTTCACAATCCACCTATGGATCCACTAGTGTCATTGCATGTGTGTTCTTTTTACTAACAACAACTGGAGTCATTTCATGACTGTTCTTTTCACATACCACATATGGATCCACTAGTGTCATTGCATCTGTTCTGTTTTCACAATCCACCTATGGATCCACCAGTGTCATTGCATGTGTGTTCTTTTTACTAACAACAACCAGAGTCATTGCATGTGTGTTCTTTTCACATACCACATATGGATCCACCGGTGTCATTGAAATGTGTGTTCTCTTTAGAGACCACACATGGATCCACCAGTGTCATTGCATGTGTGTTCTTTTTACTAACAACAACCAGAGTCATTGCATGTGTGTTCTTTTCACATACCACATATGGATCCACCAGTGTCATTGCATGTGTGTTCTTTCACAATCCACCTATGGATCCACCAGTGTCATTGCATGTGTGTTCTTTCACAATCCACCTATGGATCCACCAGTGTCATTGCATGTGTGTTCTTTTTACTAACAACTACTAGAGTCATTTCATGACTGTTCTTTTCACATACCACATATGGATCCACTAGTGTCATTGCATGTGTGCAATTTTTACTAAGAACAACCAGTGTTAGTGCATGTGTGTTCTTTTCACATACCACATATGGATCCACCAGTGTCATTGCATGTGTGTTCTCTTCAGAGACCACACAAGGATCCACCAGTGTCATTGCATGTGTGTTCTTGTTACTAACAACAACCAGAGTCATTGCATGCGTGTTCTTTTCACATACCACATATGGATCCACCAGTGTCATTGCATGTGTGTTCTTTTCACAATCCACCTATGGATCCACCAGTGTTATTGCATGTGTGTTCTTTTTCCTAACAACAACTGGAGTCATTTCATGACTGTTCTTTTCACATACTAGATACGGATCCACCTGTCATTGAAATGTGTGTTCTCTTTAGAGACCACACATGGATCCACCAGTGTCATTACATGTCTGTTCTTTTTACTAACAACAACTGGAGTCATTACATGTATGTTCTTTTCGCATACCACATATGGATCCCCTAGTGTCATTGCATGTGTGCTCTTTTCACAATCCACCTATGGATACACCAGTGTCATTGCATCTGTGTTCTGGCTACTAACAACAACCAGAGTCATTGCATGCGTGTTCTTTTCACATACCACATATGGATCCACCAGTGTCATTGCATGTGTGTTCTTTTCACAATCCACCTATGGATCCACCAGTGTCATTGCATGTGTGTTCTTTTTCCTAACAACAACTGGAGTCATTTCATGACTGTTCTTTTCACATACCAGATACGGATCCACCTGTGTCATTGAAATGCGTGTTCTCTTTAGAGACCACACATGGATCCACTAGTGTCATTACATGTGTGCTCTTTTTACTAACAACAACTAGAGTCATTACATGTATGTTCTTTTCGCATACCACATATGGATCCCCTAGTGTCATTGCATGTGTGCTCTTTTCACAATCCACCTATGGATCCACCAGTGTCATTGCATGTGTGTTCTTTTTACTAACAACACCCAGAGTCATTGAAATGTGTGTTCGTTTCACATACCACCTATGGATCCACCAGTGTCATTGCATGTGTGTTCTTTTCACATACCACATATGGATCCACCGGTGTCATTTAAATGTGTATTCTCTTAAGAGACCACACATGGATCCACCAGTGTCATTGCATGTGTGTTCTTTTTACTAACAACAACCAGAGTCATTGCATGTGTGTTCTTTTCACATACCACATATGATCCACCAGTGTCATTGCATGTGTGTTCTTTCACAATCCACCTATGGATCCACCAGTGTCATTGCATGTGTGTTCTTTTTACTAACAACTACTAGAGTCATTTCATGACTGTTCTTTTCACATACCACATATGGATCCACCAGTGTCATTGCATGTGTGCAATTTTTACTAAGAACAACCAGTGTCATTGCATGTGTGTTCTTTTCACATACCACATATGGATCCACCAGTGTCATTGCATGTGTGTTCTCTTCAGAGACCACACATGGATCCACCAGTGTCATTGCATGTGTGTTCTTGTTACTAACAACAACCAGAGTCATTGCATAATTGTTCTTTTCAGATACCACATATGGATCCACCAGTGTCATTGCATGTGTGTTCTTTTCACAATCCACCTATGGATCCACCAGTGTCATTGCATGTGTGTTCTTTTTCCTAACAACAACTGGAGTCATTTCATGACTGTTCTTTTCACATAACAGATACGGATCCACCTGTCATTGAAATGTGTGTTCTCTTTAGAGACCACATATGGATCCACCAGTGTCATTACATGTGTGTTCTTTTTACTAACAACAACTGGAGTCATTACATGTATGTTCTTTTCGTATACCACATATGGATCCCCTAGTGTCATTGCATGTGTGCTCTTTTCACAATCCACCTATGGATCCACCAGTGTCATTGCATGTGTGTTCTTGTTACTAACAACAACCAGAGTCATTGCATGCGTGTTCTTTTCACATACCACATATGGATCCACCAGTGTCATTGCATGTGTGTTCTTTTCACAATCCACCTATGGATCCACCAGTGTCATTGCATGTGTGTTCTTTTTACTAACAACAAGTGGAGTCATTTCATGACTGTTCTTTTCACATACCACATATGGATCCACCTGTGTCATTGAAATGTGTGTTCTCTTTAGAGACCACACATGGATCCACCAGTGTCATTACATGTGTGTTCTTTTTACTAACAACAACTGGAGTCATTACATGTTTGTTCTTTTCGCATACCACATATGGATCCCCTAGTGTCATTGCATGTGTGGTCTTTTCACAATCCACCTATGGATCCACCAGTGTCATTGCATGTGTGTTCTTTTTACTAACAACACCTAGAGTCATTAAAATGTGTGTTCTTTTCACATACCACATATGGATCCACCAGTGTCATTGCATGTGTGTTCTTTTCACAATCCACCTATGGATCCACCAGTGTCATTGCATGTGTGTTCTTTTTACTAACAACAACTGGAGTCATTTCATGACTGTTCTTTTCACATACCACATATGGATCCACCTGTGTCATTGAAATGTGTGTTCTCTTTAGAGACCACACATGGATCCACCAATGTCATTACATGTGTGTTCTTTTTACTAACAACAACTGGAGTCATTACATGTATGTTCTTTTCGCATACCACATATGGATCCCCTAGTGTCATTGCATGTGTGGTCTTTTCACAATCCACCTATGGATCCACCAGTGTCATTGCATGTGTGTTCTTTTTACTAACAACACCTAGAGTCATTAAAATGTGTGTTCTTTTCACATACCACATATGGATCCACCAGTGTCATTGCATGTGTGTTCTTTTCACAATCCACCTATGGATCCACCAGTGTCATTGCATGTATGTTCTTTTTACTAACAACAACCAGAGTCATTGCATGTGTGTTCGTTTCACATACCACATATGGATCCACCGGTGTCATTGAAATGTGTGTGCTCTTCAGAGACCACACATGGATCCACCAGTGTCATTGCATGTGTGTTCTTTTTACTAACAACAACCAGAGTCATTGCATGTGTGTTCTTTTCACATACCACATATGGATCCACCAGTGTCATTGCATGTGTGTTCTTTCACAATCCACCTATGGATCCACCAGTGTCATTGCATGTGTGTTCTTTTTACTAACAACAACCAGAGTCATTGAAATGTGTGCTCTTTTCACATACCACCTATGGATCCACCAGTGTCATTGCATGTGTGTTCTTTTCACAATCCACCTATGGATCCACTAGTGTCATTGCATGTGTGTTCTTTTTACTAACAACAACTGGAGTCATTTCATGACTGTTCTTTTCACATACCACATATGGATCCACTAGTGTCATTGCATCTGTTCTGTTTTCACAATCCACCTATGGATCCACCAGTGTCATTGCATGTGTGTTCTTTTTACTAACAACAACCAGAGTCATTGCATGTGTGTTCTTTTCACATACCACATATGGATCCACCGGTGTCATTGAAATGTGTGTTCTCTTCACAATCCACCTATGGATCCACCAGTGTCATTACATGTGTGTTCTTTTTCCTAACAACAACTGGAGTCATTTCATGACTGTTCTTTTCACATACCAGATACGGATCCACCTGTGTCATTGAAATGCGTGTTCTCTTGAGAGACCACACATGGATCCACTAGTGTCATTACATGTGTGCTCTTTTTACTAACAACAACTAGAGTCATTACATGTATGTTCTTTTCGCATACCACATATGGATCCCCTAGTGTCATTGCATGTGTGCTCTTTTCACAATCCACCTATGGATCCACCAGTGTCATTGCATGTGTGTTCTTTTTACTAACAACACCCAGAGTCATTGAAATGTGTGTTCGTTTCACATACCACCTATGGATCCACCAGTGTCATTGCATGTGTGTTCTTTTCACAATCCACCTATGGATCCACCAGTGTCATTGCATGTGTGTTCTTTTTACTAACAACAAGTGGAGTCATTTCATGACTGTTCTTTTCACATACCACATATGGATCCACATGTGTCATTGAAATGTGTGTTCTCTTTAGAGACCACACATGGATCCACTAGTGTCATTACATGTGTGCTCTTTTTACTAACAACAACTAGAGTCATTACATGTATGTTCTTTTCGCATACCACATATGGATCCCCTAGTGTCATTGCATGTGTGCTCTTTTCACAATCCACCTATGGATCCACCAGTGTCATTGCATGTGTGTTCTTTTTACTAACAACACCCAGAGTCATTGAAATGTGTGTTCGTTTCACATACCACCTATGGATCCACCAGTGTCATTGCATGTGTGTTCTTTTCACAATCCACCTATGGATCCACCAGTGTCATTGCATGTGTGTTCTTTTTACTAACAACAACCAGAGTCATTGCATGTGTGTTCTTTTCACATACCACATATGGATCCACCGGTGTCATTGAAATGTGTGTTCTCTTCAGAGACCACACATGGATCCACCAGTGTCATTGCATGTGTGTTCTTTTTACTAACAACAACCAGAGTCATTGCATGTGTGTTCTTTTCACATACCACATATGGATCCACTAGTGTCATTGCATGTGTGTTCTTTCACAATCCACCTATGGATCCACCAGTGTCATTGCATGTGTGTTCTTTTTACTAACAACTACTAGAGTCATTTCATGACTGTTCTTTTCACATACCACATATGGATCCACCAGTGTCATTGCATGTGTGCAATTTTTACTAAGAACAACCAGTGTCATTGCATGTGTGTTCTTTTCACATACCACATATGGATCCACCAGTGTCATTGCATGTATGTTCTCTTCAGAGACCACACATGGATCCACCAGTGTCATTGCATGTGTGTTCTTGTTACTAACAACAACCAGAGTCATTGCATGCGTGTTCTTTTCACATACCACATATGGATCCACCAGTTTCATTGCATGTGTGTTCTTTTCACAATCCACCTATGGATCCACCAGTGTTATTGCATGTGTGTTCTTTTTCCTAACAACAACTGGAGTCATTTCATGACTGTTCTTTTCACATACCAGATACGGATCCACCTGTCATTGAAATGTGTGTTCTCTTTAGAGACCACACATGGATCCACCAGTGTCATTACATGTCTGTTCTTTTTACTAACAACAACTGGAGTCATTACATGTATGTTCTTTTCGCATACCACATATGGATCCCCTAGTGTCATTGCATGTGTGCTCTTTTCACAATCCACCTATGGATACACCAGTGTCATTACATCTGTGTTCTGGCTACTAACAACAACCAGAGTCATTGCATGCGTGTTCTTTTCACATACCACATATGGATCCACCAGTGTCATTGCATGTGTGTTCTTTTCACAATCCACCTATGGATCCACCAGTGTCATTGCATGTGTGTTCTTTTTCCTAACAACAACTGGAGTCATTTCATGACTGTTCTTTTCACATACCAGATACGGATCCACCTGTGTCATTGAAATGCGTGTTCTCTTTAGAGACCACACATGGATCCACTAGTGTCATTACATGTGTGCTCTTTTTACTAACAACAACTAGAGTCATTACATGTATGTTCTTTTCGCATACCACATATGGATCCCCTAGTGTCATTGCATGTGTGGTCTTTTCACAATCCACCTATGGATCCACCAGTGTCATTGCATGTGTGTTCTTTTTACTAACAACACCCAGAGTCATTGAAATGTGTGTTCTTTTCACATACCACCTATGGATCCACCAGTGTCATTGCATGTGTGTTCTTTTGACAATCCACCTATGGATCCACCAGTGTCATTGCATGTGTGTTCTTTTTACTAACAACAAGTGGAGTCATTTCATGACTGTTCTTTTCACATACCACATATGGATCCACCTGTGTCATTGAAATGTGTGTTCTCTTTAGAGACCACACATGGATCCACTAGTGTCATTACATCTGTGTTCTTTTTACTAACAACAACTGGAGTCATTACATGTATGTTCTTTTCGCATACCACATATGGATCCCCTAGTGTCATTGCATGTGTGATCCTTTCACAATCCACCTATGGATCCACCAGTGTCATTGCATGTGTGTTCTTTTTACTAACAACACCTAGAGTCATTAAAATGTGTGTTATTTTCACATACCACATATGGATCCACTAGTGTCATTGCATGTGTGTTCTTTTCACAATCCACCTATGGATCCACCAGTGTCATTGCATGTGTGTTCTTTTTACTAACAACAACCAGAGTCATTGCATGTGTGTTCGTTTCACATACCACATATAGATCCACCGGTGTCATTGAAATGTGTGTGCTCTTTAGAGACCACACATGGATCCACCAGTGTCATTGCATGTGTGTTCTTTTTACTAACAGCAACCAGAGTCATTGCATGTGTGTTCTTTTCACATACCACATATGGATCCACTAGTGTCATTGCATGTGTGTTCTTTCACAATCCACCTATGGATCCACCAGTGTCATTGCATGTGTGTTCTTTTTACTAACAACAACCAGAGTCATTGAAATGTGTGTTCTTTTCACATACCACCTATGGATCCACCAGTGTCATTGCATGTGTGTTCTTTTCACAATCCACCTATGGATCCACCAGTGTCATTGCATGTGTGTTCTTTTTACTAACAACAACTGGAGTCATTTCATGACTGTTCTTTTCACATACCACATATGGATCCACTAGTGTCATTGCATCTGTTCTGTTTTCACAATCCACCTATGGATCCACCAGTGTCATTGCATGTGTGTTCTTTTTACTAACAACAACCAGAGTCATTGCATGTGTGTTCTTTTCACATCCCACATATGGATCCACCGGTGTCATTGATATGTGTGTTCTCTTCAGAGACCACACATGGATCCACCAGTGTCATTGCATGTGTGTTCTTTTTACTAACAACAACCAGAGTCATTGCATGTGTGTTATTTTCACAAACCACATATGGATCCACCAGTGTCATTGCATGTGTGTTCTTTCACAATCCACCTATGGATCCACCAGTGTCATTGCATGTGTGTTCTTTTTACTAACAACTACTAGAGTCATTTCATGACTGTTCTTTTCACATACCACATATGGATCCACCAGTGTCATTGCATGTGTGCAATTTTTACTAAGAACAACCAGTGTCATTGCATGTGTGTTCTTTTCACATACCACATATGGATCCACCAATGTCATTGCATGTGTGTTCTCTTAGAGACCACACATGGATCCACCAGTGTCATTGCATGTGTGTTCTTGTTACTAACAACAACCAGAGTCATTGCATGCGTGTTCTTTTCACATACCACATATGGATCCACCAGTGTCATTGCATGTGTGTTCTTTTCACAATCCACCTATGGATCCACCAGTGTTATTGCATGTGTGTTCTTTTTCCTAACAACAACTGGAGTCATTTCATGACTGTTCTTTTCACATACCAGATACGGATCCACCTGTCATTGAAATGTGTGTTCTCTTTAGAGACCACACATGGATCCACCAGTGTCATTACATGTCTGTTCTTTTTACTAACAACAACTAGAGTCATTACATGTATGTTCTTTTGGCATACCACATATGGATCCCCTAGTGTCATTGCATGTGTGCTCTTTTCACAATCCACCTATGGATACACCAGTGTCATTGCATCTGTGTTCTTGTTACTAACAACAACCAGAGTCATTGCATGCGTGTTCTTTTCACATACCACATATGGATCCACCAGTGTCATTGCATGTGTGTTCTTTTCACAATCCACCTATGGATCCACCAGTGTCATTGCATGTGTGTTCTTTTTCCTAACAACAACTAGAGTCATTTCATGACTGTTCTTTTCACGTACCAGATACGGATCCACCTGTGTCATTCAAATGTGTGTTCTCTTTAGAGAACACACATGGATCCACCAGTGTCATTACATGTGTGTTCTTTTTACTAACAACAACTGGAGTCATTACATGTATGTTCTTTTCGCATACCACATATGGATCCCCTAGTGTCATTGCATGTGTGCTCTTTTCACAATCCACCTATGGATCCACCAGTGTCATTGCATGTGTGTTCTTTTTACTAACAACACCCAGAGTCATTGAAATGTGTGTTCTTTTCACATACCACCTATGGATCCACCAGTGTCATTGCATGTGTGTTCTTTTCACAATCCACCTATGGATCCACCAGTGTCATTGCATGTGTGTTCTTTTTACTAACAACAAGTGGAGTCAGTTCATGACTGTTCTTTTCACATACCACATATGGATCCACCTGTGTCATTGAAATGTGTGTTCTCTTTAGAGACCACACATGGATCCACCAGTGTCATTACATGTGTGTTCTTTTTACTAACAACAACTAGAG
The DNA here is from genome assembly GCA_916181665.1 of Avena sativa. Lineage (NCBI taxonomy): Eukaryota > Viridiplantae > Streptophyta > Magnoliopsida > Poales > Poaceae > Avena > Avena sativa. Next base: position 35,442,174 of record OV702290.1, read on the forward strand.
TCATTACATGTATGTTCTTTTCGCATACCACATATGGATCCCCTAATGTCATTGCATGTGTGCTCTTTTCACAATCCACCTATGGATCCACCAGTGTCATTGCATGTGTGTTCTTTTTACTAACAACACCTAGAGTCATTAAAATGTGTGTTCTTTTCACATACCACATATGGATCCACCAGTGTCATTGCATGTGTGTTCTTTGCACAATCCACCTATGGATCCACCAGTGTCATTGCATGTGTGTTCTTTTTACTAACAACAACCAGAGTCATTGCATGTGTGTTCTTTTCACATACCACATATGGATCCACCAGTGTCATTGCATGTGTGTTCTTTCACAATCCACCTATGGATCCACCAGTGTCATTGCATGTGTGTTCTTTTTACTAACAACTACTAGAGTCATTTCATGACTGTTCTTTTCACATACCACATATGGATCCACCAGTGTCATTGCATGTGTGCAATTTTTACTAAGAACAACCAGTGTCATTGCATGTGTGTTCTTTTCACATACCACATATGGATCCACCAGTGTCATTGCATGTGTGTTCTCTTCAGAGACCACACATGGATCCACCAGTGTCATTGCATGTGTGTTCTTTTCACATACCACATATGGATCCACCAATGTCATTGCATGTGTGTTCTCTTAGAGACCACACATGGATCCACCAGTGTCATTGCATGTGTGTTCTTGTTACTAACAACAACCAGAGTCATTGCATGCGTGTTCTTTTCACATACCACATATGGATCCACCAGTTTCATTGCATGTGTGTTCTTTTCACAATCCACCTATGGATCCACCAGTGTTATTGCATGTGTGTTCTTTTTCCTAACAACAACTGGAGTCATTTCATGACTGTTCTTTTCACATACCAGATACGAATCCACCTGTCATTGAAATGTGTGTTCTCTTTAGAGACCACACATGGATCCACCAGTGTCATTACATGTCTGTTCTTTTTACTAACAACAACTGGAGTCATTACATGTATGTTCTTTTCGCATACCACATATGGATCCCCTAGTGTCATTGCATGTGTGCTCTTTTCACAATCCACCTATGGATACACCAGTGTCATTACATCTGTGTTCTGGCTACTAACAACAACCAGAGTCATTGCATGCGTGTTCTTTTCACATACCACATATGGATCCACCAGTGTCATTGCATGTGTGTTCTTTTCACAATCCACCTATGGAACCACCAGTGTCATTGCATGTGTGTTCTTTTTCCTAACAACAACTGGAGTCATTTCATGACTGTTCTTTTCACATACCAGATACGGATCCACCTGTGTCATTGAAATGCGTGTTCTCTTTAGAGACCACACATGGATCCACTAGTGTCATTACATGTGTGCTCTTTTTACTAACAACAACTAGAGTCATTACATGTATGTTCTTTTCGCATACCACATATGGATCCCCTAGTGTCATTGCATGTGTGCTCTTTTCACAATCCACCTATGGATCCACCAGTGTCATTGCATGTGTGTTCTTTTTACTAACAACACCCAGAGTCATTGAAATGTGTGTTCTTTTCACATACCACCTATGGATCCACCAGTGTCATTGCATGTGTGTTCTTTTCACAATCCACCTATGGATCCACCAGTGTCATTGCATGTGTGTTCTTTTTACTAACAACAAGTGGAGTCATTTCATGACTGTTCTTTTCACATACCACATATGGATCCACCTGTGTCATTGAAATGTGTGTTCTCTTTAGAGACCACACATGGATCCACCAGTGTCATTACATCTGTGTTCTTTTTACTAACAACAACTGGAGTCATTACATGTATGTTCTTTTTGCATACCACATATGGATCCCCTAGTGTCATTGCATGTGTGATCCTTTCACAATCCACCTATGGATCCACTAGTGTCATTGCATGTGTGTTCTTTTTACTAACAACACCTAGAGTCATTAAAATGTGTGTTCTTTTCACATACCACATATGGATCCACTAGTGTCATTGCATGTGTGTTCTTTTCACAATCCACCTATGGATCCACCAGTGTCATTGCATGTGTGTTCTTTTTACTAACAACAACCAGAGTCATTGCATGTGTGTTCGTTTCACATACCACATATGGATCCACCGGTGTCATTGAAATGTGTGTGCTCTTCAGAGACCACACATGGATCCACCAGTGTCATTGCATGTGTGTTCTTTTTACTAACAACAACCAGAGTCATTGCATGTGTGTTCTTTTCACATACCACATATGGATCCACTAGTGTCATTGCATGTGTGTTCTTTCACAATCCACCTATGGATCCACCAGTGTCATTGCATGTGTGTTCTTTTTACTAACAACAACCAGAGTCATTGAAATGTGTGTTCTTTTCACATACCACCTATGGATCCACCAGTGTCATTGCATGTGTGTTCTTTTCACAATCCACCTATGGATCCACCAGTGTCATTGCATGTGTGTTCTTTTTACTAACAACAACTGGAGTCATTTCATGACTGTTCTTTTCACATACCACATATGGATCCACTAGTGTCATTGCATATGTTCTGTTTTCACAATCCACCTATGGATCCACCAGTGTCATTGCATGTGTGTTCTTTTTACTAACAACAACCAGAGTCATTGCATGTGTGTTCTTTTCACATCCCACATATGGATCCACCGGTGTCATTGATATGTGTGTTCTCTTCAGAGACCACACATGGATCCACCAGTGTCATTGCATGTGTGTTCTTTTTACTAACAACAACCAGAGTCATTGCATGTGTGTTCTTTTCACAAACCACATATGGATCCACCAGTGTCATTGCATGTGTGTTCTTTCACAATCCACCTATGGATCCACCAGTGTCATTGCATGTGTGTTCTTTTTATTAACAACTACTAGAGTCATTTCATGACTGTTCTTTTCACATACCACATATGGATCCACCAGTGTCATTGCATGTGTGCAATTTTTACTAAGAACAACCAGTGTCATTGCATGTGTGTTCTTTTCACATACCACATATGGATCCACCAATGTCATTGCATGTGTGTTCTCTTCAGAGACCACACATGGATCCACCAGTGTCATTGCATGTGTGTTCTTGTTACTAACAACAACCAGAGTCATTGCATGCGTGTTCTTTTCACATACCACATATGGATCCACCAGTGTCATTGCATGTGTGTTCTTTTCACAATCCACCTATGGATCCACCAGTGTTATTGCATGTGTGTTCTTTTTCCTAACAACAACTGGAGTCATTTCATGACTGTTCTTTTCACATACCAGATACGGATCCACCTGTCATTGAAATGTGTGTTCTCTTTAGAGACCACACATGGATCCACCAGTGTCATTACATGTCTGTTCTTTTTACTAACAACAACTAGAGTCATTACATGTATGTTCTTTTGGCATACCACATATGGATCCCCTAGTGTCATTGCATGTGTGCTCTTTTCACAATCCACCTATGGATACACTAGTGTCATTGCATCTGTGTTCTTGTTACTAACAACAACCAGAGTCATTGCATGCGTGTTCTTTTCACATACCACATATGGATCCACCAGTGTCATTGCATGTGTGTTCTTTTCACAATCCACCTATGGATCCACCAGTGTCATTGCATGTGTGTTCTTTTTCCTAACAACAACTAGAGTCATTTCATGATTGTTCTTTTCACGTACCAGATACGGATCCACCTGTGTCATTCAAATGTGTGTTCTCTTTAGAGAACACACATGGATCCACCAGTGTCATTACATGTGTGTTCTTTTTACTAACAACAACTGGAGTCATTACATGTATGTTCTTTTCGCATACCACATATGCATCCCCTAGTGTCATTGCATGTGTGCTCTTTTCACAATCCACCTATGGATCCACCAGTGTCATTGCATGTGTGTTCTTTTTACTAACAACACCCAGAGTCATTGAAATGTGTGTTCTTTTCACATACCACCTATGGATCCACCAGTGTCATTGCATGTGTGTTCTTTTCACAATCCACCTATGGATCCACCAGTGTCATTGCATGTGTGTTCTTTTTACTAACAACAAGTGGAGTCATTTCATGACTGTTCTTTTCACATACCACATATGGATCCACCTGTGTCATTGAAATGTGTGTTCTCTTTAGAGACCACACATGGATCCACCAGTGTCATTACATGTGTGTTCTTTTTACTAACAACAACTAGAGTCATTACATGTATGTTCTTTTCGCATACCACATATGGATCCCCTAGTGTCATTGCATGTGTGCTCTTTTCACAATCCACCTATGGATCCACCAGTGTCATTGCATGTGTGTTCTTTTTACTAACAACACCTAGAGTCATTAAAATGTGTGTTCTTTTCACATACCACATATGGATCCACCAGTGTCATTGCATGTGTGTTCTTTGCACAATCCACCTATGGATCCACCAGTGTCATTGCATGTGTGTTCTTTTTACTAACAACAACCAGAGTCATTGCATGTGTGTTCGTTTCACATACCACATATGGATCCACCGGTGTCATTGAAATGTGTGTGCTCTTCAGAGACCACACATGGATCCACCAGTGTCATTGCATATGTGTTCTTTTTACTAACAACAACCAGAGTCATTGCATGTGTGTTCTTTTCACATACCACATATGGATCCACCAGTGTCATTGCATGTGTGTTCTTTCACAATCCACCTATGGATCCACCAGTGTCATTGCATGTGTGTTCTTTTTACTAACAACAACCAGAGTCATTGAAATGTGTGTTCTTTTCACATACCCCCTATGGATCCACCAGTGTCATTGCATGTGTGTTCTTTTCACAATCCACCTATGGATCCACCAGTGTCATTGCATGTGTGTTCTTTTTACTAACAACAACTAGAGTCATTTCATGACTGTTCTTTTCACATACCACATATGGATCCACTAGTGTCATTGCATCTGTTCTGTTTTTACAATCCACCTATGGATCCACCAGTGTCATTGCATGTGTGTTCTTTTTACTAACAACAACCAGAGTCATTGCATGTGTGTTCTTTTCACATACCACATATGGATCCACCAGTGTCATTGAAATGTGTGTTCTCTTCAGAGACCACACATGGATCCACCAGTGTCATTGCATGTGTGTTCTTTTTACTAACAACAACCAGAGTCATTGCATGTGTGTTCTTTTCACATACCACATATGGATCCACCAGTGTCATTGCATGTGTGTTCTTTCACAATCCACCTATGGATCCACCAGTGTCATTGCATGTGTGTTCTTTTTACTAACAACTACTAGAGTCATTTCATGACTGTTCTTTTCACATACCACATATGGATCCACCAGTGTCATTTCATGTGTGCAATTTTTACTAACAACAACCAGTGTCATTGAATGTGTGTTCTTTTCACATACCACATATGGATCCACCAGTGTCATTGCATGTGTGTTCTCTTCAGAGACCACACATGGATCCACCAGTGTCATTGCATGTGTGTTCTTGTTACTAACAACCAGAGTCATTGCATGCGTGTTCTTTTCACATACCACATATGGATCCACCAGTGTCATTGCATGTGTGTTCTTTTCACAATCCACCTATGGATCCACCAGTGTCATTGCATGTGTGTTCTTTTTCCTAACAACAACTGGAGTCATTTCATGACTGTTCTTTTCACGTACCAGATACGGATCCACCTATGTCATTGAAATGTGTGTTCTCTTTAGAGACCACACATGGATCCACCAGTGTCATTACATGTGTGTTCTTTTTACTAACAACAACTGGAGTCATTACATGTATGTTCTTTTCGCATACCACATATGGATCCCCTAGTGTCATTGCATGTGTGCTCTTTTCACAATCCACCTATGGATCCACCAGTGTCATTGCATGTGTGTTCTTTATACTAACAACACCCAGAGTCATTGAAATGTGTGTTCTTTTCACAAACCACCTATGGATCCACCAGTGTCATTACATGTGTGTTCTTTTCACAATCCACCTATGGATCCACCAGTCTCATTGCATGTGTGTTCTTTTTACTAACAACAAGTGGAGTCATTTCATGACTGTTCTTTTCACATACCACATATGGATCCACCTGTGTCATTGAAATGTGTGTTCTCTTTAGAGACCACACATGGATCCACCAGTGTCATTACATGTGTGTTCTTTTTACTAACAACAACTGGAGTCATTACATGTATGTTCTTTTCGCATACCACATATGGATCCCCTAGTGTCATTGCATGTGTGCTCTTTTCACAATCCACCTATGGATCCACCAGTGTCATTGCATGTGTGTTCTTTTTACTAACAACCCCTAGAGTCATTAAAATGTGTGTTCTTTTCACATACCACATATGGATCCACCAGTGTCATTGCATGTGTGTTCTTTTCACAATCCACCTATGGATCCACCAGTGTCATTGCATGTGTGTTCTTTTTACTAACAACAACCAGAGTCATTGCATGTGTGTTCGTTTCACATACGACATATGGATCCACCGGTGTCATTGAAATGTTTGTGCTCTTCAGAGACCACACATGGATCCACCAGTGTCATTGCATGTGGGTTCTTTTTACTAACAACAACCAGAGTCATTGCATGTGTGTTCTTTTCACATACCACATATGGATCCACCAGTGTCATTGCATGTGTGTTCTTTCACAATCCACCTATGGATCCACCAGTGTCATTGCATGTGTGTTCTTTTTACTAACAACAACCAGAGTCATTGAAATGTGTGGTATCTTTTCACATACCAACTATGGATCCACCAGTGTCATTGCATGTGTGTTCTTTTCACAATCCACCTATGGATCCACCAGTGTCATTGAATGTGTGTTCTTTTTACTAACAACAACTAGAGTCATTTCATGACTGTTCTTTTCACATACCACATATGGATCCAACAGTGTCATTGCATGTGTGCAATTTTTACTAACAACAACCAGTGTCATTGCATGTGTGTTCTTTTCACATACCACATATGGATCCACCAGTGTCATTGCATGTGTGTTCTCTTCAGAGACCACACATGGATCCACCAGTGTCATTGCATGTGTGTTCTTGTTACTAACAACAACCAGAGTCATTGCATGCGTGTTCTTTTCACATACCACATATGGATCCACCAGTGTCATTGCATGTGTGTTCTTTTCACAATCCACCTATGGATCCACCAGTGTCATTGCATGTGTGTTCTTTTTCCTAACAACAACTGGAGTCATTTCATGACTGTTCTTTTCACATACCAGATACGGATCCACCTGTGTCATTGAAATGTCTGTTCTCTTTAGAGACCACACATGGATCCACCAGTGTCATTACATGTGTGTTCTTTTTACTAACAACAACTGGAGTCATTACATGTATGTTCTTTTCGCATACCACATATGGATCCCCTAGTGTCATTGCATGTGTGCTCTTTTCACAATCCACCTATGGATCCACCGGTGTCATTGCATGTGTGTTCTTTTTACTAACAACACCCAGAGTCATTGAAATGTGTGTTCTTTTCACATACCACCTATGGATCCACCAGTGTCATTGCATGTGTGTTCTTTTCACAATCCACCTATGGATCCACCAGTGTCATTGCATGTGTGTTCTTTTTACTAACAACAAGTGGAGTCATTTCATGACTGTTCTTTTCACATACCACATATGGATCCACCTGTGTCATTGAAATGTGCGTTCTCTTTAGAGACCACACATGGATCCACCAGTGTCATTACATGTGTGTTCTTTTTACTAACAACAACTGGAGTCATTACATGTATGTTCTTTTCGCATACCACATATGGATCCCCTAGTGTCATTGCATGTGTGCTCTTTTCACAATCCACCTATGGATCCACCAGTGTCATTGCATGTGTGTTCTTTTTACTAACAACCCCTAGAGTCATTAAAATGTGTGTTCTTTTCACATACCACATATGGATCCACCAGTGTCATTGCATGTGTGTTCTTTTCACAATCCACCTATGGATCCACCAGTGTCATTGCATGTGTGTTCTTTTTACTAACAACAACCAGAGTCATTGCATGTGTGTTCGTTTCACATACGACATATGGATCCACCGGTGTCATTGAAATGTTTGTGCTCTTCAGAGACCACACATGGATCCACCAGTGTCATTGCATGTGTGTTCTTTTTACTAACAACAACCAGAGTCATTGCATGTGTGTTCTTTTCACATACCACATATGGATCCACCAGTGTCATTGCATGTGTGTTCTTTCACAATCCACCTATGGATCCACCAGTGTCATTGCATGTGTGTTCTTTTTACTAACAACCAGAGTCATTGAAATGTGTGGTATCTTTTCACATACCACCTATGGATCCACCAGTGTCATTGCATGTGTGTTCTTTTCACAATCCACCTATGGATCCACCAGTGTCATTGAATGTGTGTTCTTTTTACTAACAACAACTGGAGTCATTTCATGACTGTTCTTTTCACATACCACATATGGATCCACTAGTGTCATTGCATCTGTTCTGTTTTCACAATCCACCTATGGATCCACCAGTGTCATTGCATGTGTGTTCTTTTTACTAACAACACCTAGAGTCATTAAAATGTGTGTTCTTTTCACATACCACATGTGGATCCACCAGTGTCATTGCATGTGTGTTCTTTTCACAATCCACCTATGGATCCACCAGTGTCATTGCATGTGTGTTCTTTTTACTAACAACAACCAGAGTCATTGCATGTGTGTTCGTTTCACATACCACATATGGATCCACCAGTGTCATTGCATGTGTGTTCTTTCACAATCCACCTATGGATCCACCAGTGTCATTGCATGTGTGTTCTTTTTACTAACAACTACTAGAGTCATTTCACGACTGTTCTTTTCACATACCACATATGGATCCACCAGTGTCATTGCATGTGTGCAATTTTTACTAAGAACAACCAGTGTCATTGCATGTGTGTTCTTTTCACATACCACATATGGATCCACCAATGTCATTGCATGTGTGTTCTCTTCAGAGACCACACATGGATCCACCAGTGTCATTGCATGTGTGTTCTTGTTACTAACAACAACCAGAGTCATTGCATGCGTGTTCTTTTCACATACCACATATGGATCCACCAGTGTCATTGCATGTGTGTTCTTTTCACAATCCACCTATGGATCCACCAGTGTTATTGCATGTGTGTTCTTTTTCCTAACAACAACTGGAGTCATTTCATGACTGTTCTTTTCACATACCAGATACGGATCCACCTGTCATTGAAATGTGTGTTCTCTTTAGAGACCACACATGGATCCACCAGTGTCATTACATGTCTGTTCTTTTTACTAACAACAACTAGAGTCATTACATGTATGTTCTTTTGGCATACCACATATGGATCCCCTAGTGTCATTGCATGTGTGCTCTTTTCACAATCCACCTATGGATACACCAGTGTCATTGCATCTGTGTTCTTGTTACTAACAACAACCAGAGTCATTGCATGCGTGTTCTTTTCACATACCACATATGGATCCACCAGTGTCATTGCATGTGTGTTCTTTTCACAATCCACCTATGGATCCACCAGTGTCATTGCATGTGTGTTCTTTTTCCTAACAACAACTAGAGTCATTTCATGACTGTTCTTTTCACGTACCAGATACGGATCCACCTGTGTCATTCAAATGTGTGTTCTCTTTAGAGAACACACATGGATCCACTAGTGTCATTACATGTGTGTTCTTTTTACTAACAACAACTGGAGTCATTACATGTATGTTCTTTTCGCATACCACATATGCATCCCCTAGTGTCATTGCATGTGTGCTCTTTTCACAATCCACCTATGGATCCACCAGTGTCATTGCATGTGTGTTCTTTTTACTAACAACACCCAGAGTCATTGAAATGTGTGTTCTTTTCACATACCACCTATGGATCCACCAGTGTCATTGCATGTGTGTTCTTTTCACAATCCACCTATGGATCCACCAGTGTCATTGCATGTGTGTTCTTTTTACTAACAACAAGTGGAGTCATTTCATGACTGTTCTTTTCACATACCACATATGGATCCACCTGTGTCATTGAAATGTGTGTTCTCTTTAGAGACCACACATGGATCCACCAGTGTCATTACATGTGTGTTCTTTTTACTAACAACAACTAGAGTCATTACATGTATGTTCTTTTCGCATACCACATATGGATCCCCTAGTGTCATTGCATGTGTGCTCTTTTCACAATCCACCTATGGATCCACCAGTGTCATTGCATGTGTGTTCTTTTTACTAACAACACCTAGAGTCATTAAAATGTGTGTTCTTTTCACATACCACATATGGATCCACCAGTGTCATTGCATGTGTGTTCTTTGCACAATCCACCTATGGATCCACCAGTGTCATTGCATGTGTGTTCTTTTTACTAACAACAACCAGAGTCATTGCATGTGTGTTCGTTTCACATACCACATATGGATCCACCGGTGTCATTGAAATGTGTGTGCTCTTCAGAGACCACACATGGATCCACCAGTGTCATTGCATATGTGTTCTTTTTACTAACAACAACCAGAGTCATTGCATGTGTGTTCTTTTCACATACCACATATGGATCCACCAGTGTCATTGCATGTGTGTTCTTTCACAATCCACCTATGGATCCACCAGTGTCATTGCATGTGTGTTCTTTTTACTAACAACAACCAGAGTCATTGAAATGTGTGTTCTTTTCACATACCACCTATGGATCCACCAGTGTCATTGCATGTGTGTTCTTTTGACAATCCACCTATGGATCCACCAGTGTCATTGCATGTGTGTTCTTTTTACTAACAACAACTAGAGTCATTTCATGACTGTTCTTTTCACATACCACATATGGATCCACTAGTGTCATTGCATCTGTTCTGTTTTTACAATCCACCTATGGATCCACCAGTGTCATTGCATGTGTGTTCTTTTTACTAACAACAACCAGAGTCATTGCATGTGTGTTCTTTTCACATACCACATATGGATCCACCAGTTTCATTGAAATGTGTGTTCTCTTCAGAGACCACACATGGATCCACCAGTGTCATTGCATGTGTGTTCTTTTTACTAACAACAACCAGAGTCATTGCATGTGTGTTCTTTTCACATACCACATATGGATCCACCAGTGTCATTGCATGTGTGTTCTTTCACAATCCACCTATGGATCCACCAGTGTCATTGCATGTGTGTTCTTTTTACTAACAACTACTAGAGTCATTTCATGACTGTTCTTTTCACATACCACATATGGATCCACCAGTGTCATTTCATGTGTGCAATTTTTACTAACAACAACCAGTGTCATTGAATGTGTGTTCTTTTCACATACCACATATGGATCCACCAGTGTCATTGCATGTGTGTTCTCTTCAGAGACCACACATGGATCCACCAGTGTCATTGCATGTGTGTTCTTGTTACTAACAACCAGAGTCATTGCATGCGTGTTCTTTTCACATACCACATATGGATCCACCAGTGTCATTGCATGTGTGTTCTTTTCACAATCCACCTATGGATCCACCAGTGTCATTGCATGTGTGTTCTTTTTCCTAACAACAACTGGAGTCATTTCATGACTGTTCTTTTCACGTACCAGATACGGATCCACCTGTGTCATTGAAATGTGTGTTCTCTTTAGAGACCACACATGGATCCACCAGTGTCATTACATGTGTGTTCTTTTTACTAACAACAACTGGAGTCATTACATGTATGTTCTTTTCGCATACCACATATGGATCCCCTAGTGTCATTGCATGTGTGCTCTTTTCACAATCCACCTATCGATCCACCAGTGTCATTGCATGTGTGTTCTTTATACTAACAACACCCAGAGTCATTGAAATGTGTGTTCTTTTCACAAACCACCTATGGATCCACCAGTGTCATTACATGTGTGTTCTTTTCACAATCCACCTATGGATCCACCAGTGTCATTGCATGTGTGTTCTTTTTACTAACAACAAGTGGAGTCATTTCATGACTGTTCTTTTCACATACCACATATGGATCCACCTGTGTCATTGAAATGTGTGTTCTCTTTAGAGACCACACATGGATCCACCAGTGTCATTACATGTGTGTTCTTTTTACTAACAACAACTGGAGTCATTACATGTATGTTCTTTTCGCATACCACATATGGATCCCCTAGTGTCATTGCATGTGTGCTCTTTTCACAATCCACCTATGGATCCACCAGTGTCATTGCATGTGTGTTCTTTTTACTAACAACCCCTAGAGTCATTAAAATGTGTGTTCTTTTCACATACCACATATGGATCCACCAGTGTCATTGCATGTGTGTTCTTTTCACAATCCACCTATGGATCCACCAGTGTCATTGCATGTGTGTTCTTTTTACTAACAACAACCAGAGTCATTGCATGTGTGTTCGTTTCACATACGACATATGGATCCACCGGTGTCATTGAAATGTTTGTGCTCTTCAGAGACCACACATGGATCCACCAGTGTCATTGCATGTGGGTTCTTTTTACTAACAACAACCAGAGTCATTGCATGTGTGTTCTTTTCACATACCACATATGGATCCACCAGTGTCATTGCATGTGTGTTCTTTCACAATCCACCTATGGATCCACCAGTGTCATTGCATGTGTGTTCTTTTTACTAACAACAACCAGTCATTGAAATGTGTGGTATCTTTTCACATACCAACTATGGATCCACCAGTGTCATTGCATGTGTGTTCTTTTCACAATCCACCTATGGATCCACCAGTGTCATTGAATGTGTGTTCTTTTTACTAACAACAACTGGAGTCATTTCATGACTGTTCTTTTCGCATACCACATATGGATCCACCAGTGTCATTGCATGTGTGTTCTTTTTCCTAACAACAACTAGAGTCATTTCATGACTGTTCTTTTCACGTACCAGATACGGATCCACCTGTGTCATTCAAATGTGTGTTCTCTTTAGAGAACACACATGGATCCACTAGTGTCATTACATGTGTGTTCTTTTTACTAACAACAACTGGAGTCATTACATGTATGTTCTTTTCGCATACCACATATGCATCCCCTAGTGTCATTGCATGTGTGCTCTTTTCACAATCCACCTATGGATCCACCAGTGTCATTGCATGTGTGTTCTTTTTACTAACAACACCCAGAGTCATTGAAATGTGTGTTCTTTTCACATACCACCTATGGATCCACCAGTGTCATTGCATGTGTGTTCTTTTCACAATCCACCTATGGATCCACCAGTGTCATTGCATGTGTGTTCTTTTTACTAACAACAAGTGGAGTCATTTCATGACTGTTCTTTTCACATACCACATATGGATCCACCTGTGTCATTGAAATGTGTGTTCTCTTTAGAGACCACACATGGATCCACCAGTGTCATTACATGTGTGTTCTTTTTACTAACAACAACTAGAGTCATTACATGTATGTTCTTTTCGCATACCACATATGGATCCCCTAGTGTCATTGCATGTGTGCTCTTTTCACAATCCACCTATGGATCCACCAGTGTCATTGCATGTGTGTTCTTTTTACTAACAACACCTAGAGTCATTAAAATGTGTGTTCTTTTCACATACCACATATGGATCCACCAGTGTCATTGCATGTGTGTTCTTTGCACAATCCACCTATGGATCCACCAGTGTCATTGCATGTGTGTTCTTTTTACTAACAACAACCAGAGTCATTGCATGTGTGTTCGTTTCACATACCACATATGGATCCACCGGTGTCATTGAAATGTGTGTGCTCTTCAGAGACCACACATGGATCCACCAGTGTCATTGCATATGTGTTCTTTTTACTAACAACAACCAGAGTCATTGCATGTGTGTTCTTTTCACATACCACATATGGATCCACCAGTGTCATTGCATGTGTGTTCTTTCACAATCCACCTATGGATCCACCAGTGTCATTGCATGTGTGTTCTTTTTACTAACAACAACCAGAGTCATTGAAATGTGTGTTCTTTTCACATACCACCTATGGATCCACCAGTGTCATTGCATGTGTGTTCTTTTGACAATCCACCTATGGATCCACCAGTGTCATTGCATGTGTGTTCTTTTTACTAACAACAACTAGAGTCATTTCATGACTGTTCTTTTCACATACCACATATGGATCCACTAGTGTCATTGCATCTGTTCTGTTTTTACAATCCACCTATGGATCCACCAGTGTCATTGCATGTGTGTTCTTTTTACTAACAACAACCAGAGTCATTGCATGTGTGTTCTTTTCACATACCACATATGGATCCACCAGTGTCATTGAAATGTGTGTTCTCTTCAGAGACCACACATGGATCCACCAGTGTCATTGCATGTGTGTTCTTTTTACTAACAACAACCAGAGTCATTGCATGTGTGTTCTTTTCACATACCACATATGGATCCACCAGTGTCATTGCATGTGTGTTCTTTCACAATCCACCTATGGATCCACCAGTGTCATTGCATGTGTGTTCTTTTTACTAACAACTACTAGAGTCATTTCATGACTGTTCTTTTCACATACCACATATGGATCCACCAGTGTCATTTCATGTGTGCAATTTTTACTAACAACAACCAGTGTCATTGAATGTGTGTTCTTTTCACATACCACATATGGATCCACCAGTGTCATTGCATGTGTGTTCTCTTCAGAGACCACACATGGATCCACCAGTGTCATTGCATGTGTGTTCTTGTTACTAACAACCAGAGTCATTGCATGCGTGTTCTTTTCACATACCACATATGGATCCACCAGTGTCATTGCATGTGTGTTCTTTTCACAATCCACCTATGGATCCACCAGTGTCATTGCATGTGTGTTCTTTTTCCTAACAACAACTGGAGTCATTTCATGACTGTTCTTTTCACGTACCAGATACGGATCCACCTGTGTCATTGAAATGTGTGTTCTCTTTAGAGACCACACATGGATCCACCAGTGTCATTACATGTGTGTTCTTTTTACTAACAACAACTGGAGTCATTACATGTATGTTCTTTTCGCATACCACATATGGATCCCCTAGTGTCATTGCATGTGTGCTCTTTTCACAATCCACCTATCGATCCACCAGTGTCATTGCATGTGTGTTCTTTATACTAACAACACCCAGAGTCATTGAAATGTGTGTTCTTTTCACAAACCACCTATGGATCCACCAGTGTCATTACATGTGTGTTCTTTTCACAATCCACCTATGGATCCACCAGTGTCATTGCATGTGTGTTCTTTTTACTAACAACAAGTGGAGTCATTTCATGACTGTTCTTTTCACATACCACATATGGATCCACCTGTGTCATTGAAATGTGTGTTCTCTTTAGAGACCACACATGGATCCACCAGTGTCATTACATGTGTGTTCTTTTTACTAACAACAACTGGAGTCATTACATGTATGTTCTTTTCGCATACCACATATGGATCCCCTAGTGTCATTGCATGTGTGCTCTTTTCACAATCCACCTATGGATCCACCAGTGTCATTGCATGTGTGTTCTTTTTACTAACAACCCCTAGAGTCATTAAAATGTGTGTTCTTTTCACATACCACATATGGATCCACCAGTGTCATTGCATGTGTGTTCTTTTCACAATCCACCTATGGATCCACCAGTGTCATTGCATGTGTGTTCTTTTTACTAACAACAACCAGAGTCATTGCATGTGTGTTCGTTTCACATACGACATATGGATCCACCGGTGTCATTGAAATGTTTGTGCTCTTCAGAGACCACACATGGATCCACCAGTGTCATTGCATGTGGGTTCTTTTTACTAACAACAACCAGAGTCATTGCATGTGTGTTCTTTTCACATACCACATATGGATCCACCAGTGTCATTGCATGTGTGTTCTTTCACAATCCACCTATGGATCCACCAGTGTCATTGCATGTGTGTTCTTTTTACTAACAACAACCAGTCATTGAAATGTGTGGTATCTTTTCACATACCAACTATGGATCCACCAGTGTCATTGCATGTGTGTTCTTTTCACAATCCACCTATGGATCCACCAGTGTCATTGAATGTGTGTTCTTTTTACTAACAACAACTGGAGTCATTT
This sequence comes from Avena sativa, assembly GCA_916181665.1. NCBI lineage: Eukaryota > Viridiplantae > Streptophyta > Magnoliopsida > Poales > Poaceae > Avena > Avena sativa. The sequence goes on from OV702290.1 coordinate 35,458,255, forward strand.
CATGACTGTTCTTTTCACATACCACATATGGATCCAACAGTGTCATTGCATGTGTGCAATTTTTACTAACAACAACCAGTGTCATTGCATGTGTGTTCTTTTCACATACCACATATGGATCCACCAGTGTCATTGCATGTGTGTTCTCTTCAGAGACCACACATGGATCCACCAGTGTCATTGCATGTGTGTTCTTGTTACTAACAACAACCAGAGTCATTGCATGCGTGTTCTTTTCACATACCACATATGGATCCACCAGTGTCATTGCATGTGTGTTCTTTTCACAATCCACCTATGGATCCACCAGTGTCATTGCATGTGTGTTCTTTTTCCTAACAACAACTGGAGTCATTTCATGACTGTTCTTTTCACATACCAGATACGGATCCACCTGTGTCATTGAAATGTGTGTTCTCTTTAGAGACCACACATGGATCCACCAGTGTCATTACATGTGTGTTCTTTTTACTAACAACAACTGGAGTCATTACATGTATGTTCTTTTCGCATACCACATATGGATCCCCTAGTGTCATTGCATGTGTGCTCTTTTCACAATCCACCTATGGATCCACCGGTGTCATTGCATGTGTGTTCTTTTTACTAACAACACCCAGAGTCATTGAAATGTGTGTTCTTTTCACATACCACCTATGGATCCACCAGTGTCATTGCATGTGTGTTCTTTTCACAATCCACCTATGGATCCACCAGTGTCATTGCATGTGTGTTCTTTTTACTAACAACAAGTGGAGTCATTTCATGACTGTTCTTTTCACATACCACATATGGATCCACCTGTGTCATTGAAATGTGCGTTCTCTTTAGAGACCACACATGGATCCACCAGTGTCATTACATGTGTGTTCTTTTTACTAACAACAACTGGAGTCATTACATGTATGTTCTTTTCGCATACCACATATGGATCCCCTAGTGTCATTGCATGTGTGCTCTTTTCACAATCCACCTATGGATCCACCAGTGTCATTGCATGTGTGTTCTTTTTACTAACAACCCCTAGAGTCATTAAAATGTGTGTTCTTTTCACATACCACATATGGATCCACCAGTGTCATTGCATGTGTGTTCTTTTCACAATCCACCTATGGATCCACCAGTGTCATTGCATGTGTGTTCTTTTTACTAACAACAACCAGAGTCATTGCATGTGTGTTCGTTTCACATACGACATATGGATCCACCGGTGTCATTGAAATGTTTGTGCTCTTCAGAGACCACACATGGATCCACCAGTGTCATTGCATGTGTGTTCTTTTTACTAACAACAACCAGAGTCATTGCATGTGTGTTCTTTTCACATACCACATATGGATCCACCAGTGTCATTGCATGTGTGTTCTTTCACAATCCACCTATGGATCCACCAGTGTCATTGCATGTGTGTTCTTTTCACAATCCACCTATGGATCCACCAGTGTCATTGAATGTGTGTTCTTTTTACTAACAACAACTGGAGTCATTTCATGACTGTTCTTTTCACATACCACATATGGATCCACTAGTGTCATTGCATCTGTTCTGTTTTCACAATCCACCTATGGATCCACCAGTGTCATTGCATGTGTGTTCTTTTTACTAACAACACCTAGAGTCATTAAAATGTGTGTTCTTTTCACATACCACATGTGGATCCACCAGTGTCATTGCATGTGTGTTCTTTTCACAATCCACCTATGGATCCACCAGTGTCATTGCATGTGTGTTCTTTTTACTAACAACAACCAGAGTCATTGCATGTGTGTTCGTTTCACATACCACATATGGATCCACCAGTGTCATTGCATGTGTGTTCTTTCACAATCCACCTATGGATCCACCAGTGTCATTGCATGTGTGTTCTTTTTACTAACAACTACTAGAGTCATTTCACGACTGTTCTTTTCACATAGCACATATGGATCCACCAGTGTCATTGCATGTGTGCAATTTTTACTAAGAACAACCAGTGTCATTGCATGTGTGTTCTTTTCACATACCACATATGGATCCACCAGTGTCATTGCATGTGTGTTCTCTTCAGAGACCACACATGGATCCACTAGTGTCATTGCATGTGTGTTCTTGTTACTAACAACAACCAGAGTCATTGCATGCGTGTTCTTTTCACATACCACATATGGATCCACCAGTGTCATTGCATGTGTGTTCTTTTCACAATCCACCTATGGATCCACCAGTGTCATTGCATGTGTGTTCTTTTTCCTAACAACAACTGGAGTCATTTCATGACTCTTCTTTTCACATACCAGATACGGATCCACCTGTCATTGAAATGTGTGTTCTCTTTTGAGACCACACATGGATCCACCAGTGTCATTACATGTGTGTTCTTTTTACTAACAACAACTGGAGTCATTACATGTATGTTCTTTTCGCATACCACATATGGATCCCCTAGTGTCATTGCATGTGTGCTATTTTCACAATCCACCTATGGATCCACCAGTGTCATTGCATGTGTGTTCTTGTTACTAACAACAACCAGAGTCATTGCATGCGTGTTCTTTTCACATACCACATATGGATCCACTAGTGTCATTGCATGTGTGTTCTTTTCACAATCCACCTATGGATCCACCAGTGTCATTGCATGTGTGTTCTTTTTCCTAACAACAACTAGAGTCATTTCATGACTGTTCTTTTCACATACCAGATACGGATCCACCTGTGTCATTGAAATGTGTGTTCTCTTTAGAGACCACACATGGATCCACCAGTGTCATTACATGTGTGTTCTTTTTACTAACAACAACTGGAGTCATTACATGTATGTTCTTTTCGCATACCACATATGGATCCCCTAGTGTCATTGCATGTGTGCTCTTTTCACAATCCACCTATGGATCCACCAGTGTCATTGCATGTGTGTTCTTTTTACTAACAACACCTAGAGTCATTGAAATGTGTGTTCTTTTCACATACCACCTATGGATCCACCAGTGTCATTGCATGTGTGTTCTTTTCACAATCCACCTATGGATCCACCAGTGTCATTGCATGTGTGTTCTTTTTACTAACAACAACTAGAGTCATTTCATGACTGTTCTTTTCACATACCACATATGGATCCACCTGTTTCATTGAAATGTGTGTTCTCTTTAGAGACCACACATGGATCCACCAGTGTCATTACATGTGTGTTCTTTTTACTAACAACAACTGGAGTCATTACATGTATGTTCTTTTCGCATACCACATATGGATCCCCTAGTGTCATTGCATGTGTGGTCTTTTCACAATCCACCTATGGATCCACCAGTGTCATTGCATGTGTGTTCTTTTTACTAACAACACGTAGAGTCATTAAAATGTGTGTTCTTTTCACATACCACATGTGGATCCACCGGTGTCATTGCATGTGTGTTCTTTTCACAATCCACCTATGGATCCACCAGTGTCATTGCATGTGTGTTCTTTTTACTAACAACAACCAGAGTCATTGCATGTGTGTTCGTTTCACATACCACATATGGATCCACCGGTGTCATTGAAATGTGTGTGCTCTTCAGAGACCACACATGGATCCACCAGTGTCATTGCATGTGTGTTCTTTTTACTAACAACAACCAGAGTCATTGCATGTGTGTTCTTTTCACATACCTCATATGGATCCACCAGTGTCATTGCATGTGTGTTCTTTCACAATCCACCTATGGATCCCCCAGTGTCATTGCATGTGTGTTCTTTTTACTAACAACAACCAGAGTCATTGAAATGTGTGTTCTTTTCACATACCACCTATGGATCCACCAGTGTCATTGCATGTGTGTTCTTTTCACAATCCACCTATGGATCCACCAGTGTCATTGCATGTGTGTTCTTTTTACTACCAACAACTAGAGTCATTTCATGACTGTTCTTTTCACATACCACATATGGATCCACTAGTGTCATTGCATCTGTTCTGTTTTCACAATCCACCTATGGATCCACCAGTGTCATTGCACGTGTGTTCTTTTTACTAACAACAACCAGAGTCATTGCATGTGTGTTCTCTTCACATACCACATATGGATCCACCGGTGTCATTGAAATGTGTGTTCTCTTCAGAGACCACACATGGATCCACCAGTGTCATTGCATGTGTGTTCTTTTTACTAACAACAACCAGAGTCATTGCATGTGTGTTCTTTTCACATACCACATATGGATCGACCAGTGTCATTGCATGTGTGTTCTTTCACAATCCACCTATGGATCCACCAGTGTCATTGCCTGTGTGTTCTTTTTACTAACAACTACTAGAGTCATTTCATGACTGTTCTTTTCACATACCACATATGGATCCACCAGTGTCATTGCATGTGTGCAATTTTTACTAAGAACAACCAGTGTCATTGCATGTGTGTTCTTTTCACATACCACATATGGATCCACCAGTGTCATTGCATGTGTGTTCTCTTCAGAGACCACACATGGATCCACCAGTGTCATTGCATGTGCGTTCTTGTTACTAACAACAACCAGAGTCATAGCATGCGTGTTCTTTTCACATACCACATATGGATCCACCAGTGTCATTGCATGTGTGTTCTTTTCACAATCCACCTATGGATCCACCAGTGTCATTGCATGTGTGTTCTTTTTCCTAACAACAACTAGAGTCATTTCATGACTGTTCTTTTTGCATACCACATATGGATCCCCTAGTGTCATTGCATGTGTGCTCTTTTCACAATCCACCTATGGATCCACCAGTGTCATTGCATGTGTGTTCTTGTTACTAACAACAACCAGAGTCATTGCATGCGTGTTCTTTTCACATACCACATATGGATCCACCAGTGTCATTGCATGTGTGTTCTTTTCACAATCCACCTATGGATCCACCAGTGTCATTGCATGTGTGTTCTTTTTCCTTACAACAACTGGAGTCATTTCATGACTATTCTTTTCACATACCAGATACGGATCCACCTGTGTCATTGAAATGTGTGTTGTCTTTAGATACCACACATGGATCCACCAGTGTCATTACATGTGTGTTCTTTTTACTAACAACAACTGGAGTCATTACATGTATGTTCTTTTCACATACCACATATGGATCCCCTAGTGTCATTGCATGTGTGCTCTTTTCACAATCCACCTATGGATCCACCAGTGTCATTGCATGTGTGTTCTTTTTACTAACAACACCCAGAGTCATTGAAATGTGTGTTCTTTTCACATACCACCTATGCATCCACCAGTGTCATTGCATGTGTGTTCTTTTCACAATCAACCTATGGATCCACCAGTGTCATTGCATGTGTGTTCTTTTTACTAACAACAAGTGGAGTCATTTCATGACTGTTCTTTTCACATACCACATATGGATCCACCTGTGTCATTGAAATGTGTGTTCTCTTTAGAGACCACACATGGATCTACCAGTGTCATTACATGTGTGTTCTTTTTACTAACAACAACTGGAGTCATTACATGTATGTTCTTTTCGCATACCACATATGGATCCCCTAGTGTCATTTCATGTGTGCTCTTTTCACAATCCACCTATGGATCCACCAGTGTCATTGCATGTGTGTTCTTTTTACTAACAACACCTAGAGTCATTAAAATGTGTGTTCTTTTCACATACCACATATGGATCCACCAGTGTCATTGCATGTGTGTTCTTTTCACAATCCACGTATGGATCCACCAGTGTCATTGCATGTGTGTTCTTTTTACTAACAACAACCAGAGTCATTGCATGTGTGTTGTTTTCACATACCACATATGGATCCACCAGTGTCATTGCATGTGTGTTCTTTTCCCAATGCACCTATGGATCCACCAGTGTCATTGCATGTGTGTTCTTTTTACTAACAACAACCAGAGTCATTGAAATGTGTGTTCTTTTCACATACCACCTATGGATCCACCAGTGTCATTGCATGTGTGTTCTTTTCACAATCCACGTATGGATCCACCAGTGTCATTGCATGTGTGTTCTTTTTACTAACAACAACCAGAGTCATTGCATGTGTGTTCGTTTCACATACCACATATGGATCCACCGGTGTCATTGAAATGTGTGTGCTCTTCAGAGACCACACATGGATCCACCAGTGTCATTGCATGTGTGTTCTTTTTACTAACAACAACCAGAGTCATTGCATGTGTGTTCTTTTCACATACCACATATGGATCCACCAGTGTCATTGCATGTGTGTTCTTTCACAATCCACCTATGGATCCACCAGTGTCATTGCATGTGTGTTCTTTTTACTAAAAACAACCAGAGTCATTGAAATGTGTGTTCTTTTCACCTACCACCCATGGATCCACCAGTGTCATTTCATGTGTGTTCTTTTCACAATCCACCTATGGATCCACCAGTGTCATTGCATGTGTGTTCTTTTTACTAACAACAACTGGAGTCATTTCATGACTGTTCTTTTCACATACCACATATGGATCCACTAGTTTCATTGCATCTGTTCTGTTTTCACAATCCACATATGGATCCACCAGTGTCATTGCATGTGTGTTCTTTTTACTAACAACAACTAGAGTCATTGCATGTGTGTTCTTTTCACATACCACTTATGGATCCACCGGTGTCATTGAAATGTGTGTTCTCTTCAGGGACCACACATGGATCCACCAGTGTCATTGCATGTGTGTTCTTTTTACTAACAACAACCAGAGTCATTGTATGTGTGTTCTTTTCACATACCACATATGGATCCACCAGTGTCATTGCATGTGTGTTCTTTCACAATCCACCTATGGATCCACCAGTGTCATTGCATGTGTGTTCTTTTTACTAACAACTACTAGAGTCATTTCATGACTGTTCTTTTCACATACCACATATGGATCCACCAGTGTCATTGCATGTGTGCAATTTTTACTAAGAACAACCAGTGTCATTGCATGTGTGTTCTTTTCACATACCACATATGGATCCACCAGTGTCATTGATATGTGTGTTCTCTTCAGAGACCACACATGGATCCACCAGTGTCGTTGCATGTGTGTTCTTGTTACTAACAACAACCAGAGTCATTGCATGCGTGTTCTTTTCACATACCACATATGGATCCACCAGTGTCATTGCATGTGTGTTCTTTTCACAATCCACCTATTGATCCACCAGTGTCATTGCATGTGTGTTCTTTTTCCTAACAACAACTGCAGTCATTTCATGACTGTTCTTTTCACATACCAGATACGGATCCACCTGTCATTGAAATGTGTGTTCTCTTTAGAGACCACACATGGATCCACCAGTGTCATTACATGTGTGTTCTTCTTACTAAAAACAAGTGGAGGCATTACATGTATGTTCTTTTCGCATACCACATATGGATCCCCTAGTGTCATTGCATGTGTGCTCTTTTCACAATCCACCTATGGATCCACCAGTGTCATTGCATGTGTGTTCTTTTTACTAACAACACCCAGAGTCATTGAAATGTGTGTTCTTTTCACATACCACCTATGGATCCACCAGTGTCATTGCATGTGTGTTCTTTTCACAATCCACCTATGGATCCACCAGTGTCATTGCATGTGTGTTCTTTTTACTAACAACAACTGGAGTCATTTCATGACTGTTCTTTTCACATACCACATATGGATCCACCTGTGTCATTGAAATGTGTGTTCTCTTTAGAGACCACACATGGATCCACCAGTGTCATTACATGTGTGTTCTTTTTACTAACAACAACTGGAGTCATTACATGTATGTTCTTTTCGCATACCACATATGGATCCCTAGTGTCATTGCATGTGTTCTCTTTTCACAATCCACCTATGGATCCACCAGTGTCATTGCATGTGTGTTCTTTTTACTAACAACACCTAGAGTCACTGAAATGTGTGTTCTTTTCACATACCACCTATGGATCCACCAGTGTCATTGCATGTGTGTTCTTTTCGCAATCCACCTATGGATCCACCAGTGTCATTGCATGTGTGTTCTTTTTACTAACAACAACCAGAGTCATTGCATGTGTGTTCGTTTCACATACCACATATGGATCCACCGGTGTCATTGAAATGTGTGTGCTCTTCAGAGACCACACATGGATCCACCAGTGTCATTGCATGTGTGTTCTTTTTACTAACAACAACCAGAGTCATTGTATGTGTGTTCTTTTCACATACCACATATGGATCCACCAGTGTCATTGCATGTGTGTTCTTTCACAATCCACCTATGGATCCACCAGTGTCATTGCATGTGTGTTCTTTTTACTAACAACTACTAGAGTCATTTCATGACTGTCCTTTTCACATACCACATATGGATCCACCAGTGTCATTGCATGTGTGCAATTTTTACTAACAACAACCAGTGTCATTGCATGTGTGTTCTTTTCACATACCACATATGGATCCACCAGTGTCATTGCATGTGTGTTCTCTTCAGAGACCACACAAGGATCCACCAGTGTCATTGCATGTGTGTTCTTGTTACTAACAACAACCAGAGTCATTGCATGCGTGTTCTTTTCACATACCACATATGGATCCACTAGTGTCATTGCATGTGTGTTCTTTTCACAATCCACCTATTGATCCACCAGTGTCATTGCATGTGTGTTCTTTTTCCTAACAACAACTGGAGTCATTTCATGACTCTTCTTTTCACATACCAGATACGGATCCACCTGTCATTGAAATGTGTGTTCTCTTTAGAGACCACACATGGATCCACCAGTGTCATTACATGTGTGTTCTTTTTACTAAAAACAACTGGAGTCATTACATGTATGTTCTTTTCGCATACCACATATGGATCCCCTAGTGTCATTGCATGTGTGGTCTTTTCACAATCCACCTATGGATCCACCAGTGTCATTGCATGTGTGTTCTTTTTACTAACAACACCCAGAGTCATTGAAATGTGTGTTCTTTTCACATACCACCTATGGATCCACCAGTGTCATTGCATGTGTGTTCTTTTCACAATCCACCTATGGATCCACCAGTGTCATTGCATGTGTGTTCTTTTTACTAACAACAACTAGAGTCATTTCATGACTGTTCTTTTCACATACCACATATGGATCCACCTGTGTCATTGAAATGTGTGTTCTCTTTAGAGACCACACATGGATCCACCAGTGTCATTACATGTGTGTTCTTTTTACTAACAACAACTGGAGTCATTACATGTATGTTCTTTTCGCATACCACATATGGATCCCTAGTGTCATTGCATGTGTGCTCTTTTCACAATCCACCTATGGATCCACCAGTGTCATTGCATGTGTGTTCTTTTTACTAACAACACCTAGAGTCACTGAAATGTGTGTTCTTTTCACATACCACCTATGGATCCACTAGTGTCATTGCATGTGTGTTCTTTTCGCAATCCACCTATGGATCCACCAGTGTCATTACATGTGTGTTCTTTTTACTAACAACAACCAGAGTCATTGCATGTGTGTTCGTTTCACATACCACATATGGATCCACCGGTGTCATTGAAATGTGTGTGCTCTTCAGAGACCACACATGGATCCACCAGTGTCATTGCATGTGTGTTCTTTTTACTAACAACAACCAGAGTCATTGTATGTGTGTTCTTTTCACATACCACATATGGATCCACCAGTGTCATTGCATGTGTGTTCTTTCACAATCCACCTATGGATCCACCAGTGTCATTGCATGTGTGTTCTTTTTACTAACAACTACTAGAGTCATTTCATGACTGTCCTTTTCACATACCACATATGGATCCACCAGTGTCATTGCATGTGTGCAATTTTTACTAACAACAACCAGTGTCATTGCATGTGTGTTCTTTTCACATACCACATATGGATCCACCAGTGTCATTGCATGTGTTTTCTCTTCAGAGACCACACAAGGATCCACCAGTGTCATTGCATGTGTGTTCTTGTTACTAACAACAACCAGAGTCATTGCATGCGTGTTCTTTTCACATACCACATATGGATCCACTAGTGTCATTGCATGTGTGTTCTTTTCACAATCCACCTATTGATCCACCAGTGTCATTGCATGTGTGTTCTTTTTCCTAACAACAACTGGAGTCATTTCATGACTGTTCTTTTCACATACCAGATACGGATCCACCTGTCATTGAAATGTGTGTTCTCTTTAGAGACCACACATGGATCCACCAGTGTCATTACATGTGTGTTCTTTTTACTAACAACAACTGGAGTCATTACATGTATGTTCTTTTCGCATACCACATATGGATCCCCTAGTGTCATTGCATGTGTGCTCTTTTCACAATCCACCTATGGATCCACCAGTGTCATTGCATGTGTGTTCTTTTTACTAACAACACCCAGAGTCATTGAAATGTGTGTTCTTTTCACATACCACCTATGGATCCACCAGTGTCATTGCATGTGTGTTCTTTTCACAATCCACCTATGGATCCACCAGTGTCATTGCATGTGTGTTCTTTTTACTAACAACAACTGGAGTCATTTCATGACTGTTCTTTTCACATACCACATATGGATCCACCTGTGTCATTGAAATGTGTGTTCTCTTTAGAGACCACACATGGATCCACCAATGTCATTACATGTGTGTTCTTTTTACTAACAACAACTGGAGTCATTACATGTATGTTCTTTTCGCATACCACATATGGATCCCTAGTGTCATTGCATGTGTGCTCTTTTCACAATCCACCTATGGATCCACCAGTGTCATTGCATGTGTGTTCTTTTTACTAACAACACCTAGAGTCACTGAAATGTGTGTTCTTTTCACATACCACCTATGGATCCACTAGTGTCATTGCATGTGTGTTCTTTTCGCAATCCACCTATGGATCCACCAGTGTCATTACATGTGTGTTCTTTTTACTAACAACAACCAGAGTCATTGCATGTGTGTTCGTTTCACATACCACATATGGATCCACCGGTGTCATTGAAATGTGTGTGCTCTTCAGAGACCACACATGGATCCACCAGTGTCATTGCATGTGTGTTCTTTTTACTAACAACAACCAGAGTCATTGTATGTGTGTTCTTTTCACATACCACATATGGATCCACCAGTGTCATTGCATGTGTGTTCTTTCACAATCCACCTATGGATCCACCAGTGTCATTGCATGTGTGTTCTTTTTACTAACAACTACTAGAGTCATTTCATGACTGTCCTTTTCACATACCACATATGGATCCACCAGTGTCATTGCATGTGTGCAATTTTTACTAACAACAACCAGTGTCATTGCATGTGTGTTCTTTTCACATACCACATATGGATCCACCAGTGTCATTGCATGTGTGTTCTCTTCAGAGACCACACAAGGATCCACCAGTGTCATTGCATGTGTGTTCTTGTTACTAACAACAACCAGAGTCATTGCATGCGTGTTCCTTTCACATACCACATATGGATCCACTAGTGTCATTGCATGTGTGTTCTTTTCACAATCCACCTATTGATCCACCAGTGTCATTGCATGTGTGTTCTTTTTCCTAACAACAACTGGAGTCATTTCATGACTGTTCTTTTCACATACCAGATACGGATCCACCTGTCATTGAAATGTGTGTTCTCTTTAGAGACCACACATGGATCCACCAGTGTCATTACATGTGTGTTCTTTTTACTAACAACAACTGGAGTCATTACATGTATGTTCTTTTCGCATACCACATATGGATCCCCTAGTGTCATTGCATGTGTGCTCTTTTCACAATCCACCTATGGATCCACCAGTGTCATTGCATGTGTGTTCTTTTTACTAACAACACCCAGAGTCATTGAAATGTGTGTTCTTTTCACATACCACCTATGGATCCACCAGTGTCATTGCATGTGTGTTCTTTTCACAATCCACCTATGGATCCACCAGTGTCATTGCATGTGTGTTCTTTTTACTAACAACAACTGGAGTCATTTCATGACTGTTCTTTTCACATACCACATATGGATCCACCTGTGTCATTGAAATGTGTGTTCTCTTTAGAGACCACACATGGATCCACCAATGTCATTACATGTGTGTTCTTTTTACTAACAACAACTGGAGTCATTACATGTATGTTCTTTTCGCATACCACATATGGATCCCTAGTGTCATTGCATGTGTGCTCTTTTCACAATCCACCTATGGATCCACCAGTGTCATTGCATGTGTGTTCTTTTTACTAACAACACCTAGAGTCATTGAAATGTGTGTTGTTTTCACATACCACCTATGGATCCACCAGTGTCATTGCATGTGTGTTCTTTTCGCAATCCACCTATGGATCCACCAGTGTCATTGCATGTGTGTTCTTTTTACTAACAACAACCAGAGTCATTGCATGTGTGTTCGTTTCACATACCACATATGGATCCACCGGTGTCATTGAAATGTGTGTGCTCTTCAGAGACCACACATGGATCCACCAGTGTCATTGCATGTGTGTTCTTTTTACTAACAACAACCAGAGTCATTGCATGTGTGTTCTTTTCACATACCACATACGGATCCACCAGTGTCATTGCATGTGTGTTCTTTCACAATCCACCTATGGATCCACCAGTGTCATTGCATGTGTGTTCTTTTTACTAACAACTACTAGAGTCATTTCATGACTGTCCTTTTCACATACCACATATGGATCCACCAGTGTCATTGCATGTGTGTTCTTTTTACTAACAACAACCAGAGTCATTGCATGTGTGTTCTTTTCACATACCACATATGGATCCACCAGTGTCATTGCATTTGTGTTCTTTCACAATCCACCTATGGATCCACCAGTGTCATTGCATATGTGTCCTTTGTAATAACAACAACTAGAGTCATTTCATGACTGTTCTTTTCACATACCACATATGGATCCACCAGTGTCATTGAAATTTGTGTTCTCTTCAGAGACCACACATGGATCCACCAGTGTCATTGCATGTGTGTTCTTTTTAGCAACAATAACTGGAGTCATTGCATGTGTGTTCTTTTCACATACCACATATGGATCCACTAGTGTCATTGCATGTGTTCTCTTTTCACAATCCACCTATGGATCCACCAGTGTCATTGCATGTGTGTTCTTTTTACTAACACCAACCACAGTCATTGAAATGTGTGTTCTTTTCACATACCACCTATGGATCCACCAGTGTCATTGCATGTGTGTTCTTTTCACAATCCACCTATGGATCCACCAGTGTCATTGCATGTGTGTTCTTTTTACTAACAACAACCAGAGTCATTGCATGTGTGTTATTTTCACATACCACATATGGATCCACCAGTGTCATTGCATGTGTGTTCTTTTCCCAATCCACCTATGGATCCACCAGTGTCATTGCATGTGTGTTCTTTTTACTAACAACAACCAGAGTCATTGAAATGTGTGTTCTTTTCACATACCACTTATGGATCCACAAGTGTCATTGCATGTGTGTTCTTTTCATAATCCACCTATGGATCCACCAGTGTCATTGCATGTGTGTTATTTTTACTAACAACAACTGGAGTCATTTCATGACTGTTCTTTTCACATACCACATATGGATCCACCAGTGTCATTGAAATGTGTGTTCTCTTCAGAGACCACACATGGATCCACCAGTGTCATTGCATGTGTGTTCTTTTTACTAACAACAACTGGAGTCATTGCATGTGTGTTCTTTTCACATACCACATACGGATCCACCAGTGTCATTGCATGTGTGTTCTTTTTACTAACAACAACCAGAGTCATTGCATGTGTGTTCGTTTCACATACCACATATGGATCCACCGGTGTCATTGAAATGTGTGTGCTCTTCAGAGACCACACATGGATCCACCAGTGTCATTGCATGTGTGTTCTTTTTACTAACAACAACCAGAGTCATTGCATGTGTGTTCTTTTCACATACCACATACGGATCCACCAGTGTCATTGCATGTGTGTTCTTTCACAATCCACCTATGGATCCACCAGTGTCATTGCATGTGTGTTCTTTTTACTAACAACTACTAGAGTCATTTCATGACTGTCCTTTTCACATACCACATATGGATCCACCAGTGTCATTGCATGTGTGTTCTTTTTACTAACAACAACCAGAGTCATTGCATGTGTGTTCTTTTCACATACCACATATGGATCCACCAGTGTCATTGCATTTGTGTTCTTTCACAATCCACCTATGGATCCACCAGTGTCATTGCATATGTGTCCTTTGTAATAACAACAACTAGAGTCATTTCATGACTGTTCTTTTCACATACCACATATGGATCCACCAGTGTCATTGAAATTTGTGTTCTCTTCAGAGACCACACATGGATCCACCAGTGTCATTGCATGTGTGTTCTTTTTAGCAACAATAACTGGAGTCATTGCATGTGTGTTCTTTTCACATACCACATATGGATCCACTAGTGTCATTGCATGTGTTCTCTTTTCACAATCCACCTATGGATCCACCAGTGTCATTGCATGTGTGTTCTTTTTACTAACACCAACCACAGTCATTGAAATGTGTGTTCTTTTCACATACCACCTATGGATCCACCAGTGTCATTGCATGTGTGTTCTTTTCACAATCCACCTATGGATCCACCAGTGTCATTGCATGTGTGTTCTTTTTACTAACAACAACCAGAGTCATTGCATGTGTGTTATTTTCACATACCACATATGGATCCACCAGTGTCATTGCATGTGTGTTCTTTTCCCAATCCACCTATGGATCCACCAGTGTCATTGCATGTGTGTTCTTTTTACTAACAACAACCAGAGTCATTGAAATGTGTGTTCTTTTCACATACCACTTATGGATCCACAAGTGTCATTGCATGTGTGTTCTTTTCATAATCCACCTATGGATCCACCAGTGTCATTGCATGTGTGTTCTTTTTACTAACAACAACTGGAGTCATTTCATGACTGTTCTTTTCACATACCACATATGGATCCACCAGTGTCATTGAAATGTGTGTTCTCTTCAGAGACCACACATGGATCCACCAGTGTCATTGCATGTGTGTTCTTTTTACTAACAACAAATGGAGTCATTGCATGTGTGTTCTTTTCACATACCACATACGGATCCACCAGTGTCATTGCATGTGTGCAATTTTTACTAACAACAACCAGTATCATTGCATGTCTGTTCGTTTCACATACCACATATGGATCCACCAGTGTCATTGCATGTGTGTTCTCTTTAGAGACCACACATGGATCCACTAGTGTCATTGCATGCGTGTTCTTGTTACTAACAACAACCAGAGTCATTGCATGCATGTTCTTTTCACATACCACATATGGATCCACCAGTGTCATTGCATGTGTGTTCTTTTCACAATCCACCTATGGATCCACCTGTTTCATTGCATGTGTGTTATTTTTCCTAACAACAACTGGAGTCATTTCATGACTGTTCTTTTCACATACCACATACGGATCCACCTGTTTCATTGAAATGTGTTTTCTCTTTAGAGACCACACATGGATCCACCAGTGTCATTACATGTGTGTTCTTTTTACTAACAACAACTGGAGTCATTACATGTATGTTCTTTTCGCATACCACATATGGATCCCCTAGTGTCATTGCACGTGTGCTCTTTTCACAATCCACCTATGGATCCTCTAGTGTCATTGCATGTGTGTTCATTTTACTAACAACACCTAGAGTCATTGAAATGTGTGTTCTTTTCACATACCACCTATGGATCCACCAGTGTCATTGCATGTGTGTTCTTTTCACAATCCACCTATGGATCCACCAGTGTCATTGCATGTGTGTTCTTTTTACTAACAAGAACCAGAGTCATTGCATGTGTGTTCTTTTCACATACTACATATGGATCCACCGGTGTCATTTAAATGTGTGTTCTCTTCAGAGACCACACATGGATCCACCAGTGTCATTGCATGTGTGTTCTTTTTACTAACAACAACCAGAGTCATTGCATTTGTGTTCTTTTCACATACCACATATGGATCCACCAGTGTCATTGCATGTGTGTTCTTTCAGAATCCACCTATGGATCCACCAGTGTCATTGCATGTGTGTTATTTTTACTAACAACTACTAGAGTCATTTCATGACTATTTTGTTCACATACCACATATGGATCCACCAGTGTCATTGCATGTGCGTTCTTTTCACATACCACATATGGATCCACCAGTGTCATTGCATGTCTGTTCTTTTCACAATCCACCTATGGATCCACCAGTGTCATTGCATATGTGTTCTTTGTACTAACAACAACTGGAGTCATTTCATGACTGTTCTTTTCACATACCACATATGGATCCACCAGTGTCATTGAAATGTGTGTTCTCTTCAGAGACCACACATGGATCCACCAGTGTCATTTCATGTGTGTTCTTTTTACTAACAACAACTGGAGTCATTGCATGTGTGTTCTTTTCACATACCACATATGGATCCACCAGTGTCATTGCATTTGTGTTCTTTAAAAATCCACCTATGGATCCACCAGTGTCATTGCATATGTGTTCTTTGTACTAACAACAACTAGAGTCATTTCATGACTGTTCTTTTCACATACCACATATGGATCCACCAGTGTCATTGAAATGTGTGTTCTCTTCACTGACCACACATGGATCCACCAGTGTCATTGCATGTGTGTTCTTTTTAGCAACAACAACTGGAGTCATTGCATGTGTGTTCTTTTCACATACCACATATGGATCCACTAGTGTCATTGCATGTGTTCTCTTTTCACAATCCACCTATGGATCCACCAGTTTCATTGCATGTGTGTTCTTTTTACTAACACCAACCAGAGTGATTGAAATGTGTGTTCTTTTCACATACCACCTATGGATCCACCAGTGTCATTGCATGTGTGTTCTTTTCACAATCCACCTATGGATCCACCAGTGTCATTGCATGTGTGTTCTTTTTACTAACAACAACCAGAGTCATTGCATGTGTGTTGTTTTCACATACCACATATGGATCCACCAGTGTCATTGCATGTGTGTTCTTTTCCCAATCCACCTATGGATCCACCAGTGTCATTGCATGTGTGTTCTTTTTACTAACAACAACCAGAGTCATTGAAATGTGTGTTCTTTTCACATACCACCTATGGATCCACCAGTGTCATTGCATGTGTGTTCTTTTCACAATCCACCTATGGATCCACCAGTGTCATTGCATGTGTGTTCTTTTCACAATCCACCTATGGATCCACCAGTGTCATTGCATGTGTGTTCTTTTTACTAACAACAACTGGAGTCATTTCATGACTGTTCTTTTCACATACCACATATGGATCCACCAGTGTCATTGAAATGTGTGTTCTCTTCAGAGACCACACATGGATCCACCAGTGTCATTGCATGTGTGTTCTTTTTACTAACAACAACTGGAGTCATCGCATGTGTGTTCTTTTCACATACCACATACGGATCCACCAGTGTCATTGCATGTGTGCAATTTTTACTAACAACAACCAGTGTCATTGCATGTGTGTTCTTTTCACATACCACATATGGATCCACCAGTGTCATTGCATGTGTGTTCTCTTTAGAGACCACACATGGATCCACCAGTGTCATTGCATGTGTGTTCTTGTTACTAACAACAACCAGAGTCATTGCATGCATGTTCTTTTCACATACCACATATGGATCCACCAGTGTCATTGCATGTGTGTTCTTTTCACAATCCACCTATGGATCCACCTGTGTCATTGCATGTGTGTTCTTTTTCCTAACAACAACTGGAGTCATTTCATGACTGTTCTTTTCACATACCACATACGGATCCACCTGTTTCATTGAAATGTGTGTTCTCTTTAGAGACCACACATGGATCCACCAGTGTCATTACATGTGTGTTATTTTTACTAACAACAACTGGAGTCATTACATGTATGTTCTTTTCGCATACCACATATGGAGCCCCTAGTGTCATTGCATGTGTGCTCTTTTCACAATCCACCTATGGATCCACTAGTGTCATTGCATGTGTGTTCATTTTACTAACAAGACCCAGAGTCATTGAAATGTGTGTTCTTTTCACATACCACCTATGGATCCACCAGTGTCATTGCATGTGTGTTCTTTTCACAATCCACCTATGGATTCACCAGTGTCATTGCATGTGTGGTCTTTTTACTAACAACAACCAGAGTCATTGCATGTGTGTTCTTTTCACATACTACATATGGATCCACCGGTGTCATTTAAATGTGTGTTCTCTTCAGAGACCACACATGGATCCACCAGTGTCATTGCATGTGTGTTCTTTTTACTAACAACAACCAGAGTCATTGCATGTGTGTTCTTTTCACATACCACATATGGATCCACCAGTGTCATTGCATGTGTGTTCTTTCAGAATCCACCTATGGATCCACCAGTGTCATTGCATGTGTGGTCTTTTTACTAACAACAACCAGAGTCATTGCATGTGTGTTCTTTTCACATACTACATATGGATCCACCGGTGTCATTTAAATGTGTGTTCTCTTCAGAGACCACACATGGATCCACCAGTGTCATTGCATGTGTGTTATTTTTTATAACAACAACCAGAGTCATTGCATGTGTGTTCTTTTCACATACCACATATGGATCCACCAGTGTCATTGCATGTCTGTTCTTTTCACAATCCACCTATGGATCGACCAGTGTCATTGCATCTGTGTTCTTTTTAGTAACAACAACCAGAGTCATTGAAATTTGTGTTCTTTTCACATACCACATATGGATCCACCAGTGTCATTGAAATGTGTGTTCTCTTCAGAGACCACACATGGATCCACAAGTGTTATTGCATGTGTGTTCTTTTTAGTAACAACAACTGGAGTCATTGCATGTGTGTTCTTTTCACATACCACATATGGATCCACTAGTTTCATTGCATGTGTTCTCTTTTCACAATCCACCTATGGATCCACCAGTGTCATTGCATGTGTGTTCTTTTTACTAACACCAACCAGAGTCATTGAAATGTCTGTTCTTTTCACATACCACCTATGGATCCACCAGTGTCATGCATGTGTGTTCTTTTCACAATCCACCTATGGATCCACCAGTGTCATTGCATGTGTTCTCTTTACTAACAACAACCAGAGTCATTGCATGTGTGTTGTTTTCACATACCACATATGGATCCACCATTGTCATTGCATGTGTGTTCTTTTCCCAATCCACCTATGGATCCACCAGTGTCATTGCATGTGTGTTCTTTTTATTAACAACAACCAGAGTCATTGAAATGTGTGTTCTTTTCACATACCACCTATGGATCCACCAGTGTCATTGCATGTGTGTTCTTTTCACAATCCACCTATGGATCCACCAGTGTCATTGCATGTGTGTTCTTTTTACTAACAACAACTAGAGTCATTTCATGACTATTCTTTTCACGTACCACATATGGATCCACCAGTGTCATTGAAATGTGTGTTCTCTTCAGAGACCACACATGCATCCACCAGTGTCATTGCATGTGTGTTCTTTTTACTAACAACAACTGGAGTCATTGCATGTATGTTTTTTTCACATACCACATACGGATCCACCAATGTCATTGCATGAGTGCAATTTTTACTAACAACAACCAGTGTCATTGCATGTGTGTTCTTTTCACATACCACATATGGATCCACCAGTGTCATTGCAGGTGTGTTCTCTTCAGAGACCATACATGGATCCACTAGTGTCATTGCATGTGTGTTCTTGTTACTAACAACAACCAGAGTCATTACATGCGTGTTCTTTTCACATACCACATATGGATCCACCAGTGTCATTGCATGTGTGTTCTTTTCACAATCCACCTATGGATCCACCAGTGTCATTGCATGTGTGTTCTTTTTCCTAACAACAAATGGAGTCATTTCATGAATGTTCTTTTCACATACCACATACGGATCCGACTGTGTCATTGAAATGTGTGTTCTCTTTAGAGACCACACATGGATCCACCAGTGTCATTACATGTGTGTTCTTTTTACTAACAACAACTGGAGTCATTACATGTATGTTCTTTTCGCATACCACATATGGATCCCCTAGTGTCGTTGCATGTGTGCTCTTTTCACAATCCACCTAAGGATTCACCAGTGTCATTGCACGTGTGTTCTTTTTACTAACAACACCCAGAGTCATTGAAATGTGTGTTCTTTTCACATACCACCTATGGATCCACCAGTGTCATTGCATGTGTGTTCTTTTCACAATCCACCTATGGATCCACCAGTGTCATGGCATGTGTGTTCTTTTTACTAACAACAACCAGAGTCATTGCATGTGTGTTCTTTTCACATACCACATATGGATCCAGCGGTGTCATTGAAATGTGTGTTCTCTTCAGAGACCACACATGGATCCACCAGTGTCATTGCATGTGTGTTCTTTTTACTAACAACAACCAGAGTCATTGCATGTGTGTTCTTTTCACATACCACATATGGATCGACCGGTGTCATTGCATGTGTGTTCTTTCACAATCCACCTATGGATCCACCAGTGCCATTGCATGTGTGTACTTTTTACTAACAACTACTAGAGTCATTTCATGACTGTTCTTTTCACATACCACATATGGATCCACCAGTGTCATTGCATGTGTGTTCTTTTTACTAACAACAACTGGAGTCATTGCATGTGTGTTCTTTTCACATACCACATATGGATCCACCAGTGTCATTGCATGTCTGTTCTTTTCACAATCCACCTATGGATCCACCAGTGTCATTGCATATGTGTTCTCTATACTAACGACAACTGGAGTCATTTCATGACTGTTCTTTTCTCATACCACATATGGATCCACCAGTGTCATTGCATGTGTGTTCTTTTTAGTAATAACAACTGGAGTCATTGCATGTGTGTTCTTTTCACATACCACATATGGATCCACTAGTGTCATTGCATGTGTTCTCTTTTCACAATCCACCTATGGATCCACCAGTGTCATTGCATGTGTGTTCTTTTTACTAACACCAACCAGAGTCATTGAAATGTGTGTTCTTTTCACATACCACCTATGGATCCACCAGTGTCATTGCATGTGTGTTATTTTCACAATCCACCTATGGATCCACCAGTGTCATTTCATGTGTGTTCTTTTTACTAACAACAACCAGAGTCATTGCGTGTGTGTTGTTTTCACATACGACATATGGATCCACCAGTGTCATTGCATGTGTGTTCTTTTCCCAATGCACCTATGGATCCACCAGTGTCATTGCATGTGTGTTCTTTTTACTAACAACAACCAGAGTCATTGAAATGTGTGTTCTTTTCACATACCACCTATGGATCCACCAGTGTCATTGCATGTGTGTTCTTTTCACAATCCACCTATGGATCCACCAGTGTCATTGAATGTGTGTTTTTTACTAACAACAACCAGAGTCATTCCATCTGTGTTCTTTTCACATACCACACATGGATCCACCAGTGTCATTGCATGTGTGTTCTTTTTACTAACAACAACCAGAGTCATTGCATGTGTGTTCGTTTCACATACCACATATGGATCGACCAGTGTCATTGCATGTGTGTTCTTTCACAATCCACCTATGGATCCACCAGTGTCATTGCCTGTGTGTTCTTTTTACTAACAACTACTAGAGTCATTTCATGACTGTTCTTTTCACATACCACATATGGATCCACCAGTGTCATTGCATGTGTGCAATTTTTACTAAGAACAACCAGTGTCATTGCATGTGTGTTCTTTTCACATACCACATATGGATCCACCAGTGTCATTGCATGTGTGTTCTCTTCAGAGACCACACATGGATCCACCAGTGTCATTGCATGTGCGTTCTTGTTACTAACAACAACCAGAGTCATAGCATGCGTGTTCTTTTCACATACCACATATGGATCCACCAGTGTCATTGCATGTGTGTTCTTTTCACAATCCACCTATGGATCCACTAGTGTCATTGCATGTGTGTTCTTTTTCCTAACAACAACTGGAGTCATTTCATGACTGTTCTTTTCACATACCAGATACGTATCCACCTGTCATTGAAATGTGTGTTCTCTTTAGAGACCACACATGGATCCACCAGTGTCATTACATGTGTGTTCTTTTTACTAACAACAACTGGAGTCATTACATGTATGTTCTTTTTGCATACCACATATGGATCCCCTAGTGTCATTGCATGTGTGCTCTTTTCACAATCCACCTATGGATCCACCAGTGTCATTGCATGTGTGTTCTTGTTACTAACAACAACCAGAGTCATTGCATGCGTGTTCTTTTCACATACCACATATGGATCCACCAGTGTCATTGCATGTGTGTTCTTTTCACAATCCACCTATGGATCCACCAGTGTCATTGCATGTGTGTTCTTTTTCCTAACAACAACTGGAGTCATTTCATGACTGTTCTTTTCACATACCAGATACGGATCCACCTGTGTCATTGAAATGTGTGTTCTCTTTAGAGACCACACATGGATCCACCAGTGTCATTACATGTGTGTTCTTTTTACTAACAACAACTGGAGTCATTACATGTATGTTCTTTTCGCATACCACATATGGATCCCCTAGTGTCATTGCATGTGTGCTCTTTTCACAATCCACCTATGGATCCACCAGTGTCATTGCATGTGTGTTCTTTTTACTAACAACACCTAGAGTCATTGAAATGTGTGTTCTTTTCACATACCACCTATGGATCCACCAGTGTCATTGCATGTGTGTTCTTTTCACAATCCACCTATGGATCCACCAGTGTCATTGGATGTGTGTTCTTTTTACTAACAACAAGTGGAGTCATTTCATGACTGTTCTTTTCACATACCACATATGGATCCACCTGTGTCATTGAAATGTGTGTTCTCTTTAGAGACCACACATGGATCCACCAGTGTCATTACATGTGTGTTCTTTTTACTAACAACAACTGGAGTCATTACATGTATGTTCTTTTCGCATACCACATATGGATCCCCTAGTGTCATTGCATGTGTGGTCTTTTCACAATCCACCTATGGATCCACCAGTGTCATTGCATGTGTGTTCTATTTACTAACAACACCTAGAGTCATTAAAATGTGTGTTCTTTTCACATACCACATATGGATCCACCAGTGTCATTGCATGTGTGTTCTTTTCACAATCCACCTATGGATCCACCAGTGTCATTGCATGTGTGTTCTTTTTACTAACAACAACCAGAGTCATTGCATGTGTGTTCGTTTCACATACCACATATGGATCCACCGGTGTCATTGAAATGTGTGTGCTCTTTAGAGACCACACATGGATCCACCAGTGTCATTGCATGTGTGTTCTTTTTACTAACAACAACCAGAGTCATTGCATGTGTGTTCTTTTCACATACCACATATGGATCCACTAGTGTCATTGCATGTGTGTTCTTTCACAATCCACCTATGGATCCACCAGTGTCATTGCATGTGTGTTCTTTTTACTAACAACAACCAGAGTCATTGAAGTGTGTGTTCTTTTCACATACCACCTATGGATCCACCAGTGTCATTGCATGTGTGTTCTTTTCACAATCCACCTATGGATCCACCAGTGTCATTGCATGTGTGTTCTTTTTACTAACAACAACTAGAGTCATTTCATGACTGTTCTTTTCACATACCACATATGGATCCACTAGTGTCATTGCATCTGTTCTGTTTTCACAATCCACCTATGGATCCACCAGTGTCATTGCACGTGTGTTCTTTTTACTAACAACAACCAGAGTCATTGCACGTGTGTTCTTTTCACATACCACATATGGATCCACCGGTGTCATTGAAATGTGTGTTCTCTTCAGAGACCACACATGGATCCACCAGTGTCATTGCATGTGTGTTCTTTTTACTAACAACAACCAGAGTCATTGCATGTGTGTTCTTTTCACATACCACATATGGATCCACTAGTGTCATTGCATGTGTGTTCTTTCACAATCCACCTATGGATCCACCAGTGTCAATGCATGTGTGTTCTTTTTACTAACAACTACTAGAGTCATTTCATGACTGTTCTTTTCACATACCACATATGGATCCACCAGTGTCATTGCATGTGTGCAATTTTTACTAAGAACAACCAGTGTCATTGCATGTGTGTTCTTTTCACATACCACATATGGATCCACCAGTGTCATTGCATGTGTGTTCTCTTCAGAGACCACACATGGATCCACCAGTGTCATTGCATGTGTGTTCTTGTTACTAATAACAACCAGAGTCATTGCATGCTTGTTCTTTTCACATACGACATATGGATCCACCAGTGTCATTGCATGTGTGTTCTTTTCACAATCCACCTATGGATCCACCAGTGTCATTGCATGTGTGTTCTTTTTCCTAACAACAACTGGAGTCATTTCATGACTGTTCTTTTCACATACTAGATACGGATCCACCTGTCGTTGAAATGTGTGTTCTCTTTAGAGACCACATATGGATCCACCAGTGTCATTACATGTGTGTTCTTTTTACTAACAACAACTAGAGTCATTACATGTATGTTCTTTTCGCATACCACATATGGATCCCCTAGTGTCATTGCATGTGTGCTCTTTTCACAATCCACCTATGGATCCACCAATGTCATTGCATGTGTGTTCTTGTTACTAACAACAACCAGAGTCATTGCATGCGTGTTCTTTTCACATACCACATATGGATCCACCAGTGTCATTGCATGTGTGTTCTTTTCACAATCCACCTATGGATCCACCAGTGTCATTGCATGCGTGTTCTTTTTCCTAAAAACAACTGGAGTCATTTCATGACTGTTCTTTTCACATACCACATATGGATCCACCTGTGTCATTGAAATGCGTGTTCTCTTTAGAGACCACACATGGATCCACCAGTGTCATTACATGTGTGTTCTTTTTACTAACAACAACTGGAGTCATTACATGTATGTTCTTTTCGCATACCACATATGGATCCCCTAGTGTCATTGCATGTGTGCTCTTTTCACAATCCACCTATGGATCCACCAGTGTCATTGCATGTGTGTTCTTTTTACTAACAACACCTAGAGTCATTAAAATGTGTGTTCTTTTCACATACCACATATGGATCCACCAGTGTCATTGCATGTGTGTTCTTTTCACAATCCACCTATGGATCCACCAGTGTCATTGCATGTGTCTTCTTTTTACTAACAACAACCAGAGTCATTGCATGTGTGTTCGTTTCACATACCACACATGGATCCACCGGTGTCATTGAAATGTGTGTGCTCTTCAGAGACCACACATGGATCCACCAGTGTCATTGCATGTGTGTTCTTTTTACTAACAACAACCAGAGTCATTGCATGTGTGTTCTTTTCACATACCACATATGGATCCACCAGTGTCATTGCATGTGTGTTCTTTCACAATCCACCTATGGATCCACCAGTGTCATTGCATGTGTGTTCTTTTTACTAACAACAACCAGAATCATTGAAATGTGTGTTCTTTTCACATACCACCTATGGATCCACCAGTGTCATTGCATGTGTGTTCTTTTCACAATCCACCTATGGATCCACCAGTCTCATTGCATGTGTGTTCTTTTTACTAACAACAACTAGAGTCATTTCATGACTGTTCTTTTAACATACCACATATGGATCCACTAGTGTCATTGCATCAGTTCTGTTTTCACAATCCACCTATGGATCCACCAGTGTCATTGCATGTGTGTTCTTTTTACTAACAACAACCAGAGTCATTGCATGTGTGTTCTTTTCACATACCACATATGGATCCACCGGTGTCATTGAAATGTGTGTTCTCTTCAGAGACCACACATGGATCCACCAGTGTCATTGCATGTGTGTTCTTTTTACTAACAACAACCAGAGTCATTGCATGTGTGTTCTTTTCACATACCACATATGGATCCACCAGTGTCATTGCATGTGTGTTCTTTCACAATCCACCTATGGATCCACCAGTGTCATTGCATGTGTGTTCTTTTTACTAACAACTACTAGAGTCATTTCATGACTGTTCTTTTCACATACCACATATGGATCCACTAGTGTCATTGCATGTGTGCAATTTTTACTAAGAACAACCAGTGTCATTGCATGTGTGTTCTTTTCACATACCACATATGGATCCACCAGTGTCATTGCATGTGTGTTCTCTTCAGAGACCACACATGGATCCACCAGTGTCATTGCATGTGTGTTCTTGTTACTAACAACAACCAGAGTCATTGCATGCTTGTTCTTTTCACATACCACATATGGATCCACCAGTGTCATTGCATGTGTGTTCTTTTCACAATCCACCTATGGATCCACCAGTGTCATTGCATGTGTGTTCTTTTTCCTAACAACAACTGGAGTCATTTCATGACTGTTCTTTTCACATACCAGATACGGATCCACCTGTCGTTGAAATGTGTGTTCTCTTTAGAGACCACACATGGATCCACCAGTGTCATTACATGTGTGTTCTTTTTACTAACAACAACTAGAGTCATTACATCTATGTTCTTTCGCATACCACATATGGATCCCCTAGTGTCATTGCATGTGTGCTCTTTTCACAATCCACCTATGGATCCACCAGTGTCATTGCATGTGTGTTCTTGTTACTAACAACAACCAGAGTCATTGCATGCATGTTCTTTTCACATACCACATATGGATCCACCAGTGTCATTGCATGTGTGTTCTTTTCACAATCCACCTATGGATCCACCAGTGTCATTGCATGTGTGTTCTTTTTCCTTACAACAACTGGAGTCATTTCATGACTATTCTTTTCACATACCAGATACGGATCCACCTATGTCATTGAAATGTTTGTTGTCTTTAGATACCACACATGGATCCACCAGTGTCATTACATGTGTGTTCTTTTTACTAACAACAACTGGAGTCATTACATGTATGTTCTTTTCGCATACCACATATGGATCCCCTAGTGTCATTGCATGTGTTATCTTTTCACAATCCACCTATGGATCCACCAGTGTCATTGCATGTGTGTTCTTTTTACTAACAACACCCAGAGTCATTGAAATGTGTGTTCTTTTCACATACCACCTATGGATCAACCAGTGTCATTGCATGTGTGTTCTTTTCACAATCCACCTATGGATCCACCAGTGTCATTGCATGTGTGTTCTTTTTACTAACAACAAGTGGAGTCATTTCATGACTGTTCTTTTCACATACCACATATGGATCCACCTGTGTCATTGAAATGTGTGTTCTCTTTAGAGACCACACATGGATCCACCAGTGTCATTACATGTGTGTTCTTTTTACTAACAACAACTGGAGTCATTACATGTATGTTCTTTTCGCATACCACATATGGATCCCCTAGTGTCATTGCATGTGTGCTCTTTTCACAATCCACCCATGGATCCACCAGTGTCATTGCATGTGTGTTCTTTTTACTAACAACACCCAGAGTCATTGAAATGTGTGTTCTTTTCACATACCACCTATGGATCCACCAGTGGCATTGCATGTGTGTTCTTTTCACAATCCACCTATGGATCCACCAGTGTCATTGCATGTGTGTTCTTTTTACTAACAACAACTGGAGTCATTTCATGACTGTTCTTTTCACATACCACATATGGATCCACCTGTGTCATTGAAATGTGTGTTCTCTTTAGAGACCACACATGGATCCACCAGTGTCATTACATGTGTGTTCTTTTTACTAACAACAACTGGAGTCATTACATGTATGTTCTTTTCGCATACCACATGTGGATCCCTAGTGTCATTGCATGTGTGCTCTTTTCACAATCCACCTATGGATCCACCAGTGTCATTGCATGTGTGTTCTTTTTACTAACAACACCTAGAGTCACTGAAATGTGTGTTCTTTTCACATACCACCTATGGATCCACCAGTGTCATTGCATGTGTGTTCTTTTCGCAATCCACCTATGGATCCACCAGTGTCATTGCATGTGTGTTCTTTTTACTAACAACAACCAGAGTCATTGCATGTGTGTTCGTTTCACATACCACATATGGATCCACCGGTGTCATTGAAATGTGTGTGCTCTTCAGAGACCACACATGGATCCACCAGTGTCATTGCATGTGTGTTCTTTTTACTAACAACAACCAGAGTCATTGTATGTGTGTTCTTTTCACATACCACATATGGATCCACCAGTGTCATTGCATGTGTGTTCTTTCACAATCCACCTATGGATCCACCAGTGTGATTGCATGTGTGTTCTTTTTACTAACAACTACTAGAGTCATTTCATGACTGTCCTTTTCACATACCACATATGGATCCACCAGTGTCATTGCATGTGTGCAATTTTTACTAACAACAACCAGTGTCATTGCATGTGTGTTCTTTTCACATACCACATATGGATCCACCAGTGTCATTGCATGTGAGTTCTTGTTACTAACAACAACCAGAGTCATTGCATGCGTGTTCTTTTCACATACCACATATGGATCCACCAGTGTCATTGCATGTGTGTTCTTTTCACAATCCACCTATTGATCCACCAGTGTCATTGCATGTGTGTTCTTTTTCCTAACAACAACTGGAGTCATTTCATGACTGTTCTTTTCACATACCAGATACGGATCCACCTGTCATTGAAATGTGTGTTCTCTTTAGAGACCACACATGGATCCACCAGTGTCATTACATGTGTGTTCTTTTTACTAACAACAACTGGAGTCATTACATGTATGTTCTTTTCGCATACCACATATGGATCCCCTAGTGTCATTTCATGTGTGTCTTTTCACAATCCACCTATGGATCCACCAGTGTCATTGCATGTGTGTTCTTTTTACTAACAACACCTAGAGTCATTAAAATGTGTGTTCTTTTCACATACCACATATGGATCCACCAGTGTCATTGCATGTGTGTTCTTTTCACAATCCACCTATGGATCCACCAGTGTCATTGCATGTGTGTTCTTTTTACTAACAACAACCAGAGTCATTGCATGTGTGTTCGTTTCACATACCACATATGGATCCACCGGTGTCATTGAAATGTGTGTGCTCTTCAGAGACCACACATGGATCCACCAGTGTCATTGCATGTGTGTTCTTTTTACTAACAACAACCAGAGTCATTGCATGTGTGTTCTTTTCACATACCACATATGGATCCACCAGTGTCATTGCATGTGTGTTCTTTCACAATCCACCTATGGATCCACCAGTGTCATTGCATGTGTGTTCTTTTTACTAACAACAACCAGAGTCATTGAAATGTGTGTTCTTTTCACCTACCACCCATGGATCCACCAGTGTCATTGCATGTGTGTTCTTTTCACAATCCACCTATGGATCCACCAGTGTCATTGCATGTGTGTTCTTTTTACTAACAACAACTGGAGTCATTTCATGACTGTTCTTTTCACATACCACATATGGATCCACCAGTGTCATTGCATGTGTGTTCTTTTCGCAATCCACCTATGGATCCACCAGTGTCATTGCATGTGTGTTCTTTTTACTAACAACAACCAGAGTCATTGCATGTGTGTTCGTTTCACATACCACATATGGATCCACCGGTGTCATTGAAATGTGTGTGCTCTTCAGAGACCACACATGGATCCACCAGTGTCATTGCATGTGTGTTCTTTTTACTAACAACTACTAGAGTCATTTCATGGCTGTCCTTTTCACATACCACATATGGATCCACAAGTGTCATTGCATGTGTGTTCTTTTTACTAACAACAACCAGAGTCATTGCATGTGTGTTCTTTTCACATACCACATATGGATCCACCAGTGTCATTGCATTTGTGTTCTTTCACAATCCACCTATGGATCCACCAGTGTCATTGCATATGTGTCCTTTGTAATAACAACAACTAGAGTCATTTCATGACTATTCTTTTCACATACCACATATGGATCCACCAGTGTCATTGAAATGTGTGTTCTCTTCAGAGACCACACATGGATCCACCAGTGTCATTGCATGTGTGTTCTTTGTAGCAACAATAACTGGAGTCATTGCATGTGTGTTCTTTTCACATACCACATATGGATCCACTAGTGTCATTGCATGTGTTCTCTTTTCACATACCACCTATGGATCCACCAGTGTCATTGCATGTGTGTTCTTTTCGCAATCCACCTATGGATCCACCAGTGTCATTGCATGTGTGTTCTTTTTACTAACAACAACCAGAGTCATTGCATGTGTGTTCGTTTCACATACCACATATGGATCCACCGGTGTCATTGAAATGTGTGTGCTCTTCAGAGACCACACATGGATCCACCAGTGTCATTGCATGTGTGTTCTTTTTACTAACAACAACCAGAGTCATTGTATGTGTGTTCTTTTCACATACCACATATGGATCCACCAGTGTCATTGCATGTGTGTTCTTTCACAATCCACCTATGGATCCACCAGTGTGATTGCATGTGTGTTCTTTTTACTAACAACTACTAGAGTCATTTCATGACTGTCCTTTTCACATACCACATATGGATCCACCAGTGTCATTGCATGTGTGCAATTTTTACTAACAACAACCAGTGTCATTGCATGTGTGTTCTTTTCACATACCACATATGGATCCACCAGTGTCATTGCATGTGAGTTCTTGTTACTAACAACAACCAGAGTCATTGCATGCGTGTTCTTTTCACATACCACATATGGATCCACCAGTGTCATTGCATGTGTGTTCTTTTCACAATCCACCTATTGATCCACCAGTGTCATTGCATGTGTGTTCTTTTTCCTAACAACAACTGGAGTCATTTCATGACTGTTCTTTTCACATACCAGATACGGATCCACCTGTCATTGAAATGTGTGTTCTCTTTAGAGACCACACATGGATCCACCAGTGTCATTACATGTGTGTTCTTTTTACTAACAACAACTGGAGTCATTACATGTATGTTCTTTTCGCATACCACATATGGATCCCCTAGTGTCATTTCATGTGTGTCTTTTCACAATCCACCTATGGATCCACCAGTGTCATTGCATGTGTGTTCTTTTTACTAACAACACCTAGAGTCATTAAAATGTGTGTTCTTTTCACATACCACATATGGATCCACCAGTGTCATTGCATGTGTGTTCTTTTCACAATCCACCTATGGATCCACCAGTGTCATTGCATGTGTGTTCTTTTTACTAACAACAACCAGAGTCATTGCATGTGTGTTCGTTTCACATACCACATATGGATCCACCGGTGTCATTGAAATGTGTGTGCTCTTCAGAGACCACACATGGATCCACCAGTGTCATTGCATGTGTGTTCTTTTTACTAACAACAACCAGAGTCATTGCATGTGTGTTCTTTTCACATACCACATATGGATCCACCAGTGTCATTGCATGTGTGTTCTTTCACAATCCACCTATGGATCCACCAGTGTCATTGCATGTGTGTTCTTTTTACTAACAACAACCAGAGTCATTGAAATGTGTGTTCTTTTCACCTACCACCCATGGATCCACCAGTGTCATTGCATGTGTGTTCTTTTCACAATCCACCTATGGATCCACCAGTGTCATTGCATGTGTGTTCTTTTTACTAACAACAACTGGAGTCATTTCATGACTGTTCTTTTCACATACCACATATGGATCCACCAGTGTCATTGCATGTGTGTTCTTTTCGCAATCCACCTATGGATCCACCAGTGTCATTGCATGTGTGTTCTTTTTACTAACAACAACCAGAGTCATTGCATGTGTGTTCGTTTCACATACCACATATGGATCCACCGGTGTCATTGAAATGTGTGTGCTCTTCAGAGACCACACATGGATCCACCAGTGTCATTGCATGTGTGTTCTTTTTACTAACAACTACTAGAGTCATTTCATGGCTGTCCTTTTCACATACCACATATGGATCCACAAGTGTCATTGCATGTGTGTTCTTTTTACTAACAACAACCAGAGTCATTGCATGTGTGTTCTTTTCACATACCACATATGGATCCACCAGTGTCATTGCATTTGTGTTCTTTCACAATCCACCTATGGATCCACCAGTGTCATTGCATATGTGTCCTTTGTAATAACAACAACTAGAGTCATTTCATGACTGTTCTTTTCACATACCACATATGGATCCACCAGTGTCATTGAAATGTGTGTTCTCTTCAGAGACCACACATGGATCCACCAGTGTCATTGCATGTGTGTTCTTTGTAGCAACAATAACTGGAGTCATTGCATGTGTGTTCTTTTCACATACCACATATGGATCCACTAGTGTCATTGCATGTGTTCTCTTTTCACAATCCACCTATGGATCCACCAGTGTCATTGCATGTGTGTTCTTTTTACTAACACCAACCACAGTCATTGAAATGTGTGTTCTTTTCACATACCACCTATGGATCCACCAGTGTCATTGCATGTGTGTTCTTTTCACAATCCACCTATGGATCCACCAGTGTCATTGCATGTGTGTTCTTTTTACTAACAACAACTAGAGTCATTGCATGTGTGTTGTTTTCACATACCACATATGGATCCACCAGTGTCATTGCATGTGTGTTCTTTTCCCAATCCACCTATGGATCCACCAGTGTCACTGCATGTGTGTTCTTTTTACTAACAACAACCAGAGTCATTGAAATGTGTGTTCTTTTCACATACCACTTATGGATCCACCAGTGTCATTGCATGTGTGTTCTTTTCATAATCCACCTATGGATCCACCAGTGTCATTGCATGTGTGTTCTTTTTACTAACAACAACTAGAGTCATTTCATGACTGTTCTTTTCACATACCACATATGGATCCACCAGTATCATTGAAATGTGTGTTCTCTTCAGAGACCACACATGGATCCACCAGTGTCATTGCATGTGTGTTCTTTTTACTAACAACAACTGGAGTCATTGCATGTGTGTTCTTTTCACATACCACATACGGATCCACCAGTGTCATTGCATGTGTGCAATTTTTACTAACAACAACCAGTATCATTGCATGTCTGTTCGTTTCACATACCACATATGGATCCACCAGTGTCATTGCATGTGTGTTCTCTTTAGAGACCACACATGGATCCACCAGTGTCATTGCATGCGTGTTCTTGTTACTAACAACAACCAGAGTCATTGCATGCATGTTCTTTTCACATACCACATATGGATCCACCAGTGTCATTGCATGTGTGTTCTTTTCACAATCCACCTATGGATCCACCTGTTTCATTGCATGTGTGTTCTTTTTCCTAATAACAACTGGAGTCATTTCATGACTGTTCTTTTCACATACCACATACGGATCCACCTGTTTCATTGAAATGTGTTTTCTCTTTAGAAACCACACATGGATCCACCAGTGTCATTACATGTGTGTTCTTTTTACTAACAACAACTGGAGTCATTACATGTATGTTCTTTTCGCATACCACATATGGATCCCCTAGTGTCATTGCACGTGTGCTCTTTTCACAATCCACCTATGGATCCACTAGTGTCATTGCATGTGTGTTCATTTTACTGACAACACCTAGAGTCATTGAAATGTGTGTTCTTTTCACATACCACCTATGGATCCACCAGTGTCATTGCATGTGTGTTCTTTTCACAATCCACCTATGGATCCACCAGTGTCATTGCATGTGTGTTCTTTTTACTAACAAGAACCAGAGTCATTGCATGTGTGTTCTTTTCACATACTACATATGGATCCACCGGTGTCATTTAAATGTGTGTTCTCTTCAGAGACCACACATGGATCCACCAGTGTCATTGCATGTGTGTTCTTTTTACTAACAACAACCAGAGTCATTGCATTTGTGTTCTTTTCACATACCACATATGGATCCACCAGTGTCATTGCATGTGTGTTCTTTCAGAATCCACCTATGGATCCACCAGTGTCATTGCATGTGTGTTATTTTTACTAACAACTACTAGAGTCATTTCATGACTATTTTGTTCACATACCACATATGGATCCACCAGTGTCATTGCATGTGTGTTCTTTTCACATACCACATATGGATCCACCAGTGTCATTGCATGTCTGTTCTTTTCACAATCCACCTATGGATCCACCAGTGTCATTGCATATGTGTTCTTTGTACTAACAACAACTGGAGTTATTTCATGACTGTTCTTTTCACATACCACATATGGATCCACCAGTGTCATTGAAATGTGTGTTCTCTTCAGAGACCACACATGGATCCACCAGTGTCATTTCATGTGTGTTCTTTTTACTAACAACAACTGGAGTCATTGCATGTGTGTTCTTTTCACATACCACATATGGATCCACCAGTGTCATTGCATTTGTGTTCTTTCAAAATCCACCTATGGATCCACCAGTGTCATTGCATATGTGTTCTTTGTACTAACAACAACTAGAGTCATTTCATGACTGTTCTTTTCACATACCACATATGGATCCACCAGTGTCATTGAAATGTGTGTTCTCTTCACTGACCACACATGGATCCACCAGTGTCATTGCATGTGTGTTCTTTTTAGGAACAACAACTGGAGTCATTGCATGTGTGTTCTTTTCACATACCACATATGGATCCACTAGTGTCATTGCATGTGTTCTCTTTTCACAATCCACCTATGGATCCACCAGTTTCATTGCATGTGTGTTCTTTTTACTAACACCAACCAGAGTCATTGAAATGTGTGTTCTTTTCACATACCACCTATGGATCCACCAGTGTCATTGCATGTGTGTTATTTTCACAATCCACCTATGGATCCACCAGTGTCATTGCATGTGTGTTCTTTTTACTAACAACAACCAGAGTCATTGCATGTGTGTTGTTTTCACATACCACATATGGATCCACCAGTGTCATTGCATGTGTGTTCTTTTCCCAATCCACCTATGGATCCACCAGTGTCATTGCATGTGTGTTCTTTTTACTAACAACAACCAGAGTCATTGAAATGTGTGTTCTTTTCACATACCACCTATGGATCCACCAGTGTCATTGCATGTGTGTTCTTTTCACAATCCACCTATGGATCCACCAGTGTCATTGCATGTGTGTCCTTTTCACAATCCACCTATGGATCCACCAGTGTCATTGCATGTGTGTTCTTTTTACTAACAACAACTGGAGTCATTTCATGACTGTTCTTTTCACATACCACATATGGATCCACCAGTGTCATTGAAATGTGTGTTCTCTTCAGAGACCACACATGGATCCACCAGTGTCATTGCATGTGTGTTCTTTTTACTAACAACAACTGGAGTCATCGCATGTGTGTTCTTTTCACATACCACATACGGATCCACCAGTGTCATTGCATGTGTGCAATTTTTACTAACAACAACCAGTGTCATTGCATGTGTGTTCTTTTCACATACCACATATGGATCCACCAGTGTCATTGCATGTGTGTTCTCTTTAGAGACCACACATGGATCCACCAGTGTCATTGCATGTGTGTTCTTGTTACTAACAACAACCAGAGTCATTGCATGCATGTTCTATTCACATACCACATATGGATCCACCAGTGTCATTGCATGTGTGTTCTTTTCACAATCCAACTATGGATCCACCTATGGATCCACCTGTGTCATTGCATGTGTGTTCTTTTTTCCTAACAACAACTGGAGTCATTTCATGACTGTTCTTTTCACATACCACATACGGATCCACCTGTTTCATTGAAATGTGTGTTCTCTTTAGAGACCACACATGGATCCACCAGTGTCATTACATGTGTGTTATTTTTACTAACAACAACTGGAGTCATTACATGTATGTTCTTTTCGCATACCACATATGGAGCCCCTAGTGTCATTGCATGTGTGCTCTTTTCACAATCCACCTATGGATCCACTAGTGTCATTGCATGTGTGTTCATTTTACTAACAACACCCAGAGTCATTGAAATGTGTGTTCTTTTCACATACCACCTATGGATCCACCAGTGTCATTGCATGTGTGTTCTTTTCACAATCCACCTTTGGATTCACCAGTGTCATTGCATGTGTGGTCTTTTTACTAACAACAACCAGAGTCATTGCATGTGTGTTCTTTTCACATACTACATATGGATCCACCAGTGTCATTGAAATGTGTGTTCTCTTCAGAGACCACACATGGATCCACCAGTGTCATTGCATGTGTGTTCTTTTTAGCAACAATAACTGGAGTCATTGCATGTGTGTTCTTTTCACATACCACATATGGATCCCTAGTGTCATTGCATGTGTGCTCTTTTCACAATCCACCTATGGATCCACCAGTGTCATTGCATGTGTGTTCTTTTTACCAGCAACACCTAGAGTCATTGAAATGTGTGTTGTTTTCACATACCACCTATGGATCCACCAGTGTCATTGCATGTGTGTTCTTTTCGCAATCCACCTATGGATCCACCAGTGTCATTGCATGTGTGTTCTTTTTACTAACAACAACCAGAGTCATTGCATGTGTGTTCGTTTCACATACCACATATGGATCCACCGGTGTCATTGAAATGTGTGTGCTCTTCAGAGACCACACATGGATCCACCAGTGTCATTGCATGTGTCTTCTTTTTACTAACAACAACCAGAGTCATTGCATGTGTGTTCTTTTCACATACCACATACGGATCCACCAGTGTCATTGCATGTGTGTTCTTTCACAATCCACCTATGGATCCACCAGTGTCATTGCATGTGTGTTCTTTTTACTAACAACTACTAGAGTCATTTCATGGCTGTCCTTTTCACATACCACATATGGATCCACCAGTGTCATTGCATGTGTGTTCTTTTTACTAACAACAACCAGAGTCATTGCATGTGTGTTCTTTTCACATACCACATATGGATCCACCAGTGTCATTGCATTTATGTTCTTTCACAATCCACCTATGGATCCACCAGTGTCATTGCATATGTGTCCTTTGTAATAACAACAACTAGAGTCATTTCATGACTGTTCTTTT
Source organism: Avena sativa (assembly GCA_916181665.1). Taxonomy (NCBI): domain Eukaryota; kingdom Viridiplantae; phylum Streptophyta; class Magnoliopsida; order Poales; family Poaceae; genus Avena; species Avena sativa. The sequence continues at coordinate 35,495,086 of OV702290.1, forward strand.
CACATACCACATATGGATCCACCAGTGTCATTGAAATGTGTGTTCTCTTCAGAGACCACACATGGATCCACCAGTGTCATTGCATGTGTGTTCTTTTTAGCAACAATAACTGGAGTCATTGCATGTGTGTTCTTTTCACATACCACATATGGATCCACTAGTGTCATTGCATGTGTTCTCTTTTCACAATCCACCTATGGATCCACCAGTGTCATTGCATGTGTGTTCTTTTTACTAACACCAACCACAGTCATTGAAATGACTGTTCTTTTCACATACCACCTATGGATCCACCAGTGTCATTGCATGTGTGTTCTTTTTACTAACAACAACTGGAGTCATTGCATGTGTGTTCTTTTCACATACCACATATGGATCCACCAGTGTCATTGCATGTCTGTTCTTTTCACAATCCACCTATGGATCCACCAGTGTCATTTCATATGTGTTCTCTATACTAACGACAACTGGAGTCATTTCATGACTGTTCTTTTCACATACCACATATGGATCCACCAGTGTCATTGCATGTGTGTTCTTTTTAGTAATAACAACTGGAGTCATTGCATGTGTGTTCTTTTCACATACCACATATGGATCCACTAGTGTCATTGCATGTGTTCTCTTTTCACAATCCACCTATGGATCCACCAGTGTCATTGCATGTGTGTTCTTTTTACTAACACCAACCAGAGTCATTGAAATGTGTGTTCTTTTCACATACCACCTATGGATCCACCAGTGTCATTGCATGTGTGTTCTTTTCACAATCCACCTATGGATCCACCAGTGTCATTGCATGTGTGTTCTTTTTACTAACAATAACCAGAGTCATTGCATGTGTGTTGTTTTCACATACGACATATGGATCCACCAGTGTCATTGCATGTGTGTTCTTTTCCCAATGCACCTATGGATCCACCAGTGTCATTGCATGTGTGTTCTTTTTACTAACAACAACCAGAGTCATTGAAATGTGTGTTCTTTTCACATACCACCTATGGATCCACCAGTGTCATTGCATGTGTGTTCTTTTCACAATCCACCTATGGATCCACCAGTGTCATTGAATGTGTGTTTTTTACTAACAACAACCAGAGTCATTCCATCTGTGTTCTTTTCACATACCACATATGGATCCACCAGTGTCATTGCATGTGTGTTCTTTTTACTAACAACAACCAGAGTCATTGAAATGTGTGTTCACTTTAGAGACCACACATGGAACCACCAGTGTCATTGCATGTGTGTTCTTTTTACTAACAACAACCAGAGTCATTGAAATGTGTGTTCTTTACACATACCACATATGGATCCACCAGTGTCATTGCATGTGTGTTCTTTTTACTAACAACAACCAGAGTCATTGAAATGTGTGTTCTCTTTACTAACAACAACTAGAGTCATTGAAATGTATGTTCTCTTTAGATACCACACATGGATCCACCAGTGTCATTGCATGTGTGTTCTTTTTACTAACAACAACTAGTGTCATTGAAATGTGTGTTCTCTTTAGAGACCACAGATGGATCCACCAGTGTCATTCCATGTGTGTTCTTTTTACTAACAACAACTGGAGTCATTGCATGTGTGTTCTTTTCACATACCACATATGGATCCACTAGTGTCATTGCATGTGTGCTCTTTTCACAATCCACCTATGGATCCACTAGTATCATTGCATGTGTGTTCTTTTTACTAACAACAACTTGATTCATTTCATGACTGTTCTTTTCACATACCACATATGGATCCATCAGTGTCATTGAAATGTGTGTTCTCTTTAGAGACCACACATGGATCCACCAGTGTCATTGCATGTGTGTTCTTTTTACTAACAACAACTGGAGTCATTGCATGTGTGTTCTTTTCACATACCACATATGGATCCACTAGTGTCATTGCATGTGTTCTCACAATCCACCTATGGATCCACCAGTGTCATTGCATGGGTGTTCTTTTTACTAACAACAACCAGAGTCATTGAAACGTGTGTTCTCTTCACATACCACCTATGGATCCACCAGTGTCATTGCATGTGTGTTCTTTTTACTAACAACAACTGGAGTCATTACATGTTTGTTCTTTTCGCATACCACATATGGATCCCCTAGTGTCATTGCATGTGTGGTCTTTTCACAATCCACCTATGGATCCACCAGTGTCATTGCATGTGTGTTCTTTTTACTAACAACACCTAGAGTCATTAAAATGTGTGTTCTTTTCACATACCACATATGGATCCACCAGTGTCATTGCATGTGTGTTCTTTTCACAATCCACCTATGGATCCACCAGTGTCATTGAATGTGTGTTCTTTTTACTAACAACAACCAGAGTCATTGCATGTGTGTTGTTTTCACATACCACATATGGATCCACCGGTGTCATTGAAATGTGTGTTCTCTTCAGAGACCACACATGGATCCACCAGTGTCATTGCATTTGTGTTCTTTTTACTAACAACAACCAGAGTCATTGCATGTGTGTTCTTTTCACATACCACATATGGATCGACCGGTGTCATTGCATGTGTGTTCTTTCACAATCCACCTATGGATCCACCAGTGCCATTGCATGTGTGTACTTTTTACTAACAACTACTAGAGTCATTTCATGACAGTTCTTTTCACATACCACATATGGATCCACCAGTGTCATTGCATGTGTGTTCTTTTTACTAACAACAACTGGAGTCATTGCATGTGTGTTCTTTTCACATACCACATATGGATCCACCAGTGTCATTGCATGTCTGTTCTTTTCATAATCCACCTATGGATCCACCAGTGTCATTGCATATGTGTTCTTTGTACTAACAACAACTGGAGTCATTTCATGACTGTTCTTTTCACATACCACATATGGATCCACCAGTGTCATTGCATGTGTGTTCTTTTTAGTAATACCAACTGGAGTCATTGCATGTGTGTTCTTTTCACATACCACATATGGATCCACTAGTGTCATTGCATGTGTTCTCTTTTCACAATCCACCTATGGATCCACCAGTGTCATTGCATGTGTGTTCTTTTTACTAACACCAACCAGAGTCATTTAAATGTGTGTTCTTTTCACATACCACCTATGGATCCACCAGTGTCATTGCATGTGTGTTCTTTTAACAATCCACCTATGGATCCACCAGTGTCATTGCATGTGTGTTCTTTTTATTAACAACAACCAGAGTCATTGCATGTGTGTTGTTTTCACATACCACATATGGATCCACCAGTGTCATTGCATGTGTGTTCTTTTCCCAATGCACCTATGGATCCACCAGTGTCATTGCATGTGTGTTCTTTTTACTAACAACAACCAGAGTCATTGAAATGTGTGTTCTTTTCACATACCACCCATGGATCCACCAGTGTCATTGCATGTGTGTTCTTTTCACAATCCACCTATGGATCCACCAGTGTCCTTGCATGTGTGTTCTTTTTACTAACAACAACTGGAGTCATTTCATGACTGTTCTTTTCACATACCACATATGGATCCACTAGTGTCATTGAAATGTGTGTTCTCTTTAGAGACCACACATGGATCCAGCAGTGTTATTGCATGTGTGTCCTTTTTACTAACAACAACCAGAGTCATTGAAATGTGTGTTCTTTTCACATACCACCTATGGATCCACCGGTGTCATTGCATGTGTGTTCTTTTCACAATCCACCTATGGATCCACAAGTGTTATTGAATGTGTGTTTTTTACTAACAACAACCAGAGTCATTCCATCTGTGTTCTTTTCACATACCACATATGGATCCACCAGTGTCATTGCATGTGTGTTCTTTTTACTAACAACAACCAGAGTCATTGAAATGTGTGTTCTCTTTAGAGACCACACATGGATCCACCGGTGTCATTGCATGTGTGTTCTTTTTACTAACAACAACCAGAGTCATTGAAATGTGTGTTCTTTACACATACCACATATGGATCCAAGTGTCATTGCATGTGTGTTCTTTTTACTAACAACAACCAGAGTCATTGAAATGTGTGTTCTCTTTACTAACAACAACTAGAGTCATTGAAATGTATGTTCTCTTTAGATACCACACATGGATCCACCAGTGTCATTGCATGTGTGTTCTTTTGACTAACAACAACTAGTCATTGAAATTTGTGTTCTCTTTAGAGACCACAGATGGATCCACCAGTGTCATTCCATGTGTGTTCTTTTTACTAACAACAACTGCAGTCATTGCATGTGTGTTCTTTTCACATACCACATATGGATCCACTAGTGTCATTGCATGTGTGCTCTTTTCAAAATCCACCTATGGATCCACTAGTATCATTGCATTTGTGTTCTTTTTACTAACAACAACTTGATTCATTTCATGACTGTTCTTTTCACATACCACATATGGATCCACCAGTGTCTTTGAAATGTGTGTTCTCTTTAGAGACCACACATGGATCCACCAGTGTCATTGCATGTGTGTTCTTTTTACTAACAACAACTGGAGTCATTGCATGTGTGTTCTTTTTACATACCACATATGGATCGACCGGTGTCATTGCATGTGTGTTATTTCACAATCCACCTATGGATCCACCAGTGCCATTACATGTGTGTACTTTTTACTAACAACTACTAGAGTCATTTCATGACTGTTCTTTTCACATACCACATATGGATCCACCAGTGTCATTGCATGTGTGTTCTTTTTACTAACAACAACTGGAGTCATTGCATGTGTGTTCTTTTCACATACCACATATGGATCCACCAGTGTCATTGCATGTCTGTTCCTTTCACAATCCACCTATGGATCCACCAGTGTCATTGAATATGTGTTCTTTGTACTAATAACAACTGGAGTCATTTCATGACTGTTATTTTCACATACCACATATGGATCCACCAGTGTCATTGCATGTGTGTTCTTTTTAGTAATAACAACTGGAGTCATTGCATGTGTATTCTTTTCACATACCACATATGGATCCACTAGTGTCATTGCATGTGTTCTGTTTTCGCAATCCACCTATGGATCCACCAGTGTCATTGCATGTGTGTTCTTTTTACTAACACCAACCAGAGGCATTGAAATGTGTGTTCTTTTCACATTCCACCTATGGATCCACCAGTGTTATTGCGTGTGTGTTCTTTTCACAATCCACCTATGGATCCACCAGTGTCATTGCATGTGTGTTCTTTTTACTAACAACAACCAGAGTCATTGCATGTGTGTTGTTTTCACATACCACATATGGATCCACCAGTGTCATTGCATGTGTGTTCTTTTCCCAATGCACCTATGGATCCACCAGTGTCATTGCATGTGTGTTCTTTTTACTAACAACAACCAGAGTCATTGAAATGTGTGTTCTTTTCACATACCACCTATGGATCCACCAGTGTCATTGCATGTGTGTTCTTTTCACAATCCACCTATGGATCCACCAGTGTCATTGCATGTGTGTTCTTTTTACTAACAACAACTGGATTCATTTCATGACTGTTCTTTTCATTGAAATGTGTGTTCTCTTCAGAGACCACACATGGATCCAGCAGTGTCATTGCATGTGTGTTCTTTTTACTAACAATAACCAGAGTCATTGCATGTGTGTTGTTTTCACATACGACATATGGATCCACCAGTGTCATTGCATGTGTGTTCTTTTCCCAATGCACCTATGGATCCACCAGTGTCATTGCATGTGTGTTCTTTTTACTAACAACAACCAGAGTCATTGAAATGTGTGTTCTTTTCACATACCACCTATGGATCCACCAGTGTCATTGCATGTGTGTTCTTTTCACAATCCACCTATGGATCCACCAGTGTCATTGAATGTGTGTTTTTTACTAACAACAACCAGAGTCATTCCATCTGTGTTCTTTTCACATACCACATATGGATCCACCAGTGTCATTGCATGTGTGTTCTTTTTACTAACAACAACCAGAGTCATTGAAATGTGTGTTCACTTTAGAGACCACACATGGAACCACCAGTGTCATTGCATGTGTGTTCTTTTTACTAACAACAACCAGAGTCATTGAAATGTGTGTTCTTTACACATACCACATATGGATCCACCAGTGTCATTGCATGTGTGTTCTTTTTACTAACAACAACCAGAGTCATTGAAATGTGTGTTCTCTTTACTAACAACAACTAGAGTCATTGAAATGTATGTTCTCTTTAGATACCACACATGGATCCACCAGTGTCATTGCATGTGTGTTCTTTTTACTAACAACAACTAGTGTCATTGAAATGTGTGTTCTCTTTAGAGACCACAGATGGATCCACCAGTGTCATTCCATGTGTGTTCTTTTTACTAACAACAACTGGAGTCATTGCATGTGTGTTCTTTTCACATACCACATATGGATCCACTAGTGTCATTGCATGTGTGCTCTTTTCACAATCCACCTATGGATCCACTAGTATCATTGCATGTGTGTTCTTTTTACTAACAACAACTTGATTCATTTCATGACTGTTCTTTTCACATACCACATATGGATCCATCAGTGTCATTGAAATGTGTGTTCTCTTTAGAGACCACACATGGATCCACCAGTGTCATTGCATGTGTGTTCTTTTTACTAACAACAACTGGAGTCATTGCATGTGTGTTCTTTTCACATACCACATATGGATCCACTAGTGTCATTGCATGTGTTCTCACAATCCACCTATGGATCCACCAGTGTCATTGCATGGGTGTTCTTTTTACTAACAACAACCAGAGTCATTGAAACGTGTGTTCTCTTCACATACCACCTATGGATCCACCAGTGTCATTGCATGTGTGTTCTTTTTACTAACAACAACTGGAGTCATTACATGTTTGTTCTTTTCGCATACCACATATGGATCCCCTAGTGTCATTGCATGTGTGGTCTTTTCACAATCCACCTATGGATCCACCAGTGTCATTGCATGTGTGTTCTTTTTACTAACAACACCTAGAGTCATTAAAATGTGTGTTCTTTTCACATACCACATATGGATCCACCAGTGTCATTGCATGTGTGTTCTTTTCACAATCCACCTATGGATCCACCAGTGTCATTGAATGTGTGTTCTTTTTACTAACAACAACCAGAGTCATTGCATGTGTGTTGTTTTCACATACCACATATGGATCCACCGGTGTCATTGAAATGTGTGTTCTCTTCAGAGACCACACATGGATCCACCAGTGTCATTGCATTTGTGTTCTTTTTACTAACAACAACCAGAGTCATTGCATGTGTGTTCTTTTCACATACCACATATGGATCGACCGGTGTCATTGCATGTGTGTTCTTTCACAATCCACCTATGGATCCACCAGTGCCATTGCATGTGTGTACTTTTTACTAACAACTACTAGAGTCATTTCATGACAGTTCTTTTCACATACCACATATGGATCCACCAGTGTCATTGCATGTGTGTTCTTTTTACTAACAACAACTGGAGTCATTGCATGTGTGTTCTTTTCACATACCACATATGGATCCACCAGTGTCATTGCATGTCTGTTCTTTTCATAATCCACCTATGGATCCACCAGTGTCATTGCATATGTGTTCTTTGTACTAACAACAACTGGAGTCATTTCATGACTGTTCTTTTCACATACCACATATGGATCCACCAGTGTCATTGCATGTGTGTTCTTTTTAGTAATACCAACTGGAGTCATTGCATGTGTGTTCTTTTCACATACCACATATGGATCCACTAGTGTCATTGCATGTGTTCTCTTTTCACAATCCACCTATGGATCCACCAGTGTCATTGCATGTGTGTTCTTTTTACTAACACCAACCAGAGTCATTTAAATGTGTGTTCTTTTCACATACCACCTATGGATCCACCAGTGTCATTGCATGTGTGTTCTTTTAACAATCCACCTATGGATCCACCAGTGTCATTGCATGTGTGTTCTTTTTATTAACAACAACCAGAGTCATTGCATGTGTGTTGTTTTCACATACCACATATGGATCCACCAGTGTCATTGCATGTGTGTTCTTTTCCCAATGCACCTATGGATCCACCAGTGTCATTGCATGTGTGTTCTTTTTACTAACAACAACCAGAGTCATTGAAATGTGTGTTCTTTTCACATACCACCCATGGATCCACCAGTGTCATTGCATGTGTGTTCTTTTCACAATCCACCTATGGATCCACCAGTGTCCTTGCATGTGTGTTCTTTTTACTAACAACAACTGGAGTCATTTCATGACTGTTCTTTTCACATACCACATATGGATCCACTAGTGTCATTGAAATGTGTGTTCTCTTTAGAGACCACACATGGATCCAGCAGTGTTATTGCATGTGTGTCCTTTTTACTAACAACAACCAGAGTCATTGAAATGTGTGTTCTTTTCACATACCACCTATGGATCCACCGGTGTCATTGCATGTGTGTTCTTTTCACAATCCACCTATGGATCCACAAGTGTTATTGAATGTGTGTTTTTTACTAACAACAACCAGAGTCATTCCATCTGTGTTCTTTTCACATACCACATATGGATCCACCAGTGTCATTGCATGTGTGTTCTTTTTACTAACAACAACCAGAGTCATTGAAATGTGTGTTCTCTTTAGAGACCACACATGGATCCACCGGTGTCATTGCATGTGTGTTCTTTTTACTAACAACAACCAGAGTCATTGAAATGTGTGTTCTTTACACATACCACATATGGATCCAAGTGTCATTGCATGTGTGTTCTTTTTACTAACAACAACCAGAGTCATTGAAATGTGTGTTCTCTTTACTAACAACAACTAGAGTCATTGAAATGTATGTTCTCTTTAGATACCACACATGGATCCACCAGTGTCATTGCATGTGTGTTCTTTTGACTAACAACAACTAGTCATTGAAATTTGTGTTCTCTTTAGAGACCACAGATGGATCCACCAGTGTCATTCCATGTGTGTTCTTTTTACTAACAACAACTGCAGTCATTGCATGTGTGTTCTTTTCACATACCACATATGGATCCACTAGTGTCATTGCATGTGTGCTCTTTTCAAAATCCACCTATGGATCCACTAGTATCATTGCATTTGTGTTCTTTTTACTAACAACAACTTGATTCATTTCATGACTGTTCTTTTCACATACCACATATGGATCCACCAGTGTCTTTGAAATGTGTGTTCTCTTTAGAGACCACACATGGATCCACCAGTGTCATTGCATGTGTGTTCTTTTTACTAACAACAACTGGAGTCATTGCATGTGTGTTCTTTTTACATACCACATATGGATCGACCGGTGTCATTGCATGTGTGTTATTTCACAATCCACCTATGGATCCACCAGTGCCATTACATGTGTGTACTTTTTACTAACAACTACTAGAGTCATTTCATGACTGTTCTTTTCACATACCACATATGGATCCACCAGTGTCATTGCATGTGTGTTCTTTTTACTAACAACAACTGGAGTCATTGCATGTGTGTTCTTTTCACATACCACATATGGATCCACCAGTGTCATTGCATGTCTGTTCCTTTCACAATCCACCTATGGATCCACCAGTGTCATTGAATATGTGTTCTTTGTACTAATAACAACTGGAGTCATTTCATGACTGTTATTTTCACATACCACATATGGATCCACCAGTGTCATTGCATGTGTGTTCTTTTTAGTAATAACAACTGGAGTCATTGCATGTGTATTCTTTTCACATACCACATATGGATCCACTAGTGTCATTGCATGTGTTCTGTTTTCGCAATCCACCTATGGATCCACCAGTGTCATTGCATGTGTGTTCTTTTTACTAACACCAACCAGAGGCATTGAAATGTGTGTTCTTTTCACATTCCACCTATGGATCCACCAGTGTTATTGCGTGTGTGTTCTTTTCACAATCCACCTATGGATCCACCAGTGTCATTGCATGTGTGTTCTTTTTACTAACAACAACCAGAGTCATTGCATGTGTGTTGTTTTCACATACCACATATGGATCCACCAGTGTCATTGCATGTGTGTTCTTTTCCCAATGCACCTATGGATCCACCAGTGTCATTGCATGTGTGTTCTTTTTACTAACAACAACCAGAGTCATTGAAATGTGTGTTCTTTTCACATACCACCTATGGATCCACCAGTGTCATTGCATGTGTGTTCTTTTCACAAGCCACCTATGGATCCACCAGTGTCATTGCATGTGTGTTCTTTTTACTAACAACAACTGGATTCATTTCATGACTGTTCTTTTCATTGAAATGTGTGTTCTCTTCAGAGACCACACATGGATCCAGCAGTGTCATTGCATGTGTGTTCTTTTTACTAACAACAACCAGAGTCATTGAAATGTGTGTTCTTTTCACATACCACCTATGGATCCACCAGTGTCATTTCATGTGTGTTCTTTTCACAATCCAGCTATGGATCCACCAGTGTCATTGAATGTGTGTTTTTTACTAACAACAACCAGAGTCATTCCATCTATGTTCTTTTCACATACCACATATGGATCCACCAGTGTCATTGCATGTGTGTTCTTTTTACTAATAACAACCAGAGTCATTGAAATGTGTGTTCTCTTTAGAGACCACACATGGATCCACCAGTGTCATTGCATGTGTGTTCTTTTTACTAACAACAACCAGAGGAATTGAAATGTGTGTTCTCTTTACTAACAACACTCAGAGTCATTGAAATGTATGTTCTCTTTAGATACCACACATGGATCCAACAGTGTCATTGCATGTGTGTTCTTTTTACTAACAACAACCAGAGTCATTGAAATGTGTGTTCTTTACACATACCACATATGGATCCACCAGTGTCATTGCATGTGTGTTCTTTTTACTAACAACAACCAGAGTCATTGAAATGTGTGTTCTCTTTACTAACAACAACTAGAGTCATTGAAATGTATGTTCTCTTTAGATACCACACATGGATCCACCAGTGTCATTGCTTGTGTGTTCTTTTTACTAACAACAACTAGAGTCATTAAAATGTGTGTTCTCTTTAGAGACCACAGATGGATCCACCAGTGTCATTCCATGTGTGTTCTTTTTACTAACAACAACTGGAGTCATTGCATGTGTGTTCTTTTCACATACCACATATGGATCCACTAGTGTCATTGCATGTGTGCTCTTTTCACAATCCACCTATGGATCCACTAGTATCATTGCATGTGTGTTCTTTTTACTAACAACAACTTGATTCATTTCATGACTGTTCTTTTCACATACCACATATGGATCCACCAGTGTCATTGAAATGTGTGTTCTCTTTAGAGACCACACATGGATCCACCAGTGTCATTGCATGTGTGTTCTTTTTACTAACAACAACTGGAGTCATTGCATGTGTGTTCTTTTTACATACCACATATGGATCGACCGGTGTCATTGCATGTGTGTTATTTCACAATCCACCTATGGATCCACCAGTGCCATTACATGTGTGTACTTTTTACTAACAACTACTAGAGTCATTTCATGACTGTTCTTTTCACATACCACATATGGATCCACCAGTGTCATTGCATGTGTGTTCTTTTTACTAACAACAACTGGAGTCATTGCATGTGTGTTCTTTTCACATACCACATATGGATCCACCAGTGTCATTGCATGTCTGTTCCTTTCACAATCCACCTATGGATCCACCAGTGTCATTGCATATGTGTTCTTTGTACTAATAACAACTGGAGTCATTTCATGACTGTTATTTTCACATACCACATATGGATCCACCAGTGTCATTGCATGTGTGTTCTTTTTAGTAATAACAACTGGAGTCATTGCATGTGTATTCTTTTCACATACCACATATGGATCCACTAGTGTCATTGCATGTGTTCTGTTTTCGCAATCCACCTATGGATCCACCAGTGTCATTGCATGTGTGTTCTTTTTACTAACACCAACCAGAGGCATTGAAATGTGTGGTCTTTTCACATTCCACCTATGGATCCACCAGTGTTATTGCGTGTGTGTTCTTTTCACAATCCACCTATGGATCCACCAGTGTCATTGCATGTGTGTTCTTTTTACTAACAACAACCAGAGTCATTGCATGTGTGTTGTTTTCACATACCACATATGGATCCACCAGTGTCATTGCATGTGTGTTCTTTTCCCAATGCACCTATGGATCCACCAGTGTCATTGCATGTGTGTTCTTTTTACTAACAACAACCAGAGTCATTGAAATGTGTGTTCTTTTCACATACCACCTATGGATCCACCAGTGTCATTGCATGTGTGTTCTTTTCACAATCCACCTATGGATCCACCAGTGTCATTGCATGTGTGTTCTTTTTACTAACAACAACTGGATTCATTTCATGACTGTTCTTTTCATTGAAATGTGTGTTCTCTTCAGAGACCACACATGGATCCAGCAGTGTCATTGCATGTGTGTTCTTTTTACTAACAACAACCAGAGTCATTGAAATGTGTGTTCTTTTCACATACCACCTATGGATCCACCAGTGTCATTTCATGTGTGTTCTTTTCACAATCCAGCTATGGATCCACCAGTGTCATTGAATGTGTGTTTTTTACTAACAACAACCAGAGTCATTCCATCTATGTTCTTTTCACATACCACATATGGATCCACCAGTGTCATTGCATGTGTGTTCTTTTTACTAATAACAACCAGAGTCATTGAAATGTGTGTTCTCTTTAGAGACCACACATGGATCCACCAGTGTCATTGCATGTGTGTTCTTTTTACTAACAACAACCAGAGGAATTGAAATGTGTGTTCTCTTTACTAACAACACTCAGAGTCATTGAAATGTATGTTCTCTTTAGATACCACACATGGATCCAACAGTGTCATTGCATGTGTGTTCTTTTTACTAACAACAACCAGAGTCATTGAAATGTGTGTTCTTTACACATACCACATATGGATCCACCAGTGTCATTGCATGTGTGTTCTTTTTACTAACAACAACCAGAGTCATTGAAATGTGTGTTCTCTTTACTAACAACAACTAGAGTCATTGAAATGTATGTTCTCTTTAGATACCACACATGGATCCACCAGTGTCATTGCTTGTGTGTTCTTTTTACTAACAACAACTAGAGTCATTAAAATGTGTGTTCTCTTTAGAGACCACAGATGGATCCACCAGTGTCATTCCATGTGTGTTCTTTTTACTAACAACAACTGGAGTCATTGCATGTGTGTTCTTTTCACATACCACATATGGATCCACTAGTGTCATTGCATGTGTGCTCTTTTCACAATCCACCTATGGATCCACTAGTATCATTGCATGTGTGTTCTTTTTACTAACAACAACTTGATTCATTTCATGACTGTTCTTTTCACATACCACATATGGATCCACCAGTGTCATTGAAATGTGTGTTCTCTTTAGAGACCACACATGGATCCACCAGTGTCATTGCATGTGTGTTCTTTTTACTAACAACAACTGGAGTCATTGCATGTGTGTTCTTTTCACATACCACATATGGATCCACTAGTGTCATTGCATGTGTTCTCACAATCCACCTATGGATCCACCAGTGTTATTGCATGGGTGTTCTTTTTACTAACAACAACCAGAGTCATTGAAACGTGTGTTCTCTTCACATACCACCTATGGATCCACCAGTGTCATTGCATGTGTGTTCTTTTCACAATCCACCTATGGATCCACCAGTGTCATTGAATGTGTGTTCTTTTTACTAACAACAACTAGAGTCATTGCATGTGTGTTGTTTTCACATACCACATATGGATCCACCGGTGTCATTGAAATGTGTGTTCTCTTCAGAGACCACACATGGATCCACCAGTGTCATTGCATTTGTGTTCTTTTTACTAACAACAACCAGAGTCATTGCATGTGTGTTCTTTTCACATACCACATATGGATCGACCGGTGTCATTGCATGTGTGTTCTTTCACAATACACCTATGGATCCACCAGTGCCATTGCATGTGTGTACGTTTTACTAACAACTACTAGAGTCATTTCATGACAGTTCTTTTCACATACCACATATGGATCCACCAGTGTCATTGCATGTGTGTTCTTTTTACTAACAACAACTGGAGTCATTGCATGTGTGTTCTTTTCACATACCACATATGGATCCACCAGTGTCATTGCATGTCTATTCTTTTCATAATCCACCTATGGATCCACCAGTGTCATTGCATATGTGTTCTTTGTACTAACAACAACTGGAGTCATTTCATGACTGTTCTTTTCACATACCACATATGGATCCACCAGTGTCATTGCATGTGTGTTCTTTTTAGTAATACCAACTGGAGTCATTGCATGTGTGTTCTTTTCACATACCACATATGGATCCACTAGTGTCATTGCATGTGTTCTCTTTTCACAATCCACCTATGGATCCACCAGTGTCATTGCATGTGTGTTCTTTTTACTAACACCAACCAGAGTCATTTAAATGTGTGTTCTTTTCACATACCACCTATGGATCCACCAGTGTCATTGCATGTGTGTTCTTTTAACAATCCACCTATGGATCCACCAGTGTCATTGCATGTGTGTTCTTTTTATTAACAACAACCAGAGTCATTGCATGTGTGTTGTTTTCACATACCACATATGGATCCACCAGTGTCATTGCATGTGTGTTCTTTTCCCAATGCACCTATGGATCCACCAGTGTCATTGCATGTGTGTTCTTTTTACTAACAACAACCAGAGTCATTGAAATGTGTGTTCTTTTCACATACCACCCATGGATCCACCAGTGTCATTGCATGTGTGTTCTTTTCACAATCCACCTATGGATCCACCAGTGTCCTTGCATGTGTGTTCTTTTTACTAACAACAACTGGAGTCATTTCATGACTGTTCTTTTCACATACCACATATGGATCCACTAGTGTCATTGAAATGTGTGTTCTCTTTAGAGACCACACATGGATCCAGCAGTGTTATTGCATGTGTGTCCTTTTTACTAACAACAACCAGAGTCATTGAAATGTGTGTTCTTTTCACATACCACCTATGGATCCACCGGTGTCATTGCATGTGTGTTCTTTTCACAATCCACCTATGGATCCACAAGTGTTATTGAATGTGTGTTTTTTACTAACAACAACCAGAGTCATTCCATCTGTGTTCTTTTCACATACCACATATGGATCCACCAGTGTCATTGCATGTGTGTTCTTTTTACTAACAACAACCAGAGTCATTGAAATGTGTGTTCTCTTTAGAGACCACACATGGATCCACCGGTGTCATTGCATGTGTGTTCTTTTTACTAACAACAACCAGAGTCATTGAAATGTGTGTTCTTTACACATACCACATATGGATCCAAGTGTCATTGCATGTGTGTTCTTTTTACTAACAACAACCAGAGTCATTGAAATGTGTGTTCTCTTTACTAACAACAACTAGAGTCATTGAAATGTATGTTCTCTTTAGATACCACACATGGATCCACCAGTGTCATTGCATGTGTGTTCTTTTGACTAACAACAACTAGTCATTGAAATTTGTGTTCTCTTTAGAGACCACAGATGGATCCACCAGTGTCATTCCATGTGTGTTCTTTTTACTAACAACAACTGCAGTCATTGCATGTGTGTTCTTTTCACATACCACATATGGATCCACTAGTGTCATTGCATGTGTGCTCTTTTCAAAATCCACCTATGGATCCACTAGTATCATTGCATTTGTGTTCTTTTTACTAACAACAACTTGATTCATTTCATGACTGTTCTTTTCACATACCACATATGGATCCACCAGTGTCTTTGAAATGTGTGTTCTCTTTAGAGACCACACATGGATCCACCAGTGTCATTGCATGTGTGTTCTTTTTACTAACAACAACTGGAGTCATTGCATGTGTGTTCTTTTTACATACCACATATGGATCGACCGGTGTCATTGCATGTGTGTTATTTCACAATCCACCTATGGATCCACCAGTGCCATTACATGTGTGTACTTTTTACTAACAACTACTAGAGTCATTTCATGACTGTTCTTTTCACATACCACATATGGATCCACCAGTGTCATTGCATGTGTGTTCTTTTTACTAACAACAACTGGAGTCATTGCATGTGTGTTCTTTTCACATACCACATATGGATCCACCAGTGTCATTGCATGTCTGTTCCTTTCACAATCCACCAATGGATCCACCAGTGTCATTGCATATGTGTTCTTTGTACTAATAACAACTGGAGTCATTTCATGACTGTTATTTTCACATACCACATATGGATCCACCAGTGTCATTGCATGTGTGTTCTTTTTAGTAATAACAACTGGAGTCATTGCATGTGTATTCTTTTCACATACCACATATGGATCCACTAGTGTCATTGCATGTGTTCTGTTTTCGCAATCCACCTATGGATCAACCAGTGTCATTGCATGTGTGTTCTTTTTACTAACACCAACCAGAGGCATTGAAATGTGTGTTCTTTTCACATTCCACCTTGGATCCACCAGTGTTATTGCGTGTGTGTTCTTTTCACAATCCACCTATGGATCCACCAGTGTCATTGCATGTGTGTTCTTTTTACTAACAACAACCAGAGTCATTGCATGTGTGTTGTTTTCACATACCACATATGGATCCACCAGTGTCATTGCATGTGTGTTCTTTTCCCAATGCACCTATGGATCCACCAGTGTCATTGCATGTGTGTTCTTTTTACTAACAACAACCAGAGTCATTGAAATGTGTGTTCTTTTCACATACCACCTATGGATCCACCAGTGTCATTGCATGTGTGTTCTTTTCACAATCCACCTATGGATCCACCAGTGTCATTGCATGTGTGTTCTTTTTACTAACAACAACTGGATTCATTTCATGTATGTTCTTTTCATTGAAATGTGTGTTCTCTTCAGAGACCACACATGGATCCAGCAGTGTCATTGCATGTGTGTTCTTTTTACTAACAACAACCAGAGTCATTGAAATGTGTGTTCTTTTCACATACCACCTATGGATCCACCAGTGTCATTTCATGTGTGTTCTTTTCACAATCCAGCTATGGATCCACCAGTGTCATTGAATGTGTGTTTTTTACTAACAACAACCAGAGTCATTCCATCTATGTTCTTTTCACATACCACATATGGATCCACCAGTGTCATTGCATGTGTGTTCTTTTTACTAATAACAACCAGAGTCATTGAAATGTGTGTTCTCTTTAGAGACCACACATGGATCCACCAGTGTCATTGCATGTGTGTTCTTTTTACTAACAACAACCAGAGGAATTGAAATGTGTGTTCTCTTTACTAACAACACTCAGAGTCATTGAAATGTATGTTCTCTTTAGATACCACACATGGATCCAACAGTGTCATTGCATGTGTGTTCTTTTTACTAACAACAACCAGAGTCATTGAAATGTGTGTTCTTTACACATACCACATATGGATCCACCAGTGTCATTGCATGTGTGTTCTTTTTACTAACAACAACCAGAGTCATTGAAATGTGTGTTCTCTTTACTAACAACAACTAGAGTCATTGAAATGTATGTTCTCTTTAGATACCACACATGGATCCACCAGTGTCATTGCTTGTGTGTTCTTTTTACTAACAACAACTAGAGTCATTAAAACGTGTGTTCTCTTTAGAGACCACAGATGGATCCACCAGTGTCATTCCATGTGTGTTCTTTTTACTAACAACAACTGGAGTCATTGCATGTGTGTTCTTTTCACATACCACATATGGATCCACTAGTGTCATTGCATGTGTGCTCTTTTCACAATCCACCTATGGATCCACTAGTATCATTGCATGTGTGTTCTTTTTACTAACAACAACTTGATTCATTTCATGACTGTTCTTTTCACATACCACATATGGATCCACCAGTGTCATTGAAATGTGTGTTCTCTTTAGAGACCACACATGGATCCACCAGTGTCATTGCATGTGTGTTCTTTTTACTAACAACAACTGGAGTCATTGCATGTGTGTTCTTTTTACATACCACATATGGATCGACCGGTGTCATTGCATGTGTGTTATTTCACAATCCACCTATGGATCCACCAGTGCCATTACATGTGTGTACTTTTTACTAACAACTACTAGAGTCATTTCATGACTGTTCTTTTCACATACCACATATGGATCCACCAGTGTCATTGCATGTGTGTTCTTTTTACTAACAACAACTGGAGTCATTGCATGTGTGTTCTTTTCACATACCACATATGGATCCACCAGTGTCATTGCATGTCTGTTCCTTTCACAATCCACCTATGGATCCACCAGTGTCATTGCATATGTGTTCTTTGTACTAATAACAACTGGAGTCATTTCATGACTGTTATTTTCACATACCACATATGGATCCACCAGTGTCATTGCATGTGTGTTCTTTTTAGTAATAACAACTGGAGTCATTGCATGTGTATTCTTTTCACATACCACATATGGATCCACTAGTGTCATTGCATGTGTTCTGTTTTCGCAATCCACCTATGGATCCACCAGTGTCATTGCATGTGTGTTCTTTTTACTAACACGAACCAGAGGCATTGAAATGTGTGTTCTTTTCACATTCCACCTATGGATCCACCAGTGTTATTGCGTGTGTGTTCTTTTCACAATCCACCTATGGATCCACCAGTGTCATTGCATGTGTGTTCTTTTTACTAACAACAACCAGAGTCATTGCATGTGTGTTGTTTTCACATACCACATATGGATCCACCAGTGTCATTGCATGTGTGTTCTTTTCCCAATGCACCTATGGATCCACCAGTGTCATTGCATGTGTGTTCTTTTTACTAACAACAACCAGAGTCATTGAAATGTGTGTTCTTTTCACATACCACCTATGGATCCACCAGTGTCATTGCATGTGTGTTCTTTTCACAATCCACCTATGGATCCACCAGTGTCATTGCATGTGTGTTCTTTTTACTAACAACAACTGGATTCATTTCATGACTGTTCTTTTCATTGAAATGTGTGTTCTCTTCAGAGACCACACATGGATCCAGCAGTGTCATTGCATGTGTGTTCTTTTTACTAACAACAACCAGAGTCATTGAAATGTGTGTTCTTTTCACATACCACCTATGGATCCACCAGTGTCATTTCATGTGTGTTCTTTTCACAATCCAGCTATGGATCCACCAGTGTCATTGAATGTGTGTTTTTTACTAACAACAACCAGAGTCATTCCATCTATGTTCTTTTCACATACCACATATGGATCCACCAGTGTCATTGCATGTGTGTTCTTTTTACTAATAACAACCAGAGTCATTGAAATGTGTGTTCTCTTTAGAGACCACACATGGATCCACCAGTGTCATTGCATGTGTGTTCTTTTTACTAACAACAACCAGAGGAATTGAAATGTGTGTTCTCTTTACTAACAACACTCAGAGTCATTGAAATGTATGTTCTCTTTAGATACCACACATGGATCCAACAGTGTCATTGCATGTGTGTTCTTTTTACTAACAACAACCAGAGTCATTGAAATGTGTGTTCTTTACACATACCACATATGGATCCACCAGTGTCATTGCATGTGTGTTCTTTTTACTAACAACAACCAGAGTCATTGAAATGTGTGTTCTCTTTACTAACAACAACTAGAGTCATTGAAATGTATGTTCTCTTTAGATACCACACATGGATCCACCAGTGTCATTGCTTGTGTGTTCTTTTTACTAACAACAACTAGAGTCATTAAAATGTGTGTTCTCTTTAGAGACCACAGATGGATCCACCAGTGTCATTCCATGTGTGTTCTTTTTACTAACAACAACTGGAGTCATTGCATGTGTGTTCTTTTCACATACCACATATGGATCCACTAGTGTCATTGCATGTGTGCTCTTTTCACAATCCACCTATGGATCCACTAGTATCATTGCATGTGTGTTCTTTTTACTAACAACAACTTGATTCATTTCATGACTGTTCTTTTCACATACCACATATGGATCCACCAGTGTCATTGAAATGTGTGTTCTCTTTAGAGACCACACATGGATCCACCAGTGTCATTGCATGTGTGTTCTTTTTACTAACAACAACTGGAGTCATTGCATGTGTGTTCTTTTCACATACCACATATGGATCCACTAGTGTCATTGCATGTGTTCTCACAATCCACCTATGGATCCACCAGTGTCATTGCATGTGTGTTCTTTTTACTAACAACAACCAGAGTCATTGAAATGTGTGTTCTCTTCACATACCACCTATGGATCCACCAGTGTCATTGCATGTGTGTTCTTTTCACAATCCACCTATGGATCCACCAGTGTCATTGCATGTGTGTTCTTTTTACTAACAACAACCAGAGTCATTGCATGTGTGTTGTTTTCACATACCACATATGGCTCCACCGGTGTCATTGAAATGTGTGTTCTCTTCAGAGACCACACATGGATCCACCAGTGTCATTGCATGTGTGTTCTTTTTACTAACAACAACCAGAGTCATTGCATGTGTGTTCTTTTCACATACCACATATGGATCGGCAGGTGTCATTGCATGTGTGTTCTTTCACAATCCACCTATGGATCCACTGGTGCCATTGCATGTGTGTACTTTTTACTAACAACTACTAGAGTCATTTCATGACTGTTCTTTTCACATACCACATATGGATCCACCAGTGTCATTGCATGTGTGTTCTTTTTACTAACAACAACTGGAGTCATTGCATGTGTGTTCTTTTCACATACCGCATATGGATCCACCAGTGTCATTGCATGTCTGTTCTTTTCATAATCCACCTATGGATCCACCAGTGTCATTGCATATGTGTTCTTTGTACTAACAACAACTAGAGTCATTTCATGACTGTTCTTTTCACATACCACATATGGATCCACCAGTGTCATTGCATGTGTGTTCTTTTTAGTAATAACAACTGGAGTCATTGCATGTGTGTTCTTTTCACATACCACATATGGATCCACTAGTGTCATTGCATGTGTTCTCTTTTCGCAATCCACCTATGGATCCACTAGTGTCATTGCATGTGTGTTCTTTTTACTAACACCAACCAGAGTCTTTGAAATGTGTGTTCTTTTCACATACCACCTATGGATCCACCAGTGTCATTGCATGTGTGTTATTTTCACAATCCACCTATGGATCCACCAGTGTCATTGCATGTGTGTTCTTTTTACTAACAACAACCAGAGTCATTGCATGTGTGTTGTTTTCAGATACCACATATGGATCCACCAGTGCCATTGCATGTGTGTTCTTTTCCCAATGCACCTATGGATCCACCAGTGTCATTGCATGTGTGTTCTTTTTACTAACAACAACCAGAGTCATTGAAATGTGTGTTCTTTTCACATACCACCTATGGATCCACCAGTGTCATTGCATGGGTGTTCTTTTCACAATCCACCTATGGATCCACCAGTGTCATTGCATGTGTGTTCTTTTTACTAACAACAATTGGAGTCATTTCATGACTGTTCTTCTCACATACCACATATGGATCCACTAGTGTCATTGAAATTTGTGTTCTCTTCAGAGACCACACATGGATCCAGCAGTGTTATTGCATGTGTGTTCTTTTTACTAACAACATCCAGAGTCATTGAAATGTGTGTTCTTTTCACATACCACCTATGGATCCACCAGTGTCATTGCATGTGTGTTCTTTTCACAATCCACCTATGGATCCACAAGTGTCATTGAATGTGTGTTTTTTACTAACAACAACCAGAGTCATTCCATCTGTGTTCTTTTCACATACCACATATGGATCCACCAGTGTCATTGCATGTGTGTTCTTTTTACTAATAACAACCAGAGTCATTGAAATGTGTGTTCTTTTTAGAGACCACACATGGATCCACCAGTGTCATTGCATGTGTGTTCTTTTTACTAACAACAACCAGAGTCATTGAAATGTGTGTTCTTTACACATACCACATATGGATCCACCAGTGTCATTGCATGTGTGTTCTTTTTACTAACAACAACCAGAGTCATTGAAATGTGTGTTCTCTTTACTAACAACAACTAGAGTCATTGAAATGTATGTTCTCTTTAGATACCACACATGGATCCACCAGTGTCATTGCATGTGTGTTCTTTTTACTAACAACAACTAGAGTCATTGAAATGTGTGTTCTCTTTAGAGACCACAGATGGATCCACCAGTGTCATTCCATGTGTGTTCTTTTTACTAACAACAACTGCAGTCATTGCAAGTGTGTTCTTTTCACATACCACATATGGATCTACTAGTGTCATTGCATGTGTGATCTTTTCACAATCCACCTATGGATCCACTAGTATCATTGCATCTGTGTTCTTTTTACTAACAACAACTTGATTCATTTCATGACTGTTCTTTTCACATACCACATATGGATCCACCAGTGTCTTTGACATGTGTGTTCTCTTTAGAGACCACACGTGGATCCACCAGTGTCATTGCATGTGTGTTCTTTTTACTAACAACAACTGGAGTCATTGCATGTGTGTTCTTTTCACATACCACATATGGATCCACTAGTGTCATTGCATGTGTTCTCACAATCCACCTATGGATCCACCAGTGTCATTGCATGTGTGTTCTTTTTACTAACAACAACCAGAGTCATTGAAATGTGTGTTCTCTTCACATACCACCTATGGATCCACCAGTGTCATTGCATGTGTGTTCTTTTCACAATCCACCTATGGATCCACCAGTGTCATTGCATGTGTGTTCTTTTTACTAACAACAACCAGAGTCATTGCATGTGTGTTGTTTTCACATACCACATATGGATCCACTAGTGTCATTGCATGTGTGTTCTTTTCCCAATCCACCTATGGATCCGCCAGTGTCATTGCATGTGTGTTCTTTTTACTAACAAGAACCAGAGTCATTGAAATGTGTGTTCTTTTCACATACCACCTATGGATCCACCAGTGTCATTGCATGTGTGTTCTTTTCATAATCCACCTATGGATCCACCAGTGTCATTGCATGTGTGTTCTTTTTTACTAACAACAACTGGAGTCATTTCATGACTGTTCTTTTCACATACCACATGTGGATCCACCAGTGTCACTGAAATGTATGTTCTCTTCAGAGACCACACATGGATCCACCAGTGTCATTGCATGTGTGTTCTTTTTACTAACAACAACCAGAGTCATTGAAATGTGTGTTCTTTACACATACCACATATGGATCCACCAGTGTCATTGCATGTGTGTTCTTTTTACTAACAATAACCAGAGTCATTGAAATGTGTGTTCTCTTTACTAAAAACAACTAGAGTCATTGAAATGTATGTTCTCTTTAGATACCACACATGGATCCACCAGTGTCATTGCATGTGTGTTCTTTTTACTAACAACAACTAGAGTCATTAAAATGTGTGTTCTCTTTAGAGACCACAGATGGATCCACCAGTGTCATTCCATGTGTGTTCTTTTTACTAACAACAACTGGAGTAATTGCATGTGTGTTCTTTTCACATACCACATATGGATCCACTAGTGTCATTGCATGTGTGCTCTTTTCACAATCCACCTATGGATCCACTAGTATCATTGCATGTGAGTTCTTTTTACTAACAACAACTTGATTCATTTCATGACTGTTCTTTTCACATACCACATACGGATCCACCAGTGTCATTGAAATGTGTGTTCTCTTTAGAGACCACACATGGATCCACCAGTGTCATTGCATGTGTGTTCTTTTTACTAACAACAACTGGATTCATTGCATGTGTGTTCTTTTCACATACCACATATGGATCCACTAGTGTCATTGCATGTGTTCTCACAATCCACCTATGGATCCACCAGTGTCATTGCATGTGTGTTCTTTTTACTAACAACAACCAGAGTCATTGAAATGTGTGTTCTCTTCACATACCACCTATGGATCCACCAGTGTCATTGCATGTGTGTTCTTTTCACAATCCACCTATGGATCCACCAGTGTCATTGCATGTGTGTTCTTTTTACTAACAACAACCAGAGTCATTGCATGTGTGTTGTTTTCACATACCACATATGGATCCACCGGTGTCATTGCATGTGTGTTCTTTTCCCAATCCACCTATGGATCCACCAGTGTCATTGCATGTGTGTTCTTTTTACTAACAAGAACCAGAGTCATTGAAATGTGTGTTCTTTTCACATACCACCTATGGATCCACCAGTGTCATTGCATGTGTGTTCTTTTCATAATCCACCTATGGATCCACCAGTGTCATTGCATGTGTGTTCTTTTTTACTAACAACAACTGGAGTCATTTCATGACTGTTCTTTTCACATACCACATATGGATCCACCAGTGTCACTGAAATGTATGTTCTCTTCAGAGACCACACATGGATCCACCAGTGTCATTGCATGTGTGTTCTTTTTACTAACAACAACTAGAGTCATTGAAATGTGTGTTCTCTTTAGAGACCACACATGGATCCACTAGTGTCATTGCATGTGTGTTATTTTTACTAACAACAACCAGAGTCATTGAAATGTGTGTTCTTTACACATACCACATATGGATCCACCAGTGTCATTGCATGTGTGTTCTTTTTACTAACAACAACCAGAGTCATTGAAATGTGTGTTCTCTTTACTAACAACAACTAGAGTCATTGAAATGTATATTCTCTTTAGATACCACACATGGATCCACCAGTGTCATTGCATGTGTGTTCTTTTTACTAACAACAACTAGTCATTGAAATGTGTGTTCTCTTTAGAGACCACAGATGGATCCACCAGTGTCATTCCATGTGTGTTCTTTTTACTAACAACAACTGGAGTCATTGCATGTGTGTTCTTTTCACATACCACATATGGATCCACTAGTGTCATTGCATGTGTGCTCTTTTCACAATCCACCTATGGATCCACTAGTATCATTGCATGTGTGTTCTTTTTACTAACAACAACTTGATTCATTTCATGACTATTCTTTTCACATACCACATATCGATCCACCAGTGTCATTGAAATGTGTGTTCTCTTTAGAGACCACACATGGATCCACCAGTGTCATTGCATGTGTGTTCTTTTTACTAACAACAACTGGAGTCGTTGCATGTGTGTTCTTTTCACATACCACATATGGATCCACTAGTGTCATTGCATGTGTTCTCACAATCCACCTATGGATCCACCAGTGTCATTACATGTGTGTTCTTTTTACTAACAACAACCAGAGTCATTGAAATGTGTGTTCTCTTCACATACCACCTATGGATCCACCAGTGTCATTGCATGTGTGTTCTTTTCACAATCCACCTATGGATCCACCAGTGTCATTGCATGTGTGTTCTTTTTACTAACAACAACCAGAGTCATTGCATGTGTGTTGTTTTCACATACCACATATGGATCCACCAGTGTCATTGCATGTGTGTTCTTTTCCCAATCCACCTATGGATCCACGAGTGTCATTGCATGTGTGTTCTTTTTACTAACAAGAACCAGAGTCATTGAAATGTGTGTTCTTTTCACATACCACCTATGGATCCACCAGTGTCATTGCATGTGTGTTCTTTTCATAATCCACCTATGGATCCACCAGTGTCATTGCATGTGTGTTCTTTTTTACTAACAACAACTGGAGTCATTTCATGACTGTTCTTTTCACATACCACATATGGATCCACCAGTGTCACTGAAATGTATGTTCTCTTCAGAGACCACACATGGATCCACCAGTGTCATTGCATGTGTGTTCTTTTTACTAACAACAACCAGAGTCATTGAAATGTGTGTTCTTTTCACATACCACCTATGGATCCACCAGTGTCATTGCATGTGTGTTCTTTTCACAATCCACCTATGGATCCACCAGTGTCATTGAATGTGTGTTCTTTTTACTAACAACAAACAGAGTCATTCCATATGTGTTCTTTTCACATACCACATATGGATCCACCAAAGTCATTGCATGTGTGTTCTTTTTACTAACAACAACCCGAGTCATTGAAATGTGTGTTCTCTTTAGAGACCACACATGGATCCACCAGTGTCATTGCATGTGTGTTCTTTTTACTAACAACAACCAGAGTCATTGAAATGTGTGTTCTTTACAAATACCACATATGGATCCACCAGGGTCATTGCATGTGTGTTATTTTCACAATCCACCTATGGATCCACTAGTGTCATTGCATGTGTGTTCTTTTTACTAACAACAACCAGAGTCATTGCATGTGTGTTCTTTTCACATACCACATATGGATCCTCCAGTGTCATTGCATGTGTGTTCTTTTCAGAATCCACCTATGGATCCACAAGTGTCATTGAATGTGTGTTTTTTACTAACAACAACCAGAGTCATTCCATCTGTGTTCTTTTCACATACCACATATGGATCCACCAGTGTCATTGCATGTGTGTTCTTTTTACTAACAACAACCAGAGTCATTGAAATGTGTGTTCTTTACACATACCACATATGGATCCACCAGTGTCATTGCATGTGTGTTCTTTTTACTAACAACAACCAGAGTCATTGAAATATGTGTTCTCTTTACTAACAACAACTAGAGTCATTGAAATGTATGTTCTCTTTAGATACCACACATGGATCCACCAGTGTCATTGCATGTGTGTTCTTTTTACTAACAACAACTAGAGTCATTGAAATGTGTGTTCTCTTTAGAGACCACAGATGGATCCACCAGTGTCATTCCATGTGTGTTCTTTTTACTAACAACAACTGGAGTCATTGCATGTGTGCTCTTTTCACAATCCACCTATGGATCCACTAGTGTCATTGCATGTGTGTTCTTTTTACTAACAACTTGATTCATTTCATGACTGTTCTTTTCACATACCACATATGGATCCACCAGTGTCATTGAAATGTGTGTTCTCTTTAGAGACCACACATGGATCCACCAGTGTCATTGGATGTGTGTTCTTTTTACTAACAACAACTAGAGTCATTGCATGTGTGTTCTTTTCACATACCACTTATGGATCCACTAGTGTCATTGCATGTGTTCTCACAATCCACCTATGGATCCACCAGTGTCATTGCATGTGTGTTCTTTTTACTAACAACAACCAGAGTCATTGAAATGTGTGTTCTCTTCACATACCAAATATGGATCCACCAGTGTCATTGCATGTGTGTTCTTTTCACAATCCACCTATGGATCCACCAGTGTCATTGCATGTGTGTTCTTTTTACTAACAACAACCAGAGTCATTGCATGTGTGTTGTTTTCACATACCACATATGGATCCACCAGTGTCATTGCATGTGTGTTCTTTTCCCAATCCACCTATGGATCCACCAGTGTCATTGCATGTGATTCTTTTTACTAACAAGAACGAGAGTCATTGAAATGTGTGTTCTTTTCACATACCACCTATGGATCCACCAGTTTCATTGCATGTGTGTTCTTTTCACAATCCACCTATGGATCCAGCAGTGTCATTGCATGTGTGTTCTTTTTTACTAACAACAACTGGAGTCATTTCATGACTGTTATTTTCACATACCACATATGGATCCACCAGTGTCACTGAACTGTATGTTCTCTTCAGGGACCACACATGGATCCACCAGTGTCATTGCATGTGTGTTCTTTTTACTAACAACAACCAGAGTCATTGAAATGTGTGTTCTTTTCACATACCACCTATGGATCCACCAGTGTCATTGCATGTGTGTTCTTTTCACAATCCACCTATGGATCCACCAGTGTCATTGAATGTGTGTTCTTTTTACTAACAACAACCAGAGTCATTCCATATGTGTTCTTTTCACATACCACATATGGATCCACCAAAGTCATTGCATGTGTGTTCTTTTTACTAACAACAACCCGAGTCATTGAAATGTGTGTTCTCTTTAGAGACCACACATGGATCCACCAGTGTCGTTGCATGTGTGTTCTTTTTACTAACAACAACCAGAGTCATTGAAATGTGTGTTCTTTACAAATACCACATATGGATCCACCAGGGTCATTGCATGTGTGTTATTTTCACAATCCACCTATGGATCCACTAGTGTCATTGCATGTGTGTTCTTTTTACTAACAACAACCAGAGTCATTGCATGTGTGTTCTTTTCACATACCACATATGGATCCTCCAGTGTCATTGCATGTGTGTTCTTTTCAGAATCCACCTATGGATCCACAAGTGTCATTGAATGTGTGTTTTTTACTAACAACAACCAGAGTCATTCCATCTGTGTTCTTTTCACATACCACATATGGATCCACCAGTGTCATTGCATGTGTGTTCTTTTTACTAACAACAACCAGAGTCATTGAAATGTTTGTTCTTTACACATACCACATATGGATCCACCAGTGTCATTGCATGTGTGTTCTTTTTACTAACAACAACCAGAGTCATTGAAATGTGTGTTCTCTTTACTAACAACAACTAGAGTCATTGAAATGTATGTTCTCTTTAGATACCACACATGGATCCACCAGTGTCATTGCATGTGTGTTCTTTTTACTAACAACAACTAGAGTCATTGAAATGTGTGTTCTCTTTAGAGACCACAGATGGATCCACCAGTGTCATTCCATGTGTGTTCTTTTTACTAAGAACAACTGGAGTCATTGCATGTGTGTTCTTTTCACATACCACATATGGATCCACTAGTGTCATTGCATGTGTGCTCTTTTCACAATCCACATATGGATCCACTAGTATCATTGCATGTGTGTTCTTTTTACTAACAACTTGATTCATTTCATGACTGTTCTTTTCACATACCACATATGGATCCACCAGTGTCATTGAAATGTGTGTTCTCTTTAGAGACCACACATGGATCCACCAGTGTCATTGGATGTGTGTTCTTTTTACTAACAACAACTAGAGTCATTGCATGTGTGTTCTTTTCACATACCACTTTTGGATCCACTAGTGTCATTGCATGTGTTCTCACAATCCACCTATGGATCCACTAGTGTCATTGCATGTGTGTTCTTTTTACTAACAACAACCAGAGTCATTGAAATGTGTGTTCTCTTCACATACCACCTATGGATCCACCAGTGTCATTGCATGTGTGTTCTTTTCACAATCCACCTATGGATCCACCAGTGTCATTGCATGTGTGTTCTTTTTACTAACAACAACCAGAGTCATTGCATGTGTGTTGTTTTCACATACCACATATGGATCCACCAGTGTCATTGCATGTGTGTTCTTTTCCCAATCCACCTATGGATCCACCAGTGTCATTGCATGTGTATTCTTTTTACTAACAAGAACCAGAGTCATTGAAATGTGTGTTCTTTTCACATACCACCTATGGATCCACCAGTTTCATTGCATGTGTGTTCTTGTCACAATCCACCTATGGATCCAGCAGTGTCATTGCATGTGTGTTCTTTTTTACTAACAACAACTGGAGTCATTTCATGACTGTTATTTTCACATACCACATATGGATCCACCAGTGTCACTGAACTGTATGTTCTCTTCAGGGACCACACATGGATCCACCAGTGTCATTGCATGTGTGTTCTTTTTACTAACAACAACTAGAGTCATTGAAATGTGTGTTCTTTTCACATACCACCTATGGATCCACCAGTGTCATTGCATGTGTGTTCTTTTCACAATCCACCTATGGATCCACCAGTGTCATTGAATGTGTGTTCTATTTACTAACAACAACCAGAGTCATTCCATCTGTGTTCTTTTCACATATCACATATGGATCCACCAAAGTCATTGCATGTGTGTTCTTTTTACTAACAACAACCCGAGTCATTGAAATTTGTGTTCTCTTTAGAGACCACACATGGATCCACCAGTGTCATTGCATGTGTGTTCTTTTTACTAACAACAACCAGAGTCATTGAAATGTGTGTTCTTTACAAATACCACATATGGATCCACCAGGGTCATTGCATGTGTGTTATTTTCACAATCCACCTATGGATCCACTAGTGTCATTGCATGTGTGTTCTTTTTACTAACAACAACCAGAGTCATTGCATGTGTGTTCTTTTCACATACCACATATGGATCCTCCAGTGTCATTGCATGTGTGTTCTTTTCAGAATCCACCTATGGATCCACAAGTGTCATTGCATGTGTGTTCTTTTTACTAACAACAAGCGCAGTCATTTCATGACTGTTCTTTTCACATACCACATATGGATCCACCAGTGTCATTGAAATGTGTGTTCTCTTCAGAGACCACACATGGATCCACTAGTGTCATTGCATGTGTGTTCTTTTTACTAACAACAACCAGAGTCATTGAAATGTGTGTTCTCTTTACTAACAACAACTAGAGTCATTGAAATGTATGTTCTCTTTAGATACCACACATGGATCCACCAGTGTCATTGCATGTGTGTTCTTTTTACTAACAACAACTAGAGTCATTGAAATGTGTGTTCTCTTTAGAGACCACAGATGGATCCACCAGTGTCATTCCATGTGTGTTCTTTTTACTAACAACAACTGGAGTCATTGCATGTGTGTTCTTTTCACATACCACATATGGATCCACTAGTGTCATTGCATGTGTGCTCTTTTCACAATCCACCTATGGATCAACTAGTATCATTGCATGTGTGTTCTTTTTACTAACAACTTGATTCATTTCATGACTGTTCTTTTCACATACCACATATGGATCCACCAGTGTCATTGAAATGTGTGTTCTCTTTAGAGACCACACATGGATCCACCAGTGTCATTGGATGTGTGTTCTTTTTACTAACAACAACTAGAGTCATTGCATGTGTGTTCTTTTCACATACCACTTATGGATCCACTAGTGTCATTGCATGTGTTCTCACAATCCACCTATGGATCCACCAGTGTCATTGCATGTGTGTTCTTTTTACTAACAACAACCAGAGTCACTGAAATGTGTGTTCTCTTCACATACCACCTATGGATCCACCAGTGTCATTGCATGTGTGTTCTTTTCACAATCCACGTATGGATCCACCAGTGTCATTGCATGTGTGTTCTTTTTAGTAACAACAACCAGAGTCATTGCATGTGTGTTGTTTTCACATACCACATATGGATCCACCAGTGTCATTGCATGTGTGTTCTTTTCCCAATCCACCTATGGATCCACCAGTGTCATTGCATGTGTATTCTTTTTACTAACAAGAACCAGAGTCATTGAAATGTGTGTTCTTTTCACATACCACCTATGGATCCACCAGTTTCATTGCATGTGTGTTCTTTTCACAATCCACCTATGGATCCAGCAGTGTCATTGCATGTGTGTTCTTTTTTACTAACAACAACTGGAGTCATTTCATGACTGTTATTTTAACATACCACATATGGATCCACCAGTGTCACTGAACTGTATGTTCTCTTCAGGGACCACACATGGATCCACCAGTGTCATTGCATGTGTGTTATTTTTACTAACAACAACCAGAGTCATTGAAATGTGTGTTCTTTTCACATACCACCTATGGATCCACCAGTGTCATTGCATGTGTGTTCTTTTCACAATCCACCTATGGATCCACCAGTGTCATTGAATGTGTGTTCTTTTTACTAACAACAACCAGAGTCATTCCATCTGTGTTCTTTTCACATATCACATATGGATCCACCAAAGTCATTGCATGTGTGTTCTTTTTACTAACAACAACCCGAGTCATTGAAATGTGTGTTCTCTTTAGAGCCCACACATGGATCCACCAGTGTCATTGCATGTGTGTTCTTTTTACTAACAACAACCAGAGTCATTGAAATGTGTGTTCTTTACAAATACCACATATGGATCCACCAGGGTCATTGCATGTGTGTTATTTTCACAATCCACCTATGGATCCACTAGTGTCATTGCATGTGTGTTCTTTTTACTAACAACAACCAGAGTCATTGCATGTGTGTTCTTTTCACATACCACATATGGATCCTCCAGTGTCATTGCATGTGTGTTCTTTTCAGAATCCACCTATGGATCCACAAGTGTCATTGCATGTGTATTCTTTTTACTAACAACAAGCGCAGTCATTTCATGACTGTTCTTTTCACATACCACATATGGATCCACCAGTGTCATTCAAATGTGTGTTCTCTTCAGAGACCACACATGGATCCACTAGTGTCATTGCATGTGTGTTCTTTTCACTAACAACAACCAGAGTCATTGAAATGTGTTTTCTCTTCAGAGACCACACATGGATCCACCAGTGTCATTGCATGTGTGCTCTTTTCACAATCCACCTATGTATCCACCGGTGTCATTGCATGTGTGTTCTTTTTACTAACAACAACCAGAGTCATTGAAATGTGTGTTCTTTTCACATACCACCTATGGATCCACCAGTGTCATTGCATGTGTGTTCTTTTCACAATCCACCTATGGATCCATCAGTGTCATTGCATGTGTGTTCTTTTCACAATCCACCTATGGATCCACCAGTGTCATTGCATGTGTGTTCTTTTTACTAACAACAACCAGAGTCATTGCATGTGTGTTGTTTTCACATACCACATATGGATCCACCAGTGTCATTGCATGTGTGTTCTTTTCCCAATCCACCTATGGATCCACCAGTGTCATTGCATGTGTATTCTTTTTACTAACAAGAACCAGAGTCATTGAAATGTGTGTTCTTTTCACATACCACCTATGGATCCACCAGTTTCATTGCATGTGTGTTCTTTTCACAATCCACCTATGGATCCAGCAGTGTCATTGCATGTGTGTTCTTTTTTACTAACAACAACTGGAGTCATTTCATGACTGTTATTTTCACATACCACATATGGATCCACCAGTGTCACTGAACTGTATGTTCTCTTCAGGGACCACACATGGATCCACCAGTGTCATTGCATGTGTGTTCTTTTTACTAACAACAACCAGAGTCATTGAAATGTGTGTTCTTTTCACATACCACCTATGGATCCACCAGTGTCATTGCATGTGTGTTCTTTTCACAATCCACCTATGGATCCACCAGTGTCATTGAATGTGTGTTCTTTTTACTAACAACAACCAGAGTCATTCCATCTGTGTTCTTTTCACATATCACATATGGATCCACCAAAGTCATTGCATGTGTGTTATTTTTACTAACAACAACCCGAGTCATTGAAATGTGTGTTCTCTTTAGAGACCACACATGGATCCACCAGTGTCATTGCATGTGTGTTCTTTTTACTAACAACAACCAGAGTCATTGAAATGTGTGTTCTTTACAAATACCACATATGGATCCACAAGGGTCATTGCATGTGTGTTATTTTCACAATCCACCTATGGATCCACTAGTGTCATTGCATGTGTGTTCTTTTTACTAACAACAACCAGAGTCATTGCATGTGTGTTCTTTTCACATACCACATATGGATCCTCCAGTGTCATTGCATGTGTGTTCTTTTCAGAATCCACCTATGGATCCACAAGTGTCATTGCATGTGTGTTCTTTTTACTAACAACAAGCGCAGTCATTTCATGACTGTTCTTTTCACATACCACATATGGATCCACCAGTGTCATTCAAATGTGTGTTCTCTTCAGAGACCACACATGGATCCACTAGTGTCATTGCATGTGTGTTCTTTTCACTAACAACAACCAGAGTCATTGAAATGTGTTTTCTCTTCAGAGACCACACATGGATCCACCAGTGTCATTGCATGTGTGCTCTTTTCACAATCCACCTATGTATCCACCGGTGTCATTGCATGTGTGTTCTTTTTACTAACAACAACCAGAGTCATTGAAATGTGTGTTCTTTTCACATACCACCTATGGATCCACCAGTGTCATTGCATGTGTGTTCTTTTCACAATCCACCTATGGATCCACCAGTGTCATTGCATGTGTGTTCTTTTTACTAACAACAACCAGAGTCATTGCATGTGTGTTCTTTTCACATACCACATATGGATCCACCGATGTCATTGAAATGTGTGTTCTCTTCAGAGACCACACATGGATCCACCAGTGTCATTGCATGTGTGTTGTTTTTACTAAAAACAAGCAGAGTCATTGCATGTGTGTTCTTTTTACATACCACATATGGATCCACCAGTGTCATTGCATGTGTGTTATTTGACACTCCACCTATGGATCCACCAGTGTCATTGCATGTGTGTTCTTTTTACTAACAACAACTAGAGTCATTTCATGACTGTTCTTTTCACATACGACATATGGATCCACCAGTGTCATTGCATGTGTGTTCTTTTTACTAACAACAACCAGAGACACTGCATGTGTGTTATTTTTACATACCACACATGGATCCAACAGTGTCATTGCATGTGTGTTCTTTTCACAATCCACCTATGGATCGACCAATGTTATTGCATGTGTGTTCTTTTTACTAAGAACAACCAGAGTCATTTCATGACTGTTCTTTTCACATACCACATATGGATCCACGAGTGTCATTGAAATGTGTGTTCTCTTTAGAGACCACACATGGATCCACCAGTGTCATTGCATGTGTGTTCTTTTTACTAACAACAACTGGAGTCATTGCATGTGTGTTCTTTTCACACACCACATATGGATCCACCAGTGTCATTGCATGTGTGTTCTTTTCACAATCACCTATGGATCCACCAGTGTCATTGCATGTGTGTTCTTTTTACTAACAACAACTCGAGTCATTGAAATGTGTGTTCTTTTCACATATCACCTATGGATCCACCAGTGTCATTCCATGTGTGTTCTTTTCACAATCCACCTATGGATCCACCAGTGTCATTGCATGTGTGTTCTTTTTACTAACAACAACTAGAGTCATTGCATGTGTGTTCTTTTCACATACCACATATGGATCCACCAGTGTCATTGCATGTGTGTTGTTCTTACTAACAACAACCAGAGTCATTGCATGTGTCTTCTCTTTACTAACAACAACCAGAGTCATTGAAATGTGTGTTCTCTTTAGATACCACACATGGATCCACTAGTGTCATGTAGAGGGAGTGTCCCAATCTTTATTAACATAAGGTGGTGTCCCGTGTGTTTACAATGCTAGTCCCTGGATCAATAGCTAGCATCCACAGTTTAGATGTAATATCAAGAAACAAAGGTCATAATATAAATTTTATAACCAAGAATAACATAATTTTATTACATCATACATAGCTCATTTGGCTATTACATTACATTACAGAAGAATAACTATAAGCATGGGGTCCTTCATCTTCAAAGTGCCACAGGCAGACATGTTAGTTGTAGACTTGTATTCCTAATCATTAAACTTCACTAATATCAAACAAACCTGCAACATAACAAGTTACAGCCACAAGGGTCAATACATTTGAATTGTATTGGCAAGTGATACTATGGTAATATAGTGGAGTCTAACATCTAGATGCATTTGGCTAAGTGGAGTTGAGGCTTGCATTGCTCAAAATAGATTTTTCTTATCATTTTGAAAACACTAAGTTTCTGTTTGATAAAATCAATTTCTCAATACAACTCTCAATCAAAGATTTGAAGATTTCACAACCCTTGTTCAAACCACAAGTTTTACTTAGAAGTTGGAGTGATGAGATTCTTGATTTCTTCCATGTCTTGATGCTCAAATTGTCCTTTACCAGGGACATGGCTAAGTACTTAGGTTTTACACTCTGCAGAGGTGGTGCACTTTCCCCACAAGACTTGGTTTCCCAAGACAAGATCTTTCAGAAGCCTTCCCTTAGACCAAAATGGACGCGTTCCAACCTATCAAACACTACCACCCACTATCCATATGGATAAGTTCTTGCAACCTATATGATCCAGGCAGAGCCCATAATGCCAAGTGGCTGCACTTGAAGCTTCTCAACATTTGACATCTCAAATCTCTTTGTTCCTGGGTGGCCATCCACAAGTGAGATACACAAGGTAAACCATAGACATGGGCCTTGTGAACCACTCAACACAAACCATTCCTTCCATTCCACCCAGGTAGTTCATTAACTTAGTTGTTTTATTAAACAAAACTCAAGTCCTCAGACTTAGAAACTTTTCCATAGTATGAATATATTTCCACCCTTGTTTTCTATTAGC
Organism: Avena sativa; assembly: GCA_916181665.1. Taxonomy (NCBI): domain Eukaryota; kingdom Viridiplantae; phylum Streptophyta; class Magnoliopsida; order Poales; family Poaceae; genus Avena; species Avena sativa. The sequence continues at coordinate 35,531,034 of OV702290.1, forward strand.
TAAGCTAAGCATGATAGTAGTAGGAGTCTTAACTTAGGAAGTAATCCAATAAGGTTTCATTTACTAGGTTTTCCTAAAGCAAGGTTTACACTTAGCAAAATTCCATGCAAGTTTTACTTAGAGAAAATCACTAATGCATAGTGAAAGTAATGGGACAAAAAGTATGAGCATCACTTGCCTTTTTGGTAGAGTATGGGTTCACTCCTTGTCCTTGCAACAATCACACTCTTCAAGTCACTACAATTCAATCAAGCAAGGTACAAACTCAATCTACCAATCAAGCATAACATCACATAAAATGACAAAGTCAAAGTAATGCATGCAAGCATGCCAAGCTTTGTTTTGTTTGAAAAAGTGGTTCCTAATGGGTCATAAATATTTGAAAGCACCTAATGGTCATTTTGTAAAGTGGCAAAGTCATTTGCAAAAGGTTTCACTTTAAAAACCATTTTCAAAACAAAGTATCATTTTATGTGGTGTAGAAATATTTTTACTAAGGCATTAACCTATAGGGTTCACCAAATATGTTTTCAAATCACAAAACTTGGGTTTTGGGGTCAGTGAGTTTAAAACAAAACATTTTCCAAAGGTTTCCTTCCAAAACCATTTTTAATAAATAAACCACATTTCTATTTGACTAGAAATGGTTTTAAATCAAAGAATCATTATTTTATTTCACCAAATTCATTTTTGAATCCACAAAGTGTTTCCTAATGTTAGTAGGTTCAAATCACACCATTTGCCAAAGATTTTATCCCCAAACTCATTTTTAAACAATTTTTATAATCTTAACAAGCATACAAATGTTTCTGCAAAAACAACAATTTTTCCAGAAGCTTCTTGCTAAACAAAGGGCATGGTTGGCTAGGGCTTGTTCTCCTGATTTCATTGATATAAAATTTGCAAAATTTGGACGTGTGGTTTGAAAGTTATAGCAATTACAAATTTGCATTCTAATGAGGTTCAAATTCTATTTTCCAAACTTCTGGTGACACGCGGCACGTTTTAATTCGCTGAAAACGGTTCGCGCGGATCGACTGACAGCAGCCGTTAGATCTAAAGTGTATCGTGTGGCACAGGGGCAAGCGTACCTCTTCGCTCAGTCAATCTATCGTGGCCACGCGATTAAGATCCTACGGCTACCAAGCGTTTGCCAAGAACTGGCGGCGCTGACGGTGGCGTCTGGTGGCGGAGCGGCCAGACGGCGGCGGAGTCGACGTTACAGGAAGTGAGGAAGGAGGAGAGGTGGCTCACTGTGATCTCCGTGGCACGGGGATGCTCAACCTGCCCTTGGTTGGTGAAGGGGCGCACGAGGACGGGCGGGATTCCTCACCGGAGTTAGGGCTGGCACCAGGAGCTTCTGTTTGTTGACGGGGACGGGGCTGTAGTCCACCAGAAAGCAAGAGAATGGTAGGGTTAGATGCGGGCGAGCGCACTTGACACAGGCGTATCATCGGAAGGACAAGGGGTGGCCAGTTACTACCTGGAGGCTTCGTCGGAGAAAGAGGCAGACGGCGGTGCTGCAGGTCGTCGTCGAAGCCGAGGTTACAGGGCACCCGCGGATGAATGACTGGCACGGGAAGATGCGCCAGGATGCTGTGAGCATGCTCGTGTGTTCGGGGAGGCAGGAGGTGGTGTGGCTCGGCCGGATTCGAAGGTGGAAGCTCGTCGGAGACAGAGTTGCTCGGGGAGAAATTAGGGCGGCCTGGGGGCGTGCTTGGGGGAGGAAACAGAGGGAAAACGGAGAGGAGTCACTGGCGTTTAAATGTGCCTGGTCGCTGCGAGTTAAGGTGGCCGTGTTAAGGCAAATTCAAGCCGCGAATCAAAGCCTGCAACGGCCGGCGAGGGAGGAAGAACAGGTCGTGGGGTGGGGAAGAAGAGGGACGTGGCGGTGGGGTCCTCTGGTCAGTGAGAAAGGGAAAGGGAACGGGGCCCAGTCGTCAGTGTCCTCGCGGTTGTGGGTTTTGAGTGCGAAAACGTTTCGTCGGAGGGGTGGGGAAAATGGGCTGCTGGGCTGGGGTGGGCTTTAGCTAGGCTGGGTCGGCCAGTTTCTATTTTTTTCTGTTTGAAACCTTTTTCTATTTTCCAAATCAATTTCTGTTTTGAATTTTCAATCAATTATTCAAACATTCAACCAATTCAAATAATCACCACACTTAAATAAGTTTTTGGTTCTGTTTATCAACATAAACCAAATCTCAAAATAAAATAATATTTTTATTCATTTTTAGGATCTATTTAATATTTAAATAAAATAGCCCTTTAGTTATTTAATCAAATAGGGTTTGATTTATTTAATAAATTTTCCATTTGAAATCCAAATATTTTCAAATTCAAATCAGTAGGTTTTATTTGGAAATAAGGAATACTTGGAAACTTGTTTTAAAACAAAATAACCTTTTATTTTAGGTTCCATTAATAATTAAATAGAATGGACCTTAGTTAAAAAATCAAGTAGGGTTTGTTTTATTTAAAATCTTTATTTGAAATATAAATAAAATCAAAATACTTCAGTAGGTTTTATTTGAGAATATAAAATACTTGGATAACTTATTTAAAATAAATAAATAAGTTTTAGTGTTTATTTAAAATGGGAAAAACCTTTACTTAAATAAAATTGGATATTAAATCCTTATTAATTTATTTTGAATAAACATTTACTATTTTTATCAAATAGAAATATTTTTATTTCAAAAGCTTGGCCAAGGTTTAATTTGGCTTTATAAAATAATCTTTATTTGTAAATCTATCCTTTTCTTTTGAAAACAAAATCTTTTATTGAAAGATCCAAAATTGTAATTTTAAAGGTTTTGAAGTTTATTGTTTATTTAATTTTTTTTTTTAAAATTCCTTCAGGATTTTATTTGATTCAAATTGGTTTGAAGTTCCAATTAAATTCAAAAAGTTTCTTCTGGCCCTGAAAATCAAACAAAGTTTTATTTTATTCATTTATTTTTCACATTACAAGATTTGGAAAATCTTGGGATGTGACATGTCGTTGCATGTGTGTTCTTTTTACTAACAACAACCAGAGTCATTGAAATGTGTGTTCTCTTCAGAGACCACACATGGATCCACCAGTGTCATTACATGTGTGTTCTTTTTACTAACAACAACTGGAGTCATTGCATGTGTGTTCTTTTCACATACCATATATGGATCCACTAGTGTCATTGCATGTGTGATCTTTTCACAATCCACCTATGGATCCACCAGTGTCATTGCATGTGTGTTCTTTTTACTAACAACAACTAGAGTCATTTCATGACTGTTCTTTTGACATACCACATATGGATCCACCAGGGTCATTGCATGTGTGTTCTTTTCACAATCCACCAATGGATCCACCAGTGTTTTGCATGTGTGTTCTTTTTACTAACAACAACCAGAGTCATTGAAATGTGTGTTATCTTTAGAGACCACACATGGATCCACCAGTGTCATTGCATGTGTGCTCATTTTACTAACAACAACTGGAGTCATTGCATGTGTGTTCTCTTCAGAGACCACACATGGATCCACCAGTGTCATTGCATGTGTGTTCTTGTTAATAACAACAACCAGAGTCATTGCATGCGTGTTCTTTTCACATACCACATATGGATCCACTAGTGTCATTGCATGTGTGTTCTTTTCACACTCCACCTATGGATCCACCAGTGTCATTGCATGTGTGTTCTTTTTACTAACAACAACAAGAGTCATTTCATGACTATTCTTTTCACATACCACATACGGATCCACCAGTGTCATTGCATGTGTGTTATTTTTACTAACAACAACCAGAGTCACTGCATGTGTGTTCTTTTTACATACCACACATGGATCCAGAAGTGTCATTGCATGTGTGTTCTTTTCACAATCCACCTATGGATCCACCAATGTTATTGCATGTGTGTTCTTTTTACTAACAACAACCAGAGTCATTTCATGACTGTTCTTTTCACATACCACATATGGATCCTCGAGTGTCATTGAAATGTGTGTTCTCTTTAGAGACCACACATTGATCCACCAGTGTCATTGCATGTGTGTTCTTTTTACTAACAACAACTGGAGTCATTGCATGTGTGTTCTTTTCACATACCACATATGGATCCACCAGTGTCATTGCATGTGTGCTCTTTTCACAATCCACCTATGGATCCACCAGTGTCATTGCATGTGTGTTCTTTTTACTAACAACAACTGGAGTCATTGCATGTGTGTTCTTTTCACACACCACATATGGATCCACCAGTTTCATTGCATGTGTGTTCTTTTCACAATCACCTATGGCTACACCAGTGTCATTGCATGTGTGTTCTTTTTACTAACAACAACCCGAGTCATTGAAATGTGTGTTCTTTTCACCTATGGATCCACCAGTGTCATTCCATGTGTGTTCTTTTCACAATCCACCTATGGATCCACCAGTGTCATTGCATGTGTGTTCTTTTTACTAACAACAACCAGAGTCATTGCATGTGTGTTCTTTTCACATACCACATATGGATCCACCAGTGTCATTGCATGTGTGTTCTTTTTACTAACAACAACCAGAGTCATTGCATGTGTGTTCTCTTTACTAACAACAGCCAGAGTCATTGAAATGTGTGTTCTCTTTAGATACCACACATGGATCCACGAGTGTCATTGCATGTGTGTTCTTTTTACTAACAACAACCAGAGTCATTGAAATGCGTGTTCTCTTTAGAGACCACACATGGATCCACCAGTGTCATTACATGTGTGTTCTTTTTACTAACAACAACTGGAGTCATTGCATGTGTGTTCTTTTCACATACCATATATGGATCCACTAGTGTCATTGCATGTGTGCTCTTTTCACAATCCACCTATGGATCCACCAGTGTCATTGCATGTGTGTTCTTTTTACTAACAACAACTAGAGTCATTTCATGATTGTTCTTTTCACATACCACATATGGATCCACCAGGGTCATTGCATGTGTGTTCTTTTCACAATCCACCTATGGATCCACCAGTGTTTTGCATGTGTGTTCTTTTCACTAACAACAACCAGAGTCATTGAAATGTGTGTTCTCTTTAGAGACCACACATGGATCCACCAGTGTCATTGCATGTGTGCTCTTTTTACTAACAACAACTGGAGTCATTGCATGTGTGTTCTCTTCAGAGACAACACATGGATCCACCAGTGTCATTGCATGTGTGTTCTTTTTACTAACAACAACCAGAGTCATTGAAATATGTGTTCTTTACACATACCACATATGGATCCACCAGTGTCATTGCATGTGTGTTCTTTTTACTAACAACAACCAGAGTCATTGTATGTGTGTTCTCTGTACTAACAACAACTAGAGTCATTGAAATGTATGTTCTCTTTAGATACCACACATGGATCCACCAGTGTCATTGCATTTGTGTTCTTTTTACTAACAACAACTAGAGTCATTGAAATGTGTCTTCTCTTCAGAGACCACACATGGATCCACCAGTGTCATTACATGTGTGTTCTTTTAACTAACAACAACTAGAGTCATTGCATGTGTGTTCTTTTCACATACCACATATGGATCCACTAGTGTCATTGCATGTGTGCTCTTTTCACAATCCACCTATGGATCCACCAGTATCATTGCATGTGTGTTCATTTTACTAACAACAACTGGATTCGTTTCATGACTGTTCTTTTCACATACCACATATGGATCCACCAGTGTCATTGAAATGTGTGTTCTCTTCAGAGACCACACATGGATCCACCAGTGTCATTGCATGTGTGTTCTTTTTACTAACAACAACCCGAGTCATTGAAATGTGTGCTCTTTTCACATACCACATATGGATCCACTAGTGTCATTGCATGTGTTCTCTTTTCACCATCCACCTATGGATCCACCAGTGTCATTGCATGTGTGTTCTTTTTACTAACAACCAGAGTCATTGAAATGTGTGTTCTTTTCACATACCACCTATGGATCCACCAGTGTCATTGCATGTGTGTTCTTTTCAGAATCCACCTATGGATCCACCAGTGTCATTGCATGTGTGTTCTTTTTACTAACAACAACCAGAGTCATTGCATGTGTGTTGTTTTCACATACCACGTATGGATCCACCAGTGTCATTGCATGTGTGTTCTTTTCCCAATCCACCTATGGATCCACTAGTGTCATTGCATGTGTGTTCTTTTTACTAACAACAACCAGAGTCATGGAAATGTGTGTTCTTTTCACATACCACCTGTAAGATCCCTCCTTATTAAAGGAAAAGATCCCTGTGATTGCAATGCTAGTCCCTGGATCAATGCTAGCATCCACAGTTTAAGATGAAGTACACAGAAACAAAGGTCGTTTATTACAGTCATTCCAGAGATAAAACATAGTCTTTTACAACTCAGGGCCAAAGGCCTAATACAAGAGTTTATGGAATAAGTAAATAAACATAAGTCTTCATCTTCATGTGCCACAGGCAAGCATGTTGAGTGTAGACTCATGACTCCTAATCATCATCGGAGTAACCTGCAACATTACAAGTTACAGCCACAGAGGGTCAATACTTTGGAATAGTATTGGCAAGTGATATCTTATTATAATTTAAGTGGACTATAATACTATATGCATTTTGGCTAGGTGGAGCTTAGGCTTGCATTGCTCAAAATAGATTTTTTTCCTTATCATTTGAAAATACTAAGTTTTTGGTTTGGCACAAAACTTTCCCCAAGGCATCTACCAATCTAAGACTGAAGATCCACTCAGGGCATCTACCAATCAAAGACTGAAGATCCTTTAACCCTTGTTCACCCACAAGTTTTATTTAGAAATTGGAGTGATGAGATTCTTGAAGCTTCCATGTCTTGATGCTCAAATTGTCCTTTACCAGTGACATGGCTAAGTACTTAGGTTTTACACTCTGTAGAGGTGGTGCACTTTCCCCACAAGACTTGGTTTCCCATGACAAGATCCTTCAGAAGCCTTTCCTTAGTCAAATGGACGCGTTCCAACCTATCATTCCCTCTACCACCAACTGTCCAAGAGACTAAGTTCTAGCAACCTAAGATCATGGCAGAGCCCATATTGCCAAGTGGTTGCACTTGAAGCTTCTCAACATTTGACAACTAAAATCTCTTTGTTTCCTGGGTGGCCATCCACAAGTGAGATACACTAAGGTAAACCATAAACATGGGCCTTGTGAACCACTCAACCAAAAACCACCATGCAAGTCCCAATCCACCCAGGAGATTCATTAACTTAGTTGTTTTGTTAAATAAAACACAACTCCTCAGACTTAGAATATTTTTCCATAGTGTGAATATATAAACCACCCTTGTTTTCTAGTAGCTAGGCTAAGCATGGCATGGCAACTTATCCTTAGGGAATTTTCCTAGCAATTCTACCATTCTAATCTACATAGGATTTCCCAACATCATTTGACAAAAGTAGCATGCAAGTCTTAGCAAAATATATCTAATGCAAGTATAAAATATAGGAATGGAATATTCATGAAGATATCACTTGCCTTGGTAATGTGGTGAGTATCACTCGTCACAATCACAATCACTAGCAAAATCTACACACAAAGTTGTAGCACACAATTACACACAAATATATACAAACAAAAATAGTATGAATGCATGCATGCATGAATCTACCAAGTGGTGATTTTTTTTGAAAACTCTACCAAGCAAGTGCAAGTTTACAGAAACTAAACAAGTCACAAATTTGCCCACTAATCATAATTAACCCTAAAACAAAATACTAAACTAAATCTATACTCAAAATGGCCTTAAACAAGTTTCTACAAATAAAGTCAATCTAATGGCTACTATTTGCTAAACACATTGGATAGGCAGAAAGGTCTTGTTTTACTGAATCCAACGGTATAAAGTTTGCAAAATTCTAACGTGGCAATCAAAAGTTATAAGCATTTGAAATCTGGATCAAAATCTGGTTTAAATTCTGTTTTTGAATCTAACCCTAGCCACGCGTCATGACGTCATTGGCGCGTACCGTTTCAGTCGGATCGACAGATGCGGACCGTAGGATCTAACTTAGATCTGGCGGCTCAGACATGCGCGTACCTCTTCGTTTAAAATTCTATCCTAGCCCTACGATACAGATCCAACGATCTAAATCATCCAGCCAAAATCTGGCGGCGCTTATCGGCTGCGCGCGGCGGCGACGGTCGGACGACGGCGGCGCCGGCGATACAGATCACTAGGAGGATGGGGGAGATACTCACCGAGATCGCAAGGGCGTGGGGGTGCTTGACGTGTGGTCAGCTCGGCAAGGGCCGCTCAGGGTTGCGGTAGATTTCTCTCCGGAGTTGGATCTGGCAACGGCGGTTCTGCTCGAGGTCGGAGGCGACGTTGTAGATCACTAGGATGCAAACGGAAGGTGTGGTTAGAAGCAGAGGATCTCGGAGAACATGCGAGCGTGAACGACAGGGCTTAGGGCGGTCTGGACTTACCACTAGAGGTCGCCGAAGTTGATGTCGCCGTCGGTGCTTGCAGTGTCAAGTGGAACTGGCGACCTGGGGCAGTACAGGACGGACTAGTGAGGTCAGGAGGTGCGCAAAGACACATTGAGTCAGATAGCAAGTACGAGAGGCAGAGGGGAACACGAGGCTCACCGGAATCGATCGCCGGAGTGAGCTCTGTCTGCGGCGGTGCGAGGATGATTGAGAGCAGCCTGGTGGCGGAGTGAGCGAGGTGTTTGGGGGAAAAAGCTCGCGAGGCAGAGAGGATCTTATAGCCGGTGACTCGACAGGAAACGCCCGTCGATTAATGCCCAATTAAGCTCGGCATCACTGCGGCAACGGTCAGCGACGGAGATCGTGCGCGGAGTCAGGGGGAAGACGATGCTGACGTGGAGGAGGCCCGCTCGTCAGCGAAGTGTGCAGGGTGAAGGTGGGGTCTGGCTGTCAGCGACTGGGTGTGTGCGCTCGCGCGTGAGAGAGGAAAAAGGAGATCCCCGGGTGGGCTAGTTGGGCTTGATTCACTGCTGGGCCAGAAACCTGGCGCTCGGCCCTTTTCCTTTGTTTAAGTCTTTTTCTTTTCTAATTCTATTTTCTGGTATGAATTTTGATATGAATTCAAATCCTTTTGAATTCAAACAAAACTAGGGATCTTTGCAGGGTTCTGTGGTTTCAAAAACAGTCAATTCACTAGGTGGTTACCTTGTAAGGGCCTGGTCAAGCTTGGGTTTTGAAATAAACAGAGACTTTGTCTCTAGTTTGAAAATGTTTGAAATAGGGTTTGAAAATATTTCTAAATTGGAAACTTGGGTTAAAATGCTACACCTAATCTTTCCAACAATGGAGGCAAGCAAACACGTTCCTAAACAATCCAATCTCAAAGGGTGATGGCCCATTGAGTTGAATTTGCTCACATGAAATCATAGCTAAAACTTCTATCTCTAAATGATTTTGAGAAAAACCCTAAATGAATGAAGGATGCAAGGATGATATGAATGAGTTTTGAAACATGATTTTTAGGGATGTTACAATCTAACCCCCTTAAGATGAATCTCGCCCTCGAGATTCGGATTGGCTAGCAAATAGGTGAGGGTGGTCTTTCCGAAGATCATCTTCTCTTTCCCATGTTGCTTCCTCTTCGGAATGATGATTCCATTGTACTTTGCAAAACTTGATAGTCTTTGTCCTTGTGACTCTTTCTGCGGTCTCAATAATCTTGACAGGCTTTTCTTCATAGGTGAGATCACTTTCTAGTTGAACTTCTTCCAAAGATATGGTATCCTTCAAAGATGATCCTTCCATCTCCGGGTGACATTTCTTAAGCTGACTCACATGAAAAACATTATGGACTGCTAATAAAGATGCTGGCAGTTCGATTTCATATGCAGCTTCTCCCTTGCGACTTAGAATGTTGAATGGTCCAACATATCTTGGTGCTAACTTTCCTTTGACTCCAAATCTTTTCACTCCACGAAGTGGTGATACTCTAAGGTAAGCTCTATCCCCAACTTCATAAGTGACTTCTCTACGCTTAGCATCTGCGTAGCTTTTCTGTCGAGACTGTGCTATCTTCAACCTGTCCCTAACCAATTTGACTTTTTCTTCGGCATCTTTGATAAGATCTGGTCCAAACAAACTTCTTTCTCCCACACCATTCCATAGCAATGGGGTGGTACACTTTCTTCAGTAGAGAAACTCAAATGGGGCCATCCCAATACTAGATTGGTGACTGTTGTTGTAAGAAAACTCTACGTAAGGCAGACTTTCATCCCAACTTGCTCCATAGTCTAGGGCACATGCCCTCAACATGTCTTCAAGAATTTGATTAGTCCTTTCTGTTTGTCCATCAGTTTCAGGATGAAAAGCAGTGCTGAATTCCAATCTCGTTCCTAAAGATTCATGAAGTTGTCTCCAAAAATGTGAAGTGAACTGAGTTCCTCTATCAGACACAATACTCTTAGGCACACCGTGAAGGCATACAATTCTGCTCATGTAGATTTTGGCTAACTTGGCACTGGTATAAGTTGTCTTTACGGGTATAAAATGAGCCACTTTAGTTAGGCGATCTACTACTACCCATATGGAATCATACCCTGACCTGGTCCTTGGTAATCCGGTAATGAAATCCATACCAATATTTTCCCACTTCCATTCAGGAATAGGCATTGGTTGAAGCAAACCTGCTGGTTTCTAATGCTCCGCTTTCACTCTACTACACACATCACACAAAGCAATGTGTTCGGCGATGTCCCTTTTGAGATTGTTCCACCAAAATCTTTCTTTCATATCCATGTACATTTTGGTGTTTCCCGGGTGAATAGAATATGGAGAGTTATGGGCTTCTTGTAGAATCAGTTTCCGCAATTCCGGATCTTGTGGAACGCAAATACGTTTCCCGTGCCATAAAGTACCTTGTTCATCCATATGGAAACTTTTAGCTTTCCCTTGGCTAATCTTTTCCCTAATCTCTTCGATTTCTTTATCCGACTTTTGGGCTTCTTTAATCTTATCCAACAGAGTGGGTTGAACATCCAAAGACATGAGATGTCCTTCTAGCACAATCTCCAACCTAAGTTCCTTGAATTGCTTACACAAGTCATCTGGCAATTCATCTTTGGTAAGGCCATTTACAAACACCTTTCGACTTAATGCATCTGCTACTACATTTGCTTTACCAGGGTGGTATTGCAAACTCAAGTCGTAATCCTTGATAAGTTCTAGCCATCTCCTTTGTCTCATATTGATTTCCTTCTGGGTGAAGATATACTTCAAACTCTTATGATCGGTGAATACTTCACAACGTTTTCCCAAAAGGTAATGTCTCCATGTTTTGAGTGCATGGACAACAGCGGCTAACTCTAAATCATGAGTAGGATAGTTTACTTCATGAGTTTTGAGTTGTCTCGAGGCATAAGCCACAAATTTTCCGCCTTGCATAAGTACGGCACCTAATCCTTGATGTGAAGCATCACAATACACTTGAAAATCCTTTTCCAAATCTGGTAGGCACAGAACTGGTGCTGACACAAGTCTCTTCTTTAATTCTTGAAAGCTGAGTTCACAACCTTCAGACCAAGCAAATTTCTTATCTTTCTTTAACAATTCTGTCATTGGTTTAGCAACCTTTGAAATTTTTTCAATGAATCTTCTGTAGTAACCTGTTAAACCAAGAAAACTACGAACTTCTTTTACGCTCTTAGGTGATTCCCATTCTGTCACAGCTGAAACTTTAGCAGGGTCAACTGCTACACCATCCTTTGTCATAACATGACCAAGAAATCCAACTTCCTCTAACCAAAACTCACACTTGCTGAATTTGGCATAAAGCTTATGTTCCCTTAGTTTCTCAAGTATCAAGCGTAGATGTCTTTCATGCTCTTCCTTGCTCTTGGAGTAGACCAAGATGTCATCGATGAAAACGACAACGAACTTGTCGAGAAATTCCATGAACACTTTGTTCATCATATTCATGAAGTATGCTGGAGAGTTGGTTAAACCGAAAGGCATCACAGTGTACTCATACAATCCATACCTTGTGGTGAAGGCTGTTTTAGGTATGTCTTGCTCTCTTATCTTGAGTTGAAAATAGCCTGACCGAAGATCAATCTTCGAGAACACACATGCTCCTTCTAGCTGATCAAACAAGTCATTTATTCTTGGCAAAGGATATTTGTTCTTGATGGTTACCTCATTGAGAGAACGGTATGCATAATCGTTGAGTTCTGTCTCTCTTTTCTACGAACAAAACTGGAGCTCCCCATGATGAAGAACTTGGCTGGATGAATCCTTTCTGTAATTGTTCTCCAAGTTGTTTCTTGAGTTCCTTAAGTTCGTCAACTGACATTTTATAAGGCCTCTTTGATCTTGGTCCAGAACCTGGTACCAAATCTATTATAAACTCTACATCCCTATCTGGTGGCATTCCCGGTAACTCTTCCGGAAACACAACCGGATACTCACACACAATTGGCACAGTGTCCATGCTAACCCCCTTAAGAGAATTCAGCTTACTTCCTTTAGATTTAAAATTGGACTTGAATTTTATCCTCTTACCTTCAGGGGTTGTGAGTGAAACTGTACGATTGGCACAATCTAGTACTCCCTCATACTTAGCCATCCAATCCATTCCCAAAATTACATCCAATCCTTGGGAATTCAGGATTATTAGGTTCACTGGAAACTTATGTTTTCCAAACTCTATGACTAAATCATGACATCCTGAGTTTACTATCATTTCTCCACCAGGAGAACTTACTCTTATAGGACACCCAATGGTTTCTACCGGTAGTTCATTTCTTTCGACAAATGCTCTTGATATGAATGAATGAGATGCACCAGTGTCAAGGAGTACAAATGCTGAGATGGAATTGAGTCTGAACTTACCAGCAACAGCATCAGGCTCTTCATAGACCTCCTCCAAATTGAGGTGGTTAACCTGTCCCTTCTGAAAAGGATTGGGCTTGTTAGGTCCTTCAATTTTCTTTTCAGGGCACTCATTAGCATAATGCCCCAGCTTCTTGCATTTGAAGCATTCAACCTGACTGATGTCCCTCTTAGGCTGACTTCCACTTCCACTTCCACTGTGGTGGCTCTTATGTCCACTCTTGTGATTCTTATACTTATCATTGTCATGATTGCGATGATGCTTGTTGTCATGACGGTTGTGGTTGTGGTGCTTGTTAAACTTCCCATGCTTGTGGGATCCTGAGATGACACTATCATCATAGTGAGATCGTTTATGAGACGATCCCGAGCTGTGCTTGTCGGAGTGTTTCCTCTTTCTACTCTCGACTTGCTTCATTTTATTCTCCACAATAACAGCCTTGTCACACAGTGACTGGTAAGTTGGAACATATGCCACGGACAGCTACAGATTTAACTCATCATTCAAGCCTTCCAAAAACTTTTCCTTTCTTTTGGCATCTGTGTCAACCTCATCCGGTGCATAGCGCGCCAGATTGTTGAACTCTTCAATATATTCAGCCACGCTATGGTGGCGCTGTTTCAGGTTGTGAAACTCCTTCTTTTTCAGGCTCATCATTCCTGGTGAGATATGAGTAGTGCGAAATCCATCTTCAAAGATAGCCCAAGTCACCTCATCAATAGGAGTGGTGATCTAGAAGTTGTCCCACCATGCTGCGGCTGGTCCTTCCAACAGATGTGCTGCGAACCTGACCTTTTCAGCATCCGTGCAGCCCACGGTCACTAAGTCTTTGTTTACAGAACATAGCCAATCATTGGCCACCATGGGATCAGTCGTTCCTGAGAACTTAGCTGGCCTCAGACGCAGAAATCTGGTGAGCATATCAAAACCCGGAGGGTTGTTGTTGTTGTTGTTGTTGTTATTGTTGTTGTTGTTATTGGGGTTGTTGTTGTTGTTGTTCTGGTTCTGGATGAATGTCGTCATCATTTGCATAAGCTGTGTCTGCGCATTCATCATTTGTTGCATTTCCGGGGTAATGTTGGGGTTGGGGTTGGGGTTTGCGCGACGGGGAGGCATCTATGGTTTATTCATATAGAGATAAGAATGAGATACCCTTACATGATTTATGCACAATACATTACACAAGCAATCACATAGCATGCAACTCAAGGATAAAAACTCAACAACAAGATAGCAAAAGTCTCAAAGTAAAAACTCACAAGTGGCAAGCCATCCACATGTCAGATGGTCCAATAATAAGTTCACAAATAACGAGTACGATAAATAAAGATAACCGAGTAGTCAAGTCTACTCGTCAGCATCAATCTCCTCCTCGACAAAGGTAAGACCCGCGTTCTCCATTGCGATCTTGTTCTCCTCGATGGTAGTGGTCAAAGAGTCGATCTTGGCCTTGAGAGCCCTCTTCTGGGAACGAAGCCTCTCAATCACTGTCTGCTGCTGCTCTAACTCGAAGTCCTTGGACTACAGTTCCTCGGTCATATCCCGGATCCTCTTGTTCCTCTCCTGGACACGTTTCTCTTGACTCTTGAACTTACGGTCTTGGGTCTCGAACTTCGCCTCCATCTCCTTGACTATCTCGTCCTGCTGCACGAAGAGCTTGTCCTTCTCGCGAAGCTGCACCTGGAGCTCATCATTACTAAGCATGACGTTGGTCCTATCGGTATCCACGTGCCTAATAAGAGTCTCTAAGTCCTGGAGGTACAGGCGTATCGGCTCTGCTGTGACCCTCGAGTCGTCCTCAAAGTCAATGGACTCTCCGTCATCATCACGCCTTCCGAAGGCGTGGAAGTGAGTGCCTCTAACCTGTCGGGAGTGACGGCCTAACAGTCGTCCTATCAGATCCTGCATGACAACCTCCATGCCTCTCTCCCTGTCATCGTGCATAAGCTTAAAGACGATGGCCTCCGTAGTAGGCTCTGTCTGGCGTCCTGGCTGGTTCACCTTGAAGCCCCGAAGGTCCTTCCTCTCAAACTTGGTGAGTGGGTGCACCGTAATGATAGGAAGAGGGAGATCGAGTAAAGTAGTAAGCTCTACGATACGGGGACCAAAACGGGTAGCCTGGAACTCCTCAACAGTGCTGATGGCAATAGGCATCTATTTATAAGATTGAAAAAGTTAGAACAACACAATTTAAGATAATCAAGTCAACATTCAAACACATTCTTGGAACACACAAGTCATGCATACAGGAATCCATTACATCAACCAAGGTTCAAACATATTTAAGGTATCATTTTGGAAAATAAGGTGATAGGTGGTGGTCCAACTAACGAAATGCGTTCACAAACCTATCTCACTGGATCTGGTGGCTAACACAATATTCCTAGTGGCAATCACCCTATCTTGTTCACATGCTTCTATCACTAAGTCTATAATATCTCCTCTTCACGATTGGTTGGTGACTTCCAATTCTTGGGTATGTTCTTTCTCTTTCTCTAAGTCTTTTTGGAGGTTGAGCATCCTGCACTTGACTCTAGCACTTAGTTCTTTGATAGTCTTCCAAGCTGCTTCTTTTGCTGACTCAAAGAATGTGGTGTGCATAAAAGTGTTGGTGTACATGCAGAAGCCTTTTTCTTTGTGGTTGTCTCCCTTGTTTTTGTACAAGTGAAGTTGCACCCACCAATACTCCACTCCTTCCTCCATCACTGGAAAGCCCTTGTATACAGCTGCACCATGTACTCCCATGGTCTCCATGAGGTCCTTGAGAATCTTGGGAAACTCAGTCTCACACTCCAAGGTCATGGTCATGAGTGGTCCTCTCTTCACGGCTTCATTGATGGAGTTCATCTACAAATAGAGATGAGAATGAGAAGATTAGAAAAGTTTACGAGAAGAATAGACAAGTGTAGAAGAAGTTAATTTTTTTTCCTTAGTGGTTTCCAATCCTAGGGTCATAATCCTACAGGCAACACAGTGCTCTGATACCATCTGTAAGATCCCTCCTTATTAAAGGAAAAGATCCCTGTGATTGCAATGCTAGTCCCTGGATCAATGCTAGCATCCACAGTTTAAGATGAAGTACACAGAAACAAAGGTCGTTTATTACAGTCATTCCAGAGATAAAACATAGTCTTTTACAACTCAGGGCCAAAGGCCTAATACACGAGTTTATGGAATAAGTAAATAAACATAAGTCTTCATCTTCATGTGCCACAGGCAAGCATGTTGAGTGTAGACTCATGACTCCTAATCATCATCGGAGTAACCTGCAACATTACAAGTTACAGCCACAGAGGGTCAATACTTTGGAATAGTATTGGCAAGTGATACCTTACTATAATTTAAGTGGACTATAATACTATATGCATTTTGGCTAGGTGGAGCTTAGGCTTGCATTGCTCAAAATAGATTTTTTTCCTTATCATTTGAAAATACTAAGTTTTTGGTTTGGCACAAAACTTTCCCCAAGGCATCTACCAATCTAAGACTGAAGATCCACTCAGGGCATCTACCAATCAAAGACTGAAGATCCTTTAACCCTTGTTCACCCACAAGTTTTATTTAGAAATTGGAGTGATGAGATTCTTGAAGCTTCCATGTCTTGATGCTCAAATTGTCCTTTACCAAGGACATGGCTAAGTACTTAGGTTTTACACTCTGCAGAGGTGGTGCACTTTCCCCACAAGACTTGGTTTCCCAAGACAAGATCCTTCAGAAGCCTTTCCTTAGTCAAATGGACGCGTTCCAACCTATCATTCCCTCTACCACCAACTGTCCAAGAGACTAAGTTCTAGCAACCTAAGATCATGGCAGAGCCCATATTGCCAAGTGGTTGCACTTGAAGCTTCTCAACATTTGACAACTCAAATCTCTTTGTTTCCTGGGTGGCCATCCACAAGTGAGATACACTAAGGTAAACCATAAACATGGGCCTTGTGAACCACTCAACCAAAAACCACCATGCAAGTCCCAATCCACCCAGGAGATTCATTAACTTAGTTGTTTTGTTAAATAAAACACAAGTCCTCAGACTTAGAATTTTTTCCATAGTGTGAATATATAAACCACCCTTGTTTTCTAGTAGCTAGGCTAAGCATGGCATGGCAACTTATCCTTAGGGAATTTTCCTAGCAATTCTACCATTCTAATCTACATAGGATTTCCCAACATCATTTGACAAAAGTAGCATCCAAGTCTTAGCAAAATATATCTAATGCAAGTATAAAATATAGGAATGGAATATTCATGAAGATATCACTTGCCTTGGTAATGTGGAGAGTAGCACTCGTCACAATCACAATCACTAGCAAAATCTACACACAAAGTTGTAGCACACAATTACACACAAATATATACAAACAAAAATAGTATGAATGCATGCATGCATGAATCTACCAAGTGGTGATTTTTTTTAAAAACTCTACCAAGCAAGTGCAAGTTTAAAGAAACTAAACAAGTCACAAATTTGCCCACTAATCATAATTAACCCTAAAACAAAATACTAAACTAAATCTATACTCAAAATGGCCTTAAACAAGTTTCTACAAATAAAGTCAATCTAATGGCTACTATTTGCTAAACACATTGGATAGGCAGAAAGGTCTTGTTTTACTGAATCCAACGGTATAAAGTTTGCAAAATTCTAACGTGGCAATCAAAAGTTATAAGCATTTGAAATCTGGATCAAAATCTGGTTTAAATTCTGTTTTTGAATCTAACCCTAGCCACGCGTCATGACGTGATTGGCGCGTACCGTTTCGGTCGAATCGACAGATGCGGACCGTAGGATCTAACTTAGATCTGGCGGCTCAGACGTGCGCGCACCTCTTCGTTTAAAATTCTATCCTAGCCCTACGATACAGATCCAACGATCTAAATCATCCAGCCAAAATCTGGCGGCGCTTATCGGCTGCGCGCGGCGGCGACGGTCGGACGACGGCGGCGCCGGTGATACAGATCGCTAGGAGGATGGGGAGATACTCACCGAGATGGCAAGGGCGTGGGGGTGCTCGACGTGTGGTCAGCTCGGCAAGGGGCGCTCAGGGTTGCGGTAGATTTCTCGCCGGAGTTGGATCTGGCAACGGCGGTTCTGCTCGAGGTCGGAGGCGACGTTGTAGATCACTAGGATGCAAACGGAAGGTGTGGTTAGAAGCAGAGGATCTCGGAGAACATGCGAGCGTGAACGACAGGGCTTAGGGCGGTCTAGACTTACCACTAGAGCTCGCCGAAGTTGATGTCGCCGTCGGTGCTTGCGGTGTCAAGTGGAACCGGCGACCTGGGGCAGTACAGGACGGACTAGTGAGGTCAGGAGGTGCGCAAAGACACACTGAGTCAGATAGCAAGTACGAGAGGCAGAGGGGAACACGAGGCTCACCAGAATCAATCGGCGGAGTGAGCTCTGTCTGCGACGGTGCGAGGATGATTGAGAGCAGCCTGGTGGCGGAGTGAGCGAGGTGTTTGGGGGAAAAAGCTCGCGAGGCAGAGAGGATCTTATAGCCGGTGACTCGACAGGAAACGCCTGTCGATTAAGGCCCAATTAAGCTCGGCATCACTGCGGCAACGGTCAGCCGCGGAGATCATGCGCGGAGTCAGGGGGAAGATGATGCTGACGTGGAGGAGGCCCGCTCGTCAGTGAAGTGTGCAGGGTGAAGGTGGGGTCTGGCTGTCAGCGACTGGGTGTGTGCGCTCACGCGTGAGAGAGGAAAAAGGAGATCCCCGGGTGGGCTAGTTGGGCTTGATTCACTGCTGGGCCAGAAACCTGGCGCTCGGCCCTTTTCCTTTGTTTAAGTCTTTTTCTTTTCTAATTCTATTTTCTGGTATGAATTTTGATATGAATTCAAATCCTTTTGAATTCAAACAAAACTAGGGATCTTTGCAGGGTTCTGTGATTTCAAAAACAGTCAATTCACTAGGTGGTTACCTTGTAAGGGCCTGGTCAAGCTTGGGTTTTGAAATAAACAGAGACTTTGTCTCTAGTTTGAAAATGTTTGAAATAGGGTTTGAAAATATTTCTAAATTGGAAACTTTGGTTAAAATGCTACACCTAATCTTTCCAACAATGGAGGCAAGCAAACAAGTTCCTAAACAATCCAATCTCAAAGGGTGATGGCCCATTGAGTTGAATTTGCTCACATGAAATCATAGCTAAAACTTCTATCTCTAAATGATTTTGAGAAAAACCCTAAATGAATGAAGGATGCAAGGATGATATGAATGAGTTTTGAAACATGTTTTTAGGGATGTTACACCATCTATGGATCCACCAGTGTCATTGCATGTGTGTTCTTTTCACAATCCACCTATGGATCCACCAGTGTCATTGCATGTGTGTTCTTTTTACTAACAACAACTGGAGTCATTTCATGACTGTTCTTTTCACATACCACATATGGATCCACCAGTGTCATTGAAATGTGTGTTCTCTTCAGAGACCACACATGGATCCACCAGTGTCATTGCATGTGTGTTCTTTTTACTAACAACAACCAGAGTCATTGAAATGTGTGTTCTTTTCACATACCACCTATGGATCCACCAGTGTCATTGCATGTGTGTTCTTTTCACAATCCACCTATGGATCCACCAGTGTCATTGAATGTGTGTTCTTTTTACTAACAACAACCAGAGTCATTCCATCTATGTTCTTTTCACATATCACATATGGATCCACCAAACTCATTGCATGTGTGTTCTTTTTACTAACAACAACCCGAGTCATTAAAATGTGTGTTCTCTTTAGAGACCACACATGGATCCACCAGTGTCATTGCATGTGTGTTCTTTTTACTAACAACAACTAGAGTCATTGAAATGTGTGTTCTTTACACATACCACATATGGATCCACCAGTGTCATTGCATGTTTGTTCTTTTTACTAACAACAACCAGAGTCATTGAATGTGTGTTCTCTTTACTAACAACAACTAGAGTCATTGAAATGTATGTTCTCTTTAGATACCACACATGGATCCACCAGTGTCATTGCATGTGTGTTCTTTTTACTAACAACAACCAGAGTCATTGAAATGTGTGTTCTCTTCAGAGACCACACATGGATCCACCAGTGTCATTACATGTGTGTTCTTTTTACTAACAACAACTGGAGTCATTGCATGTGTGTTCTTTTCACATACCACATATGGATCCACTAGTGTCATTGCTTGTGTGCTCTTTTCACAATCCACCTATGGATCCACCAGTATCATTGCATGTGTGTTCTTTTTACTAACAACAACCGGATTCATTTCATGACTGTTCTTTTCAAATACCACATATGGATCCACCAGGGTCATTGCATGTGTGTTATTTTCACATACCACATATGGATCCACCAGTTTCATTGCATGTGTGTTCTTTTTACTAACAACAACCAGAGTCACTGCATGTGTGTTCTCTTCAGAGACCACACATGGATCCAGCAGTGTCATTGCATGTGTGTTCTTTTCAGAATCCACCTATGGATCCACAAGTGTCATTGCATGTGTGTTCTTTTTACTAACAACAACCGCAGTCATTTCATGACTATTCTTTTCACATACCACGTATGGATCCACCAGTGTCATTGAAATGTGTGTTCTCTTCAGAGACCACACATGGATGCACCAGTGTCATTGCATGTGTGTTCTTTTTACTAACAACAACCAGAGTCATTGAAAGGTGTGTTCTCTTCAGAGACCACACATGGATCCACCAGTGTCATTGCATGTGTGCTCTTTTCACAATCCACCTATGTATCCACCAGTGTCATTGAATGTGTGTTCTTTTTACTAAAAACAACCAGAGTCATTCCATCTATGTTCTTTTCACATACCACTTATGGATCCACCGAAGTCATTGCATGTGTTTTTTTTACTAACAACAACCCGAGTCATTAAAATGTGTGTTCTCTTTAGAGACCACACATGGATCCACCAGTGTCATTGCATGTGTGTTCTTTTTACTAACAACAACCAGAGTCACTGCATGTGTGTTCTCTTCAGAGACCACACATGGATCCAGCAGTGTCATTGCATGTGTGTTCTTTTCACAATCCACCTATGGATCCACCAATGTTATTGCATGTGTGTTCTTTTTACTAACAACAACCAGAGTCATTTCATGATTGTTCTTTTCACATACCACATATGGATCCACGAGTGTCATTGAAATGTGTGTTCTCTTTAGAGACCACACATTGATCCACCAGTGTCATTGCATGTGTGTTCTTTTTACTAACAACAACTGGAGTCATTGCATGTGTGTTCTTTTCACATACCACATATGGATCCACCAGTGTCATTGCATGTGTGTTCTTTTCACAATCCACCTATGCATGCACCAGTGTCATTCCATGTGTGTTCTTTTTACTAACAACAACCAGAGTCATTGCATGTGTGTTCTTTTCATATACCACATATGGATCCACTAGTGTCATTGCATGTGATGTCTTTTCACAATCACCTATGGCTCCACCAGTGTCATTGCATGTGTGTTCTTTTTACTAACAACAACCCGAGTCATTGAAATGTGTGCTCTTTTCACATATCACCTATGGATCCACCAGTGTCATTCCATGTGTGTTCTTTTCACAATCCACCTATGGATCCACCAGTGTCATTGTATGTGTGTTCTTTTTACTAACAACAACCAGAGTCATTGCATGTGTGTTCTCTTTACTAACAACAACCAGAGTCATTGAAATGTGTGTTCTCTTTAGATACCACACATGGATCCACTAGTGTCATTGCATGTGTGTTCTTTTTACTAGCAACAACCAGAGTCATTGAAATTTGTGTTCTCTTCAGAGACCACACATGGATCCACCAGTGTCATTACATGTGTGTTCTTTTTACTAAGAACAACTGGAGTCATTGCATGTGTGTTCTTTTCACATACCATATATGGATCCACTAGTGTCATTGCATGTGTGCTCTTCTCACAATCCACCTATGGATCCACCAGTGTCATTGCATGTGTGTTCTTTTTACTAACAACAACTAGAGTCATTTCATGACTGTTCTTTTCACATACCACATATGGATCCACCAGGGTCATTGCATGTGTGTTCTTTTCACAATCCACGTATGGATCCACCAATGTCATTGCATGTGTGTTCTTTTTACTAACAACAACCAGAGTCATTGAAATGTGTGTTCTCTTTAGAGACCACACATGGATCCACCAGTGTCATTGCATGTGTGCTCTTTTTACTAACAACAATGTAACACCCCGTCCACTCCTGGGCTCGGGGGGTGTCACTCCTGGCAGCTTAATAGGATATCTAGATTGGCTCCACAGACCAACACTAGTATTTTATGCGCACTTTGTCCTCACTCGTGCGTACCCGGTTACCCACTTCCCGGTCGGTCACCCATCCTAGAATTGCTCTAGGCCAAGCACGCTTAACCTTAGAGTTCTTTTCGAATGAGCTTCCGGAAAAGAAGTTGCAACTTGTTGATATGGGTATCCTATCAATCCTATTAAGCCATGTGCCTGGATCTCACATACACCCACCCTTTAGAAGATCGATGCCCTCATCGACCAAGCACACCCCAGGAACGTTCCCTCTTGGCACGCGTCTGTGCGTCCAGTGTCGGCACATGTGCCATGCCGTGTCCACTCCGGGCCACATGCGCCATGCTCCACATGTCCCGCCACAGACCCGCACACACCCGTGTAATCGCAAGGGTCCGCTCTGATACCACTCGTAACACCCCGTCACTTCCTGGGCCCGGCGGGTGTCACTCCTGGCAGCTTAATAGGATATCTAGACTGGCCCCACAGACCAACACTAGTATTTTCTGTGCACTTTGTCCTCACTCGTGTGCACCCGGTTACCCACTTCCCGGTCGGTCACCCATGCTAGAATTGCTCTAGGCCAAGCATGCTTAACCTTAGAGTTCTTTTCGAATGAGCTTCCGGAAAAGAAGTTGCAACTTGTTGATATGGGTATCCTATCAATCCTATTAAGCCATGTGCCTGGATCTCACAAACAACCAGTGTCATTGCATGCGAGTTCTTTTCACATACCACATATGGATCCACCAGTGTCATTGCATGTGTGTTCTCTTCAGAGACTACACATGGATCCACCAATGTCATTGCATGTGAGTTCTTGTTACCAACAACAACCAGAGTCATTGCATGTGTGTTCTTTTCACATACCACATATGGATCCACCAGTGTCATTGCATGTGTGTTCTTTTCACAATCCACCTATGGATCCACCAGTGTCATTGCATGTGTGTTCTTTTTACTAACAACAACTTCAGTCATTTCATGACTGTTCTTTTCACATACCACATATGTATCCACCAGTGTCATTGAAATGTGTGTTCTCTTCAGAGACCACACATGGATCGACCAGTGTCATTACATGTGTGTTCTTTTTACTAACAACAACTGGAGTCATTGCATGTGTGTTCTTTTCACATACCACATATCGATGCACTAGTGTCATTGCATGTGTGCTCTTTTCACAAGCCACATATGGATCCACCAGTGTCATTGCATGTGTGTTCTTTTTACTAACAACAACTAGAGTCATTGAAATGTGTGTTCTGTTCACATACCACCAATGGATCCACCAGTGTCATTCCACGTGTGTTCTTTTCACAATCCACCTATGGATCCACCCGTGTCATTGCATGTGTGTTCTTTTTACTAACAACAACGAGAGTCATTGCATGTGTGTTCTTTTCACATACCACATATGGATCCACCAGTGTCATTGCATGTGTGTTCTTTTTACTAACAACACTCAGAGTCATTGAAATGTGTGTTCTCTTTAGAGACCACACATGGATCCACCAGTGTCATTGCATGTGTGTTCTTTTTACTAACTACAACTAGAGTCATTGAAATGTGTGTTCTTTTCACATACCACCTATGGATCCACCAGTGTCATTGCATGTGTGTTCTTTTCACAATCCACCTATGGATCCACCAGTGTCATTGCATGTGTGTTCTTTTCACAATCCACCTATGGATCCACCAGTGTCATTGCATGTGTGTTCTCTTTACTAACAACAACTAGAGTCATTTCATGACTTTTCTTTTCACATACCACATATGGATCCACCAGTGTCATTGAAATGTGTGTTCTCTTCATAGACCACACATGGATCCACCAGTGTCATTGCATGTGTGTTCTTTTTACTAACAGCAACTAGAGTCATTGAAATGTATGTTCTTTTCACATACCACCTATGGATCCACCAGTGTCATTGCATGTGTGTTCTTTTCACAATCCACCTATGGATCCACCCGTGTCATTGAATGTGTGTTCTTTTTACTAACAACAACCAGAGTCATTCCATCTCTGTTCTTTTCACATACCACATATGGATCCACCAGTGTCATTGCATGTGTGTTCTTTTTACTAACAACAACCAGAGTCATTGAAATGTATGTTCTTTTCACATAACACCTATGGATCCACCAGTGTCATTGCATGTGTGTTCTTTTCACAATCCACCTATGGATCCACCAGTGTCATTGCATGTGTGTTCTTTTTACTAACAACAACTAGAGTCATTTCATGACTGTTCTTTTCACATACCACATATGGATCCACCAGTGTCATTGAAATGTGTGTTCTCTTCAGAGACCACACATGGATCCACCAGTGTCATTGCATGTGTGTTCTTTTTACTAACAGCAACCAGAGTCATTGAAATGTGTGTTCTTTTCACATACCACCTATGGATCCACCAGTGTCATTGCATGTGTGTTCTTCTCACAATCCACCTATGGATCCACCCGTGTCATTGAATGTGTGTTCTTTTTACTAACAACAACCAGAGTCATTCCATCCGTGTTCTTTTCACATACCACATATGGATCCACCAGTGTCATTGCATGTGTGTTCTTTTTACTAACAACAACCAGAGGCATTGAAATGTTTGTTCTCTTTAGAGACCACACATGGATCCACCAGTGTCATTGCATGTGTGTTCTTTTTACTAAAAACAACCAGAGTCATTGAAATGTGTGTTCTTTACACATACCACATATGGATCCACCAGTGTCATTGCATGTGTGTTATTTTTACTAACAACAACCAGAGTCATTGAATGTGTGTTCTCTTTACTAAGAACAACTAGAGTCATTGAAATGTATGTTATCTTTAGATACCACACATGGATCCACCAGTGTCATTGCATGTGTGTTCTTTTTACTAACAACAACCAGAGTCATTGAAATGTGTGTTCTCTCTAGAGACCACACATGGATGCACCAGTGTCATTACATGTGTGTTCTTTTAACTAACAACAACTAGAGTCATTGCATGTGTGTTCTTTTCACATACCACAGATGGATCCACTAGTGTCATTACATGTGTGCTCTTTTCACAATCCACCTATGGATCCACCAGTATCATTGCATATGTGTTCTTTTTTACTAACAACAACTGGATTCATTTCATGACTGTTCTTTTCACATACCACATATGGATCCACCAGTGTCATTGAAATGTTGTTCTCTTCAGAGACCACACATGGATCCACCAGTGTCATTGCATGTGTGTTCTTTTTACTAACAACAACTGGAGTCATTGCATGTGTGTTCTTTTCACATACCACATATGGATCCACTAGTGTCATTGCATGTGTTCTCTTTTCACAATCCACCTATGGATCCACCAGTGTCATTGCATGTGTGTTCTTTTTACTAACAACAACCAGAGTCATTGAAATGTGTGTTCTTTTCACATACCACCTATGGATCCACCAGTGTCATTGCATGTGTGTTCTTTTCACAATCCACCTATGGATCCACCAGTGTCATTGCATGTGTGTTCTTTTTACTAACAGCAACCAGAGTCATTGCATGTGTGTTGTTTTCACATACCACATATGGATCCACCAGTGTCATTGCATGTGTGTTCTTTTCCCAATCCACCTATGGATCCACCAGTGTCATTGCATGTGTGTTCTTTTTACTAACAACAACCAGAGTCATTGAAATGTGTGTTCTTTTCACATACTACCTATGGATCCACCAGTTCCATTGCATGTGTGTTCTTTTCACAATCCACCTATGGATCCACCAGTGTCATTGCATGTGTGTTCTTTTTACTGAAAACAACTGGAGTCATTTGATGATTGTTCTTTTCACATACCACATATGGATCCACCATTGTCATTGAAATGTGTGTTCTCTTCAGAGACCACACATGGAACCACCAGTGTCATTGCATGTGTGTTATTTTTACTAACAACAACCAGAGTCATTGAAATGTGTGTTCTTTTCACATACCACCTATGGATCCACCAGTGTCATTGCATGTGTGTTATTTTCACAATCCACCTATGGATCCACCCGTGTCATTGAATGTGTGTTCTTTATACTAACAACAACCAGAGTCATTCCATCTGTGTTCTTTTCACATACCACATATGGATCCACCAGTGTCATTGCATGTGTGTTCTTTTTACTAACAACAACCTGAGTCATTGAAATGTGTGTTCTCTTTAGAGACCACACCTGGATCCACCAGTGTCATTGCATGTGTGTTCTTTTTACTAACAACAACCAGAGTCATTGAAATGTGTGTTCTTTACACATACCACATATGGATCCACCGGTGTCATTGCATGTGTGTTCTTTTTACTAACAACAACCAGATTCATTGAATGTGTGTTCTCTTTACTAAGAACAACTAGAGTCATTGAAATGTATGTTCTCTTTAGATACGACACATGGATCCACCAGTGTCATTGCATGTGTGTTCTTTTTACTAACTACAAATAGAGTCATTGAAATGTGTGTTCTCTTCAGAGACCACATATGGATCCACCAGTGTCATTACATGTGTGTTCTTTTAACTAACAACAACTGGAGTCATTGCATGTGTGTTCTTTTCACATACCACACATGGATCCAGCAGTGTCATTGCATGTGTGCTCTTTTCACAATCCACATATGGATCCACCAATGTTATTGCATGTATGTTCTTTTTACTAACAACAACTAGAGTCATTTCATGACTGTTCTTTTCACATACCACATATGGATCCACGAGTGTCATTGAAATGTGTGTTCTATTTAGAGACCACACATGGATCCACCAGTGTCATTGCATGTGTGTTCTTTTTACTAACAACAACTGGAGTCATTGCATGTGTGTTCTTTTCACATACAACATATGGATCCACTAGTGTCATTGCATGTGTTCTCTTTACACAATCCACCTATGGATCCACCAGTGTCATTGCATGTGTGTTCTTTTTACTAACAACAACCAGAGTCATTGAAATGTGTGTTCTTTTCACATACCACCTATGGATCCACCAGTGTCATTGCATGTGTGTTCTTTTCACAATCCACCTATGGATCCACCAGTGTCATTGCATGTGTGTTCTTTTTACTAACAACAACCAGAGTCATTGCATGTGTGTTGTTTTCACATACCACATATGGATCCACCAGTGTCATTGCATGTGTGTTCTTTTCCCAATCCACCTATGGATCCACCAGTGTCATTGCATGTGTGTTCTTTTTACTAACAACAACCAGAGTCATTGAAATGTGTGTTCTTTTCACATACCACCTATGGATCCACCAGTTCCATTGCATGTGTGTTCTTTTCACAATCCACCTATGGATCCACCAGTGTCATTGCATGTGTGTTCTTTTTACTGACAACAACTGGAGTCATTTCATGACTATTCTTTTCACATACCACATATGGATCCACCGGTGTCATTGAAATGTGTGTTCTCTTTAGAGACCACATATGGAACCACCAGTGTCATTGCATGTGTGTTATTTTTACTAACAACAACCAGAGTCATTGAAATGTGTGTTCTTTTCACATACCACCTATGGATCCACCAGTGTCATTGCATGTGTGTTCTTTTCACAATCCACCTATGGATCCACCCATGTCATTGAATGTGTGTTCTTTTTACTAACAACAACCAGAGTCATTCCATCTGTGTTCTTTTCACATACCACATATGGATCCACCAGTGTCATTGCATGTGTGTTCTTTTTACTAACAACAACCAGAGTCATTGAAATGTGTGTTCTCTTTAGAGACCACACATGGATCCACCAGTGTCATTGCATGTGTGTTCTTTTTACTAACAACAACCAGAGTTATTGAAATGTGTGTTCTTTACACATACCACATATGAATCCACCAATGTCATTGCATGTTTGTTCTTTTTACTAACAACAACCAGAGTCATTGAATGTGTGTTCTCTTTACTAACAACAACTAGAGTCATTGAAATGTATGTTCTCTTTAGATCCACCAGTGTCATTGCATGTGTGTTCTTTTTACTAACTACAACTAGAGTCATTGAAATGTGTGTTCTCTTCAGAGGCCACATATGGATCCAGCAGTGTCATTACATGTGTGTTCTTTTAACTAACAACAACTGGAGTGATTGCATGTGTGTTCTTTTCACATACCACATATGGATCCACTAGTGTCATTGGATGTGTGCTCTTTTCACAATCCACCTATGGATCCACCAGTATCATTGCATGTGTGTTCTTTTTACTAACAAAAACTGGATTCATTTCATGACTGTTCTTTTCACATACCACATATGGATCCACCAGTGTCATTGAAATGTGTGTTCTCTTCAGAGACCACACATAGATCCACCAATGTCATTGGATGTGTGTTCTTTTTACTAACAACAACTGGAGTCATTGCATGTGTGTTCTTTTCACATACCACATATGGATCCACTAGTGTCATTGCATGTGTTCTCTTTACACAATCCACCTATGGATCCACCAGTGTCATTGCATGTGTGTTCTTTTTACTAACAACAACCAGAGTCATTGAAATGTGTGTTCTTTTCACATACCACCTATGGATCCACCAGTGTCATTGCATGTGTGTTCTTTTCACAATCCACCTATGGATCCACCAGTGTCATTGCATGTGTGTTCTTTTTACTAACAACAACCAGAGTCATTGAAATGTGTGTTCTCTTTAGAGACCACACATGGATCCACCAGTGTCATTGCATGTGTGTTCTTTTTACTAACAACAACCAGAGTTATTGAAATGTGTGTTCTTTACACATACCACATATGAATCCACCAGTGTCATTGCATGTTTGTTCTTTTTACTAACAACAACCAGAGTCATTGAATGTGTGTTCTCTTTACTAACAACAACTAGAGTCATTGAAATGTATGTTCTCTTTAGATCCACCAGTGTCATTGCAAGTGTGTTCTTTTTACTAACTACAACTAGAGTCATTGAAATGTGTGTTCTCTTCAGAGGCCACATATGGATCCAGCAGTGTCATTACATGTGTGTTCTTTTAACTAACAACAACTGGAGTGATTGCATGTGTGTTCTTTTCACATACCACATATGGATCCACTAGTGTCATTGCATGTGTGCTCTTTTCACAATCCACCTATGGATCCACCAGTATCATTGCATGTGTGTTCTTTTTACTAACAAAAACTGGATTCATTTCATGACTGTTCTTTTCACATACCACATATGGATCCACCAGTGTCATTGAAATGTGTGTTCTCTTCAGAGACCACACATAGATCCACCAATGTCATTGCATGTGTGTTCTTTTTACTAACAACAACTGGAGTCATTGCATGTGTGTTCTTTTCACATACCACATATGGATCCACTAGTGTCATTGCATGTGTTCTCTTTACACAATCCACCTATGGATCCACCAGTGTCATTGCATGTGTGTTCTTTTTACTAACAACAACCAGAGTCATTGAAATGTGTGTTCTTTTCACATACCACCTATGGATCCACCAGTGTCATTGCATGTGTGTTCTTTTCACAATCCACCTATGGATCCACCAGTGTCATTGCATGTGTGTTCTTTTTACTAACAACAACCAGAGTCATTGCATGTGTGTTGTTTTCACATACCACATATGGATCCACCAGTGTCATTGCATGTGTGTTCTTTTCCCAATCCTCCTATGGATCCACCAGTGTCATTGCATGTGTGTTCTTTTTACTAACAACAACCAGAGTCATTGAAATGTGTGTTCTTTTCACATACCACCTATGGATCCACCAGTTCCAATGCATGTGTGTTCTTTTCACAATCCACCTATGGATCCACCAGTGTCATTGCATGTGTGTTCTTTTTACTGACTACAACTGGAGTCATTTCATGACTGTTCTTTTCACATACCACATATGGATCCACCTGTGTCATTGAAATGTGTGTTCTCTTCAGAGACCACACATGGAACCACCAGTGTCATTGCATGTGTGTTATTTTTACTAACAACAACCAGAGTCATTGAAATGTGTGTTCTTTTCAAATACCACCTATGGATCCACCAGTGTCATTGCATGTGTGTTCTTTTCACAATCCACCTATGGATCCACCCATGTCATTGAATGTGTGTTCTTTTTACTAACAACAACCAGAGTCATTCCATCTGTGTTCTTTTCACATACCACATATGGATCCACCAGTGTCATTGCATGTGTGTTCTTTTTACTAACAACAACCAGAGTCATTGAAATGTGTGTTCTCTTTAGAGACCACACATGGATCCACCAGTGTCATTGCATGTGTGTTCTTTTTACTAACAACAACCAGAGTTATTGAAATGTGTGTTCTTTACACATACCACATATGAATCCACCAGTGTCATTGCATGTTTGTTCTTTTTACTAACAACAACCAGAGTCATTGAATGTGTGTTCTCTTTACTAAGAACAACTAGAGTCATTGAAATGTATGTTCTCTTTAGATACCACACATGGATCCACCAGTGTCATTGCATGTGTGTTCTTTTTACTAACAACAACTAGAGTAATTGAAATGTGTGTTCTCTTCAGAGACCACAGATGGATCCACCAGTGTCATTACATGTGTGTTCTTTTTACTAACAACAACTGGAGTCATTGCATGTGTGTTCTTTTCACATACCACATATGGATCCACTAGTGTCATTGCATGTGTGCTCTTTTCACAATCCACCTATGGATCCACCAGTATCATTGCATATGTGTTCTTTTTACTAACAACAACTGGATTCATTTCATGACTGTTCTTTTCACATACCACATATGGATCCACCAGTGTCATTGAAATGTGTGTTCTCTTCAGAGACCACACATGGATCCACTAGTGTCATTGCATGTGTGTTCTTTTTACTAACAACATATGGAGTCATTGCTTGTGTGTTCTTTTCACATACCACATATGGATCCACTAGTGTCATTGCATGTGTTCTCTTTTCACAATCCACCTATGGATCCACCAGTGTCATTGCATGTGTGTTCTTTTTACTAACAAAACCCAAAGTCATTGAAATGTGTGTTCTTTTCACATACCACCTATGGATCCACCAGTGTCATTGCATGTGTTATCTTTTCACAATCCACCTATGGATCCACCAGTGTCATTGCATGTGTGTTCTTTTTACTAACAACAACCAGAGTCATTGCATGTGTGTTGTTTTCACATACCACATATGGATCCACCAGTATCATTGCATGTGTGTTCTTTTCCCAATCCACCTATGGATCCACCAGTGTCATTGCATGTGTGTTCTTTTTACTAACAACAACTAGAGTCATTGAAATGTGTGTTCTTTTCACATACCAACTATGGATCCACCAGTGCCATTGCATGTGTGTTCTTTTCACAATCCACCTATGGATCCACCAGTGTCATTGCATGTGTGTTCTTTTTACTAACAACAACTGGAGTCATTTCATGACAATTCTTTTCACATACCTCATATGGATCCACTAGTGTCATTGAAATGTGTGTTCTCTTCAGAGACCACACATGGATCCACCAGTGTCATTGCATGTGTGTTATTTTTACTAACAACCAGAGTCATTGAAATGTGTGTTCTTTTCACATACCACCTATGGATCCACCAGTGTCATTGCATGTGTGTTCTTTTCACAATCCACCTATGGATCCACCCGTGTCATTGAATGTGTGTTCTTTTTACTAACAACAACCAGAGTTATTCCATCTGTGTTCTTTTCACATACCACATATGGATCCACCAGTGTCATTGCATGTGTGTTCTTTTTACTAACAACAACCAGAGTCATTGAAATGTGTTTTCTCTTTAGAGACCACACATGGATCCACCAGTGTCATTGTATGTGTGTTCTTCTTACTAACAACAACCAGTGTCATTGAAATGTGTGTTCTCTACACATACCACATATGGATCCACCAGTGTCATTACATGTGTATTCTTTTTACTAACAACAACCAGAGTCATTGGATGTGTGTTCTTTTTACTAACAACAACCAGAGTCATTCCATCTATGTTCTTTTCACATACCACATATGGATCCACCAAAGTCAGTGCATGTGTGTTCTTTTTACTAACAACAACCAGAATCATTGAAATGTGTGTTCTCTTTAGAGACCACACATGGATCCACCAGTGTCATTGCATATGTGTTCTTTTTACTAACAACAACGAGAGTCATTGAAATGTGTGTTCTTTACACATACCACATATGGATCCACCAGTGTCATTGCGTGTGTGTGTTCTTTTTACTAACAACAACCAGAGTCATTGAATGTGTGTTCTCTTTACTAAGAACAACTAGAGTCATTGAAATGTATGTTCTCTTTAGATACCACACATGGATCCACCAGTGTCATTGCATGTGTGTTCTTTTTACTAACAACAACTAGAGTAATTGAAATGTGTGTCCTCTTCAGAGACCACAGATGGATCCACCAGTGTCATTACATGTGTGTTCTTTTTACTAACAACAACTGGAGTCATTGCATGTGTGTTCTTTTCACATACCACATATGGATCCACTAGTGTCATTGCATGTGTGCTCTTTTCACAATCCACCTATGGATCCACCAGTATCATTGCATGTGTGTTCTTTTTACTAACAACAACTGGATTCATTTCGTGACTGTTCTTTTCACATACCACATATGGATCCACCAGTGTCATTGAAATGTGTGTTCTCTTCAGAGACCACACATGGATCCACCAGTGTCATTGCATGTGTGTTCTTTTTACTAACAACAACTGGAGTCATTGCATGTGTGTTCTTTTCACATACCACATATGGATCCACTAGTGTCATTGCATGTGTTCTCTTTTCACAATCCACCTATGGATCCACCAGTGTCATTGCATGTGTGTTCTTTTTACTAACAAAACCCAAAGTCATTGAAATGTGTGTTCTTTTCACATACCACCTATGGATCCACCAGTGTCATTGCATGTGTGTTCTTTTCACAATCCACCTATGGATCCACCAGTGTCATTGCATGTGTGTTCTTTTTACTAATAGCAACTGGAGTCATTTCATGACTGTTCTTTTCACATACCACATATGGATCCACCAGTGTCATTGAAATGTGTGTTCTCTTCAGAGACCACACATGGATCCACCAGTGTCATTGCATGTGTGTTCTTTTTACTAACAACAACCAGAGTCATTGAAATGTGTGTTCTTTTCACATACCACCTATGGATCCACCAGTGTCATTGCATGTGTGTTCTTTTCACAATCCACCTATGGATCCACCAGTGTCATTGAATGTGTGTTCTTTTTACTAACAACAACCAGAGTCATTCCATCTATGTTCTTTTCACATACCACATATGGATCCACCAAAGTCAGTGCATGTGTGTTCTTTTTACTAACAACAACCAGAATCATTGAAATGTGTGTTCTCTTTAGAGACCACACATGGATCCACCAGTGTCATTGCATATGTGTTCTTTTTACTAACAACAACGAGAGTCATTGAAATGTGTGTTCTTTACACATACCACATATGGATCCACCAGTGTCATTGCATGTGTGTTCTTTTTACTAACAACAACCAGAGTCATTGAATGTGTGTTCTCTTTACTAAGAACAACTAGAGTCATTGAAATGTATGTTCTCTTTAGATACCACACATGGATCCACCAGTGTCATTGCATGTGTGTTCTTTTTACTAACAACAACTAGAGTAATTGAAATGTGTGTTCTCTTCAGAGACCACAGATGGATCCACCAGTGTCATTACATGTGTGTTCTTTTTACTAACAACAACTGGAGTCATTGCATGTGTGTTCTTTTCACATACCACATATGGATCCACTAGTGTCATTGCATGTGTGCTCTTTTCACAATCCACCTATGGATCCACCAGTATCATTGCATATGTGTTCTTTTTACTAACAACAACTGGATTCATTTCATGATTGTTCTTTTCACATACCACATATGGATCCACCAGTGTCATTGAAATGTGTGTTCTCTTCAGAGACCACACATGGATCCACTAGTGTCATTGCATGTGTGTTCTTTTTACTAACAACATATGGAGTCATTGCTTGTGTGTTCTTTTCACATACCACATATGGATCCACTAGTGTCATTGCATGTGTTCTCTTTTCACAATCCACCTATGGATCCACCAGTGTCATTGCATGTGTGTTCTTTTTATTAACAAAACCCAAAGTCATTGAAATGTGTGTTCTTTTCACATACCACCTATGGATCCACCAGTGTCATTGCATGTGTTATCTTTTCACAATCCACCTATGGATCCACCAGTGTCATTGCATGTGTGTTCTTTTTACTAACAACAACCAGAGTCATTGCATGTGTGTTGTTTTCACATACCACATATGGATCCACCAGTATCATTGCATGTGTGTTCTTTTCCCAATCCACCTATGGATCCACCAGTGTC
Organism: Avena sativa; assembly: GCA_916181665.1. Taxonomy (NCBI): domain Eukaryota; kingdom Viridiplantae; phylum Streptophyta; class Magnoliopsida; order Poales; family Poaceae; genus Avena; species Avena sativa. The sequence goes on from OV702290.1 coordinate 35,565,516, forward strand.
ATTGCATGTGTGTTCTTTTTACTAACAACAACCAGAGTCATTGAAATGTGTGTTCTTTTCACATACCAACTATGGATCCACCAGTGCCATTGCATGTGTGTTCTTTTCACAATCCACCTATGGATCCACCAGTGTCATTGCATGTGTGTTCTTTTTACTAACAACAACTGGAGTCATTTCATGACAATTCTTTTCACATACCTCATATGGATCCACTAGTGTCATTGAAATGTGTGTTCTCTTCAGAGACCACACATGGATCCACCAGTGTCATTGCATGTGTGTTATTTTTACTAACAACCAGAGTCATTGAAATGTGTGTTCTTTTCACATACCACCTATGGATCCACCAGTGTCATTGCATGTGTGTTCTTTTCACAATCCACCTATGGATCCACCCGTGTCATTGAATGTGTGTTCTTTTTACTAACAACAACCAGAGTTATTCCATCTGTGTTCTTTTCACATACCACATATGGATCCACCAGTGTCATTGCATGTGTGTTCTTTTTACTAACAACAACCAGAGTCATTGCATGTGTGTTGTTTTCACATACCACATATGGATCCACCAGTGTCATTGCATGTGTGTTCTTTTCCCAATCCACCTATGGATCCACCAGTGTCATTGCATGTGTGTTCTTTTTACTAACAACAACCAGAGTCATTGAAATGTGTGTTCTTTTCACATACCACCTATGGATCCACCAGTTCCATTGCATGTGTGTTCTTTTCACAATCCACCTATGGATCCACCAGTGTCATTGCATTGTGTTCTTTTTACTGACAACAACTGGAGTCATTTCATGACTATTCTTTTCACATACCACATATGGATCCACCGGTGTCATTGAAATGTGTGTTCTCTTTAGAGACCACATATGGAACCACCAGTGTCATTGCATGTGTGTTATTTTTACTAACAACAACCAGAGTCATTGAAATGTGTGTTCTTTTCACATACCACCTATGGATCCACCAGTGTCATTGCATGTGTGTTCTTTTCACAATCCACCTATGGATCCACCCATGTCATTGAATGTGTGTTCTTTTTACTAACAACAACCAGAGTCATTCCATCTGTGTTCTTTTCACATACCACATATGGATCCACCAGTGTCATTGCATGTGTGTTCTTTTTACTAACAACAACCAGAGTCATTGAAATGTGTGTTCTCTTTAGAGACCACACATGGATCCACCAGTGTCATTGCATGTGTGTTCTTTTTACTAACAACAACCAGAGTTATTGAAATGTGTGTTCTTTACACATACCACATATGAATCCACCAATGTCATTGCATGTTTGTTCTTTTTACTAACAACAACCAGAGTCATTGAATGTGTGTTCTCTTTACTAACAACAACTAGAGTCATTGAAATGTATGTTCTCTTTAGATCCACCAGTGTCATTGCATGTGTGTTCTTTTTACTAACTACAACTAGAGTCATTGAAATGTGTGTTCTCTTCAGAGGCCACATATGGATCCAGCAGTGTCATTACATGTGTGTTCTTTTAACTAACAACAACTGGAGTGATTGCATGTGTGTTCTTTTCACATACCACATATGGATCCACTAGTGTCATTGGATGTGTGCTCTTTTCACAATCCACCTATGGATCCACCAGTATCATTGCATGTGTGTTCTTTTTACTAACAAAAACTGGATTCATTTCATGACTGTTCTTTTCACATACCACATATGGATCCACCAGTGTCATTGAAATGTGTGTTCTCTTCAGAGACCACACATAGATCCACCAATGTCATTGGATGTGTGTTCTTTTTACTAACAACAACTGGAGTCATTGCATGTGTGTTCTTTTCACATACCACATATGGATCCACTAGTGTCATTGCATGTGTTCTCTTTACACAATCCACCTATGGATCCACCAGTGTCATTGCATGTGTGTTCTTTTTACTAACAACAACCAGAGTCATTGAAATGTGTGTTCTTTTCACATACCACCTATGGATCCACCAGTGTCATTGCATGTGTGTTCTTTTCACAATCCACCTATGGATCCACCAGTGTCATTGCATGTGTGTTCTTTTTACTAACAACAACCAGAGTCATTGAAATGTGTGTTCTCTTTAGAGACCACACATGGATCCACCAGTGTCATTGCATGTGTGTTCTTTTTACTAACAACAACCAGAGTTATTGAAATGTGTGTTCTTTACACATACCACATATGAATCCACCAGTGTCATTGCATGTTTGTTCTTTTTACTAACAACAACCAGAGTCATTGAATGTGTGTTCTCTTTACTAACAACAACTAGAGTCATTGAAATGTATGTTCTCTTTAGATCCACCAGTGTCATTGCAAGTGTGTTCTTTTTACTAACTACAACTAGAGTCATTGAAATGTGTGTTCTCTTCAGAGGCCACATATGGATCCAGCAGTGTCATTACATGTGTGTTCTTTTAACTAACAACAACTGGAGTGATTGCATGTGTGTTCTTTTCACATACCACATATGGATCCACTAGTGTCATTGCATGTGTGCTCTTTTCACAATCCACCTATGGATCCACCAGTATCATTGCATGTGTGTTCTTTTTACTAACAAAAACTGGATTCATTTCATGACTGTTCTTTTCACATACCACATATGGATCCACCAGTGTCATTGAAATGTGTGTTCTCTTCAGAGACCACACATAGATCCACCAATGTCATTGCATGTGTGTTCTTTTTACTAACAACAACTGGAGTCATTGCATGTGTGTTCTTTTCACATACCACATATGGATCCACTAGTGTCATTGCATGTGTTCTCTTTACACAATCCACCTATGGATCCACCAGTGTCATTGCATGTGTGTTCTTTTTACTAACAACAACCAGAGTCATTGAAATGTGTGTTCTTTTCACATACCACCTATGGATCCACCAGTGTCATTGCATGTGTGTTCTTTTCACAATCCACCTATGGATCCACCAGTGTCATTGCATGTGTGTTCTTTTTACTAACAACAACCAGAGTCATTGCATGTGTGTTGTTTTCACATACCACATATGGATCCACCAGTGTCATTGCATGTGTGTTCTTTTCCCAATACTCCTATGGATCCACCAGTGTCATTGCATGTGTGTTCTTTTTACTAACAACAACCAGAGTCATTGAAATGTGTGTTCTTTTCACATACCACCTATGGATCCACCAGTTCCAATGCATGTGTGTTCTTTTCACAATCCACCTATGGATCCACCAGTGTCATTGCATGTGTGTTCTTTTTACTGACTACAACTGGAGTCATTTCATGACTGTTCTTTTCACATACCACATATGGATCCACCAGTGTCATTGAAATGTGTGTTCTCTTCAGAGACCACACATGGAACCACCAGTGTCATTGCATGTGTGTTATTTTTACTAACAACAACCAGAGTCATTGAAATGTGTGTTCTTTTCAAATACCACCTATGGATCCACCAGTGTCATTGCATGTGTGTTCTTTTCACAATCCACCTATGGATCCACCCATGTCATTGAATGTGTGTTCTTTTTACTAACAACAACCAGAGTCATTCCATCTGTGTTCTTTTCACATACCACATATGGATCCACCAGTGTCATTGCATGTGTGTTCTTTTTACTAACAACAACCAGAGTCATTGAAATGTGTGTTCTCTTTAGAGACCACACATGGATCCACCAGTGTCATTGCATGTGTGTTCTTTTTACTAACAACAACCAGAGTTATTGAAATGTGTGTTCTTTACACATACCACATATGAATCCACCAGTGTCATTGCATGTTTGTTCTTTTTACTAACAACAACCAGAGTCATTGAATGTGTGTTCTCTTTACTAAGAACAACTAGAGTCATTGAAATGTATGTTCTCTTTAGATACCACACATGGATCCACCAGTGTCATTGCATGTGTGTTCTTTTTACTAACAACAACTAGAGTAATTGAAATGTGTGTTCTCTTCAGAGACCACAGATGGATCCACCAGTGTCATTACATGTGTGTTCTTTTTACTAACAACAACTGGAGTCATTGCATGTGTGTTCTTTTCACATACCACATATGGATCCACTAGTGTCATTGCATGTGTGCTCTTTTCACAATCCACCTATGGATCCACCAGTATCATTGCATATGTGTTCTTTTTACTAACAACAACTGGATTCATTTCATGACTGTTCTTTTCACATACCACATATGGATCCACCAGTGTCATTGAAATGTGTGTTCTCTTCAGAGACCACACATGGATCCACTAGTGTCATTGCATGTGTGTTCTTTTTACTAACAACATATGGAGTCATTGCTTGTGTGTTCTTTTCACATACCACATATGGATCCACTAGTGTCATTGCATGTGTTCTCTTTTCACAATCCACCTATGGATCCACCAGTGTCATTGCATGTGTGTTCTTTTTACTAACAAAACCCAAAGTCATTGAAATGTGTGTTCTTTTCACATACCACCTATGGATCCACCAGTGTCATTGCATGTGTTATCTTTTCACAATCCACCTATGGATCCACCAGTGTCATTGCATGTGTGTTCTTTTTACTAACAACAACCAGAGTCATTGCATGTGTGTTGTTTTCACATACCACATATGGATCCACCAGTATCATTGCATGTGTGTTCTTTTCCCAATCCACCTATGGATCCACCAGTGTCATTGCATGTGTGTTCTTTTTACTAACAACAACTAGAGTCATTGAAATGTGTGTTCTTTTCACATACCAACTATGGATCCACCAGTGCCATTGCATGTGTGTTCTTTTCACAATCCACCTATGGATCCACCAGTGTCATTGCATGTGTGTTCTTTTTACTAACAACAACTGGAGTCATTTCATGACAATTCTTTTCACATACCTCATATGGATCCACTAGTGTCATTGAAATGTGTGTTCTCTTCAGAGACCACACATGGATCCACCAGTGTCATTGCATGTGTGTTATTTTTACTAACAACCAGAGTCATTGAAATGTGTGTTCTTTTCACATACCACCTATGGATCCACCAGTGTCATTGCATGTGTGTTCTTTTCACAATCCACCTATGGATCCACCCGTGTCATTGAATGTGTGTTCTTTTTACTAACAACAACCAGAGTTATTCCATCTGTGTTCTTTTCACATACCACATATGGATCCACCAGTGTCATTGCATGTGTGTTCTTTTTACTAACAACAACCAGAGTCATTGAAATGTGTTTTCTCTTTAGAGACCACACATGGATCCACCAGTGTCATTGTATGTGTGTTCTTCTTACTAACAACAACCAGTGTCATTGAAATGTGTGTTCTCTACACATACCACATATGGATCCACCAGTGTCATTACATGTGTATTCTTTTTACTAACAACAACCAGAGTCATTGGATGTGTGTTCTTTTTACTAACAACAACCAGAGTCATTCCATCTATGTTCTTTTCACATACCACATATGGATCCACCAAAGTCAGTGCATGTGTGTTCTTTTTACTAACAACAACCAGAATCATTGAAATGTGTGTTCTCTTTAGAGACCACACATGGATCCACCAGTGTCATTGCATATGTGTTCTTTTTACTAACAACAACGAGAGTCATTGAAATGTGTGTTCTTTACACATACCACATATGGATCCACCAGTGTCATTGCGTGTGTGTGTTCTTTTTACTAACAACAACCAGAGTCATTGAATGTGTGTTCTCTTTACTAAGAACAACTAGAGTCATTGAAATGTATGTTCTCTTTAGATACCACACATGGATCCACCAGTGTCATTGCATGTGTGTTCTTTTTACTAACAACAACTAGAGTAATTGAAATGTGTGTCCTCTTCAGAGACCACAGATGGATCCACCAGTGTCATTACATGTGTGTTCTTTTTACTAACAACAACTGGAGTCATTGCATGTGTGTTCTTTTCACATACCACATATGGATCCACTAGTGTCATTGCATGTGTGCTCTTTTCACAATCCACCTATGGATCCACCAGTATCATTGCATGTGTGTTCTTTTTACTAACAACAACTGGATTCATTTCGTGACTGTTCTTTTCACATACCACATATGGATCCACCAGTGTCATTGAAATGTGTGTTCTCTTCAGAGACCACACATGGATCCACCAGTGTCATTGCATGTGTGTTCTTTTTACTAACAACAACTGGAGTCATTGCATGTGTGTTCTTTTCACATACCACATATGGATCCACTAGTGTCATTGCATGTGTTCTCTTTTCACAATCCACCTATGGATCCACCAGTGTCATTGCATGTGTGTTCTTTTTACTAACAAAACCCAAAGTCATTGAAATGTGTGTTCTTTTCACATACCACCTATGGATCCACCAGTGTCATTGCATGTGTGTTCTTTTCACAATCCACCTATGGATCCACCAGTGTCATTGCATGTGTGTTCTTTTTACTAATAGCAACTGGAGTCATTTCATGACTGTTCTTTTCACATACCACATATGGATCCACCAGTGTCATTGAAATGTGTGTTCTCTTCAGAGACCACACATGGATCCACCAGTGTCATTGCATGTGTGTTCTTTTTACTAACAACAACCAGAGTCATTGAAATGTGTGTTCTTTTCACATACCACCTATGGATCCACCAGTGTCATTGCATGTGTGTTCTTTTCACAATCCACCTATGGATCCACCAGTGTCATTGAATGTGTGTTCTTTTTACTAACAACAACCAGAGTCATTCCATCTATGTTCTTTTCACATACCACATATGGATCCACCAAAGTCAGTGCATGTGTGTTCTTTTTACTAACAACAACCAGAATCATTGAAATGTGTGTTCTCTTTAGAGACCACACATGGATCCACCAGTGTCATTGCATATGTGTTCTTTTTACTAACAACAACGAGAGTCATTGAAATGTGTGTTCTTTACACATACCACATATGGATCCACCAGTGTCATTGCATGTGTGTTCTTTTTACTAACAACAACCAGAGTCATTGAATGTGTGTTCTCTTTACTAAGAACAACTAGAGTCATTGAAATGTATGTTCTCTTTAGATACCACACATGGATCCACCAGTGTCATTGCATGTGTGTTCTTTTTACTAACAACAACTAGAGTAATTGAAATGTGTGTTCTCTTCAGAGACCACAGATGGATCCACCAGTGTCATTACATGTGTGTTCTTTTTACTAACAACAACTGGAGTCATTGCATGTGTGTTCTTTTCACATACCACATATGGATCCACTAGTGTCATTGCATGTGTGCTCTTTTCACAATCCACCTATGGATCCACCAGTATCATTGCATATGTGTTCTTTTTACTAACAACAACTGGATTCATTTCATGATTGTTCTTTTCACATACCACATATGGATCCACCAGTGTCATTGAAATGTGTGTTCTCTTCAGAGACCACACATGGATCCACTAGTGTCATTGCATGTGTGTTCTTTTTACTAACAACATATGGAGTCATTGCTTGTGTGTTCTTTTCACATACCACATATGGATCCACTAGTGTCATTGCATGTGTTCTCTTTTCACAATCCACCTATGGATCCACCAGTGTCATTGCATGTGTGTTCTTTTTATTAACAAAACCCAAAGTCATTGAAATGTGTGTTCTTTTCACATACCACCTATGGATCCACCAGTGTCATTGCATGTGTTATCTTTTCACAATCCACCTATGGATCCACCAGTGTCATTGCATGTGTGTTCTTTTTACTAACAACAACCAGAGTCATTGCATGTGTGTTGTTTTCACATACCACATATGGATCCACCAGTATCATTGCATGTGTGTTCTTTTCCCAATCCACCTATGGATCCACCAGTGTCATTGCATGTGTGTTCTTTTTACTAACAACAACCAGAGTCATTGAAATGTGTGTTCTTTTCACATACCAACTATGGATCCACCAGTGCCATTGCATGTGTGTTCTTTTCACAATCCACCTATGGATCCACCAGTGTCATTGCATGTGTGTTCTTTTTACTAACAACAACTGGAGTCATTTCATGACAATTCTTTTCACATACCTCATATGGATCCACTAGTGTCATTGAAATGTGTGTTCTCTTCAGAGACCACACATGGATCCACCAGTGTCATTGCATGTGTGTTATTTTTACTAACAACCAGAGTCATTGAAATGTGTGTTCTTTTCACATACCACCTATGGATCCACCAGTGTCATTGCATGTGTGTTCTTTTCACAATCCACCTATGGATCCACCCGTGTCATTGAATGTGTGTTCTTTTTACTAACAACAACCAGAGTTATTCCATCTGTGTTCTTTTCACATACCACATATGGATCCACCAGTGTCATTGCATGTGTGTTCTTTTTACTAACAACAACCAGAGTCATTGAAATGTGTTTTCTCTTTAGAGACCACACATGGATCCACCAGTGTCATTGTATGTGTGTTCTTCTTACTAACAACAACCAGTGTCATTGAAATGTGTGTTCTCTACACATACCACATATGGATCCACCAGTGTCATTACATGTGTATTCTTTTTACTAACAACAACCAGAGTCATTGGATGTGTGTTCTTTTTACTAACAACAACCAGAGTCATTCCATCTATGTTCTTTTCACATACCACATATGGATCCACCAAAGTCAGTGCATGTGTGTTCTTTTTACTAACAACAACCAGAATCATTGAAATGTGTGTTCTCTTTAGAGACCACACATGGATCCACCAGTGTCATTGCATATGTGTTCTTTTTACTAACAACAACGAGAGTCATTGAAATGTGTGTTCTTTACACATACCACATATGGATCCACCAGTGTCATTGCGTGTGTGTGTTCTTTTTACTAACAACAACCAGAGTCATTGAATGTGTGTTCTCTTTACTAAGAACAACTAGAGTCATTGAAATGTATGTTCTCTTTAGATACCACACATGGATCCACCAGTGTCATTGCATGTGTGTTCTTTTTACTAACAACAACTAGAGTAATTGAAATGTGTGTCCTCTTCAGAGACCACAGATGGATCCACCAGTGTCATTACATGTGTGTTCTTTTTACTAACAACAACTGGAGTCATTGCATGTGTGTTCTTTTCACATACCACATATGGATCCACTAGTGTCATTGCATGTGTGCTCTTTTCACAATCCACCTATGGATCCACCAGTATCATTGCATGTGTGTTCTTTTTACTAACAACAACTGGATTCATTTCGTGACTGTTCTTTTCACATACCACATATGGATCCACCAGTGTCATTGAAATGTGTGTTCTCTTCAGAGACCACACATGGATCCACCAGTGTAATTGCATGTGTGTTCTTTTTACTAACAACAACTGGAGTCATTGCATGTGTGTTCTTTTCACATACCACATATGGATCCACTAGTGTCATTGCATGTGTTCTCTTTTCACAATCCACCTATGGATCCACCAGTGTCATTGCATGTGTGTTCTTTTTACTAACAAAACCCAAAGTCATTGAAATGTGTGTTCTTTTCACATACCACCTATGGATCCACCAGTGTCATTGCATGTGTGTTCTTTTCACAATCCACCTATGGATCCACCAGTGTCATTGCATGTGTGTTCTTTTTACTAACAGCAACTGGAGTCATTTCATGACTGTTCTTTTCACATACCACATATGGATCCACCAGTGTCATTGAAATGTGTGTTCTCTTCAGAGACCACACATGGATCCACCAGTGTCATTGCATGTGTGTTCTTTTTACTAACAACAACCAGAGTCATTGAAATGTGTGTTCTTTTCACATACCACCTATGGATCCACCAGTGTCATTGCATGTGTGTTCTTTTCACAATCCACCTATGGATCCACCAGTGTCATTGAATGTGTGTTCTTTTTACTAACAACAACCAGAGTCATTCCATCTATGTTCTTTTCACATACCACATATGGATCCACCAAAGTCAGTGCATGTGTGTTCTTTTTACTAACAACAACCAGAATCATTGAAATGTGTGTTCTCTTTAGAGACCACACATGGATCCACCAGTGTCATTGCATATGTGTTCTTTTTACTAACAACAACGAGAGTCATTGAAATGTGTGTTCTTTACACATACCACATATGGATCCACCAGTGTCATTGCGTGTGTGTTCTTTTTACTAACAACAACCAGAGTCATTGAATGTGTGTTCTCTTTACTAAGAACAACTAGAGTCATTGAAATGTATGTTCTCTTTAGATACCACACATGGATCCACCAGTGTCATTGCATGTGTGTTCTTTTTACTAACAACAACTAGAGTAATTGAAATGTGTGTTCTCTTCAGAGACCACAGATGGATCCACCAGTGTCATTACATGTGTGTTCTTTTTACTAACAACAACTGGAGTCATTGCATGTGTGTTCTTTTCACATACCACATATGGATCCACTAGTGTCATTGCATGTGTGCTCTTTTCACAATCCACCTATGGATCCACCAGTATCATTGCATATGTGTTCTTTTTACTAACAACAACTGGATTCATTTCATGATTGTTCTTTTCACATACCACATATGGATCCACCAGTGTCATTGAAATGTGTGTTCTCTTCAGAGACCACACATGGATCCACTAGTGTCATTGCATGTGTGTTCTTTTTACTAACAACATATGGAGTCATTGCTTGTGTGTTCTTTTCACATACCACATATGGATCCACTAGTGTCATTGCATGTGTTCTCTTTTCACAATCCACCTATGGATCCACCAGTGTCATTGCATGTGTGTTCTTTTTATTAACAAAACCCAAAGTCATTGAAATGTGTGTTCTTTTCACATACCACCTATGGATCCACCAGTGTCATTGCATGTGTTATCTTTTCACAATCCACCTATGGATCCACCAGTGTCATTGCATGTGTGTTCTTTTTACTAACAACAACCAGAGTCATTGCATGTGTGTTGTTTTCACATACCACATATGGATCCACCAGTATCATTGCATGTGTGTTCTTTTCCCAATCCACCTATGGATCCACCAGTGTCATTGCATGTGTGTTCTTTTTACTAACAACAACCAGAGTCATTGAAATGTGTGTTCTTTTCACATACCAACTATGGATCCACCAGTGCCATTGCATGTGTGTTCTTTTCACAATCCACCTATGGATCCACCAGTGTCATTGCATGTGTGTTCTTTTTACTAACAACAACTGGAGTCATTTCATGACAATTCTTTTCACATACCTCATATGGATCCACTAGTTTCATTGAAATGTGTGTTCTCTTCAGAGACCACACATGGATCCACTAGTGTCATTGCATGTGTGTTATTTTTACTAACAACCAGAGTCATTGAAATGTGTGTTCTTTTCACATACCACCTATGGATCCACCAGTGTCATTGCATGTGTGTTCTTTTCACAATCCACCTATGGATCCACCCGTGTCATTGAATGTGTGTTCTTTTTACTAACAACAACCAGAGTTATTCCATCTGTGTTCTTTTCACATACCACATATGGATCCACCAGTGTCATTGCATGTGTGTTCTTTTTACTAACAACAACCAGAGTCATTGAAATGTGTTTTCTCTTTAGAGACCACACATGGATCCACCAGTGTCATTGTATGTGTGTTCTTCTTACTAACAACAACCAGTGTCATTGAAATGTGTGTTCTCTACACATACCACATATGGATCCACCAGTGTCATTACATGTGTATTCTTTTTACTAACAACAACCAGAGTCATTGGATGTGTGTTCTCTTTACTAAGAACAACTAGAGTCATTGAAATGTATGTTCTCTTTAGATACCACACATGGATCCACCAGTGTCATTGCATGTGTGTTCTTTTTACTAACAACAACTAGAGTCATTGAAATGTGTGTTCTCTTCAGAGACCACAGATGGATCCACTAGTGTCATTACATGTGTGTTCTTTTTACTAACAACAACTGGAGTCATTGCATGTGTGTTCTTTTCACATACCACATATGGATCCACTAGTGTCATTGCATGTGTGCTCTTTTCACAATCCACCTATGGATCCACCAGTATCATTGCATGTGTGTTCTTTTTACTAACAACAACTGGATTCATTTCGTGACTGTTCTTTTCACATACCACATATGGATCCACCAGTGTCATTGAAATGTGTGTTCTCTTCAGAGACCACACATGGATCCACCAGTGTCATTGCATGTGTGTTCTTTTTACTAACAACAACTGGAGTCATTGCATGTGTGTTCTTTTCACATACCACCTATGGATCCACTAGTGTCATTGCATGTGTTCTCTTTTCACAATCCACCTATGGATCCACCAGTGTCATTGCATGTGTGTTCTTTTTACTAACAACAACTAGAGTCATTGAAATGTGTGTTCTTTTCACATACCACCTATGGATCCACCAGTGTAATTGCATGTGTGTTCTTTTCACAATCCACCTATGGATCCACCAGTGTCATTGCATGTGTGTTCTATTTACTAACAGCAACTGGAGTCATTTCATGACTGTTCTTTTCACATACCACATATGGATCCACCAGTGTCATTGAAATGTGTGTTCTCTTCAGAGACCACACATGGATCCACCAGTGTCATTGCGTGTGTGTTCTTTTTACTAACAACAACCAGAGTCATTGAAATGTGTGTTCTTTTCACATACCACCTATGGATCCACCAGTGTCATTGCATGTGTGTTCTTTTCACAATCCACCTATGGATCCACCAGTGTCATTGAATGTGTGTTCTTTTTACTAACAACAACCAGAGTCATTCCATCTGTGTTCTTTTCACATACCACATATGGATCCACCAAAGTCATTGCATGTGTGTTCTTTTTACTAACAACAACCCGAGTCATTGAAATGTGTGTTCTCTTTAGAGACCACACATGGATCCACCAGTGTCATTGCATGTGTGTTCTTTTTACTAACAAGAACCAGAGTCATTGAAATCTGTGTTCTTTACACATACCACATATGGAGCCACCAGTGTCATTGCATGTTTGTTCTTTTTACTAACAACAACCAGAGTCATTGAATGTGTGTTCTCTTTACTAAAAACAACTAGAGTCATTGAAATGTATGTTCTCTTTAGATACCACACATGGATCCACCAGTGTCACTGCATGTGTGTTCTTTTTACTAACAACAACCAGAGTCATTGAAATATGTGTTCTCTTCAGAGACCACACATGGATCCACCAGTGTCATTACATGTTTGTTCTTTTTACTAACAACAACTGGAGTCATTGCATGTTTGTTCTTTCCACATACCACATATGGATCCACCAGTGTCATTGCATGTGTGTTCTTTTTACTAACAACAACCAGAGTCATTGCATGTGTGTTCTCTTTACTAACAACAACCAGAGTCATTGAAATGTGTGTTCTCTTTAGATACCACACATGGATCCACTAGTGTCATTGCATGTGTGCTCTTTTCACAATCCACCAATGGATCCACCAGTATCATTGCATGTGTGTTCTTTTTACTAACAACAACTGGATTCATTTCATGATTGTTCTTTTCAAATACCACATATGGATCCACCAGGGTCATTGCATGTGTGTTATTTTCACAATCCACCTATTGATCCACCAGTGTCATTGCATGTGTGTTCTTTTTACTAACAACAACCAGAGTCATTGCATGTGTGTTCTTTTCACATACCACATATGGATCCACCAGTGTCATTGAAATGTGTGTTCTCTTTAGAGACCACACATGGATCCACCAGTGTCATTGCATCGGTGTTCCTTTCCCTAACAACAACCAGAGTCATTGAAATGTGTGTTCTCTTCAGAGACCACACATGGATCCACCAGTGTCATTGCATGTGTGCTCTTTTCACAATCCACCTATGTATCCATCGGTGTCATTGCATGTGTGTTCTTTTTACTAACAACAACCAGAGTCATTGAAATGTGTGTTCTTTTCACATACCACCTATGGATCCACCAGTGTCATTGCATGTGTGTTCTTTTCACAATCCACCTATGGATCCACCAGTGTCATTGCATGTGTGTTCTTTTTACTAACAACAACCAGAGTCATTGCATGTATGTTCTTTTCACATACCACATATGGATCCACCAGTGTCATTGAAATGTGTGTTCTCTTCAGAGACCACACATGGATCCACCAGTGTCATTGCATGTGTGTTGTTTTTACTAACAACAACCAGAGTCATTGCATGTGTGTTCTTTTTACATACTCCCTCTGTTTCAAATTACTCCGCGCGCACGCTTACCTCGGTGGTCTAGTATTCTCTCATTTTTCATCAAAAAATTCTTAGAATTTTTGGTATAAGTAGTACATATTTCATACTATCTGTTTCAAAAATTCGCGGATTTTTTTGAATGAAAAATGAGAGAGTACTAGTTCACCTACATAAGCGCGCCGGTGGAGTAATTTGAAACTGACGGAGTACCACATATGGATCCACCATTGTCATTGCATGTGTGTTATTTCACACTCCACCTATGGATCCACCAGTGTCATTGCATGTGTGTTCTTTTTACTAACAACAACTGGAGTCATTGCATGTGTGTTCTTTTCACATACCACATACGGATCCACCAGTGCCATTGCATGTGTGCTCTTTTCACAATCCACCTATGGATGCACCAGTGTCATTCCATGTGTGTTCTTTTTACTAACAACAACCAGGGTCATTGAAATGTGTGTTCTCTTTAGATACCACACATGGATCCACTAGTGTCATTCCATGTGTGTTCTTTTTACTAACAACAACTAGAGTCATTGAAATGTGTGTTCTCTTCAGAGACCACACATGGATCCACCAGTGTCATTACATGTGTGTTCTTTTTACTAACAATAACTAGTCATTGCATGTGTGTTCTTTTCACATACCATATATGGATCCACTAGTGTCATTGCATCTGTGCTCTTTTCACAATCCACCTATGGATCCACCAGTGTCATTGCATGTGTGTTCTTTTTACTAACAACAATTAGAGTCATTTCATGACTGTTCTTTTCACATACCACATATGGATCCACCAGGGTCATTGCATGTGTGTTCTTTTCATAATCCACCTATGGATCCACCAGTGTCATTGCATGTGTGTTCTTTTTACTAACAACAACCAGAGTCATTGAAATGTGTGTTCTCTTTAGAGACCACACATGGATCCACCAGTGTCATTGCATGTGTGTTCTTTTCACATACCATATATGGATCCACTAGTGTCATTGCATGTGTACTCTTTTCACAATCCACCTATGGATCCATCAGTGTCATTGCATGTGTGTTCTTTTTACTAACAACAACTAGAGTCATTTCATGAATGTTCTTTTCACATACCACATATGGATCCACCAGGGTCATTGCATGTGTGTTATTTTCACAATCCACCTATGGATCCACCAGTGTCATTGCATGTGTGTTCTTTTTACTAACAACAACCAGAGTCATTGAAATGTGTGTTCTCTTTAGAGACCACATATGGATCCACCAGTGTCATTGCATGTGTGTTCTCTTCAGAGACCACACATGGATCCACCAGTGTCATTACATGTGTGTTCTTTTTACTAACAACAACTGGAGTTATTGCATGTGTGTTCTTTTCACATACCACATATGTGAACACTAGTGTCATTGCATGTGTGCTCTTTTCACAATCCACCTATGGATCCACCAGTATCATTGCATGTGTGTTCTTTTTACTAACAACAACTGGATTCATTTCATGAATGTTCTTTTCAAATACCACATATGGATCCACCAGGGTCATTGCATGTGTGTTATTTTCACAATCCACCTATGGATCCACCAGCGTCATTGCATGTGTGTTCTTATTACTAACAACAACCAGAGTCATTGCATGTGTGTTCTTTTCACATACCACATATGGATCCACCAGTGTCATTGAAATGTGTGTTCTCTTCAGAGACCACACATGGATCCACCAGTGTCATTGCATGTGTGTTCTTTTCACTAACAACAACCAGAGTCATTGAAATGTGTGTTCTTTACACATACCACATATGGATCCACCAGTGTCATTGCGTGTGTGTTCTTTTTACTAACAACAACCAGAGTCATTGAATGTGTGTTCTCTTTACTAAGAACAACTAGAGTCATTGAAATGTATGTTCTCTTTAGATACCACACATGGATCCACCAGTGTCATTGCATGTGTGTTCTTTTTACTAACAACAACCAGAGTCATTGAAATGTGTGTTCTTTACACATACCACATATGGATCCACCAGTGTCATTGCGTGTGTGTTCTTTTTACTAACAACAACTAGAGTCATTGAATGTGTGTTCTCTTTACTAAGAACAACTAGAGTCATTGAAATGTATGTTCTCTTTAGATACCACACATGGATCCACCAGTGTCATTGCATGTGTGTTCTTTTTACTAACAACAACTAGAGTAATTGAAATGTGTGTTCTCTTCAGAGACCACAGATGGATCCACCAGTGTCATTACATG
Organism: Avena sativa; assembly: GCA_916181665.1. Lineage (NCBI taxonomy): Eukaryota > Viridiplantae > Streptophyta > Magnoliopsida > Poales > Poaceae > Avena > Avena sativa. Next base: position 35,581,919 of record OV702290.1, read on the forward strand.
TGTGTTCTTTTTACTAACAACAACTGGAGTCATTGCATGTGTGTTCTTTTCACATACCACATATGGATCCACTAGTGTCATTGCATGTGTGCTCTTTTCACAATCCACCTATGGATCCACCAGTATCATTGCATATGTGTTCTTTTAACTAACAACAACTGGATTCATTTCATGACTGTTCTTTTCACATACCACATATGGATCCACCAGTGTCATTGAAATGTGTGTTCTCTTCAGAGACCACACATGGATCCACTAGTGTCATTGCATGTGTGTTCTTTTTACTAACAACATATGGAGTCATTGCTTGTGTGTTCTTTTCACATACCACATATGGATCCACTAGTGTCATTGCATGTGTTCTCTTTTCACAATCCACCTATGGATCCACCAGTGTCATTGCATGTGTGTTCTTTTTACTAACAAAACCCAAAGTCATTGAAATGTGTGTTCTTTTCACATACCACCTATGGATCCACCAGTATCATTGCATATGTGTTCTTTTTACTAACAACAACTGGATTCATTTCATGAATGTTCTTTTCACATACCACATATGGATCCACCAGTGTCATTGAAATGTGTGTTCTCTTCAGAGACCACACATGGATCCACTAGTGTCATTGCATGTGTGTTCTTTTTACTAACAACATATGGAGTCATTGCTTGTGTGTTCTTTTCACATACCACATATGGATCCACTAGTGTCATTGCATGTGTTATCTTTTCACAATCCACCTATGGATCCACCAGTGTCATTGCATGTGTGTTCTTTTTACTAACAACAACCAGAGTCATTGCATGTGTGTTGTTTTCACATACCACATATGGATCCACCAGTATCATTGCATGTGTGTTCTTTTCCCAATCCACCTATGGATCCACCAGTGTCATTGCATGTGTGTTCTTTTTACTAACAACAACCAGAGTCATTGAAATGTGTGTTCTTTTCACATACCAACTATGGATCCACCAGTGCCATTGCATGTGTGTTCTTTTCACAATCCACCTATGGATCCACCAGTGTCATTGCATGTGTGTTCTTTTTACTAACAACAACTGGAGTCATTTCATGACAATTCTTTTCACATACCTCATATGGATCCACTAGTGTCATTGAAATGTGTGTTCTCTTCAGAGACCACACATGGATCCACCAGTGTCATTGCATGTGTGTTATTTTTACTAACAACCAGAGTCATTGAAATGTGTGTTCTTTTCACATACCACCTATGGATCCACCAGTGTCATTGCATGTGTGTTCTTTTCACAATCCACCTATGGATCCACCCGTGTCATTGAATGTGTGTTCTTTTTACTAACAACAACCAGAGTTATTCCATCTGTGTTCTTTTCACATACCACATATGGATCCACCAGTGTCATTGCATGTGTGATCTTTTTACTAACAACAACCAGTCATTGAAATGTGTTTTCTCTTTAGCGACCACACATGGATCCACCAGTGTCATTGTATGTGTGTTCTTCTTACTAACAACAACCAGAGTCATTGAAATGTGTGTTCTCTACACATACCACATATGGATCCACCAGTGTCATTACATGTGTATTCTTTTTACTAACAACAACCAGAGTCATTGGATGTGTGTTCTCTTTACTAAGAACAACTAGAGTCATTGAAATGTATGTTCTCTTTAGATACCACACATGGATCCACCAGTGTCATTGCATGTGTGTTCTTTTTACTAACAACAACTAGAGTCATTGAAATGTGTGTTCTCTTCAGAGACCACAGATGGATCCACTAGTGTCATTACATGTGTGTTCTTTTTACTAACAACAACTGGAGTCATTGCATGTGTGTTCATTTCACATACCACATATGGATCCACTAGTGTCATTGCATGTGTGCTCTTTTCACAATCCACCTATGGATCCACCAGTATCATTGCATATGTGTTCTTTTTACTAACAACAACTGGATTCATTTCATGACTGTTCTTTTCACATACCACATATGGATCCACCAGTGTCATTGAAATGTTTGTTCTCTTCAGAGACCACACATGGATCCACTAGTGTCATTGCATGTGTGTTCTTTTTACTAACAACATATGGAGTCATTGCTTGTGTGTTCTTTTCACATACCACATATGGATCCACTAGTGTCATTGCATGTGTTATCTTTTCACAATCCACCTATGGATCCACCAGTGTCATTGCATGTGTGTTCTTTTTACTAACAACAACCAGAGTCATTGCATGTGTGTTGTTTTCACATACCACATATGGATCCACCAGTATCATTGCATGTGTGTTCTTTTCCCAATCCACCTATGGATCCACCAGTGTCATTGCATGTGTGTTCTTTTTACTAACAACAACCAGAGTCATTGAAATGTGTGTTCTTTTCACATACCAACTATGGATCCACCAGTGCCATTGCATGTGTGTTCTTTTCACAATCCACCTATGGATCCACCAGTGTCATTGCATGTGTGTTCTTTTTACTAACAACAACTGGAGTCATTTCATGACAATTCTTTTCACATACCTCATATGGATCCACTAGTGTCATTGAAATGTGTGTTCTCTTCAGAGACCACACATGGATCCACCAGTGTCATTGCATGTGTGTTATTTTTACTAACAACCAGAGTCATTGAAATGTGTGTTCTTTTCACATACCACCTATGGATCCACCAGTGTCATTGCATGTGTGTTCTTTTCACAATCCACCTATGGATCCACCCGTGTCTTTGAATGTGTGTTCTTTTTACTAACAACAACCAGAGTTATTCCATCTGTGTTCTTTTCACATACCACATATGGATCCACCAGTGTCATTGCATGTGTGATCTTTTTACTAACAACAACCAGTCATTGAAATGTGTTTTCTCTTTAGAGACCACACATGGATCCACCAGTGTCATTGTATGTGTGTTCTTCTTACTAACAACAACCAGAGTCATTGAAATGTGTGTTCTCTACACATACCACATATGGATCCACCAGTGTCATTACATGTGTATTCTTTTTACTAACAACAACCAGAGTCATTGGATGTGTGTTCTCTTTACTAAGAACAACTAGAGTCATTGAAATGTATGTTCTCTTTAGATACCACACATGGATCCACCAGTGTCATTGCATGTGTGTTCTTTTTACTAACAACAACTAGAGTCATTGAAATGTGTGTTCTCTTCAGAGACCACAGATGGATCCACTAGTGTCATTACATGTGTGTTCTTTTTACTAACAACAACTGGAGTCATTGCATGTGTGTTCATTTCACATACCACATATGGATCCACTAGTGTCATTGCATGTGTGCTCTTTTCACAATCCACCTATGGATCCACCAGTATCATTGCATATGTGTTCTTTTTACTAACAACAACTGGATTCATTTCATGACTGTTCTTTTCACATACCACATATGGATCCACCAGTGTCATTGAAATGTTTGTTCTCTTCAGAGACCACACATGGATCCACTAGTGTCATTGCATGTGTGTTCTTTTTACTAACAACATATGGAGTCATTGCTTGTGTGTTCTTTTCACATACCACATATGGATCCACTAGTGTCATTGCATGTGTTATCTTTTCACAATCCACCTATGGATCCACCAGTGTCATTGCATGTGTGTTCTTTTTACTAACAACAACCAGAGTCATTGCATGTGTGTTGTTTTCACATACCACATATGGATCCACCAGTATCATTGCATGTGTGTTCTTTTCCCAATCCACCTATGGATCCACCAGTGTCATTGCATGTGTGTTCTTTTTACTAACAACAACCAGAGTCATTGAAATGTGTGTTCTTTTCACATACCAACTATGGATCCACCAGTGCCATTGCATGTGTGTTCTTTTCACAATCCACCTATGGATCCACCAGTGTCATTGCATGTGTGTTCTTTTTACTAACAACAACTGGAGTCATTTCATGACAATTCTTTTCACATACCTCATATGGATCCACTAGTGTCATTGAAATGTGTGTTCTCTTCAGAGACCACACATGGATCCACCAGTGTCATTGCATGTGTGTTATTTTTACTAACAACCAGAGTCATTGAAATGTGTGTTCTTTTCACATACCACCTATGGATCCACCAGTGTCATTGCATGTGTGTTCTTTTCACAATCCACCTATGGATCCACCCGTGTCTTTGAATGTGTGTTCTTTTTACTAACAACAACCAGAGTTATTCCATCTGTGTTCTTTTCACATACCACATATGGATCCACCAGTGTCATTGCATGTGTGATCTTTTTACTAACAACAACCAGTCATTGAAATGTGTTTTCTCTTTAGAGACCACACATGGATCCACCAGTGTCATTGTATGTGTGTTCTTCTTACTAACAACAACCAGAGTCATTGAAATGTGTGTTCTCTACACATACCACATATGGATCCACCAGTGTCATTACATGTGTATTCTTTTTACTAACAACAACCAGAGTCATTGGATGTGTGTTCTCTTTACTAAGAACAACTAGAGTCATTGAAATGTATGTTCTCTTTAGATACCACACATGGATCCACCAGTGTCATTGCATGTGTGTTCTTTTTACTAACAACAACTAGAGTCATTGAAATGTGTGTTCTCTTCAGAGACCACAGATGGATCCACTAGTGTCATTACATGTGTGTTCTTTTTACTAACAACAACTGGAGTCATTGCATGTGTGTTCATTTCACATACCACATATGGATCCACTAGTGTCATTGCATGTGTGCTCTTTTCACAATCCACCTATGGATCCACCAGTATCATTGCATATGTGTTCTTTTTACTAACAACAACTGGATTCATTTCATGACTGTTCTTTTCACATACCACATATGGATCCACCAGTGTCATTGAAATGTTTGTTCTCTTCAGAGACCACACATGGATCCACTAGTGTCATTGCATGTGTGTTCTTTTTACTAACAACATATGGAGTCATTGCTTGTGTGTTCTTTTCACATACCACATATGGATCCACTAGTGTCATTGCATGTGTTATCTTTTCACAATCCACCTATGGATCCACCAGTGTCATTGCATGTGTGTTCTTTTTACTAACAACAACCAGAGTCATTGCATGTGTGTTGTTTTCACATACCACATATGGATCCACCAGTATCATTGCACGTGTGTTCTTTTCCCAATCCACCTATGGATCCACCAGTGTCATTGCATGTGTGTTCTTTTTACTAACAACAACCAGAGTCATTGAAATGTGTGTTCTTTTCACATACCAACTATGGATCCACCAGTGCCATTGCATGTGTGTTCTTTTCACAATCCACCTATGGATCCACCAGTGTCATTGCATGTGTGTTCTTTTTACTAACAACAACTGGAGTCATTTCATGACAATTCTTTTCACATACCTCATATGGATCCACTAGTGTCATTGAAATGTGTGTTCTCTTCAGAGACCACACATGGATCCACCAGTGTCATTGCATGTGTGTTATTTTTACTAACAACCAGAGTCATTGAAATGTGTGTTCTTTTCACATACCACCTATGGATCCACCAGTGTCATTGCATGTGTGTTCTTTTCACAATCCACCTATGGATCCACCCGTGTCTTTGAATGTGTGTTCTTTTTACTAACAACAACCAGAGTTATTCCATATGTGTTCTTTTCACATACCACATATGGATCCACCAGTGTCATTGCATGTGTGATCTTTTTACTAACAACAACCAGTCATTGAAATGTGTTTTCTCTTTAGAGACCACACATGGATCCACCAGTGTCATTGTATGTGTGTTCTTCTTACTAACAACAACCAGAGTCATTGAAATGTGTGTTCTCTACACATACCACATATGGATCCACCAGTGTCATTACATGTGTATTCTTTTTACTAACAACAACCAGAGTCATTGGATGTGTGTTCTCTTTACTAAGAACAACTAGAGTCATTGAAATGTATGTTCTCTTTAGATACCACACATGGATCCACCAGTGTCATTGCATGTGTGTTCTTTTTACTAACAACAACTAGAGTCATTGAAATGTGTGTTCTCTTCAGAGACCACAGATGGATCCACTAGTGTCATTACATGTGTGTTCTTTTTACTAACAACAACTGGAGTCATTGCATGTGTGTTCATTTCACATACCACATATGGATCCACTAGTGTCATTGCATGTGTGCTCTTTTCACAATCCACCTATGGATCCACCAGTATCATTGCATGTGTGTTCTTTTTACTAACAACAACTGGATTCATTTCGTGACTGTTCTTTTCACATACCACATATGGATCCACCAGTGTCATTGAAATGTGTGTTCTCTTCAGAGACCACACATGGATCCACCAGTGTCATTGCATGTGTGTTCTTTTTACTAACAACAACTGGAGTCATTGCATGTGTGTTCTTTTCACATACCACCTATGGATCCACTAGTGTCATTGCATGTGTTCTCTTTTCACAATCCACCTATGGATCCACCATTGTCATTGCATGTGTGTTCTTTTTACTAACAACAACCAGAGTCATTGAAATGTGTGTTCTTTTCACATACCACCTATGGATCCACCAGTGTCATTGCATGTGTGTTCTTTTCACAATCCACCTATGGATCCACCAGTGTCATTGCATGTGTTTTCTTTTTACTAAGAGCAACCGGAGTCATTTCATGACTGTTCTTTTCACATACCACATATGGATCCACCAGTGTCATTGAAATGTGTGTTCTTTTTACTAACAACAACCCGAGTCATTGAAATGTGTGTTCTCTTTAGAGACCACACATGGATCCACCAGTGTCATTGCATGTGTGTTCTTTTTACTAACAAGAACCAGAGTCATTGAAATCTGTGTTCTTTACACATACCACATATGGAGCCACCAGTGTCATTGCATGTTTGTTCTTTTTACTAACAACAACCAGAGTCATTGAATGTGTGTTCTCTTTACTAAAAACAACTAGAATCATTGAAATGTATGTTCTCTTTAGATACCACACATGGATCCACCAGTGTCACTGCATGTGTGTTCTTTATACTAACAACAACCAGAGTCATTGAAATATGTGTTCTCTTCAGAGACCACACATGGATCCACCAGTGTCAATACATGTGTGTTCTTTTTACTAACAACAACTGGAGTCATTGCATGTGTGTTCTTTCCACATACCACATATGGATCCACCAGTGTCATTGCATGTGTGTTCTTTTTACTAACAACAACCAGAGTCATTGCATGTGTGTTCTCTTTACTAACAACAACCAGAGTCATTGAAATGTGTGTTCTCTTTAGATACCACACATGGATCCACTAGTGTCATTGCATGTGTGCTCTTTTCACAATCCACCAATGGATCCACCAGTATCATTGCATGTGTGTTCTTTTTACTAACAACAACTGGATTCATTTCATGACTGTTCTTTTCAAATACCACATATGGATCCACCAGGGTCATTGCATGTGTGTTATTTTCACAATCCACCTATGGATCCACCAGTGTCATTGCATGTGTGTTCTTTTTACTAACAACAACCAGAGTCATTGCATGTGTGTTCTTTTCACATACCACATATGGATCCACCAGTGTCATTGAAATGTGTGTTCTCTTCAAAGACCACACATGGATCCACCAGTGTCATTGCATCGGTGTTCCTTTCCCTAACAACAACCAGAGTCATTGAAATGTGTGTTCTCTTCAGAGACCACACATGGATCCACCAGTGTCATTGCATGTGTGCTCTTTTCACAATCCACCTATGTATCCATCGGTGTCATTGCATGTGTGTTCTTTTTACTAACAACAACCAGAGTCATTGAAATGTGTGTTCTTTTCACATACCACCTATGGATCCACCAGTGTCATTGCATGTGTGTTCTTTTCACAATCCACCTATGGATCCACCAGTGTCATTGCATGTGTGTTCTTTTTACTAACAACAACCAGAGTCATTGCATGTATGTTCTTTTCACATACCACATATGGATCCACCGGTGTCATTGAAATGTGTGTTCTCTTCAGAGACCACACATGGATCCACCAGTGTCATTGCATGTGTGTTGTTTTTACTAACAACAACCAGAGTCATTGCATGTGTGTTCTTTTTACATACTCCCTCTGTTTCAAATTACTCCGCGCGCACGCTTACCTAGGTGGTCTAGTATTCTCTCATTTTTCATCAAAAAATTCTTAGAATTTTTGGTATAAGTAGTACATATTTCATACTATCTGTTTCAAAAATTCGCGGATTTTTTTGAATGAAAAATGAGAGAGTACTAGTTCACCTACATAAGCGTGCCGGTGGAGTAATTTGAAACAGAGGGAGTACCACATATGGATCCACCATTGTCATTGCATGTGTGTTATTTCACACTCCACCTATGGATCCACCAGTGTCATTGCATGTGTGTTCTTTTTACTAACAACAACTGGAGTCATTGCATGTGTGTTCTTTTCACATACCACATACGGATCCACCAGTGCCATTGCATGTGTGCTCTTTTCACAATCCACCTATGGATGCACCAGTGTCATTCCATGTGTGTTCTTTTTACTAACAACAACCAGGGTCATTGAAATGTGTGTTCTCTTTAGATACCACACATGGATCCACTAGTGTCATTCCATGTGTGTTCTTTTTACTAACAACAACTAGAGTCATTGAAATGTGTGTTCTCTTCAGAGACCACACATGGATCCACCAGTGTCATTACATGTGTGTTCTTTTTACTAACAATAACTAGTCATTGCATGTGTGTTCTTTTCACATACCATATATGGATCCACTAGTGTCATTGCATCTGTGCTCTTTTCACAATCCACCTATGGATCCACCAGTGTCATTGCATGTGTGTTCTTTTTACTAACAACAACTAGAGTGATTTCATGACTGTTCTTTTCACATACCACATATGGATCCACCAGGGTCATTGCATGTGTGTTCTTTTCACAATCCACCTATGGATCCACCAGTGTCATTGCATGTGTGTTCTTTTTACTAACAACAACCAGAGTCATTGAAATGTGTGTTCTCTTTAGAGACCACACATGGATCCACCAGTGTCATTGCATGTGTGTTCTTTTCACATACCATATATGGATCCACTAGTGTCATTGCATGTGTACTCTTTTCACAATCCACCTATGGATCCATCAGTGTCATTGCATGTGTGTTCTTTTTACTAACAACAACTAGAGTCATTTCATGAATGTTCTTTTCACATACCACATATGGATCCACCAGGGTCATTGCATGTGTGTTCTTTTCACAATCCACCTATGGATCCACCAGTGTCATTGCATGTGTGTTCTTTTTACTAACAACAACCAGAGTCATTGAAATGTGTGTTCTCTTTAGAGACCACATATGGATCCACCAGTGTCATTGCATGTGTGTTCTCTTCAGAGACCACACATGGATCCACCAGTGTCATTACATGTGTGTTCTTTTTACTAACAACAACTGGAGTCATTGCATGTGTGTTCTTTTCACATACCACATATGGATACACTAGTGTCATTGCATGTGTGCTCTTTTCACAATCCACCTATGGATCCACCAGTATCATTGCATGTGTGTTCTTTTTACTAACAACAACTGGATTCATTTCATGAATGTTCTTTTCAAATACCACATATGGATCCACCAGGGTCATTGCATGTGTGTTATTTTCACAATCCACCTATGGATCCACCAGCATCATTGCATGTGTGTTCTTTTTACTAACAACAACCAGAGTCATTGCATGTGTGTTCTTTTCACATACCACATATGGATCCACCAGTGTCATTGAAATGTGTGTTCTCTTCAGAGACCACACATGGATCCACCAGTGTCATTGCATGTGTGTTCTTTTCACTAACAACAACCAGAGTCATTGAAATGTGTGTTCTCTTCAGAGACCACACATGGATCCACCAGTGTCATTGCATGTGTGCTCTTTTCACAATCCACCTATGTATCCACCGGTGTCATTGCATGTGTGTGCTTTTTACTAACGACAACCAGAGTCATTGAAATGTGTGTTCTTTTCAGATACCACCTATGGATCCACCAGTGTCATTGCATGTGTGTTCTTTTCACAATCCACCTATGGATCCACCAGTGTCATTACATGTGTGTTCTTTTTACTAACAACAACCAGAGTCATTGCATGTGTGTTCTTTTCACATACCACATATGGATCCACCGGTGTCATTGAAATGTGTGTTCTCTTCAGAGACCACACATGGATCCACCAGTGTCATTGCATGTGTGTTCTTTTTACTAACAACAACCAGAGTCATTGAAATGTGTGTTCTTTTCACATACCACTTATGGATCCACCAGTGTCATTGCATGTGTGTTCTTTTCACAATCCACCTATGGATCCACCAGTGTCATTGAATGTGTGTTCTTTTTACTAACAACAACAAGAGTCATTCCATCTGTGTTCTTTTCACATACCACATATGGATCCACCAGTGTCATTGCATGTGTGTTCTTTTTACTAACAACAACCAGAGTCATTGAAATGTGTGTTCTCTTTAGAGACCACACATGGATCCACCAGTGTCATTGCATGTGTTTTCTTTTTACTAACAACAACCAGAGTCATTGAAATGTGTGTTCTTTACACATACCACATATGGATCCACCAGTGTCATTGCATGTGTGTTCTTTTTACTAACAACAACCAGAGTCATTGAATGTGTGTTCTCTTTACTAAGAACAACTAGAGTCATTGAAATGTATGTTCTCTTTAGATACCACACATGGATCCACCAGTGTCATTGCATGTGTGTTCTTTTTACTAACAACAACTAGAGTCATTGAAATGTGTGTTCTCTTTAGAGACCACAGATTGATCCACCAGTGTCATTACATGTGTGTTCTTTTTACTAAGAACAACTAGAGTCATTGCATGTGTGTTCATTTCACATACCACATATGGATCCACTAGTGTCATTGCATGTGTGCTCTTTTCACAATCCACCTATGGATCCACCAGTATCATTGCAAGTGTGTTCTTTTTACTAACAACAACTGGATTCATTTCATGACTGTTCTTTTCACATACCACATATGGATCCATCAGTGTCATTGAAATGTGTGTTCTCTTCAGAGACCACACATGGATCCACCAGTGTCATTGCATGTGTGTTCTTTTTACTAACAACAACTGGAGTCATTGCATGTGTGTTCTTTTCACATACCACATATGGATCCACTAGTGTCATTGCATGTGTTTTCTTTTCACAATCCACCTATGGATCCACCAGTGTCATTGCATGTATGTTCTTTTTACTAACAACAACCAGAGTCATTGAAATGTGTGTTCTTTTCACATCCTACCTATGGATCCACCAGTGTCATTGCATGTGTGGTCTTTCACAATCCACCTATGGATCCACCAGTGTCATTGCATGTGTGTTCTTTTTACTAACAACAACCGGAGTCATTGCATGTGTGTTCTTTTCAAATACCACATATGGATCCACCCGTGTCATTGAAATGTGTGTTCTCTTCAGAGACCACACATGGATCCACCAGTGTCATTGCATGTGTGTTCTTTTTACTAACAACAACCAGAGTCATTGAAATGTGTGTTCTTTTCACATACCACCTATGGATCCACCAGTGTCATTGCATGTGTGTTCTTTTCACAATCCACCTATGGATCCACCAGTGTCATTGAATGTGTGTTATTTTTACTAACAACAACCAGAGTCATTCCATCTGTGTTCTTTTCACATACCACATATGGATCCACCAGTGTCATTGCATGTGTGTTCTTTTTACTAACAACAACCAGAGTCATTGAAATGTGTGTTCTCTTTAGAGACCACACATGGATCCACCAGTGTCATTGCATGTGTGTTCTTTTTACTAACAACAACCAGAGTCATTGAAATGTGTGTTCTTTACACATACCACATATGGATCCACCAGTGTCATTGCATGTGTGTTCTTTTTACTAACAACAACCAGAGTCATTGAATGTGTGTTCTCTTTACTAAGAACAACTAGAGTCATTGAAATGTATGTTCTCTTTAGATACCACACATGGATCCACCAGTGTCATTGCATGTGTGTTCTTTTTACTAACAACAACTAGAGTCATTGAAATGTGTGTTCTCTTTAGAGACCACAGATGGATCCAGCAGTGTCATTACATGTGTGTTCTTTTTACTAACAACAACTGGAGTCATTGCATGTGTGTTCATTTCACATACCACATATGGATCCACTAGTGTCATTGCATGTGTGCTCTTTTCACAATCCACCTATGGATCCACCAGTATCATTGCATGTGTGTTCTTTTTACTAACAACAACTGGATTCATTTCATGACTGTTCTTTTCACATACCACATATGGATCCATCAGTGTCATTGAAATGTGTGTTCTCTTCAGAGACCACACATGGATCCACCAGTGTCATTGCATGTGTGTTCTTTTTACTAACAACAACTGGAGTCATTGCATGTGTGTTCTTTTCACATACCACATATGGATAGACTAGTGTCATTGCATGTGTTCTCTTTTCACAATCCACCTATGGATCCACTAGTGTCATTGCATGTATGTTCTTTTTACTAACAACAACCAGAGTCATTGCAATGTGTGTTCTTTTCACATACCACCTATGGATCCACCAGTGTCATTGCATGTGTGTTCTTTCACAATCCACCTATGGATCCACTAGTGTCATTGCATGTCTGTTCTTTTTACTAACAACAACCAGAGTCATTGCATGTGTGTTCTTTTCACATACCACATATGGATCCACCGGTGTCATTGAAATGTGTGTTCTCTTCAGAGACCACAGATTGATCCACCAGTGTCATTGCATGTGTGTTCTTTTTACTAACAACAACAAGAGTCATTGAAATGTGTGTTCTTTTCACATACCACCTATGGATCCACCAGTGTCATTGCATGTGTGTTCTTTTCACAATCCACCTATGGATCCACCAGTGTCATTGAATGTGTGTTATTTTTACTAACAACAACCAGAGTCATTCCATCTGTGTTCTTTTCACATACCACATATGGATCCACCAGTGTCATTGCATGTGTGTTCTTTTTACTAACAACAACCAGAGTCATTGAAATGTGTGTTCTCTTTAGAGACCACACATGGATCCACCAGTGTCATTGCATGTGTGTTCTTTTTACTAACAACAACTAGAGTCATTGAAATGTGTGTTCTCTTCAGAGACCACAGATTGATCCACCAGTGTCATTACATGTGTGTTCTTTTTACTAAGAACAACTAGAGTCATTGCATGTGTGTTCATTTCACATACCACATATGGATCCACTAGTGTCATTGCATGTGTGCTCTTTTCACAATCCACCTATGGATCCACCAGTATCATTGCAAGTGTGTTCTTTTTACTAACAACAACTGGATTCATTTCATGACTGTTCTTTTCACATACCACATATGGATCCATCAGTGTCATTGAAATGTGTGTTCTCTTCAGAGACCACACATGGATCCACCAGTGTCATTGCATGTGTGTTCTTTTTACTAACAACAACTGGAGTCATTGCATGTGTGTTCTTTTCACATACCACATATGGATCCACTAGTGTCATTGCATGTGTTTTCTTTTCACAATCCACCTATGGATCCACCAGTGTCATTGCATGTATGTTTTTTTTACTAACAACAACCAGAGTCATTGAAATGTGTGTTCTTTTCACATCCTACCTATGGATCCACCAGTGTCATTGCATGTGTGGTCTTTCACAATCCACCTATGGATCCACCAGTGTCATTGCATGTGTGTTCTTTTTACTAACAACAACCGGAGTCATTGCATGTGTGTTCTTTTCAAATACCACATATGGATCCACCCGTGTCATTGAAATGTGTGTTCTCTTCAGAGACCACACATGGATCCACCAGTGTCATTGCATGTGTGTTCTTTTTACTAACAACAACCAGAGTCATTGAAATGTGTGTTCTTTTCACATACCACCTATGGATCCACCAGTGTCATTGCATGTGTGTTCTTTTCACAATCCACCTATGGATCCACCAGTGTCATTGAATGTGTGTTATTTTTACTAACAACAACCAGAGTCATTCCATCTGTGTTCTTTTCACATACCACATATGGATCCACCAGTGTCATTGCATGTGTGTTCTTTTTACTAACAACAACCAGAGTCATTGAAATGTGTGTTCTCTTTAGAGACCACACATGGATCCACCAGTGTCATTGCATGTGTGTTCTTTTTACTAACAACAACCAGAGTCATTGAAATGTGTGTTCTTTACACATACCACATATGGATCCACCAGTGTCATTGCATGTGTGTTTTTTTTACTAACAACAACCAGAGTCATTGAATGTGTGTTCTCTTTACTAAGAACAACTAGAGTCATTGAAATGTATGTTCTCTTTAGATACCACACATGGATCCACCAGTGTCATTGCATGTGTGTTCTTTTTACTAACAACAACTAGAGTCATTGAAATGTGTGTTCTCTTTAGAGACCACAGATGGATCCAGCAGTGTCATTACATGTGTGTTCTTTTTACTAACAACAACTGGAGTCATTGCATGTGTGTTCATTTCACATACCACATATGGATCCACTAGTGTCATTGCATGTGTGCTCTTTTCACAATCCACCTATGGATCCACCAGTATCATTGCATGTGTGTTCTTTTTACTAACAACAACTGGATTCATTTCATGACTGTTCTTTTCACATACCACATATGGATCCATCAGTGTCATTGAAATGTGTGTTCTCTTCAGAGACCACACATGGATCCACCAGTGTCATTGCATGTGTGTTCTTTTTACTAACAACAACTGGAGTCATTGCATGTGTGTTCTTTTCACATACCACATATGGATAGACTAGTGTCATTGCATGTGTTCTCTTTTCACAATCCACCTATGGATCCACTAGTGTCATTGCATGTATGTTCTTTTTACTAACAACAACCAGAGTCATTGCAATGTGTGTTCTTTTCACATACCACCTATGGATCCACCAGTGTCATTGCATGTGTGTTCTTTCACAATCCACCTATGGATCCACTAGTGTCATTGCATGTCTGTTCTTTTTACTAACAACAACCAGAGTCATTGCATGTGTGTTCTTTTCACATACCACATATGGATCCACCGGTGTCATTGAAATGTGTGTTCTCTTCAGAGACCACACATGGATCCACCAGTGTCATTGCATGTGTGTTCTTTTTACTAACAACAACCAGAGTCATTGAAATGTGTGTTCTTTTCACATACCACCTATGGATCCACCAGTGTCATTGCATGTGTGTTCTTTTCACAATCCACCTATGGATCCACCAGTGTCATTGAATGTGTGTTATTTTTACTAACAACAACCAGAGTCATTCCATCTGTGTTCTTTTCACATACCACATATGGATCCACCAGTGTCATTGCATGTGTGTTCTTTTTACTAACAACAACCAGAGTCATTGAAATGTGTGTTCTCTTTAGAGACCACACATGGATCCACCAGTGTCATTGCATGTGTGTTCTTTTTACTAACAACAACTAGAGTCATTGAAATGTGTGTTCTCTTCAGAGACCACAGATTGATCCACCAGTGTCATTACATGTGTGTTCTTTTTACTAAGAACAACTAGAGTCATTGCATGTGTGTTCATTTCACATACCACATATGGATCCACTAGTGTCATTGCATGTGTGCTCTTTTCATAATCCACCTATGGATCCACCAGTATCATTGCAAGTGTGTTCTTTTTACTAACAACAACTGGATTCATTTCATGACTGTTCTTTTCACATACCACATATGGATCCATCAGTGTCATTGAAATGTGTGTTCTCTTCAGAGACCACACATGGATCCACCAGTGTCATTGCATGTGTGTTCTTTTTACTAACAACAACTGGAGTCATTGCATGTGTGTTCTTTTCACATACCACATATGGATCCACTAGTGTCATTGCATGTGTTTTCTTTTCACAATCCACCTATGGATCCACCAGTGTCATTGCATGTATGTTTTTTTTACTAACAACAACCAGAGTCATTGAAATGTGTGTTCTTTTCACATCCTACCTATGGATCCACCAGTGTCATTGCATGTGTGGTCTTTCACAATCCACCTATGGATCCACCAGTGTCATTGCATGTGTGTTCTTTTTACTAACAACAACCGGAGTCATTGCATGTGTGTTCTTTTCAAATACCACATATGGATCCACCCGTGTCATTGAAATGTGTGTTCTCTTCAGAGACCACACATGGATCCACCAGTGTCATTGCATGTGTGTTCTTTTTACTAACAACAACCAGAGTCATTGAAATGTGTGTTCTTTTCACATACCACCTATGGATCCACCAGTGTCATTGCATGTGTGTTCTTTTCACAATCCACCTATGGATCCACCAGTGTCATTGAATGTGTGTTATTTTTACTAACAACAACCAGAGTCATTCCATCTGTGTTCTTTTCACATACCACATATGGATCCACCAGTGTCATTGCATGTGTGTTCTTTTTACTAACAACAACCAGAGTCATTGAAATGTGTGTTCTCTTTAGAGACCACACATGGATCCACCAGTGTCATTGCATGTGTGTTCTTTTTACTAACAACAACCAGAGTCATTGAAATGTGTGTTCTTTACACATACCACATATGGATCCACCAGTGTCATTGCATGTGTGTTCTTTTTACTAACAACAACCAGATTCATTGAATGTGTGTTCTCTTTACTAAGAACAACTAGAGTCATTGAAATGTATGTTCTCTTTAGATACCACACATGGATCCACCAGTGTCATTGCATGTGTGTTCTTTTTACTAACAACAACTAGAGTCATTGAAATGTGTGTTCTCTTTAGAGACCACAGATGGATCCAGCAGTGTCATTACATGTGTGTTCTTTTTACTAACAACAACTGGAGTCATTGCATGTGTGTTCATTTCACATACCACATATGCATCCACTAGTGTCATTGCATGTGTGCTCTTTTCACAATCCACCTATGGATCCACCAGTATCATTGCATGTGTGTTCTTTTTACTAACAACAACTGGATTCATTTCATGACTGTTCTTTTCACATACCACATATGGATCCATCAGTGTCATTGAAATGTGTGTTCTCTTCAGAGACCACACATGGATCCACCAGTGTCATTGCATGTGTTTTCTTTTTACTAACATCAACCAGAGTCATTACATGTGTGTTGTTTTCACATACCACATATGGATCCACCAGTGTCATTGCATGTGTGTTCTTTTCCCAATCCACCTATGGATCCACCAGTGTTATTGCATGCATGTTCTTTTTACTAACAACAACCAGAGTCATTGAAATGTGTGTTCTTTTCACATACCACCTATGGATCCACCAGTGTCATTGCATGTGTGTTCTTTCACAATCCACCTATGGATCCACTAGTGTCATTGCATGTCTGTTCTTTTTACTAACAACAACCAGAGTCATTGCATGTGTGTTCTTTTCACATACCACATATGGATCCACCGGTGTCATTGAAATGTGTGTTCTCTTCAGAGACCACACATGGATCCACCAGTGTCATTGCATGTGTGTTCTTTTTACTAACAACAACCAGAGTCATTGAAATGTGTGTTCTTTTCACATACCACCTATGGATCCACCAGTGTCATTGCATGTGTGTTCTTTTCACAGTCCACCTATGGATCCAACAGTGTCATTGAATGTGTGTTATTTTTACTAACTACAACCAGAGTCATTCCATCTGTGTTCTTTTCACATACCACATATGGATCCACCAGTGTCATTGCATGTGTGTTCTTTTTACTAACAACAACCAGAGTCATTGAAATGTGTGTTCTCTTTAAAGACCACACATGGATCCACCAGTGTCATTGCATGTGTGTTCTTTTTACTAACAACAACCAGAGTCATTGAAATGTGTGTTCTTTACACATACCACATATGGATCCATCAGTGTCAGTGCATGTGTGTTCTTTTTACTAACAACAACCAGAGTCATTGAATGTGTGTTCTCTTTACTAAGAACAACTAGAGTCATTTAAATGTATGTTCTCTTTAGATACCACACATGGATCCACCAGTGTCATTGCATGTGTGTTCTTTTTACTAACAACAACTAGAGTCATTGAAATGTGTGTTCTCTTCAGAGACCACAGATGGATCCACCAGTGTCATTACATGTGTGTTCTTTTTACTAACAACAACTGGAGTCATTGCATGTGTGTTCATTTCACATACCACATATGGATCCACTAGTGTAATTGCATGTGTGCTCTTTTCACAATCCACCTATGGATCCACCAGTATCATTGCATCTGTGTTCTTTTTACTAACAACAATTGGATTCATTTCATGACTGTTCTTTTCACATACCACATATGGATCCATCAGTATCATTGAAATGTGTGTTCTCTTCAGAGACCACACATGGATCCACCAGTGTCATTGCATGTGTGTTCTTTTTACTAACAACAACTGGAGTCATTGCATGTGTGTTCTTTTCACATACCACATATGGATCCACTAGTGTCATTGCATGTGTTCTCTTTTCACAATCCACCTATGGATCCACTAGTGTCATTGCATGTATGTTCTTTTTACTAACAACAACCAGAGTCCTTGAAATGTGTGTTCTTTTCACATACCACCTATGGATCCACCAATGTCATTGCATGTTCACAATCCACCTATGGATCCACCAGTGTCATTGCATGTGTGTTCTTTTTACTAACAACAACCAGAGTCCTTGAAATGTGTGTTCTTTTCACATACCACCTATGGATCCACCAGTGTCATTGCATGTGTGTTCTTTCACAATCCACCTATGAATCCACTAGTGTCATTGCATGTGTGTTCTTTTTACTAACAACAACCAGAGTCATTGCATGTGTGTTCTTTTCACATACCACATATGGATCCACCGGTGTCATTGAAATGTGTGTTCTCTTCAGAGACCACACATGGATCCACCAGTGTCATTGCATGTGTGTTCTTTTTACTAACAACAACCAGAGTCATTGAAATGTGTGTTCTTTTCACATACCACCTATGGATCCACCAGTGTCATTGCATGTGTGTTCTTTTCACATACCACATATGGATCCACCAGTGTCATTGCATGTGTGTTCTTTTTACTAACAACAACCAGAGTCATTGAAATTTGTGTTCTCTTTAGAGACCACACATGGATCCACCAGTGTCATTGCATGTGTGTTCTTTTTACTAACAACAACCAGAGTCATTGAAATGTGTGTTCTTTACACATACCACATATGGATCCACCAGTGTCATTGCATGTGTGTTCTTTCACAATCCACCTATGGATCCACTAGTGTCATTGCATGTCTGTTCTTTTTACTAACAACAACCAGAGTCATTGCATGTGTGTTCTTTTCACATACCACATATGGATCCACCGGTGTCATTAAAATGTGTGTTCTCTTCAGAGACCACACATGGATCCACCAGTGTCATTGCATGTGTGTTCTTTTTACTAACAACAACCAGAGTCATTGAAATGTGTGTTCTTTTCACATACCACCTATGGATCCACCAGTGTCATTGCATGTGTGTTCTTTTCACAATCCACCTATGGATCCACCAGTGTCATTGAATGTTTGTTATTTTTACTAACAACAACCAGAGTCATTCCATCTATGTTCTTTTCACATACCACATATGGATACACCAGTTTCATTACATGTGTGTTCTTTTTACTAACAACAACCAGAGTCATTGAAATCTGTGTTCTCTTTAGAGACCACACATGGATCCACCAGTGTCATTGCATGTGTGTTCTTTTTACTAACAACAACCAGAGTCATTGAAATGTGTGTTCTTTACACATACCACATATGGATCCACCAGTGTCATTACATGTGTGTTCTTTTTACTAACAACAACCAGAGTCATTGAATGTGTGTTCTCTTTACTAAGAACAACTAGAGTCATTGAAATGTATGTTCTCTTTAGATACCACACATGGATCCACCAGTGTCATTGCATGTGTGTTTTTTTAACTAACAACAACTAGAGTCATTGAAATGTGTGTTCTCTTCAGAGACCGCAGATGGATCCACCAGTGTCATTACATGTGTGTTCTTTTTACTAACAACAACTGGAGTCATTGCATGTGTGTTTATTTCACATACCACATATGGATGCACCAGTGTCATTGCATGTGTTTTCTTTTTACTAACATCAACAAGAGTCATTGCATGTGTGTTGTTTTCACATACCACATATGGATCCACCAGTGTCATTGCATGTGTGTTCTTTTCCCAATCCACCTATGGATCCACCAGTGTTATTGCATGTGTGTTCTTTTTACTAACAACAACCAGAGTCATTGAAATGTGTGTTCTTTTCACATACCACCTATGGATCCACCAGTGTCATTGCATGTGTGTTCTTTCACAATCCACCTATCAATCCACTAGTGTCATTGCATGTGTGTTCTTTTTACTAACAACAACTAGAGTCATTGCATGTGTGTTCTTTTCACATACCACATATGGATCCACCAGTGTCATTGAAATGTGTGTTCTCTTCAGAGACCACACATGGATCCACCAGTGTCATTGCATGTGTGTTCTTTTTACTAACAACAACCAGAGTCATTGAAATGTGTGTTCTTTTCACATACCACCTATGGATCCACCAGTGTCATTGCATGTGTGTTCTTTTCACAATCCACCTATGGATCCAACAGTGTCATTGAATGTGTGTTATTTTTACTAACAACAACCAGAGTCATTCCATCTGTGTTCTTTTCACATACCACATATGGATCCACCAGTGTCATTGCATGTGTGTTCTTTTTACTAACAACAACCCGAGTCATTGAAATGTGTGTTCCCTTTAGAGACCACACATGGATCCACCAGTGTCATTGCACGTGTTTTCTTTTTACTAACAACAACCAGAGTCATTGAAATGTGTGTTCTTTACACATACCACATATGGATCCACCAGTGTCATTGCATGTTTGTTCTTTTTACTAACAACAACCAGAGTCATTGAATGTGTGTTCTCTTTACTAACAACAACTAGAGTCATTGAAATGTATGTTCTCTTTAGATACGACACATGGATCCACCAGTGTCATTGCATGTGTGTTCTTTTTACTAACAACAACCAGAGTCATTGAAATGTGTGTTCTCTTCAGAGACCACACATGGATCCACCAGTGTCATTACATGTGTGTTCTTTTTACTAACAACAACTGGATTCATTGCATGTGTGTTCTTTTCACATACCACATATGGATCCACTAGTGTCATTGCATGTGTGCTCTTTTCACAATCCACCTATGGATCCACCAGTATCATTGCATGTGTGTTCTTTTTACTAACAACAACTGGATTCATTTCATGACTGTTCTTTTCAAATACCACATATGGATCCACTAGTGTCATTGAAATGTGTGTTCTCTTCAGAGACCACACATGGATCCACTAGTGTCATTGCATGTGTGTTATTTTCACTAACAACAACCAGAATCATTGAAATGTGTGTTCTCTTCAGAGACCACACATGGATCCACCAGTGTCATTGCATGTCTGCTCTTTTCACAATCCACCTATGTATCCACCGGTGTGATTGCATGTGTGTGCTTTTGACTAACAACAACTAGAGTCATTGAAATGTGTGTTCTTTTCACATGCCACCTATGGATCCACCGGTGTCATTGCATGTGTGTTCTTTTCACAATCCACCTATGGATCCACCAGTGTCATTGCATGTGTGTACTTTTTACTACCAACAACCAGAGTCATTGCATGTGTGTTCTTTTCACATACCACATATGGATCCAACAGTGTCATTGAAATGTGTGTTCTCTTCAGAGACCACACATGGATCCACCAGTGTCATTGCATGTGTGTTGTTTTTACTAACAACAACCAGAGTCATTGCATGTGTGTTCTTTTTACATACCACATATGGATCCACCAGTGTCATTGCATGTGTGTTATTTCACACTCCACCTATGGATCCACCAGTGTCATTGCATGTGTGTTCTTTTTACTAACAACAACCAGAGTCATTTCATGACTGTTCTTTTCACATACAACATATGGATCCACCAGTGTCATTGCATGTGTGTTCTCTTTACTAACAACAACCAGAGTCACTGCATGTGTGTTCTCTTCAGAGACCACACATGGATCCAGCAGTGTCATTGCATGTGTGTTCTTTTCACAATCCACCTATGAATCCACCAATGTTAGTGCATGTGTGTTCTTTTTACTAACAACAACCAGAGTCATTTCATGACTGTTCTTTTCACATACCACATATGGATCCACGAGTGTCATTGAAATGTGTGTTCTCTTTAGAGACCACACATGGATCCACCAGTGTCATTGCATGTGTGTTATTTTTACTAACAACAACTGGAGTCATTGCATGTGTGTTCTTTTCACATACCACATATGGATCCACCAGTGTCATTGCATGTGTGCTCTTTTCACAATCCACCTATGGATGCACCAGTGTCATTCCATGTGTTTTCTTTTTACTAACAACAACCAGAGTCATTGCTTGTGTGTTCTTTTCACATACCACATATGGATCCACCAGTGTCATTGCATGTGTGTTCTTTTCACAATCACCTATGGCTCCACCAGTGTCATTGCATGTGTGTTCTTTTTACTAACAACAACTAGAGTCATTGAAATGTGTGTTCTTTTCACATACCACCTATGGATCCACCACTGTCATTCCATGTGTGTTCTTTTCACAATCCACCTATGGATCCACCAGTGTCATTGCATGTGTGTTCTTTTTACTAACAACAACCAGAGTCATTGCATGTGTGTTCTTTTCACATACGACATATGGATCCACTTGTGTCATTGCATGTGTGTTCTTTTTACTAACAACACTCAGAGTCATTGAAATGTGTGTTCTCTTTAGAGACCACACATGGATCCACGAGTGTCATTGCATGTGTGTTCTTTTTACTAACAACAACTAGAGTTATTGAAATGTGTGTTCTTTTCACATACCACATATGGATCCACCAGTGTCATTGCATGTGCGTTCTTTTTACTAACAACAACCAGAGTCATTGCATGTGTGTTCTCTTTACTAACAACAACCAGAGTCATTGAAATGTGTGTTCTCTTTAGATACCACACATGGATCCACTAGTGTCATTGCATGTCTGTTCTTTTTACTAACAACAACCAGAGTCATTGAAATGTGTTTTCTCTTTAGAGACCACACATGGATCCACCCGTGTCATTACATGTGTGTTCTTTTTACTAACAACAACTGGAGTCATTGCATGTGTGTTCTTTTCACATACCACATATGGATCCACCAGTGTCATTGCATGTGTGCTCTTTTCACAATCCACCTATGGATGCACCAGTGTCATTCCATGTGTTTTCTTTTTACTAACAACAACCAGAGTCATTGCTTGTGTGTTCTTTTCACATACCACATATGGATCCACCTGTGTCATTGCATGTGTGTTCTTTTCACAATCACCTATGGCTCCACCAGTGTCATTGCATGTGTGTTCTTTTTACTAACAACAACTAGAGTCATTGAAATGTGTGTTCTTTTCACATACCACCTATGGATCCACCAGTGTCATTGCATGTGTGTTCTTTTCACAATCCACCTATGGATCTACAAGTGTCATTGAATGTGTGTTCTTTTTACTAACAACAACCAGAGTCATTCCATCTGTGTTATTTTCACATACCACATATGGATCCACCAAAGTCATTGCATGTGTGTTCTTTTTACTAACAACAACCCGAGTCATTGAAATGTGTGTTCCCTTTAGAGACCACACATGGATCCACCAGTGTCATTGCACGTGTTTTCTTTTTACTAACAACAACCAGAGTCATTGAAATGTGTGGTCTTTAGACATACCACATATGGATCCACCAGTGTCATTGCATGTTTGTTCTTTTTACTAACAACAACCAGAGTCATTGAATGTGTGTTCTCTTTACTAACAACAACTAGAGTCATTGAAATGTATGTTCTCTTTAGATACGACACATGGATCCACCAGTGTCATTGCATGTGTGTTCTTTTTACTAACAACAACCAGAGTCATTGAAATGTGTGTTCTCTTCAGAGACCACACATGGATCCACCAGTGTCATTACATGTGTGTTCTTTTTACTAACAACAACTGGAGTCATTGCATGTGTGTTCTTTTCACATACCACATATGGATCCACTAGTGTCATTGCATGTGTGCTCTTTTCACAATCCACCTATGGATCCACCAGTATCATTGCATGTGTGTTCTTTTTACTAACAACAACTGGATTCATTTCATGACTGTTCTTTTCAAATACCACATATGGATCCACCAGTGTCATTGAAATGTGTGTTCTCTTCAGAGACCACACATGGATCCACTAGTGTCATTGCATGTGTGTTCTTTTCACTAACAACAACCAGAGTCATTGAAATGTGTGTTCTCTTCAGAGACCACACATGGATCCACCAGTGTCATTGCATATGTGCTCTTTTCACAATCCACCTATGTATCCACCGGTGTCATTGCATGTGTGTGCTTTTTACTAACAACAACCAAGAGTCATGGAAATGTGTGTTCTTTTCACATACCACCTATGGATCCACCAGTGTCATTGCATGTGTGTTCTTTTCACAATCCACCTATGGATCCACCAGTGTCATTGCATGTGTGTTCTTTTCACAATCCACCTATGGATCCACCAGTGTCATTGCATGTGTGTTCTTTTTACTAACAACAACCAGAGTCATTGCATGTGTGTTCTTTTCACATACCACATATGGATCCACCAGTGTCATTGAAATGTGTGTTCTCTTCAGAGACCACACATGGATCCACCAGTGTCATTGCATGTGTGTTGTTTTTACTAACAACAACCAGAGTCATTGCATGTGTGTTCTTTTTACATACCACATATGGATCCACCAGTGTCATTGCATGTGTGTTATTTCACACTCCACCTATGGATCCACCAGTGTCATTGCATGTGTGTTCTTTTTACTAACAACAACCAGAGTCATTTCATGACTGTTCTTTTCACATACAACATATGGATCCACCAGTGTCATTGCATGTGTGTTCTCGTTACTAACAACAACCAGAGTCACTGCATGTGTGTTCTCTTCAGAGACCACACATGGATCCAGCAGTGTCATTGCATGTGTGTTCTTTTCACAATCCACCTATGAATCCACCAATGTTAGTGCATGTGTGTTCTTTTTACTAACAACAACTAGAGTCATTTCATGACTGTTCTTTTCACATACCACATATGGATCCACGAGTGTCATTGAAATGTGTGTTCTCTTTAGAGACCACACATGGATCCACCAGTGTCATAGCATGTGTGTTATTTTTACTAACAACAACTGGAGTCATTGCATGTGTGTTCTTTTCACATACCACATATGGATCCACCAGTGTCATTGCATGTGTGCTCTTTTCACAATCCACCTATGGATGCAACAGTGTCATTCCATGTGTTTTCTTTTTACTAACAACAACCAGAGTCATTGCTTGTGTGTTCTTTTCACATACCACATATGGATCCACCAGTGTCATTGCATGTGTGTTCTTTTCACAATCACCTATGGCTCCACCAGTGTCATTGCATGTGTGTTCTTTTTACTAACAACAACTAGAGTCATTGAAATGTTTGTTCTCTTTAGATACGACACATGGATCCACCAGTGTCATTGCATGTGTGTTCTTTTTACTAACAACAACCAGAGTCATTGAAATGTGTGTTCTCTTCAGAGACCACACATGGATCCACCAGTGTCATTACATGTGTGTTCTTTTTACTAACAACAACTGGAGTCATTGCATGTATGTTCTTTTCACATACCACATATGGATCCACTAGTGTCATTGCATGTGTGCTCTTTTCACAATCCACCTATGGATCCACCAGTATCATTGCATGTGTGTTCTTTTTACTAAGAACAACTGGATTCATTTCATGACTGTTCTTTTCAAATACCACATATGGATCCACCAGTGTCATTGAAATGTGTGTTCTCTTCAGAGACCACACATGGATCCACTAGTGTCATTGCATGTGTGTTCTTTTCACTAACAACAACCAGAATCATTGAAATGTGTGTTCTCTTCAGAGACCACACATGGATCCACCAGTGTCATTGCATGTCTGCTCTTTTCACAATCCACCTATGTATCCACCGGTGTGATTGCATGTGTGTGCTTTTGACTAACAACAACTAGAGTCATTGAAATGTGTGTTCTTTTCACATACCACCTATGGATCCACCGGTGTCATTGCATGTGTGTTCTTTTCACAATCCACCTATGGATCCACCAGTGTCATTGCATGTGTGTTCTTTTTACTACCAACAACCAGAGTCATTGCATGTGTGTTCTTTTCACATACCACATATGGATCCAACAGTGTCATTGAAATGTGTGTTCTCTTCAGAGACCACACATGGATCCACCAGTGTCATTGCATGTGTGTTGTTTTTACTAACAACAACCAGAGTCATTGCATGTGTGTTCTTTTTACATACCACATATGGATCCACCAGTGTCATTGCATGTGTGTTATTTCACACTCCACCTATGGATCCACCAGTGTCATTGCATGTGTGTTCTTTTTACTAACAACAACCAGAGTCATTTCATGACTGTTCTTTTCACATACAACATATGGATCCACCAGTGTCATTGCATGTGTGTTCTCTTTACTAACAACAACCAGAGTCACTGCATGTGTGTTCTCTTCAGAGACCACACATGGATCCAGCAGTGTCATTGCATGTGTGTTCTTTTCACAATCCACCTATGAATCCACCAATGTTAGTGCATGTGTGTTCTTTTTACTAACAACAACCAGAGTCATTTCATGACTGTTCTTTTCACATACCACATATGGATCCACGAGTGTCATTGAAATGTGTGTTCTCTTTAGAGACCACACATGGATCCACCAGTGTCATTGCATGTGTGTTATTTTTACTAACAACAACTGGACTCATTGCATGTGTGTTCTTTTCACATACGACATATGGATCCACCAGTGTCATTGCATGTGTGCTCTTTTCACAATCCACCTATGGATGCACCAGTGTCATTCCATGTGTTTTCTTTTTACTAACAACAACCAGAGTCATTGCTTGTGTGTTCTTTTCACATACCACATATGGATCCACCAGTGTCATTGCATGTGTGTTCTTTTCACAATCACCTATGGCTCCACCAGTGTCATTGCATGTGTGTTCTTTTTACTAACAACAACTAGAGTCATTGAAATGTGTGTTCTTTTCACATACCACCTATGGATCCACCACTGTCATTCCATGTGTGTTCTTTTCACAATCCACCTATGGATCCACCAGTGTCATTGCATGTGTGTTCTTTTTACTAACAACAACCAGAGTCATTGCATGTGTGTTCTTTTCACATACCACATATGGATCCACTTGTGTCATTGCATGTGTGTTCTTTTTACTAACAACACTCAGAGTCATTGAAATGTGTGTTCTCTTTAGAGACCACACATGGATCCACGAGTGTCATTGCATGTGTGTTCTTTTTACTAACAACAACTAGAGTTATTGAAATGTGTGTTCTTTTCACATACCACATATGGATCCACCAGTGTCATTGCATGTGCGTTCTTTTTACTAACAACAACCAGAGTCATTGCATGTGTGTTCTCTTTACTAACAACAACCAGAGTCATTGAAATGTGTGTTCTCTTTAGATACCACACATGGATCCACTAGTGTCATTGCATGTCTGTTCTTTTTACTAACAACAACCAGAGTCATTGAAATGTGTTTTCTCTTTAGAGACCACACATGGATCCACCAGTGTCATTACATGTGTGTTCTTTTTACTAACAACAACTGGAGTCATTGCATGTGTGTTCTTTTCACATACCACATATGGATCCACCAGTGTCATTGCATGTGTGCTCTTTTCACAATCCACCTATGGATGCACCAGTGTCATTCCATGTGTTTTCTTTTTACTAACAACAACCAGAGTCATTGCTTGTGTGTTCTTTTCACATACCACATATGGATCCACCTGTGTCATTGCATGTGTGTTCTTTTCACAATCACCTATGGCTCCACCAGTGTCATTGCATGTGTGTTCTTTTTACTAACAACAACTAGAGTCATTGAAATGTGTGTTCTTTTCACATACCACCTATGGATCCACCAGTGTCATTGCATGTGTGTTCTTTTCACAATCCACCTATGGATCTACAAGTGTCATTGAATGTGTGTTCTTTTTACTAACAACAACCAGAGTCATTCCATCTGTGTTATTTTCACATACCACATATGGATCCACCAAAGTCATTGCATGTGTGTTATTTTTACTAACAACAACCCGAGTCATTGAAATGTGTGTTCCCTTTAGAGACCACACATGGATCCACCAGTGTCATTGCACGTGTTTTCTTTTTACTAACAACAACCAGAGTCATTGAAATGTGTGGTCTTTACACACACCACATATGGATCCACCAGTGTCATTGCATGTTTGTTCTTTTTACTAACAACAACCAGAGTCATTGAATGTGTGTTCTCTTTACTAACAACAACTAGAGTCATTGAAATGTATGTTCTCTTTAGATACGACACATGGATCCACCAGTGTCATTGCATGTGTGTTCTTTTTACTAACAACAACCAGAGTCATTGAAATGTGTGTTCTCTTCAGAGACCACACATGGATCCACCAGTGTCATTACATGTGTGTTCTTTTTACTAACAACAACTGGAGTCATTGCATGTGTGTTCTTTTCACATACCACATATGGATCCACTAGTGTCATTGCATGTGTGCTCTTTTCACAATCCACCTATGGATCCACCAGTATCATTGCATGTGTGTTCTTTTTACTAACAACAACTGGATTCATTTCATGACTGTTCTTTTCAAATACCACATATGGATCCACCAGTGTCATTGAAATGTGTGTTCTCTTCAGAGACCACACATGGATCCACTAGTGTCATTGCATGTGTGTTCTTTTCACTAACAACAACCAGAGTCATTGAAATGTGTGTTCTCTTCAGAGACCACACATGGATCCACCAGTGTCATTGCATATGTGCTCTTTTCACAATCCACCTATGTATCCACCGGTGTCATTGCATGTGTGTGCTTTTTACTAACAACAACCAGAGTCATTGAAATGTGTGTTCTTTTCACATACCACCTATGGATCCACCAGTGTCATTGCATGTGTGTTCTTTTCACAATCCACCTATGGATCCACCAGTGTCATTGCATGTGTGTTCTTTTCACAATCCACCTATGGATCCACCAGTGTCATTGCATGTGTGTTCTTTTCACAATCCACCTATGGATCCACCAGTGTCATTGCATGTGTGTTCTTTTTACTAACAACAACCAGAGTCATTGCATGTGTGTTCTTTTCACATACCACATATGGATCCACCAGTGTCATTGAAATGTGTGTTCTCTTCAGAGACCACACATGGATCCACCAGTGTCATTGCATGTGTGTTGTTTTTACTAACAACAACCAGAGTCATTGCATGTGTGTTCTTTTTACATACCACATATGGATGCACCAGTGTCATTGCATGTGTGTTATTTCACACTCCACCTACGCATCCACCAGTGTCATTGCATGTGTGTTCTTTTTACTAACAACAACCAGAGTCATTTCATGACTGTTATTTTCACATACAACATATGGATCCACCAGTGTCATTGCATGTGTGTTCTCTTTACTAACAACAACCAGAGTCACTGCATGTGTGTTCTCTTCAGAGACCACACATGGATCCAGCAGTGTCATTGCATGTGTGTTCTTTTCACAATCCACCTATGAATCCACCAATGTTAGTGCATGTGTGTTCTTTTTACTAACAACAACCAGAGTCATTTCATGACTGTTCTTTTCACATACCACATATGGATCCACGAGTGTCATTGAAATGTGTGTTCTCTTTAGAGACCACACATGGATCCACCAGTGTCATAGCATGTGTGTTATTTTTACTAACAACAACTGGAGTCATTGCATGTGTGTTCTTTTCACATACCACATATGGATCCACCAGTGTCATTGCATGTGTGCTCTTTTCACAATCCACCTATGGATGCACCAGTGTCATTCCATGTGTTTTCTTTTTACTAACAACAACCAGAGTCATTGCTTGTGTGTTCTTTTCACATACCACATATGGATCCACCAGTGTCATTGCATGTGTGTTCTTTTCACAATCACCTATGGCTCCACCAGTGTCATTGCATGTGTGTTCTTTTTACTAACAACAACTAGAGTCATTGAAATGTTTGTTCTCTTTAGATACGACACATGGATCCACCAGTGTCATTGCATGTGTGTTCTTTTTACTAACAACAACCAGAGTCATTGAAATGTGTGTTCTCTTCAGAGACCACACATGGATCCACCAGTGTCATTACATGTGTGTTCTTTTTACTAACAACAACTGGAGTCATTGCATGTATGTTCTTTTCACATACCACATATGGATCCACTAGTGTCATTGCATGTGTGCTCTTTTCACAATCCACCTATGGATCCACCAGTATCATTGCATGTGTGTTCTTTTTACTAACAACAACTGGATTCATTTCATGACTGTTCTTTTCAAATACCACATATGGATCCACCAGTGTCATTGCATGTGTGTTCTTTTCACAATCCACCTATGGATCTACAAGTGTCATTGAATGTGTGTTATTTTTACTAACAACAACCAGAGTCATTCCATCTGTGTTATTTTCACATACCACATATGGATCCACCAAAGTCATTGCATGTGTGTTATTTTTACTAACAACAACCCGAGTCATTGAAATGTGTGTTCCCTTTAGAGACCACACATGGATCCACCAGTGTCATTGCACGTGTTTTCTTTTTACTAACAACAACCAGAGTCATTGAAATGTGTGGTCTTTACACACACCACATATGGATCCACCAGTGTCATTGCATGTTTGTTCTTTTTACTAACAACAACCAGAGTCATTGAATGTGTGTTCTCTTTACTAACAACAACTAGAGTCATTGAAATGTATGTTCTCTTTAGATACGACACATGGATCCACCAGTGTCATTGCATGTGTGTTCTTTTTACTAACAACAACCAGAGTCATTGAAATGTGTGTTCTCTTCAGAGACCACACATGGATCCACCAGTGTCATTACATGTGTGTTCTTTTTACTAACAACAACTGGAGTCATTGCATGTGTGTTCTTTTCACATACCACATATGGATCCACTAGTGTCATTGCATGTGTGCTCTTTTCATAATCCAACTATGGATCCACCAGTATCATTGCATGTGTGTTCTTTTTACTAACAACAACTGGATTCATTTCATGACTGTTCTTTTCAAATACCACATATGGATCCACCAGTGTCATTGAAATGTGTGTTCTCTTCAGAGACCACACATGGATCCACTAGTGTCATTGCATGTGTGTTCTTTTCACTAACAACAACCAGAGTCATTGAAATGTGTGTTCTCTTCAGAGACCACACATGGATCCACCAGTGTCATTGCATATGTGCTCTTTTCACAATCCACCTATGTATCCACCGGTGTCATTGCATGTGTGTGCTTTTTACTAACAACAACCAGAGTCATTGAAATGTGTGTTCTTTTCACATACCACCTATGGATCCACCAGTGTCATTGCATGTGTGTTCTTTTCACAATCCACCTATGGATCCACCAGTGTCATTGCATGTGTGTTCTTTTCACAATCCACCTATGGATCCACCAGTGTCATTGCATGTGTGTTCTTTTTACTAACAACAACCAGAGTCATTGCATGTGTGTTCTTTTCACATACCACATATGGATCCACCAGTGTCATTGAAATGTGTGTTCTCTTCAGAGACCACACATGGATCCACCAGTGTCATTGCATGTGTGTTGTTTTTACTAACAACAACCAGAGTCATTGCATGTGTGTTCTTTTTACATACCACATATGGATCCACCAGTGTCATTGCATGTGTGTTATTTCACACTCCACCTATGGATCCACCAGTGTCATTGCATGTGTGTTCTTTTTACTAACAACAACCAGAGTCATTTCATGACTGTTCTTTTCACATACAACATATGGATCCACCAGTGTCATTGCATGTGTGTTCTCTTTACTAACAACAACCAGAGTCACTGCATGTGTGTTCTCTTCAGAGACCACACATGGATCCAGCAGTGTCACTGCATGTGTGTTCTTTTCACAATCCACCTATGAATCCACCAATGTTAGTGCATGTGTGTTCTTTTTACTAACAACAACCAGAGTCATTTCATGACTGTTCTTTTCACATACCACATATGGATCCACGAGTGTCATTGAAATGTGTGTTCTCTTTAGAGACCACACATGGATCCACCAGTGTCATAGCATGTGTGTTATTTTTACTAACAACAACTGGAGTCATTGCATGTGTGTTCTTTTCACATACCACATATGGATCCACCAGTGTCATTGCATGTGTGCTCTTTTCACAATCCACCTATGGATGCACCAGTGTCATTCCATGTGTTTTCTTTTTACTAACAACAACCAGAGTCATTGCTTGTGTGTTCTTTTCACATACCACATATGGATCCACCAGTGTCATTGCATGTGTGTTCTTTTTACAATCACCTATGGCTCCACCAGTGTCATTGCATGTGTGTTCTTTTTACTAACAACAACTAGAGTCATTGAAATGTTTGTTCTCTTTAGATACGACACATGGATCCACCAGTGTCATTGCATGTGTGTTCTTTTTACTAACAACAACCAGAGTCATTGAAATGTGTGTTCTCTTCAGAGACCACACATGGATCCACCAGTGTCATTACATGTGTGTTCTTTTTACTAACAACAACTGGAGTCATTGCATGTATGTTCTTTTCACATACCACATATGGATCCACTAGTGTCATTGCATGTGTGCTCTTTTCACAATCCACCTATGGATCCACCAGTATCATTGCATGTGTGTTCTTTTTACTAACAACAACTGGATTCATTTCATGACTGTTCTTTTCAAATACCACATATGGATCCACCAGTGTCATTGAAATGTGTGTTCTCTTCAGAGACCACACATGGATCCACTAGTGTCATTGCATGTGTGTTCTTTTCACTAACAACAACCAGAGTCAATGAAATGTGTGTTCTCTTCAGAGACCACACATGGATCCACCAGTGTCATTGCATGTGTGCTCTTTTCACAATCCACCTATGTATCCACCGGTGTCATTGCATGTGTGTGCTTTTTACTAACAACAACCAGAGTCATTGAAATGTGTGTTCTTTTCACATACCACCTATGGATCCACCAGTGTCATTGCATGTGTGTTCTTTTCACAATCCACCTATGGATCCACCAGTGTCATTGCATGTGTGTTCTTTTTACTAACAACAACCAGAGTCATTGCATGTGTGTTCTTTTCACATACCACATATGGATCCACTAGTGTCATTGAAATGTGTGTTCTCTTCAGAGACCACACATGGATCCACCAGTGTCATTGCATGTGTGTTGTTTTTACTAACAACAACCAGAGTCATTGCATGTGTGTTCTTTTTACATACCACATATGGATCCACCAGTGTCATTGCATGTGTGTTATTTCACACTCCACCTATGGATCCACCAGTGTCATTGCATGTGTGTTCTTTTTACTAACAACAACCAGAGTCATTTCATGACTGTTCTTTTCACATACAACATATGGATCCACCAGTGTCATTGCATGTGTGTTCTCTTTACTGACAACAACCAGAGTCACTGCATGTGTGTTCTCTTCAGAGACCACACATGGATCCAGCAGTGTCATTGCATGTGTGTTCTTTTCACAATCCACCTATGAATCCACCAATGTTAGTGCATGTGTGTTCTTTTTACTAACAACAACCAGAGTCATTTCATGACTGTTCTTTTCACATACCACATATGGATCCACGAGTGTCATTGAAATGTGTGTTCTCTTTAGAGACCACACATGGATCCACCAGTGTCATTGCATGTGTGTTATTTTTACTAACAACAACTGGACTCATTGCATGTGTGTTCTTTTCACATACGACATATGGATCCACCAGTGTCATTGCATGTGTGCTCTTTTCACAATCCACCTATGGATGCACCAGTGTCATTCCATGTGTTTTCTTTTTACTAACAACAACCAGAGTCATTGCTTGTGTGTTCTTTTCACATACCACATATGGATCCACCAGTGTCATTGCATGTGTGTTCTTTTCACAATCACCTATGGCTCCACCAGTGTCATTGCATGTGTGTTCTTTTTACTAACAACAACTAGAGTCATTGAAATGTGTGTTCTTTTCACATACCACCTATGGATCCACCACTGTCATTCCATGTGTGTTCTTTTCACAATCCACCTATGGATCCACCAGTGTCATTGCATGTGTGTTCTTTTTACTAACAACAACCAGAGTCATTGCATGTGTGTTCTTTTCACATACCACATATGGATCCACTTGTGTCATTGCATGTGTGTTCTTTTTACTAACAACACTCAGAGTCATTGAAATGTGTGTTCTCTTTAGAGACCACACATGGATCCACGAGTGTCATTGCATGTGTGTTCTTTTTACTAACAACAACTAGAGTTATTGAAATGTGTGTTCTTTTCACATACCACATATGGATCCACCAGTGTCATTGCATGTGCGTTCTTTTTACTAACAACAACCAGAGTCATTGCATGTGTGTTCTCTTTACTAACAACAACCAGAGTCATTGAAATGTGTGTTCTCTTTAGATACCACACATGGATCCACTAGTGTCATTGCATGTCTGTTCTTTTTACTAACAACAACCAGAGTCATTGAAATGTGTTTTCTCTTTAGAGACCACACATGGATCCACCAGTGTCATTACATGTGTGTTCTTTTTACTAACAACAACTGGAGTCATTGCATGTGTGTTCTTTTCACATACCACATATGGATCCACCAGTGTCATTGCATGTGTGCTCTTTTCACAATCCACCTATGGATGCACCAGTGTCATTCCATGTGTTTTCTTTTTACTAACAACAACCAGAGTCATTGCTTGTGT
The DNA here is from genome assembly GCA_916181665.1 of Avena sativa. Lineage (NCBI taxonomy): Eukaryota > Viridiplantae > Streptophyta > Magnoliopsida > Poales > Poaceae > Avena > Avena sativa. Next base: position 35,616,970 of record OV702290.1, read on the forward strand.
GTTCTTTTCACATACCACATATGGATCCACCTGTGTCATTGCATGTGTGTTCTTTTCACAATCACCTATGGCTCCACCAGTGTCATTGCATGTGTGTTCTTTTTACTAACAACAACTAGAGTCATTGAAATGTGTGTTCTTTTCACATACCACCTATGGATCCACCAGTGTCATTGCATGTGTGTTCTTTTCACAATCCACCTATGGATCTACAAGTGTCATTGAATGTGTGTTCTTTTTACTAACAACAACCAGAGTCATTCCATCTGTGTTATTTTCACATACCACATATGGATCCACCAAAGTCATTGCATGTGTGTTATTTTTACTAACAACAACCCGAGTCATTGAAATGTGTGTTCCCTTTAGAGACCACACATGGATCCACCAGTGTCATTGCACGTGTTTTCTTTTTACTAACAACAACCAGAGTCATTGAAATGTGTGGTCTTTACACACACCACATATGGATCCACCAGTGTCATTGCATGTTTGTTCTTTTTACTAACAACAACCAGAGTCATTGAATGTGTGTTCTCTTTACTAACAACAACTAGAGTCATTGAAATGTATGTTCTCTTTAGATACGACACATGGATCCACCAGTGTCATTGCATGTGTGTTCTTTTTACTAACAACAACCAGAGTCATTGAAATGTGTGTTCTCTTCAGAGACCACACATGGATCCACCAGTGTCATTACATGTGTGTTCTTTTTACTAACAACAACTGGAGTCATTGCATGTGTCTTCTTTTCACATACCACATATGGATCCACTAGTGTCATTGCATGTGTGCTCTTTTCACAATCCACCTATGGATCCACCAGTATCATTGCATGTGTGTTCTTTTTACTAACAACAACTGGATTCATTTCATGACTGTTCTTTTCAAATACCACATATGGATCCACCAGTGTCATTGAAATGTGTGTTCTCTTCAGAGACCACACATGGATCCACTAGTGTCATTGCATGTGTGTTCTTTTCACTAACAACAACCAGAGTCATTGAAATGTGTGTTCTCTTCAGAGACCACACATGGATCCACCAGTGTCATTGCATATGTGCTCTTTTCACAATCCACCTATGTATCCACCGGTGTCATTGCATGTGTGTGCTTTTTACTAACAACAACCAGAGTCATTGAAATGTGTGTTCTTTTCACATACCACCTATGGATCCACCAGTGTCATTGCATGTGTGTTCTTTTCACAATCCACCTATGGATCCACCAGTGTCATTGCATGTGTGTTCTTTTCACAATCCACCTATGGATCCACCAGTGTCATTGCATGTGTGTTCTTTTCACAATCCACCTATGGATCCACCAGTGTCATTGCATGTGTGTTCTTTTTACTAACAACAACCAGAGTCATTGCATGTGTGTTCTTTTCACATACCACATATGGATCCACCAGTGTCATTGAAATGTGTGTTCTCTTCAGAGACCACACATGGATCCACCAGTGTCATTGCATGTGTGTTGTTTTTACTAACAACAACCAGAGTCATTGCATGTGTGTTCTTTTTACATACCACATATGGATGCACCAGTGTCATTGCATGTGTGTTATTTCACACTCCACCTATGGATCCACCAGTGTCATTGCATGTGTGTTCTTTTTACTAACAACAACCAGAGTCATTTCATGACTGTTCTTTTCACATACAACATATGGATCCACCAGTGTCATTGCATGTGTGTTCTCTTTACTAACAACAACCAGAGTCACTGCATGTGTGTTCTCTTCAGAGACCACACATGGATCCAGCAGTGTCATTGCATGTGTGTTCTTTTCACAATCCACCTATGAATCCACCAATGTTAGTGCATGTGTGTTCTTTTTACTAACAACAACCAGAGTCATTTCATGACTGTTCTTTTCACATACCACATATGGATCCACGAGTGTCATTGAAATGTGTGTTCTCTTTAGAGACCACACATGGATCCACCAGTGTCATAGCATGTGTGTTATTTTTACTAACAACAACTGGAGTCATTGCATGTGTGTTCTTTTCACATACCACATATGGATCCACCAGTGTCATTGCATGTGTGCTCTTTTCACAATCCACCTATGGATGCACCAGTGTCATTCCATGTGTTTTCTTTTTACTAACAACAACCAGAGTCATTGCTTGTGTGTTCTTTTCACATACCACATATGGATCCACCAGTGTCATTGCATGTGTGTTCTTTTCACAATCACCTATGGCTCCACCAGTGTCATTGCATGTGTGTTCTTTTTACTAACAACAACTAGAGTCATTGAAATGTTTGTTCTCTTTAGATACGACACATGGATCCACCAGTGTCATTGCATGTGTGTTCTTTTTACTAACAACAACCAGAGTCATTGAAATGTGTGTTCTCTTCAGAGACCACACATGGATCCACCAGTGTCATTACATGTGTGTTCTTTTTACTAACAACAACTGGAGTCATTGCATGTATGTTCTTTTCACATACCACATATGGATCCACTAGTGTCATTGCATGTGTGCTCTTTTCACAATCCACCTATGGATCCACCAGTATCATTGCATGTGTGTTCTTTTTACTAACAACAACTGGATTCATTTCATGACTGTTCTTTTCAAATACCACATATGGATCCACCAGTGTCATTGCATGTGTGTTCTTTTCACAATCCACCTATGGATCTACAAGTGTCATTGAATGTGTGTTATTTTTACTAACAACAACCAGAGTCATTCCATCTGTGTTATTTTCACATACCACATATGGATCCACCAAAGTCATTGCATGTGTGTTATTTTTACTAACAACAACCCGAGTCATTGAAATGTGTGTTCCCTTTAGAGACCACACATGGATCCACCAGTGTCATTGCACGTGTTTTCTTTTTACTAACAACAACCAGAGTCATTGAAATGTGTGGTCTTTACACACACCACATATGGATCCACCAGTGTCATTGCATGTTTGTTCTTTTTACTAACAACAACCAGAGTCATTGAATGTGTGTTCTCTTTACTAACAACAACTAGAGTCATTGAAATGTATGTTCTCTTTAGATACGACACATGGATCCACCAGTGTCATTGCATGTGTGTTCTTTTTACTAACAACAACCAGAGTCATTGAAATGTGTGTTCTCTTCAGAGACCACACATGGATCCACCAGTGTCATTACATGTGTGTTCTTTTTACTAACAACAACTGGAGTCATTGCATGTGTGTTCTTTTCACATACCACATATGGATCCACTAGTGTCATTGCATGTGTGCTCTTTTCACAATCCAACTATGGATCCACCAGTATCATTGCATGTGTGTTCTTTTTACTAACAACAACTAGATTCATTTCATGACTGTTCTTTTCAAATACCACATATGGATCCACCAGTGTCATTGAAATGTGTGTTCTCTTCAGAGACCACACATGGATCCACTAGTGTCATTGCATGTGTGTTCTTTTCACTAACAACAACCAGAGTCATTGAAATGTGTGTTCTCTTCAGAGACCACACATGGATCCACCAGTGTCATTGCATATGTGCTCTTTTCACAATCCACCTATGTATCCACCGGTGTCATTGCATGTGTGTGCTTTTTACTAACAACAACCAGAGTCATTGAAATGTGTGTTCTTTTCACATACCACCTATGGATCCACCAGTGTCATTGCATGTGTGTTCTTTTCACAATCCACCTATGGATCCACCAGTGTTATTGCATGTGTGTTCTTTTCACAATCCACCTATGGATCCACCAGTGTCATTGCATGTGTGTTCTTTTTACTAACAACAACCAGAGTCATTGCATGTGTGTTCTTTTCACATACCACATATGGATCCACCAGTGTCATTGAAATGTGTGTTCTCTTCAGAGACCACACATGGATCCACCAGTGTCATTGCATGTGTGTTGTTTTTACTAACAACAACCAGAGTCATTGCATGTGTGTTCTTTTTACATACCACATATGGATCCACCAGTGTCATTGCATGTGTGTTATTTCACACTCCACCTATGGATCCACCAGTGTCATTGCATGTGTGTTCTTTTTACTAACAACAACCAGAGTCATTGAAATGTGTGTTCTCTTCAGAGACCACACATGGATCCACCAGTGTCATTACATGTGTGTTCTTTTTACTAACAACAACTGGAGTCATTGCATGTATGTTCTTTTCACATACCACATATGGATCCACTAGTGTCATTGCATGTGTGCTCTTTTCACAATCCACCTATGGATCCACCAGTATCATTGCATGTGTGTTCTTTTTACTAACAACAACTGGATTCATTTCATGACTGTTCTTTTCAAATACCACATATGGATCCACCAGTGTCATTGCATGTGTGTTCTTTTCACAATCCACCTATGGATCTACAAGTGTCATTGAATGTGTGTTATTTTTACTAACAACAACCAGAGTCATTCCATCTGTGTTATTTTCACATACCACATATGGATCCACCAAAGTCATTGCATGTGTGTAATTTTTACTAACAACAACCCGAGTCATTGAAATGTGTGTTCCCTTTAGAGACCACACATGGATCCACCAGTGTCATTGCACGTGTTTTCTTTTTACTAACAACAACCAGAGTCATTGAAATGTGTGGTCTTTACACACACCACATATGGATCCACCAGTGTCATTGCATGTTTGTTCTTTTTACTAACAACAACCAGAGTCATTGAATGTGTGTTCTCTTTACTAACAACAACTAGAGTCATTGAAATGTATGTTCTCTTTAGATACGACACATGGATCCACCAGTGTCATTGCATGTGTGTTCTTTTTACTAACAACAACCAGAGTCATTGAAATGTGTGTTCTCTTCAGAGACCACACATGGATCCACCAGTGTCATTACATGTGTGTTCTTTTTACTAACAACAACTGGAGTCATTGCATGTGTGTTCTTTTCACATACCACATATGGATCCACTAGTGTCATTGCATGTGTGCTCTTTTCACAATCCAACTATGGATCCACCAGTATCATTGCATGTGTGTTCTTTTTACTAACAACAACTGGATTCATTTCATGACTGTTCTTTTCAAATACCACATATGGATCCACCAGTGTCATTGAAATGTGTGTTCTCTTCAGAGACCACACATGGATCCACTAGTGTCATTGCATGTGTGTTCTTTTCACTAACAACAACCAGAGTCATTGAAATGTGTGTTCTCTTCAGAGACCACACATGGATCCACCAGTGTCATTGCATATGTGCTCTTTTCCCAATCCACCTATGTATCCACCGGTGTCATTGCATGTGTGTGCTTTTTACTAACAACAACCAGAGTCATTGAAATGTGTGTTCTTTTCACATACCACCTATGGATCCACCAGTGTCATTGCATGTGTGTTCTTTTCACAATCCACCTATGGATCCACCAGTGTCATTGCATGTGTGTTCTTTTCACAATCCACCTATGGATCCACCAGTGTCATTGCATGTGTGTTCTTTTTACTAACAACAACCAGAGTCATTGCATGTGTGTTCTTTTCACATACCACATATGGATCCACCAGTGTCATTGAAATGTGTGTTCTCTTCAGAGACCACACATGGATCCACCAGTGTCATTGCATGTGTGTTGTTTTTACTAACAACAACCAGAGTCATTGCATGTGTGTTCTTTTTACATACCACATATGGATCCACCAGTGTCATTGCATGTGTGTTATTTCACACTCCACCTATGGATCCACCAATGTCATTGCATGTGTGTTCTTTTTACTAACAACAACCAGAGTCATTTCATGACTGTTCTTTTCACATACAACATATGGATCCACCAGTGTCATTGCATGTGTGTTCTCTTTACTAACAACAACCAGAGTCACTGCATGTGTGTTCTCTTCAGAGACCACACATGGATCCAGCAGTGTCATTGCATGTGTGTTCTTTTCACAATCCACCTATGAATCCACCAATGTTAGTGCATGTGTGTTCTTTTTACTAACAACAACCAGAGTCATTTCATGACTGTTCTTTTCACATACCACATATGGATCCACGAGTGTCATTGAAATGTGTGTTCTCTTTAGAGACCACACATGGATCCACCAGTGTCATAGCATGTGTGTTATTTTTACTAACAACAACTGGAGTCATTGCATGTGTGTTCTTTTCACATACCACATATGGATCCACCAGTGTCATTGCATGTGTGCTCTTTTCACAATCCACCTATGGATGCACCAGTGTCATTCCATGTGTTTTCTTTTTACTAACAACAACCAGAGTCATTGCTTGTGTGTTCTTTTCACATACCACATATGGATCCACCAGTGTCATTGCATGTGTGTTCTTTTCACAATCACCTATGGCTCCACCAGTGTCATTGCATGTGTGTTCTTTTTACTAACAACAACTAGAGTCATTGAAATGTTTGTTCTCTTTAGATACGACACATGGATCCACCAGTGTCATTGCATGTGTGTTCTTTTTACTAACAACAACCAGAGTCATTGAAATGTGTGTTCTCTTCAGAGACCACACATGGATCCACCAGTGTCATTACATGTGTGTTCTTTTTACTAACAACAACTGGAGTCATTGCATGTATGTTCTTTTCACATACCACATATGGATCCACTAGTGTCATTGCATGTGTGCTCTTTTCACAATCCACCTATGGATCCACCAGTATCATTGCATGTGTGTTCTTTTTACTAACAACAACTGGATTCATTTCATGACTGTTCTTTTCAAATACCACATATGGATCCACCAGTGTCATTGAAATGTGTGTTCTCTTCAGAGACCACACATGGATCCACTAGTGTCATTGCATGTGTGTTCTTTTCACTAACAACAACCAGAGTCAATGAAATGTGTGTTCTCTTCAGAGACCACACATGGATCCACCAGTGTCATTGCATGTGTGCTCTTTTCACAATCCACCTATGTATCCACCGGTGTCATTGCATGTGTGTGCGTTTTACTAACAACAACCAGAGTCATTGAAATGTGTGTTCTTTTCACATACCACCTATGGATCCACCAGTGTCATTGCATGTGTGTTCTTTTCACAATCCACCTATGGATCCACCAGTGTCATTGCATGTGTGTTCTTTTTACTAACAACAACCAGAGTCATTGCATGTGTGTTCTTTTCACATACCACATATGGATCCACTAGTGTCATTGAAATGTCTGTTCTCTTCAGAGACCACACATGGATCCACCAGTGTCATTGCATGTGTGTTGTTTTTACTAACAACAACCAGAGTCATTGCATGTGTGTTCTTTTTACATACCACATATGGATCCACCAGTGTCATTGCATGTGTGTTATTTCACACTCCACCTATGGATCCACCAGTGTCATTGCATGTGTGTTCTTTTTACTAACAACAACCAGAGTCATTTCATGACTGTTCTTTTCACATACAACATATGGATCCACCACTGTCATTGCATGTGTGTTCTCTTTACTAACAACAACCAGAGTCACTGCATGTGTGTTCTCTTCAGAGACCACACATGGATCCAGCAGTGTCATTGCATGTGTGTTCTTTTCACAATCCACCTATGAATCCACCAATGTTAGTGCATGTGTGTTCTTTTTACTAACAACAACCAGAGTCATTTCATGACTGTTCTTTTCACATACCACATATGGATCCACGAGTGTCATTGAAATGTGTGTTCTCTTTAGAGACCACACATGGATCCACCAGTGTCATAGCATGTGTGTTATTTTTACTAACAACAACTGGAGTCATTGCATGTGTGTTCTTTTCACATACCACATATGGATCCACCAGTGTCATTGCATGTGTGCTCTTTTCACAATCCACCTATGGATGCACCAGTGTCATTCCATGTGTTTTCTTTTTACTAACAACAACCAGAGTCATTGCTTGTGTGTTCTTTTCACATACCACATATGGATCCACCAGTGTCATTGCATGTGTGTTCTTTTCACAATCACCTATGGATCCACCAGTATCATTGCATGTGTGTTATTTTTACTAACAACAACTGGAGTCATTGCATATGTGTTCTTTTCACATACCACATATGGATCCACCAGTGTCATTGCATGTGTTCTCTTTTCACAATCCACCTATGGATGCACCCGTGTCATTCCATGTGTTTTCTTTTTACTAACAACAACCAGAGTCATTGCTTGTGTGTTCTTTTCACATACCACATATGGATCCACCAGTGTCATTGCATGTGTGTTCTTTTCACAATCACCTATGGCTCCACCAGTGTCATTGCATGTGTTTTCTTTTTACTAACAACAACCAGAGTCATTGCTTGTGTGTTCTTTTCACGTACCACATATGGATCCACCAGTGTCATTGCATGTGTGTTCTTTTCACAATAACCTATGGCTCCACCAGTGTCATTGCATGTGTGTTCTTTTTACTAACAACAACTAGAGTCATTGAAATGTGTGTTCTTTTCACATACCACCTATGGATCCACCACTGTCATTCCATGTGTGTTCTTTTCACAATCCACCTATGGATCCACCAGTGTCATTGCATGTGTGTTCTTTTTACTAACAACAACCAGAGTCATTGCATGTGTGTTCTTTTCACATACCACATATGGATCCACCAGTGTCATTGCATGTGTGTTCTTTTTACTAACAACACTCAGAGTCATTGAAATGTGTGTTCTCTTTAGAAACCACACATGGATCCACGAGTGTCATTGCATGTGTGTTCTTTTTACTAACAACAACTAGAGTCATTGAAATGTGTGTTCTTTTCACATACCACATATGGATCCACCAGTGTCATTGCATGTGCGTTCTTTTTACTAACAACAACCAGAGTCATTGCATGTGTGTTCTCTTTACTAACAACAACTAGAGTCATTGAAATGTGTGTTCTCTTTAGATACCACACATGGATCCACTAGTGTCATTGCATGTGTGTTCTTTTTACTAACAACAACTAGAGTCATTGAAATGTGTTTTCTCTTCAGAGACCACACATGGATCCACCAGTGTCATTACATGTGTGTTCTTTTTACTAACAACAACTGGAGTCATTGCATGTGTGTTCTTTTCACATACCATATATGGATACACTAGTGTCATTGCATGTGTGCTATTTTCACAATCCACCTATGGATCCACCAGTGTCATTGCAGGTGTGTTTTTTTTACTAACAACAACTAGAGTCATTTCATGACTGCTCTTTTCACATACCACATATGGATCCACCAGGATCATTGCATGTGTGTTATTTTCACAATCCACCTATGGATCCACCAGTGTCATTGCATGTGTGTTCTTTTTACTAACAACAACCAGAGTCATTGCATGTGTGTTCTTTTCACATACCACATATGGATCCACCAGTGTCATTGAAATGTGTGTTCTCTTCAGAGACCACACATGGATCCACTAGTGTCATTGCATGTGTTTTCTTTTCACTAACAATAACCAGAGTCATTGAAATGTGTGTTCTCTTCAGAGACCCCACATGGATCCACCAGTGTCATTGCATGTGTGCTCTTTTCACAATCCACCTATGTATCCACCGGTGTCATTGCATGTGTGTGCTTTTTACTAACAACAACCAGAGTCATTGAAATGTGTGTTCTTTTCACATACCACCTATGGATCCACCAGTGTCATTGCATGTGTGTTCTTTTCACAATCCACCTATGGATCCACCAGTGTCATTGCATGTGTGTTCTTTTTACTAACAACAACCAGAGTCATTGCATGTGTGTTCTTTTCACATACCACATATGGATCCACCGGCATCATTGAAATGTGTGTTTTCTTCAGAGACCACACATGGATCCACCAGTGTTATTGCATGTGTGTTGTTTTTACTAACAACAACCAGAGTCATTGCATGTGTGTTCTTTTTACATACCACATATGGATCCACCAGTGTCATTGCATGTGTGTTATTTCACACTCCACCTATGGATCCACCAGTGTCATTGCATGTGTGTTCTTTTTACTAACAACAACTAGAGTCATTTCATGACTGTTCTTTTCAAATACAACATATGGATCCACCAGTGTCATTGCATGTGTGTTCTCTTTACTAACAACAACCAGAGTCACTGCATGTGTGTTCTCTTCAGAGACCACACATGGATCCAGCAGTGTCATTGCATGTGTGTTCTTTTCACAATCCACCTATGGATCCACCAATGTTAGTGCATGTGTGTTCTTTTTACTAACAACAACCAGAGTCATTTCATGACTGTTCTTTTCACATACCACATATGGATCCACGAGTGTCATTGAAATGTGTGTTCTCTTTAGAGACCACACATGGATCCACCAGTGTCATTGCATGTGTGTTCTTTTTACTAACAACACTCAGAGTCATTGAAATGTGTGTTCTCTTTAGAGACCACACATGGATCCACGAGTGTCATTGCATGTGTGTTCTTTTTACTAACAACAACTATAGTCATTGAAATGTGTGTTCTTTTCACATACCACATATGGATCCACCAGTGTCATTGCATGTGCGTTCTTTTTACTAACAACAACCAGAGTCATTGCATGTGTGTTCTCTTTACTAACAACAACCAGAGTCATTGATATGTGTGTTCTCTTTAGATACCACACATGGATCCACTAGTGTCATTGCATGTGTGTTCTTTTTACTAACAACAACCAGAGTCATTGAAATGTGTTTTCTCTTCAGAGACCACACATGGATCCACCAGTGTCATTACATGTGTGTTCTTTTTACTAACAACAACTGGAGTCATTGCATGTGTGTTCTTTTCACATACCATATATGGATCCACTAGTGTCATTGCATGTGTGCTCTTTTCACGATCCACCTATGGATCCACCAGTGTCATTGTAGGTGTGTTCTTTTTACTAACAACAACTAGAGTCATTTCATGACTGCTCTTTTCACATACCACATATGGATCCACCAGGGTCATTCCATGTGTGTTATTTTCACAATCCACCTATGGATCCACAAGTGTCATTGCATGTGTGTTCTTTTTACTAACAACAACCAGAGTCATTGAATGTGTGTTCTTTTCACATACCACATATGGATCCACCAGTGTCATTGCATGTGTGTTCTTTTTACGAACAACACTCAGAGTCATTGAAATGTGTGTTCTCTTTAGAGACCACACATGGATCCACGAGTGTCATTGCATGTGTGTTCTTTTTACTAACAACAACTAGAGTCATTTAAATGTGTGTTCTTTTCACATACCACATATGGATCCACCAGTGTCATTGCATGTGTGTTCTTTTTACTAACAACAACCAGAGTCATTGCATGTGTGTTCTCTTTACTAACAACAACTAGAGTCATTGAAATGCGTGTTCTCTTTAGATACCACACATGGATCCACTAGTGTCATTGCATGTGTGTTCTTTTTACTAACAACAACCAGAGTCATTGAAATGTGTGTTCTCTTCAGAGACCACACATGGATCCACCAGTGTCATTACATGTGTGTTCTTTTTACTAACAACAACTGGAGTCATTGCATGTGTGTTCTTTTCATATACCATATATTGATCCACTAGTGTCATTGCATGTGTGCTCTTTTCACAATCCACCTATGGATCCACCAGTGTCATTGCATGTGTGTTCTCTTCAGAGACTACACATGGATCCACCAATGTCATTGCATGTGTGTTCTTGTTACCAACAACAACCAGATTCATTGCATGTGTGTTCATTTCACATACCACATATGGATCCACTAGTGTCATTGCATGTGTGATCTTTTTACTAACAACAACTAGAGTCATTTCATGACTGTTCTTTTCACATACCACATATGGATCCACCAGGGTCATTGCATGTGTGTTGTTTTCACAATCCACCTATGGATCCACCAGTGTCATTGCATGTGTGTTCTTTTTACTAACAACAACTAGAGTCATTGAAATGTGTGTTCTCTTTAGAGACCACGCATGGATCCACCAGTGTCATTGCATGTGTGTTATTTTTACTAACAACAACTAGAGTCATTGCATGTGTGTTCTTTTCACATACGATATATGGATCCAGTAGTGTCATTGCATGTGTACTCTTTTCACAATCCACCTATGGATCCACCAGTGTCATTGCATGTGTGTTCTCTTCAGAGACTACACATGGATCCACCAATGTCATTGCATGTGTGTTCTTGTTACCAACAACAACCAGATTCATTGCATGTGTGTTCATTTCACATACCACATATGGATCCACCAGTGTCATTGCATGTGTGTTCTTTTCACAATCCACCTATGGATCCACCAGTGTCATTGCATGTGTGTTCTTTTTACTAACAACAACTTCAGTCATTTCATGACTGTTCTTTTCACATACCACATATGTATCCACTAGTGTCATTGAAATGTGTGTTCTCTTCTGAGACCACACATGGATCGACCAGTGTCATTACATGTGTGTTCTTTTTACTAACAACAACTGGAGTCATTGCATGTGTGTTCTTTTCACATACCACATATGGATCCACTAGTGTGATTGCATGTGTGCTCTTTTCACAAGCCACCTATGGATCCACCAGTGTCATTGCATGTGTGTTCTTTTTACTAACAACAACTAGAGTCATTGAAATGTGTGGTCTGTTCACATACCACCAATGGATCCACCAGTGTCATTCCATGTGTGTTCTTTTCACAATCCACCTATGGGTCCACCCGTGTCATTGCATGTGTGTTCTTTTTACTAACAACAACCAGAGTCATTGCATGTGTGTTCTTTTCACATACCACATATGGATCCACCAGTGTCATTGCATGTGTGTTCTTTTTACTAATAACACTCAGAGTCATTGAAATCTGTGTTCTCTTTAGAGACCACACATGGATCCACCAGTGTTATGGCATGTGTGTTCTTTTTACTAACAACAACTAGAGTCATTGAAAAGTGTGTTCTTTTCACATACCACCTATGGATCCACCAGTGTCATTGCATGTGCGTTCTTTTCACAATCCACCTATGGATCCACTAGTGTCATTGCATGTGTGTTCTTTTCAAAATCCACCTATGGATCCACCAGTGTCATTGCATGTGTGTTCTTTTTACTAACAACAACTGGAGTCATTTCATGACTATTCTTTTCACATACCACATATGGATCCACCAGTGTCATTCAAATGTGTGTTCTCTTTAGATACCACACATGGATCCACCAGTGTCATTGCATGTGTGTTCTTTTTACTAACAACAACTGGATTCATTGCATGTGTGTTCTTTTCACGTACCACATATGGATCCACCAGTGTCATTGCATGTGTGTTCTTTTTACTAACAACACTCAGAGTCATTGAAATCTGTGTTCTCTTTAGAGACCACACATGGATCCACCAGTGTTATGGCATGTGTGTTCTTTTTACTAACAACAACCGGAGTCATTGAAATGTGTGTTCTTTTCACATACCACCTATGGATCCACCAGTGTCATTGAAATGTGTGTTCTCTTCAGAGACCACACATGGATCCACAAGTGTCATTGCATGTGTGTTCTTTTTACTAACAACAACCGGGGTCATTGAAATGCGTGTTCTTTTCACATACCACCTATGGATCCACCAGTGTCATTGCATGTGTGTTCTTTTCAGAATCCACCTATGGATCCACCAGTGTCATTGAATGTGTGTTCTTTTTACTAACAACAACCAGAGTCATTCCATCTGTGTTCTTTTCACATACCACATGTGGATCCACCAGTGTCATTGCATGTGTGTTCTTTTTACTAACAACAACCAGAGTCATTGAAATGTGTGTTCTCTTTAGAGACCACACATGGATCCACCAGTGTCATTGCATGTGTGTTCTTTTTACTAACAACAACCAGAGTCATTGAAATGTGTGTTCTTTACACATACCACATATGGATCCACCAGTGTCATTGCATGTGTGTTCTTTTTACTAACAACAACCAGAGACATTGAATGTGTGTTCTCTTTACTAAGAACAACTAGAGTCATTGAAATGTATGTTCTCTTTAGATACCACACATGGATCCACCAGTGTCATTGCATGTGTGTTCTTTTTACTAACAACAACTAGAGTCATTGAAATGTGTGTTCTCTTCAGAGACCACAGATGGATCCACCAGTGTCATTACATGTGTGTTCTTTTTTCTAACAACAACTGGAGTCATTGCATGTGTGTTCATTTCACATACCACATATGGATCTACTAGTGTCATTGTATGTGTGATCTTTTCACAATTCACCTATGGATCCACCAGTATCATTGCATGTGTGTTCTTTTTACTAACAACAACTGGATTCATTTCATGACTGTTCTTTTCACATACCACATATGGATCCATCAGTGTCATTGAAATGTATGTTCTCTTTAGAGACCACACATGGATCCACCAGTGTCATTGCATGTGTGTTCTTTTTACTAACAACAACTAGAGTCATTGCACGTGTGTTCTTTTCACATACCACATATGGATCCACTAGTGTCATTGCATGTGTTCTCTTTCATAATCCACCTATGGATCCACCAGTGTCATTGCATGTATTTTCTTTTTACTAACAACAACCAGAGTCATTCAAATGTGTGTTCTTTTCACATACCACCTATGGATCCACCAGTGTCATTGCATGTGTGTTCTTTTCACAATCCACCTATGGATCCAGTGTCATTGCATGTGTGTTCTTTTTACTAACAACAACCAGAGTCATTGCATGTGTGTTGTTTTCACATACCACATATGGATCCACCCGTGTCATTGCATGTGTGTTCTTTTCACAATCACCTATGGCTCCATCAGTGTCATTGCATGTGTGTTCTTTTTACTAACAACAACCAGATTCATTGAAATGTGTGTTCTTTTCACATACCACCTATGGATCCACCAGTGTCATTGCATGTGTGTTCTTTTCACAATCAACCTATGGATCCACCAGTGTCATTGCATGTGTGTTCTTTTTACTAACAACAACTGGAGTCATTGCATGTGTGTTCTTTTCATATACCATATATTGATCCACTAGTGTCATTGCATGTGTGCTCTTTTCACAATCCACCTATGGATCCACCAGTGTCATTGCATGTGTGTTCTCTTCAGAGACTACACATGGATCCACCAATGTCATTGCATGTGTGTTCTTGTTACCAACAACAACCAGATTCATTGCATGTGTGTTCATTTCACATACCACATATGGATCCACCAGTGTCATTGCATGTGTGTTCTTTTTACTAACAACAACTAGAGTCATTTCATGACTGTTCTTTTCACATACCACATATGGATCCACCAGGGTCATTACATGTGTGTTCTTTTCACAGTCCACCTATGGATCCACCAGTGTCATTGCATGTGTGTTCTTTTTACTAACAACAACTAGAGTCATTGAAATGTGTGTTCTCTTTAGAGACCACGCATGGATCCACCAGTGTCATTGCATGTGTGTTATTTTTACTAACAACAACTTGAGTCATTGCATGTGTGTTCTTTTCACATACGATATATGGATCCAGTAGTGTCATTGCATGTGTACTCTTTTCACAATCCACCTATGGATCCACCAGTGTCATTGCATGTGTGTTCTCTTCAGAGACTACACATGGATCCACCAATGTCATTGCATGTGTGTTCTTGTTACCAACAACAACCAGATTCATTGCATGTGTGTTCATTTCACATACCACATATGGATCCACCAGTGTCATTGCATGTGTGTTCTTTTCACAATCCACCTATGGATCCACCAGTGTCATTGCATGTGTGTTCTTTTTACTAACAACAACTTCAGTCATTTCATGACTGTTCTTTTCACATACCACATATGTATCCACCAGTGTCATTGAAATGTGTGTTCTCTTCAGAGACCACACATGGATCGACCAGTGTCATTACATGTGTGTTCTTTTTACTAACAACAACTGGAGTCATTGCATGTGTGTTCTTTTCACATACCACATATGGATCCACTAGTGTGATTGCATGTGTGCTCTTTTCACAAGCCACCTATGGATCCACCAGTGTCATTGCATGTGTGTTCTTTTTACTAACAACAACTAGAGTCATTGAAATATGTGGTCTGTTCACATACCACCAATGGATCCACCAGTGTCATTCCATGTGTGTTCTTTTCACAATCCACCTATGGATCCACCCGTGTCATTGCATGTGTGTTCTTTTTACTAACAACAACCAGAGTCATTGCATGTGTGTTCTTTTCACATACCACATATGGATCCACCAGTGTCATTGCATGTGTGTTCTTTTTACTAACAACACTCAGAGTCATTGAAATATGTGTTCTCTTTAGAGACCACACATGGATCCACCAGTGTTATGGCATGTGTGTTCTTTTTACTAACAACAACTAGAGTCATTGAAAAGTGTGTTCTTTTCACATACCACCTATGGATCCACCAGTGTCATTGCATGTGTGTTCTTTTCACAATCCACCTATGGATCCACCAGTGTCATTGCTTGTGTGTTCTTTTCACAATCCACCTATGGATCCACCAGTGTCATTGCATGTGTGTTCTTTTTACTAACAACAACTGGAGTCATTTCATGACTATTCTTTTCACATACCACATATGGATCCACCAGTGTCATTGAAATGTGTGTTCTCTTTAGAGAGCACACATGGATCCACCAGTGTCATTGCATGTGTGTTCTTTTTACTAACAACAACTGGATTCATTGCATGTGTGTTCTTTTCACGTACCACATATGGATCCACCAGTCTCATTGCATGTGTGTTCTTTTTACTAACAACACTCAGAGTCATTGAAATCTATGTTCTCTTTAGAGACCACACATGGATCCACCAGTGTTATGGCATGTGTGTTCTTTTTACTAACAACAACCGGAGTCATTGAAATGTGTGTTCTTTTCACATACCACCTATGCATCCACCAGTGTCATTGAAATGTGTGTTCTCTTCAGAGACCACACATGGATCCACCAGTGTCATTGCATGTGTGTTCTTTTTACTAACAACAACCGGGGTCATTGAAATGTGTGTTCTTTTCACATACCACCTATGGATCCACCAGTGTCATTGCATGTGTGTTCTTTTCACAATCCACCTATGGATCCACCAGTGTCATTGAATGTGTGTTCTTTTTACTAACAACAACCAGAGTCATTCCATCTGTGTTCTTTTCACATACCACATATGGATCCACCAGTGTCATTGCATGTGTGTTCTTTTTACTAACAACAACCAGAGTCATTGAAATGTGTGTTCTCTTTAGAGACCACACATGGATCCACCAGTGTCATTGCATGTGTGTTCTTTTTACTAACAACAACCAGAGTCAGTGAAATGTGTGTTCTTTACACATACCACATATGGATCCACCAGTGTCATTGCATGTGTGTTCTTTTTACTAACAACAACCAGAGACATTGAATGTGTGTTCTCTTTACTAAGAACAACTAGAGTCATTGAAATGTATGTTCTCTTTAGATACCACACATGGATCCACCAGTGTCATTGCATGTGTGTTCTTTTTACTAACAACAACTAGAGTCATTGAAATGTGTGTTCTCTTTAGAGACCACAGATGGATCCACCAGTGTCATTACATGTGTGTTCTTTTTTCTAACAACAACTGGAGTCATTGCATGTGTGTTCATTTCACATACCACATATGGATCTACTAGTGTCATTGCATGTGTGCTCTTTTCACAATTCACCTATGGATCCACCAGTATCATTGCATGTGTGTTCTTGTTACTAACAACAACAGGATTCATTTCATGACTGTTCTTTTCACATACCACATATGGATCCATCAGTGTCATTGAAATGTATGTTCTCTTTAGAGACCACACATGGATCCACCAGTGTCATTGCATGTGTGTTCTTTTTACTAACAACAACTAGATTCATTGCACGTGTGTTCTTTTCACATACCACATATGGATCCACTAGTGTCATTGCATGTGTTCTCTTTTCATAATCCACCTATGGATCCACCAGTGTCATTGCATGTATTTTCTTTTTACTAACAACAACCAGAGTCATTGAAATGTGTGTTCTTTTCACATACCACCTATGGATCCACCAGTGTCATTGCATGTGTGTTCTTTTCACAATCCACCTATGGATCCAGTGTCATTGCATGTGTGTTCTTTTTACTAACAACAACCAGAGTCATTGCATGTGTGTTGTTTTCACATACCACATATGGATCCACCAGTGTCATTGCATGTGTGTTCCTTTCACAATCACCTATGGATCCATCAGTGTCATTGCATGTGTGTTCTTTTTACTAACAACAACCAGATTCATTGAAATGTGTGTTCTTTTCACATACCACCTATGGATCAACCAGTGTCATTTCATGTGTGTTCTTTTCACAATCAACCTATGGATCCACCAGTGTCATTGCATGTGTGTTCTTTTTACTAACAACAACCAGAGTCATTTCATGACTGTTCTTTTCACATACCACATATGGATCCACCGGTGTCATTGAAATGTGTGTTCTCTTCAGAGACCACACATGGATCCACCAGTGTCATTGCATGTGTGTTATTTTTACTAACAACAACCAGAGTCATTGAAATGTGTGTTCTTTTGACGTACCACCTATGGATCCACCAGTGTCATTGCATGTGTGTTCTTTTCACAATCCACCTATGGATCTACAAGTGTCATTGAACGTGTGTTCTTTTTACTAACAACAACCAGAGTCATTCCATCTGTGTTCTTTTCACATACCACATATGGATCCACCAAAGTCATTGCATGTGTGTTCTTTTGACTAACAACAACCCGAGTCATTGAAATGTGTGTTCTCTTTAGAGACCACACATGGATCCACTAGTGTCATTGCATGTGTGTTCTTTTTACTAACAACAACCAGAGTCATTGAAATGTGTGTTCTTTACACATACCACATATGGATCCACCAATGTCATTGCATGTTTATTCTTTTTACTAACAACAACCAGAGTCATTGAATGTGTGTTCTCTTTACTAACAACAACTAGAGTCATTGAAATGTATGTTCTCTTTAGATACCACACATGGATCCACCAGTGTCATTGCATGTGTGTTCTTTTTACTAACAACAACCAGAGTCATTGAAATGTGTGTTCTCTTCAGAGACCACACATGGATCCACCAGTGTCATTACATGTGTGTTCTTTTTACTAACAACAACTTGAGTCATTGCATGTGTGTTGTTTTCACATACCACATATGGATCCACTAGTGTCATTGCATGTGTGCTCTTTTCACAATCCACCTATGGATCCACCAGTATCATTGCATGTGTGTTCTTTTTACTAACAACAACTGGATTCATTTCATGAATGTTCTTTTCAAATACCACATATGGATCCACCAGGGTCATTGCATGTGTGTTATTTTCACAATCCACCTTTGGATCCACCAGTGTCATTGCATGTGTGTTCTTTTCACATACCACATATGGATCCACCAGTGTCATTGAAATGTGTGTTCTCATCAGAGACCACACATGGATCCACCAGTGTCATTGCATGTGTGTTCTTTTCACTAACAACAACCAGAGTCATTGAAATGTGTGTTCTCTTCAGAGACCACACATGGATCCACCAGTGTCATTGCATGTGTGCTCTTTTCACAATCCACCTATGTATCCACCGGTGTCATTGCATGTGTGTGCTTTTTACTAACAACAACCAGAGTCATTGAAATGTGTGTTCTTTTCACATACCACCTATGGATCCACCAGTGTCATTGCATGTGTGTTCTTTTCACAATCCACCTATGGATCCAGCAGTGTTATTGCATGTGTGTTCTTTTTACTAACAACAACCAGAGTCATTGCATGTGTGTTCTTTTCACATACCACATATGGATCCACCGGTGTCATTGAAATGTGTGTTCTCTTCAGAGACCACACATGGAACCACCAGTGTCATTGCATGTGTGTTATTTTTACTAACAACAACTAGAGTCATTGAAATGTGTGTTGTTTTCACATACCACCAATGGATCCACCAGTGTCATTGCATGTGTGTTCTTTTCACAATCCACCTATGGATCCACCCATGTCATTGAATGTGTGTTCTTTTTACTAACAACAACCAGAGTCATTCCATCTGTGTTCTTTTCACATACCACATGTGGATCCACCAGTGTCATTGCATGTGTGTTCTTTTTACTAACAACAACCAGAGTCATTGAAATGTGTGTTCTTTTCACATACCACCTATGGATCCACCAGTGTCATTGCATGTGTGTTCTTTTCACAATCCACCTATGGATCCACCAATGTTATTGCATGTGTGATCTTTTTACTAACAACAACCAGAGTCATTTCATGACTGTTCTTTTCACATACCACATATGGATCCACGAGTGTCATTGAAATGTGTGTTCTCTTTAGAGACCACACATGGATCCACCAGTGTCATTGCATGTGTGTTCTTTTTACTAATAACAACTGGAGTCATTGCATGTGTGTTCTTTTCACATACCACATATGGATCCACCAGTGTCATTGCATGTGTGCTCTTTTCACAATCCACCTATGGATGCACCAGGGTCATTCCATGTGTTTTCTTTTTACTAACAACCAGAGTCATTGCTTGTGTGTTCTTTTCACATACCACATATGGATCCACCAGTGTCATTGCATGTGTGTTCTTTTCACAATCACCTATGGCTCCACCAGTGTCATTGCATGTGTGTTCTTTTTACTAACAACAACTAGAGTCATTGAAATGTGTGTTCTTTTCACTTACCACCTATGGATCCACCAGTGTCATTCCATGTGTGTTCTTTTCACAATCCACCTACGGATCCACCAGTGTCATTGCATGTGTGTTCTTTTTACTAACAACAACCAGAGTCATTGCATGTGTGTTCTTTTCACATACCACATATGGATCCACCAGTGTCATTGCAAGTGTGTTCATTTTACTAACAACACTCAGAGTCATTGAAATGTGTGTTCTCTTTAGAGACCTCACATGGATCCACGAGTGTCATTGCATGTGTGTTCTTTTTACTAACAACAACTAGAGTCATTGAAATGTGTGTTCTTTTCACATACCACGTATGGATCCACCAGTGTCATTGCATGTGTGTTCTTTTTACTAACAACAACCAGAGTCATTGCATGTGTGTTCTCTTTACTAACAACAACCAGAGTCATTGAAATGTGTGTTCTCTTTAGATACCACACATGGATTCACTAGTGTCATTGCATGTGTGTTCTTTTTTCTAACAACAACCAGAGTCATTGAAATGTGTGTTCTCTTCAGAGACCACACATGGATCCACCAGTGTCATTACATGTGTGTTCCTTTTACTAACAACAACTGGAATCATTGCATGTGTGTTCTTTTCACATACCATATATGGTTCCACTAGTGTCCTTGCATGTGTGCTCTTTTCACAATCCACCTATGGATCCACCAGTGTCATTGCATGTGTGTTCTTTCTACTAACAACAACTAGAGTCATTTCATGACTTCTCTTTTCACATACCATATATGGATCCACCAGGGTCATTGCATGTGTGTTCTTTTCACAATCCACCTATGGATCCACCAGTGTCATTGCATGTGTGTTCTTTTTACTAACAACAACCAGAGTCATTGCATGTGTGTTCTTTTCACATACCACATATGGATCCACCAGTGTCATTGAAATGTGTGTTCTCTTCAGAAACCACACATGGATCCACCAGTGTCATTACATGTGTGTTCTTTTTACTAACAACAACTTGAGTCATTGCATATGTGTTGTTTTCACATACCACATATGGATCCACTAGTGTCATTGCATGTGTGCTCTTTTCACAATCCACCTATGGATCCACCAGTATCATTGCATGTGTGTTCTTTTTACTAACAACAACTGGATTCATTTCATGAATGTTCTTTTCAAATACCACATATGGATCCACCAGGGTCATTGCATGTGTGTTATTTTCACAATCCACCTATGGATCCACCAGTGTCATTGCATGTGTGTTCTTTTCACATACCACATATGGATCCACCAGTGTCATTGAAATGTGTGTTCTCATCAGAGACCACACATGGATCCACCAGTGTCATTGCATGTGTGTTCTTTTCACTAACAACAACCAGAGTCATTGAAATGTGTGTTCTCTTCAGAGACCACACATGGATCCACCAGTGTCATTGCATGTGTGCTCTTTTCACAATCCACCTATGTATCCACCGGTGTCATTGCATGTGTGTGCTTTTTACTAACAACAACCAGAGTCATTGAAATGTGTGTTCTTTTCACATACCACCTATGGATCCACCAGTGTCATTGCATGTGTGTTCTTTTCACAATCCACCTATGGATCCAGCAGTGTCATTGCATGTGTGTTCTTTTTACTAACAACAACCAGAGTCATTGCATGTGTGTTCTTTTCACATACCACATATGGATCCACCGGTGTCATTGAAATGTGTGTTCTCTTCAGAGACCACACATGGAACCACCAGTGTCATTGCATGTGTGTTATTTTTACTAACAACAACTAGAGTCATTGAAATGTGTGTTCTTTTCACATACCACCAATGGATCCACCAGTGTCATTGCATGTGTGTTCTTTTCACAATCCACCTATGGATCCACCCATGTCATTGAATGTGTGTTCTTTTTACTAACAACAACCAGAGTCATTCCATCTGTGTTCTTTTCACATACCACATCTGGATCCACCAGTGTCATTGCATGTGTGTTCTTTTTACTAACAACAACCAGAGTCATTGAAATGTGTGTTCTTTTCACATACCACCTATGGATCCACCAGTGTCATTGCATGTGTGTTCTTTTCACAATCCACCTATGGATCCACCAATGTTATTGCATGTGTGTTCTTTTTACTAACAACAACCAGAGTCATTTCATGACTGTTCTTTTCACATACCACATATGGATCCATGAGTGTCATTGAAATGTGTGTTCTCTTTAGAGACCACACATGGATCCACCAGTGTCATTGCATGTGTGTTCTTTTTACTAATAACAACTGGATTCATTGCATGTGTGTTCTTTTCACATACCACATATGGATCCTCCAGTGTCATTGCATGTGTGCTCTTTTCACAATCCACCTATGGATGCACCAGTGTCATTCCATGTGTTTTCTTTTTACTAACAACCAGAGTCATTGCTTGTGTGTTGTTTTCACATACCACATATGGATCCACAAGTGTCATTGCATGTGTGTTCTTTTCACAATCACCTATGGCTCCACCGGTGTCATTGCATGTGTGTGCTTTTTACTAACAACAACCAGAGTCATTGAAATGTGTGTTCTTTTCACATACCACCTATGGATCCACCAGTGTCATTGCATGTGTGTTCTTTTCACAATCCACCTATGGATCCAGCAGTGTCATTGCATGTGTGTTTTTTTTACTAACAACAACCAGAGTCATTGCATGTGTGTTCTTTTCACATACCACATATGGATCCACCGGTGTCATTGAAATGTGTGTTCTCTTCAGAGACCACACATGGAACCACCAGTGTCATTGCATGTGTGTTATTTTTACTAACAACAACTAGAGTCATTGAAATGTGTGTTCTTTTCACATACCACCAATGGATCCACCAGTGTCATTGCATGTGTGTTCTTTTCACAATCCACCTATGGATCCACCCATGTCATTGAATGTGTGTTCTTTTTAGTAACAACAACCAGAGTCATTCCATCTGTGTTCTTTTCACATACCACATGTGGATCCACCAGTGTCATTGCATGTGTGTTCTTTTTACTAACAACAACCAGAGTCATTGAAATGTGTGTTCTTTTCACATACCACCTATGGATCCACCAGTGTCATTGCATGTGTGTTCTTTTCACAATCCACCTATGGATCCACCAATGTTATTGCATGTGTGTTCTTTTTACTAACAACAACCAGAGTCATTTCATGACTGTTCTTTTCACATACCACATATGGATCCACGAGTGTCATTGAAATGTGTGTTCTCTTTAGAGACCACACATGGATCCACCAGTGTCATTGCATGTGTGTTCTTTTTACTAATAACAACTGGAGTCATTGCATGTGTGTTCTTTTCACATACCACATATGGATCCTCCAGTGTCATTGCATGTGTGCTCTTTTCACAATCCACCTATGGATGCACCAGTGTCATTCCATGTGTTTTCTTTTTACTAACAACCAGAGTCATTGCTTGTGTGTTCTTTTCACATACCACATATGGATCCACAAGTGTCATTGCATGTGTGTTCTTTTCACAATCACCTATGGCTCCACCAGTGTCATTGCATGTGTGTTCTTTTTACTAACAACAACTAGAGTCATTGAAATGTGTGTTCTTTTCACATACCACCTATGGATCCACCAGTGTCATTCCATGTGTGTTCTTTTCACAATCCACCTATGGATCCACCAGTGTCATTGCATGTGTGTTCTTTTTACTAACAACAACCAGAGTCATTGCATCTGTGTTCTTTTCACATACCACATATCGATCCACCAGTGTCATTGCAAGTGTGTTCATTTTACTAACAACACTCAGAGTCATTGAAATGTGTGTTCTCTTTAGAGACCTCACATGGATCCACGAGTGTCATTGCATGTGTGTTCTTTTTACTAACAACAACTAGAGTCATTGAAATGTGTGTTCTTTTCACATACCACGTATGGATCCACCAGTGTCATTGCATGTGTGTTCTTTTTACTAACAACAACCAGAGTCATTGCATGTGTGTTCTCTTTACTAACAACAACCAGAGTCATTGAAATGTGTGTTCTCTTTAGATACCACACATGGATTCACTAGTGTCATTGCATGTGTGTTCTTTTTTCTAACAACAACCAGAGTCATTGAAATGTGTGTTCTCTTCAGAGACCACACATGGATCCACCAGTGTCATTACATGTGTGTTCCTTTTACTAACAACAACTGGAATCATTGCATGTGTGTTCTTTTCACATACCATATATGGATCCACTAGTGTCCTTGCATGTGTGCTCTTTTCACAATCCACCTATGGATCCACCAGTGTCATTGCATGTGTGTTCTTTCTACTAACAACAACTAGAGTCATTTCATGACTTCTCTTTTCACATACCATATATGGATCCACCAGGGTCATTGCATGTGTGTTCTTTTCACAATCCGCCTATGGATCCACCAGTGTCATTGCATGTGTGTTCTTTTTACTAATAACAACTAGAGACATTGAAATGTGTGTTCTCTTTAGAGACCACACATGGATCCACCAGTGTCATTGCATGTGTGTTCTTTTTACAAACAACAACTGGAGTCATTGCATGTGTGTTCTTTTCACATACCATATATGGATCCACTAGTGTCATTGCATGTGTACTCTTTTCACAATCCACCTATGGATCCACCAGTGTCATTGCATGTGTGTTCTTTTTACTAACAACAACTAGAGTCATTTCACGACTGTTCTTTTCACAAACCACATATGGATCCACCAGGGTCATTGCATGTGTGTTCTTTTCACAATCCACCTATGGATCCACCAGTGTCATTGCATGTGTGTTCTTTTTACTAACAACAACCAGAGTCATTGAAATGTGTGTTCTCTTTAGAGACCCCACATGGATCCACCAGTGTCATTGCATGTGTGCTCTTTTTACTAACAACAACCAGTGTCATTGCATGCGAGTTATTTTCACATACCACATATGGATCCACCACTGTCATTGCATGTGTGTTCTCTTCAGAGACTACACATGGATCCACCAATGTTATTGCATGTGCGTTCTTGTTACCAACAACAACCAGAGTCATTGCATGTGTGTTCTTTTCACATACCACATATGGATCCACCAGTGTCATTGCATGTGTGTTCTTTTCACAATCCACCTATGGATCCACCAGTGTCATTGCATGTGTGTTCTTTTTACTAACAACAACTTCAGTCATTTCATGACTGTTCTTTTCACATACCACATATGTATCCACCAGTGTCATTGAAATGTGTGTTCTCTTCAGAGACCACACATGGATCGACCAGTGTCATTACATTTGTGTTCTTTTTACTAACAACAACTGGAGTCATTGCATGTGTGTTCTTTTCACATACCACATATGGATCCACTAGTGTCATTGCATGTGTGCTCTTTTCACAAGCCACCTATGGATCCACCAGTGTCATTGCATGTGTGTTCTTTTTACTAACAACAACTAGAGTCATTGAAATGTGTGTTCTGTTCACATACCACCAATCGATCCACCAGTTTCATTCCATGTGTGTTCTTTTCACAATCCACCTATGGATCCACCCGTGTCATTGCATGTGTGTTCTTTTTACTAACAACAACCAGAGTCATTGCATGTGTGTTCTTTTCACATACCACATATGGATCCACCAGTGTCATTGCATGTGTGTTCTTTTTACTAACAACACTCAGAGTCATTGAAATGTGTGTTCTCTTTAAAGACCACACATGGATCCACCAGTGTCATTGCATGTGTGTTCTTTTTACTAACAACAACTAGAGTCATTGAAATGTGTGTTCTTTTCACATACCACCTATGGATCCACCAGTGTCATTGCATGTGTGTTCTTTTCATAATCCACCTATGGATCCACCAGTGTCATTGCATGTGTGTTCTTTTCACAATCCACCTATGGATCCACCAGTGTCATTGCATGTGTGTTCTTTTTACTAACAACAACTGGAGTCATTTCATGACTATTCTTTTCACATACCACATATGAATCCACCAGTGTCATTGAAATGTGTGTTCTTTTCAGAGACCACACATGGATCCACCAGTGTCATTGCATGTGTGTTCTTTTTACTAACAACAACTAGAGTCATTGAAATGTGTGTTCTTTTCACATACCACCTATGGATCCAGCAGTGTCATTGCAGGTGTGTTCTTTTCACAATCCACCTATGGATCCACCAGTGTCATTGAATGTGTGTTCTTTTTACTATCAACAACCAGAGTCATTCCATCTGTGTTCTTTTCACATACCACATATGCATCCACGAGTGTCATTGCATGTGTGTTCTTTTTACTAACAACAACCAGAGTCATTGAAATGTGTGGTCTCTTTAGAGACCACACATGGATCCACCAGTGTCATTGCATGTGTGTTCTTTTTACTAACAACAACCAGAGTCATTGAAATGTGTGTTCTTTACACATACCACATATGGATCCACCAGTGTCATTGCATGTGTGTTCTTTTTACTAACAACAACCAGAGTCATTGAATGTGTGTTCTCTTTACTAAGAACAACTAGAGTCATTGAAATGTATGTTCTCTTTAGATACCACACATGGATCCACCAGTGTCATTGCATGTGTGTTCTTTTTACTAACAACAACTAGAGTCATTGAAATGTGTGTTCTCTTCAGAGACCACAGATGGATCCACCAGTGTCATTACATGTGTGTTCTTTTTACTAACAACAACTGGAGTCATTGCATGTGTGTTCTTTTCACATACCACATATGGATCCACTAGTGTCATTGCATGTGTGCTCTTTTCACAATCCACCTATGGATCCACCAGTATCATTTCATGTGTGTTCTTTTTACTAACAACAACTGGATTCATTTCAAGAATATTCTTTTCACATACCACATATGGATCCACCAGTGTCATTGAAATGTGTGTTCTCTTCAGAGACCACACATGGATCCACCAGTGTCATTGCATGTGTGTTCTTTTTACAAACAACAACTGGAGTCATTGCATGTGTGTTCTTTTCACATACCATATATGGATCCACTAGTGTCATTGCATGTGTACTCTTTTCACAATCCACCTATGGATCCACCAGTGTCATTGCATGTGTGTTCTTTTTACTAACAACAACTAGAGTCATTTCACGACTGTTCTTTTCACAAACCACATATGGATCCACCAGGGTCATTGCATGTGTGTTCTTTTCACAATCCACCTATGGATCCACCAGTGTCATTGCATGTGTGTTCTTTTTACTAACAACAACCAGAGTCATTGAAATGTGTGTTCTCTTTAGAGACCCCACATGGATCCACCAGTGTCATTGCATGTGTGCTCTTTTTACTAACAACAACCAGTGTCATTGCATGCGAGTTATTTTCACATACCACATATGGATCCACCACTGTCATTGCATGTGTGTTCTCTTCAGAGACTACACATGGATCCACCAATGTTATTGCATGTGCGTTCTTGTTACCAACAACAACCAGAGTCATTGCATGTGTGTTCTTTTCACATACCACATATGGATCCACCAGTGTCATTGCATGTGTGTTCTTTTCACAATCCACCATTGGATCCACCATTGTCATTGCATGTGTGTTCTTTTTACTAACAACAACTTCAGTCATTTCATGACTGTTCTTTTCACATACCACATATGTATCCACCAGTGTCATTGAAATGTGTGTTCTCTTCAGAGACCACACATGGATCGACCAGTGTCATTACATTTGTGTTCTTTTTACTAACAACAACTGGAGTCATTGCATGTGTGTTCTTTTCACATACCACATATGGATCCACTAGTGTCATTGCATGTGTGCTCTTTTCACAAGCCACCTATGGATCCACCAGTGTCATTGCATGTGTGTTCTTTTTACTAACAACAACTAGAGTCATTGAAATGTGTGTTCTGTTCACATACCACCAATCGATCCACCAGTTTCATTCCATGTGTGCTCTTTTCACAATCCACCTATGGATCCACCCGTGTCATTGCATGTGTGTTCTTTTTACTAACAACAACCAGAGTCATTGCATGTGTGTTCTTTTCACATACCACATATGGATCCACCAGTGTCATTGCATGTGTGTTCTTTTTACTAACAACACTCAGAGTCATTGAAATGTGTGTTCTCTTTAAAGACCACACATGGATCCACCAGTGTCATTGCATGTGTGTTCTTTTTACTAACAACAACTAGAGTCATTGAAATGTGTGTTCTTTTCACATACCACCTATGGATCCACCAGTGTCATTGCATGTGTGTTCTTTTCATAATCCACCTATGGATCCACCAGTGTCATTGCATGTGTGTTCTTTTCACAATCCACCTATGGATCCACCAGTGTCATTGCATGTGTGTTCTTTTTACTAACAACAACTGGAGTCATTTCATGACTATTCTTTTCACATACCACATATGGATCCACCAGTGTCATTGAAATGTGTGTTCTTTTCAGAGACCACACATGGATCCACCAGTGTCATTGCATGTGTGTTCTTTTTACTAACAACAACTAGAGTCATTGAAATGTGTGTTCTTTTCACATACCACCTATGGATCCAGCAGTGTCATTGCATGTGTGTTCTTTTCACAAATGTGTGTTCTTTTCACATACCACCTATGGATCCAGCAGTGTCATTGCATGTGTGTTCTTTTCACAATCCACCTATGGATCCACCAGTGTCATTGCATGTGTGTTCTTTTTACTAACAACAACCAGAGTCATTGAAATGTGTGGTCTCTTTAGAGACCACACATGGATCCACCAGTGTCATTGCATGTGTGTTCTTTTTACTAACAACAACCAGAGTCATTGAAATGTGTGTTCTTTACACATACCACATATGGATCCACCAGTGTCATTGCATGTGTGTTCTTTTTACTAACAACAACCAGAGTCATTGAATGTGTGTTCTCTTTACTAAGAACAACTAGAGTCATTGAAATGTATGTTCTCTTTAGATACCACACATGGATCCACCAGTGTCATTGCATGTGTGTTCTTTTTACTAACAACAACTAGAGTCATTGAAATGTGTGTTCTCTTCAGAGACCACAGATGGATCCACCAGTGTCATTACATGTGTGTTCTTTTTACTAACAACAACTGGAGTCATTGCATGTGTGTTCTTTTCACATACCACATATGGATCCACTAGTGTCATTGCATGTGTGCTCTTTTCACAATCCACCTATGGATCCACCAGTATCATTTCATGTGTGTTCTTTTTACTAACAACAACTGGATTCATTTCAAGAATGTTCTTTTCACATACCACATATGGATCCACCAGTGTCATTGAAATGTGTGTTCTCTTCAGAGACCACACATGGATCCACCAGTGTCATTGCATGTGCGTTCTTTTTACTAACAACAACTGGAGTCATTGCATGTGTGTTCTTTTCACATACCACATATGGATTCACTAGTGTCATTGCATGTGTTCTCTTTTCACAATCCACCTATGGATCCACTAGTGTCATTGCATGTATGTTCTTTTTACTAACAACAACCAGAGTCACTGAAATGTGTGTTCTTTTCACATACCACCTATGGATCCACCAGTGTCATTGCATGTGTGTTCTTTTCACAATCCACCTATGGATCCACCAGTGTGATTGCATGTGTGTTCTTTTTACTAACAACAACTGGAGTCATTTCATGGCTGTTCTTTTCACATACCACATATGGATCCACAAGTGTCATTGAAATGTGTGTTCTCTTCAGAGACCACACATGGATCCACCAGTGTCATTGCACGTGTGTTATTTTTACTAACAACAACCAGAGTCATTGAAATGTGTGTTCTTTTCACATACCACCTATGGATCCACCAGTGTCATTGCATGTGTGTTCTTTTCATAATCCACCTATGGATCCACCAGTGTCATTGCATGTGTGTTCTTTTCACAATCCACCTATGGATCCACCAGTGTCATTGCATGTGTGTTCTTTTTACTAACAACAACTGGAGTCATTTCATGACTATTTTTTTCACATACCACATATGGATCGACCAGTGTCATTGAAATGTGTGTTCTTTTCAGAGACCACACATGGATCCACCAGTGTCATTGCATGTGTGTTCTTTTTACTAACAACAACTAGAGTCATTGAAATGTGTGTTCTTTTCACATACCACCTATGGATCCACAGTGTCATTGCATGTGTGTTCTTTTCACAATCCACCTATGGATCCACCAGTGTCATTGAATGTGTGTTCTTTTTACTAACAACAACCAGAGTCATTCCATCTGTGTTCTTTTCACATACCACATATGCATCCACCAGTGTCATTGCATGTGTGTTCTTTTTACTAACAACAACCAGAGTCATTGAAATGTGTGGTCTCTTTAGAGACCACACATGGATCCACCAGTGTCATTGCATGTGTGTTCTTTTTACTAACAACAACCAGAGTCATTGAAATGTGTGTTCTTTACACATACCACATATGGATCCACCAGTGTCATTGCATGTGTGTTCTTTTTACTAACAACAACCAGAGTCATTGAATGTGTGTTCTCTTTACTAAGAACAACTAGAGTCATTGAAATGTATGTTCTCTTTAGATACCACACATGGATCCACCAGTGTCATTGCATGTGTGTTCTTTTTACTAACAACAACTAGAGTCATTGAAATGTGTGTTCTCTTTAGAGACCACAGATGGATCCACCAGTGTCATTACATGTGTGTTCTTTTTACTAACAACAACTGGAGTCATTGCATGTGTGTTCTTTTCACATACCACATATGGATCCACTAGTGTCATTGCATGTGTGCTCTTTTCACAATCCACCTATGGATCCACCAGTATCATTTCATGTGTGTTCTTTTTACTAACAACAACTGGATTCATTTCAAGAATGTTCTTTTCACATACCACATATGGATCCACCAGTGTCATTGAAATGTGTGTTCTCTTCAGAGACCACACATGGATCCACCAGTGTCATTGCATGTGCGTTCTTTTTACTAACAACAACTGGAGTCATTGCATGTGTGTTCTTTTCACATACCACATATGGATTCACTAGTGTCATTGCATGTGTTCTCTTTTCACAATCCACCTATGGATCCACTAGTGTCATTGCATGTATGTTATTTTTACTAACAACAACCAGAGTCATTGAAATGTGTGTTCTTTTCACATACCACCTATGGATCCACCAGTGTCATTGCATGTGTGTTCTTTTCACAATCCACCTATGGATCCACCAGTGTGATTGCATGTGTGTTATTTTTACTAACAACAACCAGAGTCATTGAAATGTGTGTTCTTTTCACATACCACCTATGGATCCACCAGTGTCATTGCATGTGTGTTCTTTTCATAATCCACCTATGGATCCACCAGTGTCATTGCATGTGTGTTCTTTTCACAATCCACCTATGGATCCACCAGTGTCATTGCATGTGTGTTCTTTTTACTAACAACAACTGGAGTCATTTCATGACTATTCTTTTCACATACCACATATGGATCGACCAGTGTCATTGAAATGTGTGTTCTTTTCAGAGACCACACATGGATCCACCAGTGTCATTGCATGTGTGTTCTTTTTACTAACAACAACTAGAGTCATTGAAATGTGTGTTCTTTTCACATACCACCTATGGATCCACAGTGTCATTGCATGTGTGTTCTTTTCACAATCCACCTATGGATCCACCAGTGTCATTGAATGTGTGTTCTTTTTACTAACAACAACCAGAGTCATTCCATCTGTGTTCTTTTCACATACCACATATGCATCCACCAGTGTCATTGCATGTGTGTTCTTTTTACTAACAACAACCAGAGTCATTGAAATGTGTGGTCTCTTAAGAGACCACACATGGATCCACCAGTGTCATTGCATGTGTGTTCTTTTTACTAACAACAACCAGAGTCATTGAAATGTGTGTTCTTTACACATACCACATATGGATCCACCAGTGTCATTGCATGTGTGTTCTTTTTACTAACAACAACCAGAGTCATTGAATGTGTGTTCTCTTTACTAAGAACAACTAGAGTCATTGAAATGTATGTTCTCTTTAGATACCACACATGGATCCACCAGTGTCATTGCATGTGTGTTCTTTTTACTAACAACAACTAGAGTCATTGAAATGTGTGTTCTCTTCAGAGACCACAGATGGATCCACCAGTGTCATTACATGTGTGTTCTTTTTACTAACAACAACTGGAGTCATTGCATGTGTGTTCTTTTCACATACCACATATGGATCCACTAGTGTCATTGCATGTGTGCTCTTTTCACAATCCACCTATGGATCCACCAGTATCATTTCATGTGTGTTCTTTTTACTAACAACAACTGGATTCATTTCAAGAATGTTCTTTTCACATACCACATATGGATCCACCAGTGTCATTGAAATGTGTGTTCTCTTCAGAGACCACACATGGATCCACCAGTGTCATTGCATGTGCGTTCTTTTTACTAACAACAACTGGAGTCATTGCATGTGTGTTCTTTTCACATACCACATATGGATTCACTAGTGTCATTGCATGTGTTCTCTTTTCACAATCCACCTATGGATCCACTAGTGTCATTGCATGTATGTTATTTTTACTAACAACAACCAGAGTCATTGAAATGTGTGTTCTTTTCACATACCACCTATGGATCCACCAGTGTCATTGCATGTGTGTTCTTTTCACAATCCACCTATGGATCCACCAGTGTGATTGCATGTGTGTTATTTTTACTAACAACAACCAGAGTCATTGAAATGTGTGTTCTTTTCACATACCACCTATGGATCCACCAGTGTCATTGCATGTGTGTTCTTTTCATAATCCACCTATGGATCCACCAGTGTCATTGCATGTGTGTTCTTTTCACAATCCACCTATGGATCCACCAGTGTCATTGCATGTGTGTTCTTTTTACTAACAACAACTGGAGTCATTTCATGACTATTCTTTTCACATACCACATATGGATCGACCAGTGTCATTGAAATGTGTGTTCTTTTCAGAGACCACACATGGATCCACCAGTGTCATTGCATGTGTGTTCTTTTTACTAACAACAACTAGAGTCATTGAAATGTGTGTTCTTTTCACATACCACCTATGGATCCACAGTGTCATTGCATGTGTGTTCTTTTCACAATCCACCTATGGATCCACCAGTGTCATTGAATGTGTGTTCTTTTTACTAACAACAACCAGAGTCATTCCATCTGTGTTCTTTTCACATACCACATATGCATCCACCAGTGTCATTGCATGTGTGTTCTTTTTACTAACAACAACCAGAGTCATTGAAATGTGTGGTCTCTTTAGAGACCACACATGGATCCACCAGTGTCATTGCATGTGTGTTCTTTTTACTAACAACAACCAGAGTCATTGAAATGTGTGTTCTTTACACATACCACATATGGATCCACCAGTGTCATTGCATGTGTGTTCTTTTTACTAACAACAACCAGAGTCATTGAATGTGTGTTCTCTTTACTAAGAACAACTAGAGTCATTGAAATGTATGTTCTCTTTAGATACCACACATGGATCCACCAGTGTCATTGCATGTGTGTTCTTTTTACTAACAACAACTAGAGTCATTGAAATGTGTGTTCTCTTCAGAGACCACAGATGGATCCACCAGTGTCATTACATGTGTGTTCTTTTTACTAACAACAACTGGAGTCATTGCATGTGTGTTCTTTTCACATACCACATATGGATCCACTAGTGTCATTGCATGTGTGCTCTTTTCACAATCCACCTATGGATCCACCAGTATCATTTCATGTGTGTTCTTTTTACTAACAACAACTGGATTCATTTCAAGAATGTTCTTTTCACATACCACATATGGATCCACCAGTGTCATTGAAATGTGTGTTCTCTTCAGAGACCACACATGGATCCACCAGTGTCATTGCATGTGCGTTCTTTTTACTAACAACAACTGGAGTCATTGCATGTGTGTTCTTTTCACATACCACATATGGATTCACTAGTGTCATTGCATGTGTTCTCTTTTCACAATCCACCTATGGATCCACTAGTGTCATTGCATGTATGTTATTTTTACTAACAACAACCAGAGTCATTGAAATGTGTGTTCTTTCCACATACCACCTATGGATCCACCAGTGTCATTGCATGTGTGTTCTTTTCACAATCCACCTATGGATCCACCAGTGTGATTGCATGTGTGTTCTTTTTACTAACAACAACTGGAGTCATTTCATGACTGTTCTTTTCACATACCACATATGGATCCAGCAGTGTCATTGAAATGTGTGTTCTCTTCAGAGACCACACATGGATCCACCAGTGTCATTGCACGTGTGTTATTTTTACTAACAACAACCAGAGTCATTGAAATGTGTGTTCTTTTCACATACCACCTATGGATCCACCAGTGTCATTGCATGTGTGTTCTTTTCATAATCCACCTATGGATCCACCAGTGTCATTGCATGTGTGTTCTTTTCACAATCCACCTATGGATCCACCAGTGTCATTGCATGTGTGTTCTTTTTACTAACAACAACTGGAGTCATTTCATGACTATTCTTTTCACATACCACATATGGATCCACCAGTGTCATTGAAATGTGTGTTCTTTTCAGAGACCACACATGGATCCACCAGTGTCATTGCATGTGTGTTCTTTTTACTAACAACAACTAGAGTCATTGAAATGTGTGTTCTTTCCACATACCACCTATCGATCCACCAGTGTCATTGCATGTGTGTTCTTTTCACAATCCACCTATGGATCCACCAGTGTCATTGAATATGTGTTCTTTTTACTAACAACAACCAGAGTCATTCCATCTGTGTTCTTTTCACATACCACATATGCATCCACCAGTGTCATTGCATGTGTGTTCTTTTTACTAACAACAACCAGAGTCATTGAAATGTGTGTTCTCTTTAGAGACCACACATGGATCCACCAGTGTCATTGCATGTGTGTTCTTTTTACTAACAACAACCAGAGTCATTGAAATGTGTGTTCTTTACACATACCACATATGGATCCACCAGTGTCATTGCATGTGTGTTCTTTTTACTAACAACAACCAGAGTCATTGAATGTGTGTTCTCTTTACTAAGAACAACTAGAGTCATTGAAATGTATGTTCTCTTTAGATACCACACATGGATCCACCAGTGTCATTGCATGTGTGTTCTTTTTACTAACAACAACTAGAGTCATTGAAATGTGTGTTCTCTTCAGAGACCACAGATGGATCCACCAGTGTCATTACATGTGTGTTCTTTTTACTAACAACAACTGGAGTCATTGCATGTGTGTTCTTTTCACATACCACATATGGATCCACTAGTGTCATTGCATGTGTGCTCTTTTCACAATCCACCTATGGATCCACCAGTATCATTTCATGTGTGTTCTTTTTACTAACCACAACCAGAGTCATTGAAATGTGTGTTCTCTTTAGAGACCCCACATGGATCCACCAGTGTCATTGCATCTGTGCTCTTTTTACTAACAACAACCAGAGTCATTGAAATGTGTGTTCTCTTTAGAGACCACACATGGATCCACCAGTGTCATTGCATGTGTGTTCTTTTTACTAACAACAACCAGAGTCATTGAAATGTGTGTTCTTTACACATACCACATATGGATCCACCAGTGTCATTGCATGTGTGTTCTTTTTACTAACAACAACCAGAGTCATTGAATGTGTGTTCTCTTTACTAAGAACAACTAGAGTCATTGAAATGTATGTTCTCTTTAGATACCACACATGGATCCACCAGTGTCATTGCATGTGTGTTCTTTTTACTAACAACAACTAGAGTCATTGAAATGTGTGTTCTCTTCAGAGACCACAGATGGATCCACCAGTGTCATTACATGTGTGTTCTTTTTACTAACAACAACTGGAGTCATTGCATGTGTGTTCTTTTCACATACCACATATGGATCCACTAGTGTCATTGCATGTGTGCTCTTTTCACAATGCACATATGGATCCACCAGTATCATTTCATGTCTGTTCTTTTTACTAACAACAACCAGAGTCATTGAAATGTGTGTTCTCTTTAGAGACCCCACATGGATCCACCAGTGTCATTGCATCTGTGCTCTTTTTACTAACAACGACCAGTGTCATTGCATGCGAGTTATTTTCACATACCACATATGGATCCACCAGTGTCATTGCATGTGTGTTATCTTCAGAGACTACACATGGATCCACCAATGTCATTGCATGTGCGTTCTTGTTACCAACAACAACCAGAGTCATTGGATGTGTGTTCTTTTCACATACCACATATGGATCCACCAGTGTCATTGCATGTGTGTTCTTTTCACAATCCACCTATGGATCCACTAGTGTCATTACATGTGTGTTCTTTTTACTAACAACAACTTCAGTCATTTCATGACTGTTCTTTTCACATACCACATATGTATCCACCAGTGTCATTGAAATGTGTGTTCTCTTCAGAGACCACACATGGATCGACCAGTGTCATTACATGTGTGTTCTTTTTACTAACAGCAACTGGAGTCATTGCATGTGTGTTCTTTTCACATACCACGTATGGATCCACTAGTGTCATTGCATGTGTGCTCTTTTCACAAGACACCTATGGATCCACCAGTGTCATTGCATGTGTGTTCTTTTTACTAACAACTAGAGTCATTGAAATGTGTGTTCTGTTCACATACCACCAATGGATCCACCAGTTTCATTCCATGTGTGTTCTTTTCACAATCCACCTATGGATCCACCCGTGTCATTGCATGTGTGTTCTTTTTAATAACAACAACCAGTCATTGCATGTGTGTTCTTTTCACATACCACATATGGATCCACCAGTGTCGTTGCATGTGTGTTCTTTTTACTAACAACACTCAGAGTCATTGAAATGTGTGTTCTCTTTAAAGACCACACATGGATCCACCAGTGTCATTGCATGTGTGTTCTTTTTACTAACAACAACTAGAGTCATTGAAATGTGTGTTCTTTTCACATACCACCTATGGATCCACCAGTGTCATTGCATGTGTGTTCTTTTCATAATCCACCTATGGATCCACCAGTGTCATTGCATGTGTGTTCTTTTCACAATCCACCTATGGATCCACCAGTGTCATTGCATGTGTGTTCTTTTTACTAACAACAACTGGAGTCATTTCATGACTATTCTTTTCACATACCACATATGGATCCACCAGTGTCATTGAAATGTGTGTTCTCTTCAGAGACCACACATGGATCCACGAGTGTCATTGCATGTGTGTTCTTTTTACTAACAACAACTAGAGTCATTGAAATGTGTGTTATTTTCACATACCACCTATGGATCCACCAGTGTCATTGCATGCGTGTTCTTTTCACAATCCACCTATGGATCCACCAGTTTCATTGAATGTGTGTTCTTTTTACTAACAACAACCAGAGTCATTCCATCTGTGTTCTTTTCACATACCATATATGCATCCACCAGTGTCATTGCATGTGTGTTCTTTTTACTAACAACAACTAGAGTCATTGAAATGTGTGTTCTCTTTAGAGACCACACATGGATCCACCAGTGTCATTGCATGTGTGTTCTTTTTACTAACAACAACCAGAGTCATTGAAATGTGTGTTCTTTACACATACCACATATGGATCCACCAGTGTCATTGCATGTGTGTTCTTTTTACTAACAACAACCAGAGTCTTTGAATGTGTGTTCTCTTTACTAAGAACAACTAGAGTCATTGAAATGTATGTTCTCTTTAGATACCACACATGTATCCACCATTGTCATTGCATGTGTGTTCTTTTTACTAACAACAACTAGAGTCATTGAAATGTGTGTTCTCTTCAGAGACCACAGATGGATCCACCAGTGTCATTACATGTGTGTTCTTTTTACTAACAACAACTAGAGTCATTGCATGTGTGTTCTTTTCACATACCACATATGGATCCACTAGTGTCATTGCATGTGTGCTCTTTTCACAATCCACCTATGGATCCACCAGTATCATTGCATGTGTGTTCTTTTTACTAACAACAACTGGATTCATTCATGAATGTTCTTTTCACATACCACATATGGATCCACCAGTGTCATTGAAATGTGTGTTCTCTTCAGAGACCACACATGGATCCACCAATGTCATTGCATGTGTGTTCTTTTTACTAACAACAACTGGAGTCATTGCATGTCACATCCCAAGATTTTCCAAATCTTGTAATGTGAAAATAAATGAATAAAATAAAACCTTGTTTGATTTTCAGGGCTAGAAGAAACTTTTGAATCCAATTGGAAACCTTCAAACCAATTTGGATTAAATAAATCCTAAAGGGATTTAACAAGATAAATATTTTAATAAAGGAAAAATAAAAACTATTTTATTAGTACTTTGAAATCTTTTAAGAAAATGGTTTTAACTTTCAAATTGAAAAGAAAGGATTTTAAGTAAAGATGATTTTATAAAGTCAAACTAAACCTTGGCCAAGTTGTGAAACAAAAGGTTTTGCTTTGATTAAAAATAATAAAGGATATTTAAAATAAAACAATAAAGGATTAATATCCAAGTTTTATTAATAAAATTTTATTTATTTCTAAATCCTCAAAACTGGTTTATTCAATTTAAATAAGTTTTCCAAATGATTTATATTCCCAAATAAAATCTACTGAATGGTTTGGTATTATTTTAGTTTCCAAAAATAAAGTTTTAATTAAACAAATCCTATTTGATTTAATAATAATGGTCCATTTTAATAAATAAATGGAATCTAAAAAGATTTAAAATATTATTTTATTTTATTTCTGAAATTGGTTTTGTTACTAAACAGAACCAAGTCAAACTTTCAAAGATTTGGTGATGGTTTGAATTGATTTGAACCTTGTTTGTTTGTTTGAAAATCAAAACAGGAAAATAGAAATAGAAAAGGAAAAGAATTCAGAAACAGAAAAAAATAAGAAAAGGGTCAACCCAACCCAGCAGCCCAAACAGGCCCAGAAACAGCCCAGCTCCTCACCCCGAAAGAAAACGTTTCGCACTAGTATTCGAACCCGCGCAGAGACTGACCAGTGGACCTCCCCCTCGTTTCTTCCCCACTGACCAGTAGACCCCACTTTCCCTGTTCATCCTCCTCACCCGCGCGACCCTGTCTCCCCCAAACCTCGCTGCCGTTGCTGCCATTCAAGCCACGATCAATTCGCAATAATGCCGCACCATAATCTCACCGT
Source organism: Avena sativa (assembly GCA_916181665.1). NCBI lineage: Eukaryota > Viridiplantae > Streptophyta > Magnoliopsida > Poales > Poaceae > Avena > Avena sativa. The sequence goes on from OV702290.1 coordinate 35,656,811, forward strand.
GACTGCATGCTATTAAGCGCCAGCGCTTACTCCGCCTTTCCCCTCTGTCGCCACTCCCTCTCTGCCCCGAGGCTGCCACGAATCGAGCTAGTACTCCCTCTGCTCCGACCACCGTCTCCGACCAATTCAGGCCAGTACACACCACCCCGTGCCTCCCCGAGCATGCTAGGAGAATCCCCACTCCCAGACACTTCTCCCTGTACCCACCGTTCAACCGCGGGCGCCCCAGAGCGTCGGCTTTGACAAGCTCTGACAGCGCCGCCGTCTGTCTCGTCTCCGTCGAACTTCCCCGGTAAGCCTCGACCGCCCCTAGCTTTTCCATGGATGCTCACATCATCTCCAGCTCCGTCCGCGTCTAACCGTACCGTTCATTTGCCCTGGGGTGAACTGCAGCATCTCCCCGTCGTCGACCAGAGCCACCAGACGCCGTTGCAAGCTCCGGTGAGGAATTACAGCAAACCTCGTGCGCCCCTTGCCACGTCGAGCACACGACGAGCTTCCCCAGCCTCCTGTGATCTCAATGAGCCTACTCCCTCCCCCTCTCGCTTCCTGTTTCGCCAGCGCCGCCACTGTCTGACCGTCGCCACCTATGGATCCACCAATGTTATTGCATGTGTGTTCTTTTTACTAACAACAACCAGAGTCATTTCATGACTGATCTTTTCACATACCACATATGGATCCATGAGTGTCATTGAAATGTGTGTTCTCTTTAGAGACCACACATGGATCCACCAGTGTCATTGCATGTGTGTTCTTTTTACTAATAACAACTGGAGTCATTGCATGTGTGTTCTTTTCACATACCACATATGGATCCTCCAGTGTCATTGCATGTGTGCTCTTTTCACAATCCACCTATGGATGCACCAGTGTCATTCCATGTGTTTTCTTTTTACTAACAACCAGAGTCATTGCTTGTGTGTTCTTTTCACATACCACATATGGATCCACAAGTGTCATTGCATGTGTGTTCTTTTCACAATCACCTATGGCTCCACCGGTGTCATTGCATGTGTGTGCTTTTTACTAACAACAACCAGAGTCATTGAAATGTGTGTTCTTTTCACATACCACCTATGGATCCACCAGTGTCATTGCATGTGTGTTATTTTCACAATCCACCTATGGATCCAGCAGTGTCATTGCATGTGTGTTCTTTTTACTAACAACAACTAGAGTCATTGAAATGTGTGTTCTTTTCACATACCACCTATGGATCCACCAGTGTCATTGCATGTGTGTTCTTTTCATAATCCACCTATGGATCCACCAGTGTCATTGCATGTGTGTTCTTTTCACAATCCACCTATGGATCCACCAGTGTCATTGCATGTGTGTTCTTTTTACTAACAACAACTGGAGTCATTTCATGACTATTCTTTTCACATACCACATATGGATCCACCAGTGTCATTGAAATGTGTGTTCTCTTCAGAGACCACACATGGATCCACCAGTGTCATTGCATGTGTGTTCTTTTTACTAACAACAACTAGAGTCATTGAAATGTGTGTTATTTTCACATACCACCTATGGATCCACCAGTGTCATTGCATGTGTGTTCTTTTCACAATCCACCTATGGATCCACCAGTTTCATTGAATGTGTGTTCTTTTTACTAACAACAACCAGAGTCATTCCATCTGTGTTCTTTTCACATACCATATATGCATCCACCAGTGTCATTGCATGTGTGTTCTTTTTACTAACAACAACTAGAGTCATTGAAATGTGTGTTCTCTTTAGAGACCACACATGGATCCACCAGTGTCATTGCATGTGTGTTCTTTTTACTAACAACAACCAGAGTCATTGAAATGTGTGTTCTTTACACATACCACATATGGATCCACCAGTGTCATTGCATGTGTGTTCTTTTTACTAACAACAACCAGAGTCTTTGAATGTGTGTTCTCTTTACTAAGAACAACTAGAGTCATTGAAATGTATGTTCTCTTTAGATACCACACATGGATCCACCATTGTCATTGCATGTGTGTTCTTTTTACTAACAACAACTAGAGTCATTGAAATGTGTGTTCTCTTCAGAGACCACAGATGGATCCACCAGTGTCATTACATGTGTGTTCTTTTTACTAACAACAACTGGAGTCATTGCATGTGTGTTCTTTTCACATACCACATATGGATCCACTAGTGTCATTGCATGTGTGCTCTTTTCACAATCCACCTATGGATCCACCAGTATCATTGCATGTGTGTTCTTTTTACTAACAACAACTGGATTCATTCATGAATGTTCTTTTCACATACCACATATGGATCCACCAGTGTCATTGAAATGTGTGTTCTCTTCAGAGACCACACATGGATCCACCAGTGTCATTGCATGTGTGTTCTTTTTACTAACAACAACTGGAGTCATTGCATGTCACATCCCAAGATTTTCCAAATCTTGTAATGTGAAAAAAAATGAATAAAATAAAACCTTGTTTGATTTTCAGGGCTAGAAGAAACTTTTGAATCCAATTGGAAACCTTCAAACCAATTTGGATTAAATAAATCCTAAAGGGATTTAACAAGATAAATATTTTAATAAAGGAAAAATAAAAACTATTTTATTAGTACTTTGAAATCTTTTAAGAAAATGGTTTTAACTTTCAAATTGAAAAGAAAGGATTTTAAGTAAAGATGATTTTATAAAGTCAAACTAAACCTTGGCCAAGTTGTGAAACAAAAGGTTTTGCTTTGATTAAAAATAATAAAGGATATTTAAAATAAAACAATAAAGGATTAATATCCAAGTTTTATTAATAAAAGTTTATTTATTTCTAAATCCTCAAAACTGGTTTATTCAATTTAAATAAGTTTTCCAAATGATTTATATTCCCAAATAAAATCTACTGAATGGTTTGGTATTATTTTAGTTTCCAAAAATAAAGTTTTAATTAAACAAATCCTATTTGATTTAATAATAATGGTCCATTTTAATAAATAAATGGAATCTAAAAAGATTTAAAATATTATTTTATTTTATTTCTGAAATTGGTTTTGTTACTAAACAGAACCAAGTCAAACTTTCAAAGATTTGGTGATGGTTTGAATTGATTTGAACCTTGTTTGTTTGTTTGAAAATCAAAACAGGAAAATAGAAATAGAAAAGGAAAAGAATTCAGAAACAGAAAAAAATAAGAAAAGGGTCAACCCAACCCAGCAGCCCAAACAGGCCCAGAAACAGCCCATCTCCTCACCCCGAAAGAAAACGTTTCGCACTAGTATTCGAACCCGCGCAGAGACTGACCAGTGGACCTCCCCCTCGTTTCTTCCCCACTGACCAGTAGACCCCACTTTCCCTGTTCATCCTCCTCACCCGCGCGACCCTGTCTCCCCCAAACCTCGCTGCCGTTGCTGCCATTCAAGCCACGATCAATTCGCAATAATGCCGCGCCATAATCTCACCGTGACTGCACGCTATTAAGCGCCAGCGCTTACTCCGCCTTTCCCCTCTGTCGCCACTCCCTCTCTGCCCCGAGGCTGCCACGAATCGAGCTAGTACTCCCTCTGCTCCGACCATCGTCTCCGACCAATTCAGGCCAGTACACACCACCCCGTGCCTCCCCGAGCATGCTAGGAGAATCCCCACTCCCAGACACTTCTCCCTGTACCCACCGTTCAACCGTGGGCGCCCCAGAGCGTTGGCTTTGACAAGCTCTGACAGCGCCGCCGTCTGTCTCGTCTCCGTCGAACTTCCCCGGTAAGCCTCGACCGCCCCTAGCTTTTCCATGGATGCTCACATCATCTCCAGCTCCGTCCGCGTCTAACCGTACCGTTCATTTGCCCTGGGGTGAACTGCAGCATCTCCCCGTCGTCGACCAGAGCCACCAGACGCCGTTGCAAGCTCCGGTGAGGAATTACAGCAAACCTCGTGCGCCCCTTGCCACGTCGAGCACACGACGAGCTTCCCCAGCCTCCTGTGATCTCGATGAGCCTACTCCCTCCCCCTCTCGCTTCCTGTTTCGCCAGCGCCGCCACTGTCTGACCGTCGCCACCTATGGATCCACCAATGTTATTGCATGTGTGTTCTTTTTACTAACAACAACCAGAGTCATTTCATGACTGTTCTTTTCACATACCACATATGGATCCATGAGTGTCATTGAAATGTGTGTTCTCTTTAGAGACCACACATGGATCCACCAGTGTCATTGCATGTGTGTTCTTTTTACTAATAACAACTGGAGTCATTGCATGTGTGTTCTTTTCACATACCACATATGGATCCTCCAGTGTCATTGCATGTGTGCTCTTTTCACAATCCACCTATGGATGCACCAGTGTCATTCCATGTGTTTTCTTTTTACTTAACAACCAGAGTCATTGCTTGTGTGTTCTTTTCACATACCACTTATGGATCCACAAGTGTCATTGCATGTGTGTTCTTTTCACAATCACCTATGGCTCCACCGGTGTCATTGCATGTGTGTGCTTTTTACTAACAACAACCAGAGTCATTGAAATGTGTGTTCTTTTCACATACCACCTATGGATCCACCAGTGTCATTGCATGTGTGTTATTTTCACAATCCACCTATGGATCCAGCAGTGTCATTGCATGTGTGTTCTTTTTACTAACAACAACCAGAGTCATTGCATGTGTGTTCTTTTCACATACCACATATGGATCCACCGGTGTCATTGAAATGTGTGTTCTCTTCAGAGACCACACATGGAACCACCAGTGTCATTGCATGTGTGTTATTTTTACTAACAACAACTAGAGTCATTGAAATGTGTGTTCTTTTCACATACCACCAATGGATCCACCAGTGTCATTGCATGTGTGTTCTTTTCACAATCCACCTATGGATCCACCCATGTCATTGAATGTGTGTTCTTTTTACTAACAACAACCAGAGTCATTCCATCTGTGTTCTTTTCACATACCACATGTGGATCCACCAGTGTCATTGCATGTGTGTTCTTTTTACTAACAACAACCAGAGTCATTGAAATGTGTGTTCTTTTCACATACCACCTATGGATCCACCAGTGTCATTGCATGTGTGTTCTTTTCACAATCCACCTATGGATCCACCAATGTTATTGCATGTGTGTTCTTTTTACTAACAACAACCAGAGTCATTTCATGACTGTTCTTTTCACATACCACATATGGATCCACGAGTGTCATTGAAATGTGTGTTCTCTTTAGAGACCACACATGGATCCACCAGTGTCATTGCATGTGTGTTCTTTTTACTAATAACAACTGGAGTCATTGCATGTGTGTTCTTTTCACATACCACATATGGATCCTCCAGTGTCATTGCATGTGTGCTCTTTTCACAATCCACCTATGGATGCACCAGTGTCATTCCATGTGTTTTCTTTTTACTAACAACCAGAGTCATTGCTTGTGTGTTCTTTTCACATACCACATATGGATCCACAAGTGTCATTGCATGTGTGTTCTTTTCACAATCACCTATGGATCCACCAGTGTCATTGCATGTGTGTTCTTTTTACTAACAACAACTAGAGTCATTGAAATGTGTGTTCTTTTCACATACCACCTATGGATCCACCTGTGTCATTCCATGTGTGTTCTTTTCACAATCCACCTATGGATCCACGAGTGTCATTGCATGTGTGTTCTTTTTACTAACAACAACCAGAGTCATTGCATGTGTGTTCTTTTCACATACCACATATCGATCCACTAGTGTCATTGCAAGTGTGTTCATTTTACTAACAACACTCAGAGTCATTGAAATGTGTGTTCTCTTTAGAGACCTCACATGGATCCACGAGTGTCATTGCATGTGTGTTCTTTTTACTAACAACAACTAGAGCCATTGAAATGTGTGTTCTTTTCACATACCACATATGGATCCACCAGTGTCATTGCATGTGTGTTCTTTTTACTAACAACAACCAGAGTCATTGCATGTGTGTTCTCTTTACTAACAACAACCAGAGTCATTGAAATGCGTGTTCTCTTTAGATACCACACATGGATTCACTAGTGTCATTGCATGTGTGTTCTTTTTTCTAACAACAACCAGAGTCATTGAAATGTGTGTTCTCTTCAGAGACCACACATGGATCCACCAGTGTCATTACATGTGTGTTCCTTTTACTAACAACAACTGGAATCATTGCATGTGTGTTCTTTTCACATACCATATATAGATCCACTAGTGTCCTTGCATGTGTGCTCTTTTCACAATCCACCTATGGATCCACCAGTGTCATTGCATGTGTGTTCTTTCTACTAACAACAACTAGAGTCATTTCATGACTTCTCTTTTCACATACCATATATGGATCCACCAGGGTCATTGCATGTGTGTTCTTTTCACAATCCGCCTATGGATCCACCAGTGTCATTGCATGTGTGTTCTTTTTACTAATAACAACTAGAGTCATTGAAATGTGTGTTCTCTTTAGAGACCACACATGGATCCACCAGTGTCATTGCATGTGTGTTCTTTTTACTAACAACAACTGGAGTCATTGCATGTGTGTTCTTTTCACATACCATATATGGATCCACTAGTGTCATTGCATGTGTACTCTTTTCACAATCCACCTATGGATCCACCAGTGTCATTGCATGTGTGTTCTTTTTACTAACAACAACTAGAGTCATTTCACGACTGTTCTTTTCACAAACCACATATGGATCCACCAGGGTCATTGCATGTGTGTTCTTTTCACAATCCACCTATGGATCCACCAGTGTCATTGCATGTGTGTTATTTTTACTAACAACAACCAGAGTCATTGAAATGTGTGTTCTCTTTAGAGACCCCACATGGATCCACCAGTGTCATTGCATGTGTGCTCTTTTTACTAACAACAACCAGTGTCATTGCATGCGAGTTATTTTCACATACCACATATGGATCCACCACTGTCATTGCATGTGTGTTCTCTTCAGAGACTACACATGGATCCACCAATGTTATTGCATGTGCGTTCTTGTTACCAACAACAACCAGAGTCATTGCATGTGTGTTCTTTTCACATACCACATATGGATCGACCAGTGTCATTGCATGTGTGTTCTTTTCACAATCCACCTATGGATCCACCAGTGTCATTGCATGTGTGTTCTTTTTACTAACAACAACTTCAGTCATTTCATGACTGTTCTTTTCACATACCACATATGTATCCACCAGTGTCATTGAAATGTGTGTTCTCTTCAGAGACCACACATGGATCGACCAGTGTCATTACATTTGTGTTCTTTTTACTAACAACAACTGGAGTCATTGCATGTGTGTTCTTTTCACATACCACATATGGATCCACTAGTGTCATTGCATGTGTGCTCTTTTCACAAGCCACCTATGGATCCACCAGTGTCATTGCATGTGTGTTCTTTTTACTAACAACAACTAGAGTCATTGAAATGTGTGTTCTGTTCACATACCACCAATCGATCCACCAGTTTCATTCCATGTGTGTTCTTTTCACAATCCACCTATGGATCCACCCGTGTCATTGCATGTGTGTTCTTTTTACTAACAACAACCAGAGTCATTGCATGTGTGTTCTTTTCACATACCACATATGGATCCACCAGTGTCATTGCATGTGTGTTCTTTTTACTAACAACACTCAGAGTCATTGAAATGTGTGTTCTCTTTAAAGACCACACATGGATCCACCAGTGTCATTGCATGTGTGTTCTTTTTACTAACAACAACTAGAGTCATTGAAATGTGTGTTCTTTTCACATACCACCTATGGATCCACCAGTGTCATTGCATGTGTGTTCTTTTCATAATCCACCTATGGATGCACCAGTGTCATTGCATGTGTGTTCTTTTCACAATCCACCTATGGATCCACCAGTGTCATTGCATGTGTGTTCTTTTTACTAACAACAACTGGAGTCATTTCATGACTATTCTTTTCACATACCACATATGGATCCACCAGTGTCATTGAAATGTGTGTTCTTTTCAGAGACCACACATGGATCCACCAGTGTCATTGCATGTGTGTTCTTTTTACTAACAACAACTAGAGTCATTGAAATGTGTGTTCTTTTCACATACCACCTATGGATCCACCAGTGTCATTGCATGTGTGTTCTTTTCACAATCCACCTATGGATCCACCAGTGTCATTGAATGTGTGTTCTTTTTACTAACAACAACCTGACTCATTCCATCTGTGTTCTTTTCACATACCACATATGCATCCACCAGTGTCATTGCATGTGTGTTCTTTTTACTAACAACAACCAGAGTCATTGAAATGTGTGGTCTCTTTAGAGACCACACATGGATCCACCAGTGTCATTGCATGTGTGTTCTTTTTACTAACAACAACCAGAGTCATTGAAATGTGTGTTCTTTACACATACCACATATGGATCCACCAGTGTCATTGCATGTGTGTTCTTTTTACTAACAACAACTAGAGTCATTGAAATGTATGTTCTCTTTAGATACCACACATGGATCCACCAGTGTCATTGCATGTGTGTTCTTTTTACTAACAACAACTAGAGTCATTGAAATGTGTGTTCTCTTCAGAGACCACAGATGGATCCACCAGTGTCATTACATGTGTGTTCTTTTTACTAACAACAACTGGAGTCATTGCATGTGTGTTCTTTTCACATACCACATATGGATCCACTAGTGTCATTGCATGTGTGCTCTTTTCACAATCCACCTATGGATCCACCAGTATCATTTCATGTGTGTTCTTTTTACTAACAACAACTGGATTCATTTCAAGAATGTTCTTTTCACATACCACATATGGATCCACCAGTGTCATTGAAATGTGTGTTCTCTTCAGAGACCACACATGGATCCACCAGTGTCATTGCATGTGCGTTCTTTTTACTAACAACAACTGGAGTCATTGCATGTGTGTTCTTTTCACATACCACATATGGATTCACTAGTGTCATTGCATGTGTTCTCTTTTCACAATCCACCTATGGATCCACTAGTGTCATTGCATGTATGTTCTTTTTACTAACAACAACCAGAGTCATTGAAATGTGTGTTCTTTTCACATACCACCTATGGATCCATCAGTGTCATTGCATGTGTGTTCTTTTCACAATCCACCTATGGATCCACCAGTGTGATTGCATGTGTGTTCTTTTTACTAACAACAACTGGAGTCATTTCATGACTGTTCTTTTCACATACCACATATGGATCCACCAGTGTCATTGAAATGTGTGTTCTCTTCAGAGACCACACATGGATCCACCAGTGTCATCGCACGTGTGTTATTTTTACTAACAACAACCAGAGTCATTGAAATGTGTGTTCTTTTCACATACCACCTATGGATCCACCAGTGTCATTGCATGTGTGTTCTTTTCATAATCCACCTATGGATCCACCAGTGTCATTGCATGTGTGTTCTTTTCACAATCCACCTATGGATCCACCAGTGTCATTGCATGTGTGTTCTTTTTACTAACAACAACTGGAGTCATTTCATGACTATTCTTTTCACATACCACATATGGATCCACCAGTGTCATTGAAATGTGTGTTCTTTTTAGAGACCACACATGGATCCACCAGTGTCATTGCATGTGTGTTCTTTTTACTAACAACAACTAGAGTCATTGAAATGTGTGTTCTTTCCACATACCACCTATCGATCCACCAGTGTCATTGCATGTGTGTTCTTTTCACAATCCACCTATGGATCCACCAGTGTCATTGAATATGTGTTCTTTTTACTAACAACAACCAGAGTCATTCCATCTGTGTTCTTTTCACATACCACATATGCATCCACCAGTGTCATTGCATGTGTGTTCTTTTTACTAACAACAACCAGAGTCATTGAAATGTGTGTTCTCTTTAGAGACCACACATGGATCCACCAGTGTCATTGCATGTGTGTTCTTTTTACTAACAACAACCAGAGTCATTGAAATGTGTGTTCTTTACACATACCACATATGGATCCACCAGTGTCATTGCATGTGTGTTCTTTTTACTAACAACAACCAGAGTCATTGAATGTGTGTTCTCTTTACTAAGAACAACTAGAGTCATTGAAATGTATGTTCTCTTTAGATACCACACATGGATCCACCAGTGTCATTGCATGTGTGTTCTTTTTACTAACAACAACTAGAGTCATTGAAATGTGTGCTCTCTTCAGAGACCACAGATGGATCCACCAGTGTCATTACATGTGTGTTCTTTTTACTAACAACAACTGGAGTCATTGCATGTGTGTTCTTTTCACATACCACATATGGATCCACTAGTGTCATTGCATGTGTGCTCTTTTCACAATCCACCTATGGATCCACCAGTATCATTTCATGTGTGTTCTTTTTACTAACCACAACCAGAGTCATTGAAATGTGTGTTCTCTTTAGAGACCCCACATGGATCCACCAGTGTCATTGCATCTGTGCTCTTTTTACTAACAACAACCAGAGTCATTGAAATGTGTGTTCTCTTTAGAGACCACACATGGATCCACCAGTGTCATTGCATGTGTGTTCTTTTTACTAACAACAACCAGAGTCATTGAAATGTGTGTTCTTTACACATACCACATATGGATCCACCAGTGTCATTGCATGTGTGTTCTTTTTACTAACAACAACCAGAGTCATTGAATGTGTGTTCTCTTTACTAAGAACAACTAGAGTCATTGAAATGTATGTTCTCTTTAGATACCACACATGGATCCACCAGTGTCATTGCATGTGTGTTCTTTTTACTAACAACAACTAGAGTCATTGAAATGTGTGTTCTCTTCAGAGACCACAGATGGATCCACTAGTGTCATTACATGTGTGTTCTTTTTACTAACAACAACTGGAGTCATTGCATGTGTGTTCTTTTCACATACCACATATGGATCCACTAGTGTCATTGCATGTGTGCTCTTTTCACAATGCACCTATGGATCCACCAGTATCATTTCATGTGTGTTCTTTTTACTAACAACAACCAGAGTCATTGAAATGTGTGTTCTCATTAGAGACCCCACATGGATCCACCAGTGTCATTGCATCTGTGCTCTTTTTACTAACAACAACCAGTGTCATTGCATGCGAGTTATTTTCACATACCACATATGGATCCACCAGTGTCATTGCATGTGTGTTCTCTTCAGAGACTACACATGGATCCACCAATGTCATTGCATGTGCGTTCTTGTTACCAACAACAACCAGAGTCATTGGATGTGTGTTCTTTTCACATACCACATATGGATCCACCAGTGTCATTGCATGTGTGTTCTTTTCACAATCCACCTATGGATCCACTAGTGTCATTACATGTGTGTTCTTTTTACTAACAACAACTTCAGTCATTTCATGACTGTTCTTTTCACATACCACATATGTATCCACCAGTGTCATTGAAATGTGTGTTCTCTTCAGAGACCACACATGGATCGACCAGTGTCATTACATGTGTGTTCTTTTTACTAACAGCAACTGGAGTCATTGCATGTGTGTTCTTTTCACATACCACATATGGATCCACTAGTGTCATTGCATGTGTGCTCTTTTCACAAAACACCTATGGATCCACCAGTGTCATTGCATGTGTGTTCTTTTTACTAACAACTAGAGTCATTGAAATGTGTGTTCTGTTCACATACCACCAATGGATCCACCAGTTTCATTCCATGTGTGTTCTTTTCACAATCCACCTATGGATCCACCCGTGTCATTGCATGTGTGTTCTTTTTAATAACAACAACCAGTCATTGCATGTGTGTTCTTTTCACATACCACATATGGATCCACCAGTGTCGTTGCATGTGTGTTCTTTTTACTAACAACACTCAGAGTCATTGAAATGTGTGTTCTCTTTGAAGACCACACATGGATCCACCAATGTCATTGCATGTGTGTTCTTTTTACTAACAACAACTAGAGTCATTGAAATGTGTGTTCTCTTCACATACCACCAATGGATCCACCAGTTTCATTCCATGTGTGTTCTTTTCACAATCCACCTATGGATCCACCCGTGTCATTGCATGTGTGTTCTTTTTACTCACAACAAACAGAGTCATTGCATGTGTGTTCTTTTCACATACCACATATGGATCCACCAGTGTCATTGCATGTGTGTTCTTTTTACTAACAACACTCAGAGTCATTGAAATGTGTGTTCTCTTTAAAGACCACACATGGATCCACCAGTGTCATTGCATGTGTGTTCTTTTTACTAACAACAACTAGAGTCATTGAAATGTGTGTTCTTTTCACATACCACCTATAGATCCACCAGTGTCATTGCATGTGTGTTCTTTTCATAATCCACCTATGGATCCACCAGTGTCATTGCATGTGTGTTCTTTTCACAATCCACCTATGGATCCACCATTGTAATTGCATGTGTGTTCTTTTTACTAACAACAACTGGAGTCATTTCATGACTATTATTTTCACATACCACATATGGATCCACCAGTGTCATTGAAATGTGTGTTCTCTTCAGAGACCACACATGGATCCACCAGTGTCATTGCATGTGTGTTCTTTTTACTAACAACAACTAGAGTCATTGAAATGTGTGTTATTTTCACATACCACCTATGGATCCACCAGTGTCATTGCATGTGTGTTCTTTTCACAATCCACCTATGGATCCACCAGTTTCATTGAATGTGTGTTCTTTTTACTAACAACAACCAGAGTCATTCCATCTTTCTTTTCACATACCATATATGCATCCACCAGTGTCATTGCATGTGTGTTCTTTTTACTAACAACAACTAGAGTCATTGAAATGTGTGTTCTCTTTAGAGACCACACATGGATCCACCAGTGTCATTGCATGTGTGTTCTTTTTACTAACAACAACCAGAGTCATTGAAATGTGTGTTCTTTACACATACCACATATGGATCCACCAGTGTCATTGCATGTGTGTTCTTTTTACTAACAACAACCAGAGTCTTTGAATGTGTGTTCTCTTTACTAAGAACAACTAGAGTCATTGAAATGTATGTTCTCTTTAGATACCACACATGGATCCACCATTGTCATTGCATGTGTGTTCTTTTTACTAACAACAACTAGAGTCATTGAAATGTGTGTTCTCTTCAGAGACCACAGATGGATTCACCAGTGTCATTACATGTGTGTTCTTTTTACTAACAACAACTGGAGTCATTGCATGTGTGTTCTTTTCACATACCACATATGGATCCACTAGTGTCATTGCATGTGTGCTCTTTTCACAATCCACCTATGGATCCACCAGTATCATTGCATGTGTGTTCTTTTTACTAACAACAACTGGATTCATTCATGAATGTTCTTTTCACATACCACATATGGATCCACCAGTGTCATTGAAATGTGTGTTCTCTTCAGAGACCACACATGGATCCACCAGTGTCATTGCATATGTGTTCTTTTTACTAACAACAACTGGAGTCATTGCATGTCACATCCCAAGATTTTCCAAATCTTGTAATGTGAAAATAAATGAATAAAATAAAACCTTGTTTGATTTTCAGGGCTAGAAGAAACTTTTGAATCCAATTGGAAACCTTCAAACCAATTTGGATTAAATAAATCCTAAAGGGATTTAACAAGATAAATATTTTAATAAAGGAAAAATAAAAACTATTTTATTAGTACTTTGAAATCTTTTAAGAAAATGGTTTTAACTTTCAAATTGAAAAGAAAGGATTTTAAGTAAAGATGATTTTATAAAGTCAAACTAAACCTTGGCCAAGTTGTGAAACAAAAGGTTTTGCTTTGATTAAAAATAATAAAGGATATTTAAAATAAAACAATAAAGGATTAATATCCAAGTTTTATTAATAAAAGTTTATTTATTTCTAAATCCTCAAAACTGGTTTATTCAATTTAAATAAGTTTTCCAAATGATTTATATTCCCAAATAAAATCTACTGAATGGTTTGGTATTATTTTAGTTTCCAAAAATAAAGTTTTAATTAAACAAATCCTATTTGATTTAATAATAATGGTCCATTTTAATAAATAAATGGAATCTAAAAAGATTTAAAATATTATTTTATTTTATTTCTGAAATTGGTTTTGTTACTAAACAGAACCAAGTCAAACTTTCAAAGATTTGGTGATGGTTTGAATTGATTTGAACCTTGTTTGTTTGTTTGAAAATCAAAACAGGAAAATAGAAATAGAAAAGGAAAAGAATTCAGAAACAGAAAAAAATAAGAAAAGGGTCAACCCAACCCAGCAGCCCAAACAGGCCCAGAAACAGCCCAGCTCCTCACCCCGAAAGAAAACGTTTCGCACTAGTATTCGAACCCGCGCAGAGACTGGCCAGTGGACCTCCCCCTCGTTTCTTCCCCACTGACCAGTAGACCCCACTTTCCCTGTTCATCCTCCTCACCCGCGCGACCCTGTCTCCCCCAAACCTCGCTGCCGTTGCTGCCATTCAAGCCACGATCAATTCGCAATAATGCCGCGCCATAATCTCACCGTGACTGCACGCTATTAAGCGCCAGCGCTTACTCCGCCTTTCCCCTCTGTCGCCACTCCCTCTCTGCCCCGAGGCTGCCACGAATCGAGCTAGTACTCTCTCTGCTCCGACCACCGTCTCCGACCAATTCAGGCCAGTACACACCACCCCGTGCCTCCCCGAGCATGCTAGGAGAATCCCCACTCCCAGACACTTCTCCCTGTACCCACCGTTCAACCGCGGGCGCCCCAGAGCGTCGGCTTTGACAAGCTCTGACAGCGCCGCCGTCTGTCTCGTCTCTGTCGAACTTCCCCGGTAAGCCTCGACCGCCCCTAGCTTTTCCATGGATGCTCACATCATCTCCAGCTCCGTCCGCGTCTAACCGTACCGTTCATTTGCCCTGGGGTGAACTGCAGCATCTCCCCGTCGTCGACCAGAGCCACCAGACGCCGTTGCAAGCTCCGGTGAGGAATTACAGCAAACCTCGTGCGCCCCTTGCCACGTCGAGCACACGACGAGCTTCCCCAGCCTCCTGCGATCTCGATGAGCCTACTCCCTCCCCCTCTCGCTTCCTGTTTCGCCAGCGCCGCCACTGTCTGACCGTCGCCACCGCTAGCTGCCGCCAGCGCCGCTCGCATATGGTCAAGCAGACCAGCACCGTTGGATCGAGATCTGGTGCTCACGATTAGATCACTTAGCACCGAAGGGGTACGCGATAAGGACCGTGCGATCTAATTAGATCCAACACGTCACAGAGCCGATCCGACCGAACCGGTACCAGCGAATGACGAAGCGACGCGTGGCCAGTTTTGGTTTAAACAGAAATTTGAAAACAGAATTGTTTGTGAATTTGAAAACACTATAACTTTGGATCCACACGTCCAAAAATTACAAATTTTATGTCGTTGGATTCAGGAGAGCAAGTCCTAGCCAACCATGCCCTTAGTTTAGCAAATAATATCTGTTAGGTTGCTTGTTTTTGCAGATTCTTTTGTGAGCTTGTTTAGAGTATAAAAATTGTTTAAAAATGATTTTAGAGTTAAAACTTCTGCAAAATGGTTTGTTGTGACCTTACTGACCCTAGGAACCAACCCATGGTTATGAAAATGAAATTGGAAAAATTTAGAATGGATTAATTGAACTAGTCTATTTCTAGCTAAGTAAAGATAATGGTTTTATTATGAAAAAGATTTTGGAATAAAAACTTTGAGAAAATATTTTGATTCAAGGCTACTGACCCAAAACACCAAGTCTTGAGAGTTAGAAACTTTTGGTGAGAAACTTAAAGATTTTTTTTGATTTGACAAAACCATTTCCCACCATATAAAATGTTGAATGAATTTTAAAATAGTTTTTGGGCAAAACCCTCTAACTAATGACTTTGCCATTTTGGTAAATGACCAATTTGGACCTTACAAATTTTAGACACCTAGTGGAGACCATCCTTGCAATAGAACCATCCTTTGCATGACTTAGATTCCATTGCTTTGTGAGTGAGAAATTGTTTGTTTGACTTTGGTTGGGAATGTTAGTTGATTTTGTGTTTTCTTGATTGACTCGTAGTGAATTTAGCAAAGTGTGAGACTAGCAAGATCAAGGAGTGAACCACCATTCCCTACCAAAAAGGCAAGTTACACTATCATACAAAAGTCCTACTATTTTCATTATACTTAGTGGATTTTGAAAACATGCATGAAAATAATTTTATACTTATGCTATGCTAAATCCTATTAGGATACCTTATACATTCCTTAGAGAAAACATTGTAGACGTACATGCTTAGCCATGCTTTATTGGGAAAAGAGATACATGTTGAGATTTTACAAAGTTGAGAAAAGGACTTGTGTTTTATATAATAAAACAAGGACTCAATAAACCACCTGGGTGGAGGATACTTTAAGTTTTGGAGAAGGTGGCAACAAAAGGAACCATGTCTATGGTAATCTCTTTGTGTTGTGCTCCAAAAGAAAACCCACCTAGGAACCTTAGAGATTGAACATGCTTCTCCAATTGTGGCTTTCGTGTGCAACCACATGCTATTATGGCTCTGGCTTAATCAACTACATTGGGAAGACCCATGCATTGTCTTCAGTTTACTGGACATGGGGATCTGGAATGCTTCATGGGTGCTGAAGACAAGCTAGTAATGGTGTATGGGAGGACCCTTTGGAAAGACTTCGTCACATTCTCAATCTGCTAGTACTCCATCTTGGTGAGCACTAATCCAGTAGGCCACTGGTGGCAAAAGGATGGAATTGTGACATGTGGGTAAAGTGTACTCCTTCTGCAGAAGATAATAAAATCTAAGTACTTAGCCGTGTCCCCGGATATGGACAATACTGAGCAACTAAAGTTTGAACTATGGGAGATCTCGACATTCCAACTTCTAAAATAAAAACTTGATGCCCTTGAGTGTCTACCAAGGAATTCAAAGAGATTTTATAAAAGCTTGATGCACTTGGGGTTACCAAGGTGCTCAAGAGATTTTGATGAAAACATGAACACTTGGGGTTACCAAGGAACTCATGAGATTTTATAAAACTTGATGCACTTGGAGTTACCAAGGAGCTCAAGAGATTTTGACAAGGACTTGAACACTTGAGTGTCTACCAAGGAGTTCAAGGGATTCTTGGAAAAGAGATTTGACAAAGGACCAAAACCATTTTGAAAAGATAGGATAAAATATTGCTTTATGCAAATAAGCCTAAAACTCTACTTAGCCAAATATGCATGTAGTGATAGGATCCACTCATGTTATTCATAAAAGTGAAGCTTGCCAATACAATTCAAATGTATTAACCCTTGTGGTTGTAACTTGTAATGTTGCAGGTTTGATTGATTTTAGTGAAAATTGTTCGAATAGGATTACAAAGTCTACAACCAACATCTGCCTGTGGCACTTTGAAGATGAAGGACCCCATGTCTATAGTTATTCCGCTGCAATGTAATGTAATAGCCAAATGAGCTATGTTTGATGTAATAAAATTATGTTATTCCCGGTTATAAAGTTATATTATGACCTTTGTTTCTTGATATTACATCTAAACTGTGGATGCTAGCTATTGATCCAGGGACTAGCATTGTAAACACAGGAGGGACCAACCTTATTATCAGGTTGAGGCCTCTACATTGCATGTGTGTTCTTTTCACATACCACATATGGATCCACTAGTGTCATTGCATGTGTTCTCTTTTCACAATCCACCTATGGATCCACCAGTGTCATTGCATATATGTTCTTTTTACTAACAACAACCAGAGTCATTGAAATGTGTGTTCTTTTCACATACCACCTATGGATCCACCAGTGTCATTGCATGTGTGTTCTTTTCACAATCCACCTATGGATCCACCAGTGTCATTGCATGTGTGTTCTTTTTACTAACAACAACTGGAGTCATTTCATGACTGTTCTTTTCACATACCACATATGGATCCACCAGTGTCATTGAAATGTGTGTTCTCTTCAGAGACCACACATGGATCCACCAGTGTCATTGCATGTGTGTTATTTTTACTAACAACAACGAGAGTCATTGAAATGTGTGTTCTTTTCACATACCACCTATGGATCCACCAGTGTCATTGCATGTGTGTTCTTTCACAATCCACCTATGGATCTACAAGTGTCATTGAATGTGTGTTCTTTTCACAATCCACCTATGGATCCACCAGTGTCATTGCATGTGTTTTCTTTTTACTAACAACAACCAGAGTCATTGAAATGTGTGTTCTCTTTAGAGACCCCACATGGATCCACCAGTGTCATTGCATGTGTGATCTTTTTACTAACAACAACCAGTGTCATTGCATGCGAGTTATTTTCACATACCACATATGGATCCACCAGTGTCATTGCATGTGTGTTCTCTTCAGAGACTACACATGGATCCACCAATGTCATTGCATGTGCTTTCTTGTTACCAACAACAACCAGAGTCATTGCATGTGTGTTCTTTTCACTAACAACAACCAGAGTCATTGAAATGTGTGTTCTCTTCAGAGACCACACATGGATCCACCAGTGTCATTGCATGTGTGCTCTTTTCACAATCCACCTATGTATCCACCGGTGTCATTGCATGTGTGTGCTTTTTACTAACAACAACCAGAGTCATTGAAATGTGTGTTCTTTTCACATACCACCTATGGATCCACCAGTGTCATTGCATGTGTGTTCTTTTCACAATCCACCTATGGATCCACCAGTGTCATTGCATGTGTGTTCTTTTTACTAACAACAACCAGAGTCATTGCATGTGTGTTCTTTTCACATACCACATATGGATCCACCGGCGTCATTGAAATGTGTGTTCTCTTCAGAGACCACACATGGATCCACCAGTGTCATTGCATGTGTGTTGTTTTTACTAACAACAACCAGAGTCATTGCATGTGTGTTCTTTTTACATACCACATATGGATCCACCAGTGTCATTGCATGTGTGTTATTTCACACTCCACCTATGGATCCACCAGTGTCATTGCATGTGTGTTCTTTTTACTAACAACAACTAGAGTCATTTCATGACTGTTCTTTTCACATACAACATATGGATCCACCAGTGTCATTGCATGTGTGTTCTCTTTACTAACTACAACCAAAGTCACTGCATGTGTGTTCTCTTCAGAGACCACACATGGATCCAGCAGTGTCATTGCATGTGTGTTCTTTTCACAATCCACCAATGTTAGTGCATGTGTGTTCTTTTTACTAAAAACAACCAGAGTCATTTCATGACTGTTCTTTTCACATACCACATATGGATCCACGAGTGTCATTGAAATGTGTGTTCTCTTTAGAGACCACACATGGATCCACCAGTGTCATTGCATGTGTGTTCTTTTTACTAACAACAACTGGAGTCATTGCATGTGTGTTCTTTTCACATACCACATATGGATCCACAAGTGTCATTGCATGTGTGATCTTTTCACAATCCACCTATGGATGCACCAGTGTCATTCCATGTGTTTTCTTTGTACTAACAACAACCAGAGTCATTGCTTGTGTGTTCTTTTCACATACCACATATTGATCCACCAGTGTCATTGCATGTGTGTTCTTTTCACAATCACCTATGGCTCCATCAGTGTCATTGCATGTGTGTTCTTTTTACTAACAACAACTAGAGTCATTGAAATGTGTGTTCTTTTCACATACCACCTATGGATTCACCAGTGTCATTCCATGTGTGTTCTTTTCACAATTCACCTATGGATCCACCAGTGTCATTGCATGCGTGTTCTTTTTACTAACAACAACCAGAGTCATTGCATGTGTGTTCTTTTCACATACCACATATGGATCCACCAGTGTCATTGCATGTGTGTTCTTTTTACTAACAACACTCAGAGTCATTGAAATATGTGTTCTCTTTAGAGACCACACATGGAGCCACGAGTGTCATTGCATGTGTGTTCTTTTTACTAACAACAACTAGAGTCATTGAAATGTGTGTTCTTTTCACATACCACATATGGATCCACCAGTGTCATTGCATGTGTGTTCTTTTTACTAACAACAACCAGAGTCATTGCATGTGTGTTCTCTGTACTAACAACAACTAGAGTCATTGAAATGTGTGTTCTCTTTAGATACCACAAATGGATCCACTAGTGTCATTGCATGTGTGTTCTTTTTACTAACAACAACCAGAGTCATTGAAATGTGTGTTCTCTTCAGAGACCACACATGGATCCACCAGTGTCATTACATGTGTGTTCTTTTTACTAACAACAACTGGAGTCATTGCATGTGTGTTCTTTTCACATACCATATATGGATCCACTAGTGTCATTGCATGTGTGCTCTTTTCACAATCCACCTATGGATCCACCAGTGTCATCGCATGTGTGTTCTCTTCAGAGACTACACATGGATCCACCAATGTCATTGCATGTGTGTTCTTGTTACCAACAACAACCAGATTCATTGCATGTGTGTTCATTTCACATACCACATATGGATCCACCAGTGTCATTGCATGTGTGTTCTTTTTACTAACAACAACTAGAGTCATTTCATGTGTGTTCTCTTTAGAGACCACACATGGATCCACCAGTGTCATTGCATGTGTGTTATTTTTACTAACAACAACTGGAGTCATTGCATGTGTGTTCTTTTCACATACGATATATGGATCCAGTAGTGTCATTGCATGTGTATTCTTTTCACAATCCACCTATGGATCCACCAGTGTCATTGCATGTGTGTTCTCTTCAGAGACTACACATGGATCCACCAATGTCATTGCATGTGTGTTCTTGTTACCAACAACAACCAGATTCATTGCATGTGTGTTCATTTCACATACCACATATGGATCCACCAGTGTCATTGCATGTGTGTTCTTTTCACAATCCACCTATGGATCCACTAGTGTCATTGCATGTGTGTTCTTTTTACTAACAACAACTTCAGTCATTTCATGACTGTTCTTTTCACATACCACATATGTATCCACCAGTGTCATTGAAATGTGTGTTCTCTTCAGAGACCACACATGGATCGATCAGTGTCATTACATGTGTGTTCTTTTTACTAACAACAACTGGAGTCATTGCATGTGTGTTCTTTTCACATACCACATATGGATCCACTAGTGTGATTGCATGTGTGCTCTTTTCACAAGCCACCTATGGATCCACCAGTGTCATTGCATGTGTGTTCTTTTTACTAACAACAACTAGAGTCATTGAAATGTGTGGTCTGTTCACATACCACCAATGGATCCACCAGTGTCATTCCATGTGTGTTCTTTTCACAATCCACCTATGGATCCACCCGTGTCATTGCATGTGTGTTCTTTTTACTAACAACAACCAGAGTCATTGCATGTGTGTTCTTTTCACATACCACATATGGATCCACCAGTGTCATTGCATGTGTGTTCTTTTTACTAACAACACTCAGAGTCATTGAAATCTGTGTTCTCTTTAGAGACCACACATGGATCCACCAGTGTTATGGCATGTGTTCTTTTTACTAACAACAACTAGAGTCATTGAAATGTCTGTTCTTTTCACATACCACCTATGGATCCACCAGTGTCATTGCATGTGTGTTCTTTTCACAATCCACCTATGGATCCACCAGTGTCATTGCATGTGTGTTCTTTTCACAATCCACCTATGGATCCACCAGTGTCATTGCATGTGTGTTCTTTTTACTAACAACAACTGGAGTAATTTCATGACTATTCTTTTCACATACCACATATGGATCCACCAGTGTCATTGAAATGTGTGTTCTCTTCAGAGACCACACATGGATCCACCAGTGTCATTGCATGTGTGTTCTTTTTACTAACAACAACCAGAGTCATTGAAATGTGTGTTCTTTTCACATACCACCTATGGATCCACCAGTGTCATTGCATGTGTGTTCTTTTTACTAACAACAACTGGAGTCATTGCATGTGTGTTCTTTTCACATACCACATATGGATCCACTAGTGTGATTGCATGTGTGCTCTTTTCACAAGCCACCTATGGATCCACCAGTGTCATTGCATGTGTGTTCTTTTTACTAACAACAACTAGAGTCATTGAAATGTGTGGTCTGTTCACATACCACCAATGGATCCACCAGTGTCATTCCATGTGTGTTCTTTTCACAATCCACCTATGGATCCACCCGTGTCATTGCATGTGTGTTCTTTTTACTAACAACAACCAGAGTCATTGCATGTGTGTTCTTTTCACATACCACATATGGATCCACCAGTGTCATTGCATGTGTGTTCTTTTTACTAACAACACTCAGAGTCATTGAAATCTGTGTTCTCTTTAGAGACCACACATGGATCCACCAGTGTTATGGCATGTGTTCTTTTTACTAACAACAACTAGAGTCATTGAAATGTCTGTTCTTTTCACATACCACCTATGGATCCACCAGTGTCATTGCATGTGTGTTCTTTTCACAATCCACCTATGGATCCACCAGTGTCATTGCATGTGTGTTCTTTTCACAATCCACCTATGGATCCACCAGTGTCATTGCATGTGTGTTCTTTTTACTAACAACAACTGGAGTAATTTCATGACTATTCTTTTCACATACCACATATGGATCCACCAGTGTCATTGAAATGTGTGTTCTCTTCAGAGACCACACATGGATCCACCAGTGTCATTGCATGTGTGTTCTTTTTACTAACAACAACCAGAGTCATTGAAATGTGTGTTCTTTTCACATACCACCTATGGATCCACCAGTGTCATTGCATGTGTGTTCTTTTCACAATCCACCTATGGATCCACCAATGTCATTGAATGTGTGTTCTTTTTACTAACAACAACCAGAGTCATTCCATCAGTGTTCTTTTCACATACCACATATGGATCCACCAGTGTCATTGCATGTGTGTTCTTTTTACTAACAACAACCAGAGTCATTGAAATGTGTGTTCTTTACACATACCACATATGGATCCACCAGTGTCATTGCATGTGTGTTCTTTTTACTAACAACAACTAGAGAAATTGAATGTGTGTTCTCTTTACTAAGAACAACTAGAGTCATTGAAATGTATGTTCTCTTTAGATACCACACATGGATCCACCAGTCTCATTGCATGTGTGTTCTTTTTACTAACAACAACTAGAGTCATTGAAATGTGTGTTCTCTTCAGAGACCACATATGGATCCACCAGTGTCATTACATGTGTGTTCTTTTTTCTAACAACAACTGGAGTCATTGCATGTGTGTTCATTTCACATACCACATATGGATCCACTAGTGTCATTGCATGTGTGCTCTTTTCACAATTCACCTATGGATCCACCAGTATCATTGCATGTGTGTTCTTTTTACTAACAACAACTGGATTCATTTCATGACTGTTCTTTTCACATACCACATATGGATCCATCAGTGTCATTGAAATGTATGTTCTCTTTAGAGACCACACATGGATCCACCAGTGTCATTGCATGTGTGTTCTTTTTACTAACAACAACTAGAGTCAATGCACGTGTGTTCTTTTCACATACCACATATGGATCCACTAGTGTCATTCCATGTGTTCTCTTTTCACAATCCACCTATGGATCCACCAGTGTCATTGCATGTATGTTCTTTTTACTAACAACAACCAGAGTCATTGAAATGTGTGTTCTTTTCACATACCACCTATGGATCCACCAGTGTCATTGCATGTGTGTTCTTTTCAGAATCCACCTATGGATCCAGTGTCATTGCATGTGTGTTCTTTTTACTAACAACAACCAGAGTCATTGCATGTGTGTTGTTTTCACATACCACATATGGATCCACCAGTGTCATTGCATGTGTGTTCATTTCCCAATCCACCTATGGATCCACCAGTGTCATTGCATGTGTGTTCTTTTTACTAACAACAACCAGAGTCATTGAAATGTGTGTTCTCTTTAGAGACCACACATGGATCCACCAGTGTCATTGCATGTGTGTTCTTTTCACAATCAACCTATGGATCCACCAGTGTCATTGCATGTGTGTTCTTTTTACTAACAACAACTGGAGTCATTTCATGACTGTTCTTTTCACATACCACATATGGATCCACCAGTGTCATTGAAATGTGTGTTCTCTTCAGAGACCACACATGGATCCACCAGTGTCATTGCATGTGTGTTCTTTTTACTAACAACAACCAGAGTCATTGAAATGTGTGTTCCTTTGACGTACCACCTATGGATCCACCAGTGTCATTGCATGTGTGTTCTTTTCACAATCCACCTATGGATCTACAAGTGTCATTGAATGTGTGTTCTTTTTACTAACAACAACCAGAGTCATTCCATCTGTGTTCTTTTCACATACCACATATGGATCCACCAAAGTCATTGCATGTGTGTTCTTTTGACTAACAACAACCCGAGTCATTGAAATGTGTGTTCTCATTAGAGACCACACATGGATCCACTAGTGTCATTGCATGTGTGTTCTTTTTACTAACAACAACCAGAGTCATTGAAATGTGTGTTCTTTACACATACCACATATGGATCCACCAATGTCATTGCATGTTTGTTCTTTTTACTAACAACAACCAGAGTCATTGAATGTGTGTTCTCTTTACTAACAACAACTAGAGTCATTGAAATGTATGTTCTCTTTAGATACCACACATGGATCCACCAGTGTCATTACATGTGTGTTCTTTTTACTAACAACAACTAGAGTCATTGCATGTGTGTTGTTTTCACATACCATATATGGATCCACTAGTGTCATTGCATGTCTGCTCTTTTCACAATCCACCTATGGATCCACCAGTATCATTGCATGTGTGTTCTTTTTACTAACAACAACTGGATTCATTTCATGAATGTTCTTTTCAAATACCACATATGGATCCACCAGGGTCATTGCATGTGTGTTATTTTCACAATCCACCTATGGATTCACCAGGGTCATTGCATGTGTGTTCTTTTTACTAACAACAACTAGAGTCATTGCATGTGTGTTCTTTTCACATACCACATATGGATCCACCAGTGTCATTGAAATGTTTGTTCTCTTCAGAGACCACACATGGATCCACCAGTGTCATTGCATGTGTGTTCTTTTTACTAACAACAACCAGAGTCATTGCATGTGTGTGCTTTTCACATACCACATATGGATCCACCAGTGTCATTGAAATGTGTGTTCTCTTGAGAGACCACACATGGATCCACCAGTGTCATTGCATGTGTGTTCTTTTTACTAACAGCAACTAGAGTCATTGAAATGTGTGTTCTTTTCACATACCACCTATGGATCCACCAGTGTCATTGCATGTGTGTTCTTTTTACTAACAACAACCCGAGTCATTGAAATGTTTGTTCTCTTTAGAGACCACACATGGATCCACTAGTGTCATTGCATGTGTGTTCTTTTTACTAACAACAACCAGAGTCGTTGAAATGTGTGTTCTTTACACATACCACATATGGATCCACCAGTGTCATTGCATGTTTGTTCTTTTTACTAAGAACAACCAGAGTCATTGAATGTGTGTTCTCTTTACTAACAACAACTAGAGTCATTGAAATGTATGTTCTCTTTAGATACCACACATGGATCCACCAGTGTCATTGCATGTGTGTTCTTTTTACTAACAACAACCAGTCATTGAAATGTGTGTTCTCTTCAGAGACCACACATGGATCCACCAGTGTCATTACATGTGTGTTCTTTTTACTAACAACAACTGGAGTCATTGCATGTGTGTTGTTTTCACATACCACATATGGATCCACTAGTGTCATTGCATGTGTGCTCTTTTCACAATCCACCTATGGATCCACCAGTATCATTGCATGTGTGTTCTTTTTACTAACAACAACTGGATTCATTTCAGGAATGTTCTTTTCAAATACCACATATGGATCCACCAGGGTCATTGCATGTGTGTTATTTTCACAATCCACCTATGGATCCACCAGTGTCATTGCATGTGTGTTCTTTTTACTAACAACAACCAGAGTCATTGCATGTGTGTTCTTTTCACATACCACATATGGATCCACCAGTGTCATTGAAATGTGTGTTCTCTTCAGAGACCACACATGGATCCACCAGTGTAATTGCATGTGTGGTCTTTTTACTAACAACAACTAGAGTCATTGCATGTGTGTTCTTTTCACATACCACATATGGATCCACCAGTGTCATTGAAATGTGTGTTCTCTTAAGAGACCACACATGGATCCACCAGTGTCATTGCATGTGTGTTCTTTTTACTAACAGCAACTAGAGTCATTAAAATGTGTGTTCTTTTCACATACCACCTGTGGATCCACTAGTGTCATTGCATGTGTGTTCTTTTCACAATCCACCTATGGATCCACCAGTGTCATT
Source organism: Avena sativa (assembly GCA_916181665.1). NCBI lineage: Eukaryota > Viridiplantae > Streptophyta > Magnoliopsida > Poales > Poaceae > Avena > Avena sativa. The sequence goes on from OV702290.1 coordinate 35,683,056, forward strand.
GCATGTGTGTTCTTTTTACTAACAACAACCAGAGTCATTGCATGTGTGTTCTTTTCACATACCACATATGGATCCACCGGTGTCATTGAAATGTGTGTTCTCTTCAGAGACCACACATGGAACCACCAGTGTCATTGCATGTGTGTTATTTTTACTAACAACAACCAGAGTCATTGAAATGTGTGTTCTTTTCACATACCACCCATGGATCCACCAGTGTCATTGCATGTGTGTTCTTTTCACAATCCACCTATGGATCCACCCGTGTCATTGAATGTGTGTTATTTTTACTAACAACAACCACAGTCATTCCATCTGTTGTCTTTTCACATACCACATATGGATTCACCAGTGTCATTGCATGTGTGTTCTTTTTACTAACAACAACCCGAGTCATTGAAATGTGTGTTCTCTTTAGAGACCACACATGGATCCACTAGTGTCATTGCATGTGTGTTCTTTTTACTAACAACAACCAGAGTCGTTGCAATGTGTGTTCTTTACACATACCACATATGGATCCACCCGTGTCATTGCATGTTTGTTCTTTTTACTAACAACAACCAGAGTCATTGAATGTGTGTTCTCTTTACTAACAACAACTAGAGTCATTGAAATGAATGTTCTCTTTAGATACCACACATGGATCCACCAGTGTCATTGCATGTGTGTTCTTTTTACTAACAACAACCAGAGTCATTGAAATGTGTGTTCTCTTCAGAGACCACACATGGATCCACCAGTGTCATTACATGTGTGTTCTTTTTACTAACAACAACCAGAGTCATTGAAATGTGTGTTCTCTTCAGAGACCACACATGGATCCACCAGTGTCATTACATGTGTGTTCTTTTTACTAACAACAACTGGAGTCATTGCATGTGTGTTCTTTTCACATACCACATATGGATCCACTAGTGTCATTGCATGTGTGCTCTTTTCACAATCCACCTATGGATCCACCAGTATCATTGCATGTGTGTTCTTTTTACTAACAACAACTGGATTCATTTCATGAATGTTCTTTTCAAATACTACATATGGATCCACCAGGGTCATTGCATGTGTGTTATTTTCACAATCCACCTATGGATCCACTAGTGTCATTGCATGTGTGTTCTTTTTACTAACAACAACCAGAGTCATTGCATGTGTTTTCTTTTCACATACCACATATGGATCCACCAGTGTCATTGAAATGTGTGTTCTCTTCAGAGACCACACATGGATCCACCAGTGTCATTGCATGTGTGTTCTTTTCACTAACAACAACCAGAGTCATTGAAATGTGTGTTCTCTTCAGAGACCACACATGGATCCACCAGTGTCATTGCATGTGTGCTCTTTTCACAATCCACCTATGTATCCACCGGTGTCATTGCATGTGTGTGCTTTTTACAAACAACAACCAGAGTCATTGAAATGTGCGTTCTTTTCACATAATCACCTATGGCTCCACCAGTGTCATTGAATGTGTGTTCTTTTTACTAACAACAACTAGAGTCGTTGAAATGTGTGTTCTTTACACATACCACATATGGATCCACCAGTGTCATTGCATGTTTGTTCTTTTTACTAACAACAACCAGAGTCATTGAATGTGTGTTCTCTTTACTAACAACAACTAGAGTCATTGAAATGAATGTTCTCTTTAGATACCACACATGGATCCACCAGTGTCATTGCATGTGTGTTCTTTTTACTAAGAACAACCAGAGTCATTGAAATGTGTGTTCTCTTTAGAGACCACACATGGATCCACCAATGTCATTGCATGTGTGTTGTTTTTACTAACAACAACTATAGTCATTTCATGACTGTTCTTTTCACATACCAGATATGGATCCACCAGTGTCATTGCATGTGTGTTCTTTTTACTAACAACAACCAGAGTCACTACATGTGTGTTCTCTTCAGAGACCACACATGGATCCAGCAGTGTCATTGCGTGTGTGTTCTTTTCACAATCCACCTATGGATCCACCAATGTTATTGCATGTGTGTTTTTTTACTAAAAACAACTAGAGTCATTTCATGACTGTTCTTTTCACATACCACATATGGATCCACGAGTGTCATTGAAATGTGTGTTCTCTTTAGAGACCACACATGGATCCACCAGTGTCATTGCATGTGTCTTCTTTTTACTAACAACAACTGGAGTCATTGCATGTGTGTTCTTTTCACATACCACATATGGATCCACTAGTGTCATTGCATGTGTGCTCTTTTCACAATCCACCTATGTATCCACCAGTATCATTGCATGTGTGTTCTTTTTACTAACAACAACTGGATTCATTTCATGAATGTTCTTTTCAAATACTACATATGGATCCACCAGGGTCATTGCATGTGTGTTATTTTCACAATCCACCTATGGATCCACTAGTGTCATTGCATGTGTGTTCTTTTTACTAACAACAACCAGAGTCATTGCATGTGTGTTCTTTTCACATACCACATATGGATCCACCAGTGTCATTGAAATGTGTGTTCTCTTCAGAGACCACACATGGATCCACCAGTGTCATTGCATGTGTGTTCTTTTCACTAACAACAACTAGAGTCATAGAAATGTGTGTTCTCTTCAAAGACCACACATGGATCCACCAGTGTCATTGCATGTGTTCTCTTTTCACAATCCACCTATGTATCCACCGGTGTCATTGCATGTGTGTGCTTTTTACTAACAACAACCAGAGTCATTGAAATGTGCGTTCTTTTCACATACCACCTCTGGATCCACCAGTGTCATTGCATGTGTGTTCTTTTCACAATCCACCTATGGATCCACCAGTGTCATTGCATGTGTGTTCTTTTTACTAACAACAACCAGAGTCATTGCATGTGTGTTCTTTTCACATACCACATATGGATCCACCGGTGTCATTGAAATGTGTGTTCTCTTCAGAGACCACACATGGAACCACCAGTGTCATTGCATGTGTGTTATGTTTACTAACAACAACCAGAGTCATTGAAATGTGTGTTCTTTTCACATACCACCTATGGATCCACCAGTGTCATTGCATGTGTGTTCTTTTCACAATCCACCTATGGATCCACCTGTGTCATTGAATGTGTGTTCTTTTTACTACCAACAACCAGAGTCATTCCATCTGTGTTCTTTTCACATACCACATATGGATCCACCAGTGTCATTGCATGTGTGTTCTTTTTACTAACAACAACCCGAGTCATTGAAATGTGTGTTCTCTTTAGAGACCACACATGGATCCACTAGTGTCATTGCATGTGTGTTCTTTTTACTAACAACAACCAGAGTCATTGAAATGTGTGTTCTTTACACATACCACATATGGATCCACTAGTGTCATTGCATGTTTGTTCTTTTTACTAACAACAACCATAGTCATTGAATGTGTGTTCTCTTTACTAACAGCAACTAGAGTCATTGAAATGTATGTTCTCTGTAGATACCACACATGGATCCACCAGTGTCATTGCATGTGTGTTCTTTTTACTAACAACAACCAGAGTCATTGAAATGTGTGTTCTCTTAAGAGACCACACATGGATCCACCAGTGTCATTACATGTGTGTTCTTTTTAGTAACAACAACTGGAGTCATTGCATGTGTGTTCTTTTCACATACCACATATGGATCCACTAGTGTCATTGCATGTGTGCTCTTTTCACAATCCACCTATGGATCCACCAGTATCATTGCATGTGTGTTCTTTTTACTAACAACAACTGGATTCATTTCATGAATGTTCTTTTCAAATACCACATATGGATCCACCAGGGTCATTGCATGTGTGTTATTTTCACAATCCACCTATGGATCCACCAGTGTCATTGCATGTGTGTTCTTTTTACTAACAACAACCAGAGTCACTGCATGTGTGTTCTTTTCACATACCACATATGGATCCACCAGTGTCATTGAAATGTGTGTTCTCTTCAGAGACCACACATGGATCCACCAGTGTCATTGCATGTGTGTTCTTTTCACTAACAACAACCAGAGTCATTGAAATGTGTGTTCTCTTCAGAGACCACACATGGATCCACCAGTGTCATTGCATGTGTGCTCTTTTCACAATCCACCTATGTATCCACCGGTGTCATTGCATGTGTGTGCTTTTTACTAACAACAACCAGAGTCATTGAAATGTGTGTTCTTTTCACATACCACCTATGGATCCACCAGTGTCATTGCATGTGTGTTCTTTTCACAATCAACCTATGGATCCACCAGTGTCATTGCATGTGTGTTCTTTTTACTAACAACAACCAGAGTCATTGCATGTGTGTTCTTTTCACATACCACATATGGATCCACCGGTGTCATTGAAATGTGTGTTCTCTTCAGAGACCACACATGGAACCACCAGTGTCATTGCATGTGTGTTATTTTTACTAACAACAACCAGAGTCATTGAAATGTGTGTTCTTTTCACATACCACCAATGGATCCACCAGTGTCATTGCATGTGTGTTCTTTTCACAATCCACCTATGGATCCACCAGTGTCATTGCATGTGTGTTCTTTTTACTAACAACAACCAGAGTCATTCCATCTATGTTCTTTTCACATACCACATGTGGATCCACCAGTGTCATTGAAATGTGTGTTCTCTTCAGAGACCACACATGGAACCACCAGTGTCATTGCATGTGTGTTATTTTTACTAACAACAACCAGAGTCATTGAAATGTGTGTTCTTTTCACATACCACCAATGGATCCACCAGTGTCATTGCATGTGTGTTCTTTTCACAATCCACCTATGGATCCACCCATGTCATTGAATGTGTGTTCTTTTTACTAACAACAACCAGAGTCATTCCATCTGTGTTCTTTTCACATACCACATGTGGATCCACCAGTGTCATTGCATGTGTGTTCTTTTTACTAACAACAACCAGAGTCATTGAAATGTGTGTTCTTTTCACATACCACCTATGGATCCACCAGTGTCATTGCATGTGTGTTCTTTTCACAATCCACCTATGGATCCACCAATGTTATTGCATGTGTGTTCTTTTTACTAACAACAACCAGAGTCATTTCATGACTGTTCTTTTCACATACCACATATGGATCCACGAGTGTCATTGAAATGTGTGTTCTATTTAGAGACCACACATGGATCCACCAGTGTCATTGCATGTGTGTTCTTTTTACTAATAACAACTGGAGTCATTGCATGTGTGTTCTTTTCACATACCACATATGGATCCACCAGTGTCATTGCATGTGTGCTCTTTTCACAATCCACCTATGGATGCACCAGTGTCATTCCATGTGTTTTCTTTTTACTAACAACAACCAGAGTCATTGCTTGTGTGTTCTTTTCACATACCACATATGGATCCACCAGTGTCATTGCATGTGTGTTCTTTTCACAATCACCTATGGCTCCACCAGTGTCATTGCATGTGTGTTCTTTTTACTAACAACAACTAGAGTCATTGAAATGTGTGTTCTTTTCACATACCACCTATGGATTCACCAGTGTCATTCCATGTGTGTTCTTTTCACAATCCACCTATGGATCCACCAGTCTCATTGCATGTGTGTTCTTTTTACTAACAACAACCAGAGTCATTGCATGTGTGTTCTTTTCACATACCACATATGGATCCACCAGTGTCATTGCAAGTGTGTTCTTTTTACTAACAACACTCAGAGTCATTGAAATGTGTGTTCTCTTTAGAGACCACACATGGATCCACGAGTGTCATTGCATGTGTGTTCTTTTTACTAACAACAACTAGAGTCATTGAAATGTGTGTTCTTTTCACATACCACATATGGATCCACCAGTGTCATTGCATGTGTGTTCTTTTTACTAACAACAACTAGAGTCATTGCATGTGTGTTCTCTTTACTAACAACAACCAGAGTCATTGAAATGTGTGTTCTCTTTAGATACCACACATGGATCCACTAGTGTCATTGCATGTGTGTTCTTTTTTCTAACAACAACCAGAGTCATTGAAATGTGTGTTCTCTTCAGAGACCACACATGGATCCACTAGTGTCATTACATGTGTGTTCTTTTTACTAACAACAACTAGAATCATTGCATGTGTGTTCTTTTCACATACCATATATGGATCCACTAGTGTCCTTGCATGTGTGCTCTTTTCACAATCCACCTATGGATCCACCAGTGTCATTGCATGTGTGTTCTTTCTACTAACAACAACTAGAGTCATTTCATGACTTCTCTTTTCACATACCATATATGGATCCACCAGGGTCATTGCATGTGTGTTCTTTTCATAATCCACCTATGGATCCACCAGTGTCATTGCATGTGTGTTCTTTTTACTAACAACAACTAGAGTCATTGAAATGTGTGTTCTCTTTAGAGACCACACATGGATCCACCAGTGTCATTGCATGTGTGTTCTTTTTACTAACAACAACTGGAGTCATTGCATGTGTGTTCTTTTCACGTACCATATATGGATCCACTAGTGTCATTGCATGTGTACTCTTTTCACAATCCACCTATGGATCCACCAGTGTCATTGCATGTGTGTTCTTTTTACTAACAACAACTAGATTCATTTCATGACTGTTCTTTTCACAAACCACATATGGATCCACTAGGGTCATTGCATGTGTGTTCTTTTCACAATCCACCTATGGATCCACCAGTGTCATTGCATCTTTGTTCTTTTTACTAACAACAACTAGAGTCATTGAAATGTGTGTTCTCTTTAGAGTCCCCACATGGATCCACCAGTGTCATTGCATGTGTGCTCTTTTTACTAACAACAACCAGTGTCATTGCATGCAAGTTATTTTCACATACCACATATGGATCCACCACTGTCATTGCATGAGTGTTCTCTTCAGAGACTACACATGGATCCACCAATGTTATTGCATGTTCGTTCTTGTTACCAACAACAACCAGAGTCATTGCATGTGTGTTCTTTTCACATACCACATATGGATCCACCAGTGTCATTGCATGTGTGTTCTTTTCACAATCCACCTATGGATCCACCAGTGTCATTGCATGTGTGTTCTTTTTACTAACAACAACTTCAGTCATTTCATGACTGTTCTTTTCACATACCACATATGTATCCACCAGTGTCATTGAAATGCGTGTTCTCTTTAGAGACCACACATGGATCGACCAGTGTCATTACATGTGTGTTCTTTTTACTAACAACAACTGGAGTCATTGCATGTGTGTTCTTTTCACATACCACATATGGATCCACTAGTGTCATTGCATGTGTGCTCTTTTCACAAGCCACCTATGGATCCACCAGTGTCATTGCATGTGTGTTCTTTTTACTAACAACAACTAGAGTCATTGAAATGTGTGTTCTGTTCACATACCACCAATGGATCCACCAGTTTCATTCCATGCGTGTTCTTTTCACAATCCACCTATGGATCCACCCGTGTCATTGCATGTGTGTTCTTTTTACTAACAACAACCAGAGTCATTGCATGTGTGTTCTTTTCACATACCACATATGGATCCACCAGTGTCATTGCATGTGTGTTCTTTTTACTAACAACACTCAGAGTCATTGAAATGTGTGTTCTCTTTAAAGACCACACATGGATCCACCAGTGTCATTGCATGTGTGTTCTTTTTACTAACAACAACTAGAGTCATTCAAATATGTGTTCTTTTCACATACCACCTATGGATCCACCAGTGTCATTGCATGTGTGTTCTTTTCATAATCCACCTATGGATCCACCAGTGTCATTGCATGTGTGTTCTTTTCACAATCCACCTATGGATCCACCAGTGTCATTGCATGTGTGTTCTTTTTACTAACAACAACTGGAGTCATTTCATGACTATTCTTTTCACATACCACATATGGATCCACCAGTGTCATTGAAATGTGTGTTCTTTTCAGAGACCACACATGGATCCACCAATGTCATTGCATGTGTGTTCTTTTTACTAACAACAACCAGAGTCATTGAAATGTGTGTTCTTTTCACATACCACCTATGGATCCACCAGTGTCATTGCATGTGTGTTCTTTTCACAATCCACCTATGGATCCACAAGTGTCATTGAATCTGTGTTCTTTTTACTAACAACAACCAGAGTCATTCCATCTGTGTTCTTTTCACATACCACATATGCATCCACCAGTGTCATTGCATGTGTGTTCTTTTTACTAACAACAACCAGAGTCATTGAAATGTGTGTTCTCTTTAGATACCACACATGGATCCACAAGTGTCATTGCATGTGTGTTCTTTTTACTAACAACAACCAGAGTCATTGAAATGTGTGTTCTTTACACATACCACATATGGATCCACCAGTGTCATTGCATGTGTGTTCTTTTTACTAACAACAACCAGAGTTATTGAATTGTGTTCTCTTTACTAAGAACAACTAGAGTCATTGAAATGTACGTTCTCTTTAGATACCACACATGGATCCACCAGTGTCATTGCATGTGTGTTCTTTTTACTAACAACAACTAGAGTCATTGAAATGTGTGTTCTCTTCAGAGACCACAGATGGATCCACCAGTGTCATTACATGTGTGTTCTTTTTACTAACAACAACTGGAGTCATTGCATGTGTGTTCTTTTCACAAACCACATATGGATCCACTAGTGTCATTGCATGTGTGCTCTTTTAACAATCCACCTATGGATCCACCAGTATCATTGCATGTGTGTTCTTTTTACTAACAACAACTGGATTCATTTCATGAATGTTCTTTTCACATACCACATATGGATCCACCAGTGTCATTGAAATGTGTGTTCTCTTCAGAGACCACACATGGATCCACCAGTGTCATTGCATGTGCGTTCTTTTTACTAACAACAACTGGAGTCATTGCATGTGTGTTCTTTTCACATACCACATATGGATCCACTAGTGTCATTGCCTGTGTTCTCTTTTCACAATCCACCTATGGATCCACCAGTGTCATTGCATGTATGTTCTTTTTACTAACAACAACCAGAGTCATTGAAATGTGTGTTCTTTTCACATACCACCTATGGATCCACCAGTGTCATTGCATGTGTGTTCCTTACACAATCCACCTATGGATCCACCAATGTCATTGCATGTGTGTTCTTTTTACTAACAACAACTGGAGTCATTTCATGACTGTTCTTTTCACATACCACATATGGATCCACCAGTGTCATTGAAATGTGTGTTCTCTTCAGAGACCACACATGGATCCACCAGTGTCATTGCATGTGTGTTATTTTTACTAACAACAACCAGAGTCATTGAAATGTGTGTTCTTTTCACATACCACCTATGGATCCAGCATTGTCATTGCATGTGTGTTCTTTTCACAATCCACCTATGGATCTACAAGTGTCATTGAATGTGTGTTCTTTTCACAATCCACCTATGGATCCACCAGTGTCATTGCATGTGTGTTCTTTTTACTAACAACAACCAGAGTCATTGAAATGTGTGTTCTGTTTAGAGACCCCACATGGATCCACCAGTGTCATTGCATGTGTGCTCTTTTTACTAACAACAACCAGTGTCATTGCATGCGAGTTATTTTCACATACCACATATGGATCCACCAGTGTCATTGCATGTGTGTTCTCTTCAGAGACTACACATGGATCCACCAATGCCATTGCATGTGCGTTCTTGTTAGCAACAACAACCAGAGTCATTGCATGTGTGTTCTTTTCACATACCACATATGGATCCACCAGTGTCATTGCATGTGTGTTCTTTTCACAATCCACCTATGGATCCACTAGTGTCATTGCATGTGTGTTCTTTTTACTAACAACAACTTCAGTCATTTCATGACTGTTCTTTTCACATACCACATATGTATCCACCAGTGTCATTGAAATGCGTGTTCTCTTTAGAGACCACACATGGATCGACCAGTGTCATTACATGTGTGTTCTTTTTACTAACAACAACTGGAGTCATTGCATGTGTGTTCTTTTCACATACCACATATGGATCCACTAGTGTCATTGCATGTGTGCTCTTTTCACAAGCCACCTATGGATCCACCAGTGTCATTGCCTGTGTGTTCTTTTTACTAACAACAACTAGAGTCATTGAAATGTGTGTTCTGTTCACATACCACCAATGGATCCACCAGTTTCATTCCATGCGTGTTCTTTTTACAGTCCACCTATGGATCCACCCGTGTCATTGCATGTGTGTTCTTTTTACTAACAACAACCAGAGTCATTGCATGTGTGTTCTTTTCACATACCACATATGGATCCACCAGTGTCATTGCATGTGTGTTCTTTTTACTAACAACACTCAGAGTCATTGAAATGTGTGTTCTCTTTAAAGACCACACATGGATCCACCAGTGTCATTGCATGTGTGTTCTTTTTACTAACAACAACTAGAGTCATTCAAATATGTGTTCTTTTCACATACCACCTATGGATCCACCAGTGTCATTGCATGTGTGTTCTTTTCATAATCCACCTATGGATCCACCAGTGTCATTGCATGTGTGTTCTTTTCACAATCCACCTATGGATCCACCAGTGTCATTGCATGTGTGTTCTTTTTACTAACAACAACTGGAGTCATTTCATGACTATTCTTTTCACATACCACATATGGATCCACCAGTGTCATTGAAATGTGTGTTCTTTTCAGAGACCACACATGGATCCACCAATGTCATTGCATGTGTGTTCTTTTTACTAACAACAACCAGAGTCATTGAAATGTGTGTTCTTTTCACATACCACCTATGGATCAACCAGTGTCATTGCATGTGTGTTCTTTTCACAATCCACCTATGGATCCACAAGTGTCATTGAATGTGTGTTCTTTTTACTAACAACAACCAGAGTCATTCCATCTGTGTTCTTTTCACATACCACATATGCATCCACCAGTGTCATTGCATGTGTGTTCTTTTTACTAACAACAACCAGAGTCATTGAAATGTGTGTTCTCTTTAGAGACCACACATGGATCCACAAGTGTCATTGCATGTGTGTTCTTTTTACTAACAACAACCAGAGTCATTGAAATGTGTGTTCTTTACACATACCACATATGGATCCACCAGTGTCATTGCATGTGTGTTCTTTTTACTAACAACAACCAGAGTTATTGAATGTGTGTTCTCTTTACTAAGAACAACTAGAGTCATTGAAATGTACGTTCTCTTTAGATACCACACATGGATCCACCAGTGTCATTGCATGTGTGTTCTTTTTACTAACAACAACTAGAGTCATTGAAATGTGTGTTCTCTTCAGAGACCACAGATGGATCCACCAGTGTCATTACATGTGTGTTCTTTTTACTAACAACAACTGGAGTCATTGCATGTGTGTTCTTTTCACAAACCACATATGGATCCAGTAGTGTCATTGCATGTGTGCTCTTTTAACAATCCACCTATGGATCCACCAGTATCATTGCATGTGTGTTCTTTTTACTAACAACAACTGGATTCATTTCATGAATGTTCTTTTCACATACCACATATGGATCCACCAGTGTCATTGAAATGTGTGTTCTCTTCAGAGACCACACATGGATCCACCAGTGTCATTGCATGTGCGTTCTTTTTACTAACAACAACTGGAGTCATTGCATGTGTGTTCTTTTCACATACCACATATGGATCCACTAGTGTCATTGCCTGTGTTCTCTTTTCACAATCCACCTATGGATCCACCAGTGTCATTGCATGTATGTTCTTTTTACTAACAACAACCAGAGTCATTGAAATGTGTGTTCTTTTCACATACCACCTATGGATCCACCAGTGTCATTGCATGTGTGTTCTTTTCACAATCCACCTATGGATCCACCAGTGTCATTGCATGTGTGTTCTTTTTACTAACAACAACTGGAGTCATTTCATGACTGTTCTTTTCACATACCACATATGGATCCACCAGTGTCATTGAAATGTGTGTTCTCTTCAGAGACCACACATGGATCCACCAGTGTCATTGCATGTGTGTTATTTTTACTAACAACAACCAGAGTCATTGAAATGTGTGTTCTTTTCACATACCACCTATGGATCCAGCAGTGTCATTGCATGTGTGTTCTTTTCACAATCCACCTATGGATCTACAAGTGTCATTGAATGTGTGTTCTTTTCACAATCCACCTATGGATCCACCAGTGTCATTGCATGTGTGTTCTTTTTACTAACAACAACCAGAGTCATTGAAATGTGTGTTCTGTTTAGAGACCCCACATGGATCCACCAGTGTCATTGCATGTGTGCTCTTTTTACTAACAACAACCAGTGTCATTGCATGCGAGTTATTTTCACATACCACATATGGATCCACCAGTGTCATTGCATGTGTGTTCTCTTCAGAGACTACACATGGATCCACCAATGTCATTGCATGTGCGTTCTTGTTAGCAACAACAACCAGAGTCATTGCATATGTGTTCTTTTCACATACCACATATGGATCCACCAGTGTCATTGCATGTGTGTTCTTTTCACAATCCACCTATGGATCCACTAGTGTCATTGCATGTGTGTTCTTTTTACTAACAACAACTTCTGTCATTTCATGACTGTTCTTTTCACATACCACATATGTATCCACCAGTGTCATTGAAATGTGTGTTCTCTTCAGAGACCACACATGGATCGACCAGTGTCATTACATGTGTGTTCTTTTTACTAACAACAACTGGAGTCATTGCATGTGTGTTCTTTTCACATACCACATATGGATCCACTAGTGTCATTGCATGTGTGCTCTTTTCACAAGCCACCTATGGATCCACCAGTGTCATTGCCTGTGTGTTCTTTTTACTAACAACAACTAGAGTCATTGAAATGTGTGTTCTGTTCACATACCACCAATGGATCCACCAGTTTCATTCCATGTGTGTTCTTTTTACAGTCCACCTATGGATCCACCCGTGTCATTGCATGTGTGTTCTTTTTACTAACAACCAGAGTCATTGCATGTGTGTTCTTTTCACATACCACATATGTATCCACCAGTGTCATTGCATGTGTGTTCTTTTTACTAACAACACTAAGAGTCATTGAAATGTGTGTTCTCTTTAAAGACCACACATGGATCCACCAGTGTCATTGCAGGTGTGTTCTTTTTACTAACAACAACTGGAGTCATTCAAATATGTGTTCTTTTCACATACCACCTATGGATCCACCAGTGTCATTGCATGTGTGTTCTTTTCATAATCCACCTATGGATCCACCAGTGTCATTGCATGTGTGTTCTTTTCACAATCCACCTATGGATCCACCAGTGTCATTGCATGTGTGTTCTTTTTACTAACAACAACTGGAGTCATTTCATGACTATTCTTTTCACATACCACATATGGATCCACCAGTGTCATTGAAATGTGTGTTCTTTTCAGAGACCACACATGGATCCACCAATGTCATTGCATGTGTGTTCTTTTTACTAACAACAACCAGAGTCATTGAAATGTGTGTTCTTTTCACATACCACCTATGGATCCACCAGTGTCATTGCATGTGTGTTCTTTTCACAATCCACTTATGGATCCACCAGTGTCATTGAATGTTGGTTCTTTTTACTAACAACAACCAGAGTCATTCCATCTGTGTTCTTTTCACATACCACATATGCATCCACCAGTGTCATTGCATGTGTGTTCTTTTTACTAACAACAACCAGAGTCATTGAAATGTGTGTTCTCTTTAGAGACCACACATGGATCCACCAGTGTCATTGCATGTGTGTTCTTTTTACTAAAAACAACCAGAGTCATTGAAATGTGTGTTCTTTACACATACCACATATGGATCCACCAGTGTCATTGCATGTGTGTTCTTTTTACTAACAACAACCAGAGTTATTGAATGTGTGTTCTCTTTACTAAGAACAACTAGAGTCATTGAAATGTACGTTCTCTTTAGATACCACACATGGATCCACCAGTGTCATTGCATGTGTGTTCTTTTTACTAACAACAACTAGAGTCATTGAAATGTGTGTTCTCTTCAGAGACCACAGATGGATCCACCAGTGTCATTACATGTGTGTTCTTTTTACTAACAACAACTGGAGTCATTGCATGTGTGTTCTTTTCACATACCACATATGGATCCACTAGTGTCATTGCATGTGTGCTCTTTTCACAATCCACCTATGGATCCACCAGTATCATTTCATGTGTGTTCTTTTTACTAACAACAACTGGATTCATTTCAAGAATGTTCTTTTCACATACCACATATGGATCCACCAGTGTCATTGAAATGTGTGTTCTCTTCAGAGACCACACATGGATCCACCAGTGTCATTGCATGTGTGTTCTTTTTACTAACAACAACTTCTGTCATTTCATGACTGTTCTTTTCACATACCACATATGTATCCACCAGTGTCATTGAAATGTGTGTTCTCTTCAGAGACCACACATGGATCGACCAGTGTCATTACATGTGTGTTCTTTTTACTAACAACAACTGGAGTCATTGCATGTGTGTTCTTTTCACATACCACATATGGATCCACTAGTGTCATTGCATGTGTGCTCTTTTCACAAGCCACCTATGGATCCACCAGTGTCATTGCCTGTGTGTTCTTTTTACTAACAAAAACTAGAGTCATTGAAATGTGTGTTCTGTTCACATACCACCAATGGATCCACCAGTTTTATTCCATGCGTGTTCTTTTTACAGTCCACCTATGGATCCACCCGTGTCATTGCATGTGTGTTCTTTTTACTAACAACAACCAGAGTCATTGCATGTGTGTTCTTTTCACATACCACATATGGATCCACCAGTGTCATTGCATGTGTGTTCTTTTTACTAACAACACTAAGAGTCATTGAAATGTGTGTTCTCTTTAAAGACCACACATGGATCCACCAGTGTCATTGCAGGTGTGTTCTTTTTACTAACAACAACTAGAGTCATTCAAATATGTGTTCTTTTCACATACCACCTATGGATCCACCAGTGTCATTGCATGTGTCTTCTTTTCATAATCCACCTATGGATCCACCAGTGTCATTGCATGTGTGTTCTTTTCACAATCCACCTATGGATCCACCAGTGTCATTGCATGTGTGTTCTTTTTACTAACAACAACTGGAGTCATTTCATGACTATTCTTTTCACATACCACATATGGATCCACCAGTGTCATTGAAATGTGTGTTCTTTTCAGAGACCACACATGGATCCACCAATGTCATTGCATGTGTGTTCTTTTTACTAACAACAACCAGAGTCATTGAAATGTGTGTTCTTTTCACATACCACCTATGGATCCACCAGTGTCATTGCATGTGTGTTCTTTTCACAATCCACCTATGGATCCACCAGTGTCATTGAATGTGTGTTCTTTTTACTAACAACAACCAGAGTCATTCCATCTGTGTTCTTTTCACATACCACATATGCATCCACCAGTGTCATTGCATGTGTGTTCTTTTTACTAACAACAACCAGAGTCATTGAAATGTGTGTTCTCTTTAGAGACCACACATGGATCCACCAGTGTCATTGCATGTGTGTTCTTTTTACTAAAAACAACCAGAGTCATTGAAATGTGTGTTCTTTACACATACCAGATATGGTTCCACCAGTGTCATTGCATGTGTGTTCTTTTTACTAACAACAACCAGAGTTATTGAATGTGTGTTCTCTTTACTAAGAACAACTAGAGTCATTGAAATGTACGTTCTCTTTAGATACCACACATGGATCCACCAGTGTCATTGCATGTGTGTTCTTTTTACTAGAACAACTAGAGTCATTGAAATGTGTGTTCTCTTCAGAGACCACAGATGGATCCACCAGTGTCATTACATGTGTGTTCTTTTTACTAACAACAACTGGAGTCATTGCATGTGTGTTCTTTTCACAAACCACATATGGATCCACTAGTGTCATTGCATGTGTGCTCTTTTAACAATCCACCTATGGATCCACCAGTATCATTGCATGTGTGTTCTTTTTACTAACAACAACTGGATTCATTTCATGAATGTTCTTTTCACATACCACATATGGATCCACCAGTGTCATTGAAATGTGTGTTCTCTTCAGAGACCACACATGGATCCACCAGTGTCATTGCATGTGCGTTCTTTTTACTAACAACAACTGGAGTCATTGCATGTGTGTTCTTTTCACATACCACATATGGACCCACTAGTGTCATTGCCTGTGTTCTCTTTTCACAATCCACCTATGGATCCACCAGTGTCATTGCATGTATGTTCTTTTTACTAACAACAACCAGAGTCATTGAAATGTGTGTTCTTTTCACATACCACCTATGGATCCACCAGTGTCATTGCATGTGTGTTCTTTTCAGAATCCACCTATGGATCCACCAGTGTCATTGCATGTGTGTTCTTTTTACTAACAACAACTGGAGTCATTTCATGACTGTTCTTTTCACATACCACATATGGATCCACCAGTGTCATTGAAATGTGTGTTCTCTTCAGAGACCACACATGGATCCACCAGTGTCATTGCATGTGTGTTATTTTTACTAACAACAACCAGAGTCATTGAAATGTGTGTTCTTTTCACATACCACCTATGGATCCAGCAGTGTCATTGCATGTGTGTTCTTTTCACAATCCACCTATGGATCTACAAGTGTCATTGAATGTGTGTTCTTTTTACTAACAACAACTTCTGTCATTTCATGACTGTTCTTTTCACATACCACATATGTATCCACCAGTGTCATTGAAATGTGTGTTCTCTTCAGAGACCACACATGGATCGACCAGTGTCATTACATGTGTGTTCTTTTTACTAATAACAACTGGAGTCATTGCATGTGTGTTCTTTTCACATACCACATATGGATCCACTAGTGTCATTGCATGTGTGCTCTTTTCACAAGCCACCTATGGATCCACCAGTGTCATTGCCTGTGTGTTCTTTTTACTAACAACAACTAGAGTCATTGAAATGTGTGTTCTGTTCACATACCACCAATGGATCCACCAGTTTCATTCCATGCGTGTTCTTTTTACAGTCCACCTATGGATCCACCCGTGTCATTGCATGTGTGTTCTTTTTACTAACAACAACCAGAGTCATTGCATGTGTGTTCTTTTCACATACCACATATGGATCCACCAGTGTCATTGCATGTGTGTTCTTTTTACTAACAACACTAAGAGTCATTGAAATGTGTGTTCTCTTTAAAGACCACACATGGATCCACCAGTGTCATTGCAGGTGTGTTATTTTTACTAACAACAACTAGAGTCATTCAAATATGTGTTCTTTTCACATACCACCTATGGATCCACCAGTGTCATTGCATGTGTGTTCTTTTCATAATCCACCTATGGATCCACCAGTGTCATTGCATGTGTGTTCTTTTCACAATCCACCTATGGATCCACCAGTGTCATTGCATGTGTGTTCTTTTTACTAACAACAACTGGAGTCATTTCATGACTATTCTTTTCACATACCACATATGGATCCACCAGTGTCATTGAAATGTGTGTTCTTTTCAGAGACCACACATGGATCCACCAATGTCATTGCATGTGTGTTCTTTTTACTAACAACATCCAGAGTCATTGAAATGTGTGTTCTTTTCACATACCACCTATGGATCCACCAGTGTCATTGCATGTGTGTTCTTTTCACAATCCACCTATGGATCCACCAGTGTCATTGAATGTGTGTTCTTTTTACTAACAACAACCAGAGTCATTCCATCTGTGTTCTTTTCACATACCACATATGCATCCACCAGTGTCATTGCATGTGTGTTCTTTTTACTAACAACAACCAGAGTTATTGAAATGTGTGTTCTCTTTAGAGACCACACATGGATCCACCAGTGTCATTGCATGTGTGTTCTTTTTACTAAAAACAACCAGAGTCATTGAAATGTGTGTTCTTTACACATACCACATATGGATCCACCAGTGTCATTGCATGTGTGTTCTTTTTACTAACAACAACCAGAGTTATTGAATGTGTGTTCTCTTTACTAAGAACAACTAGAGTCATTGAAATGTACGTTCTCTTTAGATACCACACATGGATCCACCAGTGTCATTGCATGTGTGTTCTTTTTACTAACAACAACTAGAGTCATTGAAATGTGTGTTCTCTTCAGAGACCACAGATGGATCCACCAGTGTCATTACATGTGTGTTCTTTTTACTAACAACAACTGGAGTCATTTCATGTGTGTTCTTTTCACAAACCACATATGGATCCACTAGTGTCATTGCATGTGTGCTCTTTTAACAATCCACCTATGGATCCACCAGTATCATTGCATGTGTGTTCTTTTTACTAACAACAACCAGAGTCATTGAAATGTGTGTTCTTTTCACATACCACCTATGGATCCAGCAGTGTCATTGCATGTGTGTTCTTTTCACAATCCACCTATGGATCTACAAGTGTCATTGAATGTGTGTTCTTTTCACAATCCACCTATGGATCCACCAGTGTCATTGCATGTGTGTTCTTTTTACTAACAACAACCAGAGTCATTGAAATGTGTGTTCTCTTTAGAGACCCCACATGGATCCACCAGTGTCATTGCATGTGTGCTCTTTTTACTAACAACAACCAGTGTCATTGCATGCGAGTTATTTTCACATACCACATATGGATCCACCAGTGTCATTGCATGTGTGTTCTCTTCAGAGACTACACATGGATCCACCAATGTCATTGCATGTGCGTTCTTGTTAGCAACAACAACCAGAGTCATTGCATGTGTGTTCTTTTCACATACCACATATGGATCCACCAGTGTCATTACATGTGTGTTCTTTTCACAATCCACCTATGGATCCACTAGTGTCATTGCATGTGTGTTCTTTTTACTAACAACAACTTCAGTCATTTCATGACTGTTCTTTTCACATACCACATATGTATCCACCAGTGTCATTGAAATGTGTGTTCTCTTCAGAGACCACACATGGATCGACCAGTGTCATTACATGTGTGTTCTTTTTACTAACAACAACTGGAGTCATTGCATGTGTGTTCTTTTCACATACCACATATGGATCCACTAGTGTCATTACATGTGTGCTCTTTTCACAAGCCACCTATGGATCCACCAGTGTCATTGCATGTGTGTTCTTTTTACTAACAACTAGAGTCATTGAAATGTGTGTTCTGTTCACATACCACCAATGGATCCACCAGTTTCATTCCATGTGTGTTCTTTTCACAATCCACCTATGGATCCACCCGTGTCATTGCATGTGTGTTCTTTTTAATAACAACAACCAGAGTCATTGCATGTGTGTTCTTTTCACATACCACATATGGATCCACCAGTGTCATTGCATGTGTGTTCTTTTTACTAACAACACTCAGAGTCATTGAAATGTGTGTTCTCTTTAAAGACCACACATGGATCCACCAATGTCATTGCATGTGTGTTCTTATTACTAACAACAACTAGAGTCATTGAAATGTGTGTTCTCTTCACATACCACCAATGGATCCACCAGTTTCATTCCATGTGTGTTATTTTCACAATCCACCTATGGATCCACCCATGTCATTGCATGTGTGTTCTTTTTACTCACAACAACCAGAGTCATTGCATGTGTGTTCTTTTCACATACCACATATGGATCCACCAGTGTCATTGCATGTGTGTTCTTTTTACTAACAACACTCAGAGTCATTGAAATGTGTGTTCTCTTTAAAGACCACACATGGATCCACCAGTGTCATTGCATGTGTGTTCTTTTTACTAACAACAACTAGAGTCATTGAAATGTGTGTTCTTTTCACATACCACCTATGGATCCACCAGTGTCATTGCATGTGTGTTCTTTTCATAATCCACCTATGGATCCACCAGTGTCATTGCATGTGTGTTCTTTTCACAATCCACCTATGGATCCACCAGTGTCATTGCATGTGTGTTCTTTTTACTAACAACAACTGGAGTCATTTCATGACTATTCTTTTCACATACCACATATGGATCCACCAGTGTCATTGAAATGTGTGTTCTCTTCAGAGACCACACATGGATCCACCAGTGTCATTGCATGTGTGTTCTTTTTACTAACAACAACTAGAGTCATTGAAATGTGTGTTCTTTTCACATACCACCTATCGATCCACCAGTGTCATTGCATGTGTGTTCTTTTCACAATCCACCTATGGATCCACCAGTTTCATTGAATGTGTGTTCTTTTTACTAACAACAACCAGAGTCATTCCATCTGTGTTCTTTTCACATACCATATATGCATCCACCAGTGTCATTGCATGTGTGTTATTTTTACTAACAACAACTAGAGTCATTGAAATGTGTGTTCTCTTTAGAGACCACACATGGATCCACCAGTGTCATTGCATGTGTGTTCTTTTTACTAACAACAACCAGAGTCATTGAAATGTGTGTTCTTTACACATACCACATATGGATCCACCAGTGTCATTGCATGTGTGTTCTTTTTACTAACAATAACCAGAGTCATTGAATGTGTGTTCTCTTTACTAAGAACAACTAGAGTCATTGAAATGTATGTTCTCTTTAGATACCACACATGGATCCACCATTGTCATTGCATGTGTGTTCTTTTTACTAACAACAACTAGAGTAATTGAAATGTGTGTTCTCTTCAGAGACCACAGATGGATCCACCAGTGTCATTACATGTGTGTTCTTTTTACTAACAACAACTGGAGTCATTGCATGTGTGTTCTTTTCACATACCACATATGGATCCACTAGTGTCATTGCATGTGTGCTCTTTTCACAATCCACCTATGGATCCACCAGTGTCATTGCATGTGCGTTCTTTTTACTAACAACAACTGGATTCATTTCATGAATGTTCTTTTCACATACCACATATGGATCCACCAGTGTCATTGAAATGTGTGTTCTCTTCAGAGACCACACATGGATCCACCAGTGTCATTGCATGTGTGTTCTTTTTACTATCAACAACTGGAGTCATTGCATGTCACATCCCAAGATTTTCCAAATCTTGTAATGTGAAAATAAATGAATAAAATAAAACCTTGTTTGATTTTCAGGGCTAGAAGAAACTTTTGAATCCAATTGGAAACCTTCAAACCAATTTGGATTAAATAAATCCTAAAGGGATTTAACAAGATAAATATTTTAATAAAGGAAAAATAAAAACTATTTTATTAGTACTTTGAAATCTTTTAAGAAAATGGTTTTAACTTTCAAATTGAAAAGAAAGGATTTTAAGTAAAGATGATTTTATAAAGTCAAACTAAACCTTGGCCAAGTTGTGAAACAAAAGGTTTTGCTTTGATTAAAAATAATAAAGGATATTTAAAATAAAACAATAAAGGATTAATATCCAAGTTTTATTAATAAAAGTTTATTTATTTCTAAATCCTCAAAACTGGTTTATTCAATTTAAATAAGTTTTCCAAATGATTTATATTCCCAAATAAAATCTACTGAATGGTTTGGTATTATTTTAGTTTCCAAAAATAAAGTTTTAATTAAACAAATCCTATTTGATTTAATAATAATGGTCCATTTTAATAAATAAATGGAATCTAAAAAGATTTAAAATATTATTTTATTTTATTTCTGAAATTGGTTTTGTTACTAAATAGAACCAAGTCAAACTTTCAAAGATTTGGTGATGGTTTGAATTGATTTGAACCTTGTTTGTTTGTTTGAAAATCAAAACAGGAAAATAGAAATAGAAAAGGAAAAGAATTCAGAAACAGAAAAAAATAAGAAAAGGGTCAACCCAACCCAGCAGCCCAAACAGGCCCAGAAACAGCCCAGCTCCTCACCCCGAAAGAAAACGTTTCGCACTAGTATTCGAACCCGCGCAGAGACTGACCAGTGGACCTCCCCCTCGTTTCTTCCCCACTGACCAGTAGACCCCACTTTTCCTGTTCATCCTCCTCACCCGCGCGACCCTGTCTCCCCCAAACCTCGCTGCCGTTGCTGCCATTCAAGCCACGATCAATTCGCAGTAATGCCGCGCCATAATCTCACCATGACTGCATTCTATTAAGCGCCAGCGCCTACTCCGCCTTTCCTCTCTGTCGCCACTCACTCTCTGCCCCAAGGCTGCCACGAATCGAGCTAGTACTCCCTCTGCTCCGACCACCGTCTCCGACCAACTCAGGCCAGTACACACCACCCCGTGCCTCCCCGAGCACGCTAGGAGAATCCCCACTCCCAGACTCTTCTCCCTGTACCCACCGTTCAACCGCGGGCGCCCCAGAGCGTCGGCTTTGACAAGCTCTGACAGCGCCGCCATCTGTCTCGTCTCCGTCGAACTTCCCCGGTAAGCCTCGACCGCCCCTAGCTTTTCCATGGATGCTCACATCATCTCCAGCTCCGTCCGCGTCTAACCATACCGTTCATTTGCCCTGGGGTGAACTGCAGCATCTCCCCGTCATCGACCAGAGCCACTAGACGCCTTTGCAAGCTCCGGTGAGGAATTACAGCAAACCTCGTGCGCCCCTTGCCACGTCGAGCACACGACGAGCTTCCCCAGCCTCCTGCGATCTCGATGAGCCTACTCCCTGCCCCTCTCGCTTCCTGTTTCGCCAGCGCCGCCACTGTCTGACCGTCGCCACCGCTAGCCGCCGCCGGCGCCGCTCGCATATGGTCAAGCAGACCACCACCGTTGGATCGAGATCTGGCGCTCACGATTAGATCACTTAGCACCAAAGGGGTATGCGATAAGGACCGTGCGATCTAATTCGATCCAACGCGTCACATAGCCGATCCGACCGAACCGGTACCAGCGAATGACGAAGCGACGCGTGGCCAGTTTTGGTTTAAATAGAAATTTGAAAACAGAATTGTTTGTGAATTTGAAAACACTATAACTTTGGATCCACACGTCCAAAAATTACAAATTTTATGTCGTTGGATTCAGGAGAGCAAGTCCTAGCCAACCATGCCCTTAGTTTAGCAAATAGTATCTGTTAGGTTGCTTGTTTTTGCAGATTCTTTTGTGAGCTTGTTTAGAGTATAAAAATTGTTTAAAAATGATTTTAGAGTTAAAACTTCTGCAAAATGGTTTGTTGTGACCTTACTGACCCTAGGAACCAACCCATGGTTATGAAAATGAAATTGGAAAAATTTAGATTGTCTTCAGTTTACTGGACATGGGGATCTGGAATGCTTCATGGGTGCTGAAGACAAGCTAGTAATGGTGTATGGGAGGACCCTTTGGAAAGACTTCGTCACAATCTCAATCTGCCAGCACTCCATCTTGGTGAGCACTAATCCAGTAGGCCACTGGTGGCAAAAGGATGGAATTGTGACATGTGGGTAAAGTGTACTCCTTCTGCAGAAGATAATAAAATCTAAGTACTTAGCCGTGTCCCCGGATATGGACAATACTGAGCAACTAAAGTTTGAACTATGGGAGATCTCGACATTCCAACTTCTAAAATAAAAACTTGATGCCCTTGAGTGTCTACCAAGGAATTCAAAGAGATTTTATAAAAGCTTGATGCACTTGGGGTTACCAAGGTGCTCAAGAGATTTTGATGAAAACATGAACACTTGGGGTTACCAAGGAACTCATGAGATTTTATAAAACTTGATGCACTTGGAGTTACCAAGGAGCTCAAGAGATTTTGACAAGGACTTGAACACTTGAGTGTCTACCAAGGAGTTCAAGGGATTCTTGGAAAAGAGATTTGACAAAGGACCAAAACCATTTTGAAAAGATAGGATAAAATATTGCTTTATGCAAATGAGCCTAAAACTCTACGTAGCCAAATATGCATGTAGTGATAGGATCCACTCATGTTATTCATAAAAGTGAAGCTTGCCAATACAATTCAAATGTATTGACCCTTGTGGTTGTAACTTGTAATGTTGCAGGTTTGATTGATTTTAGTGAAAATTGTTCGAATAGGATTACAAAGTCTACAACCAACATCTGCCTGTGGCACTTTGAAGATGAAGGACCCCATGTCTATAGTTATTCCGCTGCAATGTAATGTAATAGCCAAATGAGCTATGTTTGATGTAATAAAATTATGTTATTCCCGGTTATAAAGTTATATTATGACCTTTGTTTCTTGATATTACATCTAAACTGTGGATGCTAGCTATTGATCCAGAAACTAGCATTGTAAACACAGGAGGGACCAACCTTATTATCAGGTTGAGGCCTCTACAGATGGTATCAGAGCATTGTGTTTCCTGTAGGATTTGTAAACCTAGGATTGGACACAAACCCTTAGAAAAATAGGAGTTGTACTTGTTCCAAAAACTTATTTACAAAACACTTGTAAACTCTTTCCTCAACCATTTTGGTTTCAACTCAACATCTCTTCTATTTTCAAACTTGATGGAAAAACCTACCCCATAGCCCAAGACTACACCATGTGCAAAGGACTTCTTCAACATCTTCAACTCTAATGACTTCAACTTCTTCAACTATAATGACTTCAACATCTTCAGCATGATCACCAAGGACTTCCAACTTGGATACCACTAAGGACTGCATGAGAGACAAGGAAATCTTGCTCAAAAATTAGAGACTGAGAGAATGCAAAAGTTAGAAGGAACTCACTTCACTAGAAGTAAAGATAACCAAGAGTTTTCCCAAAAGAACCATGATCTCATGTAAGAAGAAGCAACCAAGAAGGATGGAAAGATCACAAGTAAACCAAATAGATGGACCACCATATTTTAGTTAAATCAAACCCACCAACCTATGTGGTGTAACAAAAATATTTTGTTGCCTAAGTGTGTGCTTGAGCATTGTTGTTTGAGTGAAATGTTTGGTTTGTGAATACATGCACAATGCCTGTGTAAATTGTGATATGTGTGATTAGAATTGATTCCTTAGAAAAACCTTTTACCTATTCTAATTTTCCTCCAACCCAAACAGATGACTACTCCAAAGGACTCCAACATCAAAGTTGATGACACCAACACCAACCAAGCTGACAGCATGAAAGAGCTCATAGCAACCCAACACCAGTTGAACCAACTAACAGCTCAGTTCATAGCCAGCAATAGTGATAAAGATCCAGCACTGCAAACGTTTTTGGAAGAACAATCCCAACTGATGCTTAAGGTGACTAATCAAATGATCAACATGGAAGAAAACTATCCCAACAGAGTGTATGACAACAAGGATGACAAGAATGTTATTCTAGATGGAGACCCAGCTTGCATTATTTGTGGAGACAAGGACCATACTTCCAAGGAGCATGAAGATCAATGCCCTAACTGTGAAGAGAAACATCCTATTGGACAATGTCCCACTTCTCAAGCTACTTGTTACCTATGTGAAGGAAACAATCATACTCCTATCCAATGCCCCATCTACTCCATTGTGGAACAAAGGAAACAAGAAGGATCCAAGTCTACCAAGAAAGGAAAAGGACCACTTATACCTCCAAACAAGACAACCCAATTCAAAGGACTAAAGAAACCCAAGAAACAAAAGCAGGACATGAGCCTTGTGCAATGTCGTAAATGTAAGGAAATGGGACACTACTCCAGTGGATGCCCAGAGAACAAGAAGAATAAAGAGATTGACCAAGTAGTGTGCAACAACTGCAAAGAGCTAGGTCATTATGTATCAACTTGTCCACAAGAGCAACGTAAAGAACTCCAAGATATCCACTGTTTCAATTGCAAGAACCCAGGACACTATGCAAGCAACTGTCCAGAAAAGATGAAGAACAAGTTGAACAAGCCAATGGAAAAACTCAACCTTGGCCCATGAGTCAAGCATGGAAACTAAGGACACAAATGCCAGTGTTTACTTAGAGAAAGTTTTTCCAGGATCCCAAGAAGGACAATATGTAATTTTGTTAGAAGATTTTTAAGGGTGGTAGTACCCTAGTTGTTTTGAGTCTGCTTGTAACCCTAACCTTCCCAAATCTCGGGACGAGATTTATTTTTAAGGGTGGTACCTGTCACATCCCAAGATTTTCCAAATCTTGTAATGTGAAAATAAATGAATAAAATAAAACCTTGTTTGATTTTCAGGGCTAGAAGAAACTTTTGAATCCAATTGGAAACCTTCAAACCAATTTGGATTAAATAAATCCTAAAGGGATTTAACAAGATAAATATTTTAATAAAGGAAAAATAAAAACTATTTTATTACTACTTTGAAATCTTTTAAGAAAATGGTTTTAACTTTCAAATTGAAAAGAAAGGATTTTAAGTAAAGATGATTTTATAAAGTCAAACTAAACCTTGGCCAAGTTGTGAAACAAAAGGTTTTGCTTTGATTAAAAATAATAAAGGATATTTAAAATAAAACAATAAAGGATTAATATCCAAGGTTTATTAATAAAAGTTTATTTATTTCTAAATCCTCAAAACTGGTTTATTCAATTTAAATAAGTTTTCCAAATGATTTATATTCCCAAATAAAATCTACTGAATGGTTTGGTATTATTTTAGTTTCCAAAAATAAAGTTTTAATTAAACAAATCCTATTTGATTTAATAACAATGGTCCATTTTAATAAATAAATGGAATCTAAAAAGATTTAAAATATTATTTTATTTTATTTCTGAAATTGGTTTTGTTACTAAACAGAACCAAGTCAAACTTTCAAAGATTTGGTGATGGTTTGAATTGATTTGAACCTTGTTTGTTTGTTTGAAAATCAAAACAGGAAAATAGAAATAGAAAAGGAAAAGAATTCAGAAACAGAAAAAAAATAAGAAAAGGGTCAACCCAACCCAGCAGCCCAAACAGGCCCAGAAACAGCCCAGCTCCTCACCCCGAAAGAAAAAGTTTCGCACTAGTATTCGAACCCGCGCAGAGACTGACCAGTGGACCTCCCCCTCGTTTCTTCCCCACTGACCAGTACACCCCACTTTCCCTGTTCATCCTCCTCACCCGCGCGACCCTGTCTCCCCCAAACCTCGCTGCCGTTGCTGCCATTCAAGCCACGATCAATTCGCAGTAATGCCGCGCCATAATCTCACCGTGACTGCACGCTGTTAAGCGCCAGCGCTTACTCCGCCTTTCCCCTCTGTTGCCACTCCCTCTCTGCCCCGAGGTTGCCACGAATCGAGCTAGTACTCCCTCTGCTCCGACCACCGTCTCCGACCAATTCAGGCCAGTACACACCACCCCATGCCTCCCCGAGCATGCTAGGAGAATCCCTACTCCCAGACACTTCTCCCTGTACCCACCGTTCAACCGCGGGCGCCCCAGAGCGTCGGCTTTGACAAGCTCTGACAGCGCCGCCGTCTGTCTCGTCTCCGTCGAACTTCCCCGGTAAGCCTCGACCACCCCTAGCTTTTCCATGGATGCTCACATCATCTCCAGCTCCGTCCGCGTCTAACCGTACCGTTCATTTGCCCTGGGGTGAACTGCAGCATCTCCCCGTCGTCGACCAGAGCCACCAGACGCTGTTGCAAGCTCCGGTGAGGAATTACAACAAACCTCGTGCGCCCCTTGCCACGTCGAGCACACGACGAGCTTCCCTAGCCTCCTGTGATCTCGGTGAGCCTACTCCCTCCCCCTCTCGCTTCCTGTTTCGCCAGCGCCACCATTATCTGACCGTCGCCACCGCTAGCCGCCGCCGACGCCGCTCACATATGGTCAAGCAGACCAGCACCATTGGATCGAGATCTGGCGCTCACGATTAGATCACTTAGCACCGAAGGGGTACGCGATAAGGACCGTGCGATCTAATTAGATCCAACGCGTCACAGAGCCAATCCGACCGAACCGGTACCAGCGAATGACGAAGCGACGCGTGGCCTGTTTTGGTTTAAACAGAAATTTGAAAACAGAATTGTTTGTGAATTTGAAAACACTATAACTTTGGATCCACACGTCCAAAAATTACAAATTTTATGTCATTGGATTCAGGAGAGCAAGTCCTAACCAACCATGCCCTTAGTTTAGCAAATAGTATCTGTTAGGTTGCTTGTTTTTGCAGATTCTTTTGATAGCTTGTTTATAGTATAAAAATTGTTTAAAAATGATTTTAGAGTTAAAACTTCTGCAAAATGGTTTGTTGTGACCTTACTGACCCTAGGAACCAACCCATGGTTATGAAAATGAAATTGGAAAAATTTAGAATGGATTAATTGAACTAGTCTATTTCTAGCTAAGTAAAGATAATGGTTTTATTATGAAAAAGATTTTGGAATAAAAACTTTGAGAAAATATTTTGATTCAAGGCTACTGACCCAAAACACCAAGTCTTGAGAGTTAGAAACTTTTGGTGAGAAACTTAAAGATTTTTTTTGATTTGATAAAACCATTTCCCACCATATAAAATGTTGAATGAATTTTAAAATAGTTTTTGGGCAAAACTCTCTAACTAATGACTTTGCCATTTTGGTAAATGACCAATTTGGACCTTACAAAGTTTAGACACCTAGTGGAGACCATCCTTGCAATAGAACCATCCTTTGCATGACTTAGATTCCATTGCTTTGTGAGTGAGAAATTGTTTGTTTGACTTTGGTTGGGAATGTTAGTTGATTTTGTGTTTGCTTGATTGACTCGTAGTGAATTTAGAAAAGTGTGAACTAGCAAGATCAAGGAGTGAACCACCATTCCCTACCAAAAAGGCAAGTTACACTATCATACAAAAGTCCTACTATTTTCATTATACTTAGTGGATTTTGAAAACATGCATGAAAATAATTTTATACTTATGCTATGCTAAATCCTATTAGGATACCTTATACATTCCTTAGAGAAAACATTGTAGATGTACATGCTTAGCCATGCTTTATTGGGAAAAGAGATACATGTTGAGATTTTACAAAGTTGAGAAAAGGACTTGTGTTTTATATAATAAAACAAGGACTCAATAAACCACCTGGGTGGAGGATACTTTAAGTTTTGGAGAAGGTGGCAACAAAAGGAACCATGTCTATGGTAATCTCTTTGTGTTGTGCTCCAAAAGAAAACCCACCTAGGAACCTTAGAGATTGAACATGCTTCTCCAATTGTGGCTTTCGTGTGCAACCACATGCTATTATGGCTCTGGCTTAGTCAACTACATTGGGAAGACCCATGCATTGTCTTCAGTTTACTGGACATGGGGATCTGGAATGCTTCATGGGTGCTGAAGACAAGCTAGTAATGGTGTATGGGAGGACCCTTTGGAAAGACTTCGTCACATTCTCAATCTGCCAGTACTCCATCTTGGTGAGCACTAATCCAGTAGGCCACTGGTGGCAAAAGGATGGTATTGTGACATGTGGGTAAAGTGTACTCCTTCTGCAGAAGATAATAAAATCTAAGTACTTAGCCGTGTCCCCGGATATGGACAATACTGAGCAACTAAAGTTTGAACTATGGGAGATCTCGACATTCCAACTTCTAAAATAAAAACTTGATGCCCTTGAGTGTCTACCAATGAATTCAAAGAGATTTTATAAAAGCTTGATGCACTTGGGGTTACCAAGGTGCTCAAGAGATTTTGATGAAAACATGAACACTTGGGGTTACCAAGGAACTCATGAGATTTTATAAAACTTGATGCACATGGAGTTACCAAGGAGCTCAAGAGATTTTGACAAGGACTTGAACACTTGAGTGTCTACCAAGGAGTTCAAGGGATTCTTGGAAAAGAGATTTGACAAAGGACCAAAACCATTTTGAAAAGATAGGATAAAATATTTCTTTATGCAAATGAGCCTAAAACTCTACTTAGCCAAATATGCATGTAGTGATAGGATCCACTCATGTTATTCATAAAAGTGAAGCTTGCCAATACAATTCAAATGTATTGACCCTTGTGGTTGTAACTTGTAATGTTGCAGGTTTGATTGATTTTATTGAAAATTGTTCGAATAGGATTACAAAGTCTACAACCAACATCTGCCTGTGGCACTTTGAAGATGAAGGACCCCATGACTATAGTTATTCCGCTGCAATGTAATGTAATAGCCAAATGAGCTATGTTTGATGTAATAAAATTATGTTATTCCTGGTTATAAAGTTATATTATGACCTTTGTTTCTTGATATTACATCTAAACTGTGGATGCTAGCTATTGATCTAGGGACTAGCATTGTAAACACAGGAGGGACCAACATTATTATCAGGTTGAGGCCTCTACATTGCATGTGTGTTCTTTTCACATACCACATATGGATCCACTAGTGTCATTGCATGTGTTCTCTTTTCACAATCCACCTATGGATCCACCAGTGTCATTGCATGTATGTTCTTTTTACTAACAACAACCAGAGTCATTGAAATGTGTGTTCTTTTCACATACCACCTATGGATCCACCAGTGTCATTGCATGTGTGTTCTTTTCACAATCCACCAATGGATCCACCAGTGTCATTGCATGTGTGTTCTTTTTACTAACAACAACTGGAGTCATTTCATGACTGTTCTTTTCACATACCACATATGGATCCACCAGTGTCATTGAAATGTGTGTTCTCTTCAGAGACCACACATGGATCCACCAGTGTCATTGCATGTGTGTTATTTTTACTAACAACAACCAGAGTCATTGAAATGTGTGTTCTTTTCACATACCACGTATGGATCCACCAGTGTCATTGCATGTGTGTTCTTTCACAAACCACCTATGGATCTACAAGTGTCATTGAATGTGTGTTCTTTTCACAATCCACCTATGGATCCACCAGTGTCATTGCATGTGTGTTCTTTTTACTAACAACAACCAGAGTCATTGAAATGTGTGTTCTCTTTAGAGACCCCACATGGATCCACCAGTGTCATTGCATGTGTGCTATTTTTACTAACAACAACCAGTGTCATTGCATGCGAGTTATTTTCACATACCACATATGGATCCACTAGTGTCATTGCATGTGTGTTCTCTTCAGAGACTACACATGGATCCACCAATGTCATTGCATGTGCGTTCTTGTTACCAACAACAACCAGAGTCATTGCATGTGTGTTCTTTTCACATACCACATATGGATCCACCAGTGTCATTGCATGTGTGTTATTTTCACAATCCACCTATGGATCCACTAGTGTCATTGCATGTGTGTTCTTTTTACTAACAACAACTTCAGTCATTTCATGACTGTTCTTTTCACATACCACATATGTATCCACCAGTGTCATTGAAATGTGTGTTCTCTTCAGAGACCACACATGGATCGACCAGTGTCATTACATGTGTGTTCTTTTTACTAACAACAACTGGAGTCATTGCAAGTGTGTTCTTTTCACATACCACATATGGATCCACTAGTGTCATTGCATGTGTGCTCTTTTCACAAGCCACCTATGGATCCACCAGTGTCATTGCATGTGTGTTCTTTTTACTAACAACAACTAGAGTCATTGAAATGTGTGTTCTGTTCACATACCACCAGTGGATCCACCAGTTTCATTCCATGTGTGTTCTTTTCACAATCCACCTATGGATCCACCCGTGTCATTGCATGTGTGTTCTTTTTACTAACAACAACCAGAGTCATTGCATGTGTGTTCTTTTCACATACCACATATGGATCCACCAGTGTCATTGCATGTGTGTTCTTTTTACTAACAACACTCAGAGTCATTGAAATGTGTGTTCTCTTTAAAGACCACACATGGATCCACCAGTGTCATTGCATGTGTGTTCTTTTTACTAACAACAACTAGAGTCATTGAAATGTGTGTTCTTTTCAGATACCACCTATGGATCCACCAGTGTCATTGCATGTGTGTTCTTTTCATAATCCACCTATGGATCCACTAGTGTCATTGCATGTGTGTTCTTTTCACAATCCACCTATGGATCCACCAGTGTCATTGCATGTGTGTTCTTTTTACTAACAACAACTGGAGTCATTTCATGATTGTTCTTTGCACATACCACATATGGATCCACTAGTGTCATTGAAATGTGTGTTCTCTTCAGAGACCACACATGGATCCACCAGTGTCATTGCATGAGTGTTCTTTTTACTAACAACAACCAGAGTCATTGCATGTGTGTTCTTTTCACATACCACATATGGATCCACCGGTGTCATTGAAATGTGTGTTCTCTTCAGAGACCACACATGGATCCACCAGTGTCATTGCATGTGTGTTGTTTTTACTAACAACAACCAGAGTCATTGCATGTGTGTTCTTTTTACATACCACATATGGATCCACCAGTGTCATTGCATGTGTGTTATTTCACACTCCACCTATGGATCCACCAATGTCATTGCATGTGTGTTGTTTTTACTAACAACAACTATATTCATTTCATGACTGTTCTTTTCACATACCACATATGGATCCACCAGTGTCATTGCATGTGTGTTCTTTTTACTAACAACAACCAGAGTCACTGCATGTGTGTTCTCTTCAGAGACCACACATGGATCCAGCAGTGTCATTGCATGTGTGTTCTTTTCACAATCCACCTATGGATCCACCAATGTTATTGCATGTGTGTTCTTTTTACTAACAACAACTAGAGTCATTTCATGACTGTTCTTTTCACATACCACATATGGATCCACGAGTGTCATTGAAATGTGTGTTCTCTTTAGAGACCACACATGGATCCACCAGTGTCATTGCATGTGTGTTCTTTTTACTAACACCAACTGGAGTCATCGCATGTGTGTTCTTTTCACATACCACATATGGATCCACCAGTGTCATTGCATGTGTTCTCTTTTCACAATCCACCTATGGATGCACCAGTGTCATTCCATGTGTGTTCTTTTTACTAACAACAACCAGAGTCATTGCATGTGTGTTCTTTTCACATACCACATATGGATCCACCAGTGTCATTGCATGTGTGTTCTTTTCACAATCACCTATGTCTCCACCCGTGTCATTGCATGTGTGTTCTTTTTACTAACAACAACCAGAGTCATTGAAATGTGTGTTCTTTTCACATACCACCTATGGATCCACCAGTGTCGTTCCATGTGTGTTCTTTTCACAATCCACCTATGGATCCACCAGTGTCATTGCATGTGTGTTCTTTTTACTAACAACAACCAGAGTCATTTCATGTGTGTTCTTTCACATACCACATATGGATCCACCAGTGTCATTGCATGTGTGTTCTTTTTACTAACAACACTCAGAGTAATTGAAATGTGTGTTCTCTTTAGAGACCACACATGGATCCACGAGTGTCATTGCATGTGTGTTCCTTTTACTAACAACAACTAGAGTCATTGAAATGTGTCTTCTTTTCACATACCACATATGGATCCACTAGTGTCATTGCATGTGTGTTCTTTTTACTAACAACAAGAGTCATTGCATGTGTGTTCTCTTTACTAACAACAACCAGAGTCATTGAAATGTGTGTTCTCTTTAGATACCACACATGGATCCACTAGTGTCATTGCATGTGTGTTCTTTTTACTAACAAGAAACAGAGTCATTGAAATGTGTGTTCTCTTCAGAGACCACACATGGATCCACCAGTGTCATTACATGTGTGTTCTTTTTACTAACAACAACTGGAGTCATTGCATGTGTGTTCTTTTCACATACCATATATGGATCCACTAGTGTCATTGCATGTGTGCTCTTTTCACAATCCACCTATGGATCCACCAGTGTCATTGCATGTGTGTTCTTTTTACTAACAACAACTAGAGTCATTTAATGACTATTCTTTTCACATACCACATATGGATCCACCAGGGTCATTGCATGTGTGTTCTTTTCACAATCCAGCTATGGATCCACCAGTGTCATTGCATGTGTGTTCTTTTTACTAACAACAACCAGAGTCATTGAAATGTGTGTTCTCTTCAGAGACCACACATGGATCCACCAGTGTCATTGCATGTGTGCTCTTTTCACAAGCCACCTATGGATCCACCAGTGTCATTGCATGTGTGTTCTTTTTACTAACAACAACAAGAGACATTGAAATGTGTGTTCTGTTCACATACCACCTATGGATCCACCAGTGTCATTGAAATGTGTGTTCTCTTCAGAGACCACACATGGATCCACCAGTGTCATTGCATGTGTGTTCTTTTTACTAACAACAACTAGAGCCATTGCATGTGTGTTCTTTTCACATACCACATATGGATCCACTAGTGTCATTGCATGTGTTCTCTTTTCACAATCCACCTATGGATCCACCAGTGTCATTGCATGTGTGTTCTTTTCACTAACAACAACCAGAGTCATTGAAATGTGTATTCTTTTCACATACCACCTATGGATCCACCAGTGTCATTGCACGTGTGTTCTTTTCACAATCCACCTATGGATCCACCAGTGTCATTGCATGTGTGTTCTTTTCACTAACAACAACCAGAGTCATTGAAATGTGTGTTCTCTTTAGAGACCACACATGGATCCACCAGTGTCATTGCATGTGTGCTCTTTTCACAATCCACCTATGTATCCACCGGTGTCATTGCATGTGTGTTCTTTTTACTAACAACAACCAGAGTCATTGAAATGTGTGTTCTTTTCACATACCACCTATGGATCCACCAGTGTCATTGCATGTGTGTTCTTTTCACAATCCACCTATGGATCCACCAGTGTCATTGCATGTGTGTTCTTTTTACTAACAACAACCAGAGTCATTGCATGTGTGTTCTTTTTACATACCACATATGGATCCACCAGTGTCATTGCATGTGTGTTATTTCACACTCCACCTATGGATCCACCAGTGTCATTGCATGTGTGTTCTTTTCACTAACAACAACCAGAGTCATTGAAATGTGTGTTCTCTTCAGAGACCACACATGGATCCACCAGTGTCATTGCATGTGTGCTCTTTTCACAATCCACCTATGTATCCACCGGTGTCATTGCATGTGTGTTCTTTTTACGAACAACAACCAGAGTCATTGAAATGTGTGTTCTTTTCACATACCACCTATGGATCCACCAGTGTCATTGCATGTGTGTTCTTTTCACAATCCACCTATGGATCCACCAGTGTCATTGCATGTGTGTTCTTTTTACTAACAACAACCAGAGTCACTGCATGTGTGTTCTCTTCAGAGACCACACATGGATCCAGCAGTGTCATTGCATGTGTGTTCTTTTCACAATCCACCTATGGATCCACCAATGTTATTGCATGTGTGTTCTTTTTACTAACAACAACTAGGGTCATTTCATGACTGTTCTTTTCACATACCACATATGGATCCATGAGTGTCATTGAAATGTGTGTTCTCTTTAGAGACCACACATGGATCAACCAGTGTCATTGCATGTGTGTTCTTTTTACTAACAACAACTAGAGTCATTGAAATGTGTGTTCTTTTCAGATACCACCTATGGATCCACCAGTGTCATTGCATGTGTGTTCTTTTCATAATCCACCTATGGATCCACTAGTGTCATTGCATGTGTGTTCTTTTCACAATCCACCTATGGATCCACCAGTGTCATTGCATGTGTGTTCTTTTTACTAACAACAACTGGAGTCATTTCATGACTGTTCTTTGCACATACCACATATGGATCCACTAGTGTCATTGAAATGTGTGTTCTCTTCAGAGACCACACATGGATCCACCAGTGTCATTGCATGAGTGTTCTTTTTACTAACAACAACCAGAGTCATTGCATGTGTGTTCTTTTCACATACCACATATGGATCCACCGGTGTCATTGAAATGTGTGTTCTCTTCAGAGACCACACATGGATCCACCAGTGTCATTGCATGTGTGTTGTTTTTACTAACAACAACCAGAGTCATTGCATGTGTGTTCTTTTTACATACCACATATGGATCCACCAGTGTCATTGCATGTGTGTTATTTCACACTCCACCTATGGATCCACCAATGTCATTGCATGTGTGTTGTTTTTACTAACAACAACTATATTCATTTCATGATTGTTCTTTTCACATACCACATATGGATCCACCAGTGTCATTGCATGTGTGTTCTTTTTACTAACAACAACCAGAGTCACTGCATGTGTGTTCTCTTCAGAGACCACACATGGATCCAGCAGTGTCATTGCATGTGTGTTCTTTTCACAATCCACCTATGGATCCACCAATGTTATTGCATGTGTGTTCTTTTTACTAACAACAACTAGAGTCATTTCATGACTGTTCTTTTCACATACCACATATGGATCCACGAGTGTCATTGAAATGTGTGTTCTCTTTAGAGACCACACATGGATCCACCAGTGTCATTGCATGTGTGTTCTTTTTACTAACAACAACTGGAGTCATCGCATGTGTGTTCTTTTCACATACCACATATGGATCCACCAGTGTCATTGCATGTGTTCTCTTTTCACAATCCACCTATGGATGCACCAGTGTCATTCCATGTGTGTTCTTTTTACTAACAACAACCAGAGTCATTGCATGTGTGTTCTTTTCACATACCACATATGGATCCACCAGTGTCATTGCATGTGTGTTCTTTTCACAATCACCTATGTCTCCACCCGTGTCATTGCATGTGTGTTCTTTTTACTAACAACAACCAGAGTCATTGAAATGTGTGTTCTTTTCACATACCACCTATGGATCCACCAGTGTCGTTCCATGTGTGTTCTTTTCACAATCCACCTATGGATCCACCAGTGTCATTGTATGTGTGTTCTTTTTACTAACAACAACCAGAGTCATTGCATGTGTGTTCTTTCACATACCACATATGGATCCACCAGTGTCATTGCATGTGTGTTCTTTTTACTAACAACACTCAGAGTAATTGAAATGTGTGTTCTCTTTAGAGACCACACATGGATCCACGAGTGTCATTGCATGTGTGTTATTTTTACTAACAACAACTAGAGTCATTGAAATGTGTGTTCTTTTCACATACCACATATGGATCCACCAGTGTCATTGCATGTGTGTTCTTTTTACTAACAACAAGAGTCATTGCATGTGTGTTCTCTTTACTAACAACAACCAGAGTCATTGAAATGTGTGTTCTCTTTAGATACCACACATGGATCCACTAGTGTCATTGCATGTGTGTTCTTTTTACTAACAACAACCAGAGTCATTGAAATGTGTGTTCTCTTCAGAGACCACACATGGATCCACCAGTGTCATTACATGTGTGTTCTTTTTACTAACAACAACTGGAGTCATTGCATGTGTGTTCTTTTCACATACCATATATGGATCCAGTAGTGTCATTGCATGTGTGCTCTTTTCACAATCCACCTATGGATCCACCAGTGTCATTGCATGTGTGTTCTTTTTACTAACAACAACTAGAGTCATTTAATGACTGTTCTTTTCACATACCACATATGGATCCACCAGGGTCATTGCATGTGTGTTCTTTTCACAATCCACCTATGGATCCACCAGTGTCATTGCATGTGTGTTCTTTTTACTAACAACAACCAGAGTCATTGAAATGTGTGTTCTCTATAGAGACCACACATGGATCCACCAGTGTCATTGCATGTGTGCTCTTTTCACAAGCCACCTATGGATCCACCAGTGTCATTGCATGTGTGTTCTTTTTACTAACAACAACTAGAGACATTGAAATGTGTGTTCTGTTCACATACCACCTATGGATCCACCAGTGTCATTGAAATGTGTGTTCTCTTCAGAGACCACACATGGATCCACCAGTGTCATTGCATGTGTGTTCTTTTTACTAACAACAACTGGAGCCATTGCATGTGTGTTCTTTTCACATACCACATATGGATCCACTAGTGTCATTGCATGTGTTCTCTTTTCACAATCCACCTATGGATCCACCAGTGTCATTGCATGTGTGTTCTTTTTACTAACAACAACCAGAGTCATTGAAATGTGTATTCTTTTCACATACCACCTATGGATCCACCAGTGTCATTGCACGTGTGTTCTTTTCACAATCCACCTATGGATCCACCAGTGTCATTGCATGTGTGTTCTTTTCACTAACAACAACCAGAGTCATTGAAATGTGTGTTCTCTTTAGAGACCACACATGGATCCACCAGTGTCATTGCATGTGTGCTCTTTTCACAATCCACCTATGTATCCACCGGTGTCATTGCATGTGTGTTCTTTTTACTAACAACAACCAGAGTCATTGAAATGTGTGTTCTTTTCACATACCACCTATGGATCCACCAGTGTCATTGCATGTGTGTTATTTTCACAATCCACCTATGGATCCACCAGTGTCATTGCATGTGTGTTCTTTTTACTAACAACAACCAGAGTCATTGCATGTGTGTTCTTTTTACATACCACATATGGATCCACCAGTGTCATTGCATGTGTGTTATTTCACACTCCACCTATGGATCCACCAGTGTCATTGCATGTGTGTTCTTTTCACTAACAACAACCAGAGTCATTGAAATGTGTGTTCTCTTCAGAGACCACACATGGATCCACCAGTGTCATTGCATGTGTGCTCTTTTCACAATCCACCTATGTATCCACCGGTGTCATTGCATGTGTGTTCTTTTTACTAACAACAACCAGAGTCATTGAAATGTGTGTTCTTTTCACATACCACCTATGGATCCACCAGTGTCATTGCATGTGTGTTCTTTTCACAATCCACCTATGGATCCACCAGTGTCATTGCATGTGTGTTCTTTTTACTAACAACAACCAGAGTCACTGCATGTGTGTTCTCTTCAGAGACCACACATGGATCCAGCAGTGTCATTGCATGTGTGTTCTTTTCACAATCCACCTATGGATCCACCAATGTTATTGCATGTGTGTTCTTTTTACTAACAACAACTAGGGTCATTTCATGACTGTTCTTTTCACATACCACATATGGATCCATGAGTGTCATTGAAATGTGTGTTCTCTTTAGAGACCACACATGGATCAACCAGTGTCATTGCATGTGTGTTCTTTTTACTAACAACAACTAGAGTCATTGAAATGTGTGTTCTTTTCAGATACCACCTATGGATCCACCAGTGTCATTGCATGTGTGTTCTTTTCATAATCCACCTATGGATCCACTAGTGTCATTTCATGTGTGTTCTTTTCACAATCCACCTATGGATCCACCAGTGTCATTGCATGTGTGTTATTTCACACTCCACCTATGGATCCACCAGTGTCATTGCATGTGTGTTCTTTTCACTAACAACAACCAGAGTCATTGAAATGTGTGTTCTCTTCAGAGACCACACATGGATCCACCAGTGTCATTGCATGTGTGCTCTTTTCACAATCCACCTATGTATCCACCGGTGTCATTGCATGTGTGTTATTTTTACTAACAACAACCAGAGTCATTGAAATGTGTGTTCTTTTCACATACCACCTATGGATCCACCAGTGTCATTGCATGTGTGTTCTTTTCACAATCCACCTATGGATCCACCAGTGTCATTGCATGTGTGTTCTTTTTACTAACAACAACCAGAGTCACTGCATGTGTGTTCTCTTCAGAGACCACACATGGATCCAGCAGTGTCATTGCATGTGTGTTCTTTTCACAATCCACCTATGGATCCACCAATGTTATTGCATGTGTGTTCTTTTTACTAACAACAACTAGGGTCATTTCATGACTGTTCTTTTCACATACCACATATGGATCCATGAGTGTCATTGAAATGTGTGTTCTCTTTAGAGACCACACATGGATCAACCAGTGTCATTGCATATGTGTTCTTTTTACTAACAACAACTAGAGTCATTGAAATGTGTGTTCTTTTCAGATACCACCTATGGATCCACCAGTGTCATTGCATGTGTGTTCTTTTCATAATCCACCTATGGATCCACTAGTGTCATTGCATCTGTGTTCTTTTCACAATCCACCTATGGATCCACCAGTGTCATTGCATGTGTGTTCTTTTTACTAACAACAACTAGAGTCATTTCATGACTGTTCTTTGCACATACCACATATGGATCCACTAGTGTCATTGAAATGTGTGTTCTCTTCAGAGACCACACATGGATCCACCAGTGTCATTGCATGAGTGTTCTTTTTACTAACAACAACCAGAGTCATTGCATGTGTGTTCTTTTCACATACCACATATGGATCCACCGGTGTCATTGAAATGTGTGTTCTCTTCAGAGACCACACATGGATCCACCAGTGTCATTGCATGTGTGTTGTTTTTACTAACAACAACCAGAGTCATTGCATGTGTGTTCTTTTTACATACCACATATGGATCCACCAGTGTCATTGCATGTGTGTTATTTCACACTCCACCTATGGATCCACCAATGTCATTGCATGTGTGTTGTTTTTACTAACAACAACTATATTCATTTCATGACTGTTCTTTTCACATACCACATATGGATCCACCAGTGTCATTGCATGTGTGTTCTTTTTACTAACAACAACCAGAGTCACTGCATGTGTGTTCTCTTCAGAGACCACACATGGATCCAGCAGTGTCATTGCATGTGTGTTCTTTTCACAATCCACCTATGGATCCACCAATGTTATTGCATGTGTGTTCTTTTTACTAACAACAACTAGAGTCATTTCATGGCTGTTCTTTTCACATACCACATATGGATCCACGAGTGTCATTGAAATGTGTGTTCTCTTTAGATACCACACATGGATCCACCAGTGTCATTGCATGTGTGTTCTTTTTACTAACAACAACTGGAGTCATCGCATGTGTGTTCTTTTCACATACCACATATGGATCCACCAGTGTCATTGCATGTGTTCTCTTTTCACAATCCACCTATGGATGCACCAGTGTCATTCCATGTGTGTTCTTTTTACTAACAACAACCAGAGTCATTGCATGTGTGTTCTTTTCACATACCACATATGGATCCACCAGTGTCATTGCATGTGTGTTCTTTTCACAATCACCTATGTCTCCACCCGTGTCATTGCATGTGTGTTCTTTTTACTAACAACAACCAGAGTCATTGAAATGTGTGTTCTTTTCACATACCACCTATGGATCCACCAGTGTCGTTCCATGTGTGTTCTTTTCACAATCCACCTATGGATCCACCAGTGTCATTGTATGTGTGTTCTTTTTACTAACAACAACCAGAGTCATTGCATGTGTGTTCTTTCACATACCACATATGGATCCACCAGTGTCATTGCATGTGTGTTCTTTTTACTAACAACACTCAGAGTAATTGAAATGTGTGTTCTCTTTAGAGACCACACATGGATCCACGAGTGTCATTGCATGTGTGTTCTTTTTACTAACAACAACTAGAGTCATTGAAATGTGTGTTCTTTTCACATACCACATATGGATCCACCAGTGTCATTGCATGTGTGTTCTTTTTACTAACAACAAGAGTCATTGCATGTGTGTTCTCTTTACTAACAACAACCAGAGTCATTGAAATGTGTGTTCTCTTTAGATACGACACATGGATCCACTAGTGTCATTGCATGTGTGTTCTTTTTACTAACAACAACCAGAGTCATTGAAATGTGTGTTCTCTTCAGAGACCACACATGGATCCACCAGTGTCATTACATGTGTGTTCTTTTTACTAACAACAACTGGAGTCATTGCATGTGTGTTCTTTTCACATACCATATATGGATCCACTAGTGTCATTGCATGTGTGCTCTTTTCACAATCCACCTATGGATCCACCAGTGTCATTGCATGTGTGTTCTTTTTACTAACAACAACTAGAGTCATTTAATGACTGTTCTTTTCACATACCACATATGGATCCACCAGGGTCATTGCATGTGTGTTCTTTTCACAATCCACCTATGGATCCACCAGTGTCATTGCATGTGTGTTCTTTTTACTAACAACAACCAGAGTCATTGAAATGTGTGTTCTCTATAGAGACCACACATGGATCCACCAGTGTCATTGCATGTGTGCTCTTTTCACAAGCCACCTATGGATCCACCAGTGTCATTGCATGTGTGTTCTTTTTACTAACAACAACTAGAGACATTGAAATGTGTGTTCTGTTCACATACCACCTATGGATCCACCAGTGTCATTGAAATGTGTGTTCTCTTCAGAGACTACACATGGATCCACCAGTGTCATTGCATGTGTGTTCTTTTTACTAACAACAACTGGAGCCATTGCATGTGTGTTCTTTTCACATACCACATATGGATCCACTAGTGTCATTGCATGTGTTCTCTTTTCACAATCCACCTATGGATCCACCAGTGTCATTGCATGTGTGTTCTTTTTACTAACAACAACCAGAGTCATTGAAATGTGTATTCTTTTCACATACCACCTATGGATCCACCAGTGTCATTGCACGTGTGTTCTTTTCACAATCCACCTATGGATCCACCAGTGTCATTGCATGTGTGTTCTTTTCACTAACAACAACCAGAGTCATTGAAATGTGTGTTCTCTTTAGAGACCACACATGGATCCACCAGTGTCATTGCATGTGTGCTCTTTTCACAATCCACCTATGTATCCACCGGTGTCATTGCATGTGTGTTCTTTTTACTAACAACAACCAGAGTCATTGAAATCTGTGTTCTTTTCACATACCACCTATGGATCCACCAGTGTCATTGCATGTGTGTTCTTTTCACAATCCACCTATGGATCCACCAGTGTCATTGCATGTGTGTTATTTTTACTAACAACAACCAGAGTCATTGCATGTGTGTTCTTTTCACATACCACATATGGATCCACCGGGGTCATTGAAATGTGTGTTCTCTTCAGAGACCACACATGGATCCACCAGTGTCATTGCATGTGTGTTGTTTTTACTAACAACAACCAGAGTCATTGCATGTGTGTTCTTTTTACATACCACATATGGATCCACCAGTGTCATTGCATGTGTGTTATTTCACACTCCACCTATGGATCCACCAGTGTCATTTTATGTGTGTTCTTTTCACTAACAACAACCAGAGTCATTGAAATGTGTGTTCTCTTCAGAGACCACACATGGATCCACCAGTGTCATTAGATGTGTGCTCTTTTCAGAATCCACCTATGTATCCACCGGTGTCATTGCATGTGTGTTCTTTTTATTAACAACAACCAGAGTCATTGAAATGTGTGTTCTTTTCACATACCACCTATGGATCTACCAGTGTCATTGCATGTGTGTTCTTTTCACAATCCACCTATGGATCCACCAGTGTCATTGCATGTGTGTTCTTTTTACTAACAACAACCAGAGTCACTGCATGTGTGTTCTCTTCAGAGACCACACATGGATCCAGCAGTGTCATTGCATGTGTGTTCTTTTCACAATCCACCAATGGATCCACCAATGTTATTGCATGTGTGTTCTTTTTACTAACAACAACTAGGGTCATTTCATGACTGTTCTTTTCACATATCACATATGGATCCATGAGTGTCATTGAAATGTGTGTTCTCTTTAGAGACCACACATGGATCCACCCGTGTCATTGCATGTGTGTTCTTTTTACTAACAACAACTGGAGTCATTGCATGTGTGTTATTTTCACATACCACATATGGATCCACCAGTGTCATTGCATGTGTGCTCTTTTCACAATCCACCTATGGATGCATCAGTGTCATTCCATGTGTGTTCTTTTTACTAACAACAACTAGAGTCATTGCATGTGTGTTCTTTTCACATACCACATATGGATCCACCAGTGTCATTGCATGTGTGTTCTTTTCATAATCATCTATGGCTCCACCAGTGTCATTGCTTGTGTGTTCTTTTTACTAACAACAACCAGAGTCATTGAAATGTGTGTTCTTTTCACATACCACCTATGGATCCACCAGTATCATTCCCTGTGTGTTCTTTTCACAATCCACCTATGGATCCACTAGTGTCATTGCATGTGTGTTCTTTTTACTAACAACAACCAGAGTCATTGCATGTGTGTTCTTTTCACATAGCACATATGGATCCACTAGTGTCATTGCATGTGTTCTCTTTTCACAATCCACCTATGGATCCACCAGTGTCATTGCATGTGTGTTCTTTTTACTAACAACAACCAGAGTCATTGAAATGTGTATTCTTTTCACATACCACCTATGGATCCACTGTTGTCATTGCACGTGTGTTCTTTTCACAATCCACCTATGGATCCACCAGTGTCATTGCATGTGTGTTCTTTTCACTAACAACAACCAGAGTCATTGAAATGTGTGTTCTCTTTAGAGACCACACACGGATCCACCAGTGTCATTGCATGTGTGCTCTTTTCACAATCCACCTATGTATCCACCGGTGTCATTGCATGTGTGTTCTTTTTACTAACAACAACCAGAGTCATTGAAATGTGTGTTCTTTTCACATACCACCTATGGATCCACCAGTGTCATTGCATGTGTGTTCTTTTCACAATCCACCTATGGATCCACCAGTGTCATTGCATGTGTGTTCTTTTTACTAACAACAACCAGAGTCATTGCATGTGTGTTCTTTTCACATACCACATATGGATCCACCGGGGTCATTGAAATGTGTGTTCTCTTCAGAGACCACACATGGATCCACCAGTGTCATTGCATGTGTGTTGTTTTTACTAACAACAACCAGAGTCATTGCATGTGTGTTCTTTTTACATACCACATATGGATCCACCAGTGTCATTGCATGTGTGTTATTTCACACTCCACCTATGGATCCACCAGTGTCATTGAATGTGTGTTCGTTTCACTAACAACAACCAGAGTCATTGAAATGTGTGTTCTCTTCAGAGACCACACATGGATCCACCAGTGTCATTAGATGTGTGCTCTTTTCAGAATCCACCTATGTATCCACCGGTGTCATTGCATGTGTGTTCTTTTTACTAACAACAACCAGAGTCATTGAAATGTGTG
The DNA here is from genome assembly GCA_916181665.1 of Avena sativa. Taxonomy (NCBI): domain Eukaryota; kingdom Viridiplantae; phylum Streptophyta; class Magnoliopsida; order Poales; family Poaceae; genus Avena; species Avena sativa. Next base: position 35,727,631 of record OV702290.1, read on the forward strand.
TTCTTTTCACATACCACCTATGGATCCACCAGTGTCATTGCATGTGTGTTCTTTTCACAATCCACCTATGGATCCACCAGTGTCATTGCATGTGTGTTCTTTTTACTAACAACAACCAGAGTCACTGCATGTGTGTTCTCTTCAGAGACCACACATGGATCCAGCAGTGTCATTGCATGTGTGTTCTTTTCACAATCCACCTATGGATCCACCAATGTTATTGCATGTGTGTTCTTTTTACTAACAACAACTAGGGTCATTTCATGACTGTTCTTTTCACATACCACATATGGATCCATGAGTGTCATTGAAATGTGTGTTCTCTTTAGAGACCACACATGGATCCACCTGTGTCATTGCATGTGTGTTCTTTTTACTAACAACAACTGGAGTCATTGCATGTGTGTTCTTTTCACATACCACATATGGATCCACCAGTGTCATTGCATGTGTGCTCTTTTCACAATCCACCTATGGATGCATCAGTGTCATTCCATGTGTGTTCTTTTTACTAACAACAACTAGAGTCATTGCATGTGTGTTCTTTTCACATACCACATATGGATCCACCAGTGTCATTGCATGTGTGTTCTTTTCACAATCATCTATGGCTCCACCAGTGTCATTGCTTGTGTGTTCTTTTTACTAACAACAACCAGAGTCATTGAAATGTGTGTTCTTTTCACATACCACCTATGGATCCACCAGTATCATTCCCTGTGTGTTCTTTTCACAATCCACCTATGGATCCACTAGTGTCATTGCATGTGTGTTCTTTTTACTAACAACAACCAGAGTCATTGCATGTGTTTTCTTTTCACATACCACATATGGATCCACTAGTGTCATTGCATGTGTGTTCTTTTTACTAACAACACTCAGAGTCATTGAAATGTGTGGTCTCTAACACACATGGATCAACGAGTGTCATTGCATGTGTGTTGTTTTTACTAACAACAACTAGAGTCATTGAAATGTGTGTTCTTTTCACATACCACATATGGATCCACCAGTGTCATTGCATGTGTGTTCTTTTTACTAACAACAACCAGAGTCATTGCATGTGTGTTCTCTTTACTAACAACAACCAGAGTCATTGAAATGTGTGTTCTCTTTAGATACCACACATGGATCCACTAGTGTCATTGCATGTTTGCTCTTTTTACTAACAACAACCAGAGTCATTGAATGTGTGTTATCTTTACTAACAACAACTAGAGTCATTGAAATGTATGTTCTCTTTAGATACCACACATGGATCCACTAGTGTCATTGCATGTGTGTTCTTTTTACTAACAACAACCAGAGTCATTGAAATGTGTGTTCTTTTCACAATCCACCTATGGATCCACCAGTGTCATTGCATGTGTGTTCTTCTTACTAACAACAACCAGAGTCATTGCATGTGTGTTCTTTTCACATACCACATATGGATCCACCGGTGTCATTGAAATGTGTGTTCTCTTCAGAGACCACACATGGATCCACCAGTGTCATTGCATGTGTGTTGTTTTTACTAACAACAACCAGAGTCATTGCATGTGTGTTCTTTTTACATACCACATTTGGATCCACCAGTGTCATTGCATGTGTGTTATTTCACACTCCACCTATGGATCCACCAGTGTCATTGCATGTTTGTTCTTTTTACTAACAACAACTAGAGTCATTTCATGACTGTTCTTTTCACATACCACATATGGATCCACCAGTGTCATTGCATGTGTGTTCTTTTTACTAACAACAACCAGAGTCACTACATGTGTGTTCTCTTCAGAGACCACACATGGATCCAGCAGTGTCATTGCATGTGTGTTCTTTTCACAATCCACATATGGATCCACCAATGTTATTGCATGTATGTTCTTTTTACTAACAACAACTAGAGTCATTTCATGACTGTTCTTTTCACATACCACATATGGATCCACGAGTGTCATTGAAATGTGTGTTCTATTTAGAGACCACACATGGATCCACCAGTGTCATTGCATGTGTGTTCTTTTTACTAACAACAACTGGAGTCATTGCATGTGTGTTCTTTCCACATACCACATATGGATCCACCAGTGTCATTGCATGTGTGCTCTTTTCACAATCCACCTATGTATCCACCGGTGTCATTGCATGTGTGGTCTTTTTACTAACAACAACCAGAGTCATTGAAATGTGTGTTCTTTTCACATACCACCTATGGATCCACCAGTGGCATTCCATGTGTGTTCTTTTCACAATCCACCTATGGATCCACCAGTGTCATTGCATGTGTGTTCTTTTTACTAACAACAACCAGAGTCATTGCATGTGTGTTCTTTTCACATACCACATATGGATCCACCAGTGTCATTGCATGTGTGTTCTTTTTACTAACAACACTCAGAGTCATTGAAATGTGTGTTCTCTTTAAAGACCACACATGGATCCACGAGTGTCATTGCATGTGTGTTCTTTTTACTAACAACAACTAGAGTCATTGAAATGTGTGTTCTTTTCACATACCACATATGGATCCACCAGTGTCATTGCATGTGTGTTCTTTTTACTAACAACAAGAGTCATTGCATGTGTGTTCTCTTTACTAACAACAACCAGAGTCATTGAAATGTGTGTTCTCTTTAGATACCACACATGGATCCACCAGTGTCATTGCATGTGTGTTCTTTTTACTAACAACAACCAGAGTCATTGCATGTGTGTTCTTTTCACATACCACATATGGATCCACCAGTGTCATTGCATGTGTGTTCTTTTTACTAACAACACTCAGAGTCATTGAAATGTGTGTTCTCTTTAAAGACCACACATGGATCCACGAGTGTCATTGCATGTGTGTTCTTTTTACTAACAACAACTAGAGTCATTAAAATGTGTGTTCTTTTCACATACCACATATGGATCCACCAGTGTCATTGCATGTGTGTTCTTTTTACTAACAACAAGTGTCATTGCATGTGTGTTCTCTTTACTAACAACAACCAGAGTCATTGAAATGTGTGTTCTCTTTAGATACCACTCATGGTTCCACTAGTGTCATTGCATGTGTGTTCTTTTTACTAACAACAACCAGAGTCATTGAAATGTGTGTTCCCTTCAGAGACCACACATGGATCCACCAGTGTCATTACATGTGTGTTCTTTTTACTAACAACAGCTGGAGTCATTGCATGTGTGTTCTTTTCACATACCATATATGGATCCACTAGTGTCATTGCATGTGTGCTCTTTTCACAATCCACCTATGGATCCACCAGTGTCATTGCATGTGTGTTCTTTTTACTAACAACTAGAGTCATTTAATGACTGTTCTTTTCACATACCACATATGGATGCACCAGGGTCATTGCATGTGTATTCTTTTCACAATCCACCTATGGATCCACCAGTGTCATTGCATGTGTGTTCTTTTTACTAACAACAACCAGAGTCATTGAAATGTGTTTTCTCTATAGAGACCACACATGGATCCACCAGTGTCATTGCATGTGTGCTCTTTTCACAAGCCACCTATGGATCCACCAGTGTCATTGCATGTGTGTTCTTTTTACTAACAATAACTAGAGACATTGAAATGTGTGTTCTGTTCACATACCACCTATGGATCCACCAGTGTCATTGAAATGTGTGTTCTCTTCAGAGACCACACATGGATCCACCAGTGTCATTGCATGTGTGTTCTTTTTACTAACAACAACTGGAGCCATTGCATGTGTGTTCTTTTCACATACCACATATGGATCCACTAGTGTCATTGCATGTGTTCTCTTTTCACAATCCACCTATGGATCCACCAGTGTCATTGCATGTGTGTTCTTTTTACTAACAACAACCAGAGTCATTGAAATGTGTATTCTTTTCACATACCACCTATGGATCCACCAGTGTCATTGCACGTGTGTTCTTTTCACAATCCACCTATGGATCCACCAGTGTCATTGAATGTGTGTTCTTTTCACTAACAACAACCAGAGTCATTGAAATGTATGTTCTCTTCAGAGACCACACATGGATCCACCAGTGTCATTGCATGTGTGCTCTTTTCACAATCCACCTATGTAACCACCGGTGTCATTGCATGTGTGTTCTTTTTACTAACAACAACCAGAGTCATTGAAATGTGTGTTCTTTTCACATACCACGTATGGATCCACCAGTGTCATTGCATGTGTGTTCTTTGAACAATCCACCTATGGATCCACCAGTGTCATTGCATGTGTGTTCTTTTTACTAACAACAACCAGAGTCATTGCATGTGTGTTCTTTTCACATACCACATATGGATCCACCGGTGTCATTGAAATGTGTGTTCTCTTCAGAGACCACACATGGATCCACCAGTGTCATTGCATGTGTGTTGTTTTTACTAACAACAACCTTAGTCATTGCATGTGTGTTCTTTTTACGTACCACATATGGATCCACCAGTGTCATTGCATGTGTGTTATTTCACACTCCACCTATGGATCCACCAGTGTCATTGCATGTGTGTTCTTTTTACTAACAACAACTAGAGTCATTTCATGACTGTTCTTTTCACATACCACATATGGATCCACCAGTGTCATTGCATGTGTGTTCTTTTTACTAACAACAACCAGAGTCACTACATGTGTGTTCTCTTCAGAGACCACACATGGATCCAGCAGTGTCATTGCATGTGTGTTCTTTTCACAATCCACCTATGGATCCACCAATGTTATTGCATGTGTGTTCTTTTTACTAACAACAACTAGGGTCATTTCATGACTGTTCTTTTCACATACCACATATGGATCCATGAGTGTCATTGAAATGTGTGTTCTCTTTAGAGACCACACATGGATCCACCAGTGTCATTGCATGTGTGTTCTTTTTACTAACAACAACTGGAGTCATTGCATGTGTGTTATTTTCACATACCACATATGGATCCACCAGTGTCATTGCATGTGTGCTCTTTTCACAATCCACCTATGGATGCATCAGTGTCATTCCATGTGTGTTCTTTTTACTAACAACAACTAGAGTCATTGCATGTGTGTTCTTTTCACATACCACATATGGATCCACCAGTGTCATTGCATGTGTGTTCTTTTCATAATCATCTATGGCTCCACCAGTGTCATTGCTTGTGTGTTCTTTTTACTAACAACAACCAGAGTCATTGAAATGTGTGTTCTTTTCACATACCACCTATGGATCCACCAGTATCATTCCCTGTGTGTTCTTTTCACAATCCACCTATGGATCCACTAGTGTCATTGCATGTGTGTTCTTTTTACTAACAACAACCAGAGTCATTGCATGTGTGTTCTTTTCACATACCACATATGGATCCACCAGTGTCATTGCATGTGTGTTCTTTTTACTAACAACACTCAGAGTCATTGAAATGTGTGTTCTCTTTAGAGACCACACATGGATCAACGAGTGTCATTGCATGTGTGTTGTTTTTACTAACAACAACTAGAGTCATTGAAATGTGTGTTCTTTTCACATACCACATATGGATCCACCAGAGTCATTGCATGTGTGTTCTTTTTACTAACAACAACCAGAGTCATTGCATGTGTGTTCTCTTTACTAACAACAACCAGAGTCATTAAAATGTGTGTTCTCTTTAGATACCACACATGGATCCACCAGTGTCATTACATGTTTGTTCTTTTTACTAACAACAACCAGAGTCATTGAATGTGTGTTCTCTTTACTAACAACAACTAGAGTCATTGAAATGTATGTTCTCTTTAGATACCACACATGGATCCACTAGTGTCATTGCATGTGTGTTCTTTTTACTAACAACAACCAGAGTCATTGAAATGTGTGTTCTTTTCACAATCCACCTATGGATCCACCAGTGTCATTGCATGTGTGTTCTTTTTACTAACAACAACCAGAGTCATTGCATGTGTGTTCTTTTTACTAACAACAACCAGAGTCATTGCATGTGTGTTCTTTTCACATACCACATATGGATCCACCGGTGTCATTGAAATGTGTGTTCTCTTCAGAGACCACACATGGATCCACCAGTGTCATTGCATGTGTGTTGTTTTTACTAACAACAACCAGAGTCATTGCATGTGTGTTCTTTTTACATACCACATATGGATCCACCAGTGTCATTGCATGTGTGTTATTTCACACTCCACCTATGGATCCACCAGTGTCATTGCATGTTTGTTCTTTTTACTAACAACAACTAGAGTCATTTCATGACTGTTCTTTTCACATACCACATATGGATCCACCAGTGTCATTGCATGTGTGTTCTTTTTACTAACAACAACCAGAGTCACTACATGTGTGTTCTCTTCAGAGACCACACATGGATCCAGCAGTGTCATTGCATGTGTGTTCTTTTCACAATCCACCTATGGATCCACCAATGTTATTGCATCTGTGTTCTTTTTACTAACAACAACTAGAGTCATTTCATGACTGTTCTTTTCACATACCACATATGGATCCACGAGTGTCATTGAAATGTGTGTTCTCTTTAGAGACCACACATGGATCCACCAGTGTCATTGCATGTGTGTTCTTTTTACTAACAACAACTGGAGTCATTGCATGTGTGTTCTTTTCACATACCACATATGGATCCACCAGTGTCATTGCATGTGTGCTCTTTTCTCAATCCACCTATGGATGCACCAGTGTCATTCCATGTGTGTTCTTTTTACTAACAACAACCAGAGTCATTGCATGTGTGTTCTTTTCACATACCACATATGGATCCACCAGTGTCATTGCATGTGTGTTCTTTTTACTAACAACAACCAGAGTCATTGCATGTGTGTTCTTTTTACATACCACATATGGATCCACCAGTGTCATTGCATGTGTGTTATTTCACACTCCACCTATGGATCCACCAGTGTCATTGCATGTGTGTTCTTTTCACTAACAATAACCAGAGTCATTGAAATGTGTGTTCTCTTCAGAGACCACACATGGATCCACCAGTGTCATTGCATGTGTGCTCTTTTCACAATCCACCTATGTATCCACCGGTGTCATTGCATGTGTGTTCTTTTCACAATCATCTATGGCTCCATCAGTGTGATTGCATGTGTGTTATTTTTACTAACAACAACTAGAGTCATTGAATGTGTGTTCTCTTTACTAAGAACAAGTAGAGTCATTGAAATGTATGTTCTCTTTAGATACCACACATGGATCCACCAGTGTCATTGCATGTGTGTTCTTTTTACTAACAACAACTAGAGTCATTGAAATGTGTGTTCTCTTCAGAGACCACAGATGGATCCACCAGTGTCATTACATGTGTGTTCTTTTTACTAACAACAACCAGAGTCATTGCATGTGTGTTCTTTTCACATACCACATATGGATCCACTAGTGTCATTGCATGTCTGCTCTTTTCACAATCCACCTATGGATCCACCAGTATCATTGCATGTGTGTTCTCTTTACTAACAACTGGATTCATTTCATGAATGTTCTTTTCACATACCACATATGGATCCACCAGTGTCATTGACATGTGTGTTCTCTTCAGAGACCACACATGGATCCACCAGTGTCATTGCATGTGTGTTCTTTTTACTAACAACAACTGGAGTCATTGCATGTGTCTTCTTTTCACATACCACATATGGATCCACTAGTGTCATTGCATGTGTTCTCTTTTCACAAACCACCTATGGATCCACCAGTGTCATTGCATGTATGTTCTTTTTACTAACAACAACCAGCGTCATTGAAATGTGTGTTCTTTTCACATACCACCTATGGATCCACCAGTGTCATTGCATGTGTGTTCTTTTCACAATCCACCTATGGATCCACCAGTGTCATTGCATGTGTGTTCTTTTTACTAACAACAACTGGAGTCATTTCATGACTGTTCTTTTCACATACCACATATGGATCCACCAGTGTCATTGAAATATGTTTTTCTCTTCAGAGACCACACATGGATCCACTAGTGTCATTGCATGTGTGTTATTTTTACTAACAACAACCAGAGTCATTGAAATGTGTGTTCTTATCACATACCACCTATGGATCCACCAGTGTCATTTCATGTGTGTTCTTTTCACAATCCACCTATGGATCTACAAGTGTCATTGAATGTGTGTTCCCTTAACTAACAACAACCAGAGTCATTCCATCTGTGTTCTTTTCACATACCACATATGGATCCACCAAAGTCATTGCATGTGTATTCTTTTTACTAACAACAACCCGAGTCATTGAAATGTGTGTTCTCTTTAGAGACCACACATGGATCCACCAGTGTCATTGCATGTGTGTTCTTTTTACTAACAACAACCAGAGTCATTGAAATGTGTGTTCTTTACACATACCACATATGGATCCACCAGTGTCATTGCATGTTTGTTCTTTTTACTAACAACAACCAGTCATTGAATGTGTGTTCTCTTTACTAACAACAACTAGAGTCATTGAAATGTATGTTCTCTTTAGATACCACACATGGATCCACCAGTGTCATTGCATGTGTGTTCTTTTTACTAACAACAACCAGAGTCATTGAAATGTGTGTTCTCTTTAGAGACCACACATGGATCCACCAGTGTCATTACATCTGTGTTCTTTTTACTAACAACAACTAGAGTCATTGCATGTGTGTTCTTTTCACATACCACATATGGATCCACTAGTGTCATTGCATGTGTGCTCTTTTCACAATCCACCTATGGATCCACCAGTATCATTGCATGTGTGTTCTTTTTACTAACAACAACCAGAGTCATTGCATGTGTGTTCTTTTCACATACCACATATGGATCCACCGGTGTCATTGAAATGTGTGTTCTCTTCAGAGACAACACATGGATCCACCAATGTCATTGATTGTGTGTTGTTTTCACTAACAACAACCAGAGTCATTGCATGTGTGTTCTTTTTACATACCACATATGGATCCACCAGTGTCATTGCATGTGTGTTATTTCACACTCCACCTATGGATCCACCAGTGTCATTGCATGTTTGTTCTTTTTACTAACAACAACTAGAGTCATTTCATGACTGTTCTTTTCACATACCACATATGGATCCACCAGTGTCATTGCATGTGTGTTCTTTTTACTAACAACAACCAGAGTCACTACATGTATGTTCTCTTCAGAGACCACACATGGATCCAGCAGTGTCATTGCATGTGTGTTCTTTTCACAATCCACCTATGGATCCACCAATGTTATTGCATCTGTGTTCTTTTTACTAACAACAACTAGAGTCATTTCATGACTGTTCTTTTCACATACCACATATGGATCCACGAGTGTCATTGAAATGTGTGTTCTCTTTAGAGACCACACATGGATCCACCAGTGTCATTGCATGTGTGTTCTTTTTACTAACAACAACTGGAGTCATTGCATGTGTGTTCTTTTCACATACCACATATGGATCCACCAGTGTCATTGCATGTGTGTTCTTTTTACTAACAACAACCAGAGTCATTGCATGTGTGTTCTTTTCACATACCACATATGGATCCACTAGTGTCATTGCATGTCTGCTCTTTTCACAATCCACCTATGGATCCACCAGTATCATTGCATGTGTGTTCTCTTTACTAACAACTGGATTCATTTCATGAATGTTCTTTTCACATACCACATATGGATCCACCAGTGTCATTGACATGTGTGTTCTCTTCAGAGACCACACATGGATCCACCAGTGTCATTGCATGTGTGTTCTTTTTACTAACAACAACTGGAGTCATTGCATGTGTCTTCTTTTCACATACCACATATGGATCCACTAGTGTCATTGCATGTGTTCTCTTTTCACAATCCACCTATGGATCCACCAGTGTCATTGCATGTATGTTCTTTTTACTAACAACAACCAGCGTCATTGAAATGTGTGTTCTTTTCACATACCACCTATGGATCCACCAGTGTCATTGCATGTGTGTTCTTTTCACAATCCACCTATGGATCCACCAGTGTCATTGCATGTGTGTTCTTTTTACTAACAACAACTGGAGTCATTTCATGACTGTTCTTTTCACATACCACATATGGATCCACCAGTGTCATTGAAATATGTTTTTCTCTTCAGAGACCACACATGGATCCACTAGTGTCATTGCATGTGTGTTATTTTTACTAACAACAACCAGAGTCATTGAAATGTGTGTTCTTATCACATACCACCTATGGATCCACCAGTGTCATTTCATGTGTGTTCTTTTCACAATCCACCTATGGATCTACAAGTGTCATTGAATGTGTGTTCCCTTAACTAACAACAACCAGAGTCATTCCATCTGTGTTCTTTTCACATACCACATATGGATCCACCAAAGTCATTGCATGTGTATTCTTTTTACTAACAACAACCCGAGTGATTGAAATGTGTGTTCTCTTTAGAGACCACACATGGATCCACCAGTGTCATTGCATGTGTGTTCTTTTTACTAACAACAACCAGAGTCATTGAAATGTGTGTTCTTTACACATACCACATATGGATCCACCAGTGTCATTGCATGTTTGTTCTTTTTACTAACAACAACCAGTCATTGAATGTGTGTTCTCTTTACTAACAACAACTAGAGTCATTGAAATGTATGTTCTCTTTAGATACCACACATGGATCCACCAGTGTCATTGCATGTGTGTTCTTTTTACTAACAACAACCAGAGTCATTGAAATGTGTGTTCTCTTTAGAGACCACACATGGATCCACCAGTGTCATTACATCTGTGTTCTTTTTACTAACAACAACTAGAGTCATTGCATGTGTGTTCTTTTCACATACAACATATGGATCCACTAGTGTCATTGCATGTGTGCTCTTTTCACAATCCACCTATGGATCCACCAGTATCATTGCATGTGTGTTCTTTTTACTAACAACAACCAGAGTCATTGCATGTGTGTTCTTTTCACATACCACATATGGATCCACCGGTGTCATTGAAATGTGTGTTCTCTTCAGAGACAACACATGGATCCACCAATGTCATTGATTGTGTGTTGTTTTCACTAACAACAACCAGAGTCATTGCATGTGTGTTCTTTTTACATACCACATATGGATCCACCAGTGTCATTGCATGTGTGTTATTTCACACTCCACCTATGGATCCACCAGTGTCATTGCATGTTTGTTCTTTTTACTAACAACAACTAGAGTCATTTCATGACTGTTCTTTTCACATACCAGATATGGATCCACCAGTGTCATTGCATGTGTGTTCTTTTTACTAACAACAACCAGAGTCACTACATGTATGTTCTCTTCAGAGACCACACATGGATCCAGCAGTGTCATTGCATGTGTGTTCTTTTCACAATCCACCTATGGATCCACCAATGTTATTGCATCTGTGTTCTTTTTACTAACAACAACTAGAGTCATTTCATGACTGTTCTTTTCACATACCACATATGGATCCACGAGTGTCATTGAAATGTGTGTTCTCTTTAGAGACCACACATGGATCCACCAGTGTCATTGCATGTGTGTTCTTTTTACTAACAACAACTGGAGTCATTGCATGTGTGTTCTTTTCACATACCACATATGGATCCACCAGTGTCATTGCATGTGTGCTCTTTTCACAATCCACCTATGGATGCACCAGTGTCATTCCATGTGTGTTCTTTTTACTAACAACAACCAGAGTCATTGCATGTGTGTTCTTTTCACATACCACATATGGATCAACCAGTGTCATTCCATGTGTGTTCTTTTCACAATCATCTATGGCTCCACCAGTGTCATTGCATGTGTGTTTTTTTTACTAACAACAACCAGAGTCATTGAAATGTGTGTTCTTTTCACATACCACCTATGGATCCACTAGTGTCATTGCATGTGTTCTCTTTTCACAATCCACCTATGGATCCACCAGTATCATTGCATGTGTGTTCTTTTTACTAACAACAACTAGATTCATTTCATGACAGTTCTTTTCACATACCACATATGGATCCACCAGTGTCATTGCATGTGTGTTCTTTTTACTAACAACACTCAGAGTCATTGAAATGTGTGTTCTCTTTAGAGACCACACATGGATCCACGAGTGTCATTGCATGTGTGTTCTTTTTACTAACAACAACTAGAGTCATTGAAATGTGTGTTCTTTTCACATACCACATATGGATCCACCAGTGTCATTGCATGTGTGTTCTTTTTACTAACAACAACCAGAGTCATTGCATGTGTGTTCTCTTTACTAACAACAACCAGAGTCATTGAAATGTGTGTTCTCTTTAGATACCACACATGGATCCACTAGTGTCATTGCATGTGTGTTCTTTTTACTAACAACAACCAGAGTCATTGAAATGTGTGTTCTCTTCAGAGACCACACATGGATCCACCAGTGTCATTACATGTGTGTTCTTTTTACTAACAACAACTGGAGTCATTGCATGTCTGTTCTTTTCACATACCACATATGGATCCACTAGTGTCATTGCATGTGTGCTCTTTTCACAATCCACCTATGGATCCACCAGTATCATTGCATGTGTGTTCTTTTTACTAACAACAAATGGATTCATTTCATGACTGTTCTTTTCAAATACCACATATGGATCCACTAGGGTCATTGCATGTGTGTTATTTTCACAATCCACCTATGGATCCACCAGTGTCATTGCATGTGTGTTCTTTTTACTAACAACAACCAGAGTCATTGCATGTGTGTTCTCTTTACTAACAACAACCAGAGTCATTGAAATGTGTGTTCTCTTTAGATACCACACATGGATCCACTAGTGTCATTGCATGTGTGTTCTTTTTACTAACAACAACCAGAGTCATTGAAATGTGTGTTCTCTTCAGAGACCACACATGGATCCACCAGTGTCATTACATGTGTGTTCTTTTTACTAACAACAACTGGAGTCATTACATATGTTTTCTTTTCACATACCATATATGGATCCACTAGTGTCATTGCATGTGTGCTCTTTTCACAATCCACCTATGGATCCACCAGTGTCATTGCATGTGTGTTCTTTTTACTAACAACAACTAGAGTCATTTCATGACTGTTCTTTTCACATACCACATATGGATCCACCAGGGTCATTGCATGTGTGTTCTTTTCACAATCCACCTATGGGTCCACCAGTGTCAATGCATGTGTGTTCTTTTTACTAACAACAACTAGAGTCATTGAAATGTGTGTTCTCTTTAGAGACCACATATGGATCCACGAGAGTCATTGAAATGTGTGTTCTCTTTAGAGACCACACATGGATCCACTAGTGTCATTGCATGTGTGCTCTTTTTACTAACAACAACTAGTGTCATTGCATGCGAGTTATTTTCACATACCACATATGGATCCACCAGTGTCATTACATGTGTGTTCTCTTCAGAGACTACACATGGATCCACCAATGTCATTGCATGTGCGTTCTTGTTACCAACAACAACCAGAGTCATTGCATGTGTGTTCTTTTCACATACCACATGTGGATCCACCAGTGTCATTGCATGTGTGTTATTTTCACAATCCACCTATGGATCCACTAGTGTCATTGCATGTGTGTTCTTTTTACTAACAACAACTTCAGTCATTTCATGACTGTTCTTTTCACATACCACATATGTATCCACCAGTGTCATTGAAATGTGTGTTCTCTTCACAGACCACGCATGGATCGACCAGTGTCATTACATGTGTGTTCTTTTTACTAACAACAACTGGAGTCATTGCATGTCTGTTCTTTTCACATACCACATATGGATCCACTAGTGTTATTGCATGTGTGCTCTTTTCACAAGCCACCTATGGATCCACCAGTGTCATTGCATGTGTGTTCTTTTTACTAACAACAACTAGAGTCATTGAAATGTGTGTTCTGTTCACATACCACCAATGGATCCACCAGTTTCATTCCATGTGTGTTCTTTTCACAATCCACCTATGGATCCACCCGTGTCATTGCATGTGTGTTCTTTTTACTAACAACCAGACTCATTGCATGTGTGTTCTTTTCACATACCACATATGGATCCACCAGTGTCATTGCATGTGTGTTCTTTTTACTAACAACACTCAGAGTCATTGAAATGTGTGTTCTCTTTAAAGACCACACATGGATCCACCAGTGTCATTGCATGTGTGTTCTTTTTACTAACAACAACTAGAGTCATTGAAATGTGTGTTCTTTTCACATACCACCTATGGATCCACCAGTGTCATTGCATGTGTGTTCTTTTCATAATCCACCTATGGATCCACCAGTGTCATTGCATGTGTGTTCTTTTCACAATCCACCTATGGATCCACCAGTGTCATGGCATGTGTGTTCTTTTTACTAACAACAACTGGAGTCATTTCATGACTATTCTTTTCACATACCACATATGGATCCACCAGTGTCATTGAAATGTGTGTTCTCTTCAGAGACCACACATGGATCCACCAATATCATTGCATGTGTGTTCTTTTTACTAACAACAACCAGAGTCATTGAAATGTGTGTTCTTTTCACATACCACCTATGGATCCACCAGTGTCATTGCATGTGTGTTCTTTTCACAATCCACCTATGGATCCACCAGTGTCATTGAATGTGTGTTCTTTTTACTAACAACAACCAGAGTCGTTCAATCGGTGTTCTTTTCACATACCACATATGCATCCACCAGTGTCATTTCATGTGTGTCCTTTTTACTAACAACAACCAGAGTCATTGAAATATGTGTTCTCTTTAGAGACCACACATGGATCCACCAGTGTCATTGCATGTGTGTTCTTTTTACTAACAACAACGAGAGTCATTGAAATGTGTGTTCTTTACACATACCACATATGGATCCACCAGTGTCATTGCATGTGTGTTCTTTTTACTAACAACAACCAGAGTCGTTGAATGTGTGTTCTCTTTACTAAGAACAACTAGAGTCATTGAAATGTATGTTCTCTTTAGATACCACACATGGATCCACCAGTGTCATTGCATGTGTGTTCTTTTTACTAACAACAACTAGAGTCATTGAAATGTGTGTTCTCTTCAGAGAACACAGATGGATCCACCAGTGTCATTACATGTGTGTTCTTTTTACTAACAACAACTGGAGTCATTGCATGTGTGTTCTTTTCACATACCACATATGGATCCACTAGTGTCATTGCATGTGTGCTCTTTTCACAATCCACCTATGGATCCACCAGTATCATTGCATGTGTGTTCTTTTTACTAACAACAACTGGATTCATTTCATGACTGTTCTTTTCAAATACCACATATGGATCCACCAGGGTCATTGCATGTGTGTTATTTTCACAATCCACCTATGGATCCACCAGTGTCATTGCATGTGTGTTCTTTTTACTAACAACAACCAGAGTCATTGCATGTGTGTTCTCTTTACTAACAACAACCAGAGTCATTGAAATGTGTGTTCTCTTTAGATACCACACATGGATCCACTAGTGTCATTGCATGTGTGTTCTTTTTACTAACAACAACCAGAGTCATTGAAATGTGGGTTCTCTTCAGAGACCACACATGGATCCACCAGTGTCATTACATGTGTGTTCTTTTTACTAACAACAACTGGAGTCATTGCATATGTGTTCTTTTCACATACCATATATGGATCCACTAGTGTCATTGCATGTGTGCTCTTTTCACAATCCACCTATGGATCCACCAGTGTTATTGCATGTGTGTTCCTTTTACTAACAACAACTAGAGTCATTTCATGACTGTTCTTTTCACATACCACATATGGATCCACCAGGGTCATTGCATGTGTGTTCTTTTCACAATCCACCTATGGGTCCACCAGTGTCATTGCATGTGTGTTCTTTTTACTAACAACAACTAGAGTCATTGAAATGTGTGTTCTCTTTAGAGACCATATATGGATCCACGAGAGTCATTGAAATGTGTGTTCTCTTTAGAGACCACACATGGATCCACTAGTGTCATTGCATGTGTGCTCTTTTTACTAACAACAACCAGTGTCATTGCATGCGAGTTATTTTCACATACCACATATGGATCCACCAGTGTCATTGCATGTGTGTTCTCTTTAGAGACTACACATGGATCCACCAATGTCATTGCATGTGCGTTCTTGTTACCAACAACAACCAGTCATTGCATGTGTGTTCTTTTCACATACCACATATGGATCCACCAGTGTCATTGCATGTGTGTTATTTTCACAATCCACCTATGGATCCACTAGTGTCATTGCATGTGTGTTCTTTTTACTAACAACAAATTCAGTCATTTCATGACTGTTCTTTTCACATACCACATATGTATCCACCAGTGTCATTGAAATGTGTGTTCTCTTCACAGACCACACATGGATCGACCAGTGTCATTACATGTGTGTTCTTTTTACTAACAACAACTGGAGTCATTGCATGTGTGTTCTTTTCACATACCACATATGGATCCACTAGTGTTATTGCATGTGTGCTCTTTTCACAAGCCACCTATGGATCCACCAGTGTCATTGCATGTGTGTTCTTTTTACTAACAACAACTAGAGTCATTGAAATGTGTGTTCTGTTCACATACCACCAATGGATCCACCAGTTTCATTCCATGTGTGTTCTTTTCACAATCCACCTATGGATCCACCCGTGTCATTGCATGTGTGTTCTTTTTACTAACAACAACCAGAGTCATTGCATGTGTGTTCTTTTCACATACCACATATGGATCCACCAGTGTCATTGCATGTGTGTTCTTTTTACTAACAACACTCAGAGTCATTGAAATGTGTGTTCTCTTTAAAGACCACACATGGATCCACCAGTGTCATTGCATGTGTGTTCTTTTTACTAACAACAACTAGAGTCATTGAAATGTGTGTTCTTTTCACATACCACCAATGGATCCACCAGTGTCATTGCATGTGTGTTCTTTTCATAATCCACCTATGGATCCACCAGTGTCATTGCATGTGTGTTCTTTTCACAATCCACCTATGGATCCACCAGTGTCATTGCATGTGTGTTCTTTTTACTAACAACAACTGGAGTCATTTCATGACTATTCTTTTCACATACCACATATGGATCCACCAGTGTCATTGAAATGTGTGTTCTCTTCAGAGACCACACATGGATCCACCAGTATCATTGCATGTGTGTTCTTTTTACTAACAACAACCAGAGTCATTGAAATGTGTGTTCTTTTCACATACCACCTATGGATCCACCAGTGTCATTGCATGTGTGTTGTTTTCACAATACACCTATGGATCCACCAGTGTCATTGAATGTGTGTTCTTTTTACTAACAACAACCAGAGTCGTTCCATCTGTGTTCTTTTCACATACCACATATGCATCCAGCAGTGTCATTGCATGTGTGTCCTTTTTACTAACAACAACCAGAGTCATTGAAATATGTGTTCTCTTTAGAGACCACACATGGATCCACCAGTGTCATTGCATGTGTGTTCTTTTTACTAACAACAACGAGAGTCATTGAAATGTGTGTTGTTTACACATACCACATATGGATCCACCAGTGTCATTGCATGTGTGTTATTTTTACTAACAACAACCAGAGTCATTGAATGTGTGTTCTCTTTACTAAGAACAACTAGAGTCATTGAAATGTATGTTCTCTTTAGATACCACACATGGATCCACCAGTGTCATTGCATGTGTGTTCTTTTTACTAACAACAACTAGAGTCATTGAAATGTGTGTTCTCTTCAGAGACCACAGATGGATCCACCAGTGTCATTACATGTGTGTTCTTTTTACTAACAACAACCAGAGTCATTGAAATGTGTGTTCTTTTCACATACCACCTATGGATCCACCAGTACATTGCATGTGTGTTCTTTTCACAATCCACCTATGGATCCACCAGTGTCATTGCATGTGTGTTCTTTTTACTAACAACAACTGGAGTCATTTCATGACTGTTCTTTTCACATACCACATATGGATCCACCAGTGTCATTGAAATATGTGTTCTCTTCAGAGACCACACATGGATCCACCAGTGTCATTGCATGTGTGTTATTTTTACTAACAACAACCAGAGTCATTGAAATGTGTGTTCTTTTCACATACCACCTACGGATCCACCAGTGTCATTTCATGTGTGTTCTTTTCACAATCCACCTATGGATCTACAAGTGTCATTGAATGTGTGTTCCCTTAACTAACAACAACCAGAGTCATTCCATCTGTGTTCTTTTCACATACCACATATGGATCCACCAAAGTCATTGCATGTGTATTCTTTTTACTAACAACAACCCGAGTCATTGAAATGTGTGTTCTCTTCAGAGACCACACATGGATCCACCAGTGTCATTGCATGTGTGTTCTTTTTACTAACAACAACCAGAGTCATTGAAATGTGTGTTCTTTACACATACCACATATGGATCCACCAGTGTCATTGCATGTTTGTTCTTTTTACTAACAACAACCAGTCATTGAATGTGTGTTCTCTTTACTAACAACAACTAGAGTCATTGAAATGTATGTTCTCTTTAGATACCACACATGGATCCACCAGTGTCATTGCATGTGTGTTATTTTTACTAACAACAACCAGAGTCATTGAAATGTGTGTTCTCTTTAGAGACCACACATGGATCCACTAGTGTCATTACATGTGTGTTCTTTTTACTAACAACAACTGGAGTCATTGCATGTGTGTTCTTTTCACATACCACATATGGATCCACTAGTGTCATTGCATGTGTGCTCTTTTCCAATCCACCTATGGAAACACCAGTATCATTGCATGTGTGTTCTTTTTACTAACAACAACCGGATTCATTTCATGACTGTTCTTTTCAAATACCACATATGGATCCACCAGGGTCATTGCATGTGTGTTATTTTCACAATCCACCTATGGATCCACCAGTGTCATTGCATGTATGTTCTTTTTCCTAACAACAACCAGAGTCATTGCATGTGTGTTCTTTTCACATACCACATATGGATCCACCAGTGTCATTGCATGTGTGTTCTTTTCATAATCCACCTATGGATCCACCAGTGTCATTGCATGTGTGTTCTTTTTACTAACAACAACCAGAGTCATTGCATGTGTGTTCTTTTCACATACCACATATGGATCCACCAGTGTCATTGAAATGTGTGTTCTCTTCAGAGACCACACATGGATCCACCAGTGTCATTACATGTGTGTTCTTTTCACTAACAACAACCAGAGTCATTGAAATGTGTGTTCTCTTCAGAGACCACACATGGATCCACCAGTGTCATTGCATGTGTGCTCTTTTCACAATCCACCTATGTATCCACCGGTGTCATTGCATGTGTGTTCTTTTTACTAACAACAACCAGAGTCATTGAAATGTGTGTTCTTTTCACATACCACCTATGGATCCACCTGTGTCATTGCATGTGTGTTCTTTTCACAATACACCTATGGATCCACCAGTGTCATTGCATGTGTGTTCTTTTTACTAACAACAACCAGAGTCATTGCATGTGTGTTCTTTTCACATACCACATATGGATCCACCGGTGTCATTGAAATGTGTGTTCTCTTTAGAGACCACACATGGCTCCACCAGTGTCATTGCATTTGTGTTGTTTTTACTAACAACAACCAGAGGCATTGCGTGTGTGTTCTTTTTACATACCACATATGGATCCACCAGTGTCATTGCATGTGTGTTATTTCACACTCCACCTATGGATCCACCAATGTCATTGCATGTGTGTTCTTTTTACTAACAACAAATATAGTCATTTCATGACTGTTCTTTTCACATACCACATATGGATCCACCAGTGTCATTGCATGTGTGTTATTTTTACTAACAACAACCAGAATCACTGCATGTGTGTTCTCTTCAGAGACCACACATGGATCCAGCAGTGTCATTGCATGTGTGTTCTTTTCACAATCCACCTATGGATCCACCAATGTTATTGCATGTGTGTTCTTTTTACTAAAAACAACTAGAGTCATTGAAATGTGTGTTCTGTTCACATACCACCAATGGATCCACCAGTTTCATTCCATGTGTGTTCTTTTCACAATCCACCTATGGATCCACCCGTGTCATTGCATGTGTGTTCTTTTTACTAACAACAACCAGAGTCATTGCATGTGTGTTCTTTTCACATACCACATATGGATCCACCAGTGTCATTGCATGTGTGTTCTTTTTACTAACAACACTCAGAGTCATTGAAATGTGTGTTCTCTTTAAAGACCACACATGGATCCACCAGTGTCATTGCATGTGTGTTCTTTTTACTAACAACAACTAGAGTCATTGAAATGTGTGTTATTTTCACATACCACCTATGGATCCACCAGTGTCATTGCATGTGTGTTCTTTTCATAATCCACCTATGGATCCACCAGTGTCATTGCATGTGTGTTCTTTTTACTAACAACAACTGGAGTCATTTCATGACTATTCATTTCACATACCACATATGGATCCACCAGTGTCATTGAAATGTGTGTTCTCTTCAGAGAACACACATGGATCCACCAGTATCATTGCATGTGTGTTCTTTTTACTAACAACAACCAGAGTCATTGAAATGTGTGTTCTTTTCACATACCACCTATGGATCCACCAGTGTCATTGCATGTGTGTTCTTTTGACAATCCACCTATGGATCCACCAGTGTCATTGAATGTGTGTTCTTTTTACTAACAACAACCAGAGTCGTTCCATCTGTGTTCTTTTCACATACCACATATGCATCCACCAGTGTCATTGCATGTGTGTCCTTTTTACTAACAACAACCAGAGTCATTGAAATATGTGTTCTCTTTAGAGACCACACATGGATCCACCAGTGTCATTGCATGTGTGTTCTTTTTACTAACAACAACGAGAGTCATTGAAATGTGTGTTCTTTACACATACCACATATGGATCCACCAGTGTCATTGCATGTGTGTTCTTTTTACTAACAACAACCAGAGTCATTGAATGTGTGTTCTCTTTACTAAGAACAACTAGAGTCATTGAAATGTATGTTCTCTTTAGATACCACACATGGATCCACCAGTGTCATTGCATGTGTGTTCTTTTTACTAACAACAACTAGAGTCATTGAAATGTGTGTTCTCTTCAGAGACCACAGATGGATCCACCAGTGTCATTACATGTGTGTTCTTTTTACTAACAACAACTGGAGTCATTGCATGTGTGTTCTTTTCACATACCACATATGGATCCACTAGTGTCATTGCATGTCTGCTGTTTTCACAATCCACCTATGGATCCACCAGTATCATTGCATGTCTGTTCTTTTAACTAACAACAACTGGATTCATTTCATGAATGTTCTTTTCACATACCACATATGGATCCACCAGTGTCATTGAAATGTGTGTTCTCTTTAGAGACCACACATGGATCCACCAGTGTCATTGCATGTGTGTTATTTTTACTAACAACAACTGGAGTCATTGCATGTGTGTCCTTTTCACATACCACATATGGATCAACTAGTGTCATTGCATGTGTTCTCTTTTCACAATCCACCTATGGATACACCAGTGTCATTGCATGTATGTTCTTTTTACTAACAACAACCAGAGTCATTGAAATGTGTGTTCTTTTCACATACCACCTATGGATCCACCAGTGTCATTGCATGTGTGTTCTTTTCACAATCCACCTATGGATCCACCAGTGTCATTGCATGTGTGTTCTTTTTACTAACAACAACTGGAGTCATTTCATGACTGTTCTTTTCACATACCACATATGGATCCACCAGTGTCATTGAAATATGTGTTCTCTTCAGAGACCACACATGGATCCACCAGTGTCATTGCATGTGTGTTATTTTTACTAACAACAACCAGAGTCATTGAAATGTGTGTTCTTTTCACATACCACCTATGGATCCACCAGTGTCATTTCATGTTTGTTCTTTTCACAATCCACCTATGGATCTACAAGTGCCATTGAATGTGTGTTCCCTTAACTAACAACAACTAGAGTCATTCCATCTGTGTTCTTTTCACATACCACATATGGATCCACCAAAGTCATTGCATGTGTATTCTTTTTACTAACAACAACCCGAGTCATTGAAATGTGTGTTCTCTTTAGAGACCACACATGGATCCACCAGTGTCATTGCATGTGTGTTCTTTTTACTAACAACAACCAGAGTCATTGAAATGTGTGTTCTTTACACATACCACATATGGATCCACCAGTGTCATTGCATGTTTGTTCTTTTTACTAACAACAATCAGTCATTGAATGTGTGTTCTCTTTACTAACAACAACTAGAGTCATTGAAATGTATGTTCTCTTTAGATACCACACATGGATCCACCAGTGTCATTGCATGTGTGTTCTTTTTACTAACAACAACTAGAGTCATTGAAATGTGTGTTCTCTTTAGAGACCACACATGGATCCACCAGTGTCATTACATGTGTGTTCTTTTTACTAACAACAACTGGAGTCATTGCATGTGTGTTCTTTTCACATACCTCATATGGATCCACTAGTGTCATTGCATGTGTGCTCTTTTCACAATCCACCTATGGATCCACCAGTATCATTGCATGTGTGTTCCTTTTACTAACAACAACCGGTTTCATTTCATGACTGTTCTTTTCAAATACCACATATGGATCCACCAGGGTCATTGCATGTGTGTTATTTTCACAATCCACCTATGGATCCACCAGTGTCATTGCATGTATGTTCTTTTTCCTAACAACAACCAGAGTCATTGCATGTGTGTTATTTTCACATACCACATATGGATCCACCAGTGTCATTGCATGTGTGTTCTTTTCAGAATCCACCTATGGATCCACCAGTGTCATTGCATGTGTGTTCTTTTTACTAACAACAACTGGAGTCATTTAATGAATGTTCTTTCACATACCACATATGGATCCACCACTGTCATTGAAATGTGTGTTCTCTTCAGAGACCACACATGGATCCACTAGTGTCATTACATCTGTGTTCTTTTCACTAAAAACAACCAGAGTCATTGAAATGCGTGTTCTCTTCAGAGACCACACATGGATCCACCAGTGTCATTGCATGTGTGCTCTTTTCACAATCCACCTATGTATCCACCGGTGTCATTGCATGTGTGTTCTTTTTACTAACAACAACCAGAGTCATTGAAATGTGTGTTCTTTTCACATACCACCTATGGATCCACCTGTGTCATTGCATGTGTGTTCTTTTCACAATACACCTATGGATCCACCAGTGTCATTGCATGTGTGTTCTTTTTACTAACAACAACCAGAGTCATTGCATGTGTGTTCTTTTCACATACCACATATGGATCCACCGGTGTCATTGAAATGTGTGTTATCTTTAGAGACCACACATGGATCCACCAGTGTCATTGCATGTGTGTTGTTTTTACTAACAACAACCATAGGCATTGCATGTGTGTTCTTTTTACATACCACATATGGATCCACCAGTGTCATTGCATGTGTGTTATTTCACACTCCACCTATGGATCCACCAATGTCATTGCATGTGTGTTATTTTTACTAACAACAACTATAGTCATTTCATGACTGTTCTTTTCACATACCACATATGGATCCACCAGTGTCATTGCATGTGTGTTCTTTTTACTAACAACAACCAGAGTCACTGCATGTGTGTTCTCTTCAGATACCACGCATAGATCCAGCAGTGTCATTGCATGTGTGTTCTTTTCATAATCCACCTATGGATCCACCAATGTTATTGCATGTGTGTTCTTTTTACTAACAACAACTAGAGTCATTTCATGACTGTTCTTTTCACATACCACATATGGATCCACGAGTGTCATTGAAATGTGTGTTCTCTTTAGAGACCACACATGGATCCACCAGTGTCATTGCATGTGTCTTCTTTTTACTAACAACAACTGGAGTCATTGCATGTGTCTTCTTTTCACATACCACATATGGATCCACCAGTGTCATTGCATGTGTTCCCTTTTCACAATCCACCTATGGATGCACCAATGTCATTCCATGTGTGTTCTTTTTACTAACAACAACCAGAGTCATTGCATGTGTGTTCTTTTCACATACCACATATGGATCCACCAGCGTCATTGCATGTGTGTTCTTTTCACAATCACCTATGGCTCCACCTGTGTCATTGCATGTGTGTTCTTTTTACTAACAACAACCAGAGTCATTGAAATGTGTGTTCTTTTCACATACCACCTATGGATCCACCAGTGTCGTTCCATGTGTCTTTTCACAATCCACCTATGGATCCACCAGTGTCATTGCATGTGTGTTCTTTTTACTAACAACAGCCAGTCATTGAATGTGTGTTCTCTTTACTAACAACAACTAGAGTCATTGAAATGTATGTTCTCTTTATATACCACACATGGATCCACCAGTGTCATTGCATGTGTGTTCTTTTTACTAACAACACCGAGAGTCATTGAAATGTGTGTTCTCTTCAGAGACCACACATGGATCCACCAGTGTCATTACATGTGTGTTCTTTTTACTAACAACAACTGGAGTCATTGCATGTGTGTTCTTTTCACATACCACATATGCATCCACTAGTGTCATTGCATGTGTGCTCTTTTCACAATCCACCTATGGATCCACCAGTATCATTGCATGTGTGTTCTTTTTACTAACAACAACCGGATTCATTTCATGACTATTCTTTTCAAATACCACATATGGATCCACCAGGGTCATTGCATGTGTGTTATTTTCACAATCCACCTATGGATCCACCAGTGTCATTGCATGTATGTTCTTTTTCCTAACAACAACCAGAGTCATTGCATGTGTGTTCTTTTCACATAACACATATGGATCCACCAGTGTCATTGCATGTGTGTTCTTTTCAGAATCCACCTATGGATCCACCAGTGTCATTGCATGTGTGTTCTTTTCAGAATCCACCTATGGATCCACCAGTGTCATTGCATGTATGTTCTTTTTCCTAACAACAACCAGAGTCATTGCATGTGTGTTCTTTTCACATACCACATATGGATCCACCAGTGTCATTGCATGTGTGTTCTTTTCAGAATCCACCTATGGATCCACCAATGTCATTGCATGTTTGTTCTTTTTACTAACAACAACTGGAGTCATTTCATGAATGTTCTTTTCACATACCACATATGGATCCACCAGTGTCATTGAAATGTGTGTTCTCTTCAGAGACCACACATGGCTCCACCAGTGTCATTGCATTTGTGTTGTTTTTACTAACAACAACCAGAGGCATTGCGTGTGTGTTCTTTTTACATACCACATATGGATCCACCAGTGTCATTGCATGTGTGTTATTTCACACTCCACCTATGGATCCACCAATGTCATTGCATGTGTGTTCTTTTTACTAACAACAACTATAGTCATTTCATGACTGTTCTTTTCACATACCACATATGGATCCACCAGTGTCATTGCATGTGTGTTATTTTTACTAACAACAACCAGAATCACTGCATGTGTGTTCTCTTCAGAGACCACACATGGATCCAGCAGTGTCATTGCATGTGTGTTCTTTTCACAATCCACCTATGGATCCACCAATGTTATTGCATGTGTGTTCTTTTTACTAAAAACAACTAGAGTCATTGAAATGTGAGTTCTGTTCACATACCACCAATGGATCCACCAGTTTCATTCCATGTGTGTTCTTTTCACAATCCACCTATGGATCCACCCGTGTCATTGCATGTGTGTTCTTTTTACTAACAACAACCAGAGTCATTGCATGTGTGTTCTTTTCACATACCACATATGGATCCACCAGTGTCATTGCATGTGTGTTCTTTTTACTAACAACACTCAGAGTCATTGAAATGTGTGTTCTCTTTAAAGACCACACATGGATCCACCAGTGTCATTGCATGTGTGTTCTTTTTACTAACAACAACTAGAGTCATTGAAATGTGTGTTATTTTCACATACCACCTATGGATCCACCAGTGTCATTGCATGTGTGTTCTTTTCATAATCCACCTATGGATCCACCAGTGTCATTGCATGTGTGTTCTTTTTACTAACAACAACTGGAGTCAATTCATGACTATTCATTTCACATACCACATATGGATCCACCAGTGTCATTGAAATGTGTGTTCTCTTCAGAGACCACACATGGATCCACCAGTATCATTCCATGTGTGTTCTTTTTACTAACAACAACCAGAGTCATTGAAATGTGTGTTCTTTTCACATACCACCTATGGATCCACCAGTGTCATTGCATGTGTGTTCTTTTGACAATCCACCTATGGATCCACCAGTGTCATTGAATGTGTGTTCTTTTTACTAACAACAACCAGAGTCGTTCCATCTGTGTTCTTTTCACATACCACATATGCATCCACCAGTGTCATTGCATGTGTGTCCTTTTTACTAACAACAACCAGAGTCATTGAAATATGTGTTCTCTTTAGAGACCACACATGGATCCACCAGTGTCATTGCATGTGTGTTCTTTTTACTAACAACAACGAGAGTCATTGAAATGTGTGTTCTTTACACATACCACATATGGATCCACCAGTGTCATTGCATGTGTGTTCTTTTTACTAACAACAACCAGAGTCATTGAATGTGTGTTCTCTTTACTAAGAACAACTAGAGTCATTGAAATGTATGTTCTCTTTAGATACCACACATGGATCCACCAGTGTCATTGCATGTGTGTTCTTTTTACTAACAACAACTAGAGTCATTGAAATGTGTGTTCTCTTCAGAGACCACAGATGGATCCACCAGTGTCATTACATGTGTGTTCTTTTTACTAACAACAACTGGAGTCATTGCATGTGTGTTCTTTTCACATACCACATATGGATCCACTAGTGTCATTGCATGTCTGCTGTTTTCACAATCCACCTATGGATCCACCAGTATCATTGCATGTCTGTTCTTTTAACTAACAACAACTGGATTCATTTCATGAATGTTCTTTTCACATACCACATATGGATCCACCAGTGTCATTGAAATGTGTGTTCTCTTTAGAGACCACACATGGATCCACCAGTGTCATTGCATGTGTGTTCTTTTTACTAACAACAACTGGAGTCATTGCATGTGTGTTCTTTTCACATACCACATATGGATCAACTAGTGTCATTGCATGTGTTCTCTTTTCACAATCCACCTATGGATACACCAGTGTCATTGCATGTATGTTCTTTTTACTAACAACAACCAGAGTCATTGAAATGTGTGTTCTTTTCACATACCACCTATGGATCCACCAGTGTCATTGCATGTGTGTTCTTTTCACAATCCACCTATGGATCCACCAGTGTCATTGCATGTGTGTTCTTTTTACTAACAACAACTGGAGTCATTTCATGACTGTTCTTTTCACATACCACATATGGATCCACCAGTGTCATTGAAATATGTGTTCTCTTCAGAGACCACACATGGATCCACCAGTGTCATTGCATGTGTGTTATTTTTACTAACAACAACCAGAGTCATTGAAATGTGTGTTCTTTTCACATACCACCTATGGATCCACCAGTGTCATTTCATGTGTGTTCTTTTCACAATCCACCTATGGATCTACAAGTGCCATTGAATGTGTGTTCCCTTAACTAACAACAACTAGAGTCATTCCATCTGTGTTCTTTTCACATACCACATATGGATCCACCAAAGTCATTGCATGTGTATTCTTTTTACTAACAACAACCCGAGTCATTGAAATGTGTGTTCTCTTTAGAGACCACACATGGATCCACCAGTGTCATTGCATGTGTGTTCTTTTTACTAACAACAACCAGAGTCATTGAAATGTGTGTTCTTTACACATACCACATATGGATCCACCAGTGTCATTGCATGTTTGTTCTTTTTACTAACAACAATCAGTCATTGAATGTGTGTTCTCTTTACTAACAACAACTAGAGTCATTGAAATGTATGTTCTCTTTAGATACCAGACATGGATCCACCAGTGTCATTGCATGTGTGTTCTTTTTACTAACAACAACTAGAGTCATTGAAATGTGTGTTCTCTTTAGAGACCACACATGGATCCACCAGTGTCATTACATGTGTGTTCTTTTTACTAACAACAACTGGAGTCATTGCATGTGTGTTCTTTTCACATACCTCATATGGATCCACTAGTGTCATTGCATGTGTGCTCTTTTCACAATCCACCTATGGATCCACCAGTATCATTGCATGTGTGTTCCTTTTACTAACAACAACCGGTTTCATTTCATGACTGTTCTTTTCAAATACCACATATGGATCCACCAGGGTCATTGCATGTGTGTTATTTTCACAATCCACCTATGGATCCACCAGTGTCATTGCATGTATGTTCTTTTTCCTAACAACAACCAGAGTCATTGCATGTGTGTTATTTTCACATATCACATATGGATCCACCAGTGTCATTGCATGTGTGTTCTTTTCAGAATCCACCTATGGATCCACCAGTGTCATTGCATGTGTGTTCTTTTTACTAACAACAACTGGAGTCATTTAATGAATGTTCTTTCACATACCACATATGGATCCACCACTGTCATTGAAATGTGTGTTCTCTTCAGAGACCACACATGGATCCACTAGTGTCATTACATCTGTGTTCTTTTCACTAAAAACAACCAGAGTCATTGAAATGCGTGTTCTCTTCAGAGACCACACATGGATCCACCAGTGTCATTGCATGTGTGCTCTTTTCACAATCCACCTATGTATCCACCGGTGTCATTGCATGTGTGTTCTTTTTACTAACAACAACCAGAGTCATTGAAATGTGTGTTCTTTTCACATACCACCTATGGATCCACCTGTGTCATTGCATGTGTGTTCTTTTCACAATACACCTATGGATCCACCAGTGTCATTGCATGTGTGTTCTTTTTACTAACAACAACCAGAGTCATTGCATGTGTGTTCTTTTCACATACCACATATGGATCCACCGGTGTCATTGAAATGTGTGTTATCTTTAGAGACCACACATGGATCCACCAGTGTCATTGCATGTGTGTTGTTTTTACTAACAACAACCAGAGGCATTGCATGCGTGTTCTTTTTACATACCACATATGGATCCACCAGTGTCATTGCATGTGTGTTATTTCACACTCCACCTATGGATCCACCAATGTCATTGCATGTGTGTTCTTTTTACTAACAACAACTATAGTCATTTCATGACTGTTCTTTTCACATACCACATATGGATCCACCAGTGTCATTGCATGTGTGTTCTTTTTACTAACAACAACCAGAGTCACTGCATGTGTGTTCTCTTCAGATACCACGCATAGATCCAGCAGTGTCATTGCATGTGTGTTCTTTTCATAATCCACCTATGGATCCACCAATGTTATTGCATGTGTGTTCTTTTTACTAACAACAACTAGAGTCATTTCATGACTGTTCTTTTCACATACCACATATGGATCCACGAGTGTCATTGAAATGTGTGTTCTCTTTAGAGACCACACATGGATCCACCAGTGTCATTGCATGTGTCTTCTTTTTACTAACAACAACTGGAGTCATTGCATGTGTCTTCTTTTCACATACCACATATGGATCCACCAGTGTCATTGCATGTGTTCTCTTTTCACAATCCACCTATGGATGCACCAATGTCATTCCATGTGTGTTCTTTTTACTAACAACAACCAGAGTCATTGCATGTGTGTTCTTTTCACATACCACATATGGATCCACCAGCGTCATTGCATGTGTGTTCTTTTCACAATCACCTATGGCTCCACCTGTGTCATTGCATGTGTGTTCTTTTTACTAACAACAACCAGAGTCATTGAAATGTGTGTTCTTTTCACATACCACCTATGGATCCACCAGTGTCGTTCCATGTGTCTTTTCACAATCCACCTATGGATCCACCAGTGTCATTGCATGTGTGTTCTTTTTACTAACAACAGCCAGTCATTGAATGTGTGTTCTCTTTACTAACAACAACTAGAGTCATTGAAATGTATGTTCTCTTTATATACCACACATGGATCCACCAGTGTCATTGCATGTGTGTTCTTTTTACTAACAACACCCAGAGTCATTGAAATGTGTGTTCTCTTCAGAGACCACACATGGATCCACCAGTGTCATTACATGTGTGTTCTTTTTACTAACAACAACTGGAGTCATTGCATGTGTGTTCTTTTCACATACCACATATGGATCCACTAGTGTCATTGCATGTGTGCTCTTTTCACAATCCACCTATGGATCCACCAGTATCATTGCATGTGTGTTCTTTTTACTAACAACAACCGGATTCATTTCATGACTATTCTTTTCAAATACCACATATGGATCCACCAGGGTCATTGCATGTGTGTTATTTTCACAATCCACCTATGGATCCACCAGTGTCATTGCATGTATGTTCTTTTCAGAATCCACCTATGGATCCACCAGTGTCATTGCATGTATGTTCTTTTTCCTAACAACAACCAGTGTCATTGCATGTATGTTCTTTTCAGAATCCACCTATGGATCCACCAGTGTCATTGCATGTATGTTCTTTTTCCTAACAACAACCAGAGTCATTGCATGTGTGTTCTTTTCACATACCACATATGGATCCACCAGTGTCATTGCATGTGTGTTCTTTTCAGAATCCACCTATGGATCCACCAGTGTCATTGCATGTGTGTTCTTTTCAGAATCCACCTATGGATCCACCAGTGTCATTGCATGTATGTTCTTTTTCCTAACAACAACCAGAGTCATTGCATGTGTGTTCTTTTCACATACCACATATGGATCCACCAGTGTCATTGCATGTGTGTTCTTTTCAGAATCCACCTATGGATCCACCAATGTCATTGCATGTTTGTTCTTTTTACTAACAACAACTGGAGTCATTTCATGAATGTTCTTTTCACATACCACATATGGATCCACCAGTGTCATTGAAATGTGTGTTCTCTTCAGAGACCACACATGGATCCACCAGTGTCATTACATGTGTGTTCTTTTCACTAACAACAACTAGAGTCATTGAAATGTGTGTTCTCTTCAGAGACCACACATGGATCCACCAGTGTCATTGCATGTGTGCTCTTTTCACAATCAACCTATGTATCCACCGGTGTCATTGCATGTGTGTTCTTTTTACTAACAACAACCAGAGTCATTGAAATGTGTGTTCTTTTCACATACCACCTATGGATCCACCTGTGTCATTGCATGTGTGTTCTTTTCACAATACACCTATGGATCCACCAGTGTCATTGCATGTGTGTTCTTTTAACTAACAACAACCAGAGTCATTGCATGTGTGTTCTTTTCACATACCACATATGGATCCACCGGTGTCATTGAAATGTGTGTTCTCTTTAGAGACCACACATGGATCCACCAGTGTCATTGCATGTGTGTTGTTTTTACTAACAACAACCAGAGGCATTGCATGTGTGTTCTTTTTACATACCACATATGGATCCACCAGTGTCATTGCATGTGTGTTATTTCACACTCCACCTATGGATCCACCAATGTCATTGCATGTGTGTTCTTTTTACTAACAACAACTATAGTCATTTCATGACTGTTCTTTTCACATACCACATATGGATCCACCAGTGTCATTGCATGTGTGTTCTTTTTACTAACAACAACCAGAGTCACTGCATGTGTGTTCTCTTCAGATACCACGCATAGATCCAGCAGTGTCATTGCATGTGTGTTCTTTTCATAATCCACCTATGGATCCACCAATGTTATTGCATGTGTGTTCTTTTTACTAACAACAACTAGAGTCATTTCATGACTGTTCTTTTCACATACCACATATGGATCCACGAGTGTCATTGAAATGTGTGTTCTCTTTAGAGTCCACACATGGATCCACCAGTGTCATTGCATGTGTCTTCTTTTTACTAACAACAACTGGAGTCATTGCATGTGTCTTCTTTTCACATACCACATATGGATCCACCAGTGTCATTGCATGTGTTCTCTTTTCACAATCCACCTATGGATGCACCAATGTCATTCCATGTGTGTTCTTTTTACTAACAACAACCAGAGTCATTGCATGTGTGTTCTTTTCACATACCACATATGGATCCACCAGCGTCATTGCATGTGTGTTCTTTTCACAATCACCTATGGCTCCACCTGTGTCATTGCATGTGTGTTCTTTTTACTAACAACAACCAGAGTCATTGAAATGTGTGTTCTTTTCACATACCACCTATGGATCCACCAGTGTCGTTCCATGTGTCTTTTCACAATCCACCTATGGATCCACCAGTGTCATTGCATGTGTGTTCTTTTTACTAACAACAGCCAGTCATTGAATGTGTGTTCTCTTTACTAACAACAACTAGAGTCATTGAAATGTATGTTCTCTTTATATACCACACATGGATCCACCAGTGTCATTGCATGTGTGTTCTTTTTACTAACAACACCCAGAGTCATTGAAATGTGTGTTCTCTTCAGAGACCACACATGGATCCACCAGTGTCATTACATGTGTGTTCTTTTTACTAACAACAACTGGAGTCATTGCATGTGTGTTCTTTTCACATACCACATATGGATCCACTAGTGTCATTGCATGTGTGCTCTTTTCACAATCCACCTATGGATCCACCAGTATCATTGCATGTGTGTTCTTTTTACTAACAACAACCGGATTCATTTCATGACTATTCTTTTCAAATACCACATATGGATCCACCAGGGTCATTGCATGTGTGTTATTTTCACAATCCACCTATGGATCCACCAGTGTCATTGCATGTATGTTCTTTTTCCTAACAACAACCAGAGTCATTGCATGTGTGTTCTTTTCACATACCACATATGGATCCACCAGTGTCATTGCATGTGTGTTCTTTTCAGAATCCACCTATGGATCCACCAGTGTCATTGCATGTGTGTTCTTTTCAGAATCCACCTATGGATCCACCAGTGTCATTGCATGTATGTTCTTTTTCCTAACAACAACCAGAGTCATTGCATGTGTGTTCTTTTCACATACCACATATGGATCCACCAGTGTCATTGCATGTGTGTTCTTTTCAGAATCCACCTATGGATCCACCAATGTCATTGCATGTTTGTTCTTTTTACTAACAACAACTGGAGTCATTTCATGAATGTTCTTTTCACATACCACATATGGATCCACCAGTGTCATTGAAATGTGTGTTCTCTTCAGAGACCACACATGGATCCACCAGTGTCATTACATGTGTGTTCTTTTCACTAACAACAACTAGAGTCATTGAAATGTGTGTTCTCTTCAGAGACCACACATGGATCCACCAGTGTCATTGCATGTGTGCTCTTTTCACAATCAACCTATGTATCCACCGGTGTCATTGCATGTGTGTTCTTTTTACTAACAACAACCAGAGTCATTGAAATGTGTGTTCTTTTCACATACCACCTATGGATCCACCTGTGTCATTGCATGTGTGTTCTTTTCACAATACACCTATGGATCCACCAGTGTCATTGCATGTGTGTTCTTTTAACTAACAACAACCAGAGTCATTGCATGTGTGTTCTTTTCACATACCACATATGGATCCACCGGTGTCATTGAAATGTGTGTTCTCTTTAGAGACCACACATGGATCCACCAGTGTCATTGGATGTGTGTTGTTTTTACTAACAACAACAAGAGGCATTGCATGTGTGTTCTTTTTACATACCACATATGGATCCACCGGTGTCATTGCATGTGTGTTATTTCACACTCCACCTATGGATCCACCAATGTCATTGCATGTGTGTTATTTTTACTAACAACAACTATAGTCATTTCATGACTGTTCTTTTCACATACCAGATATGGATCCACCAGTGTCATTGCATGTGTTTCTTTTTACTAACAACAACCAGAGTCACTGCATGTGTGTTCTCTTCAGAGACCACACATGGATCCAGCAGTGTCATTGCGTGTGTGTTCTTTTCACAATCCACTTATGGATCCACCAATGTTATTGCATGTGTGTTCTTTTTACTAAAAACAACTAGAGTCATTTCATGACTGTTCTTTTCACATACCACATATGGATCCACGAGTGTCATTGAAATGTGTGTTCTCTTTAGAGACCACACATGGATCCACCAGTGTCATTGCATGTGTCTTCTTTTTACTAACAACAACTAGAGTCATTGCATGTGTGTTCTTTTCACATACCACATATGGATCCACCAGTGTCATTGCATGTGTTCTCTTTTCACAATCCACCTATGGATGCACCAGTGTCATTCCATGTGTGTTCTTTTTACTAACAACAACCAGAGTCATTGCATGTGTGTTCTTTTCACATACCACATATGGATCCACCAGCGTCATTGCATGTGTGTTCTTTTCACAATCACCTATGGCTCCACCAGTGTCATTGCATGTGTGTTCTTTTTACTAACAACAACCAGAGTCATTGAAATGTGTGTTCTTTTCACATACTACCTATGGATCCACCAGTGTCGTTCCATGTGTGTTCTTTTCACAATCCACCTATGGATCCACCAGTGTCATTGCATGTGTGTTCTTTTTACTAACAACAACCAGAGTCATTGTGTAAGATCCCTCCTTATTAAAGGAAAAGATCCATGTGATTGCAATGCTAGTCCCTGGATCAATGCTAGCATCCACAGTTTAAGATGAAGTACACAGATACAAAGGTCGTTTATTACAATTATTCCAGAGATAAAACATAGTCTTTTACAACTCATGGCCAAAGGCCTAATACAAGAGTTTATGGAATATGTAAATAAACATAAGTCTTCATCTTCATGTTCCACAGGCAAGCATGTTGAGTGTAGACTCATGACTCCTATTCATCATCAGAGTAACCTGCAACATCATAAGTTACAGCCACAAGGGTCAATACTTTGGAATAGTATTGGCAAGTGATACCTTAGTATATATTTAAGTGGTCTATAATACTATATGCACTTTGGCTGGTAGATTTTAGGCTTGCTTTGCTCAAATAGATTTTTCCCTAACTTTTGAAAATACTAAGTTTTTTTTGTAAGGCACAAAACACCCAAGGCATCAATCAATCAAAGACTCCAGATCCACTCAGGGCATCTACCAATCAATGATTGAAGATCCTTTTATCCCTTGTTCACCCACAAGTTTTATTTAGAAATTGGAGTGATGAGATTCTTGAAGTTTCCATGTCTTGATGCTCAAATTGTCCTTTACCAGGGACATGGCTAAGTACTTAGGTTTTACACTCTGCAGAGGTGGTGCACTTTCCCCACAAGCCTTGGTTTCCCAAGACATGATCCTTCAGTAGCTTTTCCTTAGTCAAATGGACGCGCTCCAACCTATCATCCCATCTACCACCCACTGTCCAAGAGACTAAGTTCCAGCATCCTAAGATCATGGCAGAGCCCATAATGCCAAGTGGTTGCACTTGAAGCTTCTCAACATTTGACATCTCAAATCTCTTTGTTTCCTGGGTGGCCATCCACAAGTGAGATACACTAAGGTAAACCATAAACATGGGCCTTGTGAACCACTCAACCAAAAACCACCAAGGAAGTCCCATTCCACCCAGGAGATTCATTAACTTAGTTGTTTTGTTAAATAAAACACAAGTCCTCAGACTTAGAATATTTTCATAGTGTATATATATAAACCACCCTTGTTTTCTAGTAGCTAGGCTAAGCATGGCATGGCAACTTATCCTTAGGGAATTTTCCTAGCAACTCTAGCATTCTATTCTAAATAGGATTTCCCATCATCAATTGACAAAAGTAGCATGCAAGTCCTAACAAAATATATCTAATGCAATTATAAAATATATAGGAATGGAATATTCATGAAGATATCACTTGCCTTGGTAATGTGGAGAGTAGCACTCGTCACAATCACAATCACTAGCAAAATCTACACACAAAGTTATAGCACACAATTACACACAAATATATACAAACAAAAATATTATGAATGCATGCATGCATGAATCTACCAAGTGATGACTACAAGTGCACATATCAAAATACTAAACAAGTCACAAAATAGCCAAGACAAACTTAAATAACCCTAAAACAAAATACTAAACTAAATCTATACTCAAAAAGGCCTCAAACAAGTTTCTGTAATTTAAGCCAAACTAATGGTTACTATTTGCTAAACAAAAAGGATAGGCAGAAAGGTCTTGTTTTTCTGAATCCAACGGTATAAAGTTTGCAAAATTCTAACGTGGAATTTAAAAGATATAGGCATTTGAAATCTGGATCAAAATCTGTTTTTAAATTCTATTTTCAGATCTAACCTAGCCACGCGTCATGTTCTCATTCGCCCGTACCGTTTCGCACTGGATCGAGCTCCACAGCCGTAGGATCTAAATGAAATCTGGCGGCTCAGATCGCGTACCGCTTCGGGGTTAAGTGGATCTATCCTAGCGCTACGATACAGATCTAACGGCTGCTATTTCTCTGGCCAAGAACTGGCGGCGGAGCGGCGGCTACCGGCGGCGGAATCGTCGGTCGATGACGTTGCCGATGATGCAGACGGCGAGGGAGAAGGAGGAGTAGCTCACCGGGCTCAGGAGGTCACGACGAAGCTTGGCGTACTCGCGGTTGGTCAAGGGGCGCTCGGGCACGGCTGCGATTGCTCACCGGAGTTCGTGGCGGCGTCGGGTGCGTCGGGTGGTCGTCGTGGACGTCGCTGTGAATCACCCCAAGGCAAGATAGTGACACGGTTAGGTTCACAGAGTCAAGGCGAAGTAGTGAGCATGAACGGGAAGGCGAGGGGCGGTCTGTACCTACCGGGAAAACTCGTCGGAGTTGATGTCGTCGTCGGTGCTCGCGGTGTCAGGTGGAACCGGCGACCTGGGGCAGTACAAGACGGACTAGTGAAGTCAGGAGATGCGCAAATACACGCTGAGTCAGATTGTAAGAACAAAAGGCAGAGGGGAACACTAGGCTCACCGGAATCGATCGCCGGAGAGGCTCTGTCTGCGGCGGTGCAAAGCTGATTGAGGGCAGCCTGGTGGCGGAGCAAGCGAGGTGTTTGGGGGAAAATGATCGCGAGGCGGAGGGGGTCTTATAGCCAGATGCTCGACAGGAAACGCCCGTCGATTAATGCCCAATTACTCCCGGCATCACTGCGGCAATGGTCAGCGGCGGAGATCGTGCGCGGAGACAGGGGAAGACGATGCTGACGTGGAGAAGGCCCGCCTGTCAGCGAGGAGCGCGGAGTGGAAGTGGGGCCTGGCTGTCAGCGTCTGTTTGCCTACGCTTGCGCGTGTGAGAAGAAAAAGGAGATCCCCGGGTGGGCTTGCTGGGCTCGATCTGCTGCTGGGCCAGATTCTGGCCGCGCGGCCTTTTTCCTTTGTTAAGCCATTTTCTTTTTCTAAATTCATTTTCTGGAATGAAATTGATATGAATTCAAACTGCTTTGGGAATTTTAGTAGGGTTCTGTGGGTTCACAAACAATCATTCTAACTAAGTGGTTACCTTGCAAAGGCTTGGTCAAGCTTGGGTTTCAAACTAAACTGAGATTTGCTCTAGTTGCAAATATTTGGAATAGGGTTTAGAAAAATTCCTAAATTTGGAATCTTGGGTTTAAATGCTATTCCTAATCTTTCCAATCATGGAGGCAAGCAAACAAGATCATGGACAAACAAATCCCAAAGGGTGATGGCCAATTGAGTTGAATTTGCACACATGAAATCATAGCTCAAACTTCTGTCTCTAAATGATTTTGAGAAAAACCCTATATGAATGAATGATGCAAGAATGATATGAATGAGTTTTGAAACATGATTTTTTTAGGGATGTTACAATCTAACCCCCTTAAGATGAATCTCGCCCTCGAGATTCGGATTGGCTAGCAAATAGGTGTGGGTGGTCTTTCCGAAGGTCATCTTCTCTTTCCCATGTTGCTTCTTCTTCGGAATGATGATTCCATTGTACTTTGCAAAACTTGATAGTCTTTGTTCTTGTGACTCTTTCTGTGGTCTCAAGAATCTTGACAGGCTTTTCTTCATAGGTGAGATCACTTTCTAGTTGAACTCCCTCCAAAGGTATGGTATCCTTCAAAGATGTTTCCTCCATTTCTGGGTGACATTTCTTAAGTTGGCTCACATGAAAAACATTATGGACTGCTGATAGAGATGCTGGTAATTCAATTTCATATGCAACTTCTCCCTTGCGACTTAGAATGTTAAATGGTCCAACATATCTTGGTGCCAACTTTCCTTTGACTCCAAATCTTTTCACTCCACGAAGTGGTGATACTCTAAGATAAGCTTTATCCCCAACTTCGTAGGTGATTTCCCTACGCTTAACATCTGCGTAGCTTTTCTGTCGTGACTGTGCTATCTTCAATCTGTCTCTAACCAATTTGACCTTTTCTTCGGCGTCTTTGATAAGGTCTGGTCCAAACAAACTTCTTTCTCCCACACCATTCCATAGCAATGGGGTGGTACACTTTCTTCCGTATAGAAACTCAAATGGTGCCATCCCAATACTAGATTGGTGACTGTTGTTGTAAGAGAACTCTGCGTAAGGCAGACTTTCATCCCAACTTGCTCCATAGTCTAGGGCACATGCCCTCAACATGTCTTCAAGAATTTGATTAGTTCTTTCTGTTTGTCCATCAGTTTCAGGATGAAAAGCAGTGCTGAATTCCAATCTCGTCCCTAAAGATTCATGAAGTTGTCTCCAAAAGTGAGAAGTGAACTGAGTTCCTCTATCAGACACAATACTCTTAGGTACGCCGTGAAGGCATACAATTTTGCTCATGTAGATTTTGGCTAACTTGGCACTAGTATAAGTTGTCTTTACGGGTATAAAATGAGCCACTTTAGTTAGGCGATCCACTACTACCCATATGGAGTCATACCCTGACCTGGTCCTTGGTAATCCAGTAATGAAATCCATACCAATATTTTCCCACTTCCATTCAGGAATAGGCATTGGTTGAAGCAAACCTGCTGGTTTCTGATGTTCCGCTTTCACTCTACTACACACATCACACAAAGCAATGTGTTCGGCGATGTCCCTCTTGAGATTGTTCCACCAAAATCTTTCTTTCATATCCATGTACATTTTGGTGTTTCCCGGGTGAATAGAATATGGAGAGTTATGGGCTTCTTGTAAAATCAGTTTCCGCATTTCCGGATCTTGTGGGACACAAATACGTTTCCCGTGCCATAAAGTACCTTGTTCGTCCATATGGAAACTTTTAGCCCTCCCTTGGCTAATCCTTTCCTTGATCTCTTCGATTTCTTTATCCGTCTTTTGGGCTTCTTTAATCTTATCCAACAGAGTGGGTTGAACATCCAAAGACATGAGATGTCCTTCTGGCACAATCTCCAACCTGAGTTCCTTGAATTGCTTACACAAGTCATCTGGCAATTCACCTTTGGTAAGGCCATTTACAAACGCTTTACGACTTAGAGCATCTGCTACTACATTTGCTTTACCGGGGTGGTATTGCAAACTCAAGTCGTAATCCTTGATGAGTTCTAGCCATCTTCTTTGTCTCATATTGATTTCCTTCTGGGTGAAGATATACTTCAAGCTCTTATGGTCGGTGAACATTTCACAACGTTTTCCCAAAAGGTAATGTCTCCATGTTTTGAGTGCATGGACAACAGCGACTAACTCTAAATCATGAGTAGGATAATTTACTTCATGAGTTTTGAGTTGTCTCGAGGCATAAGCCACAACTTTTCCGCCTTGCATAAGTACGGCACCTAATCCTTGATGCGAAGCATCACAATACACTTGGAAATCCTTTTCCAAATCTGGTAGGCACAGAACTGGTGCTGACACAAGTCTCTTCTTTAGTTCTTGAAAGCTGAGTTCACATCCTTCAGACCAAGCAAATTTCTTATCTTTCTTTAACAATTCTGTCATTGGTTTAGCAACCTTAGAAAAATTTTCAATGAATCTTCTGTAGTAACCTGCTAAACCAAGGAAACTACGAACCTCTTTTACATTCTTAGGAGATTCCCATTCTGTTACGGCTGAAACTTTAGCAGGATCAACTGCTACACCATCTTTTGTCATAACATGACCAAGAAATCCAACTTCCTCTAACCAAAACTCACACTTGCTGAACTTGGCATAAAGCTTATGTTCCCTTAGTTTCTCAAGTATCAAGCGTAGATGTCTTTCATGCTCCTCCTTGCTCTTGGAGTAGACTAAGATGTCATCGATGAAAACGACAACGAACTTGTCGAGAAATTCCATGAACACTTTGTTCATCATATTCATGAAGTATGCTGGAGCATTGGTTAATCCAAAAGGCATCACCGTGTACTCATACAATCCATACCTTGTGGTGAATGCTGTTTTAGGCATGTCTTGCTCTCTTATCTTGAGTTGAAAATAGCCTGACCGAAGATCAATCTTCGAGAACACACAAGCTCCTTCTAGCTGATCAAACAAGTCATTGATTCTTGGCAAAGGATATTTGTTCTTGATGGTTACCTCGTTAAGAGAACGGTAATCTATGCATAACCTTTGAGTTCTGTCTCTCTTTTCTACGAACAAAACTGGAGCTCCCCAAGATGAAGAACTTGGCTGGATGAATCCTTTCTGCAATTGTTCTCCAAGTTGTTTCTTGAGTTCCTTAAGTTTGTCAACTGACATTTTATAAGGCCTCTTTGCCCTTGGTCCAGAACCTGGTACCAAATCTATTATAAACTCCACATCTCTATCTGGTGGCATTCCTGGCAATTCTTCCGGAAACACATCCGGATATTCACACACAATTGGCACACTGTCCATGCTAACCCCCTTAAGAGAATTCAGCTTGCTTCCTTTAGATTTAAATTTGGACTTAAATGTTATCCTCTTACCTTCAGGGGTTGTGAGTGAAATTGTACGATTTGCACAATCTAGTACTCCCTCATACTTAGCCATCCAATCCATTCCCAAAATTACATCCAATCCTTGGGAATTTAGGATTATTAGGTTTACTGGAAACTTATGTTTTCCGATCTCTATGACTAGATCCCGGCATCCAAGACTCACTATCATATCCCCTCCCGGAGAGCTAACTTTTATCGGACACCCAATGTTTTCAGATGCAAACCCATTTCTATCAACAAATGCTTTTGATATGAATGAATGAGATGCACCAGTATCAAAGAGTACAAATGCTGAGATGGAATTGAGTCTGAACTTACCAGCAACGGCATCAGGCTCTTCAAAAACCTCCTCCACATTGATGTGGTTAACCTGTCCCTTCTGAAAAGGATTGGGCTTGTTAGGTCCTTCAACTTTCTTCTCAGGGCACTCATTAGCATAATGCCCTAGCTTCTTGCATTTGAAGCATTCAACCTGATTGATGTCCCTTTTAGGCTGACTTCCACTTCCACTATGGTGGCTCTTATGTCCACTCTTGTGGTTCTTGTACTTATCATTGTCATGACTGCGATGATGCTTGTTGTCATGACTGTTGTGGTTGTGGTGCTTGTTAAACTTCCCATGCTTGTGGGATCCTGAGCTGACACTATTATCATAGTGAGATCGTTTATGAGACGATCCCGAGCTATGCTTGTCGGAGTGTTTCCTCTTTCTACTCTCGACTTGCTTCATTTTATTCTCCACAATAACAGCCTTGTCACACAGCGACTGATAAGTTGGAACATATGCCACAGACAGCTGCAGATTCAGTTCGTCATTCAAGCCTTCCAGAAACTTTTCCTTCCTTTTGGCATCAGTGTCAACCTCATCCGGTGCATAGCGCGCCAGATTGTTGAACTCTTCGATGTATTCAGC
This sequence comes from Avena sativa, assembly GCA_916181665.1. Lineage (NCBI taxonomy): Eukaryota > Viridiplantae > Streptophyta > Magnoliopsida > Poales > Poaceae > Avena > Avena sativa. The sequence continues at coordinate 35,769,288 of OV702290.1, forward strand.
CACGCTGTAGTGGCATTGCTTCAGGTTGTGAAATTCCTTCTTTTTCAGGCTCATCATACCTGGTGAGATATGAGTAGTACGAAAACCATCTTCAAATGTAGCCCAAGTCACCTCATCAATAGGTGTGGTAATATGGAAATTGTCCCACCATGCTGCGGCTGGTCCTTCCAACAGATGTGCTGCGAACCTGACCTTTTCAGCATCTGTGCATCCCACGGTCACTAAGTCCTTGTTCACAGAACGTAGCCAATCATTGGCCACCATGGGATCAGTCGTTCCTGAAAACTTAGCTGGCCTCAGACGCAGAAATCTGGTGAGCATATCAAAACCTGGAGGGTTGTTGTTGTTATTGTTGTTGTTGTTGTTGGGGTTGTTGTTGTTCTGGTTCTGGATGAACATCGTCATCATTTGCATAAGCTGTGTTTGTGCATTCATCATTTGTTGCATTTCTGGGGTAATGTTGGGGTTGGGGTTGGTGTTTGCGCGACGGGGAGGCATCTGTGGTTTATTCATATAGAGATAAGAATGAGATACCCTTACATGATTTATGCACAATACATTACTCAAACAAACACATAGCAAGCAACACAAAGATGAAGCTCAACAACAAGATATCTAAAAAAATTCTCAAAGCAAATACACACAAGTGGCAAGCCATCCACATGTCGGATGGTCCAGACATTAAGTTCACAAATAATAAGTGCGGTAAATAAAGATAACTGAGTAGTTAAATCTACTCGTCGGCATCAATCTCCTCCTCGACAAAGGTAAGACCTGCGTTCTCCATTGCGGTCTTGTTCTCCTCGATGGTAGTGGTCAAAGAGTCGATCTTGGCCTTGAGAGCCCTCTTCTGGGAACGAAGCCTCTCAATCACTGTCTGCTGCTGCTCTAACTCGAAGTCCTTGGACTGCAGTTCCTCGGTCATATCACGAATCCTCTTGTTCCTATCCTGGACACGCTTCTCTTGACTCTTGAACTTACGGTCTTGGGTCTCGAACTTTGCCTCCATCTCCTTGACTATCTCGTCCTGCTGCGTGAAGAGCTTGTCCTTCTCGTGAAGCTGCACCTGGAGCTCGTCATTACTAAGCATGACGTTGGTCCTATCGGTATCCACGTGTCTAATAAGAGTCTCTAAGTCCTGGAGGTACAGGCGTATCGGCTCTGCTGTGATCCTCGAGTCGTCCTCAAAGTCAATGGACTCTCCGTCATCATCACGCCTTCCGAAGGCGTGGAAGTGAGTGCCTCTAACCTGTCGGGAGTGACGGCCTAACAGTAGTCCTATCAGATCCTGCATGACAACTTCCATGCCTCTCTCCCTGTCATCGTGCATAAGCTTGAATACGATGGCCTCCATAGTAGGCTCAGTCTGGCGTCCTGGCTGGTTCACCTTGAAGCCCCAAAGGTCCTTCCTCTCAAACTTGGTGAGTGGGTGCACCGTAATGATAGGAAGAGGGAGATCGAGTAAAGTAGTAAGCTCTACAATACGAGGACCAAAACGGGTAGCCTGGAACTCCTCAACAGTGCTGATGGCAATAGGCATCTATTTATAAGATTGAAAAAGTTAGAACAACACAAATTTAATTTAAACAAGACAAACATTCAAGCATAACCATGGAACACAAAAATCACACAAGTCATGCATACATAAATCCATTACACCAACCAAGGTTCAAACTTTTAAGGTATCATTTTTGAAAATAAGGTGATAGGTGGTGGTCCAACTAACGAAGTGCGCTTACAATCCTATCTTATTGGATCTGGTGGCTAACACAATATTCCTAGTGGCAATCACCCTATCTTGTTCACATGCTTCTATCACTAAGTCTATGATATCTCCTCTTAAGGATTGGTTGGTGACTTCCAACTCTTGGGTATGTTCCTTCTCTTTCTTTAAGTCTTTTTGGAGGTTGAGCATCTTGCACTTGACTCTAGCACTTAGTTCCTTGATAGTCTTCCAAGCTGCTTCTTTTGCTGACTCAAAGAATGTGGTGTGCATAAAAGTGTTGGTGTACATGCAGAAGCCCTTTTCTTTGTGGTTGTCTTCCTTATTCTTGTACAAGTGAAGTTGCACCCACCAATACTCCACTCCTTCCTCCATCACTGGAAAGCCCTTGTACACAGCTGCACCATGTGCTCCCATTGTCTCCATGAGGTCCTTGAGAATTTTGGGAAACTCAGTCTCACACTCCAAGGTCATGGTCATGAGTGGTCCTTTCTTCACGGCTTCGTTGATGGAGTTCATCTACAAATAGAGATGAGAATGAGAAGATTAGAAAAGTTTACGAGAAGAATAGACAAGTGTAGAAGAAGTTAAAAAAATTTCCTTAGTGGTTTCCAATCCTAGGGTCATAATCCTACAGGCAACACAGTGCTCTGATACCATCTGTAAGATCCCTCCTTATTAAAGGAAAAGATCCCTGTGATTGCAATGCTAGTCCCTGGATTAATGCTAGCATCCACAGTTTAAGATGAAGTACACAGATACAAAGGTCGTTTATTACAATTATTCCAGAGATAAAATATAGTCTTTTACAACTCATGGCCAAAGGACTAATACAAGAGTTTATGGATTATGTAAATAAACATAAGTCTTCATCTTCATGTGCCACAGGCAAGCATGTTGAGTGTAGACTCATGACTCCTACTCATCATCAGAGTAACCTGCAACATCATAAGTTACAGCCACAAGGGTCAATACTTTGGAATAGTATTGGCAAGTGATACCTTAGTATATATTTAAGTGGTCTATAATACTATATGCACTTTGGCTGGTAGAGTTTAGGCTTGCTTTGCTCAAATAGATTTTTCCCTAACTTTTGAAAATACTAAGTTTTTTTTGTAAGGCACAAAACACCCAAGGCATCAATCAATCAAAGACTCCAGATCCACTCAGGGCATCTACCAATCAATGACTGGAGATCCTTTTATCCCTTGTTCACCCACAAGTTTTATTTAGAAATTGGAGTGATGAGATTCTTGAAGTTTCCATGTCTTGATGCTCAAATTGTCCTTTACCAGGGACATGGCTAAGTACTTAGGTTTTACACTCTGCAGAGGTGGTGCACTTTCCCCACAAGCCTTGGTTTCCCAAGACATGATCCTTCAGTAGCTTTTCCTTAGTCAAATGGACGCGCTCCAACCTATCATCCCATCTACCACCCATTGTCCAAGAGACTAAGTTCCAGCATCCTAAGATCATGGCAGAGCCCATAATGCCAAGTGGTTGCACTTGAAGCTTCTCAACATTTGACATCTCAAATCTCTTTGTTTCCTGGGTGGCCATCCACAAGTGAGATACACTAAGGTAAACCATAAACATGGGCCTTGTGAACCACTCAACCAAAAACCACCAAGCAAGTCCCATTCCACCCAGGAGATTCATTAACTTAGTTGTTTTGTTAAATAAAACACAAGTCCTCAGACTTAGAATATTTTCATAGTGTATATATATAAACCACCCTTGTTTTCTAGTAGCTAGGCTAAGCATGGCATGGCAACTTATCCTTAGGGAATTTTCCTAGCAACTCTAGCATTCTATTCTAAATAGGATTTCCCATCATCAATTGACAAAAGTAGCATGCAAGTCCTAACAAAATATATCTAATGCAATTATAAAATATATATAGGAATGGAATATTCATGAAGATATCACTTGCCTTGGTAATGTGGAGAGTAGCACTCGTCACAATCACAATCACTAGCAAAATCTACACACAAAGTTATAGCACACAATTACACACAAATATATACAAACAAAAATATTATGAATGCATGCATGCATGCATGAATCTACCAAGTGATGACTACAAGTGCACATATCAAAATACTAAACAAGTCACAAAATAGCCAAGACAAACTTAAATAACCCTAAAACAAAATACTAAACTAAATCTATACTCAAAAAGGCCTCAAACAAGTTTCTGTAATTTAAGCCAAACTAATGGTTACTATTTGCTAAACAAAAAGGATAGGCAGAAAGGTCTTGTTTTTCTGAATCCAACGGTATAAAGTTTGCAAAATTCTAACGTGGAATTTAAAAGATATAGGCATTTGAAATCTGGATCAAAATCTGTTTTTAAATTCTATTTTCAGATCTAACCTAGCCACGCGTCATGTTCTCATTCGCCCGTATCGTTTCGCACTGGATCGAGCTCCACAGCCGTAGGATCTAAATGAAATCTGGCGGCTCAGATCGCGTACCGCTTCGGGGTTAAGTGGATCTATCCTAGCGCTACGATACAGATCTAACGGCTGCTATTTCTCTGGCCAAGAACTGGCGGCGGAGCGGCGGCTACCGGCGGCGGAATCGTCGGTCGATGACGTTGCCGATGATGCAGACGGCGAGGGAGAAGGAGGAGTAGCTCACCGGGCTCAGGAGGTCACGGCGAAGCTTGGCGTACTCGCGGTTGGTCAAGGGGCGCTCGGGCACGGCTGCGATTGCTCACCGGAGTTCGTGGCGGCGTCAGGTGCGTCGGGTGGTCGTCGTGGACGTCGCTGTGAATCACCCCAAGGCAAGATAGTGACACGGTTAGGTTCACAGAGTCAAGGCGAAGTAGTGAGCATGAACGGGAAGGCGAGGGGCGGTCTGTACCTACCGGGAAAACTCGTCGGAGTTGATGTCGTCGTCGGTGCTCGCGGTGTCAGGTGGAACCGGCGACCTGGGGCAGTACAAGACGGACTAGTGAAGTCAGGAGATGCGCAAAGACACGCTGAGTCAGATTGTAAGAACAAAAGGCAGAGGGGAACACTAGGCTCACCGGAATCGATCGCCGGAGAGGCTCTGTCTGCGGCGGTGCAAAGCTGATTGAGGGCAGCCTGGTGGCGGAGCAAGCGAGGTGTTTGGGGGAAAATGATCGCAAGGCGGAGGGGGTCTTATAGCCAGATGCTCGACAGGAAACGCCCGTCGATTAATGCCCAATTACTCCCGGCATCACTGCGGCAACGGTCAGCGGCGGAGATCGTGCGCGGAGACAGGGGAAGACGATGCTGACGTGGAGAAGGCCCGCCTGTCAGCGAGGAGCGCGGAGTGGAAGTGGGGCCTGGCTGTTAGCATCTGTTTGCCTACGCTTGCGCGTGTGAGAAGAAAAAGGAGATCCCCGGGTGGGCTTGCTGGGCTCGATCTGCTGCTGGGCCAGATTCTGGCCGCGCGGCCTTTTTCCTTTGTTAAGCCTTTTTCTTTTTCTAAATTCATTTTCTGGAATGAAATTGATATGAATTCAAATCCTTTTGAATTCAAACTGCTTTGGGAATTTTTGCAGGGTTCTGTGGGTTCACAAACAATCATTCTAACTAAGTGGTTACCTTGCAAAGGCTTGGTCAAGCTTGGGTTTCAAAATAAACAGAGATTTGCTCTAGTTGCAAATATTTGGAATAGGGTTTAGAAAAATTCCTAAATTTGGAATCTTGGGTTTAAATGCTATTCCTAATCTTTCCAATCATGGAGGCAAGCAAACAAGATCATGGACAAACAAATCCCAAAGGGTGATGGCCAATTGAGTTGAATTTGCACACATGAAATCATAGCTCAAACTTCTGTCTCTAAATGATTTTGAGAAAAACCCTATATGAATGAATGATGCAAGAATGATATGAATGAGTTTTGAAACATGATTTTTTTTAGGGATGTTACACATTGCATGTGTGTTCTTTTCACATACCACATATGGATCCACCAGTGTCATTGCATGTGTGTTCTTTTTACTAACAACACTCAGAGTCATTGAAATGTGTGTTCTCTTTAGAGACAACATGGATCCACGAGTGTCATTGCATGTGTGTTCTTTTTACTAACAACAACTAGAGTCATTGAGATGTGTGTTCTTTTCACATACCACATATGGATCCACCAGTGTCATTGCATGTGTGTTCTTTTTACTAACAACAACCAGAGTCATTACATGTGTGTTCTCTTTACTAACAACAACCAGATTCATTGAAATGTGTGTTCTCTTTAGATACCACACATGGACCCACTAGTGTCATTGCATGTGTGTTCTTTTTACTAACAACAACCAGAGTCATTGAAATGTGTGTTCTTTTCACATACCACCTATGGATCCACCAGTGTCGTTCCATGTGTGTTCTTTCACAATCCACCTATGGATCCACCAGTGTCATTGCATGTGTGTTCTTTTTACTAACAACAACCAGTCATTGAATGTGTGTTCTCTTTACTAACAACAACTAGAGTCATTGAAATGTATGTTCTCTTTAGATACCACACATGGATCCACCATTGTCATTGCATGTGTGTTCTTTTTACTAACAACAACCAGAGTCATTGAAATGTGTGTTCTCTTCAGAGACCACACATGGATCCACCAGTGTCATTACATGTGTGTTCTTTTTACTAACAACAACTGGAGTCATTGCATGTGTGTTCTTTTCACATACCACATATGGATCCACTAGTGTCATTGCATGTGTGCTCTTTTCACAATCCACCTATGGATCCACCAGTATCATTGCATGTGTGTTCTTTTTACTAACAACAACCGGATTCATTTCATGAATGTTCTTTTCAAATACCACATATGGATCCACCAGGGTCATTGCATGTGTGTTATTTTCACAATCCACCTATGGATCCACCAGTGTCATTGCATGTATGTTCTTTTTCCTAACAACAACCAGAGTCATTGCATGTGTGTTCTTTTCACATACCACATATGGATCCACCAGTGTCATTGCATGTGTGTTCTTTTCATAATCCACCTATGGATCCACCAGTGTCATTGCATGTGTGTTCTTTTTACTAACAACAACCAGAGTCATTGCATGTGTGTTCTTTTCACATACCACATATGGATCCACCAGTGTCATTGAAATGTGTGTTCTCTTCAGAGACCACACATGGATCCACCAGTGTCATTACATGTGTGTTCTTTTCACTAACAACAACCAGAGTCATTGAAATGTGTGTTCTCTTTAGAGACCACACATGGATCCACCAGTGTCATTGCATGTGTGCTCTTTTCACAATCCACCTATGTATCCACCGGTGTCATTGCATGTGTGTTCTTTTTAATAACAACAACCAGAGTCATTGAAATGTGTGTTCTTTTCACATACCACCTATGGATCCACCTGTGTCATTGCATGTGTGTTCTTTTCACAATACACCTATGGATCCACCACTGTTATTGCATGTGTGTTCTTTTTACTAACAACAACCAGAGTCATTGCATGTGTGTTCTTTTCACATACCACATATGGATCCACCGGTGTCATTGAAATGTGTGTTCTCTTTAGAGACCACACATGGATCCACCAGTGTCATTGCATGTGTGTTGTTTTTACTAACAACAACCAGAGGCATTGCGTGTGTGTTCTTTTTACATACCACATATGGATCCACCAGTGTCATTGCATGTGTGTTATTTCACACTCCACCTATGGATCCACCAATGTCATTGCATGTGTGTTCTTTTTACTAACAACAACTATAGTCATTTCATGACTGTTTTTTCACATACCACATATGGATCCACCAGTGTCATTGCATGTGTGTTCTTTTTACTAACAACAACCAGAGTCACTGCATGTGTGTTCTCTTCAGAGACCACACATGGATCCAGCAGTGTCATTGCATGTGTGTTCTTTTCACAATCCACCTATGGATCCACCAATGTTATTGCATGTGTGTTCTTTTTACTAAAAACAACTAGAGTCATTTCATGACTGTTCTTTTCACATACCACATATGGATCCACGAGTGTGATTGAAATGTGTGTTCTCTTTAGAGACCACACATGGATCCACCAGTGTCATTGCATGTGTCTTCTTTTTACTAACAACAACTGGAGTCATTGCATGTGTGTTCTTTTCACATACCACATTTGGATCCACCAGTGTCATTGCATGTGTTCTCTTTTCACAATCCACCTATGGATGCACCAGTGTCATTCCATGTGTGTTCTTTTTACTAACAACAACCAGAGTCATTGCATGTGTGTTCTTTTCACATACCACATATGGATCCACCAGCGTCATTGCATGTGTGTTCTTTTCACAATCACCTATGGCTCCACCAGTGTCATTGCATGTGTGTTCTTTTTACTAACAACAACCAGAGTCATTGAAATGTGTGTTCTTTTCACATACCATCTATGGATCCACCAGTGCCGTTCCATGTGTGTCCTTTTCAGAATCCACCTATGGATCCACCAGTGTCATTGCATGTGTGTTCTTTTTACTAACAACAACCAGAGTCATTGCATGTGTGTTCTTTTCACATACCACATATGGATCCACCAGTGTCATTGAAATGTGTGTTCTCTTCAGAGACCACACATGGATCCACCAGTGTCATTACATGTGTGTTCTTTTCACTAACAACAACCAGAGTCATTGAAATGTGTGTTCTCTTTAGAGACCACACATGGATCCACCAGTGTCATTGCATGTGTGCTCTTTTCACAATCCACCTATGTATCCACCGGTGTCATTGCATGTGTGTTCTTTTTAGTAACAACAACCAGAGTCATTGAAATGTGTGTTCTTTTCACATACCACCTATGGATCCACCTGTGTCATTGCATGTGTGTTCTTTTCACAATACACCTATGGATCCACCACTGTTATTGCATGTGTGTTCTTTTTACTAACAACAACCAGAGTCATTGCATGTGTGTTCTTTTCACATACCACATATGGATCCACCGGTGTCATTGAAATGTGTGTTCTCTTTAGAGACCACACATGGATCCACCAGTGTCATTGCATGTGTGTTGGTTTTACTAACAACAACCAGAGGCATTGCGTGTGTGTTCTTTTTACATACCACATATGGATCCACCAGTGTCATTGCATGTGTGTTATTTCACACTCCACCTATGGATCCACCAATGTCATTGCATGTGTGTTCTTTTTACTAACAACAACTATAGTCATTTCATGACTGTTTTTTCACATACCACATATGGATCCACCAGTGTCATTGCATGTGTGTTCTTTTTACTAACAACAACCAGAGTCACTGCATGTGTGTTCTCTTCAGAGACCACACATGGATCCAGCAGTGTCATTGCATGTGTGTTCTTTTCACAATCCACCTATGGATCCACCAATGTTATTGCATGTGTGTTCTTTTTACTAAAAACAACTAGAGTCATTTCATGACTGTTCTTTTCACATACCACATATGGATCCACGAGTGTGATTGAAATGTGTGTTCTCTTTAGAGACCACACATGGATCCACCAGTGTCATTGCATGTGTCTTCTTTTTACTAACAACAACTGGAGTCATTGCATGTGTGTTCTTTTCACATACCACATTTGGATCCACCAGTGTCATTGCATGTGTTCTCTTTTCACAATCCACCTATGGATGCACCAGTGTCATTCCATGTGTGTTCTTTTTACTAACAACAACCAGAGTCATTGCATGTGTGTTCTTTTCACATACCACATATGGATCCACCAGCGTCATTGCATGTGTGTTCTTTTCACAATCACCTATGGCTCCACCAGTGTCATTGCATGTGTGTTCTTTTTACTAACAACAACCAGAGTCATTGAAATGTGTGTTCTTTTCACATACCATCTATGGATCCACCAGTGCCGTTCCATGTGTGTCCTTTTCAGAATCCACCTATGGATCCACCAGTGTCATTGCATGTGTGTTCTTTTTACTAACAACAACCAGAGTCATTGCATGTGTGTTCTTTTCACATACTACATATGGATCAACCAGTGTCATTGCATGTGTGTTCTTTTTACTAACAACAACCAGAGTCATTGCATGTGTGTTCTTTTCACATACCACATATGGATCCACCAGTGTCATTGAAATTTGTGTTCTCTTCAGAGACCACACATGGATCCACCAGTGTCATTACATGTGTGTTCTTTTCACTAAAAACAACCAGAGTCATTCAAATGTGTGTTCTCTTCAGAGACCACACATGGATCCACCAGTGTCATTGCATGTGTGCTCTTTTCACAATCCACCTATGTATCCACCGGTGTCATTGCATGTGTGTTCTTTTTAATAACAACAACCAGGGTCATTGAAATGTGTGTTCTTTTCACATACCACCTATGGATCCACCTGTGTCATTGCATGTGTGTTCTTTTCACAATACACCTATGGATCCACTAGTGTCATTGCATGTGTGTTCTTTTTACTAACAACAACCAGAGTCATTGCATGTGTGTTCTTTTCACATACCACATATGGATCCACCGGTGTCATTGAAATGTGTGTTCTCTTTAGATACCACACATGGATCCACCAGTGTCATTGCATGTGTGTTGTTTTTACTAACAACAACCAGAGGCATTGCGTGTGTGTTCCTTTTACATACCACATATGGATCCACCAGTGTCATTGCATGTGTGTTATTTCACACTCCACCTATGGATCCACCAATGTCATTGCATGTGTGTTCTTTTTACTAACAACAACTATAGTCATTTCATGACTGTTCTTTTCACATACCACATGTGGATCCACCAGTGTCATTGCATGTGTGTTCTTTTTACTAACAACAACCAGAGTCACTGCATGTGTGTTCTCTTCAGGGACCACACATGGATCCAGCAGTGTCATTGCATGTGTGTTCTTTTCACAATCCACCTATGGATCCACCAATGTTATTGCATGTGTGTTCTTTTTACTAAAAACAACTAGAGTCATTTCATGACTGTTCTTTTCACATACCACATATGGATCCACGAGTGTGATTGAAATGTGTGTTCTCTTTAGAGACCACACATGGATCCACCAGTGTCATTGCATGTGTCTTCTTTTTACTAACAACAACTGGAGTCATTGCATGTGTGTTCTTTTCACATACCACATATGGATCCACCAGTGTCATTGCATGTGTTCTCTTTTCACAATCCACCTATGGATGCACCAGTGTCATTCCATGTGTGTTCTTTTTACTAACAACAACCAGAGTCATTGCATGTGTGTTCTTTTCACATACCACATATGGATCCACCAGCGTCATTGCATGTGTGTTCTTTTCACAATCACCTATGGCTCCACCAGTGTCATTGCATGTGTGTTCTTTTTACTGACAACAACCAGAGTCATTGAAATGTGTGTTCTTTTCACATACCATCTATGGATCCACCAGTGCCGTTCCATGTGTGTTCTTTTCACAATCCACCTATGGATCCACCAGTGTCATTGCATGTGTGTTCTTTTTACTAACAACAACCAGAGTCATTGCATGTGTGTTCTTTTCACATACCACATATGGATCAACCAGTGTCATTGCATGTGTGTTCTTTTTACTAACAACACTTAGAGTCATTGAAATGTGTGTTCTCTTTAGAGACCACACATGGATCCACGAGTGTCATTGCATGTGTGTTCTTTTTACTAACAACAACTAGAGTCATTGAGATGTGTGTTCTTTTCACATACCACATATGGATCCACCAGTGTCATTGCATGTGTGTTCTTTTTACTAACAGCAACCAGAGTCATTGCATGTGTGTTCTCTTTACTAACAACAACCAGATTCATTGAAATGTGTGTTCTCTTTAGATACCACACATGGATCCACTAGTGTCATTGCATGTGTGTTCTTTTTACTAACAACAACCAGAGTCATTGAAATGTGTGTTCTCTTCAGAGACCACACATGGATCCACCAGTGTCATTACATGTGTGTTCTTTTTACTAACAACAACTGGAGTCATTGCATGTGTGTTCTTTTCACATACCATATATGGATCCACCAGTGTCATTGCATGTGTGCTCTTTTCACAATCCACCTATGTATCCACCGGTGTCATTGCATGTGTGTTCTTTTTACCAACAACAACTAGAGTCATTGAAATGTGTGTTCTTTTCACATACCACCTATGGATCCACCAGTGTCATTGCATGTGTGTTCTTTTCACAATCCACCTATGGATCCACCAGTGTCATTGCATGTGTGTTCTTTTTACTAACAACAACGAGAGTCATTGCATGTGTGTTCTTTTCACATACCACATATGGATCCACCGGTGTCATTGAAATGTGTGTTCTCTTCAGAGACCACACATGGATCCACCAGTGTCATTGCATGTGTGTTCTTTTTACTAACAACAACCAATCATTGCATGTGTGTTCTTTTTACATACCACATATGGATCCACCAGTGTCATTGCATGTTTGTTATTTCGGACTCCACCTATGGATCCACCAGTGTCATTGCATGTGTGTTATTTCACACTCCACCTATGGATCCACCAATGTCATTGCATGTGTGTTCTTTTTACTAACAACAACTATAGTCATTTCATGACTGTTTTTTCACATACCACATATGGATCCACCAGTGTCATTGCATGTGTGTTCTTTTTACTAACAACAACCAGAGTCACTGCATGTGTGTTCTCTTCAGAGACCACACATGGATCCAGCAGTGTCATTGCATGTGTGTTCTTTTCACAATCCACCTATGGATCCACCAATGTTATTGCATGTGTGTTCTTTTTACTAAAAACAACTAGAGTCATTTCATGACTGTTCTTTTCACATACCACATATGGATCCACGAGTGTGATTGAAATGTGTGTTCTCTTTAGAGACCACACATGGATCCACCAGTGTCATTGCATGTGTCTTCTTTTTACTAACAACAACTGGAGTCATTGCATGTGTGTTCTTTTCACATACCACATTTGGATCCACCAGTGTCATTGCATGTGTTCTCTTTTCACAATCCACCTATGGATGCACCAGTGTCATTCCATGTGTGTTCTTTTTACTAACAACAACCAGAGTCATTGCATGTGTGTTCTTTTCACATACCACATATGGATCCACCAGCGTCATTGCATGTGTGTTCTTTTCACAATCACCTATGGCTCCACCAGTGTCATTGCATGTGTGTTCTTTTTACTAACAACAACCAGAGTCATTGAAATGTGTGTTCTTTTCACATACCATCTATGGATCCACCAGTGCCGTTCCATGTGTGTCCTTTTCAGAATCCACCTATGGATCCACCAGTGTCATTGCATGTGTGTTCTTTTTACTAACAACAACCAGAGTCATTGCATGTGTGTTCTTTTCACATACTACATATGGATCAACCAGTGTCATTGCATGTGTGTTCTTTTTACTAACAACAACCAGAGTCATTGCATGTGTGTTCTTTTCACATACCACATATGGATCCACCAGTGTCATTGAAATTTGTGTTCTCTTCAGAGACCACACATGGATCCACCAGTGTCATTACATGTGTGTTCTTTTCACTAACAACAACCAGAGTCATTCAAATGTGTGTTCTCTTCAGAGACCACACATGGATCCACCAGTGTCATTGCATGTGTGCTCTTTTCACAATCCACCTATGTATCCACCGGTGTCATTGCATGTGTGTTCTTTTTAATAACAACAACCAGGGTCATTGAAATGTGTGTTCTTTTCACATACCACCTATGGATCCACCTGTGTCATTGCATGTGTGTTCTTTTCACAATACACCTATGGATCCACCAGTGTCATTGCATGTGTGTTCTTTTTACTAACAACAACCAGAGTCATTGCATGTGTGTTCTTTTCACATACCACATATGGATCCACCGGTGTCATTGAAATGTGTGTTCTCTTTAGATACCACACATGGATCCACCAGTGTCATTGCATGTGTGTTGTTTTTACTAACAACAACCAGAGGCATTGCGTGTGTGTTCCTTTTACATACCACATATGGATCCACCAGTGTCATTGCATGTGTGTTATTTCACACTCCACCTATGGATCCACCAATGTCATTGCATGTGTGTTCTTTTTACTAACAACAACTATAGTCATTTCATGACTGTTCTTTTCACATACCACATATGGATCCACCAGTGTCATTGCATGTGTGTTCTTTTTACTAACAACAACCAGAGTCACTGCATGTGTGTTCTCTTCAGGGACCACACATGGATCCAGCAGTGTCATTGCATGTGTGTTCTTTTCACAATCCACCTATGGATCCACCAATGTTATTGCATGTGTGTTCTTTTTACTAAAAACAACTAGAGTCATTTCATGACTGTTCTTTTCACATACCACATATGGATCCACGAGTGTGATTGAAATGTGTGTTCTCTTTAGAGACCACACATGGATCCACCAGTGTCATTGCATGTGTCTTCTTTTTACTAACAACAACTGGAGTCATTGCATGTGTGTTCTTTTCACATACCACATATGGATCCACCAGTGTCATTGCATGTGTTCTCTTTTCACAATCCACCTATGGATGCACCAGTGTCATTCCATGTGTGTTCTTTTTACTAACAACAACCAGAGTCATTGCATGTGTGTTCTTTTCACATACCACATATGGATCCACCAGCGTCATTGCATGTGTGTTCTTTTCACAATCACCTATGGCTCCACCAGTGTCATTGCATGTGTGTTCTTTTTACTGACAACAACCAGAGTCATTGAAATGTGTGTTCTTTTCACATACCATCTATGGATCCACCAGTGCCGTTCCATGTGTGTTCTTTTCACAATCCACCTATGGATCCACCAGTGTCATTGCATGTGTGTTCTTTTTACTAACAACAACCAGAGTCATTGCATGTGTGTTCTTTTCACATACCACATATGGATCAACCAGTGTCATTGCATGTGTGTTCTTTTTACTAACAACACTTAGAGTCATTGAAATGTGTGTTCTCTTTAGATACCACACATGGATCCACGAGTGTCATTGCATGTGTGTTCTTTTTACTAACAACAACTAGAGTCATTGAGATGTGTGTTCTTTTCACATACCACATATGGATCCACCAGTGTCATTGCATGTGTGTTCTTTTTACTAACAGCAACCAGAGTCATTGCATGTGTGTTCTCTTTACTAACAACAACCAGATTCATTGAAATGTGTGTTCTCTTTAGATACCACACATGGATCCACTAGTGTCATTGCATGTGTGTTCTTTTTACTAACAACAACCAGAGTCATTGAAATGTGTGTTCTCTTCAGAGACCACACATGGATCCACCAGTGTCATTACATGTGTGTTCTTTTTACTAACAACAACTGGAGTCATTGCATGTGTGTTCTTTTCACATACCATATATGGATCCACCAGTGTCATTGCATGTGTGCTCTTTTCACAATCCACCTATGTATCCACCGGTGTCATTGCATGTGTGTTCTTTTTACCAACAACAACTAGAGTCATTGAAATGTGTGTTCTTTTCACATACCACCTATGGATCCACCAGTGTCATTGCATGTGTGTTCTTTTCACAATCCACCTATGGATCCACCAGTGTCATTGCATGTGTGTTCTTTTTACTAACAACAACGAGAGTCATTGCATGTGTGTTCTTTTCACATACCACATATGGATCCACCGGTGTCATTGAAATGTGTGTTCTCTTCAGAGACCACACATGGATCCACCAGTGTCATTGCATGTGTGTTGTTTTTACTAACAACAACCAATCATTGCATGTGTGTTCTTTTTACATACCACATATGGATCCACCAGTGTCATTGCATGTTTGTTATTTCGGACTCCACCTATGGATCCACCAGTGTCATTGCATGTGTGTTCTTTTTACTAACAACAACTATAGTCATTTCATGACTGTTCTTTTCACATACCACATATGGATCCACCACTGTCATTGCATGTGTGTTCTTTTTACTAACAACAACCAGAGTCACTGCATGTGTGTTGTCTTCAGAGACCACATATGGATCCACCAGTGTCATTGCATGTGTGTTCTTTTTACTAACAACACTCAGAGTCATTGAAATGTGTGTTCTCTTTAGAGACCACACATGGATCCACGAGTGTCATTGCATGTGTGTTCTTTTTACTAACAACAACTAGAGTCATTGAAATGTGTGTTCTTTTCACATACCACATATGGATCCACCAGTGTCATTACATGCGTGTTCTTTTTACTAACAACAACCAGAGTCATTGCATGTGTGTTCTCTTTACTAACAACAACCAGAGTCATTGAAATGTGTGTTCTCTTTAGATACCACACATGGATCCACTAGTGTCATTGCATGTGTGTTCTTTTTACTAACAACAACCAGAGTCATTGAAATGTTTGTTCTCTTTAGAGACCACACATGGATCCACCAGTGTCATTACATGTGTGTTCTTTTTACTAACAACAACCAGAGTCATTGAAATGTGTGTTCTTTTCACATACCACCTATGGATCCACCAGTGTCATTGCATGTGTGTTCTTTTCACAATCCACCTATGGATCCACCAGTGTCATTGCATGTTTGTTCTTTTTACTAACAACAACCAGAGTCATTGCATGTGTGTTCTTTTCACATACCACATATGGATCCGCCGGTGTCATTGAAATGTGTGTTCTCTTCAGAGACCACACATGGATCCACCAGTGTCATTGCATGTGTGTTGTTTTTACTAACAACAACCAGAGTCATTGCATGTGTGTTATTTTTACATACCACATATGGATCCACCAGTGTCATTGCATGTGTGTTCTTTTTACTAACAACAACTAGAGTCATTTCATTACTGTTCATTTCACATACCACATATGGATCCACCAGTGTCATTGCATGTGTGTTCTTTTTACTAACAACAACCAGAGTCACTGCATGTGTGTTCTCTTCAGAGACCACACATGGATCCAGCAGTGTCATTGCATGTGTGTTCTTTTCACAATCCACGTATGGATCCACCAATGTTATTGCATGTGTGTTCTTTTTACTAACAACAACTAGAGTCATTTCATGACTATTCTTTTCACATACCACATATGGATCCACGAGTGTCATTGAAATGTGTGTTCTCTTTAGAGACCACACATGGATCCACCAGTGTCATTGCATGTGTGTTCTTTTTACTAACAACAACTGGAGTCATTGCATGTGTGTTCTTTTCACATACCACATACGGATCCACCAGTGTCATTGCATGTGTGCTCTTTTCACAATCCACCTATGGATGCACCAGTGTCATTCCATGTGTGTTCTTTTTACTAACAACAACCAGACTCATTGCATGTGTGTTCTTTTCACATACCACATATGGATCCACCAGTGTCATTGCATGTGTGTTCTTTTCACAATCATCTATGGCTCCACCAGTGTCATTGGATGTGTGTTCTTTTTACTAACAACAACCAGAGTCATTGAAATGTGTGTTCCTTTCACATACCACCTATGGATCCACCAGTATCATTCCCTGTGTGTTCTTTTCACAATCCACCTATGGATCCACTAGTGTCATTGCATGTGTGTTCTTTTTACTAACAACAACCAGAGTCATTGCATGTGTGTTCTTTTCACATACCACATATGGATCCACCAGTGTCATTGCATGTGTCTTCTTTTTACTAACAACAACTGGAGTCATTGCATGTGTGTTCTTTTCACATGCCACATATGGATCCACCAGTGTCATTGCATGTGTTCTCTTTTCACAATCCACCTATGGATGCACCAGTGTCATTCCATGTGTGTTCTTTTTACTAACAACAACCAGAGTCATTGCATGTGTGTTCTTTTCACATACCACATATGGATCCACCAGCGTCATTGCATGTGTGTTCTTTTCACAATCACCTATGGCTCCACCAGTGTCATTGCATGTGTGTTCTTTTTACTAACAACAACCAGAGTCATTGAAATGTGTGTTCTTTTCACATACCATCTATGGATCCACCAGTGTCGTTCCATGTGTGTTCTTTTCACAATCCACCTATGGATCCACCAGTGTCATTGCATGTGTGTTCTTTTTACTAACAACAACCAGAGTCATTGAAATGTTTGTTCTCTTTAGAGACCACACATGGATCCACCAGTGTCATTACATGTGTGTTCTTTTTACTAACAACAACCAGAGTCATTGAAATGTGTGTTCTTTTCACATACCACCTATGGATCCACCAGTGTCATTGCATGTCTGTTCTTTTCACAATCCACCTATGGATCCACCAGTGTCATTGCATGTTTGTTCTTTTTACTAACAACAACCAGAGTCATTGCATGTGTGTTCTTTTCACATACCACATATGGATCCGCCGGTGTCATTGAAATGTGTGTTCTCTTCAGAGACCACACATGGATCCACCAGTGTCATTGCATGTGTGTTGTTTTTACTAACAACAACCAGAGTCATTGCATGTGTGTTATTTTTACATACCACATATGGATCCACCAGTGTCATTGCATGTGTGTTCTTTTTACTAACAACAACTAGAGTCATTTCATTACTGTTCATTTCACATACCACATATGGATCCACCAGTGTCATTGCATGTGTGTTCTTTTTACTAACAACAACCAGAGTCACTGCATGTGTGTTCTCTTCAGAGACCACACATGGATCCAGCAGTGTCATTGCATGTGTGTTCTTTTCACAATCCACGTATGGATCCACCAATGTTATTGCATGTGTGTTCTTTTTACTAACAACAACTAGAGTCATTTCATGACTATTCTTTTCACATACCACATATGGATCCACGAGTGTCATTGAAATGTGTGTTCTCTTTAGAGACCACACATGGATCCACCAGTGTCATTGCATGTGTGTTCTTTTTACTAACAACAACTGGAGTCATTGCATGTGTGTTCTTTTCACATACCACATACGGATCCACCAGTGTCATTGCATGTGTGCTCTTTTCACAATCCACCTATGGATGCACCAGTGTCATTCCATGTGTGTTCTTTTTACTAACAACAACCAGACTCATTGCATGTGTGTTCTTTTCACATACCACATATGGATCCACCAGTGTCATTGCATGTGTGTTCTTTTCACAATCATCTATGGCTCCACCAGTGTCATTGGATGTGTGTTCTTTTTACTAACAACAACCAGAGTCATTGAAATGTGTGTTCCTTTCACATACCACCTATGGATCCACCAGTATCATTCCCTGTGTGTTCTTTTCACAATCCACCTATGGATCCACTAGTGTCATTGCATGTGTGTTCTTTTTACTAACAACAACCAGAGTCATTGCATGTGTGTTCTTTTCACATACCACATATGGATCCACCAGTGTCATTGCATGTGTCTTCTTTTTACTAACAACAACTGGAGTCATTGCATGTGTGTTCTTTTCACATGCCACATATGGATCCACCAGTGTCATTGCATGTGTTCTCTTTTCACAATCCACCTATGGATGCACCAGTGTCATTCCATGTGTGTTCTTTTTACTAACAACAACCAGAGTCATTGCATGTGTGTTCTTTTCACATACCACATATGGATCCACCAGCGTCATTGCATGTGTGTTCTTTTCACAATCACCTATGGCTCCACCAGTGTCATTGCATGTGTGTTCTTTTTACTAACAACAACCAGAGTCATTGAAATGTGTGTTCTTTTCACATACCATCTATGGATCCACCAGTGTCGTTCCATGTGTGTTCTTTTCACAATCCACCTATGGATCCACCAGTGTCATTGCATGTGTGTTCTTTTTACTAACAACAACCAGAGTCATTGCATGTGTGTTCTTTTCACATACCACATATGGATCCACCGGTGTCATTGCATGTGTGTTCTTTTTACTAACAACACTCAGAGTCATTGAAATGTGTGTTCTCTTTAGAGACCACACATGGATCCACGAGTGTCACTGCATATGTGTTCTTTTTACTAACAACAACTAGAGTCATTGAGATGTGTGTTCTTTTCACATACCACATATGGATCCACCCGTGTCATTGCATGTGTGTTCTTTTTACTAACAGCAACCAGAGTCATTGCATGTGTGTTCTCTTTACTAACAACAACCAGATTCATTGAAATGTGTGTTCTCTTTAGATACCACACATGGATCCACTAGTGTCATTGCATGTGTGTTCTTTTTACTAACAACAACCAGAGTCATTGAAATGTGTGTTCTCTTTAGAGACCACACATGGATCCACCAGTGTCATTACATGTGTGTTCTTTTTACTAACAACAACTGGAGTCATTGCATGTGTGTTCTTTTCACATACCATATATGGATCCACCAGTGTCATTGCATGTGTGCTCTTTTCACAATCCACCTATGTATCCACCGGTGTCATTGCATGTGTGTTCTTTTTACTAACAACAACCAGAGTCATTGAAATGTGTGTTCTTTTAACATACCACCTATGGATCCACCAGTGTCATTGCATGTGTGTTCTTTTCACAATCCACCTATGGATCCACCAGTGTCATTGCATGTGTGTTCTTTTTACTAACAACAACGAGAGTCATTGCATGTGTGTTCTTTTCACATACCACATATGGATCCACCGGTGTCATTGAAATGTGTGTTCTCTTCAGAGACCACACATGGATCCACCAGTGTCATTGCATGTGTGTTGTTTTTACTAACAACTACCAGTCATTGCATGTGTGTTCTTTTTACATACCACATATGGATCCACCAGTGTCATTGCATGTTTGTTATTTCAGACTCCACCTATGGATCCACCAGTGTCATTGCATGTGTGTTCTTTTTACTAACAACAACTATAGTCATTTCATGACTGTTCTTTTCACATACCACATATGGATCCACCAGTGTCATTGCATGTGTGTTCTTTTTACTAACAACAACCAGAGTCACTGCATGTGTGTTGTCTTCAGAGACCACATATGGATCCACCAGTGTCATTGCATGTGTGTTCTTTTTACTAACAACACTCAGAGTCATTGAAATGTGTGTTCTCTTTAGAGACCACACATGGATCCACGAGTGTCATTGCATGTGTGTTCTTTTTACTAACAACAACTAGAGTCATTGAAATGTGTGTTCTTTTCACATACCACATATGGATCCACCAGTGTCATTACATGCGTGTTCTTTTTACTAACAACAACCAGAGTCATTGCATGTGTGTTCTCTTTACTAACAACAACCAGAGTCATTGAAATGTGTGTTCTCTTTAGATACCACACATGGATCCACTAGTGTCATTGCATGTGTGTTCTTTTTACTAACAACAACCAGAGTCATTGAAATGTGTGTTCTCTTTAGAGACCACACATGGATCCACCAGTGTCATTACATGTGTGTTCTTTTTACTAACAACAACCAGAGTCATTGAAATGTGTGTTCTTTTCACATACCATCTATGGATCCACCAGTGTCGTTCCATGTGTGTTCTTTTCACAATCCACCTATGGATCCACCAGTGTCATTGCATGTGTGTTCTTTTTACTAACAACAACCAGAGTCATTGAAATGTTTGTTCTCTTTAGAGACCACACATGGATCCACCAGTGTCATTACATGTGTGTTCTTTTTACTAACAACAACCAGAGTCATTGAAATGTGTGTTCTTTTCACATACCACCTATGGATCCACCAGTGTCATTGCATGTGTGTTCTTTTCACAATCCACCTATGGATCCACCAGTGTCATTGCATGTTTGTTCTTTTTACTAACAACAACCAGAGTCATTGCATGTGTGTTCTTTTCACATACCACATATGGATCCGCCGGTGTCATTGAAATGTGTGTTCTCTTCAGAGACCACACATGGATCCACCAGTGTCATTGCATGTGTGTTGTTTTTACTAACAACAACCAGAGTCATTGCATGTGTGTTATTTTTACATACCACATATGGATCCACCAGTGTCATTGCATGTGTGTTCTTTTTACTAACAACAACTAGAGTCATTTCATTACTGTTCATTTCACATACCACATATGGATCCACCAGTGTCATTGCATGTGTGTTCTTTTTACTAACAACAACCAGAGTCACTGCATGTGTGTTCTCTTCAGAGACCACACATGGATCCAGCAGTGTCATTGCATGTGTGTTCTTTTCACAATCCACCTATGGATCCACCAATGTTATTGCATGTGTGTTCTTTTTACTAACAACTAGAGTCATTTCATGACTATTCTTTTCACATACCACATATGGATCCACGAGTGTCATTGAAATGTGTGTTCTCTTTAGAGACCACACATGGATCCACCAGTGTCATTGCATGTGTGTTCTTTTTACTAACAACAACTGGAGTCATTGCATGTGTGTTCTTTTCACATACCACATACGGATCCACCAGTGTCATTGCATGTGTGCTCTTTTCACAATCCACCTATGGATGCACCAGTGTCATTCCATGTGTGTTCTTTTTACTAACAACAACCAGACTCATTGCATGTGTGTTCCTTTCACATACCACCTATGGATCCACCAGTGTCATTCCCTGTGTGTTCTTTTCACAATCCACCTATGGATCCACTAGTGTCATTGCATGTGTGTTCTTTTTACTAACAACAACCAGAGTCATTGCATGTGTGTTGTTTTCACATACCACATATGGATCCACCAGTGTCATTGCATGTGTGTTCTTTTTACTAACAACACTCAGAGTCATTGAAATGTGTGTTCTCTTTAGAGACCACACATGGATCCACGAGTGTCATTGCATGTGTGTTCTTTGTACTAACAACAACTAGAGTCATTGAGATGTGTGTTCTTTTCACATACCACATATGGATCCACCAGTGCCATTGCATGTGTGTTCTTTTTACTAACAACAACCAGAGTCATTGCATGTGTGTTCTCTTTAGTAACAACAACCAGAGTCATTGAAATGTGTGTTCTCTTTAGATACCGCACATGGATCCACTAGTGTCATTGCATGTGTGTTCTTTTTACATACCACATATGGATCCACCAGTGTCATTGCATGTGTGTTCTTTTTACATACCACATATGGATCCACCAGTGTCATTGCATGTGTGTTCTTTTTACTAACAACACTCAGAGTCATTGAAATGTGTGTTCTCTTTAGAGACCACACATGGATCCACGAGTGTCATTGCATGTGTGTTCTTTTTACTAACAACAACTAGAGTCATTGAAATGTGTGTTCTCTTCAGAGACCACACATGGATCCACCAGTGTCATTACATGTGTGTTCTTTTTACTAACAACAACTGGAGTCATTGCATGTGTGTTCTTTTCTCATACCATATATGGATCCACTAGTGTCATTGCATGTGTGCTCTTTTCACAATCCACCTATGTATCCAACGGTGTCATTGCATGTGTGTTCTTTTTACTAACAACAACCAGAGTCATTGAAATGTGTGTTCTTTTCACATACCACCTATGGATCCACCAGTGTCATTGCATGTGTGTTCTTTTCACAATCCACCTATGGATCCACCAGTGTCATTGCATGTGTGTTCTTTTTACTAACAACAACGAGAGTCATTGCATGTGTGTTCTTTTCACATACCACATATGGATCCACCGGTGTCATTGAAATGTGTGTTCTCTTCAGAGACCACACATGGATCCACCAGGGTCATTGCATGTGTGTTGTTTTTAGTAACAACAACCAGTCATTGCATGTGTGTTCTTTTTACATACCACATATGGATCCACCAGTGTCATTGCATGTTTGTTATTTCAGACTCCACCTATGGATCCACCAGTGTCATTGCATGTGTGTTCTTTTTACTAACAACAACTATAGTCATTTCATGACTGTTCTTTTCACATACCACATATGGATCCACCAGTGTCATTGCATGTGTGTTCTTTTTACTAACAACAACCAGAGTCACTGCATGTGTGTTGTCTTCAGAGACCACATATGGATCCACCAGTGTCATTGCATGTGTGTTCTTTTTACTAACAACACTCAGAGTCATTGAAATGTGTGTTCTCTTTAGAGACCACACATGGATCCACGAGTGTCATTGCATGTGTGTTCTTTTTACTAACAACAACTAGAGTCATTGAAATGTGTGTTCTTTTCACATACCACATATGGATCCACCAGTGTCATTACATGCGTGTTCTTTTTACTAACAACAACCAGAGTCATTGCATGTGTGTTCTCTTTACTAACAACAACCAGAGTCATTGAAATGTGTGTTCTCTTTAGATACCACACATGGATCCACTAGTGTCATTGCATGTGTGTTCTTTTTACTAACAACAACCAGAGTCATTGAAATGTGTGTTCTCTTTAGAGACCACACATGGATCCACCAGTGTCATTACATGTGTGTTCTTTTTACTAACAACAACCAGAGTCATTGAAATGTGTGTTCTTTACACATACCCCGTATGGATCCACCAGTGTCATTGCATGTTTGTTCTTTTTACTAACAACAACCAGAGTCATTGAATGTGTGTTCTCTTTACTAACAACAACCAGAGTCATTGCATGTGTGTTATTTTTACATACCACATATGGATCCACCAGTGTCATTGCATGTGTGTTCTTTTTACTAACAACAACTAGAGTCATTTCATTATTGTTCATTTCACATACCACATATGGATCCACCAGTGTCATTGCATGTGTGTTCTTTTTACTAACAACAACCAGAGTCACTGCATGTGTGTTCTCTTCAGAGACCACACATGGATCCAGCAGTGTCATTGCATGTGTGTTCTTTTCACAATCCACCTATGGATCCACCAATGTTATTGCATGTGTGTTCTTTTTACTAACAACAACTAGAGTCATTTCATGACTATTCTTTTCACATGCCACATATGGATCCACGAGTGTCATTGAAATGTGTGTTCTCTTTAGAGACCACACATGGATCCACTAGTGTCATTGCATGTGTGTTCTTTTTACTAACAACAACTGGAGTCATTGCATGTGTGTTCTTTTCACATACCACATATGGATCCACCAGTGTCAATGCATGTGTGTTCTTTTCACAATCATCTATGGCTCCACCAGTGTCATTGGATGTGTGTTCTTTTTACTAACAACAACCAGAGTCATTGAAATGTGTGTTCCTTTCACATACCACCTATGGATCCACCAGTATCATTCCCTGTGTGTTCTTTTCACAATCCACCTATGGATCCACTAGTGTCATTGCATGTGTGTTCTTTTTACTAACAACAACCAGAGTCATTGCATGTGTGTTGTTTTCACATACCACATATGGATCCACCAGTGTCATTGCATGTGTGTTCTTTTCACAATCCACCTATGGATCCACTAGTGTCATTGCATGTGTGTTCTTTTTACTAACAACAACCAGAGTCATTGCATGTGTGTTCTTTTCACATACCACATATGGATCCACCAGTGTCATTGCATGTGTCTTCTTTTTACTAACAACAACTGGAGTCATTGCATGTGTGTTCTTTTCACATGCCACATATGGATCCACCAGTGTCATTGCATGTGTTCTCTTTTCACAATCCACCTATGGATGCACCAGTGTCATTCCATGTGTGTTCTTTTTACTAACAACAACCAGAGTCATTGCATGTGTGTTCTTTTCACATACCACATATGGATCCACCAGCGTCATTGCATGTGTGTTCTTTTCACAATCACCTATGGCTCCACCAGTGTCATTGCATGTGTGTTCTTTTTACTAACAACAACCAGAGTCATTGAAATGTGTGTTCTTTTCACATACCATCTATGGATCCACCAGTGTCGTTCCATGTGTGTTCTTTTCACAATCCACCTATGGATCCACCAGTGTCATTGCATGTGTGTTCTTTTTACTAACAACAACCAGAGTCATTGCATGTGTGTTCTTTTCACATACCACATATGGATCCACCGGTGTCATTGCATGTGTGTTCTTTTTACTAACAACACTCAGAGTCATTGAAATGTGTGTTGTCTTCAGAGACCACACATGGATCCACGAGTGTCACTGCATATGTGTTCTTTTTACTAACAACAACTAGAGTCATTGAGATGTGTGTTCTTTTCACATACCACATATGGATCCACCCGTGTCATTGCATGTGTGTTCTTTTTACTAACAGCAACCAGAGTCATTGCATGTGTGTTCTCTTTACTAACAACAACCAGATTCATTGAAATGTGTGTTCTCTTTAGATACCACACATGGATCCACTAGTGTCATTGCATGTGTGTTCTTTTTACTAACAACAACCAGAGTCATTGAAATGTGTGTTCTCTTTAGAGACCACACATGGATCCACCAGTGTCATTACATGTGTGTTCTTTTTACTAACAACAACTGGAGTCATTGCATGTGTGTTCTTTTCACATACCATATATGGATCCACCAGTGTCATTGCATGTGTGCTCTTTTCACAATCCACCTATGTATCCACCGGTGTCATTGCATGTGTGTTCTTTTTACTAACAACAACCAGAGTCATTGAAATGTGTGTTCTTTTAACATACCACCTATGGATCCACCAGTGTCATTGCATGTGTGTTCTTTTCACAATCCACCTATGGATCCACCAGTGTCATTGCATGTGTGTTCTTTTTACTAACAACAACGAGAGTCATTGCATGTGTGTTCTTTTCACATACCACATATGGATCCACCGGTGTCATTGAAATGTGTGTTCTCTTCAGAGACCACACATGGATCCACCAGTGTCATTGCATGTGTGTTGTTTTTACTAACAACTACCAGTCATTGCATGTGTGTTCTTTTTACATACCACATATGGATCCACCAGTGTCATTGCATGTTTGTTATTTCAGACTCCACCTATGGATCCACCAGTGTCATTGCATGTGTGTTCTTTTTACTAACAACAACTATAGTCATTTCATGACTGTTCTTTTCACATACCACATATGGATCCACCAGTGTCATTGCATGTGTGTTCTTTTTACTAACAACAACCAGAGTCATTGCATGTGTGTTCTTTTCACAATCCACCTATGGATCCACCAATGTTATTGCATGTGTGTTCTTTTTACTAACAACAACTAGAGTCATTTCATGACTATTCTTTTCACATGCCACATATGGATCCACGAGTGTCATTGAAATGTGTGTTCTCTTTAGAGACCACACATGGATCCACTAGTGTCATTGCATGTGTGTTCTTTTTACTAACAACAACTGGAGTCATTGCATGTGTGTTCTTTTCACATACCACATATGGATCCACCAGTGTCAATGCATGTGTGTTCTTTTCACAATCATCTATGGCTCCACCAGTGTCATTGGATGTGTGTTCTTTTTACTAACAACAACCAGAGTCATTGAAATGTGTGTTCCTTTCACATACCACCTATGGATCCACCAGTATCATTCCCTGTGTGTTCTTTTCACAATCCACCTATGGATCCACTAGTGTCATTGCATGTGTGTTCTTTTTACTAACAACAACCAGAGTCATTGCATGTGTGTTGTTTTCACATACCACATATGGATCCACCAGTGTCATTGCATGTGTGTTCTTTTTACTAACAACACTCAGAGTCATTGAAATGTGTGTTCTCTTTAGAGACCACACATGGATCCACGAGTGTCATTGCATGTGTGTTCTTTGTACTAACAACAACTAGAGTCATTGAGATGTGTGTTCTTTTCACATACCACATATGGATCCACCAGTGCCATTGCATGTGTGTTCTTTTTACTAACAACAACCAGAGTCATTGCATGTGTGTTCTCTTTAGTAACAACAACCAGAGTCATTGAAATGTGTGTTCTCTTTAGATACCGCACATGGATCCACTAGTGTCATTGCATGTGTGTTCTTTTTACATACCACATATGGATCCACCAGTGTCATTGCATGTGTGTTCTTTTTACATACCACATATGGATCCACCAGTGTCATTGCATGTGTGTTCTTTTTACTAACAACACTCAGAGTCATTGAAATGTGTGTTCTCTTTAGAGACCACACATGGATCCACGAGTGTCATTGCATGTGTGTTCTTTTTACTAACAACAACTAGAGTCATTGAAATGTGTGTTCTCTTCAGAGACCACACATGGATCCACCAGTGTCATTACATGTGTGTTCTTTTTACTAACAACAACTGGAGTCATTGCATGTGTGTTCTTTTCACATACCATATATGGATCCACTAGTGTAATTGCATGTGTGCTCTTTTCACAATCCACCTATGGATCCACCAGTGTCATTGCATGTGTGTTCTTTTTACTAACAACAACTAGAGTCATTTCATGACTGTTCTTTTCACATACCACATATGGATCCACCAGGGTCATTGCATGTGTGTTCTTTTCACAATCCACCTATGGATCCACCAGTGTCATTGCATGTGTGTTCTTTTTACTAACAACAACCAGAGTCATTGAAATGTGTGTTCTCTTTAGAGACCACACATGGATCCACCAGTGTCATTGCATGTGTGCTCTTTTCACAAGGCACCTATGGATCCACCAGTGTCATTGCATGTGTGTTCTTTTTACTAACAACAATTAGAGTCATTAAAATGTGTGTTCTGTTCACATACCACCTATGGATCCACCAGTGTCATTGAAATGTGTGTTCTCTTCAGAGACCACACATGGATCCACCAGTGTCATTGCATGTGTGTTCTTTTTACTAACAACAACCAGAGTCATTGAAATGTGTGTTCTTTACACATACCACATATGGATCCACAAGTGTCATTGCATGTTTGTTCTTTTTACTAACAACAACCAGTCATTGCATGTGTGTTCTTTTTACTAACAACAACCAGAGTCATTGCATGTGTGTTCTTTTCACATACCACATATGGATCCACCAGTGTCATTGCATGTGTGTTCTTTTCATAATCCACCTATGGATCCACCAGTGTCATTGCATGTGTGTTCTTTTTACTAACAACAACCAGAGTCATTGCATGTGTGTTCTTTTCACATACCACATATGGATCCACCAGTGTCATTGAAATGTGTGTTCTCTTCAGAGACCACACATGGATCCACCAGTGTCATTACATGTGTGTTCTTTTCACTAACAACAACTAGAGTCATTGAAATGTGTGTTCTCTTCAGAGACCACACATGGATCCACCAGTGTCATTGCATGTGTGCTCTTTTCACAATCCACCTATGTATCCACCGGTGTCATTGCATGTGTGTTGTTTTTACTAACAACAACCAGAGTCATTGAAAAGTGTGTTCTTTTCACATACCACCTATGGATCCACCTGTGTCATTGCATGTGTGTTCTTTTCACAATACACCTATGGATCCACCAGTGTCATTGCATGTGTGTTCTTTTTACTAACAACAACCAGAGTCATTGCATGTGTGTTCTTTTCACATACCACATATGGATCCACCGGTGTCATTGAAATGTGTGTTCTCTTTAGAGACCACACATGGATCCACCAGTGTCATTGCATGTGTGTTGTTTTTACTAACAACAACCAGAGGCATTGCGTGTGTGTTCTTTTTACATACCACATATGGATCCACCAGTGTCATTGCATGTGTGTTATTTCACACTCCACCAATGGATCCACCAATGTCATTGCATGTGTGTTCTTTTTACTAACAACAACTATAGTCATTTCACGACTGTTCTTTTCACATACCACATATGGATCCACCAGTGTCATTGCATGTGTGTTATTTTCACTAACAACAACCAGAGTCACTGCATGTGTGTTCTCTTCAGAGACCACACATGGATCCAGCAGTGTCATTGCATGTGTGTTCTTTTCACAATCCACCTATGGATCCACCAATGTTATTGCATGTGTGTTCTTTTTACTAAAAACAACCAGAGTCATTGAAATGTGTGTTCTGTTCACATACCACCAATGGATCCACCAGTTTCATTCCATGTGTGTTCTTTTCACAATCCACCAATGGATCCACCCGTGTCATTGCATGTGTGTTCTTTTTACTAACAACAACCAGAGTCATTGCATGTGTGTTCTTTTCACATACCACATATGGATCCACCAGTGTCATTGCATGTGTGTTCTTTTTACGAACAACACTCAGAGTCATTGAAATGTGTGTTCTCTTTAAATACCACACATGGATCCACCAGTGTCATTGCATGTGTGTTCTTTTCACATACCACCTATGGATCCACCAGTGTCATTGCATGTGTGTTCTTTTCATAATCCACCTATGGATCCACCAGTGTCATTGCATGTGTGTTCTTTTTACTAACAACAACTGGAGTCATTTCATGACTATTCTTTTCACATACCACATATGGATCCACCAGTGTCATTGAAATGTGTGTTCTCTTCAGAGACCACACATGGATCCACCAGTATCATTGCATGTGTGTTCTTTTTACTAACAACAACCAGAGTCATTGAAATGTGTGTTCTTTTCACATACCACCTATGGATCCACCAGTGTCATTGCATGTGTGTTCTTTTCACAATCCACCTATGGATCCACCAGTGTCATTGAATGTTTGTCCTTTTTACTAACAACAACCAGAGTCGTTCCATCTGTGTTCTTTTCACATACCACATATGCATCCACCAGTGTCATTGCATGTGTGTCATTTTTACTAACAACAACCAGAGTCATTGAAATATGTGTTCTCTTTAGAGACCACATATGGATCCACCAGTGTCATTGCATGTGTGTTCTTTTTACTAACAACAACGGGACTCATTGAAATTTGTGTTCTTTACACATACCACATATGGATCCACCAGTGTCATTGCATGTGTGTTCTTTTTACTAACAACAACCAGAGTCATTGAATGTGTGTTATCTTTACTAAGAACAACTAGAGTCATTGAAATGTATGTTCTCTTTAGATACCACACATGGATCCACCAGTGTCATTGCATGTGTGTTCTTTTTACTAACAACAACTAGAGTCATTGAAATGTGTGTTCTCTTCAGAGACCACAGATGGATCCACCAGTGTCATTACATGTGTGTTCTTTTTACTAACAACAACTGGAGTCATTGCATGTGTGTTCTTTTCACATACCACATATGGATCCACTAGTGTCATTGCATGTCTGCTGTTTTCACAATCCACCTATGGATCCACCAGTATCATTGCATGTGTGTTCTTTTAACTAACAACAACTGGATTCATTTCATGAATGTTCTTTTCACATACCACATATGGATCCACCAGTGTCATTGAAATGTGTGTTCTCTTCAGAGACCACACATGGATCCACCAGTGTCATTGCATGTGTGTTCTTTTTACTAACAACAACTGGAGTCATTGCATGTGTGTTCTTTTCACATACCACATATGGATCCACTAGTGTCATTGCATGTGTTCTCTTTTCACAATCCACCTATGGATACACCAGTGTCATTGCATGTATGTTCTTTTTACTAACAACAACCAGAGTCATTGAAATGTGTGTTCTTTTCACATACCACCTATGGACCCACCAGTGTCATTGCATGTGTGTTCTTTTCACAATCCACCTATGGATCCACCAGTGTCATTGCATGTGTGTTCTTTTTACTAACAACAACTGGAGTCA
This sequence comes from Avena sativa, assembly GCA_916181665.1. Lineage (NCBI taxonomy): Eukaryota > Viridiplantae > Streptophyta > Magnoliopsida > Poales > Poaceae > Avena > Avena sativa. The sequence continues at coordinate 35,800,407 of OV702290.1, forward strand.
TTTCATGACTGTTCTTTTCACATACCACATATGGATCCACCAGTGTCATTGAAATATGTGTTCTCTTCAGACACCACACATGGATCCACCAGTGTCATTGCATGTGCGTTATTTTTACTAACAACAACCAGAGTCATTGAAATGTGTGTTCTTTTCACATACCACCTATGGATCCACCAGTGTCATTTCATGTGTGTTCTTTTCACAATCCACCTATGGATCTACAAGTGTCATTGAATGTGTGTTCCCTTAACTAACAACAACCAGAGTCATTCCATCTGTGTTCTTTTCACATACCACATATGGATCCACCAAAGTCATCGCATGTGTATTCTTTTTACTAACAACAACCCGAGTCATTGAAATGTGTGTTCTCTTTAGAGACCACACATGGAACCACCAGTGTCATTGCATGTGTGTTCTTTTTACTAACAACAACCAGAGTGATTAAAATGTGTGTTCTTTACACATACCACATATGGATCCACCAGTGTCATTGCATGTTTGTTCTTTTTTACTAACAACAACCAGTCATTGAATGTGTGTTCTCTTTACTAACAACAACTAGAGTCATTGAAATGTATGTTCTCTTTAGATACCACACATGGATCCACCAGTGTCATTGCATGTTTGTTCTTTTTACTAACAACAATCAGAGTCATTGAAATGTGTGTTCTCTTTAGAGACCACACATGGATCCACCAGTGTCATTACATGTGTGTTCTTTTTACTAACAACAACTGGAGTCATTGCATGTGTGTTCTTTTCACATACCACATATGGATCCACTAGTGTCATTGCATGTGTGCTCTTTTCACAATCCACCTATGGATCCACCAGTATCATTGCATGTGTGTTCTTTTTACTAACAACAAGCGGATTCATTTCATGACTGTTCTTTTCAAATACCACATATGGATCCACCAGGGTCATTACATGTGTGTTATTTTCACAATCCACCGATGGATCCACCAGTGTCATTGCATGTATGTTCTTTTTCCTAACAACAACCAGAGTCATTGCATGTGTGTTCTTTTCACATACCACATATGGATCCACCAGTGTCATTGCATGTGTGTTCTTTTCATAATCCACCTATGGATCCACCAGTGTCATTGCATGTGTGTTCTTTTTACTAACAACAACTGGAGTCATTTCATGAATGTTCTTTTCACATACCACATATGGATCCACCAGTGTCTTTGAAATGTGTGTTCTCTTCAGAGACCACACATGGATCCACCAGTGTCATTACATGTGTGTTCTTTTCACTAACAACAACCAGAGTCATTGAAATGTGTGTTCTCTTCAGAGACCACACATGGATCCACCAGTGTCATTGCATGTGTGCTCTTTTCACAATCCACCTATGTATCCACCGGTGTCATTGCATGTGTGTTCTTTTTACTAACAACAACCAGAGTCATTGAAATGTGTGTTCTTTTCACATACCACCTATGGATCCACCTGTGTCATTGCATGTGTGTTCTTTTCACAATACACCTATGGATCCACCAGTGTCATTGCATGTGTGTTCTTTTTACTAACAACAACCAGAGTCATTGCATGTGTGTTCTTTTCATATACCACATATGGATCCACCGGTGTCATTGAAATGTGTGTTCTCTTTAGAGACCACACATGGATCCACCAGTGTCATTGCATGTGTGTTGTTTTTACTAACAACAACCAGAGGCATTGCATGTGTGTTCTTTTTACATACCACATATGGATCCACCAGTGTCATTGCATGTGTGTTATTTCACACTCCACCTATGGATCCACCAATGTCATTGCATGTGTGTTCTTTTTACTAACAACAACTATAGTCATTTCATGACTGTTCTTTCCACATACCACCTATGGATCCACCAGTGTCATTGCATGTGTGTTCTTTTTACTAACAACAACCAGAGTCATTGCATGTGTGTTCTTTTCACATACCACATATGGATCCACCGGTGTCATTGAAATGTGTGTTCTCTTTAGAGACCACACATGGATCCACCAGTGTCATTGCATGTGTGTTGTTTTTACTAACAACAACCAGAGGCATTGCATGTGTGTTCTTTTTACATACCACATATGGATCCACCAGTGTCATTGCATGTGTGTTATTTCACACTCCAGCTATGGATCCACCAATGTCATTGCATGTGTGTTCTTTTTACTAACAACAACTATAGTCATTTCATGACTGTTCTTTTCATATACCACATATGGATCCACCAGTGTCATTGCATGTGTGTTCTTTTTACTAACAACAACCAGAGTCACTGCATGTGTGTTCTCTTCAGATACCACGCATGGATCCAGCAGTGTCATTGCATGTGTGTTATTTTCATAATCCACCTATGGATCCACCAATGTTATTGCATGTGTGTTCTTTTTACTAACAACAACTAGAGTCATTTCATGACTGTTCTTTTCACATACCACATATGGATCCACGAGTGTCATTGAAATGTGTGTTCTCTTTAGAGACCACACATGGATCCACCAGTGTCATTGCATGTGTCTTCTTTTTACTAACAACAACTGGAGTCATTGCATGTGTGTTCTTTTCACATACCACATATGGATCCACCAGTGTCATTGCATGTGTTCTCTTTTCACAATCCATCTATGGATGCACCAATGTCATTCCATGTGTGTTCTTTTTACTAACAACAACCAGAGTCATTGCATGTGTGTTCTTTTCACATACCACATATGGATCCACCAGCGTCATTGCATGTGTGTTCTTTTCACAATCACCTATGGCTCCACGAGTGTCATTGCATGTGTGTTCTTTTTACTAACAACAACCAGAGTCATTGAAATGTGTGTTCTTTTCACATACCACCTATGGATCCACCAGTGTCGTTCCATGTGTCTTTTCACAATCCACTTATGGATCCACCAGTGTCATTGCATGTGTGTTCTTTTTACTAACAACAACCAGTCATTGAATGTGTGTTCTCTTTACTAACAACAACTAGAGTCATTGAAATGTATGTTCTCTTTAGATACCACACATGGATCCACCAGTGTCATTGCATGTGTGTTCTTTTTACTAACAACAACCAGAGTCATTGAAATGTGTGTTCTCTTCAGAGACCACACATGGATCCACCAGTGTCATTACATGTGTGTTCTTTTTACTAACAACAACTGGAGTCATTGCATGTGTGTTCTTTTCACATACCACATATGCATCCACTAGTGTCATTGCATGTGTGCTCTTTTCACAATCCACCTATGGATCCACCAGTATCATTGCATGTGTGTTCTTTTTACTAACAACAACCGGATTCATTTCATGACTGTTCTTTTCAAATACCACATATGGATCCACCAGGGTCATTGCATGTGTGTTCTTTTCACAATCCACCTATGGATCCACCAGTGTCATTGCATGTGTGTTCTTTTTACTAACAACAACCAGAGTCATTGCATGTGTGTTCTTTTCACATACCACATATGGATCCACCGGTGTCATTGAAATGTGTGTTCTCTTTAGAGACCACACATGGATCCACTAGTGTCATTGCATGTGTGTTGTTTTTACTAACAACAACCAGAGGCATTGCATGTGTGTTCTTTTTACATACCACATATGGATCCACCAGTGTCATTGCATGTGTGTTCTTTTCAGAGTCCACCTATGGATCCACCAGTGTCATTGCATGTATGTTCTTTTTCCTAACAACAAACAGAGTCATTGCATGTGTGTTCTTTTCACATACCCATATGGATCCACCAGTGTCATTGCATGTGTGTTCTTTTCAGAATCCACCTATGGATCCACCAATGTCATTGCATGTGTGTTCTTTTTACTAACAACAACTGGAGTCATTTCATGAATGTTCTTTTCACATACCACATATGGATCCACCAGTGTCATTGAAATGTGTGTTCTCTTCAGAGACCACACATGGATCCACCAGTGTCATTACATGTGTGCTCTTTTCACAATCCACCTATGTATCCACCGGTGTCATTGCATGTGTGTTCTTTTTACTAACAACAACCAGAGTCATTGAAATGTGTGTTCTTTTCACATACCACCTATGGATCCACCTGTGTCATTGCATGTGTGTTCTTTTCACAATACACCTATGGATCCACCAGTGTCATTGCATGTGTGTTCTTTTAACTAACAACAACCAGAGTCATTGCATGTGTGTTCTTTTCACATACCACATATGGATCCACCGGTGTCATTGAAATGTGTGTTCTCTTTAGAGACCACACATGGATCCACCAGTGTCATTGCATGTGTGTTGTTTTTACTAACAACAACCAGAGGCATTGCGTGTGTGTTCTTTTTACATACCACATATGGATCCACCAGTGTCATTTCATGTGTGTTATTTCACACTCCACCTATGGATCCACCAATGTCATTGCATGTGTGTTCTTTTTACTAACAACAACTATAGTCATTTCATGATTGTTCTTTTCACATACCAGATATGGATCCACCAGTGTCATTGCATGTGTGTTCTTTTTACTAACAACAACCAGAGTCACTGCATGTGTGTTCTCTTCAGAGACCACACATGGATCCAGCAGTGTCATTGTGTGTGTGTTCTTTTCACAATCCACCTATGGATCCACCAATGTTATTGCATGTGTGTTCTTTTTACTAAAAACAACTAGAGTCATTTCATGACTGTTCTTTTCACATACCACATATGGATCCACGAGTGTCATTCAAATGTGTGTTCTCTTTAGAGACCACACATGGATCCACCAGTGTCATTGCATGTGTCTTCTTTTTACTAACAACCACTGGAGTCATTGCATGTGTGTTCTTTTCACATACCACATATGGATCCACCAGTGTCATTGCATGTATTCTCTTTTCACAATCCACCTATGGATGCACCAGTGTCATTCCATGTGTGTTCTTTTTACTAACAACAACCAGAGTCATTGCATGTGTGTTCTTTTCACATACCACATATGGATCCACCAGCGTCATTGCATGTGTGTTCTTTTCACAATCACCTATGGCTCCACCAGTGTCATTGCATGTGTGTTCTTTTTACTAACAACAACCAGAGTCATTACATGTGTGTTCTTTTCACATACCACATATGGATCCACCAGTGTCATTGCATGTGTGTTCTTTTTACTAACAACACTCAGAGTCATTGAAATGTGTGTTCTCTTTAGAGACCACACATGGATCCACGAGTGTCATTGCATGTGTGTTCTTTTTAATAACAACAACTAGAGTCATTGAGATGTGTGTTCTTTTCACATACCACATATGGATCCACCAGTGTCATTGCATGTGTGTTCTTTTTACTAACAACAACCAGAGTCATTGCATGTGTGTTCTCTTTACTAACAACAACCAGATTCATTGAAATGTGTGTTCTCTTTAGATACCACACATGGACCCACTAGTGTCATTGCATGTGTGTTCTTTTTACTAACAACAACCAGAGTCATTGAAATGTGTGTTCTTTTCACATACCACCTATGGATCCACCAGTGTCATTCCATGTGTGTTCTTTTCACAATCCACCTATGGATCCACCAGTGTCATTGCATGTGTGTTCTTTTTACTAACAACAACCAGTCATTGAATGTGTGTTCTCTTTACTAACAACAACTAGAGTCATTGAAATGTATGTTCTCTTTAGATACCACACATGGATCCACCAGTGTCATTGCATGTGTGTTCTTTTTACTAACAACAACCAGAGTCATTGAAATGTGTGTTCTCTCCAGAGACCACACATGGATCCACCAGTGTCATTACATGTGTGTTCTTTTTACTAACAACAACTGGAGTCATTGCATGTGTGTTCTTTTCACATACCACATATGGATCCACTAGTGTCATTGCATGTGTGCTCTTTTCACAATCCACCTATGGATCCACCAGTATCATTGCATGTGTGTTCTTTTTACTAACAACAACCGGATTCATTTCATGACTGTTCTTTTCAAATACCACATATGGATCCACCAGGGTCATTGCATGTGTGTTATTTTCACAATCCACCTATGGATCCACCAGTGTCATTGCATGTATGTTCTTTTTCCTAATAACAACCAAAGTCATTGCATGTGTGTTCTTTTCACATACCACATATGGATCCACCAGTGTCATTGCATGTGTGTTCTTTTCATAATCCACCTATGGATCCACCAGTGTCATTGCATGTGTGTTCTTTTTACTAACAACAACCCGAGTCATTGCATGTGTGTTCTTTTCACATACCACATATGGATCCACCAGTGTCATTGAAATGTGTGTTCTCTTCAGAGACCACACATGGATCCACCAGTGTCATTACATGTGTGTTCTTTTCACTAACAACAACCAGAGTCATTGAAATGTGTGTTCTCTTCAGAGACCACACATGGATCCACCAGTGTCATTGCATGTGTGCTCTTTTCACAATCCACCTATGTATCCACCGGTGTCATTGCATGTGTGTTCTTTTTACTAACAACAACTAGAGTCATTGAAATGTATGTTCTCTTTAGATACCACACATGGATCCACCAGTGTCATTGCATGTTTGTTCTTTTTACTAACAACAATCAGAGTCATTGAAATGTGTGTTCTCTTTAGAGACCACACATGGATCCACCAGTGTCATTACATGTGTGTTCTTTTTACTAACAACAACTGGAGTCATTGCATGTGTGTTCTTTTCACATACCACATATGGATCCACTAGTGTCATTGCATGTGTGCTCTTTTCACAATCCACCTATGGATCCACCAGTATCATTGCATGTGTGTTCTTTTTACTAACAACAACCGGATTCATTTCATGACTGTTCTTTTCAAATACCACATATGGATCCACCAGGGTCATTGCATGTGTGTTATTTTCACAATCCACCGATGGATCCACCAGTGTCATTGCATGTATGTTCTTTTTCCTAACAACAACCAGAGTCATTGCATGTGTGTTCTTTTCACATACCACATATGGATCCACCAGTGTCATTGCATGTGTGTTCTTTTCATAATCCACCTATGGATCCACCAGTGTCATTGCATGTGTGTTCTTTTTACTAACAACAACTGGAGTCATTTCATGAATGTTCTTTTCACATACCACATATGGATCCACCAGTGTCATTGAAATGTGTGTTCTCTTCAGAGACCACACATGGATCCACCAGTGTCATTACATGTGTGTTCTTTTCACTAACAACAACCAGAGTCATTGAAATGTGTGTTCTCTTCAGAGACCACACATGGATCCACCAGTGTCATTGCATGTGTGCTCTTTTCACAATCCACCTATGTATCCACCGGTGTCATTGCATGTGTGTTCTTTTTACTAACAACAACCAGAGTCATTGAAATGTGTGTTCTTTTCACATACCACCTATGGATCCACCTGTGTCATTGCATGTGTGTTCTTTTCACAATACACCTATGGATCCACCAGTGTCATTGCATGTGTGTTCTTTTTACTAACAACAACCAGAGTCATTGCATGTGTGTTCTTTTCATATACCACATATGGATCCACCGGTGTCATTGAAATGTGTGTTCTCTTTAGAGACCACACATGGATCCACCAGTGTCATTGCATGTGTGTTGTTTTTACTAACAACAACCAGAGGCATTGCATGTGTGTTCTTTTTACATACCACATATGGATCCACCAGTGTCATTGCATGTGTGTTATTTCACACTCCACCTATGGATCCACCAATGTCATTGCATGTGTGTTCTTTTTACTAACAACAACTATAGTCATTTCATGACTGTTCTTTCCACATACCACCTATGGATCCACCAGTGTCATTGCATGTGTGTTCTTTTTACTAACAACAACCAGAGTCATTGCATGTGTGTTCTTTTCACATACCACATATGGATCCACCGGTGTCATTGAAATGTGTGTTCTCTTTAGAGACCACACATGGATCCACCAGTGTCATTGCATGTGTGTTGTTTTTACTAACAACAACCAGAGGCATTGCATGTGTGTTCTTTTTACATACCACATATGGATCCACCAGTGTCATTGCATGTGTGTTATTTCACACTCCAGCTATGGATCCACCAATGTCATTGCATGTGTGTTCTTTTTACTAACAACAACTATAGTCATTTCATGACTGTTCTTTTCATATACCACATATGGATCCACCAGTGTCATTGCATGTGTGTTCTTTTTACTAACAACAACCAGAGTCACTGCATGTGTGTTCTCTTCAGATACCACGCATGGATCCAGCAGTGTCATTGCATGTGTGTTCTTTTCATAATCCACCTATGGATCCACCAATGTTATTGCATGTGTGTTCTTTTTACTAACAACAACTAGAGTCATTTCATGACTGTTCTTTTCACATACCACATATGGATCCACGAGTGTCATTGAAATGTGTGTTCTCTTTAGAGACCACACATGGATCCACCAGTGTCATTGCATGTGTCTTCTTTTTACTAACAACAACTGGAGTCATTGCATGTGTGTTCTTTTCACATACCACATATGGATCCACCAGTGTCATTGCATGTGTTCTCTTTTCATCATCCATCTATGGATGCACCAATGTAATTCCATGTGTGTTCTTTTTACTAACAACAACCAGAGTCATTGCATGTGTGTTGTTTTCACATACCACATATGGATCCACCAGCGTCATTGCATGTGTGTTCTTTTCACAATCACCTATGGCTCCACCAGTGTCATTGCATGTGTGTTCTTTTTACTAACAACAACCAGAGTCATTGAAATGTGTGTTCTTTTCACATACCACCTATGGATCCACCAGTGTCGTTCCATGTGTCTTTTCACAATCCACCTATGGATCCACCAGTGTCATTGCATGTGTGTTCTTTTTACTAACAACAACCAGTCATTGAATGTGTGTTCTCTTTACTAACAACAACTAGAGTCATTGAAATGTATGTTCTCTTTAGATACCACACATGGATCCACCAGTGTCATTGCATGTGTGTTCTTTTTACTAACAACAACCAGAGTCATTGAAATGTGTGTTCTCTTCAGAGACCACACATGGATCCACCAGTGTCATTACATGTGTGTTCTTTTTACTAACAACAACTGGAGTCATTGCATGTGTGTTCTTTTCACATACCACATATGGATCCACTAGTGTCATTGCATGTGTGGTCTTTTCACAATCCACCTATGGATCCACCAGTATCATTGCATGTGTGTTCTTTTTACTAACAACAACCGGATTCATTTCATGACTGTTCTTTTCAAATACCACATATGGATCCACCAGGGTCATTGCATGTGTGTTCTTTTCACAATCCACCTATGGATCCACCAGTGTCATTGCATGTGTGTTCTTTTTACTAACAACAACCAGAGTCATTGCATGTGTGTTCTTTTCACATACCACATATGGATCCACCGGTGTCATTGAAATGTGTGTTCTCTTTAGAGACCACACATGGATCCACCAGTGTCATTGCATGTGTGTTGTTTTTACTAACAACAACCAGAGGCATTGCATGTGTGTTCTTTTTACATACCACATATGGATCCACCAGTGTCATTGCATGTGTGTTCTTTTCAGAGTCCACCTATGGATCCACCAGTGTCATTGCATGTATGTTCTTTTTCCTAACAACAACCAGAGTCATTGCATGTGTGTTCTTTTCACATACCCATATGGATCCACCAGTGTCATTGCATGTGTGTTCTTTTCAGAATCCACCTATGGATCCACCAATGTCATTGCATGTGTGTTCTTTTTACTAACAACAACTGGAGTCATTTCATGAATGTTCTTTTCACATACCACATATGGATCCACCAGTGTCATTGAAATGTGTGTTCTCTTCAGAGACCACACATGGATCCACCAGTGTCATTACATGTGTGCTCTTTTCACAATCCACCTATGTATCCACCGGTGTCATTGCATGTGTGTTCTTTTTACTAACAACAACCAGAGTCATTGAAATGTGTGTTCTTTTCACATACCACCTATGGATCCACCTGTGTCATTGCATGTGTGTTCTTTTCACAATACACCTATGGATCCACCAGTGTCATTGCATGTGTGTTCTTTTAACTAACAACAACCAGAGTCATTGCATGTGTGTTCTTTTCACATACCACATATGGATCCACCGGTGTCATTGAAATGTGTGTTCTCTTTAGAGACCACACATGGATCCACCAGTGTCATTGCATGTGTGTTGTTTTTACTAACAACAACCAGAGGCATTGCGTGTGTGTTCTTTTTACATACCACATATGGATCCACCAGTGTCATTGCATGTGTGTTATTTCACACTCCACCTATGGATCCACCAATGTCATTGCATGTGTGTTCTTTTTACTAACAACAACTATAGTCATTTCATGACTGTTCTTTTCACATACCAGATATGGATCCACCAGTGTCATTGCATGTGTGTTCTTTTTACTAACAACAACCAGAGTCACTGCATGTGTGTTCTCTTCAGAGACCACACATGGATCCAGCAGTGTCATTGTGTGTGTGTTCTTTTCACAATCCACCTATGGATCCACCAATGTTATTGCATGTGTGTTCTTTTTACTAAAAACAACTAGAGTCATTTCATGACTGTTCTTTTCACATACCACATATGGATCCACGAGTGTCATTCAAATGTGTGTTCTCTTTAGAGACCACACATGGATCCACCAGTGTCATTGCATGTGTCTTCTTTTTACTAACAACCACTGGAGTCATTGCATGTGTGTTCTTTTCACATACCACATATGGATCCACCAGTGTCATTGCATGTATTCTCTTTTCACAATCCACCTATGGATGCACCAGTGTCATTCCATGTGTGTTCTTTTTACTAACAACAACCAGAGTCATTGCATGTGTGTTCTTTTCACATACCACATATGGATCCACCAGCGTCATTGCATGTGTGTTCTTTTCACAATCACCTATGGCTCCACCAGTGTCATTGCATGTGTGTTCTTTTTACTAACAACAACCAGAGTCATTACATGTGTGTTCTTTTCACATACCACATATGGATCCACCAGTGTCATTGCATGTGTGTTCTTTTTACTAACAACACTCAGAGTCATTGAAATGTGTGTTCTCTTTAGAGACCACACATGGATCCACGAGTGTCATTGCATGTGTGTTCTTTTTAATAACAACAACTAGAGTCATTGAGATGTGTGTTCTTTTCACATACCACATATGGATCCACCAGTGTCATTGCATGTGTGTTCTTTTTACTAACAACAACCAGAGTCATTGCATGTGTGTTCTCTTTACTAACAACAACCAGATTCATTGAAATGTGTGTTCTCTTTAGATACCACACATGGACCCACTAGTGTCATTGCATGTGTGTTCTTTTTACTAACAACAACCAGAGTCATTGAAATGTGTGTTCTTTTCACATACCACCTATGGATCCACCAGTGTCATTCCATGTGTGTTCTTTTCACAATCCACCTATGGATCCACCAGTGTCATTGCATGTGTGTTCTTTTTACTAACAACAACCAGTCATTGAATGTGTGTTCTCTTTACTAACAACAACTAGAGTCATTGAAATGTATGTTCTCTTTAGATACCACACATGGATCCACCAGTGTCATTGCATGTGTGTTCTTTTTACTAACAATAACCAGAGTCATTGAAATGTGTGTTCTCTCCAGAGACCACACATGGATCCACCAGTGTCATTACATGTGTGTTCTTTTTACTAACAACAACTGGAGTCATTGCATGTGTGTTCTTTTCACATACCACATATGGATCCACTAGTGTCATTGCATGTGTGCTCTTTTCACAATCCACCTATGGATCCACCAGTATCATTGCATGTGTGTTCTTTTTACTAACAACAACCGGATTCATTTCATGACTGTTCTTTTCAAATACCACATATGGATCCACCAGGGTCATTGCATGTGTGTTATTTTCACAATCCACCTATGGATCCACCAGTGTCATTGCATGTATGTTCTTTTTCCTAATAACAACCAAAGTCATTGCATGTGTGTTCTTTTCACATACCACATATGGATCCACCAGTGTCATTGCATGTGTGTTCTTTTCATAATCCACCTATGGATCCACCAGTGTCATTGCATGTGTGTTCTTTTTACTAACAACAACCCGAGTCATTGCATGTGTGTTCTTTTCACATACCACATATGGATCCACCAGTGTCATTGAAATGTGTGTTCTCTTCAGAGACCACACATGGATCCACCAGTGTCATTACATGTGTGTTCTTTTCACTAACAACAACCAGAGTCATTGAAATGTGTGTTCTCTTCAGAGACCACACATGGATCCACCAGTGTCATTGCATGTGTGCTCTTTTCACAATCCACCTATGTATCCACCGGTGTCATTGCATGTGTGTTCTTTTTACTAACAACAACCAGAGTCATTGAAATGTGTGTTCTTTTCACATACCACCTATGGATCCACCTGTGTCATTGCATGTGTGTTCTTTTCACAATACACCTATCGATCCACCAGTGTCATTGCATGTGTGTTCTTTTTACTAACAACAACCAGAGTCATTGCACGTGTGTTCTTTTCACATACCACATATGGATCCACCGGTGTCATTGAAATGTGTGTTCTCTTTAGAGACCACACATGGATCCACCAGTGTCATTGCATGTGTGTTGTTTTTACTAACAACAACCAGAGGCATTGCGTGTGTGTTCTTTTTACATACCACATATGGATCCACCAGTGTCATTGCATGTGTGTTATTTCACACTCCACCTATGGATCCACCAATGTCATTGCATGTGTGTTCTTTTTACTAACAACAACTATAGTCATTTCATGACTGTTCTTTTCACATACCACATATGGATCCACCAGTGTCATTGCATGTGTGTTCTTTTTACTAACAACAACCAGAGTCACTGCATGTGTGTTCTCTTCAGAGACCACACATGGATCCAGCAGTGTCATTGAATGTGTGTTCTTTTCACAATCCACCTATGGATCCACCAATGTTATTGCATGTGTGTTCTTTTTACTAAAAACAACTAGAGTCATTTCATGACTGTTCTTTTCACATACCACATATGGATCCACGAGTGTCATTGAAATGTGTGTTCTCTTTAGAGACCACACATGGATCCACCAGTGTCATTGCATGTGTCTTCATTTTACTAACAACAACTGGAGTCATTGCATGTGTGTTCTTTTCACATACCACATATGGATCCACCAGTGTCATTGCATGTGTTCTCTTTTCACAATCCACCTATGGATGCACCAGTGTCATTCCATGTGTGTTCTTTTTACTAACAACAACCAGAGTCATTGCATGTGTGTTCTTTTCACATACCACATATGGATCCACCAGCGTCATTGCATGTGTATTCTTTTCACAATCACCTATGGCTCCACCAGTGTCATTGCATGTGTGTTCTTTTTACTAACAACAACCAGAGTCATTGAAATGTGTGTTCTTTTCACATACCATCTATGGATCCACCAGTGCCGTTCCATGTGTGTTCTTTTCACAATCCACCTATGGATCCACCAGTGTCATTGCATGTGTGTTCTTTTTACTAACAACAACCAGAGTCATTGCATGTGTGTTCTTTTCACATACCACATATGGATCCACCAGTGTCATTGCATGTGTGTTCTTTTTACTAACAACACTCAGAGTCATTGAAATGTGTGTTCTCTTTAGAGACCACACATGGATCCACGAGTGTCATTGCATGTGTGTTCTTTTTACTAACAACAACTAGAGTCATTGAGATGTGTGTTCTTTTCACATACCACATATGGATCCACTAGTGTCATTGCATGTGTGTTCTTTTTACTAACAACAACCAGAGTCATTGCATGTGTGTTCTCTTTACTAACAACAACCAGATTCATTGAAATGTGTGTTCTCTTTAGATACCACACATGGATCCACTAGTGTCATTGCATGTGTGTTCTTTTTACTAACAACAACCAGAGTCATTGAAATGTGTGTTCTCTTCAGAGACCACACATGGATCCACCAGTGTCATTACATGTGTGTTCTTTTTACTAACAACAACTGGAGTCATTGCATGTGTGTTCTTTTCACATACCATATATGGATCCACCAGTGTCATTGCATGTGTGCTCTTTTCACAATCCACCTATGTATCCACCGGTGTCATTGCATGTGTGTTCTTTTTACTAACAACAACCAGAGTCATTGAAATGTGTGTTCTTTTCACATACCACCTATGGATCCACCAGTGTCATTGCATGTGTGTTCTTTTCACAATCCACCTATGGATCCACCAGTGTCATTGCATGTGTGTTCTTTTTACTAACAACAACGAGAGTCATTGCATGTGTGTTCTTTTCACATACCACATATGGATCCACCGGTGTCATTGAAATGTGTGTTCTCTTCAGAGACCACACATGGATCCACCAGTGTCATTGCATGTGTGTTGTTTTTACTAACAACAACCAGTCATTGCATGTGTGTTCTTTTTACATACCACATATGGATCCACCAGTGTCATTGCATGTTTGTTATTTCAGACTCCACCTATGGATCCACCAGTGTCATTGCATGTGTGTTCTTTTTACTAACAACAACTATAGTCATTTCATGACTGTTCTTTTCACATACCACATATGGATCCACCAGTGTCGTTGCATGTGTGTTCTTTTTACTAACAACAACCAGAGTCACTGGATGTGTGTTGTCTTCAGAGACCACACATGGATCCAGCAGTGTCATTGCATGTGTGTTCTTTTCACAATCCACCTATGGCTCCACCAATGTTATTGCATGTGTGTTCTTTTTACTAACAACAACTAGAGTCATTTCATGACTGTTCTTTTCACATACCACATATGGATCCACGAGTGTCATTGAAATGTGTGTTCTCTTTAGAGACCACACATGGATCCACCAGTGTCATTGCATGTGTGTTCTTTTTCCTAACAACAACTAGAGTCATTGCATGTGTGTTCTTTTCACATACCACATATGGATCCACCAGTGTCATTGCATGTGTTCTCTTTTCACAATCCACCTATGGATGCACCAGTGTCATTCCATGTGTTTTCTTTTTACTAACAACAACCAGAGTTATTGCATGTGTGTTCTTTTCACAATCACCTATGGCTCCACCAGTGTCATTGCATGTGTGTTCTTTTTACTAACAACAACCAGAGTCATTGAAATATGTGTTCTTTTCACATACCACCTATGGATCCACCAGTGTCATTCCATGTGTGTTCTTTTCACAATCCACCTATGGATCCACCAGTGTCATTGCATGTGTGTTTATTTTACTAACAACAACCAGAGTCATTGCATGTGTGTTCTTTTACACATACCACATATGGATCCACCGGTGTCATTGCATGTGTGTTCTTTTTACTAACAACACTTAGAGTCATTGAAATGTGTGTTCTCTTTAGAGACCTCACATAGATCCACGAGTGTCATTGCATGTGTGTTCTTTTTACTAACAACAACTAGAGTCATTGAAATGTGTGTTCTTTTCACATACCACATATGGATCCACCAGTGTCATTACATGCGTGTTCTTTTTACTAACAACAACCAGAGTCATTGCATGTGTGTTCTCTTTACTAACAACAACCAGAGTCATTGAAATGTGTGTTCTCTTTAGATACCACACATGGATCCACTAGTGTCATTGCATGTGTGTTATTTTTACTAACAACAACCAGAGTCATTGAAATGTGTGTTCTCTTCAGAGACCACACATGGATCCACCAGTGTCATTACATGTGTGTTCTTTTTACTAACAACAACCAGAGTCATTGAAATGTGTGTTCTTTTCACATACCACCTATGGATCCACCAGTGTCATTGCTTGAGTGTTCTTTTCACAATCCATCTATGCATCCACCAGTGTCATTGCATGTTTGTTCTTTTTACTAACAACAACCAGAGTCATTGCATGTGTGTTCTTTTCACATACCACATATGGATCCACCGGTGTCATTGAAATGTGTGTTCTCTTCAGAGACCACACATGGATCCACCAGTATCATTGCATGTGTGTTTATTTTACTAACAAGAACCAGAGTCATTGCATGTGTCTTCTTTTCACATACCACATATGGATCCACCAGTGTCATTGCATGTGTGTTCTTTTTACTAAGAACAACCAGAGTCATTGCATGTGTGTTATTTTTACATACCACATATGGATGTACCAGTGTCATTGCATGTGTGTTCTTTTTACTAACAACAACTAGAGTCATTTCATTACTGTTCATTTCACATACCACATATGGATCCACCAGTGTCATTGCATGTGTGTTCTTTTTACTAACAACAACCAGAGTCACTGCATGTGTGTTCTCTTCAGAGACCACACATGGATCCAGCAGTGTCATTGCATGTGTGTTCTTTTCACAATCCACCTATGGATCCACCAATGTTATTGCATGTGTGTTCTTTTTACTAACAACAACTAGAGTCATTTCATGACTATTCTTTTCACATACCACATATGGATCCACGAGTGTCATTGAAATGTGTGTTCTCTTTAGAGACCACACATGGATCCACCAGTGTCATTGCATGTGTGTTCTTTTTACTAACAACAACTGGAGTCATTGCATGTGTGTTCTTTTCACATACCACATATGGATCCACCAGTGTCATTGCATGTTTGCTCTTTTCATAATCCACCTATGGATGCACCAGTGTCATTCCATGTGTGTTCTTTTTACTAACAACAACCAGAGTCATTGCATGTGTGTTCTTTTCACATACCACGTATGGATCCACCAGTGTCATTGCATGTGTGTTCTTTTCACAATCATCTATGGCTCCACCAGTGTCATTGCATGTGTGTTCTTTTTACTAACAACAACCAGAGTCATTGAAATGTGTGTTCCCTTCACATACCACCAATGGATCCACCAGTATCATTCCCTGTGTGTTCTTTTCACAATCCACCTATGGATCCACTAGTCTCATTGCATGTGTGTTCTTTTTACTAACAACAACCAGAGTCATTGCATGTGTGTTCTTTTCACATACCACATATGGATCCACCAGTGTCATTGCATGTGTGTTCTTTTTACTAACAACACTCAGAGTCATTGAAATGTGTGTTCTCTTTAGAGACCACACATGGATCCACGAGTGTCATTGCATGTGTGTTCTTTTTACTAACAACAACTAGAGTCATTGAAATGTGTGTTCTTTTCACATACCACATATGGATCCACCAGTGCCATTGCATGTGTGTTCTTTTTACTAACAACAACCAGAGTCATTGCATGTGTGTTCTCTTTACTAACAACAACCAGAGTCATTGAAATGTGTGTTCTCTTTAGATACCACACATGGATCCACTAGTTTCATTGCATGTGTGTTCTTTTTACTAACAACAACCATAGTCATTGAAATGTGTGTTCTCTTCAGAGACCACACATGGATCCACCAGTTTTCATTACATGTGTGTTCTTTTTACTAACAACAACCAGAGTCATTGAAATGTGTGTTCTTTTCACATACCACCTATGGATCCACCAGTGTCATTGCATGTGTGTTCTTTTCACAATCCACCTATGGATCCACCAGTGTCATTGCATGTGTGTTCTTTTTACTAACAACCAGAGTCATTGAAATGTGTGTTCTCTTTAGAGACCACACATGGATCCACCAGTGTCATTGCATGTGTGCTCTTTTCACAAGCCACCTATGGATCCACCAGTGTCATTGCATGTGTGTTCTTTTTACTAACAACAACTAGAGTCATCAAAATGTGTGTTCTGTTCACATACCACCGATGGATCCACCAGTGTCATTGAAATGTGTGTTCTCTTCAGAGACCACACATGGATCCACCAGTGTCATTACATGTGTGTTCTTTTTACTAACAACAACTGGAGTCATTGCATGTGTGTTCTTTTCACATACCACATGTGGATCCACTAGTGTCATTGCATGTGTTCTCTTTTCACAATCCACCTATGGATCCACCAGTGTAATTGCATGTTTGTTCTTTTTACTAAAAACAACCAGAGTCATTGAAATGTGTATTCTTTTCACATACCACCTATGGATCCACCAGTGTCATTGCATGTGTGTTCTTTTCACAATCCACCTATGGATCCACCAGTGTCATTGCATGTGTGTTCTTTTTACTAACAATAACCAGAGTCATTGCACGTGTGTTGTTTTCACATACCACATATGGATCCACCAGTGTCATTGCATGTGTGTTATTTTCCCAATCCACC
Organism: Avena sativa; assembly: GCA_916181665.1. Classification (NCBI taxonomy): domain Eukaryota; kingdom Viridiplantae; phylum Streptophyta; class Magnoliopsida; order Poales; family Poaceae; genus Avena; species Avena sativa. The sequence goes on from OV702290.1 coordinate 35,818,596, forward strand.
TATGGATCCACCAATGTCATTGCATGTGTGTTCTTTTTACTAACAACAAGAAGAGTCATTGAAATGTGTGTTCTTTTCACATACCACCTATGGATCCACCAGTGTCATTGTATGTGTGTTCTTTTCACAATCCACCTATGGATCCACCAGTGTCATTGCATGTGTGTTCTTTTTACTAACAACAACCAGAGTCATTGCATGTGTGTTCTTTTCACATACCACATATGGATCCACCGGTGTCATTGAAATGCGTGTTCTCTTCAGAGACCACACATGGATCCACCAGTGTCATTGCATGTGTGTTGTTTTTACTAACAACAACCAGAGTCATTGCATGTCTGTTCTTTTTACATACCACATATGGATCCACCAGTGTCATTGCATGTGTGTTATTTCACACTCCACCTATGGATCCACCAGAGTCATTGCATCTGTATTGTTTTTACTAACAACAACTAGAGTCATTTCATGACTGTTCTTTTCACATACCACATATGGATCCACCAGTGTCATTGCATGTGTGTTCTTTTTACTAACAACAACAAGAATCACTGCATGTGTGTTCTCTTCAGAGACGACACATGGATCCAGCAGTGTCATTGCATGTGTGTTCTTTTCACAATCCACCTATGGATCCACCAATGTTATTGCATGTGTGTTCTTTTTACTAACAACAACCAGAGTCATTTCACGACTGTTCTTTTCACATACCACATATGGATCCACGAGTGTCATTGAAATGTGTGTTCTCTTTAGAGACCACACATGGATCCACCAGATTCATTGCATGTGTGTTCTTTTCACATACCACATATGGATCCACTAGTGTCATTGCATGTGTGTTCTTTTTACGAAAAACACTCAGGGTCATTGAAATGTGTGTTCTCTTTAGAGACCACACATGGATCCACGAGTGTCATTGCATGTGTGTTCTTTTTACCAACAACAACTGGAGTCATTGCATGTGTGTTCTTTTCACATACCACATACGGATCCACCAGTGTCATTGCCTGTGTGCTCTTTTCACAATCCACCTATGGATCCACCAGTGTCATTGCATGTGTGTTCTTTTTACTAACAACCAGAGTCATTGAAATGTGTGTTCTTTTCACATTCCACCTATGGATCCACCAATGTCATTGCATGTGTGTTCTTTTCACAATCCACCTATGGATCCACCAGTGTCATTGCATGTGTGTTCTTTGTACTAACAAGAACCAGAGTCATTGCATGTGTGTTCTTTTCACATACCACATATGGATCCACCAGTGTCATTGCATGTGTGTTCTTTTCACAATCCGCCTATGGATCCACCAGTGTCATTGCTTGTGTGTTATTTTTACTAACAACAACCAGAGTCATTGCATGTGTGTTCTTTTCACAATCCACCTATGGATCCACCAGTGTCATTCCATGTGTGTTCTTTTTACTAACAACAACCAGAGTCATTGAAATGTGTGTTCTTTTCACATCCCACCTATGGATCCACCAGTGTCATTCCATGTGTGTTCTTTTCACAATCCACCTATGGATCCACCAGTGTCATTGCATGTGTGTTCTTTTTACTAACAACAACCAGATTCATTGCATGTGTGTTCTTTTCACATACCACATATGGATCCACTAGTGTCATTGCATGTGTGTTCTTTTTACGAAAAACACTCAGGGTCATTGAAATGTGTGTTCTCTTTAGAGACCACACATGGATCCACGAGTGTCATTGCATGTGTGTTCTTTTTACTAACAACAACTAGAGTCATTGAAATGTGTGTTCTTTTCACATACCACATATGGATCCACCAGTGTCATTGCATGTGTGTTCTTTTTACTAACAACAACCAGAGTCATTGCATGTGTGTTCTCTTTACTAACAACAACCAGAGTCATTGAAATGTGTGTTCTCTTTAGATACCACACATGGATCCACTAGTCTCATTGCATGTGTGTTCTTTTTACTAACAACAACCTAAGTCATTGAAATGTGTGTTCTCTTCAGAGACCACACATGGATCCACCAGTGTCATTACATGTGTGTTCTTTTTACTAACAACAACTGGAGTCATTGCATGTGTTTTCTTTTCACATACCATATATGGATCCACTAGTGTCATTGCATGTGTGCTCTTTTCACAATCCACCTATGGATCCGCTAGTGTCATTGCATGTGTGTTCTTTTTACTAACAACAACTAGAGTCATTTCATGACTATTCTTTTCACATACCACATATGGATCCACCAGGGTCATTGCATGTGTGTTCTTTTCACAATCCACCTATGGATCCACCAGTGTTATTGCATGTGTGTTCTTTTTACTAACAACAACCAGAGTCATTGAAATGTGTGTTCTCTTTAGAGACCACACATGGATCCACCAGTGTCATTGCATGTGTGCTCTTTTTACTAACAACAACCAGTGTCATTGCATGCGAGTTCTTTTCACATACCACATATGGATCCACCAGTGTCATTGCATGTGTGTTCTCTTCAGAGACTACACATGGATCCACCAATGTCATTGCATGTGTGTTCTTCTTACCACCAACAACCAGCGTCATTGCATGTGTGTTCTTTTCACATACCACATATGGATCCACCAGTGTCATTACATGTGTGTTCTTTTCACAATCCACCTATGGATCCACCAGTGTCATTGCATGTGTGTTCTTTTTACTAACAACAACTTCAGTCATTTCATGACCGTTCTTTTCACATACCACATATGTATCCACCATTGTCATTGAAATGTGTGTTCTCTTCAGAGACCACACATGGATCGACCAGTGTCATTACATGTGTGTTCTTTTTACTAACAACAACTGGAGTCATTGCATGTGTGTTCATTTCACATACCACATATGGATCCACTAGTGTCATTGCATGTGCGCTCTTTTCACAAGCCACCTATGGATCCACCAGTGTCATTGCATGTGTGTTCTTTTTACTAACAACAACTAGAGTCATTGAAATGTGTGTTCTGTTCACATACCACCTATGGATCCACCAGTGTCATTCCATGTGTGTTCTTTCACAATCCACCTATGGATCCACCCGTGTCATTGCATGTGTGTTCTTTTTACTAACAACAACCAGAGTCATTGCATGTGTGTTCTTTTCACATACCACATATGGATTCACCAGTGTCATTGCATGTGTGTTATTTTTACTAACAACACTCAGAGTCATTGAAATGTGTGTTCCCTTTAGAGACCACACATGGATCCACTAGTGTCATTGCATGTGTGTTCTTTTTACTAACAACAACTAGAGTCATCGAAATGTGTGTTCTTTTCACATACCACATATGGATCCACCAGTGTCATTGCATGTGTGTTCTTTTTACTAACAACAAACAGATTCATTGCATGTGTGTTCTCTTTAGTAACAACAACCAGAGTCGTTGAAATGTGTGTTCTCTTTAGATACCACACATGGATCCACTAGTGTCATTGCATGTGTGTTCTTTTTACTAACAACGACCAGAGTCATTGAAATGTGTGTTCTCTTCAGAGATCACACATGGATCCACTAGTGTCATTACATGTGTGTTCTTTTTACTAACAACAACTGGAGTCATTGCATGTGTGTTCTTTTCACATACCATATATCGATCCACTAGTGTGATTGCATGTGTGCTCTTTTCACAATCCACCTATGGATCCACGAGTGTCATTGCATGTGTGTTCTTTTTACTAACAACAACTAGAGTCATTTCATGACTGTTCTTTTCACATACCACATATGGATCCACCAGGGTCATGGCATGTGTGTTCTTTTCACAATCCACCTATGGATCCACCAGTGTCATTGCATGTGTGTTCTTTTTACTAAAAACAACCAGAGTCATTGAAATGTGTGTTCTATTTAGAGACCACACATGGATCCACCAGTGTCATTGCATGTGTGGTCTTTTTACTAACAACAACCAGTGTCATTACATGCGAGTTCTATTCACATACCACATATGGATCCACCAGTGTCATTGCATGTGTGTTATCTTCAGAGACTACACATGGATCCACCAATGTCATTGCATGTGTGTTCTTGTTACCAACAACCAGAGTCATTGCATGTGTGTTCTTTTCACATACCACATATGGATCCACCGGTGTCATTGAAATGCGTGTTCTCTTCAGAGACCACACATGGATCCACCAGTGTCATTGCATGTGTGTTGTTTTTACTAACAACAACCAGAGTCATTGCATGTCTGTTCTTTTTACATACCACATATGGATCCACCAGTGTCATTGCATGTGTGTTATTTCACACTCCACCTATGGATCCACCAGTGTCATTGCATCTGTATTCTTTTTACTAACAACAACTAGAGTCATTTCATGACTGTTCTTTTCACATACCACATATGGATCCACCAGTGTCATTGCATGTGTGTTCTTTTTACTAACAACAACAAGAATCACTGCATGTGTGTTCTCTTCAGAGACGACACATGGATCCAGCAGTGTCATTGCATGTGTGTTCTTTTCACAATCCACCTATGGATCCACCAATGTTATTGCATGTGTGTTCTTTTTACTAACAACAACCAGAGTCATTTCATGACTGTTCTTTTCACATACCACATATGGATCCACGAGTGTCATTGAAATGTGTGTTCTCTTTAGAGATCACACATGGATCCACCAGTGTCATTGCATGTGTGTTCTTTTTACTAACAACAACTGGAGTCATTGCATGTGTGTTCTTTTCATATACCACATATGGATCCACCAGTGTCACTGTATGTGTGCTCTTTTCACAATCCACCTATGGATGCACCAGTGTCATTCCATGTGTGTTCTTTTTACTAACAACAACCAGAGTCATTGCATGTGTGTTCTTTTCACATACCACATATGGATCCACCAGTGTCATTGCATGTGTGTTCTTTTCACAATCACCTATGGCTCCACCAGTGTCATTGCATGTGTGTTCTTTTTACTAACAACAACTAGAGTCATTGAAATGTGTGTTCTTTTCACATCCCACCTATGGATCCACCAGTGTCATTCCATGTGTGTTCTTTTCACAATCCACCTATGGATCCACCAGTGTCATTGCATGTGTGTTCTTTTTACTAACAACAACCAGATTCATTGCATGTGTGTTCTTTTCACATACCACATATGGATCCACTAGTGTCATTGCATGTGTGTTCTTTTTACGAAAAACACTCAGGGTCATTGAAATGTGTGTTCTCTTTAGAGACCACACATGGATCCACGAGTGTCATTGCATGTGTGTTCTTTTTACTAACAACAACTAGAGTCATTGAAATGTGTGTTCTTTTCACATACCACATATGGATCCACCAGTGTCATTGCATGTGTGTTCTTTTTACTAACAACAACCAGAGTCATTGCATGTGTGTTCTCTTTACTAACAACAACCAGAGTCATTGAAATGTGTGTTCTCTTTAGATACCACACATGGATCCACTAGTCTCATTGCATGTGTCGTCTTTTTACTAACAACAACCTAAGTCATTGAAATGTGTTTTCTCTTCAGAGACCACACATGGATCGACCAGTGTCATTACATGTGTGTTCTTTTTACTAACAACAACTGGAGTCATTGCATGTGTTTTCTTTTCACATACCATATATGGATCCACTAGTGTCATTGCATGTGTGCTCTTTTCACAATCCACCTATGGATCCGCTAGTGTCATTGCATGTGTGTTCTTTTTACTAACAACAACTAGAGTCATTTCATGACTGTTCTGTTCACATACCACATATGGATCCACCAGGGTCATTGCATGTGTGTTCTTTTCACAATCCACCTATGGATCCACCAGTGTTATTGCATGTGTGTTCTTTTTACTAACAACAACCAGAGTCATTGAAATGTGTGTTCTCTTTAGAGACCACACATGGATCCACCAGTGTCATTGCATGTGTGCTCTTTTTACTAACAACAACCAGTGTCATTGCATGCGAGTTCTTTTCACATACCACATATGGATCCACCAGTGTCATTGCATGTGTGTTCTCTTCAGAGACTACACATGGATCCACCAATGTCATTGCATGTGTGTTCTTCTTACCACCAACAACCAGCGTCATTTCATGTGTGTTCTTTTCACATACCACATATGGATCCACCAGTGTCATTACATGTGTGTTCTTTTCACAATCCACCTATGGATCCACCAGTGTCATTGCATGTGTGTTCTTTTTACTAACAACAACTTCAGTCATTTCATGACCGTTCTTTTCACATACCACATATGTATCCACCAGTGTCATTGAAATGTGTGTTCTCTTCAGAGACCACACATGGATCGACCAGTGTCATTACATGTGTGTTCTTTTTACTAACAACAACTGGAGTCATTGCATGTGTGTTCATTTCACATACCACATATGGATCCACTAGTGTCATTGCATGTGCGCTCTTTTCACAAGACACCTATGGATCCACCAGTGTCATTGCATGTGTGTTCTTTTTACTAACAACAACTAGAGTCATTGAAATGTGTGTTCTGTTCACATACCACCTATGGATCCACCAGTGTCATTCCATGTGTGTTCTTTCACAATCCACCTATGGATCCACCCATGTCATTGCATGTGTGTTCTTTTTACTAACAACAACCAGAGTCATTGCATGTGTGTTCTTTTCACATACCACATATGGATTCACCAGTGTCATTGCATGTGTGTTATTTTTACTAACAACACTCAGAGTCATTGAAATGTGTGTTCTCTTTAGAGACCACACATGGATCCACTAGTGTCATTGCATGTGTGTTCTTTTTACTAACAACAACTAGAGTCATCGAAATGTGTATTCTTTTCACATACCACATATGGATCCACCACTTTCATTACATGTGTGTTCTTTTTACTAACAACAAACAGAGTCATTGCATGTGTGTTCTCTTTAGTAACAACAACCAGAGTCGTTGAAATGTGTGTTCTCTTTAGATACCACACATGGATCCACTAGTGTCATTGCATGTGTGTTCTTTTTACTAACAACGACCAGAGTCATTGAAATGTGTGTTCTCTTCAGAGATCACACATGGATCCACTAGTGTCATTACATGTGTGTTCTTTTTACTAACAACAACTAGAGTCATTGCATGTGTGTTCTTTTCACATACCATATATCGATCCACTAGTGTGATTGCATGTGTGCTCTTTTCACAATCCACCTATGGATCCACGAGTGTCATTGCATGTGTGTTCTTTTTACTAACAACAACTAGAGTCATTTCATGACTGTTCTTTTCACATACCACATATGGATCCACCAGGGTCATTGCATGTGTCTTCTTTTCACAATCCACCTATGGATCCACCAGTGTCATTGCATGTGTGTTCTTTTTACTAACAACAACCAGAGTCATTGAAATGTGTGTTCTCTTTAGAGACCACACATGGATCCACCAGTGTCATTGCATGTGTGGTCTTTTTACTAAAAACAACCAGTGTCATTACATGCGAGTTCTATTCACATAGCACATGTGGATCCACCAGTGTCATTGCATGTGTGTTATCTTCAGAGACTACACATGGATCCACCAATGTCATTGCATGTGTGTTCTTGTTACCAACAACCAGAGTCATTGCATGTGTGTTGTTTTCACATACCACATATGGATCCACCAGTGTCATTGCATGTGTGTTCTTTTCACAATCCACCTATGGATCCACCAGTGTCATTGCATGTGTGTTCTTTTTACTAACAACAGCTTCAGTCATTTCATGACTGTTCTTTTCACATACCACATATGTATCCACCAGTGTCATTGAAATGTGTTTTCTCTTCAGAGACCACACATGGATCGACCAGTGTCATTACATGTGTGTTCTTTTTACTAACAACAACTGGAGTCATTGCATGTGTTTTCTTTTCACATACCATATATGGATCCACTAGTGTCATTGCATGTGTGCTCTTTTCACAATCCACCTATGGATCCGCTAGTGTCATTGCATGTGTGTTCTTTTTACTAACAACAACTAGAGTCATTTCATGACAGTTCTTTTCACATACCACATATGGATCCACCAGGGTCATTGCATGTGTGTTCTTTTCACAATCCACCTATGGATCCACCAGTGTCATTGCATGTGTGTTCTTTTTACTAACAACAACCAGAGTCATTGAAATGTGTGTTCTCTTTAGAGACCACACATGGATCCACCAGTGTCATTGCATGTGTGCTCTTTTTACTAACAACAACCAGTGTCATTGCATGCGAGTTCTTTTCACATACCACATATGGATCCACCAGTGTCATTGCATGTGTGTTCTCTTCAGAGACTACACATGGATCCACCAATGTCATTGCATGTGTGTTCTTCTTACCAACAACAACCAGCATCATTGCATGTGTGTTCTTTTCACATACCACATATGGATCCACCAGTGTCATTACATGTGTGTTCTTTTCACAATCCACCTATGGATCCACCAGTGTCATTGCATGTGTGTTCTTTTTACTAACAACAACTTCAGTCATTTCATGACTGTTCTTTTCACATACCACATATGTATCCACCAGTGTCATTGAAATGTGTGTTCTCTTCAGAGACCACACATGGATCGACCAGTGTCATTACATGTGTGTTCTTTTTACTAACAACAACTGGAGTCATTGCATGTGTGTTCATTTCACATACCACATATGGATCCACTAGTGTCATTGCATGTGCGCTCTTTTCACAAGCCACCTATGGATCCACCAGTGTCATTCCATGTGTGTTCTTTTTACTAACAACAACTAGAGTCATTGAAATGTGTGTTCTGTTCACATACCACCTATGGATCCACCAGTGTCATTCCATGTGTGTTCTTTCACAATCCACCTATGGATCCACCCGTGTCATTGCATGTGTGTTCTTTTTACTAACAACAACCAGAGTCATTGCATGTGTGTTCTTTTCACATACCACATATGGATCCACCAGTGTCATTGCATGTGTGTTATTTTCACAATCCACCTATGGATCCACTAGTGTCATTGCATGTGTGTTCTTTTTACTAACAACAACTAGAGTCATTTCTTGATTGTTCTTTTCACATACCACATATGGATCCACGAGTGTCATTGAAATGTGTGTTCTCTTTAGAGACCAGACATGGATCCACCAATATCATTGCATGTGTGTTATTTTTACTAACAACAACTGGAGTCATTGCATGTGTGTTCTTTTCACATACCACATATGGATCCACTAGTGTCATTGAATGTGTGCTCTTTTCACAATCCACACATGGATCCACCAGTGTCATTGCATGTGTGTTCTTTTTACTAACAACAACTAGAGTCATTGCATGTGTGTTCTTTTCACATACCTAATTTGGATCCACCAGTGTCATTGCATGTGTGTTCTTTTCACAATCCACCTATGGATCCACTAGTGTCATTGCATGTGTGTTCTTTTTACTAACAACAACCAGAGTCATTGCATGTGTGTTCTTTTCACATACAACACATGGATCCACCAGTGTCATTGCATGTGTGTTTTTTTCACAATCCACCTATGGATCCACCAGTGTCATTGCATGTGTGTTCTTTTTACTAACAACAACTGGAGTCATTTCATGACTGTTCTTTGCACATACCACATATGGATCCACTAGTGTCATTGAAATGTGAGTTCTCTTCAGAGACCACACATGGATCCACCAGTGTCATTGCATGTGTGTTCTTTTTACTAACAACAACCAGTGTCATTGCATGTGTGTTCTTTTCACATACCACATATGGATCCACGAGTGTCATTGCATGTGTGTTCTCTTTAGAGACCACACATGGATCCACAAGTGTGATTGCATGTGTGTTCTTGTTACAAACAACAACCAGAGTCAGTGCATGTGTGTTCTCGTCACATACCACATATGGATCCACGAGTGTCATTGCATGTGTGTTCTTTTCACAATCCACCTATGGATCCACCAGTGTCATTGCATGTGTGTTCTTTTTACTAACAACAACTCGAGTTATTTCATGACTGTTCTTTCACATACCACATATGGATCCACTAGTGTCATTGTCTGTGTGTTATTTTCACAATCCACACATGGATCCACCAATGTCATTGCATGTGTGTTCTTTTTACCAACAACAACTGGAGTCATTGCATGTGTGTTCTTTTCACATACCACATACGGATCCACCAGTGTCATTGCCTGTGTGCTCTTTTCACAATCCACCTATGGATCCACCAGTGTCATTGCATGTGTGTTCTTTTTACTAACAACCAGAGTCATTGAAATGTGTGTTCTTTTCACATTCCACCTATGGATCCACCAATGTCATTGCATGTGTGTTCTTTTCACAATCCACCTATGGATCCACCAGTGTCATTGCATGTGTGTTCTTTGTACTAACAAGAACCAGAGTCATTGCATGTGTGTTCTTTTCACATACCACATATGGATCCACCAGTGTCATTGCATGTGTGTTCTTTTCACAATCCGCCTATGGATCCACCAGTGTCATTGCTTGTGTGTTATTTTTACTAACAACAACCAGAGTCATTGCATGTGTGTTCTTTTCACATACCACATATGGATCCACCAGTGTCATTGCATGTGTGTTCTTTTCACAATCCACCTATGGATCCACCAGTGTCATTGCATGTGTGTTCTTTTTACTAACAACAACTGGAGTCATTTCATGACTGTTCTTTTCACATACCACATATGGATCCACCGGTGTCATTGAAATGTGTGTTCTCTTCAGAGACCACACATGGATCCACCAGTGTCATTGCATGTGTGTTCTTTTTACTAACAACAACTAGAGTCATTGAAATGTGTGTTCTTTTCACATACCACCTATGGATCCACCAGTGTCATTGCATGTGTGTTCTTTTCACAATCCACCTATGGATCCACCAGTGTCATTGAATGTGTGTTCTTTTTACTAACAACAACCAGAGTCATTCCATCTGTGTTCTTTTCACATACCACATATGGATCCACCAGTGTCATTGCATGTGTGTTCTTTTTACTAACAACAACCAGAGTCATTGAAATGTGTGTTCTCTTTAGATACCACACATGGATCCACCAGTGTCATCGCATGTGTGTTCTTTTTACTAACAATAACCAGAGTCATTGAAATGTGTGTTCTTTACACATACCACATATGGATCCACCAGTGTCATTGCATGTGTGTTCTTTTTACTAACAACAACCAAAGTCATTGAATGTGTGTTCTCTTTACTAACAACAACTAGAGTCATTGAAATGTATGTTCTCTTTAGATACCACACATGGATCCACCAGTGTCATTGCATGTGTGTTCTTTTTACTAACAACAACCAGAGTCATTGAAATGTGTGTTCTCTTCAGAGACCACACATGGATCCACCAGTGTCATTACATGTGTGTTCTTTTAACTAACACCAACTGGAGTCATTGCATGTGTGTTCTTTTCACAATCCACCTATGGATCCACCAGTGTCATTGCATGTGTGTTATTTTTACTAACAACAACTGGAGTCATTGCATGTGTGTTCTTTTCACATACCACATATGGATCCACTAGTGTCATTGAATGTGTGCTCTTTTCACAATCCACACATGGATCCACCAGTGTCATTGCATGTGTGTTCTTTTTACTAACAACAACTAGAGTCATTGCATGTGTGTTCTTTTCACATACCTAATTTGGATCCACCAGTGTCATTGCATGTGTGTTCTTTTCACAATCCACCTATGGATCCACTAGTGTCATTGCATTAGTGTTCTTTTTACTAACAACAACCAGAGTCATTGCATGTGTGTTCTTTTCACATACAACATATGGATCCACCAGTGTCATTGCATGTGTGTTCTTTTCACAATCCACCTATGGATCCACCAGTGTCATTGCATGTGTGTTCTTTTTACTAACAACAACTGGAGTCATTTCATGACTGTTCTTTGCACATACCACATATGGATCCACCAGTGTCATTGAAATGTGAGTTCTCTTCAGAGACCACACATGGATCCACCAGTGTCATTGCATGTGTGTTCTTTTTACTAACAACAACCAGTGTCATTGCATGTGTGTTCTTTTCACATACCACATATGGATCCACGAGTGTCATTGCATGTGTGTTCTCTCTAGAGACCACACATGGATCCACAAGTGTGATTGCATGTGTGTTCTTGTTACAAACAACAACCAGAGTCAGTGCATGTTTGTTCTCGTCACATACCACATATGGATCCACGAGTGTCATTGCATGTGTGTTCTTTTCACAATCCACCTATGGATCCACCAGTGTCATTGCATGTGTGTTCTTTTTACTAACAACAACTCGAGTTATTTCATGACTGTTCTTTCACATACCACATATGGATCCACTAGTGTCATTGCCTGTGTGTTATTTTCACAATCCACACATGGATCCACCAGTGTCATTGCATGTGTGTTCTTTTTACCAACAACAACTGGAGTCATTGCATGTGTGTTCTTTTCACATACCACATACGGATCCACCAGTGTCATTGCCTGTGTGCTCTTTTCACAATCCACCTATGGATCCACCAGTGTCATTGCATGTGTGTTCTTTTTACTAACAACCAGAGTCATTGAAATGTGTGTTCTTTTCACATTCCACCTATGGATCCACCAATGTCATTGCATGTGTGTTCTTTTCACAATCCACCTATGGATCCACCAGTGTCATTGCATGTGTGTTCTTTGTACTAACAAGAACCAGAGTCATTGCATGTGTGTTCTTTTCACATACCACATATGGATCCACCAGTGTCATTGCATGTGTGTTCTTTTCACAATCCGCCTATGGATCCACCAGTGTCATTGCTTGTGTGTTATTTTTACTAACAACAACCAGAGTCATTGCATGTGTGTTCTTTTCACAATCCACCTATGGATCCACCAGTGTCATTCCAGTTGTGTTCTTTTTACTAACAACAACCAGAGTCATTGAAATGTGTGTTCTTTTCACATCCCACCTATGGATCCACCAGTGTCATTCCATGTGTGTTCTTTTCACAATCCACCTATGGATCCACCAGTGTCATTGCATGTGTGTTCTTTTTACTAACAACAACCAGATTCATTGCATGTGTGTTCTTTTCACATACCACATATGGATCCACTAGTGTCATTGCATGTGTGTTCTTTTTACGAAAAACACTCAGGGTCATTGAAATGTGTGTTCTCTTTAGAGACCACACATGGATCCACGAGTGTCATTGCATGTGTGTTCTTTTTACTAACAACAACTAGAGTCATTGAAATGTGTGTTCTTTTCACATACCACATATGGATCCACCAGTGTCATTGCATGTGTGTTCTTTTTACTAACAACAACCAGAGTCATTGCATGTGTGTTCTCTTTACTAACAACAACCAGAGTCATTGAAATGTGTGTTCTCTTTAGATACCACACATGGATCCACTAGTCTCATTGCATGTGTGTTCTTTTTACTAACAACAACCTAAGTCATTGAAATGTGTGTTCTCTTCAGAGACCACACATGGATCCACCAGTGTCATTACATGTGTGTTCTTTTTACTAACAACAACTGGAGTCATTGCATGTGTTTTCTTTTCACATACCATATATGGATCCACTAGTGTCATTGCATGTGTGCTCTTTTCACAATCCACCTATGGATCCGCTAGTGTCATTGCATGTGTGTTCTTTTTACTAACAACAACTAGAGTCATTTCATGACTGTTCTGTTCACATACCACATATGGATCCACCAGGGTCATTGCATGTGTGTTCTTTTCACAATCCACCTATGGATCCACCAGTGTTATTGCATGTGTGTTCTTTTTACTAACAACAACCAGAGTCATTGCATGTGTGTTCTTTTCACATACCACATATGGATCCACCGGTGTCATTGAAATGCGTGTTCTCTTCAGAGACCACACATGGATCCACCAGTGTCATTGCATGTGTGTTGTTTTTACTAACAACAACCAGAGTCATTGCATGTCTGTTCTTTTTACATACCACATATGGATCCACCAGTGTCATTGCATGTGTGTTATTTCACACTCCACCTATGGATCCACCAGTGTCATTGCATCTGTATTCTTTTTACTAACAACAACTAGAGTCATTTCATGACTGTTCTTTTCACATACCACATATGGATCCACCAGTGTCATTGCATGTGTGTTCTTTTTACTAACAACAACAAGAATCACTGCATGTGTGTTCTCTTCAGAGACGACACATGGATCCAGCAGTGTCATTGCATGTGTGTTCTTTTCACAATCCACCTATGGATCCACCAATGTTATTGCATGTGTGTTCTTTTTACTAACAACAACCAGAGTCATTTCATGACTGTTCTTTTCACATACCACATATGGATCCACGAGTGTCATTGAAATGTGTGTTCTCTTTAGAGACCACACATGGATCCACCAGTGTCATTGCATGTGTGTTCTTTTTACTAACAACAACTGGAGTCATTGCATGTGTGTTCTTTTCACATACCACATATGGATCCACCAGTGTCACTGTATGTGTGCTCTTTTCACAATCCACCTATGGATGCACCAGTGTCATTCCATGTGTGTTCTTTTTACTAACAACAACCAGAGTCATTGCATGTGTGTTCTTTTCACATACCACATATGGATCCACCAGTGTCATTGCATGTGTGTTCTTTTCACAATCACCTATGGCTCCACCAGTGTCATTGCATGTGTGTTCTTTTTACTAACAACAAGCAGAGTCATTGAAATGTGTGTTCTTTTCACATCCCACCTATGGATCCACCAGTGTCATTCCATGTGTGTTCTTTTCACAATCCACCTATGGATCCACCAGTGTCATTGCATGTGTGTTCTTTTTACTAACAACAACCAGATTCATTGCATGTGTGTTCTTTTCACATACCACATATGGATCCACTAGTGTCATTGCATGTGTGTTCTTTTTACGAAAAACACTCAGGGTCATTGAAATGTGTGTTCTCTTTAGAGACCACACATGGATCCACGAGTGTCATTGCATGTGTGTTCTTTTTACTAACAACAACTAGAGTCATTGAAATGTGTGTTCTTTTCACATACCACATATGGATCCACCAGTGTCATTGCATGTGTGTTCTTTTTACTAACAACAACCAGAGTCATTGCATGTGTGTTCTCTTTACTAACAACAACCAGAGTCATTGAAATGTGTGTTCTCTTTAGATACCACACATGGATCCACTAGTCTCATTGCATGTGTGTTCTTTTTACTAACAACAACCTAAGTCATTGAAATGTGTGTTCTCTTCAGAGACCACACATGGATCCACCAGTGTCATTACATGTGTGTTCTTTTTACTAACAACAACTGGAGTCATTGCATGTGTTTTCTTTTCACATACCATATATGGATCCACTAGTGTCATTGCATGTGTGCTCTTTTCACAATCCACCTATGGATCCGCTAGTGTCATTGCATGTGTGTTCTTTTTACTAACAACAACTAGAGTCATTTCATGACTATTCTTTTCACATACCACATATGGATCCACCAGGGTCATTGCATGTGTGTTCTTTTCACAATCCACCTATGGATCCACCAGTGTTATTGCATGTGTGTTCTTTTTACTAACAAAACCAGAGTCATTGAAATGTGTGTTCTCTTTAGAGACCACACATGGATCCACCAGTGTCATTGCATGTGTGCTCTTTTTACTAACAACAACCAGTGTCATTGCATGCGAGTTCTTTTCACATACCACATATGGATCCACCAGTGTCATTGCATGTGTGTTCTCTTCAGAGACTACACATGGATCCACCAATGTCATTGCATGTGTGTTCTTCTTACCACCAACAACCAGCGTCATTGCATGTGTGTTCTTTTCACATACCACATATGGATCCACCAGTGTCATTACATGTGTGTTCTTTTCACAATCCACCTATGGATCCACCAGTGTCATTGCATGTGTGTTCTTTTTACTAACAACAACTTCAGTCATTTCATGACCGTTCTTTTCACATACCACATATGTATCCACCAGTGTCATTGAAATGTGTGTTCTCTTCAGAGACCACACATGGATCGACCAGTGTCATTACATGTGTGTTCTTTTTACTAACAACAACTGGAGTCATTGCATGTGTGTTCATTTCACATACCACATATGGATCCACTAGTGTCATTGCATGTGCGCTCTTTTCACAAGCCACCTATGGATCCACCAGTGTCATTGCATGTGTGTTCTTTTTACTAACAACAACTAGAGTCATTGAAATGTGTGTTCTGTTCACATACCACCTATGGATCCACCAGTGTCATTCCATGTGTGTTCTTTCACAATCCACCTATGGATCCACCCGTGTCATTGCATGTGTGTTCTTTTTACTAACAACAACCAGAGTCATTGCATGTGTGTTCTTTTCACATACCACATATGGATTCACCAGTGTCATTGCATGTGTGTTATTTTTACTAACAACACTCAGAGTCATTGAAATGTGTGTTCCCTTTAGAGACCACACATGGATCCACTAGTGTCATTGCATGTGTGTTCTTTTTACTAACAACAACTAGAGTCATCGAAATGTGTGTTCTTTTCACATACCACATATGGATCCACCAGTGTCATTGCATGTGTGTTCTTTTTACTAACAACAAACAGAGTCATTGCATGTGTGTTCTCTTTAGTAACAACAACCAGAGTCGTTGAAATGTGTGTTCTCTTTAGATACCACACATGGATCCACTAGTGTCATTGCATGTGTGTTCTTTTTACTAACAACGACCAGAGTCATTGAAATGTGTGTTCTCTTCAGAGATCACACATGGATCCACTAGTGTCATTACATGTGTGTTCTTTTTACTAACAACAACTGGAGTCATTGCATGTGTGTTCTTTTCACATACCATATATCGATCCACTAGTGTGATTGCATGTGTGCTCTTTTCACAATCCACCTATGGATCCACGAGTGTCATTGCATGTGTGTTCTTTTTACTAACAACAACTAGAGTCATTTCATGACTGTTCTTTTCACATACCACATATGGATCCACCAGGGTCATGGCATGTGTGTTCTTTTCACAATCCACCTATGGATCCACCAGTGTCATTGCATGTGTGTTCTTTTTACTAAAAACAACCAGAGTCATTGAAATGTGTGTTCTCTTTAGAGACCACACATGGATCCACCAGTGTCATTGCATGTGTGGTCTTTTTACTAACAACAACCAGTGTCATTACATGCGAGTTCTATTCACATACCACATATGGATCCACCAGTGTCATTGCATGTGTGTTATCTTCAGAGACTACACATGGATCCACCAATGTCATTGCATGTGTGTTCTTGTTACCAACAACCAGAGTCATTGCATGTGTGTTCTTTTCACATACCACATATGGATCCACCGGTGTCATTGAAATGCGTGTTCTCTTCAGAGACCACACATGGATCCACCAGTGTCATTGCATGTGTGTTGTTTTTACTAACAACAACCAGAGTCATTGCATGTCTGTTCTTTTTACATACCACATATGGATCCACCAGTGTCATTGCATGTGTGTTATTTCACACTCCAC
The DNA here is from genome assembly GCA_916181665.1 of Avena sativa. Lineage (NCBI taxonomy): Eukaryota > Viridiplantae > Streptophyta > Magnoliopsida > Poales > Poaceae > Avena > Avena sativa. Next base: position 35,836,111 of record OV702290.1, read on the forward strand.
CTATGGATCCACCAGTGTCATTGCATCTGTATTCTTTTTACTAACAACAACTAGAGTCATTTCATGACTGTTCTTTTCACATACCACATATGGATCCACCAGTGTCATTGCATGTGTGTTCTTTTTACTAACAACAACAAGAATCACTGCATGTGTGTTCTCTTCAGAGACGACACATGGATCCAGCAGTGTCATTGCATGTGTGTTCTTTTCACAATCCACCTATGGATCCACCAATGTTATTGCATGTGTGTTCTTTTTACTAACAACAACCAGAGTCATTTCATGACTGTTCTTTTCACATACCACATATGGATCCACGAGTGTCATTGAAATGTGTGTTCTCTTTAGAGATCACACATGGATCCACCAGTGTCATTGCATGTGTGTTCTTTTTACTAACAACAACTGGAGTCATTGCATGTGTGTTCTTTTCATATACCACATATGGATCCACCAGTGTCACTGTATGTGTGCTCTTTTCACAATCCACCTATGGATGCACCAGTGTCATTCCATGTGTGTTCTTTTTACTAACAACAACCAGAGTCATTGCATGTGTGTTCTTTTCACATACCACATATGGATCCACCAGTGTCATTGCATGTGTGTTCTTTTCACAATCACCTATGGCTCCACCAGTGTCATTGCATGTGTGTTCTTTTTACTAACAACAACTAGAGTCATTGAAATGTGTGTTCTTTTCACATCCCACCTATGGATCCACCAGTGTCATTCCATGTGTGTTCTTTTCACAATCCACCTATGGATCCACCAGTGTCATTGCATGTGTGTTCTTTTTACTAACAACAACCAGATTCATTGCATGTGTGTTCTTTTCACATACCACATATGGATCCACTAGTGTCATTGCATGTGTGTTCTTTTTACGAAAAACACTCAGGGTCATTGAAATGTGTGTTCTCTTTAGAGACCACACATGGATCCACGAGTGTCATTGCATGTGTGTTCTTTTTACTAACAACAACTAGAGTCATTGAAATGTGTGTTCTTTTCACATACCACATATGGATCCACCAGTGTCATTGCATGTGTGTTCTTTTTACTAACAACAACCAGAGTCATTGCATGTGTGTTCTCTTTACTAAAAACAACCAGAGTCATTGAAATGTGTGTTCTCTTTAGATACCACACATGGATCCACTAGTCTCATTGCATGTGTCGTCTTTTTACTAACAACAACCCAAGTCATTGAAATGTGTTTTCTCTTCAGAGACCACACATGGATCGACCAGTGTCATTACATGTGTGTTCTTTTTACTAACAACAACTGGAGTCATTGCATGTGTTTTCTTTTCACATACCATATATGGATCCACTAGTGTCATTGCATGTGTGCTCTTTTCACAATCCACCTATGGATCCGCTAGTGTCATTGCATGTGTGTTCTTTTTACTAACAACAACTAGAGTCATTTCATGACTGTTCTGTTCACATACCACATATGGATCCACCAGGGTCATTGCATGTGTGTTCTTTTCACAATCCACCTATGGATCCACCAGTGTTATTGCATGTGTGTTCTTTTTACTAACAACAACCAGAGTCATTGAAATGTGTGTTCTCTTTAGAGACCACACATGGATCCACCAGTGTCATTGCATGTGTGCTCTTTTTACTAACAACAACCAGTGTCATTGCATGCGAGTTCTTTTCACATACCACATATGGATCCACCAGTGTCATTGCATGTGTGTTCTCTTCAGAGACTACACATGGATCCACCAATGTCATTGCATGTGTGTTCTTCTTACCACCAACAACCAGCGTCATTGCATGTGTGTTCTTTTCACATACCACATATGGATCCACCAGTGTCATTACATGTGTGTTCTTTTCACAATCCACCTATGGATCCACCAGTGTCATTGCATGTGTGTTCTTTTTACTAACAACAACTTCAGTCATTTCATGACCGTTCTTTTCACATACCACATATGTATCCACCAGTGTCATTGAAATGTGTGTTCTCTTCAGAGACCACACATGGATCGACCAGTGTCATTACATGTGTGTTCTTTTTACTAACAACAACTGGAGTCATTGCATGTGTGTTCATTTCACATACCACATATGGATCCACTAGTGTCATTGCATGTGCGCTCTTTTCACAAGCCACCTATGGATCCACCAGTGTCATTGCATGTGTGTTCTTTTTACTAACAACAACTAGAGTCATTGAAATGTGTGTTCTGTTCACATACCACCTATGGATCCACCAGTGTCATTCCATGTGTGTTCTTTCACAATCCACCTATGGATCCACCCGTGTCATTGCATGTGTGTTCTTTTTACTAACAACAACCAGAGTCATTGCATGTGTGTTCTTTTCACATACCACATATGGATTCACCAGTGTCATTGCATGTGTGTTATTTTTACTAACAACACTCAGAGTCATTGAAATGTGTGTTCTCTTTAGAGACCACACATGGATCCACTAGTGTCATTGCATGTGTGTTCTTTTTACTAACAACAACTAGAGTCATCGAAATGTGTATTCTTTTCACATACCACATATGGATCCACCACTGTCATTGCATGTGTGTTCTTTTTACTAACAACAAACAGAGTCATTGCATGTGTGTTCTCTTTAGTAACAACAACCAGAGTCGTTGAAATGTGTGTTCTCTTTAGATACCACACATGGATCCACTAGTGTCATTGCATGTGTGTTCTTTTTACTAACAACGACCAGAGTCATTGAAATGTGTGTTCTCTTCAGAGATCACACATGGATCCACTAGTGTCATTACATGTGTGTTCTTTTTACTAACAACAACTGGAGTCATTGCATGTGTGTTCTTTTCACATACCATATATCGATCCACTAGTGTGATTGCATGTGTGCTCTTTTCACAATCCACCTATGGATCCACGAGTGTCATTGCATGTGTGTTCTTTTTACTAACAACAACTAGAGTCATTTCATGACTGTTCTTTTCACATACCACATATGGATCCACCAGGGTCATTGCATGTGTCTTCTTTTCACAATCCACCTATGGATCCACCAGTGTCATTGCATGTGTGTTCTTTTTACTAACAACAACCAGAGTCATTGAAATGTGTGTTCTCTTTAGAGACCACACATGGATCCACCAGTGTCATTGCATGTGTGGTCTTTTTACTAAAAACAACCAGTGTCATTACATGCGAGTTCTATTCACATACCACATGTGGATCCACCAGTGTCATTGCATGTGTGTTATCTTCAGAGACTACACATGGATCCACCAATGTCATTGCATGTGTGTTCTTGTTACCAACAACCAGAGTCATTGCATGTGTGTTGTTTTCACATACCACATATGGATCCACCAGTGTCATTGCATGTGTGTTCTTTTCACAATCCACCTATGGATCCACCAGTGTCATTGCATGTGTGTTCTTTTTACTAACAACAGCTTCAGTCATTTCATGACTGTTCTTTTCACATACCACATATGTATCCACCAGTGTCATTGAAATGTGTTTTCTCTTCAGAGACCACACATGGATCGACCAGTGTCATTACATGTGTGTTCTTTTTACTAACAACAACTGGAGTCATTGCATGTGTTTTCTTTTCACATACCATATATGGATCCACTAGTGTCATTGCATGTGTGCTCTTTTCACAATCCACCTATGGATCCGCTAGTGTCATTGCATGTGTGTTCTTTTTACTAACAACAACTAGAGTCATTTCATGACTGTTCTTTTCACATACCACATATGGATCCACCAGGGTCATTGCATGTGTGTTCTTTTCACAATCCACCTATGGATCCACCAGTGTCATTGCATGTGTGTTCTTTTTACTAACAACAACCAGAGTCATTGAAATGTGTGTTCTCTTTAGAGACCACACATGGATCCACCAGTGTCATTGCATGTGTGCTCTTTTTACTAACAACAACCAGTGTCATTGCATGCGAGTTCTTTTCACATACCACATATGGATCCACCAGTGTCATTGCATGTGTGTTCTCTTCAGAGACTACACATGGATCCACCAATGTCATTGCATGTGTGTTCTTCTTACCAACAACAACCAGCATCATTGCATGTGTGTTCTTTTCACATACCACATATGGATCCACCAGTGTCATTACATGTGTGTTCTTTTCACAATCCACCTATGGATCCACCAGTGTCATTGCATGTGTGTTCTTTTTACTAACAACAACTTCAGTCATTTCATGACTGTTCTTTTCACATACCACATATGTATCCACCAGTGTCATTGAAATGTGTGTTCTCTTCAGAGACCACACATGGATCGACCAGTGTCATTACATGTGTGTTCTTTTTACTAACAACAACTGGAGTCATTGCATGTGTGTTCATTTCACATACCACATATGGATCCACTAGTGTCATTGCATGTGCGCTCTTTTCACAAGCCACCTATGGATCCACCAGTGTCATTCCATGTGTGTTCTTTTTACTAACAACAACTAGAGTCATTGAAATGTGTGTTCTGTTCACATACCACCTATGGATCCACCAGTGTCATTCCATGTGTGTTCTTTCACAATCCACCTATGGATCCACCCGTGTCATTGCATGTGTGTTCTTTTTACTAACAACAACCAGAGTCATTGCATGTGTGTTCTTTTCACATACCACATATGGATCCACCAGTGTCATTGCATGTGTGTTATTTTCACAATCCACCTATGGATCCACTAGTGTCATTGCATGTGTGTTCTTTTTACTAACAACAACTAGAGTCATTTCTTGATTGTTCTTTTCACATACCACATATGGATCCACGAGTGTCATTGAAATGTGTGTTCTCTTTAGAGACCACACATGGATCCACCAATATCATTGCATGTGTGTTATTTTTACTAACAACAACTGGAGTCATTGCATGTGTGTTCTTTTCACATACCACATATGGATCCACTAGTGTCATTGAATGTGTGCTCTTTTCACAATCCACACATGGATCCACCAGTGTCATTGCATGTGTGTTCTTTTTACTAACAACAACTAGAGTCATTGCATGTGTGTTCTTTTCACATACCTAATTTGGATCCACCAGTGTCATTGCATGTGTGTTCTTTTCACAATCCACCTATGGATCCACTAGTGTCATTGCATGTGTGTTCTTTTTACTAACAACAACCAGAGTCATTGCATGTGTGTTCTTTTCACATACAACACATGGATCCACCAGTGTCATTGCATGTGTGTTTTTTTCACAATCCACCTATGGATCCACCAGTGTCATTGCATGTGTGTTCTTTTTACTAACAACAACTGGAGTCATTTCATGACTGTTCTTTGCACATACCACATATGGATCCACTAGTGTCATTGAAATGTGAGTTCTCTTCAGAGACCACACATGGATCCACCAGTGTCATTGCATGTGTGTTCTTTTTACTAACAACAACCAGTGTCATTGCATGTGTGTTCTTTTCACATACCACATATGGATCCACGAGTGTCATTGCATGTGTGTTCTCTTTAGAGACCACACATGGATCCACAAGTGTGATTGCATGTGTGTTCTTGTTACAAACAACAACCAGAGTCAGTGCATGTGTGTTCTCGTCACATACCACATATGGATCCACGAGTGTCATTGCATGTGTGTTCTTTTCACAATCCACCTATGGATCCACCAGTGTCATTGCATGTGTGTTCTTTTTACTAACAACAACTCGAGTTATTTCATGACTGTTCTTTCACATACCACATATGGATCCACTAGTGTCATTGTCTGTGTGTTATTTTCACAATCCACACATGGATCCACCAATGTCATTGCATGTGTGTTCTTTTTACCAACAACAACTGGAGTCATTGCATGTGTGTTCTTTTCACATACCACATACGGATCCACCAGTGTCATTGCCTGTGTGCTCTTTTCACAATCCACCTATGGATCCACCAGTGTCATTGCATGTGTGTTCTTTTTACTAACAACCAGAGTCATTGAAATGTGTGTTCTTTTCACATTCCACCTATGGATCCACCAATGTCATTGCATGTGTGTTCTTTTCACAATCCACCTATGGATCCACCAGTGTCATTGCATGTGTGTTCTTTGTACTAACAAGAACCAGAGTCATTGCATGTGTGTTCTTTTCACATACCACATATGGATCCACCAGTGTCATTGCATGTGTGTTCTTTTCACAATCCGCCTATGGATCCACCAGTGTCATTGCTTGTGTGTTATTTTTACTAACAACAACCAGAGTCATTGCATGTGTGTTCTTTTCACATACCACATATGGATCCACCAGTGTCATTGCATGTGTGTTCTTTTCACAATCCACCTATGGATCCACCAGTGTCATTGCATGTGTGTTCTTTTTACTAACAACAACTGGAGTCATTTCATGACTGTTCTTTTCACATACCACATATGGATCCACCGGTGTCATTGAAATGTGTGTTCTCTTCAGAGACCACACATGGATCCACCAGTGTCATTGCATGTGTGTTCTTTTTACTAACAACAACTAGAGTCATTGAAATGTGTGTTCTTTTCACATACCACCTATGGATCCACCAGTGTCATTGCATGTGTGTTCTTTTCACAATCCACCTATGGATCCACCAGTGTCATTGAATGTGTGTTCTTTTTACTAACAACAACCAGAGTCATTCCATCTGTGTTCTTTTCACATACCACATATGGATCCACCAGTGTCATTGCATGTGTGTTCTTTTTACTAACAACAACCAGAGTCATTGAAATGTGTGTTCTCTTTAGATACCACACATGGATCCACCAGTGTCATCGCATGTGTGTTCTTTTTACTAACAATAACCAGAGTCATTGAAATGTGTGTTCTTTACACATACCACATATGGATCCACCAGTGTCATTGCATGTGTGTTCTTTTTACTAACAACAACCAAAGTCATTGAATGTGTGTTCTCTTTACTAACAACAACTAGAGTCATTGAAATGTATGTTCTCTTTAGATACCACACATGGATCCACCAGTGTCATTGCATGTGTGTTCTTTTTACTAACAACAACCAGAGTCATTGAAATGTGTGTTCTCTTCAGAGACCACACATGGATCCACCAGTGTCATTACATGTGTGTTCTTTTAACTAACACCAACTGGAGTCATTGCATGTGTGTTCTTTTCACAATCCACCTATGGATCCACCAGTGTCATTGCATGTGTGTTATTTTTACTAACAACAACTGGAGTCATTGCATGTGTGTTCTTTTCACATACCACATATGGATCCACTAGTGTCATTGAATGTGTGCTCTTTTCACAATCCACACATGGATCCACCAGTGTCATTGCATGTGTGTTCTTTTTACTAACAACAACTAGAGTCATTGCATGTGTGTTCTTTTCACATACCTAATTTGGATCCACCAGTGTCATTGCATGTGTGTTCTTTTCACAATCCACCTATGGATCCACTAGTGTCATTGCATTAGTGTTCTTTTTACTAACAACAACCAGAGTCATTGCATGTGTGTTCTTTTCACATACAACATATGGATCCACCAGTGTCATTGCATGTGTGTTCTTTTCACAATCCACCTATGGATCCACCAGTGTCATTGCATGTGTGTTCTTTTTACTAACAACAACTGGAGTCATTTCATGACTGTTCTTTGCACATACCACATATGGATCCACCAGTGTCATTGAAATGTGAGTTCTCTTCAGAGACCACACATGGATCCACCAGTGTCATTGCATGTGTGTTCTTTTTACTAACAACAACCAGTGTCATTGCATGTGTGTTCTTTTCACATACCACATATGGATCCACGAGTGTCATTGCATGTGTGTTCTCTCTAGAGACCACACATGGATCCACAAGTGTGATTGCATGTGTGTTCTTGTTACAAACAACAACCAGAGTCAGTGCATGTTTGTTCTCGTCACATACCACATATGGATCCACGAGTGTCATTGCATGTGTGTTCTTTTCACAATCCACCTATGGATCCACCAGTGTCATTGCATGTGTGTTCTTTTTACTAACAACAACTCGAGTTATTTCATGACTGTTCTTTCACATACCACATATGGATCCACTAGTGTCATTGTCTGTGTGTTATTTTCACAATCCACACATGGATCCACCAATGTCATTGCATGTGTGTTCTTTTTACCAACAACAACTGGAGTCATTGCATGTGTGTTCTTTTCACATACCACATACGGATCCACCAGTGTCATTGCCTGTGTGCTCTTTTCACAATCCACCTATGGATCCACCAGTGTCATTGCATGTGTGTTCTTTTTACTAACAACCAGAGTCATTGAAATGTGTGTTCTTTTCACATTCCACCTATGGATCCACCAATGTCATTGCATGTGTGTTCTTTTCACAATCCACCTATGGATCCACCAGTGTCATTGCATGTGTGTTCTTTGTACTAACAAGAACCAGAGTCATTGCATGTGTGTTCTTTTCACATACCACATATGGATCCACCAGTGTCATTGCATGTGTGTTCTTTTCACAATCCGCCTATGGATCCACCAGTGTCATTGCTTGTGTGTTATTTTTACTAACAACAACCAGAGTCATTGCATGTGTGTTCTTTTCACATACCACATATGGATCCACCAGTGTCATTGCATGTGTGTTCTTTTCACAATCCACCTATGGATCCACCAGTGTCATTGCATGTGTGTTCTTTTTACTAACAACAACTGGAGTCATTTCATGACTGTTCTTTTCACATACCACATATGGATCCACCGGTGTCATTGAAATGTGTGTTCTCTTCAGAGACCACACATGGATCCACCAGTGTCATTGCATGTGTGTTCTTTTTACTAACAACAACTAGAGTCATTGAAATGTGTGTTCTTTTCACATACCACCTATGGATCCACCAGTGTCATTGCATGTGTGTTCTTTTCACAATCCACCTATGGATCCACCAGTGTCATTGAATGTGTGTTCTTTTTACTAACAACAACCAGAGTCATTCCATCTGTGTTCTTTTCACATACCACATATGGATCCACCAGTGTCATTGCATGTGTGTTCTTTTTACTAACAACAACCAGAGTCATTGAAATGTGTGTTCTCTTTAGATACCACACATGGATCCACCAGTGTCATCGCATGTGTGTTCTTTTTACTAACAATAACCAGAGTCATTGAAATGTGTGTTCTTTACACATACCACATATGGATCCACCAGTGTCATTGCATGTGTGTTCTTTTTACTAACAACAACCAAAGTCATTGAATGTGTGTTCTCTTTACTAACAACAACTAGAGTCATTGAAATGTATGTTCTCTTTAGATACCACACATGGATCCACCAGTGTCATTGCATGTGTGTTCTTTTTACTAACAACAACCAGAGTCATTGAAATGTGTGTTCTCTTCAGAGACCACACATGGATCCACCAGTGTCATTACATGTGTGTTCTTTTAACTAACACCAACTGGAGTCATTGCATGTGTGTTCTTTTCACAATCCACCTATGGATCCACCAGTGTCATTGCATGTGTGTTATTTTTACTAACAACAACTGGAGTCATTGCATGTGTGTTCTTTTCACATACCACATATGGATCCACTAGTGTCATTGAATGTGTGCTCTTTTCACAATCCACACATGGATCCACCAGTGTCATTGCATGTGTGTTCTTTTTACTAACAACAACTAGAGTCATTGCATGTGTGTTCTTTTCACATACCTAATTTGGATCCACCAGTGTCATTGCATGTGTGTTCTTTTCACAATCCACCTATGGATCCACTAGTGTCATTGCATTAGTGTTCTTTTTACTAACAACAACCAGAGTCATTGCATGTGTGTTCTTTTCACATACAACATATGGATCCACCAGTGTCATTGCATGTGTGTTCTTTTCACAATCCACCTATGGATCCACCAGTGTCATTGCATGTGTGTTCTTTTTACTAACAACAACTGGAGTCATTTCATGAATGTTCTTTGCACATACCACATATGGATCCACCAGTGTCATTGAAATGTGAGTTCTCTTCAGAGACCACACATGGATCCACCAGTGTCATTGCATGTGTGTTCTTTTTACTAACAACAACCAGTGTCATTGCATGTGTGTTCTTTTCACATACCACATATGGATCCACGAGTGTCATTGCATGTGTGTTCTCTCTAGAGACCACACATGGATCCACAAGTGTGATTGCATGTGTGTTCTTGTTACAAACAACAACCAGAGTCAGTGCATGTTTGTTCTCGTCACATACCACATATGGATCCACGAGTGTCATTGCATGTGTGTTCTTTTCACAATCCACCTATGGATCCACCAGTGTCATTGCATGTGTGTTCTTTTTACTAACAACAACTCGAGTTATTTCATGACTGTTCTTTCACATACCACATATGGATCCACTAGTGTCATTGCCTGTGTGTTATTTTCACAATCCACACATGGATCCACCAGTGTCATTGCATGTGTGTTCTTTTTACCAACAACAACTGGAGTCATTGCATGTGTGTTCTTTTCACATACCACATACGGATCCACCAGTGTCATTGCCTGTGTGCTCTTTTCACAATCCACCTATGGATCCACCAGTGTCATTGCATGTGTGTTCTTTTTACTAACAACCAGAGTCATTGAAATGTGTGTTCTTTTCACATTCCACCTATGGATCCACCAATGTCATTGCATGTGTGTTCTTTTCACAATCCACCTATGGATCCACCAGTGTCATTGCATGTGTGTTCTTTGTACTAACAAGAACCAGAGTCATTGCATGTGTGTTCTTTTCACATACCACATATGGATCCACCAGTGTCATTGCATGTGTGTTCTTTTCACAATCCGCCTATGGATCCACCAGTGTCATTGCTTGTGTGTTATTTTTACTAACAACAACCAGAGTCATTGCATGTGTGTTCTTTTCACAATCCACCTATGGATCCACCAGTGTCATTCCATGTGTGTTCTTTTTACTAACAACAACCAGAGTCATTGAAATGTGTGTTCTTTTCACATCCCACCTATGGATCCACCAGTGTCATTCCATGTGTGTTCTTTTCACAATCCACCTATGGATCCACCAGTGTCATTGCATGTGTGTTCTTTTTACTAACAACATCCAGATTCATTGCATGTGTGTTCTTTTCACATACCACATATGGATCCACTAGTGTCATTGCATGTGTGTTCTTTTTACGAAAAACACTCAGGGTCATTGAAATGTGTGTTCTCTTTAGAGACCACACATGGATCCACGAGTGTCATTGCATGTGTGTTCTTTTTACTAACAACAACTAGAGTCATTGAAATGTGTGTTCTTTTCACATACCACATATGGATCCACCAGTGTCATTGCATGTGTGTTCTTTTTACTAACAACAACCAGAGTCATTGCATGTGTGTTCTCTTTACTAACAACAACCAGAGTCATTGAAATGTGTGTTCTCTTTAGATACCACACATGGATCCACTAGTCTCATTGCATGTGTGTTCTTTTTACTAACAACAACCTAAGTCATTGAAATGTGTGTTCTCTTCAGAGACCACACATGGATCCACCAGTGTCATTACATGTGTGTTCTTTTTACTAACAACAACTGGAGTCATTGCATGTGTTTTCTTTTCACATACCATATATGGATCCACTAGTGTCATTGCATGTGTGCTCTTTTCACAATCCACCTATGGATCCGCTAGTGTCATTGCATGTGTGTTCTTTTTACTAACAACAACTAGAGTCATTTCATGACTATTCTTTTCACATACCACATATGGATCCACCAGGGTCATTGCATGTGTGTTCTTTTCACAATCCACCTATGGATCCACCAGTGTTATTGCATGTGTGTTCTTTTTACTAACAACAACCAGAGTCATTGAAATGTGTGTTCTCTTTAGAGACCACACATGGATCCACCAGTGTCATTGCATGTGTGCTCTTTTTACTAACAACAACCAGTGTCATTGCATGCGAGTTCTTTTCACATACCACATATGGATCCACCAGTGTCATTGCATGTGTGTTCTCTTCAGAGACTACACATGGATCCACCAATGTCATTGCATGTGTGTTCTTCTTACCACCAACAACCAGCGTCATTGCATGTGTGTTCTTTTCACATACCACATATGGATCCACCAGTGTTATTACATGTGTGTTCTTTTCACAATCCACCTATGGATCCACCAGTGTCATTGCATGTGTGTTCTTTTTACTAACAACAACTTCAGTCATTTCATGACCGTTCTTTTCACATACCACATATGTATCCACCAGTGTCATTGAAATGTGTGTTCTCTTCAGAGACCACACATGGATCGACCAGTGTCATTACATGTGTGTTCTTTTTACTAACAACAACTGGAGTCATTGCATGTGTGTTCATTTCACATACCACATATGGATCCACTAGTGTCATTGCATGTGCGCTCTTTTCACAAGCCACCTATGGATCCACCAGTGTCATTGCATGTGTGTTCTTTTTACTAACAACAACTAGAGTCATTGAAATGTGTGTTCTGTTCACATACCACCTATGGATCCACCAGTGTCATTCCATGTGTGTTCTTTCACAATCCACCTATGGATCCACCCGTGTCATTGCATGTGTGTTCTTTTTACTAACAACAACCAGAGTCATTGCATGTGTGTTCTTTTCACATACCACATATGGATTCACCAGTGTCATTGCATGTGTGTTATTTTTACTAACAACACTCAGAGTCATTGAAATGTGTGTTCCCTTTAGAGACCACACATGGATCCACTAGTGTCATTGCATGTGTGTTCTTTTTACTAACAACAACTAGAGTCATCGAAATGTGTGTTCTTTTCACATACCACATATGGATCCACCAGTGTCATTGCATGTGTGTTCTTTTTACTAACAACAAACAGAGTCATTGCATGTGTGTTCTCTTTAGTAACAACAACCAGAGTCGTTGAAATGTGTGTTCTCTTTAGATACCACACATGGATCCACTAGTGTCATTGCATGTGTGTTCTTTTTACTAACAACGACCAGAGTCATTGAAATGTGTGTTCTCTTCAGAGATCACACATGGATCCACTAGTGTCATTACATGTGTGTTCTTTTTACTAACAACAACTGGAGTCATTGCATGTGTGTTCTTTTCACATACCATATATCGATCCACTAGTGTGATTGCATGTGTGCTCTTTTCACAATCCACCTATGGATCCACGAGTGTCATTGCATGTGTGTTCTTTTTACTAACAACAACTAGAGTCATTTCATGACTGTTCTTTTCACATACCACATATGGATCCACCAGGGTCATGGCATGTGTGTTCTTTTCACAATCCACCTATGGATCCACCAGTGTCATTGCATGTGTGTTCTTTTTACTAAAAACAACCAGAGTCATTGAAATGTGTGTTCTCTTTAGAGACCACACATGGATCCACCAGTGTCATTGCATGTGTGGTCTTTTTACTAACAACAACCAGTGTCATTACATGCGAGTTCTATTCACATACCACATATGGATCCACCAGTGTCATTGCATGTGTGTTATCTTCAGAGACTACACATGGATCCACCAATGTCATTGCATGTGTGTTCTTGTTACCAACAACCAGAGTCATTGCATGTGTGTTCTTTTCACATACCACATATGGATCCACCGGTGTCATTGAAATGCGTGTTCTCTTCAGAGACCACACATGGATCCACCAGTGTCATTGCATGTGTGTTGTTTTTACTAACAACAACCAGAGTCATTGCATGTCTGTTCTTTTTACATACCACATATGGATCCACCAGTGTCATTGCATGTGTGTTATTTCACACTCCACCTATGGATCCACCAGTGTCATTGCATCTGTATTCTTTTTACTAACAACAACTAGAGTCATTTCATGACTGTTCTTTTCACATACCACATATGGATCCACCAGTGTCATTGCATGTGTGTTCTTTTTACTAACAACAACAAGAATCACTGCATGTGTGTTCTCTTCAGAGACGACACATGGATCCAGCAATGTCATTGCATGTGTGTTCTTTTCACAATCCACCTATGGATCCACCAATGTTATTGCATGTGTGTTCTTTTTACTAACAACAACCAGAGTCATTTCATGACTGTTCTTTTCACATACCACATATGGATCCACGAGTGTCATTGAAATGTGTGTTCTCTTTAGAGATCACACATGGATCCACCAGTGTCATTGCATGTGTGTTCTTTTTACTAACAACAACTGGAGTCATTGCATGTGTGTTCTTTTCACATACCACATATGGATCCACCAGTGTCACTGTATGTGTGCTCTTTTCACAATCCACCTATGGATGCACCAGTGTCATTCCATGTGTGTTCTTTTTACTAACAACAACCAGAGTCATTGCATGTGTGTTCTTTTCACATACCACATATGGATCCACCAGTGTCATTGCATGTGTGTTCTTTTCACAATCACCTATGGCTCCACCAGTGTCATTGCATGTGTGTTCTTTTTACTAACAACAACCAGAGTCATTGAAATGTGTGTTCTTTTCCCATCCCACCTATGGATCCACCAGTGTCATTCCATGTGTGTTCTTTTCACAATCCACCTATGGATCCACCAGTGTCATTGCATGTGTGTTCTTTTTACTAACAACAACCAGATTCATTGCATGTGTGTTCTTTTCACATACCACATATGGATCCACTAGTGTCATTGCATGTGTGTTCTTTTTACGAAAAACACTCAGGGTCATTGAAATGTGTGTTCTCTTTAGAGACCACACATGGATCCACGAGTGTCATTGCATGTGTGTTCTTTTTACTAACAACAACTAGAGTCATTGAAATGTGTGTTCTTTTCACATACCACATATGGATCCACCAGTGTCATTGCATGTGTGTTCTTTTTACTAACAACAACCAGAGTCATTGCATGTGTGTTCTCTTTACTAACAACAACCAGACTCATTGAAATGTGTGTTCTCTTTAGATACCACACATGGATCCACTAGTCTCATTGCATGTGTGTTGTTTTTACTAACAACAACCTAAGTCATTGAAATGTGTTTTCGCTTCAGAGACCACACATGGATCGACCAGTGTCATTACATGTGTGTTCTTTTTACTAACAACAACTGGAGTCATTGCATGTGTTTTCTTTTCACATACCATATATGGATCCACTAGTGTCATTGCATGTGTGCTCTTTTCACAATCCACCTATGGATCCGCTAGTGTCATTGCATGTGTGTTCTTTTTACTAACAACAACTAGAGTCATTTCATGACTGTTCTTTTCACATACCACATATGGATCCACCAGGGTCATTGCATGTGTGTTCTTTTCACAATCCACCTATGGATCCACCAGTGTTATTGCATGTGTGTTCTTTTTACTAACAACAACCAGAGTCATTGAAATGTGTGTTCTCTTTAGAGACCACACATGGATCCACCAGTGTCATTGCATGTGTGCTCTTTTTACTAACAACAACCAGTGTCATTGCATGCGAGTTCTTTTCACATACCACATATGGATCCACCAGTGTCATTGCATGTGTGTTCTCTTCAGAGACTACACATGGATCCACCAATGTCATTGCATGTGTGTTCTTCTTACCACCAACAACCAGCGTCATTGCATGTGTGTTCTTTTCACATACCACATATGGATCCACCAGTGTCATTACATGTGTGTTCTTTTCACAATCCACCTATGGACCCACCAGTGTCATTGCATGTGTGTTCTTTTTACTAACAACAACTTCAGTCATTTCATGACCGTTCTTTTCACATACCACATATGTATCCACCAGTGTCATTGAAATGTGTGTTCTCTTCAGAGACCACACATGGATCGACCAGTGTCATTACATGTGTGTTCTTTTTACTAACAACAACTGGAGTCATTGCATGTGTGTTCATTTCACATACCACATATGGATCCACTAGTGTCATTGCATGTGCGCTCTTTTCACAAGCCACCTATGGATCCACCAGTGTCATTGCATGTGTGTTCTTTTTACTAACAACAACTAGAGTCATTGAAATGTGTGTTCTGTTCACATACCACCTATGGATCCACCAGTGTCATTCCATGTGTGTTCTTTCACAATCCACCTATGGATCCACCCGTGTCATTGCATGTGTGTTCTTTTTACTAACAACAACCAGAGTCATTGCATGTGTGTTCTTTTCACATACCACATATGGATTCACCAGTGTCATTACATGTGTGTTATTTTTACTAACAACACTAAGAGTCATTGAAATGTGTGTTCTCTTTAGATACCACACATGGATCCACTAGTGTCATTGCATGTGTGTTCTTTTTACTAACAACAACTAGAGTCATCGAAATGTGTGTTCTTTTCACATACCACATATGCATCCACCACTGTCATTGCATGTGTGTTCTTTTTACTAACAACAAACAGAGTCATTGCATGTGTGTTCTCTTTAGTAACAACAACCAGAGTCGTTGAAATGTGTGTTCTCTTTAGATACCACACATGGATCCACTAGTGTCATTGCATGTGTGTTCTTTTTACTAACAACGACCAGAGTCATTGAAATGTGTGTTCTCTTCAGAGATCACACATGGATCCACTAGTGTCATTACATGTGTGTTCTTTTTACTAACAACAACTGGAGTCATTGCATGTGTGTTCTTTTCACATACCATATATCGATCCACTAGTGTGATTGCATGTGTGCTCTTTTCACAATCCACCTATGGATCCACGAGTGTCATTGCATGTGTGTTCTTTTTACTAACAACAACTAGAGCCATTTCATGACTGTTCTTTTCACATACCACATATGGATCCACCAGGGTCATTGCATGTGTCTTCTTTTCACAATCCACCTATGGATCCACCAGTGTCATTGCATGTGTGTTCTTTTTACTAACAACAACCAGAGTCATTGAAATGTGTGTTCTCTTTAGAGACCACACATGGATCCACCAGTGTCATTGCATGTGTGGTCTTTTTACTAAAAACAACCAGTGTCATTACATGCGAGTTCTATTCACATACCACATGTGGATCCACCAGTGTCATTGCATGTGTGTTATCTTCAGAGACTACACATGGATCCACCAATGTCATTGCATGTGTGTTCTTGTTACCAACAACCAGAGTCATTGCATGTGTGTTGTTTTCACATACCACATATGGATCCACCAGTGTCATTGCATGTGTGTTCTTTTCACAATCCACCTATGGATCCACCAGTGTCATTGCATGTGTGTTCTTTTTACTAACAACAGCTTCAGTCATTTCATGACTGTTCTTTTCACATACCACATATGTATCCACCAGTGTCATTGAAATGTGTTTTCTCTTCAGAGACCACACATGGATCGACTAGTGTCATTACATGTGTGTTCTTTTTACTAACAACAACTGGAGTCATTGCATGTGTTTTCTTTTCACATACCATATATGGATCCACTAGTGTCATTGCATGTGTGCTCTTTTCAGAATACACCTATGGATCCGCTAGTGTCATTGCATGTGTGTTCTTTTTACTAACAACAACTAGAGTCATTTCATGACTGTTCTTTTCACATACCACATATGGATCCACCAGGGTCATTGCATGTGTGTTCTTTTCACAATCCACCTATGGATCCACCAGTGTCATTGCATGTGTGTTCTTTTTACTAACAACAACCAGAGTCATTGAAATGTGTGTTCTCTTTAGAGACCACACATGGATCCACCAGTGTCATTGCATGTGTGCTCTTTTTACTAACAACAACCAGTGTCATTGCATGCGAGTTCTTTTCACATACCACATATGGATCCACCAGTGTCATTGCATGTGTGTTCTCTTCAGAGACTACACATGGATCCACCAATGTCATTGCATGTGTGTTCTTCTTACCAACAACAACCAGCATCATTGCATGTGTGTTCTTTTCACATACCACATATGGATCCACCAGTGTCATTACATGTGTGTTCTTTTCACAATCCACCTATGGATCCACCAGTGTCATTGCATGTGTGTTCTTTTTACTAACAACAACTTCAGTCATTTCATGACTGTTCTTTTCACATACCACATATGTATCCACCAGTGTCATTGAAATGTGTGTTCTCTTCAGAGACCACACATGGATCGACCAGTGTCATTACATGTGTGTTCTTTTTACTAACAACAACTGGAGTCATTGCATGTGTGTTCATTTCACATACCACATATGGATCCACTAGTGTCATTGCATGTGCGCTCTTTTCACAAGCCACCTATGGATCCACCAGTGTCATTCCATGTGTGTTCTTTTTACTAACAACAACTAGAGTCATTGAAATGTGTGTTCTGTTCACATACCACCTATGGATCCACCAGTGTCATTCCATGTGTGTTCTTTCACAATCCACCTATGGATCCACCCGTGTCATTGCATGTGTGTTCTTTTTACTAACAACAACCAGAGTCATTGCATGTGTGTTCTTTTCACATACCACATATGGATCCACCAGTGTCATTGCATGTGTGTTATTTTCACAATCCACCTATGGATCCACTAGTGTCATTGCATGTGTGTTCTTTTTACTAACAACAACTAGAGTCATTTCTTGATTGTTCTTTTCACATACCACATATGGATCCACGAGTGTCATTGAAATGTGTGTTCTCTTTAGAGACCACACATGGATCCACCAATATCATTGCATGTGTGTTATTTTTACTAACAACAACTGGAGTCATTGCATGTGTGTTCTTTTCACATACCACATATGGATCCACTAGTGTCATTGAATGTGTGCTCTTTTCACAATCCACACATGGATCCACCAGTGTCATTGCATGTGTGTTCTTTTTACTAACAACAACTAGAGTCATTGCATTTGTGTTCTTTTCACATACCTAATTTGGATCCACCAGTGTCATTGCATGTGTGTTCTTTTCACAATCCACCTATGGATCCACTAGTGTCATTGCATGTGTGTTCTTTTTACTAACAACAACCAGAGTCATTGCATGTGTGTTCTTTTCACATACAACATATGGATCCACCAGTGTCATTGCATGTGTGTTCTTTTCACAATCCACCTATGGATCCACCAGTGTCATTGCATGTGTGTTCTTTTTACTAACAACAACTGGAGTCATTTCATGACTGTTCTTTTCACATACCACATATGGATCCACTAGTGTCATTGAAATGTGAGTTCTCTTCAGAGACCACACATGGATCCACCAGTGTCATTGCATGTGTGTTCTTTTTACTAACAACAACCAGTGTCATTGCATGTGTGTTCTTTTCACATACCACATATGGATCCACGAGTGTCATTGCATGTGTGTTCTCTTTAGAGACCACACATGGATCCACAAGTGTGATTGCATGTGTGTTCTTGTTACAAACAACAACCAGAGTCAGTGCATGTGTGTTCTCGTCACATACCACATATGGATCCACGAGTGTCATTGCATGTGTGTTCTTTTCACAATCCACCTATGGATCCACCAGTGTCATTGCATGTGTGTTCTTTTTACTAACAACAACTCGAGTTATTTCATGACTGTTCTTTCACATACCACATATGGATCCACTAGTGTCATTGTCTGTGTGTTATTTTCACAATCCACACATGGATCCACCAATGTCATTGCATGTGTGTTCTTTTTACCAACAACAACTGGAGTCATTGCATGTGTGTTCTTTTCACATACCACATACGGATCCACCAGTGTCATTGCCTGTGTGCTCTTTTCACAATCCACCTATGGATCCACCAGTGTCATTGCATGTGTGTTCTTTTTACTAACAACCAGAGTCATTGAAATGTGTGTTCTTTTCACATTCCACCTATGGATCCACCAATGTCATTGCATGTGTGTTCTTTTCACAATCCACCTATGGATCCACCAGTGTCATTGCATGTGTGTTCTTTGTACTAACAAGAACCAGAGTCATTGCATGTGTGTTCTTTTCACATACCACATATGGATCCACCAGTGTCATTGCATGTGTGTTCTTTTCACAATCCGCCTATGGATCCACCAGTGTCATTGCTTGTGTGTTATTTTTACTAACAACAACCAGAGTCATTGCATGTGTGTTCTTTTCACATACCACATATGGATCCACCAGTGTCATTGCATGTGTGTTCTTTTCACAATCCACCTATGGATCCACCAGTGTCATTGCATGTGTGTTCTTTTTACTAACAACAACTGGAGTCATTTCATGACTGTTCTTTTCACATACCACATATGGATCCACCGGTGTCATTGAAATGTGTGTTCTCTTCAGAGACCACACATGGATCCACCAGTGTCATTGCATGTGTGTTCTTTTTACTAACAACAACTAGAGTCATTGAAATGTGTGTTCTTTTCACATACCACCTATGGATCCACCAGTGTCATTGCATGTGTGTTCTTTTCACAATCCACCTATGGATCCACCAGTGTCATTGAATGTGTGTTCTTTTTACTAACAACAACCAGAGTCATTCCATCTGTGTTCTTTTCACATACCACATATGGATCCACCAGTGTCATTGCATGTGTGTTCTTTTTACTAACAACAACCAGAGTCATTGAAATGTGTGTTCTCTTTAGATACCACACATGGATCCACCAGTGTCATCGCATGTGTGTTCTTTTTACTAACAATAACCAGAGTCATTGAAATGTGTGTTCTTTACACATACCACATATGGATCCACCAGTGTCATTGCATGTGTGTTCTTTTTACTAACAACAACCAAAGTCATTGAATGTGTGTTCTCTTTACTAACAACAACTAGAGTCATTGAAATGTATGTTCTCTTTAGATACCACACATGGATCCACCAGTGTCATTGCATGTGTGTTCTTTTTACTAACAACAACCAGAGTCATTGAAATGTGTGTTCTCTTCAGAGACCACACATGGATCCACCAGTGTCATTACATGTGTGTTCTTTTAACTAACACCAACTGGAGTCATTGCATGTGTGTTCTTTTCACAATCCACCTATGGATCCACCAGTGTCATTGCATGTGTGTTATTTTTACTAACAAAAACTGGAGTCATTGCATGTGTGTTCTTTTCACATACCACATATGGATCCACTAGTGTCATTGAATGTGTGCTCTTTTCACAATCCACACATGGATCCACCAGTGTCATTGCATGTGTGTTCTTTTTACTAACAACAACTAGAGTCATTGCATGTGTGTTCTTTTCACATACCTAATTTGGATCCACCAGTGTCATTGCATGTGTGTTCTTTTCACAATCCACCTATGGATCCACTAGTGTCATTGCATTAGTGTTCTTTTTACTAACAACAACCAGAGTCATTGCATGTGTGTTCTTTTCACATACAACATATGGATCCACCAGTGTCATTGCATGTGTGTTCTTTTCACAATCCACCTATGGATCCACCAGTGTCATTGCATGTGTGTTCTTTTTACTAACAACAACTGGAGTCATTTCATGACTGTTCTTTGCACATACCACATATGGATCCACCAGTGTCATTGAAATGTGAGTTCTCTTCAGAGACCACACATGGATCCACCAGTGTCATTGCATGTGTGTTCTTTTTACTAACAACAACCAGTGTCATTGCATGTGTGTTCTTTTCACATACCACATATGGATCCACGAGTGTCATTGCATGTGTGTTCTCTCTAGAGACCACACATGGATCCACAAGTGTGATTGCATGTGTGTTCTTGTTACAAACAACAACCAGAGTCAGTGCATGTTTGTTCTCGTCACATACCACATATGGATCCACGAGTGTCATTGCATGTGTGTTCTTTTCACAATCCACCTATGGATCCACCAGTGTCATTGCATGTGTGTTCTTTTTACTAACAACAACTCGAGTTATTTCATGACTGTTCTTTCACATACCACATATGGATCCTCTAGTGTCATTGCCTGTGTGTTATTTTCACAATCCACACATGGATCCACCAGTGTCATTGCATGTGTGTTCTTTTTACCAACAACAACTGGAGTCATTGCATGTGTGTTCTTTTCACATACCACATACGGATCCACCAGTGTCATTGCCTGTGTGCTCTTTTCACAATCCACCTATGGATCCACCAATGTCATTGCATGTGTGTTCTTTTTACTAACAACCAGAGTCATTGAAATATGTGTTCTTTTCACATTCCACCTATGGATCCACCAATGTCATTGCATGTGTGTTCTTTTCACAATCCACCTATGGATCCACCAGTGTCATTGCATGTGTGTTCTTTGTACTAACAAGAACCAAAGTCATTGCATGTGTGTTCTTTTCACATACCACATATGGATCCACCAGTGTCATTGCATGTGTGTTCTTTTCACAATCCGCCTATGGATCCACCAGTGTCATTGCTTGTGTGTTATTTTTACTAACAACAACCAGAGTTATTGCATGTGTGTTCTTTTCACATACCACATATGGATCCACCAGTGTCATTGCATGTGTGTTCGTTTCACAATCCACCTATGGATCCACCAGTGTCATTGCATGTGTGTTCTTTTTACTAACAACCAGAGTCATTGCATGTGTGTTCTTTTCACATACCACATATGGATCCACCGGTGTCATTGAAATGTGTGTTCTCTTCAGAGACCACACATGGATCCACCAGTGTCATTGCATGTGTGTTGTTTTTACTAACAACAACTAGAGTCATGGCATGTGTGTTCTTTTCACATACCACATATGGATCCACCAGTGTCATTGCATGTGTGTTGTTTCACACTCCACCTATGGATCCACCAGTGTCATTGCATGTGTGTTCTTTTTACTAACAACAACTAGAGTCATTTCATGACTGTTCTTTTCACATACCACATATGGATCCACCAGTGTCATTGCATGTGTGTTCTTTTTACTAACAACAACCAGAGTCACTGCATGTGTGTTCTCTTCAGAGACCACACATGGATCCAGCAGTGTCATTGCATGTGTGTTCTTTTCACAATCCACCTATGGATCCACCAGTGTTATTGCATATGTGTTCTTTTTACTAACAACAACTAGAGTTATTTCATGACTGTTCTTTTCACATACCACATATGGATCCACGAGTGTCATTGAAATGTGTGTTCTCTTTAGAGACCACACATGGATCCACCAGTGTCATTGCATGTGTGTTCTTTTTACTAACAACAACTGGAGTCATTGCATGTGTGTTCTTTTCACATACCACATAGGGATCCACCAGTGTCATTGCATGTGTGCTCTTTTCACAATCCACCTATGGATGCACCATTGTCATTCCATGTGTGTTCTTTTTACTAACAACAACCAGGGTCATTGCATGTGTGTTGTTTTCACATAACACATATGGATCCACTAGTGTCATTGCATGTGTGTTCTTTTCACAATCACCTATGGCTCCACCAGTGTCATTGCATGTGTGTTCTTTTTACTAACAACAACCAGAGTCATTGAAATGTGTGTTCTTTTCACATACCACCTATGGATCCACCAGTGTCATTCCATGTGTGTTCTTTTCACAATCGACCTATGGATCCACCCGTGTCATTGCATGTGTGTTCTTTTTACTAACAACAACCAGAGTCATGCAAAGTGACAAAACATTATTAATTAAAGCATAAAGTGATATTACAAGTCAAAAACTAAATAATCATAGAGGCTAAGGTGACTGGTTCATAGTATTGACATGGTGTACGCATGTGCCAAGTCAACCCAAATAAAGCATCAAAGGAGAATACCACAATATTAAGGCTTTTGTATGCTAAAACAACGCATGATCCTTTCAAGGCACATTAAGCAATCTCAATTGTTTGGAACAAGTCATGCTACAGCAATAATTACTAAGCATAAGGTCAAAGCAATATCAAACATGACATGCTAGAGTCTAGGACACAGTCAAAACAAGCTCCTTTTCTACCACTTACAAGCATGAATCTTCCTACTCTTTTCCAACACCAATAAACTTATTTGAAACCACATATGAATGCGGGGTCAAACCAATTTATTTAAGCAAACCAAACAAAAGAAAACTAAAAAAACAAAGACACTCCAAGAACAACACAATTGTGCATCAAACAATAAAAATGAAGTGTTTTGGAAGAAAAACCTGAGATTTTTATTGATGAAGAAGGGGATGTCTTGGGCATCCCCAAGCTTTGACGCTTGTACTTCTTGAATATTTCTTGGGGTGACACGGGTGGCATCCCCAAGCTTGAGCTTTTGTCCATACTTCATCTCATCACATTATTCTTCCCTACACATGAAAATTTCCTTCATACAAAACTTCACACAATCTTCATTAGCAACATTAGTGTATTCAAGATAATAAGTCTTTGGGTTTAGTTTCAACACAAGTAAAACCTCCATTACTGTAGCAGTTCCTTCTAAAATCTCAAATGATCAAAGAGAACTCAAAGAGAAAGAGATTAAGAGGCAAATGCAAATAATGGCAGAAATCTGTCAAAACAGACCAACAGGTAAAAATCGATTTTTGCAAAGACCTTATGTTCATCATATCGAAAAGTGATAAACTAATGAAAGTTAGATAATAACCTGGGGAATAAGCACAGAGAATTACAGCTCGATCCGACGTACAGGGATTTTTCACGATTTTTTACAGTGAAGCACAAAAATCTGTTTCAGGACAGCAACTTTCCAAAGGATTACTTCTCTCTCATTAGAGGTTATTTTTGGCACAAAAACCACACAAAAAGGATAAGGAGAGGTTATTACTGAAACAATAACTTCCAAGACTCAACAAAATAAAAACTTAATGAAAATAAAAATAATTCGGATTATCTGCCAATAGTGCTTTTCTTTAACGCCTTTGAGCTAGGCTCAGTAATTTGAGAAGATGCTCACACAAGAAATATGAATTGAAGCAAAAGAGAGCCTCAAGGAGCAAATATGAAATACATTTAAGTGTAACCCACTTCCTATGCATAGGAATCTTGTAAGAAAATAAATCAAAGAAGCACATAGTAACAAGAATGGGTAGATAAAACAAGAGCAATTTCGGAACTCTCAATATAAAGAGAGGTGTTTTAGTAACATGAGAATTCCAACAACCATATTTTCCTCTCTCACAATGATTTTCAGTAGCATCATGAACAAACTCAACAATATAGATATCACACTCATCCTCCTTCGGTAAGCATGAAGGGCGATCAAATAGGGTATTAGTTAAAGAGTTACTCTTATTGGGAGGTAGACATTGGTATCTGCTCCATTCTTCCTCCTCTTGATCACCACTCTCCTCCTCTTTTTCATCTAATGAGCATCTAGTTTCAGCAATTTCTTCTTCCATAGGCTCCTGCAAGGCATTAGTCTGTTCCGTTGGTGGAGAGCATCTATTAAGATATTTAAGAATATATCCATTTTCTTCCTTGTAATTATCAAAGAAAAATTTAAGTATATCATAAACCTCATATTTATAAGGTGCATCATCAGTATTTTCAAGAAAATAAGTAAGTTCGAATGCACCCTTCCAAGAAATAAATTCTTCAATTTGTTCCACATCAGAAAAGTCATAATTTCCCTTAACATAAGAAGATATGGTAACATTATCATTATACTCACATTGAAAAGGGAGGTGTTTATACCTCCTACAGAAACAAGATTTATCAAAGAAGTAAGTAACATTATAAGTAGAGCTAACGTTTCTAGCGATGGTATACAATTTATTAATTTGTTCCCATAAGTGTTTCCCTTTTTGTGACAAGCGGTGTTCCTCATAATATTTTTGTTCTTCTGTGAACCCACCTTGCCAATAAGATCTAGTTTCAAAGAAACAAACCATTGATAGAAAGCATGATAAAGCAAGACAATAACAGACCAACAAAAATAACAACTATAGTAGGAACTAATTTTTTTTGTATTTTTGATAAAAAGAAGCAAACAAAATAAAGTAGAGAAACTAAGCAAAACAATAACAAAGTAAAACGATTGGTTGTGAGAGACTCCCCTTGCAAGAATCTTCTTTCTCCCTGAAACTTGATTGACGAGGAGGAAGAGATTGAAGTTGTCCTTAACTCCCCAGCAACGGCACCAGAAAAAGTGCTTGATGGCTCAAAATATGTAGAGCTTGTTGGGAACCCCAAGAGCAAGGTATGATGAGCACAGTAGCAAGTTTTCCCTCAGTTATGAAACCAAGGTTATCGAACCAGTAGGAGTAAGGAAACAACTCCAAGGTGTTGCTAGCAACTTGGAATCCTGCACAACACAACCACAGAACTTTGCCCCAACTTTCAATGAGGTTGTCAATCTCACTGGTTTTGCTGAAAACAAAGGATTAAACGTATAATGTGGAAGACAGTAATTGCTTGCACAAAGTAAATAGTAAACGGTAAACAGTAGATGGTATATCAATGGTAAAGGAATGGACTAGGGTCCACAGTTCACTAGAGGTGTTTCTCCTTAAGATAAATAGCATGTTGGGTGAACAAATTATAGCGGGGCAATTGACAGATTGAGAAAGCATTACAATGCATATACTAGACATCTTGACTCCTACGAGATTTGATTGGGCATTACAAAGTAATACATAGACCGTAATCCAACTGCATCTATGACTAATAATCCACCTTCAGGTTATCATCCGAACCCCTTCCAGTATTAAGTTACAAGCAACAGATAATTGCATTAAGCAAAGTGTGTAAAGTAAACAATACGATTGCCCCATGGACAAAGGATTGTTGTTTTCTCCCTAGTAGCAACAACACATCTGCAACCTTAGAGATTTTGGTCACTTCCCCAGATTACTAGAGGCATGAACCCACTGTCGAGCATAAATACTCCCTCTTGGAGTTGTAAGAATCAACTTGGCCAAGATATTTACTAACAATGACTGAGAGCATGCAAGATCACAAATAACATAGACATGATAGAATCAATAATCAATCTGACATAGTATCTCAATATCCATCGGATCCCCACAAACACAACATATAGGATTACAAATAGATGATCTTGATCATGAACGGAGCTCACAAGATCTAAACATGATAGCACAAAGGAGGAGAACCAACCATCTAGCTACTGTATGGACCCATAGTCCAAGGGTGAACTACTCATGCATCACTCCGGAGGCCGGCATGGTGATGAAGAAGGCCTCTAGGATGATCTCTCCCCTCCGGCAGGGTGTCGGGAAGAGCTTCAGATTCCCCCCGATCTAGGGATGGATATGGCGGCTACAGACTCTTTCATGGATTTTTTGATCGGGTACTTAGGGTTTTCGTCCCGGGGTACTTTTATAGGCGAAGGGGCAAGGTCGGTGGAGCTCCAGGGGGCCCACACCTAGGCCTAGCGCGCCTGGCCCTAGGATGCGCGGCCACCAGGTGTGGCCACCCTAGTGCGCCACTTCGTCTCCCTTTTGGTCTCTGTGTTGCTTCGGGTAAAATATTGACTTTGGCTTTTGTTCCGTCCAATTCCGAGAATATTTCTTTCCTAGCTTTTATGAAACCAAAAACAGCAGAAAATAGGCAACTGGCACTGTGGCATCTTGTTAATAGGTTAGTTCCATAAAATGTATAAAAATACCTCAAAGTTGGAACAAAACATAAGAAAGTTGATATAAAACAAGCATGGAGCATCAGAAATTATAGATACGTTTATGACATATCAACCCTATAGAAAACAATCCATTATGTTGACTACATCCACATTGGCGATTTCGCCCTTTTTATGTCAAGGTCGTTGGGTTCAGAGATAATGTCTCCCTGACCACCGGAATAGCCTCCTTGGTGATAAATATTTGGATGTTGTGTCTACGATGTAGTGATAATTCATACAGACCCTATTTGATGGCCTGGTAACTGTATCCGCTGTGCACTACCATATAAATATCGCGCCTGCAGGTGTGATCAAAATCCCGATGAACATGATGGGTGCATATTACTGCACTGGAATTTGACTCAATATGGCCTCTGCGGCATGCTACGAATTACGCCAGCTTATACCGAATTTGAGTCGGGGGACTCGATTTTGAGTAGGAAGCATTCTTTTTACCCAAGAGCAAGTAGCTAGTCCTGATCTAGCGAGTGTACTAGGCACATTTACCAAAATCCCCATGAATTCCTGATAAGGTTATATGACCCTCTAACCTAACGAACTTCCGGATCAGTACTGTTTATCATATGAGACTGAGAACTTATGAGTCTCCATCTGATATAGGTATGCCCAACAGGTGTTCACCTTTGGCCTATCTAGTCCGGCCTAGCAGGAGGCCCACAACATGATCGGAGAATCCCATGATGATTCAGATGAAGACACACCCCATGAGGATTTCGACTCCTTAACAAACAAGATAAGACTAGACAGGAAATCATTAGGGTTTCACCCCTGAACATGTAACCGACTTGGACATGTCCCTAGACCTAGCCCCCCCATACAAAGTCCAAGAGAGAATGTCGGGAAGGATCATCGAAACGATAGCACATACACCCGCCAAATCAGTGCATCGTAGCCATCTCGACGCCCTTGTAACCTTCGTTTCCTCAATTAATCAAGAGAAGACAAGCAAGCGTAGGGTTTTCCCTCCAGGGGCCTGAACCTGTGTAAACCTCGTGTCAACATCATTTCTCTATTAGGAAACAAAGTCTCCAATGCGCCGCTCTTCCCGAAAACCCAAGTCTATCAAGTATAGGCATTGACGTGAGCACCCTACATCACTATCGTTCCGATGTATGTTCACGAGGGACAGTAGGCTCTAGGATGGACCCTCCTCATCCAGCCCAGCCACCACGAACCGCTGTGCATGGAACAAAACATCGAGGTTTGGGTGAAGACTGCGCTGCTCTAAGTTTGGCATTCATCCAATATCCATATTGAAATTTCTTTTCATCCCACATGCCATTCCCACACTTCTCTTGGTTGTGTCCCATCAATCCATACTGCTTAATAAAATATAGCTTCTCATACTTGACTTCAATCCTCTCTCTCCTGACTTTTTCTATCGAGAAGGAAATGAACCTTATCGGTGCTTTATCCACTCTGATCATCACCCAGATCACCACATAATTGAAGGAGATATGCCCTAGAGGAAAATAATAAAGTGTATTGTTTGATATATCTCTTGTATGTTCGTAATACGTTTCATACTATGCTATAACTGTATTAATACGAAACATTAATACACATGTGGTATGTAAACAAATCGTGTCTCTAGTTACCTCTAGCGAACTAGCTCATTGGTCATGAGGATGATCTAGGGTTTCGAGATCATGGGCATTTATGCCAATTAATAATGAGGTCATGTCATTAGTTGAATGACGTGATAGACAAACATCCGATAGTTGTATCTTAACGATATCTAGTTACAAAGTTCACCATTGATGATAAACACATAAAACCTTGCAACCTGATCCTTAGACTGTGAGATAATGCAAATCACCGTTCTGGAGGGAGCTTAGATGGTATCAAGTATCATACCATGATTGGGTGATCAAAAAGGTGCTACTCAGGTTTCCCAAAGGAGCGCATAGAGGGGTACATATCAAGACTAGGATTTGCCAGTCCATGTAACAGATAGATACATATGTGGCCATCTCGGTTATGTTGCATTAACGAAGCTTGCAAGCGTGTGACTTGGTCACAAAATGCAACGACATGTGAACGAGTAAACAAGTTCATCGGCAATGAGATCGAACTAAGGTATGGAGATACCAAAGATCATGTCTCGGATGAACTAGGTATCAAGTGGCAAAGGGAACGGGAAACACCATTTATGGTTCGAGCGATAAGATTCGTGGAACGCATGGGGATCATCATCGGCATCTAGGTCCCGCTGATGATCATCGATATGAGAGAGGTCTCAATCATGTCTGGAGTGTTTCCAAGCCGAAGGATGTCACGCTTAAGGGTGGGGATGCATAGGGATATATGAGGTACCGTAGGAGAAATAGAGAGAGAAACCAGAATAGTTCCGGATAACATCCGATGTTGATCGGAAGGGGTCCGGAAGGAGTTCCAAAGTGAAGGAAAATAATAATATGTGTATTTTATATTAACTTGATGAATCAATATTAAAATATATATTTATTTTATTTTTAAAGGCAGCCCATTACTAATGGGCCTCACCGGGAGAATATCATTTTGCTGCCCGAAAGTTGGGTCGCCCAGGCAACGCGGTACCCAAGTTGATTTTTATCACCGCGATTCGAAAAGTTGGGGCGCCAATTGCTGAGAGGGGTCATTCGAGACAATGATGGCCAAACCCAATATTTTCAAATCGCGCCCGTTAAGTCAGGATATTCCCTTACACTAGTTCCTACTGTGCCCCTCCTTCGCCGGTCACTCTTCTTAGCCACATTACACGTGTCATAGGGGAAAATCCATTACTGTACTTTCCTAACTCTCGACACTAAATCTTGCTGCAGCGGTAGTGGTGGTCCCTTTTCTTCCCTTCCCCGACCCTAAATCTGCCGGCGGCGGAGGACCTTTTTCTCCCTCCCCCGAAACTAAATCCGATGGCGGCGGCCCAGCATGTCTTGCAAGAGGAAGGTTGTAGCTATGTCACCGACTGATTCGGTTCTGTCGAGGCCCAAGTCTGGGGCTCAACACGTAGCAGCGGCGAGGTCTTCAGCCCCGGTTAGCGAGGAGGCCAACAAGGATTCTGCTCCCAAGGTACCTACGAGCAGGGTTGAAGAGAAAAGCATGGCCGGTGGCAGATTGTTCGGCTCTGGTGGGCGGATGTAGCACCCAGATCTCGAAGAAAAAAACCCGGGTGGAGAGCAAGAGGTAAATTTTTCTTATCTGTGCCTTATCTTGCAAATAGATTAGTTACAACATAATAGAATCGAATGAACTGAAATGTTCCCCTCTTTAATCAAATTAGGCACAGCTTTGATACAAGGGACCTATATGAGTTCACAGTTCATGTTCACAGTACACTTGAAAACTTGATTTTGGTTGCGAGAGGGTTGTGTTCGGGCAAGATGTGCATCTGTTTGTGAATTGCAAAGAGGTTGTGTTTGTTTCACAGCTGGTAGATATGCTTGCTGCTAGAATTCCCTCGGGTTCTAGACAGAGGACAAAATTGGTGTGGCACAACATGAATGATACCTATCAAAAACTGAGCACTCCCATGAGCTTCAGATGGTTTGGGAGTGTTTTGCAGCTGATCATAAGGTGAAAGTTGAAGCGATGATTGATGATATGTATGCAGATGCTAGGGATCTTGCTGCCAGAGCTTCTGCTCCATGAGAATACGGACCAATAGATGCTGATCTAGATAAGTTCAATATACGCATAGAGGTGGATTTATACATGGCAAAACTTGATGAGGGAGTTAATAAGCCAGTTTCTTCATGTACTGTGGAGATCATTGTCGATTCCAAAAACATAACTCTTGATGAAATGAGAGAGATGATCAGTATGGAAATCAGTATTGGCCTAAGCAGATGGCAACAATCTGGTGGTGGCATCATAAGAAGCAGCAATTCATAGATGTTTTGGATACTGAAGATCTTATGCAGATTATGCGGCGAAAGAAGCGAACCAGGAAGGTGTTCTTCCTTGGTACCATTTCTGATGTTGTTGAACAGGTTATAGTGGATGTAGATGACCCTGTAGTGGCTCAACAAAATGAGGTGGTTGACGTTGATGAGATCTGATGAGAGCTGCTACCTTGGGCTTGTCATATGGACCATTTGGTTCCCCTGCCTGTATTTGTAATATCGACTGCTGTTGCATTTAGAGCGTGTTTCTGTGATTATGTTTGTTGAGAGATTGAGATATAATGTTGTGTGAGCTATTGATATTTTCGGACATGTCACTCACTGAAACCATCATTGTTGTAATAAGACATAAGTACATTGTAGTTGACATGATTATGTTTCTTAAGATGACGTACCGTACTTGTTTCTGTTATTATGTTTGTTGGGACATTGTAATGTAATGTTTTGTGAAACCATGACTGGACTAGTGATGCATAAATACATTGTAGTTGACATGATTATGTTTCTTGATATGATGTACTGTACTTGTTTCTATTATTTTGTTTGTTGAGAGACTGTAATGTAATGTTTTGCGAAACCATGACAGGACAAGTGATGTGTAAGTACCTTGTAGTCGACATGATTTTGTTTCTTGAGTTGATGTAATATACTTGTTTCTATGATTATGTTTGTTGAGAGATTGTAATGTGATGTTTTATGAAACCATGTTGTGATTATGTTTGTTGAGAGATTGTAGTGTAATGTTTTGTGAAACCATGACTAAAGAAGTGATGCATAAGTACTTTGTAGTTGACATGATTTTGTTTCTTTAGATGATGTAATATACTGGTATGTTTTCGTTAGGCAATGAAATTGGGATGGAGGGAGTGCAGGTTTAATATTTGAAATGAGAATGTGTGAAGAGAATCCATATCAGGCAGGAGACAGTAATCCAGGGAAAGGGCATGGTATCCATTAAACTATTGTAACATGCCAATTTAGTCATTGTTGCAGCGGTAGAAGGGCTGTTCTCTCTCTCTCTCTCTCTCTCTCTCTCTCTCTCTCGTCGACACCGACACCGACGCTATCACCTATGATGATGCATTTGCCATGCTGTCCTTGAACGGTGAGGACGACCAGTCGAGCAGAAACAACCTTCTCTCCGACATCGAGTATTCCTTCCACGACGTGAGTTCCTCTGTTTTCTCAGGCTAGGGTTAGGCAATGGTAAATCTCTTGATCTGAGCTCCATATGTGCATGCAATCGTGTTCGATTTCAGCTTTGCGTTTACCTATAGGTACCACAGACGATCTACGACTCCGAATGGGAGGGCCTAGATCTCGATGGAGAAGTGCCATGTGACCATGGGCTCAAAATGAGGAGATATGTAACACTAGGAGAAGGTTTTTGGGCTGTACAAATCAGGTTTGTTTACATTACGTGCAACTGTGACATGAAGTAAAATGTATCGTGCATGTTCATAACACTATAGTGTGTGCGTTTTTAGGTTGGCCCGGTGTGTAAAGCAGTAGAGTGGGTGGATCTTGAGTGGCCAGATGCACTTAAGAAATGTTTGGCACAATTATGGGAGATGTATGAATTGGAAAGGTCGGGGAAATTTACTGATGTAAGTGATGCAGCTGAAAAAATTACAAGCTGTCGGTACAAAATAAGGAGCTAGAACAAGAAATCGAGAATTTGCAGTTAGAACTAACCGATGGAATCGATGGGAGCTTGGTTGTTGGAACTGCAAAGAAGCTTTAGGATAGTCACAGGTTGCTGATTCATAATGCAGAAAAAGAGAGGGATCAGCTCAGGGAAGACAAGAAGAAGCTAGAGTACTGCATTGCGGATCTGTTGAAGGAACTGAAGAAGGCGCGCGAGGGTGAACAAGGACAGACTATAGAGGATAAAGGAAATTCGAGATGAATAATTTATGTTGTGCCAATGCCTGAAATTAGTTAATTGTAAGACTTGCAGTTGCACTTTCCGAACTAAACCAAACTCAATCCTCGAGCAAACTAATTTCAGACGAACACACATATCGTGCATAGAGTTAAGTTCACGCTACAAAATCACCACTATAGAGGATAAGCCAGGCAGTTCAGTACTAAAAAGACATATGTTGTGTTCAAGCAAGCCTGGCCCGAAGCTGCCTGTTTTCCTCCCTAAGATTGGCTAGCTCCTTCAGTACTATGTCGTGCTTCAACTGTAGGTTCCAGCGCTTCGTCATGGGTTGGAGAATTTTGTCCGTAGCCATATGATTTTCCTTCAAGATCCCTTTCATGATCTCCGTCTGCTTCCTAGCCGAGGCATGACCTTCACTGTGTAGCTTCGCCCAGTCGGCGTTTAACTCCTTCAATTTTCGGCACTTGTCAGAAAGGACCGCGAGTTCAGCGTGCAGTTGGTCAAAGGCCAGTTTCTGGGAATTCTGCTTCTCCCTTTGGATTGCTATCTTGTCATTTAGCCAGGTCGCCAGGTCCTGGTCGATCTTTCGCCTCTTTCCCTGCAACAAAAATACATAGTATGGTTTGTTCAGTTCACCAGGACAAGATGGTTAGTTTCCATAATTAACTGAATCGACTAGTGGCACTGTCATAATTTCAAGGAAGAAGCAATCTAGGACTAATCAACATTTTATGAATCGACTAGTGGCATTGTCATAATTTCAATTTCAAAGACAAATAAGATTTATCTGCAGTTTAGTGTGTTGTGGGTTTTTCCCAATATCACCAAATAGTAGTGGGAGAGTGGCAAACTCATAATGCAGAAACCCATGTCCAGATACATAATGGAAAGAGAACATGGTGTCAATTCATGAACATGAACACCAACACATGTCCAAATAGATAAGGAGTTGCCCTAGGATTCTTATTGCACCCTATAATGGGAAGCAGACATGGGAATTGCTCCCTAAACCCTAAACATTACAAAAGAAGAGGAGGACGAACTGATATTCATGTCCCCGCTAACAGGAATCAGACTTGGGCATTGCTCCAATATGCCTCCAGACATGCCCTTTGCTCCTCGTTCTCTTTCCGAACACCCTCGAGTATGGTGATCCCTCTTCTCATGTCCGCCTTCATCTCCTTGACTGCATCCAGGGAACGGTTCATGTCATGGTAGGCTCGGATGGTAGCCTTGATGTCCTCGACGCATCCTCTGAGTGCCTTGCTGACTTCGTCCTGCAGGAGAATGCACCTTTCCACGAGATTCTTCTTCTCCTCCATGAGCTCGTTGATTATCTTGATGGCCTGTTCTTGCCTGTTCAAGTTACGGTCGAGCACTTTCTACAACCTAACGACGTCACGTGCAAAATCTAGCGAGATCTCCTTCTGCACAGATAATTGCTTGCGTAGGCTCTCATTAGCTTGGCTGAGGGAGTGTGCAAGCTCATGTTGGTTGGCAATCTTGGAACTGATCGCGACCACCTTGTCACGGTACTCGGCCTTCGATCGCTGCATCGTTCATGTTAATTGAAATAGGAATTCTACAATTACACTCCAGGTCCCAGGTGAATACTAATATAGATCAAAAAATCCCCATTGAATCTATTGGCCGCAGTGTTAAAAAATGGACCTAGAGATCTATTCATGACCACGATAAACTAATCCTAATCACAAAAAATCCATAGTGAATCTATGAACAGCGGTATTAAGGAAAGACCAAGAGATCCAGTCATATTCATGAAAACTAATACAACTCACAAAAGAAGAAGAAAAACCAATGCGGGGCAGACAGCATCTAAGAAATCCACATCATAACTCGGAGAAATA
This sequence comes from Avena sativa, assembly GCA_916181665.1. Taxonomy (NCBI): domain Eukaryota; kingdom Viridiplantae; phylum Streptophyta; class Magnoliopsida; order Poales; family Poaceae; genus Avena; species Avena sativa. Next base: position 35,871,226 of record OV702290.1, read on the forward strand.
ACAGCGTGGAGATTTGCTACCTCGCTGAGACATGGAATGGGGCCGAACGGGTCCTGCAATGCCTCCGTCGTGGTGGATTCGGGCTCCACGGACGGCCTGTAATATGTAGAAGAGGAAGAGCCAGAAGAAGAAGAAAAACAAGAAGAAGTTGATTAAGATCATGATGGAGAGGGAGATGGACAAGAAGTAGAACAAGAAGACCGTACCGGGAGGAGCCCTTGCCTGCTAGAACATTCGGAGCCATTGTCGAGGGATATTGGGCCTCAATGAGAGGGTGGGCTTGAGCGGCTGGTAGAGCAAGAAGTTCCTCGCGACGATTTCTCTCCCTTTTCTCCGCGAGGATCGTCGACCGGCCTCTCCCCCTCCTTAGTGGAGCCATGGCTTGCAGGGTGAGTGTGGCGGCGGTAGGAGGACGGAGATAGTGATTAGTGTGGGAGAAGAGTCAAAGAGTACAGGTCGTGGTCCAGTAGTACTAGTACTATTATACAAGACCACCGTTTACGGTCTACCTACTCAAAGAAGCCAGGGAGGCAGGGGTAGGGAATCGATGGGACTTGTCTTTATTGCGATGGACACTTCAATGGTCTTTGGCGCCTCCCAAAATCCATTATATAATAAGGGGAGTGCGAGCCGGGTGGTCATCACGGGAATCGGTACGCACATCCCGCGTGCGTGCGTCACGTGTTGATGGGGCAATGATGCGTGCAACTGCTACACGATCACGTCGGCACGTCGAACTCCGTCGAACTCCACGTGACAGGCACGCACGGGATGTTTATGAGTCTAGAATACGTTGTGCCACTTTTGTTGTGATCAAATTATGTTCAGTACGCGAGATATTACTTCTTTCTTCTTTTTTTTGATGATCGACAAATGCATGCGTGGACACGACGCACGAAACCGCTGCCCGTCCTTGATCAGATCGGCACCCCACTCTATGTACCTACCATTGACCATTCAGAGCAACTACCTCGAGCACGATGCCCCATTGCTGTGGAAATGGCAGGTCCAAGCCATCCACTGACCGTCCTGCATCCCCGGCTCTTCGCTGCATCATCCATGCTCGCGAGTCGCCTGCTGAGGCAGCACGTCATGTCCGACCGCACCAAGATCCATCAACATCGGCACTCGAGGACACCATGATGTTGAAGCTCGTACCGGCCGTGCAGGAGGAGCGTGGGGTACCTGCAACGTCGGACCAGCGCAAAGCAGCAGCCAGGACGGGGGCGCGTGTTGCACCGACGAGTACGGACAAGAAGAGGAACGAGAAGAAGACCAGGAAGAAGAGAGGAGATAACTATTTGGACGAGTCCAACTCGGCCAACGAGGAGGCGTTCATCGATTAGTTGGAGGTAGAAACGAAGGAGAGTGACGTGGACCCATGGGACTACGAAGAGGAGGAGGAGGACGACTCCGCTGAGGAGATAGCGTGCTTATTCGAGGAAGGGGGCAGTGTCGAGTCGTTAGAGGAGGACACCAACGGCAGCGATGGCAGGGACCATGGCGTTGACGAAGATGAGGACGAACCAGAAGACGAAGACGATGGCTTCTTCGAGATATGATCATTTATTTTATTTATTTTAGTTAGATAGATGGATTTTCACTTGTTTATGGAGGTAAAGTATCGGTGGCACGGATAGAGAGGTGGAACGGATTGACCATGCATAAAAAACGCGGAGAAGGGAGGGGTTATCCTGCCCGTTGGATCACATGGGATCAACGGTTGGTGGATACGATCCACGTGACATCTGTGTCAGCCAATCAGGGCATAGTACCCAGAGTGAGCACATGTTTGGGATCTCCACACATTTGGGCTTTTGTGAGATTTCTGACAGAGAGAGGGAAAATCTCTTTTCACAATCCGCCTATGGATCCACCAGTGTCATTGCATGTGTGTTCTTTTTACTAACAACAACTAGAGTCATTGAAATGTGTGTTCTTTTCACATACCACATATGGATCCACCAGTGTCATTGCATGTGTGTTCTTTTCACAATACACCTATGGATCCACCAGTGTCATTGCATGTGTGTTATTTTTACTAACAACAACTGGAGTCATTTCATGTGTGTTCTTTTCACATACCACATATGGATCCACTAGTGTCATTGAAATGTGTGTTCTCTTCAGAGACCACACATGGATCCACCAGTGTCATTGCATGTGTGTTCTTTTTAATAACAACAACCAGAGTCATTGCATGTGTGTTCTTTTCACATACCACATATGGATCCACCAGTGTCATTGCATGTGTGTTGTTTTCACATACCACATCTAGATCCACCAGTGTCATTACATGTGTGTTCTTTTCCCAATCCACCTATGGATCCACCAGTGTCATTGCATGTGTGTTCTTTTTACTAACCACAACCAAAGTCATTGAAATGTGTGTTCTTTTCATATACCACCTATGGATCCACCAGTGTCATTGCATGTGTGTTCTTTTCACAATCCACCTATGGATCCACCAGTGTCATTGCATGTGTGTTCTTTTTACTAACAACAACTAGAGTCATTTCACGACTATTCTTTTCACATACCACATATGGATCCACCAGTGTCATTGAAATGTGTGTTCTCTTCAGAGACCACACATGGATCCACCAGTGTCATTGCATGTGTGTTCTTTTTACTAACAACAACCAGAGTCATTGAAATGTGTGTTCTCTTCAGAGACCACACATGGATCCACGAGTGTCATTGCATGTGTGCAATTTTTACTAACAACCAGTGTCATTGCATGTGTGTTCTTTTCACATACCACATATGGATCCACCAGTGTCATTGCATGTGTGTTCTCTTCAGAGACCACACATGGATCCACCAGTGTCATTGCATGTGTGTTCTTGTTACTAACAACCAGAGTCATTGCATGCGTGTTCTTTTCACATACCACATATGGATCCACCAGTGTCATTGCATGTGTGTTCTTTTCACAATCCACCTATGGATCCACTAGTGTCATTGCATGTGTGTTCTTTTTACTAACAACAACCAGAGTCATTGCATGTGTGTTCTTTTCACATACAACACATGGATCCACCAGTGTCATTGCATGTGTGTTTTTTTCACAATCCACCTATGGATCCACCAGTGTCATTGCATGTGTGTTCTTTTTACTAACAACAACTAGAGTCATTGAAATGTTTGTTCTCTTCAGAGACCACAAATGGATCCACCAGTGTCATTACATGTGTGTTCTTTTTACTAACAACAACTGGAGTCATTACATGTATGTTCTTTTCGCATACCACATATGGATCCCCTAGTGTCATTGCATGTGTGCTCTTTTCACAATCCACATATGGATCCACCAGTGTCATTGGATGTGTGTTCTTTTTACTAACAACAACTAGAGTCATTGAAATGTGTGTTCTTTTCACATACCACCTATGGATCCACCGGTGTCATTGCATGTGTCATCTTTTCACAATCCACCTATGGATCCACCAGTGTCATTGCATGTGTGTTCTTTTTACTAACAACAACCAGAGTCATTGCATGTGTGTTCTTTTCACATACAACATATGGATCCACCGGTGTCATTGAAATGTGTGTTCTCTTCAGAAACCACACATGGATCCACCAGTGTCATTGCATGTGTGTTCTTTTTAGTAACAACAACCAGAGTCATTGCATGTGTGTTCTTTTCACATACAACATATGGATCCACCGGTGTCATTGAAATGTGTGTTCTCTTCAGAGACCACACATGGATCCACCAGTGTCATTGCATGTGTGTTCTTTTTACTAACAACAACCAGAGTCATTGCATGTGTGTTCTTTTCACATACCACATATGGATCCACCAGAGTCATTGCATGTGTGTTCTTTTCACATACCACACATGGATCCACCAGTGTCATTGCATGTGTGCAATTTTTACTAACAACAACAAGTGTCATTGCATGTGTGTTCTTTTCACATACCACATATGGATCCACCAGTGTAATTGCATGTGTGTTCTCTACAGAGACCACACATGGATCCACCAGTGTCATTGCATGTGTGTTCTTTTTACTAACAACAACCAGAGTCATTGAATGTGTGTTCTTTTCACATACCACATATGGATCCACCAGTGTCATTGCATGTGTGTTGTTTTCACATACCACATATAGATCCACCAGTGTCATTACATGTATGTTCTTTTCCCAATCCACCTATGGATCCACCAGTGTCATTGCATGTGTGTTCTTTTTACTAACCACAACCAAAGTCATTGAAATGTGTGTTCTTTTCATATACCACCTATGGATCCACCAGTGTCATTGCATGTGTGTTCTTTTCACAATCCACCTATGGATCCACCAGTGTCATTGCATGTGTGTTCTTTTTACTAACAACAACTGGAGTCATTTCACGACTATTCTTTTCACATACCACATATGGATCCACCAGTGTCATTGAAATGTGTGTTCTCTTCAGAGACCACACATGGATCCACCAGTGTCATTGCATGTGTGTTCTTTTTACTAACAACAACCAGAGTCATTGAAATGTGTGTTCTCTTCAGAGACCACACATGGATCCACGAGTGTCATTGCATGTGTGCAATTTTTACTAACAACCAGTGTCATTGCATGTGTGTTCTTTTCACATACCACATATGGATCCACCAGTGTCATTGCATGTGTGTTCTCTTCAGAGACCACACATGGATCCACCAGTGTTATTGCATGTGTGTTCTTGTTACTAACAACAACTAGAGTCATTGCATGCGTGTTCTTTTCACATACCACATATGGATCCACCAGTGTCATTGCATGTGTGTTCTTTTCACAATCCACCTATGGATCCACTAGTGTCATTGCATGTGTGTTCTTTTTACTAACAACAACTGGAGTCATTTTATGACTGTTCTTTTCACATACCACATATGGATCCACCTGTGTCATTGAAATGTGTGTTCTCTTTAGAGACCACACATGGATCCACCAGTGTAATCACATGTGTGTTCTTTTTACTAACAACAACTGGAGTCATTACATGTATGTTCTTTTCGCATACCACATATGGATCCCCTAGTGTCATTGCATGTGTGCTCTTTTCACAATCCACATATGGATCCACCAGTGTCATTGGATGTGTGTTCTTTTTACTAACAACAACCAGAGTCATTGAAATGTGTGTTCTTTTCACATACCACCTATGGATCCACCGGTGTCATTGCATGTGTTATCTTTTCACAATCCACCTATGGATCCACCAGTGTCATTGCATGTGTGTTCTTTTTACTAACAACAACCAGAGTCATTGCATGTGTGTTCTTTTCACATACAACACATGGATCCACCGGTGTCATTGAAATGTGTGTTCTCTTCAGAAACCACACATGGATCCACCAGTGTCATTGCATGTGTGTTCTTTTTAGTAACAACAACCAGAGTCATGGCATGTGTGTTCTTTTCACATACAACATATGGATCCACCGGTGTCATTGAAATGTGTGTTCTCTTCAGAGACCACACATGGATCCACCAGTGTCATTGCATGTGTGTTCCTTTTACTAACAACAACCAGAGTCATTGCATGTGTGTTCTTTTCCCATACCACATATGGATCCACCAGTGTCATTGCATGTGTTCTCTTTCACAATCCACCTATGGATCCACCAGTGTCATTGCATGTGTGTTCTTTTTACTAACAACAACCAGAGTCATTGAAATGTGTGTTCTTTTCACATACCACCTATGGATCCACCAGTGTCATTACATGTGTGTTCTTTTCACAATCCACCTATGGATCCACCAGTGTTATTCCATGTGTGTTCTTTTTACTAACAACAACCAGAGTCGTTGCATGTGTGTTGTTTTCACATACCACATATGGATCCAATAGTGTCATTGCATGTGTGTCCTTTTCCCAATCCACCTATGGATCCACCAGTGTCATTGCATGTGTGTTCTTTTTACTAACAACAACCAGAGTCATTGAAATGTGTGTTCTTTTCACATACCACCTATGGCTCCACCAGTGTCATTGCATGTGTGTTCTTTTCACAATCCACCTATGGATCCACCAATGTCATTGCATGTGTGTTCTTTTTACTAACAACAAACTGGAGTCATTTCATGACTGTTCTTTTCACATACCACATATGGATCCACCAGTGTCATTGAAATGTGTGTTCTCTTCAGAGACCACACATGGATCCACTAGTGTCATTGCATGTGTGTTCTTTTTACTAACAACAACCAGAGTCATTGCATGTGTGTTCTTTTCACATACCACACATGGATCCACCAGTGTCATTGCATGTGTGCAATTTTTACTAACAACAACAAGTGTCATTGCATGTGTGTTCTTTTCACATACCACATATGGATCCACCAGTGTAATTGCATGTGTGTTCTCTTCAGAGACCACACATGGATCCACCAGTGTCATTGCATGTGTGTTCTTGTTACTAACAACAACCAGATTCATTGCATGCGTGTTCTTTTCACATACCACAAATGGATCCACCAGTGTCATTGCATGTGTGTTCTTTTCACAATCCACCTATGGATCCACCAGTGTCATTGCATGTGTGTTCTTTTTACTAACAACAACTGGAGTCATTTCATGACTGTTCTTTTGACATACCACATATGGATCCACCAATGTCATTGAAATGTGTGTTCTCTTTAGAGACCACACATGGATCCAAAAGTGTCATTGCATGTGTGTTATTTTTACTAACAACAACCAGAGTCATTGAAATGTGTATTCTTTTCACATACCACCTATGGATCCACCGGTGTCATTGCATGTGTGTTCTTTTCACAATCCACCTATGAATTCACCAGTGTCATTGAATATGTGTTCTTTTTACTAACAACAACCAGAGTCATTTCATGTGTGTTCTTTTCACATACGACATGGATCCACCAGTGTCATTGCATGTGTGTTCTTTTCACAATCCACCTATGGATCCACTAGTGTCATTGCATGTGTGTTCTTTTTACTAACAACAACCAGAGTCATTGCATGTGTGTTCTTTTCACATACGACATATGGATCCACTGGTGTCATTGAAATGTGTGTTCTCTTCAGAGACCACACATGGATCCACCAGTGTGATTGCATGTGTGTTCTTTTTGCTAACAACAAACAGAGTCATTGCATGTGTGTTCTTTTCACATACCACATATGGATCCGCCAGTGTCATTGCATGTGTGTTCTTTCACAATCCACCTATGGATCCACTAGTGTCATTGCATGTGTGTTCTTTTTACTAACAACAACTAGAGTCATTTCATGATTGTTCTTTTCACATACCACATATGGATCCACCAGTGTCATTGCATGTGTGTTCTTTTTACTAACAACAACTGGAGTCATTGCATGTGTGTTCTTTTCACATACCACATATGGAACCACCAGTGTCATTGCATGTGTGTTCTTTTCACAATCCACCTATGGATCCACCAGTGTCATTGCATGTGTGTTCTTTTTACTAACAACAACCAAAGTCATTGAAATGTGTGTTCTTTTCATATACCACCTATGGATCCACCAGTGTCATTGCATGTGTGTTCTTTTCACAATCCACCTATGGATCCACCAGTGTCATTGCATGTGTGTTATTTTTACTAACAACAACTGGAGTCATTTCATGTGTGTTCTTTTCACATACCACACATGGATCCACCAGTGTCATTGCATGTGTGTTCTTTTTACTAACAACAACCAGAGTCATTGAATGTGTGTTCTTTTCACATACCACATATGGATCCACCAGTGTCATTGCATGTGTGTTCTTTTCACATACCACATATAGATCCACCAGTGTCATTACATGTGTGTTCTTTTCCCAATCCACCTATGGATCCACCAGTGTCATTGCATGTGTGTTCTTTTTACTAACCACAACCAAAGTCATTGAAATGTGTGTTATTTTCATATACCACCTGTGGATCCACCAGTGTCATTGCATGTGTGTTCTTTTCACAATCCACCTATGGATCCACCCGTGTCATTGCATGTGTGTTCTTTTTACTAACAACAACTGGAGTCATTTCACGACTGTTCTTTTCACATACCACATATGGATCCACCAGTGTCATTGAAATGTGTGTTCTCTTCAGAGACCACACATGGATCCACCAGTGTCATTGCATGTGTGTTCTTTTTACTAACAACAACCAGAGTCATTGAAATGTGTGTTCTCTTCAGAGACCACACATGGATCCACCAGTGTCATTGCATGTGTGCAATTTTTACTAACAACAACCAATGTCATTGCATGTGTGTTCTTTTCACATACCACATATGGATCCACCAGTGTCATTGCATGTGTGTTCTCTTCAGAGACCACACATGGATCCACCAGTGTCATTGCATGTGTGTTCTTGTTACTAACAACAACCAGAGTCATTGCATGCGTGTTCTTTTCCCAATCCACCTATGGATCCACCAGTGTCATTGCATGTGTGTTCTTTTCACAATCCACCTATGGATCCACCAGTGTCATTGCATGTGTGTTCTTTTTACTAACAACAACTGGAGTCATTTCATGACTGTTCTTTTGACATACCACATATGGATCCACCAATGTCATTGAAATGTGTGTTCTCTTTAGAGACCACACATGGATCCAAAAGTGTCATTGCATGTGTGTTATTTTTACTAACAACAACCAGAGTCATTGAAATGTGTGTTCTTTTCACATACCACCTATGGATCCACCGGTGTCATTGCATGTGTGTTCTTTTCACAATCCACCTATGAATTCACCAGTGTCATTGAATATGTGTTCTTTTTACTAACAACAACCAGAGTCATTTCATGTGTGTTCTTTTCACATACGACATGGATCCACCAGTGTCATTGCATGTGTGTTCTTTTCACAATCCACCTATGGATCCACTAGTGTCATTGCATGTGTGTTCTTTTTACTAACAACAACCAGAGTCATTGCATGTGTGTTCTTTTCACATACGACATATGGATCCACTGGTGTCATTGAAATGTGTGTTCTCTTCAGAGACCACACATGGATCCACCAGTGTGATTGCATGTGTGTTCTTTTTGCTAACAACAAACAGAGTCATTGCATGTGTGTTCTTTTCACATACCACATATGGATCCACCAGTGTCATTGCATGTGTGTTCTTTCACAATCCACCTATGGATCCACTAGTGTCATTGCATGTGTGTTCTTTTTACTAACAACAACTAGAGTCATTTCATGATTGTTCTTTTCACATACCACATATGGATCCACCAGTGTCATTGCATGTGTGTTCTTTTTACTAACAACAACTGGAGTCATTGCATGTGTGTTCTTTTCACATACCACATATGGAACCACCAGTGTCATTGCATGTGTGTTCTTTTCACAATCCACCTATGGATCCACCAGTGTCATTGCATGTGTGTTCTTTTTACTAACAACAACCAAAGTCATTGAAATGTGTGTTCTTTTCATATACCACCTATGGATCCACCAGTGTCATTGCATGTGTGTTCTTTTCACAATCCACCTATGGATCCACCAGTGTCATTGCATGTGTGTTATTTTTACTAACAACAACTGGAGTCATTTCATGTGTGTTCTTTTCACATACCACACATGGATCCACCAGTGTCATTGCATGTGTGTTCTTTTTACTAACAACAACCAGAGTCATTGAATGTGTGTTCTTTTCACATACCACATATGGATCCACCAGTGTCATTGCATGTGTGTTCTTTTCACATACCACATATAGATCCACCAGTGTCATTACATGTGTGTTCTTTTCCCAATCCACCTATGGATCCACCAGTGTCATTGCATGTGTGTTCTTTTTACTAACCACAACCAAAGTCATTGAAATGTGTGTTATTTTCATATACCACCTGTGGATCCACCAGTGTCATTGCATGTGTGTTCTTTTCACAATCCACCTATGGATCCACCCGTGTCATTGCATGTGTGTTCTTTTTACTAACAACAACTGGAGTCATTTCACGACTGTTCTTTTCACATACCACATATGGATCCACCAGTGTCATTGAAATGTGTGTTCTCTTCAGAGACCACACATGGATCCACCAGTGTCATTGCATGTGTGTTCTTTTTACTAACAACAACCAGAGTCATTGAAATGTGTGTTCTCTTCAGAGACCACACATGGATCCACCAGTGTCATTGCATGTGTGCAATTTTTACTAACAACAACCAATGTCATTGCATGTGTGTTCTTTTCACATACCACATATGGATCCACCAGTGTCATTGCATGTGTGTTCTCTTCAGAGACCACACATGGATCCACCAGTGTCATTGCATGTGTGTTCTTGTTACTAACAACAACCAGAGTCATTGCATGCGTGTTCTTTTCCCAATCCACCTATGGATCCACCAGTGTCATTGCATGTGTGTTCTTTTCACAATCCACCTATGGATCCACTAGTGTCATTGCATGTGTGTTATTTTTACTAACAACAACTGGAGTCATTTCATGTGTGTTCTTTTCACATACCACATATGGATCCACCAGTGTCATTGAAATGTGTGTTCTCTTCAGAGACCACACATGGATCCACCAGTGTCATTGCATGTGTGTTCTTTTTACTAACAACAACCAGAGTCATTGAATGTGTGTTCTTTTCACATACCACATATGGATCCACCAGTGTCATTGCATGTGTGTTCTTTTCACATACCACATATAGATCCACCAGTGTCATTACATGTGTGTTCTTTTCCCAATCCACCTATGGATCCACCAGTGTCATTGCATGTGTGTACTTTTTACTAACCACAACCAAAGTCATTGAAATGTGTGTTCTTTTCATATACCACCTATGGATCCACCAGTGTCATTGCATGTGTGTTATTTTCACAATCCACCTATGGATCCACCAGTGTCATTGCATGTGTGTTCTTTTTACTAACAACAACTGGAGTCATTTCACGACTATTCTTTTCACATACCACATATGGATCCACCAGTGTCATTGAAATGTGTGTTCTCTTCAGAGACCACACATGGATCCACCAGTGTCATTGCATGTGTGTTCTTTTTACTAACAACAACCAGAGTCATTGAAATGTGTGTTCTCTTCAGAGACCACACATGGATCCACGAGTGTCATTGCATGTGTGCAATTTTTACTAACAACCAGTGTCATTGCATGTGTGTTCTTTTCACATACCACATATGGATCCACCAGTGTCATTGCATGTGTGTTCTCTTCAGAGACCACACATGGATCCACCAGTGTCATTGCATGTGTGTTCTTGTTACTAACAACAACCAGAGTCATTGCATGCGTGTTCTTTTCACATACCACATATGGATCCACCAGTGTCATTGCATGTGTGTTCTTTTCACAATCCACCTATGGATCCACTAGTGTCATTGCATGTGTGTTCTTTTTACTAACAACAACTGGAGTCATTTTATGACTGTTCTTTTCACATACCACATATGGATCCACCTGTGTCATTGAAATGTGTGTTCTCTTTAGAGACCACACATGGATCCACCAGTGTCATTACATGTGTGTTCTTTTTACTAACAACAACTGGAGTCATTACATGTATGTTCTTTTCGCATACCACATATGGATCCCCTAGTGTCATTGCATGTGTGCTCTTTTCACAATCCACATATGGATCCACCAGTGTCATTGGATGTGTGTTCTTTTTACTAACAACAACCAGAGTCATTGAAATGTGTGTTCTTTTCACATACCACCTATGGATCCACTGGTGTCATTGCATGTGTTATCTTTTCACAATCCACCTATGGATCCACCAGTGTCATTGCATGTGTGTTCTTTTTACTAACAACAACCAGAGTCATTGCATGTGTGTTCTTTTCACATACAACATATGGATCCACCGGTGTCATTGAAATGTGTGTTCTCTTCAGAGACCACACATGGATCCACCAGTGTCATTGCATGTGTGTTCTTTTTAGTAACAACAACCAGAGTCATTGCATGCGTGTTCTTTTCCCATACAACATATGGATCCACCGGTGTCATTGAAATGTGTGTTCTCTTCAGAGACCACACATGGATCCACCAGTGTCATTGCATGTGTGTTCTTTTTACTAACAACAACCAGAGTCATTGCATGTGTGTTCTTTTCACATACCACATATGGATCCACCAGTGTCATTGCATGTGTTCTCTTTCACAATCCACCTATGGATCCACCAGTGTCATTGCATGTGTGTTCTTTTTACTAACAACAACCAGAGTCATTGAAATGTGTGTTCTTTTCACATACCACCTATGGATCCACCAGTGTCATTACATGTGTGTTCTTTTCACAATCCACCTATGGATCCACCAGTGTTATTGCATGTGTGTTCTTTTTACTAACAACAACCAAAGTCGTTGCATGTGTGTTGTTTTCACATACCACATATGGATCCAATAGTGTCATTGCATGTGTGTCCTTTTCCCAATCCACCTATGGATCCACCAGTGTCATTGCATGTGTGTTCTTTTTACTAACAACAACCAGAGTCATTGAAATGTGTGTTCTTTTCACATACCACCTATGGCTCCACCAGTGTCATTGCGTGTGTGTTCTTTTCACAATCCACCTATGGATCCACCAATGTCATTGCATGTGTGTTCTTTTTACTAACAACAAACTGGAGTCATTTCATGACTGTTCTTTTCACATACCACCACCAGTGTCATTGAAATGTGTGTTCTCTTCAGAGACCACACATGGATCCACTAGTGTCATTGCATGTGTGTTCTTTTTACTAACAACAACCAGAGTCATTGCATGTGTGTTCTTTTCACATACCACACATGGATCCACCAGTGTCATTGCATGTGTGCAATTTTTACTAACAACAACAAGTGTCATTGCATGTGTGTTCTTTTCACATACCACATATGGATCCACCAGTGTAATTGCATGTGTGTTCTCTTCAGAGACCACACATGGATCCACCAGTGTCATTGCATGTGTGTTCTTGTTACTAACAACCACCAGATTCATTGCATGCGTGTTCTTTTCACATACCACAAATGGATCCACCAGTGTCATTGCATGTGTGTTCTTTTCACAATCCACCTATGGATCCACCAGTGTCATTGCATGTGTGTTCTTTTTACTAACAACAACTGGAGTCATTTCATGACTGTTCTTTTAACATACAACATATGGATCCACCAATGTCATTGAAATGTGTGTTCTCTTTAGAGACCACACATGGATCCAAAAGTGTCATTGCATGTGTGTTATTTTTACTAACAACAACCAGAGTCATAGAAATGTGTGTTCTTTTCACATACCACCTATGGATCCACCAGTGTCATTGCATGTGTGTTCTTTTCACAATCCACCTATGAATTCACCAATGTCATTGAATGTGTGTTCTTTTTACTAACAACAACCAGAGTCATTGCATGTGTGTTCTTTTCACATACGACATGGATCCACCAGTGTCATTGCATGTGTGTTGTTTTCACAATCCACCTATGGATCCACCAGTGTCATTGCATGTGTGTTCTTTTTACTAACAACAACCAGACTCATTGCATGTGTGTTCTTTTCACATACGACATATGGATCCACTGGTGTCATTGAAATGTGTGTTCTCTTCAGAGACCACGCATGGACCACCAGTGTGATTGCATGTGTGTTCTTTTTGCTAACAACAAACAGAGTCATTGCATGTGTGTTCTTTTCACATACCACATATGGATCCACCAGTGTCATTGCATGTGTGTTCTTTCACAATCCACCTATGGATCCACCAGTGTCATTGCATGTGTGTTCTTTTTACTAACAACAACTGGAGTCATTGCATGTGTGTTCTTTTCACATACCACATATGGATCCACCAGTGTCATTGCATGTGTGTTCTTTTCACAATCCACCTATGGATCCACCAGTGTCATTGCATATGTGTTCTTTGTACTAACAACAACTGGAGTCATTTCATGACTGTTCTTTTCACATACCACATATGGATCCACCAGTGTCATTGAAATGTGTGTTCTCTTCAGAGACCACACATGGATCCACCAGTGTCATTGCATGTGTGTTCTTTTTACTAACAATAACTGGAGTCATTGCATGTGTATTCTTTTCACATACCACATATGGATCCACTAGTGTCATTGCATGTGTTCTTTTTTCACAATCCACCTCTGGATCCACCAGTGTCATTGCATGTGTGGTCTTTTTACTAACAACAACTAGAGTCATTGAAATGTGTATTCTTTTCACATACCACCTATGGATCCACCAGTGTCATTGCATGTGTGTTCTTTTCGCAATCCACCTATGGATCCACCAGTGTCATTGCATGTGTGTTCTTTTTACTAACAACAACCAGAGTCATTGCACGTGTGTTGTTTTCACATACCACATATGGATCCACCAGTGTCATTGCATGTGTGTTCTTTTCCCAATCCACCTATTGATCCACCAGTGTCATTGCATGTGTGTTCTTTTCCCAATCCACCTATTGATCCACCAGTGTCATTGCATGTGTGTTCTTTTTACTAACAACAAGAAGAGTCATTGAAATGTGTGTTCTTTTCACATACCACCTATGGATCCACCAGTGTCATTGCATGTGTGTTCTTTTCACAATCCACCTATGGATCTACCAGTGTCATTGCATGGGTGTTCTTTTTACTAACAACAACTAGTGTCATTTCATGACTGTTCTTTTCACATACCACATATGGATCCACCAGTGTCATTGAAATGTGTGTTCTCTTCAGAGACCACACATGGGTCCACCAGTGTCATTGCATGTGTGTTCTTTTAACTAACAACAACCAGAGTCATTGAAATGTGTAATCTTTTCACATACCACCTATGGATCCCCCAGTGTCATTGCATGTGTGTTCTTTTTACTAACAACAACTGGAATCATTTCATGACTGTTCTTTTCACATACCACATATGGATCCACCAGTGTCATTGAAATGTGTGTTCTCTTCAGAGACCAAACATGGATCCACCAGTGTCATTGCATGTGTGTTCTTTTTACTAACAACAACCAGAGCCATTGAAATGTGTGTTCTCTTCAGAGACCACACATGGATCCACCAGTGTCATTGCATGTGTGCAATTTTTACTAACAACAACCAGTGTCAGTGCATGTGTGTTCTTTTCACATACCACATAAGGATCCACAGTGTCATTGCATGTGTGTTCTCTACAGAGACCACACATGGATCCACCAGTGTCATTGCATGTGTGCAATTTTTACTAACAACAACCAGTGTCAGTGCATGTGTGTTCTTTTCACATACCACATAAGGATCCACAGTGTCATTGCATGTGTGTTCTCTTCAGAGACCACACATGGATCCACCAGTGTCATTGCATGCGTGTTCTTTTTACTAACAACAACTAGAGTCATTTCATGTGTGTTCTTTTCACATACCACACATGGATCCACCAGTGTCATTGCATGTGTGTTCTTTTTACTAACAACAACCAGAGTCATTGAATGTGTGTTCTTTTCACATACCACATATGGATCCACCAGAGTCATTGCATGCGTGTTCTTTTCACATATCACATATGGATCCACTAGTGTCATTGCATGTGTGTTCTTTTCACAATCCACCTACGGATCCACCAGTGTCATTGCATGTGTGTTCTTTTTACTAACAACAACTGGAGTCATTTCATGACTGTTCTTTTCACATACCACATATGGATCCCCTAGTGTCATTGCATGTGTGCTCTTTTCACAATCCACCTATGGATCCACCAGTGTCATTGCATGTGTGTTCTTTTTAATAACAACACCTAGAGTCATTGAAATGTGTGTTCTTTTCACATACCACCTATGGATCCACCAGTGTCATTGCATGTGTGTTCTTTTCACAATCCACCTATGGATCCACCAGTGTCATTGCATGTGTGTTCTTTTTACTAACAACAACTAGAGTCATTGCTTGTGTGTTCTTTTCACATACCACATATGGATCCACCGGTGTCATTGAAATGTGTGTTCTCTTCAGAGACCAACATGGATCCACCAGTGTCATTGCATGTTTGTTCTTTTTACTAACAACAACCAGAGTCATTGCATGTGGGTTCTTTTCACATACCACATATGGATCCACTAGTGTCATTGCATGTGTGTTCTTTCACAATCCACCTATGGATCCACCAGTGTCATTGCTTGTGTGTTCTTTTTACTAACAACAACTAGAGTCATTTCATGACTGTTCTTTGCAGATACCACATATGGATCCACCAGTGTCATTGCGTGTGTGTTCTTTTTACTAACAACAACTGGAGTCATTGCATGTGTGTTCTTTTCACATACCACATATGGATCCACCAGTGTCATTGCATGTCTTTTCTTTTCACAATCCACCTATGGATCCACCAGTGTCATTGCATATGTGTTTTTTGTACTAACAGCAACTGGAGTCATTTCATGACTGTTCTTTTCACATACCACATATGGATCCACCAGTGTCATTGAAATGTGTGTTCTCTTTAGAGACCACACATGGATCCACCAGTTTCATTGCATGTGTATTCTTTTTAGTAACAACAACTGGAGTCATTGCATGTGTGTTCTTTTCACATACCACATATGGATCCACTAGTGTCATTGCATGTGTTCTCTTTTCACAATCCACCTGTGGATCCACCAGTTTTATTACATGTGTGTTCTTTTTACTAACGATAACTAGAGTCATTGAAATGTGTATTCTTTTCACATACCACCTATGGATCCACCAGTGTCATTGCATGTGTGTTCTTTTCACAATCCACCTATGGATCCACCAGTGTCATTGCATGTGTGTTCTTTTTACTAACAACAACCAGAGTCATTGCATGTGTGTTGTTTTCACATACCACATATGGATCCACCAGTGTCATTGCATGTGTGTTCTTTTCCCAATCCACCTATGGATCCACCAGTGTCATTGCATGTGTGTTCTTTTTACTAACAACAAGAAGAGTCATTGAAATGTGTGTTCTTTTCACATACCACCTATGGATCCACCAGTGTCATTGCATGTGTGTTCTTTTCACAATCCACCTATGGATCCACCAGTGTCATTGCATGGGTGTTCTTTTTACTAACAACAACTAGAGTCATTTCATGACTGTTCTTTTCACATACCACATAGGGATCCACCAGTGTCATTGAAATGTGTGTTCTCTTCAGAGACCACATGGATCCACCAGTTTCATTGCATGTGTGTTCTTTTTAGTAACAACAAGAAGAGTCATTGAAATGTGTGTTCTTTTCACATACCACCTATGGATCCACCAGTGTCATTGCATGTGTGTTCTTTTCACAATCCACCTATGGATCTACCAGTGTCATTGCATGGGTGTTCTTTTTACTAACAACAACTAGTGTCATTTCATGACTGTTCTTTTCACATACCACATATGGATCCACCAGTGTCATTGAAATGTGTGTTCTCTTCAGAGACCACACATGGGTCCACCAGTGTCATTGCATGTGTGTTCTTTTAACTAACAACAACCAGAGTCATTGAAATGTGTAATCTTTTCACATACCACCTATGGATCCCCCAGTGTCATTGCATGTGTGTTCTTTTTACTAACAACAACTGGAATCATTTCATGACTGTTCTTTTCACATACCACATATGGATCCACCAATGTCATTGAAATGTGTGTTCTCTTCAGAGACCAAACATGGATCCACCAGTGTCATTGCATGTGTGTTCTTTTTACTAACAACAACCAGAGCCATTGAAATGTGTGTTCTCTTCAGAGACCACACATGGATCCACCAGTGTCATTGCATGTGTGCAATTTTTACTAACAACAACCAGTGTCAGTGCATGTGTGTTCTTTTCACATACCACATAAGGATCCACAGTGTCATTGCATGTGTGTTCTCTACAGAGACCACACATGGATCCACCAGTGTCATTGCATGTGTGCAATTTTTACTAACAACAACCAGTGTCAGTGCATGTGTGTTCTTTTCACATACCACATAAGGATCCACAGTGTCATTTCATGTGTGTTCTCTTCAGAGACCACACATGGATCCACCAGTGTCATTGCATGCGTGTTCTTTTTACTAACAACAACTGGAGTCATTTCATGTGTGTTCTTTTCACATACCACACATGGATCCACCAGTGTCATTGCATGTGTGTTCTTTTTACTAACAACAACCAGAGTCATTGAATGTGTGTTCTTTTCACATACCACATATGGATCCACCAGAGTCATTGCATGCGTGTTCTTTTCACATATCACATATGGATCCACCAGTGTCATTGCATGTGTGTTCTTTTCACAATCCACCTACGGATCCACCAGTGTCATTGCATGTGTGTTCTTTTTACTAACAACAACTGGAGTCATTTCATGACTGTTCTTTTCACATACCACATATGGATCCCCTAGTGTCATTGCATGTGTGCTCTTTTCACAATCCACCTATGGATCCACCAGTGTCATTGCATGTGTGTTCTTTTTAATAACAACACCTAGAGTCATTGAAATGTGTGTTCTTTTCACATACCACCTATGGATCCACCAGTGTCATTGCATGTGTGTTCTTTTCACAATCCACCTATGGATCCACCAGTGTCATTGCATGTGTGTTCTTTTTACTAACAACAACCAGAGTCATTGCTTGTGTGTTCTTTTCACATACCACATATGGATCCACCGGTGTCATTGAAATGTGTGTTCTCTACAGAGACCAACATGGATCCACCAGTGTCATTGCATGTTTGTTCTGTTTACTAACAACAACCAGAGTCATTGCATGTGGGTTCTTTTCACATACCACATATGGATCCACTAGTGTCATTGCATGTGTGTTCTTTCACAATCCACCTATGGATCCACCAGTGTCATTGCTTGTGTGTTCTTTTTACTAACAACAACTAGAGTCATTTCATGACTGTTCTTTGCACATACCACATATGGATCCACCAGTGTCATTGCGTGTGTGTTCTTTTTACTAACAACAACTGGAGTCATTGCATGTGTGTTCGTTTCACATACCACATATGGATCCACCAGTGTCATTGCATGTCTTTTCTTTTCACAATCCACCTATGGATCCACCAGTGTCATTGCATATGTGTTTTTTGTACTAACAGCAACTGGAGTCATTTCATGACTGTTCTTTTCACATACCACATATGGATCCACCAGTGTCATTGAAATGTGTGTTCTCTTTAGAGACCACACATGGATCCACCAGTTTCATTGCATGTGTATTCTTTTTAGTAACAACAACTGGAGTCATTGCATGTGTGTTCTTTTCACATACCACATATGGATCCACTAGTGTCATTGCATGTGTTCTCTTTTCACAATCCACCTGTGGATCCACCAGTTTTATTACATGTGTGTTCTTTTTACTAACGATAACTAGAGTCATTGAAATGTGTATTCTTTTCACATACCACCTATGGATCCACCAGTGTCATTGCATGTGTGTTCTTTTCACAATCCACCTATGGATCCACCAGTGTCATTGCATGTGTGTTCTTTTTACTAACAACAACCAGAGTCATTGCATGTGTGTTGTTTTCACATACCACATATGGATCCACCAGTGTCATTGCATGTGTGTTCTTTTCCCAATCCACCTATGGATCCACCAGTGTCATTGCATGTGTGTTCTTTTTACTAACAACAAGAAGAGTCATTGAAATGTGTGTTCTTTTCACATACCACCTATGGATCCACCAGTGTCATTGCATGTGTGTTCTTTTCACAATCCACCTATGGATCCACCAGTGTCATTGCATGGGTGTTATTTTTACTAACAACAACTAGAGTCATTTCATGACTGTTCTTTTCACATACCACATAGGGATCCACCAGTGTCATTGAAATGTGTGTTCTCTTCAGAGACCACACATGGATCCACCAGTGTCATTGCATGTGTGTTCTTTTTACTAACAACAACCAGAGTCATTGAAATGTGTGTTCTTTACAAATACCACATATGGATCCACCAGTGTCATTGCATGTGTGTTCTTTTACTAACAACAACCAGAGTCATTGAATGTGTGTTCTCTTTACTAACAACAACTAGAGTCATTGAAATGTATGTTCTCTTTAGATACCACACATGGATCCACCAGTGTCATTGCATGTGTGTTCTTTTTACTAACAACAACTAGAGTCATTGAAATATTTGTTCTCTTCAGAGACCACAGATGGATCCACCAGTGTCATTACATGTGTGTTCTTTTTACTAACAACAACTAGAGTCATTGCATGTGTGTTCTTTTCACATACCGCATATGGATCCACTAGTGTCATTGCATGTGTTCTCTTTTCACAATCCACCTATGGATCCACCAGTGTCATTGCATGTGTGTTCTTTTTTCTAACACCAACCAGAGTCATTGAAATGTGTGTTCTTTTCACATACCACCTATGGATCCACCAGTGTCATTGCATGTGTGTTCTTTTCACAATCCACCTATGGATCCACCAGTGTCATTGCATGTGTGTTCTTTTTACTAACAACAACCAGAGTCATTGCATGTGTGTTGTTTTCACATACCACATATGGATCCACCAGTGTCATTGCATGTGTGTTCTTTTCCCAATCCACCTATGGATCCACCAGTGTCATTGCATGTGTGTTCTTTTTACTAACAACAACCAGAGTCATTGAAATGTGTGTTCTTTTCACATACCACCTATGGATCCACCAGTGTCATTGCATGTGTGTTCTTTTCACAATCCACCTATGGATCCACCAGTGTCATTGCATGTGTGTTCTTTTTACGAACAACAACTGGAGTCATTTCATGACTGTTCTTTTCACATACCACATATGGATCCACAAGTGTCATTGAAATGTGTGTTCTCTTCAGAGACCACACGTGGATCCACCAGTGTCATTGAAATGTGTGTTCTCTTCAGAGACCACACATGGATCCACCAGTGTCATTGCATGTGTGTTCTTTTTAGTAACAACAACTGGAGTCATTGCATGTGTGTTCTTTTCACATACCACATATGGATCCACTAGTGTCATTGCATGTGTTCTCTTTTCACAATCCACCTATGGATCCACCAGTGTCATTGCATGTGTGTTCTTTTTTCTAACACCAACCAGAGTCATTGAAATGTGTGTTCTTTTCACATACCACCTATGGATCCACCAGTGTCATTGCATGTGTGTTCTTTTCACAATCCACCTATGGATCCACCAGTGTCATTGCATGTGTGTTCTTTTTACTAACAACAACCAGAGTCATTGCTTGTGTGTTCTTTTCACATACCACATATGGATCCACCGGTGTCATTGAAATGTGTGTTCTCTTCAGAGACCAACATGGATCCACCAGTGTCATTGCATGTTTGTTCTTTTTACTAACAACAACCAGAGTCATTGCATGTGTGTTCTTTTCACATACCACATATGGATCCACTAGTGTCATTGCATGTGTGTTCTTTCACAATCCACCTATGGATCCACCAGTGTCATTGCTTGTGTGTTCTTTTTACTAACAACAACTAGAGTCATTTCATGACTGTTCTTTGCACATACCACATATGGATCCACCAGTGTCATTGCGTGTGTGTTCTTTTTACTAACAACAACTGGAGTCATTGCATGTGTGTTCTTTTCACATACCACATATGGATCCACCAGTGTCATTGCATGTCTTTTCTTTTCACAATCCACCTATGGATCCACCAGTGTCATTGCATATGTGTTCTTTGTACTAACAACAACTGGAGTCATTTCATGACTGTTCTTTTCACATACCACATATGGATCCACCAGTGTCATTGAAATGTGTGTTCTTTTTAGAGACCACACATGGATCCACCAGTTTCATTGCATGTGTGTTCTTTTTAGTAACAACAACTGGAGTCATTGCATGTGTGTTCTTTTCACATACCACATATGGATCCACTAGTGTCATTGCATGTGTTCTCTTTTCACAATCCACCTGTGGATCCACCAGTTTTATTACATGTGTGTTCTTTTTACTAACGACAACTAGAGTCATTGAAATGTGTATTCTTTTCACATACCACCTATGGATCCACCAGTGTCATTGCATGTGTGTTCTTTTAACAATCCACCTATGGATCCACCAGTGTCATTGCATGTGTGTTCTTTTTACTAACAACAACCAGAGTCATTGCATGTGTGTTGTTTTCACATACCACATATGGATCCACCAGTGTCATTGCTTGTGTGTTCTTTTCCCAATCCACCTATGGATCCACCAGTGTCATTGCATGTGTGTTCTTTTTACTAACAACAAGAAGAGTCATTGAAATGTGTGTTCTTTTCACATACCACCTATGGATCCACCAGTGTCATTGCATGTGTGTTCTTTTCACAATCCACCTATGGATCCACCAGTGTCATTGCATGGGTGTTCTTTTTACTAACAACAACGGGAGTCATTTCATGACTGTTCTTTTCACATACCACATAGGGATCCACCAGTGTCATTGAAATGTGTGTTCTCTTCAGAGACCACACATGGATCCACCAGTGTCATTGCATGTGTGTTCTTTTTACTAACAACAACCAGAGTCATTGAAATGTGTAATCTTTTCACATACCACCTATGGATCCCCCAGTGTCATTGCATGTGTGTTCTTTTCACGATCCACCTATGGATCCACCAGTGTCATTGCATGTGTGTTCTTTTTACTAACAACAACTGGAATCATTTCATGACTGTTCTTTTCACATACCACATATGGATCCACCAGTGTCATTGAAATGTGTGTTCTCTTTAGAGACCACACATGGATCCACCAGTGTCATTGCATGTGTGTTCTTTTTACTAACAACAACCAGAGTCATTGAAATGTGTGTTCTTTACACATACCACATATGGATCCACCAGTGTCATTGCATGTGTGTTCTTTTTACTAACAACAACCAGAGTCATTGAATGTGTGTTCTCTTTACTAACAACAACTAGAGTCATTGAAATGTATGTTCTCTTTAGATACCACACATGGATGCACCAGTGTCATTGCATGTGTGTTCTTTTTACTAACAACAACTAGAGTCATTGAAATATTTGTTCTCTTCAGAGACCACAGATGGATCCACCAGTGTCATTACATGTGTGTTCTTTTTACTAACAACAACTAGAGTCATTGCATGTGTGTTCTTTTCACATACCACATATGGATCCACTAGTGTCATTGCATGTGTTATCTTTCACAATCCACCTATGGATCCACCAGTGTCATTGCATGTGTGTTCTTTTTTCTAACACCAACCAGAGTCATTGAAATGTGTGTTCTTTTCACATACCACCTATGGATCCACCAGTGTCATTGCATGTGTGTTCTTTTCACAATCCACCTATGGATCCACCAGTGTCATTGCATGTGTGTTCTTTTTACTAACAACAACCAGAGTCATTGCTTGTGTGTTCTTTTCACATACCACATATGGATCCACCGGTGTCATTGAAATGTGTGTTCTCTTCAGAGACCAACATGGATCCACCAGTGTCATTGCATGTTTGTTCTTTTTACTAACAACAACCAGAGTCATTGCATGTGTGTTCTTTTCACATACCACATATGGATCCACTAGTGTCATTGCATGTGTGTTCTTTCACAATCCACCTATGGATCCACCAGTGTCATTGCTTGTGTGTTCTTTTTACTAACAACAACTAGAGTCATTTCATGACTGTTCTTTGCACATACCACATATGGATCCACCAGTGTCATTGCGTGTGTGTTCTTTTTACTAACAACAACTGGAGTCATTGCATGTGTGTTCTTTTCACATACCACATATGGATCCACCAGTGTCATTGCATGTCTTTTCTTTTCACAATCCACCTATGGATCCACCAGTGTCATTGCATATGTGTTCTTTGTACTAACAACAACTGGAGTCATTTCATGACTGTTCTTTTCACATACCACATATGGATCCACCAGTGTCATTGAAATGTGTGTTCTTTTTAGAGACCACACATGGATCCACCAGTTTCATTGCATGTGTGTTCTTTTTAGTAACAACAACTGGAGTCATTGCATGTGTGTTCTTTTCACATACCACATATGGATCCACTAGTGTCATTGCATGTGTTCTCTTTTCACAATCCACCTGTGGATCCACCAGTTTTATTACATGTGTGTTCTTTTTACTAACGACAACTAGAGTCATTGAAATGTGTATTCTTTTCACATACCACCTATGGATCCACCAGTGTCATTGCATGTGTGTTCTTTTAACAATCCACCTATGGATCCACCAGTGTCATTGCATGTGTGTTCTTTTTACTAACAACAACCAGAGTCATTGCATGTGTGTTGTTTTCACATACCACATATGGATCCACCAGTGTCATTGCTTGTGTGTTCTTTTCCCAATCCACCTATGGATCCACCAGTGTCATTGCATGTGTGTTCTTTTTACTAACAACAAGAAGAGTCATTGAAATGTGTGTTCTTTTCACATACCACCTATGGATCCACCAGTGTCATTGCATGTGTGTTCTTTTCACAATCCACCTATGGATCCACCAGTGTCATTGCATGGGTGTTCTTTTTACTAACAACAACGGGAGTCATTTCATGACTGTTCTTTTCACATACCACATAGGGATCCACCAGTGTCATTGAAATGTGTGTTCTCTTCAGAGACCACACATGGATCCACCAGTGTCATTGCATGTGTGTTCTTTTTACTAACAACAACCAGAGTCATTGAAATGTGTAATCTTTTCACATACCACCTATGGATCCCCCAGTGTCATTGCATGTGTGTTCTTTTCACGATCCACCTATGGATCCACCAGTGTCATTGCATGTGTGTTCTTTTTACTAACAACAACTGGAATCATTTCATGACTGTTCTTTTCACATACCACATATGGATCCACCAGTGTCATTGAAATGTGTGTTCTCTTTAGAGACCACACATGGATCCACCAGTGTCATTGCATGTGTGTTCTTTTTACTAACAACAACCAGAGTCATTGAAATGTGTGTTCTTTACACATACCACATATGGATCCACCAGTGTCATTGCATGTGTGTTCTTTTTACTAACAACAACCAGAGTCATTGAATGTGTGTTCTCTTTACTAACAACAACTAGAGTCATTGAAATGTATGTTCTCTTTAGATACCACACATGGATGCACCAGTGTCATTGCATGTGTGTTCTTTTTACTAACAACAACTAGAGTCATTGAAATATTTGTTCTCTTCAGAGACCACAGATGGATCCACCAGTGTCATTACATGTGTGTTCTTTTTACTAACAACAACTAGAGTCATTGCATGTGTGTTCTTTTCACATACCACATATGGATCCACTAGTGTCATTGCATGTGTTATCTTTCACAATCCACCTATGGATCCACCAGTGTCATTGCATGTGTGTTCTTTTTTCTAACACCAACCAGAGTCATTGAAATGTGTGTTCTTTTCACATACCACCTATGGATCCACCAGTGTCATTGCATGTGTGTTCTTTTCACAATCCACCTATGGATCCACCAGTGTCATTGCATGTGTGTTCTTTTTACTAACAACAACCAGAGTCATTGCCTGTGTGTTGTTTTCACATACCACATATGGATCCACCAGTGTCATTGCATGTGTGTTCTTTTCCCAATCCACCTATGGATCCACCAGTGTCATTGCATGTGTGTTCTTTTTACTAACAACAACCAGAGTCATTGAAATGTGTGTTCTTTTCACATACCACCTATGGATCCACCAGTGTCATTGCATGTGTGTTCTTTTCACAATCCACCTATGGATCCACCAGTGTCATTGCATGTGTGTTCTTTTTACGAACAACAACTGGAGTCATTTCATGACTGTTCTTTTCACATACCACATATGGATCCACAAGTGTCATTGAAATGTGTGTTCTCTTCAGAGACCACACATGGATCCACCAGTGTCATTGAAATGTGTGTTCTCTTCAGAGACCACACATGGATCCACCAGTGTCATTGCATGTGTGTTCTTTTTAGTAACAACAACTGGAGTCATTGCATGTGTGTTCTTTTCACATACCACATATGGATCCACTAGTGTCATTGCATGTGTTCTCTTTTCACAATCCACCTATGGATCCACCAGTGTCATTGCATGTGTGTTCTTTTTTCTAACACAAACCAGAGTCATTGAAATGTGTGTTCTTTTCACATACCACCTATGGATCCACCAGTGTCATTGCATGTGTGTTCTTTTCACAATCCACCTATGGATCCACCAGTGTCATTGCATGTGTGTTCTTTTTACTAACAACAACCAGAGTCATTGCATGTGTGTTGTTTTCACATACCACATATGGATCCACCAGTGTCATTGCATGTGTGTTCTTTTCCCAATCCACCTATGGATCCACCAGTGTCATTGCATGTGTGTTCTTTTTACTAACAACAACCAGAGTCATTGAAATGTGTGTTCTTTTCACATACCACCTATGGATCCACCAGTGTCATTGCATGTGTGTTCTTTTCACAATCCACCTATGGATCCACCAGTGTCATTGCATGTGTGTTCTTTTTACTAACAACAACTGGAGTCATTTCATGACTGTTCTTTTCACATACCACAGATGGATCCACAAGTGTCATTGAAATGTGTGTTCTCTTCAGAGACCACACATGGATCCACCAGTGTCATTGCATGTGTGTTCTTTTTACTAACAACAACCAGAGTCATTGAAATGTGTGTTCTTTTCAGATACCACCTACGGATCCACCAGTGTCATTGAATGTGTGTTCTTTTTAGTAACTACAACCAGAGTCATTCCATCTGTGTTCTTTTCAGATACCACATATGGATCCACCAGTGTCATTGCATGTGTGTTCTTTTTACTAACAACAACCAGAGTCATTGAAATGTGTGTTGTCTTTAGAGACCACACATGGATACACCAGTGTCATTGCATGTGTGTTCTTTTTACTAACAACAACTGGAGTCATTGCATGTGTGTTCTTTTCACATACCACATATGGATCCACCAGTGTCATTGCATGTCTTTTCTTTTCACAATCCACCTAGGGATCCACCAGTGTCATTGCATATGTGTTCTTTGTACTAACAACAACTGGAGTCATTTCATGACTGTTCTTTTCACATACCACATATGGATCCACCAGTGTCATTGAAATGTGTGTTCTCTTTAGAGACCACACATGGATCCACCAGTTTCATTGCATGTGTGTTCTTTTTACTAACAACAACCAGAGTCATTGAAATGTGTGTTCTTTACACATACCACATATGGATCCACCAGTGTCATTGCATGTGTGTTCTTTTTACTAACAACAACCAGAGTCATTGAATGTGTGTTCTCTTTACTAACAACAACTAGAGTCATTGAAATGTATGTTCTCTTTAGATACCACACATGGATCCACCAGTGTCATTGCATGTGTGTTCTTTTTACTAACAACAACTAGAGTCATTGAAATATTTGTTCTCTTCAGAGACCACTGATGGATCCACCAGTGTCATTACATGTGTGTTCTTTTTACTAACAACAACTAGAGTCATTGCATGTGTGTTCTTTTCACATACCACATATGGATCCACTAGTGT
The DNA here is from genome assembly GCA_916181665.1 of Avena sativa. Taxonomy (NCBI): domain Eukaryota; kingdom Viridiplantae; phylum Streptophyta; class Magnoliopsida; order Poales; family Poaceae; genus Avena; species Avena sativa. The sequence continues at coordinate 35,898,716 of OV702290.1, forward strand.
CATTGCATGTGTTCTCTTTCACAATCCACCTATGGATCCACCAGTGTCATTGCATGTGTGTTCTTTTTTCTAACACCAACCAGAGTCATTGAAATGTGTGTTCTTTTCACATACCACCTATGGATCCACCAGTGTCATTGCATGTGTGTTCTTTTCACAATCCACCTATGGATCCACCAGTGTCATTGCATGTGTGTTCTTTTTACTAACAACAACCAGAGTCATTGCATGTGTGTTGTTTTCACATACCACATATGGATCCACCAGTGTCATTGCATGTGTGTTCTTTTCCCAATCCACCTATGGATCCACCAGTGTCATTGCATGTGTGTTCTTTTTACTAACAACAACCAGAGTCATTGAAATGTGTGTTCTTTTCACATACCACCTATGGATCCACCAGTGTCATTGCATGTGTGTTCTTTTCACAATCCACCTATGGATCCACCAGTGTCATTGCATGTGTGTTCTTTTTACTAACAACATCTGGAGTCATTTCATGACTGTTCTTTTCACATACCACAGATGGATCCACAAGTGTCATTGAAATGTGTGTTCTCTTCAGAGACCACACATGGATCCACCAGTGTCATTGCATGTGTGTTCTTTTTACTAACAACAACCAGAGTCATTGAAATGTGTGTTCTTTTCAGATACCACCTATGGATCCACCAGTGTCATTGAATGTGTGTTCTTTTTAGTAACTTCAACCAGAGTCATTCCATCTGTGTTCTTTTCAGATACCACATATGGATCCACCAGTGTCATTGCATGTGTGTTCTTTTTACTAACAACAACCAGAGTCATTGAAATGTGTGTTCTCTTTAGAGACCACACATGGATACACCAGTGTCATTGCATGTGTGTTCTTTTTACTAACAACAACTGGAGTCATTGCATGTGTGTTCTTTTCACATACCACATATGGATCCACCAGTGTCATTGCATGTCTTTTCTTTTCACAATCCACCTATGGATCCACCAGTGTCATTGCATATGTGTTCTTTGTACTAACAACAACTGGAGTCATTTCATGACTGTTCTTTTCACATACCACATATGGATCCACCAGTGTCATTGAAATGTGTGTTCTCTTTAGAGACCACACATGGATCCACCAGTTTCATTGCATGTGTGTTCTTTTTAGTAACAACAACTGGAGTCATTGAAATGTGTGTTCTTTTCACATACCACATATGGATCCACTAGTGTCATTGCATGTGTTCTCTTTTCACAATCCACCTATGGATCCACCAGTTTTATTGCATGTGTGTTCTTTTTACTAACAACAACTAGAGTCATTGAAATGTGTATTCTTTTCACATACCACCTATCGATCCACCAGTGTCATTGCATGTGTGTTCTTTTTAGTAACTACAACCAGAGTCATTCCATCTGTGTTCTTTTCAGATACCACATATGGATCCACAAGTGTCATTGCATGTGTGTTCTTTTTACTAACAACAACCAGAGTCATTGAAATGTGTGTTCTTTTCACATACCACCTATGGATCCACCAGTGTCATTGCATGTGTGTTCTTTTCACAATCCACCTATGGATCCACCAGTGTCATTGCATGTGTGTTCTTTTTACTAACAACAACTGGAGTCATTTCATGACTGTTCTTTTCACATACCACATATGGATCCACAAGTGTCATTGAAATGTGTGTTCTCTTCAGAGACCACACATGGATCCACCAGTGTCATTGCATGTGTGTTCTTTTTACTAACAACAACCAGAGTCATTGAAATGTGTGTTCTTTTCAGATACCACCTATGGATCCACCAGTGTCATTGCATGTGTGTTCTTTTCACAATCCACCTATAGATCTACCAGTGTCATTGAATGTGTGTTCTTTTTAGTAACTACAACCAGAGTCATTCCATCTGTGTTCTTTTCAGATACCACATATGGATCCACCAGTGTCATTGCATGTGTGTTCTTTTTACTAACAACAACCAGAGTCATTGAAATGTGTGTTCTCTTTAGAGACCACACATGGATCCACTAGTGTCATTGCATGTGTGTTCTTTTTACTAACAACAACTGGAGTCATTGCATGTGTGTTCTTTTGACATACCACATATGGATCCACCAGTGTCATTGCATGTCTTTTCTTTTCACAATCCACCTATGGATCCACCAGTGTCATTGCATATGTGTTCTTTGTACTAACAACAACTGGAGTCATTTCATGACTGTTCTTTTCACATACCACATATGGATCCACCAGTGTCATTGAAATGTGTGTTCTCTTTAGAGACCACACATGGATCCACCAGTTTCATGGCATGTGTGTTCTTTTTAGTAACAACAACTGGAGTCATTGCATGTGTGTTCTTTTCACATACCACATATGGATCCACTAGTGTCATTGCATGTGTTCTCTTTTCACAATCTACCTATGGATCCACCAGTTTTATTGCATGTGTGCTCTTTTTACTAACAACAACTAGAGTCATTGAAATGTGTATTCTTTTCACATACCACCTATGGATCCACCAGTGTCATTGCATGTGTGTTCTTTTCACAATCCACCTATGGATCCACCAGTGTCATTGCATGTGTGTTCTTTTTACTAACAACAACCAGAGTCATTGCATGTGCGTTGTTTTCACATACCACATATGGATCCACCAGTGTCATTGCATGTGTGTTATTTTCCCAATCCACCTATGGATCCACTAGTGTCATTGCATGTGTGTTCTTTTTACTAACAATAAGAAGAGTCATTGAAATGTGTGTTCTTTTCACATACCACCTATGGATCCACCAGTGTCATTGCATGTGTGTTCTTTTCACAATCCACCTATGGATCCACCAGTGTCATTTCATGGGTGTTCTTTTTACTAACAACAACTAGAGTCATTTCATGACTGTTCTTTTCACATACCACATAGGGATCCACCAGTGTCATTGAAATGTGTGTTCTCTTCAGAGACCACACATGGATCCACCAGTGTCATTGCATGTGTGTTTGTCACATCCCAAGATTTTCCAAATCTTGTAATGTGAAAAATAAAATAACAAAATAAATTTTTGTTGGAAATCAGGGTGAAAAGAAACTTTTGTTTCTAAAATGAGACTTGAAATCCCATCTTGAACAAACTTTGGCTAAAGTTTGAATTCAACAAAAATCCAAATCAAGGGAAATGCATTCCTCAATGAATGTATCTGGAAATTTGAACATTTGGAAAGTAATCCAAATCCCTAAACCCTAATGGAAGGAAATCATTTTCCAAAGTATCTCCAAATCTATGGATTTGATCCATACCAAATTTGATCAACAAATATTCACAAAGGATCAAGAAAGACCTTAGAGATTGGTTTCACTTAGTTTGGAACCATAGACAAAATCTTATGACTATAATAAGATAAGGAAATTGAATTTCCAAAGCCTTTAAAGCTCTCATCTAAACCCCATACCAAATGGTGAACAAATAATCCTAAAGGGATTAAAAAAGATAAACATTTGATAAAGGAAAATAAATTGTTTTGGAAATACTATTTGGATCTTTTAATAAAAGACTTTGTTTTCAAATGAAAAGGTGAGCCAAATTAATTTTGGCCAAGCTTTTGTAATAAAATATTTTGTTTTGATTAAAATGAGTAAAGGATTATTTAAATAAAATAATAAGGATTTAAATATCCAATTTTATTTAAGTAAAGGCTTTCCCATTTTAATTAAACACCAAATTTTTTTTATTTATTTAAATAAGTTTCCAAGTATTCTTTTATTTTTTCAAATAAAACCATCTGGTTTGGTTTGAAAATAATTGGATTTCAAATGGAAATTTATTAAATAAATCAAAACCCTATTTTATTAAACTAAAGATCCATTTTCTTTAATTATTAAATGGATCTTAAAATAAATAAAAATATTATTTTATTTTGGATTTGGATTATGTTGAAAAACAGAACCAAATTCAAAGTACAAAGTTTGCTGTTTGTTTGAATTGATTGAGTGTTGTTTGAATGCTTGATTATTTGTTTGAAAATCAAAACAGAAAAGAATTAGAAAAGGAAAATAAAGCAGACAGAAAAAAAAATAGTGCAAAGGCCCAGCCCACCAAGCCATTCCAGCCCAGCTCCCCTTCCCCGAAGCATTCTTTTCTCACTCAGAAACAGACCCGCACAGAGACTGACAGCCTGGCCCCTCTTCTCCCTCTCACTCACTCGCTGACGAGATGACCCCACCCAGCCAGTTGACTCCCCGAAGAAAAACGATTCACACATGGTTTTAAACCCACAGTGACACTGACCAGTGGACCTCCCCCTCCTTTCTATTCCCACTGACCGCTGGACCCCCTTTCCACTGTTCTCCTTCCCCACCCCGTGACCAGTTCTTCCTCCTCTCGCCGGCCGTTTTCTGCCTTGAATCCGCCGATTAAATTCGCCTTAACGCCGTGTTAATTCCTCGTCGCGACCACGCCCATTTAACCGCCTCCCTCTCCTCTGTCATTTCCCTCAGACCCCTTCCCCAAGCTCGCCCCCAGGCCGCCCCATTTCCTCCTCGAACGCCCTCTGCTCCGACGAACTGTCGCAGCAATTCCGGCCAACTCCGACCACCCCTTTGCCTCTACTTCACGCGAGTGGACTCCTCTCGACCTCACGCATCTCCTAGTACTCCTAGTTCGCCCGCGGGAGCACCGGAACCCCGACTCCAACAAGCCCCGAGCCAGCGCCGCCGTCTGCTCCAACTGCGGCGACATCTCCCCGGTAAACCTGACCTCCCCTCTCATCCTCGTTGACCCGATGATGATCTACAAGCTCATACGAACCTAACGACACCTTCCATTTGACCTAGGGCGCCCCCTATCCTCGCCTCCGTCGTCGACAGTGAGCACCGCCATCTGCTTCCTCTCCGACGAGCCCCACCGGTAAGACCAGACCGGCCCTTCACTCCTCCTTCACGCTCGCATCACCGCGGTACCCTTGCGCGTCTTACAGTGCTTTCCGTTTGTCTTCTCGTGATCCACAGCGACACCAACGACGACAACCCGAGAGCCCCGCCGCCGCAGCAACTCCGGCGAGCAATCAAGCTCACTCCAGTACGCCCCGCGATAGGAAGACACTACCTCGAGCTTCCCCACGATCTTACGAACTCGGTGAGCATGCCCTCTTTCTCTCTCGCTTCCTGTATCGCCGGCACCGTCGCCGGTAGCCGCCGCAGCGCCGCTAGCTTTAGGTCGATCCTGCCGCAACCGTCCGATCTCGATCCATCGGTTACGATAGAATGACTAACCGCGAAGGGGGTATGTCCTCTGTGCCGTGCGATCAAACTTGATCCAACGCTCCACGTTGCCGATCCACACCGAAGCGGTACCGACGAATAGAATTACGCCGCGTGTCACCCAGTTCTGTTTAAAACAGAATTTGAAAACAGAATTTCTTGCAAACTTCAAACCCTTGTATCTTGGGATCCACACGTCCAAAAATTACAAATTTGATGTCGTTGGAATCAGCAAGACAAACCCTAGCCAACCCTGCCCTTAGTTTAGCAAATAGTATCTGTTAACTTGTTTAACTTTGCAGATTCTTTTGTGTGCTTGCTAACATTAGGAAAATTGTTTAAAAATGTTTTTAGGGTTAGAACCTTTGCAAATTGGTTTGTTGTGACCTTACTGACCCTAGGAACCAACCCATAGTTTGGAAAATGATTTTTGAAAAGTTTAGAATGGATTAATTGGTTTAGTCCATTTCTAGCTAATTAAAAACCATTGTTTTGTTTATGAAAATGCTTTCATAAAGAAAACTTTGAGAAAATGTTTTGGACCAAACCTACTGACCCAAACACCAAGTTTTGCAATAGCAACTCATTTGGTGAACCCTATAGGTTAGTGCCTTGGTAATAATATTTCTACACCACATAGAATGACACTTTGTTTTGGAAAATGGTTTTATAGTAAAGCCTTTTTGCTAACAACTTTGCCACTTTGGTAAATGACCATTTTAGATCTTACAAAGTTTAGGAATCTAATAGAGACCCTCTTTGCAAATGACTTTGCCATTTTGGTAAATGACCAATTTGGAACTTACAAAGTTAGAAGCCTAGTGAAGACCATCCTTACAATAGAACCAACCTTTGCATGCTTATGCATGACTTAGATCCCATTACTTTGTGTGTGAAAAATTGTTTGTTTGACTTTGTTATTTTATGTGTGTAGTTTTGCTTGATTGGTAGATTAAGTTTGTGCCTTGCTTGATTGAATTGTAGTGACTTGAAGAGTGTGAGTGTTGCAAGGACAAGGAGTGAACCTATACCCTCTACCAAAAAGGCAAGTGATATCATCATGAATATTCCATTCCTATATTTTATATATGCATTAGTATTATTTTTCTAAGTATAGGACTTGCATGGATTTTTGCTAAGTATAAACTATGCTTTGGGAAAACCTATTAGGTGAAACCTTAGTGAAAAGTACCTAAGTCAAGATTCCTATTACTATCATGCTTAGCCTAGCTATTAGAAAACAAGGGTGGTTTATATATTCACACTATGAAAAATATTCTAAGTCTAAGGACTTGTGTTTTATTTAACAAAACAACTAAGTTAATGAATCACCTGGGTGGAATGGAAGGAATGGTATATGTTGAGTGGTTCACAAGGCCATGGACTTGGCTTGTGTATCTCACTTGTGGATGGCCACCCAGGAACAAAGAGATTTGAGATGTCAAATGTTGAGAAGCTTCAAGTGCAACCACTTGGCAATATGGGCTCTGCCATGATCTTAGGATGCTAGAACTTAGTCTCTTGGACAAAGGGTGGTAGATGGGATGATAGGTTGGAACGCGTCCATTTGACTAAGGAAAGGCTACTGAAGGATCTTGTCTTGGGAAACCAAGTCTTGTGGGGAAAGTGCACCACCTCTGCAGAGTGTAAAACCTAAGTACTTAGCCATGTCCCTGGTAAAGGACAATTTGAGCATCAAGACATGGAAACTTCAAGAATCTCATCACTCCAATTTCTAAATAAAACTTGTGGGTGAACAAGGGTTAAAAGGATCTTCAGTCATTGATTGGCAGATGCCCTGAGTGGATCTGGAGTCTTTGATTGATAGATGCCTTGGGTGTTTTCTGCCAAGCAAAAACTTAGTATTTTCAAAAGTTAAGGAAAAATCTATTTTGAGCAATGCAAGCCTAAGCTCCACCAGCCAAATGCATATAGCACTATAGTCCACTTAATATATACTAAGGTATCACTTTCCAATACTATTCCAAAGTATTGACCCTTTGTGGCTGTAACTTATGATGTTGCAGGTTTGATTGATTTAGTGAAGATTGATTGATTAGGATTACAAAGTCTACAACCAACATCTGCCTGTGGCACTTTGAAGATGAAGGACCCATGACTATAGTTATTCCGCTGCAATGTAATGTAAATAGCCAATGAGCTATGGTTGATGTAATAAAATTATTTTATTCCTGGTTATAAAGTTATATTATGACCTTTGTTTCTTGATATTACATCTAAACTGTGGATGCTAGCTATTGATCCAGGGACTAGCATTGCAATCACAGGGATCTTTTCCTTTACAAAGGAGGGATCTTAGAGTGTTCTTTTTACTAACAACAACCAGAGTCATTGAAATGTGTAATCTTTTCACATACCACCTATGGATCCCCCAGTGTCACTGCATGTGTGTTCTTTTCACGATCCACCTATGGATCCACCAGTTGCATTGCATGTGTGTTCTTTTTACTAACAACAACTGGAATCATTTCATGACTGTTCTTTTCACATACCACATATGGATCCACCAGTGTCATTGAAATGTGTGTTCTCTTTAGAGACCACACATGGATCCACCAGTGTCATTGCATGTGTGTTCTTTTTACTAACAACAACCAGAGTCATTAAAATGTGTGTTCTTTACACATACCACATATGGATCCACCAGTGTCATTGCATGTGTGTTCTTTTTACTAACAATAACCAGAGTCATTGAATGTGTGTTCTCTTTACTAACAACAACTAGAGTCATTGAAATGTATGTTCTCTTTAGATACCACACATGGATCCACCAGTGTCATTGCATGTGTGTTTTTTTTACTAACAACAACTAGAGTCATTGAAATGTTTGTTCTCTTCAGAGACCACAGATGGATCCACCAGTGTCATTACATGTGTGTTCTTTTTACTAACAACAACTAGAGTCATTGCATGTGTGTTCTTTTCACATACCACATATGGATCCACTAGTGTCATTGCATGTGTTCTCTTTTCACAATCCACCTATGGATCCACCAGTGTCATTGCATGTGTGTTCTTTTTTCTAACACCAACCAGAGTCATTGAAATGTGTGTTATTTTCACATACCACCTATGGATCCACCAGTGTCATTGCATGTGTGTTCTTTTCACAATCCACCTATGGATCCACCAGTGTCATTGCATGTGTGTTCTTTTTACTAACAACAACCAGAGTCATTGCATGTGTGTTGTTTTCACATACCACATATGGATCCACCAGTGTCATTGCATGTGTGTTCTTTTCCCAATCCACCTATGGATCCACCAGTGTCATTGCATGTGTGTTCTTTTTACTAACAACAACCAGTCATTGAAATGTGTGTTCTTTTCACATACCACCTATGGATCCACCAGTGTCATTGCATGTGTGTTCTTTTCACAATCCACCTATGGATCCACCAGTGTCATTGCATGTGTGTTCTTTTTACGAACAACAACTGGAGTCATTTCATGACTGTTCTTTTCACATACCACATATGGATCCACAAGTGTCATTGAAATGTGTGTTCTCTTCAGAGACCACACATGGATCCACCAGTGTCATTGAAATGTGTGTTCTCTTCAGAGACCACACATGGATCCACCAGTGTCATTGCATGTGCGTTCTTTTAAGTAACAACAACAGGAGTCATTGCATGTGTGTTCTTTTCACATACCACATATGGATCCACTAGTGTCATTGCATGTGTTCTCTTTTCACAATCCACCTATGGATCCACCAGTGTCATTGCATGTGTGGAATTTTTACTAAGAACAACCAGTGTCATTGCATGTGTGTTCTTTTCACATACCACATATGGATCCACCAGTGTCATTGCATGTGTGTTCTTTTCCCAATCCACCTATGGATCCACCAGTGTCATTGCATGTGTGTTCTTTTTACTAACAACAACCAGAGTCATTGAAATGTGTGTTATTTTCACATACCACCTATGGATCCACCAGTGTCATTGCATGTGTGTTCTTTTCACAATCCACCTATGGATCCACCAGTGTCATTGAATGTGTGTTCTTTTTACGAACAACAACTGGAGTCATTTCATGACTGTTCTTTTCACATACCACATATGTATCCACAAGTGTCATTGAAATGTGTGTTCTCTTCAGAGACCACACATGGATCCACCAGTGTCATTGAAATGTGTGTTCTCTTCAGAGACCACACATGGATCCACCAGTGTCATTGCATGTGTGTTCTTTTTAGTAACAACAACAAGAGTCATTGCATGTGTGTTCTTTTCACATACCACATATGGATCCACTAGTGTCATTGCATGTGTTCTCTTTTCACAATCCACCTATGGATCCACCAGTGTCATTGCATGTGTGTTCTTTTTTCTAACACCAACCAGAGTCATTGAAATGTGTGTTCTTTTCACATACCACCTATGGATCCACCAGTGTCATTGCATGTGTGTTCTTTTCACAATCCACCTATGGATCCACCAGTGTCATTGCATGTGTGTTCTTTTTACTAACAACAACCAGAGTCATTGCATGTGTGTTCTTTTCACATACCACATATGGATCCACCAGTGTCATTGCATGTGTGTTCTTTTCACAATCATCTATGGCTGCACCAGTGTCATTGCATGTGTGTTCTTATTACTAACAACAACTGGAGTCATTTCATGGCTGTTCTTTTCACATACCAGATATGGATCCACAAGTGTCATTGAAATGTGTGTTCTCTTCAGAGACCACACATGGATCCACCAGTGTCATTGCATGTGTGTTCTTTTTACTAACAACAACCAGAGTCATTGAAATGTGTGTTCTTTTCAGATACCACCTATGGATCCACCAGTGTCATTGCATGTGTGTTCTTTTCACAATCCACCTATATATCTACCAGTGTCATTGAATGTGTGTTCTTTTTACTAACTACAACCAGAGTCATTCCATCTATGTTCTTTTCACATACCACATATGGATCCACCAGTGTCATTGCATGTGTGTTCTTTTTACTAACAACAACCAGAGTCATTGAAACGTGTGTTCTCTTTAAAGACGACACATGGATCCACCAGTGTCATTGCATGTGTGTTCTTTTTACTAACAACAACCAGAGTCATTGAAATGTGTGTTCTTTACACATACCACATATGGATCCACCAGTGTCATTGCATGTGTGTTCTTTTTACTAACAACAACCAGAGTCATTGAATGTGTATTCTCTTTACTAACAACAACTAGAGTCATTGAAATGTATGTTCTCTTTAGATACCACACATGGATCCACCAGTGTCATTGCATGTGTGTTCTTTTTACTAAAAACAACTAGAGTCATTGAAATGGTTGTTCTCTTCAGAGACCACAAATGGATCCACCAGTGTCATTACATGTGTGTTCTTTTTACTAACAACAACTGGAGTCATTGCATGTGTGTTATTTTCACATACCACATATGGATCCACTAGTGTCATTGCATGTGTGCTCTTTTCACAATCCACCTATGGATCCACCAGTATCATTGCATGTGTGTTCTTTTTACTAACAACAACTGGATACATTTCATGAGTGTTCTTTTCACATACCACATATGGATCCACCAGTGTCATTGAAATGTGTGTTCTCTTCAGAGACCACACATGGATCCACCAGTGTCATTGCATGTGTGTTCTTTTTACTAACAACAACTAGAGTCATTGCATGTGTGTTCTTTTCACATACCACATATGGATCCACTAGTGTCATTGCATGTGTTCTCTTTTCACAATCCACCTATGGATTCACCAGTGTCATTGCATGTGTGTTCTTTTTACTAACAACAACCAGAGTCATTGCATGTGTGTTGTTTTCACATACCACATATGGATCCACCAGTGTTATTGCATGTGTGTTCTTTTCCCAATCCACCTATGGATCCACCAATGTCATTGCATGCCTGTTCTTTTTACTAACAACAACCAGAGTCATTGAAATGTGTGTTCTTTTCACATACCACCTATGGATCCACCAGTGTCATTGCATGTGTGTTCTTTTCACAATCCACCTATGGATCCACGGGTGTCATTGCATGTGTGTTCTTTTTACTAACAACAACTGGAGTCATTTCATGACTGTTCTTTTCACATACCACATATGGATCCAACAGTGTCATTGAAATGTGTGTTCTCTTCAGAGACCACACATGGATCGACCAGTGTCATTGCATGTGTGTTCTTTTTACTAACAACAACCAGAGTCATTGAAATGTGTGTTCTTTTCACAACCCACCTATGGATCCACTAGTGTCATTGCATGTGTTCTCTTTTCACAATCCACCTATGGATTCACCAGTGTCATTGCATGTGTGTTCTTTTTACTAACAACAACCAGAGTCATTGCATGTGTGTTGTTTTCACATACCACATATGGATCCACCAGTGTCATTGCATGTGTGTTCTTTTTACTAACAACAACCAGAGTCATTGAAATGTGTGTTCTTTACACATACCACATATGGATCCACCAGTGTCATTGCATGTGTGTTCTTTTTACTAACAACAACCAGAGTCATTGAAGTGTTTGTTCCCTTCAGAGACCACAGATGGATCCACCAGTGTCATTACATGTGTGTTCTTTTTACTAACAACAACTAGAGTCATTGCATGTGTGTTCTTTTCACATACCACATATGGATCCACTAGTGTCATTGCATGTGTTCTCTTTTCACAATCCACCTATGGATCCACCAGTGTCATTGCATGTGTGGAATTTTTACTAAGACCAACCAGAGTCATTGAAATGTGTGTTCTTTTCACATACCACCTATGGATCCACCAGTGTCATTGCATGTGTGTTCTTTTCACAATCCACCTATGGATCCACCAGTGTCATTGCATGTGTGTTCTTTTTGCTAACAACAAGCAGAGTCATTGCATGTGTGTTGTTTTCACATACCACATATGGATCCACCAGTGTCATTGCATGTGTGTTATTTTCCCAATCCACCTATGGATCCACCAGTGTCATTGCATGTGTGTTCTTTTTACTAACAACAACCAGAGTCATTGAAATGTGTGTTCTTTTCACATACCACCTATGGATCCACCAGTGTCATAGCATGTGTGTTCTTTTCACAATCCACCTATGGATCCACCAGTGTCATTGCATGTGTGTTCTTTTTACTAACAACAACTGGAGTCATTTCATGGCTGTTCTTTTCACATACCACATATGGATCCACAAGTGTCATTGAAATGTGCGTTCTCTTCAGAGACCACACATGGATCCACCAGTGTCATTGCATGTGTGTTCTTTTTACTAACAACAACAAGAGTCATTGAAATGTGTGTTCTTTTCAGATACCACCTATGGATCCACCAGTGTCATTGCATGTGTGTTCTTTTCACAATCCACCTATAGATCTACCAGTGTCATTGAATGTGTGTTCTTTTTACTAGCTACAACCAGAGTCATTCCATATGTGTTCTTTTCACATACCACATATGGATCCACCATTGTCATTGCATGTGTGTTCTTTTTACTAACAACAACCAGAGTCATTGAAATGTGTGTTCTCTTTAGAGACCACACATGGATCGACCAGTGTCATTGCATGTGTGTTCTTTTTACTAACAACAACCAGAGTCATTGAAATGTGTGTTCTTTACACATACCACATATGGATCCACCAGTGTCATTGCATGTGTGTTCTTTTTACTGACAACAACCAGAGTCATTGAATGTGTGTTCTCTTTACTAACAACAACTAGAGTCATTGAAATGTATGTTCTCTTTAGATACCACACATGGATCCACCAGTGTCATTGCATGTGTGTTCTTTTTACTAACAACAACTAGAGTCATTGAAATGTTTGTTCTCTTCAGAGACCACAAATGGATCCACCAGTGTCATTACATGTGTGTTCTTTTTACTAACAACAACTGGAGTCATTGCATGTGTGTTCTTTTCACATACCACATATGGATCCACTAGTGTCATTGCATGTGTTCTCTTTTCACAATCCACCTATGGATTCACCAGTGTCATTGCTTGTGTGTTCTTTTTACTAACAACAACCAGAGTCATTGCATGTGTGTTGTTTTCACATACCACATATGGATCCACCAGTGTCATTGCATGTGTGTTCTTTTTACTAACAACAACTGGATGCATTTCATGACTGTTCTTTTCACATACCACATATGGATCCACCAGTGTCATTGCATGTGTGTTCTTTTTACTAACAAGAACTAGAGTCATTGAAATGTTTGTTCTCTTCAGAGACCACAAATGGATCCACCAGTGTCATTACATGTGTGTTCTTTTTACTAACAACAACTAGAGTCATTGCATGTGTGTTCTTTTCACATACCACATATGGATCCACTAGTGTCATTGCATGTGTGCTCTTTTCACAATCCACCTATGGATCCACATGTATCATTGCATGTGTGTTCTCTTTACTAACAACAACTGGATGCATTTCATGACTGTTCTTTTCACATACCACATATGGATCCACCAGTGTCATTGAAATGTGTGTTCTCTTCAGAGACCACACATGGATCCACCAGTGTCATTGCATGTGTGTTATTTTTACTAACAACAACTAGAGTCATTGCATGTGTGTTCTTTTCACATACCACATATGGATCCACTAGTGTCATTGCATGTGTTCTCTTTTCACAATCCACCTATGGATTCACCAGTGTCATTGCATGTGTGTTCTTTTTACTAACAACAACCAGAGTCATTGCATGTGTGTTGTTTTCACATACCACATATGGATCCACCAGTGTCATTGCATGTGTGTTCTTTTTACTAACAACAACCAGAGTCATTGAAATGTGTGTTCTTTACACATACCACATATGGATCCACCAGTGTCATTGCATGTGTGTTCTTTTTACTAACAACAACCAGAGTCATTGAATGTGTGTTCTCTTTACTAACAACAACTAGAGTCATTGAAATGTATGTTCTCTTTAGATACCACACATGGATCCACCAGTGTCATTGCATGTGTGTTATTTTTACTAACAACAACTAGAGTCATTGAAATGTTTGTTCTCTTCAGAGACCACAAATGGATCCACCAGTGTCATTACATGTGTGTTCTTTTTACTAACAACAACTGGAGTCATTGCATGTGTGTTCTTTTCACATACCACATATGGATCCACTAGTGTCATTGCATGTGTGCTCTTTTCACAATCCACCTATGGATCCACCAGTATCATTGCATGTGTGTTCTTTTTACTAACAACAACTAGATGCATTTCATGACTGTTCTTTTCACATACCACATATGGATCCACCAGTGTCATTGAAATGTGTGTTCTCTTCAGAGACCACACATGGATCCACCAGTGTCATTGCATGTGTGTTCTTTTTACTAACAACAACTAGAGTCATTGCATGTGTGTTCTTTTCACATACCACATATGGATCCACTAGTGTCATTGCATGTGTTCTCTTTTCAGAATCCACCTATGGATTCACCAGTGTCATTGCATGTGTGTTCTTTTTACTAACAACAACAAGAGTCATTGCATGTGTGTTCTTTTCACAATCCACCTATGGATCCACCAGTGTCATTGCATGTGTGTTCTTTTTACTAACAACAACTGGAGTCATTTCATGACTGTTCTTTTCACATACCACATATGGATCCAACAGTGTCATTGAAATGTGTGTTCTCTTCAGAGACCACACATGGATCGACCAGTGTCATTGCATGTGTGTTCTTTTTACTAACAACAACCAGAGTCATTGAAATGTGTGTTCTTTTCACAACCCACCTATGGATCCACCAGTGTCATTGCATGTGTTCTCTTTTCACAATCCACCTATGGATTCACCAGTGTCATTGCATGTGTGTTCTTTTTACTAACAACAACCAGAGTCATTGCATGTGTGTTGTTTTCACATACCACATATGGATCCACCAGTGTCATTGAATGTGTGTTCTTTTTACTAACAACAACCAGAGTCATTGAAATGTGTGTTCTTTACACATACCACATATGGATCCACCAGTGTCATTTCATGTGTGTTCTTTTTACTAACAACAAGCAGAGTCATTGAATGTGTGTTCTCTTTACTAACAACAACTAGAGTCATTGAAATGTATGTTCTCTTTAGATACCACACATGGATCCACCAGTGTCATTGCATGTGTGTTCTTTTTACTAACAACAACTAGAGTCATTGAAATGTTTGTTCTCTTCAGAGACCACAAATGGATCCACCAGTGTCATTACATGTGTGTTCTTTTTACTAACAACAACTAGAGTCATTGCATGTGTGTTCTTTTCACATACCACATATGGATCCACTAGTGTCATTGCATGTGTGCTCTTTTCACAATCCACCTATGGATCCACCAGTATCATTGCATGTGTGTTCTCTTTACTAACAACAACTGGATGCATTTCATGACTGTTCTTTTCACATACCACATATGGATCCACCAGTGTCATTGAAATGTGTGTTCTCTTCAGAGACCACACATGGATCCACCAGTGTCATTGCATGTGTGTTCTTTTTACTAACAACAACTAGAGTCATTGCATGTGTGTTCTTTTCACATACCACATATGGATCCACTAGTGTCATTGCATGTGTTCTCTTTTCACAATCCACCTATGGATTCACCAGTGTCATTGCATGTGTGTTCTTTTTACTAACAACAACCAGAGTCATTGCATGTGTGTTGTTTTCACATACCACATATGGATCCACCAGTGTCATTGCATGTGTGTTCTTTTTACTAACAACAACCAGAGTCATTGAAATGTGTGTTCTTTACACATACCACATATGGATCCACCAGTGTCATTGCATGTGTGTTCTTTTTACTAACAACAACCAGAGTCATTGAATGTGTGTTCTCTTTACTAACAACAACTAGAGTCATTGAAATGTATGTTCTCTTTAGATACCACACATGGATCCACCAGTGTCATTGCATGTGTGTTATTTTTACTAACAACAACTAGAGTCATTGAAATGTTTGTTCTCTTCAGAGACCACAAATGGATCCACCAGTGTCATTACATGTGTGTTCTTTTTACTAACAACAACTGGAGTCATTGCATGTGTGTTCTTTTCACATACCACCTATGGATCCACCAGTGTCATTGCATGTGTGTTCTTTTCACAATCCACCTATGGATCCACCAGTGTCATTGCATGTGTGTTCTTTTTACTAACAACAACTGGAGTCATTTCATGACTGTTCTTTTCACATACCACATATGGATCCAACAGTGTCATTGAAATGTGTGTTCTCTTCAGAGACCACACATGGATCGACCAGTGTCATTGCATGTGTGTTCTTTTTACTAACAACAACCAGAGTCATTGAAATGTGTGTTCTTTTCACAACCCACCTATGGATCCACCAGTGTCATTGCATGTGTTCTCTTTTCACAATCCACCTATGGATTCACCAGTGTCATTGCATGTGTGTTCTTTTTACTAACAACAACCAGAGTCATTGCATGTGTGTTGTTTTCACATACCACATATGGATCCACCAGTGTCATTGAATGTGTGTTCTTTTTACTAACAACAACCAGAGTCATTGAAATGTGTGTTCTTTACACATACCACATATGGATCCACCAGTGTCATTGAATGTGTGTTCTTTTTACTAACAACAACCAGAGTCATTGAATGTGTGTTCTCTTTACTAACAACAACTAGAGTCATTGAAATGTATGTTCTCTTTAGATACCACACATGGATCCACCAGTGTCATTGCATGTGTGTTCTTTTTACTAACAACAACTAGAGTCATTGAAATGTTTGTTCTCTTCAGAGACCACAAATGGATCCACTAGTGTCATTACATGTGTGTTCTTTTTACTAACAACAACTAGAGTCATTGCATGTGTGTTCTTTTCACATACCACATATGGATCCACTAGTGTCATTGCATGTGTGCTCTTTTCACAATCCACCTATGGATCCACCAGTATCATTGCATGTGTGTTCTCTTTACTAACAACAACTGGATGCATTTCATGACTGTTCTTTTCACATACAACATATGGATCCACCAGTGTCATTGAAATGTGTGTTCTCTTCAGAGACCACACATGGATCCACCAGTGTCATTGCATGTGTGTTCTTTTTACTAACAACAACTAGAGTCATTGCATGTGTGTTCTTTTCACATACCACATACGGATCCACTAGTGTCATTGCATGTGTTCTCTTTTCACAATCCACCTATGGATTCACCAGTGTCATTGCATGTGTGTTCTTTTTACTAACAACAACCAGAGTCATTGCATGTGTGTTGTTTTCACATACCACATATGGATCCACCAGTGTCATTGCATGTGTGTTCTTTTTACTAACAACAACCAGAGTCATTGAAATGTGTGTTCTTTACACATACCACATATGGATCCACCAGTGTCATTGCATGTGTGTTCTTTTTACTAACAACAACCAGAGTCATTGAATGTGTGTTCTCTTTACTAACAACAACTAGAGTCATTGAAATGTATGTTCTCTTTAGATACCACACATGGATCCACCAGTGTCATTGCATGTGTGTTATTTTTACTAACAACAACTAGAGTCATTGAAATGTTTGTTCTCTTCAGAGACCACAAATGGATCCACCAGTGTCATTACATGTGTGTTCTTTTTACTAACAACAACTGGAGTCATTGCATGTGTGTTCTTTTCACATACCACCTATGGATCCACCAGTGTCATTGCATGTGTGTTCTTTTCACAATCCACCTATGGATCCACCAGTGTCATTGCATGTGTGTTCTTTTTACTAACAACAACTGGAGTCATTTCATGACTGTTCTTTTCACATACCACATATGGATCCAACAGTGTCATTGAAATGTGTGTTCTCTTCAGAGACCACACATGGATCGACCAGTGTCATTGCATGTGTGTTCTTTTTACTAACAACAACCAGAGTCATTGAAATGTGTGTTCTTTTCACAACCCACCTATGGATCCACCAGTGTCATTGCATGTGTTCTCTTTTCACAATCCACCTATGGATTCACCAGTGTCATTGCATGTGTGTTATTTTTACTAACAACAACCAGAGTCATTGCATGTGTGTTGTTTTCACATACCACATATGGATCCACCAGTGTCATTGAATGTGTGTTCTTTTTACTAACAACAACCAGAGTCATTGAAATGTGTGTTCTTTACACATACCACATATGGATCCACCAGTGTCATTTCATGTGTGTTCTTTTTACTAACAACAACCAGAGTCATTGAATGTGTGTTCTCTTTACTAACAACAACTAGAGTCATTGAAATGTATGTTCTCTTTAGATACCACACATGGATCCACCAGTGTCATTGCATGTGTGTTCTTTTTACTAACAACAACTAGAGTCATTGAAATGTTTGTTCTCTTCAGAGACCACAAATGGATCCACCAGTGTCATTACATGTGTGTTCTTTTTACTAACAACAACTAGAGTCATTGCATGTGTGTTCTTTTCACATACCACATATGGATCCACTAGTGTCATTGCATGTGTGCTCTTTTCACAATCCACCTATGGATCCACCAGTATCATTGCATGTGTGTTCTCTTTACTAACAACAACTGGATGCATTTCATGACTGTTCTTTTCACATACAACATATGGATCCACCAGTGTCATTGAAATGTGTGTTCTCTTCAGAGACCACACATGGATCCACCAGTGTCATTGCATGTGTGTTCTTTTTACTAACAACAACTAGAGTCATTGCATGTGTGTTCTTTTCACATACCACATACGGATCCACTAGTGTCATTGCATGTGTTCTCTTTTCACAATCCACCTATGGATTCACCAGTGTCATTGCATGTGTGTTCTTTTTACTAACAACAACCAGAGTCATTGCATGTGTGTTGTTTTCACATACCACATATGGATCCACCAGTGTCATTGCATGTGTGTTCTTTTTACTAACAACAACCAGAGTCATTGAAATGTGTGTTCTTTACACATACCACATATGGATCCACCAGTGTCATTGCATGTGTGTTCTTTTTACTAACAACAACCAGAGTCATTGAATGTGTGTTCTCTTTACTAACAACAACTAGAGTCATTGAAATGTATGTTCTCTTTAGATACCACACATGGATCCACCAGTGTCATTGCATGTGTGTTATTTTTACTAACAACAACTAGAGTCATTGAAATGTTTGTTCTCTTCAGAGACCACAAATGGATCCACCAGTGTCATTACATGTGTGTTCTTTTTACTAACAACAACTGGAGTCATTGCATGTGTGTTCTTTTCACATACCACCTATGGATCCACCAGTGTCATTGCATGTGTGTTCTTTTCACAATCCACCTATGGATCCACCAGTGTCATTGCATGTGTGTTCTTTTTACTAACAACAACTGGAGTCATTTCATGACTGTTCTTTTCACATACCACATATGGATCCAACAGTGTCATTGAAATGTGTGTTCTCTTCAGAGACCACACATGGATCGACCAGTGTCATTGCATGTGTGTTCTTTTTACTAACAACAACCAGAGTCATTGAAATGTGTGTTCTTTTCACAACCCACCTATGGATCCACCAGTGTCATTGCATGTGTTCTCTTTTCACAATCCACCTATGGATTCACCAGTGTCATTGCATGTGTGTTATTTTTACTAACAACAACCAGAGTCATTGCATGTGTGTTGTTTTCACATACCACATATGGATCCACCAGTGTCATTGAATGTGTGTTCTTTTTACTAACAACAACCAGAGTCATTGAAATGTGTGTTCTTTACACATACCACATATGGATCCACCAGTGTCATTTCATGTGTGTTCTTTTTACTAACAACAACCAGAGTCATTGAATGTGTGTTCTCTTTACTAACAACAACTAGAGTCATTGAAATGTATGTTCTCTTTAGATACCACACATGGATCCACCAGTGTCATTGCATGTGTGTTCTTTTTACTAACAACAACTAGAGTCATTGAAATGTTTGTTCTCTTCAGAGACCACAAATGGATCCACCAGTGTCATTACATGTGTGTTCTTTTTACTAACAACAACTAGAGTCATTGCATGTGTGTTCTTTTCACATACCACATATGGATCCACTAGTGTCATTGCATGTGTTCTCTTTTCACAATCCACCTATGGATTCACCAGTGTCATTGCATGTGTGTTCTTTTTACTAACAACAACCAGAGTCATTGCATGTGTGTTGTTTTCACATACCACATATGGATCCACCAGTGTTATTGCATGTGTGTTCTTTTCTCAATCCACCTATGGATCCACCAGTGTCATTGCATGCGTGTTCTTTTTACTAACAACAACCAGAGTCATTGAAATGTGTGTTCTTTTCACATACCACCTATGGATCCACCAGTGTCATTGCATGTGTGTTCTTTTCACAATCCACCTATGGATCCACCAGTGTCATTGCATGTGTGTTCTTTTTACTAACAACAACTGGAGTCATTTCATGACTGTTCTTTTCACATACCACATACGGATCCAACAGTGTCATTGAAATGTGTGTTCTCTTCAGAGACCACACATGGATCGACCAGTGTCATTGCGTGTGTGTTCTTTTTACTAACAACAACCAGAGTCATGGAAATGTGTGTTCTTTTCACAACCCACCTATGGATCCACCAGTGTCATTGCATATGTGTTCTTTTCACAATCCACCTATAGATCCACCAGTGTCATTGAATGTGTGTTCTTTTTACTAACAACAACCAGAGTCATTCCATCTGTGTTCTTTTCACATACCACATATGGATCCACCAGTGTCATTGCATGTGTGTTCTTTTTACTAACAACAACCAGAGTCATTGAAATGTGTGTTCTTTACACATACCACATATGGATCCACCAATGTCATTGCATGTGTGTTCTTTTTACTAACAACAACCAGAGTCATTGAATGTGTCTTATCTTTACTAACAACAACTAGAGTCATTGAAATGTATGTTCTCTTTAGATACCACACATGGATCCACCAGTGTCATTGCATGTGTGTTCTTTTTACTAACAACAACTAGAGTCATTGAAGTGTTTGTTCTCTTCAGAGACCACAGATGGATCCACCAGTGTCATTACATGTGTGTTCTTTTTACTAACAACAACTAGAGTCATTGCATGTGTGTTCTTTTCACATACCACATATGGATCCACTAGTGTCATTGCATGTGTTCTCTTTTCACAATCCAGCTATGGATCCACCAGTGTCATTGCATGTTTGTTCTTTTTTCTAACACCAACCAGAGTCATTGAAATGTGTGTTCTTTTCACATACCACCTATGGATCCACCAGTGTCATTGCATGTGTGTTCTTTTCACAATCCACCTATGGATCCACCAGTGTCATTGCATGTGTGTTCTTTTTACTAACAACAACCAGAGTCATTGCATGTGTGTTGTTTTCACATACCACATATGGATCCACCAGTGTCATTGCATGTGTGTTCTTTTCCCAATCCACCTATGGATCCACCAGTGTCATTGCATGTGTGTTCTTTTTACTAACAACAACCAGAGTCATTGAAATGTGTGTTCTTTTCACATACCACCTATGGATCCACCAGTGTCATTGCATGTGTGTTCTTTTCACAATCCACCTATGGATCCACCAGTGTCATTGCATGTGTGTTCTTTTCACAATCCACCTCTGGATCCACCAGTGTCATTGCATGTGTGTTCTTTTTACTAACAACAACTGGAGTCATTTCATGACTGCTCTTTTCACATACCACATATGGATCCACAAGTGTCATTGAAATGTGTGTTCTCTTCAGAGACCACACATGGATCCACCAGTGTCATTGCATGTGTGTTCTTTTTACTAACAACAACCAGAGTCATTGAAATGTGTATTCTTTTCAGATACCACCTATGGATCCACCAGTGTCATTGCATGTGTGTTCTTTTCACAATCCACCTATAGATCTACCAGTGTCATTGAATGTGTGTTATTTTTACTAACTACAACCAGAGTCATTCCATCTGTGTTCTTTTCAGATACCACATATGGATCCACCAGTGTCATTGCATGTGTGTTCTTTTTACTAACAACAACCAGAGTCATTGAAATGTGTGTTCTCTTTAGAGACCACACATGGATCCACCAGTGTCATTGCATGTGTGTTCTTTTTACTAACAACAACTGGAGTCATTGCATGTGTGTTCTTTTCACATACCACATATGGATCCACCAGTGCCATTGCATGTCTTTTCTTTTCACAATCCACCTATGGATCCACCAGTGTCATTGCATATGTGTTCTTTGTACTAACAACAACTGGAGTCATTTCATGACTGTTCTTTTCACATACCACATATGGATCCACCAGTGTCATTGAAATGTGTGTTCTCTTTAGAGACCACACATGGATCCACCAGTTTCATTGCATGTGTGTTCTTTTTAGTAACAACAACTGGAGTCATTGCATGTGTGTTCTTTTCACATACCACATATGGATCCACTAGTGTCATTGCATGTGTTCTCTTTTCACAATCCACCTATGGATCCACCAGTTTTATTGCATGTGTGTTCTTTTTACTAACAACAACTAGAGTCATTGAAATGTGTATTCTTTTCACATACCACCTATGGATCCACCAGTGTCATTGCATGTGTGTTCTTTTCAGAATCCACCTATGGATCCACCAGTGTCATTGCATGTTTGTTCTTTTTACTAACAACAACCAGAGTCATTGCATGTGTGTTGTTTTCACATACCACATATGGATCCACCAGTGTCATTGCATGTGTGTTCTTTTCCCAATCCACCTATGGATCCACCAGTGTCATTGCATGTGTGTTCTTTTTACTAACAACAAGAAGAGTCATTGAAATGTGTGTTCTTTTCACATACCACCTATGGATCCACCAGTGTCATTGCATGTGTGTTCTTTTCACAATCCACCTATGGATCCACCACTGTAATTGCATGGGTGTTCTTTTTACTAACAACAACTGGAGTCATTTCATGACTGTTCTTTTCACATACCACATAGGGATCCACCAGTGTCATTGAAATGTGTGTTCTCTTCAGAGACCACACATGGATCCACCAGTGTCATTGCATGTGTGTTCTTTTTACTAACAACAACCAGAGTCATTGAAATGTGTAATCTTTTCGCAACCCACCTATGGATCCCCCAGTGTCATTGCATGTGTGTTCTTTTAACGATCCACCTATGGATCCACCAGTTGCATTGCATGTGTGTTCTTTTTACTAACAACAACTAGAATCATTTCATGACTGTTCTTTTCACATACCACATATGGATCCACAAGTGTCATTGAAATGTGTGTTCTCTTTAGAGACCACACATGGATCCACCAGTGTCATTGCATGTGTGTTCTTTTTACTAACAACAACCAGAGTCATTAAAATGTGTGTTCTTTACACATACCACATATGGATCCACCAGTGTCATTGCATGTGTGTTCTTTTTACTAACAACAACCAGAGTCATTGAATGTGTGTTCTCTTTACTAACAACAACTAGAGTCATTGAAATGTATGTTCTCTTTAGATACCACACATGGATCCACCAGTGTCATTGCATGTGTGTTCTTTTTACTAACAACAACTAGAGTCATTGAAATGTTTGTTCTCTTCAGAGACCATAGATGGATCCACCAGTGTCATTACATGTGTGTTGTTTTTACTAACAACAACTCGAATCATTGCATGTGTGTTCTTTTCACATACCACATATGGATCCACTAGTGTCATTGCATGTGTTCTCTTTTCACAATCCACCTATGGATCCACCAGTGTCATTGCATGTGTGTTCTTTTTTCTAACACCAACCAGAGTCATTGAAATGTGTGTTCTTTTCACATACCACCTATGGATCCACCAGTGTCATTGCATGTGTGATCTTTTACAATCCACCTATGGATCCACCAGTGTCATTGCATGTGTGTTCTTTTTACTAACAACAACCAGAGTCATTGCATGTGTGTTGTTTTCACATACCACATATGGATCCACCTGTGTCATTGCATGTGTGTTCTTTTCCCAATCCACCTATGGATCCACCAGTGTCATTGCATGTGTGTTCTTTTTACTAACAACAACCAGAGTCATTGAAATGTGTGTTCTTTTCACATACCACCTATGGATTCACCAGTGTCATTGCATGTGTGTTCTTTTAACAATCCACCTATGGATCCACCAGTGTCATTGCATGTGTGTTCTTTTTACGAACAACAACTGGAGTCATTTCATGACTGTTCTTTTCACATACCACATATGGATCCACAAGTGTCATTGAAATGTGTGTTCTCTTCAGAGACCACACATGGATCCACCAGTGTCATTGAAATGTGTGTTCTCTTCAGAGACCACACATGGATCCACCAGTGTCATTGCATGTGTGTTCTTTTTAGTAACAACAACAGGAGTCATTGCATGTGTGTTCTTTTCACATACCACATATGGATCCACTAGTGTCATTGCATGTGTTCTCTTTTCACAATCCACCTATGGATCCACCAGTGTCATTGCATGTGTGTTCTTTTTTCTAACACCAACCAGAGTCATTGAAATGTGTGTTCTTTTCACATACCACCTATGGATCCACCAGTGTCATTGCATGTGTGGTCTTTTCACAATCCACCTATGGATCCACCAGTGTCATTGCATGTGTGTTCTTTTTACTAACAACAACCAGAGTCATTGCATGTGTGTTGTTTTCACATACCACATATGGATCCACCAGTGTCATTGCATGTGTGTTCTTTTCCCAATCCACCTATGGATCCACCAGGGTCATTGCATGTGTGTTCTTTTTACTAACAACAACCAGAGTCATTGAAATGTGTATTCTTTTCACATACCACCTATGGATCCACCAGTGTCATTGCATGTGTGTTCTTTTCACAATCCACCTATGGATCCACCAGTGTCATTGCATGTGTGTTCTTTTCACAATCCACCTATGGATCCACCAGTGTCATTGCACGTGTGTTCTTTTTACTAACAACAACTGGAGTCATTTCATGGCTGTTCTTTTCACATACCACATATGGATCCACAAGTGTCATTGAAATGTGTGTTCTCTTCAGAGACCACACATGGATCCACCAGTGTCATTGCATGTGTGTTCTTTTTACTAACAACAACCAGAGTCATTGAAATGTGTGTTCTTTTCAGATACCACCTATGGATCCACTAGTGTCATTGCATGTGTGTTCTTTTCACAATCCACCTATAGATCTACCAGTGTCATTGAATGTGTGTTCTTTTTACTAACTACAGCCAGAGTCATTCCATCTGTGTTCTTTTCACATACCACATATGTATCCACCAGTGTCATTGCATGTGTGTTCTTTTTACTAACAACAACCAGAGTCATTGAAATGTGTGTTCTCTTTAGAGACCACACATGGATCCACCAGTGTCATTGCATGTGTGTTCTTTTTACTAACAACAACCAGAGTCATTGAAATGTGTGTTCTTTACACATACCACATATGGATCCACCAGTGTCATTGCATGTGTGTTCTTTTTACTAACAACAACCAGAGTCATTGAATGTGTGTTCTCTTTACTAACAACAACTAGAGTCATTGAAATGTATGTTCTCTTTAGATACCACACATGGATCCACCAGTGTCATTGCATGTGTGTTCTTTTTACTAACAACAACTAGAGTCATTGAAATGTTTGTTCTCTTTAGAGACCACAGATGGATCCACCAGTGTCATTACATGTGTGTTCTTTTTTACTAACAACAACAGGAGTCATTGCATGTGTGTTATTTTCACATACACATATGGATCCACTAGTGTCATTGCATGTGTGCTCTTTTCACAATCCACCTATGGATCCACCAGTATCATTGCATGTGTGTTCTTTTTACTAACAACAGCTGGATGCATTTCATGACTGTTCTTTTCACATACCACATATGGATCCACCAGTGTCATTGAAATGTGTGTTCTCTTCAGAGACCACACATGGATCCACCAGTGCCATTGCATGTGTGTTCTTTTTACTAACAACAACTAGAGTCATTGCATGTGTGTTCTTTTCACATACCACATATGGATCCACGAGTGTCATTGCATGTGTTCTCTTTTCACAATCAACCTATGGATTCACCAGTGTCATTGCATGTGTGTTCTTTTTACTAACAACAACCAGAGTCATTGAAATGTGTGTTCTTTTCACATACCACCTATGGATCCACCAGTGTCATTGCATGTGTGTTCTTTTCACAATCCACCTATGGATCCAACGGTGTCATTGCATGTGTGTTCTTTTTAGTAACAACAACCAGAGTCATTGCATGTGTGTTGTTTTCACATACCACATATGGATCCACCAGTGTCATTGCATGTGTGTTCTTTTCCCAATCCACCTATGGATCCACCAGGGTCATTGCATGTGTGTTCTTTTTACTAACAACAACCAGAGTCATTGAAATGTGTATTCTTTTCACATACCACCTATGGATCCACCAGTGTCATTGCATGTGTGTTCTTTTCACAATCCACCTATGGATCCACCAGTGTCATTGCATGTGTGTTCTTTTTACTAACAACAACTGGAGTCATTTCATGGCTGTTCTTTTCACATACCACATATGGATCCACAAGTGTCATTGAAATGTGTGTTCTCTTCAGAGACCACACATGGATCCACCAGTGTCATTGCATGTGTGTTCTTTTTACTAACAACAACCAGAGTCATTGAAATGTGTGTTCTTTTCAGATACCACCTATGGATCCACCAGTGTCATTGCATGTGTGTTCTTTTCACAATCCACCTATAGATCCACCAGTGTCATTGAATGTGTGTTCTTTTTACTAACAACAACCAGAGTCATTCCATCTGTGTTCTTTTCACATACCACATATGGATCCACCAGTGTCATTGCATGTGTGTTCTTTTTACTAACAACAACCAGAGTCATTGAAATGTGTGTTCTTTACACATACCACATATGGATCCACCAGTGTCATTGCATGTGTGTTCTTTTTACTAACAACAACCAGAGTCATTGAATGTGTGTTCTCTTTACTAACAACAACTAGAGTCATTGAAATGTATGTTCTCTTTAGATACCACACATGGATCCACCAGTGTCATTGCATGTGTGTTCTTTTTACTAACAACAACTAGAGTCATTGAAATGTTTGTTCTCTTCAGAGACCACAGATGGATCCACCAGTGTCATTACATGTGTGTTCTCTTTACTAACAACAACTAGAGTCATTGCATGTGTGTTCTTTTCACATACCACATATGGATCCACTAGTGTCATTGCATGTGTTCTCTTTTCACAATCCACCTATGGATTCACCAGTGTCATTGCATGTGTGTTCTTTTTACTAACAACAACCAGAGTCATTGCATGTGTGTTGTTTTCACATACCACATATGGATCCACCAGTGTTATTGCATGTGTGTTCTTTTCTCAATCCACCTATGGATCCACCAGTGTCATTGCATGCGTGTTCTTTTTACTAACAACAACCAGAGTCATTGAAATGTGTGTTCTTTTCACATACCACCTATGGATCCACCAGTGTCATTGCATGTGTGTTCTTTTCACAATCCACCTATGGATCCACAAGTGGCATTGCATGTGTGTTCTTTTTACTAACAACAACTGGAGTCATTTCATGACTATTCTTTTCACATACCACATACGGATCCAACAGTGTCATTGAAATGTGTGTTCTCTTCAGAGACCACACATGGATCGACCAGTGTCATTGCGTGTGTGTTCTTTTTACTAACAACAACCAGAGTCATGGAAATGTGTGTTCTTTTCACAACCCACCTATGGATCCACCAGTGTCATTGCATATGTGTTCTTTTCACAATCCACCTATAGATCCACCAGTGTCATTGAATGTGTGTTCTTTTTACTAACAACAACCAGAGTCATTCCATCTGTGTTCTTTTCACGTACCACATATGGATCCACCAGTGTCATTGCATGTGTGTTCTTTTTACTAACAACAACCAGAGTCATTGAAATGTGTGTTCTTTACACATACCACATATGGATCCACCAATGTCATTGCATGTGTGTTCTTTTTACTAACAACAACCAGAGTCATTGAATGTGTCTTCTCTTTACTAACAACAACTAGAGTCATTGAAATGTATGTTCTCTTTAGATACCACACATGGATCCACCAGTGTCATTGCATGTGTGTTCTTTTTACTAACAACAACTAGAGTCATTGAAGTGTTTGTTCTCTTCAGAGACCACAGATGGATCCACCAGTGTCATTACATGTGTGTTCTTTTTACTAACAACAACTAGAGTCATTGCATGTGTGTTCTTTTCACATACCACATATGGATCCACTAGTGTCATTGCATGTGTTCTCTTTTCACAATCCAGCTATGGATCCACCAGTGTCATTGCATGTTTGTTCTTTTTTCTAACACCAACCAGAGTCATTGAAATGTGTGTTCTTTTCACATACCACCTATGGATCCACCAGTGTCATTGCATGTGTGTTCTTTTCACAATCCACCTATGGATCCACCAGTGTCATTGCATGTGTGTTCTTTTTACTAACAACAACCAGAGTCATTGCATGTGTGTTGTTTTCACATACCACATATGGATCCACCAGTGTCATTGCATGTGTGTTCTTTTCCCAATCCACCTATGGATCCACCAGTGTCATTGCATGTGTGTTCTTTTTACTAACAACAACCAGAGTCATTGAAATGTGTGTTCTTTTCACATACCACCTATGGATCCAACAGTGTCATTGCATGTGTGTTCTTTTCACAATTCACCTATGGATCCACCAGTGTCATTGCATGTGTGTTCTTTTCACAATCCACCTCTGGATCCACCAGTGTCATTGCATGTGTGTTCTTTTTACTAACAACAACTGGAGTCATTTCATGACTGCTCTTTTCACATACCACATATGGATCCACAAGTGTCATTGGAATGTGTGTTCTCTTCAGAGACCACACATGGATCCACCAGTGTCATTGCATGTGTGTTCTTTTTACTAACAACAACCAGAGTCATTGAAATGTGTGTTCTTTTCAGATACCACCTATGGATCCACCAGTGTCATTGCATGTGTGTTCTTTTCACAATCCACCTATAGATCTACCAGTGTCATTGAATGTGTGTTATTTTTACTAACTACAACCAGAGTCATTCCATCTGTGTTCTTTTCAGATACCACATATGGATCCACCAGTGTCATTGCATGTGTGTTCTTTTTAATAACAACAACCAGAGTCATTGAAATGTGTGTTCTCTTTAGAGACCACACATGGATCCACCAGTGTCATTGCATGTGTGTTCTTTTTACTAACAACAACTGGAGTCATTGCATGTGTGTTCTTTTCACATACCACATATGGATCCACCTGTGTCATTGCATGTGTGTTCTTTTCCCAATCCACCTATGGATCCACCAGTGTCATTGCATGTGTGTTCTTTTTACTAACAACAACCAGAGTCACTGAAATGTGTGTTCTTTTCACATACCACCTATGGATTCACCAGTGTCATTGCATGTGTGTTCTTTTAACAATCCACCTATGGATCCACCAGTGTCATTGCATGTGTGTTCTTTTTACGAACAACAACTGGAGTCATTTCATGACTGTTCTTTTCACATACCACATATGGATCCACAAGTGTCATTGAAATGTGTGTTCTCTTCAGAGACCACACATGGATCCATCAGTGTCATTGAAATGTGTGTTCTCTTCAGAGACCACACATGGATCCACCAGTGTCATTGCATGTGTGTTCTTTTTAGTAACAACAACAGGAGTCATTGCATGTGTGTTCTTTTCACATACCACATATGGATCCACTAGTGTCATTGCATGTGTTCTCTTTTCACAATCCACCTATGGATCCACCAGTGTCATTGCATGTGTGTTCTTTTTTCTAACACCAACCAGAGTCATTGAAATGTGTGTTCTTTTCACATACCACCTATGGATCCACCAGTGTCATTGCATGTGTGGTCTTTTCACAATCCACCTATGGATCCACCAGTGTCATTGCATGTGTGTTCTTTTTACTAACAACAACCAGAGTCATTGCATGTGTGTTGTTTTCACATACTACATATGGATCCACCAGTGTCATTGCATGTGTGTTCTTTTCCCAATCCACCTATGGATCCACCAGGGTCATTGCATGTGTGTTCTTTTTACTAACAACAACCAGAGTCATTGAAATGTGTATTCTTTTCACATACCACCTATGGATCCACCAGTGTCATTGCATGTGTGTTCTTTTCACAATCCACCTATGGATCCACCAGTGTCATTGCATGTGTGTTCTTTTCACAATCCACCTATGGATCCACCAGTGTCATTGCACGTGTGTTCTTTTTACTAACAACAACTGGAGTCATTTCATGGCTGTTCTTTTCACATACCACATATGGATCCACAAGTGTCATTGAAATGTGTGTTCTCTTCAGAGACCACACATGGATCCACCAGTGTCATTGCATGTGTGTTCTTTTTACTAACAACAACCAGAGTCATTGAAATGTGTGTTCTTTTCAGATACCACCTATGGATCCACCAGTGTCATTGCATGTGTGTTCTTTTCACAATCCACCTATAGATCTACCAGTGTCATTGAATGTGTGTTCTTTTTACTAACTACAGCCAGAGTCATTCCATCTGTGTTCTTTTCACATACCACATATGTATCCACCAGTGTCATTGCATGTGTGTTCTTTTTACTAACAACAACCAGAGTCATTGAAATGTGTGTTCTCTTTAGAGACCACACATGGATCCACCAGTGTCATTGCATGTGTGTTCTTTTTACTAACAACAACCAGAGTCATTGAAATGTGTGTTCTTTACACATACCACATATGGATCCACCAGTGTCATTGCATGTGTGTTCTTTTTACTAACAACAACCAGAGTCATTGAATGTGTGTTCTCTTTACTAACAACAACTAGAGTCTTTGAAATGTATGTTCTCTTTAGATACCACACATGGATCCACCAGTGTCATTGCATGTGTGTTCTTTTTACTAACAACAACTAGAGTCATTGAAATGTTTGTTCTCTTTAGAGACCACAGATGGATCCACCAGTGTCATTACATGTGTGTTCTTTTTTACTAACAACAACAGGAGTCATTGCATGTGTGTTCTTTTCACATACACATATGGATCCACTAGTGTCATTGCATGTGTGCTCTTTTCACAATCCACCTATGGATCCACCAGTATCATTGCATGTGTGTTCTTTTTACTAACAACAGCTGGATGCATTTCATGACTGTTCTTTTCACATACCACATATGGATCCACCAGTGTCATTGAAATGTGTGTTCTCTTCAGAGACCACACATGGATCCACCAGTGCCATTGCATGTGTGTTCTTTTTACTAACAACAACTAGAGTCATTGCATGTGTGTTCTTTTCACATACCACATATGGATCCACGAGTGTCATTGCATGTGTTCTCTTTTCACAATCAACCTATGGATTCACCAGTGTCATTGCATGTGTGTTCTTTTTACTAACAACAACCAGAGTCATTGAAATGTGTGTTCTTTTCACATACCACCTATGGATCCACCAGTGTCATTGCATGTGTGTTCTTTTCACAATCCACCTATGGATCCAACGGTGTCATTGCATGTGTGTTCTTTTTACTAACAACAACAAGAGTCATTGCATGTGTGTTGTTTTCACATACCACATATGGATCCACCAGTGTCATTGCATGTGTGTTCTTTTCCCAATCCACCTATGGATCCACCAGGGTCATTGCATGTGTGTTCTTTTTACTAACAACAACCAGAGTCATTGAAATGTGTATTCTTTTCACATACCACCTATGGATCCACCAGTGTCATTGCATGTGTGTTCTTTTCACAATCCACCTATGGATCCACCAGTGTCATTGCATGTGTGTTCTTTTTACTAACAACAACTGGAGTCATTTCATGGCTGTTCTTTTCACATACCACATATGGATCCACAAGTGTCATTGAAATGTGTGTTCTCTTCAGAGACCACACATGGATCCACCAGTGTCATTGCATGTGTGTTCTTTTTACTAACAACAACCAGAGTCATTGAAATGTGTGTTCTTTTCAGATACCACCTATGGATCCACCAGTGTCATTGCATGTGTGTTCTTTTCACAATCCACCTATAGATCCACCAGTGTCATTGAATGTGTGTTCTTTTTACTAACAACAACCAGAGTCATTCCATCTGTGTTCTTTTCACATACCACATATGGATCCACCAGTGTCATTGCATGTGTGTTCTTTTTACTAACAACAACCAGAGTCATTGAAATGTGTGTTCTTTACACATACCACATATGGATCCACCAGTGTCATTGCATGTGTGTTCTTTTTACTAACAACAACCAGAGTCATTGAATGTGTGTTCTCTTTACTAACAACAACTAGAGTCATTGAAATGTATGTTCTCTTTAGATACCACACATGGATCCACCAGTGTCATTGCATGTGTGTTCTTTTTACTAACAACAACTAGAGTCATTGAAATGTTTGTTCTCTTCAGAGACCACAGATGGATCCACCAGTGTCATTACATGTGTGTTCTTTTTACTAACAACAACTAGAGTCATTGCATGTGTGTTCTTTTCACATACCACATATGGATCCACTAGTGTCATTGCATGTGTTCTCTTTTCACAATCCACCTATGGATTCACCAGTGTCATTGCATGTGTGTTCTTTTTACTAACAACAACCAGAGTCATTGCATGTGTGTTGTTTTCACATACCACATATGGATCCACCAGTGTTATTGCATGTGTGTTCTTTTCTCAATCCACCTATGGATCCACCAGTGTCATTGCATGCGTGTTCTTTTTACTAACAACAACCAGAGTCATTGAAATGTGTGTTCTTTTCACATACCACCTATGGATCCACCAGTGTCATTGCATGTGTGTTCTTTTCACAATCCACCTATGGATCCACCAGTGGCATTGCATGTGTGTTCTTTTTACTAACAACAACTGGAGTCATTTCATGACTGTTCTTTTCACATACCACATACGGATCCAACAGTGTCATTGAAATGTGTGTTCTCTTCAGAGACCACACATGGATCGACCAGTGTCATTGCGTGTGTGTTCTTTTTACTAACAACAACCAGAGTCATGGAAATGTGTGTTCTTTTCACAACCCACCTATGGATCCACCAGTGTCATTGCATATGTGTTCTTTTCACAATCCACCTATAGATCCACCAGTGTCATTGAATGTGTGTTCTTTTTACTAACAACAACCAGAGTCATTCCATCTGTGTTCTTTTCACGTACCACATATGGATCCACCAGTGTCATTGCATGTGTGTTCTTTTTACTAACAACAACCAGAGTCATTGAAATGTGTGTTCTTTACACATACCACATATGGATCCACCAATGTCATTGCATGTGTGTTCTTTTTACTAACAACAACCAGAGTCATTGAATGTGTCTTCTCTTTACTAACAACAACTAGAGTCATTGAAATGTATGTTCTCTTTAGATACCACACATGGATCCACCAGTGTCATTGCATGTGTGTTCTTTTTACTAACAACAACTAGAGTCATTGAAGTGTTTGTTCTCTTCAGAGACCACAGATGGATCCACCAGTGTCATTACATGTGTGTTCTTTTTACTAACAACAACTAGAGTCATTGCATGTGTGTTCTTTTCACATACCACATATGGATCCACTAGTGTCATTGCATGTGTTCTCTTTTCACAATCCAGCTATGGATCCACCAGTGTCATTGCATGTTTGTTCTTTTTTCTAACACCAACCAGAGTCATTGAAATGTGTGTTCTTTTCACATACCACCTATGGATCCACCAGTGTCATTGCATGTGTGTTCTTTTCACAATCCACCTATGGATCCACCAGTGTCATTGCATGTGTGTTCTTTTTACTAACAACAACCAGAGTCATTGCATGTGTGTTGTTTTCACATACCACATATGGATCCACCAGTGTCATTGCATGTGTGTTCTTTTCCCAATCCACCTATGGATCCACCAGTGTCATTGCATGTGTGTTCTTTTTACTAACAACAACCAGAGTCATTGAAATGTCTGTTCTTTTCACATACCACCTATGGATCCAACAGTGTCATTGCATGTGTGTTCTTTTCACAATCCACCTATGGATCCACCAGTGTCATTGCATGTGTGTTCTTTTCACAATCCACCTCTGGATCCACCAGTGTCATTGCATGTGTGTTCTTTTTACTAACAACAACTGGAGTCATTTCATGACTGCTCTTTTCACATACCACATATGGATCCACAAGTGTCATTGGAATGTGTGTTCTCTTCAGAGACCACACATGGATCCACCAGTGTCATTGCATGTGTGTTCTTTTTACTAACAACAACCAGAGTCATTGAAATGTGTGTTCTTTTCAGATACCACCTATGGATCCACCAGTGTCATTGCATGTGTGTTCTTTTCACAATCCACCTATAGATCTACCAGTGTCATTGAATGTGTGTTATTTTTACTAACTACAACCAGAGTCATTCCATCTGTGTTCTTTTCAGATACCACATATGGATCCACCAGTGTCATTGCATGTGTGTTCTTTTTAATAACAACAACCAGAGTCATTGAAATGTGTGTTCTCTTTAGAGACCACACATGGATCCACCAGTGTCATTGCATGTGTGTTCTTTTTACTAACAACAACTGGAGTCATTGCATGTGTGTTCTTTTCACATACCACATATGGATCCACCAGTGCCATTGCATGTCTTTTCTTTTCACAATCCACCTATGGATCCACCAGTGTCATTGCATATGTGTTCTTTGTACTAACAACAACTGGAGTCATTTCATGACTGTTCTTTTCACATACCACATATGGATCCACCAGTGTCATTGAAATGTGTGTTCTCTTTACAGACCACACATGGATCCACCAGTTTCATTGCATGTGTGTTCTTTTTAGTAACAACAACTGGAGTCATTGCATGTGTGTTCTTTTCACATACCACATATGGATCCACTAGTGTCATTGCATGTGTTCTCTTTTCACAATCCACCTATGGATCCACCAGTTTTATTGCATGTGTGTTCTTTTTACTAACAACAACTAGAGTCATTGAAATGTGTATTCTTTTCACATACCACCTATGGATCCACCAGTGTCATTGCATGTGTGTTCTTTTCAGAATCCACCTATGGATCCACCAGTGTCATTGCATGTGTGTTCTTTTTACTAACAACAACCAGAGTCATTGCATGTGTGTTGTTTTCACATACCACATATGGATCCACCAGTGTCATTGCATGTGTGTTCTTTTCCCAATCCACCTATGGATCCACCAGTGTCATTGCATGTGTGTTCTTTTTACTAACAACAAGAAGAGTCATTGAAATGTGTGTTCTTTTCACATACCACCTATGGATCCACCAGTGTCATTGCATGTGTGTTCTTTTCACAATCCACCTATGGATCCACCACTGTAATTGCATGGGTGTTCTTTTTACTAACAACAACTGGAGTCATTTCATGACTGTTCTTTTCACATACCACATAGGGATCCACCAGTGTCATTGAAATGTGTGTTCTCTTCAGAGACCACACATGGATCCACCAGTGTCATTGCATGTGTGTTCTTTTTACTAACAACAACCAGAGTCATTGAAATGTGTAATCTTTTCGCAACCCACCTATGGATCCCCCAGTGTCATTGCATGTGTGTTCTTTTCACGATCCACCTATGGATCCACCAGTTGCATTGCATGTGTGTTCTTTTTACTAACAAAAATTGGAATCATTTCATGACTGTTCTTTTCACATACCACATATGGATCCACAAGTGTCATTGAAATGTGTGTTCTCTTTAGAGACCACACATGGATCCACCAGTGTCATTGCATGTGTGTTCTTTTTACTAACAACAACCAGAGTCATTAAAATGTGTGTTCTTTACACATACCACATATGGATCCACCAGTGTCATTGCATGTGTGTTCTTTTTACTAACAACAACCAGAGTCATTGAATGTGTGTTCTCTTTACTAACAACAACTAGAGTCATTGAAATGTATGTTCTCTTTAGATACCACACATGGATCCACCAGTGTCATTGCATGTGTGTTCTTTTTACTAACAACAACTAGAGTCATTGAAATGTTTGTTCTCTTCAGAGACCATAGATGGATCCACCAGTGTCATTACATGTGTGTTCTTTTTACTAACAACAACTCGAATCATTGCATGTGTGTTCTTTTCACATACCACATATGGATCCACTAGTGTCATTGCATGTGTTCTCTTTTCACAATCCACCTATGGATCCACCAGTGTCATTGCATGTGTGTTCTTTTTTCTAACACCAACCAGAGTCATTGAAATGTGTGTTCTTTTCACATACCACCTATGGATCCACCAGTGTCATTGCATGTGTGTTATTTTCACAATCCACCTATGGATCCACCAGTGTCATTGCATGTGTGTTCTTTTTACTAACAACAACTGGAGTCATTTCATGACTGTTCTTTTCACATACCACATACGGATCCAACAGTGTCATTGAAATGTGTGTTCTCTTTAGAGACCACACATGGATCGACCAGTGTCATTGCGTGTGTGTTCTTTTTACTAACAACAACCAGAGTCATGGAAATGTGTGTTCTTTTCACAACCCACCTATGGATCCACCAGTGTCATTGCATATGTGTTCTTTTCACAATCCACCTATAGATCCACCAGTGTCATTGAATGTGTGTTCTTTTTACTAACAACAACCAGAGTCATTCCATCTGTGTTCTTTTCACGTACCACATATGGATCCACCAGTGTCATTGCATGTGTGTTCTTTTTACTAACAACAACCAGAGTCATTGAAATGTGTGTTCTTTACACATACCACATATGGATCCACCAATGTCATTGCATGTGTGTTCTTTTTACTAACAACAACCAGAGTCATTGAATGTGTCTTCTCTTTACTAACAACAACTAGAGTCATTCAAATGTATGTTCTCTTTAGATACCACACATGGATCCACCAGTGTCATTGCATGTGTGTTCTTTTTACTAACAACAACTAGAGTCATTGAAGTGTTTGTTCTCTTCAGAGTCCACAGATGGATCCACCAGTGTCATTACATGTGTGTTCTTTTTACTAACAACAACTAGAGTCATTGCATGTGTGTTCTTTTCACATACCACATATGGATCCACTAGTGTCATTGCATGTGTTCTCTTTTCACAATCCAGCTATGGATCCACTAGTGTCATTGCATGTTTGTTCTTTTTTCTAACACCAACCAGAGTCATTGAAATGTGTGTTCTTTTCACATACCACCTATGGATCCACCAGTGTCATTGCATGTGTGTTCTTTTCACAATCCACCTATGGATCCACCAGTGTCATTGCATGTGTGTTCTTTTTACTAACAACAACCAGAGTCATTGCATGTGTGTTGTTTTCACATACCACATATGGATCCACCAGTGTCATTGCATGTGTGTTCTTTTCCCAATCCACCTATGGATCCACCAGTGTCATTGCATGTGTGTTCTTTTTACTAACAACAACCAGAGTCATTGAAATGTGTGTTCTTTTCACATACCACCTATGGATCCAACAGTGTCATTGCATGTGTGTTCTTTTCACAATCCACCTATGGATCCACCAGTGTCATTGCATGTGTGTTCTTTTCACAATCCACCTCTGGATCCACCAGTGTCATTGCATGTGTGTTCTTTTTACTAACAACAACTGGAGTCATTTCATGACTGCTCTTTTCACATACCACATATGGATCCACAAGTGTCATTGGAATGTGTGTTCTCTTCAGAGACCACACATGGATCCACCAGTGTCATTGCATGTGTGTTCTTTTTACTAACAACAACCAGAGTCATTGAAATGTGTGTTCTTTTCAGATACCACCTATGGATCCACCAGTGTCATTGCATGTGTGTTCTTTTCACAATCCACCTATAGATCTACCAGTGTCATTGAATGTGTGTTATTTTTACTAACTACAACCAGAGTCATTCCATCTGTGTTCTTTTCAGATACCACATATGGATCCACCAGTGTCATTGCATGTGTGTTCTTTTTAATAACAACAACCAGAGTCATTGAAATGTGTGTTCTCTTTAGAGACCACACATGGATCCACCAGTGTCATTGCATGTGTGTTCTTTTTACTAACAACAACTGGAGTCATTGCATGTGTGTTCTTTTCACATACCACATATGGATCCACCAGTGCCATTGCATGTCTTTTCTTTTCACAATCCACCTATGGATCCACCAGTGTCATTGCATATGTGTTCTTTGTACTAACAACAACTGGAGTCATTTCATGACTGTTCTTTTCACATACCACATATGGATCCACCAGTGTCATTGAAATGTGTGTTCTCTTTACAGACCACACATGGATCCACCAGTTTCATTGCATGTGTGTTCTTTTTAGTAACAACAACTGGAGTCATTGCATGTGTGTTCTTTTCACATACCACATATGGATCCACTAGTGTCATTGCATGTGTTCTCTTTTCACAATCCACCTATGGATCCACCAGTTTTATTGCATGTGTGTTCTTTTTACTAACAACAACTAGAGTCATTGAAATGTGTATTCTTTTCACATACCACCTATGGATCCACCAGTGTCATTGCATGTGTGTTCTTTTCAGAATCCACCTATGGATCCACCAGTGTCATTGCATGTGTGTTCTTTTTCTAACAACAACCAGAGTCATTGCATGTGTGTTGTTTTCACATACCACACATGGATCCACCAGTGTCATTGCATGTGTGTTCTTTTCCCAATCCACCTATGGATCCACCAGTGTCATTGCATGTGTGTTCTTTTTACTAACAACAAGAAGAGTCATTGAAATGTGTGTTCTTTTCACATACCACCTATGGATCCACCAGTGTCATTGCATGTGTGTTCTTTTCACAATCCACCTATGGATCCACCACTGTAATTGCATGGGTGTTCTTTTTACTAACAACAACTGGAGTCATTTCATGACTGTTCTTTTCACATACCACATAGGGATCCACCAGTGTCATTGAAATGTGTGTTCTCTTCAGAGACCACACATGGATCCACCAGTGTCATTGCATGTGTGTTCTTTTTACTAACAACAACCAGAGTCATTGAAATGTGTAATCTTTTCGCAACCCACCTATGGATCCCCCAGTGTCATTGCATGTGTGTTCTTTTCACGATCCACCTATGGATCCACCAGTTGCATTGCATGTGTGTTCTTTTTACTAACAAAAATTGGAATCATTTCATGACTGTTCTTTTCACATACCACATATGGATCCACAAGTGTGATTGAAATGTGTGTTCTCTTTAGAGACCACACATGGATCCACCAGTGTCATTGCATGTGTGTTCTTTTTACTAACAACAACCAGAGTCATTAAAATGTGTGTTCTTTACACATACCACATATGGATCCACCAGTGTCATTGCATGTGTGTTCTTTTTACTAACAACAACCAGAGTCATTGAATGTGTGTTCTCTTTACTAACAACAACTAGAGTCATTGAAATGTATGTTCTCTTTAGATACCACACATGGATCCACCAGTGTCATTGCATGTGTGTTCTTTTTACTAACAACAACTAGAGTCATTGAAATGTTTGTTCTCTTCAGAGACCATAGATGGATCCACCAGTGTCATTACATGTGTGTTCTTTTTACTAACAACAACTCGAATCATTGCATGTGTGTTCTTTTCACATACCACATATGGATCCACTAGTGTCATTGCATGTGTTCTCTTTTCACAATCCACCTATGGATCCACCAGTGTCATTGCATGTGTGTTCTTTTTTCTAACACCAACCAGAGTCATTGAAATGTGTGTTCTTTTCACATACCACCTATGGATCCACCAGTGTCATTGCATGTGTGATCTTTTACAATCCACCTATGGATCCACCAGTGTCATTGCATGTGTGTTCTTTTTACTAACAACCAGAGTCATTGCATGTGTGTTGTTTTCACATACCACATATGGATCCACCTGTGTCATTGCATGTGTGTTCTTTTCCCAATCCACCTATGGATCCACCAGTGTCATTGCATGTGTGTTCTTTTTACTAACAACAACCAGAGTCATTGCACGTGTGTTGTTTTCACATACCACACATGGATCCACCAGTGTCATTGCATGTGTGTTCTTTTTACTAACAACAAGAAGAGTCATTGAAATGTGTGTTCTTTTCACATACCACCTATGGATCCACCAGTGTCATTGCATGTGTGTTCTTTTCACAATCCACGTATGGATCCACCAGTGTCATTGCATGTGTGTTCTTTTTACTAACAACAACTGGAGTCATTTCATGACTGTTCTTTTCACATACCACATATGGATCCACCAGTGTCATTGAAATGTGTGTTCTCTTCAGAGACCACACATGGATCCACCAGTGTCATTGCATGTGTGTTCTTTTTACTAACAACAACCAGAGTCATTGAAATGTGTGTTCTCTTCAGATACCACCTATGGATCCACCAGTGTCATTGCATGTGTGTTCTTTTCACAATCCACGTATGGATCCACCAGTGTCATTGCATGTGTGTTCTTTTTACTAACAACAACTGGAGTCATTTCATGACTGTTCTTTTCACATACCACATATGGATCCACCAGAGTCATTGAAATGTGTGTTCTCTTCAGAGACCACACATGGATCCACCAGTGTCATTGCATGTGTGTTCTTTTTACTAACAACAACTTGAGTCATTGAAATGTTTGTTCTCTTTAGATACCACACATGGATCCACCAGTGTCATTGCATGTGTGTTCTTTTTACTAACAACAACTAGAGTCATTGAAATGTTTGTTCTCTTTAGAGACCACAGATGGATCCACCAGTGTCATTACATGTGTGTTCTTTTTTACTAACAACAACAGGAGTCATTGCATGTGTGTTCTTTTCACATACCACATATGGATCCACTAGTGTCATTGCATGTGTGCTCTTTTCACAATCCACCTATGGATCCACCAGTATCATTGCATGTGTGTTCTTTTTACTAACAATAGCTGGATGCATTTCATGACTGTTCTTTTCACATACCACATATGGATCCACCAGTGTCATTGAAATGTGTGTTCTCTTCAGAGACCACACATGGATCCACCAGTGCCATTGCATGTGTGTTCTTTTTACTAACAACAACTAGAGTCATTGCATGTGTGTTCTTTTCACATACCACATATGGATCCACGAGTGTCATTGCATGTGTTCTCTTTTCACAATCAACCTATGGATTCACCAGTGTCATTGCATGTGTGTTCTTTTTACTAACAACAACCAGAGTCATTGAAATGTGTGTTCTTTTCACATACCACCTATGGATCCACCAGTGTCATTGCATGTGTGTTCTTTTCACAATCCACCTATGGATCCAACGGTGTCATTGCATGTGTGTTCTTTTTACTAACAACAACCAGAGTCATTGCATGTGTGTTGTTTTCACATACCACATATGGATCCACCAGTGTCATTGCATGTGTGTTCTTTTCCCAATCCACCTATGGATCCACCAGGGTCATTGCATGTGTGTTCTTTTTACTAACAACAACCAGAGTCATTGAAATGTGTATTCTTTTCACATACCACCTACGGATCCACCAGTGTCATTGCATGTGTGTTCTTTTCACAATCCACCTATGGATCCACCAGTGTCATTGCATGTGTGTTCTTTTTACTAACAACAACTGGAGTCATTTCATGGCTGTTCTTTTCACATACCACATATGGATCCACAAGTGTCATTGAAATGTGTGTTCTCTTCAGAGACCACACATGGATCCACCAGTGTCATTGCATGTGTGTTCTTTTTACTAACAATAACCAGAGTCATTGAAATGTGTGTTCTTTTCAGATACCACCTATGGATCCACCAGTGTCATTGCATGTGTGTTCTTTTCACAATCCACCTATAGATCCACCAGTGTCATTGAATGTGTGTTCTTTTTACTAACAACAACCAGAGTCATTCCATCTGTGTTCTTTTCACATACCACATATGGATCCACCAGTGTCATTGCATGTGTGTTCTTTTTACTAACAACAACCAGAGTCATTGAAATGTGTGTTCTTTACACATACCACATATGGATCCACCTGTGTCATTGCATGTGTGTTCTTTTCCCAATCCACCTATGGATCCACCAGTGTCATTGCATGTGTGTTCTTTTTACTAACAACAAGAAGAGTCATTGAAATGTGTGTTCTTTTCACATACCACCTATGGATCCACCAGTGTCATTGCATGTGTGTTCTTTTCACAATCCACGTATGGATCCACCAGTGTCATTGCATGTGTGTTCTTTTTACTAACAACAACTGGAGTCATTTCATGACTGTTCTTTTCACATACCACATATGGATCCACCAGTGTCATTGAAATGTGTGTTCTCTTCAGAGACCACACATGGATCCACCAGTGTCATTGCATGTGTGTTCTTTTTACTAACAACAACCAGAGTCATTGAAATGTGTGTTCTCTTCAGATACCACCTATGGATCCACCAGTGTCATTGCATGTGTGTTCTTTTCACAATCCACGTATGGATCCACCAGTGTCATTGCATGTGTGTTCTTTT
Source organism: Avena sativa (assembly GCA_916181665.1). NCBI lineage: Eukaryota > Viridiplantae > Streptophyta > Magnoliopsida > Poales > Poaceae > Avena > Avena sativa. The sequence goes on from OV702290.1 coordinate 35,941,555, forward strand.
TACTAACAACAACTGGAGTCATTTCATGACTGTTCTTTTCACATACCACATATGGATCCACCAGAGTCATTGAAATGTGTGTTCTCTTCAGAGACCACACATGGATCCACCAGTGTCATTGCATGTGTGTTCTTTTTACTAACAACAACTTGAGTCATTGAAATGTATGTTCTCTTTAGATACCACACATGGATCCACCAGTGTCATTGCATGTGTGTTCTTTTTACTAACAACAACTAGAGTCATTGAAATGTTTGTTCTCTTTAGAGACCACAGATGGATCCACCAGTGTCATTACATGTGTGTTCTTTTTTACTAACAACAACAGGAGTCATTGCATGTGTGTTCTTTTCACATACCACATATGGATCCACTAGTGTCATTGCATGTGTGCTCTTTTCACAATCCACCTATGGATCCACCAGTATCATTGCATGTGTGTTCTTTTTACTAACAACAGCTGGATGCATTTCATGACTGTTCTTTTCACATACCACATATGGATCCACCAGTGTCATTGAAATGTGTGTTCTCTTCAGAGACCACACATGGATCCACCAGTGCCATTGCATGTGTGTTCTTTTTACTAACAACAACTAGAGTCATTGCATGTGTGTTCTTTTCACATACCACATATGGATCCACGAGTGTCATTGCATGTGTTCTCTTTTCACAATCAACCTATGGATTCACCAGTGTCATTGCATGTGTGTTCTTTTTACTAACAACAACCAGAGTCATTGAAATGTGTGTTCTTTTCACATACCACCTATGGATCCACCAGTGTCATTGCATGTGTGTTCTTTTCACAATCCACCTATGGATCCAACGGTGTCATTGCATGTGTGTTCTTTTTACTAACAACAACCAGAGTCATTGCATGTGTGTTGTTTTCACATACCACATATGGATCCACCAGTGTCATTGCATGTGTGTTCTTTTCCCAATCCACCTATGGATCCACCAGGGTCATTGCATGTGTGTTCTTTTTACTAACAACAACCAGAGTCATTGAAATGTGTATTCTTTTCACATACCACCTATGGATCCACCAGTGTCATTGCATGTGTGTTCTTTTCACAATCCACCTATGGATCCACCAGTGTCATTGCATGTGTGTTCTTTTTACTAACAACAACTGGAGTCATTTCATGGCTGTTCTTTTCACATACCACATATGGATCCACAAGTGTCATTGAAATGTGTGTTCTCTTCAGAGACCACACATGGATCCACCAGTGTCATTGCATGTGTGTTCTTTTTACTAACAATAACCAGAGTCATTGAAATGTGTGTTCTTTTCAGATACCACCTATGGATCCACCAGTGTCATTGCATGTGTGTTCTTTTCACAATCCACCTATAGATCCACCAGTGTCATTGAATGTGTGTTCTTTTTACTAACAACAACCAGAGTCATTCCATCTGTGTTCTTTTCACATACCACATATGGATCCACCAGTGTCATTGCATGTGTGTTCTTTTTACTAACAACAACCAGAGTCATTGAAATGTGTGTTCTTTACACATACCACATATGGATCCACCAGTGTCATTGCATGTGTGTTCTTTTTACTAACAACAACCAGAGTCATTGAATGTGTGTTCTCTTTACTAACAACAACTAGAGTCATTGAAATGTATGTTCTCTTAAGATACCACACATGGATCCACCAGTGTCATTGCATGTGTGTTCTTTTTACTAACAACAACTAGAGTCATTGAAATGTTTGTTCTCTTCAGAGACCACAGATGGATCCACCAGTGTCATTACATGTGTGTTCTTTTTACTAACAACAACTAGAGTCATTGCATGTGTGTTCTTTTCACATACCACATATGGATCCACTAGTGTCATTGCATGTGTTCTCTTTTCACAATCCACCTATGGATCCACCAGTGTCATTGCATGTGTGTTCTTTTTTCTAACACCAACCAGAGTCATTGAAATGTGTGTTCTTTTCACATACCACCTATGGATCCACCAGTGTCATTGCATGTGTGTTCTTTTCACAATCCACCTATGGATCCACCAGTGTCATTGCATGTGTGTTCTTTTTACTAACAACAACCAGAGTCATTGCATGTGTGTTGTTTTCACATACCACATCTGGATCCACCAGTGTCATTGCATGTGTGTTCTTTTCCCAATCCACCTATCCACCAGTGTCATTGCATGTGTGTTCTTTTTACTAACAACAACCAGAGTCATTGAAATGTGTGTTCTTTTCACATACCACCTATGGATCCACCAGTGTCATTGCATGTGTGTTATTTTCACAATCCACCTATGGATCCACCAGTGTCATTGCATGTGTGTTCTTTTTACGAACAACAACTGGAGTCATTTCATGACTGTTCTTTTCACATACCACATATGGATCCACAAGTGTCATTGAAATGTGTGGTCTCTTCAGAGACCACACATGGATCCACCAGTGTCATTGAAATGTGTGTTCTCTTCAGAGACCACACATGGATCCACCAGTGCAATTGCATGTGTGTTCTTTTTAGTAACAACAACTGGAGTCATTGCATGTGTGTTCTTTTCACATACCACATATGGATCCACTAGTGTCATTGCATGTGTTCTCTTTTCACAATCCACCTATGGATCCACCAGTGTCATTGCATGTGTGTTCTTTTTTCTAACACCAACCAGAGTCATTGAAATGTGTGTTCTTTTCACATACCACCTATGGATCCACCAGTGTCATTGCATGTGTGTTCTTTTCACAATCCACCTATGGATCCACCAGTGTCATTGCATGTGTGTTCTTTTTACTAACAACAACCAGAGTCATTGCATGTGTGTTGTTTTCACATACCACATATGGATCCACCAGTGTCATTGCATGTGTGTTCTTTTCCCAATCCACCTATGGATCCACCAGTGTCATTTCATGTGTGTTCTTTTTACTAACAACAACCAGAGTCATTCAAATGTGTGTTCTTTTCACATACCACCTATGGATCCACCAGTGTCATTGCATGTGTGTTCTTTTCACAATCCACCTATGGATCCACTAGTGTCATTGCATGTGTGTTCTTTTTACTAACAACAACAGGAGTCATTTCATGACTGTTCTTTTCACATACCACATATGGATCCACCGGTGTCATTGAAATGTGTGTTCTCTTCAGAGACCACACATGGATCCACCAGTGTCATTGCATGTGTGTTATTTTTACTAACAACAACCAGAGTCATTGAAATGTGTGTTCTTTTCACATACCACCTATGGATCCACCAGTGTCATTGCATGTGTGTTCTTTTCACAATCCACCTATGGATCTACAAGTGTCATTGAATGTGTGTTCTTTTCACAATCCACCTATGGATCCACCAGTGTCATTGCATGTGTGTTCTTTTTACTACTAACAACCAGAGTCATTGAAATGTGTGTTCTTTTCACATACCACCTATGGATCCACCAGTGTCATTGCATGTGTGTTCTTTTCACAATCCACCTATGGATCCACCAGTGTCATTGCATGTGTGTTCTTTTTACTAACAACAACTGGAGTCGTTTCATGGCTGTTCTTTTCACATACCACATATGGATCCACAAGTGTCCTTGAAATGTGTGTTCTCTTCAGAGACCACACATGGACCCACCAGTGTCATTGCATGTGTGTTCTTTTTACTAACAACAACCAGAGTCATTGAAACGTGTGTTCTTTTCAGATACCACCTATGGATCCACCAGTGTCATTGCATGTGTGTTCTTTTCACAATCCACCTATAGATCTACCAGTGTCATTGAATGTGTGTTCTTTTTACTAACAACAACCAGAGTCATTCCATCTGTGTTCTTTTCACATACCACATATGGATCCACCAGTGTCATTGCATGTGTGTTCTTTTTACTAACAACAACCAGAGTCATTGAAATGTGTGTTCTCTTTAGAGACCACACATGGATCCACCAGTGTCATTGCATGTGTGTTCTTTTTACTAACAACAACCAGAGTCATTGAAATGTGTGTTCTTTACACATACCACATATGGATCCACCAGTGTCATTGCATGTGTGTTCTTTTTACTAACAACAACCAGAGTCATTGAATGTGTGTTTTCTTTACTAACAACAACTAGAGTCATTGAAATGTATGTTCTCTTTAGATACCACACATGGATCCACCAGTTTCATTGCATGTGTGTTCTTTTTACTAACAAAAACTAGAGTCATTGAAATGTTTGCTCTCTTCAGAGACCATAGATGGATCCACCAGTGTCATTACATGTGTGTTCTTTTTACTAACAACAACTGGAGTCATTGCATGTGTGTTCTTTTCACATACCACATATGGATCCACTAGTGTCATTGCATGTGTGCTTTTTTCACAATCCACCTATGGATCCACCAGTATCATTGCATGTGTGTTCTTTTTACTAACAACAACTGGATGCATTTCATGACTATTCTTTTCACATACCACATATGGATCCACCAGTGTCATTGAAATGTGTGTTCTCTTCAGAGACCACACATGGATCCACCAGTGTCATTGCATGTGTGTTCTTTTTACTAACAACAACTGGAATCATTGCATGTGTGTTCTTTTCACATACCACATATGGATCCACTAGTGTCATTGCATGTGTTCTCTTTTCACAATCCACCTATGGATTCACCAGTGTCATTGCATGTGTGTTCTTTTTACTAACAACAACCAGAGTCATTGAAATGTGTGTTCTTTTCACATGCCACCTATGGATCCACCAGTGTCATTGCATGTGTGTTCTTTTCACAATCACCCATGGATCCAACAGTGTCATTGCATGTGTGTTCTTTTTACTAACAACAACCAGATTCATTGCATGTGTGTTGTTTTCACATACCACATATGGATCCACCAGTGTTATTGCATGTGTGTTCTTTTCCCAATCCACCTATGGATCCACCAGTGTCATTGCATGCGTGTTCTTTTTACTAACAACAACCAGAGTCATTGAAATGTGTGTTCTTTTCACATACCACCTATGGATCCACCAGTGTCATTGCATGTGTGTTCTTTTCACAATCCACCTATGGATCCACCAGTGTCATTGCATGTGTGTGTTTTTACTAACAACAACTGGAGTCATTTCATGACTGTTCTTTTCACATACCACATATGGATCCACAAGTGTCATTGAAATGTGTGGTCTCTTCAGAGACCACACATGGATCCACCAGTGTCATTGAAATGTGTGTTCTCTTCAGAGACCACACATGGATCCACCAGTGCAATTGCATGTGTGTTCTTTTTAGTAACAACAACTGGAGTCATTGCATGTGTGTTCTTTTCACATACCACATATGGATCCACTAGTGTCATTGCATGTGTTTTCTTTTCACAATCCACCTATGGATCCACCAGTGTCATTGCATGTGTGTTCTTTTTTCTAACACCAACCAGAGTCATTGAAATGTGTGTTCTTTTCACATACCACCTATGGATCCACCAGTGTCATTGCATGTGTGTTCTTTTCACAATCCACCTATGGATCCACCAGTGTCATTGCATGTGTGTTCTTTTTACTAACAACAACCAGAGTCATTGCATGTGTGTTGTTTTCACATACCACATATGGATCCACCAGTGTCATTGCATGTGTGTTCTTTTCCCAATCCACCTATGGATCCACCAGTGTCATTTCATGTGTGTTCTTTTTACTACCAACAACCAGAGTCATTCAAATGTGTGTTCTTTTCACATACCACCTATGGATCCACCAGTGTCATTGCATGTGTGTTCTTTTCACAATCCACCTATGGATCCACCAGTGTCATTGCATGTGTGTTCTTTTTACTAACAACAACAGGAGTCATTTCATGACTGTTCTTTTCACATACCACATATGGATCCACCAGTGTCATTGAAATGTGTGTTCTCTTCAGAGACCACACATGGATCCACCAGTGTCATTGCATGTGTGTTATTTTTACTAACAACAACCAGAGTCATTGAAATGTGTGTTCTTTTCACATACCACCTATGGATCCACCAGTGTCATTGCATGTGTGTTCTTTTCACAATCCACCTATGGATCTACAAGTGTCATTGAATGTGTGTTCTTTTCACAATCCACCTATGGATCCACCAGTGTCATTGCATGTGTGTTCTTTTTACTAACAACAACCAGAGTCATTGAAATGTGTGTTCTTTTCACATACCACCTATGGATCCACCAGTGTCATTGCATGTGTGTTCTTTTCACAATCCACCTATGGATCCACCAGTGTCATTGCATGTGTGTTCTTTTTACTAACAACAACTGGAGTCGTTTCATGGCTGTTCTTTTCACATACCACATATGGATCCACAAGTGTCCTTGAAATGTGTGTTCTCTTTAGAGACCACACATGGACCCACCAGTGTCATTGCATGTGTGTTCTTTTTACTAACAACAACCAGAGTCATTGAAACGTGTGTTCTTTTCAGATACCACCTATGGATCCACCAGTGTCATTGCATGTGTGTTCTTTTCACAATCCACCTATAGATCTACCAGTGTCATTGAATGTGTGTTCTTTTTACTAACAACAACCAGAGTCATTCCATCTGTGTTCTTTTCACATACCACATATGGATCCACCAGTGTCATTGCATGTGTGTTCTTTTTACTAACAACAACCAGAGTCATTGAAATGTGTGTTCTCTTTAGAGACCACACATGGATCCACCAGTGTCATTGCATGTGTGTTATTTTTACTAACAACAACCAGAGTCATTGAAATGTGTGTTCTTTACACATACCACATATGGATCCACCAGTGTCATTGCATGTGTGTTCTTTTTACTAACAACAACCAGAGTCATTGAATGTGTGTTTTCTTTACTAACAACAACTAGAGTCATTGAAATGTATGTTCTCTTTAGATACCACACATGGATCCACCAGTTTCATTGCATGTGTGTTCTTTTTACTAACAAAAACTAGAGTCATTGAAATGTTTGTTCTCTTCAGAGACCATAGATGGATCCACCAGTGTCATTGCATGTGTGTTCTTTTTACTAACAACAACTGGAGTCATTGCATGTGTGTTCTTTTCACATACCACATATGGATCCACTAGTGTCATTGCATGTGTGCTTTTTTCACAATCCACCTATGGATCCACCAGTATCATTGCATGTGTGTTCTTTTTACTAACAACAACTGGATGCATTTCATGACTATTCTTTTCACATACCACATATGGATCCACCAGTGTCATTGAAATGTGTGTTCTCTTCAGAGACCACACATGGATCCACCAGTGTCATTGCATGTGTGTTCTTTTTACTAACAACAACTGGAATCATTGCATGTGTGTTCTTTTCACATACCACATATGGATCCACTAGTGTCATTGCATGTGTTCTCTTTTCACAATCCACCTATGGATTCACCAGTGTCATTGCATGTGTGTTCTTTTTACTAACAACAACCAGAGTCATTGAAATGTGTGTTCTTTTCACATGCCACCTATGGATCCACCAGTGTCATTGCATGTGTGTTCTTTTCACAATCACCCATGGATCCAACAGTGTCATTGCATGTATGTTCTTTTTACTAACAACAACCAGATTCATTGCATGTGTGTTGTTTTCACATACCACATATGGATCCACCAGTGTTATTGCATGTGTGTTCTTTTCCCAATCCACCTATGGATCCACCAGTGTCATTGCATGCGTGTTCTTTTTACTAACAACAACCAGAGTCATTGAAATGTGTGTTCTTTTCACATACCACCTATGGATCCACCAGTGTCATTGCATGTGTGTTCTTTTCACAATCCACCTATGGATCCACCAGTGTCATTGCATGTGTGTGTTTTTACTAACAACAACTGGAGTCATTTCATGACTGTTCTTTTCACATACCACATATGGATCCACAAGTGTCATTGAAATGTGTGGTCTCTTCAGAGACCACACATGGATCCACCAGTGTCATTGAAATGTGTGTTCTCTTCAGAGACCACACATGGATCCACCAGTGCAATTGCATGTGTGTTCTTTTTAGTAACAACAACTGGAGTCATTGCATGTGTGTTCTTTTCACATACCACATATGGATCCACTAGTGTCATTGCATGTGTTCTCTTTTCACAATCCACCTATGGATCCACCAGTGTCATTGCATGTGTGTTCTTTTTTCTAACACCAACCAGAGTCATTGAAATGTGTGTTCTTTTCACATACCACCTATGGATCCACCAGTGTCATTGCATGTGTGTTCTTTTCACAATCCACCTATGGATCCACCAGTGTCATTGCATGTGTGTTCTTTTTACTAACAACAACCAGAGTCATTGCATGTGTGTTGTTTTCACATACCACATATGGATCCACCAGTGTCATTGCATGTGTGTTCTTTTCCCAATCCACCTATGGATCCACCAGTGTCATTTCATGTGTGTTCTTTTTACTACCAACAACCAGAGTCATTCAAATGTGTGTTCTTTTCACATACCACCTATGGATCCACCAGTGTCATTGCATGTGTGTTCTTTTCACAATCCACCTATGGATCCACCAGTGTCATTGCATGTGTGTTCTTTTTACTAACAACAACAGGAGTCATTTCATGACTGTTCTTTTCACATACCACATATGGATCCACCAGTGTCATTGAAATGTGTGTTCTCTTCAGAGACCACACATGGATCCACCAGTGTCATTGCATGTGTGTTATTTTTACTAACAACAACCAGAGTCATTGAAATGTGTGTTCTTTTCACATACCACCTATGGATCCACCAGTGTCATTGCATGTGTGTTCTTTTCACAATCCACCTATGGATCTACAAGTGTCATTGAATGTGTGTTCTTTTCACAATCCACCTATGGATCCACCAGTGTCATTGCATGTGTGTTCTTTTTACTAACAACAACCAGAGTCATTGAAATGTGTGTTCTTTTCACATACCACCTATGGATCCACCAGTGTCATTGCATGTGTGTTCTTTTCACAATCCACCTATGGATCCACCAGTGTCATTGCATGTGTGTTCTTTTTACTAACAACAACTGGAGTCGTTTCATGGCTGTTCTTTTCACATACCATATATGGATCCACAAGTGTCCTTGAAATGTGTGTTCTCTTCAGAGACCACACATGGACCCACCAGTGTCATTGCATGTGTGTTCTTTTTACTAACAACAACCAGAGTCATTGAAACGTGTGTTCTTTTCAGATACCACCTATGGATCCACCAGTGTCATTGCATGTGTGTTCTTTTCACAATCCACCTATAGATCTACCAGTGTCATTGAATGTGTGTTCTTTTTACTAACAACAACCAGAGTCATTCCATCTGTGTTCTTTTCACATACCACATATGGATCCACCAGTGTCATTGCATGTGTGTTCTTTTTACTAACAACAACCAGAGTCTTTGAAATGTGTGTTCTCTTTAGAGACCACACATGGATCCACCAGTGTCATTGCATGTGTGTTCTTTTTACTAACAACAACCAGAGTCATTGAAATGTGTGTTCTTTACACATACCACATATGGATCCACCATTGTCATTGCATGTGTGTTCTTTTTACTAACAACAACCAGAGTCATTGAATGTGTGTTTTCTTTACTAACAACAACTAGAGTCATTGAAATGTATGTTCTCTTTAGATACCACACATGGATCCACTAGTTTCATTGCATGTGTGTTCTTTTTACTAACAAAAACTAGAGTCATTGAAATGTTTGTTCTCTTCAGAGACCACAGATGGATCCACCAGTGTCATTACATGTGTGTTCTTTTTACTAACAACAACTGGAGTCATTGCATGTGTGTTCTTTTCACATACCACATATGTATCCACTAGTGTCATTGCATGTGTGTTCTTTTTACTAACAACAACTGGATGCATTTCATGACTATTCTTTTCACATACCACATATGGATCCACCAGTGTCATTGAAATGTGTGTTCTCTTCAGAGACCACACATGGATCCACCAGTGTCATTGCATGTGTGTTCTTTTTACTAACAACAACTGGAATCATTGCATGTGTGTTCTTTTCACATACCACATATGGATCCACTAGTGTCATTGCATGTGTTCTCTTTTCACAATCCACCTATGGATTCACCAGTGTCATTGCATGTGTGTTCTTTTTACTAACAACAACCAGAGTCATTGAAATGTGTGTTCTTTTCACATGCCACCTATGGATCCACCAGTGTCATTGCATGTGTGTTCTTTTCACAATCACCCATGGATCCAACAGTGTCATTGCATGTGTGTTCTTTTTACTAACAACAACCAGATTCATTGCATGTGTGTTGTTTTCACATACCACATATGGATCCACCAGTGTTATTGCATGTGTGTTCTTTTCCCAATCCACCTATGGATCCACCAGTGTCATTGCATGCGTGTTCTTTTTACTAACAACAACCAGAGTCATTGAAATCTGTGTTCTTTTCACATACCACTTATGGATCCACCAGTGTCATTGCATGTGTGTTCTTTTGACAATCCACCTATGGATCCACCAGTGTCTTTGCATGTGTGTGTTTTTTACTAACAACAACTGGAGTCATTTCATGACTGTTCTTTTCACATACCACATATGGATCCACCAGTGTCATTGAAATGTGTGTTCTCTTTAGAGACCATACATGGATCGACCAGTGTCATTGCATGCGTGTTCTTTTTACTAACAACAACCAGAGTCATTGAAATGTGTGTTCTTTTCACATACCACCTATGGATCCACCAGTGTCATTGCATGTGTGTTCTTTTCACAATCCACCTATAGATCCACCAGTGTCATTGAATGTGTGTTCTTTTTACTAACAACAACCAGAGTCATTCCATCTGTGTACTTTTCACATACCACATATGGATCCACCAGTGTCATTGCATGTGTGTTCTTTTTACTAACAACAACCAGAGTCATTGAAATGTGTGTTCTCTTTAGAGACCACCCATGGATCCACCAGTGTCATTGCATGTGTGTTCTTTTTACTAACAACAACCAGAGTCATTGAAATGTGTGTTCTTTACACATACCACATATGGATCCACCAGTGTCATTGCATGTGTGTTCTTTTTACTAACAACTAGGTCATTGAATGTGTTTTCTCTTTACTAACAACAACTAGAGTCATTGAAATGTATGTTCTCTTTAGATACCACACATGGATCCACCAGTGTCATTGCATGTGTGTTCTTTTTACTAACAACAACCAGAGTCATTGAAATGTGTGATCTTTTCACATACCACCTATGGCTCCACCAGTGTCATTGCATGTGTGTTCTTTTCACAGTCCACCTATGGATCCACCAGTGTCATTGCATGTGTGTTCTTTTTACTAACAACAACTGGAGTCATTGCATGTGTGTTCTTTTCACATACCACTTATGGATCCACTAGTGTCATTGCATGTGTTCTCTTTTCACAATCCACCTATGGTTCCACCAGTGTCATTGCATGTGTGTTCTTTTTACTAACAACAACCAGAGTCATTGAAATGTGTGTTCTTTTCACATACCACCTATGGATCCACCAGTGTCATTGCATGTGTGTTCTTTTTACTAACAACAACCAGAGTCATTGCATGTGTGTTCTTTTCATATACGACATATGGATCCACCGGTGTCATTGAAATGTGTGTTCTCTTCAGAGACCACACATGGATCCACCAGTGTCATTGCATGTGTGTTCTTTTTACTAACAACAACCAGAGTCATTAAAATGTGTGTTCTTTACACATACCACATATGGATCCACCAGTGTCATTGCATGTGTGTTCTTTTTACTAACAACAACCAGATTCATTGCATGTGTGTTCTTTTCACATACCACATATGGATCCACCAGTGTCATTGCATGTGTGTTCTTTTTACTAACAACAACTAGAGTCATTTCATGACTGTTCTGTTCACATACCACATATGGATCCACCAGTGTCATTGCATGTGTGTTCTTTTTACTAACAACAATTGGAGTCATTGCATGTGTGTTGTTTTCACATACCACATATGGATCCACCAGTGTCATTGCATGTGTGTTCTTTTCACAATCCACCTATGGATCCAGCAGTGTCATTGCATATGTGTTCTTTGTACTAACAACAACTAGAGTCATTTCACGACTGTTCTTTTCACATACCACATATGGATCCACCAGTGTCATTGAAATGTGTGTTCTCTTCAGAGACCACACATGGAACCACCAGTGTCATTGCATGTGTGTTCTTTTTACTAACAACAACTAGAGTCATTGCATGTGTGTTCTTTTCACATACCACATATGGATCCACTAGTGTCATTGCATGTGTTCTCTTTTCACAATCCACCTATGGATCCACCAGTGTCATTGCATGTGTGTTCTTTTTACTAACAACAACCAGAGTCATTGAAATGTGTGTTCTCTTTAGAGACCACACATGGATCCACCAGTGTCATTACATGTGTGTTCTTTTTACTAAGAACAACTGTAGTCATTACATGTATGTTCTTTTCGCATACCACATATGGATCCCCTAGTGTCATTGCATGTGTGTTCTTTTCCCAATCCACCTATGGATCCACCAGTGTCATTGCATGTGTGTTCTTTTTACTAACAACAACCAGAGTCATTGAAATGTGTATTCTTTTCACATACCACCTATGGATCCACCAGTGTCATTGCATGTGTGTTCTTTTCAATATCCACCTATGGATCCTCCAGTGTCATTGCATGTGTGTTCTTTTTACTAACAACAACTGGAGTCATTTCATGACTGTTCTTTTCACATACCACATATGGATCCACAAGTGTCATTGAAATGTGTGTTCTCTTCAGATTCCACACAAGGATCCACCAGTGTCATTGCATGTGTGTTCTTTTTACTAACAACAACCAGAGTCATTGAAATGTGTGTTCTTTTCACATACCACCTATGGATCCACCAGTGTCATTGAATGTGTGTTCTTTTCACAATCCACCTATAGATCCACCAGTGTCATTGAATGTGTGTTCTTTTTACTAACTACAACCAGAGTCATTCCATCTGTGTTCTTTTCACATACCACATATGGATCCACCAGTGTCATTGCATATGTGTTCTTTTTACTAACAACAACCAAAGTCATTGAAATGTGTGTTCTCTTTAGAGACCACATATGGATCCACCAGTGTCATTGCATGTGTGTTCTTTTTACTAACAACAACCAGAGTCATTGAAATGTGTGATCTTTACACATACCACATATGGATCCACCAGTGTCATTGCATGTGTGTTCTTTTTACTAACAACAACCAGAGTCATTGAATGTGTGTTCTCTTTACTAACAACAACTAGAGTCATTGAAATGTATGTTCTCTTTAGATACCACACATGGATCCACCAGTGTCATTGCATGTGTGTTCTTTTTACTAACAACAACTAGAGTCATTGAAATGTTTGTTCTCTTCAGAGACCACAGATGGATCCACCAGTGTCATTACATGTGTGTTCTTTTTACTAACAACAACTGGAGTCATTGCATGTGTGTTCTTTTCACATACCACATATGGATCCACTAGTGTCATTGCATGTGTGCTCTTTTCACAATCCACCTATGGATCCACCAGTATCATTGCAAGTGTGTTCTTTTTACTAACAACAACTGGATTCATTTCATGACTGTTCTTTTCACATACCACATATGGATCCACCAGTGTCATTGAAATGTGTGTTCTCTTCAGAGACCACACATGGATCCACCAGTGTCATTGCATGTGTGTTCTTTTTACTAACAACAACTGGAGTCATTGCATGTGTGTTCTTTTCAAATACCACATATGGATCCACTAGTGTCATTGCATGTGTTCTCTTTTCACAATCTACCTATGGATCCACCAGTGTCATTGCATGTGTGTTCTTTTTACTAACAACAACCAGAGTCATTGAAATGTGTGTTCTTTTCACATACCACCTATGGATCCACCAGTGTCATTGCATGTGTGTTCTTTTCATAATCCACCTATGGATCGAACAGTGTCATTGCATGTGTGTTCTTTTTACTAACAACAACCAGAGTCATTGCATGTGTGTTGTTTTCACATACCACATATGGATCCACCAGTGTTATTGCATGTGTGTTCTTTTCCCAATCCACCTATGGATCCACCAGTGTCATTGCATGCGTGTTCTTTTTACTAACAACAACCAGAGTCATTGAAATGTGTGTTCTTTTCACATACCACCTATGGATCCACCAGTGTCATTGCATGTGTGTTCTTTTCACAATCCACCTATGGATCCACCAGTGTCATTGCATTTGTGTTATTTTTACTAACAACAACTAGAGTCATTTCATGACTGTTCTTTTCACATACCACATATGGATCCACTAGTGTCATTGTAATGTGTGTTCTCTTCAGAGACCACACATGGATCCACCAGTGTCATTGCATGTGTGTTCTTTTTACTAGCAACAACCAGAGTCATTGAAATGTGTGTTCTTTTCACATACCACCTATGGATCCACCAGTGTCATTGCATGTGTGTTCTTTTCACAATCCACCTATAGATCCACCAGTGTCATTGAATGTGTGTTCTTTTTACTAACAACAACCAGAGTCATTCCATCTGTGTTCTTTTCACATACCACATATGGATCCACCAGTGTCATTGCATGTGTGTTCTTTTTACTAACAACAACCAGAGTCATTGAAATGTGTGTTCTCTTTAGAGACCACACATGGATCCACCAATGTCATTGCATGTGTGTTCTTTTTACTAACAACAACCAGAGTCATTGAATGTGTGTTCTCTTTACTAACAACAACTAGAGTCATTGAAATGTATGTTCTCTTTAGATACCACACATGGATCCACCAGTGTCATTGCATGTGTGTTCTTTTTACTAACAACAACTAGAGTCATTGAAATGTTTGTTCTCTTCAGAGACCACAGATGGATCCACCAGTGTCATTACATGTGTGTTCTTTTTACTAACAACAACTGGAGTCATTGCATGTGTGTTCTTTTCACATACCACATATGGATCCACTAGTGTCATTGCATGTGTGCTCTTTTCACAATCCACCTATGGATCCACCAGTATCATTGCAAGTGTGTTCTTTTTACTAACAACAACTGGATTCATTTCATGACTGTTCTTTTCACATACCACATATGGATCCACCAGTGTCATTGAAATGTGTGTTCTCTTCAGAGACCACACATGGATCCACCAGTGTCATTGCATGTGTGTTCTTTTTACTAACAACAACTGGAGTCATTGCATGTGTGTTCTTTTCAAATACCACATATGGATCCACTAGTGTCATTGCATGTGTTCTCTTTTCACAATCTACCTATGGATCCACCAGTGTCATTGCATGTGTGTTCTTTTTACTAACAACAACCAGAGTCATTGAAATGTGTGTTCTTTTCACATACCACCTATGGATCCACCAGTGTCATTGCATGTGTGTTCTTTTCATAATCCACCTATGGATCGAACAGTGTCATTGCATGTGTGTTCTTTTTACTAACAACAACCAGAGTCATTGCATGTGTGTTGTTTTCACATACCACATATGGATCCACCAGTGTTATTGCATGTGTGTTCTTTTCCCAATCCACCTATGGATCCACCAGTGTCATTGCATGCGTGTTCTTTTTACTAACAACAACCAGAGTCATTGAAATGTGTGTTCTTTTCACATACCACCTATGGATCCACCAGTGTCATTGCATGTGTGTTCTTTTCACAATCCACCTATGGATCCACCAGTGTCATTGCATTTGTGTTATTTTTACTAACAACAACTAGAGTCATTTCATGACTGTTCTTTTCACATACCACATATGGATCCACCAGTGTCATTGTAATGTGTGTTCTCTTCAGAGACCACACATGGATCCACCAGTGTCATTGCATGTGTGTTCTTTTTACTAGCAACAACCAGAGTCATTGAAATGTGTGTTCTTTTCACATACCACCTATGGATCCACCAGTGTCATTGCATGTGTGTTCTTTTCACAATCCACCTATAGATCCACCAGTGTCATTGAATGTGTGTTCTTTTTACTAACAACAACCAGAGTCATTCCATCTGTGTTCTTTTCACATACCACATATGGATCCACCAGTGTCATTGCATGTGTGTTCTTTTTACTAACAACAACCAGAGTCATTGAAATGTGTGTTCTCTTTAGAGACCACACATGGATCCACCAATGTCATTGCATGTGTGTTCTTTTTACTAACAACAACCAGAGTCATTGAATGTGTGTTCTCTTTACTAACAACAACTAGAGTCATTGAAATGTATGTTCTCTTTAGATACCACACATGGATCCACCAGTGTCATTGCATGTGTGTTCTTTTTACTAACAACAACCAGAGTCATTGAAATGTGTGTTCTTTTCACATACCACCTATGGCTCCACCAGTGTCATTGCATGTGTGTTCTTTTCACAATCCACCTATGGATCCACCAGTGTCATTGCATGTGTGTTCTTTTTACTAACAACAACTGGAGTCATTGCATGTGTGTTCTTTTCACATAACACATATGGATCCACTAGTGTCATTGCATGTGTTCTCTTTTCACAATCCACCTATGGATCCACCAGTGTCATTGCATGTGTGTTCTTTTTACTAACAACAACCAGAGTCATTGAAATGTGTGTTCTTTTCACATACCACCTATGGATCCACCAGTGTCATTGCTTGTGTGTTCTTTTCACAATCCACCTATGGATACACCAGTGTCATTGCATGTGTGTTCTTTTTACTAACAACAACCAGAGTCATTGCATGTGTGTTCTTTTCACATACCACATATGGATCCACCGGTGTCATTGAAATGTGTGTTCTCTTCAGAGACCACACATGGATCCACCAGTGTCATTGCATGTGTGTTCTTTTTACTAACAACAACCAGAGTCATTGCATGTGTGTTCTTTTCACATACCACATATGGATCCACCAGTGTCATTGCATGTGTGTTCTTTTTACTAACAACAACTAGAGTCATTTCATGACTGTTCTTTTCACATACCACATATGGATCCACCAGTGTCATTGCATGTGTGTTCTTTTTACTTACAACAACTGGAGTCATTGCATGTGTGTTGTTTTCACATACCACATATGGATCCACCAGTGTGTTTGCATGTGTGTTCTTTTCACAATCCACCTATGGATCCAGCAGTGTCATTGCATATGTGTTCTTTGTACTAACAACAACTAGAGTCATTTCACGACTGTTCTTTTCACATACCACATATCGATCCACCAGTGTCATTGAAATGTGTGTTCTCTTCAGAGACCACACATGCAACCACCAGTGTCATTGCATGTGTGTTCTTTTTACTAACAACAACTGGAGTCATTGCATGTGTGTTCTTTTCACATACCACATATGGATCCGCTAGTGTCATTGCATGTGTTCTCTTTTCACAATCCACCTATGGATCCACCAGTGTCATTGCATGTGTGTTCTTTTTACTAACAACAACCAGAGTCATTCAAATGTGTGTTCTTTTCACATACCACCTATGGATCCACCAGTGTCATTGCATGTGTGTTCTTTTCACAATCCACCTATGGATCCACCAGTGTCATTGCATGTGTGTTCTTTTTACTAACAACAACCAGAGTCATTGCATGTGTGTTCTTTTTACTAACAACAACCAGAGTCATTGCATGTGTGTTGTTTTCACATACCACATATGGATCCAACAGTGTCATTGCATGTGTGTTCTTTTCCCAATCCACCTATGGATCCACCAGTGTCATTGCATGTGTGTTCTTTTTACTAACAACAACCAGAGTCATTGAAATGTGTGTTCTTTTCACATACCACCTATGGATCCACCAGTGTCATTGCATCTGTGTTCTTTTCACAATCCAACTATGGATCCACCAGTGTCATTGCATGTGTTCTTTTTACTAACAACAACTGGAGTCATTTCATGTGTGTTCTTTTCACATACCACATATGGATCCACCAGTGTCATTGAAATGTGTGTTCTTTTCACATACCACCTATGGATCCACCAGTGTCATTGCATGTGTGTTCTTTTCACAATCCACCTATAGATCCACCAGTGTCATTGAATGTGTGTTCTTTTTACTAACAACAACCAGAGTCATTCCATCTGTGTTCTTTTCACATACCACATATGGATCCACCAGTGTCATTGCATGTGTGTTCTTTTTACTAACAACAACCAGAGTCATTGAAATGTGTGTTCTCTTTAGAGACCACACATGGATCCACCAATGTCATTGCATGTGTGTTCTTTTTACTAACAACAACCAGAGTCATTGAATGTGTGTTCTCTTTACTAACAATAACTAGAGTCATTGAAATGTATGTTCTCTTTAGATACCACACATGGATCCACCAGTGTCATTGCATGTGTGTTCTTTTTACTAACAACAACCAGAGTCATTGAAATGTGTGTTCTTTTCACATACCACCTATGGCTCCACTAGTGTCATTGCATGTGTTCTCTTTTCACAATCCACCTATGGATCCACCAGTGTCATTGCATGTGTGTTCTTTTTACTAACAACAACCAGAGTCATTGAAATGTGTGCTCTTTTCACATACCACCTATGGATCCACCAGTGTCATTGCTTGTGTGTTCTTTTCACAATCCACCTATGGATACACCAGTGTCATTGCATGTGTGTTCTTTTTACTAACAACAACCAGAGTCATTGCATGTGTCTTCTTTTCACATACCACATATGGATCCACCGGTGTCATTGAAATGTGTGTTCTCTTCAGAGACCACACATGGATCCACCAGTGTCATTGCATGTGTGTTCTTTTTAATAACAACAACCAGAGTCATTGCATGTGTGTTCTTTTCACATACCACATATGGATCCACCAGTGTCATTGCATGTGTGTTCTTTTTACTAACAACAACTAGAGTCATTTCATGACTGTTCTTTTCACATACCACATATGGATCCACCAGTGTCATTGCATGTGTGTTCTTTTTACTAACAACAACTGGAGTCATTGCATGTGTGTTGTTTTCACATACCACATATGGATCCACCAGTGTGATTGCATGTGTGTTCTTTTCACAATCCACCTATGGATCCAGCAGTGTCATTGCATATGTGTTCTTTGTACTAACAACAACTAGAGTCATTTCACGACTGTTCTTTTCACATACCACATATCGATCCACCAGTGTCATTGAAATGTGTGTTCTCTTCAGAGACCACACATGCAACCACCAGTGTCATTGCATGTGTGTTCTTTTTACTAACAACAACTGGAGTCATTGCATGTGTGTTCTTTTCACATACCACATATGCATCCACTAGTGTCATTGCATGTGTTCTCTTTTCACAATCCACCTATGGATCCACCAGTGTCATTGCATGTGTGTTCGTTTTACTAACAACAACCAGAGTCATTCAAATGTGTGTTCTTTTCACATACCACCTATGGATCCACCAGTGTCATTGCATGTGTGTTCTTTTCACAATCCACCTATGGATCCACCAGTGTCATTGCATGTGTGTTCTTTTTACTAACAACAACCAGATTCATTGCATGTGTGTTCTTTTTACTAACAACAACCAGAGTCATTGCATGTGTGTTGTTTTCACATACCACATATGGATCCAACAGTGTCATTGCATGTGTGTTCTTTTCCCAATCCACCTATGGATCCACCAGTGTCATTGCATGTGTGTTCTTTTTACTAACAACAACCAGAGTCATTGAAATGTGTGTTCTTTTCACATACCACCTATGGATCCACCAGTGTCATTGCATCTGTGTTCTTTTCACAATCCAACTATGGATCCACCAGTGTCATTGCATGTGTTCTTTTTACTAACAACAACTGGAGTCATTTCATGTGTGTTCTTTTCACATACCACATATGGATCCACCAGTGTCATTGAAATGTGTGTTCTCTTCAGAGACCACACATGGATCCACCAGTGTCATTGCATGTGTGTTCTTTTTACTAACAACAACCAGAATCATTGAAATGTGTGCTCTCTTCAGAGACCACACATGGATCCACCAGTGTCATTGCATGTGTGCAATTTTTACTAACAACAACCAGTGTCATTGCATGTGTGTTCTTTTCACATACCACATATGGATCCACCAGTGTCATTGCATGTGTGTTCTCTTCAGAGACCACACATGGATCCACCAGTGTCATTGCATGTGTGTTCTTGATACTAACAACAACCAGAGTCATTGCATGCGTGTTCTTTTCACATACCACATATCGATCCACCAGTGTCATTGCATGTGTGTTCTTTTCACAATCCACCTATGGATCACCTAGTGTCAGTGCATGTGTGTTCTTTTTACTAACAACAACTGGAGTCTTTTCATGACTGTTCTTTTCACATACCACATATGGATCCACCTGTGTCATTGAAATGTGTGTTCTCTTTAGAGACCACACATGGATCCACCAGTGTCATTACATGTGTGTTCTTTTTACTAACAACAACTGGAGTCATTACATGTATGTTCTTTTCGAATACCACATATGGATCTCCTAGTGTCATTGCATGTGTGCTCTTTTCACAGTCCACCTATGGATCCACCAGTGTCATTGCATGCGTGTTCTTTTTACTAACAACACCCAGAGTCAATGAAATGTGTGTTCTTTTCACATACCACCTATGGATCCACCAGTGTCATTGCATGTGTGTTCTTTTCACAATCCACCTATGGATCCGCCGGTGTCATTGCATGTGTGTTCTTTTTACTAACAACAACCAGAGTCATTGCATGTGTGTTCTTTTCACATACGACATATGGATCCACCGTTGTCATTGAAATGTGTGTTCTCTTCAGAGACCACACATGGATCCACCAGTGTCATTGCATGTATGTTCTTTTTACTAACAACAACCAGAGTCATTGCATGTGTGTTCTTTTCACATACCACATATGGATCCACCAGTGTCATTGCATGTGTGTTCTTTCATAATCCACCTATGGATCCACCAGTGTCATTGCATGTGTGTTCTTTTTACTAACAACAACTAGAGTCATTTCATGACTGCTCTTTTCACATACCACACATGGATCCACCAGTGTCATTGCATGTGTGTTCTTTTTACTAACAACAACTGGAGTCATTGCATGTGTGTTCTTTTCACATACCACATCTGGATCCACCAGTGTCATTGCATGTGTGTTCTTTTCACAATCTACCTATGGATCCACCAGTGTCATTGCATATGTGTTCTTCGTACTAACAACAACTGGAGTCATTTCATGACTGTTCTTTTCACATACCACATATGGATCCACCAGTGTCATTGAAATGTGTGTTCTCTTCAGAGACCACACATGGATCCACCAGTGTCATTGCATGTGTGTTCTTTTTACTAACAACAACTGGAGTCATTGCATGTGTGTTCTTTTCACATACCACATATGGATCCACCAATGTCATTGCATGTGTGTTCTTTTCACAATCCACCTATGGATCCACCAGTGTCATTGCATGTGTCTTCTTTTTACTAACAACAACCAGAGTCATTGGAAGTGTGTTGTTTTCACATACCACATATGGATCCACCAGTGTCATTGCATGTGCGTTCTTTTCCCAATCCACCTATGGATCCACCAGTGTCATTGCATGTGTGTTCTTTTTACTAACAACAAGAAGAGTCATTGCAATGTGTGTTCTTTTCACATACCACCTATGGATCCACCAGTGTCATTGCATGTGTGTTCTTTTCATAATCCACCTATGGATCCACCAGTGTCATTGCATATGTGTTCTTCGTACTAACAACAACTGGAGTCATTTCATGACTGTTCTTTTCACATACCACATATGGATCCACCAGTGTCATTGAAATGTGTGTTCTCTTCAGAGACCACACATGGATCCACCAGTGTCATTGCATGTGTGTTCTTTTTACTAACAACAACCAAAGTCATTGCATGTGTGTTATTTTCACATACCACATATGGATCCACCAGTGTCATTGCATGTGTGTTCTTTCACAATCCACCTATGGATCCACTAGTGTCATTGCTTGTGTGTTCTTTTTACTAACAACAACTAGAGTCATTTCATGACTGTTCTTTTCACATACCACATATGGATCCACCAGTGTGATTGCATGTGCATTATTTTCACAATCCACCTATGGATCCACCAGTGTCATTGCATGTGTGTTCTTTTTACTAACAACAACTAGAGTCATTGCATGTGTGTTCTTTTCACATACCACATATGGATCCACCAGTGTCATTGCATGTCTGTTCTTTTCACAATCCACCTATGGATCCACCAGTGTCATTGCATATGTGTTCTTTGTACTAACAACAACTAGAGTCATTTCATGACTGTTCTTCTCACATACCACATACGGATCCACCAGTATCATTGAAATGTGTGTTCTCTTCAGAGACCACACATGGATCCACCAATGTCATTGCATGTGTGTTCTTTTTAGTAACAACAACTGGAGTCATTGCATGTGTGTTCTTTTGACATACCACCTATGGATCCACTAGTGTCATTGCATGTGCGTTCTTTTCACAATCCACCTATGGATCCACCAGTGTCATTGCATGTGTGTTCTTTTTACTAACAACAACCAGAGTCATTGCATGGGTGTTGTTTTCACATACCACATATGGATCCATCAGTGTCATTGCATGTGTGTTCTTTTCCCAATCCACCTATGAATCCACTGGTGTCATTGCATGTGTGTTCTTTTTACTAACAACAACCAGAGTCATTGAAATGTGTGTTCTTTTCACATACCACCTATGGATCCACCAGTGTCATTGCATGTGCGTTCTTTTCAGAATCCACCTATGGATCCACCAGTGGCATTGCATGTGTGTTCTTTTTACTAACAACAACCAGAGTCATTGAAATGTGTGTTCTTTTCACATACCACCTATGGATCCACCAGTGCCATTGCATGTGTGTTCTTTTAACAATCCACCTATAGATCCACCAGTGTCATTGAATGTGTGTTCTTTTTACTAACAACAACCAGAGTCATTCCATCTGTGTTCTTTTCACATACCACATTTGGACCCACCAGTGTCATTGCATGTGTGTTCTTTTTACTAACAACAACTAGAGTCATTGAAATGTGTGTTCTCTTTAGAGACCACACATGGATCCACCAGTGTCATTGCATGTGTGTTCTTTTTACTAACAACAACCAGAGTCATTGAAATGTGTGTTCTTTACACATACCACATATGGATCCACCAGTGTCATCGCATGTGTGTTCTTTTTACTAACAACAACCAGAGTCATTGAATGTGTGTTCTCTTTACTAACAACAACTAGAGTCATTGAAATGTATGTTCTCTTTTGGTACCACACATGGATCCACCAGTGTCATTGCATGTGTGTTCTTTTTACTAACAACAACTAGAGTCATTGAAATGTGTGTTCTCTTTAGAGACCACAGATGGATCCACCAGTGTCATTACATGTGTGTTCTTTTTACTAACAACAACTGGAGTCATTGCATGTGTGTTCTTTTCACATACCACATATGGATGCACTAGTGTCATTGCATGTGTGCTCTTTTCACAATCCACCTATGGATCCACCAGTATCATTGCATGTGTGTTCTTTTTACTAACAACAACTGGATTCATTTCATGACTGTTCTTTTCACATACCATATATGGATTCACCAGTGTCATTGAAATGTGTGTTCTCTTCAGAGACCACACATGGATACACCAGTGTCATTGCATGTGTGTTCTTTTTACTAACAATAACTAGAGTCATTGCATGTGTGTTCTTTTCACATACCACATATGGATCCACTAGTGTCATGGCGTGTGTTCTCTTTTCACAATCCACCTATGGATCCACCAGTGTCATTGCATGTGTGTTCTTTTTACTAACAACAACCAGAATCATTGAAATGTGTGTTCTTTTCACATACCACCTATGGATCCACCAGTGTCATTGCATGTGTGTTCTTTTTACAATCCACCTATGGATCCACAAGTGTCATTGCATGTGTGTTCTTTTTACTAACAACAACCAGAGTCATTGCATATGTGTTGTTTTCACATACCACATATGGATCCACCAGTGTCATTGCATGTGTGTTCTTTTCCCAATCCACCTATGGATCCACCAGTGTCATTGCATGTGTGTTCTTTTTACTAACAACAACCAGAGTCATTGAAATGTGTGTTCTTTTCACATACCACCTATGGATCCACCAGTGTCATTGCATGTGTGTTCTTTTCACAATCCACCTATGGATCCACCAGTGTCATTGCATGTGTGTTCTTTTTACTAACAACAACTTGAGTCATTTCATGATTGTTCTTTTCACATACCACATATGGATCCACCTGTGTCATTGAAATGTGTGTTCTCTTTAGAGACCACACATGGATCCACCAGTGTCATTACATGTGTGTTCTTTTTACTAACAACAAATATAGTCATTACATGTATGTTCTTTTCGCATACCACATATGGATCCCCTAGTGTCATTGCATGTGTGCTCTTTTCACCATCCACCTATGGATCCAACAGTGTCATTGCATGCGTGTTCTTTTTACTAACAACACCCATGGTCATTGAAATGTGTGTTCTTTTCACATACCACCTATGGATCCACCAGTGTCATTGCATGTGTGTTGTTTTCACAATCCACCTATGGATCCACCAGTGTCATTGCATGTGTGTTCTTTTTACTAACAACATCCAGAGTCATTGCATGTGTGCTCTTGTCACATACCACATATGGATCCACCGGTGTCATTGAAATGTGTGTTCTCTTCAGAGATCACACATGGATCCACCAGTGTCATTGCATGTTTGTTCTTTTTACTAATAACAACCAAAGTCATTGCATGTGTGTTCTTTTCACATACCACATATGGATCCACCAGTGTCATTGCATGTGTGTTCTTTCACAATCCACCTATGGATCCACCAGTGTCATTGCTTGTGTGTTCTTTTTACTAACAACAACTAGAGTCATTTCATGACTGTTCTTTTCACATACCACATATGGATCCACCAGCGTCATTGCATGTGTGTTCTTTTTATTAACAACAACTGGAGTCATTGCATGTGTGTTCTTTTCACATACCACATATGGATCCACCAATGTCATTGCATGTCTGTTCTTTTCACAATCCACCTATGGATCCACCAGTGTCATTGCATATGTGTTCTTTGTACTAACAACAACAGGAGTCATTTCATGACTGTTCTTTTCACATACCACATATGGATCCACCAGTGTCATTGAAATGTGTGTTCTCTTCAGAGACCACACATGGATCCACCAGTGTCATTGCATGTGTGTTCTTTTTACTAACAACAACTGGAGTCATTGCATGTGTGTTCTTTTCACATACCACATATGGATCCACTAGTGTCATTGCATGTGTTCTCTTTTCACAATCCACCTATGGATCCACCAGTGTCATTGCATGTGTGTTCTTTTTACTAACACCAACCAGAGTCATTGAAATGTGTGTTCTTTTCACATACCACCTATGGATCCACTAGTGTCATTGCATGTGTGTTCTTTTCACAATCCACCTATGGATCCACCAGTGTCATTGCATGTGTGTTCTTTTTACTAACAACAACTGGAGTCATTGCATGTGTGTTGTTTTCACATACCACATATGGATCCACTAGTGTCATTGCATGTGTTCTCTTTTCAAAATCCACCTATGGATCCACCAGTGACATTGTAAGGTTCCCAACCTTTAATAAGGTAGAGTCCCCTGTGTTTACAATGCTAGTCCCTGGATCAATAGCTAGCATCCACAGTTAAGATGTAATATCAAGAAACAAAGGTCATAATACAACTTTATAACCAGGAATAAAATAGTTTATTACATCTTTCATAGCTCATTTGGCTATTACATTACATTGCAGCAGAATATCTATAAGCATGGGGTCCTTCATCTTCAAAGTGCCACAGGCAGTCATGTTGGTTGTAGACTTGTAATCCTATTTCACTAATATCAAACAAAACCTGCAACATAACAAGTTACAGCCACAAGGGTCAATACATTTGAATTGTATTGGCAAGTGATACTATGGTAGTATAGTGGAGTCTATCATCTATATGCTTTTGGCTAAGTGGAGTTGAGGCTTGAATTGCTCAAAATAGATTTTTCCTTATCATTTGAAAACACAAAGTTTTGCTTTGACACAAATCACCCAAGGCATCTACCAATCAAAGATTGAAGATCCTTTAACCCTTGTTCACCCACACGTTTTTAACTTAGAAATTGGGATGAGGAGATTCTTGATAGCTTCCATGTCTTGATGCTCAAATTGTCCTTTGCCAGGGACATGGCTAAGTACTTAGATTTTTCACTCTGCAGAGGTGGTGCACTTTCCCCACAAGACTTGGTTTCCCAAGACAATATCTTTCAGAAGCCTTCCCTTAGACCAAAATGGACGTGCTCCATCCTATCAAACACTACCACCCACTGTCCATATGGCTAAGTTCTTGCAACCTATATGATCATGGCAGAGCCCATATTGCCAAGTGGTTGCACTTGAAGCTTCTCAACATTTGACATCTCAAATCTCTTTGTTCCTGGGTGGCCATCCACAAGTGTGATACACAAGGTTCACCAGTCCCCTGGCCTTGTGTAACCACTCAACCAAAAACCACCAAGCAATCCCATTCCACCCAGGTGATTCATTAACTTAGTTGTTTTATTAAACAAAACACAAGTCCTCAGACTTAGAATATTTTTCCATAGTGTGAATATATATATTCCACCCATGTTTTCTATTAGCTAGGCTAAGCTGGATAGCAGTAGGAATCTTAACTTAGGAAAATCCTACTAAGGATTCATCTACTAGGTTTTCCTATAGCAATGTTTATACTTAGCAAAATCCATGCAAGTTTTACTTAGCAAAATCACTAATGCATAGTGAAAGTATTGGGACAAAAAGATATGAAGCATCACTTGCCTTTTTGGTAGAGGGTATAAGCTCACTCCTTGTCCTTGCAACAATCACACTCTTCAAGTCACTACAATTCAATCAAGCAAGGCACAAGCTCAATCTACCAATCAAGCAAAACAACACATAAAATAACAAAGTCAAAGTAATGCATGCAAGCATGCCAAGCTTTGTTTTGTTTTGAAAAGTGGTTCCTAATGGGTCACAAACATTTTATAACACCTATTGGTCATTTTTTAAAGTGGCAAAGTCATTTGCAAAAGGTTTCACTACAAAACCATCTTCAAAACAAAGTATAATTTTATGTGGTGTAAAAAATATTTTTACCAATGCATTAATCTCCAAGGTTCACCAAATATGTTTTCAAACCATAAAACTTGGGGTTTGTGGTTAGTGAGTTTAAAACAAAACATTTTCCAAAGGTTTTCTTCGAAAACCATTTTTTAATAAATAAACCCACATTTCTATTTGACTAGAAATAGTTTAAATCAAAGAATCATTATTTTGTTTCACCAAACTCATTTTTGACTCCACAAAGTGTTTCCTAGGGTCAGTAGGTTCAACATACTCCATTTGCAAAAGATTTTAATCCCAAAATCAATTTTAAACAATTTTTACATCCTTAACAAGCATACAAATGTTTCTGCAAAAACAACCATTTTTCCAGAAGCTTTTTGCTAAACAAAGGGCATGGTTGGCTAGGTCTTGTTCTCCTGAATCCAACGACATAAAATTTGTAATTTTTGGACGTGTGGATCCAAAGGGTTTGAAGTTTGCAAATAAATCTGATTCAAAAATTCTTTTAAACAGATCTAGTGCCACGCGGCAGGGTTTCATTGGACGGTACCGCTTCGTGCGGATTGGCAGACGCTGACCGTAGGATCCAACTTGATCGCACGGTTCTGGCAGCATAACCCTTCGGCGTTTAAGTGACCTAATCCTGCTCGCCCAATTTAGATCTAATGGACCTAAACAAATGGCCATTAACTGGCGGCACTGCGCGGCTGTGCGCGGCGACGACAGGCAGACGGCGGCGGCGCTGGTGAAATAGGAAGCAAGGGAGGAGGGAAAGGTGCTCACCTCGTTCGCTGAACGATGCTGATGCTCAACGTGGTACTGGTTGGTGAAGGGGCGCACGTGACCGTCCCTAATTGCTCGCCGGAGATGAGCTGGGCCTCGGGCGGCTCTGGAGGTCGTCGAGGGCGAGGATAGGGAGCACCCTAGGACAAACGGAAGGCACCATTAGGTTCGTAAGATCATGGCAGTCATTATCGTGTCCACGAGGAAAGGAGGGGAGGTCAGGTTTTACCGGGGAACGTCGCCGTAGTTGGAGCAGACGGCGGCGCTGGCTCAGGGAAGACGTTGCCGACGCTCAGGGACGCGCGCGAGCGAGCTGCGGCTGTAGAAAGGTTCACTGGGGAATGCTGAGCACAGCTGCGTGCTCGAGGAGGCAGGAGGTGGTGTGGCTCGGCCGGAATCGAGAGATAAGCTCGTCGGAGATGGCGGCGGTGCAGAAGAGATTGGCGACAGCCTAGGGGCAGAGAGGAAGTGCTACTTGGGGAAAATGGGAGAGGAGGAATGGGCGTATAAGGGCACGTCATTGCTGTTGATAATAACTCGTGCATTCACGCGAATTTACAAGAATTCACAGCGGCAGAAACGGCGAGGGGAGGAACTGGTCTTGGGGGGGGTGAAGGAGACGATGATGTGGCGTGGGGTCGTCTTGTCAGCGATAGAGAAGGAAAGGGAGTTGGGTCCACCAGTCAGCTGCTTAGCGGGTTCTTTCTGCGGTGAAGAAAAACGGTTCGGGGCAAGGGAACAGGTGGGCTAGGTGGGCTGTTGGGCTGGAGCTGGGCCAGATGGTGGGCTGCTCTATTTTTTTCTGTCTGAAACTTTTTCCTTTTCTATTTTCAATTTACTGATTTGAAATTCAAACAAATGATTCAATCAACCAAATCAATTCAAACAAACACCACACTTCACAACTTTGAACTTGGTTCTGTTTATAACCAAATCCCAAAATAAAATAATATTTTTATTCATTTTAGGATCTATTTAATAATTAAATAAAATAAACCTTAGTTATTTAATCATATAGGATTTGTTTTATGAAAAACATTATTTTGAAAACTAGTATAGTACCAAAACCATTCAGTAGGTTTTATTTGAGTATATAAAACCAAAGTCAAAAACAAAATATTTTTTATCCTTTTTAGGATCTATTAATAATTAAATAAAAAGACTTTAGTCTTTATTTTCAAAATAGGGTTTAATTTATTTTTAAAACTCTATTTGAAATATAAACCAAACCAAAAACCTTTTCAGTAGGTTTTATTCAAAAACCTTTGGAAAACTTATTAAAATAAAATAATAAGTTTTAGTGTTTATTTAAAAAGAAAAAGCCTTTACTTTAATAAAATTGGATATTTAAATCCTTATTATTTTATTTAAATAAACCTTTACTCATTTTATCAAAACAAAATATTTTATTATAAAAGCTTGGCCAAAATTAATTTGGCTCTTTTAAAATATAATCTTTATTTATAATTCTATCTTTGCTTTTGAAAACCAACTTTTTTTATTTTAAAGATCCAAAATAGTAATTCCAACTATGAAAACTTTCTTTATTATTTGTTTATCTTTTTAAATCCCTTTAGGATTATTCGTTCACCAATTGGTATGGGTTTTTGGTAAGGGCTTTATTATCTTTGGAAATTCAATTTCCTTATCTTATTATATTCATAAGATTTTATTTATGGTTCCAATTTGATCCTTTGTGAATATTTGTTGATCAATTTTGGTATGGATCAAATCCATAGGCTTGGGGATAACTTTGGAAATGGTTTTTATTCCATTAGGGTTTAGGGTTTTGGATTTATTTTCCAAGTGTTCAAATTTCCAGATACATTCATTGAGGAATGCATTTCTCTTGATTTGGATTTTTGTTGGATTCAAACTTTAACCAAAGTTTGTTCAAGATGGGATTTTCAGTTTCCTTTTAGAAACAAAAGTTTCTTTTCACCCTGATTTTCAACAAAATTTATTTTGTTTATTTTATTTTTCACATTACAAGATTTGGAAAATCTTGGGATGTGACAAACATTGCATGTGTGTTCTCTTTACTAACAACAACCAGAGTCATTGCATGCGTGTTCTTTTCACATACCACATATGGATCCACCAGTGTCATTGCATGTGTGTTCTTTTCACAATCCACCTATGGATCCACCAGTGTCATTGCATGTGTGTTCTTTTTACTAACAACAACTGGAGTCATTTCATGACTGTTGTTTTCACATACCACATATGGATCCACCAGTGTCATTGAAATGTGTGTTCTCTTCAGAGACCACACATGGATCCACCAGTGTCATTGCATGTGTGTTCTTTTTACTAACAACAACCAGAGTCATTGAAATGTGTGTTCTTTTCACAAACCACCTATGGATCCACCAGTGTCATTGCATGTGTGTTCTTTTCACAATCCACCTATGGATCCACTAGTGTCATTGAATGTGTGTTCTTTTTACTAACAACAACCAGAGTCATTCCATCTGTGTTCTTTTCACATACCACATATGGATCCACCAGTGTCATTGCATGTGTGTTCTTTTTACTAACAACAACCAGAGTCATTGAAATGTGTGTTATCTTTAGAGACCACACATGGATCCACCAGTGTCATTGCATGTGTGTTCTTTTTACTAACAACCAGAGTCATTGAAATGTGTGTTCTTTACACATACCACATATGGATCCACCAGTGTCATTGCATACGTGTTCTTTGTACTAACAAAAACTGGAGTCATTTCATGACTGTTCTTTTCACATACAACATATGGATCCACCAGTGTCATTGAAATGTGTCTTCTCTTGAGAGACCACCCAAGGATCCACCAGTGTCATTGCATGTGTGTTCTTTTTACTAACCACAACTGGAGTCATTGCATGTGTGTTCTTTTGACATACCACATATGGATCCACTAGTGTCATTGCATGTGTTCTCTTTTCACAATCCACCTATGGATCCACCAGTGTCATTGCATGTGTGTTCTTTTTACTAACAACAACTAGAGTCGTTGAAATGTGTATTCTTTTCACATACCACCTATGGATCCACCAGTGTCATTGCATGTGTGTTCTTTTCACAATCCACCTATGGATCCAATAGTGTCATTGCATGTGTGTTCTTTTTACTAACAACAACCAGAGTCATTGCACGTGTGTTGTTTTCACATACCACATATGGATCCACCTGTGTCATTACATGTGTGTTATTTTCCTAATCCACCTATGGATCCACCAGTGTCATTGCATGCGTGTTCTTTTTACTAACAACACCCAGAGTCATTGAAATGTGTGTTCTTTTCACATACCACCTATGGATCCACCAGTGTCATTGCATGTGTGTTCTTTTCACAATCCACCTATGGATCCACCAGTGTCATTGCATGTGTGTTCTTTTTACTAACAACAACTGGAGTCATTTCATGACTGTTCTTTTCACATACCACATATGGATCCACCAGTGTCATTGAAATGTGTGTTCTCTTCAGAGACCACACATGGATCCACCAGTGTCATTGCATGTGTGTTCTTTTTACTAACAACAACCAGAGTCATTGAAATGTGTGTTCTTTTCACATGCCACCTATGGATCCACCAGTGTCATTGCATGTGTGTTCTTTTCACAATCCACCTTTGGATCCACCAGTGTCATTGAATGTGTGTTCCTTTTACTACCAACAACCAGAGTCATTCCATCTGTGTTCTTTTCACATACCACATATGGATCCACCAGTGTCATTGCATGTGTGTTCTTTTTACTAACAACAACTGGAGTCATTGCATGTGTGTTCTTTTCACATACCACATATGGATCCACCAGTGTCATTGCATGTCTGTTCTTTTCACAATCCACCTATGGATCCACCAGTGTCATTGCATATGTGTTGTTTGTACTAACAACAACTGGAGTCATTTCATGACTGTTCTTTTCACATACCACATATGGATCCACCAGTGTCATTGAAATGTGTGTTCTCTTCAGAGACCACACATGGATCCACCAGTGTCATTGCATGTGTGTTCTTTTTACTAACAACAACTGGAGTCATTGCATGTGTGTTCTTTTCACATACCACATATGGATCCACTAGTGTCATTGCATGTGTTCTCTTTTCACAATCCACCTATGGATCCACCAGTGTCATTGCATGTGTGTTCTTTTTACTAACACCAACCAGAGTCATTGAAATGTGTGTTCTTTTCACATACCACCTATGGATCCACCAGTGTCATTGCATGTGTGTTCTTTTCACAATCCACCTATGGATCCACCAGTGTCATTGCATGTGTGTTCTTTTTACTAGCAACAACTGGAGTCATTGCATGTGTGTTGTTTTCACATACCACATATGGATCCAGTAGTGTCATTGCATGTGTTCTCTTTTCACAGTCCACCTATGGATCCACCAGTGACATTGCATATGTGTTCTTTTTACTAACAACAACCAGAGTCATTGCATGCGTGTTCTTTTCACATACCACATATGGATCCACCAGTGTCATTGCATGTGTGTTCTTTTCACAATCCACCTATGGATCCACCAGTGTCATTGCATGTGTGTTCGTTTTACGAACAACAACTGGAGTCATTTCATGACTGTTCTTTTCACATACCACATATGGATCCACCAGTTTCATTGAAATGTGTGTTCTTTTCAGAGACCACACATGGATCCACCAGTGTCATTGCATGTGTGTTCTTTTTACTAACAACAACGAGAGTCATTGAAATGTGTGTTCTTTTTACTAACAACAACTGGAGTCATTTCATGACTGTTCTTTCACATACCACCTATGGATCCACCAGTGTCAGTGCATGTCTGTTCTTTTCACAATCCACCTATGGATCCACCAGTGTCATTGAATGTGTGTTCTTTTTACTAACAACAACCAGAGTCATTCCATATGTGTTCTGTTCACATACCACATATGGATCCACCAGTGTCATTGCATGTGTGTTCTTTTTACTAACAACAACCAGAGTCATTGAAATGTGTGTTCTCTTTAGAGACAATACATGGATCCACCAGTGTCATAGCATGTGTGTTCTTTTTACTAACAACCAGAGTCATTGAAATGTGTGTTCTTTACACATACAAAATATGTTTCCACCAGTGTCATTGCATATGTGTTCTTTGTACTAACAACAACTGGAGTCATTTCATGACTGTTCTTTTCACATACCACATATGGATCCACCAGTGTCATTGAAATGTGTGTTCTCTTCAGAGACCACACATGGATCCACCAGTGTCATTGCATGTGTGTTCTTTTTACTAACAACAACTGGAGTCATTGCATGTGTGTTCTTTTCACATACCACATATGGATCCACTAGTGTCATTGCATGTGTTCTCTTTTCACAATCCACCTATGGATCCACCAGTGTCATTGCATGTGTGTTCTTTTTACTAACAACAACTAGAGTCATTGAAATGTGTATTCTTTTCACATACCACCTATGGATCCACCAGTGTCATTGCATGTGTGTTGTTTTCACAATCCACCTATGGATCCACCAGTGTCATTGCATGTGTGTTCTTTTTACTAACAACAACTAGAGTCATTGCACGTGTGTTGTTTTCACATACCACACATGGATCCACCAGTGTCATTGCATGTGTGTTCTTTTTACTAACAACAAGAAGAGTCGTTGAAATGTGTGTTCTTTTCACATACCACCTATCGATCCACCAGTGTCATTGCATGTGTGTTCTTTTCACAATCCACCTATGGATCCACCAGTGTCATTACATGTGTGTTCTTTTTACTAACAAGAACTGGAGTCATTTCATGACTGTTCTTTTCACATACCACATATGGATCCACCAGTGTCATTGAAATGTGTGTTCTCTTCAGAGACCACACATGGATCCACCAGTGTCATTGCATGTGTGGTCTTTTTACTAACAACAACCAGAGTCATTGAAATGTGTGTTCTCTTCAGAGACAACACATGGATCCACCAGTGTCATTGCATGTGTGCAATTTTTACTAACAACAACAAGTGTCATTGCATGTGTGTTATTTTCACATACCACACATGGATCCACCAGTGTCATTGCATGTGTGTTCTCTTCAGAGACCACACATGGATCCACCAGTGTCATTGCATGTGTGTTCTTGTTACTAACAACCAGAGTCATTGCATGCGTGTTCTTTTCACATACCACATATGGATCCACCAGTGTCATTGCATTTGTGTTCTTTTCACAATCGACCTATGGATCCACCAGTGTCATTGCATGTGTGTTCTTTTTACTAACAACAACTGGAGTCATTTCATGACTGTTCTTTTCACATACCACATATGGATCCACCCGTGTCATTGAAATGTGTGTTCTCTTTAGAGACCACACATGGATCCACCAGTGTCATTACATGTGTGTTCTTTTTACTAACAACAACTGGAGTCATTACATGTATGTTCTTTTCGCATACCACATATGGATCCCCTAGTGTCATTGCATGTGTGGTCTTTTCACAATCCACCTATGGATCCACCAGTGTCATTGCATGCGTGTTCTTTTTACTAACAACACCCAGAGTCATTGAAATGTGTGTTCTTTTCACATACCACCTATGGATCCACCAGTGTCATTGCATGTGTGTTCTTTTCACAATCCACCTATGGATCCACCAGTGTCATTGCATGTGTGTTCTTTTTACTAACAACAACCAGAGTCATTGCATGTGTGTTCTTTTCACATACCACATATGGATCCACCGGTGTCATTGAAATGTGTGTTCTCTTCAGAGACCACACATGGATCCACCAGTGTCATTGCATGTGTGTTCTTTTTTACTAACAACAACCAAAGTCATTGCATGTGTGTTCTTTTCACATACCACATATGGATCCACCAGTGTCATTGCATGTGTGTTCTTTCACAATCCACCTATGGATCCACCAGTGTCATTGCTTGTGTGTTCTTTTTACTAACAACAACTAGAGTCATTTCATGACTGTTCTTTTCACATACCACATATGGATCCACCAGTGTTATTGCATGTGTGTTCTTTTTACTAACAACAACTGGAGTCATTGCATGTGTGTTCTTTTCACATACCACATATGGATCCACTTGTGTCATTGCATGTCTGTTCTTTTCACAATCCACCTATGGATCCACCAGTGTCATTGCATATGTGTTCTTTGTACTAACAACAACTGGAGTCATTTCATGACTGTTCTTTTCACATACCACATATGGATCCACCAGTGTCATTGATATGTGTGTTCTCTTCAGAGACCACACATGGATCCACCAGTGTCATTGCATGTGTGTTCTTTTTAGTAACAACAACTAGAGTCATCGCATGTGTGTTCTTTTGACATACCACATATGGATCCACTAGTGTCATTGCATGTGTTCTCTCTTCACAATCCACCAATGGATCCACCAGTGTCATTGCATGTGTGTTCTTTTTACTAACACCAACCAGGGTCATTGAAATGTGTGTTCTTTTCACATACCACGTATGGATCCACCAGTGTCATTGCACGTGTGTTGTTTTCACATACCACACATGGATCCACCAGTGTCATTGCATGTGTGTTCTTTTTACTAGCAACAACTGGAGTCATTGCATGTGTGTTGTTTTCACATACCACATATGGATCCAGTAGTGTCATTGCATGTGTTCTCTTTTCACAGTCCACCTATGGATCCACCAGTGACATTGCATATGTGTTCTTTTTACTAACAACAACCAGAGTCATTGCATGCGTGTTCTTTTCACATACCACATATGGATCCACCAGTGTCATTGCATGTGTGTTCTTTTCACAATCCACCTATGGATCCACCAGTGTCATTGCATGTGTGTTCGTTTTACGAACAACAACTGGAGTCATTTCATGACTGTTCTTTTCACATACCACATATGGATCCACCAGTTTCATTGAAATGTGTGTTCTTTTCAGAGACCACACATGGATCCACCAGTGTCATTGCATGTGTGTTCTTTTTACTAACAACAACGAGAGTCATTGAAATGTGTGTTCTTTTTACTAACAACAACTGGAGTCATTTCATGACTGTTCTTTCACATACCACCTATGGATCCACCAGTGTCAGTGCATGTCTGTTCTTTTCACAATCCACCTATGGATCCACCAGTGTCATTGAATGTGTGTTCTTTTTACTAACAACAACCAGAGTCATTCCATATGTGTTCTGTTCACATACCACATATGGATCCACCAGTGTCATTGCATGTGTGTTCTTTTTACTAACAACAACCAGAGTCATTGAAATGTGTGTTCTCTTTAGAGACAATACATGGATCCACCAGTGTCATAGCATGTGTGTTCTTTTTACTAACAACCAGAGTCATTGAAATGTGTGTTCTTTACACATACAAAATATGTTTCCACCAGTGTCATTGCATATGTGTTCTTTGTACTAACAACAACTGGAGTCATTTCATGACTGTTCTTTTCACATACCACATATGGATCCACCAGTGTCATTGAAATGTGTGTTCTCTTCAGAGACCACACATGGATCCACCAGTGTCATTGCATGTGTGTTCTTTTTACTAACAACAACTGGAGTCATTGCATGTGTGTTCTTTTCACATACCACATATGGATCCACTAGTGTCATTGCATGTGTTCTCTTTTCACAATCCACCTATGGATCCACCAGTGTCATTGCATGTGTGTTCTTTTTACTAACAACAACTAGAGTCATTGAAATGTGTATTCTTTTCACATACCACCTATGGATCCACCAGTGTCATTGCATGTGTGTTGTTTTCACAATCCACCTATGGATCCACCAGTGTCATTGCATGTGTGTTCTTTTTACTAACAACAACTAGAGTCATTGCACGTGTGTTGTTTTCACATACCACACATGGATCCACCAGTGTCATTGCATGTGTGTTCTTTTTACTAACAACAAGAAGAGTCGTTGAAATGTGTGTTCTTTTCACATACCACCTATCGATCCACCAGTGTCATTGCATGTGTGTTCTTTTCACAATCCACCTATGGATCCACCAGTGTCATTACATGTGTGTTCTTTTTACTAACAAGAACTGGAGTCATTTCATGACTGTTCTTTTCACATACCACATATGGATCCACCAGTGTCATTGAAATGTGTGTTCTCTTCAGAGACCACACATGGATCCACCAGTGTCATTGCATGTGTGGTCTTTTTACTAACAACAACCAGAGTCATTGAAATGTGTGTTCTCTTCAGAGACAACACATGGATCCACCAGTGTCATTGCATGTGTGCAATTTTTACTAACAACAACAAGTGTCATTGCATGTGTGTTATTTTCACATACCACACATGGATCCACCAGTGTCATTGCATGTGTGTTCTCTTCAGAGACCACACATGGATCCACCAGTGTCATTGCATGTGTGTTCTTGTTACTAACAACCAGAGTCATTGCATGCGTGTTCTTTTCACATACCACATATGGATCCACCAGTGTCATTGCATTTGTGTTCTTTTCACAATCGACCTATGGATCCACCAGTGTCATTGCATGTGTGTTCTTTTTACTAACAACAACTGGAGTCATTTCATGACTGTTCTTTTCACATACCACATATGGATCCACCCGTGTCATTGAAATGTGTGTTCTCTTTAGAGACCACACATGGATCCACCAGTGTCATTACATGTGTGTTCTTTTTACTAACAACAACTGGAGTCATTACATGTATGTTCTTTTCGCATACCACATATGGATCCCCTAGTGTCATTGCATGTGTGGTCTTTTCACAATCCACCTATGGATCCACCAGTGTCATTGCATGCGTGTTCTTTTTACTAACAACACCCAGAGTCATTGAAATGTGTGTTCTTTTCACATACCACCTATGGATCCACCAGTGTCATTGCATGTGTGTTCTTTTCACAATCCACCTATGGATCCACCAGTGTCATTGCATGTGTGTTCTTTTTACTAACAACAACCAGAGTCATTGCATGTGTGTTCTTTTCACATACCACATATGGATCCACCGGTGTCATTGAAATGTGTGTTCTCTTCAGAGACCACACATGGATCCACCAGTGTCATTGCATGTGTGTTCTTTTTTACTAACAACAACCAAAGTCATTGCATGTGTGTTCTTTTCACATACCACATATGGATCCACCAGTGTCATTGCATGTGTGTTCTTTCACAATCCACCTATGGATCCACCAGTGTCATTGCTTGTGTGTTCTTTTTACTAACAACAACTAGAGTCATTTCATGACTGTTCTTTTCACATACCACATATGGATCCACCAGTGTTATTGCATGTGTGTTCTTTTTACTAACAACAACTGGAGTCATTGCATGTGTGTTCTTTTCACATACCACATATGGATCCACTTGTGTCATTGCATGTCTGTTCTTTTCACAATCCACCTATGGATCCACCAGTGTCATTGCATATGTGTTCTTTGTACTAACAACAACTGGAGTCATTTCATGACTGTTCTTTTCACATACCACATATGGATCCACCAGTGTCATTGATATGTGTGTTCTCTTCAGAGACCACACATGGATCCACCAGTGTCATTGCATGTGTGTTCTTTTTAGTAACAACAACTAGAGTCATCGCATGTGTGTTCTTTTGACATACCACATATGGATCCACTAGTGTCATTGCATGTGTTCTCTCTTCACAATCCACCAATGGATCCACCAGTGTCATTGCATGTGTGTTCTTTTTACTAACACCAACCAGGGTCATTGAAATGTGTGTTCTTTTCACATACCACGTATGGATCCACCAGTGTCATTGCACGTGTGTTGTTTTCACATACCACACATGGATCCACCAGTGTCATTGCATGTGTGTTCTTTTTACTAACAACAAGAAGAGTCATTGAAATGTGTGTTCTTTTCACATACCACCTATGGATCCACCAGTGTCATTGCATGTGTGTTCTTTTCACAATCCACGTATGGATCCACCAGTGTCATTGCATGTGTGTTCTTTTTACTAACAACAACTGGAGTCATTTCATGACTGTTCTTTTCACATACCACATATGGATCCACCAGTGTCATTGAAATGTGTGTTCTCTTCAGAGACCACACATGGATCCACCAGTGTCATTGCATGTGTGTTCTTTTTACTAACAACAACCAGAGTCATTGTAATGTGTGTTCTTTTCACATGCCACCTATGGATCCACCAGTGTTATTGCATGTGTGTTCTTTTCACAATCAACCTATGGATCCACCAGTGTCATTGAATGTGTGTTCTTTTTACTAACAACAACCAGAGTCATTCCATCTGTGTTCTTTTCACATACCACATATGAATCCACTAGTGTCATTGCATGTGTTCTCTTTTCACAATCCACCAATGGATCCACCAGTGTCATTGCATGTGTGTTCTTTTTACTAACACCAACCAGAGTCATTGAAATGTGTGTTCTTTTCATATACCACCTATGGATCCACCAGTGTCATTGCATGTGTGTTCTTTTCACAATCCACCTATGGATCCACCAGTGTCATTGCATGTGTGTTCTTTTTACTAACAACAACTGGAGTCATTGCATGTGTGTTGTTTTCACATACCACACATGGATCCACTAGTGTCATTGCATGTGTTCTCTTTTCACAATCCACCTATGGATCCACCAGTGACATTGCATGTGTGTTCTTTTTACTAACAACAACCAGAGTCATTGCACGTGTGTTGTTTTCACATACCACATATGGATCCACCAGTGTCATTGCATGTGTGTTCTTTTCCCAATCCACCTATGGATCCACCAGTGTCATTGCATGCGTGTTCTTTTTACTAACAACAACCAGAGTCATTGAAATGTGTGTTCTTTTCACATACCACCTATGGATCCACCAGTGTCATCGCATGTGTGTTCTTTTCACAATCCACCTATGGATCCACCAGTGTCATTGCATGTGTGTTCTTTTTACTAACAACAACTGGAGTCATTTCATGACTGTTCTTTTCACATACCACATATGGATCCACCAGTGTCATTGAAATGTGTCTTCTCTTGAGAGACCACACATGGATCCACCAGTGTCATTGCATGTGTGTTCTTTTTACTAACAACAACTGGAGTCATTGCATGTGTGTTGTTTTGACATACCACATATGGATCCACTAGTGTCATTGCATGTGTTCTCTTTTCACAATCCACCTATGGATCCACCAGTGTCATTGCATGTGTGTTCCTTTTACTAACAACAACTAGAGTCGTTGAAATGTGTATTCTTTTCACATACCACCTATGGATCCACCAGTGTCATTGCATGTGTGTTCTTTTCACAATCCACCTATGGATCCAACAGTGTCATTGCATGTGTGTTCTTTTTACTAACAACAACAAGAGTCATTGCACGTGTGTTGTTTTCACATACCACATATGGATCCACCAGTGTCATTGCATGTGTGTTCTTTTCCCAATCCACCTATGGATCCACCAGTGTCATTGCATGTGTGTTCTTTTTACTAACAACAACTAGAGTCATTGCATGTGTGTTGTTTTCACATACCACATATGGATCCACTAGTGTCATTGCATGTGTTCTCTTTTCACAATCCACCTATGGATCCACCAGTGACATTGCATGTGTGTTCTTTTTACTAACAACAACCAGAGTCATTGCATGCGTGTTCTTTTCACATACCACATATGGATCCACCAGTGTCATTGCATGTGTGTTCTTTTTACTAACAACAACTGGAGTCATTTCATGACTGTTCTTTTCACATACCACATATGGATCCACCAGTGTCATTGAAATGTGTGTTCTCTTCAGAGACCACACATGGATCCACCAGTGTCATTGCATGTGTGTTCTTTTTACTAACAACAACCAGAGTCATTGAAATGTGTGTTCTTTTCACATGCCACCTATGGATCCACCAGTGTCATTGCATGTGTGTTCTTTTCACAATCAACCTATGGATCCACCAGTGTCATTGAATGTGTGTTCTTTTTACTAACAACAACCAGAGTCATTCCATCTGTGTTCTTTTCACATACCACATATGAATCCACTAGTGTCATTGCATGTGTTCTCTTTTCACAATCCACCAATGGATCCACCAGTGTCATTGCATGTGTGTTCTTTTTACTAACACCAACCAGAGTCATTGAAATGTGTGTTCTTTTCACATACCACCTATGGATCCACCAGTGTCATTGCATGTGTGTTCTTTTCACAATCCACCTATGGATCCACCAGTGTCATTGCATGTGTGTTCTTTTTACTAACAACAACTGGAGTCATTGCATGTGTGTTGTTTTCACATACCACACATGGATCCACTAGTGTCATTGCATGTGTTCTCTTTTCACAATCCACCTATGGATCCACCAGTGACATTGCATGTGTGTTCTTTTTACTAACAACAACCAGAGTCATTGCACGTGTGTTGTTTTCACATACCACATATGGATCCACCAGTGTCATTGCATGTGTGTTCTTTTCCCAATCCACCTATGGATCCACCAGTGTCATTGCATGCGTGTTGTTTTTACTAACAACAACCAGAGTCATCGAAATTGGTGTTCTTTTCACATACCACCTATGGATCCACCAGTGTCATCGCATGTGTGTTCTTTTCACAATCCACCTATGGATCCACCAGTGTCATTGCATGTGTGTTCTTTTTACTAACAACAACTGGAGTCATTTCATGACTGTTCTTTTCACATACCACATATGGATCCACCAGTGTCATTGAAATGTGTCTTCTCTTGAGAGACCACACATGGATCCACCAGTGTCATTGCATGTGTGTTCTTTTTACTAACAACAACTGGAGTCATTGCATGTGTGTTCTTTTGACATACCACATATGGATCCACTAGTGTCATTGCATGTGTTCTCTTTTCACAATCCACCTATGGATCCACCAGTGTCATTGCATGTGTGTTCTTTTTACTAACAACAACTAGAGTCGTTGAAATGTGTATTCTTTTCACATACCACCTATGGATCCACCAGTGTCATTGCATGTGTGTTCTTTTCACAATCCACCTATGGATCCAACAGTGTCATTGCATGTGTGTTCTTTTTACTAACAACAACCAGAGTCATTGCACGTGTGTTGTTTTCACATACCACATATGGATCCACCAGTGTCATTGCATGTGTGTTCTTTTCCCTATCCACCTATGGATCCACCAGTGTCATTGCATGTGTGTTCTTTTTACTAACAACAACCAGAGTCATTGAAATGTTTGTTCTTTTCACATACCACCTATGGATCCACCAGTGTCATCGCATGTGTGTTCTTTTCACAATCCACCTATGGATCCACCAGTGTCATTGCATGTGTGTTCTTCTTACTAACAACAACTGGAGTCATTTCATGACTGTTCTTTTCACATACCACATATGGATCCACCAGTGTCATTGAAATGTGTCTTCTCTTGAGAGACCACACATGGATCCACCAGTGTCATTGCATGTGTGTTCTTTTTACTAACAACAACTGGAGTCATTGCATGTGTGTTCTTTTCACATACCACATATGGATCCACTAGTGTCATTGCATGTGTTCTCTTTTCACAATCCACCTATGGAGCCACCAGTGTCATTGCATGTGTGTTCTTTTTACTAACAAGAACTAGAGTCGTTGAAATGTGTATTCTTTTCACATACCACCTATGGATCCACCAGTGTCATTGCATGTGTGTTCTTTTCACAATCCACCTATGGATCCACCAGTGTCATTGCATGTGTGTTCTTTTTACTAACAACAACCAGAGTCATTGCACGTGTG
Organism: Avena sativa; assembly: GCA_916181665.1. NCBI lineage: Eukaryota > Viridiplantae > Streptophyta > Magnoliopsida > Poales > Poaceae > Avena > Avena sativa. The sequence continues at coordinate 35,984,264 of OV702290.1, forward strand.
TTGTTTTCACATACCACATATGGATCCACCAGTGTCATTTCATGTGTGTTCTTTTCCCAATCCACCTAAGGATCCACCAGTGTCATTGCATGTGTGTTCTTTTTACTAACAACAAGAAGAGTCATTGAAATGTGTGTTCTTCTCACATACCACCTATGGATCCACCAGTGTCATCACATGTGTGTTCTTTTCACAATCCACCTATGGATCCACCAGTGTCATTGCATGTGTGTTCTTTTTACTAACAACATCTTGAGTCATTTCATGACTGTTCTTTTCACATACCACATGTGGATCCACCAGTGTCATTCAAATGTTTGTTCTCTTCAGAGACCACACATGGATCCACCAGTGTCATTGCATGTGTGTTCTTTTTACTAATAACAACCAGAGTCATTGAAATGTGTGTTCTCTTTAGAGACCACACATGGATCCACCAGTGTCATTGCATGTGTGCAATTTTTACTAACAACAACCAGTGTCATTGCATGTGTGTTCTTTTCACATACCACATATGGATCCACCTGTGTCATTGCATGTGTGTTCTCTTCAAATGCCACACATGGATCCACCAGTGTCATTGCATGTGTGTTCTTGTTACTAACAACCAGAGTCATTGCATGCGTGTTCTTTTCACATACCACATATGGATCCACCAGTGTCATTGCATGTGTGTTCCTTTCACAATCCACCTATGGATCCACCAGTGTTATTGCATGTGTGTTCTTTTTACTAACAACAACTGGAGTCATTTCATGACTGTTCTTTTCACATACCACATATGGATCCACCCGTGTCATTGAAATGTGTGTTCTCTTTAGAGACCACACATGGATCCACAAGTTTCATTACATGTGTGTTCTTTTTACTAACAAAAACTGGAGTCATTACATGTGTGTTCTTTTCGCATACCACATATGGATCCCCTAGTGTCATTGCATGTGTGATCTTTTCACAATCCACCTATGGATCCACCAGTGTCTTTGCATGCGTGTTCTTTTTACTAACAACACCCAGAGTCATTGAAATGTGTGTTCTTTTCACAATCCACCTATGGATCCACCAGTGTCATTGCATGTGTGTTCTTTTTACTAACAACAAATGGAGTCATTTCATGACTGTTCTTTTCACATACCACATGTGGATCCACCAGTGTCATTGAAATGTGTGTTCTCTTCAGAGACCACACATGGATCCACCAGTGTCATTGCATGTGTGTTCTTTTTACTAATAACAACCAGAGTCATTGAAATGTGTGTTCTCTTTAGAGACCACACATGGATCCACCAGTGTCATTGCATGTGTGCAATTTTTACTAACAACAACCAGTGTCATTGCATGTGTGTTCTTTTCACATACCACATATGGATCCACCTGTGTCATTGCATGTGTGTTCTCTTCAAATGCCACACATGGATCCACCAGTGTCATTGCATGTGTGTTCTTGTTACTAACAACCAGAGTCATTGCATGCGTGTTCTTTTCACATACCACATATGGATCCACCAGTGTCATTGCATGTGCGTTCCTTTCACAATCCACCTATGGATCCACCAGTGTTATTGCATGTGTGTTCTTTTTACTAACAACAACTGGAGTCATTTCATGACTGTTCTTTTCACATACCACATATGGATCCACCCGTGTCATTGAAATGTGTGTTCTCTTTAGAGACCACACAAGGATCCACAAGTGTCATTACATGTGTGTTCTTTTTACTAACAAAAACTGGAGTCATTACATGTGTGTTCTTTTCGCATACCACATATGGATCCCCTAGTGTCATTGCATGTGTGATCTTTTCACAATCCACCTATGGATCCACCAGTGTCATTGCATGCGTGTTCTTTTTACTAACAACACCCAGAGTCATTGAAATGTGTGTTCTTTTCATATACCACCTATGGATCCACCAGTGTCATTGCATGTGTGTTCTTTTCACAATCCACCTATGGATCCACCAGTGTCATTGCATGTGTGTTCTTTTTACTAACAACAACTGGAGTCATTTCATGACTGTTGTTTTCACATACCACATATGGATCCACCAGTGTCATTGAAATGTGTCTTCTCTTGAGAGACCACACATGGATCCACCAGTGTCATTGCATGTGTGTTCTTTTTACTAACAACAACTGGAGTCATTGCATGTTTGTTCTTTTGACATACCACATATGGATCCACTAGTGTCATTGCATGTGTTCTCTTTTCATAATCCACCTATGGATCCACCAGTGTCATTGCATGTGTGTTCTTTTTACTAACAACAACTAGAGTCGTTGAAATGTGTATTCTTTTCACATACCACCTATGGATCCACCAGTGTCATTGCATGTGTGTTCTTTTCAGAATCCACCTATGGATCCAACAGTGTCATTGCATGTGTGTTCTTTTTAATAACAACAACCAGAGTCATTGCACGTGTGTTGTTTTCACATACCACATATGGATCCACCAGTTTCATTGCATGTGTGTTCTTTTCCCAATCCACCTATGGATCCACCAGTGTCATTGCATGTGTGTTCTTTTTACTAACAACAACCAGAGTAATTGAAATGTGTGTTGTTTTCACATACCACCTATGGATCCACCAGTGTCATCGCATGTGTGTTCTTTTCACAATCCACCTATGGATCCACCAGTGTCATTGCATGTGTGTTCTTTTTACTAACAACAACTGGAGTCATTTCATGACTATTCTTTTCACATACCACATATGGATCCACCAGTGTCATTGAAATGTGTCTTCTCTTGAGAGACCACACATGGATCCACAAGTGTCATTGCATGTGTGTTCTTTTTACTAACAACAACTGGAGTCATTGCATGTGTGTTCTTTTCACATACCACATATGGATCCACTAGTGTCATTGCATGTGTTCTCTTTTCACAATCCACCTATGGAGCCACCAGTGTCATTGCATGTGTGTTCTTTTTACTAACAACAACTAGAGTCGTTGAAATGTGTATTCTTTTCACATACCACCTATGGATCCACCAGTGTCATTGCATGTGTGTTCTTTTCACAATCCACCTATGGATCCACCAGTGTCATTGCATGTGTGTTCTTTTTACTAACAACAACCAGAGTCATTGCACGTGTGTTGTTTTCACATACCACATATGGATCCACCAGTGTCATTGCATGTGTGTTCTTTTCCCAATCCACCTAAGGATCCACCAGTGTTATTGCATGTGTGTTCTTTTTACTAACAACAAGAAGATTCATTGAAATGTGTGTTCTTTTCACATACGACCTATGGATCCAGCAGTTTCATCGCATGTGTGTTCTTTTCACAATCCACCTATGGATCCACCAGTGTCATTGCATGTGTGTTCTTTTTACTAACAACAACTTGAGTCATTTCATGACTGTTCTTTTCACATACCACATATGGATCCACCAGTGTCATTGAAATGTGTGTTCTCTTCAGAGACCACACATGGATCCACCAGTGTCATTGCATGTGTGTTCTTTTTACTAACAACAACCACAGTCATTGAAATGTGTGTTCTCTTTAGAGACCACACATGGATCCACCAGTGTCATTGCATGTGTGCAATTTTTACTAACAACAACCAGTGTCATTGCATGTGTGTTCTTTTCACATACCACATATGGATCCACCTGTGTCATTGCATGTGTGTTCTCTTCAAATTCCACACATGGATCCACCAGTGTCATTGCATCTGTGTTCTTGTTACTAACAACCAGAGTCATTGTATGCGTGTTCTTTTCACATACCACATATGGATCCACCAGTGTCATTGCATGTGTGTTCCTTTCACAATCCACCTATGGATCCACCAGTGTTATTGCATGTGTGTTCTTTTTACTAACAACAACTAGAGTCATTTCATGACTGTCCTTTTCACATACCACATATGGATCCACCCGTGTCATTGAAATGTGTGTTCTCTTTAGAGACCACACATGGATCCACAAGTGTCATTACATGTGTGTTATTTTTACTAACAAAAACTGGAGTCATTACATGTATGTTCTTTTCGCATACCACATATGGATCCCCTAGTGTAATTGCATGTGTGATCTTTTCACAATCCACCTATGGATCCACCAGTGTCATTGCATGCGTGTTCTTTTTACTAACAACACCCAGAGTCATTGAAATGTGTGTTCTTTTCACATACCACCTATGGATCCACCAGTGTCATTGCATGTGTGTTCTTTTCACAATCCACCTATGGATCCACCAGTGTCATTGCATGTGTGTTCTTTTTACTAACAACAACTGGAGTTATTTCATGACTGTTCTTTTCACATACCACATATGGATCCACCAGTGTTATTGAAATGTGTGTTCTCTTCAGAGACCACACATGGATCCACCAGTGTCATTGCATGTGTGTTCTTTTTACTAACAACAACCAGAGTCATTGAAATGTGTGTTCTTTTCACATGCCACCTATGGATCCACCAGTGTCATTGAATGTGTGTTCTTTTCACAATCCACCTTTGGATCCACCAGTGTCATTGAATGTGTGTTCCTTTTACTACCAACAACCAGAGTCATTCCATTTGTGTTCTTTTCACATACCACATATGGATCCACCAGTGTCATTGCATGTGTGTTCTTTTTACTAACAACAACAGGAGTCATTGCATGTGTTTTCTTTTCACAATCCACCTTTGGATCCACCAGTGTCATTGAATGTGTATTCCTTTTACTACCAACAACCAGAGTCATTCCATCTGTGTTCCTTTCACATACCACATATGGATCCACCACTGTCATTGCATGTGTGTTCTTTTTACTAAGAACAACTGGAGTCATTGCATGTGTGTTCTTTTCACATACCACATATGGATCCACCAGTGTCATTGCATGCGTGTTCTTTTTAGTAACAACACCCAGAGTCATTGAAATGTGTGTTCTTTTCACATACCACCTATGGATCCACCAGTGTCATTGCATGTGTGTTCTTTTCACAATCCACCTATGGATCCACCAGTGTCATTGCATGTGTGTTCTTTTTACTAACAACAACTGGAGTCATTTCATGACTGTTCTTTTCACATACCACATATGGATCCACCAGTGTTATTGAAATGTGTGTTCTCTTCAGAGACCACACATGGATCCACCAGTGTCATTGCATGTGTGTTCTTTTTACTAACAACAACCAGAGTCATTGAAATGTGTGTTCTTTTCACATGCCACCTATGGATCCACCAGTGTCATTGAATGTGTGTTCTTTTCACAATCCACCTTTGGATCCACCAGTGTCATTGAATGTGTGTTCCTTTTACTACCAACAACCAGAGTCATTCCATCTGTGTTCTTTTCACATACCACATATGGATCCACCAGTGTCATTGCATGTGTGTTCTTTTTACTAACAACAACAGGAGTCATTGCATGTGTTTTCTTTTCACAATCCACCTTTGGATCCACCAGTGTCATTGAATGTGTATTCCTTTTACTACCAACAACCAGAGTCATTCCATCTGTGTTCCTTTCACATACCACATATGGATCCACCAGTGTCATTGCATGTGTGTTCTTTTTACTAACAACAACTGGAGTCATTGCATGTGTGTTCTTTTCACATACCACATATGGATCCACCAGTGTCATTGCATGCGTGTTCTTTTTAGTAACAACACCCAGAGTCATTGAAATGTGTGTTCTTTTCACATACCACCTATGGATCCACCAGTGTCATTGCATGTGTGTTCTTTTCACAATCCACCTATGGATCCACCAGTGTCATTGCATGTGTGTTCTTTTTACTAACAACAACTGGAGTCATTTCATGACTGTTCTTTTCACATACCACATATGGATCCACCAGTGGCATTGAAATGTGTGTTCTCTTCTGAGACCACACATGGATCCACCAGTGTCATTGCATGTGTGTTCTTTTTACTAACAACAACCAGAGTCATTGAAATGTGTGTTCTTTTCACATGCCACCTATGGATCCACAAGTGTCATTGCATGTGTGTTCTTTTCACAATCCACCTTTGGATCCACCAGTGTCATTGAATGTGTGTTCCTTTTACTACCAACAACCAGAGTCATTCCATCTGTGTTCTTTTCACATACCACATATGGATCCACCAGTGTCATTGCATGTGTGTTCTTTTTACTAACAACAACTGGAGTCATTGCATGTGTGTTCTTTTCACATACCACATATGGATGCACCAGTGTCATTGCATGTCTGTTCTTTTCACAATCCACCTATGGATCCACCAGTGTCATTGCATATGTGTTCTTTGTACTAACAACAACTGGAGTCATTTCATGACTGTTCTTTTCACATACCACATATGGATCCACCAGTGTCATTGAAATGTGTGTTCTCTTCAGAGACCACACATGGATCCACCAGTGTCATTGCATGTGTGTTCTTTTTACTAACAACAACTGGAGTCATTGCATGTGTGTTCTTTTCACATACCACATATGGATCCACTAGTGTCATTGCATGTGTTCTCTTTTCACAATCCACCTATGGATCCACCAGTGTCATTGCATGTGTGTTCTTTTTACTAACACCAACCAGAGTCATTGAAATGTGTGATCTTTTCACATACCACCTATGGATCCACTAGTGTCATTGCATGTGTGTTCTTTTCACAATCCACCTATGGATCCACCAGTGTCATTGCATGTGTGTTCTTTTTACTAGCAACAACTGGAGTCATTGCATGTGTGTTGTTCTCACATACCACATATGGATCCAGTAGTGTCATTGCATGTGTTCTCTTTTCACAGTCCACCTATGGATCCACCAGTGACATTGCATATGTGTTCTTATTACTAACAACAACCAGAGTCATTGCCAACGTGTTCTATTCACATACCACATATGGATCCACCAGTGTCATTGCATGTGTGTTCTTTTCACAATCCACCTATGGATCCACCAGTGTCATTGGATGTGTGTTCTTTTTACTAACAACAACTGGAGTCATTTCATGACTGTTCTTTTCACATACCACATATGGATCCACCAGTGTCATTGAAATGTGTGTTCTTTTCAGAGACCACACATGGATCCACCAGTGTCATTGCATGTGTGTTCTTTTTACTAACAACAACGAGAGTCATTGAAATGTGTGTTCTTTTTACTAACAACAACTGGAGTCATTTCATGACTGTTCTTTCACATACCACCTATGGATCCACCAGTGTCAGTGCATGTCTGTTCTTTTCACAATCCACCTATGGATCCACCAGTGTCATTGAATGTGTGTTCTTTTTACTAACAACAACCAGAGTCATTCCATATGTGTTCTTTTCACATACCACATATGGATCCACCAGTGTCATTGCATGTGTGTTCTTTTTACTAACAACAACCAGAGTCATTGAAATGTGTGTTCTCTTTAGAGACCACACATGGATCCACCAGTGTCATTGCATGTGTGTTCTTTTTACTAACAACCAGAGTCATTGAAATGTGTGTTCTTTACACATACAAAATATGTTTCCACCAGTGTCATTGCATATATGTTCTTTGTACTAACAACAACTGGAGTCATTTCATGACTGTTCTTTTCACATACCACATATGGATCCACCAGTGTCATTGAAATGTGTGTTCTCTTCAGAGACCACACATGGATCCACCAGTGTCATTGCATGTGTGTTCTTTTTACTAACAACAACTGGAGTCATTGCATGTGTGTTCTTTTCACATACCACATATGGATCCACTAGTGTCATTGCATGTGTTCTCTTTTCACAATCCACCTATGGATCCACCAGTGTCATTGCATGTGTGTTCTTTTTACTAACAACAACTAGAGTCATTGAAATGTGTATTCTTTTCACATACCACCTATGGATCCACTAGTGTCATTGCATGTGTGTTGTTTTCACAATCCACCTATGGATCCACCAGTGTCATTGCATGTGTGTTCTTTTTACTAACAACAACCAGAGTCATTGCACGTGTGTTGTTTTCACATACCACACATGGATCCACCAGTGTCATTGCATGTGTGTTCTTTTTACTAACAACAAGAAGAGTCATTGAAATGTGTGTTCTTTTCACATACCACCTATGGATCCACCAGTGTCATTGCATGTGTGTTCTTTTCACAATCCACGTATGGATCCACCAGTGTCATTGCATGTGTGTTCTTTTTACTAACAACAACTGGAGTCATTTCATGACTGTTCTTTTCACATACCACATATGGATCCACCAGTGTCATTGAAATGTGTGTTCTCTTCAGAGACCACACATGGATCCACCAGTGTCATTGCATGTGTGTTCTTTTTACTAACAACAACCAGAGTCATTGAAATGTGTGTTCTCTTCAGAGACCACACATGGATCCACCAGTGTCATTGCATGTGTGCAATTTTTACTAACAACAACCAGTGTCATTGCATGTGTGTTCTCTTCAGAGACCACACATGGATCCACCAGTGTCATTGCATGTGTGTTCTTGTTACTAACAACCAGAGTCATTGCATGCGGGTTCTTTTCACATACCACATATGGATCCACCAGTGTCATTGCATGTGTGTTCTTTTCACAATCCACCTATGGATCCACCAGTGTCATTGCATGTGTGTTCTTTTTACTAACAACAACTGGAGTCATTTCATGACTGTTCTTTTCACATACCACATATGGATCCACCCGTGTCATTGAAATGTGTGTTCTCTTTAGAGACCACACATGGATCCACTAGTGTCATTACATGTGTGTTCTTTTTGCTAACAACAACTGGAGTCATTACATGTATGTTCTTTTCGCATACCACATATGGATCCCCTAGTGTCATTGCATGTGTGGTCTTTTCACAATCAACCTATGGATCCACCAGTGTCATTGCATGCGTGTTCTTTTTACTAACAACACCCAGAGTCATCGAAATGTGTGTTCTTTTCACATACCACCTATGGATCCACCAGTGTCATTGCATGTGTGTTCTTTTCAGAATCCACCTTTGCATCCACCAGTGTCATTGCATGTGTGTTCTTTTTACTAACAACAACCAGAGTCATTGCATGTGTGTTCTTTTCACATACCACATATGGATCCACCGGTGTCATTGAAATGTGTGTTCTCTTCAGAGACCACACATGGATCCACCAGTGTCATTGCATGTGTGTTCTTTTTACTAACAACAACGAGAGTCATTGAAATGTGTGTTCTTTTTACTAACAACAACTGGAGTCATTTCATGACTGTTCTTTCACATACCACCTATGGATCCACCAGTGTCAGTGCATGTCTGTTCTTTTCACAATCCACCTATGGATCCACCAGTGTCATTGAATGTGTGTTCTTTTTACTAACAACAACCAGAGTCATTCCATATGTGTTCTTTTCACATACCACATATGGATCCACCAGTGTCATTGCATGTGCGTTCTTTTTACTAACAACAACCAGAGTCATTGAAATGTGTGTTCTCTTTAGAGACCACACATGGATCCACCAGTGTCATTGCATGTGTGTTCTTTTTACTAACAACCAGAGTCATTGAAATGTGTGTTCTTTACACATACAAAATATGTTTCCACCAGTGTCATTGCATATATGTTCTTTGTACTAACAACAACTGGAGTCATTTCATGACTGTTCTTTTCACATACCACATATGGATCCACCAGTGTCATTGAAATGTGTGTTCTCTTCAGAGACCACACATGGATCCACCAGTGTCATTGCATGTGTGTTCTTTTTACTAACAACAACTGGAGTCATTGCATGTGTGTTCTTTTCACATACCACATATGGATCCACTAGTGTCATTGCATGTGTTCTCTTTTCACAATCCACCTATGGATCCACCAGTGTCATTGCATGTGTGTTCTTTTTACTAACAACAACTGGAGTCATTGAAATGTGTATTCTTTTCACATACCACCTATGGATCCACTAGTGTCATTGCATGTGTGTTGTTTTCACAATCCACCTATGGATCCACCAGTGTCATTGCATGTGTGTTCTTTTTACTAACAACAACCAGAGTCATTGCACATGTGTTGTTTTCACATACCACACATGGATCCACCAGTGTCATTGCATGTGTGTTCTTTTTACTAACAACAAGAAGAGTCATTGAAATGTGTGTTCTTTTCACATACCACCTATGGATCCACCAGTGTCATTGCATGTGTGTTCTTTTCACAATCCACGTATGGATCCACCAGTGTCATTGCATGTGTGTTCTTTTTACTAACAACAACTGGAGTCATTTCATGACTGTTCTTTTCACATACCACATATGGATCCACCAGTGTCATTGAAATGTGTGTTCTCTTCAGAGACCACACATGGATCCACCAGTGTCATTGCATGTGTGTTCTTTTTACTAACAACAACCAGAGTCATTGAAATATGTGTTCTCTTCAGAGACCACACATGGATCCACCAGTGTCATTGCATGTGTGCAATTTTTACTAACAACAACCAGTGTCATTGCATGTGTGTTCTCTTCAGAGACCACACATGGATCCACCAGTGTCATTGCATGTGTGTTCTTGTTACTAACAACCAGAGTCATTGCATGCGGGTTCTTTTCACATACCACATATGGATCCACCAGTGTCATTGCATGTGTGTTCTTTTCACAATCCACCTATGGATCCACCAGTGTCATTGCATGTGTGTTCTTTTTACTAACAACAACTGGAGTCATTTCATGACTGTTCTTTTCACATACCACATATGGATCCACCCGTGTCATTGAAATGTGTGTTCTCTTTAGAGACCACACATGGATCCACTAGTGTCATTACATGTGTGTTCTTTTTGCTAACAACAACTGGAGTCATTACATGTATGTTCTTTTCGCATACCACATATGGATCCCCTAGTGTCATTGCATGTGTGGTCTTTTCACAATCAACCTATGGATCCACCAGTGTCATTGCATGCGTGTTCTTTTTACTAACAACACCCAGAGTCATTGAAATGTGTGTTCTTTTCACATACCACCTATGGATCCACCAGTGTCATTGCATGTGTGTTCTTTTCAGAATCCACCTATGCATCCACCAGTGTCATTGCATGTGTGTTCTTTTTACTAACAACAACCAGAGTCATTGCATGTGTGTTCTTTTCACATACCACATATGGATCCACCGGTGTCATTGAAATGTGTGTTCTCTTCAGAGACCACACATGGATCCACCAGTGTCATTGCATGTGTGTTCTTTTTACTAACAACAACCAAAGTCATTGCATGTGTGTTCTTTTCACATACCACATATGGATCCACCAGTGTCATTGCATGTGTGTTCTTTCACAATCCACCTATGGATCCACCAGTGTCATTGCTTCTGTGTTCTTTTTACTAACAACAACTAGAGTCATTTCATGACTGTTCTTTTCACATACCACATATGGATCCACCAGTGTCATTGCATGTGTGTTCTTTTTACTAACAACAACTGGAGTCATTGCATGTGTGTTCTTTTCACATACCACATATGGATCCACCCGTGTCATTGCATGTGTGTTCTTTTCACAATCCACCTATGGATCCACCAGTGTCATTGCATATGTGTTCTTTGTACTAACAACAACTGGAGTCATTTCATGACTGTTCTTTTCACATACCACATATGGATCCACCAGTGTCATTGATATGTGTGTTCTCTTCAGAGACCACACATGGATCCACCAGTGTCATTGCATGTGTGTTCTTTTTAGTAACAACAACTGGAGTCATTGCATGTGTGTTCTTTTGACATACCACATATGGATCCACTAGTGTCATTGCATGTGTCCTCTTTTCACAATCCACCAATGGATCCACCAGTGTCATTGCATGTGTGTTCTTTTTACTAACACCAACCAGAGTCATTGAAATGTGTGTTCTTTTCACATACCACCTATGGATCCACCAGTGTCATTGCATGTGTGTTCTTTTCACACTCCACCTATGGATCCACCAGTGTCATTGCATGTGTGTTCTTTTTACTAACAACAACTGGAGTCATTGCATGTGTGTTGTTTTCACATACCACATATGGATCCACTAGTGTCATTGCATGTGTTCTCTTTTCACAATCCACCTATGGATCCACCAGTGACATTGCATGTGTGTTCTTTTTACTAACAACAACCAGAGTCATTGCATGCGTGTTCTTTTCACATACCACATATGGATCCACCAGTGTCATTGAATGTGTGTTCCTTTTACTACCAACAACCAGAGTCATTCCATCTGTGTTCTTTTCACATACCACATATGGATCCACCAGTGTCATTGCATGTGGGTTCTTTTTACTAACAACAACTGGAGTCATTGCATGTGTGTTCTTTTCACATACCACATATGGATCCACCAGTGTCATTGCATGTCTGTTCTTTTCACAATCCACCTATGGATCCACCAGTGTCATTGCATATGTGTTCTTTGTACTAACAACAACTGGAGTCATTTCATGACTGTTCTTTTCACATACCACATATGCATCCACCAGTGTCATTGAAATGTGTGTTCTCTTCAGAGACCACACATGGATCCACCAGTGTCATTGCATGTGTGTTCTTTTTACTAATAACAACTGGAGTCATTGCATGTGTGTTCTTTTCACATACCACATATGGATCCACTAGTGTCATTGCATGTGTTCTCTTTTCACAATCCACCTATGGATCCACCAGTGTCATTGCATGTGTGTTCTTTTTACTAATACCAACCAGAGTCATTGAAATGTGTGTTCTTTTCACATACCACCTATGGATCCACTAGTGTCATTGCATGTGTGTTCTTTTCACAATCCACCTATGGATCCACCAGTGTCATTGCATGTGTGTTCTTTTTACTAGCAACAACTGGAGTCATTGCATGTGTGTTGTTCTCACATACCACATATGGATCCAGTAGTGTCATTGCATGTGTTCTCTTTTCACAGTCCACCTATGGATCCACCAGTGACATTGCATATGTGTTCTTATTACTAACAACAACCAGAGTCATTGCCAACGTGTTCTATTCACATACCACATATGGATCCACCAGTGTCATTGCATGTGTGTTCTTTTCACAATCCACCTATGGATCCACCAGTGTCATTGGATGTGTGTTCTTTTTACTAACAACAACTGGAGTCATTTCATGACTGTTCTTTTCACATACCACATATCGATCCACCAGTGTCATTGAAATGTGTGTTCTTTTCAGAGACCACACATGGATCCACCAGTGTCATTGCATGTGTGTTCTTTTTACTAACAACAACGAGAGTCATTGAAATGTGTGTTCTTTTTACTAACAACAACTGGAGTCATTTCATGACTGTTCTTTCACATACCACCTATGGATCCACCAGTGTCAGTGCATGTCTGTTCTTTTCACAATCCACCTATGGATCCACCAGTGTCATTGAATGTGTGTTCTTTTTACTAACAACAACCAGAGTCATTCCATATGTGTTCTTTTCACATACCACATATGGATCCACCAGTGTCATTGCATGTGCGTTCTTTTTACTAACAACAACCAGAGTCATTGAAATGTGTGTTCTCTTTAGAGACCACACATGGATCCACCAGTGTCATTGCATGTGTGTTCTTTTTACTAACAACCAGAGTCATTGAAATGTGTGTTCTTTACACATACAAAATATGTTTCCACCAGTGTCATTGCATATATGTTCTTTGTACTAACAACAACTGGAGTCATTTCATGACTGTTCTTTTCACATACCACATATGGATCCACCAGTGTCATTGAAATGTGTGTTCTCTTCAGAGACCACACATGGATCCACCAGTGTCATTGCATGTGTGTTCTTTTTACTAACAACAACTGGAGTCATTGCATGTGTGTTCTTTTCACATACCACATATGGATCCACTAGTGTCATTGCATGTGTTCTCTTTTCACAATCCACCTATGGATCTACCAGTGTCATTGCATGTGTGTTCTTTTTACTAACAACAACTGGAGTCATTGAAATGTGTATTCTTTTCACATACCACCTATGGATCCACTAGTGTCATTGCATGTGTGTTGTTTTCACAATCCACCTATGGATCCACCAGTGTCATTGCATGTGTGTTCTTTTTACTAACAACAACCAGAGTCATTGCACATGTGTTGTTTTCACATACCACACATGGATCCACCAGTGTCATTGCATGTGTGTTCTTTTTACTAACAACAAGAAGAGTCATTGAAATGTGTGTTCTTTTCACATACCACCTATGGATCCACCAGTGTCATTGCATGTGTGTTCTTTTCACAATCCACGTATGGATCCACCAGTGTCATTGCATGTGTGTTCTTTTTACTAACAACAACTGGAGTCATTTCATGACTGTTCTTTTCACATACCACATATGGATCCACCAGTGTCATTGAAATGTGTGTTCTCTTCAGAGACCACACATGGATCCACCAGTGTCATTGCATGTGTGTTCTTTTTACTAACAACAACCAGAGTCATTGAAATGTGTGTTCTCTTCAGAGACCACACATGGATCCACCAGTGTCATTGCATGTGTGCAATTTTTACTAACAACAACCAGTGTCATTGCATGTGTGTTCTCTTCAGAGACCACACATGGATCCACTAGTGTCATTGCATGTGTGTTCTTGTTACTAACAACCAGAGTCATTGCATGCGTGTTCTTTTCACATACCACATATGGATCCACCAGTGTCATTGCATGTGTGTTCTTTTCACAATCCACCTATGGATCCACCAGTGTCATTGCATGTGTGTTCTTTTTACTAACAACAACTGGAGTCATTTCATGACTGTTCTTTTCACATACCACATATGGATCCACCCGTGTCATTGAAATGTGTGTTCTCTTTAGAGACCACACATGGATCCACTAGTGTCATTACATGTGTGTTCTTTTTGCTAACAACAACTGGAGTCATTACATGTATGTTCTTTTCGCATACCACATATGGATCCCCTAGTGTCATTGCATGTGTGGTCTTTTCACAATCAACCTATGGATCCACCAGTGTCATTGCATGCGTGTTCTTTTTACTAACAACACCCAGAGTCATCGAAATGTGTGTTCTTTTCACATACCACCTATGGATCCACCAGTGCCATTGCATGTGTGTTCTTTTCAGAATCCACCTATGCATCCACCAGTGTCATTGCATGTGTGTTCTTTTTACTAACAACAACCAGAGTCATTGCATGTGTGTTCTTTTCACATACCACATATGGATCCACCGGTGTCATTGAAATGTGTGTTCTCTTCAGAGACCACACATGGATCCACCAGTGTCATTGCATGTGTGTTCTTTTTACTAACAACAACCAAAGTCATTGCATGTGTGTTCTTTTCACATACCACATATGGATCCACCAGTGTCATTGCATGTGTGTTCTTTCACAATCCACCTATGGATCCACCAGTGTCATTGCTTCTGTGTTCTTTTTACTAACAACAACTAGAGTCATTTCATGACTGTTCTTTTCACATACCACATATGGATCCACCAGTGTCATTGCATGTGTGTTCTTTTTACTAACAACAACTGGAGTCATTGCATGTGTGTTCTTTTCACATACCACATATGGATCCACCCGTGTCATTGCATGTGTGTTCTTTTCACAATCCACCTATGGATCCACCAGTGTCATTGCATATGTGTTCTTTGTACTAACAACAACTGGAGTCATTTCATGACTGTTCTTTTCACATACCACATATGGATCCACTAGTGTCATTGATATGTGTGTTCTCTTCAGAGACCACACATGGATCCACCAGTGTCATTGCATGTGTGTTCTTTTTAGTAACAGCAACTGGAGTCATTGCATGTGTGTTCTTTTGACATACCACATATGGATCCACTAGTGTCATTGCATGTGTCCTCTTTTCACAATCCACCAATGGATCCACCCGTGTCATTGCATGTGTGTTCTTTTTACTAACACCAACCAGAGTCATTGAAATGTGTGTTCTTTTCACATACCACCTATGGATCCACCAGTGTCATTGCATGTGTGTTCTTTTCACACTCCACCTATGGTTCCACCAGTGTCATTGCATGTGTGTTCTTTTTACTAACAACAACTGGAGTCATTGCATGTGTGTTGTTTTCACATACCACATATGGATCCACTAGTGTCATTGCATGTGTTCTCTTTTCACAATCCACCTATGGATCCACCAGTGACATTGCATGTGTGTTCTTTTTACTAACAACAACCAGAGTCATTGCATGCGTGTTCTTTTCACATACCACATATGGATCCACCAGTGTCATTGCATGTGTGTTCTTTTTACTAACAACAACTGGAGTCATTTCATGACTGTTCTTTTCACATACCACATATGGATCCACCAGTGTCATTGAAATGTGTGTTCTCTTCAAAGACCACACATGGATCCACCAGTGTCATTGCATATGTGTTCTTTTTACTAACAACAACCAGAGTCATTGAAATGTGTGTTCTTTTCACATGCCACCTATGGATCCACCAGTGTCATTGCATGTGTGTTCTTTTCACAATCAACCTATGGATCCACCAGTGTCATTGAATGTGTGTTCTTTTTACTAACAACAACCAGAGTCATTCCATCTGTGTTCTTTTCACATACCACATATGGATCCACTAGTGTCATTGCATGTGTTGTCTTTTCACAATCCACCAATGGATCCACCAGTGTCATTGCATGTGTGATCTTTTTACTAACACCAACCAGAGTCATTGAAATGTGTGTTCTTTTCACATACCACCTATGGATCCACCAGTGTCATTGCATGTGTGTTCTTTTCACAATCCACCTATGGATCCACCAGTGTCATTGCATGTGTGTTCTTTTTACTAACAACAACTGGAGTCATTGCATGTGTGTTATTTTCACATACCACACATGGATCCACTAGTGTCATTGCATGTGTTCTCTTTTCACAATCCACCTATGGATCCTCCAGTGACATTGCATGTGTGTTCTTTTTACTAACAACAACCAGAGTCATTGCATGCGTGTTCTTTTCACATACCACATATGGATCCACCAGTGTCATTGCATTTGTGTTCTTTTTACAATCCAACAGTGTCATTGCATGTGTGTTCTTTTTACTAACAACAACTGGAGTCATTTCATGACTGTTCTTTTCACATACCACATATGGATCCACCAGTGTCATTACATGTGTGTTCTTTTTACTAACAACAACCAGGGTCATTGAAATGTGTGTTCTTTTCACATGCCACCTATGGATCCACCAGTGTCATTGCATGTGTGTTCTTTTCACAATCCACCTATGGATCCACCAGTATCATTGAATGTGTGTTCTTTTTACTAACAACAACCTGAGTCATTCCATCTGTGTTCTTTTCACATACCACATATGGATCCACCAGTGTCATTGCATGTGTGTTATTTTTACTAACAACAACCAGTCATTGAAATGTGTGTTCTCCTAAGAGACCACACATGGATCCACTAGTGTCATTGCATGTGTGTCTTTCACAATCCACCTATGGATCCACCGGTGTCATTTCTTGTGTGTTCTTTTTACTAACAACAACTAGAGTCATTTCATGACTGTTCTTTTCACATACCACATATGGATCCACCAGTGTCATTGCATGTGTGTTCTTTTTACTAACAACAACTGGAGTCATTGCATGTGTGTTCTTTTCACATACCACATATGGATCCACCAGTGTCATTGCATGTCTGTTCTTTCCACAATCCACCTATGGATCCACCAGTGTCATTGCATATGTGTTCTTTGTACTAACAACAACTGGAGTCATTTCATGACTGTTCTTTTCACATACCACATATGGATCCACCAGTGTCATTGATATGTGTGTTCTCTTCAGAGACCACACATGGATCCACTAGTGTCATTGCATGTGTGTTCTTTTTAGTAACAACAACTGGAGTCATTGCATGTGTGTTCTTTTGACATTACCACATATGGATCCACTAGTGTCATTGCATGTGTTCTCTTTTCACAATCCACGAATGGATCCACCAGTGTCATTGCATGTGTGTTCTTTTTACTAACACCAACCAGAGTCATTGAAATGTGTGTTCTTTTCACATACCACCTATGGATCCACCAGTGTCATTGCATGTGTGTTCTTTTCACAATCCACCTATGGATCCACCAGTGTCATTGCATGTGTGTTCTTTTTACTAACAACAACTGGAGTCATTGCATGTGTGTTCTTTTCACATACCACATATGGATCCACTAGTGTTATTGCATGTGTTCTATTTTCACAATCCACCTATGGATCCACCAGTGACATTGCATGTGTGTTCTTTTTACTAACAACAACCAGAGTCATTGCATGCGTGTTCTTTTCACATACCACATATGGATCCACCAGTGTCATTGCATGTGTGTTCTTTTTAGTAACAACAAGTGGAGTCATTTCATGACTGTTCTTTTCACATACCACATATGGATCCACCAGTGTCATTGAAATGTGTGTTCTCTTCAGAGACCACACATGGATCCACCAGTGTCATTGCATGTGTGTTCTTTTTACTAACAACAACCTGAGTCATTGAAATGTGTGTTCTTTTCACATGCCACCTATGGATCCACTAGTGTCATTGAATGTGTGATCTTTTTACTAACACCAACCAGAGTCATTGAAATGTGTGTTCTTTTCACATACCACCTATGGATCCACCAGTGTCATTGCATGTGTGTTCTTTTCACAATCCACCTATGGATCCACCAGTGTCATTGCATGTGTGTTCTTTTTACTAACAACAACTGGAGTCATTGCATGTGTGTTATTTTCACATACCACACATGGATCCACTAGTGTCATTGCATGTGTTCTCTTTTCACAATCCACCTATGGATCCTCCAGTGACATTGCATGTGTGTTCTTTTTACTAACAACAACCAGAGTCATTGCATGCGTGTTCTTTTCACATACCACATATGGATCCACCAGTGTCATTGCATTTGTGTTCTTTTTACAATCCAACAGTGTCATTGCATGTGTGTTCTTTTTACTAACAACAACTGGAGTCATTTCATGACTGTTCTTTTCACATACCACATATGGATCCACCAGTGTCATTACATGTGTGTTCTTTTTACTAACAACAACCAGGGTCATTGAAATGTGTGTTCTTTTCACATGCCACCTATGGATCCACCAGTGTCATTGCATGTGTGTTCTTTTCACAATCCACCTATGGATCCACCAGTATCATTGAATGTGTGTTCTTTTTACTAACAACAACCTGAGTCATTCCATCTGTGTTCTTTTCACATACCACATATGGATCCACCAGTGTCATTGCATGTGTGTTATTTTTACTAACAACAACCAGTCATTGAAATGTGTGTTCTCCTAAGAGACCACACATGGATCCACTAGTGTCATTGCATGTGTGTCTTTCACAATCCACCTATGGATCCACCGGTGTCATTTCTTGTGTGTTCTTTTTACTAACAACAACTAGAGTCATTTCATGACTGTTCTTTTCACATACCACATATGGATCCACCAGTGTCATTGCATGTGTGTTCTTTTTACTAACAACAACTGGAGTCATTGCATGTGTGTTCTTTTCACATACCACATATGGATCCACCAGTGTCATTGCATGTCTGTTCTTTCCACAATCCACCTATGGATCCACCAGTGTCATTGCATATGTGTTCTTTGTACTAACAACAACTGGAGTCATTTCATGACTGTTCTTTTCACATACCACATATGGATCCACCAGTGTCATTGATATGTGTGTTCTCTTCAGAGACCACACATGGATCCACTAGTGTCATTGCATGTGTGTTCTTTTTAGTAACAACAACTGGAGTCATTGCATGTGTGTTCTTTTGACATTACCACATATGGATCCACTAGTGTCATTGCATGTGTTCTCTTTTCACAATCCACGAATGGATCCACCAGTGTCATTGCATGTGTGTTCTTTTTACTAACACCAACCAGAGTCATTGAAATGTGTGTTCTTTTCACATACCACCTATGGATCCACCAGTGTCATTGCATGTGTGTTCTTTTCACAATCCACCTATGGATCCACCAGTGTCATTGCATGTGTGTTCTTTTTACTAACAACAACTGGAGTCATTGCATGTGTGTTCTTTTCACATACCACATATGGATCCACTAGTGTTATTGCATGTGTTCTATTTTCACAATCCACCTATGGATCCACCAGTGACATTGCATGTGTGTTCTTTTTACTAACAACAACCAGAGTCATTGCATGCGTGTTCTTTTCACATACCACATATGGATCCACCAGTGTCATTGCATGTGTGTTCTTTTTAGTAACAACAAGTGGAGTCATTTCATGACTGTTCTTTTCACATACCACATATGGATCCACCAGTGTCATTGAAATGTGTGTTCTCTTCAGAGACCACACATGGATCCACCAGTGTCATTGCATGTGTGTTCTTTTTACTAACAACAACCTGAGTCATTGAAATGTGTGTTCTTTTCACATGCCACCTATGGATCCACTAGTGTCATTGAATGTGTGTTCTTTTTACTAACACCAACCAGAGTCATTGAAATGTGTGTTCTTTTCACATACCACCTATGGATCCACCAGTGTCATTGCATGTGTGTTCTTTTCACAATCTACCTATGGATCCTCCAGTGTCATTGCATGTGTGTTCTTTTTACTAACAACAACTGGAGTCATTGCATGTGTGTTGTTTTCACATACCACACATGGATCCACTAGTGTCATTGCATGTGTTCTCTTTTCACAATCCACCTATGGATCCACCAGTGACATTGCATGTGTGTTCTTTTTACTAACAACAACCAGAGTCATTGCATGTGTGTTCTTTTCACATACCACATATGGATCCATCAGTGTCATTGCATGTGTGTTCTTTTCACAATCCAACAGTGTCATTGCATGTGTGTTCTTTTTACTAACAACAACTAGAGTCATTTCATGACTGTTCTTTTCACATACCACATATGGATCCACCAGTGTCATTACATGTGTGTTCTTTTTACTAACAACAACCAGAGTCATTGAAATGTGTGTTCTTTTCACATGCCACCTATGGATCCACCAGTGTCATTGCATGTGTGTTCTTTTCACAATCCACCTATGGATCCATCTGTATCATTGAATGTGTGTTCTTTTTACTAACAACAACCAGAGTCATTCCATCTGTGTTCTTTTCACATACCACATATGGATCCACCAGTGTCATTGCATGTGTGTTCTTTTTATAACAACAACCAGAGTCATTGAAATGTGTGTTCTCTTAAGAGACCACACATGGATCCACCAATGTCATTGCATGTGTGTTCTTTTTACTAACAACCAGAGTCAATTAAATGTGTGTTCTTTACACATACCACATATGGATCCACCAGTGTCATTGCATGTGTGTTCTTTTTACTAACAACAACCAGAGCCATTGAATGTGTGTTATCTTTACTAACAACAACTAGAGTCATTGAAATGTATGTTCTCTTTAGATACCACACATGGATCCACCAGTGTCATTGCATGTGTGTTCTTTTTAGTAACAACAACCAGAGTCATTGAAATGTGTGTTCTTTTTACATGCCACCTATGGATCCACTAGTGTCATTGAATGTGTGTTCTTTTTACTAACACCAACCAGAGTCATTGAAATGTGTGTTCTTTTCACATACCACCTATGGATCCACCAGTGTCATTGCATGTGTGTTCTTTTCACAATCCACCTATGGATCCACCAGTGTCATTGCATGTGTGTTCTTTTTAGTAACAACAACTGGAGTCATTGCATCTGTGTACTTTTGACATACCACATATGGATCCACTAGTGTCATTGCATGTGTTCTCTTTTCACAATCCACCAATGGATCCACCAGTGTCATTGCATGTGTGTTCTTTTTACTAACACCAACCAGAGTCATTGAAATGTGTGTTCTTTTCACATACCACCTATGGATCCACCAGTGTCATTGCATGTGTGTTCTTTTCACAATCCACCTATGGATCCACCAGTGTCATTGCATGTGTGTTCTTTTTACTAACAACAACTGGAGTCATTGCATGTGTGTTCTTTTCACATACCACATATGGATCCACTAGTGTTATTGCATGTGTTCTATTTTCACAATCCACCTATGGATCCACCAGTGACATTGCATGTGTGTTCTTTTTACTAACAACAACCAGAGTCATTGCATGCGTGTTCTTTTCACATACCACATATGGATCCACCAGTGTCATTGCATGTGTGTTATTTTTAGTAACAACAAGTGGAGTCATTTCATGACTGTTCTTTTCACATACCACATATGGATCCACCAGTGTCATTGAAATGTGTGTTCTCTTCAGAGACCACACATGGATCCACCAGTGTCATTGCATGTGTGTTCTTTTTACTAACAACAACCTGAGTCATTGAAATGTGTGTTCTTTTCACATGCCACCTATGGATCCACTAGTGTCATTGAATGTGTGTTCTTTTTACTAACACCAACCAGAGTCATTGAAATGTGTGTTCTTTTCACATACCACCTATGGATCCACCAGTGTCATTGCATGTGTGTTCTTTTCACAATCTACCTATGGATCCTCCAGTGTCATTGCATGTGTGTTCTTTTTACTAACAACAACTGGAGTCATTGCATGTGTGTTGTTTTCACATACCACACATGGATCCACTAGTGTCATTGCATGTGTTCTCTTTTCACAATCCACCTATGGATCCACCAGTGACATTGCATGTGTGTTCTTTTTACTAACAACAACCAGAGTCATTGCATGTGTGTTCTTTTCACATACCACATATGGATCCATCAGTGTCATTGCATGTGTGTTCTTTTCACAATCCAACAGTGTCATTGCATGTGTGTTCTTTTTACTAACAACAACTGGAGTCATTTCATGACTGTTCTTTTCACATACCACATATGGATCCACCAGTGTCATTACATGTGTGTTCTTTTTACTAACAACAACCAGAGTCATTGAAATGTGTGTTCTTTTCACATGCCACCTATGGATCCACCAGTGTCATTGCATGTGTGTTCTTTTCACAATCCACCTATGGATCCATCTGTATCATTGAATGTGTGTTCTTTTTACTAACAACAACCAGAGTCATTCCATCTGTGTTCTTTTCACATACCACATATGGATCCACCAGTGTCATTGCATGTGTGTTCTTTTTATAACAACAACCAGAGTCATTGAAATGTGTGTTCTCTTAAGAGACCACACATGGATCCACCAATGTCATTGCATGTGTGTTCTTTTTACTAACAACCAGAGTCAATTAAATGTGTGTTCTTTACACATACCACATATGGATCCACCAGTGTCATTGCATGTGTGTTCTTTTTACTAACAACAACCAGAGTCATTGAATGTGTGTTATCTTTACTAACAACAACTAGAGTCATTGAAATGTATGTTCTCTTTAGATACCACACATGGATCCACCAGTGTCATTGCATGTGTGTTCTTTTTAGTAACAACAACCAGAGTCATTGAAATGTGTGTTCTTTTCACATGCCACCTATGGATCCACTAGTGTCATTGAATGTGTGTTCTTTTTACTAACACCAACCAGAGTCATTGAAATGTGTGTTCTTTTCACATACCACCTATGGATCCACCAGTGTCATTGCATGTGTGTTCTTTTCACAATCCACCTATGGATCCACCAGTGTCATTGCATGTGTGTTCTTTTTAGTAACAACAACTGGAGTCATTGCATCTGTGTTCTTTTGACATACCACATATGGATCCACTAGTGTCATTGCATGTGTTCTCTTTTCACAATCCACCAATGGATCCACCAGTGTCATTGCATGTGTGTTCTTTTTACTAACACCAACCAGAGTCATTGAAATGTGTGTTCTTTTCACATACCACCTATGGATCCACCAGTGTCATTGCATGTGTGTTCTTTTCACAATCCACCTATGGATCCACCAGTGTCATTGCATGTGTGTTCTTTTTACTAACAACAACTGGAGTCATTGCATGTGTGTTCTTTTCACATACCACATATGGATCCACTAGTGTTATTGCATGTGTTCTATTTTCACAATCCACCTATGGATCCACCAGTGACATTGCATGTGTGTTCTTTTTACTAACAACAACCAGAGTCATTGCATGCGTGTTCTTTTCACATACCACATATGGATCCACCAGTGTCATTGCATGTGTGTTCTTTTTAGTAACAACAAGTGGAGTCATTTCATGACTGCTCTTTTCACATACCACATATGGATCCACCAGTGTCATTGAAATGTGTGTTCTCTTCAGAGACCACACATGGATCCACCAGTGTCATTGCATGTGTGTTCTTTTTACTAACAACAACCTGAGTCATTGAAATGTGTGTTCTTTTCACATGCCACCTATGGATCCACTAGTGTCATTGAATGTGTGTTCTTTTTACTAACACCAACCAGAGTCATTGAAATGTGTGTTCTTTTCACATACCACCTATGGATCCACCAGTGTCATTGCATGTGTGTTCTTTTCACAATCTACCTATGGATCCTCCAGTGTCATTGCATGTGTGTTCTTTTTACTAACAACAACTGGAGTCATTGCATGTGTGTTGTTTTCACATACCACACATGGATCCACTAGTGTCATTGCATGTGTTCTCTTTTCACAATCCACCTATGGATCCACCAGTGACATTGCATGTGTGTTCTTTTTACTAACAACAACCAGAGTCATTGCATGTGTGTTCTTTTCACATACCACATATGGATCCATCAGTGTCATTGCATGTGTGTTCTTTTCACAATCCAACAGTGTCATTGCATGTGTGTTCTTTTTACTAACAACAACTGGAGTCATTTCATGACTGTTCTTTTCACATACCACATATGGATCCACCAGTGTCATTACATGTGTGTTCTTTTTACTAACAACAACCAGAGTCATTGAAATGTGTGTTCTTTTCACATGCCACCTATGGATCCACCAGTGTCATTGCATGTGTGTTCTTTTCACAATCCACCTATGGATCCATCTGTATCATTGAATGTGTGTTCTTTTTACTAACAACAACCAGAGTCATTCCATCTGTGTTCTTTTCACATACCACATATGGATCCACCAGTGTCATTGCATGTGTGTTCTTTTTATAACAACAACCAGAGTCATTGAAATGTGTGTTCTCTTAAGAGACCACACATGGATCCACCAATGTCATTGCATGTGTGTTCTTTTTACTAACAACCAGAGTCAATTAAATGTGTGTTCTTTACACATACCACATATGGATCCACCAGTGTCATTGCATGTGTGTTCTTTTTACTAACAACAACCAGAGTCATTGAATGTGTGTTATCTTTACTAACAACAACTAGAGTCATTGAAATGTATGTTCTCTTTAGATACCACACATGGATCCACCAGTGTCATTGCATGTGTGTTCTTTTTAGTAACAACAACCAGAGTCATTGAAATGTGTGTTCTTTTCACATGCCACCTATGGATCCACTAGTGTCATTGAATGTGTGTTCTTTTTACTAACACCAACCAGAGTCATTGAAATGTGTGTTCTTTTCACATACCACCTATGGATCCACCAGTGTCATTGCATGTGTGTTCTTTTCACAATCCACCTATGGATCCACCAGTGTCATTGCATGTGTGTTCTTTTTAGTAACAACAACTGGAGTCATTGCATCTGTGTTCTTTTGACATACCACATATGGATCCACTAGTGTCATTGCATGTGTTCTCTTTTCACAATCCACCAATGGATCCACCAGTGTCATTGCATGTGTGTTCTTTTTACTAACACCAACCAGAGTCATTGAAATGTGTGTTCTTTTCACATACCACCTATGGATCCACCAGTGTCATTGCATGTGTGTTCTTTTCACAATCCACCTATGGATCCACCAGTGTCATTGCATGTGTGTTCTTTTTACTAACAACAACTGGAGTCATTGCATGTGTGTTCTTTTCACATACCACATATGGATCCACTAGTGTTATTGCATGTGTTCTATTTTCACAATCCACCTATGGATCCACCAGTGACATTGCATGTGTGTTCTTTTTACTAACAACAACCAGAGTCATTGCATGCGTGTTCTTTTCACATACCACATATGGATCCACCAGTGTCATTGCATGTGTGTTCTTTTTAGTAACAACAAGTGGAGTCATTTCATGACTGCTCTTTTCACATACCACATATGGATCCACCAGTGTCATTGAAATGTGTGTTCTCTTCAGAGACCACACATGGATCCACCAGTGTCATTGCATGTGTGTTCTTTTTACTAACAACAACCTGAGTCATTGAAATGTGTGTTCTTTTCACATGCCACCTATGGATCCACTAGTGTCATTGAATGTGTGTTCTTTTTACTAACACCAACCAGAGTCATTGAAATGTGTGTTCTTTTCACATACCACCTATGGATCCACCAGTGTCATTGCATGTGTGTTCTTTTCACAATCTACCTATGGATCCTCCAGTGTCATTGCATGTGTGTTCTTTTTACTAACAACAACTGGAGTCATTGCATGTGTGTTGTTTTCACATACCACACATGGATCCACTAGTGTCATTGCATGTGTTCTCTTTTCACAATCCACCTATGGATCCACCAGTGACATTGCATGTGTGTTCTTTTTACTAACAACAACCAGAGTCATTGCATGTGTGTTCTTTTCACATACCACATATGGATCCATCAGTGTCATTGCATGTGTGTTCTTTTCACAATCCAACAGTGTCATTGCATGTGTGTTCTTTTTACTAACAACAACTGGAGTCATTTCATGACTGTTCTTTTCACATACCACATATGGATCCACCAGTGTCATTACATGTGTGTTCTTTTTACTAACAACAACCAGAGTCATTGAAATGTGTGTTCTTTTCACATGCCACCTATGGATCCACCAGTGTCATTGCATGTGTGTTCTTTTCACAATCCACCTATGGATCCATCTGTATCATTGAATGTGTGTTCTTTTTACTAACAACAACCAGAGTCATTCCATCTGTGTTCTTTTCACATACCACATATGGATCCACCAGTGTCATTGCATGTGTGTTCTTTTTATAACAACAACCAGAGTCATTGAAATGTGTGTTCTCTTAAGAGACCACACATGGATCCACCAATGTCATTGCATGTGTGTTCTTTTTACTAACAACCAGAGTCAATTAAATGTGTGTTCTTTACACATACCACATATGGATCCACCAGTGTCATTGCATGTGTGTTCTTTTTACTAACAACAACCAGAGTCATTGAATGTGTGTTATCTTTACTAACAACAACTAGAGTCATTGAAATGTATGTTCTCTTTAGATACCACACATGGATCCACCAGTGTCATTGCATGTGTGTTCTTTTTAGTAACAACAACCAGAGTCATTGAAATGTGTGTTCTTTTCACATGCCACCTATGGATCCACTAGTGTCATTGAATGTGTGTTCTTTTTACTAACACCAACCAGAGTCATTGAAATGTGTGTTCTTTTCACATACCACCTATGGATCCACCAGTGTCATTGCATGTGTGTTCTTTTCACAATCCACCTATGGATCCACCAGTGTCATTGCATGTGTGTTCTTTTTAGTAACAACAACTGGAGTCATTGCATCTGTGTTCTTTTGACATACCACATATGGATCCACTAGTGTCATTGCATGTGTTCTCTTTTCACAATCCACCAATGGATCCACCAGTGTCATTGCATGTGTGTTCTTTTTACTAACACCAACCAGAGTCATTGAAATGTGTGTTCTTTTCACATACCACCTATGGATCCACCAGTGTCATTGCATGTGTGTTCTTTTCACAATCCACCTATGGATCCACCAGTGTCATTGCATGTGTGTTCTTTTTACTAACAACAACTGGAGTCATTGCATGTGTGTTGTTTTCACATACCACATATGGATCCACTAGTGTCATTGCATGTGTTCTCTTTTCACATTCCACCTATGGATCCACCAGTGACATTGCATGTGTGTTCTTTTTACTAACAACAACCAGAGTCATTGCATGCGTGTTCTTTTCACATACCACATATGGTGTCACATCCCAAGATTTTCCAAATCTTGTAATGTGAAAAATAAATAAACAAAATAAATTTTTGTTGAAAATCAGGGTGAAAAGAAACTTTTGTTTCTAAAAGGAAAATGAAATCCCATCTTGAACAAACTTTAGTGGAAGTTTGAATTCAACAAAAATCCAAATCAAGGGAAATGCATTCCTCAATGAATGTATCTGGAAATTTGAACACTTGGAAAATAAATCCAAAACCCTAAACCCTAATGGAAGGAAATCATTTTCCAAAGTATCTCCAAATCTATGGATTTGATCCATACCAAAAATTGATCAACTAATATTCACAAAGGATCAAGAAAGACCATAGAGATTGGTTTCACTTAGTTTGGAACCATGGACAAAACCTTATGAATATAAAAAAAGATAAGGAAATTGAATTTCCAAAACCAATAAAGCCCTTACCAAAAAAAAACCCATACCTTTTTGTGAACAAATAATCCTAAAGGGATTTATAAAGATAAACATTTAATAAAGGAGATTAAAATATTTTGGAAACACTATTTTGGATCTTTTAATAAAAGACTTTGTTTTCAAATAAAAAGATTATTTTGTCTTTAACAAGATTTCCAAATATCTTTTATTTTCAAATAAAACCTACTAATTTGGTTTTCAAATGGAAATTTTGTTAATTAAATCAAACCCTATTTTATTAAACAACTAAAGATCCATTTTATTTAATTATTAAATGGATCCTAAAATAAATAAAAATATTATTTCATTTTGGACTTTGGTTGATGTCTTAAATAGAACCAAGTTCAAATGAAAAGTTTGTTGTTTGTTTGAATTGATTTGAGTGTTGTTTGAATGTTTGAGTATTTGATTGAAATTCAAAACAGAAAAAGAATTAGAAAAGAATAAAACAAACAGACAGAAAAAAAGGGGAAGAAACCAGCCCAGCCGGCCAGCCCACTAAGGCCCAGCAGCCCAGTATCCCCTCCCCGCAGAGAAAACGTTGACACCGATTAACTGACCCGCTAAGTCCCTGACCGGTGGACCCAACTCCCTTTCCTCCTCTAACGCTGACAAGACGGCCCCACTTCATTGTTCTTCCTCCTCACCCGCCACTGACCGAGCCCACCCTTCGCCGGTCGTTGCAGGCAGAATAACTCTGGCGTAATTCGCCTTAAATACGCGATGAATTAGCCCTCTGACCACGCTCGTTAAATCGCCTCTCCCTCCTCTCTCGTTCCCCTCTGTCTCCTCCCCCGAGCATGCCCCCAGGCCGCTCCAATTTCTCCCTGAGCCGCCTCTGTCCGACGACGCTCCGAAGCCGATTCCAGCAGCCCCTCGCCGCCCCTCGCCGCCCCTTGCCTCCTCAACCATGCTCACGTGATCCCCACCTCCTGGCGATCATCCCCGTAGCACCAGCTCATCCCCGGGCGCCCCAGAGCATCGGCAACGACAACCTCCAGCAGCACCGCCGTCTATCTCTACTCCGGCGGAACCTCACTGGTAAATCAGACTACCCCGACCCTTCTCGTTCACACTCACAGCTCCGCCATGATCTCCTGCATCTAACCGTGTCATCTTTTCGCCTTGAGGTGATCCACAGCACCGTCCACGACGACCAACCGACGCACCCGAGGCGCAGCTCCACTCCGGCGAGCAATCAAGCTCACTCCAGTGCGCCCCGCGATAAGACGACACTACCTCGAGCTTCCCCACGTTCTTGCGAGCACGGTGAGCATGTTCTTTTCCTCCCTCGTTTCCTGTAGCACCAGCACCGTCGACGACCGACCGCTCCGCCGCCGCTAGCCACCGCAGCGCCGCCCACTTTAGGTCAAACTCGTTAGCACCGTTCGATCTAGATCTGGCGCTCACGATTAGTTCACTTAACACCGAAGGGGTATGTCCTCTGGACCGCACGATCTAACTTAGATCTAACGCACCGCAGCACTCGATCCAGACGAACCGGTATGGACGAATAGGAGCAAGCCGCGTGGCCAGGTCTGTTTTAAAACAGAATTTGAAAAACAGATTTGTTTGCCAATTTCAAACTCTTATAACTTTTGATCCACACGTCCAAAAATTACAAATTTTATACCGTTGGAATCAGTGGAACAAACCCTAGCTAACCATGCCTTTGGTTTAGCAAATATTACTTGTTAGATTGGTGGATTATGCAGAAACATTTGATTTCTTGTTTAGATTAGAAAAAATGTTTAAAAATGATTTTTGGGTTAAAACCTTTGCAAAATGGTTTTTTGTGACCTTACTGACCCTAGGAACCAAACCATGATTTTTAAAATGAATTTGGAAAAGTTTAGAATGGATTAATTGATTTAGCCCATTTCTAGCCATTTAAAAAAATTATTGGTTTTGTTATGAAAATGTTTTTAGAGTAAAAACCTTGGAAAAATGTTTTGGACCAAACCTACTGACCCAAAACACCAAGTTTTGCAATAGCAACTCATTTGGTGAAAAACATAAAGTTTTGCCTTGATAGAAATATTTCCCACCACATAAAATGATGAATGGATTTTAAAATGGTTTTTGAGCAAAACCCTCTAACCAATGACTTTTCCATTTTGGAAAGTGACCAATTTGGAACTTACAAAATTTAGAAGCCTAGTGGAGACCATCCTTACAATAGAACCAACCTTTGCATGCTTATGCATGACTTAGCTTCCATTGTCTTGTGTGTGAATTTGTTGGAGTGATTCTTGGTATGGAATGTTAGTTGATTGGTGTTTGCTTGATTGACTTGTAGTGAAGTGTGAGACTAGCAAGATCAAGGAGTGAACCACCATTCCCTACCAAAAAAGGCAAGTTACACTATCATACAAAAGTCCTACTATTTTCATTATACTTAGTGGATTTTGAAAACATGCATGAAAACAATTTTATACTTATGCTATGCTAAATCCTAATAGGATTCCCTTACATTACTTAGTGAAAACCTTGTAGTTGTACATGCTTAGCCATGCTATATTTTTTGAAAAGAGATACATGTTGAGATTTTACAAAGTTGAGAAAAGGACTTGTGTTTTATATAATAAAACAAGGACTCAATGAACCACCTAGGTGGAGGATACTTTAAGTTTTGGAGAAGGTGGCAACAAAAGGAACCATTCTATGGCAATCTCTTTGTGTTGTGCTCCAAAAGAAAACCCACCTAGGAAACTTAGAGATTGAACATGCTTCTCCAATTGTGGCTTCGTGTGCAACCACATGCTATTATGGCTCTGGCTTAGTCAATTACATTAGGAAGACCCATACATTGTCTTTAGTTACTAGACATGGGGATCTGGAATGCTTCATGAGGGCTAAAGACAAGCAAGCAATGGTGTATGGGAGGACCTTTTTGAAAGACTTCGTCACATTCTCAATCTGCCAGTATTCCATCTTGGTGAGTACTAATCCAGCGGCCACTGGTGGCAACAAGATGAGAGTGGGACATGTGGGTAAAGTGTACAACTTCTGCAGAAGATAATAAAATCTAAGTACTTAGCCGTGTCCCCGGTTATGGACAATACTGAGCAACTAAGGCCTGAAGCTATGGAAGATCTCGACACTCTAATTTCTAAAAGAAAACTTTTAAAACTTGATGCACTTGGAGTTACCAAGAAGCTCAAGAGATTTTGACAAAACTTGATGCACTTGGAGTTACCAAGAAGCTCAAGAGATTTTGACAAAACTTGATGCACTTGGAGTTACCAAGAAGCTCAAGAGATTTTGACAAAACTTGATGCACTTGGAGTTACCAAGAAGCTCAAGAGATTTTGACAAAACTTGAAGCACTTGGAGTTACCAAGAAGCTCAAGAGATTTTGACAAAACTTGATGCACTTGGAGTTACCAAGGTGCTCAAAAGATTTTTGACAAGGAGTTCAAGAGATTTTTTTTTTGAAAGGAGATTTGACAAGGGACCAAAAAAAACATTTTTTTTCTTTTTAAAGATAGGATAAAATATTGCTTTATGCAAATGAGCCTGAAACTCCACTTAGCCAAATTTGCATGTATTGATAGGATCCACCCATATTATTCATAAAAGTGAAACTTGCCAATACAATTCAAATGTATTGACCCTTGTGGCTGTAACTTATTATGTTGCAGGTTTGATTGTTTTAGTGAAGATTGATTGATTAGGATTACAAAGTCTACAACCAACATCTGCCTGTGGCACTTTGAAGATGAAGAACCCATGACTATAGTTATTCCGCTGCAATGTAATGTAATAGCCAAATGAGCTATGTATTGATGTAATAAAATTATGTTATTCCTGGTTATAAAGTTGTATTATGACCTTTGTTTCTTGATATCACATCTAAACTGTGGATGCTAGCTATTGATCCAGGGACTAGCATTGTAAACACAGGGGGCTCAATCTTATTAAAGGTTGGGGACCCTACATATGGATCCACCAATGTCATTGCATGTGTGTTCTTTTTACTAACAACAACTGGAGTCATTTCATGAGTGTTCTTTTCACATACCACATATGGATCCACCAGTGTCATTGAAATGTGTGTTCTCTTCAGAGACCACACATGGATCCACTAGTGTCATTGCATGTGTGTTCTTTTTACTAACAACAACAAGAGTCATTGAAATGTGTGTTCTTTTCACATGCCACCTATGGATCCACCAGTGTCATTGCATGTGTGTTCTTTTCACAATCCACCAATGAATCCACCAGTGTCATTGAATGTGTGTTCTTTTTACTAACAACAACCAGAGTCATTCCATCTGTGTTCTTTTCACATAACACATATGGATCCACCAGTTTCATTGCATGTGTGTTCTTTTTACTAACAACAACCAGAGTCATTGAAATGTGTGTTCTCTTTAGAGACCACACATGGATCCACCAGTGTCATTTCATGTGTGTTCTTTTTACTAACAACCAGAGTCATTGAAATGTGTGTTCTTTACACATACCACATATGGATCCACCAGTGTCATTGCATGTGTGTTATTTTTACTAACAACAACCAGAGTCATTGAATGTGTGTTCTCTTTACTAACAACAACTAGAGTCATTGAAATGTATGTTCTCTTTAGATACCACACATGGATCCACCAGTGTCATTGCATGTGTGTTCTTTTTACTAACAACCAGAAGAATCATTGAAATGTGTGTTCTCTTCAGAGACCACAGATGGATCCACTAGTGTCATTACATGTGTGTTCTTTTTACTAACAACAACTAGAGTCATTGCATGTGTGTTCTTTTCACATACCACATATGGATCCACTAGTGTCATTGCATGTGTGATCTTTTCACAATCCACCTATGGATCCACCAGTATCATTGCATGTGTGTTCTTTTTACTAACACCAACTGGATTCATTTCATGATTGTTCTTTTCACATACCACATATGGATCCACCAGTGTCATTG
This sequence comes from Avena sativa, assembly GCA_916181665.1. Taxonomy (NCBI): domain Eukaryota; kingdom Viridiplantae; phylum Streptophyta; class Magnoliopsida; order Poales; family Poaceae; genus Avena; species Avena sativa. The sequence goes on from OV702290.1 coordinate 36,017,609, forward strand.
AAATGTGTGTTCTCTTCAGAGACCACACACGGATCCATCAGTGTCATTGCATGTGTGTTCTTTTTACTAACAACAACTGGAGTCATTGCATGTGTGTTCTTTTCACATACCACATATGGATCCACTAGTGTCATTGCATGTGTTCTCTTTTCACAATCCACCTATGGATCCACCAGTGTCATTGCATGTGTGTTCTTTTCACTAACAACAACCAGAGTCATTGAAATGTGTGTTCTATTTAGAGACCACACATGGATCCACCAGTGTCATTGCATGTGTGTTCTTTTTACTAACAACAACTGGAGTCATTGCATGTGTGTTCTTTTCACATACCACATATGGATCCACTAGTGTCATTGCATGTGTTCTCTTTTCGCAATCCACCTATGGATCTACCAGTGTCATTGCATGTGTGTTCTTTTTACTAACAACAACTAGAGTCATTGAAATGTGTGTTCTTTTAACATACCACCTATGGATCCACCAGTGTCATTGCATGTGTGTTCTTTTCACAATCCACCTATGGATCCACCAGTGTCATTGCATGTGTGTTCTTTTTACTAACAACAACTAGAGTCATTTCATGACTGTTCTTTTCACATACCACATATGGATCCACCAGTGTCATTGAAATGTGTGTGCTCTTCACAGACCACACATGGATCCAGCAGTGTCATTGCATGTGTGTTCTTTTTACTAACAACAACCAGAGTCATTGAAATGTGTGTTCTTTTCACATACCACCTATGGATCCACCAGTGTCATTGCATGTGTGTTCTTTTCACAATCCACCTATGGATCCACCAGTGTCATTGAATGTGTGTTGTTTTTACTAACAACAACCAGAGTCATTCCATCTGTGTTCTTTTCACATACCACATATGGATCCACCAAAGTCATTGCATGTGTGTTCTTTTTACTAACAACAACCCGAGTCATTGAAATGTTTGTTCTCTTTAGAGACCACACATGGATCCACCAGTGTCATTGCACGTGTGTTCTTTTTACTAACAACAACCAGAGTCATTGAAATGTGTGTTCTTTACACATACCACATATGGATCCACCAGTGTCATTGCATGTTTGTTCTTTTTACTAACAAGAACCAGACTCATTGAATGTGTGTTCACTTTACTAACAACAACTAGAGTCATAGAAATGTATGTTCTCTTTAGATACCACACATGGATCCACCAGTGTCATTGCATGTGTGATCTTTTTAGTAACAACAACCAGAGTCATTGAAATGTGTGTTCTCTTCAGAGACCACACATGGATCCACCAGTGTCATTACATGTGTGTTCATTTTACTAACAACAACTAGATTCATTGCATGTGTGTTCTTTTCACATACCACATATGGATCCACTAGTGTCATTGCATGTGTGCTCTTTTCACAATCCACCTATGGATCCACCAGTATCATTGCATGTGTGTTCTTTTTACTAACAACAACTGGATTCATTTCATGACTGTTCTTTTCAAATACCACATATGGATCCACCAGGGTCATTGCATGTGTGTTCTTTTCACAATCCACCTATGGATCCACCAGTGTCATTGCATGTGTGCTCTTTTTACTAACAACAACCAGAGTCATTGCATGTGTGTTCTTTTCACATACCACATATGGATCCACCAGTGTCATTGCATGTGTGTTCTTTTCAGAATCCACCTATGGATCCACCAGTGTCATTGCATGTGTGTTCTTTTTACTAACAATAACTGGAGTAATTTCATGACTGTTCTTTTCACATACCACATATGGATCCACCAGTGTCATTGAAACGTGTGTTCTCTTCATAGACCACACATGGATCCACCAGTGTCATTGCATGTGTGCTCTTTTCATTAACAAAAACCAAAGTCATTGAAATGTGTGTTCAGTTCAGAGACCACACATGGATCCACCAGTGTCATTGCATGTGTGCTCTTTTCATAATCCACCTATGTATCCACCAGTGTCATTGCATGTGTGTTCTTTTTACTAACAACAACCAGAGTCATTGAAATGTGTGTTCTTTTCACATACCACCTATGGATCCACCTGTGTCATTGCATGTGTGTTCTTTTCACAATCCACCTATGGATCCACCAGTGTCATTGCATGTGTGTTGTTTTTACTCACAACAACCAGAGTCATTGCATGTGTGTTCTTTTCACATACCACATATGGATCCACCGGTGTCATTGAAATGTGTGTTCTCTTCAGAGACCACACATGGATCGACCAGTATCATTGCATGTGTGTTGTTTTTACTAAGAAGAACCAGAGTCATTGCATGTGTGTTCTTTTCACATACCACATATGGATCCACCAGTGTCATTGCATGTGTGTTCTTTCACACTCCACCTATGGATCCACCAGTGTCATTGCATGTGTGTTCTTTTTACTAACAACAACTAGAGTCATTTCATGATTGTTCTTTTCACATACCACATATGGATCCACCAGTGTCATTGCATGTGTGTTGTTTTTACTAACAACAACCAGAGTCACTGCATGTGTGTTCTCTTCAGAGACCACACATGGATCCAAAAGTGTCATTGCATGTGTGTTCTTTTCACAATCCACCTATGGATCCACCAGAGTTATTGCATGTGTGTTCTTTTTACTAACAACAACCAGAGTCATTTCATGACTGTTCTTTTCACATACCACATATGGATCCACGAGTGTCATTGAAATGTGTGTTCTCTTTAGAGACCACACATGGATTCACCAGTGTCATTGCATGTGTGTTCTTTTTACCAACAACAACTGGAGTCATTGCATGTGTGTTCTTTTCACATACCACATATGGATCCACAGGTGTCATTGCATGTGTGCTCTTTTCACAATCCACCTATGGATGCACCAGTGTCATTCCATGTGTGTTCTTTTTACAAACAACAACCAGAGTCATTGCATGTGTGTTCTTTTCACATACCACATATGGATCCACCAGTGTCATTGCATGTGTGTTCTTTTTACTAACAACAACTGGAGTCATTTCATGACTGTTCTTTTCACATACCACATATGGATCCACCAGTGTCATTGAAATGTGTGTGCTCTTCACAGACCACACATGGATCCAGCAGTGTCATTGCATGTGTGTTCTTTTTACTAACAACAACCAGAGTCATTGAAATGTGTGTTCTTTTCACATACCACCTATGGATCCACCAGTGTCATTGCATGTGTGTTCTTTTCACAATCCACCTATGGATCCACCAGTGTCATTGAATGTGTGTTGTTTTTACTAACAACAACCAGAGTCATTCCATCTGTGTTCTTTTCACATACCACATATGGATCCACCAAAGTCATTGCATGTGTGTTCTTTTTACTAACAACAACCCGAGTCATTGAAATGTTTGTTCTCTTTAGAGACCACACATGGATCCACCAGTGTCATTGCATGTGTGTTCTTTTTACTAACAACAACCAGAGTCATTGAAATGTGTGTTCTTTACACATACCACATATGGATCCACCAGTGTCATTGCATGTTTGTTCTTTTTACTAACAAGAACCAGACTCATTGAATGTGTGTTCTCTTTACTAACAACAACTAGAGTCATAGAAATGCATGTTCTCTTTAGATACCACACATGGATCCACCAGTGTCATTGCATGTGTGATCTTTTTAGTAACAACAACCAGAGTCATTGAAATGTGTGTTCTCTTCAGAGACCACACATCGATCCACCAGTGTCATTACATGTGTGTTCATTTTACTAACAACAACTAGATTCATTGCATGTGTGTTCTTTTCACATACCACATATGGATCCACTAGTGTCATTGCATGTGTGCTCTTTTCACAATCCACCTATGGATCCACCAGTATCATTGCATGTGTGTTCTTTTTACTAACAACAACTGGATTCATTTCATGACTGTTCTTTTCAAATACCACATATGGATCCACCAGGGTCATTGCATGTGTGTTCTTTTCACAATCCACCTATGGATCCACCAGTGTCATTGCATGTGTGTTCTTTTTACTAACAACAACCAGAGTCATTGCATGTGTGTTCTTTTCACATACCACATATGGATCCACAAGTGTCATTGCATGTGTGTTCTTTTCAGAATCCGCCTATGGATCCACCAGTGTCATTGCATGTGTGTTCTTTTTACTAACAATAACTGGAGTAATTTCATGACTGTTCTTTTCACATACCACATATGGATCCACTAGTGTCATTGAAACGTGTGTTCTCTTCATAGACCACACATGGATCCACCAGTGTCATTGCATGTGTGTTCTTTTCATTAACAAAAACCAAAGTCATTGAAATGTGTGTTCAGTTCAGAGACCACACATGGATCCACCAGTGTCATTGCATGTGTGCTCTTTTCATAATCCACCTATGTATCCACCAGTGTCATTGCATGTGTGTTCTTTTTACTAACAACAACCAGAGTCATTGAAATGTGTGTTCTTTTCACATACCACCTATGGATCCACCTGTGTCATTGCATGTGTGTTCTTTTCACAATCCACGTATGGATCCACCAGTGTCATTGCATGTGTGTTCTTTTTACTCACAACAACCAGAGTCATTGCATGTGTGTTCTTTTCACATACCACATATGGATCCACCGGTGTCATTGAAATGTGTGTTCTCTTCAGAGACCACACATGGATCCACCAGTATCATTGCATGTGTGTTGTTTTTACTAACAAGAACCAGAGTCATTGCATGTGTGTTCTTTTCACATACCACATATGGATCCACCAGTGTCATTGCATGTGTGTTCTTTCACACTCCACCTATGGATCCACCAGTGTCATTGCATGTGTGTTCTTTTTACTAACAACAACTAGAGTCATTTCATGATTGTTCTTTTCACATACCACATATGGATCCACCAGTGTCATTGCATGTGTGTTGTTTTTACTAACAACAACCAGAGTCACTGCATGTGTGTTCTCTTCAGAGACCACACATGGATCCAAAAGTGTCATTGCATGTGTGTTCTTTTCACAATCCACCTATGGATCCACCAGAGTTATTGCATGTGTGTTCTTTTTACTAACAACAACCAGAGTCATTTCATGACTGTTCTTTTCACATACCACATATGGATCCACGAGTGTCATTGAAATGTGTGTTCTCTTTAGATACCACACATGGATTCACCAGTATCATTGCATGTGTGTTCTTTTTACCAACAACAACTGGAGTCATTGCATGTGTGTTCTTTTCACATACCACATATGGATCCACCGGTGTCATTGCATGTGTGCTCTTTTCACAATCCACCTATGGATGCACCAGTGTCATTCCATGTGTGTTCTTTTTACAAACAACAACCAGAGTCATTGAATGTGTGTTCTTTTCACATACCACATATGGATCCACCAGTGTCATTGCATGTGTGTTCTTTTCACAATCACCTATGGCTCCACCAGTGTCATTGCATGTGTGTTCTTTTTAATAACAACAACCAGAGTCATTGAAATGTGTGTTCTTTTCACATACCACCTATGGATCCATTAGTGTCATTCCATGTGTGTTCTTTTCACAATCCACCTATGGATCCACCAGTGTCATTGCATGTCTGTTCTTTTTACTAACAAAAACCAGAGTCATTGCATGTGTGTTCTTTTCACATACCACATATGGATCCACCACTGTCATTGCATGTGTGTTCTTTTTACTAACAACACTCAGAGTCATTGAAATGTGTGTTCTCTTTAGAGACCACACATGGATCCACGAGTGTCATTGCATGTGTGTTCTTTTTACTAACAACAACTATAGTCATTGAAATGTGTATTCTTTTCACATACCACATATGGATCCACCAGTGTCATTGCATGTGTGTTCTTTTTACTAACAACAACCAGAGTCATTGCATGTGTGTTCTTTTTACTAACAACAACTAGAGTCATTGAAATGTGTGTTCTCTTTAGATACCACACATGGATCCACTAGTGTCATTGCATGTGTGTTCTTTTTACTAACAACAACCAGAGTCATTGAAATGTGTGTTCTCTTCAGAGACCACACATGGATCCACCAGTGTCATTACATGTGTGTTCTTTTTACTAACAACAACTAGAGTCATTGCATGTGTGTTCTTTTCACATACCACATATGGATCCACTAGTGTCATTGCATGTGTGCTCTTTTCACAATCCACCTATGGATCCACCAGTATCATTGCATGTGTGTTCTTTTTACTAACAACAACTGGATTCATTTCATGACTGTTCTTTTCACATACCACATATGGATCCACCAGTGTCATTGAAATGTGTGTTCTCTTCAGAGACCACACATGGATCCAGCAGTGTCATTGCATGTGTGTTCTTTTTACTAACAACAACTGGAGTCATTGCATGTGTGTTCTTTTCACATACCACATATGGATCCACTAGTGGCATTGCATGTGTTCTCTTTTCACAATCCACCTATGGATCCACCAGTGTCATTGCATGTGTGTTCTTTTCACTAACAACAACCAGAGTCATTGAAATGTGTGTTCTATTTAGAGACCACACATGGATCCACCAGTGTCATTGCATGTGTGTTCTTTTTACTAACAACAATTGGAGTCATTGCATGTGTGTTCTTTTCACATACCACATATGGATCCACTAGTGTCATTGCATGTGTTCTCTTTTCACAATCCACCTATGGATCTACCAGTGTCATTGCATGTGTGTTCTTTTTACTAACAACAACTAGAGTCATTGAAATGTGTGTTCTTTTAACATACCACCTATGGATCCACCAGTGTCATTGCATGTGTGTTCTTTTCACAATCCACCTATGGATCCACCAGTGTCATTGCATGTGTGTTCTTTTTACTAACAACAACTGGAGTCATTGCATGTGTGTTCTTTTCACATACCACATATGGATCCACTAGTGTCATTGCATGTGTTCTCTTTTCACAATCCTGTAGGGGTTCGTAGCATGGAAAACAAAAATTTTCTATCGCATACAAACAACCAAGCCAAGATCTATCTACTAGATTGTAGCAACGAGTCGATGGAATAACTCACCCTCGAAGATTCCAAAGTGTTTAACGAGAGCAGATTCTCGTGGGTGATGTAGTCGTACTCTTTCCGATCTCAAGATCGCGTAGACGATCCTTCCGGCGCCGCGTTCCCGCAGCGCTCCCGCAGTCGGTCACACGTTCGGTACTCGACGAAGACCTTCCTCTCCCTTGTTCCAGCAGGCAGCGGAGGTTGTAGCACTCTCCTCGCGATTCCGGCAGCACAACGGCGTGGTACCGGAGGTAGAGGGGAAATCCCGCAGGGCTTCGCCTTAAGCCGGTGCGAGTATGGTGGAGCTTATGAGAGAGGCTATTAGTGGTCTAGTAATTAGACACACCAATTAGAGGGCTCTAAACCAATTAGAAGGCTCTAAACCGAATAGCTCTAAACCGGGGTCTAGATCTAGGGTTTAGTTTAGAGGATAGGAAACTTGTGTGTGTAGGAGGGGAGCCCTGCCCCTCCTTATATAGGTGGGAGGGTGTGGGCGCGCCAGGGGAGGGAGGGAGTCCCTCCCCAACTCGGCCTAGGGCTGGGCGCCGGCCTGGAGGAGTCCAACTCCTCCTCCAGGTTGGTTCCAACTCCTCTTGCTTGTTTCCCACAGTTTCTTGTTTTGGCAGTTTGACTTTCAAACTGGACATTTGACTTTTCTGTTTTAGGATTCAATTTAATCCTATATTTGGGACAGCAAGAACACTTAGTACATGATGCAATCATTCCAATATGTAATGACACATTCATGTACCCCTTCCCCCCCGGAGTGCCGGACAATCCGGAACCTTCTAGAATATCCCCGATGAAAACACCGGGATCATTCCCGAACTCCGAAACGGGACTTTCCTTATATGAATCTTATTCTCCGGACCATTCCGGATCTCCTCGTGATATCCCGGATCCCATCCGAGACTCCGAACAACATTCGGTCTCTTTCTCATAATACCATAACTACTCAAACAACGTCGAATCCTTAAGTGTGTCTCCCTACGGTTCGTGAATTATGCAGACATGATCGAGACACTTCTCCGAACAATAACCAATAGAGGAATCTGGAAATTCATATGGCTCCCACATATTTCTACGATTACTTTGCGATCGAATGAACCACTTACATACGATACCAATTTCCCTTTGTCTCACGATATGTTACTTATCCGAGGTTATGATCGTCGGTATCTCTGCATACCTAGTTCATCCTCGTTACCGATAAGTACTCTTTTCTCGTTCCCGTGATATGTGATCCCTTGTGACCAAGTCACATGCTTGCAAGCTAATTGGATGACATTTCACCGAGAGGGCCTAGAGAATATCTATCCGTCATGTGGATGGACAAATCCCACTCTTGATCCATGTGTTTCAACCAATACTTTCCGAACACTCAATGCCACCTTTATAGCCACCCTGTTACGGTGTGGTGTTTGATGACATCAAAGCATCCATCCAGTAAAGGTGATATGCATGATCTCATGGTCGAAGGAATTAGGTTACTATGTATCAGAAAGCATATAGCAATTGAACTATTGAAATGACTTGATCTTTATGCTACGCTTGTCTATAGGAGTATGTCCACCATATCATTCTCCTAACGATATGATCTTGTTGTTGATAACATCTCAATGTTCATGACAAAGAAACCACATCATCAATCAACCAACAAGCTAGTGAAGTATAGAGGCTATACTAGGGACTTCAAATTAAGTTTACAAATCACACAAGTATTAATGGTTTCCTTGTTAATACTATTATAGCATGAATGCAAACATTTATCATAAACACAAAGATATATAATAATAACTATATTTATTATTGCCTCTAGGGCATATCTCCAACAGTCTCCCACTTGCACTAGAGTCATCTAATCTAGATTACATGGTAATATACCGAACACCCATGGCAGTTTGGTGTTGGTCATGTTTTGCCCTCGGGAGAGGTTTAGTCAACGGATCCGCCACATTCAGATCTGTGTGTACTTTGCAAATCTTTATATCCCCATCCTGGATATGTTCTCGAATAGCGTGAAAACGTAGCTTGATATGCTTCAGCTTCTTGTGTGACCTTGGTTCTTGCGCATTGGCTATGGCGCCCATGTTATCACAGTAGATAGACATTGGGTCCAGCGCACTAGGAACCACACCCAGCTCTGTAATGAACTCTTTCATCCATATCGCTTCTTGTGAAGCCTCCGAAGCAGCCATGTATTCCGATTCAGTTGAAGATCTCGCCACAACGCTTTGCTTTGCACTCCTCCAGCTAACTGCTGCACCATTCAAAATAAATACGTATCCAGATTGTGATTTAGAATCATCTGGATCGGTGTTCCAACTAGCATCGGTGTAACCATTAACAACGAGCTGTTCATCACCTCCATAAGAAAGAACCATATCCTTAGTTCTTCTCAAGTACTTAAGGATGTTTTTGACCGCTGTCCAATGATCCACTCCTGGATCACTTTGATATCTGCTAGTTAGACTAACAGCATATGCGATGTCGGGTCTAGTACATAGCATGGCATACATTAGAGATCCTATGGCTGAGGCATAGGGAGTCTTACTCATCCTTTCTCTATCTTCTGCCGATGTCGGACTTTGAGTTTTACTCAAGGTCGTATTGGGCAACATGGGCAAGAACCCTTTCTTGCTATCTTCCATTCCAAACCTCTTTAGAACTTTGTCCAAATATGTACTTTGTGACAATGATATTTGGCGTTTCGATCTATCTCTATAAATCTTTATGCCTAATATGTAAGCTGCTTCGCCAAGATCCTTCATTGAAAAACTATTATTCAAATACTCTTTGACACTTTTAAGAAGGTCTACATCATTCCCAATCAACAATATGTCATCCACATACAGTATTAAGAATGCTACAGAGCTCCCACTCACTTTCTTGTAAATACAAGCTTCTCCATAAGTTTGTATAAAACCAAAACTTTTGATTACCTTATCAAAACGTTGATTCCAACTTCGGGATGCTTGCTTCAATCCATAGATGGACCGTTGAAGCTTGCATACCTTGTTAGCATCTTTAGGATCGACAAAACCTTTGGGTTGTATCATATACAACTCTTCATCAATGTCTCCATTGAGGAATGCTGTTTTGACATCCATCTGCCATATCTCATAATCATAATATGCAGCGATTGCTAACATAATCCTCACAGACTTTAGCTTCGCTACCGGTGAGAAAGTCTCATCGTAGTCAACTCCTTGAATTTGTCGAAACCCTTTTGCGACAAGTCGAGCTTTATAGACAGTAATATTACCATCAGCATCTGTTTTCTTCTTGAAAATCCATTTGTTCTCGACAGCCTTCCGGCCATCCGGTAAGTCCACCAAAGTCCATACTTGGTTTTCGTACATGGATCCAATCTCGGATTTCATGGCTTCTTGCCATTTATTGGAATCTGGGCTCATCATCGCTTCCTCATATGTCTCGGGGTCATCGGTGTTGTCCACCAACATGACATTCATAACGGAATCATACCAATCTGGAGTGGTACGAGTTCTCGTTGACCTCCGAGGCTCTGTAGCAACTTCAACCGAAGTTTCATGATCACTATCATTAGCTTCCTCTCTTATTGGTGCAGGCACCACAGGAACTTCTTCCGGTGCTGCGCTACTCGCAATTTCGAGAGAAGGTTCGACAACCTCGTCGAGTTCTACTTTCCTTCCAGTCACTTCTTTCGAGAGAAATTCCTTCTCTAGAAAGGATCCATTCTTGGCAACAAAGATTTTTCCTTCGGATCTATGATAGAAGGTATACCCAATAGTTTCCTTCGGGTATCCTATGAAGACGCATTTTTCCGCTTTGGGTTCAAGCTTGTCCGGCTGTAACTTCTTTACATAGGCTTCGCATCCCCAAACTTTAAGGAACGACAATTTAGGTTTCTTCCCAAACCATAATTCATACGGTGTCGTTTCAACGGATTTAGATGGTGCCCTATTTAAAGTGAATGCGGCTGTTTCTAATGCATAACCCCAAAATGATAGCGGTAAATCTGTAAGTGACATCATAGAACGAACCATATCTAAGAGAGTTCGATTACGACGTTCAGACACACCATTACGCTGTGGTGTTCCCGGCGGTGTCAATTGTGAAAGTATTCCGCACTTCTTTAAATGCTCGCCAAACTCGTAACTTAGATATTCACCTCTACGATCAGAACGTAGAAATTTAATCTTCTTGTTACGTTGATTCTCTACCTCACTTTGAAACTCCTTAAACTTCTCGAAAGTTTCGGACTTATGTTTCATGAAATAGATATACCCATATCTACTCAAGTCATCCGTGAAGGTAAGAACATAACGATAACCACTGCGCGATGCTACACTCATTGGACCACACACATCGGTATGTATGATTTCCAGTAAGTCCGTAGCTCGCTCCATTATACCAGAAAATGGAGTCTTAGTCATTTTACCCATCAGACATGCTTCGCATCTTTCAAGTGATTCAAAATCAAGTGATTCAAGAAGTCCATCGGAATGGAGTTTCTTCATACGTTTCACTCCAATGTGACCAAGACGACAGTGCCACATATAGGTCAAATTATCGCTTGATTTCAAACGTTTAGCCTCAATGTTATTAATATGTGTATTTCTACTATCGAGATTCAATATGAATAGACCATCTATCAAAGGTGCATGTGCATAAAACACATTACTCATATAAATCGAACAACCATTATTCTCGGATTTAAACAAGTAACTGTCTCGCAATAAACAAGATCCTGATATAATGTTCATGCTTAATGCAGGCACCAAATAACAATTATTTAAGTATAAAACTAATCCCGATGGTAGATGAAGAGGTAGCGTGCCGACCGCGATCACATCAACCTTTGATCCGTTTCCTACGCGCATCGTCACCTCGTTCTTCACTAGCTTCCGTTTATTCTGCAGCTTCTGTTTCGAGTTACAAATATGAGCAACCGAACCAGTATCAAATACCCAGGCACTACTACGAGTACTAGTGAGATACACATCAATAACATGTATATCAGATATACCTTTCTTCTTGATGTTGCCGTTCTTCAAATCCGCCAAGTACCTTGGGCAATTCCGCTTCCAGTGACCTTCTCCCTTGCAGTAAAAGCACTCAGTTTCAGGTTTAGGTCCAGCCTTGGTCTTCTTCGTCGGCGTGGTAACTTTCTTACCACCCTTCTTGAAGTGTCCCTTTTGCTTAGACTTGCCTTTCTTGAATTTGGTGGTCTTATTGACCATCAACACTTGGTGCTCTTTCTTGATCTCCACTTCTGCAGATTTTAACATAGCAAATAGTTCTGGCAACTCTTTGTTCATGTTCTGCATGTTGTAGTTCATCACAAAGTTCTTGTAACTTGGTGGTAGTGATTGGAGGATGCGGTAAACTCCCAAAGTATTAGGAATCACTATACCCAAACTTTGAAGTTTATTTGCGTGCTCAGACATCTTAAGCACATGCTCACTGACGGAGCTACCCTCTTCCATCTTGCAGTTAAAGAACTTTTCAGAAGCTTCATAACTTTCAATTGCCGCATGAGTCTCAAAAATTAATTTGAGATCCTCGACAATATCATATGGATCTGACTCTTCAAACCTTTTCTGAAGCTCCGATTCTAAACCATACAAGATAGCACACTGAACTATGGAGTACTGATTCTTCCGAGCAAGGTAAACATTCTTTACTTCATCGGTAGCATCAGCTGCAGGTGGGTCACCTAGCGGTGCATCCAGCACATAGGTCAAATTACCAGCTGTGAGGACAATCCTCAAATTGCGGAACCAATCCGCGAAGTTGCTTCCATTGTTTTTCAACTTTTCTTTCTCTAGGAACGCATTAAAATTGATGGTAGGGGCTGCCATTGATCTACAACATATTTGCAATAGTTTAGACTAAGTTTATGACAAATTGAGTTCAAATTAATTAATGAAATTAAACTAGGTGAACTCCCACTCAAAACAACATCCCTCACATTGTTTTAGTGATCACATGAACCAAATCCACTACATCAACACCGATCATCACGAGAGCTGATATAGTTTTAATGGCGAACAATCATCATGTTCATCATATCTACTATATGATTCATGCTTTGCCTTTCGGCGATCCGTGTTCCTGAGGCCATGTCTGTACATGCTAGGCTCGTCAAGATCAAACCTTAGCTTCCGCATAAGCAAATCTGGCTTGCTTACGTTGTATTCACCCGCGGAATCAAAGACACCCGATCATCACGTGGTGCTTCGAAGCAGCAAGCTTTGGCAACGGTGCATACTAAGGGTGAACACTTTAGAACTTGAAATTTATGTGCATGAGGGATCATCTTATAATGCTACCGTCGTCTACTAAGCAATACAAGATGCATAAAGGATTAACATCACATGCAATTCATAATATGTGATATGATATGGCCTTTCTTCTTTGTGCTTCCGATCTCCATCTTCAAGCACGAATATGATCTCCATCATCACCGGCATAGCATCAAGGTCAATGACGCTTCTCCATGGTTGTCGTCCACCAGCTTCAACTATTACAACTATTTTGAATAGACACGCAGGTCTTAACAGAAATTAAAGACAACCATATGGCTCCTGCCGGTTGCCAACTTACAATAAGGAACATTGCATACATCAAATATAATCACAATCATGGCCATATCACATCACTGCACACCCCTGCAAAACAAAGTTAGACGCTTCTACTTTCTTTGCATATTTTACGTGGTTTGGGGCTTTCCATAAGTGTCGTTCTAACTTACGAACAAGAACCACAACATTGATACTAGCATTGTTGATCACCCGTTGTAAATTGGATCTTTACTATGCTAGGAGAAACAGGCACCCGCAAAGCCACTTATGCAATACAAGTTGCATGTCAAACGTGGAGCAAGTCTCATGAACGATGTCATGTAAGGTTAGCCCGGGCCGCTTCATCCCAACATACCGCAAGATGCAAAGTACACAAAAAGCAATCTACAATAAAAGCATCAACGCCCACAATGACCATTGTGTTCTACTCGTGCAACAGATCTACATATAGACACGGCTCTGATACCACTGTAGGGGTTCGTAGCATGGAAAACAAAAATTTTCTATCGCATACAAACAACCAAGCCAAGATCTATCTACTAGATTGTAGCAACGAGTCGATGGAATAACTCACCCTCGAAGATTCCAAAGTGTTTAACGAGAGCAGATTCTCGTGGGTGATGTAGTCGTACTCTTTCCGATCTCAAGATCGCGTAGACGATCCTTCCGGCGCCGCGTTCCCGCAGCGCTCCCGCAGTCGGTCACACGTTCGGTACTCGACGAAGACCTTCCTCTCCCTTGTTCCAGCAGGCAGCGGAGGTTGTAGCACTCTCCTCGCGATTCCGGCAGCACAACGGCGTGGTACCGGAGGTAGAGGGGAAATCCCGCAGGGCTTCGCCTTAAGCCGGTGCGAGTATGGTGGAGCTTATGAGAGAGGCTATTAGTGGTCTAGTAATTAGACACACCAATTAGAGGGCTCTAAACCAATTAGAAGGCTCTAAACCGAATAGCTCTAAACCGGGGTCTAGATCTAGGGTTTAGTTTAGAGGATAGGAAACTTGTGTGTGTAGGAGGGGAGCCCTGCCCCTCCTTATATAGGTGGGAGGGTGTGGGCGCGCCAGGGGAGGGAGGGAGTCCCTCCCCAACTCGGCCTAGGGCTGGGCGCCGGCCTGGAGGAGTCCAACTCCTCCTCCAGGTTGGTTCCAACTCCTCTTGCTTGTTTCCCACAGTTTCTTGTTTTGGCAGTTTGACTTTCAAACTGGACATTTGACTTTTCTGTTTTAGGATTCAATTTAATCCTATATTTGGGACAGCAAGAACACTTAGTACATGATGCAATCATTCCAATATGTAATGACACATTCATGTACCCCTTCCCCCCCGGAGTGCCGGACAATCCGGAACCTTCTAGAATATCCCCGATGAAAACACCGGGATCATTCCCGAACTCCGAAACGGGACTTTCCTTATATGAATCTTATTCTCCGGACCATTCCGGATCTCCTCGTGATATCCCGGATCCCATCCGAGACTCCGAACAACATTCGGTCTCTTTCTCATAATACCATAACTACTCAAACAACGTCGAATCCTTAAGTGTGTCTCCCTACGGTTCGTGAATTATGCAGACATGATCGAGACACTTCTCCGAACAATAACCAATAGAGGAATCTGGAAATTCATATGGCTCCCACATATTTCTACGATTACTTTGCGATCGAATGAACCACTTACATACGATACCAATTTCCCTTTGTCTCACGATATGTTACTTATCCGAGGTTATGATCGTCGGTATCTCTGCATACCTAGTTCATCCTCGTTACCGATAAGTACTCTTTTCTCGTTCCCGTGATATGTGATCCCTTGTGACCAAGTCACATGCTTGCAAGCTAATTGGATGACATTTCACCGAGAGGGCCCAGAGAATATCTATCCGTCATGTGGATGGACAAATCCCACTCTTGATCCATGTGTTTCAACCAATACTTTCCGAACACTCAATGCCACCTTTATAGCCACCCTGTTACGGTGTGGTGTTTGATGACATCAAAGCATCCATCCAGTAAAGGTGATATGCATGATCTCATGGTCGAAGGAATTAGGTTACTATGTATCAGAAAGCATATAGCAATTGAACTATTGAAATGACTTGATCTTTATGCTACGCTTGTCTATAGGAGTATGTCCACCATATCATTCTCCTAACGATATGATCTTGTTGTTGATAACATCTCAATGTTCATGACAAAGAAACCACATCATCAATCAACCAACAAGCTAGTGAAGTATAGAGGCTATACTAGGGACTTCAAATTAAGTTTACAAATCACACAAGTATTAATGGTTTCCTTGTTAATACTATTATAGCATGAATGCAAACATTTATCATAAACACAAAGATATATAATAATAACTATATTTATTATTGCCTCTAGGGCATATCTCCAACAAATCCACCTATGGATCTACCAGTGTCATTGCATGTGTGTTATTTTTACTAACAACAACCAGAGTCATTGAAATGTGTGTTCTTTTCACATACCACCTATGGATCCACCAGTGTCATTGCATGTGTGCTCTTTTCACAATCCACCTATGGATCCACCAGTGTCATTGCATGTGTGTTCTTTTTACTAACAACAACTAGAGTCATTTCATGACTGTTCTTTTCACATACCACATATGGTCCACCAGGGTCATTGCATGTGTGTCCTTTTTACTAACAACAACCCGAGTCATTGAAATGTTTGTTCTCTTTAGAGACCACACATGGATCCACCAGTGTCATTGCATGTGTGTTCTTTTTACTAACAACAACCAGAGTCATTGAAATGTGTGTTCTTTACACATACCACATATGGATCCACCAGTGTCATTGCATGTTTGTTCTTTTTACTAACAACAACCAGACTCATTGAATGTGTGTTCTCTTTACTAACAACAACTAGAGTCATAGAAATGTATGTTCTCTTTAGATACCACACATGGATCCACCAGTGTCATTGCATGTGTGATCTTTTTAGTAACCACATCCAGAGTCATTGAAATGTGTGTTCTCTTCAGAGACCACACATGGATCCACCAGCGTCATTACATGTGTGTTCATTTTACTAACAACAACTAGATTCATTGCATGTGTGTTCTTTTCACATACCACATATGGATCCACTAGTGTCATTGCATGTGTGCTCTTTTCACAATCCACCTATGGATCCACCAGTATCATTGCATGTGTGTTCTTTTTACTAACAACAACTGGATTCATTTCATGACTGTTCTTTTCAAATACCACATATGGATCCACCAGGGTCATTGCATGTGTGTTCTTTTCACAATCCACCTATGGATCCACCAGTGTCATTGCATGTGTGTTCTTTTTACTAACAACAACCAGAGTCATTGCATGTGTGTTCTTTTCACATACCACATATGGATCCACCGGTGTCATTGAAATGTGTGTTCTCTTCAGAGACCACACATGGATCGACCAGTATCATTGCATGTGTGTTGTTTTTACTAACAAGAACCAGAGTCATTGCATGTGTGTTCTTTTCACATACCACATATGGATCCACCAGTGTCATTGCATGTGTGTTCTTTCACACTCCACCTATGGATCCACCAGTGTCATTGCATGTGTGTTCTTTTTACTAACAACAACTAGAGTCATTTCATGATTGTTCTTTTCACATACCACATATGGATCCACCAGTGTCATTGCATGTGTGTTGTTTTTACTAACAACAACCAGAGTCACTGCATGTGTGTTCTCTTCAGAGACCACACATGGATCCAAAAGTGTCATTGCATGTGTGTTCTTTTCACAATCCACCTATGGATCCACCAGAGTTATTGCATGTGTGTTCTTTTTACTAACAACAACCAGAGTCATTTCATGACTGTTCTTTTCACATACCACATATGGATCCACGAGTGTCATTGAAATGTGTGTTCTCTTTAGAGACCACACATGGATTCACCAGTGTCATTGCATGTGTGTTCTTTTTACCAACAACAACTGGAGTCATTGCATGTGTGTTCTTTTCACATACCACATATGGATCCACCGGTGTCATTGCATGTGTGCTCTTTTCACAATCCACCTATGGATGCACCAGTGTCATTCCATGTGTGTTCTTTTTACAAACAACAACCAGAGTCATTGCATGTGTGTTCTTTTCACATACCACATATGGATCCACCAGTGTCATTGCATGTGTGTTCTTTTTACTAACAACAACTGGAGTCATTTCATGACTGTTCTTTTCACATACCACATATGGATCCACCAGTGTCATTGAAATGTGTGTGCTCTTCACAGACCACACATGGATCCAGCAGTGTCATTGCATGTGTGTTCTTTTTACTAACAACAACCAGAGTCATTGAAATGTGTGTTCTTTTCACATACCACCTATGGATCCACCAGTGTCATTGCATGTGTGTTCTTTTCACAATCCACCTATGGATCCACCAGTGTCATTGAATGTGTGTTGTTTTTACTAACAACAACCAGAGTCATTCCATCTGTGTTCTTTTCACATACCACATATGGATCCACCAAAGTCATTGCATGTGTGTTCTTTTTACTAACAACAACCCGAGTCATTGAAATGTTTGTTCTCTTTAGAGACCACACATGGATCCACCAGTGTCATTGCATGTGTGTTCTTTTTACTAACAACAACCAGAGTCATTGAAATGTGTGTTCTTTACACATACCACATATGGATCCACCAGTGTCATTGCATGTTTGTTCTTTTTACTAACAAGAACCAGACTCATTGAATGTGTGTTCTCTTTACTAACAACAACTAGAGTCATAGAAATGCATGTTCTCTTTAGATACCACACATGGATCCACCAGTGTCATTGCATGTGTGATCTTTTTAGTAACAACAACCAGAGTCATTGAAATGTGTGTTCTCTTCAGAGACCACACATCGATCCACCAGTGTCATTACATGTGTGTTCATTTTACTAACAACAACTAGATTCATTGCATGTGTGTTCTTTTCACATACCACATATGGATCCACTAGTGTCATTGGATGTGTGCTCTTTTCACAATCCACCTATGGATCCACCAGTATCATTGCATGTGTGTTCTTTTTACTAACAACAACTGGATTCATTTCATGACTGTTCTTTTCAAATACCACATATGGATCCACCAGGGTCATTGCATGTGTGTTCTTTTCACAATCCACCTATGGATCCACCAGTGTCATTGCATGTGTGTTCTTTTTACTAACAACAACCAGAGTCATTGCATGTGTGTTCTTTTCACATACCACATATGGATCCACAAGTGTCATTGCATGTGTGTTCTTTTCAGAATCCGCCTATGGATCCACCAGTGTCATTGCATGTGTGTTCTTTTTACTAACAATAACTGGAGTAATTTCATGACTGTTCTTTTCACATACCACATATGGATCCACCAGTGTCATTGAAACGTGTGTTCTCTTCATAGACCACACATGGATCCACCAGTGTCATTGCATGTGTGTTCTTTTCATTAACAAAAACCAAAGTCATTGAAATGTGTGTTCAGTTCAGAGACCACACATGGATCCACCAGTGTCATTGCATGTGTGCTCTTTTCATAATCCACCTATGTATCCACCAGTGTCATTGCATATGTGTTCTTTTTACTAACAACAACCAGAGTCATTGAAATGTGTGTTCTTTTCACATACCACCTATGGATCCACCTGTGTCATTGCATGTGTGTTCTTTTCACAATCCACGTATGGATCCACCAGTGTCATTGCATGTGTGTTCTTTTTACTCACAACAACCAGAGTCATTGCATGTGTGTTCTTTTCACATACCACATATGGATCCACCGGTGTCATTGAAATGTGTGTTCTCTTCAGAGACCACACATGGATCCACCAGTATCATTGCATGTGTGTTGTTTTTACTAACAAGAACCAGAGTCATTGCATGTGTGTTCTTTTCACATACCACATATGGATCCACCAGTGTCATTGCATGTGTGTTCTTTCACACTCCACCTATGGATCCACCAGTGTCATTGCATGTGTGTTCTTTTTACTAACAACAACTAGAGTCATTTCATGATTGTTCTTTTCACATACCACATATGGATCCACCAGTGTCATTGCATGTGTGTTGTTTTTACTAACAACAACCAGAGTCACTGCATGTGTGTTCTCTTCAGAGACCACACATGGATCCAAAAGTGTCATTGCATGTGTGTTCTTTTCACAATCCACCTATGGATCCACCAGAGTTATTGCATGTGTGTTCTTTTTACTAACAACAACCAGAGTCATTTCATGACTGTTCTTTTCACATACCACATATGGATCCACGAGTGTCATTGAAATGTGTGTTCTCTTTAGAGACCACACATGGATTCACCAGTATCATTGCATGTGTGTTCTTTTTACCAACAACAACTGGAGTCATTGCATGTGTGTTCTTTTCACATACCACATATGGATCCACCGGTGTCATTGCATGTGTGCTCTTTTCACAATCCACCTATGGATGCACCAGTGTCATTCCATGTGTGTTCTTTTTACAAACAACAACCAGAGTCATTGCATGTGTGTTCTTTTCACATACCACATATGGATCCACCAGTGTCATTGCATGTGTGTTCTTTTCACAATCACCTATGGCTCCACCAGTGTCATTGCATGTGTGTTCTTTTTAATAACAACAACCAGAGTCATTGAAATGTGTGTTCTTTTCACATACCACCTATGGATCCATTAGTGTCATTCCATGTGTGTTCTTTTCACAATCCACCTATGGATCCACCAGTGTCATTGCATGTCTGTTCTTTTTACTAACAAAAACCAGAGTCATTGCATGTGTGTTCTTTTCACATACCACATATGGATCCACCACTGTCATTGCATGTGTGTTCTTTTTACTAACAACACTCAGAGTCATTGAAATGTGTGTTCTCTTTAGAGACCACACATGGATCCACGAGTGTCATTGCATGTGTGTTCTTTTTACTAACAACAACTATAGTCATTGAAATGTGTATTCTTTTCACATACCACATATGGATCCACCAGTGTCATTGCATGTGTGTTATTTTTACTAACAACAACCAGAGTCATTGCATGTGTGTTCTTTTTACTAACAACAACTAGAGTCATTGAAATGTGTGTTCTCTTTAGATACCACACATGGATCCACTAGTGTCATTGCATGTGTGTTCTTTTTACTAACAACAACCAGAGTCATTGAAATGTGTGTTCTCTTCAGAGACCACACATGGATCCACCAGTGTCATTACATGTGTGTTCTTTTTACTAACAACAACTAGAGTCATTGCATGTGTGTTCTTTTCACATACCACATATGGATCCACTAGTGTCATTGCATGTGTGCTCTTTTCACAATCCACCTATGGATCCACCAGTATCATTGCATGTGTGTTCTTTTTACTAACAACAACTGGATTCATTTCATGACTGTTCTTTTCACATACCACATATGGATCCACCAGTGTCATTGAAATGTGTGTTCTCTTCAGAGACCACACATGGATCCATCAGTGTCATTGCATGTGTGTTCTTTTTACTAACAACAACTGGAGTCATTGCATGTGTGTTCTTTTCACATACCACATATGGATCCACTAGTGGCATTGCATGTGTTCTCTTTTCACAATCCACCTATGGATCCACCAGTGTCATTGCATGTGTGTTCTTTTCACTAACAACAACCAGAGTCATTGAAATGTGTGTTCTATTTAGAGACCACACATGGATCCACCAGTGTCATTGCATGTGTGTTCTTTTTACTAACAACAATTGGAGTCATTGCATGTGTGTTCTTTTCACATACCACATATGGATCCACTAGTGTCATTGCATGTGTTCTCTTTTCACAATCCACCTATGGATCTACCAGTGTCATTGCATGTGTGTTCTTTTTACTAACAACAACTAGAGTCATTGAAATGTGTGTTCTTTTAACATACCACCTATGGATCCACCAGTGTCATTGCATGTGTGTTCTTTTCACAATCCACCTATGGATCCACCAGTGTCATTGCATGTGTGTTCTTTTTACTAACAACAACTGGAGTCATTGCATGTGTGTTCTTTTCACATACCACATATGGATCCACTAGTGTCATTGCATGTGTGTTCTTTTCACATACCACATATGGATCCACCAGTGTCATTGCATGTGTGTTCTTTTCACAATCACCTATGGCTCCACCAGTGTCATTGCATGTGTGTTCTTTTTAATAACAACAACCAGAGTCATTGAAATGTGTGTTCTTTTCACATACCACCTATGGATCCATTAGTGTCATTCCATGTGTGTTCTTTTCACAATCCACCTATGGATCCACCAGTGTCATTGCATGTCTGTTCTTTTTACTAACAAAAACCAGAGTCATTGCATGTGTGTTCTTTTCACATACCACATATGGATCCACCACTGTCATTGCATGTGTGTTCTTTTTACTAACAACACTCAGAGTCATTGAAATGTGTGTTCTCTTTAGAGACCACACATGGATCCACGAGTGTCATTGCATGTGTGTTCTTTTTACTAACAACAACTATAGTCATTGAAATGTGTATTCTTTTCACATACCACATATGGATCCACCAGTGTCATTGCATGTGTGTTCTTTTTACTAACAACAACCAGAGTCATTGCATGTGTGTTCTTTTTACTAACAACAACTAGAGTCATTGAAATGTGTGTTCTCTTTAGATACCACACATGGATCCACTAGTGTCATTGCATGTGTGTTCTTTTTACTAACAACAACCAGAGTCATTGAAATGTGTGTTCTCTTCAGAGACCACACATGGATCCACCAGTGTCATTACATGTGTGTTCTTTTTACTAACAACAACTAGAGTCATTGCATGTGTGTTCTTTTCACATACCACATATGGATCCACTAGTGTCATTGCATGTGTGCTCTTTTCACAATCCACCTATGGATCCACCAGTATCATTGCATGTGTGTTCTTTTTACTAACAACAACTGGATTCATTTCATGACTGTTCTTTTCACATACCACATATGGATCCACCAGTGTCATTGAAATGTGTGTTCTCTTCAGAGACCACACATGGATCCATCAGTGTCATTGCATGTGTGTTCTTTTTACTAACAACAACTGGAGTCATTGCATGTGTGTTCTTTTCACATACCACATATGGATCCACTAGTGGCATTGCATGTGTTCTCTTTTCACAATCCACCTATGGATCCACCAGTGTCATTGCATGTGTGTTCTTTTCACTAACAACAACCAGAGTCATTGAAATGTGTGTTCTATTTAGAGACCACACATGGATCCACCAGTGTCATTGCATGTGTGTTCTTTTTACTAACAACAATTGGAGTCATTGCATGTGTGTTCTTTTCACATACCACATATGGATCCACTAGTGTCATTGCATGTGTTCTCTTTTCACAATCCACCTATGGATCTACCAGTGTCATTGCATGTGTGTTCTTTTTACTAACAACAACTAGAGTCATTGAAATGTGTGTTCTTTTAACATACCACCTATGGATCCACCAGTGTCATTGCATGTGTGTTCTTTTCACAATCCACCTATGGATCCACCAGTGTCATTGCATGTGTGTTCTTTTTACTAACAACAACTGGAGTCATTGCATGTGTGTTCTTTTCACATACCACATATGGATCCACTAGTGTCATTGCATGTGTTCTCTTTTCACAATCCACCTATGGATCTACCAGTGTCATTGCATGTGTGTTCTTTTTACTAACAACAACCAGAGTTATTGAAATGTGTGTTCTTTTCACATACCACCTATGGATCCACCAGTGTCATTGCATGTGTGCTCTTTTCACAATCCACCTATGGATCCACCAGTGTCATTGCATGTGTGTTCTTTTTACTAACAACAACTAGAGTCATTTCATGACTGTTCTTTTCACATACCACATATGGTCCACCAGGGTCATTGCATGTGTGTCCTTTTTACTAACAACAACCCGAGTCATTGAAATGTTTGTTCTCTTTAGAGACCACACATGGATCCACCAGTGTCATTGCATGTGTGTTCTTTTTACTAACAACAACCAGAGTCATTGAAATGTGTGTTCTTTACACATACCACATATGGATCCACCAGTGTCATTGCATGTTTGTTCTTTTTACTAACAACAACCAGACTCATTGAATGTGTGTTCTCTTTACTAACAACAACTAGAGTCATAGAAATGTATGTTCTCTTTAGATACCACACATGGATCCACCAGTGTCATTGCATGTGTGATCTTTTTAGTAACCACATCCAGAGTCATTGAAATGTGTGTTCTCTTCAGAGACCACACATGGATCCACCAGCGTCATTACATGTGTGTTCATTTTACTAACAACAACTAGATTCATTGCATGTGTGTTCTTTTCACATACCACATATGGATCCACTAGTGTCATTGCATGTGTGCTCTTTTCACAATCCACCTATGGATCCACCAGTATCATTGCATGTGTGTTCTTTTTACTAACAACAACTGGATTCATTTCATGACTGTTCTTTTCAAATACCACATATGGATCCACCAGGGTCATTGCATGTGTGTTCTTTTCACAATCCACCTATGGATCCACCAGTGTCATTGCATGTGTGTTCTTTTTACTAACAACAACCAGAGTCATTGCATGTGTGTTATTTTCACATACCACATATGGATCCACCAGTGTCATTGCATGTGTGTTCTTTTCAGAATCCACCTATGGATCCACCAGTGTCATTGCATGTGTGTTCTTTTTACTAACAATAACTGGAGTCATTTCATGACTGTTCTTTTCACATACCACATATGGATCCACCAGTGTCATTGAAACGTGTGTTCTCTTCAGAGACCACACATGGATCCACCAGTGTCATTGCATGTGTGTTCTTTTTACTAACAACAACTAGAGTCATTTCATGATTGTTCTTTTCACATACCACATATGGATCCACCAGTGTCATTGCATGTGTGTTGTTTTTACTAACAACAACCAGAGTCACTGCATGTGTGTTCTCTTCAGAGACCACACATGGATCCAAAAGTGTCATTGCATGTGTGTTCTTTTCACAATCCACCTATGGATCCACCAGAGTTATTGCATGTGTGTTCTTTTTACTAACAACAACCAGAGTCATTTCATGACTGTTCTTTTCACATACCACATATGGATCCACGAGTGTCATTGAAATGTGTGTTCTCTTTAGAGACCACACATGGATTCACCAGTGTCATTGCATGTGTGTTCTTTTTACCAACAACAACTGGAGTCATTGCATGTGTGTTCTTTTCACATACCACATATGGATCCACCGGTGTCATTGCATGTGTGCTCTTTTCACAATCCACCTATGGATGCACCAGTGTCATTCCATGTGTGTTCTTTTTACAAACAACAACCAGAGTCATTGCATGTGTGTTCTTTTCACATACCACATATGGATCCACCAGTGTCATTGCATGTGTGTTCTTTTTACTAACAACAACTGGAGTCATTTCATGACTGTTCTTTTCACATACCACATATGGATCCACCAGTGTCATTGAAATGTGTGTGCTCTTCACAGACCACACATGGATCCAGCAGTGTCATTGCATGTGTGTTCTTTTTACTAACAACAACCAGAGTCATTGAAATGTGTGTTCTTTTCACATACCACCTATGGATCCACTAGTGTCATTGCATGTCTGTTCTTTTCACAATCCACCTATGGATCCACCAGTGTCATTGAATGTGTGTTGTTTGTACTAACAACAACCAGAGTCATTCCATCTGTGTTCTTTTCACATACCACATATGGATCCACCAAAGTCATTGCATGTGTGTTCTTTTTACTAACAACAACCCGAGTCATTGAAATGTTTGTTCTCTTTAGAGACCACACATGGATCCACCAGTGTCATTGCATGTGTGTTCTTTTTACTAACAACAACCAGAGTCATTGAAATGTGTGTTCTTTACACATACCACATATGGATCCACCAGTGTCATTGCATGTTTGTTCTTTTTACTAACAAGAACCAGACTCATTGAATGTGTGTTCTCTTTACTAACAACAACTAGAGTCATAGAAATGCATGTTCTCTTTAGATACCACACATGGATCCACCAGTGTCATTGCATGTGTGATCTTTTTAGTAACAACAACCAGAGTCATTGAAATGTGTGTTCTCTTCAGAGACCACACATCGATCCACCAGTGTCATTACATGTGTGTTCATTTTACTAACAACAACTAGATTCATTGCATGTGTGTTCTTTTCACATACCACATATGGATCCACTAGTGTCATTGCATGTGTGCTCTTTTCACAATCCACCTATGGATCCACCAGTATCATTGCATGTGTGTTCTTTTTACTAACAACAACTGGATTCATTTCATGACTGTTCTTTTCAAATACCACATATGGATCCACCAGGGTCATTGCATGTGTGTTCTTTTCACAATCCACCTATGGATCCACCAGTGTCATTGCATGTGTGTTCTTTTTACTAACAACAACCAGAGTCATTGCATGTGTGTTCTTTTCACATACCACATATGGATCCACAAGTGTCATTGCATGTGTGTTCTTTTCAGAATCCGCCTATGGATCCACCAGTGTCATTGCATGTGTGTTCTTTTTACTAACAATAACTGGAGTAATTTCATGACTGTTCTTTTCACATACCACATATGGATCCACCAGTGTCATTGAAACGTGTGTTCTCTTCATAGACCACACATGGATCCACCAGTGTCATTGCATGTGTGTTCTTTTCATTAACAAAAACCAAAGTCATTGAAATGTGTGTTCAGTTCAGAGACCACACATGGATCCACCAGTGTCATTGCATGTGTGCTCTTTTCATAATCCACCTATGTATCCACCAGTGTCATTGCATGTGTGTTCTTTTTACTAACAACAACCAGAGTCATTGAAATGTGTGTTCTTTTCACATACCACCTATGGATCCACCTGTGTCATTGCATGTGTGTTCTTTTCACAATCCACGTATGGATCCACCAGTGTCATTGCATGTGTGTTCTTTTTACTCACAACAACCAGAGTCATTGCATGTGTGTTCTTTTCACATACCACATATGGATCCACCGGTGTCATTGAAATGTGTGTTCTCTTCAGAGACCACACATGGATCCACCAGTATCATTGCATGTGTGTTGTTTTTACTAACAAGAACCAGAGTCATTGCATGTGTGTTCTTTTCACATACCACATATGGATCCACCAGTGTCATTGCATGTGTGTTCTTTCACACTCCACCTATGGATCCACCAGTGTCATTGCATGTGTGTTCTTTTTACTAACAACAACTAGAGTCATTTCATGATTGTTCTTTTCACATACCACATATGGATCCACCAGTGTCATTGCATGTGTGTTGTTTTTACTAACAACAACCAGAGTCACTGCATGTGTGTTCTCTTCAGAGACCACACATGGATCCAAAAGTGTCATTGCATGTGTGTTCTTTTCACAATCCACCTATGGATCCACCAGAGTTATTGCATGTGTGTTCTTTTTACTAACAACAACCAGAGTCATTTCATGACTGTTCTTTTCACATACCACATATGGATCCACGAGTGTCATTGAAATGTGTGTTCTCTTTAGAGACCACACATGGATTCACCAGTATCATTGCATGTGTGTTCTTTTTACCAACAACAACTGGAGTCATTGCATGTGTGTTCTTTTCACATACCACATATGGATCCACCGGTGTCATTGCATGTGTGCTCTTTTCACAATCCACCTATGGATGCACCAGTGTCATTCCATGTGTGTTCTTTTTACAAACAACAACCAGAGTCATTGCATGTGTGTTCTTTTCACATACCACATATGGATCCACCAGTGTCATTGCATGTGTGTTCTTTTCACAATCACCTATGGCTCCACCAGTGTCATTGCATGTGTGTTCTTTTTAATAACAACAACCAGAGTCATTGAAATGTGTGTTCTTTTCACATACCACCTATGGATCCATTAGTGTCATTCCATGTGTGTTCTTTTCACAATCCACCTATGGATCCACCAGTGTCATTGCATGTCTGTTCTTTTTACTAACAAAAACCAGAGTCATTGCATGTGTGTTCTTTTCACATACCACATATGGATCCACCACTGTCATTGCATGTGTGTTCTTTTTACTAACAACACTCAGAGTCATTGAAATGTGTGTTCTCTTTAGAGACCACACATGGATCCACGAGTGTCATTGCATGTGTGTTCTTTTTACTAACAACAACTATAGTCATTGAAATGTGTATTCTTTTCACATACCACATATGGATCCACCAGTGTCATTGCATGTGTGTTCTTTTTACTAACAACAACCAGAGTCATTGCATGTGTGTTCTTTTTACTAACAACAACTAGAGTCATTGAAATGTGTGTTCTCTTTAGATACCACACATGGATCCACTAGTGTCATTGCATGTGTGTTCTTTTTACTAACAACAACCAGAGTCATTGAAATGTGTGTTCTCTTCAGAGACCACACATGGATCCACCAGTGTCATTACATGTGTGTTCTTTTTACTAACAACAACTAGAGTCATTGCATGTGTGTTCTTTTCACATACCACATATGGATCCACTAGTGTCATTGCATGTGTGCTCTTTTCACAATCCACCTATGGATCCACCAGTATCATTGCATGTGTGTTCTTTTTACTAACAACAACTGGATTCATTTCATGACTGTTCTTTTCACATACCACATATGGATCCACCAGTGTCATTGAAATGTGTGTTCTCTTCAGAGACCACACATGGATCCATCAGTGTCATTGCATGTGTGTTCTTTTTACTAACAACAACTGGAGTCATTGCATGTGTGTTCTTTTCACATACCACATATGGATCCACTAGTGGCATTGCATGTGTTCTCTTTTCACAATCCACCTATGGATCCACCAGTGTCATTGCATGTGTGTTCTTTTCACTAACAACAACCAGAGTCATTGAAATGTGTGTTCTATTTAGACCACACATGGATCCACCAGTGTCATTGCATGTGTGTTCTTTTTACTAACAACAATTGGAGTCATTGCATGTGTGTTCTTTTCACATACCACATATGGATCCACTAGTGTCATTGCATGTGTTCTCTTTTCACAATCCACCTATGGATCTACCAGTGTCATTGCATGTGTGTTCTTTTTACTAACAACAACTAGAGTCATTGAAATGTGTGTTCTTTTAACATACCACCTATGGATCCACCAGTGTCATTGCATGTGTGTTCTTTTCACAATCCACCTATGGATCCACCAGTGTCATTGCATGTGTGTTCTTTTTACTAACAACAACTGGAGTCATTGCATGTGTGTTCTTTTCACATACCACATATGGATCCACTAGTGTCATTGCATGTGTTCTCTTTTCACAATCCACCTATGGATCTACCAGTGTCATTGCATGTGTGTTCTTTTTACTAACAACAACCAGAGTCATTGAAATGTGTGTTCTTTTCACATACCACCTATGGATCCACCAGTGTCATTGCATGTGTGCTCTTTTCACAATCCACCTATGGATCCACCAGTGTCATTGCATGTGTGTTCTTTTTACTAACAACAACTAGAGTCATTTCATGACTGTTCTTTTCACATACCACATATGGTCCACCAGGGTCATTGCATGTGTGTCCTTTTTACTAACAACAACCCGAGTCATTGAAATGTTTGTTCTCTTTAGAGACCACACATGGATCCACCAGTGTCATTGCATGTGTGTTCTTTTTACTAACAACAACCAGAGTCATTGAAATGTGTGTTCTTTACACATACCACATATGGATCCACCAGTGTCATTGCATGTTTGTTCTTTTTACTAACAACAACCAGACTCATTGAATGTGTGTTCTCTTTACTAACAACAACTAGAGTCATAGAAATGTATGTTCTCTTTAGATACCACACATGGATCCACCAGTGTCATTGCATGTGTGATCTTTTTAGTAACCACATCCAGAGTCATTGAAATGTGTGTTCTCTTCAGAGACCACACATGGATCCACCAGCGTCATTACATGTGTGTTCATTTTACTAACAACAACTAGATTCATTGCATGTGTGTTCTTTTCACATACCACATATGGATCCACTAGTGTCATTGCATGTGTGCTCTTTTCACAATCCACCTATGGATCCACCAGTATCATTGCATGTGTGTTCTTTTTACTAACAACAACTGGATTCATTTCATGACTGTTCTTTTCAAATACCACATATGGATCCACCAGGGTCATTGCATGTGTGTTCTTTTCACAATCCACCTATGGATCCACCAGTGTCATTGCATGTGTGTTCTTTTTACTAACAACAACCAGAGTCATTGCATGTGTGTTATTTTCACATACCACATATGGATCCACCAGTGTCATTGCATGTGTGTTCTTTTCAGAATCCACCTATGGATCCACCAGTGTCATTGCATGTGTGTTCTTTTTACTAACAATAACTGGAGTCATTTCATGACTGTTCTTTTCACATACCACATATGGATCCACCAGTGTCATTGAAACGTGTGTTCTCTTCAGAGACCACACATGGATCCACCAGTGTCATTGCATGTGTGTTCTTTTCATTAACAAAAACCAAAGTCATTGAAATGTGTGTTCTGTTCAGAGACCACACATGGATCCACCAGTGTCATTGCATGTGTGCTCTTTTCATAATCCACCTATGTATCCACCAGTGTCATTGCATGTGTGTTCTTTTTACTAACAACAACCAGAGTCATTGAAATGTGTGTTCTTTTCACATACCACCTATGGATCCACCTGTGTCATTGCATGTGTGTTCTTTTCACAATCCACCTATGGATCCACCAGTGTCATTGCATGTGTGTTCTTTTTACTAACAACAACCAGAGTCATTGCATGTGTGTTCTTTTCACATACCACATATGGATCCACCGGTGTCATTGAAATGTGTGTTCTCTTCAGAGACCACACATGGATCCACCAGTATCATTGCATGTGTGTTGTTTTTACTAACAAGAACCAGAGTCATTGCATGTGTGTTCTTTTCACATACCACATATGGATCCACCAGTGTCATTGCATGTGTGTTCTTTCACACTCCACCTATGGATCCACCAGTGTCAATGCATGTGTGTTCTTTTTACTAACAACAACTAGAGTCATTTCATGATTGTTCTTTTCACATACCACATATGGATCCACCAGTGTCATTGCATGTGTGTTGTTTTTACTAACAACAACCAGAGTCACTGCATGTGTGTTCTCTTCAGAGACCACACATGGATCCAAAAGTGTCATTGCATGTGTGTTCTTTTCACAATCCACCTATGGATCCACCAGAGTTATTGCATGTGTGTTCTTTTTACTAACAACAAACAGAGTCATTTCATGACTGTTCTTTTCACATACCACATATGGATCCACGAGTGTCATTGAAATGTGTGTTCTCTTTAGAGACCACACATGGATTCACCAGTGTCATTGCATGTGTGTTCTTTTTACCAACAACAACTGGAGTCATTGCATGTGTGTTCTTTTCACATACCACATATGGACCCACCGGTGTCATTGCATGTGTGCTCTTTTCACAATCCACCTATGGATGCACCAGTGTCATTCCATGTGTTTTCTTTTTACAAACAACAACCAGAGTCATTGCATGTGTGTTCTTTTCACATACCACATATGGATCCACCAGTGTCATTGCATGTGTGTTCTTTTCACAATCACCTATGGCTCCACCAGTGTCATTGCATGTGTGTTCTTTTTAATAACAACAACCAGAGTCATTGAAATGTGTGTTCTTTTCACATACCACCTATGGATCCACCAGTGTCATTCCATGTGTGTTCTTTTCACAATCCACCTATGGATCCACCAGTGTCATTGCATGTCTGTTCTTTTTACTAATAACAACCAGAGTCATTGCATGTGTGTTCTTTTCACATACCACATATGGATCCACCACTGTCATTGCATGTGTGTTCTTTTTACTAACAACACCCAGAGTCATTGAAATGTGTGTTCTCTTTAGAGACCACACATGGATCCACGAGTGTCATTGCATGTGTGTTCTTTTTACTAACAACAACTATAGTCATTGCAATGTGTATTCTTTTCACATACCACATATGGATCCACCAGTGTCATTGCATGTGTGTTCTTTTTACTAACAACAACCAGAGTCATTGCATGTGTGTTCTTTTTACTAACAACAACTAGAGTCATTGAAATGTGTGTTCTCTTTAGATACCACACATGGATCCACTAGTGTCATTGCATGTGTGTTCTTTTTACTAACAACAACCAGAGTATTGAAATGTGTGTTCTCTTCAGAGACCACACATGGATCCACCAGTGTCATTACATGTGTGTTCTTTTTACTAACAACAACTAGAGTCATTGCATGTGTGTTCTTTTCACATACCACATATGGATCCACTAGTGTCATTGCATGTGTGCTCTTTTCACAATCCACCTATGGATCCACCAGTATCATTGCATGTGTGTTCTTTTTACTAACAACAACTGGATTCATTTCATGACTGTTCTTTTCACATACCACATATGGATCCACTAGTGTCATTGAAATGTGTGTTCTCTTCAGAGACCACACATGGATCCATCAGTGTCATTGCATGTGTGTTCTTTTTACTAACAACAACTGGAGTCATTGCATGTGTGTTCTTTTCACATACCACATATGGATCCACTAGTGTCATTGCATGTGTTCTCTTTTCACAATCCACCTATGGATCCACCAGTGTCATTGCATGTGTGTTCTTTTCACTAACAACAACCAGAGTCATCGAAATGTGTGTTCTATTTAGAGACCACACATGGATCCACCAGTGTCATTGCATGTGTGTTCTTTTTACTAACAACAACTGGAGTCATTGCATGTGTGTTCTTTTCACATACCACATATGGATCCACTAGTGTCATTGCATGTGTTCTCTTTTCACAATCCACCTATGGATCTACCAGTGTCATTGCATGTGTGTTCTTTTTACTAACAACAACTAGAGTCATTGAAATGTGTGTTCTTTTAACATACCACCTATGGATCCACCAGTGTCATTGCATGTGTGTTCTTTTCACAATCCACCTATGGATCCACCAGTGTCATTGCATGTGTGTTCTTTTTACTAACAACAACTGGAGTCATTG
The DNA here is from genome assembly GCA_916181665.1 of Avena sativa. Taxonomy (NCBI): domain Eukaryota; kingdom Viridiplantae; phylum Streptophyta; class Magnoliopsida; order Poales; family Poaceae; genus Avena; species Avena sativa. The sequence continues at coordinate 36,050,310 of OV702290.1, forward strand.
CATGTGTGTTCTTTTCACATACCACATATGGATCCACTAGTGTCATTGCATGTGTTCTCTTTTCACAATCCACCTATGGATCTACCAGTGTCATTGCATGTGTGTTCTTTTTACTAACAACAACCAGAGTCATTGAAATGTGTGTTCTTTTCACATACCACCTATGGATCCACCAGTGTCATTGCATGTGTGCTCTTTTCACAATCCACCTATGGATCCACCAGTGTCATTGCATGTGTGTTCTTTTTACTAACAACAACTAGAGTCATTTCATGACTGTTCTTTTCACATACCACATATGGATCCACCAGGGTCATTGCATGTGTGTTCTTTCACAATCCACCAGTGTCATTGCATGTGTGTTCTTTTTACTAACAACAACCAGAGTCCTTGAAATGTGTGTTCTCTTTAGAGACCACACATGGATCCACCAGTGTCATTGCATGTGTGCTCTTTTTACTAACAAAAACTACTGTCATTGCATGCGAGTTCTTTTCACATACCACAAATGGATCCACCAGCGTCATTGCATGTGTGTTCTCTTCATAGACTACACATGGATCCACCAATGTCATTGCATGTGTGTTCTTGTTACCAACAACAACCAGACTCATTGCATGTGTGTTCTTTTCACATACCACATATGGATCCACCAGTGTCATTGCATGTGTGTTCTTTTTACTAACAACAACTAGAGTCATTGAAATGTGTGTTCTATTTAGAGACCACACATGGATCCACCAGTGTCATTGCATGTGTGTTATTTTTACTAACAACAACTGGAGTCATTGCATGTGTGTTCTTTTCTCATACCACATATGGATCCACTAGTGTCATTGCATGTGTTCTCTTTTCACAATCCACCTATGGATCCACCAGTGTCATTGCATGTGTGTTCCTTTTACTAACAACAACTGGAGTCATTGCATGTGTGTTCTTTTCTCATACCTCATATGGATCCACTAGTGTCATTGCATGTGTTCTCTTTTCACAATCCACCTATGGATCTACCAGTGTCATTGCATGTGTGTTCTTTTTACTAACAACAACTAGAGTCATTGAAATGTGTGTTCTTTTAACATACTAACTATGGATCCACCAGTGCCATTGCATGTGTGTTCTTTTCACAATGCACCTATGGATCCACCAGTGTCATTGCATGTGTGTTCTTTTTACTAACAACAACTGGAGTCATTTCATGACTGTTCTTTTAACATACCACATATGGATCCACCCGTGTCATTGAAATGTGTCTTCTCTTTAGAGACCACACATGGATCCACTAGTGTCATTACATGTGTGTTCTTTTTACTAACAACAACTGGAGTCATTACATGTATGTTCTTTTCGCATACCACATATGGATCCCCTAGTGTCATTGCATGTGTGCTCTTTTCACAATCCACCTATGGATCCACCAGTGTCATTGCATGCGTGTTCTTTTCACAATCCACCTATGGATCCACCAGTGTCATTGCATGTGTGTTCTTTTTACTAATAACAACCAGAGTCATTGCATGTGTGTTCTTTTCACATACCACATATGGATCCACCGGTGTCATTGAAATGTGTGTTCTTTTCACATACCACCTATGGATCCACTAGTGTCATTGCATGTGTGTTCTTTTCACAATCCACCTATGGATCCCCCAGTGTCATTGCATGTGTGTTCTTTTTACTAACAACAACTGGAGTCATTGAATGTGTGTTGTTTTCACATACCACATATGAATCCACTAGTGTCATTGCATGTGTTCTCTTTTAACAATCCACCTATGGATCCACCAGTGACATTGCATGTGTGTTCTTTTTACTAACAACAACCAGAGTCATTGCATGCGTGTTCTTTTCACATACCACATATGGATCCACCAGTGTCATTGCATGTGTGTTCTTTTTACTAACAACAACTGGAGTCATTTCATGACTGTTCTTTTCACATACCACATATGGATCCACCAGTGTCATTGAAATGTGTGTTCTCTTCAGAGACCACAGATGGATCCACCAGTGTCATTACATGTGTGTCCTTTTACTAACAACAACCAGAGTCATTGAAATGTGTGTTCTTTTCACATGCCACCTATGGATCCACCAGTGTCATTGCATGTGTGTTCTTTTCACAATACACCTATGGATCCACCAGTGTCATTGAATGTGTGTTCTTTTTACTAACAACAACCAGAGTCATTCCATCTGTGTTCTTTTCACATACCACATATGGATCCACTAGTGTCATTGCATGTGTTCTCTTTTCACAATCCACCAATGGATCCACCAGTGTCATTGCATGTGTGTTCTTTTTACTAACACCAACCAGAGTCATTGAAATGTGTGTTCTTTTCACATACCACCTATGGATCCACCAGTGTCATTGCATGTGTGTTCTTTTCACAATCCACCTAAGGATCCACCAGTGTCATTGCATGTGTGTTCTTTTTACTAACAACAACTGGAGTCATTGCATGTGTGTTGTTTTCACATACCACATATGGATCCACTAGTGTCATTGCATGGGTTCTCTTTTCACAATCCACCTATGGATCCACCAGTGACATTGCATGTGTGTTCTCTTACTAACAACAACCAGAGTCATTGCATGCGTGTTCTTTTCACATACCACATATGGATCCACCAGTGTCATTGCATGTGTGTTCTTTTCACAATCCACTAGTGTCATTGCATGTGTGTTATTTATACTAACAACAACTGGAGTCATTTCATGACTGTTCTTTTCACATACCACATATGGATCCACCAGTGTCATTGAAATGTGTGTTCTCTTCAGAGACCACACATGGATCCACCAGTGTCATTACATGTGTGTTCTTTTTACTAACAACAACCAGAGTCATTGAAATGTGTGTTCTTTTCACATGCCACCTATGGATCCACCAGTGTCATTGCATGTGTGTTCTTTTCACAATCCACCTATGGATCCACCAGTATCATTGAATGTGTGTTCTTTTTACTAACAACAACCAGAGTCATTCCATCTGTGTTCTTTTCACATACCACATGTGGATCCACCAGTGTCATTGCATGTGTGTTCTTTTTACTAACAACAACCAGAGTAATTGAAATGTGTGTTCTCTTTAGAGACCACACATGGATCCACCAGTGTCATTGCATGTGTGTTCTTTTTACTAACAACCAGAGTCATTGAAATGTGTGTTCTTTACACATACCACATATGGATCCACCAGTTTCATTGCATGTGTGTTATTTTTACTAACAACAACCAGAGTCATTGAATGTGTGTTCTCTTTACTAACAACAACTAGAGTCATTGAAATGTATGTTCTCTTTAGATACCACACATGGATCCACCTGTGTCATTGCATGTGTGTTCTTTTTAGTAACAACAACAAGAGTCATTGAAATGTGTGTTCTCTCAGAGACCACAGATGGATCCATATGTGTCATTACATGTGTGTTCTTTTTACTAACAACAACTAGAGTCATTGCATGTGTGTTCTTTTCACATACCACATATGGATCCACTAGTGTCATTGCATGTGTGCTCTTTTCACAATCCACCTATGGATCCACCAGTATCATTGCATGTGTGTTCTTTTTACTAACAACAACTGGATTCATTTCATGACTGTTCTTTTCACATACCACATATGGATCCACCAGTGTCATTGAAATGTGTGTTCTCTTCAGAGACCACACATGGATCCATCAGTGTCTTTGCATGTGTGTTCTTTTTACTAACAACAACTGGAGTCATTGCATGTGTGTTCTTTTCACATACCACATATGGATCCACTAGTGTCATTGCATGTGTTCTCTTTTCACAAACAACAACCAGAGTCATTGAAATGTGTGTTCTATTTAGAGACCACACATGGATCCACCAGTGTCATTGCATGTGTGTTCTTTTTACTAACAACAACTGGAGTCATTGCATGTGTGTTCTTTTCACATACCACATATGGATCCACTAGTGTCATTGCATGTGTTCTCTTTTCACAATCCACCTATGGATCTACCAGTGTCATTGCATGTGTGTTCTTTTTACTAACAACAACTAGAGTCATTGAAATGTGTGTTCTTTTAACATATCACCTATGGATCCACCAGTGTCATTGCATGTGTGTTCTTTTCACAATCCACCTATGGATCCACCAGTGTCATTGCATGTGTGTTCTTCTTGATAACAACAACTGGAGTCATTTCATGACTGTTCTTTTCACATACCACATATGGATCCACCAGTGTCATTGAAATGTGTGTGCTCTTCACAGACCACACATGGATCCAGCAGTGTCATTGCATGTGTGTTCTTTTTACTAACAACAACCAGAGTCATTGAAATGTGTGTTCTTTTCACATACCACCTATGGATCCACCGGTGTAATTGCATGTGTATTCTTTTCACAATCCACCTATGGATCCACCAGTGTCATTGCATGTGTGTTCTTTTTACTAACAACAACCAGAGTCATTGAAATGTGTGTTCTTTACACATACCACATATGGATCCACCAGTGTCATTGCATGTTTGTTCTTTTTACTAACAACAACCAGACTCATTGAATGTGTGTTCTCTTTACTAACAACAACTAGAGTCATAGAAATGTATGTTCTCTTTAGATACCACACATGGATCCACCAGTGTCATTGCATGTGTGATCTTTTTAGTAACAACAACCAGAGTCATTGAAATGTGTGTTCTCTTCAGAGACCACACATGGATCCACCAGTGTCATTACATGTGTGTTCATTTTACTAACAACAACTGGAGTCATTGCATGTGTGTTCTTTTCACATACCATATATGGATCCACTAGTGTCATTGCATGTGTGCTCTTTTCACAATCCACCTATGGATCCACCAGTATCATTGCATGTGTGTTCTTTTTACTAACAACAACTGGATTCATTTCATGACTGTTCTTTTCAAATACCACATATGGATCCACCAGGGTCATTGCATGTGTGTTCTTTTCACAATCCACCTATGGATCCACCAGTGTCATTGCATGTGTGTTCTTTTTACTAACAACAACCAGAGTCATTGCATGTGTGTTCTTTTCACATACCACATATGGATCCACCAGTGTCATTGCATGTGTGTTCTTTTCAGAATCCACCTATGGATCCACCAGTGTCATTGCATGTGTGTTCTTTTTACTAACAATAACTAGAGTCATTTCATGACTGTTCTTTTCACATACCACATATGGATCCACCAGTGTAATTGAAACGTGTGTTCTCTTCAGAGACCACACATGGATCCACCAGTGTCATTGCATGTGTGTTCTTTTCATTAACAAAAACCAAAGTCATTGAAATGTGTGTTCTGTTCAGAGACCACACATGGATCCACCAGTGTCATTGCATGTGTGCTCTTTTCATAATCCACCTATGTATCCACCAGTGTCATTGCATGTATGTTCTTTTTACTAACAACAACCAGAGTCATTGAAATGTGTGTTCTTTTCACATACCACCTATGGATCCACCTGTGTCATTGCATGTGTGTTCTTTTCACAATCCACCTATGGATCCACCAGTGTCATTGCATGTGTGTTCTTTTTACTAACAACAACCAGAGTCATTGCATGTGTGTTCTTTTCACATACCACATATGGATCCACCGGTGTCATTGAAATGTGTGTTCTCTTCAGAGACCACACATGGATCCACCAGTGTCATTGCATGTGTGTTGTTTTTACTAACAAGAACCAGAGTCATTGCACGTGTGTTCTTTCACATACCACATATGGATCCACCAGTGTCATTGCATGTGTGTTCTTTCACACTCCACCTATGGATCCACCAGTGTCATTGCATGTGTGCTCTTTTTACTAACAACAACTAGAGTCATTTCATGACTGTTCTTTTCACATACCACATATGGATCCACCAGTGTCATTGCATGTGTGTTGTTTTTACTAACAACAACCAGAGTCACTGCATGTGTGTTCTCTTCAGAGACCACACATGGATCCAGAAGTGTCATTGCATGTGTGTTCTTTTCACAATCCACCTATGGATCCACCAGTGTGTAGCGTCCCCCACCTTTAATAAGATTGAGTCCCCTGTGTTTACAATGCTAGTCCCTGGATCAATAGCTAGCATCCACAGTTCAGATGTAATATCAAGAAACAAAGGTCATTATACAACTTTATAACCAGGAATAAAATAGTTTTATTACATCATACATAGCTCATTGGCTATTTACATTACATTGCAGCGGAATAACTATAGTCATGGGTCCTTAATCTTCAAAGTGCCACAGGCAGATGTTGGTTGTAGACTTTGTAATCCTAATCAATCAACCTTCACTAAAATCAATCAAACCTGCAACATCATAAGTTACAGCCACAAGGGTCAATACATTTGAATTGTATTGGCAAGTGATACTTTGGTAGTATAGTGGAGTCTATCATCTATATGCATTTGGCTAAGTGGAGTTGAGGCTTGCATTGCTCAAAATAGATTTTTCCTTAACTTTTTGAAAACACTAAGTTTTGTTTGGCAAAAACTTTCCAAGGCATCTACTAATCAAAGACTGGAGATCCACTCAGGGCATCTACCAATCAAAGACTGAAGATTTGCTTGGCAAAAACAATTTTCCTCAATCAATGATTTCAAGATCCTTGTACCAAGCCATCTCTCCATCAAAGATTGAAGAATTTCACACAACCCTTGTTGAACCCACAAGTTTTAATTTAGAAATTGGAATGATGAGATTCTTGAAGTTTCCATGTCTTGAAGCTCAAATTGTCCTTTACCAGGGACATGGCTAAGTACTTAGGTTTTTCACTCTGCAGAAGTGGTGCACTTTCCCCACAAGCCTTGGTTTCCCAAGGATGATCCTTCAGTAGCCTTTCCTTAGTCAAATGGACACGTTCCAACCTATCAATCACTACCACCCACTGTCCATAAGACTAAGTTCTAGCATCCTAAGATCATGGCAGAGCCCATAATGCCAAGTGGTTGCACTTGAAGTTTCTCAACATTTGACATCTCAAATCTCTTTGTTTCCTGGGTGGCCATCCACAAGTGAGATACACAAGGTTCACCAGTACCCCTGGCCTTGTGTAACCACTCAACATAACCATTCCATCCATTCCACCCAGGTGATCCATTAATCTTTGGTTGTTTTTTTTAAACAAAACACAAGTCCTCAGACTTAGAATATTTTTCATAGTGTGAATATATATCCCACCCAAGTTTTCTATTAGCTAGGCTAAGCTTGGTAGTAATAGGATTCTTAACTTAGGAAAATCCTTCTAAGGATTCATTCTACTAGTTTTCCTAGAGCAAGGTCTATACTTAGCAAAATAAAAACCATGCAAGTTTTACTTAGCAAAACACTAATGCATAGTGAAAATAATGGGATAATGATATGAAGTATCACTTGCCTTTTTGGTAGAGGGTATAGGTTCACTCCTTGTCCTTGCAACAATCACACTCTTCAAGTCACTACAATCAATCAAGCAAGGCACAAACTCAATCTACCAACCAAGCAAAACAACACACACAAACAAAAATAACAAAGTCAAAGAATTGCATGCAAGCATGCCAAGCTTTGCTTTGTTTGCAAAAGTGGTTCCTAGTGGTTCATAGACATTTGGGTACACCTAATGGTCATTTTTGTAAAGTGGCAAAGTCATGCATAGGCATGCAAAGGTTGGTTCTAATGTAGGGATGGTCTTCACTAGGCTTCTAACTTTGTAAGTTCCAAATTGGTCATTTACCAAAATGGCAAAGTTGTTAGCAAAAGGTTTCACCTCAAAAACCAATTTCAAAACAAGGCACCTATTTGGTCATTTTATGTGGTGAAGAAATATGTCTACTAGGGCTTTTAGTCTATAGGGTTCACCAAATGAGTTGCTATTGCAAAACTTGGTGCTTTTGGTCAGTAGGTTTGGTCCAAACATTTTTCTCAAAGTTTTCTTTATGAAAGCATTTTCATAAACAAAACAAATAGTTTTAGTTAGCTAGAAATGGACTAAACTAATTAATCCATTCTATTTTTTTCCAAAATCACTTTCCAAACTATGGGTTGGTTCCTAGGGTCAGTAAGATCACAACAAACCAATTGGCAAAGGTTTTAACCTTAAAATGATTTTTAAATGATTTTCCTAATGTTAGCAAGCACACAAAAGAATCTGCAAAATCAAACAAGCTAACAGATACTATTTGCTAAACTAAGGGTAGGGTTGGTTAGAGCTTGTCTTGCTGATTCCAACGACATCAAATTTGTAAAATTTGGACGTGTGGATCAAAAGATACATGGGTTTGAAAATGGCAAAAGTTTCTGTTTTCAAATCTGTTTTTTAAACAGATAGGTGACACGCGTTGCGCTGTGATTGGCCGGTACCGGTTCGGGGTGGATCGGCTCTGTGGAACGTTAGATCTAAGTTAGATCGTGCGGCTTAGGTAGCGTACCTCTTCGGCGTTAAGTGAAACTATCGTAGCCGATGGATCTACATCTAACGGTAGCTAGGCGTTTGACCACTAAGCAGCGGCGCTGGCGGCGGCGACGGGCGGCGGAGTGATCGGTCGATGACGGTGCTGGCGATACAGGAAGCGAGGGAGAGGGAGGAGATGCTCACCAGGCTCAGGAGGTTACGGCGATGCTCGGGGAGGTGTTGGTCGGGCGAGGGGCGCTCTGGTTCGTCTGCGATTGCTCGCCGGAGTTGCTGCGGGCGGCGGGGCTCTCGGGTCGTCGTCGTTGGCGTTGCTGTGGATCACCTCAAGGCAAACGATAAGCATGGTCAGATGCGCCAAGACACGTCAGAGGTGTGAGCGTGCTCGAGAGGGCTCGGGGCGGTCGAGGTTTACCGGGAAAACTCGTCGGAGAGGAAGCAGACACGGTGGCGCTTAGAGCTTGTCGGAGTCGTCGCTGGAGATCGCCCTAAGGCAAAGGAGAGGCAGGGTTAGGTGCGCACGAGGGTCGCGAATGAGGGAGCATCATTGAGAGGTGCTGGGGCGGACGGAGTTCACCTGGAAAGCTCGTCGGAGAAACGGCAGACGGCGGTGTGGTGCTGTGGTAGTCGTTGTTGAGGCTCTGGGGTACCCGCGGATGAATGGGTGGTATGGATAGATGCGTCTGGATGCGTGGAGTAAGGGTGCTAGGTCGGCGAGGTAAGGGGAGGTCTGGTTTCGCCGGAATTGCTCGGAGACGGTGGTCGGAGCTGCGGCGGTACAGAGAGAAATGGAGGCAGCCTAGGGGCAGAGGGGAGGCGATGTCTGTGGGAAATGACAGAGGAGAGGGAGGCGGTTAAATAGGCATCGTCGCGGCGAGGTTTAATGGACGGCTTTACTGCGAATTGACGGAGCTATCAACGGGCAGAAACTGCTGCGCGGTGAGGGGAAGAAGGAGTCGCGGGGAGGAAGAAGGAGGTGGCGGTGGGGTCCTCTGGTTAGTGGAAAAAGAAAGGAAGGAGGGGTCCACTTGTCATCGGCTGCGTGGGTTCAGTCCGCGGTAAGAAAACGGTTCGCTCGGGTTTGTCGGGAGAGAGAGGTGGGGTCGTCTCGTCAGCGAGTGAGGGAGAGGGAGAAGTGGGTCCATGCTGGCATTGGCTCAGTGGGTCTGTTTCTGGGTGTAAAATGTTTTCCTTCGGGGAGGGAGTACTGGGCTGGACTGCTGTTGGGCCAAAGCTGGGCTGGTTCTGTTTTCTTATTTTTTTTTTCTGTCTAACTCTTTTTCCTTTTTCTAATTCTTTTTCTGTTTTCAATTTCAAACAATTCAAACAATTTCAAACAACACTCAATCAATTCAAACAGCAAACTTTTTCATTTGAATTTGGTTCTGTTTAGAAACATAATCCAAATCTCAAAATGAAATAATATTTTTATTTATTTTAGGATCCATTTAATAATTAAATAAAATGGATCTTTAGTTTATTAATGGTGTTTGATTTATTTAAATAAAAAATTTCATTTGAATTCCAATTATTTCCAAAACCAAACCAGAAGGTTTAATTTGGAAAATAAAAGAATACTTGGAAACTTATTTAAATAAATAAATAAGTTTTGGTGTTTTAATTAAAATGGGAAAGCCTTTACTTAAATAAAATTGGATATTTAAATCCTTATTATTTTATTTAAATAATCCTTTACTCATTTTAATCAAAGCAAAACCTTTTAATAAAAGATTTCAAAGTAGTAATAAAATACTTGGTGTTCATTTAAAATGGGAAAAGCTTTTACTTAAATAAAATTGGATATTTAAATCCTTTATTTTATTTAAATAAACCTTTACTCATTTTATCAAAACAAAATATTTTATTTCAAAAGTTTGGCCAAAATTAATTTGGCTTATCTTTTCATTTGAAACCAAAGTCTTTTATTAAAAGATCTAAAACAGTGTTTCCAAAACAATTTATTTTCCTTTGATAAATGTTTTATTTTTATAAATCCCTTTAGGATTATTTGTTCACCAAAGGGTTTGGGCTTTATTGACTTTGGAAATTCAATTTCCTTATCTTATTATACTTCTAAGATTTTGCTTATGGTTCCAAATTGAGTGAAACCAACTTCTAAGGTCTTTCTTGATCCTTTGTGAATATTTGTTGATCAACTTGGTATGGATCAAATCCATAGATTTGGAGATACTTTGGAAATTGATTTCCTTCCATTAGGGCTTAGGATTTGGATTTTGGATTTACTTTCCAAGTGTTTAAATTTTTGATACATTCATTGAGGAATGCTTTTCCCTTGATTTGGATTTTTGTGGAATTCAAACTTTAGAATCCCATCTTTAACAAACTTTGGCTAAAGTTTTTCCTTTTAGAAACAAAAGTTTCTTTTCACCCTGATTTTCAACAAAAATTTATTTTGTTATTTTATTTTTCACATTACAAGATTTGGAAAATCTTGGGATGTGACAGGCTACCACCCTTAAAAGAAATCTCGTCCCGAGATTTGGGGAGGCTAGGGTTACAAGCAGGTTCAAAACAACTAGGGTACTACCACCCTTAAAAATTTTCCAACTAAACTAGATGTTGGCTTGCTTGGAATCTTGATGAAACTTCTTCTTGGATAACTTCTGCATAGTGTCCTTTATTTCCATACTTGACTCATGGGCTAAGGTTGGGTTTCTCCATAGACTTGTTTATCTTGTTCTTCATCTTTTCTGGGCAGTTGCTTGTATAGTGTCCTGGTTCTTTACAATTGAAACAGTGGATATCTTGGAGTTCTTTACGTTGCTCTTGTGGACAAACTGCTACATAATGGCCTGGTTCCTTGCAGTTGTTGCACACTACTTGGTCCATCCTTTTATTCTTTATGGACTCTGGGCATCCACTGGGGTTGTGTCCCATTTCCTTACATTTACGACATTGCACAAGGCTCATGTCTTGCTTTGGTTTCTTTAGTCCCTTGAATTGGGTTGTCTTGTTTGGAGGTATAAGTGGTCCTTTTCCTTTGTCATCAACATTCTTGGCATACTTGGATCCTTCTTGTTTCCTTTGTTCAACAATGGCATAGACGGGGCATTGGATAGGAACATGGTCGTTTCCTTCACAAAGGTAACAAGTAACTTGAGATGTGGGGAATTGGCCAACTGGATGTTCCTCTTCACAATTGGGGCATTGATCTTCATGCTCCTTGGAAGTGTGATCCTTGTCTCCACAAATATTGCAAGCTGGTGCTCCATCTAGCATAACATTCTTGTCATCCTTGTTGTCATACATTCTTTTGGGATAGTTTTCTTCCATGCTTATCATTTGATTAGTCACCTTAAGCATCAGTTGGGATTGTTCTTCCAAAAACTTTTGCAAGGTAGGGTCTTTCTCACTATTGTTGGCTATGAACTGAGCTGTTAGTTGGCTCAATTGGTGTTGGGTTGCTAGGAGTTCTCTCATGTTGACCTCTTGGTTGTTGTTGTTGTCACCATCCTTGATGTTGGAGTCTCTTGGAGAAGTCATCTGTTTGGGGTTGGAGGGGGATTAGAATAGGAAAAAGATTTCTAAGGGAATCAATCCTAATCACACACATCACAATTCACACAAGCAATGTGCAAGCGATCACAAACAAACACTCCACTCAAACAACAAGTTTCAAGCACATTTTAGGCAACAAAATATTTTTTTTTTACACCACATAAGTTGGTGGGTTTGACTTAAACTAAATATGGTGGTCCATCTATATGGTTCACTTGAAATCTTTCCATCCTTTTTGGTTGATTCTTGAATGAGATCTTTGTATCCTTGGAGAATTCTTGTGTCTTGGCCACAAATACTTCAAAGATGTTGATGGCTCCTTCTAAGTTGTTTTTCCTTAGTCTTCAAGTGAAACGTTACTCAAGACTTGTAGTCTTTAGTGATATCCAAGTTGAAGTCCTTGGTGTACATGTTGAAGATGTTGAAGAAGTTGAAGTCATTAGAGTTGATGAAGTTGAAGAAGTCCTTTGCACATGGTGTAGTCTTGGGTCATAGGGTAGGCTTTTCCATCAAGTTTGAAATAGAAGAGAAGTAGAGTTGAAACCAAAATGGTTGAGGAAAGAGTTTACAAGATTGTTTTTGTAAATAAGTTTTGGAATGAGACAACTCCTATTGTCTAAGGGTTTTTGTCCAATCCTAGGGTTACAAATCCTACAGGCAACACAATGCTCTGATACCATCTGTAGCGTCCCCAACCTTTAATAAGATTGAGTCCCCTGTGTTTACAAAGCTAGTCCCTGGATCAATAGCTAGCATCCACAGTTCAGATGTAATATCAAGAAACAAAGGTCATTATACAACTTTATAACCAGGAATAAAATAGTTTTATTACATCATACATAGCTCATTGGCTATTTACATTACATTGCAGCGGAATAACTATAGTCATGGGTCCTTCATCTTCAAAGTGCCACAGGCAGATGTTGGTTGTAGACTTTGTAATCCTAATCAATCAATCTTCACTAAAATCAATCAAACCTGCAACATCATAAGTTACAGCCACAAGGGTCAATACATTTGAATTGTATTGGCAAGTGATACTTTGGTAGTATAGTGGAGTCTATCATCTATATGCATTTGGCTAAGTGGAGTTGAGGCTTGCATTTCTCAAAATAGATTTTTCCTTAACTTTTTGAAAACACTAAGTTTTGTTTGGCAAAAACTTTCCAAGGCATCTACTAATCAAAGACTGGAGATCCACTCAGGGCATCTACCAATCAAAGACTGAAGATTTGCTTGGCAAAAACAATTTTCCTCAATCAATGATTTCAAGATCCTTGTACCAAGCCATCTCTCCATCAAAGATTGAAGAATTTCACACAACCCTTGTTGAACCCACAAGTTTTAATTTAGAAATTGGAATGATGAGATTCTTGAAGTTTCCATGTCTTGAAGCTCAAATTGTCCTTTACCAGGGACATGGCTAAGTACTTAGGTTTTTCACTCTGCAGAGGTGGTGCACTTTCCCCACAAGCCTTGGTTTCCCAAGGATGATCCTTCAGTAGCCTTTCCTTAGTCAAATGGACGCGTTCCAACCTATCAATCACTACCACCCACTGTCCATAAGACTAAGTTCTAGCATCCTAAGATCATGGCAGAGCCCATAATGCCAAGTGGTTGCACTTGAAGTTTCTCAACATTTGACATCTCAAATCTCTTTGTTTCCTGGGTGGCCATCCACAAGTGAGATACACAAGGTTCACCAGTACCCCTGGCCTTGTGTAACCACTCAACATAACCATTCCATCCATTCCACCCAGGTGATCCATTAATCTTTGGTTGTTTTTTTTAAACAAAACACAAGTCCTCAGACTTAGAATATTTTTCATAGTGTGAATATATATCCCACCCAAGTTTTCTATTAGCTAGGCTAATCTTGGTAGTAATAGGATTCTTAACTTAGGAAGATCCTTCTAAGGATTCATTCTACTAGTTTTCCTAGAGCAAGGTCTATACTTAGCAAAATAAAAACCATCCAAGTTTTACTTAGCAAAACACTAATGCATAGTGAAAATAATGGGATAATGATATGAAGTATCACTTGCCTTTTTGGTAGAGGGTATAGGTTCACTCCTTGTCCTTGCAACAATCACACTCTTCAAGTCACTACAATCAATCAAGCAAGGAACAAACTCAATCTACCAACCAAGCAAAACAACACACACAAACAAAAATAACAAAGTCAAAGAATTGCATGCAAGCATGCCAAGCTTTGCTTTGTTTGCAAAAGTGGTTCCTAGTGGTTCATAGACATTTGGGTACACCTAATGGTCATTTTTGTAAAGTGGCAAAGTCATGCATAGGCATGCAAAGGTTGGTTCTAATGTAGGGATGGTCTTCACTAGGCTTCTAACTTTGTAAGTTCCAAATTGGTCATTTACCAAAATGGCAAAGTTGTTAGCAAAAGGTTTCACCTCAAAAACCAATTTCAAAACAAGGCACCTATTTGGTCATTTTATGTGGTGAAGAAATATGTCTACTAGGGCTTTTAGTCTATAGGGTTCACCAAATGAGTTGCTATTGCAAAACTTGGTGCTTTTGGTCAGTAGGTTTGGTCCAAACATTTTTCTCAAAGTTTTCTTTATGAAAGCATTTTCATAAACAAAACAAATAGTTTTAGTTAGCTAGAAATGGACTAAACTAATTAATCCATTCTATTTTTTTCCAAAATCACTTTCCAAACTATGGGTTGGTTCCTAGGGTCAGTAAGATCACAACAAACCAATTGGCAAAGGTTTTAACCTTAAAATCATTTTTAAATGATTTTCCTAATGTTAGCAAGCACACAAAAGAATATGCAAAATCAAACAAGCTAACAGATACTATTTGCTAAACTAAGGGTAGGGTTGGTTAGAGCTTGTCTTGCTGATTCCAATGACATCAAATTTGTAAAATTTGGACGTGTGGATCAAAAGATACATGGGTTTGAAAATGGCAAAAGTTTCTGTTTTCAAATCTGTTTTTTAAACAGATAGGTGACACGCGTTGCGCTGTGATTGGCCGGTACCGGTTCGGGGTGGATCGGCTCTGTGGAACGTTAGATCTAAGTTAGATCGTGCGGCTTAGGTAGCGTACCTCTTCGGCGTTAAGTGAAACTATCGTAGCCGATGGATCTACATCTAACGGTAGCTAGGCGTTTGACCACTAAGCAGCGGCGCTGGCGGCGGTGACGGGCGGCGGAGTGATCGGTCGATGACGGTGCCGGCGATACAGGAAGCGAGGGAGAGGGAGGAGATGCTCACCAGGCTCAGGAGGTTACGGCGATGCTCGGGGAGGTGTTGGTCGGGCGAGGGGTGCTCTGGTTCGTCTGCGATTGCTCGCCGGAGTTGCTGCGGGCGGCGGGGCTCTCGGGTCATCGTCGTTGGCGTTGCTGTGGATCACCTCAAGGCAAACGATAAGAACGGTCAGATGCGCCAAGACACGTCAGAGGTGTGAGCGTGCTCGAGAGGGCTCGGGGCGGTCGAGGTTTACCGGGAAAACTCGTCGGAGAGGAAGCAGACACGGTGGCGCTTAGAGCTTGTCGGAGTCGTCGCTGGAGATCGCCCTAAGGCAAAGGAGAGGCAGGGTTAGGTGCGCACGAGGGTCGCGAATGAGGGAGCATCATTGAGAGGTGCTGGGGCGGACGGAGTTCACCTGGAAAGCTCGCCGGAGAAACGGCAGACGGCGGTGTGGTGCTGTGGTAGTCGTTGTTGAGGCTCTGGGGTACCCGCGGATGAATGGGTGGTATGGATAGATGCGTCTGGATGCGTGGAGTAAGGGTGCTAGGTCGGCGAGGTAAGGGGAGGTCTGGTTTCGCCGGAATTGCTCGGAGACGGTGGTCGGAGCTGCGGCGGTACAGAGAGAAATGGAGGCAGCCTAGGGGCAGAGGGGAGGCGATGTCTGTGGGAAATGACAGAGGAGAGGGAGGCGGTTAAATAGGCATCGTCGCGGCGAGGTTTAATGGACGGCTTTACTGCGAATTGACGGAGCTATCAACGGGCAGAAACTGCTGCGCGGTGAGGGGAAGAAGGAGTCGCGGGGAGGAAGAAGGAGGTGGCGGTGGGGTCCTCTGGTCAGTGGAAAAAGAAAGGAAGGAGGGGTCCACTTGTCATCGGCTGCGTGGGTTCAGTCCGCGGTAAGAAAACGGTTCGCTCGGGTTTGTCGGGAGAGAGAGGTGGGGTCGTCTCGTCAGCGAGTGAGGGAGAGGGAGAAGTGGGTCCACGCTGGCATTGGCTCAGTGGGTCTGTTTCTGGGTGTAAAATGTTTTCCTTCGGGGAGGGAGTACTGGGCTGGACTGCTGTTGGGCCAAAGCTGGGCTGGTTCTGTTTTCTTTTTTTTTTCTGTCTAACTCTTTTTCCTTTTTCTAATTCTTTTTCTGTTTTCAATTTCAAACATTTCAAACAATTTCAAACAACACTCAATCAATTCAAACAGCAAACTTTTTCATTTGAATTTGGTTCTGTTTAGAAACATAATCCAAATCTCAAAATGAAATAGTATTTTTATTTATTTTAGGATCCATTTAATAATTAAATAAAATGGATCTTTAGTTTATTAATGGTGTTTGATTTATTTAAATAAAAAATTTCATTTGAATTCCAATTATTTCCAAAACCAAACCAGAAGGTTTAATTTGGAAAATAAAAGAATGCTTGGAAACTTATTTAAATAAATAAATAAGTTTTGGTGTTTTAATTAAAATGGGAAAGCCTTTACTTAAATAAAATTGGATATTTAAATCCTTATTATTTTATTTAAATAATCCTTTACTCATTTTAATCAAAGCAAAACCTTTTAATAAAAGATTTCAAAGTAGTAATAAAATACTTGGTGTTCATTTAAAATGGGAAAAGCTTTTACTTAAATAAAATTGGATATTTAAATCCTTTATTTTATTTAAATAAACCTTTACTCATTTTATCAAAACAAAATATTTTATTTCAAAAGTTTGGCCAAAATTAATTTGGCTTATCTTTTCATTTGAAACCAAAGTCTTTTATTAAAAGATCTAAAACAGTGTTTCCAAAACAATTTATTTTCCTTTGATAAATGTTTTATTTTTATAAATCCCTTTAGGATTATTTGTTCACCAAAGGGTTTGGGCTTTATTGACTTTGGAAATTCAATTTCCTTATCTTATTATACTTCTAAGATTTTGCTTATGGTTCCAAATGGAGTGAAACCAACTTCTAAGGTCTTTCTTGATCCTTTGTGAATATTTGTTGATCAACTTGGTATGGATCAAATCCATAGATTTGGAGATACTTTGGAAATTGATTTCCTTCCATTAGGGCTTAGGATTTGGATTTTGGATTTACTTTCCAAGTGTTTAAATTTCAGATACATTCATTGAGGAATGCTTTTCCCTTGATTTGGATTTTTGTTGAATTCAAACTTTAGAATCCCATCTTTAACAAACTTTGGCTAAAGTTTTTCCTTTTAGAAACAAAAGTTTCTTTTCACCCTGATTTTCAATAAAAATTTATTTTGTTATTTTATTTTTCACATTACAAGATTTGGAAAATCTTGGGATGTGACACAGTGTTATTGCATGTGTGTTCTTTTTACTAACAACAACCAGAGTCATTTCATGACTGTTCTTTTCACATACCACATATGGATCCACGAGTGTCATTGAAATGTGTGTTCTCTTTAGAGACCACACATGGATTCACCAGTGTCATTGCATGTGTGTTCTTTTTACTAACAACAACTGGAGTCATTGCATGTGTGTTCTTTTCACATACCACATATGGATCCACCCGTGTCATTGCATGTGTGCTCTTTTCACAATCCACCTATGGATGCACCAGTGTCATTCCATGTGTGTTCTTTTTACTAACAACAACCAGAGTCATTGCATGTGTGTTCTTTTCACATACCACATATGGATCCACCAGTGTCATTGCATGTGTGTTCTTTTCACAATCACCTATGGCTCCACCAGTGTCATTGCATGTGTGTTCTTTTTACTAACAACAACCAGAGTCATTGAAATGTGTGTTCTTTTCACATACCACATATGGATCCACTAGTGTCATTGCATGTGTTCTCTTTTCACAATCCACCTATGGATCCACCAGTGTCATTGCATGTGTGTTCTTTTCACTAACAACAACCAGAGTCATTGAAATGTGTGTTCTATTTAGAGACCACACATGGATCCACCAGTGTCATTGCATGTGTGTTCTTTTTACTAACAACAACTGGAGTCATTGCATGTGTGTTCTTTTCACATACCCCATATGGATCCACTAGTGTCATTGCATGTGTTCTCTTTTCACAATCCACCTATGGATCTACCAGTGTCATTGCATGTGTGTTCTTTTTACTAACAACAACTAGAGTCATTGAAATGTGTGTTCTTTTAACATACCACCTATGGATCCACCAGTGTCATTGCATGTGTGTTCTTTTCACAATCCACCTATGGATCCACTAGTCTCATTGCATGTGTGTTCTTTTTAATAACAACAACTGGAGTCATTTCATGACTTTTCTTTTCACATACCACATATGGATCCACCAGTGTCATTGAAATGTGTGTGCTCTTCACAGACCACACATGGATCCAGCAGTGTCATTGCATGTGTGTTCTTTTTACTAACAACAACCAGAGTCATTGAAATGTGTGTTCTTTTCACATACCACCTATGGATCCACCAGTGTAATTGCATGTGTGTTCTTTTCACAATCCACCTATGGATCCACCAGTGTCATTGAATGTGTGTTGTTTTTACTAACAACAACCAGAGTCATTCCATCTGTGTTCTTTTCACATACCACATATGGATCCACCAAAGTCATTGCATGTGTGTTCTTTTTACTAACAACAACCCGAGTCATTGAAATGTGTGTTCTCTTTAGAGACCACACATGGATCCACCAGTGTCATTGCATGTGTGTTCTTTTTACTAACAACAACCAGAGTCATTGAAATGTGTGTTCTTTACACATACCACATATGGATCCACCAGTGTCATTGCATGTTTGTTCTTTTTACTAACAACAACCAGACTCATTGAATGTGTGTTCTCTTTACTAACAACAACTAGAGTCATAGAAATGTATGTTCTCTTTAGATACCACACATGGATCCACCAGTGTCATTGCATGTGTGATATTTTTAGTAACAACAACCGGAGTCATTGAAATGTGTGTTCTCTTTAGAGACCACACATGGATCCACCAGTGTCATTACATGTGTGTTCATTTTACTAACAACAACTAGAGTCATTGCATGTGTGTTCTTTTCACATACCACATATGGATCCACTAGTGTCATTGCATGTGTGCTCTTTTCACAATCCACCTATGGATCCACCAGTATCATTGCATGTGTGTTCTTTTTACTAACAACAACTGGATTCATTTCATGACTGTTCTTTTCAAATACCACATATGGATCCACCAGGGTCATTGCATGTGTGTTCTTTTCACAATCCACCTATGGATCCACCAGTGTCATTGCATGTGTGTTCTTTTTACTAACAACAACCAGAGTCATTGCATGTGTGTTCTTTTCACATACCACATATGGATCCACCAGTGTCATTGCATGTGTGTTCTTTTCAGAATCCACCTATGGATCCACCAGTGTCATTGCATGTGTGTTCTTTTTACTAACAATAACTAGAGTCATTTCATGACTGTTCTTTTCACATACCACATATGGATCCACCAGTGTAATTGAAACGTGTGTTCTCTTCAGAGACCACACATGGATCCACCAGTTTCATTGCATGTGTGTTCTTTTCATTAACAAAAACCAAAGTCATTGAAATGTGTGTTCTGTTCAGAGACCACACATGGAACCACCAGTGTCATTGCATGTGTGCTCTTTTCATAATCCACCTATGTATCCACCAGTGTCATTGCATGTGTGTTCTTTTTACTAACAACAACCAGAGTCATTGAAATGTGTGTTCTTTTCACATACCACCTATGGATCCACCTGTGTCATTGCATGTGTGTTCTTTTCACAATCCACCTATGGATCCACCAGTGTCATTGCATGTGTGTTCTTTTTACTAACAACAACCAGAGTCATTGCATGTGTGTTCTTTTCACATACCACATATGGATCCACCGGTGTCATTGAAATGTGTGTTCTCTTCAGAGACCACACATGGATCCACCAGTGTCATTGCATGTGTGTTGTTTTTACTAACAAGAACCAGAGTCATTGCATGTGTGTTCTTTTCACATACCACATATGGATCCACCAGTGTCATTGCATGTGTGTTCTTTCACACTCCACATATGGATCCACCAGTGTCATTGCATGTGTGCTCTTTTCACAATCCACCTATGGATCCACCAGTGTCATTGCATGTGTGTTCTTTTTACTAACAACAACTAGAGTCATTTCATGACTGTTCTTTTCACATACCACATATGGATCCACCTGTGTCATTGCATGTGTGTTGGTTTTACTAACAACAACCAGAGTCACTGCATGTGTGTTCTCTTAAGAGACCACACATGGATCCAGAAGTGTCATTGCATGTGTGTTCTTTTCACAATACACCTATGGATCCACCAGTGTTATTGCATGTGTGTTCTTTTTACTAACAACAACCAGAGTCATTTCATGACTGTTCTTTTCACATACCACATATGGATCCACGAGTGTCATTGAAATGTGTGTTCTCTTTAGAGACCACACATGGATTCACCAGTGTCATTGCATGTGTGTTCTTTTTACTAACAACAACTGGAGTCATTGCATGTGTGTTCTTTTCACATACCACATATGGATCCACCAGTGTCATTGCATGTGTGCTCTTTTCACAATCCACCTATGGATGCACCAGTGTCATTCCATGTGTGTTCTTTTTACTAACAACAACCAGAGTCATTCCATGTGTGTTCTTTTCACATACCACATATGGATCCACCAGTGTCATTGCATGTGTGTTCTTTTCACAATCACCTATGGCTCCACCAGTGTCATTGCATGTGTGTTCTTTTTACTAACAACAACCAGAGTCATTGAAATGTGTGTTCTTTTCACATACCACCTATGGATCCACCAGTGTCATTCCATGTGTGTTCTTTTCACAATCCACCTATGGATCCACCAGTGTCATTGCATGTCTATTCTTTTTACTAACAACAACCAGAGTCATTGCATGTGTGTTCTTTTCACATACCACATATGGATCCACCACTGTCATTGCATGTGTGTTCTTTTTACTAACAACACTCAGAGTCATTGAAATGTGTCTTCTCTTTAGAGACCACACATGGATCCATGAGTGTCATTGCATGTGTGTTCTTTTTACTAACAACAACTATAGTCATTGAAATGTGTATTCTTTTCACATACCACATATGGATCCACCAGTGTCATTGCATGTGTGTTCTTTTTACTAACAACAACCAGAGTCATTGCATGTGTGTTCTTTTTACTAACAACAACCAGAGTCATTGAAATGTGTGTTCTCTTTAGATACCACACATGGATCCACTAGTGTCATTGCATGTGCGTTCTTTTTACTAACAACAACCAGAGTCATTGAAATGTGTGTTCTCTTCAGAGACCACACATGGATCCACCAGTGTCATTACATGTGTGTTCTTTTTACTAACAACAACTGGAGTCATTGCATGTGTGTTCTTTTCACATACCATATATGGATCCACTAGTGTCATTGCATGTGTGCTCTTTTCACAATCCACGAATCGATCCACCAGTGTCATTGCATGTGTGTTCTTTTTACTAACAACAACTAGAGTCATTTCATGACTGTTCTTTTCACATACCACATATGGATCCACCAGGGTCATTGCATGTGTGTTCTTTTCACAATCCACCAGTGTCATTGCATGTGTGTTCTTTTTACTAACACCAACCAGAGTCCTTGAAATGTGTGTTCTCTTTAGAGACCACACATGGATCCACCAGTGTCATTGCATGTGTGCTCTTTTTACTAACAACAACTAGTGTCATTGCATGTGAGTTCTTTTCACATACCACAAATGGATCCACCAGTGTCATTGCATGTGTGTTCTCTTCAGAGACTACACATGGATCCAGCAATGTCATTGCATGTGTGTTCTTGTTACCAACAACAACCAGAGTCATTGCATGTGTGTTGTTTTCACATACCACATATGGATCCACCAGTGTCATTGCATGTGTGTTCTTTTCACAATCCACCTATGGATCCACTAGTGTCATTGCAAGTGTGTTCTTTTTACTAACAACAACTTCAGTCATTTCATGACTGTTCTTTTCACATACCACATATGTATCCACTAGTGTCATTGAAATGTGTGTTCTCTTGAGAGACCACACATGGATCAACCAGTGTCATTACATGTGTGTTCTTTTTACTAACAACAACTGGAGTCATTGCATGTGTGTTCTTTTCACATACCACATATGGATCCACTAGTGTCATTGCATGTGTGCTCTTTTCACAAGCCACCTATGGTCCACCAGTGTCATTGCATGTGTGTTCTTTTTACTTACAACAACTAGAGTCATTGAAATGTGTGTTCTGTTCACATACCACCTATGGATCCACCAGTGTCATTGCATGTGTGTTCTTTTCACAATCCACCTATGGATCCACCAGTGTCATTGCATGTGTGTTCTTTTTCCTAACAACAACCAGAGTCATTGCATGTGTGTTCATTTCACATACCACATATGGATCCACCAGTGTCATTGCATGTGTGTTCTTTTTACTAATAACAACTTCAGTCATTTCATGACTGTTCTTTTCACATACCACATATGGATCCACCAGTGTCATTGAAATGTGTGTTCTCTTCAGAGACCACACATGGATCCACCAGTGTCATTGCATGTGTGTTCTTTTCACTAACAACAACTGGAGTCATTGCATGTGTGTTCTTTTCACATACCACATATGGATCCACCAGTGTCATTGCATGTGTGTTCTTTTTACTAATAACAACTTCAGTCATTTCATGACTGTTCTTTTCACATACCACATATGGATCCACCAGTGTCATTGAAATGTGTGTTCTCTTCAGAGACCACACATGGATCCACCAGTGTCATTGCATGTGTGTTCTTTTTACTAACAACAACTGGAGTCATTGCATGTGTGTTCTTTTCATATACCACATATGGATCCACCAGGGTCATTGCATGTGTGTTCTTTTCACAATCCACCTATGGATCCACCAGAGTCATTGCATGTGTGTTCTCTTTACTAACAACAACTAGAGTCATTGAAATGTGTGTTCTATTTAGATACCACACATGGATCCACTAGTGTCATTGCATGTGTGTTCTTTTTACTAACAACAACCAGAGTCATTGAAATGTGTGTTCTCTTTAGAGACCACACATGGATCCACCAGTGTCATTACATGTGTGTTCTTTTTACTAACAACAACTGGAGTCATTGCATGTGTGTTCTTTTCACATACCATATATGGATCCACTAGTGTCATGGTATGTGTGCTCTTTTCACAATCCACTTATGGATCCACCAGTGTCATTGCATGTGTGTTCTTTTTACTAACAACAACTAGAGTTATTTCATGACTGTTCTTTTCACATACCACATATGGATCCACCAGGGTCATTGCATGTGTGTTCTTTTCACAATCCACCTATGGATCCACTAGTGTCATTGCATGTGTGTTCTTTTTACTAACAACAACCAGAGTCATTGAAATGTGTGTTCTCTTTAGAAACCACACATGGATCCACTATTGTCATTGCATGTGTGCTCTTTTTACTAACAACAACCAGTGTCATTGCATGCGAGTTCTTTTCACATACCACATATGGATCCACCAGTGTCATTGCATGTGTGTTCTCTTCAGAGACTACACATGCATCCACCAATGTCATTGCATGTGTGTTCTTGTTACCAACCACAACCAGAGTCATTGCATGTGTGTTCTTTTCACATACCACATATGGATCCACTAGTGTCATTGCATGTGTCCTCTTTTCAAAAGCCACCTATGGATCCACCAGTGTCATTGCATGTGTGTTCTTTTTACTAACAACAACTACAGTCATTGAAATGTGTGTTCTGTTCACATACCACCTATGGATCCACAAGTGTCATTGCATGTGTGTTCTTTTCACAATCCACCTATGGATCCACCAGTGTCATTGCATGTGTGTTCTTTTTCCTAACAACAACCAGAGTCATTGCATGTGTGTTCTTTTCACATACCACATAAGGATCCACCGGTGTCAGTGCATGTGCGTTCTTTTCACAGTCCACCTATGGATCCACTAGTGTCATAGCATGTGTGTTCTTTTTACTAACAACAATTGGAGTCATTTCCTGACTGTTCTTTTCACGTACCACATATGGATCCGCCAGTGTCATTGAAATGTGTGTTCTCTTCAGAGACCACACATGGATCCACCAGTATCATTGCATGTGTGTTCTTTTTACTAACAACAACTGGAGTCATTGCATGTGTGTTGTTTTCACATACCACATATGGATCCACTAGTGTCATTGCATGTGTGCTCTTTTCACAATCCACACATGGATCCACCAGTGTCATTGCATGTGTGTTCTTTTTACTAACAACAACTAGAGTCATTGCATGTGTGTTCTTTTCACATACCTAATATGGATCCACCAGTGTCATTGCATGTGTGTTATTTTCACAATCCACCAATGGATCCACTAGTGTCATTGCATGTGCGTTCTTTTTACTAACAACAACCAGAGTGATTGCATGTGTGTTCTTTTCACATACAACATATGGATCCACAAGTGTCATTGCATGTGTGTTCTTTTCACAATCCACCTATGGATCCACCAGTGTCATTGCATGTGTGTTCTTTTTACTAACAACAACTGGAGTCATTTCATGACTGTTCTTTTCATATACCACATATGGATCCACCAGTGTCATTGAAATGTGTGTTCTCTTCAGAGACCACACATGGATCCACCAGTGTCATTGCATGTGTGTTCTTTTTACTAACAACAACTGGAGTCATTGCATGTGTGTTCTTTTCACATACCACATACGGATCCACCAGTGTCATTGCATGTGTGCAATTTTTACTAACAACAACCAGTGTCATTGCATGTGTGTTCTTTTCACATACCACATATGGATCCACCAATGTCATTGCATGTGTGTTCTCTTCAGAGACCACACATGGATCCACCAGTGTCATTGCATGTGTGTTCTTGTTACTAACAACAACCAGAGTCATTGCATGCTTGTTCTTTTCACATACCACATATGGATCCACCAGTGTCATTGCATGTGTGTTCTTTTCACAATCCACCTATGGATCCACCAGTGTCATTGCATGTGTGTTCTTTTTACTAACAACAACTGGAGTCATTTCATGACTGTTCTTTTCACATAGCACATATGGATCCACCTGTGTCATTGAAATGTGTGTTCTCTTTAGAGACCACACATGGATCCACCAGTGTCATTACATGTGTGTTCTTTTTACTAACAACAACTGGAGTCATTACATGTATGTTCTTTTCACATACCACATATGGATCCCCTAGTGTCATTGCATGTGTGCTCTTTTCACAATCCACCTATGGATCCACCAGTGTCATTGCATGTGTGTTCTTTTTACAAACAACACCCAGAGTCATTGAAATGTGTGTTCTTTTCACATACCACATATGGATCCACCAGTGTCATTGCATGTGTGTCCTTTTCACAATCCACCTATGGATCCACCAGTGTCATTGCATGTGTCTTCTTTTTAATAACAACAACCAGTCATTGCATGTGTGTTCTTTTCACATACCGCATATGGATCCACCGGTGTCATTGAAATGTGTGTTTTCTTCAGAGACCACACATGGATCCACCAGTGTCATTGCATGTGTGTTCTTTTTACTAACAACAACCAGAGTCATTGCATGTGTGTTCTTTTTACTAACAACAACTACAGTCATTGAAATGTGTGTTCTGTTCACATACCACCTATGGATCCACAAGTGTCATTGCATGTGTGTTCTTTTCACAATCCACCTATGGATCCACCAGTGTCATTGCATGTGTGTTCTTTTTCCTAACAACAACCAGAGTCATTGCATGTGTGTTCTTTTCACATACCACATAAGGATCCACCGGTGTCAGTGCATGTGCGTTCTTTTCACAGTCCACCTATGGATCCACTAGTGTCATAGCATGTGTGTTCTTTTTACTAACAACAATTGGAGTCATTTCCTGACTGTTCTTTTCACGTACCACATATGGATCCGCCAGTGTCATTGAAATGTGTGTTCTCTTCAGAGACCACACATGGATCCACCAGTATCATTGCATGTGTGTTCTTTTTACTAACAACAACTGGAGTCATTGCATGTGTGTTGTTTTCACATACCACATATGGATCCACTAGTGTCATTGCATGTGTGCTCTTTTCACAATCCACACATGGATCCACCAGTGTCATTGCATGTGTGTTCTTTTTACTAACAACAACTAGAGTCATTGCATGTGTGTTCTTTTCACATACCTAATATGGATCCACCAGTGTCATTGCATGTGTGTTATTTTCACAATCCACCAATGGATCCACTAGTGTCATTGCATGTGCGTTCTTTTTACTAACAACAACCAGAGTGATTGCATGTGTGTTCTTTTCACATACAACATATGGATCCACAAGTGTCATTGCATGTGTGTTCTTTTCACAATCCACCTATGGATCCACCAGTGTCATTGCATGTGTGTTCTTTTTACTAACAACAACTGGAGTCATTTCATGACTGTTCTTTTCATATACCACATATGGATCCACCAGTGTCATTGAAATGTGTGTTCTCTTCAGAGACCACACATGGATCCACCAGTGTCATTGCATGTGTGTTCTTTTTACTAACAACAACTGGAGTCATTGCATGTGTGTTCTTTTCACATACCACATACGGATCCACCAGTGTCATTGCATGTGTGCAATTTTTACTAACAACAACCAGTGTCATTGCATGTGTGTTCTTTTCACATACCACATATGGATCCACCAATGTCATTGCATGTGTGTTCTCTTCAGAGACCACACATGGATCCACCAGTGTCATTGCATGTGTGTTCTTGTTACTAACAACAACCTGAGTCATTGCATGCTTGTTCTTTTCACATACCACATATGGATCCACCAGTGTCATTGCATGTGTGTTCTTTTCACAATCCACCTATGGATCCACCAGTGTCATTGCATGTGTGTTCTTTTTACTAACAACAACTGGAGTCATTTCATGACTGTTCTTTTCACATAGCACATATGGATCCACCTGTGTCATTGAAATGTGTGTTCTCTTTAGAGACCACACATGGATCCACCAGTGTCATTACATGTGTGTTCTTTTTACTAACAACAACTGGAGTCATTACATGTATGTTCTTTTCACATACCACATATGGATCCCCTAGTGTCATTGCATGTGTGCTCTTTTCACAATCCACCTATGGATCCACCAGTGTCATTGCATGTGTGTTCTTTTTACAAACAACACCCAGAGTCATTGAAATGTGTGTTCTTTTCACATACCACATATGGATCCACCAGTGTCATTGCATGTGTGTCCTTTTCACAATCCACCTATGGATCCACCAGTGTCATTGCATGTGTCTTCTTTTTAATAACAACAACCAGTCATTGCATGTGTGTTCTTTTCACATACCGCATATGGATCCACCGGTGTCATTGAAATGTGTGTTTTCTTCAGAGACCACACATGGATCCACCAGTGTCATTGCATGTGTGTTCTTTTTACTAACAACAACCAGAGTCATTGCATGTGTGTTCTTTTCACATACCACATATGGATCCACCAGTGTCATTCCATGTGTGTTCTTTCACAATCCACCTATGGATCCACCAGTGTCATTGCGTGTGTGTTCTTTTTACTAACAACAACTAGAATCATTTCATGACTGTTCTTTTCACATACCACACATGGATCCACCAGTGTCATTGCATGTGTGCTCTTTTCACAATCCACACATGGATCCACCAGTGTCATTGCATGTGTGTTCTTTTTACTAACAACAACTAGAGTCATTGCATGTGTGTTCTTTTCACATACCTAATATGGATCCACCAGTGTCATTGCATGTGTGTTATTTTCACAATCCACCAATGGATCCACTAGTGTCATTGCATGTGCGTTCTTTTTACTAACAACAACCAGAGTGATTGCATGTGTGTTCTTTTCACATACAACATATGGATCCACAAGTGTCATTGCATGTGTGTTCTTTTCACAATCCACCTATGGATCCACCAGTGTCATTGCATGTGTGTTCTTTTTACTAACAACAACTGGAGTCATTTCATGACTGTTCTTTTCATATACCACATATGGATCCACCAGTGTCATTGAAATGTGTGTTCTCTTCAGAGACCACACATGGATCCACCAGTGTCATTGCATGTGTGTTCTTTTTACTAACAACAACTGGAGTCATTGCATGTGTGTTCTTTTCACATACCACATACGGATCCACCAGTGTCATTGCATGTGTGCAATTTTTACTAACAACAACCAGTGTCATTGCATGTGTGTTCTTTTCACATACCACATATGGATCCACCAATGTCATTGCATGTGTGTTCTCTTCAGAGACCACACATGGATCCACCAGTGTCATTGCATGTGTGTTCTTGTTACTAACAACAACCAGAGTCATTGCATGCTTGTTCTTTTCACATACCACATATGGATCCACCAGTGTCATTGCATGTGTGTTCTTTTCACAATCCACCTATGGATCCACCAGTGTCATTGCATGTGTGTTCTTTTTACTAACAACAACTGGAGTCATTTCATGACTGTTCTTTTCACATAGCACATATGGATCCACCTGTGTCATTGAAATGTGTGTTCTCTTTAGAGACCACACATGGATCCACCAGTGTCATTACATGTGTGTTCTTTTTACTAACAACAACTGGAGTCATTACATGTATGTTCTTTTCACATACCACATATGGATCCCCTAGTGTCATTGCATGTGTGCTCTTTTCACAATCCACCTATGGATCCACCAGTGTCATTGCATGTGTGTTCTTTTTACAAACAACACCCAGAGTCATTGAAATGTGTGTTCTTTTCACATACCACATATGGATCCACCAGTGTCATTGCATGTGTGTCCTTTTCACAATCCACCTATGGATCCACCAGTGTCATTGCATGTGTCTTCTTTTTAATAACAACAACCAGTCATTGCATGTGTGTTCTTTTCACATACCGCATATGGATCCACCGGTGTCATTGAAATGTGTGTTTTCTTCAGAGACCACACATGGATCCACCAGTGTCATTGCATGTGTGTTCTTTTTACTAACAACAACCAGAGTCATTGCATGTGTGTTCTTTTCACATACCACATATGGATCCACCAGTGTCATTCCATGTGTGTTCTTTCACAATCCACCTATGGATCCACCAGTGTCATTGCGTGTGTGTTCTTTTTACTAACAACAACTAGAATCATTTCATGACTGTTCTTTTCACATACCACACATGGATCCACCAGTGTCATTGCATGTGTGCTCTTTTCACAATCCACACATGGATCCACCAGTGTCATTGCATGTGTGTTCTTTTTACTAACAACAACTAGAGTCATTGCATGTGTGTTCTTTTCACATACCTAATATGGATCCACCAGTGTCATTGCATGTGTGTTATTTTCACAATCCACCAATGGATCCACTAGTGTCATTGCATGTGCGTTCTTTTTACTAACAACAACCAGAGTGATTGCATGTGTGTTCTTTTCACATACAACATATGGATCCACAAGTGTCATTGCATGTGTGTTCTTTTCACAATCCACCTATGGATCCACCAGTGTCATTGCATGTGTGTTCTTTTTACTAACAACAACTGGAGTCATTTCATGACTGTTCTTTTCATATACCACATATGGATCCACCAGTGTCATTGAAATGTGTGTTCTCTTCAGAGACCACACATGGATCCACCAGTGTCATTGCATGTGTGTTCTTTTTACTAACAACAACTGGAGTCATTGCATGTGTGTTCTTTTCACATACCACATACGGATCCACCAGTGTCATTGCATGTGTGCAATTTTTACTAACAACAACCAGTGTCATTGCATGTGTGTTCTTTTCACATACCACATATGGATCCACCAATGTCATTGCATGTGTGTTCTCTTCAGAGACCACACATGGATCCACCAGTGTCATTGCATGTGTGTTCTTGTTACTAACAACAACCAGAGTCATTGCATGCTTGTTCTTTTCACATACCACATATGGATCCACCAGTGTCATTGCATGTGTGTTCTTTTCACAATCCACCTATGGATCCACCAGTGTCATTGCATGTGTGTTCTTTTTACTAACAACAACTGGAGTCATTTCATGACTGTTCTTTTCACATAGCACATATGGATCCACCTGTGTCATTGAAATGTGTGTTCTCTTTAGAGACCACACATGGATCCACCAGTGTCATTACATGTGTGTTCTTTTTACTAACAACAACTGGAGTCATTACATGTATGTTCTTTTCACATACCACATATGGATCCCCTAGTGTCATTGCATGTGTGCTCTTTTCACAATCCACCTATGGATCCACCAGTGTCATTGCATGTGTGTTCTTTTTACAAACAACACCCAGAGTCATTGAAATGTGTGTTCTTTTCACATACCACATATGGATCCACCAGTGTCATTGCATGTGTGTCCTTTTCACAATCCACCTATGGATCCACCAGTGTCATTGCATGTGTCTTCTTTTTAATAACAACAACCAGTCATTGCATGTGTGTTCTTTTCACATACCGCATATGGATCCACCGGTGTCATTGAAATGTGTGTTTTCTTCAGAGACCACACATGGATCCACCAGTGTCATTGCATGTGTGTTCTTTTTACTAACAACAACCAGAGTCATTGCATGTGTGTTCTTTTCACATACCACATATGGATCCACCAGTGTCATTCCATGTGTGTTCTTTCACAATCCACCTATGGATCCACCAGTGTCATTGCGTGTGTGTTCTTTTTACTAACAACAACTAGAATCATTTCATGACTGTTCTTTTCACATACCACACATGGATCCACCAGTGTCATTGCATGTGTGTTATTTTTAGTAACAATAAGTGGAGTCATTCCATGTGTGTTCTTTTCACATACCACATATGGATCCACTTGTGTCATTGCATGTGTTCTCTTTTCACAATCCACCTATGGATCCACCAGTGTCATTGCATGTGTGTTCTTTTTACTAACACCAACCAGAGTCATTGAAATGTGTGTTCTTTTCACATACCACCTATGGATCCACCGGTGTCATTGCATGTGTGTTCTTTTCACAATCCACCTATGGATCCACCAGTGTCATTGCATGTGTGTTCTTTTTACTAACAACAACCAGAGTCATTGCACGTGTGTTGTTTTCACATACCACTTATGGATCCACCAGTGTCATTGCATGTGTGTTCTTTTCCCAATCCACCTATGGATCCACCAGTGTCATTGCATGTGTGTTCTTTTTACTTACAACCAGAGTCATTGAAATGTGTGTTCTTTTCACATACCACATATGGATCCACCAGTGTCATTGCATGTGTGTTCTTTTCCCAATCCACCTATGGATCCACCAGTGTCATTGCATGTGTGTTCTTTTTACTAACAACCAGAGTCATTGAAATGTGTGTTCTTTTCACATACCACCTATGGATCCACCAGTGTCATTGCATGTGTGTTCTTTTCACAATCCACAAGTGTCATTGCATGTGTGATCTTTTTACTAACAACAACTAGAGTCATTTCATGACTGTTGTTTTCACATACCACATATGGATCCACCAGTGTCATTGAAATGTGTGTTCTCTTCAAAGACCACACATGGATCCACCAGTGTCATTGCATGTGTGTTCTTTTTACTAACAACAACTGGAGTCATTGCATGTGTGTTCTTTTCACATACCACATACGGATCCACCAGTGTCATTGCATGTGTGCAATTTTTACTAACAACAACCAGTGTCATTGCATGTGTGTTCTTTTCACATACCACATATGGATCCACCAGTGTCATTGCATTTGTGTTCTCTTTAGAGACCACACATGGATCCACCAGTGTCATTGCATGTGTGTTCTTGTTACTAACAACAACCAGAGTCATTGCATGCGTGTCCTTTTCACATACCACATATGGATCCACCAGTGTCATTGCATGTGTGTTCTTTTCACAATCCACCTATGGTTCCACTAGTGTCATTGCATGTGTCTTCTTTTTACTAACAACAACTAGAGTCATTGCATGTGTGTTCTTTTCACATACCACATATGGATCCACCGGTGTCATTGAAATGTGTGTTCTCTTCAGAGACCACACATGGATCCACCAGTGTCATTGCATGTGTGTTCTTTTTACTAACAACAACTGGAGTCATTGCATGTGTGTTCTTTTCACATACCACATATGGATCCACCAGTGTCATTGCATGTGTGCTCTTTTCACAATCCACCTATGGATGCACCAGTGTCATTCCATGTGTGTTCTTTTTACTAACAACAACCAGAGTCATTGCATGTGTGTTCTTTTCACATACCACATATGGATCCACCAGTGTCATTGCATGTGTGTTCTTTTCACAATCACCTATGGCTCCACCAGTGTCATTGCATGTGTGTTCTTTTTACTAACAACAACCAGAGTCATTGAAATGTGTGTTCTTTTCACATACCACCTATGGATCCACCAGTGTCATTCCATGTGTGTTCTTTTCACAATCCACCTATGGATCCACCAGTGTCATTGCATGTCTATTCTTTTTACTAACAACAACCAGAGTCATTGCATGTGTGTTCTTTTCACATACCACATATGGATCCACCACTGTCATTGCATGTGTGTTCTTTTTACTAACAACACTCAGAGTCATTGAAATGTGTCTTCTCTTTAGAGACCACACATGGATCCACGAGTGTCATTGCATGTGTGTTCTTTTTACTAACAACAACTATAGTCATTGAAATGTGTATTCTTTTCACATACCACATATGGATCCACCAGTGTCATTGCATGTGTGTTCTTTTTACTAACAACAACCAGAGTCATTGCATGTGTGTTCTTTTTACTAACAACAACCAGAGTCATTGAAATGTGTGTTCTCTTTAGATACCACACATGGATCCACTAGTGTCATTGCATGTGTGTTCTTTTTACTAACAACAACCAGAGTCATTGAAATGTGTGTTCTCTTCAGAGACCACACATGGATCCACCAGTGTCATTACATGTGTGTTCTTTTTACTAACAACAACTTGAGTCATTGCATGTGTGTTCTTTTCACATACCATATATGGATCCACTAGTGTCATTGCATGTGTGCTCTTTTCACAATCCACCAATGGATCCACCAGTGTCATTGCATGTGTGTTCTTTTTACTAACAACAACTAGAGTCATTTCATGACTGTTCTTTTCACATACCACATATGGATCCACCAGGGTCATTGCATGTGTGTTCTTTTCACAATCCACCAGTGTCATTGCATGTGTGTTCTTTTTACTAACACCAACCAGAGTCCTTGAAATGTGTGTTCTCTTTAGAGACCACACATGGATCCACCAGTGTCATTGCATGTGTGCTCTTTTTACTAACAACAACTAGTGTCATTGCATGTGAGTTCTTTTCACATACCACAAATGGATCCACCAGTGTCATTGCATGTGTGTTCTCTTCAGAGACTACACATGGATCCACCAATGTCATTGCATGTGTGTTCTTGTTACCAACAACAACCAGAGTCATTGCATGTGTGTTCTTTTCACATACCACATATGGATCCACCAGTGTCATTGCATGTGTGTTCTTTTCACAATCCACCTATGGATCCACTAGTGTCATTGCAAGTGTGTTCTTTTTACTAACAACAACTTCAGTCATTTCATGACTGTTCTTTTCACATACCACATATGTATCCACTAGTGTCATTGAAATGTGTGTTCTCTTCAGAGACCACACATGGATCAACCAGTGTCATTAAATGTGTGTTCTTTTTACTAGCAACAACTGGAGTCATTGCATGTGTGTTCTTTTCACATACCACATATGGATCCACTAGTGTCATTGCATGTGTGCTCTTTTCACAAGCCACCTATGGTCCACCAGTGTCATTGCATGTGTGTTCTTTTTACTTACAACAACTAGAGTCATTGAAATGTGTGTTCTGTTCACATACCACCTATGGATCCACCAGTGTCATTGCATGTTAGTTCTTTTCACAATCCACCTATGGATCCACCAGTGTCATTGCATGTGTGTTCTTTTTCCTAACAACAACCAGAGTCATTGCATGTGTGTTCTTTTCACATACCACATATGGATCCACCAGTGTCATTGCATGTGTGTTCTTTTTACTAATAACAACTTCAGTCATTTCATGACTGTTCTTTTCACATACCACATATGGATCCACCAGTGTCATTGAAATGTGTGTTCTCTTCAGAGACCACACATGGATCCACCAGTGTCATTGCATGTGTGTTCTTTTTACTAACAACAACTGGAGTCATTGCATGTGTGTTCTTTTCACATACCACATATGGATCCACCAGTGTCATTGCATGTGTGTTCTTTTTACTAATAACAACGTCAGTCATTTCATGACTGTTCTTTTCACATACCACATATGGATCCACCAGTGTCATTGAAATGTGTGTTCTCTTCAGATACCACACATGGATCCACCAGTGTCATTGCATGTGTGTTCTTTTTACTAACAACAACTGGAGTCATTGCATGTGTGTTCTTTTCATATACCACATATGGATCCACCAGGGTGATTGCATGTGTGTTCTTTTCACAATCCACCTATGGATCCACCAGAGTCATTGCATGTGTGTTCTCTTTACTAACAACAACCAGAGTCATTGAAATGTGTGTTCTATTTATATACCACACATGGATCCACTAGTGTCATTGCATGTGTGTTCTTTTTACTAACAACAACCAGAGTCATTGAAATGTGTGTTCTCTTTAGAGACCACACATGGATCCACCAGTGTCATTACATGTGTGTTCTTTTTACTAACAACAACTGGAGTCATTGCATGTGTGTTCTTTTCACATACCATATATGGATCCACTAGTGTCATGGCATGTGTGCTCTTTTCACAATCCACTTATGGATCCACCAGTGTCATTGCATGTGTGTTCTTTTTACTAACAACAACTAGAGTTATTTCATGACTGTTCTTTTCACATACCACATATGGATCCACCAGGGTCATTGCATGTGTGTTCTTTTCACAATCCACCTATGGATCCACTAGTGTCATTGCATGTGTGTTATTTTTACTAACAACAACCAGAGTCATTGAAATGTGTGTTCTCTTTAGAGACCACACATGGATCCACTAGTGTCATTGCATGTGTGCTCTTTTTACTAACAACAACCAGTGTCATTGCATGCGAGTTCTTTTCACATACCACATATGGATCCACCAGTGTCATTGCATGTGTGTTCTCTTCAGAGACTACACATGCATCCACCAATGTCATTGCATGTGTGTTCTTGTTACCAACCACAACCAGAGTCATTGCATGTGTGTTATTTTCACATACCACATATGGATCCACTAGTGTCATTGCATGTGTCCTCTTTTCACAAGCCACCTATGGATCCACCAGTGTCATTGCATGTGTGTTCTTTTTACTAACAACAACTACAGTCATTGAAATGTGTGTTCTGTTCACATACCACCTATGGATCCACAAGTGTCATTGCATGTGTGTTCTTTTCACAATCCACCTATGGATCCACCAGTGTCATTGCATGTGTGTTCTTTTTCCAAACAACAACCAGAGTCATTGCATGTGTGTTCTTTTCACATACCACATATGGATCCACCGGTGTCAGTGCATGTGCGTTCTTTTCACAGTCCACCTATGGATCCACTAGTGTCATAGCATGTGTGTTCTTTTTACTAACAACAATTGGAGTCATTTCCTGACTGTTCTTTTCACGTACCACATATGGATCCGCCAGTGTCATTGAAATGTGTGTTCTCTTCAGAGACCACACATGGATCCACCAGTATCATTGCATGTGTGTTCTTTTTACTAACAACAACTGGAGTCATTGCATGTGTGTTGTTTTCACATACCACATATGGATCCACTAGTGTCATTGCATGTGTGCTCTTTTCACAATCCACACATGGATCCACCAGTGTCATTGCATGTGTGTTCTTTTTACTAACAACAACTAGAGTCATTGCATGTGTGTTCTTTTCACATACCTAATATGGATCCACCAGTGTCATTGCATGTTTGTTCTTTTCACAATCCACCAATGGATCCACTAGTGTCATTGCATGTGCGTTCTTTTTACTAACAACAACCAGAGTGATTGCATGTGTGTTCTTTTCACATACAACATATGGATCCACAAGTGTCATTGCATGTGTGTTCTTTTCACAATCCACCTATGGATCCACCAGTGTCATTGCATGTGTGTTCTTTTTACTAACAACAACTGGAGTCATTTCATGACTGTTCTTTTCATATACCACATATGGATCCACCAGTGTCATTTGAATGTGTGTTCTCTTCAGAGACCACACATGGATCCACCAGTGTCATTGCATGTGTGTTCTTTTTACTAACAACAACTGGAGTCATTGCATGTGTGTTCTTTTCACATACCACATACGGATCCACCAGTGTCACTGCATGTGTGCAATTTTTACTAACAACAACCAGTGTCATTGCATGTGTGTTCTTTTCACATACCACATATGGATCCACCAATCTCATTGCATGTGTGTTCTCTTCAGAGACCACACATGGATCCACCAGTGTCATTGCATGTGTGTTCTTGTTACTAACAACAACCAGAGTCATTGCATGCGTGTTCTTTTCACATACCACATATGGATCCACCAGTGTCATTGCATGTGTGTTCTTTTCACAATCCACCTATGGATCCACCAGTGTCATTGCATGTGTGTTCTTTTTACTAACAACAACTAGAGTCATTTCATGACTGTTCTTTTCACATACCACATATGGATCCACCTGTGTCATTGAAATGTGTGTTCTCTTTAGAGACCACACATGGATCCACCAGTGTCATTAGATGTGTGTTCTTTTTACTAACAACAACTGGAGTCATTACATGTATGTTCTTTTCACATACCACATATGGATCCCCTAGTGTCATTGCATGTGTGCTCTTTTCACAATCCACCTATGGATCCACCAGTGTCATTGCATGTGTGTTCTTTTTACAAACAACACCCAGAGTCATTGAAATGTGTGTTCTTTTCACATACCACATATGGATCCACCAGTGTCATTGCATGTGTGTCCTTTTCACAATCCACCTATGGATCCACCAGTGTCATTGCATGTGTCTTCTTTTTAATAACAACAACCAGTCATTGCATGTGTGTTCTTTTCACATACCGCATATGGATCCACCGGTGTCATTGAAATGTGTGTTTTCTTCAGAGACCACACATGGATCCACCAGTGTCATTGCATGTGTGTTCTTTTTACTAACAACAACCAGAGTCATTGCATGTGTGTTCTTTTCACATACCACATATGGATCCACCAGTGTCATTGCATGTGTGTTCTCTTCAGAGACTACACATGCATCCACCAATGTCATTGCATGTGTGTTCTTGTTACCAACCACAACCAGAGTCATTGCATGTGTGTTCTTTTCACATACCACATATGGATCCACTAGTGTCATTGCATGTGTCCTCTTTTCACAAGCCACCTATGGATCCACCAGTGTCATTGCATGTGTGTTCTTTTTACTAACAACAACTACAGTCATTGAAATGTGTGTTCTGTTCACATACCACCTATGGATCCACAAGTGTCATTGCATGTGTGTTCTTTTCACAATCCACCTATGGATCCACCAGTGTCATTGCATGTGTGTTCTTTTTCCAAACAACAACCAGAGTCATTGCATGTGTGTTCTTTTCACATACCACATATGGATCCACCGGTGTTAGTGCATGTGCGTTCTTTTCACAGTCCACCTATGGATCCACTAGTGTCATAGCATGTGTGTTCTTTTTACTAACAACAATTGGAGTCATTTCCTGACTGTTCTTTTCACGTACCACATATGGATCCGCCAGTGTCATTGAAATGTGTGTTCTCTTCAGAGACGACACATGGATCCACCAGTATCATTGCATGTGTGTTCTTTTTACTAACAACAACTGGAGTCATTGCATGTGTGTTTTTTTCACATACCACATATGGATCCACTAGTGTCATTGCATGTGTGCTCTTTTCACAATCCACACATGGATCCACCAGTGTCATTGCATGTGTGTTCTTTTTACTAACAACAACTAGAGTCATTGCATGTGTGTTCTTTTCACATACCTAATATGGAACCAACAGTGTCATTGCATGTTTGTTCTTTTCACAATCCACCAATGGATCCACTAGTGTCATTGCATGTGCGTTCTTTTTACTAACAACAACCAGAGTGATTGCATGTGTGTTCTTTTCACATACAACATATGGATCCACAAGTGTCATTGCATGTGTGTTCTTTTCACAATCCACCTATGGATCCACCAGTGTCATTGCATGTGTGTTCTTTTTACTAACAACAACTGGAGTCATTTCATGACTGTTCTTTTCATATACCACATATAGATCCACCAGTGTCATTGAAATGTGTGTTCTCTTCAGAGACCACACATGGATCCACCAGTGTCATTGCATGTGTGTTCTTTTTACTAACAACAACTGGAGTCATTGCATGAGTGTTCTTTTCACATACCACATATGGATCCACCATTGTCATTGCATGTGTGTTCTTTTCACAATCCACCTATGGATCCACCAGTGTCATTGCATGTGTGTTCTTTTCACATACCACATACGGATCCACCAGTGTCATTGCATGTGTGCAATTTTTACTAACAACAACCAGTGTCATTGCATGTGTGTTCTTTTCACATACCACATATGGATCCACCAATCTCATTGCATGTGTGTTCTCTTCAGAGACCACACATGGATCCACCAGTGTCATTGCATGTGTGTTCTTGTTACTAACAACAACCAGAGTCATTGCATGAGTGTTCTTTTCACATACCACATATGGATCCACCATTGTCATTGCATGTGTGTTCTTTTCACAATCCACCTATGGATCCACCAGTGTCATTGCATGTGTGTTCTTTTTACTAACAACAACTGGAGTCATTTCATGACTGTTCTTTTCACATACCACATATGGATCCACCTGTGTCATTGAAATGTGTGTTCTCTTTAGAGACCACACATGGATCCACCAGTGTCATTACATGTGTGTTCTTTTTACTAACAACAACTGGAGTCATTACATGTATGTTCTTTTCACATACCACATATGGATCCCCTAGTGTCATTGCATGTGTGCTCTTTTCACAATCCACCTATGGATCCACCAGTGTCATTGCATGTGTGTTCTTTTTACAAACAACACCCAGAGTCATTGAAATGTGTGTTCTTTTCACATACCACATATGGATCCACCAGTGTCATTGCATGTGTGTCCTTTTCACAATCCACCTATGGATCCACTAGTGTCATTGCATGTGTCTTCTTTTTAATAACAACAACCAGTCATTGCATGTGTGTTCTTTTCACATACCGCATATGGATCCACCGGTGTCATTGAAATGTGTGTTTTCTTCAGAGACCACACATGGATCCACCAGTGTCATTGCATGTGTGTTCTTTTTACTAACAACAACCAGAGTCATTGCATGTGTGTTCTTTTCACATACCACATATGGATCCACCAGTGTCATTCCATGTGTGTTCTTTCACAATCCACCTATGGATCCACCAGTGTCATTGCGTGTGTGTTCTTTTTACTAACAACAACTAGAATCATTTCATGACTGTTCTTTTCACATACCACACATGGATCCACCAGTGTCATTGCATGTGTGTTATTTTTAGTAACAATAACTGGAGTCATTCCATGTGTGTTCTTTTCACATACCACATATGGATCCACTAGTGTCATTGCATGTGTTCTCTTTTCACAATCCACCTATGGATCCACCAGTGTCATTGCATGTGTGTTCTTTTTACTAACACCAACCAGAGTCATTGAAATGTGTGTTCTTTTCATATACCACCTATGGATCCACCGGTGTCATTGCATGTGTGTTCTTTTCACAATCCACCTATGGATCCACCAGTGTCATTGCATGTGTTTTCTTTTTTCTAACAACAACCAGAGTCATTGCACGTGTGTTGTTTTCACATACCACATATGGATCCACCAGTGTCATTGCATGTGTGTTCTTTTCCCAATCCACCTATGGATCCACCAGTGTCATTGCATGTGTGTTCTTTTTACTAACAACCAGAGTCATTGGAATGTGTGTTCTTTTCACATACCACATATGGATCCACCAGTGTCATTGCATGTGTGTTCTTTTCCCAATCCACCTATGGATCCACCAGTGTCATTGCATGTGTGTTCTTTTTACTAACAACCAGAGTCATTGAAATGTGTGTTCTTTTCACATACCACCTATGGATCCACCAGTGTCATTGCATGTGTGTTCTTTTCACAATCCACAAGTGTCATTGCATGTGTGATCTTTTTACTAACAACAACTAGAGTCATTTCATGACTGTTGTTTTCACATACCACATATGGATCCACCAGTGTCATTGAAATGTGTGTTCTCTTCAAAGACCACACATGGATCCACCAGTGTCATTGCATGTGTGTTCTTTTTACTAACAACAACTGGAGTCATTCCATGTGTGTTCTTTTCACATACCACATACGGATCCACCAGTGTCATTGCATGTGTGCAATTTTTACTAACAACAACCAGTGTCATTGCATGTGTGTTCTTTTCACATACCACATATGGATCCACCAGTGTCATTGCATTTGTGTTCTCTTTAGAGACCACACATGGATCCACCAGTGTCATTGCATGTGTGTTCTTGTTACTAACAACAACCAGAGTCATTGCATGCGTGTTCTTTTCACATACCACATATGGATCCACCAGTGTCATTGCATGTGTGGTCTTTTCACAATCCACCTATGGTTCCACTAGTGTCATTGCATGTGTCTTCTTTTTACTAACAACAACCAGAGTCATTGCATGTGTGTTCTTTTCACATACCACATATGGATCCACCGGTGTCATTGAAATGTGTGTTCTCTTCAGAGACCACACATGGATCCACCAGTGTCATTGCATGTGTGTTCTTTTTACTAACAACAACTGGAGTCATTGCATGTGTGTTCTTTTCACATACCACATACGGATCCACCAGTGTCATTGCATGTGTGCAATTTTTACTAACAACAACCAGTGTCATTGCATGTGTGTTCTTTTCACATACCACATATGGATCCACCAATGTCATTGCATGTGTGTTCTCTTCAGAGACCACA
Source organism: Avena sativa (assembly GCA_916181665.1). NCBI lineage: Eukaryota > Viridiplantae > Streptophyta > Magnoliopsida > Poales > Poaceae > Avena > Avena sativa. The sequence continues at coordinate 36,091,625 of OV702290.1, forward strand.
CATGGATCCACCAGTGTCATTGCATGTGTGTTCTTGTTACTAACAACAACCAGAGTCATTGCATGCGTGTTCTTTTCACATACCACATATGGATCCACCAGTGCCATTGCATGTGTGTTCTTTTCACAATCCACCTATGGATCCACCAGTGTCATTGCATGTGTGTTCTTTTTACTAACAACAACTGGAGTCATTTCATGACTGTTCTTTTCACATACCACATATGGATCCACCTGTGTCATTGAAATTTGTGTTCTCTTTAGAGACCATACATGGATCCACCAGTGTCATTACATGTGTGTTCTTTTTAGTAACAACAACTGGAGTCATTACATGTATGTTCTTTTCACATACCACATATGGATCCCCTAGTGTCATTGCATGTGTGCTCTTTTCACAATCCACCTATGGATCCACCAGTGTCATTGCATGTGTGTTCTTTTTACAAACAACACCCAGAGTCATTGAAATGTGTGTTCTTTTCACATACCACATATGGATCCACCAGTGTCATTGCATGTGTGTCCTTTTCACAATCCACCTATGGATCCACCAGTGTCATTGCATGTGTCTTCTTTTTAATAACAACAACCAGTCATTGCATGTGTGTTCTTTTCACATACCGCATATGGATCCACCGGTGTCATTGAAATGTGTGTTTTCTTCAGAGACCACACATGGATCCACCAGTGTCATTGCATGTGTGTTCTTTTTACTAACAACAACCAGAGTCATTGCATGTGTGTTCTTTTCACATACCACATATGGATCCACTAGTGTCATTCCATGTGTGTTCTTTCACAATCCACCTATGGATCCACCAGTGTCATTGCGTGTGTGTTCTTTTTACTAACAACCACTAGAATCATTTCATGACTGTTCTTTTCACATACCACACATGGATCCACCAGTGTCATTGCATGTGTGTTATTTTTAGTAACAACAACTGGAGTCATTCCATGTGTGTTCTTTTCACATACCACATATGGATCCACTAGTGTCATTACATGTGTTCTCTTTTCACAATCCACCTATTGATCCACCAGTGTCAGTGCATGTGTGTTCTTTTTACTAACACCAACCAGAGTCATTGAAATGTGTGTTCTTTTCACATACCACCTATGGATCCACCGGTGTCATTGCATGTGTGTTCTTTTCACAATCCACCTATGGATCCACCAGTGTCATTGCATGTGTGTTCTTTTTACTAACAACAACCAGAGTCATTGTACGTGTGTTGTTTTCACATACCACATATGGATCCACCAGTGTCATTGCATGTGTGTTCTTTTCCCAATCCACCTATGGATCCACCAGTGTCATTGCATGTGTGTTCTTTTTACTAACAACCAGAGTCATTGAAATGTGTGTTCTTTTCACATACCACATATGGATCCACCAGTGTCATTGCATGTGTGTTCTTTTCCCAATCCACCTATGGATCCACCAGTGTCATTGCATGTGTGTTCTTTTTACTAACAACCAGAGTCATTGAAATGTGTGTTCTTTTCACATACCACCTATGGATCCACCAGTGTCATTGCATGTGTGTTCTTTTCACAATCCACAAGTGTCATTCCATGTGTGATCTTATTACTAACAACAACTAGAGTCATTTCATGACTGTTGTTTTCACATACCACATATGGATCCACCAGTGTCTTTGCTTGTGTGTTCGTTTTACTAACAACAACTGGAGTCATTGCATGTGTGTTCTTTTCACATACCACATACGGATCCACCAGTGTCATTGCATGTGTGCAATTTTTACTAACAACAACCAGTGTCATTGCATGTGTGTTCTTTTCACATACCACATATGGATCCACCAGTGTCATTGCATTTGTGTTCTCTTTAGAGACCACACATGGATCCACCAGTGTCATTGCATGTGTGTTCTTGTTACTAACAACAACCAGAGTCATTGCATGCGTGTTATTTTCACATACCACATATGGATCCACCAGTGTCATTGCATGTGTGTTCTTTTCACAATCCACCTATGGTTCCACTAGTGTCATTGCATGTGTCTTCTTTTTACTAACAACAACCAGAGTCATTGCATGTGTGTTCTTTTCACATACCACATATGGATCCACCGGTGTCATTGAAATGTGTGTTCTCTTCAGAGACCACACATGGATCCACCAGTGTCATTGCATGTGTGTTCTTTTTACTAACAACAACTGGAGTCATTGCATGTGTGTTCTTTTCACATACCACATACGGATCCACCAGTGTCATTGCATGTGTGCAATTTTTACTAACAACAACCAGTGTCATTGCATGTGTGTTCTTTTCACATACCACATATGGATCCACCAATGTCATTGCATGTGTGTTCTCTTCAGAGACCACACATGGATCCACCAGTGTCATTGCATGTGTGTTCTTGTTACTAACAACAACCAGAGTCATTGCATGCGTGTTCTTTTCACATACCACATATGGATCCACCAGTGCCATTGCATGTGTGTTCTTTTCACAATCCACCTATGGATCCACCAGTGTCATTGCATGTGTGTTCTTTTTACTAACAACAACTGGAGTCATTTCATGACTGTTCTTTTCACATACCACATATGGATCCACCTGTGTCATTGAAATTTGTGTTCTCTTTAGAGACCATACATGGATCCACCAGTGTCATTACATGTGTGTTCTTTTTAGTAACAACAACTGGAGTCATTACATGTATGTTATTTTCACATACCACATATGGATCCCCTAGTGTCATTGCATGTGTGCTCTTTTCACAATCCACCTATGGATCCACCAGTGTCATTGCATGTGTGTTCTTTTTACAAACAACACCCAGAGTCATTGAAATGTGTGTTCTTTTCACATACCACATATGGATCCACCAGTGTCATTGCATGTGTGTCCTTTTCACAATCCACCTATGGATCCACCAGTGTTATTGCATGTGTCTTCTTTTTAATAACAACAACCAGTCATTGCATGTGTGTTCTTTTCACATACCGCATATGGATCCACCGGTGTCATTGAAATGTGTGTTTTCTTCAGAGACCACACATGGATCCACCAGTGTCATTGCATGTGTGTTCTTTTTACTAACAACAACCAGAGTCATTGCATGTGTGTTCTTTTCACATACCACATATGGATCCACTAGTGTCATTCCATGTGTGTTCTTTCACAATCCACCTATGGATCCACCAGTGTCATTGCGTGTGTGTTCTTTTTACTAACAACCACTAGAATCATTTCATGACTGTTCTTTTCACATACCACACATGGATCCACCAGTGTCATTGCATGTGTGTTATTTTTAGTAACAACAACTGGAGTCATTCCATGTGTGTTCTTTTCACATACCACATATGGATCCACTAGTGTCATTACATGTGTTCTCTTTTCACAATCCACCTATTGATCCACCAGTGTCAGTGCATGTGTGTTCTTTTTACTAACACCAACCAGAGTCATTGAAATGTGTGTTCTTTTCACATACCACCTATGGATCCACCGGTGTCATTGCATGTGTGTTCTTTTCACAATCCACCTATGGATCCACCAGTGTCATTGCATGTGTGTTCTTTTTACTAACAACAACCAGAGTCATTGTACGTGTGTTGTTTTCACATACCACATATGGATCCACCAGTGTCATTGCATGTGTGTTCTTTTCCCAATCCACCTATGGATCCACCAGTGTCATTGCATGTGTGTTCTTTTTACTAACAACCAGAGTCATTGAAATGTGTGTTCTTTTCACATACCACATATGGATCCACCAGTGTCATTGCATGTGTGTTCTTTTCCCAATCCACCTATGGATCCACCAGTGTCATTGCATGTGTGTTCTTTTTACTAACAACCAGAGTCATTGAAATGTGTGTTCTTTTCACATACCACCTATGGATCCACCAGTGTCATTGCATGTGTGTTCTTTTCACAATCCACAAGTGTCATTCCATGTGTGATCTTATTACTAACAACAACTAGAGTCATTTCATGACTGTTGTTTTCACATACCACATATGGATCCACCAGTGTCTTTGCTTGTGTGTTCGTTTTACTAACAACAACTGGAGTCATTGCATGTGTGTTCTTTTCACATACCACATACGGATCCACCAGTGTCATTGCATGTGTGCAATTTTTACTAACAACAACCAGTGTCATTGCATGTGTGTTCTTTTCACATACCACATATGGATCCACCAGTGTCATTGCATTTGTGTTCTCTTTAGAGACCACACATGGATCCACCAGTGTCATTGCATGTGTGTTCTTTTTACAAACAACACCCAGAGTCATTGAAATGTGTGTTCTTTTCACATACCACATATGGATCCACCAGTGTCATTGCATGTGTGTCCTTTTCACAATCCACCTATGGATCCACCAGTGTCATTGCATGTGTCTTCTTTTTAATAACAACAACCAGTCATTGCATGTGTGTTCTTTTCACATACCGCATATGGATCCACCGGTGTCATTGAAATGTGTGTTTTCTTCAGAGACCACACATGGATCCACCAGTGTCATTGCATGTGTGTTCTTTTTACTAACAACAACCAGAGTCATTGCATGTGTGTTCTTTTCACATACCACATATGGATCCACTAGTGTCATTCCATGTGTGTTCTTTCACAATCCACCTATGGATCCACCAGTGTCATTGCGTGTGTGTTCTGTTTACTAACAACCACTAGAATCATTTCATGACTCTTCTTTTCACATACCACACATGGATCCACCAGTGTCATTGCATGTGTGTTATTTTTAGTAACAACAACTGGAGTCATTCCATGTGTGTTCTTTTCACATACCACATATGGATCCACTAGTGTCATTGCATGTGTTCTCTTTTCACAATCCACCTATTGATCCACCAGTGTCAGTGCATGTGTGTTCTTTTTACTAACACCAACCAGAGTCATTGAAATGTGTGTTCTTTTCACATACCACCTATGGATCCACCGGTGTCATTGCATGTGTGTTCTTTTCACAATCCACCTATGGATCCACCAGTGTCATTGCATGTGTGTTCTTTTTACTAACAACAACCAGAGTCATTGTACGTGTGTTGTTTTCACATACCACATATGGATCCACCAGTGTCATTGCATGTGTGTTCTTTTCCCAATCCACCTATGGATCCACCAGTGTCATTGCATGTGTGTTCTTTTTACTAACAACCAGAGTCATTGAAATGTGTGTTCTTTTCACATACCACATATGGATCCACCAGTGTCATTGCATGTGTGTTCTTTTCCCAATCCACCTATGGATCCACCAGTGTCATTGCATGTGTGTTCTTTTTACTAACAACCAGAGTCATTGAAATGTGTGTTCTTTTCACATACCACCTATGGATCCACCAGTGTCATTGCATGTGTGTTCTTTTCACAATCCACAAGTGTCATTCCATGTGTGATCTTATTACTAACAACAACTAGAGTCATTTCATGACTGTTGTTTTCACATACCACATATGGATCCACCAGTGTCTTTGCTTGTGTGTTCGTTTTACTAACAACAACTGGAGTCATTGCATGTGTGTTCTTTTCACATACCACATACGGATCCACCAGTGTCATTGCATGTGTGCAATTTTTACTAACAACAACCAGTGTCATTGCATGTGTGTTCTTTTCACATACCACATATGGATCCACCAGTGTCATTGCATTTGTGTTCTCTTTAGAGACCACACATGGATCCACCAGTGTCATTGCATGTGTGTTCTTGTTACTAACAACAACCAGAGTCATTGCATGTGTGTTCTTTTCACATACAACATATGGATCCACCAGTGTCATTGCATGTGTGTTCTTTTCACAATCCACCTATGGTTCCACTAGTGTCATTGCATGTGTCTTCTTTTTACTAACAACAACCAGAGTCATTGCATGTGTGTTCTTTTCACATACCACATATGGATTCACCGGTGTCATTGAAATGTGTGTTCTCTTCAGAGACCACACATGGATCCACCAGTGTCATTGCATGTGTGTTCTTTTTACTAACAACAACCAGAGTCATTGCATGTGTTTTTTTCACATACCACATATGGATCCACCAGTGTCATTGCATGTGTGTTCTTTCACAATCCACCTATGGATCCACCAATGTCATTGTGTGTGTGTTCTTTTTACTAACAACAACTAGAGTCATTTCATGACTCTTCTTTTCACATACCACACATGGATCCACCAGTGTCATTGCATGTGTGTTCTTTTTAGTAACAACAACTGGAGTCATTGCATGTGTGTTCTTTTCACATACCACATATGGATCCACTAGTGTCATTGCATGTGTTCTCTTTTCACAATCCACCTATGGATCCACCAGTGTCATTGCATGTGTGTTCTTTTTACTAACACCAACCAGAGTCATTGAAATGTGTGTTCTTTTCACATACTACCTATGGATCCACCAGTGTCATTGCATGTGTGTTCTTTTCACAATCAACCTATGGATCCACCAGTGTCATTGCATGTGTGTTCTTTTTACTAACAACAACCAGAGTCATTGCACGTGTGTTGTTTTCACATACCACATATGGATCCACTAGTGTCATTGCATGTGTGTTCTTTTCCCAATCCACCTATGGATCCACCAGTGTCATTGCATGTGTGTTCTTTTTACTAACAACCAGAGTCATTGAAATGTGTGTTCTTTTCACATACCACATATGGATCCACCAGTGTCATTGCATGTGTGTTCTTTTCCCAATCCACCTATGGATCCACCAGTGTCATTGCATGTGTGTTCTTTTTACTAACAACCAGAGTCATTGAAATGTGTGTTCTTTTCACATACCACCTATGGATCCACCAGTGTCATTGCATGTGTGTTCTTTTCACAATCCACAAGTGTCATTCCATGTGTGATCTTATTACTAACAACAACTAGAGTCATTTCATGACTGTTGTTTTCACATACCACATATGGATCCACCAGTGTCTTTGCTTGTGTGTTCGTTTTACTAACAACAACTGGAGTCATTGCATGTGTGTTCTTTTCACATACCACATACGGATCCACCAGTGTCATTGCATGTGTGCAATTTTTACTAACAACAACCAGTGTCATTGCATGTGTGTTCTTTTCACATACCACATATGGATCCACCAGTGTCATTGCATTTGTGTTCTCTTTAGAGACCACACATGGATCCACCAGTGTCATTGCATGTGTGTTCTTGTTACTAACAACAACCAGAGTCATTGCATCTGTGTTCTTTTCACATACCACATATGGATCCACCAGTGTCATTGCATGTGTGTTCTTTTCACAATCCACCTATGGTTCCACTAGTGTCATTGCATGTGTCTTCTTTTTACTAACAACAACCAGAGTCATTGCATGTGTGTTCTTTTCACATACCACATATGGATTCACCGGTGTCATTGAAATGTGTGTTCTCTTCAGAGACCACACATGGATCCACCAGTGTCATTGCATGTGTGTTCTTTTTACTAACAACAACCAGAGTCATTGCATGTGTTTTTTTCACATACCACATATGGATCCACCAGTGTCATTGCATGTGTGTTCTTTCACAATCCACCTATGGATCCACCAATGTCATTGTGTGTGTGTTCTTTTTACTAACAACAACTAGAGTCATTTCATGACTCTTCTTTTCACATACCACACATGGATCCACCAGTGTCATTGCATGTGTGTTCTTTTTAGTAACAACAACTGGAGTCATTGCATGTGTGTTCTTTTCACATACCACATATGGATCCACTAGTGTCATTGCATGTGTTCTCTTTTCACAATCCACCTATGGATCCACCAGTGTCATTGCATGTGTGTTCTTTTTACTAACACCAACCAGAGTCATTGAAATGTGTGTTCTTTTCACATACTACCTATGGATCCACCAGTGTCATTGCATGTGTGTTCTTTTCACAATCAACCTATGGATCCACCAGTGTCATTGCATGTGTGTTCTTTTTACTAACAACAACCAGAGTCATTGCACGTGTGTTGTTTTCACATACCACATATGGATCCACTAGTGTCATTGCATGTGTGTTCTTTTCCCAATCCACCTATGGATCCACCAGTGTCATTGCATGTGTGTTCTTTTTACTAACAACCAGAGTCATTGAAATGTGTGTTCTTTTCACATACCACCTATGGATCCACCAGTGTCATTGCATGTGTGTTCTTTTCACAATCAACCTATGGATCCACCAGTGTCATTGCATTGGTGTTCTTTTTACTAACAACAACCAGAGTCATTGCACATGTGTTTTTTTCACATACCACATATGGATCCACTAGTGTCATTGCATGTCTGTTCTTTTCCCAATCCACCTATGGATCCACCAGTGTCATTGCATGTGTGTTCTTTTTACTAACAACCAGAGTCATTGAAATGTGTGTTCTTTTCACATACCACATATGGATCCACCAGTGTCATTGCATGTGTGTTCTTTTCCCAATCCACCTATGGATCCACCAGTGTCATTGCATGTGTGTTCTTTTTACTAACAACCAGAGTCATTGAAATGTGTGTTCTTTTCACATACCACATATGGATCCACAAGTGTCATTGCATGTGTGTTCTTTTTACTAACAACCAGAGTCATTGAAATGTGTGTTCTTTTCACATACCACCTATGGATCCACCAGTGTCATTGCATGTGTGTTCTTTTCACAATCCACCTATGGATCCACCAGTGTCATTGCATGTGTCTTCTTTTTACTAACAACAACTAGAGTCATTTCATGACTGTTCTTTTCACATACCACATATGGATCCACCAGTGTCATTACATGTGTGTTCTTTTTACTAACAACAACTGGAGTCATTGCATGTGTGTTCTTTTCACATACCACATACGGATCCACCAGTGTCATTGCATGTGTGCAATTTTTACTAACAACAACCAGTGTCATTGCATGTGTGTTCTTTTCACATACCACATATGGATCCACCAGTGTCATTGCATGTGTGTTCTCTTTAGAGACCACACATGGATCCACCAGTGTCATTGCATGTGTGTTCTTTTTACTAACACCAACCAGAGTCATTGCATGTGTGTTCTTTTCACATACCACATATGGATCCACCAGTGTCATTGCATGTGTGTTCTTTTCACAATCCACCTATGGATCCACCAGTGTCATTGCATGTGTGTTCTTTTTACTAACAACAACTGGAGTCATTTCATGACTCTTCTTTTCACATACCACATATGGATCCACCTGTGTCATTGAAATGTGTGTTCTCTTTAGATACCACACATGGATCCACCAGTGTCATTGCATGTGTGTTCTTGTTACTAAACAACAACCAGCCATTGCATGCGTGTTATTTTCACATACCACATATGGATCCACCAGTGTCATTGCATGTGTGTTCTTTTCACAATCCACCTATGGATCCACCTGTGTCATTGCATGTGTCTTCTTTTTACTCACAACAACCAGAGTCATTGCATGTGTGTTCTTTTTCACATACCACATATGGATCCACCGGTGTCAAATGTGTGTTCTCTTCAGAGACCACACATGGATCCACCAGTGTCATTGCATGTGTGTTCTTTTTACTAACAACAACTAGAGTCATTGCATGTGTGTTCTTTCACAATCCACCTATGGATCCACCAGTGTCATTGCGTGTGTGTTCTTTTTACTAACAACAACTAGAATCATTTCATGACTGTTCTTTTCACATACAACACATGGATCCACCAGTGTCATTGCATGTGTGTTCTTTTTACTAACAACAACTGGAGTCATTGCATGTGTGTTCTTTTCACATACCACATATGGATCCACTAGTGTCATTGCATGTGTTCTCTTTTCACAATCCACCTATGGATCCACCAGTGTCATTGCATGTGTGTTCTTTTTACTAACACCAACCAGATTCATTGAAACGTGTTCTTTTCACATACCACTTACGGATCCACCAGTGTCATTGCATGTGGGTTCTTTTTACTAACAACAACCAGAGTCATTGCACGTGTGTTGTTTTCACATACCACATATGGATCCACTAGTGTCATTGCATGTGTTCTCTTTTCACAATCCACCTATGGATCCACCAGTGTCATTGCATGTGTGTTCTTTTTACTAACACCAACCAGAGTCATTGAAATGTGTGTTCTTTTCACATACTACCTATGGATCCACCAGTGTCATTGCATGTGTGTTCTTTTCACAATCAACCTATGGATCCACCAGTGTCATTGCATGTGTGTTCTTTTTACTAACAACAACCAGAGTCATTGCACGTGTGTTGTTTTCACATACCACATATGGATCCACTAGTGTCATTGCATGTGTGTTCTTTTCCCAATCCACCTATGGATCCACCAGTGTCATTGCATGTGTGTTCTTTTTACTAACAACCAGAGTCATTGAAATGTGTGTTCTTTTCACATACCACATATGGATCCACCAGTGTCATTGCATGTGTGTTCTTTTCCCAATCCACCTATGGATCCACCAGTGTCATTGCATGTGTGTTCTTTTTACTAACAACCAGAGTCATTGAAATGTGTGTTCTTTTCACATACCACCTATGGATCCACCAGTGTCATTGCATGTGTGTTCTTTTCACAATCCACAAGTGTCATTCCATGTGTGATCTTATTACTAACAACAACTAGAGTCATTTCATGACTGTTGTTTTCACATACCACATATGGATCCACCAGTGTCTTTGCTTGTGTGTTCGTTTTACTAACAACAACTGGAGTCATTGCATGTGTGTTCTTTTCACATACCACATACGGATCCACCAGTGTCATTGCATGTGTGCAATTTTTACTAACAACAACCAGTGTCATTGCATGTGTGTTCTTTTCACATACCACATATGGATCCACCAGTGTCATTGCATTTGTGTTCTCTTTAGAGACCACACATGGATCCACCAGTGTCATTGCATGTGTGTTCTTGTTACTAACAACAACCAGAGTCATTGCATGTGTGTTCTTTTCACATACCACATATGGATCCACCAGTGTCATTGCATGTGTGTTCTTTTCACAATCCACCTATGGTTCCACTAGTGTCATTGCATGTGTCTTCTTTTTACTAACAACAACCAGAGTCATTGCATGTGTGTTCTTTTCACATACCACATATGGATTCACCGGTGTCATTGAAATGTGTGTTCTCTTCAGAGACCACACATGGATCCACCAGTGTCATTGCATGTGTGTTCTTTTTACTAACAACAACCAGAGTCATTGCATGTGTTTTTTTCACATACCACATATGGATCCACCAGTGTCATTGCATGTGTGTTCTTTCACAATCCACCTATGGATCCACCAATGTCATTGTGTGTGTGTTCTTTTTACTAACAACAACTAGAGTCATTTCATGACTCTTCTTTTCACATACCACACATGGATCCACCAGTGTCATTGCATGTGTGTTCTTTTTAGTAACAACAACTGGAGTCATTGCATGTGTGTTATTTTCACATACCACATATGGATCCACTAGTGTCATTGCATGTGTTCTCTTTTCACAATCCACCTATGGATCCACCAGTGTCATTGCATGTGTGTTCTTTTTACTAACACCAACCAGAGTCATTGAAATGTGTGTTCTTTTCACATACTACCTATGGATCCACCAGTGTCATTGCATGTGTGTTCTTTTCACAATCAACCTATGGATCCACCAGTGTCATTGCATGTGTGTTCTTTTTACTAACAACAACCAGAGTCATTGCACGTGTGTTGTTTTCACATACCACATATGGATCCACTAGTGTCATTGCATGTGTGTTCTTTTCCCAATCCACCTATGGATCCACCAGTGTCATTGCATGTGTGTTCTTTTTACTAACAACCAGAGTCATTGAAATGTGTGTTCTTTTCACATACCACCTATGGATCCACCAGTGTCATTGCATGTGTGTTCTTTTCACAATCAACCTATGGATCCACCAGTGTCATTGCATTGGTGTTCTTTTTACTAACAACAACCAGAGTCATTGCACATGTGTTTTTTTCACATACCACATATGGATCCACTAGTGTCATTGCATGTCTGTTCTTTTCCCAATCCACCTATGGATCCACCAGTGTCATTGCATGTGTGTTCTTTTTACTAACAACCAGAGTCATTGAAATGTGTGTTCTTTTCACATACCACATATGGATCCACCAGTGTCATTGCATGTGTGTTCTTTTCCCAATCCACCTATGGATCCACCAGTGTCATTGCATGTGTGTTCTTTTTACTAACAACCAGAGTCATTGAAATGTGTGTTCTTTTCACATACCACATATGGATCCACAAGTGTCATTGCATGTGTGTTCTTTTTACTAACAACCAGAGTCATTGAAATGTGTGTTCTTTTCACATACCACCTATGGATCCACCAGTGTCATTGCATGTGTGTTCTTTTCACAATCCACCTATGGATCCACCAGTGTCATTGCATGTGTCTTCTTTTTACTAACAACAACTAGAGTCATTTCATGACTGTTCTTTTCACATACCACATATGGATCCACCAGTGTCATTACATGTGTGTTCTTTTTACTAACAACAACTGGAGTCATTGCATGTGTGTTCTTTTCACATACCACATACGGATCCACCAGTGTCATTGCATGTGTGCAATTTTTACTAACAACAACCAGTGTCATTGCATGTGTGTTCTTTTCACATACCACATATGGATCCACCAGTGTCATTGCATGTGTGTTCTCTTTAGAGACCACACATGGATCCACCAGTGTCATTGCATGTGTGTTCTTTTTACTAACACCAACCAGAGTCATTGCATGTGTGTTCTTTTCACATACCACATATGGATCCACCAGTGTCATTGCATGTGTGTTCTTTTCACAATCCACCTATGGATCCACCAGTGTCATTGCATGTGTGTTCTTTTTACTAACAACAACTGGAGTCATTTCATGACTCTTCTTTTCACATACCACATATGGATCCACCTGTGTCATTGAAATGTGTGTTCTCTTTAGATACCACACATGGATCCACCAGTGTCATTGCATGTGTGTTCTTGTTACTAAACAACAACCAGTCATTGCATGCGTGTTATTTTCACATACCACATATGGATCCACCAGTGTCATTGCATGTGTGTTCTTTTCACAATCCACCTATGGATCCACCTGTGTCATTGCATGTGTCTTCTTTTTACTCACAACAACCAGAGTCATTGCATGTGTGTTCTTTTTCACATACCACATATGGATCCACCGGTGTCAAATGTGTGTTCTCTTCAGAGACCACACATGGATCCACCAGTGTCATTGCATGTGTGTTCTTTTTACTAACAACAACTAGAGTCATTGCATGTGTGTTCTTTCACAATCCACCTATGGATCCACCAGTGTCATTGCGTGTGTGTTCTTTTTACTAACAACAACTAGAATCATTTCATGACTGTTCTTTTCACATACAACACATGGATCCACCAGTGTCATTGCATGTGTGTTCTTTTTACTAACAACAACTGGAGTCATTGCATGTGTGTTCTTTTCACATACCACATATGGATCCACTAGTGTCATTGCATGTGTTCTCTTTTCACAATCCACCTATGGATCCACCAGTGTCATTGCATGTGTGTTCTTTTTACTAACACCAACCAGATTCATTGAAACGTGTTCTTTTCACATACCACTTACGGATCCACCAGTGTCATTGCATGTGGGTTCTTTTTACTAACAACAACCAGAGTCATTGCACGTGTGTTGTTTTCACATACCACATATGGATCCACTAGTGTCATTGCATGTGTGTTCTTTTCCCAATCCACCTATGGATCCACCAGTGTCATTGCATGTGTGTTCTTTTTACTAACAACCAGAGTCATTGAAATGTGTGTTCTTTTCACATACCACATATGGATCCACCAGTGTCATTGCATGTGTGTTCTTTTCCCAATCCACCTATGGATCCACCAGTGTCATTGCATGTGTGTTCTTTTTACTAACAACCAGAGTCATTGAAATGTGTGTTCTTTTCACATACCACCTATGGATCCACCAGGGTCATTGCATGTGTGTTCTTTTTACTAACAACAACTAGAGTCATTTCATGACTGTTCTTTTCACATACCACATATGGATCCACCAGTGTCATTGAAATGTGTGTTCTCTTCAGAGACCACACATGGATCCACCAGTGTCATTGCATGTGTGTTCTTTTTACTAACAACAAATGGAGTCATTGCATGTGTGTTCTTTTCACATACCACATACGGATCCACCAGTGTCATTGCATGTGTGCAATGTTTACTAACAACAACCAGTGTCATTGCATGTGTGTTCTTTTCACATACCACATATGGATCCACCAGTGTCATTGCATCTGTGTTCTCTTTAGAGACCACACATGGATCCACCAGTGTCATTGCATGTGTGTTCTTGTTACTAACAACAACCAGAGTCATTGCATGCGTGTTCTTTTCACATACCACATATGGATCCACCAGTGTCATTGCATGTGTGTTCTTTGCACAATCGACCTATGGAATCACCGGTGTCATTGCATGTGTGTTCTTTTTACTAACAACAACTGGAGTCATTTCATGACTGTTCTTTTCACATACCACATATGGATCCACCTGTGTCATTGAAATGTGTGTTCTCTTTAGAGACCACACATGGATCCACCAGTGTCATTACATGTGTGTTCTTTTTACTAACAACAATTGGAGTCATTACATGTATGTTCTTTTCGCATACCACATATGGATCCCCTAGTGTCATTGCATGTGTGCTCTTTTCACAATCCACCTATGGATCCACCAGTGTCATTGCATGTGTGTTCTTTATACTAACAACACCCAGAGTCATTGAAATGTGTGTTCTTTTCACATACCATCTATGGATCCACCAGTGTCATTGCATGTATGTTCTTTTCACAATCCACCTATGGATCCACCAGTGTCATTGCATGTATGTTCTTTTTACTAACAACAACTGGAGTCATTTCATGACTGTTCTTTTCACATACCACATACGGATCCACCAGTGTCATTGAAATGTGTGTTCTCTTTAGAGACCACACATGGATCCACCAGTGTCATTGCATGTGTGTTCTTTTTACTAACAACAACCAGAGTCATTGCATGTGTGTTCTTTTCACATACCACATATGGATCCACCAGTGTCATTCCATGTGTGTTCTTTCACAATCCACCTATGGATCCACCAGTGTCATTGCATGTGTGTTCTTTTTACTAACAACAACTAGAATCATTTCATGACTGTTCTTTTCACATACCACACATGGATCCACCAGTGTCATTGCATGTGTGTTCTTTTTAGTAACAACAACTGGAGTCATTCCATGTGTGTTCTTTTCACATACCACATATGGATCCACTAGTGTCATTGCATGTGTTGTCTTTTCACAATCCACCTATGGATCCACCAGTGTCATTGCATGTGTGTTCTTTTTACTAACACCAACCAGAGTCATTGAAATGTGTGTTCTTTTCACATACCACCTATGGATCCACCAGTGTCATTCCATGTGTGTTCTTTTCACAATCCACCTATGGATCCACCAGTGTCATTGCATGTGTGTTCTTTTTACTAACAACAACCAGAGTCATTGCACGTGTGTTGTTTTCACATACCACATATGGATCCACCAGTGTCATTGCATGTGTGTTCTTTCCCAATCCACCTATGGATCCACCAGTGTCATTGCATGTGTGTTCTTTTTACTAACAACCAGAGTCATTGAAATGTGTGTTCTTTTCACATACCACATATGGATCCACCAGTGTCATTGCATGTGTGTTCTTTTCCCAATCCACCTATGGATCCACCAGTGTCATTGCATGTGTGTTCTTTTTGCTAACAACCAGAGTCATTGAAATGTGTGTTGTTTTCACATACCACCTATGGATCCACGAGTGACATTGCATGTGTGATCTTTTCACAATCCACCAGTGTCATTGCATGTGTGATCTTTTTACTAACAACAACTAGAGTCATTTCATGACTGTTCTTTTCACATACCACATATGGATCCACCAATGTCATTGAAATGTGTGTTCTCTTCAGAGACCACACATGGATCCACCAGTGTCATTGCATGTGTGTTCTTTTTACTAACAACAAATGGAGTCATTGCATGTGTGTTCTTTTCACATACCACATACGGATCCACCAGTGTCATTGCATGTGTGCAATGTTTACTAACAACAACCAGTGTCATTGCATGTGTGTTCTTTTCACATACCTCATATGGATCCACCAGTGTCATTGCATCTGTGTTCTCTTTAGAGACCACACATGGATCCACCAGTGTCATTGCATGTGTGTTCTTGTTACTAACAACAACCAGAGTCATTGCATGCGTGTTCTTTTCACATACCACATATGGATCCACCAGTGTCATTGCATGTGTGTTCTTTTCACAATCGACCTATGGAATCACCGGTGTCATTGCATGTGTGTTCTTTTTACTAACAACAACTGGAGTCATTTCATGACTGTTCTTTTCACATACCACATATGGATCCACCTGTGTCATTGAAATGTGTGTTCTCTTTAGAGACCACACATGGATCCACCAGTGTCATTACATGTGTGTTCTTTTTACTAACAACAATTGGAGTCATTACATGTATGTTCTTTTCGCATACCACATATGGATCCCCTAGTGTCATTGCATGTGTGCTCTTTTCACAATCCACCTATGGATCCACCAGTGTCATTGCATGTGTGTTCTTTTTACTAAAACAACTAGAATCATTTCATGACTGTTCTTTTCACATACCACACATGGATCCACCAGTGTCATTGCATGTGTGTTCTTTTTAGTAACAACAACTGGAGTCATTCCATGTGTGTTCTTTTCACATACCACATATGGATCCACTAGTGTCATTGCATGTGTTCTCTTTTCACAATCCACCTATGGATCCACCAGTGTCATTGCATGTGTGTTCTTTTTACTAACACCAACCAGAGTCATTGAAATGTGTGTTCTTTTCACATACCACCTATGGATCCACCAGTGTCATTGAAATGTGTGTTCTCTTCAAAGACCACACATGGATCCACCAGTGTCATTGCATGTGTGTTCTTTTTACTAACAACAACTGGAGTCATTGCATGTGTGTTCATTTCACATACCACATACGGATCCACTAGTGTCATTGCATGTGTGCAACTTTTACTAACAACAACCAGTGTCATTGCATGTGTGTTCTTTTCACATACCACATATGGATCCACTAGTGTCATTGCATGTGTGTTCTCTTTAGAGACCACACATGGATCCACCAGTGTCATTGCATGTGTGTTCTTGTTACTAACAACAACCAGATTCATTGCATGCGTGTTCTTTTCACATACCACATATGGATCCACCAGTGTCATTGCATGTGTGTTCTTTTCACAGTCCACCTATGGATCCACTAGTGTCATTGCATGTGTCTTCTTTTTACTAACAACAACCAGAGTCATTGCATGTGTGTTCTTTTCACATACCACATATGGATCCACCGGTGTCATTGAAATGTGTGTTCTCTTCAGAGACCACAGATGGATCCACCAGTGTCATTGCATGTGTGTTCTTTTAACTAACAACAACTAGAGTCATTGCATGTGTTTTTTTTCACATACCACATATGGATCCACCAGTGTCATTGCATGTGTGTTCTTTCACAATCCACCTATGGATCCACCAATGTCATTGCGTGTGTGTTCTTTTTACTAACAACAACTAGAGTCATTTCATGACTGTTCTTTTCACATACCACACATGGATCCACCAGTGTCATTGCATGTGTGTTCTTTTTAGTAACAACAACTGGAGTCATTGCATGTGTGTTCTTTTCACATACCACATATGGATCCACTAGTGTCATTGCATGTGTTCTCTTTTCAGAATCCACCTATGGATCCACCAGTGTCATTGCATGTGTGTTCTTTTTACTAACACCAACCAGAGTCATTGAAATGTGTGTTCTTTTCACATACCACCTATGGATCCACCAGTGTCATTGCATGTGTGTTCTTTTCACAATCAACCTATGGATCCACCAGCGTCATTGCATGTGTGTTCTTTTTACTAACAACAACCAGAGTCATTGCACGTGTGCTGTTTTCACATACCACATATGGATCCACTAGTGTCATTGCATGTGTGTTCTTTTCCCAATCCACCTATGGATCCACCAGTGTCATTGCATGTGTGTTCTTTTTACTAACACCAACCAGAGTCACTGAAATGTGTGTTCTTTTCACATACCACCTATGGATCCACCAGTGTCATTGCATGTGTGTTCTTTTCACAATCAACCTATGGATCCACCAGTGTCATTGCATGTGTGTTCTTTTTACTAACAACAACCAGAGTCATTGCACGTGTGTTGTTTTCACATACCACATATGGATCCACTAGTGTCATTGCATGTGTGTTCTTTTCCCAATCCACCTATGGATCCACCAGTGTCTTTGCATGTGTGTTCTTTTTACTAACAACCAGAGTCATTGAAATGTGTGTTCTTTTCACATACCACATATGGATCCACCAGTGTCATTGCATGTGTGTTCTTTTCCCAATCCACCTATGGATCCACCAGTGTCATTGCATGTGTGTTCTTTTTACTAACAACCAGAGTCATTGAAATGTGTGTTGTTTTCACATACCACCTATGGTTCCACCAGTGTCATTGCATGTGTGTTCTTTTCACAATCCACCTATGGATCCACCAGTGTCATTGCATGTGTCTTCTTTTTAGTAACAACAACTAGAGTCATTTCATGACTGTTCTTTTCACATACCACATATGGATCCACCTGTGTCATTGAAATGTGTGTTCTCTTCAGAAACCACACATGGATCCACCAGTGTCATTACATGTGTGTTCTTTTTACTAACAACAACTGGAGTCATTGCATGCGTGTTCTTTTCACATACCACATATGGATCCACCAGTGTCATTGCATGTGTGTTCTTTTCATAGTCCACCTATGGATCCACTAGTGTCATTGCATGTGTCTTCTTTTTACTAACAACAACCAGAGTTATTGCATGTGTGTTCTTTTCACATACCACATATGGATCCACCGGTGTCATTGAAATGTGTGTTCTCTTCAGAGACCACACATGGATCCACCAGTGTCATTGCATGTGTGTTCTTTTTACTAACAACAACTAGAGTCATTGCATGTGTTTTTTTTCACATACCACATATGGATCCACCAGTGTCATTGCATGTGTGTTCTTTTCACAATCCACCTATGGATCCACCAGTGTCATTGCGTGTGTCTTCTTTTTAGTAACAACAACTAGAGTCATTTCATGACTGTTCTTTTCACATACCACATATGGATCCACCTGTGTCATTGAAATGTGTGTTCTCTTCAGAAACCACACATGGATCCACCAGTGTCATTACATGTGTGTTCTTTTTACTAACAACAACTGGAGTCATTGCATGTGTGTTCTTTTCATATACCACATACGGATCCACCAGTGTCATTTCATGTGTGCAATTTTTACTAACAACAACCAGTGTCATTGCATGTGTGTTCTTTTCACAATCCACCTATGGATCCACCAGTGTCATTGCATGTGTGTTCTCTTTAGAGACCACACATGGATCCACCAGTGTCATTGCATGTGTGTTCTTTTTACTAACACCAACCAGAGTCATTGCATGCGTGTTCTTTTCACATACCACATATGGATCCACCAGTGTCATTGCATGTGTGTTCTTTTCACAATCCACCTATGGATCCACCAGTGTCATTGCATGTGTGTTCTTTTTACTAACAACAACTGGAGTCATTTCATGACTCTTCTTTTCACATACCACATATGGATCCACCTGTGTCATTGCATGTGTGTTCTTTTTACTAACAACAAATGGAGTCATTGCATGTGTGTTCTTTTCACATACCACATACGGATCCACCAGTGTCATTGCATGTGTGCAATTTTTACTAACAACAACCAGTGTCATTGCATGTGTGTTCTTTTGACATACCACATATGGATCCACCAGTGTCATTGCATGTGTGTTCTCTTTAGAGACCACACATGGATCCACCAGTGTCATTACATGTGTGTTCTTGTTACTAACAACAACCAGAGTCATTGCATGCGTGTTCTTTTCACATACCACATATGGATCCACCAGTGTCATTGCATGTGTGTTCTTTTCACAATCCACCTATGGAATCACCAGTGTCATTGCATGTGTGTTCTTTTTACTAACAACAACTGGAGTCATTTCATGACTGTTCTTTTCACATACCACATATGGATCCACCTGTGTCATTGAAATGTGTGTTCTCTTTAGAGACCACACATGGATCCACCAGTGTCATTACATGTGTGTTCTTTTTACTAACAATAACTGGAGTCATTACATGTATGTTCTTTTCGCATACCACATATGGATCCCCTAGTGTCATTGCATGTGTGCTCTTTTCACAATCCACCTATGGATCCACCAGTGTCATTATATGTGTGTTCTTTATACTAACAACACCCAGAGTCATTGCATGTGTGTTCTTTTCACATACCACCTATGGATCCACCAGTGTCATTGCATGTGTGTTCTTTTCACAATCCACCTATGGATCCACCAGTGTCATTGCATGTGTGTTCTTTTTACTAACAATAACCAGAGTCATTACATGTGTGTTCTTTTCACATACCACATATAGATCCACCGGTGTCATTGAAATGCGTGTTCTCTTCAGAGACCACACATGGATCCACCAGTGTCATTGCATGTGTGTTCTTTTTACTAACAACAACCAGAGTCATTGCATGTGTGTTCTTTTCACATACCACATATGGATCCACCAGCGTCATTGCATGTGTGTTCTTTCACAATCCACCTATGGATCCACCAGTGTCATTGCATGTGTGTTCTTTTTACTAACAACTACTAGAGTCATTTGATGACTGTTCTTTTCACATACCACATATGGATCCACCAGTGTCATTGCATGTGTGTTCTTTTTACTAACAACAACTGGAGTCATTGCATGTGTGTTCTTCTCACATACCACATATGGATCCACCAGTGTCATTGCATGTCTGTTCTTTTCACAATCCACCTATGGGTCCACCAGTGTCATTGCATATGTGTTCTTTGTACTAACAACAACTAGAGTCATTTCATGACTGTTCTTTTCACATACCATATATGGATCCACCAGTGTCATTGAAACGTGTGTTCTCTTCAGAGACCACACATGGATCCACCAGTGTCATTGCATGTGTGTTCTTTTTAGTAACAACAACCGGAGTCATTGCATGTGTGTTCTTTTCACATACCACATATGGATCCACTAGTGTCAGTGCATGTGTTCTCTTTTCACAATCCACCTATGGATCCACCAGTGTCATTGCATGTGTGTTCTTTTTACTAACACAAACCAGAGTCATTGAAATGTGTGTTCTTTTCACATACCACCTATGGATCCACCAGTGTCATTGCATGTGTGTTCTTTTTGCAATCCACCTATGGATCCACCAGTGTCATTCCATGTGTGTTCTTTTTACTAACAACACCCAGAGTCATTGAAATGTGTGTTCTTTTCACATACCACCTATGGATACACCAGTGTCATTGCATGTGCGTTTGTTTCACAATCCACCTATGGATCCACCAGTGTCATTGCATGTGTGTTCTTTTTACTAACAACAACCAGAGTCATTGCATGTGTGTTCTTTTCACATACCACATATGGATCCACCGGTGTCAATGAAATGTGTGTTCTCTTCAGATACCACACATCGATCCACCAGTGTAATTGCATGTGTGTTCTTTTTACTAACAAAAACCAGAGTCATTGCATGTGTGTTCTTTTCACATACCACATATGGATCCACCAGTGTCATTGCATGTGTGTTCTTTCACAATCCACCTATGGATCCACCAGTGTCATTGCATGTGTGTTCTTTTTACTAACAACTACTAGAGTCATTTCATGACTGTTCTTTTCACGTACCACATATGGATCCACCAGTGTCATTGCATGTGTGTTCTTTTTACTAACAACAACTGGAGTCATTGCATGTGTGTTCTTTTCACATACCACATATGGATCCACCAGTGTCATTGCATGTCTGTTCTTTTCACAATCCACCTATGGATCCACCAGTGTCATTGCATATGTGTTCTTTGTACTAACAACAACTAGAGTCATTTCATGACTGTTCTTTTCATATACCACATATGGATCCACCAGTGTCATTGAAATGTGTGTTCTCTTCAGAGACCACACATGGATCCACCAGTGTCATTGCATGTGTGTTCTTTTTAGTAACAACAATTGGAGTCATTGCATGTGTGTTCTTTTCACATACCACATATGGATCCACTAGTGTCATTGCATGTGTTCTATTTTCACAATCCACCAATGGATCCACCAGTGTCATTGCATGTGTGTTCTTTTTAGTAACAACAACCGGAGTCATTGGATGTGTGTTCTTTTCACATACCACATATGGATCCACTAGTGTCATTGCATGTGTTCTCTTTTCACAATCCACCTATGGATCCACCAGTGTCATTGCATGTGTGTTCTTTTTACTAACACAAACCAGAGTCATTGAAATGTGTGTTCTTTTCACATACCACCTATGGATCCACCAGTGTCATTGCATGTGTGTTCTTTTTGCAATCCACCTATGGATCCACCAGTGTCATTCCATGTGTGTTCTTTTTACTAACAACACCCAGAGTCATTGAAATGTGTGTTCTTTTCACATACCACCTATGAATACACCAGTGTCATTGCATGTGCGTTCGTTTCACAATCCACCTATGGATCCACCAGTGTCATTGCATGTGTGTTCTTTTTAC
This sequence comes from Avena sativa, assembly GCA_916181665.1. Classification (NCBI taxonomy): domain Eukaryota; kingdom Viridiplantae; phylum Streptophyta; class Magnoliopsida; order Poales; family Poaceae; genus Avena; species Avena sativa. The sequence goes on from OV702290.1 coordinate 36,114,426, forward strand.
TAACAACAACCAGAGTCATTGCATGTGTGTTCTTTTCACATACCACATATGGATCCACCGGTGTCATTGAAATGTGTGTTCCCTTCAGAGACCACACATCGATCCACCAGTGTAATTGCATGTGTGTTCTTTTTACTAACAACAACCAGAGTCATTGCATGTGTGTTCTTTTCACATACCACATATGGATCCACCAGTGTCATTGCATGTGTGTTCTTTCACAATCCACCTATGGATCCACCAGTGTCATTGCATGTGTGTTTTTTTACTAACAACTACTAGAGTCATTTCATGACTGTTCTTTTCACGTACCACATATGGATCCACCAGTGTCATTGCATGTGTGTTCTTTTTACTAACAACAACTGGAGTCATTGCATGTGTGTTCTTTTCACATACCACATATGGATCCACCAGTGTCATTGCATGTCTGTTCTTTTCACAATCCACCTATGGATCCACCAGTGTCATTGCATGTGTGTTCTTTTTACTAACACAAACCAGAGTCATTGAAATGTGTGTTCTTTTCACATACCACCTATGGATCCACCAGTGTCATTGCATGTGTGTTCTTTTTGCAATCCACCTATGGATCCACCAGTGTCATTCCATGTGTGTTCTTTTTACTAACAACACCCAGAGTCATTGAAATGTGTGTTCTTTTCACATACCACCTATGGATACACCAGTGTCATTGCATGTGCGTTCGTTTCACAATCCACCTATGGATCCACCAGTGTCATTGCATGTGTGTTCTTTTTACTAACAACAACCAGAGTCATTGCATGTGTGTTCTTTTCACATACCACATATGGATCCACCGGTGTCAATGAAATGTGTGTTCTCTTCAGAGACCACACATCGATCCACCAGTGTAATTGCATGTGTGTTCTTTTTACTAACAACAACCAGAGTCATTGCATGTGTGTTCTTTTCACATACCACATATCGATCCACCAGTGTCATTGCATGTGTGTTCTTTCACAATCCACCTATGGATCCATCAGTGTCATTGCATGTGTGTTCTTTTTACTAACAACTAGTAGAGTCATTTCATGACTGTCCTTTTCACGTACCACATATGGATCCACCAGTGTCATTGCATGTGTGTTCTTTTTACTAACAACAACTGGAGTCATTGCATGTGTGTTCTTTTCACATACCACATATGGATCCACCAGTGTCATTGCATGTCTGTTCTTTTCACAATCCACCTATGGATCCACCAGTGTCATTGCATATGTGTTCTTTGTACTAACAACAACTAGAGTCATTTCATGACTGTTCTTTTCATATACCACATATGGATCCACCAGTGTCATTGAAATGTGTGTTCTCTTTAGAGACCACACATCGATCCACCAGTGTAATTGCATGTGTGTTCTTTTTACTAACAACAACCAGAGTCATTGCATGTGTGTTCTTTTCACATACCACATATGGATCCACCAGTGTCATTGCATGTCTGTTCTTTTCACAATCCACCTATGGATCCACCAGTGTCATTGCATATGTGTTCTTTGTACTAACAACAACTAGAGTCATTTCATGACTGTTCTTTTCATATACCACATATGGATCCACCAGTGTCATTGAAATGTGTGTTCTCTTCAGAGACCACACATGGATCCACCAGTGCCATTGCATGTGTGTTCTTTTTAGTAACAACAATTGGAGTCATTGCATGTGTGTTCTTTTCACATACCACATATGGATCCACTAGTGTCATTGCATGTGTTCTCTTTTCACAATCCACCAATGGATCCACCAGTGTCATTGCATGTGTGTTCTTTTTAGTAACAACAACCGGAGTCATTGGATGTGTGTTCTTTTCACATACCACATATGGATCCACTAGTGTCATTGCATGTGTTCTCTTTTCACAATCCACCTATGGATCCACCAGTGTCATTGCATGTGTGTTCTTTTTACTAACACAAACCAGAGTCATTGAAATGTGTGTTCTTTTCACATACCACCTATGGATCCACCAGTGTCATTGCATGTGTGTTCTTTTTGCAATCCACCTATGGATCCACCAGTGTCATTCCATGTGTGTTCTTTTTACTAACAACACCCAGAGTCATTGAAATGTGTGTTCTTTTCACATACCACCTATGAATACACCAGTGTCATTGCATGTGCGTTCGATTCACAATCCACCTATGGATCCACCAGTGTCATTGCATGTGTGTTCTTTTTACTAACAACAACCAGAGTCATTGCATGTGTGTTCTTTTCACATACCACATATGGATCCACCGGTGTCATTGAAATGTGTGTTCTCTTCAGAGACCACACATCGATCCACCAGTGTAATTGCATGTGTGTTCTTTTTACTAACAACAACCAGAGTCATTGCATGTGTGTTCTTTTCACATACCACATATGGATCCACCAGTGTCATTGCATGTGTGTTCTTTCACAATCCACCTATGGATCCACCAGTGTCATTGCATGTGTGTTCTTTTTACTAACAACTACTAGAGTCATTTCATGACTGTTCTTTTCACGTACCACATATGGATCCACCAGTGTCATTGCATGTGTGTTCTTTTTACTAACAACAACTGGAGTCATTGCATGTGTGTTCTTTTCACATACCACATATGGATCCACCAGTGTCATTGCATGTCTGTTCTTTTCACAATCCACCTATGGATCCACCAGTGTCATTGCATATGTGTTCTTTGTACTAACAACAACTGGAGTCATTGCATGTGTGTTCTTTTCATATACCACATACGGATCCACCAGTGTCATTTCATGTGTGCAATTTTTACTAACAACAACCAGTGTCATTGCATGTGTGTTCTTTTCACAATCCACCTATGGATCCACCAGTGTCATTGCATGTGTGTTCTCTTTAGAGACCACACATGGATCCACCAGTGTCATTGCATGTGTGTTCTTTTTACTAACACCAACCAGAGTCATTGCATGCGTGTTCTTTTCACATACCACATATGGATCCACCAGTGTCATTGCATGTGTGTTCTTTTCACAATCCACCTATGGATCCACCAGTGTCATTGCATGTGTGTTCTTTTTACTAACAACAACTGGAGTCATTTCATGACTCTTCTTTTCACATACCACATATGGATCCACCTGTGTCATTGCATGTGTGTTCTTTTTACTAACAACAAATGGAGTCATTGCATGTGTGTTCTTTTCACATACCACATACGGATCCACCAGTGTCATTGCATGTGTGCAATTTTTACTAACAACAACCAGTGTCATTGCATGTGTGTTCTTTTGACATACCACATATGGATCCACCAGTGTCATTGCATGTGTGTTCTCTTTAGAGACCACACATGGATCCACCAGTGTCATTACATGTGTGTTCTTGTTACTAACAACAACCAGAGTCATTGCATGCGTGTTCTTTTCACATACCACATATGGATCCACCAGTGTCATTGCATGTGTGTTCTTTTCACAATCCACCTATGGAATCACCAGTGTCATTGCATGTGTGTTCTTTTTACTAACAACAACTGGAGTCATTTCATGACTGTTCTTTTCACATACCACATATGGATCCACCTGTGTCATTGAAATGTGTGTTCTCTTTAGAGACCACACATGGATCCACCAGTGTCATTACATGTGTGTTCTTTTTACTAACAATAACTGGAGTCATTACATGTATGTTCTTTTCGCATACCACATATGGATCCCCTAGTGTCATTGCATGTGTGCTCTTTTCACAATCCACCTATGGATCCACCAGTGTCATTATATGTGTGTTCTTTATACTAACAACACCCAGAGTCATTGCATGTGTGTTCTTTTCACATACCACCTATGGATCCACCAGTGTCATTGCATGTGTGTTCTTTTCACAATCCACCTATGGATCCACCAGTGTCATTGCATGTGTGTTCTTTTTACTAACAATAACCAGAGTCATTACATGTGTGTTCTTTTCACATACCACATATAGATCCACCGGTGTCATTGAAATGCGTGTTCTCTTCAGAGACCACACATGGATCCACCAGTGTCATTGCATGTGTGTTCTTTTTACTAACAACAACCAGAGTCATTGCATGTGTGTTCTTTTCACATACCACATATGGATCCACCAGCGTCATTGCATGTGTGTTCTTTCACAATCCACCTATGGATCCACCAGTGTCATTGCATGTGTGTTCTTTTTACTAACAACTACTAGAGTCATTTGATGACTGTTCTTTTCACATACCACATATGGATCCACCAGTGTCATTGCATGTGTGTTCTTTTTACTAACAACAACTGGAGTCATTGCATGTGTGTTCTTCTCACATACCACATATGGATCCACCAGTGTCATTGCATGTCTGTTCTTTTCACAATCCACCTATGGGTCCACCAGTGTCATTGCATATGTGTTCTTTGTACTAACAACAACTAGAGTCATTTCATGACTGTTCTTTTCACATACCATATATGGATCCACCAGTGTCATTGAAACGTGTGTTCTCTTCAGAGACCACACATGGATCCACCAGTGTCATTGCATGTGTGTTCTTTTTAGTAACAACAACCGGAGTCATTGCATGTGTGTTCTTTTCACATACCACATATGGATCCACTAGTGTCAGTGCATGTGTTCTGTTTTCACAATCCACCTATGGATCCACCAGTGTCATTGCATGTGTGTTCTTTTTACTAACACAAACCAGAGTCATTGAAATGTGTGTTCTTTTCACATACCACCTATGGATCCACCAGTGTCATTGCATGTGTGTTCTTTTTGCAATCCACCTATGGATCCACCAGTGTCATTCCATGTGTGTTCTTTTTACTAACAACACCCAGAGTCATTGAAATGTGTGTTCTTTTCACATACCACCTATGGATACACCAGTGTCATTGCATGTGCGTTTGTTTCACAATCCACCTATGGATCCACCAGTGTCATTGCATGTGTGTTCTTTTTACTAACAACAACCAGAGTCATTGCATGTGTGTTCTTTTCACATACCACATATGGATCCACCGGTGTCAATGAAATGTGTGTTCTCTTCAGATACCACACATCGATCCACCAGTGTAATTGCATGTGTGTTCTTTTTACTAACAAAAACCAGAGTCATTGCATGTGTGTTCTTTTCACATACCACATATGGATCCACCAGTGTCATTGCATGTGTGTTCTTTCACAATCCACCTATGGATCCACCAGTGTCATTGCATGTGTGTTCTTTTTACTAACAACTACTAGAGTCATTTCATGACTGTTCTTTTCACGTACCACATATGGATCCACCAGTGTCATTGCATGTGTGTTCTTTTTACTAACAACAACTGGAGTCATTGCATGTGTGTTCTTTTCACATACCACATATGGATCCACCAGTGTCATTGCATGTCTGTTCTTTTCACAATCCACCTATGGATCCACCAGTGTCATTGCATATGTGTTCTTTGTACTAACAACAACTAGAGTCATTTCATGACTGTTCTTTTCATATACCACATATGGATCCACCAGTGTCATTGAAATGTGTGTTCTCTTCAGAGACCACACATGGATCCACCAGTGTCATTGCATGTGTGTTCTTTTTAGTAACAACAATTGGAGTCATTGCATGTGTGTTCTTTTCACATACCACATATGGATCCACTAGTGTCATTGCATGTGTTCTATTTTCACAATCCACCAATGGATCCACCAGTGTCATTGCATGTGTGTTCTTTTTAGTAACAACAACCGGAGTCATTGGATGTGTGTTCTTTTCACATACCACATATGGATCCACTAGTGTCATTGCATGTGTTCTCTTTTCACAATCCACCTATGGATCCACCAGTGTCATTGCATGTGTGTTCTTTTTACTAACACAAACCAGAGTCATTGAAATGTGTGTTCTTTTCACATACCACCTATGGATCCACCAGTGTCATTGCATGTGTGTTCTTTTTGCAATCCACCTATGGATCCACCAGTGTCATTCCATGTGTGTTCTTTTTACTAACAACACCCAGAGTCATTGAAATGTGTGTTCTTTTCACATACCACCTATGAATACACCAGTGTCATTGCATGTGCGTTCGTTTCACAATCCACCTATGGATCCACCAGTGTCATTGCATGTGTGTTCTTTTTACTAACAACAACCAGAGTCATTGCATGTGTGTTCTTTTCACATACCACATATGGATCCACCGGTGTCATTGAAATGTGTGTTCCCTTCAGAGACCACACATCGATCCACCAGTGTAATTGCATGTGTGTTCTTTTTACTAACAACAACCAGAGTCATTGCATGTGTGTTCTTTTCACATACCACATATGGATCCACCAGTGTCATTGCATGTGTGTTCTTTCACAATCCACCTATGGATCCACCAGTGTCATTGCATGTGTGTTTTTTTACTAACAACTACTAGAGTCATTTCATGACTGTTCTTTTCACGTACCACATATGGATCCACCAGTGTCATTGCATGTGTGTTCTTTTTACTAACAACAACTGGAGTCATTGCATGTGTGTTCTTTTCACATACCACATATGGATCCACCAGTGTCATTGCATGTCTGTTCTTTTCACAATCCACCTATGGATCCACCAGTGTCATTGCATGTGTGTTCTTTTTACTAACACAAACCAGAGTCATTGAAATGTGTGTTCTTTTCACATACCACCTATGGATCCACCAGTGTCATTGCATGTGTGTTCTTTTTGCAATCCACCTATGGATCCACCAGTGTCATTCCATGTGTGTTCTTTTTACTAACAACACCCAGAGTCATTGAAATGTGTGTTCTTTTCACATACCACCTATGGATACACCAGTGTCATTGCATGTGCGTTCGTTTCACAATCCACCTATGGATCCACCAGTGTCATTGCATGTGTGTTCTTTTTACTAACAACAACCAGAGTCATTGCATGTGTGTTCTTTTCACATACCACATATGGATCCACCGGTGTCAATGAAATGTGTGTTCTCTTCAGAGACCACACATCGATCCATCAGTGTAATTACATGTGTGTTCTTTTTACTAACAACAACCAGAGTCATTGCATGTGTGTTCTTTTCACATACCACATATCGATCCACCAGTGTCATTGCATGTGTGTTCTTTCACAATCCACCTATGGATCCATCAGTGTCATTGCATGTGTGTTCTTTTTACTAACAACTAGTAGAGTCATTTCATGACTGTCCTTTTCACGTACCACATATGGATCCACCAGTGTCATTGCATGTGTGTTCTTTTTACTAACAACAACTGGAGTCATTGCATGTGTGTTCTTTTCACATACCACATATGGATCCACCAGTGTCATTGCATGTCTGTTCTTTTCACAATCCACCTATGGATCCACCAGTGTCATTGCATATGTGTTCTTTGTACTAACAACAACTAGAGTCATTTCATGACTGTTCTTTTCATATACCACATATGGATCCACCAGTGTCATTGAAATGTGTGTTCTCTTTAGAGACCACACATCGATCCACCAGTGTAATTGCATGTGTGTTCTTTTTACTAACAACAACCAGAGTCATTGCATGTGTGTTCTTTTCACATACCACATATGGATCCACCAGTGTCATTGCATGTCTGTTCTTTTCACAATCCACCTATGGATCCACCAGTGTCATTGCATATGTGTTCTTTGTACTAACAACAACTAGAGTCATTTCATGACTGTTCTTTTCATATACCACATATGGATCCACCAGTGTCATTGAAATGTGTGTTCTCTTCAGAGACCACACATGGATCCACCAGTGCCATTGCATGTGTGTTCTTTTTAGTAACAACAATTGGAGTCATTGCATGTGTGTTCTTTTCACATACCACATATGGATCCACTAGTGTCATTGCATGTGTTCTCTTTTCACAATCCACCAATGGATCCACCAGTGTCATTGCATGTGTGTTCTTTTTAGTAACAACAACCGGAGTCATTGGATGTGTGTTCTTTTCACATACCACATATGGATCCACTAGTGTCATTGCATGTGTTCTCTTTTCACAATCCACCTATGGATCCACCAGTGTCATTGCATGTGTGTTCTTTTTACTAACACAAACCAGAGTCATTGAAATGTGTGTTCTTTTCACATACCACCTATGGATCCACCAGTGTCATTGCATGTGTGTTCTTTTTGCAATCCACCTATGGATCCACCAGTGTCATTCCATGTGTGTTCTTTTTACTAACAACACCCAGAGTCATTGAAATGTGTGTTCTTTTCACATACCACCTATGAATACACCAGTGTCATTGCATGTGCGTTCGATTCACAATCCACCTATGGATCCACCAGTGTCATTGCATGTGTGTTCTTTTTACTAACAACAACCAGAGTCATTGCATGTGTGTTCTTTTCACATACCACATATGGATCCACCGGTGTCATTGAAATGTGTGTTCTCTTCAGAGACCACACATCGATCCACCAGTGTAATTGCATGTGTGTTCTTTTTACTAACAACAACCAGAGTCATTGCATGTGTGTTCTTTTCACATACCACATATGGATCCACCAGTGTCATTGCATGTGTGTTCTTTCACAATCCACCTATGGATCCACCAGTGTCATTGCATGTGTGTTCTTTTTACTAACAACTACTAGAGTCATTTCATGACTGTTCTTTTCACGTACCACATATGGATCCACCAGTGTCATTGCATGTGTGTTCTTTTTACTAACAACAACTGGAGTCATTGCATGTGTGTTCTTTTCACATACCACATATGGATCCACCAGTGTCATTGCATGTCTGTTCTTTTCACAATCCACCTATGGATCCACCAGTGTCATTGCATATGTGTTCTTTGTACTAACAACAACTAGAGTCATTTCATGACTGTTCTTTTCATATACCACATATGGATCCACCAGTGTCATTGAAATGTGTGTTCTCTTCAGAGACCACACATGGATCCACCAGTGCCATTGCATGTGTGTTCTTTTTAGTAACAACAATTGGAGTCATTGCATGTGTGTTATTTTCACATACCACATATGGATCCACTAGTGTCATTGCATGTGTTCTCTTTTCACAATCCACCAATGGATCCACCAGTGTCATTGCATGTGTGTTCTTTTTAGTAACAACAACCGGAGTCATTGCATGTGTGTTCTTTTCACATACCACATATGGATCCACTAGTGTCATTGCATGTGTTCTCTTTTCACAATCCACCTATGGATCCACCAGTGTCATTGCATGTGTGTTCTTTTTACTAACACAAACCAGAGTCATTGAAATGTGTGTTCTTTTCACATACCACCTATGGATCCACCAGTGTCATTGCATGTGTGTTCTTTTTGCAATCCACCTATGGATCCACCAGTGTCATTCCATGTGTGTTCTTTTTACTAACAACACCCAGAGTCATTGAAATGTGTGTTCTTTTCACATACCACCTATGGATACACCAGTGTCATTGCATGTGCGTTCGTTTCACAATCCACCTATGGATCCACCAGTGTCATTGCATGTGTGTTCTTTTTACTAACAACAACCAGAGTCATTGCATGTGTGTTCTTTTCACATACCACATATGGATCCACCGGTGTCATTGAAATGTGTGTTCTCTTCAGAGACCACACATCGATCCACCAGTGTAATTGCATGTGTGTTCTTTTTACTAACAACAACCAGAGTCATTGCATGTGTGTTCTTTTCACATACCACATATGGATCCACTAGTGTCATTGCATGTGTGTTCTTTCACAATCCACCTATGGATCCACCAGTGTCATTGCATGTGAGTTCTTTTTACTAACAACTACTAGAGTCATTTCATGACTGTTCTTTTCACGTACCACATATGGATCCACCAGTGTCATTGAAATGTGTGTTCTCTTCAGAGACCACACATGGATCCACCAGTGTCATTGCATGTGTGTTCTTTTTACTAACAACAACTGGAGTCATTGCATGTGTGTTCTTTTCACATACCACATATGGATCCACTAGTGTCATTGCATGTGTTCTCTTTTCACAATCCACTAATGGATCCACAAGTGTCATTGCATGTGTGTTCTTTTTACTAACACCAACCAGAGTTATTGAAATGTGTGTTCTTTTCACATACCACCTTTGGATCCACCAGTGTCATTGCATGTGTGTTCTTTTCACAATCCACCTATGGATCCACCAGTGTCATTGCATGTGTGTTCTTTTTACTAACAACAACCAGAGTCATTGCATGTGTGTTCTTTTCACATACCACATAAGGATCCAACAGTGTCGTTGCATGTGTGTTCTTTTCCCAATCCACCTATGGATCCACCAGTGTCATTGCATGTGTGTTCTTTTTACTAACAACAACCAGAGTCATTGAAATGTGTGTTCTTTTCACATACCACCTATGGATCCACAAGTGTCATTGCATGTGTGTTCTTTTCACAATCCACCTATGGATCCACCAGTGTCATTGCATGTGTGTTCTTTTTACTAACAACAACTGGAGTCATTTCATGACTGTTCTTTTCACATACCACATATGGATCCACCAGTGTCATTGAAATGTGTGTTCTCTTCAGAGACCACACATGGATCCACCAGTGTCATTGCATGTGTGTTCTTTTTACTAACAACTGGAGTCATTGCATGTGTGTTCTTTTGACATACCACATACGGATCCACCAGTGTCATTGCATGTGTGCAATTTTTACTAACAACAACCAGTGTCATTGCATGTGTGTTCTTTTCACATACCACATATGGATCCACCAGTGTCATTGCATGTGTGTTCTCTTCAGAGACCACACATGGATCCACCAGTGTCATTGCATGTGTGTTCTTGTTACTACCAACAACTAGAGTCATTGCATGCGTGTTCTTTTCACATACCACATATGGATCCACCAGTGTCATTGCATGTGTGTTCTTTTCACAATCCACCTATGGATCCACCAGTGTCATTGCATGTGTGTTCTTTTTCCTAACAACAACTGGAGTCATTTCATGACTGTTCTTTTCACATACCACATATGGATCCACCTATGTCATTGAAATGTGTGTTCTCTTCAGAGACCACACATGGATCCACCAGTGTCATTGCATGTGTGTTCTTTTTAGTAACAACAACTGGAGTCATTGCATGTGTGTTCTTTTCACATACCACATACGGATCCACCAGTGTCATTTCATGTGTGCAATTTTTACTAACAACAACCAGTGTCATTGCATGTGTGTTCTTTTCACATACCACATATGGATCCACCAGTGTCATTGCATGTGTGTTCTCTTAAAATACCACACATGGATCCACCAGTGTCATTGCATGTGTGTTCTTGTTACTACCAACAACTAGAGTCATTGCATGCGTGTTCTTTTCACATACCACATATGGATCCACTAGTGTCATTGCATGTGTGTTCTTTTCACAATCCACCTATGTATCCACCAGTGTCATTGCATGTGTGTTCTTTTTCCTAACAACAACTGGAGTCATTTCATGACTGTTCTTTTCACATACCACATATGGATCCACCTGTGTCATTGAAATGTGTGTTCTCTTTAGAGACCACACATGGATCCACCAGTGTCATTACATGTGTGTTCTTTTTACTAACAAGAACTGGAGTCATTACATGTATGTTCTTTTCGCATACCACATATGGATCCCCTAGTGTCATTGCACGTGTGCTCTTTTCACAATCCACCTATGGATCCACCAGTGTCATTGCATGTATGTTCTTTTTACTAACAACACCAAGAGTCATTGAAATGTGTGTTCTTTTCACATACCACCTATGGATCCACTAGTGTCATTGCATGTGTGTTCTTTTCACAATCCACCTATGGATCCACCAGTGTCATTGCATGTGTGTTCTTTTTACTAACAACAACCAGAGTCATTGCGTGTGTGCTCTTTTCACATACCACATATGGTCCAGCGGTGTCATTGAAATGTGTGTTCTCTTCAAAGACCACACATGGATCCACCAGTGTCATTGCATGTGTGTTCTTTTTACTAACAACAACCAGAGTCATTTCATGTGTGTTCTTTTCACATACCACATATGGATCCACCAGTGTCATTGCATGTGTGTTCTTTTTACTAACAACTGGAGTCATTGCATGTGTGTTCTTTTCACATACCACATACGGATCCACCAGTGTCATTGCATGTGTGCAATTTTTACTAACAACAACCAGTGTCATTGCATGTGTGTTCTTTTCACATACCACATATGGATCCACCAGTGTCATTGCATGTGTGTACTCTTCAGAGACCACACATGGATCCACTAGTGTAATTGCATGTGTGTTCTTGTTACTACCAACAACTAGAGTCATTGCATGCGTGTTCTTTTCACATACCACATATGGATCCACCAGTGTCATTGCATGTGTGTTCTTTTCACAATCCACCTATGGATCCACCAGTGTCATTGCATGTGTGTTCTTTTTCCTAACAACAACTGGAGTCATTTCATGACTGTTCTTTTCACATACCACATATGGATCCACCTATGTCATTGAAATGTGTGTTCTCTTCAGAGACCACACATGGATCCACCAGTGTCATTGCATGTGTGTTCTTTTTAGTAACAACAACTGGAGTCATTGCATGTGTGTTCTTTTCACATACCACATACGGATCCACCAGTGTCATTGCATGTGTGCAATTTTTACTAACAACAACCAGTGTCATTGCATGTGTGTTCTTTTCACATACCACATATGGATCCACCAGTGTCATTGCATGTGTGTTCTCTTAAAATACCACACATGGATCCACCAGTGTCATTGCATGTGTGTTCTTGTTACTACCAACAACTAGAGTCATTGCATGCGTGTTCTTTTCACATACCACATATGGATCCACTAGTGTCATTGCATGTGTGTTCTTTTCACAATCCACCTATGTATCCACCAGTGTCATTGCATGTGTGTTCTTTTTCCTAACAACAACTGGAGTCATTTCATGACTTTTCTTTTCACATACCATATATGGATCCACCTGTGTCATTGAAATGTGTGTTCTCTTTAGAGACCACACATGGATCCACCAGTGTCATTACATGTGTGTTCTTTTTACTAACAAGAACTGGAGTCATTACATGTATGTTCTTTTCGCATACCACATATGGATCCCCTAGTGTCATTGCATGTGTGCTCTTTTCACAATCCACCTATGGATCCACCAGTGTCATTGCATGTATGTTCTTTTTACTAACAACACCAAGAGTCATTGAAATGTGTGTTCTTTTCACATACCACCTATGGATCCACTAGTGTCATTGCATGTGTGTTCTTTTCACAATCCACCTATGGATCCACCAGTGTCATTGCATGTGTGTTCTTTTTACTAACAACAACCAGAGTCATTGCGTGTGTGCTCTTTTCACATACCACATATGGTCCAGCGGTGTCATTGAAATGTGTGTTCTCTTCAAAGACCACACATGGATCCACCAGTGTCATTGCATGTGTGTTCTTTTTACTCACAACAACCAGAGTCATTTCATGTGTGTTCTTTTCACATACCACATATGGATCCACCAGTGTCATTGCATGTGTGTTCTTTTTACTAACAACTGGAGTCATTGCATGTGTGTTCTTTTCACATACCACATACGGATCCACCAGTGTCATTGCATGTGTGCAATTTTTACTAACAACAACCAGTGTCATTGCATGTGTGTTCTTTTCACATACCACATATGGATCCACTAGTGTCATTGCATGTGTGTTCTCTTCAGAGACCACACATGGATCCACTAGTGTCATTGCATGTGTGTTCTTGTTACTACCAACAACTAGAGTCATTGCATGCGTGTTCTTTTCACATACCACATATGGATCCACCAGTGTCATTGCATGTGTGTTCTTTTCACAATCCACCTATGGATCCACCAGTGTCATTGCATGTGTGTTCTTTTTCCTAACAACAACTGGAGTCATTTCATGACTGTTCTTTTCACATACCACATATGGATCCACCTATGTCATTGAAATGTGTGTTCTCTTCAGAGACCACACATGGATCCACCAGTGTCATTGCATGTGTGTTCTTTTTAGTAACAACAACTGGAGTCATTGCATGTGTGTTCTTTTCACATACCACATACGGATCCACCAGTGTCATTGCATGTGTGCAATTTTTACTAACAACAACCAGTGTCATTGCATGTGTGTTCTTTTTACATACCACATATGGATCCACCAGTGTCATTGCATGTGTGTTCTCTTAAAATACCACACATGGATCCACCAGTGTCATTGCATGTGTGTTCTTGTTACTACCAACAACTAGAGTCATTGCATGCGTGTTCTTTTCACATACCACATATGGATCCACTAGTGTCATTGCATGTGTGTTCTTTTCACAATCCACCTATGTATCCACCAGTGTCATTGCATGTGTGTTCTTTTTCCTAACAACAACTGGAGTCATTTCATGACTGTTCTTTTCACATACCACATATGGATCCACCTGTGTCATTGAAATGTGTGTTCTCTTTAGAGACCACACATGGATCCACCAGTGTCATTACATGTGTGTTCTTTTTACTAACAAGAACTGGAGTCATTACATGTATGTTCTTTTCGCATACCACATATGGATCCCCTAGTGTCATTGCATGTGTGCTCTTTTCACAATCCACCTATGGATCCACCAGTGTCATTGCATGTATGTTCTTTTTACTAACAACACCAAGAGTCATTGAAATGTGTGTTCTTTTCACATACCACCTATGGATCCACTAGTGTCATTGCATGTGTGTTCTTTTCACAATCCACCTATGGATCCACCAGTGTCATTGCATGTGTGTTCTTTTTACTAACAACAACCAGAGTCATTGCGTGTGTGCTCTTTTCACATACCACATATGGTCCAGCGGTGTCATTGAAATGTGTGTTCTCTTCAAAGACCACACATGGATCCACCAGTGTCATTGCATGTGTGTTCTTTTTACTCACAACAACCAGAGTCATTTCATGTGTGTTCTTTTCACATACCACATATGGATCCACCAGTGTCATTGCATGTGTGTTCTTTCACAATCCACCTATGGATCCACCAATGTCATTGCATGTGTGCACTTTTTACTAACAACTACTAGAGTCATTTCATGAATGTTCTTTTCACATACCACATATGGATCCACCAGTGTCATTGCATGTGTGTTCTTTTTACTAACAACAACTGGAGTCATTGCATGTGTGTTCTTTTCACATACCACATATGGATCCACCAGTGTCATTGCATGTCTGTTCTTTTCACAATCCACCTATGGATCCACCAGTGTCATTGCATATGTGTGTTCTCTTCAGAGACCACACATGGATCCACCAGTGTCATTGGATGTGTGTTCTTTTTAGTAACAACATCTGGAGTCATTGCATGTGTGTTCTTTTCACATACCACATATGGATCCACTAGTGTCATTGCATGTGTTCTCTTTTCACAATCCACCTATGGATCCACTAGTGTCATTGCATGTGTGTTCTTTTTACTAACACCAACATGAGTCATTGAAATGTGTGTTCTTTTCACATACCACCTATGGATCCACCAGTGTCATTGCATGTGTGTTCTTTTCACAATCCACATATGGATCCACCAGTGTCATTGCATGTGTGTTCTCTTTACTAACAACAACCAGAGTCATTGCATGTGTGTTCTTTTCACATACCACATATGGATCCACCAGTGTCATTGCATGTCTGCTCTTTTCACAATCCACCTATGGATGCACCAGTGTCATTCC
Organism: Avena sativa; assembly: GCA_916181665.1. NCBI lineage: Eukaryota > Viridiplantae > Streptophyta > Magnoliopsida > Poales > Poaceae > Avena > Avena sativa. The sequence goes on from OV702290.1 coordinate 36,130,128, forward strand.
ATGTGTGTTCTTTTTACTAACAACAACCAGAGTCATTGCATGTGTGTTCTTTTCACATACCACATATGGATCCACTAGTGTCATTGCATGTGTGCTCTTTTTACTAACACTCAGAGTCATTGAACTGTGTGTTCTCTTTAGAGACCACACATGGATCCACGAGTGTCATTGCATGTGTGTTCTTTTTACTAACAACAACTAGAGTCATTGAAATGTGTGCTCTTTTCACATACCACATATGTATCCACCAGTGTCATTGCATGTGTGTTCTTTTTACTAACAACAACCAGAGTCATTGCATGTGTCTTCTCTTTACTAACAACAACCAGAGTCATTGAAATGTGTGTTCTCTTTAGATACCACACATGGATCCACTAGTGTCATTGCATGTGTGTTCTTTTTACTAACAACAACCAGAGTCATTGAAATGTGTGTCCTCTTCAGAGACCACACATGGATCCACCAGTGTCATTACATGTGTGTTCTTTTTACGAACAACAACTGGAGTCATTGCATGTGTGTTCTTTTCACATACGATATATGGATCCACTAGTGTCATTGCATGTGTGCTCTTTTCACAATCCACCTATGGATCCACCAGTGTCATTGCATGTGTGTTCTTTTTACTAACAACAACTAGAGTCATTTCATGACTGTTCTTTTCACATACCACATATGGATCCACAAGGGTCATTGAATGTGTGTTCTTTTGTCACATCCCAAGATTTTCCAAATCTTGTAATGTGAAAAATAAATAAACAAAATAAATCTTTGTTGAAAATCAGGGTGAAAAGAAACTTTTGTTTCTAAATGGAAACTTAAAATCCCATCCTGAACAAACTTTGGTAGAAGTTTGAATTCAACAAAAATCCAAATCAAGGGAAATGCATTCCTCAATGAATGTATCTGGAAATTTGAACACTAGGAAAGTAAATCAAAATCCCTAAGCCCTAATGGAAGGAAATCATTTTCCAAAGTATCTCCAAATCTATGGATTTGATCCATACCAAAATGGATCAACAAATAATCACAAGGATAAAGAAAGACCCTAGAAGTTGGTTTCCCTTAGTTTGGAACCATAGACAAAATCTTATGAATATAACAAGATAAGGAAATTGAATTTCCAAAGCCAATAAAGCCCTTACCAGAACCCATAACTTTTGGTGAACAAATAATCCTAAAGGTATTTATAAAAATAAACATTTGATAAAGGAAAATAAAATGTTTTGGAGTTACTATTTTGGATCTTTTTATAAAAGGTTTTGGTTTTCAAAATAAAAAGAAGTGTTTTAAATAAAGATTATTTTTATAAAGCCAAATTAAACCTTGGCCAAGTTTATTTTAAACAAAAAGTTTTGCTTTGATTTAAAATGAGTAAAGGTTTATTTAAGTAAAATAATAAGGATTTAAATATCCAATTTTATTTAAGTAAAGGCTTTTCCCATTTTAAATGAACACTAAAACTTATTTGTTTATTTTAAATAAGTTTTCCCAAGTGTTTTGTTTTCTCAAAATAAAAACCTTTTGAAGTGTTTTGGTTTTTGTTCTTGATTTCAAAATAAAGTTTTAAAATAAAACAAATCCTTTTATGTTTTTATTTAAGGTCCATTATATTTAATTATTAATGGAACCAAAAACAAAAGGTTATTTTGTTTTAAACAAGTTTTCCAAATACTCTTTTATTTTCAAATAAAACCTTCTGTTTTGGTTTTTGAAAATATTTGGTTTTTAAATGGAGATTTTATTAAATCAAACCTATTTTATTAAATAACTAAAGATCCATTTTATTTAATTATTAAATGGATCCTAAAATGAATAAAAATATTAAATTATTTTGAGATTTGGATTATGTTAATAAACAGAACCAAATTCAAAGTTCAAAGTTGAGTGTTTGTTTGAATTGTTTGAACTTTGTTTGAATGCTTGAATAATTGATTGAAATTCAAACAGAAATTGTTTTGGAAAAATAGAAAAAGTTTTAGATAGAAAAAAAAATAGAGCAGCCCAGCCAGCCCAACAGCAGCCCAGTCCAGCCCAGCTCCTCACCCCGAAGGAAAAATGTTTCGCACCTCGTTTCTGACCCGCTAAGTGAATGACAGCCTGGACCCACTCCTCCTTCCCCTCTTTCGCTGACAGGTAGACCCCACCACCACTGTTCTTCTTCTCACCGGCGCGACCCTGTCTCCCCCAGACCTCGCTGCCGTTGCTGCCATTCAAGCCGCGATCAATTCACAGTAACACCGTGCTTTAAACCTCGCCGTGACAACGCCCATTTTACCGCCTGCTCCTCCTCTTCCATTTCCCCCAGACACCGCCTCCCCTCTGCCCCCAGGCCGCCCAATTCCTCTCTGCACTGCCGCTGTCTCCGGCGAGCTCCACGAGCTATTCCGGCCAGCCGACGTTACCCCGAGCCTCCTCGACCATACTCACAAGTTCGCCAGACTTCGGAGCACCGCTCTGTGGCCTCAGCTCTCCCGCGGGTGCCCTGTAAGCTCGACTTCGACGACGACCTACAGCACCACTGTCTGCCTTCTTCTCCGGCGATGTTTCCTGGTAAGAGCCGACCACCCCGAGCCCTCTCCTTCACGCACGCAGCCTCGCCCTGATTCTGCGCATCTAACCGCACCTTCGATTTGCCTTAGGGCGATCTGCAGCGACGACCCCGACCCTCTCCACCGTCTGCCTCCGCTCCGACGAGCCCCACCGGTGAGACCAGACTTCCCCTCGCCCCCTTTTTGATGCTCCCTTACTCGCGACCCTCGTGCGCACCTAACCGTGCCTCTCCTTTGCCTTAGCACGGTCCTAAGCGACGTCCACGACGACCACCCGACGCACCCGACACCGTCCTCCACTCCGGCGAACAATCGCAGTCGTGCCAGAGCGCCCCTCGCCCGACCAACACCTCCCCGAGCATCGCCGTGACCCCCTGAGCCTGGTGAGCATCTCCTCTTTCTCCCTCACCTCCTGTAGCGTCACCTCCGTCATCAACCGACCGCTCCGCCGCCGGTAGCCACCGTCAGCGCCGCCAGTTTTTGGCCAGGCAATTACAACCATTTGATTTAGATCGAACGAATAGGATAGATCCACTTAGTCGCGAAGAGGTATGCTTTCTGGACCGTGCGATTAGATTTGATCCAACGCTCCGCGATGCCGATTCGGCCGAACTGGTACCGTCCAATAGAATACTGCCGCGTGTCCCCTATTCTGTTTAAAATCAGATTTGAAAACAGAATGTTTTACAAACTTCAAACCTTTGTAACTCTGGATCCACACGTCCAAAAATTACAAATTTTATGTCGTTGGATTCAGGAGAACAAGCTCTAACCAACCCTGCCCTTAGTTTAGCAAATAGTATCTGTTAGATTGTTTGATTTTGCAGATTCTTTTGTGTGCCTGCTAACATTATAAAAATTGTTTAAAAATGTTTTTAAGGTTAAAACCTTTGCCAATTAGTTTGTTGTGACCTTACTGACCCTAGGAACCAACCTATGTCTTGGAAAATGATTTTTGTAAAGGTTTAGAATGGATTAATTAGTTTAGTCCATTTCTAGCCAATTTATGAAAATGTTTTTGGAAAGAAAAACTTTGAGAAAATGGTTTAGACCAAACCTACTGACCCAAACACCAAGTTTTGCAATAGCAACTCATTTGGTGAAACAAAATAATGATTCTTTAATTTAAAACCATTTCTAGTCAAATAGAAATGTGGTTTTTTTTAAAAATGGTTTTGAAGTGAAACCTTTTGCAAATGACTTTGCCACTTTGGTAAATGGCCATTTTGGATCTTACAAAGTTTAGGAATCTAATAGAGACCCTCTTTGCAAATGACTTTGCCATTTTGGTAAATGACCAATTTGGAACTTACAAAGTTAGAAGCCTGGTGAAGACCATCCTTACAATAGAACCAACCTTTGCATGCTTATGCATGACTTAGAGCCCATTACTTTGTGTGTGTGAAAAATTGTTTGTTTGACTTTAGTTTGGTTTGTAAATTGAATTTGTGTTTGCTTGATTGGTAGATTGAGTTTGTGCCTTGCTTGATTGAATTGTAGTGACTTGAAGAGTGTGATTGTTGCAAGGACAAGGAGTGAACTTATACCCTCTACCAAAAAGGCAAGTGATACTTCATATCTTATGTCCCATTATTTTCACTATGCATTAGTGTTTTTGCTAAGTAAAACTTGCATGGTTTTTATTTTTGCTAAGTATAGACCTTGCTATAGTAGCACCTAGTAGATGAAACCTTAGTGGAAATCTTCCTAAGTGAAGAATCCTATTACTATCAAGCTTAGCCTAGCTAATAGAAAACAAGGGTGGAATATATATTCATACTATGGAAAAATCTCTAAGTCTGAGGACTTATGTTTTTGTTTAACAAAACAACTAAGTTAATGAATCTCCTGGGTGGAATGGGACTTGCATGGTGGTTTTTGGTTGAGTGGTTCACAAGGCCCATTTTTATGGTTTACCTTAGTGTATCTCACTTGTGGATGGCCACCCAGGAAACAAAGATATTTGAGATGTCAAATGTTGAGAAGCTTCAAGTGCAACCACTTGGCAATATGGGCTCTGCCATGATCATATAGGTTGCAAGAACTTAGCCATATGGACAGTTCGTGGTAGTGTTTGATAGGTTGGAACGCGTCCATGATGGTCTAAGGGAAAGCTTCTGAAAGATCTTGTCTTGGGAAACCAAGTCTTGTGGGGAAAGTGCACCACCTCTGCAGAGTGAAAAATCTAAGTACTTAGCCATGTCCCTGGTAAAGGACAAATTGAGCATCAAGACATGGAAGCAATCAAGAATCTCATCACTCCAATTTCTAAATTAAAACTTGTGGGTGAACAAGGGTTGTGTGAATTCCTCAATCTTTGATGGAGAGATGGCTTGGTACAAGGATCTTGAAATCTTAGATTGGGAAAAATGATTTTGCCAAGCACTTCAGTCATTGATTGGGAACAACAACCAGTCATTGCATGTGTGTTCTTTTCACATACCGCATATGGATCCACCGGTGTCATTGAAATGTGTGTTTTCTTCAGAGACCACACATGGATCCACCAGTGTCATTGCATGTGTGTTCTTTTTACTAACAACAACCAGAGTCATTGCATGTGTGTTCTTTTCACATACCACATATGGATCCACTAGTGTCATTCCATGTGTGTTCTTTCACAATCCACCTATGGATCCACCAGTGTCATTGCGTGTGTGTTCTTTTTACTAACAACCACTAGAATCATTTCATGACTGTTCTTTTCACATACCACACATGGATCCACCAGTGTCATTGCATGTGTGTTATTTTTAGTAACAACAACTGGAGTCATTCCATGTGTGTTCTTTTCACATACCACATATGGATCCACTAGTGTCATTACATGTGTTCTCTTTTCACAATCCACCTATTGATCCACCAGTGTTAGTGCATGTGTGTTCTTTTTACTAACACCAACCAGAGTCATTGAAATGTGTGTTCTTTTCACATACCACCTATGGATCCACCGGTGTCATTGCATGTGTGTTCTTTTCACAATCCACCTATGGATCCACCAGTGTCATTGCATGTGTGTTCTTTTTACTAACAACAACCAGAGTCATTGTACGTGTGTTGTTTTCACATACCACATATGGATCCACCAGTGTCATTGCATGTGTGTTCTTTTCCCAATCCACCTATGGATCCACCAGTGTCATTGCATGTGTATTCTTTTTACTAACAACCAGAGTCATTGAAATGTGTGTTCTTTTCACATACCACATATGGATCCACCAGTGTCATTGCATGTGTGTTCTTTTCCCAATCCACCTATAGATCCACCAGTGTCATTGCATGTGTGTTCTTTTTACTAACAACCAGAGTCATTGAAATGTGTGTTCTTTTCACATACCACCTATGGATCCACCAGTGTCATTGCATGTGTGTTCTTTTTACAATCCACAAGTGTCATTCCATGTGTGATCTTATTACTAACAACAACTAGAGTCATTTCATGACTGTTGTTTTCACATACCACATATGGATCCACCAGTGTCATTGCATGTGTGTTCTTTTTACTAACAACAACTGGAGTCATTGCATGTGTGTTCTTTTCACATACCACATACGGATCCACCAGTGTCATTGCATGTGTTCAAGTTTTACTAACAACAACCAGTGTCATTGCATGTGTGTTCTTTTCACATACCACATATGGATCCACCAGTGTCATTGCATTTGTGTTCTCTTTAGAGACCACACATGGATCCACCAGTGTCATTGCATGTGTGTTCTTGTTACTAACAACAACCAGAGTCATTGCATGCGTGTTCTTTTCACATACCACATATGGATCCACCAGTGTCATTGCATGTGTGTTCTTTTCACAATCCACCTATGGTTCCACTAGTGTCATTGCATGTGTCTTCTTTTTACTAACAACAACCAGAGTCATTGCATGTGTGTTCTTTTCACATACCACATATGGATTCACCGGTGTCATTGAAATGTGTGTTCTCTTCAGAGACCACACATGGATCCACCAGTGTCATTGCATGTGTGTTCTTTTTACTAACAACAACCAGAGTCATTGCATGTGTTTTTTTCACATACCACATATGGATCCACCAGTGTCATTGCATGTGTGTTCTTTCACAATCCACCTATGGATCCACCAATGTCATTGCGTGTGTGTTCTTTTTACTAACAACAACTAGAGTCATTTCATGACTCTTCTTTTCACATACCACACATGGATCCACCAGTGTCATTGCATGTGTGTTCTTTTTAGTAACAACAACTGGAGTCATTGCATGTGTGTTCTTTTCACATACCACATATGGATCCACTAGTGTCATTGCATGTGTTCTCTTTTCACAATCCACCTATGGATCCACCAGTGTCATTGCATGTGTGTTCTTTTTACTAACACCAACCAGAGTCATTGAAATGTGTGTTCTTTTCACATACTACCTATGGATCCACCAGTGTCATTGCATGTGTGTTCTTTTCACAATCAACCTATGGATCCACCAGTGTCATTGCATGTGTGTTCTTTTTACTAACAACAACCAGAGTCATTGCACGTGTGTTGTTTTCACATACCACATATGGATCCACTAGTGTCATTGCATGTGTGTTCTTTTCCCAATCCACCTATGGATCCACCAGTGTCATTGAATGTGTGTTCTTTTTACTAACAACCAGAGTCATTGAAATGTGTGTTCTTTTCACATACCACCTATGGATCCACCAGTGTCATTGCATGTGTGTTCTTTTCACAATCAACCTATGGATCCACCAGTGTCATTGCATGTCTGTTCTTTTTACTAACAACAACCAGAGTCATTGCACGTGTGTTTTTTTCACATACCACATATGGATCCACTAGTGTCATTGCATGTCTGTTCTTTTCCCAATCCACCTATGGATCCACCAGTGTCATTGCATGTGTGTTCTTTTTACTAACAACCAGAGTCATTGAAATGTGTGTTCTTTTCACATACCACATATGGATCCACCAGTGTCATTGCATGTGTGTTCTTTTCCCAATCCACCAATGGATCCACCAGTGTCATTGCATGTGTGTTCTTTTTACTAACAACCAGAGTCATTGAAATGTGTGTTCTTTTCACATACCACATATGGATCCACAAGTGTCATTGCATGTGTGTTCTTTTTACTAACAACCAGAGTCATTGAAATGTGTGTTCTTTTCACATACCACCTATGGATCCACCAGTGTCATTGCATGTGTGTTCTTTTCACAATCCACCTATGGATCCACCAGTGTCATTGCATGTGTCTTCTTTTTACTAACAACAACTAGAGTCATTTCATGACTGTTCTTTTCACATACCACATATGGATCCACCAGTGTCATTACATGTGTGTTCTTTTTACTAACAACAATTGGAGTCATTGCATGTGTGTTCTTTTCACATACCACATACGGATCCACCAGTGTCATTGCATGTGTGCAATTTTTACTAACAACAACCAGTGTCATTGCATGTGTGTTCTTTTCACATACCACATATGGATCCACCAGTGTCATTGCATGTGTGTTCTCTTTAGAGACCACACATGGATCCACCAGTGTCATTGCATGTGTCTTCTTTTTACTAACACCAACCAGAGTCATTGCATGTGTGTTCTTTTCACATACCACATATGGATCCACCAGTGTCATTGCATGTGTGTTCTTTTCACAATCCACCTATGGATCCACCAGTGTCATTGCATGTGTGTTCTTTTTACTAACAACAACTGGAGTCATTTCATGACTCTTCTTTTCACATACCACATATGGATCCACCTGTGTCATTGAAATGTGTGTTCTCTTTAGATACCACACATGGATCCACCAGTGTCATTGCATGTGTGTTCTTGTTACTAAACAACAACCAGTCATTGCATGCGTGTTATTTTCACATACCACATATGGATCCACCAGTGTCATTGCATGTGTGTTCTTTTCACAATCCACCTATGGATCCACCTGTGTCATTGCATGTGTCTTCTTTTTACTCACAACAACCAGAGTCATTGCATGTGTGTTCTTTTTCACATACCACATATGGATCCACCGGTGTCAAATGTGTGTTCTCTTCAGAGACCACACATGGATCCACCAGTGTCATTGCATGTGTGTTCTTTTTACTAACAACAACTAGAGTCATTGCATGTGTGTTCTTTCACAATCCACCTATGGATCCACCAGTGTCATTGCGTGTGTGTTCTTTTTACTAACAACAACTAGAATCATTTCATGACTGTTCTTTTCACATACAACACATGGATCCACCAGTGTCATTGCATGTGTGTTCTTTTTACTAACAACAACTGGAGTCATTGCATGTGTGTTCTTTTCACATACCACATATGGATCCACTAGTGTCATTGCATGTGTTCTCTTTTCACAATCCACCTATGGATCCACCAGTGTCATTGCATGTGTGTTCTTTTTACTAACACCAACCAGATTCATTGAAACGTGTTCTTTTCACATACCACTTATGGATCCACCAGTGTCATTGCATGTGGGTTCTTTTTACTAACAACAACCAGAGTCATTGCACGTGTGTTGTTTTCACATACCACATATGGATCCACTAGTGTCATTGCATGTGTGTTCTTTTCCCAATCCACCTATGGATCCACTAGTGTCATTGCATGTGTGTTCTTTTTACTAACAACCAGAGTCATTGAATTGTGTGTTCTTTTCACATACCACATATGGATCCACCAGTGTCATTGCATGTGTGTTCTTTTCCCAATCCACCTATGGATCCACCAGTGTCATTGCATGTGTGTTCTTTTTACTAACAACCAGAGTCATTGAAATGTGTATTCTTTTCACATACCACCTATGGATCCACCAGGGTCATTGCATGTGTGTTCTTTTTACTAACAACAACTAGAGTCATTTCATGACTGTTCTTTTCACATACCACATATGGATCCACCAGTGTCATTGAAATGTGTGTTCTCTTCAGAGACCACACATGGATCCACCAGTGTCATTGCATGTGTGTTCTTTTTACTAACAACAAATGGAGTCATTGCATGTGTGTTCTTTTCACATACCACATACGGATCCACCAGTGTCATTGCATGTGTGCAATGTTTACTAACAACAACCAGTGTCATTGCATGTGTGTTCTTTTCACATACCACATATGGATCCACCAGTGTCATTGCATCTGTGTTCTCTTTAGAGACCACACATGGATCCACCAGTGTCATTGCATGTGTGTTCTTGTTACTAACAACAACCAGAGTCATTGCATGCGTGTTCTTTTCACATACCACATATGGATCCACCAGTGTCATTGCATGTGTGTTCTTTTCACAATCGACCTATGGAATCACCGGTGTCATTGCATGTGTGTTCTTTTTACTAACAACAACTGGAGTCATTTCATGACTGTTCTTTTCACATACCACATATGGATCCACCTGTGTCATTGAAATGTGTGTTCTCTTTAGAGACCACACATGGATCCACCAGTGTCATTACATGTGTGTTCTTTTTACTAACAACAATTGGAGTCATTACATGTATGTTCTTTTCGCATACCACATATGAATCCCCTAGTGTCATTGCATGTGTGCTCTTTTCACAATCCACCTATGGATCCACCAGTGTCATTGCATGTGTGTTCTTTTTACTAAAAACAACTAGAATCATTTCATGACTGTTCTTTTCACATACCACACATGGATCCACCAGTGTCATTTCATGTGTGTTCTTTTTAGTAACAACAACTGGAGTCATTCCATGTGTGTTCTTTTCACATACCACATATGGATCCACTAGTGTCATTGCATGTGTTCTCTTTTCACAATCCACCTATGGATCCACCAGTGTCATTGCATGTGTGTTCTTTTTACTAACACCAACCAGAGTCATTGAAATGTGTGTTCTTTTCACATACCACCTATGGATCCACCAGTGTCATTGAAATGTGTGTTCTCTTCAAAGACCGCACATGGATCCACCAGTGTCATTGCATGTGTGTTCTTTTTACTAACAACAACTGGAGTCATTGCATGTGTGTTCATTTCACATACCACATACGGATCCACTAGTGTCATTGCATGTGTGCAACTTTTACTAACAACAACCAGTGTCATTGCATGTGTGTTCTTTTCACATACCACATATGGATCCACTAGTGTCATTGCATGTGTGTTCTCTTTAGAGACCACACATGGATCCACCAGTGTCATTGCATGTGTGTTCTTGTTACTAACAACAACCAGATTCATTGCATGCGTGTTCTTTTCACATACCACATATGGATCCACCAGTGTCATTGCATGTGTGTTCTTTTCACAGTCCACCTATGGATCCACTAGTGTCATTGCATGTGTCTTCTTTTTACTAACAACAACCAGAGTCATTGCATGTGTGTTCTTTTCACATACCACATATGGATCCACCGGTGTCATTGAAATGTGTGTTCTCTTCAGAGACCACACATGGATCCACCAGTGTCATTGCATGTGTGTTCTTTTTACTAACAACAACTAGAGTCATTGCATGTGTTTTTTTTCACATACCACATATGGATCCACCAGTGTCATTGCATGTGTGTTCTTTCACAATCCACCTATGGGTCCACCAATGTCATTGCGTGTGTGTTCTTTTTACTAACAACAACTAGAGTCATTTCATGACTGTTCTTTTCACATACCACACATGGATCCACCAGTGTCATTGCATGTGTGTTCTTTTTAGTAACAACAACTGGAGTCATTGCATGTGTGTTCTTTTCACATACCACATATGGATCCACTAGTCTCATTGCATGTGTTCTCTTTTCACAATCCACCTATGGATCCACCAGTGTCATTGCATGTGTGTTCTTTTTACTAACACCAACCAGAGTCATTGAAATGTGTGTTCTTTTCACATACCACCTATGGATCCACCAGTGTCATTGCATGTGTGTTCTTTTCACAATCAACCTATGGATCCACCAGCGTCATTGCATGTGTGTTCTTTTTACTAACAACAACCAGAGTCATTGCACGTGTGCTGTTTTCACATACCACATATGGATCCACTAGTGTCATTGCATGTGTGTTCTTTTCCCAATCCACCTATGGATCCACCAGTGTCATTGCATGTGTGTTCTTTTTACTAACACCAACCAGAGTCACTGAAATGTGTGTTCTTTTCACATACCACCTATGGATCCACCAGTGTCATTGCATGTGTGTTCTTTTCACAATCAACCTATGGATCCACCAGTGTCATTGCATGTGTGTTCTTTTTACTAACAACAAGCAGAGTCATTGCACGTGTGTTGTTTTCACATACCACATATGGATCCACTAGTGTCATTGCATGTGTGTTCTTTTCCCAATCCACCTATGGATCCACCAGTGTCTTTGCATGTGTGTTCTTTTTACTAACAACCAGAGTCATTGAAATGTGTGTTCTTTTCACATACCACATATGGATCCACCAGTGTCATTGCATGTGTCTTCTTTTCCCAATCCACCTATGGATCCACCAGTGTCATTGCATGTGTGTTCTTTTTACTAACAACCAGAGTAATTGAAATGTGTGTTGTTTTCACATACCACCTATGGTTCCACCAGTGTCATTGCATGTGTGTTCTTTTCACAATCCACCTATGGATCCACCAGTGTCATTGCATGTGTCTTTATTTTTAGTAACAACAACTAGAGTCATTTCATGACTGTTCTTTTCACATACCACATATGGATCCACCTGTGTCATTGAAATGTGTGTTCTCTTCAGAAACCACACATGGATCCACCAGTGTCATTACATGTGTGTTCTTTTTACTAACAACAACTGGAGTCATTGCATGCGTGTTCTTTTCACATACCACATATGGATCCACCAGTGTCATTGCATGTGTGTTCTTTTCACAGTCCACCTATGGATCCACTAGTGTCATTGCATGTGTCTTCTTTTTACTAACAACAACATGAGTTATTGCATGTGTGTTCTTTTCACATACCACATATGGATCCACCGGTGTCATTGAAATGTGTGTTCTCTTCAGAGACCACACATGGATCCACCAGTGTCATTGCATGTGTGTTCTTTTTACTAACAACAACTAGAGTCATTGCATGTGTTTTTTTTCACATACCACATATGGATCCACCAGTGTCATTGCATGTGTGTTCTTTTCACAATCCACCTATGGATCCATCAGTGTCATTGCGTGTGTCTTCTTTTTAGTAACAACAACTAGAGTCATTTCATGACTGTTCTTTTCACATACCACATATGGATCCACCTGTGTCATTGAAATGTGTGTTCTCTTCAGAAACCACACATGGATCCACCAGTGTCATTACATGTGTGTTCTTTTTACTAACAACAACTGGAGTCATTGCATGTGTGTTCTTTTCATATACCACATACGGATCCACCAGTGTCATTTCATGTGTGCAATTTTTACTAACAACAACCAGTGTCATTGCATGTGTGTTCTTTTCACAATCCACCTATGGATCCACCAGTGTCATTGCATGTGTGTTCTCTTTAGAGACCACACATGGATCCACCAGTGTCATTGCATGTGTGTTCTTTTTACTAACACCAACCAGAGTCATTGCATGCGTGTTCTTTTCACATACCACATATGGATCCACCAGTGTCATTGCATGTGTGTTCTTTTCACAATCCACCTATGGATCCACCAGTGTCATTGCATGTGTGTTCTTTTTACTAACAACAACTGGAGTCATTTCATGACTCTTCTTTTCACATACCACATATGGATCCACCTGTGTCATTGCATGTGTGTTCTTTTTACTAACAACAAATGGAGTCATTGCATGTGTGTTCTTTTCACATACCACATATGGATCCACCAGTGTCATTGCATGTGTGCAATTTTTACTAACAACAACCAGTGTCATTGCATGTGTGTTCTTTTGACATACCACATATGGATCCACCAGTGTCATTGCATGTGTGTTCTCTTTAGAGACCACACATGGATCCACCAGTGTCATTACATGTGTGTTCTTGTTACTAACAACAACCAGAGTCATTGCATGCGTGTTCTTTTCACATACCACATATGGATCCACCAGTGTCATTGCATGTGTGTTCTTTTCACAATCCACCTATGGAATCACCAGTGTCATTGCATGTGTGTTCTTTTTACTAACAACAACTAGAGTCATTTCATGACTGTTCTTTTCACATACCACATATGGATCCACCTGTGTCATTGAAATGTGTGTTCTCTTTAGACACCACACATGGATCCACCAGTGTCATTACATGTGTGTTCTTTTTACTAACAATAACTGGAGTCATTACATGTATGTTCTTTTCGCATACCACATATGGACCCCCTAGTGTCATTGCATGTGTGCTCTTTTCACAATCCACCTATGGATCCACCAGTGTCATTATATGTGTGTTCTTTATACTAACAACACCCAGAGTCATTGCATGTGTGTTCTTTTCACATACCACCTATGGATCCACCAGTGTCATTGCATGTGTGTTCTTTTCACAATCCACCTATGGATCCACCAGTGTCATTGCATGTGTGTTCTTTTTACTAACAATAACCAGAGTCATTACATGTGTGTTCTTTTCACATACCACATAGAGATCCACCGGTGTCATTGAAATGCGTGTTCTCTTCAGAGACCACACATGGATCCACCAGTGTCATTGCATGTGTGTTCTTTTTACTAACAACAACCAGAGTCATTGCATGTGTGTTCTTTTCACATACCACATATGGATCCACCAGCGTCATTGCATGTGTGTTCTTTCACAATCCACCTATGGATCCACCAGTGTCATTGCATGTGTGTTCTTTTTACTAAGAACTACTAGAGTCATTTGATGACTGTTCTTTTCACATACCACATATGGATCCACCAGTGTCATTGCATGCGTGTTCTTTTTACTAACAACAACTGGAGTCATTGCATGTGTGTTCTTCTCACATACCACATATGGATCCACCAGTGTCATTGCATGTCTGTTCTTTTCACAATCCACCTATGGGTCCACCAGTGTCATTGCATATGTGTTCTTTGTACTAACAACAACTAGAGTCATTTCATGACTGTTCTTTTCACATACCATATATGGATCCACCAGTGTCATTGAAATGTGTGTTCTCTTCAGAGACCACACATGGATCCACCAGTGTCATTGCATGTGTGTTCTTTTTAGTAACAACAACCGGAGTCATTGCATGTGTGTTCTTTTCACATACCACATATGGATCCACTAGTGTCAGTGCATGTGTTCTCTTTTCACAATCCACCTATGGATCCACCAGTGTCATTGCATGTGTGTTCTTTTTACTAACACAAACAAGAGTCATTGAAATGTGTGTTCTTTTCACATACCACCTATGGATCCACCAGTGTCATTGCATGTGTGTTCTTTTTGCAATCCACCTATGGATCCACCAGTGTCATTCCATGTGTGTTCTTTTTACTAACAACACCCAGAGTCATTGAAATGTGTGTTCTTTTCACATACCACCTATGGATACACCAGTGTCATTGCATGTGCGTTTGTTTCACAATCCACCTATGGATCCACCAGTGTCATTGCATGTGTGTTCTTTTTACTAACAACAACCAGAGTCATTGCATGTGTGTTCTTTTCACATACCACATATGGATCCACCGGTGTCAATGAAATGTGTGTTCTCTTCAGATACCACACATCGATCCACCAGTGTAATTGCATGTGTGTTCTTTTTACTAACAACAACCTGAGTCATTGCATGTGTGTTCTTTTCACATACCACATATGGATCCACCAGTGTCATTGCATGTGTGTTCTTTCACAATCCACCTATGGATCCACCAGTGTCATTGCATGTGTGTTCTTTTTACTAACAACTACTAGAGTCATTTCATGACTGTTCTTTTCACGTACCACATATGGATCCACCAGTGTCATTGCATGTGTGTTCTTTTTACTAACAACAACTGGAGTCATTGCATGTGTGTTCTTTTCACATACCACATATGGATCCACCAGTGTCATTGCATGTCTGTTCTTTTCACAATCCACCTATGGATCCACCAGTGTCATTGCATATGTGTTCTTTGTACTAACAACAACTAGAGTCATTTCATGACTGTTCTTTTCATATACCACATATGGATCCACCAGTGTCATTGAAATGTGTGTTCTCTTCAGAGACCACACATGGATCCACCAGTGTCATTGCATGTGTGTTCTTTTTAGTAACAACAATTGGAGTCATTGCATGTGTGTTCTTTTCACATACCACATATGGATCCACTAGTGTCATTGCATGTGTTCTATTTTCACAATCCACCAATGGATCCACCAGTGTCATTGCATGTGTGTTCTTTTTAGTAACAACAACCGGAGTCATTGGATGTGTGTTCTTTTCACATACCACATATGGATCCACTAGTGTCATTGCATGTGTTCTCTTTTCACAATCCACCTATGGATCCACCAGTGTCATTGCATGTGTGTTCTTTTTACTAACACAAACCAGAGTCATTGAAATGTGTGTTGTTTTCACATACCACCTATGGATCCACCAGTGTCATTGCATGTGTGTTCTTTTTGCAATCCACCTATGGATCCACCAGTGTCATTCCATGTGTGTTCTTTTTACTAACAACACCCAGAGTCATTGAAATGTGTGTTCTTTTCACATACCACCTATGAATACACCAGTGTCATTGCATGTGCGTTCGTTTCACAATCCACCTATGGATCCACCAGTGTCATTGCATGTGTGTTCTTTTTACTAACAACAACCAGAGTCATTGCATGTGTGTTCTTTTCACATACCACATATGGATCCACCGGTGTCATTGAAATGTGTGTTCTCTTCAGAGACCACACATCGATCCACCAGTGTAATTGCATGTGTGTTCTTTTTACTAACAACAACCAGAGTCATTGCATGTGTGTTCTTTTCACATACCACATATGGATCCACCAGTGTCATTGCATGTGTGTTCTTTCACAATCCACCTATGGATCCACCAGTGTCATTGCATGTGTGTTCTTTTTACTAACAACTACTAGAGTCATTTCATGACTGTTCTTTTCACGTACCACATATGGATCCACCAGTGTCATTGCATGTGTGTTCTTTTTACTAACAACAACTGGAGTCATTGCATGTGTGTTCTTTTCACATACCACATATGGATCCACCAGTGTCATTGCATGTCTGTTCTTTTCACAATCCACCTATGGATCCACCAGTGTCATTGCATATGTGTTCTTTGTACTAACAACAACTAGAGTCATTTCATGACTGTTCTTTTCATATACCACATATGGATCCACCAGTGTCATTGAAATGTGTGTTCTCTTCAGAGACCACACATGGATCCACCAGTGTCATTGCATGTGTGTTCTTTTTAGTAACAACAATTGGAGTCATTGCATGTGTGTTCTTTTCACATACCACATATGGATCCACTAGTGTCATTGCATGTGTTCTATTTTCACAATCCACCAATGGATCCACCAGTGTCATTGCATGTGTGTTCTTTTTAGTAACAACAACCGGAGTCATTGGATGTGTGTTCTTTTCACATACCACATATGGATCCACTAGTGTCATTGCATGTGTTCTCTTTTCACAATCCACCTATGGATCCACCAGTGTCATTGCATGTGTGTTCTTTTTACTAACACAAACCAGAGTCATTGAAATGTGTGTTGTTTTCACATACCACCTATGGATCCACCAGTGTCATTGCATGTGTGTTCTTTTTGCAATCCACCTATGGATCCACCAGTGTCATTCCATGTGTGTTCTTTTTACTAACAACACCCAGAGTCATTGAAATGTGTGTTCTTTTCACATACCACCTATGAATACACCAGTGTCATTGCATGTGCGTTCGTTTCACAATCCACCTATGGATCCACCAGTGTCATTGCATGTGTGTTCTTTTTACTAACAACAACCAGAGTCATTGCATGTGTGTTCTTTTCACATACCACATATGGATCCACCGGTGTCATTGAAATGTGTGTTCTCTTCAGAGACCACACATCGATCCACCAGTGTAATTGCATGTGTGTTCTTTTTACTAACAACAACCAGAGTCATTGCATGTGTGTTCTTTTCACATACCACATATGGATCCACCAGTGTCATTGCATGTGTGTTCTTTCACAATCCACCTATGGATCCACCAGTGTCATTGCATGTGTGTTTTTTTACTAACAACTACTAGAGACATTTCATGACTGTTCTTTTCACGTACCACATATGGATCCACCAGTGTCATTGCATGTGTGTTCTTTTTACTAACAACAACTGGAGTCATTGCATGTGTGTTCTTTTCACATACCACATATGGATCCACCAGTGTCATTGCATGTCTGTTCTTTTCACAATCCACCTATGGATCCACCAGTGTCATTGCATGTGTGTTCTTTTTACTAACAACAACTGGAGTCATTTCATGACTGTTCTTTTCATATACCACATATGGATCCACCAGTGTCATTGAAATGTGTGTTCTCTTTAGAGACCACACATCGATCCACCAGTGTAATTGCATGTGTGTTCTTTTTACTAACAACAACCAGAGTCATTGCATGTGTGTTCTTTTCACATACCACATATGGATCCACCAGTGTCATTGCATGTGTGTTCTTTCACAATCCACCTATGGATCCACCAGTGTCATTGCATGTGTGTTCTTTTTACTAACAACTACTAGAGTCATTTCATGACTGTTCTTTTCACGTACCACATATGGATCCACCAGTGTCATTGCATGTGTGTTCTTTTTACTAACAATAACTGGAGTCATTGCATGTGTGTTCTTTTCACATACCACATATGGATCCACCAGTGTCATTGCATGTCTGTTCTTTTCACAATCCACCTATGGATCCACCAGTGTCATTGCATATGTGTTCTTTGTACTAACAACAACTAGAGTCATTTCATGACTGTTCTTTTCATATACCACATATGGATCCACCAGTGTCATTGAAATGTGTGTTCTCTTCAGAGACCACACATGGATCCACCAGTGCCATTGCATGTGTGTTCTTTTTAGTAACAACAATTGGAGTCATTGCATGTGTGTTCTTTTCACATACCACATATGGATCCACTAGTGTCATTGCATGTGTTCTCTTTTCACAATCCACCAATGGATCCACCAGTGTCATTGCATGTGTGTTCTTTTTAGTAACAACAACCGGAGTCATTGGATGTGTATTCTTTTCACATACCACATATGGATCCACTAGTGTCATTGCATGTGCTCTCTTTTCACAATCCACCTATGGATCCACCAGTGTCATTGCATGTGTGTTCTTTTTACTAACACAAACCAGAGTCATTGAAATGTGTGTTGTTTTCACATACCACCTATGGATCCACCAGTGTCATTGCATGTGTGTTCTTTTTGCAATCCACCTATGGATCCACCAGTGTCATTCCATGTGTGTTCTTTTTACTAACAACACCCAGAGTCATTGAAATGTGTGTTCTTTTCACATACCACCTATGAATACACCAGTGTCATTGCATGTGCGTTCGTTTCACAATCCACCTATGGATCCACCAGTGTCATTGCATGTGTGTTCTTTTTACTAACAACAACCAGAGTCATTGCATGTGTGTTCTTTTCACATACCACATATGGATCCACCGGTGTCATTGAAATGTGTGTTCTCTTCAGAGACCACACATCGATCCACCAGTGTAATTGCATGTGTGTTCTTTTTACTAACAACAACCAGAGTCATTGCATGTGTGTTCTTTTCACATACCACATATGGATCCACCAGTGTCATTGCATGTGTGTTCTTTCACAATCCACCTATGGATCCACCAGTGTCATTGCATGTGTGTTCTTTTTACTAACAACTACTAGAGTCATTTCATGACTGTTCTTTTCACGTACCACATATGGATCCACCAGTGTCATTGCATGTGTGTTCTTTTTACTAACAACAACTGGAGTCATTGCATGTGTGTTCTTTTCACATACCACATATGGATCCACCAGTGTCATTGCATGTCTGTTCTTTTCACAATCCACCTATGGATCCACCAGTGTCATTGCATATGTGTTCTTTGTACTAACAACAACTAGAGTCATTTCATGACTGTTCTTTTCATATACCACATATGGATCCACCAGTGTCATTGAAATGTGTGTTCTCTTCAGAGACCACACATGGATCCACCAGTGCCATTGCATGTGTGTTCTTTTTAGTAACAACAATTGGAGTCATTGCATGTGTGTTCTTTTCACATACCACATATGGATCCACTAGTGTCATTGCATGTGTTCTCTTTTCACAATCCACCAATGGATCCACCAGTGTCATTGCATGTGTGTTCTTTTTAGTAACAACAACCGGAGTCATTGCATGTGTGTTCTTTTCACATACCACATATGGATCCACTAGTGTCATTGCATGTGTTCTCTTTTAACAATCCACCTATGGATCCACCAGTGTCATTGCATGTGTGTTCTTTTTACTAACACAAACCAGAGTCATTGAAATGTGTGTTCTTTTCACATACCACCTATGGATCCACCAGTGTCATTGCATGTGTGTTCTTTTTGCAATCCACCTATGGATCCACCAGTGTCATTCCATGTGTGTTCTTTTTACTAACAACACCCAGAGTCATTGAAATGTGTGTTCTTTTCACATACCACCTATGGATACACCAGTGTCATTGCATGTGCGTTCGTTTCACAATCCACCTATGGATCCACCAGTGTCATTGCATGTGTGTTCTTTTTACTAACAACAACCAGAGTCATTGCATGTGTGTGCTTTTCACATACCACATATGGATCCACCGGTGTCATTGAAATGTGTGTTCTCTTCAGAGACCACACATCGATCCACCAGTGTAATTGCATGTTTGTTCTTTTTACTAACAACAACCAGAGTCATTGCATGTGTGTTCTTTTCACATACCACATATGGATCCACTAGTGTCATTGCATGTGTGTTCTTTCACAATCCACCTATGGATCCACCAGTGTCATTGCATGTGTGTTCTTTTTACTAACAACTACTAGAGTCATTTCATGACTGTTCTTTTCACGTACCACATATGGATCCACCAGTGTCATTGAAATGTGTGTTCTCTTTAGAGACCACACATGGATCCACCAGTGTCATTGCATGTGTGTTCTTTTTACTAACAACAACTGGAGTCATTGCATGTGTGTTCTTTTCACATACCACATATGGATCCACTAGTGTCATTGCATGTGTTCTCTTTTCACAATCCACTAATGGATCCACCAGTGTCATTGCATGTGTGTTCTTTTTACTAACACCAACCAGAGTTATTGAAATGTGTGTTCTTTTCACATACCACCTATGGATCCACCAGTGTCATTGCATGTGTGTTCTTTTCACAATCCACCTATGGATCCACCAGTGTCATTGCATGTGTGTTCTTTTTACTAACAACAACCAGAGTCATTGCATGTGTGTTCTTTTCACATACCACATATGGATCCACCAGTGTCGTTGCATGTGTGTTCTTTTCCCAATCCACCTATGGATCCACCAGTGTCATTGCATGTGTGTTCTTTTTACTAACAACAACCAGAGTCATTGAAATGTGTGTTCTTTTCACATACCACCTATGGATCCACAAGTGTCATTGCATGTGTGTTCTTTTCACAATCCACCTATGGATCCACCAGTGTCATTGCATGTGTGTTCTTTTTACTAACAACAACTGGAGTCATTTCATGACTGTTCTTTTCACATACCACATATGGATCCACCAGTGTCATTGAAATGTGTGTTCTCTTCAGAGACCACACATGGATCCACCAGTGTCATTGCATGTGTGTTCTTTTTACTAACAATTGGAGTCATTGCATGTGTGTTCTTTTCACATACCACATACGGATCCACCAGTGTCATTGCATGTGTGCAATTTTTACTAACAACAACCAGTGTCATTGCATGTGTGTTCTTTTCACATACCACATATGGATCCACCAGTGTCATTGCATGTGTGTTCTCTTCAGAGACCACACATGGATCCACCAGTGTCATTGCATGTGTGTTCTTGTTACTACCAACAACTAGAGTCATTGCATGCGTGTTCTTTTCACATACCACATATGGATCCACCAGTGTCATTGCATGTGTGTTCTTTTCACAATCCACCTATGGATCCACCAGTGTCATTGCATGTGTGTTCTTTTTCCTAACAACAACTGGAGTCATTTCATGACTGTTCTTTTCACATACCACATATGGATCCACCTATGTCATTGAAATGTGTGTTCTCTTCAGAGACCACACATGGATCCACCAGTGTCATTGCATGTGTGTTCTTTTTAGTAACAACAACTGGAGTCATTGCATGTGTGTTCTTTTCACATACCACATAAGGATCCACCAGTGTCATTTCATGTGTGCAATTTTTACTAACAACAACCAGTGTCATTGCATGTGTGTTCTTTTCACATACCACATATGGATCCACCAGTGTCATTGCATGTGTGTTCTCTTAAAATACCACACATGGATCCACCAGTGTCATTGCATGTGTGTTCTTGTTACTACCAACAACTAGAGTCATTGCATGCGTGTTCTTTTCACATACCACATATGGATCCACTAGTGTCATTGCATGTGTGTTCTTTTCACAATCCACCTATGTATCCACCAGTGTCATTGCATGTGTGTTCTTTTTCCTAACAACAACTGGAGTCATTTCATGACTGTTCTTTTCACATACCACATATGGATCCACCTGTGTCATTGAAATGTGTGTTCTCTTTAGAGACCACACATGGATCCACCAGTGTCATTACATGTGTGTTCTTTTTACTAACAAGAACTGGAGTCATTACATGTATGTTCTTTTGGCATACCACATATGGATCCCCTAGTGTCATTGCACGTGTGCTCTTTTCACAATCCACCTATGGATCCACCAGTGTCATTGCATGTATGTTCTTTTTACTAACAACACCAAGAGTCATTGAAATGTGTGTTCTTTTCACATACCACCTATGGATCCACTAGTGTCATTGCATGTGTGTTCTTTTCACAATCTACCTATGGATCCACCAGTGTCATTGCATGTGTGTTCTTTTTACTAACAACAACCAGAGTCATTGCGTGTGTGCTCTTTTCACATACCACATATGGTCCAGCGGTGTCATTGAAATGTGTGTTCTCTTCAAAGACCACACATGGATCCACCAGTGTCATTGCATGTGTGTTCTTTTTACTAACAACAACCAGAGTCATTTCATGTGTGTTCTATTCACATACCACATATGGATCCACCAGTGTCATTGCATGTGTGTTCTTTTTACTAACAACTGGAGTCATTGCATGTGTGTTCTTTTCACATACCACATACGGATCCACCAGTGTCATTGCATGTCTGCAATTTTTACTAACAACAACCAGTGTCATTGCATGTGTGTTGTTTTCACATACCACATATGGATCCACCAGTGTCATTGCATGTGTGTTCTCTTCAGAGACCACACATGGATCCACTAGTGTCATTGCATGTGTGTTCTTGTTACTACCAACAACTAGAGTCATTGCATGCGTGTTCTTTTCACATACCACATATGGATCCACCAGTGTCATTGCATGTGTGTTCTTTTCACAATCCACCTATGGATCCACCAGTGTCATTGCATGTGTGTTCTTTTTCCTAACAACAATTGGAGTCATTTCATGACTGTTCTTTTCACATACCACATATGGATCCACCTATGTCATTGAAATGTGTGTTCTCTTCAGAGACCACACATGGATCCACCAGTGTCATTGCATGTGTGTTCTTTTTAGTAACAACAACTGGAGTCATTGCATGTGTGTTCTTTTCACATACCACATACGGATCCACCAGTGTCATTGCATGTGTGCAATTTTTACTAACAACAACCAGTGTCATTGCATGTGTGTTCTTTTCACATACCACATATGGATCCACCAGTGTCATTGCATGTGTGTTCTCTTAAAATACCACACATGGATCCACCAGTGTCATTACATGTGTGTTCTTGTTACTACCAACAACTAGAGTCATTGCATGCGTGTTCTTTTCACATACCACATAAGGATCCACTAGTGTCATTGCATGTGTGTTCTTTTCACAATCCACCTATGTATCCACCAGTGTCATTGCATGTGTGTTCTTTTTCCTAACAACAACTGGAGTCATTTCATGACTGTTCTTTTCACATACCACATATGGATCCACCTGTGTCATTGAAATGTGTGTTCTCTTTAGAGACCACACATGGATCCACCAGTGTCATTACATGTGTGTTCTTTTTACTAACAAGAACTGGAGTCATTACATGTATGTTCTTTTCGCATACCACATATGGATCCCCTAGTGTCATTGCATGTGTGCTCTTTTCACAATCCACCTATGGATCCACCAGTGTCATTGCATGTATGTTCTTTTTACTAACAACACCAAGAGTCATTGAAATGTGTGTTCTTTTCACATACCACCTATGGATCCACTAGTGTCATTGCATGTGTGTTCTTTTCACAATCCACCTATGGATCCACCAGTGTCATTGCATGTGTGTTCTTTTTACTAACAACAACCAGAGTCATTGCGTGTGTGCTCTTTTCACATACCACATATGGTCCAGCGGTGTCATTGAAATGTGTGTTCTCTTCAAAGACCACACATGGATCCACCAGTGTCATTGCATGTGTGTTCTTTTTACTAACAACAACCAGAGTCATTTCATGTGTGTTCTTTTCACATACCACATATGGATCCACCAGTGTCATTGCATGTGTGTTCTTTCACAATCCACCTATGGATCCACCAATGTCATTGCATGTGTGCACTTTTTACTAACAACTACTAGAGTCATTTCATGAATGTTCTTTTCACATACCACATATGGATCCACCAGTGTCATTGCATGTGTGTTCTTTTTACTAACAACAACTGGAGTCATTGCATGTGTGTTCTTTTCACATACCACATATGGATCCACCAGTGTCATTGCATGTCTGTTCTTTTCACAATCCACCTATGGATCCACCAGTGTCATTGCATATGTGTGTTCTCTTCAGAGACCACACATGGATCCACCAGTGTCATTGGATGTGTGTTCTTTTTAGTAACAACATCTGGAGTCATTGCATGTGTGTTCTTTTCACATACCACATATGGATCCACTAGTGTCATTGCATGTGTTCTCTTTTCACAATCCACCTATGGATCCACTAGTGTCATTGCATGTGTGTTCTTTTTACTAACACCAACATGAGTCATTGAAATGTGTGTTCTTTTCACATACCACCTATGGATCCACCAGTGTCATTGCATGTGTGTTCTTTTCACAATCCACATATGGATCCACCAGTGTCATTGCATGTGTGTTCTCTTTACTAACAACAACCAGAGTCATTGCATGTGTGTTCTTTTCACATACCACATATGGATCCACCAGTGTCATTGCATGTCTGCTCTTTTCACAATCCACCTATGGATGCACCAGTGTCATTCCATGTGTGTTCTTTTTACTAACAACAACCATAGTCATTGCATGTGTGTTCTTTTCACATACCACATATGGATCCACTAGTGTCATTGCATGTGTGCTCTTTTTACTAACACTCAGAGTCATTGAACTGTGTGTTCTCTTTAGAGACCACACATGGATCCACGAGTGTCATTGCATGTGTGTTCTTTTTACTAACAACAACTAGAGTCATTGAAATGTGTGTTCTTTTCACATACCACATATGGATCCACCAGTGTCATTGCATGTGTGTTCTTTTTACTAACAACAACCAGAGTCATTGCATGTGTCTTCTCTTTACTAACAACAACCAGAGTCATTGAAATGTGTGTTCTCTTTAGATACCACACATGGATCCACTAGTGTCATTGCATGTGTGTTCTTTTTACTAACAACAACCAGAGTCATTGAAATGTGTGTCCTCTTCAGAGACCACACATGGATCCACCAGTGTCATTACATGTGTGTTCTTTTTACAAACAACAACTGGAGTCATTGCATGTGTGTTCTTTTCACATACGATATATGGATCCACTAGTGTCATTGCATGTGTGCTCTTTTCACAATCCACCTATGGATCCACCAGTGTCATTGCATGTGTGTTCTTTTTACTAACAACAACTAGAGTCATTTCATGACTGTTCTTTTCACATACCACATATGGATCCACAAGGGTCATTGCATGTGTGTTCTTTTGTCACATCCCAAGATTTTCCAAATCTTGTAATGTGAAAAATAAATAAACAAAATAAATCTTTGTTGAAAATCAGGGTGAAAAGAAACTTTTGTTTCTAAATGGAAACTTAAAATCCCATCCTGAACAAACTTTGGTAGAAGTTTGAATTCAACAAAAATCCAAATCAAGGGAAATGCATTCCTCAATGAATGTATCTGGAAATTTGAACACTAGGAAAGTAAATCAAAATCCCTAAGCCCTAATGGAAGGAAATCATTTTCCAAAGTATCTCCAAATCTATGGATTTGATCCATACCAAAATGGATCAACAAATAATCACAAGGATAAAGAAAGACCCTAGAAGTTGGTTTCCCTTAGTTTGGAACCATAGACAAAATCTTATGAATATAACAAGATAAGGAAATTGAATTTCCAAAGCCAATAAAGCCCTTACCAGAACCCATAACTTTTGGTGAACAAATAATCCTAAAGGGATTTATAAAAATAAACATTTGATAAAGGAAAATAAAATGTTTTGGAGTTACTATTTTGGATCTTTTTATAAAAGGTTTTGGTTTTCAAAATAAAAAGAAGTGTTTTAAATAAAGATTATTTTTATAAAGCCAAATTAAACCTTGGCCAAGTTTCTTTTAAACAAAAAGTTTTGCTTTGATTTAAAATGAGTAAAGGTTTATTTAAGTAAAATAATAAGGATTTAAATATCCAATTTTATTTAAGTAAAGGCTTTTCCCATTTTAAATGAACACTAAAACTTATTTGTTTATTTTAAATAAGTTTTCCCAAGTGTTTTGTTTTCTCAAAATAAAAACCTTTTGAAGTGTTTTGGTTTTTGTTCTTGATTTCAAAATAAAGTTTTAAAATAAAACAAATCCTTTTATGTTTTTATTTAAGGTCCATTATATTTAATTATTAATGGAACCAAAAACAAAAGGTTATTTTGTTTTAAACAAGTTTTCCAAATACTCTTTTATTTTCAAATAAAACCTTCTGTTTTGGTTTTTGAAAATATTTGGTTTTTAAATGGAGATTTTATTAAATCAAACCTATTTTATTAAATAACTAAAGATCCATTTTATTTAATTATTAAATGGATCCTAAAATGAATAAAAATATTAAATTATTTTGAGATTTGGATTATGTTAATAAACATAACCAAATTCAAAGTTCAAAGTTGAGTGTTTGTTTGAATTGTTTGAACTTTGTTTGAATGCTTGAATAATTGATTGAAATTCAAACAGAAATTGTTTTGGAAAAATAGAAAAAGTTTTAGATAGAAAAAAAAATAGAGCAGCCCAGCCAGCCCAACAGCAGCCCAGTCCAGCCCAGCTCCTCACCCCGAAGGAAAAATGTTTCGCACCTCGTTTCTGACCCGCTAAGTCAATGACAGCCTGGACCCACTCCTCCTTCCCCTCTTTCGCTGACAGGTAGACCCCACCACCACTGTTCTTCTTCTCACCGGCGCGACCCTGTCTCCCCCAGACCTCGCTGCCGTTGCTGCCATTCAAGCCGCGATCAATTCACAGTAACACCGTGCTTTAAACCTCGCCGTGACAACGCCCATTTAACCGCCTGCTCCTCCTCTTCCATTTCCCCCAGACACCGCCTCCCCTCTGCCCCCAGGCCGCCCAATTCCTCTCTGCACTGCCGCTGTCTCCGGCGAGCTCCACGAGCTATTCCGGCCAGCCGACGTTACCCCGAGCCTCCTCGACCATACTCACAAGTTCGCCAGACTTCGGAGCACCGCTCTGTGGCCTCAGCTCTCCCGTGGGTGCCCTGTAAGCTCGACTTCGACGACGACCTACAGCACCACTGTCTGCCTTCTTCTCCGGCGATGTTTCCTGGTAAGAGCCGACCACCCCGAGCCCTCTCCTTCACGCACGCAGCCTCGCCCTGATTCTGCGCATCTAACCGCACCTTCGATTTGCCTTAGGGCGATCTGCAGCGACGACCCCGACCCTCTCCACCGTGTGCCTCCGCTCCGACGAGCCCCACCGGTGAGACCAGACTTCCCCTCGCCCCCTTTTTGATGCTCCCTTACTCGCGACCCTCGTGCGCACCTAACCGTGCCTCTCCTTTGCCTTAGCACGGTCCTAAGCGACGTCCACGACGACCACCCGACGCACCCGACGCCGTCCTCCACTCCGGCGAACAATCGCAGTCGTGCTAGAGCGCCCCTCGCCCGACCAACACCTCCCCGAGCATCGCCGTGACCCCCTGAGCCTGGTGAGCATCTCCTCTTTCTCCCTCACCTCCTGTAGCGTCACCTCCGTCATCAACCGACCGCTCCGCCGCCGGTAGCCACCGTCAGCGCCGCCAGTTTTTGGCCAGGCAATTACAACCATTTGATTTAGATCGAACGAATAGGATAGATCCACTTAGTCGCGAAGAGGTATGCTTTCTGGACCGTGCGATTAGATTTGATCCAACGCTCCGCGATGCCGATTCGGCCGAACTGGTACCGTCCAATAGAATACTGCCGCGTGTCCCCTATTCTGTTTAAAATCAGATTTGAAAACAGAATGTTTTACAAACTTCAAACCTTTGTAACTCTGGATCCACACGTCCAAAAATTACAAATTTTATGTCGTTGGATTCAGGAGAACAAGCTCTAACCAACCCTGCCCTTAGTTTAGCAAATAGTATCTGTTAGATTGTTTGATTTTGCAGATTCTTTTGTGTGCCTGCTAACATTATAAAAATTGTTTAAAAATGTTTTTAAGGTTAAAACCTTTGCCAATTAGTTTGTTGTGACCTTACTGACCCTAGGAACCAACCTATGTCTTGGAAAATGATTTTTGTAAAGGTTTAGAATGGATTAATTAGTTTAGTCCATTTCTAGCCAAACAAAACTATTGTTTTGTTTATGAAAATGTTTTTGGAAAGAAAAACTTTGAGAAAATGGTTTAGACCAAACCTACTGACCCAAACACCAAGTTTTGCAATAGCAACTCATTTGGTGAAACAAAATAATGATTCTTTAATTTAAAACCATTTCTAGTCAAATAGAAATGTGGTTTTTTTTAAAAATGGTTTTGAAGTGAAACCTTTTGCAAATGACTTTGCCACTTTGGTAAATGGCCATTTTGGATCTTACAAAGTTTAGGAATCTAATAGAGACCCTCTTTGCAAATGACTTTGCCATTTTGGTAAATGACCAATTTGGAACTTACAAAGTTAGAAGCCTGGTGAAGACCATCCTTACAATAGAACCAACCTTTGCATGCTTATGCATGACTTAGAGCCCATTACTTTGTGTGTGTGAAAAATTGTTTGTTTGACTTTAGTTTGGTTTGTAAATTGAATTTGTGTTTGCTTGATTGGTAGATTGAGTTTGTGCCTTGCTTGATTGAATTGTAGTGACTTGAAGAGTGTGATTGTTGCAAGGACAAGGAGTGAACTTATACCCTCTACCAAAAAGGCAAGTGATACTTCATATCTTATGTCCCATTATTTTCACTATGCATTAGTGTTTTTGCTAAGTAAAACTTGCATGGTTTTTATTTTTGCTAAGTATAGACCTTGCTATAGTAGCACCTAGTAGATGAAACCTTAGTGGAAATCTTCCTAAGTGAAGAATCCTATTACTATCAAGCTTAGCCTAGCTAATAGAAAACAAGGGTGGAATATATATTCATACTATGGAAAAATCTCTAAGTCTGAGGACTTATGTTTTTGTTTAACAAAACAACTAAGTTAATGAATCTCCTGGGTGGAATGGGACTTGCATGGTGGTTTTTGGTTGAGTGGTTCACAAGGCCCATTTTTATGGTTTACCTTAGTGTATCTCACTTGTGGATGGCCACCCAGGAAACAAAGAGATTTGAGATGTCAAATGTTGAGAAGCTTCAAGTGCAACCACTTGGCAATATGGGCTCTGCCATGATCATATAGGTTGCAAGAACTTAGCCATATGGACAGTTCGTGGTAGTGTTTGATAGGTTGGAACGCGTCCATGATGGTCTAAGGGAAAGCTTCTGAAAGATCTTGTCTTGGGAAACCAAGTCTTGTGGGGAAAGTGCACCACCTCTGCAGAGTGAAAAATCTAAGTACTTAGCCATGTCCCTGGTAAAGGACAAATTGAGCATCAAGACATGGAAGCAATCAAGAATCTCATCACTCCAATTTCTAAATTAAAACTTGTGGGTGAACAAGGGTTGTGTGAATTCCTCAATCTTTGATGGAGAGATGGCTTGGTACAAGGATCTTGAAATCTTAGATTGGGAAAAATGATTTTGCCAAGCACTTCAGTCATTGATTGGTAGATGCCTCGAGAAGGATCTTCAATCTTTGATTGGTAGATGCCTTGGGAAAGTTTTTGTCAAAACAAAAACTTAGTGTTTTCAAAATGATAGGGAAAAATCTATTTTGAGCAATGCAAGCCTCAACTCCACTTAGCCAAATGCATATAGATGATAGACTCCACTATACTACCAAAGTATCACTTGCCAATAAAATTCAAATGTATTGACCCTTGTGGCTGTAACTTGTAATGTTGCAGGTTTGATTGATTTTAGTGAAGATTGATTGATTAGGATTACAAAGTCTACAACCAACATCTGCCTGTGGCACTTTGAAGATGAAGGACCCATGACTATAGTTATTCCGCTGCAATGTAATGTAAATAGCCAATGAGCTATGTTTGATGTAATAAATTATTTTATTCCTGGTTATAAAGTTGTATTATGACCTTTGTTTCTTGATATTACATCTAAACTGTGGATGCTAGCTATTGATCCAGGGACTAGCATTGTAAACACAGGGGGCTCAATCTTATTAAAGGTTGGGGACCTTACATCTTTTCAAAATCCACCTATGGATCCACCAGTGTCATTGCATGTGTGTTCTTTTTACTAACAACAACCAGAGTCATTGAAATGTGTGTTCTCTTTAGAGACCACACATGGATCCACCAGTGTCATTGCATGTGTGCTCTTTTTACTAACAACAACTGGAGTCATTGCATGTGTGTTCTCTTCAGAGACCACACATGGATCCACCAGTGTCATTGCATGTGTGTTCTTGTTACTAACAACAACCAGAGTCATTGCATGCGTGTTCTTTTCACATACCACATATGGATCCACCAGTGTCATTGCATGTGTGTTCTTTTCACAATCCACCTATGGATCCACCAGTGTCATTGCATGTGTGTTCTTTTTACTAACAACAACTTCAGTCATTTCATGACTGTTCTTTTCACATACCACATATGTATCCACCAGTGTCATTGAAATGTGTGTTCTCTTCGGAGACAACACATGGATCCACCAGTGTCATTGCATGTGTGTTCTTTTTACTAACAACAACCAGAGTCATTGAAATGTGTGTTCTTTTCACATACCACCTATGGATCCACCAGTGTCATTGCATGTGTGTTCTTTTCACAATTGTGACACCCCGGTTCTGAAAAGACCGTGGCCTCTATGTGACATGCCAATCCCTGGATCGGTTCATTGGCCCACAATAGAGTAAGATAGATAACATAGCAAAATATCCGTGTATCATAAGTACCGAAGATCCAGAGTACCATTATTACAATGAAAGCTTAGCGCAAAGCTAGCTCAAATTATTCAGGTAGCAACATAAACGAGTAAATCCTCCATTCTTCAAATTGCCCACAAGTGAACAAGTGCCGAGTGGAGTACCGTGGCCTATAACGATCAATCAGAATCTGGATAACCTGCAGCATGAAACGCAACAGCCCCGAAGGGTCAATACATGGAATGTATGGCAAGTAGAGCTAGTAAATGGAGACAATAGTACTAACATCTACATGCATATTTGGCAAGTGGAGCTGTGTCTGGCTTGCATTTGCAAATAACTTTGTCCTACTTTCATAAAAAGTTTTTGATTTTTCTTTGAAAAGATCCCAATTAAGTTAACCCAACAACATTAAAACAATTATGAAATTAGAATGAGCGAGAAACATGTCATGGAATCAATATCTAGCAACTCAGTTGTCCATAACCGGGGACACGGCTAATCGATTAGATTATACACTCTGTAGAGGTTAGTACACTTTACCCATGTGACTTGGCCAGCCCAGCTCGTACCATCACTCTCATTTTGGGTGATGATAGGGAGAAGACCAAGAAGAGACTGTTTGGGAAGTAGCTCCTCAATCCCGACGCGCACCGGTCCAACCTACCAAAATTCTACATCTCTGGATACGCGGGTTCGAGTTACCACAACCTACTAAGTCCAACCAACCGCCCATTTCATTATTGGCACATGGTTGTACACGTAAGCTACACAATAAAGAAGCCAATCATTCTCTCTTGATACGTGGGTGCCTTTCCGCAATGAAACCACCAAAAATTATCAATACCATCACACCTAGGGGATTCATTGATTAAGTTGTTTTAGTTTTCACAAACCAATACTTGAGAAAACAAGTATCAATGATGTAACCCAGCCCTCGTTCAACATAGCATGGCTAAGCACATCTACAACGGTGGTTCATCTACAAGGAAAGCCCTACCACATAATAGGTCATAGCATAGCGATAGTATCATCCTACTCATGCAACTACAAAATACACGACAATGCATTGAAAATAGTAGGACGATATCATGATCAAAGTAGCATCTACTTGCCTTGATTGAAGCGGTCGGAAGAACAATCCACACACGAGCAAGGGTTGCACTCCACACAATCTACACGACACAATTGCATTCATAAACAAACAATTCACAAACATATGCAACAAAGATGATGCATGAATGCAAGAACGGCAAGTGAATTGGTGCTACATCTGCACCACATAATACTAATCCATAATACTACCGAATTCATGCATGGAAAATAGATTTGGCGCTAGGAAAACTATTAACCAAAAGTAGAGATCTCTACTAGAGCTAGAACTTAAATAATTCACTACCGGTAGTATACTGTTTGTAAAATCCTGGAAAAATTCTACCGTATAGGCATCGCTGATAAGAAACAGTACCAATTGGAATTACTCAAAAAGGAATTATAAAACTTCGCGAGTAATTAAAACACTGCAGAAAGCCATTAGATAAATACTGCAGATGTTTTTACTGTAAGCCTATCTTTTTATTTCACGATGAGATTCCCCTCGTTCATACGAGTTCAGGGACATATCACACGCGATTTTTGGAGCTACGAAACTTTTACTACGAATTTATTACTCCGAAAAGGCCACTAACTAGTTCGATTAAACTGTACTAAACCTGACAGTAAAAGTCTGAACCAAAGCTACAGCGAGATTTTACACGACTCACTGAACTCGTGCATACTTTACTTGCAATTTTTGGCCAAGCAGTTTAATTTTTACGTAATTTACAAGATTCTACCGAAATCTGCCAACTAATAGGATTAACGAAATTGACCCAGTCAACTGTGTCTGATGACTGGGCGCTGACTGGGCGTCTGACCAGTCAACGTCTGGGGCTTCTTACTAGTCAACGTCTGGAGTGCTGACCAGTCAACGAACGATCTAAGCCGCTGATCTGAGATCTGACGGTGGCTGCTGTCTTACCGGAATCGGACGGCGAAACGAACTCCGGCGAGCTCCGGATGGCGGCGACGGTCGGTTCCGGCGGCGTGGAAACTCCTGCAAGTACACACATGGTCAACTACGGCTCCAGGAATAATAAACGCGTGCGCGTACGCGGCGATCTGCAGGGCGCAGTTGGCGGCGGCGGATGGAGACGCGGAGCACGGGAACGGAAAGAGGGCGGCGAGACGAACCCGGCAACAGACGCGGCGATGGCCGGCGGCGGAGGGGTGGCCGGCGGCGGCGAGGAGAAGCGGCGGCGGCTGGACGTGCGCCAGGAGCGCGTGCGCCAGGGAGCAGAGAAGAAAGGCGGCGGGGTCGGGGCTGGGTGCACGGAAATCGAGGCAGGTGGCCCCACTTAAATAGTATCCTGCGAGAAAAAAAAAACTAAAAAGAAACGGTCCAGATTTGACTCCGATTCGGAAATCGGTCCGGATTTTCGGACGGTTTTCCGGCGGTTTACTAAAACGTCCGAGTCTTTTGCATACGAACTCCGATTTGAGCGATTTTCGCGCCTACGGGTTCGTATCGTCGAGGGGAACAACCTTCAGTCGAAGTTTGTGCGAAAACTCGAACCTACAGGGGTGGTTGTTGCAAGTCCCTCTAAAGCTCCCCGCAGGAACCTCGAAGCGAAACAAAAAAGGGTTTTGACGATGGCGTTTCGCCGAACCTTTCTACTCGACGATTTTGCATGGAAAAGCATGATGCAATGCTATAAATGATATGCAAGACCAAATCTAAAATTTGGGATGTGACAAGACTAACCCCCTTAAGATGAATCTCGTCCTCGAGATTCGGCGCGGCTAGCAAATAGGTGTGGGTAGTCCTCTCGGATGTGATCTTCACGCTCCCAAATGGCTTCCTCTTCGGTGTGATGGCTCCACTGCACCTTGCAAAACTTGATTGTCTTGGTACGGGTTGTCCTTTCTGCTGTCTCCAGAATCTTGACCGGTTTCTCCTCATAGGTCAAATCATTCTCAAGCTGAACCTCCTCTAGCGGTACAGTGTCTCTCAATGGTGTATCCACCATCTCCGGATGGCACTTCTTCAGCTGGGATACGTGGAACACGTTGTGAACAGCAGACAGAGCCTCTGGCAACTCCAACTGATAGGCAACTTCTCCTTTGCGTGCTAAGACCCGATATGGTCCAATAAATCGAGGTGCCAGCTTACCCTTAATACCAAATCTATTGATTCCACGGAGCGGCGATACTCTGAGGTATGCTCTATCACCTATCTCATATACCACTTCCTTGCGCTTGGTGTCAGCGTAGCTCTTCTGTCTTGATTGTGCTACCTTCAGCCTGTCCCTAATCAAGGCGACCTTCCTTCATCTTTTCCTTAACTTCATCTATCTCTTTGTCTCCCACTTGAGCCTTCCTGATTCTGTCATGAAGCATTGGTTGGACTTCCATTGTAGCCAAATATCCTTCAGATACTACCTCCAGTCTAAGGTCCTTGAATTGCTTGCACAAATCCTCAGGCAATTCACCAATTGTCAATCCATTGGCATAAACCTTTCGGCTCAGAGCATCTGCTACTACATTGGCCTTTCCTGGGTGGTATTGTAGATTCATATCATAGTCCTTGATAAGTTCCAACCATCTCCTTTGTCTCATGTTCAGCTCCTTCTGTGTAAATATGTATTTCAGGCTCTTGTGGTCGGTGTACACATCACAGTGTTTTCCCATTAAGTAATGTCTCCATACCTTGAGCGCATGAACCACTGACGCTAATTCCAAGTCATGTGTGGGGTAATTCCGCTCATGGTGCTTGAGTTGTCGCGAGGCATATGACACCACTCTCCCATCTTGCATCAGCACACTCCCAAGTCCCTGTCGAGAAGCATCACAGTACACTTGGAAATCCTTCTGAAGATCTGGTAAACACAGAACAGGTGCAGTCACTAGTCGACGCTTCAGTTCCTGAAAGCTAGCTTCACACACATCCGTCCATTCAAACTTCCTCTCCTTCTTCAGAAGTTCAGTCATCGGCTTTGCAATCTTGGAAAAGTTTTCAATGAACCTCCTGTAATATCCAGCAAGTCCCAAAAAGCTTCGAATCTCTCCAGCATTCTTGGGTGCTTCCCACTCAGTTACTGCAGTCACTTTGCTTGGATCAACAGCGACTCCTTCTCCTGACACTACGTGTCCAAGAAACCCAACGGTGTTAAGCCAGAATTCACACTTGCTGAATTTGGCATACAGCTGGTGTTCCCTCAGTTTCTCCATAATCAGTCGCAGATGTTTCTCATGCTCAGCATTATCCTTGGAATATATCAGTATGTCATCAATAAACACCACTACGAACTTGTCCAAGTACTCCATAAATACCTTGTTCATCATGGTCATGAAATATGCCGGGGCATTCGTTAGTCCAAATGACATAACTGTATACTCGTATAAACCATACCTAGTGGTGAAGGCAGTTTTTGGTACATCCTCCTTCCGGATCTTCAATTGAAAGTAGCCAGATCGCAGATCAATCTTGCTGAACACCTTTGCTCCTTCCAGTTGATCAAACAAATCATTTATGTTCGGCAGAGGGTACTTGTTCTTGATGGTTACCTCATTCAGCGAACGATAGTCCACCACTAACCTCTTGGTGTTGTCTTTCTTCTCTACAAACAGAACAGGTGCACCCCATGACGACGCACTAGGCTGAATGAATCCCTTTTCCAGCCGCTCCTTCAACTGTTTCTTCAATTCCTTCAGCTCATCCACATCCATCTTATATGGTTTCTTTGCTATTGGTCCTGTTCCCGGCATCAGGTCGATAAGAAACTCTACTTCCCTGTCAGGTGGCATCCCTGGCAGTTCTTCCGGAAACACGTCGGGGTAATCCCTAATCACTGGCACAGTATCCATGCTAACCCCCTTAAGAGAATTCAGCTTACACCTTCCTGGTCGTGCGGCTGACTTGAATCTAATCCTCTTACCATCCTGGGTTTTGAGTGAAACAGCTCGCTGTGCACAATCTATGTGTCCCCCATGCATAGACATCCAATCCATACCCAGAATGACATCTAACCCTTGTGAATCCAACACTACCAAATGTGCAATGAAGTTGTGTGTTCCAATCCTCACAGTTAAATTGCGGCATCCCGCACTAGCTATCATATCACCTCCAGGTGAAATCACTCTAAAAGACCTCTTCATAGACTCAGTAGGTAACTTATACTTATCCACAAATGCCCTTGATATGAATGAATGTGATGCACCAGTATCGAAAAGTATAAGTGCAGGGTGAGTGTTGATTGGGAACTTACCAATCACAAGGTCAGGCTCGTCTGGAATCTCCTCCACATTCATGTGGTTCACTGTGGCCTTCTCATTGTTGGTTGGCTTGAGTCCCTTCCTCTCCGGACAGTTGTCAGCATAGTGTCCCTTCTGCTTACACTTGAAGCATGTCACCTCACTCAGATCCTTCTTCACAAAATTGCGATCACGGTTGCGGTCATGTCCTCCGTGTCCTCCAGAGTGGTGAGAGTGTCCTCCCTTGTGGCTGTGGTGGCTGCTCCTATGGTTTTCATGACGATGTCCATCGCCTCCATGGTGGTGGCGATCATGGCTCCCATGGTCACTTCCTCCATGCTTGGAGTATCCATCATATGAAGTGCGAGACTTGTGGTGTGAGCCAGAGTGGTGATTGTTGTTCTTTCTCTTGCGGCTTTCCACCTGCTTGTGCTTCCCTTCCAGGATCCTGGCCTTGTCCATAAGCTCCTGGAAAGTGGGGCAATAAACCACCAGTAGCTGCACTGAAAGCTCATCACTGAGGTCATCCAGGAATCTCTCCCTCCTTTTTGCATCAGTGTCAACATCCTCAGGTGCATAATGGGACAGGTTGTTGAACTCCTCAATGTACTGGGCCACGGTGCGATTGGTTTGGCGCAAGTTGCGGAACTCTTTCCTCTTCAGGCTCAGAACTCCTGAAGACACGTGGTCGGTCCTGAAACCTTCCTCAAACATTGCCCAAGTCACAGTATTCAGAGGGTGGGTGATCTGAAATGTATCCCACCAAGAAGCGGTTGGTCCCTCCAGTAGGTGAGCGGCAAACCTCACCTTCTCAGCATCAGTGCATCCAACAGTTACTAGATCCTTGTTGACTGAACGCAACCAGTCGAGAGCAACCATTGGTTCCGTTGCAGTAGAGAACTTAGCTGGCCTCAACCTCAGAAACCTGGTGAGAGCATCTCCCTGCTGGTTGTTCCCATTGTTGTTGTTGTTGTTGTTGTTCTGGTTTGCCATGAACTGAGTCATCACTTGGGTCAGCTGTGCCTGAGCTGCCATGAGATGCTCCAACTCAGTGGGTTGGCGGCGGGGAGGCATCTGCGGTTCAGCACAGGTAAGTTTAGAAAGAATCAACTACGGTAATAGGATTCTACCCATGCTTATGGTCAAGCAACAACAAACAATAACAGACAAACACAAGCAAGCAACACATCATCAAACAAGCGGTCCAGCAACATCCCAGGTGCTATCCTAGCAGTATATACCTACTGAAATAGTTTTGCAAGAGTTGGCAATGGTTAACTAAACAGTTGAGCATCAAAACGACAAAACAGCAATTCTGATAGAACAGTTCTGCTGTGTTCGCGAATTTTTCCGTCTGACTTAAACTCGTCAGAAAATTAAGCCAATTTTTGTGCATATAGAACAGGAAGTTCCACATCAGCCCAATTGTTTTCAGATTTTTCTGAGTTACCAGAAAAATATGAAACATCGCGCAGTACTGTTGTATCAGCAAAAAACTGCAGCGAAAACAACACAGATAGTAACCAAATTGCCATAACTCTTTCATATAATTTTGCACAAATAATTCCTGGGATATTGGAGTACAAAAATAAGCATCTAAACACTCTTACACTAACACGAACTAAGTATCACAACCGTCGAGAATAATTCTAACGATTTTGCCTAACGAGGACTAATTGGTGGACTTCTATCTATTGCTTGAAGAGTTTGAGGTAGGTCCTTGCGGTCATGTGTTGGCGCTTCGGCTCGCGGTACAACCATGGCGCCGGAGTGTACACCTCTCCTGAACCATCACTTGAAACGTCAAACTCCACCTCTTCTGGATCCTCCTCTTCTTCTTCATCCTCAGCTGCAACTGCAACAGCTTCATCTCCTCCACCATCATCGTCTCCATCATCATCATCCTCGTCCTCATCATCATCATCTCCACTGTCATCATCATCCCCATTGTTGCCATCATCTCCATTGTCATCATCAGAGGGTGGATTCAGCTGTGCTTAGAGAGCGGCAATCTGGGCTGTCATAGCTTCAATAGTTTGATCCCTTTCCTGGACTGTCCCTTGCAGTTGCTGTATGTTCTGCGTGTTCTCCTGCACAGTACCATGAAGATGTGCTATGGTTGCATCTCTGGCTATCAGGGCATCCTCCAGAACTCCCACAGCTTCATGCAAGGTGTCAATCTCCTGTCCTTGGACCACCATACCATTGCTAGTAAAATCTGCAATCTCCTTTATCATCCTCACCTTCTCTACTAGAGCTCCATTCTCCCTTTCCATGTCCTCTATGTGCCTCCGATGGGGCGGCATGTTGTTCCTGTCGCCCGGGGTAACCACAATGTTCCCATCTTCATCACGCCTTCCATAGTCACGGTAGGGTGAATCTGCCGGTAGTAGGTGTCGGACTTGATG
Organism: Avena sativa; assembly: GCA_916181665.1. Lineage (NCBI taxonomy): Eukaryota > Viridiplantae > Streptophyta > Magnoliopsida > Poales > Poaceae > Avena > Avena sativa. The sequence continues at coordinate 36,169,022 of OV702290.1, forward strand.
GCACTGGCGAGACAGGGCTTCATGTATGGCCAAGTTGATTGCAAGTCCCCAGTTGCAGTATGTCTTGGTGTAGATCAAGTGCACGGGGTTTGGCAAGGCGGCATCTCTGAATATGAAGGTAGTGATCTCCCATGCATCCTCTCCATATCCATAGGTGTACAGCCTTCTTCCCTTGAACATGGGCAGTGGCAATCCCAATGACCGCGAGAGCTGAGCTAACTGCCTTGCAAAGGGCCTTGGTGACTCCATGGTGGCATACTCAGTCCTGACTTCTCCCATCTATCAAGTAAAAGAGGAAAGTGTAAGAATAGCATATGGTAAGAATTTACGAGGGTGAAAGGCATAAGATGAAAGATAGAGTTAATATAGGCTTTAATAAATCTATGGCTTCCTAATACAATTCTAGGTCACGATCCTACAGTCGACACACGGGCTCTGATACCATCCTGTGACACCCCGGTTCTAAAAAGACCGTGGCCTCTATGTGACATGCCAATCCCTGGATCGGTTCATTGGCCCACAATAGAGTAAGATAGATAACATAGCAAAATATCCGTGTATCATAAGTACCGAAGATCCAGAGTACCATTATTACAATGAAAGCTTAGCGCAAAGCTAGCTCAAATTATTCAGGTAGCAACATAAATGAGTAAATCCTCCATTCTTCAAATTGCCCACAAGTGAACAAGTGCCGAGTGGAGTACCGTGGCCTATAACGATCAATCAGAATCGGAATAACCTGCAGCATGAAACGCAACAGCCCCGAAGGGTCAATACATGGAATGTATGGCAAGTAGAGCTAGTAAATGGAGACAATAGTACTAACATCTACATGCATATTTGGCAAGTGGAGCTGTGTCTGGCTTGCATTTGCAAATAACTTTGTCCTACTTTCATAAACAGTTTTTGATTTTTCTTTGAAAAGATCCCAATTAAGTTAACCCAACAACATTAAAACAATTATGAAATTAGAATGAGCGAGAAACATGTCATGGAATCAATATCTAGCAACTCAGTTATCCATAACCGGGGACACGGCTAATCGATTAGATTATACACTCTGCAGAGGTTAGTACACTTTACCCATGTGACTTGGCCAGCCCAGCTCGTACCATCACTCTCATTTTGGCTGATGATAGGGAGAAGACCAAGAAGAGACTGTTCGGGAAGTAGCTCCTCAATCCCGACGCGCACCGGTCCAACCTAACAAAATTCTACATCTCTGGATACGCGGGTTCGAGTTACCACAACCTACTAACCAACCGCCCATTTCATTATTGGCACATGGTTGTACACGTAAGCTACACAATAAAGAAGCCAATCATTCTCTCTTGATACCTGGGTGCCTTTCCGCAATGAAACCACCAAAAATTATCAATACCATCACACCCAGGGGATTCATTGATTAAGTTGTTTTAGTTTTCACAAACCAATACTTGAGAAAACAAGTATCAATGATGTAACCCAGCCCTCGTTCAACATAGCATGGCTAAGCCCAACTACAACAGTGGTTCATCTACAAGGAAAGCCCTACCACATAATAGGTCATAGCATAGCGATAGTATCATCCTACTCATGCAACTACAAAATACACGACAATGCATTGAAAATAGTAGGACGATATCATGAAAAAAGTAGCATCTACTTGCCTTGATTGAAGCGGTCGGAAGAACAATCCACACACGAGCAAGGGTTGTACTCCACACAATCTACACGACACAATTGCATTCATAAACAAACAATTCACAAACATATGCAACAAAGATGATGCATGAATGCAAGAACGGCAAGTGAATTGGTGCTACAGCTGCACCACATAATACTAATCCATAATACTACCGAATTCATGCATGGAAAATAGATTTGGCGCTAGGAAAACTATTAACCAAAAGTAGAGATCTCTACTAGAGCTAGAACTTAAATAATTCACTACCGCTAGTATACTGTTTGTAAAATCCTGGACAAATTCTACCGCATAGGCATCGCTGATAAGAAACAGTACCAATTGGAATTACTCAAAAAGGAGTTATAAAACTTCCCGAGTAATTAAAACACTGCAGAAAGCCATTAAAAAAATACTGCAGAAGTTTTTACTGTAAGCCTATATTTTTATTTCACTATGAGATTCCCCTCGTTCATACGAGTTCAGGGACATATCACACGCGATTTTTGGAGCTACGAAACTTTTACTACGAATTTATTACTCCGAAAAGGCCACTAACTAGTTCGATTAAACTATACTAAACCTGACGGTAAAAGTCTGAATCAAAGCTACAGAGAGATTCTACACGACTCACTGAACTCGTGCATACTTTATTTGCAATTTTTGGCCAAGCAGTTTAATTTCTATGCAATTTACAAGATTCTACCGAAATCTGCCAACTAATAGGATTAACGAAATTGACCCAGTCAACTGTGTCTGATGACTGGGCGCTGACTGGGCGTCTGACCAGTCAACGTCTGGGGCCTCTGACTAGTCAACGTCTGGAGTGCTGACCATTCAACGAACAATCTAAGCCGCTGATCTGAGATCTGACGGTGGCTGCTGTCTTACCGGAATCGGACGGCGAAACGAACTCCGGCGAGCTCCGGACGGCGGCGACGGTCGGTTCCGGCGACGTGGAAACTCCTGCAAGTACACACACGGTCAACTACGGCTCCCGGAATAATAAACGCGTGCGCGTACGCGGCGATCTGCAGGGCGCAGTTGGCGGCGGCGGATGGAGACGCGGAGCACGGGAACGGAAAGAGGGTGGCGAGACGAACCCGGCAACAGACGCGGCGATGGCCGGCGGCGGAGGGGTGGCCGGCGGCGGCGAGGAGAAGCGGCGGTGGCTGGACGTGTGCCAGGAGCGCGTGCGCCAGGGAGCAGAGAAGAAAGGCGGCGGGGCCAGGGCTGGGTCCAGATTTGACTCCGATTCGGAAATCGGTCCGGATTTTCGGACCGTTTTCCGGCGGTTTACTAAAACGTCCGAGTCTTTTGCATACGAACTCCGATTTGAGCGATTTTCGCGCCTACGGGTTCGTATCGTCGAGGGGAACAACCTTCAGCCGAAGTTTGTGCGAAAACTCGAACCTACAGGGGTGGTTGTTGCAAGTCCCTCTAAAGCTCCCCGCAGGAACCTCGAAGCGAAACAAAAATGGTTTTGACGATGGCGTTTCGCCGAACCTTTCTACTCGACGATTTTGCATGGAAAAGCATGATACAATGCTATGAATGATATGCAAGACCAAATCTAAAATTTGGGATGTGACAACAATCCACCTATGGATCCACCAGTGTCATTGAATGTGTGTTCTTTTTACTAACAACAACTAGAGTCATTCCATCTGTGTTCTTTTCACATACCACATATGGATCCACCATTGTCATTGCATGTGTGTTCTCTTTAGAGACCACACATGGATCCACCAGTGTCATTACGTGTGTGTTCTTTTTACTAACAACAACTGGAGTCATTGCATGTGTGTTCTTTTCATATACCACATATGGATCCACTAGTGTCATTGCATGTGTGCTCTTTTCACAATCCACCTATGGATCCACCAGTATCATTGGATGTGTGTTATTTTTACTAACAACAACTGGATTCATTTCATGACTGTTCTTTTCACATACCACATATGGATCCACCAGTGTCATTGAAATGTGTGTTCTCTTCAGAGACCACACATGGATCCATCAGTGTCATTGCATGTGTGTTCTTTTTACTAACAACAACTGGAGTCATTGCATGTGTGTTCTTTTCACATACCACATATGGATCCACTAGTGTCATTGCATGTGTTCTCTTTTCACAATCCACCTATGGATCCACCAGTGTCATTGCATGTGTGTTCTTTTTACTAACAACAACCAGAGTCATTGCACGTGTGTTGTTTTCACATACCACATATGGATCCACCAGTGTCATTGCATGTGTGTTCTTTTCCCAATCCACCTATGGATCCACCAGTGTCATTGCATGTGTGTTCTTTTACTAACAACCAGAGTCATTGAAATGTGTGTTCTTTTCACATACCACCTATGGATCCATCAGTGTCATTGCATGTGTGTTCTTTTCACAATCCACCTATGGATCCACCAGTGTCATTGCATGTGTGTTCTTTTTACTAACAACAACTGGAGTCATTTCATGACTGTTCTTTTCACATACCACATATGGATCCACTAGTGTCATTGAAATGTGTGTTCTCTTCAGAGACCACACATGGATCCACCAGTGTCATTGCATGTGTGTTCTTTTTACTAACAACAACTGGAGTCCTTGCATGTGTGTTCTTTTCACATACCACATACGGATCCACCAGTGTCATTGCATGTGTGCAATTTTTACTAACAACAACTAGTGTCATTGCATGTGTGTTATTTTCACATACCACATATGGATCCACCAGTGTCATTGCATATGTGTTCTCTTTACTAACAACAACCAGAGTCATTGCATGTGCGTTCTTTTCACATACCACATATGGATCCACCAGTGTCATTGCATGTGTTCTCTTTTCACAATCCACCTATGGATGCACCAGTGTCATTCCATGTGTGTTCTTTTTACTAACAACAACCAGAGTCATTGCATGTGTGTTCTTTTCACATACCACATATGGATCTACTAGTGTCATTGCATGTGTGCTCTTTTCACTAACAACACTCAGAGTCATTGAAATGTGTGTTCTCTTTAGAGACCACACATGGATCCACGAGTGTCATTGCATGTGGTATCTTTTTACTAACAACAACTAGAGTCATTGAAATGTGTGTTCTTTTCACATACCACATATGGATCCACCAGTGTCATTGCATGTGTGTTCTTTTTACTAACAACAACCAGAGTCATTGCATGTGTCTTCTCTTTACTAATAACAACCAGAGTTATTGAAATGTGTGTTATCTTTAGATACCACACATGGATCCACTAGTGTCATTGCATGTGTGTTCTTTTTACTAACATCAACCAGAGTCATTGAAATGCGTGTCCTCTTCAGAGACCACACATGGATCCACCAGTGTCATTACATGTGTGTTCTTTTTTACTAACAACAACTGGAGTCATTGCATGTGTGTTCTTTTCACATACGATATATGGATCCACTAGTGTCATTGCATGTGTGCTCTTTTCACAATCCACCTATGGATCCACCAGTGTCATTGCATGTGTGTTCTTTTTACTAACAACAACTTGAGTCATTTCATGACTATTCTTTTCACATACCACATATGGATCCACAAGGGTCATTGCATGTGTGTTCTTTTCTCAATCCACCTATGGATCCACCAGTGTCATTGCATGTGTGTTCTTTTTACTAACAACAACCAGAGTCATTGAAATGTGTGTTCTCTTTAGAGACCACACATGGATCCACCAGTGTCATTGCATGTGTGCTCTTTTTACTAACAACAACTGGAGTCATTGCATGTGTGTTCTCTTTAGAGACCACACATGGATCCACCAGTGTCATTGCATGTGTGTTCTTATTACTAACAACAACCAGAGTCATTGCATGCGTGTTCTTTTCACATACCACATATGGATCCACCAGTGTCATTGGATGTGTGTTCTTTTCACAATCCACCTATGGATCCACCAGTGTCATTGCATGTGTGTTCTTTTTACTAACAACAACTTCAGTCATTTCATGAATGTTCTTTTCACATACCACATATGTATCCACCAGTGTCATTGACATGTGTGTTCTCTCCAGAGACAACACATGGATCCACCAGTGTCATTGCATGTGTGTTCTTTTTACTAACAACAACCAGAGTCATTGAAATGTGTGTTCTTTTCACATACCACATATGGATCCACCAGTGTCATTGCATGTGTGTTCTTTTCACAATCCACCTATGCCTTCACCAGTGTGATTGAATGTGTGTTCTTTTTACTAACAACAACCAGAGTCATTCCATCTGTGTTCATTTCACATACCACATATGGATCCACCATTGTCATTGCATGTGTGTTCTTTTTACTAACAACAACTGGAGTCATTGCATGTGTGTTCTTTTCATATACCACATATGGATCCACTAGTGTCATTGCATGTGTGCTCTTTTCACAATCCACCTATGGATCCACCAGTATCATTGCATGTGTGTTATTTTTACTAACAACAACTGGATTCATTTCATGACTGTTCTTTTCACATACCACATATGGATCCACCAGTGTCATTGAAATGTGTGTTCTCTTCAGAGACCACACATGGATCCATCAGTGTCATTGCATGTGTGTTCTTTTTACTAACAACAACTGGAGTCATTGCATGTGTGTTCTTTTCACATACCACATATGGATCCACTAGTGTCATTGCATGTGTTCTCTTTTCACAATCCACCTATGGATCCACCAGTGTCATTGCATGTGTGTTCTTTTTACTAAAAACAACCAGAGTCATTCAAATGTGTGTTCTTTTCACATACCACCTATGGATCCACCAGTGTCATTGCATGTGTGTTCTTTTCACAATCCACCTATGGATCCACCAGTGTCATTGCATGTGTGTTCTTTTCACATACAACAACCAGAGTCATTGCATGTGTGTTGTTTTCACATACCACATATGGATCCACCAGTGTCATTGCATGTGTGTTCTTTTCCAAATCCACCTATGGATCCACCAGTGTCATTGCATGTGTGTTCTTTTTACTAACAACAACCAGAGTCATTGAAATGTGTGTTCTTTTCACATACCACCTATGGATCCACCAGTGTCATTGCATGTGTGTTCTTTTCACAATCCACCTATGGATCCACCAGTGTCATTGCATGTGTGTTCTTTTCACAATCCACCTATGGATCCACCAGTGTCATTGCATGTGTGTTCTTTTTACTAACAACAACTGGAGTCATTTCATGGCTGTTCTTTTCACATACCACATATGGATCCACCAGTGTCATTGAAATGTGTGTTCTCTTCAGAGACCACACATGGATCCACCAGTGTCATTGCATGTGTGTTCTTTTTACTAACAACAACCAGAGTCATTGAAATGTGTGTTCTTTTCACATACCACCTATGGATCCACCAGTGTCATTGCATGTGTGTTCTTTTCACAATCAACCTATGGATCCACCAGTGTCATTGAATGTGTGTTCTTTTTACTAAGAACAACCAGAGTCATTCCATCTGTGTTCTTTTCACATACCACATATGGATCCACCAGTGTCATTGCATGTGTGTTCTTTTTACTAACAACAACCAGAGTCATTGAAATGTGTGTTCTCTTTAGAGACCTTACATGGATCCACCAGTGTCATTGCATGTGTGTTCTTTTTACTAACAACAACCAGAGTCATTGAAATGTGTGTTCTTTACACATACCACATATGGATCCACCAGTGTCATTGCATGTGTGTTCTTTTTACTAACAACAACCAGAGTCATTGAATGTGTGTTCTCTTTACTAACAACAACTAGAGTCATTGAAATGTATGTTCTCTTTAGATACCACACATGGATCCACCAGTGTCATTGCATGTGTGTTCTTTTTACTAACAACACCTAGAGTCATTGAAATGTGTGTTCTCTTTAGAGACCACAAATGGATCCACCAGTATCATTACATGTGTGTTCTTTTTACTAACAACAATTGGAGTCATTGCATGTGTGTTCTTTTCACATACCACATATGGATCCACTAGTGTCATTGCATGTGTGCTCTTTTCACAATCCACCTATGGATCCACCAGTATCATTGCATGTGTGTTCTTTTTACTAACAACAACTGGATTCATTTCATGACTGTTCTTTTCACATACCACATATGGATCCGCCAGTGTCATTGAAATGTGTGTTCTCTTCAGAGACCACACATGGATCCACCAGTGTCATTGCATGTGTGTTCCTTTTACTAACAACAACTGGAGTCATTGCAGGTGTGTTCTTTTCACACACCACATATGGATCCACTAGTGTCATTGCATGTGTTCTGTTTTCACAATTCACCTATGGATCCACCAGTGTCATTGCATGTGTTTTCTTTTTACTAACAACAACCAGAGTCATTGAAATGTGTGTTCTTTTGACATACCACCTATGGATCCACCAGTGTCATTGCGTGTGTGTTCTTTTCACAATCCACCTATGGATCCACCAGTGTCCTTGCATGTGTGTTCTTTTTCTAACAACAACCAGAGTCATTGCATGTGTGTTGTTTTCACATACCACATATGGATCCACTAGTGTCATTGCATGTGTGTTCTTTTCCCAATCCACCTATGGATCCACCAGTGTCATTGCATGTGTGTTCTTTTTACTAAAAACAACCAGAGTCATTGAAATGTGTGTTCTTTTCACATACCACCTATGGATCCACCAGTGTCATTGCATGTGTGTTCTTTTCACAATCCACCTATGGATCCACCAGTGTCATTGCATGTATGTTCTTTTTACTAACAACAACCAGAGTCATTGCATGTGTGTTCTTTTCCCAATCCACCTATGGATCCACCAGTGTCATTGCATGTGTGTTCTTTTTACTAACAACAACCAGAGTCATTGAAATGTGTGTTCTTTTCACATACCACCTATGGATCCACCAGTGTCATTGCATGTGTGTTCTTTTCACAATCCACCTATGGATCCACCAGTGTCATTGCATGTGTGTTCTTTTTACTAACAACAACTAGAGTCATTTCATGACTGTTCTTTTCACATACCACATATGGATCCACTAGTGTCATTGAAATGTGTGTTCTCTTCAGAAACCACACATGGATCCACCAGTGTCATTGCATGTGTGTTCTTATTACTAACAACAACCAGAGTCATTGCATGCGTGTTCTTTTCACATACCACATATGGATCCACCAGTGTCATTGGATGTGTGTTCTTTTCACAATCCACCTATGGATCCACCAGTGTCATTGCATGTGTGTTCTTTTTACTAACAACAACTTCAGTCATTTCATGAATGTTCTTTTCACATACCACATATGTATCCACCAGTGTCATTGAAATGTGTGTTCTCTCCAGAGACAACACATGGATCCACCAGTGTCATTGCATGTGTGTTCTATTTACTAACAACAACCAGAGTCATTGAAATGTGTGTTCTTTTCACATACCACATATGGATCCACCAGTGTCATTGCATGTGTGTTCTTTTCACAATCCACCTATGCCTTCACCAGTGTGATTGAATGTGTGTTCTTTTTACTAACAACAACCAGAGTCATTCCATCTGTGTTCATTTCACATACCACATATGGATCCACCATTGTCATTGCATGTGTGTTCTTTTTACTAACAACAACTGGAGTCATTGCATGTGTGTTCTTTTCATATACCACATATGGATCCACTAGTGTCATTGCATGTGTGCTCTTTTCACAATCCACCTATGGATCCACCAGTATCATTGCATGTGTGTTATTTTTACTAACAACAACTGGATTCATTTCATGACTGTTCTTTTCACATACCACATATGGATCCACCAGTGTCATTGAAATGTGTGTTCTCTTCAGAGACCACACATGGATCCATCAGTGTCATTGCATGTGTGTTCTTTTTACTAACAACAACTGGAGTCATTGGATGTGTGTTCTTTTCACATACCACATATGGATCCACTAGTGTCATTGCATGTGTTCTCTTTTCACAATCCACCTATGGATCCACCAGTGTCATTGCATGTGTGTTCTTTTTACTAAAAACAACCAGAGTCATTCAAATGTGTGTTCTTTTCACATACCACCTATGGATCCACCAGTGTCATTGCATGTGTGTTCTTTTCACAATCCACCTATGGATCCACCAGTGTCATTGCATGTGTGTTCTTTTCACATACAACAACCAGAGTCATTGCATGTGTGTTGTTTTCACATACCACATATGGATCCACCAGTGTCATTGCATGTGTGTTCTTTTCCAAATCCACCTATGGATCCACCAGTGTCATTGCATGTGTGTTCTTTTTACTAACAACAACCAGAGTCATTGAAATGTGTGTTCTTTTCACATACCACCTATGGATCCACCAGTGTCATTGCATGTGTGTTCTTTTCACAATCCACCTATGGATCCACCAGTGTCATTGCATGTGTGTTCTTTTCACAATCCACCTATGGATCCACCAGTGTCATTGCATGTGTGTTCTTTTTACTAACAACAACTGGAGTCATTTCATGGCTGTTCTTTTCACATACCACATATGGATCCACCAGTGTCATTGAAATGTGTGTTCTCTTCAGAGACCACACATGGATCCACCAGTGTCATTGCATGTGTGTTCTTTTTACTAACAACAACCAGAGTCATTGAAATGTGTGTTCTTTTCACATACCACCTATGGATCCACCAGTGTCATTGCATGTGTGTTCTTTTCACAATCAACCTATGGATCCACCAGTGTCATTGAATGTGTGTTCTTTTTACTAAGAACAACCAGAGTCATTCCATCTGTGTTCTTTTCACATACCACATATGGATCCACCAGTGTCATTGCATGTGTGTTCTTTTTACTAACAACAACCAGAGTCATTGAAATGTGTGTTCTCTTTAGAGACCTTACATGGATCCACCAGTGTCATTGCATGTGTGTTCTTTTTACTAACAACAACCAGAGTCATTGAAATGTGTGTTCTTTACACATACCACATATGGATCCACCAGTGTCATTGCATGTGTGTTCTTTTTACTAACAACAACCAGAGTCATTGAATGTGTGTTCTCTTTACTAACAACAACTAGAGTCATTGAAATGTATGTTCTCTTTAGATACCACACATGGATCCACCAGTGTCATTGCATGTGTGTTCTTTTTACTAACAACACCTAGAGTCATTGAAATGTGTGTTCTCTTTAGAGACCACAAATGGATCCACCAGTATCATTACATGTGTGTTCTTTTTACTAACAACAATTGGAGTCATTGCATGTGTGTTCTTTTCACATACCACATATGGATCCACTAGTGTCATTGCATGTGTGCTCTTTTCACAATCCACCTATGGATCCACCAGTATCATTGCATGTGTGTTCTTTTTACTAACAACAACTGGATTCATTTCATGACTGTTCTTTTCACATACCACATATGGATCCGCCAGTGTCATTGAAATGTGTGTTCTCTTCAGAGACCACACATGGATCCACCAGTGTCATTGCATGTGTGTTCCTTTTACTAACAACAACTGGAGTCATTGCAGGTGTGTTCTTTTCACACACCACATATGGATCCACTAGTGTCATTGCATGTGTTCTGTTTTCACAATTCACCTATGGATCCACCAGTGTCATTGCATGTGTTTTCTTTTTACTAACAACAACCAGAGTCATTGAAATGTGTGTTCTTTTGACATACCACCTATGGATCCACCAGTGTCATTGCGTGTGTGTTCTTTTCACAATCCACCTATGGATCCACCAGTGTCCTTGCATGTGTGTTCTTTTTCTAACAACAACCAGAGTCATTGCATGTGTGTTGTTTTCACATACCACATATGGATCCACTAGTGTCATTGCATGTGTGTTCTTTTCCCAATCCACCTATGGATCCACCAGTGTCATTGCATGTGTGTTCTTTTTACTAAAAACAACCAGAGTCATTGAAATGTGTGTTCTTTTCACATACCACCTATGGATCCACCAGTGTCATTGCATGTGTGTTCTTTTCACAATCCACCTATGGATCCACCAGTGTCATTGCATGTATGTTCTTTTTACTAACAACAACCAGAGTCATTGCATGTGTGTTCTTTTCCCAATCCACCTATGGATCCACCAGTGTCATTGCATGTGTGTTCTTTTTACTAACAACAACCAGAGTCATTGAAATGTGTGTTCTTTTCACATACCACCTATGGATCCACCAGTGTCATTGCATGTGTGTTCTTTTCACAATCCACCTATGGATCCACCAGTGTCATTGCATGTGTGTTCTTTTTACTAACAACAACTAGAGTCATTTCATGACTGTTCTTTTCACATACCACATATGGATCCACTAGTGTCATTGAAATGTGTGTTCTCTTCAGAAACCACACATGGATCCACCAGTGTCATTGCATGTGTTTTCTTTTTACTAACAACAACCGGAGTCATTGGAATGTGTGTTCTATTCACATACCACCTATGGATCCACCAGTGTCATTGCATGTGTGTTCTTTTCACAATCCACCTATGGATCCACTAGTGTCATTGAATGTGTGTTCTTTTTACTAACAACAACCAGAATCATTCCATCTGTGTTCTTTTCACATACCACATATGGATCCACCAAAGTCATTGCATGTTTGTTCTTTTTACTAACAACAACCCGAGTCATTGAAATGTGTGTTCTCTTTAGAGACCACACATGGATCCACCAGTGTCATTGCATGTGTGTTCTTTTTACCAGAGTCATTGAAATGTGTGTTCTTTACACATACCACATATGGATCCACCAGTGTCATTGCATGATTGTTCTTTTTACTAACAACAACCAGAGTCATTGAATGTGTGTTCTCTTTACTAACAACAACTAGAGTCATTGAAATGTATGTTCTCTTTAGATACCACACATGGATCCACCAGTGTCATTGCATGTGTGTTCTTTTTACTAACAACAACCAGAGTCATTGAAATGTGTGTTCTCTTCACAGACCACACATGAATCCACCGGTGTCATTACATGTGTGTTCTTTTTACTAACAACAACTGGAGTCATTGCATGTGTATTCTTTTCACATACCACATATGGATCCACTAGTGTCATTGCATGTGTGCTCTTTTCACAATCCACCTATGGATCAACCAGTATCATTGCATGTGTGTTCTTTTTACTAACAACAACTAGATTCATTTCATGACTGTTCTTTTCAAATACCCCATATGGATCCACCAGGGTCATTGCATGTGTGTTATTTTCACAATCCACCTATGGGTCCACAAGTGTTATTGCATGTGTGTTCTTTTTACTAACAACAAACAGAGTCATTGAAATGTGTGTTCTTTTCACATACCACCTATGGATCCACTAGTGTCATTGCATGTGTTTTCTTTTCACAATCCACCTATGGATCCACCAGTGTCATTGCATGTGTGTTCTTTTTACTAACAACAACCAGAGTCATTGCATGTGTGTTCTTTTCACATCCCACATATGGATCCACCGGTGTCATTGAAATGTGTGTTCTCTTCAGAGACCACACATGGATCCACCAGTGTCATTGCATGTGTGTTGTTTTTACTAACAACAACAAGAGTCATTGCATGTGTGTTCTTTTTACATACCACATTTGGATCCACCAGTGTCATTGCATGTGTGTTATTTCACACTCCACCTATGGATCCACCAGTGTCATTGCATGTGTGTTCTTTTTACTAACAACAACTAGAGTCATTTCATGACTGTTCTTTTCACATACCACATATGGATCCACCAGTGTCGTTGCATGTGTGTTCTTTTTACTAACAACAACCAGAGTCACTGCATGTGTGTTCTCTTTAGAGACCACACATGGATCCAGCAGTGTCATTGCATGTGTGTTGTTTTCACAATCCACCTATGGATCCACCAATGTTATTGCATGTGTGTTCTTTTTACTAACAACAACCAGAGTCATTTCATGACTGTTCTTTTCACATACGACATATGGATCCACGAGTGTCATTGAAATGTGTGTTCTCTTTAGAGACCACACATGGATCCACCAGTGTCATTGCATGTGTGTTCTTTTTACTAACAACAACTAGAGTCATTGCATGTGTGTTCTTTTCACATACCACATATGGATCCACCAGTGTCATTGCATGTGTGCTCTTTTCACAATCCACCTATGGATGCACCAGTGTCATTCCATGTGTGTTCTTTTTACTAACAACAACCAGAGTCATTGCATGTGTGTTCTTTTCACCTACCACATACGGATCCACCAGTGTCATTCCATGTGTGTTCTTTTCACTATCCACCTATGGATCCACCAGTGTCATTGCATGTGTTCTTTTTACTAACAACAACCAGAGTCATTGCATGTGTGTTCTTTTGACATACCACATACGGATCCACCAGTGTCATTGCATGTGTGTTCTTTTTACTAACAACACTCAGAGTCATTGAAATGTGTGTTCTCTTTAGAGACCACACATGGATCCACGAGTGTCATTGCATGTGTGTTCTTTTTACTAACAACAACTAGAGTCATTGAAATGTGTGTTCTTTTCACATACCACATATGGATCCACCAGTGTCATTGCATGTGTGTTCTTTTTACTAACAACAACCAGAGTCATTGCATGTGTGTTCTCTTCACTAACAACAACTAGAGTCATTGAAATGTGTGTTCTCTTGAGATACCACACATGGATCCACTAGTGTCATTGCATGTGTGTTCTTTTTACTAACAACAACCAGAGTCATTGAAATGTGTGTTCTCTTCAGAGACCACACATGGATCCACCAGTGTCATTACATGTGTGTTCTTTTTACTAACAACAACTGTAGTCATTGCATGTGTGTTCTTTTCACATACCATATATGGATCCACTAATGTCATTGCATGTGTGCTCTTTTCACAATCCACCTATGGATCCACCAGTGTCATTGCATGTGTGTTCTTTTACTAACAACAACTAGAGTCATTTCATGATTGTTCTTTTCACATACCACATATGGATCCACCAGCGTCATTGCATGTGTGTTCTTTTCACAATCCACCTATGGATCCACCAGTGTCATTGCATGTGTGTTCTTTTTACGAACAACAACCAGAGTCATTGAAATGTGTGTTCTCTTTAGAGACCACACATGGATCCACCAGTGTCATTGCATGTGTGTTCTTTTTACTAACAACAACTGGAGTCATCGCATGTGTGTTCTTTTCACGTAGCATATATGGATCCACTAGTGTCATTGCATGTGTACTCTTTTCACAATCCACCTATGGATCCACCAGTGTCATTGCATGTGTGTTCTTTTTACAAACAACAACTAGAGTCATTTCATGACTGTTCTTTTCACATACCACATATGGATCCACCAGGGTCATTGCATGTGTGTTCTTTTCACAATCCACCTATGGATCCACCAGTGTCATTGCATGTGTGTTCTTTTTACTAACAACAACCAGAGTCATTGAAATGTGTGTTCTCTTTAGAGACCACACATGGATCCACCACTGTCATTGCATGTGTGCTCTTTTTACTAACAACAACCAGTGTCATTGCATGCGAGTTATTTTCCCATACCACATATGGATCCACCAGTGTCATTGCATGTGTGTTCTCTTCAGAGACTACACATGGATCCACCAATGTCATTGCATGTGTGTTCTTGTTACCAACAACAACCAGAGTCATTGCATGTGTGTTCTTTTCACATACCACATATGGATCCACCAGTGTCATTCCATGTGTGTTCTTTTCACAATCCACCTATGGATCCACCAGTGTCATTGCATGTGTGTTCTTTTTACTAACAACAACCAGAGTCATTGAAATGTGTGTTCTCTTTAGAGACCACACATGGATCCACCACTGTCATTGCATGTGTGCTCTTTTTACTAACAACAACCAGTGTCATTGCATGCGAGTTATTTTCCCATACCACATATGGATCCACCAGTGTCATTGCATGTGTGTTCTCTTCAGAGACTACACATGGATCCACCAATGTCATTGCATGTGTGTTCTTGTTACCAACAACAACCAGAGTCATTGCATGTGTGTTCTTTTCACATACCACATATGGATCCACCAGTGTCATTCCATGTGTGTTCTTTTCACAATCCACCTATGGATCCACCAGTGTCATTGCATGTGTGTTCTTTTTACTAACAACAACTTTAGTCATTTCATGACTGTTCTTTCCACATACCACATATGTATCCACCAGTGTCATTGAAATGTGTGTTCTCTTCAGAGACCACACATGGATCGACCAGTGTCATTACATGTGTGTTCTTTTTACTAACAACAACTAGAGTCATTGCATGTGTGTTCTTTTCACATACCACACATCGATCCACAAGTGTCATTGCATGTGTGCTCTTTTCACAAGCCACCTATGGATCCACCAGTGTCATTGCATGTGTGTTCTTTTTACTAACAACAACTAGAGTCATTGAAATGTGTGTTTTGTTCACATACCACCAATGGATCCACCAGTGTCATTCCATGTGTGTTCTTTTCACAATCCACCTATGGATCCACCCGTGTCATTGCATGTGTGTTCTTTTTACTAACAACAACAAGAGTCATTGCATGTATGTTCTTTTCACATACCACATATGGATCCACCAGTGTCATTGCATGTGTGTTCTTTTCACAATCACCTATGGCTCCACCAGTGTCATTGCATGTGTGTTCTTTTTACTAACAATAACCAGAGTCATTAATATGTGTGTTCTTTTCACATACCACCTATGGATCCACCAGTGTCATTGCATGTGTGTTCTTTTTACTAACAACAACTAGAGTCATTTTATGACTGTTCTTTTCACATACCACATATGGATCCACCAGTGTCATTGCATGTGTGTTCTTTTTACTAACAACAACCAGAGTCACTGCATGTGTGTTCTCTTTAGAGACCACACATGTATCCAGCAGTGTCATTGCATGTGTGTTGTTTTCACAATCCACCTATGGATCCACCAATGTTATTGCATGTGTGTTCTTTTTACTAATAATAACCAGAGTCATTTCATGACTGTTCTTTTCACATACGACATATGGATCCACGAGTGTCATTGAAATGTGTGTTCTTTTTACTAACAACAACCAGAGTCATTGAAATGTGTATTCTCTTTAGAGACCACACATGGATTCACCAGTGTCATTACATGTGTGTTCTTTTTACTAACAACAACTGCAGTCATTACATGTGTGTTCTTTTCACATACCATATATGGATCCACTAGTGTCATTGCATGTGTGCTCTTTTCACAATCCACCTATGGATCCACCAGTGTCATTGCATGTGTGTTTTTTTACTAACAACAACTAGAGTCATTTCATGACTGTCCTTTTCACATACCACATATGGATCCACCAGCGTCATTGCATGTGTGTTCTTTTCACAATCCACCTATGGATCCACCAGTGTCATTGCATGTGTGTTCTTTTTACTAACAACAACCAGAGTCATTGAAATGTGTGTTCTCTTTAGGGACCACACATGGATCCACCAGTGTCATTGCATGTGTGTTCTTTTTACTAACAACAACTGGAGTCATTGCATGTGTGTTCTTTTCACGTAGCATATATGGATCCACTAGTGTCATTGCATGTGTACTCTTTTCACAATCCACCTATGGATCCACCAGTGTCATTGCATGTGTGTTCTTTTTACTAACAACAACTAGAGTCATTTCATGACTGTTCTTTTCACATACCACATATGGATCCACCAGGGTCATTGCATGTGTGTTCTTTTCACAATCCACCTATGGATCCACCAGTGTCATTGCATGTGTGTTCTTTTTACTAACAACAACCAGAGTCATTGAAATGTGTGTTCTCTTTAGAGACCACACATGGATCCACCACTGTCATTGCATGTGTCCTCTTTTTACTAACAACAACAAGTGTCATTGCATGCGAGTTATTTTCCCATACCACATATGGATCCACCAGTGTCATTTCATGTGTGTTCTCTTCAGAGACTACACATGGATCCACCAATGTCATTGCATGTGTGTTCTTGTTACCAACAACAACCAGAGTCATTGCATGTGTGTTCTTTTCACATACCACATATGGATCCACCAGTGTCATTGCATGTGTGTTCTTTTCACAATCCACCTATGGATCCACCAGTGTCATTGCATGTGTGTTCTTTTTACTGACAACAACTTCAGTCATTTCATGACTGTTCTTTTCACATACCACATATGTATCCACCAGTGTCATTGAAATGTGTGTTCTCTTTAGAGACCACACATGGATCGACCAGTGTCATTACATGTGTGTTCTTTTTACTAACAACAACTGGAGTCATTGCATGTGTGTTCTTTTCACATACCACACATGGAGACACTAGTGTCATTGCATGTGTGCTCTTTTCACAAGCCACCTATGGATCCACCAGTGTCATTGCATGTGTGTTCTTTTTACTAACAACAACTAGAGTCATTGAAATGTGTGTTTTGTTCACATACCACCAATGGATCCACCAGTGTCATTCCATGTGTGTTCTTTTCACAATCCACCTATGGACCCACCCGTGTCATTGCATGTGTGTTCTTTTTACTAACAACAACCAGAGTCATTGCATGTGTGTTCTTTTCACATACCACATATGGATCCACCAGTGTCGTTGCATGTGTGTTCTTTTTACTAACAATAACCAGAGTCATTAAAATGTGTGTTCTTTTCACATACCACCTATGGATCCACCAGTGTCATTGCATGTGTGTTCTTTTCACTATCCACCTATGGATCCACCAGTGTCATTGCATGTGTGTTCTTTTCACAATCCACCTATGGATCCACCAGTGTGATTGTATGTGTGTTCTTTTTACTAACAACAACTAGAGTCATTTCATGACTGTTCTTTTCACATACCACATATGGATCCACTAGGGTCATTCCATGTGTGTTCTTTTCACAATCCACCTATGTATCCACCAGTGTCATTGCATGTGTGTTCTTTTTACTAACAACAACCAGAGTCATTGAAATGTGTGTTCTCTTCAGAGACCACACATGGATCCACTAGTGTCATTGCATGTGTGTTCTTTTCACTAACAACAACCAGAGTCATTGAAATGTGTGTTCTCTTCAGAGACCACACATGGATCCACCAGTGTCATTGCATGTGTGCTCTTTTCACAATCCACCTGTGTATCCACCGGTGTTATTGCATGTGTGTTCTTTTTACTAACAACAAACAGAGTCATCGAAAGTGTTCTTTTCACATACCACCTATGGATCCACCAGTGTCATTGCATGTGTGTTCTTTTCACAATCCACCTATGGATCCACCAGTGTCATTGCATGTGTGTTCTTTTTACTAACAACAACCAGAGTCATTGCATGTGTGTTCTTTTCACATCCCACATACGGATCCACCGGTGTCATTGAAATGTGTGTTCTCTTAAGAGACCACACATGGATCCACCAGTGTCATTGCATGTGTGTTGTTTTTACTAACAACAACAAGATTCATTGCATGTGTGTTCTTTTTACATACCACATATGGATCCACCAGTGTCATTGCATGTGTGTTATTTCACACTCCACCTATGGATCCACCAGTGTCATTGCATGTGTGTTCTTTTTACTAACAACAACTAGTGTCATTTCATGACTGTTCTTTTCACATACCACATATGGATCCACCAGTGTCATTGCATGTGTGTTCTTTTTACTAACAACAACCAGAGTCACTTCATGTGTGTTCTCTTTAGAGACCACACATGGATCCAGCAGTGTCATTGCATGTGTGTTGTTTTCACAATCCACCTATGGATCCACCAATGTTATTGCATGTGTGTTCTTTTTACTAACAACAACCAGAGTCATTTCATGACTGTTCTTTTCACATACGACATATGGATCCACGAGTGTCATTGAAATGTGTGTTCTCTTTAGAGACCACACATGGATCCACCAGTGTCATTGCATGTGTGTTCTTTTTACTAACAACAACTAGAGTCATTGCATGTGTGTTCTTTTCACATACCACATATGGATCCACCAGTGTCATTGCATGTGTGCTCTTTTCACAATCCACCTATGGATGCACCAGTGTCATTCCATGTGTGTTCTTTTTACTAACAACAACCAGAGTCATTGCATGTGTGTTCTTTTCAGATACCACATATGGATCCACCAGTGTCATTGCATGTGTGTTCTTTTCACAATCACCTATGGCTCCACCAGTGTCATTGCATGTGTGTTCTTTTTACTAACAATAACCAGAGTCATTAAAATGTGTGTTCTTTTCACATACCACCTATGGATCCACCAGTGTCATTCCATGTGTGTTCTTTTCACAATCCACCTATGGATCCACCAGTGTCATTGCATGTGTTCTTTTTACTAACAACAACCATAGTCATTGCATGTGTGTTCTTTTGACATACCACATACGGATCCACCAGTTTCATTGCATGTGTGTTCTTTTTACTAACAACACTCAGAGTCATTGAAATGTGTGTTCTCTTTAGAGACCACACATGGATCCACGAGTGTCATTGCATGTGTGTTCTTTTCACATACCACATATGGATCCACCAGTGTCATTGCATGTGTGTTCTTTTTACTAACAACAACCAGAGTCATTGCATGTGTGTTCTCTTCACTAACAACAACTAGAGTCATTGAAATGTGTGTTCTCTTGAGATACCACACATGGATCCACTAGTGTCATTGCATGTGTGTTCTTTTTACTAACAACAACCAGAGTCATTGAAATGTGTGTTCTCTTCAGAGACCACACATGGATCCACCAGTGTCATTACATGTGTGTTCTTTTTACTAACAACAACTGCAGTCATTGCATGTGTGTTCTTTTCACAAACCATATATGGATCCACTAGTGTCATTGCATGTGTGCTCTTTTCACAATCCACCTATGGATCCACTAGTGTCATTGCATGTGTGTTCTTTTTACTAACAACAACTAGAGTCATTTCATGACTGTTCTTTTCACATACCACATATGGATCCACCAGCGTCATTGCATGTGTGTTCTTTTCAGAATCCACCTATGGATCCACCAGTGTCATTGCATGTGTGTTCTTTTTACTAACAACAACCAGAGTCATTGAAATGTGTGTTCTCTTTAGAGACCACACATGGATCCACCAGTGTCATTGCATGTGTGTTCTTTTTACTAACAACAACTGGAGTCATTGCATGTGTGTTCTTTTCACGTAGCATATATGGATCCACTAGTGTCATTGCATGTGTACTCTTTTCACAATCCACCTATGGATCCATCAGTGTCATTGCATGTGTGTTCTTTTTACTAACAACAACTAGAGTCATTTCATGACTGTTCTTTTCACATACCACATATGGATCCACCAGGGTCATTGCATGTGTGTTCTTTTCACAATCCACCTATGGATCCACCAGTGTCATTGCATGTGTGTTCTTTTTACTAACAACAACCAGAGTCATTGAAATGTGTGTTCTCTTTAGAGACCACACATGGATCCACCAGTGTCATTGCATGTGTGTTGTTTTTACTAACAACAACAAGAGTCATTGCATGTGTGTTCTTTTTACATACCACATTTGGATCCACCAGTGTCATTGCATGTGTGTTATTTCACACTCCACCTATGGATCCACCAGTGTCATTGCATGTGTGTTCTTTTTACTAACAACAACTAGAGTCATTTCATGACTGTTCTTTTCACATACCACATATGGATCCACCAGTGTCGTTGCATGTGTGTTCTTTTTACTAACAACAACCAGAGTCACTGCATGTGTGTTCTCTTTAGAGACCACATATGGATCCAGCAGTGTCATTGCATGTGTGTTGTTTTCACAATCCACCTATGGATCCACCAATGTTATTGCATGTGTGTTCTTTTTACTAACAACAACCAGAGTCATTTCATGACTGTTCTTTTCACATACGACATATGGATCCACGAGTGTCATTGAAATGTGTGTTCTCTTTAGAGACCACACATGGATCCACCACTGTCATTGCATGTGTGTTCTTTTTACTAACAACAACTAGAGTCATTGCATGTGTGTTCTTTTCACATACCACATATGGATCCACCAGTGTCATTGCATGTGTGCTCTTTTCACAATCCACCTATGGATGCACCAGTGTCATTCCATGTGTGTTCTTTTTACTAACAACAACCAGAGTCATTGCATGTGTGTTCTTTTCACCTACCACATACGGATCCACCAGTGTCATTCCATGTGTGTTCTTTTCACTATCCACCTATGGATCCACCAGTGTCATTGCATGTGTTCTTTTTACTAACAACAACCAGAGTCATTGCATGTGTGTTCTTTTGACATACCACATACGGATCCACCAGTGTCATTGCATGTGTGTTCTTTTTACTAACAACACTCAAATTCATTGAAATGTGTGTTCTCTTTAGAGACCACACATGGATCCACGAGTGTCATTGCATGTGTGTTCTTTTTACTAACAACAACTAGAGTCATTGAAATGTGTGTTCTTTTCACATACCACATATGGATCCACCAGTGTCATTGCATGTGTGTTGTTTTTACTAACAACAACCAGAGTCATTGCATGTGTGTTCTCTTCACTAACAACAACTAGAGTCATTGAAATGTGTGTTCTCTTGAGATACCACACATGGATCCACTAGTGTCATTGCATGTGTGTTCTTTTTACTAACAACAACCAGAGTCATTGAAATGTGTGTTCTCTTCAGAGACCACACATGGATCCACCAGTGTCATTACATGTGTGTTCTTTTTACTAACAACAACTGTAGTCATTGCATGTGTGTTCTTTTCACGTACCACATATGGATCCACCAGTGTCATTGCATGTGTGTTCTTTTCACAATCCACCTATGGATCCACCAGTGTCATTGCATGTGTGTTCTTTTTACGAACAACAACCAGAGTCATTGAAATGTGTGTTCTCTTTAGAGACCACACATGGATCCACCAGTGTCATTGCATGTGTGTTCTTTTTACTAACAACAACTGGAGTCATCGCATGTGTGTTCTTTTCACGTAGCATATATGGATCCACTAGTGTCATTGCATGTGTACTCTTTTCACAATCCACCTATGGATCCACCAGTGTCATTGCATGTGTGTTCTTTTTACAAACAACAACTAGAGTCATTTCATGACTGTTCTTTTCACATACCACATATGGATCCACCAGGGTCATTGCATGTGTGTTCTTTTCACAATCCACCTATGGATCCACCAGTGTCATTGCATGTGTGTTCTTTTTACTAACAACAACCAGAGTCATTGAAATGTGTGTTCTCTTTAGAGACCACACATGGATCCACCACTATCATTGCATGTGTGCTCTTTTTACTAACAACAACCAGTGTCATTGCATGCGAGTTATTTTCCCATACCACATATGGATCCACCAGTGTCATTGCATGTGTGTTCTCTTCAGAGACTACACATGGATCCACCAATGTCATTGCATGTGTGTTCTTGTTACCAACAACAACCAGAGTCATTGCATGTGTGTTCTTTTCACATACCACATATGGACCCACCAGTGTCATTCCATGTGTGTTCTTTTCACAATCCACCTACGGATCCACCAGTGTCATTGCATGTGTGTTCTTTTTACTAACAACAACCAGAGTCATTGAAATGTGTGTTCTCTTTAGAGACCACACATGGATCCACCACTGTCATTGCATGTGTGCTCTTTTTACTAACAACAACCAGTGTCATTGCATGCGAGTTATTTTCCCATACCACATATGGATCCACCAGTGTCATTGCATGTGTGTTCTCTTCAGAGACTACACATGGATCCACCAATGTCATTGCATGTGTGTTCTTGTTACGAACAACAACCAGAGTCATTGCATGTGTGTTCTTTTCACATACCACATATGGATCCACCAGTGTCATTCCATGTGTGTTCTTTTCACAATCCACCTATGGATCCACCAGTGTCATTGCATGTGTGTTCTTTTTACTAACAACAACTTTAGTCATTTCATGACTGTTCTTTCCACATACCACATATGTATCCACCAGTGTCATTGAAATGTGTGTTCTCTTCAGAGACCACACATGGATCGACCAGTGTCATTACATGTGTGTTCTTTTTACTAACAACAACTAGAGTCATTGCATGTGTGTTCTTTTCACATACCACACATCGATCCACAAGTGTCATTGCATGTGTGCTCTTTTCACAAGCCACCTATGGATCCACCAGTGTCATTGCATGTGTGTTCTTTTTACTAACAACAACTAGAGTCATTGAAATGTGGGTTTTGTTCACATACCACCAATGGATCCACCAGTGTCATTCCATGTGTGTTCTTTTCACAATCCACCTATGGATCCACCCGTGTCATTGCATGTGTGTTCTTTTTACTAACAACAACAAGAGTCATTGCATGTATGTTCTTTTCACATACCACATATGGATCCACCAGTGTCATTGCATGTGTGTTCTTTTCACAATCACCTATGGCTCCACCAGTGTCATTGCATG
This sequence comes from Avena sativa, assembly GCA_916181665.1. Classification (NCBI taxonomy): domain Eukaryota; kingdom Viridiplantae; phylum Streptophyta; class Magnoliopsida; order Poales; family Poaceae; genus Avena; species Avena sativa. The sequence continues at coordinate 36,193,125 of OV702290.1, forward strand.
TGTGTTCTTTTTACTAACAATAACCAGAGTCATTAATATGTGTGTTCTTTTCACATACCACCTATGGATCCACCAGTGTCATTGCATGTGTGTTCTTTTTACTAACAACAACTAGAGTCATTTTATGACTGTTCTTTTCACATACCACATATGGATCCACCAGTGTCATTGCATGTGTGTTCTTTTTACTAACAACAACCAGAGTCACTGCATGTGTGTTCTCTTTAGAGACCACACATGGATCCAGCAGTGTCATTGCATGTGTGTTGTTTTCACAATCCACCTATGGATCCACCAATGTTATTGCATGTGTGTTCTTTTTACTAATAATAACCAGAGTCATTTCATGACTGTTCTTTTCACATACGACATATGGATCCACGAGTGTCATTGAAATGTGTGTTCTTTTTACTAACAACAACCAGAGTCATTGAAATGTGTATTCTCTTTAGAGACCACACATGGATTCACCAGTGTCATTACATGTGTGTTCTTTTTACTAACAACAACTGCAGTCATTACATGTGTGTTCTTTTCACATACCATATATGGATCCACTAGTGTCATTGCATGTGTGCTCTTTTCACAATCCACCTATGGATCCACCAGTGTCATTGCATGTGTGTTTTTTTACTAACAACAACTAGAGTCATTTCATGACTGTCCTTTTCACATACCACATATGGATCCACCAGCGTCATTGCATGTGTTTTCTTTTCACAATCCACCTATGGATCCACCAGTGTCATTGCATGTGTGTTCTTTTTACTAACAACAACCAGAGTCATTGAAATGTGTGTTCTCTTTAGGGACCACACATGGATCCACCAGTGTCATTGCATGTGTGTTCTTTTTACTAACAACAACTGGAGTCATTGCATGTGTGTTCTTTTCACGTAGCATATATGGATCCACTAGTGTCATTGCATGTGTACTCTTTTCACAATCCACCTATGGATCCACCAGTGTCATTGCATGTGTGTTCTTTTTACTAACAACAACTAGAGTCATTTCATGACTGTTCTTTTCACATACCACATATGGATCCACCAGGGTCATTGCATGTGTGTTCTTTTCACAATCCACCTATGGATCCACCAGTGTCATTGCATGTGTGTTCTTTTTACTAACAACAACCAGAGTCATTGAAATGTGTGTTCTCTTTAGAGACCACACATGGATCCACCACTGTCATTGCATGTGTCCTCTTTTTACTAACAACAACAAGTGTCATTGCATGCGAGTTATTTTCCCATACCACATATGGATCCACCAGTGTCATTTCATGTGTGTTCTCTTCAGAGACTACACATGGATCCACCAATGTCATTGCATGTGTGTTCTTGTTACCAACAACAACCAGAGTCATTGCATGTGTGTTCTTTTCACATACCACATATGGATCCACCAGTGTCATTGCATGTGTGTTCTTTTCACAATCCACCTATGGATCCACCAGTGTCATTGCATGTGTGTTCTTTTTACTGACAACAACTTCAGTCATTTCATGACTGTTCTTTTCACATACCACATATGTATCCACCAGTGTCATTGAAATGTGTGTTCTCTTCAGAGACCACACATGGATCGACCAGTGTCATTACATGTGTGTTCTTTTTACTAACAACAACTGGAGTCATTGCATGTGTGTTCTTTTCACATACCACACATGGAGACACTAGTGTCATTGCATGTGTGCTCTTTTCACAAGCCACCTATGGATCCACCAGTGTCATTGCATGTGTGTTCTTTTTACTAACAACAACTAGAGTCATTGAAATGTGTGTTTTGTTCACATACCACCAATGGATCCACCAGTGTCATTCCATGTGTGTTCTTTTCACAATCCACCTATGGACCCACCCGTGTCATTGCATGTGTGTTCTTTTTACTAACAACAACCAGAGTCATTGCATGTGTGTTCTTTTCACATACCACATATGGATCCACCAGTGTCGTTGCATGTGTGTTCTTTTTACTAACAATAACCAGAGTCATTAAAATGTGTGTTCTTTTCACATACCACCTATGGATCCACCAGTGTCATTGCATGTGTGTTCTTTTCACTATCCACCTATGGATCCACCAGTGTCATTGCATGTGTGTTCTTTTCACAATCCACCTATGGATCCACCAGTGTGATTGTATGTGTGTTCTTTTTACTAACAACAACTAGAGTCATTTCATGACTGTTCTTTTCACATACCACATATGGATCCACTAGGGTCATTGCATGTGTGTTCTTTTCACAATCCACCTATGGATCCACCAGTGTCATTGCATGTGTGTTCTTTTTACTAACAACAACCAGAGTCATTGAAATGTGTGTTCTCTTCAGAGACCACACATGGATCCACTAGTGTCATTGCATGTGTGTTCTTTTCACTAACAACAACCAGAGTCATTGAAATGTGTGTTCTCTTCAGAGACCACACATGGATCCACCAGTGTCATTGCATGTGTGCTCTTTTCACAATCCACCTGTGTATCCACCGGTGTTATTGCATGTGTGTTCTTTTTACTAACAACAAACAGAGTCATCGAAAGTGTTCTTTTCACATACCACCTATGGATCCACCAGTGTCATTGCATGTGTGTTCTTTTCACAATCCACCTATGGATCCACCAGTGTCATTGCATGTGTGTTCTTTTTACTAACAACAACCAGAGTCATTGCATGTGTGTTCTTTTCACATACCACATACGGATCCACCGGTGTCATTGAAATGTGTGTTCTCTTAAGAGACCACACATGGATCCACCAGTGTCATTGCATGTGTGTTGTTTTTACTAACAACAACAAGATTCATTGCATGTGTGTTCTTTTTACATACCACATATGGATCCACCAGTGTCATTGCATGTGTGTTATTTCACACTCCACCTATGGATCCACCAGTGTCATTGCATGTGTGTTCTTTTTACTAACAACAACTAGTGTCATTTCATGACTGTTCTTTTCACATACCACATATGGATCCACCAGTGTCATTGCATGTGTGTTCTTTTTACTAACAACAACCAGAGTCACTTCATGTGTGTTCTCTTTAGAGACCACACATGGATCCAGCAGTGTCATTGCATGTGTGTTGTTTTCACAATCCACCTATGGATCCACCAATGTGATTGCATGTGTGTTCTTTTTACTAACAACAACCAGAGTCATTTCATGACTGTTCTTTTCACATACGACATATGGATCCACGAGTGTCATTGAAATGTGTGTTCTCTTTAGAGACCACACATGGATCCACCAGTGTCATTGCATGTGTGTTCTTTTTACTAACAACAACTAGAGTCATTGCATGTGTGTTCTTTTCACATACCACATATGGATCCACCAGTGTCATTGCATGTGTGCTCTTTTCACAATCCACCTATGGATGCACCAGTGTCATTCCATGTGTGTTCTTTTTACTAACAACAACCAGAGTCATTGCATGTGTGTTCTTTTCAGATACCACATATGGATCCACCAGTGTCATTGCATGTGTGTTCTTTTCACAATCACCTATGGCTCCACCAGTGTCATTGCATGTGTGTTCTTTTTACTAACAATAACCAGAGTCATTAAAATGTGTGTTCTTTTCACATACCACCTATGGATCCACCAGTGTCATTCCATGTGTGTTCTTTTCACAATCCACCTATGGATCCACCAGTGTCATTGCATGTGTTCTTTTTACTAACAACAACCATAGTCATTGCATGTGTGTTCTTTTGACATACCACATACGGATCCACCAGTTTCATTGCATGTGTGTTCTTTTTACTAACAACACTCAGAGTCATTGAAATGTGTGTTCTCTTTAGAGACCACACATGGATCCACGAGTGTCATTGCATGTGTGTTCTTTTCACATACCACATATGGATCCACCAGTGTCATTGCATGTGTGTTCTTTTTACTAACAACAACCAGAGTCATTGCATGTGTGTTCTCTTCACTAACAACAACTAGAGTCATTGAAATGTGTGTTCTCTTGAGATACCACACATGGATCCACTAGTGTCATTGCATGTGTGTTCTTTTTACTAACAACAACCAGAGTCATTGAAATGTGTGTTCTCTTCAGAGACCACACATGGATCCACCAGTGTCATTACATGTGTGTTCTTTTTACTAACAACAACTGCAGTCATTGCATGTGTGTTCTTTTCACAAACCATATATGGATCCACTAGTGTCATTGCATGTGTACTCTTTTCACAATCCACCTATGGATCCACCAGTGTCATTGCATGTGTGTTCTTTTTACTAACAACAACTAGAGTCATTTCATGACTGTTCTTTTCACATACCACATATGGATCCACCAGGGTCATTGCATGTGTGTTCTTTTCACAATCCACCTATGGATCCACCAGTGTCATTGCATGTGTGTTCTTTTTACTAACAACAACCAGAGTCATTGAAATGTGTGTTCTCTTTAGAGACCACACATGGATCCACCACTGTCATTGCATGTGTCCTCTTTTTACTAACAACAACAAGTGTCATTGCATGCGAGTTATTTTCCCATACCACATATGGATCCACCAGTGTCATTTCATGTGTGTTCTCTTCAGAGACTACACATGGATCCACCAATGTCATTGCATGTGTGTTCTTGTTACCAACAACAACCAGAGTCATTGCATGTGTGTTCTTTTCACATACCACATATGGATCCACCAGTGTCATTGCATGTGTGTTCTTTTCACAATCCACCTATGGATCCACCAGTGTCATTGCATGTGTGTTCTTTTTACTGACAACAACTTCAGTCATTTCATGACTGTTCTTTTCACATACCACATATGTATCCACCAGTGTCATTGAAATGTGTGTTCTCTTCAGAGACCACACATGGATCGACCAGTGTCATTACATGTGTGTTCTTTTTACTAACAACAACTGGAGTCATTGCATGTGTGTTCTTTTCACATACCACACATGGAGACACTAGTGTCATTGCATGTGTGCTCTTTTCACAAGCCACCTATGGATCCACCAGTGTCATTGCATGTGTGTTCTTTTTACTAACAACAACTAGAGTCATTGAAATGTGTGTTTTGTTCACATACCACCAATGGATCCACCAGTGTCATTCCATGTGTGTTCTTTTCACAATCCACCTATGGACCCACCCGTGTCATTGCATGTGTGTTCTTTTTACTAACAACAACCAGAGTCATTGCATGTGTGTTCTTTTCACATACCACATATGGATCCACCAGTGTCGTTGCATGTGTGTTCTTTTTACTAACAATAACCAGAGTCATTAAAATGTGTGTTCTTTTCACATACCACCTATGGATCCACCAGTGTCATTGCATGTGTGTTCTTTTCACTATCCACCTATGGATCCACCAGTGTCATTGCATGTGTGTTCTTTTCACAATCCACCTATGGATCCACCAGTGTGATTGTATGTGTGTTCTTTTTACTAACAACAACTAGAGTCATTTCATGACTGTTCTTTTCACATACCACATATGGATCCACTAGGGTCATTGCATGTGTGTTCTTTTCACAATCCACCTATGGATCCACCAGTGTCATTGCATGTGTGTTCTTTTTACTAACAACAACCAGAGTCATTGAAATGTGTGTTCTCTTCAGAGACCACACATGGATCCACTAGTGTCATTGCATGTGTGTTCTTTTCACTAACAACAACCAGAGTCATTGAAATGTGTGTTCTCTTCAGAGACCACACATGGATCCACCAGTGTCATTGCATGTGTGCTCTTTTCACAATCCACCTGTGTATCCACCGGTGTTATTGCATGTGTGTTCTTTTTACTAACAACAAACAGAGTCATCGAAAGTGTTCTTTTCACATACCACCTATGGATCCACCAGTGTCATTGCATGTGTGTTCTTTTCACAATCCACCTATGGATCCACCAGTGTCATTGCATGTGTGTTCTTTTTACTAACAACAACCAGAGTCATTGCATGTGTGTTCTTTTCACATACCACATACGGATCCACCGGTGTCATTGAAATGTGTGTTCTCTTAAGAGACCACACATGGATCCACCAGTGTCATTGCATGTGTGTTGTTTTTACTAACAACAACAAGATTCATTGCATGTGTGTTCTTTTTACATACCACATATGGATCCACCAGTGTCATTGCATGTGTGTTATTTCACACTCCACCTATGGATCCACCAGTGTCATTGCATGTGTGTTCTTTTTACTAACAACAACTAGTGTCATTTCATGACTGTTCTTTTCACATACCACATATGGATCCACCAGTGTCATTGCATGTGTGTTCTTTTTACTAACAACAACCAGAGTCACTTCATGTGTGTTCTCTTTAGAGACCACACATGGATCCAGCAGTGTCATTGCATGTGTGTTGTTTTCACAATCCACCTATGGATCCACCAATGTGATTGCATGTGTGTTCTTTTTACTAACAACAACCAGAGTCATTTCATGACTGTTCTTTTCACATACGACATATGGATCCACGAGTGTCATTGAAATGTGTGTTCTCTTTAGAGACCACACATGGATCCACCAGTGTCATTGCATGTGTGTTCTTTTTACTAACAACAACTAGAGTCATTGCATGTGTGTTCTTTTCACATACCACATATGGATCCACCAGTGTCATTGCATGTGTGCTCTTTTCACAATCCACCTATGGATGCACCAGTGTCATTCCATGTGTGTTCTTTTTACTAACAACAACCAGAGTCATTGCATGTGTGTTCTTTTCAGATACCACATATGGATCCACCAGTGTCATTGCATGTGTGTTCTTTTCACAATCACCTATGGCTCCACCAGTGTCATTGCATGTGTGTTCTTTTTACTAACAATAACCAGAGTCATTAAAATGTGTGTTCTTTTCACATACCACCTATGGATCCACCAGTGTCATTCCATGTGTGTTCTTTTCACAATCCACCTATGGATCCACCAGTGTCATTGCATGTGTTCTTTTTACTAACAACAACCATAGTCATTGCATGTGTGTTCTTTTGACATACCACATACGGATCCACCAGTTTCATTGCATGTGTGTTCTTTTTACTAACAACACTCAGAGTCATTGAAATGTGTGTTCTCTTTAGAGACCACACATGGATCCACGAGTGTCATTGCATGTGTGTTCTTTTCACATACCACATATGGATCCACCAGTGTCATTGCATGTGTGTTCTTTTTACTAACAACAACCAGAGTCATTGCATGTGTGTTCTCTTCACTAACAACAACTAGAGTCATTGAAATGTGTGTTCTCTTGAGATACCACACATGGATCCACTAGTGTCATTGCATGTGTGTTCTTTTTACTAACAACAACCAGAGTCATTGAAATGTGTGTTCTCTTCAGAGACCACACATGGATCCACCAGTGTCATTACATGTGTGTTCTTTTTACTAACAACAACTGCAGTCATTGCATGTGTGTTCTTTTCACAAACCATATATGGATCCACTAGTGTCATTGCATGTGTGCTCTTTTCACAATCCACCTATGGATCCACTAGTGTCATTGCATGTGTGTTCTTTTTACTAACAACAACTAGAGTCATTTCATGACTGTTCTTTTCACATACCACATATGGATCCACCAGCGTCATTGCATGTGTGTTCTTTTCAGAATCCACCTATGGATCCACCAGTGTCATTGCATGTGTGTTCTTTTTACTAACAACAACCAGAGTCATTGAAATGTGTGTTCTCTTTAGAGACCACACATGGATCCACCAGTGTCATTGCATGTGTGTTCTTTTTACTAACAACAACTGGAGTCATTGCATGTGTGTTCTTTTCACGTAGCATATATGGATCCACTAGTGTCATTGCATGTGTACTCTTTTCACAATCCACCTATGGATCCACGAGTGTCATTGCATGTGTGTTCTTTTTACTAACAACAACTAGAGTCATTTCATGACTGTTCTTTTCACATACCACATATGGATCCACCAGGGTCATTGCATGTGTGTTCTTTTCACAATCCACCTATGGATCCACCAGTGTCATTGCATGTGTGTTCTTTTTACTAACAACAACCAGAGTCATTGAAATGTGTGTTCTCTTTAGAGACCACACATGGATCCACCACTGTCATTGCATGTGTGCTCTTTTTACTAACAACAACCAGTGTCATTGCATGCGAGTTATTTTCCCATACCACATATGGATCCACCAGTGTCATTGCATGTGTGTTCTCTTCAGAGACTACACATGGATCCACCAATGTCATTACATGTGTGTTCTTGTTACCAACAACAACCAGAGTCATTGCATGTGTGTTCTTTTCACATACCACATATGGATCCACCAGTGTCATTGCATGTGTGTTCTTTTCACAATCCACCTATGGATCCACCAGTGTCATTGCATGTGTGTTCTTTTTACTAACAACAACTTTAGTCATTTCATGACTGTTCTTTTCACATACCACATATGTATCCACCAGTGTCATTGAAATGTGTGTTCTCTTCAGAGACCACACATGGATCGACCAGTGTCATTACATGTGTGTTCTTTTTACTAACAACAACTGGAGTCATTGCATGTGTGTTCTTTTCACATACCACACATCGATCCACTAGTGTCATTGCATGTGTGCTCTTTTCACAAGCCACCTATGGATCCACCAGTGTCATTGCATGTGTGTTCTTTTTACTAACAACAACTAGAGTCATTGAAATGTGTGTACTGTTCACATACCACCAATGGATCCACCAGTGTCATTCCATGTGTGTTCTTTTCACAATCCACCTATGGATCCACCAGTGTCATTGCATGTGTTCTTTTTACTAACAACAACCAGAGTCATTGCATGTGTGTTCTTTTGACATACCACATATGGATCCACCAGCGTCATTGCATGTGTGTTCTTTTTACTAACAACACTCAGAGTCATTGAAATGTGTGTTCTCTTTAGAGACCACACATGGATCCACGAGTGTCATTGCATGTGTGTTCTTTTTACTAACAACAACTAGAGTCATTGAAATGTGTGTTCTTTTCACATACCACATATGGAGCCACCAGTGTCATTGCATGTGTGTTCTTTTTACTAACAACAACCAGAGTCATTGCATGTGTGTTCTCTTTACTAACAACAACTAGAGTCATTGAAATGTGTGTTCTCTAGAAATACCACACATGGATCCTCTAGTGTCATTGCATGTGTGTTCTTTTTACTAACAACAACCAGAGTCATTGAAATGTGTGTTCTCTTCAGAGACCACACATAGATCCACCAGTGTCATTACATGTGTGTTCTTTTTACTAACAACAACTGCAGTCATTGCATGTGTGTTCTTTTCACATACCATATATGGATTCCCTAGTGTCATTGCATGTGTGCTCTTTTCACAATGCACCTATGGATCCACCAGTGTCATTTCATGTGTGTTCTTTTTACTAACAACAACTAGAGTCATTTCATGACTGTTCTTTTCACATACCATATATGGATCCACCAGCGTCATTGCATGTGTGTTCTTTTCACAATCCACCTATGGATCCACCAGTGTCATTGCATGTGTGTTCTTTTTACTAACAACAACCAGAGTCATTGAAATGTGTGTTCTCTTTAGAGACCACACATGGATCCACCACTGTCATTGCATGTGTGCTCTTTTTACTAACAACAACCAGTGTCATTGCATGCGAGTTATTTTCCCATACCACATATGGATCCACCAGTGTCATTGCATGTGTGTTCTCTTCAGAGACTACACATGGATCCACCAATGTCATTGCATGTGTGTTCTTGTTACCAACAACAACCAGAGTCATTGCATGTGTGTTCTTTTCACATACCACATATGGATCCACCAGTGTCATTGCATGTGTGTTCTTTTCACAATCTGCCTATGGATCCACCAGTGTCATTGCATGTGTGTTCTTTTTACTAACAACAACTTCAGTCATTTCATGACTGTTCTTTTCACATACCACATATGTATCCACCAGTGTCATTGAAATGTGTGTTCTCTTCAGAGACCACACATGGATCGACCGGTGTCAATACATGTGTGTTCTTTTTACTAACAACAACTGGAGTCATTGCATGTGTGTTCGTTTCACATATCACATATGGATCCACTAGTGTCATTGCATGCGTGCTCTTTTCACAAGCCACCTATGGATCCACCAGTGTCATTGCATGTGTGTTCTTTTTACTAACAACAACTAGAGTCATTGAAATGTGTGTTCTGTTCACATACCACCAATGGATCCACCAGTGTCATTCCATGTGTGTTCTTTTCACAATCCACCTATGGATCCACCCGTGTCATTGCATGTGTGTTCTTTTTACTAACAACAACCAGAGTCATTGCATGTGTGTTCTTTTCACATACCACATATGGATCCACCAGTGTCATTTCATGTGTGTTCTTTTTACTAACAACACTCAGAGTCATTGAAATGTGTGTTCTCTTTAGAGACCACACATAGATCCACCAGTGTCATTGCATGTGTGTTCTTTTTACTAACAACAACTAGAGTCATTGAAATGTGTGTTCTTTTGACATACCACCTATGGATCCACCAGTGTCATTGTATGTGTGTTCTTTTCACAATCCACCTATGGATCCACCAGTGTCATTGCATGTGTGTTCTTTTCACAATCCACCTATGGATCCACCAGTGTCATTGCATGTGTGTTCTTTTTACTAACAACAACTGGAGTCATTTCATGACTGTTCTTTTCACATACCACATATGGATCCACAAGTGTCATTGAAATTTGTGTTCTCTTCAGAGACCACACATGGATCCACCAGTGTCATTGCATGTGTGTTCTTTTTACTAACAACAACTAGAGTCATTGAAATGTGTGTTCTTTTCACATACCACCTATGGATCCACCAGTGTCATTGCATGTGTGTTCTTTTCACAATCCACCTATGGATCCACCAGTGTCATTGAATGTGTGTTCTTTTTACTAACAACAACCAGAGTCATTCCATCTGTGTTCTTTTCACATACCACATATGGATCCACCAGTGTCATTGCATGTGTGTTCTTTTTACTAACAACAACCAGAGTCATTGAAATGTGTGTTCTCTTCAGAGACCACACATGGATCCACCAGTGTCATTGCATGTGTGTTCTTTTTACTAACAACAACCAGAGTCATTGAAATGTGTGTTCTTTACACATACCACATATGGATCCACCAGTGTCATTGCATGCGTGTTCTTTTTACTACAACAACCAGAGTCATTGAATGTGTGTTCTCTTTACTAAGAACAACTAGAGTCATTGAAATGTATGTTCTCTTTAGATACCACACATGGATCCACCAGTGTCATTGCATGTGTGTTCTTTTTACTAACAACAACTAGAGTCATTGAAATGTGTGTTCTCTTCAGAGACCACAGATGGATCCACCAGTGTCATTACATGTGTGTTCTTTTTACTAACAACAACTGGAGTCATTGCATGTGTGTTCTTTTCACATACCACGTATGGATCCACTAGTGTCATTGCATGTGTGCTCTTTTCACAATCCACCTATGGATCCACCAGTATCATTGCATGTGTGTTCTTTTTACTAACAACAACTGGATTCATTTCATGACTGTTCTTTTCACATACCACATATGGATCCACCAGTGTCATTGAAATGTGTGTTCTCTTTAGAGACCACGCATGGATCTACCAGTGTCATTGCATGTGTGTTCTTTTTACTAACAACAACTGGAGTCATTGCATGTGTGTTCTTTTCACATACCACATATGGATCCACTAGTGTCATTGCATGTGTTCTCTTTTCACAATCCACCTATGGATCTACCAGTGTCATTGCATGTGTGTTCTTTTTACTAACATGTGGCGCCCCGCAAAAACCACTACTAGAAAATCGCGTTGTTTTTGTGCATTGCATCATCATGACCGCATGCTCATGTCATCATGCCACATTGCATTTGAGCATCGTCATGTTATCTGCATTTGTTTGCATAAAACTATCTTCGAAAAATCTGTTTTTGTCTTCTAAACACCCCGTCTTTATTCAAACACAAAACCCGGGTCTCCGGAATATTTTGTTTTGTCTACCAACAGTTTTCAAATGCCCCGTTTTAAATAATAAAAATTTTCTCTTATTTTTTTAGGAGGCAGCCCGCCAGGCCCGAAAGCCCGGCCGGCCACCTCCAAGCCCTAATCTAAAACCTAGTCTAATTCCTAATCCTCCAAAACCCTAGATCTACCTAAACCCTAACCTACCTAACCCGTACCCTTATCACACAACACTGACCCACCGAACCCACACAGCCTAGCCCACACAGCACACGCACACCGACACACACCAAACCGCCGCACGCCTGCCCCCTGACCCCACCACCCCGCGTCCCGCACCCACTCCCCACGACCCCGTCGCCACGCGAGACCGAGCCTCCGCTCGTGTCGCTCTCTTTCCCCAATCCCCGCTCGAGCGCCGCCACCTACCTCGCAAGCCTCTCCTCGCGGCCGTACCACGCCGTAGCCACGCTGAACAGCCTGCCTCTCCTTCCCCGACTCAAGCCACGCCGTCGCCTCCCTCCGCACTCGCTGCGACGCCGCTTCTCTCTGTCGGCAACACCCGCCGCCAGCGGACCCCGTGGTCTCGAGCCACCTCGTGCCGCCCTGCGCCACACAGCAGCGCGCGTCCCGCCGGCCTCCGCCTGGGCTTCTCCTCCCCAAGATCTGGCGCCCACGGGCCGTCCTCGCGCAGGACCGGGCCTGACGCCGTCTCCCCGCCGTCCTCTGTGCTTCCCATGCGCCGATGACGCGAGCAAGCTCCGCCACCAGGCCCGTACCCCGCTCGCCACCGACCTCGTCGTCCTCCCACGCGTCCCCTCCATCGGCCTCTGCACCTCCACCTCTCGCCACCATGCGTCACCCTGCGAGCTCCGACCGACCCTGCCGCCCGCGCGCCCCAACGCCGGCCCCGCCCTACAGCCGGCCAGGGCCCGACCATCCTTTGCTTGTTCTGCTAGTCGCCGGCCTCGCCCCTGGACATGGCACCATGCGAGAGATCCCTGCCCTGATCTCGTCCGTGACCAACTGCAGCCGTGCAGACCCGTACTTTGGCTCTTGCCTCTGCAGCAGCATAACAGGCTTGTTGATGTGCTGATGCCTGCCTCGCTCGCCTGTGTCGAGCTGCTTTCTTGTGTGTTGTGCACTCTAATATCAAACCAAGATGGGGTGCGTCTTAGGCTCAGACCCCTGCTCTGACGCTCTGCTACTCATCTCTTTTGTTCTCGTGGACCGACAATCGATGAACCATCCACAAGATCCGTGATCGTCCTGCCAAGCCCAACACCGACAACGGAACCACAATACCCCAAGGTCTCCTTCCCGGACTCCAAGTTCGCCGAACCCTAATGTGATTCCCTATCCGAGACCCCATTATTTTTATAATATGACATTATCAACTGTTGCATATTTAATTGTTCATGCTTGCATGCATATTCATGTGGGTTTGGGGGCGTTATGCCGATTCACCTAAATTAAATATGGAGGCTATATGCGGGCTATTCTAGTCTTATATTGGTTCCATTTAAATTTGTGTAGCGAACCGGTGATACTTTTTGCCATGTTAAAACAACATTCAAATTGCAGGGTATCTAAATAACATGAACCTATTAATTAGTTGTCGGGACCCCGGTTCCGCTTAATATTGCCTAATTGCATCGCATGCCTGCCATGTCATACATCATACATGCATCATGCCCGATTTTCTACCGTAGTATTAAATAGTCCATCCGGTGTTTCTTCTAGTGCTTTGCTTCTTCACGGATTAGGCCGATGAGTTGATGCGAGTGTCGACTCGATCTTCGGATGAACCTTCGGCAATGTTTTCAGGCGAGCACCTCCCCCTTTCTACCTATCTTACTTTTATAGTATTTATTCCCCCCTGTTGATCTATTGCTATCTGTGTTGCGATGCTCTAGTTTTCGTACCCGTGATATCCCTTGCAGCCTTATATCGCCTTGGACACATCCTATTACCTGTTGATTGGTAGATAGTTGGACTTGCGCGTCGTAGTCGCTTGCTCAAGTGCTGTTGCGTGTCGTCAAGTACCACAGTTGTTGGAGTATTGCCGCATGTTTAATGTTGGAGATGATCATGGCTTTAATTACTGTTTAATAACTAAAACTGAAAGTAGGAAAATGCAGAGGCACCGGTGGGTAATAGACAATATTTGGTTTTTAACCGCTCACTGGTGTCCCGTAGGACCCCGAGTTCTTGACACCTGTTCCGAGATCGAGCGCGCTAACCACAGGTGGGGTGTGTGGGCACCCCCATCGATTAGTACCTGATTTCAAAGTATTGTACTGGGGGCCACAAAGTAGTTTGGAGCTTTATTACTATCTTGTACATATGCCATGCTTTACTGCTTTATTTAAGTTTGTGCGTGGAGCACCTGTACTGTTTAGGATTGCGGAGTGTTTTCGCGGTATCGACAAGCCCAGTCACACTTTCCGGTTCCCAGTCGTTTACAGCCACTGACGCAAACCCTGGGTCCGTTCCGGAGCCGGCCAACTTCGTTGCGGGTAGCTTAGTGGGGTGGCCCCCATGTACTTGCTTTGGGTCTGGGAAACGTCATGACTTAGGCCCCGCCGACATACCCATGGGTGTATGTTAACTGATCTGGCACAAAGGGTCGAAGTGCGTGTGGATACTTTGGTGCACCCCTGCAGGGTTAAATCTTTTCGAAAAGCCGTGTCCGTGGTTATGGACGACTTGGAGCACAGTTCTCGATCATAGACAACTATAACTAAAGTTTACTGTTATAATTTGACTTGTATCCGATATGACTAGTAATCAGCTTCACTACAATGGAATGGCTAAATAAAAGTACCAACAACTGCTGGGTTTGGGATATCTCGTGCTAATTGTATCTGATTAGTAAGTGTTGCAACCACAACAGAATGGTTAACTAAAACTGCCCACTGTTTTTTTTATATATCAGGATGACTATCTATACCTGACTAGTAATTGATGCAACGATAACTGAATAAATAAAAATTGCCAACTGTGTGATTTCCTCGGTTTACTTCCTCGTTTGGTCTCGAGGGGGAAACACCAGGATGGGTATGTTTGGTGGTAGTAACAGGTTGGTTCCGAATAGGTCTTTCTTACCCCTCTATGATAGCCGCTAGTTGTATCGAGTCTCTATAGGTTGTTTAGTGCATGCTGCGCTGCCGCTTCAGTCCACCATACCTATGTAGGCGAGAGCCTCCGAATTCTAGTCTCGCCGTGTACTGGCCTCAGTACTGACGCTCCTCTTTTTCCGTTGCCCTTTGTCAGCACCCCTTTTGTTTTAGCAGGTTTGAGATCGCCGTCGTTAGCAGGGTTACCCTTCCGGCTTGGCCTGGGCAGGGTTATGGACGCCATTGGTTATTCTTCAGGGCTCTTAGCCCCATTTGCATCTTGTCCATAGTCGGACGCTGTATCATTTTCAAGGTGATTTGGATCTTTGTGCTGTATATCTGTATTCTTGACTCATTGAGTCGTTGTTGTATATATCTGTTCTGTGGGTCCCATCGAGGACTGTTCTGTAATGTTATTACTTAGTTTTCCACCCACACGAAAGTGCCTGGTGGGCGTCCTTGAATCGTTTCTATGCGGGTTTGGCGGAAAAGGCTAAAACTTGCATAGGGCCGATTCGAGGGTGTTACAGAGTGGTACAACTAGAGTCATTGAAATGTTTGTTCTTTTAACATACCACCTATGGATCCACCAGTGTCATTGCATGTGTGTTCATTTCACAATCCACCTATGGATCCACCAGTGTCATTGCATGTGTGTTCTTTTTACTAACACCAACCTGAGTCATTGCATGTGTGTTGTTTTCACATACCACATATGGATCCACTAGTGTCATTGAAATGTGTGTTCTCTTCACAGACCACACATGGATCCACCATTGTCATTGCATGTGTGTTCTTTTTACTAACAACAACCAGAGTCATTGAAATGTGTGTTCTTTTCACATACCACCTATGGATCCACCAGTGTCATTGCATGTGTGTTCTTTTCACAATCCACCTATGGATCCACCAGTGTCATTGAATGTGTGTTCTTTTTAATAACAAAAACCAGAGTCATTCCATCTGTGTTCTTTTCACATACCACATATGGATCCACCAAATTCATTGCATGTGTGTTCTTTTTACTAACAACAACCCGAGTCATTGAAATGTGTGTTCTCTTTAGAGAACACACATGGATCCACCAGTGTCATTGCATGTGTGTTCTTTTTACTAACAACAACCAGAGTCATTGAAATGTGTGTTCTTTACACATACCACATATGGATCCACCGGTGTCATTGCATGTTTGTTCTTTTTACTAACAACAACCAGAGTCATTGAATGTGTGTTCTCTTGACTAACAACAACTAGAGTCATTGAAATGTATGTTCTCTTTAGATACCACACATGGATCCACCAGTGTCATTGCATGTGTGTTCTTTTTAGTAACAACAACCAGAGTGATTGAAATGTGTGTACTCTTCAGAGACCACACATGGATCCACCAGTGTCATTACATGTGTGTTCATTTTACTAACAACAACTGGAGTCATTGCGTGTGTGTTCTTTTCACATACCACATATGGATCCACTAGTGTCATTGCATGTGTGCTCTTTTCACAATCCACCTATGGATCCACCAGTATCATTGCATGTGTGTTCTTTTTACTAACAACAACTGGATTCATTTCATGACTGTTCTTTTCAAATAGCACATATGGATCCACCAGGGTCATTGCATGTGTGTTATTTTCACAATCCACCTATGGATCCACTAGTGTCATTGTGTGTGTTCTTTTTACTAACAACAACCAGAGTCATTGCATGTGTGTTCTTTTCACATACCACATATGGATCCACCAGTGTCATTGCTTGTGTGTTCTTTTCAGAATCCACCTATGGATCCACCAGTGTCATTGCATGTGTGTTCTTTTTACTAACAACAACTGGAGTCATTTCATGACTGTTCTTTTCACATACCACATATGGATCCACCAGTGTCATTGCATGTGTGTTCTTTTCACAATCCACCTATGGATCCACCAGTGTCATTGCATGTGTGTTCTTTTTACTAACAACAACTTCAGTCATTTCATGACTGTTCTTTTCACGTACCACATATGTATCCACCAGTGTCATTGAAATGTGTGTTCTCTTCAGAGACCACACATGGATCGACCAGTGTCATTACATGTGTGTTCTTTTTACTAACAACAACTGGAGGCATTGCATGTGTGTTCTTTTCACATACCACATATGGATCCACTAGTGTCATTGCATGTGTGCTCTTTTCATAAGCCACCTATGGATCCACCAGTGTCATTGCATGTGTGTTCTTTTTACTAACAACAACTAGAGTCATTGAAATGTGTGTTCTGTTCACATACCACCAATGGATCCACCAGTGTCATTCCATGTGTGTTCTTTTCACAATCCACCTATGGATCCACCCGTGTCATTGCATGTGTGTTCTTTTTACTAACAACAACCAGAGTCATTGCATGTGTGTTCTTTTCACATACCACATATGGATCCACCAGTGTCATTGCATGTGTGTTCTTTTCACAATCACCTATGGCTCCACGAGTGTCATTGCATGTGCGTTCTTTTTACTAACAATAACCAGAGTCATTAAAATGTGTGTTGTTTTCACATACCACCTATGGATCCACCAGTGTCATTGCATGTGTTTTCTTTTCACAATCCACCTATGGATCCACCAGTGTCATTGCATGTGTGTTCTTTTCACAATCCACCTATGGATCCACTAGTGTCATTGTATGTGTGTTCTTTTTACTAACAACAACTAGAGTCATTTCATCACTGTTCTTTTCACATACCACATATGGATCCACCAGGGTCATTGCATGTGTGTTCTTTTCACAATCCACCTATGGATCCACCAGTGTCATTGCATGTGTGTTCTTTTTACTAACAACAACTTCAGTCATTTCATGACTGTTCTTTTCACATACCACATATGTATCCACCAGTGTCATTGAAATGTGTGTTCTCTTCAGAGACCACACATGAATCGACCAGTGTCATTACATGTGTGTTCTTTTTACTAACTACAACTGGAGTCATTGCATGTGTGTTCTTTTCACATACCACATATGGATCCACTAGTGTCATTGCATGTGTGCTCTTTTCATAAGCCACCTATGGATCCACCAGTGTCATTGCATGTCTGTTCTTTTTACTAACAACAACTAGAGTCATTGAAATGTGTGTTCTGTTCACATACCACCAATGGATCCACCAGTGTCATTCCATGTGTGTTCTTTTCACAATCCACCTATGGATCCACCCGTGTCATTGCATGTGTGTTCTTTTTACTAACAACAACCAGAGTCATTGCATGTGTGTTCTTTTCACATACCACATATGGATCTACCAGTGTCATTGCATGTGTGTTCTTTTCACAATCACCTATGGCTCCACCAGTGTCATTGCATGTACGTTCTTTTTACTAACAATAACCAGAGTTATTAAAATGTGTGTTGTTTTCACATACCACCTATGGATCCACCAGTGTCATTGCATGTGTGTTCTTTTCACAATCCACCTATGGATCCACCAGTGTCATTGCATGTGTGTTCTTTTCACAATCCACCTATGGATCCACTAGTGTCATTGTATGTGTGTTCTTTTTACTAACAACAACTAGAGTCATTTCATGACTGTTCTTTTCACATACCACATATGGATCCACCAGGGTCATTGCATGTGTGTTCTTTTCACAATCCACCTATGGATCCACCAGTGTCATTGCATGTGTGTTCTTTTTACTAACAACAACCAGAGTCATTGAAATGTGTATTCTCTTTAGAGACCACACATGGATCCACCAGTGTCATTGCATGTGTGCTCTTTTTACTAACAACAACCAGTGTCATTACATGCGAGTTATTTTCACATACCACATATGGATCCACCAGTGTCATTGTATGTGTGTTCTCTTCAGAGACTACACATGGATCCACCAATGTCATTGCATGTGTGTTCTTGTTACCAACAACAACCAGAGTCATTGCATGTGTGTTCTTTTCACATACCACATATGGATCCACCAGTGTCATTGCATGTGTGTTCTTTTTACTAACAACAACTTCAGTCATTTCATGACTGTTCTTTTCACATACCACATATGTATCCACCAGTGTCATTGAAATGTGTGTTCTCTTCAGAGACCACACATGGATCGACCAGTGTCAATACATGTGTGTTCTTTTTACTAACAACAACTGGAGTCATTGCATGTATGTTCTTCTCACATACCACATATGGATCCACTAGTGTCATTGCGTGTGTGCTCTTTTCACAAGCCACCTATGGATCCACCAGTGTCATTACATGTGTGTTCTTTTTACTAACAACAACTAGAGTCATTGAAATGTGTGTTCTGTTCACATACCACCAATGGATCCACCAGTGTCATTCCATGTGTGTTCTTTTCACAATCCACCTATGGATCCACCAGTGTCATGGAATGTGTGTTCTTTTTAATAACAACAACCAGAGTCATTCCATCTGTGTTCTTTTCACATACCACATATGGATCCACCAAAGTTATTGCATTTGTGTTCTTTTTACTAACAACAACCCGAGTCATTGAAATGTGTGTTCTCTTTAGAGACCACACATGGATCCACCAGTGTCATTGCATGTGTGTTCTTTTTACTAACAACAACCAGTGTCATTACATGCGAGTTATTTTCACATAACACATATGGATCCACCAGTGTCATTGCATGTGTGTTCTCTTTAGAGACTACACATGGATCCACCAATGTCATTGCATGTGTGTTCTTGTTGCCAACAACAACCAGAGTCATTGCATGTGTGTTCTTTTCACATACCACATATGGATCCACCAGTGTCATTGCATGTGTGTTCTTTTCACAATCCACCTATGGATCCACCAGTGTCATTGCATGTGTGTTCTTTTTACTAACAACAACTTCAGTCATTTCATGACTGTTCTTTTCACATACCACATATGTATCCACCAGTGTCATTGAAATGTGTGTTCTCTTTAGAGACCACACATGGATCGACCAGTGTCAATACATGTGTGTTCTTTTTACTAACAACAACTGGAGTCATTGCATGTGTGTTCATTTCACATACCACATATGGATCTACTAGTGTCATTGCATGTGTGCTCTTTTCACAAGCCACCTATGGATCCACCAGTGTCATTGCATGTGTGTTCTTTTTACTAACAACAACCAGAGTCATTGAAATGTGTGTTCTGTTCACATACCACTAATGGATCCACCAGTGTCATTCCATGTGTGTTCTTTTCACAATCCACCTATGGATCCACCAGTGTCATTGAATGTGTGTTCTTTTTAATAACAACAACCAGAGTTATTCCATCTGTGTTCTTTTCACATACCACATATGGATCGACCAAAGTCATTGCATGTGTGTTCTTTTTACTAACAACAACCCGAGTCATTGAAATGTGTGTTCTCTTTAGATAAAACACATGGATCCACCAGTGTCATTGCATGTGTGTTCTTTTTACTAACAACAACCAGAGTCATGGAAATGTGTGTTCTTTACACATACCACATATGGATCCACCAGTGTCATTGCATGTTTGTTCTTTTTACTAACAACAACCAGAGTCATTGAATGTGTGTTCTCTTTACTAACAACAACTAGAGTCATTGAAATGTATGTTCACTTTAGATACCACACATGGATCCACCAGTGTCATTGCATGTGTGTTCTTTTTAGTAACAACAACCAGAGTCATTGAAATGTGTGTTCTCTTCAGAGATCACACATGGATCCACCAGTGTCATTACATGTGTGTTCATTTTACTAACAACAACTGGAGTCATTGCATGTGTGTTCTTTTCACATACCACATATGGATCCACTAGTGTCATTGCATGTGTGCTCTTTTCACAATCCACCTATGGATCCACTAGTATCATTGCATGTGTGTTCTTTTTACTAACAACAACTGGATTCATTTCATGACTATTCTTTTCAAATACCACATATGGATCCACCAGGGTCATTGCATGTGTGTTATTTTCACAATCCACCTATGGATCCACTAGTGTCATTGCATGTGTGTTATTTTTACTAACAACAACCAGAGTCATTGCATGTGTGTTCTTTTCACATACCACATATGGATCCACCAGTGTCATTGCATGTGTGTTCTTTTCACAATCCACCTATGGATCCACCAGTGTCATTGCATGTGTGTTCTTTTTACTAACAACAACTTCAGTCATTTCATGACTGTTCTTTTCACATACCACATATGTATCCACCAGTGTCATTGAAATGTGTGTTCTCTTCAGAGACCACACATGGATCGACCAGTGTCAATACATGTGTGTTCTTTTTACTAACAACAACTGGAGTCCTTGCATGTATGTTCTTCTCACATACCACATATGGATCCACTAGTGTCATTGCGTGTGTGCTCTTTTCACAAGCCACCTATGGATCCACCAGTGTCATTGCATGTGTGTTCTTTTTACTAACAACAACTAGAGTCATTGAAATGTGTGTTCTGTTCACATACCACCAATGGATCCACTAGTGTCATTCCATGTGTGTTCTTTTCACAATCCACCTATGGATCCACCAGTGTCATGGAATGTGTGTTCTTTTTAATAACAACAACCAGAGTCATTCCATCTATGTTCTTTTCACATACCACATATGGATCCACCAAAGTTATTGCATTTGTGTTCTTTTTACTAACAACAACCCGAGTCATTGAAATGTGTGTTCTCTTTAGAGACCACACATGGATCCACCAGTGTCATTGCATGTGTGTTCTTTTTACTAACAACAACCAGTGTCATTACATGCGAGTTATTTTCACATACCACATATGGATCCACCAGTGTCATTGCATGTGTGTTCTCTTTAGAGACTACACATGGATCCACCAATGTCATTGCATGTGTGTTCTTGTTGCCAACAACAACCAGAGTCATTGCATGTGTGTTCTTTTCACATACCACATATGGATCCACCAGTGTCATTGCATGTGTGTTCTTTTCACAATCCACCTATGGATCCACCAGTGTCATTGCATGTGTGTTCTTTTTACTAACAACAACTTCAGTCATTTCATGTCTGTTCTTTTCACATACCACATATGTATCCACCAGTGTCATTGAAATGTGTGTTCTCTTCAGAGACCACACATGGATCGACCAGTGTCAATACATGTGTGTTCTTTTTACTAACAACAACTGGAGTCATTGCATGTCTGTTCTTTTCACATACCACATATGGATCCACTAGTGTCATTGCGTGTGTGCTCTTTTCACAAGCCACCTATGGATCCACCAGTGTCATTGCATGTGTGTTCTTTTTACTAACAACAACTAGAGTCATTGAAATGTGTGCTGTTCACATACCACCAATGGATCCACCAGTGTCATTCCATGTGTGTTCTTTTCACAATCCACCTATGGATCCACCAGTGTCATAGAATGTGTGTTCTTTTTAATAACAACAACCAGAGTCATTCCATCTGTGTTCTTTTCACATACCACATATGGATCCACCAAAGTTATTGCATTTGTGTTCTTTTTACTAACAACAACCCGAGTCATTGAAATGTGTGTTCTCTTTAGAGACCACACATGGATCCACCAGTGTCATTGCATG
This sequence comes from Avena sativa, assembly GCA_916181665.1. Lineage (NCBI taxonomy): Eukaryota > Viridiplantae > Streptophyta > Magnoliopsida > Poales > Poaceae > Avena > Avena sativa. The sequence continues at coordinate 36,215,790 of OV702290.1, forward strand.
TGTGTTCTTTTTACTAACAACAACCAGTGTCATTACATGCGAGTTATTTTCACATAGCACATATGGATCCACCAGTGTCATTGCATGTGTGTTCTCTTCAGAGACTACACATGGATCCACCAATGTCATTGCATGTGTGTTCTTGTTACCAACAACAACCAGAGTCATTGCATGTGTGTTCTTTTCACATACCACATATGGATCCACCAGTGTCATTGCATGTGTGTTCTTTTCAGAATCCACCTATGGATCCACCAGTGTCATTGCATGTGTGTTCTTTTTACTAACAACAACTTCAGTCATTTCATGACTGTTCCTTTCACATACCACATATGTATCCACCAGTGTCATTGAAATGTGTGTTATCTTCAGATAACACACATGGATCGACCAGTGTCAATACATGTGTGTTCTTTTTACTAACAACAACTGGAGTCATTGCATGTCTGTTCTTTTCACATACCACATATGGATCCACTAGTGTCATTGCGTGTGTGCTCTTTTCACAAGCCACATATGGATCCACCAGTGTCATTGCATGTGTGTTCTTTTTACTAACAACAACCCGAGTCATTGAAATGTGTGTTCTCTTTAGAGACCACACATGGATCCACCAGTGTCATTGCATGTGTGTTCTTTTTACTAACAACAACCAGAGTCATTGAAATGTGTGTTCATTACACATACCACATATGGATCCACCAGTGTCATTGCATGTTTGTTCTTTTTACTAACAACAACTAGAGTCATTGAAATGTATGTTCTCTTTAGATACCACACATGGATCCACCAGTGTCATTGCATGTGTGTTCTTTTTAGTAACAATGACCAGAGTCATTGAAATGGGTGTTCTCTTCAGAGACCACACATGGATCCACTAGTGTTATTACATGTGTGTTCATTTTACTAACAACAACTGGAGTCATTGCATGTGTGTTCTTTTCACATAACACATATGGATCCACTAGTGTCATTGCATGTGTGCTCTTTTCACAATCCACCTATGGATCCACCAGTATCATTGCATGTGTGTTCTTTTTACTAACAACAACTGGATTCATTTCATGACTGTTCTTTTCAAATACCACATATGGATCCACCAGGGTATTACATGTGTGTTATTTTCACAATCCACCTATGGATCCACCAGTGTCATTGCATGTGTGTTCTTTTTACTAACAACAACCAGAGTCATTGAAATGTGTGTTCTCTTTAGAGACCACACATGGATCCACCAGTGTCATTGCATGTGTGCTCTTTTTACTAACAACAACCAGTGTGATTACATGTGAGTTATTTTCACATACCACATATGGATCCACCAGTGTCATTGCATGTGTGTTCTCTTCAGAGACTACACATGGATCCACCAATGTCATTGCATGTGTGTTCTTGTTACCAACAACAACCAGAGTCATTGCATGTGTGTTCTTTTCACATACCACATATGGATCCACCAGTGTCATTGCATGTGTTTTCTTTTCACAATCCACCTATGGATCCACCAGTGTCATTGCATGTGTGTTCTTTTTACTAACAACAACTTCAGTCATTTCATGACTGTTTTTTTCACATACCACATATGTATCCACCAGTGTCATTGAAATGTGTGTTCTCTTTAGAGACCACACATGGATCGACCAGTGTCAATACATGTGTGTTCTTTTTACTAACAACAACTGGAGTCATTGCATGTGTGTTCATTTCACATACCACATATGGATCTACTAGTGTCATTGCATGTGTGCTCTTTTCACAAGCCACCTATGGATCCACCAGTGTCATTGCATGTGTGTTCTTTTTACTAACAACAACCAGAGTCATTGAAATGTGTGTTCTGTTCACATACCACTAATGGATCCACCAGTGTCATTCCATGTGTGTTCTTTTCACAATCCACCTATGGATCCACCAGTGTCATTGAATGTGTGTTCTTTTTAATAACAACAACCAGAGTTATTCCATCTGTGTTCTTTTCACATACCACATATGGATCCACCAAAGTCATTGCATGTGTGTTCTTTTTACTAACAACAACCCGAGTCATTGAAATGTGTGTTCTCTTTAGAGAAAACACATGGATCCACCAGTGTCATTGCATGTGTGTTCTTTTTACTAACAACAACCAGAGTCATTGAAATGTGTGTTCTTTACACATACCACATATGGATCCACCAGTGTCATTGCATGTTTGTTCTTTTTACTAACAACAACCAGAGTCATTGAATGTGTGTTCTCTTTACTAACAACAACTAGAGTCATTGAAATGTATGTTCACTTTAGATACCACACATGGATCCACCAGTGTCATTGCATGTGTGTTCTTTTTAGTAACAACAACCAGAGTCATTGAAATGTGTGTTCTCTTCAGAGATCACACATGGATCCACCAGTGTCATTACATGTGTGTTCATTTTACTAACAACAACTGGAGTCATTGCATGTGTGTTCTTTTCACATACCACATATGGATCCACTAGTGTCATTGCATGTGTGCTCTTTTCACAATCCTCCTATGGATCCACTAGTATCATTGCATGTGTGTTCTTTTTACTAACAACAACTGGATTCATTTCATGACTGTTCTTTTCAAATACCACATATGGATCCACCAGGGTCATTGCATGTGTGTTATTTTCACAATCCACCTATGGATCCACCAGTGTCATTGCATGTGTGTTCTTTTTACTAACAACAACCAGAGTCATTGAAATGTGTGTTCTCTTTAGAGACCACACATGGATCCACCAGTGTCATTGCATGTGTGCTCTTTTTACTAACAACAACCAGTGTGATTACATGCGAGTTATTTTCACATACCACATATGGATCCACCAGTGTCATTGCATGTGTGTTCTCTTCAGAGACTACACATGGATCCACCAATGTCATTGCATGTGTGTTCTTGTTACCAACAACAACCAGAGTCATTGCATGTGTGTTCTTTTCACATACCACATATGGATCCACCAGTGTCATTGCATGTGTTTTCTTTTCACAATCCACCTATGGATCCACCAGTGTCATTGCATGTGTGTTCTTTTTACTAACAACAACTTCAGTCATTTCATGACTGTTTTTTTCACATACCACATATGTATCCACCAGTGTCATTGAAATGTGTGTTCTCTTTAGAGACCACACATGGATCGACCAGTGTCAATACATGTGTGTTCTTTTTACTAACAACAACTGGAGTCATTGCATGTGTGTTCATTTCACATACCACATATGGATCTACTAGTGTCATTGCATGTGTGCTCTTTTCACAAGCCACCTATGGATCCACCAGTGTCATTGCATGTGTGTTCTTTTTACTAACAACAACCAGAGTCATTGAAATGTGTGTTCTGTTCACATACCACTAATGGATCCACCAGTGTCATTCCATGTGTGTTCTTTTCACAATCCACCTATGGATCCACCAGTGTCATTGAATGTGTGTTCTTTTTAATAACAACAACCAGAGTTATTCCATCTGTGTTCTTTTCACATACCACATATGGATCCACCAAAGTCATTGCATGTGTGTTCTTTTTACTAACAACAATCCGAGTCATTGAAATGTGTGTTCTCTTTAGAGAAAACACATGGATCCACCAGTGTCATTGCATGTGTGTTCTTTTTACTAACAACAACCAGAGTCATTGAAATGTGTGTTCTTTACACATACCACATATGGATCCACCAGTGTCATTGCATGTTTGTTCTTTTTACTAACAACAACCAGAGTCATTGAATGTGTGTTCTCTTTACTAACAACAACTAGAGTCATTGAAATGTATGTTCACTTTAGATACCACACATGGATCCACCAGTGTCATTGCATGTGTGTTCTTTTTAGTAACAACAACCAGAGTCATTGAAATGTGTGTTCTCTTCAGAGATCACACATGGATCCACCAGTGTCATTACATGTGTGTTCATTTTACTAACAACAACTGGAGTCATTGCATGTGTGTTCTTTTCACATACCACATATGGATCCACTAGTGTCATTGCATGTGTGCTCTTTTCACAATCCTCCTATGGATCCACTAGTATCATTGCATGTGTGTTCTTTTTACTAACAACAACTGGATTCATTTCATGACTGTTCTTTTCAAATACCACATATGGATCCACCAGGGTCATTGCATGTGTGTTATTTTCACAATCCACCTATGGATCCACCAGTGTCATTGCATGTGTGTTCTTTTTACTAACAACAACCAGAGTCATTGCATGTGTGTTCTTTTCACATACCACATATGGATCCACCAGTGTCATTGCATGTGTGTTCTTTTCACAATCCACCTATGGATCCACCAGTGTCATTGCATGTGTGTTCTTTTTACTAACAACAACTTCAGTCATTTCATGACTGTTCTTTTCACATACCACATATGTATCCACCAGTGTCATTGAAATGTGTGTTCTCTTCAGAGACCACACATGGATCGACCAGTGTCAATACATGTGTGTTCTTTTTACTAACAACAACTGGAGTCATTGCATGTATGTTCTTCTCACATACCACATATGGATCCACTAGTGTCATTGCGTGTGTGTTCTTTTTACTAACAACAACTAGAGTCATTGAAATGTGTGTTCTGTTCACATACCACCAATGGATCCACCAGTGTCATTCCATGTGTGTTCTTTTCACAATCCACCTATGGATCCACCAGTGTCATGGAATGTGTGTTCTTTTTAATAACAACAACCAGAGTCATTCCATCTGTGTTCTTTTCACATACCACATATGGATCCACCAAAGTTATTGCATTTGTGTTCTTTTTACTAACAACAACCCGAGTCATTGAAATGTGTGTTCTCTTTAGAGACCACACATGGATCCACAGTGTCATTGCATGTGTGTTCTTTTTACTAACAACAACCAGTGTCATTACATGCGAGTTATTTTCACATACCACATATGGATCCACCAGTGTCATTACATGTGTGTTCTCTTTAGAGACTACACATGGATCCACCAATTTCATTGCATGTGTGTTCTTGTTGCCAACAACAACCAGAGTCATTGCATGTGTGTTCTTTTCACATACCACATATGGATCCACCAGTGTCATTGCATGTGTGTTCTTTTCACAATCCACCTATGGATCCACCAGTGTCATTGCATGTGTGTTCTTTTTACTAACAACAACTTTAGTCATTTCATGACTGTTCTTTTCACATACCACATATGTATCCACCAGTGTCATTGAAATGTGTGTTCTCTTCAGAGACCACACATGGATCGACCAGTGTCAATACATGTGTGTTCTTTTTACTAAAAACAACTGGAGTCATTGCATGTCTGTTCTTTTCACATACCACATATGGATCCACTAGTGTCATTGCGTGTGTGCTCTTTTCACAAGCCACCTATGGATCCACCAGTGTCATTGCATGTGTGTTCTTTTTACTAACAACAACTAGAGTCATTGAAATGTGTGCTGTTCACATACCACCAATGGATCCACCAGTGTCATTCCATGTGTGTTCTTTTCACAATCCACCTATGGATCCACCAGTGTCATGGAATGTGTGTTCTTTTTAATAACAACAACCAGAGTCATTCCATCTGTGTTCTTTTCACATACCACATCTGGATCCACCAAAGTTATTGCATTTGTGTTCTTTTTACTAACAACAAACCGAGTCATTGAAATGTGTGTTCTCTTTAGAGACCACACATGGATCCACCAGTGTCATTGCATGTGTGTTCTTTTTACTAACAACAACCAGTGTCATTACATGCGAGTTATTTTCACATAGCACATATGGATCCACCAGTGTCATTGCATGTGTGTTCTCTTCAGAGACTACACATGGATCCACCAATGTCATTGCATGTGTGTTCTTGTTACCAACAACAACCAGAGTCATTGCATGTGTGTTCTTTTCACATACCACATATGGATCCACCAGTGTCATTGCATGTGTGTTCTTTTCAGAATCCACCTATGGATCCACCAGTGTCATTGCATGTGTGTTCTTTTTACTAACAACAACTTCAGTCATTTCATGACTGTTCTTTTCACATACCACATATGTATCCACCAGTGTCATTGAAATGTGTGTTCTCTTCAGATAACACACATGGATCGACCAGTGTCAATACATGTGTGTTCTTTTTACTAACAACAACTGGAGTCATTGCATGTCTGTTCTTTTCACATACCACATATGGATCCACTAGTGTCATTGCGTGTGTGCTCTTTTCACAAGCCACATATGGATCCAACAGTGTCATTGCATGTGTGTTCTTTTTACTAACAACAACCCGAGTCATTGAAATGTGTGTTCTATTTAGAGACCACACATGGATCCACCAGTGTCATTGCATGTGTGTTCTTTTTACTAACAACAACCAGAGTCATTGAAATGTGTGTTCTTTACACATACCACATATGGATCCACCAGTGTCATTGCATGTTTGTTCTTTTTACTAACAACAACTAGAGTCATTGAAATGTATGTTCTCTTTAGATACCACACATGGATCCACCAGTGTCATTGCATGTGTGTTCTTTTTAGTAACAACGACCAGAGTCATTGAAATGGGTGTTCTCTTCAGAGACCACACATGGATCCACTAGTGTTATTACATGTGTGTTCATTTTACTAACAACAACTGGAGTCATTGCATGTGTGTTCTTTTCACATAACACATATGGATCCACTAGTGTCATTGCATGTGTGCTCTTTTCACAATCCACCTATGGATCCACCAGTATCATTGCATGTGTGTTCTTTTTACTAACAACAACTGGATTCATTTCATGACTATTCTTTTCAAATACCACATATGGATCCACCAGGGTATTACATGTGTGTTATTTTCACAATCCACCTATGGATCCACCAGTGTCATTGCATGTGTGTTCTTTTTACTAACAACAACCAGAGTCATTGAAATGTGTGTTCTCTTTAGAGACCACACATGGATCCACCAGTGTCATTGCATGTGTGCTCTTTTTACTAACAACAACCAGTGTCATTACATGCGAGTTATTTTCACATACCACATATGGATCCACCAGTGTCATTGCATGTGTGTTCTCTTCAGAGACTACACATGGATCCACCAATGTCATTGCATGTGTGTTCTTGTTACCAACAACAACCAGAGTCATTGCATGTGTGTTCTTTTCACATACCACATATGGATCCACCAGTGTCATTGCATGTGTTTTCTTTTCACAATCCACCTATGGATCCACCAGTGTCATTGCATGTGTGTTCTTTTTACTAACAACAACTTCAGTCATTTCATGACTGTTCTTTTCACATACCACATATGTATCCACCAGTGTCATTGAAATGTGTGTTCTCTTTAGAGACCACACATGGATCGACCAGTGTCAATACATGTGTGTTCTTTTTACTAACAACAACTGGAGTCATTGCATGTGTGTTCATTTCACATACCACATATGGATCTACTAGTGTCATTGCATGTGTGCTCTTTTCACAAGCCACCTATGGATCCACCAGTGTCATTGCATGTGTGTTCTTTTTACTAACAACAACCAGAGTCATTGAAATTTGTGTTCTGTTCACATACCACTAATGGATCCACCAGTGTCATTCCATGTGTGTTCTTTTCACAATCCACCTATGGATCCACCAGTGTCATTGAATGTGTGTTCTTTTTAATAACAACAACCAGAGTCATTCCATCTGTGTTCTTTTCACATACCACATATGGATCCACCAAAGTCATTGCATGTGTGTTCTTTTTACTAACAACAACCCGAGTCATTGAAATGTGTGTTCTCTTTAGAGAAAACACATGGATCCACAGTGTCATTGCATGTGTGTTCTTTTTACTAACAACAACCAGTGTCATTACATGCGAGTTATTTTCACATACCACATATGGATCCACCAGTGTCATTACATGTGTGTTCTCTTTAGAGACTACACATGGATCCACCAATTTCATTGCATTTGTGTTCTTGTTGCCAACAACAACCAGAGTCATTGCATGTGTGTTCTTTTCACATACCACATATGGATCCACCAGTGTCATTGCATGTGTGTTCTTTTCACAATCCACCTATGGATCCACCAGTGTCATTGCATGTGTGTTCTTTTTACTAACAACAACTTCAGTCATTTCATGACTGTTCTTTTCACATACCACATATGTATCCACCAGTGTCATTGAAATGTGTGTTCTCTTCAGAGACCACACATGGATCGACCAGTGTCAATACATGTGTGTTCTTTTTACTAAAAACAACTGGAGTCATTGCATGTCTGTTCTTTTCACATACCACATATGGATCCACTAGTGTCATTGCGTGTGTGCTCTTTTCACAAGCCACCTATGGATCCACCAGTGTCATTGCATGTGTGTTCTTTTTACTAACAACAACTAGAGTCATTGAAATGTGTGCTGTTCACATACCACCAATGGATCCACCAGTGTCATTCCATGTGTGTTCTTTTCACAATCCACCTATGGATCCACCAGTGTCATGGAATGTGTGTTCTTTTTAATAACAACAACAACCAGAGTCATTCCATCTGTGTTCTTTTCACATACCACATCTGGATCCACCAAAGTTATTGCATTTGTGTTCTTTTTACTAACAACAACCCGAGTCATTGAAATGTGTGTTCTCTTTAGAGACCACACATGGATCCACCAGTGTCATTGCATGTGTGTTCTTTTTACTAACAACAACCAGTGTCATTACATGCGAGTTATTTTCACATAGCACATATGGATCCACCAGTGTCATTGCATGTGTGTTCTCTTCAGAGACTACACATGGATCCACCAATGTCATTGCATGTGTGTTCTTGTTACCAACAACAACCAGAGTCATTGCATGTGTGTTCTTTTCACATACCACATATGGATCCACCAGTGTCATTGCATGTGTGTTCTTTTCAGAATCCACCTATGGATCCACCAGTGTCATTGCATGTGTGTTCTTTTTACTAACAACAACTTCAGTCATTTCATGACTGTTCTTTTCACATACCACATATGTATCCACCAGTGTCATTGAAATGTGTGTTCTCTTCAGATAACACACATGGATCGACCAGTGTCAATACATGTGTGTTCTTTTTACTAACAACAACTGGAGTCATTGCATGTCTGTTCTTTTCACATACCACATATGGATCCACTAGTGTCATTGCGTGTGTGCTCTTTTCACAAGCCACATATGGATCCAACAGTGTCATTGCATGTGTGTTCTTTTTACTAACAACAACCCGAGTCATTGAAATGTGTGTTCTATTTAGAGACCACACATGGATCCACCAGTGTCATTGCATGTGTGTTCTTTTTACTAACAACAACCAGAGTCATTGAAATGTGTGTTCTTTACACATACCACATATGGATCCACCAGTGTCATTGCATGTTTGTTCTTTTTACTAACAACAACTAGAGTCATTGAAATGTATGTTCTCTTTAGATACCACACATGGATCCACCAGTGTCATTGCATGTGTGTTCTTTTTAGTAACAACGACCAGAGTCATTGAAATGGGTGTTCTCTTCAGAGACCACACATGGATCCACTAGTGTTATTACATGTGTGTTCATTTTACTAACAACAACTGGAGTCATTGCATGTGTGTTCTTTTCACATAACACATATGGATCCACTAGTGTCATTGCATGTGTGCTCTTTTCACAATCCACCTATGGATCCACCAGTATCATTGCATGTGTGTTCTTTTTACTAACAACAACTGGATTCATTTCATGACTGTTCTTTTCAAATACCACATATGGATCCACCAGGGTATTACATGTGTGTTATTTTCACAATCCACCTATGGATCCACCAGTGTCATTGCATGTGTGTTATTTTTACTAACAACAACCAGAGTCATTGAAATGTGTGTTCTCTTTAGAGACCACACATGGATCCACCAGTGTCATTGCATGTGTGCTCTTTTTACTAACAACAACCAGTGTCATTACATGCGAGTTATTTTCACATACCACATATGGATCCACCAGTGTCATTGCATGTGTGTTCTCTTCAGAGACTACACATGGATCCACCAATGTCATTGCATGTGTGTTCTTGTTACCAACAACAACCAGAGTCATTGCATGTGTGTTCTTTTCACATACCACATATGGATCCACCAGTGTCATTGCATGTGTTTTCTTTTCACAATCCACCTATGGATCCACCAGTGTCATTGCATGTGTGTTCTTTTTACTAACAACAACTTCAGTCATTTCATGACTGTTCTTTTCACATACCACATATGTATCCACCAGTGTCATTGAAATGTGTGTTCTCTTTAGAGACCACACATGGATCGACCAGTGTCAATACATGTGTGTTCTTTTTACTAACAACAACTGGAGTCATTGCATGTGTGTTCATTTCACATACCACATATGGATCTACTAGTGTCATTGCATGTGTGCTCTTTTCACAAGCCACCTATGGATCCACCAGTGTCATTGCATGTGTGTTCTTTTTACTAACAACAACCAGAGTCATTGAAATTTGTGTTCTGTTCACATACCACTAATGGATCCACCAGTGTCATTCCATGTGTGTTCTTTTCACAATCCACCTATGGATCCACCAGTGTCATTGAATGTGTGTTCTTTTTAATAACAACAACCAGAGTCATTCCATCTGTGTTCTTTTCACATACCACATATGGATCCACCAAAGTCATTGCATGTGTGTTCTTTTTACTAACAACAACCCGAGTCATTGAAATGTGTGTTCTCTTTAGAGACCACACATGGATCCACCAGTGTCATTGCATGTGTGTTCTTTTCACAATCCACCTATGGATCCACCAGTGTCATTGTATGTGTGTTCTTTTTACTAACAACAACTAGAGTCATTTCATGACTGTTCTTTTCACATACCACATATGGATCCACCAGGGTCATTGCATGTGTGTTCTTTTCACAATCCACCTATGGATCCACCAGTGTCATTGCATGTGTGTTCTTTTTACTAACAACAACCAGAGTCATTGAAATGTGTGTTCTCTTTAGAGACCACACATGGATCCACCAGTGTCATTGCATGTGTGCTCTTTTTACTAACAACAACCAGTGTCATTACATGCGAGTTATTTTCACATACCACATATGGATCCACCAGTGTCATTGTATGTGTGTTCTCTTCAGAGACTACACATGGATCCACCAATGTCATTGCATGTTTGTTCTTGTTACCAACAACAACTAGAGTCATTGCATGTGTGTTCTTTTCACATACCACATATGGATCCACCAGTGTCATTGCATGTGTGTTCTTTTCAGAATCCACCTATGGATCCACCAGTGTCATTGCATGTGTGTTCTTTTTACTAACAACATCTTCAGTCATTTCATGACTGTTCTTTTCACATACCACATATGTATCCACTAGTGTCATTGAAATGTGTGTTCTCTTCAGAGACCACACATTGATCCACCAATGTCATTGCATGTGTGTTCTTGTTACCAACAACAACCAGAGTCATTTCATGTGTGTTCTTTTCACATACCACATATGGATCCACTAGTGTCATTGCGTGTGTGCTCTTTTCACAAGCCACCTATGGATCCACTAGTGTCATTGCATGTGTGTTCTTTTTACTAACAACAACCCGAGTCATTGAAATGTGTGTTCTCTTTAGAGACCACACATGGATCCACCAGTGTCATTGCATGTGTGTTCTTTTTACTAACAACAACCAGAGTCATTGAAATGTGTGTTCTTTACACATACCACATATGGATCCACCAGTGTCATTGCATGTTTGTTCTTTTTACTAACAACAACTAGAGTCATTGAAATGTATGTTCTCTTTAGATACCACACATGGATCCACCAGTGTCATTGCATGTGTGTTCTTTTTAGTAACAACGACCAGAGTCATTGAAATGGGTGTTCTCTTCAGAGACCACACATGGATCCACTAGTGTTATTACATGTGTGTTCATTTTACTAACAACAACTGGAGTCATTGCATGTGTGTTCTTTTCACATAACACATATGGATCCACTAGTGTCATTGCATGTGTGCTCTTTTCACAATCCACCTATGGATCCACCAGTATCATTGCATGTGTGTTCTTTTTACTAACAACAACTGGATTCCTTTCATGACTGTTCTTTTCAAATACCACATATGGATCCACCAGGGTATTACATGTGTGTTATTTTCACAATCCACCTATGGATCCACCAGTGTCATTGCATGTGTGTTCTTTTTACTAACAACAACCAGAGTCATTGAAATGTGTGTTCTCTTTAGAGACCACACATGGATCCACCAGTGTCATTGCATGTGTGCTCTCTTTACTAACAACAACCAGTGTCATTACATGCGAGTTATTTTCACATACCACATATGGATCCACCAGTGTCATTGCATGTGTGTTCTCTTCAGAGACTACACATGGATCCACCAATGTCATTGCATGTGTGTTCTTGTTACCAACAACAACCAGAGTCATTGCATGTGTGTTCTTTTCACATACCACATATGGATCCACCAGTGTCATTGCATGTGTTTTCTTTTCACAATCCACCTATGGATCCACCAGTGTCATTGCATGTGTGTTCTTTTTACTAACAACAACTTCAGTCATTTCATGACTGTTCTTTTCACATACCACATATGTATCCACCAGTGTCATTGAAATGTGTGTTCTCTTTAGAGACCACACATGGATCGACCAGTGTCAATACATGTGTGTTCTTTTTACTAACAACAACTGGAGTCATTGCATGTGTGTTCATCTCACATACCACATATGGATCCACTAGTGTCATTGCATGTGTGCTCTTTTCACAAGCCACCTATGGATCCACCAGTGTCATTGCATGTGTGTTCTTTTTACTAACAACAACCAGAGTCATTGAAATGTGTGTTCTGTTCACATACCACCAATGGATCCACCAGTGTCATTCCATGTGTGTTCTTTTCACAATCCACCTATGGATCCACCAGTGTCATTGAATGTGTGTTCTTTTTAATAACAACAACCAGAGTCATTCCATCTGTGTTCTTTTCACATACCACATATGGATCCACCAAAGTTATTGCATGTGTGTTCTTTTTGCTAACAACAACCCGAGCCATTGAAATGTGTGTTCTCTTTAGAGACCACACATGGATCCACCAGTGTCATTGCATGTGTGTTCTTTTTACTAACAACAACCAGAGTCATTGAAATGTGTGTTCTTTACACATACCACATATGGATCCACCAGTGTCATTGCATGTTTGTTCTTTTTACTAACAACAACCAGAGTCATTGAATGCGTGTTCTCTTTACTAACAACAACTAGAGTCATTGAAATGTATGTTCTCTTTAGATACCACACATGGATCCACCAGTGTCATTGCATGTGTGTTCTTTTTAGTAACAACAACCAGAGTCATTGAAATGTGTGTTCTCTTCAGAGACCACACATGGATCCACTAGTGTCATTACATGTGTGTTCATTTTACTAACAACAACTGGAGTCATTGCATGTGTGTTCTTTTCACATACCACATATGGATCCACTAGTGTCATTGCATGTGTTCTCTTTTCACAATCCACCTATGGATCCACAAGTATCATTGCATGTGTGTTGTTTTTACTAACAACAACTGGATTCATTTCATGACTGTTCTTTTCAAATACCACATATGGATCCACCAGGGTCATTCCATGTGTGTTATTTTCACAATCCACCTATGGATCCACCAGTGTCATTGCATGTGTGTTCTTTTTACTAACAACAACCAGATTCATTGAAATGTGTGTTCTCTTTAGAGACCACACATGGATCCACCAGTGTCATTGCATGTGTGCTCTTTTTACTAACAACAACCAGTGTCATTACATGCGAGTTATTTTCACATACCACATATGGATCCACCAGAGTCATTGAATGTGTGTTCTCTTTACTAACAACAACTAGAGTCATTGAAATGTATGTTCTCTTTAGATACCACACATGGATCCACTAGTGTCATTGCATGTGTGTTCTTTTTAGTAACAACAACCAGAGTCATTGAAATGTGTGTTCTCTTCAGAGACCACACATGGATCCACCAGTGTCATTACATGTGTGTTCTTTTTACTAACAACAACTGGAGCCATTGCATGTGTGTTCTTTTCACATACCACATATGGATCCACTAGTGTCATTGCATGTGTGCTCTTTTCACAATCCACCTATGGATCCACCAGTATCATTGCATGTGTGTTCTTTTTACTAATAACAACTGGATTCATTTCATGACTGTTCTTTTCAAATACCACATATGGATCCACCAGGGTCATTGCATGTGTGTTATTTTCACAATCCACCTATGGATCCACCAGTGTCATTGCATGTGTGTTCTTTTTACTAACAACAACCAGAGTCATTGCATGTGTGTTCTTTTCACATACCACATATGGATCCACCAGTGTCATTGCATGTGTGTTCTTTTCAGAATCCACCTATGGATCCACCAGTGTCATTGCATGTGTGTTCTTTTTACTAACAACAACTAGAGTCATTTCATGACTGTTCTTTTCACATACCACATATGGATCCACCAGGGTCATTGAAATGTGTGTTCTCTTCAGAGACCACACATGGATCCACCAGTGTCATTGCATGTGTGTTCTTTTCACTAACAACAACCAGAGTCATTGAAATGTGTGTTCTCTTCAGAGACCACACATGGATCCACCAGTGTCATTGCATGTGTGTTCTTTTCCCAATCCACCTATGTATCCACCGATGTCATTGCATGTGTGTTCTTTTTACTGACAACAAGAAGAGTCAGTGAAATGTGTGTTCTTTTCACATACCACATATGGATCCACCAGTGTCATTGCATGTGTGTTCTTTTCACAATCCACCTATGGATCCACCAGTGTCATTGCATGTGTGTTCTTTTTACTAACAACAACCAGAGTCATTGAAATGTGTGTTCTTTTCACATACCACCTATGGATCCACCAGTGTCATTGCATGTGTGTTCTTTTCACAATCCACCTATGGATCCACCAGTGTCATTGCATGTGTGTTCTTTTTACTAACAACAACCAGAGTCATTGGATGTGTGTTCTTTTCACATACCACATATGGATCCACCGGTGTCATTGAAATGTGTGTTCTCTTGAGAGACCACACATGGATCCACCAGTGTCATTGCATGTGTGTTGTTTTTACTAACAACAACCAGAGTCATTGCATGTGTGTTCTTTTTACATACCACATATGGATCCACCAGTGTCATTGCATGTGTGTTATCTCACACTCCACCTATGGATCCACCAGTGTCATTGCATGTGTGTTCTTTTTACTAACAACAACTAGAGTCATTTCATGACTGTTCTTTTCACATACCACATATGGATCCAACAGTGTCATTGCATGTGTGTTCTTTTTACTAAAAACAACCAGAGTCACTGCATGTGTGTTCTCTTCAGAGACCACACATGGATCCAACAGTGTCATTGCATGTGTGTTCTTTTCACAATCCACCTATGGATCCACCAATGTTATTGCCTGTGTGTTCTTTTTACTAACAACAACTAGAGTCATTTCATGACTGTTCTTTTCACATACCACATATGGATCCACGAGTGTCATTGAAATGTGTGTTCTCTTTAGAGACCACACATGGATCCACCAGTGTCATTGCATGTGTGTTCTTTTTACTAACAACAACTGGAGTCATTGCATGTGTGTTCTTTTCGCATACCACATATGGATCCACCAGTGTCATTGCATGTGTGCTCTTTTCACAATCCACCTATGGATGCACCAGTGTCATTCCATGTGTGTTCTTTTTACTAACAACAACCAGAGTCATTGCATGTGTGTTCTTTTCACATACCACATATGGATCCACCAGTGTCATTGCATGTGTGTTCTTTTCACAATCACCTATGGCTCCACCAGTGTCATTGCATGTGTGTTCTTTTTACTAACAACAACCAGAGTCATTGAAATGTGTGTTCTTTTCACATACCACCTATGGATCCACCAGTGTCATTCCTTGTGTGTTCTTTTCACAATCCACCTATGGATCCACCAGTGTCATTGCACGTGTGTTCTATTTACTAACAACAACCAGAGTCATTGCATGTGTGTTCTTTTCACATACCACATATGGATCCACCAGTGTCATTGCATGTGTGTTCTTTTTACTAACAACACTCAGAGTCATTGAAATGTGTGTTCTCTTTAGAGTCCACACATGGACACACGAGTGTCATTGCATGTGTGTTCTTTTTACTAACAACAACCAGAGTCATTGAATGTGTGTTCTCTTTACTAACAACAACCAGAGTCATTGAAATGTGTGTTCTCTTTAGATACCACACATGGATCCACTAGTGTCATTGCATGTGTGTTCTTTTTACTAACAACAACCAGAATCATTGAAATGTGTGTTCTCTTCAGAGACCACACATGGATCCACCAATGTCATTACATGTGTGTTCTTTTTACTAACAACAACTGGAGTCATTGCATGTGTGTTCTTTTCACATACCATATATGGATCCACTAGTGTCATTGCATGTGTGCTCTTTTCACAATCCACCTATGGATCCACCAGTGTCATTGCATGTGTGTTCTTTTTACTAACAACAACTAGAGTCATTTCAGGACTGTTCTTTTCACATACCACATATGGATCCACCAGGGTCATTGCATGTGTGTTCTTTTCACAATCCACCTATGGATCCACCAGTGTCATTGCATGTGTGTTCTTTTTACTAACAACAACCAGAGTCATTGAAATGTGTGTTCTCTTTAGAGACCACACATGGATCCACCAGTGTCATTACATGTGTGCTCTTTTCACAAGCCACCTATGGATCCACCAGTGTCATTGCATGTGTGTTCTTTTTACTAACAACAACTAGAGTCATTGAAATGTGTGTTCTGTTCACATACCACCTATGGATCCACTAGTGTCATTGAAATGTGTGTTCTCTTCAGAGACCACACATGGATCCAGCAGTGTCATTGCATGTGTGTTCTTTTTACTAACAACAACTGGAGTCATTGCATGTGTGTTCTTTTCACATACCACATATGGATCCACTAGTGTCATTGCATGTGTTCTCTTTTCACAATCCACCTATGGATCCACCAGTGTCATTGCATGTGTGTTCTTTTTACTAACAACAACCAGATTCATTGAAATGTGTGTTCTCTTTAGAGACCACACATGGATCCACCAGTGTCATTGCATGTGTGCAATTTTTACTAACAACAACCAGTGTCATTACATGCGAGTTATTTTCACATACCACATATGGATCCACCAGTGTCATTGCATGTGTGTTCTCTTCAGAGACTACACATGGATCCACCAATGTCATTGTGTGTTCCTTTTACTAACAACAACCAGAGTCATTGAAATGTGTGTTCTCTTCAGAGACCACACATGGATCCACCAGTGTCATTGCATGTGTGTTCTTTTCACAATCCACCTATGGATCCACCAGTGTCATTGCATGTGTGTTCTTTTTACTAACAACAACTTCAGTCATTTCATGACTGTTCTTTTCACATACCACATATGTATCCACCAGTGTCATTGAAATGTGTGTTCTCTTCAGAGACCAGACATGGATCGACCAGTGTCAATACATGTGTGTTCTTTTTACTAACAACAACTGGAGTCATTGCATGTGTGTTCTTTTCACATACCACATATGGATCCACTAGTGTCATTGCATGTGTGCTCTTTTCACAAGCCACCTATGGATCCACCAGTGTCATTGCATGTGTGTTCTTTTTACTAACAACAACCAGAGTCATTGAATGTGTGTTCTCTTTACTAACAACAACCAGAGTCATTGAAATGTGTGTTCTCTTTAGATACCACACATGGATCCACTAGTGTCATTGCATGTGTGTTCTTTTTACTAACAACAACCAGAATCATTGAAATGTGTGTTCTCTTCAGAGACCACACATGGATCCACCAATGTCATTACATGTGTGTTCTTTTTACTAACAACAACTGGAGTCATTGCATGTGTGTTCTTTTCACATACCATATATGGATCCACTAGTGTCATTGCATGTGTGCTCTTTTCACAATCCACCTATGGATCCACCAGTGTCATTGCATGTGTGTTCTTTTTACTAACAACAACTAGAGTCATTTCAGGACTGTTCTTTTCACATACCACATATGGATCCACCAGGGTCATTGCATGTGTGTTCTTTTCACAATCCACCTATGGATCCACCAGTGTCATTGCATGTGTGTTCTTTTTACTAACAACAACCAGAGTCATTGAAATGTGTGTTCTCTTTAGAGACCACACATGGATCCACCAGTGTCATTGCATGTGTGCTCTTTTCACAAGCCACCTATGGATCCACCAGTGTCATTGCATGTGTGTTCTTTTTACTAACAACAACTAGAGTCATTGAAATGTGTGTTCTGTTCACATACCACCTATGGATCCACTAGTGTCATTGAAATGTGTGTTCTCTTCAGAGACCACACATGGATCCAGCAGTGTCATTGCATGTGTGTTCTTTTTACTAACAACAACTGGAGTCATTGCATGTGTGTTCTTTTCACATACCACATATGGATCCACTAGTGTCATTGCATGTGTTCTCTTTTCACAATCCACCTATGGATCCACCAGTGTCATTGCATGTGTGTTCTTTTTACTAACAACAACCAGATTCATTGAAATGTGTGTTCTCTTTAGAGACCACACATGGATCCACCAGTGTCATTGCATGTGTGCTATTTTTACTAACAACAACCAGTGTCATTACATGCGAGTTATTTTCACATACCACATATGGATCCACCAGTGTCATTGCATGTGTGTTCTCTTCAGAGACTACACATGGATCCACCAATGTCATTGTGTGTTCTTTTTACTAACAACAACCAGAGTCATTGAAATGTGTGTTCTCTTCAGAGACCACACATGGATCCACCAGTGTCATTGCATGTGTGTTCTTTTCACAATCCACCTATGGATCCACCAGTGTCATTGCATGTGTGTTCTTTTTACTAACAACAACTTCAGTCATTTCATGACTGTTCTTTTCACATACCACATATGTATCCACCAGTGTCATTGAAATGTGTGTTCTCTTCAGAGACCAGACATGGATCGACCAGTGTCAATACATGTGTGTTCTTTTTACTAACAACAACTGGAGTCATTGCATGTGTGTTCTTTTCACATACCACATATGGATCCACTAGTGTCATTGCATGTGTGCTCTTTTCACAAGCAACCTATGGATCCACCAGTGTCATTGCATGTGTGTTCTTTTTACTAACAACAACTAGAGTCATTGAAATGTGTGTTCTGTTCACATACCACCAATGGATCCACCAGTGTCATTCCATGTGTGTTCTTTTCACAATCCACCTATGGATCCACCAGTGTCATTGAATGTGTGTTCTTTTTAATAACAACAACCAGAGTCATTCCATCTGTGTTCTTTTCACATACCACATATGGATCCACCAAAGTCATTGCATGTGTGTTCTTTTTACTAACAACAACCCGAGTCATTGAAATGTGTATTCTCTTTAGAGATCACACATGGATCCATCAGTGTCATTGCATGTGTGTTCTTTTTACTAACAACAACCAGAGTCATTGAAATGTGTGTTCTCTTCAGATACCACACATGGATCCACCAGTGTCATTACATGTGTGTTCTTTTTACTAACAACAACTGGAGTCACTGCATGTGTGTCCTTTTCACATACCACATATGGATCCACTAGTGTCATTGCATGTGTGCTCTTTTCACAATCCACCTATGGATCCACCAGTATGATTGCATGTGTGTTCTTTTTACTAATAACAACTGGATTCATTTCATGACTGTTCTTTTCAAATACCACATATGGATCCACCAGGGTCATTGCATCTGTGTTACTTTCACTATCCACCTATGGATCCACCAGTGTCATTGCATGTGTGTTCTTTTTACTAACAACAACCAGAGTCATTGCATGTGTGTTCTTTTCACATACCACATATGGATCCACCAGTGTCATTGCATGTGTGTTCTTTTCAGAATCCACCTATGGATCCACCAGTGTCATTGCATGTGTGTTCTTTTTACTAACAACAACTAGAGTCATTTCATGACTGTTCTTTTCACATACCACATATGGATCCACCAGTGTCATTGAAATGTGTGTTTTCTTCAGAGACCACACATGGATCCACCAGTGTCATTGCATGTGTGTTCTTTTCACTAACAACAACCAGAGTCATTGAAATGTGTGTTCTCTTCAGAGACCACACATGGATCCACCAGTGTCATTGCATGTGTGTTCTTTTCCCAATCCACCTATGTATCCACCGATGTCATTGCATGTGTGTTCTTTTTACTAACAACAAGAAGAGTCAGTGAAATGTGTGTTCTTTTCACATACCACCTATGGATCCACCAGTGTCATTGCATGTGTGTTCTTTTCACAATCCACCTATGGATCCACCAGTGTCATTGCATGTGTGTTCTTTTTACTAACAACAACCAGAGTCATTGCATGTGTGTTATTTTCACATACCACATATGGATCCACCGGTGTCATTGAAATATGTGTTCTCTTCAGAGACCACACATGGATCCACCAGTGTCATTGCATGTGTGTTGTTTTTACTAACAACAACCAGAGTCATTGCATGTGTGTTCTTTTACATACCACATATGGATCCACCAGTGTCATTGCATGTGTGTTATTTCACACTCCACCTATGGATCCACCAGTGTCATTGCATGTGTGTTCTTTTTACTAACAACAACTAGAGTCATTTCATGACTGTTCTTTTCACATAGCATATATGGATCCACCAGTGTCATTGCATGTTTGTTCTTTTTACTACCAACAACCAGAGTCACTGCATGTGTGTTCTCTTCAGAGACCACACATGGATCCAGCAGTGTCATTGCATGTGTGTTCTTTTCACAATCCACCTATGGATCCACCAATGTTATTGCATGTGTGTTCTTTTTACTAACAACAACCAGAGTCATTTCATGACTGTTCTTTTCACATACCACATATGGATCCAAGAGTGTCATTGAAATGTGTGTTCTCTTTAGAGACCACACATGGATCCACCAGTGTCATTGCATGTGTGTTCTTTTTACTAACAACAACTAGAGTCATTGCATGTGTGTTCTTTTCGCATACCACATATGGATCCACCAGTGTCATTGCATGTGTCCTCTTTTTACAATTCACCTATGGATGCACCAGTGTCATTCCATGTGTGTTCTTTTTACTAACAACAACCAGAGTCATTGCATGTGTGTTCTTTTCACATACCACATATGGATCCACCAGTGTCATTCCATGTGTGTTCTTTTTACTAACAACAACCAGAGTCATTGCATGTGTGTTCTTTTCACATACCACATATGGATCCACCAGTGTCATCGCATGTGTGTTCTTTTCACAATCACCTATGGCTCCACCAGTGTCATTGCATGTGTGTTCTTTTTACTAACAACAACCAGAGTCATTGAAATGTGTGTTCTTTTCACATACCACCTATGGATCCACCAGTGTCATTCCATGTGTGTTCTTTTCACAATCCACCTATGGATCCACCAGTGTCATTGCACGTGTGTTCTTTTTACTAACAACAACCAGAGTCATTGCATGTGTGTTCTTTTCACATACCACATATGGATCCACCACTGTCATTGCATGTGTGTTCTTTTTACTAACAACACTCAGAGTCATTGAAATGTGTGTTCTCTTTAGAGACCACACATGGATCCACGAGTGTCATTGCATGTGTGTTATTTTTACTAACAACAACTAGAGTCATTGAAATATGTGTTCTTTTCACATACCACATATGGATCCACCAGTGTCATTGCATGTGTGTTCTTTTTACTAACAACAACCAGAGTCATTGCATGTGTATTCTCTTTACTAACAACAACCAGAGTCATTGAAATGTGTGTTCTATTTAGATACCACACATGGATCCACTAGTGTCATTGCATGTGTGTTCTTTTTACTAACAACAACCAGAGTCATTGAAATGTGTGTTCTCTTCAGAGACCACACATGGATCCACCAGTGTCATTACATGTGTGTTCTTTTTACTAACAACAACTGGAGTCATTGCATGTGTGTTCTTTTCACATACCATATATGGATCCACTAGTGTCATTGCATGTGTGCTCTTTTCACAATCCACCTATGGATCCACCAGTGTCATTACATGTGTGTTCTTTTTACTAACAACAACTGGAGTCATTGCATGTGTGTTCTCTTCACATACCATATATGGATCCACTAGTGTCATTGCATGTGTGCTCTTTTCACAATCCACCTATGGATCCACCAGTGTCATTGAATGTGTGTTCTTTTTACTAACAACAACTAGAGTCATTTCAGGACTGTTCTTTTCACATACCACATATGGATCCACCAGGGTCATTGTATGTGTGTTCTTTTCACAATCCACCTATGGATCCACCAGTGTCATTGCATCTGTGTTCTTTTTACTAACAACAACCAGAGTCATTGAAATGTGTGTTCTCTTTAGAGACCACACATGGATCCACCAGTGTCATTGCATGTGTGCTCTTTTCACAAGCCACCTATGGATCCACCAGTGTCATTGCATGTATGTTCTTTTTACTAACAACAACTAGAGTCATTGAAATGTGTGTTCTGTTCACATACCACCTATGGATCCACTAGTGTCATTGAAATGTGTGTTCTCTTTAGAGACCACACATGGATCCAGCAGTGTCATTGCATGTGTATTCTTTTTACTAACAACAACTGGAGTCGTTGCATGTGTGTTCTTTTCACATACCACATATGGATCCACTAGTGTCATTGCATGTGTTCTCTTTTCACAATCCACCTATGGATCCACCAGTGTCATTACATGTGTGTTCTTTTTACTAACAACAACCAGGTCATTAAAATGTGTATTCTTTTCACATACCACCTATGGATCAACCAGTGTCATTGCATGTGTGTTCTTTTCACAATGCACCTATGGCTCCACCAGTGTCATTGCATGTGTGTTCTTTTTACTAACAACAACCAGAGTCATTGCACGTGTGTTGTTTTCACATACCACATATGGATCCACCAGTGTCATTGCATGTGTGTTCTTTTCCCAATCCACCTATGGATCCACCAGTGTCATTGCATGTGTGTTCTTTTTACTAACAACAAGAAGAGTCAGTGAAATGTGTGTTCTTTTCACATACCACCTATGGATCCACCAGTGTCATTGCATGTGTGTTCTTTTCACAATCCACCTATGGATCCACCAGTGTCATTGCATGTGTGTTCTTTTTACTAACAACAACTAGAGTCATTGCATGTGTGTTGTTTTCACATACCACATATGGATCCACCGGTGTCATTGAAATATGTGTTCTTTTCAGAGACCACACATGGATCCACCAGTGTCATTGCATGTGTGTTGTTTTTACTAACAACAACCAGAGTCATTGCATGTGTGTTCTTTTTACATACCACATATGGATCCACCAGTGTCATTGCATGTGTGTTATTTCACACTCCACCTATGGATCCACCAGTGTCATTGCATGTGTGTTCTTTTTACTAACAACAACTAGAGTCATTTCATGACTGTTCTTTTCACATAGCATATATGGATCCACCAGTGTCATTGCATGTTTGTTCTTTTTACTAACAACAACCAGAGTCACTGCATGTGTGTTCTCTTCAGAGACCACACATGGATCCAGCAGTGTCATTGCATGTGTGTTCTTTTCACAATCCACCTATGGATCCACCAATTTTATTGCATGTGTGTTCTTTTTACTAACAACAACCAGAGTCATTTCATGACTGTTCTTTTCACATACCACATATGGATCCAAGAGTGTCATTGAAACGTGTGTTCTCTTTAGAGACCACACATGGATCCACCAGTGTCATTGCATGTGTGTTCTTTTTACTAACAACAACTGGAGTCATTGCATGTGTGTTCTTTTCGCATACCACATATGGATCCACCAGTGTCATTGCATGTGTCCTCTTTTTACAATCCACCTATGGATGCACCAGTGTCATTCCATGTGTGTTCTTTTTACTAACAACAACCAGAGTCATTGTATGTGTGTTCTTTTCACATACCACATATGGATCCACCAGTGTCATCGCATGTGTGTTCTTTTCACAATCACCTATGGCTCCACCAGTGTCATTGCATGTGTGTTCTTTTTACTAACAACAACCAGAGTCATTGAAATGTGTGTTCTTTTCACATACCACCTATGGATCCACCAGTGTCATTCCATGTGTGTTCTTTTCACAATCCACCTATGGATCCACCAGTGTCATTGCACGTGTGTTCTTTTTACTAACAACAACCAGAGTCATTGCATGTGTGTTCTTTTCACATACCACATATGGATCCACCAGTGTCATTGCATGTGTGTTCTTTTTACTAACAACACTCAGAGTCATTGAAATGTGTGTTCTCTTTAGAGACCACACATGGATCCACGAGTGTCATTGCATGTGTGTTCTTTTTGCTAACAACAACTAGAGTCATTGAAATGTGTGTTCTTTTCTCATACCACATATGGATCCACCAGTGTCATTGCATGTGTATTCTTTTTACTAACAACAACCAGAGGCATTGCATGTGTGTTCTCTTTACTAACAACAACCAGAGTCATTGAAATGTGTGTTCTCTTCAGAGACCACACATGGATCCCCCAGTGTCATTACATGTGTGTTCTTTTTATTAACAACAACTGGAGTCATTGCATGTGTGTTCTTTTCACATACCATATATGGATCCACTAGTGTCATTGCATGTGTGCTCTTTTCACAATCCACCTATGGATCCACCAGTGTCATTGCATGTGTGTTCTTTTTACTAACAACAACTAGTGTCATTTCAGGACTGTTCTTTTCACATACCACACATGGATCCACCAGGGTCATTGCATGTGTGTTCTTTTCACAATCCACCTATGGATCCACCAGTGTCATTGCATGTGTGTTCTTTTTACTAACAACAACCAGAGTCATTGAAATATGTGTTCTCTTTAGAGACCACAGATGGATCCACCAGTGTCATTGCATGTGTGCTCTTTTCAAAAGCCACCTATGGATCCACCAGTGTCATTGCGTGTGTGTTCTTTTTACTAACAACAACTAGAGTCATTGAAATGTGTGTTCTGTTCACATATCACCTATGGATCCACTAGTGTCATTGAAATGTGTGTTCTCTTCAGAGACCACACATGGATCCAGCAGTGTCATTGCATGTGTGTTCTTTTTACTAACAACAACTGGAGTCATTGCATGTGTGTTCTTTTCACATACCACATATGGATCCACTAGTGTCATTGCATGTGTTCTCTTTTCACAATCCACCTATGGATCCACCAGTGTCATTGCATGTGTGTTCTTTTTACTAACAACAACCAGGTCATTGAAATGTGTATTCTTTTCACATACCACCTATGGATCCACCATTGTCATTGCATGTGTGTTCTTTTCACAATGCACCTATGGATACACCAGTGTCATTGCATGTGTGTTCTTTTTACTAACAACAACTAGAGTCATTTCATGACTGTTCTTTTCACATACCACATATGGATCCACCAGTGTCATTGAAATGTGTGTTCTCTTCAGAGACCACACATGGATCCACCAGTGTCATTGCATGTGTGTTCTTTTCACTAACAACAACCAGAGTCATTGAAATGTGTGTTCTCTTCAGTGACCACACATGGATCCACCAGTGTCATTGCATATATGCTCTTTTCACAATCCACCTAGGTATCCACCGGTGTCATTGCATGTGTGTTCTTTTTACTAACAACAACCAGAGTCAGTGAAATGTGTGTTCTTTTCACATACCACCTATGGATCCACCAGTGTCATTGCATGTGTGTTCTTTTCACAATCCACCTATGGATCCACCAGTGTCATTGCATGTGTGTTCTTTTTACTAACAACAACTAGAGTCATTGCATGTGTGTTGTTTTCACATACCACATATGGATCCACCGGTGTCATTGAAATATGTGTTCTTTTCAGAGACCACACATGGATCCACCAGTGTCATTGCATGTGTGTTGTTTTTACTAACAACAACCAGAGTCATTGCATGTGTGTTCTTTTTACATACCACATATGGATCCACCAGTGTCATTGCATGTGTGTTATTTCACACTCCACCTATGGATCCACCAGTGTCATTGCATGTGTGTTCTTTTTACTAACAACAACTAGAGTCATTTCATGACTGTTCTTTTCACATAGCATATATGGATCCACCAGTGTCATTGCATGTTTGTTCTTTTTACTAACAACAACCAGAGTCACTGCATGTGTGTTCTCTTCAGAGACCACACATGGATCCAGCAGTGTCATTGCATGTGTGTTCTTTTCACAATCCACCTATGGATCCACCAATTTTATTGCATGTGTGTTCTTTTTACTAACAACAACCAGAGTCATTTCATGACTGTTCTTTTCACATACCACATATGGATCCAAGAGTGTCATTGAAACGTGTGTTCTCTTTAGAGACCACACATGGATCCACCAGTGTCATTGCATGTGTGTTCTTTTTACTAACAACAACTGGAGTCATTGCATGTGTGTTCTTTTCGCATACCACATATGGATCCACCAGTGTCATTGCATGTGTCCTCTTTTTACAATCCACCTATGGATGCACCAGTGTCATTCCATGTGTGTTCTTTTTACTAACAACAACCAGAGTCATTGTATGTGTGTTCTTTTCACATACCACATATGGATCCACCAGTGTCATCGCATGTGTGTTCTTTTCACAATCACCTATGGCTCCACCAGTGTCATTGCATGTGTGTTCTTTTTACTAACAACAACCAGAGTCATTGAAATGTGTGTTCTTTTCACATACCACCTATGGATCCACCAGTGTCATTCCATGTGTGTTCTTTTCACAATCCACCTATGGATCCACCAGTGTCATTGCACGTGTGTTCTTTTTACTAACAACAACCAGAGTCATTGCATGTGTGTTCTTTTCACATACCACATATGGATCCACCAGTGTCATTGCATGTGTGTTCTTTTTACTAACAACACTCAGAGTCATTGAAATGTGTGTTCTCTTTAGAGACCACACATGGATCCACGAGTGTCATTGCATGTGTGTTCTTTTTGCTAACAACAACTAGAGTCATTGAAATGTGTGTTCTTTTCTCATACCACATATGGATCCACCAGTGTCATTGCATGTGTATTCTTTTTACTAACAACAACCAGAGTCATTGCATGTGTGTTCTCTTTACTAACAACAACCAGAGTCATTGAAATGTGTGTTCTCTTCAGAGACCACACATGGATCCCCCAGTGTCATTACATGTGTGTTCTTTTTATTAACAACAACTGGAGTCATTGCATGTGTGTTCTTTTCACATACCATATATGGATCCACTAGTGTCATTGCATGTGTGCTCTTTTCACAATCCACCTATGGATCCACCAGTGTCATTGCATGTGTGTTCTTTTTACTAACAACAACTAGTGTCATTTCAGGACTGTTCTTTTCACATACCACACATGGATCCACCAGGGTCATTGCATGTGTGTTCTTTTCACAATCCACCTATGGATCCACCAGTGTCATTGCATGTGTGTTCTTTTTACTAACAACAACCAGAGTCATTGAAATATGTGTTCTCTTTAGAGACCACAGATGGATCCACCAGTGTCATTGCATGTGTGCTCTTTTCAAAAGCCACCTATGGATCCACCAGTGTCATTGCGTGTGTGTTCTTTTTACTAACAACAACTAGAGTCATTGAAATGTGTGTTCTGTTCACATATCACCTATGGATCCACTAGTGTCATTGAAATGTGTGTTCTCTTCAGAGACCACACATGGATCCAGCAGTGTCATTGCATGTGTGTTCTTTTTACTAACAACAACTGGAGTCATTGCATGTGTGTTCTTTTCACATACCACATATGGATCCACTAGTGTCATTGCATGTGTTCTCTTTTCACAATCCACCTATGGATCCACCAGTGTCATTGCATGTGTGTTCTTTTTACTAACAACAACCAGGTCATTGAAATGTGTATTCTTTTCACATACCACCTATGGATCCACCATTGTCATTGCATGTGTGTTCTTTTCACAATGCACCTATGGATACACCAGTGTCATTGCATGTGTGTTCTTTTTACTAACAACAACTAGAGTCATTTCATGACTGTTCTTTTCACATACCACATATGGATCCACCAGTGTCATTGAAATGTGTGTTCTCTTCAGAGACCACACATGGATCCACCAGTGTCATTGCATGTGTGTTCTTTTCACTAACAACAACCAGAGTCATTGAAATGTGTGTTCTCTTCAGTGACCACACATGGATCCACCAGTGTCATTGCATATATGCTCTTTTCACAATCCACCTAGGTATCCACCGGTGTCATTGCATGTGTGTTCTTTTTACTAACAACAACCAGAGTCATTGAAATGTGTGTTCTTTTCACATAGCACCTATGGATCCACCAGTGTCATTGCATGTGTGTTCTTTTCACAATCCACCTATGGATCCACCAGTGTCATTGCATGTGTGTTCTTTTTACTAACAACAACCAGAGTCATTGCATGTGTGTTCTTTTCACATACCACATATGGATCCACCGGTGTCATTGAAATGTGTGTTCTCTTGAGAGACCACACATGGATCCACCAGTGTCATTGCATGTGTGTTGTTTTTACTAACAACAACCAGAGACATTGCATGTGTGTTCTTTTTACATACCACATATGGATCCACGAGTGTCATTGCATGTGTGTTATCTCACACTCCACCTATGGATCCACCAGTGTCATTGCATGTGTGTTCTTTTTACTAACAACAACTAGAGTCATTTCATGACTGTTCTTTTCACATACCACATATGGATCCAGCAGTGTCATTGCATGTGTGTTCTTTTTACTAACAACAACCAGAGTCACTGCATGTGTGTTCTCTTCAGAGACCACACATGGATCCAGCAGTGTCATTGCATGTGTGTTCTTTTCACAATCCACCTATGGATCCACCAATGTTATTGCATGTGTGTTCTTTTTAGTAACAACAACTAGAGTCATTTCATGACTGTTCTTTTCACATACCACATATGGATCTACGAGTGTCATTGAAATGTGTGTTCTCTTTAGAGACCACACATGGATCCACCAGTGTCATTGCATGTGTGTTCTTTTTACTAACAACAACTGGAGTCATTGCATGTGTGTTCTTTTCGCATACCACATATGGATCCACCAGTGTCATTGCATGTGTGCTCTTTTCACAATCCACCTATGGATGCACCAGTGTCATTCCATGTGTGTTCTTTTTACTAACAACAACCAGAGTCATTGCATGTGTGTTCTTTTCACATACCACATATGGATCCACCAGTGTCATTGCATGTGTGTTCTTTTCACAATCACCTATGGCTCCACCAGTGTCATTGCATGTGTGTTCTTTTTACTAACAACAACCAGAGTCATTGAAATGTGTGTTCTTTTCACATACCACCTATGGATCCACCTGTGTCATTCCATGTGTGTTCTTTTCACAATCCACCAATGGATCCACCAGTGTCATTACACGTGTGTTCTTTTTACTAACAACAACCAGAGTCATTGCATGTGTGTTCTTTTCACATACCACATATGGATCCACCAGTGTCATTGCATGTGTGTTCTTTTTACTAACAACACTCAGAGTCATTGAAATGTGTGTTCTCTTTAGAGACCACACATGGATCCACGAGTGTCATTGCATGTGTGTTCTTTTTACTAACAACAACTAGAGTCATTGAAATGTGTGTTCTTTTCACATACCACATATGGATCCTCCAGTGTCATTGCATGTGTGTTCTTTTTACTAACAACAACCAAAGTCATTGCATGTGTGTTCTCTTTACTAACAACAACCAGACTCATTGAAATGTGTGTTCTCTTTAGATACCACACATGGATCCACTAGTGTCATTGCATGTGTGTTCTTTTTACTAACAACAACCAGAGTCATTGAAATGTGTGTTCTCTTCAGAGACCACACATGGATCCACCAGTGTCATTACATGTGTGTTCTTTTTACTAACAACAACTGGAGTCATTGCATGTGTGTTCTTTTCACATACCATATATGAATCCACTAGTGTCATTGCATGTGTCCTCTTTTCACAATCCACCTATGGATCCACCAGTGTCATTGCATGTGTGTTCTTTTTACTAACAACAACTAGAGTCATTTCAGGACTGTTCTTTTCACATACCACATATGGATCCACCAGGGTCATTGCATGTGTGTTCTTTTCACAATCCACCTATGGATCCACCAGTGTCATTGCATGTGTGTTCTTTTTACTAACAACAACCAGAGTCATTGAAATGTGTGTTCTCTTTACAGACCACACATGGATCCACCAGTGTCATTGCATGTGTGCTCTTTTCACAAGCCACCTATGGATCCACCAATGTCATTGCATGTGTGTTCTTTTTACTAACAACAACTAGAGTCATTGAAATGTGTGTTCTGTTCACATACCACCTATGGATCCACTAGTGTCATTGAAATGTGTGTTCTCTTCAGAGACCACACATGGATCCAGCAGTGTCATTGCATGTGTGTTCTTTTTACTAACAACAACTGGAGTCATTGCATGTGTGTTCTTTTCACATACCACATATGTATCCACTAGTGTCATTGCATGTGTTCTCTTTTCACAATCCACCTATGGATCCACCAGTGTCATTGCATGTGTGTTCTTTTTACTAACAACAACCAGGTCATTGAAATGTGTATTCTTTTCACATACCACCTATGGATCCACCAGTGTCATTGCATGTGTGTTCTTTTTACTAACAACAACTAGAGTCATTGAAATGTGTGTTCTTTTCACATACCACATATGGATCCTCCAGTGTCATTGCATGTGTGTTCTTTTTACTAACAACAACCAGAGTCATTGCATGTGTGTTCTCTTTACTAACAACAACCAGACTCATTGAAATGTGTGTTCTCTTTAGATACCACACATGGATCCACTAGTGTCATTGCATGTGTGTTCTTTTTACTAACAACAACCAGAGTCATTGAAATGTGTGTTCTCTTCAGAGACCACACATGGATCCACCAGTGTCATTACATGTGTGTTCTTTTTACTAACAACAACTGGAGTCATTGCATGTGTGTTCTTTTCACATACCATATATGAATCCACTAGTGTCATTGCATGTGTCCTCTTTTCACAATCCACCTATGGATCCACCAGTGTCATTGCATGTGTGTTCTTTTTACTAACAACAACTAGAGTCATTTCAGGACTGTTCTTTTCACATACCACATATGGATCCACCAGGGTCATTGCATGTGTGTTCTTTTCACAATCCACCTATGGATCCACCAGTGTCATTGCATGTGTGTTCTTTTTACTAACAACAACCAGAGTCATTGAAATGTGTGTTCTCTTTACAGACCACACATGGATCCACCAGTGTCATTGCATGTGTGCTCTTTTCACAAGCCACCTATGGATCCACCAATGTCATTGCATGTGTGTTCTTTTTACTAACAACAACTAGAGTCATTGAAATGTGTGTTCTGTTCACATACCACCTATGGATCCACTAGTGTCATTGAAATGTGTGTTCTCTTCAGAGACCACACATGGATCCAGCAGTGTCATTGCATGTGTGTTCTTTTTACTAACAACAACTGGAGTCATTGCATGTGTGTTCTTTTCACATACCACATATGTATCCACTAGTGTCATTGCATGTGTTCTCTTTTCACAATCCACCTATGGATCCACCAGTGTCATTGCATGTGTGTTCTTTTTACTAACAACAACCAGGTCATTGAAATGTGTATTCTTTTCACATACCACCTATGGATCCACCAGTGTCATTGCATGTGTGTTCTTTTTACTAACAACAACTAGAGTCATTGAAATGTGTGTTCTTTTCACATACCACATATGGATCCTCCAGTGTCATTGCATGTGTGTTCTTTTTACTAACAACAACCAGAGTCATTGCATGTGTGTTCTCTTTACTAACAACAACCAGACTCATTGAAATGTGTGTTCTCTTTAGATACCACACATGGATCCACTAGTGTCATTGCATGTGTGTTCTTTTTACTAACAACAACCAGAGTCATTGAAATGTGTGTTCTCTTCAGAGACCACACATGGATCCACCAGTGTCATTACATGTGTGTTCTTTTTACTAACAACAACTGGAGTCATTGCATGTGTGTTCTTTTCACATACCATATATGAATCCACTAGTGTCATTGCATGTGTCCTCTTTTCACAATCCACCTATGGATCCACCAGTGTCATTGCATGTGTGTTCTTTTTACTAACAACAACTAGAGTCATTTCAGGACTGTTCTTTTCACATACCACATATGGATCCACCAGGGTCATTGCATGTGTGTTCTTTTCACAATCCACCTATGGATCCACCAGTGTCATTGCATGTGTGTTCTTTTTACTAACAACAACCAGAGTCATTGAAATGTGTGTTCTCTTTACAGACCACACATGGATCCACCAGTGTCATTGCATGTGTGCTCTTTTCACAAGCCACCTATGGATCCACCAATGTCATTGCATGTGTGTTCTTTTTACTAACAACAACTAGAGTCATTGAAATGTGTGTTCTGTTCACATACCACCTATGGATCCACTAGTGTCATTGAAATGTGTGTTCTCTTCAGAGACCACACATGGATCCAGCAGTGTCATTGCATGTGTGTTCTTTTTACTAACAACAACTGGAGTCATTGCATGTGTGTTCTTTTCACATACCACATATGTATCCACTAGTGTCATTGCATGTGTTCTCTTTTCACAATCCACCTATGGATCCACCAGTGTCATTGCATGTGTGTTCTTTTTACTAACAACAACCAGGTCATTGAAATGTGTATTCTTTTCACATACCACCTATGGATCCACCAGTGTCATTGCATGTGTGTTCTTTTCACAATGCACCTATGGATCCACCAGTGTCATTGCATGTGTGTTATTTTTACTAACAACAACCAGAGTCATTGCACGTGTGTTGTTTTCACATACCACATATGTATCCACCTGTGTCATTGCATGTGTGTTCTTTTCCCAATCCACCTATGGATCCACCAGTGTCATTGCATGTGTGTTCTTTTTACTAACAACAAGAAGAGTCAGTGAAATGTGTGTTCTTTTCACATACCACCTATGGATCCACCAGTGTCATTGCATGTGTGTTCTTTTCACAATCCACCTATGGATCCACCGGTGTCATTGCATGTGTGTTCTTTTTACTAACAACAACCAGAGTCATTGCATGTGTGTTGTTTTCACATACCACATATGGATCCACCGGTGTCATTGAAATATGTGTTCTCTTCAGAGACCACACATGGATCCACCAGTGTCATTGCATGTGTGTTGTTTTAACTAACAACAACCAGAGTCATTGCATGTGTGTTCTTTTTACATACCACATATGGATCCACGAGTGTCATTGCATGTGTGTTATTTCACACTCCACCTATGGATCCACCAGTGTCATTGCATGTGTGTTCTTTTTACTAACAACAACTAGAGTCATTTCATGACTGTTTTTTTCACATAGCATATATGGATCCACCTGTGTCATTGCATGTTTGTTCTTTTTACTAACAACAACCAGAGTCACTGCATGTGTGTTCTCTTCAGAGACCACACATGGATCCAGCAGTGTCATTGCATGTGTGTTCTTTTCACAATCCACCTATGGATCCACCAATGTTATTGCATGTGTGTTCTTTTTACTAACAACAACCAGACTCATTTCATGACTGTTCTTTTCACATACCACATATGGATCCAAGAGTGTCATTGAAATGTGTGTTCTCTTTGGAGACCACACATGGATCCACCAGTGTCATTGCATGTGTGTTCTTTTTACTAACAACAACTAGAGTCATTGCATGTGTGTTCTTTTCGCATACCACATATGGATCCACCAGTGTCATTGCATGTGTCCTCTTTTCACAATCCACCTATGGATGCACCAGTGTCATTCCATGTGTGTTCTTTTTACTAACAACAACCAGATTCATTGCATGTGTGTTCTTTTCACATACCACATATGGATCCACCAGTGTCATTGCATGTGTGTTCTTTTCACAATCACCTATGGCTCCACCAGTGTCATTGCATGTGTGTTCTTTTTACTAACAACAACCAGAGTCATTGCACGTGTGTTGTTTTCACATACCACATATGGATCCACCAGTGTCATTGCATGTGTGTTCTTTTCTCAATCCACCTATGGATCCACCAGTGTCATTGCATGTGTGTTCTTTTTACTAACAACAAGAAGAGTCATTGAAATGTGTGTTCTTTTCACATACCACCTATGGATCCACCAGTGTCATTGCATGTGTGTTCTTTTAACAATCCACCTATGGATCCACCAGTGTCATTGCATGTGTGTTCTTTTTACTAACAACAACCAGAGTGATTGCATGTGTGTTGTTTTCACATACCACATATGGATCCACCGGTGTCATTGAAATGTGTGTTCTCTTCAGATACCACACATGGATCCACCAGTGTCATTGCATGTGCGTTGTTTTTACTAACAACAACCAGAGTCATTGCATGTGTGTTCTTTTTACATACCATATATGGATCCACCAGTGTCATTGCATGTGTGTTATTTCACACTCCACCTAATGATCCACCAGTGTCATTGCATGTGTGTTCTTTTTACTAACAACAACTAGAGTCATTTCATGACTGTTCTTTTCACATAGCACATATGGATCCACCAGTGTCATTGCATGTTTGTTCTTTTTACTAACAACAACCAGAGTCACTGCATGTGTGTTCTCTTCAGAGACAACACATGGATCCAGCAGTGTCATTGCATGTGTGTTCTTTTCACAATCCACCTATGGATCCACCAATGTTATTGCATGTGTGTTCTTTTTACTAACAACAACCAGAGTCATTTCATGACTGTTGTTTTCACATACCACATATGGATCCACCAGTGTCATTGCATGTGTGCTCTTTTCACAATCCACCTATGGATGCACCAGTGTCATTCCATGTGTGCTCTTTTTACTAACAACAACCAGAGTCATTGCATGTGTGTTCTTTTCACATACCACATATGGATCCACCAGTATCATTGCATGTGTGTTCTTTTAACTAACAACACCCAGAGTCATTGAAATGTGTGTTCTCTTTAGAGACCACACATGGATCCACGAGTGTCATTGCATGTGTGTTCTTTTTACTAACAACAACTAGAGTCATTGAAATGTGTGTTCTTTTCACATACCACATATGGATCCACCAGTGTCATTGCATGTGTGTTTTTTACTAACAACAACTAGAGTCATTGCATGTGTGTTCTCTTTACTAACAACAACCAGAGTCATTGAAATGTGTGTTCTCTTTAGATACCACACATGGATCCACTAGTGTCATTGCATGTGTTTTCTTTTTCCTAACAACAACCAGAGTCATTGAAATGTGTGTTCTCTTCAGAGACCACACATGGATCCACCAGTGTCATTACATGTGTGTTCTTTTTACTAACAACAACTAGAGTCATTGAAATGTGTATTCTTTTCACATACCACCTATGGATCCACCAGTGTCATTGCATGTGTGTTCTTTTCACAATCCACCTATGGATCCACAAGTGTCATTGCATGTGTGTTCTTTTTACTAACAACAACCAGAGTCATTGCACGTGTGTTGTTTTCACATACCACATATGGATCCACCAGTGTCATTGCATGTGTGTTCTTTTCTCAATCCACCTATGGATCCACCAGTGTCATTGCATGTGTGTTCTTTTTACTAACAACAAGAAGAGTCATTGAAATGTGTGTTCTTTTCACATACCACCTATGGATCCACCAGTGTCATTGCATGTGTGTTCTTTTAACAATCCACCTATGGATCCACCAGTGTCATTGCATGTGTGTTCTTTTTACTAACAACAACCAGAGTGATTGCATGTGTGTTGTTTTCACATACCACATATGGATCCACCGGTGTCATTGAAATGTGTGTTCTCTTCAGATACCACACATGGATCCACCAGTGTCATTGCATGTGCGTTGTTTTTACTAACAACAACCAGAGTCATTGCATGTGTGTTCTTTTTACATACCATATATGGATCCACCAGTGTCATTGCATGTGTGTTATTTCACACTCCACCTAATGATCCACCAGTGTCATTGCATGTGTGTTCTTTTTACTAACAACAACTAGAGTCATTTCATGACTGTTCTTTTCACATAGCACATATGGATCCACCAGTGTCATTGCATGTTTGTTCTTTTTACTAACAACAACCAGAGTCACTGCATGTGTGTTCTCTTCAGAGACAACACATGGATCCAGCAGTGTCATTGCATGTGTGTTCTTTTCACAATCCACCTATGGATCCACCAATGTTATTGCATGTGTGTTCTTTTTACTAACAACAACCAGAGTCATTTCATGACTGTTGTTTTCACATACCACATATGGATCCACCAGTGTCATTGCATGTGTGCTCTTTTCACAATCCACCTATGGATGCACCAGTGTCATTCCATGTGTGCTCTTTTTACTAACAACAACCAGAGTCATTGCATGTGTGTTCTTTTCACATACCACATATGGATCCACCAGTATCATTGCATGTGTGCTCTTTTCACAATCCACCTATGGATGCACCATTGTCATTCCATGTGTGTTCTTTTTACTAACAACAACTAGAGTCATTGCATGTGTGTTCTTTTCACATACCACAAATGGATCCACCCGTGTCATTGCATGTGTGTTCTTTTCACAATCACCTATGCCTCCACCAGTGTCATTGCATGTGTGTTCTTTTTACTAACAACAACCAGAGTCATTGAAATGTGTGTTCTTTTCACATACCACCTATGGATCCACCAGTGTCATTCCATGTGTGTTCTTTTCACAATCCACCTATGGATCCACCAGTGTCATTGCATGTGTGTTCTTTTTACTAACAACAACCAGAGTCATTGCATGTGTGTTCTTTTCACATACCACATATGGATCCACTAGTGTCATTGCATGTGTGTTCTTTTCAATAAAAACGCTCAGAGTCATTGAAATGTGTGTTCTCTTTAGAGACCACACATGGATCCACGAGTGTCATTGCATGTGTGTTCTTTTTACTAACAACAACTAGAGTCATTGAAATGTGTGTTCTTTTCACATACCACATATGGATCCACCAGTGTCATTGCATGTGTGTTCTTTTTACTAACAACAACAAGAGTCATTGCATGTGTGTTCTCTTTACTAACAACAACCAGAGTCATTGAAATGTGTGTTCTCTTTAGATACCACACATGGATCCAATAGTGTCATTGAAATGTGTGTTCGCTTCAGAGACCACACATGGATCCACCAGTGTCATTACATGTCTGTTCTTTTTACTAACAACAACTGGAGTCACTGCATGTGTGTTCTCTTCAGAGACTTCAGAGACCATACATGGATCCAGCAGTTTCATTGCATGTGTGTTCTTTTCACAATCCACCTATGGATCCACCAGTCTTATTGCATGTGTGTTCTTTTTACTAACAACAACTAGAGTCATTTCATGACTGTTCTTTTCACATACCGCATATGGATCCACGAGTGTCATTGAAATGTGTGTTCTCTTCAGAGACCACACATGGATCCACCAGTGTCATTGCATGTGTGTTGTTTTTACTAACAACAACCAGAGTCATGGCATGTGTGTTCTTTTCACATACCACATATGGATCCACCAGTGTCATTGCATGTGTGTTCTTTCACACTCCACCTATGGATCCACCAGTGTCATTGCATGTGTGTTCTTTTTACTAACAACAACTAGAGTCATTTCATGACTGTTCTTTTCACATACCTCATATGGATCCACCAGTGTCATTGCGTGTGTGTTCTTTTTACTAACAACAACCAGAGTCACTTCATGTGTGTTCTCTTTAGAGACCACACATGGATCCAGCAGTGTCATTGCATGTGTGTTCTTTTCACAATCCACCTATGGATCCACCAGTGTTATTGCATGTGTGTTCTTTTTACTAACAACAACTGGAGTCATTTCATGACTGTTCTTTTCACATACCACATATGGATCCACGAGTGTCATTGAAATGTGTGTTCTCTTTAGAGACCACACATGGATCCAGCAGTGTCATTGCATGTGTGTTCTTTTTACTAACAACAACTGGAGTCATTGCATGTGTGTTCTTTTCACATACCACATATGGATCTACCAGTGTCATTGCATGTGTGCTCTTTTCACAATCCACCTATGGATGCACCAGTGTCATTCCATGTGTGTTGTTTTTACTAACAACAACCAGAGTCATTGCATGTGTGTTGTTTTCACATACCACATATGGATCCACTAGTGTCATTGCATGGGTGCTCTTTTCACAATCCACCTATGGATCCACCAGTGTCATTGCATGTGTGTTCTTTTTACTAACAACAACTTGAGTCATTTCATGACTGTTCTTTTCACATACCACATATGGATCCAATAGTGTCATTGAAATATGTGTTCTCTTCAGAGACCACACATGGATCCACCAGTGTCATTGCATGTGTGTTCTTTTCACTAACATCAACCAGAGTCATTGAAATGTGTGTTCTCTTCAGAGACCACACATGGATCCACTAGTGTCATTGCATGTGTGCTCTTTTCACAATCCACCTATGTATCCACCAGTGTCATCGCATGTGTGTTCTTTTTTACTAACAACAACCAGAGTCATTGAAATGTGTGTTCTTTTCACATACCACCTATGGATCCACCAGTGTTATTGCATGTGTGTTCTTTTCACAATCCACCTATGGATCCACCAGTGTCATTGCATGTGTGTTGTTTTTACTAACAACCAGAGTCATTGCATGTGTGTTCTTTTCACATACCACATATGGATCCACCGGTGTCATTGAAATGTGTGTTCTCTTCAGAGACCACACATGGATCCACCAGTGTCATTGCATGTGTGTTGTTTTTACTAACAACAACCAGAGTCATGGCATGTGTGTTCTCTTCAGAGACCACACATGGATCCACCAGTGTCATTGCATGTGTGTTGTTTTTACTAACAACAACCAGAGTCATGGCATGTGTGTTCTTTTCACATACCACATATGGATCCACCAGTGTCATTGCATGTGTGTTCTTTCACACTCCACCTATGGATCCACCGGTGTCATTGCATGTGTGTTCTTTTTACTAACAACAACTAGAGTCATATCATGACTGTTCTTTTCACATACCTCATATGGATCCACCAGTGTCATTGCATGTGTGTTCTTTTTACTAACAACAACCAGAGTCACTGCATGTGTGTTCTCTTCAGAGACTTCAGAGACCACACATGGATCCGGCAGTGTCATTGCATGTGTGTTCTTTTCACAATCCACCTATGGATCCACCAGTGTTATTGCATGTGTGTTCTTTTTACTAACAACAACTAGAGTCATTTCATGACTGTTCTTTTCACATACCACATATGGATCCACGAGTGTCATTGAAATGTGTGTTCTCTTTAGAGACCACACATGGATCCACCAGTGTCATTGCATGTGTGTTCTTTTCACAATCCACCTATGGATGCACCAGTGTCATTCCATGTGTGCTCTTTTTACTAACAACAACCAGAGTCATTGCATGTGTGTTCTTTTCACATACCACATATGGATCCACCAGTGTCATTGCATGTGTGCTCTTTTCACAATCCACCTATGGATGCACCAGTGTCATTCCATGTGTGTTCTTTTTACTAACAACAACTAGAGTCATTGCATGTGTGTTCTTTTCACATACCACATATGGATCCACCCGTGTCATTGCATGTGTGTTCTTTTCACAATCACCTATGGCTCCACCAGTGTCATTGCATGTGTGTTCTTTTTACTAACAACAACCAGAGTCATTGAAATGTGTGTTCTTTTCACATACCACCTATGGATCCACCAGTGTCATTCCATGTGTGTTCTTTTCACAATCCACCTATGGATCCACCAGTGTCATTGCATGTGTGTTCTTTTTACTAACAACAACCAGAGTCATTGCATGTGTGTTCTTTTCACATACCACATATGGATCCACTAGTGTCATTGCATGTGTGTTCTTTTTAATAAAAACACTCAGAGTCATTGAAATGTGTGTTCTCTTTAGAGACCACACATGGATCCACGAGTGTCATTGCATGTGTGTTCTTTTTACTAACAACAACTAGAGTCATTGAAATGTGTGTTCTTTTCACATACCACATATGGATCCACCAGTGTCATTGCATGTGTGTTCTTTTTACTAACAACAACAAGAGTCATTGCATGTGTGTTCTCTTTACTAACAACAACCAGAGTCATTGAAATGTGTGTTCTCTTTAGATACCACACATCGATCCAATAGTGTCATTGAAATGTGTGTTCGCTTCAGAGACCACACATGGATCCACCAGTGTCATTACATGTCTGTTCTTTTTACTAACAACAACTGGAGTCACTGCATGTGTGTTCTCTTCAGAGACTTGAGAGACCATACATGGATCCAACAGTGTCATTGCATGTGTGTTCTTTTCACAATCCACCTATGGATCCACCAGTGTTATTGCATGTGTGTTCTTTTTACTAACAACAACTAGAGTCATTTCATGACTGTTCTTTTCACATACCACATATGGATCCACGAGTGTCATTGAAATGTGTGTTCTCTTCAGAGACCACACATGGATCCACCAGTGTCATTGCATGTGTGTTGTTTTTACTAACAACAACCAGAGTCATGGCATGTTTGTTCTTTTCACATACCACATATGGATCCACCAGTGTCATTGCATGTGTGTTCTTTCACACTCCACCTATGGATCCACCAGTGTCATTGCATGTGTGTTCTTTTTACTAACAACAACTAGAGTCATTTCATGACTATTCTTTTCACATACCTCATATGGATCCACCAGTGTCATTGCATGTGTGTTCTTTTTACTAACAACAACCAGAGTCACTGCATGTGTGTTCTCTTTAGAGACCACACATGGATCCAGCAATGTCATTGCATGTGTGTTCTTTTCACAATCCACCTATGGATCCACCAGTGTTATTGCATGTGTGTTCTTTTTACTAACAACAACTAGAGTCATTTCATGACTGTTCTTTTCACATACCACATATGGATCCAC
Organism: Avena sativa; assembly: GCA_916181665.1. NCBI lineage: Eukaryota > Viridiplantae > Streptophyta > Magnoliopsida > Poales > Poaceae > Avena > Avena sativa. The sequence goes on from OV702290.1 coordinate 36,257,012, forward strand.
GAGTGTCATTGAAATCTGTGTTCTCTTTAGAGACCACACATGGATCCACCAGTGTCATTGCATGTGTGTTCTTTTTACTAACAACAACTGGAGTCATTGCATGTGTGTTCTTTTCACATACCACATATGGATCCATCAGTGTCATTCCATGTGTGCTCTTTTCACAATCCACCTATGGATGCACCAGTGTCATTCCATGTGTGTTCTTTTTACTAACAACAACCAGAGTCATTGCATGTGTGTTGTTTTCACATACCACATATGGATCCACCAGTGCCATTGCATGCGTGCTCTTTTCACAATCCACCTATGGATCCACAGTGTCATTGCATGTGTGTTCTTTTTACTAACAACAACTTGAGTCATTTCATGACTGTTCTTTTCACATATCACATATGGATCCAACAGTGTCATTGAAATCTGTGTTCTCTTCAGAGACCACACATGGATCCACCAGTGTCATTGCATGTGTGTTCTTTTCACTAACATCAACCAGAGTCATTGAAATGTGTGTTCTCTTCAGAGACCACACATGGATCCACTAGTGTCATTGCATGTGTGCTCTTTTCACAATCCACCTATGTATCAACCAGTGTCATCGCATGTGTGTTCTTTTTTACTAACAACAACCAGAGTCATTGAAATGTGTGTTCTTTTCACATACCACCTATGGATCCACCAGTGTTATTGCATGTGTGTTCTTTTCACAATCCACCTATGGATCCACCAGTGTCATTGCATGTGTGTTGTTTTTACTAACAACCAGAGTCATTGCATGTGTGTTCTTTTCACATACCACATATGGATCCACCGGTGTCATTGAAATGTGTGTTCTCTTCAGAGACCACACATGGATCCACCAGTGTCATTGCATGTGTGTTGTTTTTACTAACAACAACCAGAGTCATGGCATGTGTGTTCTCTTCAGAGACCACACATGGATCCACCAGTGTCATTGCATGTGTGTTGTTTTTACTAACAACAACCAGAGTCATGGCATGTGTGTTCTTTTCACATACCACATATGGATCCAGCAGTGTCATTGCATGTGTGTTCTTTCACACTCCACCTATGGATCCACCGGTGTCATTGCATGTGTGTTCTTTTTACTAACAACAACTAGAGTCATATCATGACTGTTCTTTTCACATACCTCATATGGATCCACCAGTGTCATTGCATGTGTGTTCTTTTTACTAACAACAACCAGAGTCACTGCATGTGTGTTCTCTTCAGAGACTTCAGAGACCACACATGGATCTAGCAGTGTCATTACATGTGTGTTCTTTTCACAATCCACCTATGGATCCACCAGTGTTATTGCATGTGTGTTCTTTTTACTAACAACAACTAGAGTCATTTCATGACTTTTCTTTTCACATACCACATATGGATCCACGAGTGTCATTGAAATGTGTGTTCTCTTTAGAGACCACACATGGATCCACCAGTGTCATTGCATGTGTGTTCTTTTCACAATCCACCTATGGATGCACCAGTGTCATTCCATGTGTGCTCTTTTTACTAACAACAACCAGAGTCATTGCATGTGTGTTCTTTTCACATACCACATATGGATCCACCAGTGTCATTGCATGTGTGCTCTTTTCACAATCCACCTATGGATGCACCAGTGTCATTCCATGTGTGTTCTTTTTACTAACAACAACCAGAGTCATTGCATGTGTGTTGTTTTCACATACCACATATGGATCCACCAGTGTCATTGCATGCGTGCTCTTTTCACAATCCACCTATGGATCCACCAGTGTCATTGCATGTGTGTTCTTTTTACTAACAACAACTTGAGTCATTTCATGACTGTTCTTTTCACATACCACATATGGATCCAACAGTGTCATTGAAATCTGTGTTCTCTTCAGAGACCACACATGGATCCACCAGTGTCATTGCATGTGTGTTCTTTTCACTAACATCAACCAGAGTCATTGAAATGTGTGTTCTCTTCAGAGACCACACATGGATCCACTAGTGTCATTGCATGTGTGCTCTTTTCACAATCCACCTATGTATCCACCAGTGTCATCGCATGTGTGTTCTTTTTTACTAACAACAACCAGAGTCATTGAAATGTGTGTTCTTTTCACATACCACCTATGGATCCACCAGTGTTATTGCATGTGTGTTCTTTTCACAATCCACCTATGGATCCACCAGTGTCATTGCATGTGTGTTGTTTTTACTAACAACCAGAGTCATTGCATGTGTGTTCTTTTCACATACCACATATGGATCCACCGGTGTCATTGAAATGTGTGTTCTCTTCAGAGACAACACATGGATCCACCAGTGTCATTGCATGTGTGTTGTTTTTACTAACAACAACCAGAGTCACGACATGTGTGTTCTCTTCAGAGACCACACATGGATCCACCAGTGTCATTGCATGTGTGTTGTTTTTACTAACAACAACCAGAGTCATGGCATGTGTGTTCTTTTCACATACCACATATGGATCCAGCAGTGTCATTGCATGTGTGTTCTTTCACACTCCACCTATGGATCCACCGGTGTCATTGCATGTGTGTTCTTTTTACTAACAACAACTAGAGTCATATCATGACTGTTCTTTTCACATACCTCATATGGATCCACCAGTGTCATTGCATGTGTGTTCTTTTTACTAACAACAACCAGAGTCACTGCATGTGTGTTCTCTTCAGAGACTTCGGAGACCACACATGGATCCAGCAGTGTCATTGCATGTGTGTTCTTTTCACAATCCACCTATGGATCCACCAGTGTTATTGCATGTGTGTTCTTTTTACTAACAACAACTAGAGTCATTTCATGACTGTTCTTTTCACATACCACATATGGATCCACGAGTGTCATTGAAATGTGTGTTCTCTTTAGAGACCACACATGGATCCACCAGTGTCATTGCATGTGTGTTCTTTTCACAATCCACCTATGGATGCACCAGTGTCATTCCATGTGTTCTCTTTTTACTAACAACAACCAGAGTCATTGCATGTGTGTTCTTTTCACATACCACATATGGATCCACCAGTGTCATTGCATGTGTGCTCTTTTCACAATCCACCTATGGATGCACCAGTGTCATTCCATGTGTGTTCTTTTTACTAACAACAACTAGAGTCATTGCATGTGTGTTATTTTCACATACCACATATGGATCCACCCGTGTCATTGCATCTGTGTTCTTTTCACAATCACCTATGGCTCCACCAGTGTCATTGCATGTGTGTTCTTTTTACTAACAACAACCAGAGTCATTGAAATGTGTGTTCTTTTCACATACCACCTATGGATCCACCAGTGTCATTCCATGTGTGTTCTTTTCACAATCCACCTATGGATCCACCAGTGTCATTGCATGTGTGTTCTTTTTACTAACAACAACCAGAGTCATTGCATGTGTGTTCTTTTCACATACCACATATGGATCCACTAGTGTCATTGCATGTGTGTTCTTTTTAATAAAAACACTCAGAGTCATTGAAATGTGTGTTCTCTTTAGAGACCACACATGGATCCACGAGTGTCATTGCATGTGTGTTCTTTTTACTAACAACAACTAGAGTCATTGAAATGTGTGTTCTTTTCACATACCACATATGGATCCACCAGTGTCATTGCATGTGTGTTCTTTTTACTAACAACAACAAGAGTCATTGCATGTGTGTTCTCTTTACTAACAACAACCAGAGTCATTGAAATGTGTGTTCTCTTTAGATACCACACATGGATCCAATAGTGTCATTGAAATGTGTGTTCGCTTCAGATACCACACATGGATCCACCAGTGTCATTACATGTCTGTTCTTTTTACTAACAACAACTGGAGTCACTGCATGTGTGTTCTCTTCAGAGACTTCAGAGACCATACATGGATCCAGCAGTGTCAATGCATGTGTGTTCTTTTCACAATCCACCTATGGATCCACCAGTGTTATTGCATGTGTGTTCTTTTTACTAACAACAACTAGAGTCATTTCATGACTGTTCTTTTCACATACCACATATGGATCCACGAGTGTCATTGAAATGTGTGTTCTCTTCAGAGACCACACATGGATCCACCAGTGTCATTGCATGTGTGTTGTTTTTACTAACAACAACCAGAGTCATGGCATGTGTGTTCTTTTCACATACCACATATGGATCCACCAGTGTCATTGCATGTGTGTTCTTTCACACTCCACCTATGGATCCACCAGTGTCATTGCATGTGTGTTCTTTTTACTAACAACAACTAGAGTCATTTCATGACTATTCTTTTCACATACCTCATATGGATCCACCAGTGTCATTGCATGTGTGTTCTTTTTACTAACAACAACCAGAGTCACTGCATGTGTGTTCTCTTCAGAGACTTCGGAGACCACACATGGATCCAGCAGTGTCATTGCATGTGTGTTCTTTTCACAATCCACCTATGGATCCACCAGTGTTATTGCATGTGTGTTCTTTTTACTAACAACAACTAGAGTCATTGCATGACTGTTCTTTTCACATACCACATATGGATCCACGAGTGTCATTGAAATGTGTGTTCTCTTTAGAGACCACACATGGATCCACCAGTGTCATTGCATGTGTGTTCTTTTCACAATCCACCTATGGATGCACCAGTGTCATTCCATGTGTTCTCTTTTTACTAACAACAACCAGAGTCATTGCATGTGTGTTCTTTTCACATACCACATATGGATCCACCAGTGTCATTGCATGTGTGCTCTTTTCACAATCCACCTATGGATGCACCAGTGTCGTTCCATGTGTGTTCTTTTTACTAACAACAACTAGAGTCATTGCATGTGTGTTATTTTCACATACCACATATGGATCCACCCGTGTCATTGCATCTGTGTTCTTTTCACAATCACCTATGGCTCCACCAGTGTCATTGCATGTGTGTTCTTTTTACTAACAACAACCAGAGTCATTGAAATGTGTGTTCTTTTCACATACCACCTATGGATCCACCAGTGTCATTCCATGTGTGTTCTTTTCACAATCCACCTATGGATCCACCAGTGTCATTGCATGTGTGTTCTTTTTACTAACAACAACCAGAGTCATTGCATGTGTGTTCTTTTCACATACCACATATGGATCCACTAGTGTCATTGCATGTGTGTTCTTTTTAATAAAAACACTCAGAGTCATTGAAATGTGTGTTCTCTTTAGAGACCACACATGGATCCACGAGTGTCATTGCATGTGTGTTCTTTTTACTAACAACAACTAGAGTCATTGAAATGTGTGTTCTTTTCACATACCACATATGGATCCACCAGTGTCATTGCATGTGTGTTCTTTTTACTAACAACAACAAGAGTCATTGCATGTGTGTTCTCTTTACTAACAACAACCAGAGTCATTGAAATGTGTGTTCTCTTTAGATACCACACATGGATCCAATAGTGTCATTGAAATGTGTGTTCGCTTCAGATACCACACATGGATCCACTAGTGTCATTACATGTCTGTTCTTTTTACTAACAACAACTGGAGTCACTGCATGTGTGTTCTCTTCAGAGACTTCAGAGACCATACATGGATCCAGCAGTGTCAATGCATGTGTGTTCTTTTCACAATCCACCTATGGATCCACCAGTGTTATTGCATGTGTGTTCTTTTTACTAACAACAACTAGAGTCATTTCATGACTGTTCTTTTCACATACCACATATGGATCCACGAGTGTCATTGAAATGTGTGTTCTCTTCAGAGACCACACATGGATCCACCAGTGTCATTGCATGTGTGTTGTTTTTACTAACAACAACCAGAGTCATGGCATGTGTGTTCTTTTCACATACCACATATGGATCCACCAGTGTCATTGCATGTGTGTTCTTTTCAGAATCCACCTATGGATCCACCAGTGTCATTGCATGTGTGTTCTTTTTACTAACAACAACTTCAGTCATTTCATGACTGTTCCTTTCACATACCACATATGTATCCACCAGTGTCATTGAAATGTGTGTTATCTTCAGATAACACACATGGATCGACCAGTGTCAATACATGTGTGTTCTTTTTACTAACAACAACTGGAGTCATTGCATGTCTGTTCTTTTCACATACCACATATGGATCCACTAGTGTCATTGCGTGTGTGCTCTTTTCACAAGCCACATATGGATCCACCAGTGTCATTGCATGTGTGTTCTTTTTACTAACAACAACCCGAGTCATTGAAATGTGTGTTCTCTTTAGAGACCACACATGGATCCACCAGTGTCATTGCATGTGTGTTCTTTTTACTAACAACAACCAGAGTCATTGAAATGTGTGTTCATTACACATACCACATATGGATCCACCAGTGTCATTGCATGTTTGTTCTTTTTACTAACAACAACTAGAGTCATTGAAATGTATGTTCTCTTTAGATACCACACATGGATCCACCAGTGTCATTGCATGTGTGTTCTTTTTAGTAACAACGACCAGAGTCATTGAAATGGGTGTTCTCTTCAGAGACCACACATGGATCCACTAGTGTTATTACATGTGTGTTCATTTTACTAACAACAACTGGAGTCATTGCATGTGTGTTCTTTTCACATAACACATATGGATCCACTAGTGTCATTGCATGTGTGCTCTTTTCACAATCCACCTATGGATCCACCAGTATCATTGCATGTGTGTTCTTTTTACTAACAACAACTGGATTCATTTCATGACTGTTCTTTTCAAATACCACATATGGATCCACCAGGGTATTACATGTGTGTTATTTTCACAATCCACCTATGGATCCACCAGTGTCATTGCATGTGTGTTCTTTTTACTAACAACAACCAGAGTCATTGAAATGTGTGTTCTCTTTAGAGACCACACATGGATCCACCAGTGTCATTGCATGTGTGCTCTTTTTACTAACAACAACCAGTGTGATTACATGTGAGTTATTTTCACATACCACATATGGATCCACCAGTGTCATTGCATGTGTGTTCTCTTCAGAGACTACACATGGATCCACCAATGTCATTGCATGTGTGTTCTTGTTACCAACAACAACCAGAGTCATTGCATGTGTGTTCTTTTCACATACCACATATGGATCCACCAGTGTCATTGCATGTGTTTTCTTTTCACAATCCACCTATGGATCCACCAGTGTCATTGCATGTGTGTTCTTTTTACTAACAACAACTTCAGTCATTTCATGACTGTTTTTTTCACATACCACATATGTATCCACCAGTGTCATTGAAATGTGTGTTCTCTTTAGAGACCACACATGGATCGACCAGTGTCAATACATGTGTGTTCTTTTTACTAACAACAACTGGAGTCATTGCATGTGTGTTCATTTCACATACCACATATGGATCTACTAGTGTCATTGCATGTGTGCTCTTTTCACAAGCCACCTATGGATCCACCAGTGTCATTGCATGTGTGTTCTTTTTACTAACAACAACCAGAGTCATTGAAATGTGTGTTCTGTTCACATACCACTAATGGATCCACCAGTGTCATTCCATGTGTGTTCTTTTCACAATCCACCTATGGATCCACCAGTGTCATTGAATGTGTGTTCTTTTTAATAACAACAACCAGAGTTATTCCATCTGTGTTCTTTTCACATACCACATATGGATCCACCAAAGTCATTGCATGTGTGTTCTTTTTACTAACAACAACCCGAGTCATTGAAATGTGTGTTCTCTTTAGAGAAAACACATGGATCCACCAGTGTCATTGCATGTGTGTTCTTTTTACTAACAACAACCAGAGTCATTGAAATGTGTGTTCTTTACACATACCACATATGGATCCACCAGTGTCATTGCATGTTTGTTCTTTTTACTAACAACAACCAGAGTCATTGAATGTGTGTTCTCTTTACTAACAACAACTAGAGTCATTGAAATGTATGTTCACTTTAGATACCACACATGGATCCACCAGTGTCATTGCATGTGTGTTCTTTTTAGTAACAACAACCAGAGCCATTGAAATGTGTGTTCTCTTCAGAGATCACACATGGATCCACCAGTGTCATTACATGTGTGTTCATTTTACTAACAACAACTGGAGTCATTGCATGTGTGTTCTTTTCACATACCACATATGGATCCACTAGTGTCATTGCATGTGTGCTCTTTTCACAATCCTCCTATGGATCCACTAGTATCATTGCATGTGTGTTCTTTTTACTAACAACAACTGGATTCATTTCATGACTGTTCTTTTCAAATACCACATATGGATCCACCAGGGTCATTGCATGTGTGTTATTTTCACAATCCACCTATGGATCCACCAGTGTCATTGCATGTGTGTTCTTTTTACTAACAACAACCAGAGTCATTGAAATGTGTGTTCTCTTTAGAGACCACACATGGATCCACCAGTGTCATTGCATGTGTGCTCTTTTTACTAACAACAACCAGTGTGATTACATGCGAGTTATTTTCACATACCACATATGGATCCACCAGTGTCATTGCATGTGTGTTCTCTTCAGAGACTACACATGGATCCACCAATGTCATTGCATGTGTGTTCTTGTTACCAACAACAACCAGAGTCATTGCATGTGTGTTCTTTTCACATACCACATATGGATCCACCAGTGTCATTGCATGTGTTTTCTTTTCACAATCCACCTATGGATCCACCAGTGTCATTGCATGTGTGTTCTTTTTACTAACAACAACTTCAGTCATTTCATGACTGTTTTTTTCACATACCACATATGTATCCACCAGTGTCATTGAAATGTGTGTTCTCTTTAGAGACCACACATGGATCGACCAGTGTCAATACATGTGTGTTCTTTTTACTAACAACAACTGGAGTCATTGCATGTGTGTTCATTTCACATACCACATATGGATCTACTAGTGTCATTGCATGTGTGCTCTTTTCACAAGCCACCTATGGATCCACCAGTGTCATTGCATGTGTGTTCTTTTTACTAACAACAACCAGAGTCATTGAAATGTGTGTTCTGTTCACATACCACTAATGGATCCACCAGTGTCATTCCATGTGTGTTCTTTTCACAATCCACCTATGGATCCACCAGTGTCATTGAATGTGTGTTCTTTTTAATAACAACAACCAGAGTTATTCCATCTGTGTTCTTTTCACATACCACATATGGATCCACCAAAGTCATTGCATGTGTGTTCTTTTTACTAACAACAACCCGAGTCATTGAAATGTGTGTTCTCTTTAGAGAAAACACATGGATCCACCAGTGTCATTGCATGTGTGTTCTTTTTACTAACAACAACCAGAGTCATTGAAATGTGTGTTCTTTACACATACCACATATGGATCCACCAGTGTCATTGCATGTTTGTTCTTTTTACTAACAACAACCAGAGTCATTGAATGTGTGTTCTCTTTACTAACAACAACTAGAGTCATTGAAATGTATGTTCACTTTAGATACCACACATGGATCCACCAGTGTCATTGCATGTGTGTTCTTTTTAGTAACAACCAGAGTCATTGAAATGTGTGTTCTCTTCAGAGATCACACATGGATCCACCAGTGTCATTACATGTGTGTTCATTTTACTAACAACAACTGGAGTCATTGCATGTGTGTTCTTTTCACATACCACATATGGATCCACTAGTGTCATTGCATGTGTGCTCTTTTCACAATCCTCCTATGGATCCACTAGTATCATTGCATGTGTGTTCTTTTTACTAACAACAACTGGATTCATTTCATGACTGTTCTTTTCAAATACCACATATGGATCCACCAGGGTCATTGCATGTGTGTTATTTTCACAATCCACCTATGGATCCACCAGTGTCATTGCATGTGTGTTCTTTTTACTAACAACAACCAGAGTCATTGCATGTGTGTTCTTTTCACATACCACATATGGATCCACCAGTGTCATTGCATGTGTGTTCTTTTCACAATCCACCTATGGATCCACCAGTGTCATTGCATGTGTGTTCTTTTTACTAACAACAACTTCAGTCATTTCATGACTGTTCTTTTCACATACCACATATGTATCCACCAGTGTCATTGAAATGTGTGTTCTCTTCAGAGACCACACATGGATCGACCAGTGTCAATACATGTGTGTTCTTTTTACTAACAACAACTGGAGTCATTGCATGTATGTTCTTCTCACATACCACATATGGATCCACTAGTGTCATTGCGTGTGTGTTCATTTTACTAACAACAACTAGAGTCATTGAAATGTGTGTTCTGTTCACATACCACCAATGGATCCACCAGTGTCATTCCATGTGTGTTCTTTTCACAATCCACCTATGGATCCACCAGTGTCATGGAATGTGTGTTCTTTTTAATAACAACAACCAGAGTCATTCCATCTGTGTTCTTTTCACATACCACATATGGATCCACCAAAGTTATTGCATTTGTGTTCTTTTTACTAACAACAACCCGAGTCATTGAAATGTGTGTTCTCTTTAGAGACCACACATGGATCCACAGTGTCATTGCATGTGTGTTCTTTTTACTAACAACAACCAGTGTCATTACATGCGAGTTATTTTCACATACCACATATGGATCCACCAGTGTCATTACATGTGTGTTCTCTTTAGAGACTACACATGGATCCACCAATTTCATTGCATGTGTGTTCTTGTTGCCAACAACAACCAGAGTCATTGCATGTGTGTTCTTTTCACATACCACATATGGATCCACCAGTGTCATTGCATGTGTGTTCTTTTCACAATCCACCTATGGATCCACCAGTGTCATTGCATGTGTGTTCTTTTTACTAACAACAACTTTAGTCATTTCATGACTGTTCTTTTCACATACCACATATGTATCCACCAGTGTCATTGAAATGTGTGTTCTCTTCAGAGACCACACATGGATCGACCAGTGTCAATACATGTGTGTTCTTTTTACTAAAAACAACTGGAGTCATTGCATGTCTGTTCTTTTCACATACCACATATGGATCCACTAGTGTCATTGCGTGTGTGCTCTTTTCACAAGCCACCTATGGATCCACCAGTGTCATTGCATGTGTGTTCTTTTTACTAACAACAACTAGAGTCATTGAAATGTGTGCTGTTCACATACCACCAATGGATCCACCAGTGTCATTCCATGTGTGTTCTTTTCACAATCCACCTATGGATCCACCAGTGTCATGGAATGTGTGTTCTTTTTAATAACAACAACCAGAGTCATTCCATCTGTGTTCTTTTCACATACCACATCTGGATCCACCAAAGTTATTGCATTTGTGTTCTTTTTACTAACAACAACCCGAGTCATTGAAATGTGTGTTCTCTTTAGAGACCACACATGGATCCACCAGTGTCATTGCATGTGTGTTCTTTTTACTAACAACAACCAGTGTCATTACATGCGAGTTATTTTCACATAGCACATATGGATCCACCAGTGTCATTGCATGTGTGTTCTCTTCAGAGACTACACATGGATCCACCAATGTCATTGCATGTGTGTTCTTGTTACCAACAACAACCAGAGTCATTGCATGTGTGTTCTTTTCACATACCACATATGGATCCACCAGTGTCATTGCATGTGTGTTCTTTTCAGAATCCACCTATGGATCCACCAGTGTCATTGCATGTGTGTTCTTTTTACTAACAACAACTTCAGTCATTTCATGACTGTTCTTTTCACATACCACATATGTATCCACCAGTGTCATTGAAATGTGTGTTCTCTTCAGATAACACACATGGATCGACCAGTGTCAATACATGTGTGTTCTTTTTACTAACAACAACTGGAGTCATTGCATGTCTGTTCTTTTCACATACCACATATGGATCCACTAGTGTCATTGCGTGTGTGCTCTTTTCACAAGCCACATATGGATCCAACAGTGTCATTGCATGTGTGTTCTTTTTACTAACAACAACCCGAGTCATTGAAATGTGTGTTCTATTTAGAGACCACACATGGATCCACCAGTGTCATTGCATGTGTGTTCTTTTTACTAACAACAACCAGAGTCATTGAAATGTGTGTTCTTTACACATACCACATATGGATCCACCAGTGTCATTGCATGTTTGTTCTTTTTACTAACAACAACTAGAGTCATTGAAATGTATGTTCTCTTTAGATACCACACATGGATCCACCAGTGTCATTGCATGTGTGTTCTTTTTAGTAACAACGACCAGAGTCATTGAAATGGGTGTTCTCTTCAGAGACCACACATGGATCCACTAGTGTTATTACATGTGTGTTCATTTTACTAACAACAACTGGAGTCATTGCATGTGTGTTCTTTTCACATAACACATATGGATCCACTAGTGTCATTGCATGTGTGCTCTTTTCACAATCCACCTATGGATCCACCAGTATCATTGCATGTGTGTTCTTTTTACTAACAACAACTGGATTCATTTCATGACTGTTCTTTTCAAATACCACATATGGATCCACCAGGGTATTACATGTGTGTTATTTTCACAATCCACCTATGGATCCACCAGTGTCATTGCATGTGTGTTCTTTTTACTAACAACAACCAGAGTCATTGAAATGTGTGTTCTCTTTAGAGACCACACATGGATCCACCAGTGTCATTGCATGTGTGCTCTTTTTACTAACAACAACCAGTGTCATTACATGCGAGTTATTTTCACATACCACATATGGATCCACCAGTGTCATTGCATGTGTGTTCTCTTCAGAGACTACACATGGATCCACCAATGTCATTGCATGTGTGTTCTTGTTACCAACAACAACCAGAGTCATTGCATGTGTGTTCTTTTCACATACCACATATGGATCCACCAGTGTCATTGCATGTGTTTTCTTTTCACAATCCACCTATGGATCCACCAGTGTCATTGCATGTGTGTTCTTTTTACTAACAACAACTTCAGTCATTTCATGACTGTTCTTTTCACATACCACATATGTATCCACCAGTGTCATTGAAATGTGTGTTCTCTTTAGAGACCACACATGGATCGACCAGTGTCAATACATGTGTGTTCTTTTTACTAACAACAACTGGAGTCATTGCATGTGTGTTCATTTCACATACCACATATGGATCTACTAGTGTCATTGCATGTGTGCTCTTTTCACAAGCCACCTATGGATCCACCAGTGTCATTGCATGTGTGTTCTTTTTACTAACAACAACCAGAGTCATTGAAATTTGTGTTCTGTTCACATACCACTAATGGATCCACCAGTGTCATTCCATGTGTGTTCTTTTCACAATCCACCTATGGATCCACCAGTGTCATTGAATGTGTGTTCTTTTTAATAACAACAACCAGAGTCATTCCATCTGTGTTCTTTTCACATACCACATATGGATCCACCAAAGTCATTGCATGTGTGTTCTTTTTACTAACAACAACCCGAGTCATTGAAATGTGTGTTCTCTTTAGAGAAAACACATGGATCCACAGTGTCATTGCATGTGTGTTCTTTTTACTAACAACAACCAGTGTCATTACATGCGAGTTATTTTCACATACCACATATGGATCCACCAGTGTCATTACATGTGTGTTCTCTTTAGAGACTACACATGGATCCACCAATTTCATTGCATTTGTGTTCTTGTTGCCAACAACAACCAGAGTCATTGCATGTGTGTTCTTTTCACATACCACATATGGATCCACCAGTGTCATTGCATGTGTGTTCTTTTCACAATCCACCTATGGATCCACCAGTGTCATTGCATGTGTGTTCTTTTTACTAACAACAACTTCAGTCATTTCATGACTGTTCTTTTCACATACCACATATGTATCCACCAGTGTCATTGAAATGTGTGTTCTCTTCAGAGACCACACATGGATCGACCAGTGTCAATACATGTGTGTTCTTTTTACTAAAAACAACTGGAGTCATTGCATGTCTGTTCTTTTCACATACCACATATGGATCCACTAGTGTCATTGCGTGTGTGCTCTTTTCACAAGCCACCTATGGATCCACCAGTGTCATTGCATGTGTGTTCTTTTTACTAACAACAACTAGAGTCATTGAAATGTGTGCTGTTCACATACCACCAATGGATCCACCAGTGTCATTCCATGTGTGTTCTTTTCACAATCCACCTATGGATCCACCAGTGTCATGGAATGTGTGTTCTTTTTAATAACAACAACCAGAGTCATTCCATCTGTGTTCTTTTCACATACCACATCTGGATCCACCAAAGTTATTGCATTTGTGTTCTTTTAACTAACAACAACCCGAGTCATTGAAATGTGTGTTCTCTTTAGAGACCACACATGGATCCACCAGTGTCATTGCATGTGTGTTCTTTTTACTAACAACAACCAGTGTCATTACATGCGAGTTATTTTCACATAGCACATATGGATCCACCAGTGTCATTGCATGTGTGTTCTCTTCAGAGACTACACATGGATCCACCAATGTCATTGCATGTGTGTTCTTGTTACCAACAACAACCAGAGTCATTGCATGTGTGTTCTTTTCACATACCACATATGGATCCACCAGTGTCATTGCATGTGTGTTCTTTTCAGAATCCACCTATGGATCCACCAGTGTCATTGCATGTGTGTTCTTTTTACTAACAACAACTTCAGTCATTTCATGACTGTTCTTTTCACATACCACATATGTATCCACCAGTGTCATTGAAATGTGTGTTCTCTTCAGATAACACACATGGATCGACCAGTGTCAATACATGTGTGTTCTTTTTACTAACAACAACTGGAGTCATTGCATGTCTGTTCTTTTCACATACCACATATGGATCCACTAGTGTCATTGCGTGTGTGCTCTTTTCACAAGCCACATATGGATCCAACAGTGTCATTGCATGTGTGTTATTTTTACTAACAACAACCCGAGTCATTGAAATGTGTGTTCTATTTAGAGACCACACATGGATCCACCAGTGTCATTGCATGTGTGTTCTTTTTACTAACAACAACCAGAGTCATTGAAATGTGTGTTCTTTACACATACCACATATGGATCCACCAGTGTCATTGCATGTTTGTTCTTTTCACATACCACATATGGATCCACCAGTGTCATTGCATGTGTGTTCTTTTCAGAATCCACCTATGGATCCACCAGTGTCATTGCATGTGTGTTCTTTTTACTAACAACAACTTCAGTCATTTCATGACTGTTCTTTTCACATACCACATATGTATCCACCAGTGTCATTGAAATGTGTGTTCTCTTCAGATAACACACATGGATCGACCAGTGTCAATACATGTGTGTTCTTTTTACTAACAACAACTGGAGTCATTGCATGTCTGTTCTTTTCACATACCACATATGGATCCACTAGTGTCATTGCGTGTGTGCTCTTTTCACAAGCCACATATGGATCCAACAGTGTCATTGCATGTGTGTTCTTTTTACTAACAACAACCCGAGTCATTGAAATGTGTGTTCTATTTAGAGACCACACATGGATCCACCAGTGTCATTGCATGTGTGTTCTTTTTACTAACAACAACCAGAGTCATTGAAATGTGTGTTCTTTACACATACCACATATGGATCCACCAATGTCATTGCATGTTTGTTCTTTTTACTAACAACAACTAGAGTCATTGAAATGTATGTTCTCTTTAGATACCACACATGGATCCACCAGTGTCATTGCATGTGTGTTCTTTTTAGTAACAACGACCAGAGTCATTGAAATGGGTGTTCTCTTCAGAGACCACACATGGATCCACTAGTGTTATTACATGTGTGTTCATTTTACTAACAACAACTGGAGTCATTGCATGTGTGTTCTTTTCAGATACCACATATGGATCCACCAGTGTCATTGCATGTGTTCTCTTTTCACAATCCACCTATGGATCCACCAGTGTCATTGCATGTGTGTTCTTTTTACTAACAACAACTGGATTCATTTCATGACTGTTCTTTTCAAATACCACATATGGATCCACCAGGGTATTACATGTGTGTTATTTTCACAATCCACCTATGGATCCACCAGTGTCATTGCATGTGTGTTCTTTTTACTAACAACAACCAGAGTCATTGAAATGTGTGTTCTCTTTAGAGACCACACATGGATCCACCAGTGTCATTGCATGTGTGCTCTTTTTACTAACAACAACCAGTGTCATTACATGCGAGTTATTTTCACATACCACATATGGATCCACCAGTGTCATTGCATGTGTGTTCTCTTCAGAGACTACACATGGATCCACCAATGTCATTGCATGTGTGTTCTTGTTACCAACAACAACCAGAGTCATTGCATGTGTGTTCTTTTCACATACCACATATGGATCCACCAGTGTCATTGCATGTCTTTTCTTTTCACAATCCACCTATGGATCCACCAGTGTCATTGCATGTGTGTTCTTTTTACTAACAACAACTTCAGTCATTTCATGACTGTTCTTTTCACATACCACATATGTATCCACCAGTGTCATTGAAATGTGTGTTCTCTTTAGAGACCACACATGGATCGACCAGTGTCAATACATGTGTGTTCTTTTTACTAACAACAACTGGAGTCATTGCATGTGTGTTCATTTCACATACCACATATGGATCTACTAGTGTCATTGCATGTGTGCTCTTTTCACAAGCCACCTATGGATCCACCAGTGTCATTGCATGTGTGTTCTTTTTACTAACAACAACCAGAGTCATTGAAATTTGTGTTCTGTTCACATACCACTAATGGATCCACCAGTGTCATTCCATGTGTGTTCTTTTCACAATCCACCTATGGATCCACCAGTGTCATTGAATGTGTGTTCTTTTTAATAACAACAACCAGAGTCATTCCATCTGTGTTCTTTTCACATACCACATATGGATCCACCAAAGTCATTGCATGTGTGTTCTTTTTACTAACAACAACCCGAGTCATTGAAATGTGTGTTCTCTTTAGAGACCACACATGGATCCACCAGTGTCATTGCATGTGTGTTCTTTTCACAATCCACCTATGGATCCACCAGTGTCATTGTATGTGTGTTCTTTTTACTAACAACAACTAGAGTCATTTCATGACTGTTCTTTTCACATACCACATATGGATCCACCAGGGTCATTGCATGTGTGTTCTTTTCACAATCCACCTATGGATCCACCAGTGTCATTGCATGTGTGTTCTTTTTACTAACAACAACCAGAGTCATTGAAATGTGTGTTCTCTTTAGAGACCACACATGGATCCACCAGTGTCATTGCATGTGTGCTCTTTTTACTAACAACAACCAGTGTCATTACATGCGAGTTATTTTCACATACCACATATGGATCCACCAGTGTCATTGTATGTGTGTTCTCTTCAGAGACTACACATGGATCCACCAATGTCATTGCATGTTTGTTCTTGTTACCAACAACAACTAGAGTCATTGCATGTGTGTTCTTTTCACATACCACATATGGATCCACCAGTGTCATTGCATGTGTGTTCTTTTCAGAATCCACCTATGGATCCACCAGTGTCATTGCATGTGTGTTCTTTTTACTAACAACATCTTCAGTCATTTCATGACTGTTCTTTTCACATACCACATATGTATCCACTAGTGTCATTGAAATGTGTGTTCTCTTCAGAGACCACACATTGATCCACCAATGTCATTGCATGTGTGTTCTTGTTACCAACAACAACCAGAGTCATTTCATGTGTGTTCTTTTCACATACCACATATGGATCCACTAGTGTCATTGCGTGTGTGCTCTTTTCACAAGCCACCTATGGATCCACTAGTGTCATTGCATGTGTGTTCTTTTTACTAACAACAACCCGAGTCATTGAAATGTGTGTTCTCTTTAGAGACCACACATGGATCCACCAGTGTCATTGCATGTGTGTTCTTTTTACTAACAACAACCAGAGTCATTGAAATGTGTGTTCTTTACACATACCACATATGGATCCACCAGTGTCATTGCATGTTTGTTCTTTTTACTAACAACAACTAGAGTCATTGAAATGTATGTTCTCTTTAGATACCACACATGGATCCACCAGTGTCATTGCATGTGTGTTCTTTTTAGTAACAACGACCAGAGTCATTGAAATGGGTGTTCTCTTCAGAGACCACACATGGATCCACTAGTGTTATTACATGTGTGTTCATTTTACTAACAACAACTGGAGTCATTGCATGTGTGTTCTTTTCACATAACACATATGGATCCACTAGTGTCATTGCATGTGTGCTCTTTTCACAATCCACCTATGGATCCACCAGTATCATTGCATGTGTGTTCTTTTTACTAACAACAACTGGATTCCTTTCATGACTGTTCTTTTCAAATACCACATATGGATCCACCAGGGTATTACATGTGTGTTATTTTCACAATCCACCTATGGATCCACCAGTGTCATTGCATGTGTGTTCTTTTTACTAACAACAACCAGAGTCATTGAAATGTGTGTTCTCTTTAGAGACCACACATGGATCCACCAGTGTCATTGCATGTGTGCTCTCTTTACTAACAACAACCAGTGTCATTACATGCGAGTTATTTTCACATACCACATATGGATCCACCAGTGTCATTGCATGTGTGTTCTCTTCAGAGACTACACATGGATCCACCAATGTCATTGCATGTGTGTTCTTGTTACCAACAACAACCAGAGTCATTGCATGTGTGTTCTTTTCACATACCACATATGGATCCACCAGTGTCATTGCATGTGTTTTCTTTTCACAATCCACCTATGGATCCACCAGTGTCATTGCATGTGTGTTCTTTTTACTAACAACAACTTCAGTCATTTCATGACTGTTCTTTTCACATACCACATATGTATCCACCAGTGTCATTGAAATGTGTGTTCTCTTTAGAGACCACACATGGATCGACCAGTGTCAATACATGTGTGTTCTTTTTACTAACAACAACTGGAGTCATTGCATGTGTGTTCATTTCACATACCACATATGGATCCACTAGTGTCATTGCATGTGTGCTCTTTTCACAAGCCACCTATGGATCCACCAGTGTCATTGCATGTGTGTTCTTTTTACTAACAACAACCAGAGTCATTGAAATGTGTGTTCTGTTCACATACCACCAATGGATCCACCAGTGTCATTCCATGTGTGTTCTTTTCACAATCCACCTATGGATCCACCAGTGTCATTGAATGTGTGTTCTTTTTAATAACAACAACCAGAGTCATTCCATCTGTGTTCTTTTCACATACCACATATGGATCCACCAAAGTTATTGCATGTGTGTTCTTTTTGCTAACAACAACCCGAGTCATTGAAATGTGTGTTCTCTTTAGAGACCACACATGGATCCACCAGTGTCATTGCATGTGTGTTCTTTTTACTAACAACAACCAGAGTCATTGAAATGTGTGTTCTTTACACATACCACATATGGATCCACCAGTGTCATTGCATGTTTGTTCTTTTTACTAACAACAACCAGAGTCATTGAATGCGTGTTCTCTTTACTAACAACAACTAGAGTCATTGAAATGTATGTTCTCTTTAGATACCACACATGGATCCACCAGTGTCATTGCATGTGTGTTCTTTTTAGTAACAACAACCAGAGTCATTGAAATGTGTGTTCTCTTCAGAGACCACACATGGATCCACTAGTGTCATTACATGTGTGTTCATTTTACTAACAACAACTGGAGTCATTGCATGTGTGTTCTTTTCACATACCACATATGGATCCACTAGTGTCATTGCATGTGTTCTCTTTTCACAATCCACCTATGGATCCACAAGTATCATTGCATGTGTGTTGTTTTTACTAACAACAACTGGATTCATTTCATGACTGTTCTTTTCAAATACCACATATGGATCCACCATGGTCATTCCATGTGTGTTATTTTCACAATCCACCTATGGATCCACCAGTGTCATTGCATGTGTGTTCTTTTTACTAACAACAACCAGATTCATTGAAATGTGTGTTCTCTTTAGAGACCACACATGGATCCACCAGTGTCATTGCATGTGTGCTCTTTTTACTAACAACAACCAGTGTCATTACATGCGAGTTATTTTCACATACCACATATGGATCCACCAGAGTCATTGAATGTGTGTTCTCTTTACTAACAACAACTAGAGTCATTGAAATGTATGTTCTCTTTAGATACCACACATGGATCCACCAGTGTCATTGCATGTGTGTTCTTTTTAGTAACAACAACCAGAGTCATTGAAATGTGTGTTCTCTTCAGAGACCACACATGGATCCACCAGTGTCATTACATGTGTGTTCTTTTTACTAACAACAACTGGAGCCATTGCATGTGTGTTCTTTTCACATACCACATATGGATCCACTAGTGTCATTGCATGTGTGCTCTTTTCACAATCCACCTATGGATCCACCAGTATCATTGCATGTGTGTTCTTTTTACTAATAACAACTGGATTCATTTCATGACTGTTCTTTTCAAATACCACATATGGATCCACCAGGGTCATTGCATGTGTGTTATTTTCACAATCCACCTATGGATCCACCAGTGTCATTGCATGTGTGTTCTTTTTACTAACAACAACCAGAGTCATTGCATGTGTGTTCTTTTCACATACCACATATGGATCCACCAGTGTCATTGCATGTGTGTTCTTTTCAGAATCCACCTATGGATCCACCAGTGTCATTGCATGTGTGTTCTTTTTACTAACAACAACTAGAGTCATTTCATGACTGTTCTTTTCACATACCACATATGGATCCACCAGTGTCATTGAAATGTGTGTTCTCTTCAGAGACCACACATGGATCCACCAGTGTCATTGCATGTGTGTTCTTTTCACTAACAACAACCAGAGTCATTGAAATGTGTGTTCTCTTCAGAGACCACACATGGATCCACCAGTGTCATTGCATGTGTGTTCTTTTCCCAATCCACCTATGTATCCACCGATGTCATTGCATGTGTGTTCTTTTTACTGACAACAAGAAGAGTCAGTGAAATGTGTGTTCTTTTCACATACCACATATGGATCCACCAGTGTCATTGCATGTGTGTTCTTTTCACAATCCACCTATGGATCCACCAGTGTCATTGCATGTGTGTTCTTTTTACTAACAACAACCAGAGTCATTGAAATGTGTGTTCTTTTCACATACCACCTATGGATCCACCAGTGTCATTGCATGTGTGTTCTTTTCACAATCCACCTATGGATCCACCAGTGTCATTGCATGTGTGTTCTTTTTACTAACAACAACCAGAGTCATTGGATGTGTGTTCTTTTCACATACCACATATGGATCCACCGGTGTCATTGAAATGTGTGTTCTCTTGAGAGACCACACATGGATCCACCAGTGTCATTGCATGTGTGTTGTTTTTACTAACAACAACCAGAGTCATTGCATGTGTGTTCTTTTTACATACCACATATGGATCCACCAGTGTCATTGCATGTGTGTTATCTCACACTCCACCTATGGATCCACCAGTGTCATTGCATGTGTGTTCTTTTTACTAACAACAACTAGAGTCATTTCATGACTGTTCTTTTCACATACCACATATGGATCCAACAGTGTCATTGCATGTGTGTTCTTTTTACTAAAAACAACCAGAGTCACTGCATGTGTGTTCTCTTCAGAGACCACACATGGATCCAACAGTGTCATTGCATGTGTGTTCTTTTCACAATCCACCTATGGATCCACCAATGTTATTGCCTGTGTGTTCTTTTTACTAACAACAACTAGAGTCATTTCATGACTGTTCTTTTCACATACCACATATGGATCCACGAGTGTCATTGAAATGTGTGTTCTCTTTAGAGACCACACATGGATCCACCAGTGTCATTGCATGTGTGTTCTTTTTACTAACAACAACTGGAGTCATTGCATGTGTGTTCTTTTCGCATACCACATATGGATCCACCAGTGTCATTGCATGTGTGCTCTTTTCACAATCCACCTATGGATGCACCAGTGTCATTCCATGTGTGTTCTTTTTACTAACAACAACCAGAGTCATTGCATGTGTGTTCTTTTCACATACCACATATGGATCCACCAGTGTCATTGCATGTGTGTTCTTTTCACAATCACCTATGGCTCCACCAGTGTCATTGCATGTGTGTTCTTTTTACTAACAACAACCAGAGTCATTGAAATGTGTGTTCTTTTCACATACCACCTATGGATCCACCAGTGTCATTCCTTGTGTGTTCTTTTCACAATCCACCTATGGATCCACCAGTGTCATTGCACGTGTGTTCTATTTACTAACAACAACCAGAGTCATTGCATGTGTGTTCTTTTCACATACCACATATGGATCCACCAGTGTCATTGCATGTGTGTTCTTTTTACTAACAACACTCAGAGTCATTGAAATGTGTGTTCTCTTTAGAGTCCACACATGGACACACGAGTGTCATTGCATGTGTGTTCTTTTTACTAACAACAACCAGAGTCATTGAATGTGTGTTCTCTTTACTAACAACAACCAGAGTCATTGAAATGTGTGTTCTCTTTAGATACCACACATGGATCCACTAGTGTCATTGCATGTGTGTTCTTTTTACTAACAACAACCAGAATCATTGAAATGTGTGTTCTCTTCAGAGACCACACATGGATCCACCAATGTCATTACATGTGTGTTCTTTTTACTAACAACAACTGGAGTCATTGCATGTGTGTTCTTTTCACATACCATATATGGATCCACTAGTGTCATTGCATGTGTGCTCTTTTCACAATCCACCTATGGATCCACCAGTGTCATTGCATGTGTGTTCTTTTTACTAACAACAACTAGAGTCATTTCAGGACTGTTCTTTTCACATACCACATATGGATCCACCAGGGTCATTGCATGTGTGTTCTTTTCACAATCCACCTATGGATCCACCAGTGTCATTGCATGTGTGTTCTTTTTACTAACAACAACCAGAGTCATTGAAATGTGTGTTCTCTTTAGAGACCACACATGGATCCACCAGTGTCATTGCATGTGTGCTCTTTTCACAAGCCACCTATGGATCCACCAGTGTCATTGCATGTGTGTTCTTTTTACTAACAACAACTAGAGTCATTGAAATGTGTGTTCTGTTCACATACCACCTATGGATCCACTAGTGTCATTGAAATGTGTGTTCTCTTCAGAGACCACACATGGATCCAGCAGTGTCATTGCATGTGTGTTCTTTTTACTAACAACAACTGGAGTCATTGCATGTGTGTTCTTTTCACATACCACATATGGATCCACTAGTGTCATTGCATGTGTTCTCTTTTCACAATCCACCTATGGATCCACCAGTGTCATTGCATGTGTGTTCTTTTTACTAACAACAACCAGATTCATTGAAATGTGTGTTCTCTTTAGAGACCACACATGGATCCACCAGTGTCATTGCATGTGTGCAATTTTTACTAACAACAACCAGTGTCATTACATGCGAGTTATTTTCACATACCACATATGGATCCACCAGTGTCATTGCATGTGTGTTCTCTTCAGAGACTACACATGGATCCACCAATGTCATTGTGTGTTCTTTTTACTAACAACAACCAGAGTCATTGAAATGTGTGTTCTCTTCAGAGACCACACACGGATCCACCAGTGTCATTGCATGTGTGTTCTTTTCACAATCCACCTATGGATCCACCAGTGTCATTGCATGTGTGTTCTTTTTACTAACAACAACTTCAGTCATTTCATGACTGTTCTTTTCACATACCACATATGTATCCACCAGTGTCATTGAAATGTGTGTTCTCTTCAGAGACCAGACATGGATCGACCAGTGTCAATACATGTGTGTTCTTTTTACTAACAACAACTGGAGTCATTGCATGTGTGTTCTTTTCACATACCACATATGGATCCACTAGTGTCATTGCATGTGTGCTCTTTTCACAAGCCACCTATGGATCCACCAGTGTCATTGCATGTGTGTTCTTTTTACTAACAACAACCAGAGTCATTGAATGTGTGTTCTCTTTACTAACAACAACCAGAGTCATTGAAATGTGTGTTCTCTTTAGATACCACACATGGATCCACTAGTGTCATTGCATGTGTGTTCTTTTTACTAACAACAACCAGAATCATTGAAATGTGTGTTCTCTTCAGAGACCACACATGGATCCACCAATGTCATTACATGTGTGTTCTTTTTACTAACAACAACTGGAGTCATTGCATGTGTGTTCTTTTCACATACCATATATGGATCCACTAGTGTCATTGCATGTGTGCTCTTTTCACAATCCACCTATGGATCCACCAGTGTCATTGCATGTGTGTTCTTTTTACTAACAACAACTAGAGTCATTTCAGGACTGTTCTTTTCACATACCACATATGGATCCACCAGGGTCATTGCATGTGTGTTCTTTTCACAATCCACCTATGGATCCACCAGTGTCATTGCATGTGTGTTCTTTTTACTAACAACAACCAGAGTCATTGAAATGTGTGTTCTCTTTAGAGACCACACATGGATCCACCAGTGTCATTGCATGTGTGCTCTTTTCACAAGCCACCTATGGATCCACCAGTGTCATTGCATGTGTGTTCTTTTTACTAACAACAACTAGAGTCATTGAAATGTGTGTTCTGTTCACATACCACCTATGGATCCACTAGTGTCATTGAAATGTGTGTTCTCTTCAGAGACCACACATGGATCCAGCAGTGTCATTGCATGTGTGTTCTTTTTACTAACAACAACTGGAGTCATTGCATGTGTGTTCTGTTCACATACCACATATGGATCCACTAGTGTCATTGCATGTGTTCTCTTTTCACAATCCACCTATGGATCCACCAGTGTCATTGCCTGTGTGTTCTTTTTACTAACAACAACCAGATTCATTGAAATGTGTGTTCTCTTTAGAGACCACACATGGATCCACCAGTGTCATTGCATGTGTGCTATTTTTACTAACAACAACCAGTGTCATTACATGCGAGTTATTTTCACATACCACATATGGATCCACCAGTGTCATTGCATGTGTGTTCTCTTCAGAGACTACACATGGATCCACCAATGTCATTGTGTGTTCTTTTTACTAACAACAACCAGAGTCATTGAAATGTGTGTTCTCTTCAGAGACCACACATGGATCCACCAGTGTCATTGCATGTGTGTTCTTTTCACAATCCACCTATGGATCCACCAGTGTCATTGCATGTGTGTTCTTTTTACTAACAACAACTTCAGTCATTTCATGACTGTTCTTTTCACATACCACATATGTATCCACCAGTGTCATTGAAATGTGTGTTCTCTTCAGAGACCAGACATGGATCGACCAGTGTCAATACATGTGTGTTCTTTTTACTAACAACAACTGGAGTCATTGCATGTGTGTTCTTTTCACATACCACATATGGATCCACTAGTGTCATTGCATGTGTGCTCTTTTCACAAGCAACCTATGGATCCACCAGTGTCATTGCATGTGTGTTCTTTTTACTAACAACAACTAGAGTCATTGAAATGTGTGTTCTGTTCACATACCACCAATGGATCCACCAGTGTCATTCCATGTGTGTTCTTTTCACAATCCACCTATGGATCCACCAGTGTCATTGAATGTGTGTTCTTTTTAATAACAACAACCAGAGTCATTCCATCTGTGTTCTTTTCACATACCACATATGGATCCACCAAAGTCATTGCATGTGTGTTCTTTTTACTAACAACAACCCGAGTCATTGAAATGTGTATTCTCTTTAGAGACCACACATGGATCCATCAGTGTCATTGCATGTGTGTTCTTTTTACTAACAACAACCAGAGTCATTGAAATGTGTGTTCTCTTCAGATACCACACATGGATCCACCAGTGTCATTACATGTGTGTTCTTTTTACTAACAACAACTGGAGTCACTGCATGTGTGTCCTTTTCACATACCACATATGGATCCACTAGTGTCATTGCATGTGTGCTCTTTTCACAATCCACCTATGGATCCACCAGTATGATTGCATGTGTGTTCTTTTTACTAATAACAACTGGATTCATTTCATGACTGTTCTTTTCAAATACCACATATGGATCCACCAGGGTCATTGCATCTGTGTTACTTTCACTATCCACCTATGGATCCACCAGTGTCATTGCATGTGTGTTCTTTTTACTAACAACAACCAGAGTCATTGCATGTGTGTTCTTTTCACATACCACATATGGATCCACCAGTGTCATTGCATGTGTGTTCTTTTCAGAATCCACCTATGGATCCACCAGTGTCATTGCATGTGTGTTCTTTTTACTAACAACAACTAGAGTCATTTCATGACTGTTCTTTTCACATACCACATATGGATCCACCAGTGTCATTGAAATGTGTGTTCTCTTCAGAGACCACACATGGATCCACCAGTGTCATTGCATGTGTGTTCTTTTCACTAACAACAACCAGAGTCATTGAAATGTGTGTTCTCTTCACAGACCACACATGGATCCACCAGTGTCATTGCATGTGTGTTCTTTTCCCAATCCACCTATGTATCCACCGATGTCATTGCATGTGTGTTCTTTTTACTAACAACAAGAAGAGTCAGTGAAATGTGTGTTCTTTTCACATACCACCTATGGATCCACCAGTGTCATTGCATGTGTGTTCTTTTCACAATCCACCTATGGATCCACCAGTGTCATTGCATGTGTGTTCTTTTTACTAACAACAACCAGAGTCATTGCATGTGTGTTATTTTCACATACCACATATGGATCCACCGGTGTCATTGAAATATGTGTTCTCTTCAGAGACCACACATGGATCCACCAGTGTCATTGCATGTGTGTTGTTTTTACTAACAACAACCAGAGTCATTGCATGTGTGTTCTTTTACATACCACATATGGATCCACCAGTGTCATTGCATGTGTGTTATTTCACACTCCACCTATGGATCCACCAGTGTCATTGCATGTGTGTTCTTTTTACTAACAACAACTAGAGTCATTTCATGACTGTTCTTTTCACATAGCATATATGGATCCACCAGTGTCATTGCATGTTTGTTCTTTTTACTACCAACAACCAGAGTCACTGCATGTGTGTTCTCTTCAGAGACCACACATGGATCCAGCAGTGTCATTGCATGTGTGTTCTTTTCACAATCCACCTATGGATCCACCAATGTTATTGCATGTGTGTTCTTTTTACTAACAACAACCAGAGTCATTTCATGACTGTTCTTTTCACATACCACATATGGATCCAAGAGTGTCATTGAAATGTGTGTTCTCTTTAGAGACCACACATGGATCCACCAGTGTCATTGCATGTGTGTTCTTTTTACTAACAACAACTAGAGTCATTGCATGTGTGTTCTTTTCGCATACCACATATGGATCCACCAGTGTCATTGCATGTGTCCTCTTTTTACAATTCACCTATGGATGCACCAGTGTCATTCCATGTGTGTTCTTTTTACTAACAACAACCAGAGTCATTGCATGTGTGTTCTTTTCACATACCACATATGGATCCACCAGTGTCATTCCATGTGTGTTCTTTTTACTAACAACAACCAGAGTCATTGCATGTGTGTTCTTTTCACATACCACATATGGATCCACCAGTGTCATCGCATGTGTGTTCTTTTCACAATCACCTATGGCTCCACCAGTGTCATTGCATGTGTGTTCTTTTTACTAACAACAACCAGAGTCATTGAAATGTGTGTTCTTTTCACATACCACCTATGGATCCACCAGTGTCATTCCATGTGTGTTCTTTTCACAATCCACCTATGGATCCACCAGTGTCATTGCACGTGTGTTCTTTTTACTAACAACAACCAGAGTCATTGCATGTGTGTTCTTTTCACATACCACATATGGATCCACCAGTGTCATTGCATGTGTGTTCTTTTTACTAACAACACTCAGAGTCATTGAAATGTGTGTTCTCTTTAGAGACCACACATGGATCCACGAGTGTCATTGCATGTGTGTTATTTTTACTAACAACAACTAGAGTCATTGAAATATGTGTTCTTTTCACATACCACATATGGATCCACCAGTGTCATTGCATGTGTGTTCTTTTTACTAACAACAACCAGAGTCATTGCATGTGTATTCTCTTTACTAACAACAACCAGAGTCATTGAAATGTGTGTTCTATTTAGATACCACACATGGATCCACTAGTGTCATTGCATGTGTGTTCTTTTTACTAACAACAACCAGAGTCATTGAAATGTGTGTTCTCTTCAGAGACCACACATGGATCCACCAGTGTCATTACATGTGTGTTCTTTTTACTAACAACAACTGGAGTCATTGCATGTGTGTTCTTTTCACATACCATATATGGATCCACTAGTGTCATTGCATGTGTGCTCTTTTCACAATCCACCTATGGATCCACCAGTGTCATTACATGTGTGTTCTTTTTACTAACAACAACTGGAGTCATTGCATGTGTGTTCTCTTCACATACCATATATGGATCCACTAGTGTCATTGCATGTGTGCTCTTTTCACAATCCACCTATGGATCCACCAGTGTCATTGAATGTGTGTTCTTTTTACTAACAACAACTAGAGTCATTTCAGGACTGTTCTTTTCACATACCACATATGGATCCACCAGGGTCATTGTATGTGTGTTCTTTTCACAATCCACCTATGGATCCACCAGTGTCATTGCATCTGTGTTCTTTTTACTAACAACAACCAGAGTCATTGAAATGTGTGTTCTCTTTAGAGACCACACATGGATCCACTAGTGTCATTGCATGTGTGCTCTTTTCACAAGCCACCTATGGATCCACCAGTGTCATTGCATGTATGTTCTTTTTACTAACAACAACTAGAGTCATTGAAATGTGTGTTCTGTTCACATACCACCTATGGATCCACTAGTGTCATTGAAATGTGTGTTCTCTTTAGAGACCACACATGGATCCAGCAGTGTCATTGCATGTGTATTCTTTTTACTAACAACAACTGGAGTCGTTGCATGTGTTTTCTTTTCACATACCACATATGGATCCACTAGTGTCATTGCATGTGTTCTCTTTTCACAATCCACCTATGGATCCACCAGTGTCATTGCATGTGTGTTCTTTTTACTAACAACAACCAGGTCATTAAAATGTGTATTCTTTTCACATACCACCTATGGATCAACCAGTGTCATTGCATGTGTGTTCTTTTCACAATGCACCTATGGCTCCACCAGTGTCATTGCATGTGTGTTCTTTTTACTAACAACAACCAGAGTCATTGCACGTGTGTTGTTTTCACATACCACATATGGATCCACCAGTGTCATTGCATGTGTGTTCTTTTCCCAATCCACCTATGGATCCACCAGTGTCATTGCATGTGTGTTCTTTTTACTAACAACAAGAAGAGTCAGTGAAATGTGTGTTCTTTTCACATACCACCTATGGATCCACCAGTGTCATTGCATGTGTGTTCTTTTCACAATCCACCTATGGATCCACCAGTGTCATTGCATGTGTGTTCTTTTTACTAACAACAACTAGAGTCATTGCATGTGTGTTGTTTTCACATACCACATATGGATCCACCGGTGTCATTGAAATATGTGTTCTTTTCAGAGACCACACATGGATCCACCAGTGTCATTGCATGTGTGTTGTTTTTACTAACAACAACCAGAGTCATTGCATGTGTGTTCTTTTTACATACCACATATGGATCCACCAGTGTCATTGCATGTGTGTTATTTCACACTCCACCTATGGATCCACCAGTGTCATTGCATGTGTGTTCTTTTTACTAACAACAACTAGAGTCATTTCATGACTGTTCTTTTCACATAGCATATATGGATCCACCAGTGTCATTGCATGTTTGTTCTTTTTACTAACAACAACCAGAGTCACTGCATGTGTGTTCTCTTCAGAGACCACACATGGATCCAGCAGTGTCATTGCATGTGTGTTCTTTTCACAATCCACCTATGGATCCACCAATTTTATTGCATGTGTGTTCTTTTTACTAACAACAACCAGAGTCATTTCATGACTGTTCTTTTCACATACCACATATGGATCCAAGAGTGTCATTGAAACGTGTGTTCTCTTTAGAGACCACACATGGATCCACCAGTGTCATTGCATGTGTGTTCTTTTTACTAACAACAACTGGAGTCATTGCATGTGTGTTCTTTTCGCATACCACATATGGATCCACCAGTGTCATTGCATGTCCTCTTTTTACAATCCACCTATGGATGCACCAGTGTCATTCCATGTGTGTTCTTTTTACTAACAACAACCAGAGTCATTGCATGTGTGTTCTTTTCACATACCACATATGGATCCACCAGTGTCATCGCATGTGTGTTCTATTCACAATCACCTATGGCTCCACCAGTGTCATTGCATGTGTGTTCTTTTTACTAACAACAACCAGAGTCATTGAAATGTGTGTTCTTTTCACATACCACCTATGGATCCACCAGTGTCATTCCATGTGTGTTCTTTTCACAATCCACCTATGGATCCACCAGTGTCATTGCACGTGTGTTCTTTTTACTAACAACAACCAGAGTCATTGCATGTGTGTTCTTTTCACATACCACATATGGATCCACCAGTGTCATTGCATGTGTGTTCTTTTTACTAACAACACTCAGAGTCATTGAAATGTGTGTTCTCTTTAGAGACCACACATGGATCCACGAGTGTCATTGCATGTGTGTTCTTTTTGCTAACAACAACTAGAGTCATTGAAATGTGTGTTCTTTTCTCATACCACATATGGATCCACCAGTGTCATTGCATGTGTATTCTTTTTACTAACAACAACCAGAGTCATTGCATGTGTGTTCTCTTTACTAACAACAACCAGAGTCATTGAAATGTGTGTTCTCTTCAGAGACCACACATGGATCCCCCAGTGTCATTACATGTGTGTTCTTTTTATTAACAACAACTGGAGTCATTGCATGTGTGTTCTTTTCACATACCATATATGGATCCACTAGTGTCATTGCATGTGTGCTCTTTTCACAATCCACCTATGGATCCACCAGTGTCATTGCATGTGTGTTCTTTTTACTAACAACAACTAGTGTCATTTCAGGACTGTTCTTTTCACATACCACACATGGATCCACCAGGGTCATTGCATGTGTGTTCTTTTCACAATCCACCTATGGATCCACCAGTGTCATTGCATGTGTGTTCTTTTTACTAACAACAACCAGAGTCATTGAAATATGTGTTCTCTTTAGAGACCACAGATGGATCCACCAGTGTCATTGCATGTGTGCTCTTTTCAAAAGCCACCTATGGATCCACCAGTGTCATTGCGTGTGTGTTCTTTTTACTAACAACAACTAGAGTCATTGAAATGTGTGTTCTGTTCACATATCACCTATGGATCCACTAGTGTCATTGAAATGTGTGTTCTCTTCAGAGACCACACATGGATCCAGCAGTGTCATTGCATGTGTGTTCTTTTTACTAACAACAACTGGAGTCATTGCATGTGTGTTCTTTTCACATACCACATATGGATCCACTAGTGTCATTGCATGTGTTCTCTTTTCACAATCCACCTATGGATCCACCAGTGTCATTGCATGTGTGTTCTTTTTACTAACAACAACCAGGTCATTGAAATGTGTATTCTTTTCACATACCACCTATGGATCCACCATTGTCATTGCATGTGTGTTCTTTTCACAATGCACCTATGGATACACCAGTGTCATTGCATGTGTGTTCTTTTTACTAACAACAACTAGAGTCATTTCATGACTGTTCTTTTCACATACCACATATGGATCCACCAGTGTCATTGAAATGTGTGTTCTCTTCAGAGACCACACATGGATCCACCAGTGTCATTGCATGTGTGTTCTTTTCACTAACAACAACCAGAGTCATTGAAATGTGTGTTCTCTTCAGTGACCACACATGGATCCACCAGTGTCATTGCATATATGCTCTTTTCACAATCCACCTAGGTATCCACCGGTGTCATTGCATGTGTGTTCTTTTTACTAACAACAACCAGAGTCATTGAAATGTGTGTTCTTTTCACATAGCACCTATGGATCCACCAGTGTCATTGCATGTGTGTTCTTTTCACAATCCACCTATGGATCCACCAGTGTCATTGCATGTGTGTTCTTTTTACTAACAACAACCAGAGTCATTGCATGTGTGTTCTTTTCACATACCACATATGGATCCACCGGTGTCATTGAAATGTGTGTTCTCTTGAGAGACCACACATGGATCCACCAGTGTCATTGCATGTGTGTTGTTTTTACTAACAACAACCAGAGACATTGCATGTGTGTTCTTTTTACATACCACATATGGATCCACGAGTGTCATTGCATGTGTGTTATCTCACACTCCACCTATGGATCCACCAGTGTCATTGCATGTGTGTTCTTTTTACTAACAACAACTAGAGTCATTTCATGACTGTTCTTTTCACATACCACATATGGATCCAGCAGTGTCATTGCATGTGTGTTCTTTTTACTAACAACAACCAGAGTCACTGCATGTGTGTTCTCTTCAGAGACCACACATGGATCCAGCAGTGTCATTGCATGTGTGTTCTTTTCACAATCCACCTATGGATCCACCAATGTTATTGCATGTGTGTTCTTTTTAGTAACAACAACTAGAGTCATTTCATGACTATTCTTTTCACATACCACATATGGATCCACGAGTGTCATTGAAATGTGTGTTCTCTTTAGAGACCACACATGGATCCACCAGTGTCATTGCATGTGTGTTCTTTTTACTAACAACAACTGGAGTCATTGCATGTGTGTTCTTTTCACATACCACATACGGATCCACCAGTGTCATTGCATGTGTGCTCTTTTCACAATCCACCTATGGATGCACCAGTGTCATTCCATGTGTGTTCTTTTTACTAACAACAACCAGAGTCATTGCATGTGTGTTCTTTTCACATACCACATATGGATCCACCAGTGTCATTGCATGTGTGTTCTTTTCACAATCACCTATGGCTCCACCAGTGTCATTGCATGTGTGTTCTTTTTACTAACAACAACCAGAGTCATTGAAATGTGTGTTCTTTTCACATACCACCTATGGATCCACCTGTGTCATTCCATGTGTGTTCTTTTCACAATCCACCAATGGATCCACCAGTGTCATTACACGTGTGTTCTTTTTACTAACAACAACCAGAGTCATTGCATGTGTGTTCTTTTCACATACCACATATGGATCCACCAGTGTCATTGCATGTGTGTTCTTTTTACTAACAACACTCAGAGTCATTGAAATGTGTGTTCTCTTTAGAGACCACACATGGATCCACGAGTGTCATTGCATGTGTGTTCTTTTTACTAACAACAACTAGAGTCAATGAAATGTGTGTTCTTTTCACATACCACATATGGATCCTCCAGTGTCATTGCATGTGTGTTCTTTTTACTAACAACAACCAAAGTCATTGCATGTGTGTTCTCTTTACTAACAACAACCAGACTCATTGAAATGTGTGTTCTCTTTAGATACCACACATGGATCCACTAGTGTCATTGCATGTGTGTTCTTTTTACTAACAACAACCAGAGTCATTGAAATGTGTGTTCTCTTCAGAGACCACACATGGATCCACCAGTGTCATTACATGTGTGTTCTTTTTACTAACAACAACTGGAGTCATTGCATGTGTGTTCTTTTCACATACCATATATGAATCCACTAGTGTCATTGCATGTGTCCTCTTTTCACAATCCACCTATGGATCCACCAGTGTCATTGCATGTGTGTTCTTTTTACTAACAACAACTAGAGTCATTTCAGGACTGTTCTTTTCACATACCACATATGGATCCACCAGGGTCATTGCATGTGTGTTCTTTTCACAATCCACCTATGGATCCACCAGTGTCATTGCATGTGTGTTCTTTTTACTAACAACAACCAGAGTCATTGAAATGTGTGTTCTCTTTACAGACCACACATGGATCCACCAGTGTCATTGCATGTGTGCTCTTTTCACAAGCCACCTATGGATCCACCAATGTCATTGCATGTGTGTTCTTTTTACTAAAAACAACTAGAGTCATTGAAATGTGTGTTCTGTTCACATACCACCTATGGATCCACTAGTGTCATTGAAATGTGTGTTCTCTTCAGAGACCACACATGGATCCAGCAGTGTCATTGCATGTGTGTTCTTTTTACTAACAACAACTGGAGTCATTGCATGTGTGTTCTTTTCACATACCACATATGTATCCACTAGTGTCATTGCATGTGTTCTCTTTTCACAATCCACCTATGGATCCACCAGTGTCATTGCATGTGTGTTCTTTTTACTAACAACAACCAGGTCATTGAAATGTGTATTCTTTTCACATACCACCTATGGATCCACCAGTGTCATTGCATGTGTGTTCTTTTTACTAACAACAACTAGAGTCATTGAAATGTGTGTTCTTTTCACATACCACATATGGATCCTCCAGTGTCATTGCATGTGTGTTCTTTTTACTAACAACAACCAGAGTCATTGCATGTGTGTTCTCTTTACTAACAACAACCAGACTCATTGAAATGTGTGTTCTCTTTAGATACCACACATGGATCCACTAGTGTCATTGCATGTGTGTTCTTTTTACTAACAACAACCAGAGTCATTGAAATGTGTGTTCTCTTCAGAGACCACACATGGATCCACCAGTGTCATTACATGTGTGTTCTTTTTACTAACAACAACTGGAGTCATTGCATGTGTGTTCTTTTCACATACCATATATGAATCCACTAGTGTCATTGCATGTGTCCTCTTTTCACAATCCACCTATGGATCCACCAGTGTCATTGCATGTGTGTTCTTTTTACTAACAACAACTAGAGTCATTTCAGGACTGTTCTTTTCACATACCACATATGGATCCACCAGGGTCATTGCATGTGTGTTCTTTTCACAATCCACCTATGGATCCACCAGTGTCATTGCATGTGTGTTCTTTTTACTAACAACAACCAGAGTCATTGAAATGTGTGTTCTCTTTACAGACCACACATGGATCCACCAGTGTCATTGCATGTGTGCTCTTTTCACAAGCCACCTATGGATCCACCAATGTCATTGCATGTGTGTTCTTTTTACTAACAACAACTAGAGTCATTGAAATGTGTGTTCTGTTCACATACCACCTATGGATCCACTAGTGTCATTGAAATGTGTGTTCTCTTCAGAGACCACACATGGATCCAGCAGTGTCATTGCATGTGTGTTCTTTTTACTAACAACAACTGGAGTCATTGCATGTGTGTTCTTTTCACATACCACATATGTATCCACTAGTGTCATTGCATGTGTTCTCTTTTCACAATCCACCTATGGATCCACCAGTGTCATTGCATGTGTGTTCTTTTTACTAACAACAACCAGGTCATTGAAATGTGTATTCTTTTCACATACCACCTATGGATCCACCAGTGTCATTGCATGTGTGTTCTTTTTACTAACAACAACTAGAGTCATTGAAATGTGTGTTCTTTTCACATACCACATATGGATCCTCCAGTGTCATTGCATGTGTGTTCTTTTTACTAACAACAACCAGAGTCATTGCATGTGTGTTCTCTTTACTAACAACAACCAGACTCATTGAAATGTGTGTTCTCTTTAGATACCACACATGGATCCACTAGTGTCATTGCATGTGTGTTCTTTTTACTAACAACAACCAGTCATTGAAATGTGTGTTCTCTTCAGAGACCACACATGGATCCACCAGTGTCATTACATGTGTGTTCTTTTTACTAACAACAACTGGAGTCATTGCATGTGTGTTCTTTTCACATACCATATATGAATCCACTAGTGTCATTGCATGTGTCCTCTTTTCACAATCCACCTATGGATCCACCAGTGTCATTGCATGTGTGTTCTTTTTACTAACAACAACTAGAGTCATTTCAGGACTGTTCTTTTCACATACCACATATGGATCCACCAGGGTCATTGCATGTGTGTTCTTTTCACAATCCACCTATGGATCCACCAGTGTCATTGCATGTGTGTTCTTTTTACTAACAACAACCAGAGTCATTGAAATGTGTGTTCTCTTTACAGACCACACATGGATCCACCAGTGTCATTGCATGTGTGCTCTTTTCACAAGCCACCTATGGATCCACCAATGTCATTGCATGTGTGTTCTTTTTACTAACAACAACTAGAGTCATTGAAATGTGTGTTCTGTTCACATACCACCTATGGATCCACTAGTGTCATTGAAATGTGTGTTCTCTTCAGAGACCACACATGGATCCAGCAGTGTCATTGCATGTGTGTTCTTTTTACTAACAACAACTGGAGTCATTGCATGTGTGTTCTTTTCACATACCACATATGTATCCACTAGTGTCATTGCATGTGTTCTCTTTTCACAATCCACCTATGGATCCACCAGTGTCATTGCATGTGTGTTCTTTTTACTAACAACAACCAGGTCATTGAAATGTGTATTCTTTTCACATACCACCTATGGATCCACCAGTGTCATTGCATGTGTGTTCTTTTCACAATGCACCTATGGATCCACCAGTGTCATTGCATGTGTGTTATTTTTACTAACAACAACCAGAGTCATTGCACGTGTGTTGTTTTCACATACCACATATGTATCCACCTGTGTCATTGCATGTGTGTTCTTTTCCCAATCCACCTATGGATCCACCAGTGTCATTGCATGTGTGTTCTTTTTACTAACAACAAGAAGAGTCAGTGAAATGTGTGTTCTTTTCACATACCACCTATGGATCCACCAGTGTCATTGCATGTGTGTTCTTTTCACAATCCACCTATGGATCCACCGGTGTCATTGCATGTGTGTTCTTTTTACTAACAACAACCAGAGTCATTGCATGTGTGTTGTTTTCACATACCACATATGGATCCACCGGTGTCATTGAAATATGTGTTCTCTTCAGAGACCACACATGGATCCACCAGTGTCATTGCATGTGTGTTGTTTTAACTAACAACAACCAGAGTCATTGCATGTGTGTTCTTTTTACATACCACATATGGATCCACGAGTGTCATTGCATGTGTGTTATTTCACACTCCACCTATGGATCCACCAGTGTCATTGCATGTGTGTTCTTTTTACTAACAACAACTAGAGTCATTTCATGACTGTTTTTTTCACATAGCATATATGGATCCACCTGTGTCATTGCATGTTTGTTCTTTTTACTAACAACAACCAGAGTCACTGCATGTGTGTTCTCTTCAGAGACCACACATGGATCCAGCAGTGTCATTGCATGTGTGTTCTTTTCACAATCCACCTATGGATCCACCAATGTTATTGCATGTGTGTTCTTTTTACTAACAACAACCAGACTCATTTCATGACTGTTCTTTTCACATACCACATATGGATCCAAGAGTGTCATTGAAATGTGTGTTCTCTTTGGAGACCACACATGGATCCACCAGTGTCATTGCATGTGTGTTCTTTTTACTAACAACAACTAGAGTCATTGCATGTGTGTTCTTTTCGCATACCACATATGGATCCACCAGTGTCATTGCATGTGTCCTCTTTTCACAATCCACCTATGGATGCACCAGTGTCATTCCATGTGTGTTCTTTTTACTAACAACAACCAGATTCATTGCATGTGTGTTCTTTTCACATACCACATATGGATCCACCAGTGTCATTGCATGTGTGTTCTTTTCACAATCACCTATGGCTCCACCAGTGTCATTGCATGTGTGTTCTTTTTACTAACAACAACCAGAGTCATTGCACGTGTGTTGTTTTCACATTACACATATGGATCCACCAGTGTCATTGCATGTGTGTTCTTTTCTCAATCCACCTATGGATCCACCAGTGTCATTGCATGTGTGTTCTTTTTACTAACAACAAGAAGAGTCATTGAAATGTGTGTTCTTTTCACATACCACCTATGGATCCACCAGTGTCATTGCATGTGTGTTCTTTTAACAATCCACCTATGGATCCACCAGTGTCATTGCATGTGTGTTCTTTTTACTAACAACAACCAGAGTGATTGCATGTGTGTTGTTTTCACATACCACATATGGATCCACCGGTGTCATTGAAATGTGTGTTCTCTTCAGATACCACACATGGATCCACCAGTGTCATTGCATGTGCGTTGTTTTTACTAACAACAACCAGAGTCATTGCATGTGTGTTCTTTTTACATACCATATATGGATCCACCAGTGTCATTGCATGTGTGTTATTTCACACTCCACCTAATGATCCACCAGTGTCATTGCATGTGTGTTCTTTTTACTAACAACAACTAGAGTCATTTCATGACTGTTCTTTTCACATAGCACATATGGATCCACCAGTGTCATTGCATGTTTGTTCTTTTTACTAACAACAACCAGAGTCACTGCATGTGTGTTCTCTTCAGAGACAACACATGGATCCAGCAGTGTCATTGCATGTGTGTTCTTTTCACAATCCACCTATGGATCCACCAATGTTATTGCATGTGTGTTCTTTTTACTAACAACAACCAGAGTCATTTCATGACTGTTGTTTTCACATACCACATATGGATCCACCAGTGTCATTGCATGTGTGCTCTTTTCACAATCCACCTATGGATGCACCAGTGTCATTCCATGTGTGCTCTTTTTACTAACAACAACCAGAGTCATTGCATGTGTGTTCTTTTCACATACCACATATGGATCCACCAGTATCATTGCATGTGTGTTCTTTTAACTAACAACACCCAGAGTCATTGAAATGTGTGTTCTCTTTAGAGACCACACATGGATCCACGAGTGTCATTGCATGTGTGTTCTTTTTACTAACAACAACTAGAGTCATTGAAATGTGTGTTCTTTTCACATACCACATATGGATCCACCAGTGTCATTGCATGTGTGTTTTTTACTAACAACAACTAGAGTCATTGCATGTGTGTTCTCTTTACTAACAACAACCAGAGTCATTGAAATGTGTGTTCTCTTTAGATACCACACATGGATCCACTAGTGTCATTGCATGTGTTTTCTTTTTCCTAACAACAACCAGAGTAATTGAAATGTGTGTTCTCTTCAGAGACCACACATGGATCCACCAGTGTCATTACATGTGTGTTCTTTTTACTAACAACAACTAGAGTCATTGAAATGTGTATTCTTTTCACATACCACCTATGGATCCACCAGTGTCATTGCATGTGTGTTCTTTTCACAATCCACCTATGGATCCACAAGTGTCATTGCATGTGTGTTCTTTTTACTAACAACAACCAGAGTCATTGCACGTGTGTTGTTTTCACATACCACATATGGATCCACCAGTGTCATTGCATGTGTGTTCTTTTCTCAATCCACCTATGGATCCACCAGTGTCATTGCATGTGTGTTCTTTTTACTAACAACAAGAAGAGTCATTGAAATGTGTGTTCTTTTCACATACCACCTATGGATCCACCAGTGTCATTGCATGTGTGTTCTTTTAACAATCCACCTATGGATCCACCAGTGTCATTGCATGTGTGTTCTTTTTACTAACAACAACCAGAGTGATTGCATGTGTGTTGTTTTCACATACCACATATGGATCCACCGGTGTCATTGAAATGTGTGTTCTCTTCAGATACCACACATGGATCCACCAGTGTCATTGCATGTGCGTTGTTTTTACTAACAACAACCAGAGTCATTGGATGTGTGTTCTTTTTACATACCATATATGGATCCACCAGTGTCATTGCATGTGTGTTATTTCACACTCCACCTAATGATCCACCAGTGTCATTGCATGTGTGTTCTTTTTACTAACAACAACTAGAGTCATTTCATGACTGTTCTTTTCACATAGCACATATGGATCCACCAGTGTCATTGCATGTTTGTTCTTTTTACTAACAACAACCAGAGTCACTGCATGTGTGTTCTCTTCAGAGACAACACATGGATCCAGCAGTGTCATTGCATGTGTGTTCTTTTCACAATCCACCTATGGATCCACCAATGTTATTGCATGTGTGTTCTTTTTACTAACAACAACCAGAGTCATTTCATGACTGTTGTTTTCACATACCACAGATGGATCCACCAGTGTCATTGCATGTGTGTTCTTTTCACAATCCACCTATGGATCCACCAGTGTCATTGCATGTGTGCTCTTTTCACAATCCACCTATGGATGCACCAGTGTCATTCCATGTGTGTTCTTTTTACTAACAACAACTAGAGTCATTGCATGTGTGTTCTTTTCACATACCACATATGGATCCACCCGTGTCATTGCATGTGTGTTCTTTTCACAATCACCTATGGCTCCACCAGTGTCATTGCATGTGTGTTCTTTTTACTAACAACAACCAGAGTCATTGAAATGTGTGTTCTTTTCACATACCACCTATGGATCCACCAGTGTCATTCCATGTGTGTTCTTTTCACAATCCACCTATGGATCCACCAGTGTCATTGCATGTGTGTTCTTTTTACTAACAACAACCAGAGTCATTGCATGTGTGTTCTTTTCACATACCACATATGGATCCACTAGTGTCATTGCATGTGTGTTCTTTTTAATAAAAACGCTCAGAGTCATTGAAATGTGTGTTCTCTTTAGAGACCACACATGGATCCACGAGTGTCATTGCATGTGTGTTCTTTTTACTAACAACAACTAGAGTCATTGAAATGTGTGTTCTTTTCACATACCACATATGGATCCACCAGTGTCATTGCATGTGTGTTCTTTTTACTAACAACAACAAGAGTCATTGCATGTGTGTTCTCTTTACTAACAACAACCAGAGTCATTGAAATGTGTGTTCTCTTTAGATACCACACATCGAACCAATAGTGTCATTGAAATGTGTGTTCGCTTCAGAGACCACACATGGATCCACCAGTGTCATTACATGTCTGTTCTTTTTACTAACAACAACTGGAGTCACTGCATGTGTGTTCTCTTCAGAGACTTCAGAGACCATACATGGATCCAGCAGTGTCATTGCATGTGTGTTCTTTTCACAATCCACCTATGGATCCACCAGTGTTATTGCATGTGTGTTCTTTTTACTAACAACAACTAGAGTCATTTCATGACTGTTCTTTTCACATACCACATATGGATCCACGAGTGTCATTGAAATGTGTGTTCTCTTCAGAGACCACACATGGATCCACCAGTGTCATTGCATGTGTGTTGTTTTTACTAACAACAACCAGAGTCATGGCATGTTTGTTCTTTTCACATACCACATATGGATCCACCAGTGTCATTGCATGTGTGTTCTTTCACACTCCACCTATGGATCCACCAGTGTCATTGCATGTGTGTTCTTTTTACTAACAACAACTAGAGTCATTTCATGACTGTTCTTTTCACATACCTCATATGGATCCACCAGTGTCATTGCGTGTGTGTTCTTTTTACTAACAACAACCAGAGTCACTTCATGTGTGTTCTCTTTAGAGACCACACATGGA
Organism: Avena sativa; assembly: GCA_916181665.1. Lineage (NCBI taxonomy): Eukaryota > Viridiplantae > Streptophyta > Magnoliopsida > Poales > Poaceae > Avena > Avena sativa. The sequence continues at coordinate 36,298,453 of OV702290.1, forward strand.
TCCAGCAGTGTCATTGCATGTGTGTTCTTTTCACAATCCACCTATGGATCCACCAGTGTTATTGCATGTGTGTTCTTTTTACTAACAACAACTGGAGTCATTTCATGACTGTTCTTTTCACATACCACATATGGATCCACGAGTGTCATTGAAATGTGTGTTCTCTTTAGAGACCACACATGGATCCAGCAGTGTCATTGCATGTGTGTTCTTTTTACTAACAACAACTGGAGTCATTGCATGTGTGTTCTTTTCACATACCACATATGGATCCACCAGTGTCATTGCATGTGTGCTCTTTTCACAATCCACCTATGGATGCACCAGTGTCATTCCATGTGTGTTGTTTTTACTAACAACAACCAGAGTCATTGCATGTGTGTTGTTTTCACATACCACATATGGATCCACCAGTGCCATTGCATGCGTGCTCTTTTCACAATCCACCTATGGATCCACAGTGTCATTGCATGTGTGTTCTTTTTACTAACAACAACTTGAGTCATTTCATGACTGTTCTTTTCACATATCACATATGGATCCAATAGTGTCATTGAAATATGTGTTCTCTTCAGAGACCACACATGGATCCACCAGTGTCATTGCATGTGTGTTCTTTTCACTAACATCAACCAGAGTCATTGAAATGTGTGTTCTCTTCAGAGACCACACATGGATCCACTAGTGTCATTGCATGTGTGCTCTTTTCACAATCCACCTATGTATCCACCAGTGTCATCGCATGTGTGTTCTTTTTTACTAACAACAACCAGAGTCATTGAAATGTGTGTTCTTTTCACATACCACCTATGGATCCACCAGTGTTATTGCATGTGTGTTCTTTTCACAATCCACCTATGGATCCACCAGTGTCATTGCATGTGTGTTGTTTTTACTAACAACCAGAGTCATTGCATGTGTGTTCTTTTCACATACCACATATGGATCCACCGGTGTCATTGAAATGTGTGTTCTCTTCAGAGACCACACATGGATCCACCAGTGTCATTGCATGTGTGTTGTTTTTACTAACAACAACCAGAGTCATGGCATGTGTGTTCTCTTCAGAGACCACACATGGATCCACCAGTGTCATTGCATGTGTGTTGTTTTTACTAACAACAACCAGAGTCATGGCATGTGTGTTCTTTTCACATACCACATATGGATCCACCAGTGTCATTGCATGTGTGTTCTTTCACACTCCACCTATGGATCCACCGGTGTCATTGCATGTGTGTTCTTTTTACTAACAACAACTAGAGTCATATCATGACTGTTCTTTTCACATACCTCATATGGATCCACCAGTGTCATTGCATGTGTGTTCTTTTTACTAACAACAACCAGAGTCACTGCATGTGTGTTCTCTTCAGAGACTTCAGAGACCACACATGGATCCGGCAGTGTCATTGCATGTGTGTTCTTTTCACAATCCACCTATGGATCCACCAGTGTTATTGCATGTGTGTTCTTTTTACTAACAACAACTAGAGTCATTTCATGACTGTTCTTTTCACATACCACATATGGATCCACGAGTGTCATTGAAATGTGTGTTCTCTTTAGAGACCACACATGGATCCACCAGTGTCATTGCATGTGTGTTCTTTTCACAATCCACCTATGGATGCACCAGTGTCATTCCATGTGTGCTCTTTTTACTAACAACAACCAGAGTCATTGCATGTGTGTTCTTTTCACATACCACATATGGATCCACCAGTGTCATTGCATGTGTGCTCTTTTCACAATCCACCTATGGATGCACCAGTGTCATTCCATGTGTGTTCTTTTTACTAACAACAACTAGAGTCATTGCATGTGTGTTCTTTTCACATACCACATATGGATCCACCCGTGTCATTGCATGTGTGTTCTTTTCACAATCACCTATGGCTCCACCAGTGTCATTGCATGTGTGTTCTTTTTACTAACAACAACCAGAGTCATTGAAATGTGTGTTCTTTTCACATACCACCTATGGATCCACCAGTGTCATTCCATGTGTGTTCTTTTCACAATCCACCTATGGATCCACCAGTGTCATTGCATGTGTGTTCTTTTTACTAACAACAACCAGAGTCATTGCATGTGTGTTCTTTTCACATACCACATATGGATCCACTAGTGTCATTGCATGTGTGTTCTTTTTAATAAAAACACTCAGAGTCATTGAAATGTGTGTTCTCTTTAGAGACCACACATGGATCCACGAGTGTCATTGCATGTGTGTTCTTTTTACTAACAACAACTAGAGTCATTGAAATGTGTGTTCTTTTCACATACCACATATGGATCCACCAGTGTCATTGCATGTGTGTTCTTTTTACTAACAACAACAAGAGTCATTGCATGTGTGTTCTCTTTACTAACAACAACCAGAGTCATTGAAATGTGTGTTCTCTTTAGATACCACACATGGATCCACCAGTGTCATTGCATGTGTGTTCTTTTCACAATCCACCTATGGATGCACCAGTGTCATTCCATGTGTGCTCTTTTTACTAACAACAACCAGAGTCATTGCATGTGTGTTCTTTTCACATACCACATATGGATCCACCAGTGTCATTGCATGTGTGCTCTTTTCACAATCCACCTATGGATGCACCAGTGTCATTCCATGTGTGTTCTTTTTACTAACAACAACTAGAGTCATTGCATGTGTGTTCTTTTCACATACCACATATGGATCCACCCGTGTCATTGCATGTGTGTTCTTTTCACAATCACCTATGGCTCCACCAGTGTCATTGCATGTGTGTTCTTTTTACTAACAACAACCAGAGTCATTGAAATGTGTGTTCTTTTCACATACCACCTATGGATCCACCAGTGTCATTCCATGTGTGTTCTTTTCACAATCCACCTATGGATCCACCAGTGTCATTGCATGTGTGTTCTTTTTACTAACAACAACCAGAGTCATTGCATGTGTGTTCTTTTCACATACCACATATGGATCCACTAGTGTCATTGCATGTGTGTTCTTTTTAATAAAAACACTCAGAGTCATTGAAATGTGTGTTCTCTTTAGAGACCACACATGGATCCACGAGTGTCATTGCATGTGTGTTCTTTTTACTAACAACAACTAGAGTCATTGAAATGTGTGTTCTTTTCACATACCACATATGGATCCACCAGTGTCATTGCATGTGTGTTCTTTTTACTAACAACAACAAGAGTCATTGCATGTGTGTTCTCTTTACTAACAACAACCAGAGTCATTGAAATGTGTGTTCTCTTTAGATACCACACATCGATCCAATAGTGTCATTGAAATGTGTGTTCGCTTCAGAGACCACACATGGATCCACCAGTGTCATTACATGTCTGTTCTTTTTACTAACAACAACTGGAGTCACTGCATGTGTGTTCTCTTCAGAGACTTGAGAGACCATACATGGATCCAACAGTGTCATTGCATGTGTGTTCTTTTCACAATCCACCTATGGATCCACCAGTGTTATTGCATGTGTGTTCTTTTTACTAACAACAACTAGAGTCATTTCATGACTGTTCTTTTCACATACCACATATGGATCCACGAGTGTCATTGAAATGTGTGTTCTCTTCAGAGACCACACATGGATCCACCAGTGTCATTGCATGTGTGTTGTTTTTACTAACAACAACCAGAGTCATGGCATGTTTGTTCTTTTCACATACCACATATGGATCCACCAGTGTCATTGCATGTGTGTTCTTTCACACTCCACCTATGGATCCACCAGTGTCATTGCATGTGTGTTCTTTTTACTAACAACAACTAGAGTCATTTCATGACTATTCTTTTCACATACCTCATATGGATCCACCAGTGTCATTGCATGTGTGTTCTTTTTACTAACAACAACCAGAGTCACTGCATGTGTGTTCTCTTTAGAGACCACACATGGATCCAGCAATGTCATTGCATGTGTGTTCTTTTCACAATCCACCTATGGATCCACCAGTGTTATTGCATGTGTGTTCTTTTTACTAACAACAACTAGAGTCATTTCATGACTGTTCTTTTCACATACCACATATGGATCCACGAGTGTCATTGAAATCTGTGTTCTCTTTAGAGACCACACATGGATCCACTAGTGTCATTGCATGTGTGTTCTTTTTACTAACAACAACTGGAGTCATTGCATGTGTGTTCTTTTCACATACCACATATGGATCCATCAGTGTCATTCCATGTGTGCTCTTTTCACAATCCACCTATGGATGCACCAGTGTCATTCCATGTGTGTTCTTTTTACTAACAACAACCAGAGTCATTGCATGTGTGTTGTTTTCACATACCACATATGGATCCACCAGTGCCATTGCATGCGTGCTCTTTTCACAATCCACCTATGGATCCACAGTGTCATTGCATGTGTGTTCTTTTTACTAACAACAACTTGAGTCATTTCATGACTGTTCTTTTCACATATCACATATGGATCCAACAGTGTCATTGAAATCTGTGTTCTCTTCAGAGACCACACATGGATCCACCAGTGTCATTGCATGTGTGTTCTTTTCACTAACATCAACCAGAGTCATTGAAATGTGTGTTCTCTTCAGAGACCACACATGGATCCACTAGTGTCATTGCATGTGTGCTCTTTTCACAATCCACCTATGTATCAACCAGTGTCATCGCATGTGTGTTCTTTTTTACTAACAACAACCAGAGTCATTGCATGTGTGTTCTTTTCACATACCACATATGGATCCACCAGTGTCATTGCATGTGTGCTCTTTTCACAATCCACCTATGGATGCACCAGTGTCATTCCATGTGTGTTCTTTTTACTAACAACAACTAGAGTCATTGCATGTGTGTTCTTTTCACATACCACATATGGATCCACCCGTGTCATTGCATGTGTGTTCTTTTCACAATCCACCTATGGATGCACCAGTGTCATTCCATGTGTGTTCTTTTTACTAACAACAACTAGAGTCATTGCATGTGTGTTCTTTTCACATACCACATATGGATCCACCCGTGTCATTGCATGTGTGTTCTTTTCACAATCACCTATGGCTCCACCAGTGTCATTGCATGTGTGTTCTTTTTACTAACAACAACCAGAGTCATTGAAATGTGTGTTCTTTTCACATACCACCTATGGATCCACCAGTGTCATTCCATGTGTGTTCTTTTCACAATCCACCTATGGATCCACCAGTGTCATTGCATGTGTGTTCTTTTTACTAACAACAACCAGAGTCATTGCATGTGTGTTCTTTTCACATACCACATATGGATCCACGAGTGTCATTGAAATGTGTGTTCTCTTTAGAGACCACACATGGATCCACCAGTGTCATTGCATGTGTGTTCTTTTCACAATCCACCTATGGATGCACCAGTGTCATTCCATGTGTGCTCTTTTTACTAACAACAACCAGAGTCATTGCATGTGTGTTCTTTTCACATACCACATATGGATCCACCAGTGTCATTGCATGTGTGCTCTTTTCACAATCCACCTATGGATGCACCAGTGTCATTCCATGTGTGTTCTTTTTACTAACAACAACCAGAGTCATTGCATGTGTGTTGTTTTCACATACCACATATGGATCCACCAGTGTCATTGCATGCGTGCTCTTTTCACAATCCACCTATGGATCCACCAGTGTCATTGCATGTGTGTTCTTTTTACTAACAACAACTTGAGTCATTTCATGACTGTTCTTTTCACATACCACATATGGATCCAACAGTGTCATTGAAATCTGTGTTCTCTTCAGAGACCACACATGGATCCACCAGTGTCATTGCATGTGTGTTCTTTTCACTAACATCAACCAGAGTCATTGAAATGTGTGTTCTCTTCAGAGACCACACATGGATCCACTAGTGTCATTGCATGTGTGCTCTTTTCACAATCCACCTATGTATCCACCAGTGTCATCGCATGTGTGTTCTTTTTTACTAACAACAACCAGAGTCATTGAAATGTGTGTTCTTTTCACATACCACCTATGGATCCACCAGTGTTATTGCATGTGTGTTCTTTTCACAATCCACCTATGGATCCACCAGTGTCATTGCATGTGTGTTGTTTTTACTAACAACCAGAGTCATTGCATGTGTGTTCTTTTCACATACCACATATGGATCCACCGGTGTCATTGAAATGTGTGTTCTCTTCAGAGACCACACATGGATCCACCAGTGTCATTGCATGTGTGTTGTTTTTACTAACAACAACCAGAGTCACGACATGTGTGTTCTCTTCAGAGACCACACATGGATCCACCAGTGTCATTGCATGTGTGTTGTTTTTACTAACAACAACCAGAGTCATGGCATGTGTGTTCTTTTCACATACCACATATGGATCCAGCAGTGTCATTGCATGTGTGTTCTTTCACACTCCACCTATGGATCCACCGGTGTCATTGCATGTGTGTTCTTTTTACTAACAACAACTAGAGTCATATCATGACTGTTCTTTTCACATACCTCATATGGATCCACCAGTGTCATTGCATGTGTGTTCTTTTTACTAACAACAACCAGAGTCACTGCATGTGTGTTCTCTTCAGAGACTTCGGAGACCACACATGGATCCAGCAGTGTCATTGCATGTGTGTTCTTTTCACAATCCACCTATGGATCCACCAGTGTTATTGCATGTGTGTTCTTTTTACTAACAACAACTAGAGTCATTTCATGACTGTTCTTTTCACATACCACATATGGATCCACGAGTGTCATTGAAATGTGTGTTCTCTTTAGAGACCACACATGGATCCACCAGTGTCATTGCATGTGTGTTCTTTTCACAATCCACCTATGGATGCACCAGTGTCATTCCATGTGTTCTCTTTTTACTAACAACAACCAGAGTCATTGCATGTGTGTTCTTTTCACATACCACATATGGATCCACCAGTGTCATTGCATGTGTGCTCTTTTCACAATCCACCTATGGATGCACCAGTGTCATTCCATGTGTGTTCTTTTTACTAACAACAACTAGAGTCATTGCATGTGTGTTATTTTCACATACCACATATGGATCCACCCGTGTCATTGCATCTGTGTTCTTTTCACAATCACCTATGGCTCCACCAGTGTCATTGCATGTGTGTTCTTTTTACTAACAACAACCAGAGTCATTGAAATGTGTGTTCTTTTCACATACCACCTATGGATCCACCAGTGTCATTCCATGTGTGTTCTTTTCACAATCCACCTATGGATCCACCAGTGTCATTGCATGTGTGTTCTTTTTACTAACAACAACCAGAGTCATTGCATGTGTGTTCTTTTCACATACCACATATGGATCCACTAGTGTCATTGCATGTGTGTTCTTTTTAATAAAAACACTCAGAGTCATTGAAATGTGTGTTCTCTTTAGAGACCACACATGGATCCACGAGTGTCATTGCATGTGTGTTCTTTTTACTAACAACAACTAGAGTCATTGAAATGTGTGTTCTTTTCACATACCACATATGGATCCACCAGTGTCATTGCATGTGTGTTCTTTTTACTAACAACAACAAGAGTCATTGCATGTGTGTTCTCTTTACTAACAACAACCAGAGTCATTGAAATGTGTGTTCTCTTTAGATACCACACATGGATCCAATAGTGTCATTGAAATGTGTGTTCGCTTCAGATACCACACATGGATCCACCAGTGTCATTACATGTCTGTTCTTTTTACTAACAACAACTGGAGTCACTGCATGTGTGTTCTCTTCAGAGACTTCAGAGACCATACATGGATCCAGCAGTGTCAATGCATGTGTGTTCTTTTCACAATCCACCTATGGATCCACCAGTGTTATTGCATGTGTGTTCTTTTTACTAACAACAACTAGAGTCATTTCATGACTGTTCTTTTCACATACCACATATGGATCCACGAGTGTCATTGAAATGTGTGTTCTCTTCAGAGACCACACATGGATCCACCAGTGTCATTGCATGTGTGTTGTTTTTACTAACAACAACCAGAGTCATGGCATGTGTGTTCTTTTCACATACCACATATGGATCCACCAGTGTCATTGCATGTGTGTTCTTTCACACTCCACCTATGGATCCACCAGTGTCATTGCATGTGTGTTCTTTTTACTAACAACAACTAGAGTCATTTCATGACTATTCTTTTCACATACCTCATATGGATCCACCAGTGTCATTGCATGTGTGTTCTTTTTACTAACAACAACCAGAGTCACTGCATGTGTGTTCTCTTCAGAGACTTCGGAGACCACACATGGATCCAGCAGTGTCATTGCATGTGTGTTCTTTTCACAATCCACCTATGGATCCACCAGTGTTATTGCATGTGTGTTCTTTTTACTAACAACAACTAGAGTCATTGCATGACTGTTCTTTTCACATACCACATATGGATCCACGAGTGTCATTGAAATGTGTGTTCTCTTTAGAGACCACACATGGATCCACCAGTGTCATTGCATGTGTGTTCTTTTCACAATCCACCTATGGATGCACCAGTGTCATTCCATGTGTTCTCTTTTTACTAACAACAACCAGAGTCATTGCATGTGTGTTCTTTTCACATACCACATATGGATCCACCAGTGTCATTGCATGTGTGCTCTTTTCACAATCCACCTATGGATGCACCAGTGTCATTCCATGTGTGTTCTTTTTACTAACAACAACTAGAGTCATTGCATGTGTGTTATTTTCACATACCACATATGGATCCACCCGTGTCATTGCATCTGTGTTCTTTTCACAATCACCTATGGCTCCACCAGTGTCATTGCATGTGTGTTCTTTTTACTAACAACAACCAGAGTCATTGAAATGTGTGTTCTTTTCACATACCACCTATGGATCCACCAGTGTCATTCCATGTGTTCTCTTTTTACTAACAACAACCAGAGTCATTGCATGTGTGTTCTTTTCACATACCACATATGGATCCACCAGTGTCATTGCATGTGTGCTCTTTTCACAATCCACCTATGGATGCACCAGTGTCATTCCATGTGTGTTCTTTTTACTAACAACAACTAGAGTCATTGCATGTGTGTTATTTTCACATACCACATATGGATCCACCCGTGTCATTGCATGTGTGTTCTTTTCACAATCCACCTATGGATCCACCAGTGTCATTGCATGTGTGTTCTTTTTACTAACAACAACCAGAGTCATTGCATGCGTGTTCTTTTCACATACCACATATGGATCCACTAGTGTCATTGCATGTGTGTTCTTTTTAATAAAAACACTCAGAGTCATTGAAATGTGTGTTCTCTTTAGAGACCACACATGGATCCACGAGTGTCATTGCATGTGTGTTCTTTTTACTAACAACAACTAGAGTCATTGAAATGTGTGTTCTTTTCACATACCACATATGGATCCACCAGTGTCATTGCATGTGTGTTCTTTTTACTAACAACAACAAGAGTCATTGCATGTGTGTTCTCTTTACTAACAACAACCAGAGTCATTGAAATGTGTGTTCTCTTTAGATACCACACATGGATCCAATAGTGTCATTGAAATGTGTGTTCGCTTCAGATACCACACATGGATCCACCAGTGTCATTACATGTCTGTTCTTTTTACTAACAACAACTGGAGTCACTGCATGTGTGTTCTCTTAAGAGACTTCAGAGACCATACATGGATCCAGCAGTGTCAATGCATGTGTGTTCTTTTCACAATCCACCTATGGATCCACCAGTGTTATTGCATGTGTGTTCTTTTTACTAACAACAACTAGAGTCATTTCATGACTGTTCTTTTCACATACCACATATGGATCCACGAGTGTCATTGAAATGTGTGTTCTCTTCAGAGACCACACATGGATCCACCAGTGTCATTGCATGTGTGTTGTTTTTACTAACAACAACCAGAGTCATGGCATGTGTGTTCTTTTCACATACCACATATGGATCCACCAGTGTCATTGCATGTGTGTTCTTTCACACTCCACCTATGGATCCACCAGTGTCATTGCATGTGTGTTCTTTTTACTAACAACAACTAGAGTCATTTCATGACTGTTCTTTTCACATACCTCATATGGATCCACCAGTGTCATTGCATGTGTGTTCTTTTTACTAACAACAACCAGAGTCACTTCATGTGTGTTCTCTTTAGAGACCACACAGTGATCCAGCAGTGTCATTGCATGTGTGTTCTTTTCACAATCCACCTATGGATCCACCAGTGTTATTGCATGTGTGTTCTTTTTACTAACAACAACTAGAGTCATTTCATGACTGTTCTTTTCACATACCACATATGGATCCACGAGTGTCATTGAAATGTGTGTTCTCTTTAGAGACCACACATGGATCCACCAGTGTCATTGCATGTGTGTTCTTTTTACTAACAACAACTGGAGTCATTGCATGTGTGTTCTTTTCACATACCACATATGGATCCACAAGTGTCATTGCATGTGTGCTCTTTTCACAATCCACCTATGGATGCACCAGTGTCATTCCATGTGTGTTCTTTTTACTAACAACAACCAGAGTCATTGCATGTGTGTTGTTTTCACGTACCACATATGGATCCACCAGTGTCATTGCATGCGTGTTCTTTTCACAATCCACCTATGGATGCACCAGTGTCATTCCATGTGTGTTCTTTTTACTAACAACAACCAGAGTCATTGCATGTGTGTTCTCTTTAGAGACCACACATGGATCCAGCAGTGTCATTGCATGTGTGTTCTTTTCACAATCCACCTATGGATCCACCAGTGTTATTGCATGTGTGTTCTTTTTACTAACAACAACTAGAGTCATTTCATGACTGTTCTTTTCACATACCACATATGGATCCACCAGTGTCATTGCATGCGTGCTCTTTTCACAATCCACCTATGGATCCACCAGTGTCATTGCATGTGTGTTCTTTTTACTAACAACAACTTGAGTCATTTCATGACTGTTCTTTTCACATACCACATATGGATCCAACAGTGTCATTGAAATCTGTGTTCTCTTCAGAGACCACACATGGATCCACCAGTGTCATTGCATGTGTGTTCTTTTCACTAACATCAACCAGAGTCATTGAAATGTGTGTTCTCTTCAGAGACCACACATGGATCCACTAGTGTCATTGCATGTGTGCTCTTTTCACAATCCACCTATGTATCCACCAGTGTCATCGCATGTGTGTTCTTTTTTACTAACAACAACCAGAGTCATTGAAATGTGTGTTCTTTTCACATACCACCTATGGATCCACCAGTGTTATTGCATGTGTGTTCTTTTCACAATCCACCTATGGACCCACCAGTGTCATTGCATGTGTGTTGTTTTTACTAACAACCAGAGTCATTGCATGTGTGTTCTTTTCACATACCACATATGGATCCACCGGTGTCATTGAAATGTGTGTTCTCTTCAGAGACCACTCATGGATCCACCAGTGTCATTGCATGTGTGTTGTTTTTACTAACAACAAGAGTCATGGCATGTGTGTTCTCTTCAGAGACCACACATGGATCCACCAGTGTCATTGCATGTGTGTTGTGTTTACTAACAACAACCAGAGTCATGGCATGTGTGTTCTTTTCACATACCACATATGGATCCACCAGTGTCATTGCATGTGTGTTCTTTCACACTCCACCTATGGATCCACCGGTGTCATTGCATGTGTGTTCTTTTTACTAACAACAACTAGAGTCATATCATGACTGTTCTTTTCACATACCTCATATGGATCCACCAGTGTCATTGCATGTGTGTTCTTTTTACTAACAACCAGAGTCACTGCATGTGTGTTCTCTTCGGAGACTTCAGAGACCACACAGTGATCCAGCAGTGTCATTGCATGTGTGTTCTTTTCACAATCCACCTATGGATCCACCAGTGTTATTGCATGTGTGTTCTTTTTACTAACAACAACTAGAGTCATTTCATGACTGTTCTTTTCACATACCACATATGGATCCACGAGTGTCATTGAAATGTGTGTTCTCTTTAGAGACCACACATGGATCCACCAGTGTCATTGCATGTGTGTTCTTTTTACTAACAACAACTGGAGTCATTGCATGTGTGTTCTTTTCACATACCACATATGGATCCACAAGTGTCATTGCATGTGTGCTCTTTTCACAATCCACCTATGGATGCACCAGTGTCATTCCATGTGTGTTCTTTTTACTAACAACAACCAGAGTCATTGCATGTGTGTTGTTTTCACATACCACATATGGATCCACCAGTGTCATTGCATGCGTGTTCTTTTCACAATCCACCTATGGATGCACCAGTGTCATTCCATGTGTGTTCTTTTTACTAACAACAACCAGAGTCATTGCATGTGTGTTGTTTTCACATACCACATATGGATCCACCAGTGTCATTGCATGCGTGCTCTTTTCACAATCCACCTATGGATCCACCAGTGTCATTGCATGTGTGTTCTTTTTACTAACAACAACTTGAGTCATTTCATGACTGTTCTTTTCACATACCACATATGGATCCAACAGTGTCATTGAAATCTGTGTTCTCTTCAGAGACCACACATGGATCCACCAGTGTCATTGCATGTGTGTTCTTTTCACTAACATCAACCAGAGTCATTGAAATGTGTGTTCTCTTCAGAGACCACACATGGATCCACTAGTGTCATTGCATGTGTGCTCTTTTCACAATCCACCTATGTATCCACCAGTGTCATCGCATGTGTGTTCTTTTTTACTAACAACAACCAGAGTCATTGAAATGTGTGTTCTTTTCACATACCACCTATGGATCCACCAGTGTTATTGCATGTGTGTTCTTTTCACAATCCACCTATGGACCCACCAGTGTCATTGCATGTGTGTTGTTTTTACTAACAACCAGAGTCATTGCATGTGTGTTCTTTTCACATACCACATATGGATCCACCGGTGTCATTGAAATGTGTGTTCTCTTCAGAGACCACTCATGGATCCACCAGTGTCATTGCATGTGTGTTGTTTTTACTAACAACAACAAGAGTCATGGCATGTGTGTTCTCTTCAGAGACCACACATGGATCCACCAGTGTCATTGCATGTGTGTTGTGTTTACTAACAACAACCAGAGTCATGGCATGTGTGTTCTTTTCACATACCACATATGGATCCACCAGTGTCATTGCATGTGTGTTCTTTCACACTCCACCTATGGATCCACCGGTGTCATTGCATGTGTGTTCTTTTTACTAACAACAACTAGAGTCATATCATGACTGTTCTTTTCACATACCTCATATGGATCCACCAGTGTCATTGCATGTGTGTTCTTTTTACTAACAACAACCAGAGTCACTGCATGTGTGTTCTCTTCGGAGACTTCAGAGACCACACAGTGATCCAGCAGTGTCATTGCATGTGTGTTCTTTTCACAATCCACCTATGGATCCACCAGTGTTATTGCATGTGTGTTCTTTTTACTAACAACAACTAGAGTCATTTCATGACTGTTCTTTTCACATACCACATATGGATCCACGAGTGTCATTGAAATGTGTGTTCTCTTTAGAGACCACACATGGATCCACCAGTGTCATTGCATGTGTGTTCTTTTTACTAACAACAACTAGAGTCATTGCATGTGTGTTCTTTTCACATACCACATATGGATCCACAAGTGTCATTGGATGTGTGCTCTTTTCACAATCCACCTATGGATGCACCAGTGTCATTCCATGTGTGTTCTTTTTACTAACAACAACCAGAGTCATTGCATGTGTGTTGTTTTCACATACCACATATGGATCCACCAGTGTCATTGCATGCGTGTTCTTTTCACAATCCACCTATGGATGCACCAGTGTCATTCCATGTGTGTTCTTTTTACTAACAACAACCAGAGTCATTGCATGTGTGTTGTTTTCACATACCACATATGGATCCACCAGTGTCATTGCATGCGTGCTCTTTTCACAATCCACCTATGGATCCACCAGTGTCATTGCATGTGTGTTGTTTTTACTAACAACAACAAGAGTCATGGCATGTGTGTTCTCTTCAGAGACCACACATGGATCCACCAGTGTCATTGCATGTGTGTTGTGTTTACTAACAACAACCAGAGTCATGGCATGTGTGTTCTTTTCACATACCACATATGGATCCACCAGTGTCATTGCATGTGTGTTCTTTCACACTCCACCTATGGATCCACCGGTGTCATTGCATGTGTGTTCTTTTTACTAACAACAACTAGAGTCATATCATGACTGTTCTTTTCACATACCTCATATGGATCCACCAGTGTCATTGCATGTGTGTTCTTTTTACTAACAACAACCAGAGTCACTGCATGTGTGTTCTCTTCGGAGACTTCAGAGACCACACAGTGATCCAGCAGTGTCATTGCATGTGTGTTCTTTTCACAATCCACCTATGGATCCACCAGTGTTATTGCATGTGTGTTCTTTTTACTAACAACAACTAGAGTCATTTCATGACTGTTCTTTTCACATACCACATATGGATCCACGAGTGTCATTGAAATGTGTGTTCTCTTTAGAGACCACACATGGATCCACCAGTGTCATTGCATGTGTGTTCTTTTTACTAACAACAACTAGAGTCATTGCATGTGTGTTCTTTTCACATACCACATATGGATCCACAAGTGTCATTGGATGTGTGCTCTTTTCACAATCCACCTATGGATGCACCAGTGTCATTCCATGTGTGTTCTTTTTACTAACAACAACCAGAGTCATTGCATGTGTGTTGTTTTCACATACCACATATGGATCCACCAGTGTCATTGCATGCGTGTTCTTTTCACAATCCACCTATGGATGCACCAGTGTCATTCCATGTGTGTTCTTTTTACTAACAACAACCAGAGTCATTGCATGTGTGTTGTTTTCACATACCACATATGGATCCACCAGTGTCATTGCATGCGTGCTCTTTTCACAATCCACCTATGGATCCACCAGTGTCATTGCATGTGTGTTCTTTTTACTAACAACAACTTGAGTCATTTCATGACTGTTCTTTTCACATACCACATATGGATCCAACAGTGTCATTGAAATCTGTGTTCTCTTCAGAGACCACACATGGATCCACCAGTGTCATTGCATGTGTGTTCTTTTCACTAACATCAACCAGAGTCATTGAAATGTGTGTTCTCTTCAGAGACCACACATGGATCCACTAGTGTCATTGCATGTGTGCTCTTTTCACAATCCACCTATGTATCCACCAGTGTCATCGCATGTGTGTTCTTTTTTACTAACAACAACCAGAGTCATTGAAATGTGTGTTCTTTTCACATACCACCTATGGATCCACCAGTATTATTGCATGTGTGTTCTTTTCACAATCCACCTATGGATCCACCAGTGTCATCGCATGTGTGTTCTTTTTTACTAACAACAACCAGAGTCATTGAAATGTGTGTTCTTTTCACATACCACCTATGGATCCACCAGTGTCATTGCATGTGTGTTCTTTTTACTAACAACAACCAGAGTCACTGCATGTGTGTTCTCTTTAGAGACCACACATGGATCCAGCAGTGTCATTGCATGTGTGTTCTTTTCACAATCCACCTATGGATCCACCAGTGTTATTGCATGTGTGTTCTTTTTACTAACAACAACTAGAGTCATTTCATGACTGTTCTTTTCACATACCACATATGGATCCACGAGTGTCATTGAAATCTATGTTCTCTTTAGAGACCACACATGGATCCAGCAGTGTTATTGCATGTGTGTTCTTTTTACTAACAACAACTAGAGTCATTTCATGACTGTTCTTTTCACATACCACATATGGATCCACGAGTGTCATTGAAATGTGTGTTCTCTTCAGAGACCACACATGGATCCACCAGTGTCATTGCATGTGTGTTGTTTTTACTAACAACAACCAGAGTCATGGCATGTGTGTTCTTTTCACATACCACATATGGATCCACCAGTGTCATTGCATGTGTGTTCTTTCACACTCCACCTATGGATCCACCAGTGTCATTGCATGTGTGTTCTTTTTACTAACAACAACTAGAGTCATTTCATGACTGTTCTTTTCACATACCTCATATGGATCCACCAGTGTCATTGCATGTGTGTTCTTTTTACTAACAACAACCAGAGTCACTTCATGTGTGTTCTCTTTAGAGACCACACATGGATCCATCAGTGTCATTGCATGTGTGTTCTTTTCACAATCCACCTATGGATCCACCAGTGTTATTGCATGTGTGTTCTTTTTACTAACAACAACTAGAGTCATTTCATGACTGTTCTTTTCACATACCACATATGGATCCACGAGTGTCATTGAAATGTGTGTTCTCTTTAGAGACCACACATGGATACACCAGTGTCATTGCATGTGTGTTCTTTTTACTAACAACAACTAGAGTCATTGCATGTGTGTTCTTTTCACATACCACATATGGATCCACAAGTGTCATTGCATGTGTGCTCTTTTCACAATCCACCTATGGATGCACCAGTGTCATTCCATGTGTGTTCTTTTTACTAACAACAACCAGAGTCATTGCATGTGTGTTGTTTTCACATACCACATATGGATCCACCAGTGTCATTGCATGCGTGTTCTTTTCACAATCCACCTATGGATGCACCAGTGTCATTCCATGTGTGTTCTTTTTACTAACAACAACCAGAGTCATTGCATGTGTGTTGTTTTCACATACCACATATGGATCCACCAGTGTCATTGCATGCGTGCTCTTTTCACAATCCACCTATGAATCCACCAGTGTCATTGCATGTGTGTTCTTTTTACTAACAACAACTTGAGTCATTTCATGACTGTTCTTTTCACATACCACATATGGATCCAACAGTGTCATTGAAATCTGTGTTCTCTTCAGAGACCACACATGGATCCACCAGTGTCATTGCATGTGTGTTCTTTTCACTAACATCAACCAGAGTCATTGAAATGTGTGTTCTCTTCAGAGACCACACATGGATCCACTAGTGTCATTGCATGTGTGCTCTTTTCACAATCCACCTATGTATCCACTAGTGTCATCGTATGTGTGTTCTTTTTTACTAACAACAACCAGAGTCATTGAAATGTGTGTTCTTTTCACATACCACCTATGGATCCACCAGTGTTATTGCATGTGTGTTCTTTTCACAATCCACATATGGATCCACCAGTGTCATTGCATGTGTGTTGTTTTGACTAACAACCAGAGTCATTGCATGTGTGTTCTTTTCACATACCACATATGGATCCACCGGTGTCATTGAAATGTGTGTTCTCTTCAGAGACCACTCATGGATCCACCAGTGTCATTGCATGTGTGTTGTTTTTACTAACAACAACAAGAGTCATGGCATGTGTGTTCTCTTCAGAGACCACACATGGATCCACCAGTGTCATTGCATGTGTGTTGTGTTTACTAACAACAACCAGAGTCATGGCATGTGTGTTCTTTTCACATACCACATATGGATCCACCAGTGTCATTGCATGTGTGTTCTTTCACACTCCACCTATGGATCCACCGGTGTCATTGCATGTGTGTTCTTTTTACTAACAACAACTAGAGTCATATCATGACTGTTCTTTTCACATACCTCATATGGATCCACCAGTGTCATTGCATGTGTGTTCTTTTTACTAACAACAACCAGAGTCACTGCATGTGTGTTCTCTTCGGAGACTTCAGAGACCACACAGTGATCCAGTAGTGTCATTGCATGTGTGTTCTTTTCACAATCCACCTATGGATCCACCAGTGTTATTGCATGTGTGTTCTTTTTACTAACAACAACTAGAGTCATTTCATGACTGTTCTTTTCACATACCAGATATGGATCCACGAGTGTCATTGAAATGTGTGTTCTCTTTAGAGACCACACATGGATCCACCAGTATCATTGCATGTGTGTTCTTTTCACAATCCACCTATGGATGCACCAGTGTCATTCCATGTGTGCTCTTTTTGCTAACAAAAACCAGAGTCATTGCATGTGTGTTCTTTTCACATACCACATATGGATCCACCAGTGTTATTGCATGTGTGCTCTTTTCACAATCCACCTATGGATGCACCAGTGTCATTCCATGTGTGTTCTTTTTACTAACAACAACTAGAGTCATTGCATGTGTGTTCTTTTCACATACCACATATGGATCCACCCGTGTCATTGCATGTGTGTTCTTTTCACAATCACCTATGGCTCCACCAGTGTCATTGCATGTGTGTTCTTTTTACTAACAACAACCATAGTCATTGAAATGTGTGTTCTTTTCACATACCACCTATGGATCCACCAGTGTCATTCCATGTGTGTTCTTTTCACAAACCACCTATGGATCCACCAGTGTCATTGCATGTGTGTTCTTTTTACTAACAACAACCAGAGTCATTGCATGTGTGTTCTTTTCACATACCACATATGGATCCACTAGTGTCATTGCATGTGTGTTCTTTTTAATAAAAACACTCAGAGTCATTGAAATGTGTGTTCTCTTTAGAGACCACACATGGATCCAGCAGTGTCATTGCATGTGTGTTCTTTTTACTAACAACAACTAGAGTCATTGAAATGTGTGTTCTTTTCACATACCACATATCGATCCACCAGTGTCATTGCATGTCTGTTCTTTTTACTAACAACAACAAGAGTCATTGCATGTGTGTTCTCTTTACTAACAACAACCAGAGTCATTGAAATGTGTGTTCTCTTTAGATACCACACATGGATCCAATAGTGTCATTGAAATGTGTGTTCGCTTCAGAGACCACACATGGATCCACCAGTGTCATTACATGTCTGTTCTTTTTAGTAACAACAACTGGAGTCACTGCATGTGTGTTCTCTTCAGAGACTTCAGAGACCATACATGGATCCAGCAGTGTCATTGCATGTGTGTTCTTTTCACAATCCACCTATGGATCCACCAGTGTTATTGCATGTGTGTTCTTTTTACTAACAACAACTAGAGTCATTTCATGACTGTTCTTTTCACATACCACATATGGATCCACGAGTGTCATTGAAATGTGTGTTCTCTTCAGAGACCACACATGGATCCACCAGTGTCATTGCATGTGTGTTGTTTTTACTAACAACAACCAGAGTCATGGCATGTGTGTTCTTTTCACATACCACATATGGATCCACCAGTGTCATTGCATGTGTGTTCTTTCACACTCCACCTATGGATCCACCAGTGTCATTGCATGTGTGTTCTTTTTACTAACAACAACCAGAGTCATTGAAATGTGTGTTCTTTTCACATACCACCTATGGATCCACCAGTGTCATTGCATGTGTGTTCTTTTTACTAACAACAACCAGAGTCACTGCATGTGTGTTCTCTTTAGAGACCACACATGGATCCAGCAGTGTCATTGCATGTGTGTTCTTTTCACAATCCACCTATGGATCCACCAGTGTTATTGCATGTGTGTTCTTTTTACTAACAACAACTAGAGTCATTTCATGACTGTTCTTTTCACATACCACATATGGATCCACGAGTGTCATTGAAATCTATGTTCTCTTTAGAGACCACACATGGATCCACCAGTGTCATTGCATGTGTGTTCTTTTTACTAACAACAACTGGAGTCATTGCATGTGTGTTCTTTTCACATACCACATATGGATCCACCAGTGTCATTGCATGTGTGCTCTTTTCACAATCCACCTATGGATGCACCAGTGTCATTCCATGTGTGTTCTTTTTACTAACAACAAACAGAGTCATTGCATGTGTGTTGTTTTCACATACCACATATGGATCCACCAGTGTCATTGCATGCGTGTTCTTTTCACAATCCACCTATGGATCCACCAGTGTCATTGCATGTGTGTTCTTTTTACTAACAACAACTTGAGTCATTTCATGACTGTTCTTTTCACATACCACATATGGATCCAACAGTGTCATTGAAATCTGTGTTCTCTTCAGAGACCACACATGGATCCACCAGTGTCATTGCATGTGTGTTCTTTTCACTAACATCAACCAGAGTCATTGAAATGTGTGTTCTCTATAGAGACCACACATGGATCCACTAGTGTCATTGCATGTGTGCTCTTTTCACAATCCACCTATGTATCCACTAGTGTCATCGCATGTGTGTTCTTTTTTACTAACAACAACCAGAGTCATTGAAATGTGTGTTCTTTTCACATACCACCTATTGATCCACCAGTGTTATTGCATGTGTGTTCTTTTCACAATCCACCTATGGATCCACCAGTGTCATTGCATGTGTGTTGTTTTTACTAACAACCAGAGTCATTGCATGTGTGTTCTTTTCACATACCACATATGGATCCACCGGTGTCATTGAAATGTGTGTTCTCTTCAGAGACCACACATGGATCCACCAGTGTCATTGCATGTGTGTTGTTTTTACTAACAACAACCAGAGTCATGGCATGTGTGTTCTGTTCAGAGACCACACATGGATCCACCAGTGTCATTGCATGTGTGTTGTTTTTACTAACAACAACCAGAGTCATGGCATGTGTGTTCTTTTCACATACCACATATGGATCCACCAGTGTCATTGCATGTGTGTTGTTTCACACTCCACCTATGGATCCACCGGTGTCATTGCATGTGTGTTCTTTTTACTAACAACAACTAGAGTCATATCATGACTGTTCTTTTCACATACCTCATATGGATCCACCAGTTTCATTGCATGTGTGTTCTTTTTACTAACAACCAGAGTCACTACATGTGTGTTCTCTTCAGAGACTTCAGAGACCACACATGGATCCAGCAGTGTCATTGCATGTGTGTTCTTTTCACAATCCACCTATGGATCCACCAGTGTTATTGCATGTGTGTTCTTTTTACTAACAACAACTAGAGTCATTTCATGACTGTTCTTTTCACATACCACATATGGATCCACGAGTGTCATTGAAATGTGTGTTCTCTTTATAGACCACACATGGACCCACCAGTGTCATTGCATGTGTGTTCTTTTTACTAACAACAACTGGAGTCATTGCATGTGTGTTCTTTTCACATACCACATATGGATCCACCAGTGTCATTGCATGTGTGTTCTTTCACACTCCACCTATGGATCCACCGGTGTCATTGCATGTGTGTTCTTTTTACTAACAACAACTAGAGTCATATCATGACTGTTCTTTTCACATACCTCATATGGATCCACCAGTGTCATTGCATGTGTGTTCTTTTTACTAACAACAACCAGAGTCACTGCATGTGTGTTCTCTTCAGAGACTTCAGAGACCACACATGGATCCAGCAGTGTCATTGCATGTGTGTTCTTTTCACAATCCACCTATGGATCCACCAGTGTTATTGCATGTGTGTTCTTTTTACTAACAACAACTAGAGTCATTTCATGACTGTTCTTTTCACATACCACATATGGATCCACGAGTGTCATTGAAATGTGTGTTCTCTTTATAGACCACACATGGACCCACCAGTGTCATTGCATGTGTGTTCTTTTTACTAACAACAACTGGAGTCATTGCATGTTTGTTCTTTTCACATACCACATATGGATCCACCAGTGTCATTGCATGTGTGCTCTTTTCACAATCCACCTATGGATGCACCATTGTCATTCCATGTGTGTTCTTTTTACTAACAACAACCAGAGTCATTGCATGTGTGTTCTTTTCACATACCACATATGGATCCACCAGTGTCATTGCATGTGTGTTCTGTTCGCAATCACCTATGGCTCCACCAGTGTCATTGCATGTGTGTTCTTTTTACTAACAACAACCAGAGTCATTGAAATGTGTGTTCTTTTCACATACCACCTATGGATCCACCAGTGTCATTCCATGTGTGTTCTTTTCACAATCCACCTATCGATCCACCCGTGTCATTGCATGTGTGTTCTTTTTACTAACAACAACCAGAGTCATTGCATGTGTGTTCTTTTCACATACCACATATGGATCCATGAGTGTCATTGCATGTGTGTTCTTTTTACTAACAACACTCAGAGTCATTAAAATGTGTGTTCTCTTTAGAGACCACATATGGATCCACCAGTGTCATTGAAATGTGTGTTCTCTTCAGAGACCACACATGGATCCATCAGTGTCATTGCATGTGTGTTCTTTTTACTAACAACAACCAGAGTCATTGAAATGTGTGTTCTTTTCACATACCACCTATGGATCCACCAGTGTCATTGCATGGGTGTTCTTTTCACAATCCACCTATGGATCCACCAGTGTCATTGAATGTGTGTTCTTTTTACTAACAACAACCAGAGTCATTCCATCTGTGTTCTTTTCACATACCACATATGGATCCACCAGTGTCATTGCATGTGTGTTCTTTTTACTAACAACAACCAGAGTCATTGAAATGTGTGTTCTCTTTAGAGACCACACATGGATCCACTAGTGTCATTGCATGTGTGTTCTTTTTACTAACAACAACCAGAGTCATTGAAATGTGTGTTCTTTACACATACCACATACGGATCCATCAGTGTCATTGCATGTGTGTTCTTTTTACTAACAACAACCAGAGTCATTGAATGTGTGTTCTTTTTACTAACAACAACTAGAGTCATTGAAATGTATGTTCTCTTTAGATACCACACATGGATCCACTAGTGTCATTGCATGTGTGTTCTTTTTACTAACAACAACCAGAGTCATTGAAATGTGTGTTCTCTTCAGAGACCACACATGGATCCACCAGTGTCATTGCATGTGTGTTCTTTTTACTAACAACAACTAGAGTCATTGCATGCGTGTTCTTTTCACATACCACATATGGATCCACCAGTGTCATTGCATGTGTGCTCTTTTCACAATCCACCTATGGATGCACCAGTGTCATTCCATGTGTGTTCATTTTACTAACAACAAACAGAGTCATTGCATGTGTGTTGTTTTCAGATACCACATATGGATCCACCAGTGTCATTGCATGCGTGTTCTTTTCACAATCCACCTATGGATCCACCAGTGTCATTGCATGTGTGTTCTTTTTACTAACAACAACTTGAGTCATTTCATGACTGTTCTTTTCACATACCACATATGGATCCAACAGTGTCATTGAAATCTGTGTTCTCTTCAGAGACCACACATGGATCCACCAGTGTCATTGCATGTGTGTTCTTTTCACTAACATCAACCAGAGTCATTGAAATGTGTGTTCTCTATAGAGACCACACATGGATCCACTAGTGTCATTGCATGTGCTCTTTTCACAATCCACCTATGTATCCACCAGTGTCATCGCATGTGTGTTCTTTTTTACTAACAACAACCAGAGTCATTGAAATGTGTGTTCTTTTCACATACCACCTATGGATCCACCAGTGTTATTGCATGTGTGTTCTTTTCACAATCCACCTATGGATCCACCAGTGTCATTGCATGTGTGTTGTTTTTACTAACAACCAGAGTCATTGCATGTGTGTTCTTTTCACATACCACATATGGATCCACCGGTGTCATTGAAATGTGTGTTCTCTTCAGAGACCACACATGGATCCACCAGTGTCATTGCATGTGTGTTGTTTTTACTAACAACAACCAGAGTCATGGCATGTGTGTTCTCTTCAGAGACCACACATGGATCCACCAGTGTCATTGCATGTGTGTTGTTTTTAATAACAACAACCAGAGTCATGGCATGTGTGTTCTTTTCACATACCACATATGGATCCACCAGTGTCATTGCATGTGTGTTCTTTCACACTCCACCTATGGATCCACCGGTGTCATTGCATGTGTGTTACTTTTACTAACAACAACTAGAGTCATATCATGACTGTTCTTTTCACATACCTCATATGGATCCACCAGTGTCATTGCATGTGTGTTCTTTTTACTAACAACAACCAGAGTCACTGCATGTGTGTTCTCTTCAGAGACTTCAGAGACCACACATGGATCCAGCAGTGTCATTGCATGTGTGTTCTTTTCACAATCCACCTATGGATCCACCAGTGTTATTGCATGTGTGTTCTTTTTACTAACAACAACTAGAGTCATTTCATGACTGTTCTTTTCACATACCACATATGGATCCACGAGTGTCATTGAAATGTGTGTTCTCTTTATAGACCACACATGGACCCACCAGTGTCATTGCATGTGTGTTCTTTTTACTAACAACAACTGGAGTCATTGCATGTGTGTTCTTTTCACATACCACATATGGATCCACCAGTGTCATTGCATGTGTGCTCTTTTCACAATCCACCTATGGATGCACCATTGTCATTCCATGTGTGTTCTTTTTACTAACAACAACCAGAGTCATTGCATGTGTGTTCTTTTCACATACCACATATGGATCCACCAGTGTCATTGCATGTGTGTTCTTTTCGCAATCACCTATGGCTCCACCAGTGTCATTGCATGTGTGTTCTTTTTACTAACAACAACCAGAGTCATTGAAATGTGTGTTCTTTTCACATACCACCTATGGATCCACCAGTGTCATTCCATGTGTGTTCTTTTCACAATCCACCTATCGATCCACCCATGTCATTGCATGTGTGTTCTTTTTACTAACAACAACCAGAGTCATTGCATGTGTGTTCTTTTCACATACCACATATGGATCCATGAGTGTCATTGCATGTGTGTTCTTTTTACTAACAACACTCAGAGTCATTAAAATGTGTGTTCTCTTTAGAGACCACATATGGATCCACCAGTGTCATTGAAATGTGTGTTCTCTTCAGAGACCACACATGGATCCATCAGTGTCATTGCATGTGTGTTCTTTTTACTAACAACAACCAGAGTCATTGAAATGTGTGTTCTTTTCACATACCACCTATGGATCCACCAGTGTCATTGCATGGGTGTTCTTTTCACAATCCACCTATGGATCCACCAGTGTCATTGAATATGTGTTCTTTTTACTAACAACAACCAGAGTCATTCCATCTGTGTTCTTTTCACATACCACATATGGATCCACCAGTGTCATTGCATGTGTGTTCTTTTTACTAACAACAACCAGAGTCATTGAAATGTGTGTTCTCTTTAGAGACCACACATGGATCCACTAGTGTCATTGCATGTGTGTTCTTTTTACTAACAACAACCAGAGTCATTGAAATGTGTGTTCTTTACACATACCACATACGGATCCATCAGTGTCATTGCATGTGTGTTCTTTTTACTAACAACAACCAGAGTCATTGAATGTGTGTTCTTTTTACTAACAACAACTAGAGTCATTAAAATGTATGTTCTCTTTAGATACCACACATGGATCCACTAGTGTCATTGCATGTGTGTTCTTTTTACTAACAACAACCAGAGTCATTGAAATGTGTGTTCTCTTCAGAGACCACACATGGATTCACCAGTGTCATTACATGTGTGTTATTTTTACTAACATCAACTGGAGTCATTGCATGTGTGTTCTTTTCACATACCACATATGGATCCACTAGTGTCATTGCATGTGTGCTCTTTTCACAATCCGTCTATGGATCCACCAGTATCATTGCATGTGTGTTCTTTTTACTAACAACTATTGGATTCATTTCATGACTGTTCTTTTCAAATTCCACATATGGATCCACTAGGGTCATTGCAATTGTGTTCTTTTCACAATCCACCTATGGATCCACCAGTGTCATTGCATGTGTGTTCTTTTTAGTAACAACAACCAGAGTCATTGAAATGTGTGTTCTTTTCACATACCACCTATGGATCCACGAGTGTCATTGCATGTGTGTTCTTTTCACAATCCACCTATGGACCCACCAGTGTCATTGCATGTGTGTTCTTTTTACTAACAACAACCAGAGTCATTGCATGTGTGTTCTTTTCACATACCACATATGGATCCACCGGTGTCATTCAAATGTGTGTTCTCTTATGAGACCACACATGGATCCACCAGTGTCATTGCATGTGTGTTGTTTTTACTAACAACAACCAGAGTCATTGCATGTGTGTTCTTTTCACATACCACATATGGATTCACCAGTGTCATTGCATGTGTGTTCTTTCAGACTCCACCTATGGATCCACCAGTTTCATTGCATGTGTGTTCTTTTTACTAACAAAACCTTGAGTCATTTCATGACAGTTCCCACATATGGGTCCACCAGTGTCATTGCATGTGTGTTCTTTTTACTAACAACAACCAGAGTCATTGCACGTGTGTTGTTTTCACATACCATATATGGATCCACCTGTGTCATTGCATGTGTGTTCTTTTCACAATCCACCTATGGATCCACCAGTGTCGTTGCATGTGTGTTCTTTTTACTAACAACAAGAAGAGTCAGTGAAATGTGTGTTCTTTTCACATACCACCTATGGATCCACCAGTGTCATTGCATGTGTGTTCTTTTCACAATCCACCTATGGATCCACCGGTGTCATTGCATGTGTGTTCTTTTTACTAACAACAACCAGAGTCATTGCATGTGTGTTGTTTTCACATACCACATATGGATCCACCGGTGTCATTGAAATATGTGTTCTCTTCAGAGACCACACATGGATCCACCAGTGTCATTGCATGTGTGTTGTTTTTACTAACAACAACCAGAGTCATTGCATGTGTGTTCTTTTACACTCCACCTATTGATCCACCAGTGTCATTGCATGTGTGTTCTTTTTACTAAAAAACAACTAGAGTCATTTCATGACTGTTCTTTTCACATAGCATATATGGATCCACCTGTGTCATTGCATGTTTGTTCTTTTTACTAACAACAACCAGAGTCACTGCATGTGTGTTCTCTTCAGAGACCACACATGGATCCAGAAGTGTCATTGCATGTGTGTTCTTTTCACAATCCACCTATGGATCCACCAGTGTTATTGCATGTGTGTTCTTTTTACTAACAACAACTAGAGTCATTTCATGACTGTTCTTTTCACATACCACATATGGATCCACGAGTGTCATTGAAATGTGTGTTCTCTTTATAGACCACACATGGACCCACCAGTGTCATTGCATGTGTGTTCTTTTTACTAACAACAACTGGAGTCATTGCATGTGTGTTCTTTTCACATACCACATATGGATCCACCAGTGTCATTGCATGTGTGCTCTTTTCACAATCCACCTATGGATGCACCATTGTCATTCCATGTGTGTTCTTTTTACTAACAACAACCAGAGTCATTGCATGTGTGTTCTTTTCACATACCACATATGGATCCACCAGTGTCATTGCATGTGTGTTCTTTTCGCAATCACCTATGGCTCCACCAGTGTCATTGCATGTGTGTTCTTTTTACTAACAACAACCAGAGTGATTGAAATGTGTGTTCTTTTCACATACCACCTATGGATCCACCAGTGTCATTCCATGTGTGTTCTTTTCACAATCCACCTATCGATCCACCCGTGTCATTGCATGTGTGTTCTTTTTACTAACAACAACCAGAGTCATTGCATGTGTGTTCTTTTCACATACCACATATGGATCCATGAGTGTCATTGCATGTGTGTTCTTTTTACTAACAACACTCAGAGTCATTAAAATGTGTGTTCTCTTTAGAGACCACATATGGATCCACCAGTGTCATTGAAATGTGTGTTCTCTTCAGAGACCACACATGGATCCATCAGTGTCATTGCATGTGTGTTCTTTTTACTAACAACAACCAGAGTCATTGAAATGTGTGTTCTTTTCACATACCACCTATGGATCCACCAGTGTCATTGCATGGGTGTTCTTTTCACAATCCACCTATGGATCCACCAGTGTCATTGAATATGTGTTCTTTTTACTAACAACAACCAGAGTCATTCCATCTGTGTTCTTTTCACATACCACATATGGATCCACCAGTGTCATTGCATGTGTGTTCTTTTTACTAACAACAACCAGAGTCATTGAAATGTGTGTTCTCTTTAGAGACCACACATGGATCCACTAGTGTCATTGCATGTGTGTTCTTTTTACTAACAACAACCAGAGTCATTGAAATGTGTGTTCTTTACACATACCACATACGGATCCATCAGTGTCATTGCATGTGTGTTCTTTTTACTAACAACAACCAGAGTCATTGAATGTGTGTTCTTTTTACTAACAACAACTAGAGTCATTGAAATGTATGTTCTCTTTAGATACCACACATGGATCCACTAGTGTCATTGCATGTGTGTTCTTTTTACTAACAACAACCAGAGTCATTGAAATGTGTGTTCTCTTCAGAGACCACACATGGATTCACCAGTGTCATTACATGTGTGTTATTTTTACTAACATCAACTGGAGTCATTGCATGTGTGTTCTTTTCACATACCACATATGGATCCACTAGTGTCATTGCATGTGTGCTCTTTTCACAATCCGTCTATGGATCCACCAGTATCATTGCATGTGTGTTCTTTTTACTAACAACTATTGGATTCATTTCATGACTGTTCTTTTCAAATTCCACATATGGATCCACTAGGGTCATTGCAATTGTGTTCTTTTCACAATCCACCTATGGATCCACCAGTGTCATTGCATGTGTGTTCTTTTTAGTAACAACAACCAGAGTCATTGAAATGTGTGTTCTTTTCACATACCACCTATGGATCCACGAGTGTCATTGCATGTGTGTTCTTTTCACAATCCACCTATGGACCCACCAGTGTCATTGCATGTGTGTTCTTTTTACTAACAACAACCAGAGTCATTGCATGTGTGTTCTTTTCACATACCACATATGGATCCACCGGTGTCATTCAAATGTGTGTTCTCTTATGAGACCACACATGGATCCACCAGTGTCATTGCATGTGTGTTGTTTTTACTAACAACAACCAGAGTCATTGCATGTGTGTTCTTTTCACATACCACATATGGATTCACCAGTGTCATTGCATGTGTGTTCTTTCAGACTCCACCTATGGATCCACCAGTTTCATTGCATGTGTGTTCTTTTTACTAACAAAACCTTGAGTCATTTCATGACAGTTCCCACATATGGATCCACCAGTGTCATTGCATGTGTGTTCTTTTTACTAACAACAACCAGAGTCATTGCACGTGTGTTGTTTTCACATACCATATATGGATCCACCTGTGTCATTGCATGTGTGTTCTTTTCACAATCCACCTATGGATCCACCAGTGTCGTTGCATGTGTGTTCTTTTTACTAACAACAAGAAGAGTCAGTGAAATGTGTGTTCTTTTCACATACCACCTATGGATCCACCAGTGTCATTGCATGTGTGTTCTTTTCACAATCCACCTATGGATCCACCGGTGTCATTGCATGTGTGTTCTTTTTACTAACAACAACCAGAGTCATTGCATGTGTGTTGTTTTCACATACCACATATGGATCCACCGGTGTCATTGGAATATGTGTTCTCTTCAGAGACCACACATGGATCCACCAGTGTCATTGCATGTGTGTTGTTTTTACTAACAACAACCAGAGTCATTGCATGTGTGTTCTTTTTACACTCCACCTATTGATCCACCAGTGTCATTGCATGTGTGTTCTTTTTACTAAAAAACAACTAGAGTCATTTCATGACTGTTCTTTTCACATAGCATATATGGATCCACCTGTGTCATTGCATGTTTGTTCTTTTTACTAACAACAACCAGAGTCACTGCATGTGTGTTCTCTTCAGAGACCACACATGGATCCAGCAGTGTCATTGCATGTGTGTTCTTTTCACAATCCACCTATGGATCCACCAGTGTTATTGCATGTGTGTTCTTTTTACTAACAACAACTAGAGTCATTTCATGACTGTTCTTTTCACATACCACATATGGATCCACGAGTGTCATTGAAATGTGTGTTCTCTTTAGGGACCACACATGGATCCACCAGTGTCATTGCATGTGTGTTCTTTTTACTAACAACAACTGGAGTCATTGCATGTGTGTTCTTTTCGCATACCACATATGGATCCACCAGTGTCATTGCATGTGTGCTCTTTTCACAATCCACCTATGGATGCACCAGTGTCATTCCATGTGTGTTCTTTTTACTAACAACAACCAGAGTCATTGCATGTGTGTTGTTTTCACATACCACATATGGATCCACCAGTGTCATTGCATGTGTGTTCTTTTCACAATCCACCTATGGATCCACCAGTGTCATTGCATGTGTGTTCTTTTTACTAACAACAACTTGAGTCATTTCATGACTGTTCTTTTCACATACCACATATGGATCCAAAAGTGTCATTGAAATCTGTGTTCTCTTTAGAGACCACACATGGATCCACCAGTGTCATTGCATGTGTGTTCTTTTCACTAACATCAACCAGAGTCATTGAAATGTGTGTTCTCTTCAGAGACCACACATGGATCCACTAGTGTCATTGCATGTGTGCTCTTTTCACAATCCACCTATGTATCCACCAGTGTCATCGCATGTGTGTTCTTTTTTACTAACAACAACCAGAGTCATTGAAATGTGTGTTCTTTTCACATACCACCTATGGATCCACCAGTGTTATTGCATGTGTGTTCTTTTCACAATCCACCTATGGATCCACTAGTGTCATTGCATGTGTGTTCTTTTTACTAACAACAACCAGAGTCATTGCATGTGTGTTCTTTTGACATACCACATATGGATCCACTAGTGTCATTGCATGTGTGTTCTTTTTAATAAAAACACTCAGAGTCATTGAAGTGTGTGTTCTCTTTAGAGACCAAACATGGATCCACGAGTGTCATTGCATGTGTGTTGTTTTTACTGACAACAACTAGAGTCATTGAAATGTGTGTTCTTTTCACATACCACATATGGATCCACCAGTGTCATTGCATGTGTGTTCTTTTTACTAACAACAACAAGAGTCATTGCATGTGTGTTCTCTTTACTAACAACAACCAGAGTCATTGAAATGTGTGTTCTCTTTAGATACCACACATGGATCCAATAGTGTCATTGAAATGTGTGTTCGCTTCAGAGACCACACATGGATCCACCAGTGTCATTACATGTCTGTTCCTTTTACTAACAACAACTGGAGTCACTGGATGTGTGTTCTCTTCAGAGACTTCAGAGACCATACATGGATCCAGCAGTGTCATTGCATGTGTGTTCTTTTCACAATCCACCTATGGATCCACCAGTGTTATTGCATGTGTGTTCTTTTTACTAACAACAACTAGAGTTATTTCATGACTGTTCTTTTCACATACCACATATGGATCCACGAGTGTCATTGAAATGTGTGTTCTCTTCAGAGACCACACATGGATACACCAGTGTCATTGCATGTGTGTTGTTTTTACTAACAACAACCAGAGTCATGGCATGTGTGTTCTTTTCACATACCACATATGGATCCACCAGTGTCATTGCATGCGTGTTCTTTCACACTCCACCTATGGATCCACCAGTGTCATTGCATGTGTGTTCTTTTTACTAACAACAACTAGAGTCATTTCATGACTGTTCTTTTCACATACCTCATATGGATCCACCAGTGTCATTGCATGTGTGTTCTTTTTACTAACAACAACCAGAGTCACTGCATGTGTGTTCTCTTTAGAGACCACACATGGATCCAGCAGTGTCATTGCATGTGTGTTCTTTTCACAATCCACCTATGGATCCACCAGTGTTATTGCATGTGTGTTCTTTTTACTAACAACAACTAGAGTCATTTCATGACTGTTCTTTTCACATACCACATATGGATCCACGAGTGTCATTGAAATGTGTGTTCTCTTTAGAGACCACACATGGATCCACCAGTGTCATTGCATGTGTGTTCTTTTTACTAACAACAACTGGAGTCATTGCATGTGTGTTCTTTTCACATACCACATATGGATCCACCAGTGTCATTGCATGTGTGTTCTTTTCACAATCCACCTATGGATCCACCAGTGTCATTGCATGTGTGTTCTTTTTACTAACAACAACTTGAGTCATTTCATGACTGTTCTTTTCACATACCACATATGGATCCAAAAGTGTCATTGAAATCTGTGTTCTCTTTAGAGACCACACATGGATCCACCAGTGTCATTGCATGTGTGTTCTTTTCACTAACATCAACCAGAGTCATTGAAATGTGTGTTCTCTTCAGAGACCACACATGGATCCACCAGTGTCATTGCATGTGTGCTCTTTTCACAATCCACCTATGGATCCACCGGTGTCATTGCATGTGTGCTCTTTTTACTAACAACAACCAGAGTCATTGAAATGTGTGTTCTTTTCACATAGCACCTATGGATCCACCAGTGTCATTGCATGTGTGTTCTTTTCACAATCCACCTATGGATCCACCAGTGTCATTGCATGTGTGTTCTTTTTACTAACAACAACCAGAGTCATTGCATGTGTGTTCTTTTCACATACCACATATGGATCCACCGGTGTCATTGAAATGTGTGTTCTCTTGAGAGACCACACATGGATCCACCAGTGTCATTGCATGTGTGTTGTT
Source organism: Avena sativa (assembly GCA_916181665.1). Lineage (NCBI taxonomy): Eukaryota > Viridiplantae > Streptophyta > Magnoliopsida > Poales > Poaceae > Avena > Avena sativa. The sequence continues at coordinate 36,330,796 of OV702290.1, forward strand.
TTTACTAACAACAACCAGAGACATTGCATGTGTGTTCTTTTTACATACCACATATGGATCCACGAGTGTCATTGCATGTGTGTTATCTCACACTCCACCTATGGATCCACCAGTGTCATTGCATGTGTGTTCTTTTTACTAACAACAACTAGAGTCATTTCATGACTGTTCTTTTCACATACCACATATGGATCCAGCAGTGTCATTGCATGTGTGTTCTTTTTACTAACAACAACCAGAGTCACTGCATGTGTGTTCTCTTCAGAGACCACACATGGATCCAGCAGTGTCATTGCATGTGTGTTCTTTTCACAATCCACCTATGGATCCACCAATGTTATTGCATGTGTGTTCTTTTTAGTAACAACAACTAGAGTCATTTCATGACTGTTCTTTTCACATACCACATATGGATCTACGAGTGTCATTGAAATGTGTGTTCTCTTTAGAGACCACACATGGATCCACCAGTGTCATTGCATGTGTGTTCTTTTTACTAACAACAACTGGAGTCATTGCATGTGTGTTCTTTTCGCATACCACATATGGATCCACCAGTGTCATTGCATGTGTGCTCTTTTCACAATCCACCTATGGATGCACCAGTGTCATTCCATGTGTGTTCTTTTTACTAACAACAACCAGAGTCATTGCATGTGTGTTCTTTTCACATACCACATATGGATCCACCAGTGTCATTGCATGTGTGTTCTTTTCACAATCACCTATGGCTCCACCAGTGTCATAGCATGTGTGTTCTTTTTTACTAACAACAACCAGAGTCATTGAAATGTGTGTTCTTTTCACATACCACCTATGGATCCACCTGTGTCATTCCATGTGTGTTCTTTTAACAATCCACCTATGGATCCACCAGTGTCATTACACGTGTGTTCTTTTTACTAACAACAACCAGAGTCATTGCATGTGTGTTCTTTTCACATACCACATATGGATCCACCAGTGTCATTGCATGTGTGTTCTTTTTACTAACAACACTCAGAGTCATTGAAATGTGTGTTCTCTTTAGAGACCACACATGGATCCACGAGTGTCATTGCATGTGTGTTCTTTTTACTAACAACAACTAGAGTCATTGAAATGTGTGTTCTTTTCACATACCACATATGGATCCTCCAGTGTCATTGCATGTGTGTTCTTTTTACTAACAACAACCAGAGTCATTGCATGTGTGTTCTCTTTACTAACAACAACCAGACTCATTGAAATGTGTGTTCTCTTTAGATACCACACATGGATCCACTAGTGTCATTGCATGTGTGTTCTTTTTACTAACAACAACCAGAGTCATTGAAATGTGTGTTCTCTTCAGAGACCACACATGGATCCACCAGTGTCATTACATGTGTGTTCTCTTCAGAGACCACACATGGATCCACCAGTGTCATTGCATGTGTGCTCTTTTCACAATCCACCTATGGATCCACCGGTGTCATTGCATGTGTGCTCTTTTTACTAACAACAACCAGAGTCATTGAAATGTGTGTTCTTTTCACATAGCACCTATGGATCCACCAGTGTCATTGCATGTGTGTTCTTTTCACAATCCACCTATGGATCCACCAGTGTCATTGCATGTGTGTTCTTTTTACTAACAACAACCAGAGTCATTGCATGTGTGTTCTTTTCACATACCACATATGGATCCACCGGTGTCATTGAAATGTGTGTTCTCTTGAGAGACCACACATGGATCCACCAGTGTCATTGCATGTGTGTTGTTTTTACTAACAACAACCAGAGACATTGCATGTGTGTTCTTTTTACATACCACATATGGATCCACGAGTGTCATTGCATGTGTGTTATCTCACACTCCACCTATGGATCCACCAGTGTCATTGCATGTGTGTTCTTTTTACTAACAACAACTAGAGTCATTTCATGACTGTTCTTTTCACATACCACATATGGATCCAGCAGTGTCATTGCATGTGTGTTCTTTTTACTAACAACAACCAGAGTCACTGCATGTGTGTTCTCTTCAGAGACCACACATGGATCCAGCAGTGTCATTGCATGTGTGTTCTTTTCACAATCCACCTATGGATCCACCAATGTTATTGCATGTGTGTTCTTTTTAGTAACAACAACTAGAGTCATTTCATGACTGTTCTTTTCACATACCACATATGGATCTACGAGTGTCATTGAAATGTGTGTTCTCTTTAGAGACCACACATGGATCCACCAGTGTCATTGCATGTGTGTTCTTTTTACTAACAACAACTGGAGTCATTGCATGTGTGTTCTTTTCGCATACCACATATGGATCCACCAGTGTCATTGCATGTGTGCTCTTTTCACAATCCACCTATGGATGCACCAGTGTCATTCCATGTGTGTTCTTTTTACTAACAACAACCAGAGTCATTGCATGTGTGTTCTTTTCACATACCACATATGGATCCACCAGTGTCATTGCATGTGTGTTCTTTTCACAATCACCTATGGCTCCACCAGTGTCATAGCATGTGTGTTCTTTTTACTAACAACAACCAGAGTCATTGAAATGTGTGTTCTTTTCACATACCACCTATGGATCCACCTGTGTCATTCCATGTGTGTTCTTTTAACAATCCACCTATGGATCCACCAGTGTCATTACACGTGTGTTCTTTTTACTAACAACAACCAGAGTCATTGCATGTGTGTTCTTTTCACATACCACATATGGATCCACCAGTGTCATTGCATGTGTGTTCTTTTTACTAACAACACTCAGAGTCATTGAAATGTGTGTTCTCTTTAGAGACCACACATGGATCCACGAGTGTCATTGCATGTGTGTTCTTTTTACTAACAACAACTAGAGTCATTGAAATGTGTGTTCTTTTCACATACCACATATGGATCCTCCAGTGTCATTGCATGTGTGTTCTTTTTACTAACAACAACCAGAGTCATTGCATGTGTGTTCTCTTTACTAACAACAACCAGACTCATTGAAATGTGTGTTCTCTTTAGATACCACACATGGATCCACTAGTGTCATTGCATGTGTGTTCTTTTTACTAACAACAACCAGAGTCATTGAAATGTGTGTTCTCTTCAGAGACCACACATGGATCCACCAGTGTCATTACATGTGTGTTCTTTTTACTAACAACAACTGGAGTCATTGCATGTGTGTTCTTTTCACATACCATATATGAATCCACTAGTGTCATTGCATGTGTCCTCTTTTCACAATCCACCTATGGATCCACCAGTGTCATTGCATGTGTGTTCTTTTTACTAACAACAACTAGAGTCATTTCAGGACTGTTCTTTTCACATACCACATATGGATCCACCAGGGTCATTGCATGTGTGTTCTTTTCACAATCCACCTATGGATCCACCAGTGTCATTGCATGTGTGTTCTTTTTACTAACAACAACCAGAGTCATTGAAATGTGTGTTCTCTTTACAGACCACACATGGATCCACCAGTGTCATTGCATGTGTGCTCTTTTCACAAGCCACCTATGGATCCACCAGTGTCATTGCATGTGTGTTCTTCTTACTAACAACAACTAGAGTCATTGAAATGTGTGTTCTGTTCACATACCACCTATGGATCCACTAGTGTCATTGAAATGTGTGTTCTCTTCAGAGACCACACATGGATCCAGCAGTGTCATTGCATGTGTGTTCTTTTTACTAACAACAACTGGAGTCATTGCATGTGTGTTCTTTTCACATACCACATATGTATCCACTAGTGTCATTGCATGTGTTCTCTTTTCACAATCCACCTATGGATCCACCAGTGTCATTGCATGTGTGTTCTTTTTACTAACAACAACCAGGTCATTGAAATGTGTATTCTTTTCACATACCACCTATGGATCCACCAGGCTCATTGCATGTGTGTTCTTTTCACAATGCACCTATGGATCCACCAGTGTCATTGCATGTGTGTTATTTTTACTAACAACAACCAGAGTCATTGCACGTGTGTTGTTTTCACATACCACATATGTATCCACCTGTGTCATTGCATGTGTGTTCTTTTCCCAATCCACCTATGGATCCACCAGTGTCATTGCATGTGTGTTCTTTTTACTAACAACAAGAAGAGTCAGTGAAATGTGTGTTCTTTTCACATACCACCTATGGATCCACCAGTGTCATTGCATGTGTGTTCTTTTCACAATCCACCTATGGATCCACCGGTGTCATTGCATGTGTGTTCTTTTTACTAACAACAACCAGAGTCATTGCATGTGTGTTGTTTTCACATACCACATATGGATCCACCGGTGTCATTGAAATATGTGTTCTCTTCAGAGACCACACATGGATCCACCAGTGTCATTGCATGTGTGTTGTTTTTACTAACAACAACCAGAGTCATTGCATATGTGTTCTTTTTACATACCACATATGGATCCACCAGTGTCATTGCATGTGTGTTATTTCACACTCCACCTATGGATCCACCAGTGTCATTGCATGTGTGTTCTTTTTACTAACAACAACTAGAGTCATTTCATGACTGTTTTTTTCACATAGCATATATGGATCCACCTGTGTCATTGCATGTTTGTTCTTTTTACTAAAAACAACCAGAGTCACTGCATGTGTGTTCTCTTCAGAGACCACACATGGATCCAGCAGTGTCATTGCATGTGTGTTCTTTTCACAATCCACCTATGGATCCACCAATGTTATTGCATGTGTGTTCTTTTTACTAACAACAACCAGAGTCATTTCATGACTGTTCTTTTCACATACCACATATGGATCCAAGAGTGTCATTGAAATGTGTGTTCTCTTTGGAGACCACACATGGATCCATCAGTGTCATTGCATGTGTGTTCTTTTTACTAACAACAACTAGAGTCATTGCATGTGTGTTCTTTTCGCATACCACATATGGATCCACCAGTGTCATTGCATGTGTCCTCTTTTCACAATCCACCTATGGATGCACCAGTGTCATTCCATGTGTGTTCTTTTTACTAACAACAACCAGATTCATTGCATGTGTGTTCTTGTCACATACCACATATGGATCCACCAGTGTCATTGCATGTGTGTTCTTTTCACAATCACCTATGGCTCCACCAGTGTCATTGCATGTGTGTTCTTTTTACTAACAACAACTAGAGTCATTGAAATGTGTGTTCTTTTCACATACCACATATGGATCCTCCAGTGTCATTGCATGTGTGTTCTTTTTACTAACAACAACCAGAGTCATTGCATGTGTGTTCTCTTTACTAACAACAACCAGACTCATTGAAATGTGTGTTCTCTTTAGATACCACACATGGATCCACTAGTGTCATTGCTTGTGTGTTCTTTTTAATAACAACAACCAGAGTCATTGAAATGTGTGTTCTCTTCAGAGACCACACATGGATCCACCAGTGTCATTACATGTGTGTTCTTTTTACTAACAACAACTGGAGTCATTGCATGTGTGTTCTTTTCACATACCATATATGAATCCACTAGTGTCATTGCATGTGTCCTCTTTTCACAATCCACCTATGGATCCACCAGTGTCATTGCATGTGTGTTCTTTTTACTAACAACAACTAGAGTCATTTCAGGACTGTTCTTTTCACATACCACATATGGATCCACCAGGGTCATTGCATGTGTGTTCTTTTCACAATCCACCTATGGATCCACCAGTGTCATTGCATGTGTGTTCTTTTTACTAACAACAACCAGAGTCATTGAAATGTGTGTTCTCTTTACAGACCACACATGGATCCACCAGTGTCATTGCATGTGTGCTCTTTTCACAAGCCACCTATGGATCCACCAGTGTCATTGCATGTGTGTTCTTTTTACTAACAACAACTAGAGTCATTGAAATGTGTGTTCTGTTCACATACCACCTATGGATCCACTAGTGTCATTGAAATGTGTGTTCTCTTCAGAGACCACACATGGATCCAGCAGTGTCATTGCATGTGTGTTCTTTTTACTAACAACAACTGGAGTCATTGCATGTGTGTTCTTTTCACATACCACATATGTATCCACTAGTGTCATTGCATGTGTTCTCTTTTCACAATCCACCTATGGATCCACCAGTGTCATTGCATGTGTGTTCTTTTTACTAACAACAACCAGGTCATTGAAATGTGTATTCTTTTCACATACCACCTATGGATCCACCAGTGTCATTGCATGTGTGTTCTTTTCACAATGCACCTATGGATCCACTAGTGTCATTGCATGTGTGTTATTTTTACTAACAACAACCAGAGTGATTGCACGTGTGTTGTTTTCACATACCACATATGTATCCACCTGTGTCATTGCATGTGTGTTCTTTTCCCAATCCACCTATGGATCCACCAGTGTCATTGCATGTGTGTTCTTTTTACTAACAACAAGAAGAGTCAGTGAAATGTGTGTTCTTTTCACATACCACCTATGGATCCACCAGTGTCATTGCATGTGTGTTCTTTTCACAATCCACCTATGGATCCACCGGTGTCATTGCATGTGTGTTCTTTTTACTAACAACAACCAGAGTCATTGCATGTGTGTTGTTTTCACATACCACATATGGATCCACCGGTGTCATTGAAATATGTGTTCTCTTCAGAGACCACACATGGATCCACCAGTGTCATTGCATGTGTGTTGTTTTTACTAACAACAACCAGAGTCATTGCATGTGTGTTCTTTTTACATACCACATATGGATCCACCAGTGTCATTGCATGTGTGTTATTTCACACTCCACCTATGGATCCACCAGTGTCATTGCATGTGTGTTCTTTTTACTAACAACAACTAGAGTCATTTCATGACTGTTTTTTTCACATAGCATATATGGATCCACCTGTGTCATTGCATGTTTGTTCTTTTTACTAAAAACAACCAGAGTCACTGCATGTGTGTTCTCTTCAGAGACCACACATGGATCCAGCAGTGTCATTGCATGTGTGTTCTTTTCACAATCCACCTATGGATCCACCAATGTTATTGCATGTGTGTTCTTTTTACTAACAACAACCAGAGTCATTTCATGACTGTTCTTTTCACATACCACATATGGATCCAAGAGTGTCATTGAAATGTGTGTTCTCTTTGGAGACCACACATGGATCCATCAGTGTCATTGCATGTGTGTTCTTTTTACTAACAACAACTAGAGTCATTGCATGTGTGTTCTTTTCGCATACCACATATGGATCCACCAGTGTCATTGCATGTGTCCTCTTTTCACAATCCACCTATGGATGCACCAGTGTCATTCCATGTGTGTTCTTTTTACTAACAACAACCAGATTCATTGCATGTGTGTTCTTTTCACATACCACATATGGATCCACCAGTGTCATTGCATGTGTGTTCTTTTCACAATCACCTATGGCTCCACCAGTGTCATTGCATGTGTGTTCTTTTTACTAACAACAACCAGAGTCATTGAAATGTGTCTTCTTTTCACATACCACCTATGGATCCACCAGTGTCATTCTATGTGTGTTCTTTTCACAATCCACCTATGGATCCACCAGTGTCCTTGCATGTGTGTTCTTTTTACTAACAACAACCAGAGTCATTGCATGTGTGTTCTTTTCACATACCACATATGGATCCACCAGTATCATTGCATGTGTGTTCTTTTAACTAACAACACCCAGAGTCATTGAAATGTGTGTTCTCTTTAGAGACCACACATGGATCCACGAGTGTCATTGCATGTGTGTTCTTTTTACTAACAACAACTAGAGTCATTGAAATGTGTGTTCTTTTCACATACCACATATGGATCCACCAGTGTCATTGCATGTGTGTTTTTTTACTAACAACAACTAGAGTCATTGCATGTGTGTTCTCTTTACTAACAACAACCAGAGTCATTGAAATGTGTGTTCTCTTTAGATACCACACATGGATCCACTAGTGTCATTGCATGTGTTTTCTTTTTCCTAACAACAACCAGAGTCATTGAAATGTGTGTTCTCTTCAGAGACCACACATGGATCCACCAGTGTCATTACATGTGTGTTCTTTTTACTAACAACAACTAGAGTCATTGAAATGTGTATTCTTTTCACATACCACCTATGGATCCACCAGTGTCATTGCATGTGTGTTCTTTTCACAATCCACCTATGGATCCACAAGTGTCATTGCATGTGTGTTCTTTTTACTAACAACAACCAGAGTCATTGCACGTGTGTTGTTTTCACATACCACATATGGATCCACCAGTGTCATTGCATGTGTGTTCTTTTCTCAATCCACCTATGGATCCACCAGTGTCATTGCATGTGTGTTCTTTTTACTAACAACAAGAAGAGTCATTGAAATGTGTGTTCTTTTCACATACCACCTATGGATCCACCAGTGTCATTGCATGTGTGTTCTTTTAACAATCCACCTATGGATCCACCAGTGTCATTGCATGTGTGTTCTTTTTACTAACAACAACCAGAGTGATTGCATGTGTGTTGTTTTCACATACCACATATGGATCCACCGGTGTCATTGAAATGTGTGTTCTCTTCAGATACCACACATGGATCCACCAGTGTCATTGCATGTGCGTTGTTTTTACTAACAACAACCAGAGTCATTGCATGTGTGTTCTTTTTACATACCACATATGGATCCACCAGTGTCATTGCATGTGTGTTATTTCACACTCCACCTAATGATCCACCAGTGTCATTGCATGTGTGTTCTTTTTACTAACAACAACTAGAGTCATTTCATGACTGTTCTTTTCACATAGCACATATGGATCCACCAGTGTCATTGCATGTTTGTTCTTTTTACTAACAACAACCAGAGTCACTGCATGTGTGTTCTCTTCAGAGACAACACATGGATCCAGCAGTGTCATTGCATGTGTGTTCTTTTAACTAACAACACCCAGAGTCATTGAAATGTGTGTTCTCTTTAGAGACCACACATGGATCCACGAGTGTCATTGCATGTGTGTTCTTTTTACTAACAACAACTAGAGTCATTGAAATGTGTGTTCTTTTCACATACCACATATGGATCCACCAGTGTCATTGCATGTGTGTTTTTTTACTAACAACAACTAGAGTCATTGCATGTGTGTTCTCTTTACTAACAACAACCAGAGTCATTGAAATGTGTGTTCTCTTTAGATACCACACATGGATCCACTAGTGTCATTGCATGTGTTTTCTTTTTCCTAACAACAACCAGAGTCATTGAAATGTGTGTTCTCTTCAGAGACCACACATGGATCCACCAGTGTCATTACATGTGTGTTCTTTTTACTAACAACAACTAGAGTCATTGAAATGTGTATTCTTTTCACATACCACCTATGGATCCACCAGTGTCATTGCATGTGTGTTCTTTTCACAATCCACCTATGGATCCACAAGTGTCATTGCATGTGTGTTCTTTTTACTAACAACAACCAGAGTCATTGCACGTGTGTTGTTTTCACATACCACATATGGATCCACCAGTGTCATTGCATGTGTGTTCTTTTCTCAATCCACCTATGGATCCACCAGTGTCATTGCATGTGTGTTCTTTTTACTAACAACAAGAAGAGTCATTGAAATGTGTGTTCTTTTCACATACCACCTATGGATCCACCAGTGTCATTGCATGTGTGTTCTTTTAACAATCCACCTATGGATCCACCAGTGTCATTGCATGTGTGTTCTTTTTACTAACAACAACCAGAGTGATTGCATGTGTGTTGTTTTCACATACCACATATGGATCCACCGGTGTCATTGAAATGTGTGTTCTCTTCAGATACCACACATGGATCCACCAGTGTCATTGCATGTGCGTTGTTTTTACTAACAACAACCAGAGTCATTGCATGTGTGTTCTTTTTACATACCACATATGGATCCACCAGTGTCATTGCATGTGTGTTATTTCACACTCCACCTAATGATCCACCAGTGTCATTGCATGTGTGTTCTTTTTACTAACAACAACTAGAGTCATTTCATGACTGTTCTTTTCACATAGCACATATGGATCCACCAGTGTCATTGCATGTTTGTTCTTTTTACTAACAACAACCAGAGTCACTGCATGTGTGTTCTCTTCAGAGACAACACATGGATCCAGCAGTGTCATTGCATGTGTGTTCTTTTCACAATCCACCTATGGATCCACCAATGTTATTGCATGTGTGTTCTTTTTACTAACAACAACCAGAGTCATTTCATGACTGTTGTTTTCACATACCACATATGGATCCACCAGTGTCATTGCATGTGTGCTCTTTTCACAATCCACCTATGGATGCACCAGTGTCATTCCATGTGTGCTCTTTTTACTAACAACAACCAGAGTCATTGCATGTGTGTTCTTTTCACATACCACATATGGATCCACCAGTGTAATTGCATGTGTGCTCTTTTCACAATCCACCTATGGATGCACCAGTGTCATTCCATGTGTGTTCTTTTTACTAACAACAACTAGAGTCATTGCATGTGTGTTCTTTTCACATACCACATATGGATCCACCCGTGTCATTGCATGTGTGTTCTTTTCACAATCACCTATGCCTCCACCAGTGTCATTGCATGTGTGTTCTTTTTACTAACAACAACCAGAGTCATTGAAATGTGTGTTCTTTTCACATACCACCTATCGATCCACCAGTGTCATTCCATGTGTGTTCTTTTCACAATCCACCTATGGATCCACCAGTGTCATTGCATGTGTGTTCTTTTTACTAACAACAACCAGAGTCATTGCATGTGTGTTCTTTTCACATACCACATATGGATCCACTAGTGTCATTGCATGTGTGTTCTTTTTAATAAAAACGCTCAGAGTCATTGAAATGTGTGTTCTCTTTAGAGACCACACATGGATCCACGAGTGTCATTGCATGTGTGTTCTTTTTACTAACAACAACTAGAGTCATTGAAATGTGTGTTCTTTTCACATACCACATATGGATCCACCAGTGTCATTGCATGTGTGTTCTTTTTACTAACAACAACAAGAGTCATTGCATGTGTGTTCTCTTTACTAACAACAACCAGAGTCATTGAAATGTGTGTTCTCTTTAGATACCACACATGGATCCAATAGTGTCATTGAAATGTGTGTTCGCTTCAGAGACCACACATGGATCCACCAGTGTCATTACATGTCTGTTCTTTTTACTAACAACAACTGGAGTCACTGCATGTGTGTTCTCTTCAGAGACTTCAGAGACCATACATGGATCCAGCAGTTTCATTGCATGTGTGTTCTTTTCACAATCCACCTATGGATCCACCAGTCTTATTGCATGTGTGTTCTTTTTAGTAACAACAACTAGAGTCATTTCATGACTGTTCTTTTCACATACCGCATATGGATCCACGAGTGTCATTGAAATGTGTTCTCTTCAGAGACCACACATGGATCCACCAGTGTCATTGCATGTGTGTTGTTTTTACTAACAACAACCAGAGTCATGGCATGTGTGTTCTTTTCACATACCACATATGGATCCACCAGTGTCATTTCATGTGTGTTCTTTCACTCTCCACCTATGGATCCACCAGTGTCATTGCATGTGTGTTCTTTTTACTAACAACAACTATTGTCATTTCATGACTGTTCTTTTCACATACCTCATATGGATCCACCAGTGTCATTGCGTGTGTGTTCTTTTTACTAAGAACAACCAGAGTCACTTCATGTGTGTTCTCTTTAGAGACCACACATGGATCCAGCAGTGTCATTGCATGTGTGTTCTTTTCACAATCCACCTATGGATCCACCAGTGTTATTGCATGTGTGTTCTTTTTACTAACAACAACTAGAGTCATTTCATGACTGTTCTTTTCACATACCACATATGGATCCACGAGTGTCATTGAAATGTGTGTTCTCTTTAGAGACCACACATGGATCCAGCAGTGTCATTGCATGTGTGTTCTTTTTACTAACAACAACTGGAGTCATTGCATGTGTGTTCTTTTCACATACCACATATGGATCCACCAGTGTCATTGCATGTGTGCTCTTTTCACAATCCACCTATGGATGCACCAGTGTCATTCCATGTGTGTTGTTTTTACTAACAACAACCAGAGTCATTGCATGTGTGTTGTTTTCACATACCACATATGGATCCACCAGTGTCATTGCATGGGTGCTCTTTTCACAATCCACCTATGGATCCACCAGTGTCATTGCATGTGTTCTTTTTACTAACAACAACTTGAGTCATTTCATTACTGTTCTTTTCACATACCACATATGGATCCAATAGTGTCATTGAAATATGTGTTCTCTTCAGAGACCACACATGGATCCACCAGTGTCATTGCATGTGTGTTCTTTTCACTAACATCAACCAGACTCATTGAAATGTGTGTTCTCTTCAGAGACCACACATGGATCCACTAGTGTCATTGCATGTGTGCTCTTTTCACAATCCACCTATGTATCCACCAGTGTCATCGCATGTGTGTTCTTTTTTACTAACAACAACCAGAGTCATTGAAATGTGTGTTCTTTTCACATACCACCTATGGATCCACCAGTGTTATTGCATGTGTGTTCTTTTCACAATCCACCTATGGATCCACCAGTGTCATTGCATGTGTGTTGTTTTTACTAACAACCAGAGTCATTGCATGTGTGTTCTTTTCACATACCACATATGGATCCACCGGTGTCATTGAAATGTGTGTTCTCTTCAGAGACCACACATGGATCCACCAGTGTCATTGCATGTGTGTTGTTTTTACTAACAACAACCAGAGTCATGGCATGTGTGTTCTCTTCAGAGACCACACATGGATCCACCAGTGTCATTGCATGTGTGTTGTTTTTACTAACAACAACCAGAGTCATGGCATGTGTGTTCTTTTCACATACCACATATGGATCCACCAGTGTTATTGCATGTGTATTCTTTCACACTCCACCTATGGATCCACCGGTGTCATTGCATGTGTGTTCTTTTTACTAACAACAACTAGAGTCATATCATGACTGTTCTTTTCACATACCTCATATGGATCCACCAGTGTCCTTACATGTGTGTTCTTTTTACTAACAACAACCAGAGTCACTGCATGTGTGTTCTCTTCAGAGACTTCAGAGACCACACATGGATCCAGCAGTGTCATTGCATGTGTGTTCTTTTCACAATCCACCTATGGATCCACCAGTGTTATTGCATGTGTGTTCTTTTTACTAACAACAACTAGAGTCATTTCATGACTGTTCTTTTCACATAACACATATGGATCCACGAGTGTCATTGAAATGTGTGTTCTCTTTAGAGACCACACATGGATCCACCAGTGTCATTGCATGTGTGTTCTTTTCACAATCCACCTATGGATGCACCAGTGTCATTCCATGTGTGCTCTTTTTACTAACAACAACCAGAGTCATTGCATGTGTGTTCTTTTCACATACCACATATGGATCCACCAGTGTCATTGCATGTGTGCTCTTTTCTTAATCCACCTATGGATGCACCAGTGTCATTCCATGTGTGTTCTTTTTACTAACAACAACTAGAGTCATTGCATGTGTGTTCTTTTCACATACCACATATGGATCCACCCGTGTCATTGCATGTGTGTTCTTTTCACAATCACCTATGGCTCCACCAGTGTCATTGCATGTGTGTTCTTTTTACTAACAACAACCAGAGTCATTGAAATGTGTGTTCTTTTCACATACCACCTATGGATCCACCAGTGTCATTCCATGTGTGTTCTTTTCACAATCCACCTATGGATCCACCAGTGTCATTGCATGTGTGTTCTTTTTACTAACAACAACCAGAGTCATTGCATGTGTGTTCTTTTCACATACCACATATGGATCCACTAGTGTCATTGCATGTGTGTTCTTTTTAATAAAAACACTCAGAGTCATTGAAATGTGTGTTCTCTTTAGAGACCACACATGGATCCACGAGTGTCATTGCATGTGTGTTCTTTTTACTAACAACAACTAGAGTCATTGAAATGTGTGTTCTTTTCACATACCACATATGGATCCACCAGTGTCATTGCATGTGTGTTCTTTTTACTAACAACAACAAGAGTCATTGCATGTGTGTTCTCTTTACTAACAACAACCAGAGTCATTGAAATGTGTGTTCTCTTTAGATACCACACATGGATCCAATAGTGTCATTGAAATGTGTGTTCGCTTCAGAGACCACACATGGATCCACCAGTGTCATTACATGTCTGTTCTTTTTACTAACAACAACTGGAGTCACTGCATGTGTGTTCTCTTCAGAGACTTCAGAGACCATACATGGATCCAGCAGTGTCATTGCATGTGTGTTCTTTTCACAATCCACCTATGGATCCACCAGTCTTATTGCATGTGTGTTCTTTTTACTAACAACAACTAGAGTCATTTCATGACTGTTCTTTTCACATACCGCATATGGATCCACGAGTGTCATTGAAATGTGTGTTCTCTTCAGAGACCACACATGGATCCACCAGTGTCATTGCATGTGTGTTGTTTTTACTAACAACAACCAGAGTCATGGCATGTGTGTTCTTTTCACATACCACATATGGATCCACCAGTGTCATTGCATGTGTGTTCTTTCACACTCCACCTATGGATCCACCAGTGTCATTGCATGTGTGTTCTTTTTACTAACAACAACTAGAGTCATTTCATGACTGTTCTTTTCACATACCTCATATGGATCCACCAGTGTCATTGCGTGTGTCTTCTTTTTACTAACAACAACCAGAGTCACTGCATGTGTGTTCTCTTTAGAGACCACACATGGATCCAGCAGTGTCATTGCATGTGTGTTCTTTTCACAATCCACCTATGGATCCACCAGTGTTATTGCATGTGTGTTCTTTTTACTAACAACAACCAGAGTCATTGCATGTGTGTTCTTTTCACATACCACATATGGCTCCACTAGTGTCATTGCATGTGTGTTCTTTTTAATAAAAACACTCAGAGTCATTGAAATGTGTGTTCTTTTCACATACCACCTATGGATCCACCAGTGTCATTCCATGTGTGTTCTTTTCACAATCCACCTATGGATCCACCAGTGTCATTGCATGTGTGTTCTTTTTACTAACAACAACCAGAGTCATTGCATGTGTGTTCTTTTCACATACCACATATGGATCCACTAGTGTCATTGCATGCGTGTTCTTTTTAATAAAAACACTCAGAGTCATTGAAATGTGTGTTCTCTTTAGAGACCACACATGGATCCACGAGTGTCATTGCATGTGTGTTCTTTTTACTAACAACAACTAGAGTCATTGAAATGTGTGTTCTTTTCACATACCACATATGGATCCAACAGTGTCATTGCATGTGTGTTCTTTTTACTAACAACAACAAGAGTCATTGCATGTGTGTTCTCTTTACTAACAACAACCAGAGTCATTGAAATGTGTGTTCTCTTTAGATACCACACATGGATCCAATAGTGTCATTGAAATGTGTGTTCGCTTCAGAGACCACACATGGATCCACCAGTGTCATTACATGTCTGTTCTTTTTACTAACAACAACTGGAGTCACTGGATGTGTGTTCTCTTCAGAGACTTCAGAGACCATACATGGATCCAGCAGTGTCATTGCATGTGTGTTCTTTTCACAATCCACCTATGGATCCACCAGTGTTATTGCATGTGTGTTCTTTTTACTAACAACAACTAGAGTCATTTCATGACTGTTCTTTTCACATACCACATATGGATCCACGAGTGTCATTGAAATGTGTGTTCTCTTCAGAGACCACACATGGATTCACCAGTGTCATTGCATGTGTGTTGTTTTTACTAACAACAACCAGAGTCATGGCATGTGTGTTCTTTTCACATACCACATATGGATCCACCAGTGTCATTGCATGTGTGTTCTTTCACACTCCACCTATGGATCCACCAGTGTCATTGCATGTGTGTTCTTTTTACTAACAACAACTAGAGTCATTTCATGACTGTTCTTTTCACATACCTCATATGGATCCACCAGTGTCATTGCGTGTGTGTTCTTTTTACTAACAACAACCAGAGTCACTTCATGTGTGTTCTCTTTAGAGACCACACATGGATCCAGCAGTGTCATTGCATGTGTGTTCTTTTCACAATCCACCTATGGATCCACCAGTGTTATTGCATGTGTGTTCTTTTTACTAACAACAACTAGAGTCATTTCATGACTGTTCATTTCACATACCACATATGGATCCACGAGTGTCATTGAAATGTTTGTTCTCTTTAGAGACCACACATGGATCCACCAGTGTCATTGCATGTGTGTTCTTTTTACTAACAACAACTGGAGTCATTGCATGTGTGTTCTTTTCACATACCACATATGGATCCACCAGTGTCATTGCATGTGTGCTCTTTTCACAATCCACCTATGGATGCACCAGTGTCATTCCATGTGTGTTCTTTTTACTAACAACAACCAGAGTCATTGCATGTGTGTTGTTTTCACATACCACATATGGATCCACCAGTGTCATTGCATGCGTGCTCTTTTCACAATCCACCTATGGATCCACCAGTGTCATTGCATGTGTGTTCTTTTTACTAACAACAACTTGAGTCATTTCATGACTGTTCTTTTCACATACCACATATGGATCCAAAAGTGTCATTGAAATCTGTGTTCTCTTCAGAGACCACACATGGATCCACCAGTGTCATTGCATGTGTGTTCTTTTCACTAACATCAACCAGAGTCATTGAAATGTGTGTTCTCTTCAGAGACCACACATGGATCCACTAGTGTCATTGCATGTGTGCTCTTTTCACAATCCACCTATGTATCCACCAGTGTCATCGCATGTGTGTTCTTTTTTACTAACAACAACCAGAGTCATTGAAATGTGTGTTCTTTTCACATACCACCTATGGATCCACCAGTGTTATTGCATGTGTGTTCTTTTCACAATCCACCTATGGATCCACCAGTGTCATTGCATGTGTGTTGTTTTTACTAACAACCAGAGTCATTGCATGTGTGTTCTTTTCACATACCACATATGGATCCACCGGTGTCATTGAAATGTGTGTTCTCTTCAGAGACCACACATGGATCCACCAGTGTCATTGCATGTGTGTTGTTTTTACTAACAACAACCAGAGTCATGGCATGTGTGTTCTTTTCACATACCACATATGGATCCACCAGTGTTATTGCATGTGTGTTCTTTCACACTCCACCTATGGATCCACCGGTGTCATTGCATGTGTGTTCTTTTTACTAACAACAACTAGAGTCATATCATGACTGTTCTTTTCACATACCTCATATGGATCCACCAGTGTCATTGCATGTGTGTTCTTTTTACTAACAACAACCAGAGTCACTGCATGTGTGTTCTCTTCAGAGACTTCAGAGACCACACATGGATCCAGCAGTGTCATTGCATGTGTGTTCTTTTCACAATCCACCTATGGATCCACCAGTGTTATTGCATGTGTGTTCTTTTTACTAACAACAACTAGAGTCATTTCATGACTGTTCTTTTCACATACCACATATGGATCCACGAGTGTCATTGAAATGTGTGTTCTCTTTAGAGACCACACATGGATCCACCAGTGTCATTGCATGTGTGTTCTTTTCACAATCCACCTATGGATGCACCAGTGTCATTCCATGTGTGCTCTTTTTACTAACAACAACCAGAGTCATTGCATGTGTGTTCTTTTCACATACCACATATGGATCCACCAGTGTCATTGCATGTGTGCTCTTTTCACAATCCACCTATGGATGCACCAGTGTCATTCCATGTGTGTTCTTTTTACTAACAACAACTAGAGTCATTGCATGTGTGTTCTTTTCACATACCACATATGGATCCACCCGTGTCATTGCATGTGTGTTCTTTTCACAATCACCTATGGCTCCACCAGTGTCATTGCATGTGTGTTCTTTTTACTAACAACAACCAGAGTCATTGAAATTGTGTTCTTTTCACATACCACCTATGGATCCACCAGTGTCATTCCATGTGTGTTCTTTTCACAATCCACCTATGGATCCACCAGTGTCATTGCATGTGTGTTCTTTTTACTAACAACAACCAGAGTCATTGCATGTGTGTTCTTTTCACATACCACATATGGATCCACTAGTGTCATTGCATGTGTGTTCTTTTTAAACAAAACACTCAGAGTCATTGAAATGTGTGTTCTCTTTAGAGACCACACATGGATCCACGAGTGTCTTGCATGTGTGTTCTTTTTACTAACAACAACTAGAGTCATTGAAATGTGTGTTCTTTTCATATACCACATATGGATCCACCAGTGTCATTGCATGTGTGTTCTTTTTACTAACAACAACAAGAGTCATTGCATGTGTGTTCTCTTTACTAACAACAACCAGAGTCATTGAAATGTGTGTTCTCTTTAGATACCACACATGGATCCAATAGTGTCATTGAAATGTGTGTTCGCTTCAAAGACCACACATGGATCCACCAGTGTCATTACATGTCTGTTCTTTTTACTAACAACAACTGGAGTCACTGCATGTGTGTTCTCTTCAGAGACTTCAGAGACCATACATGGATCCAGCAGTGTCATTGCATGTGTGTTCTTTTCACAATCCACCTATGGATCCACCAGTCTTATTGCATGTGTGTTCTTTTTACTAACAACAACTAGAGTCATTTCATGACTGTTCTTTTCACATACCGCATATGGATCCACGAGTGTCATTGAAATGTGTGTTCTCTTCAGAGACCACACATGGATCCACCAGTGTCATTGCATGTGTGTTGTTTTTACTAACAACAACCAGAGTCATGGCATGTGTGTTCTTTTCACATACCACATATGGATCCACCAGTGTCATTGCATGTGTGTTCTTTCACACTCCACCTATGGATCCACCAGTGTCATTGCATGTGTGTTCTTTTTACTAACAACAACTAGAGTCATTTCATGACTGTTCTTTTCACATACCTCATATGGATCCACCAGTGTCATTGCGTGTGTGTTCTTTTTACTAACAACAACCAGAGTCACTTCATGTGTGTTCTCTTTAGAGACCACACATGGATCCAGCAGTGTCATTGCATGTGTGTTCTTTTCACAATCCACCTATGGATCCACCAGTGTTATTGCATGTGTGTTCTTTTTACTAACAACAACCAGAGTCATTGCATGTGTGTTCTTTTCACATACCACATATGGCTCCACTAGTGTCATTGCATGTGTGTTCTTTTTAATAAAAACACTCAGAGTCATTGAAATGTGTGTTCTTTTCACATACCACCTATGGATCCACCAGTGTCATTCCATGTGTGTTCTTTTCACAATCCACCTATGGATCCACCAGTGTCATTGCATGTGTGTTCTTTTTACTAACAACAACCAGAGTCATTGCATGTGTGTTCTTTTCACATACCACATATGGATCCACTAGTGTCATTGCATGTGTGTTCTTTTTAATAAAAACACTCAGAGTCATTGAAATGTGTGTTCTCTTTAGAGACCACACATGGATCCACGAGTGTCATTGCATGTGTGTTCTTTTTACTAACAACAACTAGAGTCATTGAAATGTGTGTTCTTTTCACATACCACATATGGATCCACCAGTGTCATTGCATGTGTGTTCTTTTTACTAACAACAACAAGAGTCATTGCATGTGTGTTCTCTTTACTAACAACAACCAGAGTCATTGAAATGTGTGTTCTCTTTAGATACCACACATGGATCCAATAGTGTCATTGAAATGTGTGTTCGCTTCAGAGACCACACATGGATCCACCAGTGTCATTACATGTCTGTTCTTTTTACTAACAACAACTGGAGTCACTGGATGTGTGTTCTCTTCAGAGACTTCAGAGACCATACATGGATCCAGCAGTGTCATTGCATGTGTGTTCTTTTCACAATCCACCTATGGATCCACCAGTGTTATTGCATGTGTGTTCTTTTTACTAACAACAACTAGAGTCATTTCATGACTGTTCTTTTCACATACCACATATGGATCCACGAGTGTCATTGAAATGTGTGTTCTCTTCAGAGACCACACATGGATCCACCAGTGTCATTGCATGTGTGTTGTTTTTACTAACAACAACCAGAGTCATGGCATGTGTGTTCTTTTCACATACCACATATGGATCCACCAGTGTCATTGCATGTGTGTTCTTTCACACTCCACCTATGGATCCACCAGTGTCATTGCATGTGTGTTCTTTTTACTAACAACAACTAGAGTCATTTCATGACTGTTCTTTTCACATACCTCATATGGATCCACCAGTGTCATTGCGTGTGTGTTCTTTTTACTAACAACAACCAGAGTCACTTCATGTGTGTTCTCTTTAGAGACCACACATGGATCCAGCAGTGTCATTGCATGTGTGTTCTTTTCACAATCCACCTATGGATCCACCAGTGTTATTGCATGTGTGTTCTTTTTACTAACAACAAATAGAGTCATTTCATGACTGTTCTTTTCACATACCACATATGGATCCACGAGTGTCATTGAAATGTGTGTTCTCTTTAGAGACCACACATGGATCCACCAGTGTCATTGCATGTGTGTTCTTTTTACTAACAACAACTGGAGTCATTGCATGTGTGTTCTTTTCACATACCACATATGGATCCACCAGTGTCATTGCATGTGTGCTCTTTTCACAATCCACCTATGGATGCACCAGTGTTATTCCATGTGTGTTCTTTTTACTAACAACAACCAGAGTCATTGCATGTGTGTTGTTTTCACATACCACATATGGATCCACCAGTGTCATTGCATGCGTGCTCTTTTCACAATCCACCTATGGATCCACCAGTGTCATTGCATGTGTGTTCTTTTTACTAACAACAACTTGAGTCATTTCATGACTGTTCTTTTCACATACCACATATGGATCCAAAAGTGTCATTGAAATCTGTGTTCTCTTCAGAGACCACACATGGATCCACCAGTGTCATTGCATGTGTGTTCTTTTCACTAACATCAACCAGAGTCATTGAAATGTGTGTTCTCTTCAGAGACCACACATGGATCCACTAGTGTCATTGCATGTGTGCTCTTTTCACAATCCACCTATGTATCCACCAGTGTCATCGCATGTGTGTTCTTTTTTACTAACAACAACCAGAGTCATTGAAATGTGTGTTCTTTTCACATACCACCTATGGATCCACCAGTGTTATTGCATGTGTGTTCTTTTCACAATCCACCTATGGATCCACCAGTGTCATTGCATGTGTGTTGTTTTTACTAACAACCAGAGTCATTGCATGTGTGTTCTTTTCACATACCACATATGGATCCACCGGTGTCATTGAAATGTGTGTTCTCTTCAGAGACCACACATGGATCCACCAGTGTCATTGCATGTGTGTTGTTTTTACTAACAACAACCAGAGTCATGGCATGTGTGTTCTTTTCACATACCACATATGGATCCACCAGTGTTATTGCATGTGTGTTCTTTCACACTCCAGCTATGGATCCACCGGTGTCATTGCATGTGTGTTCTTTTTACTAACAACAACTAGAGTCATATCATGACTGTTCTTTTCACATACCTCATATGGATCCACCAGTGTCATTGCATGTGTGTTCTTTTTACTAACAACAACCAGAGTCACTGCATGTGTGTTCTCTTCAGAGACTTCAGAGACCACACATGGATCCAGCAGTGTCATTGCATGTGTGTTCTTTTCACAATCCACCTATGGATCCACCAGTGTTATTGCATGTGTGTTCTTTTTACTAACAACAACTAGAGTCATTTCATGACTGTTCTTTTCACATACCACATATGGATCCACGAGTGTCATTGAAATGTGTGTTCTCTTTAGAGACCACACATGGATCCACCAGTGTCATTGCATGTGTGTTCTTTTCACAATCCACCTATGGATGCACCAGTGTCATTCCATGTGTGCTCTTTTTACTAACAACAACCAGAGTCATTGCATGTGTGTTCTTTTCACATACCACATATGGATCCACCAGTGTCATTGCATGTGTGCTCTTTTCACAATCCACCTATGGATGCACCAGTGTCATTCCATGTGTGTTCTTTTTACTAACAACAACTAGAGTCATTGCATGTGTGTTCTTTTCACATACCACATATGGATCCACCCGTGTCATTGCATGTGTGTTCTTTTCACAATCACCTATGGCTCCACCAGTGTCATTGCATGTGTGTTCTTTTTACTAACAACAACCAGAGTCATTGAAATTGTGTTCTTTTCACATACCACCTATGGATCCACCAGTGTCATTCCATGTGTGTTCTTTTCACAATCCACCTATGGATCCACCAGTGTCATTGCATGTGTGTTCTTTTTACTAACAACAACCAGAGTCATTGCATGTGTGTTCTTTTCACATACCACATATGGATCCACTAGTGTCATTGCATGTGTGTTCTTTTTAAACAAAACACTCAGAGTCATTGAAATGTGTGTTCTCTTTAGAGACCACACATGGATCCACGAGTGTCTTGCATGTGTGTTCTTTTTACTAACAACAACTAGAGTCATTGAAATGTGTGTTCTTTTCACATACCACATATGGATCCACCAGTGTCATTGCATGTGTGTTCTTTTTACTAACAACAACAAGAGTCATTGCATGTGTGTTCTCTTTACTAACAACAACCAGAGTCATTGAAATGTGTGTTCTCTTTAGATACTACACATGGATCCAATAGTGTCATTGAAATGTGTGTTCGCTTCAGAGACCACACATGGATCCACCAGTGTCATTACATGTCTGTTCTTTTTACTAACAACAACTGGAGTCACTGCATGTGTGTTCTCTTCAGAGACTTCAGAGACCATACATGGATCCAGCAGTGTCATTGCATGTGTGTTCTTTTCACAATCCACCTATGGATCCACCAGTCTTATTGCATGTGTGTTCTTTTTACTAACAACAACTAGAGTCATTTCATGACTGTTCTTTTCACATACCACATATGGATCCACGAGTGTCATTGAAATGTGTGTTCTCTTCAGAGACCACACATGGATCCACTAGTGTCATTGCATGTGTGTTGTTTTTACTAACAACAACCAGACTCATGGCATGTGTGTTCTTTTCACATACCACATATGGATCCACCAGTGTCATTGCATGTGTGTTCTTTCACACTCCACCTATGGATCCACCAGTGTCATTGCATGTGTGTTCTTTTTACTAACAAAAACTAGAGTCATTTCATGACTGTTCTTTTCACATACCTCATATGGATCCACCAGTGTCATTGCGTGTGTGTTCTTTTTACTAACAACAACCAGAGTCACTTCATGTGTGTTCTCTTTAGAGACCACACATGGATCCAGCAGTGTCATTGCATGTGTGTTCTTTTCACAATCCACCTATGGATCCACCAGTGTTATTGCATGTGTGTTCTTTTTACTAACAACAACTAGAGTCATTTCATGACTGTTCTTTTCACATACCACATATGGATCCACGAGTGTCATTGAAATGTGTGTTCTCTTTAGAGACCACACATGGATCGAATAGTGTCATTGCATGTGTGTTCTTTTTACTAACAACAACTGGAGTCATTGCATGTGTGTTCTTTTCACATACCACATATGGATCCACCAGTGTCATTGCATGTGTGTTCTTTTCACAATCCACCTATGGATGAACCAGTGTCATTCCATGTGTGCTCTTTTTACTAACAACAACCAGAGTCATTGCATGTGTGTTCTTTTCACATACCACATATGGATCCACCAGTGTCATTGCATGTGTGCTCTTTTCACAATCCACCTATGGATGCACCAGTGTCATTCCATGTGTGTTCTTTTTACTAACAACAACTAGAGTCATTGCATGTGTGTTCTTTTCACATACCACATATGGATCCACCCGTGTCATTGCATGTGTGTTCTTTTCACAATCACCTATGGCTCCACCAGTGTCATTGCATGTGTGTTCTTTTTACTAACAACAACCAGAGACATTGAAATTGTGTTCTTTTCACATACCACCTATGGATCCACCAGTGTCATTCCATGTGTGTTCTTTTCACAATCCACCTATGGATCCACCAGTTTCATTGCATGTGTGTTCTTTTTACTAACAACAACCAGAGTCATTGCATGTGTGTTCTTTTCACATACCACATATGGATCCACTAGTGTCATTGCATGTGTGTTCTTTTTAAACAAAACACTCAGAGTCATTGAAATGTGTGTTCTCTTTAGAGACCACACATGGATCCACGAGTGTCTTGCATGTGTGTTCTTTTTACTAACAACAACTAGAGTCATTGAAATGTGTGTTCTTTTCATATACCACATATGGATCCACCAGTGTCATTGCATGTGTGTTCTTTTTACTAACAACAACAAGAGTCATTGCATGTGTGTTCTCTTTACTAACAACAACCAGAGTCATTGAAATGTGTGTTCTCTTTAGATACCACACATGGATCCAATAGTGTCATTGAAATGTGTGTTCGCTTCAGAGACCACACATGGATCCACCAGTGTCATTACATGTCTGTTCTTTTTACTAACAACAACTGGAGTCACTGCATGTGTGTTCTCTTCAGAGACTTCAGAGACCATACATGGATCCAGCAGTGTCATTGCATGTGTGTTCTTTTCACAATCCACCTATGGATCCACCAGTCTTATTGCATGTGTGTTCTTTTTACTAACAACAACTAGAGTCATTTCATGACTGTTCTTTTCACATACCACATATGGATCCACGAGTGTCATTGAAATGTGTGTTCTCTTCAGAGACCACACATGGATCCACCAGTGTCATTGCATGTGTGTTGTTTTTACTAACAACAACCAGACTCATGGCATGTGTGTTCTTTTCACATACCACATATGGATCCACCAGTGTCATTGCATGTGTGTTCTTTCACACTCCACCTATGGATCCACCAGTGTCATTGCATGTGTGTTCTTTTTACTAACAAAAACTAGAGTCATTTCATGACTGTTCTTTTCACATACCTCATATGGATCCACCAGTGTCATTGCGTGTGTGTTCTTTTTACTAACAACAACCAGAGTCACTTCATGTGTGTTCTCTTTAGAGACCACACATGGATCCAGCAGTGTCATTGCATGTGTGTTCTTTTCACAATCCACCTATGGATCCACCAGTGTTATTGCATGTGTGTTCTTTTTACTAACAACAACTAGAGTCATTTCATGACTGTTCTTTTCACATACCACATATGGATCCACGAGTGTCATTGAAATGTGTGTTCTCTTTAGAGACCACACATGGATCCAATAGTGTCATTGCATGTGTGTTCTTTTTACTAACAACAACTGGAGTCATTGCATGTGTGTTCTTTTCACATACCACATATGGATCCACCAGTGTCATTGCATGTGTGCTCTTTTCACAATCCACCTATGGATGCACCAGTGTCATTCCATGTGTGTTGTTTTTACTAACAACAACCAGAGTCATTGCATGTGTGTTCTTTTTACTAACAACAACTTGAGTCATTTCATGACTGTTCTTTTCACATACCACATATGGATCCAACAGTGTCATTGAAATCTGTGTTCTCTTCAGAGACCACACATGGATCCACCAGTGTCATTGCATGTGTGTTCTTTTCACTAACATCAACCAGAGTCATTGAAATGTGTGTTCTCTTCAGAGACCACACATGGATCCACTAGTGTCATTGCATGTGTGCTCTTTTCACAATCCACCTATGTATCCACCAGTGTCATCGCATGTGTGTTCTTTTTTACTAACAACAACCAGAGTCATTGAAATGTGTGTTCTTTTCACATACCACCTATGGATCCACCAGTGTTATTGCATGTGTGTTCTTTTCACAATCCACCTATGGATCCACCAGTGTCATTGCATGTGTGTTGTTTTTACTAACAACCAGAGTCATTGCATGTGTGTTCTTTTCACATACCACATATGGATCCACCGGTGTCATTGAAATGTGTGTTCTCTTCAGAGACCACACATGGATCCACCAGTGTCATTGCATGTGTGTTGTTTTTACTAACAACAACCAGAGTCATGGCATGTGTGTTCTCTTCAGAGACCACACATGGATCCACCAGTGTCATTGCATGTGTGTCGTTTTTACTAACAACAACCAGAGTCATGGCATGTGTGTTCTTTTCACATACCACATATGGATCCAGCAGTGTCATTGCATGTGTGTTCTTTCACACTCCACCTATGGATCCACCGGTGTCATTGCATGTGTGTTCTTTTTACTAACAACAACTAGAGTCATATCATGACTGTTCTTTTCACATACCTCATATGGATCCACCAGTGTCATTGCATGTGTGTTCTTTTTACTAACAACAACCAGAGTCACTGCATGTGTGTTCTCTTCAGAGACTTCAGAGACCACACATGGATCCAGCAGTGTCATTGCATGTGTGTTCTTTTCACAATCCACCTATGGATCCACCAGTGTTATTGCATGTGTGTTCTTTTTACTAACAACAACTAGAGTCATTTCATGACTGTTCTTTTCACATACCACATATGGATCCACGAGTGTCATTGAAATGTGTGTTCTCTTTAGAGACCACACATGGATCCACCAGTGTCATTGCATGTGTGTTCTTTTCACAATCCACCTATGGATGCACCAGTGTCATTCCATGTGTGCTCTTTTTACTAACAACAACCAGAGTCATTGCATGTGTGTTCTTTTCACATACCACATATGGATCCACCAGTGTCATTGCATGTGTGCTCTTTTCACAATCCACCTATGGATGCACCAGTGTCATTCCATGTGTGTTCTTTTTACTAACAACAACTTGAGTCATTTCATGACTGTTCTTTTCATATATCACATATGGATCCAACAGTGTCATTGAAATCTGTGTTCTCTTTAGAGACCACACATGGATCCACCAGTGTCATTGCATGTGTGTTCTTTTCACTAACATCAACCAGAGTCATTGAAATGTGTGTTCTCTTCAGAGACCACACATGGATCCACTAGTGTCATTGCATGTGTGCTCTTTTCACAATCCACCTATGTATCAACCAGTGTCATCGCATGTGTGTTCTTTTTTACTAACAACAACCAGAGTCATTGAAATGTGTGTTCTTTTCACATACCACCTATGGATCCACTAGTGTTATTGCATGTGTGTTCTTTTCACAATCCACCTATGGATCCACCAGTGTCATTGCATGTGTGTTGTTTTTACTAACAACCAGAGTCATTGCATGTGTGTTCTTTTCACATACCACATATGGATCCACCGGTGTCATTGAAATGTGTGTTCTCTTCAGAGACCACACATGGATCCACCAGTGTCATTGCATGTGTGTTGTTTTTACTAACAACAACCAGAGTCATGGCATGTGTGTTCTCTTCAGAGACCACACATGGATCCACCAGTGTCATTGCATGTGTGTTGTTTTTACTAACAACAACCAGAGTCATGGCATGTGTGTTCTTTTCACATACCACATATGGATCCAGCAGTGTCATTGCATGTGTGTTCTTTCACACTCCACCTATGGATCCACCGGTGTCATTGCATGTGTGTTCTTTTTACTAACAACAACTAGAGTCATATCATGACTGTTCTTTTCACATACCTCATATGGATCCACCAGTGTCATTGCATGTGTGTTCTTTTTACTAACAACAACCAGAGTCACTGCATGTGTGTTCTCTTCAGAGACTTCAGAGACCACACATGGATCCAGCAGTGTCATTGCATGTGTGTTCTTTTCACAATCCACCTATGGATCCACCAGTGTTATTGCATGTGTGTTCTTTTTACTAACAACAACTAGAGTCATTTCATGACTGTTCTTTTCACATACCACATATGGATCCACGAGTGTCATTGAAATGTGTGTTCTCTTTAGAGACCACACATGGATCCACCAGTGTCATTGCATGTGTGTTCTTTTCACAATCCACCTATGGATGCACCAGTGTCATTCCATGTGTGCTCTTTTTACTAACAACAACCAGAGTCATTGCATGTGTGTTCTTTTCACATACCACATATGGATCCACCAGTGTCATTGCATGTGTGCTCTTTTCACAATCGACCTATGGATGCACCAGTGTCATTCCATGTGTGTTCTTTTTACTAACAACAACTAGAGTCATTGCATGTGTGTTCTTTTCACATACCACATATGGATCCACCCATGTCATTGCATGTGTGTTCTTTTCACAATCACCTATGGCTCCACCAGTGTCATTGCATGTGTGTTCTTTTTACTAACAACAACTAGAGTCATTGAAATGTGTGTTCTTTTCACATACCACCTATGGATCCACCAGTGTCATTCCATGTGTGTTCTTTTCACAATCCACCTATGGATCCACCAGTGTCATTGCATGTGTGTTCTTTTTACTAACAACAACCAGAGTCATTGCATGTGTGTTCTTTTCACATACCACATATGGATCCACTAGTGTCATTGCATGTGTGTTCTTTTTAATAAAAACACTCAGAGTCATTGAAATGTGTGTTCTCTTTAGAGACCACACATGGATCCACGAGTGTCATTGCATGTGTGTTCTTTTTACTAATAACAACTAGAGTCATTGAAATGTGTGTTCTTTTCACATACCACATATGGATCCACCAGTGTCATTGCATGTGTGTTCTTTTTACTAACAACAACAAGAGTCATTGCATGTGTGTTCTCTTTACTAACAACAACCAGAGTCATTGACATGTGTGTTCTCTTTAGATACCACACATGGATCCAATAGTGTCATTGAAATGTGTGTTCGCTTCAGAGACCACACATGGATCCACCAGTGTCATTACATGTCTGTTCTTTTTACTAACAACAACTGGAGTCACTGCATGTGTGTTCTCTTCAGAGACTTCAGAGACCATACATGGATCCAGCAGTGTCATTGCATGTGTGTTCTTTTCACAATCCACCTATGGATCCACCAGTGTTATTGCATGTGTGTTCTTTTTACTAACAACAACTAGAGTCATTTCATGACTGTTCTTTTCACATACCACATATGGATCCACGAGTGTCATTGAAATGTGTGTTCTCTTCAGAGACCACACATGGATCCACCAGTGTCATTGCATGTGTGTTGTTTTTACTAACAACAACAAGAGTCATGGCATGTGTGTTCTTTTCACATACCACATATGGATCCACCAGTGTCATTGCATGTGTGTTCTTTCACACTCCACCTATGGATCCACCAGTGTCATTGCATGTGTGTTCTTTTTACTAACAACAACTAGAGTCATTTCATGACTGTTCTTTTCACATACCTCATATGGATCCACCAGTGTCATTGCATGTGTGTTCTTTTTACTAACAACAACCAGAGTCACTGCATGTGTGTTCTCTTTAGAGACCACACATGGATCCAGCAATGTCATTGCATGTGTGTTCTTTTCACAATCCACCTATGGATCCACCAGTGTTATTGCATGTGTGTTCTTTTTACTAACAACAACTAGAGTCATTTCATGACTGTTCTTTTCACATACCACATATGGATCCACGAGTGTCATTGAAATCTGTGTTCTCTTTAGAGACCACACATGGATCCACCAGTGTCATTGCATGTGTGTTCTTTTTACTAACAACAACTGGAGTCATTGCATGTGTGTTCTTTTCATATACCACATATGGATCCACCAGTGTCATTCCATGTGTGCTCTTTTCACAATCCACCTATGGATGCACCAGTGTCATTCCATGTGTGTTCTTTTTACTAACAACAACCAGAGTCATTGCATGTGTGTTGTTTTCACATACCACATATGGATCCACCAGTGTCATTGCATGCGTGCTCTTTTCACAATCCACCTATGGATCCACCAGTGTCATTGCATGTGTGTTCTTTTTACTAACAACAACTTGAGTCATTTCATGACTGTTCTTTTCACATATCACATATGGATCCAACAGTGTCATTGAAATGTGTGTTCTCTTTAGAGACCACACATGGATCCACCAGTGTCATTGCATGTGTGTTCTTTTCACAATCCACCTATGGATGCACCAGTTTCATTCCATGTGTGCTCTTTTTACTAACAACAACCAGAGTCATTGCATGTGTGTTCTTTTCACATACCACATATGGATCCACCAGTGTCATTGCATGTGTGCTCTTTTCACAATCGACCTATGGATGCACCAGTGTCATTCCATGTGTGTTCTTTTTACTAACAACAACTAGAGTCATTGCATGTGTGTTCTTTTCACATACCACATATGGATCCACCCATGTCATTGCATGTGTGTTCTTTTCACAATCACCTATGGCTCCACCAGTGTCATTGCATGTGTGTTCTTTTTACTAACAACAACTAGAGTCATTGAAATGTGTGTTCTTTTCACATACCACCTATGGATCCACCAGTGTCATTCCATGTGTGTTCTTTTCACAATCCACCTATGGATCCACCAGTGTCATTGCATGTGTGTTCTTTTTACTAACAACAACCAGAGTCATTGCATGTGTGTTCTTTTCACATACCACATATGGATCCACTAGTGTCATTGCATGTGTGTTCTTTTTAATAAAAACACTCAGAGTCATTGAAATGTGTGTTCTCTTTAGAGACCACACATGGATCCACGAGTGTCATTGCATGTGTGTTCTTTTTACTAACAACAACTAGAGTCATTGAAATGTGTGTTCTTTTCACATACCACATATGGATCCACCAGTGTCATTGCATGTGTGTTCTTTTTACTAACAACAACAAGAGTCATTGCATGTGTGTTCTCTTTACTAACAACAACCAGAGTCATTGACATGTGTGTTCTCTTTAGATACCACACATGGATCCAATAGTGTCATTGAAATGTGTGTTCGCTTCAGAGACCACACATGGATCCACCAGTGTCATTACATGTCTGTTCTTTTTACTAACAACAACTGGAGTCACTGCATGTGTGTTCTCTTCAGAGACTTCAGAGACCATACATGGATCCAGCAGTGTCATTGCATGTGTGTTCTTTTCACAATCCACCTATGGATCCACCAGTGTTATTGCATGTGTGTTCTTTTTACTAACAACAACTAGAGTCATTTCATGACTGTTCTTTTCACATACCACATATGGATCCACGAGTGTCATTGAAATGTGTGTTCTCTTCAGAGACCACACATGGATCCACCAGTGTCATTGCATGTGTGTTGTTTTTACTAACAACAACAAGAGTCATGGCATGTGTGTTCTTTTCACATACCACATATGGATCCACCAGTGTCATTGCATGTGTGTTCTTTCACACTCCACCTATGGATCCACCAGTGTCATTGCATGTGTGTTCTTTTTACTAACAACAACTAGAGTCATTTCATGACTGTTCTTTTCACATACCTCATATGGATCCACCAGTGTCATTGCATGTGTGTTCTTTTTACTAACAACAACCAGAGTCACTGCATGTGTGTTCTCTTTAGAGACCACACATGGATCCAGCAATGTCATTGCATGTGTGTTCTTTTCACAATCCACCTATGGATCCACCAGTGTTATTGCATGTGTGTTCTTTTTACTAACAACAACTAGAGTCATTTCATGACTGTTCTTTTCACATACCACATATGGATCCACGAGTGTCATTGAAATCTGTGTTCTCTTTAGAGACCACACATGGATCCACCAGTGTCATTGCATGTGTGTTCTTTTTACTAACAACAACTGGAGTCATTGCATGTGTGTTCTTTTCATATACCACATATGGATCCACCAGTGTCATTCCATGTGTGCTCTTTTCACAATCCACCTATGGATGCACCAGTGTCATTCCATGTGTGTTCTTTTTACTAACAACAACCAGAGTCATTGCATGTGTGTTGTTTTCACATACCACATATGGATCCACCAGTGTCATTGCATGCGTGCTCTTTTCACAATCCACCTATGGATCCACCAGTGTCATTGCATGTGTGTTCTTTTTACTAACAACAACTTGAGTCATTTCATGACTGTTCTTTTCACATATCACATATGGATCCAACAGTGTCATTGAAATCTGTGTTCTCTTTAGAGACCACACATGGATCCACCAGTGTCATTGCATGTGTGTTCTTTTCACTAACATCAACCAGAGTCATTGAAATGTGTGTTCTCTTCAGAGACCACACATGGATCCACTAGTGTCATTGCATGTGTGCTCTTTTCACAATCCACCTATGTATCAACCAGTGTCATCGCATGTGTGTTCTTTTTTACTAACAACAACCAGAGTCATTGAAATGTGTGTTCTTTTCACATACCACCTATGGATCCACCAGTGTTATTGCATGTGTGTTCTTTTCACAATCCACCTATGGATCCACCAGTGTCATTGCATGTGTGTTGTTTTTACTAACAACCAGAGTCATTGCATGTGTGTTCTTTTCACATACCACATATGGATCCACCGGTGTCATTGAAATGTGTGTTCTCTTCAGAGACCACACATGGATCCACCAGTGTCATTGCATGTGTGTTGTTTTTACTAACAACAACCAGAGTCATGGCATGTGTGTTCTCTTCAGAGACCACACATGGATCCACTAGTGTCATTGCATGTGTGTTGTTTTTACTAACAACAACCAGAGTCATGGCATGTGTGTTCTTTTCACATACCACATATGGATCCAACAGTGTCATTGCATGTGTGTTCTTTCACACTCCACCTATGGATCCACCGGTGTCATTGCATGTGTGTTCTTTTTACTAACAACAACTAGAGTCATATCATGACTATTCTTTTCACATACCTCATATGGATCCACGAGTATCATTGCATGTGTGTTCTTTTTACTAACAACAACCAGAGTCACTGCATGTGTGTTCTCTTCAGAGACTTCAGAGACCACACATGGATCCAGCAGTGTCATTGCATGTGTGTTCTTTTCACAATCCACCTATGGATCCACCAGTGTTATTGCATGTGTGTTCTTTTTACTAACAACAACTAGAGTCATTTCATGACTGTTCTTTTCACATACCACATATGGATCCACGAGTGTCATTGAAATGTGTGTTCTCTTTAGAGACCACACATGGATCCACCAGTGTCATTGCATGTGTGTTCTTTTCACAATCCACCTATGGATGCACCAGTGTCATTCCATGTGTGCTCTTTTTACTAACAACAACCCCAGTCATTGCATGTGTGTTCTTTTCACATACCACATATGGATCCACCAGTGTCATTGCATGTGTGTTGTTTTCACAATCCACCTATGGATGCACCAGTGTCATTCCATGTGTGTTCTTTTTACTAACAACAACCAGAGTCATTGCATGTGTGTTGTTTTCACATACCACATATGGATCCACCAGTGTCATTGCATGCGTGCTCTTTTCACAATCCACCTATGGATCCACCAGTGTCATTGCATGTGTGTTCTTTTTACTAACAACAACTTGAGTCATTTCATGACTGTTCTTTTCACATACCACATATGGATCCAACAGTGTCATTGAAATCTGTGTTCTCTTCAGAGACCACACATGGATCCACCAGTGTCATTGCATGTGTGTTATTTTCACTAACATCAACCAGAGTCATTGAAATGTGTGTTCTCTTCAGAGACCACACATGGATCCACTAGTGTCATTGCATGTGTGCTCTTTTCACAATCCACCTATGTATCCACCAGTGTCATCGCATGTGTGTTCTTTTTTACTAACAACAACCAGAGTCATTGAAATGTGTGTTCTTTTCACATACCACCTATGGATCCACCAGTGTTATTGCATGTGTGTTCTTTTCACAATCCACCTATGGATCCACCAGTGTCATTGCATGTGTGTTGTTTTTACTAACAACCAGAGTCATTGCATGTGTGTTCTTTTCACATACCACATATGGATCCACCGGTGTCATTGAAATGTGTGTTCTCTTCAGAGACCACACATGGATCCACCAGTGTCATTGCATGTGTGTTGTTTTTACTAACAACAACCAGAGTCACGGCATGTGTGTTCTCTTCAGAGACCACACATGGATCCACCAGTGTCATTGCATGTGTGTTGTTTTTACTAACAACAACCAGAGTCATGGCATGTGTGTTCTTTTCACATACCACATATGGATCCAGCAGTGTCATTGCATGTGTGTTCTTTCACACTCCACCTATGGATCCACCGGTGTCATTGCATGTGTGTTCTTTTTACTAACAACAACTAGAGTCATATCATGACTGTTCTTTTCACATACCTCATATGGATCCACCAGTGTCATTGCATGTGTGTTCTTTTTACTAACAACAACCAGAGTCACTGCATGTGTGTTCTCTTCAGAGACTTCAGAGACCACACATGGATCCAGCAGTGTCATTGCATGTGTGTTCTTTTCACAATCCACCTATGGATCCACCAGTGTTATTGCATGTGTGTTCTTTTTACTAACAACAACTAGAGTCATTTCATGACTGTTCTTTTCACATACCACATAGTGATCCACGAGTGTCATTGAAATGTGTGTTCTCTTTAGAGACCACACATGGATCCACCAGTGTCATTGCATGTGTGTTCTTTTCACAATCCACCTATGGATGCACCAGTGTCATTCCATGTGTGCTCTTTTTACTAACAACAACCAGAGTCATTGCATGTGTGTTCTTTTCACATACCACATATGGATCCACCAGTGTCATTGCATGTGTGCTCTTTTCACAATCCACCTATGGATGCACCAGTGTCATTCCATGTGTGTTCTTTTTACTAACAACAACTAGAGTCATTGCATGTGTGTTCTTTTCACATACCACATATGGATCCACCCGTGTCATTGCATCTGTGTTCTTTTCACAATCACCTATGGCTCCACCAGTGTCATTGCATGTGTGTTCTTTTTACTAACAACAACCAGAGTCATTGAAATGTGTGTTGTTTTCACATACCACCTATGGATCCACCAGTGTCATTCCATGTGTGTTCTTTTCACAATCCACCTATGGATCCACCAGTGTCATTGCATGTGTGTTCTTTTTACTAACAACAACCAGAGTCATTGCATGTGTGTTCTTTTCACATACCACATATGGATCCACTAGTGTCATTGCATGTGTGTTCTTTTTAATAAAAACACTCAGAGTCATTGAAATGTGTGTTCTCTTTAGAGACCACACATGGATCCACGAGTGTCATTGCATGTGTGTTCTTTTTACTAACAACAACTAGAGTCATTGAAATGTGTGTTCTTTTCACATACCACATATGGATCCACCAGTGTCATTGCATGTGTGTTCTTTTTACTAACAACAACAAGAGTCATTGCATGTGTGTTCTCTTTACTAACAACAACCAGAGTCATTGAAATGTGTGTTCTCTTTAGATACCACACATGGATCCAATAGTGTCATTGAAATGTGTGTTCGCTTCAGAGACCACACATGGATCCACCAGTGTCATTACATGTCTGTTCTTTTTACTAACAACAACTGGAGTCACTGCATGTGTGTTCTCTTCAGATACTTCAGAGACCATACATGGATCCAGCAGTGTCAATGCATGTGTGTTCTTTTCACAATCCACCTATGGATCCACCAGTGTTATTGCATGTGTGTTCTTTTTACTAACAACAACTAGAGTCATTTCATGACTGTTCTTTTCACATACCACATATGGATCCACGAGTGTCATTGAAATGTGTGTTCTCTTCAGAGACCACACATGGATCCACCAGTGTCATTGCATGTGTGTTGTTTTTACTAACAACAACCAGAGTCATGGCATGTGTGTTCTTTTCACATACCACATATGGATCCACCAGTGTCATTGCATGTGTGTTCTTTCACACTCCACCTATGGATCCACCAGTGTCATTGCATGTGTGTTCTTTCACACTCCACCTATGGATCCACCAGTGTCATTGCATGTGTGTTCTTTTTACTAACAACAACTAGAGTCATTTCATGACTGTTCTTTTCACATACCTCATATGGATCCACCAGTGTCATTGCATGTGTGTTCTTTTTACTAACAACAACCAGAGTCACTTCATGTGTGTTCTCTTTAGAGACCACACATGGATCCATCAGTGTCATTGCATGTGTGTTCTTTTCACAATCCACCTATGGATCCACCAGTGTTATTGCATGTGTGTTCTTTTTACTAACAACAACTAGAGTCATTTCATGACTGTTCTTTTCACATACCACATATGGATCCACGAGTGTCATTGAAATGTGTGTTCTCTTTTGAGACCACACATGGATCCACCAGTGTCATTGCATGTGTGTTCTTTTTACTAACAACAACTGGAGTCATTGCATGTGTGTTCTTTTCACATACCACATATGGATCCACAAGTGTCATTGCATGTGTGCTCTTTTCACAATCCACCTATGGATGCACCAGTGTCATTCCATGTGTGTTCTTTTTACTAACAACAACCAGAGTCATTGCATGTGTGTTGTTTTCACATACCACATATGGATCCACCAGTGACATTGCATGCGTGTTCTTTTCACAATCCACCTATGGATGCACCAGTGTCATTCCATGTGTGTTCTTTTTACTAACAACAACCAGAGTCATTGCATGTGTGTTGTTTTCACATACCACATATGGATCCACCAGTGTCATTGCATGCGTGCTCTTTTCACAATCCACCTATGGATCCACCAGTGTCATTGCATGTGTGTTCTTTTTACTAACAACAACTTGAGTCATTTCATGACTGTTCTTTTCACATACCACATATGGATCCAACAGTGTCATTGAAATCTGTGTTCTCTTCAGAGACCACACATGGATCCACCAGTGTCATTGCATGTGTGTTCTTTTCACTAACATCAACCAGAGTCATTGAAATGTGTGTTCTCTTCAGAGACCACACATGGATCCACTAGTGTCATTGCATGTGTGCTCTTTTCACAATCCACCTATGTATCCACCAGTGTCATCGCATGTGTGTTCTTTTTTACTAACAACAACCAGAGTCATTGAAATGTGTGTTCTTTTCACATACCACCTATGGATCCACCAGTGTTATTGCATGTGTGTTCTTTTCACAATCCACCTATGGATCCACCAGTGTCATTGCATGTGTGTTGTTTTTACTAACAACCAGAGTCATTGCATGTGTGTTCTTTTCACATACCACATATGGATCCACCGGTGTCATTGAAATGTGTGTTCTCTTCAGAGACCACTCATGGATCCACCAGTGTCATTGCATGTGTGTTGTTTTTACTAACAACAACAAGAGTCATGGCATGTGTGTTCTCTTCAGAGACCACACATGGATCCACCAGTGTCATTGCATGTGTGTTGTTTTTACTAACAACAACCAGAGTCATGGCATGTGTGTTCTTTTCACATACCACATATGGATCCACCAGTGTCATTGCATGTGTGTTCTTTCACACTCCACCTATGGATCCACCGGTGTCATTGCATGTGTGTTCTTTTTACTAACAACAACTAGAGTCATATCATGACTGTTCTTTTCACATACCTC
The DNA here is from genome assembly GCA_916181665.1 of Avena sativa. Lineage (NCBI taxonomy): Eukaryota > Viridiplantae > Streptophyta > Magnoliopsida > Poales > Poaceae > Avena > Avena sativa. The sequence continues at coordinate 36,368,168 of OV702290.1, forward strand.
ATATGGATCCACCAGTGTCATTGCATGTGTGTTCTTTTTAATAACAACAACCAGAGTCACTGCATGTGTGTTCTCTTCGGAGACTTTAGAGACCACACAGTGATCCAGCAGTGTCATTGCATGTGTGTTCTTTTCACAATCCACCTATGGATCCACCAGTGTTATTGCATGTGTGTTCTTTTTACTAACAACAACTAGAGTCATTTCATGACTGTTCTTTTCACATACCAGATATGGATCCACGAGTGTCATTGAAATGTGTGTTCTCTTTAGAGACCACACATGGATCCACCAGTATCATTGCATGTGTGTTCTTTTCACAATCCACCTATGGATGCACCAGTGTCATTCCATGTGTGCTCTTTTTACTAACAAAAACCAGAGTCATTGCATGTGTGTTCTTTTCACATACCACATATGGATCCACCAGTGTTATTGCATGTGTTCTCTTTTCACAATCCACCTATGGATGCACCAGTGTCATTCCATGTGTGTTCTTTTTACTAACAACAACTAGAGTCATTGCATGTGTGTTCTTTTCACATACCACATATGGATCCACCCGTGTCATTGCATGTGTGTTCTTTTCACAATCACCTATGGCTCCACCAGTGTCATTGCATGTGTGTTCTTTTTACTAACAACAACCAGAGTCATTGAAATGTGTGTTCTTTTCACATACCACCTATGGATCCACCAGTGTCATTCCATGTGTGTTCTTTTCACAATCCACCTATGGATCCACCAGTGTCATTGCATGTGTGTTCTTTTTACTAACAACAACCAGAGTCATTGCATGTGTGTTCTTTTCACATACCACATATGGATCCACTAGTGTCATTGCATGTGTGTTCTTTTTAATAAAAACACTCAGAGTCATTGAAATGTGTGTTCTCTTTAGAGACCACACATGGATCCACGAGTGTCATTGCATGCGTGTTCTTTTTACTAACAACAACTAGAGTCATTGAAATGTGTGTTCTTTTCACATACCACATATGGATCCACCAGTGTCATTGCATGTGTGTTCTTTTTACTAACAACAACAAGAGTCATTGCATGTGTGTTCTCTTTACTAACAACAACCAGAGTCATTGAAATGTGTGTTCTCTTTAGATACCACACATGGATCCAATAGTGTCATTGAAATGTGTGTTCGCTTCAGAGACCACACATGGATCCACCAGTGTCATTACATGTCTGTTCTTTTTACTAACAACAACTGGAGTCACTGCATGTGTGTTCTCTTCAGAGACTTCAGAGACCATACATGGATCCAGCAGTGTCATTGCATGTGTGTTCTTTTCACAATCCACCTATGGATCCACCAGTGTTATTGCATGTGTGTTCTTTTTACTAACAACAACTAGAGTCATTTCATGACTGTTCTTTTCACATACCACATATGGATCCACGAGTGTCATTGAAATGTGTGTTCTCTTCAGAGACCACACATGGATCCACCAGTGTCATTGCATGTGTGTTGTTTTTACTAACAACAACCAGAGTCATGGCATGTGTGTTCTTTTCACATACCACATATGGATCCACCAGTGTCATTGCATGTGTGTTCTTTCACACTCCACCTATGGATCCACCAGTGTCATTGCATGTGTGTTCTTTTTACTAACAACAACCAGAGTCATTGAAATGTGTGTTCTTTTCACATACCACCTATGGATCCACCAGTGTCATTGCATGTGTGTTCTTTTTACTAACAACAACCAGAGTCACTGCATGTGTGTTCTCTTTAGAGACCACACATGGATCCAGCAGTGTCATTGCAGGTGTGTTCTTTTCACAATCCACGTATGGATCCACCAGTGTTATTGCATGTGTGTTCTTTTTACTAACAACAACTAGAGTCATTTCATGACTGTTCTTTTCACATACCACATATGGATCCACGAGTGTCATTGAAATCTATGTTCTCTTTAGAGACCACACATGGATCCACCAGTGTCATTGCATGTGTGTTCTTTTTACTAACAACAACTGGAGTCATTGCATGCTTGTTCTTTTCACATACCACATATGGATCCACCAGTGTCATTGCATGTGTGCTCTTTTCACAATCCACCTATGGATGCACCAGTGTCATTCCATGTGTGTTCTTTTTACTAACAACAAACAGAGTCATTGCATGTGTGTTGTTTTCACATACCACATATGGATCCACCAGTGTCATTGCATGCGCGTTCTTTTCACAATCCACCTATGGATCCACCAGTGTCATTGCATGTGTGTTCTTTTTACTAACAACAACTTGAGTCATTTCATGACTGTTCTTTTCACATACCACATATGGATCCAACAGTGTCATTGAAATCTGTGTTCTCTTCAGAGACCACACATGGATCCACCAGTGTCATTGCATGTGTGTTCTTTTCACTAACATCAACCAGAGTCATTGAAATGTGTGTTCTCTATAGAGACCACACATGGATCCACTAGTGTCATTGCATGTGTGCTCTTTTCACAATCCACCTATGTATCCACCAGTGTCATCGCATGTGTGTTCTTTTTTACTAACAACAACCGGAGTCATTGAAATGTGTGTTCTTTTCACATACCACCTATGGATGCACCAGTGTTATTGCATGTGTGTTCTTTTCACAATCCACCTATGGATCCACCAGTGTCATTGCATGTGTGTTGTTTTTACTAACAACCAGAGTCATTGCATGTGTGTTCTTTTCACATACCACATATGGATCCACCGGTGTCATTGAAATGTGTGTTCTCTTCAGAGACCACACATGGATCCACCAGTGTCATTGCATGTGTGTTGTTTTTACTAACAACAACCAGAGTCATGGCATGTGTGTTCTCTTCAGAGACCACACATGGATCCACCAGTGTCATTGCATGTGTGTTGTTTTTACTAACAACAACCAGAGTCATGGCATGTGTGTTCTTTTCACATACCACATATGGATCCACCAGTGTGATTGCATGTGTGTTCTTTCACACTCCACCTATGGATCCACCGGTGTCATTGCATGTGTGTTCTTTTTACTAACAACAACTAGAGTCATATCATGACTGTTCTTTTCACATACCTCATATGGATCCACCAGTGTCATTGCATGTGTGTTCTTTTTACTAACAACAACCAGAGTCACTGCATGTGTGTTCTCTTCAGAGACTTCAGAGACCACACATGGATCCAGCAGTGTCATTGCATGTGTGTTCTTTTCACAATCCACCTATGGATCCACCAGTGTTATTGCATGTGTGTTCTTTTTACTAACAACAACTAGAGTCATTTCATGACTGTTCTTTTCACATACCACATATGGATCCACGAGTGTCATTGAAATGTGTGTTCTCTTTATAGACCACACATGGACCCACCAGTGTCATTGCATGTGTGTTCTTTTTACTAACAACAACTAGAGTCATTGCATGTGTGTTCTTTTCACATACCACATATGGATCCACCAGTGTCATTGCATGTATGCTCTTTTCACAATCCACCTATGGATGCACCATTGACATTCCATGTGTGTTCTTTTTACTAACAACAACCAGAGTCAATGCATGTGTGTTCTTTTCACATACCACATATGGATCCACCAGTGTCATTGCATGTGTGTTCTTTTCGCAATCACCTATGGCTCCACCAGTGTCATTGCATGTGTGTTCTTTTTACTAACAACAACCAGAGTCATTGAAATGTGTGTTCTTTTCACATACCACCTATGGATCCACCAGTGTCATTCCATGTGTGTTCTTTTCACAATCCACCTATCGATCCACCCGTGTCATTGCATGTGTGTTCTTTTTACTAACAACAACCAGAGTCATTGCATGTGTGTTCTTTTCACATACCACATATGGATCCATGAGTGTCATTGCATGTGTGTTCTTTTTACTAACAACACTCAGAGTCATTAAAATGTGTGTTCTCTTTAGAGACCACATATGGATCCACCAGTGTCATTGAAATGTGTGTTCTCTTCAGAGACCACACATGGATCCATCAGTGTCATTGCATGTGTGTTCTTTTTACTAACAACAACCAGAGTCATTGAAATGTGTGTTCTTTTCACATACCACCTATGGATCCACCAGTGTCATTGCATGGGTGTTCTTTTCACAATCCACCTATGGATCCACCAGTGTCATTGAATGTGTGTTCTTTTTACTAACAACAACCAGAGTCATTCCATCTGTGTTCTTTTCACATACCACATATGGATCCACCAGTGTCATTGCATGTGTGTTCTTTTTACTAACAACAACCACAGTCATTGAAATGTGTGTTCTCTTTAGAGACCACACATGGATCCACTAGTGTCATTGCATGTGTGTTCTTTTTACTAACAACAACCAGAGTCATTGAAATGTGTGTTCTTTACACATACCACATACGGATCCATCAGTTTCATTGCATGTTTGTTCTTTTTACTAACAACAACCAGAGTCATTGAATGTGTGTTCTTTTTACTAACAACAACTAGAGTCATTGAAATGTATGTTCTCTTTAGATACCACACATGGATCCACTAGTGTCATTGCATGTGTGTTCTTTTTACTAACAACAACCAGAGTCATTGAAATGTGTGTTCTCTTCAGAGACCACACATGGATCCACCAGTGTCATTGCATGTGTGTTCTTTTTACTAACAACAACTGGAGTCATTGCATGCGTGTTCTTTTCACATACCACATATGGATGCACCAGTGTCATTGCATGTGTGCTCTTTTCACAATCCACCTATGGATGCACCAGTGTCATTCCATGTGTGTTCTTTTTACTAACAACAAACAGAGTCATTGCATGTGTGTTGTTTTCACATACCACATATGGATCCACCAGTGTCATTGCATGCGTGTTCTTTTCACAATCCACCTATGGATCCACCAGTGTCATTGCATGTGTGTTCTTTTTACTAACAACAACTTGAGTCATTTCATGACTGTTCTTTTCACATACCACATATGGATCCAACAGTGTCATTGAAATCTGTGTTCTCTTCAGAGACCACACATGGATCCACCAGTGTCATTGCATGTGTGTTCTTTTCACTAACATCAACCAGAGTCATTGAAATGTGTGTTCTCTATAGAGACCACACATGGATCCACTAGTGTCATTGCATGTGTGCTCTTTTCACAATCCACCTATGTATCCACCAGTGTCATCGCATGTGTGTTCTTTTTTACTAACAACAACCAGAGTCATTGAAATGTGTGTTCTTTTCACATACCACCTATGGATCCACCAGTGTTATTGCATGTGTGTTCTTTTCACAATCCACCTATGGATCCACCAGTGTCATTGCATGTGTGTTGTTTTTACTAACAACCAGAGTCATTGCATGTGTGTTCTTTTCACATACCACATATGGATCCACCGGTGTCATTGAAATGTGTGTTCTCTTCAGAGACCACACATGGATCCACCAGTGTCATTGCATGTGTGTTGTTTTTACTAACAACAACCAGAGTCATGGCATGTGTGTTCTCTTCAGAGACCACACATGGATCCACCAGTGTCATTGCATGTGTGTTGTTTTTAATAACAACAACCAGAGTCATGGCATGTGTGTTCTTTTCACATACCACATATGGATCCACCAGTGTCATTGCATGTGTGTTCTTTCACACTCCACCTATGGATCCACCGGTGTCATTGCATGTGTGTTCTTTTTACTAACAACAACTAGAGTCATATCATGACTGTTCTTTTCACATACCTCATATGGATCCACCAGTGTCATTGCATGTGTGTTCTTTTTACTAACAACAACCAGAGTCACTGCATGTGTGTTCTCTTCAGAGACTTCAGAGACCACACATGGATCCAGCAGTGTCATTGCATGTGTGTTCTTTTCACAATCCACCTATGGATCCACCAGTGTTATTGCATGTGTGTTCTTTTTACTAACAACAACTAGAGTCATTTCATGACTGTTCTTTTCACATACCACATATGGATCCACGAGTGTCATCGAAATGTGTGTTCTCTTTATATACCACACATGGACCCACCAGTGTCATTGCATGTGTGTTCTTTTTACTAACAACAACTGGAGTCATTGCATGTGTGTTCTTTTCACATACCACATATGGATCCACCAGTGTCATTGCATGTGTGCTCTTTTCACAATCCACCTATGGATGCACCATTGTCATTCCATGTGTGTTCTTTTTACTAACAACAACCAGAGTCAGTGCATGTGTATTCTTTTCACATACCACATATGGATTCACCAGTGTCATTGCATGTGTGTTCTTTTCGCAATCACCTATGGCTCCACCAGTGTCATTGCATGTGTGTTCTTTTTACTAACAACAACCAGAGTCATTGAAATGTGTGTTCTTTTCACATACCACCTATGGATCCACCAGTGTCATTCCATGTGTGTTCTTTTCACAATCCACCTATCGATCCACCCGTGTCATTGCATGTGTGTTCTTTTTACTAACAACAACCAGAGTCATTGCATGTGTGTTCTTTTCACATACCACATATGGATCCATGAGTGTCATTGCATGTGTGTTCTTTTTACTAACAACACTCAGAGTCATTAAAATGTGTGTTCTCTTTAGAGACCACATATGGATCCACCAGTGTCATTGAAATGTGTGTTCTCTTCAGAGACCACACATGGATCCATCAGTGTCATTGCATGTGTGTTCTTTTTACTAACAACAACCAGAGTCATTGAAATGTGTGTTCTTTTCACATACCACCTATGGATCCACCAGTGTCATTGCATGGGTGTTCTTTTCACAATCCACCTATGGATCCACCAGTGTCATTGAATGTGTGTTCTTTTTACTAACAACAACCAGAGTCATTCCATCTGTGTTCTTTTCACATACCACATATGGATCCACCAGTGTCATTGCATGTGTGTTCTTTTTACTAACAACAACCACAGTCATTGAAATGTGTGTTCTCTTTAGAGACCACACATGGATCCACTAGTGTCATTGCATGTGTGTTCTTTTTACTAACAACAACCAGAGTCATTGAAATGTGTGTTCTTTACACATACCACATACGGATCCATCAGTTTCATTGCATGTTTGTTCTTTTTACTAACAACAACCAGAGTCATTGAATGTGTGTTCTTTTTACTAACAACAACTAGAGTCATTGAAATGTATGTTCTCTTTAGATACCACACATGGATCCACTAGTGTCATTGCATGTGTGTTCTTTTTACTAACAACAACCAGAGTCATTGAAATGTGTGTTCTCTTCAGAGACCACACATGGATCCACCAGTGTCATTGCATGTGTGTTCTTTTTACTAACAACAACTGGAGTCATTGCATGCGTGTTCTTTTCACATACCACATATGGATGCACTAGTGTCATTGCATGTGTGCTCTTTTCACAATCCACCTATGTATCCACCAGTGTCATCGCATGTGTGTTCTTTTTTACTAACAACAACCAGAGTCATTGAAATGTGTGTTCTTTTCACATACCACCTATGGATCCACCAGTGTTATTGCATGTGTGTTCTTTTCACAATCCACCTATGGATCCACCAGTGTCATTGCATGTGTGTTGTTTTTACTAACAACCAGAGTCATTGCATGTGTGTTCTTTTCACATACCACATATGGATCCACCGGTGTCATTGAAATGTGTGTTCTCTTCAGAGACCACACATGGATCCACCAGTGTCATTGCATGTGTGTTGTTTTTACTAACAACAACCAGAGTCATGGCATGTGTGTTCTCTTCAGAGACCACACATGGATCCACCAGTGTCATTGCATGTGTGTTGTTTTTAATAACAACAACCAGAGTCATGGCATGTGTGTTCTTTTCACATACCACATATGGATCCACCAGTGTCATTGCATGTGTGTTCTTTCACACTCCACCTATGGATCCACCGGTGTCATTGCATGTGTGTTCTTTTTACTAACAACAACTAGAGTCATATCATGACTGTTCTTTTCACATACCTCATATGGATCTACCAGTGTCATTGCATGTGTGTTCTTTTTACTAACAACAACCAGAGTCACTGCATGTGTGTTCTCTTCAGAGACTTCAGAGACCACACATGGATCCAGCAGTGTCATTGCATGTGTGTTCTTTTCACAATCCACCTATGGATCCACCAGTGTTATTGCATGTGTGTTCTTTTTACCAACAACAACTAGAGTCATTTCATGACTGTTCTTTTCACATACCACATATGGATCCACGAGTGTCATCGAAATGTGTGTTCTCTTTATATACCACACATGGACCCACCAGTGTCATTGCATGTGTGTTCTTTTTACTAACAACAACTGGAGTCATTGCATGTGTGTTCTTTTCACATACCACATATGGATCCACCAGTGTCATTGCATGTGTGCTCTTTTCACAATCCACCTATGGATGCACCATTGTCATTCCATGTGTGTTCTTTTTACTAACAACAACCAGAGTCAGTGCATGTGTGTTCTTTTCACATACCACATATGGATTCACCAGTGTCATTGCATGTGTGTTCTTTTCGCAATCACCTATGGCTCCACCAGTGTCATTGCATGTGTGTTCTTTTTACTAACAACAACCATAGTCATTGAAATGTGTGTTCTTTTCACATACCACCTATGGATCCACCAGTGTCATTCCATGTGTGTTCTTTTCACAATCCACCTATCGATCCACCCGTGTCATTGCATGTGTGTTCTTTTTACTAACAACAACCAGAGTCATTGCATGTGTGTTCTTTTCACATACCACATATGGATCCATGAGTGTCATTGCATGTGTGTTCTTTTTACTAACAACACTCAGAGTCATTAAAATGTGTGTTCTCTTTAGAGACCACATATGGATCCACCAGTGTCATTGAAATGTGTGTTCTCTTCAGAGACCATACATGGATCCATCAGTGTCATTGCATGTGTGTTCTTTTTACTAACAACAACCAGAGTCATTGAAATGTGTGTTCTTTTCACATACCACCTATGGATCCACCAATGTCATTGCATGGGTGTTCTTTTCACAATCCACCTATGGATCCACCAGTGTCATTGAATGTGTGTTCTTTTTACTAACAACAACCAGAGTCATTCCATCTGTGTTCTTTTCACATACCACATATGGATCCACCAGTGTCATTGCATGTGTGTTCTTTTTACTAACAACAACCAGAGTCATTGAAATGTGTGTTCTCTTTAGAGACCACACATGGATCCACTAATGTCATTGCATGTGTGTTCTTTTTACTAACAACAACCAGAGTCATTGAAATGTGTGTTCTTTACACATACCACATATGGATCCATCAGTGTCATTGCATGTGTGTTCTTTTTACTAACAACAACCAGAGTCATTGAATGTGTGTTCTTTTTACTAACAACTAGAGTCATTGAAATGTATGTTCTCTTTAGATACCACACATGGATCCACTAGTGTCATTGCATGTGTGTTCTTTTTACTAACAACAACCAGAGTCATTGAAATGTGTGTTCTCTTCAGAGACCACACATGGATCCAGCAGTGTCATTGCATGTGTGTTCTTTTCACAATCCACCTATGGATCCACCAGTGTTATTGCATGTGTGTTCTTTTTACTAACAACAACTAGAGTCATTTCATGACTGTTCTTTTCACATACCACATATGGATCCACGAGTGTCATTGAAATGTGTGTTCTCTTTAGAGACCACACATGGATCCACCAGTGTCATTGCATGTGTGTTCTTTTTACTAACAACAACTGGAGTCATTGCATGTGTGTTCTTTTCACATACCACATATGGATCCACCAGTGTCATTGCATGTGTGTTCTTTTCACAATCCACCTATGGATCCACCAGTGTCAATGCATGTGTGTGTCTTTTTACTAACAACAACTTGAGTCATTTCATGACTGTTCTTTTCACATACCACATATGGATACAAAAGTGTCATTGAAATCTGTGTTCTCTTTAGAGACCACACATGGATCCACCAGTGTCATTGCATGTGTGTTCTTTTCACTAACATCAACCAGAGTCATTGAAATGTGTGTTCTCTTCAGAGACCACACATGGATCCACTAGTGTCATTGCATGTGTGCTCTTTTCACAATCCACCTATGTATCCACCAGTGTCATCGCATGTGTGTTCTTTTTTACTAACAACAACCAGAGTCATTGAAATGTGTGTTCTTTTCACATACCACCTATGGATCCACCAGTGTTATTGCATGTGTGTTCTTTTCACAATCCACCTATGGATCCACAAGTGTCATTGCATGTGTGTTGTTTTTACTAACAACCAGAGTCATTGCATGTGTGTTCTTTTCACATACCACATATGGATCCACCGGTGTCATTGAAATGTGTGTTCTCTTCAGAGACCACACATGGATCCACCAGTGTCATTGCATGTGTGTTGTTTTTACTAACAAAAACTAGACTCATGGCATGTGTGTTCTCTTCAGAGACCACACATGGATCCACCAGTGTCATTGCATGTGTGTTGTTTTTACTAACAACAACCAGAGTCATGGCATGTGTGTTCTTTTCACATACCACATATGGATCCACCAGTGTCATTGCATGTGTGTTCTTTCACACTCCACCTATGGATCCACCGGTGTCATTGCATGTGTGTTCTTTTTACTAACAACAACTAGAGTCATTGCATGTGTGTTCTTTTCACATACCACATATGGATCCACCCGTGTCATTGCATGTGTGTTCTTTTCACAATCACCTATGGCTCCACCAGTGTCATTGCATGTGTGTTCTTTTTACTAACAACAACCAGAGTCATTGAAATGTGTGTTCTTTTCACATACCACCTATGGATCCACCAGTGTCATTCCATGTGTGTTCTTTTCACAATCCACCTATGGATCTACTAGTGTCATTGCATGTGTGTTCTTTTTACTAACAACAACCAGAGTCATTGCATGTGTGTTCTTTTCACATACCACATATGGATCCACTAGTGTCATTGCATGTGTGTTCTTTTTAATAAAAACACTCAGAGTCATTGAAATGTGTGTTCTCTTTAGGGACCAAACATGGATCCACGAGTGTCATTGCATGTGTGTTCTTTTTACTGACAACAACTAGAGTCATTGAAATGTGTGTTCTTTTCACATACCACATATGGATCCACCAGTGTCATTGCATGTGTGTTCTTTTTACTAACAACAACAAGAGTCATTGCATGTGTGTTCTCTTTACTAACAAGAACCAGAGTCATTGAAATGTGTGTTCTCTTTAGATACCACACATGGATCCAATAGTGTCATTGAAATGTGTGTTCGCTTCAGAGACCACACATGGATCCACCAGTGTCATTACATATCTGTTCTTTTTACTAACAACAGCTGGAGTCACTGGATGTGTGTTCTCTTCAGAGACTTCAGAGACCATACATGGATCCAGCAGTGTCATTGCATGTGTGTTCTTTTCACAATCCACCTATGGATCCACCAGTGTTATTGCATGTGTGTTCTTTTTACTAACAACAACTAGAGTCATTTCATGACTGTTCTTTTCACATACCACATATGGATCCACGAGTGTCATTCAAATGTGTGTTCTCTTCAGAGACCACACATGGATCCACCAGTGTCATTGCATGTGTGTTGTTTTTACTAACAACAACCAGAGTCATGGCATGTGTGTTCTTTTCACATACCACATATGGATCCACCAGTGTCATTGCATGCGTGTTCTTTCACAGTCCACCTATGGATCCACCAGTGTCATTGCATGTGTGTTCTTTTTACTAACAACAACTAGAGTCATTTCATGACTGTTCTTTTCACATACCTCATATGGATCCACCAGTGTCATTGCATGTGTGTTCTTTTTACTAACAACAACCAGAGTCACTGCATGTGTGTTCTCTTTAGAGACCACACATGGATCCAGCAGTGTCATTGCATGTGTGTTCTTTTCACAATCCACCTATGGATCCACCAGTGTTATTGCATGTGTGTTCTTTTTACTGACAACAACTAGAGTCATTTCATGACTGTTCTTTTCACATACCACATATGTATCCACGAGTGTCATTGAAATGTGTGTTCTCTTTAGAGACCACACATGGATCCACCAGTGTCATTGCATGTGTGTTCTTTTTACTAACAACAACTGGAGTCATTGCATGTGTGTTCTTTTCACATACCACATATGGATCCACCAGTGTCATTGCATGTGTGCTCTTTTCACAATCCACCTATGGATGCACCAGTGTCATTCCATGTGTGTTCTTTTTACTAACAACAACCAGAGTCATTGCATGTGTGTTGTTTTCACATACCACATATGGATCCACCAGTGTCATTGCATGTGTGTTCTTTTCACAATCCACCTACGGATCCACCAGTGTCATTGCATGTGTGTTCTTTTTACTAACAACAACTTGAGTCATTGAAATGTGTGTTCTTTTCACATACCACATATGGATCCACCAGTGTCATTGCATGTGTGTTCTTTTTACTAACAACAACAAGAGTCATTGCATGTGTGTTCTCTTTACTAACAACAACCAGAGTCATTGAAATGTGTGTTCTCTTTAGATACCACACATGGATCCAATAGTGTCATTGAAATGTGTGTTCGCTTCAGAGACCACACATGGATCCACCAGTGTCATTACATGTCTGTTCTTTTTACTAACAACAGCTGGAGTCACTGGATGTGTGTTCTCTTCAGAGACTTCAGAGACCATACATGGATCCAGCAGTGTCATTGCATGTGTGTTCTTTTCACAATCCACCTATGGATCCACCAGTGTTATTGCATGTGTGTTCTTTTTACTAACAACAACTAGAGTCATTTCATGACTGTTCTTTTCACATACCACATATGGATCCACGAGTGTCATTGAAATGTGTGTTCTCTTCAGAGACCACACATGGATCCACCAGTGTCATTGCATGTGTGTTGTTTTTACTAACAACAACCAGAGTCATGGCATGTGTGTTCTTTTCACATACCACATATGGATCCACCAGTGTCATTGCATGCGTGTTCTTTCACAGTCCACCTATGGATCCACCAGTGTCATTGCATGTGTGTTCTTTTTACTAACAACAACTAGAGTCATTTCATGACTGTTCTTTTCACATACCTCATATGGATCCACCAGTGTCATTGCATGTGTGTTCTTTTTACTAACAACAACCAGAGTCACTGCATGTGTGTTCTCTTTAGAGACCACACATGGATCCAGCAGTGTCATTGCATGTGTGTTCTTTTCACAATCCACCTATGGATCCACCAGTGTTATTGCATGTGTGTTCTTTTTACTGACAACAACTAGAGTCATTTCATGACTGTTCTTTTCACATACCACATATGTATCCACGAGTGTCATTGAAATGTGTGTTCTCTTTAGAGACCACAAATGGATCCACCAGTGTCATTGCATGTGTGTTCTTTTTACTAACAACAACTGGAGTCATTGCATGTGTGTTCTTTTCACATACCACATATGGATCCACCAGTGTCATTGCATGTGTGCTCTTTTCACAATCCACCTATGGATGCACCAGTGTCATTCCATGTGTGTTCTTTTTACTAACAACAACCAGAGTCATTGCATGTGTGTTGTTTTCACATACCACATATGGATCCACCAGTGTCATTGCATGCGTGTTCTTTTCACAATCCACCTACGGATCCACCAGTGTCATTGCATGTGTGTTCTTTTTACTAACAACAACTTGAGTCATTTCATGACTGTTCTTTTCACATACCACATATGGATCCAAAAGTGTCATTGAAATCTGTGTTCTCTTTAGAGACCACACATGGATCCACCAGTGTCATTGCATGTGTGTTCTTTTCACTAACATCAACCAGAGTCATTGAAATGTGTGTTCTCTTCAGAGACCACACATGGATCCACTAGTGTCATTGCATGTGTGCTCTTTTCACAATCCACCTATGTATCCACCAGTGTCATCGCATGTGTGTTCTTTTTTACTAACAACAACCAGAGTCATTGAAATGTGTGTTCTTTTCACATACCACCTATGGATCCACCAGTGTTATTGCATGTGTGTTCTTTTCACAATCCACCTATGGATCCACAAGTGTCATTGCATGTGTGTTGTTTTTACTAACAACCAGAGTCATTGCATGTGTGTTCTTTTCACATACCACATATGGATCCACCGGTGTCATTGAAATGTGTGTTCTCTTCAGAGACCACACATGGATCCACCAGTGTCATTGCATGTGTGTTGTTTTTACTAACAACAACTAGAGTCATGGCATGTGTGTTCTCTTCAGAGACCACACATGGATCCACCAGTGTCATTGCATGTGTGTTATTTTTACTAACAACAACCAGAGTCATGGCATGTGTGTTCTTTTCACATACCACATATGGATCCACCAGTGTCATTGCATGTGTGTTCTTTCACACTCCACCTATGGGTCCACCGGTGTCATTGCATGTGTGTTCTTTTTACTAACAACAACTAGAGTCATATCATGACTATTCTTTTCACATACCTCATATGGATCCAAAAGTGTCATTGCATGTGTGTTCTTTTTACTAACAACAACCAGAGTCACTGCATGTGTGTTCTCTTCAGAGACTTCAGAGACCACACATGGATCCAGCAGTGTCATTGCATGTGCGTTCTTTTCACAATCCACCTATGGATCCACCAGTGTTATTGCATGTGTGTTGTTTTTACTAACAACAACTAGAGTCATTTCATGACTGTTCTTTTCACATACCACATATGGATCCACGAGTGTCATTGAAATGTGTGTTCTCTTTAGAGACCACACATGGATCCACCAGTGTCATTGCATGTGTGTTCTTTTTACTAACAACAACTGGAGTCATTGCATGTGTGTTCTTTTCACATACCACATATGGATCCACTAGTGACATTGCATGTGTGCTCTTTTCACAATCCACCTATGGATGCACCAGTGTCATTCCATGTGTGTTCTTTTTACTAACAACAACCAGAGTCATTGCATGTGTGTTCTTTTCACATACCACATATGGATCCACCAGTGTCATTGCATGTGTGTTCTTTTCACAATCACCTATGGCTCCACCAGTGTCATTGCATGTGTGTTCTTTTTACTAACAACAACCAGAGTCATTGAAATGTGTGTTCTTTTCACATACCACCTATGGATCCACCAGTGTCATTCCATTTTTGTTCTTTTCACAATCCACCTATGGATCCACCCGTGTCATTGCATGTGTGTTCTTTTTACTAACAACAACCAGAGTCATTGCATGTGTGTTCTTTTCACATACCACATATGGATCCACGAGTGTCATTGCATGTGTGTTCTTTTTACTAACAACACTCAGAGTCATTGAAATGTGTGTTCTCTTTAGAGACCACACATGGATCCACCAGTGTCATTGCATGTGTGTTATTTTTACTAACAACAACTAGAGTCATTGAAATGTGTGTTCTTTTCACATACCACATATGGATCCACCAGTGTCATTGCATGTGTGTTCTTTTTACTAACAACAACCAGAGTCATTGCATGTGTGTTCTCTTTACTAACAACAACCAGAGTCATTGAAATGTGTGTTCTCTTTAGATACCACACATGGATACACTAGTATCATTGCATGTGTGTTCTTTTTACTAACAACAACCAGAGTCATTGAAATGTGTGTTCTCTTCAGAGACCACACATGGATCCACCAGTGTCATTACATGTGTGTTCTTTTTACTAACAACAACTGGAGTCATTGCATGTGTGTTCTTTTCACATACCATATATGGATCCACTAGTGTCATTGCATGTGTGCTCATTTCACAATCCACCTATGGATCCACCAGTGTCATTGCATGTGTGTTCTTTTTACTAACAACAACTAGAGTCATTTCATGACGGTTCTTTTCACATACCACATATGGATCCACGAGTGTCATTGAAATGTGTGTTCTCTTTAGAGACCACACATGGATCCACCAGTGTCATTGCATGTGTGTTCTTTTTACTAACAACAACTGGAGTCATTGCATGTGTGTTCTTTTCACATACCACATATGGATCCACCAGTGTCATTGCATGTGTGCTCTTTTCACAATCCACCTATGGATGCACCAGTGTCATTCCATGTGTGTTCTTTTTACTAACAACAACCAGAGTCATTGCATGTGTGTTCTTTTCACATACCACATATGGATCCACCAGTGTCATTGCATGTGTGTTCTTTTCACAATCACCTATGGCTCCACCAGTGTCATTGCATGTGTGTTCTTTTTACTAACAACAACCAGAGTCATTTAAATGTGTGTTCTTTTCACATACCACCTATGGATCCACCACTGTCATTCCATGTGTGTTCTTTTCACAATCCACCTATCGATCCACCCGTGTCATTGCATGTGTGTTCTTTTTACTAACAACAACCAGAGTCATTGCATGTGTGTTCTTTTCACATACCACATATGGATCCACCAGTGTCATTGCATGTGTGTTCTTTTACTAACAACACTCAGAGTCATTAAAATGTGTGTTCTCTTTAGAGACCACATATGGATCCACCAGTGTCATTGAAATGTGTGTTCTCTTCAGAGACCACACATGGATCCATCAGTGTCATTGCATGTGTGTTCTTTTTACTAACAACAACCAGAGTCATTGAAATGTGTGTTCTTTTCACATACCACCTATGGATCCACCAGTGTCATTGCATGGGTGTTCTTTTCACAATCCACCTATGGATCCACCAGTGTCAATGAATGTGTGTTCTTTTTACTAACAACAACCAGAGTCATTCCATCTGTGTTCTTTTCACATACCACATATCAATCCACCAGTGTCATTGCATGTATGTTCTTTTTACTAACAACAACCAAAGTCATTGAAATGTGTGTTCTCTTTAGAGACCACACATGGATCCACTAGTGTCATTGCATGTGTGTTCTTTTTACTAACAACAACCAGAGTCATTGAAATGTGTGTTCTTTACACATACCACATACGGATCCATCAGTGTCATTGCATGTGTGTTCTTTTTACTAACAACAACCAGAGTCATTGAATGTGTGTTCTTTTTACTAACAACAACTAGAGTCATTGAAATGTATGTTCTCTTTAGATACCACACATGGATCCACTAGTTTCATTGCATGTGTGTTCTTTTTACTAACAACAACTAGAGTCATTGAAATGTGTGTTCTCTTCATAGACCACACATGGATCCACCAGTGTCATTACATGTGTGTTATTTTTACTAACATCAACTAGAGTCATTGCATGTGTGTTCTTTTCACATACCACATATGGATCCACTAGTGTCATTGCATGTGTGCTCTTTTCACAATCCGTCTATGGATCCACCAGTATCATTGCATGTGTGTTCTTTTTACTAACAACTATTGGATTCATTTCATGACTGTTCTTTTCAAATTCCACATATGGATCCACTAGGGTCATTGCAATTCCACATATGGATCCACTGTTCTTTACTAACAGCAACCAGAGTCATTGCATGTGTGTTCTTCTCACATAACACATATGGATCCACCAGTGTTAGTGCATGTGTGTTCTTTTCACAATCCACCTATGGATCCACCAGTGTCATTGCATGTGTGTTCTTTTTACTAACAACAACCAGAGTCATTGAAATGTGTGTTCTTTTCACATACCACCTATGGATCCACCAGTGTCATTGCATGTGTGTTCTTTTCACAATCCACCTATGGATCCACCAGTGTCATTGCATGTGTGTTCTTTTTACTAACAACAACCAGAGGCATTGCATGTGTGTTCTTTTCACATACCACATATGGATCCACCGGTGTCATTGAAATGTGTGTTCTTTTCACAATCCACCTATGGATCCACCAGTATCATTGCATGTGTGTTGTTTTTACTAACAACAACCAGAGTCATTGCATGTGTGTTCTTTTCACATACCACATATGGATTCACCAGTGTCATTGCATGTGTGTTCTTTCAGACTCCACCTATGGATCCACCAGTGTCATTGCATGTGTGTTCTTTTTACTAACAAAATCTTGAGTCATTTCATGACAATTCCCACATATGGATCCACCAGTGTCATTACATGTGTGTTCTTTTTACAAACAACAACCAGAGTCACTGCATGTGTGTTCTCTTCAGAGACCACACATGGATCCAGCAGTGTCATTGCACGTGTGTTCTTTTTACTAACAACAACTGGAGTCTTTGCATGTGTGTTCTTTTCACATACCACATATGGATCCACCAGTGTCATTGCATGTGTGCTCTTTTCACAATCCACCTATGGATGCACCAATGTCATTCCATGCGTGTTCTTTTCACAATCCACCTATGGATTCACCAGTGTCATTGCATGTGTGTTCTTTTTACTAACAACAACCAAAGTCATTGCATGTGTGTTCTTTTCACATACCACATATGGATCCACCAGTGTCATTGCATGTGTGTTCTTTTTACTAACAACACTCAGAGTCACTGAAATGTGTGTTCTCTTTGGAGACCACACATAGATCCACCAGTGTCATTGGATGTGTGTTTTTTTACTAACAACAACTAGAGTCATTGAAATGTGTCTTCTTTTCACAATCCACCTATGGATCCACCAGTGTCATTGCATGTGTGTTCTTTTTACTAACAACAACCAGAGTCATTGCATGTGTGTTCTTTTCACATACCACATATGGATCCACTAGTGTCATTGCATGTGTGTTCTTTTCACTACCCAACTATGGATCCACTAGTGTCATTGCATGTGTGTTCTTTTTACTAACAACAACTGGAGTCATTTCATGACTGTTCTTTTCACATACCACATATGGATCCACCAGTGTCATTGAAATGTCTGTTCTCTTTAGAGACCACACATGGATCCACCAGTGTCTTTGCATGTGTGTTCTTTTAACTAACAACAACTAGAGTCATTGCATGTGTGTTCTTTTCACATACCTCATATGGATCCACCAGTGTCATTGCATATGTCTTCTTTTCACAATCCACCTATGGATCCACCAGTGTCATTGCATGTGTGTTCTTTTTACTAACAACAACCAGAGTCATTGCATGTGTGTTCTTTTCACATACCACATATGGAACCACTAGTGTCATTGCATGTGTGTTCTTTTCACTACCCACCTATGGATCCACTAGTGTCATTGCATGTGTGTTCTTTTTACTAACAACAACTGGAGTCATTTCATGACTGTTATTTTCACATACCACATATGGATCCACCAGTGTCATTGAAATATGTGTTCTTTTTAGAGACCACACATGGATCCACCAGTGTCATTGCATGTGTGTTCTTTTTACTAACAACAACTATAGTCATTGCATGTGTGTTCTTTTCACATACCACATATGGATCCACCCGTGTCATTGCATATGTGTTCTTTTCACAATCCACACATGGATCCACCAGTGTCATTGCAAGTGTGTTCTTTTTAGTACCAACAACTGGAGTCATTGGATGTGTGTTCTTTTCACATACCACATACGGATCCACCAGTGTCATTGCATGTGTGCGCTTCTCCCAATCCACCTATGGATCCACCAGGGTCATTGCATGTGTGTTCTTTTCAGAGACCATACATGGATCCACCAATGTCATTGCATGTGTATTATTTTTACTAACAACAACAAGTGCCATTGCATGTGTGTTCTTTTCACAATCCACCTATGGATCCACTAGTGTCATTGCATGTCTGTTCTTTTTACTAACAACAACCAGAGTCATTGCATGTGTGTTATTTTCACATACCACATATGGATCCACCAGTGTCATTGCATGTGTGTTCTTTTTACTAACAACAACTGGAGTCATTTCATGTGTGTTGTTTTCACATACCACATATGGATCCACCGGTGTCATTGAAATGTGTGTTTTCTTTAGAGACCACACATGGATCCACTAGTGTCATTGCATGTGTATTCTTTTTCCTAACAACAACCAGTGTCATTGCATGTGTGTTCTTTTCACATACCGCATATGGATCCACCAGTGTCATTGCATGAATGATCTCTTCAGAGACCACACATGGATCCACCAGTGTCATTGCATGTGTGTTGTTTTCACATACCACATATGGATCCACGAGTGTCATTGCATGCGTGTTCTTTTCACAATCCACCTATGAATCCACCAGTGATATTGCATGGGTGTTCTTTTTACTAACAACAACTGGAGTCATTTCATGACTGTTCTTCCACATACCACGTATGGATCCACTAGTGTCATTGCATGTGTGTTCTTTTCACAATCTACAAATGGATCCACCAGTGTCATTGCATGGGTGTTTTTTTTACTAACAATAACTGGAGTCATTGCATGTGTGTTCTTTTCACATACCACGTAAGGATCCACCAGTGTCATTGCATGTGTGATCTTTTCACAATCCACCTATGGATCCACCAGTGTCATTGCATGTGTGTTCTTTTTACTAACAACAACCAGAGTCATTGAAATGTGTGTTCTTTTCACATACCACCTATGGATCCACCAGTGTCATTCCATGTGTGTTCTTGTTACTAACAACAACCAGAGTCATTGAAATGTGTGTTCTTTTCACATACCACCTATGGATCCACCAGTGTCATTGAATGTGTGTTCTTTTCACAATCCACCTATGGATCCACCAGTGTGATTGCATGTGTTTTCTTTTTACTAACAACAACCAGAGTCAATGCATGTGTGTTATTTTCACAAACCACATATGGATCGACCAGTGTCATTGCATGTGTGTTCTTTTTACTAACAAGAACTGGAGTCATTTCATGTGTGTTCTTTTCACATACCACATATGGATCCACCAGTGACATTGCATGTATTGCCTCTTCAGAGACCACACATGGATCCACCAGTGTCATTGCATGTGTGTTCTTATTACTAACAACAACTAGAGTCATTGCATTTGTGTTCTTTTCACATACCACATATGGATCCACCAGTGTCATTGCATGTGTGTTCTTTTCACAATCCACCTATGGATCCACCAGTGTCATTGCATGTGTGTTCTTTTTACTAACAACAACTAGAGTCATTGCATGTGTGTTCTTTTCACATACCACATATGGATCCACCAGTGTCATTGCATGTGTGTTCTTTTCACAATCCACCTATGGATCCACCAGTGTCATTCCACGTGTGTTCTTTTTACTAACAACAACTGGAGTCATTTCATGACTGTTCTTTTCACATACCACATATGGATCCACCAGTGTCATTGAAATGTCTGTTCTCTTCAAAGACCACACATGGATCCACCAGTGTCATTGCATGTGTGTTCTTTTTACTAACAACAACTGAATTCATTGCATGTGTGTTGTTTTCACATACCACATATGGATCCACCAGTGTCATTGCATGTGTGCTCTTTTCACAATCCACCTATGGATCCACTAGTGTCATTGCATGTGTCTTCTTTTTACTAACAACAACCGGAGTCATTTCATGACTGTTCTTTTCACATACCACATATGGATCCACTAGTGTCATCGAAATGTGTGTTCTCTTCAGAGACCACACATGGATCCACCAGTGTCATTGCATGTGTGTTCTTTTTACCAAAAACAACTGCAGTCAATGCATGTGTGTTCTTTTCACATACCACATATGGATCTAGCAGTGTCATTGCATGTGTGCTCTTTTCACAATCCACCTATGGATTCAACAGTGTCATTGCATGTGTGTTCTTTTTACTAACAACAACCAGAGTCTTTGAAATGTGTGTTCTTTTCACATACCACATATGGACCCACCAGTGTCATTGCATGTGTGTTCATTTCACAATCCACCTATGGATCCACCAGTGTCACTGCATGTGTGATCTTTTTACTAACAACAACGAGAGTCATTGCATGTGTGTTCTCTTCAGAGAACACACATGGATCCACCAGTGTCATTGCATGTGTGTTCTTTTCACAATCCACCTATGGATCCACCAGTGTCATTCCTCGTGTGTTCTTTTTACTAACAACAACTGGAGTCATTTCATGACTGTTCTTTTCACAAACCACATATGGATCCACCAGTGTCATTGAAATGTGTGTTCTCTTTAGAGACCACACATGGATCCACCAGTGTGATTGCATGTGTGTTCTTTTTACTAACAAAAACTGGAGTCATTGCATGTGTGTTCTTTTCACATACCACATATGGATCCACCAGTGTCATGGCTTGTGTGCTCTTTTCACAATCCACCTATGGATCCACCAGTGTCATTGCATGTGTGTTCGTTTTACTAACAACAACCAGACTCATTGAAATGTGTGTTCTTTTCAGATACCACATATGGACCCACCAGTGTCATTGCATGTGTGTTCTTTTCACAATCCACCTATGGATCCACCAGTGTCATTGCATGTGTGCTCTTTTTACTAACAACAACCAGAGTCATTGCATGTGTGTTCTCTTTAGAGACCACACATGGATCCACCAGTGTCATTGCATGTGCGTTCTTTTCACAATCCACCTATGGATCCACCAGTGTCATTGGATGTGTGTTCTTTTTACTAACAACAACTGGAGTCATTTCATGACTGTTCTTTTCACATACCACATATGGATCCACCAGTGTCATTGAAATGTGTGTTCTCTTTAGAGACCACACATGGATCCACCAGTGTCATTGCATGTGTGTTCTTTTTACTAACAACAACTGGATTCATTGCATGTGTGTTCTTTTCACGTACCACATATGGATCCATAGTGTCATTGCATATGTGCTCTTTTCACAATCCACACATGGATCCACCGGTGTCATTGCATGTGTGTTCTTTTTACTAACAACAACTGGAGTCATTGAAATATGTGTTCTTTTCACGTACCACCTATGGATCCACCAGTGTCATTGCATGTGTATTCTTTTCACAATCCACCTATGGATCCACCAGTTTCATTGCATGTGTGTTATTTTTACTAACAACAACCAGAGTCGTTGCATGTGTGTTCTTTTCACATACCACATATGGATCCACCAGTGTCATTGCATGTGTGTTCTTTTCACAATCCACCTATGGATCCACCAGTGTGATTGCATGTGTGTTCTTTTTAATAACAACAACTGGAGTCATTTCATGATTGTTCTTTTCACATACCACATACGGATCCACCAGTGTCATTGAAATGCGTGTTCTCTTCAGAGACCACACATGGATTCACTAGTGTCATTGCATGTGTATTATTTTTACTAACAACAACTGGAGTCATTGCATGTTTGTTTTTTTCACATACCACATATGGATCCACCAGTGTCATTACATGTGTGTTCTTTTCACAATCCACACATGGATCCACCAGTGTCATTGCATGTGTGTTCTTTTTACTAACAACAACTGGAGTCATTGCATGTGTGTCCTTTTCACATACCACATATGGATCCACTAGTGTCATTGCATGTGTGCTCTTTTCACAATCCACCTATGGATCCACCAGTGTCATTGCATGGGTGTTCTTTTTACTAACAACAACCAGAGTCATTGAAATGTGTGTTCATTTCACAAAGCACATATGGATCCACCAGTGTCATTGCATGTGTGTTCTTTTCACAATCCACCTATGAATCCACCAGTGTCATTGCATGTGTGTTCTTTTCAGACACCATACATGGATCCACCAGTGTCATTGCATGTGTGTTCTTTTTACTAACAACAACCAATGTCATTGAATGTGTGTTCTTTTCACAATCCACCTATGGATCCACCAGTGTGATTGCATGTGTTTTATTTTTACTAACAACAACTAGAGTCAATGCATGTGTGTTATTTTCACAAACCACATATGGATCGACCAGTGTCATTGCATGTGTGTTCTTTTTACTAACAAGAACTGGAGTCATTTCATGTGTGTTCTTTTCACATACCACATATGGATCCACCAGTGACATTGCATGTATTGCCTCTTCAGAGACCACACATGGATCCACCAGTGTCATTGCATGTGTGTTCTTATTACTAACAACAACTAGAGTCATTGCATTTGTGTTCTTTTCACATACCACATATGGATCCACTAGTGTCATTGCATGTGTGTTCTTTTCACAATCCACCTATGGATCCACCAGTGTCATTGCATGTGTGTTCTTTTTACTAACAACAACTAGAGTCATTGCATGTGTGTTCTTTTCACATACCACATATGGATCCACCAGTGTCATTGCATGTGTGTTCTTTTCACAATCCACCTATGGATCCACCAGTGTCATTCCACGTGTGTTCTTTTTACTAACAACAACTGGAGTCATTTCATGACTGTTCTTTTCACATACCACATATGGATCCACCAGTGTCATTGAAATGTCTGTTCTCTTCAAAGACCACACATGGATCCACCAGTGTCATTGCATGTGTCTTCTTTTTACTAACAACAACCGGTGTCATTTCATGACTGTTCTTTTCACATACCACATATGGATCCACTAGTGTCATCGAAATGTGTGTTCTCTTCAGAGACCACACATGGATCCACCAGTGTCATTGCATGTGTGTTCTTTTTACTAAAAACAACTGCAGTCAATGCATGTGTGTTCTTTTCACATACCACATATGGATCTAGCAGTGTCATTGCATGTGTGCTCTTTTCACAATCCACCTATGGATTCAACAGTGTCATTGCATGTGTGTTCTTTTTACTAACAACAACCAGAGTCTTTGAAATGTGTGTTCTTTTCACATACCACATATGGACCCACCAGTGTCATTGCATGTGTGTTCATTTCACAATCCACCTATGGATCCACCAGTGTCACTGCATGTGTGATCTTTTTACTAACAACAACGAGAGTCATTGCATGTGTGTTCTCTTCAGAGAACACACATGGATCCACCAGTGTCATTGCATGTGTGTTCTTTTCACAATCCACCTATGGATCCACCAGTGTCATTCCTCGTGTGTTCTTTTTACTAACAACAACTGGAGTCATTTCATGACTGTTCTTTTCACAAACCACATATGGATCCACCAGTGTCATTGAAATGTGTGTTCTCTTCAGAGACCACACATGGATCCACCAGTGTGATTGCATGTGTGTTCTTTTTACTAACAAAAACTGGAGTCATTGCATGTGTGTTCTTTTCACATACCACATATGGATCCACCAGTGTCATGGCTTGTGTACTCTTTTCACAATCCACCTATGGATCCACCAGTGTCATTGCATGTGTGTTCGTTTTACTAACAACAACCAGACTCATTGAAATGTGTGTTCTTTTCAGATACCACATATGGACCCACCAGTGTCATTGCATGTGTGTTCTTTTCACAATCCACCTATGGATCCACCAGTGTCATTGCATGTGTGCTCTTTTTACTAACAACAACCAGAGTCATTGCATGTGTGTTCTCTTTAGAGACCACACATGGATCCACCAGTGTCATTGCATGTGCGTTCTTTTCACAATCCACCTATGGATCCACCAGTGTCATTGGATGTGTGTTCTTTTTACTAACAACAACTGGAGTCATTTCATGACTGTTCTTTTCACATACCACATATGGATCCACCAGTGTCATTGAAATGTGTGTTCTCTTTAGAGACCACACATGGATCCACCAGTGTCATTGCATGTGTGTTCTTTTTACTAACAACAACTGGATTCATTGCATGTGTGTTCTTTTCACGTACCACATATGGATCCATAGTGTCATTGCATATGTGCTCTTTTCACAATCCACACATGGATCCACCGGTGTCATTGCATGTGTGTTCTTTTTACTAACAACAACTGGAGTCATTGAAATATGTGTTCTTTTCACGTACCACCTATGGATCCACCAGTGTCATTGCATGTGTATTCTTTTCACAATCCACCTATGGATCCACCAGTTTCATTGGATGTGTGTTATTTTTACTAACAACAACCAGAGTCGTTGCATGTGTGTTCTTTTCACATACCACATATGGATCCACCAGTGTCATTGCATGTGTGTTCTTTTCACAATCCACCTATGGATCCACCAGTGTGATTGCATGTGTGTTCTTTTTAATAACAACAACTGGAGTCATTTCATGATTGTTCTTTTCACATACCACATATGGATCCACCAGTGTCATTGAAATGCGTGTTCTCTTCAGAGACCACACATGGATTCACTAGTGTCATTGCATGTGTATTCTTTTTACTAACAACAACTGGAGTCATTGCATGTTTGTTCTTTTCACATACCACATATGGATCCACCAGTGTCATTACATGTGTGTTCTTTTCACAATCCACACATGGATCCACCAGTGTCATTGCATGTGTGTTCTTTTTACTAACAACAACTGGAGTCATTGCATGTGTGTCCTTTTCACATACCACATATGGATCCACTAGTGTCATTGCATGTGTGCTCTTTTCACAATCCACCTATGGATCCACCAGTGTCATTGCATGGGTGTTCTTTTTACTAACAACAACCAGAGTCATTTAAATGTGTGTTCATTTCACAAAGCACATATGGATCCACCAGTGTCATTGCATGTGTGTTCTTTTCACAATCCACCTATGGATCCACCAGTGTCATTGCATGTGTGTTCTTTTCAGACACCATACATGGATCCACCAGTGTCATTGCATGTGTGTTCTTTTTACTAACAACAACCAATGTCATTGAATGTGTGTTCTTTTCACAATCCACCTATGGATCCACCAGTGTGATTGCATGTGTTTTCTTTTTACTAACAACAACCAGAGTCAATGCATGTGTGTTATTTTCACAAACCACATATGGATCGACCAGTGTCATTGCATGTGTGTTCTTTTTACTAACAAGAACTGGAGTCATTTCATGTGTGTTCTTTTCACATACCACATATGGATCCACCAGTGACATTGCATGTATTGCCTCTTCAGAGACCACACATGGATCCACCAGTGTCATTGCATGTGTGTTCTTATTACTAACAACAACTAGAGTCATTGCATTTGTGTTCTTTTCACATACCACATATGGATCCACCAGTGTCATTGCATGTGTGTTCTTTTCACAATCCACCTACAGATCCACCAGTGTCATTGCATGTGTGTTCTTTTTACTAACAACGACTGGATTCATTGCATGTGTGTTCTTTTCACATACCACATATGGATCCACCAGTGTCATTGCATGTGTGTTGTTTTCACAATCCACCTATGGATCCACCAGTGTCATTCCACGTGTGTTCTTTTTACTAACAACAACTGGAGTCATTGAAATATGTGTTCTTTTCACATACCACCTATGGATCCACTAGTGTCATTGCATGTGTGTTCTTTTCACAATCCACCTATGGATCCACTAGTGTCATTGCATGTGTGTTATTTTTACTAACAACAACCAGAGTCATTGCATGTGTCTTCTTTTCACATGCCACATATGGATCCACCAGTGTCATTGCATGTGTGCTCTTTACACAATCCACCAGTGCCATTGCATGTGTGTTCTTTTTAATAACAACAACCAGAGTCATTGAAATATGTGTTCTTTTCACATACCACATATGGATCCACCAGTGTCATTTCATGTGTGTTCTTTCCACAATCCACCTATCGATCCACTAGTGTCATTGCATGTGTGTTCTTTTCAGAGACCATACATGGATCCACCAGTGTCATTGCATGTGTGTTCTTTTTACTAACAACAACCAATGTCATTGAATGTGTGTTCTTTTCACAATCCACCTGTGGATCCACTAGTGTGATTTCATGTGTGTTCTTTTTACTAACAACCAGAGTCATTGCATGTGTGTTATTTTCACAAACCACATATGCATCCACCAGTGTTATTGCATGTGTGTTATTTTTACTAACAACAACTAGAGTCATTTCATGTGTGTTCTTTTCACATACCACATATGGATCCACCAGTGTCATTGCATGTATTGTCTCTTCAGAGACCACACATGGATCCACCAGTGTCATTGCATGTGTGTTCTTGTTACTAACAACAACTAGAGTCATTGCATTTGTGTTGTTTTCACATACCACATATGGATCCACCAGTGTCATTGCATGTGTGTTCTTTTGACAATCCACCTATGGATCCACCAGTGTCAGTGCATGTGTGTTCTTTTTACTAACAACAACCAGAGTCATTGCATGTGTGTTCTTTTCACATACCACATATGGATCCACCAGTGTCATTGCATGTGTGTTCTTTTCACAATCCACCTATGGATCCACCAGTGTCATTCCATGTGTGTTCTTTTTACTAACAACAACTGGAGTCATTTCATGACTGTTCTTTTCACATACCACACATGGATCCACCAGTGTCATTGAAATGTGTGTTCTCTTCAGAGACCACACATGGATCCACCAGTGTCATTGCAGGTGTGTTCTTTTTACTAACAACAACTGGTGTCATTGCATTTGTGTTCTTTTCACATACCACATATGGATCCACCAGTGTCATTGCATGTGTGTTGTTTTCACAATCCACACATGGATCCACTAGTGTCATTGCATGTGTGTTCTTTTTACTACCAATAACTAGAGTCATTGCATGTGTGCTCTTTTCACTATCCACCTATGGATGCACCAGTGTCATTGCATGTGTGCTCTTTTCACTATCCACCTATGGATGCACCAGTGTCATTGCATGTGTTTTCTTTTCACTAACAACAACCAGAGTAATTGAAATGTGTGTTCTTTTCACATACCACATATGGATCCTCAAGTGTCATTGCATGTGTGTTCTTTTCACAGTCCACCTATGGATCCACCAGTGTCATTGCATGTGTGTTCTTTTCAGAGACCATACATGGATCCACCAATTTCATTGCATGTGCGTTCTTTTTACTAACAACAACCAGTGTCATTGCATGTGTGTTCTTTTCACAATCCACCTATGGATCCACCAGTGTCATTGCATGTGTGTTCTTTTTACTAACAACAACCAGAGTCATTGCATGTGTGCTCTTTTCACATACCACATATGGATCCACCGGTGTCATTGAATGTGTGTTCTTTTCACAATCCACCTATGGATCCACCAGTGTGATTGCATGTGTGTTCCTTTTACTAACAACAACCAGAGTCAATGCATGTGTGTTTTTTTCACAAACCACATATGGATCGACCAGTGTCATTGCATGTGTGTTCTTTTTACTAACAACAACTGGAGTCATTTTGTAAGGTCCCCAACCTTTAATAAGATTGAGCCCCCTGTGTTTACAATGCTAGTCCCTGGATCAATAGCTAGCATCCACAGTTTAGATGTAATATCAAGAAACACAGGTCATAATACAACTTTATAACCAGGAATAAAATAATTTATTACATCAAACATAGCTCATTGGCTATTTACATTACATTGCAGCGGAATAACTATATTCATGGGTCCTTCATCTTCAAAGTGCCACAGGCAGATGTTGGTTGTAGACTTTGTAATCCTAATCAATCAATCTTCACTAAAATCAATCAAACCTGCAACATTACAAGTTACAGCCACAAGGGTCAATACATTTGAATTGTATTGGCAAGTGATACTTTGGTAGTATAGTGGAGGCTATCAACTATATGCATTTGGCTAAGTGGAGTTGAGGCTTGCATTGCTCAAAATAGATTTTTCCCTAACATTTTGAAAACACTAAGTTTTTGTTTGGCAAAAAATTTCCCAAGGCATCTACCAATCAAAGACTGAAGATCCTTTCCAAGGCATCTACCAATCAATGACTGAAGTGCTTGGCAAAAATTATTTTTCCCAATCTAAGATTTCAAGATCCTTGTTCCAAGCCATCTTTCCATCAATGATTGAAGAATTCACACAATCCCTTGTTCACCCACAAGTTTTAATTTAGAAATTGGAGTGATGAGATTCTTGATTGCTTCCATGTCTTGATGCTCAAATTGTTCTTTACCAGGGACATGGCTAAGTACTTAGATTTTTACACTCTGCAGAGGTGGTGCACTTTCCCCACAAGACTTGGTTTCCCAAGACAAGATCTTTCAGAAGCTTTTCCTTAGACCATCATGGACACGCTCCAACCTATCAAACACTACCACCAACTATCCATATGGCTAAGTTCTTGCAACCTATATGATCATGGCAGAGCCCATATTGCCAAGTGGTTGCACTTGAAGCTTCTCAACATTTGACATCTCAAATCTCTATGTTTCCTGGGTGGCCATCCACAAGTGAGATGCACTAAGGTAAACCATAAAAATGGGCCTTGTGAACCACTCAACCAAAAACCACCAAGCAAGTCCCATTCCACCCAGGTGATTCATTGACTTAGTTGTTTTATTAAGAAAAACATAAGTCCTCAGACTTAGAAATTTTCCATAGTATGAATATATATTCCACCCTTGTTTTCTATTAGCTAGGCTAAGCTTGATAGTAATAGGATTCTTAACTTAGGAAGATTTCCACTAAGGTTTCATCTACTAGGTGCTACTATAGCAAGGTCTATACTTTAGCAAAATAAAAACCATGCAAGTTTTACTTAGCAAAAACACTAATGCATAGTGAAAATAATGGGACAAAAGATATGAAGCATCACTTGCCTTTTTGGTAGAGGGTATAAGTTCACTCCTTGTCCTTGCAACAATCACACTCTTCAAGTCACTACAATTCAATCAAGCAAGGCACAAACTCAATCTACCAATCAAGCAAACACAAATTCAATTTACATTCCAAACTAAAGTCAAACAAACAATTTTTCACACACACAAAGTAATGGGATCTAAGTCATGCATAAGCATGCAAAGGTTGGTTTTATTGTAAGGATGGTCTTCACTAGGCTTCTAACTTTGTAAGTTCCAAATTGGTCATTTACCAATATGGTCAAAGTAATGGATGCAAGCATGCCAAGCTTTGTTTTGTTTGAAAAAGGGGTTCCTAATGGGTCATAGACATTTGGGCACACCTATTGGTCATTTTGTAAAGTGGCTAAGTCATTTGCAAAAGGTTTCACTATAAAACCATTTTCAAAACAAAGTGTCATTCTATGTGGTGTATAAATATTTTTACTAAGGCACTAACCTATAGGGTTCACCAAATGAGTTGCTATTGCAAAACTTGGTGTTTGGGTCAGTAGGTTTGGTCTAAACCATTTCTCAAAGTTTTTACTCAAAACATTTTCTTAAAAAAAACAATAGTTTTGTTTGGCTAGAAATGGACTAAACTAATTAATCCATTCTAAACCTTTACAAAAATCATTTTCCAAGACATAGGTTGGTTCCTAGGGTCAGTAAGGTCACAAAAAACCATTTTGCAAAGGTTTTAACCTTAGATTCATTTTTAAACAATTTTTCTACTCTAAACAAGCAATCAAATGTTTCTGCAAAATCAACCAATCTAACAAATACTATTTGCTAAACCAAGGGTAGGGTTGGTTAGGGGTTGCTCTCCTGAATCCAACGACATAAAATTTGTAATTTTTGGACGTGTGGATTCAAAGATACAAGGGTTTGAAGTTGGCACTTAAATCTGTTTTTAAATTCTATTTTAAAACAGACCTGGCCGCGCGTCGCGTTCCTATTGGTCCATACCGGTTCGGCCGGATCGGCTCTATGGAACGTTAGATCTAAAGTGGATCGTGCGGCACAGGTTCATCCTTACCCCTTCGGTTAGTCATTCTATCCAAGCCATCAGATGCAGATCTAACGGTTCCTATTGCCCTGGCCAGAAAGCAGCGGCGCTGGCGGCGGCGGTTGGTGGCGGAGCGGTCGGTCGATGACGGTGCCGATGCTACAGGAGGGGAGGGAGAAATAGGAGTTGCTCACCGGGCTCAGGGGGTCACAGCGATGCTTGGGGAGGTGTTGGTCGGGCAAGGGGCGCTCGGGGTCAGGTGGAATCTCTCGCCGGAGTTGAGAGCGGCGACGGTTGTCTCTGTCCACGGTCGGAGACGGTGTTGTGGTCCACGAGAAGACAAGCGGAAGGCACTGTTAGACGCGCAAAGGTACAGCGGTGGTGCGAGCGTGAAGGAGGAGGAGAGGGGAGGTCGGGTACTACCTGGGAACGTCGTCGGAGAAAGAGGCAGACAGCGGCGCTGCAGGTCGTCGTCGAGGACAGCGCTGGAGTTCACTCGGAGACAAACCAGATGCACTGTCAGATGCGCAAATACACGGCGAATGGGGGAGCATGAACGAGAAGGCGCGGGGCGGTCGAGGCTTACCGGGGAAACTCGCCGGAGTAAGGTGCAGACGTGGCGGCGCTCGGAGCTTGTCGGAGTCGAGGTTCTGGGGCACCCGCGGTTGAACAGAAGGCACGGACAGAAGCTCCAGGGGCTGGGGAGTGTGTGTGCTTGGTCAATGAGGCAAGGGGAGGTCTGGTTTCGCCGGAATCGTCACCGGAACATCGTCGGACAGTGGGCGGTGTGCGGCGCAATTCATCCATCCTGGGGGCAGAGAGAGGGAGTGGTCTGGGGAAAATGGAGGAGAAGGCGCTGGCGTTTAAGTAGGCGTCATCGCAGGGGGAGTAAAGGCCGTGGTTAACGCGGATTAATCGAAATCAATGGCGGCAGAGCAACGTTGAGGGAGGAGGAAGAAACGGCTGGTGCGGGTGAGGACGATGCACAGTGGTGTGGGACCCGTCTGTCAGCGAAAGAGAGAGAGTGGGAGTGGGTCCCGGTTGTCTGTGACTGAGTGGGTTCTTTCCGCGGCAAAGAAAAACGGTTCGCTCAGGTGGGGTCGGTTGGTCAGTGGGAAAAGAAACAAGGGGGAGGAGGTCCACTAGTCAGTTTCTGTGTGGGTGCGGTTTTAAGTGAGAAATGTTTCGTGGAGGGGGAGAAAGACTGGGCTGGACTGGGCTGCTGTTGGGCCAAAAGGTGGGCTGCTCCTTTGCATTATTTTTTTCTTCCTGATCCATTTTTCTTTTTCTAAATCTATTTTTCTTTTTTGCAATTCAAACAATTATCAAACAAACAAACAAGGTTCAAACAATTCAAACAATCACTCAACTTTGTACTTTGAATTTGGTTCTGTTTATCAACATAATCCAAATTCCAAAATAATTTAATATTTTTATTTATTTTAGGATCCATTTAATAATTAAATAAAATGGATCTTTAGTTATTTAATAAAATAGGGTTTGATTTATTTAACAAAATTTCCATTTGAAATCCAAATACTTTCAAAACTAAACCAGTAGGTTTTATTTGAAAATAAGGATATTTGGAAATCTTGTATTAACAAAATAACCTTTTATTTTAGGTTCCATTAATAATTAAATAAATGGACCTTAGTTAATAATCCATAAAGGATTTGTTTATTTAAAAACTTTATTTTGAAATGCAAATAAAACCAACACACTTTAGTAGGTTTTATTTGAGAAAACAAAATACTTGGAAAACTTATTTAAAATAAGTTTTAGTGTTTATTTAAAATGGGAAAAGCCTTTACTTAAATAAAATTTGGATATTTAAATCCTTATTATTTTATTTAAATAAATCCTTTACTCATTTTATCAAAACAAAATATTTTATCTTCCTTTTTAAATCCCTTTAGGATTATTTGTTCACCAATTGGTATGGGTTTTTGGTACGGGCTTTATTAGCTTTGGAAATTCAATTTCCTTATCTTATTATATTCATAAGATTTTATTTATGGTACCAATTTGAGTGAAACCAACTTCTAGGGTCTTTCTTGATCCTTTGTGAATATTTGTTGATCAATTTTTGTATGGATCAAAACCATGGATTTGGAGATAACTTGGAAATGGTTTTTATTCCATTAGGGTTTAGGGTTTTGGATTTATTTTCCAAGTGTTCAAATTTCCAGATACATTCATTGAGGAATGCATTTCTCTTGATTTGGATTTGTTGAACTCAAACTTTATCCAAAGTTTGTTCAGGATGGAATTTTAAGTTCCTTTTAGAAACAAAAGTTTCTTTTCACCCTGATTTTTAACAAAAATTTATTTTGTTTATTTATTTTTCACATTACAAGATTTGGAAAATCTTGGGATGTGACAGGCTACCACCCTTAAAATAAATCTCGTCCCGAGATTTGGGAAGGCTAGGGGTTACAAGTTGGCTCAAAAGCATCTAGGGTACTACCACCCTTAAAATTTTTCCAACTAGACTACATCTTGGCTTGCTTGGATCTTGGAAAACTTCTTCTTGGAAAACTTCTGCATAGTGGCCTTTATTTCCATACTTGACTCATGGGCCAAGGTTGAGTTTCTCCATAGGCTTGTTCAACTTGTTCTTCATCTTTTCTGGACAATTGCTTGCATAGTGTCCTGGGTTCTTGCAATTGAAACAGTGGATGTCTTCAAGTTCCTTGCGTAGTTCCTGTGGACAAGTGGCTACATAGTGGCCTAGCTCTTTGCAGTTGTTGCACACTACTTGGCCGATCTCTTTATTCTTCGGGTTCTCTGGGCATCCACTGGGGTAGTGTCCCATTTCCTTACATTTACGACATTCCACAAGGCTCATGTCCTGTCTTGGTTTCTTGGGTTTCTTTGATCCTTTGAATTGGGTTGTCTTGTTTGGAGGTATGAGTGGTCCTTTTCCTTTGTCATCAACATTTTTGGCATACTTGGGTCCTTCTTGTTTCCTTTGTTCAACAATGGCATAGATGGGGCATTGGATAGGGACATGGTCGTTTCCTTCACAAAGGTAACAAGTAGCTTGAGAGGTAGGACATTGCCCAATAGGATGTTTCTCTTCACAGTTGGGGCATTGATCTTCATGCTCCTTGGAAGTATGGTCCTTGTCTCCACAAATAATGCAAGCTGGGTCTCCATCTAGAATAACATTCTTGTCATCCTTGTTGTCATACACTCTTTTGGGATAGTTTTCTTCCATGCTGATCATTTGATTAGTCACCTTAAGCATCAGTTGGGATTGTTCCTCCAAAAACTTTTGCAGTGCTGGATCTTTATCACTATTGCTGGCTAGGAACTGAGCTGTTAGTTGGTTCAACTGGTTTTGGGTTGCTATGAGTTCTCTCATGTTGTCCTCTTGATTGTTGTTGTTGTCACCATCCTTGATGTTGGAGTTTCTTGGAGAAGTCATCTGTTTGGGGTTGGATTTGGGATTAGAATAGACAAAAGATTTCTAAGGGAATCAATCCTAATCACACACATCACAATTCACACAAGCAGTGTGCAAGCAATCACAAACAAATACTCCACCAAACAACCAGTTTCAAACACATTTGTAGGCAACCAAAAATAATTTTTGTTACACCACATAAGTTGGTGTGTTTGACTTATCTATAAATGGTGGTCCATCTGCATGGTTCACTTGTGATCTTTCCATCCTTCTTGGTTGATTCTTCTTGGATGAGTTCTTTTTCTTCTTGAGAAAATTCTTGGTCACAAAAACTTCAAAGGTGATGATGGCTCCTTCTAAGTTGTTTTTCCTTAGTCTTCAAGTCTTGAGTAACATTTCTTGCTTCACTTGTAATCCTTAGTGGTATCTAAGATTAAAGTCCTTGGTGAAATGTTGAAGATGTTGAAGTCATTAGAGTTGAAGAAGTTGAAGTCATTAGAGTTGAAGAAGTTGAAGAAGTCCTTTGCACATGGTGAAGTCTTTGGTCAAAGGGTAGGCTTTTCCATCAAGTTGAAATAGAAGAGAAGTAGAGTTGAAAGCAAAAATGATTAAGGAAAGAGTTTACAAGATTGTTTTTGTAAATAAGTTTTTGGAATAAAACAATTCCTATTTTTCTAAGGGTTTTTGTCCAATCCTAGGGTTACAAATCCTACAGGCAACACAATGCTATGATACCATCTGTAAGGTCCCCAACCTTTAATAAGATTGAGCCCCCTGTGTTTACAATGCTAGTCCCTGGATCAATAGCTAGCATCCACAGTTTAGATGTAATATCAAGAAACAAAGGTCATAATACAACTTTATAACCAGGAATAAAATAATTTATTACATCAAACATAGCTCATTGGCTATTTACATTACATTGCAGCGGAATAACTATAGTCATGGGTCCTTCATCTTCAAAGTGCCACAGGCAGATGTTGGTTGTAGACTTTGTAATCCTAATCAATCAATCTTCACTAAAATTAATCAAACCTGCAACATTACAAGTTACAGCCACAAGGGTCAATACATTTGAATTGTATTGGCAAGTGATACTTTGGTAGTATAGTGGAGGCTATCAACTATATGCATTTGGCTAAGTGGAGTTGAGGCTTGCATTGCTCAAAATAGATTTTTCCCTAACATTTTGAAAACACTAAGTTTTTGTTTGGCAAAAAATTTCCCAAGGCATCTACCAATCAAAGACTGAAGATCCTTTCCAAGGCATCTACCAATCAATGACTGAAGTGCTTGGCAAAAATTATTTTTCCCAATCTAAGATTTCAAGATCCTTGTTCCAAGCCATCTTTCCATCAATGATTGAAGAATTCACACAATCCCTTGTTCACCCACAAGTTTTAATTTAGAAATTGGAGTGATGAGATTCTTGATTGCTTCCATGTCTTGATGCTCAAATTGTCCTTTACCAGGGACATGGCTAAGTACTTAGATTTTTACACTCTGCAGAGGTGGTGCACTTTCCCCACAAGACTTGGTTTCCCAAGACAAGATCTTTCAGAAGCTTTTCCTTAGACCATCATGGACACGCTCCAACCTATCAAACACTACCACCAACTGTCCATATGGCTAAGTTCTTGCAACCTATATGATCATGGCAGAGCCCATATTGCCAAGTGGTTGCACTTGAAGCTTCTCAACATTTGACATCTCAAATCTCTATGTTTCCTGGGTGGCCATCCACAAGTGAGATGCACTAAGGTAAACCATAAAAATGGTCCTTGTGAACCACTCAACCAAAAACCACCAAGCAAGTCCCATTCCACCCAGGTGATTCATTGACTTAGTTGTTTTATTAAGAAAAACATAAGTCCTCAGACTTAGAAATTTTCCATAGTATGAATATATATTCCACCCTTGTTTTCTATTAGCTAGGCTAAGCTTGATAGTAATAGGATTCTTAACTTAGGAAGATTTCCACTAAGGTTTCATCTACTAGGTGCTACTATAGCAAGGTCTATACTTTAGCAAAATAAAAACCATGCAAGTTTTACTTAGCAAAAACACTAATGCATAGTGAAAATAATGGGACAAAAGATATGAAGCATCACTTGCCTTTTTGGTAGAGGGTATAAGTTCACTCCTTGTCCTTGCAACAATCACACTCTTCAAGTCACTACAATTCAATCAAGCAAGGCACAAACTCAATCTACCAATCAAGCAAACACAAATTCAATTTACATTCCAAACTAAAGTCAAACAAACAATTTTTCACACACACAAAGTAATGGGATCTAAGTCATGCATAAGCATGCAAAGGTTGGTTTTATTGTAAGGATGGTCTTCACTAGGCTTCTAACTTTGTAAGTTCCAAATTGGTCATTTACCAATATGGCAAAGTCAAAGTAATGCATGCAAGCATGCCAAGCTTTGTTTTGTTTGAAAAAGGGGTTCCTAATGGGTCATAGACATTTGGGCAAACCTATTGGTCATTTTGTAAAGTGGCTAAGTCATTTGCAAAAGGTTTCACTATAAAACCATTTTCAAAACAAAGTGTCATTCTATGTGGTGTAGAAATATTTTTACTAAGGCACTAACCTATAGGGTTCACCAAATGAGTTGCTATTGCAAAACTTGGTGTTTGGGTCAGTAGGTTTGGTCGAAACCATTTCTCAAAGTTTTTACTCAAAACATTTTCGTAAACAAAACAATAGTTTTGTTTGGCTAGAAATGGACTAAACTAATTAATCCATTCTAAACCTTTACAAAAATCATTTTCCAAGACATAGGTTGGTTCCTAGGGTCAGTAAGGTCACAACAAACCATTTTGCAAAGGTTTTAACCTTAAATTCATTTTTAAACAATTTTTCTACTCTAAACAAGCAATCAAATGTTTCTGCAAAATCAACCAATCTAACAAATACTATTTGCTAAACCAAGGGTAGGGTTGGTTAGGGCTTGCTCTCCTGAATCCAACGACATAAAATTTGTAATTTTTGGACGTGTGGATTCAAATATACAAGGGTTTGAAGTTGGCACTTAAATCTGTTTTTCAAATTCTGTTTTAAAACAGACCTGGCCGCGCGTCGCGTTCCTATTTGTCCATACCGGTTCGGCCGGATCGGCTCTGTGGAACGTTAGATCTAAATTGGATCGTGCGGCACAGGTTCATCCTTACCCCTTCGGTTAGTCATTCTATCCAAGCCATCAGATGCAGATCTAATGGTTCCTATTGCCCTGGCCAGAAAGCAGCGACGCTGGCGGCGGCGGTTGGTGGCGGAGCGGTCGGTCGATGACGGTGCCGATGCTACAGGAGGGGAGGGAGAAAGAGGAGTTGCTCACCGGGCTCAGGGGGTCACGGCGATGCTTGGGGAGGTGTTGGTCGGGCAAGGGGCGCTCGGGGTCAGGTGGAATCTCTCGCCGGAGTTGAGAGCGGCGACGGTTGGCTCTGTCCACGGTCGGAGACGGTGCTGTGGTCCACAAGAAGACAAGCGGAAGGCACTGTAAGACGCGCAAAGGTACAGCGGTGGTGCGAGCGTGAAGGAGGAGGAGAGGGGAGGTCGGGTACTACTTGGGAACGTCGTCGGAGAAAGAGGCAGACAGCGGCGCTGCAGGTCGTCGTCGAGGACAGCGCTGGACTTCACTCGGAGACAAACCAGATGCACTGTCAGATGCGCAAAGACACGGCGAATGGGGGAGCATGAACGAGAAGGCGCGGGGCGGTCGAGGCTTACCGGGGAAACTTGCCGGAGTAAGGTGCAGACGTGGCGGCGCTCGGAGCTTGTCGGAGTCGAGGTTCTAGGGCACCCGCGGTTGAACGGAAGGCACGGACAGAAGCTCCAGGGGCTGGGGAGTGTGTGTGCTTGGTCAATGAGGCAAGGGGAGGTCTGGTTTCGCCGGAATCGTCACCGGAACATCGTCGGACAGTGGGCGTTGTGCGGCACAATTCATCCAGCCTGGGGGCAGAGAGAGGGAGTGGTCTGGGGAAAATGGAGGAGAAGGCGCTGGCGTTTAAGTAGGCGTCGTCGCAGGGGGAGTAAAGGCCATGGTTAACGCGGGATTAATCGAAATCAATGGCGGCAGAGCGACGTTGAGGGAGGAGGAAGAAACGGCTGGTGCGGGTGAGGACGATGCACAGTGGTGTGGGACCCGTCTGTCAGCGAAAGAGAGAGAGTGGGAGTGGGTCCCGGTTGTCTGTGACTGAGTGGGTTCTTTCCGCGGTAAAGAAAAACGGTTCGCTTAGGTGGGGTCGGTTGGTCAGTGGGAAAAGAAACAAGGGGGAGGAGGTCCACTAGTCAGTTTCTGTGTGGGTGCGGTTTTAAGTGAGAAATGTTTCGTGGAGGGGGAGAAAGACTGGGCTGGACTGGGCTGCTGTTGGGCCAAAAGGTGGGCTGCTCCTTTGCACTATTTTTTTTCTGCCTGATCCATTTTTCTTTTTCTAAATCTATTTTTCTGTTTTGCAATTCAAACAATTATCAAACAAACAAACAAGGTTCAAACAATTCAAACAATCACTCAACTTTGTACTTTGAATTTGGTTCTGTTTATCAACATAATCCAAATTCCAAAATAATTTAATATTTTTATTTATTTTAGGATCCATTTAATAATTAAATAAAATGGATCTTTAGTTATTTAATAAAATAGGGTTTGATTTATTTAACAAAATTTCCATTTGAAATCCAAATACTTTCAAAACTAAACCAGTAGGTTTTATTTGAAAATAAGGATATTTGGAAATCTTGTATTAACAAAATAACCTTTTATTTTAGGTTCCATTAATAATTAAATAAATGGACCTTAGTTAATAATCCATAAAGGATTTGTTTATTTAAAAACTTTATTTTGAAATCCAAATAAAACCAACACACTTTAGTAGGTTTTATTTGAGAAAACAAAATACTTGGAAAACTTATTTAAAATAAGTTTTAGTGTTTATTTAAAATGGGAAAAGCCTTTACTTAAATAAAATTTGGATATTTAAATCCTTATTATTTTATTTAAATAAATCCTTTACTCATTTTATCAAAACAAAATATTTTATCTTCCTTTTTAAATCCCTTTAGGATTATTTGTTCACCAATTGGTATGGGTTTTTGGTACGGGCTTTATTAGCTTTGGAAATTCAATTTCCTTATATTATTATATTCATAAGATTTTATTTATGGTTCCAATTTGAGTGAAACCAACTTCTAGGGTCTTTCTTGATCCTTTGTGAATATTTGTTGATCAATTTTTGTATGGATCAAAACCATGGATTTGGAGATAACTTGGAAATGGTTTTTATTCCATTAGGGTTTAGGGTTTTGGATTTATTTTCCAAGTGTTCAAATTTCCAGATACATTCATTGAGGAATGCATTTCTCTTGATTTGGATTTGTTGAACTCAAACTTTATCCAAAGTTTGTTCAGGATGGAATTTTAAGTTTCCTTTTAGAAACAAAAGTTTCTTTTCACCCTGATTTTCAACAAAAATTTATTTTGTTTATTTATTTTTCACATTACAAGATTTGGAAAATCTTGGGATGTGACACATTTCATGTGTGTTCTTTTCACATACCACATATGGATCCACTAGTGTCATTGCATGTGTGTTCTTTTCACAATCCACCTATGGATCCACCAGTGTCATTGCATGTGTGTTCTTTTTACTAACAACAACCAGAGTCATTGCATGTGTGTTCTCTTCACATACCAGATATGGATCCACCGATGTCATTGCATGTGTGTTCTTTTCACAATCCACCTATGGATCCACCAGTGTCATTCCACGTGTGTTCTTTTTACTAACAACAACTGGAGTCATTTCATGACTGTTCTTTTCACATACCACATATGGATCCACCTGTCATTCAAATGTGTGTTCTCTTCAGAGACCACGCATGGATCCATCATTGTCATTGCATGTGTGTTCTTTTTACTAACAACAACTGGAGTCATTGCATGTGTGTTCTTTTCACATACCACATATGGATCCACCAGTGTCATTGCATGTGTGCTCTTTTCACAATCCACCTATCGATCCACTAGTGTCATTGCATGTGTGTTCGTTTTACTAACAACAACCAGAGTCATTGAAATGTGTGTTATTTTCGCATACCACATATGGACCCACCAGTGTCATTGCATGTGTGGTCTTTTCATAATCCACCTATGGATCCACCAGTGTCATTGTGTGTGTGCTCTTTTTACTAACAACAACCAGAGTCATTGCATGTGTGTTCTCTTTAGAGACCACACATGTATCCACCAGTGTCATTGCATGTGTGTTCTTTTCGCAATCCACCTATGGATCCACCAGTGTCATTGCATGTGTGTTCTTTTTACTAACAACAACTGGAGTCATTTCATGACTGTTCTTTGCACATACCACATATGGATCCACTAGTGTCATTGAAATGTGTGTTCTCTTCAGAGACCACACATGGATCCACCAGTGTCATTGCATGTGTGTTCTTTTTACTAACAACAACTGGATTCATTGCATGTGTGTTCTTTTCACGTACCACATATGGATCCATAGTGTCATTGCATGTGTGCTCTTTTCACAATCCACACATGGATCCACCGGTGTCATTGCATGTGTGTTCTTTTTACTAACAACAACTGGAGTCATTGAAATATGTGTTCTTTTCTGTCAGATCCCTCCTTTGTAGAGGAAAAGATCCCTGTGATTGCAATGCTAGTCCCTGGATCAATGCTAGCATCCACAGTTTAAGATGAAGTACACAGATACAAAGGTCGTTTATTACAGTCATTCCAGAGATAAAACATAGTCTTTTACAACTCAGGGCCAAAGGCCTAATACAAGAGTTTATGGAATAAGTAAATAAACATAAGTCTTCATCTTCATGTGCCACAGGCAAGCATGTTGAGTGTAGACTCATGACTCCTATTCATCATCGGAGTAACCTGCAACATTACAAGTTACAGCCACAGAGG
The DNA here is from genome assembly GCA_916181665.1 of Avena sativa. Lineage (NCBI taxonomy): Eukaryota > Viridiplantae > Streptophyta > Magnoliopsida > Poales > Poaceae > Avena > Avena sativa. The sequence goes on from OV702290.1 coordinate 36,409,933, forward strand.
GTCAATACTTTGGAATAGTATTGGCAAGTGATACCTTAATATATATTTTAAGTGGGCTAAATACTATATGCATTTGGCTAGGTGGAAAACACTAAGTTTTTTCTTGACAAAAACCTTCCCAAGGCATCTACCAATCAAAGAATGAAGATCCTTCTCGAGGCATCTACCAATCAAAGACTGAAGATCCTTTAACCCTTGTTCACCCACAAGTTTTATTTAGAAATTGGAGTGATGAGATTCTTGAAGCTTCCATGTCTTGATGTTCAAATTGTCCTTTATCAGGGACATGGCTAAGTACTTAGGTTTTACACTCTGCAGAGGTGGTGCACTTTCCCCACAAGACTTGGTTTCCCAAGACAAGATCCTTCAGAAGCCTTTCCTTAGTCAAATGGACGCGTTCCAACCTATCATTCCCTCTACCACCAACTGTCCAAGAGACTAAGTTCTAGCAACCTAAGATCATGGCAGAGCCCATATTGCCAAGTGGTTGCACTTGAAGCTTCTCCACATTTGACATCTCAAATCTCTTTGTTTCCTGGGTGGCCATCCACAAGTGAGATACACTAAGGTAAACCATAAACATGGGCCTTGTGAACCACTCAACCAAAAACCACCAAGCAAGTCCCATTCCACCCAGGAGATTCATTAACTTAGTTGTTTTGTTAAATAAAACACAAGTCCTCAGACTTAGAATATTTTTCCATAGTGTGAATATATAAACCACCCTTGTTTTCTATTAGCTAGGCTAAGCATGGCATGGCAACTTATCCTTAGGGAATTTTCCTAGCAACTCTACCATTCTAATCTACATAGGATTTCCCACCATCATTTGACAAAAGTAGCATGCAAGTCTTAGCAAAATATATCTAATGCAGTATAAAATATAGGAATGGAATATTCATGAAGATATCACTTGCCTTGGTAATGAGGAGAGTAGCACTCTTCACAATCACAATCACTAGAAAAATCTACACACAGAAGTTGTAGCACACAATTACACACAAATAAATACAAACAAAAATAATATGAATGCATGCATGCATGAATTTACTAAGTGGTGATTTTGAAAACTCTACCAAGCAAGTGCATGATTATAGAAACTTAACAAGTCACAAGTTTGCCAACTAAACTTACTTAACCCTAAAACCAAATACGAAACTAAATCTATACTCAAAATAGCCTTAAACAAGTTTCTACAAATAAAGTCATTCTAATGGTTACTATTTGCTAAACACATTGGATATTCAGAAAGGTCTTGTCTCACTGAATCCAACGGTATAAAGTTTGCAAAATGCTAACGTGGCATTCAAAAGTTATAAGCATTTGAAAATTGGATCAAAATCTGATTTTAAATCTGTTTTCAGTTCTAACCCTAGCCACGCGTCGCGCTGTGATTGGCGCGTACCGCTTCGGTTGGATCAAGATTGGCAGCCACAGGATTTAAACAGATCGTACGCTCCAGATCGCGTACCGCTTCGCCGATAAGTGAATCTATCCTAGCGCTTGGATCTAGATCTAACGGCGCGCGAGCAAGCGACCATGTCCTGGCGGCGCGCGACGTCAGCGAGCGGCGGAGCGCTCGGTCTATGGCGGCGCTTGCGTTCCAGATCGTCCGCGAGAGGGAGAAGGGTCATACCAGGTTCGCAAGAGGCTGCTGAAGCTCAAGGTTGCGTTGGTTGGCGAAGGGGCGTGCTATCACGGCGAGGATTGCTCGTCGGAGTAGAGGCAGGCGGCAGGTGGTTCTGTTCGAGGTCGGAGACGATGTTGTACACCACTAGGATGCAAACGGGAGGTGTGGTTAGATGCAGAAGATCACGGAGAACACGCGTGCATGAATGACAAGGCTTGGGGCGGTCTGGACTTACCACTAGAGCTCGCCGGAGTCGGGTCTGTCGTCGGTGCTTGCGGTGTCGAGTGGAACCGGCAACCTGGGGCAGTACAGGATGAACTAGTGGGGTCAGGAGGTGCGCAAAGATATGGTGAATCTGCTCGTTTGAACCAGAGGGGAAGGGGTGGTCGAGACTCACCATAATTGATCGCGGAGTCGGTTCTGTCTGCAGCGGTGCGAGGATGATTGAGGGCAGCCTGGTGGCGGAGTGAGCGAGGTGTTTTGGGGAAAATGCTCGCGAGGCAGAGAGGGTCTTATAGCCAGAGGCGCGACAGGAAACGCTCGCAGATTAATGCCCAATTACGCCGCGCCATTACCGGCAATGACTGCAGCAGCGACGTGGTCGCAGGCGCGGTTTGGGGAAGATGAGGACGACGTGGACCGGGCCCGCTCGTCAGCGAAGTGCGCGAGGTGGAGGTGGGGTCTGTCTGTCAGCGACTGGGCGTGTACGCTCGCGCGTGAAAGAAGAAAAGGAAAAACCCCGGGTGGGCTTGATGGGCCTGTTTCCCTGCTGGGCTAGATATCTGGCACGTGGCCCTTTTCCTTTGTTAGCTTCTTTTTTTTTCTAATTCTATTTTTTGGAATGATTTTGATATGAATTCAAATCCTTTTTGAATTCAAACAAGTCTGGGGATTTTTGTAGGGTACTGTGGTTTCAAAATCAGTCAATTAACCATGTGGTTACCTTGCTAGGGCTTGGTTAACTTGGATTTCAAACAAACAGAAGCTTTGCTTCTATTTGCAAATGTTTGAAATATGGGTTTTGAAACTATTTCTAAAATGAAAACTTTGGGTCAAACCAATACACTTAAATCTTTCATCAATGGAGGCAAGCAAACAAGTTCCTAAACATTCAAGTCACAAAGGGTGATGGCCAACTGAGGTGATTTTGCTCACATGAAATCATAGCACAAACTTCTGTTTCTAAATGATTTTGAGAAAAACCCTAAATGAATGAAGGATGCAAGGATGATATGAATGAGTTTTGAAATATGATTTTAGGGATGTTACAAATCTAACCCCCTTAAGATGAATCTCGCCCTCGAGATTCGGATTGGCTAGCAAATAGGTGAGGGTGGTCTTTCCGAAGATCATCTTCTCTTTCCCATGTTGCTTCCTCTTCGGAGTGATGACTCCATTGCACTTTGCAAAACTTGATAGTCTTTGTCCTTGTGACTCTTTCTGCGGTCTCAAGAATCTTGACAGGCTTTTCTTCATAGGTGAGATCACTTTCTAGTTGAACTTCTTCCAAAGATATGGTATCCTTCAAAGAAGATCCTTCCATCTCCGGGTGACATTTCTTAAGCTGACTCACATGAAAAACATTATGGACTGCTAATAAAGATGCTGGCAGTTCGATTTCATATGCAACTTCTCCCTTGCGACTTAGAATGTTGAATGGTCCAACATATCTTGGTGCCAACTTTCCTTTGACTCCAAATCTTTTTACTCCACGAAGTGGTGATACTCTAAGATATGCTCTATCCCCAACTTCGTAGGTGACTTCTCTACACTTAGAATCTGCGTAGCTTTTCTGTCGCGACTGTGCTATCTTCAACCTGTCCCTAACCAATTTGACCTTTTCTTCGGCGTCTTTGATAAGATCTGGTCCAAACAAACTTCTTTCTCCCACACCATTCCATAGCAATGGGGTGGTACACTTCCTTCCATAGAGAAACTCAAACGGTGCCATCCCAATGCTAGATTGGTGACTGTTGTTGTAAGAGAAGTCTGCGTAAGGCAGACTTTCATCGCAACTTGCTCCATAGTCTAGGGCACATGCCCTCAACATGTCTTCAAGAATTTGATTAGTCCTTTCCGTTTGTCCATCCGTTTGAGGATGAAACGCAGTGCTGAATTCCAATCTCGTTCCCAAGGATTCATGAAGCTGTCTCCAAAAGTGAGAAGTGAACTGAGTTCCTCTATCAGATACAATACTCTTAGGCACACCGTGTAGGCATACAATTCTGCTCATGTAAATTCTGGCTAACTTTGCACTGGTATAAGTTGTCTTTACGGGTATAAAATGAGCCACTTTAGTTAGGCGATCCACTACTACCCATATGGAATCATATCCCGACCTGGTCCTTGGTAATCCGATAATGAAATCCATACCAATATTTTCCCACTTCCATTCAGGAATAGGCATTGGTTGAAGCAAACCTGCTGGTTTCTGATGCTCCGCTTTCACTCTACTACACACATCACACAAAGCAATGTGTTCGGCGATGTCCCTTTTGAGATTGTTCCACCAAAATCTTTCTTTCATATCCATGTACATTTTGGTGTTTCCCGGGTGAATAGAATACAGAGAGTTATGGGCTTCTTGTATAATCAGTTTCCGCAATTCCAGATCTTGTGGAACACAAATACGTTTCCCGTGCCATAAAGTACCTTGTTCATCAATATGGAAACTTTTAGCTTTCCCTTGGCTAATCCTTTCCTTAATCTCTTCGATTTCTTTATCCGTCTTTTGGGCTTCTTTAATCTTATCCAACAGAGTGGGTTGAACATCCAAAGACATAAGATGTCCTTCTGGCACAATCTCCAACCTGAGTTCCTTGAATTGCTTACACAAGTCATCTGGCAATTCACCTTTGGTAAGGCCATTTACAAACGCCTTACGACTTAGAGCGTCTGCTACTACATTTGCTTTACCGGGGTGGTACTTCAAACTCAAGTCGTAATCCTTGATAAGTTCTAGCCATCTCCTCTGTCTCATATTGATTTCCTTCTGGGTGAAGATATACTTCAAACTCTTATGATCGGTGAATACTTCACAACGTTTTCCCAAAAGGTAATGTCTCCATGTTTTGAGTGCATGGACAACAGCGGCTAACTCTAAATCATGGGTAGGATAATTTACTTCATGAGTTTTGAGTTGTCTCGAGGCATAAGCCACAACTTTTCCACCTTGCATAAGTACGGCACCTAATACTTGATGAGAAGCATCACAATACACTTGGAAATCCTTTTCCAAGTCTGGTAGGCACAGAACTGGTGCTGACACAAGCCTCTTCTTTAATTATTGGAAGCTGAGTTCACAACCTTCAGACCAAGCAAATTTCTTATCTTTCTTTAACAATTCTGTCATTGGTTTAGCCACCTTTGAAAAAAATTCAATGAATCTTCTGTAGTAACCTGCTAAACCAAGGAAACTACGAACCTCTTTTACGTTCTTAGGTGACTCCCATTCTGTCACAGATGAAACTTTAGCAGGATCAACTGCTACACCATCCTTTGTCATAATGTGACCAAGAAATCCAACTTCTTCCAACCAAAACTCACACTTGCTGAATTTGGCATAAAGCTTATGTTCCCTCAGTTTCTCAAGTATCAAGCGGAGATGTCTTTCATGCTCTTCCTTGCACTTGGAGTAGACTAAGATGTCATCGATGAAAACGACAACGAACTTGTCGAGAAATTCCATGAACACCTTGTTCATCATATTCATGAAGTATGCTGGAGCGTTGGTTAAACCAAAAGGCATCACAGTGTACTCATACAATCCATACCTGGTGGTGAATGCTGTTTTAGGTATGTCTTGCTCTCTTATCTTGAGTTGAAAATAGCCTGACCAAAGATCAATCTTCGAGAACACACATGCTCCTTCTAGCTGATCAAACAAGTCGTTGATTCTTGGTAAAGGATATTTGTTTTTGATGGTTACCTCGTTGAGAGAATGGTAATCTATGCATAATCTTTGAGTTTGATCTCTCTTTTCCACGAACAGAACTGGGGCTCCCCAAGATGAAGAACTTGGCTGGATGAATCCTTTCTGCAATTGTTCTCCAAGTCATTTCTTGAGTTCCTTAAGTTCGTCAACTGACATTTTATAAGGCCTCTTTGCTCTTGGTCCAGAACCTGGTACCAAATCTATTATAAACTCTACATCTCTATCTGGTGGCATTCCTGGTAACTCTTCCGGAAACACATCCGGATACTCACACACAATTGGCACACTGTCCATGCTAACCCCCTTAAGAGAATTCATCTTACTTCCTTTAGATTTAAAATTGGACTTGAATTTTATCCTCTTACCTTCAGGGGTTGTGAGTGAAACTGTACGATTGGCACAATCTAGTACTCCCTCATATTTAGCCATCCAATCCATTCCCAAAATCACATCCAATCCTTGGGAATTTAGGATTATTAGGTTCACTGGAAACTTATGTTTTCCAAACTCTATGACTAAGTCGTGGCATCCTGAGTTTACTATCATTTCTCCACCAGGAGAACTTACTCTTATAGGACACCCAATGGTTTCTACCGGTAGTTCATTTCTTTCGACAAATGCTTTTGATATGAATGAATGAGATGCACCAGTGTCAAAGAGTACAAATGCTGAGATGGAATTGAGTCTGAACTTACCAGCAACGGCATCAGGCTCTTCATAGACATCTTCCACATTGATGTGGTTAACCTGTCCTTTCTGAAAAGGATTGGGCTTGTTAGGTCCTTCAACCTTCTTTTCAGGGCACTCATTAGCATAATGCCCCAGCTTCTTGCATTTGAAGCATTCAACCTGATTGATGTCCCTTTTAGGCTGACTTCCACTTCCACTTCCACTGTGGTGGCTCTTATGTCCACTCTTGTGATTCTTGTACTTATCATTGTCATGATTGCGATGATGCTTGCTGTCATGACGGTTGTGGTTGTGGTGCTTGTTAAATTTCCCATGCTTGTGGGATCTTGAGCTGAAATTTTCATCATAGTGAGATCGTTTATGAGACGATCCCGAGCTGTGCTTGTCGGAGTGTTTCCTCTTTCTACTCTCGACTTGCTTCATTTTATTTTCCACAATAACAGCCTTGTCACACAGCGATTGATAAATTGGAACATATGCCACAGACAGTTGCAGATTCAGCTCATCATTCAAGCCTTCCAGAAACTTTTCCTTCCTTTTGGCATCTGTGTCAACCTCATCCGGTGCATAGCGCGCCAGATTGTTGAACTCTTCAATATATTCAGCCACGCTGTGGTGGCGCTGCTTTAGGTTGTGAAACCCCTTCTTTTTCAGTCTCATCATTCCTGGTGAGATATGAGTAGTGCGAAAGCCATCTTCAAAGATAGCCCAAGTCACCTCATCAATAGGTGTGGTGATCTGGAAGTTGTCCCACCATGCTGCGGCTGGTCCTTCCAACAGATGTGCCGCGAACCTGACTTTTTCAGCATCCGTGCAGCCCACGGTCACTAAGGCTTTGTTCACAGAACGTAGCCAATCATTGGCCACCATGGGATCAGTCGTTCCCGAAAACTTAGCTGGCCTCAGACGCAGAAATCTGGTGAGCATATCAAAACCCGGAGGGTTGTTGTTGTTGGGGTTGTTGTTGTTGTTGTTATTGGGGTTGTTGTTGTTCTGGTTTTGGATGAATGTCGTCATCATTTGCATCAGTTGTGTCTGCGCATTCATCATCTGTTGCATTTCTCGGGTAATGTTGGGGTTGGGGTTGGGGTTTGCACGACGGGGAGGCATCTGTGGTTTATATAGAGATAAGAATGAGATACCCTTACATGATTCATGCACAATACATCATACTAGCAAACACATAGCATGCAACACAAGGATAAAAGCTCAACAACAAGATAACAAAAGTCTCAAGTAAAAACACACAAGTGGCAAGCCATCCACATGTCGGATGGTCCAATAATAAGTTCACAAATAACACGTACGGTAAATAAAGATAACTGAGTAGTCAAGTCTACTCGTCAGCATCAATCTCCTCCTCGACAAAGGTAAGACCTGCGTTCTCCATTGCGGTCTTGTTCTCCTCGATAGTAGTGGTCAAGGAGTCGATCTTGGTCTTGAGAGCCCTATTCTGGGAACGAAGTCTCTCAATCACTGTCTGCTGCTGCTCTAACTCGAAGTCCTTGGACTGCAGTTCCTCGGTCATGTCTCGAATCCTCTTGTTCCTATCCTGGACACGCTTCTCTTGACTCTTGAACTTACAGTCTTGGGTCTCGAACTTAGCCTCCATCTCCTTGACTATCTCGTCCTGCTGCGCGAAGAGCTTGTCCTTCTCGCAGAGCTGCACCTGGAGCTCGTCATTGCTAAGCATGACGTTGGTCCTGTCAGTATCCACATTCCTAGTAAGAGACTCTAAGTCCTGGAGGTACAGGCGTATCGGCTCTGCTGTGGCCCTCGAGTCGTCCTCAAAGTCGATGGACTCTCCGTCATCATCATGCCTTCCGAAGGCATGGAAGTGAGTGCCTCTAACCTGTCGGGAGTGACGGCCTAACAGTCGTCCTATCAGGTCCTGCATGACAACCTCCATGCCTCTCTCCCTGTCATCGTGCATAAGCTTGAAGACGATGGCCTCCGTAGTAGGCTCTGTCTGGCGTCCTGGCTGGTTCACCTTGAAGCCCCAGAGGTCCTTCCTCTCAAACTTGGTGAGTGGGTGCACCGTAATGGTGGGAAGGGGGAGATCGAGCAAGGTAGTAAGCTCTACGATACGAGGACCAAAACGGGTAACCTGGAACTCCTCAATAGTGCTGATGGCAATAGGCATCTATTTATAAGATTGAAAAAGTTAGAACAACACAAAAATCACACAAGTCACGCATACATGAAACCATTACATCAACCAAGGTTCAAACTTATTTAAGGTATCATTTGGAAAATAAGGTGATAGGTGGTGGTCCGACTAACGAAGTGCATTCACAAACCTATCTCACTGGATCTGGTGGCTAACACAATGTTCCTAGAGGCAATCAGCCTATCTTGTTCACATGTTTCTATCACTAGGTCTATAATTTCTCCCCTTAAGGTTTGGTTGGTGACTTCCAACTCTTGGGTATGTTCCTTCTCCTTCTCTAAGTCTTTTTGGAGGTTGAGCATCCTGCACTTGACTCTAGCACTTAGTTCTTTGATAGTCTTCCAAGCTGCTTCTTTTGCTGACTCAAAGAATGTGGTGTGCATAAAAGTGTTGGTGTACATGCAGAAGCCTCTTTCTTTGTGGTTGTCTTCCTTGTTTTTGTACAAGTGAAGTTACACCCACCAATACTCCACTCCTTCCTCCATCACTGGAAAGCCCTTGTACACAGCTGCACCATGTACTTCCATTGTCTCCATGAGGTCTTTGAGAATCTTGGGAAACTCAGTCTCACACTCCAAGGTCATGGTCATGAGTGGTCCTCTCTTTACGGCTTCATTGATGGATTTCATCTACAAATAGAGATAAGAATGAGAAGATTAGAAAAGTTTACGAGAAGAATAGACAAGTGTAGAAGTAGTTTAATTTTTTTTCCTTAGTGGTTTCCAATCCTAGGGTCATAATCCTACAGGCAACACAGTGCTCTGATACCATCTGTCAGATCCCTCCTTTGTAGAGGAAAAGATCCATGTGATTGCAATGCTAGTCCCTGGATCAATGCTAGCATCCACAGTTTAAGATGAAATACGCAAATACAAAGGTCGTTTATTACAGTCATTCCAGAGATAAAACATAGTCTTTTACAACTCAGGGCCAAAGGCCTAATACAAGAGTTTATGGAATAAGTAAATAAACATAAGTCTTCATCTTCATGTGCCACAGGCAAGCATGTTGAGTGTAGACTCATGACTCCTATTCATCATCGGTGTAACCTGCAACATTACAAGTTACAGCCACAGAGGGTCAATACTTTGGAATAGTATTGGCAAGTGATACCTTAATATATATTTTAAGTGGGCTAAATACTATATGCATTTGGCTAGGTGGATCTTAGGCTTGCATTGCTCAAAATAGATTTTTCCCTAACATTTGAAAATACTAAGTTTTTGCTTGACAAAAACCTTCCCAAGGCATCTACCAATCAAAGACTGAAGATCCTTCTCGAGGCATCTACCAATCAAAGACTGAAGATCCTTTAACCCTTGTTCACGCACAAGTTTTATTTAGAAATTGGAGTGATGAGATTCTTGAAGCTTCCATGTCTTGATGCTCAAATTGTCCTTTACCAGGGACATGGCTAAGTACTTAGGTTTTACACTCTGCAGAGGTGGTGCACTTTCCCCACAAGACTTGGTTTCCCAAGACAAGATCCTTCAGAAGCCTTTCCTTAGTCAAATGGACGCGTTCCAACCTATCATTCCCTCTACCACCAACTGTCCAAGAGACTAAGTTCTAGCAACCTAAGATCATGGCAGAGCCCATATTGCTAAGTGGTTGCACTTGAAGCTTCTCAACATTTGACATCTCAAATCTCTTTGTTTCCTGGGTGGCCATCCACAAGTGAGATACACTAAGGTAAACCATAAACATGGGCCTTGTGAACCACTCAACCAAAAACCACCAAGCAAGTCCCATTCCACCCAGGAGATTCATTAACTTAGTTGTTTTGTTAAATAAAACACAAGTCCTCAGACTTAGAATATTTTTCCATAGTGTGAATATATAAACCACCCTTGTTTTCTAGTAGCTAGGCTAAGCATGGCATGGCAACTTATCCTTAGGGAATTTTCCTAGCAACTCTACCATTCTAATCTACATAGGATTTCCCACCATCATTTGACAAAAGTAGCATGCAAGTCTTAGCAAAATATATCTAATGCAGTATAAAATATAGTAATGGAATATTCATGAAGATATCACTTGCCTTGGTAATGAGGAGAGTAGCACTCTTCACAATCACAATCACTAGAAAAATCTACACACAGAAGTTGTAGCACACAATTACACACAAATAAATACAAACAAAAATAATATGAATGCATGCATGCATGAATTTACTAAGTGGTGATTTTGAAAACTCTACCAAGCAAGTGCATGATTATAGAAACTTAACAAGTCACAAGTTTGCCAACTAAACTTACTTAACCCTAAAACCAAATACGAAACTAAATCTATACTCAAAATAGCCTTAAACAAGTTTCTACAAATAAAGTCATTCTAATGGTTACTATTTGCTAAACACATTGGATATTCAGAAAGGTCTTGTCTCACTGAATCCAACGGTATAAAGTTTGCAAAATTCTAACGTGGCATTCAAAAGTTATAAGCATTTGAAAATTGGATCAAAATCTGATTTTAAATCTGTTTTCAGTTCTAACCCTAGCCACGCGTCGCGCTGTGATTGGCGCGTACCGCTTCGGTTGGATCAAGATTGGCAGCCACAGGATTTAAACAGATCGTACGCTCCAGATCGCGTACCGCTTCGCCGATAAGTGAATCTATCCTAGCGCTTGGATCTAGATCTAACGGTGCGCGAGCAAGCGACCATGTCCTGGCGGCGCGCGACGTCAGCGAGCGGCGGAGCGCTCGGTCTACGGCGGCGCTTGCGTTCCAGATCGTCCGCGAGAGGGAGAAGGGTCATACCAGGTTCGCAAGAGGCTGCTGAAGCTCAAGGTTGCGTTGGTTGGCGAAGGGGCGTGCTATCACGACGAGGATTGCTCGTCGGAGTAGAGGCAGGCGGCAGGTGGTTCTGTTCGAGGTCGGAGACGATGTTGTAGACCACTAGGATGCAAACGGGAGGTGTGGTTAGATGCAGAAGATCACGGAGAACATGCGTGCGTGAATGACAAGGCTTGGGGCGGTCTGGACTTACCACTAGAGCTCGCCGGAGTCGGGTCTGTCGTCGGTGCTTGCGGTGTCGAGTGGAACCGGCGACCTGGGGCAGTACAGGATGAACTAGTGGGGTCAGGAGGTGCGCAAAGATATGGTGAATCTGCTCGTTTGAACCGGAGAGGAAGGGGTGGTCGAGACTCACCGTAATTGATCGCCGGAGTCGGCTCTGTCTGCGACGGTGCGAGGATGATTGAGGGCAGCCTGGTGGCGGAGTGAGCGAGCTGTTTTGGGGAAAATTCTCGCGAGGCAGAGAGGGTCTTATAGCCAGAGGCGCGACAGGAAACGCTCGCAGATTAATGCCCAATTACGCCGCGCCATTACCGGCAATGACTGCAGCAGCGACGTGGTCGCAGGCGCGGTTTGGGGAAGACGAGGACGACGTGGACCGGGCCCGCTCGTCAGCGAAGTGCGCGAGGTGGAGGTGGGGTCTGTCTGTCAGCGACTGGGCGTGTACGCTCGCGCGTGAAAGAAGAAAAGGAAAAACCCCGGGTGGGCTTGATGGCCCTGTTTCCCTGCTGGGCTAGATATCTGGCGCGTGGCCCTTTTCCTTTGTTAGCTTCTTTTTTTTTCTAATTCTATTTTCTGGAATGATTTTGATATGAATTCAAATCATTTTTGAATTCAAACAACTCTGGGGATTTTTGTAGGGTACTATGGTTTCAAAATCAGTCAATTAACCATGTGGTTACCTTGCTAGGGCTTGGTCAACTTGGATTTCAAACAAACGAAAGCTTTGCTTCTATTTGCAAATGTTTGAAATATGGGTTTTGAAACTATTTCTAAAATGAAAACTTTGGGTCAAACCAATACACTTAAATCTTTCATCAATGGAGGCAAGCAAACAAGTTCCTAAACATTCAAGTCACAAAGGGTGATGGCCAACTAAGGTGATTTTGCTCACATGAAATCATAGCACAAACTTCTGTTTCTAAATGATTTTGAGAAAAACCCTAAATGAATGAAGGATGCAAGGATGATATGAATGAGTTTTGAAATATGATATTAGGGATGTTACATTTTCACATACCACCTATGGATCCACCAGTGTCATTGCATGTGTGTTCTTTTCACAATCCACCTATGGATCCACCAGTGTCATTGCATGTGTGTTATTTTTACTAACAACAACCAGAGTCATTGCATGTGTGTTCTTTTCACATACCACATATGGATCCACCAGTGTCATTTCATGTGTGCTCTTTTCACAATCCACTAGTGCCATTGCATGTGTGTTCTTTTTACTAACAACAACTAGAGTCATTGAAATGTGTGTTCTTTTCACATACCACATATGGATCCACCAGTGTCATTTCATGTGTGTTCTTTTCACAATCCACCTATGGATCCACCATTGTCATTGCATGTGTGTTCTTTTCAGAGACCATACATGGATCCACCAGTGTCATTGCATGTGTGTTCTTTTTACTAACAACAACCAATGTCATTGAATGTGTGTTCTTTTCACAATCCACCTATGGATCCACCAGTGTGATTGCATGTGTGTTCTTTTTACTAACAACCAGAGTCATTGCATGTGTGTTATTTTCACAAACCACATATGGATCCACCAGTGTCATTGCATGCGTGTTCTTTTTACTAACAACAACTGGAGTCATTTCATGTGTGTTCTTTTCACATACCACATATGGATCCACCAGTGTCATTGCATGTATTGTCTCTTCAGAGACCACACATGGATCCACCAGTGTCATTACATGTGTGTTCTTGTTACTAACAACAAATAGAGTCATTGCATTTGTGTTCTTTTCACATACCACATATGTATCCTCCAGTGTCATTGCTTGTGTGTTCTTTTCACAATCCACCTATGGATCCACCAGTGTCATTGCATGTGTGTTCTTTTTACTAACAACAACCAGATTCATTGCATGTGTATTCTTTTCACATACCACATATGGATCCACCAGTGTCATTGCATGTGTGTTCTTTTCACAATCCACCTATGGATCCACCAGTGTCATTCCATGTGTGTTCTTTTTACTAACAATAACTGGAGTCATTTCATGACTGTTCTTTTCACATACCACATATGGATCCACCAGTGTCATTGAAATGTGTGTTCTCTTTAGAGACCACACATGGATCCACCAGTGTCATTGCAGGTGTGTTTTTTTTACTAACAACAACTAGAGTCATTGCATGTGTGTTCTTTTCACATACCACATATGGATCCACCAGTGTCATTGCATGTGTGTTGTTTTCAGAATCCACACATGGATCCACTGGTGACATTGCATGTGTGTTATTTTTACTACCAACAACTAGAGTCATTGCATGTGTGTTCTTTTCACATGCCACATACGGATCTACCAGTGTCATTGCATGTGTGCTCTTTTCACTATCCACCTATGGATGCACCAGTGTCATTGCATGTGTGTTCTTTTTACTAACAACAACCAGAGTAATTGAAATGTGTGTTCTTTTCACATACCACATATGGATCCACCAGTGTCATTGCATGTGTGTTCTTGTTACTAACAACAACTAGAGTCATTGCATTTGTGTTGTTTTCACATACCACATATGGATCCACCAGTGTCATTGCATGTGTGTTCTTTTCACAATCCACCTATGGATCCACCAGTGTCATTGCATGTGTGTTCTTTTTACTAACAACAACCAGAGTCATTGCATGTGTGTTCTTTTCACATACCACATATGGATCCACCAGTGTCATTGCATGTGTGTTCTTTTCACAATCCACCTATGGATCCACCAGTGTCATTCCATGTGTGTTCTTTTTACTAACAACAACTGGAGTCATTTCATGACTGTTCTTTTCACATACCACACATGGATCCACCAGTGTCATTGAAATGTGTGTTCTCTTCAGAGACCACACATGGATCCACCAGTGTCATTGTAGGTGTGTTCTTTTTACTAACAACAACTGGAGTCATTGCATGTGTGTTCTTTTCACATACCACATATGGATCCACCAGTGTCATTGCATGTGTGTTTTTTTCACAATCCGCACATGGATCCACTAGTGTCATTGCATGTGTGTTCTTTTTACTACCAACAACTAGAGTCATTGCATGTGTGTTCTTTTCACATACCACATACGGATCCACCGGTGTCATTGCATGTGTGCTCTTTTCACTATCCACCTATGGATGCACCAGTGTCATTGCATGTGTGTTCTTTTTACTAACAACAACCAGAGTAATTGAAATGTGTGTTCTTTTCACATACCACATATGGATCCACAAGTGTCATTGCATGTGTGTTCTTTTCACAGTCCACCTATGGATCCACCAGTGTCATTGCATGTGTGTTCTTTTCAGAGACCATACATGGATCCACCAATTTCATTGCATGTGTGTTCTTTTTACTAACAACAACCAGTGTCATTGCATGTGTGTTCTTTTCACAGTCCACCTATGGATCCACCAGTGTCATTGCATGTGTGTTCTTTTTACTAACAACAACCAGAGTCATTGCATGTGTGTTCTTTACACATACCACATATGGATCCACCGGTGTCATTGAATGTGTGTTCTTTTCACAATCCACCTATGGATCCACCAGTGTGATTGCATGTGTGTTCTTTTTACTAACAACCAGAGTCAATGCATGTGTTTTTTTTTCACAAACGACATATGGATCGACCAGTGTCATTGCATGTGTGTTCTTTTTACTAACAACAACTGGAGTCATTTCATGTGTGTTATTTTCACATACCACATATGGATCCACCAGTGTCATTGCATGTGTGTTCTTTTCACAATCCACCTATGGATCCACCAGTGTCATTGCATGTGTGTTCTTTTTACTAACAACAACTAGAGTCATTGCATGTGTGTTCTTTTCACATACCACATATGGATCCACCAGTGTCATTGCATGTGTGTTCTTTTCACAATCCACCTATGGATCCACCAGTGTCATTCCACGTGTGTTCTTTTTACTAACAACAACTGGAGTCATTTCATGACTGTTCTTTTCACATACCACATATGGATCCACCAGTGTCATTGAAATGTGTGTTCTCTTCAGAGACCACACATGGATCCACCAGTGTCATTGCATGTGTGTTCTTTTTACTAACAACAACTGGAGTCATCGCATGTGTGTTCTTTTCACATACCACATATGGATCCACCAGTGTCATTGCATGTGCGCTCTTTTCACAATCCACCTATCGATCCACTAGTGTCATTGCATGTGTTTTCGTTTTACTAACAACAACCAGAGTCATTGAAATGTGTGTTCTTTTCACATACCACATATGGACCCACCAGTGTCATTGCATGTGTGGTCTTTTCACAATCCACCTATGGATCCACCAGTGTCATTGCGTGTGTGCTCTTTTTACTAACAACAACCAGAGTCATTGCATGTGTGTTCTCTTTAGAGACCACACATGGATCCACCAGTGTCATCACATGTGTGTTCTTTTCGCAATCCACCTATGGATCCACCAGTGTCATTGCATGTGTGTTCTTTTTACTAACAACAACTGGAGTCATTTCATGACTGTTCTTTGCACATACCACATATGGATCCACCAGTGTCATTGAAATGTGTGTTCTCTTCAAAGACCACACATGGATCCACCAGTGTCATTGCATGTGTGTTCTTTTTACTAACAACAACTGGATTCATTGCATGTGTGTTCTTTTCACGTACCACATATGGATCCATAGTGTCATTGCATGTGTGCTCTTTTCACAATCGACACATGGATCCACCGGTGTCATTGCATGTGTGTTCTTTTTTACTAACAACAACTGGAGTCATTGAAATATGTGTTCTTTTCACATACCACCTATGGATCCACCAGTGTCATTGCATGTGTGTTCTTTTCACAATCCACCTATGGATCCACCAGTGTCATTGCATGTGTGTTATTTTTACTAACAACAACCAGAGTCATTGCATGTGTGTTCTTTTCACATACCACATATGGATCCACCAGTGTCATTTCATGTGTGCTCTTTTCACAATCCACTAGTGCCATTGCATGTGTGTTCTTTTTACTAACAACAACCAGAGTCATTGAAATGTGTGTTCTTTTCACATACCACATATGGATCCACCAGTGTGATTGCATGTGTGTTCTTTTACTAACAACCAGAGTCATTGCATGTGTGTTATTTTCACAAACCACATATGGATCCACCAGTGTCATTGCATGCGTGTTCTTTTTACTAACAACAACTGGAGTCATTTCATGTGTGTTCTTTTCACATACCACATTTGGATCCACCAGTGTCATTGCATGTATTGTCTCTTCAGAGACCACACATGGATCCACCAGTGTCATTGCATGTGTGTTCTTGTTACTAACAACAACTAGAGTCATTGCATTTGTGTTGTTTTCACATACCACATATGGATCCACCAGTGTCATTGCATGTGTGTTCTTTTCACAATCCACCTATGGATCCACCAGTGTCATTGCATGTGTGTTCTTTTTACTAACAACAACCAGAGTCATTGCATGTGTGTTCTTTTCAAATACCACATATGGATCCACCAGTGTCATTGCATGTGTGTTCTTTTCATAATCCACCTATGGATCCACCAGTGTCATTCCATGTGTGTTCTTTTTACTAACAACAACTGGAGTCATTTCTTGACTGTTCTTTTCACATACCACACATGGATCCACCAGTGTCATTGAAATGTGTGTTCTCTTCAGAGACCACACATGGATCCACCAGTGTCATTGTAGGTGTGTTCTTTTTACTAACAACAACTGGAGTCATTGCATGTGTGTTCTTTTCACATACCACATATGGATCCACCAGTGTCATTGCATGTGTGTTGTTTTCACAATCCACACATGGATCCACTAGTGTCATTGCATGTGTGTTCTTTTTACTACCAACAACTAGAGTCATTGCATGTGTGTTCTTTTCACATACCACATACGGATCCACCGGTGTCATTGCATGTGTGCTCTTTTCACTATCCACCTATGGATGCACCAGTGTCATTGCATGTGTGTTCTTTTTACTAACAACAACCAGAGTAATTGAAATGTGTGTTCTTTTCACATACCACATATGGATCCACAAGTGTCATTGCATGTGTGTTCTTTTCACAGTCCACCTATGGATCCACCAGTGTCATTGCATGTGTGTTCTTTTCAGAGACCATACATGGATCCACCAATTTCATTGCATGTGTGTTCTTTTTACTAACAACAACCAGTGTCATTGCATGTGTGTTCTTTTCACAATCCACCTATGGATCCACCAGTGTCATTGCATGTGTGTTCTTTTTACTGACAACAACCAGAGTCATTGCATGTGTGTTCTTTACACATACCACATATGGATCCACCGGTGTCATTGAATGTGTGTTCTTTTCACAATCCACCTATGGATCCACCAGTGTGATTGCATGTGTGTTCTTTTTACTAACAACAACCAGAGTCAATGCATGTGTGTTTTTTTCACAAACCACATATGGATCGACCAGTGTCATTGCATGTGTGTTCTTTTTACTAACAACAACTGGAGTCATTTCATGTGTGTTATTTTCACATACCACATATGGATCCACCAGTGTCATTGCATGTGTGTTCTTTTCACAATCCACCTATGGATCCACCAGTGTCATTGCATGTGTGTTCTTTTTACTAACAACAACTAGAGTCATTGCATGTGTGTTCTTTTCACATACCACATATGGATCCACCAGTGTCATTGCATGTGTGTTCTTTTCACAATCCACCTATGGATCCACCAGTGTCATTCCACGTGTGTTCTTTTTACTAACAACAACTGGAGTCATTTCATGACTGTTCTTTTCACATACCACATATGGATCCACCAGTGTCATTGAAATGTGTGTTCTCTTCAGAGACCACACATGGATCCACCAGTGTCATTGCATGTGTGTTCTTTTTACTAACAACAACTGGAGTCATTGCATGTGTGTTCTTTTCACATACCACATATGGATCCACCAGTGTCATTACATGTGCGCTCTTTTCACAATCCACCTATCGATCCACTAGTGTCATTGCATGTGTGTACGTTTTACTAACAACAACCGGAGTCATTGAAATGTGTGTTCTTTTCACATACCACATATGGACCCACCAGTGTCATTGCATGTGTGGTCTTTTCACAATCCACCTATGGATCCACCAGTGTCATTGCGTGTGTGCTCTTTTTACTAACAACAACCAGAGTCATTGCATGTGTGTTCTATTTAGAGACCACACATGGATCCACAAGTGTCATTGCATGTGTGTTCTTTTCGCAATCCACCTATGGATCCACCAATGTCATTGCATGTGTGTTCTTTTTACTAACAACAACTGGAGTCATTTCATGACTGTTCTTTGCACATACCACATATGGATCCACCAGTGTCATTGAAATGTGTGTTCTCTTCAGAGACCACACATGGATCCACCAGTGTCATTGCATGTGTGTACTTTTTACTAACAACAACTGGATTCATTGCATGTGTGTTCTTTTCACGTACCATATATGGATCCATAGTGTCATTGCATGTGTTCTCTTTTCACAATCCACACATGGATCCACCGGTGTCATTGCATGTGTGTTCTTTTTACTAACAACAACTGGAGTCATTGAAATATGTGTTCTTTTCACATACCACCTATGGATCCACCAGTGTCATTGCATGTGTGTTCTTTTCACAATCCACCTATGGATCCACCGGTGTCATTGGATGTGTGTTATTTTTACTAACAACAACCAGAGTCATTGCATGTGTGTTCTTTTCACATACCACATATGGATCCACCAGTGTCATTGCATGTGTGTTCTTTTCACAATCCACCTGTGCCATTGCATGTGTGTTCTTTTTACTAACAACAACCAGAGTCATTGAAATGTGTGTTCTTTTCACATACCACATATGGATCCACCAGTGTGATTGCATGTGTGTTCTTTTTACTAACAACCAGAGTCATTGCATGTGTGTTATTTTCACAAACCACATATGGATCCACCAGTGTCATTGCATGCGTGTTCTTTTTACTAACAACAACTGGAGTCATTTCATGTGTGTTCTTTTCACATACCACATTTGGATCCACCAGTGTCATTGCATGTATTGTCTCTTCAGAGACCACACATGGATCCACCAGTGTCATTGCATGTGTGTTCTTGTTACTAACAACAACTAGAGTCATTGCATTTGTGTTGTTTTCACATACCACATATGGATCCACCAGTGTCATTGCATGTGTGTTCTTTTCACAATCCACCTATGGATCCACCAGTGTCATTGCATGTGTGTTCTTTTTACTAACAACAACCAGAGTCATTGCATGTGTGTTCTTTTCAAATACCACATATGGATCCACCAGTGTCATTGCATGTGTGTTCTTTTCATAATCCACCTATGGATCCACCAGTGTCATTCCATGTGTGTTCTTTTTACTAACAACAACTGGAGTCATTTCTTGACTGTTCTTTTCACATACCACACATGGATCCACCAGTGTCATTGAAATGTGTGTTCTCTTCAGAGACCACACATGGATCCACCAGTGTCATTGTAGGTGTGTTCTTTTTACTAACAACAACTGGAGTCATTGCATGTGTGTTCTTTTCACATACCACATATGGATCCACCAGTGTCATTGCATGTGTGTTGTTTTCACAATCCACACATGGATCCACTAGTGTCATTGCATGTGTGTTCTTTTTACTACCAACAACTAGAGTCATTGCATGTGTGTTCTTTTCACATACCACATACGGATCCACCGGTGTCATTGCATGTGTGTTCTTTTCACATACCACATATGGATCCACCAGTGTCATTTCATGTGTGCTCTTTTCACAATCCACTAGTGCCATTGCATGTGTGTTCTTTTTACTAACAACAACTAGAGTCATTGAAATGTGTGTTCTTTTCACATACCACATATGGATCCACCAGTGTCATTTCATGTGTGTTCTTTTCACAATCCACCTATGGATCCACCATTGTCATTGCATGTGTGTTCTTTTCAGAGACCATACATGGATCCACCAGTGTCATTGCATGTGTGTTCTTTTTACTAACAACAACCAATGCCATTGAATGTGTGTTCTTTTCACAATCCACCTATGGATCCACCAGTGTGATTGCATGTGTGTTCTTTTTACTAACAACCAGAGTCATTGCATGTGTGTTATTTTCACAAACCACATATGGATCCACCAGTGTCATTGCATGCGTGTTCTTTTTACTAACAACAACTGGAGTCATTTCATGTGTGTTCTTTTCACATACCACATATGGATCCACCAGTGTCATTGCATGTATTGTCTCTTCAGAGACCACACATGGATCCACCAGTGTCATTACATGTGTGTTCTTGTTACTAACAACAAATAGAGTCATTGCATTTGTGTTCTTTTCACATACCACATATGTATCCTCCAGTGTCATTGCTTGTGTGTTCTTTTCACAATCCACCTATGGATCCACCAGTGTCATTGCATGTGTGTTCTTTTTACTAACAACAACCAGAGTCATTGCATGTGTATTCTTTTCACATACCACATATGGATCCACCAGTGTCATTGCATGTGTGTTCTTTTCACAATCCACCTATGGATCCACCAGTGTCATTCCATGTGTGTTCTTTTTACTAACAATAACTGGAGTCATTTCATGACTGTTCTTTTCACATACCACATATGGATCCACCAGTGTCATTGAAATGTGTGTTCTCTTTAGAGACCACACATGGATCCACCAGTGTCATTGCAGGTGTGTTTTTTTTACTAACAACAACTAGAGTCATTGCATGTGTGTTCTTTTCACATACCACATATGGATCCACCAGTGTCATTGCATGTGTGTTGTTTTCAGAATCCACACATGGATCCACTGGTGACATTGCATGTGTGTTATTTTTACTACCAACAACTAGAGTCATTGCATGTGTGTTCTTTTCACATGCCACATACGGATCCACCAGTGTCATTGCATGTGTGCTCTTTTCACTATCCACCTATGGATGCACCAGTGTCATTGCATGTGTGTTCTTTTTACTAACAACAACCAGAGTAATTGAAATGTGTGTTCTTTTCACATACCACATATGGATCCACCAGTGTCATTGCATGTGTGTTCTTGTTACTAACAACAACTAGAGTCATTGCATTTGTGTTGTTTTCACATACCACATATGGATCCACCAGTGTCATTGCATGTGTGTTCTTTTCACAATCCACCTATGGATCCACCAGTGTCATTGCATGTGTGTTCTTTTTACTAACAACAACCAGAGTCATTGCATGTGTGTTCTTTTCACATACCACATATGGATCCACCAGTGTCATTGCATGTGTGTTCTTTTCACAATCCACCTATGGATCCACCAGTGTCATTCCATGTGTGTTCTTTTTACTAACAACAACTGGAGTCATTTCATGACTGTTCTTTTCACATACCACACATGGATCCACCAGTGTCATTGAAATGTGTGTTCTCTTCAGAGACCACACATGGATCCACCAGTGTCATTGTAGGTGTGTTCTTTTTACTAACAACAACTGGAGTCATTGCATGTGTGTTCTTTTCACATACCACATATGGATCCACCAGTGTCATTGCATGTGTGTTGTTTTCACAATCCACACATGGATCCACTAGTGTCATTGCATGTGTGTTCTTTTTACTACCAACAACTAGAGTCATTGCATGTGTGTTCTTTTCACATACCACATACGGATCCACCGGTGTCATTGCATGTGTGTTCTTTTCACATACCACATATGGATCCACCAGTGTCATTTCATGTGTGCTCTTTTCACAATCCACTAGTGCCATTGCATGTGTGTTCTTTTTACTAACAACAACTAGAGTCATTGAAATGTGTGTTCTTTTCACATACCACATATGGATCCACCAGTGTCATTTCATGTGTGTTCTTTTCACAATCCACCTATGGATCCACCATTGTCATTGCATGTGTGTTCTTTTCAGAGACCATACATGGATCCACCAGTGTCATTGCATGTGTGTTCTTTTTACTAACAACAACCAATGCCATTGAATGTGTGTTCTTTTCACAATCCACCTATGGATCCACCAGTGTGATTGCATGTGTGTTCTTTTTACTAACAACCAGAGTCATTGCATGTGTGTTATTTTCACAAACCACATATGGATCCACCAGTGTCATTGCATGCGTGTTCTTTTTACTAACAACAACTGGAGTCATTTCATGTGTGTTCTTTTCACATACCACATATGGATCCACCAGTGTCATTGCATGTATTGTCTCTTCAGAGACCACACATGGATCCACCAGTGTCATTACATGTGTGTTCTTGTTACTAACAACAAATAGAGTCATTGCATTTGTGTTCTTTTCACATACCACATATGTATCCTCCAGTGTCATTGCTTGTGTGTTCTTTTCACAATCCACCTATGGATCCACCAGTGTCATTGCATGTGTGTTCTTTTTACTAACAACAACCAGAGTCATTGCATGTGTATTCTTTTCACATACCACATATGGATCCACCAGTGTCATTGCATGTGTGTTCTTTTCACAATCCACCTATGGATCCACCAGTGTCATTCCATGTGTGTTCTTTTTACTAACAACAACTGGAGTCATTTCATGACTGTTCTTTTCACATACCACACATGGATCCACCAGTGTCATTGAAATGTGTGTTCTCTTCAGAGACCACACATGGATCCACCAGTGTCATTGTAGGTGTGTTCTTTTTACTAACAACAACTGGAGTCATTGCATGTGTGTTCTTTTCACATACCACATATGGATCCACCAGTGTCATTGCATGTGTGTTGTTTTCACAATCCACACATGGATCCACTAGTGTCATTGCATGTGTGTTCTTTTTACTACCAACAAATAGAGTCATTGCATGTGTGTTCTTTTCACATACCACATACGGATCCACCGGTGTCATTGCATGTGTGTTCTTTTCACATACCACATATGGATCCACCAGTGTCATTTCATGTGTGCTCTTTTCACAATCCACTAGTGCCATTGCATGTGTGTTCTTTTTACTAACAACAACTAGAGTCATTGAAATGTGTGTTCTTTTCACATACCACATATGGATCCACCAGTGTCATTTCATGTGTGTTCTTTTCACAATCCACCTATGGATCCACCATTGTCATTGCATGTGTGTTCTTTTCAGAGACCATACATGGATCCACCAGTGTCATTGCATGTGTGTTCTTTTTACTAACAACAACCAATGTCATTGAATGTGTGTTCTTTTCACAATCCACCTATGGATCCACCAGTGTGATTGCATGTGTGTTCTTTTTACTAACAACCATAGTCATTGCATGTGTGTTATTTTCACAAACCACATATGGATCCACCAGTGTCATTGCATGCGTGTTCTTTTTACTAACAACAACTGGAGTCATTTCATGTGTGTTCTTTTCACATACCACATATGGATCCACCAGTGTCATTGCATGTATTGTCTCTTCAGAGACCACACATGGATCCACCAGTGTCATTACATGTGTGTTCTTGTTACTAACAACAAATAGAGTCATTGCATTTGTGTTCTTTTCACATACCACATATGTATCCTCCAGTGTCATTGCTTGTGTGTTCTTTTCACAATCCACCTATGGATCCACCAGTGTCATTGCATGTGTGTTCTTTTTACTAACAACAACCAGAGTCATTGCATGTGTATTCTTTTCACATACCACATATGGATCCACCAGTGTCATTGCATGTGTGTTCTTTTCACAATCCACCTATGGATCCACCAGTGTCATTCCATGTGTGTTCTTTTTACTAACAATAACTGGAGTCATTTCATGACTGTTCTTTTCACATACCACATATGGATCCACCAGTGTCATTGAAATGTGTGTTCTCTTTAGAGACCACACATGGATCCACCAGTGTCATTGCAGGTGTGTTTTTTTTACTAACAACAACTAGAGTCATTGCATGTGTGTTCTTTTCACATACCACATATGGATCCACCAGTGTCATTGCATGTGTGTTGTTTTCAGAATCCACACATGGATCCACTGGTGACATTGCATGTGTGTTATTTTTACTACCAACAACTAGAGTCATTGCATGTGTGTTCTTTTCACATGCCACATACGGATCCACCAGTGTCATTGCATGTGTGCTCTTTTCACTATCCACCTATGGATGCACCAGTGTCATTGCATGTGTGTTCTTTTTACTAACAACAACCAGAGTAATTGAAATGTGTGTTCTTTTCACATACCACATATGGATCCACCAGTGTCATTGCATGTGTGTTCTTGTTACTAACAACAACTAGAGTCATTGCATTTGTGTTGTTTTCACATACCACATATGGATCCACCAGTGTCATTGCATGTGTGTTCTTTTCACAATCCACCTATGGATCCACCAGTGTCATTGCATGTGTGTTCTTTTTACTAACAACAACCAGAGTCATTGCATGTGTGTTCTTTTCACATACCACATATGGATCCACCAGTGTCATTGCATGTGTGTTCTTTTCACAATCCACCTATGGATCCACCAGTGTCATTCCATGTGTGTTCTTTTTACTAACAACAACTGGAGTCATTTCATGACTGTTCTTTTCACATACCACACATGGATCCACCAGTGTCATTGAAATGTGTGTTCTCTTCAGAGACCACACATGGATCCACCAGTGTCATTGTAGGTGTGTTCTTTTTACTAACAACAACTGGAGTCATTGCATGTGTGTTCTTTTCACATACCACATATGGATCCACCAGTGTCATTGCATGTGTGTTGTTTTCACAATCCGCACATGGATCCACTAGTGTCATTGCATGTGTGTTCTTTTTACTACCAACAACTAGAGTCATTGCATGTGTGTTCTTTTCACATACCACATACGGATCCACCGGTGTCATTGCATGTGTGCTCTTTTCACTATCCACCTATGGATGCACCAGTGTCATTGCATGTGTGTTCTTTTTACTAACAACAACCAGAGTAATTGAAATGTGTGTTCTTTTCACATACCACATATGGATCCACAAGTGTCATTGCATGTGTGTTCTTTTCACAGTCCACCTATGGATCCACCAGTGTCATTGCATGTGTGTTCTTTTCAGAGACCATACATGGATCCACCAATTTCATTGCATGTGTGTTCTTTTTACTAACAACAACCAGTGTCATTGCATGTGTGTTCTTTTCACAGTCCACCTATGGATCCACCAGTGTCATTGCATGTGTGTTCTTTTTACTAACAACAACCAGAGTCATTGCATGTGTGTTCTTTACACATACCACATATGGATCCACCGGTGTCATTGAATGTGTGTTCTTTTCACAATCCACCTATGGATCCACCAGTGTGATTGCATGTGTGTTCTTTTTACTAACAACAACCAGAGTCAATGCATGTGTTTTTTTTTCACAAACGACATATGGATCGACCAGTGTCATTGCATGTGTGTTCTTTTTACTAACAACAACTGGAGTCATTTCATGTGTGTTATTTTCACATACCACATATGGATCCACCAGTGTCATTGCATACGTGTTCTTTTCACAATCCACCTATGGATCCACCAGTGTCATTGCATGTGTGTTCTTTTTACTAACAACAACTAGAGTCATTGCATGTGTGTTCTTTTCACATACCACATATGGATCCACCAGTGTCATTGCATGTGTGTTCTTTTCACAATCCACCTATGGATCCACCAGTGTCATTCCACGTGTGTTCTTTTTACTAACAACAACTGGAGTCATTTCATGACTGTTCTTTTCACATACCACATATGGATCCACCAGTGTCATTGAAATGTGTGTTCTCTTCAGAGACCACACATGGATCCACCAGTGTCATTGCATGTGTGTTCTTTTTACTAACAACAACTGGAGTCATCGCATGTGTGTTCTTTTCACATACCACATATGGATCCACCAGTGTCATTGCATGTGCGCTCTTTTCACAATCCACCTATCGATCCACTAGTGTCATTGCATGTGTTTTCGTTTTACTAACAACAACCAGAGTCATTGAAATGTGTGTTCTTTTCACATACCACATATGGACCCACCAGTGTCATTGCATGTGTGGTCTTTTCACAATCCACCTATGGATCCACCAGTGTCATTGCGTGTGTGCTCTTTTTACTAACAACAACCAGAGTCATTGCATGTGTGTTCTCTTTAGAGACCACACATGGATCCACCAGTGTCATCACATGTGTGTTCTTTTCGCAATCCACCTATGGATCCACCAGTGTCATTGCATGTGTGTTCTTTTTACTAGCAACAACTGGAGTCATTTCATGACTGTTCTTTGCACATACCACATATGGATCCACCAGTGTCATTGAAATGTGTGTTCTCTTCAAAGACCACACATGGATCCACCAGTGTCATTGCATGTGTGTTCTTTTTACTAACAACAACTGGATTCATTGCATGTGTGTTCTTTTCACGTACCACATATGGATCCATAGTGTCATTGCATGTGTGCTCTTTTCACAATCGACACATGGATCCACCGGTGTCATTGCATGTGTGTTCTTTTTTACTAACAACAACTGGAGTCATTGAAATATGTGTTCTTTTCACATACCACCTATGGATCCACCAGTGTCATTGCATGTGTGTTCTTTTCACAATCCACCTATGGATCCACCAGTGTCATTGCATGTGTGTTATTTTTACTAACAACAACCAGAGTCATTGCATGTGTGTTCTTTTCACATACCACATATGGATCCACCAGTGTCATTTCATGTGTGCTCTTTTCACAATCCACTAGTGCCATTGCATGTGTGTTCTTTTTACTAACAACAACCAGAGTCATTGAAATGTGTGTTCTTTTCACATACCACATATGGATCCACCAGTGTGATTGCATGTGTGTTCTTTTTACTAACAACCAGAGTCATTGCATGTGTGTTATTTTCACAAACCACATATGGATCCACCAGTGTCATTGCATGCGTGTTCTTTTTACTAACAACAACTGGAGTCATTTCATGTGTGTTCTTTTCACATACCACATTTGGATCCACCAGTGTCATTGCATGTATTGTCTCTTCAGAGACCACACATGGATCCACCAGTGTCATTGCATGTGTGTTCTTGTTACTAACAACAACTAGAGTCATTGCATTTGTGTTGTTTTCACATACCACATATGGATCCACCAGTGTCATTGCATGTGTGTTCTTTTCACAATCCACCTATGGATCCACCAGTGTCATTGCATGTGTGTTCTTTTTACTAACAACAACCAGAGTCATTGCATGTGTGTTCTTTTCAAATACCACATATGGATCCACCAGTGTCATTGCATGTGTGTTCTTTTCATAATCCACCTATGGATCCACCAGTGTCATTCCATGTGTGTTCTTTTTACTAACAACAACTGGAGTCATTTCTTGACTGTTCTTTTCACATACCACACATGGATCCACCAGTGTCATTGAAATGTGTGTTCTCTTCAGAGACCACACATGGATCCACCAGTATCATTGTAGGTGTGTTCTTTTTACTAACAACAACTGGAGTCATTGCATGTGTGTTCTTTTCACATACCACATATGGATCCACCAGTGTCATTGCATGTGTGTTGTTTTCACAATCCACACATGGATCCACTAGTGTCATTGCATGTGTGTTCTTTTTACTACCAACAACTAGAGTCATTGCATGTGTGTTCTTTTCACATACCACATACGGATCCACCGGTGTCATTGCATGTGTGCTCTTTTCACTATCCACCTATGGATGCACCAGTGTCATTGCATGTGTGTTCTTTTTACTAACAACAACCAGAGTAATTGAAATGTGTGTTCTTTTCACATACCACATATGGATCCACAAGTGTCATTGCATGTGTGTTCTTTTCACAGTCCACCTATGGATCCACCAGTGTCATTGCATGTGTGTTCTTTTCAGAGACCATACATGGATCCACCAATTTCATTGCATGTGTGTTCTTTCTACTAACAACAACCAGTGTCATTGCATGTGTGTTCTTTTCACAATCCACCTATGGATCCACCAGTGTCATTGCATGTGTGTTCTTTTTACTGACAACAACCAGAGTCATTGCATGTGTGTTCTTTACACATACCACATATGGATCCACCGGTGTCATTGAATGTGTGTTCTTTTCACAATCCACCTATGGATCCACCAGTGTGATTGCATGTGTGTTCTTTTTACTAACAACAACCAGAGTCAATGCATGTGTGTTTTTTTCACAAACCACATATGGATCGACCAGTGTCATTGCATGTGTGTTCTTTTTACTAACAACAACTGGAGTCATTTCATGTGTGTTATTTTCACATACCACATATGGATCCACCAGTGTCATTGCATGTGTGTTCTTTTCACAATCCACCTATGGATCCACCAGTGTCATTGCATGTGTGTTCTTTTTACTAACAACAACTAGAGTCATTGCATGTGTGTTCTTTTCACATACCACATATGGATCCACCAGTGTCATTGCATGTGTGTTCTTTTCACAATCCACCTATGGATCCACCAGTGTCATTCCACGTGTGTTCTTTTTACTAACAACAACTGGAGTCATTTCATGACTGTTCTTTTCACATACCACATATGGATCCACCAGTGTCATTGAAATGTGTGTTCTCTTCAGAGACCACACATGGATCCACCAGTGTCATTGCATGTGTGTTCTTTTTACTAACAACAACTGGAGTCATTGCATGTGTGTTCTTTTCACATACCACATATGGATCCACCAGTGTCATTACATGTGCGCTCTTTTCACAATCCACCTATCGATCCACTAGTGTCATTGCATGTGTGTACGTTTTACTAACAACAACCGGAGTCATTGAAATGTGTGTTCTTTTCACATACCACATATGGACCCACCAGTGTCATTGCATGTGTGGTCTTTTCACAATCCACCTATGGATCCACCAGTGTCATTGCGTGTGTGCTCTTTTTACTAACAACAACCAGATTCATTGCATGTGTGTTCTATTTAGAGACCACACATGGATCCACAAGTGTCATTGCATGTGTGTTCTTTTCGCAATCCACCTATGGATCCACCAATGTCATTGCATGTGTGTTCTTTTTACTAACAACAACTGGAGTCATTTCATGACTGTTCTTTGCACATACCACATATGGATCCACCAGTGTCATTGAAATGTGTGTTCTCTTCAGAGACCACACATGGATCCACCAGTGTCATTGCATGTGTGTACTTTTTACTAACAACAACTGGATTCATTGCATGTGTGTTCTTTTCACGTACCATATATGGATCCATAGTGTCATTGCATGTGTTCTCTTTTCACAATCCACACATGGATCCACCGGTGTCATTGCATGTGTGTTCTTTTTACTAACAACAACTGGAGTCATTGAAATATGTGTTCTTTTCACATACCACCTATGGATCCACCAGTGTCATTGCATGTGTGTTCTTTTCACAATCCACCTATGGATCCACCGGTGTCATTGGATGTGTGTTATTTTTACTAACAACAACCAGAGTCATTGCATGTGTGTTCTTTTCACATACCACATATGGATCCACCAGTGTCATTGCATGTGTGTTCTTTTCACAATCCACCTGTGCCATTGCATGTGTGTTCTTTTTACTAACAACAACCAGAGTCATTGAAATGTGTGTTCTTTTCACATACCACATATGGATCCACCAGTGTGATTGCATGTGTGTTCTTTTTACTAACAACCAGAGTCATTGCATGTGTGTTATTTTCACAAACCACATATGGATCCACCAGTGTCATTGCATGCGTGTTCTTTTTACTAACAACAACTGGAGTCATTTCATGTGTGTTCTTTTCACATACCACATTTGGATCCACCAGTGTCATTGCATGTATTGTCTCTTCAGAGACCACACATGGATCCACCAGTGTCATTGCATGTGTGTTCTTGTTACTAACAACAACTAGAGTCATTGCATTTGTGTTGTTTTCACATACCACATATGGATCCACCAGTGTCATTGCATGTGTGTTCTTTTCACAATCCACCTATGGATCCACCAGTGTCATTGCATGTGTGTTCTTTTTACTAACAACAACCAGAGTCATTGCATGTGTGTTCTTTTCAAATACCACATATGGATCCACCAGTGTCATTGCATGTGTGTTCTTTTCATAATCCACCTATGGATCCACCAGTGTCATTCCATGTGTGTTCTTTTTACTAACAACAACTGGAGTCATTTCTTGACTGTTCTTTTCACATACCACACATGGATCCACCAGTGTCATTGAAATGTGTGTTCTCTTCAGAGACCACACATGGATCCACCAGTGTCATTGTAGGTGTGTTCTTTTTACTAACAACAACTGGAGTCATTGCATGTGTGTTCTTTTCACATACCACATATGGATCCACCAGTGTCATTGCATGTGTGTTGTTTTCACAATCCACACATGGATCCACTAGTGTCATTGCATGTGTGTTCTTTTTACTACCAACAACTAGAGTCATTGCATGTGTGTTCTTTTCACATACCACATACGGATCCACCGGTGTCATTGCATGTGTGCTCTTTTCACTATCCACCTATGGATGCACCAGTGTCATTGCATGTGTGTTCTTTTTACTAACAACAACCAGAGTAATTGAAATGTGTGTTCTTTTCACATACCACATATGGATCCACAAGTGTCATTGCATGTGTGTTCTTTTCACAGTCCACCTATGGATCCACCAGTGTCATTGCATGTGTGTTCTTTTCAGAGACCATACATGGATCCACCAATTTCATTGCTTATGTGTTCTTTTTACTAACAACAACCAGAGTCATTGCATGTGTGTTCTTTTCACATACCACATATGGATCCACCGGTGTCATTGAATGTGTGTTCTTTTCACAATCCACCTATGGATCCACCAGTGTGCTTGCATGTGTGTTCTTTTTACTAACAACAACCAGAGTCAATGCATGTGTGTTTTTTTCACAAACCACATATGGATCGACCAGTGTCATTGCATGTGTGTTCTTTTTACTAACAACAACTGGAGTCATTTCATGTGTGTTCTTTTCACATACCACATATGGATCCACCAGTGTCATTGCATGTGTGTTCTTTTCACAATCCACCTATGGATCCACCAGTGTCATTGCATGTGTGTTCTTTTTACTAACAACAACTAGAGTCATTGCATGTGTGTTCTTTTCACATACCACATATGGATCCACCAGTGTCATTGCATGTGTGTTCTTTTCACAATCCACCTATGGATCCACCAGTGTCATTCCACGTGTGTTCTTTTTACTAACAACAACTGGAGTCATTTCATGACTGTTCTTTTCACATACCACATATGGATCCACCAGTGTCATTGAAATGTGTGTTCTCTTCAGAGACCACACATGGATCTACCAGTGTCATTGCATGTGTGTTCTTTTTACTAACAACAACTGGAGTCATTGCATGTGTGTTCTTTTTACATACCACATATGGATCCACCAGTGTCATTGCATGTGTGCTCTTTTCACAATCCACCTATCGATCCACTAGTGTCATTGTATGTGTGTACGTTTTACTAACAACAACCGGAGTCATTGAAATGTGTGTTCTTTTCACATACCACATATGGACCCACCAGTGTCATTGCATGTGTAGTCTTTTCACAATCCACCTATGGATCCACCAGTGTCATTGCGTGTGTGCTCTATTTACTAACAACAACCAGAGTCATTGCATGTGTGTTCTATTTAGAGACCACACATGGATCCACAAGTGTCATTGCATGTGTGTTCTTTTCGCAATCCACATATGGATCCACCAATGTCATTGCATGTGTGTTCTTTTTACTAACAACAACTGGAGTCATTTCATGACTGTTCTTTGCACATACCACATATGGATCCACCAGTGTCATTGAAATGTGTGTTCTCTTCAGAGACCACACATGGATCCACCAGTGTCATTGCATGTGTGTACTTTTTACTAACAACAACTGGATTCATTGCATGTGTGTTCTTTTCACGTACCATATATGGATCCATAGTGTCATTGCATGTGTTCTCTTTTCACAATCCACACATGGATCCACCGGTGTCATTGCATGTGTGTTCTTTTTACTAACAACAACTGGAGTCATTGAAATATGTGTTCTTTTCACATACCACCTATGGATCCACCAGTGTCATTGCATGTGTGTTCTTTTCACAATCCACCTATGGATCCACCGGTGTCATTGGATGTGTGTTATTTTTACTAACAACAACCAGAGTCATTGCATGTGTGTTCTTTTCACATACCACATATGGATCCACCAGTGTCATTTCATGTGTGCTCTTTTCACAATCCACTAGTGCCATTGCATGTGTGTTCTTTTTACTAACAACAACCAGAGTCATTGAAATGTGTGTTCTTTTCACATACCACATATGGATCCACCAGTGTCATTTCATGTCTGCTCTTTTCACAATCCACTAGTGCCATTGCATGTGTGTTCTTTTTACTAACAACAACTAGAGTCATTGAAATGTGTGTTCTTTTCACATACCACATATGGATCCACCAGTGTCATTTCATGTGTGTTCTTTTCACAATCCACCTATGGATCCACCATTATCATTGCATGTGTGTTCTTTTCAGAGACCATACATGGATCCACCAGTGTCATTGCATGTGTGTTCTTTTTACTAACAACAACCAATGTCATTGAATGTGTGTTCTTTTCACAATCCACCTATGGATCCACCAGTGTGATTGCATGTGTGTTCTTTTTACTAACAACCAGAGTCATTGCATGTGTGTTATTTTCACAAACCACATATGGATCCACCAGTGTCATTGCATGCGTGTTGTTTTTACTAACAACAACTGGAGTCATTTCATGTGTGTTCTTTTCACATACCACATATGGATCCACCAGTGTCATTGCATGTATTGTCTCTTCAGAGACCACACATGGATCCACCAGTGTCATTACATGTGTGTTCTTGTTACTAACAACAAATAGAGTGATTGCATTTGTGTTCTTTTCACATACCACATATGGATCCTCCAGTGTCATTGCTTGTGTGTTCTTTTCACAATCCACCTATGGATCCACCAGTGTCATTGCATGTGTGTTCTTTTTACTAACAACAACCAGAGTCATTGCATGTGTATTATTTTCACATACCACATATGGATCCACCAGTGTCATTGCATGTGTGTTCTTTTCACAATCCACCTATGGATCCACCAGTGTCATTCCACGTGTGTTCTTTTTACTAACAATAACTGGAGTCATTTCATGACTGTTCTTTTCACATACCACATATGGATCCACCAGTGTCATTGAAATGTGTGTTCTCTTTAGAGACCACACATGGATCCACCAGTGTCATTGCAGGTGTGTTTTTTTTACTAACAACAACTAGAGTCATTGCATGTGTGTTCTTTTCACATACCACATATGGATCCACCAGTGTCATTGCATGTGTGTTGTTTACACAATCCACACATGGATCCACTGGTGTCATTGCATGTGTGTTCTTTTTACTACCAACAACTAGAGTCATTGCATGTGTGTTCTTTTCACATGCCACATACGGATCCACCAGTGTCATTGCATGTGTGCTCTTTTCACTATCCACCTATGGATGCACCAGTGTCATTGCATGTGTGTTCTTTTTACTAACAACAACCAGAGTAATTGAAATGTGTGTTCTTTTCACATACCACATATGGATCCACCAGTGTCATTGCATGTGTGTTCTTGTTACTAACAACAACTAGAGTCGTTGCATTTGTGTTGTTTTCACATACCACATATGGATCCACCAGTGTCATTGCATGTGTGTTCTTTTCACAATCCACCTATGGATCCACCAGTGTCATTGCATGTGTGTTCTTTTTACTAACAACAACCAGAGTCATTGCATGTGTGTTCTTTTCACATACCACATATGGATCCACCAGTGTCATTGCATGTGTGTTCTTTTCACAATCCACCTATGGATCCACCAGTGTCATTCCATGTGTGTTCTTTTTACTAACAACAACTGGAGTCATTTCATGACTGTTCTTTTCACATACCACACATGGATCCACCAGTGTCATTGAAATGTGTGTTCTCTTTAGAGACCACATATGGATCCACCAGTGTCATTGTAGGTGTGTTCTTTTTACTAACAACAACTGGAGTCATTGCATGTGTGTTCTTTTCACATACCACATATGGATCCACCAGTGTCATTGCATGTGTGTTGTTTTCACAATCCGCACATGGATCCACTAGTGTCATTGCATGTGTGTTCTTTTTACTACCAACAACTAGAGTCATTGCATGTGTGTTCTTTTCACATACCACATACGGATCCACCGGTGTCGTTGCATGTGTGCTCTTTTCACTATCGACCTATGGATGCACCAGTGTCATTGCATGTGTGTTCTTTTTACTAACAACAACCAGAGTAATTGAAATGTGTGTTGTTTTCACATACCACATATGGATCCACAAGTGTCATTGCATGTGTGTTCTTTTCACAGTCCACCTATGGATCCACCAGTGTCATTGCATGTGTGTTCTTTTCAGAGACCATACATGGATCCACCAATTTCATTGCATGTGTGTTCTTTTTACTAACAACAACCAGTGTCATTGCATGTGTGTTCTTTTCACAATCCACCTATGGATCCACCAGTGTCATTGCATGTGTGTTCTTTTTACTGACAACAACCAGAGTCATTGCATGTGTGTTCTTTACACATACCACATATGGATCCACCGGTGTCATTGAATGTGTGTTCTTTTCACAATCCACCTATGGATCCACCAGTGTGATTGCATGTGTGTTCTTTTTACTAACAACAACCAGAGTCAATGCATGTGTGTTTTTTTCACAAACCACATATGGATCGACCAGTGTCATTGCATGTGTGTTCTTTTTACTAACAACAACTGGAGTCATTTCATGTGTGTTATTTTCACATACCACATATGGATCCACCAGTGTCATTGCATGTGTGTTCTTTTCACAATCCACCTATGGATCCACCAGTGTCATTGCATGTGTGTTCTTTTTACTAACAACAACTAGAGTCATTGCATGTGTGTTCTTTTCACATACCACATATGGATCCACCAGTGTCATTGCATGTGTGTTCTTTTCACAATCCACCTATGGATCCACCAGTGTCATTCCACGTGTGTTCTTTTTACTAACAACAACTGGAGTTATTTCATGATTGTTCTTTTCACATACCACATATGGATCCACCAGTGTCATTGAAATGTGTGTTCTCTTCAGAGACCACACATGGATCCACCAGTGTCATTGCATGTGTGTTCTTTTTACTAACAACAACTGGAGTCATTGCATGTGTGTTCTTTTCACATACCACATATGGATCCACCAGTGTCATTACATGTGCGCTCTTTTCACAATCCACCTATCGATCCACTAGTGTCATTGCATGTGTGTTCGTTTTACTAACAACAACCAGAGTCATTGAAATGTGTGTTCTTTTCAAATACCACATATGGACCCACCAGTGTCATTGCATGTGTGGTCTTTTCACAATCCACCTATGGATCCACCAGTGTCATTGCGTGTGTGCTCTTTTTACTAACAACAACCAGAGTCATTGCATGTGTGTTCTCTTTAGAGACCACACATGGATCCACCAGTGTCATCACATGTGTGTTCTTTTCGCAATCCACCTATGGATCCACCAGTGTCATTGCATGTGTGTTCTTTTTACTAACAACAACTGGAGTCATTTCATGACTGTTCTTTGCACATACCACATATGGATCCACCAGTGTCATTGAAATGTGTGTTCTCTTCAAAGACCACACATGGATCCACCAGTGTCATTGCATGTGTGTTCTTTTTACTAACAACAACTGGATTCATTCCATGTGTGTTCTTTTCACGTACCACATATGGATCCATAGTGTCATTGCATGTGTGCTCTTTTCACAATCCACACATGGATCCACCGGTGTCATTGCATGTGTGTTCTTTTTTACTAACAACAACTGGAGTCATTGAAATATGTGTTCTTTTCACATACCACCTATGGATCCACCAGTGTCATTGCATGTGTGTTCTTTTCACAATCCACCTATGGATCCACCAGTGTCATTGCATGTGTGTTATTTTTACTAACAACAACCAGAGTCATTGCATGTGTGTTCTTTTCACATACCACATATGGATCCACCAGTGTCATTTCATGTGTGCTCTTTTCACAATCCACTAGTGCCATTGCATGTGTGTTCTTTTTACTAACAACAACCAGAGTCATTGAAATGTGTGTTCTTTTCACATACCACATATGGATCCACCAGTGTGATTACATGTGTGTTCTTTTTACTAACAACCAGAGTCATTGCATGTGTGTTATTTTCACAAACCACATATGGATCCACCAGTGTCATTGCATGCGTGTTCTTTTTACTAACAACAACTGGAGTCATTTCATGTGTGTTCTTTTCACATACCACATTTGGATCCACCAGTGTCATTGCATGTATTGTCTCTTCAGAGACCACACATGGATCCACCAGTGTCATTGCATGTGTGTTCTTGTTACTAACAACAACTAGAGTCATTGCATTTGTGTTGTTTTCACATACCACATATGGATCCACCAGTGTCATTGCATGTGTGTTCTTTTCACAATCCACCTATGGATCCACCAGTGTCATTGCATGTGTGTTCTTTTTACTAACAACAACCAGAGTCATTGCATGTGTGTTCTTTTCACATAACACATATAGATCCACCAGTGTCATTGCATGTGTGTTCTTTTCACAATCCACCTATGGATCCACCAGTGTCATTCCATGTGTGTTCTTTTTACTAACAACAACTGGAGTCATTTCATGACTGTTCTTTTCACATACCACACATGGATCCACTAGTGTCATTGAAATGTGTGTTCTCTTTAGAGACCACACATGGATCCACCAGTGTCATTGTAGGTGTGTGTTTTTTACTAACAACAACTGGAGTCATTGCATGTGTGTTCTTTTCACATACCACATATGGATCCACCAGTGTCATTGCATGTGTGTTGTTTTCACAATCCACACATGGATCCACTAGTGTCATTGCATGTGTGTTCTTTTTACTACCAACAACTAGAGTCATTGCATGTGTGTTCTTTTCACATGCCACATACGGATCCACCAGTGTCATTGCATGTGTGCTCTTTTCACTATCCACCTATGGATGCACCAGTGTCATTGCATGTTTGTTCTTTTTACTAACAACAACCAGAATAATTGAAATGTGTCTTCTTTTCACATACCACATATGGATCCACCAGTGTCATTGCATGTATTGTCTCTTCGGAGACCACACATGGATCCACCAGTGTCATTGCATGTGTGTTCTTGTTACTAACAACAACTAGAGTCATTGCATTTGTGTTGTTTTCACATACCACATATGGATCCACCAGTGTCATTGCATGTGTGTTCTTTTCACAATCCACCTATGGATCCACCAGTGTCATTGCATGTGTGTTCTTTTTACTAACAACAACCAGAGTCATTGCATGTGTGTTCTTTTCAAATCCACATATGGATCCACCAGTGTCATTGCATGTGTGTTCTTTTCATAATCCACCTATGGATCCACCAGTGTCATTCCATGTGTGTTCTTTTTACTAACAACAACTGGAGTCATTTCTTGACTGTTCTTTTCACATACCACACATGGATCCACCAGTGTCATTGAAATGTGTGTTCTCTTCAGAGACCACACATGGATCCACCAGTGTCATTGCAGGTGTGTTCTTTTTACTAACAACAACTAGAGTCATTGCATGTGTGTTCTTTTCACATACCACATATGGATCCACCAGTGTCATTGCATGTGTGTTGTTTTCACAATCCACACATGGATCCACTAGTGTCATTGCATGTGTGTTCTTTTTACTACCAACAACTAGAGTCATTGCATGTGTGTTCTTTTCACATACCACATACGGATCCACCGGTGTCATTGCATGTGTGCTCTTTTCACTATCCACCTATGGATGCACCAGTGTCATTGCATGTGTGTTCTTTTTACTAACAACAACCAGAGTAATTGAAATGTGTGTTCTTTTCACATACCACATATGGATCCACAAGTGTCATTGCATGTGTGTTCTTTTCACAGTCCACCTATGGATCCACCAGTGTCATTGCATGTGTGTTCTTTTCAGAGACCATACATGGATCCACCAATTTCATTGCTTATGTGTTCTTTTTACTAACAACAACCAGAGTCATTGAATGTGTGTTCTTTTCACATACCACATATGGATCCACCGGTGTCATTGAATGTGTGTTCTTTTCACAATCCACCTATGGATCCACCAGTGTGATTGCATGTGTGTTCTTTTTACTAACAACAACCAGAGTCAATGCATGTGTTTTTTTTTTACAAACCACATATGGATCGACCAGTGTCATTGCATGTGTGTTCTTTTTACTAACAACAACTGGAGTCAATTCATGTGTGTTCTTTTCACATACCACATATGGATCCACCAGTGTCATTGCATGTGTGTTCTTTTCACAATCCACCTATGGATCCACCAGTGTCATTGCATGTGTGTTCTTTTTACTAACAACAACTAGAGTCATTGCATGTGTGTTCTTTTCACATACCACATATGGATCCACCAGTGTCATTGCATGTGTGTTCTTTTCACAATCCACCTATGGATCCACCAGTGTCATTCCACGTGTGTTCTTTTTACTAACAACAACTGGAGTCATTTCATGACTGTTCTTTTCACATACCACATATGGATCCACCAGTGTCATTGAAATGTGTGTTCTCTTCAGAGACCACACATGGATCCACCAGTGTCATTGCATGTGTGTTCTTTTTACTAACAACAACTGGAGTCATTGCATGTGTGTTCTTTTTACATACCACATATGGATCCACCAGTGTCATTGCATGTGTGCTCTTTTCACAATCCACCTATCGATCCACTAGTGTCATTGTATGTGTGTACGTTTTACTAACAACAACCGGAGTCATTGAAATGTGTGTTCTTTTCACATACCACATATGGACCCACCAGTGTCATTGCATGTGTGGTCTTTTCACAATCCACCTGTGGATCCACCAGTGTCATTGCGTGTGTGCTCTATTTACTAACAACAACCAGAGTCATTGCATGTGTGTTCTATTTAGAGACCACACATGGATCCACAAGTGTCATTGCATGTGTGTTCTTTTCGCAATCCACCTATGGATCCACCAATGTCATTGCATGTGTGTTCTTTTTACTAACAACAACTGGAGTCATTTCATGACTGTTCTTTGCACATACCACATATGGATCCACCAGTGTCATTGAAATGTGTGTTCTCTTCAGAGACCACACATGGATCCACCAGTGTCATTGCATGTGTGTTCTTTTTACTAACAACAACTGGATTCATTGCATGTGTGTTCTTTTCACGTACCATATATGGATCCATAGTGTCATTGCATGTGTGTTCTTTTTACTAACAACAACTGGAGTCATTGAAATATGTGTTCTTTTCACATACCACCTATGGATCCACCAGTGTCATTGCATGTGTGTTCTTTTCACAATCCACCTATGGATCCACCGGTGTCATTGGATGTGTGTTATTTTTACTAACAACAACCAGAGTCATTGCATGTGTGTTCTTTTCACATACCACATATGGATCCACCAGTGTCATTTCATGTGTGCTCTTTTCACAATCCACTAGTGCCATTGCATGTGTGTTCTTTTTACTAACAACAACCAGAGTCATTGAAATGTGTGTTCTTTTCACATACCACATATGGATCCACCAGTGTCATTTCATGTGTGCTCTTTTCACAATCCACTAGTGCCATTGCATGTGTGTTCTTTTTACTAACAACAACCAGAGTCATTGAAATGTGTGTTCTTTTCACATACCACATATGGATCCACCAGTGTCATTTCATGTGTGTTCTTTTCACAATCCACCTATGGATCCACCATTGTCATTGCATGTGTGTTCTTTTCAGAGACCATACATGGATCCACCAGTGTCATTGCATGTGTGTTCTTTTTACTAACAACAACCAATGTCATTGAATGTGTGTTCTTTTCACAATCCACCTATGGATCCACCAGTGTGATTGCATGTGTGTTCTTTTTACTAACAACCAGAGTCATTGCATGTGTGTTATTTTCACAAACCACATATGGATCCACCAGTGTCATTGCATGCGTGTTCTTTTTACTAACAACAACTGGAGTCATTTCATGTGTGTTCTTTTCACATACCACATATGGATCCACCAGTGTCATTGCATGTATTGTCTCTTCAGAGACCACACATGGATCCACCAGTGTCATTACATGTGTGTTCTTGTTACTAACAACAAATAGAGTCATTGCATTTGTGTTCTTTTCACATACCACATATGGATCCTCCAGTTTCATTGCTTGTGTGTTCTTTTCACAATCCACCTATGGATCCACCAGTGTCATTGCATGTGTGTTCTTTTTACTAACAACAACCAGAGTCATTGCATGTGTATTCTTTTCACATACCACATATGGATCCACCAGTGTCATTGCATGTGTGTTCTTTTCACAATCCACCTATGGATCCACCAGTGTCATTCCATGTGTGTTCTTGTTACTAACAATAACTGGAGTCATTTCATGACTGTTCTTTTCACATACCACATATGGATCCACCAGTGTCATTGAAATGTGTGTTCTCTTTAGAGACCACACATGGATCCACCAGTGTCATTGCAGGTGTGTTTTTTTACTAACAACAACTAGAGTCATTGCATGTGTGTTCTTTTCACATACCACATATGGATCCACCAGTGTCATTGCATGTGTGTTGTTTTCACAATCCACACATGGATCCACTGGTGTCATTGCATGTGTGTTCTTTTTACTACCAACAACTAGAGTCATTGCATGTGTGTTCTTTTCACATGCCACATACGGATCCACCAGTGTCATTGCATGTGTGCTCTTTTCACTATCCACCTATGGATGCACCAGTGTCATTGCATGTGTGTTCTTTTTACTAACAACAACCAGAGTAATTGAAATGTGTGTTCTTTTCACATACCACATATGGATCCACCAGTGTCATTGCATGTGTGTTTTTGTTACTAACAACAACTAGAGTCATTGCATTTGTGTTGTTTTCACATACCACATATGGATCCACCAGTGTCATTGCATGTGTGTTCTTTTCACAATCCACCTATGGATCCACCAGTGTCATTGCATGTGTGTTCTTTTTACTAACAACAACCAGAGTCATTGCATGTGTGTTCTTTTCTCATACCACATATGGATCCACCAGTGTCATTGCATGTGTGTTCTTTTCACAATCCACCTATGGATCCACCAGTGTCATTCCATGTGTGTTCTTTTTACTAACAACAACTGGAGTCATTTCATGACTGTTCTTTTCACATACCACACATGGATCTACCAGTGTCATTGAAATGTGTGTTCTCTTCAGAGACCACACATGGATCCACCAGTGTCATTGTAGGTGTGTTCTTTTTACTAACAACAACTGGAGTCATTGCATGTGTGTTCTTTTCACATACCACATATGGATCCACCAGTGTCATTGCATGTGTGTTGTTTTCACAATCCGCACATGGATCCACTAGTGTCATTGCATGTGTGTTCTTTTTAAAACCAACAACTAGAGTCATTGCATGTGTGTTCTTTTCACATACCACATACGGATCCACCGGTGTCGTTGCATGTGTGCTCTTTTCACTATCGACCTCTGGATGCACCAGTGTCATTGCATGTGTGTTCTTTTTACTAACAACAACCAGAGTAATTGAAATGTGTGTTGTTTTCACATACCACATATGGATCCACAAGTGTCATTGCATGTGTGTTCTTTTCACAGTCCACCTATGGATCCACCAGTGTCATTGCATGTGTGTTCTTTTCAGAGACCATACATGGATCCACCAATTTCATTGCATGTGTGTTCTTTTTACTAACAACAACCAGTGTCATTGCATGTGTGTTCTTTTCACAATCCACCTATGGATCCACCAGTGTCATTGCATGTGTGTTCTTTTTACTAACAACAACCAGAGTCATTGCATGTGTGTTCTTTACACATACCACATATGGATCCACCGGTGTCATTGAATGTGTGTTCTTTTCACAATCCACCTATGGATCCACCAGTGTGATTGCATGTGTGTTCTTTTTACTAACAACAACCAGAGTCAATGCATGTGTTTTTTTTTCACAAACCACGTATGGATCGACCAGTGTCATTGCATGTGTGTTCTTTTTACTAACAACAACTGGAGTCATTTCATGTGTGTTATTTTCACATACCACATATGGATCCACCAGTGTCATTGCATGTGTGTTCTTTTCACAATCCACCTATGGATCCACCAGTGTCATTGCATGTGTGTTCTTTTTACTAACAACAACTAGAGTCATTGCATGTGTGTTCTTTTCACATACCACATATGGATCCACCAGTGTCATTGCATGTGTGTTCTTTTCACAATCCACCTATGGATCCACCAGTGTCATTCCACGTGTGTTCTTTTTACTAACAACAACTGGAGTCATTTCATGACTGTTCTTTTCACATACCACATATGGATCCACCAGTGTCATTGAAATGTGTGTTCTCTTCAGAGACCACACATGGATCCACCATTGTCATTGCATGTGTGTTCTTTTTACTAACAACAACTGGAGTCATTGCATGTGTGTTCTTTTTACATACCACATATGGATCCACCAGTGTCATTGCATGTGTGCTCTTTTCACAATCCACCTATCGATCCACTAGTGTCATTGTATGTGTGTTCGTTTTACTAACAACAACCGGAGTCATTGAAATGTGTGTTCTTTTCACATACCACATATGGACCCACCAGTGTCATTGCATGTGTGGTCTTTTCACAATCCACCTATGGATCCACCAGTGTCATTGCGTGTGTGCTCTATTTACTAACAACAACCAGAGTCATTGCATGTGTGTTCTATTTAGAGACCACACATGGATCCACAAGTGTCATTGCATGTGTGTTCTTTTCGCAATCCACCTATGGATCCACCAATGTCATTTCATGTGTGTTCTTTTTACTAACAACAACTGGAGTCATTTCATGACTGTTCTTTGCACATACCACATATGGATCCACAAGTGTCATTGAAATGTGTGTTCTCTTCAGAGACCACACATGGATCCACCAGTGTCATTGCATGTGTGTTCTTTTTACTAACAACAACTGGATTCGTTGCATGTGTGTTCTTTTCACGTACCATATATGGATCCATAGTGTCATTGCATGTGTTCTCTTTTCACAATCCACACATGGATCCACCGGTCATTGCATGTGTGTTCTTTTTACTAACAACAACTGGAGTCATTGAAATATGTGTTCTTTTCACATACCACCTATGGATCCACCAGTGTCATTGCATGTGTGTTCTTTTCACAATCCACCTATGGATCCACCGGTGTCATTGGATGTGTGTTATTTTTACTAACAACAACCAGAGTCATTGCATGTGTGTTCTTTTCACATACCACATATGGATCCACAAGTGTAATTTCATGTGTGCTCTTTTCACAATCCACTAGTGCCATTGCATGTGTGTTCTTTTTACTAACAACAACCAGAGTCATTGAAATGTGTGTTCTTTTCACATACCACATATGGATCCACCAGTGTCATTTCATGTGTGTTCTTTTCACAATCCACCTATGGATCCACCATTGTCATTGCATGTGTGTTCTTTTCAGAGACCATACATGGATCCACTAGTGTCATTGCATGTGTGTTCTTTTTACTAACAACAACCAATGTCCTTGAATGTGTGTTCTTTTCACAATCCACCTATGGATCCACCAGTGTGATTGCATGTGTGTTCTTTTTACTAACAACCAGAGTCATTGCATGTGTGTTATTTTCACAAACCACGTATGGATCCACCAGTGTCATTGCATGCGTCTTCTTTTTACTAACAACAACTGGAGTCATTTCATGTGTGTTCTTTTCACATACCACATATGGATCCACCAGTGTCATTGCATGTATTGTCTCTTCAGAGACCACACATGGATCCACCAGTGTCATTGCATGTGTGTTCTTGCTACTAACAACAAATAGAGTCATTGCATTTGTGTTCTTTTCACATACCACATATGGATCCACCAGTGTCATTGCATGTGTGTTCTTTTCACAATCCACCTATGGATCCACCAGTGTCATTGCATGTGTGTTCTTTTTACTAACAACAACCAGAGTCATTGCATGTGTATTCTTTTCACATACCACATATGGATCCACCAGTTTCATTGCATGTGTGTTCTTTTCACAATCCACCTATGGATCCACCAGTGTCATTCCATGTGTGTTCTTTTTACTAACAACAACTAGAGTCATTTCATGACTGTTCTTTTCACATACCACATATGGATCCACC
The DNA here is from genome assembly GCA_916181665.1 of Avena sativa. Lineage (NCBI taxonomy): Eukaryota > Viridiplantae > Streptophyta > Magnoliopsida > Poales > Poaceae > Avena > Avena sativa. The sequence goes on from OV702290.1 coordinate 36,454,771, forward strand.
AGTGTCATTGAAATGTGTGTTCTCTTTAGAGACCACACATGGATCCACCAGTGTCATTGCAGGTGTGTTTTTTTACTAACAACAACTGGAGTCATTGCATGTGTGTTCTTTTCACATACCACATATGGATCCACCAGTGTCATTGCATGTGTGTTGTTTTCATAATCCACACATGGATCCACTAGTGTCATTGCATGTGTGTTCTTTTTACTACCAACAACTAGAGTCATTGCATGTGTGTTCTTTTCACATGCCACATACGGATCCACCAGTGTCATTGCATGTGTGCTCGTTTCACTATCCACCTATGGATGCACCAGTGTCATTGCATGTGTGTTCTTTTTACTAACAACAACCAGAGTAATTGAAATGTGTGTTCTTTTCACATACCACATATGGATCCACCAGTGTCATTGCATGTATTGTCTCTTTAGAGACCACACATGGATCCACCAGTGTCATTGCATGTGTGTTCTTGTTACTAACAACAACTAGAGTCATTGCATTTGTGTTGTTTTCACATACCACATATGGATCCACCAGTGTCATTGCATGTGTGTTCTTTTCACAATCCACCTATGGATCCACCAGTGTCATTGCATGTGTGTTCTTTTTACTAACAACAACCAGAGTCATTGCGTGTGTGTTCTTTTCACATACCACATATGGATCCACCAGTGTCATTGCATGTGTGTTCTTTTCCCAATCCACCTATGGATCCACCAGTGTCATTGCATGTGTGTTCTTTTTACTAACAACAACTGGAGTCATTGAAATATGTGTTCTTTTCACATACCACCTATGGATCCACCAGTGTCATTGCATGTGTGTTCTTTTCACAATCCACCTATGGATCCACCAGTGTCATTGCATGTGTGTTATTTTTACTAACAACAACCAGAGTCATTGCATGTGTGTTCTTTTCACATACCACATATGGATCCACCAGTGTCATTTCATGTGTGTTCTTTTCACAATCCACTAGTGCCATTGCATGTGTGTTCTTTTTACTAACAACAACCAGAGTCATTGAAATGTGTGTTCTTTTCACATACCACATATGGATCCACCAGTGTCATTTCATGTGTGTTCTTTTCACAATCCACCTATGGATCCACCATTGTCATTGCATGTGTGTTCTTTTCAGAGACCATACATGGATCCACTAGTGTCATTGCATGTGTGTTCTTTTTACTAACAACAACCAATGTCATTGAATGTGTGTTCTTTTCACAATCCACCTATGGATCCACCAGTGTGATTGCATGTGTGTTCTTTTTACTAACAACCAGAGTCATTGCATGTGTGTTATTTTCACAATCCACCTATGGATCCACCAGTGTCATTGCATGTGTGTTCTTTTTACTAACAACAACCAGAGTCATTGCATGTGTGTTCTTTTCACATACCACATATGGATCCACCAGTGTCATTGCATGTGTGTTCTTTTCACAATCCACCTATGGATCCACCAGTGTCATTCCATGTGTGTTCTTTTTACTAACAACAACTGGAGTCATTTCATGACTGTTCTTTTCACATACCACACATGGATCCACCAGTGTCATTGAAATGTGTGTTCTCTTCAGAGACCACACATGGATCCACCAGTGTCATTGCAGGTGTGTTCTCTTTACTAACAACAACTGGAGTCATTGCATGTGTGTTCTTTGCACATACCACATATGGATCCACCAGTGTCATTGCATGTGTGTTGTTTTCACAATCCACACATGGATCCACTAGTGTCATTGCATGTGTGTTCTTTTTACTACCAACAACTAGAGTCATTGCATGTGTGTTCTTTTCACATACCACATACAGATCCACCGGTGTCATTGCATGTGTGCTCTTTTCACTATCCACCTATGGATGCACCAGTGTCATTGCATGTGTGTTCTTTTTACTAACAACAACCAGAGTAATTGAAATGTGTGTTCTTTTCACATACCACATATGGATCCACAAGTGTCATTACATGTGTGTTCTTTTCACAGTCCACCTATGGATCCACCAGTGTCATTGCATGTGTGTTCTTTTCAGAGACCATACATGGATCCACCAATTTCATTGCATGTGTGTTCTTTTTACTAACAACAACCAGTGTCATTACATGTGTGTTCTTTTCACAATCCACCTATGGATCCACCAGTGTCATTGCATGTGTGTTCTTTTTACTAACAACAACCAGAGTCATTGCATGTGTGTTCTTTACACATACCACATATGGATCCACCGGTGTCATTGAATGTGTGTTCTTTTCACAATCCACCTATGGATCCACCAGTGTGATTGCATGTGTGTTCTTTTTACTAACAACAACCAGAGTCAATGCATGTGTTTTTTTTTCACAAACCACGTATGGATCGACCAGTGTCATTGCATGTGTGTTCTTTTTACTAACAACAACTGGAGTCATTTCATGTGTGTTATTTTCACATACCACATATGGATCCACCAGTGTCATTGCATGTGTGTTCTTTTCACAATCCACCTATGGATCCACCAGTGTCATTGCATGTGTGTTCTTTTTACTAACAACAACTAGAGTCATTGCATGTGTGTTCTTTTCACATACCACATATGGATCCACCAGTGTCATTGCATGTGTGTTCTTTTCACAATCCACCTATGGATCCACCAGTGTCATTCCACGTGTGTTCTTTTTACTAACAACAACTGGAGTCATTTCATGACTGTTCTTTTCACATACCACATATGGATCCACCAGTGTCATTGAAATGTGTGTTCTCTTCAGAGACCACACATGGATCCACCATTGTCATTGCATGTGTGTTCTTTTTACTAACAACAACTGGAGTCATTGCATGTGTGTTCTTTTTACATACCACATATGGATCCACCAGTGTCATTGCATGTGTGCTCTTTTCACAATCCACCTATCGATCCACTAGTGTCATTGTATGTGTGTTCGTTTTACTAACAACAACCGGAGTCATTGAAATGTGTGTTCTTTTCACATACCACATATGGACCCACCAGTGTCATTGCATGTGTGGTCTTTTCACAATCCACCTATGGATCCACCAGTGTCATTGCGTGTGTGCTCTATTTACTAACAACAACCAGAGTCATTGCATGTGTGTTCTATTTAGAGACCACACATGGATCCAAAAGTGTCATTGCATGTGTGTTCTTTTCGCAATCCACCTATGGATCCACCAATGTCATTGCATGTGTGTTCTTTTTACTAACAACAACTGGAGTCATTTCATGACTGTTCTTTGCACATACCACATATGGATCCACCAGTGTCATTGAAATGTGTGTTCTCTTCAGAGACCACACATGGATCCACCAGTGTCATTGCATGTGTGTTCTTTTTACTAACAACAACTGGATTCATTGCATGTGTGTTCTTTTCACGTACCATATATGGATCCATAGTGTCATTGCATGTGTTCTCTTTTCACAATCCACACATGGATCCACCAGTGTCATTGCATGTGTGTTCTTTTTACTAACAACAACTGGAGTCATTGAAATATGTGTTCTTTTCACATACCACCTATGGATCCACCAGTGTCATTGCATGTGTGTTCTTTTCACAATCCACCTATGGATCCACCGGTGTCATTGGATGTGTGTTATTTTTACTAACAACAACCAGAGTCATTGCATGTGTGTTCTTTTCACATACCACATATGGATCCACCAGTGTAATTTCATGTGTGCTCTTTTCACAATCCACTAGTGCCATTGCATGTGTGTTCTTTTTACTAACAACAACCAGAGTCATTGAAATGTGTGTTCTTTTCACATACCACATATGGATCCACCAGTATCATTTCATGTGTGTTCTTTTCACAATCCACCTATGGATCCACCATTGTCATTGCATGTGTGTTCTTTTCAGAGACCATACATGGATCCACTAGTGTCATTGCATGTGTGTTCTTTTTACTAACAACAACCAATGTCATTGAATGTGTGTTCTTTTCACAATCCACCTATGGATCCACCAGTGTGATTGCATGTGTGTTCTTTTTACTAACAACCAGAGTCATTGCATGTGTGTTATTTTCACAAACCACGTATGGATCCACCAGTGTCATTGCATGCGTCTTCTTTTTACTAACAACAACTGGAGTCATTTCATGTGTGTTCTTTTCACATACCACATATGGATCCACCAGTGTCATTGCATGTATTGTCTCTTCAGAGACCACACATGGATCCACCAGTGTCATTGCATGTGTGTTCTTGCTACTAACAACAAATAGAGTCATTGCATTTGTGTTCTTTTCACATACCACATATGGATCCACCAGTGTCATTGCATGTGTGTTCTTTTCACAATCCACCTATGGATCCACCAGTGTCATTGCATGTGTGTTCTTTTTACTAACAACAACCAGAGTCATTGCATGTGTATTCTTTTCACATACCACATATGGATCCACCAGTTTCATTGCATGTGTGTTCTTTTCACAATCCACCTATGGATCCACCAGTGTCATTCCATGTGTGTTCTTTTTACTAACAACAACTAGAGTCATTTCATGACTGTTCTTTTCACATACCACATATGGATCCACCAGTGTCATTGAAATGTGTGTTCTCTTTAGAGACCACACATGGATCCACCAGTGTCATTGCAGGTGTGTTTTTTTACTAACAACAACTGGAGTCATTGCATGTGTGTTCTTTTCACATACCACATATGGATCCACCAGTGTCATTGCATGTGTGTTGTTTTCACAATCCACACATGGATCCACTAGTGTCATTGCATGTGTGTTCTTTTTACTACCAACAACTAGAGTCATTGCATGTGTGTTCTTTTCACATGCCACATACGGATCCACCAGTGTCATTGCATGTGTGCTCGTTTCACTATCCACCTATGGATGCACCAGTGTCATTGCATGTGTGTTCTTTTTACTAACAACAACCAGAGTAATTGAAATGTGTGTTCTTTTCACATACCACATATGGATCCACCAGTGTCATTGCATGTATTGTCTCTTTAGAGACCACATATGGATCCACCAGTGTCATTGCATGTGTGTTCTTGTTACTAACGACAACTAGAGTCATTGCATTTGTGTTGTTTTCACATACCACATATGGATCCACCAGTGTCATTGCATGTGTGTTCTTTTCACAATCCACCTATGGATCCACCAGTGTCATTGCATGTGTGTTCTTTTTACTAACAACAACCAGAGTCATTGCGTGTGTGTTCTTTTCACATACCACATATGGATCCACCAGTGTCATTGCATGTGTGTTCTTTTCCCAATCCACCTATGGATCCACCAGTGTCATTGCATGTGTGTTCTTTTTACTAACAACAACTGGAGTCATTGAAATATGTGTTCTTTTCACATACCACCTATGGATCCACCAGTGTCATTGCATGTGTGTTCTTTTCACAATCCACCTATGGATCCACCAGTGTCATTGCATGTGTGTTATTTTTACTAACAACAACCAGAGTCATTGCATGTGTGTTCTTTTCACATACCACATATGGATCCACCAGTGTCATTTCATGTGTGTTCTTTTCACAATCCACTAGTGCCATTGCATGTGTGTTCTTTTTACTAACAACAACCAGAGTCATTGAAATGTGTGTTCTTTTCACATACCACATATGGATCCACCAGTGTCATTTCATGTGTGTTCTTTTCACAATCCACCTATGGATCCACCATTGTCATTGCATGTGTGTTCTTTTCAGAGACCATACATGGATCCACTAGTGTCATTGCATGTGTGTTCTTTTTACTAACAACAACCAATGTCATTGAATGTGTGTTCTTTTCACAATCCACCTATGGATCCACCAGTGTGATTGCATGTGTGTTCTTTTTACTAACAACCAGAGTCATTGCATGTGTGTTATTTTCACAATCCACCTATGGATCCACCAGTGTCATTGCATGTGTGTTCTTTTTACTAACAACAACCAGAGTCATTGCATGTGTGTTCTTTTCACATACCACATATGGATCCACCAGTGTCATTGCATGTGTGTTCTTTTCACAATCCACCTATGGATCCACCAGTGTCATTCCATGTGTGTTCTTTTTACTAACAACAACTGGAGTCATTTCATGACTGTTCTTTTCACATACCACACATGGATCCACCAGTGTCATTGAAATGTGTGTTCTCTTCAGAGACCACACATGGATCCACCAGTGTCATTGCAGGTGTGTTCTCTTTACTAACAACAACTGGAGTCATTGCATGTGTGTTCTTTGCACATACCACATATGGATCCACCAGTGTCATTGCATGTGTGTTGTTTTCACAATCCACACATGGATCCACTAGTGTCATTGCATGTGTGTTCTTTTTACTACCAACAACTAGAGTCATTGCATGTGTGTTCTTTTCACATACCACATACAGATCCACCGGTGTCATTGCATGTGTGCTCTTTTCACTATCCACCTATGGATGCACCAGTGTCATTGCATGTGTGTTCTTTTTACTAACAACAACCAGAGTAATTGAAATGTGTGTTCTTTTCACATACCACATATGGATCCACAAGTGTCATTACATGTGTGTTCTTTTCACAGTCCACCTATGGATCCACCAGTGTCATTGCATGTGTGTTCTTTTCAGAGACCATACATGGATCCACCAATTTCATTGCATGTGTGTTCTTTTTACTAACAACAACCAGTGTCATTGCATGTGTGTTCTTTTCACAATCCACCTATGGATCCACCAGTGTCATTGCATGTGTGTTCTTTTTACTAACAACAACCAGAGTCATTGCATGTGTGTTCTTTTCACATACCACATATGGATCCACCGGTGTCATTGAATGTGTGTTCTTTTCACAATCCACCTATGGATCCACCAGTGTGATTGCATGTGTGTTCTTTTTACTAACAACAACCAGAGTCAATGCATGTGTTTTTTTTCACAAACCACATATGGATCGACCAGTGTCATTGCATGTGTGTTCTTTTTACTAATAACAACTGGAGTCATTTCATGTGTGTTCTTTTCACATACCACATATGGATCCACCAGTGTCATTGCATGTGTGTTCTTTTCACAATCCACCTATGGATCCACCAGTGTCATTGCATGTGTGTTCTTTTTACTAACAACAACTAGAGTCATTGCATGTGTGTTCTTTTCACATACCACATGTGGATCCACCAGTGTCATTGCATGTGTGTTCTTTTCACAATCCACCTATGGATCCACCAGTGTCATTCCACGTGTGTTCTTTTTACTAACAACAACTGGAGTCATTTCATGCCTGTTCTTTTCACATACCACATATGGATCCACCAGTGTCATTGAAATGTGTGTTCTCTTCAGAGACCACACATGGATCCACCAGTGTCATTGCATGTGTGTTCTTTTTACTAACAACAACTGGAGTCATTACATGTGTGTTCTTTTTACATACCACATATGGATCCACCAGTGTCATTGCATGTGTGCTCTTTTCAAAATCCACCTATCGATCCACTAGTGTCATTGCATGTGTGTTCGTTTACTAACAACAACCAGAGTCATTGAAATGTGTGTTCTTTTCACATACCACATATGGACCCACCAGTGTCATTGCATGTGTGGTCTTTTCATAATCCACCTATGGATCCACCAGTGTCATTGCGTGTGTGCTCTTTTTACTAACAACAACCAGAGTCATTGCATGTGTGTTCTATTTAGAGACCACACATGGATCCACCAGTGTCATTGCATGTGTGTTCTTTTCGCAATCCACCTATGGATCTACCAGTGTCATTACATGTGTGTTCTTTTTACTAACAACAACTGGAGTCATTTCATGACTGTTCTTTGCACATACCACATATGGATCCACCAGTGTCATTGAAATGTGTGTTCTCTTCAGAGACCACACATGGATCCACCAGTGTCATTGCATGTGTGTTCTTTTTACTAACAAGAACTGGATTCATTGCATGTGTGTACTTTTCACGTACCACATATGGATCCATAGTGTCATTGCATGTGTGCTCTTTTCACAATCCACACATGGATCCACCGGTGTCATTGCATGTGTGTTCTTTTTACTAACAACAACTGGAGTCATTGAAATATGTGTTCTTTTCACATACCACCTATGGATCCACTAGTGTCATTGCATGTGTGTTATTTTTACAATCCACCTATGGATCCACCAGTGTCATTGCATGTGTGTTATTTTTACTAACAACAACCAGAGTCATTGCATGTGTGTTCTTTTCACATACCACATGTGGATCCACCAGTGTCATTGCATGTGTGCTCTTTTCACAATCCACTAGTGCCATTGCATGTGTGTTCTTTTTACTAACAACAACCAGAGTCATTGAAATGTGTGTTCTTTTCACATACCACATATGGATCCACCAGTGTCATTTCATGTGTGTTCTTTTCACAATCCACCTATGGATCCACCAGTGTCATTGCATGTGTGTTCTTTTCAGAGACCATACATGGATCCACCAGTGTCATTGCATGTGTGTTCTTTTTACTAACAACAACCAATGTCATTGAATGTGTGTTCTTTTCACAATCCACCTATGGATCCACCAGTGTGATTGCATGTGTGTTCTTTTTACTAACAACCAGAGTCATTGCATGTGTGTTATTTTCACAAACCACATATGGATCCACCAGTGTCATTGCATGCGTGTTCTTTTTACTAACAACAACTAGAGTCATTTCATGTGTGTTCTTTTTAGATACCACATATAGATCCACCAGTGTCATTGCATGTGTGTTCTTGTTACTAACAACAACTAGAGTCATTGAAATGTGTATTCTTTTCACATACCACATATGGATCCACCAGTGTCATTGCATGTGTGTTCTTTTCACAATCCACCTATGGATCCACCAGTGTCATTGCATGTGTGTTCTTTTTACTAACAACAACCAGAGTCATTGCATGTGTGTTCTTTTCACATACCACATATGGATCCACCAGTGTCATTGCATGTGTGTTCTTTTCACAATCCACCTAAGGATCCACCAGTGTCATTCCATGTGTGTTCTTTTTACTAACAACAACTGGAGTCATTTCATGACTGTACTTTTCACATACCACATATGGATCCACCAGTGTCATTGAAATGTGTGTTCTCTTTAGAGACCACACATGGATCCACCAGTGTCATTGCAGGTGTGTTTTTTTTACTAACAACAACTGGAGTCATTGCATGTGTGTTCTTTTCACATACCACATATGGATCCACCAGTGTCATTGCATGTGTGTTGTTTTCACAATCCACACATGGATCCACTAGTGTCATTGCATGTGTGTTCTTTTTACTACCAACAACTAGAGACATTGCATGTGTGTTCTTTTCACATACCACATACGGATCCACCAGTGTCATTTCCTGTGTGCTCTTTTCACTATCCACCTATGGATGCACCAGTGTCATTGCATGTGTGTTCTTTTTACTAACAACAACCAGAGTAATTGAAATGTGTGTTCTTTTCACATACCACATATGGATCCACAAGTGTCATTGCATGTGTGTTCTTTTCGCAGTCCACCTATGGATCCACCAGTGTCATTGCGTGTGTGTTCTTTTCAGAGACCATACATGGATCCACCAATGTCATTGCATGTATGTTCTATTTACTAACAACAACTAGTGTCATTGCATGTGTGTTCTTTTCACAATCCACCTATGGATCCACCAGTGTCATTGCATGTGTGTTCTTTTTACTAACAACAACCAGAGTCATTGCATGTGTGTTATTTTCACATACCACATATGGATCCACCAGTGTCATTGCATGGGTGTTCTTTTTACTAACAACAACTGGAGTCATTTCCTGTGTGTTCTTTTCACATACCACATATGGATCCACCGGTGTCACTGAAATGTGTGTTCTCTTTAGAGACCACACATGGATCCACCAGTGTCATTGCATGTGTGTTATTTTTTCTAACAACAACTAGGGTCATTGCATGTCTGTTCTTTTCACATACCACATATGGATCCACCAGTGTCATTGCATGTGTGTTATTTTCACCTACCACCTATGGATCCACCAGTGTCATTGCATGTGTGCTCTTTTTACTAACAACAACTAGAGTCATTTCATGTGTGTTCTTTTCACATACCACATATGGATCCACCAGTGTCATTGCATGTGTGTTCTCTTTACTACCAACAACTGGAGTCATTGCATGTGTGTTCTTTTTACTACCAACAACTGGAGTCATTGGATGTGTGTTCTTTTCACATACCACATACGGGTCCACCAGTGTCTTTGCATGTGTGCTCTTTTCACTATCCACCTATGGATCCACTAGTGTCATTGCATGTGTGGTCTTTTTACTAACAACAACTAGAGTAATTGAAATGTGTTTTCTTTTCACATACCACATATGGATCCACCAGTGTCTTTGCATGTGTGTTCTTTTCAGAGACCATACATGGGTCCACCAATGTCATTGCATGTGTGTTCTTTTTACTAACAACAACCAGTGTCATTGCATGTGTGTTCTTTTCACAATCCACCTATGGATCCACCAGCGTCATTGCATGTGTGTGCTTTTTACTAACAATAACCAGAGTCATTGCATGTGTGTTATTTTCACATACCACATATGGATCCACCAGTGTCATTGCATGTGTGTTATTTTTACTAACAACAACTGGAGTCATTTCATGTGTGTTCTTTTCACATACCACATATGGATCCACCAGTGTCATTGAAATGTGTGTTCTCTTTAGAGACCACACATGGATCCACCAGTGTCATTGCATCTGTTATCTTTTTGCTAGCAACAACTAGTGTCATTGCATGTGTGTTCTTTTCACATACCACATATGGATCCACCAGTGTCATTGCATGTGTGTTCTCTTCAGAGACCACACATGGATCCACCAGTGTCATTGCATGTGTGTTCTTGTTACTAACAACAACCAGAGTCACTACATGTGTGTTCTTTTCACATACCACATATGGATCCACGAGTGTCATTGCATGTGTGTTCTTTTCACAATCCACCTATAGATCCACTAGTGTCATTGCATGTGTGTTCTTTTTACTAACAACAACTAGAGTCATTTCATGGCTGTTCTTCCACATACCACATATGGATCCACCAGTGTCATTGAATGTGTGTTCTTTTCACAATCTACACATGGATCCATCAGTGTCATTGCATGTGTGTTCTTTTTACTAACAACAACTGGAGTCATTGCATTTGTGTTCTTTTCACATACCACATACAGATCCACTAGTGTCATTGCATGTGCGCTCTTTTCACAATCCTCCTATGGATCCACTAGTGTCATTGCATGTCTGTTCTTTTTAATAACAACAACTAGAGTCATTGAAATGTGTGTTCTTTTCACATGCCACCTATGGATCCACCAGTGTCATTGCATGTGTGTTCTTTTCACAATCCACCTATGGATCCACCAGTGTCATTGCATGTGTGTTCTTTTTACTAACAACAACCAGAGTCATTGCATGTGTGTTCTCTTCACATACCAGATATGGATCCACCGATGTCATTGCATGTGTGTTCTTTTCACAATCCACCTATGGATCCACCAGTGTCATTGCATGTGTGTTCTTTTTACTAACAACAATAAGAGTCATTGCATGTGTGTTCTTTTCACATACCACATATGGATCCACCAGTGTCATTGCATGTGTGTTCTTTTCACATACCACCTATGGATCCACCAGTGTCGTTGCATATGTGCTCTTTTTACTAACAACACCTGGAGTCATTTCATGTGCGTTCTTTTCACATACCACATGTGGATCCATTAGTGTCATTGCATGTGTGTTCTCTTAAGAGACCACACATGGATCCACGAGTGTCATTGCATGTGTGTTCTTGTTACTAACAACAACCAGAGTCATTGCATGTGTGTCCTTTTCACATACCACATATGGATCCACCAGTGTCAGTGCATGTGTGTTCTTTTCACAGTCCACCTATGGATCCACCAGTGTCATTGCATGTGTGTTCTTTTTACTAGCAACAACTGGAGTCATTTCATGACTGTTCTATTCACATACCACATATGGATCCACCAGTGTCATTGAAATGTGTGCTCTTTTTCCTAACAACAACTAGTGTCATTGCATGTGTGTTCTTTTCACATACCACATATGGATCCACCAGTGTCATTGCATGTGTGTTCTCTTTAGAGACCAAACATGGATCCACCAGTGTCATTGCATGTGTGTTCTTGTTACTAACAACAACCAGAGTCATTACATGTGTGTTCTCTTCAGAGACCACACATGGATCCACCAGTGTCATTACATGTGTGTTCTTTCTACTAACAACACCTGGAGTCATTGCATGTGTGTTCTTTTCACATACCACATATGGATCCACTAGTGTCATTGCATGTGTGCTCTTTTCACAATCCACCTATGGATCCACCAGTGTCATTGCATGTGTGTTCTTTGTACTAACAACAACCAGAGTCATTCAAATGTGTGTTCTTTTCACATACCACATACGGATCCAGCAGTGTCATTGCATGTGTGTTCTTTTTACTAACAACAAGTGAAGTCATTTCATGACTGTTCTTTTCACATACCACATATGGATCCACCAGTGTCATTGAAATATGTGTTCTCTTTAGAGACCACACATGGATCCACCAGTGTCATTGCATGTGTGTTCTTTTTACTAACAATAAATGGAGTCATTGCATGTGTGTTCTTTTCACATACCACATATGGATCCACCAGTGTCATTGCATGTGTGCTCTTTTCACAATCCAACTATGGATCCAACAGTGTCATTGCATGTGAGTTCTTTTTACTAACAACAACAACCAGAGTCATTGCAATGTGTGTTCTTTTCACATACCACATATGGACCCACCAGTGTTATTGCATGTGTGTTCATTTCACAATCCACCTATGGATCCACCAGTGTCATTGCATGTGTGCTCTTTTTACTAACAACAACCAGAGTCATTGCATGTGTGCACATGGATCCACCAGTGTCATTGCATGTGTGTTCTTTTCACAATCCACCTATGGATCCACCAGTGTCAATGCAAATGTGTTCTTTTTACTAACAACAACCAGAGTCATTTCATGACTATTCTTTTCACATACCACATACGGATCCACCAGTGTCATTGAAATGTGTGTTCTCTTTAGAGACCACACATGGATCCACTAGTGTTATTGCATGTGTGTTCTTTTTAGTAACAACAACTGGAGTCATTGCATGTGTGATCTTTTCACATACCACATATGGATCCACCAGTGTCATTGCATGTGTGCTCTTTTCACAATACACCTATGGATCCACCAGTGTCATTGCATGTGTGTTCTTTTTACTAATAAAAACCAAAGTCATTGAAATGTGTGTTCTTTTCACATACCACATATGGACCCACCAGTGTCATTGCATGTGTGTTCTTTTATCACATCCCAAGATTTTCCAAATCTTGTAATGTTGAAAAATAAATGAATAAAATAAAAACTTTGTTGGATTTATAAAGATGAACATTTAATAAAGGAATATAAAATATTTTGGAAACACTATTTTGGATCTTTTAAGAAAAGACTTTGTTTTCAAATGAAAAGGTGGATTTATAAATAAAGATTATATTTTAAAGAGCCAAATTAATTTTGGCCAAGCTTTTATATTAAAATATTTTGTTTGGATAAAATGAGTAAAAATTTATTTAAATAAAATAATAAGGATTTAAATATCCAATTTTATTAAAGTAAAGGCTTTTTCTTTTTAAATAAACACTAAAACTTATTATTTTAATAAGTTTTCCAAAGGTTTTTGAATAAAAACTTACTGAAAAGGTTTTGTGGATCTTTAAGTAAAGAGTTTTGCTTTTCAAAATATAAGGTAGATTTATAAATGAAGATTATTTTAAAAAGCCAAATTAAAACCTTGGCCAAGATTTTGAAACAAAAGGTTTTGCTTTGATTAAAATAGTAGAGGTTTATTTAAAATAAAATAAAAAGGATTTAAATATCCAAGTTTTATTAATAAAGGTTTTACTATTTCCAAAATATCAAAACTTATTTATTTATTTAAAATAAGTTTTCCAAGTATTTTATATTCTCAAAATAAAACCTACTGAAGTGTTTTGGTTTTATTTTAAATTTCAAAATAAAGTTTTTAAATAAACAAATCCTATTTGATTTAATAAACTAAAGATCCATTTTATTTAATTAATAAATGAATCCTAAAAAGTTTAAAATTATTATTTTGTTTGGACTTTAAATTGTGTTGTTAAACAGAGCTAAACTCAATTTAAAGTTTAGTGGAAGTTTATTTGTTTGAGGGTTGTTTGGTTGTTTGAATTGATAGTTTGAAATTCAAAACAGAAATTAGATTTAGAAAAAGAAAAATGTTTTAGACAGAAAAAAATAGAACAGCCCACCCTCTGGCCCAACTAGCCCAACAGCAGCCCACCTAGCCCACCTGTTCTCTTCCCCGAAGCATTCTTTTCTCACTCAAAAACTTACCTGCACAGAGAGTGACAACTGGACCCCACCCCCACTCCCTTTCTTTCACTGCCAAGCGGACCCACTCGCCTGTTCATCGTTCACCCCCACCCGAGCGAACCGTTTTTCTTCGCCGCGAAAGAAACCCACACCGAGTATGACTGGTGGACCCAACCCCCTTTCCTTTTCTATCGCTGATAAGACGACCCCACCTCTACTGCTCATCGTCCTCCCCGCGACTCCTTCTTCCCCTCACCTCGCGACCGTTTCTGTCGCTAATTTCTCGCGATCAATTCGCCATAATGCCTGAGTAATTCCTCGCAGTGACCACGCTCGATAAAACGCCAGCGTTCCCTCCTCCTTTTCCCTCTGTCACCACACCTCATCTCACCCTCAGGCTGCCGTATTTTGCCAGAAACCATCCTCTGTTCCGACGAGGTTGGGTATCGATTCCGGCCAAGACTCACCACCCCGTGCCTCCCCGAGCATGCTAGCAACTTCCCCTCGCCCAGACGCATCTCCCCGTAGCGCCAGCTCGTCCCCGAACACCCCAGAGCCTCGACAACGATGACCACAGCACCACACCGCTGTCTGCCGTTTCTCCGGCGAACTTTCCAGGTGAACTCCGACCGCCCCAGCACCTCCTATTGATGCTCACATCACCCCCAGATCATTCCGCGTCTAACCGTGTACTTATTTTGCTTCGGCACGAATCGCAGCCTCGCCCTTGACGACCTCCAGAACCGCCCGACGCCGCCCCCTACTCCGGCGAGGAATCCCGACTGATTCTGTGCACCCCTTGACAAACTGCAAGCGAGTTGAGCTTCGCCGTGATCTCCTGAGCCTGGTGAGCATCTCCTTACTCCTCCTTGCCTCCTCTAGCGCCAGCTCCGCCGTAGCCAGGCACGCCGCCGCCGTCTGCCGCCACTAGCGCCGCCACTAGTTGGCAAGTGTGCTCAGCACCGTCCGATCTGGATCTAACGATTAGCATAGAATCACTTAACGCCGAAGAGGTACGCAACCTGAGCCGTGCGATATCACTTAGATCCAACGGCTTCCATCGCTTGATCCGACCGAAGCGGTACCGACGAATAGAAATACGCCGCGTGTCACAGAGACAGATTTAAAAAAACAGAATTGATCTAATTGATGTTCAATTTTGTAAAATCCATAACTTTTGATCCACACGTCCAAATTTTGCAAACTTTATGTCGTTGGCTTCAGGAGGGCAAGACCTAACCAACTCTTCCCTTAGTTTAGCAAATAGTATCGGTTAATTTACTTGTTTTTGCAGATACTTTTGTGTGCTTGTTTAGAGTAGGAAAATTGTTTAAAAATGATTTTAGGGTTAAAACCTTTGCAAAATGGTTTTTTGTGACCTTACTGACCATAGGAACCAACCCATGTTTTGGAAAATGAATTTGGTAAAGTTTAGGATGGAAAACTTGATTTAGCCCATTTCTAGCCAAATGAAAATAAAGATTTTGGTTATGAAAATGTTTTTGTAAAGAAAACTTTGGGAAAATGTTTTGGATCAAACCTACTGACCATAGGAAACACTTTGTGGATTCAAAAATGAATTTGGTGAAACAAAATAATGATTCTTTGATTTAAAACCATTTCTAGTTAAATAGAAATGGGGTTTATTTATTAAAATTGGTTTTGGAAGAAAACCTTTGAGAAATGTTTTGTTTTAAAACTCTCTGACCCCAAAAACCAAGTTTTGTGATTTGAAAACATATTTGGTGAACCTTGGAGATTAAAGCCCTAGTAAAAATATTTCTACACCACATAAAATGATACTTTGTTTTGAAAAT
The DNA here is from genome assembly GCA_916181665.1 of Avena sativa. Lineage (NCBI taxonomy): Eukaryota > Viridiplantae > Streptophyta > Magnoliopsida > Poales > Poaceae > Avena > Avena sativa. The sequence goes on from OV702290.1 coordinate 36,471,021, forward strand.
GGTTTTGAAGTGAAACCTCTTTGCAAATGACTTTGCCATTTTGGTAAATGACCAATTTGGAACTTACAAAGTTTATAAGCCTAGTGGAGACCACCTTTGCAATTAGAACCATCTTTTGCATGCTTGCATGCATTACTTTGACTTTGTTATTTTATGTGTGTTGTTTTGCTTGATTGGTAAATTGAGTTTGTGCCTTGCTTGATTGATTTGTAGTGACTTGAAGAGTGTGATTGTTGCAAGGACAAGGAGTGAACTTATACCCTCTACCAAAAAGGCAAGTGATGCTTCATACTTTTTGTCCCATTACTTTCACTATGCATTAGTGATTTTATCTAAGTAAAACTTGCATGGATCTTATTTTGCTAAGTATAGATCTTGCTTTGGGAAAACACAGTAGATGAAACCTTAGTAGAAATTTCCAAAGTTAAGATTCCTACTACTATCATGCTTAGCTTAGCTAATAGAAAACAAGGGTGGAATATATATTCACACTATGGAAAATTTCTAAGTCTGTGGACTTATGTTTTGTTTAATAAAACAACTAAGTGAATGAATCACCTGGGTGGAATGGAAGGAATGGTTTGTGTTGAGTGGTTACACAAGGCCAGGGGACTGGTGAACCTTGTGTATCTCACTTGTGGATGGCCACCCAGGAACAAAGAGATTTGAGATGTCAAATGTTGAGAAGCTTCAAGTGCAACCACTTGGCAATATGGGCTCTGCCATGATCATATAGGTTGCAAGAACTTAGCCATGTGGACAGTTGGTGGTAGTGTTTGATAGGTTGGAGCACGTCCATTTTGGTCTAAGGGAAGGCTTCTGAAAGATCTTGTCTTGGGAAACCAAGTCTTGTGGGGAAAGTGCACCACCTCTGCAGAGTGTAAAACCTAAGTACTTAGCCATGTCCCTGGTAAAGGACAATTTGAGCATCAAGACATGGAAGCAATCAAGAATCTCATCATTCAAATTTCTAAGTAAAACTTGTGGGTTGAACAAGGGTTGTTTGAAATCTTCAATCTTTGATTGAGAGATGCCTTGTAAAGTATCTTCAATTTTTGATTGAGGAAAATGATTTTGCCAAGCAAAACTTAGTATTTTCAAAGGTTAAGGAAAAATCTATTTTGAGCAATGCAAGCCTCAACTCCACTTAGCCAAAATGCATATAGATGATAGACTCCACTATACTACCATAGTATCACTTGCCAATACAATTCAAATGTATTGACCCTTGTGGCTGTAACTTGTAATGTTGCAGGTTTGTTTGATTTTAGTGAAGATTGATTGATTAGGATTACAAAGTCTACAACCAACATCTGCCTGTGGCACTTTGAAGATGAAGGACCCCATGCTTATAGTTATTCCGCTGCAATGTAAAGTAATAGCCAAATGAGCTATGCTTGATGTAATAAACTTATGTTATTCCTGGTTATAAAGTTATATTATGACCTTTGTTTCTTGATATTACATCTAAACTGTGGATGCTAGCTTTTGATCCAGGGACTAGCATTGTAAACACAGGAGGGATCAACCTCATTGAAGGTTGAGAACTTTACATATGGTATCAGAGCATTGTGTTGCCTGTAGGATTTGTAAACCTAGGATTGGACAAAAACCCTTAGAAAAATTGGAGTTGTATTTGTTCCAAAAACTTATTTACAAAAACACTTGTAAACTCTTTCCTCAACCATTTTGGTTTTAACTCTACATCTCCTCTATTCCAAACTTGATGGACAAAGCCTTTCGATGACCAAAGACTTCACCATGTGCAAAGGACATCTTCAACTTCTTCAACTCTAATGACTTCAACATCTTCAACATTTTCACCAAGGACTTCAACCTTGGATACCACTAAGGACTACAAGTGAGACAAGGAAAACTTGCTCAAGATTTAGAGACTGAGGGAATGCAAAAGTTAGAAGGATCCTAGATCATTTGAAGTATTGCAACCAAGAGTTTTTCCCAAGGAAACCATGATCTCATGCAAGAAGAATCAACCAAGAAAGATGGAAGGAATCACAAGTAAAACCCTATAGATGGACTACCATATTATAGTTAAGTCAAAACCCACCAACCTATGTGGTGTAACAAAAATATTTTGTTGCCTAAAAATGTGATTGAACTTGTTGTTTGAGTGGAATGTTTTGTTTGTGATTGCATGCACATTGCTTGTGTGAATTGTGATGTGTGTGATTAGGATTGATTCCCTTAGAAATATTTTGCCTATTCTAATCCCAATCCAAACCAAACAGATGACTTCTCCAAGAAACTCCAACATCAAGGATGGTGACAACAACACCAACCAAGCTGACAGCATGAAGGAGCTCATAGCAACCCAACACCAGTTGAACCAACTAACAACTCAGTTCATAGCCAGCAATAGTGATAAAGATCCAGCACTTCAAAAGTTTTTGGAAGAACAATCCCAACTGATGCTTAAGGTGACTAATCAAATGATCAACATGGAAGAAAACTATCCCAACAGAGTGTATGACAAAAAGGATGACAAGAATGTTATTCTAGATGGAGACCCAGCTTGCATTATTTGTGGAGACAAGGACCATACTTCCAAGGAGCATGAAGATCAATGCCCTAACTGTGAAGAGAAACATCCTATTGGACAATGTCCCACTTCTCAAGCTACTTGTTACCTATGTGAAGGAAACAATCATACTCCTATACAATGCCCCATCTATTCCATGGTGGAACAAAGGAAACAAGAAGGATCCAAGTCTACCAAAGGAAAAGGACCACTCATACCTCCAAACAAGACAACCCAATTCAAAGGATCAAAGAAACCCAAGAAACCAAAGCAGGACATGAGCCTTGTGCAATGTCGTAAATGTAAGGAAATGGGACACTACCCCAGTGGATGCCCAGAGAACCAGAAGAATAAGGGAATTAACCAAGTGGTGTGCAACTACTGCAAGGAACCAGGCCATTATGTAGCAACTTGTCCACAAGAGCAACGTAAAGAACTCCAAGATATCCACTGTTTCAACTGCAAGAACCCAGGACACTATGCAAGCAATTGTCCAGAGAAGATGAAGAATAAGTTGAACAAGCCTATGGAGAAACTCAACCTTGGCCCATGAGTCAAGTATGGAAACAAAGGACTCAATGCAAATGTTTGCTTAGAAAGTTTGCCCAGGATCCCAAGAAGGACAATGTGTAATTTTTGTTTGAAAATTTTTAAGGGTGGTAGTACCCTAGTTGTTTTGAACCTGCTTGTAACCCTAACCTTCCCAAATCTCGGGGCGAGATTTATTTTAAGGGTGGTAGCCTGTCACATCCCAAGATTTTCCAAATCTTGTAATGTGAAAAATAAATGAATAAAATAAAAACTTTGTTGATTTTCAGGGCCAGAAGAAACTTTTGAGTCCAATTGGGAATCTTCAAACCTATTTTGAACAATTAAATCCTAAAGGGATTTATAAAGATGAACATTTAATAAAGGAAAATAAAATATTTTGGAAACACTATTTTGGATCTTTTAAGAAAAGACTTTGTTTTCAAATGAAAAGGTGGATTTATAAATAAAGATTATATTTTAAAGAGCCAAATTAATTTTGGCCAAGCTTTTATATTAAAATATTTTGTTTGGATAAAATGAGTAAAAATTTATTTAAATAAAATAATAAGGATTTAAATATCCAATTTTATTAAAGTAAAGGCTTTTTCTTTTTAAATAAACACTAAAACTTATTATTTTAATAAGTTTTCCAAAGGTTTTTGAATAAAAACTTACTGAAAAGGTTTTGTGGATCTTTAAGTAAAGAGTTTTGCTTTTCAAAATATAAGGTAGATTTATAAATGAAGATTATTTTATAAAGCCAAATTAAAACCTTGGCCAAGATTTTGAAACAAAAGGTTTTGCTTTGATTAAAATAGTAGAGGTTTATTTAAAATAAATTAAAAAGGATTTAAATATCCAAGTTTTATTAATAAAGGTTTTCCTATTTCCAAAATATCAAAACTTATTTATTTATTTAAAATAAGTTTTCCAAAAAATTTATATTCTCAAAATAAAACATACTGAAGTGTTTTGGTTTTATTTTAAATTTCAAAATAAAGTTTTTAAATAAACAAATCCTATTTGATTTAATAAACTAAAGATCCATTTTATTTAATTAGTAAATGAATCCTAAAAAGTTTAAAATTATTATTTTGTTTGGACTTTAAATTGTGTTGTTAAACAGAGCTAAACTCAATTTAAAGTTTAGTGGAAGTTTATTTGTTTGAGGGTTGTTTGGTTGTTTGAATTGATAGTTTGAAATTCAAAACAGAAATTAGATTTAGAAAAAGAAAAATGTTTCAGACAGAAAAAAATAGAACAGCCCACCCTCTGGCCCAACTAGCCCAACAGCAGCCCACCTAGCCCACCTGTTCTCTTCCCTGAAGCATTCTTTTCTCACTCAGAAACTTACCCGCACAGAGAGTGACAACTGGACCCCACCCCCACTCCCCTTCTTTCACTGCCAAGCGGACCCACTCGCCTGTTCATCGTTCACCCCCACCCGAGCGAACCGTTTTTCTTCACCGCGAAAGAAACCCACACAGAGTATGACTGGTGGACCCAACCCCCTTTCCTTTTCTATCGCTGACAAGACGACCCCACCTCTACTGCTCATCATCCTCCCCGCGACTCCTTCCCCTCACCTCGCGACCGTTTCTGTCGCTAATTTCTCACGATCAATTCGCCATAATGCCTGAGTAATTCCTCGCAGTGACCATGCTCGATAAAACGCCAGCGTTCCCTCCTCCTTTCCCCTTTGTCACCACACCTCATCTCGCCCTCAGGCTGCCGTATTTTGCCAGAAACCATCCTCTGTTCCGACGAGGTCCGGTGTCGATTCCGGCCAAGACTCACCACCCTGTGCCTCCCCGAGCACGCTAGCAGCTTCCCCTCGCCCAGACGCATCTCCCCGTAGCGCCAGCTCGTCCCCGAACACCCCAGAGCCTCGACAACGACGACCACAGCACCACACCGCCGTCTGCCGTTTCTCCGGCGAACTTTCCAGGTGAACTCCGACCGCCCCAGCACCTCCTATTGATGCTCACATCACCCCCAGATCATTCCGCGTCTAACCGTGTATTTATTTTTCTTCGGCACGGATCGCAGCCTCGCCCTCGACGACCTCCAGAACCGCCCGGCGAGGAATCCCGACTGATTCTGTGCGCCCCTGGACAAACTGCAAGCAAGTTGAGCTTCGCCGTGATCTCCTGAGCCTGGTGAGCATCTCCTTACTCCTCCTTGCCTCCTCTAGCGCCAGCTCCGCCGTAGCCAGGCACGCCGCCACCGTCTGCCGCCACTAGTTGGCAAGTGTGCTCAGCACCGTCCGATCTGGATCTAACGATTAGCATAGAATCACTTAACGCCGAAGAGGTACGCAACCTGAGCCGTGCGATATCACTTAGATCCAACGGCTGCCATCGCTTGATCCGACCGAAGCGGTACCGACGAATAGAAATACGCCGCGTGTCACAGAGACAGATTTAAAAAAACAGAATTGATCTAATTGATGTTCAATTTTGTAAAATCCATAACTTTTGATCCACACGTCCAAATTTTGCAAACTTTATGTCGTTGGCTTCAGGAGGGCAAGACCTAACCAACTCTTCCCTTAGTTTAGCAAATAGTATCGGTTAATTTACTTGTTTTTGCAGATACTTTTGTGTGCTTGTTTAGAGTAGGAAAATTGTTTAAAAATGATTTTAGGGTTAAAACCTTTGCAAAATGGTTTGTTGTGACCTTACTGACCATAGGAACCAACCCATGTTTTGGAAAATGAATTTGGTAAAGTTTAGGATGGAAAACTTGATTTAGCCCATTTCTAGCCAAATGAAAATAAAGATTTTGGTTATGAAAATGTTTTTGTAAAGAAAACTTTGGGAAAATGTTTTGGATCAAACCTACTGACCATAGGAAACACTTTGTGGATTCAAAAATGAATTTGGTGAAACAAAATAATGATTCTTTGATTTAAAACCATTTCTAGTCAAATAGAAATGTGGTTTATTTATTAAAATTGGTTTTGGAAGAAAACCTTTGAGAAATGTTTTGTTTTAAAACTCTCTGACCCCAAAAACCAAGTTTTGTGATTTGAAAACATATTTGGTGAACCTTGGAGATTAAAGCCCTAGTAAAAATATTTTTACACCACATAAAATGATACTTTGTTTTGAAAATGGTTTTGAAGTGAAACCTCTTTGCAAATGACTTTGCCATTTTGGTAAATGACCAATTTGGAACTTACAAAGTTTAGAAGCCTAGTGGAGACCACCTTTGCAATTAGAACCATCTTTTGCATGCTTGCATGCATTACTTTGACTTTGTTATTTTATGTGTGTTGTTTTGCTTGATTGGTAGATTGAGTTTGTGCCTTGCTTGATTGATTTGTAGTGACTTGAAGAGTGTGATTGTTGCAAGGACAAGGAGTGAACTTATACCCTCTACCAAAAAGGCAAGTGATGCTTCATACTTTTTGTCCCATTACTTTCACTATGCATTAGTGATTTTATCTAAGTAAAACTTGCATGGATCTTATTTTGCTAAGTATAGATCTTGCTTTGGGAAAACCTAGTAGATGAAACCTTAGTAGAAATTTCCAAAGTTAAGATTCCTACTACTATCATGCTTAGCTTAGCTAATAGAAAACAAGGGTGGAATATATATTCACACTATGGAAAATTTCTAAGTCTGTGGACTTATGTTTTGTTTAATAAAACAACTAAGTGAATGAATCACCTGGGTGGAATGGAAGGAATGGTTTGTGTTGAGTGGTTACACAAGGCCAGGGGACTGGTGAACCTTGTGTATCTCACTTGTGGATGGCCACCCAGGAACAAAGAGATTTGAGATGTCAAATGTTGAGAAGCTTCAAGTGCAACCGCTTGGCAATATGGGCTCTGCCATGATCATATAGGTTGCAAGAACTTAGCCATGTGGACAGTTGGTGGTAGTGTTTGATAGGTTGGAGCGCGTCCATTTTGGTCTAAGGGAAGGCTTCTGAAAGATCTTGTGTTGGGAAACCAAGTCTTGTGGGGAAAGTGCACCACCTCTGCAGAGTGTAAAACCTAAGTACTTAGCCATGTCCCTGGTAAAGGACAATTTGAGCATCAAGACATGGAAGCAATCAAGAATCTCATCATTCAAATTTCTAAGTAAAACATGTGGGTTGAACAAGGGTTGTTTGAAATCTTCAATCTTTGATTGAGAGATGCCTTGTAAAGGATCTTCAATCTTTGATTGAGGAAAATGATTTTGCCAAGCAAAACTTAGTATTTTCAAAGGTTAAGGAAAAATCTATTTTGAGCAATGCAAGCCTCAACTCCACTTAGCCAAAATGCATATAGATGATAGACTCCACTGTACTACCATAGTATCACTTGCCAATACAATTCAAATGTAATGACCCTTGTGGCTGTAACTTGTAATGTTGCAGGTTTGTTTGATTTTAGTGAAGATTGATTGATTAGGATTACAAAGTCTACAACCAACATCTACCTGTGGCACTTTGAAGATGAAGGACCCCATGCTTATAGTTATTCCGCTACAATGTAACGTAATAGCCAAATGAGCTATGCTTGATGTAATAAACTTATGTTATTCCTGGTTATAAAGTTATATTATGACCTTTGTTTCTTGATATTACATCTAAACTGTGGATGCTAGCTTTTGATCCAGGGACTAGCATTGTAAACACAGCAGGGATCAACCTCATTGAAGGTTGAGAACTTTACATCTTTTCACAATCCACCAGTGTCATTGCATGTGTGCTCTTTTTACTAACAACAACCAGAGTCATTGCATGTGTGTTCTTTTGAATATCCACCTATGGATCCACCAGTGTCATTGCATGTGTGTTCTTTTTACTAACAACAACTGGAGTCATTTCATGACTGTTCTTTTCACATACCACATATGGATCCACCAGTGTCATTGAAATGTGTGTTCTCTTCAAAGACCACACATGGATCCACCAGTGTCATTGCATGTGTGTTCTTTTTACTAACAACAACTGGAGTCATTGCATGTGTGTTCTTTTCACATACCACATATGGATCCACCAGTGTGATTGCATGTCTGTTCTTTTCACAATCCACACATGGATCCACCTGAGTCATTGCATGTGTGTTCTTTTCACATACCACCTATGGATCCACCAGTGTCATTGGATATGTGCTCTTTTTACTAACAACACCTGGAGTCATTGCATGTGTGTTCTTTTCACATACCACATAGGGATCCACCAGTGTCATTGCATGTGTGTTCTCTTCAGAGACCACACATGGATCCACCAGTGTCATTGCATGTGTGTTCTTGTTACTAACAACAACCAGAGTCATTGCATGTGTGTTCTTTTCACATACCACATATGGATCCACCAGTGTCAGTGCATGTGTGTTCTTTTCACAGTCCACCTATGGATCCACCAGTGTCATTGCATGTGCGTTATTTTTACTAACAACAACTGGAGTCATTTCATGACTGTTCTTTTCACATACCACATATGGATCCACCAGTGTCATTGAAATGTGTGCTCTTTTTACTAACAACAACTAGTGTCATTGCATGTGTGTTCTTTTCACATACCACATATGGATCCACTAGTGTCATTGCATGTGTGTTCTCTTTAGAGACCAAACATGGATCCACTAGTGTCATTGCATGTGTGTTCTTGTTACTAACAACAACCAGAGTCATTGCATGTGTGTTCTTTTCACAAACCACATATGGATCCACCAGTGTCATTGCATGCGTGTTCTCTTCAGAGACCACACATGGATCCACCAGTGTCATTACATGTGTGTTCTTTCTACTAACAACAACTGGAGTCATTGCATGTGTGTTCTTTTCACATACCACATATGGATCCACCAGTGTCATTGCATGTGTGCTCTTTTCACAGTCCACCTATGGATCCACCAGTGTCATTGCATGTGTGTTCTTTGTACTAACAACAACCAGAGTCATTCAAATGTGTGTTCTTTTCACATACCACATACGGATCCACCAGTGTCATTGCATGTTTGTTCTTTTTACTAACAACAAGTGACGTCATTTCATGACTGTTCTTTTCACATACCACATATGGATCCACCAGTGTCATTGAAATGTGTGTTCTCTTCAGAGACCACACATGGATCCACCAGTGTCATTGCATGTGTGTTCTTTTTACTAACAACAACTAGAGTCATTGAAATGTGTGTTCTCTTCAGAGACCACACATGGATCCACCAGTGTCATTGCATGTGTGCTCTTTTTACTAACAACAACCATTGTCATTGCATGTGTGCTCTTTTTACTAACAACAACCATTGTCATTGCATGTGTGTTCTTTTCACATACCACATATGGATCCACCAGTGTCATTGCATGTGTGTTCTTTTCAGAGACCACACATGGATCAACCAGTGTCATTGCATGTGTGTTCTTGTTAATAACAACAACCAGAGTCATTGCATATGTGTTCTTTTCACATACCACATATTGATCCACCAGTGTCATTGCATGTGTGTTCTTTTCACAATCCACCTATGGATCCACCGGTGTCATTGCATGTGTGTTCTTTTCACAATCCACCTATGGATCCACCAGTGTCATTGGATGTGTGTTCTTTTTACTAACAAGAAGTGAAGTCATTTCATGATTGTTCTTTTCACATAAAACATATGGATCCACTAGTGTCATTGAAATGTGTGTTCTCTTTAGAGACCACACATGGATCCACCTGTGTCATTGCAGGTGTGTTTTTTTTACTAACAACAACTGGAGTCATTGCATGTGTGTTCTTTTCACATACCACATATGGATCCACCAGTGTCATTGCATGTGTGTTGTTTTCACAATCCACACATGGATCCACTAGTGTCATTGCATGTGTGTTCTTTTTACTACCAACAACTAGAGTCATTGCATGTGTGTTCTTTTCACATACCACATACGGATCCACCAGTGTCATTGCATGTGTGCTCTTTTCACTATCCACCTATGGATGCACCAGTGTCATTGCATGTGTGTTCTTTTTACTAACAACAACCAGAGTAATTGAAATGTGTGTTCTTTTCACATACCACATATGGATCCACAAGTGTCATTGCATGTGTGTTCTTTTCACAGTCCACCTATGGATCCACCAGTGTCATTGCATGTGTGTTCTTTTCAGAGACCATACATGGATTCACCAATGTCATTGCATGTATGTTCTATTTACTAACAACAACTAGTGTCATTGCATGTGTGTTCTTTTCACAATCCACCTATGAATCCACCAGTGTCATTGCATGTGTGTTCTTTTTACTAACAACAACCAGAGTCATTGCATGTGTGTTATTTTCACATACCACATATGGATCCACCAGTGTCATTGCATGGGTGTTCTTTTTACTAACAACAACTAGAGTCATTTCATGTGTGTTCTTTTCACATACCACATATGGATCCACCGGTGTCATTGAAATGTGTGTTCTCTTTAGAGACCACACATGGATCCACCAGTGTCATTGCATGTGTGTTATTTTTTCTAACAACAACTAGTGTCATTGCATGTCTGTTCTTTTCACATAGCACATATGGATCCACCAGTGTCATTGCATGTGTGTTCTTTTCACCTACCACCTATGGATCCACCAGTGTCATTGCATGTGTGCTCTTTTTACTAACAACAACTAGAGTCAATTCATGTGTGTTCTTTTCACATACCACATATGGATCCACCAGTGTCATTGCATGTGTGTTCTCTTTACTACCAACAACTGGAGTCATTGCATGTGTGTTCTTTTCACATACCACATACGGGTCCACCAGTGTCTTTGCATGTGTGCTCTTTTCACTATCCACCTATGGATCCACTAGTGTCATTGCATGTGTGGTCTTTTTACTAACAACAACCAGAGTAATTGAAATGTGCTTTCTTTTCAGATACCACATATGGATCCACCAGTGTCATTGCATGTGTGTTCTTTTCAGAGACCATACATGGGTCCACCAATGTCATTGCATGTGTGTTCTTTTTACTAACAACAACTAGTGTCATTGCATGTGTGTTCTTTTCACAATCCACCTATGGATCCACCAGCGTCATTGCATGTGTGTCCTTTTTACTAACAATAACCAGAGTCATTGCATGTGTGTTATTTTCACATACCACATATGGATCCACTAGTGTCATTGCATGTGTGTTATTTTTACTAACAACAACTGGAGTCATTTCATGTGTGTTCTTTTCACATACCACATATGGATCCACCAGTGTCATTGAAATGTGTGTTCTCTTTAGAGACCACACATGGATCCAGCAGTGTCATTGCATGTGTTATCTTTTTGCTAGCAACAACTAGTGTCATTGCATGTGTGTTCTTTTCACATACCACATATGGATCCACCAGTGTCATTGCATGTGTGTTCTCTTCAGAGACCACACATGGATCCACCAGTGTCATTGCATGTGTGTTCTTGTTACTAACAACAACCAGAGTCACTACATGTGTGTTCTTTTCACATACCACATATGGATCCACGAGTGTCATTGCATGTGTGTTCTTTTCACAATCCACCTATAGATCCACCAGTGTCATTGCATGTGTGTTCTTTTTACTAACAACAACTGGAGTCATTTCATGACTGTTCTTCCACATACCACATATGGATCCACTAGTGTCATTGAATGTGTGTTCTTTTCACAATCTACACATAGATCCATCAGTGTCATTGCATGTGTGTTCTTTTTACTAACAACAACTGGAGTCATTGCATTTGTGTTCTTTTCACATACCACATACAGATCCACTAGTGTCATTGCACGTGCGCTCTTTTCACAATCCTCCTATGGATCCACTAGTGTCATTGCATGTCTGTTCTTTTTAATAACAACAACTAGAGTCATTGAAATGTGTGTTCTTTTCACATGCCACCTATGAATCCACCAGTGTCATTGCATGTGTGTTCTTTTCACAATCCACCTATGGATCCACCAGTGTCATTGCATGTGTGTTCTTTTTACTAACAACAACCAGAGTCATTGCATGTGTGTTCTTTTCACATATCACAGATGGATCCACCGGTGTCATTGCATGTGTGTTCTTTTCACAATCCACCTATGGATCCACCAGTGTCATTGCATGTGTGTTCCTTTTACTAACAACAACCAGAGTCATTGCATGTGTGTTCTCTTCACATACCAGATATGGATCCACCGATGTCATTGCATGTGTGTTCTTTTCACAATCCACCTATGGATCCACCAGTGTCATTGCATGTGTGTTCTTTTTACTAACAACAACAAGAGTCATTGCATGTGTGTTCTTTTCACATACCACATATGGATCCACCAGTGTCATTGCATGTGTGTTCTTTTCACATACCAACTATGGATCCACCAGTGTCGTTGCATATGTGCTCTTTTTACTAACAACACCTGGAGTCATTTCATGTGCGTTCTTTTCACATACCACATATGGATCCATTAGTGTCATTGCATGTGTGTTGTCTTAAGAGACCACACATGGATCCACGAGTGTCATTGCATGTGTGTTCTTGTTACTAACAACAACCAGAGTCATTGCATGTGTGTTCTTTTCACATACCACATATGGATCCACCAGTGTCAGTGCATGTGTGTTCTTTTCACAGTCCACCTATGGATCCACCAGTGTCATTGCATGTGTGTTCTTTTTACTAGCAACAACTGGAGTCATTTCATGACTGTTCTATTCACATACCACATATGGATCCACCAGTGTCATTGAAATGTGTGCTCTTTTTACTAACAACAACTAGTGTCATTGCATGTGTGTTCTTTTCACATACCACATATGGATCCACCAGTGTCATTGCATGTGTGTTCTCTTTAGGGACCAAACATGGATCCACCAGTGTCATTGCATGTGTGTTCTTGTTACTAACAACAACCAGAGTCATTGCATGTGTGTTCTTTTCACAAACCACATATAGATCCACCAGTGTCATTGCATGCGTGTTCTCTTCAGAGACCACACATGGATCCACAAGTGTCATTACATGTGTGTTCTTTCTACTAACAACAACTGGAGTCATTGCATGTGTGTTCTTTTCACATACCACATATGGATCCACTAGTGTCATTGCATGTGTGCTCTTTTCACAATCCACCTATGGATCCACCAGTGTCATTGCATGTGTGTTCTTTGTACTAACAACAACCAGAGTCATTCAAATGTGTGTTCTTTTCACATACCACATACTGATCCAGTAGTGTCATTGCATGTGTGTTCTTTTTACTAACAACAAGTGAAGTCATTTCATGACTGTTCTTTTCACATACCACATATGGATCCACCAGTGTCATTGCATGTGTGTTCTTGTTACTAACAACAACCAGAGTCACTACATGTGTGTTCTTTTCACATACCACATATGGATCCACGAGTGTCATTGCATGTGTGTTCTTTTCACAATCCACCTATAGATCCACCAGTGTCATTGCATGTGTGTTCTTTTTACTAACAACAACTGGAGTCATTTCATGACCGTTCTTCCACATACCACATATGGATCCACCAGTGTCATTGAATGTGTGTTCTTTTCACAATCTACACATAGATCCATCAGTGTCATTGCATGTGTGTTCTCTTTACTAACAACAACTGGAGTCATTGCATTTGTGTTCTTTTCACATACCACATACAGATCCACTAGTCTCATTGCACGTGCGCTCTTTTCACAATCCTCCTATGGATCCACTAGTGTCATTGCATGTCTGTTGTTTTTAATAACAACAACTAGAGTCATTGAAATGTGTGTTCTTTTCACATGCCACCTATGGATCCACCAGTGTCATTGCATGTGTGTTCTTTTCACAATCCACCTATGGATCCACCAGTGTCATTGCATGTGTGTTCTTTTTACTAACAACAACCAGAGTCATTGCATGTGTGTTCTTTTCACATATCACATATGGATCCACCGGTGTCATTGCATGTGTGTTCTTTTCACAATCCACCTATGGATCCACCAGTGTCATTGGATGTGTGTTCTTTTTACTAACAACAACCAGAGTCATTGCATGTGTGTTCTCTTCACATACCAGATATGGATCCACCGATGTCATTGCATGTGTGTTCTTTTCACAATCCACCTATGGATCCACCAGTGTCATTGCATGTGTGTTCTTTTTACTAACAACAACAAGAGTCATTGCATGTGTGTTCTTTTCACATACCACATATGGATCCACCAGTGTCATTGCATGTGTGTTCTTTTCACATACCACCTATGGATCCACCAGTGTCGTTGCATATGTGCTCTTTTTACTAACAACACCTGGAGTCATTTCATGTGCGTTCTTTTCACATACCACATATGGATCCATTAGTGTCATTGCATGTGTGTTCTCTTAAGAGACCACACATGGATCCACGAGTGTCATTGCATGTGTGTTCTTGTTACTAACAACAACCAGAGTCATTGCATGTGTGTTCTTTTCACATACCACATATGGATCCACCAGTGTTAGTGCATGTGTGTTCTTTTCATAGTCCACCTATGGATCCACCAGTGTCATTGCATGTGTGTTCTTTTTACTAGCAACAACTGGAGTCATTTCATGACTGTTCTATTCACATACCACATATGGATCCACCAGTGTCATTGAAATGTGTGCTCTTTTTACTAACAACAACTAGTGTCATTGCATGTGTGTTCTTTTCACATACCACATATGGATCCACCAGTGTCATTGCATGTGTGTTCTCTTTAGGGACCAAACATGGATCCACCAGTGTCATTGCATGTGTGTTCTTGTTACTAACAACAACCAGAGTCATTGCATGTGTGTTCTTTTCACAAACCACATATAGATCCACCAGTGTCATTGCATGCGTGTTCTCTTCAGAGACCACACATGGATCCACAAGTGTCATTACATGTGTGTTCTTTCTACTAACAACAACTGGAGTCATTGCATGTGTGTTCTTTTCACATACCACATATGGATCCACTAGTGTCATTGCATGTGTGCTCTTTTCACAATCCACCTATGGATCCACCAGTGTCATTGCATGTGTGTTCTTTGTACTAACAACAACCAGAGTCATTCAAATGTGTGTTCTTTTCACATACCACATACTGATCCAGTAGTGTCATTGCATGTGTCTTCTTTTTACTAACAACAAGTGAAGTCATTTCATGACTGTTCTTTTCACATACCACATATGGATCCACCAGTGTCATTGAAATATGTGTTCTCTTTAGAGACCACACATGGATCCACCAGTGTCATTGCATGTGTGTTCTTTTTACTAACAATAAATGGAGTCATTGCATGTGTGTTCTTTTCACATACCACATATGGATCCACCAGTGTCATTGCATGTGTGCTCTTTTCACAATCCAACTATGGATCCAACAGTGTCATTGCATGTGTGTTCTTTTTACTAACAACAACAACCAGAGTCATTGCAATGTGTGTTCTTTTCACATACCACATATGGACCCACCAGTGTTATTGCATGTGTGTTCATTTCACAAACCACCTATGGATCCACCAGTGTCATTGCATGTGTGCTCTTTTTACTAACAACAACCAGAGTCATTGCATGTGTGTTCTCTTCTTCAGAGAACACACATGGATCCACCAGTGTCATTGCATGTGTGTTATTTTCACATTCCACCTATGGATCCACCAGTGTCAATGCAAATGTGTTCTTTTTACTAACAACAACTAGAGTCATTTCATGACTATTCTTTTCACATACCACATATGGATCCACCAGTGTCATTAAAATGTGTGTTCTCTTTAGAGACCACACATGGATCCACTAGTGTCATTGCATGTGTGTTCTTTTTACTAACAACAACTGGAGTCATTGCATGTGTGATCTTTTCACATACCACATATGGATCCACCAGTGTCATTGCATGTGTGCTCTTTTCACAATACACCTATGGATCCACCAGTGTCATTGCATGTGTGTTCTTTTTACTAATAACAACCAAAGTCATTGCATGTGTGTTCTTTTCACATACCACATATGGATCCACCAGTGTCATTGCATGTGTGTTCTTTTCACAATCCACACATGGATCCACCTGAGTCATTGCATGTGTGTTCTTTTCACACACCACCTATGGATCCACCAGTGTCATTGCATATGTGCTCTTTTTACTAACAACACCTGGAGTCATTGCATGTGTGTTCTTTTCACATACCACATAGGGATCCACCAGTGTCATTGCATGTGTGTTCTCTTCAGAGACCAGACATGGATCCACCAGTGTCATTGCATGTGTGTTCTTGTTACTAACAACAACCAGACTCATTGCATGTGTGTTCTTTTCAGATACCACATATGGATCCACCAGTGTCAGTGCATGTGTGTTCTTTTCATAGTCCACCTATGGACCCACCAGTGTCATTGCATGTGTGTTCTTTTTACTAACAACAACTAGAGTCATTTCATGACTGTTCTTTTCACATACCACATATGGATCCACCAGTGTCATTGAAATGTGTGCTCTTTTTACTAACAACAACTTGTGTCATTGCATGTGTGTTCTTTTCACATACCACATATGGATCCACCAGTGTCATTGCATGTGTGTTCATGTTACTAACAACAACCAGAGTCATTGCATGTGTGTTCTTTTCACAAACCACATATGGATCCACCAGTGTCATTGCATGCGTGTTCTCTTCAGAGACCACACATGGATCCACCAGTGTCATTACATGTGTGTTCTTTCTACTAGCAACAACTGGAGTCATTGCATGTGTGTTCTTTTCACATACCACATATGGATCCACCAGTGTCATTGCATGTGTGTTCTCTTTAGGGACCAAACATGGATCCACCAGTGTCATTGCATGTGTCTTCTTGTTACTAACAACAACCAGAGTCATTGCATGTGTGTTCTTTTCACATACCACATATGGATCCACAAGTGTCATTGCATGAGTATTCTCTTCAGAGACCACACATGGATCCACCAGTGTCATTGCATGTGTGTTCTTGTTACTAACAACAACCAGAGTCACTACATGTGTGTTCTTTTCACATACCACATATGGATCCACGAGTGTCATTGCATGTGTGTTCTTTTCACAATCCACCTATAGATCCACCAGTGTCATTGCATGTGTGTTCTTTTTACTAACAACAACTGGAGTCATTTCATGACCGTTCTTCCACATACCACATATGGATCCACCAGTGTCATTGAATGTGTGTTCTTTTCACAATCTACACATAGATCCATTAGTGTCATTGCATGTGTGTTCTTTTTACTAACAACAACTGGAGTCATTGCATTTGTGTTCTTTTCACATACCACATACAGATCCACTAGTGTCATTGCACGTGCGCTCTTTTCACAATCCTCCTATGGATCCACTAGTGTCATTGCATGTCTGTTCTTTTTAATAACAACAACTAGAGTCATTGAAATGTGTGTTCTTTTCACATGCCACCTATGGATCCACCAGTGTCATTGCATGTGTGTTCTTTTCACAATCCACCTATGGATCCACCAGTGTCATTGCATGTGTGTTCTTTTTACTAACAACAACCAGAGTCATTGCATGTGTGTTCTTTTCACATATCACATATGGATCCACCGGTGTCATTGCATGTGTGTTCTTTTCACAATCCACCTATGGATCCACCAGTGTCATTGCATGTGTGTTCTTTTTACTAACAACAACTAGAGTCATTGCATGTGTGTTCTATTCACATACCAGATATGGATCCACCGATGTCATTGCATGTGTGTTCTTTTCACAATCCACCTATGGATCCACCAGTGTCATTGCATGTGTGTTCTTTTTACTAACAACAACAAGAGTCATTGCATGTGTGTTCTTTTCACATACCACATATGGATCCACCAGTGTCATTGCATGTGTGTTCTTTTCACATACCACCTATGAATCCACTAGTGTCGTTGCATATGTGCTCTTTTTACTAACAACACCTGGAGTCATTTCATGTGCGTTCTTTTCACATACCACATATGGATCCATTAGTGTCATTGCACGTGTGTTCTCTTAAGAGACCACACATGGATCCACGAGTGTCATTGCATGTGTGTTCTTGTTACTAACAACAACCAGTGTCATTGCATGTGTGTTCTTTTCACATACCACATATGGATCCACCAGTGTTAGTGCATGTGTGTTCTTTTCACAGTCCACCTATGGATCCACCAGTGTCATTGCATGTGTGTTCTTTTTACTAGCAACAACTGGAGTCATTTCATGACTCTTCTATTCACATACCACATATGGATCCACCAGTGTCATTGAAATGTGTGCTCTTTTTACTAACAACAACTAGTGTCATTGCATGTGTGTTCTTTTCACATACCACATATGGATCCACCAGTGTCATTGCATGTGTGTTCTCTTTAGGGACCAAACATGGATCCACCAGTGTCATTGCATGTGTGTTCTTGTTACTAACAACAACCAGAGTCATTGCATGTGTGTTCTTTTCACAAACCACATATAGATCCACCAGTGTCATTGCATGCGTGTTCTCTTCAGAGACCACACATGGATCCACAAGTGTCATTACATGTGTGTTCTTTCTACTAACAACAACTGGAGTCATTGCATGTGTGTTCTTTTCACATACCACATATGGATCCACTAGTGTCATTGCATGTGTGCTCTTTTCACAATCCACCTATGGATCCACCAGTGTCATTGCATGTGTGTTCTTTGTACTAACAACAACCAGAGTCATTCAAATGTGTGTTCTTTTCACATACCACATACTGATCCAGTAGTGTCATTGCATGTGTGTTCTTTTTACTAACAACAAGTGAAGTCATTTCATGACTGTTCTTTTCACATACCACATATGGATCCACCAGTGTCATTGAAATATGTGTTCTCTTTAGAGACCACACATGGATCCACCAGTGTCATTGCATGTGTGTTCTTTTTACTAACAATAAATGGAGTCATTGCATGTGTGTTCTTTTCACATACCACATATGGATCCACCAGTGTCATTGCATGTGTGCTCTTTTCACAATCCAACTATGGATCCAACAGTGTCATTGCATGTGTGTTCTTTTTACTAACAACAACAACCAGAGTCATTGCAATGTGTGTTCTTTTCACATACCACATATGGACCCACCAGTGTTATTGCATGTGTGTTCATTTCACAAACCACGTATGGATCCACCAGTGTCATTGCATGTGTGCTCTTTTTACTAACAACAACCAGAGTCATTGCATGTGTGTTCTCTTCAGAGAACACACATGGATCCACCAGTGTCATTGCATGTGTGTTCTTTTCACAATCCACCTATGGATCCACCAGTGTCAATGCAAATGTGTTCTTGTTACTAACAACAACCAGAGTCATTTCATGACTATTCTTTTCACATACCACATATGGATCCACCAGTGTCATTGAAATGTGTGTTCTCTTTAGAGACCACACATGGATCCACTAGTGTCATTGCATGTGTGTTCTTTTTACTAACAACAACTGGAGTCATTGCATGTGTGATCTTTTCACATACCACATATGGATCCACCAGTGTCATTGCATGTGTGCTCTTTTCACAATACACCTATGGATCCACCAGTGTCATTGCATGTGTGTTCTTTTTACTAATAACAACCAAAGTCATTGAAATGTGTGTTCTTTTCACATACCACATATGGACCCACCAGTGTCATTGCATGTGTGTTCTTTTCACAATCCACCAGTGTCATTGCATGTGTGCTCTTTTTACTAACAACAACCAGAGTCATTGCATGTGTGTTCTTTTCACTATCCACCTATGGATCCGCCAGTGTCATTGCATGTGTGTTATTTTTACTAAGAACAACTGGAGTCATTTCATGACTGTTCTTTTCACATACCACATATGGATCCACCAGTGTCATTGAAATGTGTGTTCTCTTCAAAGACCACACATGGATCCACCAGTGTCATTGCATGTGTGTTCTTTTTACTGACAACAACTGGAGTCATTGCATGTGTGTTCTTTTCACATACCACATATGGATCCACCAGTGTCATTGCATGTGTGTTCTTTTCACAATCCACACATGGATCCACCTGAGTCATTGCATGTGTGTTCTTTTCACATACCACCTATGGATCCACCAGTGTCATTGCATATGTGCTCTTTTTACTAACAACACCTGGAGTCATTGCATGTGTGTTCTTTTCACATACCACATATGGATCCACCAGTGTCATTGCATGTGTGTTCTCTTCAGAGACCACACATGGATCCACCAGTGTCATTGCATGTGTGTTCTTGTTACTAACAACAACCAGACTCATTGCATGTGTGTTCTTTTCACATACCACATATGGATCCACCAGTGTCAGTGCATGTGTGTTCTTTTCATAGTCCACCTATGGACCCACCAGTGTCATTGCATGTGCGTTCTTTTTACTAACATCAACTAGAGTCATTTCATGACTGTTCTTTTCGAATACCACATATGGATCCACCAGTGTCATTGAAATGTGTGCTCTTTTTACTAACAACAACTTGTGTCATTGCATGTGTGTTCTTTTCACATACCACATATGGATCCACCAGTGTCATTGCATGTGTGTTCATGTTACTAACAACAACCAGAGTCATTGCATGTGTGTTCTTTTCACAAACCACATATGGATCCACCAGTGTCATTGCATGCGTGTTCTCTTCAGAGACCACACATGGATCCACCAGTGTCATTACATGTGTGTTCTTTCTACTAACAACAACTGGAGTCATTGCATGTGTGTTCTTTTCACATACCACATATGGATCCACCAGTGTCATTGCATGTGTGCTCTTTTCACAATCCACCTATGGATCCACCAGTGTCATTGCATGTGTGTTCTTTGTACTAACAACAACCAGAGTCATTCAAATGTGTGTTCTTTTCACATACCACATACGGATCCACCAGTGTCATTGCATGTGTGTTCTTTTTACTAACAACAAGTGAAGTCATTTCATGACTGTTCTTTTCACGTACCACATATGGATCCACCAGTGTCATTGAAATGTGTGTTCTCTTCAGAGACCACACATGGATCCACCAGTGTCATTGCATGTGTGTTCTTTTTACTAACAACAACTAGAGTCATTGAAATGTGTGTTCTCTTCAGAGACCACACATGGATCCACCAGTGTCATTGCATGTGTGCTCTTTTTACTAACAACAACCATTGTCATTGCATGTGTGCTCTTTTTACTAACAACAACCATTGTCATTGCATGTGTGTTCTTTTCACATACCACATATGGATCCACCAGTGTCATTGCATGTGTGTTCTCTTCAGAGACCACACATGGATCGACCAGTGTCATTGCATGTGTGTTCTTGTTACTAACAACAACTAGAGTCATTGCATATGTGTTCTTTTCACATACCACATATGGATCCACCAGTGGCATTGCATGTGTGTTCGTTTCACAATCCACCTATGGATCCACCAGTGTCATTGCATGTGTGTTCTTTTCACAATCCACCTATGGATCCACCAGTGTCATTGCATGTGTGTTCTTTTTACTAACAAGAAGTGAAGTCATTTCATGACTGTTCTTTTCACATACAACATATGGATCCACTAGTGTCATTGAAATGTGTGTTCTCTTCAGAGACCACACATGGATCCACCTGTGTCATTGCATGTATGTTCTTTTTACTAACAACAACCAGATTCATTGAAATGTGTGTTCTCTGCAGAGACCACACATGGATCGACCAGTGTCATTGTATGTGTGCTATTTTTACTAACAACAACCATTGTCATTGCATGTGTGTTCATTTCACATACCACATATGGATCCACCAGTGTCATTGCATGTGTGTTCTCTTCAGAGATCACACATGGATCCACCAGTGTCAGTGCATGTGTGTTCTTGTTACCAACAACAACTAGAGTCATTGCATATGTGTTCTTTTCAGATACCACATATGGAACCACCAGTGTCATTGCATGTGTGTTCTTTTCACAATCCACCTATGGAACCACAATTGTCATTCCATGTGTGTTCTTTTTACTAACAACAACTGGAGTCATTTCATGACTGTTCTTTTCACATACCACATATGGATCCACCAGTGTCATTGAAATGTGTGTTCTCTTCAGAGACCACACATGGATCCACCAGTGTCATTGCATGTGTGTTCTTTTTACTATAAACAACCAGAGTCATTGAAATGTGTGTTCTCTTCACAGACCACACATGGATCCACCAGTGTCATTGCATGTGTGCTCTTTTTACTAACAACAACCATTGTCATTGCATGTGTGTTCTTTTCACATACCACATATGGATCCACCAGTGTCATTGCATGTGTGTTCTTGTTACTAACAACAACCAGAGTCATTGCATATGTGTTCTTTTCACATACCACATATGGATCCACCAGTGTCCTTGCATGTGTGTTCTTTTCACAATCCACCTATGGATCCACTAGTGTCATTGCATGTGTGTTCTTTTCACAATCCACCTATGGATCCACCAGTGTCATTGCATGTGTGTTATTTTTACTAACAACAAGTGAAGTCATTTCATGGCTGTTCTTTTCACATACCACATATGGATCCACTAGTGTCATTGAAATGTGTGTTCTCTTCAGAGACCACAGATGGATCCACCAGTGTCATTGCATGTGTGTTCTTTTTACTAACAACAACCAGAGTCATTGAAATGTGTGTTCTCTTCAGAGACCACACATGGATCCACCAGTGTCATTGCATGTGTGCTCTTTTTACTAACAACAACCATTGTCATTGCATGTGTGTTCTTTTCACATACCACATATGGATCCACCAGTGTCATTGCATGTGTGTTCTCTTCAGAGACCACACATGGATCCACCCGTGTCATTGCGTTTGTGTTCTTGTTACCAACAACAACCAGAGTCATTGCATATGTGTTCTTTTCACATACCACATATGGATCCACCAGTGTCATTACATGTGTGTTCTTTTCACAATCCACCTATGGATCCACCAGTGTCATTGCATGTGTGTTCTTTTTACTAACAACAACTAGATTCATTTCATGACTGTTCTTTTCACATACCACATATGGATCCACCAGTGTCATTGAAATGTGTGTTCTCTGTAGAGACCACACATGGATCCACCAGTGTCATTACATGTGTGTTCTTTTTACTAACAACAACTGGAGTCATTGCATGTGTGTTCTTTTCACATACCACATATGGATCCACTAGTGTCATTGCATGTGTGCTCTTTTCACAATCCACCTATGGATCCACCAGTGTCATTGCACGTGTGTTCTTTTTACTAACAACAACTAGAGTCATTGAAACGTGTGTTCTTTACACATACCACCTATGGATCCACCAGTGTTACTGCATGTGTGTTCTTTTCAACATTCCACCTATGGATCCACTAGTGTCATTGCATGTGTGTTCTTTCTACTAACATCAACCAGAGTTGTTGCATGTGTGTTCTTTTCACATACCACATATGGATCCACCAGTGTCATTGCATGTGTGTTCTTTTCACAATCCACCTATGGATCCACCAGTGTCATTGCATGTGTGTTCTTTTTACTAACAACAACGAGAGTCATTTCATGACTGTTCTTTTCACATACCACATATGGATCCACCAGTGTCATTGAAATCTGTGTTCTCTTTAGAGACCACACATGGATCCACCAGTGTCATTGCATGTGTGTTCTTTTTACTAACAATAACTGGAGTCATTGCATGTGTGTTCTTTTCACATACCACATACGGATCCACCAGTGTCATTGAAATGTGTGCTCTTTTTACTAACGACAACTAGTGTCATTGCATGTGTGTTCTTTTCACATACCACATATGGATCCACCAGTGTCATTGCATGTGTGTTCTCTTTAGAGACCAAACATGGATCCACCAGTGTCATTGCATGTGTGTTCTTGTTACTAACAACAACCAGAGTCATTGCATGTGTGTTCTTTTCACAAACCACATATGGATCCACCAGTGTCATTGCATGCGTGTTCTCTTCAGAGACCACACATGGATCCACCAGTGTCATTACATGTGTGTTCTTTCTACTAACAACAACTGGAGTCATTGCATGTGTGTTGTTTTCACATACCACATATGGATCCACCAGTGTCATTGCATGTGTGCTCTTTTCACAATCCACCTATGGATCCACCAGTGTCATTGCATGTGTGTTCTTTGTACTAACAACAACCAGAGTCATTCAAATGTGTGTTCTTTTCACATACCACATACGGATCCACCAGTGTCATTGCATGTGTGTTCTTTTTACTAACAACAAGTGAAGTCATTTCATGACTGTTCTTTTCACATACCACATATGGATCCACCAGTGTCATTGAAATGTGTGTTCTCTTCAGAGACCACACATGGATCCACCAGTGTCATTGCATGTATGTTCTTTTTACTAACAACAACCAGAGTCATTGAAATGTGTGTTCTCTTCAGAGACCACATATGGATCCACCAGTGTCATTGCATGTGTGCTCTTTTTACTAACAACAACCATTGTCATTGCATGTGTGCTCTTTTTACTAACAACAACCATTGTCATTGCATGTGTGTTCTTTTCACATACCACATATGGATCCACCAGTGTCATTGCATGTGTGTTCTCTTCAGAGACCACACATGGATCGACTAGTGTCATTGCATGTGTGTTCTTGTTACTAACAACAACCAGAGTCATTGCATATGTGTTCTTTTCACATACCACATATGGATCCACCAGTGTCATTGCATATGTGTTCTTTTCACAATCCACCTATGGATCCACCAGTGTCATTGCATGTGTGTTCTTTTCACAATCCACCTATGGATCCACCAGTGTCATTGCATGTGTGTTCTTTTTACTATCAAGAAGTGAAGTCATTTCATGACTGTTCTTTTCACATACAACATATGGATCCTCTAGTGTCATTGAAATGTGTGTTCTCTTCAGAGACCACACATGGATCCACCTGTGTCATTGCATGTATGTTCTTTTTACTAACAACAACCAGATTCACTGAAATGTGTGTTCTCTACAGAGACCACACATGGATCAACCAGTGTCATTGCATGTGTGCTATTTTTACTAATAACAACCATTGTCATTGCATGTGTGTTCTTTTCACATACCACATATGGATCCACCAGTGTCATTTCATGTGTGTTCTCTTCAGAGACCACACATGGATCCACCAGTGTCAGTGCATGTGTGTTCTTGTTACCAACAAGAACTAGAGTCATTGCATATGTGTTCTTTTTAGATACCACATATGGAACCACCAGTGTCATTGCATGTGTGTTCTTTTCACAATCCACCTATGGAACCACAAGTGTCATTCCATGTGTGTTCTTTTTACGAACAACAACTGGAGTCATTTCATGACTGTTCTTTTCACATACAACATATGGATCCTCTAGTGTCATTGAAATGTGTGTTCTCTTCAGAGACCACACATGGATCCACCAGTGTACTTGCATGTGTGTTCTTTTTACTAACAACAACCAGAGTCATTGAAATGTGTGTTCTCTTCAGAGACCACACATGGATCCACCAGTGTCATTGCATGTGTGCTCTTTTTACTAACAACAACCATTGTCATTGCATGTGTGTTCTTTTCACATACCACATATGGATCCACCAGTGTCATTGCATGTGTGTTCTCTTTAGAGACCACACATGGATCGACCAGTGTCATTGCATGTGTGTTCTTGTTACTAACAACAACCAGAGTCATTGCATATTTGTTCTTTTCACATACCACATATGGTTCCCCCACTGTCATTGCATGTGTGTTCTTTTCACAATCCACCTATGGATCCACTAGTGTCATTGCATGTGTGTTCTTTTCACAATCCACCTATGGATCCACCAGTGTCATTGCATGTGTGTTCTTTTTACTAACAACAAGTGAAGTCATTTCATGACTGTTCTTTTCACATACCACATATGGATCCACTAGTGTCATTGAAATGTGTGTTCTCTTCAGAGACCACACATGGATCCACCAGTGTCATTGCATGTGTGTTCTTTTTACTAACAACAACCAGAGTCATTGAAATGTGTGTTCTCTTCAAAGACCACACATGGATCCACCAGTGTCATTGCATGTGTGCTCTTTTTACTAACAACAACCATTGTCATTGCATGTGTGTTCTTTTCACATACCACATATGGATCCACCAGTGTCATTGCATGTGTGTTCTCTTCAGAGACCACACAAGGATCCACCAGTGTCATTGCATTTGTGTTCTTGTTACCAACAACAACCAGAGTCATTGCATATTTGTTCTTTTCACATACCACATATGGATCCACCAGTGTCATTACATGTGTGTTCTTTTCACAATCCACCTAAGGATCCACCAGTGTCATTCCATGTGTGTTCTTTTTACTAACAACAACTAGAGTCATTTCATGACTGTTCTTTTCACATACCACATATGGATCCACCAGTGTCATTGAAATGTGTGTTCTCTTTAGAGACCACACATGGATCCACCAGTGTCATTACATGTGTGTTCTTTTTACTAACAACAACTGGAGTTATTGCATGTGTGTTCTTTTCACATACCACATATGGATCCACTAGTGTCATTGCATGTGTGCTCTTTTCACAATCCACCTATGGATCCACCAGTGTCATTGCATGTGTGTTCTTTTTACTAACAACAACCATTGTCATTGCATGTGTGTTCTTTTCACATACCACATATGGATCCACCAGTGTCATTGCATGTGTGTTCTCTTTAGAGACCACACATGGATCGACCAGTGTCATTGCATGTGTGTTCTTGTTACCAACAACAACCAGAGTCATTGCATATTTGTTCTTTTCACATACCACATATGGTTCCCCCAGTGTCATTGCATGTGTGTTCTTTTCACAATCCACCTATGGATCCACTAGTGTCATTGCATGTGTGTTCTTTTCACAATCCACCTATGGATCCACCAGTGTCATTGCATGTGTGTTCTTTTTACTAACAACAAGTGAAGTCATTTCATGACTGTTCTTTTCACATACCACATATGGATCCACTAGTGTCATTGAAATGTGTGTTCTCTTCAGAGACCACACATGGATCCACCAGTGTCATTGCATGTGTGTTCTTTTTACTAACAACAACCAGAGTCATTGAAATGTGTGTTCTCTTCAGAGACCACACATGGATCCACCAGTGTCATTCCATGTGTGCTCTTTTTACTAACAACAACCATTGTCATTGCATGTGTGTTCTTTTCACATACCACATATGGATCCACCAGTGTCATTGCATGTGTGTTCTCTTCAGAGACCACACAAGGATCCACCAGTGTCATTGCATTTGTGTTCTTGTTACCAACAACAACCAGAGTCATTGCATATTTGTTCTTTTCACATACCACATATGGATCCACCAGTGTCATTACATGTGTGTTCTTTTCACAATCCACCTAAGGATCCACCAGTGTCATTCCATGTGTGTTCTTTTTACTAACAACAACTAGAGTCATTTCATGACTGTTCTTTTCACATACCACATATGGATCCACCAGTGTCATTGAAATGTGTGTTCTCTTTAGAGACCACACATGGATCCACCAGTGTCATTACATGTGTGTTCTTTTTACTAACAACAACTGGAGTTATTGCATGTGTGTTCTTTTCACATACCACATATGGATCCACTAGTGTCATTGCATGTGTGCTCTTTTCACAATCCACCTATGGATCCACCAGTGTCATTGCATGTGTGTTCTTTTTACTAACAACAACTAGAGTCATTGAAACGTGTGTTCTTTACACATACCACCTATGGATCCACCAGTGTTATTGCATGTGTGTTCTTTTCACAATCCACCTATGGATCCACTAGTGTCATTGCATGTGTGTTCTTTCTACTAATATCAACCAGAGTCGTTGCATGTGTGTTCTTTTCACATACCACATATGGATCCACCAGTGTCATTGCATGTGTGTTCTTTTCACAATCCACCTATGGATCCACCAGTGTCATTGCATGTGTGTTATTTTTACTAACAACAACGAGAGTCATTTCATGACTATTCTTTTCACATACCACATATGGATCCACCAGTGTCATTGCATGTGTGTTCTTTTTACTAACAATAACTGGAGTCATTGCATGTGTGTTCTTTTCACATACCACATATGGATCCACCAGTGTCATTGCATGTGTGCACTTTTCACAATCCAACTATGGATCCAACAGTGTCATTGCATTTGTGTTCTTTTTACTAACAACAACAACAAAAGTCATTGAAATGTGTGTTCTTTTCATATACCACATATGGACGCACCAGTGTCATTGCATGTGTGTTCTTTTCACAATCCACCTATGGATCCACCAGTGTGATTGCATGTGTGTTCTCTTACTAACAGCAACTGGAGTCATTTCATGATTGATCTTTTCACATACCACATATAGATCCACTAGTGTCATTGAAATGTGTGTTCTCTTTGGAGACCACACATGAATCCACCAGTGTCATTGCATGTGTGTTCTTTTTACTAACAACAACTAGAGTCATTGCATGTGTGTTCTTTTCACATACCACATATGGATCCACCAGTGTCATTGCATGTGTGCTCTTTTCACAATCCACCTATGGATCCACCAGTGTCATTGCATGTGTGTTCTTTTTACTAACAACAACCAGAGTCATTGAAATGTGTGTTCTTTTCACATACCACATATGGATCCACTAGTGTCATTGCATGTGTGTTCTTTTCACAATCCACCTATGGATCCACCAGTGTCATTGCATGTGTGTTCTTTTCAGAGACCATACATGGATCCACTAGTGTCATTGCATGTGTGTTCTTTTTAGTAACAACAACCAGTGTCATTGCATGTGTGTTCTTTTCCCAATCCACCTATGGATCAACCAGTGTCATTGCATATGTGTTCTTTTTACTGACAACAACTGGAGTCATTTCATGTGTGTTCTTTTCACGTACCACATATGGATACACCAGTGTCATTGCATGTGTGTTCTCTTCAGAGACCACACATGGATCCACCAGTGTCATTGCATGTGTGTTCTTGTTACTAACAATAACCAGAGTTATTGCATGTGTGTTCTTTTCACATACCACATATAGATCCACCAGTGTCATTACATGTGTGTTCCTTTCACATACCACCTATGGATCCACCAATGTCATTGCATGTGTGCTATTTTTACTAACAACAACTAGAGTCATTTCATGTGTGTTCTTTTCACATACCACATATGGATCCACCAGTGTCATTGCATATGTGTTCTCTTTAGAGAACACACATGGATCCACCAGTGTCATTGCATGTGTGTTCTTGTTACTAACAACAACCAAAGTCGTTGCATTTGTGTTCTTTTCACATACCACATATGGATCCACCAGTGTCATTGCATGTGTGCTCTTTTCACAATCCACCATGGATTCACCAGTGTCATTGCATGTGTGTTCTTTTTACTAACAACAACCAGAGTCATTGAAATGTGTGTTCGTTTCACATACCACATATGGATCCACCAGTGTCATTGCATGTGTGTTCTTTTCACAATCCACCTATGGATCCAACAGTGTCATTGCATGTGTGTTCTTTTTAGAGACCATACATGGATCCACCAGTGTCACTGCATGTGTGTTCTTCTTACTAACAACAACCAGTTGCATTGCATGTGTGTTCTTTTCACAATCCACCTACGGATCCACCAGTGTCATTGCTTGTGTGTTCTTATTACTAACAACCAAAGTCATTGCATGTGTGTTATTTTCACATACCACATATGGATCCACCAGTGTCATTGCATGTGTGTTCTTTTTACTAACAACAACTGGAGTCATTTCATGTGTGTTCTTTTCACATACCACATATGGATCCACAAGTGTCATTGCATGAGTATTCTCTTCAGAGACCACACATGGATCCACCAGTGTCATTGCATGTGTGTTCTTTTTACTAACAACCAGAGTCATTGCATGTGTGTTATTTTCACATACCACATATGGATCCACTAGTGTCATTGCATGTGTGTTCTTTTTACTAATAACAACTGGAGTCATTGCATGTGTGTTCTTTTCACATACCACATATGGATCCACCAGTGTCATTGCATGTGTGTTCTTTTCACAGTCCACACATGGATCCACCTGTGTCATTGCATGTGTGTTCTTTTTACTTACAACAACTGGAGTCATTGCATGTGTGTTCTTTTCACATACCACATATGGATCCACTAGCGTCATTACGTGTGTGCTCTTTTCACAATCCACCTATGGATCCACAAGTGTCATTACATGTGTGTTCTTTTTACTAACAACAACTAGAGTCATTGAAATGTGTGTTATTTTCACATACCACATATGGATCCACCAGTGTCATTGCATGTGTGTTCTTTTCACAATCCACCTATGGATCCACCAGTGTCATTGCATGTGTGTTCTTGTTACTAACAATAACCAGAGTTATTGCACGTGTGTTCTTTTCACATACCACATATAGATCCACCAGTGTCATTGCATTTGTGTTCTTTTCACATACCACCTATGGGTCCACCAGTGTCATTGCATGTGTGCTATTTTTACTAACAAGAACTAGAGTCATTTCATGTGTGTTCTTTTCACATACCACATATGGATCCACCAGTGTCATTGCATATGTGTTCTCTTTAGAGACCACACATGGATCCACCAGTGTCATTGCATGTGTGTTCTTGTTACTAACAACAACCAGAGTCGTTGCATTTGTGTTCTTTTCACATACCACATATGGATCCACCAGTGTCATTGGATGTGTGTTCTTTTCACAATCCACCTATGGATCCAACAGTGTCAATGCATGTGTGTTCTTTTTAGAGACCATACATGGATCCACCAGTGTCATTGCATGTGTGTTCTTCTTACTAACAACAACCAGTTGCATTGCATGTGTGTTCTTTTCACAATCCACCTACGGATCCACCAGTGTCATTGCCTGTGTGTTCTTTTTACTAACAACCAGAGTCATTGCATGTGTGTTATTTTCACATACCACATATGGATCCACCAGTGTCATTGCATGTGTGTTCTTTTTACTAACAACAACTGGAGTCATTTCATGTGTGTTCTTTTCACATACCACATATGGATCCACCAGTGTCATTGCATTAGTATTCTCTTCAGAGACCACACATGGATCCACCAGTGTCATTGCATGTGTGTTCTTTTTACTAACAACCAGAGTCATTGCATGTGTGTTATTTTCACATACCACATATGGATCCACTAGTGTCATTGCATGTGTGTTCTTTTTACTAATAACAACTGGAGTCATTGCATGTGTGTTCTTTTCACATACCACATATGGATCCACTAGTATCATTGCATGTGTGTTCTTTTCACAGTCCACACATGGATCCACCAGTGTCATTGCATGTGTGTTCTTTTTACTTACAACAACTGGAGTCATTGCATGTGTGTTCTTTTCACGTACCACATATGTATCCACTAGAGTCATTGCGTGTGTGCTCTTTTCACAATCCACCTATGGATCCACCAGTGTCATTACATGTGTGTTCTTTTTACTAACAACAACCAGAGTCATTGAAATGTGTGTTCTTTTCACATACCACATATGGATCCACCAGTGTCATTGCATGTGTGTTCTTTTCACAATCCACCTATGGATCCACCAGTGTCATTGCATGTGTGCTCTTTTTACTAACAACAACCAGACTCATTGCGTGTGTGTTCTCTTCACAGAACACACATGGATCCACCAGTGCCATTGCATGTGTGTTCTTTGCACAATCCACCTATGGATCCACAAGTGTCATTGCATGTGTGTTCTTTTTACTAACAACAACCAGAGTCATTTCATGACTATTCTTTTCACATACCACATATGGATCCACCAGTGTCATTGAAATGTGTGTTCTCTTCAGAGACCACACATGGATCCACTAGTGTCATTTGATGTGTGTTCTTTTTACTAACAACAACTGGAGTCATTGCATGTGTGTTCTTTTCACATACCACATATGGATCCACCAGTGTCATTGCATGTGTGCTCTTTTCAAAATCCACCTATGGATCCACCAGTGTCATTGCATGTGTGTTCTTTTTACTAACAACAACCAAAGTCATTGAAATGTGTGTTCTTTTCACATACCACATATGGACCCACCAGTGTCATTGCATGTGTGTTCTTTTCACAATCCACCTATGGAACCACAAGTGTCATTGCATGTGTGCTCTTTTTACTAACAACAACCAGAGTCATTGCATGTGTGTTCTCTTCAGAGACCACACATGGATCCACCAATGTCATTGCATGTGTGTTCTTTTCACAATCCACCTATGGATCCACTAGTGTCATTGCATGTGTGTTCTTTTTACTAACAACAACTAGAGTCATTTCACGACTGTTCTTTTCACATACCACATATGGATCCACCAGTGTCATTGAAATGAGTGTTCTCTTCACAAACCACACATGGATCCACTAGTGTCATTGCGTGTGTGTTATTTTTACTAACAACAACTAGAGTCATTGCATGTGTGTTCTTTTCACGTACCACATATGGATCCACTAGTGTCATTGCATGTGTGCTCTTTTCACAATCCACACATGGATCCACCAGTGTCATTGCATGTGTGTTTGTTTTACTAACAACAACTGGAGTCATTGAAATGTGTGTTCTTTTCACATACCACCAATGGATCCACAAGTGTCATTGCATGTGTGTTATTTTCACAATCCACCAATGGATCCACTAGTTTCATTGCATGTGTGTTATTTTTACTAACAACAACCAGATTCATTGCATGTGTGTTCTCTTCACATACCACATATGGATCCACCAGTGTCATTTCATGTGTGTTCTTTTCACAATCCACCTATGGATCCACCAGTGTGATTGCATGTGTGTTCTCTTTACTAACAACAACTGGAGTCATTTCATTATTGTTCTTTTCACATACCACATATGGATCCACCAGTGTCAATGCGTGTGTGCTCTTTTCACAATCACCTATGGATCCACCAGTGTCATTACATGTGTGTTCTTTTTACTAACAACAACCAGAGTCATTGAAATGTGTGTTCTTTTCACATATCACATATGGATCCACCAGTGTCATTGCATGTGTGTTCTTTTCACAATCCACCTATGGATCCACCAGTGTCATTGCATGTGTGATCTTTTTACTAACAACAACCAGACTCATTGCGTGTGTGTTCTCTTCACAGAACACACATGGATCCACCAGTGCCATTGCATGTGTGTTCTTTTCACAATCCACCTATGGAGCCACCAGGGTCATTGCATGTGTGTTCTTTTTACTAACAACAACCAGAGTCATTTCATGACTATTCTTTTCACATACCACATATGGATCCACCAGTGTCATTGAAATGTGTGTTCTCTTCAGAAACCACACATGGATCCACTAGTGTCATTTGATGTGTGTTCTTTTTACTAACAACAACTAGAGTCATTGAAATGTGTGTTCTTTTCACATACCACATATGGATCCACCAGTGTCATTGCATGTGTGTTCTTTTCACAATCCACCTATGGATCCACCAGTGTCATTGCATGTGTGTTCTTGTTACTAACAATAACCAGAGTTATTGCATGTGTGTTCTTTTCACATACAACATATAGATCCACCAGTGTCATTGCATGTGTGTTCTTTTCACATACCACCTATGTATCCACGAGTGTCATTGCATGTGTGCTATTTTTACTAACAAGAACTAGAGTCATTTCATGTGTGTTCTTTTCACATACCACATATGGATCCACCAGTGTCATTGCATATGTGTTCTCTTTAGAGACCACACATGGATCCACCAGTGTCATTGCATGTGTGTTCTTGTTACTAACAACAACCAGAGTCATTGCATTTGTGTTCTTTTCACATACAACATATGGATCCACCAGTGTCATTGCATGTCTGCTCTTTTCACAATCCACCATGGATTCACCAGTGTCATTGCATGTGTTTTCTTTTTACTATCAACAACCAGAGTCATTGAAATGTGTGTTCGTTTCACATACCACATATGGATCCACCAGTGTCATTGCATGTGTGTTCTTTTCACAATCCACCTATGGATCCAACAGTGTCATTGCATGTGTGTTCTTTTCAGAGACCATACATGGATCCACCAGTGTCATTGCATGTGTGTTCTTCTTACTAACAACAACCAGTTGTATTGCATGTGTGTTCTTTTCACAATCCACCTACGGATCCACCCGTGTCATTGCCTGTGTGTTCTTTTTACTAACAACCAGAGTCATTGCATGTGTGTTATTTTCACATACCACATATGGATCCACCAGTGTCATTGCATGTGTGTTCTTTTTACTAACAACAACTGGAGTCATTTCATGTGTGTTCTTTTCACATACCACATATGGATCCACCAGTGTCATTGCATTAGTATTCTCTTCAGAGACCACACATGGATCCACCAGTGTCATTGCATGGGTGTTCTTTTTACTAACAACCAGAGTCATTAAATGTGTGTTATTTTCACATACCACATATGGATCCACTAGTGTCATTGCATGTGTGTTCTTTTTACTAATAACAACTGGAGTCATTGCATGTGTGTTCTTTTCACATACCACATATGGATCCACCAGTGTCATTGCATGTGTGTTCTTTTCACAGTCCACACATGGATCCACCAGTGTCATTGCATGTATGTTCTTTTTACTAACAACCAGAGTCATTGCATGTGTGTTATTTTCACATACCACATATGGATCCACTAGTGTCATGGCATGTGTGTTCTTTTTACCAATAACAACTGGAGTCATTGCATGTGTGTTCTTTTCACATACACATATGGATCCACCAGTGTCATTGCATGTGCGTTCTTTTCACAGTCCACACATGGATCCACCAGTGTCATTGCATGTGTGTTATTTTTACTTACTACAACTGGAGTCATTGCATGTGTGTTCTTTTCACATACCACATATGGATCCACTCGTGTCATTGCGTGTGTGCTCTTTTCACAATCCACCTATGGATCCACCAGTGTCATTACATGTGTGTTCTTTTTACTAACAACAACCAGAGTCATTGAAATGTGTGTTCTTTTCACATACCACATATGGATCCACTAGTGTCATTGCGTGTGTGCTCTTTTCACAATCCACCTATGGATCCACCAGTGTCATTGCATGTGTGCTCTTTTTACTAACAACAACCAGACTCATTGCGTGTGTGTTCTCTTCATAGAACACACATGGATCCACCAGTGCCATTGCATGTGTGTTCTTTTCACAATCCACCTATGGATCCACCAGTGTCATTGCATGTGTGTTCTTTTTACTAACAACAACCAGAGTGATTTCATGACTATTCTTTTCACATACCACATATGGATCCACCAGTGTCATTGAAATGTGTGTTCTCTTCAGAGACCACACATGGATCCACTAGTGTCATTTGATGTGTGTTCTTTTTAGTAACAACAACTGGAGTCATTGCATGTGTGTTCTTTTCACATACCACATATGGATCCACCAGTGTCATTGCATGTGTGCTCTTTTCAAAATCCACCTATGGATCCACCAGTGTCATTGCATGTGTGTTCTTTTTACTAACAACAACCAATGTCATTGAAATGTGTGTTCTTTTCACATACCACATATGGACCCACCAGTGTCATTGCATGTGTGTTCTTTTCACAATCCACCTATGGAACCACAAGTGTCATTGCATGTGTGCTCTTTTTACTAACAACAACCAGAGTCATTGCATGTGTGTTCTCTTCAGAGACCACACATGGATCCACCAGTGTCATTGCATGTGTGTTCTTTTCACAATCCACCTATGGATCCACCAGTGTCATTGCATGTGTGTTCTTTTTACTAACAACAACTAGAGTCATTTCACGACTGTTCTTTTCACATACCACATATGGATCCACCAGTGTCATTGAAATGTGTGTTCTCTTCACAAACCACACATGGATCCACTAGTGTCATTGCATCTGTGTTATTTTTACTAACAACAGCTAGAGTCATTGCATGTGTGTTCTTTTCACGTACCACATATGGATCCACTAGTGTCATTGCATGTGTGCTCTTTTCACAATCCACACATGGATCCACCAGTGTCATTCCATGTGTGTTTGTTTTACTAACAACAACTGGAGTCATTGAAATGTGTGTTCTTTTCACATACCACCAATGGATCCACCAGTGTCATTGCATGTGTGTTCTTTTCACAATCCACCAATGGATCCACTAGTTTCATTGCATGTGTGTTATTTTTACTAACAACAACCAGAGTCATTGGATGTGTGTTCTCTTCACATACCACATATGGATCCACCAGTGTCATTTCATGTGTGTTCTTTTCACAATCCACCTATGGATCCACCAGTGTGATTGCATGTGTGTTCTCTTTACTAACAACAACTGGAGTCATTTCATGATTGTTCTTTTCACATACCACATATGGATCCACCAGTGTCAATGCGTGTGTGCTCTTTTCACAATCACCTATGGATCCACCAGTGTCATTACATGTGTGTTCTTTTTACTAACAACAACTAGAGTCATTGAAATGTGTGTTCTTTTCACATATCACATATGGATCCACATGTGTCATTGCATGTGTGTTCTTTTCACAATCCACCTATGGATCCACCAGTGTCATTGCATGTGTGCTCTTTTTACTAACAACAACCAGACTCATTGCGTGTGTGCTCTCTTCACAGAACACACATGGATCCACCAGTGACATTGCATGTGTGTTCTTTTCACAATCCACCTATGGATCCACCAGGGTCATTGCATGTGTGTTCTTTTTACTAACAACAACCAGAGTCATTTCATGACTATTCTTTTCACATACCACATATGGATCCACCAGTGTCATTGAAATGTGTGTTCTCTTCAGAGACCACACATGGATCCACTAGTGTCATTTGATGTGTGTTCTTTTTACTAACAACAACTAGAGTCATTGAAATGTGTGTTCTTTTCACATACCACATATGGATCCACCAGTGTCAGTGCATGTGTGTTCTTTTCACAATCCACCTATGGATCCACCAGTGTCATTGCATGTGTGTTCTTGTTACTAACAATAACTAGAGGTATTGCATGTGTGTTCTTTTCACATACCACATATAGATCCACCAGTGTCATTGCATGTGTGTTCTTTTCACATACCACCTATGTATCCACGAGTGTCATTGCATGTGTGTTATTTTTACTAACAAGAACTAGAGTCATTTCATGTGTGTTCTTTTCACATACCACATATGGATCCACCAGTGTCATTGCATATGTGTTCTCTTTAGAGACCACACATGGATCCACCAGTGTCATTGCATGTGTGTTCTTGTTACTAACAACAACCAGAGTCGTTGCATTTGTGTTCTTTTCACATACAACATATGGATCCACCAGTGTCATTGCATGTGTGCTCTTTTCACAATCCACCATGGATTCACCAGTGTCATTGCATGTGTGTTCTTTTTACTAACAACAACCAGAGTCAGTGAAATGTGTGTTCGTTTCACATACCACATATGGATCCACCAGTGTCATTGCATGTGTGTTCTTTTCACAATCCACCTATGGATCCAACAGTGTCATTGCATGTGTGTTCTTTTTAGAGACCATACATGGATCCACCAGTGTAATTGCATGTGTGTTCTTCTTACTAACAACAACCAGTATCATTGCATGTGTGTTCTTTTCACAATCCACCTACGGATCCACCAGTGTCATTGCCTGTGTGTTCTTTTTACTAACAACCAGAGCCATTGCATGTGTGTTATTTTCACATACCACATATGGATCCACCAGTGTCATTGCATGTGTGTTCTTTTTACTAACAACAACTGGAGTCATTTCATGTGTGTTCTTTTCACATACCACATATGGATCCACCAGTGTCATTGCATTAGTATTCTCTTCAGAGACCACACATGGATCCACCAGTGTCATTGCATGTATGTTCTTTTTACTAACAACCAGAGTCATTGCATGTGTGTTATTTTCACATACCACATATGGATCCACTAGTGTCATTGCATGTGTGTTCTTTTTACTAATAACAACTGGGAGTCATTGCATGTGTGTTCTTTTCACATACCACATATGGATCCACCAGTGTCATTGCATGTGCGTTCTTTTCACAGTCCACACATGGATCCACCAGTGTCATTGCATGTGTGTTCTTTTTACTTACAACAACTGGAGTCATTGTATGTGTGTTCTTTTCACATACCACATATGGATCCACTAGTGTCATTGCGTGTGTGCTCTTTTCACAATCCACCTATGGATCCACCAGTGTCATTACATGTGTGTTCTTTTTACTAACAACAACCAGAGTCATTGAAATGTGTGTTCTTTTCACATACCACATATGGATCCACCAGTGTCATTGCATGTGTGTTCTTTTCACAATCCACCTATGGATCCACCAGTGTCATTGCATGTGTGCTCTTTTTACTAACAACAACCAGACTCATTGCGTGTGTGTTCTCTTCACAGAACACACATGGATCCACCAGTGCCATTGCATGTGTGTTCTTTTCACAATCCACCTATGGATCCACCAGTGTCATTGCATGTGTGTTCTTTTTACTAACAACAACCAGAGTGATTTCATGACTATTCTTTTCACATACCACATATGGATCCACCAGTGTCATTGAAATGTGTGTTCTCTTCAGAGACCACACATGGATCCACTAGTGTCATTTGATGTGTGTTCTTTTTACTAACAACAACTGGAGTCATTGCATGTGTGTTCTTTTCACATACCACATATGGATCCACCAGTGTCATTGCATGTGTGCTCTTTTCAAAATCCACCTATGGATCCACCAGTGTCATTGCATGTGTGTTCTTTTTACTAACAACAACCAAAGTCATTGAAATGTGTGTTCTTTTCACATACCACATATGGACCCACCAGTGTCATTGCATGTGTGTTCTTTTCACAATCCACCTATGGAACCACAAGTGTCATTGCATGTGTGCTCTTTTTACTAACAACAACCAGAGTCATTGCATGTGTGTTCTCTTCAGAGACCACACATGGATCCACCAGTGTCATTGCATGTGTGTTCTTTTCACAATCCACCTATGGATCCACCAGTGTCATTGCATGTGTGTTCTTTTTACTAACAACAACTAGAGTCATTTCACGACTGTTCTTTTCACATACCACATATGGATCCACCAGTGTCATTGAAATGTGTGTTCTCTTCACAAACCACACATGGATCCACTAGTGTCATGGCATGTGTGTTATTTTTACTAACAACAGCTAGAGTCATTGCATGTGTGTTCTTTTCACGTACCACATATGGATCCACTAGTGTCATTGCATGTGTGCTCTTTTCACAATCCACACATGGATCCACCAGTGTCATTGCATGTGTGTTTGTTTTACTAACAACAACTGGAGTCATTGAAATGTGTGTTCTTTTCACATACCACCAATGGATCCACCAGTGTCATTGCATGTGTGTTATTTTCACAATCCACCAATGGATCCACTAGTTTCATTGCATGTGTGTTATTTTTACTAACAACAACCAGAGTCATTGCATGTGTGTTCTCTTCACATACCACATATGGATCCACCAGTGTCATTGCATGTGTGTTATTTTCACAATCCACCTATGGATACACCAGTGTGATTGCATGTGTGTTCTCTTTACTAACAACAACTCGAGTCATTTCATGATTGTTCTTTTCACATACCACATATGGATCCACCAGTTTCAATGTGTGTGTGCTCTTTTCACAATCACCTATGGATCCACCAGTGTCATTACATGTGTGTTCTTTTTACTAACAACAACCAGAGTCATTGAAATGTGTGTTCTTTTCACATACCACATATGGATCCACCAGTGTCATTGCATGTGTGTTCTTTTCACAATCCACCTATGGATCCAGCAGTGTCATTGCAGGTGTGCTCTTTTTACTAACAACCAGACTCATTGCGTGTGTGTTCTCTTCACATAACACACATGGATCCACCAGTGCCATTGCATGTGTGTTCTTTTCACAATCCACCTATGGATCCACCAGGGTCATTGCATGTGTGTTCTTTTTACTAACAACAACCAGAGTCATTTCATGACTATTCTTTTCACATACCACATATGGATCCACCAGTGTCATTGAAATGTGTGTTCTCTTCAGAGACCACACATGGATCCACTAGTGTCATTTGATGTATGTTCTTTTTACTAACAACAACTGGAGTCATTGCATGTGTGTGTTTTCACATACCACATATGGATCCACGAGTGTCATTGCATGTGTGATCTTTTCAAAATCCACCTATGGATCCACCAGTGTCATTGCATGTGTGTTCTTTTTACTAACAACAACCAAATTCATTGAAATGTGTGTTCTTTTCACATACCACATATGGACCCACCAGTGTCATTGCATGTGTGTTCTTTTCACAATCCACCTATGGATCCACAAGTGTCATTGCATGTGTGCTCTTTTTACTAACAACAAGCAGAGTCATTGCATGTGTGTTCTCTTCAGAGACCACACATGGATCCACCAGTGTCATTACATGTGTGTTCTTTTCACAATCCACCTATGGATCCACTAGTGTCATTGCATGTGTGTTCTTATTACTAACAACAATTGGAGTGATTTCACGACTGTTCTTTTCACATACCACATATGGATCCACCAGTGTCATTGAAATGTGTGTTATCTTCACAAACCACACATGGATCCACCAGTGTCATTGCATGTGTGTTCTTTTTAGTAACAACAACTAGAGTCATTGCATGTGTGTTCTTTTCACAATCCACCTATGGATCCACCAGTGTCATTGCATGTGTGTTCTCTTTACTAACAACAACTGGAGTCATTTCATGGTTGTTCTTTTCACATACCACATATGGATCCACCAGTGTCATTGAAATGTGTGTTCTCTTTAGAGACCACACATGAATCCACCAGTGTCATTGCATGTGTGTTCTTTTTACTAACAACAACTGGAGTCATTGCATGTGTGTTCTCTTTACTAACAACAACTGGAGTCATTTCATGATTGTTCTTTTCACATACCACATATGGATCCACCAGTTTCAATGTGTGTGTGCTCTTTTCACAATCACCTATGGATCCACCAGTGTCATTACATGTGTGTTCTTTTTACTAACAACAACCAGAGTCATTGAAATGTGTGTTCTTTTCACATACCACATATGGATCCACCAGTGTCATTGCATGTGTGTTGTTTTCACAATCCACCTATGGATCCAGCAGTGTCATTGCATGTGTGCTCTTTTTACTAACAACAACCAGACTCATTGCGTGTGTGTTCTCTTCACAGAACACACATGGATCCACCAGTGCCATTGCATGTGTGTTCTTTTCACAATCCACCTATGGATCCACCAGGGTCATTGCATGTGTGTTCTTTTTACTAACAACAACCAGAGTCATTTCATGACTATTCTTTTCACATACCACATATGGATCCACCAGTGTCATTGAAATGTGTGTTCTCTTCAGAGACCACACATGGATCCACTAGTGTCATTTGATGTATGTTCTTTTTACTAACAACAACTGGAGTCATTGCATGTGTGTTCTTTTCACATACCACATATGGATCCACCAGTGTCATTGCATGTGTGATCTATTCAAAATCCACCTATGGATCCACCAGTGTCATTGCATGTGTGTTCTTTTTACTAACAACAACCAAATTCATTGAAATGTGTGTTCTTTTCACATACCACATATGGACCCACCAGTGTCATTGCATGTGTGTTCTTTTCACAATCCACC
The DNA here is from genome assembly GCA_916181665.1 of Avena sativa. Classification (NCBI taxonomy): domain Eukaryota; kingdom Viridiplantae; phylum Streptophyta; class Magnoliopsida; order Poales; family Poaceae; genus Avena; species Avena sativa. The sequence goes on from OV702290.1 coordinate 36,512,799, forward strand.
TATGGATCCACAAGTGTCATTGCATGTGTGCTCTTTTTACTAACAACAAGCAGAGTCATTGCATGTGTGTTCTCTTCAGAGACCACACATGGATCCACCAGTGTCATTGCATGTGTGTTCTTTTCACAATCCACCTATGGATCCACCAGTGTCATTGCATGTGTGTTCTTATTACTAACAACAATTGGAGTCATTCCACGACTGTTCTTTTCACATACCAGATATGGATCCACCAGTGTCATTGAAATGTGTGTTCTCTTCACAAACCACACATGGATCGACCAATGTCATTGCATGTGTGTTCTTTTTAGTAACAACAACTAGAGTCATTGCATGTGTGTTCTTTTCACAATCCACCTATGGATCCACTAGTGTGATTGCATGTGTGTTCTCTTTACTAACAACAACTGGAGTCATTTCATGGTTGTTCTTTTCACATACCACATATGGATCCACCAGTGTCATTGAAATGTGTGTTCTCGTTAGAGACCACACATGAATCCACCAGTGTCATTGCATGTGTGTTCTTTTTACTAACAACAACTGGAGCCATTGCATGTGTGTTCTTTTCACATACCACATATAGATCCACTAGTGTCATTGCATGTGTGTTCTTTTCACAATCCACACATGGATCCACCAGTGTCATTGCATGTGTGTTCTTTTTACTAACAACACCTGGAGTCATTGCATGTGTGTTCTTTTCACATACCACATATGGATCCACCAGTGTAATTGCATGTGTGCTCTTTTCACAATCCACCTATGGATACACCAGTATCATTGCATGTGTGTTCTTTTTACTAACAACAACCAGAGTCATTGAAATGTGTGTTCTTTTCACATACCACATATGGATCCACCGGTGTCATTGCATGTGTGTTCTTTTCACAATCCACTTATGGATCCGCCAGTGTCATTGCATGCGTGTTCTTTTCAGAGACCATACGTGGATCCACCAGTGTCATTGCATGTGTGTTCTTTTTACTAACAACAACCAGTGTCATTGCATGTGTGTTTTTTTCACAATCCACCTATGGATCCACCAGTGTCATTGCATGTGTGTTCTTTTTACTAACAACAATCAGAGTCAGTGCATGTGTGTTATTTTCACATACTACATATGGATCCACTAGTGTCATTGCATGTGTGTTCTTTTTACTGACAACAACTGGAGTCATTTCATGTGTGTTCTTTTCACATACCACAAATGGATCCACCAGTGTCATTGCATGTGTGTTCTCTTCAGAGACCACACATGGATCCACCAGTGTCATTGCATGTGTGTTCTTGTTACTAACAACAACCAGAGTTATTGCATGTGTGTTCTTTTCACATACCACATATGGATCCACCAGTGTCATTGCATGTGTGTTCTTTTCACATACCACCTATGGATCCACCAGTGTCATTGCATGTGTGCTATTTTTACTAACAACAACTAGAGTCATTTCATGTGTGTTCTTTTCACATACCACATATGGATCCACCAGTCTCATTGCATATGTGTTCTCTTTAGAGACCACACATGGATCCACCAGTGTCATTACATGTGTGTTCTTGTTACTAACAACAACCAGTGCCATTGCATGTGTGTTCTTTTCACAATCCACCTATGGATCCACCAGTGTCATTGCATGTGTGTTCTTTTTACTAACAACAACCAGAGTGATTTCATGACTATTCTTTTCACATACCACATATGGATCCACCAGTGTCATTGAAATGTGTGTTCTCTTCAGAGACCACACATGGATCCACTAGTGTCATTTGATGTGTGTTCTTTTTACTAACAACAACTGGAGTCATTGCATGTGTGTTCTTTTCACATACCACATATGGATCCACCAGTGTCATTGCATGTGTGCTCTTTTCAAAATCCACCTATGGATCCACCAGTGTCATTGCATGTGTGTTCTTTTTACTAACAACAACCAATGTCATTGAAATGTGTGTTCTTTTCACATACCACATATGGACCCACCAGTGTCATTGCATGTGTGTTCTTTTTACTAACAACAACCAATGTCATTGAAATGTGTGTTCTTTTCACATACCACATATGGACCCACCAGTGTCATTGCATGTGTGTTCTTTTCACAATCCACCTATGGAACCACAAGTGTCATTGCATGTGTGCTCTTTTTACTAACAACAACCAGAGTCATTGCATGTGTGTTCTCTTCAGAGACCACACATGGATCCACCAGTGTCATTGCATGTGTGTTCTTTCCACAATCCACCTATGGATCCACCAGTGTCATTGCATGTGTGTTCTTTTTACTAACAACAACTAGAGTCATTTCACAACTGTTCTTTTCACATACCACATATGGATCCACCAGTGTCATTGAAATGTGTGTTCTCTTCACAAACCACACATGGATCCACTAGTGTCATGGCATGTGTGTTATTTTTACTAACAACAGCTAGAGTCATTGCATGTGTGTTCTTTTCACGTACCACATATGGATCCACTAGTGTCATTGCATGTGTGCTCTTTTCACAATCCACACATGGATCCACCAGTGTCATTGCATGTGTGTTTGTTTTACTAACAACAACTGGAGTCATTGAAATGTGTGTTCTTTTCACATACCACCAATGGATCCACCAGTGTCATTGCATGTGTGTTATTTTCACAATCCACCAATGGATCCACTAGTTTCATTGCATGTGTGTTATTTTTACTAACAACAACCAGAGTCATTGCATGTGTGTTCTCTTCACATACCACATATGGATCCACCAGTGTCATTGCATGTGTGTTATTTTCACAATCCACCTATGGATACACCAGTGTGATTGCATGTGTGTTCTCTTTACTAACAACAACTCGAGTCATTTCATGATTGTTCTTTTCACATACCACATATGGATCCACCAGTTTCAATGTGTGTGTGCTCTTTTCACAATCACCTATGGATCCACCAGTGTCATTACATGTGTGTTCTTTTTACTAACAACAACCAGAGTCATTGAAATGTGTGTTCTTTTCACATACCACATATGGATCCACCAGTGTCATTGCATGTGTGTTCTTTTCACAATCCACCTATGGATCCAGCAGTGTCATTGCAGGTGTGCTCTTTTTACTAACAACCAGACTCATTGCGTGTGTGTTCTCTTCACATAACACACATGGATCCACCAGTGCCATTGCATGTGTGTTCTTTTCACAATCCACCTATGGATCCACCAGGGTCATTGCATGTGTGTTCTTTTTACTAACAACAACCAGAGTCATTTCATGACTATTCTTTTCACATACCACATATGGATCCACCAGTGTCATTGAAATGTGTGTTCTCTTCAGAGACCACACATGGATCCACTAGTGTCATTTGATGTATGTTCTTTTTACTAACAACAACTGGAGTCATTGCATGTGTGTGTTTTCACGTACCACATATGGATCCACGAGTGTCATTGCATGTGTGATCTTTTCAAAATCCACCTATGGATCCACCAGTGTCATTGCATGTGTGTTCTTTTTACTAACAACAACCAAATTCATTGAAATGTGTGTTCTTTTCACATACCACATATGGACCCACCAGTGTCATTGCATGTGTGTTCTTTTCACAATCCACCTATGGATCCACAAGTGTCATTGCATGTGTGCTCTTTTTACTAACAACAAGCAGAGTCATTGCATGTGTGTTCTCTTCAGAGACCACACATGGATCCACCAGTGTCATTACATGTGTGTTCTTTTCACAATCCACCTATGGATCCACCAGTGTCATTGCATGTGTGTTCTTATTACTAACAACAATTGGAGTTATTTCACGACTGTTCTTTTCACATACCACATATGGATCCACCAGTGTCATTGAAATGTGTGTTATCTTCACAAACCACACATGGATCCACCAGTGTCATTGCATGTGTGTTCTTTTTAGTAACAACAACTAGAGTCATTGCATGTGTGTTCTTTTCACAATCCACCTATGGATCCACCAGTGTCATTGAAATGTGTGTTCTCTTTAGAGACCACACATGAATCCACCAGTGTCATTGCATGTGTGTTCTTTTTACTAACAACAACTGGAGTCATTGCATGTGTGTTTTCTTTACTAACAACAACTGGAGTCATTTCATGATTGTTCTTTTCACATACCACATATGGATCCACCAGTTTCAATGTGTGTGTGCTCTTTTCACAATCACCTATGGATCCACCAGTGTCATTACATGTGTGTTCTTTTTACTAACAACAACCAGAGTCATTGAAATGTGTGTTCTTTTCACATACCACATATGGATCCACCAGTGTCATTGCATGTGTGTTCTTTTCACAATCCACCTATGGATCCAGCAGTGTCATTGCATGTGTGCTCTTTTTACTAACAACAACCAGACTCATTGCGTGTGTGTTCTCTTCACAGAACACACATGGATCCACCAGTGCCATTGCATGTGTGTTCTTTTCACAATCCACCTATGGATCCACTAGGGTCATTGCATGTGTGTTCTTTTTACTAACAACAACCAGAGTCATTTCATGACTATTCTTTTCACATACCACATATGGATCCACCAGTGTCATTGAAATGTGTGTTCTCTTCAGAGACCACACATGGATCCACTAGTGTCATTTGATGTATGTTCTTTTTACAAACAACAACTGGAGTCATTGCATGTGTGTTCTTTTCACATACCACATATGGATCCACCAGTGTCATTGCATGTGTGATCTATTCAAAATCCACCTATGGATCCACCAGTGTCATTGCATGTGTGTTCTTTTTACTAACAACAACCAAATTCATTGAAATGTGTGTTCTTTTCACATACCACATATGGACCCACCAGTGTCATTGCATGTGTGTTCTTTTCACAATCCACCTATGGATCCACAAGTGTCATTGCATGTGTGCTCTTTTTACTAACAACAAGTAGAGTCATTGCATGTGTGTTCTCTTCAGAGACCACACATGGATCCACCAGTGTCATTGCATGTGTGTTCTTTTCACAATCCACCTATGGATCCACCAGTGTCATTGCATGTGTGTTCTTATTACTAACAACAATTGGAGTCATTCCACGACTGTTCTTTTCACATACCAGATATGGATCCACCAGTGTCATTGAAATGTGTGTTCTCTTCACAAACCACACATGGATCCACCAATGTCATTGCATGTGTGTTCTTTTTAGTAACAACAACTAGAGTCATTGCATGTGTGTTCTTTTCACAATCCACCTATGGATCCACTAGTGTGATTGCATGTGTGTTCTCTTTACTAACAACAACTGGAGTCATTTCATGGTTGTTCTTTTCACATACCACATATGGATCCACCAGTGTCATTGAAATGTGTGTTCTCGTTAGAGACCACACATGAATCCACCAGTGTCATTGCATGTGTGTTCTTTTTACTAACAACAACTGGAGCCATTGCATGTGTGTTCTTTTCACATACCACATATAGATCCACTAGTGTCATTGCATGTGTGTTCTTTTCACAATCCACACATGGATCCACCAGTGTCATTGCATGTGTGTTCTTTTTACTAACAACACCTGGAGTCATTGCATGTGTGTTCTTTTCACATACCACATATGGATCCACCAGTGTAATTGCATGTGTGCTCTTTTCACAATCCACCTATGGATCCACCAGTATCATTGCATGTGTGTTCTTTTTACTAACAACAACCAGAGTCATTGAAATGTGTGTTCTTTTCACATACCACATATGGATCCACCGGTGTCATTGCATGTGTGTTCTTTTCACAATCCACTTATGGATCCGCCAGTGTCATTGCATGCGTGTTCTTTTCAGAGACCATACGTGGATCCACCAGTGTCATTGCATGTGTGTTCTTTTTACTAACAACAACCAGTGTCATAGCATGTGTGTTTTTTTCACAATCCACCTATGGATCCACCAGTGTCATTGCATGTGTGTTCTTTTTACTAACAACAATCAGAGTCAGTGCATGTGTGTTATTTTCACATACTACATATGGATCCACTAGTGTCATTGCATGTGTGTTCTTTTTACTGACAACAACTGGAGTCATTTCATGTGTGTTCTTTTCACATACCACAAATGGATCCACCAGTGTCATTGCATGTGTGTTCTCTTCAGAGACCACACATGGATCCACCAGTGTCATTGCATGTGTGTTCTTGTTACTAACAACAACCAGAGTTATTGCATGTGTGTTCTTTTCACATACCACATATGGATCCACCAGTGTCATTGCATGTGTGTTCTTTTCACATACCACCTATGGATCCACCAGTGTCATTGCATGTGTGCTATTTTTACTAACAACAACTAGAGTCATTTCATGTGTGTTCTTTTCACATACCACATATGGATCCACCAGTCTCATTGCATATGTGTTCTCTTTAGAGACCACACATGGATCCACCAGTGTCATTACATGTGTGTTCTTGTTACTAACAACAACCAGAGTCATTGCATGTGTGTTCTTTTCACATACCACGTATGGATCCACCAGTGTCATTGCATGTGTGCTCTTTTCACAATCCACCATGGATTCACCAGTGTCATTGCATGTGTGTTCTTTTTACTAACAACAACCAGAGTCATTGAAATGTGTGTTCTTTTCACATACCACATATGGATCCACCAGTGTCATTGCATGTGTGTTCTTTTCACAATCCACCTATGTATCCAGCAGTGTCATTGCATGTGTGTTCTTTTGAGAGACCATACATGGATCCAGCAGTATCATTTCATGTCTATTCTTTTTACTAACAACAACCAATGTCATTAAATGTGTATTATTTTCACATACCACATATGGATCCACCAGTGTCATTACATGTGTGTTCTTTTTACTAACAACAACTGGAGTCATTGCATGTGTGTTCTTTTCACATACCACATATGGATCCACCAGTGTAATTGCATGTGTGCTCTTTTCACAATCCACCTATGGATCCACCAGTATCATTGCATGTGTGTTCTTTTTACTAACAACAACCAGAGTCATTGAAATGTGTGTTCTTTTCACATACCACATATGGATCCACCGGTGTCATTGCATGTGTGTTCTTTTCACAATCCACTTATGGATCCGCCAGTGTCATTGCATGCGTGTTCTTTTCAGAGACCATACGTGGATCCACCAGTGTCATTGCATGTGTGTTATTTTTACTAACAACAACCAGTGTCATTGCATGTGTGTTTTTTTCACAATCCACCTATGGATCCACCAGTGTCATTGCATGTGTGTTCTTTTTACTAACAACAATCAGAGTCAGTGCATGTGTGTTATTTTCACATACTACATATGGATCCACTAGTGTCATTGCATGTGTGTTCTTTTTACTGACAACAACTGGAGTCATTTCATGTGTGTTCTTTTCACATACCACAAATGGATCCACCAGTGTCATTGCATGTGTGTTCTCTTCAGAGACCACACATGGATCCACCAGTGTCATTGCATGTGTGTTCTTGTTACTAACAACAACCAGAGTTATTGCATGTGTGTTCTTTTCACATACCACATATGGATCCACCAGTGTCATTGCATGTGTGTTCTTTTCACATACCACCTATGGATCCACCAGTGTCATTGCATGTGTGCTATTGTTACTAACAACTAGAGTCATTTCATGTGTGTTCTTTTCACATACCACATATGGTTCCACCAGTGTCATTGCATATGTGTTCTCTTTAGAGACCACACATGGATCCACCAGTGTCATTACATGTGTGTTCTTGTTACTAACAACAACCAGAGTCATTGCATGTGTGTTCTTTTCACATACCACATATGGATCCACCAGTGTCATTGCATGTGTGCTATTTTCACAATCCACCATGGATTCACCAGTGTCATTGCATGTGTGTTCTTCTTACTAACAACAACCAGAGTCACTGAAATGTGTGTTCTTTTCACATACCACATATGGATCCACCAGTGTCATTGCATGTGTGTTCTTTTCACAATTCACCTATGGATCCAACAGTATCATTGCATGTGTGTTCATTTTAGAGACCATACATGGATCCAGCAGTGTCATTAGATGTGTGTTCTTTTTACTAACAACAACCAGAGTCATTGCATGTGTGCTATTTTCACATACCACATATGGATCCACCAGTGTCATTGCATGTGTGTTGTTTTTACTAACAACAACTGGAGTCATTGCATGTGTGTTATTTTCACATACCACATATGGATCCACCAGTATCATTGCATGTGTTTTCTTTTTACTAACAACAACTGTAGTCATTTCATGTGTGTTCTTTACAGATACCACATATGGATCCACCAGTGTCATTGCATGAGTATTCTCTTCAGAGACCACACATGGATCCACCAGTGTCACTGCATGTGTGTTCTTGTTACTAACAACAACCAGAGTCATTGCATGTGTGTTCTTTTCACATACCACATATGGATCCACCAGTGTCATTGCATGTGTGTTCTTTTCACAATCCACCTATGGATCCAGGAGTGTCATTGCATGTGTGTTCTTTTTACTAACAACCACTGGAGTCATTTCATGACTGTTCTTTTCATATACCACATATGGATCCACCAGTGTCATTGAAATGTGTGTTCTCTTCAGAGACCACACATGGATCCACTAGTGTCATTACATGTGTGTTCTTTTTACTAACAACAACTGGAGTCATTGCATGTGTGTTCTTTTCACATACCACATATGGATCCACTAGTGTCATTGCATGTGTGCTCTTTTCACAATCCACCTATGGAACCACCCGTGTCATTGCATGTCTATTCTTTTTACTAACAACAACCAGAGTCATTGAAATGTGTGTTGTTTTCACATACCACCTATGGATCCACTAGAGTCATCGCATGTGTGTTCTTTTCACATACCACATATGGATCCACCAGTGTCATTGCATGTGTGCTCTTGTCACAATCCACCTATGGATCCACCAGTGTCATTGCATGTGTGTTCTTTTTACTAACAACTAGAGTCATTGAAATGTGTGTTCTATTCACATACCACATATGGACAAACCAGTGTCATTGCATGTGTGTTCTTTTCACAATCCACCTATGGATCCACCAGTGTCATTGCATGTGGGCTCTTTTTACTAACAACAACCAGAGTCATTGCATGTGTGTTCTCTTCAGAGACCGCACATGGATCCACCAGTGTCATTGCATGTGTGTTCTTTTTACTAACAACAACTAGAGTCATTGAAAGGTGTGTTGTTTTCACAATCCACCTATGGATCCACCAGTGTCATTGCATGTGTGCTCTTTTTACTAAGAACCAGAGTCATTGCATGTGTGTTCTCTTCAGAGACCACACATGGATCCACCAGTGTCATTGCATGTGTGTTCTTTTTACTAACAACAACCAGAGTCATTGAAATGTGTGTTCTCTTCAGAGAACACACATGGATCCACCAGTGTCATTGCATATGTGTTATTTTTTCTAACAACAACCAGGGTCATTGCGTGTGTGTTCTTGTTACTAACAACAAGCAGAGTCATTGCATGTGTGTTCTTTTCACATACCACATTGGATCCACCAGTGTCATTGCGTGTGTGTTCTTTTCACAATCCACCTATGGATCCACCAGTGTCATTGCATGTGGGTTATTTTTACTAACAACAACTGGAGTCATTCCATGACTATTCTTTTCACATACAACATATGGATCCACCGGTGTCATTGAAATGTTTGTTCTTCTCATTAACCACAGCTAGAGTCATTGGATGTGTGTTCTGTTCAGAGACCACATATTTATCCACCATTGTCATTGAAATGTGTATTATTTTCAACTATAGCCGTTGGCCACAAACAATCGGGACGAAGAGCTAACCAGCAACCGCTCTGGGCTTCTAGAAGACCCGATCCCCGATTGTTAGGCGCCATTGGATCAGAGTGCATGGACGATAGTGATGTCCTTTGCAAGGGCGATCCGCGAGAAGTCTGTTCTGCGAACTGATTGGAAGTGGCAACGACGCTGGGCCTACGTCCTTTCCCTTATCCCCTTAACCTCGGGGCCGTAGATCAGATCGTGTTCCTTCATCGCAATGGAGAGGGAGAGGCCCAAACTCAGCATGCACGAGGCTCAGATGTTTGCCCACTATGACATACTCGCACCGCCGTTCGTGAGGCTTCCGGCCAGCTTCGAGCTCAACTACGCCGGGGTTCCTGTCGCGCTGCTCTTGCGCGACAACGCGTTGGCGAGGCAGATCGAGGAGCGCTGCCGCCAGCTGCCGGAGCAGAAGAGGGCAATGGCGCGGTACTTGCATAGGAGCGCGTACTGGTGAAAGCTGTTCAAGAAGGAGCGGGCTATGTTGATTGAGCTGTGCGGAACCCACCGGCAGGAGATCCACCCGGATCTTCGCAACCCCAAAGGGAGGCAGCGCTTCTGGGCAGTGCATGGGCGTACGACCTCCACCGTTATCGATGCAGCGCGCCATGAAGAATCCATGAGGAGGAGGAACACTACCGGGAATGTCGGCATCAATTCCGACGTGGAGGAGGCTTGCGGCTACACGGACAACATCGTCAATGATGGAGACTACGGGAGCGTCATAGTCGATTAGGGCCACTTAAGCATAAATTAAATCTATGTACGGTATCTTAATGCGCTCTTTGGATCTGGGTCACTTGGGTCATGGTCGATTATCGTCATAATCTATATATGTTAGCCATGTTTTAGTTGTCTTTGTGTTTGAAACTAGTCGATTCAAACTTGTCCGATCCTGAAAATAAAGTTCCCGCATTCCTAGCATATCTGATGGGATAGTACGTTGACTTTGCTCCCAGCACTTGATGGCACAGCCATAATTTGGAGTGCGCCAGAGGAGAAGGGATTGAGCGTGTTGTAATAGTGTACTACTCCTGTCCAGATATAACTGACTTAGTTTTTTTAGATATTTAATAAATGTGTCTATACCCAAAACATGTCTAGATACATGTTTTACATTTCTCTGTCTTTCAAACTAATCAAAAGTCGTCAAATTCTGAACAAACAAAGTCATTGCGTTCACACCTGATGGGACAATACGCTGACTCTGCTACTTGATGGCACATCCATAATTCTGGAGTGCACCAGAGGAGATGGGAATGCAAGGGAGATGGGAACTAGTAGCCGCGTCCAAACGCAGGTAAAAAATTAATGTAATAATATTTAGAAAAATTGTAATCTGGTCCACATGACCCCATCACAGACACGTTGCACGCGCCATATATAAATAAAGACGACACGGCTGGTTTAGTTTCAATGATATAATTCAACATACGACGTTACTATGCCCGCATCTTTCTGCTCCTCTTATTAGTCTTCTAGCCCACGCTGCATTAAGCTTCAGTTCATGAGGATAAAAAAATGATAAAATGGCAAATAAAACAATTTTTAAGCTTACCTTTCATCCGTAGAATCGTACAAAGATGAAATTGGCAGGGATTTATTATTTCTTTTGCAGTTAGCCGAAAGATCCTCAAGGACATCCTAAATCACCCCTGCAACTTCTTCATATTCTAATACACCTCCATTATTTGCCCTTTCCTCCCTGTTCCGCTTACCCTTTTGTTTCTTTTCACACCCTTTTCTCGCCGGCACCTCCACTTCTTCATAAATTGGCTGCTTACATACGTTTTCCTCCGAGTGCTCATCACCGTCTTCGCGCTGCTCTTCCGCCAGTTCTGGCTGAGAAGCCTCATTTTCTGCCACCGGGGTGTGAACGGGGACAATATCATGTGTAACTGGGTTTTTGCACAACCTCTTGACATGGACGAATCTGCCACAACGTTTGCATTTCCTTTTCCTAGCTCCCAGCCTTGGACCTTTATCGGTGGAGGCTTTGATCCTTAGCTTTCTAGGCCTCCCAGGTGTCCTCCTAAGAACTGGTGGTTGAAGTTTGAACCCTAGATCAACAATCTCCCAATCATTTTCATTGGCCATAGGTGGTATGTTTTCTGCATAAGTTGCAGCAAACTTGTCCACAGAGAAATAGTTATCGACATAGTTCTCTATTTCAGCTCTATTACCTCTAAGCTTTAAGATGAAGTAAATTGCATGGTGACATGGCAGAACAGAAATCTACCACCGCCTGCATGAACAAGTCTTGTTTCCAATGTCTACAATGTACCTCCGTTCACTTCCACACTTGTATTCTGAATAAACCTCAGCCAATGTTCTAGAACTTCTGACCATCCTCATCTTTATCGCTCTCATTGCCCTGGTTCTTGCATTCAGTAACATAACCACCTTTGGAACTATTTTATGGCCTAAAAATTTTCTTGCACAAATTCTTTGCCTTAAATCTATCTACACCATTATGCACTGTCTTATTGCATCCAAAAAAATAACAATTCCAAGTGTCTTCATGCCCGAAATCTTATCATTGAAACTCTCTGCCAAATCATTGCAAACAAAATCCACCTTGCTTAACTCACCAAACTTGCTTCTGGCCCATAGCTTGGTGTGATGTTCTTCAAGGTTTTTTTCACCTTTGGCACTACATACATGTTCTGCAAGTAAGTAGCATGCGTGCTTGGGGTGTATGTGTATGCTGATCACCACAAGTCCTCTTCAACGATATTTCCTTTGAACTTCTTTGTGAAGTTAGTATCGAGGTGCCACATGCATTCCCTATGTTCAACCCCAGGAAACACAGCATCAACAGCATTCTCAAGACCCTCGCATGCACCGGTGTGTATCACCAAGCCTTCAGGGTGACCAACTACTTCCCGTAGTCTCTGCATGAACCATGTCCAGCTTTCATTTGATTAACCCTCAAGAACAGCATAAGCTACGGGTAGAATCCAATTATGCGCATCCAAAGCAGAAGCAGAAGCAACATGTCCCCTAAACTTCCCTGTTAAAGAAGTTACGCCTATTTCCAAGTATGGCCTGCAGCCGTCTAGGAACCCCTTCCAGCATGCCTTCAGGCAAACAAAACATCTCCTGGAGCATATCTTATCTGCCTGCTTATACCTGACCCCCCTCGAGACCTTTTCTCTCCCTTTCACAACCTCGTAATCGATGTCAACAACACTACCAGGTGATGTTTTCTCTACCTGAGCTTTGAAACTATACAACATATGAAAACTGTCATTCCACTTGCCTTGAATGAAGTCTAGAACCATCTCCTTCCCATCAAAGACTCTGTGGTAAGGAATCAGAACGTTAAATTTTTTGCTAATCTTTGCTCTGAGTTCAGCAGATCTAATGTTTTGATCCTGCCTCACCGAGTCAAGTATAGTAGCAGCAATCCACTTGGTAGTTGCCGGTCTAATTTTACCACTTAAAGAAGTATTAGGGCAGTTGTGTTTCTTCGTGTTTACTTTGATCTGCATTCGATAAGAATCCAAATAATTCAGACCTAGTTATCAGTAGAATAAATATGAGAAAGACTGAAACTAAATGTAGCTATTGCAACCTAAAATGGGTGTCCACCCGCATTGGAGATGCATGTAATCTCCATTTACACACATTACTTTCCCTATAGTGCACCCTAAATCTCTTTTGGTCGCTCTTTTCAATGATAAATTGGAACCCAACTCTGATTGCATAGGTTGCAATTGCATATCTGCAGTCCTCCACATTATCAAAGACAGTCCCCTCATCAATTGTAGGATTGTCCCTGTCAAAGTGTATCACGGGCCTATCCACGTCTTCGTCGTCGTATCTACATCCCATTTCCACATCTTCACATTCCTCTTCCTCATCAGTCCCATAGTCAGGCTCAAAGTTCGAATCAACCAAATATTCCCTACTCTCCATCCTATCAGGGTCAACAACCACGTCTGGATATGCTTTCTCATCATCATCCGCACCGCCACACATTTCAGTGCCTTCATGCTCGCTTGACAAAGCATCATGCTCAAGGACAAGCTGTACAGACGTCCTGCGGTTACCAACACATATCCTTGCCATCACCACGGGACTAGAAACGCTAATTGGGGTATGCAGAAAAGGAACCAACACATATCCGGGCTCCATACCTCCAAAGCTCTGCACCTCGCTTCCTCTGCCCCTGTTTTGTTGTCCTTTGTGCTCTCCAGACTTGAAGGAGATTCCGTGCTCTCCAGCCGCGCAGGACCCATATCCGTGCTCTCAAGCCTCACAGGATCCATTTCCGAGCGGGATCTGGATCACCAGCGTCGTTGGGCCCCTAACCCAACGGCCCACTCTCGGTTTTCGTTTCCAGACGCGCCTGGGCGGTGGGTGGCGGCAAGGAGACATGGAAGGGAGGGGAGGGGAGGGGACGTGAGGTGATGGCAGGGAGGGGAGGGCGGGAGGAAGACGACCCAAGGGGACGACGAGAGCAGTGCACGACTAAGCGGAGTGGCGGCGGAAGGAGCAGAGGAGCGCAGCTGGTTGCGACAAAGCATCAAAAATTGCACAATAATGTGTTGGTGGGCGGCACCAGCCCTCGAACCTGGGACGCGCGCCGTCGAAGGTGGAGGAGGCAGGCCCGCCTGTCAGAAAACATGCCACTTGTCAACGCACTATGCACGGGGAGCACTTCACGGAATTTTTTAGCAGGTCCCACATGTTAGTCTATTTGATCAAAACTTGCATGCAGTGCATGGCTGGTTCACGCGCTAGTTCCGAAAAATAGCCCGTTGATCCAAACTTGAATTGGCAGTTCTGCTTCTTCTCCCCCGTCTCCTCGTCTCCTCGTAGTGACAGTTCCGCTTCGTCTCCCTCATCTTTTATCCTCTTCTTCTTGTCCTCGCAGTGGTAGTTTCTTCTTTCTTCCTCGATCAAAACATTCCCGCACGTAAGCCATGGCCAGTAGCTGGATGAAGAGGAACTGGTCCGATCTTCCAGCCGACCCACTTTGCAAGATCGCCGACTACTTGCTGGAGAAAGAGGAGTACGTCGACACCTATGCTGCTTGTCGAGAAGTCTGCACCGATTGGCGCCACACTTTAAAGGTGCCCGAGTTCCATCTCAACAACTGGATCATGATAGATCACACACTTCCAGACGTTGGCGACTTCACCTTCCTCAACCTCGCCATTGGTCGTTGCTTCAGGACAAATCTAATGGACATCCATCACAGGTTCACATTCACATCCGATATTTATTGGTATTTTCCATTGTAAACATCTTAGTGCTAACTGACACCCTCTTCTTCCAAAAGATTCTACTTCGTCAGTGTTTCTCGTGGCGTCATCGTTCTTGCTCAGAGGGTGGAGCCGTACCAGATTTGGCTTCTGAACCCAATCAATCATAAGTCTAACACTGAGTTTCAAGCACACATACCATCTGATCTTCTGCAATCTGTCGTCGTGACGAAGTCCCTGATGATGGTGTTCGTTTGCACTGATTATCCAGATCATATTGCATGGGCCGATGAGAGCACCCCAACGGGGAAAATCAATGAATCATTTGGAGAAGGATTGTACTCGCCACCTCATGCTATGCTTCTGGACTGCATGACGACATTCCGAGGGGAAGTATATGCATTACTTGAGAATGGAGACATCTTGTCGACCAACATCAAGTTAGAGCAGCGCGTGAGCACTGTCATGATGGCCAAAATAATTTCGGCCCCAGTCTTTGAACAGGTACGCGGAACTTACAAATTTTACCTTGTGGAGTCAGATGGTGATCTGCTTCTTGTGTTGAACGAGGATTTCGCCAAAGGGCAACCGGTGTTGTACTGGGTGGACACGGAGAATCTCTCTCTCGAGGCTGTCGGTGACATTGGAAGTCGTGCCCTCTTTGTTGATTACAATCGGTCTATCTCCATCGACACCAGGTTACACCCCACAGTCAAACTCGGTTGCATATACTACAGGAATTATATTAGACTGTACGATCATGAGTTTTCAAGCCTGGGAAGAGGAACCAACAATGACGCATGGCTAAAGTCTAGAACATACACCGAGGCCTTACCCTCTCGATGAGATACTGCAGCACATTGCAGACGAAGAGAGTTCTCTGAATATGTGTTGCAGCACGTGGGAGGCGCCGCCGACGAAATATATAGGGGAGAATGAATCCTATATTCATCCTAGGTTATTTGCTAGCATTTTCAGGTCTATTTTTCGAAGTAGAAATTTGTACTGTATTTATATTATTTCGATCAGTAGTATGCGTATTACCTTTCAGACAAAATTGTAATGTACTTAATTTTAGTACTTTGAGAATTCAAAGTATTTATTTTTAGTAGCTTCTTTCAGAATTCTCTGTGTTTGACATGGGCATCAGCTCAGCGCCGGAATTCAGGTTCCACATGGAAAATTGCACAATAATGTGTTGTTGGGCGGCACTAGCCCTCGAACCTGGGATGCGCACCATCGAAGGTGGAGGGGGCGGGCCCGCCAGTCAGAAAACATGTCACGCCGGCATCCCCTGTTTCTGATGTCCTTTAAAAAAAGAAAACACACAACGTTGTTATCCCCTATTTTTGATGGTGTTGCTACAATCGATGGTACATGGTGGCATATAAATAATATCGTATAAACATAAGGGCACAGTCATCAACATTTCTAAAATGAAACCCGGTCCCGTCTCCTACCTGTCCTGGTACATTGCCCGATGAGGTGGATAGCCACGACCGATCTTTTTAATACGTTCACACTCTTATGCTGAGAAGGGAAATAAAGATTGAGTTGTTAATGCAACGAGTGTCGAATTATTACCCTCTAAGTAAATGGGAAATGGTTATTTTCACGTGTGCCCGTAGTCCAAACCTGCTATCAGTATTTCACTCCCCTTCTCCGACTAACCACAGTTCACCTTATGCAGCTCCTCCGCACCGCACCATCTAGGGTAACATGGCCCCGCCTAAGCAGCCGCCGCCGCCGCCGCGACAACCGCCAAAACTGGGGTATTTAGCCCCTCTAAGGCAGGCCATGAAGCTCTACTTAAAGGCCGGTCTCCCATTGCCCTGCTAGGCGGATGATTTCCTTGAATGTGCCGAATCGGCCGCGACGGCGACTGCAGCGTCGTCGGCGCCAGATGCGGCAAGCAGGGCCAAGAGAGCGATGTGGAGAAATCGCGTGGCGGCATTACGGCATGCTCTAGGCAGTGGGAACAAGTTACATATCAAATCGTTCATGAGAGCATGCCGCCGAGGGTACACACCCTTGAACAGGGCAGCGCTAAGGTCTAGGAACTCTCGCGTCCATGCTTTGGCACGGACTACGTTACCTCAGTGGGGGAGGCTGGGAGCATGCCGTCTGCGGCAAAGACGCTCCATCCTACGCACCGTCGGAGGCCGTACCGTGGCGGCGACCAAGCGTCTACACTCAGCATGCTAGATTGTTCGACAGCCGGAGCCGGCGGCGGGCATCAGCTGAGCCCCGGAATTCAGGTTCGAGTTCACACGGACCTACGATCCCGAGAAGGAGATGCTGAATTTCAGTTTCGAAGAAATCGTTGCGGCGGCCGGATGGTCCAACTGAACCGGGACTGGCGCACACAAATCGCTCGTGCATGAACGATGTAGATTTCTTGTAGTTTGGCGGGAAGGCAATAGATCAGTTTGGGTTAAATGATCAAAGAACTTATGTCCTCTCAAGGCAATTGGCCAGCCAACTTTTCTGGTGGAGATCTGTAGTTTCTTCAGTGTAGAATAGTGAAGTTCAGACTAAAGAATGGCTTTTGTAGATGAAATGCTGACGAATTGTTCTATCAACTAGTAGGAATTTTAGCCCACTTTTGTGCAGGTATAAGACCCTTTTGTATGGAAGTACTACCATTGTAAGCAAATACTATCAAGTATATATTTCCTTCAATTACTAGTTAACTAGCATCTTTTTATCCCAGACTACATATGTTGCGTCTACTGTCTGTGTTGTAAACCATTTTTCCTTTGTCTTGTGTTGCCTGCAAAATGGTCCTGCAGTTCAACGTGTTACAAATGTAGCTACCTTATACTTGAAGAGGATATGGACTACATTTTCCTAGCATCCACAGAATTGACATTGCTCATTGCCAGACCACCCTCTTTTCATGAGGTTGTCCTTGGTTATTCACAGAAATTATAAAGCACGGTGTTCAACTACATCGATTCAAACTATTACACATACACACACTACATCAAATTCATTACCCACACATACTACATCGATTCAAACTATTACACACACATACTACT
Organism: Avena sativa; assembly: GCA_916181665.1. Taxonomy (NCBI): domain Eukaryota; kingdom Viridiplantae; phylum Streptophyta; class Magnoliopsida; order Poales; family Poaceae; genus Avena; species Avena sativa. The sequence goes on from OV702290.1 coordinate 36,530,859, forward strand.
TCAAACTATTACACAAACGTACTACATCGATTCAAACTATTACACATTTTTAGTCGATGCTAACTTCCTGCTACGCTCTCCATACTACAAATTCATTAGCCACACATACCACAGCAATTCACTAGAGCTCTATCTTCACTCGAGGGAAATCAGAACCACCAGCTCGTCCAAGCCTAGTTCCCCCACCGAAACTGTGTGTGCTGTCTTGAAATGGTGGTGGTCCTGTGCCATCGATCCTTCCAGGCCAACACTGCAGTGACGAGGATGCTTTCTGGCAGCCTCTTTGGGGCCCTGAATGCCATGTACCGATTCTAGAACCTCCTCCAGGTGGATGATGACCGGGTGTTTCCAACAAAGCTGTCGCCCTGCCCTGCTTGGAATCTGCACCTCGTACATCTTAGGAACAGCGTCGGGATCTTTCAGCCACGGCTTTACCTCGATGACCCATCTGTCGCTCGGTGGCACGATTTCCACCAGCTCGCCGCTAAGGCTACTGACGACCTGCTTGAGGGCCTCCGGCTCCCAAGCATCCAATGGGAGGCTGTCAAAGCCGAGTTTGGAGAAGAAACGAAGCTGCCCCAAGCGATCGTCCCACCCACAGGCGCGATGCCAACCCATGAAGCTCATTTTCTCCCCGCGGAACTCGAAAGAACGGGAAGAATGCATAACGCGCTCGGTGTCTGAGTTGTGCTCGCACCGGACGAAAAAATAGAATGGCGGCGCGCATACCTCAATGTTGACCTCATTTCGTCTGATCCCAAATTGAGACCTGAAAGCTGACAGCAACTCTCCAGCGACACAGCAGGACGGACGCCCAGCACGGTGGCCATGAGAGCGTGGTTGTCGAACTGCTGTGCCAGGGCTACCATGCCTGGGGTGCGCGGCAGCACGCAACTTCCCGAGGCCGGTCGCCGGCCTGGATCGCCTGATGGGACGCGCTCCTTCGTGCGAGAAGGACTAGCCAGAGGCGAGATATTAGTCCTACGACACGAAGCTCCGATACGGCGGATGATGCAACGGTGACGGCTGCGAGCTTCGATTAGAGGCGTGGGAGGTTGACCAGACATGGCGGGGATGCAAATTAGAGCAAGTGCGAGCTCCGATCTGAGACGAGCAGCCAGAGCTGAGCAAATGTTATGGGGAGGGGAGCAGGGGAGAAGACCAGAGTACAGGAAAGAAATAGATCTGGTTCACTCAGGGATTTTGTCCACGCAGGGGTAAGCTAGTCCACGACCGCAAAATATAACAGGGAATACTAACATGGCAGGCCAAGAAGAGTTGACCTAACGGCGGTATTTGAGTTTAACCTTTTTCGTTTGGTTCAAACGACCGTTTGGCCATTAGATTTGTATTCACCCCCATTTGGCCCTTCTGGACAATGGGCGATTCTACTATGGCCCCTCCGCGCGATTGATGACAACTCGGGTACCACGATGTGCTCACCCACCAAGTTTGGTACCGCAAACGAACATTCCCCTCACCCGGAGGGGAGGCCCAAAGGGGCAAGGCGCCTTGGGAGGAGGGCCAGCCGGATAGGGCTTGGTAGGCCGCCCTAGTGTGGCCCACCTAGGGCTGGTGTCTCCCCCTTGGTGGCTGGAGGGTGTGGGGTTTAGTCCCACATCGCCTGCTCCTTGGGTGGTGCCCCTCCCCTCCCACTATATAAAGGGGGTCACCCCCTCCCCTTTGCAGTCATCCCATTCTCTCATTCTCTCTCTCTTTCATTTCCATTGAGGACTTCTCCGTAATATTGGAGAGGACCTCTAGGGATTTGAGTTCTCCACCTTCACACTACTGTCGTGTGATCTTCAGTCCGCCATCTTCCTCTTCCTCTACTCGGCTGGATTGGAGCCCAGGTGACACCACCTACACCGGAAGTGTGTAGTACTTCGGAGGCACCACACTTGGAGTTCTTGGAGCTACTCATCTTCATCAACATACGCCTTCCTGTGTAAGGAGTTCATCGGTCTTCAAGGGTATGAATACCATCTTCCTTTTCCGTTACATGTGTCTACATAGTATAGATCTTGGCATTAGTGTTTGCGTAGATAGAAATTTTTTGTTTTCTGCTACGGAACCCTACAATGGTATCAGAGGGGGTCTATGGGTAGACATGTCATACAGATAGAACACATATCAATATGTGGGCATTGATTTTCTAGTTTCTACCCTCTTTTATATTCTTGTTCATATCGCGGCATTGTTTGATGAAGCGACACCCAAGCGACCTCACGTGGTGATTCACGAGACTAGTCCACAATTAAGTGGCTTAGGGGGGTGTCTGTCTCTCTACGGTAGTTTATATGGCATCGACATTGGAGGTCCCTGAAAAGGGAAGTAAAACAGCAATCATTGAATCCATGTTGTGGCTCCACGTTCGTAGGTGGGAAGAGGTTCTACCGCTAAAGCCCTAAAGCCGCATAAAACTTGCATAGATAATATAGAGGCATCTATCTTTATTTTTGCATAGGGGATTGTGTTGTGACATGGCTATGACAAGTTTGTGAAACTTTCATTGGAGCTCTCGATGGTGATCAAGATGCTGCAACCACGTCATAACACCTTACTTTGTGAAGTGTCACTTTGTGCATCCTATCTTGCTAGTATGTTAACATATACGATGGTAGCACAATAGGGTAAATCCCTCATAGAATTCCAGCCTTAGTATTCCTATTGTGTTTGTATCACCAAGAAAGTTCTCCATTATGAGGTAGGCCGTGACGGTCGGGTGCCATGGCATATCTGCATTCGCATACGATGGGTGTAAGCCATGTTGCACTGTGAATACACACAAGTCAGAACTGACAAGCCTAGCATGTTTAGACATGGCCTCGGGATTCAAGAGAGCGAAAGGTCGAGCATGAATCACATGATTGATGTGATCGACATTAGGGAATGTCCACCTTTGAAACTACATTGCCGGTCATGACGATCGGGAATGGTGCAGTGGATTGGGATCATGTGATCACTGAAACGAATAGAGGGATGTTTGTTTGAGTGGGAGTTTTGCTTGTTTTAGTTTAGTTGCATAAATTAAAACTTGAACTCATTATTATGAACATGGTCTAAACACTTTGCAAATCCATTGTAGATGTCTCGCCCACCCACCTTCAACCTTAGCACTTTCCTCGAGAAGGACAAGCTGAAAACTGATGGAACCAACTTCAAGGCATGGTTCCGCTATCTTAGGATCCTCCTAGTCCCCTACAAGTTTACTTATGTCATCGAGGTTGAGCTTATAGCTGAGCCTGTAGATTTTTCCTCCCAGGATGAAAAGAATGTCTAGCAGTCCAAGGCGGACGATTTCTCCCTCATCCAGAGTGGAATGCTCTATGCCATGGAACCAGAGCTTCAAAAGCATTTTTAGAAGATGAATGATTTTGAGATTGTTGAAGATCTCAAAGTTGTCTTTGCTCCACAGGCTCAGGCAGAAAGGTATGATGCTTCCGAGCTCTTCTTCTCCGCGAAGATGGAAGAGCACAGCTGAAAGGGCATTTATGCCCTTCATACTGTTTTGATGTTTGTTGACAACACTTGGATAGGTTTAATCTGTTGTTAAATGTTTCAGGAGCTATCAGCTACATTAGTGTAATTTGTACCTAAGGAAAAAAGGGCTCCCAATCTAAACAGAGACAAAGTCCTGCCGAACTATCCGGCTGATCTGTGCCGGAGTGTCCAGCCCCGCCGGACTATCTGGCTGGTTTCTACCGGACTATTCGTCCCTGAGGATTCGCAAGATTTTCTTCGACCAGCACGGACAATTAGTATGCCACATCGGACACCACCTGGACACTGGCCAGACCGGAATGTCTGGTGTTTGTCACCCGGAGTGTCCTGTTGAGTCGGACTGTCCGGCTGCTTTTTGTCGGACTGTCCAGGGTAAGTGGCTCACAACGGCTCTAATTCCAGGGGCCCTATATAAAGGCCCCTTCTTCTACCTTGGGAGTAGATCGACCAGTTCAAGAACAACATCACCATTTGTCGTGGAAATGGCCACGGCAGTCGCTGCCACTGGCAGCGATTGAGTGTTTCGTGAGGAAGAGTTGGCGGCCATCTGCGGTGCAAGATGGGGGCGGATGCACATGGGTTTACCTAGGTTCGCCCCCCGGAGGGTAAAGACCTACTCCTGCTATATTAGATTATGAGAGAGCGAGTTACAGGGGTGGCGAGCTCGGTGGTTAGGCAGCGAGTTGCTTGAGGGGGTGTATGACAGAACGTGAGGTTCAGGATACCCTAGGGAGGTTTATATATGAAGCACCTCGCTAGGGTTTACAAGCCATCCCCGAACAAGATAAGGATCCAGGGACTTTTGACCTAATCCGTCTAGGCTTCTGCTACGTTTCTGGGCTTCCAGTCGTCAGTCGATGGGCCTCTCCTTCCTTTATAGTCCAATCGCTGTCCTCCAGACGCACTCGCGGGCCTTTCGGCCCACTCGGAACGTCCTGCTGGGCATACCCCCTTTGGCATATCCCCATCAGTAGTCCCCGAGGCCATCGTTGATGCAGGCGCGGGCGTCCTTTTAGCGTTCGAAGTAAGCGAGCCCAATTTGGGCATCCAGTAGAGTCGGCGATGGACTTTATTATAACCGAGGAGAATTTCCCCATGGCTCCATTCGTCATTTCAATGAACATCATTGCCGCCCAGTCATCATTTCGGCGAGAGGAGAGACTGGCGGGTGGCGAATAGACCACAGGAGTTGGACCGTCAAAACCTAGTCAAACTATCTGTTGGAATTTCCAATGGTAACTACGGCGCAATTACCGTAGGCAACGGCTACCCCGATTTTGGCGGGTGATGTTTCCCATATAAGGGGAGTGACGGATCAGCTGCGCAATCCTTCTCCACATTCTTCATTCTTCCTCATTTGTTCTGCCTTCCTGCATCCTCCCGACTTACTCTCCCCGCGTCACGCGATTCCACATCTTTACTCGATGGCGCCTCCCAAGGGCTTATGGGGGAAATCCAAGTACACCATGGCCCAGCTGAGATCCTTCGAGGACGCCGGGGTGCTCCACAAGGGGAAGTGGCAGGTTCCCCCCTCTTTCGAGACCGAGCCGAAACCGCGACCCAGCGAGTTCATCTGCTTCACCAGTCATCTTGAGAGGGGCTTAGGGTTACCCACCTCGCTCTTCTTCCGCCGCTTCTGCGCATACTACGCGATCAAGCCCTCAGATCTTGGTCCACATAGCATCGAGCAGCTGGCGATCTTCGTCGCCTACTTCGAATGCTATCTTGGCTGCAGGCCATATTTCCCGCTATGGCTGGAGCTCTTCCACAGCCACATCGGGCACGAGGCGTCCAGCGGTTTGATGCTGGCCGCAGGCGGGGTCACCTTCCAATTGAAGCCGAAGGCCAACTTCGTCAAGCTCCTCCTGCCGAAGAAGGCCGCCAGCGAGTGGAAAAAGAGCTGGTTCTACGTTAAGGAGGCCACTCCCTCTGGCGAGGTATCTCTTCCCGAGTTTGTCACCGAGAGGAGCGAGCCCCGTCGGTTGGCGCCGAAGAAGCTTCCTAAAGATCAGCGGATGGCCGTCGCAGAAATGATGGATCAGATCTAGAAGCTGAAGGACTAGGGGTTGATTCCGATCAACCTCTACAATTGCTGGCTCGGGCGGCGCCTGGTTTCGCTGGCGGCTCGTCCGCACTGGATGTACGAGTATAGCGGCAAGCATGACCTGTCTCGAACCAGCAAGAAGTCATGGGAGGCCGAGGACTACAAGGCCGCCCTGAAAAAGATTACCGACGCAGAGTTCACCGGTGCGGCGGTCGGGGTCGCCCCGTATACTCCCATGAAGAATGAAGCCCCCACAGTAAGTTCTCTTTCCAATCGCTATGTTCGTACGTCAATTTTAGTCCTCTCGCTTGGTGTTTTTGACTCATGGTGGTTCTCAGCTTTTTCAGGTATTGGAGGGTTGGCTTCCTCCGCTTGACAAAGAGGTTCCCCAGGAACTGGAGGAGGACTCCGAGGGGGATCCTTCCGACAGCGACGGGGAAGAAGAAGAAGTCCCTCCCCCAGCGCCTGTGGCTCGCAAGACCCAGATGCAGAGACAGCGAGAGGTCGAAGCGATTCGTAGCTTGGACGAGCTCGAAGAAGGCGACGAGGTCGCCCAGGAGCAAACGTCCCGGCGCACTGCTACGCCGTTGAAGCCCCCATGCCGGCCCAAGTTGCCGGCAAAAAGGCCCGCGTCACCGGTCAGGTCGTCAGTGGTGTTTGAGTCAGACGACGACTCCGATGACGAAAGATCTCCTGAAGTCTCGCACAAGGCCCCAAGGGACGCAGTCCCGACGAAGGGGTTGGAGGGCGAGGACACGGAAGTGGTGGTAGAAGTTTCCCTGGCGACGATTGCGCCACCGATCTCGGGGGCTCCAAGCCAAGAAGCAGCTAAGGCGACGGCGCCCAAGTCGCCACAGTCGTCGAAGGCGGCGGCGTCGGAGCCAGAGATCCCGGCGACTGCACCTTCATTGTCAAGGAAGCCCTCGGTTTCGTGGGCTTCAGACGTCTTCGAGAGGGGGCTCAGCCGCAAGCTGGGTCTCGAGTTGGACAAGCCCGCCCATATTAGTACCGGGCTTCGCGTCCTTCCAGTCGCCAAGTAAGTTGTGCTTCCTTGTCCCAATTCGCCTTGATTCTTTTGTGTTGAGCTTGTGCTGATTGAAGGCGCTCGTGTAAGTCTAGCGCTAAGAAGATTGGTCGCCCTTCGGTGGCTAAGATTCCACCGGCCACTGGCGTGGGAGAGGGCGGTCTACCCAAGAAGCAGAAAGTCTCCAAAGATGTGGCGGCCGCCGAAGTTGCGAAGAAGCAGAAGGGGGGCGCTGACGACGCCACGGAGCCAGCTGCTGCGCCAGTCGCCAAAGAGGTGGCGGCGATGCGATCGGAGCCAACCCTGGCTGCGTCCGTGCCGGGGCCGCCGGTCTCGGCAACCAGCGCCCCTGCCAGGGCGTCCGCGACGTTCCCTCGTTTTATGGCGAAGGGGTTTCCAGGCGTTGCGGACACGCAATCTCTACAGAGTCCGGAAATCGTGGATGCGGACATTGGGTCCCGCCGTGGGCGCACCTCCTTCACGGTCCCGTCGACTGACGCGGGGGAACTTCACACGATGCTCGGTGCCGCTATTCAGGTATGTCCAGTCCCCGAATTCCTAGTCGCTGAATTTCAGCGGCTAGGAATTGTTTTTCTTTTTCTCCCTTCTCCAGTCCCCAAGTTCCTGGCTGCTGAATTTCAGCGGCTGGGAGCTGGATTTTGGTTTTCTTCCTTCTCTAGTCCCCGAGTTCCTAGTCGCTGAATTTCAGTGGCTGGGAGCTGGTTTTTGGTTTTCTTCCTTCTCCAGTCCCCGAATTCCCAGTCGCTGAATTTCAGCGGCTGGGATGTCCAATGCTTAGTTGAGTGCTTTGCTTACAGGGGTTGCAAAGGGAGTCAACTGATCGGCAGGCTGCGAGAGAGCGCTTGGAGCGTGACTTGCGCGAAGCGCAAGAGGTGAACCAGCGGCTTCAGGAGACTACTGGTGAGTGTCTGTTCGGCCTTATTCTTCTTTTCCTAGTGTGAGCTGGTTGTGTGCAATACTCTGATATCTTTGCTTACAGATGGTTTCCCGGCTGAGATCTCCAAGGCCCGTGAGGGGTATGTCCCACTCGCCGAACTAGACGCGGCGAATGGGCGAATAGCCTCTCTGGTCAAGGACTTGGAAGAGGCTAAGGCGGCCTCAATTTCTTCGGAGGAATGGGCGAAGGCTGCCGTCGCCGCGGCTGAAGAGGAATGCAAGGCCACGGACTCCATCATCGTGGGGCTGCATAACGAGCAGACTGCCTTGGAGAAGCACGTCAAGGAGAACTGCCGCAAACTCCTTGGTGAGTCTCTGTCTTTGCTTTAGCCTTTTGTCGAGTCCCCTCTTTGGGGGTTTCATTGTTTCGCTGACATCTGACTTTGCAGCCGTGGTAGGCCAAAGCGACCCGGTGGTGCAGACTTACACTGCCTCGTACTGCATAACTGCCATGGTGAATGCGGCCACGGCCTCGGCGTTGTGTTTCCAGGCGGCTCTTCAGGGCATGTCTCCCACTGAAGTCATCCCTGGGGGGCTTACGGAGGTATGGCGCTATCTGGAGGAGGTGCCCGCCGTTGTGGAGTGGATGATGCGCTCGGCGTTTAGACGGCGTTGAGCTTGGGTCTCGCACATTTCCCTGACGACTTTGATCTTGATGATGTGATGAGTGGCTATCCGTCGGCAACCGGCACGGTGGAGATGTCAGAGGTGCTGAGGCCGACCGCGAGGGCCACTCCTTATGCTGATCGTGTCTTGGCGATGGGGGATCTGCTGCCGTATCAGGAGACGGTGTTGGCGCCTGGCGACCCCGAGCCGGAGCACCGCGACATGAAGTCGGAGCAGCCCTTCCGGTCATCGTTGGCGAAGTCGCTGACAACGTACCCGACGAACCCATGGAAGACCTTTGTGCGCATCCAGGGTGGTGGCGCTGCTTCTTCATCAGGGCCTGTGGAGTAAGCAAATGTAAAGGTTGTAATGTATTCCAAGTGGCGAATGCTGTATGGTATTTTTTGCAATTTATGCCACAGGGAGTTGATCGACTCGTGTTATGATTAGGAAAACGTTTTATTCAAGAATTGGTTTGATTGAGCGAGTCCCCGAGCGCGTCCGCCCTTTAGTGTGGTATAACTCGAGTGTGTACTTTTGTGTGTTTGATTTGTTTACGCGTTTGTTTTTATCCCTCACGTCTTCTGAGTGGCAAATCCCCGAGCGCGAGTGGGGCTGTCTAGTGAGCGAGTCCCCGAGCGTGCTGCCCGACCGTATTGGTCGTGATCCTGTTGCAGGTTGTGAATGCGTTGTTTGTAACGCGTCTCCTCCCCTGGCTCGGAGAGCCAGTCGCTTAGCGAGCCCTAAGCAGCTCTCTTACTTGGTGTGTTCCCGAGCCACGGGGGGTTCCCGTTTTGCGGAGTCCCCGTGCATGGTACTTAACCGTTCGAGTCGCTTTGCGCAAGGGTGGGAGGGACAGAGCGCTGTGGGAAGCGTTTATCGGATGTCTTGGCCCGACGGGCCAGTCGATCTAGGCGACTCCAATGGTGGCTCTAGGTTGGCGTTTTTCGTGGATGACCCAAGGCCCGAATACTTCCGGTGCCCTTGTGCCACACTACTTTGCCGTGCCGGTCGCTCGACCAGAGGTTGACTTCCGTAAGTGGCGTATTGCTGGCATGTACGAGTGCGAGTGGCACAAGAATATGGCGAGTGGGCACAATTTATGCCATCCGAATGAATTTCATTATATATTCCGATGGAGTATAGTGTGGGGTTCTAAGTATAGAACTTTCTGAGGAGGTTTACATTCCATGGCCTCCCGACCTCCAATTTGCCATCACCCCGTATGTCGATGAGGTAATAGGCGTCGTTGCCAAGGACTCGGCCTATGGAGAATGGCCCCTCCCATGGGAGGAGAGCTTGTGCATGCCCTTCTTGTCTTGGGCCAGTCGTAGGACCAGGTCGCCTTCCTAGAAGGTGCGAGTTCACACTCGGCGGCTGTGATAGCGGCGCAGTCCTTGCTGGTATATGGCGGTGCGGGAGCGAGCCAGGTCGCGTGCCTCGTCAAGTTGATCGACGCTGTCTTGGCGGGCGATCTCGTTGGCCGCCTCGACGTAATTGGCGACTCTAGGGGAGTCCTTCTCCAGGTCTGTTGGCATTACGGCTTCGGCGCCATATACCATGAAGAAAGGCGTGAACCCAGTTGATCGGTTGACGGAGGTGCGGATCCCCCATATCACAGAGGGGAGCTCGTCGACCCAGCATCCTAGGGTGCGCTCGAGGGGCACTTGCAGTCGTGGGTTGGGCCCGTGGAGGACGCTCTGATTGGCGCGCTCTGCTTGGCCATTTGATTCCGGGTGGGCGACTGATGCGAGGTCGAGTCGGATGCCTTGATCCTCACAGAATTCTGCCATGGCCCCCTTGGCGAAGTTGGTGCCGTTGTCTGTTATGATGCTATGCGGGTAGCCGTACCAGTAGATGAGTTCGTGGAGGAACTTGGTGGCCGTCTTGCCGTCGCACTTTTTGATCGGCTTGGCCTCGACCCATTTGGTGAACTTGTCGACTGCGACCAGGAGGTGAGTGAAACCAGACGGGGCCTTCTTGAATGGGACTACCATGTCCATGCCCCATACGGCGAACGGCCACGTGATGGGGATTGTCTTGAGTGCCGAGCCAGGAAGGTGCGTCTGGTTGGCGTACTTCTGGCACCCGACGCATCGTTGGACGATGTTGGTGGCGTCGGCGTGTGCGGTTAGCCAGTAGAAACCGTGCCGCATGGCCTTGGTGACTAGCGACTTGGCGCCGGCGTGATGGCCGCAGTCGTCGGCGTGAATGTCTTGGAGGATCTTGCAGCCTTCTTCTGGCTGTACACAACGCTGAAACAGGCCGGTCGTGCTGCGCTTGTGGAGCTCGCCGTTGATGATGACGTAGGATTTGCAGCGGTGCATGATCATTCGCACCTCTGTCTGGTTGCTCGGTAGGAGTTTGTGTTCTAGGAAGGCGACGTATGGCGCTGTCCAGTCACTAGGTTCCACAACCATGGCGACTAAGGCCGGTTCTGGTTGCAGTGGGATCCCTACGTCAATCTCCTTCGGTGGGCTGACTGAGGGTTTGTGGATGATGTCGAGGAAGACGCCTACTGTTGGTACCTGTCGGGTCGATCCGATGCCGGAAAGGGCGTCTGCCTCCTCGTTTTTGCGCCTGTCGATCCACTCGATGGAATAGCCGTCAAAGTGTCCTCCCAACTGGTCGACGTCTTGGCGGTACGCGATCATTGTTGGGGAGACAGCATCGCACGTCCCGGCCACTTGGCCGGCGACTAGGTCGGAGTCGCCATAGCATCGTAGGCGGTTGATGTTCATCTCCTTGGCAGCTCTCATGCCGTGGAGGAGGGCCTCGTATTCCGCCATATTGTTGGTGCAGGGCTTGAAGTTGAGGTGGAGAACGTAGCGGAGCTTGTCTCCTTTCGGGGAGGTCAGTATGACCCCAGCCCCCACGCCATCGATGTTCTTGGAACCGTCGAACTGGAGCAACCAGTAGTGGAGGTATGAGGGCTTCTCTGGCTGCTGTGCTTCTTCCCAGTCTGCGAGGAAATCAGCCAGGGCTTGTGACTTGATCGCTTTTCGGGGATCGTACTTGATGTTGTGGACGCTGATCTCGACAGCCCACTTGGCGACTCGCCCAGTTGCCACGCGATTGCGTATGATGTCTTGCAGGGGCGCAGAGGATACCACCCTGATTGGGTGCTCCTGGAAGTAGTGTGGGAGCCGCCGTTGTGCTCGGAATACCGCGTACACCATTTTTTGGTATTGCGGGTAGCGCTGTCATGAGTCCGTTAGGACTTCGCTGATGTAGTATACGGGTCGCTGTATGGGGCGCTCCTTGCCCTCTTCCGGTCGTTCGACGACCATCACGGCGCTGACGACTCGATTGGACGCCGCGACGTAAACGAGCATTGGCTCTTTGTCGAGTGGCGCGGCGAGCAGTGGTGCCGCAAGTACCACTTCTTTGAGCTCTTTGAGTGTGTCGTCGGCTTCCGCGTCCCATTGGAACATTGGGTTCTCGTGCATCAGGCGGTAGAGGGCATTGCCTTCTCGCCTAGTCAAGGGATGAAGCGACTGAGGGCCACAACTTGCCCTGCCAACTTTTGGACGTCACGCAGGCACTCGGGTTTCCCGAGTCGCGCGATGGTGTCGATCTTGGTAGGGTTGGCTTCAATGCCCCGCTTGGAGACTACGTATCCCAGAAGCTGTCCGGTGGGTACGCCGAAGGTGCATTTTCCAGGATTCAGCTTGATGTTGTACCTCCGCAAGTTTGCGAAGGTTTCGGCTAGATCGGCGAGCAGGTCGTCCTGGCGGGTGGATTTTACCACCACGTCATCGATGTAGACGTGAATGTTGCGGCCAATTTGGCTCGCTAGACATTCCTGCATGCACCTCTGGTATGTGGCGCCTGCGTTCTTGAGGCCGAACGTCATGGCCATGTAGCAGAATGCGTTGAATGGCGTGATGAACGCCGTCTTCTCCTTGTCTTCGACTGCAATCTTGATCTGGTTATAGCCAGAGTAAGCATCGAGAAAACACAGCGACTCCGATCCCGCGGTCGAGTCGATGATCTGATCGATGCGCAGTAGGACGAACTCCTCCTTCGGGCAGGCACTATTGAGGTTGGTGTAGTCAATGCACATTCTCCATGTGTTGTTCATTTTGAGAACCAGGACTGGGTTTGCCAGCCACTTGGAGTACTTGATTGGCCGGATGAAGCCTGCGGCTAGCAGGCGCTAGACTTCCTCGGCGATTGCTCGGCGGCGCTCTTCATTAAAGGGCCGTAGCGACTGCTTTACTGGTCGCACTTTGGGGTCGGCATTAAGTTTGTTCTTAGCGAGTTCCCTCGGGACACCTGGCATGTCAGATGGCTTCCATGCGAAGATGTCACGGTTCTCACGGAGGAACCCGATGAGCGCGCTTTCCTATGCGGGGCTCATGTGCACCCTGATGGTGACCGTCTGGCTGGAGTCGCCAGGGACGAGCTCGACGGTGCGGGTGTGCGTGGTCGCCTCGAATGTGGAGTTCGCGGCGATCGGTTTCTTTAGGATGGTGGGATCGTCCTTGTTGATGTTGCCCGCGTATTTTGCGAGCTCCTCCGCGTGGTCGGTCTCCGCGGCGATGACGGCGTCGGCGAGCTCGGCGCCTTTTTCCTCGCATTCCACAGCCATATCGGGGTCGCTGTGGACGATGATGATGCCGCTCGGCCCGGGGAGCTTCATCATGTTGTAGGCGTAGTGTGGGGTCGCCATGAACTTTGCGAATGCCTGGCGGCCCAGGACACAGTGGTAGGGACTATGGAAGTTCACCAGCTTTGAAAACGATCCTCCCTGTGCGGTAGTTCGCCGGAGTGCCGAAGGTGACGGGCAGCATCACTTTCCCGATCGGGTACGCCTTCCAACCGGGGACGATGCCGTGGAAGGTCGTCAGTGTTGGCTTGATGGCTGTTTCTGGGAGCTGGAGCCTTTTGAACGTGTCGAGGTACAGGATATTGATGGAGCTCCCATTGTCCATCAACGTCTTGGGCAGCCAGTAGTCGGCCACCTTTGGCCTGACCACCAGGGCGACTCGCCCTGGGTACTCGATTCTTGGCGCGTGGTCCTGGCGACTCTAGGTGATGCTCTGCTCGGACCAGTTTAGGAAGCGGGGGATGTCGACTTGCGTCACCGCATTGACAACGACCGCACGGGCGAGTACCTTCTTCTCATGCTTGGTGCCGAGCCCGGTGATGGTATGTAGCGACCCGACGGCAGTTCCGAAGCCGCCGCCGTTCCCGTTGTCCCGAGGTGGGTTGTTGTTGGGGTCCTCCCTTGCACGTCTCGCCTTCTCAATCTCTTTAAGGGAGTGTCAATCGGCGGTGGTATGGGTGGCGGGTTTTCCCTCCCTGCTATGATAGATGCAGGGCTGGTTGAGCAAGGCGGCGGGGTCGAAGTTCGGCCTCGTCGTGTTGTTGGCGCGGTAGTTCCCGCTGTCGCGGTAGTTTCCTCCATCGTGGCGGTAGTTCTTGGGGTCGCGCTGGCCGTAGCCGGCGTTGGCGACGAAGTCGACTCGCCCGTCCATGTGGCGCTTGCCGGTGATGCGGGTGTTGCTGTAGCGCATGTCGCGTAGGCGCCCGCTGTCATGGATGCTAGTGCGGCGTCTTCCTCCCGACTCGTCGTCGGAGTCTTGGTTGGGGTCCTCCTCTGCATAGCGCTTGGTGATCTCGAGGAGGTCGGGGATGTTGTCGAGCGTCCGGTAGACCCTCTTGATCTTGGCGACGAGGGGTTCATATCGGCACACGTTCTTGAAGCATTGTATCGCCGTGTCTAGGTGGATGTCGGAGGCGTTTATCCATAGTTCTTGCCACCTTTGGATCCACCGGCGGGTCGACTCGCGTTGTCCCTGGATGCATCGCTCCAGGTCCTCTATGGTGGTGGCGCGGGTGTAGGAGCCCTCGAAGTGCCTGACGAAGGCGTGCCGCATTTCTTCCTAGGAATCGATGCTATCCGCGGGTAGCGTGTTGATCCACTGCCGTGTCGCACCCTCCATCATCAGGGAAAGGTAGCGAGCGGCGAGCAAGTCGGTGTGGCCTGCGATCCCTATTGCCATGAGGTATGTGTCCAGCCAAACGGCGAGGTCGTACGTCGGGTCGTGCTTCTCGATTTCCTTGGGGGGCCTTGAAATTGGCGAGGTATTTTTCCCCGCGAATCATTGGTCCAAAGCATTGCAGCCCGACTCGGCTGAGCGAGCCTCTTGGCTCCAGGTCGCCACGGTTGGTGAGGTTGTGCCGCAGGTCGTAGGGCTGGCGCGACCGCCACGCCTGATTGTTGATGATGTGCGTTCGGGCATCGAGGGGCTGCCCGTTGGCAGCGACCGTGTTGTTCGCCGGTCATGGCTCGTTGGTTGACAACGCGGGGTTGGCAGCCTGTGGTTGGTTCACCAGGGGCTGGGGTGGTGGGCAAACCAATGCGTTAGCCACGGTAGGGTGGCCGCTTGATGCCTCCCTGCATGCTGACGAGTGGGAATACATCCGCCCCCGCGGGTCGACTCCCGTGGCCTGTTGCTCGATGGCCCTGACGAGTAGGGCCTTGGCGTACTGGATCTGTAGCGCGCCGTCGCCTTGGACATCGAGGTTGGCGATTGCGGCATCGGCCGCGACGACATTGTCCATCGGGGTGGAGTATAGTGGTAGCCCGTTGGCGTCCTGGGCTTGAGGTGAGATGATGATCCGTGGTTGGTCTGGTGGGGGCGCATGGCCCATGGGTGGTGGAGGGGCCCAGTCGCCGGCGCTCCAGGTGGTGGTCTCGCGGGGCTGCTCCCTCCTGGCGGCTCGTTCTCGCAGTATTCGCGCTCGGCGGCATGTGTGGGGTCGCCCTCGTCGTTGAAATTCAGGACGCAGCCCTGAACATCGGGGTTCAGGCGGGTCCTGATGCGGCGCTGGTGATAGAGTGACAGCTCCCGCGCCGTCTCTCGTAAGAGGCGGTATTTCTCGCGCTCGGCGAGTTTGTTGCGTTGCGCCTCCTGGAGCCACAGGCGGGCTTGCTCCACCTCCGTGGCCATCGCGGTCGGTGGGATCAGCGTGGAGAACGGATCTGGCGGGACGCCATGCTACCCGCCATGTAGATCGAGTTGAAGCGATTGGATCTAGCGCGAAAATCCTCGGGGGATTCCGAGATGGAGTCGGAGTCAAAGATCCCCAGGATGGAGGGATCCTCGAAATCCTTGGGGTTTGAGACTCACGTGATGGAGTCCTACAGTGACGCGACGGTGATGGATCCGTTGACCGATGCAGGGGTCGCAGAGTCGGCGTCGTCGTTTAGGGCATCGTCATTGGTGGCGGCGTTAGTCTCGGCCGCATCGCTAGCGGCCGAGTCGTACTCGGTGACGAGGCCCCTGATGGAGCGGACCTGCTCCTCCGAAAGCAGATCACGATGTTGGAGGCGACCCGCAAATGATCACCGTCGTGGCTGGATCGACCGTGCCGGTGAAGCTGACGAAGAGGTTGATGGAGCCGATCGGCAACACCGCGGCGTGAGTGACCGGGCGCGACGCCGGGATGTAGCTGCTGGGCAGGATCTGCAAGATCCCGCCGATGGCGATCATCCGTCCGGTGGCGAGCGGCCGATCGATCGGCGAATAGGGTCTCGCCGCAGAACTCAGGCAAGTCCCGCTATGCCCCACGGTGGGCGCCACTATCGTGGAAATGGCCACGGCAGTCGCTGCCACTGGTAGCGATTGAGTGTTTCGTGAGGAAGAGTTGGCGGCCATCTGCGGTGCGAGATGGGGGCGGATGCACATGGGTTTACCCAGGTTCGGCCCCCTAGAGGGTAAAGACCTACTCCTGCTAGATTAGATTACGAGAGAGCGAGTTACAGGGGTGGCGAGCTCGGCGGTTAGGCAGCGAGTCGCTTGAGGGGGTGTATGATGGAACGTGAGGTTCAGGATACCCTAGGGCGGTTTATATATGAAGCACCTCGCTAGGGTTTACAAGCCGTCCCCGAACAAGATAAGGATCCGGGGACTTTTGACCTAATCCGACTAGGTTTCTGCTACGTTTCTGGGCTTCCAATCACTAGTTGATGGGCCTCTCCTTCCTTTATTGTCCAATCGCTGTCCTCCAGACGCACTCGCAGGCCTTTCGGCCCACTCGGAACGTTCTGCTGGACATACCCCCTTAGGCATATCCCCATCACCATTTGAGCCACCAAATCCTCAAGATCTCTTCACTCAACCATCCAAAGTCATTGATCTTTGGATAATCGAAGGAGGAGGCCTTGATCTATAGCTTCAACAAGAGAGATCTTCATTTCCCCCTCATTCACTTGAGGGCCTCTTGCTCTAGTGTTTCTTTGGAAACCCTAGCTTTTGATTTGGTTCTTACAAGCTTATCTTTGATTGTTTGACAACTTTCTTGTATTTGGGAGCCTCCAATTAGGTTGTGGATGTGTGCCTCGAACTTGTTGTAAAGGTGCCGGCTTCCACCTTGAAGGTTGCCAATATAGTGGAAGAGGTGAATCGAACCCGTCGGGTGAGGTTCATCAGAGAATAAGGGAGGCCTCTCGTGGCGTTGGTGGTTTGAAATCACCCCCTCTCCAAACATAGACGTACTTCCCCTCAAAAGGAAGGAACTACGGGAAACAAACCGTTGCGTCTCCGCATGCTCCACTTTGGTTACTTCTATCCTTACCGCACTTTACGTATCTTGTTCTTGCTTAGTGTTTGTGCTAGATTGACATATAGGTAAATTCACCATAGTTGCATAATCTAGAGAATTTACCTTTTGTGTCCAACCCTAATTTGAAAAAGAGTAAAATTTGAAGTAGCACCTATTCACCCCCCGCTCTAGGTGCCCATACGATACTTTCAACAGCAGTATTATTGAGCATGTAGTCAAAATGTCTAGCTAAGTTAAGCGCTTGAATGCTCTGGATTGCAAAATCCGGAAGATCTAGCAATTGATATGGTGTTACACCCGTTGCCCCTAGCTACAAGAGCTTTGTGATGAACTACAACATGCAATGGATGACTAAGACCCTTGCTGAAGTGTTCGCCATGCTCAAAACTGCTGAGGTAGAAATCAAGAAAGAGCACATGGTGTTTATGCTCCACCAACTTTAAAAGGTCGGGGCAAAAGTGCAAGGGCTATAAGCCAAAGAAGGATGGTAAACCATTTCCCAACACCTCTAAGGCTACTAGGCCTATCCCTAGGCCCGACACCATGTGCTACTACTGCAAAGGAGACGGGCACTAGAAACGCAATTGCCCCAAGTACCCTAAGGATAAGAAAGTCGGCAATGTAGCCGCCAAAGACAAAATTTTATGTGATATACATGTTATAGTTGTGTTCCTTACCAACGCTAGGAGTAACACCTGGTATTTGATACTGGTTCTGTTGCTCACATATGTAACTCTCAGCAGGAGTTGTGGAGTAAGAGGCGACTGGGGAAGGACGAAGTGACGATGCACGTCGACAATGGCACGAAAGTCAATGTTGTGGCCGTCGGCACTTTACCTCTACATCTGCCGTCAGGATTGATTTTAGTTTTGAATAAATGCTACTATGTACCCACATTGCGTACGAACATTCTAAGTGGATCTTGCTTGTTGCAAGATCGTTATTCGTTTAAATCCAGAACAAATGGTTGTTCTATTTATATGAATGATGTTTTATATGTTCATGCGCCTATGTGTAATGGTTTATTCTTACTGGATCTTGATTGCGATACTCACATCCATAATATTGATGCTAAACATTGTAAGCATAATGATGATAACTCCATGTTTATGTGGAATCGCCGTCTTGGTCACATTGGCGTAAAGCACATGAAAAAGCTCCATTCAGCTGGACTTCTTGGATCATTGGATTTCGAATCTCTCGATACATGTGAGCCATGCCTTATGGGCAAGATGACTATGACACCCTTCTCCGACACAATGGAGAGAGCTGCAGACCTCCTGGGAATCATACATACGGATGCATGTGGACCAATGAGCGTCTGAACACGCAATGGTTATCGTTATTTTGTTACCTTTACTGATGACTTGAGTAGATATGGATATATGTACTTAATGAAACACAAATATGAAACCTTTGAAAAGTTCAAGGAATTTCATAAAGAAGTAGAGAATCAACTTAACAACAAAATTAAGAATCTTCGATTAGATCGGGGAGGCGAGTATTTGAGTTATGACTTTAACATGCACTTGAAGGACTGTGAGATCATACCACAACTTACGCCAGCCGGAACACCACAACGCAATGGTGTGTCAGAACGACATAACCGTACTCTATTGGATAGTGTGCGGTCCATGATGTCTATGACTAATGTGTACGTGTCGTTTTGGGGATATGCATTAGAAACCGCCGCTTTTATTTTAAACCGAGCACTACCCAAATCCTTGGAGACAACCCCATATGAGATATGGTATGGCAAGAAGCCAAAGTTGTCATTTCTAAAAGTTTGGGGATGTGAAGCTTACGTCAAGAAACTACAGCTTGACAAACTCGAACCCAAATGGGAAAAATGTATCTTTGTGGGATACCCTAGGGAAACAATTGGGTATACCGTCTACAACCAAGCTGAAGGCAAAACGTTTGTAGCGAAAAACGACACCTTTCTTGAGAAAGAGTTTCTCGCTAAAGGAGTTATTGGAAGGAAAATCGAGTTAGATGAAGTTGTTTATCCTTCTCTCCAAATTCCGAGTAGCACAACAGAAGCTGTTTCAGAACCTCTCTCCAACATGGAAAAAGATCCCAATTATGACGATCAAAACAATAACATCGAAACTCCTGTGGTTCGCAAGTCTACAAGAGTTCGTACCACTCCTGATTGTTATAGTAGCCTTGTGATGTATGTCATTCTAGATGAACAGGAAGAACCCACAAACTACAAATAAGCTATGGATAGTGCTGATTCTGAGAAATGGCTAGAAGCCATGAAATCCGAAATAGGATCCATGTATGAAAACCAAGTTTGGACCTTGGTAGATCTCCCGGAAGGCCGCAAGGTCATGGAAAATAAATGGATCTTTAAGAAAAAGACATATGCGAATGGTAATGTGACCATTCACAAAGCTCGACTTGTCGCAAAGGGGTTGCGACAAATTCAAGGAGTTGACTACGATGATACTTACTCTCCTGTAGTGATGCTTAAGGCTGCCCAGATTTTACTAGCAATTGCTGCTCATTTCAACTATGAAATTTGGCATATGGATGTCAAAACCGCATTCCTCAATGGTCACATTGATGAAGAGTTATATATGATGTGACCGGAAGGTTTTTTTATCCTAAGGATGCTCGGAAGGTGTGCAAACTTCAGCGATCTATTTATGGACTAAAGCAAGCATCTCGGAGTTGGAACCAACATTTTGATCAAGTGATCCAAAGTTTTCGATTTGTCCAAAATTAACAAGAGTTTTGTGTTTACAAGAAAGCGAGTGGGAGCTCAGTGGTTTTCCTAGTAGTATATGTGGACGACATGTTACTCATGGGAAACAATGTGGAACTTATGAAAAGCGTAAAAGCATATTTGAGTAGTCAATTTTCCATGAAGGACTTAGGTGAAACTGCATACATATGATGGCTCGGTGTTGATGTAGAGCTCGTTGGGAACCCCAAGAGGAAGGTATGATGAGCACAACAGCAAGTTTCCCTCAGTTATGAAACCAAGGTTTAATCGAACCAGTAGGAGCAAGGAAACACACCAAAGGTGTTGCTAGCTGAGCCTTGGCAGGGTGCACTACCGGTGCTAGTAGCAACATGGAGACCTGCACAACACAACCACAGAACTGTGTCCCCAACTTGCGATGAGGTTGTCAATCTCACTGTGTTTTGCTGAAAACAAAGGATTAAACGTATCGAATGGAAAGAAGTAATAGTTTGCTGAAAGTAAACACAAAGCAGTAAATAGTTTATAGATTGTATGTAAAGAAAAGAACCGAGATCCATAGTTCACTAGAGGTGGCTCTCCTTAGATAGATAACATGCTGGGTGAACAAATTACAGCGGGGCAATTGGCAAACATCGAGAAAGCAATACATGCATATACTAATCATCTTGACTCCTTTGAGATTCGATTGGGCATTACAACATTATACATAGACCGCCATCCAACTTCATCTATGACTAATAATCCACCTTCAGGTTATCATCCGGACCCCCTCCAGTATTAAGTTGCAAGCAACAGATTATTGCTTTACGAATTGCGTGTAATGTAAACAATATGATTGTTCTATGAACAAAGGATTGTTGTTTTCTCTCTAGTAGCAATAGCACATCTAGTACCTTAGAGATTTCTGTCACTTCCCTAGATTACCAGAGGCATGAACCCACTATCGAGCATAAATACTAACTCTTGGAGTTGCTAGCATCTACTTTGCCAGGATAGCTACTAACAACAGAAAGCATGCAAGATGACAAATAACAAAGATATGATAGAATCAATAATCAATCTGAAATAGCATCTCAATATCCATCGGATCCCTGTAAACACAACATGCAGAATTACAAATAGATGATCTTGATCATGAACGGAGCTCACAAGATCTAGACATGAAAGCACAAAGGAGGAGAACCAGCCATCTAGCTACTACATGGATCCGCAGTCCAAGGATGAACTACTCAGGCATCACACCGGAGGCTTGCATGGTGATGAAGAAGGCCTTCAGGGTGAATTCCCCTCTCCGGCAGGGTGCCGGGAAGAGCTTCAGATCCCTCCCGATCTAGGGATGGAGATGACGGTGGCTACAGACTCTTTCGTGGATTTTTGATCGGGTACTTAGGGTTTTCGTCCCGAGGGAAATATATAGGCGGAAGGAGAGGCCGAGGGGGTGCCTGGGCTGGCCACACAACCCCTTGGCGCGGCCAGGCCTGGCCCGCGCGGCCATCTGGTGTGGTGGCCCCCTGGCTCCTCTCCGTCTCGTATTCTGGCATCTGATGACTTCTGGAAAAATAGGCACTTTGGCTTTTGTCCCGTCCAATTACGAGAATATTCATTTTCTGACTTTCCTGGAACCAAAAACAGCAAAAAACAGGCAGCTGGTACTGTGGCTCTTGTTAATAGGTTAGTCCAAGAAATCATATGAAAAGTACTCCAAAGTGTGGACAAAACACAAGAAAGTGGATAAAACCAAGCATGGAACATCAAAAATTATAGATACATTTGCAATGTATCAACATCCCCAAGCTTAACTCCTGCTCGTCCTCGAGTAGGTAAGTGATAAAAAGAAAGAATAATTTTTGAGATGACATGCACCATCAAAGACTTGATCAAAGTATTTGCAAAACATTCAAAGCTAGTACTTCAATCATAACATGAAAGACAAAGTTCTAGCAATAAGACAAAGAAACTATGATGCAACATGAAAAGGCACAAACAAAAGATTCATGAATAACTATGCTTTGCAAGATGTCTATCTGTTTCACATAAAGAAAACATAGCATAATAGTATTCAGCTTGTCCCTTATAGAGTAGCAAATATAAATGCATAGGACACCTTCAAAGTTCATAAGAGTGACTAGATACAAATAGTTTAAAACAAGCAATATCAAGTTATGCATCAATCAACTAGTCTTGGGATAATGCACATAGAACTAAGAATGGCCACTATACTCTCAAAGTAGGTGCATAAAGTTAGAAGGTGGAGACTCAATATAATGGTGGAAGAAAGGCCTTTATAAAAGGAAGTAGGGATTCAGGTCTCATAAAGAGCTTCCAAAAATTATGGTACTTATAGCTTTCAGCTCTCATTGCCCCTATCATAAGCATCTTGAAGTGATTAAGGTTAAAGTGAACAAAGTATGGTGTACATGCTTGACGAAGTATAAGTCAGAGATCTCATGTCCCTTGTATACGAGGGCCGATCCTCATGCTACTCAAGTTTAGTCATCGGTAAGTTCTTGTCATTGTAAGTACACGTGTATCATAGAGAACCGCCAACGGGGTACCCCTTGCCCGATGATACGGAAGAATCCCCATATCAAAATGACAAGGCAAGCAGACAACAAGCATCTCAGCAATCTTATTTACCATGGGAATATGGTGCTTTTTTCTCTCTTTCCTCTTTTCATAATCTATTTTTTTTCTTTTTCTCTTTTTTTCTCAATATAGGACTCTTTTTTTATAAGAAGAATGCTTCATAGACAGCTCATTATGGTTACGCTGCAGGTTTCCACCATGTCAGCATGGATTAGACCAGCGGCCCAGGCGTTTCTCTAACACATATACATAACTCCATGGACTTACAAGCCCCCCTTTCATTTCACACCGACGACATCCATATACAAAAGAGCATGATATCAGCTAGGTACAAGTACCAAGTGAAATGTTGAAAGCGTTCCCCATGAAAGTATGGTTCTGCTAATTCCCAACAAATAAGTGCAAGCATATACAACATAGACAACACAATGGTTCAAGTTTATTAAGGGCAAGAAAAGTAAAGTGTGTCATCAAGTTCGTGAGAGCTTTAATCACTAGTTTTCTCATAACAAGTTTAATTTGGAAGGTAAACAAAAGCATGAATATACTTGGAATATCATAAGCTAGTAGGTAGATATGGTGAACTCTTTGTAATAACTTGGTTTAGGGAGTTGGATGCATGAGTGGAACTCATACTTGGTTGTGGAGGCTAGCAAAAGATTGGGAGGGACAAACTAAGAGAGCAATAATGGCCATAATCATGCAGAGCGACAAAACATCATTGATCAAAGCATAAAGTGATACTACAAGTTGAAAACTAAAGGATCATAAAGGCTATGGTGACTTGAGATAGTCATAATATGGTGTGAGCATGCGCCAAGTCAACCCAAATAAAGCATCAAAGGAGAATACCACTATACTATACTTTAATATGCTAAAACAACGCATGATTCATCCAAGGCACATTAAGCAATCTCAATTGTTTATAATAACTCATGCTAAAGAAAAGAATACTAAGCATAAAGCCAAAACAATATCAAGCATGGCATGAAAAAGCATAGGCCACAGTCAAAAAACAAGCTCTTTTTACCAACATAAGCATGAACTTTCCTACTCTTTTCCAAACCAAACCAAACTATTTGCAAACCAATGTATGAAAGAGGGGGTCCAACCAATTTATTCAGAAAACTAAAAAAACCAAGCAAACAAAAAACCAAAACGAAAACGAAAAAGAAGACGCTCCAAGAACAACACAACTGTGCATGAAACTATAAAAATGAAGCGTTTGGAAGAAACCTGGGATTTTTATTGATGAAGAAGGGGATGCCTTGGGCATCCCCAAGCTTTGACGCTTGTACTTCTTGTATATTTCTTGGGGTGACACGCGCGGCATCCCCAAGCTTGAGCTTTAGTCCATCCTTCATCTCATTACTCATTCCTTCCATACACCTGAAATTTTTCCTTCATACAAAACTTCACGCAATCTTTATTAGCAACATTAGTGCACTCAAGATAAATAAGTCTTAAGATTCAGTTCCAACATCAAATAAACTCCATTAGAACTCTAGATATTGAAGCACTTCCCTCAAAAATCTCAATTCCCCAAAAGAACTCAAAAAGGAACCAACAAGAAGCAAATGCAGAAAATGGCAGAAATCTGTCAAAACAGACCAGCAGGTAAAGACGAATTTTTTCGAAGACCTTCTGTTGCTCAAATCAAAAAGTGTTGAACTAACAAAAGTTAGAAAACAACTTGGGGCAGGAGCACAAAAATTCACGCATCAAAAATACGTTCAGAGATTTTACACGAATTTTTATGATGAAGAACAGAAATCTGTTTCGGGACAGCAACTTTCCCAATCATTACTACTCTCTCATTAGAGGTTACTTTTGGCACAAAAAGCAAATAAAAAGGATAAGGAGCGGTTATTACTGAAGTAATAACTTCCAAGACTAATCTAATACTTTTGGGTAATCTCCCAATAAGTACTTTTCTTTAACGCCTTTAAGTTAGGCATAAGAAGCAAGAAAGAATCAAGTGTTCTCAAATGAAGAAGCATTAAAACCAAATTCCGTTTTCATAGGAGAGGCAAAAGAAATCTTTTCTCTCTTCTTAGGGAAGTGTTCTATACCTTTCGTGAGTGGGAGTTGATATTTAATGGTGCCTTCTCTAATATCAATAATGGCACCAACAATTCTAAGAAAAGGTCTTCCCAAAGTAATAGGACAAGAAGCATTGTATTCAGCATCCAAAACATAGAAATCAACGGGGACATAGGCATTGTTAACCATAATAAGAACATCATTAAGACTCCCCATGAGTTTAACTAGCATTATCATCAAGTGGGACATTCAAATAACAATCTTCAAGTGGAGGCAAATCAAGCATATCATAAATCTTTCTAGGCATAATAGAAACACTACTATCAAGATCACATAAAGCTTTGAAATCAAAGTCATTCACTTTCATATTAATGATGGGTTCCCAACCATCTTCTTGTTTTATAGGAATAGAAGCTTTATGTTTCATCTTTTCTTCTTTAATCTTTATTAGAGCATCAGTAATGTGTTTTGTAAAGGCCATGTTCATAGCACTAGCATTAGGACTTTTAGCAAGCTTTTGTAGGAACTTAATAACTTCAGAGATATTGCAACCATCAAGATCAAAATCAAATTTATCATCTAAAGTAGTAGAACTATTATTAGCCTCAACACTAGTGGTGGTAATAGTAGAAACACTAATGTTTCTAGCAATTTTATCTTCTCTTTCCCACTTAGCACGTAATTCAGCTAATAGTCTAACATTTTCATCAATTCTTACTTGTATAGAATTAGTAGCAGCAAAGGGATTATCATTAGTTTCAGGTTTAGCAGCTATTTTATTCAAAGAAGATTGAGCTTCAGCCAAAGATGCTATATTTCTTTCAGCATTAGAGAGTTTTTCCTCAATAGTTTTATTGAAAGGAGTTTGCTTACTAATAAAGTCCTTAAGCATAACTTCAAGTTCAGAGGGTCCACTCCTATTATTGTTGTAGGAATTTCCATAAGCATTACCATTATTAGGAGGATATGGCTTATAATTGTTGTTACCAAAATTACTCCTATAAGCATTATTGCCAAAATTATTATTTCTTATGAAGTTTACATCAACTTGCTCTTCTTGAGCAACCAAAGAAGCTAAAGGAACATTATTTGGATCAATATGGGCTTTCCCATTAACAAGCATAGACATAATAATATCAATCTTATCACTCAAGGAGGAGGTTTCCTCAACAGAATTTACCTTCCTACCTTGTGGAGCTCTCTTAGTATGCCATTCAGAATAATTAACCATCATATTGTCCAGAAGTTTTGTTGCAGCACCCGAAGTGATGGTCATAAAGGTACGTCCAGTAGCAGAGTCCAATAGGTTCCTTGAAGAATAGTTCAATCCTGCATAAAAAGTTTGGATGATCATCCAAGCAGTCAGTCCATGAGTGGGACAATTCTTTACCAAAGATTTCATTCTTTCCCAAGCTTGAGCAACATGTTCATTATCAGATTGTTTAAACTTCATTATTTCACTTCTCATAGATATAATCTTAGCAGGAGGATAGTATTTTCCAATGAAAGCATCTTTGCACTTAGTCCAAGAATCAATAATATTCCTAGTTAAGGAATCCAACCATTCTTTAGCTTTTCCTCTCAAAGAGAAAGGAAACAATTTCAGCTTAATAATATCACCATCTACATCCCTATGCTTTTGCATCTCACAAAGTTCAACAAAGTTATTTAGATGGGCAGCAGCATCTTCATTACCAATACTAGAAAATTGTTCTCTCATAACAAGATTGAGCAAAGCAGGTTTTATCTCAAAGAAAGTATCTTCAGGCACAGGTGGAGCAATAGGTCTGCTCATAAAATCATTGTTGTTGGTGCTAGTGAAGTCACACAACTTAGTGTTTTCAAGAGTAGTCATTTTTTTGGGTTTTCAAATAAGAAAGCAAACTAGTAAAACTAATTTTTTTGTGTTTTTGATAAAGAAACAAGCAAACGAAACAAAAAGAAACTAAGCAAAACAAAAATAACAAAGTAAAGAGATTGGTTATGAGGGACTCCCCTTGTGAAGATGTCCTTGACTCCCTGGCAACGACGCCAGAAAAATGCTTGATGGCTCGGTGTTGATGTAGAGCTCGTTGGGAACCCCAAGAGGAAGGTATGATGAGCACAGTAGCAAGTTTCCCTCAGTTATGAAACCAAGGTTTAATCGAACCAGTAGGAGTAAGTAAACACCCCAAAGGTGCTGCTAGCTGAGCCTTGGCAGGGCACACTACCGGTGCTAGTAGCAACATGGAGACCTGCACAACACAACCACAGAACTTTGTCCCCAACTTGTGATGAGGTTGTCAATCTCACCGTGTTTTGCTGAAAACAAAGGATTAAACATATTGAATGGAAAGAAGTAATAGTTTGCAGAAAAGGACCAGGATCCATAGTTCACTAGAGGTGGCTCTCCTTAAGATAGATAACATGTTGGGTGAACAAATTACAGCGGGGCAATTGACAAACATCGAGAAAGCAACACATGCATATACTAATCATCTTGACTCCTTTGAGATTCGATTGGGCATTACAACATTATACATAGACCTCCATCCAACTGCATCTATGACTAATAATCCACCTTCAGGTTATTATCTGAACCCCCTCCAGTATTAAGTTGCAAGCAACAGATTATTGCTTTACGAATTGCGTGTAATGTAAACAATACGATTGTTCTATGAACAAAGGATTGTTGTTTTCTCCCTAGTAGCAACATCACATTTAGTACCTTAGAGATTTTTGTCACTTCCCCAGATTACCAGAGGCATGAACCCACTATCGAGCATAAATACTAACTCTTGGAGTTGCTAGCATCTACTTGGCCAAGATAGCTACTAATAACGGAAAGCATGCAAGATCACAAATAACAAAGACACGATAGAATCAATAATCAATCTGAAATAGCATCTCAATATCCATCGGATCCCCGCAAACACAACATGCAGAATTACAAATAGATGATCTTGATCATGAGCGGAGCTCACAAGATCTAGACATGAAAGCACAAAGGAGGATAACCAACCATCTAGCTACTACATGGATCCGTAGTCCAAGGATGAACTACTCACGCATCACACCAGAGGCTTGCATGGTGATGAAGAAGGCCTCCAGGGTGAATTACCCTCTCTGGCAGGGTGACGTTAAGAGCTTTAGATCCCTCCCGATCTAGGGATGGAGATGACCGCGGCTACAGACTCTTTCGTGGATTTTTGATCGGGTACTTAGGGTTTTCGTCCTGAGGGCAATATATACGCGGAAGGAGAGGCCGAGGGGGTGCCTTGGCTGGCCACACCACCCCCTGGCGTGGCCAGGCCTGGCACGCACGGCAAGGTGGTGTGGTGGCCCCCTGGTCCTCTCCGTCTTGTATTCTGGCATCTGATAACTTCCGGAAAAATAGGCACTTTGGCTTTTGTCCCGTCCAATTCCGAGAATATTCATTTTCTGACTTTCCTAGAACCAAAAACAGCGGAAAACAGGCAGCTGGCACTGTGGCTCTTGTTAATAGGTTAGTACAAGAAATCATATGACAAGTACTCCAAAGTGTGGACAAAACACAAGAAAGTGGATAAAACCAAGCATGGAACATCAGAAATTATAGATACATTTGCAATGTACTAACATATTAGGCATCAAAATCTGTAGAGATAGGTCGAAACACCTGATTGCATTAAGTCAAAGTACTTACCTTGAGAAGATTTTGAAGAGGTTCAAAATGGAGGATGCCAAAAGAGGTTTGGTGCCTGTGACAAAAG
Source organism: Avena sativa (assembly GCA_916181665.1). Lineage (NCBI taxonomy): Eukaryota > Viridiplantae > Streptophyta > Magnoliopsida > Poales > Poaceae > Avena > Avena sativa. Next base: position 36,558,647 of record OV702290.1, read on the forward strand.
GTAGCATACTGAGTTTGACTCAATGTCCGGTAATGGATGCTAATAGAGAAAGGATGTCTTACATCCCCTATGCCTCAGCCATAGGTTCTATCTTGTATGCAGTGCTAAGTACTCGACCTGATGTGGCATTGGCTCTTAGTTTGGCGAGCCGATACCAAAGTAATCCAGGAATGGATCACTGGATAGCTGTGAAAAATATCCTAAGGTATCTCAAGAGAACAAAGGATATGGTCCTAGTCTATGGAGGTGATGATGAAGCTCTAAACATAACTAGTTACGTGGATACGAGCTAGCACTCAGATCCTGATGAATCGAAGTCTCAGATGGGATTTGTGTTTTTGTTGAATGGTGGGGAAGTAAGCTGGAAGAGCAAGAAGCAACAATTAGTTGCACAGTCTATAGTGGAGTCGGAATACATCATTATCGCTGATGCGGTGAATGAAGCTATTTGGCTAAGGAATTTCGTCATTAACTGGGAGTTGTTCTAAGTGCGCAAGACCCGCGATGATCTATTGTGACAACATGGGCGCTATTGCAAACGCAAAGGAACCAAGGACTCATTCCATGGCCAAACACATCAAGCTACGGTTTCACGTCATCCGACAGAACGTTGACGAGGGTGAAATCAATATTTGCAAAGTACACACAGATCTGAATGTGGAAGATCCTATGACTAAAGCTCTCCTACAAGCCAAGAACGAACAACACCGAGATGCCATCGGTGTTAGGTTCCTGCCTATTGTAAACTAGATTAATTTGTACTCTAGTGCAAGTGGGAGACTGAAGGAGATATGCCCTAGAGGCAAATAATAAAGTGTATTGTTTGATATATCTCTTATATGTTCATAATACATTTCATAGTATGCTATAGTTGTATTAATACGAAACATTAATACACGTGTGGTATGTAAACAAACCGTGTATCTAGTTACCTCTAGCGAACTAGCTCATTGGTCATGAGGATGATCTAGGGTTTCGAGATCATGGGCATTTATGCCAATTGACAATGAGGTCATGTCATTAGTTGAATGACGTGATAGACAAACATCCGACAGTTGTATCTTAATGAGATCTAGTTAAAAAGTTTACCATTGATGATAAACATAAAAAACCTCGCAACCTGATCCTTATATTGTGAGATAATACAAATCACCATTCTAGAGGGAGCTTAGATGGTATCAAATATCATACCGTGACTGGGTGATCAAAATGGTACTACTCATGTTTCCCAAAGGAGCGCGTAAAGGAGTACGTATCAAGACCAGGATTTGTCAGTCCATGTAACGGATAGATACATATGTGCCCATCTCGGTGACATTGCATTAACGAAGCTTGCAAGCGTGTGAATTGGTCACGGAGTGCAACGACATGGGAACGAGTAAACAAGTTTATTGGTAACGAGATCGAACTAATGTATGGATATACCGAAGATCAAGTCTCGGATGAACTAGGTATCTAGTGGTAAAGGGAACGGGAAACGATGTTTACGGTTTAAGCGATAATATTCGTGAAATGCATGGGGATCATCATGGGAATCCAGGTCCCACTGATGATCATTGATATGAGAGAGGTCTCAATCATGTCTGGAGTGTTTCTGAACCGAAGGATGTCACACTTAAGGGTGGGGACACATAGGCATAGATGAGGTACCATAGGAGAAATAGAGAGAGAAACCGGAATAGTTCTAGGTAACATCCGATGTTGATCCGAAGGGGTTCGAAAGGAGTTCCGGATGAAGGAATATAATAATGTGTATTTTATATTAATTGGATGAATTAATATTAAAATTTATATTTATTTTATATTTAAAGGCAACCCATTGCTAATGGGCCTCACCCGGAGTGGAGGCCCAAAGGGGCAAGGCGCCTTGGGAGGAGGGCCAGCCGGCCAGGGCTAGGTGGTCCGCCCTAGTGGGGGCCACCTAGGGCCGGCGGCTCCCCCTTGGTGGCCGGCGGGTGTGAGGTTTAGTCCCACACCGCATACTCCTTGGGTGGTGCCCCTTCCCTCCCATTATATAAAGGGGGTCACCCCCCTCCCCTTTGGAGCCATCCCATTCTCTCATTCTCTCTCTCATTTCCATTGAGGACTTCTCCGTAATATTGGAGAGGACCTCTAGGGATTTTAGTTCTCCACCTTCACACTACCGTCGTGTTATCTTCGGTCCGCCATCTTCCTGTTTCGCTGCTCGGCTGGATCCGAGCCCGGGAGACACCGCCTACACCGGACGTGTGTAGTACTTCGGAGGCACCACACTTGGGGTGCTTGGAGCTGCTCATCTTCATCAACATACACCTTCCTATGTAAGGCGTTCATCGGTCTTCAAGGGTATGAATACCGTCTTCCTTTTCCGTTACTTATGTGTACATAGTATAGATCTTGGTATTAGTGTTCGCATAGATAGAAATTTTTATTTTCTGCTACGGAACCCTACAATAATTCCCCTAAAAAGTTATTGGATTCATCTGCACCTCCTTGACCTTGCTAATCCTATGAGCTAGGTCATCAACAACCGCCACTTTACGATACAACTCCGAGATCCCATGGATCTGCGCCCATTCATGCATGCCACGAAAAACAACCTTCTCTAGTCTTCTATCAACACGCCCCATCCTAGAAAGGTCCAAGGACCATGGTGTACAACCTTCTTCCAATCTCCAAGACAATCCATCTGGAAGATCAACAAATTTCCCCTGTCTCTCGACAATTAGGCTCACGAGATAGCTTCCAAACTGCCTTCTTCTTCTCAAAGAGGGCCTCAACGCAGAAATATTTGTTTGTTTGCACTTTGCCTATTACCATCCATCTCGCTTTCTTCTTGAACTCCTTCACCACTTCCGCATCTAAAACCACATCATATAACTCGTCATCACTCAACTCCAGATGTGCAAACATGTCATCAATCTCCCTTTCAGCACCCCTACCCTTGATGTACTTCATTTTGCTTTCTCCGCCATAGCTATCTAGAGTGATGAAACATTAACTTGTCGGGTTCTGAAACTAGAGTCTCGTCGAGAAAACTAAGAGGTAAAAACAAGGGGCCTGCTGAGCGTCCCCCTCCCCCCGCCTCCCAGACCGTCCGATTACAGGCGTTTAACCGCTCGATGGCCACCTCCTTATATGCATCATCTTCCTATCTCTTTCACTCAACCTAAAACAGAAAAAATCCCCATGCCACGCCCGGTGAGAACGCATCCCAATAACAACTACGCCAGAGGTGGCGGCGCTCGCACAACATCCTGTGGGTGTCTCCCTGCAGCAAATCCTTGGAAGCAAAAAAGCAAAAATCCCCGTGCACTACACCTTTGCTAGACCATGGATGCACAATAGAGAACTTGCAGCAACAGTGTCATTCGTTGGAGCATCGGTGGACCTTGGCAGCACCGACGACTGGTATTGTAAGAAGAAGCGCTCACCATTGGTAGGAGGAGCAAACCCTCCACGATGTTGTAGCAAAACTCCTCTGTTGTTGTAGCAAGCGGCGCCGCCACAAGTAGTAAGGACTGCCGCCGCTTTTACCAAGCGTTGTCGGCCCTGTTGTAGCAAACCTTCGCCACCGCATGTAGCAAAGCGCCGCCGCAATTGTAGCAAGGGCCGCCGTCGCTTGTAGCAAGCCCTGCCACAACTTGTAGCAAGCGTTGCCGCCAGCCTGGGGTAGCACCACCGCCGACCTGGGGTAGCAAACCCCCCCACGCCTTTGTAGCAAGCTCCCGCCGCAGCGCGGCCGCCGTAGTAGCAAGCACCACCGCCGCATGTAGCAAGCGTAGCCGCCGCATGTAGCAGGCGCCGAGGGGTTGTTCCCGCATCCAGTATACATCCACGCGCGAGGCCGGCAAACAATGGAGAGGAGGTGGTTGGCGGCATGGCACGCAGCATGTAGTCCATGGCGAGAGTTTGCTAGCGCGTGTGTTGGTAGGAGTGGCCAGAAGGCAGGGGATGAGGTAGGCGGTGGCGGTGGCAGCGGCGTGCCGGCTGGGGTGGTGCGGGGTAGGAGATAAGCCATGGACGAAGCAAATTAGAGAAGAACCTGCGATACTTCTTCGAGTCAACGGTGAGGAAACGAGAGTAGGGGAAGAGGATAAAGAGGAAGTAGATGGTGGTGGGACCCACAGCTCTCTCCCTATTTTTGGCCACGCGGGGGACACGTGTAGCGCGCTGTACCCGGAAGATCGGATCACCGATCTCCCGGGGGAGAGGTCTCATTTTTCTAAAAAGAAGGCTTCTCGTATCAGGGAACTCAACCACCAGTTGGAAACCGCACCGGAAACAAAGTCGCCGGAGCACTAAATCCTATCAGGAGAGACGGAAAGAGGAAGACGACTGATTCTGGACTTCTGGTCGATGGTTATTTTCTATGGCATTAGTTGTGCGAAGCATTTTTGTTTAACTAGTAACATGCCCGTGCGTTGCTATGGAATTACAATCATTTAAGGTATAAGATTTTAGTTAAGTACTTAAATATCCCTTTGTAATAAGATTTATCAATTCGTTCTAGAGACATACAAATGGAATTAGAATGTAAATACGCCACGTGATTATGTTATAGTGTGAAGTTGAGGATGACTTCTAGAAAGTTTATTTGCCGTGCAAATAATGGGCATAGAAGTTTTTTCATCATGCAAAAAATATAGTAATAATAGATTTGGTCAGGGGACAATTTCTCGAGCATATTTACAAGTTAACACTATGATGATGTTGTATCTCTTAATAAATCCAATATAAATATTATTCTACAGGCATTGCATGCCAAAAGGCACCACGTTGTACTACCTCCTCAAGGGCCCATCTTCATGCGTTTCAGTTTGCACCGTCACAATCATAAGTTTCGTACCATAGAAAAGTATATAATACGTACAGAATTAAATATTCTGCCCGTTCAAGGAAAGGGGATAAACGGAATACCGGTTTAAAATAAGCTTGCTCTATTTCTGTTAGTTTATTTTCTCTAATATAATTCAGGCAATACGAAATAAAAATATATTCAGACACAGAGACACCACATATAGACATTTCGATCTCTAGCATAACAAGTTTAGCCCACGGAGATGCTGTAAGGATTGACGGGATTCAGCGTTACAAACAACAGAGTTAAAGTTAGAAGCTTCAGCCTTTATTAATGCACAAACAAATTCAGCATCCAAAAGTGCAAGTTGTAAAAAATCATTAGAAAACTATAATTTACCTCCTTGATACACATTTGCATCGTCCCACTCGGTATCTGTAGTGAGAGAAACATTAGAGAGATGTTGGTTGCTTGTCTGAAGGAGAGTAGTGTATCACTTGGTCGGGGGATCCACCGAGCTCTCCATGTTCCTCTTTATCTACTCCCTTCGGTTCAAAATATAAGATGTTTTAGATTTATGAAAGAAGTGTATCTAGACCATTTTTACTGTGTAGGTCCATGTAGGTTTAGAGTGAACCTACACACTAAAAGGAGTCTAGATACACTCCTTTCACAAAGTTAAAACATCTTATATTTTGAAACGGAGGGAGTAGTACGCTTGGCATCCTTTTTCCTCTTTTTACCTCTTTGTGTTATACCAGCTACACAGGACTGCATCACCTAAAAGCACGTTGGCAAACTTAATAAACCCTTTAAGCGTTTGCATTTGATATCTCCCCCATTTTCAAATATCCATACTTCTGCTTTTGATCTTAAATTAGAAAAAATAATGAATTAATTCTTCATGCTTTGTCCATCAACACATCCGAGGGAAGACAATATCTTATTGTGCTAAATATGCCCCTATGCATAGAATTTCCTCATGGATACAGAAGGAGAATCTATTAAACAAGCAAGCATGAGTCATATTAAATTACATAAGAAAAGCATAGAAAGATCTAATGCCATAGATACAAGCCCCAAGATATTTCTTAACTTTGTAGAGTTAACAAAACATAAGTATATTAATTAATAACATGTATCTTTCGCAATCGGTTAAATGAGCATCAAGAAGCCCTTTATTAGCTTTGTTTTAGCATCTCCATATACAGAACATTTCATAATTTTATACTGGAACCAGTAATGAGAAAGAAAAGAGGCAAAGAAAATGAATGAAGCTAATGCTAGCTTCTTAAGGTCCTCCACGTGTTTACTACAAATACTACACATATTGCATCTGCATATTGCATACCTTCCTAGATGAGATGAACTACCGAATGCAGATGTCTTCTTCCATGGCTAAATTTCCGCAGCCATTCGAATAAATGACTTTGCAATCGGAACAACAGAGGACATGGAGCTCATCTACAGAATAACAAACGTTGGCGACAGCTTCACCTAAGAGATTTACCTCCCTGCCATACCGGTTCACGCACACCACGTCCTCGATTATTATGCTTGAAATCCTAGAAAAACCCTACTTCTTGATCATCTTTGCACCAATATATGATTCATTGGCGGAGCTACGTGAGGGACAAACTGGGTCGTGACCCACCCAGATTTGGAGCAGAACTAAAATTATCTAGGCGTAAGCGCAACCCACCAGCAGCACTACAACGCATCGATCCATTCTAAGCGCCCCTGACCCTGATTTGGTTCGTTGCTAAGGCTCTCACCAACCATGGCATAGTAGGCAGCAGCACATAAGTTTAGTTCAGCCCACCGAACCACTCCGGATAAGGCAAGCCTCCAGCAGCAATTAGCGGCGGCGACCGGCCAAGGGCGCCCAGCCCCCACACCCCAGACGCACGCAGCTAAGCGCTAGTAGTGGCGAGCCAGCAACCCAGTCACCAGGGAAGGCGCATGGCGCAGACTCTTATAGAATTTTGCTGGGACTGTAAGACCACACATGTTATTATTTTTTATCGAATTTCACTTCATGGCATATCTCAAAACTCAAATTCTCATTAGCATATTCTAGAAGTATGAAGATGGCATGAAGTGGTCAGGAAGCTGATTTTATATATTTAACTCCATATACCCGATGGTCAATTGGATCCAATTATGGTTCGTTTCATTTGAGATATATATGCATGTTCTGAATTAATATGAACAAGACATACCGAGTACTGACTAATGCCTATAGAAGTAGCTTTGCTCTAGCTTGGCCCGCCCAATTATCTATTTGAAGCTCCGCCACTGATATGATTTCCTAGTTTTATATATGTGTGTTCATGTAAAACCATACAATACTGCTTTAGTTAATATTCATAAGATATTCAGATCATTAAGAAACACTTTTTTCATTGTGGAATTTCTACGTCTTGCATCTATTTTACTAAAGAAATAGAAATGTAATATTAGTGGAAAAAGACAAAGAAGTGCACATAGATATAAGCCATGACCCTATCACACACAAGTCAGAAACTCTTTTCTCAAAGATCATTTCTAGAACCTAAAAATATATCATGAATATCACATAATAATCAAAATTGAACAAGTGCATTATATATATTTAAATCACTTAGATGTCAGTACAACCTTACCTAGCATGCCGTTGGAAACATTAATTATTATATGAGTTTCTAATTCAGTTGGTAACGTTTGAGATTCTCTACTACAATTTGATTCTTGCATCTCCCCCTCTAGAGTAATCGCATATTTCGGCTTCCTATTATCTGTATGAATCCTTCTTAACTTCTCTTTTTGTATCACATGTATCGTGTACCTTCAAGAATACAACAATCTATCTCAGTTCTCAAGTATCAATGGATGTTGACAAGGGGTAGCTCATAGAAATTCTTCCAGAAGACTGCAAATTAACTAACTGCACGCATTTTGTTCTAATATCGTGCTTGATTTCCAATTATGTTAGCTGAATTATGGAAGTCGTTGGAAAAATGGATGCAGATTAAGCGTCGGTACTTCAATCTTAAAAAATGAACAACTTAGTGAATACATCTTCACGAACAATTAAGGGAGTTAGTTCTTCTTTCAAGTTCTCAGTGCACCCACTCTATGCAGTCTTTCAGGTAGTAAAAGTTAGTGAATTACGGCAATGACAAGTCTAGTCTCCATGGCTCCAAGAATGTATAAATACTGAAATAAGAGTCTACGCTAAGATATAACTTTGGTAGCAGAAAATACAATGTTTGTGCGGCTAGCCTCATTGTCCACAACCTCAAACTTTCCTCTGCAAGCTTTGTTTAGCAGCAGAGATGGGAACCTTGACAAAGCGTTGGAACGGGAGAAAAAATGACTCAAAAGAGATGAAACAATGATTTCTTGACATTGTACGACGGATACTTACTTTTCACATCATGTATAGACGTATGATGAAAAAGAAAACTATTGGTTCTAAAGACCAAAAGTTTGATTTTTTTTAGTTAAGTCACATCCATATAAATTCGACACAAGCAGATAAATCAATTTCAGGAACGCAACCATGTGGATGTGCTCTTAAGTGCAAGAATATACCTTGCTTCCTTGAAGATGGTATCTAATTCTAGGGATTGCTTTTCTAGTTACTTCCTATGCTCCATTTGAGCTCATGCTGCCCTTCTTAAACTACTCTTTTTTCTATATGCTCATGGATGATCTTGGCCTTCTCCTTCCAGGCTTCTCTTTCTCCACAAACTCCTTCTGTCCATGATGGTTGACAATCAATTATGCGGCTTCCTCTTCCAGAATAAAATTTTGAGTCACTTGGCCTCTTCTAGGATACATCCTTTCACAAACAAAGATTTAAACAAAACAAACAAAAGAGCATTATGACCTTGCAAAAGAAAGACAACTGATTTTCTAAAAATGAAATGAGATCAGTCCTCTTGCTCATTGCATAATTACAGTGTATGCACACAACAATGCCAGAAAAAAGGATGCTTACAGAATGTTGATATATTCTTGAGATGCACCATCAGGAATACCTTGTAGTAAACTCTAGTTGGTCCATAAAACTGAACAAAACACTATTAGTGCATTTGAACTAAACACAAATAAAAATAAAAATAGATTAACTACCTTAGATATGAAATATGAGCCAACAATCCTTGCAGATATTTAGTTGATAGAGACAAATCCCATCTAAAATGGAAACATGAGCGATTTAATAAACGACCAAGCATTCTCTGTGGTGGATATTTACGTCCGTACATAACACAGAAGAAAAACTTTCCAGCAAGCAGCTGAGTCGTTCCTATGGTGGCTAGTTACCTCCGTAGGTAGGTCAATTTCTCTAAATGGATTGCTCAGGGAACAATTAGATTTCACTACACCTAGCAAGCCTCTTCCTCAAACCCATGAGGTGGCTTTTCTTCTTGCCGCCGACACACTGGAGCTGGACCAGTACTTTCGGCCAATCTGAAAGAAGAACCGGTTGCCTTGATCCTCCCCATGCATCCCCTGCAACGAATGACAAGTTGCGGTGATTTTCCCATCAGAGACAAATCCCCTCTGATTTTTGATCCAATCCCTATAATTTTTGTCCTCCCTTCTTCTCCAAATATTTCGGCCAGAATGGTATGTCTCCTCTCGGCAGTCGTCATTGCACGCAGTAGGAGGTGCTCCACTCGTTCCGCCCCCGATTCTTCCTTTTCTCACGCGCCTCAACAACCCGACGCCTCCATCTTTTCCTTGCCCCAGCGCCTCGATCTGGTCAACCATCTCCATGTAAGACTGCCTTTTCATTCGTTGCAGCCGGCCAGCATGCAACGCGCAACCCAGCAGGCCAGCACCACCAGATCGCATCGCCACACGCCACCAGCAGAGCAACATCACCAGCTTCCCTGCATCACCAGCAGACCACGCATGCACGTCGACCAGGCCATATCCCGCCGTGGGCAGCGCGCCGCTAGCAGCTAGTAGAGCTGCGGCGCGCGGAGACAGGAAAACACTAGGTCAGAGACCTAGAAGAGGAAGACGGCGGAGGGGAATCACGGATTCAGGAGGGTACATGAGATGACTGACCTAAGTCGAGGTCCTTCCGTCCCGGACAGCCATGGCGTCGCTTAGATTCGCTCATATTCCCCTCCAGAACTCCTAGGTGGCGGCGCAGAAGGATGAGGTGTCGGCGCCCAAACCCTAGGTGGCGGCGGTTCTCATCACGGTGGTGTGCTTCTCATGGGATGCAGGGCGAGCGAGCGAGCGAGGTGCAGGAGGAATGTGGCCGATGCGGGGGACTTCGGGGGACGAGACCCAGGATGTGGCGGTGCTCGAGGACTGGGCACGCGCGTGAGAGGACAGCGGCGGCGCGCGTGGCCAGGACGGGGGAGAATACGTGGGAGGAGAGAGTGTGTGCGGGAGGGGATACGGTGGGGTAGACTGCGAGCGATGGGACATTGGACGAAACAGACGACGTAGTGGGCAGAAAACAGAACCTCAATTCTCTTTTTAGATAGTAGAGACTAGGAAAACGTCAAGCTGGCAACGGTACTTTTTGGTTTGGTTCGAGAGAGGCCCACAACCCATCTTATTTGCCGTGCGGGGATTTTTATAGGCTTGGCAACCCAAACTCCTAACCTGATCATCCCACGGTTTCCTTCTGTCGTGCACCAGACGACCAAAGAGCGGCGACGACGGTGGCGGCGATTACGACGTGCTGTCCCGATGAATTCGTCGGGCGGCGAGATGGAGGCTGTGAGACATGAGAAGCGGATGGAAGAGAGGAACAAACGTGTGGTGGTGAGGGAGGAGCGGAAGGCAAAGGAGGAGAAGGAGAACGCGGAGAAGGAGGCGGTGGCGGCAAGGCGAAGGGAATTGTATGAAAAAGCTGTACAAAGTATGCAGAAGACGCTCAAGAGATGGAGGAAGATCTCAGGGAATCCTGGGAGCGGTTTCGTGCTCACTGGATAGAAGAATGGGGCACATGCGGCGTATTTGGCAAATTCGAGGACAACAGTAAGTAGCCCTACATACAGAGCTGGATTTCGTTCCCCTCCCATCCTAATCCATAACACCCTGACAATGTGTGTGTGATTGTTTGATGCAGCTGGTATCCCACCCATGCGTCTCACCTTCTCTGGCTATGAAGCTGGCTACCCCATGGACACGCTGCAGTTCTTTTCAGTCAAAGTTGCAAGAATTGACACAAGTCTACAGTGGCCACTTGATGTGTATGGGTTCGTTGCCGTGCGCGATATCTTGGATCGCAAACGCAACATGATTTTCTGCTGCGACATAGACAACTGCCAAACTATCAACCAACAGGTTCCAACTCACTCTTGTCTCTTGTCAATAAATGTGATGCATGAAAAACATTCCTTTTGCTGGGCTATGTCAATAATTATGGCAATTTTAGTGATACCTAGTACATCTTGCCATGCAGTGAATGCACATGTTTGTTAGAGTACACAATTATTCAGAGGAACCGAGGGAAAACCAACAACATCCTTTTGCTGGGCAATGTCAATAATTATGGCAACTTTAGTTATACGTATACCTATATCTAGCCTTGCAGTGATTCCACAGAGTACACCATTATTGAGAGCAACTGATAGAAAACCAACAACAAATGATCTGCAGCATGGTTTATACAACAGACTTCAGAACAAATAAGTTGGTAAACTTGAAGTATATCAGACAAAACCACACAACACAAGGATGTTTTACTATGTCCATTGATCATAAGAGTTACCGCTTATAAAGAAGTATAATAATCTTATTTCAAGTGACTAGAAAATACAACTACTATCATGTTGAAACTGACATGTCACATAACTTCCAGCATATCCAGCTCCAAAATGCAACTTAACAACTTCGATTTATGTAGCTCATTGCCAAAGATGCATCATGATGTCCATCAACACTGGTGAAATAGAATTAGCCAATTATTATAGGGAAGATGGTATTTTGTTTTGGTTGCTAAGTTCTGCACTTTGCATTTATTACTTTATCGGATTCCGGGTTTAAGATATTGCCCCTTGACTTCGTTAAACTGCAATTTACTTTTTGGACTTCAATTTAATTTTTTCATCTCTTGAACTTCGGATGCTTAACGCTGCAGTGTAATCACTAGCAGCTGGCTATAAAAATTAATGCTCCCTCTGTTCCTAAAATTAGGGTGTATTTAGTTTTGTTAGGAGATGCGTTTGACCAACAGTTACTCAATGAATACAGAGTTATATGACATGAAATTTATGTCACACGATTCATATTCCAAAGTACTTTGTTATGATGATGATTTTGTATCACATAATAAAATGGTAATTGTTGGTCAAAGACTTGTCTTAACGAAACGAACTATGCCTTATTCATCGGAAGGAGGGAGTATAACCCAACCTGCACGCATGACAGACTACTAGAAGTAACCTTAGAACATATACTTATTATATGAGCATTTTGTTGCACAAACTGAAAAGCCCCAAGGTCAAATAGAAGAAAAACCTAAAAATAGCCAAGGCACCAACATAATTGTTCATACCCTGTACACATGAGAATCGAAGTAATCTCACAAATAGTTTAATAAATTGACCATCATGAACTGGAGCCAAGTGATCTGAGTGTTAAAGATGATTTGATCGCCTTTGATTGTTAGTTCCATGATTGTGGGGATCCACAAGTCCCTGTGTTTTTGAGATTGATATATTGTTCCTTGGGGCATCATCATGACCAAATGATGTTGATTAATGCATTATCTGTGCTAAAACCCAACCTCTGCAGCAACAAAAGAGAGAAGAAATGCTATAACCAAAGCTAGCATGCTTAAGTCTTAACACACCAACGTGGCGCAGGTTCAGGAGCTTACTAGTCTTTATTTCTCAGAAGATCTGCCTGTGAAACAACTTTTCTTGATCCACTTAATAGCTACATCAGTCCCTCTCAGATTTCCATGGTACACGGTGCCAAAAGTGCCGGAACCAAGTTCCCTAAGCTCAGCCAGATCTTCATCCTTGATAATCTGTTTAAATATTTCCTTTAACATCAAAATCCCTACTTTCAACAGAATAAAGTTAGCATTTTTGGCATGCCACTGGTCATGTATGTGAATGAGGTTGTAGGGTACCCCTTTTGGCTGCTTGCATAATCCTGGAACTTAGGTTTAAACCACAATATTCTGCTAATAATTTTGCCCAATTGTTGACTCCTGATGTGGGCTCAAGACCATATGAATAAGTACTGAGTTCGATGTTCAAAGGAAAAATTAAGGCAATGAGATCATAGTACATGAGAGCATGCATGGTCTTATTCCACCGTTGTTCCTTTTTCTAACATAGTACAGAATGGATTGGTTACATTGAACTTAATTTTTCTTTATTGATGAATCAAACATTATTATTAATTTACTATTAATTGTTGCATGCAGGACCCGTATCTAGCACTGACAGGTCCTTCCCGTGCTATTGTTGTGTCGGGCGATCCTTCTTACTTTGAGGTTAAGTTGAAAGTAAAGGGCACTGCTGAATCTGAGGATAAAGATTTTAGCCTTTTCTGCTTCAACATACGTATCTCATTCCTCCAAAAGAATTTTCACTAGCAAGCTTAGCACACTAGAGATGTCATTTAAGGAGCTGTTCTACTCTGTAGAGGCCACAGTCAGTGTAGACATTAGTGAGGGTTCATGGCCAGATGGCTTTCTTGGTGAATTTAGTGCCAGCACAGATAGTCTGCCTAACATGAAAGTCAATTTGCTGAAGTGTGGGGATGACAAATTGCCTGTTGATGTTGATGGCAAGATCCAGCTCACACGTAAGGTCGTCTCGGCAGAACTTAGGGAATTTCTGAGGATTTCTATCATGGCACGGCGTGCTAAAGGGAAACCACTTAGTCGTGAAGCAGTTTTTGAACCTAAGCGTTCTGGTACAAGCTCCAGTTCGATGATTAAAATTGGCTCATGTTTCATGCAAGTCACTATCGGCTGGTCTCTTTTCGCTTTTGGGGCGTAAGGTTGGTGCTACTAGAGTCTGGATGTTTTAATTTCCTTGGTTGGTTTCGGTCACTTTTAAGTGCTGTACTATGCCATTCTAAACTGAGCATCTTTTGTATTATTATTGGATCTATGGACAGAGTTAGATTGTAATCGGTGCTGTGCCACCTAACTTTTGTACTCCCCACCGTCTCAAAATAGATGTCTCAAATTTATCAAAATTTGAGACCTATGATACGAAAGGAATTCATTATCCATATGTACTTTACCGTTTACTTCACTATGCCAAGTAATATCATCTCAGCTATTATGTCCTGAGTGAATCAGGCAAGATTGGCATTGGTCTAAGGACATGAAAAATAGTTAAATGCACTCCATAGAATTCCGCTGTTTATTTTGGCAGCTATTGATGTTTCCATAGGGCTAAAATTAGTTAAATGTGCAGAACTCGAGGAAGTAGGTTTCCAAAGGGAGTCTGTTTCTTGAGGCCCCGTTTGGTAACTGAGCTACTAGGAGAGTTGAATCAGAAGATGATGTGAGCAATGTCTCGTTGTTCATGGGATGGGTTAGCACTCGGCAATAATTTTGTTGGAGACTGTCCTAGGTGAGCCTAGAATATTCCAGTGAGTGTTAGTGTAGTAGTGCTGTCTTAGGAGTGCCTGGAACATTCTAGTGAATGTTGGAGTCTAAGTTAGTGTCATACCAGATTCTAGAGTATTCTATAGTGTACTAGTCAAGAGATGTACCTAAGTTCAGCTATATATATAAAAGGGTGTGGAGGTCCAAGGGACCAGCCCATCCTAGAATATTTTTCAAGACTACATGGTATCAGAGCCAGGTTCTCCCCTTCTGTGGCATAAGCAGAGGAAGGGGCACTTGGTCCTGGTGGTGGCCGGTCGTGAAACAGTGGCTTGTGGAGGAGCTCCAGGTGTTTAGGGGTTAGCTAGCTCAGGTGGAAAAGTGCTGGCCAGGTTGACTTGCAGAGAAGAAGTGAGGAGAAGCAAGGGAGTTGTGGCTGCTCAAAGCAGAGTTGATTGTTATTTGCGGTGTGTGCTAGCAGAGGACAGAAGAGAGAGCTTCGTGAGCTCGTGTCTCTTAGCAAAAGTAGTAGGGACCGGACGTTGTGCTGCTCCACTTTGAGGTTTCTGTGGTGGCGAACGGCGGTGTGTGTAGTGCAGCCAGGAGAAGTGGTCAGACAGTGCAGCTAGGAGTGGACTGTACTGCAGCGGAGGAGCGGTTTGGGTTGTGCTATAGCTACGGAGAAGAGCGTGTGCAGGCTAGACTTGTAGAATAGCTGAACAGGGTTGTAGATTTAGTCTCAAGTACTGAACCTAGCCGTTCACTATTGTTGCTCAAGTGATCTGCAAGAGGTCAACTAGAGCAGACAGGAGTCATAGAAGCTTGCTTGTTGGTGCTTTTCAGCAACACTGATCAATGGGGGAAGATCAAGGAATTGAGAAGCTACTTCGGAAAATGACTCAACTGATGAAGGAGATAGAAGAATTGAAAGAATCGAAGAAGATTGTGGAAGTTCCAAAGCAAGGTGAAAAAACAACAGCCCTACGAAATTGTGTAAATCTCACACAAGCGGAAGAAGGTATGTCAAATCAATCTCCTACATTAAACGGAACTTGTTCAAATTGGATACTAGATTCGGGAGCATCTGCACATGTCACATGAAGGTGGAGTGAGTTCGCATTATATGCGCCAAATCCACCCATGCATAAAGAGACCATCCAAATAGCTGATGGAACTTATTAGCCTGTCAAAGGAGTCAGCACGGTGAAATGCACTCCGTCAATTACATTGTCTTCGGTCTTGTATGCTCCATCATTTCCAGTGAGTTTGGTGTCTATGAGTTCCTTGGTTGACGACATTGATTATCGAATTATTGATGACTGGTACAACTATATAATTGAGGAGAGGACAACTGGAAGGAGACTTGGGGTCGGTGTCAGGCATAAGGGACTATGGTACTTGGATAAACATGAAACAGATGATGCATTATGCACCACTTTGACAGTTGTTGCTGGTGACGATGAAGCAAAGGTGATACTCTTACATTGTCGAATGGGCCATATGTCCTTTGATACTATGAGTAAGATATTTCCCGAAGAAATGAAGAAGGTGGATAAAGAAAAACTTGTGTGTGATGCTTGTGAATATGGAAAACACACAAGGACATCATATGTGAGTCGTGGACTTCGAAGCACATCGCCTTTTGTGTTGATTCACTCTGATGTCTGGACTTCTCCCATGGTCTCTATTAGTGGAATGAAGTACTTTGTCACCTTCATTGACTGTTACTCGCGGATGACTTGGATATATCTCATGAAACAAAAAAGTGAGGTGCTTAGTTGTTTCAGGGACTTCTATGAATATATCCAAAATTGTTTCAACATTGGTATTCAAATTATCAGGACTGATAACGGGACAGAGTATGTGAACCGTGAATTTGGCAACTTTCTTTCAGAAAAAGGAATACTTCATCAAACTTCATGCCCTGATACTTCTCCATAGAATGGAGTAGCTGAGAGGAAGAATCGACATCTGCTAGAGGTAGCCCGGTCGCTTATGTTTACTATGAATGTGTCAAAATTCTTATGGAGTGAAGCAGTTATGACTGCTATTTATCTCATCAACCGAATGCCATCAAGAATTCTTGGGATGAAGAGCCCATATGAAATGATCTTTGGTAAAAATGAGTTGATTGTTCCACCAAAGGTGTTTGGGTGTACATGCTTTGTCAGAGACCATAGACTTTCAGTTGGAAAATTGGACCCACGTGCTGTGAAGTGCATCTTCACTGGATATCCTTCTAGATATAAGGTCTACAAGTGTTGGAGCCCTAGTGAGCGGAGAACATTTGTTAGCATGATTATGACATTTAGAGAGTCCGAGCCATTCTACGGAGAGAAGACGGACCTCGGCTCGTTGTTTGACTTTTACTCTCCTAGCACAATTGATGCTAGTAGAGAGGGGTAGACTGAACTGTTGAGGACAAAGGAAGATGAACAATCGAGAGTTATTGTTGGTTAAATTCCATCTCCTGCGAGTGAACATTGATGAAGCCAAATGAGGAAGAAAACTTAAAAGTGTATACACGGAGAAAACCACAACATGAGCAGTAGCAGCAATAGGCTCCTACAGTAGGTGACACACAGGTGCAGGGGGAGCAACATGCTCCAACAAGTGTTGGAATTGTTGAATCGACTGAGGGCGCGGCTCCTACAGCAGGTGACACATAGGTGCAGGGGGAGCAACATGCTCCAACAAGTGTTGAAATTGTTGAATTGACTGAGGGCGTGGGTCCATATAATACAACAGATTCAATGGACTTGCCCATTGCCTTAAGAAAAGGAATCCGAGTTGGAGCTAGAAAACCTCCAAATTGGTACCGAGATGAGCATGACATAGCTAATTATGTATCATATACATCTCTATCAACAAACTACTTGGCCTTCATTGCATCATTGCAATCCGTGGTGATCCCAAGAGACTGGAAAGTAGCAAAGCAAGACCTGAAGTGGCGTGAGGCCATGATAGAGGAGTTAAATGCTCTCGAAAGGAATAAAACTTGGGAACTTATACATCTTCCAGCAGGAAAAAGAGCTGCTGGATGTAAATGAATTTACACTGTAAAACAAAATCCATAAGGGAAAATTGAAAGGTAAAAGCCAAGACTAGTTGCTAGAGGATATAGTCAAACATATGGGATTGACTATGATGAGACATTTGCGTCGGTGGCAAAAATGAACACAGTGAGGATCCTAATCTCATGTGCAACTAACTTTGGGTGGACTTTGCATCAGTTGGATGTCAAGAATTCATTCTTGCATGGAGATTTAGAGGAGGAGGTATACATGGAGATGCCACCTGGTTTCTCCACTCCTAGAACATTAGGAAAGGTATGTAGGTTGAGAAAATCTCTATACGGCCTCAAGCAATCTCCACGGGCATGGTTTGATAGATTTAGACGAGTTGTATGTGGTATGGGATATAAGAAGTGTAATGGGGATCATACAGTGTTCTATCGGCACTCAAATAGGCAGATTACAATCATTGTCGTATATGTTGATGATATCATAATCACCGGAGATGATGAGCTAGAGATATCATGATTGAAAGACAGACTATGCAAGGAATTTGAGGTAAAGGACCTTGGGCAACTCAAGTACTTTCTTGGCATAGAAACTGCTGATCTCCTAAAGGGATTATTCTATCCTAGCGAAAGTACGTATTGGACTTGCTTAGTGACACAAGCATGCTTGGGTGTCGGGTTGCATCAACACCTATCGATCAAAACCACAAATTATGTGCCAAATCTAGGGAACCAATGGATAAAGAGAAGTACCAGAAGCTTGTTGGAAGGCTCATCTATCTATGTCACACAAGACCTGATATTTCATATGCAGTGAGTGTAGTGAGCAGATACATGCATGATCCTAGGAGCGGACACTTGGATGCGGTCAACCAAATCCTCCGGTACTTGAAGGGTAGTCCAGGAAAAGGACTATTGTTTAAAAGGAATGGTCATCTAAATGTGGATGGGTATTGTGATGCTGACTGGGCAAATTGCTTGGATGATAGGAGATCAACATCTGGTTATTGTGTATTTGTTAGGGGAAATTTAGTATCATGGAGAAGTAAGAAGTAGCAGGTGGTTTCAAAGTCAACAGCTGAAGATGAATATAGAGCTATGTCGCAAGGTTTGAGTGAGATGTTATGGGTGAGGAATCTTCTTTCAAAACTGAAAGTGTTGAGGAGAGGCCCTTTAAATTTGTGGTGTGACAACAAGTCGGCGATCAACATCGCAAACAACCCTGTTCAACATGATAGAACCAAGTATGTGGAGATTGATCGCTTCTTCATAAAGGAGAAGTTAGATGACGGTATAATTAAGATAAATCATGTAACCTCTAGCGAGCAAATTGGAGACTGTTTAACTAAAGGATTAGGAAATAAAGAGTGTAGTTCATGTAACAAGATGGGAATGATAGATATCTATCACCCATCTTGAGGAGGAGTGTTGGAGACTGTCCTAGGTGAGCCTAGAATATTCCAGTGAGTGTTAGTATAGTAGTGTTGTCCTAGGAGTGCCTAGAACATTCCAGTGAATGTTGGAGTCTAAGTTAGTGTCCTACCAGATTCTAGAGTATTCTATAGTGTACTAGTCAAGAGATGTACCTAAGTTCAGCTATATATAAAGAGGGTGTGGAGGTCCAAGGGACCGGCCCATCCTAGATTTTTTTCCAATACTACAAATTTCATGGAACTTACATGAAGTACTCTACGCCAACGAACATGTTGTGTTTGCTCAGCAATTTGAGATTTATGTGAGGGTAGGAAAGGATCAGCAGCAGACAACATTTTCTCTGATGAATTCCTTCAACAGTGTCTATTTTGATTGCCTCACCTGTGATTTCCTCCACTTTGTGATTCAATGGACATCTCTCTATCAGTATACTAGCAACATTAAACTTATCTTATACAACCCTACCCCATTTGCGGGTTTTTTATAGAAATGAGCGCTTTATTACTTATTAAAGCAACGTTTACACCCGACCTCTGCATATCTAGGATGCACATAGCCAATCATCCACAAAGAGTAAAAACACGGAAACTAGGCCAACATTACAACAAGCACTCTTTTAGTAAAAGGCCTATAGCTATGGAGGATCAATCCTCGGATCACGCGACCATTCATGTCAGGAGAAAATATCTCTCGTCATATCCTCCAATCGCACACACCCTCCGAAAATAAGTCTTGAAACTTCACTCATTGTAGAGTAATCCATAAGAGGAGAGTAGCTATGGCACGATAAATAACCTGCAAGTTAGAAGACAATTTGTTATTAAAAATATTGTCATTTCTACATAACCATAGCGACCAAATAATGTCAAGCACTCCAACCCTAAACAAAGTCTTGTATTTGTCCTCGATCACATACATCCAGTTACCAAATACATTGGCAACTGAACATGGAGGAGATAAACCAGAGACTACTTGGATGATTGATCATATAGAGCGAGTGAATTTACACTGGAAGAATAAATGCTGAATTGTCTCCTCCTGGTGACAAAAAATGCATTGTATACTTCCATGCCAATTCCTCTTTACAAGATTATCTTTTGTAAGAATAACCCCCTTACGAAGATACCATGCAACTGCGAGGACGAGGCGGCTACCAAAGGACCAAGCAAAGAAGTCAGGTTTGCTTCAAGTACCATGGCAACTCCCTCTACCCACCCCCACCACCACCTCCACCCTTCAAGCCGTCGATCTCCCTGATCTCTGGTGATTCAGCCTGATCTCTCCAACCATCTCAACCGGCACCTTTTCCTGTTCAAGGTGATATCTTTCTTTCTTCCTTCCTCCCTTCCCTGATGGCACTTTCTTCGAAAGAGTGGAAGGTTGTTTTCTCCTCTTTGGAGAATGGTTTGGTTGATCCTCATAAAGGTGCACTTGTTGTCTGGCCTGATAATTCCTGGTTAATCTTGAGAAATGCTAATGGGTGGAAGATTGCATAATGATAGTGATTGTTTTGCTCTTGGGTCGATTGTGAAATTCCCTTCTCATATGGCAAGAATTGTTACTAATTCCTCTAGCCCCTGGTTCTTTTGAGTGTGTGGAATCACATGAACCTCCTCCTAATAGATGGAAAGCAACATTCTCTTCTCTGGTTATGCAAAGATGGACTGATCAAAGACCTGCTTTTTTGCTGTTGAGACCTCAAGCACACATGAGAGTTTTACTAGATCATCTAGAAGTGGCTATTGATGCTAGATTTCTGTTGGAAGGGGAAAATTGAATCTGGTATGGAAATTGAGCTTCTAGAGCATAAAATATTTGTTGGTGATCGCATTGTGTAACAACCCATTTTAATCAAGATTAGCAAGTTCTAATCACCCAAATTTAGGGTTAACAAAAACTTTTATTAATAAAATGAATATGAATGCATGTGTGTTTGCATTAGTATAGAATTGAAT
The DNA here is from genome assembly GCA_916181665.1 of Avena sativa. Taxonomy (NCBI): domain Eukaryota; kingdom Viridiplantae; phylum Streptophyta; class Magnoliopsida; order Poales; family Poaceae; genus Avena; species Avena sativa. The sequence goes on from OV702290.1 coordinate 36,579,376, forward strand.
GTATATGCCATGCTTGATTGTTCTAAATGATGTGAAATGGTTTTAAGATGAATGCCACATCATCAAGACCATTTACAAACAAAATCCAAAGAGAAAGAAATCAAATAAGAATAAATAATGCAAATGGTCAGTTTGACAAAACTAAACCACTAGGCCACTTTAGGTGTTCCTAGAAGAAGATTTCCAACAGAAACAATTCTACTTCTTTTCACCCCTTGCTAGACCAAGTAGAAATGTATCAAGGCCCACTTTACAAACTTACAAAAACATCTTTCAAATCTATTTAATGGACATTTGAAAATTGAATCAAGTGTATGTGTTAAGATCCCACTTTTTCAAAAACCTACCAAATCAATTCCCCTTGACCTCTCCAAGCAAACCTAGTCTCTCAAGCTTAATTCAAGTTCACTCAAAAAATTGAATAAAAAATTCCAAAGTTTCTTTCATGTGGGCATTAACACAAACACTTGGCATGCACAGAATAATCTCTAGCCTAACTTCACTGTTTAAACATTAATTAAATGACCAATTGATCTCCCTCTTAACCCCCTTGTCCCCCTGAGTGTCTAGCAGCAGCAGACAAGGCCCCTCTTCGCCGTGGAGAATAGTGGAGCGCCGCCCATTTATGGTCGTCGCCGGCCGATCAAGGCCAGCTCGCACCAGACAGCCCCGCGCCCATCCAGCATGTCCAGGAGCATCGCTGCAACCTACCGCCACCCCCTGTCCAGCCCACGATTGCAGCCCGGTCGTGGACCACCCTAGTCACGCAGCGGACCGCCTCTCTGCACCGTGTCCACAGCGTGCTAGTGCGCCATGCCCGACCATCCCCGCCATCTCACGCCTTGCCCTCACCGTGCACACGCAGCCTCGCCATGATCACGCCCCCGTTCGCCGCCGCGCGACCCGTAGCTGCCGCAAGCACCTCTACCTCCGCGCGGAGCGCCACACGCGCCAGACCAAACCACACTGCCCCTTTCCCACGCCTTTAAGTCCATGAGAACCGCCAGGGAGCACCGCACCGTCCGCCTACCTCCGCCCGGACAATAGCCGCCTATAGCGACGCCACCGTCGAGCTCACCGCCGCACCGCTTGGTCCCCTCGCCACGCTATAAAAGGAGGCCACCCCCGCCTCCATTCTTCACACCACTCCACTCCCCACTCCTCACTGACCTTCCCCACCTCTCCCCGGAGCAAGGCGAGCACCACCGCGCTAGAATTTCACCGGAGCCCGCCGCTGCTGGAGGAGAAGGGCGCTAGCGATTCTGACCACCCTGAGCCCTGCCATGATTGTGCCTCGCCTCACCGTCGTCTACCACGTCGTTTGCCCCTGTCGCCGACTCTAGCTGGAGCCCAGGTGAGCCCCACGAGACCCCCACCGCCGCGCTAGGTCTGATTTCTCCCCGGAGCAGTTCGTCGGCGACGATGAACTGCAGCCGTTGATTCGTGTTCTAATCGCATGGTCCAGATGCTTAGATACTGTTTCGCATTAGCACAGTCACTGACTAGTGGACCCCCTCTGTCAGCCACGCGCTGCGCTGTGCTGTGCAGCTGGGCCGGCCCGTTAGCTTTCCCGCGCTGGCCTGAAAATTCAAATAATTGATTTTCCTTTTAAGTTGAAATCCTATTTCTATCCACTTATTCAAAAATAAATTCAGAGAGTTTCACTTAATCAAAATGCATGATTCAAATTTTGCTAGAAAGATAATTAAAATATCTACCCAAGCCCGTTGGATTTAAGTCATTTGGAGTTAGAGATCATCTATAGTAAAAATAACTAGACAGAGACCTTTCTACATTCAAACATTTTTCAAATATCAACCATAATAGCGTTTGAGTTGATTCCAACTCTCAAAAATCCCATTTTACCCTACATATCTGAATATGTAAAAATATCTAGGTTTGCATGCAGTGACTTTGAACTAGTACCAAAATAATGCTATTAGGGCATTTCTAGTCACTTAAAATCTATTAAATAATAATCTTAAACTTTATAAAATGTGACCAACCCTTTAAATCACATTCCCATGTATTAGAATATGTGGTGATGACATGTGTCCACATGATCCCATATTCTATTTGGAGAATATTAAATCTTAATTAATTTCATTGAGTAGAAATTACTTTTCTCAAATAAACTAAAGAAAACTAGTTCTTTATTTCATGTGATGATTGTGATGATAATAGATCATCAAGTGTGAGCCTTAGTGTGCTGAATAGACTTAGTTAAGTATTGTTTGGTGATTGTGTACCCCGTATTCATTTATAGACGATAGTACCGACCAAGGATACGAGGAGGAGGTGTTCTACCCTGAAGAAGACGAAGAAAACTTCAATCACTGCACGAATCAAGGCAAGCTAGATCTATGCAAGCTTTAACCTAAGCAAGATGCATTAGGCATGTTTTGGTTATATACTTTTGATTTATACCCATCCCAAGTTTTACTTGCAAGCTTTACTCTTTTACTTGATCAAAGTACTTTACTTTAGTATAGATAGCGTAAAGAGTATAAAACTAGGCCTATCTAGTTATACTTAGATGTCATTCTATGGCATGAGATTGAAGATTAGCACCCCTCATTAGTGAACACTCTTAACTTAGTGGCTAGTGCTAAGCACAAAACTTGATCACTTTAGATGGGAATACTTGGTGAAAAGGATTATGAAAACCTTGGAATGATGCGTCATTCTATTGAAATGTTTTAACATGTGTTATGGACACAAAAGGATTTGATGATGAAAATGTTGAGACATGAGCCTTAGCCCTTTTATAAAAACTGACGGTTGGGTTCGGATACGATACCATTCCAAGTTTACCGTATAACCACAATACCTGAATTGGGGAGGGCTTAGCCTGAAGCTTGTATGCCTTAGTATGGGTTCCCTCGTGGAAGAGGTTTGAGATGAGGCTACCTCGTGAGTGTGAATGTCCACCTATGCAGTGCCCAGGATGGTAGATGGCCATGGCTGGGAGGCCAAGCTCATAGGAGAGGTTGTCGTCGGATTGATGAAAAGTACGCCATGAGGGGGTCCTCGAGGCGTGCGGAAGAGAGGGGTGTGAGGCGTACGGTGTTCCGAGACGGTGAGAACACAAGCTTACCCAGGTTCGAATCCGCCGGCTTTGGACAGAACCTACTCATGCTAGCAATCCAGTAATACGGTAGAGCCAGAATATGGGTTACAAGGGGTTCGCATGTGTGCAGTTGAGATTGTAGACTATTGGGTTGCCCTAAAGGCTCTCCCTAGGACGGCTTATATAGATATCCGGCCTAGGGTTTATAGGAGAGATCTATCTGGCTACGATTAAGAGTCGGTTACAGAGTACATCTTGAACTACAAGTAACACTATGGGCCTATGTCGGTAAGTCTTTTGGGCCTTCCCGTAGCTGGATTGGACTCCGTCTCTTCTCCCTGAATGGGCCGCCCATGAAGCAAAGCTCTAACCCAAAGTGGGCCACCCTGGTCAGTGAGGAACTATGAGGATACCCGGAAAGTATATCCCCAACAGCATCCCCTAGAAGTCTCCAAGATCCAAAGTCGGATTCATCATCATCTAGCTTGATCTTCGGCTTGCAGAATCTTGAAGGGTTCCCGAAACTTCAAAACAAAAGATACAATCCGGGTCTTAAAATAAGTCGGACCTATCAGTACGTTATTTGGATTTCTAGCTTGAAATTCAAACTAAGCCAGAACTTGGTCTCTGACGTCATCTGACACCAATCATGGTCAAGTCACGTCACTGACAGACATTTCCTATCAGCACGATCGTTGGTGGGTCCGCCTTTCGTGGAACCGAGGCGCCGTTTCAATGCATGTGTGGAGATCGAGGCAGCGTAATCATCGCGTGGGGGCTTCCCAGTTCTTTCCACGATGCGTGGCATGTGTACTGTGACATTTGCACGAATCTTGGCACGGCTGGTGGTTATAAGGGGTGAGGATTTCTTTTCCTCATCTTCTTCACCTATTCCCAGTGCCGCTTCCTTCTCCCCTAATTCTCCCACGCGCACAGAACTCCCTTGCCTCCAAAAATTCCCAGCGCCGCCCATCCAAGGTCACCGGCGCACCGGAAAAATGGCTTCCACATCATCCTCTGGCGCAGCAGCAACGACAGCAACAGCAACAACAGCGGAAAAGGAGAGCAATCACGAGGTCTAGATCTCGTGCATCCTCGACAATGACAAACTCCATGTTGTAGAAGAAGAAGGGCTCCTCCGCACCGGTGATTGGCAGAACGGCTTCGGCGAAGCCATCCCCAACCCTCGCAACGGCGAGCGGGTGCACTTCGGCACTCACCTGGACAGAGGTCTTTCTTTTCCTCCCTTAGATTTCTTTTCTGAGGTGATAGATCATTACAGTGTTCAACTTCACCATCTCCCCCCAAACTCCATATTAGAGATGATTGCTTATGCATCTTTGTGTGAGGGGTATCTCGGCATTAGGCCGAGTCTCACTCTTTTCCGGTACTATTTTCATGTCCAGAGAAATTCCATCACCGCCGGTAATCCTTACATATCCGGTACGATTAGTTTTTCGGTTAGGCGTGAGCGTGTTTATCCTCGGATTTTAGCTAGTGAGTCGGTCAAACAATGACCGGCTACCTTTTTCTATCATAAGGACATCCCCGCTCCCGGCAAAGCTACTTCATTGCCGGATTTCGTCGATGGAGCCGCTACGCCTCAAGCATCTTGGGACGAGGTCGCTCCGGCTCTCAGTGACGATCTGTTTCTCGCCAAGAGGCGGATTGAATATCTGATGAAGCACAAGGGCCTGAGAGGGCCCGACTTGGTCCAGTGCTAGGTTTCTCGCCGGATCTAACCTCTCCAACACCATGGTGACCGACTGATGCATTCCATCACGACGTCGAAAAAGGACTCCCTCTGCATCAGCTCCAAGGCCTTAAAGCCGCAAGATTATATAAGCCAAATCAAGTGGCTGATAAGGGAGCGGATTGAGAGGAAGATTCTAGAGCTGTCCCTGGACATGCATACAGCGGAAGATCCTGTTGTGCTAGTAAGATTTAGCAACAACCCTTTTATGTGTTTCACCTTCAAGTTATTTCGCAACACTGAGATACTATCTTCTTTTCAGCTTGCTAACCTCCCCGAGTCAGAATTAGCTCCTATCGAGGGATATCCTCCCGAGTTTTCTCAGGAGGAGGAATAGGTCCCACTACCGGACGTTGTGCCAAGGAAGTGCAAAGCTTTGACAGTGGCTATCAGCACAAAGGAAGTGTCAGTTGTAAAGAGGTAACTTTCCTCACAACTTACGCCTTTGTACTTTACTCGTGATTTCTTTCGAGATGTAATGTTCTTCGTTCTATTACCTTCTCAGAGCTAAACAACTTATCAAGGGCAAGGGGAAGGGAACTACTTCAAAGCCCATGCGTCAGATGAAGCTAACTTTGGCTTCTCCTGCCGTGGCTCCTCCGACTCCTTCACCTCAACCGGAGATTACTCCATCTTCGATCATTGCAGAAGATCTGGCTCCCTCAGCAGAGCCAGCGATCCTTGAGTCGTAGACTGACGTCACCATGGGTGACTCAGGTTTTGATAAGGGTGAACCCTCTTCGGGTAATGATCCCTCGGCAGAAGTTTTCACCGATAACCTCCTGAGCAATCCGGGACTTGCCAAATTTGGCTTATCTCGGAAATCTGCAGAGGAGATCCAACGGTTGGCCAAGTAATGCCTTGGAAGCTGAACCATTTCTGCCGAAGAAGAAGCACACGAAGCGGAGGACGTCAAGTACTCCGAACTTCTCAAACAAGTCCGCCTTCACGACGAGGGACTGAGAGCTGGTGTGTTACCACCTCCACCAGTGATCCCGCTCACCCATGCCGAGAAGGTCACTACTGAAGTGAACATGTGTCTGAGCAAGCTCACACATGAACATCATGTAAGTCGGAATTTCAACTCACGTTTTCCTTTATTGTACTTTATATCATATCCTCTAGCCCCCAAGCACGAAGTTGGATAGAGAATCCGGGTTTATGCTTCCTTAGGATGCCAAAGAATGAACTAGTGTAGCCCCCAAGGCTCGTGCTGATATTAGCTACAATATTAGCCTGAGTCTTTAGTAGACTTCTGACTCTGGGTATTCTGACTTACAGAAAGTGAATTCATATAACCAGGAACTATTGAAGAATATCTGCAACAAGCGGAGAGAGATCAAAACTCTCCGACTAGAAAATGCTGAACTAAACGTTTCCAAGGATGAGGCCAAAGGTAAACATTCCGAGACTCAAACCTTGTCTTGCGTTTTCATAGTCGAGTATTTTTGTTGAACTGTTGTTCTTTTGACTTACAACACTGGTAAAGCAGTCCTGCCTTATGATTGAAGAAGCCGAGAATCTGAAGATCTTGGTGGTGGAAAACAAAGATCTATGCCGAGAGCTAGACCAGCTCAAGGCGGATCATGAGAAGAGCATTGCTCAAGTTCTCGAATCGTCCTCCATGGCCACCGTGGAGCGTGATCGCAAGATTCCACTCCACAAGAAGAAAATCTCGGATCTTACCAATGACTTGTTCAGAGAGAGGGACATTTCTGAGGCACTCCAGGCTGAACTCCAGAGTCTTCGTGAGGATAAAACCAAAGTCGATGATGTCATCTTTGGTATTGTTTCCATCTTTCTGACTTGTCTACATTCTTCGACTCTTTCAATGTCGGATTTATTTAACCGTTTTGCGTTATATGCATAGGTCCTCTAAACTTGACAGACTCCACCTCTGCCGAGCCTCGCACCCACCGGATTATCCAAGTCGGTGATTTGTTGCATGACTTCCGCCACCCATATCCGAAAGCTCTCAAGGTTCCGGCTATGCATAGCATGTCCGACTTTTAGGTGCGAGACAAGGCAAAGGAGATGTCGCAGCTTGTCCATGACTGGAACATGTCCTACGCGTGATCCGTAGCACAGAACGCTCTCACAATGGTCATGAGCCACCATGGAAGCATGGAAATCTGGCAAGTGACCAGAGGGTATTCTACTGTGGACGAAGACGTCCAGGAGCAAGATATCAAAGCCATCATGGACTCCTGCGCCGGATATGGGTGCCATGTAGCTGATTTGACCAGCTACGACACTCCCTTCTTCACCCGCATGGACACACCGCCTCCACCTCCCGAAGAAACAGCTAAAGTTTCCGACGATGATCAAACCATATCGGATTTGAACATCTCGGAACGTTATCAAGCCGAGGCCAATGTATCCAGCGAGCCGGCAGCTCCTACCTCTCCTCCTGCATCAGATCATCAGAAAGAACAGATGTGTTATTCTGAAAAACATTATGGGTCTGTAAATAAGTAGTATGATACTTTTGCTAGTGCTAAGTTTTAATTTATCTATTCAGCACTTTTGACTTTGATATTTTGTGCCTGAAATGCTTACATAAGCACTTAATTTTTTTGTCTGCACTTATCGTTTATCTGGCTTTCCGCCTCGTCCCTTTCACGAGCCGGCTAAACTTTCAGCACGGAAACTTTGCCGAGCAACAGAGCTCAATTGCTAAACTAGTTTAAACTCGGAAACAAAGCCGGCTTCCAGTACCAACAATTCACTACTCGGAAAATACCCGCATTTGGCAATCAGACAAATAACCAAAGTATAGACTAGGAAATATAGACTTATACCCGTAGGTAGCAATTTTAGAATCGGAAATCTAAACCAGAACAAACATGAGCATAAAGTACTTTCAAGTATTCTGGGATTTTCGACTGTGACATGATCATTCAGAAATAAAATGGTAAAAACTTCTCAGGAAAAACTTGAGGCAACCAAAACTTTTATTTCTCACAGAACATGTACACATATATGATTACAAAGAAGGATAAACTAAGAATAAAAGGGACGTAGCTGAGCAATATTCCATGGTCTGTCTAGTTCTTCAGGATTTGTAGTGCCTCCAGCTCTCTTTCTCTTCTTAGTAGAAGGTCTTTCTTTGACTGGCCGCATATCAGTTAAGTAGTATGAACCATTGTGAAATACTCGACTAACTAAGAAGGGCCCCTCCCATACTGGGGAAAGTTTGTGCTTTCTTTGTTGCACAAGCCGGAGAACCAAATCGCCTTTATTGAAAGATTGTTTTTTGACTCTCTGGCTATGATACTTGCGTAACTTCTGCTGATAGGTTGTTGATCTCATTTCAGCAACGACGCGAACTTCTTCAACTAAGTCGAGATCATTTTGCCGAGAAATCTTGGCATCCTCTTCGATATACGCGACGACTCTAGGAGAAGTGTGAATCAAATCACTAGGAAGAACTGCTTCTGCGCCATAGACCAAGAAGAAAGGTGTCTATCCAGTTGACCTGTTCAGAGTTGTTCATAAACTCCATACTACAGAAGGTAATTCCTCTGCCCAAGCCCCCGCAACATGTCATAGTGGTGCTTCGAGTCTCGGTTTTAGGCCCTGTAGGATTAATCCATTTGCTCTTTTGACTTGTCCATTAGCATGTGGATGTGCGACTAACGCGATGTCAAGCCGGATATTTTGTTCCTTGCAGAATTCAGCAAGTTCTCCCATAGAGCAATTACTCCCGTTGTCCGTGATAATACTATGCGGGTAACCATACCGGTTATAACATCCTCGAGAAATCTTTTGGCTGTTGCTCCATCACAACTAGTGACGGGTTTAGCCTCAATCCATTTGGTAAATTTATCCACCATCACTAAGAGGTGAGTAAATCCACTTGGATCCCGTTTAAACGATCCTACCATGTCAAGCCCCCATACCGCGAAAGGCCATGTTATAGGAATTATTCGCAGTTGATCAGCCGGAACATGAGCTTGTTTGGCATACTTTTGGCAGCCCTTGCACGTCTTGACCAGCCGTTCGGCATCTGCCTTGGCTGTAAGCCAGAAAAAACCGTGTCGGAAAGATTTTGCCACTAAAGATTTGGCTGCAGCGTGGTGACCACACACGCCTTCATGGATTTCTCTTAAGATTTCCACTCCTTCTTCCAGAGATACACAGCGCTGAAAGACCCCAGACACACTCCGCTTATAGATCTCACCACTAACTACAGTATAGGATTTTGCTCATCGGATGATCTACCGGCTCAGAACTTCGTCTTCGGGTAATTTGCCATCTACAAAATAGGCAAGGTAGGGTTGAGTCCAGCTGGGAATAACAGCCAGAACTACTATTAAAGGTGAGTCGAATTTGGTCGGATACTCCTCGTCTACTCCCTTTATTGAGGGAACTTTGAGGTGCTCTAAAAAAGCGCCATCAGGGACCTCTTTCTGTGCAGAGCCTATTCGAGATAATGCATCTTATATTTTCAAATAAAACCTACTGATTTGGTTTTGAAAATATTTGGATTTCAAATGGAAATTTTATTAATTAAATCAAACCCTATTTTATTAAATAACTAAAGATCCCTTTTATTGAATTATTGAATGAATCCTAGAATGAATAAAATTATTATTTTATTTTTGGGATTTGGTGTATGTTGATAAACAGAACCAAAAACTCATTACAAGTTTGGAAGTGTTTGAATTGTTTGAATGTTTGTTTTGTTGTTTGATTTGTGAGTTGATTTTCAAAACAGAATTTGATTTGGAAAAAGAAAAAGCCAACAGGAAAAAAAAATGAAAAAAGACCCAGCCCAACAAAATGGCCCAACAAGCCCAGTTCAGCCCACCTGTTCCCTTGCCCCGAACCGTTTTCTTCACTGCAGAAAGAACCCGCTAAGCAGCTGACTGGTGGACCCAACTCCCTTTCCTTCTCTATCGCTGACAGACGGGCCCCACACCACTATGCATCGTTTCACCCGCGCCAGCCGTTTCTTCCCCCTCCCCTCAACGATGCTCTGCCGATTTACTCCGGCGTTGAATTCGCGTTCATTCCTGCGTTAACTCCTCCGATGACCACGCACACTTAAGAGCACGCCTCTCCTCTACCTTTCCCCTCACTCGCCTCTCCCTCTCTACCCCCAGGCTGAGCAAATCGAGAGCTCCAACCTCTCTGCCACCGACAACTTCCCCGGTCAATTCCGGCGAACCACGGCCGCCCCCCGACTCCCTCTACACGCAGGCATATTCTCCACCTTCAGGCGCACCTGCTAGTGCCTCCAGTTCACCCGCGCCTGCCCCATATCGTCGGCAAGGACGAGCTCAACGCGCCGTCACGTCTGCCTTGGCTCCGGCGACCTCCCCGGGTAAACTCTGTTCACCCCCGCAGCTCCTGTTGATGCTCCCATCTTCCCCAGATCATTACGCATCTGACCACGTCCTTGTTTTGCCTCGGCGCGACCTGCAATCTCACCTTCGATAGCAAACAGAGCCGCCCGTCGTCAGGAGCTACTCCGGCGAGGAATTGCCACCATCCCTGTGCGCCCCTCGTCAAACCAACAGCACGTTGAGCTTCGGCATCTCATTGCGAACACGGTGAGCCATCTCCCCCTCTCCCTCACTTCCTGTATCGCCAGCTCCGCCGCGAGCAAGCATGCTCCGCCGTCTGCCGCCGCGCAGCGCCGCCACTATTTGGTCGCATAGATCTGCACCGTTAGATTTCAATCCGACGCGTAGGAACGGATCACTTAACGAAGAGGTATCAGTCAATCTGCGCCGTAAGATTTAAATGAAATCCAGCGGTCCAGAGAGCCCGATCCGCCCGAACCGGTATCGTCCAATTAGAAAGCGACGCGTGGACAGTTTAATTAAAAACAGAAGTTTGAAATCTGATTTAGTTGTGAAATTCAAACCCTTGTAACTTTGGATCCACACGTCCAAAAATTACAAATTTTATGTCGTTGGATTCAGGAGAGCAAGCCCTAGCCAACCATGCCCTTGGTTTAGCAAATAGTATCTGTTAGTTTGCTTGTTTTTGCAGATTCTTTTATGTGCTTGTTTAGGTTAGAAAAATTGTTTAAAAATGATTTTAGGGTTAAAACCTTTGCAAAATGGTTGGTTGTGACCTTATTGACCCTAGGAACCAACCCATGGTTTTGAAAATGAATTTGGAAAAATTTAGAATGGATTAATTGATTTAGTCCATTTCTAGCTAAGTAAAGATAATGGTTTTATTAAGAAAAAAGATTTTGGAATAAAACTTGGGAAAATATTTTGATTCAAAGCTACTGACCCCAAAACACCAATTCTTGAGAGTTAGAAACTTTTGGTGAAGACTTAAAAGGTTTTAGATTTGATAAAACTAATTTCCACCACATAAAATGATGATTGGATTTAAAAATGGTTTTTGGACAAAACCCTCTTACTAATGACTTTGCCACTTTGGTAAATGACCAATTTGGAACTTCCAAAGTTTAGAAACCTAGTGAGGACCATCCTTGCAATAGAACCATCCTTTGCATACTTATGCATGACTTAGTTTCCATTACTTTGTGTGTGAAATTGTTTGTTTGACTTTGGTTGGAATGTTAGTTGATTTTGTGTTTGCTTGATTGACTTGTAGTGAAGATTAGAGAAGTGTAAGACTAGCAAGATCAAGGAGTGAACCACCATTCCCTACCAAAAAGGCAAGTGACAGTATCATCCAAGTCCTACTATTTTCATTACACTTAGTGGATTTTGTAACATGCATGGAAAGGTTTACTATATTTTATGCTATGCTAAATCCTAATAGGATACCCTTATATATTCCTTAGTGGAAACATTGTAGTTGTAGTATGCTTAGCCCAGCTATATATATTGGGATGGGATACATGTTATGATTATATGAAGTATTGAAAAGACTTATGTTTTATATAATAAAACAAGTACTTAATGAACCACCTGGGTGGACAAGGATACTCAAGGATGGACAAGGTGGTAACAAAAGGAACCATGTTTATATGGCTAACTCTTTTTGTTGTGCACTAGAAGAAAACCACCCAGGGACTTAGAGATTGAACATGTTTCTCGTACAATGGGTTCCGTGTACAACCACATGCTAAATGGGCTCTGGCTTAGTTAACTACATAGTGGAAGACCCATGCATTGGCATCTTCAGGTTAACTAGGTTTGTGCTAGGGAACTAGGAACCCTACATTGGTGCCTGAAGACAAGCTAGCATTGTGTATTGGGAGGACTCCTATGGAAAGACTTTATCACAATCTCAATCTGCCAGTACTCCATCTTGGTGAGTACTTATCCAGCGGCCACTGGTGGCAACAAGATGAGATTGTGTCATGTGGCTAAAGTGTACAACTTCTGCAGAAGATCAAAAAATTCTAAGTACTTAGCCGTGTCCCCGGTTATGGACAACTCTGAGTAACTAAGGCCTGAAGCTATGGAAGATCTCGACATTCCTATTTCTCAAAGTAAAACTTGATGGTGACAACAAGGAGTTTGAAGAACTTGGAGTTTTCCAAGGAGTTCAGAAAGATTTTTTTTGAAAGATCAAAACTATTTTGAAAAGATAGGATAAAACTATATTGCTTTCTGCAAATGAGCCTAAACCCCACTTAGCCAAATATGCATGTAATGATAGGATCCACTTATTTCTACATAGTAGTGAAACTTGCCAATACAATTCAAATGTATTGACCCTTGTGGCTGTAACTTATTATGTTGCAGGTTTGTTTGATGTTAGTGAAGTGTGTTAAATAGGATTACAACTCTACAACCAATATGGATGCCTGTGGCACTTTGAAGATGAAGGACCCCATGCTTATAGATATTCTGCTGCAATGTAATGTAATAGCCAAATGAGCTATGTATGATGTAATAAAATTATGTTATTCCTGGTTATAAAGTTACGTTATGACCTTTGTTTCTTGATATTACATCTTAACTGTGGATGCTAGCTATTGATCCAGGGACTAGCATTGTAAACACAGGAGGGATCAACCTTGTATCAGGTTGAGGCCTCTACAGGATGGTATCAGAGCATTGTGTTGCCTGTAGGATTTGTAACCCTAGGATTGGACAAAACCCCTTAGAAAAATAGGAGTTGTTTTTGTTCCAAAAACTTATTTACAAACAATCTTGTAAACTCTTTCCTCAACCATTTTGGTTTCAACTCTACATCTCTTCTATTTCAACTTAATGGAAAAGCCTACCCCATGACCAAAGACTTCACCATGTGCAAAGGACTCCATCAACTCTAATGACTTCAACATCTTCAACTCTAATGACTTCAACATCTTCATCATTTACACCAAGGACTTCAATCTTGGATATCACTAAGGAGTACAAGTGGGACAAGAAATGTTGCTCAAGACTTGAGGACTAAGGAAACACAACTTAGAAGGAACCATCATCACCTTGAAGTTTGAGACCAAGATGCAAAAAACTCTCTAAGGATACAAAGATCTTGTTCATGAAGAATCAACTAAGAAGGACGGAAAGATCTCAAGTGAACCATATAGATGGACCACCATATTTAGTTTAAGTCAAACCCACCAACTTATGTGGTGTAACAAAAATATTTTTGGTTGCCTAAAGTTATGCTTGGAACTTGTTGTTTGAGTGGAATGTTATGTTTGTGATTGCTTGCACATTGCTTGTGTGAATTGTGATGTGTGTGATTAGAATTGATTCCTTAGAAAATATTTTGCCTATCCTAATCCCAATCCAACCCAAACAGATGACTTCTCCAGGAAATTCCAACATCAAGGATGGTGACAACAAAAACCAAGTGATCAACATGAGAGATCAACTACTAGCAAACCAAACCCAATTAAGCCAAGTGACAACTCAGCTTTTAGCCAACAACAATGGATTAGACCCAGCCATACAAAGGATTTTGAAACTTCAATCCCAATTGTTGCAAGAGATGGTCACCCAAATGATCAACATGGGAGACAATTCTTCCCAAGGAGTTTGTGACAACAAGGATGACAAAGATGTTATTCTAGAAGGAACCCAAGCATGCAATATTTGTGGAGACAAGGATCATACTTCCAAGGAGCATGGAGATCAATGCCCCAATTGTGAAGAGAAACATCCAACTAATCAATGCCCCACATCTCAAGTAACTTGTTTCCTATGTGAAGGAAATGATCATGCCCCTATTCAATGCCCCATCTATCCTATAGTTCAACAAATGAAGCAAGATGGAATGCATCAAATGTTTGGAAACCTCCATAAGGGAAAAACTTCTACCAAGATGGATGAAGGCAAAGTCAGAACCATGCCACATAAGGCCAAATCCAAAGTGACCATAAAGTGTTGCTACTCTTGTGAAGAAGAAGGTCATATCTCTAGTAACTGCCCCAAGAAGAGAGAAAGATTTCCCACCTTTGTGGTGAAATATGAAGAGCATGAACTAGAAGAACTCCTAGCTTTGGAGAAACCCAAGAAGAAGAAGAAATGCCCCAACCCAAACAAGAAGGATATTACTCAAGAGCAATGTTACACTTGCAAAGAGATGGGACATTATGCCAATGAATGCCCAGAAAAGAAGAAGAACCAATGAAACAAACAAGAGGCAATGATACCAAAAGAAAAGAAAGATATCAGCCAAGTGATGTGTTTCAATTGCAAAGAACCAGGACATTATGCAAGCAATTGTCCAGAAAAGATGAAGCACAAGATAAACAAGCCTAAGCCTATGAAGGATCTCAGCCTAGTCACATGTTTCAAGTGTGGAAACAAAGGACACTATGCAGATGTTTGCCCAGAGAGATTTCAATAAGATCCCAAGCAAGCCAAGATGTAATCTAGATGGAAAAATTTTAAGGGTGGTATTACCCTAGTTGTTTTGAGCCAACTTGTAACCCCTAGCCTCCCCAAATCTCGGGACGAGATTTATTTTAAGGGTGGTAGCCTGTCACATCCCAAGATTTTCCAAATCTTGTAATGTGAAAATAAATGAATAAAATAAAACTTTGTTTGATTTTTAGGGCCAGAAGAAACTTTTTGAATTTAAATGGAACTTCAAACCTATTTGGATTAAATAAAATCCTAAAGGGATTTAAAAGGTTAAACATTTATAAAAGGAAAATAAAATATTTTATTACTACTTTAAAAATCTTTTTATAAAAGGATTTGGTTCTCAAAATGAAAAGAAATATTTTTTATTTTATAAAGCCAAATTAAACCTTGACCAAGAATTTGAAACAAAAAGTTTTGCTTTGATTAAAATTAGTAGAGGTTTATTTAAAATAAAATAAAGGGGACTTAAATATCCAAGTTTTATTAATAAAAGTTTTACTATTTCTAAACCATCAAAACTTGTGTTTAAAATAAGTTTTCCAAGTGTTTATAATTTCCAAATAAAACCTACTGAATGGTTTTGGTACTATTTTAGTTTTCAAAATAAAGATTTCAATAAAACAAATCCTATTTGAATTAAATGAATAAGGTCTATTCATTTAATTGGTATTGGACCCTAAGATAAAATGTTATTTTATTTTAAACAAGTATTTAAAGTATCTTATATTTTCAAATAAAACCTACTGATTTGGTTTTGAAAATATTTGGATTTCAAATGGAAATTTTATTAATTAAATCAAACCCTATTTTATTAAATAACTAAAGATCCCTTTTATTTAATTATTGAATGAATCCTAGAATGAATAAAATTATTATTTTATTTTTGGGATTTGGTGTATGTTGATAAACAGAACCAAAAACTCATTACAAGTTTGGAAGTGTTTGAATTGTTTGAATGTTTGTTTTGTTGTTTGATTTGTGAGTTGATTTTCAAAACAGAATTTGATTTGGAAAAAGAAAAAGCCAACAGGAAGAAAAAAAATATGAAAACAGACCCAGCCCAACAAAATGGCCCAACAAGCCCAGTTCAGCCCACCTGTTCCCTTGCCCCGAACCGTTTTCTTCACCGTAGAAAGAACCCGCTAAGCAGCTGACTTGTGGACCGAACTCCCTTTCCTTCTCTATCGCTGACAGACGGGTCCCACACCACTGTGCATCGTTTCACCCGCGCCAGCCGTTTCTTCCCCCTCCCCTCAACGATGCTCTGCCAATTTACTCCGGCGTTGAATTCGAGTTCATTCCTGCGTTAACTCCTCCGATAACCACGCACACTTAAGAGCACGCCTCTCCTCTACCTTTCCCCTCACTCGCCTCTCCCTCTCTACCCCTAGGCTGAGCAAATCGAGAGCTCCAACCTCTCTGCCTCCGACAACTTCCCCGGTCAATTCCGGCGAACCACGGCCGCCCCCCGACTCCCTCTACACGCAGGCATATTCTCCACCTTCAGGCGCACCTGCTAGTGCCTCCAGTTCACATGCGCCTGCCCCAGATCGTCGGCAAGGACGAGCTCAACGCGCCGTCGCGTCTGCCTTGGCTCCGGCGACCTCCCCAGGTAAACTCCGTTCACCCCCGCAGCTCCTATTGATGCTCCCATCTTCCCCAGATCATTACGCGTCTGACCACGTCCTTGTTTTGCCTCGGCACGACCTGCAATCTCACCTTCGATAGCAAATAGAGCCGCCCGTCATCAGGAGCTACTCCGGCGAGGAATTGCCACCATCCCTGTGCGCCCCTCGTCAAACCAACAGCACGTTGAGCTTCGGCATCTCATTCCGAACACGGTGAGACATCTCCCCCTCTCCCTCGCTTCCTGTATCGCCAGCTCCGCCGCGAGCAAGCATGCTCCGCCGTCTGCCGCCGCGCAGCGCCGCCACTATTTGGTCGCATAGATCTGCACCGTTAGATTTCAATCCGACGCGTAGGAACGGATCACTTAACGAAGAGGTATCAGTCAATCTGCGCCGTAAGATTTAAATGAAATCCAGCGGTCCAGAGAGCCCGATCCGCCCGAACCGGTATCGTCCAATTAGAAAGCGACGCGTGGCCAGTTTAATTAAAAACAGAAGTTTGAAATCTGATTTAGTTGTGAAATTCAAACCCTTGTAACTTTGGATCCACACGTCCAAAAATTACAAATTTTATGTCGTTGGATTCAGGAGAGCAAGCCCTAGCCAACCATGCCCTTGGTTTAGCAAATAGTATCTGTTAGTTTGCTTGTTTTTG
Organism: Avena sativa; assembly: GCA_916181665.1. Lineage (NCBI taxonomy): Eukaryota > Viridiplantae > Streptophyta > Magnoliopsida > Poales > Poaceae > Avena > Avena sativa. Next base: position 36,596,252 of record OV702290.1, read on the forward strand.
CAGATTCTTTTATCTGCTTGTTTAGGTTAGAAAAATTATTTAAACATGATTTTAGGGTTAAAACCTTTGCAAAATGGTTGTTTGTGACCTTATTGACCCTAGGAACCAAACCATGGTTTTGAAAATGAATTTGGAAAAATTTAGAATGGATTAATTGATTTAGTCCATTTCTAGCTAAGTAAAGATAATGGTTTTATTAAGAAAAAAGATTTTGGAATAAAACTTGGGAAAATATTTTGATTCAAAGCTACTGACCCCAAAACACCAATTCTTGAGAGTTAGAAACTTTTGGTGAAGACTTAAAAGGTTTTAGATTTGATAAAACTAATTTCCACCACATAAAATGATGATTGGATTTAAAAATGGTTTTTGGACAAAACCCTCTTACTAATGACTTTGCGACTTTGGTAAATGACCAATTTGGAACTTCCAAAGTTTAGAAACCGAGTGAGGACCATCCTTGCAATAGAACCATCCTTTGCATACTTATGCATGACTTAGTTTCCATTACTTTGTGTGTGTGAAATTGTTTGTTTGACTTTGGTTGGAATGTTAGTTGATTTTGTGTTTGCTTGATTGAATTGTAGTGAAGATTAGAAAAGTGTAAGACTAGCAAGATAAAGGAGTGAACCACCATTCCCTACCAAAAAGGCAAGTGACACTATCATCCAAGTCCTACTATTTTCATTACACTTAGTGGATTTTGTAACATGCATGGAAAGGTTTACTATATTTTATGCTATGCTAAATCCTAATAGGATACCATTATATATTCCTTAGTGGAAACATTGTAGTTGTAGTATGCTTAGCCCAGCTATATATATTGGGATGGGATACATGTTATGATTATATGAAGTATTGAAAAGACTTATGTTTTATATAATAAAACAAGTACTCAATGAACCACCTGGGTGGACAAGGATACTCAAGGATGGACAAGGTGGCAACAAAAGGAACCATGTTTATATGGCTAACTCTTTTTGTTGTGCACTAGAAGAAAACCACCCAGGGACTTAGAGATTGAACATGTTTCTCATACAGTGGGTTCCGTGTACAGCCACATGCTAAATGGGCTCTGGCTTAGTTAACTACATAGTGGAAGACCCATGCATTGGCATCTTCAGGTTAACTAGGTTTGTGCTAGGGAACTAGGAACCCTACATTGGTGCCTGAAGACAAGCTAGCATTGTGTATTGGGAGGACTCCTATGGAAAGACTTTGTCACATTCTCAATCTGCTAGTACTCCATCTTGGTGAGTACTTATCCAGCGGCCACTGGTGGCAACAAGATGAGATTGTGTCGTGTGGGTAAAGTGTACAACTTCTGCAGAAGATCAAAAAATTCTAAGGACTTAGCCGTGTCCCCGGTTATGGACAACTCTGAGCAACTAAGGCCTGAAGCTATGGAAGATCTCGACATTCCAATTTCTCAAAGTAAAACTTGATGGTGACAACAAGGAGTTTGAAGCACTTGGAGTTTTCCAAGGAGTTCAGAAAGATTTTTTTTGAAAGATCAAAACTATTTTGAAAAGATAGGATAAAACTATATTGCTTTCTGCAAATGAGCCTAAACCCCACTTAGCCAAATATGCATGTAATGATAGGATCCACTTATTTCTACATAGTAGTGAAACTTTCCAATACAATTCAAATGTATTGACCCTTGTGGCTGGAACTTATTATGTTGCAGGTTTGTTTGATGTTAGTGAAGTGTGTTAAATAGGATTACAACTCTACAACCAATATGGCTGCCTGTGGCACTTTGAAGATGAAGGACCCCATGCTTATAGATATTCTGCTGCAATGTAATGTAATAGCCAAATGAGCTATGTATGATGTAATAAAATTATGTTATTCCTGGTTATAAAGTTATGTTATGACCTTTGTTTCTTGATATTACATCTTAACTGTGGATGCTAGCTATTGATCCAGGGACTAGCATTGTAAACACAGGAGCGATCAACCTTGTATCAGGTTGAGGCCTCTACAGTAAGCCAACTTTTGATAGTGCGGATACCGCTGTTTTGATTCTGTTAATACCTCACTGAGAAAGTAAGTCAGACGCTGCACCAAGTGTTCCTAATTTTCCTTCGGTCTTTCCACTACCATGGCGATACTGACGACTCTGTTTGTCAGAGCGAGATAAAGCAACATCGGTTCCTGTGGTTCCGGGGCTACAAGGATGGGAGCAGATGAGAGTACTGTCTTCAGGTCTTGGAGTGCAGCTTCAGCTTCGTCGGTCCACACAAAATCCTTGGTCTTTTTCAGGAGTTTGTATAGTGGTGCGACTCTTTCACCGAGCCGGCTTACAAACTGACTGACTGCAGCAATGCAACCTGTTAGTCTTTGCACATACTTCACGCGAGTTGGCCTAGAAATATTGAGTATAGCCTTGATTTTGTCTCGATTCACCTCTATGCCTCTTTGAGACACGATAAAACCTAACAATTTTCTGGCTGGGATTCCAATGAAGCATTTCTTCGGGTTAAGCATTATGTTGGATTTTCGTAGATTGGCGAACGTTTCCTCCAAGTCGGAAATCAATGTTTCCTTATTTTTGGACATCACCACAATATCATCCACATATGCATGCACATTGCGTCCGATTTGATCGTGGAGGCAACGTTGCATTGTGCGTTGGTACATAGCTCCTGCGTTTTTTAGCCCAAAGGGCATCGGAACGAAACAGAAGGTTCCAAAGGGGGTTATGAATGAAGTTTTTACTTTGTCAGATTCCTTCATCCGGATTTGGTGATAACCGGAATATGCATCGATAAAACAGAGGAGTTCCGAGCCTGCCGTAGAACTTGATCAATCCTAGGCAAAGCGAATGGATCTTTGGGGCAAGCCTTGTTCAAGGCAGTATAATGAACACACATCCTTAAATCAATGGTGTCCTTTTTAGGGACCATTACAGGATTGGCCGACCACTCAGTGTGGATGATCTCTTCTATGAATCTGGCTAACTCGAGCCGTGCTAGTTCCTTAGCTATTGCCTTACGCTTTTCATTGTCGAAACATCGTAAGGACTGTTTGACGGGTTTAGCATTCAGTTTTACATTTAAAGAGTGCTCGGCAAGTTCCCTAGCTACTCCGGTCATGTCAGACTGCCATGCGAAGATATCTTTATTTGCTTTTAGGAACTTGACGAGTACCCTTTCCTATGCGCTATCTAGGCCTACGCCTATCTGGGTCACCTTGGAGGGGTTATCATCCTTCAACGGCGTCTTATTCGTCTCTTCTGATGCCTTGAACTCCGGATTCGGCTTTGTCACCTCCTTCTTTGTTGCGGGCATCTTGGATGGATCTATGCTCTTCTTGATCTCCTGGTACTCCTGGGCGTGCAACACGGCTTCAGCAAAGGAGGCATTTCCATTCGTGCACTCTCGCGCTTTCTTCGGGTCTCCCCTGATGGTGATCACGCCGTTGGGACCTGGAATTTTCATCATATTGTAAATGTAACATGGACGATCCATAAAATCCCAGTAAGCCGGACGTCCGAATATAGCGTGGTATGCGCACTTGAACAGGACCACTTCGAAGGAAAGTGCCTCCGTCCGGTAGTTCTTTGGAGTTCCAAAGGTAACATCCAAAGTGATTTCCCCCAGGGAATTTGCTTGTCTTCCTGGGACAACCCCGTGAAAGATCACGGAGGTGTGGTTCAGCTGGGTCTCCGAGATTTTGATCCGGCGTAGCGTTTCGACATACAGAATATTAATGCTACTACCACCGTCCATTATAGTCTTAGAGAAACCATAGCCATCAATAAGTGGATTGACGACTAAGGCCTATTTTCCTCGCCTGTGCAATTTAGGCGGATGATCAGCTCGGTCAAAGGTGATCACCACTTCCGACCAGTCCATGAATTGAGGGACGGCTAAAATTGTTGCATTGAGCTCATGTAGAACTACTTTCTTGACCTGTGCTGGTTGAGATCCGAGGAAGGTGACGTAAGTATCTTTCTTAGTCAGAAATATTTTCTTCCCTTCCGGCTTGGGATTTGAAGCATCAGCTTCCTCCATGTCGGATTCTTCCTTGGTCTCTTTATCCTTTTCGGGATTCTTCTTTCCCTTCTTCCGCTTAGCCCTGTAGCCAGCGGTATCATCTCTCTTAATGTCGTCATTAAAACGACACTCGGCGTTTGTGTGGGACGAGCCCCCATTGGCGTCTAGGTGATGCACACATGGGTTATTGGCAATGTCGGCCCAAGAGTAGGTTTTGCCAGGTTGCTGGTCTCCTCTACCTTAAACTCTTGACGTCCCATGACCGCGTACGCGGCCACTGCCACGTCCTCCTCGTCCTCCAGACCCGAAAGTAGTAGTGACCACTGCCATTTCCGCGTTGGGCTTTTCTTCCGAGGTATTCTTGCGCTTCTGAGCTTGTTGCTTTGTTTTTTTGTCGACTGTGGCACAGCCAGGGCGTTAAGTAATCCCTCTGCGTCGTCGTCAGCATCTGCATACTTGCTCGCTGTTTCAATCATCTCTCCCAAATCAGTGACCTTGTCACACTTCAAGCGATGACGTAGTAAACCAATTGGGAGACCTGCAATGAAAGCTTCAATCGCAGTTTGGTCATTTACTCCTCCACAGGAGTTCTTGGTGTCGATCCATCGTCCGAGATAATCTCGGAAAGTTTCTCCGGCTTTCTGGGTGCAACGCTGTAGGTCTCCTACCGTACAGGGCCTACGGTATGTGCCTTCGAAATTCCGAAAGAACGCACTTTGCATGTCATACCAGTTGTGGATGGTGTTCTCCGGAAGTTCATTGAGCCATGATCATGCCATCTTCCGCAACATGAGTGAGAGATATCGGGTTGCGACCGGGCTGTTTCCGCCTTTAGCGATACAACAAGCTTGGAAGAAATCCTGGAGCCAAGTATCTGGCCGAGCTATACCGTCGTAGGCTTGAATATGTCTTGAGATAGCGAATCCTTCCGGGAATTTTGTAGCTCTTATGCATGGTCCGAAGCACTTTGGGCCCACGTATATATCATCATTTTCATAGCGCCACGCCTCTATGTTGGATTTGATCCTGTGTCTTGCGTCACTGGGGGATAAAGATCGTCCCGAATGACGGCTATGGCTGCTGTGCCTTGGAGCCAGACTTCGGCTTCTGCCACCACCTCCTCCACCATGACGTCCTCCTTGGCCTCCTTGGGGTCTGTTATGATGGCTACTTGGTGGGGAAGGTGGAGCAGCTAGGTTGTTTCCGGCTAATCGCCGGCCTCCATCCTGAGCATCATTATTCCAGTTCCGGGGAGGATCTTCATTGTGACGAGCCCCCTACCAGTTTGACTCGGCATGGTGTCCGTCATTCCTTTGCCCGTCAGCCGGACGGCTTGCATGTCTAGGAGGTGGCATTCTTTGTCGGTCCTCCTCCCGACGTTTCTCTTTATCTTCTTCCCTGTGATCCTTCGACTCTCGCCGGGGAGGGTTCTTTAGATTCAGTGCAGCAATTGCCTCTTGCTCCGCAACTAGGGTAACATTGCACCAGTCACGTGCAGCTTTGTGGTGCTGTCCTGAAGATCCAGTTCTTGAGTAGTTGTCTTCCTGACGGTCAAAACGATGATGCTGTTCCGGAACACGTTGGGGTCTTACGTCAGCCCAGGCCGGATCCGTGCGACATTGGTCAAAATGGGAGACCAGTTTTTGACTTCCGGATAGTGTGACCTTTTGCTGTTCTAGACCCTTGTTGAGTAGCTTAATGCCCAACCGGATCTGCTCTGGGCCTGGATTAGCCGACAGGATCTCTCGAGCCGCAACGGTATTCTGTACTGGTGTTGGATACACCCAATCCCCGTTGCTGTCGCGCCGAGGCATCCCATGTTCTCCTCCAAAGAGGACTTTGTGAATCTGCGGGAATTGGTTGTCGTGAGTATGACCCTGATCTTCTGATGTTGCCTAGAGTTGTACTTCTCCGCAGTTGCCATGCGTTTCTTTTCTTCCTCAAGGTTTTTGGCTTCATTGAGGAGTACTTGGCGACATGCTTCTAGGGTCTGGGCCCTTTTGTCCAGATCTTCAACAGTAAGTTCTGCAGCTGTAGGAAGAGGTGTGGTTAACGTAGCATCGATGAGTTTACACGCTGTCAGGGGGATGATCCCCGGATACCCCACCCGAGTAAGAAACAGGACAGTCGGTCTCGGCCGGCTGACCGGATGCAGCCGGACAGGGTAGGAGGGACCGGCTATCACCCAGTAGCCGGACCCTGGAGAGGAAGCCGGATACAACTACGTAGCCGGATCCAATCAGAGGGACAGGACGACGTGCGTATCAGTGCACGGTACGCCCTGTACGACGACAAGACGGGCAACCGCCCGCCCATACCGAAGACTTGGCGTGGCTGACGGGAGAACAGTGGCCTGTGCTGACGACGGGCTCGCACGGCGTCCACTGTGCCTACGACAACCATACCTCTCATACACCGATGTGACATACCATGCCGGGTACTGTAGATGACTAGCCGGCTGGGACCTGCCTGTGGGGCCCGCCAGCCGGACTAGCCAGTGAGACCCTTGCCTCTCTTCCTATATAAGGAGAGGGAGGGCCTCAGTAGAAAGGGTTGGTCTCAGTTCATTTAAGGCAGTATCTAAAGGATACAGCTCGAGGAGCACTTGTAGCTCGTATATTTCACCTAGTCAGATCAGGCAGGAGTAGGGGCTTTACCTCACCACGAGGGTCCCGAACCTGGGTACTTCTTGCGTCCCGCTACGCTCGCTCGTATCCAATCTCGCCTGCGGACGCCGTCGATAGCTTTCCTGCTAGTCCCCACACCTCTATCTAACCTTTTTAGGTACCGTCGTTCCCAATACTACGACAGTTGGCGCCCACCGTGGGGCTAATGGCTTCGACCGGAGTCACGTTCCGCATGGGACCCCGTACTTCAGCCGGTGAGCGCGTGGCCTCCGGCCTGGTGCTCACGCTTGGCAAGTTCGACTGTATCATCGACAACGCCTCCTGCTTCGCAGGAACTTCCTTCCCGGCAAACGGCACCGTTCTGCTATTCAGCGATCTCCCCATCTAAGTCGCCACCGTCCCGGAGCGTTTCCCTAGGGAAATCGTCTCTGTCGCGGGGCCGCCATGCTCAGGCGGCGCTACCTCCGCCGCACCTTGCGGCGTGGAGGTCATGATGGCCGGGTCCAGCTCGCAGTCCCGCCGGCCGCGGGACCGAGGCGTGGACGAGGTCGGAACTTCCGCTCATTCGCAGCCTCGGAACCCGGTCGAGGATGCCATTGATCGGCTCCTGACGCCAGTTACCCTCGGGGACAACCTGGAGGAGAAGGAGGCCAACTTCACCATGGAGAGACAGATCCTCCTCCAGGAGGCCATGGAGCTGGCGGCAGCCCGCAAGCAGCTGGAGAACGCCAGGCGCGAGTATGACCGCGCGCACGGCCTCACCCCGGCTACCGTGGAGCCGAGCCGGCACGGCCAGGTACGACGTCGAGGCGGTGAGCTAGGCGGCAGGATGGAGAAGGACGGAGAACCGGATCTCGCGCCTGCCCCTACACGGCCCACCTACAGCACGCCCATCAAGAACTTGCGCATGGCGCGAGCCGCAGCAGAAGAACTACCCATCCTGGAGGGTGAGGAGCGGGCCCGCCAGCACGCTCGCGTCCAGGAGCTCCTCCGCGTCGCGGACGAGCAGGCCGGGGCCAACCGGCAGACGCAGGAGGACCTTAGCTACTCCAGAGGAAGCAGGCTACCCGCCAACAGCAGGGGCGCACCACGTGACACACAGCAGGCGTCCTCCCCTCAGCCGGCTAGGGCCCGCAGCAGGCGTCGCAGCTCCGGCAACAGGGGCCAGCCGCGCCAGGAGCAGACGGTCAATAGCAACCCGCCACCTCCCCCACCACCAACTGGAGCACCCAGACCAGCCGGTTCCCGCCTCTCGGGCCGGGTGGGTGCGCCCAACCCGGATTGTCCGGATGCCCGCGACCGCATCGAGCTGCTCGCTCAAGCGCGCGTCACGGAGGAGGAAGATTCTACTCGACCGGTTTGTTTCGGACCCCGCATTCGGAACGAGCCATTTCCGGATAAATTCTCCCTGCCCAGGGACACCCCCAAGTACGACAGCAGCATGAAGCCGGAAGACTGGTTGACCGACTATGCCATGGCAGTCGGCATCGCCCACGGGAATAAGCGCACAGCCGTGCGTTACGTCCCTCTCATGCTAACCGGGTCGGCAAGGACCTGGCTCAATAGCCTCGCGCCCAACAGCATCAATGCCTGGCCTGATTTCGAGAAGGTTTTCGTCCGCAACTTCAACGGCACGTACAAGCGCCCAGGGCGCCCGCGCGACCTGGCCTTGTGCGTCCAGGGCGACCACGAGACCGACCGCGAGTACCTCGCCAAGTGGACGGAGCTCCGCAACACTTGCGAGGGCATCCTGGAGAGCCAGGCCATTGGTTTCTTCATCGAAGGATGCCGAGAGGGCACCATGCTTCGCCACCGGCTACTGTGTGACGAGCCGAAAACCATGGCGGAGCTCATGACGGTTGCCAACCAGTACGCCATGGCAGATGCCGCCATGAAGAAGCCCCTCCGAGTAAACGCGGAAGGCCGTCCGACTCCCACGGAGCCGGCTCACGACCGTCCGAGCAATCCGGCTGGTGAAGCCGGATCCTCCAGACGCCAAGGCAACGACAACCGGTTCCACGGGGACCGCCAGGACAGGCAACAGAAGCCTCGCTACCACGCGCGGCAGGTCAATGCAGTAGAGGGTGCGCTAGACGCACCGGCTAACAACGCAAGAAGGCAGAAGCCCCGGCTCACCTTTGACCAGATGATTGACAGCCCGTGCAAGTGGCATAGCGGTCCCTTCAAACCGGCTACGCACACCACCCGGAACTGCAGCTGGACTCGCCAGCTAAAGGACCAGGGCAACCAGCCCCATCTCCCGCCTCCCCCACCGGGTGGACCCCCGCCACCGGCTAGGGGAGCCGGTAATGATGGTAACGGCGGCAACAACGGCAACAACAACAACGGCTACCCCCAGCCGCACGCCGCCTACCACATCTTCGAGACGGAGCAGGACGACAAGCACAGCCGGAGGCGACGCTCCAAGGAGGTCAACGCCATCGTTTCCCTGGTCCCCCAGTACCTGAACTGGTCGGAAACCCCCATCACCTGGAGCCGGGCAGATCAACCGGAGAACCTGCCGACTCCCGGGGGCTATACCATGGTGCTCGACCCCCTCATCGTCTCTAACGCGCGCACCTGCCGGTTTTCACGCGTCCTCATCGACGGAGGCAGCAGCCTCAACCTCCTCTACCAGTCATCGCTGTAGAAGCTGGGCATTCGTGAAAGCGACCTGCGCCCGACTACCACGACGTTCCATGGCGTACTGCCGGGGCCAACCTGCGCTCCGCTGGGAAAAATCCAGCTGGACGTCATCTTCGGGACCGAGGAGAACTTCCGCCGCGAACCAATCTGGTTCAAGGTGGTAAATTTGACAAGCTCCTACCACGCTCTCCTCGGGCGCCCCGCCCTCGCCAAGTTCATGGCTGTCCCCCACTACGCATACCTCAAGACGAAGATGCCAGGACCCCACGGCGTGATCACCGTCGCCGGCTGCTTCAGGCGATCGATGGAGTGCGCCTCAGCCGGTTCTAAACTGGCAGAGGCCCTCATCATAGCCGAAGAAAGGCGCACGATCATGCGCAATGTGGCCATGGCCCAGCAGGACATTCCGGCCAGCAGCAAACCGGCTGGAGAAGGAACTTTCCAGCCGGCAAAGGAGACAAAGAGGATCCTGCTCGACCCCTCCGACCCGACTAAGTTCGTCACAATTGCTGCCGGCTTGGACAGCAAATAGGAAGGCGCACTCGTCGACTTCCTCCGTGAGAATCGGGACATCTTCGCATGGTCTCCCAAAGACATGCCAGGTGTGCCGAGGGAGTTTGCCGAGCACTCACTTCATGTACGTCCGGATGCCAAGCCAGTCAAGCAACCTCTGCGCCGGTTCGCAGAAGAGAAGAGAAAGATAATCAGTGACGAGATCACCCGGCTCCTTGCAGCCTGGTTCATTATGGAATTATACCACCCGGACTGGTTGGCGAACCCAGTCCTGGTGTTGAAAAAGAACAAGACCTGGCGCATGTGTATCGACTACACCAGCCTGAACAAGGCATGCCCGAAAGACCCCTTCGCCTTGCCCCGTATCGATCAGGTCATCGATTCCACGGGCGGCTGTGAATTGTTGTCTTTTCTAGATTGTTATTCCGGATACAATCAGATCCGGCTAAACCCGGCTGATCAGATTAAGACATCATTTATCACCCCCTACGGGGCTTTCTGCTATGTAACCATGCCTTTCGGCCTAAAAAACGAGGCGCCACCTATCAGCGATGTATGCAGAAATGCTTGCACTCGCAGATAGGCCGAAACGTGCATGCTTACGTGGATGACGTAGTCATCAAGACCAAGGAAAAGCGCACCCTCCTCGAGGATCTGCGAGAAACATTTGGCAACCTCCGCCAGTACCAGATGAAGCTGAACCCGGAAAAATGTGTCTTCGGAGTACCATCCGGCCAGCTACTCGGTTTCCTCGTATCTCAGCGAGGCATCGAGGCAAATCCGGAGAAGATCGCGGCCATCGACAGGATGCAACCGCCCAAGAACCTGCTTGGAGTCCAGATGTTCACCGGATGCCTGGCTTCCCTCAGCCGTTTCGTCAGCCGACTGGGGGAGAAGGCACTTCTGTTGTACCAGCTGATGAAAAAGACGGACAAGTTCTCTTGGACTTTGCAGGCCGACACCGCGTTTCACGACCTCAAGCGCATGCTGTCCACGGTGCCGGTTCTAGCCACACCGGCTAGCAAGGAGCCGATGTTGCTCTATATAGCAACCACCAGCCGGGTCGTCAGCATCGTCCTGGTGGTGGAGCGCCCCGAGGAAGGCAAGTCTCAGCAAGTTCAGAGGCCCGTCTACTAACTCAGCGAGGTTCTCTCCCTCTCCAAGCAGAACTACCCCCACTACCAAAAGATGTGCTACGGCGTGTACCTAGCATGCAAGAAGCTCAAGCACTACTTCCAGGAGCACCCGATCAAGGTCGTTTGCACTGCACCCCTTTCAGAAATCATCGGAAACAAGGACGCCACCGGTCGGGTCGCCAAATGGGCCATCGAGCTCGCCGCCTACTCCATCCAGTACGAGCCCCGGCTCACGATCAAGTCACAGGCGATGGCGGAAGTCCTCGTCGACTGGGCTGAGACCCAGTATCTCCTACCGGTTCCGGATTCGGACCACTGGAGGATGCACTTCGACGGGTCGAAGATGCTCGGGGGCTTGGGAGCCGGCATCGTGCTCACCTGCCCAAGGGAGACCTACTGGAGTACGTGTTGCAGATCCACTTCAAGGCCTCCAACAACATAGCCGAATACGAGGCACTGGCGCACGGGCTCCAGCTGGCCAAGGAAATCGGCGTCAACCGGATCCTGTGCTTCGGCGATTCGGACTTGGTGGTACAACAGGTATCCAGGGAATGGGACGCCAGAGATGCCAACATGGCCCTCTACCGGTTCCACATCCAGAAGCTCAGCTCCTCCTTCGACGGATGTGAATTTCATCACGTCCCCCGCACCAACAACGAGGCAGCTGACGCGCTCTCCAAGATAGGGTCCACCAGGCAGGCCATCCCACCAGGGGTCTCCCTGGAGCACCTACGCAAGCCATCCATCGACCCGTCGCCGGAATCAGATTCCATCATCTGGGCGGGGAGCGTCCCGGCAGCCGGGGCAGTGGAGGCAGAGCCGGCGGAGCCACCAAAGAAGAAAACTCGTGCCAACTCCGGCCAGGCGGTGCCCTCCGGCTCGCAGGACCCGGGGGCTACCGGCTCGCCCAGTGACTCAGGGGCTGCCGCCCCGGACATCCCACCCGGACGGCCCACCGACACCCGACAGCCGGAGGACAGGAGCGTCCTCGTCATCCGGGAAGTGCCCTTCTGGGCACAACCCTTCATGAACTACATCGCCAACAAAGAGGTCCCGGGTGACGAGGTGGAGGCCAGACAAATCTGACGCTGCGCGCATACATACACCATCATAAACGGCGAGCTATACAAGGGCAGTGTATCCGGTATCTTCCAAAGATGTGTCGACGTAGACACAGGCTACCGGCTACTCAAGGACATCCACCAGGGCGAGTGCGGGCACCACGCTTCGTCAAGGGCGATAGTCGCCAAGGCGTTTCGCCATGGATTCTATTGGCCCACCGCCCGCGAGGATGCCGAGCAGCTGGTCCGTGCGTGCAAGGGGTGCCAACGCTTCGGGCAGCTCAGGCACATGCCAACCTTGGTGCTCAAGACCATACCGATCACCTGGCCCTTCGCGGTTTGGGGCCTCGATATGGTCGGACCCTTCAAGCGAGCTCGCGCGGGAATGACCCACCTGCTGGTAGCGGTAGACAAGTTCACAAAGTGGATCGAGTCCAAGCCTATCCGTAAGCTGGACGGGGCGACGGTGGTTACCTTCTTCACCGACCTCATCAACCGCTTCGGCTACCCCAACAGCATCTTCACCGACAACGGCACGAACTTCGCCAAGGGGGCCTTCGCCCGGTTCTGCAGCAACAAGGGCATCCGGCTAGACCTCGCCTCCGTTGCACATCCACAGTCCAATGGGCAGGTCGAACGAGCAAACGGCTTGGTGCTAGCCGGCATCAAACCACATCTCATCGAGCCGTTGGAGCGGTCACCCGGATGCTGGATCGAAGAACTTCCGGCTGTGTTGTGGAGCCTCCGCACCACACCGAATAGATCAACCGGCTACACGCCGTTCTTCCTGGTCTACGGATCGGAAGCCATCCTTTCTGCCGACATCGAATTCGACTCCCCCTGCAAGCTCCTCTACGACGAGCAGGCCAACAGGGAGGCGCGGGAGGACGGGGTAGATCTCCTGGAGGAGGCCCGCGAGCTGGCCCTGTCCAGATCCGCCCTATACCAGCAGTGACTACGCCGCTACCATTCCAGCCGGATTCGCCCAGTCGCATTCCGCGAGGTGACCTGGTTCTCCGGCTAGTGCAAGACACGAAGGGCATGCACAAGCTATCACCACCCTAGGAGGGCCCCTTCATCATCAGCCGGGCGCTGCCCAACGACTCTTACTACCTCATCGACGCGCAGCAGCCGCGCAAGAACAAGATGGACAAATCAGGGGCTACACCCACTGGGTGCGCTCGCGCGCCCCTAGTGGAATCTTGTAGTTCCTGGCCGACTAAGGGCGTTTAGCCCGCAGTCGGAGCCCAGGTGAGGGCAAGGGCGGGAGCAATAAAGGACAAGAAAGATTCGAAGCACCTGGCTACGCCAGCTGCTCCGAATCTCGGGGGCTACACCCAGTGGGTGCGCTCGCGCGCCCCCACTGGAATGTTGGTTCCCCCGGCTGAAGGCGTCCAGCCGACGAAAGCAGCCGACCGGGGCGAGGCCAGTCGGATAAAGTTAGGAGAGCAGGGAAGAACAAGGAAGATTCGAAGCACCTGGCTACGGTAGCTACTCTAAATCTCAGGGGCTACACCCAATGGGTGCGCTGGCGCGCCCCCACTAGGGGTGTAGTTCATCCGGCGAAAAGTGTGTAGCCGGGCTAGGTCAGCCGGGTGAAGCAAGCCGGCAAAGATATCAAAGGAAAACCCAACACACAAATAAAAGAAGACCCAAGAATTCAATATTAACAAGCAAAAGGGAGACGAAGCTCCCAAGAGTTACCCGGCATCAAAGATAGCCGGTACAGACAGACAAGTTTTACGATAATCAAAAACAAGACAAATACACCCGGCATCCCGGGGCAACAGCTAAACGGCAGGGCCTTTGCCGTGGGGACGCTCCTGGCTGGCAGATGCTGGAGGCGGGGGCGGAGCCGCAGTGCTCGTTCCGGCTCCGGCGCTGGCGGACGGCGGCACCAAGGACTCCGCATCCGGAGTGTCAGGGGACTCCGAGTCGGTGAGCACCTCGTCCGGATCCACGTAGTCGGCGATCTTGATGGCGGACCCGCGAAGCTAAGGATGGGCTTGGCGGATAGCGGTAAGATCGGCTCCGGCACGGAAGCCCCCGTCGATCTTCTCGACGCGAGCATCCTTGTACCAGGAAAGCATCAGCGCCAGGGCCATCTCCGCTCCATCCCGTGCTGCCAGATCCCGCAGCCGGTCCACTGCAGCCGGCACCTCTCCCACCTTCGCCGCTAGCTGCACCATCGTCTCCAGAACCGGAGCCTCCGGCCACATAAAGGAGAAGATGTCCCGCGCCGCCTGACGAAGCTTCCCGGCCTCCTCGCCAAGAAGAACGACGAGCTCCTGAGCCGTCGGCTGCGCTCCCGGCCAGTTCTCCTGCAGCCGGTTGTAGGCCAGCAGGTCTATGCCGGGGTAAAAGGCTGTCAGAAAGGAGGAGTCAAATCCGGCTATCGGATCCGGAAAGAAAAGAAGACGGAAGAAAGAACTCACCTTTGGCGGTGTGGCCGACTTGCATCAGCTCCTCCACCAGCGCCTTCTCCTTGACCGCTAGCCGTTTTATCTCCTTCTCTTGGTCATTGTTCTGGGCCTCGAGAAGGGAGAGAGCTTCGGTTCGGCTAGCGAGCGAGGCGTCGTGCTCCTTGACGGTAGCCTCCAAGCCGTCTACTCGCGCGTGCCAGTCCTTGTTCTGCAAGCGCAGCGTGGAGTTGGACCTGCTCAGCCAGTCGTTCGCTTTCTTCAAGCGATCGATCTCGCGCTGGGCGCACACGAGGACAGCTGCAAAAAGGCCGACTATTAAAAAAAAGCCAGAAGGATGAGGCGGGCTTACTCTGGGAGGTCCCATTGGCTGCAGCAAGCTTCTGCTCTAGCGTCCGGTTCCCACCGGCTGTGACCTCAAGCAGCCGGATCTCCTTCACCGCCAGCTCGAGCGTGGCGGCAAGATCCGACAGCAAAGCGGCGGAAGAGGCGTCGTCATCCACGGCGTTGATGGCCAAGGACTCCTTCGCCGCGAGCACTGCTGTCTGCCACTCCTCCCCAAGCGCCTCGTCGGAGTCGTCGTCGCCTACCACGACAAGCTCCTTGCCAGTAGCCCCCCGCGCGCCTGCGGAGGAACCTTTCGGCTGGGAGCGAGTCGCTTCCGGCCGGGGACCCTCCGACTGGGAGGGGGCAGCCGGCTCGGCTTGAGGAGGAGAAGGAGGCTGCGCCTCAGAGGAAGGAGAGGCGCCGGTTGGATCTGTCAGGGCGCGAGGCGGCGACCCGGCTGGCGTACGAGCCGGGCTCGCGGCGTCGAAAGAAACCAGTGCGCTAAGGAGAAAGAGGAAAAGACGAGAGCAAAACAGGCTAAAGTCAGAAAAACAAGGACAAGGCAAAACAAACAGAAAGCACCATGGTGGGGGAGGGAGAAAAACGTACCCCGACACAACTGGGGGCGGCCCCTTCTTCCGGCCAAGACGGCTCGGCGGCAGGGTGCTGGTTCGGCCCATCTTTGGAGCCGGCTCCTCCGTCGCAGGCCGGCAGGAGCCGGAGTGGCTAGAGCCGCTCCCGCCTGCTTCGCCGTCCGCCGCGGAGCACGTCGCCGGCTCCACGGTCGGCCCGGCATCCTCCTCCTCGTGCACCTCCGCGTGCGGGTCGGCGACCGGCTCGTCGTTTCGGCTGGGGAAGGCGTCGCCGTCCCCATCTGATTCCTCGCCGGATCGCTGAGCGCGCGGCTCGGGCAAGTCCGGCGCGAACACCTCGAGAGGAGCGTCGCCCTCCTCGCGAAGGATGCAGGGGAAGATCTGGCAAACGCAAAAGGTTAAGCCAGACAGAACAAGGAAATAACAGAGGGAATGAGCAAAAATTCCGGCTACAAGAACTTACCCGGGGCGCACGGTTCTCCCGGTTGTAGGGCGCCAGGCTGAACTTCCAGTTCTCTGGCAGCCGCTCCTTGCTGATCGTCTACAACCACTCCTTCAAGTTGTGGTAGCGGGGATCACGGCGCGACAGCCGGGTCGGGTCTAGCCGGCCAGAGTAGAAGCACATCTTGTGTGCCCGCTGCTAGAGCGGCATCATCAGACGGGACATCCAGCTAAGGGTGATGTCCCGACCGATTAGCTGGCAGGTGACAAGGGAGCGCATGCGTGCTAGCATCGCGTCCGTCTCCGCCTTGTCGCCGTAAACCTTCAAGTCCCAGTTTTGCCGGCTGGACTCGACGTCTTGGAAGGCCGGCAGGTTTATTTGGTCGACGCCGGTGACGTTCTTGACATAAAAGTACGACTGTTGCCACAGCCGTACTGTGTCCTGGAGCAAGAACTTCGGGTAGCCGGATTGGGAGCGGGAGTATATGGAGGTGCCGCCACAGTCGACTAGCGGGCCCTTCGTGTACTGGACCTGCGGCCGAACTCGGAAGAGCCGGCAGAAGAGCCCGAGATCCGGCTGGATCCCGAGGTAGCTCTCGCAGAACGCCATGAAGTGCGCCAGCGTTCCGATGTCGAAGGCGCCGAGGTGGTGGAGGCGGAGGTCGAAGAAGGCCAGAAATGTGAGGAAGAAGGGATGTAGCGGCAGCGCGAACCCGCGCGCCAGGAGCGAGAGGAAGATCACGCGCTCCCCCTCCGCCGGATGCGGCGACTCTTCCCCCGCCGGCGCCAACCGCACCGCCACCTCCTCCGCCAGCGGAAGGACGCGGGTCGCGTGGTACTTCGCGATCTGGTCCTGGGTGACGGAGGAGCCACACCAGGCTCCACGGTCAGCTTCCATGTCCGGCTGAGGAGAAGGAGCGGCAGCGGAGGAGTGACGGTGGCCCGTAGCGTTGACGGCGGCGAACGCACGGGCAGAGGGCAAGAGCACAGGAGCAGTGGTGCGCGAGAAGGAGAGGAAGATTGCAGCGGGGGAGTGAAGGAAAAGAACTCCCTCCCCCGCGACATCCCTTTAAGGGACCGGAAGGGCAACCGTCGGCAGGGCCACGTGGCGCGCATCCGGGCGACTCACAGCCCAACCGCCGCCTAGATCCCGTGTGTCGGGATGGGTTGCGCAGAAGATCCTGGGACGGAAACTAAGGCGCCGGGCAAGCAGTTCCCCGAGGCGACGCGCGACGGGACATTACACTGCCCGCCGCAGAGCAATGATGGCGCGTGCGCACGTGGCCAGCGTCAGCACTGACGTCACGGGTAGCGCAACCGCCAGGCTCAGCCGGATCAAAATTCGAAAAGCAAAAGGGAGCGCGCGCGTATTTCGCCCAAGGGCAGAATCCACACGCGCTCGGGGGCTAGTGTCAGGGGGATGATCCCCGGATACCCCACCCGAGTAAGAAACAGGACAGTCGGTCTCGGCCGGCTGATCGGATGCAGCCGGACAGGGTAGGCGGGACCGGCTATCACCCAGTAGCCGGACCCTGGAGAGGAAGCCGGATACAACTACGTAGCCGGATCCAATCAGAGGGACAGGACGACGTGCGTATTAGTGCACGGTACGCCCTGTACGACGATAAGACGGGCAACCGCCCGCCCATACCGAAGACTTGGCGTGGCTGACGGGATAACAGTGGCCTGTGCTGACGACGGGCTCGCATGGCGTCCACTGTGCCTACGACAGCCCTACCGCTCATACACCGATGTGACATACCATGCCGGGTACTGCAGATGACTAGCCGGCTGGGACCCGCCTGTGGGGCCCGCCAGCCGGACTAGCCAGTGAGACCCTTGCCTCTCTTCCTATATAAGGAGAGGGAGGGCCTCAGTAGAAAGGGTTGGTCTCAGTTCATTTAAGGCAGTAGCTAAAGGATACAGCTCGAGGAGCACTTGTAGCTCGTATATTTCACCTAGTCAGATCAGGCAGGAGTAGGGGCTTTACCTAACCACGAGGGTCCCGAACCTGGGTACTTCTTGCTTCCCGCTACGCTCGCTCGTATCCAATCTCGCCTGCGGACGCCGTCGATAACTTTCCTGCTAGTCCCCACACCTCTATCTAACCTTTTTAGGTACTGCCGTTCCCAATACTACGACAGTTGGCGCCCACCGTGGGGCTAATGGCTTCGACCGGAGTCACGTTCCGCATGGGACCCCGCACTTCAGCCGGTGAGCGCGTGGCCTCCGGCCTGGTGCTCACGCTTGGCAAGTTTGACTGTGTCATCGACAACGCCTCCTGCTTCGCCGGAACTTCCTTCCCAGCAAACGACACCGTTCTGCTATTCGGCGATCTCCCCGTCTACGTCGCCACCGTCCCGGAGCGTTTCCCTAGGGAAATCATCTCTGTCGCGGGGCCGCCATGCTCAGGCGGCGCTACCTCCACCGCACCTTGCGGTGTGGAGGTCATGATGGCCGGGTCCAGCTCGCAGCCCCGCCGACCGCGGGACCGAGGCGTGGACGAGGTCGGAACTTCCGCTCCTTCGCAGCCTCGGAACCCGGTCGAGGATGCCATTGATCGGCTCCTGACGCCGGTTACCCTGAGGGACAACCTGGAGGAGAAGGAGGCCAACTTCACCATGGAGAGACAAATCCTCCTCCAGGAGGCCATGGAGCTGGCGGCAGCGCGCATGCAGCTGGAGATCGCCAGGCGCGAGTATGACCATGCGCACGGCCTCACCCTGGCTACCGTGGAGCCGAGCCGGCATGGCCAGGTACGACGTCGAGGCGGTGAGCTAGGCGGTAGGATGGAGAAGGACGGAGAACCGGATCTCGCGCCTGCCCCTACACGACCCACCTACAACACGCCCATCAAGAACTTGCGCGTGGCGCGAGCCGCAGCAGAAGAACTACCCAGCCTGGAGGGCGAGGAGCGGGCCCGCCAGCACGCTCGCGTCCAGGAGCTCCTCCTCGTCGCGGACGAGCAGGCCGGGGCCAACCGGCAGACGCAGGAGGACCTTAGCTACTCTAGAGGAAGCAGGCTACCCGCCAACAGCAGGGGCGCACCACGTGACACGCAGCAGGCGTCCTCAGTAGAAAGGGTTGGTCTCAGTTCATTTAAGGCAGTATCTAAAGGATTCAGCTCGAGGAGCACTTGTAGCTCGTATATTTCACCTAGTCAGATCAGGCAGGAGTAGGGGCTTTACCTCACCATGAGGGTCCCAAACCTGGGTACTTCTTGCGTCCCGCTACGCTCGCTCGTATCCAATCTCGCCTGTGGACGTCGTCGATAGCTTTCCTGCTAGTCCCCACACCTCTATCTAACCTTTTTAGGTACTGCCGTTCCCAATACTACGACACGCACACCTTCAGTGATCACGTGTCTATCCACTGACTCTTCTTTGGGCTCGTCTAGGATAAGTGCTCCATCTGAGTCTTCCTCATATTCCTCGGCAATCACCTCCTCTGCCGGAGGGTCTTTTGCCAGGGTCTAGTTCTTCTTGTTCTTCTTCTTTGCCTTCTTGGCAGCGCCGGTAGCAAAGACGGCTTTGGGCCCATTTCCCGGAGTCAAACTTTGATCAGTACTTTCTGCCATTTGGTTCTCGGGATCGTCTCCGAGATCCATATTGTCCTGTGCTTTGGGAGAGCTTTGTCCGGATCCTTCATCCATGTATTCTCCTTCTGCAGCAGCTGTGGTGTTAACCTCCTCTTCATATTCCATGGAGAACTTCCGGAAATCTGCCGACATCATGGAGTCATCCGAAGATGCCGGTAATTCGACGCTTGTTCCGATAGCCTCCAGCACAGAGTCGGTGTTGTCTCTAGCATCGGCGGAGACGGATCCGGAGCCCACATATCCGATAAAGTGCGATGCACCCCTCCTGAGATAACTGTGGTCTTCATAGAAGGCTTCGTCGAAACGCCTGATGGTCTCGAGGATTGCATCTATGCCTGAGTTTTGCATCATCATGTGTCTTAGTGTGTATCTCAGGAAGGGCATGTCCGTCCCGGCGTCATTAGAGCCGGAACCAGCGTTGTTGCTATGCTCCTCCTGGATTTCGACTTCAGCGGGTGGGTCGATCTAGGATTCGGTCTCTCCCGGGAGATCCACTCCAGATTCAACTTGGACCACCAGGTCTGCTTCAGGCTCGGATTTCTCCACTATCTCCGCAACTGGTGCGGGTTGGGTGGGATTAGGGTTTTTTGAGATCCGGAACTCTGCCGCCTCCGCGAACAAAGGGGACCCAGACATTTCTTCTTCCTCTATCATCACCGCTGGGGTGGGTGGGACAGGTTCAGCAAAGCCAATGTAAACATCGATCTCTCCAAAAGACATGATGGTGTAGGTGGTCATGGCTTCCCTAGCCGGAATCCAAGTCTCGTCAAGGACGATGAGAGGGACGTCGCTGGCGTAGAGGATGCGACCGACGGCGATAGTCTCGCTGATTCCGATTCTTGCTGATTCCGCTCGGAACACAGATCCGAAGCTCACTTGGACCATGGTGGGCGCCAACTGTCGTTGGATTGATGACAAGTACGCCATGAGGGGGTCCTCGAGACGTGCAGAAGAGAGGGGTATGAGGCGTACGATGTTCTAGGATGGTGAGCACACAAGCTTACCTAGGTTCGAATCCGCCGGCTTTGGACGGATCCAACTCCTGCTAGCAATCCAGTAATACGGCAGAGCCGGAATATGGGTTACAAGGGGTTCTCCTGTGCGAGTTGAGATTGTAGACTATTGGGTTGCCCTAAAGGCTCTCCCTAGGATGGATTATATAGATATCCGGCCTAGGGTTTACAGGAGAGATCTATCCGGCTACGACTAATAGTCGGTTACAGAGTACATCTTGAACTACAAGTAACACTATGGGCCTATGTCGGTAAGTCTTCTAGGCCTTCCCGTAGCCGTATTGGACTCTGTCTCTTCTCCCTAACTGGGTCGCCCGTGAAGCAAAGCTCTAACCCAAAGTGGGCCACCCTGGTCAGTGAGGAACTGTGAGGATACCCAGAAAGTATATCCCCAACAGAGGTGCCTATACTAGTGTGTGTAATTGAAAGGTTATGATTGATTATCCGCATACTAAGTATGATTGATTCAGGGTTATCCCTGACAGATGTATCGAATTTTGTGGTGAAAGTGTACCACCTCTGTAGAGTGTCAAACTGTTCGAATAGCCGCGTCTGCGGTCATGGACAGTTGGAGTGGCCATACTATTCCGTCGTCAGATGTTTTCAAAATGACTTGTGAAGTGAACTATGATTTTGACTTGACCACAACAGGGTTGTGAATATGAAAGCTAGTTTCTCACTTAAAGTGATTTAAAACCTTTACTTAGTTTTCTTTCCTTCTGAACTCAGTTTAGATAAATCTGGCTTTTCGCAAACAAACCTAGAGCTTAAGATTCCTACTAGAACTACCTTACTTGTTAGTGATAGTTTGCGAGTACTTAAAGAGTACTCATGGCTTTGTACCTGGCTATTCCCGTGGCCAGACTATGAGGAGGACTATCAGGAAGATGGACAACAGGACGGCTACGACAACTAGGATCATCTCCCATCGTCAGCATTGCCTGTGACACTGAAGATGGAGCCCACTTCTATGCTTATTATTCCACTGCTTGTTTGTATTAAGACTGGATCATGAGATCCCTTATTTGTGTAAGACCTTATTATGGTTTGTAATGGATTATATATTGTGATATCCAATCTGTTATGTCTCGCAAAAATGGTAATCCTAGGATTGCGATGTATGGCATAACAGGCATCTGGGATTAAAAATCTGGGTGTTGACAAGTTGGTATCAGAGCAATCCTGACCATAGGAGACCCTAGTTAGAATGGACGTCTAAACAAAAACTTAGTTTCAAAACAAAAGAAGTGAGTATTTATGAAAACATATCCCCCTCTTATCCTTGAGATTCTTTCAAAAATTCATGTTCCTCAAAAACTCTTACAAGCCTATCTAAAATTTGACACACTTGATCACCTCACTAACTTACTCATCCTAAATTCTTGTAGATGTAGATCGAGTATTGCAAGTTCTACCAGTTGGGAAACGGAGGCCACCTAATCTTTGAGAGGGATTTAGAAGCATTGTCAGAGTATCTTGAGCGCCCGCATCCGGAATTCTTCGGAGCCCAACTCAAGGATCCCCCGGGAGGAGATCTACAATCGCTGATAGTTGCGGACCTCCGAGGCAAGATGGAAGCACCCTTGTCTGAAAAGATTCAGTTCTCCTTGTGAGAGAACAACTGGATAGATGGATTAGCCAGGGCTATGCATGAAGCTCTTGCCCGTCTGTGTGGGCAAAACATCAACTTGATCCAGGGAACTCGCTTTGCTCACTTCGCAAGGCGTGATTCTATGGGAATGCCATTGGAGCTGCCAGGACACCCAGAGTTGAAGCACCAGGTGGACAATCTTGACTTCATGATGTATGGTAGGTAGAAGGAGTTGGACAACGCCCGATACTATGACAACCACAACCTTTCCATTATCGTCAAGAAGGACCAGACTCTTGCCATGCTCGTCAAGGATCGCCAATCACTTCGTCGTCAACGCAAGAAGAAGGATCACACCATCAAGCGTCTTCGCAAAAAGGTGGCAGATCTCGAGACGATCATCCATGAATAGGAAGTCAGCTTGAAGCAAAGGAAGAGGAGGAAGGTGAAGATATCCGCGGAGATCTTTACTCTTACCTCAGTGAAGATGATGATGATTACTGATACATTGCAAATGTATCTATAATTTTTGATGGTCCATGCTTGGTTTTATCTACTTTCTTGTGTTTTGTCCACACTTTGGAGTACTTTTCATATGATTTCTTGGACTAACCTATTAACAAGAGACACAGTGCCAACTGCCTGTTTTCTGTTGTTTTTGGTTCTAGGAAGTCAGAAAATGAATATTCTCGGAATTGGACGGGACAAAAGCCAAAGTTACTATTTTCCCGGAAGACTCACGGAGCCAGAAGGAGAGTCTAAGAGGGGCCATAGGGTGGCCACACCACCCCTAGGCGCAGGTCCCCCTTGGCCGCGCCAGGGCATGGTGTGGGCCCCCTGGCCGGCCACCGACCTTGCCTCCTTCGCCTATAAGAGCGTCCCGATACCAAAACACTAAGTCATCAATCAGAAATCCACGAATAGTTCCACAGTGCCGCCGCCACCGAAGGGGAGATTCGAGGGATAGAAAGTCTCTGTTCTGGCTCCCTGCCGGGATGGGGAAGTGCCCCCGAAGCCATCTCCATCAATCTCCACCACCATCTCCATCACCACTGCTGATTCCCACGATGAGGAGGGAGTAGTTCTCTCTCGAGGCTAAGGGTTCTACCAGTAGCTATATGTTCATCTCTCTCTCTATGCATGATCATATTGTGATCATGAGCTTGTAATCTATAGATCTACCTTACTACTCAAGTGCTTTAATAGATCTCTGCTCTCCCCATGTGTGTGAAAGTGATAGCGTGCACACCATGGTGGCACTTAGGCTATAGATTACAAATACTTGTTATGAGTTAAATTTGGAGTTGGATCTTTCTATGAAATTGTGGTGTTTTTTGGACTCATCTAGTACTCAAGGTGACAGTGTGGGGTTTTCTAGATGGGAAAGATGAACTTTGAGGTGTGCTGTTATAGCCCTACCATCGATTAGAGTGCTCAACCGGAGAGTAGTTAAGAGTAGTATCATAAAGGGAAGATATGTATATGAGAGTGTTCACCAGTGAAAGTATGATCCCTAGGCCTTGTTTCTAAGCACTGAAACACCGTTTGCTATTAGATCTATTACATGTTTGCTTCCTTTCTTTTTTATTTCAGTTTGCCTTTAGTCTTTTCCACGCCATCAAGCTATTTTCTATCACTATTACCACTTATTATTATCCATACCACTTGTATTTCACTATCTCTTCGCCAAACTAGTGCACCTATACACCTGACAAGTGTATTGGGTGTGTTGGGGACACAAGAGACTTCTTGTATCTTGATTGAAGGGTTGCTTGAGAGGGGATACCTTTGACCACTTCCTCCCTGAGTTCGATAAACCTTGGGTGATCCACTTAAGGGAAAACTTGTTGCTGTTCTACAAACCTCTGCACTTGGAGGCCCAACAACTGTCTACAAGAATAGAAGTGCGTAGACATCAAGCTATTTTTTGGCGTCGTTGCCTGGGAGGTAAGGTAAAAGGTATTCACACTGGAGGATTAAATAAGAAGAACCTCCCACGACAAACGCCTATTTTCTGGCGCCGTTGCCGGGGAGGTAAGGTAAAAGGTACTCACATCCTTCAGTGTGAGTGCTCGAAGTTATTTCCTTTAGATTCTGCAATTTTGTCTTTTTGTTTCTTGTTTTCACTAGTTAGGCTTAATGGAAAATAACAAAAAAATTAGAGAGATTTATAGTATTTATCTTGAGTTAGGACATGAAGTGTTTGAAGAGAAAATTAAAAAACCCATGGAACTTTATTTGCATGCTAATAGCAATGTTGTTAGTATGAATTCTTTGGACACCATTATTGCTAATGCTATGGAAAAGTCTAATCTTGGGGAGGCTAGTTTTTATGAAAATGATCTTTTTAGTTCCCCAGCTTTGGAAGATAGCTATTCTATTGCTTATGATGATACCAAACCTCCAATATATGATGATTACAATGATGAATATGATATTTTCTGTCCACCTACTATTGAGGAGAAAATTAATGATTACAATATGCCTCCTATATTTGATGATTATGGTGATGAGAATAATAATGATAGCTATTTTGTTGAATTTGCTCCCACCACAATTAATAAGAATGACTATGCTTATGTGGAGAGTATTAATTCTTTTATGCATGTGGCTCATTATAAGAATGTTTTATGTGATAGTTATATTATTAATTTTATTCATGATGCTACTGAAAGTTATTATGAGAGAGGGAAACATGGTTTTATGCATCTCAATAATATTAGGTTTCCCCTCTTTATGTTGAAAGTCTTGAAGTTGCACTTGTTTTGCTTTCCTATGCTTATTGCTTTGTGCTTTGATGACTTGTTTATTTACAAGATTCCTATGCATAGGAAGTGGGTTAGACTTAAATGTGTTTTGAATTTGCTTCTTGATGCTCTCTTTTACTTCAATTCATATTTCTTATGTGAGCATCTTCTAACTATCGAGCCTAACTTAAAGGCATTAAAGAAAAGTACTTATTGGGAGATAACCCAAAAGTTTTAGATGAGTCTTGGAAGTTATTACTTCAGTAATAACCGCTCCTTATCCTTTTTATTTGCTTTTTGTGCCAAGAGTAACCTCTAATGAGAGAGAAGTAATGATTGGGAAAGTTGCTGTCCTGAAACAGATTTCTGTGCTTCACCGTAAAAATTCGTGCAAAATCTCGGAACATCTTTCTGAGGCGTCAATTTTTTTGCTTCTGCCCCAGGTTGTTATCTAACTTTCGTTAGTTCAACACTTTTTGATTTGAGCAACAGAAGGTCTTCTAAAAAATTCGTCTTTATCTGCTGGTCTGTTTTGACAGATTTCTGCCATTTTCTACATTTGCTTCTTGTTGGTTCCTTTTTGAGTTCTTTTGGGGAATTGAGCTTCTTGAGGGAAGTGCTACAGTAGCTAGTGTTCTAATGGAAGTTTATTTGGTGTTAGAACTGAACCTTAAGACTTATTTATCTTGAGTGCACTAATGTTGCTAATAAAGATTGTGTGAAGTTTTGTATGAAGGAAAAATTTCAGGTGTATGGAAGGAATGAGTAATGAGATGAAGGATGGACTAAATCTCAAGCTTGGGGATGCCACGCATGTCACACCAAGAAATATCTAAGAAGTACAAGCGTCAAATCTTGGGGATGCCCAAGGCATCCCCCTCTTCAACAATAAAAATCCCAGGTTTCTTCCAAACGCTTCATTTTTATTGTTTCATGCACAGTTGTGTTGTTCTTGGAGCGTCTTCTTTTTCGTTTTCGTTTTGGTTTTTTGTTTGCTTTGGTTTTCTTAGTTTGCTGAATAAATTGGTTGGACCCCCTCTTTCATACATTGGTTTTCAAATAGTTTGGTTTGGATTGGAAAAGACTAGGAAAGTTCATGCTTAAGTGGTAAAGAGAGCTTGTTTTTGACTGTGTCCTATGCTTTGTCATGCCATGCTTGATACTGTTTTGGCTTTATGCTTAGTATTCTTTGCTGTAGCATGACTTGTTATACACAATTGAGGTTGCTTAATGTGCCTTGGATGAATCATGCGTTGTTTTAGCATATTAAAGCATAGTATAGTGGTATTCTCCTTTGATGCTTTATTTGGGTTGACTTGGCACATGATCACACCATGTTATGACTATCTCAAATCACCATAGCCATTATGATCCTTTAGTTTTCAACTTGTAGTATCACTTTATGCTTTGATCAATGATGTTTTATCGCTCTGTATGATTATGGCCATTATTGCTCTCTTAATTTGTCGCTCCCAGTCTTTTGCTAGCCTGCACAACCAAGTATGAGTTCAAACTGATGCATCCAACTCCTAAAACCAAGTTATTCCAAAGAGTCCACCATACCTACCTACTAGCATATGCTATTCCAAGTATATTCATGTTTTTGTTTACCTTCCAAATTAAACTTGTTATGAGAAAACTAGTGATTAAAGCTCTCACGAACTTGATGGCACACTTTACTTTCCTTGCCCTTAATAAACTTGAACCATTGTGTCGTCTATGTTGTATATGCTTGCACTTATTTGTTGGGGATTAGCAGAACCATGCTGTCATGGGGAACGCTTTCAACATTGCACTTGGTACTTGTACCTAGTTGATATCATGATCTTTTGTATATGGATGTAGTCGGTGTCAAATGAAAGGGGAGCTTGTAAGTCCATGGAGTTATGTATATGTGTTAGAGAAACGCCTGGGCCACTAGTCTAATCCATGCTGACATGGTAGAAACCTATAGTGTAACCATAATGAGCTATCTATGAAGCATTCTTCTTATAAAAAAGAGTCCTATATTGAGAAAAAAAGAGAAAAAGAAAAAAAAAGATTATGAAAAGAGGAAAGAGAGAAAAAAGCACCATATTCCCATGGTAAATAAGAAGATTGCTGAGATGCTCATTGTTTGCTTGCCTTGTCATTTTGATATGGGGATTCTTCCGTATCATCGGGCAAGGGGTACCCCGTTGGCTGTTCTCTATGATACACATGTACTTACGATGACAAGAACTTACCGGTGACTAAACTTGAGTAGCATGAGGAGCGACCCTCGTATACAAGGGACGTGAGATTTCTAACTTATACTTCATCAAGCATATACTCCATAGTTTGTTCACTTTAACCTTAATCACTTCAAGATGCTTATGATATGGGTAATGAGAGCTGAAAGCTATAAGTACCATAATTTTTGGAAGCTCTTTATGAAACTTGAATCTCTGCTTCCTTCTATGAAGGCCTTTCTTCCACCATTATATTGAGTCTCCACCTTCTATCTTTATGCACCTACTTTGAGAGCATAGTGGTCATTCTTAGTTCTATGTGCATTGTCCCAAGACTAGTTGATTGATGCATACCTTGATATTGTTCGTTTTAAACTATTTGTATCTAGTCACTCTTATGAACTTTGAAGGTGTCCTATGCATTTATACTTGCTACTCTATGAGGGACAAGCTGAATACTATTATGCTATGTTTTCTTCATGTGAAACAAACAAACTTCTTGCAAAGCATTGTTATTCATGAATCTTTTGTTTGTGCCTTTTCATGTTGCATCATAGTTTATTTGCTTATTGCTAGAACTTTGTCTTTCATGTTATGATTGAAGTACTATGATCCCAGCTTTGAATGGTTTACAAATACTTTGATCAAGTCTTTGATGGTGCATGTCACCTCAAAAATTATTCTTTCTTTTTATCACTTACCTACTCGAGGATGAGCAGGAGTTAAGCTTGGGGATGTTGATACATTGCAAATGTATCTATAATTTTTGATGTTCCATGCTTGGTTTTATCTACTTTCTTGTGTTTTGTCCACACTTTGGAGTACTTTTCATATGATTCCTTGGACTAACCTATTAACAAGAGCCACAGTACCAGCTACCTATTTTCTGCTGTTTTTGGTTCCAGGAAGTCAGAAAATGAATATTCTCGGAATTGGACGGGACAAAAGACAAAGTTACTATTTTCCTGGAAGACTCACGGAGCCAGAAGGAGAGTCGGAGAGGGGCCACAGGGTGGCCACACCACCCCTAGGTGTAGGTCCCCCTTGGCCGCGCCAGGGCATGGTGTGGGCCCCCTGGCCGGCCATCGACCTTGCCTCCTTTGCCTATAATAGCCTCCCGATACCAAAACCCTA
Source organism: Avena sativa (assembly GCA_916181665.1). Lineage (NCBI taxonomy): Eukaryota > Viridiplantae > Streptophyta > Magnoliopsida > Poales > Poaceae > Avena > Avena sativa. Next base: position 36,624,313 of record OV702290.1, read on the forward strand.
AGTCATCAATCAGAAATCCATGAAAAGTTCCGCAGCATCGCCGCCACCGAAGGGGAGATTCGGGGGACAGAAAGTCTCTATTCCGGCACCCTGCCGGGATGGGGAAGTGCCCCCGGAGCCATCTTCATCAATCTCCACCAGCATCTCCATCACCACTGCTGATTCACATGACGAGGAGGGAATAGTTCTCTCTCGAGGCTAAGGGTTCTACCGGTAGCTATGTGTTCATCTCGCTCTCTATGCAGGATCATATTGTGATCATGAGCTTGTAATCTATAGATCTACCTTGCTAATCAAGTGCTTTAATAGATCTCTGCTCTCCCCATGTGTGTGAAAGTGACAGCATGCACACCATGGTGGCACTTAGGCTAGAGATTACAAATACTTGTTATGAGTTATATTTGGAGTTAGATCTTTCTATGAAATTGTGGTGTTTGTTGGACTCATCTAGTACTCAAGGTGACAGTGTGGGGTTTTCTAGATGGGAATGATGAACTTTGAGGTGTGCTGTTATAGCCCTACCACCGATTAGAGTGCTCAACCGGAGAGTAGTTAAGAGTAGTATCATAAAGAGAAGATATTTATATGAGATTGTTCACTAGTGAAAGTATGATCCCTAGGCCTTGTTTCTAAGCACTGAAACACCGTTTGCTATTAGATCTATTACATGTTTGCTTGCTTACTTCTTTATTTCAGTTTGCCTTTAGTCTTTTCCACGCCATCAAGCTATTTTCTATCATCGTTACCACTTATAATTATCCATACCACTTGTATTTCACTATCTCTTCGCCGAACTAGTGCACCTATACACCTGGCAAGTGTATTGGGTGTGTTGGGGACACAAGAGACTTCTCGTATCTTGATTGCAAGGTTGCTTGAGAGGGGATACCTTTGACCACTTCCTCCCTGAGTTCGATAAACCCTGGGTGATCCACTTAAGGGAAAACTTGCTGCTGTTCTACAAACCTCTACACTTGGAGGCCCAACAACTGTCTACAAGAATATAAGTGCGTAGACATCAATTAGCTGGAGGATGATGCCATGGAGTTTCACACTGATGATGATGATTTCGACTTCATTGATGATGACTAGATGCACTTGATCACTACTGTAGGAATGAGTTGTACCGGTCCCACTGTATCTTAGTTTCACAGAATGGTTCTTAAAACAATCTGTTTTCCATTTATGTTGTGGTGTGTGTGTTTGTATGGTGTGCTTTGCATGAATGAATGAGAAGAAGTTAGTTGCAAAACCTGAGTCAAACTCAAAGTTTAAAGCTTTTGAACAAAACCATGAACCTTAGAATTTCCCTCTTATCTCTTTATCTATCTCAATCTTCAAATGCCTCGTGGAAACCAAGGAGGAAGAAGCTCATAGTAGGACCCGATGTTGCAGATTCTACAAATGCTAGTTTACGACCGTGAAGCTAGTAGAGCCGAGCACCAAGCCAACCTAGCCACCCTGCAACAGATAGCTCAGATGGCCCACAATAATCAAGGCCAAGGAAACCAAGACAACCATGGATACAAACTTAAGAACTTTTAGAATACCAATCCCCTAATATTTAACAAGTCTGAGGATCCCTTGGATGCGGATGACTGGCTACAAACTATGGAAAACAATCTGGAGGTTGCAGGAGTTGACGCCAACGAGAAAGTATTGTTTTCCACCCATTATCTGGCAAGAGATGAAAGAGCCTGGTGGGATAGCACCCGTACTATGAACCACGGTCAGATGATGACTTGGGAAGCATTCAAGATCAAGTTCAGCCGCACCCATGTGCCACAAGGTTTGGTCACCAGAATGAGAGATGAGTTCAGAGAACTGAAGCAGGGAAGGATGACAGTAGTTGAGTACGGTGACAAATTCTTGTCACTAGCAAGATATGCCCCGGATGAGATCAACACTGAAGCCAAGAAGAAGGAAAGGTTCCTGAAGGGATTACATGATGAGATGTAGACTTTAGTCAACATCCGTTTCGAATACCTAGAAGAGCTAGTCGACTCTACCATTCAGATGGAAGGGAAGATCAACCAAGCCAATCACAATCGCAAGCGCAGAATGATGCATCAGACTGGGTCCCACAATACCCAGAAGTATCGCCCCAACCCGTCTGCAGGATATGCCCCGAGAAATAATAGACCCCAAGATACCCCAATCATAGCGGAGAAAATTTGAAGTCTGGAGGAAACCACAACAACCACCCTGGCAACTCCAACAGTTTCAACCATGTCCCGCCCAAGTCCAACAACAACCACAACAATACTGCCCCAAGGACTGGAAGCAATACCGTGCCTGTTGCAGCCAAAGACAAGTCCTAGATTACTTGCTTTGAGTGTGGAGTCAAGGGTCACTACTCCAATGAGTGTCCCAAGAAGATTGCAGCCACCACCAATGTGAATGCCCCAGCTCAGCAGCAACGCCATGTTCAGCCTGGAAGGATATTTGCCCCAGGGAATTCGCTCAACCGCAACGGCCGTCTGTTCCACATGAATGCTGAAGAAGCCCAGGAAGCGCCAGATGTCGTGTTGGGTATGTTTTCTGTTAACTCAGTACTTGCAAGAGTATTGTTTGATTTGGGGGAATGTTCATTTGCGGTACCAAACTTGGTGGGTGAGCGCACCGCGGTACCCGAGTTGCCATCAATCGCGCGGAGGGGACGTAGTAGATTCACCAATTGTCCAGAAGGGCCAAATGGGGGTGAATACAAATCTAACAGCCAAACGGTCATTTGAACCAGACGAAAAAATGTTGAACTCAAATACCGTCGTTAGGTCAACTCTTCTTGGCCCGCCATGTTAGTATTCCCCGTTATCTTTTGCGGTAGTGGACTAGCTTACCCCTGCGTGAACCATATCCCTGAGTGGACGAGATCTATTTCTTTGCTCTGCTCTGGTCTTCTCCCCTGCTCCCCTCCCCATAACATTTTCTCAGCTCCGACTGCTCGTCTCATATCGGAGCTCGCACTTGCTCTAATTTGCATCTCCGCCATGTCCGGTCAACCTCCCACGCCTCTAATCGAAGCTCGCAGCCGTCGCTGTTGCATCGTCCGCCGTATCGGAGCTTCGCGTCCCTGGACTAATAGCTCGCATCTGGCTAGTCCTTCTCGCACGGCGGAGCGCGTCCCGTCGGGCGATCCAGGCCGGCGACCGGCCTCGGGAAGTTGCGTGCTATCTCACACCCTAGGCATGGTAGCCCTGGCATAGCAGTTCGACGACCACACTCTCATGGCCACCATGCTGGGCGTCCATCCTGCCATGTCGCTGGCAGAGTTGCTGTCGGCTTTCAGGTCTCGTTTTGGGATCAGATGAAATGAGGTCAACCTTGAGGTATGCGAGCCGCCATTCGATTTTTTCACCCGGTTCGAGCACAGCTCCGACACCGAGCGTGTTCTGCATTCTTCCCGTTCTTTCGAGCGCTGCGGGGAGAAAATGAGCTTCATGCGTTGGCATCACGCCTGTGGGTGGGACGATCGCTTGGGGCAGCTTCGTTTCTTCTCCAAACTCGGCTTTGACGGCCTTCCATTGGATGCTTGGGAGCCGGAGGCCCTCAAGAAGGTCGTCAGTAGACTTGGTGGCAAGCTGGTGGAAATCGTGCCACCGAGCGACAGATGGGTCATCAAGGTAAAGGCGTGGCTGAAAGATCCTGACGCTATTCCTAAGATGTATGAGGTGCAGATTCCAAGCAGGGCAGGGCGACAGCTTTGCTGGAAGCACCCGGTCATCATCCACTTGGAGGAGGTTCTGGACTCGGTACATGGCATTCAGGGCCCCGAAGAGGCTGCCAGAAAGCGCCCTCGTCGCCTGTAGTGTTGGCCTAGAAGGATCGATGGCACAGGACCGCCACCGTTTCGCGACGGGGCACACAGTTTTGGTGGGGGACCGGGCTTGGACGAGCTGGTGGTTCTGATTTCCGTCGAGTGAAGACAGAGCTCTAGTGAATTGCCGTGATATGTGTGGCTAATGAATTTGTAGTATGGAGAGTGTACAGGAAGTTAGCATCGACTAAAAATGTGTAATAGTTTGAATCGATGTAGTACGTGTGTGTAATAGTTTGAAGTAGTATGTCTGTGTAATAGTTTGAATCGATGTAGTATGTGTGGGTAATGAATTTGATGTAGTTTGTGTGCGTGTAATAGTTTGAATCGATGTAGTTGAACACCGTGCTTTATAATTTCTATGAATAACCAAGGACAACCTCATGAAAAGAGGGTGGTCTGGCAATGAGCAATGTCAATTCTGTGGATGCCAGGAAAATATAGTCCATCTCCTCTTCAAGTACTCCCTCCGTTTCAAAATATAAGATGTTTTAGCTTTGTGAATGGAGCATATCTAGACATCTTTTAGTGATGGTGCTTTCTAAACCTAGATGAACCTACATACTAAAAGGGGACTAGATACACTTCATTCACCAAGCTAAACCATCTTATATTTTGAAACGGAGGGAGTACAAGGTAGCTACATTTGTAACACGTTGAACTGCAGGACCATTTTGCAGGCAACACAAGACAAAGGAAAAAATGGTTTATAGCACAGACAGCAGATGCAAAATCTGTAGTCTGGGATAAAAAGATGCCAGTTAACTGGATTGAACCACGACTAGTAATTGAAGGAAATAGTTACTTGATAGTATTTGCTTACAACAGTAGTACTTCCATACAAAAGGGTCTTATACCTGCACAAAAGTGGGCTAAACTTCCTACTAGTTTATAGAACAATTCGTCAGCATTTCATCCACAAAAGCCATTCTTCAGTCTGAACTTAACTATTCTGCACTGAAGAAACTACAGATCTCCACTAGAAAAGTTGGCTGGCCAATTGCCTTGAGAGGACATAAGTTCTTTGATCATTTAACCCAAACTGGTATATTGCCTTCCTGCTAAACTACAAGAAATCTGCATCGTTCATGCACGAGCGATTTGCGTGTGCCAGTCCCGATTTAGTTGGACCATCCGCGCCGCTGCAACGATTTCTTCGAAACTGAAATTCGACATCTCCTTCTCGGGATCGTAGGTCCGTGTGAACTCGAACCTGAATTCCAGGGCTGAGCTGATGCCCGCCGCCGGCTCCGGCTGTCGAACAATCCAGCATGCCGAGTGTAGACGCTTGGTCGCCGCCACGGTACGGCCTTCGACGGTGCGTAGGATGGAGCGTCTTTGCCACAGACGGCGTGCTCCCAGCCTACCCCACTGAGTTAAGGTAGTCCGCGCTGAAGCGTGGACGCGAGAGTTCCTAGACCTTGGCGCTGCCCTATTCGAGGGTGTGTACCCTCGGCGGCGGCATGCTCTCATGAACGAATTGATACGTACCTTGTTCCCATTGCCTAGAGCATGCTGTAATGCCACACACGATTTCTCCATATCGCTCCCTTGGCCCTGCTTGCCACATTTGGCACCGACGACGGCGCAGTCGCCACCGCGATCGATTCGGCACATTCAGGAAAATCATCTGCCTGGCAGGGCAATGGGAGACCGGCCTTGAAGTAGAGTTTCATGGCCTGCCTTAGAGGGGCTAAATACCCCAGTTTCGGCGGCTGTCGCAGCGGCGGCGGCTTAGGCGGGGCCATGTTACCCTAGTTGGTGCAGCACGGAGGAGCTGCGCAAGGTGAACTGTGGTTAGTCGGAGAAGGGGAGTGAAAGACTGACAGTAGGTTTGGACTACGGGCACGTGTGAAAATAACCATTTCCCATTTCCTTAGAGGGTAATAGTTCAACACTCGTTGCATTAACAGCTCAATCTGTATTTCCCTTCTCGGCATAAGAGTGCGAACGTATTAAAAAGATCGTTCATGGCTATCCACCTCATCGGGCAATGTACCAGGACAGGTAGGAGATGGGACCGGGTTTCATTTTAGAAATGTTGACGACTGTGCCCTTATGTTTATATGATATTATTTGTATGCCACCATGTACCGTCGAGTGTAGCAACACCATCAGAAACAGGGGATAACGACGTGGCATGTTTTATTTTTTTAAAGGGCATTAGAAACAGGGGATGCCGACGTGGCATGTTTTCTGACTGGCGGGCTCGCCCCCTCCACCTTCGACGGCGCGCATCCCAGGTTCGAGGGGTGGTGCCGCTCACCAACACATTATTGTGCAATTTTCCATGTGGGACCTGAATTCCGGCGTAGAGCTGATGCCCGTGTCGAACATAGAGAATTCTGAAAGAAGCTACTAAAAATAAATACTTTGAATTCTGCATGCAAGTTTTGATCAAACATACTGACATGTGGGACCTGCTAAAAATTCCGCGAAGCGCTCCCCGTGCATAGTGCGCTGACAGGTAGCATGTTTTCTGACAGGCGGGCCCGCCTCCTCCACCTACGATGGCGCGTGTCCCAGGTTCGAGGGCTGGTGCCACCCACCAACACATTATTGTGCAATTTTCCATGCTTTGTCGCAACCAGCTCCGCTCCGCTCCTCTCCTCTGCTCCTGTCGCCGCCACTCCGCTCAGTCGTGCACCGCTCTCGTCGTCCCCTTGGGTCGTCGTCCTCCCGCCCTCCCCCCTGCCATCCACTCACGTCCCCTCCCCTCCCTACCCTGTCTCCTTGCCGCCGCCCACCACCCAGGCGCGTCTAGAAACGAAAACCGAGAGTCGGTCGTTAGGTTAGGGGCCCAACGACGTTGGTGATACGGATCCCGCTCGGAGATGGATCCTGCGAGGCTTGAGAGCACGGATATGGGTCCTACATGGCTGGAGAGCACGGAATCTCCTTCAAGTCTGGGGAGCACAGAGGACAACGAAACGGGGGGAGAGGTGGCGAGGTGCAGAGCTTTGGAGGTATGGAGCCCGGAGAAGGTGTCGTGCGTCCACATTGAAAGGTAAGAACTGTGATTCCTTATCTGCATACCCCAATTAGCGTTTATAGTCCCGTGGTGATGCCAGGGATATGGGTTGGTAACCGCAGGACGTCTGTACAACTTGTCCTTGAGCATGATGCTTCGTCAAGCGAGCATGAAGGCACTAAAACGTGTGGCAGTGCGGATGATGATGAGAAAACATATCAGGACCTGGCTGCTGACCTTGATAGGATGGAGAGTAGGGAATATTTGGTTGATTCGAACTTTGAGCCTGACTATGGGACTGATGAGGAAGAGGAATGTGAAGATGTGGAAATGGGATGTAGATACGACGACGAAGATGTGGACAGGCCAGTGATACACTTTGACAGGGACAATCCTACAATTGATAAGGGGACTATCTTTGATAATGTGGAGGACTACAGATATGCAGTTGCAACCTATGCAATCAGAGTTGGGTTCGAATTTATCATTGAAAAGAGCGACCAAAAGAGATTTAGGGTGCATTGTAGGGAAAGTAATGTGTGTCAATGGAGATTACATGCATCTCCAATGCAGGGTGGACACCCATTTCAGGTTGCAATAGCTACATTTAGTTTCAGTCTTTCTCATATTTATTCTGCTGATAACTAGCTCTGAATTATTTGGATTCTTATCGAATGCAGATCAAAGTAAACACGAAGGAACACAACTGCCCTAATACTTCTTTAAGTGGTAAAATTAGACCGGCGACTACCAAGTAGATTGTTGCTACTGTACTTGACTGGGTGAGGCAGGATGATAACATTGGACCAGCTGAACTCAGAGCAAAGATTAGCAAAAAGTTTAACGTTCTGATTCCTTATCACAGAGTCTTTGATGGGAAGGAGATGGCTCTAGACTTCATTCAAGGCAAGTGGAATGACAGTTTTCATATGTTGTATAGTTTCAAAGCTCAGGTAGAGAAAACATCACCTGGTAGTGTTGTTGACATTGATTACGAGGTTGTGAAAGGGAGAGAAAAGGTCTCGAGGGGGGTCAGGTATAAGCAGGCAGATAAGATATGCTTCAGGAGATGTTTTGTCTTCCTGAAGGCATGCTGGAAGGGGTTCCTAGACGGCTGCAGGCCATACTTGGCAATAGGCGCAACTTCTTTAACAAGGAAGTTCAGGGGACATGTTGCTTCTGCTTGTGCTTTGGACACGCATAGTTGGCTTCTACCCGTAGCTTATGCTGTTCTTGAGGATGAATCAAATGAAAGCTGGACATGGTTCATGCAGAGACTACGAGAAGTAATTGGTCACCCTGAAGGCTTGGTGATACACACCGGTGCATCCGAGGGTCTTGAGAATGCTGTTGATGTTGTGTTTCCTGGGGTTGAGCATAGGGAATGCATGCGACACCTCGCTACTAACTTCACGAAGAAGTTCAAAGGAAAGATCTTTGAAGAGGACTTGTGGCGATCAGCATACACATACATCCCAAGCACGCATGCTACTTACTTGCAGAACATGTATGTAGTTCCAAAGGTGAAAAAATACCTTGAGGAACATCACACCAAGCTATGGGCCAGAAGCAAGTTTGGTGAGTTAAGCAAGGTGGATTTTGTATGCAATAATTTGGCAGAGAGTTTCAATGATAAGATTTCCGGCATGAAGACACTTGAATTGTTATTTTGTTGGATGCAATAAGACAGTGCATCATGGTGAAGATAGATTTAAGGCAAAGAATTTGTGCAAGAAAATTTTTAGGCCATAAAATAGTTCCAAAGGTGGTTATGTTACTGAATGCAAGAACCAGGGCAATGAGAACGATAAAGATGAGGGTGGTCAGAAGTTCTAGAACATTGGCTGAGGTTTATGCAGAATACAAGCGTGGAAGTGAACGGAGGTACACTGTAGACATTGGAAACAAGACTTGTTCATGCAAGCAGTGGCAGATTACTGGTCTGCCATGTCACCATGCAATTTACTTCATCTTAAAGCTTAGAGGTAATGGAGCTGAAATAGAGAACTATGTCGACAACTATTTCTCCGTGGACAAGTTTGCTGCAACTTATGCAGAAAACGTACCACCTATGGCCGATGAAAATGATTGGGATATTGTCGATCCAGGGTTCAAACTTCAACCACCAGTTCTTAGGAGGCCACCTGGGAGGCCTAGAAAGCTAAGGATCGTAGCCTCCACCGATAAAGGTCCAAGGCTTGGTGCTAGGAACAGGAAATGCGGACGTTGTGGCGGATTCGGCCATATCAAGAGGTTGTGCAAAAACCCAGTTACACATGCTATTGTCCCTATTCACACCCCGGTGGCAGAAAATGAGGCTTCTCAGCCAGAAATGGCGGAAGAGCAGCGCGAAAACGGTGATGAACACTCGGAGGAAAATGTACGTAAGCAGACAATTTATGAAGAAGTGGAGGTGCCGGCGAGAAAAGGGTGTGAAAAGAAATAAAAGGGTAAGCGGAACGGGGAGGAAAGGGCAAATAATGGAGGTGTATTAGAATATGAAGAAGCTGCAGGGGTGATTGAGGATCTTTCAGCTAACTGCAGAAGAAATAATAAATCCCTACCAATTTCATCTTTGTACGATTCTCCGGATGAAAGGTAAGATTAAAAATTGTTTTATTTGCCATTTTATCATTTTTTTATCTTCATCAACTAATGCTTAATGCAGCGTGGGCTAGCAGACTAATAAGAGGAGCAGAAAGATGCGGGCACAGTAACGTCCTATGTTGAATTGTATCATTAAAACTAAACTAGCTGTGTCGTCTTTATTTATATCTGGCGCATGCAACGTGTCTGTGATGGGGTCATGTGGACCAGATTACATTTTTTTAAATATTATTACATTAATTTTTTACTTGCGTTTGGACGCGGCTACTAGTTCCCATCTCCCTTACATTCCCATCTCGTCTGGCGCACTCCAGAATTATGGCTGTGCCATCAAGTAGCAGAGTCAGCGTATTGTCCCATCAGGTGTGAACGCAATGACTTTTTTTGTTCAGAATTTGACGACTTTTGATTAGTTTGAAAGACAGAGAAACCTAAAACATGTATCTAGACATGTTTTGGGTATAGACACATTTATTAAATATCTAAATAAACTAAGTCAGTTATATCTGGACAGGAGTAGTACACTATTACAACACGCTCGATCCCTTCTCCTCAGGCGCACTCCAAATTACGGCTGTGCCATCAAGTGCTGGGAGCAGAGTCAGCGTATTTTCCCATCAGATATGCCAGGGAACGTGCGAACTTTATTTTCAGTATCGGACGAGTTTCGGTCGACTAGTTTCAAAGACAAAGACAACTAAAACATGGCCAACATATATAGATTATGATGATAATCGACCATGACTCAGGTGACCCAGATCCAAAGAGCACATTAAGATACCGTACATAGATTTAATTTATGCTTAAGTGGCCCTAATCGACTATGACGCTCCCGTAGTCTCCATCATTGATGACGTTGTTCGCGTCGCCGCTAGCCTCCTCCGCGTCGGAATCGATGTCGACGTTCCCGGCAGCGTTCCTCCTCCTCATGGATTCTTCACGGCGTCCTGCATCGATAACGGTGGAGGTCGTACACCCAGGCACTGCCCAGAAGCGCCACCTCCCTTCGGGGTTGCGCAGATCCGGGTGGATCTCCCGCCGGTGGGTTCCGCACAGCTCAATCAACGCAGCCCGCTCCTTCTTGAACAACTTTCGCCAGTACGCGCTCGTACGCGAGTACCGTGCCATTGCCCTCTTCCGCTCTGACAGCTGGCGGCGGTGCTCCTCGATCTGCCTCGCCAACGCGTTCTCGCGCAAGAGCGGCGTGATAGGAACCCCGACATAGCTGAGCTCGAAGCCGGCCGTAAGCCTCGCTAACGGCAGCGCGAGTATGCCATAGTGGGCGAACATCTGAGCCTCGTGCAAGCTGAGTTTGGGCCTCTGATTAAGGGGATGAAGGAACACGATCTGATTTTTGGCCCCGAGGTTAAGGGGATAAAGGCAAGGACATAGGCCCAGTGTAGTTGCCACGACCAATCAGTTCGCAGAACAGGCTTCTCGCGGATCTCCCTCGCGAAGGACATCACTATCTTCCACGCACCCCGATCCAACGACGCCTAACAATCGGGGATCGGGTCTTCTAGAAGGCCATAGCGGTTGCTGGTTAGTTCTGCGTCCTGATTGTTTGTGGCCAACGGCGGTAGTTGAAAATAATACACATTTCAATGACACTGGTGGATCCATAGGTGGTATGTGAAAAGAACACACATGCAAAATGACTCTGGTTGTTGTTACTAAAAAGAACACACATGCAATGACACTGGTGGATCCATGGGTGGATTGTGAAAAGAGCACACATGCAATGACACTGGTGGATCCATATGTGGTATGTGAAAAGAACACACATGCAATGACTCTGGTTGTTGTTAGTGAAAAGAACACACATGCAATGATACTGGTGGATCCATGTGTGGTCACTGAAGAGAGCACACATTTCAATGACTCTTGTTGTTGTTAGTAAAAATAACACACATGCAATGACACTGGTGGATCCATGTGTGGTCTCTGAAGAGAACACACATGCAATGACACTGGTTGTTGTTACTAAAAAGAACACACATGCAATGACACTGGTGGATCCATAGGTGGATTGTGAAGAGAGCACACATGCAATGACACTGGTGGATGCATAGGTGGTATGTGAAAAGAACACACATGCAAAATGACTGGTTGTTGTTACTAAAAAGAAGACACATGCAATTACATTGGTGGATCCATGTGTGGTCTCTTTAGAGAACACGCATTTCAATGACACTGGTGGATCCATATGTGGTATGTGAAAAGAACACACATGCAATGACTTTGGTTGTTGTTAGTGAAAAGAACACACATGCAATGACACTGGTGGATCCATGTGTGGTCTCTGAAGAGAGCACACATTTCAATGACTCTTGTTGTTGTTAGTAAAAAGAACACACATGCTATGACACTGGTGGATCCATGTGTGGTCTCTAAAGACAGCAGACATGCAGTGACACTGGTTGTTGTTACTAAAAAGAACACACATGTAATGACACTGGTGGATCCATAGGTGGATTGTGAAGAGAACACACATGCAATGGCACTGATGGATCCATAGGTGGTACGTGAAAACAACACACATGCAAAATGACTGGTTGTTACTAAAAAGAACACACATGCAATGACACTGGTGGATCCATGTGTGGTCTCTATAGAGAACACGCATTTCAATGACACTGGTGGATCCATATGTGTATGTGAAAAGAACACACATGCAATGACTCTGGTTATTGTTAGTGAAAAGAACACACATGCAATGACACGGGTGGATCCATAGGTGGTATGTGAGAAGAACACGCATGCAAAATGACTCTGGTTGTTGTTACTAAAAAGAACACACATGCAATGACACTGGTGGATCCATAGGTGGATTATGAAATGAACACACGTGCAATGACACTGGTGGATCCATAGGTGGATTATGAAATGAACACACATGCAATGACACTGGTGGAATCATAGGTGGTATGTGAGAAGAACACACATTTCAATGAATCTGGTTGTTGTTACTAAAAAGAACACACATGCAATGACACTGGTGGATCCATAGGTGGTATGTGAAGAGATCACACATGCAAAATGACTCTCGTTGCTATTACTAAAAAGAACATACATGCAAAATGACACTGGTGGATCCATGGGTGGAATGTGAAAAGAGCACACATGCAATGACACTGGTGGATCCATAGGTGGTATGTGAAAACAACACACATGCAAAATGACTCTGGTTGTTGTTACTAAAAAGAACACACATGCAATGACACTGGTGGATCCATGGGTGGATTGTGAAAAGAACACAGATGCAATGACACTAGTGGATCCATATGTGGTACGTGAAAAGAACACACATGCAATGACTCTAGTTGTTGTTAGTGAAAATAACACACATGCAATGACACTGGTGGATCCATGTGTGGTCTCTGAAGAGATAACACATTTCAATGACTCTTGTTGTTGTTAGTAAAAAGAACACACATGCAATGACACTGGTGGATCCATGTGTGGTCTCTGAAGAGAGCACACATGCAATAACACTAGTTGTTGTTACTAAAAAGAACACATGCAATGACACTGGTGGATCCATAGGTGGATTGTGAAGAGAACACACATGCAATGACAGTGGTAGATCCATAGGTGGTATGTGAAAACAACACACATGCAAAATGACTGGTTGTTGTTACTAAAAAGAACACACGTGCAATGACATTGGTGGATCCATGTGTGGTCTCTATAGAGAACACGCATTTCAATGACACTGGTGGATCCATATGTGGTATGTGAAACGAACACACATGCAATGACTCTGGTTGTTGTTAGAGAAAAGAACACACATGCAATGACACTGGTGGATCCATAGGTGGTATGTGAGAAGAACACACATGCAAAATGACTCTAGTTGTTGTTACTAAAAAGAACACACATGCAATGACAGTGGTGGATCCATAGGTGGATTATGAAATGCTAACACATGCAATGACAGTGGTGGATCCATAGGTGGTATGTGAGAAGAACACACATTTCAATGACTCTGGTTGTTGTTACTAAAAAGAACACACATGCAATGACACTGGTGGATCCATAGGTGGTATGTGAAGAGATCACACATGCAACATGACTCTGGTTGTTGTTACTAAAAAGAACACACATGCAAAATGACACTGGTTGATCCATGGGTGGATTGTGAAAACAACACACATGCACTGACACTGGTGGATCCATAGGTGGTATGTGAAAAGAACACACATGCAAAATGACTTTGGTTGTTGTTACTAAAAAGAACACACATGCAATGAAAATGGTGGATCCATAAGTGGTATGTGAAGAGAACACACATGCAATGACACTGGTGATCCATATGTGGTATGTGAAAAGAACACACATGCAATGACTCTGGTTGTTGTTAGTGAAAAGAACACACATGCAATGACACTGGTGGATCCATGTGTGGTCTCTAAAGAGAGCACACATTTCAATGACTCTTGTTGTTGTTAGTAAAAAGAACACACATGCAATGACAATGGTGGATCCATGTGTGGTCTCTGAAGAGAGCACACATGCAATGACACTGGTTGTTGTTACTAAAAATAACACATGCAATGACACTGGTGGATCCATAGGTGGATTGTGAAGAGAACACACATCCAATGACACTAGTGGATCCATATGTGGTATGTGAAAACAACACACATGCAAAATGACTGGTTGTTGTTACTAAAAAGAACACACATGCAATGACAATGGTGGATCCATGTGTGGTCTCTGTAGAGAACACGCATTTCAATGACACTGGTGGATCCATATGTGGTATGTGAAAAGAACACACATGCAATGACACCGGTGGATCCATAGGTGGTATGTGAGAAGAACACACATTTCAATGACTCTGGTTGTTGTTACTAAAAAGAACACACATGCAATGACACTGGTGGATCCAAAGGTGGTATGTGAAGAGATCACACATGCAAAATGACTCTGTTTGTTGTTACTAAAAAGAACACACATGCAAAATGACACTGGTGGATCCATGGGTGGAATGTGAAAAGAACACACATGCAATGACACTGGTGGATCCATAGGTGGATTATGAAATGAACACACCTGCAATGACACTGGTGGATCCATAGGTGGAATGTGAGAAGAACACACATTTCAATGACTCTGGTTGTTGTTACTAAAAAGAACACACATGCAATGACACTGGTGGATCCATAGGTGGTATGTGAAGAGATCACACATGCAAAATGACTCTGGTTGTTGTTACTAAAAAGAACATACATGCAAAATGACACTGGTGGATCCATGGGTGGAATGTGAAAAGAACACACATGCAATGACACTGGTGGATCCATAGGTGGATTATGAAATGAACACACATGCAATGACACTGGTGGATCCATAGGTGGTATGTGAGAAGAACACACATTTCAATGACTCTGGTTGTTGTTACTAAAAAGAACACACATGCAATGACATTGGTGGATCCATAGGTGGTATGTGAAGAGATCACACATGCAAAATGACTCTGGTTGTTGTTACTAAAAAGAACACACATGCAAAATGACACTGGTGGATCCATGGGGGGATTGTGAAAAGAGCACAAATGCAATGACACTGGTGGATCCATAGGTGGTATGTGAAAAGAACACACATGCAAAATGACTCTAGTTGTTGTTACTAAAAAGAACACACATGCAATGACACTGGTGGATCCATAGGTGGTATGTGAAGAGAACACACATGCAATGACACTGGTGATCCATCTGTGGTATGTGAAAAGAACACACATGCAATGACTCTAGTTGTTGTTAGTGAAAAGAACACACATCCAATGACACTGGTGGATCCATGTGTGGTCTATGAAGAGAGCGCATATTTCAATGACTCTTGTTGTTGTTAGTAAAAAGAACACACATGCAATTACACAGGTGGATCCATGTGTGGTCTATGAAGAGAGCACACATGCAATGACACTGGTTGTTGTTACTAAAAAGAACACACATGCAATGACACTGGTGGATCCATAGGTGGAATGTGAAGAGAACACAGATGCAATGAAAAGTGGATCTATAGGTGGTATGTGAAAAGAACACACATGCAAAATGACTGGTTGTTGTTACTAAAAAGAACACACATGCAATGACATTAGTTGTTGTTAGTGAAAATAACACACATGCAATGACACTGGTGGATCCATGTGTGGTCTCTGAAGAGATAACACATTTCAATGACTCTTGTTGTTGTTAGTAAAAAGAACACACATGCAATGACACTGGTGGATCCATGTGTGGTCTCTGAAGAGAGCACACATGCAATAACACTAGTTGTTGTTACTAAAAAGAACACATGCAATGACACTGGTGGATCCATAGGTGGATTGTGAAGAGAACACACATGCAATGACAGTGGTAGATCCATAGCTGGTATGTGAAAACAACACACATGCAAAATGACTGGTTGTTGTTACTAAAAAGAACACACGTGCAATGACATTGGTGGATCCATGTGTGGTCTCTATAGAGAACACGCATTTCAATGACACTGGTGGATCCATATGTGGTATGTGAAACGAACACACATGCAATGACTCTGGTTGTTGTTAGAGAAAAGAACACACATGCAATGACACTGGTGGATCCATAGGTGGTATGTGAGAAGAACACACATGCAAAATGACTCTAGTTGTTGTTACTAAAAAGAACACACATGCAATGACAGTGGTGGATCCATAAGTGGATTATGAAATGCTAACACATGCAATGACAGTGGTGGATCCATAGGTGGTATGTGAGAAGAACACACATTTCAATGACTCTGGTTGTTGTTACTAAAAAGAACACACATGCAATGACACTGGTGGATCCATAGGTGGTATGTGAAGAGATCACACATGCAACATGACTCTGGTTGTTGTTACTAAAAAGAACACACATGCAAAATGACACTGGTTGATCCATGGGTGGATTGTGAAAACAACACACATGCACTGACACTGGTGGATCCATAGGTGGTATGTGAAAAGAACACACATGCAAAATGACTTTGGTTGTTGTTACTAAAAAGAACACACATGCAATGAAAATGGTGGATCCATAAGTGGTATGTGAAGAGAACACACATGCAATGACACTGGTGATCCATATGTGGTATGTGAAAAGAACACACATGCAATGACTCTGGTTGTTGTTAGTGAAAAGAACACACATGCAATGACACTGGTGGATCCATGTGTGGTCTCTAAAGAGAGCACACATTTCAATGACTCTTGTTGTTGTTAGTAAAAAGAACACACATGCAATGACAATGGTGGATCCATGTGTGGTCTCTGAAGAGAGCACACATGCAATGACACTGGTTGTTGTTACTAAAAAGAACACATGCAATGACACTGGTGGATCCATAGGTGGATTGTGAAGAGAACACACATCCAATGACACTAGTGGATCCATATGTGGTATGTGAAAACAACACACATGCAAAATGACTGGTTGTTGTTACTAAAAAGAACACACATTCAATGACAATGGTGGATCCATGTGTGGTCTCTGTAGAGAACACGCATTTCAATGACACTGGTGGATCCATATGTGGTATGTGAAAAGAACACACATGCAATGACACCGGTGGATCCATAGGTGGTATGTGAGAAGAACACACATTTCAATGACTCTGGTTGTTGTTACTAAAAAGAACACACATGCAATGACACTGGTGGATCCATAGGTGGTATGTGAAGAGATCACACATGCAAAATGACTCTGGTTGTTGTTACTAAAAAGAACACACATGCAAAATGACACTGGTGGATCCATGGGTGGAATGTGAAAAGAACACACATGCAATGACACTGGTGGATCCATAGGTGGATTATGAAATGAACACACCTGCAATGACACTGGTGGATCCATAGGTGGAATGTGAGAAGAACACACATTTCAATGACTCTGGTTGTTGTTACTAAAAAGAACACACATGCAATGACACTGGTGGATCCATAGGTGGTATGTGAAGAGATCACACATGCAAAATGACTCTGGTTGTTGTTACTAAAAAGAACATACATGCAAAATGACACTGGTGGATCCATGGGTGGAATGTGAAAAGAACACACATGCAATGACACTGGTGGATCCATAGGTGGATTATGAAATGAACACACATGCAATGACACTGGTGGATCCATAGGTGGTATGTGAGAAGAACACACATTTCAATGACTCTGGTTGTTGTTACTAAAAAGAACACACATGCAATGACATTGGTGGATCCATAGGTGGTATGTGAAGAGATCACACATGCAAAATGACTCTGGTTGTTGTTACTAAAAAGAACACACATGCAAAATGACACTGGTGGATCCATGGGGGGATTGTGAAAAGAGCACAAATGCAATGACACTGGTGGATCCATAGGTGGTATGTGAAAAGAACACACATGCAAAATGACTCTAGTTGTTGTTACTAAAAAGAACACACATGCAATGACACTGGTGGATCCATAGGTGGTATGTGAAGAGAACACACATGCAATGACACTGGTGATCCATCTGTGGTATGTGAAAAGAACACACATGCAATGACTCTGGTTGTTGTTAGTGAAAAGAACACACATCCAATGACACTGGTGGATCCATGTGTGGTCTATGAAGAGAGCGCATATTTCAATGACTCTTGTTGTTGTTAGTAAAAAGAACACACATGCAATTACACAGGTGGATCCATGTGTGGTCTATGAAGAGAGCACACATGCAATGACACTGGTTGTTGTTACTAAAAAGAACACACATGCAATGACACTGGTGGATCCATAGGTGGAATGTGAAGAGAACACAGATGCAATGAAAAGTGGATCTATAGGTGGTATGTGAAAAGAACACACATGCAAAATGACTGGTTGTTGTTACTAAAAAGAACACACATGCAATGACATTAGTTGTTGTTAGTGAAAATAACACACATGCAATGACACTGGTGGATCCATGTGTGGTCTCTGAAGAGATAACACATTTCAATGACTCTTGTTGTTGTTAGTAAAAAGAACACACATGCAATGACACTGGTGGATCCATGTGTGGTCTCTGAAGAGAGCACACATGCAATAACACTAGTTGTTGTTACTAAAAAGAACACATGCAATGACACTGGTGGATCCATAGGTGGATTGTGAAGAGAACACACATGCAATGACAGTGGTAGATCCATAGCTGGTATGTGAAAACAACACACATGCAAAATGACTGGTTGTTGTTACTAAAAAGAACACACGTGCAATGACATTGGTGGATCCATGTGTGGTCTCTATAGAGAACACGCATTTCAATGACACTGGTGGATCCATATGTGGTATGTGAAACGAACACACATGCAATGACTCTGGTTGTTGTTAGAGAAAAGAACACACATGCAATGACACTGGTGGATCCATAGGTGGTATGTGAGAAGAACACACATGCAAAATGACTCTAGTTGTTGTTACTAAAAAGAACACACATGCAATGACAGTGGTGGATCCATAAGTGGATTATGAAATGCTAACACATGCAATGACAGTGGTGGATCCATAGGTGGTATGTGAGAAGAACACACATTTCAATGACTCTGGTTGTTGTTACTAAAAAGAACACACATGCAATGACACTGGTGGATCCATAGGTGGTATGTGAAGAGATCACACATGCAACATGACTCTGGTTGTTGTTACTAAAAAGAACACACATGCAAAATGACACTGGTTGATCCATGGGTGGATTGTGAAAACAACACACATGCACTGACACTGGTGGATCCATAGGTGGTATGTGAAAAGAACACACATGCAAAATGACTTTGGTTGTTGTTACTAAAAAGAACACACATGCAATGAAAATGGTGGATCCATAAGTGGTATGTGAAGAGAACACACATGCAATGACACTGGTGATCCATATGTGGTATGTGAAAAGAACACACATGCAATGACTCTGGTTGTTGTTAGTGAAAAGAACACACATGCAATGACACTGGTGGATCCATGTGTGGTCTCTAAAGAGAGCACACATTTCAATGACTCTTGTTGTTGTTAGTAAAAAGAACACACATGCAATGACAATGGTGGATCCATGTGTGGTCTCTGAAGAGAGCACACATGCAATGACACTGGTTGTTGTTACTAAAAAGAACACATGCAATGACACTGGTGGATCCATAGGTGGATTGTGAAGAGAACACACATCCAATGACACTAGTGGATCCATATGTGGTATGTGAAAACAACACACATGCAAAATGACTGGTTGTTGTTACTAAAAAGAACACACATTCAATGACAATGGTGGATCCATGTGTGGTCTCTGTAGAGAACACGCATTTCAATGACACTGGTGGATCCATATGTGGTATGTGAAAAGAACACACATGCAATGACACCGGTGGATCCATAGGTGGTATGTGAGAAGAACACACATTTCAATGACTCTGGTTGTTGTTACTAAAAAGAACACACATGCAATGACACTGGTGGATCCATAGGTGGTATGTGAAGAGATCACACATGCAAAATGACTCTGGTTGTTGTTACTAAAAAGAACACACATGCAAAATGACACTGGTGGATCCATGGGTGGAATGTGAAAAGAACACACATGCAATGACACTGGTGGATCCATAGGTGGATTATGAAATGAACACACCTGCAATGACACTGGTGGATCCATAGGTGGAATGTGAGAAGAACACACATTTCAATGACTCTGGTTGTTGTTACTAAAAAGAACACACATGCAATGACACTGGTGGATCCATAGGTGGTATGTGAAGAGATCACACATGCAAAATGACTCTGGTTGTTGTTACTAAAAAGAACATACATGCAAAATGACACTGGTGGATCCATGGGTGGAATGTGAAAAGAACACACATGCAATGACACTGGTGGATCCATAGGTGGATTATGAAATGAACACACATGCAATGACACTGGTGGATCCATAGGTGGTATGTGAGAAGAACACACATTTCAATGACTCTGGTTGTTGTTACTAAAAAGAACACACATGCAATGACATTGGTGGATCCATAGGTGGTATGTGAAGAGATCACACATGCAAAATGACTCTGGTTGTTGTTACTAAAAAGAACACACATGCAAAATGACACTGGTGGATCCATGGGGGGATTGTGAAAAGAGCACAAATGCAATGACACTGGTGGATCCATAGGTGGTATGTGAAAAGAACACACATGCAAAATGACTCTAGTTGTTGTTACTAAAAAGAACACACATGCAATGACACTGGTGGATCCATAGGTGGTATGTGAAGAGAACACACATGCAATGACACTGGTGATCCATCTGTGGTATGTGAAAAGAACACACATGCAATGACTCTGGTTGTTGTTAGTGAAAAGAACACACATCCAATGACACTGGTGGATCCATGTGTGGTCTATGAAGAGAGCGCATATTTCAATGACTCTTGTTGTTTTTAGTAAAAAGAACACACATGCAATTACACAGGTGGATCCATGTGTGGTCTATGAAGAGAGCACACATGCAATGACACTGGTTGTTGTTACTAAAAAGAACACACATGCAATGACACTGGTGGATCCATAGGTGGAATGTGAAGAGAACACAGATGCAATGACACTAGTGGATCTATAGGTGGTATGTGAAAAGAACACACATGCAAAATGACTGGTTGTTGTTACTAAAAAGAACACACATGCAATGACATTGGTGGATCCATGTGTGGTCTCTATAGAGAACATGCATTTCAATGACACTGGTGGATCCATATGTTGTATGTGAAAAGAACACACATGCAATGACACTGGTGGATCCATAGGTGGTATGTGAGAAGAACACACATACAAAATGACTCTGGTTGTTACTAAAAAGAACACACATGAAATGACACTGGTGGATCCATAGGTCGATTATGAAATGAACACACATACAATGACACTGGTGGATCCATAGGTGGTATGTGAGAAGAACACACATTTCAATGACTCTGGTTGTTGTTACTAAAAAGAACACACATGCAATGACACTGGTGGATCCATAGGTGGTATGTGAAGAGATCATACATGCAAAATGACTCTGGTTGTTGTTACTAAAAAGAACACACATGCAAAATGACACTGGTGGATCCATGGGTGGATTGTGAAAAGAACACACATGCAATGACACTGGTGGATCCATAGGTGGTATGTGAAAAGAACACACATGCAATGACACTGGTGGATCCATAGGTGGTATGTGAAAAGAACAGACATGCAAAATGACTCTGGTTGTTGTTACGAAAAAGAACACACATGCAATGACACTAGTGGATCCATAGCTGTAATGTGAAGAGAACACACATGCAATGACACTGGTGATCCATATGTGGTATGTGAAAAGAACACACATGCAATGACTCTGGTTGTTTTTAGTGAAAAGAACACACATGCAATGACACTGGTGGATCCATGTGTGGTCTCTGAAGAGAGCACACATTTCAATGACTCTTTTTGTTGTTAGTAAAAAGAACACACATGCAATGACACTAGTGGATCCATGTGTGGTCTCTGAAGAGAGCACACATGCAATGACACTAGTTGTTGTTACTAAAAAGAACACCTGCAATGACACTGGTGGATCCATAGGTGGATTGTGAAGAGAACACACATGCAATGACACTGGTGGATCCATAGGTGGTATGTGAAAAGAACACACATGCAAAATGGCTGGTTGTTGTTACTAAAAAGAACACACATGCAATGACACTGGTGGATCCATGTGTGGTCTCTTTAGAGAACACGCATTTCAATGACACTGGTGGATCCATATGTGGTATGTGAAAAGAACACACATGCAATGACTCTGGTTGTTGTTAGTGAAAAGAACACACATTCAATGGCACCGGTGGATCCATAGGTGGTATGTGAGAAGAACACGCATGCAAAATGACTCTGGTTGTTGTTACTAACAAGAACACACATGCAATGACACTGGTGGATCCATAGGTGGATTATGAAATGAACACACATACAATGACACTGGTGGATCCATAGGTGGTATGTGAGAAGAACACACATTTCAATGACTCTGGTTGTTGTTAGTAAAAAGAACACACATGCAATGACACTGGTGGATCCATAGGTGGTATGTGAAGAGATCACACATGCAAAATGACTCTCGTTGCTGTTACTAAAAAGAACATACATGCAAAATGACACTGGTGGATCCATGGGTGGAATGTGAAAAGAACACACATGCAATGACACTGGTGGATCCATAGGTGGTATGTGAAAACAACACACATGCAAAATGACTCTGGTTGTTGTTACTAAAAAGAACACACATGCAATGACACTGGTGGATCCATGGGTGGATTGTGAAAAGAACACAGATGCAATGACACTAGTGGATCAATATGTGGTACGTGAAAATAACACACATGCAATGACTCTGGTTGTTGTTAGTGAAAATAACACACATGCAATGACACTGGTGGATCCATGTGTGGTCTCTGAAGAGAGAACACATTTCAATGACTCTTGTTGTTGTTAGTAAAAAGAACACACATGCAATGACACTGGTGGATCCATGTGTGGTCTCTGAAGAGAGCACACATGCAATGACACTGGTTGTTGTTACTAAAAAGAACACATGCAATGACACTGGTGGATCCATAGGTGGATTGTGAAGAGAACACACATGCAATGACAGTGGTGGATCCATAGGTGGTATGTGAAAACAACACACATGCAAAATGACTGGTTGTTGTTACTAAAAAGAACACACGTGCAATGACACTGGTGGATCCATGTGTGGTCTCTATAGAGAACACGCATTTCAATGACACTGGTGGATCCATATGTGGTATGTGAAACGAACACACATGCAATGACTCTGGTTGTTGTTAGTGAAAAGAACACACATGCAATGACACTAGTGGATCCATAGGTGGTATGTGAGAAGAACACACGTGCAAAATGACTCTGGTTGTTGTTACTAAAAAGAACACACATGCAATGACACTGGTGGATCCATAGGTGGATTATGAAATGAACACACATGCAATGACACTGGTGGATCCATAGGTGGTATGTGAGAAGAACACACATTTCAATGACTCTGGTTGTTGTTACTAAAAAGAACACACATGCAATGACACTGGTGGATCCATAGGTGGTATGTGAAGAGATCACACATGCAAAATGACTCTGGTTGTTGTTACTAAAAAGAACACACATGCAAAATGACACTGGTGGATCCATGGGGGGATTGTGAAAAGAGCATAAATGCAATGACACTGGTGGATCCATAGGTGGTATGTGAAAAGACCACACATGCAAAATGACTCTGGTTGTTGTTACTAAAAAGAACACACATGCAATGACACTGGTGGATCCATAGGTGGTATGTGAAGAGAACACACATGCAATGACACTGGTGATCCATATGTGGTATGTGAAAAGAACACACATGCAATGACTCTGGTTGTTGTTAGTGAAAAGAACACACATCCAATGACACTGGTGGATCCATGTGTGGTCTCTGAAGAGAGCGCACATTTCAATGACTCTTGTTGTTGTTAGTAAAAAGAACACACATGCAATGACACGGGTGGATCCATGTGTGGTCTATGAAGAGAGCACACATGCAATGACACTTGTTGTTGTTACTAAAAAGAACACACATGCAATGACACTGGTGGATCCATAGGTGGAATGTGAAGAGAACACAGATGCAATGACACTAGTGGATCTATAGGTGGTATGTGAAAAGAACACACATGCAAAATGACTGGTTGTTGTTACTAAAAAGAACACACATGCAATGACATTGGTGGATCCATGTGTGGTCTCTATAGAGAAAACGCATTTCAATGACACTGGTGGATCCATATGTTGTATGTGAAAAGAACACACATGCAATAACACTGGTGGATCCATAGGTGGTATGTGAGAAGAACACACATACAAAATGACTCTGGTTGTTGTTACTAAAAGAACACACATGAAATGACACTGGTGGATCCATAGGTCGATTATGAAATGAACACACATACAATGACACTGGTGGATCCATAGGTGGTATGTGAGAAGAACACACATTTCAATGACTCTGGTTGTTGTTACTAAAAAGAACACACATGCAATGACACTGGTGGATCCATAGGTGGTATGTGAAGAGATCACACATGCAAAATGACTCTGGTTGTTGTTACTAAAAAGAACACACATGCAAAATGACACTGGTGGATCCATGGGTGGATTGTGAAAAGAACACACATGCAATGACACTGGTGGATCCATAGGTGGTATGTGAAAAGAACACACATGCAAAATGACTCTGGTTGTTGTTACTAAAAAGAACACACATGCAATGACACTAGTGGATCCATACCTGTAATCTGAAGAGAACACACATGCAATGACACTAGTGGATCCATATGTGGTACGTGAAAAGAACACACATGCAATGACTCTGGTTGTTGTTAGTGAAAATAACACACATGCAATGACACTGGTGGATCCATGTGTGGTCTCTGAAGAGAGAACACATTTCAATGACTCTTGTTGTTGTTAGTAAAAAGAACACACATGCAATGACACTGGTGGATCCACGTGTGGTCTCTGAAGAGAGCACACATGCAATGACACTGGTTGTTGTTACTAAAAAGAACACATGCAATGACACTGGTGGATCCATAGGTGGATTGTGAAGAGAAAACACATGCAATGACAGTGGTGGATCCATAGGTGGTATGTGAAAACAACACACATGCAAAATGACTGGTTGTTGTTACTAAAAAGAACACACGTGCAATGACACTGGTGGATCCATGTGTGGTCTCTATAGAGAACACGCATTTCAATGACACTGGTGGATCCATATGTGGTATGTGAAACGAACACACATGCAATGACTCTGGTTGTTGTTAGAGAAAAGAACACACATGCAATGACACTGGTGGATCCATAGGTGGTATGTGAGAAGAACACACATGCAAAATGACTCTAGTTGTTGTTACTAAAAAGAACACACATGCAATGACACTGGTGGATCCATAGGTGGATTATGAAATGATAACACATGCAATGACACTGGTGGATCCATAGGTGGTATGTGAGAAGAACACACATTTCAATGACTCTGGTTGTTGTTACTAAAAAGAACACACATGCAATGACACTGGTGGATCCATAGGTGGTATGTGAAAAGAACACACATGCAAAATGACTTTGGTTGTTGTTACTAAAAAGAACACACATGCAATGAAAATGGTGGATCCATAAGTGGTATGTGAAGTGAACACACATGCAATGACACTGGTGATCCATATGTGGTATGTGAAAAGAACACACATGCAATGACTCTGGTTGTTGTTAGTGAAAAGAACACACATGCAATGACTCTGGTTGTTGTTAGTGAAAAGAACACACATGCAATGACACTAGTGGATCCATGTGTGGTATGTGAAGAGAGCAGACATTTCAATGACTCTTGTTGTTGTTAGTAAAAAGAACACACATGCAATGACAATGGTGGATCCATGTGTGGTCTCTGAAGAGAGCACACATGCAATGACACTGGTTGTTGTTACCAAAAATAACACATGCAATGACACTGGTGGATCCATAGGTGGATTGTGAAGAGAACACACATCCAATGACACTAGTGGATCCATATGTGGTATGTGAAAACAACGCACATGCAAAATTACTGGTTGTTGTTACTAAAAAGAACACACATGCAATGACACTGGTGGATCCATGTGTGGTCTCTGTAGAGAACACGCATTTAAATGACACTGGTGGATCCATATGTGGTATGTGAAAAGAACACACATGCAATGACTCTGGTTGTTGTTAGTGAAATGAACACACATGCAATGACACTGGTGGATTGATAGGTGGTATGTGAGAAGAACACACATTTCAATGACTCTGGTTGTTGTTACTAAAAATAACACACATGCAATGACATTGGTGGATCCATAGGTGGATTATGAAATGAACACACATGCAATGACACCGGTGGATCCATAGGTGGTATGTGAGAAGAACACACATTTCAATGACTATGGTTGTTGTTACTAAAAAGAACACACATGCAATGACACTGGTGGATCCATAGGTGGTATGTGAAGAGATCACACATGCAAAATGACTCTGGTTGTTGTTACTAAAAAGAACACACATGCAAAATGACACTGGTGGATCCATGGGTGGAATGTGAAAAGAACACACATGCAATGACACTGGTGGATCCATAGGTGGATTATGAAATGAACACACATGCAATGACATTGGTGGATCCATGTGTGGTCTCTGTAGAGAACACGCATTTCAATGACACTGGTGGATCCATATGTGGTATGTGAAAAGAACACACATGCAATGACACTGGTGGATCCATAGGTGGTATGTGAAAACAACACACATGCAAAATGACTCTGGTTGTTACTAAAAAGAACACACATGCAATGACACTGGTGGATCCATGGGTGGATTGTGAAAAGAACACAGATGCAATGACACTAGTGGATCCATATGTGGTACGTGAAAAGAACACACATGCAATGACTCTGGTTGTTGTTGGTGAAAATAACACACATGCAATGACACTGGTGGATCCATGTGTGGTCTCTGAAGAGAGAACACATTTCAATGACTCTTGTTGTTGTTAGTAAAAAGAACACACATGCAATGACACTGGTGGATCCATGTGTGGTCTCTGAAGAGAGCACACATGCAATGACACTGGTTATTGTTACTAAAAAGAACACATGCAATGACACTGGTGGATCCATAGGTGGATTGTGAAGAGAACACACATGCAATGACAGTGGTGCATCCATAGGTGGTATGTGAAAACAACACACATGCAAAATGACTGGTTGTTGTTACTAAAAAGAACACACATGCAATGACACTGGTGGATCCATGTGTGGTCTCTATAGAGAACACGCATTTCAATGACACAGGTGGATCCATATGTGGTATGTGAAACGAACACACATGCAATGACTCTGGTTGTTGTTAGTGAAAAGAACACACATGCAATGACACTGGTGGATCCATAGGTGGTATGTGAGAAGAACACACGTGCAAAATGACTCTGGTTGTTGTTACTAAAAAGAACACACATGCAATGACACTGGTGGATCCATAGGTGGATTATGAAATGAACACACATGCAATGACACTGGTGGATCCATAGGTGGTATGTGAGAAGAACACACATTTCAATGACTCTGGTTGTTGTTACTAAAAAGAACAGACATTGAGTGACACCGGTGGATCCATGTGTGGTCTCTATAGAGAACACGCATTTCAATGACACTGGTGGATCCATATGTGGTATGTGAAACGAACACACATGCAATGACTCTGGTTGTTGTTAGTGAAAAGAACACACATGCAATGACACTGGTGGATCCATAGGCTGTATGTCAGAAGAACACACGTGCAAAATGACTCTGGTTGTTGTTACTAAAAAGAACACGCATGCAATGACACTGGTGGATCCATAGGTGGATTACGAAATGAACACACATGCAATGACACTGGTGGATCCATAGGTGGTATGTGAGAAGAACACACATTTCAATGACTCTGGTTGTTGTTACTAAAAAGAACACACATGCAATGACACTGGTGGATCCATAGGTGGTATGTGAAGAGATCACACATGCAAAATGACTCTGGTTGTAGTTACTAAAAAGAACACACATGCAAAATGACACTGGTGGATCCATGGGGGGATTGTGAAAAGAGCACAAATGCAATGACACTGGTGGATCCATAGGTGGTATGTGAAAAGAACACACATGCAAAATGACTTTGGTTGTTGTTACTAAAAAGAACACACATGCAATGACACTGGTGGATCGATAGGTGGTATGTGAAGAGAACACACATGCAATGACACTGGTGATCCGTATGTGGTATGTGAAAAGAACACACATGCAATGACTCTGGTTGTTGTTAGTGAAAAGAACACACATCCAATGACACTGGTGGATCCATGTGTGGTCTCTGAAGAGAGCGCACATTTCAATGACTCTTGTTGTTGTTAGTAAAAAGAACACACATGCAATGACACAGGTGGATCCATGTGTGGTCTCTGAAGAGAGCACACATGCAATGACACTGGTTTTTGTTACTAAAAAGAACACACATGCAATGACACTGGTGGATACATAGGTGGAATGTGAAGAGAACACAGATGCAATGGCACTAGTGGATCTATAGGTGGTATGTGAAAAGAACACACATGCAAAATGACTGGTTGTTGTTACTAAAAAGAACACACATGCAATGACATTGGTGGATCCATGTGTGGTCTCTATAGAGAACATGCATTTCAATGACACTGGTGGATCCATATGTTGTATGTGAAAAGAACACACATGCAATGACACTGGTGGATCCATAGGTGGTATGTGAGAAGAACACACATACAAAATGACTCTGGTTGTTGTTACTAAAAAGAACACACATGAAATGACACTGGTGGATCCATAGGTCGATTATGAAATGAACACACATACAATGACACTGGTGGATCCATAGGTGGTATGTTAGAAGAACACACATTTCAATGACTCTGGTTGTTGTTACTAAAAAGAACACACATGCAATGACACTGGTGGATCCATAGGTGGTATGTGAAGAGATCACACATGCAAAATGACTCTGGTTGTTGTTACTAAAAAGAACACACATGCAAAATGACACTGGTGGATCCATGGGTGGATTGTGAAAAGAACACACATGCAATGACACTGGTGGATCCATAGGTGGTATGTGAAAAGAACACACATGCAAAATGACTCTGGTTGTTGTTACGAAAAAGAACACACATGCAATGACACTAGTGGATCCATAGCTGTAATGTGAAGAGAACACACATGCAATGACACTGGTGATCCATATGTGGTATGTGAAAAGAACACACATTCAATGACTCTGGTTGTTGTTAGTGAAAAGAACACACATGCAATGACACTGGTGGATCCATGTGTGGTCTCTGAAGAGAGCACACATTTCAATGACTCTTGTTGTTAGTAAAAAGAACACACATGCAATGACACTGGTGGATCCATGTGTGGTCTCTGAAGAGAGCACACATGCAATGACACTAGTTGCTGTTACTAAAAAGAACACATGCAATGACACTGGTGGATCCATAGGTGGATTGTGAAGAGAACACACATGCAATGACACTGCTGGATCCATAGGTGGTATGTGAAAAGAACACACATGCAAAATGGCTGGTTGTTGTTACTAAAAAGAACACACATGCAATGACACTGGTGGATCAATGTGTGGTCTCTGTAGAGAACACGCATTTCAATGACACTGGTGGATCCATATGTGGTATGTGAAAAGAGACACATGCAATGACTCTAGTTGTTGTTAGTGAAAAGAACACACATGCAATGACACCGGTGGATCCATAGGTGGTATGTGAGAAGAACACGCATGCAAAATGACTCTGGTTGTTGTTACTAAAAAGAACACACATGCAATGACACTGGTGGATCCATAGGTGGATTATGAAATGAACACACATGCAATGACACCGGTGGATCCATAGGTGGTATGTGAGAAGAACACACATTTCAATGACTCTGGTTGTTGTTACTAAAAAGAACACACATGCAATGACACTGGTGGATCCATAGGTGGTATGTGAAGAGATCACACATGCAAAATGACTCTCGTTGCTGTTACTAAAAAGAACATACATGCAAAATGACACTGGTGGATCCATGGGTGGAATGTGAAAAGAACACACATGCAATGACACTGGTGGATCCATAGGTGGTATGTGAAAACAACACACATGCAAAATGACTCTGGTTGTTGTTAATAAAAAGAACACACATGCAATGACACTGGTGGATCCATGGGTGGATTGTGAAATGAACACAGATGCAATCACACTAGTGGATCCATATGTGGTACGTGAAAAGAACACACATGCAATGACTCTGGTTGTTGTTAGTGAAAATAACACACATGCAATGACACTGGTGGATCCATGTGTGGTCTCTGAAGAGAGAACACATTTCAATGACTCTTGTTGTTGTTAGTAAAAAGAACACACATGCAATGACACTGGTGGATCCATGTGTGGTCTCTGAAGAGAGCACACATGCAATGACACTGGTTGTTGTTACTAAAAAGAACACATGCAATGACACTGGTGGATCCATAGGTGGATTGTGAAGAGAACACACATGCAATGACAGTGGTGGATCCATAGGTGGTATGTGAAAACAACACACATGCATAATGACTGGTTGTTGTTACTAAAAAGAACACACGTGTAATGACACTGGTGGATCCATGTGTGGTCTCTATAGAGAACACGCATTTCAATGACACTGGTGGATCCATATGTGGTATGTGAAATGAACACACATGCAATGACTCTGGTTGTTGTTAGAGAAAAGAACACACATGCAATGACACTGGTGGATCCATAGGTGGTATGTGAGAAGAACACACATGCAAAATGACTCTAGTTGTTGTTACTAAAAAGAACACACATGCAATGACACAGGTGGATCCATAGGTGGATTATGAAATGATAACACATGCAATGACACTGGTGGATCCATAGGTGGTATGTGAGAAGAACACACATTTCAATGACTCTAGTTGTTGTTACTAAAAAGAACACACATGCAATGACACTAGTGGATCCATAGGTGGTATGTGAAGAGATCACACATGCAAAATGACTCTGGTTGTTGTTACTAAAAAGAACACACATGCAAAATGACACTGGTTGATCCATGGGTGGATTGTGAAAACAACACACATGCAATGACACTGGTGGATCCATTGGTGGTATGTGAAAAGAACACACATGCAAAATGACTTTGGTTGTTGTTACTAAAAAGAACACACATGCAATGAAAATGGTGGATCCATAAGTGGTATGTGAATAGAACACACATGCAATGACTCTGGTTGTTGTTAGTGAAAATAACACACATGCAATGACACTGGTGGATCCATGTGTGGTCTCTGAAGAGAGAACACATTTCAATGACTCTTGTTGTTGTTAGTAAAAAGAACACACATGCAATGACACTGGTGGATCCAAGTGTGGTCTCTGAAGAGAGCACACATGCAATGACACTGGTTGTTGATACTAAAAAGAACACATGCAATGACACTGGTGGATCCATAGGTGGATTGTGAAGAAAACACTCATGCAATGACAGTGGTGGATCCATAGGTGGTATGTGAAAACAACACACATGCAAAATGACTGGTTGTTGTTACTAAAAAGAACACACATGCAATGACACTGGTGGATCCATGTGTGGTCTCTATAGAGAACACACATTTCAATGACACTGGTGGATCCATATGTGGTATGTGAAACGAACACACATGCAATGACTCTGGTTGTTGTTAGTGAAAATAACACACATGCAATGACACTGGTGGATCCATAGGTGGTATGTGAGAAGAACACACGTGCAAAATGACTCAGGTTGTTGTTACTAAAAAGAACACACATGCAATGACACTGGTGGATCCATAGGTGGATTATGAAATGAACACACATGCAATGACACTGGTGGATCCATAGGTGGTATGTGAGAAGAACACACATTTCAATGACTCTGGTTGTTGTTACTAAAAATAACACACATGCAATGACACTGGTGGATCCATAGGTGGTATGTGAAGAGATCCCACATGCAAAATGACTCTGGTTGTTGTTACTAAAAAGAACACACATGAAATGACACTGGTGGATCCATAGGTCGATTATGAAATGAACACACATACAATGACACTGGTGGATCCATAGGTGGTATGTTAGAAGAACACACATTTCAATGACTCTGGTTGTTGTTACTAAAAAGAACACACATGCAATGACACTGGCGGATCCATAGGTGGTATGTGAAAAGAACACACATGCAAAATGACTCTGGTTGTTACTAAAAAGAACACACATGGAATGACACTGGTGGATCCATAGGTGGTATGTGAAGAGAACACACATGCAATGACACTGGTGATCCATATGTGGTATGTGAAAAGAACACACATGCAATGACTCTGGTTGTTGTTAGTGAAAACAACACACATCCAATGACACTGGTGGATCCATGTGTGGTCTCTGAAGAGAGCGCACATTTCAATGACTCTTGTTGTTGTTAGTAAAAAGAACAGACATGCAAGGACACAGGTGGATCCAGGTGTGGTCTCTGAAGAGAGCACACATGCAATGACACTGGTTGTTGTTACTAAAAAGAACACACATGCAATGACACTGGTGGATCCATAGGTGGAATGTGAAGAGAACACAGATGCAATGACACTAGTGGATCTATAGGTGGTATGTGAAAAGAACACACATGCAAAATGACTGGTTGTTGTTACTAAAAAGAACACACATGCAATGACATTGGTGGATCCATGTGTGGTATCTATAGAGAACACGCATTTCAATGACACTGGTGGATCCATATGTTGTATGTGAAAAGAACACACGTGCAATGACACTGGTGGATCCATAGGTGGTATGTGAGAAGAACACACATACAAAATGACTCTGGTTGTTGTTACTAAAAAGAACACACATGAAATGACACTGGTGGATCCATAGGTCGATTATGAAATGAACACACATACAATGACACTGGTGGATCCATAGGTGGTATGTGAGAAGAACACACATTTCAATGACTCTGGTTGTTGTTACTAAAAAGAACACACATGCAATGACACTGGTGGATCCATAGGTGGTATGTGAAGAGATCACACATGAAAAATGACTCTGGTTGTTGTTACTAAAAAGAACACACATGCAAAATGACACTGGTGGATCCATGGGTGGATTATGAAAATAACACACATGCAATGACACTGGTGGATCCATAGGTGGTATGTGAAAAGAACACACATGCAAAATGACTCTGGTTGTTGTTACTAAAAAGAACACACATGCAATGACACTAGTGGATCCATAGCTGTAATGTGAAGAGAAAACACATGCAATGACACTGGTGATCCATATGTGGTATGTGAAAAGAACACACATGCAATGATTCTGGTTGTTGTTAGTGAAAAGAACACACATGCAAGGAAACTGGTGGATCCATGTGTGGTCTCTGAAGAGAGCACACATTTCAATGACTCTTGTTGTTGTTAGTAAAAAGAACACACATGCAATGACACTGGTGGATCCATGTGTGGTCTCTGAAGAGAGCACACATGCAATCACACTAGTTGTTGTTACTAAAAAGAACACATGCAATGACACTGGTGGATCCATAGGTGGATTGTGAAGAGAACACAGATGCAATGACACTGGTGGATCCATAGGTGGTATGTGAAAAGAACACACATGCAAAATGGCTGGTTGTTGTTACTAAAAAGAACACACATGCAATGACACTGGTGGATCCATGTGTGGTCTCTGTAGAGAACACGCGTTTCAATGACACTGGTGGATCCATATGTGGTATGTGAAAAGAACACACATGCAATGACTCTGGTTGTTTTTAGTGAAAAGAACACACATGCAATGACACCGGTGGATCTATAGGTGGTATATGAGAAGAACACGCATGCAAAATGACTCTGATTATTGTTACTAAAAAGAACACACATGCAATGACACTGGTGGATCCATAGGAGGATTATGAAATGAACACACATGCAATGACACTAGTGGATCCATAGGTGGTATGTGAGAAGAGAACAAATTTCAATGACTCTGGTTGTTGTTACTAAAAAGAACACACATGCAATGACACTGGTGGATCCATAGGTGGTATGTGAAGAGATCACACATGCAAAATGACTCTGGTTTTTGTTACTAAAAAGAACATACATGCAAAATGACACTAGTGGATCCATGGGTGGAATGTGAAAAGAACACACATGCCATGACACTAGTGGATCCATAGGTGGTATGTGAAAAGAACACAGATGCAAAATGACTCTGGTTGTTGTTACTAAAAAGAACACACATGCAATGACATTGGTGGATCCATTGGTGGATTGTGAAAAGAACAAACATGCAATGACACTAGTGGATCCATATGTGGTACGTGAAAAGAACACACATGCAATGACTCTGGTTGTTGTTAGTGAAAAGAACACACATGCAATGACACTGGTGGATCCATGTGTGGTCTCTGAAGAGAGGACACATTTCAATGACTCTTGTTGTTGTTAGTAAAAAGAACACACATGCAATGACACTAGTGGATCCATGTGTGGTCTGTTAAGAGAGCACACATGCAATGACACTGGTTGTTGTTATGAAAAAGAACACATGCAATGAACACTGGTGGATCCATAGGTGGATTGTGAGGAGAACACACATGCAATGACACTGGTGGATCCATAGGTGGTATGTGAAAAGAACACACATGCAAAATGACTGGTTATTGTTATTAAAAAGAACACACATGCAATGACATTGGTGGATCCATAGGTGGAATGTGAAGAGAACATAGATGCAATGACACTAGTGGATCTATAGGTGGTATGTGAAAAGAACACACATGCAAAATGAATGGCTATTGTTATTAAAAAGAACACACATGCAATGACATTG
Source organism: Avena sativa (assembly GCA_916181665.1). NCBI lineage: Eukaryota > Viridiplantae > Streptophyta > Magnoliopsida > Poales > Poaceae > Avena > Avena sativa. The sequence goes on from OV702290.1 coordinate 36,659,253, forward strand.
GTGGATCCATGTGTGGTCTCTATAGAGAACACGCATTTCAATGACACTAGTGGATCCATATGTGGTATGTGAAAAGAACACACATGCAATGACACTGGTGGATCCATAGGTGGTATGTGAGAAGAACACACATGCAAAATGACTCTGGTTGCTGTTACTAAAAAAACACACATGCAATGACACTGGTGGATCCATAGGTGGATTATGAAATGAACACACATGCAATGACACTATTGGGTCCATAGGTGGTATGTGAGAAGAACAGACATTTCAATGACTCTGGTTGTTGTTACGAAAAACAACACACATGCAATGACACTGGTGGATCCATAGTAGGTATGTGAAGAAATCACACATGCAAAATGAATCTGGTTGTTGTTACTAAAAAGAACACACATGTAAAATGACACTGGTGGATCCATAGGTGGTATGTGAGAAGAACACACATTTCAATGACTCTGGTTGTTGTTAGTAAAAAGAACACACACGCAATGACACTAGTGGACCCATAGGTGGTATGTGAAGAGATCACACATGCAAAATGACTCTGGTTGTTGTTACTAAAAAGAACACACATGCAAAATGACACTGGTGGATCCATGGGTGGAATGTGAAAAGAACACACATGCAATGACACTGGTGGATCCATAGGTGGATTATGAAATGAACACACATGCAATGACACTGGTGGATCCATAGGTGGTATGTGAGAAGAACACACATTTCAATGACTCTAGTTGTTGTTAATAAAATGAACACACATGCAATGACACTGGTGGATCTATTGGTGGTATGTGAAGAGATCACAGATGCAAAATGACTCTGGTTGTTGTTACTAAAAAGAACATCCATGCAAAATGACACTGGTGGATCCATGGGTGGAATGTGAAAAGAACACACATGCCATGACACTAGTGGATCCATAGGTGGTATGTGAAAAGAACACACATGCAAAATGACTCTAGTTGTTGTTACTAAAAAGAACACACATGCAATGACACTGGTGGATCCATGGGTGGATTGTGAAAAGAACAAACATGCAATGACACTAGCGGATCCATATGTGGTACGTGAGAAGAACACACATGCAATGACTCTGGTTGTTGTTAGTGAAAAGAACACACATGCAATGACACTGGTGGATCCATGTGTGGTCTCTAAAGAGAGAAAACATTTCAATGACTCTTGTTGTTGTTAGTAAAAAGAACACACATGCAATGACACTGGTGGATCCATGTGTGGTCTCTGAAAAGAGCACACATGCAATGACACTGGTTGTTGTTACTAAAAAGAACACATGCAATGACACTAGTGGATCCATAGGTGGATTGTGAAGAGAACATACATGCAATGACAGTGGTGGATCCATAGGTGGTGTATGAAAACAACACACATGCAAAATGACTGGTTGTTGTTACTAAAATGAACACACATGCAATGACATTGGTGGATCCATGTGTGGTCTCTGTAGAGAACACGCATTTCAATGACACTGGTGGATCCATATGTGGTATGTGAAATGAACACACATGCAATGACTCTGGTTGTTGTTAGTGAAAAGAACACACATGCAATGACACTGGTGGATCCATAGGTGGTATGTGAGTAGAACACACATGCAAAATGACTCTGGTTGTTGTTACTAAAAAGAACACACATGCAATGACACTGGTGGATCCATAGGTGGATTATGAAATGAACACACATGCAATGACACTGGTGGATCCATAGGTGGTATGTGAGAAGAACACACATTTCAATGACTCTAGTTGTTGTTACTAAAAAGAACACACTTGCAATGACACTAGTGGATCCATAGGTGGTATGTGAAGAGATAACACATGCAAAATGACTCTGGTTATTGTTACTAAAAAGAGCACACATAAACAATGACACTGGTTGATCCATGGGTGGATTGTGAAAAGAGAACACATGCAATGACACTGGTGGATCCATAGGTGGTATGTGAAAAGAACACATATGCAAAATGACTCTGGTTGTTGTTACTAAAAAGAACACACATGCAATGACACTGGTGGATCCATAGGTGGTATGTGAAGAGAACACACATGCAATGACACTGGTGATCCATAAGTGGTATGTGAAAAGAACACACATGCAATGACTCTGGTTGTTGTTAGTGAAAAGAACACACATGCAATGACACTGGTGGATCCATGTGTGGTCTCTGAAGAGAGCACACATTTCAATGACTCTTGTTGTTGTTAGTAAAAAGAACACACATGCAATGACACTGGTGGATCCATGTGTGGTCTCTGAAGAGAGCACACATGCAAGGACACTAGTTGTTACTAAAAAGAACACATGCAATGACACTTGTGGATCCATAGGTGGATTGTGAAGAGAACACACATGCAATGACACTGGTGGATCCATAGGTGGTATCTGAAAAGAACACACATGCAAAATGGCTGGTTGTTGTTACTAAAAAGAACACACATGAAATGACACTGGTGGATCCATGTGTGGTCTCTGTAGAGAACACGCATTTCAATGACACTGGTGGATCCATATGTGGTATGTGAAAAGAACACACATGCAATGACTCTGGTTGTTGTTTGTGAAAAGAACACACATGCAATGACACTGGTGGATCCATAGGTGGTATGTGAGAAGAAAACACATGCAAAATGACTCTGGTTGTTGTTACTAAAAAGAACACACATGCAATGACACTGGTGGATCCATAGGTGGATTAAGAAATGAACACACATGCAATGACACTGGTGGATCCATAGGTGCTATGTGAGAAGAACACACATTTCAATGACTATAGTTGTTGTTACTAAATAGAACACACATGCAATGACACTGGTGGATCCATAGGTGGTATGTGAAGAGATCACACATGCAAAATGACTCTGGTTGTTGTTACTAAAAGGAACACACATGCAAAATGACACTGGTGGATCCATGGGTGGATGGTGAAAAGAATACACATGCAATGACACTGGTGGATCCATAGGTGGTATGTCGAAACAACACACATGCAAAATGACTCTGGTTGTTGTTACTAAAAAGAACACACATTCAATGACACTGGTGGATCCATAGGTGGATTATGAAAAGAACACACATGCAATGACACTGGTGGAGCCATAGGTGGTATGTGAAAAGAACACACATTTCAATGACTCTTGTTGTTAAAAAGAACACGCATGCAATGACACTGGTGGATCCATGTGTTGTCTCTGAAGTGAGCACACATGCAATGACACTGGTTGTTGTTACTAAAAAGAACACATGCAATGACACTAGTGGATCCATAGGTGGATTGTGAAGAGAACACACATGCAATGACAGTGGTGGATCCATAGGTGGTATGTGAAAACAACACACATGCAAAATGACTGGTTGTTGTTACTAAAAAGAACACACATGCAATGACACTGGTGGATCCATGTGTGGTCTCTATAGAGAACACGCATTTCAATGACACTGGTGGATCCATATGTGGTATGTGAAACGAACACACATGCAATGACTCTGGTTGTTGTTAGTGAAAAGAACACACATGCAATGACACTGGTGGATCCATGTGTGGTCTCTAAAGAGAGCACACAATTAAATGACTCTTGTTGTTAGTAAAAATAACACACATGCAATGACACTGGTGGATCCATAGGTGGATTATGAAATGAACACACATGCAATGACACAGGTGGATCGATAGGTGGTATGTGAAAAGAACACACATGCAAAATGACTCTGGTTGTTGTTACTAAAAAGAACACACATGCAATGACACTGGTGGAGCCATAGGTGGTATGTGAAGAGATCACACATGCAAAATGACTTTGGTTGTTGTTACTAAAAAGAACACACATGCAAAATGACACTGGTGGATCCATGGGGGGATTGTGAAAAGAGCACAAATGCAATGACACTGGTGGATCCATAGGTGGTATGTGAAAAGAACACACATGCAAAATGACTCTGGTTGTTGTTACTAAAAAGAACACACATGCAATGACACTGGTGGATCCATAGGTGGTATGTGAAGAGAACACACATGCAATGACACTGGTGATCCATATGTGGTATGTGAAAAGAACACACATGGAATGACACTGGTTGTCGTTACTAAAAAGAACACACATGCAATGACACTAGTGGATCCATAGGTGGATTGTGAGGAGAACACAGATGCAATGACACTGGTGGATCCGTAGGTGGCATGTGAAAAGAACACACATGCAAAATGACTGGTTGTTGTTACTAAAATGAACACACATGCAATGACATTGGTGGATCCATTTGTGCTCTCTGTAGAGAACAAGCATTTCAATGACACTGGTGGATCCATATGTGGTATGTGAAATGAACACACATGCAATGACTCTGGTTGTTGTTAGTGAAAAGAACACACATCCAATGACACTGGTGGATCCATAGGTGGTATGTGAGTAGAACACACATGCAAAATGACTCTGGTTGTTGTTACTAAAAAGAACACACATGCAATGACACTAGTGGATCCATAGGTGGATTATGAAATGAACACACATGCAATGACACTGGTGGATCCATAGGTGGTATGTGAGAAGAACACACATTTCAATGACTCTGGTTGTTGTTGCTAAAAAGAACACACATGCAATGACACTAGTGGATCCATAGGTGGTATGTGAAGAGATAACACATGCAAAATGACTCTGGTTATTGTTACTAAAAAGAGCACACATGCAAAATGACACTGGTTGATCCATGGGTGGATTGTGAAAAGAGAACAAATGCAATGACACTGGTGGATCCATAGGTGGTATGTGAAAAGAACACACATGCAAAATGACTCTGGTTGTTGTTACTAAAAAGAACACACATGCAATGACACTGGTGGATCCATAGGTGGTATGTGAAGAGAACACACATGCAATGACACTGGTGATCCATAAGTGGTATGTGAAAAGAACACACATGCAATGACTCTGGTTGTTGTTAGTGAAAAGAACACACATGCAATGACACTGGTGGATCCATGTGTGGTCTCTGAAGAGAGCACACATTTCAATGACTCTTGTTGTTGTTAGTAAAAAGAACACACATGCAAGGACACTGGTGGATCGATGTGTGGTCTCTGAAGAGAGCACACATGCAATGACACTAGTTGTTGTTACTAAAAAGAACACATGCAATGACAATGGTGGATCCATAGGTGGATTGTGAAGAGAACACACATGCAATGACACTGGTGGATCCATAGGTGGTATGTGAAAAGAACACACATGCAAAATGGCTGGTTGTTTCTACTAAAAAGAACACACATGCAATGACACTGGTGGATCCATGTGTGGTCTCTGTAGAGAACACGCATTTCAATGACACTAATGGATCCATATGTGGTATGTGAAAAGAACACACACGCAACGACTCTGGTTGTTGTTAGTGAAAAGAACACACATGCAATGACACTGGTGGATCCATAGGTGGTAAAGAAAACACATGCAAAATGACTCTGGTTGTTGTTACTAAAAAGAACACACATGCAATGACACTGGTGGATCCATAGGTGGATTATGAAATGAACACACATGCAATGACACTGGTGGATCCATAGGTGGTATGTGAGAATAACACACATTTCAATGACTCTGGTTGTTGTTACTAAATAGAACACACATGCAATGACACTGGTGGATCCATAGGTGGTATGTGAAGAGATCACACATGCAAAATGACTCTGGTTGTTGTTACTAAAAGGAACACACATGCAAAATGACACTGGTGGATCCATGGGTGGATTGTGAAAAGAATACACATGCAATGACACTGGTGGATCTATAGGTGGTATGTCAAAACAACACACATGCAAAATGACTCTGGTTGTTGTTACTAAAGAGAACACACATGCAATGACACTGGTGGATCGATAGGTGGTATGTGAAGAGAACACACATGCAATGACACTGGTGATCCATATGTGGTATGTGAAAAGAAGACACATGCAATGACTCTGGTTGTTGTTAGTGAAAAGAACACACATGCAATGACACTGGTGGATCCATGTGTGGTCTCTGAAGAGAGCACACATTTCCATGACTCTTGTTGTTGTTAGTAAAAAGAACACACATGCAATGACACTGGTGGATCCATGTGTGGTCTCTTAAGAGAGCACACATGCAATGACACAGGTTGTTGTTACTAAAAAGAACACATGCAATGACACTGGTGGATCCATAGGTGGATTGTGAAGAGAACACACATGCAATGGCACTGGTGGATCCATAGGTGGTATGTGAAAAGAACACACATGCAAAATGACTATTGTTGTTACTAAAAAGAACACACATGCAATGACACTGGTGGATCCATGTGTGGTCTCTGTAGAGAACACGCATTTCAATGACACTGGTGGATATATATGTGGTATTTGAAAAGAACACACATGCAATGACTCTGCTTTTTGTTAGTGAAAAGAACACACATGCAATGACACTGGTGGATCCATAGGTGGTATGTGAGAAGAACACACATGCAAAATGACTCTGGTTGTTGTTACTAAAAAGAACACACATGTAATGACACTGGTGGGTCCATAGGTGGATTATGAAATGAACACCCATGCAATGACACTAGTGGATCCATAGGTGGTATGTGAGAAGAACAGACAATTCAATGACTCTGGTTGTTGTTACTAAAAAGAACACACATGCAATGACACTGGTGGATCCATAGTAGGTATGTGAAGAGATCACACATGCAAAATGACTCTGGTTGTTGTTACTAAAAAGAACACACATGCAAAATGACACTGGTGGATCCATAGGTGGTATGTGAGAAGAACACACATTTCAATGACTCTGGTTGTTGTTAATAAAAAGAACACACATGCAATGACACTGGTGGATCCATAGGTGGTATGTGAAGAGATCACACATGCAAAATGACTCTGGTTGTTGTTACTAAAAAGAACACACATGCAAAATGACACTGGTGGATCCATGGGTGGAATGTGAAAAGAACACACATGCAATGACACTGGTGGATCCATAGGTGGATTATGAAATGAACACACATGCAATGACACTGGTGGATCCATAGCTGGTATGTGAGAAGAACACACATTACAATGACTCTGGTTGTTGTTACTAAAAAGAACACACATGCAATGACACTGGTGGATCTATAGGTGGTATGTGAAGAGATCACACATGCAAAAAGACTCTGGTTGTTGTTAGTAAAAAGAACATACATGCAAAATGACACTGGTGGATCCATGGGTGGAATGTGAAAAGAACACACATGCAATGACACTGGTGGATCCATAGGTCGTATGTGAAAACAACACACATGCAAAATGACTCTGGTTGTTGTTACTAAAAAGAACACACATGCAATGACACTGGTGGATCCATGTGTGGATTGAGAAAAGAACACAGATGCAATGACACTAGTGGATCCATATGTGGTACGTGAAAAGAACACACATGCAATGACTCTGGTTGTTGTTAGTGAAAAGAACACACATGCAATGACACTGGTGGATCCATGTGTGGTCTCTGAAGAGAGAACACATTTCAATGACTCTTGTTGTTGTTAGTAAAAAGAACACACATGCAATGACACTGGTGGATCCATGTGTGGTCTCTGAAGAGAGCACACATGCAATGACACTGGTTGTTTTTACTAAAAAGAACACATGCAATGACACTAGTGGATCCATAGGTGGATTGTGAAGAGAACACACATGCAATGCCACTGGTAGATCCATAGGTGGTATGTGAAAAGAACACACATTTCAATGACTCTTGTTGTTAAAAAGAACACGCATGCAATGACACTGGTGGATCCATGTGTTGTCTCTGAAGTGAGCACACATGCAATGACACTGGTTGTTGTTACTAAAAAGAACACATGCAATGACACTAGTGGATCCATAGGTGGATTGTGAAGAGAACACACATGCAATGACAGTGGTGGATCCATAGGTGGTATGTGAAAACAACACACATGCAAAATGACTGGTTGTTGTTACTAAAAAGAACACACATGCAATGACACTGGTGGATCCATGTGTGGTCTCTATAGAGAACACGCATTTCAATGACACTGGTGGATCCATATGTGGTATGTGAAACGAACACACATGCAATGACTCTGGTTGTTGTTAGTGAAAAGAACACACATGCAATGACACTGGTGGATCCATAGGTGGTATGTGAGAAGAACACCCATGCAAAATGACTCTGATTGTTGTTACTAAAAAGAACACACATGCAATGACACTGGTGGATCCATAGGTGGATTATGAAATGAACACACATGCAATGACACTGGTGGATCCATAGGTGGTATGTGAGAAGAACACACATTTCAATGACTCTGGTTGTTGTTACTAAAAAGAACACACATGCAATGACACTGGTGGATCCATAGGTGGTATGTGAAGAGATCACACATGCAAAATGACTCTGGTTGTTGTTACTAAAAAGAACACACATGCAAAATGACACTGGTGGATCCATGGGGGGATTGTGAAAAGAGCACAAATGCAATGACACTGGTGGATCCATAGGTGGTATGTGAAAAGAACACACATGCAAAATGACTCTGGTTGTTGTTACTAAAAAGAACACACATGCAGTGACACTGGTGGATCCATAGGTGGTATGTGAAGAGAACACACATGCAATGACACTAGTGATCCATATGTGGTATGTGAAAAGAACACACATGGAATGACACTGGTTGTTGTTAGTGAAAAGAACACACATGCAATGACACTGGTGGATCCATAGGTGGATAGTGAAGAGAACACAGATGCAAAGACACTGGTGGATCCATAGGTGGGATCTGAAGAGAACACACATGCAATGACACAGGTGATCCATATGTGGTATGTGAAAAGAACACACATGCAATGACTCTGGTTGTTGTTAGTGAAAAGAACGCACATGCAATGACACTGGTGGATCCATGTGTGGTCTCTGAAGAGAGCACACATTTCCATGACTCTTGTTGTTGTTAGTAAAAAGAACACACATGCAATGACACTGGTGGATCCATGTGTGGTCTCTTAAGAGAGCACACATGCAATGACACTGGTTGTTGTTACTAAAAAGAACACATGCAATGACAATGGTGGATCCATAGGTGGATTGTGAAGAGAACACACATGCAATGACAGTGGTAGATCCATAGGTGGTATGTGAAAACAACACACATGCAAAATGACTGGTTGTTGTTACTAAAAAGAACACACGTGCAATGACACTGGTGGATCCATGTGTGGTCTCTATAGAGAACACGCATTTCAATGACACTGGTGGATCCATATGTGGTATGTGAAACGAACACACATGCAATGACTCTGGTTGTTGTTAGAGAAAAGAACACACATGCAATGACACTGGTGGATCCATAGGTGGTATGTGAGAAGAACACACATGCAAAATGACTCTGGTTGTTGTTACTAAAAAGAACACACATGCAATGACACTGGTGGATCCATAGGTGGATTATGAAATGAACACACATGCAATATGACTCTAGTTGTTGTTACTAAAAAGAACACACATGCAATGACACTGGTGGATCCATAGGTGGATTATGAAATGCTAACACATGCAATAACAGTGGTGGATCCATAGGTGGTATGTGAGAAGAACACACATTTCAATGACTCTGGTTGTTGTTACTAAAAAGAACACACATGCAATGACACTGGTGGATCCATAGGTGGTATGTGAAGAGATCACACATGCAAAATGACTCTGGTTGTTGTTACTAAAAAGAACACACATGCAAAATGACACTGGTTGATCCATGGGTGGATTGTGAAAACAACACACATGCAATGACACTGGTGGATCCATAGGTGGTATGTGAAAAGAATACACATGCAAAATGACTTTGGTTTTTGTTACTAAAAAGAACACACATGCAATGAAAATGGTGGATCCATAAGTGGTATGTGAAGAGAACACACATGCAATGACACTGGTGATCCATATGTGGTATGTGAAAAGAACACACATGCAATGACTCTGGTTGTTGTTAGTGAAAAGAACACACATGCAATGACACTGGTGGATCCATGTGTGGTCTCTGAAGAGAGCACACATTTCAATGACTCTTGTTGTTGTTAGTAAAAAGAACACACATGCAATGACAATGGTGGATCCATGTGTGGTATCTGAAGAGAGCACACATGCAATGACACTGGTTGTTGTTACTAAAAGGAACACATGCAATGACACTGGTGGATCCATAGGTGGATTGTGAAGAGAACACACATCCAATGACACTAGTGGATCCATATGTGGTATGTGAAAACAACACACATGCAAAATGACTGGTTGTTGTTACTAAAAAGAACACACATGCAAAATGACTGGTTGTTGTTACTAAAAAGAACACACATGCAATGACACTGGTGGATCCATGTGTGGTCTCTGTAGAGAACACGCATTTCAATGACACTGGTGGATCCATATGTGGTATGTGAAAAGAACACACATGCAATGACTATGGTTGTTGTTAGTGAAACGAACACACATGCAATGACACTGGTGGATTGATAGGTGCTATGTGAGAAGAACACACATTTCAATGACTCTGGTTGTTGTGACTAAAAAGAACACACATGCAATGACATTGGTGCATCCATAGGTGGATTATGAAATGAACACACATGCAATGACACCGGTGGATCCATAGGTGGTATGTGAGAAGAACACACATTTCAATGACTCTGGTTGTTGTTACTAAAAAGAACACACATGCAATGACACTGGTGGATCCATAGGTGGTATGTGAAGAGATCACACATGCAAAATGACTCTGGTTGTTGTTACTAAAAAGAACACACATGCAAAATGACACTGGTGGATCCATGGGTGGAATGTGAAAAGAACACACATGCAATGACACTGGTGGATCCATAGGTGGATTATGAAATGAACACACCTGCAATGACACTGGTGGATCCATAGGTGGAATGTGATAAGAACACACATTTCAATGACTCTGGTTGTTGTTACTAAAAAGAACACACATGCAATGACACTGGTGGATCCATAGGTGGTATGTGAAGAGATCACACATGCAAAATGACTCTGGTTGTTGTTACTAAAAAGAACATACATGCAAAATGACAATGGTGGATCCATGGGTGGAATGTGAAAAGAACACACATGCAATGACACTGGTGGATCCATAGGTGGATTATGAAATGAACACACATGCAATGACACTGGTGGATCCATAGGTGGTAGGTGAGAAGAACACACATTTCAATGACTCTGGTTGTTGTTACTCAAAAGAACACACATGCAATGACATTGGTGGATCCATAGGTGGTATGTGAAGAGATCACACATGCAAAATGACTCTGGTTGTTGTTACTAAAAAGAACACACATGCAAAATGACACTGGTGGATCAATGGGGGGATTGTGAAAAGAGCACAAATGCAATGACACTGGTGGATCCATAGGTGGTATGTGAAAAGAACACACATGCAAAATGACTCTAGTTGTTGTTACTAAAAAGAACACACATGCAATGACACTGGTGGATCCATAGGTGGTATGTGAAGAGAACACACATGCAATGACACTAGTGATCCATATGTGGTATGTGAAAAGAACACACATGCAATGACTCTGGTTGTAGTTAGTGAAAAGAACACACATCCAATGACACTGGTGGATCCATGTGTGGTCTATGAAGAGAGCGCATATTTCAATGACTCTTGTTGTTGTCAGTAAAAAGAACACACATGCAATGACACAGGTGGATCCATGTGTGGTCTATGAAGAGAGCACACATGCAATGACACTGGTTGTTGTTACTAAAAAAAACACACATGCAATGACACTGGTGGATCCATAGGTGGAATGTGAAGAGAACACAGATGCAATGACACTAGTGGATCTATAGGTGGTATGTGAAAAGAACTCACATGCAAAATGACTGGTTGTTGTTACTAAAAAGAACACACATGCAATGACATTGGTGGATCCATGTGTGGTCTCTATAAAGAACACACATTTCAATGACACTGGTGGATCCATATGTTGTATGTGAAAAGAACACACATGCAATGACACTGGTGGATCTATAGGTGGTATGTGAGAAGAACACACATACAAAATGACTCTGGTTGTTGTTACTAAAAGAACACACATGAAATGACACTGGTGGATCCATAGGTCGATTATGAAATGAACACACATACAATGACACTGGTGGATCCATAGGTGGTATGTGAGAAGAACACACATTTCAATGACTCTGGTTGTTGTTACTAAAAAGAACACACATGCAATGACACTGGTGGATCCATAGGTGGTATGTGAAGAGATCACACATGCAAAATGACTCTGGTTGTTGTCACTAAAAAGAACATACATGCAAAATGACACTGGTGGATCCATGGGTGGAATGTGAAAAGAACACACATGCAATGACACTGGTGGATCCATAGGTGGTATGTGAAAACAACACACATGCAAAATGACTCTGGTTGTTGTTACTAAAAAGAACGCACATGCAATGACACTGGTGGATCCATGGGTGGATTGTGAAAAGAACACAAATGCGATGACACTAGTGGATCCATATGTGGTACGTGAATAGAACACACATGTAATGACTCTGGTTGTTGTTAGTGAAAATAACACACATGCAATGACACTGGTGGATCCATGTGTGGTCTCTGAAGAGAGAACACATTTCAATGACTCTTGTTGTTGTTAGTAAAAAGAACACACATGCAATGACACTGGTGGATCCATAGGTGGTATGTGAAAAGAACACACATGCAAAATGACTCTGGTTGTTGTTACTAAAAAGAACACACATGCAATGACACTAGTGGATCCATAGCTGTAATGTGAAGAGAACACACATGCAATGACACTGGTGATCCATATGTGGTATGTGAAAAGAACACACATGCAATGACTCTGGTTGTTGTTAGTGAAAAGAACACACATGCAATGACACTGGTGGATCCATGTGTGTTCTCTGAAGAGAGCACACATTTCAATGACTCTTGTTGTTGTTAGTAAAAAGAACACACATGCAATGACACTGGTGGATCCATGTGTGGTCTCTGAAGAGAGCACACATGCAATGACACTAGTTGTTGTTACTAAAAAGTACACATGCAATGACACTGGTGGATCCATAGGTGGATTGTGAAGAGAACACACATGCAATGACACTGGTGGATCCATAGGTGGTATGTGAAAAGAACACACATGCAAAATGGCTAGTTGTTGTTACTAAAAAGAACACACATGCAATGACACTGGTGGATCCATGTGTGGTCTCTGTAGAGAACACGCATTTCAATGACACTGGTGGATCCATATGTGGTATGTGAAAAGAACACACATGCAATGACTCTGGTTGTTGTTAGTGAAAAGAACACACATGCAATGACACCGGTGGATCCATAGGTGGTATGTGAGAAGAACACGCATGCAAAATGAATCTGGTTGTTGTTACTAAAAAGAACACACATGCAATGACACTGGTGGATCCATAGGTGGATTATGAAATGAACACACCTGCAATGACACTGGTGGATCCATAGGTGGTATGTGAGAAGAACACACATTTCAATGACTCTGGTTGTTGTTACTAAAAAGAACACACATGCAATGACACTGGTGGATCCATAGGTGGTATGTGAAGAGATCACACATGCAAAATGACTCTGGTTGTTGTTACTAAAAAGAACATACATGCAAAATGACACTGGTGGATCCATGGGTGGAATGTGAAAAGAACACACATGCAATGACACTGGTGGATCCATAGGTGGTATGTGAAAACAACACACATGCAAAATGACTCTAGTTGTTGTTACTAAAAAGAACACACATGCAATGACACTGGTGGATCCATGGGTGGATTGTGAAAAGAACACAGATGCAATGACACTAGTGGATCCATATGTCGTACGTGAAAAGAACACACATGCAATGACTCTGGTTGTTGTTAGTGGAAATAACACACATGCAATGACACTGGTGGATCCATGTGTGGTATCTGAAGAGAGAACACATTTCAATGACTCTTGTTGTTGTTAGTAAAAAGAACACACATGCAATGACACTGGTGGATCCATGTGTGGTCTCTGAAGAGAGCACACATGCAATGACACTGGTTGTTGTTACTAAAAAGAACACATGCAATGACACTGGTGGATCCATAGGTGGATTGTGAAGAGAACACACATGCAATGACAGTGGTGGATCCATAGGTGGTATGTGAAAACAACACACATGCAAAATGACTGGTTGTTGTTACTAAGAAGAACACACATGCAATGACACTGGTGGATCCATGTGTGGTCTCTATAGAGAATACGCATTTCAATGACACTGGTGGATCCATATGTGGTATGTGAAACGAACACACATGCAATGACTCTGGTTGTTGTTAGTGAAAAGAACACACATGCAATGACACTGGTGGATCCATAGGTGGTATTTGAGAAGAACACACGTGCAAAATGACTCTGGTTGTTGTTACTAAAAAGAACACACATGCAATGACACTGGTGGATCCATAGGTGGATTATGAAATGAACACACATGCAATGACACTGGTGGATCCATAGGTGGTATGTGAGAAGAACACACATTTCAATGACTCTGGTTGTAGTTACTAAAAAGAACATACATGCAATGACACTGGTGGATCCAGGTGTGGTCTCTATAGAGAACAAGCATTTCAATGACACTGGTGGATCCATATGTGGTATGTGAAACGAACACACATGCAATGACTCTGGTTGTTGTTAGTGAAAAGAACAAACATGCAATGACACTGGTGAATCCATAGGTGGTATGTGAGAAGAACACACGTGCAAAATGACTCTGGTTGTTGTTACTAAAAAGAACACACATGCAATGACAGTGGTGGATCCATAGGTGGATTACGAAATGAACACACATGCAATGACACTGGTGGATCCATAGGTGGTATGTGAGAAGAACACACATTTCAATGACTCTGGTTGTTGTTACTAAAAAGAACACACATGCAATGACACTGGTGGATCCATAGGTGGTATGTGAAGAGATCACACATGCAAAATGACTCTGGTTGTTGTTACTAAAAAGAACACACATGCAAAATGACACTGGTGGATCCATGGGGGTTTGTGAAAAGAGCACAAATGCAGTGACACTGGTGGATCCATAGGTGGTATGTGAAAAGAACACACATGCAAAATGACACTGGTTGTTGTTACTAAAAAGAACACACATGCAATGACACTGGTGGATCCATAGGTGGTATGTGAAGAGAACACACATGCAATGACACTGGTGATCCATATGTGGTATGTGAAAAGAACACACATGCAATGACTCTGGTTGTTGTTAGTGAAAAGAACACACATCCAATGACACTGGTGGATCCATGTGTGGTCTCTGAAGAGAGCGCACATTTCAATGACTCTTGTTGTTGTTAGTAAAAAGAACACACATGCAATGACACAGGTGGATCCATGTGTGGTCTCTGAAGAGAGCACACATGCAATGACACTGGTTGTTGTTACTAAAAAGAACACACATGCAATGACACTGGTGGATCCATAGGTGGAATGTGAAGAGAACACAGATACAATGACACTAGTGGATCTATAGGTGGTATGTGAAAAGAACACACATGCAAAATGACTGGTTGTTGTTACTAAAAAGAACACACATGCAATGACATTGGTGGATCCATGTGTGGTCTCTATAGAGAACATGCATTTCAATGACACTGGTGGATCCATATGTTGTATGTGAAAAGAACACACATGCAATGACACTGGTGGATCCATAGGTGGTATGTGAGAAGAACACACATACAAAATGACTCTGGTTGTTGTTACTAAAAAGAACACACATGAAATGACACTGGTGGATCCATAGGTCGATTATGAAATGAACACACATACAATGACACTGGTGGATCCATAGGTGGTATGTGAGAAGAACACACATTTCAATGACTCTGGTTGTTGTTACTAAAAAGAACACACATGCAATGACACTGGTGGATCCATAGGTGGTATGTGAAGAGATCACACATGCAAAATGACTCTGGTTGTTGTTACTAAAAAGAACACACATGCAAAATGACACTGGTGGATCCATGGGTGGATTGTGAAAAGAACACACATGCAATGACACTGGTGGATCCATAGGTGGTATGTGAAAAGAACACACATGCAAAATGACTCTGGTTGTTGTTACGAAAAAGAACATACATGCAATGACACTAGTGGATCCATAGCTGTAATGTGAAGAGAACACACATGCAATGACACTGGTGATCCATATGTGGTATGTGAAAAGAACACACATGCAATGACTCTGGTTGCTGTTAGTGAAAAGAACACACATGCAATGACACTGGTGGATCCATGTGTGGTCTCTGAAGAGAGCACACATTTCAATGACTCTTGTTGTTGTTAGTAAAAAGAACACACATGCAATGACACTGGTGGATCCATGTGTGGTCTCTGAAGAGAGCACACATGCAATGACACTAGTTGTTGTTACTAAAAAGAACACATGCAATGACACTGGTGGATCCATAGGTGGATTGTGAAGAGAACACACATGCAATGACACTGGTGGATCCATAGGTGGTATGTGAAAAGAACACACATGCAAAATGGCTGGTTGTTGTTACTAAAAAGAACACACATGCAATGACACTGGTGGATCCATGTGTGGTCTCTGTAGAGAACACGCGTTTCAATGACACTGGTGGATCCATATGTGGTATGTGAAAAGAACACACATGCAATGACTCTGGTTGTTGTTAGTGAAAAGAACACACATGCAATGACACCGGTGGATCCATAGGTGGTATGTGAGAAGAACACGCATGCAAAATGACTCTGGTTGCTGTTACTAAAAAGAACACACATGCAAAATGACACTGGTGGATCCATGGGTGGATTGTGAAAAGAACACACATGCAATGACACTGCTGGATCCGTAGGTGGTATGTGAAAAGAACACACATGCAAAATGACTCTGGTTGTTGTTACGAAAAAGAACACACATGCAATGACACTAGTGGATCCATAGCTGTAATGTGAAGAGAACACACATGCAATGACACTGGTGATCCATATGTGGTATGTGAAAAGAACACACATGCAATGACTCTGGTTGTTGTTAGTGAAAAGAACACACATGCAATGACACTGGTGGATCCATGTGTGGTCTCTGAAGAGAGCACACATTTCAATGACTCTTGTTGTTGTTAGTAAAAAGAACACACATGCAATGACACTGGTGGATCCATGTGTGGTCTCTGAAGAGAGCACACATGCAATGACACTAGTTGTTGTTACTAAAAAGAACACATGCAATGAGACTGGTGGATCCATAGGTGGATTGTGAAGAGAACACACATGCAATGACACTGGTGGATCCATAGGTGGTATGTGAAAAGAACACACATGCAAAATGGCTGGTTGTTGTTACTAAAAAGAACACACATGCAATGACACTGGTGGATCCATGTGTGGTCTCTGTAGAGAACACGCATTTCAATGACACTGGTGGATCCATATGTGGTATGTGAAAAGAACACACATGCAATGACTCTGGTTGTTGTTAGTGAAAAGAACACACATGCAATGGCACCGGTGGATCCATAGGTGGTATGTGAGAAGAACACGCATGCAAAATGACTCTGGTTGTCGTTACTAAAAAGAACACACATGCAATGACACTGGTGGATCCATAGGTGGATTATGAAATGAACACACATGCAATGACACTGGTGGATCCATAGGTGGTATGTGAGAAGAACACACATTTCAATGACTCTTGTTGTTGTTACTAAAAAGAACACACATGCAATGACACTGGTGGATCCATAGGTGGTATGTGAAGAGATCACACATGCAAAATGACTCTCGTTGCTGTTACTAAAAAGAACAAACATGCAAAATGACACTGGTGGATCCATGGGTGGAATGTGAAAAGAACACACATGCAATGACACTGGTGGATCCATAGGTGGTATGTGAAAACAACACACATGCAAAATGACTCTGGTTGTTATTACTAAAAAGAACACACATGTAATGACACTGGTGGATCCATGGGTGGATTGTGAAATGAACACAGATGCAATCACACTAGTGGATCCATATGTGGTACGTGAAAAGAACACACATCCAATGACTCTGGTTGTTGTTAGTGAAAATAACACACATGCAATGACACTGGTGCATCCATGTGTGGTCTCTGAAGAGAGAACACATTTCAATGACTCTTGTTGTTGTTAGTAAAAAGAACACACATGCAATGACACTGGTGGATCCATGTGTGGTATCTGAAGAGAGCACACATGCAATGACACTGGTTGTTGTTACTAAAAAGAACACATGCAATGACACTGGTGGATCCATAGGTGGATTGTGAAGAGAACACACATGCAATGACAGTGGTGGATCCATAGGTGGTATGTGAAAACAACACACATGCAAAATGACTGGTTGTTGTTACTAAAAAGAACACACGTGTAATGACACTGGTGGATCCATGTGTGGTCTCTATAGAGAACACGCATTTCAATGACACTGGTGGATCCATATGTGGTATGTGAAACGAACACACATGCAATGACTCTGGTTGTTGTTAGAGAAAAGAACACACATGCAATGACACTTGTGGATCCATAGGTGGTATGTGAGAAGAACACACATGCAAAATGACTCTAGTTGTTGTTACTAAAAAGAACACACATGCAATGACACAGGTGGATCCATAGGTGGATTATGAAATGATAACACATGCAATGACACTGGTGGATCCATAGGTGGTATGTGAGAAGAACACACATTTCAATGACTCTAGTTGTTGTTACTAAAAAGAACACACATGCAATGACACTAGTGGATCCATAGGTGGTATGTGAAGAGATAACACATGCAAAATGACTCTAGTTGTTGTTACTAAAAAGAACACACATGCAAAATGACACTGGTTGATCCATGGGTGGATTGTGAAAACAACACACATGCAATGACACTGGTGGATCCATAGGTGGTATGTGAAAAGAACACACATGCAAAATGACTTTGGTTGTTGTTACTCAAAAGAACACACATGCAATGAAAATGGTGGATCCATAAGTGGTATGTGAAGAGAACACACATGCAATGACACTGGTGATCCATATGTGGTATGTGAAAAGAACACACATGCAATGACTCTGGTTGTTGTTAGTGAAAAGAACACACATGCAATGACACTGGTGGATCCATGTGTGGTCTCTGAAGAGAGCACACATTTCAATGACTCTTGTTGTTGTTAGTAAAAAGAACACAGATGCAATGACAATGTTGGATCCATGTGTGGTCTCTGAAGAGAGCACACATGCAATGACACTGGTTGTTGTTACCAAAAAGAACACATGCAATGACGCTGGTGGATCCATAGGTGGATTGTGAAGAGAACACACATCCAATGACACTAGTGGATCCATATGTGGTATGTGAAAACAACACACATGCAAAATGACTGGTTGTTGTTACTAAAAAGAACACACATGCAATGACACTGGTGGATCCATGTGTGGTCTCTGTAGAGAACACGCATTTCAATGAGACTGGTGGATCCATATGTGGTATGTGAAAAGAACACACATGCAATGACTCTGGTTGTTGTTAGAGAAAATAACACACATGCAATGACACTGGTGGATCCATAGGTGGATTGTGAAGAGAACACACATGCAATGACAGTGGTGGATCCATAGGTGGTATGTGAAAACAACACACATGCAAAATGACTGGTTGTTGTTACTAAAAAGAACACACGTGCAATGACACTGGTGGATCCATGTGTGGTCTCTATAGAGAACACGCATTTCAATGACACTGGTGGATCCATATGTCGTATGTGAAACGAACACACATGCAATGACTCTGGTTGTTGTTAGGGAAAAGAACACACATGCAATGACACTGGTGGATCCATAGGTGGTATGTGAGAAGAACACACATGCAAAATGACTCTAGTTGTTGTTACTAAAAAGAACACACATGCAATGACACTGGTGGATCCATAGGTGGATTATGAAATGATAACACATGCAATGACACTGGTGGATCCATAGGTGGTATGTGAGAAGAACACACATTTCAATGACTCTGGTTGTTGTTACTAAAAAGAACACACATGCAATGACACTAGTGGATCCATAGGTGGTATGTGAAGAGATCACACATGCAAAATGACTCTGCTTGTTGTTACTAAAAAGAACACACATGCAAAATGACACTGGTTGATCCATGGGTGGATTGTGAAAACAACACACATGCAATGACACTGGTGGATCCATAGGTGGTATGTGAAAAGAACACACATGCAAAATGACTTTGGTTGTTGTTACTAAAAAGAACACACATGCAATGAAAATGGTGGATCCAAAAGTGGTATGTGAAGAGAACACACATGCAATGACACTGGTGATTCATATGTGGTATGTGAAAAGAACACACATGCAATGACTCTGGTTGTTGTTAGTGAAAAGAACACACATGCAATGACACTGGTGGATCCATGTGTGGTCTCTAAAGAGAGAACACATTTCAATGACTCTTGTTGTTGTTAGTAAAAATAACACACATGCAATGACAATGGTGGATCCATGTGTGGTCTCTGAAGAGAGCACACATGCAATGACACTGGTTGTTGTTACCAAAAAGAACACATGCAAAATGACACTGGTTGATCCATAGGTGGATTACGAAATGAACACACATGCAATGACACTGGTGGATCCATAGGTGGTATGTGAGAAGAACACACATTTCAATGACTCTGGTTGTTGTTACTAAAAAGAACACACATGCAATGACACTGGTGGATCCATAGGTGGTATGTGAAGAGATCACACATGCAAAATGACTCTGGTTGTTGTTACTAAAAAGAACACACATGCAAAATGACACTGGTGGATCCATGGGGGGATTGTGAAAAGAGCACAAATGCAATGACACTGGTGGATCCATAGGTGGTATGTGAAAAGAACACACATGCAAAATGACTCTGGTTGTTGTTACTAAAAAGAACACACATGCAATGACACTGGTGGATCCATAGGTGGTATGTGAAGAGAACACACATGCAATGACACTGGTGATCCATATGTGGTATGTGAAAAGAACACACATTCAATGACTCTGGTTGTTGTTAGTGAAAAGAACACACATCCAGTGACACTGGTGGATCCATGTGTGGTCTCTGAAGAGAGCGCACATTTCAATGACTCTTGTTGTTGTTAGTAAAAAGAACACACATGCAATGACACAGGTGGATCCATGTGTGGTCTCTGAAGAGAGCACACATGCAATGACACTGGTTGTTGTTACTAAAAAGAACACACATGCAATGACACTGGTGGATCCATAGGTGGAATGTGAAGAGAACACAGATGCAATGACACTAGTGGATCTATAGGTGGTATGTGAAAAGAACACACATGCAAAATGACTGGTTGTTGTTACTAAAAAGAACACACATGCAATGACATTGGTGGATCCATGTGTGGTCTCTATAGAGAACATGCATTTCAATGACACTGGTGGATCCATATGTTGTATGTGAAAAGAACACACATGCAATGACACTGGTGGATCCATAGGTGGTATGTGAGAAGAACACACATATAAAATGACTCTGGTTGTTGTTACTAAAAAGAACACACATGAAATGACACTGGTGGAACCATAGGTCGATTATGAAATGAACACACATACAATGACACTAGTGGATCCATAGGTGGTATGTGAGAAGAACACACATTTCAATGACTCTGGTTGTTGTTACTAAAAAGAACACACATGCAATGACACTGGTGGATCCTTAGGTGGTATGTGAAGAGATCACACATGCAAAATGACTCTGGTTGTTGTTACTAAAAAGAACACACATGCAAAATGACACTGGTGGATCCATGGGTGGATTGTGAAAAGAACACACATGCAATGACACTGGTGGATCCGTAGGTGGTATGTGAAAAGAACACACATGCAATGACTCTTGTTGTTGTTACTAAAAAGAACACACATGAAATGACACTGGTGGAACCATAGGTCGATTATGAAATGAACACACATACAATGACACTGGTGGATCCATAGGTGGTATGTGAGAAGAACACACATTTCAATGACTCTGGTTGTTGTTACTAAAAAGAACACACATGCAATGACACTGGTGGATCCATAGGTGGTATGTGAAGAGATCACACATGCAAAATGACTCTGGTTGCTGTTACTAAAAAGAACACACATGCAAAATGACACTGGTGGATCCATGGGTGGATTGTGAAAAGAACACACATGCAATGACACTGGTGGATCCGTAGGTGGTATGTGAAAAGAACACACATGCAAAATGACTCTGGTTGTTGTTACGAAAAAGAACACACATGCAATGACGCTAGTGGATCCCTGTAATGTGAAGAGAACACACATGCAATGACACTGGTGATCCATATGTGGTATGTGAAAAGAACACACATGCAATGACTCTGGTTGTTGCTAGTGAAAAGAACACACATGCAATGACACTGGTGGATCCATGTGTGGTATCTGAAGAGAGCACACATTTCAATGACTCTTGTTGTTGTTAGTAAAAATAACACACATTCAATGACACTGGTGGATCCATGTGTGGTCTCTAAAGAGAGCACACATGCAATGACACTAGTTGTTGTTACTAAAAAGAACACATGCAATGACACTGGTGGATCCATAGGTGGATTGTGAAGAGAACACACATGCAATGACACTGGTGGATCCATAGGTGGTATGTGAAAAGAACACACATGCAAAATGGCTGGTTGTCGTTACTAAAAAGAACACACATGCAATGACACTGGTGGATCCATGTGTGGTCTCTGTAGAGAACACGCATTTCAATGACACTGGTGGATCCATATGTGGTATGTGAAAAGAACACACATGCAATGACTCTGGTTGTTGTTAGTGAAAAGAACACACATGCAATGGCACCGGTGGATCCATAGGTGGTATGTGAGAAGAATACGCATGCAAAATGACTCTGGTTGTCGTTACTAAAAAGAACACACATGCAATGACACTGGTGGATCCATAGGTGGATTATGAAATGAACACACATGCAATGACACTGGTGGATCCATAGGTGGTATGTGAGAAGAACACACATTTCAATGACTCTGGTTGTTGTTACTAAAAGGAACACACATGCAATGACACTGGTGGATCCATAGGTGGTATGTGAAGAGATCACACATGCAAAATGACTCTCGTTGCTGTTACTAAAAAGAACAAACATGCAAAATGACACTGGTGGATCCATGGGTGGAATGTGAAAAGAACACACATGCAAGGACACTGGTGGATCCATAGGTGGTATGTGAAAACAACACACATGCAAAATGACTCTGGTTGTTGTTACTAAAAAGAACACACATGCAATGACACTGGTGGATCCATGGGTGGATTGTGAAATGAACACAGATGCAATCACACTAGTGGATCCATATGTGGTACGTGAAAAGAACACACATGCAATGACTCTGGTTGTTGTTAGTGAAAATAACACACATGCAATGACACTGGTGGATCCATGTGTGGTCTCTGAAGAGAGAACACATTTCAATGACTCTTGTTGTTGTTAGTAAAAAGAACACACATGCAATGACACTGGTCGATCCATGTGTGGTCTCTGAAGAGAGAACACAGTTCAATGACTCTTGTTGTTGTTAGTAAAAAGAACACACATGCAATGACACTGGTGGATCCATAGGTGGATTGTGAAGAGAACACACATGCAATGACAGTGGTGGATCCATAGGTGGTATGTGAAAACAACACACATGCAAAATGACTGGTTGTTGTTACTAAAAAGAACACACGTGCAATGACACTGGTGGATCCATGTGTGGTCTCTATAGAGAACACGCATTTCAATGACACTGGTGGATCCATATGTGGTATGTGAAACGAACACACATGCAATGACTCTAGTTGTTGTTAGAGAAAAGAACACACATGCAATGACACTGGTGGATCCATAGGTGGTATGTGAGAAGAACACACATGCAAAATGACTCTAGTTGTTGTTACTAAAAAGAACACACATGCAATGACACTGGTGGATCCATAGGTGGATTATGAAATGATAACACATGCAATGACACTGGTGGATCCATAGGTGGTATGTGAGAAGAACACACATTTCAATGACTCTGGTTGTTGTTACTAAAAAGAACACACATGCAATGACACTAGTGGATCCATAGGTGGTATGTGAAGAGATCACACATGCAAAATGACTCTGCTTGTTGTTACTAAAAAGAACACACATGCAAAATGACACTGGTTGATCCATGGGTGGATTGTGAAAACAACACACATGCAATGACACTGGTGGATCCATAGGTGGTATGTGAAAAGAACACACATGCAAAATGACTTTGGTTGTTGTTACTAAAAAGAACACACATGCAATGAAAATGGTGGATCCAAAAGTGGTATGTGAAGAGAACACACATGCAATGACACTGGTGATTCATATGTGGTATGTGAAAAGAACACACATGCAATGACTCTGGTGGTTGTTAGTGAAAAGAACACACATGCAATGACACTGGTGGATCCATGTGTGGTCTCTAAAGAGAGCACACATTTCAATGACTCTTGTTGTTGTTAGTAAAAATAACACACATGCAATGACAATGGTGGATCCATGTGTGGTCTCTGAAGAGAGCACACATGCAATGACACTGGTTGTTGTTACCAAAAAGAACACATGCAAAATGACACTGGTGGATCCATAGGTGGATTACGAAATGAACACACATGCAATGACACTGGTGGATCCATAGGTGGTATGTGAGAAGAACACACATTTCAATGACTCTGGTTGTTGTTACTAAAAAGAACACACATGCAATGACACTGGTGGATCCATAGGTGGTATGTGAAGAGATCACACATGCAAAATGACTCTGGTTGTTGTTACTAAAAAGAACACACATGCAAAATGACACTGGTGGATCCATGGGGGGATTGTGAAAAGAGCACAAATGCAATGACACTGGTGGATCCATAGGTGGTATGTGAAAAGAACACACATGCAAAATGACTCTGGTTGTTGTTACTAAAAAGAACACACATGCAATGACACTGGTGGATCCATAGGTGGTATGTGAAGAGAACACACATGCAATGACACTGGTGATCCATATGTGGTATGTGAAAAGAACACACATTCAATGACTCTGGTTGTTGTTAGTGAAAAGAACACACATCCAATGACACTGGTGGATCCATGTGTGGTCTCTGAAGAGAGCGCACATTTCAATGACTCTTGTTGTTGTTAGTAAAAAGAACACACATGCAATGACACAGGTGGATCCATGTGTGGTCTCTGAAGAGAGCACACATGCAATGACACTGGTTGTTGTTACTAAAAAGAACACACATGCAATGACACTGGTGGATCCATAGGTGGAATGTGAAGAGAACACAGATGCAATGACACTAGTGGATCTATAGGTGGTATGTGAAAAGAACACACATGCAAAATGACTGGTTGTTGTTACTAAAAAGAACACACATGCAATGACATTGGTGGATCCATGTGTGGTCTCTATAGAGAACATGCATTTCAATGACACTGGTGGATCCATATGTTGTATGTGAAAAGAACACACATGCAATGACACTGGTGGATCCATAGGTGGTATGTGAGAAGAACACACATATAAAATGACTCTGGTTGTTGTTACTAAAAAGAACACACATGAAATGACACTGGTGGAACCATAGGTCGATTATGAAATGAACACACATACAATGACACTGGTGGATCCATAGGTGGTATGTGAGAAGAACACACATTTCAATGACTCTGGTTGTTGTTACTAAAAAGAACACACATGCAATGACACTGGTGGATCCTTAGGTGGTATGTGAAGAGATCACACATGCAAAATGACTCTGGTTGTTGTTACTAAAAAGAACACACATGCAAAATGACACTGGTAGATCCATGGGTGGATTGTGAAAAGAACACACATGCAATGACACTAGTGGATCCGTAGGTGGTATGTGAAAAGAACACACATGCAATGACTCTTGTTGTTGTTACTAAAAAGAACACACATGAAATGACACTAGTGGAACCATAGGTCGATTATGAAATGAACAAACATACAATGACACTGGTGGATCCATAGGTGGTATGTGAGAAGAACACACATTTCAATGACTCTGGTTGTTGTTACTAAAAAGAACACACATGCAATGACACTGGTGGATCCATAGGTGGTATGTGAAGAGATCACACATGCAAAATGACTCTGGTTGCTGTTACTAAAAAGAACACGCATGCAAAATGACACTGGTGGATCCATGGGTGGATTGTGAAAAGAACACACATGCAATGACACTGATGGATCCGTAGGTGGTATGTGAAAAGAACACACATGCAAAATGACTCTGGTTGTTGTTACGAAAAAGAACACACATGCAATGACACTAGTGGATCCATAGCTGTAATGTGAAGAGAACACACATGCAATGACACTGGTGATCCATATGTGGTATGTGAAAAGAACACACATGCAATGACTCTGGTTGTTGTTAGTGAAAAGAACACACATGCAATGACACTGGTGGATCCATGTGTGGTATGTGAAGAGAGCACACATTTCAATGACTCTTGTTGTTGTTAGTAAAAAGAACACACATTCAATGACACTGGTGGATCCATGTGTGGTCTCTGAAGAGAGCACACATGCAATGACACTAGTTGTTGTTACTAAAAAGAACACATGCAATGACACTGGTGGATCCATAGGTGGATTGTGAAGAGAACACACATGCAATGACACTGGTGGATCCATAGGTGGTATGTGAAAAGAACACACATGCAAAATGGCTGGTTGTTGTTACTAAAAAGAACACACATGCAATGACACTGGTGGATCCATGTGTGGTCTCTGTAGAGAACACGCATTTCAATGACACTGGTGGATCCATATGTGGTATGTGAAAAGAACACACATGCAATGACTCTGGTTGTTGTTAGTGAAAAGAACACACATGCAATGGCACCGGTGGATCCATAGGTGGTATGTGAGAAGAATACGCATGCAAAATGACTCTGGTTGTCGTTACTAAAAAGAACACACATGCAATGACACTGGTGGATCCATAGGTGGATTATGAAATGAACACACATGCAATGACACTGGTGGATCCATAGGTGGTATGTGAGAAGAACACACATTTCAATGACTCTGGTTGTTGTTACTAAAAGGAACACACATGCAATGACACTGGTGGATCCATAGGTGGTATGTGAAGAGATCACACATGCAAAATGACTCTCGTTGCTGTTACTAAAAAGAACAAACATGCAAAATGACACTGGTGGATCCATGGGTGGAATGTGAAAAGAACACACATGCAAGGACACTGGTGGATCCATAGGTGGTATGTGAAAACAACACACATGCAAAATGACTCTGGTTGTTGTTACTAAAAAGAACACACATGCAATGACACTGGTGGATCCATGGGTGGATTGTGAAATGAACACAGATGCAATCACACTAGTGGATCCATATGTGGTACGTGAAAAGAACACACATGCAATGACTCTGGTTGTTGTTAGTGAAAATAACACACATGCAATGACACTGGTGGATCCATGTGTGGTCTCTGAAGAGAGAACACATTTCAATGACTCTTGTTGTTGTTAGTAAAAAGAACACACATGCAATGACACTGGTCGATCCATGTGTGGTCTCTGAAGAGAGAACACATTTCAATGACTCTTGTTGTTGTTAGTAAAAAGAACACACATGCAATGACACTGGTGGATCCATAGGTGGATTGTGAAGAGAACACACATGCAATGACAGTGGTGGATCCATAGGTGGTATGTGAAAACAACACACATGCAAAATGACTGGTTGTTGTTACTAAAAAGAACACACGTGCAATGACACTGGTGGATCCATGTGTGGTCTCTATAGAGAACACGCATTTCAATGACACTGGTGGATCCATATGTGGTATGTGAAACGAACACACATGCAATGACTCTGGTTGTTGTTAGAGAAAAGAACACACATGCAATGACACTGGTGGATCCATAGGTGGTATGTGAGAAGAACACACATTCAAAATGACTCTAGTTGTTGTTACTAAAAAGAACACACATGCAATGACACTGGTGGATCCATAGGTGGATTATGAAATGATAACACATGCAATGACACTGGTGGATCCATAGGTGGTATGTGAGAAGAACACACATTTCAATGACTCTGGTTGTTGTTACTAAAAAGAACACACATGCAATGACACTAGTGGATCCATAGGTGGTATGTGAAGAGATCACACATGCAAAATGACTCTGCTTGTTGTTACTAAAAAGAACACACATGCAAAATGACACTGGTTGATCCATGGGTGGATTGTGAAAACAACACACATGCAATGACACTGGTGGATCCATAGGTGGTATGTGAAAAGAACACACATGCAAAATGACTTTGGTTGTTGTTACTAAAAAGAACACACATGCAATGAAAATGGTGGATCCAAAAGTGGTATGTGAAGAGAACACACATGCAATGACACTGGTGATTCATATGTGGTATGTGAAAAGAACACACATGCAATGACTCTGGTTGTTGTTAGTGAAAAGAACACACATGCAATGACACTGGTGGATCCATGTGTGGTCTCTAAAGAGAGCACACATTTCAATGACTCTTGTTGTTGTTAGTAAAAATAACACACATGCAATGACAATGGTGGATCCATGTGTGGTCTCTGAAGAGAGCACACATGCAATGACACTGGTTGTTGTTACCAAAAAGAACACATGCAAGATGACACTGGTGGATCCATAGGTGGATTACGAAATGAACACACATGCAATGACACTGGTGGATCCATAGGTGGTATGTGAGAAGAACACACATTTCAATGACTCTGGTTGTTGTTACTAAAAAGAACACACATGCAATGACACTGGTGGATCCGTAGGTGGTATGTGAAGAGATCACACATGCAAAATGACTCTGGTTGTTGTTACTAAAAAGAACACACATGCAAAATGACACTGGTGGATCCATGGGGGGATTGTGAAAAGAGCACAAATGCAATGACACTGGTGGATCCATAGGTGGTATGTGAAAAGAACACACATGCAAAATGACTCTGGTTGTTGTTACTAAAAAGAACACACATGCAATGACACTGGTGGATCCATAGGTGGTATGTGAAGAGAACACACATGCAATGACACTGGTGATCCATATGTGGTATGTGAAAAGAACACACATTCAATGACTCTGGTTGTTGTTAGTGAAAAGAACACACATCCAATGACACTGGTGGATCCATGTGTGGTCTCTGAAGAGAGCGCACATTTCAATGACTCTTGTTGTTGTTAGTAAAAAGAACACACATGCAATGACACAGGTGGATCCATGTGTGGTCTCTGAAGAGAGCACACATGCAATGACACTGGTTGTTGTTACTAAAAAGAACACACATGCAATGACACTGGTGGATCCATAGGTGGAATGTGAAGAGAACACAGATGCAATGACACTAGTGGATCTATAGGTGGTATGTGAAAAGAACACACATGCAAAATGACTGGTTGTTGTTACTAAAAAGAACACACATGCAATGACATTGGTGGATCCATGTGTGGTCTCTATAGAGAACATGCATTTCAATGACACTGGTGGATCCATATGTTGTATGTGAAAAGAACACACATGCAATGACACTGGTGGATCCATAGGTGGTATGTGAGAAGAACACACATATAAAATGACTCTGGTTGTTGTTACTAAAAAGAACACACATGAAATGACACTGGTGGAACCATAGGTCGATTATGAAATGAACACACATACAATGACACTGGTGGATCCATAGGTGGTATGTGAGAAGAACACACATTTCAATGACTCTGGTTGTTGTTACTAAAAAGAACACACATGCAATGACACTGGTGGATCCTTAGGTGGTATGTGAAGAGATCACACATGCAAAATGACTCTGGTTGTTGTTACTAAAAAGAACACACATGCAAAATGACACTGGTGGATCCATGGGTGGATTGTCAAAAGAACACACATGCAATGACACTGGTGGATCCGTAGGTGGTATGTGAAAAGAACACACATGCAATGACTCTTGTTGTTGTTACTAAAAAGAACACACATGAAATGACACTGGTGGAACCATAGGTCGATTATGAAATGAACACACATACAATGACACTGGTGGATCCATAGGTGGTATGTGAGAAGAACACACATTTCAATGACTCTGGTTGTTGTTACTAAAAAGAACACACATGCAATGACACTGGTGGATCCATAGGTGGTATGTGAAGAGATCACACATGCAAAATGACTCTGGTTGCTGTTACTAAAAAGAACACACATGCAAAATGACACTGGTGGATCCATGGGTGGATTGTGAAAAGAACACACATGCAATGACACTGGTGGATCCGTAGGTGGTATGTGAAAAGAACACACATGCAAAATGACTCTGGTTGTTGTTACGAAAAAGAACACACATGCAATGACACTAGTGGATCCATAGCTGTAATGTGAAGAGAACACACATGCAATGACACTGGTGATCCATATGTGGTATGTGAAAAGAACACACATGCAATGACTCTGGTTGTTGTTAGTGAAAAGAACACACATGCAATGACACTGGTGGATCCATGTGTGGTATCTGAAGAGAGCACACATTTCAATGACTCTTGTTGTTGTTAGTAAAAAGAACACACATTCAATGACACTGGTGGATCCATGTGTGGTCTCTGAAGAGAGCACACATGCAATGACACTAGTTGTTGTTACTAAAAAGAACACATGCAATGACACTGGTGGATCCATAGGTGGATTGTGAAGAGAACACACATGCAATGACACTGGTGGATCCATAGGTGGTATGTGAAAAGAACACACATGCAAATGGCTGGTTGTTGTTACTAAAAAGAACACACATGCAATGACACTGGTGGATCCATGTGTGGTCTCTGTAGAGAACACGCATTTCAATGACACTGGTGGATCCATATGTGGTATGTGAAAAGAACACACATGCAATGACTCTGGTTGTTGTTAGTGAAAAGAACACACATGCAATGGCACCGGTGGATCCATAGGTGGTATGTGAGAAGAATACGCATGCAAAATGACTCTGGTTGTCGTTACTAAAAAGAACACACATGCAATGACACTGGTGGATCCATAGGTGGATTATGAAATGAACACACATGCAATGACACTGGTGGATCCATAGGTGGTATGTGAGAAGAACACACATTTCAATGACTCTGGTTGTTGTTACTAAAAGGAACACACATGCAATGACACTGGTGGATCCATAGGTGGTATGTGAAGAGATCACACATGCAAAATGACTCTCGTTGCTGTTACTAAAAAGAACAAACATGCAAAATGACACTGGTGGATCCATGGGTGGAATGTGAAAAGAACACACATGCAAGGACACTGGTGGATCCATAGGTGGTATGTGAAAACAACACACATGAAAAATGACTCTGGTTATTGTTACTAAAAAGAACACACATGCAATGACACTGGTGGATCCATGGGTGGATTGTGAAATGAACACAGATGCAATCACACTAGTGGATCCATATGTGGTACGTGAAAAGAACACACATGCAATGACTCTGGTTGTTGTTAGTGAAAATAACACACATGCAATGACACTGGTGGATCCATGTGTGGTCTCTGAAGAGAGAACACATTTCAATGACTCTTGTTGTTGTTAGTAAAAAGAACACACATGCAATGACACTGGTGGATCCATGTGTGGTCTCTGAAGAGAGCACACATGCAATGACACTGGTTGTTGTTACTAAAAAGAACACATGCAATGACACTAGTGGATCCATAGGTGGATTGTGAAGAGAACACACATGCAATGACAGTGGTGGATCCAAAGGTGGTATGTGAAAACAACACACATGCAAAATGACTGGTTGTTGTTACTAAAAAGAACACACGTGTAATGACACTGGTGGATCCATGTGTGGTATGTGAAACGAACACACATGCAATGACTCTGGTTGTTGTTAGAGAAAAGAACACACATGCAATGACACTGGTGGATCCATAGGTGGTATGTGAGAAGAACACACATGCAAAATGACTCTAGTTGTTGTTACTAAAAAGAACACACATGCAATGACACAGGTGGATCCATAGGTGGATTATGAAATGATAACACATGCAATGACACTGGTGGATCCATAGGTGGTATGTGAGAAGAACACACATTTCAATGACTCTAGTTGTTGTTACTAAAAAGAACACACATGCAATGACACTAGTGGATCCATAGGTGGTATGTCAAGAGATAACACATGCAAAATGACTCTGGTTGTTGTTACTAAAAAGAACACACATGCAAAATGACACTGGTTGATCCATGGGTGGATTGTGAAAACAACACACATGCAATGAAACTGGTGGATCCATAGGTGGTATGTGAAAAGAACACACATGCAAAATGACTTTGGTTGTTGTTACTAAAAAGAACACACATGCAATGAAAATGGTGGATCCATAAGTGGTATGTGAAGAGAACACACATGCAATGACACTGGTGATCCATATGTGGTATGTGAAAAGAACACACATGCAATGACTCTGGTTGTTGTTAATGAAAAGAACACACATGCAATGACACTGGTGGATCCATGTGTGGTCTCTGAAGAGAGCACACATTTCAATGACTCTTGTTGTTGTTAGTAAAAAGAACACACATGCAATGACAATGTTGGATCCATGTGTGGTCTCTGAAGAGAGCACACATGCAATGACACTGCTTGTTGTTACCAAAAAGAACACATGCAATGACGCTGGTGGATCCATAGGTAGATTGTGAAGAGAACACACATCCAATGACACTAGTGGATCCATATGTGGTATGTGAAAACAACACACATGCAAAATGACTGGTTGTTGTTACTAAAAAGAACACACATGCAATGACACTGGTGGATCCATGTGTGGTCTCTGTAGAGAACACACATTTCGATGAGACTGGTGGATCCATATATGGTATGTGAAAAGAACACACATGCAATGACTCTGGTTGTTGTTACTAAAAAGAACGCACATGCAATGACACTGGTGGATCCATGGGTGGATTGTGAAAAGAACACAGATGCGATGACACTAGTGGATCCATATGTGGTACGTGAAAAGAACACACATGCAATGACTCTGGTTGTTGTTAGTGAAAATAACACACATGCAATGACACTGGTGGATCCATGTGTGGTCTCTGAAGAGAGAACACATTTCAATGACTCTTATTGTTGTTAGTAAAAAGAACACACATTCAATGACACTGGTGGATCCATGTGTGGTCTCTGAAGAGAGCACACATGCAATGACACTGGTTGTTGTTACTAAAAAGAACACATGCAATGACACTGGTGGATCCATAGGTGGATTGTGAAGAGAACACACATGCAATGACAGTGGTGGATCCATAGGTGGTATGTGAAAACAACACACATGCAAAATGACTGGTTGTTGTTACTAAAAAGAACACACATGCAATGACACTGGTGGATCCATGTGTGGTCTCTATAGAGAACACGCATTTCAATGACACTGGTGGATCCATATGTGGTATGTGAAACGAACACACATGCAATGACTCTGGTTGTTGTTAGTGAAAATAACACACATGCAATGACACTGGTGGATCCATAGGTGGTATGTGAGAAGAACACACGTGCAAAATGACTCTGGTTGTTGTTACTAAAAAGAACACACATGCAATGACACTGGTGGATCCATAGGTGGATTATGAAATGAACACACATGCAATGACACTGGTGGATCCATAGGTGGTATGTGAGAAGAACACACATTTCAATGACTCTGGTTGTTGTTACTAAAAATAACACACATGCAATGACACTGGTGGATCCATAGGTGGTATGTGAAGAGATCCCACATGCAAAATGACTCTGGTTGTTGTTACTAAAAAGAACACACATGAAATGACACTAGTGGATCCATAGGTCGATTATGAAATGAACACACATACAATGACACTGGTGGATCCATAGGTGGTATATTAGAAGAACACACATTTCAATGACTCTGGTTGTTGTTACTAAAAAGAACACACATGCAATGACACTGGTGGATCCATAGGTGGTATGTGAAAAGAACACACATGCAAAATGACTCTGGTTGTTGTTACTAAAAAGAACACACATGCAATGACACTGGTGGATCCATAGGTGGTATGTGAAGAGAACACACATGCAATGACACTGGTGATCCATATGTGGTATGTGAAAAGAACACACATGCAATGACTCTGGTTGTTGTTAGTGAAAAGAACACACATCCAATGACACTGGTGGATCCATGTGTGGTCTCTGAAGAGAGCGCACATTTCAATGACTCTTGTTGTTGTTAGTAAAAAGAACACACATGCAAGGACACAGGTGGATCCATGTGTGGTCTCTGAAGAGAGCACACATGCAATGACACTGGTTGTTGTTACTAAAAAGAACACACATGCAATGATACTGGTGGATCCATAGGTGGAATGTGAAGAGAACACAGATGCAATGACACTAGTGGCTCTATAGGTGGTATGTGAAAAGAACACACATGCAAAATGACTGGTTGTTG
This sequence comes from Avena sativa, assembly GCA_916181665.1. Taxonomy (NCBI): domain Eukaryota; kingdom Viridiplantae; phylum Streptophyta; class Magnoliopsida; order Poales; family Poaceae; genus Avena; species Avena sativa. The sequence goes on from OV702290.1 coordinate 36,694,016, forward strand.
TTACTAAAAAGAACACACATGCAATGACATTGGTGGATCCATGTGTGGTCTCTATAGAGAACACGCATTTCAATGACACTGGTGGATCCATATGTTGTATGTGAAAAGAACACACATGCAATGACACTGGTGGATCCATAGGTGGTATGTGAGAAGAACACACATTTCAATGACTCTAGTTGTTGTTACTAAAAAGAACACACATGCAATGACACTGGTGGATCCATAGGTGGTATGTGAAAAGAACACACATGGAAAATGACTCTGGCTGTTGTTACTAAAAAGAACACACATGCAATGACACTAGTGGATCCATAGCTGTAATGTGAAGAGAACACACATGCAATGACACTGGTGATCCATATGTGGTATGTGAAAAGAACACACATGCAATGACTCTGGTTGTTGTTAGTGAAAAGAACACACATGCAAGGACACTGGTGGATCCATGTGTGGTCTCTGAAGAGAGCACCCATTTCAATGACTCTTGTTGTTGTTAGTAAAAAGAACACACATGCAATGACACTGGTGGATCCATGTGTGGTCTCTGAAGAGAGCACACATGCAATGACACTAGTTGTTGTTACTAAAAAGAACACATGCAATGACACTGGTGGATCCATAGGTGGATTGTGAAGAGAACACACATGCAATGACACTGGTGGATCCATAGGTGGTATGTGAAAAGAACACACATGCAAAATGGCTGGTTGTTGTTACTAAAAAGAACACACATGCAATGACACTGGTGGATCCATGTGTGGTCTCTGTAGAGAACACGCATTTCAATGACACTGGTGGATCCATATGTGGTATGTGAAAAGAACACACATGCAATGACTCTGGTTGTTGTTAGTGAAAAGAACACACATGCAATGACACCGATGGATCTATAGGTGGTATATGAGAAGAACACGCATGCAAAATGACTCTGGTTGTTGTTACTAAAAAGAACACACATGCAATGACACTGGTGGATCCATAGGTGGATTATGAAATGAACACACATGCAATGACACTGGTGGATCCATAGGTGGTATGTGAGAAGAACACACATTTCAATGACTCTGGTTGTTGTTACTAAAAAGAACACACATGCAATGACACTGGTGGATCCATAGGTGGTATGTGAAGAGATCACACATGCAAAATGACTCTGGTTGTTGTTACTAAAAAGAACATACATGCAAAATGACACTAGTGGATCCATGGGTGGAATGTGAAAAGAACACACATGCCATGACACTAGTGGATCCATAGGTGGTATGTGAAAAGAACACAGATGCAAAATGACTCTGGTTGTTGTTACTAAAAAGAACACACATGCAATGACATTGGTGGATCCATTGGTGGATTGTGAAAAGAACAAACATGCAATGACACTAGTAGATCCATATGTGGTACGTGAAAATAACACACATGCAATGACTCTGGTTGTTGTTAGTGAAAAGAACACACATGCAATGACACCGGTGGATCCATGTGTGGTCTCTGAAGAGAGCACACATTTCAATGACTCTTGTTGTTGTTAGTAAAAAGAACACACATGCAATGACACTAGTGGATCCATGTGTGGTCTGTTAAGAGAGCACACATGCAATGACACTGGTTGTTGTAACGAAAAAGAACACATGCAATGAACACTGGTGGATCCATAGGTGGATTGTGAAGAGAACACACATGCAATGACACTGGTGGATCCATAGGTGGTATGTGAAAAGAACACACATGCAAAATGACTGGTTATTGTTATTAAAAAGAACACACATGCAATGACATTGGTGGATCCATAGGTGGAATGTGAAGAGAACACAGATGCAATGACACTAGTGGATCTATAGGTGGTATGTGAAAAGAACACACATGCAAAATGACTGGCTATTGTTATTAAAAAGAACACACATGCAATGAAATTGGTGGATCCATGTGTGGTCTCTATAGAGAACACGCATTTCAATGGCACTGGTGGATCCATATGTGGTATGTGAAAAGAACACACATGCAATGACACTGGTGGATCCATAGGTGGTATGTGAGAAGAACACACATGCAAAATGACTCTGGTTGCTGTTACTAAAAAAACACACATGCAATGACACTGGTGGATCCATAGGTGGATTATGAAATGAACACACATGCAATGACACTATGTGATCCATAGGTGGTATGTGAGAAGAACAGACATTTCAATGACTCTGGTTGTTGTTACGAAAAACAACACACATGCAATGACACTGGTGGATCCATAGTAGGTATGTGAAGAAATCACACATGCAAAATGAATCTGGTTGTTGTTACTAAAAAGAACACACATGTAAAATGACACTGGTGGATCCATAGGTGGTATGTGAGAAGGACACACATTTCAATGACTCTGGTTGTTGTTAGTAAAAAGAACACACATGCAATGACACTAGTGGACCCATAGGTGGTATGTGAAGAGATCACACATGCAAAATGACTCTGGTTGTTGTTACTAAAAAGAACACACATGCAAAATGACACTGGTGGATCCATGGGTGGAATGTGAAAAGAACACACATGCCATGACACTAGTGGATCCATAGGTGGTATGTGAAAAGAACACACATGCAAAATGACTCTGGTTGTTGTTACTAAAAAGAACACACATGCAATGACACTGGTGGATCCATGGGTGGATTGTGAAAAGAACAAACATGCAATGACACTAGCGGATCCATATGTGGTACGTGAGAAGAACACACATGCAATGACTCTGGTTGTTGTTAGTGAAAAGAACACACATGCAATGACACTGGTGGATCCATGTGTGGTCTCTGAAGAGAGAACACATTTCAATGACTCTTGTTGTTGTTAGTAAAAAGAACACACATGCAATGACACTGGTGGATCCATGTGTGGTCTCTGAAAAGAGCACACATGCAATGACACTAGTTGTTGTTACTAAAAAGAACACACTTGCAATGACACTAGTGGATCCATAGGTGGTATGTGAAGAGATAACACATGCAAAATGACTCTGGTTATTGTTACTAAAAAGAGCACACATAAACAATGACACTGGTTGATCCATGGGTGGATTGTGAAAAGAGAACACATGCAATGACACTGGTGGATCCATAGGTGGTATGTGAAAAGAACACATATGCCAAATGACTCTGGTTGTTGTTACTAAAAAGAACACACATGCAATGACACTGGTGGATCCATAGGTGGTATGTGAAGAGAACACACATGCAATGACACTGGTGATCCATAAGTGGTATGTGAAAAGAACACACATGCAATGACTCTGGTTGTTGTTAGTGAAAAGAACACACATGCAATGACACTGGTGGATCCATGTGTGGTCTCTGAAGAGAGCACACATTTCAATGACTCTTGTTGTTGTTAGTAAAAAGAACACACATGCAATGACACTGGTGGATCCATGTGTGGTCTCTGAAGAGAGCACACATGCAAGGACACTAGTTGTTACTAAAAAGAACACATGCAATGACACTGGTGGATCCATAGGTGGATTGTGAAGAGAACACACATGCAATGACACTGGTGGATCCATAGGTGGTATCTGAAAAGAACACACATGCAAAATGGCTGGTTGTTGTTACTAAAAAGAACACACATGCAATGACACTGGTGGATCCATGTGTGGTCTCTGTAGAGAACACGCATTTCAATGACACTGGTGGATCCATATGTGGTATGTGAAAAGAACACACATGCAATGACTCTGGTTGTTGTTTGTGAAAAGAACACACATGCAATGACACTGGTGGATCCATAGGTGGTATGTGAGAAGAAAACACATGCAAAATGACTCTGGTTGTTGTTACTAAAAAGAACACACATGCAATGACACTGGTGGATCCATGGGTGGATTAAGAAATGAACACACATGCAATGACACTGGTGGATCCATAGGTGCTATGTGAGAAGAACACACATTTCAATGACTCTAGTTGTTGTTACTAAATAGAACACACATGCAATGACACTGGTGGATCCATAGGTGGTATGTGAAGAGATCACACATGCAAAATGACTCTGGTTGTTGTTACTAAAAGGAACACACATGCAAAATGACACTGGTGGATCCATGGGTGGATTGTGAAAAGAATACACATGCAATGACACTGGTGGATCCATAGGTGGTATGTCAAAACAACACACATGCAAAATGACTCTGGTTGTTGTTACTAAAAAGAACACACATTCAATGACACTGGTGGATCCATAGGTGGATTATGAAAAGAACACACATGCAATGACACAGGTGGATCCATAGGTGGTATGTGAAAAGAACACACATTTCAATGACTCTTGTTGTTGTTAGTAAAAAGAACACGCATGCAATGACACTGGTAGATCCATGTGTGGTCTCTAAAGAGAGCACACATGCAATGACACTGGTTGTTACTAAAAAGAACACATGCAATGACACTAGTGGATCCATAGGTGGATTGTGAAGAGAACACACATGCAATGACAGTGGTGGATCCATAGGTGGTATGTGAAAACAACACACATGCAAAATGACTGGTTGTTGTTACTAAAAAGAACACACATGCAATGACACTGGTGGATCCATGTGTGGTCTCTATAGAGAACACGCATTTCAATGACACTGGTAGATCCATATGTGGTATGTGAAACGAACACACATGCAATGACTCTGGTTGTTGTTAGTGAAAAGAACACACATGCAATGACACTGGTGGATCCATGTGTGGTCTCTAAAGAGAGCACACAATTCAATGACTCTTGTTGTTGTTAGTAAAAATAACACACATGCAATGACACTGGTGGATCCATAGGTGGATTATGAAATGAACACACATGCAATGACACAGGTGGATCGATAGGTGGTATGTGAAAAGAACACACATGCAAAATGACTCTGGTTGTTGTTACTAAAAAGAACACACATGCAATGACACTGGTGGATCCATAGGTGGTATGTGAAGAGATCACACATGCAAAATGACTTTGGTTGTTGTTACTAAAAAGAACACACATGCAAAATGACACTGGTGGATCCATGGGGGGATTGTGAAAAGAGCACAAATGCAATGACACTGGTGGATCCATAGGTGGTATGTGAAAAGAACACACATGCAAAATGACTCTGGTTGTTGTTACTGAAAAGAACACACATGCAATGACAATGGTGGATCCATAGGTGGTATGTGAAGAGAACACACATGCAATGACACTGGTGATCCATATGTGGTATGTGAAAAGAACACACATGGAATGACACTGGTTGTTGTTACTAAAAAGAACACACATGCAATGACACTAGTGGATCCATAGGTGGATTGTGAAGAGAACACAGATGCAATGACACTGGTTGATCCATAGGTGGTATGTGAAAAGAACACACATGCAAAATGACTGGTTGTTACTAAAATGAACACACATGCAATGACATTGGTGGATCCATGTGTGCTCTCTGTAGAGAACAAGCATTTCAATGACACTGGTGGATCCATATGTGGTATGTGAAATGAACACACATGCAATGACTCTGGTTGTTGTTAGTGAAAAGAACACACATGCAATGACACTGGTGGATCCATAGGTGGTATGTGAGTAGAACACACATGCAAAATGACTCTGGTTGTTGTTACTAAAAAGAACACACATGCAATGACACTGGTGGATCCATAGGTGGATTATGAAATGAACACACATGCAATGACACTGGTGGATCCATAGGTGGTATGTGAGAAGAACACACATTTCAATGACTCTGGTTGTTGTTGCTAAAAAGAACACACATGCAATGACACTAGTGGATCCATAGGTGGTATGTGAAGAGATAACACATGCAAAATGACGCTGGTTATTGTTACTAAAAAGAGCACACATGCAAAATGACACTGGTTGATCCATGGGTGGATTGTGAAAAGAGAACACATGCAATGACACTGGTGGATCCATAGGTGGTATGTGAAAAGAACACACATGCAAGATGACTCTGGTTGTTGTTACTAAAAAGAACCCACATGCAATGAAACTAGTGGATCCATAGGTGGTATGTGAAGAGAACACACATGCAATGACACTGGTGATCCATAAGTGGTATGTGAAAAGAACACACATGCAATGACTCTGGTTGTTGTTAGTGAAAAGAACACACATGCAATGACACTGGTGGATCCATGTGTGGTCTCTGAAGAGAGCACACATTTCAATGACTCTTGTTGTTGTTAGTAAAAAGAACACACATGCAATGACACTGGTGGATCGATGTGTGGTCTCTGAAGAGAGCACACATGCAATGACACTAGTTGTTGTTACTAAAAGAACACATGCAATGACACTGGTGGATCCATAGGTGGATTGTGAAGAGAACACACATGCAATGACACTGGTGGATCCATAGGTGGTATGTGAAAAGAACACACATGCAAAATGGCTGGTTGTTTTTACTAAAAAGAACACACATGCAATGACACTGGTGGATCCATGTGTGGTCTCTGTAGAGAACACGCATTTCAGTGACACTAATGGATCCATATGTGGTATGTGAAAAGAACACACACGCAACGACTCTGGTTGTTGTTAGTGAAAAGAACACACATGCAATGACACTGGTGGATCCATAGGTGGTAAAGAAAACACATGCAAAATGACTCTGGTTGTTGTTACTAAAGAGAACACACATGCAATGACACTGGTGGATCCATAGGTGGATTATGAAATGAACACACATGCAATGACACTGGTGGATCCATAGGTGGTATGTGAGAAGAACACACATTTCAATGACTCTGGTTGTTGTTACTAAATAGAACACACATGCAATGACACTGGTGGATCCATAGGTGGTATGTGAAGAGATCACACATGCAAAATGACTCTGGTTGTTGTTACTAAAAGGAACACACATGCAAAATGACACTGGTGGATCCATGGGTGGATTGTGAAAATAATACACATGCAATGACACTGGTGGATCTATAGGTGGTATGTCAAAACAACACACATGCAAAATGACTCTGGTTGTTGTTACTAAAAAGAACACACATGCAATGACACCGGTGGATCGATAGGTGGTATGTGAAGAGAACACACATGCAATGACACTGGTGATCCATATGTGGTATGTGAAAAGAAGACACATGCAATGACTATGGTTGTTGTTAGTGAAAAGAACACACATGCAATGACACTGGTGGATCCATGTGTGGTCTCTAAAGAGAGCACACATTTCCATGACTCTTGTTGTTGTTAGTAAAAATAACACACATGCAATGACACTGGTGGATCCATGTGTGGTCTCTTAAGAGAGCACACATGCAATGACACAGGTTGTTGTTACTAAAAAGAACACATGCAATGACACTGGTGGATCCATAGGTGGATTGTGAAGAGAACACACATGCAATGGCACTGGTGGATCCATAGGTGGTATGTGAAAAGAACACACATGCAAAATGACTATTGTTGTTACTAAAAAGAACACACATGCAATGACACTGGTGGATCCATGTGTGGTCTCTGTAGAGAACACGCATTTCAATGACACTGGTGGATCCATATGTGGTATTTGAAAAGAACACATGCAATGACTCTGCTTTTTGTTAGTGAAAAGAACACACATGCAATGACACTGGTGGATCCATAGGTGGTATGTGAGAAGAACACACATGCAAAATGACTCTGGTTGTTGTTACTAAAAAGAACACACATGTAATGACACTGGTGGGTCCATAGGTGGATTATGAAATGAACACCCATGCAATGACACTAGTGGATCCATAGGTCGTATGTGAGAAGAACAGACATTTCAATGACTCTGGTTGTTGTTACTAAAAAGAACACACATGCAATGACACTGGTGGATCCATAGTAGGTATGTGAAGAGATCACACATGCAAAATGACTCTGGTTGTTGTTACTAAAAAGAACACACATGCAAAATGACACTGGTGGATCCATAGGTGGTATGTGAGAAGAACACGCATTTCAATGACTCTGGTTGTTGTTAATAAAAAGAACACACATGCAATGACACTGGTGGATCCATAGGTGGTATGTGAAGAGATCACACATGCAAAATGACTCTGGTTGTTGTTACTAAAAAGAACACACATGCAAAATGACACTGGTGGATCCATGGGTGGAATGTGAAAAGAACACACATGCAATGACACTGGTGGATCCATAGGTGGATTATGAAATGAACACACATGCAATGACACTGGTGGATCCATAGGTGGTATGTGAGAAGAACACACATTTCAATGACTCTGGTTGTTGTTACTAAAAAGAACACACATGCAATGACACTGGTGGATCTATAGGTGGTATGTGAACAGATCACACATGCAAAATGACTCTGGTTGTTGTTAGTAAAAAGAACATACATGCAAAATGACACTGGTGGATCCATGGGTGGAATGTGAAAAGAACACACATGCAATGACACTGGTGGATCCATAGGTGGTATGTGAAAACAACACACATGCAAAATGACTCTGGTTGTTGTTACTAAAAAGAACACACATGCAATGACACTGGTGGATCCATGTGTGGATTGTGAAAAGAACACAGATGCAATGACACTAGTGGATCCATATGTGGTACGTGAAAAGAACACACATGCAATGACTCTGCTTGTTGTCAGTGAGAAGAACACACATGCAATGACACTGGTGGATCCATGTGTGGTCTCTGAAGAGAGAACACATTTCAATGACTCTTGTTGTTGTTAGTAAAAAGAACACACATGCAATGACACTGGTGGATCCATGTGTGGTCTCTGAAGAGAGCACACATGCAATGACACTGGTTATTTTTACTAAAAAGAACACATGCAATGACACTGGTGGATCCATAGGTGGATTGTGAAGAGAACACACATGCAATGCCACTGGTGGATCCATAGGTGGTATGTGAAAACAACACACATGCAAAATGACTGGTTGTTGTTACTAAAGAGAACACACATGCAATGACACTGGTGGATCCATGTGTGGTCTCTATAGAGAACACACATTTCAATGACACTGGTGGATCCATATGTGGTATGTGAAACGAACACACATGCAATGACTCTGGTTGTTGTTAGTGAAAAAACACACATGCAATGACACTGGTGGATCCATAGGTGGTATGTGAGAAGAACACCCATGCAAAATGACTCTGATTGTTGTTACTAAAGAGAACACACATGCAATGACACTGGTGGATCCATAGGTGGATTATGAAATGAACACACATGCAATGACACTGGTGGATCCATAGGTGGTATGTGAGAAGAACACACATTTCAATGACTCTGGATGTTGTTACTAAAAAGAACACACATGCAATGACACTGGTGGATCCATAGGTGGTATGTGAAGAGATCACACATGCAAAATGACTCTGGTTGTTGTTACTAAAAAGAACACACATGCAAAATGACACTGGTGGATCCATGGGGGGATTGTGAAAAGAGCACAAATGCAATGACACTGGTGGATCCATAGGTGGTATGTGAAAAGAACACACATGCAAAATGACTTTGGTTGTTGTTACTAAAAAGAACACACATGCAGTGACACTGGTGGATCCATAGGTGGTATGTGAAGAGAACACACATGCAATGACACTAGTGATCCATATGTGGTATGTGAAAAGAACACACATGGAATGACACTGGTTGTTGTTAGTGAAAAGAACACACATGCAATGACACTGGTGGATCCATGTGTGGTCTCTGTAGAGAACACGCATTTCAATGACACTGGTGGATCCATATGTGGTATTTGAAAAGAACACACATGTAATGACTCTGGTTTTTGTTAGTGAAAAGAACACACATGCAATGACACTGGTGGATCCATAGGTGGTATGTGAGAAGAACACACATGCAAAATGACTCTGGTTGTTGTTACTAAAAAGAACACAAATGCAATGACACTGGTGGATCCATAGGTGGATTATGAAATGAACACACATGCAATGACACTAGTGGATCCATAGGTGGTATGTGAGAAGAACAGACATTTCAATGACTCTAGTTGTTGTTACTAAAAAGAACACACATGCAATGATACTGGTGGATCCATAGTAGGTATGTGAAGAGATCACACATGCAAAATGACTCTGGTTGTTGTTACTAAAAAGAACACACATGCAAAATGACACTGGTGGATCCATAGGTGGTATGTGAGAAGAACACACATTTCAATGACTCTGGTTGTTGTTACTAAAAAGTACACACATGCAATGACACTGGTGGATCCATAGGTGGTATGTGAAGAGATCACACATGCAAAATGACTCTGGTTGTTGTTACTAAAAAGAACATACATGCAAAATGACACTGGTGGATCCATGGGTGGAATGTGAAAAGAACACACATGCAATGACACTGGTGGATCCATAGGTGGTATGTGAAAACAACACACATGCAAAATGACTCTGGTTGTTGTTACTAAAAAGAACACACATGCAATGACACTGGTGGATCCATGGGTGGAATGTGAAAAGAACACACATGCAATGACACTGGTGGATCCATAGGTGGATTATGAAATGAACACACATGAAATGACACTGGTGGATCCATAGGTGGTATGTGAGGAGAACACACATTTCAATGACTCTGGTTATTGTTACTAAAAAGAACACACATGCAATGACACTGGTGGATCTATAGGTGGTATGTGAAGAGATCACACATGCAAAATGACTCTGGTTGTTGTTACTAAAAAGAACATACATGCAAAATGACACTGGTGGATCCATGGGTGGAATGTGAAAAGAACACACATGCAATGACACTGGTGGATCCATAGGTGGTATGTGAAAACAACACACATGCAAAATGACTCTGGTTGTTGTTACTAAAAAGAACACACATGCAATGACACTGGTGGATCCATGGGTGGATTGTGAAAAGAACACAGATGCAATGACACTAGTGGATCCATATGTGGTACGTGAAAAGAACACACATGCAATGACTCTGGTTGTTGTTAGTGAAAAGAACACACATGCAATGACACTGGTGGATCCATAGGTGGATTGTGAAGAGAACACACATGCAATGACAGTGGTGGATCCATAGGTGGTATGTGAAAACAACACACATGCAAAATGACTGGTTGTTGTTACTAAAAAGAACACACATGCAATGACACTGGTGGATCCATGTGTGGTCTCTATAGAGAACACATATTTCAATGACACTGGTGGATCCATATGTGGTATGTGAAACGAACACACATGCAATGACTCTTGTTGTTGTTATTTAAAAGAACACACATGCAATGACACTGGTGGATCCATAGGTGGTATGTGAGAAGAACACCCATGCAAAATGACTCTCGTTGTTGTTACTAAAAAGAACACACATGCAATGACACTGGTGGATCCATAGGTGGATTATGAAATGAACACACATGCAATGACACTGGTGGATCCATAGGTGGTATGTGAGAAGAACACACATTTCAATGACTCTGGTTGTCGTTACTAAAAAGAACACACATGTAATGGCACTGGTGGATCCATATGTGGTATGTGATGAGATCACACGTGCAAAATGACTCTGGTTGTTGTTACTAAAAAGAACACACATGCAAAATGACACTGGTGGATCCATGGGGGGATTATGAAAAGAGCACAAATGCAATGACACTGGTGGATCCATAGGTGGTATGTGAAAAGAACACACATGCACAATGACTCTGGTTGTTGTTACTAAAAAGAACACACATGCAATGACACTAGTGGATCCATAGGTGGTATGTGAAGAGAACACACATGCAATGACACTAGTGATCCATATGTGGTATGTGAAAAGAACACACATGCAATGACTCTGGTTGTTGTTAGTGAAAAGAACACACATCCAATGAGACTGGTGGATCCATGTGTGGTCTCTGAAGAGAGCGCACATTTCAATGACTCTTGTTGTTGTTAGTAAAAAGAACACACATGCCATGACACTGGTGGATCCATGTGTGGTCTCTGAAGAGAGCACACATGCAATGACACTGGTTGTTGTTACTAAAAAGAACACACATGCAATGACACTGGTAGATCCATAGGTGGAATGTGAAGAGAACACAGATGCAATGACACTAGTGGATCTATAGGTGGTATGTGAAAAGAACACACATGCAAAATGACTGGTTATTGTTATTAAAAAGAACACACATGCAATGACATTGGTGGATCCATGTGTGGTCTCTATAGAGAACACGCATTTCAATGACACTGGTGGATCCATATGTGGTATGTGAAAAGAACACACATGCAATGACACTGGTGGATCCATAGGTGGTGTGTGAGAAGAACACACATACAAAATGACTCTGGTTGTTGTTACTAAAAAGAACACACATGAAATGACACTGGTGGATCCATAGGTCGATTATGAAATGAACACACATACAATGACACTGGTGGATCCATAGGTGGTATGTGAGAAGAACACACATTTCAATGACTCTGGTTGTTGTTACTCAAAAGAACACACATGCAATGACACTGGTGGATCCATAGGTGGTATGTGAAGAGATCACACATGCAAAATGACTCTGGTTGTTGTTACTAAAAAGAACACACATGCAAAATGACACTGGTGGATCCATGGGTGGATTGTGAAAAGAACACACATGCAATGACACTGGTGGATCCATAGGTGGTATGTGAAAAGAACACACATGCAAAATGACTCTGGTTGTTGTTACTAAAAAGAACACACATGCAATGACACTAGTGGATCCATAGCTGGTATGTGAAGATAACACACATGCAATGACACTGGTGATCCCTATGTGGTATGTGAAAAGAACACACATGCAATGACTCTGGTTGTTGTTAGTGAAAAGAACACATGCAATGACACTGGTGGATCCATGTGTGGTCTCTAAAGAGAGCACACATTTCAATGACTCTTGTTGTTGTTAGTAAAAAGAACACACATGCAATGACACTGGTTGTTGTTACTAAAAAGAACACATGCAATGACACTGGTGGATCCATATGTGGTTTGTGAAAAGAACACACATGCAATGAATCTGGTTGTTGTTAGTGAAAAGAACACACATGCAATGACACTGGTGGATCCATAGGTGGTATGTTAGAAGAACACACATGCAAAATGACTCTGGTTGTTACTAAAAAGAACACACATGCAATGACACTGGTGGATCCATGTGGGGTATCTATAGAGAACACGCATTTCAATGACACAGCTCAATCAACGCAGCCCGCTCCTTCTTGAACAACTTTCGCCAGTACGCGCTCATACACGAGTACCGTGCCATTGCCCTCTTCCTCTCTGACAGCTGGCGGCGGTGCTCCTCGATCTGCCTCGCCAACGCATTGTCGCGCAAGAGCGGTGCGACAGGAACCCCGACGTAGCTGAGCTCGAAGCCGGACGTCAGCCTCGCTAACGGCGGCGCGAGTATGCCGTAGTGGGCAAACATCTAAGCCTCGTGCAAGCTGAGTTTGGGCCTCTCGCTCTCCATGGCGATGAAGGAACACGATCTGATTTTTGGCCCCGAGGTTAACGGGATGAAGGCAAGGACATAGGCCCTGCGTAGTTGCCACGGCCAATCAGTTCGCAGAACAGGATTCTTGCAGATCGCCCTCGCGAAGGACATCACTATTGTCCACGCACCCCGATCCAACGACGCCTAACAATCGGGGATCGGGTCTTCTAGAAGCCCATAGTGGTTGCTGGTTAGTTCTGCGTCCCGATTGTTTGTGGCCAACAGCGGTAGTTGAAAATAATACACATTTCAATGACACTGGTGGATCCATAGGTGGTATGTGAAAAGAACACACATACAAAATGACTCTGGTTGTTGTTACTAAAAAGAACACACATGCAATGACACTGGTGGATCCATGGGTGGATTGTGAAAAGAGCACACATGCAATGACACTGGTGGATCCATATGTGGTATGTGAAAAGAACACACATGCCATGACTCTGGTTGTTGTTAGTGAAAAGAACACACATGCAATGACACTGGTGGATCCATGTGTGGTCTCTGAAGAGAGCAGACATTTCAATGACTCTTGTTGTTGGTAGTAAAAAGAACACACATGCAATGACACTGGTGGATCCGTGTGTGGATTGTGAAAAGAACACAGATGCAATGACACTAGTGGATCCATAGCTGGTATGTGAAAAGAACACACATGCAATGACACTGGTGGATCCATGTGTGGTCTCTGAAGAGAGAACACATTTCAATGACTCTTGTCGTTGTTAGTAAAAAGAACACACATGCAATGACACTGGTGGATCCATGTGTGGTCTCTGAAGAGAGGACACATGCAATGACACTGGTTGTTGTTACTAAAAAGAATACATGCAATGACACTGGTGGATCCATAGGTGGATTGTGAAGAGAACACACATGCAATGACAGTGGTGGATCCATAGGTGGTATGTGAAAACAACACACATGCAAAATGACTGGTTGTTGTTACTAAAAAGAACACACATGCAATGACACTGGTGGATCCATGTGTGGTCTCTATAGAGAACACGCATTTCAATGACACTGGTGGGTCCATATGTGGTATGTGAAACGAACACACATGAAATGACTCTGGTTGTTGTTAGTGAAAAGAACACACATGCAATGACACTCGTGGATCCATAGATGGTATGTGAGAAGAACACCCATGCAAAATGACTCTTATTGTTGTTACTAAAAAGAACACACATGCAATGACACTGGTGGATCCATAGGTGGATTATGAAATGAACACACATGCAACGACACTGGTGGATCCATAGGTGGTATGTGAGAAGAACACACATTTCAATGACTCTGGTTGTTGTTACTAAAAAGAACACACATGCAATGACACTGGTGGATCCATAGGTGGTATGTGAAGAGATCACACATGCAAAATGACTCTGGTTGTTGTTACTAAAAAGAACACACATGCAAAATGACACTGGTGGATCCATGGGGGGATTGTGAAAAGAGCACAAATGCAATGACACTGGTGGATCCATAGGTGGTATGTGAAAAGAACACACATGCAAAATGACTCTGGTTGTTGTTACTAAAAAGAACACACATGCAATGACACTGGTGGATCCATGTGGGGTATCTATAGAGAACACGCATTTCAATGACACAGCTCAATCAACGCAGCCCGCTCCTTCTTGAACAACTTTCGCCAGTACGCGCTCATACACGAGTACCGTGCCATTGCCCTCTTCCTCTCTGACAGCTGGCGGCGGTGCTCCTCGATCTGCCTCGCCAACGCATTGTCGCGCAAGAGCGGTGCGACAGGAACCCCGACGTAGCTGAGCTCGAAGCCGGACGTCAGCCTCGCTAACGGCGGCGCGAGTATGCCGTAGTGGGCAAACATCTAAGCCTCGTGCAAGCTGAGTTTGGGCCTCTCGCTCTCCATGGCGATGAAGGAACACGATCTGATTTTTGGCCCCGAGGTTAACGGGATGAAGGCAAGGACATAGGCCCTGCGTAGTTGCCACGGCCAATCAGTTCGCAGAACAGGATTCTTGCAGATCGCCCTCGCGAAGGACATCACTATTGTCCACGCACCCCGATCCAACGACGCCTAACAATCGGGGATCGGGTCTTCTAGAAGCCCATAGTGGTTGCTGGTTAGTTCTGCGTCCCGATTGTTTGTGGCCAACAGCGGTAGTTGAAAATAATACACATTTCAATGACACTGGTGGATCCATAGGTGGTATGTGAAAAGAACACACATGCAAAATGACTCTGGTTGTTGTTACTAAAAAGAACACACATGCAATGACACTGGTGGATCCATGGGTGGATTGTGAAAAGAGCACACATGCAATGACACTGGTGGATCCATATGTGGTATGTGAAAAGAACACACATGCCATGACTCTGGTTGTTGTTAGTGAAAAGAACACACATGCAATGACACTGGTGGATCCATGTGTGGTCTCTGAAGAGAGCAGACATTTCAATGACTCTTGTTGTTGGTAGTAAAAAGAACACACATGCAATGACACTGGTGGATCCGTGTGTGGATTGTGAAAAGAACACAGATGCAATGACACTAGTGGATCCATAGCTGGTATGTGAAAAGAACACACATGCAATGACACTGGTGGATCCATGTGTGGTCTCTGAAGAGAGAACACATTTCAATGACTCTTGTCGTTGTTAGTAAAAAGAACACACATGCAATGACACTGGTGGATCCATGTGTGGTCTCTGAAGAGAGGACACATGCAATGACACTGGTTGTTGTTACTAAAAAGAATACATGCAATGACACTGGTGGATCCATAGGTGGATTGTGAAGAGAACACACATGCAATGACAGTGGTGGATCCATAGGTGGTATGTGAAAACAACACACATGCAAAATGACTGGTTGTTGTTACTAAAAAGAACACACATGCAATGACACTGGTGGATCCATGTGTGGTCTCTATAGAGAACACGCATTTCAATGACACTGGTGGGTCCATATGTGGTATGTGAAACGAACACACATGAAATGACTCTGGTTGTTGTTAGTGAAAAGAACACACATGCAATGACACTCGTGGATCCATAGATGGTATGTGAGAAGAACACCCATGCAAAATGACTCTGATTGTTGTTACTAAAAAGAACACACATGCAATGACACTGGTGGATCCATAGGTGGATTATGAAATGAACACACATGCAACGACACTGGTGGATCCATAGGTGGTATGTGAGAAGAACACACATTTCAATGACTCTGGTTGTTGTTACTAAAAAGAACACACATGCAATGACACTGGTGGATCCATAGGTGGTATGTGAAGAGATCACACATGCAAAATGACTCTGGTTGTTGTTACTAAAAAGAACACACATGCAAAATGACACTGGTGGATCCATGGGGGGATTGTGAAAAGAGCACAAATGCAATGACACTGGTGGATCCATAGGTGGTATGTGAAAAGAACACACATGCAAAATGACTCTGGTTGTTGTTACTAAAAAGAACACACATGCAATGACACTGGTGGATCCATAGGTGGTATGTGAAGAGAACACACATGCAATGACACTAGTGATCCATATGTGGTATGTGAAAAGAACACACATGGAATGACACTGGTTGTTGTTAGTGAAAAGAACACACATGCAATGACACTGGTGGATCCATGTGTGGTCTCTGTAGAGAACACGCATTTCAATGACACTGGTGGATCCATATGTGATATTTGAAAAGAACACACATGTAATGACTCTGGTTTTTGTTAGTGAAAAGAACACACATGCAAAATGACTCTTGTTGTTGTTACTAAAAAGAACAAACATGTAATGGCACTGGTGGATCCATAGGTGGTATGTGAAGAGATCACACGTGCAAAATGACTCTGGTTGTTGTTACTAAAAAGAACACACATGCAAAATGACACTTGTGGATCCATGGGGGGATTGTGAAAAGAGCACAAATGCAATGACACTTGTGGATCCATAGGTGGTATGTGAAAAGAACACACATGCAAAGTGACTCTGGTTGTTGTTACTAAAAAGAACACACATGCAATGACACTGGTGGATCCATAGATGGTATGTGAAGAGAACACACATGCAATGACACTGGTGATCCATATGTGGTATGTGAAAAGAACACACATGGAATGACACTGGTTGTTGTTAGTGAAAAGAACACACATCCAATGACACTGGTGGATCCATAGGTGGATTGTGAAGAGAACACAGATGCAAAGACACTGGTGGATCCATAGGTGGTATCTGAAGAGAACACACATGCAATGACACTGGTGATCCATTTGTAGTATGTGAAAAGAACACACATGCAATGACCCTGGTTGTTGTTAGTGAAAAGAACGCACATGCAATGACACTGGTGGATCCATGTGTGGTCTCTGAAGAGAGCACACATTTCCATGACTCTTGTTGTTGTTAGTAAAAAGAACACACATGCAATGACACTGGTGGATCCATGTGTGGTCTCTTAAGAGAGGACACATGCAATGACACTGGTTGTTGTTACTAAAAAGAACACATGCAATGACACTGGTGGATCCATAGGTGGATTGTGAAGAGAACACAAATGCAATGACACTGGTGGATCCATAGGTGGTATCTGAAAAGAACACACATGCAAAATGGCTGGTTGTTGTTACTAAAAAGAACACACATGCAATGACACTGGTGGATCCATGTGTGGTCTCTATAGAGAACACGCATTTCAATGACACTGGTGGATCCATATGTGGTATGTGAAACGAACACACATGCAATGACTCTGGTTGTTGTTAGTGAAAAGAACACACATGCAATGACACTGGTGGATCCATAGGTGGTATGTGAGTAGAACACACATGCAAAATGACTCTGGTTGTTGTTACTAAAAAGAACACACATGCAATGACACTGGTGGATCCATAGGTGGATTATGAAATGAACACACATGAAATGACACTGGTGGATCCATAGGTGGTATGTGAGAAGAACACACATTTCAATGACTCTAGTTGTTGTTACTAAAAAGAACACACTTGCAATGACACTAGTGGATCCATAGGTGGTATGTGAAGAGATAACACATGCAAAATGACTCTGGTTATTGTTACTAAAAAGAGCACACATAAACAATGACACTGGTTGATCCATGGGTGGATTGTGAAAAGAGAACACATGCAATGACACTGGTGGATCCATAGGTGGTATGTGAAAAGAACACATATGCAAAATGACTCTGGTTGTTGTTACTAAAAAGAACACACATGCAAAATGACTCTGGTTGTTGTTACTAAAAAGAACACACATGCAATGACACTGGTGGATCCATAGGTGGTATGTGAAGAGATCACACATGCAAAATGACTCTGGTTGTTGTTACTAAAAAGAACAGACATGCAATGACACTGGTGGATCCATAGGTGGTATGTGAAGAGAACACACATGCAATGACACTGGTGATCCATATGTGGTATGTGAAAAGAACACACATGGAATGACACTGGTTGTTGTTACTAAAAAGAACACACATGCAATGACACTAGTGGATCCATATGTGGATTATGAAGAGAACACAGATGCAATGACACTGGTGGATCCATAGGTGGTATGTGAAAAGAACACACATGCAAAATGACTGGTTGTTGTTACTAAAATGAACACACATGCAATGACATTGGTGGATCCATGTGTGCTCTCTGTAGAGAACAAGCATTTCAATGACACTGGTGGATCCATATGTGGTATGTGAAATGAACACACATGCAATGACTCTGGTTGTTGTTAGTGAAAAGAACACACATGCAATGACACTGGTGGATCCATAGGTGGTATGTGAGTAGAACACACATGCAAAATGACTCTGGTTGTTTTTACTAAAAAGAACACACATGCAATGACACTGGTGGATCCATAGGTGGATTATGAAATGAACACACATGCAATGACACTGGTGGATCCATAGGTGCTATGTGAGAAGAACACACATTTCAATGACTCTAGTTGTTGTTACTAAATAGAACACACATGCAATGACACTGGTGGATCCATAGGTGGTATGTGAAGAGATCACACATGCAAAATGACTCTGGTTGTTGTTACTAAAAGGAACACACATGCAAAATGACACTGGTGGATCCATGGGTGGATTGTGAAAAGAATACACATGCAATGACACTGGTGGATCCATAGGTGGTATGTCAAAACAACACACATGCAAAATGACTCTGGTTGTTGTTACTAAAAAGAACACACATTCAATGACACTGCTGGATCCATAGGTGGATTATGAAAAGAACACACATGCAATGACACTTGTGGATCCATAGGTGGTATGTGAAAAGAACACACATTTCAATGACTCTTGTTGTTGTTAGTAAAAAGAACACGCATGCAATGACACTGGTGGATCCATGTGTGGTCTCTGAAGAGAGCACACATGCAATGACACTGGTTGTTGTTACTAAAAAGAACACATGCCATGATACTAGTGGATCCATAGGTGGATTGTGAAGAGAACACACATGCAATGACAGTGGTGGATCCATAGGTGGTATGTGAAAACAACACACATGCAAAATGACTGGTTGTTGTTACTAAAAAGAACACACATGCAATGACACTGGTGGATCCATGTGTGGTCTCTATAGAGAACACGCATTTCAATGACACTGGTGGATCCATATGTGGTATGTGAAACGAACACACATGCAATGACTCTGGTTGTTGTTAGTGAAAAGAACACACATGCAATGACACTGGTGGATCCATGTGTGGTCTCTAAAGAGAGCACACAATTCAATGACTCTTGTTGTTGTTAGTAAAAATAACACACATGCAATGACACTGGTGGATCCATAGGTGGATTATGAAATGAACACACATGCAATGACACAGGTGGATCGATAGGTCGTATGTGAAAAGACCACACATGCAAAATGACTCTGGTTGTTGTTACTAAAAAGAACACACATGCAATGACACTGGTGGATCCATAGGTGGTATGTGAAGAGATCACACATGCAAAATGACTTTGGTTGTTGTTACTAAAAAGAACACACATGCAAAATGACACTGGTGGATCCATGGGGGGATTGTGAAAAGATCACAAATGCAATGACACTGGTGGATCCATAGGTGGTATGTGAAAAGAACACACATGCAAAATGACTCTGGTTGTTGTTACTAAAAAGAACACACATGCAATGACACTGGTGGATCCATAGGTGGTATGTGAAAAGAACACACATGCAATGACACTGGTGATCCATATGTGGTATGTGAAAAGAACACACATGGAATGACACTGGTTGTTGTTACTAAAAAGAACACACATGCAATGACACTAGTGGATCCATAGGTGGATTGTGAAGAGAACACAGATGCAATGACACTGGTGGATCCATACGTGGTATGTGAAAAGAACACACATGCAAAATGACTGGTTGTTGTTACTAAAATGAACACACATGCAATGACATTGGTGGATCCATGTGTGCTCTCTGTAGAGAACAAGCATTTCAATGACACTGGTGGATCCATATGTGGTATGTGAAATGAACACACATGCAATGACTCTGGTTGTTGTTAGTGAAAAGAACACACATGCAATGACACTGGTGGATCCATAGGTGGTATGTGAGTAGAACACACATGCAAAATGACTCTGGTTGTTGTTACTAAAAAGAACACACATGCAATGACACTGGTGGATCCATAGGTGGATTATGAAATGAACACACATGCAATGACACTGGTGGATCCATAGGTGGTATGTGAAAAGAACACACATGCAAAGTGACTCTGGTTGTTGTTACTAAAAAGAACACACATGCAATGACACTGGTGGATCCATAGGTGGTATGTGAAGAGAACACACATGCAAAATGACTCTGGTTATTGTTACTAAAAAGAGCACACATGCAAAATGACACTGGTTGATCCATGGGTGGATTGTGAAAAGAGAACACATGCAATGACACTGGTGGATCCATAGGTGGTATGTGAAAAGAACACACATGCAAAATGACTCTGGTTGTTGTTACTAAAAAGAACACACATGCAATGACACTGGTGGATCCATAGGTGGTATGTGAAGAGAACACACATGCAATGACACTGGTGATCCATAAGTGGTATGTGAAAAGAACACACATGCAATGACTCTGGTTGTTGTTAGTGAAAAGAACACACATCCAATGACACTGGTGGATCCATGTGTGGTCTCTGAAGAGAGCGCACATTTCAATGACTCTTGTTGTTGTTAGTAAAAAGAACACGCATGCAATGACACTGGTGGATCCATGTGTGGTCTCTGAAGAGAGCACACATGCAATGACACTGGTTGTTGTTACTAAAAAGAACACATGCCATGATACTAGTGGATCCATAGGTGGATTGTGAAGAGAACACACATGCAATGACAGTGGTGGATCCATAGGTGGTATGTGAAAACAACACACATGCAAAATGACTGGTTGTTGTTACTAAAAAGAACACACATGCAATGACACTGGTGGATCCATGTGTGGTCTCTATAGAGAACACGCATTTCAATGACACTGGTGGATCCATATGTGGTATGTGAAACGAACACACATGCAATGACTCTGGTTGTTGTTAGTGAAAAGAACACACATGCAATGACACTGGTGGATCCATGAGTGGTCTCTAAAGAGAGCACACAATTCAATGACTCTTGTTGTTGTTAGTAAAAATAACACACATGCAATGACACTGGTGGATCCATAGGTGGATTATGAAATGAACACACATGCAATGACACAGGTGGATCGATAGGTCGTATGTGAAAAGACCACACATGCAAAATGACTCTGGTTGTTGTTACTAAAAAGAACACACATGCAATGACACTGGTGGATCCATAGGTGGTATGTGAAGAGATCACACATGCAAAATGACTTTGGTTGTTGTTACTAAAAAGAACACACATGCAAAATGACACTGGTGGATCCATGGGGGGATTGTGAAAAGAGCACAAATGCAATGACACTGGTGGATCCATAGGTGGTATGTGAAAAGAACACACATGCAAAATGACTCTGGTTGTTGTTACTAAAAAGAACACACATGCAATGACACTGGTGGATCCATAGGTGGTATGTGAAAAGAACACACATGCAATGACACTGGTGATCCATATGTGGTATGTGAAAAGAACACACATGGAATGACACTGGTTGTTGTTACTAAAAAGAATACACATGCAATGACACTAGTGGATCCATAGGTGGATTGTGAAGAGAACACAGATGCAATGACACTGGTGGATCCATACTTGGTATGTGAAAAGAACACACATGCAAAATGACTGGTTGTTGTTACTAAAATGAACACACATGCAATGACATTGGTGGATCCATGTGTGCTCTCTGTAGAGAACAAGCATTTCAATGACACTGGTGGATCCATATGTGGTATGTGAAATGAACACACATGCAATGACTCTGGTTGTTGTTAGTGAAAAGAACACACATGCAATGACACTGGTGGATCCATAGGTGGTATGTGAGTAGAACACACATGCAAAATGACTCTGGTTGTTGTTACTAAAAAGAACACACATGCAATGACACTGGTGGATCCATAGGTGGATTATGAAATGAACACACATGCAATGACACTGGTGGATCCATAGGTGGTATGTGAAAAGAACACACATGCAAAGTGACTCTGGTTGTTGTTACTAAAAAGAACACACATGCAATGACACTGGTGGATCCATAGGTGGTATGTGAAGAGAACACACATGCAAAATGACTCTGGTTATTGTTACTAAAAAGAGCACACATGCAAAATGACACTGGTTGATCCATGGGTGGATTGTGAAAAGAGAACACATGCAATGACACTGGTGGATCCATAGGTGGTATGTGAAAAGAACACACATGCAAAATGACTCTGGTTGTTGTTACTAAAAAGAACACACATGCAATGAGACTGGTGGATCCATAGGTGGTATGTGAAGAGAACACACATGCAATGACACTGGTGATCCATAAGTGGTATGTGAAAAGAACACACATGCAATGACTCTGGTTGTTGTTAGTGAAAAGAACACACATGCAATGACACTGGTGGATCCATGTGTGGTCTCTGAAGAGAGCACACATTTCAATGACTCTTGTTGTTGTTAGTAAAAAGAACACACATGCAATGACACTGGTGGATCGATGTGTGGTCTCTGAAGAGAGCACACATGCAATGACACTAGTTGTTGTTACTAAAAAGAACACATGCAATGACACTGGTGGATCCATAGGTGGATTGTGAAGAGAACACACATGCAATGACACTGGTGGATCCATAGGTGGTATGTGAAAAGAACACACATGCAAAATGGCTGGTTGTTTTTACTAAAAAGAACACACATGCAATGACACTGGTGGATCCATGTGTGGTCTCTATAGAGAACACGCATTTCAATGACACTAATGGATCCATATGTGGTATGTGAAAAGAACACACACGCAATGACTCTGGTTGTTGTTAGTGAAAAGAACACACATGCAATGACACTGGTGGATCCATAGGTGGTAAAGAAAACAAATGCAAAATGACTCTGGTTGTTGTTACTAAAAAGAACACACATGCAATGACACTGGTGGATCCATGTGTGCTCTCTGTAGAGAACAAGCATTTCAATGACACTGGTGGATCCAGATGTGGTATGTGAAATGAACACACATGCAATGACTCTGGTTGTTGTTAGTGAAAAGAACACACATGCAATGACACTGGTGGATCCATAGGTGGTATGTGAGTAGAACACACATGCAAAATGACTCTAGTTGTTGTTACTAAAAAGAACACACATGCAATGACACTGGTGGATCCATAGGTGGATTATGAAATCAACACACATGCAATGACACTGGTGGATCCATAGGTGGTATGTGAGCAGAACACACATTTCAATGACTCTGGTTGTTGTTGCTAAAAAGAACACACATGCAATGACACTAGTGGATCCATAGGTGGTACGTGAAGAGATAACACATGCAAAATGACTCTGGTTATTGTTACTAAAAAGAGCACACATGCAAAATGACACTGGTTGATCCATGGGTGGATTGTGAAAAGAGAACAGATGCAATGACACTGGTGGATCCATAGGTGGTATGTGAAAAGAACACACATGCAAAATGACTCTGGTTGTTGTTACTAAAAAGAACACACATGCAATGACACTGGTGGATCCATAGGTGGTATGTGAAGAGAACACACATGCAATGACACTGGTGATCCATAAGTGGTATGTGAAAAGAACACACATGCAATGACTCTGGTTGTTGTTAGTGAAAAGAACACACATGCAATGACACTGGTGGATCGATGTGTGGTCTCTGAAGAGAGCACACATGCAATGACACTAGTTGTTGTTACTAAAAAGAACACATGCAATGACACTTGTGGATCCATAGGTGGATTGTGAAGAGAACACACATGCAATGACACTGGTGGATCCATAGGTGGTATGTGAAAAGAACACACATGCAAAATGGCTGGTTGTTTTTACTAAAAAGAACACACATGCAATGACACTGGTGGATCCATGTGTGGTCTCTATAGAGATAACGCATTTCAATGACACTAATGGATCCATATGTGGTATGTGAAAAGAACACACACGCAACGACTCTGGTTGTTGTTAGTGAAAAGAACACACATGCAATGACACTGGTGGATCCATAGGTGGTAAAGAAAACAAATGCAAAATGACTCTGGTTGTTGTTACTAAAAAGAACACACATGCAATGACACTGGTGGATCCATAGGTGGATTACGAAATGAACACACATGCAATGACACTGGTGGATCCATAGGTGGTATGTGAGAAGAACACACATTTCAATGACTCTCGTTGTTGTTACTAAATAGAACACACATGCAATGACACTGGTGGATCCATAGGTGGTATGTGAAGAGATCACACATGCAAAATGACTCTGGTTGTTGTTACTAAAAGGAACACACATGCAAAATGACACTGGTGGATCCATGGGTGGATTGTGAAAAGAATACACATGCAATGACACTGGTGGATCTATAGGTGGTATGTCAAAACAACACACATGCAAAATGACTCTGGTTGTTGTTACTAAAAAGAACACACATGCAATGACACTGGTGGATCGATAGGTGGTATGTGAAGAGAACACACATGCAATGACACTGGTGATCCATATGTGGTATGTGAAAAGAAGACACATGCAATGACTCTGGTTGTTGTTAGTGAAAAGAACACACATGCAATGACACTGGTGGATCCATGTGTGGTCTCTGAAGAGAGCACACATTTCCATGACTCTTGTTGTTGTTAGTAAAAAGAACACACATGCAATGACACTGGTGGATCCATGTGTGGTCTCTTAAGAGAGCACACATGCAATGACACAGGTTGTTGTTACTAAAAAGAACACATGCAATGACACTGGTGGATCCATAGGTGGATTGTGAAGAGAACACACATGCAATGGCACTGGTGGATCCATAGGTGGTATGTGAAAAGAACACACATGCAAAATGTCTATTGTTGTTACTAAAAAGAACACACATGCAATGACACTGGTGGATCCATGTGTGGTCTCTTTAGAGAACACGCATTTCAATGACACTGGTGGATCCATATGTGGTATTTGAAAAGAACACATGCATTGACTCTGCTTTTTGTTAGTGAAAAGAACACACATGCAATGACACTGGTGGATCCATAGGTGGTATGTGAGAAGAACACACATGCAAAATGACTCTGGTTGTTGTTACTAAAAAGAACACACATGTAATGACACTGGTGGGTCCATAGGTGGATTATGAAATGAACACCCATGCAATGACACTAGTGGATCCATAGGTGGTATGTGAGAAGAACAGACATTTCAATGACTCTGGTTGTTGTTACTAAAAAGAACACACATGCAATGACACTGGTGGATCCATAGTAGGTATGTGAAGAGATCACACATCCAAAATGACTCTGGTTGTTGTTACTAAAAATAACACACATGCAAAATGACACTGGTGGATCCATAGGTGGTATGTGAGAAGAACACACATTTCAATGACTCTGGTTGTTGTTAATAAAAAGGACACACATGCAATGACACTGGTGGATCCATAGGTGGTATGTGAAGAGATCACACATGCAAAATGACTCTGGTTGTTGTTACTAAAAAGAACACACATGCAAAATGACACTGGTGGATCCATGGGTGGAATGTGAAAAGAACACACATGCAATGACACTGGTGGATCCATAGGTGGATTATGAAATGAACACACATGCAATGACACTGGTGGATCCATAGGTGGTATGTGAGAAGAACACACATTTCAATGACTCTAGTTGTTGTTACTAAAAAGAACACACATGCAATGACACTGGTGGATCTATAGGTGGTATGTGAAGAGATCACACATGCAAAATGACTCTGGTTGTTGTTAGTAAAAATAACATACATGCAAAATGACACTGGTGGATCCATGGGTGGAATGTGAAAAGAACACACATGCAATGACACTGGTGGATCCATAGGTGGTATGTGAAAACAACACACATGCAAAATGACTCTGGTTGTTGTTACTAAAAAGAACACACATGCAATGACACTGGTGGATCCATGTGTGGATTGTGAAAAGAACACAGATGCAATGACACTAGTGGATCCATATGTGGTACGTGAAAAGAACACACATGCAATGACTCTGGTTGTTGTTAGTGAAAAGAACACACATGCAATGACACTGGTGGATCCATGTGTGGTCTCTGAAGAGAGAACACATTTCAATGACTCTTGTTGTTGTTAGTAAAAAGAACACACATGCAATGACACTGGTGGATCCATGTGTGGTCTCTGAAGAGAGCACACATGCAATGACACTGGTTGTTTTTACTAAAAAGAACACATGCAATGACACTGGTGGATCCATAGGTGGATTGTGAAGAGAACACACATGCAATGCCACTGGTGGATCCATAGGTGGTATGTGAAAACAACACACATGCAAAATGACTGGTTGTTGTTACTAAAGAGAACACACATGCAATGACACTGGTGGATCCATGTGTGGTCTCTATAGAGAACACGCATTTCAATGACACTGGTGGATCCATATGTGGTATGTGAAACGAACACACATGCAATGACACTGGTTGTTGTTAGTGAAAAGAACACACA
Source organism: Avena sativa (assembly GCA_916181665.1). NCBI lineage: Eukaryota > Viridiplantae > Streptophyta > Magnoliopsida > Poales > Poaceae > Avena > Avena sativa. Next base: position 36,721,656 of record OV702290.1, read on the forward strand.
TGCAATGGCACTGGTGGATCCATAGGTGGTATGTGCGAAGAACACCCATGCAAAATGACTCTGATTGTTGTTACTAAAAAGAACACAGATGCAATGACACTGGTGGATCCATAGGTGGATTATGAAATGAACACACATGCAATGACACTGGTGGATCCATAGGTGGTATGTGAGAAGAACACACATTTCAATGACTCTGGTTGTTGTAACTAAAAAGAACACACATGCAATGACACTGGTGGATCCATAGGTGGTATGTGAAGAGATCACACATGCAAAATGACTCGGGTTGTTGTTACTAAAAAGAACACACATGCAAAATGACACTGGTGGATCCATGGGGGGATTGTGAAAAGAGCACAAATGCAATGACACTGGTGGATCCATAGGTGGTATGTGAAAAGAACACACATGCAAAATGACTCTGGTTGTTGTTACTAAAAAGAACACACATGCAGTGACACTGGTGGATCCATAGGTGGTATGTGAAGAGAACACACATGCAATGACACTAGTGATCCATATGTGGTATGTGAAAAGAACACACATGGAATGACACTGGTTGTTGTTAGTGAAAAGAACACACATGCAATGACACTGGTGGATCCATGTGTGGTCTCTGTAGAGAACACGCATTTCAATGACACTGCTGGATCCATATGTGGTATTTGAAAAGAACACACATGCAATGACACTGGTGGATCCATAGGTGGTATGTGAGAAGAACACACATGCAAAATGACTCTGGTTGTTGTTACTAAAAAGAACACAAATGCAATGACACTGGTGGATCCATAGGTGGATTATGAAATGAACACACATGCAATGACACTAGTGGATCCATAGGTGGTATGTGAGAAGAACAGACATTTCAATGACTCTAGTTGTTGTTACTAAAAAGAACACACATGCAATGACACTGGTGGTTCCATAGTAGGTATGTGAAGAGATCACACATGCAAAATGACTCTGGTTGTTGTTACTAAAAAGAACACACATGCAAAATGACACTGGTGGATCCATAGGTGGTATGTGAGAAGAACACACATTTCAATGACTCTGGTTGTTGTTACTAAAAAGAACACACATGCAATGACACTGGTGGATCCATAGGTGGTATGTGAAGAGATCACACATGCAAAATGACTCTGGTTGTTGTTACTAAAAATAACACACATGCAAAATGACACTGGTGGATCCATGGGTGGAATGTGAAAAGAACACACATGCAATGACACTAGTGGATCCATAGGTGGATTATGAAATGAACACACATGCAATAACACTGGTGGATCCATAGGTGGTATGTGAGGAGAACACACATTTCAATGACTCTGGTTATTGTTACTAAAAAGAACACACATGCAATGACACTGGTGGATCTATAGGTGGTATGTGAAGAGATCACACATGCAAAATGACTCTGGTTGTTGTTACTAAAAAGAACATACATGCAAAATGACACTGGTGGATCCATGGGTGGAATGTGAAAAGAACACACATGCAATGACACTGGTGGATCCATAGGTGGTATGTGAAAACAACACACATGCAAAATGACTCTGGTTGTTGTTACTAAAAAGAACACACATGCAATGACACTGGTGGATCCATGGGTGGATTGTGAAAAGAACACAAATGCAATGACACTAGTGGATCCATATGTGGTACATGAAAAGAACACACATGCAATGACTCTGGTGGATCCATGTGTGGTCTCTTAAGAGAGCACACATGCAATGACACTGGTTGTTGTTACTAAAAAGAACACATGCAATGACACTGGTGGATCCATAGGTGGATTGTGAAGAGAACACAAATGCAATGACACTGGTGGATCCATAGGTGGTATGTGAAAAGAACACACATGCAAAATGGCTGGTTGTTGTTACTAAAAAGAACACACATGCAATGACACTGGTGGAACCATGTGTGGTCTCTATAGAGAACACGCATTTCAATGACACTGGTGGATCCATATGTGGTATGTGAAACGAACACACATGCAATGACTCTGGTTGTTGTTAGTGAAAAGAACACACATGCAATGACACTGGTGGATCCATAGGTGGTATGTGAGAAGAACACACATGCAAAATGACTCTGGTTGTTATTACTAAAAAGAACACACATGCAATGACACTGGTGGATCCATAGGTGGATTATGAAATGAACACACATGCAATGACACTGGTGGATCCATAGGTGGTATGTGAGAAGAACACACATTTCAATGACTCTGGTTGTTGTTACTAAATAGAACACACATGCAATGACACTGGTGGATCCATAGGTGGTATGTGAAGAGATCACACATGCAAAATGACTCTGGTTGTTGTTACTAAAAGGAACACACATGAAAAATGACACTGGTGGATCCATGGGTGGATTGTGAAAAGAATACACATGCAATGACACTGGTGGATCCATAGGTGGTACGTCAAAACAACACACATGCAAAATGACTCTGGTTGTTGTTACTAAAAAGAACACACATGCAATGACACTGGTGGGTCGATAGGTGGTATGTGAAGAGAACACACATGCAATGACACTGGTGATCCATATGTGGTATGTGAAAAGAACACACATGCAATGACTCTGGTTGTTGTTAGTGAAAAGAACACACATGCAATGACACTGGTGGATCCATGTGTGGAATGTGAAAAGAACACACATGCAATGACACTGGTGGATCCATAGGTGGTATGTGAAAACAAAATACATGAAAAATGACACTGGTTGTTGTTACTAAAAAGAACACAGATGCAATGACACTGGTGGATCCATGGGTGGATTGTGAAAAGAACACAGATGCAATGACACTAGTGTATCCATATGTGGTACGTGAAAAGAACACACATGCAAAATGACTCTGGTTGTTGTTACTAAAAAGAACACACATGCAATGACACTGGTGGATCCATAGGTGGATTATGAAATGAACACACATGCAATGACACTGGTGGATCCATAGGTGGTATGTGAGAAGAACACACATTTCAATGACTCTAGTTGTTGTTACTAAAAAGAACACACATGCAATGACACTGGTGGATCCATAGGTGGTATGTGAAGAGATCACACATTTAAAATGACTCTGGTTGTTGTTACTAAAAAGAACACACATGCAAAATGACACTGGTGGATCCATGTGGGGGATTATGAAAAGAGCACAAATGCATTGACACTGGTGGATCCATAGGTGGTATGTGAAAAGAACACACATGCAAAATGACTCTGGTTGTTGTTACTAAAAACAACACACATGCAATGACACTGCTGGATCCATAGGTGGTATGTGAAGAGAACACACATGCAATGACACTAGTGATCCATATGTGGTATGTGAAAAGAACACACATGCAATGACTCTGGTTGTTGTTAGTGAAAAGAACACACATCCAATGACACTGGTGGATCCATGTGTGGTCTCTGAAGAGAGCGCACATTTCAATGACTCTTGTTGTTGTTAGTAAAAAGAACACACATGCAATGACACTGGTGGATCCATGTGTGGTCTCTGAAGAGAGCACACATGCAATGACACTGGTTGTTGTTACTAAAAAGAACACACATGCAATGACACTGGTGGATCCATAGGTGGAATGTGAAGAGAACACAAATGCAATGACACTAGTGGATCTATAGGTGGTATGTGAAAAGAACACACATGCAAAATGACTGGTTATTGTTATTAAAAAGAACACACATGCAATGACATTGGTGGATCCATGTGTGGTCTCTATAGAGAACACGCATTTCAATGACACTGGTGGATCCATATGTGGTATGTGAAAAGAACACACATGCAATGACACTGGTGGATCCATAGGTGGTATGTGAGAAGAACACACATACAAAATGACTCTGGTTGTTGTTACTAAAAAGAACACACATGAAATGACACTGGTGGATCCATAGGTCGATTATGAAATGAACACACATACAATGACACTAGTGGATCCATAGGTGGTATGTGAGAAGAACACACATTTCAATGACTCTGGTTGTTGTTACTCAAAAGAACACACATGCAATGACACTGGTGGATCCATAGGTGGTATGTGAAGAGATCACACATGCAAAATGACTCTGGTTGTTGTTACTAAAAAGAACACACATGCAAAATGACACTGGTGGATCCATGGGTGGATTGTGAAAAGAACACACATGCAATGACACTGGTGGATCCATAGGTGGTATGTGAAAAGAACACACGTGCAAAATGACTCTGGTTGTTGTTACTAAAAAGAACACACATGCAATGACACTAGTGGATCCATAGCTGGTATGTGAAGATAACACACATGCAATGACACTGGTGATACCTATGTGGTATGTGAAAAGAACACACATGCAATGACTCTGGTTGTTGTTAGTGAAAAGAACACATGCAATGACACTGGTGGATCCATGTGTGGTCTCTAAAGAGAGCACACATTTCAATGACTCTTGTTGTTGTTAGTAAAAAGAACACACATGCAATGACACTGGTTGTTGTTACTAAAAAGAACACATGCAATGACACTGGTGGATCCATATGTGGTTTGTGAAAAGAACACACATGCAATGAATCTGGTTGTTGTTAGTGAAAAGAACACACATGCAATGACACTGGTGGATCCATAGGTGGTATGTTAGAAGAACACACATGCAAAATGACTCTGGTTGTTACTAAAAAGAACACACATGCAATGACACTGGTGGATCCATGTGGGGTCTCTATAGAGAACACGCATTTGAATGACACAGCTCAATCAACGCAGCCCGCTCCTTCTTGAACAACTTTCGCCAGTACGCGCTCATACACGAGTACCGTGCCATTGCCCTCTTCCTCTCTGACAGCTGGCGGCGGTGCTCCTCGATCTGCGTCGCCAACGCATTGTCGCACAAGAGCGGCGCGACAGGAACCCCGACGTAGCTGAGCTCGAAGCCTGACGTCAGCCTCGCTAACGGCGGCGCGAGTATGCCGTAGTGGGCAAACATCTAAGCCTCGTGCAAGCTGAGTTTGGGCCTCTCGCTCTCCATGGCGATGAAGGAACACGATCTGATTTTTGGCCCCGAGGTTAACGGGATGAAGGCAAGGACATAGGCCCAGCGTAGTTATCACGGCCAATCAGTTCGCAGAACAGGATTCTTGCAGATCGCCCTCGCGAAGGACATCACTATTGTCCACGCACCCCGATCCAACGACGCCTAACAATCGGGGATCGGATCTTCTAGAAGCCCATAGAGGTTGCTGGTTAGTTCTGCGTCCCGATTGTTTGTGGCCAACAGCGGTAGTTGAAAATAATACACATTTCAATGACACTGGTGGATCCATAGGTGGTATGTGAAAAGAACACACATGCAAAATGACTCTGGTTGTTGTTACTAAAAAGAACACACATGCAATGACACTGGTGGATCCATGGGTGGATTGTGAAAAGAGCACACATGCAATGACACTGGTGGATCCATATGTGGTATGTGAAAAGAACACACATGCCATGACTCTGGTTGTTGTTAGTGAAAAGAACACACATGCAATGACACTGGTGGATCCATGTGTGGTCTCTGAAGAGAGCAGACATTTCAATGACTCTTGTTGTTGGTAGTAAAAAGAACACACATGCAATGACACTGGTGGATCCGTGTGTGGATTGTGAAAAGAACACAGATGCAATGACACTAGTGGATCCATATGTGGTACGTGAAAAGAACACACATGCAATGACTCTGGTTGTTGTTAGTGAAAAGAACACACATGCAATGACACTGGTGGATCCATGTGTGGTCTCTGAAGAGAGAACACATTTCAATGACTCTTGTTGTTGTTAGTAAAAAGAACACACATGCAATGACACTGGTGGATCCATGTGTGGTCTCTGAAGAGATCACACATGCAATGACACTGGTTGTTGTTACTAAAAAGAATACATGCAATGACACTGGTGGATCCATAGGTGGATTGTGAAGAGAACACACATGCAATGACAGTGGTGGATCCATAGGTGGTATGTGAAAACAACACACATGCAAAATGACTGGTTGTTGTTACTAAAAAGAACACACATGCAATGACACTGGTGGATCCATGTGTGGTCTCTATAGAGAACACACATTTCAATGACACTGGTGGGTCCATATGTAGTATGTGAAACGAACACACATGAAATGACTCTGGTTGTTGTTAGTGAAAAGAACACACATGCAATGACACTGGTGGATCCATAGGTGGTATGTGAGAAGAACACCCATGCAAAATGACTCTGATTGTTGTTACTAAAAAGAACACACATGCAATGACACTGGTGGATCCATAGGTGGATTATGAAATGAACACACATGCAATGACACTGGTGGATCCATAGGTGGTATGTGAGAAGAACACACATTTCAATGACTCTGGTTGTTGTTACTAAAAAGAACACACATGCAATGACACTGGTGGATCCATAGGTGGTATGTGAAGAGATCACACATGCAAAATGACTCTGGTTGTTGTTACTAAAAAGAACACACATGCAAAATGACACTGGTGGATCCATGGGCGGATTGTGAAAAGAGCACAAATGCAATGACACTGGTGGATCCATAGGTGGTATGTGAAAAGAACACACATGCAAAATGACTCTGGTTGTTGTTACTAAAAAGAACACACATGCAATGACACTGGTAGATCCATAGGTGGTATGTGAAGAGAACACACATGCAATGACACTAGTGATCCATATGTGGTATGTGAAAAGAACACACATGGAATGACACTGGTTGTTAGTGAAAAGAACACACATGCAATGACACTGGTGGATCCATGTGTGGTCTCTGTAGAGAACACGCATTTCAATGACACTGGTGGATCCATATGTGGTATTTGAAAAGAACACCCATGTAATGACTCTGGTTTTTGTTAGTGAAAAGAACACACATGCAAAATGACTCTGGTTGTTGTTACTAAAAAGAACACACATGTAATGGCACTGGTGGATCCATAGGTGGTATGTGAAGAGATCACACGTGCAAAATGACTCTGGTTGTTGTTACTAAAAAGAACACACATGCAAAATGACACTTGTGGATCCATGGGGGGATTGTGAAAAGAGCACAAATGCAATGACACTGGTGGATCCATAGGTGGTATGTGAAAAGAACACACATGCAAAGTGACTCTGGTTGTTGTTACTAAAAAGAACACACATGCAATGACACTGGTGGATCCATAGGTGGTATGTGAAGAGAACACACATGCAATGACACTAGTGATCCATATGTGGTATGTGAAAAGAACACACATGGAATGACACAGGTTGTTGTTAGTGAAAAGAACACACGTCCAATGACACTGGTGGATCCATAGGTGGATTGTGAAGAGAACACAGATGCAAAGACACTGGTGGATCCATAGGTGGTATCTGAAGAGAACACACATGCAATGACACTGGTGATCCATATGTAGTATGTGAAAAGAACACACATGCAATGACTCTGGTTGTTGTTAGTGAAAAGAACGCACATGCAATGACACTGGTGGATCCATGTGTGGTCTCTGAAGAGAGCACACATTTCCATGACTCTTGTTGTTGTTAGTAAAAAGAACACACATGCAATGACACTGGTGGATCCATGTGTGGTCTCTTAAGAGAGCACACATGCAATGACACTGGTTGTTGTTACTAAAAAGAACACATGCAATGACACTGGTGGATCCATAGGTGGATTGTGAAGAGAACACAAATGCAATGACACTGGTGGATCCATAGGTGGTATGTGAAAAGAACACACATGCAAAATGGCTGGATGTTGTTACTAAAAAGAACACACATGCAATGACACTGGTGGATCCATGTGTGGTCTCTATAGAGAACACGCATTTCAATGACACTGGTGGATCCATATGTGGTATGTGAAACGAACACACATGCAATGACTCTGGTTGTTGTTAGTGAAAAGAACACACATGCAATGACACTGGTGGATCCATAGGTGGTATGTGAGAAGAACACACATGCAAAATGACTCTGGTTGTTGTTACTAAAAAGAACAAACATGCAATGACACTGGTGGATCCATAGGTGGATTATGAAATGAACACACATGCAATGACACTGGTGGATCCATAGGTGGTATGTGAGAAGAACACACATTTCAATGACTCTGGTTGTTGTTACTAAATAGAACACACATGCAATGACACTGGTGGATCCATAGGCGGTATGTGAAGAGATCACACATGCAAAATGACTCTGGTTGTTGTTACTAAAAGGAACACACATGAATAATGACACTGGTGGATCCATGGGTGGATTGTGAAAAGAATACACATGCAATGCCACTGGTGGATCCATAGGTGGTACGTCAAAACAACACACATGCAAAATGACTCTGGTTGTTTTTTACTAAAAAGAACACACATGCAATGACACTGGTGGATCGATAGGTAGTATGTGAAGAGAACACTCATGCAATGACACTGGTGATCCATATGTGGTATGTGAAAAGAACACACATGCAATGACTCTGGTTGTTGTTAGTGAAAAGAACACACATGCAATGACACTGGTGGATCCATGTGTGGAATGTGAAAAGAACACACATGCAATGACACTGGTGGATCCATAGGTGGTATGTGAAAACAAAACACATGCAAAATGACACTGGTTGTTGTTACTAAAAAGAACACAGATGCAATGACACTGGTGGATCCATGGGTGGATTGTGAAAAGAACACAGATGCAATGACACTAGTGTATCCATATGTGGTACGTGAAAAGAACACACATGCAATGACTCTGGTTGTTGTTAGTGAAAAGAACACACATGCAATGCCACTGGTGGATCCATGTGTGGTCTCTGAAAAGGGAACACATTTCAATGACTCTTGTTGTTGTTAGTAAAAAGAACACACATGCAATGACACTGGTGGATCCATGTGTGGTCTCTGAGGAGAGCACACATGCAATGAAACTAGTTGTTGTTACTGAAAAGAACACATGCAATGACACCGGTGGATCCATAGGTGGATTGTGAAGAGAACACACATGCAATGACAGTGGTGGATCCATAGGTGGTATGTGAAAACAACACACATGCAAAATGACTGGTTGTTGTTACTAAAAAGAACACACATGCAATGACACTGGTGGATACATGTGTGGTCTCTATAGAGAACACGCATTTCAATTACACTAGTGGATCCATATGTGGTATGTGAAACGAACACACATGCAATGACTCTGGTTGTTGTTAGTGAAAAGAACACACATGCAATGACACTGGTGGATCCATAGGTGGTATGTGAGAAGAACACACATGCAAAATGACTCTGGTTGTTGTTACTAAAAAGAACACACATGCAATGACACTGGTGGATCCATAGGTGGATTATGAAATGAACACACATGCAATGACACTGGTGGATCCATAGGTGGTATGTGAGAAGAACACACATTTCAATGACTCTAGTTGTTGTTACTAAAAAGAACACACATGCAATGACACTGGTGGATCCATAGGTGGTATGTGAAGAGATCACACATGCAAAATGACTCTGGTTGTTGTTACTAAAAAGAACACACATGCAAAATGACACTGGTGGATCCATGGGGGGATTATGAAAAGAGCACAAATGCAATGACACCGGTGGATCCATAGGTGGTATGTGAAAAGAACACACATGCAAAATGACTCTGGTTGTTGTTACTAAAAAGAACACACATGCAATGACACTGGTGGATCCATAGGTGGTATGTGAAGAGAACACACATGCAATGACACTAGTGATCCATATGTGGTATGTGGAAAGAACACACATGCAATGACTCTGGTTGTTGTTAGTGAAAAGAACAGACATCCAATGACACTGGTGGATCCATGTGTGGTCTCTGAAGAGAGCGCACATTTCAATGACTCTTGTTGTTGTTAGTAAAAAGAACACACATGCAATGACACTGGTGGATCCATGTGTGGTCTCTGAAGAGAGCACACATGCAATGACACTGGTTGTTGTTACTAAAAAGAACACACATGCAATGACACTGGTGGATCCATAGGTGGAATGTGAAGAGAACACAGATGCAATGACACTAGTGGATCTATAGGTGGTATGTGAAAAGAACACACATGCAAAATGACTGGTTATTGTTATTAAAAAGAACACACATGCAATGACATTGGTGGATCCATGTGTGGTCTCTATAGAGAACACGCATTTCAATGACACTGGTGGATCCATATGTGGTATGTGAAAAGAACACACATGCAATGACACTGGTGGATCCATAGGTGGTATGTGAGAAGAACACACATACAAAATGACTCTGGTTGTTGTTACTAAAAAGAACACACATGAAATGACACTGGTGGATCCATAGGTCGATTATGAAATGAACACACATACAATGACACTGGTGGATCCATAGGTGGTATGTTAGAAGAACACACATTTCAATGACTCTGGTTGTTGTTACTAAAAAGAACACACATGCAATGACACTGGTGGATCCATAGGTGGTATGTGAAGAGATCACGCATGCAAAATGACTCTGGTTGTTGTTACTAAAAAGAACACACATGCAAAATGACACTGGTGGATCCATGGGTGGATTGTGAAAAGAACACACATGCAATGACACTCATGGATCCATAGGTGGTATGTGAAAAGAACACACATGCAAAATGACTCTGGTTGTTGTTACTAAAAAGAACACACATGCAATGACACTAGTGGATCCATAGCTGGTATGTGAAGATAACACACATGCAATGACACTGGTGATCCCTGTGTGGTATGTGAAAAGAACACACATGCAATGACTCTGGTTGTTGTTAGTGAAAAGAACACATGCAATGACACTGGTGGATCCATGTGTGGTCTCTAAAGAGAGCACACATTTCAATGACTCTTGTTGTTGTTAGTAAAAAGAACACACATGCAATGACACTGGTTGTTGTTACTAAAAAGAACACATGCAATGACACTGGTGGATCCATATGTGGTACATGAAAAGAACACACATGCAATGACTCTGGTTGTTGTTAGTGAAAAGAACACACATGCAATGACACTGGTGGATCTATAGGTGGTATGTGAGAAGAACACACATGCAAAATGACTCTGGTTGTTGTTACTAAAAAGAACACACATGCAATGACACTGGTGGATCCATGTGTGGTCTCTGTAGAGAACACGCATTTCAATGACACAGCTCAATCAACGCAGCCCGCTCCTTCTTGAACAACTTTCGCCAGTACGCGCTCATACGCGAGTACCGTGCCATTGCCCTCTTCCTCTCTGACAGCTGGCGGCGGTTCTCCTCGATCTGCCTCGCCAACACATTGTCGCGCAAGAGCGGCGCGACAGGAACCCCGACGTAGCTGAGCTCGAAGCCGGACGTCAGCCTCGCTAACGGCGGCGCGAGTATGTCGTAGTGGGAAAACATCTAAGCCTCGTGCAAGCTGAGTTTGGGCCTCTCGCTCTCCATGGCGATGAAGGAACACGATCTGATTTTTGGCCCCGAGGTTAACGGGATGAAGGCAGGGACATAGGCCCAGCGTAGTTGCCACGGCCAATCAGTTCGCAGAACAGGATTCTTGCAGATCGCCCTCGCGAAGGACATCACTATTGTCCACGCACCCCGATCCAACGACGCTTAACAATCGGGGATCGAGTCTTCTAGAAGCCCATAGCGGTTGCTGGTTAGTTCTGCGTCCCGATTGTTTGTGGCCAACGGCGGTAATTGAAAATAATACACACTTCAATGACACTGGTGGATCCATAGGTGGTATGTGAAAAGAACACACATGCAAAATGACTCTGGTTGTTACTAAAAAGAACACACATGCAATGACACTGGTGGATCCATGGGTGGTATGTGAAGAGAGCACACATGCAATGACACTGGTGGATCCATATGTGGTATGTGAAACGAACACACATGCAATGACTCTGGTTGTTGTTAGTGAAAAGAACACACATGCAATGACACTGGTGGATCCATGTGTGGTCTCTGAAGAGAGCACACATTTCAATGACTCTTGTTGTTGGTAGTAAAAAGAACACACATGCAATGACACTGGTGGATCCATGTGTGGTCTCTGAAGAGAGCACACATGGAATGACACTGGTTGTTGTTACTAAAAATAACACATGCAATGACACTGGTGGATCCATAGGTGGATTGTGAAGAGAACACAGATGCAATGACACTGGTGGATCCATAGGTGGTATGTGAAAAGAACACACATGCAAAATGACTGGTTGTTGTTACTAAAATGAACCCACATGCAATGACATTGGTGGATCCATGTGTGGTCTCTGTACAGAACACGCATTTCAATGACATTGGTGGATCCATATGTGGTATGTGAAAAGAACACACATGCAATGACTCTGGTTGTTGTTAGTGAAAAGAACACACATGCAATGACACTGGTGGATCCATAGGTGGTATGTGAGTAGAACACACATGCAAAATGACTCTGGTTGTTGTTACTAAAAAGAACACACATGCAATGACACTGGTGGATCCATAGGTGGATTATGAAATGAACACACATGCAATGACACTGGTGGATCCATAGGTGGTATGTGATAAGAACACACATTTCAATGACTCTGGTTGTTGTTACTAAAAAGAACACACATGCAATGACACTGGTGGATCCATAGGTGGTATGTGAAGAGATAACACATGCAAAATGACATTGGTTATTGTTACTAAAAAGAGCACACATGCAAAATGACACTGGCTGATCCATGGGTGGATTGTGAAAAGAGAACACATGCAATGACACTGGTGGATCCATAGGTGGTATGTGAAAAGAACACACATGCAAAATGACTCTGGTTGTTGTTACTAAAAAGAACACACATGCAATGACACTGGTGGATCCATAGGTGGTATGTGAAGAGAACACACATGCAATGACACTGGTGATCCATATGTGGTATGTGAAAAGAACACACATGCAATGACTCTGGTTGTTGTTAGTGAGAATAACACACATGCAATGACACTGGTGGATCCATGTGTGGTCTTTGAAGAGAGCACACATTTCAATGACTCTTGTTGTTGTTAGTAAAAAGAACACACATGCAATGACACTGGTGGATCCATGTGTGGTCTCTGAAGACAGCACACATGCAATGACACTAGTTGTTGTTACTAAAAAGAACACATGCAATGAAACTGGTGGATCCATAGGTGGATTCTGAAGAGAACACACATGCAATGACACTGGTGGATCCATAGGTGGTATGTGAAAAGAACACACATGCAAAATGGCTGGTTGTTGTTACTAAAAAGAACACACATGCAATGACACTGGTGGATCCATGTGTGGCCTCTGTAGAGAACACGCATTTCAATGACACTGGTGGATCCATATGTGGTATTTGAAAAGAACACACATGCAATGACTCTGGTTTTTGTTAGTGAAAAGAACACACATGCAATGACACTGGTGGATCCATAGGTGGTATGTGAGTAGAACACACATGCAAAATGACTCTGGTTGTTGTTACTAAAAAGAGCACACATGCAATGACACTGGTGGATCCATAGGTGGATTATGAAATGAACACACATGCAATGACACTGGTGGATCCATAGGTGGTATGTGAGAAGAACACACATTTCAATGACTCTGGTTGTTGTTACTAAAAAGAACACACATGCAATGACACTAGTGGATCCATAGGTGGTATGCGAAGATATAACACATGCAAAATGACTCTGGTTATTGTTACTAAAAAGAGCACACATGCAAAATGACACTGGTTGATCCATGGGTGGATTGTGAAAAGAGAACACATGCAATGACACTAGTGGATCCATAGGTGGTATGTGAAAATAACACACATCCAAAATGACTCTGGTTGTTGTTACTAAAAATAACACACATGCAATGACACTGGTGGATCCATAGGTGGTATGTGAAGAGAACACACATGCAATGACACTGGTGATCCATATGTGGTATGTGAAAAGAACACACATGCAATGACTCTGGTTGTTGTTAGTGAAAAGAACACACATGCAATGACACTGGTGGATCCATGTGTGGTCTCTGAAGAGAGCACACATTTCAATGACTCTCATTGTTGTTAGTAAAAAGAACACACATGCATTGACACTGGTGGATCCATGTGTGGTTTCTGAAGAGAGCACACATGCAATGACACTAGTTGTTGTTACTAAAAATAACACATGCAATGACACTGGTGGGTCCATAGGTTGATTGTGAAGAGAACACACATGCAATGACACTGGTGGATCCATAGGTGGTATGTGAAAAGAACACACATGCAAAATGGCTGGTTGTTACTAAAAAGAACACACATGCAATGACACTGGTGGATCCATAGGTGGATTATGAAATGAACACACATGCAATGACACTAGTGGATCCATAGGTGGTATGTGAGAAGAACACACATTTCAATGACTCTGGTTGTTTTTACTAAAAAGAACACACATGCAATGACAGTGGGGGATCCATAGGTGGTATGTGAAGAGATCACACATGCAAAATGACTCTGGTTGTTGTTACTAAAAGGAACACACATGCAAAATGACACTGGTGGATCCATGGGTGGATTGTGAAAAGAATACACATGCAATGACACTGGTGGATCCATAGGTGGTATGTGAAAACAACACACATGCAAAATGACTCTGGTTGTTACTAAAAACAACACACATGCAATGACACTGGTGGATACATAGGTGGTATTGAAGAGAACACACATGCAATGACACTGGTGATCCATATGTGGTATGTGAAAAGAACACACATGCAATGACTCTGGCTGTTGTTAGTGAAAAGAACACACATGCAATGAAACTGGTGGATCCATGTGTGGTCTCTGAAGAGAGCACACATTTCCATGACTCTTGTTGTTGTTAGTAAAAATAACACGCATGCAATGACACTGGTGGATCCATGTGTGGTCTATTAAGAGAGCACACATGCAATGACACTGGTTATTGTTACTAAAAAGAACACATGCAATGACACTGGTGGATCCATAGGTGGATTGTGAGGAGAACACACATGCAATGACACTGGTTGATCCATAGGTGGTATTCGAAAAGAACACACATGCAAAATGACTGGTTGTTGTTACTAAAAAGAACACACATGCAATGACACTGGTGGATCCATGTGTGGTCTCTGTAGAGAACACGCATTTCAATGACACTGGTGGATCCATATGTGGTATTTGAAAAGAACACACATGCAATGACTCTGGTTTTTGTTAGTGAAAAGAACACACATGCAATGACACTGGTGGATCCATAGGTGGTATGTGAGAAGAACACACATGCAAAATGACTCTAGTTGTTGTTACTAAAAAGAACACACATGCACTGACACTGGTGGATCCATAGGTGGATTACAAAATGAACACACATGCAATGACACTAGTGGATCCATAGGTGGTATGTGAGAAGAACAGACATTTCAATGACTCTAGTTGTTGTTACTAAAAAGAACACACATGCAATGACACTGGTGGATCCATAGTAGGTATGTGAAGAGATCACACATGCAAAATGACTCTGGTTGTTGTTACTAAAAAGAATGCACATGCAAAATGACACTGGTGGATCCATAGGTGGATTGTGAAAAGAGCACAAATGCAATGACATTTGAATGGTACGGGTGGATCCATAGGCGGATTGTGAAAAGAGATTTTCCCTCTCTCTCTGTCACAAATCTCACAAAAGCCCAAACATGTGGAGATCCCAAACATGTGCTCACTCTAGGTGTTATGCCCTGATTGGCTGACAGAGATGTCACGCGGATCGTCTCCACCAACCGTTGATCCCATGTGATCCAACGGGCAGGATAACCCCTCCCTTCTCCACTTTTTTTATGCATGGTCAATCCATGCCACCTCTCTATCCGTGCCACCGATACTAAACCCCCATAAACAAGTGAAAATCCATCTATCTAACTAAAATAAATGATCATATTTCGAAGAAGCCATCGTCTTCGTCTTCCGGTTCGTCCTCGTCTTTGTCAACGCCATGGTCCCCGCCATCGCTGCCGTCGGTGCCCTCCTCTGATGACTCGAAACCGCCCCCTTCCTCTAATAAGAGCGTTATCTCCTCGTCGAAGTCCTCCTCCTCCTCCTGTTCATAGTCCCATGGGTCCACGTCACTCTCCTCCGCTCCTGCCTCCAACTGATCGATGAACGCCTCCTCGTTGGCCGAGTCGGACTCGTCCAAATAGCTATCTCCTCTCTTCTTCCTGGTCTTCTTCTCGTTCCTCTTCTTGTCCGTACTCGCCGGCACAACACGCGCCCCCGTCCTGGCTGCTACTTTGCGCTCGTCCGATGCTGCAGGTACCCCACGCTCCTCCTGCGTGGCCGGTACGAGCTTCGACGTCGCGGTGTCCTCGAGTGCTGATGTCGATGGATCCTGGCGCGGTCGGACACGACGTGCTGCCTCAGCAGGCGACTCACGAGCGTGGACGATGCAGCGAAGAGCCGGGGACGCAGGACGGTCAGTGGACGGCTTGGACCTGCCATTGCCACGGCGAGGGGGCATCGTGCTCGAGGTAGTTGCTCCGAATGGTCGATGGCAGGTACACAGAGTGGGGTGCCGGTATGATCAAGGACGAGCAGCGGTTTCGTGCATCGTGTCCACGCGTGCATTTGTCGATTATCAAAATAAAGAAGAAAGAAGTAATATCTCGCGTACTGAACATAATTTGATCACAACTAAAGTGGCACAGCGTATTCTAGACTCGTAAATATCCCGTGTGTGCCTGTCACGTGGAGTTCGACGGAGTTGGACGTGCCGAC
Organism: Avena sativa; assembly: GCA_916181665.1. NCBI lineage: Eukaryota > Viridiplantae > Streptophyta > Magnoliopsida > Poales > Poaceae > Avena > Avena sativa. The sequence goes on from OV702290.1 coordinate 36,738,454, forward strand.
GTGATCGTGCCGCAATTTCGCCCGTCATTACCCCATCAACACGTGAACACGCACGCAGGATGTGCACGCCGATTCCCGTGACGACCACCCGACTCGCACTCCCCTTATTATATACTAGATTTTGGGCGGCGCTGAAGACCATTGAAGTGTCCATCGCAATAAAGACAAGTCCCATCGATTCCCTACCCCTGCCTCCCTATCTTCTTTGAGAAGGTAGACCATACACGGTGATCTTGTATATTAGTACTAGTACTACTGGACCACGGCTTGTACTCTTTACTCTTCTCCCACACTAATAATCACTATCTCCTTCCTCCTGCCTCTGCCACACTCACCCTACAAGCCATGGCTCCACTGAGGAGGGGGAGAGGCCGGTCGACAATCCTCGCAGAGAAAAGGGAGAGAAATCACCATGAGGCACTTCTTGCTCTACTAGCCGCTCAAGCCCACCCTCTCATCGAGGCCCAATCTCCCCCGACAATGGCGCCGAATGTTCTAGCACACGAGGGCTCCTCCCGGTACGGTCTCCTTATTCTACTTCTTCTCCATCTCCCTCTCCATCATGATCTTAATCAGCTTCTTCTTGTTTTTCTTCTTCTTCTGGCTCTTCCTCTTCTATGTATTACAGGTCGGCCATGGAGCCCGAATCCACCACGACGGAGGCGTTCCAGGACCCGTTCGGCCCCGTTCCATGTCTCAGCGAGGTAGCAAATCTCCACGCTGTTATTTCTCCGAGTTATGATGTGGATTTCTTAGATGTTGTCTGCCCCACATTGATTTTTCTTCTTCTTTTGCGAGTTGTATTTGTTTTCATGAATATGACTGGATTTCCTTAATACCGCTGTTCATAGATTCACTATGGATTTTTTGTGATCAGGATTAGTTTATCGTGGTCATGAATAGATCTCCAGGTCCATTTTTTAACACTGCGGCCAATAGATTCAACGGGGATTTTTTTATCTGTATTAGTATTCACCTGGGACCTGGAGTGTAATTGTAGAATTCCTATTTCAATTAACATGAACGATGCAGCGATCGAAGGCCGAGTACCGTGAGAAGGTGGCCGCGATCAGTTCCAAGATTGACAACCAACATAAGCTTGCACGCTCCCTCACCCAAGCTAATGAGAGCCTACGCAAGCAATTATCTGTGCAGAAGGAGATCTCGCTAGATTTTGCACGTGACGTCGTTAGGCTGCAGAAGGTGCTCGACCGTAACTTGATTAGGCAAGAACAGGTCATCAACATAATCAACGAGCTCACGGAGGAGAAGAAGAATCTCGTGGAAAGGTGCATTCTCTTGCAGGACGAAGTCAACGAGGCTCTCAGAGGACGCGTCGAGGAAACCAAGGCTACCATCCGAGCCTACCATGACAGGAACCGTTGCCTGGATGTAGTCAAGTAGATCAAGGTGGACATGAGCAGAGGGATCATCGTACTCGAGGGTGTTCGGAAAGAGAACGAGGAGCTAAGGGCATGTCTGGAGGCGTACCGGAGCAATGCCCAAGTCTGATTCCCGTTAGCGGGGACACGAATACCAGTTCGTCCTCCTCTCCTTTTGTAATGTTTAGGGTTCAGGGAGCAATGCCCATGTCTGCTTCCCATTATAGGGTGCAATAAGAATCCTAGGGCAACTCCTTATCTATTTGGACATGTGTTGGTGTTCATGTTCATGAATGGACACCATGTTCTCTTTCCATATGTATCTGGACATGGGTTTCTGCATTATGAGTTTGCCACTCTCCCGCTACTATTTGGTGATATTGGGAAAAACCCACAGCACACTAAACTACTGATAAATCTTATTTGTCTTTGAAATTGAAATTATGACAGTGCAACTAGTCGATTCATAAAATGTTGATTAGTCCTAGATTGCTTCTTCCTTGAAATTATGACAGTGCCACTAGTCGATTCAGTTAATTATGGAAACTAACCAGCTTGTCCTGGTAAAGAGGTGAAAGATCGACCAGGACCTGGCGACCTGGCTAAATGACAAGATAGCAATCCAAAGGGAGAAGCAGAATTCCCAGAAACTGGCCTTTGACCAACTGCGCGCTGAATTCGCGGTCCTTTCTAACAAGTGCTAGAAACTGAAGGAGTTAAACGCCGACTAGGCGAAGCTACACATTGAAGGTCGCGCCTCGGCTAGGAAGCAGACGGAGATCATGAAAGGGATCTTGAAGGAAAATCGTATGTCTACGGACAAAATTCTCCAATCCATGACGGAGCGCTGGAACCTATAGCTGAAGCACGACATAGTACTGAAGGAGCTGGCCAATCTTAGGGAGGAAAACAGGCAGCTCTGGGCCAGGCTCGCTTGAACACAACATATGTCTATTTAGTACTGAACTGCCTGGTTTATCCTTTGAAGTGGTGATTTTGTAAGCGTGAACTTAACTCTATGCACGATATGTGTGTTCGTCTGAAATTAGTTTGCTCGAGGATTGAGTTTGGCTTAGTTCATAAAGTGCAACTGCAAGTCTTACAATTAACTAGTTTCAGGCATTGGTACAACATAAATTATTCATCTCGAATTTCCTTTATCCTCTATAGTCTATCCTTTTTCACCCTCGCGCGCCTTCTTCAGTTCCTTCAACAGATCCGCAATGCAGCACTCTAGCTTCTTCTTGTCTTCCCTGAGCTGATCCCTCTCCTTTTCTGCATTATGAATCAGCAACCTGTGACTATCTTGAAGCTTCTTTGCAGTTCCAACAACCAAGCTCCCATCGATTCCGTCAGTTAGCTTTGACTGCAAATTCTCGATTTCTTGTTCCAGCTCCTTATTTCGTACCGACAGCTTATAATTTTTTCAGCTGCATCACTTACATCAGTAAATCTCCCTGACCTTTCCAACTCATACATCTCCCATAACTGTGGCAAACATTTCTTAAGTGCATCTGGCCATTCAAGATCCACCCAGTCTACTGCTTTACACACCGGGCCAACCTAAAAACACACACACTATAGTGTTATGAACATGCACGATACATTTTACTTCATGTCACAGTTGCACATAATGTAAACAAACCTAATTTGTACAGCCCAAAAACCTTCTCCCAGTATTACTGCCTTCGAATGCAACATATCTCCTCAGTTTTAGCCCATGGTCACATGGCACTTCTGCATCGAGATCTAGGCCCTCCCATTCGGAGTCGTAGATCGTCCTTGGTACCTATAGGTAAACGCAAAGTTGAAATCGAACACGATTGCATGCACATCTGGTCGGGCACAGATCGAGTGATTTACCATTGCCTAACCCTAGCCCAAGAAAATAGAGGAACTCACATCGTGGAAGGAATACTCGATGTCAGAGAGAAGGCTGTCGCTGCTCGACTGGTCGTCCTCGCCGTTCAAGGACAGCATGGAGAATGCGACAGCGACGACGACGGCGATGGCGTCAGCAAGAGAGAGAGAGAGAGAGAAAGAGAGAGAGAGAGCAGCCCTTCTACCGATGCAATGATGGCTAAATTGGCATGTTACAATAGTTTAATGGATACCATGCCTTTCCCTGGATTACTGTCTCCTGCCTGATATGGATTCTCTTCACACATTCTCATTTCAAATATTAAACCTGCACTCCCTCCATCCCAATTTCATTGCCTAACGAAAACATACCAGTATATTACATCATCCAAAGAAACAAAATCATGTCAACTACAAGGTACTTATGCATCACTTCTTCAGTCATGGTTCAACAAAACATTACATTATAATCTCCCAACAAACATAACCACAACATGGTTTCACAAAACATCACATTACAATCTCTCAACAAACATAATCACAGAAATAGGTATATTACATCAAATCAAGAAACAAAATCATGTCGACTACAAGGTACTTACACATCACTTGTCCTGTCATGGTTTCACAAAACATTACATTATAGTCTCTCAACAAACAAAATATCAGAAACAAGTACAGTACATCATCTCAAGAAACATAATCATGTCAACTACAATGTATTTATGCATCACTAGTCCAGTCATGGTTTCACAAAACATTACATTACAATGTCCCAACAAACATAATAACTGAAACAACTACGGTACGTCATCTTAAGAAACATAATCATGTCAACTACAATGTACTTATGTCTTATTACAACAACGATGGTTTCAGTGAGTGACATGTCCGAAAATCTCAACAGCTCGCACAGCATTATACCGCAATCTCTCAACAAACATAATCACAGAATCACGCTCTAAATGCAACAACAGTCAATATTACAAATATAGGCAGGAGAACCCCGCGGTCCATATGACAAGCCCAGGGTAGCAGCTCTCATCAGATCTCATCAATGTCGACCACCTCATTCTGTTCAGCCACTACAGGGGCATCTACATCCACTATAACCTGTTCAACAACATCAGAAATGGTACCAAGGAAGAACACCTTCCTGGTTCGCTTATTTCGCCGCATAATATGCATAAGATCTTCAGTATCCAAAACATCTATGAATTGCTGCTTCTTATGATGCCACCACCGGATTTTTGCCATCTGCTTAGGGACAATACTGATTTCCTTACCGATCATGTCTCTCATTTCATCAAGAGTTATGTTTTTGGAATCGACGGTGATCTCCACAGTACATGAAGAAACTGGCTTATTAACTCCCTCATCAAGTTTTGCCATGTATGAATCCACCTCTATGCGTATACTGAACTTATCCAGATCAGCATCTATTGGTCCGTATTCTCTAGGAGTAGAAGCTCTGGCAGCAAGATCTCCATCATCTGCATAGATATCATCAATCATCGCTTCAACTTTCACCTTACGATCAGCTGCACAACACTCCCAAACCATCTGAAGCTCATGGGAGTGCTCAATTTGCTGATAGGTATCATTCATGTTGCGCCACACCAATTTTGTCCTCTGCCTAGAACCCCAGGGAATTCTAGCGGCATATCTACCAGCTGCGAAATAGACACAACCTCTTTGCAATTCACAAGCAGATGCACATCTTGCCCGAACACAACCCTCTCGCAACCAAAATCAAGCTTACAGTGTACTGCTGAACATGAACTGTGAAATCATATAGGTCACTTGTATCAAAATTGTGCCTAATTTGATTAAAAAGGGGAACATTTCAGTTCATTCGATTCTATTATGCCGTAACTAATCAACTTGCAAGATAAGGCATAGATAAGAAAAATTCACCTCTCGCTCTTCTCCCGGGTTTTTTTCTTCGAGATCTGAGTGCTGCATCCGCCCACCAGAGCCAAATAATCCGCCTCCGGCCTTGCTTTTCTCTTCAACCCGCTGCTCGTAGGTACCTTGGGAGCAGAATCCTTGCTGGACTCCTCGCTAACCGGGGCTGAAGACCTCGCCGCAGCTACGCGTTGAGCCCCAGACTTGGGCCCCGACGGACCCTTTTCAGTCGGCGACGTAGCTACAACCTTCACCTTGCAAGACATGCTGGGCCACCGCCGCCGGATTCAGTGTCGAGGGAGGGAGAAAAAAGGTCCTCCACTGCCGGCAGATTTAGGGTCAGGGAAGGGAAGAAAAGGGACCACCGCCGCCGCCGCAGCAAGATTCAGTGTCGAGAGTTAGGAAAGTACAGTAATGGATTTTCCCCTACGACACGTGCATGGTGGCTAAGAAGAGTGACCGGCGAAGGAGAGGCATAGTAGGAACTAGTGTAACGGAATATCCTGACTTAACAGGCGCGATTTGAAAATATTTGGTTTGGCCATCATTCACTCGAAAGACCCCTCTCAGCAATTTGCGCCCCAACTTTTCGAATCACAGTGATAAAAATCAACTTGGGTACCGTGTTGCCTGTCCACCCCAACTTTCGGGCCGCAAAATGATATTCTCTTGATTTGGAGCATCACACTCGTTTGTTACAGAAGAATTTGCATGCACTAGTTGTTGGGTCCGCAGCATAGAAAACAAAAATTTTCCTACGGTGTGAACTACACGCCAAGATCTATCTACTAGGTACAAAGCAACGGGTGGACATACATCCAATGAGAACTTACCCTCGTAAACAACGAGCTTTGTTAACGAGTAGGAACTCGTGGTTGATGTAGTCGTACACTTGCTGATCTCAAGATCGTGAGGAAGTCCGAGCGCCACAACTCAGCAGCGCATCCGCACTCGCACACACGTTCAAGCCACCGGACAACCTCCACCTCCTCGCTCCAGCGATCCAGCTGAAGCAGCAACTCCTTCTAGACGAAATGCCACCGGGAACATGTATCTCGCTAATCCAAGACCATGGGGGAATTATTCTAGAGGGGGAGAGAGATCCTTCACAAGGAGGTGTGAGGATGAAGGAGGGAATGGGTGGCCTTTTATAGGAGGAGGGGGTGCCCCCTCTCTCCATGGCCGGCGCATGGGGGGTGACCCATCACCTCCCCCATTCATGTGGTGGTAACCCCTCCACATTAAAATGCCTCTTCACATTCCCTTTTAAAGTCTCCACTTTAAATGCATTAAATTTCTCCAAATTTAATACTCTCTCATTTAATAAAACGCTTTTTATTAAATTTATTCAGAATTTTGTTAATTACATTAATTAACAAACATTCACATATAGCCCCTTGCAATATTTCAATATCACATGCAGAACCACCTTCTGCCATTTCACCCGAAACAATTTCTGGTTTCTATTGAAACAATTCCTGCGCTTTGCAATTCTTTCGTCTGAAACATATGTGCTCCAAAATGGTGTCCGGTAACTCTTAAGTGTGCCACCCTATGGTTCACGAATAATGCAGACATGATCGAGACCCTTCTCCGATCAATAATCAGCAGCGGGACCTGGAGATCCATACTGACTCCTACACATTCAACGATGACTTCTGTGATCGTGAGAACCTTTAACGCTTGTAACTAAATCCCTTTGTCTCTCGATATATTACATGTCGGAGATTCGATCATCGGTATCTCCATACCTAGTTTGATCTCATTACCGACATGCACTCTTTTCTCGTTCCCGTGATATGACACTCTAGTGATCACATCACTTGCTTATAAGCTATCCTAATGTGATATCACCGAGAGGGCCCAGAGTATATCTATCCGTCATCTGGATTGAAAAATTCCACTCTTGATCCATGAGCCTCAACATAACACCTTCGTAGTACTGAACCCATCTTTATAGTCACCCTGTTATGGTGTGACGTTTGATGTTATCAAGATACTCTTCTGGTGTTAGCAATTAACATGATCTCATGGTCTAAGGATAAAGATTACTTCGTATGATGTTATAGCAATATAAACATAATGACTTGATCGTAATGCTATACTTCGGATGAATGTTCATCACATCATTGCACCAATGGTGTGACCTTGTTATTAACAACATCCAATGTCCATGATCAGGAAACCTTGATCATCTTGTTAATCAACAAGCTAGTCTATAAGAGAGGCATGACTAGGAACCCTTTTTGTTTATTAAACACACATGTATTGATGTTTCCGAATCAATACAATTCTAGCATGTAAAATAAACATCTATCATGTATAAGGAATATATAATAACAACTTTATTATTGCCTCTCAGGGCATATTTCCTTCACTAGTAAGATTCAACCAACAAAATTGAAGCATGTTATGATAGTTCAAATACCTGGTTCAACCACCAAAGCTAGAAAAAATTGCAAGGCGGTACCTATCAGAATCCATGGAATAGATTTGTATGACAACCTAATAGTACCTGGAACCAAAGGTTTAGAAGTAGTACTAGGAATGGATTGGATGTCAAAACATAAAGGATTGATCGACTGTGCCAAGAAAGCGATAACCATGACCAGTAGCTCTGGAGTATCAGTAGAGCATGTATCTGAGACCTTGCCCCGTCAATTCAAATGCAACAAGAGTCTAGCCTAACCAACCCTAGACCAAGTCAGAGTAGTCTGTGATACCCGACGTATTCCCAAATGAATTGCCTAGTATGCCCCTAGATCGGGATATCGAGTTCATTATTAAACTAATTCCTGGAACTGGAACCATAGCCCAGAGACCTTATAGTATGAACCCATCTGAACTAGTGGAGCTGAAGAAGCAACTTGATGCCATGTTGGCAAAAGGTCTGATTCAACCAAGCGCATCGCCATGGAGATCACCTGTTTTGTTTGTGGATAAGAAAGATGGAGGTAACTGTTTGTGTACGGATTACCGGAAGCTGAATGATGTCACCATCAAGGACAAGTACCCACTGCCAAAGATAGAGGATCTGTTTGATCAGTTGACTGGTGCCAGAGTGTTCTCTAAGATTGATCTTAAGACTGGTTATCATCAACTCAAGATTTGTGCAACGGATATTCCAAAGACCGCCTTTACCACCCGATATGGATTATATGAGTATACGGTCATGTCTTTCGGATTAACCAATGCCCTCGCTTATTTCATGAATCTCATGAATAAAATTTTCATGAATTTCCTGGATAAGTTTGTCATTGTTTTTATCAATGATATTCTAATCTATTCAAAGTCAGAAGAAGGCCATGAGCTTCATCTGAGAACCATCCTTGAAACCCTGAGAGAGCATCAGTTGTATGCCAAGTTTAGCAAATGTGAGTTTTGGCTGAAAGAAGTAGGATTCCTCGGACATACTGTGTCGGCATGAGGAGTCTCTGTTAATCCCGCCAAGATCAAAGATGTTGAAGCATGGGAAGCCCCAACCACTCAAACCCAAGTCCCCGCATTTCTCAGATTAGCGGGATATTACCGCAAGTTCGTTGAAGGATTTTCGAGCATCGCAAGACCGATGACCCAATTGTTGAAGAAAGATCAGAAGTTTGAATGGACAGATAAATGTGAAGCAAGTTTTCAAGAGCTCAAGAAGAGATTGATTTCAGCCCCAATCTTAATTATGCCGGATATCAAGAAGCCTTTTGATGTGTATTGTGATGCATCCAAGATTGGTCTCAGATGTGTGTTGATGCAAGAAGGCAAAGTCATAGCATATTTGTCAAGACAACTGAAGCAGCATGAGAAAAACTACCCTACCCATGATCTTGAACTAGCATCTATAGTTTTAGCCTTGAAGACATGGCGTTATTACCTTATGGGTAACCGATGTGAGATTTATTCGGATCACAAGAGTCTGAAGTATATTTTCACCCAGAAGGAGCTAAATATGAGGCAAAGGAGATGGATAGAGTTAATCAAGGATTATGACCTTGACATTCAATATCACCCAGCAAAGCCAATGTGGTAGCAGATGCTCTTAGCAGGTTGCCGTGCAGATTAAACACCATGATCAAAGAAGCACAACCAAGTTTGCATGAAGAATTGGAGCAGTTTAGAACAGAGCTAGTTAGCAAAGGATTTTTAGCTAGCATTGAACTTCAACCCACATTGATTAGTCAGATCAAGGAAGCCCAGAAGGGAAATGAAAGTATCGACGGAATCAAATGTCGTATCGGTACAGGAAAGGTACCCGGATTCACCATGGATGAAGAAAGAGTTTTGTGGTACAAAGGACATATCTGTGTGCCAGCAGATTCGGAGATGAAGCAAGTTATCATGTAGGAAGCTCATGATACTCTTTATTCTATCCACCCCGGGGGAACAAAGATGTATCGGGATTTGAAGGAGCAATTTTGGTGGCACAAGATGAAGAGATAAATCGGAAGCTACATAGCCAAGTGTGATATATGTTAGAGAGTCAAAGCGGAACATCAGAGACCCGCAGGACTTTTGCAACCATTGCAGATTCCGGAATGGAGATGGGATTCCGTCAGAATGGACTTTATCGCCGGTTTGCCTACTTCTAGTAGGGGAAATGACTCTATTTGGGTCATAGTTGATAGACTGTCCAAGGTAGCACATTTTATACCTGTCAAGACAACCTACCAGAGTTCAAAGCTAGCAGAGCTGTACATTGCTAGAATCGTCAGTTTACATGGAACCCCCAAGACCATAGTATCGGATCGAGGAACCCAATTTACCTCAAGATTCTGGCAGAAAGTCCAAGAAGGATTAGGAACCAAGTTGAATTTCAGCATAGCTTATCACCCGCAGACCGATGGACAGACTGAAAGAGTCAACCAAATCTTAGAAGATATGTTGAGATCTTGTGTTCTATAATATGCATCAAAATGGGAAGATTGTCTGCCTTTCGTAGAATTCTCATACAACAATAGTTATCAAGAAAATTTGCAAATGGCCCCATTTGAGTTCTTATATGGAAGGAAGTGTCGTACCCCCTTGAATTGGTCGCAAGTAGGAGAGAGTCAGATTTTCGGACCCGACATCCTACGAGAAGCCGAAGAGAAGGTTCACAAAGTCCATGAGCACCTCAAGCCCACCCAATCCAGACAGAAGATTTATGCTGACAAGAGACGTAGAGACCTGACTTTCAATGTCGGAGATTTTGTGTATCTCAAAGTGTCACCATTGAAGGGAATGCAACATTTTCAGCTGAAAGGAAAGTTAGCTCCCAGATATATTGGACCCTTCAAGATTTTGAATCACCGAGGAGAAGTATCTTATCAACTACAGATTCCAGAGGAGATGTCAGCCATCCATAATGTGTTCCATATCTCGTTACTTCGCAAATGCTTAGAAGTGTCGGAGAAGACTGAAGTGTTCAAGAACATCGATCATCGAGCCATTGATACCAACAAGGATTTGACGTATCGTGAAGTGCCCATTCGTATTTTGGAAGCAGCCTTCAGAACCACCAGGACCCGGAGTATCAAATTTCTCAAGATCCAGTGGAGCAACCATACCGAAGAAGAAGCTACCTGGGAGCGAGAAAATTACATTAGGACTGAGTTTCCAGATCTCTTTAGTTCCTAGTTTTTCTTAAATCTCGGGATGAGATTTTGTTTAAGGAGGGAAGGTTTGTAACACCCAAAAACTTTTAATCAAGATTAGCAAGTTCTAATCACCCAAGTTTAGGGTTAACAAAAAGTTTTATTAATAAAATGAATATTAATGTATGTGTGTTTGCATTAGTATAGAATTGAGTGTATATGCCATGTTTGATTATTCTAAATGATGTGAAATGGTTTTAAGATGAATGCCACATCATCAAGACCATTTACAAACAAAATCCAAAGAGAAAGAAATCAAATAAGAATAAATAATGCAAATGGTCACTTTGACAAAACTAAACCGCTAGGCCACTTTAGGTGTTCCTAGAAGAAGATTTCCAACAGAAACAATTCTACTTTTTTTCACCCCTTGCTAGACCAAGTAGAAATGTATCAAGGCCCACTTTACAAACTTACAAAAACGTCTTTCAAATCTATTTAATGCACATTTGAAAATTGAATCAAGTGTATGTGTTAAGATCCCACTTTTTCAAAAACCTACCAAATCAATTCCCCTTGACCTCTCCAAGCAAACCTAGTCTCTCAAGCTTAATTCAAGTTCACTCAAAAAATTTGAATCAAAAATTCCAAAGTTTCTTTCATGCGGCCATTAACACAAACACTTGGCATGCACAGAATAATCTCTAGCCTAACTTCACAGTTTAAACAATAATCAAACAACCAATTGATCTCCCTCGTAACCCCCTTGTCCCCCTGAATGTCTAGCAGCAGCAGACATGCCCCCCTTCGCCATGGAGAACAGTAGAGCGCCGCCCATTTATGGTCGTCGCCGGCCGACCAAGGCCAGCTCGCACCAGACAGCCACGCACCCATCCAGCATGTCCAGGAGCATTGCCGCAGACTACCGCCACCCCCTATCCAGCCCACGATTGCAGCCCGGCCGTGGACCATCCTAGTCGCGTAGCACACCGCCTCTCTGCACCGTGTCCAGAGCGCGCCAGGGCGCCATGCCCGACCAGCCCCGCCAGCTCGCGCCTTGCCCTCACCGCGCACGCGCATCCTCGCCATGATCACGCCAACCTGGCAGACACCCCCGTTCGCCATCGCGTGACCCGCAGCTGCCGCACGCCGCCGCAAGCAACTCTGCCTCCACGCGGAGCACCACACGCGCCAGACCAAACCACGCCGCCCCTTGTCACGCCTTTAAGTCCATGAGAACCGCCAGGGAGCACCGCACCGTCCGCCTACCTCTGCCCCGACAATAGCCGCCTGTAGCGACGCCACCATCGAGCTCACCGCCGCACCGCTTGGTCCCCTCGCCACGCTATAAAAGGAGGCCACCCCCACCTCCATTCTTCACAACACTCCACTCCCCATTCCTCACTGACCTTCCCTACCTCTCCCCGGAGCAAGGCGAGCACCACCGCGCCAAAATTTCACTGGATCCCGCCGCTACTGGAGGAGAAGGGCGCCAACGATTCCGACCACCTTGATCCTTGCCGTGATCGCGCCTCGCCTCGTCGTTGTCTACCACGTCGTTTGTCCCTGTCGTCGACCCTAGCTGGAGCCCAGGTGAGCCCCATGAGATCCCCACCGCCGTGCTAGCTCTGATTTCTCGTCGGAGCAGTTCGTCGGTGACGATGAACTGCAGCCGTTGATTCGTGTTCTAATCGCACGGTCTAGATGCTTAGATACTGTTTCCCGTTAGCACAGTCGCTGACTGGTGGACCCCCTCTATCATCCACATGCTGCGTTGTGCTCTGCAGCTGGGCCAGCCCGTTAGCTTTCCCGCGCTGGCCCGAAAATTCAAATAATTGATTTTCCTTTTAAGTTGAAATCCTATTTCTGTCCACTTATTCAAAAATCAATTTAGAGAGTTTCAATTAACCAAAATTCATGATTCAAATTTTGTTAGAAAGATAATTAAACTATCTATCCAAGCCCATTGGATTTAAATCATTTGGAGTTAGAGATCATCTATAGTAAAAATAACAAGACAGAGACTTTTCTACATTCAAACATTTTTCAAAAATCAACCATAATAGATTTTGAGTTGATTCCAACTCTCAAAAATCACATTTGACCATACCTATCTAAATATGTCAAAATATCTAGGTTTGCATGCAGTGACTATGGACTAGTACCAAAATAATGCTATTAGGGCATTTCTAGTCACTTTAAATCTATTAAATAATAATCTTAAACTTTATAAAATGTGACCAACCCTTTAAATCACATTCCCATGTATTAGAATATGTGGTGATGACATGTGTCCACATGATCCCATATTCTATTTGGAGAATATTAAATCTTAATTAATTTCAATGAGTAGAAATTACTTTTCTCAAATAAACTAAAGAAAACTAGTTCTTTATTTCATGTGATGATTGTGATGATAATAGATCATCAAGTGTGAGCCTTAGTGTGATGAATAGACTTACTTAAGTATTGTTTGGTGATTGTGTACCTCGTATTCATTTATAGACGATAGTACCGATCAAGTATACGAGGAGGAGGAGTTCTACCCCGAAGAAGACGAAGAAAACTTCAACCACTGCACCAATCAGGGCAAGCTAGATCTATGCAAGATTTAAACTAAGCAAGATGCATTAGGCATGCTTTGGTTATATACTTTTGATTTATACCCATCCCAAGTTTTACATGCAAGATTTACTCTTTTACTTTATCAAAGTTCTTTACTTTAGTATAGATAGCATAAATAGTATATAACTAGACCTATCTAGTTATACTTAGATGTCATTATATGGCATGAGATTGAAGATTAGCACCCCTCATTAGTGAACACTCTTAACTTAGTGGCTAGTGCTAAGCATAAAACTTGATCACTTTAGATGGGAATACTTGGTGAAAAGGATTATGAAAACCTTGGAATGATGCTTCATTCTATTGAAATGTTTTGACATGTCTTATGGACACAAAAGGATTTGATGATGAAAATGTTGAGACATGAGCCTTAGCCCTTTTATAAAAATTTATGGTTGGGTTCGGATGCGATACCATTCCAAGTTTACCATACAACCACAATACCTGAATTGGGGAGGGCTTAGCCTGAAGCTTATATGCCTTAGTATGGGTTCCCTCGCGGAAGAGGTTTGAGATGAGGCTACCTCGTGAGTGTGAATGTCCACCTATGCAGTGCCCATGATGGCAGATGGCCATGGCTGGGAGGCCAAGCTCATAGGGGAGGTGCCTATACTAGTGTGTGTAATTGAAAGGTTATGATTGATTATCTGCATACTAAGTATGATTGGTTCAGGGTTATCCCTGACGGATGTATCGAATTTTGTGGTGAAAGTGTACCTCCTCTACAGAGTGTCAAACTATTCGAATAGCCGCGTCCGCGGTCATGGAAAGTTGGAGTGTCCATACTGTTCCATCGTCAGATGTTTTCAAAATGACTTGTGAAGTGAACTATTATTTTGACTTGACCACAACAGGGTTGTGAATATGAAAGCTAGTTTCTCACTTAAAGTGATTTAAAACCTTTATTTAGTTTTCTTTCCTTCTGAACTTAGTTTAGATAAATCTAGCTTTTCGCAAACAAACCTAGAGCTTAAGATTCCTACTAGAACTACCTTACTTGTTAGTGATAGTTTGCGAGTACTTAAAGAGTACTCATGGCTTTTTCCCTGGCTATTCCTGTGGCTAGACTATGAGGAGGACTATCAGGAAGATGGAAAGCCAGACGGCTATGACAACTAGGATCATCTCCCATCGTCAGCATTGCCTGTGAAACTAAAGATGGAGCCTAGTGCTACGCTTATTATTCCGTTGCTTGTTTGTATTAAGACTGGATCATGAGATCCCTTATTTGTTAAGACCTTATTATGGTTTGTAATGGATGATATACTGTGATATCCAATTTGTTATGTCTCACAAAAATGGTAATCCTGGGATTGTGACGTATGGCATAACAGGCATCTGGGATTAAAAATCCGAGTGTTGACACATTGTCTCTAATGATATTAAACATGGTATCAATATTTCAAATCAAATGGTCAAAGTTCCTAAGAAACCTGTCTCTCCATCTATACAATTTTGGTTTAGGATTGTGTTAAACACAAATTTGGATGTCTAATAAACTTTAGTCCTGGATTTTGTAGAAGAGAATTCTGGCTAGTTGCTTCTTTTGGCAGATCTAGTTTCAAACTTAATGCTCACACTGTTGGGATCATCCTACAAGGATGTTTTGGTGGTTCTTCCAGATTATTCTGAGTGACTGCACTGACAGACAGAGTTTTCAGGTTCTCTGTGGCTTCTATGGTGGTTGGTTTTGAGATTTACAACTCTTGAAAGATTTCTCAATATCTGTTTGAATTGCACATTAATTTATGGGGAAATGTTGGACCTATTTAGTTATTTGAGGAGAGGAAATTTTATCTTGAAACAGATGTTGAGTGACTGTTGTCTCCAGGAAAAAGAAAAAATTCTCTGGTGGTCATTCTAATTTTCAGAGATGGGAACCTAAGTTTGAAAAATTCACAGACAAAAGCGCTGAGTTTGAACCTCAAAGTTTACAACCCAAGGTCACTCAGGCATCAGTTTTTGACAGGTTGTCTCGGTCAGTGGTTGATGATTTTAATTTGGAGGTTTCTCAGGGACATCTAGCCCTAATTTCGACAAGCCTTCTCTCATGCAAATTACTATAGAGAATGATGGATTTTTAATGCTAATAACCGAAATTTAAAGGAGATTAAATCGGTTGAGGAAAATAAATGCACGTTACCAGGGCTCTTACCATTTTGGGAATTCCCTTCTTTTCTAGCACCCAACGGAAATAACTGGCCAGGTCAGACATACCTTACCTAGTTTAAAGCCCAAGGCCTAGCCTCGAAGATTGTGCATGCCTCATGTTTTAAAGATTTCACTAATTCCTCTCTTGATTTTCCTCTGTCCCCTGAGCTTGCCCCTCGTCTTCTCCAGTAACAGTAAACCATGGCTCTGCGTCTCTACAGTCTAGAATTTCCTCTCCTCTCACCACCTCGGAGGCCATGGACAACATCCCTATCAACCCTACTCCTTTTGGTCCAAGAGGTTTTGAGATTTGGTAAGTTTATGGAAGGCTTGGAGTGCAATGAGTGGTCCTCCCTTGCAGAGCTCAAAATAATGAAGATCTTTGCTATTTTATCCATCACTCCAATACCGCAAGGTGAGGTACCTTTTGAAAACATCAGAGGTATCCTGCACTATTTTCTGCATATTGAGAAAAGGGTGGGTTTTAGGGAGATTCAAAAGTGCCCTTTTGGTGAAGATTTTGTCAGGTTCCAAAGTGTTAGTGATAGGGATAATTTTTTAATGAGAAGTCCCCATGTGATTGATGATATTCAAATTTCATTTATAAAACATGTCGAAGGACCTAATTGGAGAAGAGCCAACTTAAATAGAGAGTGTTGGCTTATGTTGGTGGGCCTAAATGCATATTATTGGTCTACTAAAGGTTTAACAGCCATTGTTTGCAAGTATGGCAAACTGCTAATGTGGGAAAAGGATCTTGGTAATATGGGCAGAGTCCTTGTTAAAGTGAGAGTCACTAATCTTACTAACATTCCTAAGAGCATTAGGCTGATTGAAGGGGAAGACTTTGAAGTGGAATCCTGGACTTTCTCTATGGAAATTCTGGGTAGCAACCTGCTAGGAGGGGGACCGCAAGATGAAGATCCTTTTCCTGATGAAGGAGTGGATCCACACCCTCTACCACTGCCACACAATATCCCTTACAATCAAAAATTTCAGCCGCCTGCACCTGTGCCTGACTTAAACATTAATGTGGATAATGAGAATGGTAATGACAATGCTGGATGGCGTGATGGGCATTGGGACTCAGGTAATGGTGCACAGGAAATTGAAGCTCATCCCAATGCTGCCTTCTAGAACCATCTGGATGAAATGGAGCTATATAATGTACAACAAAATGCTCATGTGATTGAGGCACAAAGCAGCATTACCCTCTCTTTGCCCGAATCTGCTGGGACTCTATCTGTTAATGGAAATTATGAAGTGAATTAGTTAGGCAATGCTCAGCCCAGGAGAACATACATATTGTGTCTCAACATAACTTTCAACCTGAGTTGCTGGATCATATCATGATTCTTGGATATGCTGAACATGGGGTTTTGCCTGACTTCATGGTAGAAAATGAGAATATTCAGGTGATTCAGGAGAAACTTGGAGAGATCTCCAAAATATTATTCAATCATATCAGGATGAAAGTGCTAATGATGATGAAGGGATGGATAGTAATGGTTCTGATCCAAATGATGGTGACCTTTTGATCAACAATAATGATCTTGTCCAACCTGAAGTTGCACACCTCCAAATTGGCTTTGTGCACACACATGTTCCTTGTTTTGAATGAAGAGAACATCACTAGCAAATTTTCAGTTGAGGGAATGGTGCTTTGGGAAAAGTACTTTTCTCCTCACCAACAAGTTTGCAGGGAGAGTAACTAGAATAACATATTTGAGATACCTATAAGTTGGTTTAACATTGTCACTTAATGCTCTTGACTTCTGAAAAATTCGATTGGGCAAAATGTTTTTTACGTTCTTCACTATGCGATATTCTCAAGGAGTCACTACATCATGAACAAACTGTTGAATTTATTATCCCTGAAAAATGCCTTTCCAAACAAGCTCCTTCATGTTTATTGGCTGATGTGGAAAAGCAGCATGCTGACCTGCTGGTTCCTAGTACCCAAGGTGGAGACAAATTGATTCCTTTAGCCCCACAGAGAAAAGAAGAGGTTCCTGCCCTCTTGTGGAAACTGAGGTAAGAAGGAGTCCAAGGCTGATTGAGCTTAGTGACGGTTTCAAAAATCATGCTAATTGTTATGACAAGAACTATTTATCTTGCAACTGTGCACCCCCTGATCTTAATCCTAAAGTGGTAAGAAACTTGGCTGTGGATTTTTTGTAAGGTGGATGAGAATGCACTAGGAAATAAACTTACAAAGAAGAGTAAGTTCAATGCAAGGAACAAACCAGTGGTTGAAGCAAATACAAGAGGGCTAAAGCGTCCATAGGGAGTGTAGGATCTACCATTAGCATTGTTATAATTTATGATTAGGATGAATCTGTATCGTCCTTCATGTGCATGTATGTGAAGACCTCCATAATAAGATGATCACAAAAATCCGTCTGTTATTTCATCCCTAATAACCACTGCAATGAACATAAACAAACCACTCTAATCCATCACATTATGGGTTTTCCCATGGATATTAATATGAGCTTAGTGAACCCATTCTAATCCCTGTTACCCACATGAATAGTACATCGGCACATTATGTTACTTAGCACCGTACATATTACCATATGATCAGTGGTAGTTTCCTCTCTAGTCCTAAAGGGAAATATTACATCGTGCACTTCATATAATATCTAGAGAGAAAACTAATACATGCTCATGAACAGAAATTATAGATCATGTTTATTTCACTTTATAATATTGCTAGGGTTTTTCCATATCCCAAAGAACAAGGTAAACTACTCACACATTGAGGTAATCAACAACATGATCATGAATATATGAAATGAATACGAGTAGATGGATGATAAGAAGTGCAAATCCAAAGTACTAATTAGAATTACAATCATTTGGGGGTAATTGAGATGGGAATGGTAATGGTGATGAAGATGAAGCGGTTTGATGATGATGGGGATGATACCTTGGCTTCCACTGATCCGTGCAGCAGCAAGGATGATGTCCTATGCAAGTTCCCCCTCCAGATCCCTTCTAGAGGTGAGGTTTCTGCGTGTTATGGTGTCTCAGTTCCCTCTTTTCGTGGTGGGAGTATTTTACGAGGCGAAGCAGCCACCATATGTTATGGGCGCGCGGTACGAGAAAGGTCCGCCCGTATCGACGCTCATTAAACCTTTTGGAGTTACTGTTCGTGGTGCCTTTTCTGCTAGGTGCATGGTAAATCGTAATAATGACTTTTATTACTTCAAAAATATGATATTTTTGTCCAATATGATAGCTCAAAGTGATATTATCTATAGAATTAAGTTTGGTAAAAAGGAAGCATTCTCAAGCCATGTGAAAGTACGTGTCTATGGCTAGTGGGCCCAAGACAAAAAGATTAAACGAGGTCAGCTTAAAAAAATGAGTAATTAGTCAAGGCCTGCCTGCGGAAAAAACCAAACAAACGTAGTTAGAGCATCTTCAATTTGTTGGACACACAAAAATCCGTTGGTGCAAAAAACGGCTATTATTCAGCACGCCGAGGAAAATTCATGCTCCAACAGACGTCCAAAAATAGGTTGCGCACAAAACAATTTAGGGCACGCACACAAAAAGCCTAATCCTTTCACTTCAAATTTGGTGTGCTGGCTGATACATTGCAAATGTATCTATAATTTTTGATGTACCATGCTTGGTTCTATCCACTTTCTTGTGTTTTGTTCCAACTTTGGAGTACTTTTCATATGATTTCTTGGACGAACCTATTAACAAGAGCCACAGTGCCAGCTGCCTATTTTCTGCTGTTTTTGGTTCCAGGAAAGTCAGAAAATGAATATTCTCGGAATTGGACGGGACAAAAGCCAAAGTGCCTATTTTTTTGGAAGTCATCAAGTCCCAAAATACGAGACGGAGAGGGGCCAGAGGGCGGCCACACCACCTGGCCGCGCGGCCAGGCCTGGCCCGTGCCAGGGGGTGGTGTGGCCAGCCCAGGCACCCCCTCGGCCTATCCTTCTGCCTATATATTGCCCTCGGGACGAAAACCCTAAGTGCCCAATCAAAAATCCACGAAAGAGTCTGTAGCCGCCGTCATCTCCATCCCTAGATCGGGAGGGATCTGAAGCTCTTCCCGGCACCCTGCCGGAGAGGGGAATTCACCCTGGAGGCCTTCTTCATCACCATGCAAGCCTCCGGTGTGATGCGTGAGTAGTTCATCCTTGGACTACGGGTCCATGTAGTAGCTAGATGGCTGGTTCTCCTCCTTTGTGCTTTCATGTCTAGATCTTGTGAGCTCCATTCATGATCAAGATCATCTATTTGTAATTCTGCATGTTGTGTTTGCGGGGATCTGATGGATATTGAGATGCTATTTCAAATTGATTATTGATTCTATCATGTCTTTGTTATTTGTGATCTTGCATGCTTTCCGTTGTTAGTAGCTATCTTGTCCGAGTAGATGCTAGCAACTCCAAGAGTTAGTATTTATGCTCGATAGTGGGTTCATGCCTCTGGTAATCTGGGGAAGTGACAGAAATCTCTAAGGTACTAGATGTGTTGTTGCTACTAGGGAGAAAACAACAATCCTTTGTTCATAGAACAATCGTATTATTTACTTTACACGCAATTCATAAAGTAATAATCTGTTGCTTGCAACTTAATACTAGAGGGGGTTCGGATGATAACCTGAAGGTGGATTATTAGTCATAGATGCAGTTGGATGGCGGTCTATGTATAATGTTGTAATGCCTAATCAAGTCTCAAAGGAGTCAAGATGATTAGTATATGCATGTATTGCTTTCTCGGTGTTTGTCAATTGCCCCGTAATTTGTTCACCCAGCATGTTATCTATCTAAGGAGAGCCACCTCTAGTAAACTATGGATCCCGGTCCTTGTCTTTTACATTCAATCTACAATCTTTTACTGCTTTGTGTTTACCTTCTGCAAACTATTACTTCTTTCCATTCGATACGTTTAATCCTTTGTTTTCCGCAAAACACGGTGAGATTGACAACCTCATCGCAAGTTGGGGACAAAGTTCTGTGGTTGTGTTGTGCAGGTCTCCATGTTTCCACTAGCACCGGTAGTGCGCCCTGCCAAGGCTCAGCTAGCAACACCTTTGGGGTGTTTCCTTGCTCCTACTGGTTCAATTAAACCTTTGTTTCATAACTGAGGGAAACTTGTTGCTGTGCTCATCATACATTCCTCTTAGGGTTCCCAACGAGCTCTACATCAACACCGTCATCAAGCATTTTTCTGGGCGCCGTGCACTGAGCCATCAAGCATTTTTCTGGCGCCGTTGCCAGGGAGTCAATGACATCTTCACAAGGGGAGTCCCTCATAACCAATCTCTTTACTTTGTTATTTTTGTTTTGCTTAGTTTCTTTTTTCTTTGTTTGCTTGTTTTGTTATAAAAAACACAAAAAAAAATTAGTTTTACTAGTTTGCTTTCTTATTTCAAAAACACAAAAAAAATAGTTCTACTAGTTTGTTTTATAATTTCAAAAACACAAAAAAATTAGTTGAGTTGCCACTATGTCTAGCCTTGCTCCAATCACTATGTCACCCAAGGAAATGATTTTCACTTTTAAACAAGGAATTGAGGAAAGTTTTAAGGAAGCTTGGTCTAGAATCTCTGATCTACATGAAAAAACTGAGCCTAAAATGACTCAAAGCTTGTTCCTTAGCAGTTTTTACCTTGGGATTGCTCTTTGCTATAGATATGCCTTAGATGCTGTTGTGGGACGAGATTTCCTCCATTGTAATGAAGATGAAGCTATTAATGCTATAAAGAAGTTGATCCTCACTTACAACATGCCTAGCCAAACTGATATTTCTTGCGCAAAAATATTTGCTAGGTTGAACACTCTTGAGGCTAGCACTACTAGCTTAGAAAGTTGCTATAATACGCTTAGGGAGCACCACAATTATGTTCCAATAAATTCAGAACCATCAAAGTGGCTCCCTACAGTAAAGATTGAGATAAACACTGAAACTTTTCAAGCTCGATGTGATATCATGTCTGAATTTTGTCTTATGCCCAAAGATATTTATAAATCTCTGAATACTTGGGGGCTCACTGAAGGAGGAAAAGAAATATCTCTTGCTGATAATACTACCATATTACCTCTTGGAATAGCTGAAGGAGTGTCTACAAAGATCCTTGGGAAAATGATTTCTATTGATTATCTTGTTATTGAATGTGCAGGAAAAGGACAAATTACACTTGGAAGGTCCCTATTAGAACTCCTTGGAGCAATAATAGATGTGGGAAAGGGTACCATGTACCTTTCTTATCCACCAAACAATCATATTTTCCCCAAGTTTAAGAATAAAAGTAAGAGAGGTAAGGGCAAGAAATTTGGTCTTAATGCTTCTTCATTTGAGAACACTTAATTCTTTCTTTGCTTCTTATGCCTAACTTAAAGGCGTTAAAGAAAAGTACTTATTGGGACATAACCTAAAAGTTTTAGATGAGACTTGGAAGCTATTACCTCTGTAATAACCTCTCCTTATCCTTTTTATTTGCTTTTTGTGCCAAGAGTAAACTCTAATGAGAGAGAAGTAATGATTGGGAAAGTTGCTGTCCTGAAACAGATTTTTGTGCTTCACCGTAAAAAATCGTGAGAGAGCTCTGTATGTTGGATTGAGCTGTAAGGTTTTGTGCTTCTTCCCCAGGTTGTTATCTAACTTTCTTTAGTTCAACACTTTTTGATTTGACCAACATAAGGTCTTCGACAAAATTCGTCTTTACATGCTGGTCTGTTTTGACAGATTTCTGCCATTTTCTGCATTTGCTTCTTGTTGGTTCCTTTTTGAGTTCTTTTGGGGAATTGAGCTTTTTGAGGGAAGTGCTACAGTAGCTAGTGTTCTAATGGAAGTTTATTTGGTGTTAGAACTGAACCTTAAGACTTATTTATCTTGAGTGCACTAATGTTGCTAATAAAGATTGTGTGAAGTTTTGTATGAAGGAAAAATTTCAGGTGTATGGAAGGAATGAGTAATGAGATGAAGGATGGACTAAAGCTCAAGCTTGGGGATGCCACACGTGTCACCCCAAGAAATATCCAAGAAGTACAAGCGTCAAAGCTTGGGGATACCCAAGGCATTCCCTTCTTCATCAATAAAAATTCCAGGTTTCTTCCAAACGCTTCATTTTTATTGTTTCACGCATAGTTGTGTTGTTATTGGAGCGTCTTCTTTTCGTTTTCGTTTTGGTTTTTTGTTTGCTTTTGTTTGCTTAGTTTGCTGAATAAATTGGTTGTACCCTCTCTTTCATACATTGGTTTGCAAATAGTTTAGTTTGGTTTGGAAAAGAGTAGGAAAGTTCATGCTTATGTGGTAAAAAGAGCTTGTTTTTGACTGTGGCCTATACTTTGTCATGCCATGATTGATATTGTTTTGTCTTTATGCTTAGTATTCTTTGCTGTAGCATGACTTGTTATAAACAATTGAGATTGCTTAATGTGCCTTGGATGAATCATGCGTTGTTTTAGCATATTAAAGCATACTATAGTGGTATTCTCCTTTGATGCTTTATTTGGGTTGACTTGGCGCATGCTCACACCATGTTATGACTATCTCCAGTCACCATAGCCTTTATGATCCTTTAGTTTTCAACTTGTAGTATCACCTTATGCTTTGATCAATGATGTTTTGTCGCTCTGCATAATTATGGCCATTATTGCTCTCTTAGTTTGTCGCTCCCAGTCTTTTGCTAGCCTCCACAACCAAGTATGAGTTCCACTCATGCATCCAACTCCCTAAACCAACTTATTCCAAATAGTCCACCATACCTACCTACTAGCTTATGCTATTCCAAGTATATTCATGTTTTTGTTTACCTTCCAAATTAAACTTGTTATGATAAAACTAGTGATTAAAGCTCTCACGAACTTGATGGCACGCTTTACTTTTTGCATCTAATAAACTTGAACCATTGGGTCCTTCTTTGTTGCGTATATGCTTGCGCTTTATAAGTTGAAATTAGCAGAAGCATGTTTCATGGGGAACGCTTTCAACATTGCACTTGTACTCTGTACCCCGTTGATATCATGTTCTTTTGCTTACGGATCCCGGAGGTGTGAAATAAAAGTGGAAGTTGTAAGATCATGGAGTTTGTATGTGTGTTAGAGAAACGCCTGGGCCGCTAGCCTAAGCCATGCCTAATCATGGTGGAAACTTGCGACATCACCATAATGAGCACTCTATGAAGAATCCTCAATAAAAACCTATGCAAATAGCAAATAAAAAGATCGCTGAGATGCTCATTGTCTGCTTGCCTTGTCATTTTGATTATGGGAAAGCTCCCGTATCATGTGCAAGGGGTACCCCGTTGGCGGTTCTTAATGATACACATATACTTACAATGACAAGAGCTTACTCGTGACTGAAGTTGAGTAGCATGAGGATCGGTCTTCGTAAGTAAGGGGCATGAGATTTCGGTTTATAACTTGTCAAGCATATCCTCTTAGTTGTGTCACTTTAACCTTAATCACCTTAAAGATGCTTATGATAGGGGCAATGAGAGCTGAAAGCTATAAGTACCATAATTTTTGGAAGATCTTTATGAGACTTGAATCCCTACTTCCTTTTATAAAAAGGCCTTTCTTCCACCATTATATTGAGTCTCCACCTTCTATCTTTATGCACCTACTTTGAGAGCATAGTGGCCATTCTTAGTTCTATGTGCATTGTCCCAAGACTAGTTGATTGATGCATAACTTGATATTGCTTGTTTTAAACTATTGTATCTAGTCACTCTTATGAACTTTGAAGGTGTCCTATGCATTTATATTTGCTACTCTATTGAGGGACAAGTTGAATACTATTATGCTATGTTTTCTTTATGTGAAACAAACAAACGTCTTGTAAAGCATTGTTATTCATGAATCTTTTGTTTGTGCCTTTTCATGTTGAATCATAGTTTCTTTTGCTTATTGCTAGAACTTTGTCTTTCATGTTATGATGGAAGTACTATGATCCCAGCTTTGAATGTTTTACAAATACTTTGATCAAGTTTATGATGGTGCATGTCACCTCAAAAAATTTCTTTCTTTTTATCACTTACCTACTCGAGGACGAGCAGGAGTTAAGCTTGGGGATGTTGATACATTGCAAATGTATCTATAATTTTTGATGTTCCATGCTTGGTTTTATCCACTTTCTTGTGTTTTGTTCCAACTTTGGAGTACTTTTCATATGATTTCTTGGACTAACCTATTAACAAGAGCCACAGTGCCAGCTGCCTGTTTTCTGCTGTTTTTGGTTCCAGGAAAGTCAGAAAATGAATATTCTCGGAATTGGACAGGACAAAATACAAAGTGCCTATTTTTTCGGAAGTCATCAAGTGCCAGAATACGAGACGGAGAGGGGCCAGAGGGCGGCCACACCACCTGGTCGCGTGACCAGGCCTAGCCCGCTCCAGGGGTTGGTGTGGCCAGCCTAGGCACCCCCTCGGCCTCTCCTTCCGCCTATATATTGCCCTCGGGACGAAAACCCTAAGTGCCCGATCAAAAATCCACGAAAGAGTCTGTAGCCGCCATCATCTCCATACCTAGATCGGGAGGGATCTGAAGCTCTTCCCGGCACCCTGCCGGAGAGGGGAATTCACCCTGGAGGCCTTCTTTATCACCATGCAAGCCTCCGGTGTATTGCGTGAGTAGTTCATCCTTGGACTACGGGTCCATGTAGTAGCAAGATGGCTGGTTCTCCTCCTTTGTGCTTTCATGTCTAGATCTTGTGAGCTCCATTCATGATCAAGATCATCTATTTATAATTATGCATGTTGTGTTTGCGGGGATCTGATGGTTATTGAGATGCTATTTCAGATTGATTATTGATTCTATCATGTCTTTGTTATTTGTGATCTTGCATGCTTTCTGTTGTTAGTAGCTATCTTGGCCGAGTAGATGCTAGCAACTCCAAGAGTTAGTATTTATGCTCGATAGTGGGTTCATGCCTCTGGTAATCTGGGGAAGTGACAGAAATCTCTAAGGTACTAGATGTGTTGTTTCTACTAGGGAGAAAACAACAATCATTTATTCATAGAAGAATCATATTGTTTACTTTACACGCAATTCGTAAAGCAATAATATGTTGCTTGCAACTTAATACTGCAGGGGGTTCGGATGATAACCTGAAGGTGGATTATTAGTCATAGATGCAGTTGGATGGCGGTCTATGTTTAATGTTGTAATGCCCAATCAAGTCTCAAAGGAGTCAAGATGATTAGTATATGCATGTATTGCTTTCTCGGTGTTTGTCAATTGCCCCACTGTAATTTGTTCACCCAGCATGTTATCTATCTAAGGAGAGCCACCTCTAGTGAACTATGGATCCCGGTCCTTGTCTTTTACATTCAATCTACAATCTTCTACTGCTTTGTGTTTACTTTCTGCAAACTATTACTTCTTTCCATTTGATACGTTTAATCCTTTGTTTTCCGCAAAACATGGTGAGATTGACAACCTCATCGCAAGTTGGAGACAAAGTTCTGTGGTTGTATTGTGCAGGTCTCCACGTTGCTACTAGAACTGGTAGTGCGCCCTGCCAAGGCTCAGCAAGCAACACCTTTGGGGTGTTTCCTTGCTCCTACTGGTTCGATTAAACCTTGGTTTCATAACTGAGGGAAACTTGCTGCTATGCTCATCATACCTTCCTCTTGGGGTTCCCAACAAGCTCTACATCAACACCGCCATCAAGCATTTTTCTGGGCGCCGTGCACTGAGCCATCACTGGCCCGCGCTGCCCAACCGCCAAACTAAAACTTCTGCGTGCGGTTTCCTTCATCCCGCCGCCAGCGAAATCACGGCCATGGAGGGATATTCCGCCACTCCGCCAACCCCTTCTCCTCCGCCCCCACATCTGCCGATGCAACAGTTTCATCGCCGCTTGCAGCATCCTCCCATCATCGCCGTTGCACCCAGACCTAACGCCAACATCGTCTGCGGCTAGATGTTTGCGCCACCACGACCGACAAATCTGGATGTTGTCGTCCACCGCCTGCCTTGAAGCCAAGGAATGTCGTGCCCAAGCGGATGACATCTACTGCGGTTCCTGGCCAGAACAAGGGCAAGATCGACGTGGATCCACACGACAAACTTGTAGCAGGGCATGCAGACGGCCAATTCAAGCCACCGCAACCTCTACTGCAGCCACCCCAGCCGCAAGCGACTGAAGAGGAGGTAGCCTCATCTGTTGCACCCAACATGTTTGACCCAATGACGAAAAGGCACATAATTGCTTTTTTATTGTTTTGAATTATATAGATGAATATAAATGATGAAATTTAATGTAGTTTGACATGTGTTAACTTTCATGCATTGTAGTATGGATGATGAAACGTCTATGTCAACTATGAATGTTGGGTCATCACATTCACAAGAGTATTTGTCTCAAGAATATGAAACTGGACAACATGGTGATGAAGTTGACATGGAGAATGATGGTGAGGGTGAGGGTTCCGGTGATGCACTGAAGGGGCGGGCGGCCAACTACACCATGGAGTAAGGCATTTTACTATGCAACACATGGTGCAATGTGGGCATGGATTCGATCATAAGCACGGAGCAAACAAGAGACACTTATTGGATTAGTATGAAGGCGTACTTTAGTACATACGACCAAAGTGGAATTGGGCGGACGAATATATATTTTCATTCCCATTGGTTTGAAGTTTCATCAAATTGTCAATGGTGGGTGGTGACATTGGCAAATGTTCAACGAATGAACCCAAGTGGCACAAATGATAGAGATAGGGTATGTTGTATTCTTTTGTGACATCTGTTTATCTTCCATGTGGATACTTTGTTCAATTTATTATTGTCCATGACTAATTTTCTCTCTTTTGGTTCATGTAGCTCAACATTCCCCAAAATTTATTCAAATGGTATCCAAAGAGAACCAAGAAGGGCAAGTTGGTTCAAGGAAGGCCATTCATATTGGCCCATTATTATAAGGAGCTAGAGAATGAAGAGAAATGGAAGAATGTTATGTGTTGCAAGTGCCAAAGAGAGACAGAGTCAACTATGGAGGCAAGAATCATTGATGATGATGAATCATCAAGCAAGGATGGAAAGAGAATCCATACTCCAAACTCGGTTGAAAAAACAAAAATAAGACCCACCGGAAGGAAACAAGCAAAATAAAAGGGAAGAGGACTAGAGATGGTGACATAAAGAAGTCATTGTACGCTATTGTCAGTGCAAGAAAGAAAGCTTTTGAGGAGAGGAAGTTTTCGAGGAACAAATAAATACATGATAGGTTGACGAGCGATGAGAGAAGGGATGTAGCCGAGGAGAGGAGGGCCTTCATAGAGGAGAAGAAAGTTGCTATCAAAGAAACTATCTGTCTCATGGAGCATGATAAAAGTATCTTCTTCATGGACACAACCAACCTTGATGAAAGGAAAAAGGAATACATCAACATTTGTCGTGATCAAGTCTTGGCTCAAAAAAGAATGATGAGAAGTTACATGAATGGATACATGGGAGGTGCTAACATGGAAGGATACATGGGTGGCATGGGAGCGCCTAAGGGAGGCATGAGTGGAATGAGTGCACCTATAGGAGGCACTGGCGGCATGGGACCACCTACAAGTGGCATTAGAGGCATGGGTGGCATGAGTGTACCTATTTGGGAGGCATTGGTGGCATGGATGCACCTGTAGAAGGCATTGGAGGCATGGTGCACCCATGGGAGCTACAATGGGTGGCATTGACGACATGGGAGCACCTTCGGGTGGCACTGGAGGCATGGGATCTACAATGGGTGACATGGGAGCTAGAATGGGTGCATTCATGAATATCATGGTATATCACATGCCTCCCATGAGTGGTTGTTTTGGAGTTTACATGGGTGATGGCACTAGAATACACCAACACCGTCCAAGTTTCCAATGATGATGAAGAACAAGATGGATATGCCCATGGAAAGGACGAGGCATGATGGTCGTAGACATTGATATTAATGTTTTATGTGTTTATTTGAACTTTAATTGTGATGAACTTGGTTGTGTTGTATTATGCTATGATTTTGGACTATGCCATGGATTTAATCTATATATGATGATCAAGTCATGTTCTTGAATTTATATGTGTGTGTTGGTAATTAGATTTATATGTTCATCACTTTTGTTTGATCTTGGCAAGTTGAGATGCTTTTAATCTTGGAAAGTGGAAGCCAACCACGGCTTATTTTAGTGCGGCTAGAAAACTGCTGCCTGCATAGCATTGCATTTTGGTGCGCCTGGAAATTGTGTAGCCTGCCGCACCCACTAAAACAGACAAAATGGTGCCCAAAAAGTCATGCACTCTTTTAGTGAAAAATGTTGGATATGCTCTTAAGATTTGTAGTTGGCAGACCTCTTGCAGGCGTTGAGTTTCCCTTCAACAATCGCCATGGAATCGACCTAGGCGGCCACTGTGTTGTAGTTGACGATCTGGTGATATAGACGGAAGGATGTAGACACCTGAGTGCTAGGGGTCGCGCGGTCACCTCTATTCATGACACCTTCAGGCGCACCGTCGCGCGGGAGGTGGGAGAAAAGGTCTATCACAGGGTCAAGTTGGAAACAATTTAAGTTCTTATGCCAAAATCTAAAACGTTTCTTAAATTGCCCTTATAGTTCTTGAAGTCTTAAAGACCTAAGCGGTTAAATCAACTGTCTCCTCGAGTAAGGTCCAACATGATATGCTTCCGCCGGTACCCAAAATAAATCATGTCTTCTGTGTTGCACTGAACTTTAATAGTTTGACATCCATCAATAAATAATAGAGAGGTGTTAAATAAGTCGTACTTTATTCTCCACACGGCTAGCCGACCGTCTACGGTAAGAATCAGGAAGAGATCAAGAAGCCCCGACTGCTAAAGACGGGATTGAGTGTCTCCATGGACAATAACACTACAAACATATACGTTCTAAGCGATGTCACAATTAAAGCATCGGTTAGTGTAATGCAACGGTTACACTATGTGACAACACCATGAAGACAGCGCGACGAAACGCGCATGTCCGTCTAGTGTTCATCAATGCCTCAATATTTTGGGATCGTGTGGAAACAAGCATAAAAGGTGTGCGCAAGTGCCATAAAATACGACACTGATAGAACGGATCGAAGCGTTATGGGTCTGGGCCGCAGAAAAGGTAGCAAAAGGGAGGAAGTGGCCCAATTAGAGTTAGGAAAAAAATCTGGTAAAACCTTTTCTATTTTCCTTTTTTTTCTTTCTCTCTTTAATACAAATCTATTTTGAATGTGAATCAAAAATCAAACAGAGTTCAAAATAGTTTTGGAACACAATCTGAGGCCCTTTTATAACAAGGCTCTATATAAATTGGCTTTCAACGTTTTAGAACCTCTTTGAGACGGGCTACATATTACTCCACGTATAAGCCCTGCCTTTTAGAGGTAGCTCAACAAGACCATGATAGCTTATAATTTTATTGAATGTGGCAATACCTATCAAATTTGCTCCATCATGGTTATTATTCTCCACAAACCTATAAAAATTGAAGTCACCCACTAGGAGCCACATGTCATCATGAGTAATATCCAGGTGAAAGAGCCAGGCACGCAGGTTCTCTCTTTCAATTTCTTCGCATGGCCCATAAACATTTACAAGCACACACTTGCTAGCTGAAATATGTGAAAATGTGAAGTGAACTCAAGTCCAATAATTTCCTCTAGCAGAATATGTCCATTGAACACATTACCGACCCACAAAATTAATAACCCACCTGTCACCTGAGGCTCTATCAGAAGGAATATAAGCAAATCTATCGAAACAGGGGGGAGCAAAGTTTTTTAGGAAACTGACATCAAACTCCATTTTCTTAGTTTCTTGCAAACAAACGATGGAGGCATTACTTTCCTCAATGTTGTTACGAATAGCAGGCCGTTTATCAGCACTATTAAGTCCACGTACATTCCAACTTAACACATGCCAAAAGCGATTTGACAGACACATACTGAAGCCTGAACAGATAACAGACTGAAAGAGCAACAGACAAGCTTGACGGCCTTGCAGCAGACGCTCCTCCGTGACCGTGAGCTCGTCTGGATCAATCTGACATTTCTCCATCCCTAAACGTTGCATCTCAACGATCTGAAGGACTGCTGGAGTGGATGCTTTGGGCACCTTGCTACGAGAAAACGATCATGTAAAGCTTGATGTCTGTAACCTTCTTTATTCTGACGGGTACAACGACGAACCGGAGCTTCTGTCACGGGCGTCTCCTCCTTGCGAGGACGGCCGCGTTCACGGCTACTAGTGGCCCAAGAAGAGCTCACGGCCCTCTTAGACTGATCAGAGCTTAGTAACTGTCCAGACCGCTGTTCAGAAGAAACCAAAGACGCTAATGTAACTGTATCGACCAAATTCAGAGGCACATAGGCCTGATTAATACCACCATCCGCTACCATACCAAGTTCAGCCACACCCGACCCAACATCAAACAGCGAGGAAAAAGGAGCAGTTTGTGCCAACTCTTTCTGGTGCTGCACCCAAGACAGATTGCCACGTACATCAAGATAAAAAACGATAAAAAAAGATCAGCCCATGTTTTCCTTGAAGGATATAGAAGCCTCAGCACAGAAAAAACTTCAGCACGGTCAAGAAGTGTAACCACATTGAACACACGATTGAGTAGGGCAGCTTTGAAGGAAGCTCTGAATTGCATCCAAACAAGTTCCACATCTTCAGCCACCACAGCTTCTGACACTACTGCCGAGGGCAAGCAGGGAGTAGTTTTGTAGATAGAATTACTGAAAAAGATGATCATGTGCTTAAAGGCCATAGTGTCAAACTGAATCTCTGTATTCGCAGAATATACAAGAACACTGTCAGTCACATTCAATTTGGTCATATCATTGTCAGGAGTATCAGCAACCTTCACCATTGTGAGAATCAGTCTCATACAGCACTGTCGTGTCATGCAAATTATTAACTCTCGAAATAGGATTTCGCCCAGCTATATTTATATAGGTCACCAAATGGGTCGCCCCAATCTAGGTTGCCCCCCTCGCGTCACCCCCCTCCTGGCGACCGAGGGGGCTTACCCCTAGCGCCGCCGCCACCTCCCCCCTCCTTGACCTTCCCTCCTCGTCGCCGTCGGAGGCCCACCGGCCTAAGAGCATGACGCCGGTGATGGGGGCGGCAGGGATCCGGCCTCCCGGCCCCAGCGTGGTGGAAGGGAGGGATTCCCCGGCGTTGGACAGGGCCTGCGTAAGGTGCTGGTGCCATGGCTTCTCTTGGCGAGGTGGAGGGGCGGCGGTTGGGATGGAGCGGCGAGATCCGATTGGCGGCGCGGAGGTCTAGCGACCCGTCTAGTCCGATCTAGGACGGTGGGCTGCGGGTCGGTGCTCGCTCACTAGTCTCCGCCTGCGGTGTTGTCTCTTTGTCGAGCTAGTGGTCATGGCGGCCTATGTCACCATGGATCCGCCGTTCTTTTCCAGTTGGTCTTGGTGGCCGGTGAAGACCGGCGGTGTGGGGGCTTTCGGTCTGGCTTTGAATAAAGGGGGTTGGTCCTAGGATCCCTCTCGCGCCAGGACGAAGATCTACCTGCTCCATGAGTTCATCCATCTGGTCGGAGTGTTGTATTCTGGAAGATTCCGCTGGTGAACTCCAATGGACGATATGTCGGAGTTTGCCAGATTGGATGAATCTCGGTCGCACGCAACCATGTTTTTATCTGACCGTTTGGTTTCAGAGGGAGTGATGTGAAGCTTTACAGACTGTTGCCATCAAGGACATGCCATTAGTCCCATGGTGAAGTCAGACGTGGAGAATGACATGAAAGCCAAGGTCTGAAGAATGGTAATGGTGGTGTGAATCCTGTTTGCGATAAGGTTTTGGCTTGGTGTTCTAGGTCTTGGAGCAGCGACATTGGAAGGTGGGGGCGACAATATAGGAGATTTCCAGAGTTCAAGCTGCAGGGTGAAAATCCAAGGTGTGGTCTTAATTGGTTGTGCATGGCAATGACCTTGTTGAAGGCATTGTTTTGTCAGCGCGGACTTTCTCCAGGGTGAAAACCCATGATCGATGATCAGGACGATGACGGTGCTAGTGCACTGTTCCCTTCTTGGAGGTGTCGCTTTTGGAGAGGATGGATTTCTGGTGCTACCTTGCTGGTGTTTGATTGCTGTTGTAGGGCATAGATCACTAAAGCGGGACTTTCATTTTTTCTGCAATTCTTCTTTCTTTTGTTGGTTGTGTGCATCCATAATACCATTAGGGTAATGCGTTGTTGCAGAGGCTGGGTATAATTGGTATTTCGCGATATTAATATATGCTCCTTTCCAAAAAAATAAATATATTAATATAGCAACCACATGATACAAAGAGGCACACCACGAACAAATGCTAGGGCGACAGCAAACACAAGCCCAAAAGAAAAGAAAAAGAAGCAAAGGATACAACGACGGATCGACTAAACAAAAAAGACCCGCAACTGCTGCGCCCACCGAAGATATACCACCACGCTCCTAGCATCGGATAATCAAGTACCAAGCAGCACCTTCAAGAAGAAAGCGACGACACTGTTGTCCGGGCTAGCGGACTGGTCCTAGAGTTTCCCCCTGTACACAGAGGAAAGCGGATGCGGTAGCCATGACGTCCTCCAGGAAGGAATGGTGCCACCCACAGGCGGCACCGCGTCAGTGTCAAGCGTGCCGACAAGGATTTCTCCCGAAAAAACCTATCTACTAAACTCGAACGATCTGATGCCCAGGAGTCCCACGAGGCCGAAGCTTCAACCACCAAACTCGTCGCCCACCAGCTTGCGCCCCTACAGTCACGAAGCCGCCAACATCATCTCACCGAAGCTAGCAACATGAGGCCAGAAAACGGAGGTGGAAGGTCGCCTGAAACGGGGTCGGCAGTACCGCGGCCGCACGAGAGGGAAC
This sequence comes from Avena sativa, assembly GCA_916181665.1. NCBI lineage: Eukaryota > Viridiplantae > Streptophyta > Magnoliopsida > Poales > Poaceae > Avena > Avena sativa. The sequence continues at coordinate 36,771,790 of OV702290.1, forward strand.
TGCTTCCACTGCTAAAGGCGGTAGTCGACCGGATGCGGCAGCAAGACAAACCAGTCCTAGTAGTGTCCGGCCAGGTCCAGAAGACCTATAAAACCACCACAGAGGCACACCGGTCCCAATAAGGCCCGGTCAGGCCAAGCGGGCCCGTAAAGTCCGCCGCCACTGCAACAGGCCAGCCGCAGATGCACCAACCCTAGCATCAAGAAACCATCATCACCACCTCCTGTAGAAGGCACATAGACCGCCTAGGTAGCCCGCCGTCGGCCCAGATGGGCCTAGGGCCCCAGATCTGGGGCGGCCAGGTGGGCCTCGCAGGGCCCAGATCTGGGAGCTCTGGCCGCCGCCCAGCCAAGGCCCGCTCCTTCCCGCCATTCACCGCGCCGCCCTGCAGGCTCCCTACGCCGTCGTGTCTGCTCCTCAGCCGGAGCCGCACCCAGACGGAGGGCGAGACAGGAGCGGGGGGCTGGGGGAGGGTTAAACTCGCAAATTATTACTCCCTCTGATCCATAATAAGTGTCGAGACTTTAGTTCAAATTTGGATGAAATTGAACCAAACCCCCGACACTTATTATAAATTGGAGGACATGCACATCCAACTGAGTTGCAGCCCTACCTGCTGCAGCAGAAGAGATCTCACAAGCAGGAAGGCCATTAAGGGTTCTGTTAAAGTCAGGTAAAGATATCTGCGAAGAGGGCGAGGAATCCAGGCAAATCTCCACTTTCGGTTTTGGCACCCAAACCTGCTTAACCTTCCAATGAAAATCCAGGTGGCGAATATCCCCGCAGCGACGACATCTTGCAAACAAATCCATGTCATGGAAGAAACGACCCCTATGGCCTAGCTGTTTGCAAAGGGCACATCTAGCTTTATTGAAACAAAACTTTCGTGTGTGACCCAACTCTTGACACTTAAAACAAGTGATATTAACACATGTTGGACATGGGCGTCCCAGCTCATGGCACGGCCTACACCGAATACCCGGGCAATCTTTACTCAAGTGACCACGTAGATATCATTTAGAGCATTGAACCAAAATTTTAAAAATTAAATCGCTTTTTTAGGGGAAAAAAAATCACTTGACAGGTCAAGCATATAACAAATCTCCTCTTCCGAGTAACGTGCAGCCCGAGCATCTAGGATCTGTTCCAGCGTAAGTTTGGGACGTTTTTTGAAAAAAACAGTGCTAATAACAAACCAGGCAACTAAACCCTTAATTGACGGCGCCTTAGAAGAATTACCAAGCGGGCATTCAACCGGTCCAACTTGAATGACCGCCGTCGCGGGAGCTGACAACGAAACCACTACACCAGCTGGAGCCGGAACAACAGACGAGCCAAACTTCAGATCACTGACAGAAGAATTAGAACGTTGCGATCCAGATGATTAAAAATTCAGATTTTTCCGGATTGCCAGATTTCTGCATGGAACAAACTCAATTATTGATGGATCTTTAGTTAACCAAGCATTAGCCGCAGCATTGACATCTGAACGAAAAACAGAGACATTCCCACGAAACAAACTGAAATGGCAAATCAAGTCTGGCCAGACAAAATGCCCAACCTAGGCTACCGAGAACCAAAAGCGACGATCGCTAAGTCGCATCACATGGAAATCCCAGCCTAACCACCCAGATAGCATTGCAGCGCTAGAGCGACCGAATCCACCGAAAGAGCAAAGGAAGCCGAAGAGAACGACACCACTAGAAAGAATTCTTTTCCAGAAGAAGAGGGCGAGAAGGAGACTGACGAACCGAAGAGACGAGGCACCTATGCCTCGACCGCGAGGCCGGGAGAGAAATCCCAGTGGAGAAGCCCCTGCATGGCGCCAGATCAAAGGCTAACGCAAGGAGCTCTATGGAGATCGCCCTCCAATTAGATCTCCAATTCCAAGCTGCTCAGGATTCGTATGGTACCCTTAGTCTTTGGATAATCTACCATTGGCTACCAACTGATAGACAAAGGTCAAAAAACAACAAGAGCAAGAAACATGCTCATGATAGAATCCCAAGATGTGGATTCATAGGTCAACAATCTTCCAAAAATCAATGCAAGAAGATGGGACATGTGGTAGAGTCACGAATGTAGACACGAGACTTACTAAGAGAACTCTTGTCGTGATTTATTTGGTCCCACTAAGAAACATCTGCCATAATGAGTGGTAGAAGAAGTCCTTAGTAGTTGCAATTCAATCACGACAGAAACCACAATCTTGAAGGCTAGAGTGGAAGATACTAGCCATCCTGAATTAATGTTTGAACATTAACAACAGGGATCTGTTTGCTTTGCGAGAAGTAAATAACGAAGAACGAAAACAGAATCACAGCAAGGGGACACAGATTTAACGTGTAAAACCCTCTCCAACAAAGAGAGGGAAAAAACTACGGGCGCCAGCCAGCGAAACTTCACTATAACAGGGAGTGTTTACACAACGCCGGGGATTTCACAGATGCAACTTATCCCAGCCGGCAGCTTATAAGAGGTATATATAGCGGTGGTAACCTAGGTCATCAACGATCCGTATCGGCCCAAGCCTCCGGCGACGGGCCTCGCTCCGCTCCATCGGAAGTTGGCATTTACTTTGTAAAATTTGGATCAACATATAACAAACTCCACCTTGAGACAAATTCCTTCTTGTAGCATCAATAGTAATCATCTCCCTGAACAAATAAAGAAAACACTTTCGGCGCCAACAGCCACTCGGGCTAAGCAGTTATACCAACTAAGTTTGAGCATAGCAACAGGAACAGGCTTTGTCATCATATCAGCAGGATTATCATGAAGGCTTATCTTGCATACCTTTAGTGTATCTTGTGCAACAACATCACGAACATAATGGTACTTGATATCAATGTGCTTTGTTCTCTCATGCAACATCTGATCCTTAGTAAGGTAAATAACACTTTGACTGTCACATAACAGGTTAATACAAGAATCATCCTGACAAAGCTCAGCATACAAACCTTTTAACCAAACAGACTCTTTGCAAGCTTCAGCAACAACCATATATTCTGCTTCGGTTGTAGATAGAGCAACAACTGGTTGCAGCGTTGTCTTCCAACTCACGGCACATCCATCTACCGTGAACACATAACTTGTGAGGGACCTCCTCTTATCCAAATCGGCAGCAAAATCTGAATCCACATAGCCTGCGAGTCCCTCATCAGTCCTGCCAAACTTCAAGCAAGCGTTGGATGTACCATGGAGGTACCTAAAAATCCACTGAACAACTTTCCAATGTTCTTTACCAGGATTAGCCATGTAATGACTCACCAAACTCATAGCATATGATAAATCAGGGTGAGAACAAACCATGACATACATCAAGGAACCAACACCACTATAATAAGGAACTCGAGACATGTACTCAATATCTTTATCAGAACTAGGACATTGCAATGCTGGCAATTTAAAGTGAGGAGCAATAGGAGTACTAATTGAATTTGCATCATGCATATTAAAACGTTGAAAAACTTTCTCAACATAACTTTGCTGACTAAGAAATAGCAACCTAGATTTTCTGTCCCGTTTAATTTCCATACCTAGGATTTTCTTAGCAGCACCAAGATCTTTCATCTCAAATTCACTACTTAGGTGTGCCTTCAAAGTAGTGATTTCTTTCATGCTCTTGGCAGCAATTAACATATCATCAACATATAACAGCAAGTATATAGGTGATCCATCAACAGACTTAATATAAACACAGCTATCAAACTGAGACCTCTTAAAACCTTGTGAGATCATAAATGAATCAAACCTCTTATACCACTGTCTTGGAGATTGCTTCAAACCATAAAGCGACCTCTTCAATTTGCACACCAAATCCTCTTTTCCAGGAACTATGAACCTTTCAGGTTGGTCCATGTAAATCTCCTCCTCCAGTTCACCATGCAAAAAAGCAATCTTTACATCTAGCTGCTCAAGCTCAAGATCATGCATAGCAACAATACCAAAGAAAGTACGAATAAAGCTATGCTTCACAACCGGAGAGAAAACATCATTATAGTCAATACCTAGAATCTGGCTAAAACTTTTGGCTACTAACCTTGCCTTAAACCTTGGAGGCTCATTAGGAGATAAACCTTCCTTTCTCTTGTATATCCACTTACAGCTGACGACCTTCTTCTGTTTAGGCAAGCGCACAACTTCCCAAGTGCCATTCTTATCAAGTGATTGCATCTCTTCTTGCATAGTAGAAACCCACTTCTCGCGGTCAACGGATGCAACAACCTCATTGTATGTAGCAGGTTTGGTATCATGCTCCACCTGTTCAGCACAACTCAAAGCATAATGAGCAAGATTACACTCTTCAATTAAACGATGAGGTGGAACTATGTTACGCCTCGGTCTATCAGCAGCAATAGATTCCTGTGGCTGCTGCAAAACAGTAGGTGAGTGCTGAACAACATCATCATCAAAATTTTCCTCATGAGTATCATCAACGACAACATCATTATCAATAGTTTTCTGCAGGTGCTCCACCTGCACACGAACTCCCTCCTCTCCAATAGCAACAGGAGAGGGATCTGAAGGCAAGCTGTCATGATACATAACGGATTCATTGAAAACAACATTCCTACTCAACAAAATCTTTTTAGTTTCAGGATTCCATAATTTATATGCCTTAACTCCTGAACCATAACCAAGGAACATGCACTTAACAACTCTAGGCTCCAACTTTCCATTATCAACGTGAGCATAAGAAGTGCAACCAAAAACTCTCAACTGTGAATAATCAGCAGGCAAACCTGACCATACCTCAATGGGAGTTTTCTTCTCAAGTGGAATAGAAGGTGACCTGTTGATGAGGTAGCATGCTGTGTTGGCTGCTTCAGCCTAGAAACGTCTATGCATACCTGCATTGGACAACATACAGCGAGCCCTCGAGATGATGGTTCTGTTCATGCGCTCAACCACGCCATTCTGCTGGGGAGTGTAAGGGATGGTGTGGTGCCTAATCATACCATCATTACTGCAAAACTCCTCAAACTCATTAGAATAGAATTCCATACCATTGTCAGTATGTAGTACCTTTACCTTCTTCAGTTTTCTTTTCTACCATAACTTTCCACTTCTTAAAAGCATCAAAAACATCAGATTTATGTTTCAGAAAATATGGCCACACTTTTCTTGAGTAGTCATCTATAATAGTAAGCATGTAATTAGCACCACCAATAGATGTCTTACGGGAAGGTCCCCATACATCAGCATTCACATAATCTAATATGCCTTTGGTGGTATGAACGGAAGCATTGAATTTAACTCTTTTATGCTTACCAAAAATGTAGTGCTCACAGAACTCAAACTTACGCAAGTTGCAACCATCAATCAGCTCTCTCTTAACCAATTCTGCCATGCCATGTTCGCTCATATGCCCAAGACGCATATGCTACAGATTTGTTTTACCACAATCATTAGAATCATTAGAAGTAACAACATCAGCAATACCAGGCAAAGTGATACCTCTAAGAACATATAACTTAGCAGAATTCATATCACTTATCATGTGAATAAAAGAACCTTTTGATACCTTTAGCAATCTACACCCATCGGCGCACTTGTATCCATCAACGTCCATGGTACTATGGGAGATCAAATTTCTGGCCATGCTTGGTATGTGCTTCACCTCATTCAACGTACGCATCATGCCATCATGGGTCTTGATCTTAACAGATCCAACTCCGACATTATGAACAGATCCAACTCCGACAATATGGCATGGGTTGTCATTGCCCACACGTACAAAATCTCCAGTCTGCACAGACTCATATGAACTGAACCAATCTTTGTTACAACAAATATGAAACGAACATGCAGTATCAAGTATCCATTCATCATCACGAGAAGCACAAGAAGTAAAAACGGCTAAACATTCACCATCAGAACTATCACCAGAAACAACAGCAGCCTTACCAGTACCTTGATCCTTATCTTTCGGTTGGTAAGTACCGTTCCTTTTCTACTTATTCTGCAGCTTCCAACAATCATCAATAACATGATTATATTTCTTACAATATCTGCAGAACTTGTCCTTTCCCTTGGACTTCGAACGACTTCGAATGACTTCGAACGACAAAGCCTTACGATCCTTCCGCTTCTCTTCGTCAGACCAGCTCTTAGCATCCTTTTCCCCGAATCCATCCAGCGCTTCATCCAGATCTGAAGTTTGGGCGAGAATCGCCCGCATCTTCACCTGACACAAGCAGAATCTTGTGGAGTAGTCCAGCTGCGGTAGATCGAACTTCAATGACGACATGTCGTAAACCCTAGATTAGAACCTGGGGCTCTGATACCACTTGTTAGCTTTGCGACAAGTAAATAATGAAGAACGAAAACAAAATCACAGCAAGGAGACACAGATTTAACGTGGAAAACCCTCTCCAACAAAGAGAGGGGGAAAACCACGGGCGCTAGCTAGCAAAACTCCACTATAACGGGGAGTGTTTACACAACGCCGGGGGTTTCACAGATGCAACTTATCCCAGCCGGTGTCTTACAAGAGGTATATATAGCGGTGGTAACCTAGGTCATCAACAATTCGCATCGGCCCAAGCCTCCGGCAACGGGCCTCGCTCCGCTCTGTCAGAAGTTGGCCTTTACTTTGTAGAATTTGGATCAACATATAACAAACTCCACCTTGAGACAAATTCCTTCGTGTAGCATCAATAGTAATCATCTCCCTGAACAAACAAAGAAAACACTTTCGGCGCCAACAACCACTCGGGCTAAGCAGTTATACCAACTAAGCTTGAGCATAGCTCAAACTTAGCAACAGGAACATGCTTTGTCATCATATCAGCAGGATTATCATGAGTGCTTATCTTGCATACCTTCAGTGTACCTTGTGCAACAACATCACGAACATAATGGTACTTGATATCAATGTTCTTTGTTCTCTCATGGAACATCTGATCCTTAGTAAGGTAAATAACACTTTGACTATCATAGAACAGGTTAATGCAAGAATCATCCTGACAAAGCTCAGCATACAAACCTTTCAACCAAACAGACTCTGGCCTTTACTTTGTAGAATTTGGATCAACATATAACAGGATCAACAAAATGGATCTTGGGTTAAATGCTAGCTTCATGCACAAGATTCACAACACTAGAATCCAACACAATCTAGAACCTTCGGTTCAAGTCCAAGGGTTAAAACACGAGAAAGGAGTAACTACTATTTGAGTGGCAGAAGGTACACCACAAGGTAGTAATCACAAGTTAGCTTTCAAAGAAAGGTAAGACTTTTGAAGCACCCAAACAAATTAAAAAAAGGAACACGAAGTGATAGGAAACCTCGAAGGCTAGAACAAAACATTATGGAATCGACAACATAATATTGTGGGCCCATAAGGTAAAGAGATCGTGATGAAAAGAAATCTCTTGGCAGAAACAGAACAAAGGGAAACAAGGAACACACACCAGACTCTAGAGAACTCAACACTAGATCAACTGGTCAAGAACGACATACCTAAAAGGCATGTAAGATTTGAAAGACGAGACAAGATATAAAAATCTATTCCAAATCAACACAAGATAATATGACCTAGAGTTAGAGAAAGATCAGATAAGTAGTAAAAAGAATCATACTAGATTGTTCACAAATACTTTTCAGCTTTCAAATAGCTTTCACAAACACTAGACTCAGCATCGTGAAAGGGTTTCGTAGCAGAAAACAAAAAAAATTCTATCTACTCGAACACTAATACCAGGATCTATACTATGTATACATAAGTAACGGAGAAGGGATACGGTATTCATACCTTTGAAAACCGAGGCACGCCTTATGCAGGAAGGCGTATATTGATGAAGACGAGCAGCACCCCAAGTGTTGTGCCTCCGAAGTTCGTCACACGTCCGGTGTAGGAGACATCAACCGGACTCCGATCTAGCCGAGCAGCGGAAGAAGTAGATGCCGGATCGCAGATCACACGACGGTGGTGTGAAGGTGGAGAACTCACCCACGAGTTCCTCCCAAATATTACGGAGAAGTCCTCAATGGATGAGAGAGAGAATGAGAGGGAATGGGGTGATTCCAAAGGGGGTGGGGAGACCCCTATATATAGTGGGAGGGGGCACACCACCCAGTGGCCAGGCGGTGTGGGACTAAACCCCACACTCGCCGGCCACCTAGGGGCAGTCGCCGGCCCTAGGTGGGCCCATTGGGGTGGCCCACCAAGCCTAGGCCGGCTGGCCCCCTCTCCCCAGGCGCCATGCCCTATTGGGCCTCCCTTCGGGTGAGGCCCATTAGCATTATGATGCCTTTAATAATAAAATAAAAAATATATATTTAATATTAATTCTCCAATTAATATTCAAATACACATATTGTATTATTCCTTAACTCCGGAACACCTTCCGATCTCTATTGGATGTTACCCAGAACTATTCCGGTTTCTCTTTCTCTATTTCTCCTACGATACCTCATCTACCCTAAGCGTCCCTACCCTTAAGCATGACATCCTTCAGTTTGGAAACACTCCGAACATGATCGAGACTAATCTCACATTAATGATCAACAGAGGGACCTGGATGGCCATGTGACACCCGTGCATTTCACGAATATAATCACTCGAACCGTGAGATAGTCGTTTCCCGTTCCCTTTGTCATATGATACCTAATTCATTCGAGACTTGATCTTCGGTATCCCCATACCTTAGTTCGGTCTCGTTACCAATGAACCTGTTTACTCGTTCTCATGTCGTTGCATTCGTGACCAAGTCACATGCTTGCAAGCTTCATTAATGCAACGTCACCGAGATGGCCACATGTATCTGTCGGTTACATGGACTAGACAAATCATGGTCTTGATATGTACTCCTCTATGCATCCCTTTGGAAAACCTGAGTGGCACCTTTTTGATCACCCTGTTATGATATGATTCTTGATAACCATCTAAGCTTCTTCCAGAATGGTGATTTGCATTACCTCACAGTCAAAGGATCAGGTTGCGAGGTTCTCTGTGTTTATCATCAATGGTGAACTTTGTAACTAGATCTCATTCAAGATATAACAGTCGGATGTTTGTCTATCATGTTATTCAACTAATAACATGACCTCATTGTCAATTGGCATAAATTCCCATGATCTTGAAACCTAGACCATCCTCATGACCAATGAAGTAGTTTGCTAGAGGTAACTAGAGACACGGTTTGTTTATATATCACAATATATCACACGTGTATTAACGTTTTATAGTAACACAGTTACAGTACAGTATAAAACGTATTATGAACATATAATATCAAATAATACACTTTATTATTTGCCTCTAGGGCATAACTCCTTCAGTCTCCCACTTGCACTAGAGTACAAATAAAATTATTTTACAATAGGAAGGAACCTAACACCAATGGAATCTCGGTGTTGTTCGTGCTTTTCCTGATGGAGAGCTTTAGTCAAAGGATCTGCCATATTTAGTTCTGTATCTACTTTGCAAATCTTGACTTCACCTTTGTCAACGTTCTATCGGATGACGTGAAATCTAAGCTTGATGTGTTTGCCTATGCAATGCGTCTTTGGTTCCTTTTTGTTTGCAATGGCTGCCGTGTTATCACAATAGATCGTCAGGGGTCTTGCGCATTTGGAAAAACTCCCAGTTCGATGACAAAATTCCTTAGCCAAACATATTCATTTGCTGCATCAGCCGCAGCAATGTATTCTGATTCCATCGAAGATTGCACCACCACCGGCTCCTTCTTACTCTTCCAGCTTACCGCCCTGATACGTCCATTTTGCATCACTATTCTATGTCTTAATTCACTATTATTCATTGATATATTTCGTATTGAGAGGCGATACTTATGTTATTTCATCTATTTTTGCATGGTTGATGACTTTTGGAGCATTGACCGCTGCAGTCAGGATTCTGATGGAAAAGGTGCTATTTGGAGGCAAAATTCGCAAAGATCAGAAAATCCGGGAAAATATACGGAAAATCCTATTTTTCCAGAAGACTCAGGATGCGAGAAGATGGAGTGGAGGTGGGCCACAGGGGGCCCACACCACCCCATGGCGCGGGCAGGCCTAGGCCGCGCCAGGGAGTGGTGTGGCCACCCTGGCCCACTCCAGCCTCTCCCCTCTGGCGTATATCATCCTCCCGAAACCCTAAGACTCGGGGAGCGACCATAGAAAGATTCCGCTGCCTCTGCAGGGCGGAAAACACCGAGAGAGAAAGATCTCTCCGGTAGACAGATTTCTGCCGAGGGAATTCCTTCCCGGAGAGGGGAGATTGTCGCCATCAACACCACCATCAAGCTGGACTTCATCGGTATCATCATCATCATCATCACCACCATCATCACCATCAGCACCCTCATCACCATCTCCATATTGCTGTAACAATTGAGTTGAATCTTGCATAGTTCATAGGGGAAACTTTCCCGGTGTTGATTACTCTTTGTAGTTGATGCTATTGAGTGAACCATTGAATTATTGTTTATGTTCAGATTGTTATACATCATTATTCCATCTCTGATCATGATCCATATGATGTCTTGTGAGTAGTTCGTTTTGTTCTTGAGGACATGGGAGAAGTCTTGTTGTTAGTAGTGGAGTTGCGTTGAGAAAGATTCAATAGATTGTTATTTAAGTTGTGGTGTACTTCTTCTTGTGGTGTCATGTGAACGTCGACTACATGACACTTCACCTATATGGGCCTACGGGAATGCATTGTGTATTTGGCTACTAATCGTAGGGGTTACCGGAGTGACAGAAACCTGAACCCCCGTTAGGAAACCATTGCACAAGGGACGTAAGGGTCTTAGAGTTTAAAGTTGTGGTTAGGTTTCTACCTTAATTACTTTCTTGTACTTATGGATGTTTGCAAGGGATATAATCACAAGTATGTATTAGTCTTGGATGGGGCGGTACATTAGCACAGGTTCACCCACACAACACCTAGCAAGCTAGAGAAGATTAATCAGCTATATGAAGCGAAATCACTTGACAGTCTTCCCATGTGTCCTCGAGAACGTTTGGTCATCTATAGAAATACAACTGGCTTGTCCTTTGCTGCATTTATTGCTACTGTCTTTTATTTTCTCGTACTTTGTTTACTTGCTTTATCGAAAACCCCTAAAAATCCGTTTGCTAAGTATTTGCAGAGAATTCTTGATCCATACCACTAGCCAGCTCCTTCTGCTCCTCGTTGGGTTCGACACTCTTACTTATCGAAAATACTGCGATACACCCCCTATACTTGTGGGTCATCACGCCCCACCATTCACTAGGAACACAAATCCTGTTTGAGACTTTGAGTCATCATGATCTGAGTTCCAGCTCGCATCCACGTAACCTGTTACGTTTAGATCTTCGTCACTTCCACCATAGATTAGGAACATATCCTTTGTTCTTTTCAGATACTTTAGGATATTCTTTACAGCTGTCCAGTGATCCAGTCCTGTATTACTTTGGTATCGGCTCATCAAACTAAGAGCCAATGCCACATTAGGTTAACATTGCATACATGATAGATCCTATGGATGAGGCATAGGGGATGTAAGACATCTTCTCTCTATCAGCATCCGTTACAGGGAATTGAGTCATACTCATTTTGCAGTTCTTCATCATGGGTGTAAAACCCCTTTTGGTGTTTTCCATTTTGAACCTCTTCAAAATCTTTTCGATGTAAGTACTCTGACTTAATGCAATTAGGTGCCTTGATCTATCTCTATAGATCTTGATTTCTAATATGTATGCAGCTTCACCTAGATCCTTCATGGAAAATTGGTTACTCAAATATGCTTTCACGCTTTTCATAAGATCCACATCGTTTCCCATGAGTAATATGTCATCCACATATACTACTAAGAAAACAACCGATCTCCCACTCGCTTTCTTGTAAACACAAAACTCTTATTGATTTTGGACAAATCCAAAATTCTTAATCACTTGATCAAAACATTAGTTCCAGCTCCGAGATGCTTGCTTCAATCCATAAATGGACCGTTGAAGCTTGCATAACTTTCCAGCATCCTTAGGATCAACAAAACCTTCCGGTTGCATCATATACAACTCTTCATCAATGTGACCATTGAGGAATGTGGTCTTGACATCCATCTGCCAAATTTCATTGTCGAAATGTGCAACAATTGCTATTAAAATCTGGACAGCCTTAAGCATCACTACGGGAGAGTAAGTCTCATCGTAATCAACTCCTTGAATTTGTCGAAACCCCTTTGCGACAAGTCGAGCTTTGTGAACGGTCACATTACCATTCACATCTGTCTTTTTCTTAAAGATCCATTTATTTTCCACGGCCATGCGACCTTCTGGAAGATCTACCAAGGTCCAAACTTGGTTCTCATGCATGGATACTATTTCGGATTTCATGGTTTCTAGCCATTTCTCGGAGTCAGCACTATCCATAGCTTCTTTGTAGTTTGCAGGTTCTTCCTGTTCATCTAGGATGACAGACATCACAAGGCTACTGTACCAATCAGGAGTGGCATGAACTCTTGTAGATCTGCGAACCTCAGGAGTCTCGACATCATTGTTTTGATCATCATCAATGGGCTCTTTCTCCATGTTGGAGAGAGGTTTCGGAACAGCTTTCGTTACGCTACTCGGAATTTGGAGAGAAGGGTCAACAATTTCATCTAACTCAATTTTCCTTCCACTCACTCCTTTTACAAGAAACTCTTTCTCAAGAAAGGTGTCGGTTCTTGCGACAATCGTTTTGCCTTCGGCTTAGTTGTAGAAAGTATACCCAATGGTTTCCCTTGGATATCCCACAAAGATACATTTTTCCAATTTGGGTTCGAGTTTGTTAGGCTGTAGTTTCTTAACGTAAGCCTTACAACCTCAAACTTTCAGAAATGACAACTTTTTCTTTTGTCCATACCATATCTCATATGGGGTTGTCTCCACGGATTTGGATGGTGCTCGGTTTAAAATAAAAGCAGCGGTTTCTAATGCGTATCCCCAGAAAGACACAGACAAATCAGTTAAAGACATCATGGACCGCACATTATCTAATAGGGTTCGGTTACGACGTTCTGACACACCATTACGCTGTGGTGTTCCGACTGGCGTAAGCTGTGGGATAATCCCACAGTCCTTCAAGTGCATGTTAAACTCATAACTCAAATACTCGCCTCCTCAATCCGATCGAAGATGCTTGATTCTCTTGTTAAGTTCATTCTCTACTTCTTTCTGAAATTCCTTGAACTTTTCAAAGGTTTCAAACTTGTGCTTCATTAAGTAGATATATCCATATCTGCTTAAGTCGTCAGTAAAGGTAACAAAGTAACGATAACCATTGCGCGTTGAGACGCTCATTGGTCCACATACATCCGTATGTATGATTCCCAGTAGGTCTACAACTCTCTCCACTATCCCAGAGAATGGTGTCCTAGTCATCTTGCCCATGAGACACGGCTCACAGGTATCAAGGGATTTGAAATCCAATGATCCAAGAAGCCCTTCTGAATGAAGCTTCTTCATGCATTTTACACCAATGTGACCAAGACGGCAATGCCACATAAACATGGAATTATCATCACTATGCTTACAATGTTTAGCATCAACACTATAGATGTGTGTATTACAATCAAGATCAAGTAAGAATAAACCATTACACACAGGAGCATGAACATAGAAAACATCATTCATATAAATTGAACAACCATTTGTTCCTGATTTAAACAAATAACGGTATTGCAGCAAGCAAGACCCACTCACAATATTCATACTCAATGCGGGTACATAATAGCATTTATTCAAAACCAATAGTAATCCTGACGGTAGACGGAGATGCAGAGTGTCGACGGCCATCACTTCGACCCTCGAACCATTGCGACGCGCATCGTCACCTCGTCCTTCCTCAGGCGCCTCCTACTCTGCAGATCCTGCCGAGAGTTACAAATGTGAGCAACAGATCCGGTATCAAATACCCAGGTATTACTCCTGGCCCTTGTAAGGAATACATCAATAACATGTATATCATATATACCTTTGTCCTTGGCGGCTATCTTGCCAGCTCGCTTGTCTTCAAGGTACTTGGGGCAGTTCCGTTTCTAGTGCCCATCCCCTTTGTAGTAGTAGCACGTTGTGCCGGGCTTAGGGCCAGGTTTGGCAGTCTTTGGGGTACTGGCAACGATCTTGCCATTCCTCTTGGACTTCTTTCCCTTGCCTTTTCCCTTTTGCCTCGGCTTCTTAAAATTGGTGGTTTTATTGACCATCAACACCGTGTGATCCTTCTTGATTTCAAACTCAACAGTTTTGACCATGGGGAACACCTCAGCAAGGGTCTTAGTCATCCCTTGCATGTTGTAGTTCATCACAAAGATCTTATAGCTAGGGGGCAGCGAGTGCAACACCTTATCAATTGCGAGCTCCTCTAGGATTTTGCAATCCAGGGCATTCAAACGCTTAACGTAGCCAGACATTTTGACCACGTGCTCACTAATACTACCGTGCTCTTCCATTTTAGCAGAGAAGAAGAGCTCGAAAGCATCATACCTCTCTGCATGGGCCTGTGGAGCAAAGACGGCCTTGAGATCCTCAATGATATCAAAAGCATTCATCTTCTCAAAACGCTTTTGAAGCTCTGGCTCCATGGCATAGAGCATTCCACTATGGATGAGGGAGAAATCGTCCGCCTTGGACTGCCAGATATTCTTTTCGTCCTGGGAGGCAGAATCTGCAGGCTTAGCCGGAAGCTCAGCCTCGATGACATAAGTTAACTTCTAGGGGACTAGGAGGATCCTAAGATTGCGGAACCATGTGGTGAAGTTGGTTCCATCAGTTTTCATCTTGTCCTTCTCGAGGAGAGTGCTAAGGTTGAAGGTGGGTGGGCGAGACATCTACAATGGATTTGCAAAGTGTTTAGACCATGTTCATAATAATGAGTTCAAGTTTTAATTAAAAGAACTCCTACTTAAACGAACATCCCTCTACTCATTTAGTGATCACATGATCCCAATCCCCTGCACCTCCCTCGATCATCACGGCCATCAGTGCAGTATCAAGGGTGGACATTCCCTAATGTCGATCACATCAACTATGTGATTCATGCTCGACCTTTCGGTCTCCTGTATTCTGAGGCCACGTCTCTGTAACATGCTAGGCTCGCCAATTCTATCTTGTGTGTATTCGTTGTGCAACATGGCTTACACCCACTGTATGCGAACGTAGATATGTCTGACCCCTATTCACCGCAAGGCACCTCATACCGAAGAACTTTCTTGGTGGTGCACACACAAAGGGGAATACGATAACTGGAATACTGTGAGGGATTATCTTATTATGCTACAGTCGAATATAAAAATACCAGCACAATAAGTAATACTTCAAAAGTAAAGTGTTATGATATGGATATAGCATTATGATCATCATCAATAGCTTCAATGAAAATTTCATAAACTTGTCATTGCCACGTTATAATACTTGCCCCTATGCAATAATACAAATAGACGCTTCTATATTATCTATTGCAAGTTTTACGCGGCTTTAGGGCTTTCACAGTAGAACCCCTTCCCACCTACGAACGTGGAGCCACAACATGGATTTAATGATTGTTGTTCTTCTTCCCTTTTCAGGGCCCTCCAATGTCAATGCAATATCAACTACTGTAGAGAGACAGACACCCCCTAAGCCACTTTGATTCATGGACCAGTCTCGTGAATCACCACGTGAGGTCGGTTGGGGGCCGCTTCATCAAACAGTGCCACGATATGAATAGTAACATTAAAGAGGGTAGAAACTAGAGAATCAATGCCCACATATTGCTATGTGTTCTATCCGTACGACATGTCTACCCATAGACCCGCTCTGATACCACTGAAAGGGTTCCGTAGCATAAAACAAAAAAATTCTATCTACTCGAACACTAATACCAGGATCTATACTATGTAGACATAAGTAACGGAGAAGGGATACGGTATTCATACCGTTGAAGACCGAGGCACGCCTTACGCAGGAAGGCGTATATTGATGAAGACGAGCAACACCCCAAGTGTTGTGCCTCCGAAGTTTATCACACGTCCGGTGTAGGAGACGTCAACCAGACTCCGATCCAGCTAAGCAGCAGAAGACATAGATGCCGGATCACAGATCACACGACGATGGTGTGAAGGTGGAGAACTCACCCACAAGGTCCTCCCCAATATTACGGAGAAGTCCTCAATGGATGAGGGAGATAATGAGAGGGAATGGGGTGATTCCAAAGGGGGAGGGGAGACCCCTAGATATAGTGGGAGGGGGGCACACCACCCAGGGGCCAGGCGGTGTGGGACTAAACCCCACACCCGCCGGCCACCTAGGGGCAGCCGACGGCCCTAAGTGGTCCCCTTTAGGGCGGCCCACCAAGACTAGGCCGGCTGGCCCCCTCTCCCCAGGCGCCATGCCCTATTGGGCCTCCCTTCGGGTGAGGCCCATTAGCATTATGGTGCCTTTAATAATAAAATAAAATATATATTTAATATTAATTCTCCAATTAATTTTCAAATACACATATTGTATTATTCTTTAACTCCGGAACACCTTCCGGACCCCTTCCGATCTCCATCGGATGTTACTCGGAACTATTCTGGTTTCTCTTTCTCTATTTCTCCTATGATACCTCATCTACCCTAAGCGTCCCTACCCTTAAGCGTGACATCCTTCGGTTCGGAAACACTTCAAACATGATCGAGACTACTCTCACATCAATGATCAACAGAGGGACCTGGATGGCCATGTGACCCTCATGCGTTTCACGAATATAATCGCTCGAACCGTGAGATAGTCGTTTCCCATTCCCTTTGTCATATGATACTTAATTCATTCGAGACTTGATCTTCGGTATCCTTATACCTTAGTTCGGTCTTGTTACCAATGAACTTGTTTACTCATTCTCATGTCGTTGCATTCCGTGACCAAGTCATATGCGTGCAAGCTTCATTAGTACAACGTCACCAAGATGGCCACATGTATCTGTCCGTTACATGGACTAGACACATCCTGGTCTTGATATGTACTCCTCTACGCATCCCTTCGGAAAACCTGAGTGGCACCTTTTTGATCACCCTGTTATGAGATGATTCTTGATAACCATCTAAGCTTCTTCCGAAATGGTGATTTGCATTACCTCACAGTCAAAGGATCAGGTTGCGAGGTTCTTTGTGTTTTATTATCAATGGTGAACTTTGTAACAAGATCTCATTCAAGATATAATGGTCAGATGTTTGTCTATCATGTTATTCAACTAATAACATGACCTCATTGTCAATTGGCATAAATGTCCATGATCTTAAAACTTAGACCATCCTCATGACCAATGAACTAGTTTGCTAGAGGTAACTAGAGACACGATTTGTTTACATACCACACGTGCATTAACGTTTCGTATTAACACAGTTATAGCACAGTATGAAACGTATTATAAACATATAGGAGATATATCAAAATAATACACTTTATTATTTGCCTCTAGGGCATAACTCCTTCACATCGACCAATAGGAAGGTTTTTCTATAGTTGGTACTGCTCTAATACCAAAACATGTGACACCCCGGCATCAGGGCTAGTCAAATGCCAGACCTCTGTCTGAAATAAGCCTAATGTCGACCTCAAGATTTTTTTTATAAAGGAGCATATATTAATATCAGAAGATACCAATTACACCTAGCCTCTGCACCAATGCATTATCCTATTGGCATTACGGATGCATATAGCCAAAAAAAGAAAGAAGAATTACATAAAAGAAAAGTCCCGATACAGTGATTAGTTCCTTGAAATCGCGGACCAAACACACCAAAACAATACCAAAAATCCAATAACTCCAAAAGCGATGCCTCCAAGAAGGAAACAGTGCTCAAGCGCCATCATCGCCCTAATCAAAGATCATAGGTTTTCACTCTGAAGAAAGTCCACACTCACAAAACAATGCCTTCAACAAAGTCCGACCTCGAGAGCTTATAGTGAAAAAATCGGTAATATTACAGTGACCCTACAACTCAAAAAAGATACAAGCTTATAATTGAACGAAGAAGCAAATTATTACAAGCATAGGTCACTGACCATATTCATCAAACAACGAAAGATAAATTATGCTATTACGTATAACAAAATTAACAAATGGTATAAAAGGGCTGAAGATAATGATGACGTCCTATTCCATAGATCTCAGACTGACGCTTACAAACCCTAAGCTACTCGTCGATGTCAATGGCATAATCAATTCATCTTCTATGGTAAAACTTATTCTGCAGCAAAATCATCATCAAACCAAGGTTGAGTACATGGTGTACTCCGCAATTCTTATGGTTGGTGGAGTTAATTTGCATAAATTTATTTATTTTCTTTATAAAATACTAGATCATGTAGGCTTGCGTTGCCGTGCCCATCTATTAGGAGAATAGATTTTTGGGAACTGAATAAATAGAATTGGATTTTTACATGTGTGACCGGCATGTAGGTTGGGCACGTGAAGTATAGTTCCATCCAGAATAACTTGTTAGTTAGTCGAAACGATGTTTTACACTCCTACCCACACTAAAAGGAGACGCTAGCGATTATATTTGGATGCTTACTCCACTTCAGATAGAAAAATTGGCAGGTTCAAAATGATTTTAATACACAAGTATGATAAACAGTTTTTGAAGCTGCATATGACATTGGCGTACAGAAGTTAGGTGAGGCAGGCGGTGTGCCTCCTAGTGGTCCGCTTAAGTTGCAGTATTACGAAAAACAAATGTTGGCTTATCTCTTTTAGAAATTGGGTGTGGTCATCACGAAACACTCATAATATAACTTGCAATAACATATATAGAAAGAATTATTTGTTCTTGTCAGTTACTTGAGAACTCTGATAGATTAGTGAAATAAATCATGCGATTTATCGACACTCACCACCGTCCATACCAAGCACACTGATAAATAGACAGACTCTTTATATTCAGAGAGTTTTACATGACATTTAGCTCTCTCTTGTGTAGCGCCTAAATGTGGCTTGGAGAAGAATTGCAGATTTGCAGTGCCAAATACAGAGTCTCCATGTGCATGCTGTAGTAATGCCATGCGTGCCTTCATTAGATGAATTCCACAGGCTAAAGGAGATGTACGTAACACCATAGCAGGCAACATGACTGAAGCCAATTACTCTGAACTCCAAAGACACATCTGCGATTCTTGTGACTGTATAGAAGTATAATTTTCTCATGAAAAATTCAGGGCAAACACCTTCCTCAAAACATTTCTGCACAAATCAAAATGGTACGGAGAACCAAAAAAATAACCACAAGGACTCAGAAGTGAAAACTAAGACCATAAATGACAGATCATATTAGGACGTATTACAACTTTCTGCATCCGACGATTGATGGTTGAAGAGCATAATGATTTTCAGATCTGGACAGCTACAACTTCTTGTACAATCAGCACAAGTAAAAGTTGTCTGGTTAGAGAATTGAAATGTTTACTAATATTTGCATACTGGACGCTACCATTTGTTGGTGCAAAATATGAAACCTCACTGCAAAAATGGTGCCACCAAGTCTGTGTGCTACATAAATCAGCAGCTAAATGCATAGTCAACAATAGAACATAAGGATAGGATTAACACTATCTAATATCCATGCAAATTTAGTTTTATGCTACCAGTATACACAATCTTGCAGTGTTTCCTAAAATTCAGCATACATGGTCCTAACTTTATATGATGTATACTGCATTATGTTTAAATTTTAACTTGCAACTGTATTATTTTGGAGATGTAGATAAAATCAAGATCCAACTCAAACACCAAACCAGCCACTTGATGTAGCATAAATATTGGAAAACGCTCAGATACATACTATCAACGCTAATCAAACAAATTGAGCAGCTATCAACACACAATAATTGATCAGCCGGGCCGGTAGCCATTGCAGATAGTTAGCTGATCGGTTCTCCGGTCTATAAAATGGAACCAACCACAAATACACATACCAATATACCAGAACCAGACTCCGATGTACCTTAACCAAAAAGAACACAGCTTTAGAACGATTCCATACTAAAAAGATGGAGGACTTGTAGTGGTGAGGTGAATTCTGCAGAATATTGCCGGAGTGAGAAGGTAGATTGAGGCGAGGAAATAATATATAGGGGCATGAAGTGAAGGAGATGAGTCAAAGTAATGCGAACGCACGTTCATCTGTGCTAGTGAGTTGCACACGATGGCTATCATCACTGAAGAACTGAAAATTTACTGCCTCTTTGAACGCTGATGTTCCTTCAGATCCGATGGTCGCTTCAGCTTCTGACTTTGCATTGGAGTTGGAATCCTGGGTGCGACTGGCCCGCATCGGATCGCAGCCACTAGGCGCATCGATTCGGCGGCCTCGTCGCATCACCTAGTTGATTCCCTCACCCACCTCAGCCGCATCATCTATGTACTCGCTCGGTGTATCTATTATATATTAAAAGTAGATGACGAACTAACCAGAAATTAGATAAATAGACTACAAAATCCCATAAAAATTAGAAACATCTGACCATTGATCAGATATATCAGAGAAAATCAATGGATAGATCTAGATCCATTAAAGTAAAGTTTGAAAAATTACCCACCTTTGTCACCATTAAACATTACCCTGTATCACAAACCCTAATACGATTCTTATCTAAAAAAACCTACGCTAATTCTTCCTCCCGTCCCTTTCTCTTCGGTGTACATGGAAACCAGCGGCGCCGTAGACCATCATCTCCTGTCGTATTTTATTTGTCCGGATGCAACTGCTAATCCCCTGGTCGCCATAAAGCCTCCTTGCGCTGCCCTCGTCCTTAGACTGCCGTGGCGCTCACATGAAGTCTATGCTAACCTCCTCTTTGCTAACCCTAGACTTCACTTTACTTTGCCAAACAGTCAGATCAAGACTCGAGATCGCCAAACAAAATCACACAAGCCGATTGAAATTGCAGGAACTAATCTATTTGTTCCTGGTGCGTACGACCCTCCACTAGTAGAAACCAGACTATTAGCCCCGGTTTGTAAGGACCTTTAGTTCCGGAATGCGACCCGGGACTGTCAAAGCGGGACTAAAGGTCGGTTCTGTTACGAACCGGGACTAGAGGTCCAACCACGTGGCCCAGCGAGCCACACTAGGCTGGAGGACATTAACATGAACCGGGACTAAAGGTTTCCTGACGCGGCAGCGTTTTGGGCCATTTGGCTGCCACGGCAGGAGATGGGGTTTTAGAGTTTTGTGTTTTTCTTTTCACTTTGTGTTTTGTGTTCAATTATTTTTCATTATGTGTTTTTATTAGAAACAAGTTTTCGTATACATACAGAACGCTACTACACAGTATTTGTACACATTGATGCAATATATAATATAATTTCTCTTACAAACATACATGGAGTCCCAACCGGGTCCAGAGCCTGTCTATTTGATTACATAGAGATCATTACATGGATGCTTTAGGGTCTATCTAGAGAGAATTCTCCGCGTGGGTCTATGACCTCATCGACAAAAAATCCAGCAAATTTCTCTTGGATTGCTATTAGGCGGTCCTCTGGTAGGAGCTTGTCCCGCATCGCGTCCAACTATAAAGAAGAAGATCATATGAATTAGACTCAACACAACTTTTTGTAATAAAAATAAAGGGTGAATATATTGTTTACTTGAACATTTTTCCAAGGGCTTCTCAGTAGTGATGCGAATGAACTCGCATACGTAGAATCCACATAGGTTAGTCCCCCGTGGCTGTCTCGCGCATTTTACAAGAATAGAATTCAATCAAATAATAACTCTAGCATGATAAATGCACATAAACTAGAACTAAATAGATGCGCGGACTTAGCTCGTACTACTTACCGAGACCGATTTAAAAAATAGCTCCTCACGCCATTGACCGCGGACCTTGTTCTTGAACCGTGTCCAAACCCTACCCGACAAAGAAAATGAATGTATGAGTTAATAACTACTTGATATCCCAGAAAATGAACGAAAGAAACCGATATAGTGCAATAATGGTTGAAATTACCTCTAGAGCATATCGATAATGCTACGGTAGTCTTCAATGTCTTTGTTTAGTGAGTCCATGATGTGAACTCTTCCCAAGTGAACTGAAATGCTTAGAAGAATCCAGTGGTACCTACGCAAGGTTTACATACGTCAGTAACTCATCATTTACACTGAACATCGAGTAAGCAAAAGTTAATGTATACAAGAACTCACTTGCCGTCGTGGTAAGGAAATAGTATTTCATTATAGAAATGCTGGTTCATGAAAAACCAGAGCAAGTTTTGCTCGGTCTCTAGTGGATTATCCTTTAGCATAGCTCCATTAACTCGATGTGGGCCAATGAACCCAAATCCATTGATAGCCTTTCATTTACATTCAAGAATCTTCATTCTGCATCATTATATATAGCGTACAAAATAATATAGTGAGTATACTTACCGGCAATAAATTGAACAAGCTGAGATAGAGACTTAATTATATAAATAAAGTAATCACTTACATGCAATAGCAACTAAGGATAGATTTGTCGAGTTCCTTTAGATTGAATAATTGAAATAATTCTGTAAATTCAATAGGGACCTCGTCTTCAACGAAGTAATGTGATTTTCGAACTTTCAGTATGAGCCAATATCGCTCTTCTTTTGATGCTTTCATGTACCATTCATGGAATCGTCGCATTTTTGTTGGCATATCCCGAAACCTCTCAGAACTGACCAGAGGCTCCCCGTGAACAAATTTGGGTGCTACCTTAGCCTTGGGCATATCGCCGTGAATAATGTCATGAATAGACATATTACATTGCTCGGCCAATATCTTAGCCGTTTCCAGATCCATAGGTTCTCCCTCATATAGTTGTGGTTCGGGTATGTGCACCTAGAGCGAGGGGAGAGATTGATTTGCTTGTTTCCCCAGCTGGGGAACGTCTCTTTTGGTTGTTCGGCTACTACTCGATTGTTTTGCTTGTTTCCCCAGCTGGGGGACGTCCGTTCTAATGCTTCCGCTACCACTCGATTGTTTTGCTTGTTCCCCCTGTTGGAGAACCTCTTTTGTGATGCTTCCTCTACCGCTTGATCTCTTCTGTTTCAGTGTCTTCTGAAGACATCGTGTATAGTCATCTGGCGCATTTATTTGAGCTTGGGATGGCTGCGTCAGTAATTTCCTAAAGTGCTCCTTCGTTTCCGGTTTTATTTGGACCTCTAGCTCAAGTTGTTTCTTTTTAAATTGAGCATCCACTTCGGCTCGTACGACCGCATCGGTCTCCTTATCGGTCAGGTCGCAAGCCCTCTTGGGAGGAACCGTCGGTACTCTTGGGAGGGGCGACAACAGTCGCTTTGGGCATCGATTATCGCTCGATGGAGCGGTGCTATTCTTCCGCTTTTGGCCCTTAGTGGGTGGAGGCGGCTGCGTAGATTGAGATGGACTCGTGTTGGGGTCGTGGATTGGACTTAGAGGTGGTGAACCTTTACTGGGAGGAGACGGTGTCCTGGAAGGTGGACTTTTACTGGGAGGAGACGGTGGCCTTGGAGGTGATGGATTGTTTCTCGGTGGAGAAGGTGGCCTTGGTGTCGAGCCTGGAAACTTGATGTATTCTTTTTTCCAAAGAATGAAGCCACTCGTGACTTCTCCTAGTGCCGTCTCCCCTTCACCTCCAGGGATGTCAAGCTGTAGTGACTGACACATCGGTTGAACTTCATCCACACCGACACGACATAGCCAGCTGGAATCGGATTGTAATGGTAGGTCGCTCCCGGTGCAGAAGGTAAAGCATGCAGCTTATAACTAGTCTTCTCCTTAATTGCATCCACGGGGTACACATCTATCGTTGCATCATTACCGTGGCCCTTCGTGGAAGCCATGCTACTTTTCTGTTGCGATGGGCTGACCGTACTGTCTGGTGCAGGATCTTGTTGTCGGAGTCCTTTAAGTTCATTAAGCTCCTGGCAATGCTCCTGCAGCATGGCTTCAAACCTCGCGAACCGCTCCATATCCTCCTCTTTTTGCCGCTTTGTTTTTCTCGATCGGCTTCTGTACGTGTCAAGGTCCTCGGGAAACCCGATAACCCATGGACAAGAAGGTCCGAACCATCTTGTTCGTCCAGCCTTTTCAGGATTCCCGAGAGCCTTTGTCAGCTCATCATTCTCTCTGTCGGGAACAAACTTTCCCTCTTCAACCTCTTTTATCACTTTAATAAATTCATTCTTGGGTGAAGAAACTTCTTTGGCTGCAACAATCTCGTCTGTTTCTGGATCATACGATGCCCCATGCCCGAGTACCCAATTTCTGGGTCATACGATGCCCCACTTAGGCATGACACTCCTGTAGCCACCTGTACCCATATGATGGTGATATTTCTTTTTGGCTGCATTTATCTCATTCTTTTTTGACATTGCCACAGCTGGTGCCGAGTTCTTGTATTTCACAAATGCGGCCTAGTTATCCCGCTGCTTCTCTAGTGGGCTAGTGAATGGAGGAGTTTTTTTCTTCAAGACATACTTGTGGTACAATCTTTTCTTCCATTCCTTGAATAGTTCGCCCATCTTCTTAAGAGCAAAGTGCTTGACTTTTCTCGTCATTTGTTGTGTGACCTCATCAGTCTCCAAGACTGGTAGGGTGAAATGTGTCATGATAGAATTCCACATCGCATCTCTTGCTCAGTCATCTACAAAACTAGCCCCAGTTGGATCCCTTTTCTTTCCTGGCTTATTCCAATTTCGCGTGGTGATTGGGACGGTGTCTCTAACAATCACTCCGCATTGAGTTATAAATGCATTCACAGATTCTTTGGGCTCCAACGGTTGACCCAGCGGAGAGACTAAGTCAATGCTGAAACGGACATCAGTGGGCAACTTTTGTGTCGGGCCTCTTGTCCTTGTAGAAGATTGGCCGAAAGCGGAGGTCTAAGAGAAGAAACATTCGTCAGTACATATATACGAATCAATTAGTGCATCTATACTAGTGATCGATCGGTAGAGGCTTTATATACCTCGATGGAGTTTGTTATTATTTTGGTGTCTTCACCATGGTCAGCACCATCGTCTCCACTATCGTCTCCACCCTCGTCTCCTCCAGACAAATTAAGATAATCGGAGCCATCGTAATAAGAACCCCCAGTACCCTCATCTATCATGTTGAGAAGCTCTCTTCATTCTGTCTACCGTCCATAGTTTAACTAATACAGAAAAAAAATATTGCATTAAGTAAAAGAATATTACAATTGCGACAACTCGGACACAGAAAAAAGATTACGTACTAATAATGAAACAATTTTGCATTAAGATATATAAAGTACAATAATATAAGATAAAGTACATTATTAATACATGTCGCTCATATCTCGCTTATAAGATAAAGTACAATAATCAAACTAGCGAACTCGGCTGCCGCGTTCTGTGCCATGGCAGATCTGCACCCAGAGAAGAGGAACCATCACCGGAGAATAGCTCGGATGATCAGATCTGTGAACCTACCAGATATTGGAGAACCTGATCTCCAAAAGATACATATATCGTCGTACGTGCTTGTCCTCCTGCGTGATACAACGACGTACCACCTCCTCAGGGGCCGGATCCCTCTACACCGCTCCTGGACCTCGTGGACACCACCAAAGAAGCTCCGGATCGACGATGATACCCGGATTCCTCACCAAGGTACGAGTCCCGACAGGTAGCACCTCCTAGTGCCAACCCGGCGAAACCCAGGCTCGAACATCCCTGAAACTGACGGAGTCCAGTAGACTCGGACGAGGAGGACGCGACATAACTAAATAATAGCAATAAACAATCATAAAACATAAACAGTAACTAAATCACTAAGTATTGCCCTAATAATAATAACCCTAAACCGAACACTAACTTAACTAAACCTAATTAACTAAGTATTCTAACTAACCCTAGATAAATACTAATACTAACTAAATACGAATACTACTAACACTAACCCTAAACCTAACACTAACTAAGTTAAACCTAATTAACTAAGTATTCTAACTAACCCTAACTAACCCTAGATAAATACTAATACTAATACTAACTAAATACTAATACTACTAACACTAACTAAATACTAATACTACTAACACTAACACTAAGTACTATTGCGCTAGACGGGCGGCAGCACGGGGGGACGGACGGCGCGGAGACGGTATTCCATATAAACTAAACTAAACTAAACTAAGGCCCTATTTTCACGCGGATGCCCGAACATCAAAAGAATTTTCACCTAAACTAAACATACCCTAAACTAAACTAACCCTAAACTAAACTAAACTAACTGTAAACAAAAATTAACCCTAAACTAACCCTAAACTAAACTATCCTAAACTAAACATACCCTAAACTAAACTAACCGTAAACTAAATTAACCCTAAAATAACCCTAAACAAAAATTAAGTAACCCTAAACCAAAATTAACTAACCCTAACCAAAATTAACGGGCTGCACGGCGATCACCTAAAGACGGCGGGGCGGCCGGGGCGCCGCGGCGTGGAGACGTTGCGGGCGGCGAGCTCCACGGGCGCGGGCGGCAGCGGGACGGACGGCGTGGAGACGGTGGCGAGCTCCTCTCCACGGGCGCGGGCGTGGGCGGGGCGGATGGCGTGGGCGGCGAGCTGCTCTAGGAAGGTGAAAACGGGCTCTCTGGGTCATGGCACGACCCGGGGTGGGGGTGGGGTATTTATACCCCACTACCTTAAGCCCCGGGTTGTAATACAAACCGGGGATAAAGAGTCCCCTTTAGCCCCGGTTTGTATTACAACCCGGGGCTAAAGGTGTTTTTGCCCGCCGCTCTTCCCGCGCGCGTACACCCTTTACAAACTGGGGCTAAAGGGGTCCTTTAGTCCCGGTTTGTATTACAACCCGGGGCTAAAAGTGGTTTTTGGCGCCAAAACGTAAAATGGTTTATAGTTTTCAGAAAATTATGTATTATATATCAAAATTTTCAGAAAAAGAAGATCTATAATTTAAACCTATTATCATACTTTATTATACAACTTAAATGAAATTATCTATTGTTTAACAAGTATTATATTTAGTACAAACGTTGGAAAAATATAGTTTATTATTTAAAAACAGAAAAATACATATAATATACCAAAATATTCACAAAAAATAATATACTCATTAGAAATATAATATTTAATACTAAAACTAGTAACTAGGACTAAAACATATTTTCCACCATTTCCCCCGCTTCCCGCCAGTTCCCCCGCTTCCCGCCATGTTTTCCTGTTGGGTCCGCAGCATAGAAAACAAAAAATTTCCTACGGTGTGAACTACACGCCAAAATCTATCTACTAGGTACAAAGCAACGCATGGACATACATCCAACGAGAACTTATCCTCGAAGACAACGAGCTTTGTTAACGAGTAGGAACTCGTGGTTGATGTAGTCATATACTTGCCGATCTCAAGATCGTGAGGAAGTCCGAGCGCCGCAACTCAGCAGCGCATCCGTACTCGCATACATGTTCAAGCCACCGGACAACCTCCATCTCCTCGCTCTAGCGATCCAGTGGAAGCAGCAACTCCTTCCAGATGAAATGCCACCGGGAACATGTATCTCGGTAATCCGAGGCCATGGGGGAATAATTCTAGAGGGGGAGAGAGATCCTTCACAAGGAGGTGTGAGGATGAAGGAGGGAATGGGTGGCCTTTTATAGGAGGAGGGGGGTGCCCCTCCTATCCATGGCCGACGCATGGGGGGGTGACCCCTCACCTCCCCCATTCATGTGGTGGTAACCCCTCCACATTAAAATGCCTCTTCACATTCCCTTTTAAAGTCTCCACTTTAAATGCATTAAAATTCTCCAAGTTTAATGCTCTCTCATTTAATAAAACTCTTTTATTAAATTTATTCAGAATTTTTTTAATTACTTTAATTAACAAACATTTACATATAGCCCCTTGCAATATTTCAATATCACATGCAGAACCACTTTTTGCAATTTCACCCGAAACAATTTCTGGTTTCTATCGAAACAATTCCTACGCTTTGCAATTTTTTCGTCTGAAACATATGTGCTCCAAAATGGTGTCCGGTAACTCTTAAGTGTGTCACCCTATGGTTCGCGAATAATGCAGACATGATCGAGACCCTTCTCCGATCAATAATCAGCAGCGGGACCTGGAGATCCGTACTGACTCCTACACATTCAACGATGACTTCTGTGATCGTGAGAACCTTTAACGCTTGTAACTAAATCCCTTTGTCCCTCGATATATTGCATGTCCGAGATTCGATCATCGGTATCTCCATACCTAGTTTGATCTCGTTTCCGACATGCACCCTTTTCTCGTTCCCGTGATATACATTCTAGTGATCACATCACTTGCTTGCAAGCTATCTCAATGTGATATCACCGAGAGGGCCTAGAGTATATCTATCCGTCATCGAGATTGACAAATTCCACTCTTGATCCATGAGCCTCAACATAACACCTTTGTAGTACTGAACCCATCTTTATAGTCACCCTGATACGATGTGACGTTTGATGTTATCAAGATACTCTTCAGGTGTTAGCAATTAACATGATCTCATGGTATAAGGATAAAGATTACTTCGTATGATGTTATAGCAATATAAACATAATGACTTGATCGTAATGCTATACTTCGGATGAATGTTCATCACATCAGTCCACCAATGGTGTGACCTTGTTATTAACAACATCCAATGTCCATGATCAGGAAACCTTGATCATCTTGTTAATCAACAAGCTAGTCTATAAGAGAGGCATAACTAGGAACCCTTTTTGTTTATTAAACACACATGTATTGATGTTTCCGATCAATACAATTCTAGCATGTAAAATAAACATCTATCATATATGAGGAATACATAATAACAACTTTATTATTGCCTCTCAGGGCATATTTCCTTCAGTCTCCCACTTGCACTAAAGACAATAATCTAGTTCACATAGTGATAAATCTAACACCCATGGAGTTCTGGTGTTGATCATGTTTTGCCCTAGGGAGAACTTTAGTCAACGGATCTGCTACATTTAGGTTGGTGTGTACTTTACAAATATTTATATTTCCATCCTTGACATGCTCGCGGATGGAGTGAAACCGGCGCTTAATATGCTTGGAATTTTTGTGAGACCTCGGTTCCTTTGCGTTGGCTATGGCTCCATTGTTGTCACAATAGATCACCATTGGGTCCAACGCACTAGGAACCACACCCAGTTCCATAATGAACTCTTTCATCCAAACTGCTTCCTGCGCCGCTTCTGAAGCAGCAACATATTCCGCCTCCGTCGTTGATCCAGCCACCACAGGTTGTTTGGAACTCCTCCAAGTAACTGCTGCTCCGTTCAAGAGAAATACGTATCCGGATTGAGACTTAGAGTCATCCGGATTGGTGTCAAAGCTAGCATCGACATAACACTTAGCGACTAGCTCTTCTTCACCTCCGTATATAAGAAACATATCCCTAGTTCTTCTCAAGTACTTGAGGATGTTCTTTACCGCTATCCAGTGTTCCCAACCTGGATCAGATTGGTACCTACTAGTCAAACTAATAGCATGTGCCACATCCGGTCTTGTACATAGCATGGCATACATAATAGAGCCTATGGCCGAGGCATAGGGGATCTTATCCATCATCTCTCTTTCTTCCGTCGTAGCCGGACTTTGAGTCTTACTCAATGTCTTGCCTTGCAACATAGGTAAGAACCCCTTCTTACTTTCGTCCATATTAAACTTCTTTAATATCTTATCAAGGTATGTACTCTGCGATAGCCCAATTAGGCGCCTTGATCTATCTCTATAGATTTTAATGCCTAATATATATGATGCTTCACCAAGGTCTTTCATTGAAAATTTGCTGTTTAGATAACTTTTAACACTGTTTAAAAGATCTATATCATTTCCAATCAATAATATGTCATCCACATATAATATCAGAAATGCCACATTGCTCCCACTCACTTTCTTGTAAATACAAGCCTCTCCATAAGTTTGGACAAATCCAAACTCTTTGATCACCTCAGCAAAGCGGAGATTCCAACTCTGGGATGCTTGCTTCAGTCCATAGATGGATCACTGAAGTTTGCATACCTTATTAGCATCCTTAGGATCGACAAAACCCTTAGGTTGTATCATATACAACTCTTCTTCAATATTACCATTGAGGAACGCAGTTTTGACATCCATCTGCCATATTTCATACTCGAAATATGCAGCAATTGCTAACATAATCCTAACTGACTTAAGCATCGCTACGAGAGAGAATGTCTCATCATAGTCAACTCCTTGAATTTGTCGAAACCCCTTTGCGACAAGTCGAGCCTTATAGATGGTCACATTACCATTAGCATCAGTTTTTCTTTTGAAAATCCATTTATTCTCAACGACCTTTCGATCATGAGGTAAGTCCACCAAGGTCCAAACTTGGTTCTCGTACATGGATTCCATCTCGGATTTCATGGCTTCTAGCCATTTGTTGGAATCCGGGCTCAACATCGCTTCTTCATACGTCGCAGGGTCATCCATTTCATCAACCATGAAATTCATAATAGGATTACTGTACAGTTCAGGAACTGCACCTGTTCTGCTTGACCTGCGAGGTTCGGTAGTGTCCTCTTTCGGAGTTTCATGATCAATATCATTAGCTCTCTCTTCATTAGGTGAAGTCAACTCCGAAACAACTTCCAGTGCTGTGCCACTCACCATTTCATGAAGAGAAGGTTCAATAACCTCTTCGAGTTCTACCTTTCGATTACTCACAACTTTCATGAGAAACTCCTTCTCAAGAAACGATCCATTCTTGCCAACAAAAACCTTTCCCTCGGATCTGTGATAGAAGGTATACCTAATCGCTTCCTTAGGGTATCCTATGAAGACGCATTTTTCTGCTTTGGGTTCGAGTTTATCCGGCTGAAGTTTCTTCACATAAACATCACATCCCCAAACTTTAAGAAATGATAGCTTAGGTTTGTTTCCAAACCATAATTCATACGGTGTCGTTTCAACGGATTTAGATGGTGCCCGATTTAAAGTGAATGCAGCTGTTTCCAGTGCATAACCCCAAAATGACAGTGGCAAGTCAGTCAGAGACATCATAGATCAAACCATATCCAATAAGGTACGATTACGATGTTCCGACACACCATTATGTTGTGGTGTTCCGGCAAGCGTGAGTTGTGAAACTATTCCACACTCTTTCATGTGTGTGCTAAACTCGTAACTTAGATACTCTCCTCCACGGTCAGACCGTAGAAATTTGACCTTTCTATTACGATGATTTTCCACTTCATTCTGAAATTCCTTGAACTTTTCAAAAGTTTCAGACTTGTGTTTCATCAAATAGATATACCCGTATCTACTCAAATCATCCGTGAAAGTAACAAAATAACGATATCCACCTCGCGCCGACACACTCATTGGTCCACACACATCAGTATGTATGATTTCCAATAGATCTGTCTCCCGTTCCATTGAACCGGAAAACAGCGTTCTAGTCATCTCACCCATAAGGCATGGCTCACATGTATCAAATGATTCAAAATCAAGTGATTCCAAAAGTCCATCAGAATGGAGTTTCTTCATGCGTTTAATGCCAATATGACCTAGACGACAGTGCCACATGTATGCAGTTATATCATTATCAACTTTAATTTTTTTTAGCATTAACATTATGAATATGCGTAATATTACTATCGAGATCCAACAGAAATAAACCATTCAACATAGGTGCATGATCATAAAAGATATCATTCTTATAAATCGAACAACCATTGTTTTCAGATTTAAAGGAATAACCACTTTGCATCAAACACGATCCGGATACAATGTTCATGCTCAGTGCAGGCACCAAATAACAATTATTTAGGTTTATAACTAATCCCGATGGCATATGGAGAGGTAGCGTCCCAACGGCGATCACATCAACTTTTGATCCATTGCCGACCCGCATCCTGACCTCATCCCTTGCTAGATGTCGCTTGTTCCATAGCCCCTGAACTGAGTTACATATATTAGCAACCGATCCCGTATCAAATACCAGGTGCTACTGCGAGTACTAGTCAAGTACACATCAATAACATGTATATCACATATACCTTTGTTTGCCTTGCCGGACTTCTTGTCCGCCAAATACTTGGGGCAATTGCGCTTCCAATGGCCAGTCCCTTGCAATAGTAATACTCGGTGTCAGACTTAGGGCTAGCTCGGGGTTTTTTTTCAGGCGTGGCAACAGACTTGCCACCCTTCTTTCCCTTGTGCTTGCCTTTCTTGTCCTTCTTGAAACCCCCGGTGGTCCTATTGATCATGAACACTTGATGTTCTTTCCTAATCTCCACTTCTGCAGTCTTAAGCATTGACAGAAGCTCGGGAAGAGACTTCTTCATGCCCTGCATATTATAGTTCATCATGAAGCTCTTGTAGCTAGGTGGCAGAGATTGGAGAACACAATGTATGCCTAAGTCAATGGGAATCGTTATTCCCAAGGACACAAGCTTATCGGCGTACCTAGGCATTTTGAGTACGTGCTCACTAACGGAGCTATTTTCCTCCATCATGCAGCTAAAGAACTTTCCTATAGCATTATAACTCTCTACGGCAGCATGGGTATCGAAAATCATTTTTAATTCTCCCATGGTATCAAAGACATTGCCATTTTCGAAACGCTTTCGAAGTTCTGGCTCTAGCCCATACAGTATGCCGCAATGAACTAAGTTGTGGTCATCCTGACGAGTCACATAGACATTCTTTTCCTCGTCAGGGGCATCAGGAGCTGGTGGGGGGCCTAGCGGCGCATCTAGCACATATTGCTTTTGTGTAGCAGTGAGGAGAATCCTCAAATTCATAGCCCAGTTGGTGAAGTTGCTACCATTCGCAACAAGTTTCTCTTTCTCCATGAACACATTGAAATTACAAGCAGGTGGTGCCATCTACAACAGAATTTGTAAAGTTTATTTAGACTAAGTTTATGATATATTGAGTTCAACTAATCCAAATTACTAATGAACTCCCACTCAAAAACGACATCCCTCGTGTCCTTTTGGTGATTACATGAACCAAATCCACTACACCAAGTCCGATCATCACGTGAGTCGGTGTAGCTTCAAAGGCGAGCATCTATATAGGCATCATATCAACTATATGACTCATGCTTAACCTTTCGGTTCGTGTTCCGAGGCCATGTCTGTACATGCTAGGCTCGCCAAGTAAGAACCTTAGTATTCGCGTGTGTAAAACTGTCTTACACCCGTTTCTATGAAAGCATAGATTCGAGTACACCCGATCATCACGTGATGTCTCGAAACACGATCCACATAACGGTGCATACTTAAGGAAGAACACATTTTTATCTTGATATCTAAATGAGGGATCATCTTACAATGCTACCAAAAGCGCCAAACTAGCAGTATAAGATGCTAACATCTAATGTGTAAAGTGAGATGATATGGTCCATGCATTTGATATCTATCATTTGCATTGTGATATGATCTCTATCATTCCTTTGTGTGTAAGGCCAAGGTCTATGGAACTTACACGTTGAATGTGTTGTAAGAGTATCTATCATACATCTACTTACAACAATACCATATCAATACACTAGCCCAGCAACGATCTAAACTAGACGCCTCTAATTTATCAATTGCAAGTTTTACGTGGCTTAGGGCTTTCAGAGATAGAACCATTCTCACCTACGAACATGAACCACAACGAGGATAACCAAGTTATTAGCAACTCGTTGTAAATCAGATATTGACTATAGTAGGAGAGACGGCCACCCGCCAACCACTTATGCAAAACAAGTTGCATGTTAGTCGTGGAACCGGTCTCATGTACGATGACATGTAAGGTTGGTCCGAGCCGCTTCATCCCACTATGCCACCAATATCCAAAATACATAGAAGATGAAATAACATGATCATCATCGCCCACATATAAACATATGTGTACTACCCGTGCAAAGCACCTACGCATAGATCAGGCTCTGATACCACTATTGGGTCCGCAGCATAGAAAACAAAAATTTTCCTACGGTGTGAACTACACGCCAAGATCTATCTACTAGATATAAAGCAACGGGTGGACATACATTCAACAAGAACTTACCCTCGAAGACAATGAGCTTTGTTAACGAGTAGGAACTCGTGGTTGATGTAGTCGTACACTTGCCGATCTCAAGATCGTGAGGAAGTCCGAGCGCCGCAACTCAGCAGCGCATCCATACTGGCATACACATTCAAGCCACCGGACAACCTCCACCTCCTCGCTCCAGCGATCCAGCGGAAGCAGCAACTCCTTCCAGACGAAATGCCACTGAGAACATGTATCTCGGTAATCCGAGACCATGGGGGAATAATTCTAGAGGGGGAGAGAGATCCTTCACAAGGAGGTGTGAGGATGAAAGAGGGAATGGGTGACCTTTTATAGGAGGAGGGGGGTGCCCCTCCTCTCCATGGCCGGCGCATGGGGGTGACCCCTCACCTCCCCCATTCATGTGGTGGTAACCCCTCCACATTAAAATGCCTCTTCACATTCCCTTTTAAAGTCTCCACTTTAAATGCATTAAAATTCTCCAAGTTTAATGCTCTCTCATTTAATAAAACTCTTTTATTAAATTTATTCAGAATTTTGTTAATTACTTTAATTAACAAACATTCACATATAGCCCCTTGCAATATTTCAATATCACATGCAGAACCACTTTCTGCAATTTCACCCGAAACAATTTCCGGTTTCTATCGAAACAATTCCTACGCTTTGCAATTCTTTCGTCTGAAACATATGTGCTCCAAAATGGTGTCCGGTAACTCTTAAGTGTGTCACCCTACGGTTCGCGAATAATGCAGACATGATCGAGACCCTTCTCCGATCAATAATCAGCAGCGGGACCTGGAGATCCGTACCGACTCCTACACATTCAACGATGACTTCTGTGATCGTGAGAACCTTTAACGCTTGTACCTAAATCCCTTTGTCCCTTGATATATTGCATGTCCGAGATTCGATCATCGGTATCTCCATACCTAGTTTGATCTCGTTTCCGACATGCACTCTTTTCTCGTTCCCGTGATATACATTCTAGTGATCACATCACTTGCTCGCAAGCTATCTCAATGTGATATCACCGAGAGGGCCCAGAGTATATCTATCCGTCATCGGGATTGACAAATTCCACTCTTGATCCATGAGCCTCAACATAACACTTTTTTAGTACTGAACCCATCTTTATAGTCACCCTGTTACGGTGTGACATTTGATGTTATCAAGATACTCTTCGGGTGTTAGCAATTAACATGATCTCATGGTCTAAGGATAAAGATTACTTCGTATGATGTTATAGCAATATAAACATAATGACTTGATCATAATGCTATACTTCGGATGAATGTTCATCACATCATTCCACCAATGGTGTGACCTTGTTATTAACAACATCCAATGTCCATGATCAGGAAACCTTGATCATCTTGTTAATCAACAAGCTAGTCTATAAGAGAGACACAACTAGGAACCCTTTTTGTTTATTAATCACACATGTATTGATGTTTCCGATCAATACAATTCTAGCATGTAAAATAAACATCTTTCATATATAAGGAATACATAATAACAACTTTATTATTGCCTCTCAGGGCATATTTCCTTCATTTCCCGCCATTTCCCCCGCCTCCCGCCATGTTTTCCCGTCATTTTCCCTGCTTCCCGCCATGTTCTCCCGCCATTTCCCTCTATATCTAGGTCGACCACCATGTCCATCCACACATCCACACCTTCTCTCTCACAAAAGTGGACACCTCTGACTGGGCCTTTCTGATGCTCAAGGAGACCGAGGCGCTGTGCGCCTCCAGCTACCCATGCCTGCCGGGGTACCTGTTGCCCGCCGGCTGGAGGATGAGCGCTGGTGGGGTTCCTGTTCCTCCTGTGCCTCAAGGTTCGGCTCGCCAGGCGGCCATCACGAACCACTTCTACCTCAAGCTCACGCTGGAGCAGCGGATGGATCCCCATTGGGATCCCGACAACCTCGACACCTAGAATGCCTTCTTCGCAAACCGGTGGGAAAGGGAGCTCGCCAGGTATGAGGGTGATGGACCACCGCTAGTGAACCACAACGAGGCCGGTCGCCGCCTATGGTGGGCGAAATGGACTATCGCCGGCATGATGCGCTACATCGGCATGGGAGACCATCCTCGCCTGAGGTACCCACACTTTCACCAGCCACATAGCCACAAGAATGGTGGTGGTGGTGAAGGCCTAGGGCGTACTAGGGTCGTCATCCGGGATCCCCTTCCCCCGCGTGTCATGAATCCGATGCCAGAGTGGCAGGTGCCCCCTCCCCTGTTCCCCCGTGCATAAGTTGTGGAAGGGCTAAGGATCCAGCCGCGTGCTACAAGCGACGACGATGATGATGACGATTCCAAAGACGACCCTGAAGCTGTGTACTATAGGGCTAGATATGATTATGAATAATTTTTACGTTTTAATATTAATAAATGTTTGGCCACAGCAAGTTGCAATACTACCTATTGAGATCGAGATAGTTCATATCCACATATATATAAGCAGATCATTAAAAATAAAGGTTTAATAATATTGTACATCACCAACATGTACACATCTCTATTGTTAGGTTTTCTTCTAATCCGTAACCATGGAGCATCTTCCTTTCTTAACGGGATGCTTGGGTCATCCTTCACATCGAAGGCGGAATTTCATGAAACTTATCATAATCTTCTGACATGTCTGTCTTATCCTCCACCCCCATGATGTTTCTTTTTCCTGAAAGAACTATGTGGCGCTTTGGCTCATCGTATGCTGTATTATTTTGCTTATCTTTCCTTTCTCTCGGTTTGGTAGACATGTCCTTCACATAAAAAACCTGAGCCACATCATTGGCTAGGACAAATGGTTCATTTCTATACGCAAGGTTGTTGAGATCCACTATTGTCATTCCGTATTTCTTATCTACCTCAACCCTGCCTCTTGTCAGCTTGACCCATTTGCACTAAAACAAAGGGACCTTAAAATAAGGTCCATAGTCAAGTTCCCTTATCTCCTCTATGTAACCATAATATGTATCCTTTTGCCCATTCTCATCTGTTGCATCAAATCGGACAACACTGTTTTGATTGGTGCTCTTTTTATCTTGGGTGATCGTGTAAAATGTATTCCCATTTATCCCGTACCCTTGGAAAGTCAATATGGTCGAAGATGGTGACCTGGCCAACAAGTACAACTGCTCTCCAACATTTATGTCATTCATGAGATGTGTTTGCAACCAACCGACAAAAGTCCTCATGTGTTCATCTCTAATCCAGGAGCCAGGATTCCCCGGGTTGTTGGAGTGTACAATATTCTTGTGTTCCTCGATATATGGAGCCACCAAGATGGAACTTTGCAGAACTGTGTAGTGTGCTTTAGTGAGAGAATGTCCGTCCATACATATCCTTGCTTTCTTTCCTAGCGTGCCTTTTCCACTAAGTCTACCCTCATGCCGTGATTCAGGAACACCGATGGGCTTAAGGTCAGGAATAAAGTCAACACAAAACTCAATGACCTCCTCTGTTCCATATCCCTTTGAGATGCTTCCTTCTAGCCTAGCACGGTTATGAACATATTTCATTAACACTCCCATGAACCTCTCAAAGGGGAACATATTGTGTAGAAATACAGGACCAAGAATGTTAACCTCTTTGACTAGGTAACTAGGAGGTGCGTCATAATATTGAAGAAGGATGGTGGGAACACCAACTAGAAGCTGACAAGACATTGGACCACATCTTTCTGTAACCTTGGTAGACTATCTAGACTGATTACCTTCCGAGAAATTGCATTGAGAAACGCACATAGCTTCACAATGGGTACTCGAACATTTTCCGGCAGGAGTCCCCTCAATGCAATCGGAAGCAGCTAGGTCATAAGCACGTGGCAGTCATGAGACTTTAGGTTTTGAAATTTTTTCTCTGCCATATTTATTATTCCCTTTATGTTCGACGAGAAACCAGACGGGACCTTGATACTGTAAAGGACTTCAAAAAATATTTCCTTCTCTTCTTTGGTAAGAGCGTAGCTAGCAGTACCTTCAAACAGCTCTAGATGCATGCCGTCTCGGTCTTTCATACGCTGTTGGTCCTGCCGTGCTTCCGGTGTATCTTTGCTCTTTCCATACACGCCCAAGAAGCCTAGCAGCGTCACGCAAAGATTCTTCGTTAGGTGCATCACGTCAATTGGAGAGCGGACCTCTAGGACTTTCCAATAGGGTAGCTCCCAAAATATAGATTTCTTTTTCCACATGGGTGCTTGTCCAACACCGTCCTTCGGAACAGATTGTCTACCAGGACCCTTTCCAAAGATTACTTTTAAATCCTTCACCATATCAAATACATCATCCTCAGTATGGCGGATAGGCTTACATCGGCTGTCTTCCTCACCATTGAAATGCTTACCTTTCTTTCTTAGGGTGTGCGTGGGCGGAAGAAAATGACGATTACCCGGGTACACATTCTTCTTACATTTATCCAAATATATACTTTCAGTCTCATTTAAACAGTGTGTGCATGCATTGTATCCCTTATTTGTCTGTCATGAAATGTTACTAAGAGCAGGCCAATCATTGATTGTTATGAACAACAATGCTCATAGGTCAAATTCCTCCTGCTTGTTCTCATCCCACACACGTACACCTTGTTCGTGCCACAACTGTAAGAGTTCTTTAACTAATAGCCTTAGGTACACATCAATGTCGTTGCCGGGTTGCTTCGGGCCTTGGATGAGCACTGGCATCATAATGAACTTCTGCTTCATGCACAACCAAGGAGGAAGGTTATAGATACACAGAGTCACAGGCCAGGTGCTATGACTGCATCTCTGCTCCCCAAAAGGATTCATGCCATCTGTACTTAGACCAAACCATAAGTTCCTCGCATCACCTACAAAGTCCGGAAACTCTCTCTCGATTTTTCTCCACTTCGACCCATCAGTGGGGTGTCTCAACATCTCGTTTTTCTTATGGTCTTCCATGTGCCATCGCAACAACTTGGCATGCTCTTTGTTCCTGAACAAACATTTCAACCGTGGTATTATAGGATCATACCACATCACCTTGGCAGGAACCCTCTTCATGCGGCGCTCGCCCTCAACATCACCAGGGTCATCTCGTCTTATCTTATACCGCAATGCAGTGCATACTGGGCATGCATCCAAATTCTCGTACTCCTCGCCCTGGTAGAGGATGCAGTAATTAATGCATGCATGTATCTTCTACACCTCTAATCCTAGAGGGCAGATAACCTTCTTTGCTTCGTAGGTACTAGTGGGCAGTTCGTTATTATTTGGGAGCAACTTCTTCATTATTTTCAGCAACTTTTCAAATCCTTTGTCAGTCACACCATTCTTTTCCTTCCATTGCAGCAATTCTAGTGTGCTATCCAGTTTTTTGTGCCTATCTTCACAATTTGGGTACAACAATTTGTTGTGATCCTCTAACATCTTCTTGAACTTCAACCTCTCTCTTCCAGTTACGCATTCTTCCTCGGCATCAGCAATGGCCCAACTAAGATCATCATCAGGCAGATCTGATGCCCGTTCTTCATCTTTTTCTTCATCAATGTCTTCCATTGTAGTACCATCGTATTCAGGGGACATAGTAGGGTAGTCGTTATCATTCTCTTCTTCTTCATTGTCTTTCATCATAACCCCTCTTTCTCCGTGCTTGGTCCAACAATTATAGCCAGTCATGAAACTGGACCGAAACAGGTGGCTATGAAGGACTCTTGAGGAAGAGTATTCCTTATGATTCTGACAGACACCACATGGACAAGACATAAAACCATTCCGCTTGTTTGCCTCGGCCACAAGGAGAAAAGAATGCACACCTTTAATGAACTCACCAGAGAGTCGGTCAGCGTACAT
Source organism: Avena sativa (assembly GCA_916181665.1). NCBI lineage: Eukaryota > Viridiplantae > Streptophyta > Magnoliopsida > Poales > Poaceae > Avena > Avena sativa. Next base: position 36,811,587 of record OV702290.1, read on the forward strand.
CCATTGCCGACTCAACTGCATTATATAATTAATTAAGTACATCAAACATAATCATAATTAATTAGTACTAATATAAAAAACAAAATTAAAGCCAGCAACCAGGACTAAAGATATGATGAACCTTTAGTCCCGGTTGGAGGCACCAACCGGGACTAAATATGGATGTGGTGACAACATGTCGACACTATGTCCTCAGTGGGCAACACTAAGCTAGTAAATGACGACACTATTTTGGATGGGTGGAAGCACTATGCCAGGGGTGAGTGTGTCGACATTATGTCATCAGTGCCCGACACTATGTTGTGTTGCTTAATCTATAAATAGGTATGTATTCTTGTGAGTAACTGCTAGATGGTGCGCGACCAGGGACACCACTACGGCGGAGCTTCTCGAAGATGTCTTAGGACCTCGTCCTCATACATCTTCGAGGAGCTCGCTGTAGAGGCACTCTCTAATATGTGAAATTAGTTAGCTCCACCAGCATACTGATCTAGCTAGAGAAGATATAAACTGAAAGATGGTGTGCGAGAGTAGGAACACCACTACGGCAGAGCTTCTCGAAGATGTCTTAGGATTCCATCCTCAGACATCTTCGAGGAGCTCGCCATAGAGGCACTCCCTAATATGTGAATTGTTTTAGTTACCCGGCGTATTAATCTATAGCTAGAGAAGTTATTAACTCCAAGATGGTGCGAGAGGGACACCACTACGGCGGAGCTTCTCTCGAAGATGTCTTAGGATCCTATCCCCAGACATCTTCGAGGAGCTCGCCATTTCAAGCTTCTCGAAGATGTACTGTGATGTCTTCTTATCAAGCTTTTATAAATTAACCCTATCTTTGTTACAATTTTTTCAGTTTGTTGAACGCAGGTAGACGAAGAAGGATATTTTGCCCAGCTAGTTAGAATGATGAACTCACGCATGTGTGTGCTTCTAAAATCAAATTTCGAGACTATGTGCCAAAACAAGATATATAGATAAAATCCACATATTGTGATATTTACCTTAGAGTTCCTTACATTAATACAAGATAGATAGAATCTAAACATCGATCTCATGTTATCATTGCGAAAATTACTACCAAACTAAATCCACAAATCCATCTACAAGATAGAGCATGAAATGAGCTAATATAACAATGAGAGTTCAAAGGATAAAGTTGCTCACCTTTTAGAACCTTTGGATAGATGGGGCACCACAAAATATAGACAAATCTTGAAAGAAAATTGGACATGAACTCGAGCTTGAAGCAAGAAAGAGAGACAGAAGCCACCAGCTTAAAATGGTGGCTCGGGCAGGTGGGGGAAGAAGATATAGCCAGACCTTTAGTCCCGGTTCGTGTCTAGAACCGGGACTAAATGTCCACCTTTAGTCCCGGTTCATATAACAAACCGTGACTAAACGGTCTGGCGCCCGACCCAGTCTGCCTGAAACCCTTTAGTTCCGGTTTGTTACACGAACCGGGACTAAAGGTGCCGTTCGAATCGGGGCTAGTGCCTGCCACCCCCTGGGACCAGATCTAGCCGTTGGGACCGGTACATTCGTCCCGGTTTGTAGCAAAAGCGGGACTAATATCCCTGTACCAAAGATCCTTTTTCTACTAGTGCTCCAAGTTAATCCAGCTAGCTAACTTAACACTGATTGGTATTGGTTCCTGTACGATGCAGGTTGATAAGAGAGTTCAACACTCCAGCTTGAGATAGCTTAATTAGCTACCGGCGCACTCACCGAAAGGGAATCTTTGTGCGTGCAAGTGTATACCTTGGCGTCGGCGACCTGCACCGCAGCACCGGCAAGAAGCAAATTGTGGCGTCGTCAGTCGATGGTCTTGCCTGTTGTTCAGGACCTGATCAGGTGTGTTGACTTGGGACTGTATTCTAGGTCATGACAAATTGGGAAATTATACTCCCTCCGTCTCAAAATAAGTGATTTAGGTTTATTTAGATATGGATGTATATATACACGTTTTACTATATAGATGCATTCGAATCTAAATAAACTTAAGTCACTTATTTTGAAACGGAGGGAGTACCTGATTTTCCACGAACTTAATCGCAGTCAAGTAATTTAAAATTTTATGCTTAATTGCAAGTTGGAGTACTGCAATGGGAGGACCAGCTGTGTAGGATAATATTATTTTCCTATACACTGTAATGGTTGGTTACATGCTAATGCATCGTTTGGGCAACTGCAGATTTTCAGTAATGAAAGGGACAAGTTCCATCTTCACAAGATTTTCTTTGCTGCCAGAGTTTAAGGAAGTAAGATCTAAAATATATGGCGATTGAAAGTTATGTTATTTATTTGTTGATTTAGAAGTAATCATCCAGAATGGTATACATATGTTATCTGTCAGTTGTCAAGTACACACCAACCCCATTAAATTATCTTTTGTTTGTTCAATCCCATTAAAAAAATGTCGATGTTACTTTGATTCTGTTGGTAAATGATTGTAGATTATCAAAGGTATTCTTCCACATGTGCAATATAATCAGGTCGTGACAGTATCACGGTATCTTGCTATTTTCTCTTGAAAGTTATATATTAAGCCTTTACAACTTTCAGTGCTATATGAACATTGATTTGATGTCACTCATCCTTTGGGTGGTAATTTTGCTTTGAGAAATTTGAGCTACATAATTATTTTATGGTACAAGGATGATATTGACATATAAGATTATAATTAATCATTAGTGAGCAGATCATTTTTTAGGACTGGCACAAGGGGCATGAGGGAGTCATCGCTGGTGCAGTGGCCCATGAACCTTAGCTGACGCCGTGTCGACAATGATCGATCAACTGTCACCCCACTATTTCGACCATGATTACAATTTTAAAATTTTGAAGGGTATGCAAGTCGAACACACATACCAGGGTGGACATGCATGATCGATGCCGGTTGCAATCCATATCGTGCAGGATCTATGTAATTAGGTATCTGTACTAATATCATTTATTAACCAATAATTTCCATTCTTTTCACAATGTATAGACTTCACCCGATTAAGTTACATGCATAAATTGTCACAGTTTCTTTCGAGTACCTTCTTGATATAATTATGTTGTTCTAGAAATTGAGCAAGGTTAAAATTGGAAAGTATACCCATAGTAAAATTCTTTAGTACTCCCTCCGTTTTAAAATATAAGATGTTTTAGCTTTGTGAAAAGAGCGTATCTAGACCCATTTTAGTGTGTAGGTTCATCTAGGTTCGGAGTGAACCTACACACTAAAAAGGGGTCTAGATACACTCCATCCACAAAACTAAAACATCCTATATTTTGAAACAGAGGGAGTATATGTTTACAAATTTGTGTTCTGTACAAGATATTTTTGTAGGAACAAATATGTTCCAAATATGATAGTTTGAGAGGCTCAGTGAGCTAAAATCGATGGAACATTGTTCTACAAAAATCAACCGGCACTATCTAATTCATGGAGAAGTTCTCCTTAAAAAATTCATGGAAGAATATATAGGTGAAAATTAGATTATCGATGGAACACTTTACTTTTTTGCATCTAATAAACTTGAACCATTGGGTCATTCGTTGTTGCGTATATGCTTGCGCTTTATAAGTTGAAATTAGCAGAACCATGTATCATGGGGAACGCTTTCAACATTGCACTTGTACTTTGTACCCCGTTGATATCATGTTCTTTTGCTTATGGATCCCGGCGGTGTGAAATAAAAGTGGAACTTGTAAGATCATGGAGTTTGTATGTGTGTTAGAGAAACGTCTGGGCCACTAGCCTAAGCCATGTCTAATCATGGTGGAAACTTGCAGCAACACCATAATGAGCACTCTATGAAGCATCCTTAATAAAAACCTATGCAAATAGCAAATAAAAAGATCGCTGAGATGCTCATTGTCTGCTTGCCTTGTCATTTTGATTATAGGATAGCTCCTGTATCATGTGCAAGGGGTACCCCGTTAGCGGTTCTTTATGATACACATGTACTTAAAATGACAAGAGCTTACTCGTGACTAAAGTTGAGTAGCATGAGGATCGGTCTTCGTAAGTAAGGGGCATGCGATTTCGGTTTATAACTTGTCAAGCATATCCTCTTAGTTGTGTCACTTTAACCTTAATCACCTTAAAGATGCTTATGATAGGGGCAATGAGAGCTGAAAACTATAAGTACCATAATTTTTGGAAGCTCTTTATGAGACTTGAATCCCTACTTCCTTTTATAAGGCCTTTCTTCCACCATTATATTGAGTATCCACCTTCTACCTTTATGCACCTACTTTGAGAGCATAGTGGCCATTCTTAGTTCTATGTGCATTGTCCCAAGACTAGTTGATTGATGCATATCTTGATATTGCTTGCTTTAAACTATTTGTATCTAGTCTCTCTTATGAACTTTGAAGGTGTCCTATGCATTTATGTTTTGCTACTCTATGAGGGACAAGCTGAATGCCATTATGCTATGTTTTCTTTATGTGAAACAAACAAACGTCTTGCAAAGCATTGTTATTCATGAATATTTTGTTTGTGCATTTTCATGTTGCATCATAGTTTCTTTGTCTTATTGCTAGAACTTTGTCTTTCATGTTATGATTGAAGTACTATGATCCCAGCTTCGAATGTTTTACAAATACTTTGACCAAGTCTTTGATGGTGCATGTCACCTCAAAAATTATTCTTTCTTTTTATCACTTACCTACTCGAGGACGAGAAGGAGTTAAGCTTGGGGATGTTGATACATTGCAAATGTATCTATAATTTTTGATGTTCCATGCTTGGTTTTATCCACTTTCTTGGGTTTTGTCCACACTTTGGAGTACTTTTCATATGATTTCTTGGACTAACCTATTAACAAGAGCCACAGTGCCAGCTGCCTGTTTTCTGCTGTTTTTGGTTCCAGGAAAGTCAGAAAATGAATATTCTCGGAATTGGACGGGACAAAAGCCAAAGTGCCTATTTTTCTGGAAGTCATCAGATGCCAGAGTACGAGACGGAGAGGGGCCAGGGGGCCACCACACCACCTGGCCGCGTGGCCCAGCCTGGCCTGCGCCAGGGGGTGGTCTGGTCGCCTCCGGCACCCCCTCGGCCTCCCCTTCCGCCTATAAGACGCCCTCGGAACGAAAACCCTAAGTACCCGATCAAAAATCCACGAAAGAGTCTGTAGCCGCCGTCATCTCCATCCCTAGATCGGGAGGGATCTGAAGCTCTTCCCGGCACCCTGTCGGAGAGGGGAATTCACCCTGGAGGCCTTCTTCATCACCATGCAAGCCTCCGGTGTGATGCGTGAGTAGTTCATCCTTGGACTACGGATCCATGTAGTAGCTAGATGGCTGGTTCTCCTCCTTTGTGCTTTCATGTTTAGATCTTGTGAGCTCCGTTCATGATCAAGATCATCTATTTGTTATTCTGCATGTTGTGTTTGCGGGGATCTGATGGATATTGAGATGCTATTTCAGATTGATTATTGATTCTATCATGTCTTTGTTATTTGTGACCTTGCATGCTTTCCGTTGTTAGTAGCTATCTTGGCCAAGTAGATGCTAGCAACTCCAAGAGTTAGTATTTATGTTCAATAATGGGTTCATGCCTCTGGTAATTTGGGGAAGTGATAGAAATCTCTAAGATACTAGATGTGCTGTTGCTACTAGGGAGAAAACAACAATCCTTTGTTCATAGAACAATCGTATTGTTTACTTTAAACGCAATTGGTAAAGCAATAATCTGTTGCTTGCAACTTAATACTGGAGGGGGTTCGGATGATAACCTGAAGGTGGATTATTAGTCATAGGTGCAGTTGGATGGCGGTCTATGTATAATGTTGTAATGCCCAATCAAGTCTCAAAGGAGTCAAGATGATTAGTATATGCATGTATTGCTTTCTCGGTGTTTGTCAATTGCCCCGCTGTAATTTGTTCACCCAACATGTTATCTGTCTTAAGGAGAGCCACCTCTAGTGAACTATGGATCCCGGTCCTTTTCTTTACATACAATCTATAAACTGTTTACTGCTTTGTGTTTACTTTCTAGAAACTATTACTTCTTTCCATTCGATACGTTTAATCCTTTGTTTTCAGCAAAACACGGTGAGATTGACAACCTCATCACAAGTTGCGGACAGACTTCTGTGGTTGTGTTGTGCAGGTCTCCACGTGGCTGCTGGAACCAGTAATGCGCCCTGCCATCGTTCAGCTAGCTACACCTTTGGGGTGTTTCCTTGCTCCTACTGGTTCAATTAAACCCGTGTTTCATAACCGAGGGAAACTTGCTGTTGTGCTCATCATACCTTCCTCTTAAGGTTCCCAACGAGCTCTACATCAACACTGAGCCATCAATACCCAGGCGTGACCCTACCCGGGGGTATCCCCCCAACATTAGTCCTCGAAGCTGGTGCGGTCTTACCAACTTCAGCTGTCAAGGCCACAGCAGGTTCACCATCCGAATCTGCTCTTCATCGGCCGAGTTATCTCGTAACCCAGACTCTTTACATTGATGCTCCCTTGGCTCGTTCCGAGTTATTCCTCGTTGGTCGGGTCTTAGCTCACGTATCCGGGTTATCTTTCCTTCCCTCATACGCTTCCCCACGTCCTACGTGGAGGGTAATCATCAATTTGCCTCATTTTAAGGGACATGCCTGTTTACTGCACCAGTTACTGCAGTAATGTCAGGAATAACTGCTCCACACGTCCTGTCGCGACAGCGCCTCGTTAACTGTATCATCGTGTCACATCATAGGATCTTTTGTTCCCTATGCCCCTTGATGTGGCTCACACCTGATTGGTTGATCCGCTGTGTACACGGCCACACCGTGCAGTTGGGCTGCCGCAAAGGATCCCACTACGCGACCCGCAATACACGGTTAAATAGGGGGCAGGGGCCATCTTGGGAAAGTTCCCCACACATCGCCCCACTGCCTTTCTTCTCCGCCGCCAGTGCCTCTGTGCTAGTGCTCCGCCGCTGCAACTACACCCAGCCGTTCCTTGCGACCGCGCCGCCGCCGTTCAAGTTCCTCGCCACGAGGCCCTGTGCTTCTAGATTCCCTGTGGCCGACTACCTCTTTTCTGATTTCATTCTCGAGGATCTTGACCTCACAATGACTGAAGAGGAGGCCGCTGTTGTCGCCCATGGAGAAGAAGGGGAGGAGGCCCCTGAGCATGGCGGATGGGTTGGCGCCTTCGTCTGCCAAGACGATATAGATTGGCTATATGCAACACGCCACATCCCCACGGGTGTTGCCTGCCACCTCGCCGCCGACGAGATTACTCCCTCTCCACATCCAGCGGAGTATGTTGTTTTTCTCTCCCACTTCCAACGTGGCTTTTGGCCTTTCTATTTCTGATTTCTTCCATGACTTTATTTCCACGTATCAATTGTAACCGCACCATCTCCCGGCCAATGCCATTACCTCTCTTTCCTCTTTTACCTCCGGCATAGAGGGGTACATCGGCCTCTGGCCCTCCAAGGAGATGTGGATCAAGTCTTTTGGTCTGCAGAAAAACGTTGTCCCGGACCCGCACCTTACTCTGGCTGAGAAACACTTGACCCAATGCGGTGCGGTCTCCATATCTCCACGTAAGAACTCCGCGTTCCCCCGGGTCACCGGGCTCGAGTCTTGCAAAGGCTAGGCCTGGACCTTCTTCTACGTCCGGAATACCACGAACGAGGATTTGATCCGCCTCCTCCCCTTAAAGCTCGGAGTCCCGGACACCTCTCTGTGGGACAATGTCTCGAAGGGGCCCACGGCTCTGGCGAACTTGGTCGACCACCGGATCAAGGAGCTACTCAATGAGATGTTGTGGGGTGAGGATATCATGATCACATTTGTCCGCAGCCGGGTCTCCCCCCTACAGAAGCGCGCCCACAAGATCTACTACTTGAGCGGTCCCCTCGACCCCACCGGATTTCCACTTTTGATCTCAACAACTCGGCGGTGTTCCGCCGGGTCAAGGCCATCTTCAACATGGAGAAGGAGTTCTTCCAGGCTTGGGAATGGGGGCTTGCACCCTATACCTAGGATGAGGAGAAGCCTGACCTGAAGAGCTTCTTACCCACACTGGACAACACCAAACACACCTCTGGTAAGGCCTCTTCTCTAAGGGATTGTCCTGATGATGATGACTCGGATGTTGAGGTTCTTGAGGTACTTGATTCAGTGCCCATCTCTGATGCATTCCCGCTTATGTCTGAATTTTTAGCTAACCCAGAAGGTCAGGTCCTCGAGGTTCCCCCTCTCGCCACGGGTGATCCGGGTCTTGCTCCTTCCCAGAAGCATGCGGCTACCTCCGCCGCAACTTCGGAGGCGCCACCGCCCAAGAAGAGGCAGAAGAAGTCCGGGGTGAAAGCCTCGGCCAAGCCAGCAGCCAAGAGCACGGTCCGGAGGGCGCCCAAACCTCGTGCACCCCTAAACTCGGACGAGTAAGTCGCTGTTCCTTTTCTATTTGCCTTTGAGTTCTTTTATTTCTGCTCTTGCCTTTTCTCCTTCTTTTTCTGACTTGCTATTTTTCATTTCTCCAGCGCCCCCAGGGTTACTTCCCAGAGTGGCCCCAACATCTCTTCTCTGATCCGGAGCGGTTCTTCTCCCTCCCGCGATGATGACATTCGTCCGCTATGTCCTATCATCGAGGACTCCGCGGCTGCGCCTGATCAAAGCCCACCTCATCATGAGGAGGGTAACGTTGACGTGGGGGTAGCAGAGCGGCCGAGGATACGCCCATGCCGGACCTCCCTAGCTCCTTTGCTCCGCCGCAACCAACCAGCTCTGAGGTGCCAACTTCATCGGCACCGCCCCCAACAACTCCTTAAACTTCTATTTCTTCAGCACCATCAATGCCAGTACCAGCAACACTAGCAACACTAGTAGTTCCAGTGCCAGTAGCACCACCAACAGCACCAGTGACACCAGCAGCACCAACAACAGCATCAGCACCAGCATCATCAACCCCAACACCAGCCTTGGCACCAAAGCCAGCAACAACAGCAACAACCACAACCAAGCCTCCAAAGAGAAAAACTCAATCTACTGCCCCTGGATCTACGGTGTCCATTGCGGACATCTTCCAGCCAGCTTCCTAGGCACCGTCCGGATCTGCAGCCTCGGCTCTTCTCTAGTGTCCTGTGTCATCCGACAAGCTCAAGAAAGCTGTTGGGCCAGCCAAGGGCTCCGCTTTCGGGTATCCTGCTACCGGATCAGAGGGCAGTAGGCAACTTGTCCTGCATACCAGTCCCGCTGATGCTCAGTCCACGAGGCGAGAGGCCCACGCCAAAGGCTTTGTGATGAGCCATACTCCCTGCAGCGAAAGCTACAGCCCATTTCTCATAGAATATGTAAACAACTTGAACAATGCCGAATTTATTGATCCAAAGGATGATCTGCCGGAGAAGTTCGGCCTAGTAGAATTCAGCGCGCAGATGAACTCTGCCACCAAGGCTATCTCTTTGGCAGGCCGCATGATGGAGGTAACCATTTTCTTCTGCTAAGCTTCTCTATGTACATGAATGCTTGTAGATATATCCCCTAGTCCCCGAGCCTCCGAGGGAGTAATTTATTACTTGGTTGGATGCTCCTAGAGAATCTTAGTGTAAATCCTTAGCATTTCCAAATAGTGATAAATTTAGAGTCGGGTTAGGTTCTACTTGGCCCGGATCTTGAATAATTCGAATATCCACACTCCCAGAGCCGGGTTAAGTTCCACTTGGCCCGAATCTTGAATACTTCGAATATCCACACTCCTAGAGCCGGGTTAAGTTCCACTTGGCCCGGATCTTGAATACTTCGAATATCCACACTCCTAGAGCCGGGTTAAGTTCCACTTGGCCCGGATCTTGAATACTTCGAATATCGACACTCCAAGAGCCGGGTTAAGTTCCACTTGGCCCGGATCTTGAATAATTCGAATATCCACACTCGTAGAGTCGGGTTAAGTTCCACTTGGCCCGGATCTTGAATAATTCGAATATCCACACTCCCTGAGTCTGGTTCAGTTCCACTTGGCCTGGATCTTGAATACTTCGAATATCCACACTCCTAGAGCCGGGTTAAGTTCCACTTGGCCTGGATCTTAAATACTTCGAATATCCACACTCCTAGAGCCGGGTTAAGTTCCACTTGGCCCGGATCTTGAATACATCAAATTGTTTTCACTTTGCCTGTGAACTAACATTGTCTTGTATCTCAGATCACCACTAACCGGCGAACTGCTGAGTTCCAGCACCTACTGGACTCCTACAAAGACATTCGTGCCCGATACAGCAAGATGTTAGAGGAAGGGTAACTTTCTTTGCTCAAGACCTTTTCCTTTTCGTCGCTTGTTATCCTTAGTGATTATTAATTTGTAATCCGACTTATGCAGCCGAGGTTGAGGCTGAAAATATTATCATGCGCAAGAATCTAGCTAAAATCCAAGGTAATTTGTCTTGTTCTCTTGACCGTTGAGCGCTCTTTCCTTGACTCGGTAGATATTTATACTTCGGCTCCACCGGATTAACCCAGTATTGTAGTTTCCCTTGAAGACATCGTATCTATTCCTGATGTGATGACACATTTTCTCGAACAAGCAAGAAATCATCAGGATGAATTGAAGAAGGATGACGAGATAGCTCGGCTGCGCCTCCAAGACTCGGAGATTACTCGGCTGAATGCCGAAATCCAAAGGCTTAAGGACCTCCATATATCCGAGCTGGATAAGGCTGCCCAGGAGTTTGCCGAGGAAAAGGAGCATCTGGCCATGCAAATTTCCAAGGACAAGGACTTATTGCAGGAAGCCGATGTAAAACTTACATTGGTAACCTCCGAATATGAAAGACTCCGAGCCAACAATACCAATGTCCATGCCGAGCTCCAACATCTTCGCTTCTAGATTTCCCGTGAGTTCCTTTCCCTTGCTCAATTTTCACCTCTCCAGATTTAGTGCTTTTGCTCACTATTTCCTCTGTTATGTTCTCAGGCAAGTTTCCAGAAGGTGACACTCTCGCTGCTGCCGCTGTAACCCGGTCTCGCGAGCAACATGGTATTCCCACAGGTCCTACTACCTGGTCAACCCCTTATGAGACAGAGGATCTGCTGGTGAGCCTCGTCGCTCACATGGAGCTGGTGAAGAATTATGGTGCAGATATCATGCCGGTGGTGATATGGATGTTCAACTCTCTCTAGCCCATTGAGCCCACTCCCAAAGGAAATGCTGCTTTTATAGCAATGCTGATGGAGTGTGAGAGTCAGCTGAACCTATGGCGAGAATCGACCACACGAGCCGGGGCTGACACTGCACTGCAGTTCGTCCTCTCATGGTTTGAAGATATAGACTTGGAGTAGCTTGAGCGTATGCGTACCAGGTCAAGGTGGTCCAATAATCCGGAGTGCATTGCTCAATGTGAAGCTTGCACCAACAAGCTCATCCAGTATTCTTTCTTCCATGCCTGGAATGATGGTTCGAGCTATCTTGACGCATTTGATGATGTTGTCGCTTCTGAGGGTGAGGAGGAGGAGGGAAGTGAGGGCGAGGCTTCCGAACTTGGCGATGACACTGAAGATCCGGAAGACGAGGAAACCAACCCCTAGGATGAGGCCGAGCTAGCACCCCGCCCTCAAACGCCGAACTACCCTCTCCATTGGCCGATGACTCGGCTTCTGCTCCTGCTCCTTGAGGATAAAAACACTTAACCATATTTGTCAGATCCCCAGAATACCGGGTGAAGATGTATTTAAGCACTTTGGTTCGGTTTCACTACAATTATTGTCGTTTGCTACTAAGTTTTTAATGTCGGATTATCATGGGTGAAGTATCCTCCAATTTTTGACTCGGCTCGCGTCTACCTTGATTCGGTTTTTTGAATTACGAGTCCGAGGTTCAAAAAATTGACTTAACAATACTTGAAACTTTGAGATTAGCTCAAAATAATCTGGCGGTAGACGAATAAAGTAAACAAGGGATTATTCCAAATAACAAATGTCGGCTCGATTAGTTCCCTTTCCTTTGTCATTATTTATGTGCTTTGCCATTCCAAACTTGTTCTCTTACTTGCCATGAAGCCAATTCTTGTTGGACAGCAGCAAAGTCAAAGAGCTGGGTTTTTGGTGCTCACACACTACTAATCCTGCTAAGGTACAAGTAATGTAAGCCAACTGACATATAATGAACATATAAACAAGAATGACAATTATCATGGCAGTTCCCGAGTTTCTGCTTGGGGTGCCGAAGTTTCATTGATAAGCTCGTTCCTGACATACATACCGACATACGAGTGATTCAGATACATTCACCTCTTTGCTAGGTGTAAAAGGGACGAAGTAGTGCTACATTCCATGGTTGCTTAGATTCTTCTCCGGACCTATCCGCCTTGTTATTTTCCTGTGGTTGTGCATCAATAAGGTAGTAGGAAACATTGTGCAAAGATTTGCTTACAATGAAAGGTCCTTCCCATGGAGGGGATAACTTATGCATGCCAGCAGTGCGCTGCACTAGCCGGAGTACCAGATCACCTTCTAGGAAAACTCGGGGGTTTACTTTCCGGCTATGGTAGCATCGGAGATTTTGCTGATATATGGCGGATCTGGACAAGGCTAGTTCTCTCGCTTCTTCTAGCATATCAACATTATTTTGCCGGGCCTCTCGCACTTCGGCTTCTGTGTATTGGGTGACCCTTAGCGAATCATGCTCTATGTTGCCTGGTAGTACAACTTTTGCCCCATATACCAGAAGAAATGGTGTATAGCCTGTTGATCGATTCGGAGTTGTTCTTAAACTCCACAGTACTGCTGGTAGTTCTTCTATCCAGCACCCCACTAATCTTTGCAGTGGCTCTATGAGCCAGGGTTTTATCCCGGACAACACCAGTCCGTTGGATCTTTCCACTTGCCCGTTTGATGCGTGGTGGGCGACATAGGCAACATCTAGCCGGATCTTCTTTCTCGGCAGAACCATGCAAATGCTCCTTCAGCAAAATTAGTGCCATTATCAGTTATGATACTGTGGGGGTAGCCATATCTTAGGATTATATCCTTGAGGAACTTCACCACCATTGCCCCATCACATTTCCTGATTGGCTTAACTTCAATCCACTTGGTAAATTTGTCCACCATAACTAGGATAAGGGTTATTCCTCCTTTAGCCGGCTTAAATGGTCCTACCATGTCTAGGCACCATACAACAAATGTCCAAGTGATGGGAATAGTTTTAAGTTCCGACATTGGCAGGTGGGTTTTTGTGGCATATCTCTGACAGCCATTGCATTTCCTCACAAAATCTTCTGCTTGCTCCAAAGCACTTGGCCAATAAAATCCATGCCTGAAAGCCTTTGCCACTAATACTCTTGAAGATGCATGATGACCACATTCTCCTTGGTGGATGTCCTGGAGTATGTCAAGCCCTTCCTCTAGGTCAACGCATCGTTGTAGCACTTTGGTTACACTTCTTTTGTATAGTTTGGCATTGATAATGGTATAGTACTTTGCTCTTCTCTGGATTTTCCTTGAGAGCACCTCATCATCCAGCAAGATTCCCTCTTTCAGGAAATCAAATATTGGCTTGGCTCAAGCAGGTATAGATCCGGCGGGAAAAAGTTCTTCGTCGATTTGCATCACATCCACCGACATAACTTCAGCCGGGTTTAGCTGAATAGTCCCCGGGTTTGCCGAAGCAGTCCCCGGGTTTACTGAAGTGCCTCCCCAATCTATCTCCATTGGCATAGCTTCTGACCTAGAGAGGGCCGGGATATAAATTGACTCGGATTCCGGTGACGGGGTAATAGATGTTTTTGTTAAGTGTTACAAGGCAACATTTGGCGGGATTGGTTGTCAGGATGAGCCCAACTTGGACTGTATGTCGGCTGCCTCATTTTCAATCCGAGGTACGTGGTGGAATTCACATCCCTCAAAGAATCTGTTTATCTTTTGAACATGAAATATGTAAAGGGCCATGTTGGCATCCAAGGCATCCCAGTTGCTAGATACTTGCTGCACCACCAAATCTGAGTCTCGAAAACACTGTATCCGACGTATCCCTACATCTTTTGCCGCTTTGAGGCCATGCACCAGCGCCTCATATTCTGCGACGTTATTCGAGGGGCTGAAGTGGATTTGGTGGACATATTTTAGTTGATCTTTCTTGGGCGAGGTGAGCACTACTCCGACGCCTAGCCCTTCTTTTAGTTTTGATCTATCAAAGTGCATTCGCCAATAATTAAAGTCCGGCAGAGGTGGTTTGTACTGCATCTCGGCCCAGTCCACAAAGAAATCCGCAACAGCCTGCGATTTGATCGCATTTCTTCTGTCGAACTGTGATGCATATGGGGCTAGCTCAATTGCCCACTTTGCTCATAATCTCTGATATGGGTGCCTCACATATCACTTTGATGGGGTGTTCCTCAAAGTAGTGTTTGAGTCTCTTGGCCGACATATACACGCCATACGCCGTCTTTTGATAGTGAGGGTAGTTCTGTTTTGAGGCCGACAATACCTCGCTCAAGTAATACACCGACTTTCCCTCCCCTTCACGCTCCACTACGATTACTGCACTTACGACTCGGTTGGTCGCGGCTACATTGAGAAACATTGGCTCCTTGGGTAGTGGTGCGGCTAATATGGGTGTAGTGGACAACATCTTTTTCAATTCTCGAAACGCGCAATCCGCTTGCGGTGTCCATGTAAACTTGTCTACCTTTTTCATTAACTGGTAGAGGGGCAATGCCTTCTCTCCCAGCCGACATACGAACTGGCTTAACGATGCTAGGCAACCAGTGAACTTCTACACATCGTTAAGGCATTTTAGCAGTTCCATTCTCTCTATAGACCGGATTTTCATTGGGTTAGCTTCAATACCTCGGCTGGACACTAGAAAGCCGAGTAGTTTCCCTGCAGGCACACCAAAAGTGCATTTTTATGGGTTAAGCTTCATCCAAAACCGTCTTAAGTTCACGAATGTCTGCCAGATATCATCAAGGAGAGTATCACTTTCCTTAGTTTTTGTCACAACATCATCCACATAAACTTGCACATTCTGACCTATCTGGTCATGTAAACATCTTTGCATGCATCGCTGGTACGTTGCTCCAGCATTACGTAACCCAAACGACATAGTGTGATAGTAATAAGCCCCATACGGGGTGATAAACACAGTCTTTATTTGATCATCCGGGTTCAGGGGTATCTGGTGGAAACAAAAATGTGCATCTATGAATGATAATAACTCACACCCCGCAGTTGAATCTATGACCTAATCTATTCTTGGCAGTGGGAACCGATCTTTTGGACACGCCTTATTCAGGTTCGTGTAATCAATGCACATGCGCCATACCACGACCATGTTCGGGTCATCTTTTTTCTTTTCCACGAGCATCGCATTAGAGAGCCAATCCAAATAGAGTACTTCCATGATAAATCCGGCTGCAAGGAGCCTAGCTATCTCATCCCCAATGACTTTCCTCTGTCCTCGGCAAAATGTCGCAGAGGTTGCTTCACCGGCTTAGCACCGGGTCTTACATTCAAAGAGTGCTCGGCCAACTCCCTCGGCACACCTTGCAGATCCTGTGTGGACCAAGCAAAGATATCCCGGTTCCATGGAGGAAGTTGACAAGCTCGCTTTCCTATTTGCTGCTTAACCCGACACCAATGGGTATGGTGTGCTCTAGGAACTGATCATCGATTGGAACTTTCTTAGTATCCTTGGTTGCTTCGAATGACACACTTCCATGTGGGTTGGTCAAGACCGGCATATGTTGCTGCGCGGATTGAGCCAATGCTGCCACTTCCTGTATCCTCCTCTTTTCCTGAGCTATCACGAGTGACTCGGCTAAGTAAGATCCAGCAGAAGCACACTCGATCGAACGCCTGAAGTCCCCTGATACGGTTATCACTCCCCTAGGTCTGGGAAATTTCATCTTTAAGTAACTAATGTGAGTACTTGCCATGAACTTGTTCAGCGTGGGCTGCCGAGCAACGCATGATAGGCACTCTCCAAATTCACCACTTTGAACTCCAAATTTTCAGTCCAACAGTTATCCCTTGTACCAAACATCACATCAACCCGGACCTAACAATTGGCTCACAGGAGATACCTGGCATAATGCCATGAAAGGTGGTCCTTGTAGCTTGCGGAATATTCTCTGATATCCCCAACTTGTGCATAGTATCCTTGTACATGCTGTTAGTGCTACTGACATTATCTATCAGCACCTTGGAAAACCTCACATTAAGATTCGTCCTGATGAACGTCGGATCCAGGACCAGCGCGTAGGTCCCTGGGCTGGGCATGAGCTTTGGGTGATCCTTGATACTCCACATAATCTCCTGATCCGACCAAGGCATATACGTTACTACTACCGGCATTACCGCATTTACCTCCATATACCGGTGCTACAAGCTTTTCCGGTTAGCTTCTTCCGTGGTAAATACATAGTAACTTTGGTGGTGCTCCCTGTACTCGTTTCGTCTCTCATTTGCATGGTAACCTTGGTCTTGTTGCTGGTTATTATTCACTTGATGCACAACATCCCTCCTTTCCTGATTTTCATATCTCGGCGGAGGTGGAGGCAACATTAGTTGTTGTCCATTCCCCCTGTTAGTAATGGCTGCCGAGGTGCTTCATTCCGAGGTGCTTTGTTCTGAGGTGCCTGAGCATTCCCCGAACTACCATGCTCTAGCTTCCTCATCCACTCACACTACCGGGTTGTATGATTCGTCGGGCTATTCAGACTTGGCGTATGAAATTTGCAAGGTTGATCCAACATAGACTTGAATGTATACCTCGGACGATCTTTTCGCTGCTTCCATTGTTTTTTCTGCTCTGGGGTCCAGGGCTTCTTGCCTTCACCCTTTTGTTGCCACTGTTGACCTCTAGTTTTTTGGCGTTGGCTGGCTCCGGCATTGGGCTGATTTCGGTCTATCGCCACCACTTGTTACGAGTTATATCTGTAATCCAGACGCTCGTCTCTTCTTTTTCCTCGGGAATTGTTTCTTCTTGATGACCCGGAGCCATCTCGGTTGTAATACTCCTCATTCGCTTCGCTTGACATTAGGCAGGGTTGAGTTGGGTCTCCCAAAGCATACGAATCTATGATCCGGATCGTCTCAGCCAAAGTGGTTGGCATATCTTGTTGCAACCTTTGCCACAACATACTTCCATATCTACAGCCTTGGGAGAACCATGGAATCGCTTGTGATTCAACTACCCCCTCACACGAGTTCCACACATTGCACCACCGAGTCAGAAAATCTCGGCCTGGCTCATTCGGTCTATGCCGGCATAACGCTAGTCTGTGGCCTATTGGGCCTCTTGTAGGTGCTCGAAAAATTGCTAACGAATAACTCCTCAAAGTCCAGCCAGCAGTTTACACTCCCTGGAGGCAAGTTGTTTAGCCAAACTCTCACAGGATCCTCTAACATTTGAGGCACATACCTCACTGCCCATCTCAAATTTCCAGTTGCAATCTTGACTGTTGTTGCATAATCAATAAGCCAATCCTTAGGTCTGGTTCTACCATCATAGGTCCTTGTTCCTCTGGCCAATTGAAAGTTCGGTAAAGGTGGTTCCCTCATGATCCGAGGCCCAAAGCACGCCAGACCAGGAGGACCTTGTACCTTGATCAACTCCGACCTATAAATCCTGTCCAGCTTCAGCCTTGCATCATCTGGCTATAAGTTTCTGCTTTCTAGCCTTGACCCAATTACATGGTGCTCCGGTCTTGGGTATCCGTCGTTAACCATCACCGAATAACCATCATTATATCTTCCCTGATCCGGACAAGTGTTTTGCTATGGCATCTCTTGGCATGCGCTTCTTTCCTATTGAGGCGCGTGTTGCTGCTACTGTTGCCGAGGTACATTTTGCCCTATTCTTGCCGGATCACACTGTCTGGCATTGCCGTTGGTAGCATTCCTTTGACTGGCATTGCCTTGGTCGCGATTATCTCGGCCAGCTTCACCTCGGCTGGTACTGTGGTGATCTTCATCAACTTGCACTGATTTGCCTTTTCCAGCTCTCACCGGGTCATAGGGGACCATATGTTTGTCTCTTCTCCCCTTGTTTACCACTTCTTATCTCCTGGGGTTATGACCCAGAGATGATGCGGCTCCGGCGGACTTGGCCAGGTTATTTCTAGCCAAATGAACCACGTGCGACGCTCCTAGTGGTGCCGGGTTTGCCTTGTTCATTTCCTCGTTTTGCTGGCAAGCGACCCTCAGCAAGTGGTTCACCCTCTCCTGTTGCCTTTCCTGGGCCTCTCCGGTTAGAACCTCTAACTCGGATGCAACTGTGTTTGCCGCCCTGAGGTTCTTTGTTGGGGTACTATACCTCTCTAACCCTCCTGTTACGATCGTGGATGTCTGACCCGGCCTAGGCTCACACTCCTTGTCAATCTCAGTAATCAGGTTTCTACCTTGGATTTTCACCCCATCTATGTGGTTTTCCTTTGCATATTCCCTCAAAGTGATGTTCAAGGACTGTTGTAACTCCGCTACCTTCTTCGCGCCAGCTAACATTTTCTGCCTAGTTTCCTCCAACTCAGCTTGCGCCTGAGATGGATCTACCATAGGAGCTATTGGCATCGTTAAGCTATCTATTGCTTCCTGGAGTACATTCTCTGGCCTTTCTAGAGGTGGGAACCTAGACCTTGCCTGTTTTGGCGTGACTTCTAGGTCTGGCGCCGGGTCCTTGCTCGCTCCTGCGTCCGACGCAGCCATCATGACCTCAACGCTGTTAGCGGGGTGAGCGATACGCACACCATGAGCTTGTGCGCTCCAAGCTTGATGAAGAGGATGTTGCATGGAGGGGACGCCTGCCGAAGCTCCCTGCATTGTCCCTGACGTAGTCTAGCGCTCCAAAGTGCTGAACTAGACCGGAGAAGACGCGCTCCCCGGTGCTGGAGATGCTTCCCATCTGGATTTTCATCCCTGCTAGCACAGCTAGTCCCACGGTTGGTGCCAACTGTCATGGTGGTGGCACAGCAGATGCCATGGATATGATAAAGATGGGGCCAATGAGGGCTAGGGGAATCCAGGGAGGGATAGCATGGTGATTCCACGCACAAGTGTTGTTGTATTTACTCTATCAATGGTGGTTACAAGTGCTCCTTGAGCTGTTCATGAGAAGGAGACTATGTATCTTACCCCCACAACCTAGCTCTAGAGTTCTACCTTAGACAGAGAAAATGATCGATCCCTTCTATGGAGGACCTGGTGCTCCTTATATAGGGAAGCCCGGATTACAAAGTTAGGGCACACATGGCAGCATATTCCCCGAATATGCCCCTTGGTTAAAACTAGATGCTTCTTTATTTACTTTAACGGTTCGTTCGGACTATGGACGTAACCCTCTGCGTAATCCATGCCTTTAAGCGCCACCAGACGGGCTACATCAACCGACACTACTCGCGTCATCTTGATTGCCCCTGCCCCGCGGTCCTTCCCTCTGTTTTGCTTCGCTCACACTATAGCTAGCAAAGGCCACCTTTTGACTAGCGGGAGATTTGTTCCTTCTCTTGGAAGCCAAGTGGTAGTCCGGCTAGCACATGGCTAACCCGGCTATGAGGGTACCTGCATAATACATAGACAAACATGGCCGACATATATTTTATGCTGGCTGGGTTAATGCTAGGGAGTTACCCCATGGGCCGGGTTACTCCGTAAGTCGGCCTGCCTTGAGGTCACCTGACCTGCACTTGCTTTGACCGTGTCGTACCTCGGCTAACTCGGCCTATATACCCCGGCGTGACCCTACCCGGGAGTATCCCTCCAACAGTATTAAAGATGACGCCCTCGCATTTGCGAGGGCCACCATGGTAGTTGCTTCTAATATTTTTTACCCAAACGTTGGAGGCAACAGAGGTACATGGGCTTTCTACGGTCCCAGATCAACCACTGACCTCCGTTTTGTTTTCCAGAATAGATGGTCTCAGGACATTCGTCCCACAGTGTTGTTAGAGAACATCAAACAACTAAAAGTGACCAGGAAGGAAATCAGACGGTCAACAATGCCAAGGATGTGAGAGAGCTGCCTCTTGTCTTAGTTATAATATCCTTAATGAGGGAGTAGAAGCTTCACTAATTAGAACATTTAAAAGGGGATAAGATAGTGATATATCTAGCTTTTATCATCTTTTGATATTCACCGAATCTTTACGAGTTGAACCTATCAACTAGGATCACCGCCTCGATCTTTGTGAAAGGATCCTTAAGCCCACTTTACCTGCGAAGTTTTACAATTAGGTTATACTTCTCTGTGATCATCACGTCCGTTCCCAAATCATCCATAACCGTGGACATGAATTTTTGAAAAGATTTAACCCTGCAGGGGTGTACAATTGTACCCACACATGTCGACTAACTCTTAGCGCCACTTGACAAACTTCCTTGGTGTGCTAGCAGAGGGTGGTCAACCACAAACTATGCGTTGCTACCACCACCCTAAGGAGATGCAACCGTAATGGGTTGAGTCCCAAAGTTGGGCGCTAGAGTTGTGAACATGGCCCAAGATTACGAAGGTCATGCCTTTATTGTTTCCTATCATGCCCTACATGTTATGATACACCTCCTTCACTGCCTTCGAAACATCCAAAGTGCATATGCCAAATGGAACGCCTAAACTATGTGACTCATGGAATCTAGTAGGCAAGTTAGTCAATCGAGGGAGTTTCCGAGTCCCCATGTGGTTGTACGCTTGTCTTGCTTCAAGAGGTAAGAACTTAGGTCCTAGTGGTGGCAAGTATGGGACTGTAAAAACCACAACCGAACATGGCCTCCCATATAAGCCTTATGATGTTCAACTTACATATCTAATCATACCACACCATCCTATCATACTAGGTCCATTCATAGTTTTGATTCATCAACCGGATGGACCAGTAGAAAAAACTAAGCATGTCTAAGCATAATAGATATCAAGATCTAGCAATGCTCACAAGTCAAACCCTAATAATTCTAGGAGAAGTGGATCAGGGAATATTGGCTACAAGGGGATCATGCATCAGATAGGATTACTCTATTTATCAATAAAAGAGTTTGGAATTGTATGCATCATGACAAGAATTGAAATACTTTGAAATCATAGGATTCATATGTATGGTGGGGCTATGCTTGCCTTGTTTGTTGATACCAAAATACATATCTTCAGGATTCATGTGCTTGGCATTGTTCGTCGATGATCAAATATGTCTCTTTAATGGTGTTAATCTGGACCTTCGATCTCGATATCGGACTTGTTGCTCACATTCATCTCTGAGTTCTACCGGGAAGAAGCAGAAACACTAGAAAGGAAATACAGCAACCAACACAAGGATCTATGCAATGCACACTGTAACATCCCAAAAACTTTAATCAAGGTTATCAAGTTCTAATCACCCAATTTAGGATTAACAAAAACTTTTATTAATAATATGAATATGAATGCATCTGTGTTTGCATTAGTATAGAATTGAGTGTATATGCCATGCTTGACTGTGCCAAATGATGTGAAATGGTTTAAAGATGAATACTACATCCTCTAGACCATTTACAAACAAAAGCAAAAGAAACAAAAAATGAATAAATAAAGCAAATGGTCATTTTGACCAAAATCAACCACTAGGCCACTTTGAGTGTTCCTAGAAGAAGATTTCTAACAGAAACATTTTCAACTCTTTTCACCCCTTGCTAGACCAAGTAAAATTGTATCAAGGCGCACTTTACAAACTTACAAAAACATTTTCCAAATCAATTTAATGGACAGTTGAAAATTGAATCTAGTTCATATGTGAAGATCACACTTTTTCAAAAACCTACCAAATCAATTCCCCTTGACCTATCCAAGAAAGCATAGACTCTCAAGCTTATTTTAAGATCACTAAAAAAATTTGAATAAAAAATTCCAAAATAAAATTCATGCGGCCATTCACACAAACACCTAGTTAGCACAGATTAAGCTTCTGCCTAACTTCACTGTTTGCCATAGTAAACCTCGACCATTTGGTCCCCTGTTAAACCTCTGGTCCCCTCTGAGTCTAACCAGCACCTAGACTAACCCCTCCTTTGCCATGGAGCACAGTGGAGGACCGCCCGAATTTGGTCATCGCCGGCCGACCACGGCCAGCTCGCAGCAGACCGCCCCGCGCCCATCTAGGATGCCCAGGAGCTATGCCGCACTCTACCGCCACCCCTTGTCCACCCCACTATCGAATCCAAGCCCTAGACGACCCTAGTCGTACCGCGCACTGCCTCTCTGCACCATGTCCAGAGCGCGCTAGAGCGCCGTGCCCGACCAGCCCCGCCAGCTCGCGCCTTGCCCTCACCGTGCACGCGCCACCTCGCCATGATCATGCCACCCCGGCAGACACCCCCGTTCGCCGCCGCGTGACCCATAGCTGCCGCACGCAAACACTTATGCCGCCGCTCAGAACACCGCACGCGCCCGACCGAACTGCACCACCCCACGCCGTGCCTTTAAGCCCGTGGGAACCGCCGGGGAGCACCACACCGTCCGACGCCCTCGCTCATGCTGTTAGCCGCATGTAGCGATGCCACCGTCGAGCTCACCGCTGCACCGCTCGGTCCCCTCGCTGCACTATAAAAGGAGGCCACCCCCGCCTCCATTCTTCACACCAATCCACTCCCCACCTCTCACTGACCTCCCCTACTTCTCCCCAGAGCAAGGCGAGCACCACCGTCCCGGAATTGCACCGGAGTCCACCACTGCTGGAGGAGAAGGGCGACGGCGATTCCGACCACCCCAAGCCCTGCCGTGACCACGCTTCACCTCGCCGTCATCTACCACATTGACTGCCCCTGTCGCTGACCCTAGCTAGAGACCAGGTGAGCCCTGCGAGACCCCCACCGCCGCGCTAGGTTAATTTCTCGCCGGAGATGTTCGTCGTCAATGATGACGCACGGCCGTTAGATTAGAGTTTGATCACACAGTCTAGATGCTTAGATACCGTTCATAGAGTGAGTCACTGACTAGTGGACCCTGCCTGTCAGTAGCCCGCTGCGCTGTGCAGTGCAGCTGGGTCGGCCCGTTTAACTTCCCGCGCTGGCCTGGAAATTCAAATATTGAATTTTCCTTTTTAGTTAAAACCCTATTCTGTGCCTAGATTCAAAAATCAATTCAGAGAGTTTCACTGAACCCATTTGCATGATTCAAATTTTGTTAGAAAGATAATTAAAATATCTATCCAAGCCCATTGGATTTAAATCATTTTGAGTTAGATGTAACCTTTAGCAAAAATAACAAGACAAAGACATTTGCAACTTCAAACATTTTTCAAAAATCAACCATAATAGCTTTTGAGTTGATTCCAACTATCAAAAATCACATTTGACCATATCTATCTGATTATGTAAAAATATTTAGGTTTGCATGCAGTGACATTGGACTAGTACCAAAATAATGCTATTAGGGCATTTCTAGTCACTTTAAATCTATTAAATGAAAATCCTAAATGTAATAAAATATGATCAACACTTTAAATCACATTCCCATGTATTTGAATATGTGGTGATGACATGTGTCCACATGATCCCATATTTTAATTGAAGAATACTAAATCTTAATTAATTTCAATGAGTAGAAATTACTTTTCTAAAATAAAATGAATAAAACTAGTTCTTTATTCCATGTGATGCTTGTGATGATGCTAGATCATCAAGTGTGAGCCTTAGTGTGCTAAATAGAAGTAATTAAGTATTGTTTGGTGATTGTGTACCCCGTATTCCTTTATAGACGATAGTACCGACCAAGGATACGAGGAGGAGTTCTACCCCGAAGAAGACGAAGAAAACTTCAATCACTTCACCAACCAATGCAAGATAGCATTATACAAGTTAACCATGCAAGCCATCATTAACAATGCAAGCTAATACTTACAAGCTTGAGAACCTAAGCAAAATGCTTTAGCCATGCTTTGGTTATACAATTATGATTATACCAATCCCAAGTTTTACTCGCAAGCTTTATTATCTATACTTTACCAAAGTTTTTTACTTTTGTTATAGATAGCATAAAGAGTATAAAACTTGGCCTATCTAGTTATACTTAGATGTCATTCTATGTCATGAGATTGAATATTAGCACCCCTCATTAGTGAACACTCTTAACCTTAGTGGCTAGTGCTAAGAACAAAACTTGATCACTTTAGATGGGAATACTTGGTGAAAATGATTATGAAAACCTTGGAATGATGCTTCATTCTATTGAGATGTTTTGAAATGTGTTGAGAAATACAATGGTTTGATGATGAAAATGTTGAGGCATGAGCCTTACCCCCCATAAAAGGTGATGGTTGGGTTCGGATGTGATACCATCCAATTATACTGTACAACCACAATACCTGAATTGGGTAGGGCTTAGCCGGAAGTTTATATGCATTAGTATGGGTTCCCTCGTGGGAGAGGTTTCAGCTGAGGCTACCTCTTGAGGATGTCCACCTATGCAATGCCCAGGATGGAAGATGGCCATGGCTGGGAGGCCAAGCTCATAGGGGAGGTTCCTACACTAGGGTGTGTAATTGAAAGGTTATGATTGATTATCCGCATAGTAAGTATGATGATTCAGGGTTATATCTGACGGATGTATCGAATTTTGTGGTGAAACTGTACCACCTCTGTAGAGTGTCAAACTATTCAAATAGCCACGTCCGTGGTCATGGACAGTTGGAGTGGCCATATTGTTTTGTCATCAGATGTTTTCAAAATGGCTTGTGAAGTGAATTATGACTTTGACTTGACCACAACAGGGTTGTGAATATGAAAACTAGCTTCCCACTTAAGTGATTTAGAACTTTAAAATTGGCTTTCTTTACTTCTGAACTCAGTTTAGATAAATCTGCGTTTTTGCAAATAAACCTAGAGCTTAAGATTCCTATTACACTACCTTACTTGTTAGTGATAGTTTGCGAGTACTTAAAGAGTACCCATGGCTTTGTCCCTGGCTATTCCCGTGGCCAGACTATGAGGAGGACAATCAGAAAGATGGACAGCAGGACGGCTACGACAACTAGGATCATCTCCCATTGTTAGCATTGCCTGTGACACTAAGATGGAGCCCACTACTACGCTTATTATTCCGCAGCTTGATTGTATTAAGACTGGATCATGAGATCCTTTATTTGTGTAAGACCTTATTATGGTTTGTAATAGATGATGTACTATGATATCCAATCTGTTATGTCTCGCAAAAATGGAAATCCTAGGATTGCGATGTATGGCATAACAGGCATCTGAGATTAAAAATCTGGGTGTTGACACACACGATGAATGTCATGGCATATTAAAGGTGTTGAGACAAATCCTGAAGACACTATCATCATTTTAAATGGAGTTGGAGTGCCGAACTATAGTATTCAAAGGAACCCCATGTGCATATGAGAAGGGTATATTAGAGTTCTATTTTTGAGATCATCATTTTAGTTGTTGCAATGATGCATGATTTTGACGCTAAAATGTAGATCTCATTTTCCAAAAAAAATCGATATATTATACATATTTTTCTAACTTACAATGAATTAGTTATGATTAGTCCCAATTTAAATTCATCTCAAATCATTATATTTTTTTTAAATATAAAAAGTAATTATACATTGGATACACTTTAATATTATTATTAAAAGAAAACAAGTCTGGAAATGTTTGTATAGCTAGCACTAGGACCCTGACAGTCATACATTTATTAATTACAGAAAACAATTATAGAAAAGATTAAATCGAAAATAAAAGGGTTATTGAACACTACAACACGGAGCCTACGCACTGGCGCTTATAGATGCTGAGGCACAGGCTTAGTCGCCGCACTCACGTCGGCGCGGCAAAAAATATCCACCAGGGATAACTACGTTGGGGATTCTGAAACAACGACGGATTTTTTGCGCGGCACAACGTGATCGGCTGAGCTAGCACTTTCGCGGTAGTAGGTGTTTATGCGATGACCCATGTAGGGCGACACTACTTAGGTGCCGTGGTACTGTCTTAGCTGAGAAACTACAACACAATATGGTGCCAACCTATGTCACCCAATCGTGCATGACATAATTTTTAGTACCCCCAATGATGCTTCTAGGCGCAGCAATTTAGCCAGCATTTTTGATATTTAGAATTCTCCTAATTTACACCAAATCACACACGATGCTTCCAAATATCACCGCACAAATTCGAATATATATCATAATAGAGTATCTAACACATACATCATAGCACAGCTTGAGACATTCTTCGAAGAGGTGATTGCACATTAGCTTCTGGTCGACTAGTGATCTGCCCTGCTATGCAAGATTGGTTAGCAGAAATTTCTTGACTATCCAACTTCTTCTGCATTACATTTATTCTTTCCTCTGGGGCATAGAACCCGACGATAAGGAAAGCATTCGTCGATCTAAGATCACGGTTCTCCTCTGATATTTCTGTATACCTAGCAGATGTTCGTGCAATCTCAACCGCCTTGTAGGCATGAGATAACAACCCCAATCCACTAACTCGATCTCTTGTATCTTTTGGAAAGGCATGGGCATAAAGGTCACCTTCTTTAATATCTCTGTACTCAAGGCCTAGATCAAGTAGAAGTTCTGTTTGCATATTGGCCTAGCATATTGTTTGTAGTAGCATTAACACTAACATTCACCGTCATTTATATATATATATCATATATTAGAAGATAGTGAATAATAACTTACAATACTTCTCTCGGCCACTTCATCAATAGGTACATTGTCTTTGATCGTGTGTGTGTTTGTCTCTATACACTTCAGCTCTTATAATTGGACGCTTATGAGTTTTCTTCTAATCAAAGATGCATACATTCAGATATAGGATATGAAGCAAAGAGAATGGATCCAAAGTATAAATAGACAACTTAGATGCTATTTGATGGCTCAGTGTTGATGTAGAGCTCGTTGGGAACCCCAAGAGGAAGGTATGATGAGCACAACATCAAGTTTCCCTCAGTTATGAAACCAAGGTTTAATCGAACCAGTAGGAGCAAGGAAACACCCCAAAGGTGTTGCTAGCTGAGCCTTGGCAGGGCGCACTACCGGTGCTAGTAGCAACGTGGAGACCTGCACAACACAACCACAGAACTCTGTCCCCAACTTGCGATGAGGTTGTCAATCTCACCGTGTTTTGCTGAAAACAAATGATTAAACGTATCGAATGGAAGGAAGTAATAGTTTGTAGAAAGTAAACACAAAGCAATAAACAGTTTATAGATTGTATGTAAAGAAAAGGACCAGGATCCATAGTTCACTAGAGGTGGCTCTCCTTAAGATAGATAACATAATGGGTGAACAAATTACAGCGGGGCAATTGACAAACACCGGGAAAGCAATACATGCATATACTAATCATCTTGACTCCTTTGGAACTTGATTGGGCATTACAACATTATACATAGACTGCCATCCAACTGCATCTATGACTAATAATCCACCTTCAGGTTATCATCCGAACCCCCTCCAGTATTAAGTTGCAAGCAACAGATTATTGCTTTACGAATTGCGTGTAATGTAAACAATACGATTGTTCTATGAACAAAGTATTGTTGTTTTCTCCCTAGTAGCAAAAACACATCAAGTACCTTAGAGATTTCTGTCACTTCTCTAGATTACCAGAGGCATGAACCCACTATCAATTATAAATACTAACTCTTGGAGTTGCTAGCATCTACTTGGCCAAGATAGCTACTAACAATAGAAAGCATGCAAGATCACAAATAACAAAGACATGATATAATGAATAATCAATCTGAAATAGCATCTCAATATCCATCGGATCCCTGCAAACACAACATGTAGAATTACAAATAGATGAACTTGATCATGAACGGAGCTCACAAGATCTAGACATGAAAGCACAAAGGAGGAGAACCAGACATCTAGCTACTACATGGATCCGTAGTCCAAGGATGAACTACTCACGCATCACACCGGAGGCTTGCATGGTGATGAAGAAGGCCTCTAGGGTGAATTCCCCTCTTCAGTAGGGTGCCGGGAAGATCTTTAGATCCCTCCTGATCTAGGGACAGAGACGACGGCGGCTATAAACTCTGTCGTGGATTTTTGATTGGGTACTTAGGGTTTTCGTCCCGATGGCAATATATAGGCGGAAGGAGAGGCCGAGGGGGTGCCTGGGCTGGCCACACCACCCCCTGGCGTGGCCAGGCTTGGCCCGCGCGGCCAGGTGGTGTGGTGGCCCCCTGGCTCCTCTCTGTCTCGTATTCTGGCATCTGATGACTTCCGGAAAAATAGGCACTTTGGATTTTGTCCCGTCCAATTCCGAGAATATTCATTTTCTGACTTTCCTAGAACCAAAAACAGCAGAAAATAGGCAACTGGCACTGTGGCTCTTGTTAATAGATTAGTCCAAGAAATCTTATGAAAAGTACTCCAAAGTGTGGACCAAACACAAGAAAGTGGATAAAAACAAGCATGGAACATAAAAAATTATAGATACATTTGCAATGTATCAGCATCCCCAAGCTTAACTCCTGCTCGTCCTCGAGTAGGTAAGTGATAAAAAGAAAGAATAATTTTTGAGGTGACATGCACCATCAAAGACTTGATCAAAGTATTTGTAAAACATTCAAAGCTAGGATCATAGTACTTAAATCATAGCATGACCGACAAAGTTCTAGCAATAAGACAAAGAAACTATGATGCAACATGAAAAGGCACAAACAAAAGATTCATGAATAACAATGCTTTGCAAGACGTTTGTTTGTTTCACATAAAGAAAACATAGCATAATAGTATTCAGCTTGTCCCTCATAGAGTAGCAAATATAAATGCATAGGACACCTTCAAAGTTCATAAGAGTGACTAGATACAAATAGTTTAAAACAAGCAATATGAAGTTATGCATCAATCAACTAGTCTTGGGACAATGCACATAGAACTAAGAATGGCCACTATGCTCTCAAAGTAGGTGCATAAAGATAGAAGGTGGAGACTCAATATATAAGTGGAAGAAATGCCTTCATAAAAGAAAGTAGGGATTCAAGTCTCATAAAGAGCTTCCAAAAATTATGGTACTTATAGTTTTCAGCTCTCATTGCCCCTATCATAAGAATCTTGAAGGTGATTCAGGTTAAAGTGACACAACTAAGAGGATATGCTTGACAAGTTATAAACCAAAATCTCATGCCCCTTACTTATGAAGACCGATCCTCATGCTACTCAACTTTAGTCACAAGTACGCTCTTGTCATTGTAAGTACATGTGTATCATAAAGAACTGCCAACGGGGTACCCCTTGCACATGATACAGGAGCTATTCCATAATCAAAATGACAAGGCAAGAAGACAATGAGCGTCTCAGCGATCTTTTTATTTGCTATTTGCATAGGTTTTTATTGAGGATGCTTCATAGAGTGCTCATTATGGTGATGCTGAAAGTTTCCAGCATGATTAGGCATGGCTTAGGCTAGCGGCCCAGGCGTTTCTCTAACACACATACAAACTCCATGATCTTACAAGTTCCACTTTTATTTCACACCGTCGGGATCCATAAGCAAAAGAACATGATATCAACGGGGTACAAAGTACAAGTGCAATGTTGAAAGCGTTACCCATGATACATGGTTCTGCTAATTTCAACTTATAAAGGGCAAGCATATACGCGACAAAGAAGGACCCAATGGTTCAAGTTTATTAAATGCAGAAAAGTAAAGTGTGCCATCAAGTTCGTGAGAGCTTTAATCACTAGTTTTCTCATAACAAGTTTAATTTGGAAGGTAAACAAAAGCATGAATATACTTGGAATAGCATAAGCTAGTAGGTAGGTATGGTGGACTCTTTGGAATAACTTGGTTTAGGGAGTTGGATGCATGAGTGGAACTCATACTTGGTTGTGGAGGCTAGCAAAAGACTAGGAGTGACAAACTAAGAGAGCAATAATGGCCATAATCATGCAGAGTGACAAAACATCATTGATCAAAGCATAAAGTGATACTACAAGTTGAAAACTAAAGGATCATAAAGGATATGGTGACTTGAGATAGTCATAACATGGTGTGAGCATGCGCCAAGTCAACCCAAATAAAGCATCAAAGGAGAATACCACTATACTATGCTTTAATATGCTAGAACAATGCATGATTCATCCAAGGCACATTAAGCAATCTCAATTGTTTATAAAAAGTCATGCTACAGCAAAGAATACTAAGCATAAAGCCAAAACAATGTCAAGCATGGCATGACAAAGCATAGGCCACAGTCAAAAACGAGCTCTTTTTACCACATAAGTATGAACTTTCCTACTCTTTTCCAAACCAAACCAAACTATTTGCAAACCAATGTAAGAAAGAGGGGGTGCAACCAATTTATTTAGAAAACTAAGCAAACCAAGCAAACGAAAAACCAAAACAAAAACAAAAAAAGAAGACGCTCCAAGAACAACACAACTGTGCACGAAACAATAAAAATGAAGCGTTTGGAAGAAACCTGGGATTTTTATTGATGAAGAAGGGGATGCCTTGGGCATCCCCAAGATTTGACGCTTGTACTTCTTGGATATTTCTTGGGGTGACACGCGTGGCATCCCCAAGCTTGAGCTTTAGTCCGTCCTTCATCTCATTACTCATTCCTTCCATACACCTGAAATTTTTCCTTCATACAAAACTTCACACAATCTTTATTAGCAACATTAGTGCACTCAAGATAAATAAGTCTTAAGGTTCAGTTCTAACACCAAATAAACTTCCATTAGAACACTATATACTGAAGCACTTCCCTCAAAAAGCTCAATTCCCCAAAAGAACTCAAAAAGGAACCAACAAGAAGCAAATGCAGAAAATGGCAGAAATCTGTCAAAACAGACCAGCAGGTAAAGACGAATCTTTTCGAAGACCGTCTGTTGCTCAAATCAAAAAGTGTTGAACTAACGAAAGTTAGATAACAACCTAGGGCAGAAGCACAAAAATTCACGCCTCAAAAAGACGTTCAGAGATTTTACACGAAGGTTTACGATGAAGCACAGAAATCTGTTTCGGGACAGCAACTTTCCCAATCATTACTTCTCTTTCATTAGAGGTTACTCTTGGCACAAAAAGCAAATAAAAAGGATAAGGAGCGGTTATTACTGAAGTAATAACTTCCAAGACTCAACTATAACTTTTGGGTTATCTCCCAATAAGCACTTTTCTTTAACGCCTTTAAGTTAGGCATAAGAAGCAAGAAAGAATCAAGTGTTCGAAGAAGCATTAAAACCAAATTTCTTGCCCTTACCTCTCTTACTTTTATTCTTAACCTTGGGGAAAATATGATTGTTTGGTGGAGAAGAAAGGTGCATGGTCCCCTTTCCCACATCTATTATTGCTCCAAGGAGTTCTAATAGGGACCTTCCAAATGTAATTTCTCATTTTCCTGCACATTCAATAACAAGATAATCAGTAGAAATAATTTTCCCAAGGATCTTTGTAAACACTCCTTCAGCTATTTCAATAGGTAATATAGTAGCATTATTAGCAAGAGATATTTCTTTTCCTCCTTCAGTAAGCCCCCAAGTATTCAAAGATTCATAAATATCTTTGGGCATAAGACAAAATTCAGACATGATATCACAGCGAGCTTGAAAAGTTTCAGTGTTTATCTCAATCTTTACTGTAGGGAGCCACTTTGATGGTTCAGAATTTATTGGGACATAATTGTGATTCTCCCTAAGCGTATTATAGCAATCTTTTAAGCTAGTAGTGCTAGTATCAAGAGTGTTTAGTCTAGCAAATATTTTTGCGAAAGAAATATCAGTTTGGCTAGGCAAGTTGTAAGTAAGGATCAATTTCTTTATAGCATTTATGTCATCATCCTCATTACATTGGAGGAAATCTCCTCCCACAATACCATCTAAAGCATATCTATAGCAAAGAGCAATTCCAAGGTAAAAACTGCTAAGGAACAAGCTTTGGGTCATTTTAGGCTCAGTTTTTTCATGTAGATCAGAGGTTCTAGACCAAGCTTCCTTAAAACTTTCCTCAATTCCTTGTTTAAAAGTGAAAATCATTTCCTCAGGTGACATAGTGATTGGATCAAGGCTAGACATAGTGGCAACTTAAGAAAGGAACTAATTTTTTTGTGTTTTCAATAAAGAAAGCGAACTTGTAAAACTAATTTTTTTGTGTTTTTGAAAAAGAAACGAGCAAACAAAGCAAAAAGAAACTAAGCAAAAAAATAACAAAGTAAAGAGATTGGTTATGAGGGACTCCCCTTGTGAAGATGTCCTTGACTCCCCCGCAACGGCGCCCTAAAAATGCTTGATGGCTCAGTGTTGATGTAGAGCTCGTTGGGAACCCCAAGAGGAAGGTATGATGAGCACAACATCAAGTTTCCCTCAGTTATGAAACCAAGGTTTAATCGAACCAGTAGGAGCAAGGAAACACCCCAAAGGTGTTGCTAGCTGAGCCTTGGCAGGGCGCACTACCGGTGCTAGTAGCAACGTGGAGACCTGCACAACAAAACCACATAACTCTGTCCCAACTTGCGATGAGGTTGTCAATCTCACCGTGTTTTGCTGAAAACAAAGGATTAAACTTATCGAATGGAAGGAAGTAATAGTTTGTAGAAAGTAAACACAAAGCAGTAAACAGTTTATAGATTGTATGTAAAGAAAAGGACCGGGATCTATAGTTCACTAGAGGTGGCTCTCCTTAAGATAGATAACATGCTAGGTGAACAAATTATACCGGGGCAATTGACAAACATCGAGAAAGCAATACATGCATATACTAATCATCTTGACTCATTTGGAACTTGATTGGGCATTACAACATTATACATAGACCGCCATCCAACTGCATCTATGACTAATAATCCACCTTTAGGTTATCATCCGAACCCCCTCTAGTATTAAGTTGCAAGCAACAGATTATTGCTTTATGAATTGCGTGTAATGTAAACAATACGATTGTTCTCTGAACAAAGGATTGTTGTTTTCTCCCTAGTAGCAACATCACATCTAGTACCTTAGAGATTTCTGTCACTTCCCTAGATTACCAGAGGCATGAACCCACTATCGAGCATAAATACTAACTCTTGGAGTTGCTAGCATCTACTTGGCCAAGATAGCTACTAACAACGGAAAGCATGCAAGATCACAAATAAAAAAGACATGATAGAATCAATAATCAATCTGAAATAGCATCTCAATATCCATCGGATCCCCGCAAACACAATATGCAGAATTACAAATAGATGATCATGATCATGAACGGAGCTCACAAGATCTAGACATGAAAGCACAAAGGAGGAGAACCAGCCATCTAGATACTACATGGATCCGTAGTCCAAGGATGAACTACTCACGCATCACGCCGGAGGCTTGCATGGTGATGAAGAAGGCCTCTAGGGTGAATTCCCCTCTCCGGCAGGGTGCCGGGAAGAGTTTCAGATCCCTCCCGGTCTAGGGACAGAGACGACGGCGACTACAGACTCTTTCGTGGATTTTTGATCGGGTACTTAGGGTTTTCATCCCGAGGCCAATATATAGGCGGAAGGAGAGGCCGAGGGGGTGCCTGGGCTGGCCACACCACCCAATTCCGAGAATATTCATTTTCTAACTTTCCTGGAACCAAAAACAGCAGAAAACAGGCAGCTAGCACTGTGGCTCTTGTTAATAGGTTAGTCCAAGAAATCGTATGAAAAGTACTCCAAAGTATGGACAAAACACAAGAAAGTGGATAAAACCAAGCATGGAACATCAAAAATTATAGATACATTTGCAATGTATCACTACTCATCCCTATGTACCTCACCTAGGCAAAACTTCTTGATCCATACATATGACCAACATTTTTTTGATTGGCACGATTTTCAGCATTCTTTCGAGCTTTCTCCTTGGTGGAATCCAAGCTCCAATACTCACACAGCGCTGCCCAATTGGTGAGTTACATTCTATCTCCACAACCATTTCCAATATTCTCCTTGACAGTTAAGGCAGGTCTGTCATACATCTTCTTCGATGTGCTTTTAAAGCCATTTCTTTCCAGCTGATCTCATTACCCAATCTTTATACAAAGAATCAATATCGAAATATTTCTACATTCTGAGAAGCATGTGTGAGGATAATACGACTGATGTAAAATA
Source organism: Avena sativa (assembly GCA_916181665.1). Taxonomy (NCBI): domain Eukaryota; kingdom Viridiplantae; phylum Streptophyta; class Magnoliopsida; order Poales; family Poaceae; genus Avena; species Avena sativa. Next base: position 36,845,565 of record OV702290.1, read on the forward strand.
GCAAGAAGGGTTAACATGGAAAAAGTTGTGATTGCGTTCAGTACGTGCCACAACTTCTGCTTCTGATTAGCTTTCGTCCACTGAGTAAACCTAAAGTATGTGTCACTTTTTTTGCCAAGTAGACAATATAGTTAGCAAAGTTGGCCGTAACAAGCCCACAAGGCTGGCCTAATTTGTTGAATTTGATAAAAATTTTGAACCTCTCATTACTCCTTGTTATTGATCTCATCTTAGTAGGGCCCCTCACGTTCCTCCCATTCATCACTCGCACTTCATGTATCAAGGATGCTAGCATGTAACTCAGGGTAGGAAGCTATGTTATGTGCACTAAAATTCAGCTAGCACTATGACTATAATTTAGCTAGCACTGATACCAAAATTCAGTTAGCACTATGACTAAAATTCAGTTAGCACGATGACCTAAATTCAGCTAGCACTATGACTAAAATTCAGTTAGCACTACCGTGGACTAAAATTCAGCTAACAATATGACTGAAATTTAGGTAGCACTACTATGGACTAACTTTAGATTGTACATATACCTTCGTTTTCATGTTCGTCTGTGTCCATACATGCCTCTTCCTCTTCATATTCCTCATTATTTATGCCACTTTCATCCCTGTTGTTGTCATCATCGTCCCTATCCTCTTGTTCTTCTTCCTCTGCCTCTTCATCCTCTTCTGCAGCTCCCTGACCTTCTTGAAACAAAGGATCTCCCCGTTCATCCTCAGGCTCATCTTGTGCGGAAAGCTGTAAGTGAAATTTAAGAGTAATCAGCTAAAGTAGAATTTATGGGTAAATTAGTAATGGTAGAACTACAACCAGAAAAGTATACACACCTCATCTGTAAAAAACCTGTCTAGGAACAACTAGATCTTTGTGAGAGGATTGTCGTATAAGTAACCTGTCTGCAAAATTCCTTTCCCTGATTCTTTCATTGTTCACTTCTATGGTTTCCAATCTTTGCTTTTGATATTCTGATATTAAAGCCGAGGCTTCTTCCTGCTGTGAAGAAGCCCTTCTCTTCCCTCATCCTGCCATTTATTAGATGGTAAAATGATGGGAATGGAGTCATGTCCAGTGCATAGATGGAGGTAGTAAACACAAGGTGGCGGTGGAAACAAAGCAGAGTATGCACAGAAGACTTACCACAATGATCTAGGCGACATTGGTGATGCCCGGCAGAGGGAAGAACACCGGTGGTGGGGGCGACGGAAGGAGTCACCTCAGGCCGTGGTCGACCGGCCTCATTGATGTAATCATTGGGTGGTCTCTAGAGTCGAGGGTTTAGCGTGCTGAGGGGAATAGGGATTTTCGAAAGGGTAAAGGGAAAGAATTGCCTAAGGAGGGCCACGATGGTCTAATTTCAGGCGAGGCCATTCTAAATCTAAATGGGACAAGCAAAAAGAGTGGCGGAAAAAGAAAATCGGTCATGGGACCCAACCAATGTGAATTGCGGCACATACAGGCGCCACGAATCACACAAAATCAGCGAAAAATGGCCACCATGACAGCCCACACTAGTAGGAAAAGGCTTATAGTAGTCATTTTACTAGTGGCATCGAGAGAACAACGGGCGCTACTACTGCAGTGCAAAATAGTCATGGCATTTGTATAATGTCGAACACCTCCACTATACCTTAGTCCTGGCATTTTTCGGTTAGTTAACATCAGCACTAAGTGGGGACCACGATGCGAGCTGGGACCAATGTAGCCCAGACGTTCAGAAAACTTGAACTCCACAACTAAGTTGTAGTGGTGGTGTTCCAGGATTTGCACACGCCACCACTGTTTCATCCAAAATTTCGCTAACTTAACAGTCGTCACCCGTGCCTTCCCAACTCCAATCATTCCAACTCCTCCTGCGTGCTCATTCCCCTCCCCAAATCGCCGCCCTGACCTCACCCCGACCTCACGCCGCCCTGACCTCGCCCTGACCTCGCGCCGGTGCCATGCCTCTCTGACCCCAACCTCTCCGACTTCGCGTCGCCGCACCTCCCCCACTACTGGTAGACTCCCCCGCCGCTCTCTTAATTATTGTATTTAGTTTACTGTAGAAAATCTAGATGATATTAGGGATTTTAGTTTAGTGTAGTAAATATAGATGATTTGAGGGATTTTTGTTTAGTGTAGCAAATCTAGATGATTTTATGGATTTTTGTTTAGTGTAAAAATCTAGATGATTTTAGGGATCTTTATTTAGTATAGCAAATCTAGATGATTTTATCGGTAGATGTAGCAAATGTACATGATTTTAGGGGGTAGAAAATCTAGATGATTTTAGGGATAAATGTAGCAAATGTACATGATTTTAGGGGTATAAAATCTAGATAATTTTAGGGATATATGTAGAAAATTTACATGATTTTAGGGGGTAGAAATCTAGATGATTTAGGGATAGATGTAGCAAATGTATATGATTTTAGGGATAGAAAATCTCGATGATTTTAGAGGTAGATGTAGAAAATGTACATGATTTTAGGTATAGAAAATCTAGATGATTTTAAGGATAGATATAGAAGTGTACATGATTTTAGGTGTAGAAAATCTAGATTATTTTAGGGATAGATGTAGGAAACGTACATATATATTCATTTCTTATATGTTGACTAATAACAGTTATATGAAATATTGTTATTTAACTACTTAATTATTATCATGTCGGAGCCGGAGCTGAATGTTCGTGGTGTTCACCAAAAACACACGAGGATCCCGACTTGGGAAGCTCATATCACAGTGGATAACGAGAAGATCCGGCTAGGTACTTTCAGGTGCCCATGGCAGGCAGCCTGCTCCTATGACTACGTCGTGGTCCAACACTTTGGGGCGAGAGCGGTCCTCAACTTTGAGGATGAGCGCTCTATGGTGCATCTGTTAGCGCCAGAGGGTATGAGGATCACCACGAGAGCCGATGAGAGGGAGCACCGGCAGACAGAGAGGCAGCTGGCATGCCATCGTTGCAAGGAGGATGACACCTTGGTCAGGGATATCCTACTTGATCCCCGGGTGATGGCGATTCAGTACGAGGTACTTAGCGAGAGCCGACAACGCTGCGGGCAAGACAAGGCCAGCCCCTTCGGCACACAGCGCAGGGTCAGCCCGGCCCTTCCGACATGCAACAAGGTTCTTGCATCCTGTCGTCCTCTTTTTGGGACGGCTCGGATGATGACGATGTCACTAACACTGGGTCTACTCGAGTTTAGGATGTTCTCATGTGACTTTCATATATATGCTACCTATAGTACTACTTATATAGACTTAGCATGTCACTGTTGCTACTATTGTACTACTTATATATGATGTTATCTAATCTTACTTATGTATTATGTTGATATATTGTGCTACGTATGATGCTAATTAAGTTAAAATGGTCTATATAACTAAGTTTGCATTATCATATATATATATATATAATGAATGGTTATCAGTGTGAGCATTGTGGTTACCGACAGTGCAAGGACAAGAAGGTTTTCATAGTGCTCCCTTATAACTGCGAAGTTAGTATGGTATGTCCATTCACAAGAAATCAATATATATACCCTCCAATTGAATTACATGCTAGTTTTTGCTTTCTTATGATTCTATATGCAGAACATACCCTTCAAGTTTAGACTTGATTTCCTAGACCATTTTGATTGGCCGGTGTGCTAGTAGGGACGGTCACGAACGAGGCAAACCGCACCTTTTTCAGTGGTCCGAGGTGGACTGAGATGGTCGATGCCTATGAGATGTACTCCCAGGATAAGTTTGTCTTCCATCTCTGTGAAGATCGCATGACCTACTTCTACTACCGAGGCCCTAAAGCATCGATAAACTCTGATGTTTCTTCAAATGCCGAAATTCCTACTCCATTAGGTATCACATGGACGTTACCAATAATACTGTTGAGGACTGGTAGTTTTAGTTCTATATAGCTAGCTAGATCTACTATATGTAGTTGACTGTAATGATGTGCTACCATTTCTATGAATATATCTTGCTCTTCTATGAATATTCAACTGGATGCACCATTTTTTTTTAAATTTTCAAAAACTCACTTGTGGCATTCATAATAAAAGGAACGCCGCACATATGGTATGTAATGGTGGCTCTTACAAGAAACTCCACTACTAGGATATGTAATGGTGGTGCTCACACGGCACGCCAACACTAGAAACCCTACTAGTGGCATTCGATAGAGACGCCACCACTAGGACCTACCAGTGGCGCGAGGTTAGTGGTGTGCGGTTTAAACGCCACGAACCACCTTTTCTGAACGACGCCACTAGGCCTTTTAGTAATAGTGCCATGTGCCGGACATCCATCTATTGTAGGTACTTTTCACTTATGCTGCCCCAAAAATCCACCGCGTATGGGAGGTATTTTTGTAGTGGACGTCACCCTGATGTCATCAATGGAGGTTCTCCAGATCGAGCTCGATTCTTGCGATTGAGAGCATACGGGAAAGCGGGAGTGAGCGCACTGGACGTGCCTCATCGCGGGCAACCAGAATATGGTGGCCCCGCTCTGCCCTAGAGGCTAGTGATGCTTCGACGGCAATAGGCTTCTATTGTGGCAGCCATGGGTGGACGACGTGGGCATGGAGAAGGTAGAGAGGGAGGAAACGTAGGGGTCCGTGAGCATAGAGATCTTACCCTAAGGGTGTAGGGATTGTCGGAGAGCTCGGGGAAGACCAGAGATGAGGACACGGTCGATGACGAGTGGTGTCCAGTGGCAGATAGGAAGTTGATGGCAGCGTCGATTCTGCACGAGGTGCGTCGTTTTCTCCTAGGAGGAGGACCGATACCTTCGATCCGTATTCACGGATTTAGTATAATAGTATTTTTCCCAAGTAGACCTAGGTTTAATCGAACCTTTGGAAAAACGCTAAAAGGAATTAAAAAGGACATGTCTATAAGACTTTGTTTTTTATTTTACCTTCATTTATTGGACCAATATAGTTTACTTTTTTCATGGGGTGATTCATGGATGATGATAGGCTAGGGTTTAAGATCCACCTGCAGCTACACATCATATGGGATAAAAGATAATAATAAGCACAGTCGTGTGTAATGTTTTAATGGAGATAATGTCTTGTGGGAAACACATCCTAATATACTAGAGCCCCTGCGAGCAGCAGGCAGAACAATAGTCTTTTGATCCAACCGAGTGCGCCACGAAGAACCAGGCTACAAGCGATTATTTAGTGTCAAACATAGATCAAAGGCTAGCCAAGGCTACAAGGTGATGTTTCTATGATCCCGAATGGGTTGTTAAGCGAAGACCGTACATCCCTTTCTGTCACTAGGTTTCCTATGAGATCGCCGCTAGCCAAGTATCTCACCTCAAGCCTTTATCGATCTCGGGGATATAGGGAACCTACAAGTCCCAAGATTGAGGCAAGAGACAAAAAACAAAAGATACAAATCCCTCTTTCAAACAATACACAATACTTGTTGGGTTTGTAGCATAGAAAACAAAAAATTCCTACGATGTGAGCTACTAAGCACCAAGATCTATCTACCTCGATACAATCAGTGGGTGGATATACATCCATTCAGAACATACGTTTCAAGAGCGACAAAGCGTAATGAGGCTAGACTCGTGGAGGATGTAGTCAATCTCTTGCCAATCTCAAGATCGTGAGGAAGTCCAGCACCGCAACTCAGCGGCGCATCCATGATCGCACACACGTCCGGTACTCCGACGACCTACGCGTCCTCGCTCTAGCGATGTAGCGGAATCAACAACTCCTTTCAGAAAAATCCACCGAGAACATATATCTCGCTAATCCGAGACCATGGGGGAATAATTCTGGAGGGGGAGAGAGATCCTTCACAAGGAGGTGTGAGATGAGAGGAGGAGAGGGGGGCCATTTATAGGGAGAGGGGGCAGCCCCTCTCCATGGATAGCGGCCAAGGGAGGTGCCCCCACCTCTTCCTCATTAATGTGGGTGGAGCTCCCTGATGGCCCAAAATATATCGAGCTTGTTGGGGAACCCCAAGAGGAAGGTATGATGAGCACAACAGCAAGTTTTTCCTCAGTACGAAACCAAGGTTATCAATCCAGTAGGAGCAAGGAAACACCCCAAAGGTGTTGCTAGCCGAACATTGGCAGGGCGCACTACCGGTGCCAGCAGCAACGTGGAGACTTGCACAACACAACCACAGAACTTTGCCCCCAACTTGCGATGAGGTTGTTAATCTCACCGGTTTTGCTGAAAACAAAGGATTAAACGTATCGAATGGAAGGAAGTAATAGTTTGCAGAAAGTAAACACAAAGCAGTAAACAGTTTGTAGATTGTATGTAAAAGAAAGGACCGAGGTCCATAGTTCACTAGATGTGGCTCTCCTTAAGATAGATAACATGTTGGGTGAACAAATAACAGCGAGGCAATTGAAAAACATCCAGAAAGCATACAAGCATATACTAATCATCTTGACTCCTTTGAGACTTGATTGGGCATTACAACATTATACATAGACCACCATCCAACTACATCTATGACTAATAATCCACCTTCAGGTTATCATCCGAACCCCCTCCAGTATTAAGTTGCAAACAACCGATAATTGCATTATGAATTGCGTGTAATGTAAACAATACGATTGTTCTATGAACAAAGGATTGTTGTTTTCTCCCTAGTAGCAACAACACATCTAGTACCTTAGAGATTTCTGTCACTTCCCCAGATTACTAGAGGCATGAACCCACTATCGAGCATAAATACTCACTCTTGGAGTTGCTTAGCATCTACTTGGCCAAGATAGCTACTAACAACGGAAAAGCGTGCAAGATCACAAATAACAAAGACATGATAGAATCAATAACCAATCTGAAATAATATCTCAATATCCATTGGATCCCCGCAAACACAACATGCAGAATTACAAATAGATGATCTTGATCATGAATGGAGCTCACAAGATGTAGACATGAAAGCACAAAGGAGGAGAACCAGCCATCTAGCTACTACATGGCCCCTAGTCCAGAGATGAACTACTCACGCATCACACCGGAGGCTTGCATGATGATGAAGAAGGCCTCCAGGGTGAATTCCCCTCTCCGGCAGGGTGCCAGGAAGAGCTTCAGATCCCTCCCGATCTAGGGATGGAGATGACTTCGGCTACAGACTCTTTCGTTGAATTTTGATCGGGTACTTAGGGTTTCCATATCAGAGGCAATATATAGGCGGAAGGATAGGCCGAGGGGGGGGTGCCTGGGGCGGCTAGACCACCCCCTGGCGCGGGCCAGGCCTGGCCGCGCGGCCAGGTGGTGTGACCGGGCCCCAACCCCTATCCGTCTCGTATTCTGGCTCTAGATGTCCCCCGATAAAATAATAACTTTGGCTTTTGTCCCGTCCAATTCCGAGAATATTTATTTTTTGACTTCCTGGAACCAAAATCAGCAGAAAACATGCAGCTGGCACTATGGCTCTTGTTAATAGGTTAGTGCAAGAAATCATATGAAAAGTACTCCAAAGTGTGGACAAAACAAAAGAAAGTAGATAAAAGCAAGCATGGAACATAAAAAATTATAGATACATTTGCAATGTATCACTCCCACTCACATAAACATGCCTCCACTCAAAATTCCACTCATCTCTCTTAAATTTCCACCAAATTTAATGCAAGCTCTCATTTAATAAAACTCTTTTATTTATGTTATTCAGAATTTTTTTAATTACTTTAATTAACCAACATTCACATGAAACCCCTTGCAACATTTCAATATCACATGTAGAACAAGTTTCTGCAATTTCACCCGAAGCAATTCCGGTTTCCATCGAAATGATTCCAGTGCTTTCTTGATCTTTATCTGAAACATATTTGCTCCTAAATGGTGTCGGTATCCCTTAAGTGTGTCACCCTATGGTTCAAGAATAATGTAGGCATGATCAAGACCCCTCTCTGGTCAATAATCAACAGCGGTATGTGGAGATCCATACTGACTCCTACACATTCAACAATGACTCCAGTGATCGTGTGAACCTTTAACATTTCTAACTAAATACCTTTGTGTCGCAATATATTACATGTCCGAGATTCGATCATCGGTATCCCATACCGATTTTGATCTCTTTACTCACAATTACTCTTTTCTCGTTCCCGTGATATAACATTCTAGTGATCTTATCACTTGCTTGCAAGCTACATCAATGTGATATCACCGAGAGGGCCAGAGTATATCTCTCTGTCATCTAGATGGAAAAATCCCACTCTTGATCCATGAGCCTCTACATAACACTTTTGGAGTATCTGAACCCATCTTTATTGTCACCCTATTATGGTGTGACGTTTGATATTATCAAGTTACTCTTCTAGTGTTAGTGATTTACATGATCTCATGGTCTAAGGACTAATGTTACTTCGTATGATGTCATAGAAATTTTAACACGATGACTTTGATTGTATTACTATTCTTCGAATGAATATTCATCACAACATTCCACCAATTCTATGACCTCATTATTAATAACATCCAATGTCCATGATCAGGAAACCTTGATCATCTTGTTAATCAACGAGCTAGTTTATAAGAGGCATAACTAGGAACCCTTTATTTGTTTATTAAACACACATGTATTAACGTTTCCAATCAATACAATTATAGCATGCAAAATAAACATCTATTAGATACTTGGAATATGATAATAACAACTTTATTATTGCCTCTCAGCGCATATTCCCTTTAGTATCCCACTTGCACTAGAGTCAATAATATAGTTTACATATTGATGAATCTAACACCCATGGAGTTCTAGTGTTGATCATGTTTTGCCCTAGGGAAAGTTTTAGTCAATGGATCTGCCACATTCAGATCCGTATGTACTTTACAAATCTTTATATTTCCATCTTTGGCATGCCCACGGATGGAGTTAAACCGACGCTTGATATGCTTGGAATTCTTGTGATACCTTGGTTCCTTGGCATTGGCTATGGCTCCATTGTTGTCACAATAGATCACCATTGGATCCAACGCACTAGGAACAACACCCAGTTCAGTTATGAACTCCTTCATCCAAACCTCTTCCTGCGCTACTTCTGAAGCAACAACATATTCCGCCTCCATTGTTGATCCTACTACCACAGGGTATTTAAAGCTCCTCCAACTAACTGCTGCTCCATTCATGAGAAATATGTATCCGAATTGAGACTTAGATTCATCCGGATCAGTGTCAAAGCTAGCATCGACATAACACTTAGCGACCAGCTCTTCTTCACCTCTATACACGAGAAACATATCCTTAGTTATTCTTAAGTACTTAAGGATATTCTTGACCGTTATCCAGTGTTCGGAACCTAGATCAGATTGGTACCTACTAGTCAAATTAATAGCATGTGCCACATCTGGTCTTGTACATAGCATGGCATACATTATAGAGCCTATGGCTAAGGCATAGGGGATCTTATCCATTATCTCTCTTTCTTCCGCCATAACCGGACTTTGAGTCTTACTCAATGTCTTGCCTTGCAACATAGGTGAGAATACCTTCTTACTTCCGTACATTTGAAATTCTTTAAAATATTATCAAGGTATGTACTTTGTGATAGACCAATTAAGCATCTTGATCTATCTCTATAGATCTTGATGCCTAGTATGTATGATGCTTCACCAAGGTCCTTCATAAAAAAAATTCTATTTAGATAACTTTTAACACTATTTAAAAGATCTATATCATTTCCAATCAATAATATGTCATCCACATATAATATTAGAAATGGCACAGAGCTCCCACTCACTTTCTTATAAATACAAGCCTCTCCGTAAGTTGGACAAATCCAAACTCTTTGATCACCTCATCAAAGTGGAGATTCCAACTCCGGGATGCTTGATTCGGTCCATAGATGGATCGCTAAAGTTTGCATACCTTATTAGCATCCTTAGGGTCGACAAAACCCTTTGGTTGTATCATATACAACTCTTTTTCAATATTACCATTGAGAAACGTGGTTTTGACATCCATCTGCCAAATTTCATTATCGAAATATGAATCAATTGCTAACATAATCCTAACCATCTTTAGCATCACTACGGCTGAGAAAGTCTCATCGTCGCCAACTCCTTGAATTTGTCGAAACCCCTTTGCGACAAGTCGAGCTTTATAGATGGTCACATTACCTTCAGCATCAATTTTCTTCTTGAAAATCCATTTATTCTCAACGGCCTTTTGGTCATGAGGTAAGTCCACCAAGGTCCAAACCTGGTTTTCGTACATGGATCCCATCTCAGATTGCATGGCTTTTAGACATTTGTTGGAATCCGGGCTCATCATCGTTTCTTCATACGTCGCAGGGTCATCAACTCCATCTACCATGAAATTAATGACATGATTTCTGTATAGTTTAGGAGCTTCACATGTTCTGCTTGACCTGCTAGGTTCGGTAATGTCCTCTTTTAGAGTTTCATGATCATTATCATTACTTCCTTCTTCATTCAGTGAAGTCAACACCGGAATAGTTTTCGGCACTGCACCACTCATTGTTTCATGAATACAAGGTTCAATAACCTCTTCGAGTTCTACCTTCTGACTACTCACACCTTTCGTGAGAAACTCTTTCTCTAGAAAGGATCCATTCTTGGCAACGAAAATCTTGCCCTCGAATCTGTGATAGAAAGAATACCCAATTATTTCTTTAGGGTATCCTATGAAGACGCATTGTTCTGCTTTGGGTTTGAGTTTATCAGGCTAAAGTTTCTTCACATAAACATCACATCTCCAAACTTTAAGAAATGATAGTTTAGGTTTGTTTCCAAACCACAATTCATACCGTGTCTTTTCAACAGATTTAGATGGTGCCCGATTTAAAGTGAATGCAGCGATTTCTAGCGCATAACCCCAAAATGAAAGTGGCATGTCAGTAAGAGACATCATAGATCGAACCATATCCAATAAGGTATGATTATGACACTCCAATACACCATTACACTGTGGTGTTCTAGTAGGCGTGAGTTGAGAAACTACTCCACACTCTCTCATGTGTGTGCCAAACTCGTAACTTAAATACTCACCTCCATGATCAGACCACAGAAATTTAATCTTTCTATTATGATGATTTTCCACTTCACTCTGAAATTTCTTAAACTTTTCAAAGGTTTCGGATTTGTGTTTCATCAAATAGATATATCCATATCTACTCAAATCATCCGTGAAAGTAACAAAATAACGATATCCACCTCGCACCGACACACTCATTGGACCACATGCATCAGTATGTATGATTTCCAACAAATTTGTCACCTGCTCCATTGTACCAGAAAACAGGGTTCTATTCATCTTGCCCATAAGACATGGCTCACAGTATCAAACGATTCAAAATCACGTGATTCGAAAAGTCAATCAGAATGGAGCTTCTTCATGCGTTTTACACCAATATGACCTAGACGGTAGTGCCACATATATGTAGATATATCATTATCAAGTTTAATCCTTTTGGCATCAACATTATGGATATGTGTATGACTACTATCGAGATTCAACATAAATAAACCATTCATCACAGGTGCATGACCATAAAAGATATTATCCATATAAATAGAATAATTATTGTTTTCAGATTTAAACGAATAACCTCTTTGCAATAAACACGATCCGGATACAATGTTCATGCTTAACGCATGCACCAAATAACAATTATTTAGGTTTATATGTAGTCTCGATGGTAGATGGAGAGGCAACGTTCCGATGGCGATCACATCAACCGTTGATCCATTGCCGACACGCATCATGACCTCATCTGTTGCTAGTTGTCGCTTGTTCCGTAGCCCCTGATTCGAGTTACTTATATTAGCAACTAAACCGGTATCAAATATCCAAGTGATACTACGAGTACTAGTAAATTACACATCAATAACATTTATATCAAATATAACTTTGTTCATCTTGCTGGACTTCTTATCTGCCAGATACTGGGGGTAGTTGCGCTTCCAGTGGCTAGTTCCCTTACAATAATAGCACTCGGTCTTAGACTTAGGGCCATCTCGGGTCTTCTTCTCAGGCGCAACAACAGATTTTCCACCCTTCTTGAAGCTACCCTTCTGTTTACACTTCTTGTCTTTCTTGAAACCAATGGTCCTATTGATCATCAACACTTGATGTTCTTTCCTAATCTCCACTTCAGCAGTCTTAAGCATTGATAGAAGCTCGAGGAGAGTCTTCTTCATTGCCTGCATGCTATAGTTCATCACGAAGCTCTTATATCTTGGTGGTAGATATTGGAGAACATGATGTATGCCTAAGTCAATGGGAATGGTTATTCCCAAGGACACAAGCTTATCGACGTGCCCACACATTTTGAGTACGTGATCACTAATGGAGTTGTCCTCTTCCATCATGCAGCTAAAGAATTTTTCTGAAGCATCATAACTCTCTATGACAACATGCGTATCAAAAATTATTTTCAATTCACCCATGGTATCAAAGACATTGCCTTTCTTGAGACGCTTTCGGAGTTCCGGCTCTAGTCCATACAGTATGCCGTAATGAAACATATTGTGGTCTTCGTAACGAGTTAGGTAAACATTCTTTACCTCGTCAAGGGCATCATTAGGAGGTGGGGGGCCTAACCTTACTTCTAGCACATATTTCTTCAGTGCATTAGTGAGGAGAATGCTCAAGTTCAGGGCCCAGCTGGTAAATTAGCTACCATTCGTTGCAAGTTTCTCTTTATCCTTAACACATTGAAATTAAAAGCAGGTGGTGCCATCTACAATAGAATCTGTAAAGTTTATTTAGACTAAGTTTATGATAGATCGCATTCAACTAATCCAAATTATGAACAAACTCCCACTCAAAAACAACATCCCTCGTGTATTTTTGGTGATTACATGAACCAAATCCACTACACCAAGACCGATCATCACACGAGTTGGTTTAGCTTCAAAGGCGAGCATCTAGATGGTCATCATATCAACCATATGACTCATGCTTTACCTTTAGGTTCGTGTTCCGAGACCATGTCTATACATGCTAGACTTTCCAAGTAAGAACCTTGGTATTCGCGTGTGTAAAATTGTCTTACACACATTGTATGCGAACATAGAGTCTATTGCGCCCGATCATCACGTGGTGTCTCGAAACGAAGAACTTTCTTATCGGTGCATACTCAAGGAAGAACACATTATTATCTTGATATTTAAATGAGGGATCATCTTATAATGCTACTAAAGCGCCAAACAAGCAATATAAGATGCAAACAAACATCATACGTAAAAAGTGATATGATATGGTTCTTTCACTTGATCACTATCATGTGCATTGTGGTATGATCTTTATCATTCCTATATGTGTAAGTCCAAGGTCTATGGAACTTACACTTTTGTATGTTATAATTTCCAAGAGTATCAATCCATACTACAAATTATAACATCACCATACCATGACACTTGCCCAACAACAATCTAAACTAGAGGCCTCTAATTTATCAATTGCAAGTTTTACGTGGCTTAGGGATTTTGAAGATAGAACCGTTCATACCTACGAACATGGAACCAAAATGATGATAATCAAATTATCAACAACTCGTTGTAAATCAGATATTGACTATAGTAGGAGAGACAGACACTCGCTAGCCTCTTATGCAAAACTAGTTGCATGTCAAGCGTGGGACAGGTCTCATATGCGAGGACATGTAAAGTTAGTCCGGGACGCTTCATCTCACTATGCCACAAATATCCAAAATACATAGAAGATGCAATAACATGATCATAAACGCCCACATACTCATATGTGTTCTACCCGTGAAAAGCATCTACGCATAGATCAGGCTCTAATACCAATGTTGGGTTCGCATCATAGAAAACAAAAAATTCATACGATGTGAACTACTAAGAACCAATATCTATCTATCTATATACAATGAACGGGTGAGTATATCTCCCATAGAGAACATACCCTTGAAGAGCGACAAAGTGTAACGAGGTTGGACTCATGGATGATGTAGTCGATCTCTTGCCAATCTCAAGATTGTGAGGAAGTCCAGCACCGCAACTCAGGCGCATGCATGATCGCACACACGCCCGGTCCTCCGACAACCTCCGTGTTCTCACTCCAGCAATGCAACGTAAGCAGCAACTCCTTTCAGACAAAGCCACCGGGAATATGTATATCTCTAATCTGAGACCATGGGGGAATAATTCTAGAGGGAGAGAGATCCTTCACGAGGAGGTGTGAGATGAGAGGAGGAGAGGGAGGCCTTTATAGGGAGAGGGGGCAACCCCTCTCCATGGCCGGAGTCCAAGGTAGGTGCCCCCACCTCTTCCTCATTCATGTTGGTGGAGGTCCCACTCACATAAACATGTCTCCACTCAAAATTCCACTCGCCTCCATTAAACTTCCACCAAATTTAATGCAAGCCCTCATTTAATAAAAATCATTTATTTATTTTATTCATAATTTTGTTAATTACTTTAATTAACAAACATTCACATATATCCCCCTGCAACATTTCAATATCACATGCAGAACCAGTTTCTGCAATTTCACCCGAAATGATTCCGGTTTCCATCGAAATGATTCAAGTGCTTTCTTAATATTTATCTGAAACATATTTGGTCCTAAATGGTGTCGATATCCCTTAAGTTTGTCACCCTATGGTTCACGAATAATGCATACATGATCGAGACCCCTCTCCAATCAATAATCAGCAGCCGGAGAGGGAGATCCGTACTGACTCCTACACATTCAACGATGACTCTAGTGATCGTGTGAACCTTTAATGTTTGTAAATAAATCCCTTTGTCTTGTGATATATTACATGTCCGAGATTCAATTATCGGTATCCCCATACCTAGTTTGATCTCGTTACCGACAAGTACTCTTTTCTTGTTCCCATGATATAACATTCTAGTGATCTTATCACTTGCTTGCAAGCTACATCAATGTGATATCACCGAGAGTGCCCAGAGTATATCTCTCCGTCATCTGGATGGACAAATCTCACTCTTGATCCATGAGCATGTACATAACACTTTTGTAGTATCTAAACCACCTTTATGTCACCCTATTATGGTGTGACGTTTGATGTTATCAAGTTACTCTCCTGGTATTAGTCATTGACATGATCCCATGGTCTAAGGACTAAATTAACTTTGTATGATTTCATAGAAATTTTAACACAATGACTTTAACGTATTGCTATTCTTCGGATGAATGTTCATCACAACATTCCACCAATGTTGTGACCTCGTTATTAACAACATCCAATGTCCATGATCAGGAAACCTTGATCATGTTGTTAAACAACGAGCTAGTTTATAATAGAGGCATAACTAGGAACCCTTTATTAGTTTATTAAACACACATATATTAATGTTTTCAACAAATAAAATTATAGGAAGCAAAATAAACATCTATCATATACTTGGAATATGATAATAACAACTTTATTATTCCCTCTCAGGGATATTCCCTTCAATACTCCCATAGATTAGATGCACAAAATTGCTGCGAGGTTTCTCCCCAACTCGCGGCCCGTGAGGACTACTCACTCATAACAATAAGATCAAGGATAGAAAACATTGTGCAAAATACTTAGATTGAAATCAAATATTCTTTCAATGGTCGTCGAATCACAAGGAGATCTCAAGTACAAAGTAATGGCTATTGCTAATGTAGGGGTTGGAAGATGGAAGGTATGAACTATGGTGTGGATCTCCTTTGGTGTTGTTGTGATGCAATTTGAGAATGGCGACCTTCTACGTGGTGGCTGAGGCCTAAAAATATATAGGGGTCTTCAAAAATGTTGTAGGGTTTGACGAGACGAAGCCGCCTCCACATGGTATGAGCGAACCATGCATGTATCAGTGGTCGTTATGGCTACAGATGCCTGGCATTTTCTCCAGAATTACTTGGTCGTGTGGACTTCCTCAAAACCTTCATCATGACTCCTGATTCGCATTAAAAGCGTGATTTCCTGCCCAACACAAATCAAAGCAATGGTTCGCATATGTTTGCAATTATTAGTAATTAGTGGCAAGGCTAGAGAGTTTCTTCTCAATTGCTTGACTAAAAACAATATTTAAACGTGGGAAAAGATGGATATTTTTGGAGCCATCAAAGTCCCCAAAGCTCAAACCTTGATCGCCCCCGAGCAAGAAGAAATAAAAGAACTATAAGGAAATCAACGTTAAACTTGAAATAACGGGAATATGAGTTCACTTATGGTTGGCAGTCATATGCGTCCAACACTTCATCCATTTGAAAGGCTTATGAATGTTAGAGAGATGACAAGTATAGTATATAATCTTTGATAAATCAAGACAATCAAAGTAGAGTTTAATATAAGTATAAATAACTAGAAGTGTAACAATCAATCCAGTTCTTCTAGTTAACTCTCAGGTTGCCAAGGAACACTAGGATGTTATAATAGCAGAATTGAGTAAGAGAGTTCATGTCCTAAGTAGCATAACCGTGAGGTGTCTTGTTTCCACCCACATCAGTGAATCAAGGCTATCAAAACACTTCTATTCTAATCATTGCCTTTCAAGAAAATTCATAAATAAGTAATGAGACCATGCCAAGGACTTGTTATGTGGATCTTCATATATATATATTCTTCCTTCTTTCAAGGATCATTGAGTGATTTTTTTGAACAATGGTTACACAACCTTTTGAGAGTACCAATACTTTTTCCATTACGGTGACATTTCTGCCACCTACAACATCAACTCATAGCCGAAATCAGGGGTTGTACCATAGATCGTTCCTAGGCTAGCGGAGTTGTTGGCAACCAAAAGTGTGCATGAGAAACATAGAATATTTTTCATAGTATCACAGTTTGATCCACAAGGTTAGCTTTGGCATGCATCACAATTAGCGCTAGACTTTATTTCAATCAAACAACTCCTTTCAAGAGTGTCATCAAGTCTATCAAAACATCCATGGGGTTAAGTATCTCCAAGGGTAAACTCTCAACATAATCATTCATCAAACAAGTCATAAATTTCAGACTTTTTCTTGTTGTACTTGTTTGTCAATATTATTTCCAAGGCAAGACTCGGTTAGCTAAAAGAACTAGATCAAAAGCTTCCTCAACTAATAATCCATAAAAATAAAAAGATTTACTTTAATTAGTTTGAATTACTTCCACTAGCATGGCATCTTAGCAAATCAAGCAACTAAAATAAACAACTCAAACATCAAAAGTGGGAGACATAGGACATACCTCTCATGAGTGACTTCATAATCCTCTTCCTTATAGGTATGTGTTCCTTCAAAAGTCAAGCGAAATCATTCCCATAATAAACTTAAAGCAAAGAAGCAATGTGCAAATCCACTTTCACGAAAAAGGAAAAGAGGGAAACATATTTTTGTATTGTTGAGGATAGGGATTAGAGAATAGAAAAGAACTTGCGACCTAGCAAGGAACTAAGAAAAGAAAAACAAATGAAAAACAAAAACAAAGTGTTGGAACAAACCAACATGAGTGTTTTAGAGCTCGCAAGGAGCTGGAGTACAATCTCATTATTACACAAATAAAATTGCTAGGGAACACATCCCCAAGCTCAGGCTTTTGCAAGCCCTTTTTTGCATATTGTGGTGATTGTGGATAATCACCCACGTTCCATTGGCTGCTTGATGGCCCAAAATATATCGAGCTCGTTGGGGAACCCCAAGAGGAAGGTATGATGAGCACAACAACAAGTTTTCCCTCAGTACGGAACCAAGGTTATCAATCTAGTAGGATCAAGGAAACACCCCAAAGGTGTAGCTAGCTAAACGTTGGCAGGGCGCACTACCGGTGCTAGCAGCAACATGGAGACATGCACAACACAACCACAGAACTTTGCCCCCAACTTACGATGAGGTTGTCAATCTCACCGGTTTTGCTGAAAACAAAGGATTAAACGTATTGAATGGAAGGAAGTAATAGTTTGCAGAAAGTAAACACGAAGAAGTAAACCATTTATTGTAGATTGAATGTAAAAGAAAGGACCCCCCAAACACAACATGCAGAATTACAAATGGATGATCTTAATCATGAACGGAGCTCACAAGATCTAGACATGAAAGCATTAAGGAGGAGAATCAGCCATCTAGCTACTAAATGGACCCGTAGTCCAGAGATGAACTACTCACGCATCACACCGGGGGCTTGCATGATGATGAAGAAGGCCTCCAGGGTGAATTCCCCTCTCCAGCAGGGTGCCGGGAAGAGCTTCAGATCCCTCCCGTTCTAGGGACAGAGACGATGGCAGCTATTACTCTTTCGTGGAATTTAGATCGGGTACTTAGGATTTCGATATCAGAGGCAATATCTAGGCAGAAGGAGAGGCCGAGGGGGTGCCTGGGTTGGCCACACCACCCCCTAGCGCGGGCCAAGCCTGGCCGCGTGGCCAGGTGGTGTGGCCACCCTCTGGCCCTTCTCCGTCTCATATTCTGGCTCCAGGTGTCCCCCGGTAAAATAATGACTTTTTCTTTTGTCCCGTCCAATTCCGAGAATATTCATTTTCTGACTTCCTGGAACCAAAAACAGCAGAAAACAAGCAGCTGGCACTTTGGCTCTTGTTAATAGGTTAGTCCAAGAAATCATATGAAAAGTACTCCAAAGTGTGGAAAAAACACAAGAAAGTAGATAAAACCAAGCATGGAACATCAAAAATTATAGATACATTTGCAATGTATCAACATCCCCAAGCATAACTCCTGCTCGTCCTCGAGTAGGTAAGTGATAAAAAAGGAATAATTTTTGAGGTGACATGCACCATCATAAACTTGATCAAAGTATTTGTAAGACATTCAAAGCTGGGATCATAGTACTTTAATCATAACATGAAAGATAAAATTCTAGCAATAAGACAAAGAAACTATGTTGCAACATGAAAAGGCACAAACAAAAGATTCATGAATAACAATGCTTTGCAAGACGTTTGTTTGTTTCACATAAAGAAAACATAGCATAATGGCATTCATCTTGTCCCTCATAGAGTAGCAAATATAAATGCATAGGACACCTTAAAAGTTCATAAGAGTGACTAGATACAAATAGTTTAAAACAAGCAATATCAAGTTATGCATCAATCAACTAGTCTTGGGACAATGCACATATAACTAAGAATGGCCACTATGCTCTCAAAGAAGGTGCATAAAGATAGAAGGTGGAGACTCAACATAAAAGTAACAGAATGGCCTTCATAGAAGGAAGTAGGGATTCAAGTCTCATAAAGATCTTCCAAAAATTATGGTACTTGTTAGCTTTTAGCTCTCATTGCCCCTATCATAAGCATCTTTAAGGTGATTAAGGTTAAAGTGACACAACTAAGAGGATATGCTTGACAAGTTATCAGCCAAAATCTCATGCCCCTTACTAACGAAGACCGAACCTGATGCTACTCAACTTTAGTAACAAGTAAGCTCTTGTCATTGTAAGTACATATGTATCATAAAGAACCGCCAATGGGGTACCCCTTGCACATGATACAGGAGCTATCCCATAATCAAAATGACAAGGCAAGCAGACAATGAGCATCTCAGCGATCTTTTTATTTGCTATTTGCATAGGTTTTTATTGAGGATGCTTCATAGAGTGCTCATTATGGTGATACTGCAAGTTTCCACCATGATTAGGCATGGCTTAGGCTAGCGGCCCAGGCATTTCTCTAACACGCATATAAACTCCATGATCTTACAAGTTCCACTTTTATTTCACACCGTCGGGATCCATAAGCAAAATAACATGATATCAACGAGGTACAAAGTACACGTGCAATGTTGAAAGCGTTCCCCATGATACATGGTTCTGCTAATTTCAACTTATAAAGCGCAAGCATATACGCAACAAAGATGGACCCAATGGTTCAAGTTTATTAAATGCAAAAAAAGTAAAGTGTGACATCAAGTTTGTAAGAGCTTTATTCACTAATTTTCACATAACAAATTTAATTTGGAAGGTAAACAAAAGCAAGAATATACTTGGAATAGCATAAGCTAGTAGGTAGGTATGGTGGACTCTTTGGAATAACTTGGTTTAAGGAGTTGGATGCATGAGTGGAACTCATACTTGGTTACGGAGGCTAGCAAAAGACTGGGAGTGATAAACTAAGAGAGCAATAATGGCCATAATCATGCAGAGCGACAAAACATCATTGATCAAAGCATAAAGTGATACTACAAGTTGAAAACTAAAGGATCATAAAGGCTATGGTGACTTTGTATAGTCATAACATGGTGTGAGCATGTGACAAGTCAACCCACATAAAGCATCAAAGCAGAATACCACTATATTATGCTTTAATATGCTAAAAGAACGCATGATTCATCCAAAGAACATTAAGAAATCTCAATTGTTTATAACAAGTCATGCTACAGCAAAGAATACTAAGCATAAAGCCAAAACAATATCAAGCATGGCATGAAAAATCATAGGCCACAGCCAAAAACAAACTCTCTTTACAACTTAAGCATGAGCTTTTCCTACTCTTTTCCAATCCAAACCAAACTATTTGAAAACCAATGCATGAAAGAGGGGGTCCAATAAATTTATTCAGCAAACTAAGAAAACAAAGCAAATGAAAAACCAAGACGAAAACGAAAAAGAAGATGCTTCAAGAACAACACAACTGTGCATGAAACAATAAAAATGAAGCGTTTGGAAGAAACCTGGGATTTTTATTGATGAAGAGGGGGATGCCTTGGGCATCCCCAAGCTTTGAAGCTTGTACTTCTTGGATATTTATTGGGGTGACACGCGTGGCATCCCCAAGCTTGAGCTTTAGTCCATTCTTCATCTCATTACTCATTCCTTCCATACACCTAAAAATTTTTCCTTCATACAAAACTTCACACAATCTTTAGTAGCAACATTAGTGCACTCAAGATAATAAGTATTTAGGTTCAGTTACAACACCAATAAAACTTCCAATAAAACAAAATCTACTGTAGCACTTCCCTCAAAAAGCTCAATTCCCCAAAAGAACTCAAAAAGGAACCAAAAAGAAGCAAATTCAGAAAATGGCAGAAATCTGTCAAAACAGACCAGCAGGTAAAGACGACTTTGTTCGAAGACCTTCTGTTACTCAAATCAAAAAGTGTTGAACTAACGAAAGTTAGATAACATCCTGGGGAAGAAGCACAAAATTCATGCCTCAAAAGGACGTACAGAGATTTTACACGAATTTTTACGGTGAAGCACATAAATCTGTTTCGGGACAGCAATTTTCCCAATCATTACTTCTCTCTCATTAGAGGTTACTCTTGGCACAAAAAGCAAATAAAAAGGATAAGGAGCGGTTATTACTGACGTAATAACTTCCAAGACTCATCTAAATTTTTTGGTTTATCTTCCAATAAGTACTTTTCTTTAACGCCTTTAAGTTAGGCATAAGAAGCAAGAAAAAGAATCAAGTGTTCTCAGATGAAGAAGCATTAAAACCAAATTTCTTGCCCTTACCTCTCTTACTTTTATTCTTAACCTTGGGGAAAATATGATTGTTTGGTGGAGAAGCAAGGTGCATGGTCCCCTTTCCCACATCTATTATTGCTTCAAGGAGTTCTAATAGGGACCTTCCAAGTGTAATTTGTCCTTTTCCTGCACATTCAATAACAAGATAATCAGTAGAAATCATTTTCCCAAGGATCTTTGTAAACACTCCTTCAGCTATTCCAACAGGTAATATTGTAGCATTATTAGCAAGAGATATTTATGTTCCTCCTTCAGAAAGCCCCCAAAGATTCAAAGATTCATAAATATCTTTGGGCATAAGACAAAATTCAGACATGATATCATAGCGAGCTTGAAAAGTTTCATTATTTATATCAATCTTTACTGTGGGGAGCCATTTTGATTGTTCAGAATTTATCAGAACATAATTATGATGTCTCTAAGCATATTATAGCAATCCTTTAAACTAGTAGTGCGGGTCTCAAGAGTGTTCAATCTAGAAAATATGTTCATAAAGGAAGAATCAGATTTGCTAGGCAAGTTGTAAGTAAAGACCAACTTATTTATGGCATTAACAACATCATCTTCATTGCATTGGAGGAAATTTCCTCCCACAACAGCATCTAAAGCATATCTATAGCAAAGAGCAATTCCAAGGTAAAAACTGCTAAGGAACAAGCTTTGAGTGATTTTAGGTTCAGTTTTTTCATGTAGATTAGAGATTCTAGACCAAGCTTCTTTGAAACTCTCTTCAATTCCTTGTTTAAAAGTGAAAATCATTTCCTCGGTGACATAGTGATTGGAGCAATGCTAGGCATAATGGCAACTTTAAGATAGGGACTAATTTTTTTGTGTTTTTGATAAATAAAGCAAACTAGTAAAACTATTTTTTTGTGTGTTTTTGATAAATAAACAAGCAAACAAATCAAAAGTAAACTAAGCAAAACAAAAATAACAAAGTAAAGAGATTGGTTATGAGGGACTCCCCTTGTGAAGATGTCCTTGACTCCCCAGCAACGGTGCCAGAAAAAGAGCTTGATGGCCCAAAATATATCGAGCTCGTTAGTGAACCCCAAGAGGAAGGTATGATGAGCACAACAGCAAGTTTTCCCTCAGTATGAAACCAAGTCCAGTAGGAGAAAGGAAACACCCCAAAGGTGTAGCTAGCTGAACGTTGGCAGAGCGCACTACCCGTGCCAGCAGCAATGTGGAGACATGCACAACACAACCACAGAACTTTACTCCCAACTTACAATGAGGTTGTCAATCTCACCGGTTTTGCTGAAAACAAAGGATTAAACGTATCGAATGGAAGGAAGTAATAGTTTGTAGAAAGTAAACACAAAGCAATAAACCGTCTATTGTAGATTGAATGTAAAAGAAAGGACCGGGGTCCATAGTTCACTAGAGGTGGCTCTCCTTAAGATAGATAACATGCTGGGTGAACAAATTACAGCGGGGCAATTGACAAACATCGAGAAAGAATACATGCATATACTAATCATCTTGACTCCTTTGATATTCAATTGGGCATTACAACATTATACATAGACCGCCATCCAACTGCATCTATGACTAATAATCCAGCTTCAGGTTATCATCCGAACCCCCTCCAGTATTAAGTTGCAAGCAACAAATTATTATACTACGAATTGCGTGTAAAGTAAAAAGTACGATTGTTCTATGAACAAAGGATTGTTGTTTTCTCCCTAGTATCAATATCACATCTAGTACCTTAGAGATTTCTGTCACTTCCCCAGATTACCAGAGGCATGAACCCACTATCGAGCATAAATACTGACTCTTGGAGTTCCTAGCATCTACTTGGCCAAGATAGCTACTAACAATGGAAAACATGCAAGATCACAAATAACAAAGACATGATAGAATCAATAATCAATCTGAAATAGCATCTCAATATCCATCGGATCCCCACAAACACAACATGCAGAATTACAAATAGATGATCTTGATCATGAACGGAGCTCACAAGATCTAGACATGATAGCACAAAGGAGGAGAACCAGCAATCTAGCTACTACATGGACCCGTAGTCCAGAGATGAACTACTCACCTATCACACTGGAGGCTTGCATGATGATGAAGAAGGCCTCCAGGGTGAATTCCCCTCTCCGGCATGGTGTCGGGAAGAGCTTTAGATCCCTCCCGATCTAGGGACATAGACGACAGCGGCTACACACTCTTTCATGGAATTTTGATCGGGTACTTAGGGTTTCCGTATCAGAGGCAATATATAGGCGGAAGGAGAGGCCAAGGGGGTGTCTGGGCTAGCCACACCACCCCCTGGCGCGGGTCAAGCCTGGCCGCGTGGACAGGTGGTGTGGACACCCTCTGGCCCTTCTCCGTCTCGTATGCTGGCTCTAGGTGTCCCCCAGTAAAATAATTACTTTGGCTTTTGTCCCGTCCAATTCCGAGAATATTCATTTTTTGACTTCCTGGAACCAAAAACAGCAGAAAACAGGCAGCTGGCACTGTGGCTCTTGTTAATAGGTTAGTCCAAGAAATCATTTGAAAAGTACTCCAAAGTGTGGACAAAACACAAGAAAGTAGATAAAACCATGCATGGAACAACAAAAATTATAGATACATTTGCAATGTATCACTGCTCCAATCATGGAACTGGGTGATGAGGTTGGCAGTAGCATCTCGAAGGTTGATGGAGAGGTTCTTCATGTTTTGGATATTTCCTTCGAGAGCATAAATATCTTAATAGGTGGAGTAGTAGTTTGGTGGCTGCACATCTTGTTCAGGTCCTTCTTGTTCTACTTCTTCATCTTCTCCGTCCTCTCCCATGGGTACTTCTTGTTGGGGTAGACATGTCTCAATCTGCACGTCATAACACAAACGTCCCTCCTCGATAGAGAATAGACTATTAGGCAAAGGAGCTGGGATCAAGTGATCCACCCCAGGTATATCAAGGAAGTATCTATCATTAGTTTTAGAAATCATACCACAAGCTCTCAGACTGGAAAAACCAAGATGTTGACTTCCTGCCAACGGTTGGATATTACCTAGGTTGACTTGAAGTGCACGTGAAAGAATTGTTATGACTCCTCCTCCGCATAAGGGACCTCGAGACTGCAGAGCTTTATGCTTAAGGTAAAAAAAGGGCACCCAAATTTGATGTTAAGTTACCGTTAGGAATAGAAGCTTTAGGGAGGATCAACATATCCTCCTCATTGACTCTATTAAACTCACCATGTGCCTGTAAGATGTTAGCAATAACATAAAACAAATAACGAACAACATGATGATCAATTTGGTTTCCCTTGGGTGTGTTTCAACGAATTCCCGTTCTATTAAAGTACTCCCAAGGTGCTGGATTTAGAACAAAGGTGGTGGAGCGTATGTCGGTGGTGTTGTTGGCAAACCTAAAGTAGTGAGGCCATTGGTCAAGTGTTGTCGGATTGATGACAAGTACGCCATGAGGGGGTCCTCGAGGCGTGTGGAAGAGAGGGGTGTGAGACGTACGGTATTCTGGGACGGTGAACACACAAGTTTACCCAGGTTCGAATGCACCGGCTTTGGACGGATCCTACTCCTGCTAGCAATCCAGTAATACGGCAGAGCCGGACATGGGTTACAAGGGTTTTGCCTGTGCGAGTTGAGATTGTAGACTATTGTGAGAGTTTTGTCTAGTGCCCTAAAGGCTTTCCCTAGGACGGCTTATATAGATATCCGGCCTAGGGTTTACAGGAGAGACCTGTCTGGCTACGACTAAGAGTCGGTTACAAAGTACATCTTGAACTACAAGTAACCCTACGGGCCTATGTCGTAAATCTTCCGGGCCTTCCCGTAGCTGGATTGGACTCTGTCTCTTCTCCCTGACTGGGCTGCCTGTGAAGCAAAAATCTAACCCAATGTGGGCCACCCTGGTCAGTGAGGCATAGTGAGAATACCCGGAAAGTATATCCCCAACAACAGCCCCCGGAAGTCTCCAAGATCCAAAGTCGGATTCATCATCATCTAGCTTGATCTTCGGCTTGCAGAATCTTGAAGGGTTCCTAAAACTTCAAAAGAAAAGATATGTTCTGGATCTCAAAAAATGAGTCGGACCTTATGAATACGTTATTCGGGTTTCCAGATTGAAATTCAAACTAAGTCGGAGCTTGGTCTCTAACATAACCTGACACCAGTCATGGTCAAGTCACGTCACTAACAGACATTCCTATCAGCATGACCGTTGGTGGGTCCGTCTTTTGCGGAACCGAGGCGCCGTTTCAATGCACGCGTGGAGATCGAGGGGGCGTAATTATCGCGTGGGGGTTACCCAGTTCTTTCCACGACGTGTGGCACGTTCACTGTTGTGTTTACACGAATCTTGACGCGACTGGGGGATATAAGTGGCGAGGATTCTTTTCCCCATCTTCTTCACCAGCACTTGCACCGTTTCCTTCTCCCCAATGTCTCCCATGAACCTAGAGCTCCTCTGCTCCCCAGAAACTTCCAGTGTTGCCCATCCTAGGTCGCCGACACACAGAAAAATAGCTTCAGCATCATCTTCTGGTACAGCGACGACAGCGATGACGGTTGCAGCGGTGGAGAAGAAGAGCAACCACAGGGTCTAGATCCCGTGTGTCGTTGACAACGTCAGGCTCCACGTCGTGGAGAACGAGGGGCTCCTCCGCACCGGCGACTGGCGAAGCGGCTACGGCCAAACCGTTCCCACTCCTCGCGCCGACGAGCTAGTACACTTGGGCACCCACCTCGACAGAGTTTTGAGCTTTTCTCCCTCAGATTTCTTTTCTGAGGTTATCGACCACTACAGAGTTCAACTCCATCATCTTCCCCTGAACTCTCTCTTAGAGATGAGCGCATATGCTTCTTTGTGCATGGGGTATCTCGGTATTAGGCCGAGTTTAGATCTTTTCCAGTTTTACTTTCATGTCCGGAGAAATTCAATCACTCTCGGTAATCCATATATTACCAGTAATATTAGTTTTTATATTAGAAGAGACCACGTCTATCCTCGGATTAAGGCCAGTGACTCGGTCAAACA
Organism: Avena sativa; assembly: GCA_916181665.1. Taxonomy (NCBI): domain Eukaryota; kingdom Viridiplantae; phylum Streptophyta; class Magnoliopsida; order Poales; family Poaceae; genus Avena; species Avena sativa. The sequence goes on from OV702290.1 coordinate 36,871,945, forward strand.
ATGGCCGTCCACCTTCTTTTACCACAAGGATATTCCTGCTCCTAGCAAAGCTACTGCTTTGCCGGCTTTTGTTGATGGTGCCACCATGCCCCACGAGTCCTGGGACGCAGATGTGTCGGCTCTCAACGACGATCTGCTTCTTGCCAAGAGGCAGATCGAATATTTGATGAAGCACAAGGGCTTGAAAGGGCCCAACTTAGTTCACTGCTGGGTGGCATGCCGGATCCAGCCTCTGCAACATTGTGGAGACTGGCTTATGAACTCCATCACAGCGTCCAAAAAAGATTCTCTCCGAATCTTCTCTTAGCCTTGTACACAGAAAGAATACGAGTCTCAAATCAAGTGGCTGATAAGGGAACGGACCGACAGGAAAATTCCGGATCTCCCGTAGGACATGCATACAGCTGAAGATCCAGTTGTACTGGTAAGTTTCCAACAGTAACTCGAATTATGTACTCATCTTGACATTATTTTTTGCAATACTGAGATTATATTCTTCTTTTCAGCTTGATGATCTCCCCAAGTTGGATCTTGCTCCTATCGAGGGATATCCTCCTGAGATTTCTCAGGATGAAGGAGAGTTAATTCCACTGCCGGAAACCCTTACTTGGAAACATAAGGTTCCGACAGTGTCCATTGGCACAAAGGAGGTGCCCGTTGTGAAGAGGTAACTTTCCTCATAAATTCCGCATTTGTACTTTGTTCTTAATTCTTTATAAGATGTAATGTTCTTTGTTCTATTACCTTCTCAGAGCTAAACAGCTCACCAAGGGAAAGGGGAAAGGAGTTACATCAAATCCCCTATGCCAGTCAAAGCTAAATTTGACTTCTCCTACCGCAACTCCTCCGACTCCTGCCCCTCAGCCTTCTGCAGCGCCAGAGATTATTCCATCTCCGACTGTTGTAGAAGATCTGGCTCAATCAGTAGAGCCAGCAATCCTTGGGTCGCAAACTGACATCACCATGGGTGACTCAGGTTTTGATAAGGGTGAACCCTCTTCAGGTAATGATCCCTCGACATAGGTCTTCGCTGAAAACCTCCTCAACAATCTAGGTCCTGCCAAACTTGGCATTACTCAGAAATTAGCACAGGAGATCCAACGGCTTGCCCGGTAATGCTTGGAGAGCCAGAATATTACTGCCGAGGAGGAGGCACAAGAAGCGGAGGATATCAAATACTCCGAACTCCTCGAGCAAATTCTTCTTTGCGACGAGGGACTAAGAGCCGGTGTGCTTCCGCGACCACCAATAATTCCACTCACCCTCGCCGAGAAGGTTTCTGCAAAAGTGAACGTGAGCCTAAGAAAACTCACTCACGAACAACATGTAAGTCGGAATTCCATCTCACTTTTTTCCTTATGCTATTTTATATCATATCCTCTAGCCCCCAAGCAAGAAGTTGGATAGACAATCCAGATTTATGCTTCCCTAGGATGCCAAAGAATGAACTAGTGTAGCCCCCAAGGCTCGTGCTGATATTAGTGAAGATATTAGCCCGAGTCTTTAGTAGACTTCTGACTCTGGGTATTCTGACTTATAGAAAGTTAATTCATATAACCAGGAATTTTTGAAGAACATATGTAACAAGCGGAGAGAAATCAGAGCTCTCCGACTTGAAAATTCTCAACTGAAAGTATCCAGGGATGAGGCTGAAGGTAAACATTCCAGTACCCAAACCTTGCTTTTTATTTCATAGTTGAATTTTTATTTGACTGTTGTTCTTTTTTACTATAGCACTGGTAAAGCAATCATGTGCTATGATTGAAGAGGCCAAGAATCTAAAGACCCTGGAGGTGGAAAACAAGGATCTCCACCAAGAGCTAAATAAGCTTAAGGTGGATCATGAGAAGAGCATTGCTCAAGTTCTCGAATCCTCCTCCATGGCCACCGAGGAGCGCGATTGCAAGATTGTGCTCCAAGATAAGAAAATCTCGGATCTCAGCAATATATTGTTCAGAGAGAAGGATATTACCGAGGCACTCCGGGCTGAACTCCGAGAATTTCTTCATGGTGGGCTTCCATACGACAGTTTATTGTCAAGTCCCACGGTAGGCACCAACTGTCATTGGATTTATGACAAGTACGCCATGAGGGGGTCCTCGAGGCATGTGGAAGAGAGGGGTGTAAACAGTCACGTCCTCCCTAGCCGGAATCCAGGTCTCGTCGAGAACGATGAGAGGGACATCACTAGCATAGAGGATGCGACCGACAGCGATCGTTTCGCTGATTCTGATTCTTGCAGATTCCGCTCGGAACGCAGATCCGAAGCTCACATGCCCCACGATGGGCACCAACTATCGTCGGATTGATGACAAGTACACCATGAGGGGGTCCTCGAGGCATGTGGAAGAGAGGGGTGTGAGACGTACGGTATTCCGAGACGGTGAGCACACAAGTTTACCCAGGTTCGAATCCGCGGGCTTTGGACGGATCCTACTCCTGCTAGCAATCCAGTAATACGTCAGAGCCGAATATGGGTTACAGGGGTTTCGCCTGTGCGAGTTGAGATTGTAGACTATTGTGAGAGTTTTTTCTGGTGCCCTAAAGGGTTTCCCTAGGACGGCTTATATAGATATCCGGCCTAGGATTTACAGTTGAGACCTATCCGGCTATGACTAAGAGTCGGTTACATAGTACATCTTGAACTACAAGTAACCCTACGGGCCTATGTCGGTAAATCTTCTGGGCCTTCCCGTAGCCGGACTGGACTCCGTCTCTTCTCCTTGACTAGTCCCCCCGTGAAGCAAAGCTCTAACCCGAAGTGGGCCACCCTGGTCGGTGAGGCACAGTGAGGATACCCGAAAAGAATATCCCCAACATCGACTATCAAGGAGTACTCACAGTTCATAAGACGGAAGTTGATGCGAGCAACTCTAGGCATTTGCTCCTCAGAGCAATAGTGAGAGAACACCGAATGTGTCAAGGTGCTAAGAAACTCAAGCGTCAAGCAGCGGTATGTGGCGACATGCTGAAAGACAAAGTCATACAAACCAACATTGTTGCAAAGTAAATTAAAATCGGTATGAATGCCAAGTTGGTTCAGGATATACGGACACACCGACTAGGTGGACTTCATTTATTGGAGCTTGAGACGGTTGAAACGGTTCAGCCGAAACTCCTCGGCTTGTTCTGCAACCATCATACGTGTACGACTCCTCGTGTGATCTAAAACAAAACAAAATAAAATAAACGCTAATCAAAAATTTAGTCAATATCATCAATGATCCTCTACACTTATTACAAAAGAAATTCCTCTAAAACAATATTAAGCATGCTCAATATGAAGATTAGCACAAGAACAAGATCAAAGTCTAGATTGATAATGGTAAAATATTGAGCAGAGTTTTGTTACAAATAAGTTGGGGATCGGAGAACAAACATAACTTATATCGATTAGGTGTGAGGAATCAAAGAAAGATTAAATAAAATTAAAGATCCAATGGAGGTGGTTTGGAGTTGGGAGGTAGAAGAAAGAGAAATTTTTGTGTTTTGGAATTTTATGGTTATCTACTCCTAGGTGATATGCGGGCCACGTACGTGGTATGGGCGGGCGGTACGGTCAGAGCCGCCCGTACCGAGTGCATACCATGGGGTCGAAGGACTCCTTCCGGTGGCGCACTTGGTACGGGCGCGTGGTATGCTCGCGCGCGCCCATACTACTGGTCATTATGAGCGCAGTATATTTGCTTGAAAACTGATGCTTTGCTCGAGGGTACAGTACGGGCAGACGGTACGACTGCCTCGGGTCGTACCTGTGGTCGTTACGGCCACTGAGTCCTGTGGCAAAAATCAATATTTCTATTTTCCAGAGCCTCGATGTGGTACGTGCACGTGGTACGGGGCATCCCGATTGTACCAGTGGTCGTTAGGAGGCTAGTAAGCTGCAAAACTTATAGAATCTAGTTAGTAGCTTTTACGCCTTTACACATCTTAGTAAATGACAAAATAATAGCAAATAGACTTCATAAGAAACAGCAATACCTTTTAGGCCTTGTGTTAGTGAATAAAAGATCGAGCATTACCTTATTTATTCTCTCTCTCTAAAGGACTTCTTGAACACTCTTTATTAAAAGTAAAATGAATCAAAAACAAAACAAAAAAAAAACAAAACTAACACAAGAGTAAAAACTTTTATTTCACATGGGTTGCCTCCCATGAAGCGCTTCTAGTTAAGGTCAATTAGCTTGACCCGGATTGTGATCATGAGGTTTGTTGAGTGGAACACCCACTCCAAAGTAATTGGCTTTCAGTGTAATTATACCATCATCATTACTATTAAGTTTGGCCTTCTTCTTCCTAGAGAAGTGGACTATAAAAGGATCTCTAGACGGCAGTCCTATTCTCACATTCCCTTCATGTAGATTGATTAAATCTTTAATAGTTTTTAGGAATGGCCTACCTAGAATTATAGGTGTTATGGGATCTTCGGGAATGTCCACTATAACAAGATAAATAAGAGCAGGACTTCCATTAATTTCAACAACTATATTTTCTTTTAACCCAACATCTTGTTTATAAGTTGAATTGGCAAGATGGAGTCTCGATTTAGTGGTTGCAAAAGTCCCCAAGTTTAACTTGTCAAATAGAATTTTGCAAATTGTTGAGACGTGATGGCTCTGAGTATGGCGCCCAGAAAAATGCTGGAGCAATGATGATGTAGAGCTCGTTGGGAACCCCAAGAGGAAGGTATGATGAGCACAGCAGCAAGTTTCCCTCAGTTATGAAACCAAGGTTTAATCGAACCAGTAGGAGCAAGGAAACACCCCAAAGGTGTTACTAGCTGAGCTTTGGCAGGGCGAACTACCGGTGCTAGTAGCAACGTGGAGACCTGCACAACACAACCACAGAACTTTGTCCCCAACTTGCGATGAGGTTGTCAATCTCACCGTGTTTTGCAAAAAACAAAGGATTAAACGTATCGAGTGGAAAGAAGTAATAGTTTGCAGAAAGTAAACACAAAGCAGTAAAAGATTGTAGATTGAATATCAAAGACAAGGACTGGGATCCATAGTTCACTAGAGGTGGCTCTCCTTAAGATAGATAACATGCTGGGTGAACAAATTACAGCGGGGCAATTGACAAACATCGAGAAAGCAATACATGCATATACTAATCATCTTGACTCCTTTGAGACCTGATTGCGCATTACAACATTATACATAGACCGCCATCCAACTGCATCTATGACTAATAATCCACCTTCAGGTTATGATCCGAACCCCCTCCAGTATTAAGTTGCAAGCAACAGATTATTGCTTTACGAACTACGTGTAAAGTAAACAATACGATTGTTCTATGAATAAAGGATTGTTGTTTTCTCCCTAGTAGCAACAACACATCTAGTACCTTAGAGATTTCTTTCACTTCCCCAGATTACCAGAGGCATGAACCCACTATCGAGCATAAATACTAAATCTTGGAGTTGCTAGCATCTACTTGGCCAAGATAGCTACTAACAACAGAAAGCATGAAAGATCACAAATAACAAAGACATGATAGAATCAATAATCAATCTGAAATAGCATCTCAATATCCATCGGATCCCCGCAAACACAACATGCAGATTTACAAATAGATGATCTTGATCATGAACGGAGCTCACAAGATCTAGACATGAAAGCACAAAGGAGGAGAACCAGCCATCTAGCTACTACATGGATCCGTAGTCCAAGGATGAACTAGTCACGCATCACACCGGAGGCTTGCATGGTGAAGAAGAAGGCCTCCAGGGTGAATTCCCCTCTTCGGCAGGGTGCCGGGAAGAGCTTCAGATCCTCCCGATCTAGGGATGGAGATGACAGCGGCTATAGACTCTTTCGTGGATTTTTGATCAGGCACTTAGGGTTTACGTCCCGAGGGCATCTTATAGGCGGAAGGGGAGGCCGAGGGGGTGCCAGGGGTGGCCTCACCACCCCCTGGCGCAGGCTAGGCTGGGCCGTGCGGCCAGGTGGTGTGGTGGCCCCCAGGCCCCTCTCCGTCTCGTATTCTGGCATTTGATGACTTCCGAAAAAATAGGCACTTTGGCTTTTGTCCCGTCCAATTCCGAGAATATTCATTTTCTGACTTTCTTGGAACCAAAAAGAGCAGAAAACATGCAGTTGGCACTGTGGCTCTTGTTAATAGGTTAGTCCAAGAAATCATATGAAATGTACTCCAAAGTTGGAACAAAACACAAGAAAGTGGATAAAACCAAGCATGGAACATCAAAAATTATAGATACAATTGCAATGTATCGAGACGCTTGCACCAAGATCACAAAGTGCAGATATCTCATTAACACCAATTTTAATTTTAATGGTAGGTTCAAATATATCATCTCGATTAGTAGGAATCTTATCAGATAGTCTTGTATAATCCATTTCTAAATCTTGAACTTTAGATGCTACTTGTTGAATAAATTGTTGGTACATAGCATAATTACATTATTCTAGACCAGGATTTTGTAAGGTGATCATCTTTAATATATCTTTCATGGTGTATTCAGGTGTTGGTCCGTTGCTATAGTCCAGCTCTTCAGGCTTCTCTTCATTCATTTTTGCCCTCATCATCTTGAGGTCTGATGTCTACGCACTTCTATTCTTGTAGACATTTGTTGGGCCTCCAAGTGCACAGGTTTGTAGAACAGGAGCAAGTTTTCCCTTAAGTGGATCACCCAAGGTTTATCGAACTCAGGGAGGAAGTGGTCAAAGGTATCCCTCTCAAGCAACCCTGCAATCAAGATACAAGAAGTCTCTTGTGTCCCCAACACACCCAATACACTTGTCAGGTGTATAGGTGCACTAGTTCGGTGAAGAGATAGTGAAATACAAGTGGTATGGATAATTATAAGTGGTAGCGGTGCCAGAAAATAACTTGCTGGCGTGGGAAAAGACTAAAGGCAAACTGAAATAAAGATGGAAGCAAGCAAACATGTAACAGATCTAGTAGCAAACGGTGTTTTAGTGCTTAGAAACAAGGCCTATGGATCATACTTTCGCTAGTGAACACTCTCATATAAATATATTATCTTCATGATACTACTCTGAACTACTCTCCGGTTGGACACTCTAATCCATGGTAGGGCTATAACAGCACACCTCAAAGTTCGCTTTCCGCATCTAGATAACCCCACATTGTCATCTTGAGCACTAGATGGTTCCAACAAACACCACAATTTCATAAAGACATCCAACTCCAAATATAACTCATAACAAGTATTTGTAATCTCTAGCCTAAGTGCCACCATGGCGTGCACACTGTCAACTTCGCACACATGGGGAGAGCAGAGATCTAATAAAGCACTTGAGTAGCAAGGTAGATCTACTTGATTACAAAGCTCATGATCACAATATGATCATGCATAGAGAGAGAGAGATGAACACATAGCTACCGGTAGAACCCTTAGCCTCGAGGAAGAACTACTCCCTCATCATCATGGGAATCAGCAACGGTGATGGAGATGGTGGTGGAGATCGATGGAGATGGATCCGGGGGCACTTCCCCGTCCCGGCAGGGTGCCGGAACAGAGACTTTCTGTCCCCCGAATCTCCCCTTCAGTGGCAATGGCGCTGCGGAACTTTTCGTGGATTTCTGATTGATGATCTAGGGTTTTTGCATCGGGGGAGATATATAGGCGAAAGAGGCAAGGTCGGTGGCCGGCTAGGGGGCCCACACCATGCCCTGGCGCGACCAGGGGGACTTGCGCCTAGGGGTGGTGTGGCCACCCTATGTCCCCTCTCCGTCTCGTCTTCTGGCTCCGTGAGTCTTCCGGTAAAATATTGACTTTGGCTTTTGTCCGGTCCAATTCCAAGAATATTCATTTTCTGACTTTCCTGGAACCAAAAACAGCAAAAAACAGGCAACTGGCACTGTGGCATGTTGTTCATAGGTTAGTCCAAGAAATCATATGAAAATTACTCCAAAGTGTGGAAAAACATAAGAAAGTAGATAAAACCAAGCATGGAACATCAAAAATTATGGATACGTTAGCAACGTATCAACATCCCCAAGCTTAACTCATGCTCGTCCTCGAGTAGGTAAGTGATAAAAAGAAAGAATAATTTTTGATGTGACATGCACCATCACAATCTTGATCAAGGCATATTGATAGCTGGGATCATAGTACTTTAATCATAACATGAAAGACAAAGTTCTAGCAATAAGACATAGCAACTATGTTGCAGCATGAAAAGGCTTTGCAAGACATTTGTTTGTTTCACATAAATAAAAAATAGCATAATGGCATTCAGCTTGTCCCTCATAGAGTAGCAAACATAAATGCATAAGACACCTTCAAAGTTCACAAGGGTGACTAGATATAAATAGTTTAAGAACAAGTAATATCAAAGTTATGCATCAATCAATAAGTTTTGGGACAATGCACATTAAACTAAGAATGGCTAATATACTCTCTTAATAGGTGCATAAAGATATAAGATGGAGACTCAACATAAAAGTAAAAGAAAATCATTCATAGAAGGAAGCAGGGATTCAAGTCTCATAAAGCTCTTCCAAAAATTATGGTACTTATTAGCTTTTAGCTCTCATTGCCCCTATCATAAGCATCTTGAAATGTGTAAGGTTAAAGTGAACAAACTATGGAGTATATGCTTGACAAAGTATAAGTTGGAAATCTCATGTCCCTTGAATACGAGGGTCGCTCCTCATGCTACTCAAGTTTAGTTACCGGTAAGTTATTGTCATAGTAAGTACATGTGTATCATAGAGAACCGCCAACGGGGTACCCCTTGCCCGATGATATGGAGAAATCCCCATATCAAAATGACAAGGCAAGCAGACAAAGAGCATCTCAGCAATCTTCTTATTTACCATGGGAATATGGTGCTTTTTTCTCTCTTTCCTCTTTTCATATATCTCTTTTTTCTTTTTCTCCATATCTGACTCTTTTTTTATAAGAAGAATGCTTCATAGACAGCTCATTATGGTTATGCTGCAGGTTTCCAACATGACAGCATGGATTAGACCAGCGGCCTAGGCATTTCTCTAACACATATACATAACTCCATGGACTTACAAGCTCCCCTTTTATTTCACACCGACGACATCCATAGACAAAAGAGCATGATATCAACTAGGTACAAAGTACAAGTGCAATGTTGAAAGCGTTCCCCATGACAGCATGGTTCTGCTAATCCCCAACATACAAGTGCAAGCATATACAACATAGACGACACAATGGTTCAAGTTTATTAGGGGCAAGAAAAGTAAAGTGTGCCATCAAGTTCGTGAGAGCTTTAATCACTAATTTTCACATAACAAGTTTAATTCGGAAGGTAGATAAAAGCATGAATATACTTGGAATAACAATTGCTAATAGGTAGGTATGGTGGACTCTTTGGAACAACTTGGTTTTAGGAGTTGGATGCATGAGTGGGACTCATACTTGATTACGGAGGCTAGCAAAAGACTGGGAGCGACCAACTAAGAGAGCAATAATGGCCATAATCATGCAAAGTGACAAAACATTATTAATTAAAGCATAAAGTGATATTACAAGTCGAAAACTAAATGATCATCAAGGCTATAGTGACTTGGGATAGTCATAACATGGTGTGAGCATGCGCCAAGTCAACCCAAATAAAGCATCAAAGGAGAATACCACAATACTATGCTTTAATATGCTAAAACAACGCATGATTCTTTCAAGGAACATTAAGCAGTCTCAATTATTTATAACAATTCATGCTACAACAAAAATCACTAAGAATAAAGCCAAAACAATATCAAGCATGACATGACAAAGCATAGGCCACAGTCAAAAACAAGCTCCTTTTACCACTTAAGCATAAACTTTTCCTACTCTTTTCCAATCCAAACCAATGTATTTGAAACAACTCACAAAGATAATAATAAATAAAGATCAGTGAGCTTCTCTCACAAATCCAAAAATAAGAACTAAAAAATTCTAAGATGAAATCACAAGAAAACTAAGGCTAAACACAGTGCTAGCAAAAGAGAACACTCTCAAAACAATAAGAATGAAAACTAGAGTGTTCTAGGCAATGAATAACGGGGTGTGTCTCTCCCCAAAAGAAGTGTGTTGGGATCCAACCAACTTATTCAAGCAAACTAAGCAAACCAAGCAAACAAAAACAAAAACGAAGACGCTCCAAGAACAACACAACTATGCATGAAACAATAAAAATAAGTGTTTGAAAGGACCTGAGATTTTTATTGATGAAGAAGGGGATGCCTTGGGCATCCCCAAGCTTTGACACTTGTACTTCTTGGATATTTCTTGGGGTGACACGCATGCAATCCCCAAGATTAAGCTTTAGTCCATTCTTCATCTCATTACATCATTCTCTCCATACACCTGAAATTTTTCCTTCATACAAAACTTCACACAATCTTCATGAGCAACATTAATGCACTCAAGATAATAAGTCTTTGGGTTCAGTTTCAACACCAATAAAACTTCCAATTAAACACAAGCTACTGTAGCACTTCCCTTAAAAATCTCAATTCCCCAAAAAGAACTCAAAAAGGAATCAATAAGAAGCAAATGCAAATAATGGCAGAAATCTGTCAAAACAGACCAGCAGGTAAAAACCAATTTTTTCGAAGACCTTATGTTGCTCAAATCGAGAAGTGTTGAACTAATGAAAGTTAGATAACAACCTGGTACAGAATCACAAAAATTCACGCCTCAAACCAACATAGAGAGATTTTACACGAATTTTTACGGTGAAGAACAAAAATCTATTTCAAGACAGCAACTTTCTCAAGCATTACTTCTCTCATTAGGGGTTAATCTTGGCACAAAAAGAAAATAAAAAGGATAAGGAGCGGTTATTACAGAGGTAATAACTTCCAAGACTCAACTAAAACTTTTGGGTTATCTCCCAATAAGTACTTTTCTTTAACTCCTTTAAGTTAGGCATGATAGTTTGAGAAGATGCTCACATAGGAAATATGAATTGAAGTAAAAGAGAGCATCAAGAAGCAAATTCAAAACACATTTAAGTATAACCCACTTCCTATGCATAGGAATCTTGTAAATAAATAAGTCATGAAAGCACAAAGCAACAAGCATAGGAAAGTAAAACAAGTGCAACTTCAAAAATTTCAACATAAAGAGGGGAAACTTAATATTGTTGAGATACATAAAACCATGTTTCCCTCTCTCATAATAACTTTCAATAGCATCATGAATAAAATTAACAATATAACTATCACATAAAACATTCATATCATGAGCCACATGCATAAAATGATTATTACTCTCCACATAAGCATAGTCATTCTTATTAATTATAGTGGGAGCAAATTCAACAAAATAGCTATCATTATTATTATCATCACCATAATCATCAAATATAGGAGGCATATTGTAGTCATAATTAATTGCCTCCTCAATATTAGGTGGACTGAAAATATCATATTCATCATTGTAATCATCATATATTGGAGGCATAGTATCATCATAAGAAATAGAATAGCTATCTTCCAAAGCTAGGGAACTAAAAAGATCATTTTCATAAAAACTAGCTTCCCCAAGATTAGACTTTTCCATAGCATTAGCAATAATGGTGTCCAAAGAATTCATACTAACAACATTGCTATTCGCATGCAAATAAAGTTCCATAGGTTTTTTAATTTTCTCTTCAAACACTTCATGTCTTAACTCAAGATAAATACTATAAAGCTCTCTAATTTTGTTGTTGTTTTCCTTTAAGCCTAACTAGTGAAAACAAGAAACAAAAAGACAAAATTACAGAATCTAAAATAAATAACTTCGAGCACTCACACCGGAGGATGTGAGTACCTTTTACCTTACCTCCCCAGCAACGGCGCCAGAAAATACCTTGATGTCTACGCACTTCTAATATTGTAGACAGTTGTTGGGCCTCCAAGTGCACAGATTTGTAGAACAGCAGCAAGTTTTCCCTTAAGCGGATCACCCAAGGTTTATCGAACTCAGGGAGGAAGTGGTCAAAGGTATCCCTCTCAAGCAACCCTACAATCAAGATACAAGAAGTCTCTTGTGTCCCCAACACACCGAATACACTTGTCAAGTGTATAGGTGCACTAGTTCGGCGAAGAGATAGTTAAATACAAGTGGTATGGATAATTATAAGTGGTAACGGTGCCAGAAAATAGCTTGCTGGCATGTGGTTGGCGTGGGAAAAGACTAAAGACAAACTGAAATAAAGATGGAAGCAAGCAAACATGTAACAGATCTAGTAGCAAACGGTGTTTTAGTGCTTAGAAACAAGACCTAGGGATCATACTTTTGCTAGTGAACACTCTCATATAAATATATTATATTCATGATACTACTCTCCGGTTGGACACTCTAATCCATGGTAGGGCTATAACAGCACACCTCAAAGTTCGCTTTCCGCATCTAGATAACCCCACACTGTCACCTTGAGCACTAGATGGTTCCAACAAACACCACAATTTCATAAAGACATCCAACTCCAAATATAACTCATAACAAGTATTTGTAATCTCTAGCCTAAGTGCCACCATGGCGTGCACTCTGTCAACTTCACACACATGGGGAGAGCAGAGAACTAATAAAGCACTTGAGTAGCAAGGTAGATCTACTTGATTACAAAGCTCATGATCACAATATGATTATGCATAGAGAGAGATGAACTCATAGCTACCGGTAGAACCCTTAGCCTCGAGGAAGAACTACTCCCTCATCATCATGGGAATCAGCAACGGTGATGGAGATGGTGGTGGAGATCGATGGAGATGGCTCCGGGGGCACTTCCCCATCCCGGCAGGGTGCCAGAATAGAGACTTTCTGTCCCCTGAATCTCCCCTTTAGTGGCGGCGGTGCTGTGGAACTTTTCGTGGATTTCTGATTGACGATCTAGGGTTTTGCATCGGGGAGATATATAGGCGAAAGAGACAAGGTCGGTGGCCGGCTAGGGGGCCCACACCATGCCCTGGCGCGGCCAGGGGGATCCGTGCCTAGGGGTGGTGTGGCCACCCTGTGGCCCCTCTCCGTCTCATCTTCTGGCTCCGTGAGTCTCCCGGTAAAATATCGACTTTGGCTTTTGTCCGGTCCAATTCCGAGAATATTCATTTTCTGACTTTCCTGGAACCAAAAACAGCAGAAAATAGGAAACTGGCACTGTGGAATTTTGTTAATAGGTTAGTCCGAGAAATCATATGAAAAGTACTCCAAAGTGTGGACAACATAAGAAAGTAGATAAAACCAAGCATGGAACATCAAAAATTACGGATACGTTAGCAATGTATCAAGGTCTTCTACCGGATTTGGCTCGGGCAAACTTTACTAGTATGAGAGCTTGGATTTGAGCTACCTTGCCCAATTGAGCCTCCATGGTCTTTGTCCTTTCCATTAGAGCCTGCACATCCTTTATAATTTCAACGGCTTGGTTAGATAATTAACCTATACTACTCACATGGTTCTCCGTGATTTTAATAAGCATATTATTTTGCTCGGTTTGAGCTTGCATAAAGGTTCTAATAGTTCGTTCAAACTAGAGATTGCCATGATTTGCTCCATTATGATTATCATAATTATTGTAACGAGCTCCTACATGATTAGAATAATGTTTTTGAACATTAGAAGAAATTGCTTGGTTCTTCCAAGAAGGATTATAAGGGGTGCAAGCTATAAAATTAACAGCATTAATATTGGTAGTGATAGCACTAAATTGGGTATCTTCCTTACCCTTTACTATGTTGAGTAACTCATCTACCTTAGAAGTAAGATCTTCATTGTTTACCTCAGTGACTGAATTCACCCCTTTTGAGGTTCTTTCCACATGCCATTGGGCATGGTTATTTTGCATATCATCAAGTAATTTCTTTACAACACTCACTTGCTTTAACATGATTGTTCCTCCTGCTGTAGTATCTAGCATAGACTTAGACATTGGGTTAAGGCCATTATAACATAAATGCAATATAAGCAATTCTTCCATCCCATGACTAGGACAGTTCATTACGGCTTCTTTCATCCTTTCCCATGCAAGCGCTAGTGACTTGATACGTCCATTTTGCATCACTATTCTATGTCATAATTCACTGTTATTCATTGATATATTTCATATTGAGAGGTGATACTTATGTTATTTCATCTGTTTTTTGCATGGTTGATGACTTTTGGAGCATGGACCGCTGCAGTCAGGATTCTGATGGAAAAGGTGTTGTTTGGAGGAAAAATTCGCGAATATCAGAAAATCCGGGAAGATATACGGAAAATCCTATTTTTCGAGAAGACGAAGGAAGCCAGAAGGGGGGCTGGAGATGGGCCACAAGGGGCCCACACCACCCCCTGGCGCGGGCCACCCTGGGTTGCGCCACCAGGTGGTGGGGCCACCCTGGTCCACCCCTAGCACTCTCCTCTGGCGTATATATTCCTCCCGAAACCCTAAGACTCGGGGAGCGACCACAGAAAGATTTCACCGCCTCTGCGGGGCGGAAAACACCGAGAGAGAAAGATCTCTCTAGCAGACAGATTTCTGTCGGGGGAATTCCTTCCCGGAGAGGGGATATCATCGCCATCAACACCACCATCAAGCTGGACTTCATCGGGATCATCATCAACATCACCATGATCATCACCATCAGCACCATCATCACCATCTCCATATTGCTGTAACAATTGAGTTGAATCTTGCATTAGTTCTTAGGGGAAACATTCTCGGTGTTGATTACTCTTTGTAGTTGATGCTATTGAGTGAACCGTTCAATTATTGTTTACGTTCAGATTATTATACATCATTATTTCATCTCTGATCATGATCCATATGATGTCTTGTGAGTAGTTCGCTTTGTTCTTGATGACGTGGGAGAAGTCATGTTGTTAGTAGTGGAGTTGTGTTGAGAAAGATTCAATAGTTTGATATTTAAGTTGTGGTGTACTTTTTCTAGTGGTGTCATGTGAATGTCGACTACATGACACTTCACCTATATGGGCCTAGGGGAATGCATTGTGTATTTGGCTACTAATCATAGGGGTTGCCGGAGTGACAGATACCTGAACCCCCGTTAGGAAACCATTGCACAAGGGACGTAAGGGTCTTAGAGTTTAAAGCTGTGGTTAGGTTTCTACCTTAATTACTTTCTTGTACTTACGGATGTTTGCAAGGGGTATAATCACAAGTATGTATTAGTCCTAGGAAGGTCGGTACATTAGCACAGGTTCACCCACACAACACTTAACAAGCTAAAGAAGATTAATCAACTTTATGAAGCAAAAGCACTTGACAGTCTTCCCATGTGTCCTCGAGAACGTTTGGTCATCTTAAGTAATACAACCGGCTTGTACTTTGCTGCATAAAGGATTGGGCCACTTGCTGCATTTGTTTCTACTGTCTTTTATTTACTCATACTTTGTTTACTTGCTCTATCAAAAACCCCTAAAATCCGTTTGCTAAGTATTTGTAGAGAATTCCTGATCCATACCACTAGCCAGCACCTTCTGCTCCTCGTTGGGTTTGACACTCTTACTTATCGAAAATACTGCGATACACCCCCTATACTTGTGGGTCATCAAGACTATTTTCTGGCGCCGTTGCCAGGGAGTTAAGCGCTATCGGAGAGTGGAACTGGTAAAGGAAACTTCTACTCTGAGTATTGTTTACGTCTGTTAGTTGCTTTATTTCCGTTATGGATAATTCGCTGAGTTTCTTATTTGGTAATGCTACTACCACTGCTAAGGTAGTAGATGAACCACCACCTACTGAGAATGATGCTTTTAAAATACCTATAAGAATTATTGATCGTGTTATGGATAACTACTATGTTGGGGATGGAACAGTCCATCCCGGTGATCATTTACTCTTTATATACGAATTATGCGGGTTGTTCAAGTGTGCAAATATTACTACAGATCAAGTTAAGAAGAAGTTATTCTCATTATCGCTGAAAGGAAGAGCTGAGGAATGGTATAAGCTGCTGAAGAATGGTCAAGCTCTGGAATGGGAGGAAATAGTGCCTCTCTTTTATTCAAAGTTTTATCCTCCTAGTGAGATTCATAAAGATCGGAATCAAATATATAACTTTTGGCCTCTTGATGGAGAGAGTACAGCTCAAGCTTGGGGGAGATTGAAGTTACTAATGCTCAAATGTCCCATTCATGAGCTCCCCAACAATATTATTATCAATAACTTTTATGCAAGGCTCCCTCTACATGACAAGGATTTATTGGATGCTTCTTGTGCTGGATCATTCACTCGCATGGAAGAAGAAGCTAAATGGGATCTTATGGACCGTATTCAAGATAATGCTGAAGCATGGGAGAATGACAAAGGTAGAAAGTCAGGTATAATGTTGGGGGGATACCCCCGGGTAGGGTCACGCCGGGGTATAAAGGCCAAGTTAGCCGAGGTATGGCTAGGTCAAAGCAAGTGCTGGCCGAGTCACCTCAAGGCAGGCCGAATCACGGAGTAACCCGGACCGGGGGATGTCCACCTAACTGGATCTCAACCGACTTAAGATGTATGTCGGATAGATGAATCTAACTTATATGCAGGACCAGGTGTGGCCGGATCAACTAGGTACAATCCGGGTTATATCAAGCTTGTAAGAGAAGGAAGGTATCTCGCTGGTCAAAGATGACCACTGTACGCAGAGCGTGAGTGAAGCGGACAGAGGCCAGGACCACTAAGGCATGGCTGACAAAGGTGACAATGCCAATGTCGGATGACGCGGGCGCCGCAGAGGCTCACGTAGCCTCTGCATGGATGACGCTGGGCTAAAGTGACCCGGTCGGCTTACTATTTTGGGAAGAGGCATATTCCTTGGAATATGCCTCCACGCATGCCCTAATTGGAGACCTAGCCACCCCTATATAAGGATGGCTAGGGCCACTATAGAAAGGGTTGGTTTTTCTAGTTGATCCATTGAGGGTTGTATTTTACGAGTGGTCAGAGTAAGAGAGTTCTTCTTCCTCCTCTCCCCAATACAGCTCAGGGAGCACTTGTAATCTGTGGAAGTGAATCAAATACAAAGCTACTGTGTGTGGAATCACCACACTATCCCTCCCTGGATTCCCCTAGTGCCATCCTCGATGGTTTGCTGAAGAAACATCTAAGGGAAAGAAAAGGCAACAGGATTAAACCTACAACAAAGACCGACATATGATTTAATTCGGAAAAGGTTTGGGACACGAGACTTACCGCAGGAGGAAGCCTATCTCGGTAGAAGTGTTCAATCCCCCACATCCACTCAGAAGAGAAGTCCTTGTGGGTGGTGAAGAGGGCCTTGACCCGGCGGTAGATCTCGGTGTTGCTTAACTCGAACGAGGAGGTCCGGTTGGGGTCGCGGCCCCAGCTCATGTGACAGAGTTTATGCGTGCGTTTCTAGAGGGGGGAGATCCGGTTGCGGACAAATGTGATCATTGCGTCCTCATTGTGCAATCCTAGATCCTTCAGCTCCTGGAACCTCTTGTTGACCTGGTTTGCCAGGACAGTGGGCTTCTTGGGGATCTTGTCCCACAGATCCGGATTAGGAGGACCCGGAGCTTAGGGGCGCAGCCGGATCAAATCTTCAGATGTGCTATTCCGGACATAGAAGAAGGTCTGGGCCCATCCCTTGCAAGAGTCAAGCCCCGTGACTCGGGGGAAGATGGACTGCTTCCGGGGAGAGATAGACGTAGCGCCGAACTGCGTGAGCTGCTTGTCCTCCGGGTCAAGTTCTATGTTCGGAATCACGTTCCGGCGAAGGCCAAAGAACCAGATCCAGAGCTCCTTCGTGGGTCATAGTCCGGCATAGCCCTCGATGGTGGAAGCGAAGGCAAAGAGAGACGTGATGGCGTTAGCTGGAAGATGGTGCGGCTGAAGCTCATACGTATTGAGCCAGTCGTGGAAAAAATCACTAAATGGGAGACCAAATCCGCATTGGAAGTGGGATAAAAACACCACATACTCACCCGGATTGGGTGAGGGGGCAAGCTCGGCGGCAGTGAGGCGTGCGGTGACACCCTCCAGGATACGCCTGGTGTGATACAGCCAGTCCAAATCATCCTGGCAAACCCAGGATCCAGCCCACGCGCCATGGTCGGTGTTCGCCGCGTCTTCCTCCATTTCCTGCTCTGCGACGGCGAGCTCCTCCTCAGTCATCTCAAGATCACTATCCTCACTAGCGCTAGCAGCGGTGGGAGGCAGTGGCCTGACTGGCAAGGACCTGTGGCGGAGGAGATGCGTGAAGATGGCGGCGACGCTGGTGCGCGTGGAAGCAGTACGGCAGCGGCGCTGCTACTCAGATGCGGTGGCGGCGGCGCTGTCGCTGGAGAGGAAGAGGAAGAAGAAGAGGCAGAGGGGCACGGAAGTGGGGAAAGGACCCAAGGGGCGCACCCCTCCCCTATTTAACCACTCCCTTGAGGGGTAGTGGGATCACGTTGTGCAGGCGGGCCACACGGTGTGGCCGTATATGACCCGGATCGACCAATCAGCACCGAGCCACAGGAAGGGCCATAGGGCACAGAGGATCCCACGACGCGATGTTATGATACAGTTAACGAGGAGGCAGGAACGACGTGACGTGTGCTACAGTAACTTCTGACAATAACTGCGGCGGTTACTGTCATAGGCCCTTAAAATGAGGCAAAGTAATGATTAGCCTCCACGTGGGGAAGCGTACGAGAGAAGGAAGAATGACCCGGATGAGTATGAGGTGACCCGGCCAGCAAGTAAAAACTTGGAATGTGCCAAGGGAAAGTAAACCTATGGAATCCGAGATAGGAGGTAACTCGGAAAAGGAGCACAAAGCTCGGTGAAATTGAACCTGCCGTGGCCTTAGCGGCTAAGGCGGCTAAGACCGCACCAGCTTCGGGGACTAATGTTGGGGGGATACCCCCGGGTAGGGTCACGCCGGGATATAAAGGCCAAGTTAGCCGAGGTACGGCTAGGTCAAAGCAAGTGCTGGCCGAGTCACCTCAAGGCAGGCCGAATCACGGAGTAACCCGGACCAGGGATGTCCACCTAACTGGATCTCAACCGACTTAAGCTATATGTCGGACAGATGAAGCTAACTTATATGCAGGACCAGGTGTGGCCGGATCAACTTGGTACGATCCGGGTTATATCAAGCTTGTAAGAGAAGGAAGGTATCTCGCTGGTCAAAGGTGACCATTGTACGCAGAGCGTGAGCAAAGCGGACAGAGGCCAGGACCACCGAGGCGTGGCCGACAAAGGTGACGATGCCAATGTCGGATGACACGGGCACCGTAGAGGCTCACGTAGCCTCTGCATGGATGACGCTGGGCTAAAGTGACCCGGTCGGCTTACTATTTTGGGAAGAGGCATATTCCTTGGAATATTCCTCCACGTATGCCCTAATTGGATACCTAGCCATCCCTATATAAGGAGGGCTAGGGCCACTATAGAAAGGGTTGGTTTTTCTAGTTGATCCCTTGAGGGTTGTATTTTACGAGTGGTGAGAGTAAGAGAGTTCTTCTTCCTCCTCTCCCCAATACAACTCAGGGAGCACTTGTAATCTGTGGAAGTGAATCAAATACAAAGCTACTGTGTGTGGAATCACCACACTATCCCTCCCTGGATTCCCCTAGTGCATTTAGTCCCCACCTTTAGCCTATCCATGGCATCTGCCGTGACACCACCACTACATATAAACTATGATTATGAATGCATTGAATCTTTTATGGGAACTGATAACTTTCAAAGTATTAAAAATGCTTATGGTCTAGACTCTCAAGCTATTGCTTCTTATTTTAAGGCTTTTGCTTCCTATATTGAAGTGCCTAAAAAGAAGTGGAATAAGTATCATGAACCTTATAAAGATGTTGCTAAGAGTGTTCCTGCAAGAAATACTGAAGTTTATACTGCTAATCATGTCTTACCTAAACCTTACATTGAGAAAATGCCTTTCCCAGTTAAGATAAAGGAACATTCTATGATGGCTAGTATGGTTAATGAAAGTATAATCAAATCTGTTGAACCTGATAAACAAATCTCTAGTTTCAACAACTTGTTTGTTTACAAAATTCCTTTGCATAGGAAGTGGGTTAGACTTAAATGTGTGTATTTTTGCTTCTTAATGCTCTCTTTCACTTCAAGTTATATTCCTGAGTGAGCATCTTCAAAATTATCATGCCCATCTTAATGGCTATAAAGAAAGAGCTTTTTGGGAGACAACCCAATTTGTTTTTTCTTTCAGTTTGTTTTTGTTTACTTCGGTAATAACTCCTTATCCTTTTTGTTTGGTCTTTGTGTCAAGATCAACCTCTAATGAGAGAGAAGTAAGATCTGGGGAAGTTGCTGTCCCAAAACAGATTTTTGTGCTTCACCGTTAAAATTCGTGAGTGATCTCTGTATGTCGGATTGAGCTGTAATTGTTTTTGCTTCTGCCCCAGGTTGTTATTTAACTTTCATTAGTTTTGCACTTTTTGATTTGAGCAACAGAAGATTTTCGAAAAAAATGATCTTTACCTACTGGTCTGTTTTGACAGATTTTGCCACTCTTGCATTTGCTTCTTTAATCGATTTCCTTTTTGAATTATTTTTGGGTTTTCGGAAGGAGTTGCTACAGTAGCTTATGTTTTGAAGGTTTTCAGTTGAAGTTGAACTCAAAAGGTTTTATCACTCCCCTATACTAATGTTGCTAATGAGAACTGTGTGAAAGAAATTTCTAGGAAGTGGAGATAATGGTGTAATAAGGAAGAGAAGGGTTTTATGACTCAAGTAGTAAGTGTATGAAGATGAAGATATCGATGTTATTCAAGTGGTGACTCCGGAAGAATCTACTAGATACCAAATTCAGAGACCTGCAAAGTCCGTTTTCAAATAGGTAACAGTTTTGGTAAGAAATGTTCCGTGAAAATACAATTCAACTATACAATTCAACCCGGAGAAATCCGCTGGAGCTGCATCGTCGCCTCATGGGGGTCCTAGGAGAGAAGAGGTAGTAACCTCGGCCAGTAGGAATAAGCAGATAGTCCCATATGACCTGGCAAGGGCAGGGAAAGGAAAAGAGGTGCAAAGAAATGAGGATCGACGAAGTGTGAGCCGAGGTGAAGCTAGCCGAGGTAACTGCGACCAAGGCAATGCCGGTCAAGGGAATGCTTTAAACGGCAATGTCGGACAGCGTAATTCGGTAGGTGCATCTCAACCGCAGTAGCGGAATATACCATGGCAAGAGCATAGTGCCGGCCAAGGTATGCACCAGAGAGCAGCTCCATAGGAGCGAGATAGATACAATGATGGTGACTCAGAAATGGTGAACGCTGGCTATCCCAGACCGGACTATCACGTGATAGGGTCAAGATTGGGAAGTAGGAACTTGATGCCTGACGATGCTAGGTTAAAACTGGATCGGCTGTATAGGTCAGAGCAAATTGAGTGTCAAGGTCCTCCGGGTCCAGCATGTTTTGGGCCCCGGATCATGAAGGAACCACCGGTACCTAACTTCCAGTTACCTAGAGGCACGAAGACATATGATGGCAGCACAAAGCCAGAGGATTGGTTGATTAACTATGCAACTGCTGTAAAAATTGCCACAGGCAACTTAAGATGGGCTGTGAGATATGTACCCCAGATGTTGGAGGGGGCAGCGAGGGTATGGCTAAACAATTTGCCGCCTGGAAGTATTAACTGTTGGATCGATTTTGAGGAAATGTTTGTTAGCAATTTCTCAAGTACATATCAGAGGCCCAACAGGCCACAAACCCTAGCAATGTGCAAGCAGAGACCGAATGAGACTGACCTGGAGTTCTTAACCTGTTGGTGCACTGTGCGAAACTCCTGTGAGGGCGTGATTGAGTCACAGGCCATAGCTTGGTTTGCTCAGGGATGCAGATATACGAGCATGCTATGGAAAAGGTCGCAGAGGGATATGCCAACTACCTTGGCAGAAACGATCTGAATCGCTGATTCATATGCCTTCGGTGATCCGACTCAGCCTAGGCTCGTGTCAAACGAGTCAAGCAAAGAGTACTACCAACGAGATGGAGCCGGATCATCCTGGAGAAATGATTACCAGGGTAAAAGAAGAGAAGATAGACCGGATTACCGGTATAGTTCGCAACAAGTTTCGGCTGTGAATCAAGATCAGCCTGGAGCAGGAAGCAACCAACGTCAGAAAACTGGAGGACAGCAATGGACACCAAAGAATGATGGAAAGAAAACTTGGACGCCAGAGCAAAAGGAACAATGGCAAGAAAAGAAGGACCGTCCGAGGTATACCTATGAGGCAATGTTGGATCAGCCGTGTAAATTTCACACGCCAAATCCGAGTAACCTAGCGGGTCACACAACCAGGCAATGTGAATGGATGCGGAAGATAGAACAAAGTGGTTCGGGGAATGCTCAGGCACCTCGGAATGATCAACCTCGGAAGGAGTTACCCCGGCAACAATTGCTTTCTGGAGCGAGCACGTAATAGTTAATGTTGCCTCTCCCTCTGCCGAGGTATGACAACCATGAGAGAAGGGATGCAGTGCATCAGGTGGAGAACCAAAATCAACCGGATCAGAGGTACCCCGGAAACAAGGGGAGGAATGAGTACAGAGAGCATCATCAGAGTTACTGTGTGTTCACCACAGAAGAGACAGACAGGAAGATCTTGCAGCGCCGACATATGGAAGTGAATGCGGTAATGCCAGCAGTGACGAGGTATATGCCTTGGTCGGACCAGGAAATTACCTGGAGCATCAAAGATCATCCCAAGCTTATGCCAAGTCCTGGTTCGTATGCGCTAGTGTTGGATCCGACATTCATTGGGCCTAACATCAATGTGAGGTTCTCAAAGGTACTAATTGACAATGGTAGTAGCATTAACATCATGTATGTGGACACGATGCGCAAGTTGGGTATCTCAGAGAACATGCTCCAAGCTACAAGGACAACTTTCCATGGCATTGTGCCAGGCATTTCTTGTGATCCCATAGGCAAGGTCCGGGTTGACGTATTGTTCGGCACAAGAGATAACTGCAGGACTGAGAATCTGGAGTTCGAGGTTGTAAATTTGGAGAGAGCATATCACGCGTTGCTCGGCAGGCCAGCTCTGAACAAATTCATGGCAAGTTGTCACATCAGTTACTTGAAGATGAAGCTGCCGGGCCAAATGGTGTGATTACCATCACTGGTGATTTCCGATGTTCCATTGAGTGCGCGTCTGCCAGGTCTAACCTGGCCGAGTCACTCGTGTTTGCACAAGAAAAGAGAAAGATCCAAGAGGTGGCGGCATTGGCTCAGTCCACGCAGCAGTATATGCCGGTGCTGAGTAACCCGCATGGTAGTGTCTCATTCCAAGCGACAAAGGATACCAAGAAAGTGCATGTTGATGATATGTTCCCAGAGCGCACCGTAACAATTGGTGCCGGGTTAAATGACAAATAGGAAAGCGAGCTTGTCAACTTCCTCCGTGAGAATCGGGATAATTTTGCTTGGTCCACACAGGACTTGCAAGGTGTTCTGAGGGAGTTGGCCGAGCACTCTTTGAATGTGAGACCCGGAGCAAAGCCGGTGAAGCAACATCTCTGCCGCTTCGCCGAAGACAGGAGAAAGTTCATAGGAGATGAGATAGCGCGTTTGTTGGCTACTGGATTTATCATTGAAGTGCTTTACCTGGATTGGCTGTCTAATCCGGTACTGGTGGAGAAGAAGAAAGACGATCCACACGTGGCAGTGGTTTGGCGCATGTGTATCGATTACATGAACCTGAATAAGGCGTTTCCAAAAGATCCATTCCCACTGCCAAGGATAGACCAAGTCATAGATTCTACTGCTGGGTGTGAGTTGTTGTCATTCATCGATGCATATTCTGGTTTCCACCAGATACCTCTGAACCCAAGTGATCAAATAAAGATTCCGTTTATCACCCCGTATGGGGCTTATTGCTATCGCACCATGCCATTTGGCATACGTAATGCAGGGGCAACGTACCAGAGATGTATGCAAAAATGTTTACACGACCAAATTGGTCAAAATATGCAGGTATACGTGGATGATGTTGTTATCAAGACCAAGGAAAGCAAAACGCTCCTTGACGATATCAGGCAGACATTCGCGAACCTGAGGAGGTTCCGAATGAAGCTTAACCCAGAGAAATGCACCTTCGTTGTCTCGGCTGGAAAATTACTCGGATTTCTTGTCTCCAGTTGAGGTATCGAAATTAATCCACCTAAAATCCGGGGCATAGAGCGAATGGAACTGCCGAAGGGTCTTAACGATGTCCAGAAGTTCACTGGTTGCCTGGCATCCTTAAGTCGGTTTGTATGTCGGTTGGGAGAAAAGGCACTGCCTCTCTATCAACTCATGAAAAAGTCGGACAAGTTCATTTGGACGCTGCAGTCCAATGAAGCCTTTATCCAATTAAAGAAGATCTTAGCCACTGCACCAGTCTTAGCATCTCCACTATCAAAGGAGCCAATGTTGCTCCATATAGCCGCAACCAACCGAGTTGTAAGTCCAGTGATTGTGGTAGAGCGCGATGAAGAGGGTAAGTCAGTGCAAAGGCCAGTGTATTATCTGAGCGAGGTATTATCAGCCTCAAAACAAAATTATCCGCACTATCAGAAAGTGGCGTATGGTGTGTACATGTCGGCAAAGAAGCTAAAACACTATTTTGAGGAGCACCCCATCAAAGTAATATGTGAGGCTCCCATATCCGAGATAATGAGTAACAAGGATGCAAGTGGTAGGATTGCAAAATGGGCAATTGAGCTAGCTCCTTATGCGCCACAATATGACAGAAGAGAAGCGATCAAGTCTCAGGCTGTAGCTGACTTTTTTGTGGATTGGGCTGAGGTGCAATATGAGCCACCATTGCCAGATCCAAACTATTGGAGAATGCAATTTGACGGGTCAAAAACAAAAACCGGGTTAGGCGCCGGAGTTGTGCTTACATCGCCCAAGAAGGACTAGCTGAAATACGTGATGCAGATCTACTTCGCAGCGTCGAACAATGTCGTTGAATATGAGGCACTTGTGCATGGGCTCAAAGTGGCAAAAGAAATTGGGATACGTCGGATCCAATGCTTTGGCGACTCGGATTTGGTAGTTCAGCAAGTTTCAGGGCTCTGGGATGCTCTTGATCCAAACATGGCACTGTACAGATTTCATGTGCAGAAGATATCTGGTTACTTTGAGGGATGCGAATTTCACCATGTACCCCGGGTGGAAAATGAGGCTGCCGACGTATTGTCGAAGCTCGGATCAACCCGACAAGCAATTCCACCAGGTGTAGCATTAGAACACCTCAGAAAACCATCTATCAGGCCGTCCCGAGAAACCGACTCAATCTACGTCCCGGAAGATCTGGAGTCCGGAGCTGTACCCATGGACATTGACGTGGGAGGTGGAACACGAAACCCGGGGACTGCCTCGGCAAACCCGGGGACTTCCTTGGCAAACCCAAGGACTGCACAGCGTGATCCGGTTGAAGTTATGCTGGTGGATCAGATGGAAGTTGACGAGGATGTGTTCCCTATACGAGCAATACCAGCTTGGGCATTACCTATATTTCAATTCCTAAAAGATGGAACTTTACCCGCTGAGGAGGTGCTTTCCAGGCAAACTCAGAGAAGAGCAAAGGCATACACGATCATTAATTCCGAGCTATACAAAAGGAGTGTGACTAATGTCCTCCAGTGATGTGTTGACCCGGAGGAAGGACTTGACATCCTCCGAGATATACATCAAGGGGAATGTGGGCATCATGCCTCGTCTAGAGCCTTGGTAGCAAAAGCTTTCCGTCATGGGTTCTACTGTCCAAGTGCCTTGGAACAAGCAGAAGATCTGGTAAGAAAATGCAACGGCTGTCAAAGATATGCTACCAAGACACATATGCCAATGTCTAAGCTCAAGACCATACCAATTACTTGGCCATTTGCCGTATGGTGTTTGGATATGGTTGGCCCGTTTAAACCAGCAAGAGGGAACATGACCCACATCTTGTTCATGGTTGACAAATTTACGAAATGGATTGAAGTGAAGCCAATAAGAAAATGTGATGGAGCTACTGCCGTAACATTCCTCAAAGACATCATATTGAGATACGGTTATCCTCACAGTATCATAACAGATAATGGCACAAATTTTGCTGAAGGAGCATTTGTGTGTTTTTGCCGAGATAAGAAGACCCGGCTGGACGTTACCTCGGTAGCCCACCCCGCATCGAACGGACAAGTGGAGAGATCCAATGGATTAGTGCTATCCGGGATAAAACCCCGGCTCATTGAGCCGCTGCAAAGATCAGCGGGGTGCTGGATAGAAGAACTACCAGTGGTACTGTGGAGTTCAAGAACAACTCCGAATCGATCAACGGGCTATACGCCATTCTTTCTGGTATATGGGGCAGAAGCTGTATTACTAGCTGACATAGAGCATGACTCGCCTAGGGTCACACAATACATAGAAGCCAAAGTGCAAGAAGCCTGGCAAAATGATGTTGATCTGCTGGAAGAAGCGAGAGAATTGGCATTGTCCAGATCCACCATATATCAGCAAAATCTCCGACGCTATCATAGCTAGAAAGTAAGCCCCTGAGTTTTCCGGGAAGGCGATCTGGTACTCCGGTTGGTACAACGTACTGTTGGCATGCATAAATTATCCCCCCCATGGGAAGGGCCATTCATTGTGAGCAAAGCATTGCATAATGACTCATATTATCTCATAGATGCAAAACCACAGGAGAAGAACAAGGCGGATAGGTCCGGCGAGGAATCTAAGCGTCCATGGAATGTAGCTCTACTTCGTCCTTTCTACACTTAGCAAAGAAGTGTATGTATCTGAGTCTCTCATATGTCGGTATGTATGCCGGCAATGAGTTTATCAATGAAGTGTTGGCACCTCAAGCAGTAACTCGAGGACTGCCTTCATAATATTTGTTATCTTCTATATTTATCATTTATACGTCGGCTGGCATAAGTTGCTTCGACCTAAGCCGGATTAGTAGTGTGTGAGCACCAAAAACCCAACTCTTCGACTTGCTGCTGTCCAACAAGATTTGGCTTCATGGCAAGCAAGAGAACAAGTTTGGAATTGCGTAGCACATGAAAAACGACTAAGGAAAGAAACTTAATCGATCCGACGTTTGTTATTCGGACTAACCTTGTGTTTACCTTATATTTAATTTGCTGAATTATTTTGAGCTAATCCTAAAGTTTCCAAGTATTGTTAAGTCAATTTTTGAAGCTCGGACTCGTAAGTCATTAAACCGAACCAAGGTAGACACGAGCCGAGCCAAGAAATTGGAGGAACAAGAAAATGAAACTCGGGGACTACGCCCAAGTTAATCCGGCACAAAAACTTAGTAGAAAAATATCACTTGAGTGCTTAATACAATTGCACCCGGCATTCCGGGGATCTGATAAAATTTAAAAGTTCTTTCGCTCAAGGAGCAGCAGGAGGAGGTAATTTGGCGCCAGCGGGTGCAGCTCCAGCTTCGGCTGCAGAGTCATCTTCGTCTTTCTCGACATCTGAAGCCTCGTCCTCTTCATCCTCACCCGAACCATCTTCGGCATTTTCATCGTCGGCAGCATCTAGGAAGCTTGGTCCCTCGTTCCATTGATGAATGGGGGCGTATTGGATGAAGCTATGGGTGCAAGCCTTGCGCCGAGCTACCCAATCTGGGTCGGTGGACCACCTTGATCTGGTGCGCATGCGCTCAAGGAGATTGAGGTCAATCTTCTCGTACCATGTAAGCACGTAGTGGAGAACGATCTCAGCTTCGGCATGTCTAGCAGATTCCCTCCAAAGGTCAAGCTGGGTCTCGCAGTCCATTAACTTGTCAACAAGAGCTGCGGTCCCCTCCGGAGTATCTTCATCAGGCCAAAAGTCGTTGAAGATCCGGATTGCCACGTCAAGGATATCCTTGCCATAATTCTTCACAATTTCCATGCGAGAAAACAGACTGACCAGCAGGTCCTCCATGTCATAAGGAATTTCACCAGCGTCAGGAGCAATGGGGATACCCCTCTCCTGGCGGAACTTGGCAACAGCAGTGGTTGCAATGGCATTGGCCTCTGGAAATTTTCCTGAAAACAAGACAAGTGAAGCAAGTAAGGAAAAGACATGTGAAGCAACCCGGAGAAGTTAATGCCGGATGAAGGAAAAGAACTTACGTGAAATGTGGCTATGGATCCGGGTCAACTCCTTGGTACAGTCATCACGCCTTTTCTGAAGTTGCACAAGTTCAGTATTCGCTGACTCAAGCTTGACGTCGGCCTCCTTGAGAAGTTCTTGGTCCTTGGCGATCTGGAGGTTGAGGCGCTCTCGTTCTTCAGTAAAGTCTTGGCCTGCCTTCTCCAGTTCGGATTTGTGCTACGCCTTGAGCTTCTTCATATCTGCCTTAAGCTGGGCAATCTCTTCATCTTTGGTCCGGAGGAGGGCAAGCTCGTCGTCTTTCTTCTTGAGTTCAGCTTGGTGCTGCCCTGCTTGTTCGAGAAAATGCAGCATCATATCAGGCACGGGCACACTATCTTCAAGAGAAGCTGAAATAGTTTGTTGACCCGGCAAAGCCGAGGTATGAATATTTACCGAGCCAAGGAGAAAAGGAGATAGAAAGCATAGCAGGGTCGAGCAAGAATAGCTTACCCTTTATCTGGTCCAAGCTTCTCCTCATGAGGACATTCTCAGCCTCCACCCTAGCTGCGAAATCCGAATGAGGGATTAGTTCGGCAGAAAAAGATGAAGAGAAATGGAAAAATGCAAAGGAGAAAGCTTACCCCTTTTATCGTGTTCGGCGAGAAGTGCAGTATGTTTCGCACGCAACATCTTGTGAGTATCCAAGAGACGCTGAAACTCAGCGCTCCGGCGATTGGTGGTCACCTAAAAAAAGTACAAAAATATAGCTTAGTCTTGTGCATATTCGAAGTGTACAAAATCCGGGCCAAGTGGAACTTAACCCGGCTCTAGGTGTGTGCATATTCGAAGTGTACAAAATCCGGGCCAAGTGGAACTTAACCCGCTCTAGGTGTGTGCATATTCGAAGTGTACAAAATCCGGGCCAAGTGGAATTTAACCGGGCTCTAGGTGTGTGCATATTCGAAGTGTACAAAATCCGGGCCAAGTGGAACTTAACCCGGCTCTAGGTGTGTGCATATTCGAAGTGTGCAAAATCCAGGCCAAGTGGAACTTAACCCGGCTCTAGGTGTGTGCATATTCGAAGTGTACAAAATCCGGGCCAAGTGGAACTTAACCTGGCTCTAGGTGTGTGCATATTCGAAGTGTACAAGATCCGGGCCAAGTGGAACTTAACCCGGCTCTAGGTGTGTGCATATTCGAAGTTATTGAGAAGCTACGTTAATTATCTAAGGAGCATTCGGCCGAGTAACGAGTTACTCCCCCGGAGGCTCGGGGACTAATGGTTATATCATTAATATCTTCTACATGCTAAGGAAAAGGCGAAGCAACACACCTCCATCATCCGACCTGCAAGGTTAATTGCCTTGGCAGCGGTATTCATCTGGGCAGCAAATTCGGCGGGACCGAACTTCTCTGGGAGATCATCATTGTGGACAAACTCCGCCTTGTTCTAGTTGTTCACAAACTCGATCAAGGTCAGAGGATATCGTTCGCCGCTGAGCATGTGGGGTGCAACTAGACCCTTAGCGTGAGCTTCCCTTCTCTCAACCTGGGCAATGGCGGGGCTGGTGTGCAAAACAAGTTGCACATCAGCTGGCTCGGCAGGGGCGTCCTTCGGCAGTGGAGTCTTTTTCGAGAGCATGGACGCGAGTGTATGCTGTCCAGCCTCGATTGACGCTGCCCTGGTGGCGCCAGGAGCCTTTTTGCCCTTAGGCTGCTGCTGAGAAGTTGAAGTTGATGCAGCGGATTTGCCCTTGGGAGCTGCCTTGGTGCTGCTGGTGCCTTCTCGCCGAGCCTTGGAAGACTCGTACGAGGCGGAGGGGCTTGGCGTTGTTGCTGGTGCCTTTGCTGTCGCTGCTGGTGCTGGAGCCGAGGATGGTGCTGGTGCTAATTTTCATTTTGGCGGAAGTATTGTGGGTATCTCAGACGAAGCTGGCTGCGGCGGAGCCGAAGTGGTGGTTGCTGCTGCCTCAGCAGAGCCAGTTTCCCCCGCTCCAGGTTGCCCTCCTCTCGACGAGGTGGGCTGGAACCCGGAGCAGCCGCTAAACCCTCCTGAATGGGGCTCAACGGGCATGAATCGTCGCCATGAGGGGGAGAAGGGCTATGTCAGAGCGGTGAAGCAATACCGGTTCCACTCTGGGGAACCCCTACCATGGCTCTGCCGAATCAAATCATAAATGATGAGAAACTATAACAAAGGAAGAACAAATAAATAGCAAAGGGAGAAGTGGCTTACTCATCCGAGGTCAGAGGCTCTTTGGGATTCCGAGCCCTCCGGGCTGTGGCCTTGGTTGCAGGCTTGGTGGCAGTTTTGTCCCCGGACTTCTTTCGCCTTTTCGCTGGCTGAGAAGGTCCAGAGGAAGATGCAGATGCAGCTCCCCTCTTCTTGTTTGATGCGACGGGGACAGGCTCACCCACGGCAAGGGGAGGGTCTTCATGGATCTGCCCACCGGGGTTAGCTGATGCCAGAAAAGCATAAGAAAGGGGGACGGCGTCAAATGCCTCCATCACCTCAACATCCAAATCATCTTCATCGTCGGGCCAATCTCTAATGGAAGAGAGTTTACCGGTGGGTCGCTTGGTCGCATCAGCCATCGGCAGGAACATCTCCTGATCCGGTTCCTCTTCGTCCGAGGTATCGCGATCGGGCGCCCATTTGAGAGAAGGCTCGGTGCCATCCTCGATGGTTTGCTGAAGAAATATCTAAGCGAAAGAAAAGGCAACAGGATTAAACCTACAACAAAGACCGACATATGATTTAATTCGGAAAAGGTTTGGGGCACGAGACTTACCGCAGGAGGAAGCCTATCTCGGCAGAAGTGTTCAATCCCCCACATCCACTCAGAAGAGAAGTCCTTGTGGGTGGTGAAGAGGGCCTTGACCCAGCGGTAGATCTCGGTGTTGCTTAACTCGAACGAGGAGGTTCGGTTGGGGTCGCGGCCCCAGCTCATGTGACAGAGTTTATGCGTGCGTTTCTAGAGGGGGGAGATCCGGTTGCGGACAAATGTGATCATTGCGTCCTCATTGCGCAATCCAAGATCCTTCAGCTCCTGGAACCTCTTGTTGACCTAGTTTGCCAGGACAGTGGGCTTCTTGGGGATCTTGTCCCACAGATCCGGATTAGGAGGACCCAGAGCTTAGCGGCGCAGCTGGATCAAATCTTCAGATGTGCTGTTCTAGACATAGAAGAAGGTCCGGGCCCATCCCTTGCAAGAGTCAAGCCCCGTGACTCGGGGGAAGATGGACTGCTTTCGGGGAGAGATAGACGCGGTGCCGAACTATGTGAGCTTCTTGTCCTCTGGGTCAAGTTCTATGTTCGGAATCACGTTCCGGCGAAGGCCAAAGAACCGGATCCAGAGCTCCTTCGTGGGCCATAGTCCGGCGTAGCCCTCGATGGTGGAAGCGAAGGCAGAGAGAGACGTGATGGCGTTAGTCGGAAGATGGTGCGGCTGAAGCTCATACGTATTGAGCCAGTCATGGAAAAATCACTAAATGGGAGACCAAATCCGCGTTGGAAGTGGGATAAAAACACCACATACTCACTCGGATTGGGTGAGGGGGCAAGCTCGGCAGCAGCGAGGCGTGCGGTGACGCCCTCCGGGATATGCCTGGTGCGATACAGCCAGTCCAAATCATCCTGGCAAACCCAGGATCCAGCCCACGCGCCGCGGTCGGTGTTTGCCGCGTCTTCCTCCATTTCCTGCTCTGTGACGGCGAGCTCCTCCTCAGTCATCTCAAGATCACTATCCTCACTAGCGCTAGCAGCGGTGGGAGGCAGTGGCCTGGACTGGCGAGGACTCGTGGCAGAGGAGATGCGTGAAGATGGCGGCGACGCTGGTGCGTGTGGAAGCAGTGCGGCAGTGGCGCTGCTACTCAGATGCGGTGGCGGTGGTGCTGTCGCTGGAGAGGAAGAGGAAGAAGCAGAGGCAGAGGGGCGCGGAAGTGGGGAAAGGACCCAGGGGGCGCACCCCTCCCCTATTTAACCACTCCCTTGAGGGGTAGTGGGATCACGTTGTGCGGGTGGGCCACACGGTGTGGCCGTGTATGACCCGGATCGACCAATCAGTGACGAGCCACAGGAAGGGCCACAGGACGCAGCGGATCCCACGACGCGACGTTATGATACAGTTAACGAGGAGGCAGGCATGACGTGATGTGTGCTACAGTAACTTCTGACAATAACTGCGGCGGTTACTGTCACAGGCCCTTAAAATGAGGCAAAGTAATGATTAGCCTCCACGTGGGGAAGCGTACAAGAGAAGGAAGAATGACCCGGAAGAGTATGAGGTGACCCGGCCAGCAAGTAAAAACTTGGAATGTGCCAAAGGAAAGTAAACCTATGGAATCCGAGATAGGAGGTAACTCGGAAAAGGAGCACAAAGCTCGGTGAAATTGAACCTTCTGTGGCCTTAGCGGCTAAGGCGGCTAAGACCGCACCAGCTTCCGGGACTAATGTTGGGGGGATACCCCCGGGTAGGGTCACGTCGGGGTATAAAGGCCAAGTTAGCCGAGGTACGGCTAGGTCAAAGCAAGTGTTCGCCGAGTCACCTCAAGGCAGGCCGAATCACGGAGTAACCCGAACCAGGGGATGTCCACCTAACTAGACCTCAGCCGACTTAAGCTGTATGTCGGACAGATGAATCTAACTTATATGCAGGACCAGGTGTGGCCGGATCAACTAGGTACGATCCGGGTTATATCAAGCTTGTAAGAGAAGGAAGGTATCTCGTTGGTCTAAGGTGACCACTGTACGCAGAGCATGAGCGAAGCGGAAAGAGGCCAGGACCACCGAGGCCTGGCCGACAAAGGTGACGATGCCAATGTCGGATGACGCGGGCGTCGTAGAGGCTCACGTAGCCTCTGCATGGATGACGCTGGGCTAAAGTGTCCCGGTCGGCTTACTATTTTGGGAAGAGGCATATTCCTTGGAATATGCCTCCACGTATGCCCTAATTGGAGACCTAGCCACCCCTATATAAGGAGGGCTAGGGCCACTGTAGAAAGGGTTGGTTTTTCTAGTTGCAATATTTAATGCTCTCTCATTTAATAAAACTCTTTTTATTAAATTTATTCAGAATTTTGTTAATTACTTTAATTAACAAACATTCACATATAGCCCCTTGCAATATTTCAATATCACATGCAGAACCACCTTCTGCAATTTCACCCAAAAAACTTCCGGTTTCTATTGAAACAATTCCTGCGCTTTGCAATTCTTTCGTCTGAAACATATGTGCTCCAAAATGGTGTCCGGTAGGACCTGGAGATCCGTACTGACTCCTACACATTCAACGATGACTTCTGTGATCGTGAGAACCTTTAACGCTTGTAACTAAATCCCTTTGTCTCTCGATATATTACATGTCCGAGATTCGATCATCGGTATCTCCATACCTAGTTTGATCTCGTTACCGACATGCACTCTTTTCTCGTTCTCGTGATATAACATTCTAGTGATCACATCACTTGCTTGCAAGCTATCCTAATGTGATATCACCGAGATGGCCCAGAGTATATCTATCCGTCATCTAGATTGACAAATTCCACTCTTGATCCATGAGCGTCAACATAACACCTTCGTAATACTGAACCCATCTTTATAGTCACCCTGTTACGGTGTGACGTTTGATGTTATCAAGATACTCTTCCGGTGTCAGCAATTAACATGATCTCATGGTCTAAGGATAAAGATTACTTCGTATGATGTTATAGCAATATAAACATAATGACTTGATCGTAATGCTATACTTCGGATGAATGTTCATCACATCATTCCACCAATGGTGTGACCTTGTTATTAACAACATCCAATGTCCATGATCAGGAAACCTTGATCATCTTGTTAATCAACAAGCTAGTCTATAAGAGAGGCATGATTAGGAACCCTTTTTGTTTATTAAACACACATGTATTGATGTTTCCGAATCAATACAATTCTAGCATGTAAAATAAACATCTATCATGTATAAGGAATATATAATAACAACTTTATTATTGCCACTCAGGGCATATTTCCTTCGGTCTCCCACTTGCACTAGAGACAATAATCTACTTCACATAGTGATAAATCTAACACCCATGGAGTTCTGGTGTTGATCATGTTTTGCCCTAGGGAGAACTTTAGTCAACGGATCTGCTACATTTAGGTCCGTGTGTACTTTACAAATCTTTATATCTCCATCTTTGACATGCTCGTGGATGGAGTGAAACCGGCGCTTAATATGTTTGGAACTCTTGTGAGACATCGGTTCCTTTGCGTTGGCTATGGCTCCATTGTTGTCACAATAGATCACCATCGGGTCCAACGCACTGGGAACCACACCCAGTTCCGTAATGAACTCTTTCATCCAAACAGCTTCCTGCGCCGCTTCTGAAGCAGCAACATATTCCGCCTCCGTCGTTGATCCAGCCACCACCGGTTGTTTGGAACTCCTCCAACTAACTGCTACTCCATTCAAGAGAAATACGTATCCGGATTGAGACTTAGAGTCATCCGGATCGGTGTCAAAGCTAGCATCGACATAACACTTAGCGACTAGCTCTTCTTCACCTCCGTATATAAGAAACATATCCTTAGTTCTTCTCAAGTACTTGAGGATGTTCTTTACCGCTATCCAGTGTTCCGAACCTGGATCAGATTGGTACCTACTAGTCAAACTAATATCATGTGCCACATCCGGTCTTGTACATAGCATGGCATACATAATAGAGCCTATGGCCGAGGCATAGAGGGTCTTATCCATCATCTCTCTTTCTTCCGCCATAGCCGGACTTTGAGTCTTACTCAATGTCTTGCCTTGCAACATAGGTAATAACCTCTTCTTACTTTCGTCCATATTAAACTTCTTTAATATCTTATCAAGGTATGTACTCTGCGATAGCCCAATTAGGCGCCTTGATCTATCTCTATAGATTTTAATGCCTAATATATATGACGCTTCACCAAGGTCTTTCATTGAAAATTTGCTGTTTGGATAAATTTTAACACTGTTTAAAAGATCTATATCATTTCCAATCAATAATATGTCATCCACATATAATACTAGAAATGCCACATTGCTCCCACTCACTTTCTTGTAAATACAAGCCTCTCCATAAGTTTCGACAAATCTAAACTCTTTGATCACCTCATCAAAGTGGAGATTCCAACTCCGTGATGCTTGCTTTAGTCCATAGATGGATCGCTGAAGTTTGCATACCTTATTAGCATCCTTAGGATCGACAAAACCCTTAGGTTGTATCATATACAACTCTTCTTCAATCTTACCATTGAGGAACGCAGTTTTGACATCCATCTGCCATATTTCATAATCGAAATATGCAACAATTGCTAACATAATCCTAACCGACTTAAGCATCGCTACGGGAGAGAATGTCTCATCGTAGTCAACTCCTTGAATTTGTCGAAACCCCTTTGCGACAAGTCGAGCCTTATAGATGGTCACATTACCATCAGCATCAGTTTTTCTTTTGAAAATCCATTTATTCTCAACGGCCTTTCGGTCGTGAGGTAAGTCCACCAAGTTCCAAACTTGGTTCTCGTACATGGATTCCATCTCGGATTTCATGGCTTCTAGCCATTTGTTGGAATCCGGGCTCATCATCGCTTCTTCATACGTTGCAGGGTCATCCATTTCATCAACCATGAAATTCACAACAGGATTGTCGTACAGTTCAGGAGCTGCACGTGTCCTGCTTGACCTGCGAGGTATGGTAGTGTCCTCTTTTGGAGTTTCATGATCATTATCATTAGCTCTCTCTTCATCAGGTGAAGTCAACTCCGAAACAACTTCCGGTGATGCACCACTCGCCATTCCATGAAGAGAAGGTTCAATAACCTCTTCGAGTTCTACCTTCCGACTACTCACACCTTTCGCGAGAAAATCCTTCTCAAGAAAGGATCCATTCTTGGCAACAAAAACCTTGCCCTCGGATCTGTGATAGAAGGTATACCCAATTGTTTCCTTAGGGTATCCTATGAAGACGCATTTTTCCGCTTTGGGTTCGAGTTTATCCGGTTGAAGTTTCTTCACATAAACATCGCATCCCCAAACCTTAAGAAATGACAGCTTAGTTTTGTTTCCAAACGATAATTCATACGGTGTCGTTTCAACGGATTTAGATGGTGCCCGATTTAAAGTGAATGCAGTTGTTTCCAGTGCATAACCCCAAAATGACAGAGGTAAGTCAATCAGAGACATCATAGATCGAACCATATCCAATAAGGTATGATTACGATGTTCCGACACACCATTATGTTGTGGTGTTCCGGCAGGCGTGAGTTGTGAAACTATTCCACACTCTTTCATGTGTGTGCTAAACTCGTAACTTAGATACTCTCCTCCACGGTCAGACCGTAGAAATTTGATCTTTCTATTACGATGATTTTCCACTTCATTCTGAAATTCCTTGAACTTTTCAAAAGTTTCAGACTTGTGTTTCATCAAATAGATATACCCATATCTACTCAAATCATCCGTGAAAGTAACAAAATAACGATATCCACCTCGCGCCGACACACTCATTGGTCCACACACATCAGTATGTATGATTTCCAATAGATCTGTCGCCCGTTCCATTGAACCGGAAAACGGCGTTCTAGTCATCTTGCCCATAAGGCATGGCTCACATGTATCAAATGATTCAAAATCAACTGATTCCAAAAGTCCATCAGAATGGAGTTTCTTCATGCATTTAACGCCAATATGACCTAGACAGCAGTGCCACATATATGTAGACATATCATCATCAAGTTTAATCTTTTTAGCATTAACATTATGAATGTGCGTAATATTACTATCGAGATCCAACAGAAATAAACCATTCAACATAGGTGCATGACCATAAAAGATATCATTCTTATAAATCGAACAACCATTGTTTTTAGATTTAAAGGAATGACCACTTTGCATCAAACATGATCCAGATACAATGTTCATGCTCACTCCAGGCACCAAATAACAATTATTTAGGTTTATAACTAATCCCGATGGCAAATGGAGAGGTAGCGTCCCGACGGCGATCACATCAACTCTTGATCCATTGCCGACCCGCATCCTGACCTCATCCCTTGCTAGTTGTCGCTTGTTCCATAGCCCCTGAACCGAGTTACATATATTAGCAACCGATCCGGTATCAAATACCCAGGTGCTACTGTGAGTACTAGTCAAGTACAAATCAATAACATGTATATCACATATACCTTTGTTTGCCTTGCTGGACTTCTTGTCCGCCAAATACTTGGGGCAGTTGTGCTTCCAATGGCCATTCCCCTTGCAATAGTAGCACTCGGTGTCAGACTTAGGGCCAGCCCGGGGTTTCTTTTTAGGCGTGGCAACAGACTTGCCACCCTTCTTTACCTTGTGCTTGCCTTTCTTGTCCTTCTTGAAACCGGTGGTCCTATTGATCATCAACACTTGATGCTCTTTCCTAATCTCCACTTCTGCAGTCTTAAGCATTGACAGAAGCTCGGGAAGAGACTTCTTCATGCCCTGCATATTATAGTTCATCACAAAGCTCTTGTAGCTAGGTGGCAGAGATTGGAGAACACGATGTATGCCTAAGTCAATGGGAATCGTTATTCCCAAGGACACAAGCTTATCGGCGTACCCAGACATTTTGAGTACGCGCTCACTAACGGAGCTGTTTTCCTCCATCATGCAGCTAAAGAACTTTTCTATAGCATTATAACTCTCTACGGCAGCATGGGTATCGAAAATCATTTTCAATTCTCCCATGGTATCAAAGGCATTGCCATTTTTGAAACGCTTTCGAAGTTCTGGCTCTAGCCCATACAGTATGCCACAATGAACTAAGTTGTGGTCCTCCTGACGAGTCACATAGACATTCTTTTCCTCGTCAGGGGCATCAGGAGCTGGTGGGGGGCCTAGCGGCGCATCTAGCACATATTGGTTTTGTGCAGCAGTGAGGAGAATCCTCAAATTCATAGCCCAGTTGGTGAAGTTGCTACCATTCGCAGCAAGTTTCTCTTTCTCCATGAACACATTGAAATTAAAAGCAGGTGGTGCCATCTACAACAGAATTTGTAAAGTTTATTTAGACTAAGTTTATGATAGATTGAGTTCAACTAATCCAAATTACTAATGAACTCCCACTCAAAAACGACATCCCTTGTGTCCTTTTGGTGATTACATGAACCAAATCCACTACACCAAGTCCGATTATCACGTGAGTTGATATAGCTTCAAAGGCGAGCATCTATATGGGCATCATATCAACCATATGACTCATGCTTAACCTTTCGGTCCGTGTTCCAAGGCCATGTCTGTACATGCTAGGCTCGCCAAGTAAGAACCTTAGTATTCGCGTGTGTAAAACTGTCTTACACCCGTTTCTATGAAAGCATAGATTCGAGTACACCCGATCATCACGTGATGTCTCGAAACACGATCCATAGAATGGTGCATACTCAAGGAAGAACACATTTTTATCTTGATATCTAAATGAGGGATCATCTTATAATGCTACCAAACGCGCCAAACTAGCAGTATAAGATGCTAACATGTAATGTGTAAAGTGAGATGATATGGTCCATGCATTTGATCTCTATCACTTGCATCGTGATATGATCTCTATCATTCCTTTGTGTGTAAGGCCAAGGTCTATGGAACTTACACGTTGACTGTGTTGTAAGAGTATCTACCATACATCTACTTACAACAATACCATATCAATACACTAGCCCAGCAACGATCTAAACTAGATGCCTCTAATTTATCAATTGCAAGTTTTACGTGGCTTAGGGCTTTCGGAGATAGAACCGTTCTCACCAATGAACATGAACCACAACGAGGATAACTAAGTTATTAGCAACTCGTTGTAAATCAGATATTGACTATAGTAGGAGAGACAAACACCCGCCATCCACTTATGCAAAACAAGTTGCATGTTAGTCGTGGAACCGGTCTCATGTACGATGACATGTAAGGTTGGTCCGAGCCGCTTCATCCCACTATGCCACCAATATCCAAAATACATAGAAGATGCAATAACATGATCATCATCGCCCACATATCAACATATGTGTACTACCCGTGCTAAGCACCTACGCATAGATCAGGCTCTGATACCACTGTTGGATCCGCAGCATAGAAAACAAATATTTTCCTACGGTGTGAACTACACGCCAAGATCTATCTACTAGGTACAAAGCAACGGGTGGACATACATCCAACGAGAACTTACCCTCGTAGACAACGAGCTTTGTTAACGAGTAGGAACTCGTGGTTGATGTAGTCGTACACTTGCCGATCCCAAGATCGTGAGGAAGTCCGAGCGCCGCAACTCAACAGCGTATCCGCACTCGCACACACGTTCAAGCCACCGGACAACCTCCACCTCCTCGCTCCAGCGATCCAGCCGAAGCAGCAACTCCTTCCAGATGAAATGCCACCGAGAACATGTATCTCGCTAATCCGAGACCATGGGGGAATAATTCTAGAGGGGGAGAGAGATCCTTCACAAGGAGGTGTGAGGATGAAGGAGGGAATGAGTGGCCTTTTATAGGAGGAGGGGGTGCCCCCTCTCTCCATGGCCGGCGCATGGGGGGGTGACCCCTCACCTCCCCCATTCATGTGGTGGTAACCCCTCCACATTAAAATGCC
Organism: Avena sativa; assembly: GCA_916181665.1. NCBI lineage: Eukaryota > Viridiplantae > Streptophyta > Magnoliopsida > Poales > Poaceae > Avena > Avena sativa. The sequence continues at coordinate 36,911,549 of OV702290.1, forward strand.
TCTTCACATTCCCTTTTAAAGTCTCCACTTTAAATGCATTAAATTTCTCCAAATTTAAAGCTCTCTAATTTAATAAAACTCTTTTTATTAAATTTATTCAGAATTTTGTTAATTACTTTAATTAACAAACATTCACATATAGACCCTTGCAATATTTCAATATCACATGCAGAACCACCTTCTGCAATTTCACCCGAAATAATTTCTGGTTTCTATTGAAACAATTCCTGCGCTTTGCAATTCTTTCGTCTGAAACATATGTGCTCCAAAATGGTGTCCGGTAACTCTTAAGTATGCCACCCTACAGTTCACGAATAATGCAGACATGATTGAGACCCTTCTCCGATCAATAATCAACAGCGGGACCTGGAGATCCGTACTAACTCCTACACATTCAACGATGACTTCTGTGATCGTGAGAACCTTTAACGCTTGTAACTAAATCCCATTGTCTCTCTATATATTACATGTCCGAGATTCAATCATCAGTATCTCCATACCTAGTTTGATCTCGTTACCGACATGCACTCTTTTTTCGTTCCCGTGATATAACATTCTAGTGATCACATCACTTGCTTGCAAGCTATCCTAATGTGATATCACCGAGAGGGCCCAGAGTATATCTATCCGTCATCTGGATTGACAAATTCCACTCTTGATCCATGAGCCTCAACATAACACCTTCGTAGTACTGAACCCATCTTTATAGTCACCCTGTTACGGTGTGACGTTTGATGTTATCAAGATACTCTTCCGGTGTCAGCAATTAACATGATCTCATGGTCTAAGGATAAAGATTACTTCGTATGATGTTATAGCAATATAAACATAATGACTTGATCGTAATGCTATACTTCGGATGAATGTTCATCACATCATTCCACCAATGGTGTGACCTTGTTATTAACAACATCCAATGTCCATGATCAGGAAACCTTGATCATCTTGTTAATCAACAAGCTAGTCTATAAGAGAGGCATGATTAGGAACCCTTTTTGTTTATTAAACACACATGTATTGCTGTTTCCGAATCAATACAATTCTAGCATGTAAAATAAACATCTATCATGTATAAGGAATATATAATAACGACTTTATTATTGCCTCTCAGGGCATATTTCCTTCACTTTTTTCCTGATTTGCTCAGAAGTCTAGTATTCTCTAGTTAAGATCTTTTGTGCTTCCAAGGAAGATTGCATGTTTGTCTTTATCATTGTATGTTTGTTTGTTTCCTTCAACTCTTATACTTGCTACCCAGCCTTGCTAGCCAAAAACCTGTACTGAGAGTGAATTCTTCTCGTGCATCCACTTCCTTTAAACCAAACCCATGCCATTTGAGTCCACCATACCTACCTAGTAGCATTATTGCTATTCCAAGTAAATTCTTGTTTTATCTACCTCCCAAATTAAACTTGTTATGTGAAAATTAGTGATTAAAGCTCTCACGAACTTGATGGCACACTTTACTTTCTTGCATTTAATAAACTTGAACCATTGGGTCCTGCTTTGTTGCGTATATTCTTGCGCTTTATGAGTTGAAGTTAGCAGAACCATGTATCATGGGGAACGCTTTCAACATTGCACTGGTACTTTGTACCTAGTTGATATCATGTTCTTTTGCTTATGGATCCCGGCGGTGTGAAATAAAAGTGGAACTTGTAAGATCATGGAGTTTATATGTGTGTTAGAGAAACGCCTGGGCCGCTAGCCTAAGCCATGCCTAATCATGGTGGAAACTTGCAGCATAAGTATAGTGGGCATTATATGAAGCATCCTCAATAAAAACCTATGCAAATAGCAAATAAAAAGATTGCTGAGATGCTCACTGTCTGCTTGCCTTATCATTTTGATTATGGGATAGCTCCTGTGTCGTGTGCAAGGGGTACCCCGTTGGTGGTTCTCAATGATACACATGTATTTACAATGACAAGAGCTTACTCGTGACTGAAGTTGAGTAGCATGAGGTTAGGTACTCATAAGTAAGGGGCATGAGATTTCAACTTATAACTTGTCAAGCATATCCTCTTAGTTGTGTCACTTTAACCTTAATCACCAAAAGATGCCTATGATAGGGGCAATGAGAGCTGAAAGCTAGTAAGTATCATAATTTTTGGGAGCTCTTTATGAGACTTGCAATCCCGGTTTCCCTCTGCGAAGGGCCTTTCTTTTTACTTTGTAGTTGAGTCAGTAAACCTATTCCCTTATATCTTAGCAAGTATTTTGAGTTGTTGTGTTTCATTCATTCATATGATGATTTATTCAATCATGTTTCTTGTGTTCCTTGTTTTGCACATTGCTCTTATCTTGATGTTTACTACTTTGAAAGCTATCATTGAAAACCAGTTATTTGTGAACTCCAGCAAATTATCAACTATTCTTCGACTAAGATCTAAGTTTGCCATTACCAATTATGATTCACTTTATGTATCTTTATTGCGTTTCCTTTGCTTATTACAAGTTGAGTTATATAATAGTGAGTTGTCTTCTATTATGATCTATGTATTTGATGAATGTGATGCTTCTTGTCCGTATTCTTTTATCGACTCTTCACTCCATAAACCTGAGGTCATGTTTATTGAGCTCAGTTTCGCTTGGGGACAAGCGAAGTCTAAGCATGGGGGGAGTTGATACGTCCATTTTGCATCACTATTCTATGTCATAATTCACTGTTATTCATTGATATATTTCGTATTGAGAGGTGATACTTATGTTATTTCATCTGTTTTTGCATGGTTGATTACTTTTGGAGCACGGACCGCTGCAGTCAGGATTCTGATGGAAAAGGTGCTGTTTGGAGGCAAAATTCGCGAAGATCAGAAAAACCGGGAAAATATACGGAAAATCCTATTTTTCCAGAAGACGAAGGAAGGCAGAAGGGGGGCTGGAGATGGGCCACAATGGGCCCACACCACCCCCTGGCACGGGCCACCCTGGGCCGCGCCACCAGGTGGTGTGGCTGCCCTGGTCCACCCTTGGCACTCTCCTCTGGCGTATATATTCCTCCTGAAACCCTAAGACTCAGGGAGCAACCATAGAAATATTCCGCCGCCTCTGCGGGGCGGAAAACACCGAGAGAAAGATCTCTCCCGCAGACAGATTTCTGCCGACAGAATTCCTTCCCGGAGAGGGGAGATCGTCACCATCAACACCACCATCAAGCTGGACTTCATCGAGATCATCATCATCATCATCACCATCAGCACCATCATCACCATCTCCATATTGCTGTAACAATTGAGTTGAATCTTGCATTAGTTCTTAGGGGAAACTTTCCCGGTGTTGATTACTCTTTGTAGTTGATGCTATTGAGTGAACCGTTGAATTATTGTTTATATTCAGATTATTATACATCATTATTCCATCTATGATCATGATCCAAATGATGTCTTGTGAGTAGTTTGTTTTGTTCTTGAGGACGTGGGAGAAGTCATGTTGTTAGTAGTGGAGTTGTGTTGAGAAAGATTCAATAGTTTGATATTTAAGTTGTGGTGTACTTCTTCTAGTGGTGTCATGTGAACGTCGACTACATGACACTTCACCTATATGGGCCTAGGGGAATACATTATGTATTTGGCTACTAATCGTAGGGGTTGCCGGAGTGACAGAAACCTGAACCCCTGTTAGGAAACCATTGCACAAGGGACGTAAGGGTCTTAGAGTTTAAAGCTGTGGTTAGGTTTCTACCTTAATTACTTTCTTGTACTGACAGATGTTTGCAAGGGGTATTATCACAAGTATGTATTAGTCCTAGGAAGGTCGGTACATTAGCACAGGTTCACCCACACAACACTTAGCAAACTAAAGAAGATTAATCAACTATATGAAGCGAAAGCACTTGACAATCTTCCCATGTGTCCTCGAGAACATTTGGTCATCTTAAGTAATACAATCGGCTTGTCGTTTGCTGCATAAAGGATTGGGCCACTTGCTGCATTTATTTCTACTGTCTTTTATTTACTCGTACTTTGTTTACTTGCTTTATCAAAAACCCCTAAAAATCCGTTTGCTAAGTATTTGCAGAGAATTCCTAATCCATACCACTAGCCAGCACCTTCTGCTCCTCGTTGGGTTCGACACTCTTACTTATCGAAAATACTGCGATACACCCCCTATAATTGTGGGTCATCATGGATCGCGATCTTGTTGTCTAAATCTTGTAATGTTGGATCTTAGTTGTACAGTCTTAGCTGGAAAAAAATTAGTCATAAAAAGATTAGTACATTTCTCCCAAGATTTAATAGTGCCCTTAGATAGAGCTAGCAACCAATACTTAGCCTTTCCTCTAAGAGAGAAAGGAAGTAAACGTAATTTAACAGCATTTGGAACTACATCCTTAATACGTATCATGTCACAAATTTTAGTAAAAGTGTTTAAGTGCAAACCCGAATCCTCAGAAGATGAGCCCCCAAATTTGTTTTGCTGAACCAAACTTAAAAGGTTAGACTTAATTTCATATGCTTCCATATCAACAATGGGCTGAGTAATAGGTGCACGAATAAAATCATCAGTGGGAGTAGCATACTCTCCAAGTCTATTTTGAGCCATGGCTCTTATCTTTTTGGCATTTTTAAAGTAAAGGAAACAAATAACTAATAACTAGTTTTTTGGGTCTTCAAATAGATAACAACAAAGTAAACTAATAACAAGGAATAAACTACAAGCAAATAATAAAACTAAAACAAGGTCTCTAGTGACCTCACCAGGATAGCTAAATTGCTTCCCCGACAACGACGCCAGAAAAAGGGTTGATACCTTTGATCCGGATTCACGGATGTAGTATAATAGTCTTTTCCCCTAGTAGACAGAGGTTTAGTCGAACCTTGGGAAACAACGCTAAAAGGAATTAAAAAGGATACGTCTACAAAACTTTGTTTTTTCACTTTACCCTAAATCCTAAACCCTAAAACCCTAAACCCTAAATCCTAAAACCCTAAACCCTATATCATGTGTATTGTTTTAATGGAGATAATCTCTTGTGGGCAACACATCCTAATATACTAGAGCCCGTTTGAGCAACAGGCATAGCAATAGTCTTTTGATCCAACCGAGTGCACCACGAAGCATCGGGCTATGAACGATTATTAAATGTAAAACACAGATCAAAGGCTTAAGAGGTGATGTTGCTGTGATCCCGAATGGGACGCTAAGCAAAGACCGTACAACCCTTTATGTCACTATGATTCCTATGAGATCACCGCTAGCCAAGTATCTCACCTCAAGACTTTATCGATCTCGGGGATCTTGGGTACCTACAAGTCCAAAGATCAAGGCAAGAGGCAAAGAAACAAAAGATACAAATCCCTCTTTCAAACAATACACAATACTCTCATAGATTAGATGCACATAATTGCTGTGAGGTTTCTTCCCAATCCGTAGCCCATGAGGACTACTCACTCATAACAATAAGATCAAGGATAGAAAATATTGTGCAAAATACTTAGATTAAAATCAAATATTCTTACAATGGTCATCGAATCACAAGGAGTTCTCAAGTACAAAGTAATAGCTATGGCTAATGGAGGGGATGGAAGATGGAAGGGATGAACTATGGTGTGGATCTCCTTCGGTGGTGTTGTGATGCAATAGGAGAATGGCGACCTTATGCACGGCGGCTGAGGCCTCAAAATATATAGGCATCTTTATAAAAGTTGTAGGGTTTAACGAGACAAACCCGCCGCCACATGGTACGTGCAGATGGTACGGGTGGACCCTGCCTGTAGCAGTGGTCGTTACGGCTATAGATGTCTGGCATTTGCTCTGGAATTACTTGGTCATGTGGACTTCCTAAAAACCTTCATTATGACTCCTGATTTCACATTAAAAAGCATGATTTCCTACACAACACAAATCAAAGCAATGGTTTGCATATCTTTACAAATATTAGTCATTAGTTTGTAAGGCTAGAGAGTTTCTTGGCAATTGCTTGACTAAAAACAATGTTTAAACGCGGGAAAAGATGGCTATTTTTCGAGCAATCAAGTACCAGCGAGACGATGGCATGCTCAGAGAGGCTCGGGGACGAGCAGAACAGTGACGATGGATGGAAACTCGGGATAGGATTTCGGCGACCGCGTGATAGGACAAGAAGGAAGAAGTGGGAAATCTAGGGATCTCCACGGTGGTAATCAAGTATTTGTAGACGATCGGGGGTGACGGCGAGGATCTTGGCGTGCAACGCGCATCCTGGGGACGATGGGCCATGGAGGCGTTGCCACTGAAATGCTTCCTCATCATCGAGGAAGACGGCACGAGATAGAACAGATTGAAGCGGTATGGGCCGGGAGTGTGCAGTTGATGGCCCGCGGAAAAGGTAGCAGAAGGGAGGAAGTGGCACCGTGAGATTTAGGAAAATATATTTCTGCTGAAACCCTTTTCTATTTTCCTTTTCTTCTTTCTCTCTTTAATTCATATCTATTTTGTAAAGAGTTCAAAATTTCGTTGGGACAAAATATGAGGCCCTTTTATAACAAGGCTCTATATAAATTGGCTTTGAACATTTTAGAACCACTTTGAGAAAGATTTACTTAAAGAGAGAAATAGGGTTTTAGGGTTTTATTTTCTTCTTCCTTTTCAATGCAACACATATCAAATTTTAAAAAGTATGCATGCAATGCTTATGATGCACAAGAGCAAACCCTAATTAGATTTATTATAACTAGGGATGTTACATGCTCCATCGCTAGGAGTTATGGATAGAGGTCACTCATCAACATAGTTGTTGTACGGGAATTAACGACTTCATATAGTGCACCAAATTCATGCCCGAGGCCAACAAGGTGTAGGATATTAGCTCCTCATTGTCTCATTAGATCATCAGAGAGAGCTTTCATCTTGTGAAAGTATACTATCACGGTTATATCCCTCTTCTTGAGCTCGTCCACCCATTGGCGAATGCCAGAGGAGCGCACAACGGTGGTGGCGGTGAAGGTGCCAACCAACGTATCCCATGTCTTCCCTGAGACCAGCCACGACTTGGCCGGCCCGCTCTCCGCCCTGAACTCTCCCAACCCCTTCCCTTGAGGGTGCATCGTCAGATCCCGAGCTGATCCCGAGCCCTCTCCTCCGCCGGCACCGCCGGTTGGAGATGGTGGAGGAGTGGCACCGGTGTAGGTTGTAGGTTTATATGTAGTTTGTCTGGTGCTCTGGCGTGTAGTTGGAGTAGGGCATGGAGATTTCCTGGACGATACCCTTGTAGTTCGAGTTCGTCCCTCGTTGGCAGCGCTCTGGTGGTCAGAGCCATTGGTAGCGACCGTCGTCTAGAAGATCTCCGCAATAAGGCCTCCCTCTATGGCCTCTGGTTCGGAATTGCTGTGCCACTTCTCCTCCTCTTCCTGGCCATCCGTGGCGGCGAGAGGGTGGGGAGGAGTAGCCTGCCAGTGCCCGGATCTGGCGGCTCGTGAAGCCCCTAGTTCAGTTTGGCGTCTAGGTGCGGCGCCGACTGGAGTTCTTCCTGTTCCTGCTCTGGTTTCCATGGTGGATGCCGATGCGAGCGGAGAAGGCAAGACTTCTCAATAAGGACCCCTGCATGTGCTTCTTTAACGTTTTTGAGCAGAACATCATCCTGTCCGGCCGAAGTGGCGAGGGGGGCTGTGAGAAGGTTGGTGGCGTTAGAAGTTGGCGCGGGCTGCCAATTTGGTGTTATCCGCAGTGGTCTAATGGCGGCGGTGATGCCGCCGGGCCGCTGCCCTTTCTGGTCGAATGGCAACCTAGGGTTTCAACCTCCTTCGGAGGCCCTTCTATGGAGCTTTATTTCGGAGCTCGTCACCTCGTCTTCGACAAGTGGTTCGTCCCCAGAGAAGGCAAGATGGCCGAAAACAATGACTCGTCGCCGGCTTTGAGAGTGTTTCGAGTTGCTTCCTCTCCGACCTTGGCCTGCGCCTTGAGGTCGCCAACAACTAGTGGTGGCGGCACCCAAGGACCTAATTGCGTTTTTTATCTTTGTTCTGGGGTGTTTTGTGTAGATCTAAAGCCCTTATTTTCAAATATTAGGTTCTTCACGCGAGTGTTGTATAAGGGCTTCTTTGTAATTTCTACCCACCACATGTTTCATTAACATCAACTAGGGTCCTTCCTGACCCCTCTCTCGTTCAAAGAAACGTATCCCATGTCTCATCTGTGGTATTGGCCAACATGACCATGCCGACGACACCCTTGGTCATCGAAGAGACAAACACCGAGAGGATTGCTGGATCCTGCTGGTGCACATGATTGGAATGCAGAACCATGCATCTACCATGGTTGACGACGACGTGGGCAGCAGGGCAGGCTCTCCAAATGACTCTGAAGGAGATGCGCGACTTGTGCTCTCCAAATCAAATAATTTCCGCTCGTCAGCCTGATGGTGATGGCCTGAGCGATGGAGACAACATTAGACGCCCCTGGAATGTTGGGTAGCCGGAAACAGCGGATAGGCTGGCATGGTACTCCACAGGCACATTGGAGAACCCCATCATGGGGGCAGGAGGGTACCTCATCATCGGAACAGTCAGCGGAGGCGTGATAGACACTGTGACGATCGACGTGGTGTAGAACACCGGACTTCAGAACGTAGTGAAGGCTGATAGAGGATGTTCGAGGAAGGCATGGTCGTGATCGGGGTCGAAATACCGGCCTGAGTCCATATAGGAGAGGAGACTGTCGTGGTAGCACTACTAGGAAAAGGCTTACCACCGGCGTGGCAAAATAGCTTGGCGCTGGTGCACGGGCACATGCCGGTGATGCTCATGCCAGTGGTAATGGCTTAGCGACGGCGTGCAGCCCTCCGCGCTGGGGGTAGTTTCGAAACCGCCCGTGCACACCACCTTGGCACGCCGGCGGTAAGTGCCTCAAATTATTTTTCCCAATTTTTTCTTCAATTTTTAAAATATTTAAATCGCACAAGGGACATCTTTACCTATAAGCACTCTTAATATCATGTCAAATTTATCACTCATGGTCACACTTCCTGGTTGAAATCATATGTAACTTTTCGCGTAGATTGATTTTCATATAAAAAACTTTTTCATCTGATGTTGTACATAAAAGTTATGGCTGTTTTACCGTCACGTGAATTTTTTCGCAAAATATGTTGAAATTTGTGTTTATTATTTTTCCTAACAACTAAATCACGTAACATAACTATATCTCAAAGAATTTTCAAATTTATTTTCATCATTTTCTTTTATTTTTTCTAAAAATGAAAAAGGCGATGGGCAGTGGGGCTGGGGGTGGGGGTGGGGTGGTTGAGGCCACACTTACTGCTGGCGCACTAATATTCCCGTGTGCCAGCGGTAGTGAGCCGGATAGCGTCGGCGCTTGGGTGTGAGTGGGCTCCGGGGTAGTTGGCTAAGCGGCGGTGCGTGCAAGCCTAGAGCGTCGAGGGTACGTGAATGCGGGAGTGGGGTCTGGGTGGGTCGCGCCTTAGCACCGGCGTGCGGGTTACGGTGTGCGTCGGGATACTTGGGTAGCACCGACGCACTGGAGTAGTGGGGTGCTGGCGGTAGTTAGTATCGGCGGACCCAAAAAATTGTGCACCGGGGGCAGAGTTTTTCCTATAAGCCTTTTCCTAGTAGATGGAGGTGGTCGCCGTCCCGGAGGCAGCAGAAGGTGCGGTGGCCATCGCATCACCGGGAGGAATTGGCTTTGGCGACGACGCCTATGTGCGGGGAAGAAAAGTTTAGGTCACCATCACGCCGAGACTTCCTAGTATTACCTCTGTTCCAAGAAGTAAGGTATATTATAGTAGATTATACTACCTCTATTTTAATGAATAAGGCGTACGAGCGTATTTTAAAAGAAAATTTGACAAAAGAAGTTAAGTAAAAATGATTGAATTGTATTGCGTATAGTTAGTGTTGTTGTATTCGTATCGAAACACACTTTTTAACGGGTTTCTGGAGGGGTGCAAATGAAATTATTACAAAACATACATAAAAAATAAAACTTAAATTATCAAAAAATCTAAACAAAAATTCCGCATATAATTCAGACATTCTATACCCGTACATAAGTTTTTAGAAAGAACGGACATTTTGTGAGGTTTGTGTAAAAAAGATAAAAAAACATGTTCACGTTGGAACACTAAAATTTGTCTCTTTTACATAGGACATATAAAATGTTCTTTTCACCCGCAAACTTGTGTACGGATATTTAGTGTCCGGATATGCATACAAATAATTTTTCTCTAAATTTTTCAGCATTTTAAAATATGTTTTCATACACTACGGGAAAGAAGTTTTTTGCCGTTTGGTCAAACACACACGGCAAAGGGAACGTGGAACACGGCAAAGGCTTACACACGGCAAAGCCACACGGCAACGTTTGCCACGGCAAAGGCCCTTTGCCGTATGTTTTCTAAATAATACACGGCAAGCCTTTGTTGTGTGTCTTACATGTAGACACGGCACAGTAAATCAACTTGACGCCTCCGTCCGTTTAACGGAGCCAGCGAGCCTTTGCCGTGTTCCTTCTTTGCCGTGTGATTTTTACGCTTTGTCATGTGTTTATTCGTTGTCGTGTGTCCTTTTGTTACCGTGTAGTGAGGCTTTGCCGTGTGCCTCAAAGGATACACACACGGCACAGTAGCACCCTTTGTCGTGTGCCTCTGGGAAGAAACACACGGCACAGTCTCCTTCTTTGTCGTGTGCCCCTGGGATACGCATCACGGCAACGCAGCCACCTTTGCCGTGTGTCTTTCCTAGAAGGCACACGGCAAAGGCCCTTCAAGCCAACCCAGGAGCGCACAGGCTGCTGCCATCTGTCGCCTTTGCCGTGTGTATACCATTTGGCACTTTGCCATGTGTATACACACGGCAAAGGCCCTTTTATTTTCCTTTTTATTTGTTTTTTCTACATTCCTGCATTTAAAACAACAGTTGATATATATGACATCAAATATATGATCCAAACAAGCAACTATGCTCCAAGCAAACATACACATGATCCAAACACTCATACACATCACAAACATATGATCCAAGCACGCATACACATCACAAACAAGAAAATATATGATCCACTCGATGGCCACCACATACACATCACATGTCCTTGATGCACTCGATGGCCACCACATATCCATATCCTACACGGTCGAAAGCAAAATAGTGAGATTCGCATGACAAATTGTATGGCTAAATTTTTACAAGTGTAGTAGTGGCAATGTAGCAACATAGAAATATACAACTTGGCAATAGCATACAAAACTAGTATTGATCAACTTTTAAGGCAAGTTGATGGAAATGACAATTACATGTGATTTTGACAAGTCTCATGGCAAGTTGATGAAAATGACAAGTAAATTTTGACAACTGTCATGCCAAGGCTAAATTTTCTACAAGTATCATCGCATGGCTAAATTTTCTACAAATGTGATGGCATGAATAAATTTGACAAGTGTAGGAGAACTAACTGTGATGCACACATGATAGCCACAACCTCAAAGCCCTCCTACAAGGTCAAAAGCACAATCATGAGACTCTCCAAGTGTATCGAGTACCGATATCGAGTGATGCACAAGGTAAAGTGTAGGAGAACTAACCAGGAGGACTCTGATCCAGCCTACGGACGACCGACGGATTGTTTACGGTGAAAGGCGACTGGTTGTTCGATCCACCGTCTGACCCACCAGGCGGCGCCTGGTTGTTCGACCCACCAGGCGGCATCAAATTGGCCAACTACACGATGGGAAATTGTGAGCATTAGACAATAAGAAAATATTGAAAATGTTGGAGATATGCCCAAGAGGCAATAATAAAAGAGGTTATTATTATATCTTTGTGTTTATGATGAATGTTTACATCCCATGCTATAATTGTATTATTAGGAAACACTAATACTTGTGTGTTTTGTAAACATAAAAGAGTCCCTAGTAAGCCTCTTGTTGAACTAGCTTGTTGATTGATTGATGATCATGGTTTCCTGATCATAGACATTGGATGTGATTAATAACAAGGTTATATCATTAGGAGAATAATGTGATGGACACACACCCATAGTAAGCATAGCATAAGATCAAGTCATTAAGTTCGTATTGCTCTAAGCTTTGAAATACATAGTAACCTAATCCTTCGACCATGAGGTTATGTTAATCACCATCACTGGATGGGTACTTTGATGACATCAAACGCCGCTTCGTAACTGGGCGGTTATAAAGATATCATTGGGTATTCTGAAAGTATGTGTTGAAGCGCATAGACCAAGATTGGGATTTGTCCATCCATATGACGGATAGATATACTCTGGGCCCTCTCGGTGGAATGTCATCTAGATAGCTTGCAAGCATGTGACTAGGTCACAAGGGATGACATAACACGGAACGAGTAAAGAGTACTTGTCAGTAACGAGGAAGAACTAGGTATGAAGATACCGATGATCAAACCTCGGATAAGTAGAATATCGCGAGACAAAGGAAATTGGTTTCGTATTTTAATTGGTTCAATCGATCACGAAGTAATCGTTGGGTATGTAGGAGCCGTTATGGATCTCCAGATCCCGCTGATGGTTATTGATGGGAGAAGTGTCTTCATCATGTCTGCATATTCACGAACCATAGGGTGACACACTTAAGGTTTGAAGTTGTTTGAAGTAGATATGGAATTTGCGTTGGAGACCGAATGTTGTTCGGAGTCTCGGAATGGATCCGGGACATCACGAGGAGATCCGGAATGGTCCGGAGAATAAGATTCATATATTGGGAATCATTTTCTTAGTTAGGAAATGTTCCGGAGTGTTTGTATGGAGATTCTAGAAGGTTTCGGAATGTTCTGGAAGGTTCTAGAGGATTTCTTGGAGTTTGCTTGAAAACCAAGAAAGGGATCAAAGAAACCAAGTGGGGTAATACACGGATTCGTGGGGGAGGAGGACTCCTCCCTTCAACCCGCCGGCCCAAGGAGGAGGGAGTCCTACTAGGACTCCTCGTCCCCAGGCGCGCCTCCCTCCTTTAAATAGAAGGGAGGGGGCGCCCCCTCTTGCACCTTGTCTCATAACTCCCAATCTCAGCCGCCTCTCTCCTCCACGATTCATCTGCACAAGCATAGGCGAAGCCCTGCAGATTTCTCATCTCCACCACCACCACCACGTCGTCGTGCTGCTGGGACTCCGTGGAGAAGATCTACTACATCCACTGCTCACTGGAACAGGGAGAGGAAGGTCTGCTTCGACTCCGCACGTGTGACCGTCTGCGGAAGCGCTGCCAGAACGCGGCGCCGGAAGGATCGTCCACACGATCTTGAGATCGGCAAGTGATCGACTACATCATCCACGAGATCTAATCTCATTAACGCTTTCGGTTCTACGAGGGTTAGTACCGATCTATCTCGTTGCTCATGTCTAGTAGATTAGATCTTGGCTTTTATCTAGATTAGATCTGGGTTTTGTTCGTTCTTGCGGTAGAAAATTTTTGTTTTCCATGCTACGAACCCATCAATGGTATCAGAGCCTTGTCTATGCGTAGATCTGTTGCACGAGTAGAACACAATGAGGTTGTGGGCGTTGGTGCTCGTGCCGTCTTTTGCTATATGTGTACTTTGCATCTTGCGGTATGGTGGGATGAAGCGGCCCGGGCTAACATTACATGTCATCGTACATGAGACTTGCTCCACGCTTGACGTGCAACTCGTATTGCACAAGTGGCTTTGCGGGTGTCTGTCTCTCCCATCATAGTATAGATCGAATCTACACTTTGCACTTGATAGCACTTGTATCAACGTTGTGGTTCAGTTTCGTAGGTAAGATGCGTTCTTAGTCGAAAGCCCAAGCAACGTAAAACTTGCAAAGAAAATTAGAGGCGTCTAACTTGTTTTTGTAGGGGTTTTGTGATGTGATATGGCCTACATGTGATTGTGATTGTATTTGATGTATGCAATGATCCTTGTTGTAATATGGCAACCGGCAGGAGCCTAATGGTTGTCTTTAATTCTGTTAAGACGTGCCTGTCTATTCATCTTGTAATAGCTTTGTTCCAAGTAGTTGTAATAGTTGCTAGTGATGATGAACAACCATGAAGCGGCGCCACGGACCTTGACGATATGCTGGTGATGATGGAGATCATGTACGTGCTTTGGAGATGGAGATCGAAGGCATAAGAAGAAAGGGCCATATCATATCACACTAATTATGAATTGCTTGTGATGTTAATCCTTTATGCATCTTGTATTGCTTAGATCGTGACGGTAGCATTATAAGATGATCCCTCTCACTAAACATCAAGTAATAAAGTGTTCGTCTTTAGTTGGCACCATTGCTAAGACTCGTCGTTTCGAAGCATCTCGTGATGATCGGGTGTGATAGACTCTACGTGTGCATACAACGGGTGCAAGCCAGATTTGCACATGCGGAAACTAAGGTTAATCTTGAAGAGCCTAACATGTACAGACATGGTCTCGGAACACAGAATACCGAAAGGTAGAGCATGAGTCATATGATTGATATGATGAACATGAAGATTGTTCGCCAATGAAGCTACATCATCTCACGTGATGATCGGACTTGGTGTAGTGGATTTGGTTCGTGTAATCACTAAAACAACTGCGAGGGATGTTGTTTTGAGTGGGAGTTCACCTAGTTGATTTAAGAATTAAATTTGAACACTATTTATCATAAACTTAGTCTAAATTACTTGCAAATTTGTTGTAGATTATGGCGAACGTTTCCATCAATTTCAATACGTTCCTAGAGAAAGAAAAGCTTAAGAACAATGGAAGCAATTTCATGGACTGGTTCCGTGGACTGAAGATCGTCCTCAGGGTTGGTCAGTTGACCTATGTGCTCGAAGCACCGCTAGGTGACCCACCTGCAGAAGATGCCACCAATGACGTAAAGAATGTTTACGCCACTCGGAAACATCACTACTCCACAGTTCAGTGTGCCATCCTGTACGGTTTAGAATCGGAGCTTCAAAAGCGTTTTGAGCACCATGACCCATTTGAAATCATTAAGGAGCTCAAACTCATATTTGAGACTCACGTGTCCATGGAAAGCTATGAAGCTTCTGAGAAATTCTTTACCTGCAAGATGGAAGAGGGTAGCTCCGTTAGCGAGCACGTGCTCACCATGTCTGGGCATGCAAACAAACTCCGAGAGTTGGGGATACCGATTCCTAATGAATTGGGGATTCACCGTGTCCTCCAATCACTGCCACCAAGTTACAAGAACTTTGTGATAAACTAGAATATGCACTGCATGAACAAGACGTTGCCTGAACTATCGTCCATGCTGAAAACTGCTGAAGTGGAGATCATGAAAGAACACCAAGTGTTGATGGTCAATAAGACCACCAATTTCAAGAAACGGGGCAAGCCTAAGAACAAGGGCAACTTCAAGAAGGACGGCAAGAAAGCTGTTGCACCTGCTAAGAAGCCCAAGGCTGGTCCTAAACCTGAAACTGAGTGCTTCTACTGCAAGGGTGCTGGTCACTGGAAGCGTAACTGCCCCAAATACCTGGCGGATCTGAAGAACGGCAACATCAAGAAGAAAGGTATATTCGAAATATGTTATAGATGTGTATCTTACTAGTAATCGTAGTAGTGCCTGGGTATTTGATACTGGTTCGGTTGCTCATATTTGTAACTCGAAACAGGAGTTGTGGAATAAACGAAGACTGGTAAGAGACGAGGTGATGATGCGCGTTGGAAATGGCTCCAAGGTTGATGTGATCGTCGTCGGCACGCTCCCTCTACATCTACCATCGGGATTAGTTTTAAATTTAAATAATTGTTATTTGGTGCCTGCTTAAGCATGAACATTATATCTGGATCTTGTTTATTGCGAGACGGTTACTCTTTTAAATCTGAGAATAAAGGTTGTTCGATTTATATGAGTAATATCTTTTATGGTTTTGCACCTGAGATGAATGGTTTATTCTTATTGAATCTCGATAGTAGTGATACACATGTTCACAACATAGATGCTAAACGAATAAAATTGAATGATAATTCTACATACATGTGGCACTGTCGTCTTGGTCACATTGGAGTGAAGCATATGAAGAAACTCCATTCTGATGGACTTCTTGAATCACTTGATTTTGAATCACTTGAAAGATGCGAAGCATGTCTAATGGGAAAAATGACTAAGACTCCATTCTCTGGTATAATGGAGCGAGCTACAGACTTATTGGAAATAATACATACCGATGTGTGTGGTCCAATGAGTGTAGCATCGCGTGGTGGATATCGTTATGTTCTCACTTTCACGGATGACTTGAGTAGATATGGGTATGTCTACTTCATGAAACATAAGTCCGAAACTTTTGAGAAGTTTAAGGAATTTCAAAGTGAAGTGGAAAATCATCGTAACAAGAAGATTAAGTTTCTGCGTTCTTACCGCAGAGGTGAATATCTGAGTTATGAGTTTGGCATGCATTTAAAGAAATGTGGAATACTTTCACAGTTGACACCGCCGGGAACACCACAGCGTAATGGTGTGTCCGAACGTCGTAATCGAACTCTCTTAGATATGGTTCGGTCTATGATGTCTCTTACAGATTTACCGTTATCATTTTGGGGCTATGCATTAGAGACAGCCGCATTCACTTTAAATAGGGCACCATCTAAATCCGTTGAAACGACACCGTACGAATTGTGGTTTGGAAAGAAACCTAAGTTGTCGTTCCTTAAAGTTTGGGGTTGCGAAGCATATGTAAAGAAGTTACAGCCTGATAAGCTTGAACCCAAAGCGGAGAAATGCGTCTTCATAGGATACCCTAAAGAAACAATTGGGTATACCTTCTATCATAGATCCGAAGGCAAAGTTTTCGTTGCTAAGAATGGATCCTTTCTGGAGAAGGAATTTCTCTCGAAAGAAGTGACTGGAAGGAAAGTAGAACTCGACGAGGTTGTTGAACCTTCTTTCGGAGTTGAGAGTAGCGCAGCACTGGAAGATGTTTCTGTGCCGCCTTCACCAACTGGAGAGGAAGCTAATGATGATGATCATGAAACTTCGAACGAAGTTACTACTGAACCTCGCAGGTCAACGAGGGTTCGTACCACTCCTGAGTGGTATGACTCTTCCTTGAACGTCATGTTGGTGGACAACACTGATGACCCTGCGACGTATGAAGAAGCTATGGTGAGCCCAGATTCCGACAAATGGCTAGAAGCCATGAAATCCGAAATGGGATCCATGTACGAAAACCAAGTATGGACTTTGGTGAACTTACCGGATGGCCGTAAGGCTGTCGAGAACAAATGGATTTTCAAAAGAAAAACAGATGCTGATGGTAATGTTACCGTCTATAAAGCTCGACTTGTCGCGAAAGGGTTTCGACAAATTCAAGGAGTTGACTACGATGAGACTTTCTCACCAGTAGCGAAGCTAAAGTCTGTGAGGATTATGTTAGCAATCGCTGCATATTTCGATTATGAAATTTGGCAGATGGATGTCAAAACGGCGTTCCTTAATGGTGACATCAAGGAAGAGTTGTACATGGTACAACCCAAGGGTTTTGTCGATCCTAGTGATGCTGACAAGGTATGCAAACTTCAGCGCTCCATTTATGGACTGAAGCAAGCATCCCGGAGTTGGAATCAACGTTTTGATAAAGTAATCAAAAACTTTGGATTTATACAAACTTATGGAGAAGCTTGTATTTACAAGAAAGTGAGTGGGAGCTCTGTAGTATTCCTAGTATTATATGTAGATGACATATTGTTGATTGGGAATGATATAGAACTTCTTAATAGCGTCAAAACCTATTTGAATAATAGTTTTTCGATGAAGGATCTTGGCGAAGCGGCATATATTCTAGGCATCAAGATTTATAGAGATAGATCAAGATGCCTAATAGCGCTTTCACAAAGTACATACTTAGAAAAAGTTCTAAAGAAATTTAGAATGGAAGAGAGCAAGAAAGGGTTCGTGCCCATGTTGTGAGGTAAGACCTTGAGTAAAACTCAAAGTCCGGCTACGGCAGAAGATAGAGAAAAGATGAATAGAATTCCCTATGCCTCGGCCATAGGTTCTATCATGTATGCCATGTTGTGTACAAGACCAGATATAGCACATGTTGTTAGTTTGAGTAGCAGATATCAAAGTGATCCTGGAATGGAACACTGGACAGCGGTCAAGAATATCCTAAAGTACCTGAATAGGACTAAGGATATGGTTCTTTCTTATGGAGGTGATGAACAGCTTGTTGTAAACAGTTACACGGATGCTAGTTGGAACACCGATCCAGATGACTCAAAGTCACAATCTGGATACGTATTTATTTTGAATGGTGCTGCAATAAGCTGGAGGAGTGCCAAGCAGAGCGTTGTGGCAAAATCTTCAACTGAATCGGAATACATAGCTGCTTCGGAGGCTGCACAAGAAGGCATATGGATAAGGAGTTCATTACTAAACTTGGAGTGGTTCCCAGTGCGTTAGACCCGATGGCCATCTACTGTGACAACACAGGTGCCATAGCTAATGCACAGGAGCCAAGGTCACATAGCAAGCTGAAGCACATCAAGCTACGTTTTCATGCTATTCGCGAGTATGTCCAAGATGGTGACATAAAGATTTGCAAAGTACACACTGATCTGAATGTAGCAGATCCGTTGACTAAACCTCTCCCTAGAGCAAAGCATGACCAACACCAGAACGCCATGGGTGTTCTGTATATTACCATGTAATCTAGATTATTGACTCTAGTGCAAGTGGGAGACTGTTGGAGATATGCCCAAGAGGCAATAATAAAAGAGGTTATTATTATATCTTTGTGTTTATGATGAATGTTTACATCCCATGCTATAATTGTATTATTAGGAAACACTAATACTTGTGTGTTTTGTAAACATAAAAGAGTCCCTAGTAAGCCTCTTGTTGAACTAGCTTGTTGATTGATTGATGATCATGGTTTCCTAATCATAGACATTGGATGTGATTAATAACAAGGTTATATCATTAGGAGAATGATGTGATGGACACACACCCATAGTAAGCATAGCATAAGATCAAGTCATTAAGTTCGTATTGCTGTAAGCTTTGAAATACATAGTAACCTAATCCTTCGACCATGAGGTTATGTTAATCACCATCACCGGATGGGTACTTTGATGACATCAAACGCTGCTTCGTAACTGGGCGGTTATAAAAATATCATTGGGTATTCTGAAAGTATGTGTTGAAGCGCATAGACCAAGATTGGGATTTGTCCATCCATATGACGGATAGATATACTCTGGGCCCTCTCGGTGGAATGTCATCTAGATAGCTTGCAAGCATGTGACTAGGTCACAAGGGATGACATAACATGGAACGAGTAAAGAGTACTTGTCAGTAACGAGGAAGAACTAGGTATGAAGATACCGACGATCAAACCTCGGATAAGTAGAATATCGCGAGACAAAGGGAATTGGTTTCGTATGTTAATTGATTCGATCAATCACGAAGTAATCGTTGGGTATGTAGGAGCCATTATGGATATCCAGATCCCGCTGATGGTTATTGATGGGAGAAGTGTCTTCATCATGTCTGCATATTCACGAACCGTAGGGTGACACACTTAAGGTTCGAAGTTGTTTGAAGTAGATATGGAATTTGCGTTGGAGACCGAATGTTGTTCGGAGTCTCGGAATGGATCCGGGACATCACGAGGAGATCCGGAATGGTCCGGAGAATAAGATCCATATATTGGGAATCATTTTCTTAGTTAGGAAATGTTCCGGAGTGTTTGTATGGAGATTCTAGAAGGTTTCGGAATGTTCTGGAAGGTTCTAGAGGATTTCTTGGAGTTTGCTTGAAAACCAAGAAAGGGATCAAAGAAACCAAGTGGGGTAATACACGGATTCGTGGGGGAGGAGGACTCCTCCCCCCAACCCGCCGGCCCAAGGAGGAGGGAGTCCTACTAGGACTCCCCGTCCCCAGGCGCGCCTCCCTCCTTTAAATAGAAGGGAGGGGGCGCCCCCTCTTGCACCTTGTCTCATAACTCCCAATCTCAGCCGCCTCTCTCCTCCACGATTCATCTGCACAGGCATAGGCGAAGCCCTGCAGATTTCTCATCTCCACCACCACCACCACGCCGTCGTGCTGCTGGGATTTCGTGGAGAAGATCTACTACCTCTGCTGCTCGCTGGAACAGGGAGAGGAAGGTCTGCTTCGACTCCGCACGTGTGACCGTCTGCGGAAGCGCTGCCGGAACGCGGCGTCGGAAGGATCGTCCACACGGTCTTGAGATCGGCAAGTGATCGACTACATCATCCACGAGATCTAATCTCGTTAACGCTTTCGATTCTACGAGGGTTAGTACCGATCTATCTCGTTGCTCATGTCTAGTAGATTAGATCTTGGCTTTTATCTAGATTAGATCTGGGTTTTGTTCGTTCTTGCGGTAGAATTTTTTTGTTTTCCATGCTACGAACCCATCAGAAAATTACGAACATTAGACAATAAAGACATGTGATCACTTACCCACGGGAAGGCGAAAGGAGGAGTAGGAAGAGACCCTGGTGGAGCAGTCATGAGCATTTGGTTTGCCATCCACTGCGTCATCTGCTGTTGCTGCTCCAGCATCGCCTGCTGCTGCCTAAGCTGTTGCTCCAGCTGTAGCTGCTGTTGCTCGGCCGCCTCTCTCTTGCCCTCTCAGCGGCCATCTCCTCCTACGTCGTGTAGCCGCGATGTTATGAACATTACAATGTAAAACATGTAGTAAAACAAAGATGATTGAGGAAGAAGAACATACCCGTAACTGGTCGACAGCTATAACCGAAGGCTGTGGACGGGTCTCTACGGCAGGCATGGAGCTCGTCCTGCCGCGCCGGATCTGGCAGATAGACGGAACGGTCCTAGGGTCGACGGACCCGTCAGCAATCCATATGCGGCCATTCCTCTGGCCCTGTCCCGCCAGCACGGCAACCTCAGGATCGAAGGGGGCTGTGTCAGGGTTGGAATCTTCGCCGTGCACCTGCTTGTACTTCTCGGGGTACTTCGTACCCCGGATCTTGGCTCCCTCATCGATCCACGGGGAGCCGTTCACAGGCTCGTCCAAGGTGCGCATCTTCTTCCAAATGGCAAACATGGACGGCTCCACACCTGTCTTTACTTTCTGCAAATGAGAGGACAAAGATAAGTGAAGGGGGACTCCCTTGCGGAGTAAAGAATAACATGAGAAGCAAAAATAAAGAAAGCATTTGCTCACCTCTTTTTGCCTGACAAGGGCAAGGGGGATGCTGCCTTGGCGGTGTGATCCACCCTTCATCTCCTCTCACCGCTTCTTTGCGGCCTCGTGTCTCTTGAGGTACTCGGCATGTGTCCACCATGCTACCATCGCCGTGTAGCACCTCGTGTCATTACCGACAAACTGAGGAGGGTTCTACATCCACAAGGTACAGGTATTAGTACAACATGAAATAGATGAAGGTCAAGAAATCAGTAAAACAGAAACACAACTACCTGCAGGTACTGCCATGGCTCGAAGAGCATGTCCCGGGCTTGACTCTTGTTCATCCAGATCTTACGATCGCCAAACCAGTTGCGAACAGAGTTCACGCGTGCCCCGATGAAAATAGATGAATATTAGTAAAAGCAACAACGATGAAAATCGATGGATATTAGTAAAAGCAACAAAATTTATTACATAGCATAGAGTTCTTACAAATACAATAGCCCGACAAACATTACTACATAGATTAGTCTCACATTATTACTACTACATACATCAGAAGCCTGTGTCGGGATTACGAATTGGAACGTAGGTTTCATCATCGCTATCATTCTCGGGCGACCAATAATCATCCACGAAACCTGGAGGTGGTCCCTATGGAGCGTTGACGTCATGGCCTGCACGAAACGCCTCGAGGAAACTCACATCTTGTTGGTTGTGAACCTCCTCAACTTCATCTTGCACAGTGTTTTCCTCCTCGGCTTCTTGGTCATCGTCTACGCCCATGTCACTATCGGCGGACAAGTTAATAGTGAATTGCCCAGGGAGCCCTTCTTCCTGATAAAACTCGCCATCATTTGTTGAAGGGTCTAGGCGGCGGTAATCATCCTTGTTTGGCAAGGGCGTCCTGTTGCGTGTCGGTACCGTCATCACAACATCCCAGTCCTTTAGACGTTTTGTAGGGTTTTGGCATGGGTACGGAAGATAGAATACTTGGAAGGCCTGAGTAGACAAAATATAGACATCATCTCCCGCATAAACGGAACTTCTCTTAACTTCGACCAGTCCAATTTCAGGATCCTGTTTCACCTGATGTGGGTCAAACCAATGGCATTTGAATACAACGGGATTTAGCCCTTTACCAAAACCGTAATTCAACTCATATATACCCTCGAATCTTCCATAATACTGGAGGCCATCTGAGCCTTCACAAAAGACCCCACTATTTGTTGTCTTCCGGTTGGGCCGGAGAGTTGTGTATTCATGGGTATGGAAGCGATACCCATTCACGTCATAAGCATTGAACATGTCGACTGAATGGTTAAAGCCCCTGGCAATATTTCTTAGCGCGGGTTGCATATCTTTGTCAGTGTTTGCCTACAAGTTAGCACGAGAAGTTTAGCACAAGAAGTTGGATGGAATATTACCAAACCACAGAACCAGCTGATGAAACCGAAACCACCACCCTTATCGAATAGATCCTTCTCCTCTTTCGGGTTAGGATCCCTAACTGGATTCTTCCAATATGCACGCTTGAACCGTCTATACCAATTTAAAAAGAAGAGTTAGGCACGAACATAGGAGCAACTGTTTGCGAAAATCTAAAGGGTGAGCACTTACTCGATGCACGGCTTCACTTCATCCATGGTGTTCAAGACATACGACTGGATCAACTCCGGCTCAGGTTTTTTCATTATGAACTTCTTAGTGCCACTTGATTTGCCACCAAGCCCTCTGAAGATGCTAAGCTTGGGTACATCCTCAGGGTTGGCGACATTGTAACGGGAGACTGGGTTGTGCTTTGTGGGAATGTTGGCATCATAGTGCTTGGTGGTGAAGTTTGCAACCTCCTCATTAAGGACTGACTCAGCTATGGATGCCTCGATCTTGCATTTATTGCCTGTTTTTGTACGAAGCCTCTGTGTTACTCTCTCCAGTGGATACTGCCAACGGGCCCACACAGGTCCCCCCTTCAAAGCCTCATCCGCGAGATGCAAGATCATATGTTGCATCGGATTGAAGAACCCTGGCGGAAGGAGCATCTCTAGATCACAAAGCAACTGGGGTGCCTGTTCATGTAGCTTCTCAACCACTTTACGGTCTAACTCCTTAGCACAAATCTGGCGAAAGAAAAAGCTCAACCTCGACAGCACTCGCCAAGTCTCCTCATCGACATCGCCTCGAATCATCACCGGCATTATTCGCTCAAGCCATACGTGGTAGTCATGACTCTTGAGCCCTTGTACTCGCAACGTTTCCATGTTCGCACCCCTCATCCAGTTGGCTGCGTACCCGTCAGGGAAAAACAAACTTTGTGTGATCCACTGAAAGATCTCCCTTTTGGGGGCTTTGTTGGGCAGAACGGAGCCTTTGGCTTAGACCACCATTTTCTGTCGTTGGTTCCGGGTGGCTGCATTTTCAACTTTGGCCTATCGCACCATTGTTCTTGATCAATTCGAGCCTTGATGTTATCCTTCGACTTCTCAGTTTGCATTATGGTGCTCCAAAGGGCCTCGCCGATATTCTTTTTGGTGTGCATTACATCAATGTTATGCGGGAGCTCGAGATCCTCAAAGTAAGGGAGCTTCTATAAGAATGGAATGTGGGTCCACTGGTGCGTGTCCCCATATCCCACGAAACCATTCCCATCAGGCTTAGGCTGAAGAGCTTCTAACTCAACCTTCATTTCTGTTCCCGTCTTTAGACGTGGCTTTGGATCATGGACAACACGACCTTTCTTGAACCTCTTTTTATCATTCCTGTATGGATGATTCGGCTCAAGGAACTTTCGATGTTCATCAAAGCAGGAATACTTGCCTCCCTTTGACAGCCAGAAGAAAGTCAGATCCTGCATGCAGACTGGGCAAGGCCACTTCCCATGCGTATACCAGCCGCAGAACAACGCACGTGCTGGTAGGTCATGCAGGGAGGTGTGGTACCAGACATACATATCGAAGTGCTCCTTGTTTGCAGCGTCATACGTTCGGATCCCGCGACCTTCCCAGCCACAAAACAAGTCATCCACCAGCGGTTCTAGATACACATTCATGTTCTTACCAGGGTATTTCAGTCCGGGGATTATCATCAACACAAACATGTTTCTCTGATCTCATGCAGACACTAGGGGGGAGGTTCAGGGGAATAACAAACACTGGCCAACAGTTGTATACTACAGCCGACATACCATATGGATTGAACCCATCGGTTGATATGGCAACTGCTACGCTCCTCTTGTCACCGGCTTTCTCAGGATATTTCTTGACAAAGTTCTTCCATGCACTACCATCCGACGGATGTATCATCTTGTCGGTGTATCTATTCCCTTCTACTGCCCACTGCATATGTTGGGCAGTATCCTCGGTCATGAAGAGCCGTTGGATCCTCGGTAGCACTGGAAGATACCGGAAGATGTTTTGGGCAACCCCGGTCTGCCTCTTCTGACCATCACCATCGGTATCGACCTCAAAGTACCTAGAGGATTTGTAGTGGATACAATAATTTGTCTTAGCATGCTCCTTTCTGAATAGCATGCATCCCTTCGGACAAGCATGTATCGGCTCATATGACATCTTAAGGTCACGAAGGAGTTTGGTTGAATAGTAGAAGTTCTCCGGCAAGAGGTGCCTTTTTGGCAGAATGCTGCCAATAACAGCGAGCATATCATCGAAGTCATCTCTGGTCAAGTTCCTGTGGCTCTTGAAGGCCAAAAGGCGAGCGATGGCGTCCAGTTGGCTAACATTTGTATGTGCATGAAGGGGTCTCTGCGAGGCAAACAAAGTCTCGTAGTACTTTGTCGTGTTTTCCTCCGGCTCCTCACTTGTCTCCGCCTCCTGAGGTGTCTCCGCCTCTACATGAAGGCTTTCGGGCGCATTAGCATTCACAAAGTTGTCTATACACCTATCAAAACCAGCATCAAATTCCCTCCTTGGCTGACTTTGCCGCTGACTCTGCCGTGACTCCCTCCTAGCACGTTTCGCTAACTTTTCACCATGGAAAGTCCAAGTCTTGTAGGAAGGTGTGAACCCATAATTGACCAGGTGCCTACTAACATCATCCTTCGAATGTGTATTCAGGTTCTTGCATCTTGTACAGGGGCAGAAAATTTTTCTGGGTCTGGTGGGGACAGCAAACGCTCGGTTCACGAAGTCCTCGGCCTTTTGTTTCCATTCCATGGTAAAGTCCCACTTACTGACATAGCCCTCATACATCCAGTCACGATTCTCCATCCTCTAATCAGTACCAAAACAGACATATACAATGCTTTCAATTAATCATGCCATATAAATAAATCTGGTATTAGTTCGGTTAATTTTAGCAAACATAAATTTTACGTCATGCTTATATCCACCTATCTCTCTAATAGGTAAAGAGGGTCCTAGCAACCGTCGGATCCGTATATTGAGTATGTTCTCCCTGCTCTACCCCGATCCGAGACAGAATTTCGGCAGCACCTCCCCGCTGCTCTCCCAATACACGTCTCGACAAAAATCCGAGAGGGATGTGCATCCGGAGAACAACGGGGAGGCGCTGCCGAAATCCTGTCTCGGACCGAAGTAGAACAGGAAAAATATACCCAACTACGTATCCGCCGACTGTCCCGATAAATGCCATAAGAGTTACGGTTCATAATATGCGAGACCACTAATGCATATTTATCCGTGTAACCCTTACGGCCGGGAAGAGACGCCTAGGTAACGCGACAGACTTGGTGATCTAGACACGAAAATAACCCTAGGGTACAGGAGAGGAGAACAGATTTTTACCTTCGAAGCGTGATCGAGAGGTGAAGAAGATCAGCGACCCTCCCGCAAAATGCCGTATGCCGTCGACAGACCCACCCTCAAACTCAACACATATCCTGCACGAAGAGAGAATAATTACTAATATACACATGCATCCACCCGCCTCCGCTCCCTATCGTTGTCGGTACAAGACTCAAGGACACATAAAGATTATGTCTGCGCATGGTGGAATACGCAAACTTTCTGCCCGACATCGATTATTAGTCGCAAGCATTGCCAATCCAACATTACTAGTACACATACATGCTAAATTACTAAGATACATACATGCTAAATTACTAAGAGTTGGGCGGGTGGAGGCTGGGCCGAGGCCAGGTGGAGGTGGGGACGGGGCTAGAGGCGGCGGCGACCTGGGGCGATTTTGGCGGCGGCGACGAGCTGGGAGGCAGGGAAGAGCTGGGAGGCGGGGCGCGGTAGGTTGAGCTGGGAGGCAGGGGAGGATAAGGTGTGGACGGTCCCGCGCGAGCTGGGTGCCCTTTGCCGTGTGCCCAACCAAATGGAACACGGCAAAGAAGGCTTTGTCGTGTACCTATAGGAGATACACGGCAAAGAAGGCTTTGCCGTGTGCCTAGTGGACCTTTTTAATTTTCTTTCCTTTTTCCCTTTCAATTGTATTTATTTTAAGTTTTTCTGTACTATATTTGTTACTATTAATTAAGACATTGTGTACGCACAAACTTTTGATGTGAACGCAAGCGTCCGGAATGGAGAAAATCTATGTAGTGGATTCAAAGACGTGAGAAACCATTCTTCTTCTCATCAAAGGTGTCGGAGATTGTCCATGCAGGGTATCTCTCGAAGTAGGATGGAATTGAACACTAGGGTCCACGCGGGGCTACCCCTGTCAGAAGAAAGTCTAGGGGGGTAGACGATCCGAGGCCCGCGGATCAGGGTTCCGTAGGAAGAAGCGCTTCGGGGCATCGGAACACCTCCAAACCATGCATGTGACCCTAGCATGTGTAGTGAAGTGTGGTGGCATGCTCAAAACTCCTAAACCTGGTTACCAGGTGTGACCCCCTTCGTGAAAAAGACAAATTTTTGTGCCGAATTGGTAGGAAATGGGTCAGATATGAACTGCAGGTACATGATCTGATGCTCATGTTTTTTTGTAAAAATCATTTTTAGGGTGACAATTTGATGTTTCTTCAGAGTTCCAATATGCAAGTATAGGCAGGCTCAGCGCCGAACTAAGAATCTTCGTACTAGTCATTTTGACCGTAGTTGGGGGGTAAGAAATAAAAAAATATGCTTTGCCGTGTAGGTTGCATAAAGCACACGGCAAAGGCTTATCTTTGCCGTGTGTCTAACTGCAGCGGCACACGGCAAAGAACCACCGTCAGCCGCCGTTATGGTGGCTCGTCTAGGGGGCCGTGGGACCCACCTCTTTGCCGTGCGGTCGTCTTTGCCGTGTGCCTCGATTGGTCTTTGTCGTGCATGTTTCTTTGTCGTGTGCCTCGATAGGTCTTTGCCGTGCATCCTTTCTTTGTCGTGTGTCTCTTTTCATCTTTGCCGTGTATCCTTTGTTTGCCGTGTGTTTTTTTTAAATCTACCGTGTGTGTGCTCTTTGCCGTGTACTTCTAGAGCAGCTCACGGCACAGAACATCTTTGCCGTGTTCCCGCTCTTTTGGCACATGGCAAAGGACGGGGGCGCGCAGCGGGAGTTTTTCCCGTAGTGATACAATGAGTTTATTTGTACCCGTGAGCCAAATTAGATTTCCATTTCTAATGATGTTAATTTTATATTAATATTTTTTATATATTTTGAGTAATTCTTGATAAATACAGCGCACAAAACAAGGACGCCTATGAAACAGAGAGGGAGTATATTTTAGCCTACGTAAACAACTTATATTTAGGGACGAACCATGATACTTAAGTACTACACTAGTATGTGCATCAGTGCATGTAATCATTAACACGCATGGGGCAGCAGCAGCAGCAGCAGCCGATGGTGGTGCTTGGGCAGCAGCTGATGCAGGACCCAGCAATGGTCTGCCTCCTCGCTGTCGCGGTCGCCACCGGAATGCTGGTCATCCGCGCCGTGACCAGGAAGGACGGGAGAAAGCGGCTGCCGCCAAGCCCGAGGAGCCTGCCTGTGATCGGGCACCTCCACCTGGTGCGGCCGCCCGTGCACCGTACCTTCCACGACCTGGCGGCGCAGCTGGGCCCACTAATGCACATCCGGCTGGGTTCCAGTCACTGCGTGGTGGTTAGCTCGGCGGGCGTAGCCGGTGAGCTCATGCTCATCCGCAGCCACGAAGGGAAGTTCTCGGAGCGGCCGCTCACCGCGGTGGCACGCCAGTTTGCTTACGGCTCAGATGGCTTCGCGTTCGCACCCTACGGCCCGCACTGGCGCTTCATGAAGCGGCTGTGCATGTCGGAGCTCCTCGGGCCCAAAACCGTCGAGCAGCTCGCCCCCATCCGCCGAGCCGGCCTCGTGTCCTTGCTGAAGAGCGTTCTGTCGTCGGCGGAGGTGGTGGACCTTACCGCCGCGTTGATCCGGCTTTCCAACACGTCCATCATCACGATGATGGCGAGCACGGTACCCGGAAGCGTGACGGACAAGGCGCAAGCGCTTGTGAAGGCGGTGGCGGAGCTCCGCGGGGCCTTCAACGTCGAGGACTACATCGCTGTGTGCCGCGACTGGAACCTCCAGGGACTCGGCCGCCGGGCTGCCGACGTCCACCGCCGCTTCGACGCACTGCTCGAAGACATGATCAAGCACAAGGAGGAGGCCAGGCGGACGCGAGAGCCGGCGGAGAAGATGACGACAAGCAACAAGGACTTGCTCGACATCCTGCTGGACAAGATGGAGGACGACACTGAGGTTGCGGAGGTGAAGCTCACCAGGGAGAAGATCAAAGCCTTCGCCATTGTAAGATGATTCGTTTCAAAGCTTTCACGTCGACCGGACCAAAAGTTACTAGTTCATCTCGTGCGGATGTATGTAGGACATTGTGACGGCCGGCTCAGACACGTCGGCGGCGATGATCGAGTGGATGCTAGCTGAGTTGATGAACCACCCGGAGGCGCTCCACAAGGTGCGGGATGAGATCGACGCTGTCGTCGGCCACGAAAGGATCGCCGGCGAGGCCGACGTGGCGAGCCTGCCGTACCTTCAGGCGGTCTACAAGGAGACGCTGAGGCTGCGCCCGGCGGTGCCCATCGTGTACCGGCAGGCGACGGAGGAGATGGAGGTCGGCGGCGTGTTCACGGTGCCGGCGGGGACGGCGGTGTTCCTCAACGTGTGGTCCATCGGGCGCGACCCTGCCTTCTGGAACGCGCCGCTGGAGTTTCGGCCGGAGCGTTTCATGGCAGGCGGGGACCACGAGGCGGTGGATCTGCGCGGGCAGCACTTCCAATTCCTGCCGTTCGGGAGCGGCCGGCGTATCTGCGTCGGCATGGGGCTCGCGCTGCAGACCGTACCCGCCGTAGTGGCCGTGCTCGTGCAGTGTTTCGACTGGGCCCAAGACGGCGAGGCGACCATTGACATGGAGGAAGGCGACGGGCTGGTGTGCGCGCGCAAGCACCCGCTCTTGCTCCGCCCTTCGCCGCGCCTAAACCCCTTCCCGGCCCTCGTCTAGCCTAGCCTATTGCCGTCGGGAGGACTAGGCGTTAGCTTGTTTTTGCCACGTATGTACTCTATGATGTGGTATTGGTGATATCAAATCATATGAAATTTAAAATTTTACATGTTTGTTCGTGTATTAGCTGTGAGATATCACGTTTTATTTGATAGAAATTTTGAGGAAGTGACTACCCTTTTTTTGCGAGGAAGAAGACGATACCATTGATACTCCGTTCTTACAGAAAAGCCTAGAAAACAAGAAAAATTACAAAGAGGTCTTGCTGAGCTCCAACTTCGACGGCGACTAGAACGAGAGGATCGACAACAGCCCCATGGCAGCCGGGAAGTCCCCACTCACTGCCCCCGGTAGGGGTAACGCCCTAACCCTTCGTCTCCGTCGCGAAGCACCACGTCATCTTCTTCACCTTCTTCACATCGCCGATCCGGTGCCATGCCAAATCGGACCGAGGAACTCCACACCGCATGAATCCACAGATCCGCGGGCACGGAACACGTAGGCGCACCGGCACAGAGCTCCGCCGTCGGAGGGGTCGCACACCTGCACCAAAAGCCACAACGGCGATGCCGCCGCCTCCACAGCGCCGCCCGCGGCAAACCCACCCGACCCTACACTATATACTACCGCGAAACGGGGATCCCCCGCCCTCCCGCCGAAGTGACTACCCTTTATCCAAATTATATCATTTTAAGACTTATTTTGCCTATTACCTGAGCCCAAAAGTTTTTCCCATATGTGTCTAAAACCAATGAAACATATGGCCCTTCTCCAGACGTTGTACACACTATAATGTGCTATATTTGAAAATAGGCCAAAAATGAAGGATTTCAGTAAGAATAAATGGATATATAGTGAAATAGATGGTGTTTTAGCAGGATCTATTATGTTTAACAATCAAGATTTGCATCATATGTCCGCCCCTCATCATATACTCGGTTACAGTGCCACAATATCTCGTGCAGAGGAAACAAAATCGCCCCGTTCCTCCTGTCGCCTCCTCCAAGGTGACCGGGGGAGGGGGGGATCCCTATACCTCCCCGCCATGGCCGCCTCCCATCTCTGTTGCTCCCTCCCCTCGTCGACCCCCCCCCCCCCCCCCCCCCCCCGCCGCCCCCGGAGGCCGTTGCCGGTGAAGGGGCGGTGGGGATTTAGTGCCCCTCGGCTCCAAGCATGGTGGTTAGGAGGGAAGCCACCAGTTGGGTATCAGGGGCTCTAGATCTCGAGGCGGCAGCCTCCAGTGGTGTGGCGATGCTGTCTTGGCGGCGAGCAGCGTGCGCGGGTGCAAGTCTTTCTCCTCGGTTGTGTGGGCAGCGAGGAGGCGGTGGGTGTTGGCCATGGTGCGGGGGCCACGGCGTCAGTTCCCAGCCAGATTTGAAGATCGATGCTCCAGGTGGTCTCCGGCTGTCAGATATACTGCCGGGTCTGGTGCTGGAGGTGGTGTGAGAACCGGGAGTGGGGATAAAAACGGAGTGGAAACAAACGGAACTGAGTGGTGCCACATTTGTTTTCATATTTTTTTGCGGAAGCAGAAACGAATACAGAAACCTCGAAAACAAAAACAGAAGTAGATATTGTGAGAAGCAGATACAGACCGAATACGGTGAAGACGCGGAACAGTGCAGATTTTACCCGGAACGAAGAGAACCCTGGAATCATGCAACAAATCTCAAGCATTCTAGAAATCAACAAAATTGTTCCATAGTTATATATAGCATGGTGCTAGGTTTACAAGGGAATGAGGGAATGATCATTTTGTGAAAACCTCCTCGAATGCATTAAGGAATTACATAGTCTCTAGTACTAGGATGAGCAGCTTTGCAAGTTTGGCTTGACAAGGTCATGTTTTCTATCGGTTGGATTTGACCATGCACATCAACCCTAAAACGGAAATTCCATATGAGACGGAAACGGAAATTCCATTTTCGTGTATGTTCCACCGGAAAACACTGTTCCGTTTTTTTTCCGTTTCCCTCAAAAAATTCCAGTTTCTGTTTCCGTTTTGTTAAATTCCGTTTCCGTTTCCATATTTTTATTCCATTTTTATTTTTTCATAGAAAAGTCGAAAAGTTTTTGCTCCACTTTCATCCCTAACCGGGAGAAATCCCTGATTGGAGGTGCCAGCCGCGACGATGGTGACACACATGGGTGTTGCGTTCTTCCTTGGAGGCGCCATTGAGGTACCTCGCCCCCTCCCTCCCCAGCTTGATACCTGGAAGAAATCCCAAACCACTTGGTTTGGGCGACAGCGGCGCTCTAGGCACAGTTTCCTCGCTGAAGTTGCCGCCTTGGGTGAGTTGGGGTGTGGGTTTGTGTTGTTTAGCGGATGGTGTCAGCGCCGTGGTCAGAGCGGTGACGACGGTGCCGAGTGATGGGTATAGGTCCTACAATTCACTTGGTTGCTTTTTTTTCATGATGGGTATAGGTCCTACAATTCACTCGTTTACTCCCACTAACCAAAAAAATAGCGTGCTTTTTTTTAGAGCGTATCTTAATTTTATAGAAGGAAGAGCTTAAAATTTACAAGGTAGGATCACTTGTTTTATGGTGATTGCGCACATTGTTGAATACCCATGTCGTTTCGATTAGCGCGTATCCAACATTGCACACCAAGCCATCGAACCCTCTCCTCTTGTTTGCTCCAAAACTGCATCTCTTTGACATCCACCAGTTCTGAATGGTGGCCTATAGTTCAGTTTGACGGCCTCATTCCAGCGGTACCAAACCTCTCTGGCCAGGACGCATTGGATGATGATGTGTTCAGCTGTGTCTTCTTCCTGCAAGCACACGAAGCAGCTGGATGATCGATTTTGTAGTCCATGCCTGAAGCGATCGATCCGCCGTCCATATTCTGTCTTGTGATGACAGCCACGTGAACACTTTGCTCTTGGGCGTTGCCATATTTCTTCAGATCGGCTCGTGCAGCTTACAGCTCTCCCGTCCTTGGGAAAGCATCTTATAGGTTGATCTGGCCGAGTATGCGCAGTCAGTTGACCACGACCAGCTGAAGTTATCCGGCCTCTCCAAGTCCCTCTCCACTCCATTGATGGCCAACCATAGTGTCATGCATGAACGAGGCGTTTCGGCACCCGGGAGCATACGCTCCCGGTTTTTAATTGAATTTTAAATGCAAGTTCAAATATAAAAGTTAAATTAACAAAAAATTCCACGCATACATCTTGACATTCTATATGCTCACAAAAGCGTTTCATGGAAAACCGATATGTTTTGTGTCGTGTGTGAAAAATACAAAATTCGTAGCTAAAAATACGGGCAACGAGACATTTATTTATATTTTTCATACAGGACACAACAAAAATCGTTTTTCCGTGAAACTTGTTGTGCACAAATATAATGTCGAGATGTATGCGCCAAATTTTTGTTGACATCTTAATATATTTTTTCAGGTAGCAGGAGCATATGCACCCCAATCAAAAGTGGATTTTCGTACCTCTATTAGGAATAACACAAAGGTTATGATGTTTTAGCGCAATATAGTATGCTATTTATTAAATAGTATCATAGCGAGTAAAATTGCGAAAATTTCGCATGGACTCTTTAAATACGCTATAGCACGCTAAATAGCTCAATTTTTTCCTTGTCTGAAACTCTTTGCCGAGTTTCTTTCGGTTAACAATGGCAGAGTCAACGTGGTTCCTATTGGGTTTTTTGTTTCAAAGGGAACATATTGGGCTTGTGGGCTGCCCTCTGATTCATGTATTTCTTGTTCCTATTGGGCTTTTGGTGCTATGCAAGATCATTTTCTTTATTCAACACACAATGATGAGTGCATATGGAAGGTCTATGTGCCTATTCTCAGGTTTGTTGAAGCAAGCATGTCTGGGTAACTTACTGACATTTTTTTTGCAATGATCCGAATCTATTCAATGAATTTACGAGAAGTACAAAATATCCAAAACATAATAAAAATTATATCGAATTCTTTGAACCACCTAACGACCACTATTGTCGCCAGAGCGAGCCGCCGATGCGCCGCCGTCATCGCTCCCTTACTGAAGCCGGCCTGACGTTGTCGATGATAGTTGGAAAGTCTTCGTGCACGTGTCCCTAAGAACCAGCGCACGAGAGCCGAAGTTGTCGTCATTAAACCCTTGAATTGATTTGAATCTTCTAACACAGAACGTCTAACACACGTAGACTGCACGAGATCCATCAACACACGTAGACTGGACGAGATCCATCACTCCATGAAAGCGGCGACCAGACGAATCACTCCCATCCTCAACGCCACCGGCGAAATCGCGGCCGACGAGGTGGATGAGGAGGCGGATGTACCTTATTCTTGTCCCGTATAACGTCATCATAGCCACCATAACAGCAATGCTGGTTGACCCAAACTTTAGGGACCCTTCTACATCGCCGAGCGTAGGTCCGAGGTCCCCACCTCCTCCCGTCCCCAGAGCGGCAAGTAGGGAAGACAGGCACCCGTCGATTCCCGATCGTAGATGACAAGGACAAGGCTAATGGCAGCGTAGCCGTCGCCTCTGTTTCTTCCTTTCACGGGAGGCTGCTGGGCGTGCGTGTAATTTACTGACCATTTGCAAAACAAGGTCATTTTCCAACCAATCTATTATTTCTTTTCCTTCACATGGTAATCCAGTAGTACCCAAGATTATTTTCATTGAGAAATGAAAGGCTGAACATCGCAATCCAGTAGTACCGATTGTTGGATATTGGATTGTTTGAACACTTATCTGGTTTCCTCCCCGGCAAGTACCTACATTTTTAATACCTTCTAACCGTGAGGAGTAATGTCGTGCCGATCCTGGATGACGTCATTCAAGGATAGTGAATTAAAGAGACACAGGCTGGGAGAAGATCGCTGTGAGTAAGCAGGGACCAGAAGCATGACAGAAGCTGAAGGCACATGAAGCAATCAAGTTACAAAGTTTCCCAAGATTTATAGGGAACATTACGGGTCTATCGGGGCCTGTAGGGGTATTGCTTTAAAGAACAAGCTGCCAATAGCATGTCCTGCTGATAATTTTTCTTCTTACAATGAACACTCTTAAATAATATCCGTCCGTTTCAAAATATAAGATGTTTTATCTTCTGTGAAATGCATGTATAGAGGTTTTTAGTGTGTAAGTTTGGAATGAACCTATACATAAAAGATATCTAAATACATTTGTTTCATAAAAACTAAAACATCTTGTATTTTGAAACGGAGAGAGTATGTCATGAGAGCATCTCTAGCAAACCCCGGAGACCGGGAACCTAGGAAGGTGGATTGGGTACCTTAAACCCTTTTTATGATATAGCGTGGGTAGCGTTAGAACATATATACAAAAATTAGTACTCCTACTGCGACCTGTCTTCTCTCCTCTGACTTCTTGTTCTTCCTAGTGTTCTCCCAACTTGGCTTCGCCTGACCTCTCATCCCGAGACAAATCAGGCAGACCATCTGGCAAGGGTAGGTGGCGCTATAGCTATCTAGCTTGGGCTCATTTCAAACTTCAAAGCGAGCAAGCACCAACAACTATCTAGATTGAGCGCAGTTCAAAACTGTGCATGCAAGCTCGCGAGCATCTTGCAGCCGCGCCGACTCCTCTGGCCGACCATCTAGCACTAGAACCATAGATTGACCAGAGAAACCGAAAATCGATTATGGGCATACACCGGAGTCGGGCCTTCTCGGCCGCCAAATCGACTGGTGTCGTCGAGAGTTAAGTTCTTTGTCTGATTGGCCTGCTAGGACCGTTGCTTTTTTTTAATGGACCGTTGCTGGACCTCAGAGCGTCTTGTGAGGCAAGGGTTGGCGCACCCCCGTGCTGCTCCCTATGAGACCAGTAGGAGGAGATGATGATCCATCTCCTTATAGGTTGCCCCTTTTACAAGGCCATCTAGCACGAGATGCTCTCTTGGACGCGTCTTGCGTAAGGGAACATCATAGCTCATCATGCTGACGTCATGGTGGATCTAGAAGCAGTGGAATTCCATCGTCCTATCATGTCTAACCTTCTCAGCATGATTCGATCAGAGGCTTGTTTCTGGGCTGCTACTGGTGCGGTTGGCCTCCGGACACTTCTCCCCGCAGCCTCGTGGTCCTAGCGGGTTGAGTTATAGGATGTTGGCTCTTCTGAGCCGGTGTATATACTCTACAGAACTCCATTTTTCTATCAATGAATCAAAATGCAAGGGTGTAGCACCCCGATAAAACCACTACTAGAAAATCACGTGTGTTTTTATTTTGTGCATCATCATGATCACATGCTCATATCATCATGCCATATTGCATTTGAGCATCGTCATGTCATCATGCATATGTTTGGCTAAAACTATTTTCTAAAAGCCTAGTTTCTTTTCTAGTTACTCCCCCGTCTTTGTTTCAAACTAAAACCCGGTTTCTTCCAGATATTTGGTTCGCCTAAAAACCTATTTACAACTGTTTAGTTTAAACAAAATAAAACAAAAAAAATAAAACATATTTTTTTATAAATCCCCGGGGAGACAGTCCAGCCGGTCAGACCAAAGGCCAACCGGACCAGACTGCCTACTACCCGGGCCTTCTAAAACCCGACCTAACCTAAGCTATGTAGTCTAAACCTAGACCCAAACCTCTACCTAACAAACCACCCAACACCCCGTCCCTGCCGCCGCCACACGCTGGCAGCAGCATGCGAACCACCCAGCCCCGCTCGGCCTTGCGTCACGCACGCCAGCGCCCGCGCCTAGCATCCCCGCGCGTAGTACACCCTGGCCCACCCGCTACCGTGCAACGCACGCGAGCAACATGTATATAGCCCCACACCCTTGCCCTGTCACGCACACCCACCCCGCGTCGCACATCCACGACCAAGGCCCCACCCCGTCTGCCTCGCACATTGCCCCGCACGGGAACCCGCCTCGACACGCTCCTTGTCTCTCCCTTCCCCGAGCCTGGCCCCACCACTTGCCCCGCAATCGCCGCTCGCGACCAGTCCCTCCCTCGCGTCTCCCTCCTTCCACTGCAGACCACGGCGCCGCCATAGCTCGATCCGCCGCCAGGAGCTCCGCCGCGGGCGCCCTTTCTCCCGGTCCCCTCGCTGCCTCAAGCTCGCCAACCGCTACGGCACGCTCATCCCCGCAGCATCGCCGGCCGCCGTGTTCGCGTCCTCTCTGCGGTCCTTTTCCCTAGCGCCGCGTCGTCCTCCATCTGGGTCGCCCGCGCCCTTGCAGGTCACCCCGCCAGCTCCCATTCGAGCTCGTCGGACTTCTCACAGTCACCGCCTCCTCAAGCTTTGGCACCCCAGCCCCCTCCTCGAGTTCCTGTCCATGTCGCCGCCGGACGCCGTCTCCCTCCCCGTCCATGACCTTCGAGTCCGGCAGCAGCGCCGCCAAGTCTGCCATCCGCTCGAGGCGCGTGTGCTCCGCCATCCTCGAGCTCGGCACAAACCTCTCCTGCTCAGCGTCGGACGCATCTGGGACCCCACCTGCGCCTCCTGCTCTCTGTTCCTCGTCGGGACGCCTCGTCGAGCTCGCCCATGACCGTCCTCCTCCGAGTTCCTCTTGGACAAGTTCTGCATACCGTCGGTCTCCGTCGTCCATCCTGCTAGCAGTACAACTCAAGTTCAGCAGTAGCACTAGGTGAGGGTGGTGGATGTGATGTGCTGGTGTGATACTGTCCGTTGATGTTCATGGAGTTGTCTTGTGGATTGACTCCTATCGGTGCCATTATTGTGGTATCAGAAAGGATGTGGTGTGGTGGTGATACTTTTGTACGATTGCAGACGGCTCTTGAGGAATAACAAGAGGTGACCATGTTCTCATCTTCAACTCGAAGACTGCCGCCACAACAGAAGTCGGGGATGATAAGTTCGACATCCACCCAGACAAACCCCAGGAACCACCGACGCTTGGACCCGAGAGAACCACGCCAGGACCCCGGAACACCAAGATCGCCTTCACGGATCCGAAGGCCGTTGCCTCGAAGACCGACCCCGTCAAACCCTCGGAACCCCCAAGGTCGCCGAACCCTCTGAGCCCCCCCAAGATCTTCGATCCGGGATGTGTGACCCCGATCCGATCCCTCTATTTTATAAATTGCCATTCACATACTTGTTGCATATAAATTGTTCATAATCGCATACATATTCATGTGTTTGGGGTATTTTGTCGACTCACCTGATAATTAAATATCGAGACTATATGCGAGCTTTTCTAGGCTTATATTGGCTCCATTTAAATTTGTGTAGTGAACCGATGCCATGTTTTGTCTTGTTAAGACAACATTTAAACTGCGGGGTAACTAAACAACATGAACCATCTAATTAATTATCAGGACCCCGGTTCCGCTTAATATTGCCTAGTTGCATCGCATCTTTACCCTATCATACATCAGACGTGCAACATGCCAGATCTTCTGCCGTAGTATTATATAGTGCATCCGGTGTTTCTTTTAGTACTTTGGTTCTTCGCGGATTAGACCGTTGAGTGGATGCGAGTATCGACAAGTTCTTCAGATAATGAACCTTCGGCAGTGCTTCCTAGGCGAGCAATCTCCCCCTTTATACCTATTTTGTGTTTATAGTCTTTACTTCCTCATGTTGCTCTATTGCTATCCTTGTTGCGATGCTTTAGTTTCCATGCACCATTTATATTCCTTGCAGCCTTTATATTGCCTATCCTTGTTGCGATGCTTTAGTTTTTGTGCACCATTTATATTCCTTGTAGCCTCTATATTGCCTTGGACACATCCTATTGCTTGTTGTTTGATAGATAGTTGGCATTGCGAGTCGTAGTTGCTTGCTCAGGTGCTGCTTCACGTCATTGTTGTTCCACCGTTGTTGGAAGGTTGGCACATGCTTAATGGTGGAGATAATCATGACTTTAATTTCAACTGATAATTAAAATGCTGGGAATAGATATAACTAATGCAGAGGCACATGTGGGCAATAGCTAATATTTGGTTCTTCCACGCTCACTTGTGTCCCGTAGGCCCCGAGTACTTGATACATGTTCCTTGAATATTCGCACTATCCACATACATGAGACTCTATAAATCCCCCTTTGCCTGAGCTTGATTTACACTTTATTTCTTGGGGCCACAAACTAGTTTGGGGCTTTATCACTATCTTGTATTTATGCCATGCTTTACTGATTTATTTATGATTGTGCGTGGAACACCTGTACTGTTTTGGAACGTGGAATGTTTTCACGGTATCGACAAGCCCAGTCATACTTTCGGGTTCCCAGTGGTTTACAGCCATTGACACAAACCCTGGGTCCGTCTCGGAGCCAGCCAACTTCGTTGCGGGTAGCTTAGTGGGGTGCCCCCTGAAATGATTTATGAATCCTGTGAATGCTTTGTCGTGAGGCCTCTTTGCGTTTTATTTGGTTCTTCCCGAGGTTGATCATGTGTGTTGCTATTTGTGCACCCTGTAGGGTAAAACTTTCTGAAAACCGTGTCTGTAGTTATGGACGACTTGGAGCACAGTATCTCGATCATAGATAATTATAACTAAAGTAGTGCTATAAATTTGACTTTGGAATGACTAGTAATCAGCTACACTATGATGGAATGAGTAAATAAAAGTGCCAACAACTCCTGGATTTGGATGTCTCCTGCTAATGGTATCTGACTAGTAAATATTGCAACTACAACGGAATGGTTAACTAAAACTACCCACTGTTTATGATATTAGGATGACTCATGCTATCTATATTTGACTAGTAAGTGTTGCAACTATAATGGAATGAATAAAGCTGCCAACTGAGTGAGTTCCTTTGTTTGACTTCCTCGTTTGGTCTCGAGGGGGAAATACCAGGATGGGTATGATTGGTGTTAGTATCAGGTTGGTCCTGAATAGGTCTCTCTTATCCCTCTCTAATAGATGATAGTTGTATCGAGCCTCTATTGGTTGTTTAGTGCATGCTTCGCTGCCAGTTTAGTCCACCATACCTATGTAGGCGAGAGCCGCCGAATTCTAGCCTCGCCGTGTACTGGCCTCAGTACTAACCGCTCCCCTTTTTCCTTTGCCCTTTGTCGGCACGCATTTTGTTTAACAGGTATGAGTTCGACGTCGTTAGCAGGGTTACCCTTCTGGCTTGGCCTGGGCCGGGTTATGGACGCCATTGGTTATTCTTCAGGGCTCTTAGCCCCATTTGCATCTTATCTGTACTCGGATGTTGTATCGTTTTCAAGGTGATTTGGATCTTTGTATTATATATTTATATTCTTGACTCATGGAGTCGTTGCTGTATATATATGTTCTGTGGGTTCCATCATGGACTAATGTGTAATGATATTACTTTGTTTTCCACCTGCACGTAAGTGCCTGGTGGACATCTTTGAATCGTTTCTATGTGAGTTTGGCGGAAATCGCTGAAACTTGCATAGGGCCGATTCGAGGTTGTTACAAAGTGGTATCAGAGCTCAGAAGTTACGATATCCCACTGGTCCAGCCTGTAGGATAACCTAGATAACGGATGAAGTAGAGTGTCAAAACTATTTTGCAAAATCGGTTGGATAGGTCTAAGTAGGTCTGTTTTTACTCCTTACCCCTATGCCATTCTCCTCTTACCCCTGCGTGTTTTGAATGTACTCTTATCTTTTCTTCAAGTTCAGGATTTCTTGTGGTTGGGTTTCCGTCGAACCTTCAGGGTTTCGCTTCCTCTCTTTTATAACTGTGGTGCTACAATCATCGAATCTACATCTCGTTTGTTGTAACTTCATCCTATATTTTTGTCCTTGGACTCTTTATCTGTATATGCACCTTGACGGATGTCCGTATCGTTGAAAAACATTATGAGAAGGATGAGCATTGGTGAAGTTGGAGTATACCTTGAGCATGTGTTGTTCATGCCAATGGAACCATCGCGGAACCTAATCATTGTGTTCTTTCATATGATTTCCTTTGTATCCCCCGGTGTTTTTCAAAGCGACGACATCATCTACGTCAGAAGTGCCTACATCAATCCTTTGTTTCCGAACACCGCTTGTAAAGATCTTCAGTCTGGATTCTGAGAGTTGGTTGCACGATTCTTTTGTTCATGTACAGAGTAATGCTTTGAGTGCGGGATGGAGTAGCTACCCTACCACTACTCTTATCATTCGATCTTCTACATTGAATGGTGGATCGATGTAATCTTACTCCTTCCATGGAAGTTAGAGGTGGCCTTACATTCCGATACCTTTATCTTCATCTTTGTTTCTCCGGAGTGTTTTCTCGACGGACGTGAGCAACGACCCCTTGTTGGTGGTGTCGCTGAATTCAAGATGGAGCAAGAATCGTTGTTAGTGGTGTTGCAATGATCTACACGAAGCGAGTAGACTCAGACCATCGGCCTCCTTCCTTGTACCATGAGACAGATCTCGAGGGCGATATCAATTGTTAGTGGTGTCGAATTGTAGCACCCTGGTAAAACCACTACTAGAAAATCGCGTTTGTTTTTATTTTGTGCATCATCATGATCACATTCTCATATCATCATGCCACATTGCATTTGAGCATCGTCATGTCATCATGCATATGTTTGGCTAAAACTACTAAAAGCCTAGTTTCTTTTCTAATTACTCCCCCGTCTTTGTTTCAAACTAAAACCCTGGTCTCTTCCGGATATTTGGTTCGCCTAAAAACCTATTTACAAATGTTTTGTTTAAACAAAATAAAATAAATAAAACGTGTTTTTTTATAAATCCACGGGGAGGCAGTCAAGCTGGTCAGGCCAAAGGCCCAGCCGGGCCAGACTACCTACTACCCGGCCCGTCTAAAGCCTGACCTAACCTAAGCTATCTAGTCTAAACCTAGACCCAAAACTCTACCTAACCAACCACCCAAAACCCCGTCCCTGCCGCCACACGCTGGCAGCAGCATGCGAACCACCCAGCCCTGCTCGGCCTTGCGTCACGCATGCCAGCGCCCGTGCCTAGCATCCCCGCGCATGGTACACCCTGGCCCACCCGCTACCGTGCAATGCACGCGAGCAACATGTATATCGCCCCGCACCCTTGCCCTGTCACGGACACCCACCCTGCATCGCACGTCCACGACCAGGGCCCCACCCCGTCTGCCTCGCACATTGCCCCGCACGGGAACCCACCTCGACCCGCTCCCTCTCTCTCTCCCCTCCACGAGCCTGCCCCCACCACTCGCCTCGCAATCGCCGCTCGCTGATACATTGCAAATGTATCTATAATTTTTGATGTTCCATGCTTGGTTTTATCCACTTTCTTGTGTTTTGTTCCAACTTTTCATATGATTTCTTGGACTAACCTATTAACAAGAGCCACAGTGCCAGCTGCCTGTTTTCTGCTGTTTCTGGTTCTAGGAAAGTTAGAAAATGAATATTCTCGGAATTGGACGGGACAAAAGCCAAAGTGCCTATTTTTCTGGAAGTCATCAAGTTCCAGAATACGAGACGGAGAAGGGCCAGAGCCCGGCCACACCACCTGGCCATGCGGCCCGGCTGGGCCCGCGCTAGGGGGTGGTGTGGTGGCCCCTGGCACCCCTCGGTCTCCCCTTCCGCCTATAAGATGCCCTCAGGACGAAAACCCTAGGTGCCCGGTCAAAAATCCACGAAAGAGTCTGTAGCCACCGTCATCTCCATCCCTAAATCAGGAGGGATCTAAAGCTCTTCCTGGCACCCTGCCGGAGAGGGGAATTCACCCTGGAGGCCTTCTTCATCACCATGCAAGCCTCCGGTGTGATGCGTGAGTAGTTCATCCTTGGACTACGGATCCATGTAGTAGATAGATGGCTGGTTCTCCTCCTTTGTGCTTTCATGTCTAGATCTTGTGAGCTCCGTTCATGATCAAGATCATCTATTTATAATTCTGCATGTTGTGTTTGCGGGGATCCGATGGATATTGAGATGCTATTTCAGATTGATTATTGATTCCATCATATATTTGTTATTTGTGATCTTGCATGCTTTCCGTTGTTAGTAGCTATCTTGGCCAAGTAGATGATAGCAACTCCAAGAGTTAGTATTTATGCTCGATAGTGGGTTCATGCCTCTGGTAATCTGGGGAAGTGACAAAAATCTCTAAGGTACTAGATGTGCTGTTGCTACTAGGGAGAAAACAACAATCCTTTGTTCATAGAACAATCGTATTGTTTAATTTACACGTAGTTCGTAAAGCAATAATCTGTTGCTTGCAACTTAATACTAGAGGGGGTTCGGATGATAACCTGAAGGTGGATTATGAGTCATAGATGCAGTTGGATGGTGGTCTATGTATAATGTTGTAATGCCCAATCAAGTCTCAAAGGAGTCAAGATGATTAGTATATGCATGTATTGCTTTCTCGATGTTTGTCAATTGCCCCGCTGTAATTTGTTCACCTAGCATTTTATCTATCTAAGGAGAGACACCTCTAGTGAACTATGGATCCCGGTCCTTTTCTTTTACATACAATCTATAAAATGTTTACTGTTTTTTGTTTACTTTCTGCAAACTATTACTTCCTTCCATTCGATACGTTTAATCCTTTGTTTTCCGCAAAACACGGTGAGATTGACAACCTCATCGCAAGTTGGGGACAAAGTTCTGTGGTTGTGTTGTGCAGGTCTCCACGTTGCTACTAGCACCGGTAGTGCGCCCTGCCAAGGCTCAGCTAGCAACACCTTTGGGGTGTTTCCTTGCTCCTACTAGTTCGATTAAACCTTGGTTTCATAACTGAGGGAAACTTGCTGTTGTGCTCATCATACCTTCCTCTTGGGGTTTCCAACAAGCTCTACATCATCATTGCTCTAGCATTTTTCTGGGCGCCATACTCAGAGCCATCAAGCATTTTTCTGGCGCCGTTGCCGGGGAGTCAAGGACATCTTCACAAGGGGAGTCCCTCATAACCAATCTCTTTACTTTGTTGTTTTTGTTTTGCTTAGTTTCTTTTTGCTTTGTTTGCTTGTTTCTTTATCAAAAAACAAAAAAAATTATTTTTACTAGTTTGCTTTCTTCTTTGAAAACCCAAAAAATGACTACTCTTGAAAACACTAAGTTGTGTGACTCCACTAGCACCAACAACAATGATTTTATGAGCACACCTATTGCTCCACCTGTGCCTGAAGATACTTTCTTTAAGATAAAACCTGCTTTGTTCAATCTTGTTATGAGAGAACAATTTTCTGCTATTGGTAATAAAGATGCTGCTTCCCATCTAAATAACTTTGTTGAACTTTGTGAGATGCAAAAGCATAGGGATATAGATGGTGATATTATTAAGCTGAAATTGTTTCCTTTCTCTTTGAGAGGAAAAGCTAAAGAATGGTTGAATTCCTTAACTAGGAATAGTATTGATTCTTGGACTAAGTGCAAAGATGCTTTTATTGGAAAATACTATCCTCCTGCTAAGATTATATCCATGAGAAGTGAAATAATGAAGTTTAAACAACTTGATAATGAGCATATTGCTGAAGCTTGGGAAAGAATGAAATCTTGGTAAAGAATTGTCCCACTCATGGACTGACTGCTTGGATGATCATCCAAAAATTTTATGCAGGATTGAACTATTCTTCAAGGAACCTATTGGATTCTGCTGCTGGAGGTACCTTTATGACCATCACTTTGGGTGCTACAACAAAACTTTTGGACAATATGATGGTTAATTATTCTGAATGGCATACCGAGAGAGATCCACAAGGTAGGAAGGTAAATTCTGTTGAGGAAACCTCCTCCTTGAGTGATAAGATTAATATTATTATGTCTATGCTTGTTAATGGGAAAACCCATATTGATCCAAATAATGTTCCTTTGGCTTCTTTAGTTTCTCAAGAAGAGCAAGTTGATGTGAACTTCATAAGAAATAACAATTTTGGCAACAATGCTTATGGTAACAACAATTATAGGCCCTACCCTCCTAATAATACTTATGGCTATAATGGTAAACCTGGATTACCTAGTGAAGGAAGAATTTTAGAAGTTGAAAGAGCCACTAAAAACTTCATGCAAATGCAATATGAGAAAAATAAACTATTTACTAAAACTATGGAGGAATAATCTATCATTTTAAAGAACATTAGCCATCAACTTGAGAGTCTAAATAGGGAAATTCATAGTTTACAATTGAAACTCTC
Organism: Avena sativa; assembly: GCA_916181665.1. Lineage (NCBI taxonomy): Eukaryota > Viridiplantae > Streptophyta > Magnoliopsida > Poales > Poaceae > Avena > Avena sativa. The sequence continues at coordinate 36,956,013 of OV702290.1, forward strand.
TAATGCTGAAAGAAATATATCATCTTTGTTTGAAGCTCAATCTTCATTGATTAATAAAATGGCTGCTAAACCTAAAACTAATGATAATCCCTTTGCAGCTACTAATGCTATACAAGTAAGAATTGATGAAAATGTTAGACTATTAGCTGAATTACATGCTAAGTGGGAAAGAGAAGATGAAATTGCTAGAAACATTAGTGTTTCTACTATCACTACCATTAGTGTTGTTGGGGGGATACCCCCGGGTAGGGTCACGCCGGGGTATAAAGGCCGAGTTAGTCGAGGTACGGCAAGGTCAAAGAAAGTGTTGACCGAGTCACCTTAAGGCATGCCGAATCACGGAGTAACCCGGACCAGAGGATGTCCGCCTAACTGAGTCCCGGCCGACCTATGTCTTATGCCGGTAGGATGAATCTAACTTGTATGCAGGAACATGTGTAGCCGGATTAACCAGGCATGATCCGGGTTATATCAAGCTTGCAAGAGAAGGAAGGAATCTCGCTGGTCAAAAGGAGGTCACTGCACGCTGGAGCGTGAGCGAAGCGGACAGAGGATAGGACCACCGAGGCGTGGCCGACAAAGGTGACGTCGCCTGTGTCGGAGGACGCTGGCGCCGCAGAGGCTCATGTAGCCTCTGCATGGCTTACGACGGGGAAAAGTGACCCGGTCGGTTTACTATTTTGGGAAGAGGCATATTCCTTGGAATATGCCTCCACATATGCCCTAGTTGAAGACCTAGCCACCCCTATATAAGGAGGGCTAGGGCCTCTGTAGAAAGGGTTGGTCTCTGGTTGATCTCTAGTGAGTTAAGTTTTACTTGGTTAGTGCTTGGTTCCTGAGAGCTAGCTAGTGGTGAGAGTAAGAGAGTTCCTTCTTCCTCCTCTCCCCAGTATAGCTCAAGGAGCATTTGTAACCTTGGAAACCAATTGAATACAAGGCATATGTGTGTGGAATCACCACATTATCCCTCCCTGGATTCCTCTAGTGCATATTGTCCCCACCTTTAGCCTATCCATGGCATCTGCCGTGACACCACCACGACAGTTGGCGCCCATCGTGGGGCTAGCGGCGCTAGTAGGAGTGAAGATCCGGACGGAAACTTCATCGGCACCGGCGAACGCGTCGTCTCTGGGCTAGTTCAGCGCTTTGGAGCGCTGGATTTCGTCAGCGACATTGCTGGCTGCTTCGGCAAGCAACCTCTTCCGCGCAACGGCCTCTTCGTCAAGCTTGGCGCGCACAAGATCTACGTCGCTATCGATGTGTCGTGCATTCATGCGCGGCATGTCATCGAGGGAGGCGAGCCACCCCTTAGCGTGGCTCGTGGGGCGCGTATCACTCGCTCCCCTTACCGCGCCGAGGTGATGATGATCGTGCACGGCGCTGGCGCGAGCAAGGATCCGGCACCAGATCCGGAGGTAACACCCAAGGCACCAAGGAAAATTAGAGGTCCTCCACTAGAGAGGCCAGAGAACGTGCTGCAACAGGCGATAGATAGCTTGGCGAGCCCCGTAGCAGGAGTGGTAGATCCGGCTCAGGCACAGGCCGAGTTAGAGGAGACTAGGCAGAAAATACTAGAGGGTGCAAGATAGCCGCGGCTCAGCAGTCGTTGAACATGACACTGCGTGAGTATGCAAAGGAAAATAAGGTTGATGCTGTAAAAGTGAAGGGGAGAAACCTCATGAGTGAAATGAACAAAGAGGGTGATACTAGGATTGAGGAATCAGAGAACTGTCTTTCCGTGGGGCTGCCGAAGTACAGTACCCTGGCAAAGAACCTCAGAGCAGCAGATGTAGCTGTGTCCGAGTTAGAGGGTTTGACGGGTGAAGCCCGTCAGAAACAGCAGGAAAGGGTCAATGAGTTAGTTCGGATTGCAGACAGACAGAATGAGGAATTGCTCCGGGCTAACCCAGAAAGAGCTGGGGCCTCCAAGATCGTTTATTCGGCAGAGGGTAACCCAGAGAAATCTGCTAGAGCTGCATCATCTCCTCATGGTGGTCCTAGGAGAGAAGAGGTAGTAACCTCGGCTAGGAGGAACAAACAGATAGTCCCATATGACCCGGCAAGGGCAGGGAAAGGAAAAGCAGTGCAGGGAAATGAGGATCGACGAAGTGTGAGTCGAGGTGAAGCTGGCCGAGGTAACCGCGACCAAGGCAATGCTGGTCAAGGGAATGCTGTGAACGGCAATGCCGGACAGCGCAACTCGACGGGTGTAGGGCAACCGCAGCAGCAGAATATACCACGGCAAGAGCGCAGTGCCGACCAAGGTATGCAACAGAGAGCAGCTCCACAAGAGCAATATAGATATAATGATGGTTATTCGGAAATGGTGAACGCTGGGTATCCTAGGCCAGACTATCATGTGATAGGGTCGAGATTGGGAAGTAGGAACTTGATGCCTGACGACGCCAGGTTAAAACTGTATCGGCTTTATAGGTCGGAGCAAATTGAGTGTCTGATGACCCACAAGTATAGGGGGTGTATCACAGTATTTTCGAGGGAAGTGAAACCCAATTTATCGATTCGAGACAAGGGGAGCCAAAGAATATTTATAAGCCTTAACAACTGAGTTGTCAATTCAGCTTCACCTGGAAACAATCTTGCTCACAACAGTTTATCAGTAGTAACAATTTTGTAGTAGGAATAGTAAAGTAACAGCAGTAGTAAAGCAAAGACAGTAGTAACAAAAGCAGTAAACAGTGGGATTCGAGTGCGTAGGCATAGGGATAGATGGACGGGCGTTGCATGGACAAGACAATTCACATAACAATCAGAACATAGGGCAATTGCAGATAAATAAGATAAAGCATTCAAGTACTAGACAATCCTAGGCATGTGTTCCATATATAGTCATACGTGTTCGCAATGAGAACTTGCACAACATCTTTTGTCCTGCCAGCCCGTTTGCAGCGGGGCCTCTAAGGAACTACTGGCAATTAAGGTGCTCCTTTTAATAGAGCACCGGAGCAAAGCATTAACACTCCGTGAACACATGTGATCCTCACATCAAAGCCTTTCCCTTTCGGTTATCCCTATTTCTATCACTTCGGGGCCATAGTTTCCGGACAACAACGTGTGTATACAACTTGTAGATAAGACCAAAAACAATACTATCATAATGAATCAATAATAAGTTCAGATCTGAAATCATGGCACTCGGGCCCTAGTGACAAGCATTAAGCACAACAAGTTGCAACAAAGTCATAAAGCACTAATAAAAGATACTAGGCACCATGCCCTAACAATCTGATGCCATTACATGAACGATCTCATCCAATCCCTACCATCCCCATAGCCTACATCGGGGGATTACTCACTCATAGATGGGGGAAACATGGATGGTCGATGGAGAAGCGATGGTGATGATGATGGCGATGATCTCCTCCAATTCCCCGTCCTGGCAGGGTGCCAGAACGGAGTTTCTGGTGCTGTTTCGTGGAATCTGGTGGTGGCGGCGGAGCGGAACTCCTTCTAGAAAAACGTCGAACCCCCCAAAGTTTTTAGGTCAGAAGGCTCCTTATAGGCGAAGATAGAGGCCGAGGGGGTGCCTGGGGGGCCCACACCACCCCCTGGCGCGGCCTGGCCTGGCCCGCGCCACCAGGTGGTGTGGCCACCCCCTGGCTCTTCTCCGTCTCGTATTCTGGCTCCTGGAGTCTTCGGGTGAAATAGGATTTTTGGCATATTTTCCGGGATTTTTCCTGATAGTTGATTTTCTGCACAAAAAGTAGACACCAAGGCAATTCTGCTGAAAACAGTGTCAGTTCGCATTAGTTGCATCCAAATCACACAAGTATAGAGGAGAAACAATAGCAAAAGTGTTCGGGAAAGTAGATACGTTTTGGACGTATCACTCCCCCCAAGCTTAGCTTATTGCTTGTCCTCAAGCAATTCAGTTGAAAACTGAGTGCGATAAAAGAACTTTCACGAACACATTTGCTTCATATGATGTAAATATTCTCAGCAATGTGATCAACTACTTAGACAATTCACAATAAAGAGTATGCAACCAAGTCTACTTGATAGTCATTGCAAGCTATGAAGAGATTCCAACTCAAGAATAATAAGTAGCATGAAGCACAAACATAAGCAACATTACAATGCTCATAAAAAGGTATGATAGAGTGGTATCTTGCTTGCCCTTTGATCAAGGCACCTCTGAAGTTCAAGTGATGACTAGAAGTAAAGATATCAAGGATACAAGCATCAAAGTCATAACACAAATAATCAAGTAATGGAACAAACACAAAGAATGACAACTATGCTCTCAAGAAGGTGCTCAAAGAATATGTGGAGACTCAACAAGTAGAAGAAAAAGGTTTTGAATAATTTTGAAAGGCTTCCAAATGCTGAAAGTATGGTACTCATTAGCTTTGAGCTCTCATTGCCCCTATCATAAGCATCTTTAATGTGGTTAAGGTGAAAGTGAGGTCCAATCTGAGTTATATGCTTGACAGACTATAAACTGAAAATCCCAAGTCCCTTGAGTACGAGGGCCGCTCCTCATGCTACTCAACTTTAGTTACCGGTAAGTTCTTGTCATCGTAAGTATGTGCGTATCATTGAGAACCGCCAACGGGATACCCCTTGCCCGATGATACGGAAGAATCCCCATATCAAAATGACAAGGCAAGCAGACAATGAGTATCTCAGCAATCTTCTTATTTACCATGGGAAAATGGTGCTTTTTTCTCTCTTTCCTCTTTTCATAAAACTCCTTCTTTTTTCTTTTTCTCAATGGCTATCTCTCTCTTTTTTTTATAAGAAGAATGCTTCATAGATATCATTATGGTTATGCTGCAGGTTTCCACCATGTCAGCATGGATTAGACTAGCGGCCCAGGCGTTTCTCGAACACACATACATAACTCCATGGACTTACAAGCTCCCCTTTTATTTCACACCGACGACATCCGCAAACAAAAGAGCAAGGTATCAACTAGGTATATATTTACAAGTGTTGAAAGCGTTCCCCGTGATAGCACGGTTCTGCTAATCCCCAGCCTATAATTTGCAAGCATATAACTTTCATGGAGAGTTCACAATGGTTCATGTTTATTAAGTGCAGGAAATAAAGTGTGCCATCAAGTTTGTGAGAGCTTTACTAACTAATTTTCCCATAACAAGCAAAAATTTTATTCGGAAGAAAACAAGGCATATTGAATATGCACGGGAGCATCAAATGATGCTAATAGGTAGGTATGGTGGACACTTTGGAAATATTCGGTTTAGGGAGTTGGAAACATGAGTAAAACACTCAGTGGAAGTGAAGGCTATAGTAAGGGAGCGACAAACGAGAGAGCAATAATAGCTGTCATTATCATGCTTGCAACAAAACAGGACTACTCAAGGCATGAAAGTGATTCAAGATCCTCAAGGCAAAATAATTCATCCAGGCTTAACTGATTAATATAGTCATGTGCATGCGTGAGCATGTGCCAAGTCAATCAAATGAAACATTTAGAGGAGGATACCACAGCGTCATACAAATTTTTGAATAGAGCAATACAAGCAAACATTCATAAGACATGCTACAAACTATTAGCGAGCTGGAGCTAATCAAAAGAAAGCAAGAACTATTAAGCATCCAAAGAAAACATACACTCTACATGAACGTACTAAGCAAGCTCACAATGATGAGTATATGTACAAAATGAAAACAAATAGAGTTCGTTACCAGCCTCTTACCATGCCTCAAGTTGTCATTGATCCTCATTATTGCTCTTCACTTGTGTAACTTGAATAATAATATGAAACCAATATCCACTGAGGACTGCCGAACCCTGTAGCAAACTCGCAAAAACCAAAGAAGAACGACAATTTTTTTTGGTGTTTTTGATTTTTAAACAAGAACCAAAAGGGAAAAACAAACAAAGCAAAATATTTTTGGGTTTTTCGAATAGTTCAAACAAAGCAAAAAGAGAAAAACAAACCAAGGAAAAAAGGAAGAAGCAAACCAAAGAGAAACAACAGAAATATTTTTGGTCTTTTTGTGTTTTTAGAAAGCAAAAGCAAAGAAGAACGAAAACTAAAAAGAGAACGAAAACATGAATATACAAAGTACCGACGCAACATGATATGGAGATGAGTGCGGTGTCGGTGTACCTCCCCCCAAGCTTAGGCTTTTGGCCTAGGTGGGATATCAATCCCAAGCTGGCCAGGATGAAGTGTCACCCTGGTACGACGAAGAGGTCCCCTCATCCTGGTGCGAGCTCGAGTATGTCCCTCCGTAATGCGCGGAGTAATCGTAGGAGGGCACATCCTCCTGGTGCTGCTCGTGGAAACCCAGCAAGCGAAACTGCTCGTCCACCTCCTCCTTGGAGCGCGACCATGGTCTCCTGTGAACACTAAACAAAGCAGGCTGTGGCAAAAGGATCTCCCTTTCATCCCCGTCAGTGAAAAGCATCCTATATACTAGATTGTTCAAATCAGAGGTAGCAGTGACAAAGTGATGAGTTTTCATGGCAACAAGGTGAAGCCTCTATGGTGCCAGCATAGCATCATAAGGATCCACTGAAAGACCTAATGCATTGACTATACGCGAGGCAATGATGCCCCCATAGATAGGCCCCCTAGTAGCTAGGCGGCGAGCAATAAGCGAGCCAAGATTGTACCGAGTATCATTGTTAAGCGCAGCATCAAGGAATGCTAAATGATAGTTGGAGATATTACTAGTGTTCTCCCTACCCAATACAATAGTAGGAAGATAATATGCAAAGTATCTAAGGGCAGGGAGTTGGATATTTCTTATCTTTCCGCGCTGCGCCACGCGGTCATCATCATTGGTCACCCCTCGGTAAAGCTCCAACAAATCAGCGGGTCGCCCTTGAATTTTCTTCACGGTCCCTATCATACACACACCTACAATACTGCAAAATCTCTCCAAAGGCATGGTGAAGGGCAGATCATAGATTTTAAAATAGACAGTAGATTGATAGGGTGTGTTAGTAACGAGAAGCTCTCAACAAAAGTTTTGGTGAGCATAGTGTATTGTGCACTCTCATCTTGCATATATGACGTAAAACCAACCCTCTCAATCAGTAGCAAGAAATCATAAAGAATACCTGCAGCTTGCAAGAAAGTAAAACAAGGAAAAGAGGATGGGTGAGCATCCCCATCATCCCTTTCACTGCCAATACGAGTTGCAATGAGATCTTCATTGTATGATGGCCTAGCTTGAGAGGCTGTTCTTGAGGGCCTCGACCTCCTAGGTGCATCACTCTCAAATATCTCTCCAAAAGTATGGTTGTTCATGCTTGGTAATGTGAAATTTAAACACCTATTAAACAAGTGATTGCAAAGTGAATATAATGAAGGATTCTACTCATAGGGACTTGCAAGAGGCCTAAACATGCATCAAAACTATATCTCTAAGCATCAAACAAGCTTACAAGCTCTCATAACCAGTCACCTACAGCAGCAAAACACTAAACATATAATCCACTAAACACAAATCTACTTGGACAAGGGGAGGAGTCACATACCAGGGAACAAATGCTCCAAATTTCAGCAAGAAAGATGGGCTGAGCAAGGAGATCGAAAAAATCGAGATCAAGCACAGCAAAAACGCGGTTTTGAGCTATGAACTAGAGCTTACTCAGGAGAGAGAAGAAAGTGGCAGGTGAGAGAGTTAGTGGGGGGCCAAGGGTGGCCCACAACAGGGCATGGCGCCACCCAAGGCTGGCCACGCCACCATGTGGTGTGCCTGCCTGGTGGGCCGCCCTGGTACCTCCTAGGTACTCCTCTACCCCTTTTTTCACGTAAAAATTTAATATGAATTTTCTGGAATTTTTCGAGACACTTTATTTTTGGGCAATTTTCAGAAATAGAAGAATGATTTTCTTGATAGACAGATTTTTTTTCTTTTGGAAACATGATGCAAGGACAAAACAAGGCTAGAACTACAAAAGTTCTAACATGCAAGCAACTAATCAACAAAAAGAAAACTAAACGAAAGCAAAAACTAAAATGCAAAGGATAGAAATAAACGGAGATAATCATAATGAAAACATTGTTTTGTTCAATGGAATCCTTTTGTTAGCAAGGTTGATCAAGTCTTGCTACCAAAACAATTGCATATGAGACAAAACTTTGTACTCCACTAATGATTATGTTACCTTAACCTTGATAGCAATGGTCCCAATCATAATAGTTTCAAATTTTTCTCTTGGTATGGGACAATATATTTCTCCAACTTGAATGCCTTCAACATGTTCAATTGAATTCAAACCATAAGTCCTTTCAATCTTCTTGGGGAAATAGACAGTATGTTCCTTGTCATTAACATTGAAGGTCACCTTTCCTTGATTACAATTAATAACAGCTCCTACAGTATTAAGAAAAGGTCTCCCAAGAATAATAGACATATTATCATCTTCAGGCATTTCAAGCACAACAAAATCAGTTAGTATCAAGCAATTGTGAGCCACCTGAACAGGTACATCCTCACATATATACCCACAGGAATAGTGGTAGATTTATCAGCCATTTGCAAAGATATATCAATTGGTATCAATTTTTCAAGCTGAAGCCTCTTATAGAGAGAGAAAGGCATAACACTAACTCCAGCTCCCAAATCACACAAAGCAGTTCAAACATAACTATTCTTAATAGAGCAAGGGATAGTTGGAATCCCTGGGTCTCCAAGTTTCTTAGGAACCTTACCATTGAAGGAATAATTAGCAAGCAAAGTAGAGATTTCTTCATTAGGGATCTTCCTTTTATTCGAGACAATGTCCTTCATATACTTTGAGTAAGGAGGCAATTTAATAGCATCAGTCAAAGGAATTTGCAAGAATAAAGGCTTCATCCACTCAGAAAGCTTATTATAGTGTTCATCTTCCTTTGACTTGTGTTTCTTATCAGGGAAAGGCATAGGTTTTTGGACCCAAGGTTCTCTTTCACTACCATGTTTCTTAGCAATAAAATCTTCTTTGGTGTATTTAGTATTCTTAGTGTGGTTTTCAGGTTCTTCTTCAACTTTTTATTCATTAGGAGCAACATTTTCTTCATTACCACTTTCAGTTTCAGCATCAGAGATAGATATACTATTAGGATCTATAGCAGGTTCAGAGGGTTCTACAACAGTTTTATGTTTCTTTTTCCTTTTCTTACGAGTAGAACCACTATTTTCAGCTTGTTGAGAATCCTGCTCAATTCTTTTGGGATGCCCCTTAGGATATAGAGGATCCTGGGTAGCAGCACCACTTCTAGTTCTAATTTCATAAGCATGTTTTTCTTTAGCAGCATTAACTAGCAAGTCGTTTTGCACTTTAACGAGTTGATCTATTTGAGTTTGAACCATTTGAAAGTGTTTAACAATCATTTTAACATCATTAGAGGTTCTTTCCACAATATCTTTCAACTCAACAATAGCTCTAGTGTTTTCCATTATATGATTTTGCACCCTTTTATTAAAGTTATCTTGCTTAACAATAAAGATATCAAATTCTTCTAAGCATTGATCAGGAGGTTTAGAGTAAGGGATATCACCTTCATCAAAGTGTTGGAGAGAGTGTACCTCAATAGTGGGTGAGTAGGGAATAGGCTTACATAATTCTTCTATAGGAGGTAGATTCTTGACATCTGTAGCTTTAATTCCCTTCTCCTTAAGACATTTCTTAGCTTCCTTCATCACTTCATCATTTATTTCAATAACTCCTCTCTTCTTTGATGTTGGAATAGGCACAGGAATAGATGATTCAGGTACAATTACTTCAGGTATAGCTTGTTTAGGAGGAGTCCAATCTTCATAATTCTTGCTTATTTTAGCCATTAATTCCTCAGCTTCCTTTGGAGTCCTATTCCTGAAAACACAATCAGCACAACTATCTAGGTATGTCCTAGATTCCTCGGTTAGTCCATTATAAAATATATCAAGAAGATCATTCTTAGGTAATGGACTTCCAGCCTGTGCATGAATCAAAGCACAAAAACTTTCCCAAGATTCGGGCAATACCTCTTTTTCTCCCTGTTTAAAATCAAAAAGTTCCTGCAAAATAGCATGTCTAGCACTAGGAGGAAAATATTTCTGCAGGAAAGTACTAATCAAGCACTCAGGGCTATCAATAGATCCAGGAGGTAAATTACTAAACCAAGTTTTAGCTTCTCCTTTCAGTGAAAAGGGAAAAATCTTAGCAACAAAGTAAGTACGCATCTTAATATCATCAGAAAACAAGCCACTCATGGTAGAAAGTTCATTCATATGTGCTACCGCACTTTCATTCTTAGTCCCACGAAAAGGTTCTTTCTCGACAATAGCTATGTAAGATAGATCGAGAGAGAAATCATAATCTTCATCTATAATGTTTATGGGAGAAGCAGCAAACTTAGCAGCAGGATATAATTTCGGTCTAATAGTACGCCTCTCAAGGAGACTCTTAGCAGCGCTCCTATCATGGGTGTTCTTACATTCTTTAATAAACTCATTGGTCATCTCAACATAACCATCTTCAATATCATAACTCTCACTAGACTCAGGTGAGCTAACATGTGTGGTAGTGTCTTCATTAGGAGTTTCGGTATTTCCAGCTATAGTTCTAGCAATCGTAGCATCTAGAAAAGGACCTAATGAACCACTCTTATAAAGCACAGTAGAAGCAGCATCATAAGCATCAGAAGTTTCAGATTCAGCAGTAGTAGCAGTGTGTGTAGCATGTGTATGTGGTGGTGTAACGAGTTTAATTATAACAGATGGTGAATCAAGAGCAGTAGAGGTGTTCAGAACCGTACCTCTTCTTGTAGTGGATGGTAAAATAGGAAACTTGCCATCACAAGACTTACCCATGATGGATGGATAGCAGCGAACAATAGAGAATCCAAGTGAACTTGATAAATAAAGCTATGCTCCTCGGCAACGGTGCTAGAAAATAGTCTTGATGACCCACAAGTATAGGGGGTGTATCGCAGTATTTTTGAGGGAAGTGAAACCCAATTTATTGATTAGACACAAGGGGAGCCAAAGAATATTTATAAGCCTTAACAACTGAGTTGTCCATTCAGCTGCACCTAGAAACAATCTTGCTCACAGCAGTTTATCAGTACCAACAATTTTGTAGTAGGAATAGTAAAGTAATAGCAGTAGTAAAGCAAAGACAGTAGTAACAAAAGCAGTAAACAGTGGGATTCGAGTGCGGTAGGCATAGGGATTGATGGACGGGCATTGCATGGACAAGACAGTTCACATAGCAATCAGAACATAGGGCAATTGCAGATAAATAAGATAAAGCATCCAAGTACTAGACAATCCTAGGCATGTGTTCCATATATAGTCATACGTGCTCGCAATGAGAACTTGCACAGCATCTTTTGTCCAGCCAGCCCGTTTGCAGCGGGGCCTCTAGGGAACTACTGGCAATTCAGGTGCTCCTTTTAATAGAGCACCGGAGCAAAGCATTAACACTCCGTGAACACATGTGATCCTCACATCAAAGCCTTTCCCTTCCGGTTATCCCGATTTCTGTCACTTCGGGGCCATAGGTTCCGGACAACAACGTGTGTATACAACTTGTAGATAAGACCAAAAAAAATACTATCATAATGAATCAATAATAAGTTCAGATCTGAAATCATGGCACTCGGGCCCTAGTGACAAGCATTAAGCACAACAAGTTGCAACAAAGTCATAAAGCACTAATAAAAGATACTAGGCACCATGCCCTAACAATCTGATGCCATTACATGAACGATCTCATCCAATCCCTACCATCCCCATATCCTACAGCGGGGGATTACTCACTCATAGATGGGGGAAACATGGATGGTCGACGGAGAAGTGATGGTGATGATGATGGCGATTATCTCCTCCAATTCCCCGTCCCGGCAGGGTGCCAGAACGGAGTTTCTGGTGCTGTTTCGTGGAATCTGGTGGTGGCGGCGGAGCGGAACTTCTAGAAAAACGTCGAACCCCCCGAAGTTTTTAGGTCAGAAGGCTCCTTATAGGCGAAGAGAGAGGCTGAGGGGGTGCCTGGAGGCCCACACCACCCCCTGGCGCGGCCTAGCCTAGCCTGGACCGCGCCACCAGGTGGTGTGGCCACCCCCTGGCTCTTCTCCGTCTCGTATTCTGGCTCCTGGAGACTTCGGGTGAAATAGGATTTTTGGCATATTTTCCGGGATTTTTCCTGATAGTTGATTTTCTGCACAAAAAGTAGACACCAAGGCAATTCTGCTGAAAACAATGTCAGTTCGCATTAGTTGCATCAAAATCACACAAGTATAGAGGAGAAACAATAGCAAAAGTGTTCGGGAAAGTAGATACGTTTTGGACGTATCAGTGTCAAGGTCCTCCGGGTCCAGCGTGCTTTGGGCCCTGGATCATGAAGGAGCCTCCGGTACCTAACTTCCAGTTACCTAGAGGCACTAAGACATATGACGGCAGCACAAAGCTGGAGGATTGGTTGATTAACTACGCAACAACGGTAAAAATTGCTACAGGCAACTTGAGATGGGCTGTGAGATATGTACCTCAGATGCTGGAGGGGCCAGCGAGGGTATGGCTAAACAATTTTCCACCCGGAAGTATTAACTGTTGGATCGATTTTGAGTAAATGTTTGTTAGTAATTTATCAAGCACGTATCAGAGGCCCAACAGACCACAGACCCTAGCAATGTGCAAGCAAAGACCAAATGAGATAGACCGGGAATTCTTAACCCGCTGGTGCACAGTGTGAAACTCATGTGAGGGTGTGATTGAGTCACAGGCCATAGCTTGGTTTGCACAAGGGTGCAAATATGCAAGCATGCTATGGCAAAGGTTACAAAGGGATATGCCAACTACACTGGCAGAGACGATCCGGATCGCTGATTCATACACTTTGGATGATCCGACTTAGCCTAGGCTTATGTCAAACGAGTCAAACGAGGAATACTACCAGCGAGATGGAGCCGGATCATCCCTGCGGAATGATTACCGGGGTAAGAGAAGAGATGACATACCGGTTACCGGTATAGTTCGCAACAAGTTGCAGCTGTAAATCAAGACCAACCCGGTGCAGGAAGCAACCAACGTGAGAAAACTAGAGGGCAACAATGGACCCCCAGGAGTGATGGCAAGAAAACTTGGACGCCCGAACAAAAAAGACAGTGGCAGGAGAATAAGGACATGCCGAGGTATACTTATGAGGCAATGCTGGATCAGCCGTGTAAATTTCACACACCAAATCTGAGTAACCCAGCAGGTCACACAACCCGACAGTGTGAATGGATGAGGAAGATAGAAAAAAGTGGTTCAGGGAATGCTCAGGCACCTCGGAATGATCAACCTCGGCAGGAGTTACCCCGGCAGCAATTGCTCTCCGAAGATAACACACAACAGTTAATGTTGCCACCACCTCCGCCGAGGTATGAAAACCATGAGAGAAGGGATGCAGTGCATCAGGTGGAAAACCAGCATCAACCAGATCAAAGGTACCCCGGAAATGAGGGGAGAAATGAGTACATAGACCATCACCAGAGTTACTGTGTGTTCACCACAGAAGAGATAGACAGAAAGAGCTTGCAGCACCGACACATGGAAGTGAATGCAGTAATGCCAGCAGTGACGAGGTATATGCCTTGGTCGGACTAGGAAATTACCTGGAGCATCAAAAATCATCCCAAGCTTATGCCAAGTCCTGGTTCGTATGCGCTAGTGTTGGACCCAACATTCATTGGGCCGAACATCAATGTGAGGTTCTCAAAGGTGCTGATTAACAATGGCAGCAACATCAATATCATGTACTTGGACACCATGCGCAAGTTAGGTATTTCGGAGAACATGCTCCAAGCTACAAGGACAACTTTCCATGGCATTGTGCCAGGCATCTCCTGTGAACCCATTGGCAAGGTCCGGAATGACGTGTTGTTCGGCACGAGAGATAACTGCCGAACTGAAAATTTGGAATTCGAGGTTGTCAATTTGGAGAGCGCATATCACGTGTTACTCGGTAGGCCAACTCTGAACAAATTCATGGCAAGTACTCACATCAGTTACTTGAAGATGAAGCTGCTCGGGCCAAATGGTGTGATTACCATAACTAGTGATTTCCGACGTTCAATTGAGTGCATGTCAGCCGGGTCTAACCTGGCCGAGTCACTCGTGATTGCGCAAGAAAAGAGAATAATCCAGAAGGTGGCGACATTGGCTCAATCCGCGCACCAGTATATGCCGGCGCTGAGTAACCCGCATGGAAGTGTACCGTTTCAAGCGACAAAAGATACCAAGAAAGTGCCAGTTGATGATCTGTTCCCAGAGCGCACCGTAACAATTGGTGCCGGGTTAAATGATAAATAGGAAAGCGAGCTCGTCAGCTTCCTCTGTGAGAATCGGGATATCTTTGCTTGGTCTACACAAGACTTGCAAGGTGTTCCAAGGGAGTTGGCCGAGCACTCTTTGAATGTGAGACCCGGAGCAAAGCCGGTGAAGCAACCTCTCCACCGCTTCGCCGAAGATAGGAGAAAGGTCATCAGAGATGAGATAGCTCGGCTCCTAGCAGCTGGATTTATCATGGAAGTGCTTTACCCGGATTGGCTATCTAATCCGGTGCTTGTGGAGAAGAAGAAGGATTATCCGAACATGGCAGTGGTTTGGCGTATGTGTATCGATTACATGAACCTGAATAAGGCGTGTCCAAAAGATCCATTCCCACTACCAAGGATAGACCAAGTCATAGATTCTACTACTGGGTGTGAACTGTTGTCATTCATTGATGCATATTCTGGTTTCCACCAGATACCTCTGAACCCAAGCGATCAAACAAATACTGCGTTTATCACCCCGTATGGGGCTTATTGCTACCGCACCATGCCTTTTGGTTTACGTAATGCAGGGGCAACGTACCAAAGATGTATGCAGAAATGTTTACACGACCAAATTGGTCAAAATGTGCAGGTATATGTGGATGATGTTGTTATAAAGACCAAGGAAAGCAAAACGCTCCTTGATGATATCAGGCAAACATTCGAAAACCTGAGAAGGTTCCGAATGAAGCTTAACCCAGAGAAATGTACCTTCGGTGTCCCGGCTGGAAAATTACTCGGATTTCTTGTCTCCAGCCGAGGTATCGAAGTTAACCCAACTAAAATCCGATCCATAGAGCGAATGGAACTGCCGAAGTGCCTTAATGATGTCCAGAAGTTCACTGGTTGCCTGGCATCCTTAAGTCGGTTTGTATGTCGGTTGGGAGAAAAGGCACTGCCTCTCTATCAACTCATGAAAAAGTCCGACAAGTTCATTTGGACGCCACAGGCCAATGAAGCCTTTATCCAATTAAAGAAGATGTTAGCCACTGCACCAGTGTTAGCCTCTCCACTATCAAAGGAGCCAATGTTGCTCTATATAGCCGCAACCAACCGAGTTGTAAGTGCAGTAATTGTGGTAGAGCATGACGAAGAGGGTAAGTCAGTGCAAAGGCCAGTTTATTATCTAAGCGAGGTACTAGCAGCCTCGAAACAAAACTATCCCCATTATCAGAAGATGGCATATGGTGTGTATATGGCGGCTAAGAAGCTGAAGCACTATTTTGAAGAGCACCCCATCAAAGTAATATGTGAAGCCCCCATATCCGAGTTAATGAGAAACAAGGATGCAAGTGGCCGGATTGCAAAATGGGCAATTGAGCTAGCCCCTTATGCGCCACAATATGACAGGCGAGAAGCAATCAAGTTTCAGGCTGTGGCTGAATTTTTTGTGGATTGGGCCGAGGTGCAATATGAGCCACCATTGCCAGATCCGAACTACTGGAGAATGCACTTTGACAGGTTGAAAACAAAAACCGGGTTAGGCGCCGGAGTTGTGCTTACCTCGCCCAAGAAGGACCAGCTGAAATATGTGCTACAGATCCACTTCACAGCATCAAACAATGTTGCAGAATATGAAGCGCTTGTGCATGGGCTCAAAGTGGAAAAAGAAATTGGAATAGTCGGATCCCATGCTTCGGTGATTCGGATCTCGTCGTTCAACAAGTCTTCGGACAATGGGAGGCTTTGGATGCAAATATGGCACTGTACAGATTTCATGTGCAGAAGATATCATGATACTTTGAGGGATGCGAATTTCATCATATACCTCGGGTGGAAAATGAAGCTGTCGACGTATTGTCGAAGCTCGGATCAACCCGACAAGCAATCCCGCCAGGTGTAGCACTAGAGCACCTCAAAAAACCCTCTATCAAGCCATCCCCATAATCTGAGTCAATTTATATCCCGGCAAATCCGGAATCGGAAGCTGTGCCCATGGACATTGACGTGGGAAGTGGTTCACGAAACCCGGGGAATGCCTCGGCAAACCCGAGGACTGCTTCGCAAGACCCGGGGACTGTGCAGCGTGATCCGGCTGAGGTTATGCCGATGGATCAGATGGACATTGATGAGGATGTGTTCCCAGTACGAGCTATACCAGCTTGGGCACTGCCCATATTTCAATTCTTGAAACATGGAACTTTGCCTAGTGAGGAGGTGCTTTCCAGGCAAACTCAGAGGAGGGCAAAAGCATACACGATCATCAATTCCGAGCCATACAAGAGGAGTGTGACAAACGTTCTCCAACGATGTGTTGACCCGGAAGAAGGGCTTGACATCCTCCGAGATATACATCAAGGGGAATGTTGGCATCACGCCTCGTCCAGAGCCTTGGTAGGAAAAGCTTTCCGTCATGGGTTTTACTGGCCAAGCGCCTTGGAACAAGCAGAGGATCTGGTAAGAAAGTGCAATGGTTGTCAAAGATATGCTGCCAAGACACATATGCCAATGTCGGAGCTTAAGACCATACCTATTACCTGGCCATTTGTCGTATGGTGTTTGGATATGGTTGGCCCGTTTAAACTAGCAAGAGGGAACATGACCCACATCTTGGTCATGGTTGACAAGTTTACAAAATGGATTGAGGTGAAGCCAATAAGAAAATGTGATGGAGCTACGGCCGTGACATTCCTCAAAGATATCATCTTGAGATACGGCTATCCTCACAGTATCATAACAGATAATGGCACAAATTTTGCTGAAGGAGCATTTACGCAATTCTGCCGAGATAAGAAGATCCGGCTGGACGTAGCCTCCGTAGCCCACCCCGCATCAAACGGACAAGTGGAGAGATCCAATGGATTAGTATTATCCGGGATAAAACCCCGACTCATTGAGCCGCTGCAAAGATCAGCGGGGTGCTGGATAGAAGAACTACCAGCGGTACTGTGGAGTTTAAGAACAACACCAAATCGACAACAGGCTATACGCCATTCTTTCTGGTATATGGGGCGGAAGCTGTATTACCAGCCGACATAGAGCATGATTCGCCTAGGGTCACCCAATACACAGAAGCCGAAGTGCAAGAAGCCCGACAAAATGATGTTGATCTGCTGGAAGAAGCGAGAGAATTGGCATTGTCTAGATCTGCCATATATCAGCAAAATCTCCGACGCTACCATACCCGAAAAGTAAACTCCCGAATTTTCCGAGAAGGTGATCTGGTACTCCGGTTGGTACAACGTACTACTGGCATGCACAAGTTATCCCCCCATGGGAGGGGACATTCATTGTGAGCAAAGCATTGCACAATGACTCTTATTATCTTATCGATGCAAACCACAGGAGAAGAACAAGGCAGACAGGTCCGGCGAGGAATCTAAGCGTCCATGGAATGTAGCTCTACTCCGTCCATTCTACACTTAGCAAAAAAGTGTGTGTATCCGAATCTCTCATACGTCGGTATGTATGCCGGCGATGGGCCTATCAATGAAATGGTGGCACCTCGAGCAGTAACTCGGGGACTGCCTTAATAATATTTGTTGTCTTATGTACTTGTTATAATTTTTATGTCGGCTGGTTTAAGTTGCTTTTTCCTAAGCCGGATTAGTAGTGTGTGAGCACCGAAACACTCAACTCTTCGATTTGCTGCTGTCCAACAAGATTTGGCTTCATGGAAAGCAAGATAACAAGTTTGGAATTGCGTAGCACACGAAAAACGACTAAGGAAAAGAACATAATCGAGCCGACATTTGTTATTTGGACTAACTTTATGTTTACCTTGTTTTTTTCTATGTTGAATTATTTTGAGCTAGTCCTAAATTTTCTAAGAATTGTTAAGTCGATTTTTGAAACTCGGACTCGTAAGTCATGAAACCGAACCAAGGTAGACGCGAGTCGGGCCAAGAAATTGGAGAAACAAGAAAATGAAACTCGGGGACTATGCCCAAGTTAATCCGGCACGAGCAACTTAGTAGCAAAATATGATCATTGTGCTTAATACATTTGCACCCGGCATACCGTGGATCTGATAATCTTCAAAGTGTTTTTAATCAAGGAGCAGGAGGGTGAGGTAACTCGGCGCTAGTAGGTGCAACTCCGGCCTCGGCTTTAGCGTCATCTTCACCTTCTTCGACGTCCGAGGCTTCGCCCTCTTCCTCCTCACCCGAACCATCTTCGTCGTCGGCAGCGCCAAGGAAGCTTGGTCCCTCGTTCCATTGATGGATGGGGGCATACTGAATGAGGCTATGGGCGCAAGCCTTGCGCCGAGCTATCCAATCCGGATCATTGGACCACCTTGATCCGGTGCGCATCCGCTCAAGAAGATTGAGATTGATTTTATCATACCATGTGAGCAAATAGTGGAGGACGATTTCAGCGCCGATGCGTCCAGTGGATTCCCTCCAAAGATCAAGCTGGGTCTCGCACTCCATTAACTTGGCAATAAGAGCAATGGTCCCCTCTGGAGTATCTTCATCAGGCCAAAAGGCATTGAAGATCCGGATTGCCACATCTAGGATATGCTTACCATAGTTCTTCACAATCTCGACGCGAGAAGATAAGCTGACCAGCAGGTCCTCCATGTCATAGGGAATAATTTCAGCGCGAAGACCAACTGGGGTACCCCTCTTCTGGCGGAACTTGGCGACAGTGGTGGATGCAATGGCATCACCCTCTGGAAATTTGTCTGAAAACAAGACAAGTGAAACAAGTGAGGGAGAAGATCCGGAGAGATTCATGCCGGCTGAAGGAAAAGAACTTACGAGAAATATGGCTGTGGATCCGGGTTCGCTCCTTGGTGCAGTTGTCATGCCTCTTCCGGAGTTGCACAAGTTCAGCATTAGCCGACTCAAGCTTAATGTTGGCCTCCTTCAGCAGTTCTTGGTCCTTGGCAATTTGGAGGTTGAGACGTTCTCGCTCTTTAGTAAAGTCCTGGCCAGCCTTGTCTAGCTCGGATTTGTGAAGCGCCTTGAGCTTCTTCATTTCCGCCTTGAGCTTGGCAATCTCATCATCCTTGGTCCAGAGGAGGGCGAGCTCATCATCTTTCTTCTTGAGTTCAGCCTGATGCTGCCCTGCTTGTTCGAGAAAATGTAGCATCATATCAGGCACGGGCACACTATCTTCAAGAGATGCTGAAATAGTTCGTTGACCCGGCAAAGCCGAGGTATGAATATCTGCCGAGCCAAGATGAAAAGGAGAGAGGGCGCAGAAGAAGACTAAGAGAAATGGACTTACCTTTTATCTGGTCCAAGTTCTTCCGCATGAGGGTGTTCTCAGCTTCCACTCCAGCTGCGCAATCCGAATGATGAGTTAGTACGGCAGGAAAAGCAAAGAAAGATGAGAAAAAATCTATGGAGAAAACTTACCCCTTTTCTCGAATTCAGCGAGAAGTGTAGAATGTTTCGACCGCAGCGCCTTGTGTGTGTCCAAGAGGCATTGAAACTTAGCGCTCCGGCGATTGGTGGTAACCTGTGAAAAGCAAAGTTGATCTGATCAAGTGCATATTCAAAGTGTACAAAATCCGGGCCAAGTTGAACTTAACGCGGCTCTAGGTGTGTGCATATTCAAATTGTACAAAATCCGGGCCAAGTGGAACTTAACCCGGCTCTAGGTGTGTGCATATTCAAAGTGTACAAAATCCGGGCCAAGTGGAACTTAACCCGACTCTAGGTGTGTGCATATTCAAAGTGTACAAAATCCAGGCCAAGTGAAACTTAACCTGGCTCTAGGTGTGTGCATATTTGAAGTGTACAAAATCCGGGACAAGTGGAACTTAACTCGGCTCTAGGTGTGTGCATATTCGAAGTGTACAAAATCCGGGCCAAGTGGAACTTAACCCGGCTCTAGGTGTGTGCATATTCGAAGTGTACAAAATCCGGGCCAAGTGGAACTTAACCCGGCTCTAGGTGTGTGCATATTCGAAGTATACAAGATCCAGGCCAAGTGGAACTTAACCCGGCTCTAGGTGTGTGCATATTCGAAGTATACAAGATCCAGGCCAAGTGGAACTTAACCCGGCTCTAGGTGTGTGCATATTTGAAGTTATTAAGGAGCTACGCTAGTTATCTAAGGAGCATCCGGCCGAGTAACAAATTACTCCCCCGGAGGCTCGGGGACTAATGGTTATATCACTAATGTTTGGTACTTGTTAAAGAAAAGACGAAGTAGCATACCTCCATCATCCGACCCGCAAGGTTCATAGCCTTGGCAGCTGTGTTCATCTGTGCAGCAAACTCCGCAGGCCCAAAATTCTCCAGGATATCATCGTTATGGACGAACTCCGCCTTGTTCCAGTTGTTAACAAACTCGATCAAGGCCGGAGGATAGCGTTCTCCGCTAAGCATGTGGGGGGCGACCAAACCCTTTGCGTGGGCCTCCCTTCTCTCAACTTGTGCAACAGCAGGGCTGGTGTGCAAGACAAGTTGCGCATCAGCTGACCCGATAGAGATGTCTTTCTTTGGTGGGGTCTTCTGCGGAAGCATGGATGTGAGCGTGCGCTGTCCAGCCTCGATAGTTGCTGCCCTGGCGGCGTCAGAAGCTTTCTTGCCCTTGGGCTGCTGCTGAGAAGTTGAGGTTTGGGCTATAGATTTTCCCTTGGGCGCAACCTTGGGCGTAGGCTTGGTGCTAGCCTTGGTGCTAGATGTGTCTTCTCGCCGAGTCTTGGAAGACTCGGACGAGGCGGAAAGAGTTGGTGCTGCTGGTACTTGTGCTGCTGGCGCTGGTGCTGGCGCTGATGTTGATCTTGGCGGGGGTGCTGTAGGGACCTCGGTGGTGGCTGGTTGCGGCTGAGCCGAAGAGGAGCTGGGAGCAACCTCGGCAGAACCACTTCCCCCTGCTCCGAGGTTGCCCTCCTCTAGACGAGGTGGGCTAGAACCCGGAGCAGCCGCTGAACCCTCTTGAATGGGGCTCAGCGGGCGAGAATCGTCGCCATGAGAGGGAGAAGGGCTATGTCGGAGCGGTGAGGCGATGCCGGATCCGCTCTGAGGAACCTCCACCATAGCCCTACCGAATCAAACAACGAACAATAAGTTACAACAGAAGAAAGGCACGAAGCAGAAAATTGGATAAGGAAGAAATGACTTACTCATCAGAGGTCAAAGGCTCCTTGGGCTTGCGAGCTCTCCGGGTTATGGCCTTAGTCATAGGCATGGTGGCAGCTTTGTCGGCGGACTTCTTTCGCCTCTTGGTTGGCTTAGAAGGTCCGGAGGAAGAAGCAGATGCGGCCGCCCTTTTCTTTGACGCGGCCGAGACTGGCTCACCCGTGGCAAGGGGAGGATCTTCATGGATCTGACCACCTGGGTTAGCTGATTCCGGAAAGGCGTAAGAAAGGGGGACATCGTCAAATGCTTCCATCACCTCAACGTCGGAATCATCTTCATCGTCAGGCCAATCTCTAATGGAAGAGAATTTACCGGTGTGTCGCTTGGTCGCGTCGGGGAGTGGCAAGAACATTTCTTGATCCGGCTCCTCCTCGTCCGGGGCAACTCGATCCTTCGCCCATTTGAGCGAAGGCTCGGCGCCATCTTCAAGAGTTTGCTAAAGAAACAGCTGAGAGAGAAATACAAAAAGATCAAATAAACAACATACTCCGACATACTCCCTCTGTTTCAAATTACTCCGCCGGCACGCTTATGTAGGTGGGCTATTACTCCCTCATTTTTCATTCAAAAAAATCCTGAGATTTTTGAAATAGATAGTATGAAATGTGTACTACGTATACCAAAAATCCAGAATTTTTTTTGGATGAAAAATAAGAGAGTACTAGTCCACCTAGGTAAGCGTGCGCGTAGAGTAATTTGAAACAGAGGGAGTATAATATAACTTTGAAAGAAATTGGGACACAAGAATTACCATAGGAGGAAGCCTGTCTCGGCAAAAAGGTTCGATTCCCCACTCCCAATCAGCGGAGAAGTTCTTGTCAGTGGTGAAGAGGGCCTTGACCTAGCGATATATCTCGGTATTGCTTAGCTCAAAGGAGGAAGTCCGGTTGGGGTCAAGGCGCCAGCTCATATGGCACAGCTTGTGTGTGTGTTTCTGGAGAGGGGAGATCCGGTTGCGAACGAAAGTGATCATCGCATCCTCGTTGCGCATCTTGGCGTCTTTCAGCTCCTGAAACCGTTTGTTGACTTGGTTCACCAGGACTGTGGGTTTCTTGGAGATCCGGTCCCATAGATCCGGGTTAGGAGGACCCGGAGCGTAGGGGCGCAGCCGGATCAGATCTTCCTTCGTGCTATTTCTAACATAAAAGAAGGTTCGGGCCCAACCCTTGCAAGAATCAAGCCCCGTGACTCGGGGAAAGACAGACTATTTCCAAGGGGAAATAGAGGCAACACTGAACTGTGTGACTTGCTTGTCCTCCGGGTCAAACTCCTTATTCGGAATCACGTTTCGGCACAGACCAAAAAAACGGATCTAGAGCTCCTTAGTGGGCCACAATCCGATATAGCCCTCTATGGTGGAAGCAAAGGCAGAAAGGGAAGTGATGGCATTCGCCGGAAGGTGATGCGGTTGAAGCTCGTAGGTGTTGAGCCAATTGTGGAAGAAGTCACTGACGGGGAAGCCGAACCCACGCTGGAAGTGGGAGAGGAACACTACGAACTCACCCGGATTGGGTGAGGGAGCGAGCTCCTCGGCGGCGAGGCGGGCAACGACGCGCTCCGGGATACAGCGCGTACGGTAGAGCCAGTCGAGGTCGTCCTGGCATACCCAGGACCCAGCCAAGGCGCCATGCTCGGCGTTCTCCGCATCCTCCTCCATCTCCTGTTCCGCGACGGTGAGCTCTTCCTCTGTCATTTCTAGGTCGCTATCCTCACTAGCCCTATCGGCGGTGGGGGGCAGTGCCTTGGACTGGCGCGAACCCGTGGCAGAGCAGATGCGCAGGGGTGGCGGCGACGCTGGTGCACGAGGAACGGTGCGGCGGCAACGACGCTGTCACTGGGAAGAAGAAGAAGAGGCAGAGGGGCGCTAGGATAGGGAAAAGTCCCAAGGGGCGCGCCCGTCCCCTATTTAACCACGCCCCGGCGGGGTAGTGGGATCGTGCGGTGCGGAAGGGCCACACGGTGTGGCCATGTATAATCCGGGTCAGCCAATCAGCGAGGATCCACAGGAAGGGCTGGTGACCCACAAGTATAGGGGGTGTATCGCAGTATTTTCGATAAGTAAGAGTGTCGAACCCAACGAGGAGCAGAAGGTGCTGGCTAGTGGTATGGATCAGGAATTTTCTGCAAATACTTAGCAAACAGATTTTTAGGGGTTTTCGATAAAGCAAGTAAACAAAGTACGAGTAAATAAAATACAGTAAGAATGAATGCAGCAAGTGGCCCAATCCTTTATGCAGCAAAGGACAAGCCGGTTGTATTTCTATAGATGACCAAATGTTCTCGAGGACACATGGGAAGACTGTCAAGTGCTTTCGCTTCATATAGTCGATTAATCTTCTCTAGCTTGCTAAGTGTTGTGTGGGTGAACCTATGCTAATGTACCGTCCTATCCAAGACTTAATACATACTTGTGATTAAACCCCCTTGCAAACATCCGTAAGTACAAGAAAGTAATTAAGGTAAAACCTAACCACAGCTTTAAACTCTAAGACCCTTACGTCCCTTGTGCAATGGTTTCCTAACGGGGGTTCAGGTTTCTATCACCCCAGCAACCCCTACGATTAGTAGCCAAATACACAATGCATTCCCCTAGGCCCATATAGGTGAAGTGTCATGTAGTCGACGTTCACATGACACCACTAGAAGAAGTACACCACAACTTAAATAACAATCTATTGAATCTTTCTCAACACAACTCCACTACTAACAACAAGACTTCTCCCATGTCCTCAAGAACAAAACGAACTACTCACAAGACATCATATGGATCATGATCAGAGATGGAATAATGATGTATAACAATCTAAACATAAAAAATAATTCAATGGTTCACTCAATAGCATCAACTACAAAGAGTAATCAACACCGGGAAAGTTTCCCCTATGAACTATGCAAGATTCAACACAATTGTTAGAGCAATATGGAGATGGTGATGAGGGTGCTGATGGTGATGATGGTGGTGATGATGATGATGATCCCGATGAAGTCCATCTTGATGGTGGTGTTGATGGCGACGATATCCCCTCTCCAGGAAGGAATACCCCGGCAGAAATCTGTCTGCCGGAGAGATCTTTCTCTCTTGGTGTTTTCTGCCCCGTAGAGGCGGCGGAATCTTTCTGTGGTCGCTCCCCTAGTATTAGGGTTTTGGGAGGAAGATATACGCCAGAGGGGAGAGGCTGGAGTGGGCCAGGGTGGCCACACCACTCCCTGGCGCGGCCTAGGCCTGCCCGCGCCATGGGGTGGTGTGGGCCCCCTGTGGCCCACCTCCACTCCATCTTCTAGCATCTTGAGTCTTCTGGGAAAATAGAATTTTCCGTATATTTTCCCGGATTTTCTGATCTTCGCGAATTTTGCCTCAAAACAGCACCTTTTCCAACAGAATCCTGACTGCAGCGGTCCATGCTCCAAAAGTCATCAACCATGCAAAAATAGATGAAATAACATAAGTATCACCTCTCAATACAAAATATATCAATGAATAATAGTGAATTAAGACATAGAATAGTGATGCAAAATGGACGTATCAACTCCCCCCAAGCTTAGACTTCGCTTGTACCCAAGCGAAACTGAGCTCAATAAACATGACCTCAAGTTTATGGAGTGAAGAGTCGATAAAAGAATACAGACAAGAAGCATCACATTCATCAAATACATAGATCATAATAGAAGACAACTCACTATTATACAACTCAACTTGCAATGAGTAAAGGAAACACAATAAAGATACATATAGTAAATCATCACTGGTAATGGCAAACTTAGCTCTTGGTCGAAGAATAGTTGATAATTTGCTGAGTTCACAAATGGCTGGTTTTCAAAGAAAGCTTTCAAAGTAGTGAACTTCAAGATAAGAGCAATGTGCAAAACAAGGAACATAAGAAACATGAATGCATAAATCATCATATAAATGAATGAAACACATCAACTCAAGATACTTGCTGAGATAGAAGGGAAAAGGTTTATTGACTCAACTACAAAGTAAAAGAAGGGCCCTTCGCAGAGGGAAGCAGGGATTGCAAGTCTCATAAAGAGCTCCCAAAAATTATGATACTTACTAGCTTTCAGCTCTCATTGCCCCTATCATAGGCATCTTTAGGTGATTAAGGTTAAAGTGACACAACTAAGAGGATATGCTTGACAAGTTATAAGTTAAAATATCATGGCCCTTACTTATGAGTACCGATCCTCATGCTACTCAACTTCAGTCACGAGCAAGCTCTTGTCATTGTAAATACATGCTTATCATTGAGAACCGCCAACGGGGTACCCCTTGCACATGACACAGGAGCTATCCCATAATCAAAATGACAAGGCAAGCAGACAGTGAGCATCTCAACGATCTTTTTATTTGCTATTTGCATAGGTTTTTATTGAGGATGCTTCATAGAATGCTCACTATAGTTATGCTGCAAGTTTCCACCATGATTAGGCATGGCTTAGGCTAGCGGCCTAGGCGTTTCTCCAACACACATATAAACTCCATGATCTTACAAGTTCCACTTTTATTTCACACCGCCGAGATCCATAAGCAAAAGAACATGATATCAACTAGGTACAAGTACCAATGAAGTGTTGAAAGCGGTCCCCATGATACATGGTTCGAATAACTTCAACTCATAAAGCGCAAACATATACGCAACAAAGAAGGACCCAATGGTTCAAGTTTATTAAATGCAAGAAAATAAAGTGTGCCATCAAGTTCGTGAGAGCTTTAATCACTAATTTTCACATAACAAGTTTAATTTGGGAGGTAGACAAAACAGGAATTTACTTGAAATAGCAATAATGCTAATAGGTAGGTATGGTGGACACAAATGGCAAAGGTTTTGGTTTAAAGGAGGTGGATGCACGAGAAGAATTCCCTCTCAGTACAGGTTTTTGGCTAGCAAGGCTGGGTAGCAAGTATAAGAGTCGAAGGAAACAAACAAACATACAAGTGATAAAGGCAAACATGCAATATTCCTTGGAAGCACAAAAGATCTTAACTAGAGAATACTAGACTTATGAGCAAATCAAGAAAGAAAGATGATGAAATTATTTTTCTCTAGAGTACTTCTATCTTTTTCTTTTCAACTCTCAAAAAGGTGTTGCTACTGAC
Source organism: Avena sativa (assembly GCA_916181665.1). Taxonomy (NCBI): domain Eukaryota; kingdom Viridiplantae; phylum Streptophyta; class Magnoliopsida; order Poales; family Poaceae; genus Avena; species Avena sativa. The sequence goes on from OV702290.1 coordinate 36,982,418, forward strand.
CGAGCCAGGTTTGCCAAAACCAACTAAATTAACTCAATGATCCCAAAGTGATACCAATACTAACAACAAGATCAATCATATAACCACGAATTGAAAACTAACATAAGCTAAGCAAAAGAGTGAATGATAGAACTTCTCATTAATATTCTATAACGGAAACTCACACCAAGGGATACAAATCTAACGAGAGAGGGGACACTTCCATAATGCAAACCAAACTACACAATAACTCCTCTATTCATTATATGACTCTACTAATAAGGTAAAAAGATAGAAGATAGTGATATGATACCGCGACACTCCCCCAAGCTTGGAACAAACCAAGGGGATGCCAAACCTGATGACGAATTACTCCTTTGGTGGTGGTGGTATCCTCTTGATGAGCTCCTTGATCAGTTTCCCCAAGTCCTCAATCTCGAAGGTGAGATTACGAATCAGCTGTGAGTTTTGCTCAATGCGGCTCATGATCATGTCGTGTTGAGAATTCCAGCTCTTGTTATTCTTTCCCCACTCTTCCTCCTTGAAGTCTTCTTTTCCTGCATGGCTAGAACGAGGCAAATCCCAATTGGAGGGTAATTTCTCCTTGGGCATATTCTGGTATTGATGCTCATGGATAAGGGTATGGAAAGGATTCCTGGTGCGTGGAGGAAGTGACCAGGGATCTGAATAGTGATGAGGAGGCTTCCCTCCAATGGCTGGATTTTCCACCACTCCAATGCTTTCAATGGTGGTGCCGGTGTGCTTTGCCTCCTCTTCACCTTCACTCTTGATCTCCTTCTTCCTGGGATCTTGGAGGTCTTCCTCCATGGGCTCCTTCCCTTTATCCTTGGCGGACACCATTGTGTTTCTAAGCTTTCAAAGAGTATGTCCTGGCAGAAACAGGTCGAAACAAAAACATGACGAAAACACGGTATACGAACCTCGGGGGATTCGGGGGTTATATATTACGAAGTTTCGTATCAAAAAGGAAGGTACTGAGAGAAAACGAGTCGGAGGCAGAGTCCAGAGTGGCCTCACCACCTGGTGGCGTGGCCAGGGGTGGATCCGCGCCATGGGGTGGTGTGGGCCACCCTGGCTCCGGTTCCGTCCCTTTTTCGCTTCGTAGCTTTCCTTATTGACTGAAAACTGCAAAAATATAGTTGGATTGTATTTTCGCGGAACTTTTCTTACCAGAATTGTTACCTAGTTGGAAACGGACTCTGCAGGTCTCTGAATTTGGTATTAAGTGGATCCTTCCGGAGTCATCACTTGAATATCATCGATATCTTCATCTTCATATACTTATTACTTGAGTCATAAAACCCTTCTCTTTCTTATTACACCATTATCTCCACTTCCTGGAAATTTCTTTCACACAAAACTTCACACAGTTCTTATTAGCAACATTAGTATAAGTGAAGTGATAAAACTTTTTGAGTCCAACTTCAACTGAAAACCATCAAAACATAAGCTGCTGTAGCAACTCCTTCTGAAAACCCAAAAAGAATTCAAAAAGGAAATCGAATAAAGAAGCAAATGCAAGATTGGCAAAATCTGTCAAAACAGGCCAGCAGGTAAAGATCAATTTTTTCGAAAATCTTCTGTTGCTCAAATCAAAAAGTGCAAAACTAACGAAAGTTAAATAATAACCTGGGGCAGAAGCACAAAAACTTACAGCTCAATCCGATATACAGAGATCTCTCACGAATTTTTATGGTGAAGCATAAAAATCTGTTTCGGGACAGCAACTTCCCCAAATATTACCTCTCTCTCATTAGAGGTTGATCTTGACACAAAAACCAAACAAAACGGATAAGGAGCGGTTATTACCGAAGTAATAACTTCCAAGACTCAAAGAAACAAAAACAAACTAAAAGCAAAAACAAATTGGATTGTCTCCCATAAAGCTCTTTCTTTATAGCCATTAAGATGGGCAAGATAATTTTGAAGAAGCTCTCATAGGGATATGAATTGAAGTGAAAGAGAGCATTAAGAAGCAAAAACACACGCACATTTAAGTCTAACCCACTTCCTATGCAAGGGGATTTTGTAAACAAACAAGTTATTGGAACCACGGGCAACTTGCATAAGAAGGCAAAAGAAGTGCAACATAAAAACTTTCAGCATAAAACGGGGAAACTTGATATTATTGAGGTGCACAAGAACACTTTTCCCTCTCTCATAATAGCTTTCAGTATCATGCATAAACTTAACAATATATCTATCACAAGTACTATCGTAGCAATGATTACTTATTCTAACAGAAAACACAGGAATACTATCTCTCATAACACTACTATGTGAAACAATATTAGAGGTATCCTTACAAAGAATAGTGTGTCCCTCTTTTTCATATTTAGCAACAAAGTCTTTCACATTTGCTACAATAGGTTCATCAATCATTTGTTTATCAGGTTCAGCAGCCTTACTCATACTTTCATTAACCATACTAGCTATCATAGAATGTTCCTTTACCTTAACTGGGAAAGGCATTTTCTCAATATAAGGTTTAGGTAAAACATGACTAGCAGTATAAACTTCAGTATTTCTTGCAGGAACACTCTTAGCAATATCTTTATAAGGTTCATGATACTTATTCCACTTCTTTTTAGGCACTTCAATATAAGAAGCAAAGGCCTTAAAATAAGAAGCAATAGCTTGAGAGTCTAAACCATAAGCATTTTTAATATTCTGAAAGTCATCAGTTCCCATAAAAGATTCAATGCATTCATAATCATAATTTATACCTGACTTTCTACCTTTGTCATTCTCCCAAGCTTCAGCATTGTCTTGAATACGGTCTAGAAGGTCCCATTTAACTTCTTCTTCCATGCGAGTGAATGATCCAGCACAAGAAGCATCCAATAAATCCTTGTCATGTAGAGGGAGCCTTGCATAAAAGTTATTGATAATAATATTGTTGGGGAGCTCATGAATGGGACATTTGAGCATTAGTAACTTCAATCTCCCCCAAGCTTGAGCTATACTCTCTCCATCAAGAGGCCAAAAGTTGTATATTTGATTCCGATCTTTATGAATCTCACTAGGAGGATAAAACTTTGAATAAAAGAGAGGCACTATTTCCTCCCATTCTAGAGCTTGACCATTCTTCAGCAGCTTATACCAGTCCTCAGCTCTTCCTTTCAGTGATAATGAGAATAGATTCTTCTTAACTTGATCTGTAGTAATACCTGCACACTTGAACAACCCGCATAATTCGTGTATAAAGAGCAAATGATCACCGGGATGGACAGTTCCATCCCCAACATAGTAGTTATCCATAACACGATCAATAATTCTTGTAGGTATTTTGAAAACATCTTTCTTAGCAGGTGGTGGCTTATCTACTACCTTAGCAGTGGTAGTAGCATTACCAAATAAGAAACTCAGCGAATTATCCATAATGAAAATAAAGCAACTAGCAGAAGTAAACGATACTCATAGTAGAAGTTTCCTTTACCAGTTCCACTCTCCAATAGCGCTTCACTCCCAGACAATGGCGCCAGAAAATAGTCTTGATGACCCACAAGTATAGGGGGTGTATCGCCGTATTTTCGATAAGTAAGAGTGTCGAACCCAACGAGGAGCAGAAGGTGCTGGCTAGTGGTATGGATCAGGAATTCTCTACAAATACTTAGCAAACGGATTTTTAGGGGTTTTCGATAAAGCAAGTAAACAAAGTACGAGTAAATAAAAGACAGTAAGAATGAATGCAGCAAGTGGACCAATCCTTTATGCAGCAAAGGACAAGCCGGTTGTATTTCTATAGATGACCAAACGTTCTCGAGGACACATGGGAAGACTATCAAGTGCTTTCGCTTCATATAGTCGATTAATCTTCTCTAGCTTGCTAAGTGTTGTGTGGGTGAACCTGTGCTAATGTACCGTCCTATCCAAGACTTAATACATACTTGTGATTAAACCCCCTTGCAAACATCCGTAAGTACAAGAAAGTAATTAAGGTAAAACCTAACCACAACTTTAAACTCTAAGACCTTTACGTCCCTTGTGCAATGGTTCAGGTTTCTATCACTCCGGCAACCCCTACGATTAGTAGCCAAATACACAATGCATTCCCCTAGGCCCATATAGGTGAAGTGTCATGTAGTCAACATTCACATGACACCACTAGAAGAAGTACACCACAACTTAAATAACAATCTATTGAATCTTTCTCAACACAACTCCACTACTAACAACAAGACTTCTCCCATGTCCTCAAGAACAAAACGAACTACTCACAAGACATCATATGGATCATGATCAGAGATGGAATAATGATGTATAACAATCTGAACATAAACAATAATTCAATGGTTCACTCAATAGCATCAACTACAAAGAGTAATCAACACCGGGAAAGATTCCCCCTATGAACTATGCAAGATTCAACACAATTGTTATAGCAATATGGAGATGGTCATGAGGGTGCTGATGGTGATGATGGTGGTGATGATGATGATCCCGATGAAGTCCAGCTTGATGGTGGTGTTGATGGCGACGATCTCCCCTCTCCGGGAAGGAATTCCCCCGGCAGAAATCTGTCTGCCGGAGAGATCTTTCTCTCTCGGTGTTTTCCGCCCCGCAGAGGCGGCGAAATCTTTCTGTGGTCGCTCCCCCAATCTTAGGGTTTTGGGATGAAGATATACGCCAGAGGGGAGAGGCTAGAGTGGGCCAGGGTGGCCACACCACTCCCTGGTGCGGCCTAGGCCTACCCGCGCCATGGGGTGGTGTTGGCCCCCTGTGGCCCACCTCCACTCCATCTTCTGGCATCTTGAGTCTTCTGGAAAAATAGAATTTTCCGTATATTTTCCCGGATTTTCCGATCTTCGCGAAGTTTGCCTCCAAACAGCACCTTTTCCATCAGAATCCTGACTGCAGCGGTCCATGCTCCAAAAGTCATCAACCATGCAAAAATAGATGAAATAACATAAGTATCACCTCTCAATACGAAATATATCAATGAATAATAGTGAATTAAGACATAGAATAGTGATGCAAAATGGACGTATCAAGGGCCACAGGGCGCAGCGGATCCCATGACGTGACGTTATGATACAGTTAACAAGGAGACATACACGATGTGACGTGTGCAACAGTAACACCTGACATTAACTGCGGCAGTTACTGGTGCAGGCCCTTAAAATGAGGCAAGATAATGATTACCCTCCACGTGGGATAGCGTACGAGAGAAGGAAGAATAACTCGGATAACCAAAGGATGACCCGGCGAGCGAGTGAAAACTCAGAATGTGCCAAGGGAAAGTCAACCTATGGAATCCAGACTATGAGATAACTCGAAAAAGGAGCAAAAGGTTCAGAAAATTGAACCTGCCGTGGCCTTAGCAACTGGAGTTGCTAAGACCGCACCAGCTTCAGGGACAAATGTTGGGGGGATACCCCCGGGTAGGGTCACGTCGGGGTATAAAGGACGAGTTAGCCGAGGTACGGCAAGGTCAAAGCAAGTGCTGGCCGAGTCACCTCAAGGCAGGCCGAATCACGGAGTAACCCAGACCGAAGGATGTCCGCCTAACTGAGTCCCGGCCGACCTATGTCGTATGCCGGCAGGATGAATCTAACTTGTATGCAGGAACAGGTGTAGCCGGATTAACCAGGCATGATCCGGGTTATATCAAGCTTGCAAGAGAAGGAAGGTATCTCGCTGGTCAAAAGGAGGTCACTGTACGCTGGAGCGTGAGCGAAGCGGACAGAGGCTAGGACCACCGAGGCGTGGCCGACAAAGGTGACGTTGCCTGTGCCGGATGACGCTGGCGTCACAGAGGCTCATGTAGTCTCTGCATGGCTTATGATGGGGAAAAGTGACTCGGTCGGTTTACTATTTTGGGAACAGGCATATTCCTTGGAATATGCCTCCACGTATGCCCTAGTTGATGACCTATCCACCCCTATATAAGGAGGGCTAGGGCCTCTGTAGAAAGGGTTGGTCTCTGGTTGATCTCTAGTGAGTTAAGTTTTACTTGGTTAGTGCTTGGTTCCTGAGAGCTAGCTAGTGGTGAGAGTAAGAGAGTTCCTTCTTCCTCCTCTCCCCAATACAGATCAAGGAGCATTTGTAACCTTGGAAACCAATTGAATACAAGGCATCTATGTGTGGAATCACCACATTATCCCTCCCTGGATTCCTCTAGTGCATATTGTCCCCACCTTTAGCCTATCCATGGCATCTGCCGTGACACCATGTGAGATCCAGGCACATGGCTTAATAGGATTGATAGGATACCCATATCAACAAGTTGCAACTTCTTTTCCGGAAGCTCATTCAAAAAAGAACTCTAAGGTTAAGCGTGCTTGGCCTAGAGAAATTCTAGGATGGGTGGCCGACCGGGAAGTGGGTAACCGGGTGCGCACGAGTGAGGACAAAGTGCGCAGAAAAGACTAGTGTTGGTCTGTGGGGCCGGTATAGATATCCTATTAAGCTGCCAGGAGTGACACCCCCCGGGCCCAGGAGTGGACGGGGTGTTACAAGTGGTATCAGAGCCGGCCCTTGCGATTACACGGGTGTGTGCGGGTCAGTGGCGGGACATGTGGAGCATGGCGCGTGTGGCCCGGAGTGGACACGGCATGGCACATGTGCCGGCACTAGACGCACAGACGCGTGCCAAGAGGGAACATTCCTAGGGTGTGCTTGATCGATGAGGGCATCGATCTTCTAAAGGGTGTATGTATGTGAGATCCAGGCACATGGCTTAATAGGATTGATAGGATACCCATATCAACAAGTTGCAACTTCTTTTCCGGAAGCTCATTCCAAAAAGAACTCTAAGGTTAAGCATGCTTGGCCTAGAGCAATTCTAGGATGGGTGACCGACCGGGAAGTGGGTAACCGGGTGCGCACGAGTGAGGACAAAGTGCGCAGAAAAGACTAGTGTTGGTCTTTGGGGCCAGTCTAGATATCCTATTAAGCTGCCAGGAGTGACACCCCCCGGGCCCAGGAGTGGACGGGGTGTTACACACCACCACGACAAGTGTTGAGGCTAATAATAGTTCTACTACTTTAGATGATAAAGTTGATTTTGATCTTGATGGTTGTAATATCTCTGAAGTTATTAAGTTCCTACAAAAGCTTGCTAAAAGTCCTAATGCTAGCACTATGAACATGGCTTTTACAAAACACATTACTGATGCTCTCATAAAGATTAAAGAAGAAAAGGTGAAACATAAAATTTCTCTTCCTATAAAACTACAAGATGGTTGGGAACCCATCATTAATATGAAAGTGAATGACTTTGATTTCAAAGCTTTATGTGATCTTGATAGTAGTGTTTCTATTATGCCTAGAAGGATTTATGATATGCTTGATTTGCCTCCTCTTGAAGATTGTTATTTGAATGTCCCACTTGATGATAATGTTAAAAAGAAACACATGGGGAGTCTTAATGATGTTCTTATTATGGTTAACAATGCCTATGTCACCGTTGATTTCTATTTTTGGATGTTGAATGCAATGCTTCTTGTCCTATTACTTTGAGAAGACCTTTTCTTAGAACTGTTGGTGCCATCATTAATATGAAAGAAGGCACCATTAAATATCAACTCCCACTCAAGAAAGATATAGAACACTTCCCTAAGAAGAGAGAGAATATTTCTTTTGCTTCGCCTATGAAAACAAAATTTGGTCTTAATGCTTCTTCATTTGAGAACACTTGATTCTTTCTTTGCTTCTTATGCCTAACTTAAAGGCGTTAAAGAAAAGTACTTATTGGGAGATAACCCAAAAGTTTTAGATGAGTATTGGAAGTTATTACCTCTGTAATAACCTCTCCGTATCCTTTTTATTTGCTTTTTGTGCCAAGAGTAACATCTAATGAGAGAGAAGTAATGATTGGGAAAGTTGCTGTCCTGAAACAGATTTCTATGCTTCACCGTATAAAATTCGTGTAAAATCTCTGAACGTCTTTTTTAGGCGTGCATTTTTGTGCTTCTGTCCCAGGTTGTTATCTAACTTTCGTTAGTTCAACACTTTTTGATTTGAGCAACAGAAGGTCTTCGAAAAAATTCGTCTTTACCTGCTGGTCTGTTTTGACAGATTTCTGCCATTTTCTACATTTGTTTCTTGTTGGTTCCTTCTTGAGTTCTTTTGGGTAATTGAGCTTTTTGAGGGAAGTGCTACAGTATATAGTGTTCTAATCAAAGTTTATTTGGTGTTAGAACTGAACCTTAAGACTTATTTATCTTGAGTGCACTAATGTTGCTAATAAAGATTGTGTGAAGTTTTGTCTGAAGGAAAAATTTCAGGTGTATGGAAGGAATGAGTAATGAGATGAAGGATGGACTAAAGCTCAATCTTGGGGACCACGCATGTCAACCCAAGAAATATCCAAGAAGTACAAGATTCAAAGCTTGGGGATGCCCAAGGCATCCCCTTCTTCATCAATAAAAATCCCAGGTTTCTTCCAAACGCTTCATTTTTATTGTTTCATGCACACTTGTGTTTTTCTTGGAGCGTCTTCTTTTTCGTTTTCATTTTGGTTTTTCGTTTGCTTTTGTTTGCTTAGTTTTCTGAATAAATTGGTTGGACCCCCTCTTTCATACATTGGTTTGCAAATAGTTTGGTTTGGTTTGGAAAAGATTAGGAAAGTTCATGCTTTTGTGGTAAAAAGAGCTCGTTTTTTACTGTGGCTATGCTTTGTCATGCCATGCTTGCTATTGTTTTGGATTTATGCTTAGTATTATTTGATGTATCATGACTTGTTATAAACAATTGAGATTGCTTAATGTGCCTTGGATGAATCATGCGTTGTTTTAGCATATTAAAGCATATTATAGTGGTATTCTCCTTTGATGCTTTATTTGGGTTGACTTGGCGCATGCTCACACCATGTTATGACTATCTAAAGTCGCCATAGACTTTATGATCCTTTAGTTTTCAACTTGTAGTATCACTTTATCCTTTGATCAATGATGTTTTGTTGCTCTACATGATTATGGCCATTATTGCTCTCTTAGTTTGTCGCTCCCAGTCTTTTGCTAGCCTCCACGACCAAGTATGAGTTCCAGTCATGCATCCAACTCCCTAAACCAAGTTATTACAAAGATTCCACCATACCTACCTACTATCTTATGCTATTCCAAGTATATTCATGCTTTTGTTTACCTTCCAAATTAAACTTGTTATGAGAAAACTAGTGATTAAAGCTCTCACAAACTTGATGGCACACTTTACTATTTGCATCTAATAAACTTGAACCATCGTGTCTTGTATGTTGTATATGCTTGCACTTATTTGTTGGGAATTAGCAGAACCATGCTTTCATGGGGAATGCTTTCAACATTGCACTTGGTACTTGTACCTAGTTGATATCATGCTCTTTTTTATATGGATGTCGTCGGTGTGAAATGAAAGGGGAGCTTGTAAGTCCATGGAGTTATGTATATGTGTTAGAGAAACGCCTGGACCGCTGGTCTAATCCATGCTAACATGGTGGAAACCTGCAGCGTAACCATAATGAGCTGTCTATGAAGCATTCTTCTTATAAAAAAAGAGTCCTATATTGAGAAAAAAGAGAAAAGAAAAAAGAGATACTATGAAAAGAGGAAAGAGAGAAAAAGCACCATATTCCCATGGTAAATAAGAAGAATGCTGAGATGCTCGTTGTCTGCTTGCCTTGTCATTTTGATATGGGGATTCTTCCGTATCATCGGGCAAGGGGTACCCCGTTGGCAGTTCTCTATGATACACATGTACTTACAATGACAAGAACTTACCGGTGACTAAACTTGAGTAGCATGAGGAGCGGCCCTCGTATACAAGGGACATGAGATTTCTAACTTATACTTCGTCAAGCATGTACACCATAGTTTGTTCACTTTAACCTTAATCACTTCAAGATGCTTATGATAGGGGCAATGAGAGCTGGAAGCTATAAGTACCATATTTTTTGGAAGCTCTTTATGGGACTTGAATCCCTACTTCCTTTTACAAAAGGCCTTTCTTCCACCATTATATTAAGTCTCCACCTTCTATCTTTATGCACTTACTTTGAGAGCATAGTGGCCATTCTTAGTTCTATGTGCATTGTCCCAAGACTAGTTGATTGATGCATAACTTGATATTGCTTGTTTTAAACTATTGTATCTAGTCACTCTTATGAACTTCGAAGGTGTCCTATGCATTTATATTTGCTACTTTATTGAGGGACAAGCTGAATACTATTATGCTATGTTTTCTTTATGTGAAACAAACAAACGTCTTGCAAAGCATTGTTATTCATGAATCTTTTGTTTGTGCCTTTTCATGTTGCATCATAGTTTCTTTGTCTTATTGCTAGAACCTTGTCTTTCATGTTATGATTGAAGTACTATGATCCCAGCTTTGAATGTTTTGCAAATAATTTGATCAAGTCTTTGATGGTGCATGTCACCTCAAAAATTATTCTTTCTTTTTATCACTTACCTACTCGAGGACGAGCAGGAGTTAAGCTTGGGGATATTGATACATTGCAAATGTCTCTATAATTTTTGATGTTACATGCTTGGTTTTATCCACTTTCTTGTGTTTTGTTCCAACTTTGGAGTACTTTTCATATGATTTCTTGGACTAACCTATTAACAAGAGCCATAGTGCCAGTTGCCTGTTTTCTGTTGTTTTGGGTTCCAGGAAAGTTATAAAATGAATATTCTAGGAATTGGACGGAACAAAAGCCAAAGTGCCTATTTTTCCGGAAGTCATCAAGTGCCAGAATATGAGACGGAGAAGGGCCAGAGGCCGGCCACACCACCTGGCCGCGCGGCCAGGCTGGGCCCGCGCCAGAGGGTGGTGTGGTGGCCCCTGGCACCCCCTTGGTCTCCCCTTCCACCTATAAGATTCCCTCGGGACGAAAACCCTAGGTGCCCGATCAAAAATCCACGAAAGAGTGTGTAGCCGCTGTCATCTCCATCCCTAGATCGGGAGGGATCTGGAGCTCTTCCCGGCACCCTGCCGGAGAGGGGAATTCACCCTGGAGGCCTTCTTCATCACCATGCAAGCCTCTGGTGTGATGAGTGAGTAGTTCATGCTTGGACTACGGATCCATGTAGTAGCTAGATGGCTGGTTCTCCTCCTTTGTGCTTTCATGTCTAGATCTTGTGAGCTCTGTTCATGATCAAGATCATCTATTTGTAATTCTACATGTTGTGTTTGCGGGGATCCGATGGATATTGAGATGCTATTTCAGATTTATTATTGATTCTATCATGTCTTTGTTATTTGTGATCTTGCATGCTTTCCGTTGTTAGTAGCTATCTTGGCTAAGTAGATGCTAGCAACTCCAAGAGTTAGTATTTATGCTCGATAGTGGGTTCATGCCTCTGGTAATCTGGGGAAGTGACAGAAATCTCTAAGGTACTAGATGTGTTGTTGCTACTTGGGAGAAAACAATAATCCTTTGTTCATAGAACAATCGTATTGTTTACTTTACACGCAGTTCGTAAAGCAATAATCTGTTGCTTGCAACTTAATACTGGAGGGGGTTCGGATGATAACCTAAAGGTGGATTATTAGTCATAGATGCAGTTGGATGGCGGTCTATGTATAATTTTGTAATGCCCAATCAAGTCTCAAAGGAGTCAATATGATTAGTATATGCATGTATTGCTTTCTCGATGTTTGTCAATTGCCCCGCTGTAATTTGTTCACTCAGCATGTTATCTATCTAAGGAGAGCCACCTCTAGTGAACTATGGATCCCGGTCCTTTTCCTTTACATACAATCTATAAACTGTTTACTGTTTTGTGTTTACTTTCTGCAAACAATTGAAGGAGTTATGCCCTAGAGGAAAATAATAAAGTGTATTATTTGATATATCTCCTGTATGTTCATAATACGTTTCATACTATGCTACAATTGTGTTAATACGAAACATTGATACACGTGTGGTATGTAAACAAACCGTGTCTCTAGTTACCTCTAGTGAACTAGTTCATTGGTCATGAGGATGGTCTGTGTTTCAAGATCATGGGCATTTATGCCAACTGACAATGAGGTCATGTTATTAGTTGAATAATATGATAGACAAACATCCGACCGTTATATCATAATGAGATCTAGTTACAAAGTTCACCATTGATGATAAAACACAGAGAACCTCGCAACCTGATCCTTTGACTGTGAGGTAATGCAAATCACCATTCTACAAGAAGCTTAGATGGTTATCAAGAATTATCTCGTAACAGGGTGATCAAAAAGGTGCCACTCAGGTTTTCCGAAGTAATGTGTAGAGGAGTACATATCAAGACCAGGATTTGTCTAGTCCATGTAACAGACAGATACATGTGGCCATCTCGGTGACGTTGCATTGATAAAGCTTGCAAGCATGTGACTAGGTCACGGAATGCAATGACATGAGAACGAGAAAACAAGTTCATCGACAACAAGATCGAACTAAGGTATAGAGATGCCGAAGATCAAGTCTCGGATGAATTAGGTATCGTATGACAAAGGGAATGGGGAACGACTATCTCACGGTTTGAGCGATTGTATTCGTGAAACGCACGGGGATCACATGGCCATCCAGGTCCCTCTGTTGATCATTGATATGAGAGTGGTCTCTATCATGTTCGGAGTGTTTCCGAACCGAAGGATGTCACGCTTAAGGGTAGGGACGCTTAGGGTAGATGAGGCATCGTATGAGAAATAGAGAGAGAGAGACCGAAATAGTTTTGGTAACACCCGATGGAGATCGGAAAGGGATCCGAAAGTTGTTCTGGAGAGAATAGATAATATAATATGTATATTTGAATGTTAATTGGAGAATTAATATTAAATATATATTTTATTTTATTTTTGAAGGCACTATATTGCTAATGGGCCTCACGGGAAGGGAGGCCCAAGTGGGCAAGGCACCTAGGGAGTGGGGGCCAGCCGGCCTGGGGCTGGTGGGCCGCCCCAGTGGGGCCCACCTAGGGCCGGCGGCTGCCCCAAGGTGGCCGGTGGGTGTGGGGATTAGTCCCACCCCGCCTGGCCCCTGGGTGGTGCGCCCCCCCTCCCACTATATAAAGGGGTCCCCCCTTCCCCTTTGAAGACACCCATTCCTCTCATTCTCTCTCTCATCTGCTGAGGACTTCCCCGTAATATTGGGGAGGACCTCGTAGTTGATTTCTCCACCTTCCCACTACCATCGTGTGATCGGTGATCCGGCATGTACTTCTTCCGCTGCTCGGCTGGATTGGAGCCCGGTTGACGTCCCCTACACCGGACGTGTGACGAACTTCGGAGGCACCACAATTGGGGTGCTGCTCGTCTTCATCAATATACGCCTTCCTGCGTAAGGCGTGCCTCTCTCTGCAAAGATATGGATACTGTATTCCTTCTCTATTACTTATGTCTACATAGTATAGATCCTGGTTTTAGTGTTCGAGTAGATAGAATTTTTTTGTTTTCTGCTATGGAACCCTTTAGTGGTATCAGAGCGGGTCTATGGGTAGACATGTCATACGGATAGAACACATAGCAATATGTGGGCATTGATTCTCTATTTGCTACCCTCTTTTAGTGTTATTGTTCATATCGCGACACTGTTTGATGAAGCGGCCCCAACCGACCTCACGTGGTGATTCACGAGACTGGTCCACATATAAAAGTGGCTTAGGGGGGTGTCTGTCTCTCTACAGTAGTTGATATGGCATGGACATTGGAGGGCCCTGAAAAGGGAAGAAGAACGGCAATCATTGAATCCATGTTGTGGCCCAACGTTCGTAGGTGGGAAAGGGTTCTTCTACGAAAGCCCTAAATCCGCGTAAAACATGCAATAGTTAATATAGAAGCGTCTATCTTCATTATTGAATAGGGTAAAGTATTATAACATGGCAATGACAAGTTTGTGAAACTCTCATTGAAGCGGTTGATAATGATCATAGAGCTATAACCATGTCATAGCACTTCACTTTAGAAGCATTACTTATTATGCTAGTATACTTACTAGACGGTAGCATGATAAGATAATCCCTCGTAGTATTCCAGTTATCGTATTCCCCTTGTGTGTGCACCACCAAGAAAGTTCTTCGGTATGAGGCCGCCCATGATGATCGGGGGTCAGACATATCTACGTTCGCATACAGTGGGTGCAAGCCATGTTGCACTGCGAATACACACGAGTTAGAACTGGCGAGCATAGCACGTTAGAGAAACGTGGCCTCGGAATACAAGAGACCGAAAGGTCGAGCATGAATCACATAGTTGATGTGATCGACATTAGGGAATGTCCACCTTTGATACAGCACTGATGGCCGTGATGATCGGGGGAGGTGCAGGGGATAGGGATCATGTGATCACTAAACGAGTAGAGGGATGTTCCTTTAAGTGGGAGTTCCTTTATTAAAATTTGAACTCATTATTATGAACATAGTCTAAACACTTTGCAAATCCTTTGTAGATGTCTCGCCCACCCACCTTCAACCTAACACTTTCCTCGAGAAGGACAAGCTGAAAACTGATGGAACCAACATCACCGCATGGTTCCGCAATCTTAGGATCCTCCTAGTCCCCTACAAGATGACTTATGTCATCGAGGCTGAGCTTCCGGCTAAGCCTATAGATTCCGCCTCTCAGGACGAAAAGAATGTCTAGCAGTCCAAGGCGGACGATTTCTCCCTCATCCAGAGTGGAATGCTCTATGCCATGGAGCCGGAGCTTCAAAAGCGTTTTGAGAAGATGAATGCTTTTGAGATCATTGAGGATCTCAAATCCGTCTTTGCTCCCCAGGCTCATGCAGAGAGGTATGATGCTTCCGAGCTCTTCTTCTCTGCTAAAATGGAAGAGCACAACAGTATTAGTGAGCACGTGGTCAAAATGTCTAGCTACGTTAAGCGCCTAAACGCATTGGATTGCAAAATCCCGGAGGAACTCGCTATAGATAGGGTACTGCACTCGCTGCCCCCTAGCTATAAGAGTTTTGTGATGAACTACAACATGCAAGGGATGACTAAGACCCTTGCTGAGGTGTTCGCCATGCTCAAAACTGCTGAGGTTGAAATCAAGAAGGAGCACACGGTGTTGATGGTCAACAAGACTGCCAACTTTAAGAAACCGGGGCAAAAGGGAAAAGGCAAGGGCAAGAAGTCTAAGAGGGATGGCAGGTTTGCTCCTAGCACCTCAAAGACTGTGAAGCCTGGCCCTAAGCCCAACACTTCATGCTTCTACTTCAAAGGGTATGGGCACTGGAAACGCAACTGCCCTAAGTACCTTGAAGACAAGCGAGATGGCAAGATAGCCATCCCGGACAAAGGTATATATGATATACATGTTATTGATGTATTCCTTACAAGTGCTAGGAGTAACACCTAGGTATTTGATACTGGATCTGTTGCTCACATTTGTAACTCTCAGCAGGATCTACAGAGTAGGAGGCGCTTGAGGAAGGACGAGGTGACGATGCGCGTCGGCAATGGTTCAAGAGTCAAAGTGATGGCCGTCGGCACCCTGCATCTCTGTCTACCGTCAGGATTATTGTTGGTTTTGAATAAATGCTATTATGTACCTGCACTGAGTATGAATATTGTGAGTGGGTCTTGCTTGTTGCAAGACCATTATTCGTTTAAATCAGGAACAAATGGTTGTTCAATTTATATGAATGATATTTTCTATGTTCATGCTCCTGTATGTGATGGTTTATTCCTACTTGATCTTGATTGTGATACACACATCCACAGTGTTGATGCTAAACGTTGTAAGCACAGTGACCATAATTCCATGTACATATGGCATTGCCGTCTTGGTCATATTGGCATAAAGCGCATGAAGAAGCTTCATTCAGAAGGGCTTCTTGGATCATTGGATTTCGAATCCCTTGATACATGTGAGCCATGCCTCATGGGCAAGATGACCAGGACACCATTCTCCGGAATAGTGGAGAGAGCTGTAGACCTACTTGGGATCATACATACAGATGTATGTGGACCAATGAGTGTGTCAACACGCAATGGTTATCGTTACTTTGTTACCTTTACTAACGACTTGAGCAGATATGGATATATCTACTTGATCAAGCATAAGTCTGAAACCTTTGAAAATTTCAAGGAATTTCAGAAAGAGGTAGAGAATCAACTTAATAAGAAAATCAAGCACCTTCGATCGGATCAGGGAGGCGAGTATTTGAGTTATGAGTTTAACATGCACTTGAAGGACCGTGGGAACATCCCACAGCTTACGCCAGCCGGAACACCACAGCGTAATGGTGTGTCGGAACACCATAACCGGACCCTATTGGATAGTGTACGGTCCATGATGTCTTTAACTAATTTGTCTATGTCTTTTTTGGGGATACGCGTTAGAAACCGCCGCTTTTATTTTGAACCGAGCAGTATCCAAATCCGTGGAGACAACCCCATATGAGATATGGTATGGGCAGAAGCCAAAGTTGTCCTTTCTGAAAGTTTGGGGATGTGAGGCATATGTTAAGAAACTGCAACCTGAAAAACTCGAACCCAAATCAGAAAAATGTATCTTTGTAGGATATCCAAGGGAAACTGTTGGATATACCTTCTATAATCAAGCCGAAGGCAAAACACTTGTTGCAAAAACCGGCACCTTTCTCGAGAAGGAGTTTCTTGCAAAAGGGGTGAGTGGAAGGAAAATTGAGTTAGATGAAATTGTTGACCCTTCTCTCCGTATTCCGAGTAGCGCAACGGAAGCTGTTCCAAAACCGCTCTCCAACATGGAGGAAGAGCCTACTGATACTGATCAAAACAATGACATCGAGACTCCTGAGGTTCGCAGGTCTACAAGGGTTCGTGCCACTCCAGATTGGTACAGTAGCCTTGTAATGTCTGTCATCTTAGATGATCAGGATGAACCTGCAAACTACAAAGAAGCTATGGATAGTGCTAACTCCGAGAAATGGCTAGAAGCCATGAAATCCGAAATAGGATCCATGCATGAAAACCAAGTTTTGACCTTGGTGGATCTTCCAGAGGGTCGTAAGGCTGTGGAAAATAAATGGATCTTTAAGAAAAAGACAGATGCGAATGGTAATGTAACCATTCACAAAGCTCGACTTATCGCAAAGGATTTTCAACAAATCCAAGGAGTTGATTACGACGAGACTTATTCTCCCGTAGTGATGCTTAAGGCAGTCAGGATTTTAATAGCAATTGCTGCACATTTCGACTATGAAATTTGGCAGATGGATGTCAAGACCGCATTCCTCAGTGGTCACATTGATGAAGAGTTTTATATGATGCAACCGGAAGGTTTTGTTGATCCTAAGGATGTTGGAAAGGTATGCAAGCTCCAACGGTCCATTTATGGGTTGAAGCAAGCATCTCAGAGCTGGAACCAACATTTTGATCAAGTGATCAAGAGTTTTGGATTTGTCCAAAACCAACAAGAGTTCTGTGTTTACAAGAAAGCGAGTGGGAGCTCGGTAGTTTTCTTAGTAGTATATGTGGATGACATATTACTCATGGGAAACGACGTGGATCTTATGAATAGCGTCAAAGCGTATTTGAGCAACCAATTTTCCATGAAGGATCTAGGTGAAGCTGCATACATATTAGGAATCAAGATCTACAGAGATAGATCAAGGCACCTAATAACATTAAGTCAGAGTACTTACATAGATAAGATTTTGAAGAGGTTCAAAATGGAAAACACCAAGAGGGGTTTTACACCTATGATGAAGAATTGCAACTTGAGTGTGACTCAGTGTCCTGTAACGGACAATGATAGAGAGAAGATGTATTACGTCCCCTATGTTTCTGCAATAGGATCTATCATGTATGCAATGCTTAGTACTCGACCTGATGTGGCATTGGCTCTTAGTTTGACAAGCCGATATCAGAGTAATCCAGGACCGGATCACTAGACAGCTGTGAAAAATATCCTAAAGTATCTGAGAAGAACAAAGGATATGTTCCTAATCTATGGAGGAAATGATGAAGCTCTAAACGTAATAGGTTACGTAGATGCGAGCTGGAATTCAGATCATGATGACTCGAAGTCTCAAACAGGATTTGTTTTCTTGGTGAATGGTGGGGCGGTAAGCTGGAAAAGCAAGAAGCAGCCGGTGGTGGCACAATCTTCAATGGAGTCTGAATACATTGTTGCAGCTGATGCAGCAAATGAAGCTGTTTGGCTAAGGAATTTCTTCATCGAACTAGGAGTTTTTTCCAATGCACAAGACCCCGTGACAATCTATTGTGATAACACGGGAGCTATTGCAAATGCAAGGGAACCAAGAACTCATTCCATAGCCAAACACATCAAGCTTAGATTTCACGTCATCCGGCAGATTGTTGATGAAGGTGAAGTCAAGATTTGCAAAGTAGATACATAACTGAATGTAGCAGATCCTTTGACTAAAGCTCTCCAACATGACAAGCACGAACAACACCGAGATTCCATTGGTGTTAGGTTCCTGCCTATTGTAAACTAGTTTTGTATACTCTAGTGCAAGTGGGAGACTGAAGGAGTTATGCCCTAGAGGCAAATAATAAAGTGTATTATTTGATATATCTCATGTATGTTCATAATACGTTTCATACTGTGCTATAACTGTGTTAATACGAAACATTAATACACGTGTGGTATGTAAACAAACTATGTCTCTAGTTACCTCTAGTTAACTAGCTCATTAGTCATGAGGATGGTCTATGTTTCAAGATCATGGGCATTTATGCCAACTGACAATGAGGTCATGTTATTAGTTGAATAACATGATAGACAAACATCCGACCGTTATATCGTAATGAGATCTAGTTACAAAGTTCACCATTGATGATAAAACACAGAGAACCTCGCAACCTGATTCTTTGACTGTGACGTAATGCAAATCACCATTCTGGAAGAAGCTTAGATGGTTATCAAGAATCATCTCGTAACAGGGTGATCAAAAAGGTGCCACTCAGGTTTTCTGAAGGAACGTGTAGAGGAGTACATATCAAGACCAGGATTTGTCTAGTCCATGTAACGGACAGATACATGTGGCCATCTCGGTGACGTTGCATTGATAAAGCTTGCAAGCATGTGACTAGGTCATGGAATGCAATGACATGAGAACGAGAAAACAAGTTCATCGGCAATGAGATCGAACTAAGGTATAGAGATGCCGAAGATCAAGTCTCGGATGAATTAGGTATCGTATGACAAAGGGAATGGGGAACGACTATCTCACGGTTCAAGCGATTGTATTCGTGAAACGCACGGGGATCACATGGCCATCCAGGTCGCTCTGTTGATCATTGATATGAGAGTGGTCTCTATCATGTCCGGAGTGTTTCCGAACCGAAGGATGTCACGCTTAAGGGTAGGGACGCTTAGGGTAGATGAGGCATCATATGAGAAATAGAGAGAGAGAGAGACCGGAATAGTTTTGGTAACACCCGATGGAGATCGGAAAGGGATCCGGAAGTTGTTCCAGAGAGAAGAGATAATATAATATGTATATTTGAATGTTAATTGGAGAATTAATATTATATATATGTTTTATTTTATTTTTGAAGGCACTATATTGCTAATGGGCCTCACCCAAAGGGAGGCCCAAGTGGGCAAGGCACCTAGGGAGTGGGGGCCAGCCGGCCTAGGGATGGTGAGTCGCCCTAGTGGGGCCCACCTAGGGCCGGCGGCTGCCCCAAGGTGGCCGGCAGGTGTGGTGATTAGTCCCACCCCGCCTGGCCCCTGGGTGGTGCGCCCCTCCCACTATATAAAGGGGTCCCCCTTCCCCTTTGAAGACACCCATTCCTCTCATTCTCTCTCTCATCTGCTGAGGACTTCCTCGTAATATTGGGGAGGACCTCGTAGTTGAGTTCTCCACTTTCACACTATCATTGTGTGATCGGCGATTCGGCATCTACTTCTTTCGCTGCTCGGCTGGATCGGAGCCCGGTTGACGTCCCCTACACCGGACATGTGACGAACTTCGGAGGCACCACACTTGGGGTGCTGCTCGTCTTCATCAATATACGCCTTCCTGCGTAAGGCGCGCCTCTCTCTGCAAAGGTATGGATACTGTATTCCTTCTCCGTTACTTATGGCTACATAGTATAGATCCTGGTTTTAGTGTTCGAGTAGATAGAATTTTTTTGTTTTCTTCTACGGAACCCTTCAACTATTACTTCCTTCCATTCGATACGTTTAATCCTTTGTTTTCCACAAAACACGGTGAGATTGAGAACCTCATCGCAAGTTGGGGACAAAGTTCTATGATTGTGTTGTGCAGGTCTCCACGTTGCTACTAGCACCGGTAGTGTGCCCTACCAAGGCTCAACTAGCAACACCTTTGGGGTGTTTCCTTGCTCCTACTAGTTCGATTAAACCTTGGTTTCATAACTGAGGGAAACTTGCTGTTATGCTCATCATACCTTCCTCTTGGGGTTCCCAACGAGCTCTACATCATCATTGTTCTAGCATTTTTCTGGGCGCCATACTCAGAGCCATCACTCGCGACCACTCCCTCCCTCGTGTCTCCCTCCTTCCGCTGCAGACCACGGCATCGCCACAACTCGATCCGCCGCCAGAAGCTTTGCTTCAGGCGCACTTTTGCCCAATCCCCTCGCCGCCTCAAGCTCGCCAACCGCCACGGCACGAGCATCCCTGCAGCGGCGCCGGCTGCCGTGTCTATGTCCTCTCTGCGGTCCTTTTCCCCAGCGCCTCATCGTCCTCCATATGGGTCGCCCGCGCCCCTGCAGGTCACCCCGCCAGCTCCCGTTTGGGCTCGTCGGACTTCTCGCAGTCACCACCTCCTCAAGCTTTGGCATCGCAGCCCCCTCCTCGAGTTCCTGTCCATGTCGCCGCCAGACGTTGTCTCCCTCCCCGTCCATGACCTTCGAGTCCGGCAGCAGCACCGCCAAGTCCGCCATCCACTCGAGCCGCGTGTGCTTCGCCATCCTCGAGCTCGGCACAAACCTCTCCTGCTCAGCATCGGACACATCTGGGACCCCACCTGTGCCTCTGCTCTCTGTTCCTTGTCGGAACATCTCATCGAGCTCGCCCATGACTGTCCTCCTCCGAATTCCTCTTGGA
Source organism: Avena sativa (assembly GCA_916181665.1). Classification (NCBI taxonomy): domain Eukaryota; kingdom Viridiplantae; phylum Streptophyta; class Magnoliopsida; order Poales; family Poaceae; genus Avena; species Avena sativa. The sequence goes on from OV702290.1 coordinate 37,003,346, forward strand.
CAAGTTCTGCATACCGTCGGTATCCGTCGTCCATCCTGCTAGAAGTACAACTCAAGTTCGGTTGTAGCACTAGGTGAGGGTGGTGGACGTGATGTGCTGGTGTGATACTATCCGTTGATGTTCATGGAGTTGTCATGTGGATTGACTCCTATCGGTGCCCTTCTTGTGGTATCATAGAGGATGTGGTGTGGTGGTGATACTTTTGTATGACTGCAGACGGCTATCGAGGAATAACAAGAGGTGGCCATGTTCTCATCTTCAACTCGAAGACTGCCGCCACAATAGAAGTCAGGGATGATAAGTTTGACATCCACCCGGATAAACCCCAGGAACCACCGGCGCTTGGACCCGAGAGAACCACGCCGAGACCCCGGAATACCAAGATCACTTTCATGGATCCGAAGGCGGTTGCCTCAAAGACCGACCCCATCAAACCCTCGGAACCCCCAAGATCGCCGAACCCTCTGAGCCTCCCCGAGATCTTCGATCCAAGATGTGTGACCCTAATCCGACCCCTCTATTTTATAAATTGCCATTCACATACTTGTTGCATATAAATTGTTCATGATCGCATACATATTCATGTGTTTGGGGGGTATTTTGTCGACTCACCTGATAATTAAATATGGAGACTATATGTGAACTTTTCTAGTCTTATATTGGCTCCATTTAAATTTGTATAGCGAACCGATGCCATGTTTTGCGTTGTTAAGAGAACATTTAAACTACGGGGTAACTAAACAACATGAACCATCTAATTATTATTAGGACCGTGATTCCGCTTAATATTGCCTAGTTGCATCGCATCTTTGCCCTATCATACATAATACGTGCAACATGCCAGATCTTCTGCCGTAGTATTATATAGTGCATCCATTGTTTCTTCTAGTACTTTGGTTCTTCGCGGATTAGACCATTGAGTGGATGCGAGTATCGAAAAGTTCTTCGGATAATGAACCTTCGGCAGTGCTTCCTAGGCGAGCAATGTCCCCCTTTATACCTATTTTGTGTTTATAGTCTTTACTTCCTCATGTTGCTCTATTGCTATCCTTGTTGCGATGCTTTAGTTTCCGTGCACCATTTATATTCCTTGCAGCCTCTATATTGCCTATCCTTGTTGCGATGCTTTAGTTTTTGTGCACCATTTATATTCCTTGTAGCCTCTATATTGCCTTGGACACATCCTATTGCTTGTTGTTTGATAGATAGTTGGCCTTGCGAGTCGTAGTTGCTTGCTCTGGTGCTGCTTCACGTCATTGTTGTTCCACCGTTGTTGGAAGGTTGGTACATGCTTAATGGTGGAGATGATCATGACTTTAATTTCAACTGATAATTAAAATGCTGGGAATAGATATAACTAATGCAGAGGCACATGTGGGCAATAGCTAATATTTGGTTCTTCCACGCTCACTTGTGTCCTGTAGGCCCCGAGTACTTGATACCCGTTCCTTGACTATTCGCACTATCCACATACATGAGACTCTATAAATACCCCTTTGCCTGAGCTTTATTCACACTTTATTTCTTGGGGCCACAAACTAGTTTGGGGCTTTATTACTATCTTGTATTTATGCCATGCTTTACTACATTATTTACGATTGTGCGTGGAGCACCTGTACTGTTTTGGAACGTGGAATGTTTTCGCGGTATCGACAAGCCCAGTCACACTTTCTGGTTCCCAGTCGTTTACAGCCATTGACGCAAACCCTGGGTCCGTCTCGGAGCCAGCCAACTTCGTTGCGAGTAGCTTAGTGGGGTGGCCCCTTAAAATGATTTATGAATCCTGTGAATGCTTTGTGGTGAGGGCTCGTTGCGTTTTATTTGGTTCTTCCCGAGGTTGATCGTGTGTGTTGCTATTTGTGCACCCTGTAGGGTAAAACTTTCTGAAAGCCGTGTCCGTGGTTATGGACGACTTGGAGCACAGTATCTCGATCATAGACAATTATAACTAAAGTAGTGCTATAAATTTGACTTTGGAATGACTAGTAATCAGCTACACTATGATGGAATGAGTAAATAAAAGTGCCAACAACTCCTGGATTTGGATGTCTCCTGCTAATGGTATTTGACTAGTAAATATTGCAACTACAATGGAATGGTTAACTAAAACTACCCATTGTTTATGATATCAGGATGACTCATGATATCTATATTTGACTAGTAAGTGCTGCAACTATAATGGAATGAATAAAGCTGCCAACTGAGTGAGTTCCTTGGTTTGACTTCCTTGTTTGGTCTCGAGGGGGAAATACCAGGATGGGTATGATTGGTGTTAGTATCAGGTTGGTCCTGAATAGGTCTCTCTTATCCCTCTCTAATAGCCGACAGTTGTATCGAGTCTCTATAGGTTGTTTAGTGCATGCTTCGCTGCCGGCTTCAGTCCACCATACCTATGTAGGCGAGAGCCGCTGAATTCTAGCCTCGCCGTGTACTGGCCTCAGGACTAACCGCTCCCTTTTTCCTTTGCCCTTTGTCGACACCCATTTTGTTTAACAAGTATGAGTTCGATGTCGTTAGCAGGGTTACCCTTCTGGCTTGGCCTAGGCCGGGTTATGGACGCCATTGGTTATTCCTCAGGGCTCTTAGCCCCATTTGCATCTTATCTGTACTCAGATGTTGTATCATTTTCAAGGTGATTTGGATCTTTGTATTATATATTTATATTCTTGACTCATGGAGTCATTAATGTATATATATGTTCTATGGGTTCCATCGTGGACTAATGTGTAATGATATTACTTTGTTTTCGACCCGCACGCAAGTGCCTGGTGGGCATCTTTGAATCGTTTCTATGCAAGTTTGGCGGAAATCGCTGAAATTTGCATAGGGCCGATTCGAGGTTGTTACAAAGTGGTATCAGAGCTCAGTAGTTACGATATCCCACTGGTCCAGCCTGTAGGATAACCTAGATAACGGACGAAGTAGAGTGTCAAAACTATTTTGCAAAATCGGTTGGATAGGTCTCAGTAGGTCTATTTTTACTCCTTATCCCTATGCTGTTCTCCTCTTACCCCTGCGTGTTTTGAATCTACTCTTATCTTTTCTTCAAGTTCAGGATTTCTCGTGGTTGGGTTTTCGTCAAACCTTCAGGGTTTCGCTTCCTGTCTTTTATAACGGTGGTGCTACAATCATCGAATCTACATCTCGTTTGTTGTACCTTCATCCTATATTTTTGTCCTTGGACTCTTTATCTGTATCTGCACCTTGACGGATGTCCGTATCGTTGAAAAACATTATGATAAGGATGAGCATTGGTGAAGTTGGAGTATACCTTGAGCATGTGTTGTTCATGCCAATGGAACCATCGCGGAACCTAATCATTGTGTTATTTCATATGATTTCTTTTGTATCTCCCGTTGTTTTTCAACGCGACGACATCATCTACGTCAGAAGTGCCTACATCAATCCTTTGTTTCTGAACACCGCTTGTAAAGATCTCCAGTCTGGATTTTGAGAGTTGGTTGCATGATTCTTTTGTTCATGTACACAGTAATGCTTTGAGTGCGGGATGGAGTAGCTACCATACCACTACTCTTATCATTCGCTCTTCTACATTGAATGGTGGATCGATGTAGTCTTACTCTTTCCATGGAAGTTAGAGGTGGCCTTACATTCCGATACCTTTATTTTCATCTTTGTTTCTCCAGAGTGTTTTCTCGATGGACATGAGCAACGACCCCTTGTTGGTGCTGTCGCCGAATTCAAGATGGAGCAATAATGTCTGTTAGTGGTGTCGCAAGGATCTACATGAAGTGAGTAGACTCAGACCATCGGCCTCCTTCCTCGTACCATGAGACGGATCTCGAGGGCGAGATCAATTGTTAGTGGTGTCGAATTGTAGCACCCTCGTAAAACCACTACTAGAAAATCGCGTGTGTTTTTATTTCGTGCATCATCATGATCGCATGCTCATATCATCATGCCACATTGCATTTGAGCATCGTCATGTCATCATGCATATGTTTGGCTAAAACTATTTTCTAAAAGCCTAGTTTCTTTTCTAATTACTCCCCTGTCTTTGTTTCAAACTAAAACCCTGGTCTCTTCCGGATATTTGGTTCGCCTAAAAACCTATTTACAAATATTTTGTTTAAACAAAATAAAATAAATAAAATGTGTTATTTTATAAATCCACGGGGAGGCAGTCTAGCTGGTCAGGCTAAAGGCCCAGCCGGGCTAGACTACCTACTACCCGACACGTCTAAAACCTGACCTAACCTAAGCTATCTAGTCTAAACCTAGACCCAACCCTCTACCTAACCAACCACCCAAAACCCTGTCACTGCCGCCGCCACACACTGGCATCAGCATGCGAACCACCCAGCCCCGCTCGTCCTTGCGTCACGCATGCCAGCGCCCGCGCCAACCATCCCCGCGCATGGTACACCCTGGCCCACCCGCTACCGTGCAACACACGCGAGCAACATGTATATCGCCCCACACCCTTGCCTTGTCAAGGACACCCACCCTGCATCGCACGTCCACGACCAGGACCCCACCCCGTCTGCCTCACACATTGCCCCGCACGGGAACCCACCTCGACCCGCTCCCTTTCTCTCTCCCTTCCACGAGCCTGGCCCCACCACTCGCCCTGCAATCGCCACTCACGACCATTCCCTCCCTCGCGTCTCCCTCCTTCCGCTGTATACCACGCCGCTGCCACAGCTCGATCCGCCGCCAGGAGCTCTGCCGCGGGTGCCCTTTCGCCCGGTCCCCTCGCCGCCTCAAGCTCGCCAACCGCCGCGGCACGAGCGTCCCTGCAGCGGTGCCGGCCGCCGTGTCTACGTCCTCTCTGCGGTCCTTTTCCCCAGCGCCTCATCATCCTCCATCTGGGTCGCCCGCGCCCCTGCAGTTCACCCCGCCAGCTCCCGTTTGAGCTTGTCAGCCTTCTCGCAGTCACCGCCTCCTCAAGCTTTGGCACCCCAGCCTCCTCCTCGAGTTCCTGTTCATATCGCCGCCGGACGTCGTCTCCCTCCCCGTCCATGACCTTCGAGTCCGGCAGCAGCACCGCCAAGTCCGCCATCCACTCGAGCCGCGTGTGCTCCGCCATCCTCGAGCTCGGCACAAACCTCTCCTGCTCAGTGTCGGACGCATCTGGGACCCCACATGCGCCTCCTGCTCTCTGTTCCTTGTTGGAACACCTTGTCGAGCTCGCCCATGACCGTCCTCCTCCGAGTTCCTCTTGGACAAGTTCTGAATACCGTCGGTCTCTATCGTCCATCCTGCTAGCAGTACAACTCAAGTTTGGCTGTAGCACTAGGTGAGGGTGGTGGACGTGATGTGCTGGTGTGATACTGTCCGTTGATGTTCTTGGAGTTGTCCTGTGGATTGACTCCTATCGGTGCCCTTCTTGTGGTATCATAGAGGATGTGGTGTGGTGGTGATACTTTTGTACGATTGCAGACGGCTACCAAGGAATAACAAGAGGTGGCCATGTTCTCATCTTCAACTCAAAGACTACTGCCACAACAAAAGTCGGGGATGGTAAATTTGACATCCACCCGGATAAACCCTAGGAACAACCGGCGCTTGGACCCGAGAGAACCACACCGAGACCCCGGAACACCAAGATCACTTTCATGGATCTGAAGGCGGTTGCCTCAAAGACCGATACCATCAAACCCTCGGAACCCCCAAGGTCGCTGAACCCTCTGAGCCCCCCAAGATCTTCGATCCGAGATGTATGACCCTAATCCGAGCCCTCTGTTTTATAAATTGCCATTCACATACTTGTTGCATATAAATTGTTCATGATCGCATACATATTCATGTGTTTGGGGGGTATTTTGTCAACTCACCTGATAATTAAAATGGAGACTATATGCGAACTTTTCTAGTCTTATATTGGCTCCACTTAAATTTGTATAGCGAACCGATGCCATGTTTTTCCTTGTTAAGACAACATTTAAACTGCGGGGTAACTAAACAACATGAACCATCTAATTAATTATCAGGACCCCGGTTCCGCTGAATATTGCCTAGTTGCAGCACATCTTTGCCCTATCATACATCATACATGCAACATGCCAGATCTTCTGCCGTAGTATTAAATAGTGCATCAGGTGTTTCTTTTAGTACTTTGGTTCTTCGCGAATTAGGCCGTTGAGTGGATGCAAGTATCGAATAGTTCTTCAGATAATGAACCTTCGGCAGTGTTTCCTAGGCGAGCAATCTCCCTCCTTTCTACCTATTTTGTGTTTATAGTCTTTACTTCCTCCTGTTGCTCTATTGCTATCCTTGTTGCAATGCTTTAGTTTCCGTGCACCATTTATATTCCTTGCAGCCTCTATATTGCCTTGGACACATCCTATTGCCTGTTGTTTGATAGACAGTTGGCCTTGCAAGTCGTAGTTGCTTGCTCAGGTGCTGCTTCGTGTCATTGTTGTTCCACCATTGTTGGAAGGTTGGCACATGCTTAATGGTGGAGCTAATCATGGCTTTAATTTCAACCGATAATTGAAATGCTAGGAATAGATATAACTAATGCATAGGCACAGGTGGCCAATAGCTAATATTTGGTTTTTCCATGCTCACTTGTGTCCCGTAGGCCCCGAGTACTTGGTACCTGTTCCTTGACTATTCACACTATCCGCATACGGGGGACTCTATGAATTCCCCTTTGCCTGAGCTTGATTCACACTTTATTTCTTGGGGCCACAAACTAGTTTGGGGCTTTATTACTATATTATATTTATGCCATGCTTTACTGCTTTATTTATGATTGAGCGTGGGGCACCTGTACTGTTTTGGAACATGGAATGTTTTCGCGGTATCGACAAGCCCAGTCACACTTTTAGGTTCCCAGTCATTTACAACCATTGACATATACCCTGGGTCCGTCTCAGAGCCGGCCAACTTCGTTGCGGGTAGCTTAGTGGGGTGCCCCCCTGAAATGATTTATGAATCCTGTGAATGCTTTGTCGTGAGGCCTCGTTGCGTTTTATTTGGTTCTTCCCAAGGTTGATCGTGTGTGTGTTGCTATTTGTGCACCCCTGCAGGGTAAAACTTTCTGAAAGCCATGTCCGTGGTTTATGGACGACTTGGAGCATAATATCTCGATCATAGACAACTATAACTAAAGTAGTGCTATAAATTTGACTTTGGAATGACTAATAATCAGCTACACTATGATGGAATGAGTAAATAAAAGTGCCAACAACTCCTGGATTTGGGATGTCTCCTGCTAATGGTATTTGACTAGTAAATATTGCAACTACAATGGAATGGTTAACTAAAACTACCCATTTTTTATGATATCAGGATGACTCATGATATCTATATTTGACTAGTAAGTGCTGCAACTATAATGGAATGAATAAAGCAACTCATGATATCCTTGGTTTGACTTCCTTGTTTGGTCTCGAGGGGGAAATACCAGGATGGGTATGATTGGTGTTAGTATCAGGTTGGTCCCGAATAGGTCTCTCTTATCCCTCTCTAATAGCCGACAGTTGTATCGAGTCTCTATAGGTTGTTTAATGCATGCTTCGCTGCCGGCTTCAGTCCACCATACCTCTGTAGGCGAGAGCCGCCGAATTCTAGCCTCGCCGTGTACTAGCCTCAGTACTGACCGCTCCCTTTTTCCTTTGCCCTTTGTCAGCACCCCTTTTGTTTAACAGGTATGAGTTCGACGTCGTTAGTAGGGTTACCCTTCTGGCTTGGCCTGGGCAGGGTTATGGACACCATTGGTTATTCTTCAGGGCTCTTTGCCCCATTTGCATCTTACCCGTACTCGGATGTTGTATCGTTTTCAAGGTGATTTGGATCTTTGTATTATATATTTGTATTCTTGACTCATGGAGTCGTTGTTGTATATATATGTTCTGTGGGTTCCATCATGGACTAATGTGTAATGATATTACTTCATTTTCCACCCGCACGCAAGTGCCTGGTGGGCATCTTTGAATCGTTTCTATGCGGGTTTGGCGGAAATCGCTGAAATTTGCATAGGGCCGATTCGAGGGTGTTACACACATGAGAGAGGCTATGGGAGAGTGTGTGGAGAGGAGGATGCCACCTCCTTTTATAGGGGGAGGGGGCAAGGACCCCTCCTTGGACGGAGCCATGAGTCTGACCCCTCACCTCCTTCATTCATTTGAGTGCTCCCTCCACTCACATAATTCTCCACTCAAAATTCTCCCATTAAATATCCACTAAAAAATCAAAGGCCTTTCCATTAAAGCACTTTAATTGCTTTGTTTTAATGCAACTCAATTTAATGAACACTTCATTTAATGAGGACTTCATTTAATGAGTACTTAATTTAATGAACACTTCATTTAATTAACTCATTAACATTTTGATCCTTCACTTTGTTTCGATACCCCGAAACTATTTTGGTAGATTTGGCAGAACAATTTCCCGTAGTAGAACAATTTTCTACGATGTCCATTGACTTCCCTTGTGTTCCCTATCCGCTCAAATGCGTTGGTTAACATTAAGTGTGTCTCCCTATGGGTTCGAGAACTATGTAGACATGATCGAGACTTTCTCTAATCAATAATAGACCTGGAGATCCATAATGACACCCACTAGTTCCACGAAAATCAGATGATCGTCTGAACCTCTTTTGCTGTAATCAAATTCCTTTTGTCTCACGATATATTACTTTTCTGAGATTTGATCACTTGGTATCATCTATAACTTGTTTAATATCGTTCCTAACAAGTACTCTTTTTCTCTTTCCTATGATATGACATTCTAGTGATCAAATCACTTGCTTGCAAGGCTATGTCAATGTAATATCATCAAGAGGGCCCTAAGTATATCTCTCCGTCATCCGGATGGATAAATCCCATTCTGGATCCATGAGCCTCAATTGACACTTTCCAAGTACCTGAAAACATCTTTATATTCACCCTGTTATGGTGTAACGTTTTATGTAATCAAAGTACTCTTCTGGTGAAAGTGATTGACGTGATCTCATAGTCTAAGGATATTGAGTTACTACGAATGAGATATCAATTTAAACTTGATGACATGATCGTATTGCTACATCTTCTGCGGGTGACTGTTCATCATATCATTCTCCAATGATATGACCCTGTTATTAACAACATCCAATGTTCATGATCAGGAAACATTTGATCATCAGTTAATCAACAAGCTATTACAAAGAGAGGCTTTACTAGGAACGTTATCTGTTTATAATTCACACATGTATTAACGTTTCCTTATTAATAAAATTCTAGCATGAAAAATAAACATCTATTATAAACCTGCAATAACATAATAACCACTTTATTATTGTCTCTCGGGCATATTCCTTTCAACATTTAGGTGACATGGCATGTCATTAAATGATAGAATAAAGTCTCGTGGAGTATTAGGCCTTTCACAATGGGTTTTTTAGTGTTGTGTCCTATACACTTTACTTATGTGGCACTATAGTTAATGAGGAAAGAGATTAAGGTTGAACTATTTCAGCTAATGAAGAAACACATATTGCACGAAACCATAGAAAAAAATATTGTTAGGACAATCACATGCATGCATGTCCTCTAAATTATTAAATGTAGAGATACGACTCCAAAATCAATGCATTGGAGAGTCTGTCTATTAACCATTTATTTACCTTATGATAACGTGCTAAGATACACTCGATTGTTATTAAAGGCCTTATGTTCCTATAGCATCACACAACCAAGAATAAATGAGTATATAACCTAATAAAAGAGGGACAACATGACATTACACATATGAAGTTAGTAACATGCATTAGTAACATATGCATGTTACTTTTTTTGAAACATAAATATATTAAGCAAGCAAGCCACCTCATTAAAAACCTTCCAGTCCCCTTATGTTCCCTGGTAAGGAAAAGAGTGCGTAAGAAACTTTCTGCTAAAATCAAGATTCGGTTACAACATTGCTTAGTAGAGCAAGATCATTCATTGCATCTATTACAACTAGATTAGGTGGGTCATCCTTCCATGAAATAGCTCTATCAGACTCATAGAAAATCTTGCAAGGTTATGCACCACCTTATTCCCCTCTCTTGGGCAATGCTGAAAAGTGACATTACCTAGAGGCTGTGCAATCTGAAAACAATCAGCGAGAATGGCTATATATGGTCTCCAGAGATTTGCCCTATTGCAAGCCTCAATCATCTCTAAATAGTCTGATTCAACAATAAACGGCGGACAACCAACATCCTCCCCCAACTATAGACCATGACGGAGCGCTTCAACTTCAGCACTTGTAGCATCTAATAGGTTTAGTTTTGGCCACGTCCCTCCTGCTATTACTTCCCCATGATCATTCCAAACCACAACTGCAACAACTCCCATCCCATTCAGATAATATGATGCATCAATGTTGGCTTTGTACTTGTTTTGGGGATGTTTACACCACTGAACCTGTATTCGTATGGAATTCTTTGCCGCTAAGCCATAGTTGAGAGTTAACGCTTGAATGGAGAAAGCCGATTGCCTTGGTGGTGCCACCTTTTCCCCATGAACAACTTCCCTCCTCTACCACCATATGTACCATGCTGCTACAAGAATGGTTTCTTGCAAACCGAGTTGACATGCGGTTGTTTTGTTGGACTTCGTAATATTTCTTCAAGAACCACATATCCGGATATGTTCAAGAAGACTACACTTTTTATCACTTCTTTTAATCCCAAAGATTTCCAGACTTCCTTCGCTCTGATGCAAGAAAATATTAGATGTCGGATATCTTCTAACCCTTGTTTGCAAATAGGACATTGGCTTGAAATAGTTATTTGTCTACTTGCCAAAACTCCAACACCAAAAATGAACCCATGCAAAGATCTCCACCCAAATATATTGGTTTTCACAGGAACACTTAACTGCCATAGAATATCCCAAACTGGGTTTGACGATGACATTCCTTGGCCATCCATTGGTCCTAGTTTCATCCAAAATTGGTGCTCCCATTCTGTATAATAAGAAGAGCGCACTGAAAATGTATAGGATTTAGTCTTATGCCACGCTACAAAATCATGTTCCAAATTTGGACTAATAGGGAGTTTCAAAATATTTTGTGCTTCAAATGGGTTGAAAGTATCTCGTATTAGCTCATCATCCCATTATCTAGTAGCCGGGTTAATCAGCTCATCCACAGTTCAAAGCATATTTTAACCTCTCACCGATTCAATTTTCTAGACCTATTTCCGGGTACCCAGTGATCTTTCCAGATATGGATGTTTAGCCCATTACTTACTCTCCATATGTGGCATCTTTTAAATGTTTGGAGGCCACATACTATACTTTGCCATGTGAATGATGAACCCCTTTTTGGACCAGCATTTAACAAATCTCCATTTGGATAATACTTGGCCTTCAGGACTTGTGAGCATAGAGTATCAGGTCTAGTTAAAAGCCTCCAAGATTGTTTTGCAAGCATTGCCAAATTAAAAGCATGTAAATCTCGAAAACCCATAACTCCATCTTTCTTTGGTATACACATCTTCCACCACGCACTCCAATGCATCCGCTTTTGCTCATCTATGTCACCCCACCAGAAAGTTGCCATAGCATCAGTAATCTCTGTACAGTTTTTTTGGTATCTTGAAAACCCCCATCGCAAACAGGTATGGATTGAATGACCACTTTTAGAAGAATCTCCTTTGCCCCCATAGACAATAGCTTCTCCTTCCACCCTTGTAAAATAGCAATGATTCTTTCAAAAGATACAGAAAATGGCCACTTCAATTAACCCCAACCATTGCTGGAAGCCCAACGTACTTATATGATAGAGCTTAAGTCATGATATTCAGCTCAGTGCAGATATTTGCTTTAACATGAACGTCCACATTAGGGATAAAAAATATGCTGCATTTTGCCTCACTCATCATCTATCCCGAATTTGCACAGTATTGTTCAAGAACTTGTCTCAACGAGGTTGCATTAACTACATTTGCCTTCATAAGAATTAGGGGATCATCAGTAAATAATAAATGTGAAACTGATGGGCATTTCTACACACCCTTACTCCTTCTATGCCATGAACCTCCTCACGATGAGCCAATAAACTTGATAAACCTTTTGCACAAATCAAGAAAACATTGGGAGATAGGGGATCCCCTGTCTCAAGCCTCGAGCTGGTATAAACCCTTGTGTTTCTTGGTCATTATATCTTACTTTCTACTTGACCGATCTCACACAAGCCATCAAAAGATCCACACAATCCTAATGAAAACCCAGACGAACCAGAATGCTCTCCAAGAAGACCTACTCCACCCTATCATACGCTTTATGCATGTCGAGTTTAACTGCACAATAGCCACTCTTCCCTGTTTTCTTGTTTTTAATTGCATGAATGCTATCATAGGCCACAAGAATATTATCTGTGATTAATCTACCAGGGACAAAAGCACTTTGTACCGGTAAAATAATATCATCAAGGATATACTTAAGGCGAAGAGCGATCATCTTCTAGATTACCTTATGGAGAATTGCAAAGACTGATTGGTCTATATTGTGTTATAGACTTGGGAGAATCCACTTTGGGTATCAATACTATGATCCTATCATTCCAGCCATTAGGGATTACTTTATTATTGATTGCATCCAAAACCTCCTAGGTCAAGACATCGCTAAGAGTGTGCCAACATTTCTTGAAAAAAATAGCATGCAACCCATCGAGCCTGGAGCCTTCGTATCTCCAATTGAGAATAAAGCCTTTTTGACATCCTCTACTATTTTTGGCCTTTGTAGAGCTTCATTCATCCCTATAGTAACACGAGGGATAACTTTCTCGAATAAATTAGGGTTAGTATCATACACTTCAATTGAGAACAAACCCGAAAAATAGTCAGATATCATCAGATTCAAATAAGCAGTACCTTCCAGCCAGACACCATGATCATTTTTCAATCTTTTTGTTTTGTTACGCTTTTTCCTAGTACTTGCACACCTATGAAAAAGGATGTATTTTTATCCCCATATTGTAACCAATTTACTCGACTCCTTTGTGCCCAATAAATTTCTTCCCGTTCTAGAAGTTTTTCTATCTCCATAGCTATCTCTTTTTGTTTAGCTATATTTTTCGCTGTTAGGGCATCCACAACCAGCCGCTCACGTTCTCTCTGATAGCTCTAGTTTTCTTTGAATTTTGAAGCGTATGCCGATCCCATTTATGCATATGATCATGCACTATAGCTAACCTTCCCACCAAATCAGAGCCATTCAAACTATACCTAGATCTTTCCCAAGCCTCCTCCATAATCTCTCTGAATTGGGCCTCTTTTAACCACTTGGCTTCAAAATGTAACACTGATGGACCAGCTGTATTGTGAACCACATGATCTTTCAGGCTAAGCAGAAGAGGCCGATGATAAGATTTTCCAAAATAGCATTTGGAAATTTATTATTCCAAGCATCATTATATAATGTGTTGGGGGATACCCCCGGGTAGGGTCACGCCGGGGTATAAAGGCCGAGTTAGCCGAGGTATGGCACGGTCAAGGCGAATGCCGACTAGGCCTGCTCAAGGCAGGCCGACTTATGGGGTAACCCGTCCCGATGGGAGTTCACCTAACATTAACCCGGCTGACATAAAATGTATGTCGGATGTACCTGATTTACCTTGTGTGTAGGTACCTTCGTAGCCGGGTTAGCCAAGCGCTAGCCGGGGTACCGCTTGGCTTCCAAGAGAAGGAAGGAATCTCCCGCTGGTCAAAAGGTGGCCTCTGCCCACTATAGCGTGAGCGAAGCGAGCAGAGGGAAGGACCAATAGGGCGTGGCCGACAAAGGTGATGCGAGCTGTGTCGGCTGACACGATCCGTGTCTAGTGACGCCAAAAGACAAGGATCTCACAGAGGATTAGGTCCATAGTTCAGACTAGCTGTTTAAACTGAATAAAGAGGCATCTAGCTTTAACCAAAGGGCATATTCGGGGAATATGCTTCCACGTGTGCCCTAACTTTGTAAATTGGGCTTGCCTATATAAGGAGCACCAAGGCCTTTATAGAAGGGGATCGATCATTTTCTCTATCTAAGGTAGAACTCCAGAGCACTGTAGTGGGGGTAAGAGACCTAGTCTGCTTCTCACGAACAGCTCACGGAGCCCTTGTAATCCACCATTGATAGAGTGAAAATACAAACACTTGTGTGTGGAATCACGACACTATCCCTCCCTGGATTCCTCTCGTGCACATTGGCCCCATCCTTAGCCTATCCATGGCATATTCCGTGCCACCACCAAGACAGTTGGCGCCCACCGTGGGGCTAGCGGTGCTAGCAGGAGTAAGAATCCGGACGGGAAACATCTTCGACACCAGCGAACGCATCGTCTCCGGGCTGGTTCAGCGCTTTGGAGCGCTGGACTATGTCAGTGACAACGTTGGGAGCTTCGGCATGCATCCTCCTCCATGCAACAGCCTCTTCATCAAGCTTGCCGCCCACAAGACCTACGTTGGCATGGACGAGTCCTGAGTTCATCCGCAACATGTTGTTGAGGGAGGCGAGCCGCCTCTCAGCACAGCTTGCGGCGTGCGTATCACTCCCCCTGCTAGCAGCATTGAGGTCATGATGACCGCGCCAGACGCAGGAGCAAGCAAGGACCCGGCGCCAGAGCCGGAGACTACGCCAAAGTAGGCAAGTTCAAGATTTCCTCCCCTCGAAAGGCCCGAGAAGGTACTACATCAGGCGATAGATAGCCTGGCAACACCAATAGCTCCAGTAGTGGATCCGGCTCAGGCACAAGTTGAGTTAGAGGAAACTAAGCAGAGAAGCTAGCCGGTGCAAGAAAAGTAGCCAAGTTGCAGTAATCGTTGAACATTACCCCGCGGGAGTATGCAAAGGCAAACCGCATAGGTGGAGTAAAAATCAGGGGTAGGAACCTAATTACTGAAATTGATAAAGAGTGTGAGCCTAGGCCAGATCCGACAGCTACCATAGTCACAGGAGGGCTAGAAAGGTACAATACCCTGGCAAAGAATCTCAGGGCTGCCAACACAGCTGCGTCCGAATTAGAAGGCTTAACCGGAGAGGCTAGAGAAAGGCAACATGAGAGGGTAAACCATTTGTTGTTGGTAGCATGCCAGCAGAATGAGGAAATAAACAAGGAAAACCTGGCACAGCCTAGACCATCTCATGTAGTTCATTCAGCAAGAAACAACCCGGCCAAATCTGCGGGGCCAGGGCTGCATCTTCCCCTGGTCATGGCCCAAGGAGAGAGGAGGTGGTAACCTCAGGTAGAAGAGACAAACAGATGGTCCCCTATTGTTGGGGGGATACCCTCGGGTAGGGTCACGCCAGGGTATAAAGGCCGAGTTAGCCGAGGTACGGCAAGGTTAAAGCGAATGTTGGCCGAGTTACCTCAAGGTACGCCAAATCTCGGAGTAACCCGGACCAGGGAATGTCCACCTAACTGAGTCTCATCCGACTTAAGCCGTAAGTTGGATAGATGAATCTGACTTGTATGCAGGAACATGTGTGACCGGGTCAACTATGATCCGAGTGATAGAAAGCTTCTAGGAGAAGGAAGGTATCTCGCTGGTCAAAAGTAGCCCCGGTACGCATAGCATGAGCGAAGCGCACAGGGGAAAGACCACCGAGGCGTGGCTGACAGAGGTGATGACGCTGATGTCAGCTGACGCAGGCGCCACAGAGGCTCACGTAGCCTCTACATGGATGACGCGGGGGAAAAGCAACCTGGTCGGCTTACTATTTTGGGAGGAGGCATATTCCCTGGAATATGCCTCCACGTATGCCCTAAGTGGAGACCTAGCCACTCCTATATAAGGGGGGATAGGGCCTCTGTAGAAGGGGTTGGTCTCGATTGGGTTGAGCTTTACTAGATTGATCTCTATAGACTAGTTTTTACTTGGTTCCTGAGGGCTAGCTAGCAGAGAGAATAAGAGAGTACCTTGTTCCTCGTCTCTCCAATACAACTCGAGGAGCACTTGTAATCTATGAAGTGAATCAAATACAAACCTTCTGTGTGAGGAATCACCTCACTATCCCTCCCTGGATTCCCCTAGTGCTATTAGTCCCCACCTTTAGCCTATCCATGGCATCTGCCGTGACACCACCACGACAGTTGGCGCCCACCGTGGGGCTAGCAGCGCTAGCAGGGGTCAAGATCCGGACGGGAAACCTCATCGGCACCGGCGAACGCATCGTCTCCGGGCTCGTTCAGCGCTTTGGAGCGCTGGACTTTGTCAGCGACAACGCTGGCTACTTCGGCATGCGTCCACTTCCGTGCAACGGCCTCTTCGTCAAGCTCGGTGCGCACAAAGTCTACGTTGCTGTCGATGTGTTGTGCGTCCATCCGCGGCACGTCGTCGAGGCACGGGAGCCACCCCTTAGAGTGGTTCACGGGGCGCGTATCACTCGCTCCCAAACCGTGCTGAGGTGATGATGACTGCGCCAGGCGCAGGCACAAGCAAGGATCCGGCACTAGATCCAGAGGTAACACCTAAGGCACCGAGGAAAGGTAGAGGTCCTCCACTAGAGAGGCCTGAGAATGTACTGAGAGAAGCTATGGATAGCTTGGCAAACCCGGTAGCAGCAGTGGTAGATCCGGCTCAGGAACAGGTCAAGCTAGAGGAAACTAGGCAAAAAATTCTAGAGGGAGCGAAAAAGATAGCTGCGGCTCAGCAGTCGTTGAACATGACGCTGCGTGAGTATGCAAAGGCAAATAAAGTAGATGCTGTAAAAGTGAAGGGGAGAATTCTCATGAGTGAAATGAACAAAGATGGTGATACTAGGATTGAGGAGTCAGAGAACTGTTTGTCCGTGGGGCTGCCGAAGTATAGTACCCCGGCAAAAAACCTCAGAGCAGCGGATGCAACTGCGTCCGAGTTAGAGGGTCTAACGGGTGAAGCCCGTCAGAGACAGCAATATAGGGTCAATGAGTTGGTTCGGATCGCGAACAAGCAAAATGATGAATTTCTCAGGGCTAACCCGGAGAGAGCTGGGGCCTCCAAGATTGTTCATTCGGCGGTGGGTAACCCGGAGAAATCCGCTGGAGCCGCATCGTCTCCTCATGGTGGTCCTAGGAGAGAAGAGGTAGTAACCCCGGCCAGGAGAAACAAACAGATCGTTCCGTATGACCCGACAAGGGCAGGAAAAGCAAAAGAGGTACAGAGAAACGATGATCGACGAAGCATGAGCTGAGGTGAAGCTGGCCGAGGTAACTGCGACCAAGGCAATGCCGGTCAAGGAAATGCTGTAAATGGCAATGCCGGACAGCGCAACTCGGCAGGACAATTGCAGCAGCGGAATATACCAAGGCAAGAGCAAAGTGCCGGCCGAGGTATGCAACAGAGAGGTGCACCACGAGAGCAAGGCCGGTATAACGATGGAGATTCGGAAATGGTGAATGCAGGATACCCAAGGCCGGACTATCATGTGATAGGGTAGAGAGTGGGAAGCAGGGATCTGATGCCTGATGACGCCAGGTTGAAACTAGATCGACTGTATAGGTCGGAGCAGATTGAAAGTCAGGGTCCTCCGGGCCCTGCGTGTTTTGGACCCCGGATCATGAAGGAGCCACCGGTACCTAACTTCCAGTTACCTAGAGGCACAAAGACGTATGACGGCAGTACTAAGCCGGAGGATTGGTTGATAAACTATGCTATAGCTGTGAAAATTGCGACAGGCAACTTGAGATGGGCTGTGAGATACGTACCCCAGATGTTGGAGGGACCAGCAAGGGTATGGTTAAATAATTTGCTGCCCGGAAGTATTAACTGCTGGATCGATTTTGAGGAAATGTTTATCAGCAATTTCTCAAGTACGTATCAGAGGCCAAATAGGCCACAAACCCTAGCTATGTGTAAGCAGAGACCGAACGAGACAGATCAGGAGTTTTTAACCCGGTGGTGTACCGTGAGAAACTCGTGTGAGGGTGTGATAGAGTCACAGGCCATAGCATGGTTTGCGTAGGGGTGCAGGTATGCAAGCAAGCTGTGGCAGAAGTTGCAAAGGAAAATGCCAACCACTTTGGAAGAAATGATCCGGTTTGCTGATTCATATGCTTTGGGTGATCCGACTCAACCTAGGCTCGTGTCAAACGAGTCAAATGAAGAGTACTACCAGAGAGATGGAGCCGGATCATCCCAGAGGAATGATTACAGAGGTAAAAGAAGAGATGACAGACCGGATCACCGGTACAGTTTGCAACAAGTTGCAGCTGTGAATCAAGATCAGCTCGGAGTAGGGAGTAATCAGCGTCAGAAAACTGGAGGGCAACAATGGACACCAAGAAATGATGGCAAGAAAACTTGGATGCCAGAACAGAAGAAACAGTGACAAGAAAAGAAGGACCATCCGAGGTACACTTATGAGTCGATTTGGATCAGCCGTGTAAATTTCACACGCCGAATCCGAGCAACCCAGCGGGTCATACAACAAGGCAATGTGAGTGGATGCGCAAGATAGAACAAGGTGGCTCGGGGAATGCTCAGGCACCCCGTAATGATCAACCTCGGCAGGAGTTACCCCGACAGCAATTTCTCTCCGGAGCAAACACGCAACAACTAATGTTGCCTCCCCCTCCGCCGAGGTATGATAACCATGAGAGAAGGGATGTAGTGCATCAAGTAGAAACCCAGCATCAGCCGGATCAGAGGTACCCCGGAAATGAGGGGAGGAATGAGTACAGGGAGCATCATCAGAGTTACTGTGTGTTTACCACTGAGGAAACCGATAGAAAGAGCTTGCAGCACCAACATATGGAGGTCAATGCGGTAATGCCAGCGGTGACGAGGTGTATGCCTTGGTCGGACCAAGAAATTACCTGGAACATCAAAGATCATCCCAAGCTTATGCCGAGTCCTGGTTCATATGCGTTAGTGCTGGATCCGACATTCATTGGGCCTAACATCAATGTGAGGTTCTCCAAGGTACGGATTGACAATGGCAGTAGCATTAACATCATGTATGCGGATACAATGCGCAAGTTGGGTATCTCAGAGAACATGCTCCAAGCTACAAGGACAACTTTCCATGGCATTGTGCCAGGCATCTCTTGTGAGCCAATAGGCAAGGTCCGGGTTGACGTATTGTTCGGCACGAGAGATAACTGCCGAACTGAAAATTTGGAGTTTGAAGTGGTGAACTTGGAAAGTGCGTATCACGCGTTACTCGGAAGACCAGCACTGAACAAGTTCATGGCGAGCTGTCACATTAGTTACTTGAAGATGAAGTTGCCCGGGCCAAATGGAGTGATTACCATTGCTGGGGATTTCCGACGTTCCATTGAGTGTGCCTCAACCGGGTCTAACCTAGCCGAGTCACTCGTGATTGCGCAGGAGAAAAGAAAAATCCAGGAGGTGGCGGCATTGGCTCAGTCTGCGCAACAGTATATGCCGGCACTGAGTAACCCGCATGGCAGTGTCTCATTCCAAGCCACAAAGGATACCAAGAAAGTGCCTGTCGATGATATGTTCCCAGAGGGCACAGTAACAATTGGTGCCGGGTTGAATGATAAATAGGAAAGCTAGCTCGTCAACTTCCTCCGTCAGAATCGGGATATTTTTGCTTGGTCCACATAGGACTTGCAAGGTGTTCCGAGGGAGTTGGCCGAGAACTCTTTGAACATGAGACCCGGGGAAAGGCCAGTGAAGCAACCTCTCCGCCGCTTCGCCGAGGATAGGAGAAAAGTCATTGGAGATGAAATAGCTCAGTTACTGGCAGCATGATTTATCATGGAAGTACTTTATCCGGATTGGCTATCTAATCCGGTGCTAGTGGAGAAGAAGAAGGATGATCTGAACGTGGCAGTGGTTTGGCGTATGTGCATCGATTACACGAACCTGAACAAGGCGTGTCCAAAAGATCCATTTCCACTACCAAGGATAGATCAGGTCATAGACTCAACTGCTGGATGTGAACTCTTGTCATTCATTGATGCATATTCTGGTTTCCACCAGATACCTCTGAATCCGGATGATCAAATAAAGACCGCATTTATCACCCCGTATGGGGCTTATTGCTATCGCACCATGCCGTTTGGTTTACGTAATGCAGGGGCAACGTACCAAAGATGTATGCAGAAATGTTTGCATGACCAAATAGGTCAAAATGTACAAGTGTATGTGGATGATGTGGTTATCAAGACCAAGGAAAGCAAAATGCTCCTTGACAATATCAGGCAGACATTCGCAAACTTAAGAAGGTTCCGGATGAAGCTTAACCCAGAAAAATGTACCTTCGGTGTCCCGGCTAGAAAATTACTCGGATTTCTTGTATCTAGCCGAGGTATCGAAGTTAATCCAACTAAGATCCGGGCCATTGAGCGAATGGAACTACCGAAGTGTCTTAACAATGTCCAGAAGTTCACTGGTTGCCTGGCATCGTTAAGTCGGTTTGTATGTCGGTTGGGAGAAAAGGCATTGCCTCTCTATCAACTCATGAAAAAGTCGGACAAGTTCATATGGACGCCGCAGGCCAATGAAGTATTTATACAATTAAATAAAATGTTAGCCACTGCACCAGTGTTAGCCTCTCCACTATCAATGGAGCCAATGTTGGTCTATATAGCCGTAACCAACCGAGTTGTAAGTGCAGTGATTGTGGTAGAGCGCGACGAAGAGGGTAAGTCGGTGCAAAGGCTAGTGTATTATCTGAGCGAGGTATTGTCAGCTTCAAAGCAAAATTATCCGCACTATCAGAAGGTGGCGTATGGTGTCTATATGGCAGCTAAGAAGTTGAAGCATTACTTTGAGGAGCATCCCATCAAAGTAATATGTGAAGCTCCCATATCCGAGATAATGAGTAACAAGGATGCAAGTGGTAGGATTGCAAAACTGGCAATTGAACTAGCTCCCTATGCGCCACAATATGACAGAAGAGAAGCAATCAAGTCTCAGGCTGTGGCCGACTTTTTTGTGGACTGGGCCGAGGTACAATACGAACCACCGCTACCAGATCCGAACTACTAGAGGATACACTTTGACGGGTCAAAAACAAAAACCGGGCTAGGTGCCCGAGTTGTACTTACCTCGCCAAAGAAGGACCAGCTGAAATATGTGCTGCAGATCCATTTCGCGACATCGAACAATGTCACTGAATATGAAGCACTTGTGCATGGGCTCAAAGTGGCAAAAGAAATTGGGATACGTCGGATCCAATGCTTTGGTGACTCGGATTTGGTAGTTCAGCAAGTATCGGGGCTGTGAGACGCCCTTGATCCAAACATGGCATTATACAGATTCCATGTGCAGAAAATATCTGGTTATTTTGAGGGATGTGAATTTCGTCATGTACCCCGGGTGGAAAATGAGGCTGCCGACATGATGTCGAAGCTCGGATCAACCCGACAAGCAATTCCACCGGGTGTAGCATTAGAGCACCTCAAAAAACCATCTATCAGACCGTCCCCAGAAACCGACTCAATCTACGTCCCGGAGGATATAGAATCCGGAGCTGTGCCCATGGACGTTGACATGGGAGGTGGTGCGCGAAATCTGGGGACTGTCTCAGCAAACCCAGGGAATGCCTCAACAAACCCGGGGACTGCCTCAGCGAACCCGGGGACTGCCTTGCAGGACCCGGGGACTGCTCAGCATGATCCGGTTGAAGTTATGACGGTGGATCAGATGGAAATTGATGAGGATGTGTTCCCTGTGCGAGCAATACCAGCTTGGGCACTGCCTATATTTCAATTCCTGAAATATGGAACGTTACCAACTGAGGAGGTGCTATCCAGGCAAACTCAGAGGAGAGCAAAGGCATACACAATCATCAATTCCGAGCTATACAAAAGGAGTGTGACCAATGTCCTCCAGCGATGCGTTGACCCGGAAGAAGGGCTTGACATCCTCCGAGATATACATCAAGGGGAGTGCGGGCATCATACCTCGTCCCGAGCCTTGGTGGCAAAAGCTTTCCAGCATGGATTCTACTGGCCAAGTGCCTTAGAACAAGCAGAAGATCTGGTGAGAAAATGCAATGGTTGTCAGAGGTATGCTACCAAGACACATATGCCTATGTTGGAACTCAAGACCATACCAATCACATGGCCATTTGCTGTAGGGTGTTTGGATATGGTTGGCCCGTTCAAACCAGCAAGGGGGAATATGTCTCACATTTTGGTCATGGTGGATAAGTTTACAAAATGGATTGAAGTGAAGCCAATAAGAAAGTGTGATGGAGCTACGGCCATAACATTTCTCAAAGACATCATCTTGAGATACGGTTATCCTCACAGTATCATAACTGATAATGGCACACATTTTGCTGAAGGAGCATTTGTGCGATTCTGCCGAGATAAGAAGATCCGGCTGGATGTTGCCTCGGTAGCACATCCTGCATCGAACGGACAAGTGGAAAGATCCAACGGATTAGTATTATCCAGGATAAAACCCCGGCTCGTTGAGCCGCTGCAAAGATCAGCGGGGTGCTGGATAGAAGAACTACCAGTGGTACTGTGGAGTTTAAGAACAACTCCGAATCCATCAACAGGCTATACGCCATTTTTTCTGGTATATGGGGCAGAAGCTGTATTACCAGCCGACATAGAGCATGACTCGCCTAGGGTCACCCAATACACAGAAGCCGAAGTGCAAGAAGCCCGACAAAATGATGT
The DNA here is from genome assembly GCA_916181665.1 of Avena sativa. Lineage (NCBI taxonomy): Eukaryota > Viridiplantae > Streptophyta > Magnoliopsida > Poales > Poaceae > Avena > Avena sativa. Next base: position 37,025,852 of record OV702290.1, read on the forward strand.
TGATCTGCTGGAAGAAGCGAGAGAATTGGCATTGTCCAGATCCGCCATATATCAGCAAAATCTCCGACGCTATCATAGCCGGAAAGTAAGCCCCCGAGTTTTCCGGGAAGGCGATCTCGTGCTCCGGTTGGTACAACGTACTGCTGGCATGCATAAGTTGTCCCCCCATGGGAAAGGCCATTCATTATGAGCAAAGCATTGCACAATGATTCTTATTATCTTATCGATGCAAAGCCACAGGAAAAGAACAAGGCGGACAGGTCCGGCGAGGAATCTAAGCATCCATGGAATGTAGCTCTACTTCGTCCTTTCTACACTTAGCAGAGAAGTGTATGTATCTGAGTCTTCTCATATGTCGGTATGTATGCCGACAATGAGCTTATCAATGAAATGTTGGCACCTCGAGCAGTAACTCGGGGACTGCCTTAATAATATTTGTGGTCTTATATTATTCGTGCGTCAGCTGGAGTAAGTTGTTCTACTTAACTCAGATTAGTAGTGTGTGAGCACCAAAAACCCAACTCTTCGACTTGCTGCTGTTCAACAAGATTTGGCTTCATGACAAGCAAGAAAACAAGTTTGGAATTGCGTAGCACATGAAAAACGACTAAGGAAAAGAACTTAATCGAGCCGACGTTTGTTTTTCGGACTAACCTTGTATTTACTTTCAAATTGTTATGCTGAATTATTTTGACCTAAGCCTAAAGTTTCCAAGTATTTTTAAGACAATTTTTGAAGCTCGGATTCGTGAGTCGTAAAACTGAATCAAGGTAGACACGAGTTGAGCCAGAAGATTGTACGAACGAGAAAATGAAACTCGGGGACTACGCCCAAGTTAATACGGCATAAAGAACTTAGTAGCAAAATATCACATGTGTACTGGATACAATTCCACCCGGCATACCAGGGATCTGATAAATTTTAAAGTGTTTTCACTCAAGGAGCACCAGGAGGAGGAAGTTCGGCATCATCTTCGCTGTCTTCGATGTCGGAGGCATCGCCCTCTTCATCCTCATCCGAGCCGTCTTCAACATTCTCAGCATTTTCGTCACCAGCGGCTTCCAGGAAGCTCGGTCCCTCAGTCCATTCATGAATTGGAGCATATTCGATGAGGCTATGGGTGCAAGCCTGGCGCCGAGCTACCCACTCCGGGTCACTGGTCCATTTCGATCCGGTGCGCATGCGCGGTAAGAGGTTGAGGTCGATCTTATCGTACCACGTAAGTACGTAATGGAGAACGGTCTCAGCTGCGGCACGTCCAACGGACTCCCTCCAAAGGTCGAGTTGTGTCTCGATTTCCATCAACTTTTCAGCAAGAGTTGCGGTTCCCTCCGGAATGTCTTCGGCAGGCCAAAACATGTTGAAGATTCGGACTGCAACGTCAAGGAGATCCTTGTCATAGTTCTTGATGATTTCCAAGCGAGATGACAGGCTGACCAACAGGTCCTCCATGTCATAGGGAATGTCTTCACCGTCAGGAGCAACGGGAGTACCCCTATCTCGACGGAAATTAGCAACAGCGGTGCTCGCAATGGCAGTGCCCTCTGGAAATTTGCCTGAAAACGAGATAAGAGAAGCAAGTAAAGAAGAGACATGTGAAGTAACCCGGAGAAATATGCCGGATAAGGGAAAGGAACTTACGTAAAATATGGCTATGGATCCGGGTCAATTATTTGGTACAGTCATCGTGTCTTTTGCGGAGTTGCACAAGTTCAGTGTACGCCGACTCAAGCTTGACATCGGCCTCCTGGAGAAGTTCTTGGTCCTTGGCAACTTGGGGATTGAGGCGCTCGCGCTCTTCAGTGTAGTCCTGGCCAGCCTTTTCAAGCTCGGATTGGTGCTGCGCTTTCAATTTCTTCATCTCTACTTTGAGCTTGGCAATCTCATCGTCCTTGGTTCGGAGAAGGGAAAGCTCATCGTCTTTCTTTTTTAGCTCGGCCTGATGCTGCCCTGCTTGTTCGAGAAAATGCAGCATCATATCAGGCACGGGCACACTATCTTCTAGCGATACTAAAATAGTTTGTTAACCCGGCAAAGCCGAGGTATGAATGTTTGTCGAGCCAAGGAGAAAAGGAGATAGAAATCATAGCAAGGTCGCGCAAAAGTAACTTACTCTTAATCTGATCCAGATTCTTCCTCATGAGCTTGTTCTTAGCCTCCACCCCAGCTGCGAAAACCGAATGACGGATTAGTTCGGTAGAAGAGATGAAGGGGAAACAGAAAAATGTGAAGAAGAGAACTTACCCCTTTTCTCGTGCTCAGCGAGATGTGCATTATGCTTTACGAGCAGCATTTTGTGAGTGTCTAGGAGATGCTGAAACTCAGCGCTCCGGCGGTTGGTGGTCACCTGAAAAGAGTACAAAAATATAGCTTAAGCCTTGTGCATATTCGAAGTGTACAAGATCCGGGCCAAGTGGAACTTAACCCGGCTCTAGGTGTGTGCATATTCGAAGTGTACAAGATCCGGGCCAAGTGGAACTTAACCCGGCTCTAGGTATGTGCATATTCGAAGTGTACAAGATTCGCGCCAAGTGGAACTTAACCCGGCTATAGGTGTGTCTATATTCGAAGTGTACAAGATCCGGGCCAAGTGGAACTTAACCCGACTCTAGGTATGTGCATATTCAAAGTGTACAAGATCCGGGCCAAGTGGAACTTAACCCGGCTCTAGGTGTGTGCATTTTCGAAGTGTACAAGGTCCGGGCCAAGTGGAACTTAACCTGGCTCTAGGTGTGTGCATATTCGAAGTGTACAAGATTCAGGCCAAGCGGAACTTAACCCGGCTCTAGGTGTGTGCATATTCGAAGTGTACAAGATCCGGGCCAAGTGGAACTTAACCCGGATCTAGGTGTGTGCATATTCGAAGTGTACAAGATCCGGGCCAAGTGGAACTTAACCCGGCTCTAGGTGTGTGCATATTCGAAGTGTACAAGATCCAGGCCAAGTGGAACTTAACCCGGCTCTAGGTGTGTGCATATTCGAAGTGTACAAGATCCGGGCCAAGTGGAACTTAACCCGGCTCTAGGTGTGTGCATATTTGAAATTGTCAAGGAGCTATGTTAGTTTTCTAAGGAGCATCCGGCCGAGTAACAAGTTACTCCCCCGGAGGCTCGGGGACTAATGGTTATATCACTAATATATATACAGCATGCTAAGGAAAAGGGGAAGTAACGTACCTGCATCATCCGACCTGTGAGGTTAATTGCCTTAGAGGCTGTGTTCATTTGAGCAGAAAACTCGGCGGGACCGAACTTCTCCGGGAGGTCGTCGTTGTAGACGAACTCCGCCTTGTTCTAGTTGTTCATGAACTTGATCAAGGTCGGAGGATATCGTTCGCTGCTGAGCATGTGGGGCGCCACCAAGCCCTTGGCATGTGCTTCCCTCCTCTCAACCTGAGCAAGGGCCGGGCTGGTGTGCAAGACACGTTGCTGCGCATTAGCTGGCTCGGCAGGGGCATCCTTCGGTGCTGGAGGTTTCTTGGAAAGCATGGACGTGAGAGTGCGCTGTCCAGCCTCGACGGACGCTGCCCTGGTGGCATCAGGGGCCTTTTTGCCTTTGGGATGCTGAGAGGTGGAAGTGGTTGCAGCAGATTTACCCTTGGGAGCTGCCTGGGTGCTTTCTCGCCGAGACTGTGAAGACTCGGACGAGGCGGAGGGGCTTGGCGTCGTTGTCGCTGCTCTCGGTGCTGCTGCTGCTGCTTTTGCTACTTTTGCTGGAGTTGGTGCTGGTGATGTTTTCTTCTTCGCAGGAGGTACTGAAGTAGACTCGGTAGTAGCTGGTTGTGGTGGAGCCAAAGTGGTGGATGCAGCTGCCTCGGCTGGGCCAGTCTCCCCCGCTCCAAGGTTGCCCCCTCTTGACGAGGTGGGATAGAACCCGGAGCAGCCGCTGAACCCTCCGGAATAGGGCTTAGTGGGCGTGAATCGTCGCCACGAGGGGGAGAAGGGCTAAGTCGGAGCGGCAAAGCAATGCTAGATCCACTCTAGGGGACCTCAACCGTAGCCCTGTCGAATCAAATAGTGTCAGATGAGAAACTATAACAATGCAAGAACAAGTAAATGGCAGAGGGAAAAAGAGGCTTACGCATCCGAGGTCAGCGGCTCCTTAGGCTGGTGCCTTGGTTGCAGGCTTCCGAGCCCTTCGTGCTGGGGCCTTGGTTGCAGGCTTAGAGGCAGTCTTATCCCCGGACTTCTTTCGCCTTTTGGCTGGCTGAGAACATCCGGAGGATGAAGTGGACGCAGCTTCCCTTCTCTTCTTCGGTGCAACCGGAACAGGGTCACCCACGGCAAGGGGAGGGTCCTCATGGATCTGCCCACCGGGGTTAGCCGATGCCGGAAAAGCATAAGAAAGGGGGACAACACCAAATGCTTCCATCACCTCAACATCCGAGTCATCTTCATCGTCGGGCCACTCTAATGGAAGAGAGTTTACCGGTGGGTCGCTTGGTCGCGTCGGCCATTGGGATGAACATCTCCTGATCCGGTTCTTCGTCGTCCGAGGTCTCCCGGTCAGGCGCACATTTGAGGGTGGGATCGGTGCCATCCTCAATAGTTTGCTGAAGGAATTGCTAAAGGAAATAAAAGACGACAGAGTTAAAGATACAACAACAATCGACATAAGATTTAATTCTGACAAAGTTTGTGGAACGAAGCTTACCACGGGAGGAAGCCTATCTCGGCAATATTGCTCAATTCCCCACGTCCACTCAGAGGAGAAGTCCTTGTGGGTGGTGAAGAGGGCCTTGACCCAGCGATAGATTTCTGTGTTGCTAAGCTCGAAAGACGAGGTCCGGTTGGGGTCGCGGCCCCAGCTCATGTGGCACACTTTGTGAGTGCGTTTCTAGAGAGGGGAGATCCGGTTGCAGACAAATGTGATCATGGCGTCCTTGCTGTGCAACCCGAGCTCCTCCAGCTCCGCGAACCTTTTGTTGACCTGGATGGCCAAGACTGTGGGCTTCTTGGGGACAATGTCCCACAACTCCGGGTTAGGAGGACCCGGAGCATAGGGGCGAAGCCGGATCAGGTATTCAGTGCCGTCGTTCCGAACATAAAAGAAGGTCCAGGCCCATCCTTTGCAGGAGTCCAACCCGGTAACCCGGGGAAAGACAGAGAGCCTCCAGGGAGAAATGGACGCAGCGCCGAACTGCGTAAGTTGTTTGTCCTCCGGCTCTAGATCGACATTAAGAATTACGTTACGACGAAGGCCAAAGAACCAGATCCATAGCTCCTTTGTGGGCCATAATCCGACATAGCCTTCGATCGTGGAGGCGAAAGCAGAGAGAGATGTGATGGCATTGGCAGGAAGGTGGTGCGGCTGGAGTTCATAGGTGTTCAATAAATCATGGAAAAAATCGCTAACTGGCAAACTGAATCCCCGCTGGAAGTGTGACAAGAACACCACAAACTCACCCGGATTAGGTGAGGGGGCGAGTTCGGCAGAGGCGAGGCGCGCAGTGACGTCTGCGGGGATGCGCCTGGTGCGGTAGAGCCAATCCAGGTCATCCTGGCAGACCCAGGATCTAGCCCACGCACCGCGGTCCGCCATCGTAGAGTCTTCCTCCATCTCCTGCTCGGCGACGGCGAGCTCTTCTTTTGTCATCTTGAGTTCGTTGCCCTCACTGGCGCTAGCGGCGGTGGGGGGCAGCGGCCTAGACTGACAGCGACCCGTGGCGGAGGAGGTGCGCAGCGGTGACGGCGACGCAGGTGCGTGTGGAAGCAGTGCGGCGGCGGCGCTGCTACTCAGATGCGGTGGCGGCGGCGCTGTCGAGGGAGAAGACAAAGAAGAAGAACTAGAGGCAGAAGGGCGCGGAAGTGGGAAAAGACCCAAGGGGCACACCCCTCCCATATTTAACCACTCCATCGAGGAGGAAGTGGGATCGTGTTATGCAGATATGCCACATGGTGTGGCCGTGTATAAACCAGATGGACCAATCAGAGAAGAGACACACGGAGGACCACAGGGTGTAGCAAATCCCATGACGCGACGCATTGATGCAGTTAACGAGGAGGCAGGCCAGACGTGACGTGTGCTACAGTGATAATTGACAATTACTGCAGCGGTTACTGTGGCTGGCCCTTAAAATGAGGCAACCTAATGATTAGCCTCCACGTGGGAAAGCGTACGAGAGAAGGAAAGATAACCCGGATGAGATTATGGTAACCCGGCCAACAAGTAAAAACTTGAAATGTGCCAAGGGAAAGTAAACCTATGAGATCCGAGATAAGAGGTAACTCGGAGAAGGAGCACAAAGCTCGGTGAAATTGAATATGTTGTGGCCTTAGCGGCTAAGGCAACTAAGACCGCACCAGCTTCGGGGACTAATGTTGGGGGATACCCCCGGGTAGGGTCACGCCGGGGTATAAAGGTTGAGTTAGCTGAGGTACGGCAAGGTCAAAGCGAATGCTGGACGAGTTACCTCAAGGCAGGCCGAATCTCGGAGTAACCCGGACTAGGGGATGTGCACCTAACTGAGTCTCATCCGACTTAAGCCGTAAGTCGGATAGATGAATCTGACTTGTATGCAGGAATAGGTGTGACCGGGTCAACTACGATCCGGGTCATAGAAAGCTTCTAGGAGAAGGAAGGTATCTCGCTGGTCAAAAGTAGCCCCGATACGCATAGCATGAGGGAAGCGCACAGGGGCAGGACCACCGAGGCGTGGCTGATAGAGGTGACTACGCTGATGTCGGCTGACGCAGGCGCCGCAGAGGCTCACGTAGCCTCTGCATGGATGACGCGGGGGAAAAGCAACCCGGTCGGCTTACTATTTTGGGAGGAGGCATATTCCCTGGAATATGCCTCCACGTATGCCCTAAGTGGAGACCTAGCCACTCCTATATAAGGGGGCCTAGGGCCTCTATAGAAGGGGTTGGTCTCGATTGGGTTGAGCTTTACTAGATTGATCTCTATAGACTAGTTTTTACTTGGTTCCTGAGGGCTAGCTAGCGGAGAGAATAAGAGAGTACCTTCTTCCTCCTCTCTCCAATACAGCTCGAGGAGCACTTATAATCTGTGAAGTGAATCAAATACAAACCTTCTGTGTGAGGAATCACCTCACTATCCCTCCCTGGATTCCCCTAGTGCTATTAGTCCCCACCTTTAGCCTATCAATGGCATCTGCCATGACACCACCACGACACCTATGATCCGGTGAGAGCTGGGAAAGGAAAAGCAGTGCAAGTTGAGGAAGATCACCACAGTGCCAGCCGAGGTGAAGCTGGTCAGGGTAACCGCGACCAAGGCAACACCGGACAAAGGAACGCTGCCAACGGCAATGCTGGACAGTGTGATCCGGGGGAAGCAGGGCAAAATTCACTTATGCAATAACAGCAGAAGTACGCACCTCGACATGAGAGAAGTGAAGGCCCAGGAATGCATCAACAATACGCTCGTCTGGATCAAGACAGGTACAATGATGGTTACTCAGCTATGGTCAACGGCGGGTTCCCAAGACTAGAGCACCATGTGATTGGATCGAGGCTGGGGAACAAGAACTTGCAGCCGAATGACGAGAGGCTAAAGCTAGATCAAATTTATAGGTCAGAGATGATCGAGGTACAGGGCCCTCCAGGTTCGGCATGCTTTGGACCTCGTATCATGAGGGAATCACCAGTACTGAACTTTCAGCTGGCCAGAGGAACAAAGACCTACGATGGCAGCACCAAGCTAGAGGACTAGCTCATTGGCTATGCAACAACAGTTAAAATCACAATAGGTAATTTGAGATGGGTAGTGAGATATGTGCCCCGGATGTTGGAAGGACCTGTAAGGGTTTGGCTAAACAACTTGCCACCAGGAAGCATCAACTGTTGGTTGGATTTTGAGGAGCTATTTGTCAGCAACTTCTCAAGCACCTACAAGAGGCCAAATAGGCCACAAACTTTGGCATTATGCAGGCAAAGACCGAATGAGCCAGACCAAGATTTTCTGACTTGGTGGTGCAACATGCGCAACTCATGTGAAGGGGTAATTGAATCACAAGCAATTGCATGGTTCGCCCAAGGCTGTAGATATGGGAGTATGCTGTGGCAGAGGTTGCAGCGAGATATGCCAATCACATTAGCTAAGACGATATGGATCGTAGATTCATATGCTTTGGTAGATCCGACCCAGCCCCGGCTAGTGTCAAGCGAGTCAAATGAGGAGTACTACCATAGAGATGGTTCTGGATCATCCAGGAGAAATGATTTCCGGGGTAAAAGAAGGGATGAGCGTCCGGATTACAGATATAGCTCACAACAAGTGGCAGCGGTGGATCAGGATCGGCCCAATGCCAACACAAGTTAGCACCAGAAAACTGGAGGACAACATTGGCAGCAAAAGGTGAAGGAAAGAAGCCTTGGACACCAGAACAGAAGAAACAATGGCAGGAAAGAAAAGATCGTCTGAGGTACATGTTCGAGTCTATGTTGGATCAGCCTTGAAAATTCCATATGCCAAGTACGAATAGTCGGTGAACCATACGACCTGGCAATGTGAGTGGATGAGGAAGCTAGAACAGGGTAGCTTGGGGAATGCTTAGGCACCTCGGAATGAAGCACCTCGGCATGATGCACCTCAGAGTGAAGCACCTCGCCAGCAACTGCTCACAGGGGGGAATGGACAACAACTAATGTTGCCACCACCTCCACCGAGGTATGAAAATCCAGAAAGAAGAGATGCAGTGCGTCAGGTGAATAACCAGCAATAGAAAGACCAAGGTTATTATGGTAATGAAGGAAGAAACGAGTACATGGACCATCACCAAAGTTACTATGTGTTTAGCATAGAAGAGACTGATAGAAAGAACTTGCAGCGCCGGCATATGGAGGTAAACATAGTAATGCTGGCTGTGACGAGGTACATGCCTTGGTCAGATCAGGAGATTACGTGGAGTATCAAGGATCATCCTAGGCTCATGCCGAGTCCTGGATCATATGCACTGGTGCTGGATCCGACGTTCATCGGTCCGAATATCAAAGTGAGATTTTCCAAGGTGCTGATAGACAATGGAAGTAGCATTAACATCATGTACAAGGATACCATGCACACACTAGGAATCTCGGAGAACATGCTCCAAGAGACAAGAACCACTCTCCATGGCATTGTGCTAGGTATCTCCTGTGAGCCCATTGGTAAAGTTTGGGTCGATGTATTATTCAGCACAAGGGATAACTGCCGGACCGAGAACTTGGAATTTGAAGTGGTGAACTTGGAAAGCGCTTATCACGCGTTGCTCGAGAGGACTGCACTGAACAAGTTCATGGCAAGTACTCACATCAGTTACATGAAGATGAAACTGCCCGGACCAAGAGGAGTGATTACAGTATCAGGGGACTTCAGGCATTCGATTGAGTGCGCTTCCGCCGGATCTAACATGGCCGAGTCACTCGTGATTGCTCAAGAGAAAAGGAGAATTCAGGAGGTAGCGGCATTGGCTCAGTCTGCGCAGCAGCATATGCCGGCTCTGACCAACCCGCATGGGAGTGTTTCTTTCCAAGAAACAAAAGAAACAAAGAAAGTATCCATTGATGATCAGTTCCCAGAACGCACCGTAACCATTGGTGCCGGGTTAGGCAACAAATAGGAAAGCGAGCTTGTCAACTTCCTCCATGAGAATCGGTATATCTTTGCTTGGTCCACACAGGATCTACACGGTGTGCCGAGGGAGTTGGCCGAGCACTCTTTGAATGTGAGACCTGGGTCTAAGCCGGTGAAGCAATGTCTCTGCCGCTTTGCCGAGGATAGGAGTAAAGTCATTGGAGATGAGATAGCTAGGCTCCTTGCAGCTGGATTTATAATGGAAGTACTTTACCCGGATTGGCTCTCTAATCCGGTGCTGGTGGAAAAGAAGAAGGATGATCCAAATGTGGCTGTGGTGTGGTGTATGTGCATTGATTATACGAACCTAATTAAGGCGTGTCCAAAGGATCCATTCCCACTACCTAGGATAGACCAAATCATGGATTCAACTACCGGATGTGAACTGTTGTCTTTCATAGACGCATATTCTGGTTTCCACCAGATACCTCTGAATCCAGAGGATCAAATAAAGGGGCTTGTTCGTCCGCGGTTCAAAAGTTGTCAGGTCAGCGCATGGCGGTACCTAAGTTGCCTGAAATTACAATGTTTCAAAAATTTGGGTCGCTAACTACTGAGAGGGGCCTTTTCGAGGCAAACTCATCTCACCCCTGCCAAATACAAACATTCTGTTAAACCGCCCCGTGAAGTAGACGGTCGGGACCCACATGTCGGTTATCTCTCCGTGACGCGGGCGCCAACACGGCAACCTCTTAGGCAAATCGAGCAGCTAAGTGGGTTGGATGCATTGACCAATTTCACAAATCCATTCCTAGCTTTCCCCTAGCACCGGCGGCGTCGGAATCCACCCTCCAGACAGGACGATCCCTTCAGACATTTGACTTCCGGGGCCAAGTTGCTGCGCCCAGTCACTGATACCGAGCTCCAATGGCGCATGCCATAGCCACCATTGCGAGGCTCTAGCCCGCCTCCGCCGCCGACGAGCCGAGCAGTTCGGAGGATGGCAGATCCTACTATCAAGGAAGAAGAAGTTCTGCCTACAAGCGGGTGAGCTACCCTTATCTTTGCTATTCGCACTAATTACAACTGCTAGCTAGCTACTGAACCTCAAATTGTTCGTTAGCCCAACGCTGACAAACATATTTTGTCCACAGTTTTCTGTCAAGTGGGATCTGCACGGACCCCCCTTACTTGGTTGCGGTAGTCCTCTACAGGTACGACTCCAAGGGCAAGTGGTATGGAAGCCATTATTTCACGATGGAAGAAGCACCTGCGCAGATCTGCACTATATCTGGTATGGTTGCTGCTCTGTGTAATCATGTTGAAGTATGGCCAAAGCAGACTGCAAAGTTCAGCTTCATGGATGAACATGGCATCATGGTTCCTATAACGTGTGACAATCAGCTAATTGGGTTGATGAAAAGGTATGCTTCGGATTGCATGTTTGAGCTGAATTGTGATGTACCAGATGTGGAAGCTGCTGCAACTGGGAGTCGCCCTTCTATTCTTAGACAGGGTGGTTGCTCGAACCCAATTAGCTCCTGGTAAGCAAAGGTCGCTTGGGGTTCGCATGTTTGTGTTGAATTGTAATTTTTTTATTTACTCTGTAAATATTGGGCAGTTATGCGACAGTCTTGTTTCTTTGACAGGAAGCACCGCAAGGTTAGAAACATGACTGCCGGGTCAGTCATTTTGCTGCCCGAAGAAATTAAAAACGACTGGAAAGATGATGCTGGACATGATTCTGGTGCCCATTGTCCTAGCGATGCAGAGTACGTGAAGCTAAGAAAATTGGCACCGAGGAAGAGGAAGAAGGCAGGAAATGAAGAAGCCAGTGGATGTGAAGGCTTGGCACCCAGGCTGCGGAAGAAGGCTGCTGGCAATGAAGATGCATAGTAGTGTGTTGAACTTGAACCTATATATGTAATTCTGTTAAATTCTGGAGCTCTGTGTGTGGCACATTGCTGGGCGAAAAAATCTACCCACATTCTCTGAGTAAAATGTAGCTCGACTTAGGGTTTGGAAACGCCTGAGTCAGTAGTTGAATTCGAAATTGTGATTGTGCCACTCTATCTGAAAACAGGGATCCACACTTGCTCCATGATTGCTGAGGGGCAGGAGGTCTCCAAATACGACGGAATGTAAGTGGCACAGAAATAAATTATTTAAGCTGCCACACTCCACGAAGCAGCAACTTATTTTAGATGCTGCACAACGACGTGGCAACATAAACAGCAATGTTCTCACTGATAATGCCCAGATGAGGAGGAAATGGGTACCACTTTCTGGTCTAATCTTGAGCTCGTCTATCTCACCGCCTCTCTGCTCCTGCATCCCCTGCATCTGGCGAAGCTCCCGGATCTCCAGTAACCGGGTGTACATGCTTCCACTTTATAAACTGTGGTTGTGCCATTTGCATGCGGCCAAATCCACGTAGATTACGTTTAAACAAACCACCAATGTCAGAATACACTAGTAGAAAAGGGGTCTTTGGTCCACGGTCACGTTCCCAATCCGGGACAGAGATCTAAATCGAGGCAGAGATTGATCTAAATCACAAATTAATCGACACAGAGATCTAAATCGAGGAATTTCATTAATTCAACCACAAATTCTTCTAAACAAAGGTGCGATTTCACATCCTACATTAATTCAACCACTAGCCAACAATTTCACTTCCGTATCCTCCGAGCCGTCGGCTTCCTCGTCTTCGTCGGACGGAACCTCCACGATTTCCGCATTGTACGCGAGACGGAGCACCTCTTCGCGGCGAGTGGCGGCGATGACGGTGAATTTGGTCCGTCCAGGGATGGACCAGAACCTCTCCCGCCCTTCTCGGTTGCCGAGATCCCGGTGCACCACGCACCCGAAACAATGCGGTTGCCAATCTTGGCCTTCCGCTCCTTCTTGAACGGCACCGACCAGTACGGGATGGCCGCCGCATAGCGGGGCAGCGCCCTCTTCCATGCGGGCATCTGGCGACGGCACGCCGCGATTTCGCTCTCCATCACGGCTCCGCCAGGGACGAGGAGCGGAGCCACCAACACCCCTGCATAGCTGATGCGCCATCCGTGGGGCACCGTCGTGGCCGGTGGCGCGAGGATGTCGAAGTGCGCAAACATCACCGCCTCATAGAAGTTCAGTGAGGGCATCTCCATGGCGGTGCGGTGGAGATTGGAGAGGGAGCGAGAGGGTGGACAGCGTGGTGGAGATTGGAGAGGGCGAGGGGATGGGCAACGAAGCGACTCGCTGTTGCGCCTCCTATTTGTACACGAGGACGACGAAGCGACGGGCAGAATATCCAAGGGGCATTGGTCAGACAAAAGGAAGTAATGCAGGGTTAAGACAGATTAACGGGCGACCAATTTTTTTACTCCCGGGACTCCAGGGCCAATAGTTCAGACCGCTAGGTCAACAAGTATAACTTTTACAACTTAAAAAAGGCACGAAGCTTAAGCTAAATAGAACTAGTTATCACACATCTCCTTGATCTTCCTAATCTTAGCCCTATGCGCATCTTCCTGTGAGAGCAAGGATCGAATCATCTGCTCCTTCCTTTTAGCATCTTCCTTGCACAGCTTCAATTGTTCCTCTGCATCTTTCCTCGTGCACTTGTCAATACTCATAGTTGTGAACTGCAGGACCTTGGCCTGGTGAAGATCCTTCCTTGCTTGAGTCAGTTCTTGCTCTGCTTTAGCCTTCAGGGCCAACGCCGCGTCCCTCTCCTTCTTGACTTTGCTAACCTTGTCTTCCACCCCCATGAGATCTCGCTTATGCTTGGTCGTGTAAACTGGTTCCCATAGCTTCATCTCAACACTGTCAAGAAGTGAGCTGAATGCGGATTCTTTCAACTCAATAGTCATTTCCCATAGTTTGTCCAGCATTTTCGGCATCGATTTGGGCCACTCTGGATCTACCCATTTGACAACACCACAACTTCCGCCTCGCATCGTTGCACGATGTCCTTGACACGGTAGAAACCTCCTGCCTGTGTTTTGTCGTTCGAATGCTACAAATTTAGCAGGCACATATCCATGTTTACATAGCAAAGGACTGTCTTCATCCGCTAAACCGTGATAGTCGGCATCATACATCGTCTGGTTGGCCTAACACATCATACGCGCATGAGTAAACGAAGTAGATCTGGCTCAAAAAATAGATAACTGGCCACGTATGATAGAGATAGAGATGAGACGACTCACATCAAAATCACCGTCCCTGTCGTCACGACGCGTTTCCTCGCTGTCTCCCCTTGAACCCATGGCGAGAGGGGAGGGGGGTGCCTGCCGGAGAGGGGATTGGGATGGAGGCGTCGTCGGCTTGCGGCTACGGCAGGATGGGAGTGAAGTGGGGAATGTGGCTTCGAGGGGAAGGAAGAGAAGTACAGGGAGGAAGAGAAGTAATGGGGACGTGACACTGGGATATGGCCTCCTCAACTCATGAGTCGTGACACTCGCAACAGGGGAGCCCCCGGTGTTGCCAGTTTGTCCAGAGAAAGCGTGGCCAATCATGTCGCAGAACAGACTACTCGCGGATCGATCTCATGAAAACCATCCCAATCGTCCAAGCGCCCCGATCGAACGGTATCGTCAAGCAGAACAACTGTGTTAGGGCGTGCCTTCTAGAATACTCGGTCTAACGCTAAGGTTAGGTCTCTCCTAAGGTTAATTAGTACCCATATGCAGTTTATGAAAAGAACATGCATCCAATGACACTGGTGGATCTAGCTGTGGTTAATGAGAAGAGCAGACATGCAATGACACTAGTGGATCCATGTGTGGTTAATGAGAAGAACACACATGCAATGACACTAGGTGTGGCTCATGATATGGTTTGCGAGAAGAACACACATGCAATGACTCTAGCTGTGGTTCATGAAAAGAGCAGACATGCGATGACTCTAACTGTGGTTCATGAAAATAACCGACATGCGATGCCACCGATGGATCCATGTGTGGTCTATGAGAGGAACACACATGCAATGACACCGGTGGATCCTTACGTGGTTTGTGAGAATAACACACATGCAATGACACTGGTGGATCCATGTGTGGTTCATGGGAAGAACACACATGCAATGACACTGGGTGGATCCATGTGTGGTTCATGGGAAGAACACACATGCAATGACTCTAGCTATGGTATCAATGTGTGGTCTGTGGGAAGAACACACATGCAATGACACTGGTGATATGTGTTCTATGAGAAGAACACACATGCAATGACTCTAGCTGTGGTTCATGAAAATAGCAGACATGCGATGACACTGGTGGATCCATGTGTGGTTCATGGGAAGAACACACATGCAATGACACTGGGTGTGGTTCATGATATGGTCTGTGGGAAGAACACACATGCAATGACTCTGGTGATATGTGGTTTGTGAAAAGAACATACATGTAATGACTCTAGCTGTGGTTAATGAGAAGAGCAGACATGCAATGACACGGGCCGATCCATGTGTGGTTAACGAGAAGAACACACATGCAATGACATTGGGTGTGGTTCATGATATGGTTTGTGAGAAGAACACACATGCAATGACTCTAGCTATGGTTCATGAAAAGAGCAGACATGCGATGACTCTAACTATGGTTCATGAAAAGAGCAGACATGCGATGCCACCGGTGGATCCATGTGTGGTTAATGAGAAGAACACACATTCAATGACAGTGGGTGTGGTTCATGATATGGTTTGTGAGAAGAACACACATGCAATGACTCTAGCTATGGTTCATGAAAAGAGTAGACATACAATGACACTGGTGTATCCATGTGTTGTTCATGGGAAGAACACACATGCAATGACACTGGTGTATCCATGTGTTATTCATGGGAAGAACACACATGTAATGACAGTGGTGATATGTGGTTTGTGAGAAGAACACACATGCAATGACTCTAACTGTGGTTAATGAGAAGAGCATACATGCAATGACACCGGTGGATCCATGTGTAGTTAATGAGAAGAACACTAATGCAATGACACTAGGTGTGGTTCATGATATGGTTTGTGAGAAGAACACACATGCAATGACTCTAGCTGTGGTTCATGATAAGAGTAGACATGCAATGACACTGGTGGATCCATGTGTGGTTCATGGGAAGAACACACATGCAATGACACTGGTGGATCCATGTGTGGTATGTGGGAAGAGCACACATGCAATGACACTGGAGATATGTGGTTTGTAGGAAGAACACACATGCAATGACTCTAACTGTGGTTAATGAGAAGAGCAGACATGCAATGACACCGGTGGATCCATGTGTGGTTAACGAGAAGAACACACATGCAATCACACTGGATGTAGTTCATGATATGGTTTGTGATAAGAACACGCATGCAATGACTCTAGCTGTGGCTCATGTGAAGAGAAGACATACAATGACACTGGTGTCTCCATGTGTGGTTCATGGGAAGAACACACATGCAATGACACTGGTGGATCCATGTGTTGTCTGTGGGAAGAACACACATGCAATGACACTGGTGATATGTTGTTTGTGAGAAGAACACACATGCAATGATTCTTACTTTGGTTAATGAAAACATCAGACATGCAATGACACCGGTGGATCCATGTGTGGTTAATGAGAAGAACACACATGCAATGACACTAGGTGTGGATATGGTTTGTGGGAAGAACACGCATGCAATGACTCTAGCTGTGGTTCATGAAAAGAGTAGACATACAATGCCACTGGTGTATCCATGTGTGGTTCATGGGAAGAACACACATGCAATGACACTGGTGGATCCATGTGTGGTCTGTGGGAAGAACACACATGCAATGACACTAGTGATATGTGGTTTGTGAGAAGAACACACATGCAATGACTCTAGCTGTGGTTAATGAAAAGAGTAGACATGCAATGATACCGGTGGATCCATGTGTGGTTAATGAGAAGAACACACATGCAATGACACTGGGTGTGGTTCATGATATGGTTTGTGGGAAGAACACACATGCAATGACTCTAGCTGTGGTTCATGAAAGAGCAGACATGCGATGACTCTAACTGTGGTTCATGAAAAGAGCAGACATGCGATGCCACTAGTGGATCCATGTGTGGTGTATGAGAGGAACACACATGCAATGACACCGGTGGATCCTTACGTGGTTTGTGAGAATAACACACATGCAATGACACTGGTGGATCGATGTGTGGTTCATGGGAAGAAACACATGCAATGACACTGGTGGATCCATGTGTGGTTTATGGGAAGAACACACATGCAATGACACTGGTGGATCCATGTGTGGTCTGTGGGAAGAACACAGATGCAATGACACTGGTGATATGTGGTTTGTTAGAAGAACACACATGCAATGACTCTAACTGTGGTTAATAAAAAGAGCAGACATGCAATGACACCGGTGGATCCATGTGTGGTTAATGAGAAGAACACACATGCAATGACACTAGGTGTGGTTAATGATATGGTTTGTGAGAAGAACACGCATGCAATTGTTGGAGATATGCCCAAGAGGCAATAATAAAAGAGGTTATTATTATATCTTTGTGTTTATGATGAATGTTTACATCCCATGCTATAATTGTATTATTAGGAAACACTAATACTTGTGTGTTTTGTAAACATAAAAGAGTCCCTAGTAAGCCTCTTGTTGAACTAGCTTGTTGATTGATTGATGATCATGGTTTCCTGATCATAGACATTGGATGTGATTAATAAGAACGTTATATCATTAGGAGAATGATGTGATGGACACACACCCATAGTAAGCATAGCATAAGATCAAGTCATTAAGTTCGCATTGCTGTAAGCTTTGAAATACATACTAACCTAATCCTTCGACCACGAGGTTAGGTTAATCACCATCACCGGATGGGTACTTTGATGACATCAAACGCCGCTTCGTAACTAGGAGGTTATAAAGATATCATTGGGTATTCTGAAAGTATGTGTTGAAGCGCATAGACCAAGATTGGGATTTGTCCATCCATATGACAGATAGATATACACTGGGCCCTCTCGGTGGAATGTCATCTAGATAGCTTGCAAGCATGTGACTAGGTCACAAGGGATGACATAACACAGAACGAGTAAAGAGTACTTGTCAGTAACGAGGAAGAACTAGGTATGAAGATACCGACGATCAAACCTCGGATAAGTAGAATATCCTGAGACAAAGGGAATTGGTTTTGTATGTTAATTGGTTCAATCGATCAGGAAGTAATCGTTGGGTATGTAGGAGCTGTTATGGATCTCCAGATCCTGCTGATGGTTATTGATGGGAGAAGTGTCTTCATCATGTCTGCATATTCACGAACCTTAGGGTGACACACTTAAGGTTCGAAGTTGTTTGAAGTAGATATGGAATTTGCGTTGGAGAACGAATGTTGTTCGGAGTCTCGGAATGGATCCGGGACATCACGAGGAGATCCAGAATGGTCCGGAGAATAAGATTCATATATTGGGAATCATTTTCTTAGTTAGGAAATGTTCCGGAGTGTTTGTATGGAGATTCTAGAAGGTTTCGGAATGTTCTGGAAGGTTCTAGAGGATTTCTTGGAGTATGCTTGAAAACCAAGAAAGGGATCAAAGAAACCAAGTGCGGTAATACACGGATTCGTGGGGGAGGAGGACTCCTCCCCCCAACCCTCCGGCCCAAGGAGGAGGGAGTCCTCCCTCCCGAGGCGCGCCTCCCTCCTTTAAATAGAAGGGAGGGGGCGCCCCCTCTTGTACCTTGTCTCATAACTCCCAATCTCAGCCGCCTCTCTCCTCCACGATTCATCTGCATAGGCATAGGCGAAGCCCTGCAGATTTCTCATATCCACCACCACCACCACGCCGTCGTGCTGCTGGGATTCCGTGGAGAAGATCTACTACCTCCGCTGCTCGCTGGAACAGGGAGAGGAAGGTCTGCTTCGACTCCGCATGTGTGACCATCTGCGGAAGCGCTGCCGGAACGCGGCGCCGTAAGGATCGTCCACACGATCTTGAGATCGGCAAGTGATCGACTACATCATCCACGAGATCTAATCTCGTTAACGCTTTCGGTTCTACGAGGGTTAGTACCGATCTATCTCGTTGCTCATGTCTAGTAGATTAGATCTTGGCTTTTATCTAGATTAGATCTGGGTTTTGTTCGTTCTTGCGGTAGAAATTTTTTGTTTTCCATGCTACGAACCCATCAGTGGTATCAGAGCCTTGTCTATGCGTAGATCTGTTGCACGAGTAGAACACAATGAGGTTATGGGCGTTGGTGCTCGTGCCGTCTTTTGCTATATGTGTACTTTGCATCTTGCGGTATGGTGGGACGAAGCGGCCCGGGCTAACATTACATGTCATCGTACATGGGACTTGCTCCACGCTTGACGTGCAACTCGTATTGCACAAGTGGCTTTGCGGGTGTCTGTCTCTCCCATCATAGTATAGATCAAATCTACACTTTGCACTTGATAACACTTGTATCAACGTTGTGGTTCAGTTTCGTAGGTAAGATGCGTTCTTAGTCGAAAGCCCAAGCCACGTAAAACTTGCAAAGAAAATTAGAGGCGTCTAACTTGTTTTTGCAGGGGTTTTGTGATGTGATATGGCCTACATGTGATTGTGATTGTATTTGATGTATGCAATGATCCTTGTTGTAATATGGCAACCGGCAGGAGCCTAATGGTTGTCTTTAATTCTGTTAAGACCTGCGTGTCTATTCATCTTGTAATAGCTTTGTTCCAAGTAGTTGTAATAGTTGCTAGTGATGATGAACAACCATGAAGCAGCGCCACGGACCTTGACGCTATGCTGGTGATGATGGAGATCATGTCCGTGCTTTGGAGATGGAGATCGAAGGCATAAGAATAAAGGGCCATATCATATCACACTAATTATGAATTGCCTGTGATGTTAATCCTTTATGCATCTTGTATTGCTTAGATCGCAACGGTAGCATTATAAGATGATCCCTCTCGCTAAATATCAAGTAATAAAGTGTTCGTCCTTAGTTGGCACCGTTGCTAAGACTCATCGTTTCAAAGCATCTCGTGATGATCGGGTGTGATAGACTCTACGTGTGCATACAACGGGTGCAAGCCAGATTTGCACATGCGGAAACTAAGGTTAATCTTGACGAGCCTAGCATGTACAGACATGGTCTCGAAACACAGAATACCGAAAGGTAGAGCATGAGTCATATGATTGATATGATGAACATGAAGATTGTTCGCCAATGAAGCTACATCATCTCACGTGATGATCGGACTTGGTGTAGTGGATTTGGTTCATGTAATCACTAAAACAACTACGAGGGATGTTGTTTTGAGTGGGAGTTCACCTAGTTGATTTAAGAATTAAATTTGACCACTATTTATCATAAACTTAGTCTAAATTACTTGCAAATTTGTTGTAGATTATGGTGAACGTTTCCATCAATTTCAATGCGTTCCTAGAGAAAGAAAAGCTTAAGAACAATGGAAGCAATTTCATGGACTGGTTCCGTGGACTGAAGATCGTCCTCAGGGATGGTCAGTTGACCTATGTGCTCGAAGCACCGCTAGGTGACCCACCTGCAGAAGATGCCACTGATGATGTAAAGAATGTTTACGCCACTCGGAAACATCACTACTCCACAGTTCAGTGTGCCATCCTGTACGGTTTAGAATCAGAGCTTCAAAAGCGTTTTGAGCACCATGACTCATTTGAAATCATTAAGGAGCTCAAACTCATATTTGAGACTCGCGCGGCCATGGAAACCTATGAAGCTTCCGAGAAATTCTTTACCTGCAAGATGGAAGAGGGTAGCTCCGTTAGCGAGCACGTGCTCACCATGTATGGGCACGCAAACAAACTCCGAGAGTTGGGGATACCGATTCCTAATGAATTGGGGATTCACCGTGTCCTCCAATCACTGCCACCAAGTTACAAGAACTTTGTGATGAACTACAATATGCACTGCATGAACAAGACGTTGCCTGAACTATCGTCCATGCTGAAAACTGCTGAAGTGGAGATCATGAAAGAACACCAAGTGTTGATGGTCAATAAGACCACCAATTTCAAGAAAAGGGGAAAGCCTAAGAACAAGGGCATCTTCAAGAAGGACGGCAAGAAAGCTGTCGCACCTGCTAAGAAGCCCAAGGCTGGTCCTAAACCTGAAACTGAGTGCTTCTACTGCAAGGGTGCTGGTCACTGGAAGCGTAACTGGCCCAAATACCTGGTGGATCTGAAGAACGGCAACATCAAGAAGAAAGGTATATTCGATATGCATGTTATAGATGTGTATCTTAATAGTAATCGTAGTAGTGCCTAGGTATTTGATACTGGTTCGGTTGCTCATATTTGTAACTCGAAACAGGAGCTGCGGAATAAACGAACACTGGCAAGAGACGAGGTGACGATGCGCGTTGGAAATGGCTCCAAGGTTGATGTGATCGCCGTCGGCACGCTCCCTCTACATCTACCATCGGGATTAGTTTTAAATTTAAATAATTGTTATTTGGTGCCTGCGTTAAGCATGAACATTATATCTGGATCTTGTTTATTGCGAGACGGTTACTCTTTTAAATCTAAGAATAAAGGTTGTTCGATTTATATGAGTAATATATTTTATGGTTCTGCACCTGAGATGAATGGTTTATTCTTATTGAATCTCGATAGTAGTGATACACATGTTCACAACATAGATGCTAAACGAATAAAATTGAATGATAATTCTACATACATGTGGCACTGTCGTCTTGGTCACATTGGAGTGAAGCGTATGAAGAAACTCCATTCTGATGGAATTCTTGAATCACTTGATTTTGAATCACTTGAAAGATGCGAAGCATGTCTAATGGGAAAAATGACTAAGACTCCATTCTCTGGTATAATGGAGCAAGCTACAGACTTATTGGAAATAATACATACCGATGTGTGTGGTCCAATGGGTGTAGCATCGCATGGTGGATATCGTTATGTTCTCACTTTCACGGATGAATTGAGTAGATATGGGTATGTCTACTTCATGAAACATAAGTCCGAAACTTTTGAGAAGTTTAAGGAATTTCAAAGTGAAGTGGAAAATCATCGTAACAAGAAGATTAAGTTTCTATGTTCTGACCGCGGAGGTGAATATCTGAGTTATGAGTTTGGCATGCATTTAAAGAAATGTGGAATACTTTCACAGTTGACACCGCCGGGAACACCACAGCGTAATGGTGTGTCTGAACATCGTAATCGAACTCTCTTAGATAAGGTTCGGTCTATGTGGAATACTTTCGCCGGGAACTTACCGTTATCATTTTAGGGCTATGCATTAGAGACAGCCGCATTCACTTTAAATAGGGCACCATCTAAATCCGTTGAAACGACACCGTACGAATTGTGGTTTGGAAAGAAACCTAAGTTGTCGTTCCTTAAAGTTTGGGGTTGCGAAGCATATGTAAAGAAGTTATAGCCTGATAAGCTTGAACCCAAAGTGGACAAATGCGTCTTCATAGGATACCCTAAAGAAACAATTGGGTATACCTTCTATCATAGATCCGAAGGCAAAGTTTTCGTTGCTAAGAATGGATCCTTTCTGGAGAAGGAATTTCTCTCGAAAGAAGTGACTGGAAGGAAAGTAGAACTCGACGAGGTTGTTGAACCTTCTTTCGGAGTTGAGAGTAGCGCAGCACCGGAAGATGTTTCTGTGCCGCCTGCACCAACTGGAGAGGAAGCTAATGATGATGATCATGAAACTTCGAACGAAGTTACTACTGAACCTCGCAGGTCAACGAGGGTTCGTACCACTCCTGAGTGGTATGACTCTTCGTTTAACATCATGTTGGTGGACAACACTGATGACCCTGCAACGTATGAAGAAGCTATGGTGAGCCTAGATTCCGACAAATGGCTAGAAGCCATGAAATCCGAAATGGGATCCATGTACGAAAACCAAGTATGCACTTTGGTGGACTTACCGGATGACCGTAAGGCTGTGGAGAACAAATGGATTTTCAAAAGAAAAACAGATGCTGATGGTAATGTTACCGTCTATAAAGCTCTACTTGTCGCGAAAGGGTTCCGACAAATTCAAGGAGTTGACTACGATGAGACTTTCTCACCTGTAGCGAAGCTAAAGTTTGTGAGGATTATGTTAGCAATCGCTGCATATTTCGATTATGAAATTTGGCAGATGGATGTCAAAACGGCGTTCCTTAATGGTGACATCGAGGAAGAGTTGTACATGGTACAACCCAAGGGTTTTGTCGATCCTAAAGATGCTGACAAGGTATGCAAACTTCAGAGCTCCATTTATGGACTGAAGCAAGCATCCCGGAGTTGGAATCAACGTTTTGATAAAGTAATCAAAAACTTTGGATTTATACTAACTTATGGAGAAGCTTGTATTTACAAGAAAGTGAGTGGGAGCTCTATAGTATTCCTAGTACTATATGTAGATGACATATTGTTGATTGGGAATGATATAGAACTTCTTAATAGCGTCAAAACCTATTTGAATAATAGTTTTTCGATGAAGGATCTTGGCGAAGCGACATATATTCTAGGCATCAAGATTTATAGAGATAGATCAAGACGCCTAATAGCGCTTTCACAAAGTACATACTTAGACAAAGTTCTAAAGAAATTTAGAATGGAAGAGAGCAAGAAAGGGTTCGTGCCCATGTTGTCAGGTAAGACCTTGAGTAAAACTCAAAGTCCGGCTATGACAGAAGATAGAGAAAAGATGAATAGAATTCCCTATGCCTCGGCCATAGGTTCTATCATGTATGCCATGTTGTGTACAAGACCGGATATAGCACATGCTGTTAGTTTGACTAGCAGATATCAAAGTCATCCTGGAATGGAACACTGGACAGCGGTCAAGAATATCCTAAAGTACCTGAATAGGACTAAGGATATGGTTCTTTCTTATGGAGGTGATGAACAGCATGTTGTAAACGGTTACACTGATGCTAGTTGGAACACCGATCCAGATGACTCGAAGTCACAGTCTGGATACGTATTTATTTTGAATGGTGCTGCAATAAGCTGGAGGAGTGCCAAGTAGAGCGTTGTGGCAAAATCTTCGACTGAATCAGAATACATAGCTGCTTCGGAGGCTGCACAAGAAGGCATATGGATGAAGGAGTTCATTACTGAACTTGGAGTGGTTCCTAGTGCGTTAGACCCGATGGCCATCTACTGTGACAACACAGGTGCCATAGCTAATGCACAGGAGCCAAGGTCACATAGCAAGCTGAAGCACATCAAGCTACGTTTTCATGCTATTCGCGAGTATGTCCAAGATGGTGACATAAAGATTTGCAAAGTACATACTGATCTGAATGTAGCAGATCCGTTGACTAAACCTCTCCCTAGATCAAAGCATGACCAACACTAGAACGCCATGGGTGTTCGGTATATTACCATGTAATCTAGATTATTGACTCTAGTGCAAGTGGGAGACTGTTGGAGATATGCCCAAGAGGCAATAATAAAAGAGGTTATTATTATATCTTTGTGTTTATGATGAATGTTTACATCCCATGCTATAATTGTATTATTAGAAACACTAATACTTGTGTGTTTTGTAAACATAAAAGAGTCCCTAGTAAGCCTCTTGTTGAACTAGCTTGTTGATTGATTGATGATCATGGTTTCCTGATCATAGACATTGGATGTGATTAATAACAAGGATATATCATTAGGAGAATGATGTGATGGACACACACCCATAGTAAGCATAGCATAAGATCAAGTCATTAAGTTCATATTGCTGTAAGCTTTGAAATACATAGTAACCTAATCCTTCGACCATGAGGTTATGTTAATCACCATCACCGGATGGGTACTTTGATGACATCAAACGCCGCTTCGTAACTGGGCGGTTATAAAGATATCATTGGGTATTCTGAAAGTATGTGTTGAAGCGCATAGACCAAGATTGGGATTTGTCCATCCATATGACGGATAGATATACTCTAGGCCCCCTCGGTGGAATGTCATCTAGATAGCTTGCAAGCATGTGACTAGGTCACAAGGGATGACATAACACGGAGCGAGTAAAGAGTACTTGTCAGTAACGAGGAAGAACTAGGTATGAAGATACCGACGATCAAACCTCGGATAAGTAGAATATCACGAGACAAAGGGAATTGGTTTCGTATATTAATTGGTTCAACCGATCACGAAGTAATCGTTGGGTATGTAGGAGCCGTTATGGATCTCCAGATCCCGCTGATGGTTATTGATGGGAGAAGTGTCTTCATCATGTCTGCATATTCACGAACCGTAGGGTGACACACTTAAGGTTCGAAGTTGTTTGAAGTAGATATGGAATTTGCGTTGGAGACCGAATGTTGTTCGGAGTCTCGGAATGGATCCGGGACATCACGAGGAGATCCAGAATGGTCCGGAGAATAAGATTCATATATTGGGAATCATTTTCTTAGTTAGGAAATGTTCCGGAGTGTTTGTATGGAGATTCTAGAAGGTTTCAGAATGTTCTGGAAGGTTCTAGAGGATTTCTTGGAGTATGCTTGAAAACCAAGAAAGGGATCAAAGAAACCAAGTGGGGTAATACACGGATTCATGGGGGGAGGAGGACTCCTCCCCCCAACCCGCCGGCCCAAGGAGGAGGGAGTCCTACTAGGACTCCCGCTCCCTAGGCGCGCCTCCCTCCTTTAAATAGAAGGGAGGGGCGCCCCCTCTTGTACCTTGTCTCATAACTCCCAATCTTAGCCGCCTCTCTCCTCCACGATTCATCTGCACAGGCATAGGCGAAGCCCTGCAGATTCATCTGCATAGGCACAGGCATACAATGACACTGGTGTATCCATGTGTGGTTCATGGGAAGAAAACACATGCAATGGCACTGGTGGATCCATGTGTGGTCTGTGGGAAGAACACACATGCAATGACACTGGTGATATGTGGTTTGTGAGAAGAACACACATACAATGACTCTAACTATAGTTAATGAAAAGAGCAGACATGCAATGACACCCGTGGATCCATGTGTCGTTAATGAGAAGAACACACATGCAATGACACTGGGTGTGGTTCATGATATGGTTTGTGAGAAGAACACACATGCAATGACTCTAGCTGTGGTTCATGAAAAGAGCAGACATACAATGACACTGGTGTATCCATGTGTTGTTCATGGGAAGAACACACATGCAATGACACTGGTGGATCCATGTGTGGTCTGTGGGAACAACACACATGCAATGACACTGGTGATATGTGGTTTGTGAAAAGAACACACATGCAATGACTATAACTGTGGTTAATGAGAAGAGCAGACATGCAGTGACATCGGTAGATCCATGTGTGGTTAATGAGAAGAACACACATGCAATGACACTGGGTGTGGTTCATGATATGGTTTGTGAGAAGAACACACATGCAATGACTCTAGCTGTGGTTCATGAAAAGAGCAGACACGCGATGACTCTAACTGTGGTTCATGAAAAGAGCAGACATGCGATGCCACCGGTGGATCCATGTGTGGTCTATGAGAGGAACACACATGCAATGACACCGGTGGATCCTTACGTGGTTTGTGAGAATAACACGCATGCAATGACACTGGTGGATCCATGTATGGTTCATGGGAAGAACACACATGCAATGACACTGGTGATATGTTGTTTGTGAGAAGAACACACATGCAATGACTCTAGCTTTGGTTCCTGAAAAGAGCAGGCATGCAATGACACTGGTGGATCCATGTGTGGTTCATGGGAAGAACACACATGCAATGACACTGGTAGATCCATGTGTGCTCTGTGGGAAGAACACACATGCAATGACACTGGTGATATGTGGTTTGTGAGAAGAACACACATGCAATGACTCTAACTGTGGTTAATGAGAAGAGCAGACATGCAATGACACCGGTGGATCCATGTGTGGTTAATGAGAAGAACACACATGCATTGACACTGGGTGTGGTTCATGATATGGTTTGTGGGAACAACACACATGCAATGACTCTAGCTGTGGTTCATGAAAAGAGCAGACATGCAATGACACTGGTGGATCCATGTGTGGTTCATGGGAAGAACACACATGCAATGACACTGGTGGATCCATGTGTGGTCTGTCAGAAGAACACTCATGCAATGACACTAGTGATATGTGGTTTGTGAGAAGAACACACATGCAATGTCTGTAACTATGGTTAATTAAAAGAGTAGACATGCAATGACACCGGTGGATCCATGTGTGGTTAATGAGAAGAACACACATGCAATGACACTGGGTGTGGTTAATGATATGGTTTGTCAGAAGAACACGCATGCAATGACTCTAGCTGTGGTTCGTGAGAAGACCAGACATACAATGACACTGGTGTATCCATGTGTGGTTCATGGGAATAACACACATGCAATGACACTGGTGGATCCATGTGTGGTCTATGGGAAGAACACACATGCAATGACACTGTTGATATGTGGTTTGTGAGAAGAACACACATGCAATGACTCTACCTATGGTTAATGAAAAGAGCAGACCTGCAATGACACCGGTGGATCCATGTGTGCTTAATGAGAATAACACACATGCAATGACACTAGGTGTGGTTCATGATGTGGTTTGTGGGAAGAACACACATGCAATGACTCTAGGTGTGGTTCATGAAAAGAGCAGACATGCGATGACTCTAACTGTGGTTCATGAAAAGAGCAGACATGAGATGCCACCGGTGGATCCATGTGGGGTCTATGAGAGGAACACACATGCAAAGACACCGGTGGATCCTTAAGTGGTTTGTGAGAATAACACACATGCAATGACACTTGTAGATCCATGTGTGGTTCATGGGAAGAACACACATGCAATGACACTGGTGATATGTTGTTTGTGAGAAGAACACACATGCAATGACTCTAGCTATGGTTCATGAAAAGAGCAGACATGCAATGACACTGGTGGATCCATGTGTGGTTCATGGGAAGAACACACATGCAATGACACTGGTGGATCCATGTGTGGTCTATGGGAAGAACCCACATGCAATGACACTGGTGATATGTGGTTTGTGAGAAGAACACACATGCAATGACTGTAACTGTGGTTAATGAAAAGAGCAAACATGCAATGACACCGGTGGATCCGTGTGTGGTTAATGAGAAGAACACACATGCAATGACACTGGGTGTGGTTCATGATATGGTTTGTGAGAAGAACACGCACACAATGACTCTAGATGTAGTTCATGAGAAGAGCAGACATACTATGACACTGGTGTGTCCATGTGTGGTTCATGGGAAGAACACACAGGCAATGACACTGGTGGATCCATGTGTGGTTCATGGGAAGAAAACACATGCAATAACACTGGTGATATGTTGTTTGTGAGAAGAACACACATGCAATGACTCTAACTATGGTTAATCAAAAGAGCAGACATGCAATGACACCATTGGATCCATGTGTGGTTAATGAGAAGAACACACATGCAATGACACTGGGTGTGGTTCATGATATGGTTTGTGAGAAGAACACACATGCAATGACTCTAGCTGTGGTTCATGAAAAGAGCAGACATACAGTGACACTGGTGTATCCATGTGTGGTTCATGGTAAGAACACACATGCAATGACACTTGTGGATCCATGTGTGGCCTGTGGGAAGAACACCCATGCAATGACACTAGTGATATCTGGTTTGTGAGAAGAACACACATGTAATGACTCTAGCTGTGGTTCATGAGAAGAGCAGACATACAATGACACTAGTGTATCCATGTGTTGTTCATGGGAAGAACACACATGCAATGACACTGGTGGATCCATGTGTGGTCTATGGGAACAACACACATGCAATGACACTGGTGATATGTGGTTTGTGAAAAGAACACACATGCAATGACTATAACTGTGGTTAATGAGAAGAGCAGACATGCAATGACATCGGTAGATCCATGTGTGGTTAATGAGAAGAACACACATGCAATGAGACTGGGTGTGGTTCATGACATGGTTTGTGAGAAGAAAACACATGCAATGAATCTGGTGATATGTGGTTTGTGAGAAGAACACACATGCAATGACTGTAACTGTGGTTAATGAAAAGAGCAGACATGCAATGACACCGGTGGATCCGTGTGTGGTTAATGAGAAGAACACACATGCAATGACACTGGGTGTGGTTCATGATATGGTTTGTGGGAAGAACACACATGCAATGACTCTAGCTGTGGTTCATGAAAAGAGAAGACATGCAATGACACTGGTGGATCCACGTGTGGTTCATGGGAAGAACACACATGCAATGACACTGGTGGATCCATGTGTGGTCTGTCAGAAGAACACTCATGCAATGACACTAGTGATATGTGGTTTGTGAGAAGAACACACATGCAATGTCTATAACTGTGGTTAATTAAAAGAGCAGACATGCAATGACACCGGTGGATCCATGTGTGGTTAATGAGAATAACACACATGCAATGACACTGGGTGTGGTTCATGATATGGTTTGTCAGAAGAACACGCATGCAATGACTCTAGCTGTGGTTCATGAGAAGACCAGACATACAATGACACTGGTGTATCCATGTGTGGTTCATGGGAATAACACACATGCAATGACACTGGTGGATCCATGTATGGTCTATGGGAAGAACACACATGCAATGACACTGTTGATATGTGGTTTGTGAGAAGAACACACATGCAATGACTCTACCTATGGTTAATGAAAAGAGCAGACCTGCAATGACACCAGTGGATCCATGTGTGCTTAATGAGAAGAACACACATGCAATGACACTAGGTGTGGTTCATGATATGGTTTGTGGGAAGAACACAGATGCAGTGACTCTAGTTGTGGTTCATGAAAAGAGCAGACATGCGATGACTCTAACTATGGTTCATGAAAAGAGCAGACATGAGATGCCACCGGTGGATCCATGTGTGGTCTATGAGAGGAACACACATGCAAAGACACCGGTGGATCCTTAAGTGGTTTGTGAGAATAACACACATGCAATGACACTTGTAGATCCATGTGTGGTTGATGGGAAGAACACACATGCAATGACACTGGTGATATGTTGTTTGTGAGAAGAACACACATGCAATGACTCTAGCTATGGTTCATGAAAAGAGCAGACATGCAATGACACCGGTGGATCCATGTGTGGTTCATGGGAAGAACACACATGCAATGACACTGGTGGATCCATGTGTGGTCTGTGGGAAGAACACACATGCAATAACACTGGTGATATGTGGTTTGTGAGAAGAACACACATGCAATGACTGTAACTGTGGTTAATGAAAAGAGCAAACATGCAATGACACCGGTGGATCCGTGTGTGGTTAATGAGAAGAACACACATGCAATGACACTGGGTGTGGTTCATGATATGGTTTGTGAGAAGAACACGCACGCAATGTCTCTAGATGTGGTTCATGAGGAGAGAAGACATACAATGACACTGGTGTATCCATGTGTGGTTCATGGGAAGAACACACATGCAATGACACTGGTGTATCCATGTGTGGTTCATGGGAAGAACACACATGCAATGACACTGGTGGATCCATGTGTGGTTCATGGGAAGAAAACACATGCAATAACACTGGTGATATGTTGTTTGTGAGAAGAACACACATGCAATGACTCTAACTATGGTTAATCAAAAGAGCAGACATGCAATGACACCATTGGATCCATGTGTGGTTAATGAGAAGAACACACATGCAATGACACTGGGTGTGGTTCATGATATGGTTTGTGAGAAGAACACACATGCAATGACTCTAGCTGTGGTTCATGAAAAGAGCAGACATACAATGACACTGGTGTATCCATGTGTGGTTCATGGGAAGAACACACATGCAATGACACTTGTGGATCGATGTGTGGCCTGTGGGAAGAGCACACATGCAATGACACTAGTAATATGTGGTTTGTGAGAAGAACAGACATGTAATGACTCAAGCTGTGGTTCATGAGAAGAGCAGACATACAATGACACTGGTGTATCCATGTGTTGTTCTTGGGAAGAACACACATGCAATGACACTGGTGGATCCATGTGTGGTCTATGGGAACAACACACATGCAATGACACTGGTGATATGTGGTTTGTGAAAAGAACACACATGCAATGACTATAACTGTGGTTAATGAGAAGAGCAGACATGCAATGACATCGGTAGATCCATGGGTGGTTAATGAGAAGAACACACATGCAATGAGACTGGGTGTGGTTCATGACATGGTTTGTGAGAAGAAAACACATGCAATGAATCTGGTGATATGTGGTTTGTGAGAAGAACACACATGCAATGACTGTAACTGTGGTTAATGAAAAGAGCAGACATGCAATGACACCGGTGGATCCATGTGTGGTTAATGAGAAGAACACACATGCAATGACACTGGGTGTGGTTCATGATATGGTTTGTGGGAAGAACACACATGAAATGACTCTAGCTGTGGTTCATGAAAAGAGCAGACATGCAATGACACTGGTGGATCCATGTGTGGTTCATGGGAAGAACACACATGCAATGACACTGGTGGATCCATGTGTGGTCTGTCAGAAGAACACTCATGCAATGACACTAGTGATATGTGGTTTGTGAGAAGAACACACATGCAATGTCTGTAACTGTGGTTAATTAAAAGAGCAGACATGCAATGACACCGGTGGATCCATGTGTGATTAATGAGAAGAACACACATGCAATGACACTGGGTGTGGTTCATGATATGGTTTGTCAGAAGAACATGCATGCAATGACTCTAGCTGTGGTTCATGAGAAGACCAGACATACAATGACACTGGTGTATCCATGTGTGGTTCATGGGAATAACACACATGCAATGACACTGGTGGATCCATGTGTGGTCTATGGGAAGAACACACATGAAATGACACTGTTGATATGTGGTTTGTGAGAAGAACACACATGCAATGACTCTACCTATGGTTAATGAAAAGAGCAGACCTGCAATGACACCGGTGGATCCATGTGTGCTTAATGAGAAGAACACACATGCAATGACACTAGGTGTGGTTCATGATATGGTTTGTGGGAAGAACACAGATGCAATGACTCTAGCTGTGGTTCATGAAAAGAGCAGACATGCGATGACTCTAACTGTGGTTCATGAAAAGAGCAGACATGAGATGCCACCGGTGGATCCATGTGTGGTCTATGAGAGGAACACACATGCAAATACACCGGTGGATCCTTAAGTGGTTTGTGAGAATAACACACATGCAATGACACTTGTAGATCCATGTGTGGTTCATGGGAATAACACACATGCAATGACACTGGTGATATGTTGTTTGTGAGAAGAACACACATGCAATGACTCTAGCTATGGTTCATGAAAAGAGCAGACATGCAATGACACTGGTGGATCCATGTGTGGTTCATGGGAAGAACACACATGCAATGACACTGGTGGATCCATGTGTGGTCTGTGGGAAGAAAACACATGCAATGACACTAGTGATATGTGGTTTGTGAGAAGAACACACATGCAATGACTGTAACTGTGGTTAATGAAAAGAGCAGACATGCCATGAAACCGGTGGATCCATGTGTGGTTAATGAGAAGAACACACATGCAATGACACTGGGTGTGGTTCATGATATGGTTTGTGAGAAGAACACGCATGCAATGACTCTAGATGTGGTTCATGAGAAGAGCAGACATACAATGACACTGGTGTATCCATGTGTGGTTCATGGGAAGAACACACATGCGATGCCACCGGTGGATCCATGTGTGGTTCATGGGAAGAAAACACATGCAATGACACTGGTGATATGTTGTTTGGGAAGAACACACATGCAATGAATCTAGATGTGGTTCATGAAAAGAGCAGACATGCGATGACTCTAACTGTGGTTCATGACAAGAGCACTCATGCGATCCCAGCGGTGGATCCATGGGTGGTCTATGAGAGGAACACACATGCAATGACACCGGTGGATCCTTACGTGGTTTGTGAGAATAACACACATGCAATGACACTTGTGGATACATGTGTGGTTCATGGGAAGAACACACATGCAATGACACGGGTGATATGTTGTTTGTGAGAAGAAGACACATGCAATGAATCTAGCTATGGTTCATGAAAAGAGCAGACATGCAATGACACTTGTGGATCCATGTGTGGTTCATGGGAAGAACACACATGCAATGACACTGGTGGATCCATGTGTGGTCTGTGGGAAGAACACACATGCAATGACACTGGTGATATGTGGTTTGTGAAAAGAACACACATGCAATGACTGTAGCTGTGGTTAATTAAAAGAGCAGACATGCAATGACACCGGTGGATCCATGTGTGGTTAATGAGAAGAACACACATGCAATGACACTGGGTGTGGTTCATGATATGTTTTGTGAGAAGAACACACATGCAATGACTCTAGCTGTGGTCATGAGAAGAGCAGACATACAATGATACTAGTGTATCCATGTGTGGTTCATGGGAAAAGAACACACATGCAATGGCACTGGTGGATCCATGTGTGGTCTGTGGGAAGAACACACATGCAATGACACTGGTGATATGTGGTTTGTGAGAAGAACACACATGCAATGACTCTAACTATGGTTTATCAAAAGAGCAGACATGCAATGACACCGGTGGATCCATGTGTGGTTAATGAGAAGAACACACATGCAATGACACTAGGTGTGGTTCATGATATGGTTTTTGAGAAGAACACACATGCAATGACTCTAGATGTGGTTCATGAAAAGAGCAGACATACAATGACACTGGTGTATCCATGTGTGGTTCATGGGAAGAAGACACATGCAATGACACTGGTGGATCCATGTGTGGCCTGTGGGAAGAACACACATGCAATGACACTGGTGATATTTGGTTTGTGAGAAGAACACACATGCAATGACTCTAGCTTTGGTTCATGAAAAGAGCAGGCACGCAATGACACTGGTGGATCCATGTGTGGTTCATGGGAAAAACACACATGCAATGACACTGGTGGATCCATGTGTGATCTGTGGGAAGAACACACATGCAATGACACTGGTGATATGTGGTTTGTGAGAAGAACACACATGAAATGATTCTAACTGTGGTTAATGAGAAGAGCAGACATGCGATGACATTGGTGGATCCATGTGTGGTTAATGAGAAGAACACACATGCAATGACACTAGGTGTGGTTCATGATATGGTTTGTGAGAAGAACACACATGCAATGACTCTAGCTGTGGTTCATGAAAAGAGTAGACATGCAATGACATTGGTGGATCCATGTGTGGTTCATGGGAAGAACACACATGCAATGACACTGGTGGATCCATGTGTGGTCTGTCGGAAGAACACACATGCAATGACACTGGTGATATGTGGTTTGTGAGAAGAACACACATGCAATGACTGTAACTGTGGTTAATTAAAAGAGCAGACATGCAATGACACCGTTGGATCCATGTGTGGTTAATTAGAAGAACACACATGCAATGACACTGGGTGTGGTTCATGATATGGTTTGTGAGAAGAACACACATGCAATGATTCTAGGTGTGGTTCATGAAAAGAGCAGACACGGGATGACTCTAACTGTGGTTCATAAAAAGAGCAGACATGCGATGCCACCGGTGGATCCATGTGTGGTCTATGAGAGGAACACACATGCAATGACACCGGTGGATCCTTACGTGGTTTGTGAGAATAACACACATGCAATGACACTGGTGGATCCATGTGTGGTTCATGGGAAGAACACCCATGCAATGACACTGGTGATATGTTGTTTGTGAGAAGAACACACATGCAATGACTCTAGTTGTGGTTCATGAAAAGAGCAGAGATGCAATGACACTGGTGGATCCATGTGTGGTTCATGGGAAGAACATACATGCAATGACACTGGTGGATCCATGTGTGGTCTGTGGGAAGAACACACATGCAATGACACTGGTGATATGTGGTTTGTGAGAAGAACACACATGCAATGACTCTAACTGTGGTTAATGAGAAGAGAAGACATGCAATGACACCGGTGGATCCATGTGTGGTTAATGAGAAGAACACACATGCAATGACTCTAGCTATGGTTCATGAAAAGAGCAGACATACAATGACACTGGTGTATCCATGTGTGGTTCATGGGAAGAACACACATGCAATGACACCGGTGGATCCATGTGTGATCTGTCGGAAGAACACATATGCAATGACACTGGTGATATGTGGTTTGTGAGAAGAACACACATGCAATGACTGTAACTATGGTTAATTAAAAGAGCAGACATGCAATGACACCGGTGGATCCATGTGTGGTTAATTAGAAGAATACACATGCAATGACACTGGGTGTGGTTCATGATATGGTTTGTGAGAAGAACACACATGCAATGACTCTAGATGTGGTTCATGAAAAGAGCAGACATGCGATGACTCTAACTGTGGTTCATAAAAAGAGTAGACATGCGATGCCACCGGTGGATCCATGTGTGGTCTATGAGAGGAACACACATGCAATGACACCAGTGGATCCTTACGTGGTTTGTGAGAATAACACACATGCAATGACACTGGTGGATCCATGTGTGGTTCATGGGAAGAACACAAATGCAATGACACTGGTGATATGTTGTTTGTGAGAAGAACACACATGCAATGACTTTAGCTGTGGTTAATGAAAAGGGCAGACATGCAATGACACTGGTGGATCCATGTGTGGTTCATGGGAAGAACAGACATGCGATGACACTGGTGGATCCATGTGTGGTCTGTGGGAAGAACACACATGCAATGACATTGGTGATATGTGGTTTTTGAGAAGAACACACATGCAATGACTCTAACTGTGGTTAATGAGAAGAGCAGACATGCAATGACACCGGTGGATCCATGTGTGGTTAATGAGAAGAAAACACATGCAATAACACTGAGTGTGGTTCATGATATGGTTTGTGAGAAGAGCATGCATGCAATGACTCTAGCTGTGGTTCATGAAAAGAGCAGACATGCAATGACACTGGTGGATCCATGTGTGGTTAATGGGAAGATCACACATGCAATGACACTGGTGGATCCATGTGTGGTCTGTGGGAAGAACACACATGCAATGACACTGGTGATATGTGGTTTGTG
The DNA here is from genome assembly GCA_916181665.1 of Avena sativa. Taxonomy (NCBI): domain Eukaryota; kingdom Viridiplantae; phylum Streptophyta; class Magnoliopsida; order Poales; family Poaceae; genus Avena; species Avena sativa. Next base: position 37,061,432 of record OV702290.1, read on the forward strand.
AGAAGAACACACATGCAATGACTCTAACTGTGGTTAATGAAAAGAGCAGACATGCAATGACACCGGTGGATCCATGTGTGGTTGATGAGAAGAACACACATGCAATGACACTGGGTGTGGTTCATGATATGGTTTGTGAGAAGCACACGCATGCAATGACTCTAGTTGTGGTTCATGAGAAGAGCAGACATACAATGACACTAGTGTATCCATGTGTGGTTCATGGGAACAACACACATGCAATGACACTGGTGGATCCATGTGTCGTCTATGGGAAGAACACACACGCAATGACACTGGTGATATGTGGTTTGTGAGAAGAACACACATGCAATGACTCTAACTATGGTTAATCAAAACACCAGACATGCAATGACACCGGTGGATCCATGTGTGGTTAATGAGAAGAACACACATGCAATGACACTGGGTGTGGTTCATGATATGGTTTGTGAGAAGAACACACATGCAATGACTCTAGCTGTGGTTCATGAAAAGAGCAGACATACAATGACACTGGTGTATCCATGTGTGGTTCATGGGAAGAACACACATGCAATAACACTGGTGGATCCATGTGTGGCTCGTGGGAAGAACACACATGCAATGACACTGGTGATATGTGGTTTGTGAGAAGAACACACATGCAATGACTCTAACTGTGGTTAATGAAAAGAGCAGACATGCAATGACACCGGTGGATCCATGTGTGGTTGATGAGAAGAACACACATGCAATGACACTGGGTGTGGTTCATGATATGGTTTGTGAGAAGCACACGCATGCAATGACTCTAGCTGTGGTTCATGAGAAGAGCAGACATACAATGACACTAGTGTATCCATGTGTGGTTCATGGGAACAACACACATGCAATGACACTGGTGGATCCATGTGTCGTCTATGGGAAGAACACACACGCAATGACACTGGTGATATGTGGTTTGTGAGAAGAACACATGCAATGACTCTAACTATGGTTAATCAAAACACCAGACATGCAATGACACCGGTGGATCCATGTGTGGTTAATGAGAAGAACACACATGCAATGACACTGGGTGTGGTTCATGATATGGTTTGTGAGAAGAACACACATGCAATGACTCTAGCTGTGGTTCATGAAAAGAGCAGACATACAATGACACTGGTGTATCCATGTGTGGTTCATGGGAAGAACACACATGCAATAACACTAGTGGATCCATGTGTGGCTCGTGGGAAGAACACACATGCAATGACACTGGTGATATGTGGTTTGTGAGAAGAACACACATGCCATGACTAACTGTGGTTAATGAGAAGCGCAGACATGCAATGACACCGGTGGATCCATGTTTGGTTAATTAGAAGAACACACATGCAATGACACTGGGTGTGGTTCATGATATGGTTTGTGAGAAGAACACGCATGCAATGACTGTAGCTGTGGTTCATGAAAAGAGCAGACATGCGATGACTCTAACTGTGGTTCATAAAAAGAGCAGACATGCGATGCCACCGGTTGATCCATGTGTGGTCTATGACAGGAACACACAGGCAATGACACCGGTGGATCCTTACGTGGTTTGTGAGAATAACACACATGCAATGACACTGGTGGATCCATGTGTGGTTCATGGGAAGAACACACATGCAATGACACTGGTGATATGTTGTCTGTGAGAAGAACACACATGCAATGACTCTAGTTGTGGTTCATGAAAATAGCATATATGCAATGACACTAGTGGATCCATGTGTGGTTCATGGGAAGAACAGACATGCAATGACACTGGTGGATCCATGTGTGGTCTATGGGAAGAACACACATGCAATGACACTGGTGATATGTGGTTTGTGAGAAAAACACACATGCAATGACTCTAAATGTGGTTAAAGAGAAGAGCAGCCATGCAATGACACCGGTGGATCCATGTGTGGTTAATGAGAAGAAAACACATGCAATGACACTTGGTGTGGTTCATGATATGGTTTGTGAGAAGAACATGCATGCAATGACTCTAGTTGTGGTTCATGAAAAGAGCATACATGCAATGACACTGGTGGATTCATGTGTGGTTCATGGGAAGAACACACATGCAATAACACTGGTGCATCCATGTGTGGTCTGTGGGAAGAACACACATGCAATGACACTAGTGATATGTGGTTTGTGAGAAGAACACACAAGCAATGACTCTAACTGTGATTAATTAAAAGAGAAGACATGCAATGACACCGGGGGATCCATGTGTCGTTAATGAGAAGAACACACATGCAATGACACTAGGTGTGGTTCTTGATATGGTTTGTGAGAAGAACACACATGCAATGACTCTAGTTGTGGTTCATGAGAAGAGCAGACATACAATGACACTGGTCTATCCATGTGTGGTTCATGGGAAGGACACACATGCAATGACACTGGTGGATCCATGTGTGGTCTGTGGGAAGAACACACATGCAATGACACTGGTGATAAGTGGTTTGTGAGAAGAACACACATGCATTGACTCTAACTGTGGTTAATGAAAAGAGCAGACATGCAATGACACCGGTGGATCCATGTGTGGTTAATGAGAAGAACACACATGCAATGACACTGGGTGTGGTTCATGATATGGTTTGTGGGAAGAACACACATGCAATGACTCTAGCTATGGTTCATGAAAAGAGCAGACATGCGATGACTCTAACTATGGTTCATGAAAAGAGAAGACATGCGATGCCACCGGTGGATCCATGTGTGGTCTATGAGAGGAACACACATGCAATGACACCGAAGGATGCTTACGTGGTTTGTGAGAATAACACACATGCAATGACACTTGTGGATCCATGTGTAGTTCATGGGAAGAACACACATGCAATGACACTGGGCGGATCCATGTGTGGTTCATGGGAAGAACACACATGCAATGACTCTAGCTGTGGTTCATGAAAAGAGCAGACATGCAATGACACTAGTGGATCCATGTGTGGTTCATGGGAAGAACACACATGCAATGACACTGGTGGATCCATGTGTGGTCTGTGGGAAGAACACACATGGAATGACACTGGTGATATGTGATTTGTGAGAACAACAGAGATGCAATGACTCTAACTATGGTTAATGAGAAGAGGAGACATGCAATGACACCGGTGGATCCATGTGTGGTTAATGAGAATAACACACATGCAATGACACTGGGTGTGGTTCATGATATGGTTTGTGATTAGAACACACATGCAATGACTCTAGCTATGGTCATGAAAAGAGCAGACATGCGATGACTCTAACTATGGTTCATGAAAAGAGCAGACATGCGATGCCACTGGTGGATCCATGTGTGGTCTATGAGAGGAACACACATGCAATGACATCGATATATCCTTGCGTGGTTTGTGAGAATAACACACAGGCAATGACACTAGTGGTTCCATATGTGGTCTGTGAAAAGAACACACATGCAGTCACACCGGTGGATCCATGTGTGGTTCATGGGAAGATCTATCTTGGCATAATTTGATGTATGCCATGATGTATTTCATTGTTCAAGACACTCACTTTCCATTTTTATACTACTCAGTATCGCCCTTGGTTTTATGTGGTACTACTCAGTTTTGCCCCCAACCTCTCTATCTTTCGTAGAAGCACAAACTGGTGCTCACCCTGTCTGCTACTCCCTGATTGGTTATCACAGTTGTCACGCGGATCGTGCACACCAACCGTTGATTCTATGCGATCCAACGATGATCGTTGCCCATGTCGTGCCCTTCACAGTACAACGTGGCCCCAGCGTGAGACAACACGGATGTCTCCCTCAGCGTGACTTCTACATGAAGGAACACGATGCCGTCCATGGAAAAAGTCGTCGAGCGGTCATGTCATGTTTAATCAATACTGGAAAGCCTACTACTGCTACTACTATGCCACAATGCATGCGTCATCGAGTGCACGGTCGTCAATGGACAACTGCAATTTATTGCCACTTGATTTTAGTAAGACATATCCCATTTTTTACACAGTGGCTCTTAATCTCACTTCCAACTAGGCCCGACCGTAAGAAGCTTGCACGCGCTAGCCGGAGACCGAAGAGCTGAGCTCGACGAGACCTAACGTCTCCGCCTTCATCAACACATCCCTCTACCCGATCTAGCCTAACCCCACAAATCTGGCCATACAGCCACCTACCTTCCCCTCTACATTTCCACTTTTAACTATCGCCAATTTTAGGGTCGTGTCAAACTTCGTACATAAAAATTGTGTATGCGCCCTTTGCATGCGGCTCAATACAAAACTGCCATGCAGGGCCTGGGAAAAAATGTGACTTGCCGTGCACGTGTCGCGGTGCATGGTGGTGCAACGAAACGTGCCTTGCTTCCATCCACCTTAACTATAGAGCCCCTCTCCGCACACCCACTCCCACTCTCACTCACTCTCCCCACGCAACCCTCTCCACTGTCCCACCAGCATCCGCAAACTCCCAAGAATACCCCGTCCACGCCGGCGATGACCGAGGAGGATAAGGTGGCCATCGTCGCCTCCGAGGCTGCCAGCGAGGAGGCCCCCGTCTGCTCGCCGGCCCCCCTCGACGAGTTGAAAGTAGGCGCCGTCCCTGTCCAGGCCCTAGTCGAGGCATCGATGGCAGCCGCCGTTCCCGTCCAGGCCCCCGTCCCCGCTACCGATGGAGCCGCCGAAGCGGAGGCCCCCCAGCGAGGAGGCCCCCGCCGGTCACAAGCGGATCAAGCACTTCTGGGGCACCTACGATCCAGATAAGTACATCGCTATGCTGAACCCCTACGACACCGGCATCGACGACCCATGGTCGGAGGTAACTAGGGTTTGCTCCCCTCCCCTGGTTCTTCTACCGTTCCCATTGTTGGATGCTAGATGTTGGTTTATTAGGATTTGCTTGTTCGCATTTCAATTGCTCGATCTTCTTACATCATCTACTCCCCCATTTTCCTTTTCTTCCAATAGGTTTCCGGCAGTGATGTCTGCAGTGATGACAAGTCCATACACACCAAGACTCGTCAGGTGTTGAGGAGGCTCTGGGCCGGCAAGTATGCCTTCTTCTTCAGGGGAGGCCCCTGGCGCTGCCCGTTCCGCAAGGGGATCACCTACAGTTGTGCGAGTGGACCCGACCGCACTGACTTCCTCTCCTTAATGAAGCATGCAGAGGCCGCGGGCTCCGACATCCACAAAGTCGGTGAGCGCGAGACCGTGAACATCAACGCCTACATCGCTGAACACTGGGCTCTCGGCATTCACCTCTGAAACCTCTAGCGGTTGGCCATCAAAGAGGGTCGCATCTCTCCAATCAGGCCCATGGTTCCCAAGATCAAGGGACTGGGTAGCAAGAAGTGGAGGAAGCGTCGGATGGAGGAGGAGGAGGCGGAGGCACGGGCGCGTGCAGGATGAGCCTGCAGCTGTGGCGGCTGCCGCTGCTGCTAAGCAGGTTCTTTCTAGCTATATCCTATTTATGGATGAATGCATCGAACCTCGTTAAGCAACCTACTTTCTATCGCTATATCCTATTTAGCTGCGCACAACTATATCTACATTTTTTTGTTTTCTGAATGAATGTATTCTGCATGGTGTGATTTGCTGCTTTAGATTTGCTACCTGATCGGAGGCAAAAAGAGGTCCAAAAGGGAACGAATTATCAAAGAGAGAATCTTCTCTAGATTTGCTACCAATTTGGGAAAATATGAACATATCTGTTTAGCGAGAGAAGAAAAGGGTACTCTTTCAAACTACCAGTTAATGAGCTACCATCTTGACGTCTCCCTCTACAAGAAGGAACACGATGCCGTCTATGGAAAAAGTTGTCGAGCGGTCATGTCACGTTTAATCAAGTCTGAAAAGCCTACTACTGCTACTACTATGCCACAACACATGCGCCATGGAGTGCACGGTCGTCGATGGACAGCTGCAATTTATTGCCACTTGATTTTAATAAGACACATCCCATTTTTTACGCAGCGGCTTTCAATCTAACTTCCAATTGGGGCCCACCGTAAGAAGCTTGCACGTGCTAGCCGGAGGCCGAACAGCTGAGATCGACGAGACCTACCGTCTCCAGTTCATCGAGTCACTCGCAGTCATCAACACATACCTCTAGCGAATCTAGCACAACCCCACAAATCTCGCCGTACAGCCACCTACCCCCCTCTACATTTCTACTCTTAACTATCGCCAATTTTAGGGCCGTTTCAAACTTTGTACATAGAAATTGTGTGTGCGCCCTTTACATGTGGCTCAATACAGAACTACCATGCATGGCCCGGGAGAAAAAACGTGACGTACCGTGCGCGTGTCGCGGTGCACGGTGCAGTAGACTGCGCGGCGTGTTGCACGGTGGTGCAACGAAACGTGCCTTGCTTCTATCCACCTTAACTGTTGAGCTCACTGACCCCACGCAACCCTCTCCACTGTCCCACCAGCATCCGCAAACTTCCGAGAATACCCCGTCTGCACCGGCGATGGCCGAGGAGGATAAGGTGGCCATCGTCGCCTCTGTGGCCGCCAGCGAGGAGGCCCCTGTCTCCTGGCTATATCCTATTTCTGGCTGAATGCATCGAACCTTGTTAAGCAACCTACTTTCTATCGCTATATCCTATTTAGCTGCGCACAGCTATATCTACGTTTGTTTTGTTTTCTGAATGAATGTATTCTGCCTGGTGTGATTTGCTACTCTAGATTTGCTACCTGATCGGAGGCAAAAAGAGGTCCAAAAGGGACGAAATATCAAAGTGAGAATCTTCTCTAGATTTTCTACCAATTTGGGCAAAATGAAACATATATGTTTAGCGAGGGAGGAAAAGGGCACTCTTTCAAAGTGCCAGTTAAGAAGCTACCATCTTGACAAGCTACAATACACATACATAAACATAACACAACGAGGGTTAAATTTATTTTACTAGTATCACTTGAGGCGCTAGACATCTTGGCAAGCTAACTGATTTCCACAAAACAGAAACATAACACTGACAAGTAAAATTTAATTCACTCCTCATCAGACCACTTGAGGCGCTTGCCATCGTTCCTAGGCGACGAACTGCCACCATTCCAGGTACTCCACATCTCACGAACTGCTTTGTCCCACCTGGCATCTGACTTGGATTCCCTATCTTTAGCGTCCTGCAACACAATTAGTGGTGCATCATAGGCATGATTGTTGCCGCTAGAAGTTGTTGCCTCTCTGTTTGCCGCTTCAGCTGCAACCTCTCTATCAACTGCTTCTTCAGCTGCAAGCTCTCTTTCAGCTGCTTCTGTAGCCTCTCTATCAGCTGCTTCAGATGCAGCCAATTTCTTTGCATATGCAGCTTCAAACTCAGCTATTCTGCATTTTCTACAAAGGGCTCCCCTAAGCTCGTCTTCCCTCTTGCAAATAGGGCAAAACACGAGGTAACGTAGAAAAAAATGGATCTTCTTGTATAGCTGGTAGGTCATGTAAGCATCTATGGATGCATACTTCAGGTTTATATCAGACAACAGCCACTCGTCCCAGAAATCGTGCCTATCCGTAGGGAAATCTTCCTTCATTTTGTCGTATGACTCATCGAGGATTCTAGTTGCGAGTGATGCCATTCCATCCTTCCTCGAGCCCCCTAGGATCTTGACAAGACTCTGAATATCGATCCACTTGTGCGTAGGAATTATAATTTCCTCTTGATACAATTTCGAAAAATCAGTTGTTTTATCGACAGTGCAGAAAACAATTCCTTTTTCTACAAGGAACTGGCGCAGCGCCGGGCATTTTCTGTCACTCCTGAAAGTATGTAGTTTGTCATCACCAAAATTTGTAACTACAAATATTTTGTCAATGCAAGATTATCATCTCAATATAATTTTGAAAAGTTTAGTAAATGCAAGATCAAGACTCTCAACATTGTATTGTCATAATTTATTTGGTTTTGCTATTTCTCAGTCGACTGAACGAGTTGCACATTTCTTTTAACTACGGTTGCACTTTTCTTAGGTGATTGAGACTAAAGAAAATCTCAGTCGATTGAGACATAGGCAAACCCTAATTTATTTGGTCCTAAATAAAATCCAGTAGTTGCAAGATGAGCAAGTGGATAAAGAATAAGAGGAGAAAACCCTAAAAGCGGTTAGCTACAGAGAGCAGATCTACAAACCGGGAGAGGTGGTAGACGAGGACATGTTTCCGCATGGCCAGTTGAACAACGGCGACTTCACTCCCTTCATATGGGTTCTCCGGGGTGTACTCGAGGTGCAATCCCACAAACTTGTCCTCGTCTATCCCAAGCCAACCCTCGTACATCCTCAGGACATGCACCACCGTCTCCTCCTTGTTGGTTTAGACAATTTCTATCTTCTTATTGTCATGGGTAGTGAAGCTTGTCTCTAGAGTGCGTAGATCTTCCATGGCGGCAAGGAGAAGACGGGAAGAAGATAGTAGATGACAGGAAGAAGAGAGTGGTTTCTGCGAGGCAGGGGAACGGTGGAACCGTCAATGCGCTTTTAAGGTAGTGGTTAACGATTGGGACAGAAGTCCAAGGAGAGACGCGTGGTGGTGGCCGTTCCAGCTTCTAAGTAAACAAAAAATAATTATAACACCAATATATGTGCCCTGTTTTGTCACGTCAATACACTGGGTATGGGGTGTTGTCCTATCCACTGTGCCAACGCTGCAAGCCTACGTGACAGCCACCCCGCCTAAGCGACGGGAGCAACATAACGGCGAGAACTGACAAGGGGGGCCCAACTTGACGGCTGTTAGCCTGATTTTTTGTATTGAAATATAAATTTGAATTCGTTCCAAAAAGACCCTCTAAGTATTTGGCACACCAACTATAGTCACCCCGGCTGATTTCAGGGAACTTGGGTACCTCGTTGCCTATACACCCCAACTTTCGGGCCGCAAAATGATATTCTCCAAATAAAGACTACCTTTATTACCCCGTACGGGGCTTATTGCTATCGCACTATGCCATTTGGATTATGTAGCGTAGGAGCAACGTATCAACGATGCATGCAAAACTGTCTACATGACCAAATAGGTCGTATTGTGCAAGTCTATGTGGATGATGTTGTGATAAAAACTAAGGAAAGCAATACGCTCCTTGATGATATCCAGCAGACATTCGCAAACCTAAGACGGTTCCGAATGAAGCTTAACCCGGAGAAATGTACCTTTGGTGTGCCGACAGGGAAGTTACTTGGTTTTCTCGTGTCCAGCCGAGGTATCGAAGCTAACCCCACGAAAATCCGAGCTATAGAGAGAATGGAGCTACCGAAGTCCCTTAGCAATGTACAAAAGTTTAGTGGTTTCTTGGCATTATTAAGCCGGTTTGTAAGTCGGCTGGGAGAGAAAGCATTACCCCTCTATCAGATAATGAAAAAGGCAGACAAGTTTACATGGACACCGCAAGCGAATAACGTGTTTCGGGAGTTAAAAAAGATGTTGTGCTCTACACCAATATTAGCCGCCCCACTATTTAAAGAACCAATGTTGCTCTATATAGCCGTGACCAACCGAGTCGTAAGTGTAGTTGTAGTGGTGGAGCGTGATGAGGAAGGAAATTCGGTACAAAGGCCAGTGTACTACCTGAGGATTGAAACAAAATTACCCTCACTACCAGAAGATGGCATATGGTGTGTATATGGCAGCCAAGAAACTCAAACATTACTTCGAGGAACACCCCATCAAGGTGTGAGGCACCCGTATCTGAGATTATGAGCAACAAGGACGCTAGCGGTCGAACCGCAAAATGGGAAATTGAGCTAGCCCCATACACACCACAGTTTGATAGAAGAGATGTGATCAAGTCACAAGCAGTGGCGGATTTCTTTGTGGACTGGGCTGAGATGCAATACAAACCACCGTTGCCGGACTCCAATTACTGGCGGATGCACTTTGACGGGTCAAAGCTGAAAGAAGGACTGGGGGCCGGGGTAGTGCTTACTTCGCCCAAGAAATATTAGTTGAAATATGTCCTCTAGATCCATTTTAGTGCATCAAACAACATTACAGAATACGAAGCACTTCTGCATGGGCTTAAAGTAGCAAAGGTAGTGGGAATACGTCGGTTACAATTCTTTGGAGACTCAGATTTGGTGGTGCAGCAAGTATCTAGCAATTGGGATGCCCTGGATGCCAACATGACCCTTTACAGGTTCCATGTTCAAAAGATAAGTGGGTTCTTTGAGGGATGTGAATTCCATCACATACCCCGGATTGAAAATGAGGTAGCTGATGTATTGTCTAAGTTGGGGTCATCCCGGCAACCAATCCCGCCAAATGTTGCTTTGGAGTACCTAAGAAAACCATCAATTACACCATCACCGGAATCTGACTCAATCTATGTCCCGACAATTTCCGGATCAGGACCTACACCTATGGAAATAGACTGGGCAAGCACCTCAGCAAACCCGGGGACTGCTTCGGCAAACCCGAGGACTACCTCACAGAACCCGGGGACTATTCAGCTAGATCTAGCGGGAGTTATGTCGGTGGATGCAATGGAAATTGATGAAGAGCTTTTCCCTGTCCGGCCTACTACTGCATGGGCTGAGCCAATATTTGATTTCCTAAAAGAAGGAACTTTGCCGGATGATGAGATGCACTCAAGGAAAATCCAGGGAAGAGCTAAGGCATATACCATAATCAACGCTGAATTATACAAAAGAAGTGTCACAAGTATTTTACAACGATGTGTAGACCCGGGAGAAGGGTTGGACATACTCCGAGATATTCATCAAGGGGAATGTGGTCATCATGCATCTTTGAGAGCATTAGTGTCAAAAGCTTTCCGACATGGATTTTATTGGCCAAGTGCCTTGGAACAAGTAGAGGATTTGGTGAGAAAATGCAATGGCTATCAGAGATACGCCAGAAAAACCCATATGCCAATGTCGGAGCTCAAGACCATCCCCATTACCTGGCCATTTTCTATGTGGTGACTTTTCTATGTGGTGACTAGATATGGTAGGGCCATTGAAGCCGGCAAAGGGAGGTATGACCCACATCTTGGTTATGGTTGCTAAGTTCACCAAATGGATTGAAGTAAAGCCAATCAGGAAATGTGATGGGGCAACAGCGGTAACGTTCCTCAAATATATGATCTTGAGATACGGCTATCCCCACAATATCATAACTGATAATGGCACGAATTTTGCTGAAGGAGCATTTGCAAGGTTCTGCCGAGAAAAGAAGATCCGGCTAGATATTGCCTTAGTGGCACACCCCGCATCGAACAGGAAGTTGAAAGATCCAACGGACTAGTCTTGTCCGGGATAAAACCCCGGCTCATTGAGCCGCTGCAAAGATCAGCAGGGTCCTGGATAGAAGAACTACCAGTGGTACTATGGAGTTTCAGAACAACTCCGAATCGATCAACAGGCTATACGCCATATTTTCTGGTATATGGGGCAGAAGCTGTATTACCAGCTGACATAGAGCATGACTCGCTAAGGGTTGCCCAATACACAGAAGCCAAAGTGCGGGAAGCCCGGGAAAATGATGTTGATCTGCTAGAGGAAGTGAGAGAACTGTCCTTGTCCAGATCCGCCATATATCAGCAAAATCTCCGACGCTACCATAGCCACAAAGTAAACCCCCAAGTTTTCCGGGAAGGTGATCTCGTACTTCGGCTGGTACAGCGCACTGCTGGCTTGCACAAGTTATATCCTCCAAGGGAAGGACCATTCATTGTAAGCAAAGCTTTGCACAATGATTCCTACTATCATATCGATGCACAACCACAGGAGAAGAACAAGGTGGACATGTCCAGCGAGGAAACTAAGCGTAATGTAGCTCTACTTCATCCATTTTACACCTAGCAAAGAGGTGAATGTATCCGAGTTACTCATATGTCGGTATGTATGTCGGCAATGAGCATATCAATGAAACTTTAGCACCCCTAGCAGAAACTTGGGGACTGCCTTAATAATTATCTTTTCCGTATTTACTTTTTATATGTTGGTTCGCTTAAGTTACTTACACCTTAGCCGGATTAGTAGTGTGTAAGCACCAAAAACCTAACTCCTCGACTTTGCTACCATCCAACAAGAATTGGCTTCATGGAAGGCAAGAGAACAAGTTTGGAATCGCAAAGCACATGAAAAACGACTAAGGAAAGGAACATAATCGAGCCGGCATTTGTTATTCGGACTAACCATGTATTTACTTTATCTATATTGCATCGAATTATTTTGAGTTAATCTGAAAGTTTCAAGTATTTTTAAGTCAATTTTTTGAACCTCGGACTCGTAAGTCGAAAACCAAATCAAGGTAGACACGAGCCAAATCATAAAATTGGAGCAACAAGAAAAGGAAACTCGGGGACTTCGCCCAAGTTAATCCGACATTAAACAATTAGTAGCAAAACACAAATAATTGTAGAAAAACGAACCATTGTGCATAAATACAACTGCACCCGGCATACCGAGGATCTGATGGGTATCATTAAGTGTTTATAGTTCATGGAGCAGCAGCTGGAGGCGGATCATTGGTTGAGGGAGGAGGTACTTCAGCGTCAGTAGGCGGGGCACTAGTCCCTGCCTCATCTTCGGGGTTACCCTCCTCATCCTCCGGATATTCAGTGTCATCACCAAGTTTGGAGGTTTCCTCTTCATCTTCTTCGCCCTCAGCACCATCCGAAGCATACATGTCATCAGCTGCATCGAGGAAGCTCGGACCCTCATTCCAGCTGTGGCAGAAGGCGTACTGGATAAGTTTGTTGGCGCAGGCCTTGCGTTTGGGAATACACTCTGAATCATTGGACCACTTTGATCCGGTGCGCAGGCGTTCTAGCAGATCAAGGTCCAATGTCTCATACCAGGAGAGAACAAAGTGCAGCGCAGTATCTGCTCAGGATCGTGCAGCGGATTCTCGCCACAAGTTCAGCTGAGTCTCACACTCAATCAGTTTTGCTATGAAAGTTGTGGTGCCTTTAGGAGTGGTCTCAGTAGGACAAAGAGCGTTGAACAACCGAACTGCTGCCGACATAATGTCTGCGTCGTAGTTCTTCATGACCTTGATGCACACGGCGAGGCTCACCAGCATGTCTTCCGTGTCATAAGGAATGGGATCGGAGGGAGAACCAGCTGGGACACCTCGTTGCAAGTGAAACTTGGCCATGACGGCAGAAGCAAGAGGCTCACTCTCTGGGAACTTGCCTGCGACCATAATAAGAAATATCAGTAAGTAAGGGCACATGACCCAGATAAACAGAGGCTGGAAGGAAAAAAGAGAACTTACGACCAATGTGCAATAGGATCCGGCTAAGCTCTTTCTGTCCATCGGCGTTCCTTGCTTGGAGCTTCTCATACTCAGTGGTCACAGACTTAAGCTTGATATCAGCTTCCTGGAGCAGGTCATTGTCCTTGGCCAGTTGAGCCTTAAGGCGCTCCTTCTCCTTAGAGAACTCCTGGTCAGCCTTGTCCAACTCGGATTTATGCAGATCCTTGAGCTTCTGGATTTCGGCGTTCAGCCGAGTAATCTCATCGTCCTCGAGGCATAGCTGAGCGATTTCATCGTCTTTCTTCTTCAATTCGGCTTGATGCTTTCCTGCTTGTTCGAGAAAGTGAAGCATCATGTCAGGAATGGGCACGCTATCTTGGAGGGTAACTGCAATAATGGATTGACCCGAAAGAGCCGAGGTATAAATATCTGCCGAGTCAAGGAAAGAGTATACAGGGGCTAAGTGAACAAGATGAGTTACCCTGGATCTTAGGCAAGTTCTTGCGCATGATGACGTTTTCAGCCTCTTCCTCAGCTGCACAATATGGATGATAAGTTAACATGGATGGTAAGTAACTCAAAGAAAAGAAAATGCAAGATCTTATGTAAAATAGATTACCCTTCTTTAGGTGATCAACTAGTAACTTTTCATATCTTGCGCGTAGATCCTTGTATGAGTCCAGTAAACGCTGGAACTCAGTAGTGCGGCGGTTGGTGGTGATCTGAAACAAGCCAATGTTAGTTCAAAAATAGGAAAAAGGATATTTGGAGTACACAAGATCTGGGCCAAAAGGAACTTAACGCGACTCTAGGTGGGTGGATGTTTGAAGTCTACAAGATCCGGGCCAAGTGGAACTTAACCCGGCTCTAGGTGTGTGGATATTCGAAGTCTACAAGATCTAGGCCAAGTGGAACTTAACCCGGCTCTAGGTTTCGGGCCAAGTGGAACTTAACCTGGCTCTAGGTGTGTGGATATTCGAAGTCTACAAGATCCGGGCTAGGTGGAACTTAACCCGGCTCTAGGTGTGGGGATATTCGAAGTCTACAAGATCCGGGCCAAGTGGAACTTAACCTGGCTCTAGGTGTGTGGATATTCGAAGTCTACAAGATCCGGGCCAAGTGGAACTTAACCCAGCTCTAGGTGTGTGGATATTTGAAAATACTAAGGACTTACGCTAATTCTCTAAGAGCATCCAACCGAGTAATGAATTATTTCCCCGAAGGCTCGGGAACTAGTGGGTATATCTCTAAGTGCATATAAAAGGCATAACGGAAAAGGGCTTACCTCCATCATCCGACTAGCAAGGGAGATGGCCCTAGTGGCGGTGTTCACTTGAGCGCTGAACTCCACCGACCAAACTTCTCCGGGAGATCATCCAGCAGGTTTATAAATTTGGCATCATTCTAGTTGTTGACATACTCAATGAGCGCCAGACTATAACTCTCCCCGCTAAGCGAATGGCTTGTCACCAAGTCCTTAGAATGGGTTTCCCACCTCGAGGACTGAGAAGCAGCTGGACTAGTATGCAAGGTAAATTGTTTGCTTCTCTCTGATCCGACATCAGAAGGTCTAGATGATGAATCCTTGGCTGCCTCGGCAACCTTCTTGCTTTTGCCTGCAGTTTTGGCCACTGCACAAGAGCCGAGGCTACCTCTCCGGAGTGAGCTTGAGAGGCCGGCTAAAATATGTCTTTAATAGACACAGTTGATCTGGAGACGGCAGCCTGGGGTTTTTTCTTGGTGACTGGTGATGGCCCAAATTATATTCGAGCTCGTTAGGGAACCCGAAGAGGAAGGTATGATGAGCACAGCAGCAAGTTTTCCCTCATTTATGAAACCAAGGTTATCAAACTAGTAGGAGCAAGGAAACACCTCTAAGGTGTTGTTTCCAACTTGGAATCCTGCACAACACAACCATAGAACTTTTCCCCCAACTTACAGTGAGGTTGTCAATCTCACCGGTTTTGCTGAAAACAAAGGATTAAACGTATTGTGTGGAAGATAGTAAAATCTTGCAAAAAGTAAACAGAAAATAGTAAACAGCTTGTAGATTGATGGTAAAAGAATGGACCGGGGTCCAGAGTTCACCAGTGGTGATTCTCCTTAAGATAGATGACATGTTGGGTGAACAAATTACAACGCGGCAATTGACAAACATCGAGAAAGCATATATGCATATACTAATCATCTTGACTCTTATGAGATTTTATTGGGCATTACAACATTATACATAGACCGTAATCCAACTGCATCTATGAATAATAATCCACCTTCAGGTTATCATCCGAACCCCCTCCAATATTAAGTTGCAAGCAATAGATAATTGCATTAAGCAAACTATGTAAAGTAAACAATAGTATTGTTCTATGAACAAAGGATTGATGTTTTATCCCTAGTAGCAAACAACACATCTAGTACCTTAGAGATTCCTGTCACTTCCCCAAATTACTAGAGGCATGAACCCATTATCGAGCATAAATACTCCCTCTTGGAGTTGCTAGCATCTACTTGGCCAAGATAGCTACTAACAACGGAAAGCATGCAAGATCACAAATAACAAACACATGATAGAATCAATAATCAATCTGAAATAGCATCTCAATATCCATCGATCCCCGCAAACACAATATGTAGGATTACAAATAGATGATCTTGATCATGAACGGAGCTCACAAGATCTAAACATGATATCACAAAGGAGGAGAACCAACCATCTAGCTACTACATGGACCCGTAGTCCAAGGATGAACTACTCACACATCACACCAGAGGCAGGCATGGTGATGAAGAAGGCCTCTAGGGTGATTTCTCCCCTCTGGCAGGGTGCCGGGAAGAGCCTCAGATCCCTCTCGATCAAGGGATGGAGATGACGGCGGCTACAGACTCTTTCGTGGAATTTTTGATCCGGTCCTTAGGGTTTCTGTATCGGAGGCTTCTTATAGGCGAGAGGGGAGGCCGAGGGGGTGCCCAAGGAGGCTGCACTCCTAGGCGCGAGCCAGCCCTGGCCGCGCGGCTAGGAGGTGTGGCCCCCTCGAGGCCCTCCTCCATATCGTCTTCTGGCTCCATGTTCCCCTCGGTGAAATATTGACTTCGGCGTTTGTCCCATCCAATTCCAAGTATATTTATTTTCTAGCTTTTCTGGAACAAAAACAGCAGAAAACAGGCAACTAGCACTGTGACATCTTGTTAATAGGTTAGTTCCAAGAAATGTGTAAAAATACTCCAAAGTGTGGACAAAACATAAGAAAGTAGATATAAAACAAGCATGAAACATCAAAAATTATAGATACGTTTGCAACGTATCAACTGGCTTTGTTGTTGCTGATGCTGGTCCTGCTGATGTTGCTGCTGGTGCTGTTACTGGTGCTGCTGGTACTGGTACTGGTACTGTTGCTGGTGGTGCTACTGGTGCTGGTACTGGTGATGCTCCTACTGGTACTGGTGTTGCTGGTGCTAGTGTTGCTAGTGCTGCTAATGCTACTGGAGAAGCTGGAACATAAGAAGAAGTTGTTGGGGCGGTGCCGATGAAGTGCGCACCTTAGAGGCTAAAGGTTGTGGTGGAGCCAGAGCTGGGGAGATCCCACATCGCCATATCCTCAGCAGTTCCACTACCCCCCGCATCGACGTTGCCCTCCTCATGGAGAGGTGGGCTCAGATCCAGTGCTGCCACGAAACCCTCTTGGATAGGGCTCAGCGGGCGAATGTCGTCATTACGGGGGAGATCGGCCGCTCCGGATTGGAGAAGAGATGCTGGGACCACTCTAGGAGATCACCGTGGGGGTGCTGCAGAATCAGAGAACAACAAATTACAAAAAGAAATAGAATAAATGATATGCAGAGGTGGTAAAACATAACCCAGAGAAGGCCGAGGAAGGAAAAGTGACTTACTAGGACGAGGTTGGAGGTTCCTTGGGCTTGGCCTCTCTCCGGACCGTGGCCTTCACCTTAGGCTTAGGCTTGTTGGCGCATTTGACGCCGGACTTCTTTCACCTCTTCTTGGGCGAAGGCGCCTCAGAAGCTGTGGCCGAGGTTGCCGGCCGTTTCTGGGAAGGGGCAGGAGATGGATCCTCCACGTCAAGAGGAGGAACATCGTGGACCTGACCAGCCGAGTTAGCTGAAGCCGAGGTAACTGGAAACGCATAAGAGATGGGCACCAGATCAAGTACCTCCATAATTTCAACATCTGAGTCG
Source organism: Avena sativa (assembly GCA_916181665.1). Classification (NCBI taxonomy): domain Eukaryota; kingdom Viridiplantae; phylum Streptophyta; class Magnoliopsida; order Poales; family Poaceae; genus Avena; species Avena sativa. The sequence goes on from OV702290.1 coordinate 37,078,803, forward strand.
TCGTCATCCGACCAATCCCTTAAAGAAGAGGCCTTACCAGAGGTTCGCCTGGTGCCGTCCGGAGTAGGCAAGAATCTCTCCGGATCAGGCTCGTCCGCGTCCGGCTCTGCGCGGTCCTCCACCCATTTAAGGGTCGACTCCTTGTCGTCCTCAATTATCTACTGGAGATACAACTGAGAGCAAAAGTACTAAATGGTCAAGTTAATATACAATCCGACCTACCGCCAGACTCGGAAATTTTTTGGGAGAAGAACATACCTTAGGTGGAAAGTTACCCTGGGTAAAGGGCACCAGCCCCCACTTCCATGCCTTGGAGAACTCCTTCTCTACCTTGAAGATGGCCTTAACCTGGCGGAATACCTCGGAGTTTCTAAGCTCAAAAGAGGAGGTCCGGTTGGGGTCAAGGGGGCCACACAAAGGTGGAAAATCTTATGGGAGCGTTTCTGTAAGTGGGAGACCTGGCTGCGGACAAAGGTGATCATGATGTCCTCGCTATGCAGCCGCATCTCAACGAGCTCCTTGACCCGATGATCTACCTGATTTTCCAATGTAGTGGCCGCTTTGGGATATTCTCCCACAAGGAGGTATCTAGAGGACCCATCTTGAAAGGGATAAGCTGGATCAAGTCCTCATCCGTGCTATTCCAGACATAGAAAAATGTCTAGGCCCAGCCTTTGCAAGATTCAAGGCCGGTAACCCGGGGAAAGCAGAATTCTTGCGGTGAGAGATCGAAGCTCCGCCGCATTGGGTCATGTGTTTGTCCGCCGGGGCAAGAAGAGGATCGGGGATGACATTTCTCTTAAGACCAAAGAACTTGATCCATAGTTTTTTGGTAGGCCAGAGGCCAACGTATCCCTCTATACCAGAGGACAAAGAGGAAAGGGACGTGATTGCATTGGCAGGAAGGTGGTGAGGCTAAAGCTGGTAGATGGAAATAAAGTCATGAAAGAAGTCGCTTACGGGAAGGCCAAAGCCGCGCTGGAAATGAGAAAAGAACACGATAACTTGCCGGGATTTGGAGAAGGAGCTATTTCCTGGGTGGCGAGGCGGCATGTGAGACCCGTGGGAATGCGGTGGGTCGCATAGAGCCAATCAAGGTCATCCTGGCAGACAAACGCGCCTTCCCAGGCGCCACGCTCATGGACTTCTTCCCTCCTCCTCCTCCTCCTCAGCAACAATGGAAGCTTCCTCCTTAGTCATATCCAGACTGAGATCTTCAAGAGGATTGTCCGTGGTGGGGAACATAGGTTTGAAGCTGCATGGCCCCGTGGCGAAGAGATTGCGACGGAGCGGTGGCATGGATGCGAAGGAGCAGCAAGGCACGACAGTGGCACTATGCTCAAGTAGAAGCGGCGGCGGCGTCACTGTGGATAAGAAGGGGGCAAAGGGCAGGGGCACGTGCGGAGTGGGGGAACTTTGCCAAGAGCCGCCCCTGCCCCTATTTTAACCACGCCTCTAGGGCGCGTAGTGGGATTAACCGCTGTGGCACGGCCACACGGTGTGGCCATGTATTCTCCCAACGGACAATCAAATCCACGCCACACCAAGGGCCACATGGAGCAGTGAATCCCATGACGTGACAATATAATACAGTTAACGACGGGGCAGCCATGATGTGATGCATGCAACAGTTATTCATGACAATCAATACAGTAATTGGCATAGTAAACTGGCGCGACCCTTAAAAATGAGGCAAGGTGATGATTACCCTCCACATGGGATGTGGGGAAGCATATAAGAGAAGGAGAGATAACCGGACATATGGACGATAAGCCGGCCAACGAGAAGTTGCTCGGATTGAGTCAAGGCAATGTCAAACTAAAGAGACCAGGTTACAAAATAACTCGGCAAAGGAAGTGCTGATCTTGGTAAATGGAACCTGCTGTGGCCTTATCAGCGGAAGTTTCCAAGACCGCACCAGCTTAAGGGACTAATGTTGGGGGATACCCCTGGGTAGGGTCACGACGGGGTATAAAGGCCGAGTTAGCCGAGATACGACACGGTCAAGGCGAATGCCGGTCGGGCCTGCTCAAGGCAGGCCGACTTATGGGGTAACCCGGCCCGGTGGGAGTTCACCTAACATTAACCCAGCCGACATAAAATGTATGTCGGCTGTACCTGATTTACCTTGTGTACAAGTATCTTCATAGCCGGGTTAGCCAAGAGCTAGCTGGGGTACCACTTGGCTTCCAAGAGAAGGAAGGAATCTTCCGCTGGTCAAAAGGTGGCCTCTGCCCACTGTAGCGTGAGCGAAGTGAGCAGAGGGAAGGACCAGCAGGTAGTGGCCGACAAAGGTGTTGCGAGCTCTGTCGGCTGAGGCGATCCGTGTATGGTGACACCAAAAGACAAGGAGCTCACAGAGGATTACATTCATAGTCCGGACTTGCCGTTTAAAGTGAATAAAGACGCATCTAGCTTTAACTAAAGGGCATATTCGGGGAATATGCTTTCACGTGTGCCCTAACTTTGTAACCTGGGCTCGCCTATATAAGGAGCACCAAGGCCTCTATAGAAGGGGATCGATCATTTTCTCTGTCTAAGGTAGAACTCCATAGCATTGTAGTGGGGGGTTAGAGACCTAGTCTCCTTCTCACAAACAGCTCACGGAACCCTTGTAATCCACCATTAATAGAGTGAAAATACAAACACTTGTGTGTGGAATCACCACACTATCCCTCACTGGATTCCTCTAGTGCACATTGGCCCCATCCTTAGCCTATCCATGGCATCTGCCATGCCACCACCACGACATAATGCTCGGTCTAATCTCTCTCTAATAGACCCGCTATGCCACGTGAATTTATCCCCTACATACCCGATATCCGTTAGATTACAGTTAACCAAATCATCTCGAAAAGCTTGCATAAAATGAAGAGGTCTCTAGCATCCTCCCTCCTTCTCAAAAGGATATAAGACTTCATTCAAATCACCTAGAACCAACCAAGGCATAGTGCTCTTAGCACGCAACTTCCTCAAATACACCCAAGTTAGGTGGTTATTTTTCCACCTAGGTTCCCCATACATTCCTGTGAAACGTCGTATGTTCTCTACCCCTCTTCCAATTGTGAGATCAATGTAATTATCACACTTATAGCAGAGATCAACACCCACATCTTTTTTCCAAAGTAACATGAGGCCCCCACTTTTTCCATTACTCCTCACCACATACTTATGATCCATTCGTAACCGACGACGTAAACACTCCACCGGGAACTCCTCCAAATGTGTTTATGAAAGAAAAATAACACCTGCACCTCTCCGCTTCTGAACATCCAGCAGCGCTAACACTACTGCGGCCCTTCCTAGAATGTGACAGTTTAGTCCTAATATTTTCATTGCGCCCGGCGGTCCTCCACGAAGGAGGATGCCAATCCATCATTAAGAGTATCTGAGTCAAGTCATCCCCATCCTTCCTCGCCTTCTTCTTTTTTGCACTCTTTTGCAGAGTATATGTTAGATCAGTTTCTTTACCCTTGTCAGCCTCTAATCGGTCCTCAAGTTCAGCCACTTTCTTCTGTATGATTTCCCCTGCCAAACCATCCTAAAACAATTCCTCAGTCTGGTTAAAGTTCAAAGCCAAACTTTTACGAACATTGGGGTTTTGTAAGCCCTCGTATTCCATGTCATCGGGATTCATAGCTTCAGATGAGTTGAAGGCTGCCCCTGGAGCAAAGTTGCCTCTTCCCCTACCTTGTCCATGAGAAAATTGATTTTCTCCATGACCTCTACCCTGTCATCTACCTCTACCTCGTCCTTGGCCACCATCCACCATGATAAAATCCCCCCATTCAAAAGAGGCCGGATCATGCTCCCAGGTACCACACTCCTCATACCAATGCCCAATCATACCAAAGTGAGCACAAAAGTCAGGATTTTTCTCGTATTTAACTTGGTAATACTCTCTCTTTTTCTCCCTTGTCATCGAAACAAATCTACTTAATTTCTTGTGTACATCCAGTTTCACCTTCAGTGTGACAAAGCTACCAATGATACCAACATGCAACTTTATCTGCACATCTGTTACCTCTCCTACTCCTTTCGACATTCCCCTTATCACATGTTATTTTAAATAATTGTTAGGTAGCTTGTGTATCTGAGCCCACATAGTGACTCAATCCAGTTTGATAGACAAATGATTCGTAAATCCATCGTACTCTTCAATAATCAGGTCTTGATCACGAAATAACCATGGCCCCTGATGCATAGCCTTATTCCAATCTGCCAAGCAATTGAACTGAACTATAAAAAGATTATCCTCAATCCTTCTCCAGGTAACTTCCCTTGCCGGGTTCCAGGAGGATCGCATATCCGCAAATAGAGCACTCTGGCTAAACCCTAATCTAGAGGTATGAACACGCGCAATTGCGAGCCACTTAGCTTTTACATCTGATTCAGCCACTTCATCTTCCCAGATAAATTCCTCTACTTGATCTTCCTCCAGATGTGGTATTTCCAAGAGATTCTCTATGTTCTTAACTTTTCTCTCTTTCCTACTGCTTGACTCTGCCTTGTCCACCATAGGCCCTTCCCTCGCTTCCTCAGCACAAGAACCCCTTACTCCCTTGTGATCCAGCTCGATCGCTGGAGAGCGGTTATGGATCCCTGGAGATCCACGATAAAACTCATAGCGGGTTTGCACGCCTGCAGAGGAGACTAAACCTATGTTTTTTGCTACGGGAAAAAACTTTATGATGGCAAATAGGGGATAACATATGCATGTTAATAGTTGAAGTTACTCTCCACTATGACTATTCTGATGCAAGTCATACCCATATATACATATATTTCTCAAAAAGATGCAAGAGACTCGATCAATTTAAAAGCTAAAATCATTTAAATTTTCTTAGATATTTTTAATAAATAAACCATCAGTTTATTGAATAGCTCTCGAGTTTCTAGGACAAACCATTTTATGCCACCAATATTACAGGCAAACCATTATATCTTTTGTTGTTTCATGGTTTTCTAGTGGATTATCCATTGCTTTTGTTTATCTTGAGTACTTAATTTAGATTTTCCTTTTCATCCACTTTCTCATGAACATGCTAATAATTGCTCGTGATTGTGCACATTTCATTCAAAATCTAACGACATGATTATTAATGAGTGAGTTCTTTATGTAATCTATAATGTGTCATCTTAAGAGTCTATTTTTTATTGCCTATTTGAATTAAAACTTGTAAGTGAAGGTAGCTAAGTCCACTAGTCAATAGAAAAGATGCGGCTTTCTGACGAGGGGTAACCTCGTCAATACCCATGGTGATGGACTTAGGGTTTTATGAAAAAGAGAACGCTGGAGATTTCATCAGATATTAGGAAGATAATGGAGTCAAAGTCGCCTGAATATTTGGGAATCGCACTATTACAAGTTGTCTCCTAGATTTCGGTACCCTTGCTTGGGCTTCTCCCGTCATATATATAATAGGCCAGGTCTCAAAGCTTTATGCGGATAGGTTTCATACACGTGTAATTACAACATCGACACAATATTGGTTCATAGTCCCTTTCCTAATACAATCAAAGCCTTTTGTCGGTTGCTTCCTTGTGCTGTCATCTGAAACCTTCATGGGCCGTAAGCCTTTGTCCAATCATAGGGTAGCAAATCATAAGCACCCGAGTAATCATACCTATGTTAGTAACCCCCGAGACTCTACTTGAACCACAGTTTCAGGTTGAGTCTCAAAGTTTTTTCTTTTTATCTTTGTAGGGATTGTGATACAAGGAGTCTGATGCTTCTAACGGATCGGGAATCAGTTAATTGATCCTGGGCAAAAACAAGGTTGTCCTACATCAAACTCAAGTCCCCAAGCTCGAATCCGGAATTTGTTACTAGCGTAATTCAGTTCGAGGTGCTGAGGTCTTGTCGAATACTGAAATCTAGTTTTGTATTTTGATCGGGTACCCAACGTGTCCGTCGGGATTTTTCATCATATCGTTGATACAGATATTTTACTGGTAGAGCACATTTTTTGGTGATTACCAGGCCACACAGGACAAATCCTAGGTTCTTACCTTCATGCTTCTGGAATTGGCATTCGGATTTTTATCGTGTTGGGTGCGATCCGAGAGTTTTTTGTTTTGCAGCGGCTGAAGAACTTTTTACTTTTTGTAACTAATCCAAGGCATGTCCTTGTTGATGAATATTTTCATTGTTTTTCTTTATCATGTGCACGCCAGCACTCCTGATAGGAGTAGCCCCCAAGGCTATGTTTAGATTTGTATATCAAAACATAGGCTCGAAAAACTTATGTCTATGGCAGTAGTGCTTCTGTAATTTTTGTCGGGTGCATGACTAGTGCTCCTGATAGGAGTAGGCCCCGAGACTACAACTACAATCGTAACATTGCATGTTTGGTTGTAGTCTCAGATCTCTTCTTGGAGGAATTTACTTCGGCTCCGATTTTTGTTTTTTTGGATCATATTTTCAATGGTGAGCCGCAATTTCTACAACTATTCCTCTATGACGTTAGTGATTACGTATTTTTATGCTATTGATGCTCAGAAGAACATGCCTTGATGGGACGTGTCAAGCGTGGGCCCATGCAGTAGTAATGATGACGCATGATAGCGTATTTAGTGGTGATTTTTGACTGCACGCCCCCTCTCCACGCGATAATCGAGGCGTTACGCGTTGTTCTCCATTTTTACCGCAGCCATAACTTTCTTTATGTTTTTTCCTTTACGGAATCTTTGTAACACGTGGCATCATCGGGCGACCTTCTGTTGGTTTGATTTTGCATCGAACGGTTTAGACCTCACGTCATTGCTCTTTATAAGGGAGGTGAGGTGTGTTGTACTATTTTACCTCACCTCCCCTTGCCTCATCTTCTTCCTTGCGCTCTTTCCACCTTGCGAACCCCTATTCTTGCTCCCCTGCAAAACTCTATTTCTTGTGCTCATATTCCCCTTTTGCCACCATGGGCAGAAGCAAAGCTACTGGAACTTCTGCTGCCGCCTCGAAGGCTACCAGGAAAATGTCTGTCGGATGGGCTCCCACCAAGTGCATGATGCGGGAGCTCCGTGAGGCACGGAACTCCAGTCTTCTGATAGAGGGTTCCTTCAAGCTCCCTAGGGACGAGGCTGCTCCCATCCCCGAGCCTGGCTGGAGGGTAATGTTCCTCCCTTTCCTCTCCCGTAGTCTTTCTCTTCCTGTCCATGAATTTCTCTATGGCCTTTTGTTTGTTTATGGCGTGTAGCTGTATCAGCTCACGCCCAATTATATTCTCCACGCTGCTTGTTTTATCTCTCTTTGTGAGTGTTTTCTAGGGATTCATCCCCATTGGGGCCTTTGGAAAAACTTCTTCTATGTTCGTCGCAATGCCATTGACACCATTGTCCATGATGTTGGTGGCACCATTTTTTCTGTCCAATCCGATGTTGATTACTTGGACCTCAAAATCACTGATTTTGTCCAAGGTTGGAAGTCCAAGTGGTTTTATTTCAAGGATCAGCCACTCGAAAGCCAATCTTTCGGGTTAGCCCCCTTTGATCCTAAGAAAACCTACCGTAAACTTGACTCCTAGGATCAGCGTCCTTCTGCCCAAGAAATGGCTGAAATCCAGCCCTTTGTCGATCGTATTTCAAAGATGCGGCATGAGGTTGGCAAGGAATTCTCAGGTCTCCAGGTCCTGGCATACTTTTTGTGGATTCATGTCCAGCCGCTTTAGGCCTGGCTTTCTGGCATGTGTGCGTACATTGGGAGGAAAGACCCGATGAGGATTTCGTCGGAAGATCTTGCCCTCAAGGTGTATGAGAAAAGGGTCCAGAGCTTCACCACTCTGACCAAGAAAAGCCCGGTTCCTTCAACTTGTCTTGTCAAGCCTTTTGGCAAGAAAAACTGGATCCCTGAGGTAATTTTCCTTAATCTTCATCATTTCCTTTCTTCTGTGTGCCGATGTATTTTTCCTCCTTTTTAATGTCTTTCTCTTTGTGTAGGATTTTGATCATCTCAGATCCCTTCCTCCTCTTCCTACAAGTGGTGAGCCCCCTGCCCATTCCTCTGCATCTGACGATCTCCCTGTGATTGGGACTGCTACGGATGAGGAAGGGGAGTGTTCTGCATCCGATTCTTCTTCGAAGACGCAATCTCTTCCTTCGGCTGGCTCCAGATATTTCTGCATGGAGCAATGCTAGCGAAAAGAGGAAGCACCCTTATGATGTGGAGAGGGTTGAGGATTCGGATGACTCGACTGCTTCCAAGCCTTTAGGTGCTTCTCCGATCGCGGCTACTCCCGCCTAGATGAATTTGTTCCGCCTTGCGTAGGATGTGTCTTCGTAAGTATTTTCTTTCTTCTTTTTCTATTTTACCGAGTGGTTTTACTGCTGATTCTTGCTCCACTTGTGTTGTTCTTTTGCAGTGATGATGAAGATCCTCCCGCATCTCCCCTTCGCACATTTGTGGGCTGCTCAGCAAGGAAATCCCCTTTTCCATCGGCGGAGCCAAAAGAGAAGCTTATATCTCCTGCGGAGAAGATCATCCAAAAAGATGTTGCCACTTCATCCAAACCACCGCCGCAAAAAAGGAAAAAATGGCGGGTAAAGGAGTGGTGATATCTGAAGATCCTGTTGATGTTTATATGAAGGATGTAAGTCACTTTTTATTGCAGAATTTTTCTGCCTGTAGCCTCTTTTTTTATTTTTCCTTTATCTCCTTTGTTGTGATGCTTCTTTACTCAACCTTTGATGCGCGAGATGGTCGGTATGGCCTCTCGTTTTATAAGAATCCGTGATGAAGCCGAAGAACTGAAGGGCATGTGCTGATCATCTTCGTAATATTTTTGTGAAACATTCTTCCTCATTCTTTTCATGATTTACTCACACAGCCGCTGCCAAGCAATCTGGAGTTATTCGGGATGAGGCGATGAAGCGTGCCGATGATCTTGAGGTTAGACTTCGAGCTGCAGAAACAGCTTTGGAGGAGGCCAATCAGAAGGAGAAAGATGATGCCGAAGAAGTGGCCAAGCAAGCCGCTATTAAGGATGCAAGTCTGCGATAGTGCCTGGACGCCCTCAATGATTCGCTTACCCGTAAGTTTTTGTCTTTGTGCATTTTTGTTTTGTTTCTTTCTTTTGGTTATCAATCCTTTCTTCCCTTTTTGTTGTCAGAACTGATTGGCTAGAACCTGACGTTGAATGACGATAAGAAGGTTGATCCGTTTTCTGATGTTGTTAGCATATTGGAGGCTAACAATGTTCGTGGGTGCAACCTTCTTGTCCGCTCCCGCCGAACTTTCAAGAATCTTCATGCCGAAATATTTCCAACTAAGGATGTGCCGAACAACCTGAATGATCTTGTCGCCGTCTTTGGTGCTGATCCCGGCCCCCATGTTGGTTATAGTTTGACGCAGTCAAGGAGTGGTTCCAAAACATCGATGGCCTTGGCGATGGCGACGGTGAGAAGGTCGACTGGGAGAAGGTTAGCTCCTATGTACCAGTCACCCCCGGTGGCCAAGAAATTAACCTGAAGCCGCATATTAAAAGGGCAAGAAAATATTCTCGGCTGCTCCTAGGTATGGGCTCGGGTTCGATGAACCTGGAGCCCCTTCTTTGGCTGCTCATGCTATGACGGGTGCTCCTTCTTTGGCTACCCCTACTGCCGCTGTAACTAGTGCTTCTTCCGCTAGCGCCACCCTGTCTTTGAAGGACAGGGCTTTGTAGGCTTTGTTTTGTAACCTTCATCGTGTATCCCATGCTGCATTTGTAATGAATCTTAAATTTACGTGGCTCTTCCTTGCTTATTTTTACAAGAAGACAACTTTTGAATATATGTGTATGAGCTTGCTTTTGCACGCTGAACGTTTCATATCTTTTTGCTTTGCCAGATTTTGAATGATCCACCACCTCCTTCTGGCTCCACGCAACTGTCGGATGTTGCTCCGTCTTCTTCTGTGATAGGTGTGACCAGTTGATATGTTGCTAACGTATCTATAATTTTTGATGTGCCATGCTTATTTTATATCTACTTTCTTATGTTTTGTCCACACTTTGGAGTACTTTTACACATTTTCTGGAACTAACCTATTAATAAGATGCCACAGTGCCAGTTGCCTGTTTTCCTCTATTTTTGGTTCTAGAAAAGCCAGAAAATGAATATTCACGGAATTGGACGGGACAAAAGCCAAAGTCAATATTTTACAGGAAGACTCACGGAGCCAGAAGACGAGACGGAGAGGGGCCAGGGGCTGACCACACCATGTGGTGGCGCGGGCTAGCCTTGGCCACGCCACCAGGTGGTGTGGGCTCCTGGTCCACCCACCGACCTTGCCTCTTAGACTATAAGAAGCATCCCGATGCAGAAACCCTAAATTAAACAGCCTCGAGCCACGAAAAGTTCCACAGTGCCGCCGCCACCGAAGAGGAGATTCGGGGGACAGACGTCTCTGTTCTGGCACCCTGCCGAGACAGGGAAGTGCCCCCGAAGCCATCTCCATCGACTCCACCACCATCTCCATCGTCGTTGCTGATTCCCATGATGATGAGGGAGTAGTTCTCTCAAGGCTAAGGGTTCTACCGGTAGCTATGTGTTCATCTCTCTCTCTATGCATAATCATATTGTGATCATGAGCTTTGTAATCTATAGATCTACCTTGCTACTCAAGTGCTTTAATAGATCTATGCTCTCCCCATGTGTGTGAAAGTGACAGCGTGCACACCATGGTTGCACTTAGGCTAGCGATTACAAATACTTGTTATGAGTTATATTTGGAGTTAGATGTCTCTATGAAATTGTGGTGTTTGTTGGAACCATCTAGTGCTCAAGGTGATAGTGTGGGGTTATTTAGATGGGGAAAGTGAACTTTGAGGAGTGTTGTTATAGCCCTACCATGGATTAGAGTGTCCAACCAGAGATTATTTCAGAGTAGTATCATGAAGAGAAGATATTTATATGAGATTGTTCACTAGCGAAAGTATGATCCCTAGGCCTTGTTTCTAAGCATTGAAACACCGTTTGCAACTAGATATGTTACATGTTTACTTGCTTCCATCTTTATTTCAGTTTGCCTCTAGTCTCTTCCACGCCATCAAGCTATTTTCTGGCACCGTTACCACTTATAATTATCCATACCACTTGTAGGGAATACCTTTGACCCCTTCCTCCTTGAGTTCGATAAACCTTGGGTGATCCACTTAAGGGAAACTTGCTGCTGTTCTACAAACCTCTGCACTTGGAGGCCCAACAACTGTCTACAAGAATAGAAGTGCGTAGACATCAAGCTTATTTTCTGGCGCCGTTGCCGGGGAGGTAAGGTAAAAGGTACTCACATCGTCCGGTGTGAGTGCTCGAAGTTATTTCCTTTAGATTCTGCAATTTTGTCTTTTTGTTTCTTGTTTTCACTAGTTAGGCTTTATGGAAAACAACAACAAAATTAGAGAGCTTTGTAGTATTTATCGTGAGTTAGGACATGAAGTGTTTGAAGAGAAAATTAAAAAACCCATGGAACTTTATTTGCCTGCTAATAGCAATGTTGTTAGTATGAATTCTTTGGACACCATTATTGCTAATTCTATGGAAATGTCTAAGCTTGAGGAAGCTAGTTTTTATGAAAATGATCTTTTTAGTTCCCCAACTTTGGAAGATAGCTATTCTATTGCTTATGATGATACCAAACCTCCAATATATGATGATTACAATGATGAATATGATATTTTCAGTCCACCTACTATTGAGGAGGCAATTAATTATGACTACAATATGCCTCCTATATTTGATGATTATGGTGATGAGAATAATAATGATAGCTATTTTGTTGAATTTGCTCCCACTACAATTAATAAGAATGACTATGTTTATGTGGGGAGTATTAATTCTTTTATGCATGTGGCTCATGATAAGAATGTTTTATGTGATATTTATATTGTTAATTTTATTCATGATTCTACTAAAAGTTATTATGAGAGAGGAAAAGATGGTTTTATGTATCTCAACAATATTAAGTTTCCCCTCTTTATGTTGAAAATTTTGAAGTTGCACTTGTTTTACTTTCCTATGCTTATTGCTTTGTGATTTCATGACATGTTCTTTACAAGATTCCTATGTATAGGAAGTAGGTTAGACTTAAATGTGTTTTGAATTTGATTCTTGATGCTCTCTTTTACTTCAATTCATATTTCCTATGTGAGCATCTTCTCAAACTATCATGCCTAACTTAAAGGCGTTAAAGAAAAGTACTTATTGGGAGATAACACAAAAATTTTAGATGAGTCTTGGAAGTTATTACCTCTGTAATAACCGCTCCTTATCCTTTTTATTTGCTTTTTGTGCCAAGAGTAACCTCTAATGAGATAGAAGTAATGCTTGGGAAAGTTGTTGTCCCGAAACAGATTTTTGTTCTTCACTGTAAAAATTCGTGTAAAATCTCTGTATGTCGGATTGAGCTGTAATTTTTTGTGCTTCTTCCCCAGGTTGTTATCTAAATTTCATTAGTTCAACACTTTTCGATTTGAGAAACAGAAGGTGTTCAAAAAAATTTGTTTTTACCTGCTGGTCTGTTTTGATAGATTTCTGCCATTATTTGCATTTGCTTCTTGTTGGTTCCTTTTTGAGTTCTCTTTGGGAAACTGAGCTTTTTGAGGGAAGTGCTACAGTAGCTTGTGTTTTAATGGAAGTTTTATTGGTGTTGAAATTGAACCCAAAGACTTATTATCTTGAGTACACCAATGTTGCTAATAAAGATTATGCGAAGTTTTGTATGAAGGAAAAATTTCAGGTGTATGGAAAGAATGATATAATGAGATGAAGAATGGACTAAAGCTCAAGATTGGGGATGCCACGCGTTTCAGCCCAAGAAATATCCAAGAAGTATAAGCGTCAAAGCTTGGGGATGCCCAAGCCATCCCCTTCTTCATCAATAAAAATCTCAGGTTTCTTCCAAACACTTCATTTTTATTATTTCATGCATAGTTGTGTTGTTCTTGGAGCGTCTTCGTATTCTTTTTTGTTTTTCGTTTGCTTAGTTTCCTTGGTTTTCTGCAATAAGTTGGTTGGATCCCAACACCTCTTTTGTAGAGAGACACACTCTGCTTTCATTGTTTAGAACACTCTAGTTTTCATTCTTATTGTTTTGTGAGTGTTCTCTTTTGCTAGCACTGGGTTTAGCCTTAGTTTTCTTGTGCTTTCAGCTTATAACTTTTTAGTTCTTCCTTTTGGATTTGTGAGACCAGCTCACTGATCTTTATTTATTATTATCTTTGTGAGTTCTTTCAAATAAGTTGGTTTGGATTGGAAAAGAGTAGGAAAAGTTCATGCCTAAGTGGAAAAGAGAGCTTGTTTTTGACTGTGGCATATTCTTTGTCATGCCATGCTTGATATTGTTTTGGATTTATGCTTAGTGATCTTTGATGTAGCATGACATGTTATAAACAATTGAGATTGCTTAATGTGCCTTGGAAGAATCATGTGTTGTTTTAGCATACTAAAGCATATTATTGTGGTATTCTCCTTTGATGCTTTATTTGGGTTGACTTGGCGCATGCTCATACCATGTTATGACTATATCAAGTCACCATAGCCTTGATGATCCTTAAGTTTTCGACTTGTAATATCACTTTATGCTTTAATTAATGATGTTTTGTCGCTTTGCATGATTATGGCCATTATTGCTCTCTTAGTTGGTCGCTCCCAGTCTTTTGCTAGCCTCCATAACCAAGTATGAGTTCCACTCATGCATCCAACTCCAAATAAAACCAAGTTATTCCAAAGAGTCCACCATACCTACCTATTAGCATTTGCTATTCCAATTATATTCATGTTTTTATCTACCTTCCGAATTAAACTTGTTATGAGAAAACTAGTGATTGAAGCTCTCACGAACTTGATGGCACACTTTACTTTTCTTGCACTTAATAAACTTGAACCATTGTGTCATCTATGTTGTATATGCTTGCACTTATATGTTGGGGATTAGCAGAACCATGTTGTCATGGGGAACGCTTTCAACATTGCACTTGTACTTTCTACCTAGTTGATATCATGCTCTTTTGTCTATGGATGTCGTCTGTGTGAAATGAAAGGGGAGCTTGTAAGTCCATGGAGTTATGTATGTGTGTTAGAGAAACGCCTGGGCCGCTGGTCTAATCCATGCCTAATCATGGTGGAAACCTGTAGCATAACCATAATGAGCAATCTATGAAGCATTCTTCTTATAAAAAAAAGAGATAGAGATTTAGAAAAAAAAGAGAAAAAGGAAAAAAAGAGATATGAGAAAAGAGGAAAGAGAGAAAAAAGCACCATTTTCCCATGGTAAATAAGAAGATTGCTGAGATGCTCGTTGTCTGCTTGCCTTGTCAATTTGATATGGGGATTCTTCCGTATCATCAGGCAAGGGTTACCCTGTTGGCGGTTCTCTATGATACACATGTACTTACTATGACAAGAACTTACCGGTAACTAAACTTGAGTAGCATGAGGAGCGCCCCTCGTATTCAAGGGACATGAGATTTCCAACTTATACTTTGTCAAGCATATACTTCATGGTTTGTTCACTTTAACCTTAATCACTTCAAGATGCTTATGATAGGGCAATGAGAGCTGAAAGCTAATAAGTACCATAATTTTTGGAAGCTCTTTATGAAACTTGAATCCCTGCTTCCTTCTATGAAGGCCTTTCTTTTACTTTTATGTTGAGTCTCCATGTTATATCTTTATGCACCTATTAAGAGAGCATAGTGGTCATTCTTAGTTTAATGTGCATTGTCCCAAGACTTGTTGATTGATGCATAACTTTGATATTGCTTGTTCTTGAACTATTTGTATCTAGTCACCCTTATGAACTTTGAAGGTGTCCTATGCATTTATGTTTTGCTACTCCATGAGGGACAAGCTGAATGCCACTATGCTATGTTTTCTATATGTGAAACAAACAAACATCTTTCAATGCATTGTTATTCATGATCTTTGTTTGTATCTTTTCATGTTACAACATAGTTGCTATGTCTTATTGCTAGAACTTTATCTTTCATGCTCATGTTTAGAGTACTTTGATCCCAACTTTCAATGCCAACAAATACTTTGATCAAGTCTATGATGGTGCATGTCACCTCAAAATTTATTCTTTCTTTTTATCACTTACCTTATTGAGGACGAGCAGGAATTAAACTTGGGGATGTTGATACGTTGCAAACGTATCTATAATTTTTGATATTCCATGCTTGTTTTATATCTACTTTCTTTTGTCTTCTCCACACTTTGGAGTACTTTTACCCATTTTCTGGAACTAAGCTATTAACAAGATGCCACAGTGCCAGTTGTCTGGTTTCTTCTGTTTGTGGTTCTAGAAAAGCCAGAAAATGAATATTCTCGGAATTAGATGGGACAAAAGCCAAATTCAATATTTTACCGAAAGACTCACGGAGCTAGAAGACGAGACGGAGAGGGGCCAGGGGCTAGCCACACCATATGGTGGCACGGGCTAGCCCTGGCCGCTCCACCAGGTGGTGTGGGCCCCTGGTCCACCCACCGACCTTGCCTCTTCTCCTATAAGAAGCCTCCTGATGCAGAAACCCTAAATCGAACAGCCTCCAGCTACGAAAAGTTCTGCAGCGCTACCACCACCGAAGAGGATATTCGGGGGACAGAAGTCTCTATTCTGGCACCCTGCCGGGACGGGGAAGTGCCCCCGGAGCCATCTCCATTGACTCCACCACCATCTCCATCGCCGTTGTTGATTCCCATGATGATGAGGGAGTAGTTCTCTCTCAAGGCTAAGGGTTCTACCGATAGCTATGTGTTCATCTCTCTCTCAATGCATGATCATATTGTGATCATGATCTTTGGAATCTATAGATCTACCTTGCTACTCAAGTGCTTTAATAGATCTCTGCTCTCCCCATGTGTGTGAAAGTGACAGTGTGCACACCATGGTGGCACTTAGGCTAGAGATTACAAATACTTGGTATGACTTATATTTGGAGTTGGTTGTCTCTATGAAATTGTGGTGTTTGTTGCAACCATCTAGTTCTCAAGGTGACAGTGTGGGGTTATTTAGATGGGGAAAGCGAAGTTTGAGGAGTGCTGTTATAGCCCTACCATGGATTAGAGTGTCCAACCGGAGAGTAGTTCAGAGTAGTATCATGAAGAGAAGATATTTATATGAGAGTGTTCACTAGCAAAAGTATGATCCCTAGGCCTTGTTTCTAAGCATTGAAACACCATTTGCAACTAGATCTGTTACATGTTTGCTTGCTTCCATCTTTATTTCAGTTTTCCTTTAGTCTCTTCCACGCCATCAAGCTATTTTCTGGCACCGTTACCACTTATAATTATCCATACCACTTGTATTTCACTATCTCTTCGCCGAACTAGTGCGCCTATACACCTGACAAGTGTATTGGGTGTGTTGGGGACACAAGAGACTTCTTGTATCTTGATTGCAGGGTTGCTTGAGAGGGAATACCTTTGACCACTTCCTCCCTGAGTTCGATAAACCTTGGGTGATCCACCTAAGGGAAACTTGCTGCTGTTCTACAAACCTCTGCACTTGGAGGCCCAACAACTGTCTACAAGAATAGAAATGCGTAGACATCACCAGTTCCACCATTGTGCGTACTGTGGACCCGCCATTGTATGCTGAAAAGATGGATCAGGTGAAAAAACTTGAAGGAAAACTTCGGGTCATTCAATCGATGGTGGATGTTTCCCAATCGAAAACACGCCAATCCCTCAGCTGCGAGGCTTTTCTTTTGGAAGAAATTTCCAGGGCGACCGAGAAGCTGTTATGTGAGTGTTTCTCCTTTTTCCTCTATTGCCTTTTCTGATTTGCAGGAAATTGATATTGCCTTCCCGTCTTTATAGGTATTCAATTATGTGAAAAGGAGGAGAGCAACGTCTGTGCATCCGAATGCACGCCCTTGTGTCCGCCTCCCGAAATTCTGACATGGACTTCTGGACTGATCATCGTCGCGCCTATACTGTGGCGTTGCTTCAGGATCGCCTATCGGAGTTGGAGCAGTTCGTCGAGTGCTGCCACAGATCTCTGGTTATTGTTTACAATCCCATGTTTCCTCGGGATCCTCAGCCTCAAACCTTGGCGGATTTGGTTGTGAAATTTCGGCAAGGTGAAAGTATTCACCACTACGTGAAGCTTCAACCTGTGGCGGGTGCCAAGCTTGCACTTTCGTGGGTGCATGCGCATCATTCGATGTTAGATCTAGATGTTATATCTTCAGGTCTGCCTCCTCCTCCTGATGGTGGCCTCGTTTATATGGCGCCTCATTACGCCGCCACTCGAAGACCTACCATTCGGATTGTGTGTAGATGCTTAGAAGTAGATGAAGAATTTTTTCTGAACTTTGAGATATGACTGCATGTTTGTGCAGCCTTGTATTGTATAGTCGAAATATTGTATAGACATTTATCAAAAAAGGTCGTATGTTTTATACGATATTTTGATTGTATGTTGTACTCTTTTTGATTTGGGGACCCGACGAACTAATGTTCGTGTGCCATGGAAGTTTGTATGTCGTGGAATACTTTCTTGTTTATTGATAACCATAGAGAGAGGTACATTACGAGGGCGTGATCGCCTGGCCATTAGCCTTTTATTGAATACAAAGTACGTCTAAGTGAAGATTTTTGAAGGAACTTCGGCTTCTATCGTTGGGGTTCTTCAGTATAATCCTCATCGTGGTGCTCTTTATTTTGTTGGTCAGTGGGTTTTCCTATGCGAGACCTATATTGGAAAGCGCATAGGTTGCTTTGGCAAGACCGTTGTGTGCTTGCTCTTCCAATATTTTCTTTTTCGAGTGTACCCTTCGTGTGTCAACTCTTCATCCGCTAGCTTCAGATGTCCGAGCTCCACCTCCATCTCAAAAGATTTTGAGATTTTGTTGAATTCTCGATCGCAGCTATCTGTGCAACTGAATCTTCCTTTGACTGTTATGACCCCGTTGGGGGCTGGAATTTTTAGCACCAGGTATGCGTAGTGAGGTATTGCCATGAACCTAGCGAAAGCTGGTCGTCCCAGGATCACGTGGTACTGGGATGGCCAGTCCATGACTTCGAATTCTAGCTTTTCTCACCTGAAGTTAGTCGTTGATCCAAAGACTACGTCGAGATGAACTTTGCCTAAGGGAATTTCAGCTTTTCCTGGAACTATCCCGTGGAAAGTTGTGTCTGTTGGTGCTAGGTTTGTCATGGACCAGTTCATGGCCCATAGAGTTTTGGTGTAAATCAGGTTGATGCTGCTTCCTGCATCCAAGAACACTTTGCTCATGTCGAACCCACCGATTTGTGCTTCCATTATTAGTGCTGACTGGCCTAGCTGAGGAACCCGTAGTGGATGGTCAGCTCTGCTGAAAGTAATATCTTGTTCCGACCAATGGAGGTACTCTGGTGTAGGAGGTGGCTTTGTTACTGCCAAATTTACTTGTCCAGTGATCAATTTATGTGTTCTGTTAGAGGGTGGCCCCTTTTGGATCATTGACATTGCTCCCTTTGACCTGGGATATTCGTTGTCCTGGTGTATTGTACTTTGTGGCTACCCTGCTGGCGGATACCCCCTTGGTGGAGGTGGAGTGCCAATAGCCAAAGCGCGAGGTGCAGTAGCGTAGTTTCTGTTTGCTGCTTCGGCTGCCTTTGCGTTGCATAGTTCTTGCATTTTCAATAATGTTCGGCAGTCCTTTAGGAGGTGATTTGATCGCATTCTCCTTGTTGAGTTGACGTAGTAGTGCATATTGCAGGTTCCTTCCAACATTTGTCCTGCTAACATGGGTGGGTCTCGGTTCATCGACTAGTATTGTTGTCGTGACTGGCTTTCACCGACGCTGTCCCTATTGCCACGGTATCCACTATTGTAGTGATCACTTTGTCGGTTGTCCCCTCCAAAAAACATGCTGCAACGTAACTGGGTGTATGGTATCCATCATTGGTTCGTCGTCTTCGGTCGTTGTTGCGCCTGTTTCTGTCATCAGGTGAACGAGCCCTTTAGTTGTGTACTCCGTCTTCTCCATCAGCAAAACGATTGGCTATTTCCATCAGCTATGAAATTGTTCTTGGCTTGGTTCGTCCTAGTTCTTCAATGAACTCTTGTCCACGAAGTCCATCATTGAAGGCATCGATTGCTCTCTCGTCAGATATTGCTTCAGCCAAATTTTTTGTAATGTTCCATCGTTGGATGAAGGCTCGTATTGATTCTCCTGGATTTTGTTTGCAGGCTCACAATTACTCCTAAGACGCGGGTCGCTTGAATGTAGAATGTAAGTTTCTAATAAATTTGTCTTCAAGATCATTCTAGCTGCTAATAGAATCTTCAGATAGTTGTTTTAGCCAAGAGCGTGCCGCACCAGTTAGGGGCAGCTGCAGGCTTTGCATCGCTGTAGCTTTAGATCTGCCTTGTAATCTGACAGTCGCCAGATAGTCTATCAACCAAGCTTCAGGTTCTTGGAGGCCGTCGTATTTTCGTCGATCTTGGGGTAACTTAAAATCTTTTGATACCGGAGTTTTGCGAACCCGTCGGGTAAAGCAATTGGCTCCGCATAATTCTTCTTCTTCCTCGCTTTCACCATCAAGGTATCTTCGGGTGATGCGATCTTCTATGGATCGGTCGATCCGTCACTGGGTGATGTCATTTCTTGCATCGTTTCACGGTTCTGATTCTGAAAAGTGAACCCGATGTGGTGATCGTGATCGTCGGGTATGCCCTCCATGCCGAGGGCTGCTGCGACGGCGTGGGGATCTGTCGGTTTGTCGCGTGGTCCCTTTATTTGCTTGTGCGAGAGACTCTCTTACCATGCCAAGATTCATCAGGGCGGAGTGGTGAAGGGATGCACGAGGATCATCGGGTGTGGGATATGTTGTGATTAGGTATGTTTGTGCGGCCACAATGGCTGCCTGAGCTATTTTTGCCTTGATATTTCCATCTTGGTCTATCGACATGAAAGACAGATCAAGGTCTTGGATTAGTCCGCTCCTCTCTTCTTCGGGGATATCTCGTAATCTAGATGTTCCTCTCCTTGGCGATGCTCCTCCTGTTAGGCTCCTTGATCCCCGGGTGGAGCTTAGCTGCGCCCGTTGTAAGCTAGATTCATCAAATACCCTCTTCCTTTCATCAAGTTGCCTCTGCATCCTAAGGAGGTCTCTCTTTTTGTGATGTAGCAGATACTGGTATGCAAATAGACCTTCGTGGGTAGCATCCGTTGTCATTGGGACCGCACCCGAAATTCCTGCTCTCACCTTTTCCCCTGCACTGGCTGGTAGGCTAAGGGTTTTCCTCTCACCCTTGTGTGATCGTTCTTCTTCCCGATTTTCAGGGTTGACTGTTAGGTCTTCCTCATTTCCTCGACTTCCTTTGTTGTCATCACTTCTTGCATTATGTCTTGAAAGAATATCATCAGGAATAAGAATTGGGTTACCGTTGGAGTCTTGCTGGGTCATGGCATCTCCGATGATCGCACATACTTGGTGCTGAGTGGCGTATGGACTGCTAACATCATCGTTTGCACCGATGGAGACACTATCGAATGAGCCAGTGAAGTCCATCAGTTTTTGCTCTAGATAGATTTCCACCATCTGAATTCCGAAGTCGACGCTTTCACTACTTTCTTCGGGTTCCGAATTGGCTGGGCTTGCTTCGCATGGGGGGTTTAACTGTGGGTCTGATCCGAAGGAGAGGTTGTCATAGAGACCATCAAGATCCCCCAGATTCATCTCGATTTGCCTGCTTTCGTCGCCTGCTTCGATCTGTGCTTCGACTTCCATTGAGGATCCGAGGGAAGGTTCTGGTACTTATTTTGGCGTAGCTTTATGGGTGGGCGGGTGTGGATCTTCTTTCGTCAAGTTGATGCTTGGTGGAGAGTGTTCTGCCGAATCCGTGGTTCCACCGTTCAGGTTTCCCACAGACGGCGCCAATTGACGAGGGGTAACCTCGGCAATGCCCATGGTGATGGACATAGGGTTTCACGGAAAAGAGAATGTTGGGGATTTCGTCGGATATCAGGAAAACAATGTAGTCAAAGTCGCCTGAATATTTGGGAATCGCACTATTACAAGTTGTCTCCTAGATTTCGGTACCCTCGCTTGGGCTTCTTCCGTCCTATATATAATAGGCCATGTCTCAAAGCTGTATGCGGATAGGTTTCATACACGCGTAATTACAACATCGACAAAATGTCGGTTCATAGTCCCTTTACTAATACAATCATAGCCTTTTGTCGGTTGCTTCCTCGGGCTGTCATCTGAAACCTTCATGGGCCGTAAGCCTTTGTCCAATCATAGGATAGCAAATCATAAGCACCCGAGTAATCATACCTATGTCACTTTTCCTATTTGTAAAATACTTGCCTTATTGAGGACCATTGATGCAGCCTCACGAGGGAAATGTTTCATCTTAAACAGGGACCAACAAGAACCAGGAGCAAAAGAAAAAATAACTTAAGTGACATTTTCTTGAAAAAACAATGAGGGATGTTGTGATCTCACACTATTTCACTTACAAAACCAGAAGACATTAGACTCAGAAAGAGATTATGAGATTTTTAGTAAATATTTTAAACAAAGACTTCACATTTTTTATTTATTTCCATATATTGGTGGAAAAGTTATTTAAATATTCAGCCATGTATCATATTTGCTAGCTACTTTAATATTGTGAGATCAACCCTTGTTTTCATAGAAATTCAATTGTACATCATGTTATTTTTTCAAAATATCATCATGAGTGAATACAATTGTTTTCGTAACCAATGTTGCAATAAAATGAAAGTGTTAGAATACTAGAAAATCTATAAACAACATAATTATTTGATCATAAGTGGATTTTGTAGCATAATCAACCTCACTCACCTCAACATCATGTCCAACTTATGGTAAACATGTCACTTGTCAGATAGATCTTGTTGCGAACAATTGCATTACTCTCCATATAATATGACTTGGCCATAAGACAGCTTGTGTTTTCTATCAACTACAATAAATATGTTATTTGTAGCTCATTAGTACTCATACAATAAAATTTGTGGCTAACCAACTTGACCATTACGACCTTTATATCGATGCATGTGTATTCATATAGGATGGTCCCTGCTTCATCAACATATTCCATGTGGTATCGTGCATGAGAGTGATTCAATTCATGTAAGGATATATGAAAATTTTGTGTGTCCTCGTTCACAAATAATTTTTTTAAGGAACGGGGTAGGGAAATCCTCCAAGTTTTTTAACTAATAAAAACCCAAATATACGACCTTGAGGACTTTACGGCTGAGTTGTACATCCACTTTCCTAACCAATTGAGCCTAGTTCACTTATTGTTCGCACATACAGTATGCTTGAATGACTTAGAAACATACAAAATCATTAAGAACAGTCCACGAGCGATAAGAAAATAATATAGGCTAAGTGAGCTCTACACTCATGCGTATGAAACCATTTTAGCTTGTTTTGCTAGTAAAACGTGTCTTTCTAGTGTACAAAAGTGGTTATAAAATTTTGGATCAAATTTGTTTTTGCCAAAGTCAATGTGTTCAATTTTTGCCATGAGAGTTGACTTTGACAAAAACAAATTCGAACCAAAATTTCAAAACCACTTTTGTTCACCAGAAATTCGTTTTCTACTAGAGAAACAAGCTAGAAGTGTCAACTTGATTTAGGAAAAGATAAAAGATAGTAGGATCGATATTTACATAGGCTCTCAGGTAGGTGGGTTCATAGACTCTCCAAGGGCGCCATCTCGAAGGATCGATCTACGCCCTTGCGGATTAGACTATAGAGGGGCAACGCATTGTTTTTACCTACAACAATAGCTAGACAGTGCGGTGCACAAAATCAATCATTGGGATTGCTGGCTGATGGTTTGATATTGTAATTCATTATCAAAATTATTTATAATGGGTGTAGGCACCCGACCACATAATAAATCAGTTTCACGTTTACCGTGAGGCCAATGAGACTTGTCCAACTCGTATTTGCTGCCAAATTCATTGGAAAAGAATTCAGAGGACGCAAATTTGTAGCCAAATCATAGTTGCCGCCACCAGATTGATGAAAAGGCAAACACCAGTGATTTCTTCTTGGGTGGAAAAGAGAAGACTAAGCCTCTCTGCCGCCACCAGATCGATGGCAAGCCACCAATTGGAGATGTTTTTTGACTATCGATTACATAAAGAAGGAAGAGTTATGCAACAGGAAGAATGAATTGGGGTTTCAATGGTCATCCTATGGCTTAAAATAAATTTCATCTTGATATAATGGATGACATTCTTAAACTCCAAGGATTAATGTGGGGACTCGTGGGGAGTCTCTAGTTAACGTGGGAACTCTAAGTCTCCAATTAGTAAATATAAGATTTTTTTTTATTAGATATATCTAAATCTTAAACAAATCTATGTCCATTAGTTTGGATCAGATAGAGTATATAGAAACAACCTACTCCATCCGTACATGCAGAAAAGGAATCCTTTTTGGAATGGAGGGAGTAATTGTTTTGATCAACCATGCGTTGATCTTGGAGTATAATTAGTTTCACACAATTAAATAATATATAGTATGCAGGGACAAAAAAATTGATACCCAGCGGCGATGGCTAGGGTTCACTTGCCTCCCACCAGCGATGCCAGTGGTCAGATCCACCTCTGATGGACTTTTAGGCCTTGGAGTGGTGGAGGATCTCGGCCTCTAGTCGGCCGGACGGTTTACATTTCTTGTTTTAGCAAGCTTTCATGTCTTCACTCAAATGGTGAGGGGACGGCTACACTCTGATGTCAGAATAAAGTTTTCTCCCCTCTATCCTCATTCCGGGTGTGTGTCTAGTGCCAGCGGATGATGCTTGGAGTTTTGTGTCTGGTGGATCTTCAAGGATATCAATGTTTTTGTCTACGTTCGGTCATGTGGTTTCAGGTCAGCATCTTTAGATCTAAAGTTGTCATCATCGATGATGGTTGCTGCTTTGGTGCTTTGGACTTTGGGGTCTTAGCACGACGACTTCCCATCTGTCAACTATAACAAGCCCTACTAGGACAGCAGCGAGCCTTCGGCTCGTCTTGTTCTAGTGCATGTAGTCGATAGGTGGTCTATGGACCTATTTATATTTTATTATTATTTTTGAGACAATTTATAGTACTGTTGATGATTATTAATAGATTAGGGAAATTTAAGAAAAAACATATGATGAAAATGTCCCTTTTCAGCTGGACGTATGACCCTTGCCGGGAAAGACTACAATGCACTCCACGTCATGCCTTCGCCGCTATTGGCAGCTAATGTAACGCCCCAGTTTTAGTTAATCTTATATTTAGGGTTGTTTGTGCATTCATGAGCATCATTACTTAAAATGCATGCTAAGAAAATAAGCAAAACCCTAAACCCTAGCTATTTTCCTCTTCCTCTCAAATCAATTCAAAAGAGTTTTGAATAATTTGAAGAGTACAAAAGTTTGTGATGCCCAAACTGTTACATGGGCCTCACATTGTTTTATATGTTTTATAAAGTCTAGTGCTATTTTTTGAAATACCTAAACTAGCTTTGGATTTGAAATTACAAACAGAAAATGAAAATAGAAATGGAAAAACGTTTTGGCAAATAAAATAAATAGCAGCAGGCCGGCCCATCTCTCCTCTCTCCTCTGCTTGCTGCCCGCGCACCCGCAGCCAGCCCAGCCAGGCCATCCTCGGCCTAGTACCTTTTCGCCGTCTGTTTCTTTTCTTATTCCTCGCGACACAGAGAGAGCGAAGCTGCTCGATACCGAGGCCTCGCCAAGATCCCCGCCACCGCCTGGAGCTGGATAAGAACCGCGCCGCACATCTCTCTCTCCCTATGGTCTTATCCCCTCCCCGTGCATTCTCCCTCCCCCGTTTTCCCTCTCTGGCCAGAAACCCTAGCCCCTGCCTCGCCGGAGAACCGCCGTTCCCGACTACCCCAGTCCAATACGTGGACACCATTGAGATCGCCGTGGTGGACTTGTTCCACCTGCCAAGCGGAGCAAGACAAAGTGGCCCCAGACGCTCCAATCGCCACCTCCTCCCCGAGCTCCGGCTGCCGCTCTCGCTGTCGATTGCCGTCTTCACCGACCCCTCGTGGTTGCTCTGACACAACCATCCTCCTCACGGTGAGCTTACCGTCCTCCCGAGCCACTCCACCGTCTTCCTCACGTCCTTTGTCGTTCCCGCACCACGCGCCACCGCTCGCCGCCATCGGATGCCTTTGTCGTGGTCGCTCCGGTGGCCAAAACCGGGCGGCGGTGCCACATTTCTGCTCCCCGCAGCCTCGCGAGTCGAATGCGCTGCATCGCTGAGCCCCGCCCGCCCCGCAGCGACCGGCCCGTGCGCGACCTGGGGTGGTCACCGTCGGGTGACGTCACGCTGACATCATCCAGACGCCAGCGCGCGCGGTCAGCCGCAGTCAAACCCAGGCCGGTCCCACTCTGCCTGCGTGGATGCTGAGGTGGCCTGGGGCCACTCTGTCAGATGCTGTGGGTAGGGCATAGCCGTATAAAGAGTATTTCCCAGTTTTGTTTTAAATTTCAGAAAAAGGATAAATACTAAAAATTCAATAAGTAATTATTGATAGGTCAACAAATGTGTATAATATATCAAAATGTTCAGAAAAATGAGATATTTCCAATAGACTCATAATCGTGCATTGTTCAACAACTTTAATTGCAAGTTCAATTAGAGAACTAAATGGACCCCCCCGCAGGTGATTCCGTGGTCTCTCCTGTATTAGGATTTGGACCCCTCGGACACCGCTTAAATTGCCAAGCATGCTTTAGGGTCTTATTTCAATGCTATTAAACTTGTCATATCATCATCCCTTCTTGAGCATTGCATCGATGCCATGTGTTGATTGTTGTTCCCCCTTTCTTTCCGGTGTTTGGTTCTTCTGGTAGAATACGATATCGAGATCAAGATTGAAGACCGAGATCAACACCATATAAGATCGATGAACAATACTTGACCAACTGTAATCAAGTCAAGTATAAGGCTTCCTAAAATCTATATCTGGGTATCAATAAACAAGGCAAGCAAAGCCCCACCATGATACAATCCTATGCTTTCAAAGTATTTCATCTCTTGCCATGATGCATACGATTCTACTATGGTCTTAAAACGATAGATAGAGTATCCTATCTGTTGCATTACTCCCTTTGAGCTTATATTACCAGATCCACTACTCCTAGCATAACTAGGTTTGGCTTGTGTGCACTGCTAGAGCTTATATTTGTGTCTTTCTTAGCCATGCTTAGCTGTCAGTGCTGGTTCATCCAGATGATGTATCAAATGCAGAGAATCTAGTATGATAGGAGAACGAGATGAGTTGAGATCAGTGGTAAAGGTTAAACATGCTAAGCCTTGTATGGGAGCCCACGGTGGGATGTGGTTTTTGTAGTCCCATGCTCACCACCATTAGGACCCGAGTTCTTGCCCTCGGAACCAAGACGAGCGTACAACCACACGGGGTTTATGCGGACCCCTCCGCTAACTAACTTGCCTAGTAGATTCCATGAGTCACATAGTTCGGCGTTCCATTCGACATATGAATAGAAAACATTTTGAAAGATTTGGCGGGTGAAGGTGCATCATAACAGGTAGGTAAGCATGGACGGGGTTGCTTGGGGTAGATGGCGCCCCTGGTAAACCAACCTCGCCTCACATCTCTAGGGACCGGCTTCGGGATTTGACCTATTACGGCGGAACCATCCTTAGGGCGTGACTAATGGTCTCGGCGAAAGAAAGGTAAAGGTCGTCGCCAACCACCCTCTGCCAGCCTTCCAAGGAAGAGGGCTAATGTTCTGGCATTAAGAGTCGGTTGGTACATGTGGGTAAAGTTGTGCACCCCTGCAGGGTATTAAATCTTTTTGAAAAGCCATGTCCATGGTTATGGACAACTTGGGAATGAACATGAGATCATAGAGAACTATAACCTAATCGTAAAACTTGGCATCTAATGTTTGTTAAGGATGCTTCCTCATGGGTACGAGGGGGTGATCCTAATTGTGAGATGAGAGTTACTTTGGTGGATATCAAGATGATGATCAATTCTTCAGAGATGTCGCTCCCTTATCCCCTTTTAAAATATTCTGATTAGACGAGCTTCTTCTCTCCCTCTAGTTTTACAAATAAAGATGGCTTTATGCAAAATAACCCCACCAGCCATAAGTCTTGCGGAGTACACCCTATACTCACCCCTTGCTTTGTTGATACTTTCAGAGTAAGTGTTCCCTTGAAGATGAGTTCCGTACGACATCGACACCGACGAGTAGCTTGGGGTTCCCGGCTGGCAGCCTGGAATCTATGGGCTAGGACGTCATCGTTATGCTTCAGGCCTCTTAAGCCATTTGTTAAGTTTGCTATACTTACTAGCATAATTTGCCTTCCGTTGTTTGATGTTTGTGGTCAGTGACCTCTGCTTGTAATATTTTGGGTCTTCGCTCAGTTATGAGCTTGCTATAATAATTTTTGTGTCGCAGGATTACTGTTGTGTTACCGATTTCTCACTAGATATCCTCGAGGTCTAGGTTAAGCTTATGTCAGGCTAAGGTCTGGATTTGTTTAACCCTGATCCCAGGGGTGTTACAGATCTTGGTATCAGAGCAGTACCGACTGTAGGAAAACATTGTTATTGGTTGATGTTGAGTCTAGTGTTTGTGAAAACTATTTCAAAGATGAAAAGTATTTGCGAAAACTCTAGTATGCTTCTTTTTCTCCTTATCCAGTTTCGCTCTAACTCTAGGTCATCTTACCTTGTGTTGATTTGGAAAAAAGTTTTGATATCCCTTCTAGTCTTTCAAAGCTTAGGTGCCTTCTAGGCAGGTCGTTTCTCAGCCAGTTGACCTAGTGTAGAGTTCTTTAAAGTTGTGTGTTGTGTGTTCTTTGTCCCCTTTGCTCTGTTTCACCTGAGAGATTTCTTTCCATCATGATCTCTCTACCTTATGGACCCACAATATTATATTATAGGATCCATATTGTTCTGTTCTAGGCTTCGAGGATTCCTTTCGCCTCGTGTGCCTCCTTTTTTGGGGTACTTCAGAAGTTCTTTCTTCTCTTGGAAGCTACCTTGTGATTTCTATCTTGTAGTATATGTTGTGTCACTCAAATAGTAGTTACTCTTTTCTCGGGTTTTAACTCTTGGACTTGAACCGAAGATCCCAGATTATGCTGGATTCTAGTGTTATGAATCTTGTACATGAAGCTGATCTTTAACCCAAGATCCATTGCATTGACCCCTGTTGCTAATGTTCACACATTACCTCAGTATGGCTGGTACTACAATTCTAGCCTTCAAGCTTGTGCTTATTGTTGCTACTAAATTGTGACAACTAAGGACTTCCCCTACCACTTGCTATGGCAGATGTTCTTTAATGGAACCAAATAGATCACGATAAGAGTACTCCTCGTGAGTCTCGCATCTATATCCGTCACTCTGCCACGCCTTCGCTCTTCTGCATCGGTTTTCGGAAGATTGATAATCTATGCATCCATATCTCGGGATTTTGTCCGGAGAATGTTCTTTCTCCCCATTGTTGTTTATAACCTTCGCCTACCAGTTGGTAGCCAAGTAGTATTGAGCATTGGTGCCTTTCGATGCAATATACTCTTGTGGTCCATCATGACAAACCATTCTAGGATGTCAGGAGAAACAAACTCCAGTACCTTGTCATATCTAGGACCAGGTCAAAGTATTGTAGTCCGTAGATTAAGAGGCATGATTAGCTTCTATCTGTTCTACCCTAGCGCGTCACATCCTTTTATATTAAGAGGTTGTATTGAGTTTCATGACCTCTTAATGAAGTGGTGCTCTTACACATTTTTATCCACCCTTCCTCCGAGCTTTCGTGCTTGAGAATGATGCGTGTGTGTAATAATGTGGCCATCTGAGATTCTTAGCAATTATTATTGCTTTGAACTCCAAGGACGTTTATGTCATTCTTATCATGATGGTTAATCCTATCACTAAGTAAAGGATGATTGTGCTACCAAGTCCGTTATTCTGGTGCACTCTCCTCGGTCAAAGACTAAGGCTTTTGTCGAAGCTCTGAGACTACGTATTCTTGCCTGATCAAGCAAGTTTCCTCTTGAACTAAGTGACATATCGATGCTTCGTGATATTCTATATGTCTTTCTAGAAGTATTTCCATGTTGCCACGTGACCGTGTTTGTCAAGTTCTTGAGGAAGTTCTCTAAACTGCTCCTTTCTCCAAGGATCCGTACTGGATGCCCCTGAACTAGTTGGTTGAGCTTAAACAACAACTTGGAGAGTTATAAGACAAAAAGTTCTATCTGACTTAGTTCATCTTAAAGGGTTTTCTAATTTAGTTCGTGCTGAAGAAAGATAGTATCTACTTCGTGGATATGTTGTCTTCTCGCTTTTGATTTGATTTGGGTTATCGTCAAATCAAACTCAGTTCCAAGTACTATCTTGATGATATTGCTACTCGTGATGTTTCAATTTAGTACATCTTCATATCCTTTGGTCTGACCAATACTTTCCCTTGTTCAAGTAACATATGAGTTCATCGTCATGGAGTATCTTGATAAGTTTGTTGTTGAGCCCATCGACAATATCCTTATTTTCTCCATGCTAGAATAGATTCATATGGAACCTTTGGCATTAATGTTGGAATTTTTTTTGAGAACCTACTTTGGGTCATCTCGAAGAATGTGTTCTGGATGTTAGAAGTAACCTTCTCCGAATCACGCGCAACTATAGAAAGATGTCGCCGTGGATTCGAGTAGAGTTAACTCCGTACCTTAAGGACATAGTTGTGTTTCATTGCAAGTACTTGATGTATAAGTAGTTGTCTTCTGACAAGTTGTTAATACATGGGTCTAACAATTCAGCTCAGTCTATTGGAGCTTAACATTGTAGTCCATGTCTTGAGAACCTAGTAACTTTACCTTTACGATAAATGTTGCAAACTATCTATTCGGATAGGCTGAGTCTGAAGTATCATTCCACTTAACCGAATCTGAATCTCAAGCTAATATATGGTTGGTGTTCCTCAAGCTTTTGACATAGGTTTCTACGTAAGTCCGACATGATTGATGTAATGGTTGACACAACTAGTCGGAAAGCCTATTGTCAAATTCTCTTGAATCAACAAATAACAACCACTCTTCACGAGGCTTCCTCTATGATTTACTATAGAAGTTGTGCTCATGGTTTCCTTTGTCTCTGAAGTCTAGCCTTTATTTGATGTCTCGTGTCTCGAACATCAAGGAGAACATTTAAAGTAGTGTTTCTAAATGTCTCTCGTTCGATCCTCCAGACCCAGTTATGTTGGTAAGCATCTTGTTGTGCCAAGTAATTGAAGTCTAAGAATGAAGTTTCTTTTTCCTCGTGTCATCAGGAATCTTCTTACTTAATCATCCTGGTGGTGTAAAGTGATATCACGATCTTTGGTAGAGATTTTGATAATCCTAGATGAACAAAGAGTTTCCTTCGTTTCTCGACCATGTTCATAGAGTGACTATGATTCTAGTAATCAGAAGTTTCTCTTGTTACATGCTCTATGTGACTCTTACGAGTCCTTGCCACAAAACACCTTTTTGTCTTAACCTTCTGTTGAACGAAGAGTGGCTCTTCTATATCAAAAGTAGTTCAACAGCTTGGTTATCCATATCTCTATATCTAAGAAGCTCTACTTAAGCCGTCTAGTGGAGTTTCATCTCCCGAAGTCTGTGGTCATGTTATTTTTGTTGTAAGCTTTCCTTTTCAGAAGCTTAAGCCCTTCTAAAGCTCCATGTTCTCAATCCTTATGAAGACCAGCTAGCTAACAACTTGAAACCTTCTCCTCTTGTTTCCTCCGGTACCTTGACGTGTTTCATGATTTGCCATCTCAGAGTTGTTCCTGAACACTCCTTTCATGAGTTGACCATGAGATACTCTGTGTGTTCTCGGTGTGTTTCCCTCTTATCCTTAGAAGTGACCCTGTTTCTCTTTCTACTTCCTACCTGCGGAATCTCGGGTCGAGATTCTCGTAAGGGGGATAGAGCTGTAACGCCCCAGTTTTAGTTAATCTTATATTTAGGGTTGTTTGTGCATTCATGAGCATCATTAGTTAAAATGCATGCAAAGAAAATAAGCAAAACCCTAAACCCTAGCTATTTTCCTCTTCCTCTCAAGTCAATTCAAAAGAGTTTTGAATAATTTGAAGAGTACAAAAGTTTGTGATGCCCAAACTGTTACATGGGCCTCACATTATTTTATATGTTTTATAAAGGCTAGTGCTATTTTTTGAAATACCTAAACTAGCTTTGGATTTGAAATTACAAACAGAAAATGAAAATATAAATGGAAAAACGTTTTGGCAAATAAAATAAACAGCAGCAGGCCGGCCCATCTCTCCTCTCTCCTCTGCTTGCCGCCCGCGCACCCGCAGCCGGCCTAGCTAGGCCATCCTCGGCCCGGTACCTTTTCGCCATCTGTTTCTTTTCTTCTTCCTCGCGAAACAGAGAGAGCCAAGCTGCTCGCTAGCGCGTCCACCGCCGCTCGATGCCGAGGCCTCACCAAGATCCTCGCCACCGCCTGGAGCTGGATAAGAACCACGCCGCACATCTCTCTCTCCCTATGGTCTTATCCCCTCCCCGTGAATCCTCCCTCCCCTGTTTTCCCTCTCTTGATAGAAACCCTAGCCCCTGCCTTGTCGGAGAACTGCCGTTTCCGACTTCCCTAGTCCAATACGTGGCCACCGTTGAGATCGCCGTGGTGGACTTTCTCTTCCTGCCAAGCGGAGCAAGCCAAAGTGGCCCCAGATGCTCCAATCCCCACCTCCTCCCCGAGCTCCGGCTGCCGCTCTCGCCGTCGATTGCCATCTTCACCGACCCCTCGTGGCTGTTATGACACAACCATCCTCCTCACGGTGAGCTTACCGTCCTCCCGAGCCACTCCAACGTCTTCCTCACGTCCTCTGTCGTTCCCGCACCACGTGCCAGCGCTCGCTGCCGTCGGATGCCTTTGCCGTGGTCGCTTCGGTGGCCAAAACCGGGCGGCGCCGCCACATTTCTCCTCCCCGCAGCCTCGCGAGTCGAATGCGCTGCGTCGCCCCCACCCGCCCCGTAGTGACCGACCCGTGCGTGACCTAGGGTGGTCACCGTCGGGTGACGTCACGCTGATGTCATCCAGACGCCAGCGCGCGCGGTTAGCCGCAGTCAAACCCAGGCCAGTCCCACTCTGCCTGTGTGGATGCTGAGGTGGCCTGTGGCCACTCTGTCAGCTGTTGTGGGTAGGGCGTAGCCGGTATAAAAAGTATTTCCCAGTTTTGTTTTATATTTCAGAAAAAGGATAAATACTAAAAATTCAATAAGTAATTATTTATAGGTCAAAAAAATGTGTATAATATATCAAAATGTTCAGAAAAATGAGATCTTTACAATAGACTCATAATCATGCATTGTTCAATAACTTTAATTGA
The DNA here is from genome assembly GCA_916181665.1 of Avena sativa. Taxonomy (NCBI): domain Eukaryota; kingdom Viridiplantae; phylum Streptophyta; class Magnoliopsida; order Poales; family Poaceae; genus Avena; species Avena sativa. The sequence goes on from OV702290.1 coordinate 37,111,141, forward strand.
AAGTTTAATTAGAGAACTAAATGGACCCTCCGTGGGTGATTCCGAGGTCTCTCATGTATTAGGGTTTGGACCCCTCGGACACCACTTAAATTGCCAAGCATGCTTTAGGGTCTTATTTCAATGCTATTAAAATTTTCATATCATCATCCCTGCTTGAGCATTGCATCTATGCAATGTGTTGATTGTTGTTCCCCCTTTCTTTCCGGTGTTTGGTTCTTTTGATATAATACGATATCGAGATCAAGATTGAAGACCGAGATCAACACCATAGAAGATCGATGAACAATACTTGACCAACTGTAATCAAGTCAAGTACAAGACTTCCGAAGATCTATATCAGGGTATCAACAAACAAGGCAAGCAAAGCCCCACCATGATACAATCCTATGCTTTCAAAGTATTTCATCTCTTTCCATGATGCATACGATTCTACTGTGGTCTTTTAACGATAGATAGAGTATCCTATCTGCTGCATTAATCCATTTGAGCTTATATTACCTGATCCACTGCTCCTAGCATAACTAGGTTTGGCTTGTGTGCACTGCTATAGCTTATATCCGTGTCTTGCTTAGCCATGCTTAGCTGTCAGTGCTGGTTCATCCAGATGATGTATCAGATGCAGAGAATCTAGTATGATAGAAAAACGAGATGAGTTGAGATCAGTGGCAAAGGTTAAACATGCTAAGGCTTGTATGGGAGGCCACGGTGGGATGTGGTTTTTGTAGTCCCATGCTTTCCACCATTAGGACCGAGTTCTTGCCCTCGGAACCAAGACGAGCATAGAGCCACACGAGGTTTATGGGGACCCCTCCGCTGACTAACTTGCCTAGTAGATTCCATGAGTCACATAGTTCAGTGTTCCATTCGACATATGCATAGAAAACATTTTGAAAGATTTGCCGAGTGAAGGTGCATCATAACAGGTAGGTAAGCATGGATGGGGTTGCTTGGGCCCCTAGTAAACCAACCTCGCCTCACATCTCTATGGACCGGCTTCGGGATTTGACCCGTTACGGCGGAACCATCCGTAGGGCGTGACTTATGGTCTCGGCGAAAGCAAGGTAAAGGTCGTGGCCAACCGCCCTCTGACGGCTTTCCAAGGAAGAGGGCTAACGTTCTGGCATTAAGAGTCAGTTGGTTTGTGTGGGTAAAGTTGTGCACCCCTGCAGGGTATTAAATCTTTTTGAAAAGCCGTGTCCATGGTTATGGATGACTTGGGAATGAATTTGAGATCATAGAGAACTATAAACTAATCATAAAACTTGGCAACTAATGTTTGTTAAGGATGCTTCCCCATGGGTATGAGGGGATGATCCTAGTTGTTAGATGAGGGTTACTTTGGTGGATATCAAGATGATGATCAATTCTTCGGAGATGTCGCTCTCTTATCCCTTTTTAAAATATTCTGATTAGACGAGCTTCTTCTCTCCCTCTTGTTTTACAAATAAAGATGGCTTTATGCAAAATAACCCCACCAGCCATAAGTCTTGCGGAGTACATCATGTACTCACCCTGGCTTTGTTGCTACTTTCAGAGTAAGTTCCGTACGACATCAACACCGATGAGTAGCTTGGGGTTCCTGGTCGGCAGCCTAGAATCTATGGGCTGGGATCTCATCATTATGCTTTAGGCCTCTTAGGCCATTTGTTAAGTTTGCTATACTTACTAGCATAATTTGCCTTCCGTTGTTTGATGTTTGTGGTGAGTGACCTCTGCTTGTAATATTTTGGTTCTTCGCTCAGTTATGAGCTTGCTGTAATAATTTTTGTGTCGCAGGGTTACTGTTGTGTTACCGATTTCTCATTGGATATCCTCGAGGTCTAGGTTAAGCTTATGGCAGGCTAAGGTCTGGATTTGTTTAACCCTGATCCCAGGGATGTTACAACTAATTAATACTTTGATAGATCATGGGTGCATAATTAAGTCCGTGTTTCCCTGTGGTGTGGCTAATATACCCCATGTTTATAGTCATCTTTAAGTCCATCTAATGCCAACAGGTACGTTCCATGGGTTGGTCCAGGTAGGAGCCATAGTAGCAACAACAACATTTTCTTTGGTCCTAGTAGTACTCATAGTGCATAGAATGCAAATTTATAGAAATACATGCAGCTTGACCCTGAGAGAGTTATTTCTGCCCCAGAGTGCTAGCTTCTCCTCTAGTCATGATACAAAGCAACAACATGAACAGGGCATTCTACGTTATATCTTTTATCCAATCGACATTGTTTTTTCCATGGAAGTTGAATATGACCATATTCAACTTCCTTGTCAAATTCTTTGTGGTTTTAGTTTCTAAGGTCGCACTTGATATTGAAGGTTCACTATTTGTCGGCTCTCTTTAATACTAGGTAGAATCTTGTTTGGACTACTGATAGTGGGTATCATGCGGTACCATGTATTGGATGCATGCAAAAATTGGTCTATAGTTAATGACAAGAGTTGATAATGGTACTATATTATACTAGTTACATATTGTATCATAGCATGTAGAAGTAGAAAATTTGATATAAATTCATAATATGCAACTTTGCATTGAGATTCTACAAAAATAAGAGATAATGAGACTCGTTTGGGACCCGTTATTTTTTACATCTGATCACGGACCATCACGCTAACCATACGGGAGACTTATGAGAACCCTTTCATAACTACCGGAGCTATTATTATTCCTAGATGTCATAACATAGTTAGTTTTCCAACGAGCATAATCATATACAATTTTTTATAAAGGATATGATTTTGTTGTCCTATCATGACAATGCATACAATGTACACAAGTACAGAACAAACATTCACCCACGCTGAAATCGTCTGCCACACGACGAATCAAACCGTCACTCTATGTGGGTGTACGATGCGCCTCGAGAGTGCACACGGTTACTGAACCCATGTGCGGAAGAGTTCTACTTCAACCACGATTTTCTACAGGAAGTGTGTGCGAATGTTATGGACTTCACAAATGATTATTCATAGATTTGCACATGTGTTGTTGGATGATTGCACACGGTGTGTGTTGTTTCACCGTATGTGCTCATCTCTTTTCGCACATGTTTTTATCTTTTGTATGTTGGTTGCTAATATTTCATATATTTTTACCTGTAGAACCATGATTGAAGCATATATGTGCCCAACTACAGAAGCAACACATAATAGTATGATATTGGTTATATTTATTTGACTGTTCATGCACCACATATTCATGCATTTCTATATGTATTCATTGTTACCTATACAAATGAGATAGATATACTAAATATATCATTTAGTTTTGCGGTTGTGTCTTTATCTTCGTGAGAAGCTCCGGAAATGACAACAGCATCACCGTCTTCGATGGTTTCAACACGAACATGTTGCGGCTAAACCTTCAAGTGTAGTTCTTGATTTTCTGAAGAGAAGTGTAATTTTCTGTAAAGTTCAATTCTTAACTCTTCATGAGGATATTGTACATAAATATTCACTAGATAAAAAAAGATAAAAAATGCAAGTAAAATAATTCGTGGATTTACCTAGAAATGAAACTACAACTTCCCAATTGTTAACTACAACAAACCCTACTATATCGAGCTTTGCCTGACTCCAATGATGGAGGAGCGAGGATAGCGACACGCCTTCGGCTCGTGCTAGTGTATGTAGTCGTTGGTAGGTAGTCTAAGAACATACTTGTCATTTTTATTTTTTTTGAGAATCTTTAAACTGATATTGATGATTATAAATAGATTAGTGGAATATTACAAAAAAAACTTATAATAGAAATGTCCATTTTCAGTTGGACATACGACCCTTGACGGGAAAGACTATAATGCATTCCACGTCATACCTTTACCGCTATTGGTTGATAATTAATACTTTGGTAGATCGTTGGCGCATAATTAAGTTCGTGTTCCCTTGTGGTGTGGCTACTATACCCCATCTCTGTAGTCATCTTTAAGTCCATTTGATGCCATCAGGTACATTCCTGGGGTTGGTCCAGGTAGGAGCCACAACAACAACAACATTTTTGTTGATACTAATAATAATCATAGTGCATAAAATACAAATGTATAGAAATACATGCAGCTTGACCCTGGAAGAGTTATTTCTAGCCCAGCATGCTAGCTTCTCTCTCGTCACGATACAAATCAATAAAATGAACAAGGCATTCTCTTGTATATGTTTTGTCCAATCGACATGGTTTTTTCTATGGCAGTTTAATATGGACATCTTCAGCTTTCTAGCCAAATTCTTTGGGTTTTCTGTTTGTAAGGTCACAATTGATGTTGCAGGTTTCTTATTTGTCGGATCCCTTTAATATCTGCTAGAAGCTCGCTTAGACTTACCATGTATTGGATGCATGCAAAAAACGTCTGTCGGACGATGAATCGAACCGTCAGTGGATGATGCGCCTCGACAGTGCACAGAGTTACTGTACCTAGGTGCGGAAGTGTTCTACTTAAAACACGTTTTTCTACAGCAAGTGTGTGTGAATTTTATGAACTTCACAAACGATTATTCATAGATTTGCGCATGTGTTATTGGATAATTGTACACGGTGTGTGTTTTCTCACCGTATGTTCTCATCTCTTTTCGCACATGTTTTTATCAATTGTATGTTCGTTGCTAATATTGCATAAATTTTTACCTGCAGAACCATGATTGAAGCATATATGTGCCCAACTACAGAAGCAACACAGTACGATATTGGTTATATTTATTTGACTGTTCATACACCACATATTCATGCATTTCTATATGGATTTATTGTTACCTATTCAAATGAGATATATATACTAAATATATAATTTATCTTCGTGAGAAGCTCCGAAAATGACAATAGCATCACCGTCTTCAATGGTTTGAACACGAACCTGTTGCGGCTGACCCTTCAAGTGTAGTTCTTTATTTTCTCAAGAGAAGTATAATTGTATGTAAAGTTCAGTTCTTAAGTTCTTAACTCCTCATGAGAATATTGCACATAAATATTATCACTATGACACTAGATAAAAAAGAGATAAAAAATTCAAGTAAAATAATTAGTGGATTTACCTAGAAATGAAACTACAACTACAACTTCCCGTTTGTCAACTACAACAAACCCTACTATATGGAGCTTTGCCTGACTCCAATGATGGAGGGGCGAGGATAGCGACACGTCTTCCGCTTGTGCTAGTGTATGTAGTCGTCGCTAGGTAGTCTAAGAACATACTTGTAATTTTTTTTATTTTTTTTGAGAATCTTTAAACTACTATTGGTGATTATAAATAGATCGGTAGAATTTCAAAAAAAAGAAACTTATAATAGAAATCTCCATTTTCAGTTGGACGTACGATCCTTGACGGGAAAGACTATAATGCACTCCATGTCATGCCTTTACCGCTATTGGTAGATAATTAATACTTTGGTAGATAGTTGGCGCATAATTAAGTCTGTGCTCCCCCGTAGTATGGCTACTATACCACATCTCTAGAGTCATATTTAAGTCCATTTGATGCCATCAGATACGTTCCTAGGGTTGGTCCAGGTAGGAGCCTCAACAACAACATTTTTATTGATACTTGTAGTAATTATAGTGCATAGAATCCAAATGTATACAAATACATGCAGCTTGGCCCTGAGAGAGTTATTTTTGCCCCAGCATGGTAGCTTCTCTCTTGTCACGATACAAAGCAACAAAATAAACATGACATTCTATTGTATATGTTTTGTTCAATCGATATGGTTTTTTCTATGGCAGTTTAATATGGACATCTTCAACTTTCTTGCCAAATTCTTTGGGCTTTCAGTTTCTAAGGTCGCACTTGATGTTGCAGGTTCACTATTTGTCGGCTCCCTTCAATATCTGCTAGAAGCTCGCCTAGACTACTCATAGGTACCAAGTATTCGATGCATGCAAAAAATAGTGTGTAATTAATGATTGGAGTTAATAATGATATTGTATTATATTAGTTAGATACTCGTATCACAACATGTAGAACTAGAAAATTTAATATCAAATAGTTATAATACGAAATTTTGCATTTCCATTCAATAAAAAACATGATAAGACTCGTCTAGGACCCTTTTTTACATCCGCTCTAGGATCATCGCGCTGACTACACGTGAGACCTATGAGAACCCCTTTATTACTGCCGGAGCTATTCTTATACCTAGATGTCATAACATAGTCAGTTTTCCAACTATTATAAGCATATAATTTTTTTGATAGAGTATATGATTTTGTTGGACTACCATGGCAATGCATACAATGTACACTAGTACATAACAAACATTCACACATGGCTGAAATCGTCTGTCACACGATGAATCGAACCGTCACTATGCATCAGTGGACGATGCGCCTCGACAGTGCACACGGTTACTGTACCGAGGTGTAGAAGTGTTCTACTGAAAGCACGTTTTTCTAACTACTGTGTGCGAATGTTATGGACTTCACATACGATTATTCATAGTTTTGCACATGTGTTGTTGGATGATCGCACATGGTGTGTGTTGTTTCACTATATGTGCTCATCTCTTTTCGCACATGTTTTTATCAATTGTATGTTCGTTGCTAATATTGCATATATGTTTACATGCAGAACCATGATTGAAGCATATATGTGCCCAACTACAGAAGCAACACATAATAGTACGATATTGGTTATATTTATTTGACTGTTTATACACCACATATTCATGCATTTTATATATGGATTCATTGTTACCTATGCAAATGACATATATATACTGAATATATAATTTAGTTTTTTGGTTGTGTCTTTATCTTTGTAAGAAGCTCCGAAGATGACAATAGCATCACCGTCTTCGATGGTTTCAACACGAACCTGTTGCGGCTGACCCTTCAAGTGTAGTTCTTGATTTTCTCAAGAGAAGTGTAATTTTCTGTAAATTTCAATTCTTAACTCCTCATGAGAATATTGCATATAAATATTATCACTATGACACTAGATAAAAATGCAAGTAAAATAATTAGTGGATTTACCTAGAAATGAAACGACAACTACAACTTCCCGTATGTCAACTACAACAAACCCTACTATATCGAGCTTTGCCTGACTCCAATGATGGAGGGGCGAGGATAGAGACACGCCTTCGGCTCGTGCTAGTGTATGTAGTCGTCGCTAGGTAGTCTAAGAACATACTTGTAATTTTTAATTTTTTGAGAATCTTTAAACTGCTATTGATGATTATAAATAGATCGGTGGAATTTTCAAAAAAAACTTATAATAGAAATGTCCATTTTCAGTTGGACGTATGACCCTTGACGGGAAAGACTAATGCACTCCACGTCATGCCTTTACCGCTATTGGTAGATAATTAAAATTTTGGTAGATCGTTGGCGCATAATTAAGTTTGTGCTCCCCTGTTGACATGGGTATACCCTGCAGGTACTCGAGTCTGGTATACATGGTCCAGATACGGTGGAAGCCCACGGCGTTGCCATGGCCCAACGAAGACTTCGAGTGGCCTACGGACTCTCGATAACTTGCGAGACAAGAAGTCTAAAGATAGAAAGTTTGAAGGGCGTACCCTAAACTGTAACCGACTCGACCTGCTACCTGAGACCTGACCTATCTATATAAAGGCTAGGAGGGGGCGGCAAGAAGGGCACACGCAACCCTAGTTTTCACAACCCTCGCCAGATTGCATCTACGCACCATTATAATCGTCGATTCCTTCGTTAATTACAAGAGCAGACGAACAGGAGTACGGACCTCTACGAGGCCTGAAACTGGGTAAAACTTGCATCCCTGTGTGCTTGTTTGCTAGCCGATTGATGCTTCCAGTGCTCCCTCCTTCTCCAAAACCCAAGTCCATAACAATGGGCATTGATGAGTTAAACCCTCGTCAATTGATGCCGTCTGTGGGAATTGGGAGTGCTGATGTTGTGGCTTCTTCGGCCTCATCAACCGCGATCTACAACTCCGCAACAACGGAGATTCGCCAGCTCTTTGGCGTGTTCGACTTCACCGTCCACACGCCAGCCACTCGCCCGGCTTTCGAGTCGGTGGCTGACGGAATCATCCTGGCCATAGGGAACTTCCGCTTCCAAGTTGGTCAGATGGGAATGCTTTGCATGCCTGACCAGATGACGACACCATCGATTTCTCCAAAATCGTGGTTCCCTCCACCAATCGGCACCCTCATCAAGCTCAACACCTCAGCAACAACTGAGAGGACACACAGCGACAACAGTCACGGATCCGATTTGGGTGGCCTAGCAACGGAAGATGGGGTTTACGGCTCCGGATCCGAAAGTTGCGGGAGCAACAGCTTCCCCAACCACTTAATGTGCACTGTCATCAACACCGGCGAAACCAGCGCCAATCGCGACAACGGCGGCAACGGCCCTAACCCGCCTAACGGTGGCATACCTAATGGCGGACCACCTAATGGCAGCCCCACCAACGGTGGCAACGGCGCGCCCATCAACAATGGAGGGGCAGTCCAACCTCCAACCATGGAGAATGAGCACACTGGCGAACGTGTCGTGATCAGTCTCAACGATCTCGAGTGGGCCCGATGCCGAGAAGCTTTGCGAGGCAATCCTCTGCCTCTAGGAACGTCGCAACAGATGCTGATGGGCTACCATTGGCTACGAAAGGAGGACTACAGACGCCAGCTACGAACGATCGCGCAACTCGAAGCGCGTGAAAAGGCGGCGGATGAGTCGAGTCTTCGAAGGGCTGGGCTCTCCTCCCATGGAGGATCCTCCTCCAAAGGCAACGAGTATGTGGCCAACAATAGACGATCTCGAATGGCCCACCTCACCGAGCAGGAGCGCATAGAAGCTGCAAAAGTCCTCGACTTCAGCTCTATGACAGTCGACACTCAGGGCAACGTGGTCCCCAAGACGCCGCAAGCAGCGGTGACAGCGACCACCATGTACCTACTCAACAACCAGCCACTGGCTGGAGATCCCCGAGCCTCCATGCACCGATCCATGATCGCGGGTTTGGGGTTAATCGAGGCCGCCCTTGACAAAGAGCCGACATCGGAGCCGAAGAAAAACAAGGCTTTGGCAAAACTCTATTCCTCACCTTCGTCTAGCGACGATAGTCACGATCTGTCTCCACATCGCCGCTCATGGCGACACGACCACGACTATGATGCACATGATGACATCAAGCAGCGCAAAATCGACAAGTCAAGGGCACGACGTGCCCGATCGACTGACTTGGAAGACGAATACGTGGAGCTCTATGGCGCCAGATGCTTCAGTAGGGCCATCAGACAAAAGTGAATGCCCAAGGGGTTCAAGCTCCCATCGGAGAACCCAAAATTTGACGGCAAGACCCGAAAATGCAATGCCTGGTTGGGGGACCACATCTCCTCCATCAGGCTCCATGGTGGGAGTCAGAGTACGGCAATGCAATGCCTGCAGCTATAGCTGCAGGGTGCCGCTCGAGCATGGCTCAACAACCTCCTGCGCGGATCCATTCGCAGTTGGGATGAGCTGGTCTACAGCTTTGTGTGCAACTTTAAGGGCACCTACAAAAGGCCCGTGTGAATCGAAGAACTAAGGTGCTGCCAGCAAAGGTTGGGAGAATTGCTATGCTCGTACATCCAGAGGTGGTCCATCATCAAGAACTCCGCAGAAAATATCTCGGAGGACCGGGCAATCGACGCATTCAACTGCGGTGTTCGCCGCATAGAGCTCAGGGAGGATCTGGGCCACTCGAAGCCCAAAACCATCGACTACCTGATGGAAATCGCGAATCGGTGGGCAGATGGAGAAGACTCGGTGAAAAATCGCGTTCACTCTGATAACGAAGCAGAGCTCGAGCGCAGACACGATCGCAGAAGCAAACGACAAATGCGCATCTACGATGAATGCGACGACGTCAATATGGTCGTAGCTAGCTACGCCGACAGGCGCGAAGACAACCACAATAGCGGCTATCGCAACGGTGGACACCGTGACTCTGGGAAAACGACGCAGGTATGGCAGCGCCGCACTCGCGAAGAGGCACCCGCGAGAACAATCGAGGACAAACTGTCCGGGCCGTGCAACATGCACTTCTACATCGACAAGCACGACGGCAAGAAGAAATACAGCCACCTTCTCAAGGACTGCCACGAGTTCCTCAAGCTCCACGAGGGTTTGGCTTGGATGAATCATGACGCAGTCAACAGGGGCTACGGAGTTGCCCCAGGCGCTATAGCACATGGAGATCCTCCACCACCACCTGGAGTACCACCACCCGCAGCCGCACCGGTCCACGATCAAGGTGGCGAGCCATACCCACGGGATATGAGCAACATGATGATCCAAAGGGACGCCCCTCGAATCGGGTGCAGAAGGCCATCACTCACCAAGTCAACTTGGCGACAAACTCACCACCATCCACCACTGAGTACCTCAGTGGAAATGACTCCTGCATCACCTTCGAAAATCGCGATCACCTGCGCCAAGTACCTCGCCCAGGCCACTGTCCCTGCATACTCGAGGCACAGATCGGGGGCTTCGACATGAGTCGCGTCTTCATGGATGGTGTAAGCGGCATTAACCTCATGTTCGCAAGTACCTTGAGAGCGATGAGGATCCCTCTCACCTGCCTAGAGGTCTCGAACACGACATTCCACGGCATCGTCCCAGGCAAGGGCATATATCAGCTGGGCAAAATCAACCTCGACGTCATCTTCGGCACGCCGAAAAACTTTCGACGTGAACGCATCGACTTTGAAGTCGTCGACTGGCCCTCACAATACCACTGCATTCTCGGACACGTCGCGTTCGCCAGGTTCATGGCAGTACCGCACTATGCTTACCTGCAGATGAAAATGCCGGGCCCAAATGGCGTCATCATATTCAACGGGAGCTTCGAGAGGTTCGACAGCTGCAACAGGGAATTCAACAAAATCTCCTAGTCCTTCGGCATGCAGGAGGAACTCGCAAGATTGAAGGAGTCGACAGACAACAATCTGCCTCCCCTGAGCCGACGAAGCTCACCCGACCTGTCCTTTGACTCATCTGTGCACACGAAGAAAGTTCAGGTCCACCCATCGGACCCGGCCAAGATGGCCCTCATCGCCAACAACTTGAGTCCCGCATAGGAACTCGCGCTCGTCGAATTCCTCTGTGAGCACTAGGAAATCTTCGACTGGTGTCCAGCAGATATGCCAAGAGTTCCCAGGGAATTCGCCAAGCATGCACTCAATGTCAATCCAGACGCAAGTCCAGTCAAACAAACAATCCGGCGACTGTTTGAGCCAAGAGAAAAAGCGGTCGGAATGGAGATCAACAGACTCCTCGATGCCAAATTCATACGCGAGATCAGGGAAAGTACTTGGCTCGCCAATATGGTGCTGGTACCCAAAAAGGACATGGATATCCTATGGATGTGCGTGGATTTCACCTCCCTGAATAAGCACTACACAAAGGACCACTTCCCGTTGCCGCGAATCGACCAGATCATCGACTCCACCACGGGATGTGAGTGCCTCTACTTCCTCGATGCCTACTCAGTCTATAATCAGATTCGAATGAAGGAGGAAGATCAAGAGCAAACAGCGTTTACAACGCCTTTTGGTGTGTTCTACTACACCACAATGCCCTTTGGACTAAAAACACAGGAGCAACTTATCAGCGGTGCATGCAGGCTTGCCTCAAGAACCAACTTGGTCGCAACATCCAAGTCTATGTTGACGACATCGTAATCAAGACCAAAGAGGAAGCCTCACTAATCGATGATTTACGTGAAACCTTCGCCAAACTCGACCACTACATGATCAAGCTCAATCCGGACAAATGCGCCTTCGGCGTACCATCTGGGCAACTACTCGGATATCTCATGTCCGCGATAGGGATCAAGGCGAACCCAAAGAAAATAAAAGACATACTGGCCATGGAGAAGCCGAAGAACGTAAGAGGTGTCTAGCAGCTGGCTGGGCGAATTGCGTCGCTCAATCGATTCATCAGTCGAATGGGCAAAAAGGCATTGCCCTTCTACCAACTTCTCTACAAAGCAGACAAGTTCGAGTGGACCAATGAGGCACATGAAGCATTCGAAGACCTCAAGCGTCTACTATCCACCTCACCAGTACTGGTGACCCCACACGAAAGGGAACCACTGCTGCTTTACATCTCCACAACCAACCAGGTGGTCAGCATGGTGCTCGTGGTGGAACGAGCCGAGGAAAACAAGGTCCACGGGGTACAGCGCCCAGTCTACTACCTCAGCGAGGTGCTCACGCCAACAAAGCAGCAGTACCCGCACTACCAGAAGCTGGCATATGGCGTCTTCATGACAGCCAGGCAACTGCGCCACTACTTCCAGGAGCACCCAGTCATGGTGGTCAGCGACGCCCCGCTTGGGCACATCCTCAACAACCCCGACGCCATCGGACGAGTCGCGCTTTGGGGAATCGAGCTGTCTCCACGAGACATTACATATGAAAAGTACAACATGATTAAGTCGCAAGTTCTCCCTAACTTCCTCGTGCACTGGATGGAGAATCAGCTCCTAGAAAAACCAGATATGTCTTACCTCTAGACAACGCACTTTGACGGATCCAAGCGAAAGGACGGAGCTGGCGCAGGTGTCATACTGACATCACCCCAGGGAGCAAGCTGAAATATATTCTGCGAATGCAGTTCACCGCCTCCAACAAAAAAGCTGGATATGAGGCCCTGTTGCATGGGATGCTGATGGTAAAAGCCTGCAGCGCCAAAAGGCTAATCATCTACGGCGACTCCAAGCTGGTTGTCAACCAGACAATGCACGAGTGCGATGCGCTGAACGACAATATGATCGTCTACCGCGACTTCCATGACACACTCAAAGGGGACTTCGACGGCTGTGAGCTACGACACGTAGGCCGCGAAAGCAATGAAGAGGCGGATGCACTCGCCAACATTGGCTCCACCTGCGCCTCCATACCACCTGGGGTATTTCTTGAGCGCATCTGCGAACGCTCCATCAAACCAAAGGCCACAGAGAAGAAAATAAACGCAACAATGGACTCGGGCGCTATGCCACCCAATGAGCCAATGGCACTCGACAACCTGGAGCTCGACACAGGACTCGAAGGACCAATGGCGATCATGATGATCAAACCATCTTGGACTCAACCCTACATCACAAATCTTCTCAGCAAAAGGCTGCCGGACGACCCGACTATCGTGCGGCAAATCGCATGACGATCCAAGGCATTCGCCGTCATCAACAACGAACCGTACAAGCGCAGCATCACAGGAGTACTCCAATAGTGCGTCTCCAACGCTGATGGAAGGGCCGTCCTCCTCGACATTCATGAGCATACTTGCGGGCACCACACCGGCAGTCGTGCCCTCGTCGCCTAAGCTCTACGAGCTGGATTCTACTGGCCTACGGCCATGCGTGACGCCAAGGACATCATCCAAACATGCAACGCTTGCCAGTGATTCGAGGACAAACCACATGCGCCTGGCGCGGAGCTCCGACCAATACCATTGGCCTGGCCCTTCGCTCAATGGGGACTCGACATGGTCGGCAAGCTCCCAAAGACCTCGCGAGGAGGCTACATCTACCTCTTGGTCGCAGTCGACAAATTCACTAAGTGGATAGAGGCCATGCCGGTGACTAACCAGTCGGGGGCCAGTGCAGTCAAATTCTTCGAGTCTATTGTCTATCGCTTCGGAGTTCCACACAGCATCATCACGGACAATGGAACAAACTTCACCTCTAAGGAGTTCTAGGGTTTCTGTGAAAACCTGGGAATCAACGTAAGATATGCTTCCATAGCTCATCTGTAGACCAATGGCCAAGTTGAAAAGGCCAACGGGCTCATCTGCGGCGGAATCAAGAAGCGACTCCTCAGGCCACTTGAACAAGCCGCGGGATGCTGGCCAGACGAGCTGCAATCGGTACTCTGGAGCCTACGCACAACCCCAAACAGTGCCACGGGGTACACCCCGTTCTTCATGGTGCATGGTGCTGAAGCGGTGCTACCCGCAGAGGTACGATACAAGGCACCACGAGTGGTCGCTTACAGCGAGCAGGAGTCAACTCTTGCACTCGAATACTCTGTCGACCTCTTTGATGAGGCATGGGAAATCACAGCAGAAAGATCGACGATCTACCAGCAGAACCTGCACAACTACCACAGTAGAAAGCTACGCCCCAGGTCCTTCGACAAAGGAGACCTGGTCCTGCGACTGAAACAGCAAGGGCACCTCAAACTCGAGACCCCTTGGGAAGGACCATACGTGATTACAGAAGTAATCCCAGGTGGCGCCTACCACCTCAAAGATTTCGAGACAGGAGTCGCATACTCCAACCCCTGGAACATCGCGCAGCTAAGGCTCTTCTACCCTTAGTCGTTTTTGTTTCTTTACATTACAAATAAGGCTTTTTCAACCAGGCTACTTAGCCATACATTGCACCTCGTACTGTTCTACGAATAAATAAAGCTAAGTGCCCAAAAACTCTGCGTCTTCCTATTATTTTTTGCCATCTATCTACTCGGGGGCTGCGCCACCCTTTACACATCTGTTCTACGAACCAATCGCGATATCCTGAGTAGCTGGCACATTAATCGAACCCTTGACAAACACCAACCCAGCTGCAACGCACCTGACAGGTTAGCAAGGTGCTGATATAAACACAAGTCAGGCTAACAAAAAGGAATCGCATAGTGCAACGCACTCTCAAAACATACAAGCTATCAAGCTCTTTAAACATCAATGTCAGTCAATTATATACAGCATACATACGAACTTTACAACACTGGTATACCTATGTGCAGGATACAAGCTAAACTACTGTTGCAACAGAAGAACATTTGTCTGCTCCTCAAAGAAGTCGACAATTCCTCCGCTGGGCGATCCACCGCCTGGTAATGAGGAACCATGTTCCAGGTCGATCCTGCTAGTGGCACCGGCGGTCCAGCAGCAATTGCTGCAATATCTACATCAGGCCTATGCAGTCACACCAACGATAGAGAAGCCTTGGCACCATCCACCAACTGTTGCTGCACACACTCGCGGACGCCACTCAAGTCTTGAAATTTAGCAAGAAGAGCCAGCAGGCTCGAGGGAACAACGTCCAGCGGAAACATCGTCTGATAGATATTCCTTAAGCATGACTGCGACTTCTTCAGAAAATGAAGCACTTGCGAGGCACGATCCTGCAAGGTCGCAAGTGTGATTGCGCGATCATTATCAACCCAGAAGTACCCACTCGCCTAAAGCTGTTCTTGGGTTAGGTCATTCATACGAATGGCGATCCTATCGTTCTCATCCTGCGGATGACGCGCGCTGACAACTATACCAAGCAAGAGGAAAAAGTATGAAGACAACGAACTACCACGAGTGGCTACAAGAAAAGATAAGGAGGCATAAAGCTAACACTTGAATTGGTCGCCCAGCGGCGCCACCTCCCCTAGTAGGTATTGCTCTCGGGCGGTGTCCTTCTCTGCCCTCTACTTCCATACATCCGCGTTACCACGGAGGACGGGCAGTTCGCGCTCCAGCTGCTTAATGAGGTCACGCAGCCGTGAAAGCAGAGACAGCTCATCCACCCTTGAGCACGACTGCGCTAAGGTATCATCAGTGGATGGCAGATTCCGAGGCTCACTCGAAGGACCACTCGAAGTGCCCTATCACAAGCCAAGCAAGGGATAATAAGAAGACCAATCAACACATGGACAAAAACTCAAGTGCATTCAAGCATAACAAAGTATCAACGGAGACACCCGCCAGCGGCATGTTCTAGACAAAAGGGGTCAAGCTATTAACTATTACAAATATGACTACTGAGGAGCAGCCTGCTTCTTCGACTTGGACTTCGGCTTCAGAGGCTTCATCGATTCTGTGGCTGTATCAGACGCCACAGACTTCCCGCCGGCCCCCGATGCCGCAGCCTTTGCTGCCTTCTTGGCTCGCTGCAACTCCTCAGAGTACTTGGCGACTGTGTTGATGAGCTGAGGCCCGTACTTGCCATAGGCAGTTGCAAAAGGAGCAAAAACTACCTGGTGACCATCTGCGCCGACAGGCATCGCCCTGGAGACCGCAACGGGATCCATCTCCATACCATGGGCTTGAACCATCGCGAGCGACATGGAAGCACCAGCCGAACGAAGCGAGTTCTTCAAGCCTGCAGGAATACCTCCAGCAAGGGACTCCACTAGATCATCCACGTTCTCGATCAGCTCAGCTTTGGGTGCCAGCTCCTCACGGAGGCGGCTGAGTACACCCTTATCTTTCGTCAGCGTCCCCTCAATGGAGGCACTGCGATCTTCGACTTCCGCGACCGTGCCTGCCAAGGCATCATCACAACGGAGTGTCTGGGCGTCGAAGCTTAGACCGCCAGCATCTACACAGAGCAAAGTGTTGGCAAAAAAGGTTAGAACAATAACAAAGTCGAAGGAAAGGACACAACGGAAATCCAGACGAAAGAATACCTGAAAGAGCCTTGGCAATCGAGAAGAGTTGTTCTTCGAACAACTTCTCTCTAGTAGCGATGGAGGCGCGCAAATCCTCTTCGCATTTTCGCGATTCATCAAGCGCAACGACTGCCTAATCATGACTCTTCACCGCCGCGGCGAGCGTCTTTTCAAGGGAAGCAACGTCGCGGAGAAGCATGTTATGCTCAGCTGCGAAACATAAAAGATAGAACATCAGTTGAGTACACAAAAATCAAAAAGATGAAGAAACACAAAATATTAACTTTCAACCACGCGGTGGCGATTGTCTAGCAATGCGTGTTGTCGACCCATTGCAAGTACTTGCTTCGCCAGGTGAGCAGCTTCCTTCAAAATGAGCTGCAACAGGAGAAACAACAACGGATCAGCAGATAGCATCGATGATTAATTCAACTGCAAGAAAAAGAAACATCACACATACGTGATCCTCCAGGGACTCTGAAGTCGATTACCGTGCAGTCGTCCGGACAACCATCTGGTGCTCCACATCGTATTGATAACTTGATGAATTGTGCCCGGAGTGGGCCACCAAAGGAGGGGAAGGAGTCCGCTCAGCCACTTTCTTGGCCTTGGAGTCCGTGACTCTAGATTCTTTCAAAATTTGGACGTCGCCAGAAGATGACGACACTGGTTGACTACAGAACAAAACCAACATCAGGAAAATGCAACTCCAAAAAGAACCAAGATGAGAATTGTATACTTACCAGTCAAACTTATCAAGGTCAAAGGTTTGGTCCTCCGACTCCGACGACTCCTTCGGCAGCCTCATCTTCTTGCGGGAAGATGGCACCATGGAACTCACAAGAATAGCAGAAATTGGCGACTCTGCACCAATCACTGGGCCTCTTGGATTCGAAGGAGATGATGCATCCGAATCTTCGCTGCGCGAACGCTTGTGAGTGTCTAGACTGCTGGACTCGGGGGCTTCCTCCTCCTCTTCAAATGGGACGGTCGACTCCGACTCGTCCTCTTCATCTACGTCGCGAGGAATAACCCCCTCATGAAGAGGGGGCAAACTAGGAGACACCTTCCAATCCTGCATACAGAAAACAAGTCAGCACACGTCAAGAAATTAGAAGCATTCGACAAATAAAGCTACTTCGTAGCATAATCATACCTCAGGAGGAGGGTTAGAAGCACCAAATGGAGGCACGACTGGTTCACTGGGGAGCATATCCTTGGTGGTGTACTTGGTGAGCAATCGCACCCTCTTATCTACTTCACCCGTGGAAATGCCATCGGCAGATACGCGAGTGACATCGTCCGCACCAGCCCACTGGAACATGGGGTGGACTCTGGCCTGCAGGGGCTGGATGCGACGGTGCAACCATGTGCGAATAAGGGCGCAGCCTCCCTCTTCTTTACCCATGCGACTCTCGAGGTCGCAGACGCGCTCGTACAACACTTCTGTCTCCTCAGACTCGCCGGGCATCACCACGTTCTTCGAAGAACGCCTCCTTCTGCATGGCGCCGCGGGATCAAAAGGCGCGAGTCCGAAGTGGTCTCCTTCGGCCTTTTGGTCGCGGATGTAGAACCACTTGTTGATACGTCCATTTTGCATCACTATTCTATGTCATAATTCACTGTTATTCATTGATATATTTCGTATTGAGAGGTGATACTTATGTTATTTCTTCTGTTTTTGCATGGTTGATGACTTTTGGAGCATGGACCGCTGCAGTCAGGATTCTGATGGAAAAGGTGCTGTTTGGAGGCAAAATTCACGAAGATCCGGGAAAATACATGGAAAATTCTATTTTTCCAGAAGACGAAGGTTGCTAGAAGGGGGGTTAGAGATGGGCCACAGGGGCCCACACCACCCCCTGGCGCGGGCCACCTTGGGTCGCGCCACCAGGTGGTGTGGCCGCCCTGGTCCACCCCTGGCACTCCCCTCTAGCGTATATATTCCTCCTGAAACCCTAAGACTCGGGGAGCGACCACAGAAAGATTCCGCCGCCTCTGCGGGGCGGAAAACACCGAGAGAGAAAGATCTCTCCGGCAAACAGATTTCTGCCGGGGGAATTCCTTCCCGGAGAGGGGAGATCGTCGCCATCAACACCACCATCAAGCTGGACTTAATCTGGATCATCATCATCACCATCAGCACCCTCACCACAATCTCCATATTGTTGTAACAATTGTGTTGAATCTTGCATTAGTTCTTAGGGGAAACTTTCCCGGTGTTGATTACTCTTTGTAGTTGATGCTATTGAGTGAACCATTGAATTATTGTTTATGTTCATATTGTTATACATCATTATTCCATCTCTGATCATGATGCATATGATGTCTTGTGAGTAGTTCGTTTTGTTCTTGAGGACATGGGGGAAGTCATGTTGTTAGTAGTGGAGTTGTGTTGAGAAAGATTCAATAGTTTGATATTTAAGTTATGGTGTACTTCTTCTAGTGGTGTCATGTGAACGTCGACTACATGACACTTCACCTATATGGGCCTAGGGGAATGCATTGTGTATTTGGCTACTAATCGTAGGGGTTGCCGAAGTGACAGAAACCTGAACCCCCGTTAGGAAACCATTGCACAAGGGACGTAAGGGTCTTAGAGTTTAAAGTTGTGGTTAGGTTTCTACCTTAATTACTTCCTTGTACTTACAGATGTTTGCAAGGGGTATAATCACAAGTATGTGTTACTCCTAGGAAGGTCGGTACATTAGCACAGGTTCACCCACACAACACTTAGCAAGCTAAAGAAGATTAATCAACTATATGAAGCGAAAGCACTTGACAGTCTTCCCATGTGTCCTCAAGAACGTTTGGTCATCTTAAGTAATACAACCGGCTTGTCCTTTGCTGCATAAAGGATTGGGCCACTTGCTGCATTTATTCTTATTGCCTTTTGTTTACTCGTACTTCGTTTACTTGCTTTATCGAAAACCCCTAAAAATCCGTTTGCTAAGTATTTGCAGAGAATTCCTGATCCATACCACTAGCCAGCACATTCTGCTCCTCATTGGGTTCGACACTCTTACTTATCAAAAATACTGCGATACACTCCCTATAGTTGTGGGTCATCAAGACTATTTTCTGGCGCCGTAGCCGGGGAGTGGAGCGCTATTGGAGAGTGGAACTGGTAAAGGAAACTTCTACTATGAGTATTGTTTACTTCTATTAGTTGCTTTATTTTCGTTTTGGATAATTCGCTGAGTTTCTTATTTGGTAATGCTACTACCCCTGCTAAGGTAGTAGATAAACCACCACCTGCTGAGAATGACGTTTTTAAAATACCTTCAAGAATTATTGATCGTGTTATGGATAACTACTATGTTGGGGATGGAACTGTCCATCCCGGTGATCATTTACTCTTTATACACGAATTATGCGGGTTGTTCAAGTGTGCAAGTATTACTACAGATCAAGTTAAGAAGAAGTTATTCTCATTATCGCTGAAAGGAAGAGCTGAGGAATGGTATAAGCTACTGAAGAATGGTCAAGCTCTGGAATGGGAGGAAATAATACCTCTCTTTTAATCAAAGTTTTATCCTCCCAGTGAGATTCATAAAGATCGGAATCAAATATACAACTTTTGGCCTCTTGATGGAGAGAGTACAGATCAAGCTTGGGGGACATTGAAGTTACTAATGCTCAAAAGTCCCATTCATGAGCTCCCCAACAATATTATTATCAACAACTTTTATGCAAGGCTCCCTCTACATGACAAGGATTTATTGGATGCTTCTTGTGCTAGATCATTCACTCGCATGGATGAAGAAGCTAAATGGGATCTTTTGGACCGTATTCAAGATAATGCTGAAGCTTGGGAGAATGACAAAGGTAGAAAGTCGGGTATAAATTATGATTATGAATGCATTGAATCTTTTATGGGAACTGATGACTTCCAAAATATTAAAAATGCTTATGTCTAGACTCTCAAGCTATTGCTTCTTATTTTAAGGCCTTTGCTTCCTACATTGAAGTGCCTAAAAAGAAGTGGAATAAGTATCATGAACCTTATAAAGATGTTGCTAAGAGTGTTCCTGCAAGAAATACTGAAGTTTATACTGCTAATCATGTCTTACCTGAACCTTATATTGAGAAAATGCCTTTCCCAGTTAAGATAAAGGAAAATTCTATGATAGCAAGTATGGTTAATGAAAGTGCAAATACAGCTATTGAACCTGATAAACAAATGGTTGACGAACCTATAATAGCAAATGTGAAAGACTTTGTTACTAAGTATGTAGAAGAGGGACACACTATCCTTTGTAAGGATACCTCTAATATTGTTTCACAAAGTAGTGTTATGAGAGCTAGTATTCCTGTGTTTTCTTTTAAGATAAGCGATCATTGCTATGATGGCCCTTCTTCTTCCCGGCAACGGTAGTGCTGGTTCCCGCAACGGCGGAGCCGCCCTTCTTCTTCGCAGCAGCAATGGCGACGGTGGACTCAGTGGCAGCACCTCCTTTCTTCTTCCCCATCTTGCGGTGGCGACGTGAGCGGAGGAAGTAACTAGGAAACACATAGAGTTGGTCCAGCGCCGCGACATGGGAGAAACTCTAAGAGGCAGGGAGCAGCAGCAATGGTGATGGAGGCACAAAGCAGAGAAAGAGCAGATGAGAAATTACGGCAGCTACGTTGCTACTTAACCCCCTGGTGGATGCAATCCAACGGCCAGCAGAAACCCTACTGGACGCGTGGCGTGCATCACGATCGACACGTGGAAAGGTGGAAGCACAAAACGTCCCCCACTACATCCATTACACGCGGAAATCGAGGAGGCGTAGTTAAAATGAAAGATTGCGCACGCCCAGTCAAGTCAGGGTTAGAAAATGGGACCCACCGCTCGTCACATCCCGTCAAAGCCTCATGCGGGCAACTGAGGTCATCACATCGTCAGCACGGATGTCATCAAAGATTGAGCACTACAAGACTTCGACTACTTTAGTCCTTGCTCGAGTCTTCGACTCCACCAAGCACTCGGTGGCTACTCCCATAGGGAGCGCTGGTCGCGCACCCTACGATTTTCTTTTTTGCAGGAATATGGACATTCAAAGCATACCCAACCACTCGAATCTACGATTCGACTATGGATCATGGGTTTCTCCCATACGGAGCGCCGGAAATAAATTCGACTGAAACAAGCAAACAAAAGATGACAGCAGTCGCAAAAGTTCTTTAGTCCCTGCTTGAGTCTTCGACTCAACCAGGCACTCGGGGGCTACTCCCATAGGGAGCACTGGTCACACACCCTATGATTATTTGTACATCGTACTTTGTGTTGATAACATCCACACTCGAAGTCTATGGCGACACCGCCTCATATTTTCCCTACAAAGAGACTGCGTCTCCTGGGTCACCCGAATCATCTCCGCAATGACAAAATTCGGATGCCGCGCTTGTAGCGTGAAGATAAGACCTGAATAAGGCCTGGCAATGCATTCGCTGTGCACTACCAGAAATATATCCGTGCCTACAGGTACGATGAACATTCCTTGACGGACGTGTCGATTGCTCACACCCATATACTGGAATTCGACTCCCGTAAGACCTCGACGGCTTGACCCGAATTACACCAGCACTCTTCTGAATTCGAGTCTGGGGACTCGAGTTCGAGTAGATTGCGTTGTTTTGCCCTAAGGTAGTTAACTGATACTGATACATCGGTTAAATCAGGCACGCACATCAACAATCCCTATGACACAAACAGAGCACTCAAAAAAATACTCAGTCATGCACTCGAAAGGCTTCATAAAGTCCCCAGTCAAATCTGCGATTCCACTGGGCACTCGGGGGATACTGACATGGGTATACCCTGCAGGTACTCGAGTCTAGTATATACGGTCCAGATACGGTGGAATCCCATGGCGTGGCCACGGCCCAATGAAGACATCGAGTGGCCTACGGACTCTCGATAACTTGCGAGACAAGAAGAAGTCTAAAGATAGAAAGTTTGAAGGGTGTACCCTAAACAGTAACCGACTCGACCTGCTACCTGAGACTTGGCCTATCTATATAAAGGCTAGGAGAGGGCGGCGAGAAGGACACATGCAACCCTAGTTTCCACAACCCTCGCCAGATTGCATCTGTGCACCATTGTAATCGTCGATTCCTTCGTTAATTCCAAGAGCAGACAAGCAGGATTAGGGACCTCTACGAGGCTAGAACCTGGGTAAAACTTGCATCCATGTGTGCTTGTTTGCTAGCCAATTGATGCTTCCAGCGCTCCCTCCTTCTCCAAAACCCAAGTCCATAACAATGGGCATTGATGAATTAAACCCTCGTCACCTGTGGTGTGGCTACTATACCCCATCTCTATAATCATCTTTAAGTCCATTTGATGCCATCAGGTACGTTCCTAGGGATGGTCCAGGTAGGAGCCACAACAACAACAACATTTTTATTGATACTAGTAGTAATCATAGTGTATAGAATACAAATGTATAGAAATACATGCAGCTTGGCCCTGAGAGAGTTATTTCTGCCCCAGCATGCTAGCTTCTCTCTCGTCACGATACAAAGCAACAAATTGAACATAACATTCTCTTGTATATGTTTTGTTCAATCGACATGGTTTTTTCTATGGAGGTTTAATATGGACATCTTCAGCTTTCTTGCCAAATTCTTTGGGCTTTCGGTTTCTAAGGTCACACTTGATGTCGCAGGTTCACTATTTGTCGGCTCCCTTTAATATCTACTAGAAGCTCGCTTAGACTACTCATAGGTACCATGTATTAGATGCATGCAAAAAAAAATGGTGCGTAATTAATGATGGGAGTTGATAGGGATATTGTATTATATTAGTTAGATACTCGTATCACAACACATAGAACTAGAAAATTTAATATGAAAGAGTTATAATACGCAATTTTGCATTTCGATTCAATAAAAAACATGATAAGACTCGTCTAGGACCCCTTTTTTACATCCGCTCTAGGATCATCGCGCTAACTACACGTGATACCTATGAGAACCCCTTTATTACTATCAGAGCTATTCTTATACCTAGATGTCATAGCATAGTCAGTTTTCCAACTATTATAAGCATATAAAAATTTGATAGAGTATATGATTTTGTTGGACTACCATGGTAATGCATACAATGTACACTAGTACATAACAAACATTCACACATGGCTGAAATCGTCTTTCGCACGATGAATCGAACCGTCACTATGCATCAGTGGACGATGCGCCTCGACAGTGCACACGGTTACTGTACCTAGGTGCGGAAGTGTTCTACTTAAAACACGTTTTTCTACAGCTAGTGTGTGCGAATGTTATGGACTTCACAAACGATTATTCATAGTTTTGCACATGTGTTGTTGGATGATCGCACACGGTGTGTGTTGTTTTACTGTATGTGCTCATCTCTTTTCGCACATGTTTTTATCAATTGTATGTTCGTTGCTAATATTGCATATATTTTTATGTGCAGCACCATGATTGAAGCATATATGTGCCCAACTACAGAAGCAACACATAATAGTACGATTTTGGTTATATTTATTTGACTGTTCGTACACCACATGTTCATGCATTTTTATATGGATTTATTGTTACCTATACAAATGAGATAGATATACTAAATATATAATTTAGTTTTGTGGTTGTGTCTTTATCTTTGTGAGAAGCTCCGAAAATGACAATAGCATCACCGTCTTTGATGGTTTGAACACGAACTTGTTGTAGCTGACCCTTCAAGTGTAGTTCTTGATTTTCTCAAGAGAAGTGTAATTTTCAGAAAAGTTCAATTCTTAACTCCTCATGAGAATATTGCACATAAATGTTATCACTATGACACTAGATAAAAAAATGCAAGTAAAATAATTAGTGGATTTACCTTGAAATGAAACTACAACTAAAACTTCCCGTCTATAAACTACAACAAACCCTACTATATCGAGCTTTGCCTAACTCCAATGATGGAGGGGCGAGGATATCGACACGCCTCCGGCTCATGCTAGTGTATGTAGTCGTCGCTAGGTAGTCTAAGAACATACTTGTACTTTTTTTTTGAGAATCTTTAAACTGCTATTGATGATTAAAAATAGATCGGTGGAGTTTTCTAAAAAAACTTATAATATAAATGTCCGTTTTCAGTTGGACATACGACCCTTGACGGGAAAGACTATAATGTACTCCATGTCATGCCTTTACCGCTATTGGTAGATAATTAATACTTTGGTAGATCGTTGGCGCATAATTAAGTCCGTGCTCCCTTGTGGTGTGGCTACTATACCCCATCTCTATAGTCATCTTTAAGTCCATTTGATGCCATCAGGTACGTTCCTAGGCTTGGTCCAGGTAGGAGCCACAAAACAACAACATTTTTATTGATACTACTAGTAATCATAGTGCATAGAATACAAATGTATAGAAATACATGCAGCTTGGAACTGTGATAGTTATTTCTGCCCCAGCATGCTAGCTTCTCTCCCATCACAATACAAAGCAACAAAATGAACATGACATTCTCTTGTATATGTTTTGTCCAATCGACATGGTTTTTCTATGGCAGTTTAATATGGACATCTTCAGCTTTCTTGCCAAATTCTATGGGCTTACAGTTTCTACGATAGCACCTGATGTTGCAAGTTCACTATTTGTCGGCTCCCATTAATATCTGCTAGATGATCGCTTAGACTACTAGTAGTACTATGTATTGGATGCATGCAAAAAATGATGTGTAATTAATGATGGGAGTTGATAATGATATTTTATTATATTAGTTAGATACTCGTATCACAACACGTAGAACTAAAAAATTTAATATCAAAGAGTTATAATACGCAATTTTGCATTTCAATTCAGTAAAAAACATGATAAGACTCGTCTAGGACCCCTTTTTTACATCCGCTCCGGGATTATCCCGCCCTATGAGAACCCCTTTATTACTGTCGGAGCTATTCTTATACCTAGATGTCATAACATAGTAAGTTTTCCAACTATTATAAGCATATAAAAAATTTGATAGAGTATATGATTTTGTTGGACTACCATGGCAATGCATACAATGTACACTAGTACATAACAAACATTCACACATGGCTGAAATCGTCTACCGCACGATGAATCAGACCGTCACTATGCATCAGTGGATGATGCGCCTCAACAGTGCACACGGTTACTGTACCTAGGTGCAGAAATGTTCTACTTAAAACACGTTTTTCTACAGCCAGTTTGTGCGAATGTTATGGATTTCACAAACGATTATTCATAGTTTTGCACATGTGTTGTTGGATGATCGCACACGGTGTGTGTTGTTTCACCGTATGTGCTCATCTCTTTTCACACATGTTTTTATCAATTATATGTTGGTTGCTAATATTTCATATATTTTTACCTGCAGAACCATGATTGAAGCATATATGTGCCCAACTACAGAAGCAATACATAATAGTATGATATTGGTAATATTTATTTGACTATTCATGCACCACATATTCATGTATTTTTATATGGATTCAATGTTACCTATACAAATGTGATAGATATACTAAATATATAATTTAGTTTTGTGGTTGTGTCTTTATCTTCGTGAGAAGCTCCGAAAATGACAATAGCATCACCGTCTTCGATGGTTTCAACACGCACCTGTTGCGACTAACCCTTCAAGTGTAGTTCTTGATTTTCTCAAGAGAAGTGTAATTTTCTGTAAAGTTCTATTCTTAACTCCTCATGAGAATATTGCACATAAATATTGTCACTATGACACTAGATAAAAAAATGCAAGTAAAATAATTAGTGGATTTACCTTGAAATGAAACTACAACTAAAACTTCCCGTCTATAAACTACAACAAACCCTACTGTATCGAGCTTTGCCTAACTCCAATGATGGAGGGGCGAGGATATCAACACGCCTCCGGCTCATTCTAGTGTATATAGTCGTCGCTAGGTAGTCTAAGAACATACTTGTAATTTTTATTTTTTTAAGAATCTTTAAATTGCTATTAATGATTATAAACAGATCGGTGTAGTTTTCAAAAAAAACTTATAATAGAAATGTCCATTTTCAGTTTGACGTATGACCCTTTACCGCTATTGGTAGATAATTAATACTTTCGTAGATCGTTGTCGCATAATTAAATCTGTGCTCCCCTATGGTGTGGCTACTATACCCCATCTCTATAGTCATCTTTAAGTCCATTTGATGCCATCAGGTACGTTCCTGGGGTTGGTCCAGGTAGGAGCCACAACAGCAATAACATTTTTGTTGATACTAGTAGTAATCATAGTGCATAGAATACAAATGTATAGAAATACATGCAGCTTGACCCTGAGAGAGTTATTTCTGCCCCAGCCTGCTACCTACTCACGTCACGATAGAAAGCAACAAAATTAACATGGCATTCTTTTGTATATCTTTTTTTCCAATCGACATGGTTTTTTCTATGGCAGTTTAATATGGATATCTTCTTTGGGCTTTCAATTTCTAAGGTTGCACTTGATATTGCAGGTTCACTATTTGTCGGCTCCTTTAATATCTGCTAGAAGCTCGCTTAGACTACTCATAGGTACCATGTATTGGATGCCTGAAAAAAATGATGTGTAATTAATGAGGGAGTTGATAATGATATTGTAGTATATTAGTTAGATACCGTATCACAACACGTAGAACTAGAAAATTTAATATCAAATAGTTATTATACGCAATTTTGCAATGTGATTCTATGAAAAACATGATAAGACTCGTCTAGGACACCTTTTTTACGTCCGCTCTAGGATCATTGCGCTAACCACACGTGAGACCTATGAGAACCCCTTTATTACTGCCGGGGCTATTCTTATACCTAGATGTCATAACTTAGTCAGTTTTCCAACTATTATAAGCATATAAAAAATTTGACAGTGTATATGATTTTGTTGGACTACCATGGCAATGCATACAATGTACACTAGTACATAACAAACATTCATACATGGCTGAAATTGTCTGTCGCACGATGAATTGAAGCGTCACTATGCATCAGTGGACGATGCGCATTGACAGTGCACATGGTTACTGTACCTAGGTGCGGAATTGTTCTACTTAAAACACATTTTTCTACAGCAAGTGTGTGTGAATGCTACAGACTTCACAAACGATTATTCATAGTTTTGCACCGATGTTGTTGCATGATCGCACATGATGTATGTTGTTTCATCTTCGGCTCTTTTCGCGCACGTTTTTATCAGTTGTATGTTGGTTGGTAATATTGCATATGTTTTTAACTGCAGAACCATGATTCAAGCATATATGTTCCTAGTTGAAGAAACAACACATTACAGTACAATATTAGTTATATTTGTTTGGATTGTTCGTACTCCACATATACATATATTTCGACAGGGATGCATTGCTAGGTATACAAATGATATGGATATACAGAGTATTTAATTTTGTTTTTTTGGTTGCGTCTTTATCTTCGTGAGGGGCTCCAAAAAGGATAATAGCAGCACCTTCTTAGATGGTTTCACCATGAACCTCTTGTGGCTGACCCTTCGTGTGCAGTTCTTGAATTTCTCAAAAAATGTGAGGTTCTTAATTTTCTATAGAGTTCAAGTTTTCACCTCTCATGATAATATCACACATAAATATCATCACTATGAGACTAGATAAACACGGAGATAAAAATGCAAGTAAAATAATTAGTAGATTTACCTAGAAATGCAACTACAACTTCAACTTCCCGTCTATAAACTACAACAAACCCTACTATGGTAGGATTTGCCTGACACCAGGGATGGAGGGACGAGGAGAGCACCACGCCTTCGGCTCATGATAGTGTCTATAGTTTTCGCTAGCTGGTCTAAGGACCAATTTGTATTTTTTTATGATGTTTTAAACAGTTTGTTCTATTCTTGGTGATTATTAATAGATCAGTGGAATTTTAAAAAATAAAATTGTGATATAAATGTCCCTTTTCAGTTGGACGTACGACCCATGTCGGGAAAGACTACAATGCACTCCACATCATTTCTTCACCGCTATTGGTAGCTAATTAATACTTTGGAAGATCATGGGTGCATAATTAAGTCGTTGCTCCCTTGTGGTGTGGCTACTATACCCCATCTCTAAAGTCATCTTTAAGTCCATCTAATGCTAGTAGGTACGCTACTGGGGTTGGTACAGGTAGGAGCCACAATAGCAACTATTTTTTATTGATACTAGTAGTACTCATAGTGCACCGAATACAAATTGATAGATATACATGCAGCTCAACCCAGGGATAGTTATTTCTGCTCCAATATGCTAGCTTCTCGTCTCATCATGATACAAAGCAATAACATGAATAGGGCATATTCCGGTATATCTTTTGCCCAATCAACATGGTTTTTATATGGAAGTTTAATATGTATATCTTCAGCTTCCTTGCCAAATTCTTTGTGGTTTCAGTTTCTAACGTCATAGTTGATATTGTAGGTTCACTATTTGTCGGCTCCCTTTAATATCAGCTAGAATCTCGTTTAGACTAACGATAGTGGGTTTCATGAGGTACCATGTATTGGATGCATGCAAAAAATTGGTGGGTAGTTAATGATGAGAGCTGATAATGGTACTATATTATATTAGTTAGATACTATATCAAAGCACATATTAATACTATCAAATAGTTATAATGCGCAATTTTGTATTGAGCGTCTAGGACCATTTTTTTACATATTCTCTAGGACCATCGTGCTAACCACACGTGATACCTATGAGAACCCCCTTGATTACACTAGAGCTATTCTTATACCTAGATGTCAGAACCTAGTTAGTTTTCCAACGAGCATAATTATATTTAACTTTTATGGAGGATATGATTTTATTGGATTTCCATGGCAATGCATACAATGTACACTAGCACAGAACATACAATGACTGCATGACTCGGGAACATACAAAGACAGTGCGTGATAGAGATGATGGAGGATGGATAGATTAGAGCAGTGTTATACGTAAGATCAAATATGTAGGATGGTTCGGTATGATCAGACTCATAGCAGCATTAGTCAGCTTGTGGGCTAGATCATGGAAAGCCCCTCCTGAGTCTAGTCCGTACCAAAGTTGTGTCAATTTTATCGTACATGAGTCATTTCCATATAGATTGAGGCTAACATCACAGGACTGGGAGTAATATTAGTAGTAGCATGTAACCACATGCAATGTCACATAGACATTTAGGAGACATGGCATGTCATTAAATGATAAAATAAATTCTCGTGGAGTATTAGACCTTTCACAGTGGGTTTTTAGCGTTGTATGCTATAAACTTTACTTATGTGACACTATAGTTAATGAGAAAAGAGATTAAGGTTCTACTTTCTCAGCTAATGAAGAAACATGCCTTGCACGAAACCATAGTAAAAAAAACATTATTAGGCCAATCACATCCATGCATGTCCCCGAAATTATTAAATGTGGAGACACGACTTAAAAAACATTGCATTGGAGAGTCTGTCTCTTAACCATTTATTTCCCTTATGATAAGGTGCTAAGATACACTCCATTGTGAAACACCTTATGTTACTTTAGCATCATACAACCAAGAATAAAATGAGTCTATAACCTAATAAATGAGGGACAACATGACACTACACATATGAAGGTAGTAATATGCACTAGTAACATATGCATGTTACTAGTTAAAGTTACTCTCCACTATGACTAGTCTTATGCAAGTCCTACCCAAATATCCATATATTTATCAAAAAGATGCATGAGTCTCGACCAATTAAAAAGCTCAAATAATTTAAATTTGTTTAGGTCTTTTGAATAAAATAAACCATCAGTTTATTGAATAGATCTCTAGTTTCTAGGACAAAGCATTTTATGCCACCAATATTACAGGCAAACCATTGTATCTTTTGTTGTTTGATGATTTTCTAATGGATTATCCATTACCTTTGTTTACCTTGAGTACTTAATTTACATTTTCCTTTTCATACACTTTCTCATGAACATGCTAAAAATTACTCGTGATTGTGCACATTTCATTCAACATCTAATGACATGATTAGTGATGAGTGAGTTCTTTATGTAATCTATAATGTGTCATCTTAAGAGTCTACTTGTTATTGCCTATTTTAGTTAAAACTTGTAAGTGAAGATATCTAAGTGCACTAGTCAAAAGAGAAGACGGGGCTTTCCCTATTTGTAAAATACTTCCCTTATTGAGGACTATTGATGCAGCCTCACATGGACAATGTTTCATCTTAAACAGGGACCAACAAGAATCAGGAGGAGAAGAACAAATAACATAAGTGACATTTTCTTGAAAAAACAATGACGGAAGTTGTGTTGTCACACTATTTCACTTACAAAACCAGAAGACATTAGACTCGGAAAGAGATTGTGATATATTTAGTAAATATTTTAAACAAAGTACACATTTTTTATTTAATTCCGTATATTGGTGGAAAAGTTATTTAAATATTCAGCCATGGATCATATTTTCTAGCTACTTGAATATTGTGAGATCGACCCTTGTATTCATAGAAATTCAATTGTACATCATGTTATTTTTTCAAAACATCATCATTAGTGAATACAAGAATGTTTGTTTGTTTTCCTAACCAATGTTGCAATAATCTAAAAGTGTTAGAATACTGGAAAATCTATAAAAAAACATAATTCTTTGATTAACAGTGAATTTTTTGGCATAATCAATCTCACTCACCTCAACATCATATCCAACTTATGGTAAACATGTCATTTGTCAGATAGATCTAGCCCCGTTGTGAATAATTGCGCTCGCCTCGTCATATGACTTGGCGATACGACAACTTGTGTTTCCTATCAACTACAATAAATATGCTATTTGTAGCTCATTCGTACTCATATAATAAAATTTGTGGCTAACCAACTTGACCGGTACAACATTTAGAACGATGCATGTGTATTCATATAGGATGGTCCCTGCTTCATCAACATGTTGCATGTGGTACCGTGCATGAGAGTGATTCAATTTATGTATGTATATATGAAAAATTTGTGTGTCCTCGTTCGCAAATAATTTTTTTAAGGAATGGGGTAGGGGAAGCACCTGTGTTTCTTTAACTAATAAGAACCAAAATATGTGACCTTGAGGACTTAGACGGCTGAGTTGTACATCCACTTTCCTAACCAGGTGTGCCTAGTTCACTTATTGTTCGCACATACATTATGCTTGAATGACTTAAAAACACACAAAATCATTCAGGATAGTCACGAGAGATAAGAAAATGATATAGGCTAAGTTAACTCTACACTCATGCGTATATGATGATTTAAATAGTATGAAACCATTTTAGCTTGCTTTGCTAGTAAAACGTGCATTTCTAGTGTACAAAACAGGTTATAAAATTTTGGTTCGGATTTGTATTTGCCAAAGTCAACCAATGTGTTGAATTTTTGTCATGCGAGTTGACTTTGACCAAAACAAATTCGAATCAAAATTTCAAAACCACTTTTGTTCACTAGAAATTTGTTTTCTACTAGAGAAACAAGCTAGAGGTGTCAATTTGATTTAGGAGAAGATAAAAGATAGTAGGATTGATCTTTACATTGCCTCTCGGGTCGGTGGGTGCATAGACTCCCCAAGGATGCCATCTAGAAGGATCGATCTACGCCCTTGCGGATTAGACTATAGAGGGGCAGCGCATTGTTTTTACCTACAAAAATAGCTAGATGGTGCGGTGCACAAAATCAATCATTGGGACTGCTGGCTGACGGTTTGATATTGTAATTCATTATTCAAATTTTGTAGAACGGGTGGAGGCACCCGACCACATAATAATTCAGTCTCGCGTTTACCAAGAGGCCAATGACATTTGTCCAACTCGTATTTCCTACCAAATTCATTGGAAAAGGATTCAGCGGATGCGAATTCGCAGCCAAATTGTAGTTTCCGCCACCAGATCGATGAAAAGGCAGACACCGATGATTTCTTCTTGGGTGGCAAAGAGCAGACTAAGCCTCTTTGCTACCACCAGATCGATGGCAAGCCACCAATTAGAGATGTTTTTTTCTAGATTAGCGACTACATAACGAAGGAAGAGTTATGTGGCAGGAAGAATTAATCGGGGTTTCATTGTTCGTTCTATGGCATAAAATAAATTGCATCTTGATCTAATGGATGATATTCTCTAAACTCCGAGGATTAATGTGGGGACTCGTGGTGAGTCTCCAGTTAACTTGGGAACTATGGGTCTCCAATTAGTAAATAAAAAAAATTATGATTAGATATATCTGAATCTTAAAGAAATCTATGTCCATTAGTTTGGATCAAAGAGAGTATATAGAAACAACTTACTCCATCCGTCCTAAAAAGGATGTTAAATTTAGACAAATCTCCGGCATCCTTTTTGGGATGGAGGGAGTAATTGTTTTGATCAGCCATGCGTTCATATTGGAGTATAATTTGTTTCACCCAATTAAATAATATATCTATACAAGGACAACAAACGTTGAGACCTAGCGGCACTAGCTAGGGCCGGTGACGCCGGTTGTCAAATCCACCTCCGATGGCCTTTTAGGCCTTGGAGTGGTGGCGGATCTCAGCCTCTCGTTGGTGGGAGGGTTTACGTTTCGGCTATACCATGTCCGAATAAAGTTCTCTGCGCTCTGTCCTTGTTCTAGGTGTGCGTCTAGTGCCAGCGGATGACGCCTGGAAGTTTGTGTCTGCGGATCTTTCGGGATATCATTGATTTTTGTCTACGTTCGTGTGGTTTCAGGTTAGCCTCTTTAGATCTAAAGTTGTCATCATCGGTGATGGTTGTTGATCTAGTGCTTTGGTCTTGTGGGATCTTAGGACACGAACTTACCGTCTGTCAACTACAACAAGCCTTACTATGACAAACTTTGCCTCACTCCGGTGATGGAGGGGCAAGGACAGCTGCGCGCGTTCGGTTCCTGCTAGTGTCTGTAGTGGCCGCTAGGTGGTCTATGGACTTATCTATAATATTTATTGTTTTTACACAATTTATAGTACTGTTGATGATTATTAATAGATCCATGGAATTTTAAACAAAAAACTTATGATGGAAATGTCCCTTTTCAGCTGGACGTACGACCCTTGCCGGGAAAGAATACAATGCACTCCACGTCATGCCTTCACCGCTATTGGTAGCTAATTAATACTTTGGTAGATCATAGGCGCATAATTAAGTATGTGCTCCCTTGTGGTGTGGCTACTATACACCATCTCTATAGTCATCTTTAAGTCCATCTAATGCCAGCAGGTACATTCCCGGGGTTGGTCCAGGTAGGAGCCACAACAACAACGACATATTTTTGATACTAGTAGTACTCATAGTGCATATAATACAAATTTATAGAAATACATAAAGCTGGACCCCGAGAGAGTTATTTCTACCACAACGTGCTAGCTTCTCGTCTCGTCATGATACAAAGCAACAACATGATCGACATGGTTTTTTCCGTGGCAGTTTAACATGGACATCTTCAGCTTCCTTGTCAAATTCTTTGTGGTTTCAGTTTCTAAGGTCACACTTGATATTGAAGGCCCACTATTTGTCGTCTCTCTTTAATACTAGCTAGAAGCTCGCTTGGACTACCGATAGTGGGTATCATGCGGTATCATGCGGTACCATGTATTGGATGTATGCAAAAAATTGGTGTGTAGTTAATGATAAGAGCTTATAATGGTACTATAGTATACTAGTTAGATAATGTATCATAGCATGTAGCACTAGAAAATTTAAGATCAATTCATAATACGCAACTTTGTATTGAGATTCTACAAACAAATATGAGATAATGAGACTCGTCTAGGACCTGTTATTTTTACATCTGATCACGGTCCATCATGATAACCATATGTGAGACCTATGAGAACCCATTGATTACTATCGGAGCTATCCTTATACCTAGATGTCATAACATAGTCAGTTTTTCAACGAGCATAAGCATATATTTTTTTATAGAGGATATGATTTTATTAGCCTATCATGGCAATGCATACAATGTGCACTAGTATAGAACAAACATTCACACATGGCTGAAATTGTCTGTCCCAGGTGAATCGAACCATCACTGTGCGTGGGTTGATGATGCGCCTCAACAGTGCACACGGTTACTGAACACATGTGAGAAAGCGTTCTACTTCAAACACGATTTTCTACAGCAAGTGTGTGTGAACGTTATGGACTTCACAAACAATTATTCATAGTTTTGCACCTATGTTGTTGGATGATCGCACATGATGTATGTTGTTTCAGTTGTACGATCGTTGCTAATATTGCATATACTTTTACCTTCAGAACCACAATTCTAGCATATATGTGCCCAACTGCATAAGCAACACATAATAATAGTATGATATTGGTTATATTTATTTGGACTATTCATACTCCACATATTCATGCATTTCAATATGGATTCATTGCTACCTATACAAATGAGATAGATATACTAAATATATAATTTAGTTTTGTTCATAAGAAGCTCCGAAAAAGCTAATAGCATCACCATGTTCGATGGTTTCAACACGAATCTATTGCGGCTGACCCTTCAAGTGTAGTTTTTGAGTTGCTCAAGAGCAGTGTAATTTTCTGTAAAGTTCAATTCTTAACTCTTCATGTGAATAGTTCACATAAGTATCATCACTATGACACTACATAAAAAAGAGATAAAAGTTCAAGTAAAATAACTAGTGGATTTACCTAGAAATGAAACTACAACTACAACTTCCCGTCTGTCAACTACAACAAACCCTACTACAACGAGCTTTGCCTGACTCCGATGATGGAGGGGCAAGGATAGCTACACGCCTTTAGTTCGTGCTAGTGTATGTAGTCGTCGCTAGGTGGTCAAAGGACATACTTGTAATTTTTATTATTTTTAGATTCATTAAACTACTATTGATGATTATTAATAGATCGGTGGAATTATCAAAAACAAAAAGATTATAATAGAAATGTCCCTTTTCAGTTGGACTGGGAGTACGAACCTTCATGGGAAAGACTATAATGAACTCCATGTCATGCCTTCATCGCTATTGGTAGCTAATTAATACTTTGGTACATCATGACGCATAATAAAGTCTGTGTTCCCCTATGGTGTGGACTGTACCCCATATTTACAGTCATCTTTAAATCCATTCGATGCCGGTAGGTACGTTCCTAGGGTTGGTCCAGGTAGGAGCCACAATAGCAACAACATTTTTATTGATACAAGTAGTACTCATAGTATATAGAATACAAATATAGAAATACATGCAGCATGATCCTGGGATAGTTATTTCTGACCCAACATGCTAGCTTTTCTCTCGTCACGATACAAAGCAACATGAACATGGCATTCTCTTGTATATCTTTTGTCCAATCGACATGGTTTTAATGTGGCAGTTTAATATGGACATCTTCAGCTTCCTTGCCAAATTGTTTGTGTTTCAGTTTCTAAGGTTACACTTGATGTTGTAGGTTCACTATTTGTCGGCTCACTTTAATATCTGCTAGAATCTCGTTTAGACCACTGATAGGTACCGAGTATTAGATGCATGCAAAAAAATGACGTGTAGCTAATGATGAGAGATGATAATGGTACTATTTTATACTAGTTAGATACAATACCAGAACACGTATACTAGAAAACTTAATATCTAATACACTATTTTTCATTGAGATTTGACAAAAAATATTAGATAATGAGACTCGTTTAGGACCCTATTTTCCATCTTCTCTGGGACCATCACGTTAACCACACGTGAGACTTATGAGAACACCGTTGATTACTACCGGAGATATTCTTACATACAGATGTAGTAACATAGTTAGTTTCCCAATGAGCATAAGCATATATAAAATTTTGATAGAGGATATGATTTTTTTTGAATGTCATGCCAACGCATACAATGTACACTTGTATAGAACAAACATTCACACATGGATGAAATCGTTCAGTCACACGATGAATCGAACCATCACTATGCATGGGTGGACGATGCGTCTCGTTAGTGCACACGATTACCGAACCCACGTTCGAAAGAGTTCTACTTGAAACACAATTTTCTACAGCAAGTATGTGCGAATGTTATGGACTTCACAAATTATTATTCATAGTTTTGCACCTGTGTTGTTGGATGATCGCACATGGTGTATGTTGTTTCATCGTATGTGTTTAGCACTTTCCGCACATGTTTTGATCCGCTGTTTGCTTGTTGCTAATATTGCATATGTTTTCACCTGCAAAACCATGATTCAAACATATATGCGCCAAGTTGAAGAAGCAACACATAATAGTACGCAGTTGGTTATATTTATTTGGAGTGTTCATGAACCATGTATTCATGCATTTTGACATGTATTCATTGCTAGATATACAAATGAGATAGATATACTAAATATATAATTTAGTTTTAGTTGCGTCTTTACCTTCATGATAGGCTCCGAAAGGGATAATAGCATCACAGTCTTAGATGGTTTCAAGACGAACCTCTTGTGGATGACCCTTCAAGCGCAATTCTTGATTTGTTCAAGAGAAGTACAATTCTTAATTTTCTTTAAAGTTAAATTCTTCACGTCTCACGAGAATATTGCACATAAATATTATCACTATGAGACTAGATAAACACAGAGATAAAAAATGCAAGTAAAATAATTATTGGATTCACCCATAAATGAAACTACAACTACAACTTTCCGTCTGTCAACTACGACAAACCCTACTACGACAATCTTTGCCTCACTCCGATGATGGAGGGGCGAGGACAGCAGGGCGCCTTTGGCTCGTACTACTGTCTGTAATCGTCGCTAGGTGGTTTAAGGAGCTATTTGTAATTTTTATTATTATTGAGACTCTTTGTACTATTATTTATTATTATTAATATATATGTGGAATTTAAAAAAAATATATAAACTTATGCTAGAAATGTTCCTTTTGAGCTGAACATACGACCCTTGCCGGAAAATACTACAATACACTCCACATCATGCCTTCACCGCTATTGGTAGCTAATAAATACTTTGGTAGATCATGAGCGCATAATAAAGTTCGTGCTCCCCTATGGTGTGGTTACTATACCCCATCTCTACAGTCATCTTTAAGTCCATCTGATGCGAACAGGTACGTTCTTGGGGTTGGTCTAGGTAAGAGCCACAGCAACATCAACATTTTTGTTGATACTAGAGTAATCATAGTGCATAGAATACGATTTAGCCATGAGAGAGTTATTTCGGCCCAGTATGCTAGCTTCTCGTATCGTCATGATACAAAGCAATAAAAAGAACATCGCATTCTCCGGTATATCTTTTTCCCAGTCAACATGTTTTTTCTATGACGATTTAATATGGGCATCTTTAGGTACCTTTGCGAAATTCATCGTAGTTTCAGTTTCTAAGATCGCACTTGATGTTGCAGGTTCACTATTTGTCGGCTCACTTTAATATCAGCTAGAAGCTCCCTTAGACTAGTGATAGGTACCATGTATTGGGTGTATGCAAAAAAATGGTGTGTAGTTAATGATGAGAGAGTTGATAATGATACGATATTATACTAGTTCGATACCGGATCACAACACATAGAACTGGAAAATTTAATATCAGTTAGTTATAATATGCAATTTTTCTTTGAGATTCTACAAAAAAACATGATACAATGAGACTCGTCTAGGACCCCTTTTTTACATCCTCCCTAGGATCATCGCGCTAACCACACGTGAGACCTATGAGAACACCATGATTACTACCGGAGCTATTCTTACATGCATATTTAATAACATAGACAGTTTTCCAACGAGCATAAGCATATAATTTTTTTTTGATAGAGTATATGATTTTGTTGGAATACCATGGCAATGCATACAATGTACACTAGTACGGAACAAAGATTCACACACGGCTGAAATCATCTCTTGCACGATGAATCGAACAACAACTATGCTTCAGTAGACGATGCGCCTCGATAGTGTACACGGTTACTGAACCCAGGTGTGAAAGCGTTCTATTTAAAACAAGTTTTTTATAGAAAGTGTGTGCGAATGTTACGTACTTCACAAACGATTATTCGTAGTTTTTCACCTATGTTGTTGCATGATCGCACATGATGTATGTTGTTTCGTCGTATGTGTTTAGCTCTTTTCGTATAGGTTTTTATCAGTTGTATGTTCACATAACAATACAATATTAGTTATATTTATTTGGATTGTTCATACACCACATATACATACATTTTGACATGGATTCATTGCTAGCTATAAAACTAAGATAGTATAGTAAATATATAATTTAGTTTTGTGGTTGTTTATCTTCGTGAGAGACTCTAAAAAGGATAATAGCATCACCGTCTTTGATGGTTTCAACACGAACCTCTTGCGGCCGACCCTTCAAATGCAGTTCTTGATTTTCTCAAGATAAGTGAGGTTCTTAATTTTCTATAAAGTTCAATTTTCAGCTCTCGTGAGAATATTGCACATAAATATCATCACTATGAAACTAGATAAACACGGAGATAAAAAATGCAAGTAAAACAATTAGTAGATTTACCCAGAAATGTAACTACAACTTCAACTTCCCGTCTATCAACTACAACAAACCCTACTATGATAAGCTTTGCCTAACTTCATATATGGAGGGGCGAGGACAGCAACGATCCTTCGGCTCATGATAGTGTCTATAGTCATCATTAGATGGTCTAAGGACCAAATTTATTATTATTATTATTTAGACAATTTGTGTTGATGCTAGTGATTATTAATAGAACGGTGTAATGTAAAAGATTATGATAGAAATGTCCCTTTTCAGCTGGACGTACGACCTTTGCTAGGAAAGACTACAATGCACTCCACCTCAGTCCTTCGCCGCTATTGATAGCTAATTAATACTTTGAAAGATCGTGGGTGCATAATTAAGTTTGTGCTCCCTTATGGTGTGGATACTATACCCCATCTCTAAATTCATTTTCATGTCCATCTAATGCTAGCAGGTACGTTCCCAGGGTTGGTCTAGGTAGGATCCACAACAACAACAATTTTTTGTTGATACTAGTAGTACTCGTAGTGCATAGTATACAAATTTATAGATATATACATGCAGCTTAAACATGGGAGAGTTATTTCTACCCCTATATGCTAGCTTCTCATCTCGTCACGATACAAAGCAACAACATGAATAGGGCACTCTCCGATATATAATTTTCCCAATCGACATGGTTTTTCTATGGCCTTTTAATATGTATATCTTCAGCTTCTTTGCCAAATTCTTTGTGGTTTCAGTTTCTAAAGTCATAGTTGATACTAGAAAAAAAACCGCGCGTTGCAGCAAAAA
This sequence comes from Avena sativa, assembly GCA_916181665.1. Lineage (NCBI taxonomy): Eukaryota > Viridiplantae > Streptophyta > Magnoliopsida > Poales > Poaceae > Avena > Avena sativa. Next base: position 37,150,707 of record OV702290.1, read on the forward strand.
TCTCTTCAAAAACTACAATGTATAAATAAAAAGGTATAATACGTATAGAACTTGAAGTTTTCTAAAAGAATTTATAGAGAAAGATTGAATTTGTTCAAATTAGTTGAAATCGTAAATTTAAATTGGTGACGTGAATAGTTGGATGGAAGAAAATAGATGATGTGGATTGGTTTGCATGTAAAATACACTATTATAAATGATTGTTAGTGGGATGACATAGACTTTTGAGTGGTTATTAAAGTAGGTGATGTGGATAACTTGCATGTTGAGATAGAATAGTTAGTGGGGGTCTACTTTATAAGAAGATATAGATTGCAGGTTCACTATTTGTCGCCTCCATTTAATATCAGCTAGAAGCTCCTTTAGACTAACGATAGTGGGTATAATGCAGTACCATGTATTGGATGCATGCAAAAAATGGTGGGTAATTAATGATGAGAGCTGATAATGGTACTATATTATATTAGTTAGATACTATACCGAAGCCCATAGAACTAGAAATTTAATATCAAATAGTTATAATACGCAATTTTGTATTGAGATTATACAAAAAATATGATAAAATGATACTCGTCTAGGACCTCTTTTTTACATCTTCTCTAGGACGATCACGCTAACCACACGTGAGACCTATGAGAACCCCCTTGATTACTACCAGAGCTATACTTCTACCTATATGTCATAACCTAGTTAGCTTTCCAGTGAGCATAATCATATATAAAATTTTAGAGAGGATATGATTTTGTTGGACTGCCATGGCAATGCATAAAATGTACCTACTAGCACAGAACATACATTCACATACGGCTGAAATCATTTTTCACACGATGACCGTCATTATGCATGGGTGGGTGATGTCCCTCGATAGTGCACACGGTTACTGATCCCATGTGCAAAAGTGTTCTACTTCAAACACGATTTTCTACAAAAGTGTTCATATGTTATGCAACTACAAACGATTATTCCTAGTTTTGCACCTGTGTTGTTGGATGATCGCACACGATATATGTTGTTTCATCGTATGTGTAAGCTATTTCCGCACACATTTTGATCAGTTGTATGCTGGTTGCTAATATTTCTTTTGTTTTTACCTACATAACCATGATTCAAGCATATATGTGCCCAGATGCAGAAGCAACACATAATAGTACAATATTAGTTATATATATAATGTAGAATCCCTATTTAGCACCCAGGGTGCTGAAAAGTTGTTTTGCATCCAACACAGTTTTACGTTGTTATATTAGTAAAATATGTTTTTTGCACAAATATTTATGTTCATATTCATCCAGAAGAAAAAATCGACATAAAAATGCAGTTTATAGGCCGTTATAGTGTAAAAAGCACATACAATATGTACTTTATGTCCTATTTTTATACATCATGTAAATATTATTTTTATGTCCTATCAAAATTTTCTTATGTTCTTGTTGACTTGGGAGATAATACAAAATTTACGTAATACAAAAATTATGCATGGTTAGTGTTGGAACTCTTGCCTAATTGGCCCAGTCCATATTCCATTTTAATAATTCCTAAAAAAATCCAACAGTCCCATGTAGCCCATTCATGCATGGCAAGAGGTGGGACAGATGTTTAGTCCCACATTGCTAGTTGAAGGAAGATTTCACCACCTTATAAGGGGGTTCTTCCACCACTTGGTAAAAGGAGAGAGATGTACACGCGCGTTCCTCCTACTCCGCCGCCCGCGTCGCCACGCCTAGCCTCGTCATGACGAGCGCACGCGCCGCGGGTTGCGAGAATACCTATAGACAAGAGCTTCCCCTGAGAATTTATTCGGATGTTTCCTCTGCGGTTTAATTCGGACGTTACCTCTGCGGTTTAATTCAGATGTTTCCTCTGAGGTTTAATTCAAACTTAATGGAGGTCGTTTCCTTTCCGGCGTTGCCCGTTCGCTTGTGCCTATAAGAGTGACAGGTCGCTCCTCTCTTATTACAAGCTTCGCCTCCAGTTCCAAATCATCGCGATGCTGCTCCATTCTTCCCTATCACGTCTCGTGACGTGCATTGCTAGCCAGGACAGTAGGCCTCCGAGATGCCACTGCTTCGAGTCCTATACGGGAGAAGGACGATAAGGTTTTTGGGGACCGCTATCGGCACGACTACTAGCGGCTTCATCATGGACTCCTTCACGGATAGCGACTACGACAACGACGTCTTCCCCAACGAGAAATTCTTCCCCACATCAGCAACCTCTTCCTCGATGACATGACTGACAACGGTGCCAACGCTAACCCCAGCGGTCCTCCAGCGGTCCCTCTGCTATGATGTACATCTTCTTACTTAATCTTGTTTATCTCAGTCAGATAGTATGTTGTTCTTTTGGGTTGCTATAGATCTTGCTCTAATATTATCTCAAGTTGTATGCATTGCAATTCTCTTTGATATCTGCCTTAGTTCGTATCCGCTAAATTCTATGATTAGTTTAATTTCTGTTATTCTATTCATGTTTTATTTAGCATTTATCTTGGATAAATTGCTCTTAAACTCAACAATCCAAGAACCTTAATATAGGCAATTTGCTCCGAGTAGTTTTGTTGCATCCACGAAGCCACCTATGTTTGAAGGTGTTAATTACAAAAGATGGCGTCTGAGGGCAGTGCTCTGGTTTCAGACCATGAGCTGCTATAACGTCATTTACAGCACACCTGAGAGAGATCCTAATCCTGCTCAGGAAGAGGCTTTTCAAAAATGTGATACCACTTTTAAGGCTGCCTTGATTAACATCCTTGGTGATAATATTATCAATTCGTACCTGCCATTTAGCAATGGGAAGGATATGTGGGATGCGCTCGAGAGAAAAATTGGAGTCTCCGATGCTAGCAGTGAACTGTATGTCATAGAACAATTCTATGACTATAAGATGGTTGATGACCGCTCCATTGTGGAGCAGGCTCATGAAATACTGTCACTTGCCAGGGAGCTAGAGCACTTCACTTGGGTGTTACCGGACAAGTTTATTGCCGGTGGCATTATTGCCAAGCTTCCTCAGTCATGGAGGAATTTTGCTTCTTCTCTGAAGCACAAGAGAGAAGAGTTTTCTGTGACGGATCTCATTGGGACTCTTGATGTGGAAGGAAAGGCGAGAGCAAAAGACACACGTGCTCGAGGTACCAAGGGAGGATCTAATGCTAATCTAGTACAGAAAAGGAACTTCCAGCCTAACAAGTTCAAGAATAAGGGCAAGTTTTATGGAAAAGGAAAGTTCGATGGAAAGAACAAGGCTTCATAGTCTACCGGCTTTAAGAAGAAAACTAATAAGAAGAAAGGTGTTTTTCATGTGTGCGGTGATCCTGATCATTGGGCTCCTGCTTGCCCCAACCGCTTTGACAAGCACCGACATGGAAAAGGCTGCAAGATTACTAATGTTGTCATGGGCGACGTTGAGATGAAAGCTATTGGGTATGGTATATTACATACTGCTCTTTCATTATGTCATTCTCCTGATTGGTGGATTGACACTGGCGCTAATGTACATGTTTGTTCTGATGTTTCCATGTTTTCTTCATATCAGGTCAGAGGGACTCAGTACATGCTGATGGGGAACGGCTCGCATGCTTCTGTTCATGGTGTTGGTATGGTCGATCTGAAGTTCACTTCGGGAAAGACCGTGCACCTGAAGAACGTGCATCATGTTCCCTCAATAAATAAAAATCTTGTTAGCGGATCTCTTTTGTGTCGAGACAGCTACCAGATTGTATTTGAGTCCAATAAATTTGTATTCTCTAAGTATGGAACCTTCGTTGGTAAAGGTTATGAGTGCAGAGGCTTGTTCCACTTATCTCTGTCAGACGTTTGTAATAAAGTTGTTAATCATATTTACACGAATTTTGAATCAAATGTCTGGCATTCTCATCTTTGCCATATTAATTTTGGTTGTATGACGCGACTAGCCAAAATGAATTTAATCGCTGATTTCACTATTGTTAAGGGATCCAAGTGCCAAGTCTGCGTGCAAGCAAAAGAACCTTGCAAGTCACATACGACTGCAGAAGCGAGAAATTTAACACCACTAGAGCTCATACATTGTGATCTTTGTGAGATGAATGGTGTGTTGACAAAAGGTGGAAAGAAATTTTTCATGACGTTGATCAATGAATCTACGAGATATTGTCATGTATATCTTCTAAAATCAAAAGATGAGGCTTTGAGTTTCTTAAAAATCTATAATGCTGAAGCAGAAAACCAACTTGATCGAAATATTAAGAGGCTTAGGTCTGATTGGAGATTATTTTTCCAAAGATTTTGATTCCTTTTGTGCAGTACATGGTATAATCCATGAGATGACACATCCCTATTCACCTCAGTCAAATGGGGTAGCTAAGAGAAAGAACTATACTCTAACAGATTTGGTTAATGCCATGTTAGATACATCGGGTCTATCTAAGGAATGGTGGGAGAGGCTCTATTGACTACATGTCATGTCCTAAACCGAGTTCCCACGAACAACAAAGAAATTACACCATTTGAATAATGGGAGAAGAAAAGGTTAAAACTATCTTACCTAAGGACTTGGGGATGTTTGACAAAAGTTCATGTGCCAATTCCTAAGAAGCGTAAACTTGGGCCAAAAACCGTTGATTGTGTATTTTTGGGTTATGCTTTCCATAGCATTGGTTATAGATTCTGTAGTAAAATCTGAGGTACCTGACATGCATGTCAGTACAATTATGGAGTCGACTAATGCAATTTTCCTTGAGGATATCTTTCCTATGAAGGATACACCTAGCTCATCAAACCAGGAGATGCCTAGTTCATCCAGTCAGGATTTTGGTACAAATTATGAACCCATCACTCCAATTGAACATGTTGAAAATCCTAAGGAGGAGGATAATGAAATTCCTAAACGGAGCAAGATACAGAGGACTACAAGGTCCTTTGGTGATGATTTCATTGTGTACCTTGTGGATGATACTCCCACTTCTATTTCAGAAGCTTATGGATCTCCTGATGCTAACTACTAGAAGGAAGCCGTTCTTAGTGAGATGGATTCCATCTTAGCCAATGGAACATGGGAGATCACTAATCGTCCTTATGGGTGTAAACCTATAGAACATAAATGGGTGTTCAAGAAAAAGCTTAGGCCTGATGGTACTATTGAAAAGTATAAGGCACGGCTAGTGGCCAAGGGATACACTCAAAAAGAAGGTGAAGACTTATTTGACACTTACTCACTTGTTACCAGATTGACCACCATTCGAGTACTACTTTCATTGGCTGCCTCTCATGGTCTTATCATTCATCAAATGGATGTTAAGACAGCTTTCCCAAATGGAGAGTTGGATGAGGAAATTTACATGGATCAGCCAGATGGCTTTGTGGTAAATGGTCAAGAAGGAAAGTTGTGCAAATTGTTGAAGTCTTTATATGGCCTAAAATAAGCCCCTAAATAGTGGCATGAGAAGTTTGAAAGAACTTTAACCGCTGTAGGCTTTGCTGTAAATGAAGCTGATAAATGTGTGTATCATCGCCGTGATGGGGGTGAAGAAGTCATCCTTTGTTTGTATGTTGATGACATACTAATTTTCGGAACTGACCTTAATGCAATTAAGGAAGTGAAGGATTTCTTATCTCGTTCCTTTGAGATGAAAGATATGGGTGTAGCTGATGTTATCCTGAACATCAAGCTATTGAGAGATGATGATGGTGGGATTACATTGCTTCAATCCCACTATGTGGAAAAGGTCTTTAGTCGTTTCAGGTATAGTGACTACAAGTCTTCTCCTACACCGTATGATCCTAGTGTGATGATTCGAAAGAATCGAGGAAATACTAGAGACCAACTGAGATACTCTCAAATTATTGGCTCGCTTATGTATTTAGCTAGTGCCACGAGGCCTGGCATCACTTTTGCTGTGAGCAAACTCAGTCGATTTGTTTCAAATCCAGGGGATGATCACTAGCATGCTGTTGAGAGTGTTATGTGCTATCTAAAAGGCACTGTGAGCTATTCACTATACCAGGTATCCGAGGGTATTAGAGGGTTATAGTGATTCAAATTTTATATCTGATGCTGATGAGATGAAGGCCACGAGTGAATATGTATTCACATTTAGTGGTGGCACTGTTTCTTGGAAGTCTTGCAAGAAGAACATCTTAACGAGGTCAACTGTGGAAGCAAAACTCGCTGATACGTTGCTAACGTATCCATAATTTTTGATGTTCCATGCTTGGTTTTTATCTACTTTCTTATGTTTTGTTCCAACTTTGGAGTACTTTTTATACACTTTCTTGGACTAACCTATTAACAAGATGCCACAGTGCCAGCTGCCTGTTTTTTGCTATTTTTGGTTCCAGGAAAGTTAGAAAATGAATATTCTCGGAATTTGACGGGACAAAAGCCAAAGTTAGTTTTTCACCGAGGGGGCACGGAGCCAGAATACGAGACGAAGAGGGGCCAGGGGGTGGCCACACCACCTGGCCGCGCGGCCAGGCCTGGCTACGCCAGTGGTGGTGTGGCCGCCTAGGGCACCCCCTCGGCCTCCCCTTCCGACTATAAGATGCCTCCGACACAGAAACCCTAAGGACCCGATCAAAATTCTACTGTAACATCCCAAAACTTTAATCAAGATTATCAAGATCCAAATAACCCAATTTAGGGTTAACAAAAACTTTTTATCTTTAAAATAATTAGGAATGCATATGTGTGTTTGCATTAATATAGAATTGTTTGGAAATGCCATGTTTGATTGTTCCAATGGTTGTAAAATTATTCAAAGGTGAATGCCACATCATCTAGATCATTTAAAAATAAAATCCAAAGAAAAATAAATCAAATAAGAATAAAAAGACCGAATGGTCATTTTTACCATTTTAATCCACTAGGCCACTTTAGGTGTTCCTAGCAGTCAAATTCAAACAGAAACATTCTCAACTCTTTTCACCACTTGCTAGTACAAGTAAAGATCTACCAAGGCCCACTTTGAAATCTTACAAAAACATTTAAACACTAATTTTAAATGGCATTGGAAAATTGAATCCATTACATATGCATAGATCCCACTTTTTCAAAAACCACTCAAATGAGTTCACCTTAACAATCCCAAGCAACCACAGACTACCAAGCATGAGATCAAGTCACACACCAAAAATCTTTTCAAAATTCAAAAGTTAATTACTTACGGCCATTTTGTCAAACACTTGGTAGGCAAAAATAATCTGCCTAACTAATACTATTGATTAATCAAAGCTTTGTCCCCCATTGACACTCTCATCTCTCCTCTTTCCCCTGGCATCTAACCCATCCCAGACAACACCCCCCTTCGCCGCTAGCAGCAGTGCCACGCCACCCCGAGGCCATGCTCGCCGGTCGAGCATGGATAGCTTGCAGGAGACCACCCAACCCCCTTCCGCCGTGCCTGGGTGGTAGGCGTGATCACACCGCTGCCCATTGTCCCTTTCCCGAGCAATGCCAGGCACTGGACCACTACAGAACGCCCACACTCTCCGCCTCTACACCGTGCATGGACCACGCCAATGCACCGCACCCGACAGCCTCGCACAGAGCCCGCCTTGCCCTCAGCTCGCACGCGCGCACCTGCCTTAACACCAGTACGCCCCCAGACATCCCCGCTCGCCGTCGTTTGACCCGCAGCCACCGCACGCCACATCGAACGCCGCCTCTGCCGCGCAGAGCGTCGACCTTTCCCGACCACATACCACTACCCCTAGCCGCGCCATTACGCCGTAGAGGATCACCAGGAGACCGCGCATCAATCGCCGCTCGCAGCCACGCCTCTAGCGACCCGTAGCCATGTCGCCACCGTTGCCAAACCATACCGCTCTGGCCCTTCGTCGAACCTATAAAAGGAGGCCTCCACCACCCCAATTCTGGACACCACTCACCTCCCCTCTCACCATTGAGTCCTCCCCACTTCTCCTCGGAGCAAGGCGAGCAGCCGTTGGCCAGAATTTCGCCGGTGCTGGCCGCCACTAGAGGAGAAGGGCCCCTTTGATTGCGACCACCCCAGGAGCCGCCGCGACCACACCTGAGACCGCCGTCGTCCACCAGCTCGATCGCCCCCATCGCCACGTTAGCTGGAGCCCTGGTAAGCCCCAATCGACCCCCACCAAGCCGCTAGGGTTTGTTCTCGCCGGCGACCTGTTCGTCGTCGATGATGAACCACGATCGTTGATCTCTGTTCTAATCGCACGTCCCATATCGCCCCGTACCACTTCGCGATAGAGTCAGCCGCTGACATGCGGGACCATCTTGTCAGTTGCCCTCTGCACCGCGGAGCGCCACTGGGCCGACCCATTTAGTTTCCCGCGCTAGCCCATGAATTCAAATAGATATTATTCTATTTAGATTTAAACTAGATTCTATCCACTGGTTTGAAAATCAATTCAGAAAGATTTACTCAACCAAAATCAATGATTCAATTTTTTTAGAAAGATAATTAAAATATCTATCCAAGCCCGTTGGATTTAAATCAATTGGAGTTAGAGATTGCATATAGCAAAAATAACAAGACAGACACTTTTCTACATTCAAACATTTTTCAAAAATCAACCATAATAGCTTTTGAGTTGATTCCAACTCTCAAAAATCACATTTGATAATATCTATCTAAATATGTAATAATATTTACGTTTGCATGCAGTGACTTTGGACTAGTACCAAAATAATGCTATATAGGCATTTCTAGTCACTTTAAATCATTTAAATATTATACTTAAACTTTATAAAATGTGACCAACACCTTAAATCACATTCTCAAGCATTAGAATATTTGGTGATGACATGTGTCCACATGATACCATATTTTAATTGAAAAATATTAAATCTTAATTATTTTCAATGAGTAGAAATTACTTTTCTCAAATAAAATAAATGAAACTAGTTTATTAAATCTTGTGGTGATTATGATGATGCTAGATCATCAAGTATGTGCATTAGTGTACTAAATAGACCACTTAAGTATTGTTTGGTGATTGTGTATTTCGTATGTATTTATAGACGATAGTACCGACCAAGTCTACGAAGAGGAGGAGTTCTATCCCGAAGAAGACGAGGAGAATTTCAAACACTGCACCAACCATGGCAAGCCATCATTAACAATGCAAGATAACCCTTTCAAGCAAGATAACCTAAGAAAAATGCCTTAATCATGCTTTGGTTACACCCTTTTTGATTTATACCCAACCATAGTTTTACTTACAAGTTCTACTTTTGCTTTATCAAAGTTTCTTTACTTCTAGTAATACTTTGTGAGATTTTAGAAAGTAGTCTAGATAGCATAAAGAGTATAAAACTTGGCCTATACTAGATGTCATTCTATGGCATGATATTGAGATTATATTGGGGGTGTAACCCCAGGTACCCCAGAGTTGATGTGTTGGATGACTCAAATAGAGAAATGAGGAGCATGACCAAAGATATATATGGTGGGGAAAGGAATAAAATGAATAAAATAAGCCATAAAGGAGAAAGGAACAAAGAACAAGAGAAATGGGCAGCAGCTGGATCGACCTATGGCTAATTCGGCCCGTCCCCTGGCCTGAATCAGAGCTTGACCCGGCGTCGGCCCAACTCACACGTCAGCCCACCGCGGGCCTCCTCCCGCCGAACCATCTCATCGACCGGATCAGGATCACCACCGTGCTTTCATTCTCCCCCGGGTGGGCCGGTAGGAGCAATCCAGCCCACCACGGGGCTTCTTCGCTGCGATACTTCCCCGGCGCCTGCTTCCCGCCTCGATAATACGTCGCCAACCAACCTTCCTTGCCAGCCGCGTCTCCCAGGTGGGCCGGAGTAAGGGTGATTCGGCCCACCACGGGCTTACTTCCCTGGCGCTAGCTTCCTGCCTTGAAGATACGTCGCCACCTCTCCTCCGGGTGGGCCGAGATGGAGGAGACTCGGCCCACCACGGGTCAACTTTGTTGGCATCCTGCCTGGGCCAGATTAGTGGTAACCCGGCTGGACTTTAGCAGGAAACCCCGGATGGGCCCTCACAACAACTACTACCCGGGCCGAATCATGTGGTAATCCGGCTGGGCTTAGAATGATCCGGCTGGGGTACTGTTCATAGCCCAGGTGGGCCCCATTTTACCCCAGGCCGGATTATTTCCACCCATGTCTGAATTTCACTTCCCCGGGCCGAATTACTTCGTCCTGGACGTCATTTTTCTCGTACTTGGACCCACCAGCAACCTCTACATCGACATGCTACCAAGTCAAGTCAAGCCTACGTCAGGTGCCAGTCTTGGGACGCCCCTGGCTCAGTTTGGCCCCCTTTGGTCCAAGATGCTAAGGAATATGCTAGGCATCTTGGGAGATGCTAGGGAATATGCCAAGCATCTCCTAAAGATGCTAAGGAATATGCCGAAGGGATAAGACCGATGACTCAATGTCGTTGTATTGGGAATGGCAGTACCTAAAAAGGTTAGATAGAGGTGTGGGGACTAGCAGGAAAGCTATCGACGGTGTCCGCAGGAGAGATTGGATACGAGCGAGCGTAGCGGGATGCATGAAGTACCCAGGTTCAGGGCCCTCATGGTGAGGTAAAGCCCCTACTCCTGCCTGATCTGACTAGGTGAAATATACGAGCTACAAGTGCTCCTCGAGCTGTATCCTTTAGCTACTGCCTTAAATGAACTGAGACCAACCCTTTCTACTGAGGCCCTCCCTCTCCTTATATAGGAAGAGAGGCTAGGGTCTCACTGGCTAGTCCGGCTGGCGGGCCCCACAGGCGGGCCCCCGCCGGCTAGTCATCTACAGTACCCGACATGGTATGTCACATCGGTGTATGAGCGGTATGGCTGTCGTAGGCACAGTGGACACCGTGCGAGCCCGTCGTCAGCACAGGCCAATGTTCCCTCGTCAGCCACGCCAAGTCTTCGGTATGGGCGGGCGGTTGCCCGTCTTGTCGTCATACAGGGCGTACCGTGCACTGATACGCATGTCGTCCTGTCCCTCTGATTGGATCCGGCTACGTAGTTGTATCCGGCTTCCTCTCCAGGGTCCGGCTACTGGGTGATAGCCGATCCCTCCTACCCTGTCCGGCTGCATCTGGTCAGCCGACCGAGACCGACTGTCCTGTTTCTTACTCGGGTGGGGTATCCGGGGATCATCCCCCTGACACTAGCCCCCGAGCACGTGTGGATTCCGCCCTTGGGCGAAATGCGCGCGTGCTCCCTTCTGCTTTTTGAATTTTGATCCGGCTGAGCCTGGCGGTTGCGCTACCCGTGACATCAGTGCTGATGCCGGCCACGCGCGCACGCGCCATCATTGCTCTGCGGCGGGCAGCATAACGTCCCGTCGCGCGTCGCCTCGGGGAACTGCTTGCCCGGCGCCTTGGTTTCCGTCCCAGGATCTTCTGCGCATTCCGTCCCGGCACACGGGATCTAGGCGGCGGTTGGGATGTGAGTCGCCCGGATGCGCACCACGTGGCCCCGCCGACGGTTGCCCTTTCGGTACCTTAAAGGGATGCCGCGGGGGAGGCAGTTCTTTTCCTTCGCTCCCCCGCTGCAATCTTCCTCTCCTTCTCGCGCGCCGCTGCTCCTGTGCTCTTGCCTTCTGCGCCGCCTGCTCGCCGCCGTCAATGCTACGGGCCACCATCACTCCTCTGCTGCTGCTCCTTCTCCTCAGCCGGACATGGCAGCTGACCGCGGAGCCTGGTGTGGCTCCTCCGTCACCGAGGACAAGATCACGAAGTACCGCGCGACACGCGTCCTTCTGCCGGTGGAGGAGGTGGCGGTGCGGTTGGCGCCGGTGGGGGAAGAGTCGCCGCATCCGGCGGAGGGGGAGCACGTGATCTTCCTCTCGCACCTGGCGCACGGATTCGCGCTGCCGCTGCATCCCTTCTTCCTCACCTTTCTGGCCTTCTTCGACCTCCGCCTCCACCACCTCGGCGCCAACGCCATCGGAACGCTGGCGCACTTCATGTAGTCAATAGAGCTACCTCGGGATCCAGCCGGATCTCGGGCTCTTCTGCCGGCTCTTCCGAGTTCGGCCGCAGGTCGAGTACACGAAGGGCCCGCTAGTCGTCTGCGGCGGCGCCTCCATATACTCCCGCTCCCAATCCGGCTACCCGAAGTTCCTGCTCGAGGACACAGTACGGCTGTGGTAGAAGTCGTACTTTTATGTCAAGAACGTCACCGACGTCGACCGGATAAACCTGCCGGCCTTCCAAGACGTCGAGTCCAGCCGACAGAACTGGGACTTGAAGGTCTACGGCGACAAGGCGGAGACGGACGCGATGCTGGCACGCATGCGCTCCCTTGTAACCTTCCAGCTAACCGGTCGGGACATCACCCTTAGCTGGATGTCTCGGCTGATGATGCCGCTCCAGCAGCGGGCACACAAGATGTGCTTCTACTCCGGCCGGCTGGACCCGACCCGGCTGTCGCGCCGCAATCCCCGCTACCACAACTTGAAGGAGTGGTTGTGGACGATTAGCAAGGAGCGGCTGCCGGAGAACTGGAAGTTCAGCCTGGCGCCCTACAGCCGGGAGAACCGCGCGCCTAGGGTAAGTTCTTGTAGCCGGAATTTTTGCTTATTCCCTCTGTTATTTCCTTGTTCTGTCTGGTTTACCCTTTTGCGTTTGCCAGATCTTCCCCTGCATCCTTCGCGAGGAGGGCGACGCTCCTCTCGAGGTGTTCGCGCCGGACTTGCCCGAGCCACGCGCTCGGCGATCCGGCGAGGAATCAGATGGGGACGGCGATGCCTTCCCCAGCCGGAACAACGAGCTGGATGCCGACCCGCACGCGGTGGTGCACGAGGAGGAGGATGCCAGGCTGACCGCGGAGCCGGCGACGCGCTCCGTGGCGGACGGCGAAGCAGGCGGGAGCGGCTCTGGCCATTCTGGCTCCTGCCGGCCTGTGGCGGAGGAGCCGGCTCCGAAGAGGGGCCGAACCAGCGCCCTGCCGCCAAGCCGTCTTGGCCGAAAGAAAGGGCCGCCCCCAGTTGTGCCGGGGTACGTTTTTCTCCCTCCCCCTTGGTGCTTTCTGTTTGTTTTGCCTTGTCCTTGTTTTTCTGACTTTAGCCTGTTTTGCTCTTGTCTTTTGCTCTTTCTCTTTAGCGCACTGATTTCTTTCGGCGCCGCGAGCCCGGCTCGGACGCCAGCCGGGTCGCCGCCTCGCGCCTCGACGGATCCAGCCGGCGCCTCCCCTTCCTCTGAGGCGTAGCCTCCTTCTCCTCCTCAAGCCGAGCCGGTTGCCCCCATCCCAGCCGGAGGGTCCCCAGCCGGAAGGCTCCTCCGCGGGCGCGCGGGGGGCTACTGGCAAGGAGCTTGTCCTGGTAGGCGACGACGACTCCGACAAGGCGCTCGGGGAGGAGTGGTAGACAGCGGTGCTCGCGGCGAAGGAGTCCTTGGCCATCAACGCCGTGGACGACGACGCCTCTTCCGCCGCTTCACTGTCGGATCTTGCCGCCACGCTCGAGCTGGCGGTGAAGGAGATCCGGCTGCTTGAGGCCACAGCCGGTGGGAACCGGACGCTAGAGCAGAAGCTTGCTGCAGCCAACGGGACCTCCCAGAGTAAGCCCGCCTCATCCGTATGGCTTTTTTTTTAATAGTCGGCTTCGTTGCAGCTGTCCTTGTGTGCGCCCAGCGCGAGATCGATCGCTTGAAGAAAGCGAACGACCAGCTGAGCAGGTCCAACTCCATGCTGCGCTTGCAGAACAAGGACTAGCACGCGTGAGTAGACGGCTTGGAGGCTACCGTCAAGGAGCACGACGCCTCGCTTGCTAGCCGGGCCGAAGCCCTCTCCCTTCTCGAGGCCCAGAACAAGGACCAAGAGAAGGAGATAAAACGGCTAGCGGTCAAGGAGAAGGCGTTGGTGGAGGAGTTGATGCAAGTCGGCCACACCGCCAAAGGTGAGTTCTTTCTTCCGTCTTCTTTTCTTTCCGGATCCGGTAGCCGGATTTGACTCCTCTTTTCTGACAGCCTTTTACCCCGGCATAGTCCTGCTGGCCTACAACCGGTTGCAGGAGAACTGGCCGGGAGCGCAGCCGACGGCTCAGGAGCTCGTCGTTCTTCTTGGCGAGGAGGCCGCGAAGCTTCGTCAGGCGGCGCGGGACATCTTCTCCTTTATGTGGCCAGAGGCTCCGGTTTCGGAGACGATGGCGCAGCTAGCGACAAAGGTGGGAGAGGTGACGGCTGCGATGGACCGGCTGCGGGATCTGGCGGCGCGGGGTGGAGCGGAGATGGCCCTGGCACTGATGCTTTCCTGGTACAAGGATGCTCGCGTCGAGAAGATCGACGGGGGCTTCCGCGCCGGAGCCGATCTTGCCGCTATCCGCCAAGCCCATCTGGAGCTTCGCGGGTCCGCCATCAAGATCGTCGACTACGTGGATCCGAACGAGGTGCTCACCGACTCGGAGTCCCCCGACACTCCGGATGCGGAGTCCTCGGTGCCGCCGTCCGCCAGCGTCGGAGCCGGAACGAGCACTGCGGCTCCACCCCCGCCTTCAGCATCTGCCAGCCAGGAGCGTCCCCACGGCAAAGGCCCTGCCGTTTAGCTGTTGCCCCGGGATGCCAGGTGTATTTGTCTTGTTTTTGATTATCGTAAGACTTGTCTGTCTGTACCGGATATCTTTGATGCCGGGTAACTCTTGGGAGCTTCGTCTCCCTTTTTCTTGTTAATATTGAATTCTTGGGTCTTCCTTTATTTGTGTGTTGCGTTTTCCTTTGATATATTTGCCGGCTCACTTCGCCCGGCTGACCTAGCCTGGCTACACACTTTTAGCCGGACGACCTACACCTCCAGTGGGGGCGCGCCAGCGCACCCACTGGGTGTAGCCCCCGAGATTCGGAGTAGCTGGCATAGCCAGGTGCTTCGAATCTTCCTTGTTCTTCCCCGCTCTTCTAACTTTATCCGACTGGCCTCGCCCCAGTCGGCTGCTTTCGTCGGCTGGATGCCTTCAGCCGGGGGAACCAACATTCCAGTGGGGGCACGCGAGCGCACCCACTGGGTGTAGCCCCCGAGATTCGGAGTAGCTGGCGTAGCCAGGTGCTTCGAATCTTTCTTGTCCTTTATTGCTCCCGCCCTTGCCCTCACCTGGGCTCCGAACTGCCGGCTAAACGCCCTTGGTCGGCCAGGAACTACAAGATTCCACTGGGGGCACGCGAGCGCACCCAGTGGGTGTAGCCCCCGAGATTCGGAGCACTTGATGAAGGCAAGGGCTTCGAATCTTCTTTCCTTCTCCTGAATTCCGACTCGAAGTAGTCGGACAAGAACACACATATGCATACACATACGTCTTCATAGGTTAATAGGTTAGTCCGTCAAATCGTAGCTGGAAAACGGCTTATTTTTTCAAAAAACCGCTTGCTCCTTTCGAGGCGCTTAGTCGCTTTCTCATGTGTTCTGTTGTTTTCGTTGCGTCCTTGCCGGACAGCTGGGTTGCGGTCTGCAGCCGGAATCGAAGGGAGCTGACAGTACATTACGCACGGTACTAGCGGCTTAGCGGCTGGATTGGTTTGAGCTAGTTGCGGGGCCGGGACGCCCGATCTGTCACGCTTCCTCCCCGTTTTTCATGTGGGATGCCTCGGGCTTTTGCTCTTGCTAGCCGGACAGCCGGGTTGCGGTCTGTAGCTGAGACGAAGAGTGGGCCTCTGACATCATCGCACACTACTCAGCCGGTTAGTTGGCTTAACAGGCCGGGCCAGCTGGCGAGCCCTCGGGTAGGGGTAGCCGGAGCCGGAAAGATTTTTAATCGGAGAACAGGTACGCACACATTTTCAGAAGGAGCCCCCGAGATTCTCGTGGGAGTCCGCATTTTCATTTATGAGGTTTTCAAGATACATACACTGTTTGGCGACTAGGTGTAAAACGGGCGCAGCAGGGCCGCGTTCCACGGACGTTCGGTCTAATCGTCCGATTTGTCCATCTTGTTCTTGCGCGGCTGCTGCGCATCGATGAGGTAGTAAGAGTCGTTGGGCAGCGCCCGACTGATGATGAAGGGGCCCTCCTAGAGTGGTGATAGCTTGTGCATGCTTGCACCAGCCAGAGAACCTGGTCACCCTCGCGGAATGCGACTGGGCGAATCCGGCTAGAATGGTAGCAGCGTAGTCGCTGCTGGTACAGGGCGGATCTGGACAGGGCCAGCTCGCGGGCCTCCTCCAGGAGATCTACCCCGTCCTCCCGCGCCTCCCTGTTGGCCTGCTCGTCGTAGAGGAGCTTGTGGGGGGAGTCGAATTTGATGTCGGCGGAGAGGACGGCTTCCAATCCGTAGACCAGGAAGAACGACGTGTAGCCGGTTGATCTATTCGGTGTGGTGCGGAGGCTCCACAGCACAGCCGGAAGTTCTTCGATCTAGCATCCGGGTGATCGCTCCAGCGGCTCGATGGGACGTGGTTTGATGCCGACTAGCACCAAGCCGTTTGCTCGTTCGACCTTCCCGTTGGACTGTGGATGTGCAATGGAGGCGAGGTCTAGCCGGATGCCCTTGTTGCTGCAGAACCAGGCGAAGGCCCCCTTGGCAAAGTTCGCGCCGTTGTCGGTGATGATGTTGTTGGGGTAGCCGAAGCGGTTGATGATGTCGGTGAAGAAGGTAACAACCGTCGCCCCGTCCAGCTTCCGGATAGGCTTGGCCTCGACCCACTTTGTGAACTTGTCCACCGCTACCAGCAGGTGGGTCATTCCCGCGCGAGCTCGCTTGAAGGGCCCGACCATGTCGAGGCCCCAAACCGTGAAGGGCCAGGTGATCGGTATGGTCTTGAGCACCGAGGTTGGCATGTGCATGAGCTGCCCGAAGCGTTGGCACCCCTTGCACGCGCGGACCAGCTGCTCGGCATCCTCTAGGGTGGTGGGACAATAGAAGCCGTGGCGAAACGCCTTGGCGACTATTGCCCTTGACGAAGCGTGGTGCCCGCACTCGCCCTGGTGGATGTCCTTGAGCAGCCGGTGGCCTGTGTCTACGTCGACACATCTTTGGAAGATACCGGATACGCTGCGCTTGTATAGCTCGCCGTTTATGATGGTGTATGTATGCACGCGGCGTCGGATTTCTCTGGCCTCCACCTCGTCATCCGGGAGCTCATTGTTGGCGATGTAGTTCATGAAGGGCTGTGCCCAGGATGGCACTTCCCGGATGACGAGGACGCTCCTGTCCTCCGGCTATCGGGTGTCGGTGGGCTGTCCGGGTGGGGTGTCCGGGGCGGCAGCCCCTGAGCTATTGGGCGAGCCGGTAGCCCCCGGGTCCTGCGAACCGGAGGGCACCGCCTGGCTGGAGTTGGCACGAGTTTTCTTCTTTGGTGGCTCCGCCGGCTCTGCCTCCGCTGCCCCGGCTGCCGGGACGCTCCCCGCCCAGATGATGGAATCTGATTTTGGTGACAGGTCAATGGATGGCTTGCGGAGGTGCTCCAGGGAGACCCCTGGCGGGATGGCCTGCCTGGTGGACCCTATCTTGGAGAGCGCGTCGGCTGCCTCGTTGTTGGTGCGGGGGACGTGATGAAATTCACATCCGTCGAAGGAGGAGCTGAGCTTCTGGATGTGGAACCGGTAGAGGGCCATGTTGGCATCTCTGGAGTCCCATTCCCCGGATACCTGTTGTACCACCAAGTCCGAATCGCCGAAGCACAGGATCCGGTTGACGCCGATTTCCTTGGCCAGCCGGAGCCCGTGCGCCAGTGCCTCATATTCGGCTACGTTGTTGGAGGCCTTGAAGTGGATCTGCAACACGTACTCTAGCCGGTCTCCCTTGGGCGAGGTGAGCATGATGCCGGCTCCCAAGCCCCCGAGCATCTTCGACCCATCGAAGTGCATCCTCCAGTGGTCCGAATCCGGAACCGGTGGGAGATACTGGGTCTTGGCCCAGTCGATGAGGAAGTCCGCCATCACCTGTGACTTGATCGTGAGCCGGTGCTCGTACTGGATGGAGTAGGCGGCGAGCTCGATGGCCCATTTGGCGACCCGGCCGGTGGCGTCCTTGTTGCCGATGATTTCCGAAAGGGGTGCAGTGCACACGACCTTGATCGGGTGCTCCTGGAAGTAGTGCTTGAGCTTCTTGCATGCTAGGTACACGCCGTAGCACATCTTTTGGTAGTGGGGGTAGTTCTGCTTGGAGAGGGAGAGAACCTCGCTGAGGTAGTAGACGGGCATCTGAACTTCCTGAGCCTTGCCTTCCTCGGGGCGCTCCACCACCAGGACGACGCTGACGACCCGGCTAGTGGCTGCTATATAGAGCAACATCGGCTCCTTGCTAGCCGGTGTGGCTAGAACCAGCGTTGTGGACAGCATGCGCTTGAGGTCGCGAAACGCGGTGTCGGCCTGCGAAGTCCAGGAGAACTTGTCCGTCTTTTTCATCAGCTGGTACAACGGAAGTGCCTTCTCCCCCAGCCGGCTGACGAAACGACTGAGGGAAGCCAGGCATCCGGTGAACTTCTGGACTCCAAGCAGGTTCTTGGGCGATTGCATCCTTTCGATGGCCGCGATCTTTTCCGGATTTGCCTCGATGCCTCGCTGAGATACGAGGAAACCGAGTAGCTGGCCGGATGGTACTCCGAAGACGCATTTTTCCGGGTTCAGCTTCATCTGGTATTGGCGGAGGTTGCCAAATGTTTCTCGCAGATCCTCGAGGAGGGTGCGCTTTTCCTTGGTCTTGATGACTACGTCATCCACGTAAGCGTGCACGTTTCGGCCTATCTGCGAGTGCAAGCATTTCTGCATACATCGCTGATTGGTGGCGCCTGCGTTTTTTAGGCCGAAAGGCATGGTTACATAGCAGAAAGCCCCATAGGGGGTGATAAATGATGTCTTAATCTGATCAGCCGGGTTTAGCCGGATCTGATTGTATCTAGAATAACAATCTAGAAAAGACAACAAGTCACAGCCGGCCGTGGAATCGATGACCTGATCGATACGGGGCAAGGCGAAGGGGTCTTTCGGGCATGCCTTGTTCAGGCTGGTGTAGTCAATACACATGCGCCAGGTCTTGTTCTTTTTCAACACTAGGACTGGGTTCGCCAACCAGTCTGGGTGGTATACTTCCATAATGAAACCGGCTGCGAGGAGCCGGGTGATCTCGTCACCGATTATCTTTCTCTTCTCTTCTGCGAACCGGCGCAGAGGTTGCTTGACTGGCTTGGCATCCGGGCGCACATGAAGTGAGTGCTCGGCGAACTCCCTCGGCACACCCGGCATGTCTTTGGGAGACCATGCGAAGATGTCCTGATTCTCACGGAGGAAGTCGACGAGCGTGCCTTCCTATTTGCTGTCCAAGCCGGCACCAATTGTGACGAACTTAGTCAGGTCGGAGGGGTCGAGCAAGATCCTCCTCGTCTCCTTTGCCGGCTGGAAAGCTCCTTCTCTAGCCGGTTTGCTGCTGGCCGGAATGTCCTACTGGGCCATGGCCACATTGCGCATGATCACGCGCCTTTCTTCGGCTATGATGAGGGCCTCTGCCAGTTTAGAACCGGCTGAGGCGCACTCCATCGATCGCCTGAAGCAGCCGGCGACGGTGATCACGCCGTGGGGTCCTGGCATCTTCGTCTTGAGGTATGCGTAGTGGGGGACGGCCATGAACTTGGCGAGGGCGGGGCGCCTGAGGAGAGCGTGGTAGGACCTCATCAAATTTACCACCTCGAACCAGATTGGTTCGCGGCGGAAGTTCTCCTCGGTCCCGAAGATGACGTCCAGCTGGATTTTTCCTAGCGGAGCGCAGGCTGGCCCCGGCAGTACGCCGTGGAACGTCGTGGTAGTCGGGTGCAGGTCGCTTTCGCGAATGCCTAGCTTTTCCAGCGAGGACTGGTAGAGGAGGTTGAGGCTGCTGCCTCCGTCGATGAGGACGCGCGAAAATCGGCAGGTGCACGCGTTGGAGACGATGAGGGGGTCGAGCACCATGGCGTAGCCCCCGGGAGTCGGCAGGTGCTCCGGTTGATCTGCCTAGCTCCAGGTGATGGGGGTTTCCGACCAGTTCAGGTACTGGGGGACTGGGGAAACGATGGCGTTGACCTCCTTGGAGCATCGCCTCCGGCTGTGCTTGTCGTCCTGCTCCGTCTCGAAGATGTGGTAGGCGGCGTGCGGCTGGGGGTAGCCGTTGTTGTTGTTGCTGCCGTTGCCGTCGTTACCATCATTACCGGCTCCCCTAGCCGGTGGTGGGGGTCCACCCGGTGGGGGAGGCGGGAGACGGGGCTGGTTGCCCTGGTCCTTTAGCTGGCGAGTCCAGCTGCAGTTCCGGGTGGTGTGCGTAGCCTGTTTGAAGGGACCGCTATGCCACTTGCACGGGCCGTCAATCATCTGGTCGAAGGTAAGCCGGGGCTTCTGCCTTCTTGCGTCGTTAGCCGGTGCGTCGGGCGCACCCTCTACGGCATTGACCTGCCACGCGTGGTAGAGAGGCTTCTGTTGCCTGTCCTAGCGGTCCCTGTGGAACCGGTTGTCGTTGCCGTGGCGTCTGGAGGATCCGGCTTCACCAGCCGGATTGCTCGGACGGTCGCGAGCCAGCTCCGTGGGAGACAGACGGCCTTCCGCGTTTACTCAGAGGGGCTTCTTCATGGCGGCATCTGCCGTGGCGTACTGGTCGGCAATCGTCATGAGCTCCGCCATGGTTTTCGGCTCATCACACAGTAGCCGGTGGCGAAGCATGGTGCCCTCTCGGCATCCCTCGATGAAGAAACCAATGGCCTGGCTCGCCAGGATGCCCTCGCAAGTGTTGCGGAGCTCCGTCCATTTGGCGAGGTACTCGCGGTCGGTCTCGTGGTCGCCTTGGACGCACAAGGCCAGGTAGCGCGGGCGCCCTGGGCGCTTGTACGTGCCGTTGAAGTTGCGGACGAAAACCTTCTCGAAATCAGGCCAAGCGTTGATGCTGTTGGGTGCGAGGCTATTGAGCCAGGTCCTTGCCGACCCGGTTAGCATGAGAGGGACGTAACGCACGGCTGTGCGCTTATTCCCGTGGGCGATGCCGACTGCCGTGGCGTAGTCGGTCAACCAGTCTTCCGGCTTCATGCTGCTGTCGTACTTGGGGGTGTCCCTGGGAAGGGAGAATTTATCCAGAAACGGCTCGTTCCGGATGCAGGGTCCGAAACAAAGCGGTCCGGTAGAATCTTCCTCCTCCGTGACGCGCGCTTGAGCGAGCAGCTCGATGCGGTCGCGGGCATCTGGACAATTCGGGTTGGGCGCGCCCACCCAGCCCGAGAGGCGGGAACCGGCTGGTCTAGGTGCTCCGGCTGGCGGGGGTGGAGGTGGCGGGTTGCTGTTGACCGTCTGTTCCTGGCATGGCTGGCCCCTGTTGCCGAAGCTGCGACGCCTGCTGCGGGCCCTAGCCGGCTGAGGGGAGGATGCCTGCTGCGTGTCACGTGGTGCGCCCCTACTGTTGGTGGGTAGCCTGCTTCCTCTGGAGTAGCTAAGGTCCTCTTGCGTCTGCCGGTTGGCCCCGGCCTGCTCGTCCGTGATGCGGAGGAGCTCCTGGACGCGAGCGTGCTGGCGGGCCCGCTCCTCGCCCTCCAGGCTGGGTAGTTCTTCTACTGCAGCTCGCGCCGCGCGCAAGTTCTTGATGGGCGTGCTGTAGGTGGGCCGTGTAGGGGCGGGCGCGGGATCCGGTTCTCCGTCCTTCTCCATCCTGCCGCCTAGCTCACCGCCTCGACGTCATACCTGGCCGCACCGGCTCGGCTCCACGGTAGCGGGGGTGAGGCCGTGCGCGCGGTCATACTCGCGCCTGGCGATCTCCAGCTGCTTGCGGGCTGCTGCCAGCTCCATGGCCTCCTAGAGGAGGATCTGTCTCTCCATGGTGAAGTTGGCCGCCTTCTCCTCCGGGTTGTCCCCGAGGGTAACCGGCGTCAGGAGCCGATCAATGGCATCCTCGACCGGGTTCCGAGGCTGCGAAGGAGCGGAAGTTCCGACCTCGTCCACGCCTCGGTCCCGCGGCCGGCGGGGCTACGAACTGGATCCGGCCATCATGACCTCCACGCCGCAAGGTGCGGCGGAGGCGGCGCCGCCTGAGCATGGCGGCCCCGTGACAGAGACGATTTCCCTAGGGAAACGCTCCGGGACGGTGGCGACGTAGACGGGGAGATCGCCGAATAGCAGACCGGTGCCGTTTGCCGGGAAGGAAGTTCCGGCAAAGCAGGAGGCATTATCGATGATGCAGTCGAACTTGCCAAGCGTGAGCACCAGGCCGGAGGCCACGCGCTCACCGGCTGAAGTGCAGGGTCCCGTGCGGAACGTGACTCCGGTCGAAGCCATGTGCCCCACGGTGGGCGCCAAAATGTCGTTGTATTGGGAACGGCAGTACCTAAAAAGGTTAGATAGAGGTGTGGGGACTAGCAGGAAAGCTATCGATGGCGTCCGCAGGCGAGATTGGATACGAGCGAGCGTAGCGGGACGCAAGAAGTACCCAGGTTCGGGGCCCTCATGGTGAGGTAAAGCCCCTACTCCTGCCTGATCTGACTAGGTGAAATATACGAGCTACAAGTGCTCCTCGAGCTGTATCCTTTAGCTACTGCCTTAAATGAACTGAGACCAACCCTTTCTACTGAGGCCCTCCCTCTCCTTATATAGGAAGAGAGGCTAGGGTCTCACTGGCTAGTCCGGCTGGCGGGCCCCACAGGCGGGCCCCAGCCGGCTAGTCATCTACAGTACCCGACATGGTATGTCACATCGGTGTATGAGCGGTATGGCTGTCGTAGGCACAGTGGACGCCGTGCGAGCCCGTCGTTAGCACAGGCCACTGTTCCCCCGTCAGCCACGCCAAGTCTTCGGTATGGGCGGGCGGTTGCCCGTCTTGTCGTCGTACAGGGCGTACCGTGCACTGATACGCACGTCGTCCTGTCCCTCTGATTGGATCCGGCTACGTAGTTGTATCCGGCTTCCTCTCCAGGGTCTGGCTACTGGGTGATAGCCGGTCCCTCCTACCCTGTCCGGCTGCATCTGGTCAGCCGGCCGAGACCGACTGTCCTATTTCTTACTCGGGTGGGGTATCCGGGGATCATCCCCCTGACACTCAACAAAGGACAAGGTGACTAGGCAAGCCCCACAAGACAGCTCATAGGAGTACTTTAGATCACATACCTTGTTCCCTGGGCTCCCCTTTATAAGGAGCACCAGGGGTAACGTTACATGGGAGGCCCCCCGGGAGGGCTCCTCTCCCTCTGCTCACTAGGAGCATGGTTCCTTCTTCCTCTGCTCTCTCCATGAGAGGCATAATAGTATAACTCAAGGAGCACCATTGTAGCCACAAGCATGGCAAGATATATGAGATTAGATGTAGGAGTAGAGGTGTTATCTCACTAGGAGAGCCTCGAACCTGGGTATATCGTGTCTCTCTGAGTTCTTATGTATGAGGTCTTCACTTCATCATCCCTCCCCGGATTCCTCCATCGTCCATCGGCCCCAACTTTAGCCTATACTAGGCATCTGCCGTGACACAACCACGACAGTTGGCGCCCACCGTGGGGCAGATAAGTGGCGCTGGTTGGGTTACCATCCGGACGGGAACGTCTTCATCAAGCTCTGCTTCACCATCAATCAAAGGTCTCCGCATCCTCTTCCTCAACATACAGAGAGCAAGGGAGTTGGCAATCAAGCCTCCCTTGTTGAGGTGTCTCAACCTCTTCCTCAACCTCTTCACCAACAGTACAGTAAGTTGTAGCTGACCCTTTGGGTATGAATCAACTAGATAACTCAACCAACATGCACATGAGATACCCTGGATGTCACTCGGGGATTATCACCTAGTTGTTCACCCCAGGGATGAGATAACTCAACCCGGGGACTAGCATGCATGCCTTCTGAGTCACCTAAGGGTAGAAAAAGTAGCTCGGGGACTCGGTGTCTCCGTGCATAGAACAATAACTCAGAAAAGACTTAAGATATGCAATGATCTCGTATGTATCCATTGTTTTGTGTCTTGGACTAAAAAGTAGCTCACCAAGTCATTTATAACTCGGATTTAACTCAACTCACCAAGTTACATAGTAACTAGAGTTATACTCGGATTTGACTCAGTCAGCTGGATTACCTGGTAACTCAGATTTAACTCGGATTGATGTTTTCAGCTTACCAGGTCATCCGTAACTCAGATTGGAGTGTGCATCACCATGCCAGGTTACCTGATAACTCGGATTTTACTTCAGTTTGCCTAATTACAGGTTTCCAGGTTACATGGTAACTCGGATTTTACCTCGGTTTGCCAGGTTACCTGATAACTCGGACTTTACTTCAGTTTGCCTAATTACAGGTTTGCAGGTTACATGGTAACTTAGATTTTACCTCGGTTTTCCTAGTTACATGGTAACTCGGGTTTTACTTCAGTTTGCCTAATTATAGGGTAATTCAGATTTGCTTCAAGTTCCTAGTTACATGGTAACTCGGATTTTACTTCAGTTTGCCTAACTGCAGGGAAAATTCGGATTTGCTTCAATTTCCTAATTGAAGTGTAACTCGAATTTCATTTCAGCTTGCCAAGTTATTTAGTAACTCGGATTTTAACTCAGCTTACCAGGTTATGTTATACCTCAAATCAATTTGTTCCATGTCTTGGATGGCAATGAGCCAGCATATCAATAACTCATCATATTCAATCTCGGATCCATATCTATGGAAGTATGCTATCGTATCATAAAGTCGTATCAATAACTCCTCATACTCAATCTCAGATCAGTATCTCGGATCAATATATATGGAAGTATGCCATCATATCATAAAGTCATGTCATAACACAAAATCATATCTCGGCTCAATGTATCGAATCAAAATCTAGGGCAGTTTGCCAGCATATCATAAGACCATATCATACCTCAACTAAATGACTCGGATCTAAGACTTATGTCAGATTCGAGTCAAGCAACTCAAACTTCCATCGTGTAACTCGGATTTGAGTCATGTAATTCGGATTTGAGTCAAGTAACTCGGATTTTGAATCAAGTAACTCAAAACTGAGACTCATATCAATTTTGAGTCATATAACTCAGCAATTATATCTTAGATGGGATAACTCGGATTACAATTCATAAGGCCAGAGCCGAATCAGGCCAGAAGCCAAAGGACTTACCCAAAAGGGTTAAGGCCAGAGCCGAATCAGGCCAGAAGCCAAAAGACTTACCCAAATGGGTTAAGGCCAGAGCCGAATCAGGCCAGAGCCGAATCAGGCCAGAAGCCAAAAGACTTACCCAAAAGGGTTAAGGCCAGAGCCAAATTTGGCCAGAAGCCAAAAGACTTACCCAAATGGGTTAAGGCCAGAGCCGAATCAGTCCAGAAGCCAAAAGACTTACTCAAAAGGATTAAGGCCAGAGACGAATCAGGCCAGAAGCCAAAATACTTACCTAAAAGGGTTAAGGCCAGAGCCGAATCAGGCCAGAAGCCAAAAGACTTACCCAAAAGGGTTAAGGACAGAGCCAAATTCAGCCAGAATCCAAAAGACTTACCCAAATGGGTTAAGGCCAGAGCCGAATCAGGCCAGAAGCCAAAAGACTAACCCAAAAGGGGTTAAGGCCAGAGCCGAATCAGGCCAGAAGCCAAAAGAGTTACCCAAAAGGGGTTAAGGCCAGAGCCGAATCAGTGCAGAAGCCAAAAGAGTTACCCAAAAGGGGTTAAGGCCAGAGCCGAATCAGGCCAGAAGCCAAAAGAGTTACCCAAAAGGGGTTAAGGCTAGAGCCGAATCAGGCCAGAAGCCAAAAGAGTTACCCAAAAGGGGTTAAGGCCAGAGCCGAATCACGCCAGAAGCCAAAAGAGTTACCCAAAAGGGGTTAAGGCCAGAGCCGAATCAGGCCAGAAGCCAAAAGAGTTACCCAAAAGGGGTTAAGGCTAGAGCCGAATCAGACCAGAAGCCAAAAGAGTTACCTAAATGGGTTAAGGCCAGAGCCAAATTCGGCCAGAAGCCAAAGGAGTTAACCCAAATGGGTTGTGGCCAGAGCCGAATCAGGCCAGAAGCCGAAAGACTTACCCAAATGGGTTAAGACCAGAGCCAAAGCAGGCCAGAAGTCAAAAAACCTACCCAAAGAGGGTCGGAGGATAAATGTCCATGAGGCTATATGACGATCTGAGTCAATCCTTGCCAAGGATATATTGAAATGGAGAAAAAGAATTATAGGTCACAGAAAACTCTGGAGAAACTTCTTTTAAAGCCTATGCATGATTCTACGAATCCCACATAGACTCGGGGACTAATGTTGGGGGTGTAACCCTAGGTACCCCAGAGTTGATGTGTTGCATGACTCAAATAGAGCAATGAGGAGCATGACCAAAGATATATATGGTGGGGAAAGGCATAAAATGAATAAAATAAGCCATAAAAGGAGAAAGGAACAAAGAAGAAGAGAAATGGGCAGCAGCTGGATCGACCTATGGCTAATTCGGCCCGTCCCCTGGCCTGAATCAGAGCTTGACCCGGCGTCGGCCCAACTCACACGTCAGCCCACCGTGGGCCTCCTCCCGCCGAACCATCTCATCGAACGGATCAGGCTCACCACCATGCGTTCATTCTCCCCCGGGTGGGCCGGTAGGAGCAATCCGGCCCACCACGGGGCTTCTCCGCTGCGACTACTTCCCCGGCGCCCGCTTCCCGCCTCGATAATACATCACCGACCAAACTTCCTCGCCTGCCACGTCTCCCGGGTGGGCCGGAGTAAGGGTGATTCGGCCCACCACGGTCTTACTTCCTCGGCGCCTGCTTCCTGCCTTGAAGATACGTCGCCACCTCTCCCCCGGGTGGGCCGAGATGGAGAAGACTCGGCCCACCACGGGTCAACTTTGCTGGCATCCCGCCTGGGCCGGATTGGTGGTAACCTGGCTGGACTTCAGCAAGAAACCCCGGCTGGGCCCTCACAACAAGTACTACCTAGGACGAATCATGTGGTAATCCGGCTGGGCTTGGAATGATCCAGCTGGGGTACTGTTCATAGCCCAGATGGGCCCCATTTTACCCCCAGGCCGGATTATTTCCACCCATGTCCGAATTTCACTTCCTCGGGCCAAGTTACTTCATCCCGGACGTCATGTCTCTCGTACCTGGACCCACCAGCAACCTCTACATCGACACGCTACCAAGTCAAGTCAAGGCTACATCAGGTGCCAGTCTTGGGACGCCCCTGGCTCAAACTGGCCCCATTTGGTCCAAGATGCTAAGGAATATGCTAGGCATCTTGGGAGATGCTAGGGAATATGCCAAGCATCTCCTAAAGATGCTAAGGAATATGTCGAAGGGATAAGACCGATGACTCAACAAAGGACAAGGTGACTAGGCAAGCCCCACAAGACAGCTCATAGGAGTACTTTAGATGACATACCTTGTTCCCTGGGCTCCCCTTTATAAGGAGCACCAGGAGTAACGTGACATGGGAGTCCCCCGGGAGGGATCCTCTCCCTCTACTCACTAGGAGCATGGTTCCTTCTTCCTCTACTCTCTCCATGAGAGGCATAAGAGTACAGCTCAAGGAGCACCATTGTAGCCACAAGCATGGCAAGATATATGAGATTAGATGCCGGAGTAGAGGTGTTATCTCACTAGGAGAGCCTCGAACCTGGGTATATCGTGTCTCTCTGGGTTCTTCCGTATGAGGTCTTCACTTCATCATCCCTCCCCGGATTCCTCCATCATCCATCGGCCCCAACTTTAGCCTATACCAGGCATCTGCCGTGACACCACCATGAGAGATTAACATCCCACCTTAGTGAACACTCTTAACTTGTGGTTAGAGCTAAACAAAAAACTTGATCACTCTAGATGGGAATACTTGGTGAAAATGCTTATGAAAACCTTGGAATGATGAGTCATTCTATTGCGATGTTTTAACATGTCTTGAGAAACACAAATGGTTTATGATGATGAAAATGTTGAGGCATGAGCCTTATCCCTTTATAAAAACTGATGGTTGGGTTCGGATGCGATACCATTCTAATTTTACCGTACAACCACAATACCTGAATTGGGTAAGGCTTAGCCGGAAATTTATATGCATTAGTATGGGTTCCCTCGCGGGAGAGGTTTGAGTTGAGGCTACCTCTGAATGTTGTCCACCTATGTAGTGCCCAGGATGGCAAATGGCCATGGCTGGGAGGCCAAGCTCATAGGAGAGGTGCTTATACTAGAGTGTGTAAAGGAAAGGTTATGATTGATTATCCGCATACTAAGTATGATGATTCAGGGTTATCCCTGATGGATAGACCAAGTCAGAGTAGTCTGTGAATACATCGAAGTATTCCCAGATAAATTACCCAGTATGCCCCCAGATCGGGATATTGAGTTCATTATTGAACTAATTCCTGGAACCAGACCCACAGCTCAGAGACCCTATAGCATGAACCCATCAGAGTTAGTGGAGCAAAAGAAGCAACTGGATGCTATGTTGGCGAAAGGTTTGATTCAACCAAGCGCATCGCCATGGAGATCGCCCATGTTGTTCGTCAACAAGAAAGATGGAGGCAACCGTTTGTGCACAGATTACCGGAAGCTGAATGATGTCACCATCCAGAACAAGTACCCACTGCCCAAGATAGAGGATCTGTTTGATCAGTTGACTGGTGCCAGAGTGTTCTCTAAGATTGATCTTAGGACTGGTTATCATCAACTCAAGATTCGTGCAACGAATATTCCAAAGACCGCCTTTACCACCCGATATGGATTATATGAGTATACGGTCATGTATTTTGGATTAACCAATGCTCCCGCTTATTTCATGAATCTCGTGAATAAGATCTTTATGAGCTTTCTAGATAAGTTTGTCGTGGTGTTTATCGATGATATTCTTATCCACTCCAAGTCAGAAGAAGACCATGAGCAACATCTGAGAATCATCCTTGAAACCCTTAGAGAGCATCAGTTGTATGCCAAGTTCAGCAAATGTGAGTTTTAGCTAAAAGAAGTAGGATTCCTCGGACATATTGTGTCGGCAAGAGGAGTCGCTGTTGATCCCACCAAGATCAAAGATGTTAAAGAATGGGAAGCCCCAACCACTCAAACCCAAGTCCGTGCATTTCTCGGATTAGCGGGATATTACCGCAAGTTCGTAGAAGGATTTTCGAGCATCGCAAGACCCATGACCCAATTGTTGAAGAAGGACAAGAAGTTTGAATGAACCAACAAATGTGTAGCAAGTTTCCAAGAGCTCAAGAAGAGATTGATTTCATCCCCAATGTTGATTATGCCAGATATCAAGAAGTCGTTTGATGTGTATTGTGATGCATCCAAGATTGGTCTCGGGTGTGTGTTGATGCAAGAAGGCAAAGTCATAGCATATTTGTCAAGACAACTAAAGCAACATGAGCAAAACTACCCTACCCATGATCTTGAACTAGCAACTGTAGTTTTAGCCTTGAAGACATGGC
Source organism: Avena sativa (assembly GCA_916181665.1). Classification (NCBI taxonomy): domain Eukaryota; kingdom Viridiplantae; phylum Streptophyta; class Magnoliopsida; order Poales; family Poaceae; genus Avena; species Avena sativa. The sequence goes on from OV702290.1 coordinate 37,179,926, forward strand.
GAAATTACCTTATGGGTAATCACTGTGAGATTTACTCAGATCACAAGAGCTTGAATTATATTTTCACTCAGAAGGAGCTGAATATGAGGCAAAGGAGATGGATAGAGTTAATCAAGGATTATGACCTTGACATTCACTATCACTCCGGCAAAGCCAATGTGGCAGCGGATGCTCTTAGCCGATTACCGTGTAGATTAAACACCATGATCAAAGAAACCCAGCCAAGTTTGCATGAAGAATTGGAGCAGTTTAGAACTGAGCTAGTTAGCAAAGGATTTTTAGCTAGCATTGAACTGCAACCCACTTTGATCAGTCAGATCAAGGAAGCCCAGAAGGGAAATGCAAGTATCGACGGAATCAAGCGTCGTATTGGTACCGGAAAGGTACCTGGATTCACCGAAGACGAAGAAGGAGTTCTGTGGTACAAAGGACGTATCTGTGCGCCAGCAGATTCGGAGCTGAAGCAAGTTATCATGCAAGAAGCCCATGATACTCTTTATTCTATCCACCCCGGAGGAATAAAGATGTATCAGGATTTGAAGGAGCAATTTTGGTGGCAAAATATGAAGAGAGAAATCGGAAGCTACATCACTAAGTGTGATATCTGTCAGAGAGTCAAAGCGGAACATCAGAGACCCGCAGGACTATTACAACCATTGCAGATTCTGGAATGGAAATGGGATTCCATCAGAATGGACTTTATCACCGGTTTGCCTACTTCTAGTAGGGGAAATGACTCTATCTGGGTCATCGTTGACAGACTGTCCAAGGTAACCCATTTTATACCTGTCAAGACAACCTACCAGAGTTCGAAGCTAGCAGAGTTGTACATCGCTAGAATTGTCAGTTTGCATGGAACCCCCAAGACCATAGTATCGGATCGAGGAACCCAATTTACCTCGGGATTTTGGCAGAAAGTCCAAGAAGGATTAAGAACCAAGTTGAATTTCAGCATAGCATATCACCCGCAGACCGATGGACAGACTGAAAGAGTCAACCAAATCCTAGAATATATGTTGAGAGCTTGTGTGCTAGAGTATTGATCAAAATGGGAAGACTGTCTGCCTTTCGCAGAATTCTCATACAACAACAGTTATCAAGCCAGTTTGCAAATGACTCCATTTGAGTTCTTATATGGAAGAAAGTGTCGTACCCCCTTGAATTGGTCACAAGTAGGAGAGAGTCAGATTTTTGGACCCGACATCCTACGAGAAGCCGAAGAGAAGGTTCACAAAGTCCGTGAGCACCTCAAGACCGCCGAATCCATATAGAAGAGTTATGCCGACAAGAGACGTAGAGACCTGACCTTCAATGTCGGAGATTTTGTGTATCTCAAGGTTTCACCGTTGAAGGGAACGCGACGTTTTAGTCTGAAAGGAAAGTTAGCCCCCAGATATATTGGACCCTTCAAGGTTCTGAATCATTGAGGAGAAGTATCGTATCAAGTGGAACTGCCAGAGGAGATGTCTGATGTCTACGCACTTTTATTCCTGTAGATAGTTGTTGGGCCTCCAAGTGCAGAGGTTTGTAGAACAGCAGCAAGTTTTCCCTTAAGTGGATCACCCAAGGTTTATCGAACTCAGGGAGGAAGTGGTCAAAGGTATCCCCTCTCAAGCAACCCTACAATCAAGATACAAGAAGTCTCTTGTGTCCCCAACACACCCAATACACTTGTCAGGTGTATAGGTGCACTAGTTCGGCGAAGAGATAGTGATATACAAGTGGTATGGATAATTATAAGTGGTAACGGTGCTAGAAAATAACTTGATGGCGTGGAAGAGACTAAAGGCAAACTAAAATAAAGATGGAAGCAAGAAAACATGTAATGTATCTAATAGCAAATGGTGTTTCAGTGGTTAGAAACAAGGCCTAGGGATCATACTTTCACTAGTGAACACTCTCATATAAATATATTCTTCTTTATGATACTATTCTCCGGTTGATCACTCTAATCGATGGTAGGGATATAATAGCACACCTCAAAGTTCATCTTTCCCATCTAGAAAACCCCACACTGTCACCTTGAGCACTAGATGGTTCCAACAAACACCATAATTTCATATAGACATCCAACTCCAAATATAACTTATAACAAGTATTTGTAATCTCTAGCCTAAGTGCCACCATGGTGTGCACACTATCACTTTCACACACATGGGGAGAGCAGAGATCTATTAAAGCACTTGAGTAGCAAGGTAGATCTATAGATTACAAGCTCATGATCACAATATGATCATGCATACAGAGAGATGAACACATAGCTACCGGTAGAACCGTTAGCTTCGAGGAAGAACTACTCCCTCCTCATCATGGGAATCAGCAACGGTGATGGAGATGGTGGTGGAGATCGATGGAGATGGCTCCGGGGGCACTTCCCCGTCCCGGCAGGGTGCCGGAACAGAGACTTTCTGTCCCCCGAATCTCCCTTCGGTGGCGGCGGCGCTACGGAACTTTTCGTGGCTGGAGGCTTGACTCTTTAGGGTTTATGCCTTGGGAGGCTTCTTATAGGCCAGAGGGTAAGGTCGGTGGGCGGCCAGGGGGCCCACACCATGCCTTGGCGCGGCCTGGGGGGACCCGCGCCATGGGGTGGTGTGGCCACCCTGTGGCCCCTCTCCGACTCTCCTTCTGGCTCCGTGAGTCTTCTAGGAAAATATCAACTTTGGCTTTTGTCCGGTCCAATTCCGAGAATATTGATTTTCTGACTTTCCTGGAACCAAAAACAGCAGAAAACAGGCAACTGGCACTGTGGCACTTGTTAATAGGTTAGTCCCAGAAATCATATGAAAAGTACTCCAAAGTGTGGACAAAACATAAGAAAGTAGATAAAACCAAGCATGGAACATCAAAAATTATAGATACATTTGCAATGTATCAACATCCCCAAGCTTAACTCCTGCTTGTCCTCGAGTAGGTAATTGATAAAAAGAAAGAATAATTTTTGAGGTGACATGCACCATCATACACTTGATCAAAGTATTTTAAATCATTGAAAGCTGGGATCATAATACCTCAACATAGCATGAAAGACAAAGTTCTAGCAATAAGACAAAGCAACTATGTTGCAACATGAAAAGGCACAAACAAAAGATTCATGTATAATAATGCTTTGCAAGACGTTTGTTTGTTTTACATAAAGAAAACATAGCATAGTGGCATTCAGCTTGTAACTCACAGAGTAGCAAATATAGATGCATATGACACCTTCGAAGTTCATAAGAGTGACTAGATACAAATAGTTTAAAACAAGCAATATCAAAGCTATGCATCAATGAACAAGTCTTGGGACAATGCACATACAACTAAGAATGGCCACTATGCTCTCAAAGTAGGTGCATAAAGGTAGAAGGTGGAGACTCAATATAATGGTGGAAGAAAGGCCTTCATAGAAGGAAGCAGAGATTCAAGTTTCATAAAGAGCTTCAAAAAATTATGGTACTTGTAGCTTTCAGCTCTCATTGCCCCTATCATAAGCATCTTTAAGGTGATTAAGGTTAAAGTGAACAAACTATGGTGTACATGCTTGACGAAGTATAAGTTAGAAATCTCATGTCCCTTGTATACGAGGGCCGCTCCTCATGCTACTCAAGTTTAGTCACCGGTAAGTTATTGTCATTGTAAGTACATATGTATCATAAAGAACCGCCAACGGGTACCCCTTGCCCGATGATACGGAAGAATCCCCATATCAAAATGACAAGGCAAGCAGACAACGAGCATCTCAGCAATCTTCTTATTTACCATGGGAATATGGTGCTTTTTTATCTCTTTCCTCTTTTCATACTCTCTTTTTTTCTCAATATAGGACTCTTTTTTATAAGAAGAATGCTTCATAGACAGGTCATTATGGTTACACTGTAGGTTTGCACCATGTCAGCATGGATTAGACCAGCGGCCCAGGCGTTTCTCTAACACATATACATAACTCCATGGACTTACAAGATCCCCTTTCATTTCACACCGACGACATCCATATACAAAAGAGCATGATATCAACTAGGTACAAGTACCAAGTGCAATGTTGAAAGCGTTCCCCATGAAAGCATGGTTCTGCTAATCCCCAACAAATAAGTGCAAGCATATACAACATAGAAGACACAATGGTTCAAGTTTATTAAGGGCAAGAAAAGTAAAGTGTGCCATCAAGTTCATGAGAGCTTTAATCACTAGTTTTCTCATAACAAGTTTAATTTGGAAGGTAGACAAAAACATGAATATACTTGGAATAGAATATGCTAGTAGGTAGGTATGGTGGACTCTTTGGAATAACATGGTTTAGGGAGTTGGATGCATGAGTGGAACTCATACTTGGTTACAGAGGCTAGCAAAAAACTGGGAGTGACTAACTAAGAGAGCAGTAATGGCCATAATCATGAGAAGCGACAAAACATCATTGATCAAAGCATAAAGTGATATTACAAGTTGGAAACTAAAGGATCATCAAGGCTATGGTGACTTGGGATAGTCATAACATGGTGTGAGCATGCGCCAAGTCAACCCAAATAAAGCATCAAAGGAGAATACCACTATACTATGCTTTAATATGCTAAAACAACGCATGATTCTTCCAAGGCACACTAAGCAATCTCAATTGTTTATAACAAGTCATGCTACAACAAAGAATACTAAGCATAAAGCCAAAACAATATCAAGCATGGCACGACAAAGCATAGGCCACAGTCAAAAACAAGCTCTCTTTAACACTTAAGCATGAACTTTCCTACTCTTTTCCAAACCAAACCAAACTATTTGAAAACCGATGTATGAAAGAGGGGGTCCAACCAATTTATTCAGAAAACTAAGAAAACCAAGCAAATGAAAAACCAAAATGAAAATGAAAAAGAAGACGCTCCAAGAACAACACAGCTGTGCATGAAACAATAAAAAATGAAGCGTTTGGAAGAACCTGAGATTTTTATTGATGAAGAAGGGGATGCCTTGGGCATCCCCAAGATTTGATGCTTCTATTTCTTGAATATTTCTTGGGGTGACACTCGTGGCATCCCCAAGCTTGAGCTTTAGTCCATCCTTCATCTCATTACTCATTCCTTCCATACACATGAATTTTTTCCTTCATACAAAACTTCACACAATCTTTATTAGCAACAGTAGTGCACTAAAGATAATAAGTCTTTGGGTTCAGTTCTAACACCAATAAGCTTCCATTAAAACACTAGCTACTGTAGCACTTCCCTCAAAAAGCTCAATTACCCAAAAGAACTCAAAAAGGAACCAACAAGAAGCAAATGCAAATAATGGCAGAAATCTGTCAAAACAGACCAGCAGGTAAAGACATTTTTTTTGAAGACCTTCTGTTGCTCAAATCAAATAGTGTGGAACTAACGAAAGTTAGATAACAACCTGGGTCAGAAGCACAAAAATTCACGCCTCAAAACAAGGTACAGAGATTTTACACGAATTTTTACGGTGAAGCACAGAAATCTGTTTCGGGACAGCAACTTTTCCAATCATTACTTCTCTCTCATTAGAGGTTATTCTTGGCACAAAAAGCAAATAAAAAGGATAAGAAGGGGTTATTACAGAGGTAATAACTTCCAAGACTCAACTAAAACTTTTGGGTTATCTCCCAATAAGTACTTTTCTTTAACGCCTTTAAGTTAGGCATGATAGTTTGAGAAGATGCTCACATAAGAAATATGAATTGAAGTAAAAGAGAGCATCAAGAAGCAAATTCAAAACACATTTAAGTCTAACCCACTTCCTATGCATAGGAATCTTGTAAAGAAACAAGTCATGAAAGCACAAAGCAACAAGCATAGTAAAGCAAAGCAAGTGCAACTTCAAGACTTTCAACATAAAGAGGGGAAACTTAATATTGTTGAGATACATAAAATCATGTTTTCCTCTCTCATAATAACTTTCAGTAGCATCATGAATAAAATTAACAATATAACTATCACATAAAACATTCTTATCATTAGCCACATGCATATAATAATTATTACTATCCACATAAGCATTGTCATTCTTATTAATCGTACTGGGAGCAAATTCAACAAAATAGCTATCGTTATTATTCTCATCACCATAATCATCAAATATAGGAGGCATATTGTATTAATAATTAATTTTCTCCTCAATAGTAGGTGGACTGAAAATATCATCTTGATCATTGTAATCATCATATATTGGAGGTTTGGTATCATCATAAGCAATAGAATAGCTATCTTCCAAAGTTAGGGAACTAAAAAGATCATTTTCATAAAGATTAGCTTCCCCAAGCATAGACTTTTCCATAGCATTAGCAATAATGGTGTTCAAAGAATTCATACTAATAACATTGTTATTAGCACACAAATAAAGTTCCATAGGTTTTTAATTTCCTCTTCAAATACTTCATGTCCTAACTCAAGATAAATGCTATAAAGCTCTCTAATTTTGTTGTTGTTTTCCATTAAGCCTAACTAGTGAAAACAAAAAGACAAAATTGCAGAATCTAAAGGAAATAACTTCGAGCACTCACATCGGAGGATGTGAGTACCTTTTACCTTACCTCCCCGGCAACGGCGCCAGAAAGTAGGCGTTTGCCGTGGGAGGTTCTTCTTTTTTAATCCTCTGATGTGAATACCTTTTACCTTACCTCCCCGGCAACGGCACCAGAAAATAGCTTGATGTCTATGCACTTCTATTCTTGTAGACAGTTGTTGGGCCTCCAAGTGTAGAGGTTTGTAGAACAGCAGCAAGTTTTCCCTTAAGTGGATCACCCAAGGTTTATCGAACTCAGGGAGGAAGTGGTCAAAGGTATCCCCTCTCAAGCAACCATGCAATCAAGATACAAGAAGTCTCTTGTGTCCCCAACACACCCAATACACTTGCCAGGTGTATAGGTGCACTAGTTCATCGAAGAGATAGTGAAATACAAGTGGTATGGATAATTATAAGTGGTAACGGTGCTAGAAAATAACTTGATGGCATGGAAGAGACTAAAGGCAAACTGAAATAAAGATGGAAGCAAGCAAACATGTAATGGATCTAATAGCAAACGGTGTTTCAGTGGTTGGAAACAAGGCCTAGGGATCATACTTTCACTAGTGAACACTCTCATATAAATATATTCTTCTTTATGATACTACTCTTAACTACTCTCCGGTTGGACACTCTAATTGATGGTAGGGCTATAACAACACACCTCAAAGTTCATCTTTCCCATCTAGAAAACCCCACACTGTCACCTTAAGCACTAGATGGTTCCAACAAACACCACAATTTCATAAAGACATCCAACTCCAAATATAACTTATAACAAGTATTTGTAATCTCTAGCCTAAGTGCCACCATGGTGTGCACGCTATCACTTTCACACACATGCGGAGAGCAGAGATCTATTAAAGCACTTGAGTAGCAAGGTAGATCTATAGATTACAAGCTCATGATCACAATATGATCATGCATAGAGATAGATGAACACATAGCTACCGGTAGAACCCTTAGCCTCGAGGAAGAACTACTCCCTCCTCATCATGGGAATCAGCAACGGTGATGGAGATGGTGGTGGAAATCGATGGAGATGGCTCCGGTGGCACTTCCCTGTCCCGGCAGGGTGACGGAACAGAGACTTTCTATCCCCCGAATCTCCCCTTCGGTAGGGGCAGCGTGTGGAACTTTTCGTGGCTGGAGGCTTGACTCTTTAGGGTTTATGCCTCGGGAGGCTTCTTATAGGCCAGAGGGCAATGTCGGTGGGCGGCCAGGGGGCCCACACCATGCCCTGGCGCGGCCTAGGGGGACCCGCACCATGGGGTGGTGTGGCCACCCTGTGGCCCCTCTTCGACTCTCCTTCTGGCTCCATGAGTCTTCCGGGAAAATATCAACTTTGGCTTTTGTCTGGTCCAATTCCGAGAATATTGATTTTCTGACTATCCTGGAACCAACAACAGTAGAAAACAGGCAATTGGCACTGTGGCACTTGTTAATAGGTTAGTCCAAGAAATCATATGAAAAGTACTCCAAAGTGTGGACAAAACATAAGAAAGTAGATAAAACCAAGCATGGAACATCAAAAATTATAGATACATTTGCAATGTATCAATGTCTGCCATCCATAAAGTGTTCCATATCTCGTTACTTCGCAAATGCTTAGAAGTGCCAGAGAAGACCGAAGTGTTCAAGAACATCGATCACCAAGCCGTTGATATCAACAAGGATCTGACGTATCGTGAAGTGCCCATCCGTATCTTGGAAGAAGCTTACAGAACCACTAGGACCCAGAGTATCAAGTTTCTGAAGATCCAATGGAGCAATCATAACGAAGAGGAAGCCACATGGGAGTGAGAAGATTACATTAGGACTGAGTTTCCAGATCTCTTTACTTCCTAGTTTCTTTCTGAAATCTCGGGACATGATTTTTTTAGGGGGGAACGTTTGTAACATCCCAAAACTTTAATAAAAGTTATCAAGATCCAAATCACCCAATTTAGGGTTAACAAAAACTTTTTATCTTTAAAATAATTAGGAATGCATATGTGTGATTGCATTAATATAGAATTGTTTGTAAATTCCATGTTTGATTGTTCTAATGGTTGTAAAATGATTCAAAGGTGAATGCCACATCATCTAGATCATTTAAAAACAAAATCCAAAGAAAAAGAAATCAAATAAGAATAAAAAGACCAAATGGTCATTTTGACCATTTTAATCCACTAGGCCACTTTAGGTGTTCCTAGAAGTCAAATTCAAACAGAAACATTCTCAACTCTTTTCACCCCTTGATAGTACAAGTAAATATCTACCAAGGCCCACTTTGAAATCTTACAAAAACATTTACATTGGAAAATCGAATCCATTACATATGCATAGATCCCACTTTTTCAAAAACCACTCAAATGAGTTCACCTTAAATCCCAAGCAACCATAGACTACCAAGAAGGAGATCAAGTCACACACAAAAAATCTTTTCAAAATTAAAAAGTTAATTTCTTGCGGCCATTTTGTCGCACACTTGGCAGGAAAAAATAATCTGCCTAACTAATACTATTGATTAATCAAAGCTTTGTCCCCCATTGACCCTCTCATCTCTCCTCTGTCCCCCTAGCATCTAACCCAGCCCCAGACAACACCCCCTTCGCCGCTAGCAGTAGTGACGTGCCACCCCGAGGCCATGCTCATCGGTCGAGCATGGACAGCTCGTAGGAGACCACCCAACCCCCTTCCGCTGTGCCTGGGAGGTAGGCGTGATCACACCACCGCCCATTGTCCCTTTCCCGAGCAATGCCAGGCACTAGCCCATCGCAGAATGCCCGCGCCCTCCGCCTCTGCACCGTGCATGGACCATGCCAGTGCGCCGCACCCTACAGCCTCGCACAGAGCCCTCCTTGCCCTCAGCTCGCACGCGCGCACCTTCCTTAAGACCAGCACGCCCCTAGACATCCCTGCTCGCTGCCGTTTGACCCGCAGCCACTTCACGCCGCGTCGAACGCCGCCTCTGCCATGCTGAGCGTCGACCGTTCCCGACCACATACCACTGCCCCTAGACGCGCCATTACGCCGTAGAGGATCGCCAGCAGACCGCGCATCGATCGCTGCTCGCAGCCATGCCTCTAGCGACCCGTAGCCATGTCACCACCATCACCGGACCATGCCGCTCTGCCCCTTCATCGAACCTATAAAAGGAGGCCTCCACCACCCCAATTCTACACACCACTCACCTCCCCTCTCACCACTAAGTCCTCCCCACTTCTCCTCGGAGCAAGGCGAGCAGCCGTTGGCCGGAATTTCGCCGGAGCTGGCCGCCGCTGGAGGAGAAGTGCCCCGTTGATTGCGACCACCCCATGAGCCGCCACGACCACGCCTGTGACCGCCGTTGTCCACCAGCTCGATTGCCCCCATCACCATGTTAGCTGGAGCCCCGGTAAGCCCCCAATCGACCCCCACCAAGCCACTAGGGTTCATTCTCGATGGCAACCTATTAGTCATCGACGATGAACCACGATCATTGATCTCTGTTCTAATCACACGGCCCATATTGCCCCGTACCGCTTCGCGTTAGAGTCAGCCGCTAACATGCGGGACGCCCTTGTCAGTTGCCCTCTACGCCGCGGAGCGCCACTAGGCCAGCCCGTTTAGTTTCCTGCGCTAGCCCACGAATTCAGATAGATATTTTTCTATTTACATTTAAACTAGATTCTGTCCACTGGTTTGAAAATCAATTCAGGAAGATTTACTTAACCAAACTGAATGATTCAATTTTTTTAGAAAGATAATTAAAATCTATATCCAAGCCTGTTGGATTTAAATCAATTGGAGTTAGGATCACATATAGCAAAAATAACAAGACATAGACTTTTCTACATTCAAACATTTTTCAAAAATCAAGCATAATAGATTTTGAGTTGATTCCAACTCTCAAAAATAAGATTTGATAATATCTATCTAAATATATAATAATATTTAGGTTTGCATGCAGTGACTTTGGACTAGTACCAAAATAATGCTTTATAGGCATTTCTAGTCACTTTAAATCATTTAAATAATATACTTAAACTTTATAAAATGTGACCAACACCTTAAATCACATTCTCAAGTATTAGAATATGTGGTGATGACCTGTGTCCACATGATCCCATATTTTAATTGGAGAATATTAAATCTTAATTATTTTCAATGAGTAGAAATTACTTTTCTCAAATAAAATAAATGAAACTAGTTTATTAAATCTTGTGGTGTTTGTGATGATTCTAGATCATCAAGTGTGTGCATTAGTGTACTAAATAGACTAGTTAAGTATTGTTTGGTGATTGTGTATTCCGTATGTATTTATAGACGATAGTACCGACCAAGTCTACAAAGAGGAGGAGTTCTACCCCGAAGAAGACTAGGAGAATTTCAACCACTGCACCAACCACGGCAAGCCATCATTCAAAATGCAAGCTAACCCTTGCAAGCAAGATAACCTAAGCAAAATTCCTTAAGCATGCTTTGGTTACACCCTTTTTGATTTATACCCATCCCAAGTTTTACTTACAAGTTCTACTTTTGCTTTATCAAAGTTTCTTTACTTCTAGTAATATTTTGTGAGATTTTAGAAAGTAGTTTAGATAGAATAAAGAGCATAAAACTTGGCATATACTAGATGTCATTCTATGGCATGAGATTGAGATTAGGATCCCACCTTAGTGAACACTCTTAACTTATGGTTAGAGCTAAACCAAAAACTTGATCACTCTAGATGGGAATACTTGGTTAAAATGCTTATGAAAACCTTGGAATGATGAGTAATTCTATTGTGATGTTTTGACATGTGTTGAGAAACACAAATGGTTTATGATGATGAGAATGTTGAGGCATGAGCCTTAGCCCTTTATAAAAACTGATGGTAGGGTTCGGATGCGATACCATTCCAATTTTACCGTACAACCACAATACCTGAATTGGGTAAGGCTTAGCCGGAAGTTTATATGCATTAGTATGGGTTCCCTCGCGGGAGAGGTTTGAGCTGAGGCTACCTCTAAATGTTGTCCATCTATGTAGTGCCCAGGATGGTAGATGGCCATGGTTGGGAGGCCAAGCTCATAGGAGAGGTGCTTATACTACAGTGTGTACAGGAAAGGTTATGATTGATTATCCGCATACTAAGTATGATGATTCAGGGTTATCCCTGATGGATGTATCGAATGTTGTGGTGAAAGTGTACCACCTCTATAGAGTGTCAAACTATTCAAATAGCCGCGTCCGCGGTCATGGACAGTTGGACTGGCCATACTGTTCCGTTGTCAGATGTTTTCAAAATGACTTATGAATGAAATTGTGACATGACTTGACCACAACCAGGTTGTGACTATGAAAACTAAGTTCCCATTTAGATGATTTAGAACTTTATTTTATCTTTCTTTGTTTCTAAACTCAGGTTAGGTTTCAAACTTAACTTTACAAATAAACTTAGAATTTTGCATTCCTACTAGAAATACCTTACTTGTTAGTGATAGTTTGTGAGTACTTAAAAAATACTCATGGCTTTGTCCCTAGCTATTCCTGTGGCTAGAATATGAAGAGGTCTATCTGGAAGAAGGACAGCAGGACGGTGATACATTGCAAATCTATATATAATTTTTGATGTTCCATGCTTGGTTTTATCTACTTTCTTGTGTTTTGTCCACACTTTGGAGTACTTTTCATATGATTTCTTGGACTACCCTTTTAATAAGAGCCACAGTGCCAACTGCCTAATTTCTGCTGTTTTTGGTTCCAGGAAAGTCAGAAAATGAATATTCTCGGAATGGGACGGGACAAAAGCCAAAAATCCTATTTCACCAAAAGACTCCTGGATCCAGAATATGAGACGGAGTGGGGCTGGGCCCAGCCACACCACCTGGCCGCGTGGGCTGGGCCTGGCCATGCCAGGGGGTGGTCTGGCCGCCCTAGACACCCCCCTCGGTCTCCCTCTTCGCCTATAAGTTGCTTTCTGACCTAAAAACTCAGGGGGGTTCGACGTTTTTCCAGAAGGAGTTCCGCTCTGCCGCCACCACCAGATTCCATGAAACACCACCAGAAACTCCGTTCTGGCACCCTGCCGAGACGAGGAATTGGAGGAGATCATCGCCATCATCATCACTATCGCTTATCCATCAACCATCCATGTTTCGCCCGTCTATGAGTGAGTAATCCCCCACTGTAGGCTACAGGGATGGTATGGATTAGATGAGATCGTTCATGTAATGGCATCGGATTGTTAGGGCATGGTGCCTAGTATCTTTTATTAGTGTTATTTGACTTTGTTGCAACTTGTTATGCTTAATGCTTGTCACTAGGGCCCGAGTGCCATGATTTCAGATCTGAACATGTTATTGATTCATTATGATAGTATTGTTTATGGTCATACCTGCAAGTTGTATACACACGTTGTTGTCCGGAACCAATGGCCCCAAAGTGACAGAAATCGGGATAACTGGAGGGAATGGCTTTGACATGAGGATCACATGTGTTCACAGAGTGTTAATGCTTTGCTCTGGTGCTCTATTAAAAGGAGCACCTTAATTTCCAGTAGTTCCCTTGAGGCCCCGCTGCAAATGGGTTGGCAGGACAAAAGATGGTGTGCAAGTTCTCATTGCAAGCACGTATGACTATATATGGGACACATGCCTAGGATTATCTAGTACTTGGATGCTTTATCTTATTTATCTACAATTGCCCTATGTTCTGATTGCTATGTGAATTGTCTTGTCCATGCAACGCCCGTCCATCCATCCCTATGCCTACCGCACTCGGATCCTACTCTTTACTGCTACTGTTACTACTGTTCTACTTTTACTATTGCTATTACTCTGCTGTTACTTTACTATTCCTACTACAAAACTATTGCTACTGATAAACTGATGTGAGCAAGATTGTTTCCAGGTGCAGCTGAATTGACAACTCAGTTGTTAAGGCTTATAAATATTCTTTGGCGCCCCTTGTGTCGAATCAATAAATTGGGTTTCACTTCCCTCGAAAATACTATGATACACCCCCTATACTTGTGGGTCATCAGACGACTACAACAACTAGGACTATCTCCCATCGTTAGCATTGCCTGTGACACTGAAGATGGAGCCCACCGCTAGTCTTATTATTCTGCTACTTGTTTGTACTAGGACTGGATCATGAGATCCTTTATTTGTGTAAGATCTTATTATGGTTTGTAATGGATGATGTACTGTGATATCCAATTTGTTATGTCTCGCAAAAAATGGTAATCCTGGGATTGCGATGTATGGCATAATAGGCATCTAGGATTAAAAATCCGGGTGTTGACATCCACGAAAGAGTTTGTAGCCGCCGTCATCTCCATCCCTAGATCAGGAGAGATCTGAAGCTCTTCCCGGCACCCTGCCGGAGAGGGGAATTCACCCTGGAGGCCTTCTTCATCACCATGCAAGCCTCTGGTGTGATGCGTGAGTAGTTCATCCTTGGACTACGGGTCCATGTAGTAGCTAGATGGTTGATTCTTCTCCTTTGTGCTATCATGTTTAGATCTTGTGGGCTTTGTTCATGATCAATATCATCTATTTATAATCCTACATGTTGTGTTTGCGGGGATCCGATGGATATTGAGATGCTATTTCAGATTGATTATTGATTCTATCATGTCTTTGTTATTTGTGATCTTGCATGCTTTCCGTTGTTAGTAGCTATCTTGGCCAAGTAGATGCTAGCAACTCCAAGAGTTAGTATTTATGCTCGATAGTGGGTTCATGCCTCTAGTAATCTGGGGAAGTGACAGAAATCTCTAAGGTACTAGATGTGTTGTTGCTACTAGGGAGAAAACAGCAATCCTTTGTTCATAGAACAATCGTATTGTTTACTTTACACGCAATGCATAATGCAATTATCTGTTGCTTGCAACTTAATACTGGAGGGGGTTCGGATGATAACCTGAAGGTGGATTATTAGTCATAGATGCAGTTGGATTACGGTCTATGTATAATGTTGTAATGCCCAATCGAATCTCAAAGGAGTCAAGATGATTAGTATATGCATGTATGCTTTCTCGATGTTTGTCAATTGTTCCGCTGTAATTTGTTCACCCAAAATGTCATCTATCTTAAGGATAACCACCACTAGTGAACTATGAACCCTGGTCATTTCTTTTACAACCAATCTACAACTGTTTACTGCTTTCTGTTTACTTTATGCAAGCTTTTACTATCTTCCACACAATACGTTTAATCCTTTGTTTCAACAAAACCGGTGAGTTCGAAAACCTCACTGTAAGTTGGGGGCAAAGTTCTGTGGTTGTGTTGTGCAGGATTCCATGTTCGCAACAACACCCCTGAGGTGTTTCCTTGCTCCTACTGGTTCGATAACCTTGGTTTCATAACTGAGGGAAACTTACTATTGTGCTCATCATACCTTCCTCTTGGGGTTCCCCAACGAGCTCGTTATTACACGACTCAGCACTCACAGCATTAGACATAGCCACTATTGAAGCAGAGTGGCTTCATGAACTCTTGATGAACTTATCTATGGTTGAAAAACCAATACCCACAATCCTTATGAACTGCGATAATCAAACAATGATTTTCAAAGTAAATAGTGTCAACACCCGGATTTATAATCCCAGATGCCTGTTATGCCATCCCTCGCAATCCCAGGTTTACCATTTTTGCGAGACATAACAGAATTGGTACCATAGTACATCATCCATTACAAACCATAATAAAGGTCTTACAAATAAAGGATCTCATGATCCAGTCTTAATACAAATCAAGCAGCGGAAAATAAACACAGTAGGGGCTCCATCTTCAGAGTCACAAGCAATGCTGACGATGGGAGATGATCCTACTTGTCGTAGACCTCCTGTTGTCCATCATCCTGGTAGTCCTCCTCATAGTCTGGCCATGGGAATAGCCATGGACAAATCCATGAGTACTCTTTAAGTACTCGCAAACTTGCACTAACAAGTAAGATAGTTCTAGTAGGAATCTTAAGCTCTAGGTTTATTTGCAAAAATCCAGGTTTATCTCAAGCTGAGTTTAGAAGTAAAGAAAACTAAGTTAATGTTCTACATCACTTTAAGTGGGAACCTAGTTTTCATGTCCACACTCGGGTGTGGTCAAGTCAAAAATCATAGTTAAATTCACAAGTCATTTTTTTAAAACATCTAATGATGGAACATTATGGCCACTCCATCTGTCCATGACCACGGACGCGGCTATTCGAATAGTTTGACACTCTGTAGAGGTGGTACACTTTCACCACAAAATTTGATACATCCGTCAGGGATAACCCTAAATCATCATACTTAGTATGCGGATAATAAATCATAGCCTTTCAATTACACACTCTAGTATAGGCACCTCCCCTATGAGCTTGGCCTCCTAGCCATGGCCATCTGCCATCCTGGGTACTGCATAGGTGGACATTCATCACGAGGTAGCCTCAGCTCAACCTCTTCCGCAAGGGAACCCATACTAAGGCATATAAACTTCCAGCTAAGCCCTACCCAATTTAGTTATTGTGGTTGTACGGTAAAATTGGAATGGTATCGCATCCGAACCCAACCATTAGTTTTTGTAAAGGGCTAAGGCTCATGCCTCAACATTTTCATCATCAAATCATTGTGTTTCTCAACACATGTCAAAACATCTCAATAGAATGAAACATCATCCCAAGGTTTTCATAATCATTTTCACCAAGTATTCCCATCTAAATTGATCAACTTTTATGCTTAGCATTAGCCACTAAAGTTGAGGGTATTCACTAATGAAGGGTGCTAATCAAGTGTAACTATCCAACTCTAGTCTCATGCCTCGGAATGACATCTAAGTATAACTACTTGGGCCTAGTTTTATACTCTTTATGGTATCTATCCTATTTTTCCAATACTCACTAAGCACTAACTAAAAGTAAAGATCTTTGGTAAAAGTAAAAGAATAAAGTTTGCAAGTAAAACTTGGGATTGGTATTATCAAAGTTGTATAACCAAGCATGCCTAATGCATCTTGCATAGGTTATCTTGCAAGGATGACTTGCATAGTTATGAGGCTTGCAAGGGTTAGCTTGCACATAATAGCTTGCCTTGATTGGTGCAGTGGTTGAAGTTTTCTTCTTCTTCGTCTTCGCAGTACTCCTCCTCCTCGTATCCCTGGTCGGTACTAGCATCTAGAAATAAATACGAGGTACACAATCACCAAACAATACTTAACTACTTCTAGTTATCACAGTAAGGCTCACACTTGATGATCTAGCATCATCACAATCATCACATGCAATAAAGGCCTAGTCTTATTTATTTTATTTTAGAAAAGTAATTTCTACTCATTGAACATACTTAAGATTTAATATTCTCCAATTAAAATATGGGATAATGTTGACACATGTCATCACCACATATTCTAATACTTGGGAAAGTGATTTAAAGTGTTGGTCATATTTTATAAAGTTTAAGATTATCATTTAATAGAATTAAAGTGACTAGAAATTCCTATATAGCATTATTTTGGTACTAGTCCAAAGTCACTGCATGTAGACCTAAATATTTTTACATATTTAGATAGATCTTTTCAACTGTGATTTTTGAGAGTTGGAATCAACTCAAAAGAATTTATGGTTGATTTTTGAAAAATGTTTGAAGTTTGAAAAGTCTCTGTCTTGTTATTTTTACTTTATGTGCTCTCTAACTCCAAATGGTTTGAATCCAACGGGCTTGGATAGATAATTTTAATACCTTTCTAACAAAACTGGAATCATGCAATTTGGTTTAGTCAATCTCTTTGAATTGATTTTTTAATCTACTGAGAGAATCTGGTTTGAACTAAATTGGAAATTAGCTATTTGAATTTACAGGCCTACGCGGGAAACTAACTGGGCCGGCCCAATCTGCACAGCGCGACGCAGAGGGCTACTGACAGCAGGGTCCCACTAGTCAGTGACTCAATCTACCTGAAACGGTATCATGCAATCTAGGCCCTATGATTAGAAAGTGATCCAACGGCTGAGGTTCATCGTCGATGACGAACAGCTCTGGTGACGTCTGAACCCTAACTCGGCGGTGGGGGTCATGTGAGGCTCACCTGGGCTCTAGATAGGGTCGGCAATGGGGGCGAACAACATTGTCGACGATGGAGGTTCGAACGGTGGTTGCGGTAGCTCCTGGGGCGACTCCAATGGAGGACTCCCTTCTTCTTCTGCAGCGGCGGGCTCCGGCCAAATTCCGACGTGGTGGTGCTCGCCTTGCTCCGGGGAGAGGTGTGGGAGCTGTGGTGAGGAGTGGGGAGTGAGGTGGTGTGGAGAATTGAGGCGGAGGGGGTATCTATTTATACACCGATGAAGGGACAGTGTGAGATGGGCTAGCTTCTCCGGCAACGGTGGTACAACAAGATATCGGCGTGGCTGAGGGTAGGGGAAGTGCGGTGTTCCCTGGCGGTCGTCACGGTCTTAAAGGTGCGGCTCAGGGCGGTGTGGAATGGTCGGGTGCGTGTGTTGCTCTGCGCAGACGTGGCGGTGTTCGAGACGGTGCACGGGAGCTATGGGTCGCGCGGCGGCGAACGAGGGTGTCTGGGAGCTAGCTATGGTCATGGCGAGTGTTCGCATGCGCGGATAGAGCGAGGCATAGTCTGTGCGAGCTGGTCAGGTGCGGCACTCTGGCATGCTCTCGGGACGGCGCAGAGAAACTAGGCGCGATGATGCTAGGGTGGTCCATGTCCTGGTTGTGGTCAAGGGCTGGAAAGGGGGTGGCGGTGGATGGTCGCCTGTCTGGTGATCATCGTGGGAGATAGCGGCGTGGTCCGTGGCGCTCGGTCCATGGTCGGCCGGCGAGGCTATCTTCGGGCGGCGCTTCACTGGCGCAACGGCAAAGGGGGATGCATGTTTGGTGCTGCTAGACAAAGGGGGAGACCAGGGGAGTGTAATGGGGGCATTTGGTCGAGGGATCAATGCTCCAAACAGTGAAGTTAGGCAAAGTTGGATTTGTGTTTGCAAGGTGTTTGATTAAATGGCCAAAAGAATTTGAATTTGAAATTTTTGAATGAATTTTGGTGAGTGATCTAAACTTATGCTTGAGTGTCTATGCTTGCTTGGATTTGTCAAGGTGAATTGAATTGAGTGGTTTTTGCAAAATGGTGATCTTAGTACATATACTTGATTCAATTTTGAATTGTCCTTTAAATAGATTTGAAAATAGTTTATGCGGGTTTGTAAAGTGGGCTTAGGTTCACTTTTACTTGGTCTAGCAAGGGGTGAAAAGAATTGGAAATGTTTTTGTTAGAAATTCTTTTCTAGGAACTCACAAAGTGGCCTAGTGGTTAACTTTGGTCAAAAAGACCATTTGCTTATTTGATTTATTTTTCTTTTGATTTTTTTTGTAATTGGCCTAGATGATGTAGCATTCATCTTTAAACCATATCCTATCATTTCGAGCAAACAAAACATGGCAATTTCACTAAATCATATTCTAATGCAAATCACACATGCATTCATTTAGTAATAAAAGTTTCTGTTAACCCTAGAATTGGGTGATTAGAACTTGATAATCTTGATTAGTGTTTTTGGGGTGTTACAAACCTTCCATCCTTAAACAAAATCTCATCCCGAGATTTAAGAAAAACTAGGAACTAAAGAGATTGGGGAACTTGGTCCTAATATAATCTTCTCGCTCCCAGGTACCTTCTTCTTTAGTATGGTTGCTTCCTGGATCTTGAGAAACTTGATACTCCAGGTCCTAGTGGTTCTGAACGCTTCTTCCAAAATACGAATGGGTACTGCACGATACGTCAGATCCTTGTTGATATCTATGGCTCGGTGATCGATGTTCTTCAACACTTCGGTCTTCTCTAGGACTTCTAGGCATTTGCGAAGTAACGAGATATGGAACACATCATGGATGGATGACATCTCCTCCGGCAGTTCCAGTTGATATTATACTTCTCCTCGGTGATTCAAAATCTTGAAGGGTCCAATATATCTGGGGGCTAACTTTCCTTTTAGACGAAAACGTTGCATTCCTTTCAAGGATGATACTTTGAGATATACAAAATCTCCGACGTTGAAGGTCAGGTCTCGACGTCTCTTGTCAGCATAACTCTTCTGTTTGGATTGGGCGGTCTTGAGGTGGTCACGGAGTTTGTGAACCTTCTCTTTGGTTCTTGTAGGATTTCGGGTCCGAAGATTTGACACTCTCCTACTTGCGACCAATTCAAGGGGGTACGACACTTCCTTCCATACAAAAATTCAAAGGGGGCCCTTTGCAAACTGGCTTGATAACTGTTGTTGTATGAGAATTCTGCGAAAGGCAGACAATCTTCCCATTTTCATCCATACTCTAGCACACAAGCTCTCAACATATCTTCTAAGATTTGGTTGACTCTTTCAGTTTGTCCATCGGTTTGTGGGTGATAAGTTGTGCTGAAGTTCAGCTTGGTTCCTAATCCTTCTTGGACTTTCTGCCAAAATCTTGAAGTAAACTGGGTTCCTTGATCTGATACTATGGTCTTAGGGGTTCCATGCAAACTGATGATTCTAGCAATGTACAGCTGTGCTAGCTTCGAACTCTGGTAGGTGGTCTTGATAGGTATAAAATGGGCTACCTTGGACAGTCTATCAACTATGACCAAATAGAGTCATTTCCCCTACTAGAGGTAGGCAAACCGGTGATGAAATCCATTCTGACAGAATCCCATTTCCATTCTAGAATCTGCAATGGTGGCAAAAGTACTGCGGGTTGCTGATGTTCTGCTTTGACTCTCTGACAGATATCACACTTGGCTATGTAGCTTCCGATTTCTCTCTTCGTCTTGAGCCATCAAAATTGCTCCTTCAAATCCTGATACATCTTCGTTCCTCCGAGATGGATAGAATGAATAGTATCATGAGCCTCCTGCATGATAACTTGTTTAAACTCAGAATTTGCTGGCACATAGATACGTCCTTTGTACCACAAAACTCCTTCTTCATCTTCGGTGAATCCAGGTACCTTCCCTATACCGATACGATGCTAGATTTCGTCGATACTTGCATTTCTTTTCTGGGCTTCCTTGATCTGACTGATCAAGGTGGGTTGAAGTTCTATGCTACCTAAAAATCCTTTGCTAACTAGCTCTATTCTAAACTTCTCCAACTCTTCATGTAAACTTGGTTGAGCTTCTTTAATCATGGTGTTTAATCTACACGACAATCTGCTAAGAGCATCCTCTACCACATTGCCTTTGTCGGGGTGATAGTGAATGTCAAGGTCATAATCCTTGATTAACTCTATCCATCTCCTTTGCCTCATATTCATCTCCTTGTGGCTGAAAATATACTTCAAACTCTTGTGATCGGAATATATCTCACAACGGTTACCCATAAAGTAATGACGCCATATCTTCAAGGCTAAAACTACGGCTGCTAGTTCAAGGTCATGGGTAGGGTAGTTTTGCTCATGTTGCTTCAGTTGTTGGGACAGATATGCTATGACTTTGCCTTCTTGCATCAACACACATCCGAGACCAATCTTGGATGCATCACAATACACATCAAAAGGCTTCTTGATATCCGGCATAATCAGAATTGGGGCTGAAATCAATCTCTTCTTGAGATCTTGAAAACTCACTTCACATTTGTCCGTCCATTCGAACTTCTTATCTTTCTTCAACAGTTGGGTCATCGGTCTTGAGATGCTCGAAAATCCTTCAACAAACTTGCGGTAATATCCCGCTAATCCGAGAAATGCACGGACTTGGGTTTGAGTGGTTGGGGCTTTCCATGCTTCAACATCTTTGATCTTGGTGGGATCGACAGCGACTCCTCCTGCCGACACAATATGTCCTAGGAATCCTACTTCCTTCAACCAGAACTCACATTTTCTAAACTTAGCATACAACTTGTGCTCTCTAAGGGTTTCAAGGATGGTTCTCAGGTGTAGCTCATGGTCTTCTTATGACTTGGAGTAGATCGGAATATCGTCGATAAAAACAACGACAAACTTATCCAGGAAGTTCATAAAAATCTTATTCATGAGATTCATGAAATAAGCGGGGGCATTGGTTAATCCAAAAGACATGACGGTGTACTCATACAATCCATATCTGGTGGTAAAGGCAGTCTTTGGAATATTCGTTGCACGAATCTTGAGTTGATGGTAACCAGTTCTAAGATCAATCTTAGAGAACACTCTGTCACCAGTCAACTGGTCAAACAGATCTTCTATCTTCAGCAATGGTTACTTGTTCTTGATGGTGATATCATTCAGCATCCGGTAATCCGTACACAAACGGTTACCTCCATCTTTCTTATCCACAAACAAAATAGGCGATCTCCATGGCGATGTGCTTGGTTGAATCAAACCTTACGCCAGCTTAGCATCAAGTTGCTTCTTTAGCTCCACTATTCAGATGGGTTCATACTATAAGGTCTCTGAGCTATGGGTCCGGTTCCAGGAATCAGTTCAATAATGAACTCGGTATCCTGATCTAGGGGAATACCGGGCAATTCATCTGGGAACACGTCGGGGTATTCACTGACTACTCTAACTTTATCTAGGGTTGGTTGGGCTAGACTCTTGTTGCACTTGAATTGACGGGGCAAAGTTTCCGATACATGCTCTACTGATACTCTAGTGCTACTGGTCATGGTTATGGCTTTCTTGGCACAGTCGATTAATCCTTTATGTTTCGACATCCAATCCATTCCTAGTACTACTTCCAAACCTTTGGTTCCAAGTACTATTAGTTTAGCATAAAAATCTATTCCATGGATTCTGATAGGTACAACCTTGCAAATTTTTCTAGCTTTGGTGGTTGAACCAGGTATTTGAACTATCATAACATGCTTCAATCTGGTTGGTTGAATCTTACTAGTGCATGCAAATTCTTCTGTAACAAACGAGTGTGATGCTCCAGAATCAAACAACACTCTTGCAAGTACTGAATTAACAGAAAACATACCCAGCACGACATCTAGCGGTTCCTGGGCTTCTTCAGCATTCATGTGGAAGAGACAGCCGTTGCGGTTGAGAGAGTTCCCTGGGGAAAATCTCCTTCCAGGCTGAACATGGCACTGATGTTGAGCAGGAGCATTCACATTGGTGGCTGTTGCAAGCTTCTTGGGGCACTCGTTGGAGTAGTGACCCTTGACTCCACATTCAAAGCAGGTAATCTAGGACTTGTCCTTTCCTGTGATAGGCACATCATTGCTTCTAGTCCTAGGGGCAGTATTGTTGTTGTTGTTGTTGGACTTGGGAAGTGCACGGTTGAAGTTATTGGAGTTGTCGGGGTTGTTGTTGTTGTGGTTTCCTCCAGACTTCAAATTTCCTCCGCTACGATTGGGATAGTTTGGACGGGACATAGGGGGTCTGTTGTTTCTTGGGACATATCCTGCAGACGGGTTGGGGCGATACTTCTGGGTATGGTGGGCTCCAGGCTGGTGCATCATGTGACGCTTGCGGTTGTTATTGGCTTGGTTAATCTTTCCTTCCATATGGATGGAAGAATCTACTAGTTCTTCTAGATTTGCAAAACGGATGTTGTCTAACACAGTCTGCATCTCATCATGTAATCCATTCAGGAACCTTTTCTTCTTCTTTGCTTCGGTGTTGATCTCATCAGGGGCATATCTAGCTAGGGACAGAAATTTGTCACGGTATTCAACTACCGTCATCCTTCCTTGCTTCAGTTCCCTGAACTCATCCCTCATTCTGGTGACCAAACCTTGGGGCGCATGGGTCCGGCTGAACTTGATCTTGAAAGCTTCCCAAGTCATCATCTGACCTTCGTTCATGGTACGGGTTCTATTCCACCAGGCTCTTGCATCTCCTGCCAGATAGTGGGTGGCAAACAGTATCTTTTCATTGGCTTCAACTCCAGCGACCTCTAGGTTGTTCTCCATGGTTTGCAGCCAGTCATCAGCATCTAAGGGATCCTCACACTTACTAAAGATAGGTGGGTTGGTATTCTGGAAGTTCTTCAGCTTGGATCCATGATGGTCCTGATTTCCATGGCCTTGGTTATTGTGGTCCATCTGAGCTATCTATTGAAGAGTGGCTAGGTTGGCTTGACGTTCGGCTCTACTAGCTTCACAGTCAGAAACTAGCATTTGCAGAATCTACAACACTGGGTCCTGAGATGAACTGCTTCCTCCAGGGTTTTCACGAGTCATCTGAAGATTGAGATAGATAATGAGATAAGAGGGAAATCTCTAAGGTTCCTGGTTTTGTTTCCAAAAGTTTTTAAACTTTGAGTTTGACTCAGGTTTTGTAAACTAACAACTTCCTCTCATTCATTCATTCAAAGCACACAATACAAACGCACACCACAATACAAATGGAAAACAGATGGTTTTAAGAACCATTTTATGAAAGTACGATACAGTGGGACCGGTACAACTCATTCCTACGGTGTGCTCAAGTGCATCTAATCATCATCAATGAAGTCAGAATCATCATCATCAGTGTGGAACTCCAAGGCATCGTCCTCCAGGTAGTCGTTATCATCGCTGAGATAAGAGTAGATATCTCCTTGGATATCTTCACCCTCCTCCTCCTTCGCTTCAAGCTGGATCTCCTGTTCACAGATGGTCTTCTCGAGAGTGGCTACCTTCTTGTGAAGACGGTCGATGATGCAATCCTTCTTGTCCCGCTGACGACCAAGTGAATGGCGCTCCTTGGTGAGAATGGCGAGGGTCTGGTCCTTCTTGACAGCAATGTCATGGTTGTGGTTGGCATAGGAACGAGCGTTGTCCAGCTCCTTCTTCCTATCATACAACATGAAGTCAAGATTGTCCACCTGGTGCTTCAGCTCGGGGTGTCCTGGCATCTCCAAGGGCATTCCCATAGAATCACGCCTTGCGTAGTGAGCATAGAGAGTTCCCTGGATCTGGTTGATGTTTTATCCACAAAAGATGGGCAAGAGCCTCATGCATGACCTTGGCTAATCCGTCTAGCCAATTGTTCTCCCGTAAGGTGAATTGGATCTTCTCAGAAGTAGGTGCTTCCATCTTGCCTCTGAGATCTACAACTATTAGCCATTATAGATCTCGTCCTATGTGATCGTTGAGTTGGGACCCAAAGAATTCCGGATGCAAGCGCTCAAGATACTCTGACAGTGCATCTAGATCCCTCTGAAAGATCAGGTGGCCTCCATTGCCCAGCTGGTAGAACTTGCAATACTGGACCTCCATCTATAAGAATTTAGGGTGAGCAAGTTAGTGAGGTGATCAAGTGTGTCAAATTTTATGTAGCATTGTAAGAATTTTTGAGGAACATGAATTTTTTTGAAAGAATATCAAGGGTAAGAATGGGAATAGGTTTTCATAAATACTCACTTCTTTTGTTTTGAAACTAAGTTTTTGTTCGGACGTCCATTCTAACTAGGGTCTCCTATGGTCAGGATGGCTCTGATACCAACTTGTCAACACCCGGATTTATAATCCCAGATGCCTGTTATGACATCCCTCACAATCCGAGGATTACCATTTTTGCGAGACATAACAGAATTGGTACCATAGTACATCATCCATTACAAACCATAATAAAGGTCTTACAAATAAAGGATCTCATGATCCAGTCTTAATACAAATCAAGCAGCAGAAAATAAACATAGTAGGGGCTCCATCTTCAGAGTCACAGTCAATGCTGACGATGGGAGATGATCCTAGTTGTCATAGACCTCCTGTTGTCCATCATCCTGGTAGTCCTCCTCATAGTCTGGCCATGGGAATAGTCAGGGACAAAGCCATGAGTACTCTTTAAGTACTCGCAAACTAGCACTAACAAGTAAGGTAGTTCTAGTAGGAATCTTAAGCTCTAGGTTTATTTGCAAAAATCCAGGTTTATCTCAAGTTGAGTTTAGAAGTAAAGAAAACTAAGTTAATGTTCTACATCACTTTAAGTGGGAACCTAGTTTTCATGTCCACACTCTGGTCTGGTGAAGTCAAAAATCATAGTTCAATTCACAAGTCATTTTTTAAAAACATCTGACGACGGAATAGTATGGCCACTCCAACTTTCCATGACTGCGGACGCGGTTATTCGAATAGTTTGACACTCTGTAGAGGTGGTACACTTTCACCACAAAATTTGATACATCCGTCAGGGATAACCCTGAATCATCATACTTAGTATGCGGATAATCAATCATAGCCTTTCAATTACACACTCTAGTATAGGCACATCCCCTATAAGCTTGGCCTCCCAGCCATGGCCATCTATCATCCTGGGTACTCCATAGGTGGACATTCATCACGAGGTAGCCTCATCTCAACCTCTTCCGCAAGGGAACCCATACTAAGGCATATAAACTTCCAGCTAAGCCCTACCCAATTTAGTTATTGTGGTTGTATGGTAAACTTGGAATGGTATCGCATCTGAAGCCAACCATCAGTTTTTGTAAAGGGCTAAGGCTCATGCCTCAACATTTTCATCATCAAATCATTGTGTTTCTCAACACATGTCAAAACATCTCAATAGAATGAAACATCATCCCCAAGTTTTCATAATCATTTTCACCAAGTATTCCCATCTAAAGTGATCAACTTTTATGCTTAGAACTAGCCACTAAAGTTGAGGGTATTCACTAATGAAGGGTGCAAATCAAGTGTAACTATCCAACTCTAATGTCATGCCTCGGAATGACATCTAAGTATAACTACTTAGGCCTATTTTTATACTCTTTATGGTATCTATCCTATTTTCCCAATACTCACTAAGCACTACCTAAAAGTAAAGAAATTTGGTAAAAGTAAAAGAACAAAGTTTGCAAGTAAAACTTAGGATTGGTATAATCAAAGTTGTATAACCAAGCATGCCTAATGCAGCTTGCAGAGGTTATCTTCCAAGGATAACTTGCATAGTTATGAGGCTTGCAAGGGTTAGCTTGCATATAATAGCTTGCCTTGATTGGTGCAGTGGTTGAAGTTTTCTTCTTCTTCGTCTTCGTAGTACTCCTCCTCCTCGTATCCCGGGTCGGTACTAGCATCTAGAAAAAAATACGAGGTACACAATCACCAAACAATACTTAACTACTTCTATTTAGCACACTAAGGCTCACCACACTTGATGATCTAGCATCATCACAAACATCACATGCAATAAAGGCCTAGTCGTATTTATTTTATTTTAGAAAAGTAATTTCTACTAATTGAACACATGTCATCAAAACATATTATAATACTTGGGAAAGTGATTTAAAGTGTTGGTCATATATTATAAAGTTTAAGTTATCATTTAATAGAATTAAAGTGACTACAAATTCCTATATAGCATTCTTTTGGTACTAGTCCAAAGTCACTACATGTAGACCTAAATATTTTTACATATTCAGATATATCTTATCAAATGTGATTTTTGAGAGTTGGAATCAACTCAAAAGCATTTATGGTTGATTTTTGAAAAATGTTTGAAGTTGGAAAAGTATCTGTCTTGTTATTTTTACTATATGTGATCTCTAACTCCAAATGGTTCGAATCCAACGGGCTTGGATAGATGATTTGATTAGCTTTCTAAAAAAATCGAATCATGCAATTTGGTTTAGTGAATCTCTTTGAATTGATTTTTGAATCTACTAACAGAATCTGGTTTTAACTAAATTGGAAATTAGCTATTTGAATTTACAGGCCTGCGCGGGAAACTAACTGGGCCGACCCAATCTGCACAGCGCGGCGCAACGGGCTACTGATTGTAGGGTCCCACTAGTCAGCGACTCAATCTACCTGAAATGGTATCGTGCAATCTAGGCCCTACGATTAGAAAGCGATCCAATGGTTGAGGTTCATCATCGACGCCGAACAGCTCTGGTGAGGTCTGAACCCTAACGCGGCGGTAGGGGTCGTGTGAGGCTCACCTAGAATCTAGCTAGGGTCGGCGATGGGGGCGAACGACATTGTCGACGATGGTGGTTCGAATGGTGGTTGCGGCAGCTCCTGGGGCGACTCCAATCTATGGATCCCTTCTCCTTCTACAGCGATGGGCTCCGGCCAAATTCCGACGCGGTGGTGCTTTCCTTGCTCTCGGGAGAGGTGTGGGAGGTGTGGTGAGGAGTGGGGAGTGAGGTGGTGTGGAGAATTGAGGCGGAGGAGGGTCTCTATTTATACACCAATGAAGGGACAAAGCAGGATGGGATGGCTTCTCCGGCAACGGAAGTACAGCGAGATATTGGCGTGGATGAGGGTAGGGGCGGTGTGGAATGGTCGGGCGCGTGTGGTGCTCTGCGCGGACGCGGTGGTGTTCGAGACGGCGCATGGGAGCTACGGGTCGCAAGGCGGTGAACGGAGGTGTATGGGAGCTAGTTGTGGTCATGGCGAGTGTGCGCGTGCGTAGAGAGAGCAAGGCACGTTCTTTGCGAGCTGGTCAGGTGCGGCGCTCTGGTGCGCTCTCGGCACGGTGCAGAGAAACTGGACGCGGCGATGCTGGGGTGGTCCATGGCCTGGCTGCGGTCAAGGGCTGGACAGGGGGGCGGTGGACGGACGCATGTCTGGTGATCGCCATGGGAGAGGGCGATGTGGTCCATGGCGCTCGGTCCATGGTCGGCCGGCGAGGCTAGCTTAGGGTGGTGCTTCACTGGCGCAAAGGCAAAGTGGGCTACGTGTTTGGTGTTGCTAGACAAAGGGGGAGACCAGGGGAGTGTAATGGGGGCATTTGGTCGAGTGATAAATGCTCCAAACAGTGAAGTTAGGCAGAGATGGATTTGTGTTTGCAAGGTGTTTGATTAAATGGCCGAAAGAATTTGAATTTGAAATTTTTTAATGAATGTTGGTGAGTGATCTAAACTTATGCTTGAGTGTCTATGGTTGCTTGGATTTGTCAATGTGAATTGAATTGAGTGGTTTTTGCAAAATGGTGATCTTAGTACATACACTTGAATTGTCCTTTAAATAGATTTGAAAATAGTTTCTGTGGGTTTGTAAAGTAGGCTTAGGTTCACTTTTACTTGGTCTAGCAAGGGGTGAAAAGATTTGGAAATGTTTCTGTTGGAAATTCGTTTCTAGGAAGTCACAAAGTGGCCTAGTGGTTAACTTTGGTCAAAATGACCATTTGCTTATTTGATTCATATTTGATTTCTTTTTCTATTTATTTTGTTTGTAATTGGCCTAGATGATGTAGCATTCACTTTAAACCATTTCCTATCATTTCGAGCAAACAAAACATGGCAATTTCACTAAATCATATTCTAATGCAAATCACACATGCATTCATATTCAATTTAGTAATAAAAGTTTTTGTTAAACCTAGAATTGGGTGATTAGAACTTGATAATCTTGATTACTGTTTTTGGGGTGTTACAAATAGTTCTAAGGATAATATGAAGTCATCAAGACATGTGAAGAGGAGACTGAAATCTGTCAGGAAAATGAGAAACTCCGGAGTTATTGCATTGGATTATATCCAAACATCTAAAAACTCGGCAGATCCCTTCACAAAGGGTCTATCACACAATGTGATAGAAAATGCATTGAAGGAGATGGGTATGAGACCCACAATATGAGTTTTTCACAGTGGTAAACCATTCTATGTGATCGGAGATCCCTTCAATTAGAATTAGGAGACAAGATGTTGATTAGCTGAGAGGAGAGTATCCGTACTTTAATGAACACCACTCCATGAAGATGCAATACTTTTGTATTCTGCACGGTAGGTTGATTTTGTTATCTTAATGTGTTCTAAATGGATTATCCTAAGCAGAGATGTTGTCCTGCAGAATATCTTTTGAAGAACACATCTATATGAGTCTGGCTGTTAAACGTCACAGTCTATGATAGTAGGGTGCTCTCTAATAAACTCATGAAAGGCCATCGAGTATGATGCATAAGCTCCACCCATGGGGAAGTCCCACGGCAGCCTAGTATCGGTCAAGACTTTGTGTGAATCTAGGTTTGTAGCAAACTTGCAGTTCAAGGCATAGTCCACTTTACAAGTTGTAGCCTAGTGTAGCATAAAGTTCTAGGTGGAAGTTCAACTTAACAGTCTCCACTATAGTACCGATATATAAACAATGTTTTGGAACCAAAGGCAAAATTCATGTGCCTCTGGGATCTAGTGGTTGGAGATATGCCCAAGAGGCAATAATAAAGTGGTTATTATTATATCTTTATATTTATGATAAATGTTTACATCCCATGCTATAATTTTATTAAGAGGAAACATTAATACTTGTGTGTTTTGTAAACATAAAAGAGTCCCTAGTAAGCCTCTTGTTGAACTAGCTTGTTGATTAATAGATGATCATGGTTTCTTGATCATGGACATTGGATGTTACTAATAACAAGGTCATATCATTAGGAGAATGATGTGATGGACATACACCCATAGTAAGCATAACATAAGATCGAGTCATTAAGTTCACTTTGCTACAAGATTTTAAATACATAGTTACCTAATCCTTCGACCATGAGATCATGTTAATCACCATCACCGGATGAGTACTTTGATGACATCAAACGCCAGTTCCGTAACTGGGTGGTTATAAAGGTGGCATTGGGTATTCTGAAAGTATGTGTTGAAGCGCATGTATCAAGAGTGGGATTTGTCCATCCGAATGATAGATAGATATACTCTGGTCTCTCTCGGTGGAATGCCATCCAATTAGCTTGCAAGCATGTTACTAGGAAACAAGGGATGTCATATCACAAAACGAGTAAAGAGTACTTATCGGTAACGAGGTTGAACTAGGTATGGAGAAACCGACGATCAAACCTCGGATAAGTAAAGTATCATGTGACAAAGGGAATTGGTTTCGTATGTTAATGGTTCATCTCGATCACAAATTCATCGTTGAATATGTGGGAGCCACTATGGATCTCCAGGTCCCTCTATTGGTTATTGATCGGAGAGGTGTCTCGATCATGTCTGCATAGTT
This sequence comes from Avena sativa, assembly GCA_916181665.1. Taxonomy (NCBI): domain Eukaryota; kingdom Viridiplantae; phylum Streptophyta; class Magnoliopsida; order Poales; family Poaceae; genus Avena; species Avena sativa. Next base: position 37,210,177 of record OV702290.1, read on the forward strand.
CGCAAACCATAGGGTGACACACTTGAGGTTCGATGTTGTTTTAAGTAGATATGGAATATGAGTTGGATACCGAATGTTGTTTGGAGTCTCGGATTGGAACGAGGACATTACGAGGAGATCTGAAATTGTCTGGAGAATAAGATTCATATAATGGAGATCAATTTATGGGTTTCGGAAATGTTCCGGAGTTTTCTATGGAGCTTCTAGAAGGTTTCAGAAAGTTTCGGAAGGTTCTGGAAGGTTCCACGAACTTTTCTTGAAAACCAAGAAAGAAAATGGGATAACTTGGGGGGGAAGTAATCTCCCCCCACCCCTTGGTGCACTGGCCCTAGAAGGGCAAAGGTGCCAGCCCTAGGCCGCCTCCCCCTCTATATGAAGGAGGGGCGGGGCGCCTCCCCCCTTGCCCCTTCCACCCTGTCCTAGCCACCACCGTCCTCCTCCTCCTTCCTCCTGTTACGGCTTGGGCGAAGCCCTGCAGGACTTCTCCTCCACCACCATCACCACGCCGTCATGTTGCTTGGATTCCGAGGGGATCTACTATCTCCGTTGCCTGCTAGAACGAGAAGAGGAAGGTCTTCATCGACTCCGTACGTGTGACCGAGTGCGGAAGCGCTGCCGGAACGTGTCGCCGGAAGGATCTTCTACTCGATCTTGAGATCGGCAAGTGATCGTCTACATCAACCATGAGATCCAATCTCGAACAAGACTTTGGATCTATAAGGGTTAGTACAGATCTATCTCATTGCACTTATCTCATAGATTAGATCTTGGCTTTCCCATAGATTAGATCTTGGTTTTGTTCGTTCTTGCGGTAATTTTTTTGTTTTCCCTGCTACGAACCCATCAGTGGTATTAGAGCCGTGTCTCTGTGTAGATCTGTTGCACGAGTAGACCACAATGGTTTTTTGGGCGTTAATGCTTTTTTTGTTGTCTTCGCGTGTACTTTGCATCTTGCGGGATGGTGGGATGAAGCGGCTTGGGCTAACCTTACATGTCATCGCACATGAGACTTGCTCCACCCTTGACATGCAACTTGCATTGCATAAGTGTCTTTACGGGTGTTTGTCTATCCCACCATAGTTAGGATTCAATTTACAGTTAGCATCTGACAACACTTGTATCAGCGTTGTGGTTCTTGTTTGTAGGTAAGATCGGTTCTTGCTCGAAAGCCCCAAGCCACGTAAAATATGCAAAGAAAATTAGAGGCGTCTAACTTGTTTTTGCAGGGGCATGTGATGTGATATGGCCATGATGTGATTGTGAATACATTTGATGTATGCAATGATCCTTATTGTAATATGGCAACCGGCAGGAGCCTAATGGTTGTCTTTAATTCTGTTAAGACGTGCGTGTCTATTCATCATGTAATAGCTTTATTCCAAGTACTTGTTATAGTTGCTATTAGTGATGGACAACCATGAAGTGGATCCACTGACCTTGACGCTATGCTGGTGATGATGGAGATCATGTCCGTGCTTTGGAGATGGAGATCAAAGTCACAAGAAGAAAGGCCATATCATGTCACATATTATGAATTGCATGTGATGTTTATCCTTTATGCATCTTGTATTGCTTAGATCACGACGGTAGCATTATAAGATGATCTTTCTCACTAAATATCAAGTAATAAAGTGTTTGTCCTTAGTAGGCACCGTTGCTAAGACTCGTCCTTTCGAAGCATCACGTGATGATCGGGTGTTATAGACTCTACGTGTGCATACACCGGGTGCAAGCCAGATTTGCACATGTGGATACTAAGATTAACCTTGACGAGCCTAGAATGTACAGACATGGCCTCGGAACATGGAATACCGAAAGTTAAAGCATGAGTCATATGGATTATATGATGAACATGTTGATTGCTCGCCTTTGAAGCTAAATTTTATCTCGTGAAGATCGGACTTGGTGTAGTGGATTTGGTTCGTGTAATCACCAAAATGACTCGAGGGATGTTGGTTTTGAGTGGGAGTTCAAATAGTAATATGATTAAAGTTGAACACAATTTATCATAAATTAAATCAAAGTGAATTTGTGTAATTTGTTGCAGTCATTGGCATCCGTTCACCACCTTATGCTGAGTTATAGTTGAGATAATAGAACTATAGATTTCTAGATATTTACTTTACGAACTGGTATCATATTGTTTTGAGTGTCAATCGAAAGTTTAAAAGTCTTATTGCAAAATTTTAGCAAACTTCGTTTACTCCGTGAAGTTTAATAATCAGTACTAAATCAAGAGTAACAATTCAAGTGTTGGTATATAATGTATCATGTTTACCTCCATGATTCTTGATATTCAAAAGATTGTTTTAATATCAAGATTATCTAGGAGCTGAAAGAAATGTTTCAGAAACCATCATGTATGAAAGATACTGTGATATCCAAAATGATGTTTTGGTTGCAACATGATAGAGTATAGCTTAAGCAAAATATATGTTCTCATATTTGATGAGAATTTGTGAAGGTTGGAGATGATAGACGTCCTAATCCTCCAAAAAGGTTTTGGAAAGTAACACTATACTCGCGATTCACCTTTAGAAGCTATAGTAGCTTGATCATGAAAATTGTCATGATAAGGATGAATAAAAGATGTAGGTAAAATGTTTACTACACTAAAAAGATTACTAAATGGGTTTTGAAAGAACGCCAAATATTTGATAATGGTGATCACCTCAAAGTGCAAGTCCAAAGGTATTAGTATTTGACTACACGTTTTGGACTATGTGTGATGTGTATGGCGCCACTGTTGATGTTGATAGATTCTTTTAAAAGGAAAAAGGGAATGCTAAAATAGAATCTCAAAAATATTTGGCGAAAAAGAAAATACTCGAATTGTCCATCTTAGGTATATAGATGATATACATGTTATGATTGTATTCTTTGCTTGTCAAACAATGTGGTTCTTGCGTATTGAATACCAAATTGGTTGGTATGAAATATCATACAAGACAACGCAATTCATGAACTACAATGGCCTAACTAACTAGCAAGAGAATATGTGATGATGTTCATCAGAAACAAATAAAGTGTTGTTGTGTTTCTCGTTAACATCAAAGCTTGCCTTCAAGATTTGTTTTAATAATTGTTATTTTGATTAGGTATTATGAGGACAAAAGGCTGTTCAAATAATTATCGTATTCCATAATAGATGGATGATATACAAGTCTAGTTGGAGAAATCACATCCATAAAAACTAATGCTAAAAATGTCACAAGACAAATGATTGAAAGATCACATATGAAGTAACATCGCCGTTTAAATTATCCTGGAAAGAAAACATGTAGAAACTCCATGTTGATGGAATTTTGGAGTTTTTTTTATCTTGAACAAATGACACTTGTGAGACTTTCCTGGAGATAGTTAAAATTTCGTTCAAAGGCCAAAGAAGAACGAACAACTAACTTATTGGAATTTGTGCATATTGATGTATGTAGTCCATTATGTGTAGTCGTGAGCGATGGATTTCAACTTCACATGCTTTCTGCAAAAATTTGAGTGAATATATGTGTATATTTACTTAATGAGGAAGAAGTATGAAACATTTGAAAATGTTCAAAGACTTTCAAGATGAAGTGAAAAATCATTATAACAAGAAAATAAAGAGTTTATGATTGGATCATAAAGGAAGATTTGAGGAACCGTTCCATGGATTTGCATTTCCCGAAACACCGTAGGAGTATGGAGTGTTCGAGATATGTAATGAAACCTTGTTTGACATGGTAAGATCAAAGGTCTCATTTATAAAACCTGTCATTATATTTTAAAGATTAAAGCTTTAGAGACTACCGCTTTTACACTAAAAAGAGCTCCATCGTGATTTGTTGAAATGACACTATATGAGTTATGGTTTGGGGTAAAACACAAGTTATCTTTTCTTAAATTTTGGTATGCTAGGCATAAGTAAAAAATTTACAACCAAAATTGGATGAGCATGTCATTGTAGGTTATTTCAAATAAACGTTGGGTATTCCTCCATAAACACCGAAGACAAAAGTGTTTGTCGCTTAGAACGTCGAGCTTCTTGAGAAGGAATTTTTCGTGAAAAGTAAAGTGGGAGGACAACAGAACTTTTATAAGGTTATTAAACTTTAGCTATGTGTGCTAAGTTGCGCATTGCTGGAAAGTGTTCCGGAGGCAGCCACAAGGCTCATGGCTCACGTTCCTCAAAGATTGTGGTCACGGATATCTAAGTTCCTATTGAACCAAGTAGTTCGAGTAAACAATCAAATACCAAGATTTGAGAATTAAATCATTATTGTTTGACAATGATGAACCGACTACATGCACAGAAGTAATGATGGGCCTTGACTCCGTCAAATGGCTTGAAGCCATAAAATCCGTGATAGTTCCATACATGAGAAATCAAGTTTTTGAACTTGGAAGACCCTCTGAAAGTTGTAAAACCTATCGATCGTATTTGGATCTATAAAAAAATAGACATGGATGTTTGACATCTATGAAATAGTCGACATGTTAGGAAAGAGTTCACGACAATGTTCAAGGAGTTGATTATGACAAGATTTGATCTTTCAAAGTGATATTTAGTCTAGATGGATTAATGTAGCAACCACTCCATATAATTGTGTTATATGGTAGTTGAACAAATAAAACAAGTTCTTCTAATAGAATGGTTACCTGGGGTTTTATTAATTCAAACGATGCTAAAAAGGCATGCAAACTTCAATGGTTGGAGTAAGCATCACGGAGTTGGAACCTTCACCGTGATGAAACGGTTAAAAGAGTTTAATTTCATCAGAGAGAGTGAAGATGCTTGTACTGCAAGAAATTAAGTGGGAGCGCTGAGACATATTTCTAATACATTATGTGAAAGACATATTGTTGAATGGAAATGATGTATTTTTTTTATTGACATAGGTTAAGAATTTCATTTTGATGAAAGACTTAGGCATAACCCAAATATTAGGCATCAATGTCTATATGGATAGATTGAGGCACTAATATGGTTGTACCAGAAGTACATAGATGAGATATTGAAAGAGTTCAATATGGAAACGACAAGAAAAGTTCGTGTTGCATGGAAAAGGACTGAATCAAGATTCGAGTGTTTTGATACTTGGTGAGAGAAATCACAAGAGTATTTTGATCAATCATTCTGTGAGATGTACACATCCAGATATGTCCTATGCTGTAAATGTTATGAGCATATACCAGGATGACTCATAAGATGATCATTGGACGATAGTAAGGATACTATTATGATCTTTGAAAGAACTAAGAATATGTTATGTAGAGGTGACAAATAGATAGTTAGTTCATTTTAGAGTGTTACGCTGATACTGGTTTTGTCACAAAATACAAATTAATTTTATCTCAATTTAAACTATGTGGCACAATTTAATGTAAAGGAGATTCCACAACGGATTTGGATGAGTTCTAAAGTTAAGACATTGTGACAGATACTAAAACAAAAGGCTAAGTATATGAATGCTATTGTAGCAGCAAAAGAGGGCATTTGTGTCAAGTAGTTTGTTATCAAACTAGGTGTGGTTCACATCGTGCTAATACTATGAAGATATATTGTACGGCAATTGTATCGACATGATTTAATCTCAAGGAACTAAAGGTCTCACCAAAGGACCAAATTTATCTATGCCATCTCATTGGAGAATGAGTAATGCATAGAGACGCGAAGATATGCAAATACACACGGACCTGAAAGTGTCAGATCTGAGGATTATGTTTACTACTAGAAATCGTGTATATACAACACCAGAAAGCCATAGGTGTTGAATGCACAAAGTTTTTCAAACTAGATTATTGACTCTAGTGCAAGTGGGACATAGTTGGAGATAGGCCCAAGAGGCAATAATAAAGTGGTTATTATTATATCTTTATATTTATGATAAATGTTTACATCCCATGCTATAATTGTATTAAGAGTAAACATTAATACTTGTGTGTTTTGTAAACATAAAAGAGTCCCTAGTAAGCCTCTTATTGAACTAGCTTGTTGATTAATATATCATCATGGTTTCCTAATCATGCACATTGGATGTTATTAATAACAAGGTCATATCATTAGGAGAATGATGTGATGGACATACACCCATAGTAAGCATAGAATAAGATCAAGTCATTAAGTTCACTTTGCTACAAGCTTTTAAATACATAGTTACCTAATCCTTCGACCATGAGATCATGTTGATCACCATCACCAGATGAGTACTTTGATGACATCAAACGCCACTTCCGTAACTGGGTGGTTATAAAGGTGGCATTGGGTATGCTGGAAGTATGTGTTGAAGTGCATGGATCAATAGTGGGATTTGTCCATTCGAATGACGGATAGATATACACTAGGCCCTCTCGCTGGAATGCCATCCAAATAGTTTACAAGCATGTGACTAGGTCACAAGGGATGTCATATCACAAAACGAGTAAAGAATACTTATAGGTAACTAGGTTGAACTAGGTATGGACATACCGACGATCAAACCTCAGATAAGTAAAGTATCGTGCGACAAAGGGATTTGGTTTCATATGTTAATGGTTCATCTCGATCACAAAGTCATCGTTGAATATGTGGGAGCCACTATGGATCTCTAGGTCCGGCTATTGGTTATTGATCGGAGAGGTGTCTCGATCATGTCTGCATAGTTCGCGAACCGTAGGGTGACACAATTAAGGTTCGATGTTGTTTTAAGTATATATGGAATATGAGTTGTAGACCGAATGTTGTTCGGAGTCTCAGATTGGAACCAGGACATCAGGAGGAGATTCGGAATTATTCGGAGAATAAGATTCATATAATGGAGATCAATTTATGGTTTTCAGAAAATTTTTGGAGTATTCTATGGAGCTTCTAGAAGGTTTCGGAAAGTTTCGGAAGGTTCTGGAAGGTTCCATGAAGTTTGCTTGAAAACCAAGAAAGAAGATGGGAAAACTTGGGGGAGTAATCTCCCCCCACCCCTTGGTGCACCGGCCCTAGAAGGGCAAAGGGGACAGCCCTAGGCCGCCTCCCCATCTATATAAAGGAGGGCGGGGCGCCTCCCCCCTTGCCCCTTCCATCCTGTCCTAGCCGTCACCCTCCTCCTCCTCCTTCCTCCTGCTACGACTTAGGCGAAGCCCTGCAGGACTTCTCCTCCTCCACCATCACCACGTTGTCGTGCTGCTGGGATTCCTAGGGGATCTACTACCTCCACTGCCCGTTGGAACAGGGAGAGAAAGGTCTTCATCGACTCAGTACGCGTGACCGAGTGCGAAAGCACTGGCGAAACGCGGAGCCGGAAGGATCGTCTACTCGATCTTGAGATCGGCAAGTGATCGTCTACATCAACCACGAGATCTGATCTCGAACAAGGCTTTGGATCTACAAGGGTTAGTATAGATCTATCTCGTTTCACTTATCTCATAGATTAGATCTTGGCTTTTCCATAGATTAGATCTTGGTTTTGTTTGTTCTTGCGGTTGAAATTTTTTATTTTCCCTGCTAGAAACACATCACTAGTGGGGGATTGCTGGAATTTTTGCCTAATTGGCCCAGCCCATATTCCATTTTAATAATTCCTAAAAAATCCTAAAGGCCCATGTGGCCCATTCATGGATGGCAAGAGGTGGGACAAATATTTAGTCCCACACTACTAGTTGAAGGAAGATTTCACCACCTTATAAGGGGGGTTCTTCCACCACTTGGTAAAAGGATGAGAAGGACAGAGATGTACACGCGCGTTCCTCCTCCGCCGCCCTCCTCGCCTCGCCTCGTCACGACGCACGCGCCGCCTGTTGCGGGAATGCCTCGAGCCGAGAGCTTCCCTTTCTTTTTGCCCCGCATGAATGGATTAATTATCTGAACAATCTGTGTAAGTGGGTGTTTAATATGCACTCAATGTAGATTTCATACGAACGTTTTCTCTGAGAATTAATTCGGACGTTTCCTCTGCGGTTTAATTCAGATGTTACCTCTACGGTTTAATTCGAATGTTTCCTCTAAGGTTTAATTCAAACTTAATGGATGCCATTTCCTCTCCCGGCGCTGCCCGTCCGCCTGTGCCTATAAGAGTGAGAGGTCGCTCCTCTCCTATTACATGATTCGCCTCCTGTTCCAAAGCATCACGCTGCTGCTCCATTCTTCCCCATCCCGTCTCGCGACGTGCATCGCTAGCCGGGACAGTAGGCCTCCGAGACCCCCCTGCTTCGAGAGTCCTGTATGAGAGAAGGGCCATAAGGTTTTTGGGGAGCGATATCGGCGCGACTACTTGTGGCTTCATCACAGACTCCTTCACGGATAGCCACTACGGCAACGACGTCTTCCCCAACGAGGACTTCTTCCCCGATATCAGCAACCTCTTCCTCGACGACATGGCTAACGATGGTGCCAACGCTACAGAGGTCCCTCTTCTATGATGTACATCTTCTTACTTAATCTTGTTTATCTTAGGTAGATAGTATTTTGTTCTTTTTAGGTTGCTACAGATCTTCCTCTGATATTATTTCAAGTTGTATGCATTGCAATTCTCTTTGATATCTGCCTTAGTTCGTATCCGCTAAATCCTATGGTTAGTTTAATTTATGTTATTCTATTCATGTTTTATTTAGCATTTATTTTGGGTAAATTGCTCTTAAACTCAACAGTTAGAAAGATAGAGGGGGGGTCAAATGCCCCGGGTTAATATATATCTACTAATTGGAGGCACCATACGAGACGCCATGTTATTTCCAGAGTTTAAATAATAGCATCTGTCTAATTATTCTGTGATGTACATGTCACTGTTGGATGAAATATTACATGCCGCATTGCCTGATCCACGTAAGTGCATCGTCATCTCCTTAGTGCATATCCACTAGTCCCCCATACGGTGTCTAGCGCGGACGTTTTTTGGCTGGGGGGCGCCGGATAGACTAATGAATTGAGGGGGCGTTGGCTCCCAGCCGTGCACCCCATACAAAAAACAAGTTTTTTTATCAAGTCAACAAGTTTGTTTATCAAATCAAACAAGTAATTTAAACAAGTTCAATATAGCAAATAAATAATTGTAAATTAAAATTTATTACAAGTTCCTAAAATTAAACAAAGAATTCAAAAAGTTCAATATAGCAAACAAAGACAAACAAATAAACAAACTAGTTGGCTCCTTTGAGCCTCCACAAATGCTCCACCAGATCATCTTGCTGTTGATTATGACTATTTGTGTCTTGAATTTCTTACCGCCTAGTGAGAAAAGAAGAAAATCAAGGTGGCACTTGGTGGTTATTATCTGTAAGAGGACCTTGTCGGTAATACGGTTCAGTGGCAAACACTAGAGTCCCCCGCTTGCTCTCAATGATCATGTTGCGCAAAATTATATAGGCAGTCATGACCTTCTACATCTGATCTTTCGACCAGGTAAGGGAAAGGTACCTAACAATGGCAAATCGAGCTTGCAGCACACCGAATGCCCTCTCCACATCCTTCATGTAAGCCTCCTACTGTGTGGAAACCTAAGCTTTCTTTCCTTCAGGAATAGGGTTTGAGATTATCTTCACAAAAGTAGACCATCTTGGGTAGATGCCATCTATCAAGTAGTAGCCCTTGTCATACTAGTGGCCATTGATCTCGAATTGCACTAGAGGACCTCTGCCTTCAACAAGCTTGAAGAACACATTTGAACACTACAACACATTGATATTATTGTGTGATCCTGCCATACCGAAGAAAGTATGCCAAATCCATAGATCCTGATCTGCCACAGCCTCAAGTACCACACTGCATGATCCTTTATGATGACCTTTGTGCATGCCCTGGTGCGCGAATGAGCACTTCTTTCATGCCTAGTTCATAGAGTCAATGCTTCCAAACATTCCTAAAAAACCCCTAGCTGCATTCTGTTCCAAGATCCAAGTTGTGTCTTCTGCATTGGGTGTTCTCAGGGGACTCGGCCATGCGGAGGTAGTCGTCTTGTGTGTCTTCGGGAATTCCATATGCAAGCATCCGGACATCAACTGTTTATTTTTGGATTGTGGAAAAACCAAGCGTGCGAACGGTGTCTCTCTTCAGTTTGAAGTAGTCATCGAACTATCTCAATTCCTCGATGATTTTCAGGAAAAGCTTCCGAAACGTTCTGAAATGGCGCTGAAATGTGACGTCACCGTGCAATGGGTCCTCGGCGAAGTAGTCGGCATAGAGCATGCAATAGCCTTCCACCCTCTGCCTTGGCTTGCTCTTGTGCCGCCCAGGATTCGAACCCCCCAGCGAATGGTTTCTCCTCGGCGCTGGCCATCATGCCCAGAAGGGAATCGACGATCATGATATGAATGTCGTTGCCGATGGTGTCTCGGGCGCCAACAACAACGGCGACTTTGTTGTCCATCATAATGGCCAGCATCTCCTCCTCATCCGAATCCATGCCGTTGGCAAACCGCCGAACACCTAGTGGGAAGGGAGGTTGTGTCGCGGGCTTGGTACTACCAGGAGGCGGAATGGCGGCAACACGAACGAGGAGGTCGATTGGGAGGGCATGGGGTCCATTTCCGGTGGCTGCGAGAGTGGCTCTAGCGGACTGAACGGCGGACGGTGGCGAGGGGGGTAGCAGCGCGAGCTGCTAGAGTTGTGGTCGCTTGGGGGGGGGGTGGGGATGCAGAATGTGGGTGATTTTGCGGGCGCGTGTCGCGGACAAGACCGGCCCGCGTCGTTTTCAGCTCCATCCGGCGCCCCCGCTTACCCCCGTGGATTGAGTTCGGCCTGAGAGCGCCGGATAATAAAATGGACCACGCCGACGCGATATAAATTTGAGGGGAGAGGGGCGCTGGCTGTGATTTTGGGCGTCGGCGCCCCCATAGCCCTTTAGGGGACTTTAGGGACCCGAGTGGAGATGCTCTTGCTCTTCTGGATTTCACCGGAAAGAAAAAAATAACAAAAAATTGGGCGTCATCGTCCACCTAGGGCTTCCGATCTCCTAGCCGGCTTTGCGCTATTCCTCCTGCGCGGCCGTCGTACGTGGCCAGCACCGACGACGCAGGACGTGCCCGGATCGATGGTAGTCTGGGAGATGCAGATTAATTAGTTACAAAGTCGAGCGGAAGAGATCAGCGTGGCCAGAATAATAATACGGAGTAGCAATTATACCCTCCGGTCCGCCGGACAGCATGGCGCTCGCTCCGTAACCGATTTGGATAAACACATGTACTATTACCAAAATCTTCTCTAAATTCGTGTGTCGTGCGGCCAAAAGAAAACTGTACGTATAATCTGTCTTTTCTACGCTCAGTTCTAATCCTTTTTATTCGTCGATCTAGATCCTCATTTATTTTACTGCTGGAAAGTGACACCCCTGAGATAGGTTAATTACTAACTGGGCTTCCAAAGCTTCAATTCTAGAAGAAGAAAATTTGACAAGAATATTCAACTACTATGTATCCCAATCAAATAATAATACCAAAATGGAAAATAATCAAATTATGTACTTCTGGATACATGCAATGCACAAATATGAATTTTCTTGGCCAAATTAAAGAAAGGATATTCCTTCATTAAAAAGATAGGGATGCACTATAATCTTTTCACTTTTTTGCATGTATTTTCTCTGTTCTAAGTATTCCACTGGCAATCTATAATATAGATACACACATGTTGATAATTAAGTGTATGTTCTGCAAGACATGCCTAATCATCCAAATTTTCTGATATATTAACTAACCATTGGCTTTTGTTCATTGTACCGAGAGACCACTAAATATTATTTTTGTTGACATTTTTATCCATGAGGCAGAGCTGCATGATGCGGCTGCTATAGCTTCTTTTTAAGATTCACCACCGAAGTTAATAGTCTACTATACATGAGAATTACACTGTGGCTCTCGGGTGCCACACACCCCCGTAATTGAAAAAAATAAAAATAATTAAAAAAGGTTAAGAAATTCTTTTTTTTTAAATCAAAGATGATCAGGTATTGTACTTGTATAAAAATATTTTCCTAGGGAATTACTTTTATTTTGTCCTGCGTAAAAAAACAAACTCGAAACATCCCATGACCACGTACTATTAACCTGTGATACGTCATATTTTTGTTTTTTTCTGAAGATCAAGCGAATCATTTTCTTTACAAATATTTTTTTACGCGTACAATACCTATACCTGATCATCTTTGATTTCAAAAAAAGCTAGAATTTTTTTAACCTTTTTTTAATTATTTTTTATCTTTTCCAGTTATGGGGGTGTGGTGGCAGCTGAGAGCCAAAAGTCCACGTTAACTATATATTCCTTTTACTGATCGGCCAGAGTTCACACAATATGATGTTCAGTATCATGTTGTGACACATAGTGTACCCTGAACTCCTGTTTGCAAGGAAATATTAGGTATGCTACTGCAAATAGGAGCAGTTCTCATTAGTGCATTTAACATCAGGTGCCTTTTAGTGGCAAATATGATATATGAATGAAGGATAAAATATTCTAATCATGCATATTTATCCGGATCCTGTATTATTTATCCGTAATATATATGTAAATTGGAACATATGTTTGGCACAAATTATTTTTCTATAGGTCTTACTGGTGCAATAATCTAAACAAGTAGTCGTCATTTCTTGCAAGGCCAGTAAATTCTTATTGAAATCAGAACTCACGGAGTGAAAAAAGTTATAAGTGTAACAAATGGAGAAGAACTGAAACAATATGATTCATTTTGATTTTTATAATGTGGTAGCCCGTGGAGGTGTACGGGTTAATGACTAGTATTTATTAATTTTGATTGTTCATCCACCACATATACATGCATTTCAACATGTATTCATTGCTAGCTATACAAATAAGATAGATATACTAAATATATAATTTAGTTTTTTTTGGTTTCGTGAGAGGCTCCGAAAAGGATAATAGCATCACTGTCTTCGATGGTTTCAGCATGAACCTCTTGCGGCTGACTCTTCAAGTGTCGTTCTTGTTTGCTCAAGAGAGGTGTAGTTCTTAATTTCCTGTAAAGTTCAATTCTTCACTCTTGGAAATACTGCACATAAATATCATCACTATGATACTAGATAATGCAAGTAAAATAATTAGTGGATTTACCTAGAAATGGAACTGTAAAAAGTAGATCGACACCTACATGGAGAACCAGCGAAGCAAGACAACTTTTCTTCACCTTAGGGACAAGGCGGACAAATGTCACCTCGAGAAGTCCAGGAGACAAAGGTGCGAGGAGTACCTTCTAAGAAAAATGCCTAAGCAAATGCTAGCAGTTAGAAATCCCCGCATGGTTTCGCTCCCGGTTACGTCTTTATCTATACCATTCCACATATACCACATAACCAAACACATAAAGTTGTGTCGAAAATATATCATAAGAAAATGCATGATGAAAATTATTGAAATACATTGTGTCGTGGTATTTTACGATGGTAGATTTTTGTCCGGAGGGGTAATGCTCGGATATCGGGATGGTACAAAACCAAGACAGATATTTATACGGATTTAGGCCCCATATGAACAATGTCCAGTGAAAACCCTACTCACGTTTGGTGGTGTTTGGAATTATCATAGTATGATCGGGTGAGATCAAGATACAACTCGATATCACCTATGGTGGATGGTGGTAGAAGATGATCCGAGATATGCCCTCTATGTATTGTCGTGTCTCTTTTTTCCATCCTCCCATTCTGCATCCGTGTCCCCTTATATACACGGTCCGGAGCTAGGGTTATAGAGTGCCGAGATGGGTTACAGGTGGCAACGCTATACAAAACCCTAATAGAGATATGAAGATTCGATCTTGCTGGTGTAATCATGATATCCCAAAGAATATGTTCGTCTATACATCCTGGCTTGGCCGCCAAGGTGTCTTCATTCAAGCCTCCTTTTGAGGCCCGAGCCTTCATGTTTGTCCATCATGGCTCTCGATGGACCCTTTTAGTTGTCTAGGCCCACCTGGCACCAATTACCCTGTCAATAACCCATGATTCCTTTGTGATCAGAGGGAATGAAAATCCATCTTCTAGTTAGAGATGCCTAATGGAGGTTGTGAAGGAGCCCTTGTATCCGTAGGTTAGAGTGTTGGTGACATGTTAGACCTTCCTGGGTCTATCTATGTAGAGAACAAAGGAGAGCCATAGTCCGAACGGACCAGGGGGAAAATAGGGAATCATGTTTTCCCTGAACGAAACCGAACCGTTAGAGGATAGAGCATGGAGACCGAGTGGCAAGCAGTTCCTAGTTCTCCCTTTTTTAAAAGGGGGAGCACTGGACCACCACTGTCTCACTTGCTCACTTGCCCTAGTCATCACTTGTTTTCCTTTTCCCTTCTGATTTACCCATAGTGTCATTCTTCCCCACTCTAATGTTTACGTGGGAGAGTGAGGAGCAGCAGTATGAAGTAGAAGATTCGTCCTCCTCTAGCGAGGAAGGAGCATCCTCTATCAAAGAGGAGGCATATCTTGGTGAGGAAGAGGCTCCCCCTCGCAAGTAGAAAATGGTGGTAGAGGATGAGGAGGTCGCCGATGATTATAGTTCATGGTTCCTAGCACCCTCAAGGAGTAGGCCCTAGAGGACATGGTGACGCGCGAGGAGATACCTCCCTAGGACCGAATAATTTGGCATTCTGGCCCTAGGACAGAATTCCCTAAATCGAAAGAGGGTGGGGTGGTTTTCTTTCCCGTCTTTTTTCTCTAGTGGCTCGACCTTCCCAGACTAGTCTTCATGATGGATTTCCTTGTATCTATGGAATCGGGTTGCATCACCTCAACCCTAATTCCATAATCCACCACGCCGCATGTGTAGTGTTGTGCGAGTTGTACCTGGGGATCATCCCCAATCTTATTCTGTGGCGCTTCTTCTTCCTTGTCCTTCATGGCAGCGGAAAGATTGCAGGGAGCGCCCAATTCTAGCTTCGACGGAGGATGGGACAACAATACCCCATAGCAAGATTCATTGGCTCGAATAAGGGTTGGCATCCCAAATGGGAGTACTGCAAGGCTTTGCAGAACATTCTACCTAACACAAAACTACTAATTCAAGAAGGAGAGGGCTAGTCGACTCCACTCTCCACCAACGATCTCGATACAATATCTCCATGGCTAGAGAAGATCCAAGATCTAGTGCCTAGAGGTCTGACCATTCCCATCCTCACTCTGGATTTTAGCAGCCGGAGGATCCTTCCCCTATAGTGACACGCCAGCTGATCTTCCAGGTGTCTTGCCCGCTTGATCTTGTCTGCGCGTGAGAAGGGGTTCTCCCCACATGCAGGATGACCAAGCGACCGGAAGTAGTGCTGGGGAAGGAACTCCTCAAATTGGTGGGAGGCCCACCTCCACAGATAACTTCGCCTTCTATGAGTTTTTCCTTTCTTCGCATTGGAGTGAGGAGAAGCAAATGTATCGAACCTCATTAAGTACCCTACTATCTATTTCTATATCCTAAATTAGGTGATGTTTGTATCTTATCTTCATGTGTTTTGTTTTATGAATGTACATAATCTGTTGGTGTGATTTGCTGCTCTATATTTGCTACCAGATCGGGCAAAAAGAGAGCCAAAAGGAACAAATGATTGAAGAGAGAAGCTTCTCTAGATTTGCTACCAATTTGGGCAAAAAAGAAACATGACTGTTACAGGAGAGGAAAAAGGCGGTCTAAAAACTGCCAATTAACAATAAAAAGGAAAATTGCCAATTTAGGCGAGAAGAGACAGAACCCACTCGTCCGCACTACCAAACATGGTGGTTGATGTGGGTGCGACCACGACGACAGTGAGTTCAGATTCAGGAGGAGGACAGCAGGACCGAGGAGGTTCGCCATGGTGACAGATTTCCCCCGAGTATGAATTCTTGTCCCCGCACCGTGCCATTGGTGTGACCATGGTGAGGGTGAGCTCCGATTCGGAATGAGGTGGATAACAGGGCTAAGCAGGTTTGGCCATGTTCTCGATCTCAACCTCGAAAGTAAATGGCGTCCCAACTTCGCGCCATGGCCACGACCACAGATCGCTACTCTAGGGAAGAAGAAGAAGAAGGCATAATGGGGAATGGATGCAGTCGCCAACAATGCAAGTCTACATGGAAGCCATGATGGCAGCGACTTAACAGTCAAAACTGACAGAGGCAGCCCAATTTGACGAGTGTTAGCGTGATATTTTGTGTTTAAACGTTATGTTGAATTCGTGCCGAAAAAGACCCTCTAAGTATTTGGCATGCCAACTGTGGGTAACACGATCCAATTACAAGAAACTCGGGACCCACTATGCCTTGGCGTCTCAACTTTTGGCCACAAATTAAAAACCTCTTCTCTCCACACATGTCATGATGGAAGAAATAGAATATCCTAATTATGAATAATTTTCATACGATAGTGTTGTATCCTACATCCCTGAGAATATTTTAGCCTCATTGAGTTCCAACACCATTTCCCAACGCTTTCATTACTTGTTTACTTTACTTGCTTTTATTACTTTCTTGCACATAAACACAAAACCTTTCAAACACCCTTTACTTGAAATGAAAGGCAGCTTACAAGTATCCTTTGGTAGATAGTGACGAGGGGCATAAAGACCTTAACCAAATAGCTCTCTGTGGGTTCGATACTCTTATTTTGAAACTAGCTCCAATTTATATGTGCTCTTGCAATCATCAAATACCACGCTGATGGGTGTGAAATATAGCCATCTTTATCCGCGTTTAAATCTTATTTTAAGTCAAGAATTTAACTAAATAACTCTCTAGCATTGCTACTAATGACTAATTATTGCAAAGACGTGGAAATCCTTTTCTTGATTTGGGATATGTAGAAAATCATGCATTTATCACTAGATCAAGAGCAATTACTGAATAATATGTCGTTGACAACCAAACCAAGTCAACCAGGGATGAAAAGACGCTTCTAGAGTGTGGAAAAAGCATTGGTACGAGCAAATCCTGGCCGTACGGTCTGCCCGTACTTCACTCCAGAGCCTTCCTTACATCAAGCGCAACTACTTATTTTATGGAGGCGACATTATCCGAGGAGAAACGCACCCTCTAGCCGCCACATAACCCATTTACCATAGAGATATCATACATCACACACCGAAGGAGATCCATTCCACCATAGTTCATCACATCCATCCCCTACCTCCTCCATAGCCATAGCCATTATCTTGTAATAGAGGCCTTCTTCGAATTGATGACCATTGTAAGAATATTTGATTTCAATCTAAGTATTTTACCAATGATTCATATTGTTGATATTGTTATTATGAGTGAGTATTCCTCACAGGCTGTGGGTTGGGGTGAAGCCTTGCAGCATCTATGTTCATCTAATCTTATGGGAATATTGTGTAGTGATTGAATAGAAGCTTTGTTATCTTGTATGTTTGTCTCTACCTCGATCCGAGGACTTGTAGGTACCCAAGACCCCATGTATTCATCAAGGTATGAGGTAAGATAAGTGGAGAATGGCGTGTGTCATGCGAAACCTCGGCGATAGCAAGGGGGAGTACGATATTCACTTAGTCTTTTGCTTGGGATCAACAGTAACATCACTGATCTTAAGGCTTTAGGGGCAACTGTTGGACCAGAAGACTATTTTCACCTATGGTTTTAGGGGCACTAGTACCTAATGATGTACCGCACATAATTCCTATCACTATTAGATCATTTTACACATGACTGCATGATGGCTCTGAAATATAGCCATCTACGTCCATATTTAAACTGAATATTACTCGTATTCTTGATGAAATATCTCTCCAAACCCTGCCACCAATGCTAATATTCAGAGTGGTATGCAATCCTTTCTTTTATATTTTTCCTGCGCGGATAATGTCATTTAAAGGAGGGAATCACTACATTAAAGTCAAAGATACGAGATTTACAACAACCAGAAGAATCCAGGAGCCGTACAACGGAGGCTGATACATTGTAAACGTATCTATAATTTTTGATGTTCCATGCTTGTTTAGTATCTACTTTCTTATGTTGTGTCTACATTTTGAGATACTTTTATGCATTTTATGGAACTAACCTATTAACAAGGTGCCACAGTGCTAGTTGCCTGTTTTTTGTTGTTTTTGGTTTCAGAAAAGCTGGAAAATAAATATTCTCGGAATTGGACCGGACAAAAGCCAAAGTCAATATTTTACCAGAAGACTCACGGAGCCAGAAGATGAGACAGAGAGGGGCCACGAGGTGGCCACAACACCTAGTGGCGCGGGCCACCCCAAGCCGCGCCAGGGGGTGGTGTGGGCCCCTCCGGCCTCCACCAACCTTGCCCCTTCGCCTATATATGCCTCCCGGGATGAAAACATTAAAGGGAAGATCAGATTTCACGAAAAGTTCCGCAGCACCGCCGCCACCGAAGAGGAGATTCGGGCGACAGAAGTCTCTGTTCCGGCACCCTCCCAGGACGGGGAAGTGCCCCCAAAGCCATCTCCATCGACTCCACTACCATCACCATCGTCGTTGCTGACTCCCATGATGAGGAGGGAGTAGTTCTCTCTCGAGGCTAAGGGCTCTACAAGTAGCTATGTGTTCATCTCTCCCTCTATGCGTGATCTTATTGAGATCATGAGCATTGCTCTCTAATAGATCTATCCTGCTACTCAAGTGCTTTAATCAATCTCTGCTTTTCCCCACGTGTGTGAAGTTGACAGTGTGCACACCATGTGGCACTTAGGCTAAGGTTACATAAATACTTATCATGAGTATAATTTGAGTTGGATGTATCTATGAGATTGTGGTGTTTGTTGGAACCATCTAGCGCTCAAGGTGACAGTGAGGGGTTATCTAGATGGGGAATGCGAACTTTAAGGTGTGATGTTATAGCCCTACATCGTCCGACCGGAGAGTAGTTCAGGGTAGAATAATGAAGAGAAGATATTTATATTAGAGTGTCCACTAGTGGAAGTATGATCCCTAGGCCTTGTTTCTAAGCATTGAAATACCATTCACAATCAGTTCTGTTACATGTTTGCTTGCTTCCACTATTATTTCAGATTGCAATTACCACTTATAATCATCCATATTACTTATATTTCACTATCTCTTCACCGAACTAGTGCACCTATATATATGACAAGTGTATTGGGTGTGTTGGGGACACAAGAGACTTCTTGTATCTTGATTGCAGGGTTGCTTGAAAGGGATACCTTTGACCACTTCCTCCTTGAGTTCGATAAACCTTGGGTGATCCACTTAAGGGAAAACTTGCTGCTGTTCTACAAACCTCTGCACTTGAAGGACCAACACTGTCTACAAGAATAGAAGCGTGCATAGATATCAAGCTATTTTCTAGCGCCTTTGCCGGGGAGGTAAGGTAAAAGGTACTCACATCCTCTGGCTACTAAGCTATCTTCTAGCATTGTTGCTGGTGTGTGAGTGCTCGAAGTTATTTCCTTTAGATTCTGCAATCATATCTTTTTGTTTCTTGTTTTTATTTTCACTAGTTAGGCTTAATGGAAAACAACAACAAAATTAGAGAGCTTTATAGTATTTATCTTGAGTTAAGACATGAAATGTTTGAAGAGAAAATTAAAAAACCTATGGAACTTTATTTGCGTGCTAATAGAAATGTTATTAGTATGAATTCTTTGAACACCATTATTACTAATTCTATGGAAAAGTCTAAGCTTAGGGAAGCTAGTTTATATGAAAATGAGTGTTTTAGTCCCCCAAGCACAGAGGATAAAATTTACTTTGATGATATTATGCCTCCAATATATGATGATTACAATGGTGAATATGATTTTTTCAGTCCACCTACTATTGAGTAGAAAATTAATTATGATTACAATATGCCTCCTATATTTGATGATTATGGTGATGAGAATAATAATGATAGCTATTTTGTTGAATTTGCTCCCACTACGATTAATAAGAATGACTATGCTTATAGGGAGAGTAATAATTATTTTATGCATGTGGCTCATGATAAGAATGTTTTATGTAATAGTTATATTGTTAATTTTATTCATGATGCTACTGAAAGTTATGATGAGAGAGGGAAACACGGTTTTATGAGTCTCCACAATATTAAGTTTCCCCTCTTTATGTTGAAAATTTTGAAGTTGCACTTGTTTTGCTTTCATATGCTTGTTGCTTTGTGCTTTCATGACTTGTTTCTTTACAAGATTATTTTTTATAGGAAGTGGGTTAGACTTAAATTTGTTCCATATTTGCTTCTTGGTGCTCTTTTTTGCTTGAATTCATATTTCTTATGTGAGCATCTTCTCAAATTACTGAGCCTAGCTCAAAGGCGTTAAAGAAAAGCACTTATTGGGAGATAACCCGAATTTTTTATTTAGTATGTTTTTTTTTGTTGAGTCTTGGAAGTTATTACTTCTGTAATAACCTCTCCTTATCCTTTTTGAGTGGTTTTTGTGCCAAGAATAACCTCTAATGAGAGAGAAGTAAGATTTGGGAAAGTTGTTGTCCCGAAGCAGATTTTTGTGCTTCGCTGTAAAAATTCGTGAAAAATCTCTGTACGTCGGATTGAGCTGTAATTTTTTGTACTTCTGCCCCAGGTTGTTATAAAACTTTCGTTAGTGTAACACTTTTATATTTGAGCAACAGAAGATTTTCTAAAAAATTGGTTTTTACCTGCTGGTTTGTTTTGACAGATTTCTGCCATTATTTGCATTTGCCTCTTAATCTCTTTCTCTTTGAGTTCTCTTTGATCACTCAAGCTTTTAGAAGGAATTGCTACAGTATCTTGTGTTTTAATAAAAAAATTACTTGCATTGAAACTAAACCCAAAGACTTATTATCTTGAATACACTAATGTTGCTAATGAAGATTGTGTGAAGTTTTGTATGAAGGAAATTTTCAAGTGTAGGGAAGAACAATGTGATGAGATGAAGTATGGACCAAAGCTCAAGCTTGGGGATGCCACCCGTGTCACTCCAAGAAATATTCAAGAAGTACAAGCGTCAAAGCTTGGGGATGCCCATGGCATCCTCTTCTTCATCAATAAAAATCTTAGGTTTTCTTCCAAACACTTCATTTTTTTTGTTTCATGCACAATTGTGTTGTTCTTGGAGCGTCTTCATTTTTGTTTTTATTTTTATTCTGTTTGGTTTGCTTAAATAAGTTGGTTGGATCCCAACACACCTTTTTTTTGGAGAGAGACACACCCCGTTATTCATTGCCTAGAACACTCTAGTTTTCACTCTTATTGTTCTGTGAGTGTTCTCCTTTCTGCGTTTAGCTTTAGTTTTCGACTAGTGTTGGAAAAGAGTAGGAAGTTTCATGCTTATAAGTGGTACAAAAGGAGTCTTGTTTTGACTATGGTCTAAACTTTATCATGTCATGTTTGATATTGCTATGACTTTATGCTTAGTAATTATTGTTGTAGCATGACTTGTTACAAATAATTGAGATTGCTTAATGTGCCTTGAAAGAATCATGTGTTGTTTTAGCATACAAAAGCATAAGTATTGTGGTATTCTCCTTTGATGCTTTATTTGGGTCTACTTGGTGCATGCTCACACCATGTTAAGACTATACCAAGTCACCATAGCCTCTATGATCATTTAGGTTTCGACTTGTAATATCACTTTATGCTTTAATTAACAATGTTTTGTCGCTTTGCATGATTATGGCCATTATTTCTCTCTTAGTTGGTCGTTCCTAGTCTTTTGCTAGCCTCCACATGTACCAAGTATGAGTTCCACTCATGCATCCAACTCCAAATAAAACCAAGTTATTCCAAAGAGTCCACCATACCTACCTATTAGCATTTTCTATTCCAAGTATATTCATGTTTTTATCTACCTTCCAAATTAAACTTGTTATGTAAAAATTAGTGATTAAAGCTCTCACGAACTTGATGGCACACTTTACTTTTCTTGCACATAATAAATTTGAACCATTGTGCCCATCTATGTTGCGTATATGCTTGCGTTTTGTAAGTTGGGAATTAGTAGAACCATGCTGTCATGGGGAACACTTTCAACATTGCAATTTATTTAGTTGATATCATGTTCTTTTGCTTATGGATCCCGGTGGTGTGAAATGAAAAGAGAGCTTGTAAGACTCATGGAGTTCGTATATGTGTTAGAGAAACGCCTGGGCGGCTGGTCTAAGCCATGCCTAATCATGGTGGAAACCTGCAGCGTAACCATAGTTAGCATTCTATGAAGCATACTCTATAAAAAACTTATGCAAATAGGAAAGAAAAAAAGAAAAAAGGCCTATGCAAATAGGAAATAAAAGGATTGCTGAGATGCTCACTGTCTTCTTGCCTTGTCATTTTGATATGGGGAATCTTCTGTATCATCGGGCAAGGGGTACCCCATTGGCGGTTGTCTATGATAAACATGTACTTACAATGACAAGAACTTACCTGTGACTAAAGTTGAGTAGCATGAGGTTCAGTACTCGTAAGTAAGGGGCATAAGATTTTCAGCTTATAACTTGTCAAGCATATCCTCATATTTTTTCACTGTAACCTTAATAACCTAATATGATTATGATAGGGGCAATGAGAGCTGAAAGCTAATAAGTACAATAATTTTTGGAAGCTCTTTATGAGACTTGAATCCCTGCTTTCTTCTATGAAGGGCCTTTCTTTTTAATTTTAAGTTGAGTCTCCATCTTCTATCTTTATGCACCTATTGAGAGAGCATAGTGGTCATTCTTAGTTTAATGTGCATTGTCCCAAAACTTATTGATTGATTCATAACTTTGATATTGATTGTTCTTAAACTATTTGTATCTAGTCACCCTTATGAACCTTGAAGGTGTCCTATGCATTTATGTTTTGCTACACTATGAGGGACAAGCTGAATAACATTCTCGTTATGTTTTTTATATGTGAAACAAACAAACATCTTTCAAAGAATTGTTATTCATGAATCTTTTGTTTGTACCTCTTCATGTTATAACATAGTTGCTATGTCTTATTGTTAGAACTATATCTTTCATGTCTATGTTAGAGTACTATGATCCCAGCTATCAATGTTTTACAAATACCTTGATCAAGATTATGATGGTGCATGTCACCTAACAAATTATTCTTTTTATCACTTACCTACTCGAGAACGATCAGGAGTTAAGCTTGGGGATGTTGATACGTTGTAAACGTATCTATAATTTTTGATGTTCCATGCTTGTTTAGTATCTACTTTCTTATGTTTTGTCTACATTTTGAGATACTTTTATGCATTTTCTGGAACTAACCTATTAACAAGATGCCGTAGTGCCAGTTGCATGTTTTCTGCTGTTTTTGGTTTCAGAAAAGCTGGAAAAGAAATATCTCAGAATTGGACCAGACAAAAGCCAAAGTCAATATTTTACCATAAGACTCATGGAGCCAGAAGACGAGACGGAGAGAGGCCACGAGGTGGCCACACCACCTGGTGGCGTGGGCCAGCCCAGGTCGCGCCAGGGGGTGGTGTGGGACCCTCCGGCCTCCACCGACCTTGCCCCTTTGCCTATATATGCCTCCCGGGACAAAAAACCTAAAGGGAAGATCAGATTTCCCCGAAAAGTTCCACAGCGCCGCCGCCACCGAAGAGGTGATTCAGGGGACAGAAGTCTCTGTTCCAGCACCCTGCCGAGATGGGGAAGTGGCCTCGTAGCCATCTCCATCGACTCCACCGCCATCTCCATCGCCGTTGCTGACTCCAATGATAAGGAGGGAGTAGTTCTCTCTCGAGACTAAGGGCTCTACAATTAGCTATGTGTTCATCTCTCCCTCTATGCGTGATCTTATTGAGATCATGAGCTTTGTAATCTAATAGATCTATCCTGCTACTAAAGTGCTTTAATCAATCTCTGCTTTTCCCGAAGTGTGTGAAGTTGACAGTGTGCACACCATGTAGCACTTAGGTAAGGTTACATAAATACTTATAATGAGTATAATTTGAGTTGGATGTCTCTATGAGATTATGGTGTTTGTTGGAACCATCTAGCGCTCAAGGTGACAGTGAGGGGTTATCTAGATGGGGAATGCAAACTTTAAGGTGTGTTGTTATAGCCCTACATCATCCAACCGTAGTGTAGTTCAGGGTAGAATAATGAAGAGAAGATATTTATATGAGAGTGTCCACTAGTGAAAGTATGATCCCTAGGCCTTGTTTCTAAGCATTGAATACCATTTAAAATCAGTTATGTTACATGTTTGCTTGCTGCCACTATTATTTCAGATTGCAATTACCACTTATAATCATCCATATTACTTGTATTTCAATATCTCTTTGCCGGACTAGTGCACCTATACATCTGACAAGTGTATTGGGTGTGTTGGGGACACAAGAGACTTCTTGTATCTTGATTGCAGGGTTGCTTGAGAGGGATACCTTTGACCACTTCCTCCCTGAGTTCGATAAACCTTGGGTGATCCACTTAATTGAAAACTTGTTGCTGTTCTACAAACCTCTGCACTTGGAGGGCCAACACTGTATACAAGAATAGAAGCATGCGTAGACATCAGAGACAAACACTTTGAATACCAAATATACGACTGGAGCAAAATTTCGGTCGTATAGCTCCAGTCGTATAGTTGGCGTCGCCACCGTTAGGTCAAACAGAACAACTTTCGTGAAGGAAACCCTATATAAAGAAGCCTCGGGCGACGAGAAAACAAGATAGACCTCGCCAAAAAGTCTCTACCATAGATCACCAGTCGCCTACAGATCTCCAAACCCTTCTCCATCTCCATACCCATATTCCACCACTTGTAATACTAGATCTCTTCCCCGATTGGCGACATTGTAAGACTGTTGCTATCAATCTTATGATTTTCATTACAATGTTTGTGATTATTGATCTCATCTCTATGTGTGAGTAATTCTCCTTGGGCTAAGGGCTTCAGCCTAGCCATGCAGCAATTGTGCATGTTATTTATCATAGATGGGATCGTGTATTGGTTTGTATGACATGATGATTATTGTGTTCTCTCTTGCCTCAATCCAAGGACTTGTCAGGTACCCAAGACCCCGAGGGTTGAGCCAGGTATAGGGAGTATGAGTGATGACTGATCTGCAGGTTGGGAACCCCGGTGATAGAAGGGGTAGTACGGCTGTATGTGAGGGATTTTCTTGGGATTAACGGTGACATCACTATGCATATCATTAGTTCTCTTTCTTGTATGGATGAGACTAGTAGGTTATTACTATAAGCGGTTGCGGAGGCAATAGCAATTATGGATGCACTGCCCACATATAATGTATATTTCTCTAAAAAGTACAAGCATACTTTATTTCTATCTTTTATTCCCATCAGATGTTTTGCACAGCTACAGGTGAAACTGAATGCCCTATGCCCTCTCTCTCCATCATCGACAACAACAAAAATATGCAAGCTATTGCTCCGGTAAAAACACAAAAGGAATTCTAAAGCTCTTGAAGGTCTGTTAAAGTAACTTCACTATGCATTCGCTTCCCGAGGATTCGATAACCTAGGTCTACTAGGGAAAAATAAGCTATACTACATTCGTAATCCGGATCGAAGGTATCAACCCTTTTTCTAGCACCGTTGCCGGGGAATTAATAGCCACCTTGGTGAGGTTATTAGGAACCTTGCCGTTTTAATTCTTGTTTTTTTTATTTTGTTAGTTTGCTTTCATTCTTTATTTGATAAACCAAAAAAATTAGTTAGCCTTTAAATTCTTGCTTTTACTATTATAATTCTTTGTTTAAGAAAACCCCAAAACATAGGAAGTATGGCTGAAAAGAAGCTTGGGGAGTTTGCTACTCCCAACAATGATTATTTGTGTACTCCTATTACTCAACAAGCAATCGCAGCTGATGATTATGAAATTAAGACCCATTACTTAAGTTTGGTTCAATAGAATCAATTTGGAGGCTCTGCTGTTGAAGACACAGGTATTCACTTGAATACTTTCACTGAAATATGTGATATGGTGCGTATAAAAGACGTTGACCCTGATGTGGTCAAATTTCGTTTATTTCCTTTCTCTCTAAGAGGGAGAGCAAAAGAATGGTTGCTATATTTGCCTAAAAATACTATTACATCATGGGTGGGATGTACTTCTTTATTTATGACTAAATTATTCCCACCTGCAAAGACTATGCAAGTCCGATCTAATATTACCATCTTTAGGCAGGAAGAGCGTGAGCCACTAGCGCTTGCATGGGAGAGGATGAAAGAATGCCTAAGAAACCGTCCTCGTCATGGGATGGAAGATTGGTTAATCCTCCATTTATTTTATAATACTCTTAATCCTGTGTCTATGTCTATGCTTGATACTGCAGTTGGAGGAATGTTTATGGGTAAACATATTACCGAAGCGAAGCAGCTGCTAGACAATATGCAAGACAACCATGCCCAATGGCATGTGGAAAGATCAAACACGAAGAAGGTGAACTCTATCTCACCACAAGAGAACGAAGAACTGAATGCCAAGTTGTATGAGATCATACTAGCCGTAATAGGTAAGGAAACCCAGGTGAGAGCCACCCCTGAAACAAATATTGAAGAAATAGACTTTGTAGCTCGTAATGATTATAACCCTGCTTGGAAGAAGAGTTACAATCCTAACTTTGAGAAACATTATGCTAGTCCGGCAGGTAACTCTAATAATAATATGAGAACTAGTAATGGTAGTCTCCAAGAAACACTTATGTCTTTTATAGACTCACAAAATGAACAAAATAATATTCTTGTTAAAATTACGGAGAACCATGATGCCATGCTTGGTAAATTATCTAACGAAGCTATTAGTTTGAGAAATGATTTGCATGCCCTCCAAGAAAGAATGAGGATCGTTGAGGCACAGCTAGGTAAGATAATCGAGAGTCAAACTCTCATTCTAGTTAAATTTGCAAGTAAAGCTGAGCCCAATCCTATTGAAGATCTCAAAATGATGAGGATCCAAAGGGAGGAGCCTGAAGAACTTGACTATAATAATGCTCATTCACCAAGCTACACCGTTGAAGATCTCGTAAAAAGGATCAACGTCAAGATTCTGGTGAGTGAAGGTAGTGAGGAAGCTATGTACCAACACTTTGTCAATCAAGTAGCAATAAAGGTACATGATCTTGAGGAAGAATACAAGCAAATTGGTGAAAAATTACCTGTTAAACTAGATGACATATTTGATCCCACTATTAAGATTAAAATTGGAACCAATGAGATAGCTGCACTTTGTGATCTAGGTGCAAGTGTCTTAACAATTCCAAAGAGTCTTTTTAATAAGTTATATCTTGGCTCATTTGAAATTACTGAGTTAAAATTGCATCTAGAAGATTCTACCTATAAACAAGATGTAGGAATTAAGGAGAACACTTTAGTATACATTAAAGGCTGTCCTGCTCTAATTTATTTTGTTATTGTTGACATGCCTGAAGATGCTACTGCTTCTATTATATTAGGCCGTCCTTTTTTAAGAACTATTAAGGCTTTGATTAATCTGCACGAAGGGAATCTGAAGCGGCAATTACCTTCATGGGATCCTTTTGTTATTCATTTCCCCAGGAAGAAGAAAGCCAAGCATGATGAAAAGGAGGCCATCACTTCGAAGGCCAACTACATTGGAGTGGGTGTTCCACTCATCTGGCCCAAGTGAATATCATCAAGGTCAAGCTATTGACCATAAAAGAGCGCTCCATGGGAGGCAATCCATCTGAAATAAAGGTTTGAGTTAAGTTTTTAGTTTTAGTTTAAGTTTATGTTTAATAACGAGTGCTATAAAACTCCATTTGAGGAGAAGAAGTTCAGTAGTACTTGAAATTCTACGTTATTCATGCTATTGTTGGTCGACAATATTTACAGTCAATTTTCTATCAAAAACAAGGTATATCACTAAGTTATAGGAAAAGAAATAGTTTTCGAAGAAACAAAAAAAAATTGATGCACACAGAGAGTTTAACGACCAACTATACGGCGGGAATAAAATTTCGGCCATATAGCTCCGGTCGTATAGATATCTTTGCCATCGACAAATTTCTTTTCATATGTACTGAGAGTTTAACGACCAACTATACGGTGGGAATAAAAATTCCGGCTGTATAGCTCCGGTCGTATAGATATCGGTGCCTCCGTACAATTGAGAATTTAACGACCAACTATACGGCGGGAATAAAAATTCCAGCCGTATAGTTCTGGTCGTATAGATACCGATTCCTTTGTAAATTTTCTTTCACAGGAACAGACAGTTTAACGACCAACTATACGACGGGAACATTAAGTTCCGGCCATATAGTTACGTCCGTATAGTTGCGCCGCCAGGAGGAACCCTGAAGTTTTTACAAAAGGCCAACTATACGGCCGGAACACATTGTTCCAACCATATAGTTCCCCCCGTATAGTTGCGTCGACCACGAAATCGCACGGGAAGGTACTTCCAACTCCAAAACATCAATCGTTTTTCTTTATTCTACCTCCAAACTCTCTCAAAACCTCAAGGGATCTTTATCTCTACTCAATTTCATTCGATTTCATCGCACACGAGTAATTTACGATGATGAACACAAGGATCCAAACTCGTGCCACCGCTAGCGCTTGTCGGGCTGCCGCTCAGGAACGAATGGGGATATGGTTCAGGGATGAGGCCCATCATGATCGCTTCAACAGGATCAAGAACCACGAAGTGAAGGCCACCAAGTGGGCTTTCCCCATTATATTGAACCAACTCGGTATTTTTGATGAATTTCATTTACTTTGCAATAGAGCTGGCATGTAAAACTTTGTGTACAATGATGTACCTACTTATTGCTGCTTAATCATTGAATTTCTTAGTTCGTTGCAAAGCACCATTAAACAATGGCAAGGAGAGGACACTATTTCTTTCCATCTGATGAACAAAAACTACACCTTAACATTAGATGAATGGTGCGCATGTTTTAATTTGCCAAACAATGATATTCATGCTTTACGCGCATCCTTTAATGGCTTAGAACCTACCCCTGAACAATACTATAATGGAATGAATTTCACTAGTAGAGTGAATAAGGGGAAGAATATTCAACATCCTGCAATTCGCTATTTGTTCTATGTTATTGCTAACACCTTGCAGACACGTAATGAGTTCACGAGACTCAATGAGGAGGACATCCTAGTCCTTGCAAAGGTTGCTTACATCAACTGCAGCATGTCACTTAACTTGGGTGCCATCCTTGGGTGCTACTTGGAGCACCAAGCCTCCCAAAGCCAAGGGCCAATCACAGGTGGAGGCGTTATCATCGTGCTTGCCACTGCCCTAGACCTCGATCTAGGTGAGTTGCAACCCTTACTAGGTGAGACACGTGTTGGTTTATCTACTTTGAGATCCTGTGGAATGCTTACTAGGAGAGGTGGTGCTTATTACCTGCATATTCCTAGAGATGGGCGTATCTACCCCAATCCTATGCCTAATGGTCTTTTCTCTATCGAGGAAGGACGTTTCCTATATGATTCGCAGGTTGAGCAACACCAACCCGAGGAGGAGATTCTGGAGGAGGATGAGGACCAAGAGGAGGAGCAGTAAGTTCCTTATCAAGAGGATCAGCCACAAAACCGGTTCACCACATACCAAGATTTCCAAGGACTTGGAGGGACTGTGGAGAGGATGCATAGCCTCTCTTTGATTCTCCGAGAATCAACAAGTAACCTATCAACTCAATTTTCAAACTAGAGTAATGACTTTTTCCCGCCACCACAATGATTTGAAGGGCTTGCAAAAGCCTAAGCTTGGGGAAGTTTCCGCATGTATCTTTATTTGGCGTTTATTTGCTTTTATTTAGAGGTTGTGTTTTTATTTGAGTTTATAAGCACTCATGTTGGTTTCCCCAACACCTTATTTTTAGTTCATTCTATTTTCTTTCGAAATTTTCTAGCCGATCTTTGCCGCCAATTTTCTATTCTTTAAAGTTCCTCTCTTAAAAACCACAAAAAGATTTCTCATTTTTCCTTATTTTCCCTCTTTATTTTCTTTTCGCCTCGAGGTCTTCATATACTTGCAGGAGAGTGATCGACTTCGAGGTTCCAAGAAATAAATAAATAAAAGGAAGAGAGAAGTGGAACCAAACATGAGAGGTATGCCTTATGACTCCCCACTTTTGAAGTTTGAGAAACCCATGCTAGTTAGTAGTAAATGTTGAGATATTATATTGGTGGAGTGAGTCTTTGTATTGTAGTAAGATTTTTGTTTGCATGGGTATTTAATTGTATACATTTTGTTCCAGCTCTCGTAATTAACCAAGTCTTGCCTAAAAATTGCTAAACAATTGAAATAAGAAAAAGTCTCACAATTGGATCCTTGGGTGTTGTAGTGCTTAGTCTTGAAGGCTTATTTCTAGAGACACTCAACACCACTAAAAATGTTGATTGACTTAATATCTCTCTTGGAAAGGATTTGTTCGATTGAATTAATGTTTAGCGCTTTTTGTGAGCATACCAAAGTTTGACTTGTTAATCATAAGAATGATATAGCTTCATGCGTGTCAAACTTCATGGGATGCCAAGAACTTCGCCGGCCTATGAACGATCTTCATGGAGGAAACTCCTAGATTTCGGCTATGAGTTGATTAAACACTTGTAGCAGCAATGCTATAGTGGGTAAGATTCTTGGCACTCCCAGGTAGCTGTAATCATGATGGAGTCACTCCTCTGGATGTAATGAGAAATCATTATGCAAAAGGAACAAAACCTTAGTGATGCCACGAGTGTCCATCACAGCCCGATAAACTAATAATTCTTTTTGGCATGCTCTCAATTACTTAAAGACTGAAATTCTTGAGGGACAATGAATAGAAAAATAGTGCTTGAAAAGTCTTGATTTATTGATGTGGGAGAATTGAGATACTCTAGTGTATATGATTTTCATGACAACTCTCACACTCTTAATCTACATGATTATACTTTATCATTCAAAGGCAATCCTATGAGTTGATTACTTGACATGGAATAAAGTTTACTCATTTGAATTATCCATGTTGACAATAATTTTGCTGTACTATGAGGATGCATGAAACCCGTATGATATGCTTGCCATTACTCTATCTATGCTGTAGTTTTTCAGATTTATGAAGTGGAGGAAACATGAGACTACTAATGATGAGTAAGATCACCATCTCGTTATTTCAGTTTAAATGCTAAGTTCCTTTTTGATTCTGGTTTTCTTGCTCGGGGATGATCAAGTTTAAGCTTGGGGAGGTTGATGGCTCTGAGATATAGCCATCTACATCCACATTTAAACTGGATATTACTCATATTCTTGATGAAATATCTCTCTAAACCCTGCCACTAATGCTAATATTCAGAGGGGTATGCAATCCTTTATTTTATATTTTTCCTACGCATATACTGTTGTTTAAAGAGGGGAATCACTACATTAAAGTCAAAGATACAATATTTCCAACAACCAGAAGAAACCAGGAGCCATACAACGAAGGCATATGCTTTAACGACCAACTATACGACCAGAGCAAAAATTCTGGCCGTATAGCTCCGGTCGTATAGTTGGCGACGCCACCATTAGGTCAAATAGAACAACTTTCGTGAAGGGGCCCCTATATAAAGAAGCCTTGGGCAACAAGAAAACAAGCCATACCTTGCCAAAAAGTCTCTGCCACAGATCATCAGCCGCCTCCAGATCTCCAAACCCTTCTCCATGTCCATAGCCATATTCCACCACTTGTAATAGTAGATCTCTTCTCCGACTGGCCACATTGTAAGACTATTTCTATGAATCTTATGATTTTCATTACAATGTTTGTGATTGTTGATCTCATCTCTATGTGTGAGTAGTTCTCCTTGGGAAAAGGCCTTCGGCCTAGCCATGTAGTAATTGTGCATGTTATTTATCATAGATGGGATCATGTATTAGTTTGTATGACATGATGATTATTGTATCCTCTCTTTTCTCAATCCAAGGACTTGTTAGGTACCCAAGAACCCGAGGGTTGAGCCAGGTATAGGGAGTATGAGTGATGACTGATCTACAGGTTGGGAACCCAGTGACAGAAGGGGTAGTACGGCTGTATGTGAGGGATTTTCTTGGGATTAACGGTGACATCATTATGCATATCATTAGTTATCTTTCTTCTATGGATGATACTAGTAGGTTATTGCTATAAGCGGTTACGGAGGCAATAGAAATTATGGATGCACTGTCCATGTATAATTTATCTTGCACTAACAAGTACACTTTATTTCTATCTTTTATTCCCATCAGATGTTTTGCACAGCTACATGTGTAACCGAACGCCCTAGGCCCTATCTCTCCATCATCAACAACAACAAAAAGACGCAAGTTATTGGTCTGGTAAAAAACAAAAGAAATTCTAAAACTCTCGAAGGTCAGTTAAAGTAACTTCACTATGCATTTGCTTCCCGAAGATTCGATAACCTAGGTATACTAGGGAAAAAGAAGCTATACTACATCCGTAATCCGGATCGAAGGTATCACTGCACCTAATCTTATTTTTGTTCCATTTCGTATGCATAACTGTAGGTGGATCTCCAACCCTAGCATATCCGCATCATTTAAAACAACCAAAAGATACATAGTAAACTAGAAAGATACAGTAAGCAAAAAACAAAAATAATAAGCAAGTCTTATAGAAGTTTCTCAAATTTACTTTTAGCATTTGTTTCCCAAGGTTCGATAAACCTAGGTATTTCTAGGTAAAAATCTAGTATATTACATCCGTAATCCGGATCAAAGGTATCGCATGCGCATAACAAGAATGCAACACAAAGCCATAATCATGAACGCATCCGAGAAAAACCCAAAGAACAATGAAGAAGAAGGTCACAATCTAGGAAACAATACGCAGAACAAGTTCAATATAGGCAAGCACCTAGCGGACACGTGGCGGGAGATGAGACGTGTCTAGTGCCAGCACATGTGCCATGTCATGTGCACTCTGGGCCACATGCATCATTCTCAACATATCTTCCACTAACACACACACGCCCCGTGTAACCGCGAGGATCGTCTTAGTGGGGTGCCCCCTGAAATAATTTTCAAATCTCGTAAATGCATTGTCATGATGCCTCTTTTCTTTCATTTGGGTTTTCCTGAGGTTGATCATGCGTGTGTTGCTATTTGTGCAAACTTGTAGGGTAAAACTTTTCAAAAATCCGTATCCGCGGTTATGGACTACTTGGATCACAGTGTCTCGACCATAGATAAGTCAAACTAAATACTAAGACTCGTCGTGTACTATCTTCAGTACTAACCACTCCCTTTTCCCTTTTCCCTTTGTCGACACCCCTTTTACTTTGGCTGGTATGAGTTTAACAATGTTAGTAAGGTTAGGATGCCATTGATTATTCTTCAGGACTCTTAGTCCCATTTACATCTTGTGCGTACTCAGATATGATATCGTTTTCAATATGGTTTGGATCTTTGTAATGTATATATGTATTCTTGACTCACTGAGTCATTGTTGTATATATATATTCTTTTGGGTTCCATCTTGGACTATTGTGTAATCGTAATACTTTGTTTTCCACCCGCACGCAAGTGCTTTGTGGGCATCATCGAATCATTACTATGTGGGTTTGGTGGGAACCGCTAAAATCTGCATAAGGCTGATTCAAGAGTGTTACAAATGGGAGCCGGAATGGATACATAGTTGGCTGGAAAAAATCACCGGGACACCCAAAAATTGGAGAAAAAAGAAAATCCACGTGACCTAGAATAGTATCTATTGCAATTGAATCTAGAAACTTTCACATTCGTTTATTTATTCAACTAACCAAACCCTCCTGGTCACTCCTGTCTAGGCTGCTCTGAAGGCCCCCTACTTTGATCCTGTCGACCACCCCCTCCTCGGCTTATGCCCCTAGCAGTTGCCATATCCGGCATCGAGAGCGATGGCGGCACCTTGCCCATCTAAGATGGAGGGAGGGGGAGGGCATCGTCTTAGGTTCTTCTTGGAAGATGATGTTGCATCGGTGGCGGTGAAAGATGGCACTCCCCTAGATCCGAGGCCTCATATGAGTCGAAGAGGCGAGGCGGAGGTGGGGGCGCAATGTCCGCGTGATGGTGAAGCTACAACAACATTGACATGTTTGATATGGGCCTTCTACGGTCGTTGTGGGTGGCTATTGCGGGCGTGTAGCACTACGACACCCTTCACCTTTGCTGACTGGTGGCATGGGGGCATGTTGGTTTTTCTTGAGGGAGAAGTCCAAAACAAACCTCGAAATTGTAGATGAAAGCTAAATCGAACCCTAAACACGTAATGCCCGAAATCGGCACACTGAAATCTGTGATCCCGGTGTATTTTAGACCCTAGACATGATTTTCACGCTAGAAAAGAAAACTTAAATTATTACTGCAACTGACAGCACTGGCCCACTATCATATCTATCTTCAACCTTCTACTCTCTCTCTCTGAGTTTTTATCTCACGAATTAAACCGAGGACACCCACACATCGCTGTGGCCCGAGGAATGTGTTAGCACAGCCCCTGTCGCCGAGTACTTTCCGACGACACCGACGAGGAACTTCCGACGAGACGACACGCACGTATCCGATAACTTCCGCCGAGATGCACGTGCTGCTAGCCGATCGATTCTTTTGATCTAACTAGTACACTCACGCACACACACGCAAAACAACTTTGATTGCCAAAGGCTCTTGTCGAGCCTTGCTTTCTCTCTTGTATTGCTCAACTCCACGGTGTTGTCTGGTACAAGATTACAAGGCCAGGTGTGTGTATATATATGCACTACTAGGACCTAATCAACTAGGAGTCGGTGTACTACTCCAAAACCTAGTCTAACACATATACGTATACTACCTGGACACTTACACCTATTCGGACTGCAATTCCAATGGTGTAGGACACGTGATTATCTAACAATCACCCCCTAATCACGATGTGCTTCTTTACATCGACCTGGATCCCAAATGCGCCAGCTGCTTTTCGCGGGCGTCATCCACGGCATTGCTTTCGCCGCATCCTTACTCAGTACCCATGTCACCGACTTTGCTTTTGTCGACTTCTCCATGGCTTCACGCCGACAGTCCTTTTTGTCCGCGCCCTTCTCCATGCCTTCACCCCGACTATCATTTTTGTCCACGCCTTGAGACATTATACTTGGTTTGATGAAGTACTTTCTCATCGATGCCTCACATATTTGATCTACTACTTGCCGGTGCTCTTGGATGCAATAGAACAAATAAGTAGGAGGTAACTCAAATTGGTTTTCTTCTAGCTTCTCTATACCATGTGAAAAGCCTTTTGATGGATCTGCACCCCCTATTGTTGGGTCTCCTCCATCTATCTGGCCACCAGTCCACACTCTTGGACCATCGCCTTCTGGCCTTGCTGGCCTGTTTGCTGGGCTCACTTCAGCTCCCCCTCCTCCTCTAATTTTTGGGCAAATAAGTGCACGTATCGCTGCACATGCATCTGTACGCCCTTCCAGTTCCGTATCTTCTGGCCACAGACTAGCATTTTCTTCAAACTCTTTGTCTTCTGGGAGAATCCCTAGTGCTTCTGGCCTGGTGTCCACGCTTGGAGCTGCCCCTAGGCCTTCAATGTCTTCTGGGCCCGAACTTGCTGACAAGGATAAGCTCGATTGATCCATATTTTCTTCATACTCAAGATCCCACATGACGTGAAAAGTTGAATATTCCGGTTCGTCGTAGCCCCAATTCCATGACTTGCCTTCCTCAAAGATTACGTCTTCCTTGAAAACCACCTTATTGGTATAAGGATTGCACAAGAGGTATGTCTTTGAGCCTTCATAGCCCGTCATGATCATCGGAATACGTTGCTCCGCCAATTCCTCCTTTACATGCGCCACACATCCAAAAGTACGAAGATGATCAACCGAGGGCTTCCATCCGTACCATGCTTCGTACGGTGTTATACCAACTCCACTCTCAGTAGATTCCATGTTCAGCAAATACACAGCCGTATTGACTGCCTCACCCTAGAATTTTCCTGGCAAGCCTTTACTCTTCATCATGCTCCGTGCCATGGTCAACACAGTTTGATGCAGCTCACCCCCCTCATCAATGCGTAGGGCTCTTATCTTTGCCTCCACCTTGAACTCTTCGGCTTCCTTGATCTTCTCGAATGCTTGTTGAGATTGATCCTTACTTTTCAGCAACACAATCCACATGTATTTACTATGATCATCCACCACAAGCATGAAGAAGTTATTGCCGGACGGAGTTGCAGGTGAAATTCCAACGCATAGATCGCCATGAACAAGTTCCGAGGCTTCACTTGCCTCAAACGTGGCTTCACATGGGAACGGGGCACTTTGTTCCTCATGATGCACACACGGTAGATCGTGATCCACTTGTGCCACAATCTCCACAGCCGGTGATGGAGGATCCTCCTCATCCTTCAACTCAGTTACTTCGAGCATCAGCATCATCGGTCCATCATCTCCTTCCTGGGCGATGAGATCCCTCTCCTCTTCCTTTGGTGCTTTCCGGCAATCAGCCTTGAAGTGACCGAGCTCGCCGCAGTTATGACACCTTACTTTCTTTATGTCAAACTTCCTCCGCGGCGGGTCGTCATCTTCATCCTCCTGCCCCACAATGTACTTTTTCGCTGGGCGTTGCTTCTCCTTGCCGCTCGTGGAGCATCCTTGCTTTTCTTTTGAAAGAGTCATCCACTGCTACTTTGTGAGCATCAGGTGCTCAACCTGTTCTGGATCACCGAAGCTGATCCGGATTCTCTCGTCGTGTGCCTTGAATCTTCCGACGAGATCCTCAACTGCCAATGTATTCAGGTCGAGACATTGTTCGATCGATGTAACGATCTGCATGTAGCGCGCCGGCGCCGCACGCAGGAACCTTCTGACGTTCTTGATCTCATCCAATTTCTCGCCATATCCCCTGATTGCATTGACAAGGGTAACGAAACGGGCGGCAAACTGATCAACCGTCTCGCTCTCCTCCATCTTCAGATCTTCATAGCTTTTTGTCAAAGTTTGAAGATGCGCTTCCTTCACGCGGGCATGACCTTGGTGCAAGATCTTGATCATCTTCCATGCATCCTTCGCCGATTTCTTTCCGACGAGGTGCTGCATCACGTCCTTTGGCACGACGGAGTAGAGCACCGTTAACGCTTGGCGATCCTTCCGGTACTTCGCGTCTCCCTTGACGTACTCATTGCCTCCTGGATCGACGGCCTCCCAAACCTCCTGAGCCTCCATGGCCACCTCCATGTTGAGTGCCCATAGCCCGTAGTCCTTGCGATCGAGGCACGGATACAAAGCCGCCCCCACCATCTCTGTCACCGGTGCCGATGCCGAGCTCTCGCCAAACTTCACCATCGCCATGACCTCCTAGTACTTTCAGCAGATCACGAACGATAACCTTGGCTCTGATACCAATTGTTAGCACAGCCCCTGTCGCCGAGTACTTTCCGACGACACCGACGAGGAACTTCCGACGAGACGACACGCACGTATCCGATAACTTCCACCGAGATGCACGTGCTGCTAGACGATCGATTCTTTTGATCTAACTAGTACACTCACGCACGCACACGCAAAACAACTTTGATTGCCAAAGGCTCTTGTCGAGCCTTGCTTTCTCTCTTGTATTGCTCAACTCCACGGTGTTGTCCGGTACAAGATTACAAGGCCAGGTGTGTGTATATATATGCACTACTAGGACCTAATCAACTAGGAGTCGGTGTACTACTCCAAAACCTAGTCTAACACATATACGTATACTACCTGGACACTTACACCTATTCGGACTGCAATTCCAATGGTGTAGGACACGTGATTATCTAACAGAATGCATGTGAGCACCGTGGTGCCGTTCCCGACGTGGTATGTCCAGTATAGGCTGGCCCCAAGCACGAGCATGGTGAGGGTGTCACATCGCTCTGCCCTGTGGGGAACATGCGCTTGCGTTGACCTGTGTCGTCGTCCCGTCGCACTGGCCGCAAACAGCAGGTTGGCTGAGCTATGAATCTTCCACCTGAACTTCTTCCCCGAAGTTCCATATTTTCAATTTGTATAATCCACGACGACACCTAGTATGGATCGAGAAACAAAACCAAGAAATCAGTTGGCATTAACACAAATTCCTAGTGTGCACACAAACAATACAACATTATTTTTCTCAAGGGTAAGCAAGACAGAGACGTGATTGATGGCGGGAGCTCCAGAGCGACGAGGTGAGGATGTAGACTCGCCGGTTCTCTGTTCCTCTTTCCTTCTTATTGCTCAAGGCCCACGTGGGCATTTGCAGTTAAACCATATGGAGGGGAGAGAACCAAGAGGAGA
Organism: Avena sativa; assembly: GCA_916181665.1. NCBI lineage: Eukaryota > Viridiplantae > Streptophyta > Magnoliopsida > Poales > Poaceae > Avena > Avena sativa. The sequence continues at coordinate 37,248,235 of OV702290.1, forward strand.
TCCAAAGGAATACGAGTTTGCCGAAGCTCGTCGATGCGCATCGGCGATGTCCTGCAGGGCCGAGGTCGTCCGCACTGTGGTGAATGGGAGGGATCTAGGAAGGGATGGATATTACATGTGGTCCTGAATCATCAGTGAGAGTAGCAGCTTAATCCCGGTCCAGATCGTAGAATTCCAGGTGCGCCAAACTAGTCCAAGGTCTGAAATAGACCGAGAGCACGAAGTTCAGAGCGCTAATTTCACGGATTATGAGTTTAGGGGTATTTAAGGTCTGTTTTGAACTTTTTCCTTTTATTTAATAAGGAGATGGTCCTAGGGGTCTTCTCGCGCAAAGGAAGTGATCTGCTTGTTGCCGGTCCTCCATGATCTAGTCATTGACAAATTCTAGAATGCTCCGTCGGAGATCTTCTTAGGCGCATGACGTCTCTAGAATGATGGAACGGATGGGATCCGGTTGTGTATGCACGTGTGTCTTCAGGAGGCCGTGGAACGAAGCTCCATTGTCTGTTGACATCATGGGACATGTCGGTATTTTGATTATTATTATAGATAGTGGCGAAGAATGTCATGGTGGTTACGGTTCCAGGACTAGTAATGGTGGACTAAGTCTTTGAGATGATGAAAACTTTGGTTGGTGATTCGTGAATTGTATTAGTGGTCTCGGCAAGTTGGGGTGGCAATGTTGGAGGAGTACGGAGTCTTATCTTTCTGGGTGAAACCCAACGTCTGACCTTAATGATTGTTGAAAGATCACGGATGTCGCCTAGAAGGGGGTGAATAGGCAGTTCAAAACAATTACGAGATGGGCTTAACAACGGCGGAATAAAACTGGCGTTTTCTTTTGTCAAGCACAAAGCCTAGATATACTAAGGTTCATCTATGTACACCAACAACTTATGCTAAGCAAGACAAGCAACAATGTGATAGCAAGATAGATTACTTCAAGCACGAAGGCTATCACAATGTAAAGTTCATAAATAAAGAGCTTGGGTATAGAGATAATTGCGGCATGCGGGGACGATGATATTTTGCCGAGTTCCTCCCAACAAGGGAGTACGTCTTGTTGGAGGGGTGGGTGATGTGCTCTGCGTAGAGCTCGTTGGGAACCCCAAGAGAAAGGTACGATGAGCACAGCAGTAAGTTTTCCCTCAGTTTTGAAACGAAGGTTTAATCGAACCAGTAGGAGCAAGGAAACACTCCAAAGATGTTACTAGCTGAGCTTTGGCAGGGCGCACTACCGGTGCTAGTAGCAACGTGGATACCTGCACAACACAACCACAAAACTTTATCCCCAACTTGCGATGAGGTTGTCAATCTCACCGTGTTTTGTGGAATACAAAGGATTAAACGTATCGAATGGAAAGAAGTAAAAGTTTGCAAAAAGTAAACACAAAGCAGTAAAAGATTGTAGATTGTATGTAAAAGACAAGGACCGGGATCCATAGTTCACCAGAGGTGGCTCTCCTTAAGATAGATAACATGCTGGGTAAACAAATTATAGCGGGACAATTGACAAACACCGAGAAAGCAATACATGCATATAGTAATCATCTTGACTCCTTTGAGACTTGATTGGGCATTACAACATAATACATAGACCGCCAAACAACTGCATCTATGACTAATAATCCACCTTCAGGTTATCATCCAAACCCCCTCCAGTATTAAGTTGCAAGCAACAAATTATTGCTTTATGAACTGCGTGTAAAGTAAACAATACGATTGTTCTATGAACAAAGGATTGTTGTTTTCTCCCTAGTAGCAACAGCACATCTAGTACCTTAGAGATTTCTGTCACTTCCCCAGATTACCAGAGGCATGAACCCACTATCGAGCATAAATACTAACTCTTGAAGTTGCTAGCATCTACTTGGCCAAGATAGCTACTAACAACGGAAAGCATGCAAGATCACAATAACAAAGACATGATAGAATCAATAATGAATCTGAAATTGCATCTCAATATCCATCGGATCCCCGCAAACACAACATGTATGAATTACAAATAGATGATCTTGATCATGAACGGAGCTCACAAGATCTAAACATGAAAGCACAAAGGAGGAGAACCAGCCATCTAGCTACTACATAGATCCGTAGTCCAAGGATGAACTACTTACGCATCACACCGGAGGCTTGCATGGTGATGAAGAAGGCCTCCAGGGTGAATTCCCCTCTCCGGCAGGGTGCCGGGAAGAGCTTCAGATCCCTCCCAATCTAGGGATGGAGATGACGGCGGCTACAGACTCTTTCGTGGATTTTTGATCGGGTACTTAGGGTTTTCGTCCCGAGGGCAATATATAGGCGGAAGGAGAGGCCGAGGGGGTGCCGGGAGCCACCACACCACCCCCTGGCGCGGGCCCAGCCTGGCCGCGTGGCCAGGTGGTGTGGCCGACCCTTGGCCCTTCTCCGTCTCGTATTCTGGCACTTGATCACTTCCGGAAAAATAGGCACTTTGGCTTTTGTCCCGTCCAATTCCGAGAATACTCATTTTCTGACTTTCCTGGAACCAAAAACAGCAGAAAACAAGCAGCTGGCACTGTGGCTCTTGTTAATAGGTTAATCCAAGAAATCATATGAAAAGTACTCCAAAGTTGGAACAAACACAAGCAAGTGGATAAAACCAAGTATGGAACATCAAAAATTATAGATACATTTGCAATGTATCAACATCCCCAAGCTTAACTCCTGCTCGTCCTCTAGTAGGTAAGTGATAAAAAGAAAGAATAATTTTTGAAGTGACATGCACCATCAAAGACTTGATCAAAGTATTTGCAAAACATTCAAAGATGGGATCATAGTACTTCAATCATAACATGAAAGACAAAGTTCTAGTAGTAAGCAAATAAACTATGATGCAACATGAAAAGGCACAAACAAAAGATTCATGAATAACAATGCTTTGCAAGACGTTTGTTTGTTTCACATAAAGAAAACATAGCATAATAGTATTCAGCTTGTCCCTCAATAGAGTAGCAAATATAAATGCATAGGACACCTTCAAAGTTCATAAGAGTGACTAGGTACAATAGTTTAAAACAAGCAATATCAAAGTATGCAATAATCAACTAGTCTTGGGACAATGCACATAGAACTAAGAATGGCCACTATGCTCTCAAAGTAGGTGCATAAAGATAGAAGCTGGAGACTCAATATAATGGTGGAAGAAAAGCCTTTTGTAAAAGGAAGTAGGGATTCAAGTCTCATAAAGAGCTTCCAAAAATTATGGTACTTATAGCTTTCAGCTCTCATTGCCCCTATCATAAGCATCTTGAAGTGATTAAGGTTAAAGTGAACAAACTATGGTGTACATGCTTGACGAAGTATAAGTCAGAAATATCATGTCCCTTGTATACGAGGGCCGCTCCTCATGCTACTCAAGTTTAGTCACCGGTAAGTTCTTGTCATTGTAAGTACATGTGTATCATAGAGAACCGCCAACGGGGTACCCCTTGCCCGATGATACGGAAGAATCCCCATATCAAAATGACAAGGCAAGCAGACAACGAGCATCTCAGCAATCTTCTTATTTACCTTGGGAATATGGTGCTTTTTTCTCTCTTTCCTCTTTCCATAGTATCTTTTTTTTTCTTTTCTCCTTTTTTTCAATATAGGACTCTTTTTTTATAAGAAGAATGCTTCATAGGCAGCTCATTATGGTTACGCTGCAGGTTTCCACCATGTCAGCATGGATTAGACCAGCGGCCCAGGCATTTCTCTAACACATATACATAACTCCATGGACTTACAAGCTCCCCTTTCATTTCACACCGACGACATCCATATACAAAAGAGCATGATATCAACTAGGTACAAGTACCAAGTGCAATGTTGAAAGCGTTCCCCATGAAAGCATGGTTCTGCTAATTCCCAACAAATAAGTGCAAGCATATACAACATATAAGACACAATGGTTCAAGTTTATTAATGGCAAGTAAAGTAAAGTGTGGCATCAAGTTCGTGAGAGCTTTAATCACTAGTTTTCTCATAACAAGTGGAAGGTAAACAAAAGCATGAATGTACTCAGAATAGCATAAGCTAATAGGTAGGTATGGTGGACTCTTTGGAATAACTTGGTTTAGGGAGTTGGATGCATGAGTGGAACTCATACTTTGTTGTGGAGGCTATCAAAAGACTGGGAGCGACAAACTAAGAGAGCAATAATGCCCATAATCATACAGAGCGACAAAACATCATTGATCAAAGCATAAAGTGATACTACAAGTTGAAAACTAAAGGATCATAAAGGCTATGGTGACTTGAGATAGTCATAACATGGTGTGAGCATGTGCAAAGTCAACCCAAATAAAGCATCAAAGGAGAATACCACTATACTATGCTTTAATATGCTAAAACAACGCATGATTCATCCAAGGCACATTAAGCAATCTCAATTGTTTATAACAAGTCATGCTACAGCAAAGAATACTAAGCATAAAGCCAAAACAATATCAAGCATGGCATGACAAAGCATAGGCCACAGTCAAAAACAAGATCTTTTTACCACATAAGCATGAACTTTCCTACTCTTTTCCAAACCAAACCAAACTATTTGCAAACCAATGTATGAAACAGGGGGTCCAACCAATTTATTCAGGAAACTAATCAAACCAAGCAAACGAAAACCAAAATGAAAACCAAAAAGAAGACGCTCCAAGAAAAACACAACTATGCATGAAACAATAAAAATGAAGCGTTTGGAAGAAACTTGGGATTTTTATAAATGAAGAAGGGGATGCCTTGGGCATCCCCAAGCTTTGACGCTTGTACTTCTTGGATATTTCTTGGGGTGACACGTGTGGCATCCCCAAGCTTGAGCTTTAGTCCATCCTTCATCTCATTACTCATTCCTTCCATACACCTAAATTTTTTCCTTTATACAAAACTTCACACAATCTCATTAGCAACATTAGTGCACTTAAGATAAATAAGTCTCAAGGTTCAGTTCTAACACCAAATAAACTTCCATTAGAACACTAGCTACTGTAGCACTTCCCTCAAAAATCTCAATTCCCCAAAAGAACTCAAGAAGGAACCAACAAGAAGCAAATGCAGAAAATGGCAGAAATCTGTAAAAACAGACCGGCAGGTAAAGACGAATTTTTTCGAAGACCTTATGTTGCTCAAATCAAAAAGTGTTGAACTAACGAAAGTTAGATAACAACCTGGGGCAGAACAAAAAAAATTACAGCTCATTACGACATACAGAGCTCTCTCACGAATGTTTACGGTGAAGCACAAAAATCTGTTTCGGGACAACAACTTTCCCAATCATTACTTCACTCTCATTAGAGGTTACTCTTGGCACAAAAAGCAAATAAAAAGGATAAGGAGAGGTTATTACAGAGGTAATAACTTCCAAGACTCATCTAAAACTTTTGGGTTATCTCCCAATAAGTACTTTTTTTACGCCTTTAAGTTAGGCATAAGAAGCAAAGAAAGAATCAAGTGTTCTCAAATGAAGAAGCATTAAGACCAAATTTTGTTTTCATAGGAGAAGCAAAAGAAATCTTTTCTCTCTTTTTAGGGAAGTGTTCTATACATTTCTTGAGTGGGAGTTGATATTTAATGGTGGCTTCTTTCATATCAATGATGGCACCAACAATTCTAAGAAAAGGTCTTCCCAAAGTAATAGGACAAGAAGCATTGTATTCAACATCCAAAACATAGAAATCAACAGGGACATAGGAATCGTTAACCATAATAAGAACATCATTAAGACTCCAAATGAGTTTCTTTTTAGCATTAGCATCAAGTGGGACATTCAAATAACAATCTTCAAGAGGAGGCAAATCAAGCATATCATAAATCCTTCTAGGCATAATAGAAACACTACTATCAAGATCACACAAAGCTTTGAAATCAAAGTCATTCACTTTCATATTAATGATGGGTTCCCAACCATCTTCTTGCTTTATAGGAATAGAAGCTTTATGTTTCATCTTTTCTTCTTTAATCTTTATGAGAGCATCAGTAATGTGTTTTGTAAAAGCCATGTTCATAGCACTAGCATTAGGACTTTTAGCAAGCTTTTGTAGGAACTTAATAACTTCAGAGATGTTGCAACCATCAAGATCAAAATCAACTTTATCATCTAAAGTAGTAGAACTATTACTAGCCTCAACACTAGTGGTGGTGATAATGTTTCTAGCAATTTCATCTTCTCTTTCCCACTTAGCATGTAATTCAGCTAATAGTCTAACATTTTCATCAATTCTTACTTGTATGGCATTAGTAGCTGCAAAGGGATTCTCATTAGTTTCAGGTTTAGCAGCCATTTTATTAATCAATGAAGATTGATCTTCAGACAAAGATAATATATTTCTTTCAGCATTAGAGAGTTTTTCCTCAATAGTTTTATTGAAAGCAGTTTGTTTACTAATAAACTCTTTAAGCATAACTTCAGTTCAGAGGGAGCACTCTTATTATTGTTGTAACAATTTCCATAAGCATTACCATTGTTGAGAGGATATGGCTTATAATTGTTGTTACCAAAATTGTTCCTATAAGCATTATTACCATAAGCATTGTTGCCAAAATTGTTATTTCTTATGAAGTTCACATCAACTTGCTCTTCTTGAGCAACCAAAGAAGCTAAAGGAACATTATTTGGATCAATATGGGCTTTCCCATTAACAAGCATAGACATAATAATATCAATTTTATCACTCAAGGAGGAGGTTTCCTCAACAGAATTTACCTTCTTACCTTGTGGAGCTCTCTCAGTATGCCATTCAGAATAATTAACCATCATATTGTCCAGAAGTTTTGTTGCAGCACCCAAAGTGATGGTCATAAAGGTACCTCCAGCAGCTGAATCCAATAGGTTCTTTGAAGAATAGTTCAATCCTGCATAAAAAGTTTGGATGATCATCCAAGCAGTCAGTCCATGAGTGGGACAATTCTTTACCAAAGATTTCATTCTTTCCCAAGCTTGAGCAACATGCTCATTATCAAGTTGTTTAAACTTCATTATTTCACTTCTCATGGATATAATCTTAGCAGGAGGACAATATTTTCCAATAAAAGCATCTTTGCACTTAGTCCAAGAATCAATACTATTCCTAGTTAAGGAATTCAACCATTCTTTAGCTTTTCCTCTCAAAGAGAAAGGAAACAATTTCAGTTTAATAATATCACCATCTATATCCCTATGCTTTTGCATCTCACAAAGTTCAAAAAAGTTATTTAGATGGGAAGCAACATCTTCATTACCAATACCAGAAAATTGCTCTCTCATAACAAGATTGAGTAAAGCAGGTTTTATCTCGAAGAAAGTATTTTCAGCCACAGGTGGAGCAATAGGTGTGCTCATAAAATCATTGTTGTTGGTGCTAGTGAAGTCACACAACTTAGTGTTTTCAAGAGTAGTCATTTTTTTGGGTTTTCAAATAAGAAAGCAAACTTGCAAAACTATTTTTTGTGTGTTTTTGATAAAGAAACAAGCAAACAAAGCAAAAAGAAAACTAAGCAAAACAAAAACAACAAAGTAAAGAGATTGGTTATGAGGGACTCCCCTTGTGAAGATGTCCTTGACTCCCCGGCAACGGCGCCAGAAAATCTTGATGTGCTCGGCGTAGAGCTCGTTGGGAACCCCAAGAGGAAGGTACGATGAGCACAATAGTAAGTTTTCCCTCAGTTTCGAAACCAAGGTTTAATCGAACCAGTAGGAGCAAGGAAACACCCCAAAGGTGTTACTAGCTGAGCTTTGGCAGGGTGCACTACCGGTGCTAGTAGCAACGTGGAGACCTGCACAACACAACCACAGAACTTTGTCCCCAACTTGTGATGAGGTTGTCAATCTCACCGTGTTTTGCGGAAAACAAAGGATTAAACGTATCGAATGGAAAAGTTTGCAGAAAGTAAACACAAAGCAGTAAAAGATTGTAGATTGTATGTGAAATACAAGGGCCGGGATCCATGGTTCACTAGAGGTGGCTCTCCTTAAGATAGATAACATGCTGGGTGAACAAATTACAGCGGGGCAATTGACAAACACCGAGAAAGCAATACATGCATATAGTAATCATTTTGACTCCTTTGAGACTTGATTGGGCATTACAACATAATACATAGACCACCATCCAACTGCATCTATGACTAATAATCCACCTTCAGGTTATCATCCGAACCCCCTCCAGTATTAAGTTGCAAGCAATAGATTATTGCTTTACGAGCTGCGTGTAAAGTAAACAATACGATTGTTCTATGAACAAAGGATTGTTGTTTTCTCCCTACTAGCAACAGCACATCTAGTACCTTAGAGATTTCTATCACTTCCCCATATTACCAGAGGAATGAACCCACTATCGAGCATAAATACTAACTCTTGGAGTTGCTAGCATCTACTTGGCTAAGGTAGCTACTAACAACGGAAATCATGCAAGATCACAAATAACAAAGACATGATAGAATCAATAATGAATCTGAAATAGCATCTCAATATCCACCGGATCCCTGCAAACACAACATGTATGAATTACAAATAGATGATCTTGATCATGAACGGAGCTCACAAGATCTAAACATGAAAGCACAAAGGAGGAGAACCAGCCATCTAGCTACTACATGGATCCGTAGTCCAAGGATGAACTACTCACGCATCACACCGGAGGCTTGCATGGTGATGAAGAAGGCCTCCAGGGTGAATTCTCCTCTCCAACAGGGTGCCGGGAAGAGCTTCAGATCCCTCCCGAACTAGGGATGGATATGACGGCGGCTACCGACTATTTCGTGGATTTTGGATCGGGTACTTAGGGTTTTTGTCCCGAGGGCAATATATAGGTGGAAGGAGAGGCCGAGGGGGTGCGCAGGCCCAGCCTGGCCGCGTGGCCAGGTGGTGTGGTTGGCCCCTGGCCCTTCTCCGTCTCGTATTCTGGCACTTGATCACTTCCGGAAAAATAGGCACTTTGGCTTTTGTCCCGTCCAATTCCGAGAATACTCATTTTCTGACTTTCCTGGAACCAAAAACAGCAGAAAACAGGCAGCTAGCACTGTGGCTCTTGTTAATAGGTTAGTCCAAGAAATCATATGAAAAGTACTCCAAAGATGGAACAAAACACAATAAAGTGGATAAAACCAAGCATGGAACATCAAAAATTATAGATACATTTGCAATGTATCAATGGGCAGTACTAAGACCAACAACTCCACAAGAGGCCTCACTCTATTATCCTGAGAACCCACCACGCGGCAAGCACCGATTCCACTATGGGACACTTGAGGGGGGTTACCAAACCTATACAAGATTTGGGAAATCTCCACAACATAATCGGAGGCTGCCAATAAACAACATTGATGACTGCAAGTGCACAGATCAATTGTAGCTAGTTTTTAAGTAAAGATATCAAACCCACCGAGAGCTATTGGTAAAGGTCTTTATGCCCCTCGTTACTATATACCAAAGGGTACTTATAAGCTACCTTTGATCTCAAGTAAAGGGTGTTTGAAAGGTTTATGGTTGTTTACATAAAAGTAATTAAAACAAGTAAATGGAAATAAGTAACAAGTTTGTATGAAAGCGTGGTTGAACTCAATTGGGCTATAACGTCCTCGGGGATGTAGGATACACCACTAGCATAGTATTATTGTTATATGTAATCAAGATAACATACTCCTTGTGTAATGATATGTGTGGAGAGAGCCCCATAATAAGACGTTCACTACAAGGCTCGTAGGAAGCAACTTTGTTGAGCCAAGAGTGAGGCCACCTCTAAATAACCACTTCGATGTCTGAGAGCAGTCACCCATACAAACCACTGCAATTAAGGGTTTCCCCATGGATATCATAATTAGCTTAGGGAGTCCCTCTTTAATCCTCCTTTGACCGTGCAGGTTACAAGACGGCGCCAATCTGTCATGGGGCATTCCGGGTATGCTTCCAAGACACATCCAAAGGATTTATCCCTCCCTTTAGTCCCGAGGGAAAATGATATCCGGCCGACTACACATACCATATAAAGAGACAGATCAAACACAAAGCATAAAAATATCATAGACAATAAAGTCATATGGACACAAGAATAGATCATCTTTATTACAAGTTCATAATGGTGCTAGGGTTTCTCCATCTCCCCAAGAACAAAGGAACTACTCACTCATGGAAGCAATCAACAACATCATCATAATCAAATAAATGGATGGAAGTACGGGAGTAGATCTAATGCAGACCACAATTTAATCTGGAATTACAACAAGATCTAATAGATGGTGGTAATGGAGATGCAGCAATTGATGATGAAGGGGATGATGTGTTGTCCTCCGATGATCCGTGAAGCAGCTAGGATTTTACCCCAGCCAAGTTCCTCCTTCAGATCACTCGAGGATGTGGTTTTTCGTGGTTTCTGGTGGCTGTGAATGTCGGATATCCCTCTCGTCTTTGCCAGGAGAAAGTATTTGATGAGACGGTCATGATGGCGCCTAGTACGTGCGGATGGTACGGGCAGGGCCCGCTCGTACCTGTGGTCGTTATCGGTACTGGTGCCTGCTCCTTGTTTGGTATTCTTTCTGGTGCGAAGGTAAATTCATAAAATGACCTTTATCACTTAGAAATATGATATAATTACACATTATTGCATCTCTAATTGATATGTTCATATTATGACTCCATGATTTGGGATCCTGTCGAAACAAGAACAAAATAGCGCGCGTAGACGTGGTGAAATACAAAGATCCCTACTCTATTTATGCAAAAACAAAAGGTAAATATGCTTCAATTTTGGACTCATCAACTCCCCCAAGCTAGTATCATGCTCGTCCCCGAGCAAGATGGTGGCTTATGGACAAGATCATCATGTTCACGAGACATGAGTCGTTACAATAAATGAGGTAGAAAATGGAAGTACGAATACAACATCGGATGTAGAGATACTTTGAGGGTATTACCATACTCTTACACATCACATAACTTAAAGTCTTCCACACCTTTTCTGGTATTAATGAAATCATAGGAAGATGCTAGTGATTCAACATATCATATAATCACATAGTTTAAAGATATAGAGCACTAAGTTTAGTGATGAAGATTCATGATCATTTTCTCTCTTTTTTATATGTTTGATTCTTTTGATAGCTGATCTCTTCTTTTATTTTGATAGTTGTATGTCTATATCTTTACTTGCTCCCTTTTATCTTCTTCTTTCAGCACAGCTATTTGATCATGCTCACTACTTTGATGGCTTTCAAAAACCCTTAATTATAATATGCTACGAGAATTCTTCTTCTCAAAATTTGGTGTGGAAGTCCCTAAATTTATGATAGTTGTACAAGTATCATAACATCGAACCTAGTTCAATCATTTAATATAATAATCATGAATCAGACAGAACTTCAATTATCATAAAGTCTCATAAATCAATAGATATAAATCTTCTCTTGAACAAAGGGAGATCGAAGTTGATGCAACTAATGCAAATTCGGAATTTTAAGCCTAACCATGCGTGCAAAAAATTAAACATGCAAAAACTGTAAGATAGATTACAAAGTTCTCACGGATACCCCCAAGCTTGGAATCAAGCCTGGTGGATCAAATAATCCCTTGCGATTATTTGGTACTGTGACATCTATCATGGTGAAGAAGTTTTGTTGGAGAGTGCTGCCAGAAGCTTCTTGTTCATCTCTTCTAGAGCAGATATGTGTTGAAGACACTTCTGTAGATCTGAACGCAAGAGGAACATCCCATCAACAACTTTACTCATCACGACATTGAGGTTGGGGATATGCTGAATGGGGTATGCCCAGCAGGACATTCCGATTGGGCCGAAGGCCTCGAGAAGAGGCCTGCAGGACGGCGACTGGAATGTGACTGAGATGAAGGCCTGGCGATTGGAGATTGGAGGCCCAGAAGTGTAGCAGAAGCCCAGTCGGATTAGGTCAAATCCTCTGAATCCATATCTTGTTCGGTTGTAAACTGTAAACCCTAGCGAGGTGCATCCTATATAAACCTCCCTAGGGTAGCTTGAGGACTCACGTTCCACCACACCCCCTTCAAGCAACTCGTTGCTTCGACGCCGAGCTTGCCACCCCTATAACTCGCTCTCCATCAATCTAATCTAGCAGGAGTAGGTCTTTACCCTCCAGGGGGGCCAAACCTAGGTAAATCCATGTGCATCCGCCCCCGTCTCGCACCGCAGATGGCCGCCAACTCTCGCCCCCGATTCTATCAATCGTTGACCATGGCAGCGAGTTCCGTGGCCATTTCCACGACAGTGGCGCCCACCGTGGGGCCTAGCCGGACTGGCCTGAGTTCTGCGGCGAGACACTACTCACCGATCGATCGGCCGATCGCCACCGACAGCATGATCGCCACCGGCGGGATCCTACAGATCCTTCCTAGCAGCTGCATCCCAGTGTCACGCCCGATCACACACGGCGCGGTGATGCCAGTCGTCACCATCAACCTGTTCGTCGGCTTCACCAGCGCAGTCGACCCGGTGGCAACGATGATCATCGGCGGATTGCCGCCACGCCGCGATCTACTCTCGGAGGAGCAGGTCCGCTCCATCAGTCGCCTCGCCACCGAATACGAATTGGCTGTCAACAACACGGTCGGGACCAACGCCGCCACGGATGACGCAGCCCTCCATGATCATGTAGATTCCGCGACCCATGCCTAGGTCGACGGATCCATCACTGCGGCATCACGGGAGGGCTCCATCATGCGGGCCTCCAACCCTGAGGATTTCCAGGATTCCTCCATCCTTGGGATCTTCGATTCCAACTTCGGCTCGGAGTCTCTCGAGGACTTCCATGCCAGATCCAATCGCTTCAACGCAATCTACATGGCAGGCAGCACGGCCGCCCCACTAGATCCGTTCTCTACACCGATCCCGCCAACCGCCACGGCCACGGAGGTGGAGGAAGCTCATCTGCGACTGGAGGAGGCGCAGCGCAGGGAGCTAGCCAAGCACGAGAAATTCCACCTCGAGTGGGTGATGGCGCAGGAGTTGTCGCTCTATCACCAAGGACGCATCAGGACCCGCCTGAACTCCAACATTCAGGGCAGTGTCCTGAACTTCAACGACGAAAGCGACCCCGCACGCGCGGCCGAGCGCAAATACTGCAAGAACGCGCGGCTAGGTGGCAGTAATCGACCACCACCCGGTGCACCGTCGACTGGGGCCCCATCGCCACCCATCGGTCGCGCGCCCCCACCGGACCAGCCGCGGATCATAATCTCGCCATAGGCCTATGACGCCAACGGGATCCCACTATACTACACTCCAATGGACAACATCATCGCGGCTGATGCCGCAGTCGCCCGCCTCGACATTCAAGGAGAGGGCATGCTGCAGATCCAATATGCTAAGTCCCTACTCGCCAGGGCCATCGAGCAGCAAGCCGCGGGAGTCGACCCGCGGGGGCGGATGTATTCCCGCTCATCGGCAAGCAGGTCAACCTCAAGCGTACCTCCAACCATCGCCAACGCCGTGACCTGCCCACCACCCCAGCCCCTAATGCATCAGCCACGGGCCGCCAAACCTGCGCTCTCCACCATCGAGCCGTGGCCGGTGAACAACACGGTCGCCGTCAACGAGTAACCCATCGACGCCCGAACACACATCGTCAACAACTAGGCTTGGGGGCGCGCTAGCCCAACGACTTGAGGCACACCCTCACCAATCGCGACGACTTCGAACCCAGGGGCTCGCTCCGCCGAGTCGTCCCCCAATGCTTCGGGCCTATGATCCGAGGCAAGAAGTACCCCGCCAACTTCAAGGCGCCCAAGGAGATCAAAAAATACGACCCCACGTACGACCCAACAGTGTAGCTAGACACATACCTCATGGCAATGGGAATCGCCAGCCACACCGACCTGCTAGCCGCTCGCTACCTCCCCCTGATGATGGAGGGTGTGACCTGGACATGGATCAATACGCTCCCGGCCGACAGCATCGACTCGTGGGAAGAGATGCGGGATGCCTTCGTTAGGCACTTCGAGGGCTCCTACACCTGCGCCACCACCATCGAGGACCTGGACCGATGCATCCAGGGACAACACGAGTCGACCCACCACTGGATCCAGAGGTGGTAGGAACTATGGATCAATGCCTCCGGCATCCACCCGGACACGGTGATCCACAACTTCAAGAACGTGTGCCGGTACGAACCACTAGTCGCTAAGATCAAGAGGGTCTACCGGACGCTCGACAACATCCCCGACCTCCTCGAGGTCGCCAAGCGCTACGCGGAGGAGGACCCCAACAAGGACTCCCATGACGAGTCGGCAGGAAGACGTCGATTAAGTGGCCACGACAACAGGCGACAACATGACATGCGCTACAGCAACACCCGCCTCGCCGGGAAGCGCTGCAATGACGGGCGAGTCGACTTCGTTGCTAACGTTAGTTACAGCCAACGCGGCCCGAAGAACTTCCGCCGCGACGGGGGGAACTACCGCGACAGGGAAAACTACTGCGCCAACAACGCGACGAGGCCGAAATTTGACCCGTCCATCCTGCTTAACTAGCCCTGTGTCTACCACAGCAGGGAGGGGAAACCTGCCACCCACACAACCACGGACTGGCATTCTCTTAAAGAGATCAAAAAGGCAAGGCAGGAAAGGGAGGACCCCAACAACAACCCACCAAGGGACAACAGCAATGCCGGCAGGTTCTGAAATGTCGTCGGCTCGCTAGACACCTTCACCGGGCTCAGCACCAAACGCGAGAAGAAGGTGCTCGCCCACGCGGTAGCCATCAATGCGGTGACCCAAGTTGACATCCCCCGCTTCCTCGACTGGTCCGAGCAAAGCATCACCTGGAGTTGCTAGGATCACGCACCCAGGATTGAGTATCCAGGGCGAGTCGCCCTAGTGGTCAGGCCCAAAGTGGCCGACTACTGGCTGCCCAAGACGCTGATGGACGGCGGAAGCTCCATCAACATCATGTACTTGGACACATTCAAGAGGCTGCACCTCCTGGAGTTAGCGATCGAGTCGACACTCACCACCTTCCACGGCATCGTCCCCGGTCAGAAGGCGTATCTGATCGGCAAGGTGACGCTACCAGTCACCTTCGGCACACCAGCAAATTTCCACACCGAGCGGATCGTCTTCGAGCTGGTGAACTTCAGCATCCCTTACCATTGCGTCCTAGGGCGCCAGGCGTTCTCCAAATTCATGGCGACCCGCATTATGCCTACAACATGATGAAGCTCCCATGGCCAAGTGGCATCATCACCATCCACGGTGACCCCGACATGGCTGTGGAATGCGAGGACAAAGGCGCTGAGCTCGCCGACGCTGTAATCGCCGCAGAGAGTGACCACACGGAAGAGATCATGAAATACGCGGGCAACATCAACAAGGACGACCCCAACATTCTGAAGAAGCCAAACACCGCTAGCTCCACGTTCGAGGCGACCACGCACACCCACACCGTCGAGCTCGTCCTGGGCGACTCCAGCCAGACGGTCACCATTGGGGCGCACATGAGCCACGCATAGGAAAGCGCGCTCATTGAATTCCTCCATGAGAATCGCAACATCTTCGCATGGAAACCATCTAACATGCCCGGTGTCCCGAGGGAACTTGATGAGCACAAACTCAACGCCAACCCCAAAGTGAAACCAGTAAAGCAGTCGCTGTGGCCCTTCAATGAAGAGCTCCGCCGAGAAATCGCGGAAGAAGTACAGCACCTGCTAGCCGCAGGCTTCATTTGGCCAATCAAGTACTCCAAGTGGCTAGAAAACACAATCCTAGTCCTGAAAAAGAACAACACCTGGAGAATGTGTATCGACTACACCAACCTCAACAACGCCTGCTCGAAGGAGGAGTTCGTCGTACCGCGCATCGACCAGATCATCGATTCGACTGCGGGATTGGAGTCGCTGTGCTTCCTCGACGCAGATTCTGGCTACAACCAGATAAAAATGGCGGTCGAGGATGAGGAGAAGACGGTGTTCATCATGCCATTCGATGCCTTCTACTACACGGCCATGACGTTCGGCCTCAAGAACGCCGACGCCGCCTACCAAAGGTGCATGCAGGAGTGCCTTGTGAGCCAAATTGGCCACAACATACACGTTTACATCGACGACGTGGTGGTAAAATCCACCCGCCAGGACGACCTGCTCGCCGACCTGGCTGAGACCTTCGCAAATCTGTGGAGGTACAACATCAAGCTCAACCCAGGGAAATGCACCTTCAGCATCCCCACCAGACAGCTCCTGGGGTACGTGGTCTCCAAGCGAGGCATCGAGGCCAACCCCACCAAGATCGACACCATCGCACGACTCGGGAAACCCGAGTGCCTACGCGACATCCAGAAGCTGGCCGGACGGTGAGAAGGCGATGCCTCTCTACTGCCTTATGCACAAGAACCCCATGTTCCAATGGGACGAGGAAGCAGAAAACACGCTCAAGGCACTCAAAGAAGTACTTCTTGCGGCACCATTGCTTGCCGCCCCAATTGACAAAGAGCCAATGCTCGTCTACGTCGCAGCCTCCACTCGAGTCGTAAGCGCCGTAATGGTCGTCGAACGGCCAGAAGAGGGCAAGGAGCACCGCATCCAGCGACCCATCTACTACATCAGCGAGGTCCTGACAAACTCCAGACAGCGCTACCCGCAATACCAAAAATTGGTGTATGCGGTCTTTAGGGCCTAGCCGCGACTCCCGCACTACTTCCAAGAGCACCCCATCACGGTCGTCTCTTCTGGGCCATTGCAGGACATCATCCGAAACCACGAGGCGACCGGTCAAGTCGCCAAGTGGGCCGTCGAGATCAGCGTCCACAACATCAAGTACGAGCCACGCAAAGCGATCAAATCGTAGGCCCTGGCCGATTTGCTCGCCGACTAGGAAGAGGCACGGCAGCCGGAGAAGCTCCCCTACCTCCACTACTGGTTGCTCCACTTCGACGGCTCCAAGAACGCCGACGGTGCTGGGGCCAGGGTCATACTAACCTCCCCAGGGGGAAACAAGCTCCGCTACATGCTCCACCTCAATTTCAAGCCCTACACCAACAACATGGCCGAATACGAGGCCCTCCTTCACGGCATGCGGGACACTAATAAGATGAATGTCAATCGACTATGATGCTATGGCGACTCCGACCTAGTCGCCGGCCAAGTCGCGGGGACATGCGACGCCATCTCCCCAACAATGATAACCTACCGCCAAGCGGTAGACCAGCTGGGAGGGCACTTCACCGACTACTCAGTCGAGTGGATTGACAGGCGCAAAAACAAGGAGGCAGACACCCTCTCCCACATCAGGTCGGCCAGGCAGGCACCGCCCGTAGGAGTCTTCCTCGACATCATTCACAAGCCTTCGGTCACTCCACTAAAGGAGATTGATATCGGGATACCATTGCAGCCAGAACCCGCCTTAGTCGCCATGGTCACGAAGCCCAGTGACTGGACTGCACCATACGTCGCCTTCCTCGAGCACAAGATCCTTCCAAACAACGAGACGGAAGCGCGAACGATCACGCGCCTGCTGCAAATCCTTCGTCACCATCAACGGCGAGCTCCACAAATGCAGCGTGACCGACGTGTTCCAATGCTGCATACAGCCAGAAGAAGAACGCAAGATCCTCCAGGACATCCACATCGGCGACTGTGGCCATCACGGCGGCGCCAAGTCTCTGGTCGCCAAAGCCATGCGATATGGCTTCTACTGGCCCACCGTGCATGTCGACACCACCGACATCGTCCAACGGTGCGTCGGGTGTCAGAAGTATGCCAACCAGACGCATCTCCCTGGTTCGGCACTCAAGACCATCCCCATCACCTAGCCATTCGCCGTATGGGGTATGGACATGTTCGGCCCGTTCAAGAAAGCTCCATCCAGCTTCACCCACCTCCTGGTCACGGTCGACAAGTTCACCAAGTAGGTCGAAGCCAAGCTGATCAAAAAGTGCGATGGAAAGACGGCCACCAAGTTCCTACACGAGCTCATCTACCGGTACGATTACCCGCACAGCATCATAACGGACAACGGCACCAACTTCGCCAAGGGTGCCACGGCAGAATTCTGCGAAGAACACAACATACGACTCGACCTCGCCTCAGTCGCTCACCTGGAGTCGAACGGCCAAGCAGAACACGCAAATCAGAGCGTCCTCCACGGGCTCAAGCCATGACTTCAAGTGCCCCTCGAGTGAAACCTAGGATGCTGGGTCGAAGATTTCCCCTCCGTAATATGGGGGATCCGCACCTCCGTCAACCACTCCACCGGGTTCACGCCCTTCTTCATGGTGTACGGTGCCGAGGCCGTAATGCCAACCGACTTGGAGCACGACTCACCTCGAATCGCCAACTATGTCAAGGCGACAAACGAGATCGCCCGCCAAGACAACATCGACCAGCTCGACGAAGCACGTGACCTAGCTTGCTCCCGCATTGCCATCTACCAGCAAGGACTCCGCCGCTACCACAGCCACTGAGTCTGGACCCGCACCTTCCAGGAAGGCAACTTGGTCCTACGACTGGTCCAGGACAAGAAGGGCATGCACAAGCTCTATCCCCCATGGGAGGGGCCATTCGCCATAGGGTGAGTCCTCGGCAACGACGCCTACTACCTCATTGACATACAAGGCAACGACCAGCTCGAAGTCGGGAGGCCATGGAATGTAAACCTCCTCCGAAAGTTCTATACATAGAACTCAAACTTGTACTCAGCTGCTATATAATGAAATACATTTGGATCGCACAAATTGTGTCTACTCGCCATCTTCTTATGCCACTCACACTCGTACAGTCGGCAATACTCTACCTCCAGAAGTCAACCCTTGGTTGCGCGACCGGCACGGTAAAGTAGTGCGATCCAAGGGCACCGAAGATATTCGGGCCTTATGTCGTCCACGAACACGCCACCCTGGAGCCACCATCGGAGTCGCCTAGCTCGACTGGCCTACCGGTCCAAGACGACCGATAAACGCTTCTCACAACGACCTATCCCCCCCATCCTCGTGCAAAGCGACTCGAACGGTTAAGTATCACGCACGGGGACTTCGCAACAAAAACCCTCACACGGCTCGGGCATACACCAAGTAAGAGAGTTGCCCTGGACTCGCCACCTGACTGGCTCTCCGAGCCAGGGAGAGACGCATTACAAACAACGCATCAGATCCTACAATAGGCACACGGCCAAAACCAACCTCACTCACGCTCGGGGACTTGCCCCTTTGGAGTCGCAAGACGACTGGCCCCACAAGCCACGGCAAATCGTGCTAAACCAAAACAAAAACCCAAAACAAACACACATGCACATAAACGAGTTATACCCAACTAAAGGGCGGACGCGCTCGGGGACTCGCTCAAACAAAAGTCAAACTATAACATAACTGACCATGCATTGCGAGTCGATCGACTCGCCTTACTTTCATATATATGTATTGTTCATATCACCATTAGTCATAACTTAAGAAAGCCCCCCAGGGCAGCTATCTATTTTGCAGGCACCAATGAAGAAGCACCACCATCGCCCTTGACCCAGACGAATGGCTCCCACGGATTCGTCGGGTACGTCGTGAGCGACTTCGATAGCGCCGATCGAAGGGGCTACTCCGACTTCAGGTCATGATGCTCCGGCTCGGGGTCGCCCGGTGCCACCATCGTCTCTTGGTATGACACCAAGTCCCCCATCACCAGCACCCGATCCACGAATGGAGCAGCCTTGACGGTCAGCTTCAACACCTCCAACATCTCCATCGAGCCAGTCGCCAAAGGGTAGCTGCTGGTGACATCGTCGAGGTCGAAGTCATCAGGGAATTGCGCGAGCCCCAGGCTCAATGCCGTGGTGGCCCCACGCCTGAAGGCCGAACGTGCCATCCACTCTACAACGGCAGGCGCCTCCTCCAGGTAGTGCCATACTTCAGTCAGATCCCCAGGTATAACCTCGATGGGGGGCATCCCTTGAAGCACAGCCTAGACGCACAACGCCGAAGCGGTGGCCGCGTTTACCACCATGGTCACACATTGTGAGGCATTGAAGGTCTGCACCACCGGATAACCTTGCCCTATCAAATCTGCAATGTCAGACACCCGATATCACTATGGACTCACCCACTCGGGAACTCACTGCATAAATCAAAGAGAAGAGCAACCACTCACCAAGGAGTTTCTGGCAATTCTCCGTCACATGCTTCTCAAGGGCAGCAAGATCGCCCTGCAGCCCAAGGATGATTGAATCAGCAGCCTTCCTCTCCTCCTCCACCGTGGTGACCGCGGCCTTGGCCCTCTCCTCAGAAGAGATCATCTACGACTTCGCCTCCTCCAACTACTTCACCAACGAGTCGATCTGCCCTTTCGCTATATCTAGCTCCACAGCAGGGACATATGCCTCTCGGGCCTTGGCAATGGCAGCCGGAAGACCATCTACAAGGAATAATAACAAAAGTCAGCCTCCTGCAAACACCAGCAGCCTGCGATCGCCAAGTAAAACAATTACTCACCAGCAGTCTCCTGGAGTTGTCGGTTAGCCTCCTGCGCCACGCGTAGGTCACACTCCAGACGCTCCTTCGCGGCTTGCTGATCAACCGATTCCCTCATCAAGCCCTGCAAACAAAATGAACAATCAGCAACTGCAAAACCACGATTTTAGTGCCTAGCCGCTGAAATCAGTCACTAGACACTCGGGGACTGGCGACTAGAAGAAATTCAGTGCCTAGCCACTAAAATTTAGCGACTAGACACTCGGAGACTGGCGACTAGAAGAAATTTAGTGCCTAGCCGCTGAAATTCAGCGACTAGACCCTCGGGGACTGGCGACTAGAAGAATTTTAGTGCCTAGCCGCTGAAATTCAGCGACCATGCACTCGGGGACTGGCATACCTGAATGGCGGCACCAAGCATGCTATGCATCCCACTGGCATCCGTTGAAGGAAGTACAAAGGAAGTGCGTCCACGATGAAGCCCAACATCCTCATCAACAATCTCTGGCATCTGCAGAGATTGGTTTTCCGCCATGAACGGAAAACCCTTTGCCGTGAAGCATAGAAACGACGCAGACGCCCTCGTGGGGGCACTAGTTGTTGGGGCCGGTGGTTCTATCAATGGAGCCCCCTTAGCTGGCTCCGATTGGGTGACCGCCACCTCCTTGGCGCTGGCGGCAGGGTCATTCCCCCTAGTGATGTCTTCTATCGTAGCATCGTCGGCATCCCTCCTCTGCTTCTTCGTGCCCTCAGCATGTGCGACCTCCGCAGCATACTTCCTCTTCCTAGGAAGGTCGGCCTCCTCTGCAGTGACGACCGGTGGAATCTTAGCCATCGAAGGGCGACCTATCTTCTTGGTGCCAGACCTACAAAATCACAAAGGTCAGCAAAGAAATCATACAAGAAAGCAACCAAGAATAGAAAGGAAAATTCGCGACTCACTTGGCGACCGGAAGAATGCGTAACCCCATGCTGATGTAGGCGGGTTTGTCCAATTTCGGGCCTAGCTTGCGCGAGAGACCCTTCTCAAAAACTTCTGAGGCCCATGACACCGCGGGCTTCTTCGATGATGAATCCGCGGTCTTCAGAATTTCTGGGCCAAATGACGCGGTCGTTCCCGCATGTCGTGGCGATTTGGTCGATGCAGCCCCAGCAGCTCCTGGCTCCGATGCGGCCGAGACAGTCTGCGCGATCACCGCAAGCGGAACTTCTATCTCCACCGCCGTGTCCGCTACCTCTGGCCCTGTCATCGGAGTTGTATCCTCTGGGACCTTAGGCGGGATCCTGGTCACGTCATCGTCGGACTCATCGTCCGATCCAAATGCCACCGTCGACCTGGGTGGCGACGCCGGCTTCGGAGCATGTTTCTTCACAGGCGACTTCGTTTTACGCACGGGTTTGGCCGGCGTGGCGGTACGCCGTGAACTGTGCTCCGACAAAATGCCGTCATCTTCATCCCGCTCGTTAAGACTGCGGCTCGCGTTAATCTCGTGCTGCTTCTGCATGCGAGTCTTGCGAGCCACGGGCGTTGGGGGTGGAACCTCCCTCTCCTCTTCTTCGCTCTCAAAGGAGTTCCCTTCGGACCCCTCTTCGAGCTCTCTGGGAACCTCCTCATCGAGTGGTGGAAGCCAGCCCTCGAGAACCTGAAACAATTGAGAATGGCCACGAACAAACATCAAAGGATGCGGTTGCAAATTGCCCCGCGAGGGTCACGACTGAAGATAAATCTAGTGAGACTGGCTTACTATAGGAGCTTCATTCTTCTCGGGCACGTACAGGGCAATCCCGGCTGACGTGGTGGTAAATTCCGTGTCGGTGATCTTCTTCAGGCGGTCTTGTACTCCGCGGCCTCCCACGGCTCCTTGCTGGTCCGGGAAGGATCATTCTTCCCGGTGTATTCATACATCCAATGGGGCCGGGTCGCCAACGGGGCCAAGTGCTGCCCGAGCCAGCATTTATATAGATTGATCACGGGCAATCCTTGGTCCTTCAGCTTCTGGTTCTGGTCCATTATCTCCGCGACGGCCATTCTCTGATCATCAGGGAGCTTGTCCAATGTCAGCTGGCGGGGCTCGCTTCTCTCCGCGACAAACTTAGGAAGCGCCACTTCGCCGGAGGGGGTGGATTCTTTCACATAGAACCAGCTTTTCTTCCACTCGCTCGCGGCCTTCTTCGGCAGCAGGAGTTTGAAGAAGTTGGCCTTCGGCTTCAACTGAAACGTAACGCCACCTGCCGCCAAGATCGGGCCGCCGGACCCCTCGTGCCTGATGCAGCCCTGGAACAGCTCCAACCATAGTGGGAAGTACGGCCTGCAGCTGAGGTAGCATTCGCTGAAGGCGACAAAGATTGCCAGTTGCGTGATGCTATGCGGGCCAAGATCCGACGGCTTGATCGCGTAGTATGCGCAGAACCAACGGAAGAATACCGAGGTGGGGAATCCCAAGCCCCTCTCCAAGTGGCTTGGGAAGCAGATGAACTCGCTCGTGTGTGGGGAATGGGAATCCGCTAATTCCACTTACATAGGAACCCTGCGTCCTCGAATGACTTGATCTGCGCCGCGGTGCACTTGGACTTCCCCCACAGATCTTTCGGGGGCGCCATCGGGAAAGAAGCAAGATCGCTCGGTCTGGGGAATCTGGATCGAGAGACAGAGAGAATGGACTCTCGAAGGTGAGGAATGCGGGGAAGGGTCTACAGGACTATTCCGTCGCTCTCCTTATAAAGAACGTTACCCGCCAATCTCGGGATAGCCGTTACCCACGGTAATTGTGCCGAAGTTACCGTTGGATTACCCAACAGCTAGTTTGACTAAGCTGATGGTCCAACTCCCTCCACTCGACTCGCTTGCAGCTATACCTTGTTTAGTTGACAGGAGCAGCGACTCGGTAGTGAATGCATTCGCCAAACGCTATGACTAGAAACCTGGTGGAAAATTTCCTCAGCTCTAAACAGAGTCCATCGCCGATTCGACTGGGTGTCCAAATTGGACTCGCCTACTCCGACTGCCAAATGAACACCTACGATTGAATCAACGATGGCCTCGGGGACTACTGATAGGGATATGCCGAATGGGGTATGCCCAACAGGACGTTCCGATTGGGCCGAAGGCCTCGAGAATAGGCATGCAGGACGGCGACTAGAATGTGACTGAGATGAAGGCCTGGCGATTGGAGTTTGGAGGCCCAGAAGTGTAGAAGAAGCCAACTCGGATTAGGTCAAAGCCTCTGAATCCATATCTTGTTCGGTTGTAAACTATAAACCCTAGCGAGGTGCACCCTATATAAACCTCCCTAGGGTAGCTTGAGGACTTACGTTCCACCATACACCCCCTTCAAGCGACTCGCTGCTTAGACGCCGAGCTTGCCACACCTGTAACTCGCTATCCATCAATCTAATCTAGTAGGAGTAGGTCTTTACCCGCTAGGGGGGGAAACCTGGGTAAATCCATGTGCATCCGCCCCCATATCGCACCGCAGATGGACGCCAGCTCTCACCCCTGATTCTATCAATCGCCGCCCATGGCAGCGACTGCCGTGGCCATTTCCACGACAATTGAGTTTCTTATTGCCTTCAAGATCTAAAAGGCACTTGCACACGATCTTCCTATGGATGAGCTCTTCTTTCTGGTACTTCTATATCCTGTGAAGACGGTGTTCATTGTCTGGGACGTGCCCGCCAACTGGCACGTCCAGAAGATTGAACCCCCAATCCTGTTGTGGCTTCACGCTCATGCACGCGTTCATGGTGATCTTCTTTCTTGTTCAGGTATGTGCGATAGTCTCCTGATAAGTTCCTGCATTGGAACGGTTAGATTTCTTATGCTTTGGTGAAGAGTAGTTGACAGCGATGAGCTTGAGCGACTCCATGCACCCCTTACCATCAGGTTTCTTGGATTCTTCCTCAACTTTAGGCTTCACCATAACCAGGTAGTATGGTTGCTTCCATCCCCTCTTTGATTGCTCCATGAAGATTTGGAACTCCTCGTCTTTAGAATCATCATCGGAATCATAAGTGTACCGCTTGTCTATTGGGCTTAGGCCTTGAGCTTCATGATCATCAGCTTCGATGGAGGAGGTCTAGAAACTATCCCACGAACAAGCCATGAGGTTTAGAGGCTTGCCTTTGCCTTGAATCGAGTAGCGCATCAAATAGATTAGATCTGTTGATATAAGAGAGAGGTGGATCTCTAAAGAGACTTATAAAGTGTTAGAGGCAGGGTAAAATTCGTACTGAGAGGAAAAGGGTCGCCCAAGAAAAGAATCCTAACAAATATGGAAAGAAATAAGTGCAAAAGAAGGAAAATTAGGTCATAATGACCAGGAGGTATAGACGGACGCCCGTATGGCATGCTCGTACCGGGTCGTTTCCAAAAACAACATGGGCCGAAGTCGGTGATTAGTTAACCGACTAAGTGGTACGGGCGGGTTCCGCCCGTACTGCCCGTCCGTACCAACTTTGCAGCTTCGTTTTTTAATCAAACACAAGAATACAAAGGAAAAGCAGACGACGGTCACATAATGTATAATTACCAGTCGTACGGGGGCTACGCCCGCACGGTGCGGTCGTACCATTTATGCAAAAATGAAACCAAAGAATCAACGGGCTTAACAACCATTGGTACGGGCGGATTCGACCGTACCGCCCGCCCGTACCGATCTCGTAGGACCGGCAAAAAACTCAGAAAAATGAGAGGAAACCAAATATACAAAAAATAGCAAAAGGTCATCCAGAACAAAGATGTGTTTAGGATTTCCTAAGCCATGATCATTGAGGGAATATGAACTCATTTGAGTATCTTTTTCTTCCTCTCTTCAAATAAAGTTGGTCGTAGAAAATCACCAAAACCATTACAAGAAGAAATAGAGAACTTCCTTTTTGGTAGTGTGATTCCCACAGGTACATACACGGATGACACCTCCTTAGGGTGAGCAACTTCTTGAGTGTCCATGACTGTTTTCTCCATCTCTTCCTTTCTTTGTAAGATCTATAAATCAAATTCTTGAAGAAATAAATTCCAACGGATCATTCTTGGCTTGACATCAGTCCTTTCTAGGATTTCTTTTAAGCCAACACGATTGGTGTGTACTCTTACTTTAGAGTCCATGATAAAAGATCTAAAGTTATCACACGAGAAAGCCACTGCGAAGAATTATTTTTCTGCCAGAGGGTAATCTTTTGGACCCCGTTCAGGGTGAGACTAGCATGATAAATGATATTAAGATCATCACCATCATACTGGCAAAGAATTGCTCCTACAGCTTCATGACTAGCTTCGCAAAATAGCTCAAAAGGTTTTTTCCAATTAGGTGGTTTTATAATGGGACCTTCAAGGAGGGCTTGTTTTAATATGTTGAAAGAAGTAAGACACTTTTCATCAAAATTAAAACGAACATCCTTTTGAAGAAGGTTAGTTAACGGTCTAGCAGTTTTCGAAAAATTCTTAATGATTCTTCTATAAAATCCTACATGACCTAAGAAGCTTCTTATACCTTTTATGTCTCGGGGAGGCGGTAACCTTTCTATTGCTTCAACCTTTGGTTTATTGACTTATATGCCCTTACCTGAGACTTCGTGGCCAAGCACTATGCCTTCCTGGACCATAAAATGGCATTTCTCCCAGTTCAAGACTAAGTTAGTGTCTTCACATCTCTGCAAAAACTTTATGAAGATTATGGAGATAATGATTAAAGGAAGTTCCATAAATAGAGAAGTCATCCATGAATACTTCCATAATACTTTCAACATAATTGTCAACTATAGCAATCATATATCTTTGAAAACTGGTGGGAGCATTTCAAAGACCAAAAGGCATATGACGATAAGCATAAAGGCCATAAGGAAAAATAGAAGTAGTTTTAAGTTGATCATTAGGGTGAACAGTAGTTTGGGAAAAACCAAAATAGTCATCTAAGTAACAAAAATGAGAATGCATGGCAAGCCTTTCTAAAGTTAGATATATAAACGGTAAAGGGTAATGGTACTTCCGAGTTTCCTTATTAAGTTTTCTATAGTCAATGCACATCCTATGTCCAACAACAGTTCTAGTAGGTACCATTTCATTATGTTCATTTTCCACAACTGTAAACCCTCCTTTCTTAGGAACACAATGAATAGGACTTACCCATTCACTCTCCTCTACATGAAAGATGACGCCTGCATCCAACAAACGTATTATTTCCTTTCTTACCTCCTCTTTCATGTGAGGTTTAAGACGTAGTTGAAAGTCTATGACTGGCTAAGCTCCTTCTTCCATGAATATTCTATGGGTGGCTATTGAGGGACTAATCCCCTTCAAGTCACTCATCGAATACCCAAGAGCATTTTGATGCATGCGGAGAACCTTCATTAAGTTTTCCTCCTCTTTCTTTGCAAGGTTAGCACTTACAATAACAAGAAATTTATTTTTCTCATCAAGAAACCTATATTTTAGTTCCTTTGGTAGAGTTTTAAGGATTGGAGGAGGAAGAGCCTCGTCTCCTTTCCTTATGGGTTCTTCATATTTTTGATTAATCTCGATGTCCACCTCAGGTGTGGAGTCAAGATGGTCATCCACTTCAGCTTTTTCTATGTCTTGAAGGATATTATTATTGACTAAACTTCTTGCTAAATAATCTTCAGGAGTCTTGATGACTATTGAGGCTAAATTTACAATATAACCTTCTTCCTCACGTTCGTACTCGTCATCATCCAATTCTTCAATAGACGGCTTATGGTCAAATTTATAGAAATGAAAATCCATTTTATTTTCACCAAACTTGAGAGACACAGTATGTATCTTGTAGTCTATGTTTGCTCCTGCGGTATTTAGAAAAGTTCTTCCAAAAATGATGGGGCAATAAACATCAGTAGGCATATCAATAAGCACAAAATCAATGGTATATTTGTAAGGTCCAATACAGATTGGAACATTTCTAATTATTCCCATAGGGACTCTGAGTGTTTTATTTACAAGCATTATAGTCATATATGTATCTTCCAATTCGGCTGGAGCTAATTCATTTTGAATTTTTAAATAAAAATTGAAAGGGATAATGTTAGAAGCTGTACCAATATCACAAAGGCCATAATAGGAATTTCCTCCAAAAGTGCATGAGAGGATAGGCTTACCAACTTCTATAGCTTTTACCTTTCCTTCAACAAATTGCGAAGCTTCGGTATCTAGCTCAATCACGTTTTAGTGTGCAAACATGGTTAAAATATCTTCCTTTATTGATGCCTCTGCCTCTTGTACATGCTCTTCTTCAGTTTTCCTTCTTTGTGTTTCTTCTTCCAGCTCATTGAGAAAAAAATCTTCCTCTTTGCATTGATCCTATAGTTGCTGAGCCATCATATGTTTTCTCACCGTCCTTGGGAAAGGAAAGGGTTCAATATATGGGGATACCTCCTTTAACGGCTCAACAGGGGCCATGATTATTGTATCTTCTTCGTTAGCTAGCTCGGGTGGCGGAGTATAATGAAGCCAATCTTTCTTAGGAGCTTCAATATGTTCCATAAAAGACTAAAGGATTTGCAAAATAATATCATCATCAAGTTGCAGTTTATTTTACCTTACCGGGGTCTTTATAAGCACTGAGACAGTCATATTCAATTTCTACACCTCCTTCACCTCCTAAATCAAATACCCATGTTTCTCTATTACGGTGAATTCATTCTAAAAGTTCCCAAGCTTTAATTATAGTTAACTCCATGAAAGAGCCTTCTGAATTCGTGTCAAGCCCATGTTTAATTTCTTGATTAAGTCCTCCGTAGAAAATATGCAAAACATACCATTCGGGTAAATCAATATGGGGACATTTATGAAGTAGAGAATTGTACCTTTTGTTGGCTCTTACCAAACCTTCACCTGGGCGGTTCTTGAAGTTTGTAACTGCCCTTCTTACTTCAGCAGTTTTTACCTTGGGAAAGAATCAAAACACAAATTCTCCTTTGAGTTTTTCCCAGGTATCCATTTTCTCTGCAAGGAAAATTCTACACCATGCCAAAGTAGTGTTGGTTAGAGATTGGCTAAACAGTTTAAGTTTTAATTCATCATTACAATAGCCTCTCAATTTAAGGGTCCAACATAGCTGGTAAAATGCATTAAATGATTGTAAGGATCCTCATCGGGGTCATCTCCTACAAAAGTTTTCTTTTTAATAATAGTGATAAAATGAGGGTTGAACTTGTATTCTGGTTCACTCCCACTCGCGAATTCTTTGACGAGTACTCTATTGAACTTCCTGAGGTATTTAGTAGAATTGAGATGATTAATCAGTTCGAGTGCACTCATGGTGCTTACCTAAAACTAGTAAACAACTTTAGTAAAACAATGACTAAAATAAGTAACTAAGAACAAAGACCAAAAGCGCTTAGCTCCTCGGCAATTGTGCTAGAAAATAGCTTGATGACTACAAGTGCACAGACCAATTGTAGCTAGTTTTGAAGTAAAGATATCGACCCCACAGAATGCTATTGGTAAAGGTCGTTATGCCCCTCGTTACTATCTACCAAAGGATACTTATAAGCCGCCTTTGATCTCAAGTAAAGGGTGTTTGAAAGGTTTATGGTTGTTTGCAGAAAAGTAATTAAAACAAGTAAAAGGAGATAAGTAAAAAGTTTGTACGAAAGCGTGGTTGAATTCAATAGGGCTAAAACATCCTCGGGGATGTAGGATACACCACTAGCATAGTATTATTGTTATATGTAATCAAGATAGCATACTCCTTGTTTCATGATATGTGTGGAGAGAGCCCCATAATAAGATGTTCACTACAAGGCTCATATGAAGCCACTTTGTTGAGCCAAGAGTGAGGTCACCTCTAAATAACCACTACGATGTCTGAGAGCAGCCACCCATACAAACCACCGTAATTAAGGGTTTCCCCATGGATATCGTAATTAGTTTAGGAAGTCCCTCTTTAATCCTCATTTGATCGTGTAGGTTATGAGCCGGTGCCAATCTGTCATGGGGCATTCCGGGTATGCTTCCAAGACACGCCCAAAGTATTTCTCCCTCCCTTTAATCGCGAGGGAAAATGATATGTGGCCGACTACACATACCATCTAAAGAGAGAGATCAAACACAAATCATAAAAATATAATAGATAAGCAAGTCATATGGACACAAGAATAGATCATCTTTATTACAAGGTCATAATGGTGCTAGGGTTTCTCCATCTCCCCAAGAACAAAGGAACTACTCACTCATGGAAGCAATCAACAACATCATCATAATTAAATGAATGGATAGAAGTATGGGAGTAGATATAATGCAAACCACAATTGAATCTAGGATTACAACAAGATCTAATAGATGAAAGATGGGGGTAATGGTGGTAATGGAGATGGAGCGATTGATGATGAAGGATATGATGTGTTGTCCTCTGATGATCCGTGAAGGAGCTAGGATTTTACCCCACCCAAGTTCCTCCATTAGATCCCTCTCGGATGTGGTTTTTCGTGGTTTCTAGCGGATGTGAATGTCGGATGTCCCTCCCGTCTTTGCCAGGAGAAAGTATTTGATGAGGCGGTCACGATGGTACCTGGTATGGGCGGACGGTACGGGCAGGCTCCGCCCGTACCAGTGGTCGTTATCGGTATTGGTGCCTTCTCCTTGTTTGGTATTATTTCTGGTGCGAAGGTAAATTCATAAAATGACTTTTATCACTTAGAAATATCATATAATTACACAATATAATACCTCTAATTGATATGTTCATATATGATTGCATGATTTGGGATACTGTCAAAACAAGAACAAAATAGCACGTGTAGACTCGGTCAAATACAAGGATCCCTACTCTATTTATGCAAAAACAAAAGGTAAATATGCTTCAATTTTGGACTCATCAACCACCAAGGACAATATCTTGGGGAGAGCTCAACAAATTAATTGAAGGCCCCAAGAACACACCACAAAGGCCAGACAAGCATCTAGGGTTCCAAGAACCCAAGAGGGACAATCTTCTTGATTTCACCAACCAATGCAAATCCTCCGTAGAACTCAAACTGATGCACCTAATGGAATGGCAAGTCCTTCACTCTCAAATTCCACCAAAGCTACAAAAGCTATTGGGGGAACAAGAGAGGAAGAACACAAGAGGAAATCCACAAAAGAAACCCCAAGATCTAGATCCCAAAATGTTCCCCTCACATAGAGGAGCGATGGATTGGTGGAGTCGTAGATCTAGATCTCCTCTTTCAAATCCCTCAACAAGATTCAAGAAATATGGGAGGGATTGAGAGTATTTGCAAGATCTTGAAGGTAGAAACAATGGAGAAGAGAGAGAGAGCAAGTAAACAGCCCCTTGGGGAAGAAGGGGGCCTTTTGTAGGTCCCCTCATGGCAACTAGCCATTGTAGACCATTATCTCGAAGTTTCTGGCCTTCAGGACCGGAGTCTCCGGCCCCCAGGACCGGAGTCTCTCGGGTCCATACTCCGGACAGGACTACGGGCAGCCTCTAGATACTCTCTGCACACCTCCCAGAGTCTGGGCTGGAATTTTGGATGGGGTCTCCGCCCCCCCCCCCCCCTCCCGGAGTCTCCAGGATGCGAACCCCGGAGTCTCTCGCCCTCACAAAACTGGCAAAAACACTGATACGGAAACAATGATAACTTTTGCATCCGGACTCCGGTTTTGATGATCTTTGGATTGTTTTGAAGCGGAAAAAAAGCTCTACAATATTATGCATGGAAACATCATAGTAAAGCAAGGTAGGATATAACCTAATGATGAAAAGTTTAACCTATCTATAAAAGACAAACCGGTAAAACCTCCAACATCGAAAACGCAATAAAGAATGCATATGAAATCCGTTTTCAATAAACTTGAGCTTGTAATGGAGATTAACACAAGCTCTAAATACTCTCATGGATAAGAACAAAATAAGAATCAAGAAAGATGATGCCAAGTATGCAAATGTTTGAGCTCTCTTTGAAGGATATGATCAAGTTACTCACTCGAGACCCCCTCTTGATAGTACGGTTATCTATCTTAAACCCGGTCTCCCAACAACAACATGAGACTGGCAAAAGGGAAAACCTATCAAGATAATACCTTTTCCTTGACCAATCCACTTGAGCTCGATGTAGACGATCTTGTCCTTCTCAAGATGGACACCTTTCTTGATTGTTGTTCCTTGAGCATGAATGATGAAGACTTGAAACATGCTCCCCCATACACCATGGGGAAACCTCTTCTTTGACCCTGTCTTCATCGATCCATGATCATCG
This sequence comes from Avena sativa, assembly GCA_916181665.1. NCBI lineage: Eukaryota > Viridiplantae > Streptophyta > Magnoliopsida > Poales > Poaceae > Avena > Avena sativa. The sequence continues at coordinate 37,279,824 of OV702290.1, forward strand.
AGGATGGCAAGATTCAAGCATGAGATCTTATAGATATGGTGCATCTTGAGCTTGCACAACATTTCTTCTAACTCCAATTAGATGATGTATTAAAGATACACATGAGGAACTCCATCTACTTATTCAAGACACAGTTGATCTTCTTTTCTTTATTCTTCTTCTTCTACAACATTCGAATAGGCCCAAAGCCCTTGGACAATGCTTTTTCTTCATTTCTTCTACCTTGAAGCCAACACATGCTCCAAGCAATGCCAATGGAAAATTCCTACAAGTACAACTTAATGCAAACATTAGTCCATAGAGATTTTCATTAATTACCAAAACCACACATGGGGGCCCACATGCTCTTTCAATCTCCCCCATTTTGGTAACTGATGACAATCTCTTTGAGAGGGTTTATATAAGAGACCTTAACGAATATAATGGTAGCACCAATATGAAATACTACACAAGTATGTGATATTGATACCACCACCATATATAGAGAAAACTCCTCCACAATCTATGCATGTGTGATGAACTTGAATTTCATTGAATATATTGCCAATCATTATCAATGGTGGAGTTTCCTCTATATATACCACATGCTAAGCAAGACAAAGATGCAAGAGCATGAAAGGTAAATGCTTAAGAACAAAGTCAAAGCATAAACAAATTTCCTTTAAACCCTCTAAAACTTCTCCCCCATTGGCATCGATTGCCGAAATGGGTGACAAGTTCTAGAAGGCCAATATAGTGATAGTTCCTCCAAAAGTGTGAATTCGCACATTTCCAATGATGGATACTTGGGAGGAACTAGAACTATATTGAGGACATGAAGATTGCCAAAGAAATAAAATAAAATAAGCATCAACAAGTGATGCAAGCAATCACAAGATCCGATAACCCAATTGAAAACAACAAATGAGATCAAACGGAAACAACAAGATATTCTGTTATGATTCAAAGAGTGTTTTAAATAAAAATAGAGAAGAGCCCCAAGATTTATGAATAAATAGAATAGTTGCATTTGAATACATCATGCACAAATATGGAATCCTCGCTCCCCCATAAGCATTTAAAACACAACAAATGAGAAAGAAGACAAATGAGCATTATTAAATGAATTAGAGGAGATCCCCAAAGATTATGCACCAATTATGATAATTGCATTTGGGAACAAAGTGCATGATCATGGAATCCTCACTCATCCAAATTCATTTAACAATACAAAGGCATGAGAGAGCAAATATGAGTGCCCGAAGATGCAAACACAAGAGACAAGCACTCATGGGCAAATAAATTTGGAATCCACCGAAGCATCAAAAAGAAATAGAAAGGATGTCTCCAAGGAACAAAAATCTCAACTAAAATTATGTTCTCTTATGTGTATAAGTTTCTAAGTGGAATGCATCATAAAGACATATGTCCACAAAGAAACATGCACACATAAACAAGATACTCAGGAAAGCACATGAAAAGCAAGATGAAGTCATGACATATACCAATAAGATTTTTGCTTGAAAGCATGGCCAAATGCACAATTTTATCTTATTTTTCATTAATGAGCTTCAAATACCAATACACCAAATACATTACAACAAGCAACTATTACCAAGGGAAAAGGAGATGGTTGGAATATATGGAGAAAGACAGCAAGTATCTCATAGGAAATAATCAATTTGCAAATTATAACTATTGCACATGACAGAGGTTGAGGAAGATAGAGGCAATGTACTTGCTAGGTTTACATATTTGGGAAGGTGAATCATATGCATAATTTTGTATAATATCTAAAATATGCACTCATCTCAACTTACTCACATTTGTAAGAAGAGTTTCTAGTAAGACCGAAACACGAACAACAACATTTGCACTGGCAAAAATTCATGCTAGAAGGCAACCCACAGCGGTTGGAAGCAAGATATATGAGCATGAGAAAGCGATACTTGTTACCGAGATATCATTGATAGGATGTAGTAGATATGAGTTCATTGATCATCCTAGATTGTCTCCATTGGACATGTAGACACCATTTGAGAGACAAGCAACCAATATATATCATCAATGTACCTAAACAAAATTAAGTACACAAAAGGTCCCCAAACAAATTGGGTCCAACGTAGTTAGAGCAACTACAATACATAGGAGAGACTCCACATAAATATGTGCATTTTGATATGAAATTGAATTTCATGAAAATCTTAGCAAATTAGGATATGGTGGAGTTTTCCTATATATTGGATCAAGAAACGTAAGCATGCCATAATATATACACATAGTAACTATGCATGCAAGCAACTTTCAAGAAGCAAAAGGAGATACAATTTTAATAAAAACACCAAGTAAACCGAGATGGCACACAGAAGAGTGTGACATGAAAAATGGTGTCCAAATTGTATCAAAGAATCAATTCAACACATGAAGGATCACAAGTTCAACAAATGAACTAGATAAAAGCCAAAGAGCAAAAGATAGATAAAAACACAAATGCCCGAGGATTTATCTCACTCTAAAAGGTCAAAACATGAAACAAGGAATGAGACAAAACCAACTCCTAAAAGAGAAAGGTTCCAACCAATAAACCAAACTCTCCACACTTTTCATAATGGCACAAAATACCAAAATGAAAAGATCGAACTTCCAAGAACATAAAGCATGATATCGATCAAAGCAAGAAACATAAAGGAGTGTTCTGAATAATATAGGAGAGCTCACCCATATTTACTACATTATAGAGAATTTTTCTTTTGAATGCAAAATGCAAACAAATCAGATCATCACTACTACCTTCATTAAATAAAACACACTAGGATACCAATAAAATAAGAAGATCCATAAGAGGCAAGGAAAGCTTGGGAGACAACACAAAACATTTTCTTGGCAAGAGATAGTACAAAGTTGAGAGAAGGCCCAAGTGAATATGATCAATAACTTCTACCATAAATCTAGTACTTAATTGTCCAAGGACAAGAAGTATTAGGAATAATCTTCCCGAGGTAGTTCACAAGGATATCCAAGATCATATTCACACTAATAAGAATATAATAAAGTATAAGAATTAAGCTTGATGCTTCAAAAAGAGATTCTTGGTAGCTTCCAATAGTCACACAATCACTAATGATTAGTGTAGCTTGAAGATAATGGTTTCCATGTGGATAGGGATACAAATATGTGGAAACACATACCAAGAAACACTCTCACAAACAAGATCGAAAATATGAGAAACAAAGGCATTCAAGCAAATTTGAACTTGTTTGGGTGAATGTGTCACATAGGATCTAGATAATTATCAATATCAATTCTATGTGACACAACCTAAAATTTTCATATTTTCTAGGCGTATAGTATGCACTAAGCATATTACTCCCCCATAATGTGATAACCATAAATCTCAATATGAGGCAACAATATCCAAAATAGAGATAATTAATGGACACTATAGAACTTAAATTTATCATGAGGATGTCATACCACATAGAGACTAGATAATCTTGAAATATCACTACTAAGTGGTATTCCTCATGAACACTCATTTTTAGGATTGTGGAATACCCAAGCATAACACTCCCCCAAAATGGGATAGTCCATTAATCTCTCACAAGATCCAAAAAGATATCAATTAAATTCAATAATAGCTCCAACACAAGAAACACACATACATGGTGTGCAAACAAACAAACACATATATACTTGATAACTTGAGATAAGTAAATGGTAAGAACAACATATACAAAAACATGCAAGGTACAAAACCAACACATGCACAAGGGGCGAGTAACTTTCAATGTAATGAGTTAAGCATATGTTACCGCAAGGAGGAACATTGGAAATATAATAGAGGCAATATAATACACATGACTTGGTTTGACAAATAAAATTGATGAATGTCCCTCAATTCTTCATGATCAAACCAAGTCTCCATTGTCCTCCCAAAATCACCTATTTATCAAGTTTTGACTTGTTGGTCCCCAACCAAGTTGGGTCCTAAGAAGTTAGTCACAATAGGCTTGGCAACCCAAATGGTTCTTTTCTTGACACCAATTTGGGTACCAACATATTTGGCAAACACATTTCCAACCTCATCCTTACGAAGAGAATAATTATAATCAATCAAGATAGGGTTGGATGAGGGGATACCAATAGTGCATGAGGAAGAAATGTGCCCCTTTTCGCGGCAAATGTAGCAAGTTCTTGTCTTCCTAACTTTCTTCTTAGGTGATGCCACAACTTGAGGAAGAGCTCGAGTAGTCCTCTTAGGAAGAGGCCCATCTATAACTTGAGGTAGAGCTTGAGTCTGCTTCCCTTGTTGCTTCACACTAAGAGGCTTCTTCTTCAATGGGCACGATCTAACATGATGCCCTTCTTCCTTGCACTTGAAGAAAACAATGTTGGCTGGATACTTTACTTGATCTTGGTCATTCTTCTTGTTGCCCTTGAGCTTCAACTTGTTAGTAGACTTGTCTTTGATATTGGAGTTGAATCCAAGTCCACTCTTGTCATTGGGAGATTTTTGCACACTCAAGATGTGGTTGAGTGTGGCCTTCCCTTTATGACCCTTTTTAAAGTCATTCTTCAAAGAAGTGACTTGAGCCTTGATATCCCTAATTTCCTCTACATGGTTAGTGTTAACAACAATAGTAGTAGAGGAAGTACAATTTTCATTGTTAGAGCAATAAGGCATGGAATGCAATTCATCACAAGATATAGCATGGTTATGCAAGGATGAATTATAAGGACTAGCACATGGAAATATCACATTAGGAGTAAAACTAGTGCTAATGTCCACATGAGGCCCACTAGATGTTACCTTTGACACAATGGCCTCATGAGCTAACTTTATCCTATCATGGGAGACTAGAAGATCCTCATGCGAGCTTGAGATATTAACATGACTTTCTTCCAATTTTCCATATTTTCTAGTTAGCAAAGCAAGTTGATATTTCAGCTCAACATTCTCCTTCAAAATAGATGCTTCACAAGAAATAGAGTTAGTAGCACAAGCATCATTATTAATGGCAAGAGGTGAGGGCAACTTTGCAAGCTCCTTTGAATATGAAGCTTTGAGTTGCTCATGTGACTCGATGAGTTTGATGAGCTCACTCTTAACAACCCGAGAGCCATTTTCGAGGTGCTTAAAATACTCAAAGAGTTTAGCATGGGCAACTATAAGTTCATCATTTTTTGTTTTGAGAGCAGTTGCCACCACAAGTTCTCTATCATGGTTTTCCTTTACTCTAGACAATTCTAGAGCAGAGATTCTTTGGTGGATCGTTCTTCTTCAAGGGAGCTCTCTAGATAACCAATCTCATGAGCATACTCACGCTTGTGTTCATTCTTTTGAAAAATAATATTTTCTTGCTCCTCAATAAGTTTCTTGCCTTCAATATCACAAGTCAAAATTTCAACAAATTTGGAGGAAGCAATTTTATTTGTATGAAGAGCAGGAAAGACAATACCTCCCAACTCTTGAAGGGAGGAAACTCATAATCAACTAGATTATCATCATTATTATTATCATCATCATCGACATCATTATGGGAAACAATGGGATCCAAATAGGTTACCTTTGTTCCCTTAGCCATAAGACATATGTGGGAATCGGAAGAAGGTGATGATGAGATTGGAGTTGTAGTTCCATTCAAAACCTTGTTTTGGCCCATACAATCTTTGTTTTCCTCTACATGGTTAGCAACACAAGCACTAGAGGAAATAAGATAAAGCGAGTATATCATCATGACATTTATTCAAGTCATTTCTACATGATATGCAAGAACTTTCAACACAACCATGTAAGGAGTTTTGAGTTCTAGAAGTGTTAAGGTCCAAAGATAGAACATTGCAACTAGATAGAGAAGATGGATTACCAATTGTAAGCTCACTATCCACATTGCAATTTCTATCACCACTCACCATATCATTACCTTGTGAAAAATCACATGTTGGTGAAGTGGTAGAAGGTGAGAACTCATCACGGCCGGAGGTGGAGGGAATACAATCATCCTCAATAATGTTGGACACACCATATTTATCTTGAAGCTTTGTCAAAATATCATGAGCACTCTGATAAGACATGATTGAAGAAATAACTACATTGCTCACAACAAGTAAAAACACTTTAGTAGCTTGAGCATCTATATAAGAGTTCATCTTCTCCTCTAAAGATTCGTCTTGGGGATCCATAGGAGAAGAAAAATCCATATATAGAATTCCCTCAATAGATGGGTGAATGCCCCGAAAATAATCTAGCATGCGAGATTTTCAAACATAATTTGTGCCATCGAATATATAGAAGGAATCGTGCACTACTCCCCTAGTCGACATCTTTACTCTCAAAGCGATGAAGCCTAAAAGTGAGAGCCCTTGCTCTGATACCAATTGAAAGATCACGGATGTCGCCTAGAGGGGGTGAATAGGGTGTTTAAAATTTACGATATGGGCTTAACAACGGCGGAATAAAAGTAACACTTTCTTTTGTCAAGCACAAAGCCTAGATATACTAAGGTTCACCTATGTGCACCAACAACTTATGCTAAGCAAGACAAGCAACAATGTGATAGCAAGATAGATTACTTCAAGCACGAAGGCTATCACAATGTAAAGTGCATAAGTAAAGAGCTCGGATATAAATATAACCGAGGCACGCGGGGATGATGATATTTTACCGAGTTGCTCCCAACAAGGGAGTACGTCTTGTTGGAGGGGTGGGTGGTACTAAGACCACCAATGCCACAAGAGGCCTCACCCTATTCTACCAAGCACCCACCACACAGCAAGCACCCGTTCCACTATGGGACACTTGAGGGCGGTCACCAAACCCGTACAAGATTGGGGCAATCTCCACAACTTAATTGGAGGCTCCCAATAATCACCGCCAAGGCCACTATCTTGGGGAGAGATCCAAAACTTAATTGAAGGCCCCAAGAACATGCCACAAAGGCCACACAACCGTATCAGGTTCCAAGAACCCAAGAGGGACAATCTTCTTGATTTCAGCAACCAAATCCTCTGTAGAGAATTCAAACCGATGCACCTAATGCAATGGAAAGTCCTTCACTCTAAAATTCCACCAAAGCTACAAAAGCTATTGGGGGAATAAGAGAGGAAAAACACAAGAGGAAATCCACAAAAGAAACCCTAAGATCTAGATCCCAAGATGTTCCCCTCACATAGAGGAGAGATGGATTGGTGGATTTGTAGATCTAGATCTAGATCTCCTCTGTCAAATCCCCCAACAATACTGAAGAAATATGGGAGGGATTGAGAGTATTTGCAAGCTCTTGAAGGTAGAAACACTGGAGGAGAGAGAGGGAGAGCAAGCAACCAGCCCCTTGGGAAAGAAGGGGGCTTTTATAGGCCCCCATGACAACTAGCCATTGTAGACCACTTCTCCTAGAGTTTCCGGCCTTAAGGACCGGAGTCTCCGGGGTCCAGATTCTGGTCAAGACTCTGGGAAGCCTCCAGATGCTCTCTGCACACAACCCCCCCCCCCCCCCCCCCCCCCCCCGGAGTCTGGGTTGGAATTTGGGCCGGAGTCTTCGGCCCTCACATAACTGGCAGAAACACTTATACAAAAACAATCATAACTTTTGCATCCGGACTCCGATTTTGATGATCTTGGGCTCGTTTTGAAGAGGAAAACAAGATTTAAAATATTATGCAGGGAACCATCATAGTCCATCAAGGAAGTATATAACATAATGATGAAAAGTTTAACCTATCTATAAAAGACAAACTGGTAGAACCTCCAACATCGAAAACGCAATACAGAATGCATATGAAATCCTTTTTCGATGAACTTGAGCTTGTCATGGAGATTAAAAAAAGCTCTAAATCCTCTCATGAATAAGAACCAAGAAAGATGATCCCAAGTATGCAAACGTTTGAGCTCTCTTTGAAGGATATGATCAAGTTACTCACTCGAGACCCCGTCTTGATAGTACGGTTATCTATCCTAAACCCGGTCTCCCAACAACAACATGAGACCTACAAAAGGGAAAACCTATCAAGATAATACCTTTGCCTTGACCAATCCACTTGAGCTCGATGTAGACAATATTGTCCTTCTCAAGATGGATACCTTTCTTTATTGATCTTCCTTGAGCACGAATGATGAAGACTTGAAACATGCTCCCCCATACACCATGGAGAAACCTCTTCTTTGACCTTGTCTTCATCGATCCAAGATCACCGTGGATGGCAAGCTTCAAGCATGAGATCTTCTAGAGATGGCGCATCTTGAGCTTGCACAACATTTCTTCTAACTCCAATTGGATGATGTCTTGAAGATACACATGAGGAACTCCATCTACTTATTCAAGACACAGTTGATCTTCTTTTCCTTATTCTTCTTCATCTATAAATTTCTAATAAGCCCAAAGCCCTTGGATAATGCTTCTTCTTCATTTCTTCTACCTTGAAGCCAACACGTGCTCCAAGCAATGTCAATGGACAATTCCTACAAGTGCAACTTAATGCAAACACTACTCCACACACATTGTCATTAATTACCAAACCACACATGGGGGCCCACATGCTCTTTCAGTTGTACCTGGCAATGGTCTTGTTAGAGGCATTATATTGAGAGTGAAGACTTTATCTAGGGTGAAAACCAAAGATCTTTTGATCATGTGGCGAAGGCGCTTGTGCGCTATATCTTTTTTGGAGACATTGCTTTTAGAGAATGTGGACTCCGGATGTTGTCTTTTGTGGTGGTTTGCACTGCAGCTGCAAGGAATTGATCACTGTAGCGGGACTTTTATTTTTTTCTTCTTATTCTTTTTATTTTGTCTTTGTATAATTGGTACGTGTACAATATTAGTATATTTCCGTTGTTAAAAATATTCAACCAACCAAAAAAAGGTTCGACCTACGCCATAGATCATTTAAATACTCTACAACATAATCCACAACCAAGTGTCACTTATATCAAAATACAATAATTTTGCACTATTTAAAGATGGGGAGTGAAAATTCACATATTATTATGGATAATGATCTGCCTCCCCCGGGGGATGGAACGTCCTGCAACCTCCTGCTAGCGGGTGCGACACGTGTTATGCGGGCCCACCTTATCCTCACCGCTTTCTTCCTATTTCTACTTACCAGTTTCTCCCAGTCCCCGCCCAACACGAATGCCATGATTTTTCTCCTCTCTCCATAGACGCTCCGTCTTAGGAGACATGCCTCGGCCTCAGGCACTGGCGGCGACCTTCCTAGATTCCCCTCCTCTCCACGGTTCCCTGGTTCCACCTCTCCGACTTCTGCCCTCCCCATCTCCATCCCACATTCTCCGTCATGGCCATGGAGAGCGGGCCGTTGATGGGCACCATCTCAGGCCACGAGCATCAGCTAGCTTTCCCTCTCTTCTGCTTCCATCCAACTCGGCCATGCTCCCCTGCGGGCTCCCTTAGGTGAGCGCCTCTAGCTCTCTCTCTAGCTGCTGCCAGGGAGACAAGGACCTGCTACATGTGGCAGCGGCGCTTGATACAATGGCGGTGAAGCTATGCTACAAGTAGCGGTGACGCTTGATACAATGGTGACGATGCTTTGCTATAGAGTCATCTTGCGTTTGCTATACTAGCATTGGGTTTTTTCAACCACAAGCTGGAGGCGGTGTCATGTGTGGCCGGCGGTGGTGCTACGTGCTGGCCGGTGGCAGCGCTTTGCTACAAGCGACGATGGCGCTTTGCTACAAGCGTCAATGACGTTTGCTACCATAAGTTTGTGGCCCTGCTACCGATGGAGGGCGGTGTTGCTTCTTTGGGTGTAGGGCATTGCTACGGCTGGCCCTCGTTGGAGCTAGATGGAGGTCAGGGTCCTCATGGCGACGACTAGCACTTCCTTTTTTCCGGGTGGAGGGATCTGTGAATTTCTCCCTGTAAGTGGTGGGCCTAGAGAACACGTGTGGGACAGGAGAGACGGGGGATGGGGGTAGGCTCAACTTTGTCCTATTATTATCTCAAAACCTTGAGAAAAACCTGTTTCACATCGATTCTTTTCTCACCTTTTGCCCTTTTCCCCCATCCATCTGAAACAACAAAGTATATTGGATTATTTTTATTTATCATTTTGACCTTGCTTGTTAGTGGGTTATGGCGTGAATGCGTGATTAGAAAATCTGCAGGTTCAAACCAATTTGATCAGTATAAGACAGTGGAGTTGGCCTTTTGTTAAGTATGAGAGTGGGTTTTCCCACAGAATACTTTTTTTATAAATTTTCAAATAAAGTTATGTGCAAGGCTAAGAGCTACAAGCTAGTAGCTAAACTAGTAGTACAAGTTATTAAACCCACACCCACTAAAGTTACGCTTAACAAAAATTGTTCAACCGGTTTGCTATGTTGGCTTCACTACAGGAACACGTCACTGCGCTGACGGTCAGTTGCCATCGGCAAAGGGCCATTATACTGTCAGCGTAGCCCCGTCGGCGTAATATCTCATCAGCGCTAGGACAATGGCATCGGTGTAGATAGCCATCGACATATAGCAGCTAAGCCGAGGCGTATCCGTCGTCATAGGCCAGATTAACCCCACCTTGAAATTGAATGTTTTTTCAATTCTTTTTGAACTTTTAGATCGGTCACTCAACCTCACACTACTCTAAACCAAGCATGCTTAACTTTTTCGTTCCTTTCGGATGAACTTCCACGGAAAAAATAGACCTTGTTGATAATACTACCATATCAATCCTATTAACCCTTGAACCATGATGTCACACACCTTTATTATTTGAATTTCAAACAATTATTTACGTAAAAAATGAATAAGTAATCATAATTTTGAATTCAAATAACAATAACTTTTTTCCCTTTTCCTATTTAATATGAAATAATTCATATCTTTAAATCCATAAATCAGAATTCGACAAATAATATGTCTAAATCAATTAGAAAAATAAGAGGAATCCAAACATGATATCCTTATCATATTTTTAATCATGTATCATGTATGTTTAATAGTGTACTGCAATATTTTCTAAATAAAATTCATTTAATAGTGGCCAAATCTTCAAAAAATCATATAAAAATATCCCTTTTGAATTTGAGGATTTTTTTTAAAAACATCCCTAGCTAGGAGCTGAGCCTCACTAAAATTGTATTGGATCTCTTATAAAATAACATATTGTGAATCTAGAAATGATTTTTTCAGAAAAATCATTAGCATTAGATAATGTACGTGTAGTTCAAATCTGACCCACTCCTGCCGATTCGGTAGAAATTTGTCTTTTCACGAGGGATGAACAAAAAGGTTTAAGATACCCCAGTTAGGATATTGTCTATAGAAGGTGGTCTAATATTTTGTAAAAATAGATGGTACCATTTTGAAACTTTCATTTGGTGGTTTCTTCACAAAACACCCTGTTTTTGGCACTCGGAAAATAGAAAACGGCTTTTTCATGCGAGAAAAGGAAAACTTACTCTTGCAAAATTGTTTACCATCCCAAGATAGACGTGTGTGTATAATATTGGCACATTATCACAAACTATGTCGTGATACTAGCCATAACATTGTTCGTTTGACCTGAAAGCTATAAAACCTCGAATATAATAGCTCATTTTTGAAAAGGATTTTTTGAGATATTTGGAATATTCTAAGTTTGATGTTTTTCCTTGCAAATACGTCACATAATATGACACCACACAAAGGTTTTACATTGTTTGGATCGTTTTTGAATTTCTTATGTCCGTTTCAAACTATTGTCAAAATGGTGGGCATGAAGATCTTTAGCTCGGGACCGAGTCTCGCTAAACTTGCAGTGAATCTCTGATGAAATAGCATATTGTGAATCTAAAAATGATTTTTCCAAAAAATCGTGAGCATCATATTATGTACCTGTAGTTCAAATCTGACCCATTTCTACCGATTCGATGGGAATTTCACGAGGGGTGGACGAAAAGGTTTAAGATACCCCTGTTGGACAATTATCCATGGAAGGTGTCTAGTATTTTGGAAAATTGAGGGGGTACTATTTTAAAACTTTTATTTGGTGGTTTCTTCACAAAACTCCCCATTTTTGGTACAGAATATGAAAAATGGCTTTTTGATGCGACAAAAAGATAAACTTTCTCCTGCAACATTGTTTTTCATCCCAAGATACACGTGTGTGTATAATATGGGCATATTATCACAAATTATACCATGATTCTAGCCATAACATTGGTCGTTTGGCTTGAAAGCCATAAAACCTCAAACATGATAGCTCATTTCTTAGATTTTTTTTGAGATATTTAGAATATTCAAAGTTTGATATTTTCCTTACAACTATGTCACATAAAATGACACCACGCAAAGGATTTTCATTGTTTTTATTGTTTTTGAATTTGTTATGCCCATTTCAAACTATGGTCAAAATGGTGGGCATGAAGATTCTTATCTCGAGACTGAGTCTCGCTGAACTTGTCGTGGATCTCTAATGGAATAGCATATTGTGAACCTAAAAATATTTTTTCCAAAAAATCATGAGCATCAGTTCATGTACATGTAGTTCAAATCTGACCCACTTTCTACCGATTCGGTAGGAATTTGTCTTTTTCACAAGGGGTGGATGAAAAGGTTTAAGATATCCCGGTTGGCATATTTTCCATGTAAGGTGATCTAGTATTTTTTGCAAAACAGGGTGGTACCATTTTGAAACTTTCATTTGGTGTTTGGTTCACAAAACACCCCTTTTTGCACTTAGAAAATGGAAATTTTGTTATACGAAAGTATATGTAATGTTTTTATATTTTATTCAACAAAAACATGTAATATTTGAGTTTAGATAGATCGATCTTATTTTCTGTAAATTTTGATATATTATTTGTATTTTTATGAATTAAAATGATTTAGTGATGATTTTTCTAGGATTAATGCGGCAAGGTGTGAAACCTAGGCCGACGGCTAAACCGTCGGCGTAGCATTCACGCCATCACGTCTCCGTCACGACCAATCCCCTACGCCGACAGCCCGGTCTACGCGGACGGCTGCCGTCGTCCTATCCCATCTTACGCCGACGGCAAATCTGAGCCGACGGCCGGCTTGCGTGGCTACCCGCCTCGGGCCTACGCCGACGGCCCTGGTCGTCGGTAACTTGATTTGTTCCTGTAGTGCTTGTTTATTACTTCCTCTGTTTTAGTGAATGATGCAACCTTGTTTTGCGTGTTTTTTGTTTGAACATGAATTATTCAAAATAAAAAAATTATTGGCATAACATTAGCATCATTAGAAAGTGTTTTTCAATATGAATCTAATGATACTATTAATGTACAATATAAGCAAGATTTTGTAGCTTAATTTTTTGGTTAATTTTTTTTGGAATGCGCGTGCGCTTTATTCATTGAAACGCAGGTAGTAGTAAACCAATGGTCACGAGGTGCAACCGAAAATACAATGGAACACATGGACTAGTGCCACACGGGTATAGATAATCCCATTGCCCTGTACTGAATCTAGGTAAGACAGGGGTCCAGGGAGCAACAACAAAGGATCACAGCCACTGCATAAGATCATAGTGTCGCCGCCTCGCAACTGTTTAACTCAACGCTGACGCCTGTGACATCTGCGATTTGACAGCCTCTTTGTATGTCTTGTGCTGGTAGGTCAATGTCGTCTCCAGCAGATCCTTGAGAGGGGTCTTTGGGTTCCACCCTGCATTTCGTGGATCAGATACAGGCAGCTAGTTGAGGAGACAGTTGCAGAGAGTGATACGATATATAGTACCTAGCTGCTTGTTGATGAGGCTCATGTCAGGGATTCTCTTGTCGTTGTCGTCGTAGCCTTCACCGTAGAACTGTTTTGCACTCACGTCAATCAACGGTTCCTCCAGTGGTGGCTCTCCTGAGACATTAGCATAGACCTGCAGATGAATGAAAATGAGAGATTCGGGACGTACAGACGAAAGAAGAACAAAATACAATTTCTATTGGCATACCTCTATCATCATCTCAGCCAATTCCCTAATTGTGACTTCATTGCTGGGATTCCCAACATTGAATATATGACCATTCGCTCGAGCAGGGTTTTCCTTTGGTAAAAGAAAAAAGAGACTAAGTTCCACAGATATATATGCGGTAAATACTACTGACCATTAGGGGGGGGGGGGGGGGGGGGGGACGGAACAAGCCATACAATCATCAAAAGAACAGCTTCAATGGCATCCTTTATGTAAACAAAGGTTCTCTGGGACTCGCCGCCATCGACAAGCTTCAGGGGCTCTCTGCGGAGGAGATTCTGCAGCCAAAAAATAATAATCACCATTGAGAAGACTAGCTAGTTTACATAGCGCAATGAAGGAGTTTACATACGTTACTGAAGCAAGCCAAAACCCTCGGAACACCTTCACTGGGACCATCAACTCCAGGAATGAAGTCCATCCTTGGTCCAATCCAGTTGAAAGGCCTCACAATTGTGAATTCCATGTCATTTTCTGCACCTTCAGCTGGCAAGACATCCAAGCGCGACATTTTAATTTGCTACACTAATTAATGTCACAAATAAATAAAAAGCACAAGTTACCAAAAATAAGCCTCTCGATGAGCTGCTTCGCACAAGCGTAGGACCATCTCTGTTTCACAATTGGACCAAAAATGCAGGGTGACTGATCTTCTGTCAGCACAAAAAATTCAGGTTCCTATGGAAAGGAACAACAAAACACACATGAGCTCGCCAAATATGAATGCGATAGTAAAGTAAACTACACATAAATCATTTTTCATACACTTAACATGCATGCGATGGTATACCTTGCGTAGTGGGTGGTCCTTGGGGAGGAAGCTGCCGATGGTCTTGCCGTAGACCTCGCACGTGGAGAAGTGGATCAAACGCTTGCTGTTCTCCGAGCAGTATTTTACCACCGGGAGCGCGTCGATGAAGTTGCTGTAGATGGTGTCCAGCGGCCGGGTGTTGTAATCCGCCGGCGTGCAGATCGCCGCCAGGTTTATCGTCTTCGCCGTAGACCGACAGGAAATAGCAAAACCGTCAATAGCTTGCCATTAGAGAAGAGCAGAGAAGAGTCATCAGAGAATGCGGACCAGATCGGCCGTCTTGATGAGGCCCTCGAGGCGGGAGTCGTTCTTGATGTTGAGGCGATGGAAGGAGATGCGGCCGGCGAGGTTGGGCGGGGCCGGGTCGACGAGGTGGCGGATCTTGTCGCAGTAGACGTCGACGGCGAGGACGACGTGCGGGGTCTCAGCCATGAGCTTCTCGCAGAGATGGGAGCCGATGAATCCACCAGCCCCGATGATGCAGATGGTCAGCGCTGACGACATGTTGCCCGGTGTGGTCGGTCCGTGAGCAGATACACCTGGGAGCTGACGAGGAGAGGAGGGTGGTGCTATTTAAGGGGAACTGCTGATCGAACCACGCAGCTCTTGTGCGCTTGCTTTTCCTTATACGATTTTTTTAAAATAATACATGTTATAATTAATTTCTAACATAATATACAAAATTTAAAATTTTGGAATATAGCACGACTACGGCACACTGTGCCGACAGCAACCTTCATGCACGGTGGGTATTGGAGCATGCACAAGCAAAAGGTCGAGTCGAAATACGGTGTGCCGCGCAGCCGAGCTATATTCTGAAATTTGAAATTTCATGTATTATTTCAGAAATTGATTAAAAAATATTATTTTTAAAAATAGTGTTTACTACATATGTTCATTCCTTTTTAGGTGCAAAGCATTGACGTGGGAAAAGGGGACGTACGCCGTACGACCACCTCCGATTGAATTTTAATAACAATAAATGAGATTAGCGAGATTTAGCAAGAAAGAGTTAATGGTGATTAGGAGGATTTTGACAAGTAAAAATTTGCTCGATACCAGAAGGGAAGGTGCGACTATAAAAATAAAAATAAAGCAATCATATTCGTCCAATGCTCGATGACCAAAATAAACTACCAACTTTAATTTAATATTCCCTCCAATCCAAATTAGTTGATTCAAATTTATCAAGATACGGATGTTTGTAATATTAAATCATGTCTAGACACAATTAAATTTAAAAAAATCTAAGTTAACTAATTTGGGTCGGAGGGAGTAGTAAAGATACTGGTTGTATCTAGCAAGGGTTTGCTTGGACTGGGTGCAACCTTTGCCGATCGACCAGGATTTCAGATTTCATGAAGGACCCAATGCAAATAAACCTCCCAGGCAAACACGGTTGATCCATGCAAGCAAATACTTGCAACTTACGATTCTCAGTATAACCATAGTGGTAGTATCATGCATACAATATGATACTATCTCTATAGTGTATATTATCATAAGAGTAGTACATTTATTTATTTATAGAATCTCAACGTAATATTATGTACAAGATTTACTTGTCATTACAATTTCTAGTTTTACATGCTATCATATATATAAGATACTCTAACTATTTTTTTTACCACATCAGATTTTTTCAACATACTAGCTATAATACTTTCACTATGGCTATCCTCAGTTTCTTTCACTATGGCTATCCTCAGTTTCGATTTATTAGGCTCGCTAGAGCTAGCTCTCAGACCAAGACACACAAGTAATGTCTGAGGTAATAATTCCAACTAACGAGTTAACCTAGAATGAATTTTCTTTAAAGAAAGGCGAAAAAACAGCTCCGCTCCTGTCTCGCCCCCGCGCGGGCGAGCAGCGGGCGAGACAGGAGCCCAATCGCTGCCGCACCTCCCTCCCCCCACACCCCTCTCCACCCCCGCCGCCGCCGGCGCGAGCTGTCGGGCGTGGCCCGAGAGGTGCCGGCGGCAGCCCCCTTCCTTTCCCCCCTCGTGGCGAGGGCGCGCGCGGGCTCTTGTCCGGCGAGCGGTGCTGCTCGGGTGGCCTGGACGCGGCTCTGGCCTAGGAGCGACGATACGGCGAGGCGACTTCTGTGCGGCGGCGCTAGGAGCAGCGGGGCGGCGCCGGGATCGGCTAGGTGGTGGCCAGACGCCCTAGATCTGGGGCCCTGCAGGGCCCATCTGGGCCGGTGGCGGCCAACCTTCTCGTGACGGCGCGGCTTCCAGGATGGCGGTGACTGTAGCACGACGCGGGGAGGGTGGCCACGGCGGCCGGCCGGTTGCAGCGTGGCATCAGACTTTACGGGCCTAAACAGGGCCCCGTTGGACCCTATTGGGACTGGTGTGCCCCGGAGGGGCTTTATGGTTCCTCTGGACCAGGCCGGACCCAACTGGGATTGGTGTGTCCTGATGTCGTGTCCGGTCGACTACCGCCTCCGGCGGTGGAGGCAGTTCCCTCCCGCACGGCCGCGGTACTGCCGGCCCCGATTCGGGCTATCGTTCACTTCCTTTTGGCCACGTGTGCGTAGCTTCGGTGAGACGACGACGATGGGGGCTTCGTGACCGTAGTGGCGCATGCTTGTGGGCGGCAAGTTTGGTGGTTGAGGCTTCGTCCTCGCGGGGCTCTCGAGCAACAAATCGTCTGAGGGTAGTGGATAGGGTGTTCGGGAGAAATTCTTGTCGACTCGCTCGACACGACGCGGTGCCGCCTGCCGGTGGCACCATGCCTTCCTGAAGGGCGTCGTGGCTACCCTTCATCCAGTTCCTTCTATGTGCCGGGGAAAACCCTGGGACCAGTGCGCTGGTCCGGGCAGCAGCGTTGTCGCTTCCTTCTTGAAGGTGTTGCGTGGTACTTGATGATCTGCGGCTAGGAGTGTGGTGGATCTTGTTCGGAGGGCGCAGCGGTGGCGGAACTCTGCTCGCTTAGTCGATCCGTCTTTGTCTTCTTTGTTTCTTCTTCTTCTTTTTTTGGGTTTGTGTTTGCTGCTGTCCTAGCATTTGTTCGTTTTGTATCTCGTTGTATCATGTGGTTGGAGTTAACCTAGAATTACTCCAATGCTATTAAAGCACGCGATTAATCGAAACTGCTGTACACCCAATCTTTTCAGTATGACGTGCATCCGATCTTATACGGACGAGTTGTTACGATTTTTTTTTATGGAACGACGTGGAAGAGGCCGATTGTTTCACGTCTTTTACCTTCTCGTGATTTCCAGACCGTAAGGCTGATCATAGTGCAAATTAAATTGAACTAGTAACTAGATGTTACTAGTCTAATCTAAGTTACTAGGATAAATTACTACTCTCAGAGTGAGTACCAACTGTGTTCAAAAATATGAGATGTTTTAGATTTATAAAACAGATGTATGTAGACATTAAAAGTAGGTTCACTCCGAAACTATACACTAAAAAGTGTCCAGATGTTTTTTTAATAAAAGCTAAAAGATCTTATATTTTACTCCATCCATTTCAAAATATAAGATGTTTTAGCTTTGTGGGTCTAGATGCACTCCTTTCACAAAGCTAAAACATCTTATATTTTGATACGGAAGGAGTAGAACGGAGTGAGTACTAAGGGCATCTCTAATCGATCCCCTAAAATCGGTTAAAAGAGTAAAAGTACGCAACGGCGGCACCTAACCGAACTCCTAAACGGTTAGAGGAGTAAAATTATACTCATTGGAGGAGTAAATGTGGCGGCCGACTCCTAAATTTACTCCTCCGAGGCCACTTCCGACAAAACCTCCCGCCTCCCGACCCACCTCAACCATTCCCGCAGGCGTTGCCACCGGAGACCCCCATACCCGCCGCCCCCACCCCGGTCCCTCCGCCGCCCTCCGGCCTACCTCTCAGCTCGCTCGCCGCCTCTCACCGTTGCTGAAATCGACGGGGCGAGCTCGTTTTCGCCGGTCGCCGCCCCGATTTGGACCAAATCAGGCTCCGTAGTCGTCGATTCACGGCAACTTTGAGCCGTCAGAGGCTGGGAAGGCTACAGAAGGCAGGCACCGTCGCCCTCGATGCCTCCTCTGTCCTACCCGACGACCGCCCAGGCAACCTCGTCACCTCCTCCGCCCGTGAGGTGTTCGATCGAATAGAAAGGTGAGGTTTTTTAGCTGAATTTGTTTGTTTTGGTTTTCAAATTTGACCGGCGCTGTCATCGTGTAGATGAAGAGGTTGAGGGATGATACATTGCAAATGCAGCTATAATTTTTGATGGTCCATGCTTGGTTTTATCCACTTTCTTGTGTTTTGTTCGAACTTTAGAGTACTTTTCATATGATTTCTTGGACTAACCTATTAACAAGAGCCACAGTGCTTGCTGCCTGTTTTCTGCTGTTTTTGATTCCAGAAAAGTCAGAAAATGAATATTCTCGGAATTGGACGGGACAAAAGCCAAAGTGCCTATTTTTCCGGAAGGGATCAAGTGCTAGAATATGAGACGGAAAAGGGCCAGGGAGCCACCACACCACCTGGCCGCGCGGCCAGGCCTGGCCCACGCCAGGGAGTGGTGTGGCTAGCCCAGGCACCCCCTCGGCCTCTCCTTCCGCCTATATATTGCCCTCTGGACGAAAACCCTAAGGACCCGATCAAAAATCCACGAAAGAGTCTGTAGCCGTCGTCATCTCCATCCCTAGATCGGGAGGGATCTGAAGCTCTTCCCGGCACCCTGTCGGAGAGGGGAATTCACCCTAGAGGCCTTCTTATCACCATGCAAGCCTCCGGTGTGATGCGTGAATAGTTCATCCTTGGACTACGGATCCATGTAGTAGCTAGATGGTTGGTTCTCCTCCTTTGTGCTTTCATGTTTAGATCTTGTGAGCTCCATTCATGGTCAAGATCATCTATTTGTAATTCATACATGTTGTGTTTGCGGGGATCCGATGGATATTGAGATGCTATTTCAAATTGATTATTGATTCTATCATGTCTTTGTTATTTGTGATCTTGCATGCTTTCCGTTGTTAGTAGCTATCTTGGCCAAGTAGATGCTAGCAACTCCAAGAGTTAGTATTTATGCTCGATAGTGGGTTCATGCATCTGGTAATCTGGGGAAGTGACAGAAATCTCTAAGGTACTAGATGTGTTGTTGCTACTAGGGAGAAAACAACAATCCTTTGTTCATAGAACAATCGTATTGTTTACTTTAAACGCAATTCGTAAAGCAATAATCTGTTGCTTGCAACTTAATAGTGGAGGGGGTTCGGATGATAACCTGAAGGTGGATTATTAGTCATAGATGCAGTTGGATGGCGGTCTATGTATTATGTTGTAATTCCCAATCAAGTCTCAAAGGAGTCAAGATGATTAGTATATGCATGTATTGCTTTCTCGGTGTTTGTTAATTGCCCCGCTGTAATTTGTTCACCCAGCATGTTATGTATCTAAGGAGAGCCACCTCTAGTGAACTATGGATCCCGGTCCTTTCTCTTTACATACAATCTACAATCTTTTACTGTTGTGTGTTTACTTTCTACAAACTTTTACTTCTTTCCATTCGATACATTTAATCCTTTGTTTTCCGCAAAACACGGTGAGATTGACAACCTCATCGCAAGTTGGGGACAAAGTTTTGTGGTTGTATTGTGCAGGTCTCCACGTTGCTACTAGCACCGTTAGTGCGCCCTGCCAAAGCTCAGCTAGTAACACCTTTGGGGTGTTTCCTTGCTCCTACTAGTTCGATTAAACCTTGGTTTCATAACTGAGGGAAAACTTGCTGCTGTGCTCATCATACCTTCCTCTTGGGGTTCCCAACAAGCTCTACATCAACCACGCACCAGCACTTTTCTGGGCGCCATACACAGAGCCATCAAGCATTTTTCTGGCGCTGTTGCCGGGGAGTCAAGGACATCTTCACAAGGGGAGTCCCTTATAACCAATATCTTTACTTTGTTGTTTTTGTTTTGCTTAGTTTTATTTTTTCTTTTTTTGCTTGTTTTGTTCTTCAAAAAACACAAAAAATTAGTTTTACTAGTTTGCTTTCTTATTTGAAAAACACAAAAAAATTAGTTCCTATCTTAAGTTGCCTTCATGTCTAGCCTTGCTCCAATCACTATGTCACCCGAGGAAATGATTTTCACTTTTAAACAAGGAATTGAGGAAAGCTTTAAGGAATCTTTGATCTACATGAAAAAACTAAGCCTAAAATGACTCAAAGCTTGTTCCTTAGCAGTTTTTACCTTGAGATTGCTCTTTGCTATAGATATGCTTTAGATGATGTTGTGGGAGGATATTTCCTCCAATGTAATGAGGATGATGCTACTAATGCTATAAAGAAATTGATCCTCACTTACAACATGCCTAGCCAAACTGATATTTCTTTCGCAAGAATATTTGCTAGGTTGAACACTCTTGAGACTAGCACTACTAGCTTAAAATATTGCTATAATACGCTCAAGGAGCATCACAATTATGTTCCAATAAATTCTGAACCATCAAAGTGGCTCCCTACAGTAAAGATTGAGATAAACACTGAAACTTTTCAAGCTCGCTGCGATATCATGTCTGAATTTTGTCTTATGCCCAAAGATATTTATGAATCTTTGAATCTTTGGGGGCTTACTGAAGGAAGAAAAGAAATAGCTCTTGCTAATAATGCTACCATATTACCTATTGGAATAGCTGAAGGAGTGTTTACAAAGATCCTTGGGAAAATGATTTCTACTAATTATCTTGTTATTGAATGTGCAGGAAAAGGACAAATTACACTTGGAAGGTCCCTATGAGAACTCCTTGGAGCAATAATAGATGTGGGAAAGGGGACCATGCACCTTTCTTCTCCACCAAACAATCACATTTTTCCAAAGGTTAAGAATAAAAATAAGAGAGGTAAGGGCAAGAAATTTGGTCTTAATGCTTCTTCATTTGAGAACACTTGATTCTTTCTTTGCTTCTTATGCCTAACTTAAAGGCGTTAAAGAAAAGTACTTATTGGGAGATAACCCAAAAGTTTTAGATGAGTCTTGGAAGTTATTACCTCAGTAATAACCTCTCCTTATCCTTTTTATTTGCTTTTTGTGCCAAGAGTAACCTCTAATGAGAGAGAAGTAATGATTGGGAAAGTTGTTGTCCCGAAACAGATTTTTGTGCTTCACCGTAAAAATTCGTGAGAGAGATCTGTATGTCGGATTGAGCTGTAAATTTTTGTGATTCTGCCCCAGGTTGCTATCTAACTTTCGATAGTTCAAAACTTTTTTATTTGAGCAACAGAAGGTCTTAGAAAAAATTCGTCTTTACCTGCTGGTCTGTTTTGACAGATTTCTGCCATTTTCTGCATTTGCTTCTTGTGGGTTCCTTTTTGAGTTCTTTTGGGGAATTGAGCTTTTTGAAGGAAGTGCTACAGCAGCTAGTGTTCTAATGGAAGTTTATTTGGTATTAGAACTGAACCTTAAGACTTATTTATCTTAAGTGCACTAATGTTGCAAATAAAAATTGTGTGAAGTTTTGTATGAAAGAAAATTTTCAGGTGTATGGAAGGAATGAGTAATGAGATGAAGGATGGACTAAAGCTCAAGCTTGGGGATGCCACGCGTGTCACCCCAAGAAATATCCAAGAAGTACAAGCATCAAAGCTTGGGGATGCCCAAGGCATCCCCTTCTTCATCAATAAAAATCTCAGGTTTCTTCCAAACGCTTCATTTTTATTGTTTCATGCACAGTTGTGTTGTTCTTGGAGCGTCTTATTTTTCGTTTTCATTTTTGTTTTTCGTTTGCTTGGTTTGCTTAGTTTTATGAATAAATTGGTTGGACCCCCTCTTTCATACATTGGTTTGCAAATGGTTTGGTTTGGTTTGGTTTGTAAAAGAGTAGGAAAGTTCATACTTATGTGGTAAAAAGAGCTTGTTTTTGACTGTGGCATGTGCTTTGTCATGCCATGCTTGATATTGTTTTGGCTTTATGCTTAGTATTCTTTGTTGTAGCATGAATTGTTATAAACAATTGAGATTGCTTAATGTGCCTTGGATGAATCATGCGTTGTTTTAGCATATTAAAGCATAGTATAGTGGTATTCTCCTTTGATGCTTTATTTGGGTTGACTTGGCACATGCTCACACCATGTTATGACTGTCTCAAGTCACCATAGCCTTTATGATCCTTTAGTTTTCAACTAGTAGTATCACTTTATGCTTTGATCAATGATGTTTTGTCGCTCTGCATGATTATGGCCATTATTTCTCTCTTAGTTTGTCGCTCCCAGAATTTTGCTAGCCTCCACAGCCAAGTATGAGTTCCACTCATGCATCCAACTCCCTAAACCAAGTTATTCCAAAGAGTCCACCATACCTACCTACTAGCTTAAGCTATTCCAAGTATATTCATGCTTTTGTTTACCTTCCAAATTAAACTTGTTATGAGAAAACTAGTGATTAAAGCTCTCACGAACTTGATGGCACACTTTACTTTACTTGCCCTTAATAAACTTGAACCATTGTGTTGTCTATGTTGTATATGCTTGCACTTATTTCTTGGGAATTAGCAGAACCATGCTTTCATGGGGAACACTTTCAACATTGCACTTGGTACTTGTACCTAGTTGATATCATGCTCTTTTGTATATGGATGTCGTCGGTGTGAAATGAAAGGGGAGCTTGTAAGTCCATGGAGTTATGTATATGTGTTAGAGAAACGCCTGGGCCGCTGGTCTAATCCATGCTGACATGGCGGAAACCTGCAGCGTAACCATAATGAGCTGTCTATGAAGCATTCTTCTTATAAAAAAAGATTCCTATATTGAGAAAAAAAAAGAGAAAAGAAAAACAAAAGATACTATGAAAAGAGGAAAGAGAGAAAAAAGCACCATATTCCCATGGTAAATAAGAAGAATGCTGAGATGCTCGTTGTCTGCTTGCCTTGTCATTTTGATATGGGGATTCTTCCGTATCATCGGGCAAGGGGTACCCCGTTGGCAGTTCTCTATGATACACATGTACTTACGATGACAAGAACTTACCGGTGACTAAACTTGAGTAGCATGAGGAGCGGCCCTCGCATACAAGGGACATGAGATTTCTCACTTATACTTCGTCAAGCATGTACACCATAGTTTGTTCACTTTAACCTTAATCACTTCAAGATGCTTATGATAGGGGCAATGAGAGCTGAAAGCTATAAGTACCATAATTTTTGGAAGCTCTTTATGAGACTTGAATCCCTACTTCCTTTTACAAAGGCCTTTCTTCCACCATTATATTGAGTCTCCACCTTCTACCTTTATGCACCTACTTTGAGAGCATAGTGGCTATTCTTAGTTCTATGTGCATTGTCCCAAGACTAGTTGATTGATGCATAACTTGATATTGATTGTTTTAAACTATTGTATCTAGTCACTCTTATGAACTTTGAAGGTGTCCTATGCATTTATATTTGCTACTCTATTGAGGGACAAGCTGAATACTATTATGCTATGTTTTCTTTATGTGAAACAAACAAACGTCTTGCAAAGCATTGTTATTCATGAATCTTTTGTTTGTGCCTTTTCATGTTGCATCATAGTTTCTTTGCTTATTTCTAGAACTTTGTCTTTCATGTTATGATTGAAGTACTATGATCCCAACTTTGAATGTTTTACAAATACTTTGATCAAGTCTTTGATGGTGCATGTCACCTCACAAATTATTCTTTCTTTTTATAACTTACCTACTCGAGGACGAGCAGGAGTTAAGCTTGGGGATGTTGATACATTGCAAATGTATCTATAATTTTTGATGTTCCATGCTTGGTTTTATCCACTTTCTTGTGTTTTGTTCCAACTTTGGAGTACTTTCCATATGATTTATTGGACTAACCTATTAACAAGAGCCATAGTGCCTGGTGCATGTTTTCTGCTGTTTTTGGTTCCAGGAAAGTCAAAAAATGAATATTCTCGGAATTGGACGGGACAAAAGCCAAAGTGCCTATTTTTCCGGAAGGGATCAAGTGCTAGAATACGAGACGGAGAAGGGCCAGGGAGCCACCACACCACCTGGCCGCGCGGCCAGGCCTGGCCCGTGCTAGGGGGTGGTGTGGCCAGCCCAGGCACCCCCTTGGCCTCTCCTTCCGCCTATATATTTCTCTCGGGACGAAAACCCTAAGGACCCGATCAAAAATCCACGGAAGAATCTGTAGCCGCCGTCATCTCCATCCCTAGATCGGGAGGGATCTGAAGCTCTTCCCGGCACCCTGCCGGAGAGGGGAATTCACCCTGGAGGCCTTCTTGATCACCATGCAAGCCTCCGGTCTGATGCGTGAGTAGTTCATCCTTGGACTACGGATCCATGTAGTAGCTAGATGGTTGGTTCTCCTCCTTTGTGCTTTCATGTTTAGATCTTGTGAGCTCCATTCATGGTCAAGATCATCTATTTGTAATTCATACATGTTGTGTTTGCGGGGATCCGATGGATATTGAGATGCTATTTCAGATTGATTATTGATTCTATCATGTCTTTGTTATTTGTGATCTTGCATGCTTTCCGTTGTTAGTAGCTATCTTGGCCAAGTAGATGCTAGCAACTCCAAGAGTTAGTATTTATGCTCGATAGTGGGTTCATGCCTCTGGTAATCTAGGGAAGTGACATAAATCTCTAAGGTACTAGATGTGTTGTTGCTACTAGGGAGAAAACAACAATCCTTTGTTCATAGAACAATCGTATTGTTTACTTTACACGCAGTTCGTAAAGCAATAATCTGTTGCTTGCAACTTAATAGTGGAGGGGGTTCGGATGATAACCTGAAGGTGGATTATTAGTCATAGATGCAGTTGGATGGCGGTCTATGTATTATGTTGTAATGCCCAATCAAGTCTCAAAGGAGTCAAGATGATTAGTATATGCATGTATTGCTTTCTCGGTGTTTGTCAATTTCCCCGCTGTAATTTGTTCACCCAACATGTTATCTATCTAAGGAGAGCCACCTCTAGTGAACTATGGATCCCGGTCCTTTCTCTTTACATACAATCTACAATCTTTTACTGCTTTGTGTTTACTTTCTACAAACTTTTACTTCTTTCCATTCGATATGTTTAATCCTTTGTTTTCTGCAAAACACGGTGAGATTGACAACCTCATCGCAAGTTGGGGACAAAGTTCTATGGTTGTGTTGTGGAGGTCTCCATGTTGTTACTAGCACCGGTAGTGCGCCCTGCCAAAGCTCAGCTAGTAACACCTTTGGGGTGTTTCCTTGCTCCTACTGGTTCGATTAAACCTTGGTTTCATAACTAAGGGAAAACTTGCTGCTGTGCTCATCATACCTTCCTTTTGGGGTTCCCAACGAGCTCTACACCAACCACGCACCAACACATTTCTGGGCGCCATACACAGAGCCATCAAGGGAGTACATCTTGGACGACTCATCATCGGAGGAAGAGGAGGAGGACAACGACCACATCGAGATGGCCATGGCCATCATTTTGAATGATGAAGTTCGGTGGCCGAGGATAGGATCACATTTCGGCCGCGCATACTGATGCCTGCAAGAGAACAGATCGTTTGTAGCTAGTTTTGAAATAAAGATATCGATCCCACACGGAGCAGGAGTCTGAAGTCTAATAACTCTTGAAGTAAATATTACGATAGAAATGATAGATAACGTTCTAAGTGACAAGATAAAATGCGAGTATTGTGTAAAATGGTGTTTTAGGGTTTTAGGTATAAGAGCAATAATAAAGTAAAGCAAAGTAACTTAATACAAAAAGTAAGTATCGCGTATGTAAGAGAGATTGGAACTGCAGTAGGGAAAAGGGATTCTCAGGGAGTAGCGGATACACCACTAGTATTGTAAAGATCTAAGATAAAGATTATTATCATAAATATGCTCAACTATGTTTGTGTGGGAGGAACTCCGTATGTGGACGATTAGCCAGCAACCGCTGCGCACATCATCCTCATAACCATAGCAGACAGCAATCGACATCAATCGAATTACTATGCTAATAAGGGACATAATCCCGTAGGACGTATCCCATGGCATGGATAGTGTTCCGTGAGTTTCCTCGGTTTTCCAAGTTGATACGTAAGGATTGCTAACAGCTTTATAGTCACCATAAGTGCTAGCACGCCTCCATCTACCAACAAGTAGTTCTCTCCATCAAGTCCCCGCAAGAGGCAAATATTAAGAGGTCGACTTTTCTCAACATCAAGATGTAGAGAATCTAACACATGGTCACAACGATGAATATCATAATAGACTTTATCTTATTTCAATCTCATACTAGGGTTTCTCCATATCCCCAAGAACTAATGATCTACTCATACATGGAGGCAATCAACATCATGGCAATGGTAATGGAAACAATCATAGATGAATAGTACTTGTATAAATCCACAACGAGTATAGGAATTACAACAATATCTAAACAAGATGTAGATGGGATGGATAGAGATGGTGGTGATGTAGCGGTGAATGATGAAGATCGATGCCTTAGCCTCCCGGATCTGTGCAGGGCGAAGATGGATCCTCGTGCATGAGTTCCCCCTCCAGATGCCTTCTGGAGGTGAGGTTTCGGCGATTTCTGGGTGTTTCGTATGTCGTCTCCTCGAACCAATTGCATGGGGTGAAATTATTTGACGAGGTGGAGGCGGCACCAACTATACGGCCGGAGCTATACGGGCGGAAGAAATTCTTCCGCCGTATAGTTGGTCGTTATGCTCTTTGTCTCCTTTGTTCGCTTCTAGTTTCTTTTGGTATTATTAATATTTCCTAAATAAGCGATTTATGTTGTTTTTGACTCCTTTTCTCTATGGTACAACTGCTTCAATAATTGTATCCATTGGATCTATCATCTGTCCTGATCCTGGTGAAAACAGATATAAAATATATGCACGAACGCCGTAAAATACCAAGATCCTACATCTACAATGCAAAATAATAATATAAAACATGATGCAAATATGCACTCATCAACTTCCCCAAGCTTAGACTCTTGCTCGTCCCAAGCAAGCTCTAGCTTAATGGATGTGATCCTCATATTCATGAAGCTGAGTCGATAAAATAAATGAGGCTATTGCAGCATGTGTTTATCATGTACGATACATAGAAATAAGTTCATGAATAGTACCTTACTCGAACCATCTGAATAGTATTAGATGGCTTCCACACCTTAGTTATCAACAATTCATAAAAGATAAATCTCAACATAAGATAAAAGAATCTAGTTCAACCAAATGAGTTAATGAGGTAGTCCCAAGTGTTTTAGGATCAATGTATTCAATTGGGATTAAAAATCTCAAAAGTATTTCTTTGTCATACGACAATACAGTGGTATATGCCTACTTGCTTTTTGCACATTCGCTCTTTTTCTTTTTCTTTTTCTTTTCTTTTCTTTTGCATATATGCTCACACTTTTGTTTTAAGTGTTGTGCAAAGGAGCTAGCCATATATTCCACTTCATGTAGGAATTCGAAGTCCAACGATCTCAATTATCAAATTCCAACTGTATATGAAGCATTCTTATGTCTTGGAGATTCTACCTCGACTTGTTCTCACTCTATTTAGATAGCAATTTTGTTCAAGGTTTTATTTTTCAACTTAATTTGTATAGATAATTTTTCTTTGTGAATGAAACCGTAGACTTACAACATATTAACCAAATTATCTTTATGTGTTCCATGAATACCAATTGTGTGGAAGACTCCTATTGCTATCATTGAGTGCAACTAAAATCATACTCAAGCCATTCATATATCAATAAAGCAAACACAAACTCAATATTGCTCCATATATAATAATAAACTCGGAATTTCATGAAAGGGATCGACTATTCCTTAAGGGAATTCTAATGATGCAAACTTTATTTATAGTTTGAACTAATGCAAAATAGTAATAAAATTTATAAGATAGATTACAAGGTCTTAAAGATCTCCCCAAACTTGGAACCAAGCCAGGCGGGATCAAATAATCCCTTGCGATTATTTGATACTGTGATTGTTGTACATCACTGTGGCGCCATGACACGTGGGATCTTCTCCTCGCGGGCCAGCCTGAGGCGGAGGGATTGATTAACAGCTTCTAATTCTTTAGCATGCAGCTTGTAGAAAAGATTGTTCCTCTCCAGCACCTTCACATGTTCCTTAATAAACTCATTGTTATCCTGAAGTGTTTGTAGTGCCTTAAGATTCATAGAAAAACCCGCTTCGGTTGTCCGTTTGATATCTTCATCAAGTTTATCAAGATAAAGTCGCAACAATCGAAGGTGTTTAGGCATTCCCGGCTTCCCCTTGTCCAACTCTTCAATCCTTAGCTCCAGATCCTTCAAATCCCTCTTCCGACACCCATGATCAGCGTCGAGGAACTCTATAGGCATGGCCTTGATCTCCTTGCCTTGCTCGCTATTTCTCCCGATCTCCATGGAAGCTTTTTTTGGTCAAGAGTCCTTCCGTGTGGAAAAGAGGTAGATTGGTTCCTGGAGATTATGATTAGAGAGAGAGAGAGAGACAATGACAGAATATAAGAGGGGGTCAGAGGTCGGTAAAACTCGCGAGAAACACCAAATTCTCGTCCAAGAAAAGAATCTAAATGGAACAGAAAAAGAAATCACGGATTTGGAAGTAACCTGCCATGTAACGACCAACTATACGGGCGTGGCCCGTATAGGTCTATCTGTATATTTGGTTTCGGGCAGATATTTCCAAATATCTCAAGTCCAGGTCGATTAAATTACGACTCGGAACCAACAATAATATTATTTTTTATGAGTAAACGAAAGATCAAACAAAAAAGTATCTGGGAGTTTAACGACCAACTATATGGCCGGAATTTTTGCTCCGGTCGTATAGTTGTGACCATATAGATGCAGACACAAAAATCAAAAGTATCTGAGAGTTTAACGACCAACTATATGGCCGGAATTTTTGCTCTGGTCGTATAGTTGTGACCGTATAGATACAGACACCAAAAAGAAAAAGTGTATGAGAGTTTAATGACCAACTATACGGCCGGAAGTTTTGCTCTGGTCTTATAGTTGCGACCGTATAGGCTCAGATAGCGAAAATAATTTCGCGAAGATGACATAGAGAGTTTAACGACCAACTATACGGAGGGAGCTCCCTCGTTGGTCGTATAGCTCCTCCCGTATAGTTGGAAAACCCCCTCTAAAACTTCAGAAAAATACAAGGAATTCAGAAACTGAATTTTCAAGAGTAAAATTTGTGAAAATAAATCACTTATTTGGGTAAGAACACTTACCTTGCACTTACCATTTGCTTATTCGGGAATGAAAAATTCCTCCAATAACAGAAACTCCTTAACTTTTGAGGGAATTGACTTTAGTTCATCAAATAGTTCCCGTAAATGTAAATCACCAGGACTAAAGTTCCTCTCAATAAGTTTAGTGTCTTCCTGGGAAAGCATGGACACTGCATCTAACATATTTATTTCTTACCTCTGCATAATCTGCAACTCAAATTATTGAAGTGAAAGAATCCAACGGATCAGTCTTGGCTTATGTTCTTTCCTCTCAAGGAGTTCTTTTAAACCATCACGATCCATATGAACTCTCACCTTTGCATCAACTATATAAGAACGAAATTTATCACAAGAGAAAAATATAGCAAAATGTTCCTTTTGTTCCTTAGGGTAATTCTCCTGAGCATCATTGAGAGTTCTACTAGCATGATGTATAATATTAAATCTACGACTAATATGTTGTCCTAGAGTTACTCCTACAACATCAACACCGGCTTCACATATTAAGTCAAAAGTTGTATCGCAGATAGGTGGTTTAATAATGGGAGCACGAGATAAAGTATTTTTGAGTTCACCAAAGTCCTCAAGACATTCATCATCAAAATTAAATCTCATTCCCTTTTGCAAGAGGTTAGTTAAAGATTTAGATATCCCAGAAAAATTTCTAATGAACCTTCTATAAAAACCCACATGACCAAGAAAACTTCTTATACCTTTAATATCCCTAGGTTGCGGTATTCTCTCTATTGCTTCAACCTTAGCTCTATCACCTTCAATTCCCTTACATGATACCTTGTGTCCGAGGACTATACCTTCTTTGACCATAAAGTGACACTTCTCCCAGTTTAGAACAAGATTAGTTTCTTCACAATGCTGCAAAACTCTCTTGAGATTATCCAAGCAACTAGTAAATAAAGTTCCATAGACAAAAGAGTCATTCATAAATACTTCCATTATAAGTTCTATAAAATCCACAAAGATAGCAGCCATACATCGTTGAAAAGTAGCTGGAGTATTACATAGACCAAAAGGTATACGTCGGTAAGCATGTAAATCGTAAGGACTTATGAAAGTTGTTTTAAGTTGGTCATACGGATGAACAGCTATTTGCGAGAAACCACAATATCCGTCCAAGTAACAAAAATGAGTACGGTTTGCTAATCTCTCTAAAGTTTGATCTATGAACAATAATGGATAGTGATCTTTCCTAATTTCTTTATTTAATTTCCTGAAGTCTGTGCACATCCTGTGCCCAATAATAGTTCTAGTATGTATTAGTTCATTATTTTCATTAGGAACAACAGTAAAACCGCCCTTCTTAGGAACACAGTGAACATGACTTACCCACTCACTCTCTTTAACATGATAAATTATACCTGCGTCCAGTAGGCGTACAATTTCTTTTCTTACCACTTCTTTCATTTCAGTCTTTAATCTTCTATTAAATTCTATAACTAGTTTTGCACCTTCTTCCATGAATATCCAATGAACAGCTATCATGGGACTAATGCCCTTCAAGTCATCCATTAAGTACCCAAAGGCTTGGAGATGCTCCTTAAGTATCCTCTTGGGTTCTTCTTCTTCTTCTTCTGAAAGTTTAGCACTAATAATAACAGGGAATTTATTGGTATCATCTAAAAACATGTATTTAAGATTATCTGGTAGAGTCTTCAACTCTGGGGGTGGTAATTCCTCGTCCCCTCTCTTTTCTGGCTCTTCAAAAGCCTCATTAGTTGGAGGTCCCGAAATGGGAAGTGAATCGAATTATCTTCTAGTTCTTGTAGGGACTTGTCCTCCGTAACTATTTCTTCATAATTTGGATCTTCATTTGTTTCTTCTTCTGGATTACTAAAGAGAAGAGCCACCTTCTTCAATAGTTCTCTCTTCCTCTTCTTCCTGTATTTGTGGAGGCTTGTCTTTAAATTTGGAAAAATGGAATTTATTTTTCATTCCCCCAAGCTTAAGCGTCACAATCTCCTTCTTGAAATAAACATAGGCACCTATATCACCCAAAAAGCTTCTTCCAAATATAATAGGGCAAAGAGTGTCACCTAGCATATCAACAACTACAAAACCGATAGGAATTTTTTGTTGCCGATTGTGATAGTTGCATTATCAACTACTCCCATTGGAATTCTAAGGTTCTTATTGGCTAACATAATTGTCATATCAGTATTTTCAATTGTAGCTGGTTCCATTTCTTCTTTTATTTCTAGGTAGAAATCATAAGATATAGCATTAACTTTGGTGCCAAGATCACATAAACCATAATGAGAGCTTTCTTTAAAGATGCAGGGAAGAATAGGCTTACCCACATCTTTTACCTTTGTTTTACCTTCAACCAATATGGAAGTCTCTACATCAAGTTCAACTATGTTGTAGTGTGAGTACATAGCCATAATTGCTTCCTTGGTTACCTCTTCATCTTTGTTTTCTTTCAGGTGTTTCATGACTTCTGGCATGCTTTCCTCTTCCCCCTTTTGTTGTATTGCTTTGACCTGTTCATATTCAAAAATATGCTTTTGTGCTGTGTTAGGGAAAGGTACTTCATATATTGGTTCTACGGAGGCAAGTGTTGGTTTATCTTCTCTTTTCTTCTCTGGTTCGGGTGGTGGATCATACTTGACTGGACCCTCCTTTGGAGCTTTAATATGTTTTGTAAAAGCTTTAACAACTTGCAACACAAGATCTAAATCTAAATAAAGTTCTTTAGATAATTCTTTCACATGGACTTTTTTATTATAATCATGAATACAATCATGCTCTATTTCTACACCTCCTTCACTTCCTAGACCAAAATTCCATGAAACTATATGATCACAAATTCTATAAGTAAAGCCCAAGCTTTAGGTATAGGAAGATTCATAAAGGCTCCTTCTACGAAAGAGTCTAGTTCGATTTTATTAGGTTCAATTAAACTGCCATAAAAGATATGTAGTAAGTACCATTCAGGCAAATCATGATGAGGACATAGTTGTAGAAAATCTTTGAATCTAATATAAGCTCTTACTAGTCCTTCATTAGCACGATTCTTCCAAGTCATTATAAGATGCCTGATTCCAAAAGATTTTGATAATGGATAATATTTAGATAGAAATTCACATGCTAGCTAGATTATCCAAAGTAGTAGTGGCTTCAGGGGTAGAGATCTATACCATGAGAGAGCTATACTTGTCAAAGTTTGACTAAAAAGTTCAACCCTTACCTCATCGTCAGTATATCACGTTAATAGAAAAGTTCATATGGATCAGGATCTTCTTCATCTCCGGTAAATTGATTCTTATGTAGAATACTAAGTAATAGAGGATTTATTTCAAACCCCCTTGTCTTATCATTAGAGTTGTCTTTTTTATAAATATCATAGGGCTTCCCAAAGTGGTTGAGAGGGCTAGCACCAGTCATATGCTCAAACTCCATCATGTTGGTGAAAACCTGTAACTCAAAACAAAATTTAGCGAGACAAAAATAAATAAACAAAAACTAAAAGACCTACAACGCTTAGCTCCCCGGCAACAGCGCCAGAAAATAGCTTGATGACTGCAAGAGCACAGATCGTTTGTAGCTAGTTTCGAAATAAAGATATCGATCCCACAGGGAGTAGCAGTCTGAAGTCTAATAACTCTTGAAGTACATATTACGATAGAAATGCTAGATAACGTTCTAAGTGATAAGATAAAATGCGAGTATTGTGTAAAAAGGTGTTTTTGGATTTTGGGTATAAGAGCAATAATAAAGTAAAGCAAAGTAACTTAATACAAAAATTAAGTAACGCGTATGTAAGAGAGATTGGAACTGCAGTAGGGAAAAGGCGTTCTCAGGGAGTAGCGAATACACCACTAGTATTGTAAAGATGTAAGATAAAGATTATTATCATGAACATCCTCAACTATGTATGTGTGGCAGGAACTCCGTATGTGGACGTTAGCCAGCAACCGCTACGCACATCATCCTCATAACCACAATAGATAACAACGGATATCAATCGAATTACTGCGCTATTAAGGGACATAATCTCGTAGGACGTATCCCATGACATAGATAGTGTTCCGTGAGTTTCCTCGGTTTCCCAAGTTGATACGTAAGAATTGCTAACAGCTTTATAGACACCGCAAGTTCTAGCACGCCTCCGTCTACCAACAAGTAGTTCTCTCCATCATGTCCCCACGAGAGGCAAATATTGAGAGGTCAACTTCTCTCAACATCAAGATGTAGAGAATCTAACACATGGTCACATCGATGAATATCATAATAGACTTTATCTTATTTCAATATCATACTAGGGTTTATCCGTATCCCCAAGAACTAATGATCTACTCAGACATGGAGGCAATCAACATCATGACAATGGTAATGGAAACAATCATAGATGAATAGTACTTGTATAAATCCACAACGAGTGTAGGAATTAAAACAAGATCTAAACAAGATGTAGATGGGATGGATGGAGATGGTGGTGATGCAGCAGTGGATGATGAAGATCGATGTCTTAGCCTCCCGGATCTACGCAGGGCGAAGATGGATCCCTTGTGCATGAGTTCCCCCTCTAGATGCCTTCCGGAGGTGAGGTTTCGGCGATTTATGGGTGTTCTATATGTCGTCTCCTCGAACCAATTGCACGGGATGAAACGATTTGATGAGGGGGAGGCGGCCCCAACTATACGGTCGTAGCTATATGGGCGGAAGAAATTCTCCCGCCGTATAGTTGGTCGTTACGCTCTCTGTCTCCTTTGTTTGCTTCTGGTTTTCTTCTAGTATTATTAATATTTCCCAAATAAGCGATTTATGTTGTTTTTATTCCTTTTCTCCATAGTACAACTGCTTCAATAATTGTATCCATTGGATCCATCATCTGTCCTGATCCTGGTGAAAACAGACATAAAATATGCGCACGAACGCCGTAAAATACCAAGATCCTACATCTACAATGCAAAATAATAATATAAAGCATGATGCAAATATGCACTCATCACATACATCAACCGGTATAGAGCCGAGGGCTGATGACCCACAAGTATAGGGGGTGTATCACAGTATTTTCGAGGGAAGTGAAACCCAATTTATTGATTCGACAAAAGGGGAGTCAAAGAATATTTATAAGCCTTAACAACTGAGTTGTCAATTTAGCTGCACCTGGAAACAATCTTGCTCACAGCAGTTTATCAGTAGCAACAGATTTGTAGTAGGAATAGTAAAGTAACAGCAGTAGTAAAGCAAAGACAGTAGTAACAAAAGCAGTAATAGTGGGATTCGAGTGCGGTAGGCATAGGGATGGATGGACGGGCGTTGCATGGACAAGACAATTCACATAGCAATCAGAACATAGGGCAATTGCAGATAAATAAGATAAAGCATCCAAGTACTAGACAATCCTAGGCATGTGTTCCATATATAGTCATACATGCTCGCAATGAGAACTTGCACAACATCTTTTGTCCTGCCAGCCTGTTTGCAGCGGGGCCTCTAGGGAACTACTGGCAATTAAGGTGCTCCTTTGAACACATGTGATCCTCAAATCAAAGCCTTTCCCTTCCGGTTATCCTGATTTCTGTCACTTTGGGGCCATAGG
The DNA here is from genome assembly GCA_916181665.1 of Avena sativa. NCBI lineage: Eukaryota > Viridiplantae > Streptophyta > Magnoliopsida > Poales > Poaceae > Avena > Avena sativa. The sequence goes on from OV702290.1 coordinate 37,315,276, forward strand.
TTTCGGACAACAACGTGTGTATACAACTTGCAGATAAGACCAAAAACAATACTATCATAATGAATCAATAACATGTTCAGATCTGAAATCATGGCACTCGGGCTCTAGTGACAAGCATTAAGCACAACAAGTCGCAACAAAGTCATAAAGCACTAATAAAAGATACTAGGCACCATGCCCTAACAATCTGATGCCATTACATGAGCAATCTCATCCAATCCCTACCATCCCCATAGCCTACAGCGGGGGATTACTCACTCATAGATGGGGGAAACATGGATGATTGATGGAGATGATGGTGGAGATCGATGGAGATGGCTCCGGGGGCACTTCCCCGTCCCGGCAGGGTGCCGGAACAGAGACTTTCTGTCCCCCGAATCTCCCCTTCGGTGGTGGCGGCGCTGCGGAACTTTTTCTAGAAAAATGTCGAACCCCCTGAAGTTTTTAGGTCAGAAGGCTTCTTATAGGCGAAGAGGGAGACCGAGGGGGTCCCTGGGGCCACCACACCATGCCCTGGCGCGGCCAGGCCTAGCCTGCGCCTGGGAGGGTGTGGCCAGCCCCTGGCCCTCCTCCGTCTCATATTCTGGCTCCTAGAGTCTTCTGGAAAAATAGGCATTTTGGCTTCTGTCCCGTCCAATTCCGAGAATATTCATTTTCTGACTTTCCTGGAACCAAAAACAGCAGAAAACAGGCAGATGGCACTATGGCTCTTGTTAATAGGTTAGTCCAAGAAATCATATGAAAATTACTCCAAAGTGTGGACAAAACACAAGAAAGTGGATAAAACCAAGCATGGAGCATCAAAAATTATAGATACATTTGCAATGTATCACTACTCTATGAGGGACAAGCTGAATACCAGTATGATATGTTTTCTTTATGTGAAACAAACAAACGTCTTGCAAAGCATTGTTATTCATGAATCTTTTGTTTGTGACTTTTCATGTTGCATCATAGTTTCTTTGTCTTATTGCTAGAACTTTGTCTTTCATGTTATGATTGAAGTACTATGATCCAAGCTTTGATGGTGCATGTCACCTCAAAAATTATTCTTTCTTTTTATCACTTACCTACTCGAGGACGAGCAGGAGTTAAGCTTGGGGATGTTGATACATTGCAAATGTATCTATAATTTTTGATGTTCCATGCTTGGTTTTATCTACTTTCTTGTGTTTTGTTCCAAATTTGGAGTACTTTTCATATGATTTCTTGGACTAACCTATTAACAAGATGCCACAGTGCCAGTTGTCTGTTTTCTGCTATTTTTGGTTCCAGGAAGTTAGAAAATGAATATTCTCGGAATTGGACGGGACAAAAGCCAAAGTTACTATTTTCCCGGAAGACTCACGGAGCCAGAAGGAGAGTCGGAAAGGGGCCACAGGGAGGCCACACCACCCCTAGGCGCGGGTCCCCCTTGGCCATGCCAGGGCATGGTGTGGGCCCCCTGGCACTCCACCGACCTTGCCTCTTCGCTCACAAAACCATTGTGTTCTACTCGTGCAACAGATCTACGCATAGACACGGCTCTGATACCACTGATGGGTTCGTAGCATGGAAAACAAAAAAAATCTACCGCAAGAACGAACAAAACCCAGATCTAATCTAGATAAAATCCAAGATCTAATCTATTAGACATGTGCAACGAGATAGATCTGTACTAACCCTTGTAGACCCGAAAGCGTTACGAGATCGGATCTCGTGGTTGATGTAGTCGACCACTTGCCGATCTCAAGATCGAGTAGACGATCCTTCCGGCGCCGCGTTCCGGCAGCGCTTCCGTAGTCGGTCACACGTGCGGAGTCGAATCAGACCTTCCTCTCCCCGTTCCAGCGAGCAGCGGAGGTAGTAGATCTCTCCACGGAATCCAGCAGCACGACGGCGTGGTGGTGGTGGTGGAGTAGAGAATTCTGCAGGGCTTCGCCTAAGCCAGAGGAGAGGGAAGGAGGAGGAGAGAGGCAACTTGAGATCTAGAGAATAGAAGGGGCAAGGGGGTTTGTGCCTCCACCCCTCTATTTAAAGGAGGGAGGCGCCATGGGGAGGTGGAGTCCTTGTAGGACTCCCCTCTCCCTTGGCCGGCGGATCAAGGAGGTGGGGGGAGAGTCCTACTCCCCCATGAATCCTTGTCTTACCCCACAAGGATTCCTTGATCCTTTCTTGGTTTTCAAGTAAACTCCAAGAAATCTTCTAGAACCTTTCGGAACATTCCGAAACCTTCTAGAATCCCCATACAAATACTCCGGAACATTTCCTAACTTAAAAAAATGATCCCCAATATATGAATCTTATTCCCCGGACAATTCCGGATCTCCTCATGATGTCCCGGATCCAATCCGATACTCCGAACAACATTCGGTCTCCAACGCACATTCCATATCTACTTAAAACAACTTCGAACCCTAAGTGTGTCACCCTACGGTTCGTGAACATGTAGACATGATGGAGACACATCTCCGATCAATAACCATTAGCGGGATCTGAAGATCCATAACAGCTCCCACATACTCAACGATGACTTTGTGATCGATAGAACCATTTAACATACGAAACCAATTCCCTTTGTCACGCGATATTCTACTTATCCGAGGTTTAATCGTCGGTATCTCCATACCTAGTTCTACCTCGTTACTGATAAGTACTCGTTACTCGTTCCATGATATGTCATCCCTTGTGACCTAGTCACATGCTTGCAAGCTAACTAGATGACATTCCACCGAGAGGGCCCAGAGCATATCTATCTGTCATATGGATGGACAAATCTCAATCTTGGTCCATGCGCTTCAACACATACTTTCAGAATACCCAATGACACCTTTATAACCACCGAGTTACGAAGCGGTGTTTGATGTCATCAAAGTATCCATCCGTTGATGGTGATTAACATAACCTCATGGTCGAAGGATCAGGTTACTATGCATTTGAAAAGCTTGTAGCAAAACAAACTTAATGACTTGATCTTATGCTATGCTTACTATGGGTGTGTGTCCATCACATCATTCTCCTAATGATATGATCTTGTTATTAACGACATCCAATGTCCATGATCAGGAAACCATGATCATCCATTAATCAACAAGCTAGTTTAACAAGAGGCTTACTAGGGACTCTTTTATGTTTACAAAACACACAAGTATTAATGTTTCCTGTTAATACAATTATTGCATGGGATGTAAACATTTATCATAAACTTAAAGATATAATAATAACCACTTTATTATTGCCTCTTGGGCATATCTCCAACATACTCCCACTTGCACTAGAGTCAATAATCAAGTTAAAAATTTGTGCATTCAACACCTATGGCTTTCTGGTGTTGTATAGACACTATTGCTAGTGGTAAACATAATCTTCAGATCTGACACTTCCAGGTCCGTGTGTATTTGCATTTCCTTGCGTCTCTACGCATTACTCATTCTCCAATGAGATGGCATTGTATAAATTTGGTCCTTCGATGAGACCTTTAGTTCCTTGGGTTTAAATCATGTTGATACAATTGTCATACAATGTATCTTCATAGTATTATCCTGCTATGAACCACACCTAGTTTGATAACAAACTACTTGACGCAAATGCCCTCATTTGCTGCTGCAATAGCAGTCATATACTTAGCCTTTTGTTGTAGTATCTGTCATAATGTTTTAACTTTGGTACTCAACCAAATCCGTTATGGAACTTCCTTTCCATTATATTGTGCCACCCATAGTTTAAATTGAGATAAACTTAATTTGTGACAAAACTAGTATCAGTGTAACAATTTACAATGAACTATTTGTCACCACTATATAAATAATATATTCTTAGTTCTTCCAAAGATCATAGGAATATCCCTACTATTGTCCAATGGTCATCTTATGAGTCATTCTGGTATATGCTCATAACATTTAGAGCATAGGACATATCTAGATGTGTACATCTCAAAGAACGATTGATCAAAATATTCTTGCGATTTCACCAAGTGTCAAAACACTTGAATCTCGTGTCAACACACTTGAATCTTGATTCAGTCCTTTCCATGCGTCAAGAACCTTTCTTGTTGTTTCCATATTGAACTCATTCAACATCTTATCTATGTACATTTGGCAAAACCATATTAGCGCCTTAATCTATCCATATAGACATTGATGCCTAATTCTTGGGTTATGCCTAAGTATTTCATCGAAATGAAATTCTTAACCTGTGTCAATAAAAGATACATCATTTCTAATCAACAATATGTCTTTCACATAATGTATTAGAAATATGTCTTAGCGCTCCCACTTAATTTCTTGCAAAATGCAAACATCTTCATCGTCTCTGATGAAATTAAACCTTTTAACGGTTTCATCACGGTGAAGATTCCAACTCCGCGATGCTCACTTCAACCATTGAAGTTTTGCATACTCTTTTAGCATCCTTTGAATTAACAAAACCCTTTGGATCATGTCATGGACACATCCTAGGTAACCATTCTATTAGAAGAACTTGTTTTGTTTGTTCAACTACCATATACCAAAATATATGTAGTGGTTGCTACATTAATCCGTCCAGACTAAATATCGCTATGAAAGATCAAATCTTATCATAGTCAATTCCTTGAACATTGTCGTAAACTCTTTCCGACATGTCGACTATTTCATAGATGTGAAACATCCATGTCTATTTCTTTATAGATCCATATACGACTGTAAGGTCTTGCACCTATCCAGAGGGTCTTTCAAATTCAAAGCTTGATTTCTCGTGTATGGAATTATCACAGATTTTATGGCTTCAAGCCACTTAACGAAGTCAGGGCCCATCATTGATTATTTGCATGTAGTCGGTTCATCATTTTCAAACAACAATGATTTAACTCTCAGATCTTGGCATTTGATTACTTACTCGACCTACTTGATTCAATAGGAACTTAGATCCCCGTGACCACATCCTTTGAGGCACGTGAGCCATGAGCATTGTTGCTGCCTCCGGGACACTTAGCGACGCTGCGCAACTCAGCACATATTAGCCAAGGTTCAACAACCTTGTCAAAGTTCTATTGTCCTCCCAGTTAACTTTTCACCAAAAATTCCTTCTCAAGAAACTCGACATTCTAAGTGAAAAACACTTTTGTCTTCGGTGTTATGGAGGAATACCCAATGGTTATTCGAAATAACCTACAAAGACATGCTCATCCGACTTTGGTTGTAAACATTTTATTTATGCCTAGCATACCAAAAATTTAAGAAAGGACAACCTGGGTTTTATCCCAAACCATGACTTATATGGTGTCATTTCAACGGATCACGATGGAGCTCTTTTCAGTGTAAAAGCGGTAGTCACTAAAGCTTTAATATTTAAAATATAATGGCAGTTTTATAAATGACACCTTTGATCTTACCATGTCAAACAAGGTTTCATTACATATCTTGAACACTCCATACTCCTATGGTTTTTTGGGAAATGCAAATCCATGGAACGATTCCTCAAATCTTAGGTGTTTTGCTAAACTTGTAACTCAAACATCTTTATGATCCAATCATAAACTTTTTTATTTTCTTGTTACAATAATTTTCCACTTCATCTTGAAAGTCTTTGAACATTTTCAAATGTTTCATACTTCTTCCTTATTGAGTAAGGATATACATATACTCACTCAAATCTTCGGAGAAAGCATATGAAGTTGAAATCCATCGCCCACGACTACACATAATGGACTATATACATCAATATGTACAAATTCCAATCAGTTAGTCGTCCGTTACTCTTTTGGCCTACGAACGGAGTTTTAATTATCTCCAGGAAAGTATCACAAGCGTCATTTGATCAAAATCAAAGACTCCAAAAATCCATCAACATGGAGTTTCTTCATGTATCCATAATATAATTTAAACGGTGATGTCACTTCGCAAGTGATCTTTCAATCATTTGTCTTGCGACATTTTAGCATTAGTTTTATGGTCATTATTTCTCCAACCAGACTTGTATATCATCCATCTATTATGGAATACGGTAATTATTTGAACAACCTTTTGTCGTCATAATACCTGATCAAAATAAAAATTATTGAAACAAATCTTGAAGGTAAGCTTTGATGTTAACGAGTAACACAACAACCCTTTGTTTGTTTTCGATGAACATCATCACATATTCTCTTGCTAGTTACTTAGGTCATTGCAGTTCATGAATTGTGTTGTCCTGTATGACACTTCATACCAACCAATTCGGTATCCAATACAGTAGAACCACATTGTTTAACAACCAAGAAATACATCCATAACATGTATCTTCTATATACCTAAGTTGGATATCTCCAATCTTTTCTTTTCTGCCAAATATTTTATAGATTCTCTTTCAACAATTCCTTTTCTTTTAAAAGAATCTATCAACATCAATAGTGGTGTCATTCACATCACACATAGTACAAAGTGTGTATAGTCAAATACTAATACCTTTGGACTTGCACTTTGAAGTGGATCACCTTCATCAAATGTTTGGCATTCTTTCAAAATTCCATTCTTTAGTAATCTTTTAGTTTAGTAAACATTTTACTTACATCTTCTATTCATCCTTATCATGACAACTTTCATGATCAAGCTGCTATAGCTTATAAAGGTGAATTGCGAGTATAATGTTTCTTTTCCAAAACCTTTTGGAGGATTAGGACGACTGGCGTTTTCAACCTTCACAAATTCTCATCAAATATGAGGACATATACTCTATCATGTTGTAACCAACACATTGTTTTAGATATCGCAATACCTTTCACATATGATGGTTTCTGAAACATTGCTTTCAGCTCTTAGATAAACTTGATATTAAAAACAATCTTTTGAGTATCAAGAATAATGGAGGCAAACATGATACATTAGATACTAACACTGGAATTGTTACTCTTGATTTAATATTGTTTATTAAACTTCACAGAGTAAACGGAGTTTGCTGAAAGTTTGCAACAGGACTTTTAAACTTTAGATTGACACTCAAAACAATACGATACCAGTTCGTAAAGAAAATATCCAGAATTTTTATAGTTCCACTATCTCAACTATAACTAAGCGTAAGGTGGTGAACGGATGCCAATGACTACAACAAACTATGCAAATTCACTTTGATTGTGTTTATGATAAATTGAGTTTGACTAATACAAATTACAAATGAACTCCCACTCAAAACAACATCCGTCGAGTTGTTTTAGTGATTACACGAACCAAATCCACTACACCAAGTCCGATCATCACGTGAGATGATGTAGCTTTAAAGGCGAACAATCAACATGTTCATCATATCATCCATATGACTCATGCTTTACCTTTCGGTATTCCGTGTTCCGAGACCATGTCTGTACATGCTAGGCTCGTCAAGGTTAACTTTAGTATCCGCATGTGCAAATCTGGCTTGCACCCGTCGTATGCACACATAGAATCTATCACACCCGATCATCACGAGATGCTTCGAAACGACGAGTCTTAGCAACGGTGCCTACTAAGGACGAACACTTTATTACTTGATATTTAGTGAGAGGGATCATCTTATAATGCTACCGTCGTGATCTAAGCAATACAAGATGCATAAAGGATTAACATCACAGGCAATTCATAATTAGTGTGATATGATATGGCCCTTTCTTCTTATGCCTTTGATCTTCATCTCCAAAGCACGGACATGATCTCCATCATCACCAGCAAGGTCAGTGGCGCCGCTTCATGGTTGTCCATCATCACTAGCAACTATTACAACTACTTGGAATAAAGCTATTACAAGATGAATAGACACGCAGGTCTTAACAGAATTAAAGACAACCATTAGGCTCCTGCCGGTTGCCATATTACAACAAGGATCATTGCATACATCAAATATAATCACAATCACATGATGGCCATATCACATCACAAAACCCCTGCAAAAACAAGTTAGACGCCTCTAATTTTCTTTGCATGTTTTACGTGGTTTGGGGCTTTCGAATAAGAACGGATCTTACCTACGACGTTGATACAAGTGCTATCAAGTGCAAAGTGTAGATTGGATCTATACTATGATGGGAGAGACAGACACCCGCAAAGCCACTTGTGTAATACGAGTTGCACGTCAACTGTGGAGCAAGTCTCATGTGCGATGACATGTAAGGTTAGCCCGAGCCGCTTCATCCCACCATACCGCAAGATGCAAAGTACACAAAGCAAAAGACGGCACGAGCACCAACGCTCACAAAATCATTGTGTTCTACTCGTGCAACAGATCTACGCATAGACACGGCTCTGATACCACTGATGGGTTCGTAGCATGGAAAACAAAAAATTTCTACTGCAAGAATTAACAAAACCTAGATCTAATCTAGATAAAAGCCAAGATCTAATCTATTAGACATGTGCAACGAGATAGATCTGTACTAACCCTTGTAGACCCAAAAGCGTTACGAGATCGGATCTCGTGGTTGATGTAGTCGATCACTTGCCGATCTCAAGCTCGAGTAGACGATCCTTCCGGCGCCGCGTTCCGGCAGCGCTTCCGCAGTCGGTCACACGTGCGGAGTCGAAGAAGACCTTCCTCTCCCTGTTCCAGCGAGCAGCGGAGGTAGTAGATCTCTCCACGGAATCCAGCAGCACGACGGCGTGGTGGTGGTGGAGTAGAGAATTCTGCAGGGCTTCGCCTAAGCCAGAGCAGAGAGAAGGAGGAGGAGAGAGGCAACTTGAGATCTAGAGAATAGAAGGGGCAAGGGGGTTTGTGCCTCCACCCCTCTATTTAAAGGAGGGAGGCGCCATGGGGAGGTGGAGTCCTTGTAGGACTCCCCTCTCCCTTGGCCGGCGGATCAAGGAGGTGGGGGGAGAGTCCTACTCCCCCACGAATCCTTGTCTTACCCCACAAGGATTCCTTGATCCTTTCTTGGTTTTCAAGTAAACTCCAAGAAATCTTCTAGAACCTTCCGGAACATTCCGAAACCTTCTAGAGTCCCCATACAAATACTCCGGAACATTTCCTAACTTAAAAAAATGATCCCCAATATATGAATCTTATTTCCTGGACAATTCCGGATCTCCTCGTGATGTCCCGGATCCAATCCGAGACTCCAAACAACATTCGGTCTCCAACGCACATTCCATATCTACTTAAAACAACTTCGAACCTTAAGTGTGTCACCCTACGGTTCGTGAACATGTAGACATGATGGAGACACATCTCCGATCAATAACCATTAGCGGGATCTGGAGATCCATAACAGCTCCCACATACTCAACGATGACTTTGTGATCGATAGAACCATTTAACATACGAAACCAATTCCCTTTGTCACGCGATATTCTACTTATCCGAGGTTTGATCATCGGTATCTCATTACCTAGTTCTACCTTGTTACTGATAAGTACTCTTTACTCGTTCCATGATATGTCATCCCTTGTGACCTAGTCACATGCTTGCAAGCTAACTAGATGACATTCCACAGAGAGGGTCCAGAGCATATCTATCCGTCATATGGATGAAAAAATTCCAATCTTGGTCCATGCGCTTCAACACATACTTTCAGAATACCCAATGACACTTTTATAACCACCCAGTTACGAAGCGGTGTTTGATGTCATCAAAGTATCCATCCGGTGATGGTGATTAACATAACCTCATGGTCGAAGGATCAGGTTACTATGCATTTCAAAAGCTTGTAGCAAAACGAACTTAATGACTTGATCTTATGCTATGCTTACTATGGGTGTGTGTCCATCACATCATTCTCCTAATGATATGATCTTGTTATTAACGACATCCAATGTCCATGATCAGGAAACCATGATCATCCATTAATCAACAAGCTAGTTTAACAAGAGGCTTACTAGGGACTCTTTTATGTTTACAAAACACACAAGTATTAATATTTCCTGTTAATACAATTATAGCATGGGATATAAACATTTACCATAAACTTAAAGATATAATAATAACCACTTTATTATGCCTCTTGGGCATATCTCCAACAGGCCTAAGCTACTCCGGCTCCCCACGTTCAGCGCATAGTTAATTATCTATACGAATTCGTCCGTACCATTATTGACCATTATTGCGCGATTAATAGGGGCATGTGCCGCATTAAATCCCACTATCATTAATTCAGCGCATGTAGATTGCAATCAGTCTGTATAATTAAAGCCTATGTAGGAGGCTAGCCACATACTTACTATTTAAATTAGGCCTAATCAACGGAGGTTTCTGGATTTCGTTTGGAGCCTAATAAACCGGAATAGAGAGAAATTATATCATTGGGATAACTTTTTTGTGAAAATTTCACTAATCTATTAATATTCTCAACATAGTAGTTGTCGTCCTCACACTTTTATCATCGGAGTCAGGTAAAACTTGCCATAGTAAAACTTGTTATATTACCTTTATTCCAAGAAATAAGGCGTCCTTATTCTGCATGTTTTTAACCAAGATTTACTCTAAATAAATAAAGAATATTGGTATAAAATTAGCATTATTGGAAAGTGTGTTTCAATACGAATCCAATGATACTAATTTTACACAATATAATCAAATTTTAGTTACTCTATTTATTTGGTCAAACTTTGCTTTGGAATGTGTTTGCGGCTTATTCCTTGAAACGGAGGTAGTAGTTGATAGACGAGAAGTCATCGTGCTAAAGTTTCAAATGATCATCACAACAAAGCAGTTGTCGCTAATGATTAAAACCGTAGATCAGAAGAGACTAAGCTGCACCAACAAACACGAAAAACGGCTAGATCCAAGGAGATTCGTCGAACACATGACTCCACACGTCCTTATCGGCACTATACGCACCACCGTAGAAAGGGTAAGGTGGGAAGTATCTTATTCTGACTTCAGAGTATAATCGTCGTCTCACCATCTCGAAGAAGACACAAAAATTAACATGAATAAATAATAAAACACTCATGTCAGCGAGAGACCGTGGTCTGCTGCACCTTTAAGATCCTAAGGTCACCGAAAGTGGAGCAGACCGATGGTATCGCCGGAGGAAGGACGAAGCACTAGATGGGTTCTTAGTAGCTTTTTGACAACCTCTCCTAGAGACTCATGCGTAGTAGCAATGAGTTATTTTATACTACCTCCGTCCTAAGGCTTAAGGCCTATAATTTTTGAAAAAATTCAAACTATATAAAGTTTGACCATTTTTTAGAAAAATATATTAATATTTACAATATAAAATATATACCCTTGGATACATCATGAAACATATTTTCACATGATATCTATATAATATTATAGTTCTTGATAGTTTTTTTAAAAAAGTTTGGTCAAACTTTCCGTAGCTTGATTTTTTAAAAAAATTATAGGTATTAAGCCTTGGACTGAGGGAGTAAATCACTGGGTTGATTAATCTCCGTGCATCATCCATTGGGTCATAAAACCGACCGATATCACGTAGTGTCTATGATTAATTACCTAATTCCTAGGTGATTGGTAATATGCATGGGATATTAGTACAACCTGCGTTTTAAAGCTCAAGTTTTTTTCCAAAGTTAAGTTATGGAAAGTTTGACTAAACTTTTAGAAATACTATCAAGAACTATGTTAGATACTATGTGAAAATAAGTTTTATAGTGTATAGGTTTCAAAAAACAATGTTTCATAATGTCTCAAAGGTTATGGATTTCATATTATAAATATTAGTATTTTCTTTTAAAAACTTGGTCAAGCTTTACGTAGTTTGACTTTTGGAAAAAAAAATACTCCCTCTTTGTCATAATATAGTACATATAAGATTTTTGAAAAGTCAAACAACATCAACTTTTGACCAAGTTTATGAAGAAAATTATCTATATCTACACTACCAAATACGTATATACTATATGAAAATATACATCAGGATTAATCTAATGGCACTGATTTTGTGTTTTAGATGTTATTATTCTTTTTTACAAACTTGGTTAAACTTGACATCGTTTGACTTTTAAAAAATCTTATATGCACGACATTTTGGAAGGAGGGAGTAACTTTTAAGCTTTGAAACGGAGGTAGTATATGTTATTATCTTCACCTCCGTTCCAATGAATAGGATCTGTATTTTGTTTGAAAATTCATGCTAATTAAAATTTCAATATTTTTTTAGAAAATTAATGACTATTAATATATAGTATCAATATTTCAAAGGGCGTTGATTTTAGATTGCATATTAATAATTATTTGTAAAAACTTGGTCAAATTTACGTAGTTTGATTTAAAAAAAAGTATAAATCTTTCAGAGGTGGTACAGCATAGTGTACCATAGAAGTAGTGTCAGAGATATATGGATTTATTAGTTTGTGTACTCATTTTCTCTCGATAAGTATAATGTTACGCGAACACTATGTTCTTCTTGTTCTTCACTAAATACTTGCCAATATGTTAGTTGGCATTCTATGAGCATGCATGTTACTCCTACTACAATACTAAATAAACGAGACGTATTATAGATAAGGAATAATATATTCATTGAAATTTATTTTGGGGTACATTCTTCTAATATTTTGGTCTTTGGTTCAGCGAATTCAAACTTTTTGCGGATAATGCATAAGAAAAATTAACGGAGATCGATGCGGTACTTTCTTAGCGAGAAAATACTTGTCAGATCACAGTGCACAGACTATGTTGACAAGCTTGTCAAAGTTGTTCCTGCTGCCGCCGCCGGGCGCGAACGCGCTGGCCGCCATGGCTTGCACCTCATGCATCAAAAAAAATCCGAACTCAGCTGTTTAAATTAAAAAAAAATCAAAAAAGTTAGAATTTTTTGTCCGGTATTCCTTTTTCCCGAGGGGAGTAGGTAAATCCGGTTACCAGGCGGTAACCGAACCACCCGGTAACCAAAACCTTCCCGCCATCGCCGGCGGACGCCGTCACGCGTTGCCCGCGCGGTGCCGGTGGCGGCGGGCGCTCCTCTCCCCGCGCGCACGGGACTCGGCTTAGGACGGTCAGCCGGCGGCGGTGTTCCTCAGCGGTGGTGGTTCGACACAGTGGCAAACCAGCCTTCTACGTTTGAATAAAGGTGAACAGTAATTTAACCGAACTCAGCTGTTTAAATTCAAAAAAAATCAAAAAAGTTAGAATTTTTTGTCCGGTATTCCTTTTTCCCGAGGGGAGTAGGTAAATCCGGTTACCAGGCGGTAACCGAATTTACCACCCGGTAACCAAAACCTTCCCGCCGTCGCCGGCGGACGCCGTCACGCGTTGCCCGCGCGGTGCCGGTGGCGGCGGGCGCTCCTCTCCCCGCGCGCACGGGACTCGGCTCAGGACGGTCAGCCGGCGGCGGTGTTCCTCAGCGGTGGTGGTTCGACACAGTGGCGGGGCAGCTCAACGCCGGTTGGGAGCTCGACGACGCGGGGCGTGGCCATTGGTGGCGACCTCTGCGGAGGATGGCGGCGGCGCCCTCTCGGCCCTAATCTGGGCCCTTCGGGCCCCATCTAGGTCCAGGCGGGTCGGGCGTTGGGCTACTGTAGGGGATCTCGGAGGTGGAGGTCAGCTCGCGTGGGCATCTGGGTGGTGGCGGCGGGGCTGCTGACCTGCTACAGCGAGGCAGGGGGGCTTTGTGAGCGCGATCTGGGCCCGGTCGAGCCCGGCGGGGCCTGGTGTGACCCTACTACCACGTCTGGTCGGCTACCACGACACGGTGGAGGTAGTTCCCTCCCGTCGGCGGCGCTGCTGGCACCTCGAATTCCTGCGGTGCTGTCCTACTCCTCTAGGCCTCGTGCTGGTGATCTCAGGGAGACGGCAAGGGCGGCGGCGCGATCGTGGGGCGCATGTTGGTGGGCGGCAAAGTGGGTGGAGCATTTCTGAGCGTCTGGGAGAGTGGTTTTTTGGGGGATCGGGAGAAATCCATGTCGGCTCGTCCGGCACCGATGCGGTGACGCCTGCGGGTGCCACCGTTCCTTCCTGGAGGACGTCGGGTGTACCCCTTCTCTGCTCTCCTCCGAGTACTGGGGGAAACCCCTAGGACTAGTCCGGGTAACAACATCGTCGTCGTCGCGCCCCTTCTTGAAGGTATTACTTGGTACGCGGCTCTCCGGAATACTAGGGTCGTGGTGCTAATTGCCGGAGGGCGCAACGATCGCGGGTCTCCCTTGTTTAGTCGATCTGCCATTGTTGGTTTTCGTTTCTCTTTTCTTTCTCTCTTTTTTTTTGCTTTGGGCTTGATTGTGCTGTGCCTAGTAGTTGTATCGTGTGGTTGCTATATTAATATAGCGGGGTGAAAGCCTATTTCGAGGAATCATCGGTGGAGCAACATAATACAACAAGGACCAGCAGAAAAAACAAAATTAAAACCAAGTCCACACTTTTTGCACCAAGGATCCTAAAAATAGACAAAGAAATGCCATTGAATCCAGCTCCTTCCCCAACGATTCTTCGTGTCGCAACACAGCCTCGCCGCCGGGGACGAAACCAATTGGGGTCAGATGGCGGGAGCCCGTTGTACTAGAGCATAGGAGCCTTCGCTTTGGCATGGTAGCCTCGAGGTTAAAGAACGACATCAATCGCCGGCTGAAAGATACCGAACTCATCGACTGTGGTAAGAGTGACCGCCCTTCGACCATCGGAGACGGCAGCAAACTTAGTGCCACCATGGATGCATTCCCACAAAGACAAGCTTCAACACTTCCCTACTGCGCATCCAGACAGTAGTAACCACAAACATCAATCTCCCAGCCGCCCTCATCTCCACAATGAGTGAAAGGCTCTTACTTCGATTCGTGACCATAGCCCACGAATCTGCCCAAGCTCGAGCTTTCTATTGCACAGGATCTTCGTCTCCCAGGCCCGTCCAAGGGGCTGTGCGGGCTGGGCGACCGCACAGGGCCCCCAAAATTCTGGGGCCCTATATTCCCAGCCCAGCCCACGCTTGGAAGTCTAGTGCATGTCTCAGCCCGAAGGCCAGCGTGAAGTGCCTGCCTACCATCCCAGTGGACGAAAATCCCATCTATTTTGCCCTAGCCCATCCCTATGGCCCTCCGAAACTCAGTATTGTGCAGCAGCCAGCAGGTCTCCGCTCGCCAATTATAGGCGAACGCATGCGCAGCTATGCAAGTCGTGTGAAGTTCAATCTAATCAAGGAATCAGGTTGACTCAAATCCCGGTTGATCTTTTCTAGTAAAACTACCGATTGAAACAATGCAATCTTATCGCGTACCGCGATCTATTTTTTTATGGGTACCCCGCGATCGATTTGATGGATAGCCCATTCGCTCCAGCGCCGCTTGACTTGCAGGCTGCAGTCCTGCTGCCTGTTTTGCAATTGCAGGCGGTGTGAGACATGTCAATCGACCCTCCCAATGTCTCGGCTTCTGACTCCCAGCAGGCTGATCAAGGTTTTACTTTCTAAACTCTTGAACTGTTACATTTACGTTCTACTCTAACAAAAGAAAATTTTAGTGTATTGATGACAACAACGATTGAGAATGACATGAGAAAATTAATTGTAAAAATATAATGGAAGGTTCATTTTAAGAAATACCATATGGATTATACTCCTTGGTACAACATGCGGGTTGTTTATTACTTTAGTGCTACTCTTTAAATATTGTATCATTATTTGATAAATTTCTGTTTTTTACAAAGTGGTGCATAGTAAAGTCAAATAATTTAGTGAAAACATGATTTCAGTCTATTAGCTATAGAGCTTTTTAAGAAAAATAGGGCCTTATTTTGTAATTCGCACCGGGGCCCCGAATTTCTGGAGACGGCCATGCTCCCTCCTTCCGTTGCATCTTGCTTCCACCATGGGAGCTCCACAAGCCAAACAAGGAAGAACACCCCCCAACAACAACTCATAAGCACTGGGAACACTCGAAATCACGACATATAGCCGATACAAACCTTAGCATCTACTACTAGATCTAGCCTACTACTACCTACTTCGATGCCTCTCCTCCACCATATCCGGCTGGCAGCACCACCAAGTAGGGATCAAGATCGGCCTAGTTTTACTCCGTGGACTCTCAACGAGCGAGGTGGGAGGAGGGGGAAAAGAGTGTTGGCATACAGTAGCGCCAGTGATAATCGTTATTGTTCTCACGGGTAGCTTCCTCGTCCAGACCCGCCAATGAGAAGCTCACGACAAGTAACATTTTTATCCAATTATCCCCTAATACACCTCTGTCACTTATCCCACATTCTTGTCCAACAAACTAAACAAAAAACAGGAACCCTCTTGCCAGTGAGGCCATGGTCCGCCACGGCTTCATGTCTCCAAGGCCATAGGAGACAAAACAGACCAATGAAATCGTCGGTGGGAGGATAGAACCCTAGATGAGTCTTACAAGCTCTTCTCGATCACCTCTGGAGCCTCAGGCGTACGTAGTTCCACAACTACTATATAGATTTTCAGAATATTGTTGCCCACCATAAAATGTAATGGCAAGGCGCATGAAATAAATAAATTATGAGATAATCTAAGTTTGTCTACTAATAGAAAGGTGAATTGCTGATTTAAAAATCACCAAATTTCTTATACTTCCCCACATGTGTGGAACAACTTGAATATAGAAAGGAGCACGATGGCGTGGTTCGTGCTCTCGAGATAAACACTGGGTTGATGCGCCCTATTGTTCCGGCTTTTGCAGCAACTCTTGTGTCTTCTCCGTCGACCAAATGAGGTATGAGACTCCCAACTTGACCATTTTCTTTCGCCCTTGAAATTAGAATTGTCAACATATCACTGATTATGTTAAAAAGCAAAGGATACAAATGATCGCCCTGTTTCAAACAATTTCTTGTTTGAAAATAATCACAAATATATTATCATTTACGCTTATTCTAACACCACCGCTTTGCATAGAGTTTTTAATCCATTCACACCATCTACGGTCAAAACGCTTCATGAGCAAAATTTGTTGTAAAAAAGGTCATTTTATTCTATATGCATTCTCAAAATCAAATTTCAAAAGAACCCCTACCAACTTCTTTCGATGAAGTCCGTGGGCGTCCACGCATGAAAACAGTTTGTCTAGATCAAATCACTTTGTGGGCAAAATCGGTGATGCGATCCTTTGTAAATGTTAGGGTAATAGATTGTTGTATTACTAGAGGGCCAAATGCCAGAATATATAGTACAAGTACAGGTGCAAATATACAGAAAGCCCCCTAATATATGGGAAAACTACAATATATAAATATATACTCTAACACCCCCCCCCTCCTCAAACTCATGGTGGATCCACAACATTGAGTTTGGAGAGTAAGAAATCATGCTGTGCGCGGGTTTGTACCTTTGTAAAGAAATCTGCCAACTGCAAGTCTGAAGGCACATAATGAAGCGCAACAACCTGATCCTGCACCTGAGCACGTGTATAAAAAGCATCAACACCAATATGCTTGGTCAGCTCATGCTTGACCGGATCACGTGCAATACTGATAGCACCTGTACTGTCTGACAAAAGTAAAATGGATGTCGTAACAGAGACCCCAAAATCTGCAAGCAACCACCGTAACCAAGTCACCTCAGTAGTCACCAAAGTCATAGCCCGCAGCTCAGCCTCAACACTCGAACGGGAAACCGCTACCTGTTTCTTCGTCTTCCAAGCAACAAGCAAATCACCAAGAAACATACAGTAAGCAGAAAGTGAACGATGATCTGTAGGATCATTCGCCCACGTAGCATCCGAGTAGCACTGGAGCTGGAGAGAGCTAGAACGAGGGAAGAAAAGGCGACGAGTAATCGTGCCACGAAGATAACGAAGGACACGGAGGAGATGACTGTAGTGAACAGTGGTAGGAGCTGAGACAAACTGACTCAGAATATGAACATGATAAGAGATATCAGGACGAGTGACAACAAGATAAACAAGACTCCCAACAAGATGGCGATAACGAGTGGGATCGGGAAGAGGATCACCATCAGTAGGACGAAGCTTAACATTAAGCTCCATAGGAGTCTCAACGGTGCGCTCATCCATAAGAGCAGCGCGAGCAAGAAGATCCTGAATATGCTTTTCCTGAGAGATAAAAAATCCATCAGAAGTGGAGGACACCTCAATCCCAAGAAAGTAGCGAATAGGACCAAGATCAGTCATAAGAAACTGATCACGGAGATGAGCCTTGACAAAGGCAATATACTCAGGATCATCACCAGTAATGATCATATCATCAACATAGAGAAGGAGAAGAGTGCGTCCTCGAGGAGAAGTGTGAACAAAAAGCGCTGGATCATAAAGACTAGGAGAGGAACCAGCAGCAGTCACCACAGAGGCAAAGCGCTCAAACCAGGCACGAGGGGCCTGTTTCAGGCCATAAAGGGAACGTCAAAGATGACAAACCATCCCATTGGGAACAGAATACCCAGGAGGAGGCTGCATATAAACCTCCTCACTCACCTCGCCATTAAGAAAAGCGTTATGAACATCAAGATGGGACACAGACCAGCGTCGAACAGAAGCAACAGCAAGAAGAGTACGCATAGTGGTCATATGGGCCACAGGGGCAAAAGTCTCATCATAGTCACGGCCGTGCTCCTGCTGAAAGCCACGAGCCACAAGACGCGCTTTATAGCGCTCAAGAGATCCATCAGAGCGGGTCTTAATTTTATAGACCCACTTACATGTAATAGGACGAACACCGGAAGGGGGAGAAACAAGATACCAGGTGCCAGTGTGCTCAAGCGTTGTGATCTCCTCAGCCATGGCAAGCTGCCATTCAGAATGACACGCGGCATCCCGATAAGAAGTCGGCTCGGAGACGATAGAGAGACCATACTGACTAGGAGAGTAACGGTCTGGAGCACGACGCTGACGAACAGGCCGTGAAGAGGGAAGCTCATCCGCGGAGGACGACTCATCAGAAGAGGAGGAAGAAGGAACAGCGGAGGAAGGGTCCGAAGCCGGAGAACAGGGAGAACTAGGGGAACTAGACGGAGGAGAGGATGGTGCCAAAAACAAAAGAGGCGCATCAGAAGGAGAAGGTGGAGGAGTAGAGACAGCGGGAGGTGTATCAGGAAAAAGAAGAAAAGAGAGATCATCAGTCGGGTAAGTACCAGAGGTGGGGCGAGGATAGAAAGGACGCGTCTCATCGAACGTGACATCACGAGAGATGCGCATCCGACGACCAACGGGGTCCCAACAGCGATAGCCCTTATGCTCATCACTGTAGCCGAGAAAAACACACTCAACAGACTGAGCGGTCAGTTTGGTGCGTTCGCGAGGAGGGAGAAGGACATAGCAAACGCAACCAAATAAACGAAGAGTCGAGTAGTCTGGACAGGTACCAGAGAGACGCTCGAGAGGAATGCCACCCTGAAGAGCAGCAGAAGGCTGGATGTTAATGAGGTAAGTCGATGTAGCGACAGCCTCAGCCCAGAAATGCGGCAGAAGAGAGGAAGCAATCATCATAGCACGGGTAGTCTCAAGAATATGATGATGCTTACGCTCGGCGACACCATTTTGAGCATGGGCGCCGGGACACGAGAACTGAGCAAGGGTGCCCTGCTCAGCGAGGACGCCCCGCAGGTGCTGGGAGATATACTCTCCTGCAGAATTAGCACGAAACACACGAATAGGAGTGGAATACTGAGTACGAACCATGGCCACAAAACGCTGATAAATAGGAAGCACCTCACTGCGAGAGCGCATAAAAACAACCAGGTGTACCGTGAAAAATCATCAATGAACAAAATATAGTATCGATGGCCCCATTTTGAAGCAAAGGGAGCTGGACCCCAAACATCTGAATGAACTAAATCAAAAGGTCGCTGAGATACAGACACACTAGTAGGATAGGGAAGCTGAATCTGTTTGCCTAACCTACAACCCTGACACGAATATAAAGACACATCTCCTGAGACAGACCCCAGAAGACCACGACGAACTAATGACGATAAACGGGAGCCACAAAGATGACCCAGCCGATGATGCCACTGCTGAAACGAGCCGGTGACAGAAGCAGCAACCGCAGGAGAACTGGCAAAGGAAGTGTCAGTGAAAGGAACACGAAGCCAGCCTAACTCCCATAGCCCCGGAGACTCAATGCTGCGAGGGCCAGCTCCAACCAGAGCCTGTGTACGACGGTCCTGAACAGCACAAGAATCAGCGTCAAGAATGACACGACAACCAGAATCAGTAAGCTGACTAGCAGAGAAAATGTTCATTTTAAGACTGGGAACATGAGAAACATCATGAACAGAGAAAGAGGAAGTAGAGAGGATGCCTCGACTGGAAATAGGAAGAGAGGTACCATCATCCGTGGTAACACGGACAGGAGAAATAAGAGAGCGAAGAGCAGAAAGAATAGAAGATGCAGAAGTCATATGAAAAGAAGCTCCAGAATCCAGATACCACGGGGATGACTTACCTGACTGTGTAGAAGGTGGTGGTCGCGCGGTGCCAGAAGAGCTAGGCACAGAACCAGCAGTACCCGTCGAGGAAGAGCCTGTAGTAGTGAGCAGACAACGAAGACCACGAATAATATCCTGATCAGACAGTGCAGCAGCAGGAGGTCCAGAAGCAACAGCAAAAGATCCTGAAGAACCAGCCTGCCGACGAGCAAGGTACTGTTGTCGTAAGCGAGGATCCCTCGTCCAGCAGTCAGAGATATCGTGGCCAGGCGTGCCACAGTGGGCACAGGGAGGACGAGAACCACGAGGCTGCTGAGGCTGACTCTGACCCTGAGTCGGCGGAGCAGAAAGTAGCGGCGGTGTTAGAGATCGTGACGAAGCCGGCGGCACGGGGGGATCACGAGCAGCAAGAACAGATGGAACCTCAAGAAGACCAGCACCACGAAGACGAGTCTCCTCAGCACGAAGCTCAGCTAGTACCTCAGAGAGCGGAACACGACCACGGGCAAGCAGCTAGGCACGACGCGGCTCAAACTCCTTGCGGAGTCGTGACGAGAACTCAAAGACGCGTTGAAACTCCAGATCCGCGCGCACAATCAGACAGTAGGGACAGGTGTTACACATAGCTGTACGAAGAGAGTCAAGCTGACGCCAAATAGTAGCACTCTGAGTATAGAACTCATCAATAGTGGAATCACCCTACTTAAGATCATGCTCCTGACGAACCACAGACAGATAAAGAGCATCTCCAGACGGCTGATAGTGCTGACGAAGAAAAGCCCACTAAGCAGCAGCAGTGGGAAGACCCATGAACTCAGCAGCATACTGAGGCAGAACACTGGAAGTGAGAACAGCAGCAGCACGAGCATCCTCATCTATCCACTGAGTGTAGTCAGCCAGATCTAGCCGGTAGGTCGCAATAGCAGTAGAATGCTCCTGGACCTTCCGATCATAATCATCCCGAGCAGTAGCATCAGCACTCTGGGCTGCATCCTTGACCGCCTGAGTGGCATCGGAGGCAAGGGCAACGGGCGTCGGTGCAATAGGCGCCATAGGCGCAACAGGGCGCGGTGGACAGGAGACCTCACCGGAAAGCACACCCCAAAGGCGAAGACCGCGCATATGGACGCGCATGAAGGCAGCGAAATCAGGATAATTCGCGCCATCAAAAATCACTGGGCAACGAGGAATCGCAACATATCCCGACGAGGAAGACATAGCTCTATCGATTTTTTTTTCTCAGATCCGATCTAGATCGGACGAAAACTGGGCGGCCGGGCGCGGCAGCGGAGAGCTGGGGCGAGCGTCGGCCGGAGGAGGCGGCAGCGGAGGCGGAGTCGGCGGCGGCGGCGAACGGGCGGCTGGAGGAGATGGCGGCAGAGGCGGAGGCGGCGGCGGACGGGCGGCCGGAGGAGACGGCGGCAGAGGCGGAGTCGGCGGCGGCGGCCGAGACGACCGGAGGAGGCGACGGCGAAGACGGAGGCGGCGGCGGCGGCCGGGCGCGGCGGCGGGATGCCGGGGCGAGCGGCGGCGGCTGCGAGGGAGAAAAAAGTCTTACGGCTCTAATACCATGTTAGGGTAATAGATTGTTGTATTACCAGAGGGCCAAAGGCCAGAATATATAGTACAAGTACAGGTGCAAATATACAGAAAGCCCCATAACATATGGGGAAACTACAATATATAAATATATACTCTAACAGTAAACACCCCGAAGCTCACACGTATATATTGTTGTATTAGCACCTTGGGGGTAGAAGAATGATGACTCTTGAATTCAGTTGAAATAGAGGCGACTCTCTTGTTTGTAGGTGTACAAACAATTCCATCAAGCCATGTTTAATGATATCCCAAAAGTTATGATAAAACTCATCAAGGAAAACTATGTGGTCCAGGTGCTTTATTATGGTCCATTTCAGCTATAGCCTCAGAAACTTCTTTCTCAGAAAATAGTTGTTAGAAGCACATTTTCTTATCTAGACAACTGCGCTAGATCATCAATTTGTTCCTCCATCATGGAGAAACTATTTGGAATTGGTTCACCAAATAATTTGTCGCCCTCGACAGCACCTAGCGTTGAGACTATAAAACATTGTAGCGCGTATACATTGCCTTCCTCGATCATTGGCCTAAAGTTGTGAATCAAGTTGTGAAGGGGTTCCGCGGTAGAAAATAGAAAATTTACTATGTTGAAACTTCCTAACATTCAGGATCTATCTAATAAGTACTGCAGTAACGGAGGAAGACATCAGTAACGTACTCTTGAAGACCGAGAGAGCATTACGCTCATGTAGGAGCGTGGATGATGTAGTCGTACTGTCCGACCTCAAGGTCCTCGCACGCCACCTCTTGTCCAGGTCCTTGCACGACGGTCATGTCGCTACTATTGGTACTCCCCCGTGTTATCGCACACATACGATGCAAGGAAACAACTCCCGGGCTATGATCCATGCCGAGGTTGTGGAAGTAGAAGTACTGGCCGGAATCCCTGCAACACAACGGCGTGCCGCAGCGGTGTTGACTTTGCGCGTACAATCCTTCTCCGGGATCATGCCGCCGCAAAGGCAACTGAGAGAGTGGGGGATTTTCTCTAAGGAAAAAATGCCTTAGAGAATATCTCAATTGGTGTGTTTTAATTCCTCCCATGTGCACCCCTTTATATAGGTGAAAGAGGGGTACTCTTTCTTAAGGCTAAGCCATGTGAGACTAAAAAAATAAAGGAAAAGGGAAAACACAGGGCTGCCAGCCAGGCCAGCCCAGCGGCAGCAGCAAGCAATAGTATCCTGGCTCGGGTGGGCCGGCGCGCTCACGTGGCCTGCTAGCGTGAGCAGCAGCTACGCCTGCCGGCCCAGCAACCTGCGCAAGGCTCGCTACCGCTTGGCGGCTTGCGGCGGTTAAGCAGCTAGGAGGTAGCAGCCGGGTGGGCCGCCCCACCCCGTGTGCGGCCCGTTGGCCAGCTCTCCATGCCCGCCCTCTCTCCCCCATGCGCTTGAGTTGGGCCGGGGTAGAGCTGGCCGCTAGCAGCTGCCCACCTGGGCGGTGCTTAGCACCCGCCTTCCTGCTTACTTCGTGGGCTGGTAAAATGCGGCCTAGGGCAATTCCCTTCGGGGTTTTCGCCTAGTCGAGGAAGTTGCTTTCAAATGTTAATTTACGTATTTATTTAGTACAAATTAATTCACAATTAACATATAATAAATTCATATTATAAATTGTTATTTATCCGAAACATCTTTTGGTTTTTTCCTTTCCTTCTTTCTTCGAACAACCTTTCGTTCTTTTCTCTCCAGAACAATTCTGGTTCTCTCAACTGTGATTCTATCTTATAGGAAAATCTCTAAGCGTCGTAGTACCCGTAAGTGTGTTTTCCTGCGGTTCGAGAATGTCACAGACATGATCTTATTCAATAACCAATAGCTTGACCGGGATACCCATATTGATCCTTGTACACTCCACGAATCACCATCGTGTCGAAACTTAAACGATACTAGGTGGACATGCGCGCTTCGCCGCCCCTACTACAGTCTATTTGACAGAGTGTGGTTGGTGTGTCATACTCACTGCTAGTAACACATTTTGTTTTGTTTGCATTACCAAAAATTAAATATATAAGCATGTGCGGGGTTGAGTGTTATAATCGATAGACAAATGTTTCATTTATGTGTTAGATATGTATAAAACTGAGAGATCTGACCATAGATGCAAGAATCGGGCCCTTATTTCATATTGAAGCTCATAAAAAATATAGGGTTACCAGTGTTTCTTTAAGTAAACAAAAAGGTACATCGAGCAATAGACCAAGTTTAGTACCACAAGAAACTGTCGTGTTACATGATCAAGGTAAAAAACTAATGATATCAAAACAAGCTAGCTTATGAAGATCACACAGTTAACCTTGTTCGACTGTCTCAAAATCGATGCTTGCCACTATTTGGGTTGCAGATCTCCAAGGAAATACACAAATTTTTATTTAACACTTATAAGTGGCTGGATTATTAAATAATTAGTTTAGTTAATATAGAAAACCAGATTACATATATACTATTTCTATGTAGGAGTTATATTTGATATATTTCAAATTATTCAGTGGTTCAATAAAATTTAAAAGAGAAGGTATGGCTGGAAGTTCCCACGAATCTTTACATAAAGCAAGATCTAATATGTAATCAAGTTCGATAATTTTTATACATCAAAATGGAAATAGAAGTGATGATATTTCTTTTGGACCCACTTAGTCATGGAACATGCTTGTCATTAATCATAGAGCATGCTTCAAGTCAAGGGCACTAGAATTTTTGTTAAATCATGTAAAAATTGTAGAACAACTGAGAACATGTATCAATTTACACAAGCATCTCACGTATTCTCGAGATATGCTAATATATTCAAAAGAAAATCCAGTTGTAGAGACTAAGAGTAGCCAAAATCAGCTTATTCTGCTTTGTTTCAGAAATACATACATGTTAATTGTTGAAGTGACATGAAACACGACCATTTCTCGCAAGGCGTGACCATTTGTCGCCCTGTTAGCTCTCCACGCTTTCCGTTCAACGATTCTTCTGTTCTGTTACTATAGATGTCTGGTTTTGGCCAATCGCTCCATGCCGTCATCGCATGCCTCGCGAGCCTTCTTCTTTTCAATTTTTTTTCCGCCATCCGTTCTTGATTTTTCCAGTCAAAGCGGTGATGATGATGTTTCATCTTCGCGTAGTCCCACATAGGAGTGTCTCTACCTGCATCACCCCCTCTCTCTCACCTACATCGTCCCACGCGCTCACCTCCTTCTCATCTTCCTTACCACCAGCAAATCATGGTGGTGGACGGATGCGCGAGGTCAGGGGCGATGTTGAATCAGTACTGGGCACGTTCGAGGCGAGGAAGACGAGGCGGCCGACGCTGGATGCGGGAGCTGGACAGGAGGAGGTGGGCTCGTGAGCGGATGGGGCGGAGCAGAGGTGAGAGGGAGAGCTCAGGAGTGGAGGGGCCTTCTCCTTTTCAATTCCTTTTTTCCTCCCTTCGTCCCTGATTTTTTCAATTAAAGCGGTAAGGATGATGCGACATCTACGTGTAGTCGCACATAGGAGCATCTCTACCCGCGCCGCCCCCTCTCTCACCCCCACCGTCCCACACGCTCACCTCCTCCCTATCTTCCTCACCACCGACAAAGCATGGCGGTGGATGGGTGCACGAGGTTGAGGGCGATATTGAATCGGTACTTGGAACGTTCGAGGAAAGGAAGCAGAGGCGGCTGACGCTGGATGCGGGAGCTGGACGGGAGGTGGTGGCCTCGTGAGTGGAGGGGCGTGGAGGGAGCAGAGGTGAGAGAGAGCTCGGGAGCAGAGGGGGCAACGCACGTTTGCTGGGGAGATAGAGGAGGGGATATGATGGGTGGGAGCTCAAGACTCAGAAGCTCAGGTGGAGGGAAACGGGATCGAGATGGGGGTGGGGGCGGGGACAGGAGGGACCAGCTCGTAAGAGTTCGGTCAACACTTGAAACTGTACTGTTGAGATGACTCAGAGTAAAGATCAGCCGGCCAAAAACACGCGTGCGGACAGATGGCCTCAGATGATTCGCTTTTGCTTAGGCTTAAGTTATAGTATAATATATGATTCCCTTTGTTACTCGATACTAGACTTGTCCAAGATCTGATCATTTGTATCATGATACCTTGTTTAATCTCACTTCTAACAAGTATTTTTTTACTCGTTCACGTGATATTTTATCCCCATGACCTAGTCATACGTTGCACAGCTTATGGATGTAATTCACCGAGTGGGCCCAGTGTATCCTTCCGTCACACAGGAGAACAAATCCCGATCTTGATGCATAGGCCTCAACATGCCCCTTTGGAATACCCAACATGCACATTTATGGTCACCCATTTATGGTCATGATGGTTGATGTAGTCAAAGCAATCCTCGGATAACAGTGATTAATATGATCTCATGGTCTAAGGATTAGGACATTCCATTTCAGAGAATTGCAACTATGAACTAAGTGGCATGATCATGTTGCAACAATCATTGGTGGGAAATATCCAGCACATCATCTTAGATGATATGACTTCATTGTCAGTTGGCCATAGAAGCACCATGATCAAGAAATCTTGATCATCAGCTACCTAATGAACTAGTTGAATAGAGGCTACTAGGAACCTATGTTTGTTTATATACCACACATGTATCAATATTTCTGCTTGATATAGTTATAGCATGATATAAAATTATTATGAACTAATGAGATATGATAATAAAACACCTTTATTGTTTTCCTCTAAGACATATCTCCTACAATCTCCCACTTTCACTAGAGTACAAATAATCTAGTTGCATTGCTACTAATCATAAACCATATCTTATATGTGTTTATTGATCATGCTTGTTCATGGAGGACTTCCTGCCCTTAATCTGTTTTACCTGATTCATAAGATCCTATTTGGAAATCATTAATGTCAGCATTTCGTTTTAGTGACAAAGTGAGACTTTTGTTTTAATATATAATGATGATCTATCAATAAATTGGATTTTCAAGATGTCATGCGTATCCATAAAACACACTTAGTCGAAAGTTGAACTTTCTAAACCAAAACCACTTCTGTTTACTCTGAAGTATTCTAATACTTCTGTATCTATATAGATCTGATCAAATTGCAATATTTGCAACTTTGATCCCTAATCACGCTTCCTTTCTGCTAAACTTAACTCTGGTTCACTGATTAACTTTAATCATTTAGAAACCTGTTCTTACATTTAAGAACATGGGTCACATTATGTCAAGTATAAATAACATGGGATTTTCTGGAAAACCTATGGCAAAGGCATAGGTGATGTGATGCATCTCTCTTTCCTTTTAACCAGTGTCATGAATACTGAGTCACTACTCAATACTTAATTTCTCAAGTAAGAACCAATTTTTACTTGAATCCATTCTAAACTATTTTCAGAATCTCAACTAGGTCCTTCTGAACTACTTTTAGAATACTACAAGTATTTTGACATTTAATGTTTATCAAAGATCTTTATCTATCCACATAGATCCTCTTTTAATATAAGTTAAATTTCATCCATCTAATGATCTAATCATTTCTAATACTAAATACATTATTCACTAATATGTCAATTACATATTCAAGAACAGTGTTATTCTCCTACTCAAATATGTCATCAATATTTGATATTCTAGGATGTCACTCAACTCCCACTCAAATATGTTATCCACATATTCGACTTGGAAAACTTCTTAGCTCAAACTCAAATTACAGTCTTTCTCGATAATCTTGGCAAATCCAAAAAAATGATTTTTCATCAAATTGAGAATTTTCTGTTGCAAGACTTTAGCAATTCCTGATTGATCAAAACCTACCTATTGTACTAGTTACAACATGTTCTTCAATCTCATGAAGATTTTGCATTTATGATCAGCCCTTTGCCAATTTCCAAATTGGAATTATTTGCTGATTAAATCCAATAGACATTAAGCATTTGTCAAAAACATCCTTTATGACAAAACGGGCTTTTATGTCTTCTTATTAAGTTTCATTTCCATCCTCTTAAGTTTGTAGTTTATTGGGAAGGATTAATTAAATGCCATTACTTAATGAGATCAAGTAACTTTTACTTTGCAATATCAAATATAACTTAATTTGGGATTTCATGACTCTAAGTCATTTCTTGTACTTAGGTTCATCAAAATTTCTTTGTAGTTCGTAGGTATGTCTTATTACAATAATGAGACAAGTGAATCAAGAATGAAATTCTGCAAGTGATAGAATAAATTATTAAATCCTACTTTTATAAAATATTAGATGAAACTTCAGCTTACACCTATACCCTTTCCACTAACACTTCTATAAGAAAACTAGTTCTTAAATAAGTACCACTCTAAGACAATACAAACTTTCTCTTAAAAACACTTTTATTATTTACCTCTAGAGCATATCTCCTTCAAGATGCACCATATCGACGAACATTATTGGCCCAACGTTGGTACCATTTCCTTAATCGTGCACTCTAGATAGTCTACCGAGCACGACCGATTTCTGAAGGACTATCTTGAGGTCTGATAGGAACATGGAGGTAGTCATATGCAAAATGATATGTATACACATCATGACGGTGATCATGCAAGATGTAAACGAAAGAGAAATAATATAGTAGCTGCCACGTCAGATTAACGATGAAGCCAGTATACTACTAAGTTGTTCAGCACTGACGACACGCAAGATCGAAACTACCCAAATGTAGAGTAGGGCCAAAAATGACTCTTCCTCGGTGTGCGTGAATGTGCTTGGTCATAGTTTCTAGCGTGAAGAGCCGGCGCCGCAAATATGCCTCGCAAGATAGGGCTTTTTGGGGCATGCATTAAAAATTTAAGATGCCATTTTAGTTTAGTGTATATATTGGGGAGGGTTTTTTTGTCGACGCACTAGAAAAACAGTTTTTGGGCGATGTCCTAATTTAGTGTATCTGTTGGAGGTTCTCTAAGGCACATGTAGCAACCCTTAAGGTTCATCTTATACATAGTGACTATATATAGGTTCATCTTAAACATAAGACAAGCTTATGAATTACCCACAAGGATCAAACTATTTCTCCTCTCTTTTGCATGATGATGGGTATTTTTAATGATATGTGGGTCTAGACCTATAGCAAATTAGATCTTATAAATTATGATGTAGATGTTTTCACTGGCTACGTGGTTCCAGCTTATGGAGTGACCTAAGGATTTATGAGATGTGTGAGTGTTTGAGTTGGACGCGGTACACAGATTTCAGAACCGGTTTCTAAAAGGTTACGGGTAGAAGATGTTTTGTCTAGGATTGTACTACGCGTCCCCGGGATCAAAACTTCCAATCCCTCGGGTCCCCGTCCAGGGCCGGCCACACGTGGGGGGCCTGGTGCAAGAAAACAATAGGGCCTTTGTACGCAAATAATAGAGAATTATTTGATATTTCAGTAGCAAATTAAACATTTAGAAAAATTCTTTTTTAAAACGGGGCTCTTGGCTGACAAATACCACTAGGCAATCACCTTGCTACTGACCGCCCGACACTACCGCCGTGTTGGCCCCTACCCTGCTACCTGGGTTTGTCCCTTCTTTCAAGCTTTTGTCTCTCTCGAATCTCTGGGATTGAGGAATGAGGAAGAAGAAGTGGAGAACGAATCTAATCAAATCGGATGAACAAGCACAAACTAACCTAGAAGAATATATAGGAAGGAATTGTATTGACCATTCCAAATCCATGAATGATTTTTGGAAATCAATGAATCGTGATCTCCTCCTTCATTAAAAGCGTCAAAACAGCGAGTGGTGCATCGTCGGTGGTAATTGGAGTTTTTTCGAGAGAGGCGACTGGGCTCGGGGACAAGTCGATGGAGAATGAGGAGGCGGTGAGGTGAAGTCGATGTGGCCGATCTCTTTGGATTTAGCGATAGCTCATGGCAATCCATCAATGCATCCTCCAAACGCCTCTCGTGGGCTGATTTTGATTGGCTCAAAAAGAAAAAATTACTCCGTCCGATCCAAATTAATGTTCTTACATCTGTGTAGATTTGGATGTATCTAGTCATG
Source organism: Avena sativa (assembly GCA_916181665.1). Lineage (NCBI taxonomy): Eukaryota > Viridiplantae > Streptophyta > Magnoliopsida > Poales > Poaceae > Avena > Avena sativa. The sequence continues at coordinate 37,345,050 of OV702290.1, forward strand.
TTTTAGTACTAGATACATCTGAATCTAGCCAAATCTAATAACATTACTTTGAGGGAGTAAACAAAAGAGACTCCGCTGTATATGTAACATACCTGGCTGAGGGCCCCTACGGATCGAGGGCCTTGTGCGCCTGCACAGGTTGCACCAGCTCAGGACCGGGCCTGGCCCCGTCACGACACGTGTCCACTAAAATTAGCCAAAATCCTTCTTTTTCTACAAACTTCCCCGATTTGTACAAAACATTATAAATTGATCTCTTATTATAAACTTAGTCTGTCTATTTGCAAATATCTTAGTAGACCTTGGCCTATCCCATTGAGATCCTTTGCGACCATGGGAATATATTGCGTGATTTGGTACTTAGCAAAAGGGTGCAACTTCATAGATTAATATCCACGCCTGAGGGATATCCTCGTAAAAGGTGATCTTCTCTTCTTGATACAATAACCATTAGAAGATTATTCAATGACTCCGGAATGTTTGTGTTTTCTCCATTATCATCCAATAAACCATTCCCCATTTGATGGAGAGTTGGGCTACATTTTGTATTCTGCAGAATAAGGCACATAGAGTATGAGCCGTTGGATGGGTTTTCCTCCATCATGGATGAAAAGAGAATGTTTGGAAAACACTTAGCGGTCTTGCATTAGAGTTGAGAACTTGTAGAAGGACTTGATTGCAAATGGAGGTCATGGATGAAAAGGTATATGTAAGATATACAAATTATAAATGTGGTTCTTGCAAAACTCGTTGCAGTTTGCAATGTATTTGATACTTGTCCTGCTTTGTGAAAACAGGATGATCTGCTTGAGAATTGTTGTTTTTGGAGCAATGTGACTTGATGATGGCAAGCAAATCAGTTGATGGCCGACATCACCTCTTCCCTCAAAGTTTATCATTTGGGTTATTGGACTTGAATATAAATTTGTAATCCTTGTTTGTGTGTCTTGCTTTTGGCGAGATAATTATTCATATGAACAAGTTACAAACCAGTTTGTACTATTCCTATGAACAATACCTTATGGTCACATTACGATTACAAATAAGTTATTCTCATCACTATGTTAATGATAATAGTTTAAAAATTTATAAAGTTATTCTCATCACTATGTTAATGCTAAAAGATATCCAAAGTTTAAATGAATTAAAACTATAATTCAAGTCATTTTGGTTATTGCATGTTCTTTATAAAGATCGGGGTCCTAGATGCTTAATCTAAAGACTTTGCAAAACCATGCCTCTTTGGCAGAATGACTAAAACTTCGCATTCTGGTAAAACGGTGATATGTGAAGAAATGTTGAAACTTATACATAATGATGTATCGTATTTTCAACAAATAGTATAAATCATTAGTTAATTGTGGACTTAAGTGAACAAGCGTATTTACTTAATGAAACATGAAGTTTGAAATGATCTGCATTGTTCAAATGAGTTCACAACAAATGGAGGATATTGAAATTAATAAGAATACGAAGTCTCTTAGATTTGATCGACATGACTAAAGTATTTAAGTTAAGTTTAGCATAAAAGAAACTTGTGAAAGATATTTCACAAATTATGATAATTGGACAAATTCAAACTATGTTGAAATGTCTAAACATCATAATCATTATGTATTAAGATACATATGGTATAATATTATCTCTTATCAGGGTTATAGTTGTCGTTTAGAGTTACAGATCAAAATAAGCAAACACTTATTTGAAATACAAAGGAACATCTAAAATATTCGTGGAAACAACACCATAAGTGTTATGACAAGTTCGAGTTTCAGGAGATTTCGATAAGTCGAAATCGTGGCGAATAAACAAGTCTTTGTAGAGCATTATTAGGAAACTATGAATGCATTGTCCACAAGAGGCAAACCTGATGTTGTACTAAGTTGATGTGTCTTGATAAAGATAGAGGTGAAAGAAAGTAAAAGATCGAAACAAGGTATTTGGCCTTACCTCCGAATTGTTGAGTGGCGCAGCGAATATGTTTGGTGAAACCAAACTCTACAAATAGAGGAGAAACCAATGATAATGATCATAAAGTTTCATCGAATACTTTTACTAAAGAAGGTAGGATTCATCTATATATTCTACAAGTTTGTGGAATTATATTATTGATTCACTTGTCATGTTTTGAACAAGACATACCTACAAATTACAAAGAAGCGTGATGGACCTGAGTGCGAGAAATGACTAGGAGTCATAAAATCCTATATTAAGTTACATTTAAGATTGTGAAGTAACATGTTACTTGATCTTATTAAGTAAAGAAGTTTACTTGATATTTCTGAATGACTGCAAAGTCATAAGAAAGAAATGAAACTTAATGAATGACAAAAAGCTCGATTTGTCACAAGTTTGGACAAATTCAAGGAGCTGACTACAATAGTAGTGATGCTTAAGTCTTTTGGATTTACACTAGAAATATATGGATATTGAAAGTCTCGTAATTGGAATTCTCAAATTGATGATGATCAAAGAATTTTGGAATGTCCAAGATTATCGAGAGGACTTGGCTTTGAGTGGGAGCAAATCAGCTTGGCTAATTCATAATATGTAGCTGACATATTTTGAGAGGGAGCTGAGAGAAATCCCTGGATCTCAAACATGAATGTCATATTTGAGTGGGAGCGTGAAACCATTCTAGGATATGTGGACGACATATGTGAATGATGTGATTGGTGTTAATAATGTTTAAGTTAGATAAATAAGGATGAAGTTGAAGTTATTAAACAATAAGATTTATCAAGATAGATTGGTAAGTTTAATAAACACTAAGTGTTAAATGCTTCCTGGACTTGATTCTGAAAGATATTTAGAATGTCCTAAGACAAGATTCTGAAGTAGCTTAGAATGGAACAAGGTAAGAAATAAGTTCTTACTATATGAAGCATTGAGTTAGTATTGCAACTATGGTTGAAAGAAAGAGATGCATTGCATCTCCTATGCCTCAGTCGTAGGTTCTTCCATATAACCATGTTGTATACTCGACATAAAGTGACCCGAAGTTCTGGTTGGTAGGACAAGTCTTAACTGTAAGAGCATATCTTTAATTGACTTCTGAGTTGATCACTGAGCCAGAATTAAGTTTGTACTTAAATGTCAAGAAGCAATGTAAGTGGCATAGATGCATTTCATGAACTAGGATCTACATAGATATAGAAGTATAAAGGCTACATATGATGTGATATATAATGTTATGGCGGGGCTAGTTCGCTTTTAACATAGAATGATGTGTCCCAGGGCCCAGTGCCCATGAGAAAGCCCTCGAGGTTGATCTAACGTCACTCTAAGATCCTGGAATCTGGCCTCATTCTGCTGCCATAACTATAGTATATACACAAAGGATAACAAAGTGTGTTTCGAAGTTTAGATGACAACGGTGAAAACAATCGTCATTATAAACACTAGAAACAAAGTCTCACTTTGTTGCCAAACAAATACTTCGACCCATTATACGATAATGGTGTGAATGTCAAAATTAGGAAGACATTAGCGATTTGCAAAAGACATAATGATCTGGTAAAACAGAACATAGACATGACGTTTCCCATGAGCATGCATGATCTATAAACGCATGTGGTATATGGTTTATATGAGTAAAATGCGAGCTGAATTATTTGTACTCTAGTGCAAGTGGGAGACTGAAGGAGATATGCCCTAGAGGCAAATAATAAATAGGTTTTTATTGTCATATCTCAATTAGTTTATAATAGTTTCATATTGTGCTATAACTATGCCAAGTAGAAACATTGGGATATGTGTGGTATGAAACAACAAAGTCCCTAGTAGCCTCTATTCATACTAGTTCGTTGGTCACGAAGATGATCTGGGTTTCAAGATCATGGGCGTTTATGCCGACTGACAACAGGATCATATCATTGGAGAATGATGTGATTGGACATTCCTCGAAGGATTGCAACACGATCAAGTCATATAGTTCATTGTTGCAATAGCTATACCTAGACTCCTTCTCCTTAGACCGTGAGCTCATATTACTCACTGTTTCCCGAGGCTGCTTTGACTGCATCAAGCGCCACTTGGTAATACAATGGTTATAAAGGTGTACGTTGGGTATTTCGAAGGAACAGTTGATGACATGTGACTGCAAGACCGGGATTTGTTCACCCACATGACGAGTAAAGATACATACGGCCGGCTTGGTGAGATTACATCCATAAATGTTGCAACATGTGACTAGGTCACGGGGATGTAATATCATGGAAACAAGAAAACATAACTTGTTGTGAACGAGATTGAACAAGGTATGGGATACCAATGATCGGATCTCGGACAAGTTGTATCGAGAAACAAAAGGAAGAGGATGCTACATTTAGACGGTTCAAACAACATTGTCATCAGGAATGCATAGGGGTCACATGGACATCCCTGGTCCCTCTGTTGATATTGATACAGATCATGTCTAGAGCATTCCCGAGCCGTGAGAGGATACACTTAAGGGTACGATGAGAGCGATCATTCGTAAGACGGAATCATAATAGAGAAAGAGAGAAAGCCGGAATCGTTCCGCAGAGAGATCTAAAGTTGTTCGGAGAAAGAATAAAGGACCGGAATTATTCCGGGAAAGATCCGAAGTCGTTCGGAGGAAATCGAAAGGGAACCGAAAGGTGTTTCGGGTCAAGACGGATTTTGTAATATGTATTTACATATTAATTAATGTAATTAATATTAAATATAATATTAAAATCTAATTTGAAGGGGTATTCCACTAATGGGCCAAACTTCCTAGGGGAAAAGGGCCCATGAGGGAAAACCGGAGGAAAGAAGGGCCAAGGCCCAGGCGCCTTGAGGGGCCCCACCCGGCCAGCCTAGGGCTATGCGCGGGGTAGGGCCCACCCCTGGCCCGTGGCCCATGAAGGCCCATGCGCCTCCCCCCTCTCTCCCTTGTTTAGTCCCACATGGGAAACCCAAAGGGGAGGGCACACCCCCTCCCCCTATATAAAGGGGTGTCCATGGGTGGGATTCAACACACAACTTGAGAAGTCCTTTGGTTGACTTTCTCCCTCCCTCTCTCTATACCTTGTGACCATGGCCCCAAGTCTAGGATGTGCGATCAAGGAACACCTGCAGTACGCCGTAGCGCTGCAGGGATTCCTAGCCGGATATCAACTTCCGCACTCCCGACGGGATCGGGGAGATGGAGGTCTCATCGTGTACCGGATGTGTATGAAGACACGAGACACAATATTTGGGGCGCTTAAATTTCGTAAGCCGGAATATTGCACGATGAAGATGAAGAAGGAGCAAGGGGTGACCTGCGAGGAGCTTCGCGACCTTGAGGTCTGCTATGAGTATGACTACTTCAACCACGTTCCCCGTGGAATGTTAACCGCGTATGATCTAAAAGGGTATGTATTTTCTACGTATTGGCCGTTACCGCATTACTACATAGATAGATCCTAGACAAGTTTTGGGCTTCCAACGTAGGAAATTTTTTGTTTTCTGCACCGATCCCCAACAGCGACACCACTACTAGATTCGCCTTGATGCCCTCCAACGAACACGCCCCTCTGTTTTGTCCCGCGAGCCCCCGATCAACGGATCGATCATCCACCTGGGAGGATCAAGCTCGGGTGACGTCAGCATGACATCCTTCTAATGTCATCATGTCATTTTAAGTATTATTTTTAGTTTCTAGAAATAACGTGACCATGACCCCATAGGTCAGTGGTTGGGGTAGATTGGGTTGTGGTGTAGAAAGTTTTAAAGTGAGGTTGACGTCAGCAGTGATGCAGTAATTCATTTAGATATTTTATTTTAATAAATCCATAAAATGAATTAAACTCATTAATTCAATATCTTTTATTTTATACCTCAAAAAATATATATTATATATCAAAATGTTTAGAAAAATAAATTCTATAATCTAAACCTATTATCATATTTTATTTTCCAACTTAAATAAAATAATAATTATTATTAGTACATAACTTATTAGGAATAAATCTTAAATAAATATGTTATATTATTTAAAATTCATAAAAATAAGTATAATATATCCAAATTCTTAGAAAAACAAATTATACATTTATAAACTTATTTTGTACATTTTTTTGATACTTAACTAAATATTTACTATTTATCTAGTATTTATAAAGTAATTAAACTTATAAAAGTCATATCTTATTATTTAAAAATCATCAAAAATAATTATAATATACCAAAATGATCACAAAAATAATATCTACATGTTAAATATATAATAATACACCTTTGAAATAATAAAGGTTTAGTACTCCAATAAACTTGAATTAAACTTATTTCCTTAATGGATAATCCATCAAAAAGATATATAAAATTGTTAATGCTTCTAATATTATCCATTAAAGGTCCAATAATAGTGTTAATCTAATAATGCTACTATGAAGCCAAAATAGTTTAAAGAAGCTTAAATACAATATTTGTTAAACTCTTATCCACAAATAAGTGTGTATTATTTTTCGAAGGGATTTCTTTTCAAATATAAAATCCTTAAGAATAATATTTTGACTTATTAAAACCTTTTACTATTATTTCATTCAGAAGTTAATAAGTTTATTAAAAATTCCAAGGCTAATTCATAAGTAGTTAAGTAAGGTTGTTTCCATATCATGAATTATCACCACTTATTTGTAAGTAAATAAATGATTCTATTCAACTATAATATTAAAAAAACATAACTCAAATAGAAATGCGACCACTCTTAATTAACCTTAAGAAAACACCAATTCCATAAAGACAATGCTACTTGTATTCTACCTTTTGGAATCATTAAGAAGTGAACCACCTGTAAAAAGATGCTTTATTCAGAATGTATAAGTCTCCACTTACTAGGGGAATAGCTATTCAAAGAATGCTAATTATTTTCTTATTTGATACTCATAACTAGGAATAAGATCTTAAAATATTAGCTTTAAGTTTAACTGCCTTTACTTTGTAAAAGTAATATTTTCCTCAAAAATTATTCTTTTAAGAAACATTAAAGAAATCCTTAAGCATTTCAATAAGAACTTTAATTCTTTAATAATCTTCCTTAAGAAATCTTTCCGATACCATGCTCAATTGAGTGATTTACTATTGTATGCTACTTATTGTACTTGCATGTTATTTCACACACACCCACAAGCCTTAATAAGAAGCACAAGTGTCAAAATAGTATAAAAGTACAACACATTTCTAAGAATTCATCACCAGTTTCCAAACCCTAGATCAGATACGATTATCCCGGGAATTCGCGTTTATCAAATTGCATTACATTACTTATACATAATTGCATCTTGCTTCTTTAAACATTCGTCCTTACCGAACCAATGATGCTATTTACAACTTTTGGATCTTCTATTGTCTTGAAGACCGTGAGTGCATAATCTTGCAATCACAAAAGGCAAGTTCACACTTTCTCATGTCCTTTGATTATTTTCTATACTTGTAACTCAACTGTTGTCATCACCTGCATTTCAAAAAGGTCAAAAATGCTATTTTCATAATTAACTGGAAGTATCGGTTACTGATCCAGGGTGATCAGCTAATCTATTATAACTGGCAATGGAAACGCCATTGTACAAGAATGTATCATATAGGACTTAACAACCAATGTCGTCAGTGATTCTAGCACTGTATATTACGTGTTAACCATGAGATCCGGAATGGGACGGAGAAGTCAGCTGGATCTTCTTCCTTTCGCATGGACGGATGACCTGATCATGAGGCTGGGGATTTCTCGTGGAGAAACCTAGCACATGGGTGGAACCCCTTAGTTTCCCATAATTTTGGTGTCTAGATTATCTTGAGAGGCTGTTAGTGGTTTAGCTGGTCCTTTAAGGGAGCTTGTCAGGGCATAACCGTCGCATAGAGTCTTCAGGTGTCTACTAGGGTTATAGCCGGTCCTATAAGGGGCTTGATAGAGGTGGGGCATGTCCTGGAGGATCATGTCTTCATGCGTGGTCGCCAAGAGGGGCAGTGATTGACTTGGATCATCTATTGGGCCCTACATCAAGGAATTGTGGACGGGAATAAGCTGTCCGATTGTGCAACAAGGAGTTGGTCTCTCATGGGTAAAGCAACGCACCTCTGCAGAGTGTATGAACTGTGACATGTTACTCCCTGTTCCGGGAAGGAGCTACGAACGCGGCAGGAAAGGAACCCCACAAAGGTTCTGGTCAACCTGTGAAGGCTGTCAGACATAGTTTTCAGAATAAAAGCAATCTTTGAAGAATTTTTTACGAAAACCTGCATTGCCTACGACCTTTGGCCTGTGGCTCTAGAGATAGTGCATTATACACTCCTTTTTAGTGAACTTGCTGAGTACGCTCGTACTCAATCGTACTTTCTTAATCCTTGCTAGGTTCTAAGCTGTTGAAGACGACGTAAACATCAATTTCCTGCTCAAGAAACCATCATCGGCAGCTCAAGTTCTTCAATAAAGTCAATGAAGTCAACATATACATCAACCGAAGTGTAGACAAAGTTCTTAAGTAGATAGGAGTAGATTCTCTAGCCCTAAAACCTACTTCTGTAGAGCATTGCAATAGCAGCAACGGCAAGCCAAATAGTTTAGATACTAGTCTTAGTTACTAGATAGTTCTGACTTATTATTTTTGGTTTTTTTTTGTAAGAAGTTTCTTTCTCTCTCTTTAACTTAGAGTGTTCTATGGATCTTTTGTAAAGAGTCGAGTTGTAATCTATAGTTATGTCTTAGACCTGCTGTGTTTCTGTTATACCACTGTAACGGATATAATACTAGTGAACAGTATTTCATTGGTGTTATGTCAACGACTATAATGTACTACATCATACCGTGGTATGTTGGGTCACCGCAGCGACTTCAACGCAGCGGTAGGACCTTGCCGGCGGCGGTGGATCGGTCCAGCAGCGGGACCAGCTCCGGCGGCGTCAACTCGTCGAGGCCTACCGCTGCGGCGCTTGGCTAGAGCAGCGTGCGAGGCCGTCTAGGAGCAGTGACGCCAGCGCAGGGGTAGTTGGGCCTGGGTGATAGCTATCATTTTACTTTTATATATGGGAGTCTAACTCTCAGCTAACTGAGAAATATGCTAATTCTCAGCTAGCTGACGTCAGCGGTGTGCTTTTATACTGCGCGCGTTGCTTCACTAGTGCTGTGAACTAACGTGTGCTTGTATGTACGGTCCTGTTTTCAACATTTGCTTTTTTATTGGGCCAGGTTGTTTTTGTAGGCTTAGCAATTTTTGCATCCTGAAGCTAACTTGTTGCTATCCCAGGACTCACATGCGATACTCGCTAGCAGCCTGTAGTTTATATTTATGTTTTCTGTTAATTTCGTACTGGTTTTTCCATAGCCTATGGGCGTTTTATTATCGGAATTGCTAATTGCTAATTGACTGTTTGGACATATATAGTCTAGTTTCATAGTTTGTTTTTGCTATGATAACACCTAAGAAACTAGTAGTACTCCATCTAATCCATATTACTTGCCGCAGAAATAGATATATCTAGACATATTTTGGTGCTAAACAAAGACCAGTTGCGATTTTTGATTGCAACTCAAATAAGATTTGAGTCCGATTGAGAAACATGTACCAGCTGCGAGTCCAATTACAACACATGCCTCTATAAAAAAATAAGCCAGTTGCGATTCCGACTGCAACTGATATAAAACATGGACCAGTTGCGATTCGGAATGCAACTGGTACCTCAAGTCCGATTGCGAAACATGTACGAGTTGCGAGTCCAATTGCAACGCATACCTTTATGGAAAAAGACAAGTCAGTTGTGATTCCGATTACAACTCATATGTACAGAACATGGACTAGTTCCGAGTCCGATTACAACTTATATATATGAAACTTGGACAAGATGCAACTCCGATTGCAACTCGGAATAAGTTGCGAGTTTAATTGCAACTCAAGTCAATTCCGAGTCTGATTGCGAAACATGTATCAGTTGGTAGTCCAATTGCAACTCATGCCTCTTTGGAAAAAAGAGAAGCCAGTTATAATTCCGTTGCAACTCATATGAAAATATGGACCAGTTGCGTTTCTGATTAAAACTAATACCTCTATAAAAAAGACAAGGAAGTTTCAAGCCTGATTGCAACTTATATGTATAAAACTTGGACAACATGCAAGTCCGATTGAAACTCAAATACATTTCAAGTCCGATTGCAACTCATTCCAAGTCCGATTGTGATACATGGACCAGTTGCGAGTTCGATCGCAACTCAAGTCAATCCCGAGTCCGATTTTGCGAGTGCAATTGCAACTCATGTCTCTAAGGAAAAAAGAGAAGCCAGTTGCGATTCTGACTACAACTCATATGAAACATTGACCAGTTGTGATTCCGACTGCAACTGATACCTCTATGAAAAAAGACAAGTCTGCTGCGAGTCTGATTGCAACTTATATGTACAAACTTGGACTAGTTTCGAGTCCAATTGCAATTTATATATAAAGAAACTTAGACAAGATGCAAGTCCAATAGCAACTCAATTAAGTTCCAAGTCCGATTGTGATACATGGACCAGTTGCTAGTCCGATCACAACTCAAATCAATTCCGAGTCCGATTTTGCGAATGCAATTGCAACTCATGCCTCTATGAAAAAGAAGAAGCCAGTTGCGATTCTAACTGTAACTGATACCTCTATGAAAAATTATAATTTAGTTGCGAGTCCGATTGCAACTTATATGTACAAAATTTGGACTAGTTTTGAGTCCGATTGCAACATATATGTAAAGAAACTTGGACAAGATGCAAGTCCAATTGCAACTCAATTAAGTTCCAAGTCCGATTGTGATACATGGACCAGTTTCTAGTCCGATCGCAACTCAAGTCAATTCTGAGTACGTTTTTGCGAGTGCAATTGCAACTCATGCCTCTATGGAAAATAGAGAAGCCAGTTGCGATTCCGACTGCAACGCATATGAAATATCGACCAGTTGCGATTCCGACTGCAGCTGATACATTTATGGAAAAAGACAAATCAGTTGCGAGTCCGATTGCAACTCATATGTATAAAACTTAGACTATTTTTGAATCTGATTGCAACTTATATGTAAAGAAACTTGGACAAGATGCAAGTCCGATTGTAACTCAATTCCAATTGCGAAACATTTGCGAATCCAATTGCAACTCATGACTCTATGGAACAAAGAGAAGCCAATTATGATTCCGACTACAACTCATACGAGACATCGAACTGTTGCGATTCCGACTGCAACTGATATCTCTATGAAAAAATAAAAGTCAGTTGGGATTCCAATTGCAACTTATATGTACAAAACTTGGACTAGTTTCAAGTCCGATTGCAACTTATATAAAAAAAACTTGGACAAGATGCAAGTCCGATTACAACTCAATTCCAATTGTGAAATATTTGCGAGTCCAATTGCAACTCATGCCTCTATGGAAAAAAGAGAAGCCAGTTGCGATTCCGACTACAACTCATATAAAAACATTCGGCCAGTTGCGATTCTGACTGCAACTGGTACCTCTATGAAAAAAGACAAGTCAGTTGCGAGTGCGATTACAACTCATATATACAAAATTTGGACTAGTTTCTAGTCTGATTGCAACTTATATGTAAAAAACTTGGACAAGATGCAAATCCGATTGCAACTCAATTAAGTTCCAAATCCGATTGTGATACATGGACCAGTTGCGAGTCTGATCGCAACTCAAGTCAATTACGTGTTCGATTGCAAAACAAGTACTAGTTGCAAGTCCAATTGCGAGTCGATATTGATTCTGACTGTAACTGATAAAGACAAGTTACTCCAAAATCCAACTCATACCTATACCTCTATAAATAAAACAACTCAATACCAATATCGACTATAACTCATATGAAAAATGAACCAGTTTAAAAAGACTAATTGTAACTCATATCTATAAAGTAAAATCGGATCAATTATAAAATTTTGATTTAATATATATAAAACATGGACCAGTTGCGAGTTCAATGGCAAGTCTACTTGAAAAAAGTTGGAACAAATCGTAGAAAAAAAGAGATGAAAATTAATGGACCAGGAGATGAGTATGCAAACATAGAAAAATGTTATTTTTAAAATATTCAAATGAAGACAAACGTGAGAATTTACTGCTTGGAAACTTCCTTACATTTAATAAAAAAGAAAAATAACAAATCAATGCCTACATGAAAAACCATTTTATATGACTATCCATGAATAAAAAGAATAAAACAGGCATCCAAAAGAAAAAACGAAACAAAAGGCAACATTCAGCCGAACAAAAGCAACGACGTTCTCTGAAAAAAAAATACAGATAACAAACAAGCCAACGTACATGGGCTGGATTTGAAGCAACAATAGAGGAAAGCATGAGGCGTCAACACAATGAAAAAAAAACTACACGGCCCAATATAAGGAACCAGAAACCACAACGGGCCTAACACAAGGCTAAAACCAGCGTGCACGGATCTTGGTGCGCTCACGCGATCGAACGCTGTTAGACTTGACTGCGCTGTAAGTTAGTTCTCAGCTAGCTGAGAATTAGCAATTCCGAAGAATTATAGATGTGTTCGATTCGAGGCGGATCTGAGAACAAAATCCAGGTTGATGTACTAATCGATTCCGGACAACACTTTTTTTCCTAGATTGGAATCCGCCTCCACGGTGTAGACAAATTGTAGCTAGTCTGATTATTGCCGGTACAAGTGAAAAAGCCAATGATACTGATTCGTTTTTCTATGTTCCACGGTACACGCGCTACAAATTGTAGGTGTAGCGCTTGTTCATCTTAGCACGGCCAGACGCATGCAACGATTTTCTTTCTCTCAAAATCCCTCTCCCTCCCCTCCTTGAGAGTCCACCTTCAGCAGCTGGGCCGCCCCGCCGTCCTCTCCGCTGGAATAGCCGGTTGGAGATGGATATGGGGTGACGCCGGAGATAGATGTAGGAGTAGATCGTGTAGGTGTTGGCTGTATGCCGTAGTTTGGCCACATGTCGGGGGTTGGTGGCAAGATCTTTTGGCCGGGATCTCGTACTAGCGGGTGCTGCTGCTGCTCTTCATGGTTCTCCGATGGTTGGAGGCGAAGGTGAGGGGTGAGGTGGCCACTGGCGACTCCACAAATAAAGGCCTTCGTAGGAGTCAAGATCTGCACTAGAGGCTTCAAGCTGTGGAGGCCTTCCTGGCCGGCCGAGGAAGGGGGGGGAGTGGCGAAGTGGTGAGCTGCAAGGCACTGTTGTTTCTTTCTTGGTCGGACGTGGCGGCGGGAGGGAGAGAAGCGGCGGCGGCCTGGCTCAGGTTTCTGGTGCCTGGTCTTGTTGTTGTTCTTGCGTTCGGGAGGATAGCGCTCAAGAGCGGAGCTTCTTGCTCGAAGCTCACCATGGTGGTGAAGGGAGGCAGAAGTTTCCTCCCCTTGATTGTTGTCGTCTTGATATGTGCCTGCACTCGCTTGGTATGGCGGTGCAGCGACGAGCGGATCACACGGACGCCGGGGTGGCCTCTCTGATCTTTGGCCGAAAGGGCATCCCATCTTCCTTCTCCACGGTTGGACTCTTCTACCCTACACCGGAGCTCGCCATGTCATCGTCGACATGTGGTTCGTCCCTAGAGACTTCGAGATGGCCGGTTGCAGCGGTTCTTCGCGGGCAGCGAGCGTGCGAACATCTTCTCCTCCGTCCTCGGCGTGTTCGCCTTGAGGACGCCGGCGAGCTGTGGTGGTGGCACCCAAGCACCCGATTGATTTTTTTATTTTAGTGTTAGGGTGTTTTTTGTAAATTGCAAAGCCCTTATCCTCAAATTCAGGTTCTTAGTGCGAGTGTTGCTAGGGTCTTCTGCGCAAATTTATACCCGCCACGTGTGGTGTTAATATAGCACCATCAAGGTCCTTCGTGACCCCTTCCCTGTTCAAAAAAAAATCTTAGCACGGCCATTTTTGTGTGTGCACTTTTGCTTCGGTGTCCTCCTCTTCTTCAAACTTTGATAAAACGAAACTCGTGAACGGGCGGGATCACATGATACTGATTCGTTTCGAAGACCATACGAACGACCCTAAGACCTTATTGTCCGCTTTGACGTAAACACATCATATACATGTTCTCACGTGACGGTGGGAGGCAGAAAGTCTGGAGGTATAGAGTATCAACAGCAAAATTTCAAAACACGGCATGCATAGACGTGGATCCTGGTAAGGGAAGGTGGGATCGATCGGTGGGGACGTGGAGTATACCTAGCTCGAATGAGTATACCTATACGAAGTTAGAGCATCTCTAGCTCATTCCCTTTCCATGGCAACATCCTTTTATTTGCTCCTCTAACCGCCAAAGGCGGCTCTAACCGAAGCTGCAAAAACTGTTAGAGGAGAAAATATGGGTTACCGGCTCCTATAATCCCCCTCTCTCCCAAATTTGCTCGGCCACCAACTCGACTCCTAAATTTTCTCCTCCCGCCTTGCCGCCGACCCCTCCCGCCCAAAACCGCCGGAAGTCATCGTCTGCGTCGGGGTTCTCCCCTCCCCCGGCCGAAATGTCACCGGAGCTTGGTTCCACAGCCCCGCCGGACTTTTCGCCGATGCGACGCTTCTGAAATCGACCCCCGCGATGGCTCTGATGCCACATAAACGGTTGGGAACCACCGGTGTGGCGCGGTCGACGGTAGCGGCCGCCAAGACGACCTCCAAGGCCACAGAGACGGCGGGGAAGTTGGGTCGGCCGCCCCTTGCACCGGTGCTGAGCGGGTCGCGGTCGCGGAAGCTGACGAAGGCCATGATAGCCCGTTAGCAAGGAGCGAATGAGAAGAAGAAGGGGAAGGCTGTTGCGGCCTCCACACCCAAGCCGGCGACCACGGCGACGAAGGGCAAGCCCAAGCCGACCTCCAAGGCCACGCCGTCGTCCTCTTCCCCGGCCACCATCACACCTCAACGAGGTGCCCGCGAGGTGATCGATGAAATACCCGGGCCGACTCCGAGTGCCACCGAGGTGAGCATCACCGAGTTCATGTCCCAACTTGATCATTCTCAACACCAAGGCCTCGACGACCTCAACTTTAGCGGCGACGATGAGGTGGGCGACGGGGATGCCACCGAGGAGGCCGAAGAAGGGTTAACCAAGGTGGGCAAGAAGAAGAGCAAGGACAAGAACATGGCCAAGGCCTCGTGCAAGATATCCACTAACTATAGCAAGGAAGAAGATGTTGCTTTGATGTGGCGCCCCGCAAAAACCACTACTAGAAAATCGCGTTGTTTTTGTGCATTGCATCATCATGACCGCATGCTCATGTCATCATGCCACATTCCATTTGAGCATCGTCATCATCATGCATGGGTTTTGTCTAAACTATTTTCGAAACGGCTATTTTGTTTTCTAAATATTCCCGTCTTTATTCAAATTAAAACCCGGGTCTCCGGAATATTTTGTTTCGTCTACCAACAGTTTTCAAAGGCCCCGTTTTAAATAATAAAACTTTTATTTTATTTTTGGGAGGCAGCCAGCCAGGCCCGAAAGCCCAGCCGGCCACCTCCAGATAAAAACCCTACCTACCCCAGAACACCCAAAACCTATGCTACCAAATAACCTACCCAGCCTATCTACCCATCCCCAGCCACCTCACCCCAGCCAATCACCGGTCGCCACCTCACCCTGGCCCAATCCTCCCTCCAACCCCTGTGCGCCACCTCAGCCGCTGGATAGACGCGCCACCACTCCTACCTGCGGCCTGCCGCCAGCCTGGGCCCCCCACCGACGGTTTCCCACTCGCGCGCGCGCCCCCATGCAACCGCATGCAGCCCCACTTCCCTGGTCCGCCGACCCGACCACCTCGATTCCCACCCCATGCGCCGACGCACCCCGCCACGCGGACCCCGCTAGCCTCGCTCCCTACTTCCTCTCTCTCTTCCCCGGCCCCCGCGCCTGGCCCCACCACTATGCACCCGCCTCCTCGCCTCGGGCCTATCGCCCGACGCGGTCTTCCCCCGCGACCGCCTCGGCCTACCTCGCCGCCTGCAACCTTCCCCTCGCCCGCAAGCTCCGTCGGCCTCCTCGTCACCCCTCTCGCCGGCCTCTTCCTCGCCACCGTCGGCCGCCGTCCGCCTCCCCGCGCCTGTCGCCTCCCTCGTTTCTCCTTTCCTGCCTCCCCGCGGCACCGAGCTCCTCGGGCCTGTCGCGCCGTCTACCTCGACCGGCCGCCTCCTGTGTCTGCACCGGCCGCCGTCCCCGTCGTTGGCCACCTTCCCCCATCCTCCGCCTCCCGCCTGGGCAAGCCCCGCCGCCCAGGATCTCCGCATCGCGCCTTCCCCGTCGAACCGCCGCTGCAACCTCCGCCCCGCCGCCGACGGCTCCGCGCCTCCCCGCTGGCTCCGAGCATCGCCCGGCTATGGACCCCGCCCCTCTTCCGGGTCGCCGTCGGCCACCTCTGCAGCGTCGCCCGTGGCCTCCTCTGTTCCCGATCGGCAGCACCGCCGCCGCCGTCACGCGTCGTCGTCCGACTCGTTCCGCGCCATTTTTCCCGCAGCTCCGACATCTGGCCATCACGGAGCGGCTCCGTCCTTGCGTGCGTCCCTGCAGCGCCGCCTCGGTCGACGTGGTCCTCACACCTGCCTCCATGTACCCGTCCCAGATGTGCTGCCGCCTCCTCTGTGCAGGCCCAAGTCATGTCTCTTCGCCTCCGGGGTAATCTGTCCCCACAAGAACATCTTCGACCGTGTCCGGGGCAGCAAGATCGACCGATAGATGTTGGCCGGGTAGCCACCAAGACCTAGAACATCGCCGACCTATCGAACCCCGTACCGCTCCGAGCGTCAAGATCTCCATCGGGGCCGCAAGACCTCCTTCCGAACCCGTGGATCGACATGAGCTGCTTCATGGATGCCGAGACCCCGACCGGACGATGCCCGGAACGCCGAGGAACCGCGGTACCCGAAGACGCATGGACGCGAAACCAAGTACATCATCGACAACTGAAGCCGGAACGCCAAGATCTTCTCCTCGACAATGGATCCAATGACTGAGACCGACACGAGATCTCCTTCCCGGAACATCAAGACCGTCCGGCGCCAAACCCAGGACCGACACCGCCACCCGAGAACTCCGACAAGGACACCAAGTTCGTCGAGAACCCGGACACCAAGATCGCCGACCCGGATACGACAAGTACTTCACCCGGACGCCAAGACCGACCCGATGCGCGGACCCGACAAGATCTTCGCGATGACAAGATCGACACCGACCAGGGCGAATCCGATGCGCCCGACGCCGAACCAAGTCCTTCTTCGCGGAACGCCAAGATCTACTCCGTTATCCGAGAACGATCCCGTCGAGACCGAACCCCAGATCCGGACCCTGAGACCCGACCCCGAACCCCTCGGAGCACAAGTTCGCTGAACCCTAATGTGATTCCCTGTCCGAGACCCCCATTATTTTTATAATATGACATTATCGACTGTCACATATTAAATTGTTCATCTCGCATGCATACCATGATCATGCCGGATCTTCTGTCGTGGTATTAAATATTGCATCCGGTGTTTCTTCTAGTGTTTGCTTCTTCGCGGATTAGGCCGATGAGTGGATGCGAGTACCGACAAGTTCTCCGGATATGAACATTCAGCAGTGTTTCCCAGGCGAGCATTTCTTCCCCTTCTACCTATTTTGTATTTATAGTCTTTATTTCCTCCTGTTGATCTATTGTTATCCGTGTCGCGATGCTTTAGTTTCCGTGCACCAGTTATATCCCGTGCAGCCTCTATATTGCCATGGACAACTCATAATACCTGTTGTTTGGTAGATAGCTGGCCTTGCGAGTCGTAGTTGCTTGCTCAGGTGCGATCTCGTGTTGTCGAGCACCACAGTTGTTGGAATGCTGGCAGATGTTTATGGTGGAGATGTTTATTGGTGGAGATGATCATGACTTTAAATACAACTATTAAAATGCTAGATATAACTAATGCAGAGGCATCGGTGGGCAATAGATGTTATTTGGTTCTTCCACGCTCACTTGTGTCCCGTAGGACCCCGAGTACTTGATACCTGTTCCTTGATTTTTCGCACTATCCACATCCGGGAGGCCGTGGACCCCCCTGAGCCAGAGCTTGATTCATTCTTATTTCTTGGGGCCACAAAGTAGTTTGCGGCTTTATTACTATCATGTACTTATGCCATGCTTTACTGCTTTATTTAAGATTGTGCGTGGAGCACCTGTACTGTTTAGGATCGTGACACGTTTTCGCTGTATCGGCAAGCCCAGTCACACTTTCGGGTTCCCAGTCGTTTACAGCCGTCCACACAAACCCTGGGTCCGTTCCGGAGCCGGCTAACTTCGTTGCGGGTAGCTTAGTGGGGTGGCCCCCTGAAATATTTCTGAATCCTGTGATCGCTTTGTCGTGAAAGCCTCGTTGGGTTTTGAGTTGGTTTTTCTGAGGTTGATCGAGTGTGTGTTGCTATTTGTGCACCCCTATAGGGTAAAACTTTCTAAAATCCGTGTCCGCGGTTATGGACGACTTGGAGCACAGTATCTCGATCATAGACAAGCATAACTAAAGTAGTGCTATAAACTTGACTTAATTTATGACTAGTAATCAGATTCAACTATAACGGAATGGATATTAAAAATGCCAACAGCTAGTGGTTCTGGGTTGGTTGTTATATATGCCTAGTATGTATTGCAACTCCAATGGAATGGGATAAAAGCGCCAACAACTGCTGGGTTTTGGGATTCCTCAGAATAATTATATCTGTCTAGTAAATGTTCCAACTACAACGGGATGGTGATTAAAACTGCCCACTACTTATGCTTCATGATGACTCATGCTATCTATATCTGATTAGTAATTGCTGCAACTATAACGGAATAAGTAAAATTGTCAACTGTGTGAGTTCCGTGGTCCGACTTCCTCGTTTGGTCTCGAGGGGGAAATACCAGGATGGGTTTGTTTGGTGTTAGCTTCAGGTTGGATCTGAATAGGTCTTTCTTATCCCTCTCTGATAACCGCCAGTTGTATCGAGTCTCTATAGGTTGTTTAGTGTTGCTGCGCTGCCGCTTCAGTCCACCATACCTATGTAGGAGAGAGCCACCGAATTCTAGCCTCGCCATGTACTGGCCTTAGTACTGACGCTCCTCTTTTTCCTTTGCCCTTTGTCGGCACCCCTTTTGTTTTAGCAGGTTTGAGATCGCCGTCGTTAGCAGGGTTACCCTTCCGGCTTGGCCTGGGCAGGGTTATGGACGCCATTGGTTATTCTTCAGGGCTCTTAGCCCCATTTGCATCTTGTCCGTAGTCGGACGCTCTATCGTTTTCAAGGTGATTTGGATCTTTGTATTGTATATCTGTATTCTTGACTCATGGAGTCGTGTTGTATATATATCTGTTCTGTGGGTCCCATCGAGGACTGTTGTGTAATGTTATTACTTCGTTTTCCACCAGCACGAAAGTGCCTGGTGGGCGTCCTTAAATCGTTTCTATGCGGGTTTGGCGGAAAGGGCTAAAACTTGCATAGGGCCGATTTGAGGGTGTTACATTTGTGCCCACGCTTGGATGAATATATCGCTTGATGCTTCGGTTGGCGTCGATCAATGAAAGGAGAAGTTTTGGGGAAGAATTGAGGAGTACTACCACAAGGTGGTAACCGTGCCATCCTACCGTACCCAAGCCTCACTTGGTCATCATTGGGGAACAGTTCTTGAGTGTTGCAACCGTTGGGCCGATGTCGTGGAGTATGTCACCAATGCACCACCGAGTGGAGTGCCAATCACCGAGTGGGGTCCTCTACAACAAGATGTGTACAAGCACCGCAACATGAGAGGTGGACACAAGGACTTTACTTTGCACCATTGCTACAAGGAGCTCCAAGGCAATGAGAAGTGGGTTCGGAGAAACTACGAGACCACGCCAAAGGGGGCTAGGATAAGCCAAAGGGAGGAGGCCGATGATGAAGAGGAAGACCTCAACAAGAGGCCAGAGGGTGTCAAGATAGCAAAAGAGAAGAAGAAGAAGAAGATGGGTGGTGTCAGCGCCTACAAGGAAGAGTTCAATGCCATCATCGACAAAGAAAGATTGCTCATGCGAGGATCTTGGCCCGAGAGCTAGGTGGTGGTGGTGGTGATGGTGATGGTAGCCGAGGTGCTCTTTGAGGTGGCCGAGATGGTGGAAGAGGTGGTCGAGATGGTGAAGGCCTCACTTTTGGATCTAACATGATCGATTTAATGTATTTTGGATAATATTTATGCATGTTTGTAATATGGATACTTGACATGTGGTGTGGAGATTTGAAAATTGTGATGAAATTTTTTTAATCCTCTAAGTTTTTGGGGATCGAATCCGGTGGCCGAAGTTTAGAGGAGCAAATATAGTCATCTACATTTTTAGGATCCTTTTTCTCCTCGAAAGGAAAGATGATGGATTAGAGATGCAAACGTGACACATGTTGTCCCTCATAAACAAGCATGAATATTTAGGTCTGATATAAGATGACATATTATGCACTAAGATCAGCTGTGCATTTTTTGTTTCGTTTTAGATCAACATGCATTTATTATTTCACTTTTATCCATTTTTTTTCAAAATGATTGTTAACTGGTTGCTTCCCGTCTGACAGGCGTTTGATCTTGCAAGTGAAGGTGAAGCACTAGAGAAACATGAAGCCACCAACATGGCATGTGTATTTGTCTTTTATTCCCTAGCCTCCATGGTTCAACACGGAAATTATTTTAATCTGAATGGATCATGCACTCAATGGGGCCATGATTCTTCCTCTGACCAAATTTAGAAAATAGTTACTCACCTCACGAGGCGGCAGGCCTCAAGAATTACATGAAGTGACCTCGTATTCAAAGACGAAGGGAATGGAGTAGCATAGATGCCTTATCTTAGTTTTTCGTTCTGTGAGAGCGAATTCGAATTGTACAGACGAGTTAACACTGCAAGAATCGGTGATTCGATTATTGGATGAGCACACACACTGTTACGCCACGCCGACGATGTATGACATAGACAGAAGAGAAACAGCTCAACTCCATGGGTTCAGCTAGACGGCCGCCTCCATGAGATCGTTGACAAGCCGGCGCAAATCAGCGTGCGAGGACCCGCCATCCACCACGGCCACGTGAGCCTGGACGGCAAGCTCCCGCGCCCTGACCCTCGCCGCCTCCCCTGTCCCTCCTGGCTTCAAGAAGTTCTCCACGGCACGCGCCACCGCCTCCGCCGGCACCGTCACCCTCTCCTCGTACCTCGTGCTCCGTGCCCCACTCCACACCCTCTCGCCGATCTTCAGGACGTCCGTCACCAGCCTCTCCTCGATGAACTGGTCGAACACCAGGGGCCACGTCAGCATCGGCACGCCGGCCGCCGCTGCCTCCAGCAGCGAGCTCGACCCGCAGTGCGTCAGGAACGCCCCTACGGACGGATGAGCCAATATCGCTGTCTGTGGAGCCCACCCTCTGACGAGAATCCCCTTCTTCCCCCACCCCGCTGGTGGTGCCCAGCCGTCGGCCCTCAGCACCCACAAGAAGGGCTTGCCGGAAGCTTCCAGCCCGAGAGCCAGTTCCCGTAGCTGCTCGTCCGAGATGGAAGCGTAGGTTCCGAAGCATACGTACACCACGGAACATCTCGGCATCGAGTCCAGCCAAGTGATGCACGCCGTCGCCGGCCGGTGGTAGCGGCAGCGACACTGGCCCGACGAAGTAGGCGCGCTTCACGTTGCCTCGGCGCGCGTATAGCTCGCAGTACTGCTGCTCCATGCTCAAGAACGTGTTCACGACGAAGCCGAAGGACCTGCCTTCCGCCGCGTCGCACGGGCTGAACTGCTCCTCTTTCTGCTCGCACCTCATGAACTCCGGCAGCTCGGTCCTCGGGATCCGTATCTCCGGCTCTGGAAATCCAGGGACAATCACCTCATTGCCGTCTACTATGCCGCCGGCTCCGAGGTGGCGCATGGCGAGCGACGAGAAGGGACCAATGACGCTGAACGTAACGCACGGCACGCCGAGCTCGCCGGCGACCATGGCGTTCCAGAAGAAAAATATGTCGCTGACGATGGCATCGGGGGACCGTTCCCTGATGAGCGCCTCCTGCGCGGGCCGCGTCAGCGCCTCGTCGAGGGCCGCCTCGTCGATGCGCCACCCGTCGCCGGCCGCGGTGGTGAGGTTCTCGACGCCTGCCGGCAGGCCGTCCACGACCGGGAACGGGTAGGTGGCTATCTCGATGTTACTGCTCGCCGAGGCCTCGTGTCGCTCGAGTGCCGCCCGAACGACGGCGACGTTCGCCGGCGTGACGGCCATTGTGGCCTCGACGGTGTCAGGGCTGACATCGGCGAGGCGGACGGCGAGGTCGGTGAACGGAACGATATGGCTGCTGGCGAAGAAGGGGATGAGCAGGATCCGGAGCTTCTTGCCGTGCTCAGCAGAGGTCATTTTCTTTACAGTATAATACATCTGATACGATTTTGGGGCCTTTGTCTTTGGATCTGAAATACTGGAGTCGGCCGTCAACTGAAGATTGTGCTGGCTATGTGGTCGATGCCAAAGAGGCCAACTACAGTGGGTTGTGGATCTATATATAAACGGAATTGCTAATTCTCAGCTAGCTGAGAACTAACTTACAGCGCAGTCAAGTCTAACAGCGTTCGATCGCGTGAGCGCACCAAGATCCGTGCACGCTGGTTTTAGCCTTGTGTTAGGCCCGTTGTGGTTTCTGGTTCCTTATATTGGGCCGTGTAGTTTTTTTTTCATTGTGTTGACGCCTCATGCTTTCCTCTATTGTTGCTTCAAATCCAGCCCATGTACGTTGGCTTGTTTGTTATCTGTATTTTTTTTCAGAGAACGTCGTTGTTTTTGTTCGGCTGAATGTTGCCTTTTGTTTCGTTTTTTCTTTTGGATGCCTGTTTTATTCTTTTTATTCATGGATAGTCATATAAAATGGTTTTTCATGTAGGCATTGATTTGTTATTTTTCTTTTTTATTAAATGTAAGGAAGTTTCCAAGCAGTAAATTCTCACGTTTGTCTCCATTTGAATATTTTAAAAATAACATTTTTCTATGTTTGCATACTCATCTCCTGGTCCGTTAATTTTCATCTCTTTTTTTCTACGATTTGTTCCAACTTTTTTCAAGTAGACTTGTCATTGGACTCGCAACTGGTCCATGTTTTATATATATTAAATCAAAATTTTATAATTGATCCGATTTTACTTTATAGATATGAGTTACAATTAGTCTTTTTAAACTGGTTCATTTTTCATATGAGTTATAGTCGATATTGGTACTGAGTTGTTTTATTTATAGAGGTATAGGTATGAGTTGGATTTTGGAGTAACTTGTCTTTATCAGTTACAGTCAGAATCAATATCGACTCGCAATTGGACTTGCAACTAGTACTTGTTTTGCAATCGAACACGTAATTGACTTGAGTTGCGATCAGACTCGCAACTGGTCCATGTATCACAATCGGATTTGGAACTTAATTGAGTTGCAATCGGATTTGCATCTTGTCCAAGTTTTTTACATATAAGTTGCAATCGGATTAGAAACTAGTCCAAATTTTGTATATATGAGTTATAATCGCACTCGCAACTGACTTGTCTTTTTTCATAGAGGTACCAGTTGCAGTCAGAATCGCAACTGGCCGAATATTTTTATATGAGTTGTAGTCGGAATCGCAACTGGCTTCTCTTTTTTCCATAGAGGCATGAGTTGCAATTGGACTCGCAAATATTTCACAATTGGAATTGAGTTGCAATCGGACTTGCATCTTGTCCAAGTTTTTTTATATAAGTTGCAATCGGACTTGAAACTAGTCCAAGTTTTGTACATATAAGTTGCAATTGGAATCCCAACTGACTTTTATTTTTTCATAGAGATATTCAGTTGCAGTCGGAATCGCAACAGTTCGATGTCTCGTATGAGTTGTAGTCGGAATCATAATTGGCTTCTCTTTGTTCCATAGAGTCATGAGTTGCAATTGGACTCGCAAATGTTTCGCAATTGGAATTGAGTTACAATCGGACTTGCATCTTGTCCAAGTTTCTTTACATATAAGTTGCAATCAGATTCAAAAATAGTCTAAGTTTCATACATATGAGTTGCAATCGGACTCGCAACTGATTTGTCTTTTTCCATAAATGTATCAGTTGCAGTCGGAATCGTAACTGGTCGATATTTTATATGAGTTGCAGTCGGAATCGCAACTGGCTTCTCTATTTTCCATAGAGGCATGAGTTGCAATTGCACTCGCAAAAACGTACTCAGAATTGACTTGAGTTGCGATCGGACTAGAAACTGGTCCATGTATCACAATCGGACTTGGAACTTAATTGAGTTGCAATTGGACTTGCATCTTGTCCAAGTTTCTTTACATATATGTTGCAATCGGACTCAAAACTAGTCCAAATTTTGTACATATAAGTTGCAATCGGACTCGCAACTAAATTATAATTTTTCATAGAGGTATCAGTTACAGTTGGAATCGCAACTGGCTTCTTCTTTTTCATAGAGGCATGAGTTGCAATTGCATTCGCAAAATCGGACTCGGAATTGATTTGAGTTGTGATCGGACTAGCAACTGGTCCATGTATCACAATCGGACTTGGAACTTAATTGAGTTGCTATTGGACTTGCATCTTGTCTAAGTTTCTTTATATATAAGTTGCAATTGGACTCGAAACTAGTCCAAGTTTGTACATATGAGTTGTAATCAGACTCGCAGCAGACTTGTCTTTTTTCATAGAGGTATCAGTTGCAGTCGGAATCACAACTGGTCAATGTTTCATATGAGTTGTAGTCAGAATCGCAACTGGCTTCTCTTTTTTCCTTAGAGACATGAGTTGCAATTGCACTCGCAAAATCGGACTCGGGATTGACTTGAGTTGCGATCGAACTCGCAACTGGTCCATGTATCACAATCGGACTTGGAATGAGTTGCAATCGGACTCGAAATGTATTTGAGTTTCAATCGGACTTGCATGTTGTCCAAGTTTTATACATATAAGTTGCAATCAGGCTTGAAACTTCCTTGTCTTTTTTATAGAGGTATTAGTTTTAATCGGAAACGCAACTGGTCCATATTTTCATATGAGTTGCAACGGAATTATAACTGACTTCTCTTTTTTCCAAAGAGGCATGGTTGCAATTGGACTACCAACTGATACATGTTTCGCAATCAGACTCGGAATTGACTTGAGTTGCAATTAAACTCGCAACTTATTCCGAGTTGCAATCGGAGTTGCATCTTGTCCAAGTTTCATATATATAAGTTGTAATCGGACTCGGGACTAGTCCATGTTCTGTACATATGAGTTGTAATCGGAATCACAACTGACTTGTCTTTTTCCATAAAGGTATGCGTTGCAATTGGACTCGCAACTCGTACATGTTTCGCAATCGGACTTGAGGTATCAGTTGCATTCCGAATCGCAACTGGTCCATGTTTTATATCAGTTGCAGTCGGAATCGCAACTGGCTTGTTTTTTTATAGAGGCATGTGTTGTAATTGGACTCGCAGCTGGTACATGTTTCTCAATCGGACTCAAATCTTATTTGAGTTGCAATCAAAAATCGCAACTGGTCTTTGTTTAGCACCAAAATATGTCTAGATATATCTATTTCTGCGGCAAGTAATATGGATTAGATGGAGTACTACTAGTTTCTTAGGTGTTATCATAGCAAAAACAAACTATGAAACTAGACTATATATGTCCAAACAGTCAATTAGCAATTAGCAATTCCGATAATAAAACGCCCATAGGCTATGGAAAAACCAGTACGAAATTAACAGAAAACATAAATATAAACTACAGGCTGCTAGCGAGTATCGCATGTGAGTCCTGGGATAGCAACAAGTTAGCTTCAGGATGCAAAAATTGCTAAGCCTACAAAAACAACCTGGCCCAATAAAAAAGCAAATGTTGAAAACAGGACCGTACATACAAGCACACGTTAGTTCACAGCACTAGTGAAGCAACGCGCGCAGTATAAAAGCACACCGCTGACGTCAGCTAGCTGAGAATTAGCATATTTCTCAGTTAGCTGAGAGTTAGAGACTCCCTATTCATAAACACACTATCGTAGAAAATTGGTAATGGATATGGTTTGATTGAATAATTGGATTTGATATGTTTTGTGCTATTTCACTCAATTCCGTTTTGTAAAGTAAGTCTTTTGAAAAAAATCATATGCATAACTTCTTTTTAATAAAATCGGGAAGGGAAGGACCCCTACCTAGCCTTTTTATTAAAACATGGGAGCTAAGTAGCTCAAGTTACACATACAAGCGGTTATAGAGGATACATGGAGAAACCAAGGAAAAGAGAAAACGATAAGAAGACTACTGCAAGGAAAGGAATATGCATAATTTTCTTAGTTGGTATGCCAGGATGTAAGAAATCTAAAAAGATGTTTATCTTCATCTTAATCGTGTAGACCACAAGGTAGTATGTGTGATTGGTGTTTCTTTTTGTGTGGATCGTTAGTCCTTGAAACAATGTGTTTGAACAAATTGCAGATCCAGAACTGCTGAAGAAATGGAAGGTATATGATGTCCGTTGTATTACGAGTTGATGAGAGAAATATGTAGAGGAGATAGCAACGGTGATTTCATGTGTATAATTAATAGATTCTTATTCACATGAACACCATTTTCTTAGTCCATGCCATGTAGCTTAATTATCCAATACAGCGAGAGCTGTGATGGTATGACATGGCATGAACTGCGCAATCCTTAGTAGTTGAATAGTTTAAATATATTTTTACCAGTTTAAATTACTGGCATCCACTTACACAAATATCCACAGATTGTCTATAAGATCAGTCTAAATTTCTGTTTGTAATAAGAACTAATTAAAAAGTGAAGATGTAGTTGAATAATTTATGGGACATGAACAGATTCAGCTTCCACAAGCTTACAGATTATACAGCTAGGAGTGGTGACCGAAGTATAGAAATAGTGTTAGCGAGATGAATCAGTCTGCCACTACTCTGTTGTAGTTCTTCCGTTCCAGAGTCTTGCCGCTGACGGCCATAGCCCAATCTGCTTCAAACTGCCATCGACAGATAAATCTTTTTGTTAAGTGTCGGGTAGTAGAGCAGGAAGAGAGATTTATCTGCTGACTGAGTGAGTTCAGTACCGGATACGGTTTGATTATGAGCTAATGTAAAACCTTTTCAATCTTGGCTTAATAACAGAATACTTATTACAAAATCTCCAAAACTGAATGTTGGACCTAGGCCTCAACTTTTGAACCAATCATATTTCTGTGCTCTCCTCTTGCAGAGATGGTTGATAATTAACAAAAAAAACCTATAAAAACGCTGTCAAAAAAAGAAGCACCTATATCGATAGGGTTACAACATACATTTAGTAACCTTCAAAGTGCACGTATACCTTTGTTTTTGCGGCACTACCTTGCAAGATAGCACCATAAAGAATGTAATGAATACCTCAAGAATGAAAAATACAAATTTATCATCTGAAATAAATAGGAACAACCTCGAGTTTCCATGGGCAAATTCTGAGAGAAATGAAAGAAATCTCCTGATAAAAAATGTTGGGTTGTGTAAAGCTCACCTGATAAACCCGAACATAACATTTCCTTGCTTCCAAGGTGAACAATGCCTAGGTGCAAATATGGCAGATGCATATATCTCGTAAATAAAAAGACACAAGGACTCATCACCAACTAGATGCAGTGTTTTAGCTCTCACTGTTCTCTCAGGGATTACCTTCACATAAGCACATTGTCCCTAAAGTTATTTGTGAAACAGATCAGCTTTTCAGTAGCTTTAGCATGTATAAAAACCACAAATAATACAGGCACAGTGCTAATTGGACATCATTCAGCCATTAAACTATATCTAAAATTCACAATAGTTGATGTTAAACGCTTTGCACAATTTGTGTATCCATGGAGAACTTTCTCTTGTGCCAAAACACTTGCACTGTATCATTAGTGCTAGTTAATAAAGTGGATGTGCAAATGTAATCTGGCTGCAAATGTTAGTTAATCTGGCAAAATGTGAATTACTTCAAACTACAGTTGAAGGAGTTATCTCCGCCATTCACCTGATGACATTTCATCTGGGCTTCTAATAGATAAGTAAAACTGAACGATGTAAAAGAACATGAAGAGTGGAAAATAGTAATGATAATAGCTATAAGAGAAAACAAATAATTCATGCTTTTGTTCCACATATAAGCCATGCCTCTGTGAAAAATGCGACAAAATGAAGCAAGGCCTAGAAATAGTTAGTTTGAAAAAGGATGAAACCATTCAACATCATGAGGGATATTGTATCATAATGATCTCCTGGTCATAATGATAAATTTTAGATAGCTAACTCAATCAAAGTGATCAAATACAAAAGGGCTAGCTTAACCAACTGAATCACAAGACTATAAAAGAAGTAAATTCTAGAAATGAATAATCACCTCAAGGACATGGAATTAAACTATGTTTCTCTGCCTGGCTCCCGGGTTGCATCGACTAAAAAAGGATCATCTGGCCACTATCTACTGCTTACCTGCTTGATTCAGTTTTCTCAATTCAGTGGTCAGATACTTAAGAACACATGCAAATTGTCTTTGCCCTTCCACAGTATCCATTTGTTTTCTAATCGGCAAGGAACTATCAGGGCATCATGATCATAGGGAGCACGATGGATGCCTCCAACTTGATTCACGGATGAAACACCAACAGAGACAAGCTTACAGACAATCTCCCCTGAACCACCTAGTAAACCAAGTGTTATTGTTGGAGTCAATGAAATCGACGTCACGCCACTCGCTCAATGGTTGTTGTCTCCCCCATCAACAGGACGCATGAAGGGGACGAATGGCGTCTTAGGGCATGTTCCATGGAGAGCGCTTATCTAGGCGCTTAAGGGTGAAAAAAGGAGCAAAACAGGTTAAGTGTCCATGCAGAAGTCAATGGCCCCCAACGCTAATACATGAGCATGGACGCTTAGGCGAATTTTAAAAATGATGAAAGAAAAAGAAGCAGGCAGGAGATCGGCCTGTTGTGGAAAAAGCGAGGTGAGCGCCAGACGTGAACTTTAGCGTCAACGCAAGACCTTTTTGCAGGATTGAACAAGATTCACTAATAACTGTCGGGATATCAATCCTAGCGCCTGGCCGAAGCGTCCGAATTGTACCTGCCCTTATAGAATACAGTGATATCAAATGTTGTGTGAAATTTCAATGCAAAGTGCGTGAAATCTTAAGATGCACTTAATTGCAACACCATTTGGTTACCGTGTAACCGACAACAACCAATAAAATCCAATTGAAACATTCCTCAAGCATTAAGACAAACACGTTTTGGGAAAGAGACACCAACATAACGTGAAGCAAGAGAAGGGGAAATTAATCAAGAAAAACCATTGTAGACTGTAGCCATAGGTGACAGTCGATCCAGTTCATCGATAGAACAGATTTGGATAACTAAAAATACAAACTTCTAGTTACGGAGAGAGGTTCATATGCACTAATGGTTCCATCATATTTTTCCACATAAGAATGGGATTGTTCAATAGTAGTCTGGACATTCAATTTATGAAAGACGAAGCTAAAGCATGAGTGCTCGTTCAACATTAAATACAGCTGGATAAGTACCTTGTCTATTGTAGGAGCGCGCTGGGTAAAGGAATAATGTGAGAAAATGGATCATATTTGAGTGTATAGCTCTCCAATATATCGGCCATGAGAATATAGACATGGAGCCTGGAGGGATGGAAAGAGATTAAACGTGCCACAGACAAAATTTATCATTACTAGCACAATGCCCGCGCGATGCTGCGGAGGAACAAAAATGTTGACTTGGTGACTATATCTGTTGGGTTCGCAGCATAGAAAACAAAAAAATTCCTACGATGGAAACTATACGCCAAGATCTATCTACTAGATACAAGCAACGGGTGGATATACATCCATAGAGAACTTACCCTTGAAGACAACAAAACTTTGTTAACGAGTTGGAACTCGTAGATGATGTAGTCGTACATTTGCCGATCTCAAGATCGTGATGAAGTCCAACAGGTCCGGCTCCAGCACGTCCTTCAGATCCAGCTCCAGCAAGTTGATGGATCAATGCATGGCGTCCAGAAAAATGCTTGATGGCGGTGTTGATGTAGAGCTCGCTAGGAACCCCAAGAGGAAGGTATGATGAGCACAGCAGCAAGTTTCCCTCAGTTATGAAACCAAGGTTTAATCGAACCAGTAGGAGCAAGGAAACACCCCAAAGGTGTTACTAGCTGAGCTTTGGCAGGGCGCACTACCGGTTCTAGTAGCAACGTGGAGACCTGCACAACACAACCACAGAACTTTGTCCCCAACTTGCGATGAGGTTGTCAATCTCACCGTGTTTTGTGGAAAACAAAAGATTAAACGTATCGAATGGAAAGAAGTAATAGTTTGCAGAAAGTAAACACAAAGAAATAAACAGTTGTAGATTGTATGTAAAGAAAAAGGACCAGGATCCATAGTTCACTAGAGGTGGCTCTCTTTAAGATACATAACATGCTGGGTGAACAAATTACAACGGGGCAATTGACAAACACCGAGAAAGCAATACATGCATATACTAATCATCTTGACTCCTTTGAGACTTGATTGAGCATTACAACATTATACATAGACCGCCATCCAACTGCATCTATGACTAATAATCCACCTTCAGGTTATCATCCGAACCCTCTCCAGTATTAAGTTGCAAGCAACAGATTATTGCTTTACGAACTGCGTGTAAAGTAAACAATACGATTGTTCTATGAATAAAGGATTGCTGTTTTCTCCCTAGTAGCAACAACACATATAGTACCTTAGAGATTTCTGTCACTTTCCCAGATTACCAGAGGCATGAACCCACTATCGAGCATAAATACTAATTCTTGGAGTTGCTAGCATCTACTTGGCCAAGATAGCTACTAACAACGGAAAGCATGCAAGATCACAAATAACAAAGACATGATAGAATCAATAATCAATCTGAAATAGCATCTCAATATCCATCGGATCCCGCAAACACAACATGCAGAATTACAAATAGATGATCTTGATCATGAACGGAGCTCACAAGATCTAAACATGAAAGCACAAAGGAGGAGAACCAGCCATATAGCTACTACATGGATCCGTAGTCCAAGGATGAACTACTCACGTATCACACCGGAGGCTTGCATGGTGATGAAGAAGGCCTCCAAGGTGAATTCCCCTATCCGGTAGGGTGCCGGGAAGAGCTTCAGATCCCTCCCGATCTAGGGATGGAGATGACGGCGGCTACAGACTCTTTCGTGAATTTTTGATCGGGCACTTAGGGTTTACGTCCCGAGGGCATCTTATAGTCGGAAGGAGAGGCCAAGGGGGTGCCGGGAGCGGCCACACCACCCCCTGGCGTGGGCCAGGCCTGGCCGCGCGGCCAGGTGGTGTGGTGGCCCCTGGCCCCTCTCTGTCTCGTATTCTGGCACTTGATGACATCCGGAAAAATAGGCACTTTGGCTTTTGTCCCGTCCAATTCCGAGAATATTCATTTTCTGACTTTCCTGGAACCAAAAACAGCAGAAAACAGGCAGCTGGTACTATGGCTCTTGTTAATAGGGTAGTCCAAGAAATCATATGAAAAGTACTCCAAAGTGTTGACAAAACACAAGAAAGTGGATAAAACCAAGCATGGAACATCAAAAATTATAGATAAATTTGCAATGTATCAACATCCCCAAGCTTAACCCCTGCTCGTCCTCGAGTAGGTAAGTGATAAAAAGAAAGAATAATTTTTGAGGTGACATGCACCGTCAAAGACTTGATCAAGGTATTTGCAAAACATTCAAAGCTGGGATCATAGTACTTCAATCATAGCATGAAAGACAAAGTTCTAGCAATAAGACAAAGAAACTATGATGCAACATGAAAAGGCACAAACAAAAGATTCATGAATAACAATGCTTTGCAAGACGTTTGTTTGTTTCACATAAAGAAAACATTGCATGATAGTATTCAGCTTGTCCCTCATAGAGTAGCAAATATAAATGCATATGACACCTTCAAAGTTCATAAGAGTGACTAGATACAATAGTTTAAAACAATCAATAACAAGTTATGCATCAATCAACTAGTCTTGGGACAATACACATAGAACTAAGAATGACCACTATGCTCTCAAAGTAGGTGCATAAAGCTAGAAGGTGGAGACTCAATGTAATGGTGGAAGAAAAGCCTTTGTAAAAGGAAGTAGGGATTCAAGTCTCATAAAGAGCTTCCAAAAATTATGGTACTTGTAGCTTCTAGCTCTCATTGCCCCTATCATAAGCATCTTGAAGTGATTAAGGTTAAAGTGACACAACTAAGAGGATATGCTTGACAAGTTATAAACCGAAATCTCATGCCCCTTACTTACGAAGACCGATCCTCATGCTACTCAACTTCAGTCACGAGTAAGCTCTTGTCATTGTAAGTACATGTGTATCTTTAAGAACCGCCAACGGGTACCTCTTGCACATGATACAGGAGCTTTCCGATAATCAAAATGACAAGGCAAGCAGACAATGAGCATCTCAGCGATCTTTTTATTTGCTATTTGCATAGGTTTTTATTGAGGATGCTTCATAGAGTGCTCATTATGGTGATGCTGCAAGTTTCCACCATGATTAGGCATGGCTTAGGCTAGCGGCCCAGGCGTTTCTCTAACACACATACAAACTCCATGATCTTACAAGTTCCACTTTTATTTCACACCGCCGGGATCCGTAAGCAAAAGAACATGATATCAACGGGGTACAAAGTACAAGTGCAATGTTGAAAGCGTTCCCCGTGGTACATGGTTCTGCTAATTTCAACTTATAAAGCGCAAGCATATACGCAACAAAGAAGGACCCAGTGGTTCAAGTTTATTAGATGCAAAAAAGTAAAGTGTGCCATCAAGTTTGTGAGAGCTTTAATCACTAGTTTTCTCATAACAAGTTTAATTTGGAAGGTAAACAAAAGCATGAATATGCTTGGAATAGCATAAGCTAGTAGGTAGGTATGGTGGACTCTTTCGAATAACTTGGTTTAGGGAGTTGGATGCATGAGTGGAACTCATACTTGGTTGTGGAGGCTAGCAAAAGACTGGGAGCGACAAACTAAGAGAGAAATAATGGCCATAATCATGCAGAGCGACAAAACATCATTGATCAAAGCATAAAGTGATACTACAAGTTGAAAACTAAAGGATCATAAAGGCTATGGTGACTTGGGATAGTCATAACTTGGTGTGAGCATGTGCCAAGTCAACCCAAATAAAGCATCAAAGGAGAATACCACTATACTATGCTTTAATATGCTAAAACAACGCATGATTCATCCAAGGCACATTAAGCAATCTCAATTATTTATAACAAGTCATGCTACAACAAAGAATACTAAGCATAAAGCCAAAACAATATCAAGCATGGCATGACAAAGCATACGCCACAGTCAAAAACGAGCTCTTTTTACCATATAAGCATGAACTTTCCTACTCTTTTCCAAACCAAATCAAACCAAACCAAACCAAACTATTTGCAAACCAATGTAAGAAAGAGGGGGTCCAACCAATTTATTCAGAAAAATAAGCAAACCAAAGCAAACAAAAACCAAAACGAAAAACGAAAAAGAAGACGCTCCAAGAAAAACACAACTGTGCATGAAACAATAAAAATGAAGCGTTTGGAAGAAACCTGGGATTTTTATTAATGAAGAAGGGGATGCCTTGGGCATCCCCAAGCTTTGACGCTTGTACTTCTTGGATATTTCTTGGGGTGACACGCCTGGCATCCCCAAGCTTGAGCTTTGGTCCATTCTTCATCTCATTACTCATTCTTCCATACACCTGAAATTTTTTCCTTCATACAAAACTTCACACAATCTTTATTAGCAACATTAGTGCACTTAAGATAAATAAGTCTTAAGGTTCAGTTCTAACACCAAATAAACTTCCATTAGAACACTAGCTACTGTAGCACTTCCCTCAAAAATCTCAATTCCCCAAAAGAACTCAGAAAGGAACCAACAAGAAGCAAATGCAGAAAATGGCAGAAATCTGTCAAAACAAACCAGCAGGTAAAGACGAATTTTTTAGAAGACCTTATGTTGCTCAAATAAAACAGTGTTGAACTAACGAAAGTTGGATAACAACCTGGGGCAGAAGCACAAAAAATTACAGCTCAATCCGACATACAGAGCTCTCTCACGAATCTTTACGGTGAAGCACAAAAATATGTTTCGGGACAGCAACTTTCCCAATCATTACTTCTCTCTCATTAGAGGTTACTCTTGGCACAAAAAGCAAATAAAAAGGATAAGGAGAGGTTATTACAGAGGTAATAACTTCCAAGACTCATCTAAAACTTTTGGGTTATCTTCCAATAAGTACTTTTCTTTAACGCCTTTAAGTTAGGCATGATAGTTTGAGAAGTTGCTCACTAAAAAATATGAATTGAAGTAAAAGAGAGCATCAAGAAGCAAATTCAAAACACATTTAAGTCTCACCCACTTACTATGCATAGGAATCTTATACGCAAATAAACTCACAAAGAACAAAGTGACATGCATAGGAAGATAAAACGAGAATAACTTCAAAACTTTCAGCACATAGAGAGGTGTTTCAATACCATGAAAACTTATACAACCATATTTTCCTCTCTCATAATAATTTTCAGTAGCCTCATGAATAAACTCAACAATATAACTATCACATAAAGCATGCTTTTCATGATCTACAAACACTAGAGCTTTATTATAAACACTTTCAAAAGAATCCTCAGGAACATGACATTCCTCCTCCTTTGGTAAGCATGGGGGACAATCAAATAATGTAAGGGGTAAAGAGTATAGCCATTTTCTACCTTGTAATTATCAAAGCAAAATTTAAGTATATCATAAACATCATATTTATAAGGTGCATCATCAATATTTTCAAGCAAATAAGCTAGTTCGAATGCACCCTTCCAAGCAATAAATTCTTCAATTTGTTCCACATCATAAAAGTCATAATTTCCTTTAACATAAGAAGATATGGTAACATTGTCATTATACTCACATTGAAAAGGGAGGTGCTTATACCTCCTACAGCAACAAGATTTATCAAAGCAATAAGTAACATTATAAGTAGAACACACGTTTCTAGCAATGGTATACAATTTATCAATTTGTCCCCATAAGTGTTTCCCTTTTTGTGACAAGCGGTGTTCCTTATAATAATATTTTTGTTCTTCCGTGAACCCACCATGCCAATAAGATTCAGTTTCAAAGAGACCAACCATTGATAGAAAGCATGATAAAGAAATACAATAACATACCAACAACTATAGTAGGAACTAATTTTTTTGTTTTTTTGAATAACAAAACAAGCAAACAAAGCAAAAAGAAACTAAGCAAAACAAAAACAACAAAGTAAAGAGATTGGTTATGAGGGACTCCCCTTGTGAAGATGTCCTTGACTCCCCGGCAACGGCGCCAAAAAATCGCTTGATGGCTCAATGCACGGCGCCCAGAAAAATGCTTGATGGCGGTGTTGATGTAGAGCTCGCTAGGAACCCCAAGAGGAAGGTATGATGAGCACAGCAGCAAGTTTCCCTCAGTTATGAAACCAAGGTATAATCGAACCAGTAGGAGCAAGGAAACACCCCAAAGGTGTTACTAGCTGAGCTTTGGCAGGGCGCACTACCGGTTCTAGTAGCAACGTGGAGACCTGCACAACACAACCACAGAACTTTGTCCCCAACTTGCGATGAGGTTGTCAATCTCACCGTGTTTTGTGGAAAACAAAAGATTAAACGTATCGAATGGAAAGAAGTAATAGTTTGCAGAAACTAAACACAAAGAAGTAAACAGTTGTAGATTGTATGTAAAGAAAAAGGACCAGGATCCATAGTTCACTAGAGGTGGCTCTCTTTAAGATAGATAACATGCTGGGTGAACAAATTACAGCGGGACAATTGACAAACACCGAGAAAGCAATACATGCATATACTAATCATCTTGACTCCTTTGAGA
Source organism: Avena sativa (assembly GCA_916181665.1). Taxonomy (NCBI): domain Eukaryota; kingdom Viridiplantae; phylum Streptophyta; class Magnoliopsida; order Poales; family Poaceae; genus Avena; species Avena sativa. Next base: position 37,380,959 of record OV702290.1, read on the forward strand.
CTTGATTGGGCATTACAACATTATACATAGACCGCCATCCAACTGCATCTATGACTAATAATCCACCTTCAGGTTATCATCCGAACCCTCTCCAGTATTAAGTTGCAAGCAACAGATTATTGCTTTACGAACTGCGTGTAAAGTAAACAATACGATTGTTCTATGAACAAAGGATTGTTGTTTTCTCCCTAGTAGCAATAGCACATCTAGTACCTTAGAGATTTCTATCACTTCCCAAGATTACCAGAGGCATGAACCCACTATCGAGCATAAATACTAACTCTTGGAGTTGCTAGCATCTACTTGGCCAAGATAGCTACTAACAACGGAAAGCATGCAAGATCACAAATAACAAAGACATGATAGAATCAATAATCAATCTGAAATAGCATCTCAATATCCATCGGATCCCCGCAAACACAACATGCAGAATTACAAATAGATGATCTTGATCATGAACGGAGCTCACAAGATCTAAACATGAAAGCACAAAGGAGGAGAACCAGCCATATAGCTACTACATAGATCCGTAGTCCAAGGATGAACTACTCACGCATCACACCGGAGGCTTGCATGGTGATGAAGAAGGCCTCCAAGGTGAATTCCCCTATCCGGCAGGGTGCCGGGAAGAGCTTCAGATCCCTCCCGATCTAGGGATGGAGATGAGGGCGGCTATAGACTCTTTCGTGGATTTTTGATCGGGCACTTAGGGTTTACGTCCCGAGGGCATCTTATAGTCGGAAGGAGAGGCCAAGGGGGTGCCGGGAGCGGCCACACCACCCCCTGGCACGGGCCGGGCCTGGCCGCGCGGCCAGGTGGTGTGGTGGCCCCCTGGCCCCTCTCCGTCTCGTATTCTGGCACTTGATGACATCCGGAAAAATAGGCACTTTGGCTTTTGTCCCGTCCAATTCCGAGAATATTCATTTTCTGACTTTCCTGGAACCAAAAACAGCAGAAAACAGGCAGCTAGTACTATGGCTCTTGTAATAGGTTAGTCCAAGAAATCATATGAAAAGTACTCCAAAGTGTGGACAAAACACAAGAAAGTGGATAAAACTAAGCATGGAACATCAAAACTTATAGATACATTTGCAATGTATCACAAGTCCAGCACCACCAAGTCCAGCACCGCAAAGCAGCGGTGCATCTGTGATCGCACACACGTCCGGTACCCCGACAACCTCCATCCCTCGCTCAAGCAAAGCAGCGGAAGCAACAACTCCTTTCTAGATAAAGCCACCACGAACATGTATCTCGCTAATCCGAGGCCATGGGGGAATAACACAAGAGGGGGAGAGAGATCCTTCACGAGGAGGTGTGAGGAAGAAGGGGAGTGAGGGGGCCTTTTTATAGGAGTAGGGGGGTACCCCTCCCCATGGCCGGCGCCCCATGGGAGGGTGATTCCTCACCTGCCCCATTCATATCGTGGTAACCCCTCCACATGAAAATGCCCCTTCACATTCTCTTTTAAAGTCTCCACTTTAAATGCATTAAGTTTCTCCAAATTTAATGCTCTCTCATTTAATAAAACTCTTTTATTAATTTTATTCAGAATTTGGTTAATTACTTTAATTAATAAATATTCACATAAAACCCCCCTGCAACATTTCGATATTACATGTAGAACCAATTTCAGCAATTTCACCCGAAACAGTTTCGGTGTCTATTGAAATAATTCCAGCGCTTTCTTAAATCTTTATCTTAAACATATTTGCTCCAAATGGTGTCGGTATCCCTTAAGTGTGTCACCCTATGGTTCGCGAATAATGCAGACATGATCGAGACCCCTCTTAGATCAATAATCAGAAGCAGGACCTGGAGATCCATACTGACTCCTACACATTCAACGATGACTTCTGTGATCGTGAGAACCTTTAACGCTAGTAACTAAATCCCTTTGTCTCGCGATATATTACATGTCCGAGATTCGATCATCGGTATCTCCATACCTAGTTTGATCTCGTTACCGACATTCACTCTTTTCTTGTTCCCGTGATATAACATTCTAGTGATCACATCACTTGCTTGCAAGCTAACCAATATGATATCACCGAGAGGGCCCAGAGTATATCTATCCGTCATCGGGATGGACAAATCCCACTCTTGATCCATGAGCCTCAACATAACACCTTTGTAGCACTGAACCCACCTTTATAGTCACCCTGTTACGGTGTGACGTTTGATGTTATCAAGATACTCTTCCGGTGTTAGCAATTAACATGATCTCATGGTCTAAGGACTAAGATTACTTCGTATGATGTTATAGAAATATAAACATAATGACTTTGATCGTAATGCTATACTTCGGATGAATGTTCATCACATGATTCCACCAATGTTGTGACCTCGTTATTCACAACATCCAATGTCCATGATCAGGAAACTTTGATCATCTTGTTAATCAACGAGCTAGTTTATATGAGAGGCATTATTAGGAACTTTGTATTTTGTTTATTAAACACACATGTATTAACGTTTCCAATTAATACAATTATAGCATGCAAAATAAACATTTATCATAAACATGGAATAAGATAATAACCACTTTATTATTGCCTCTCGGGCATATTCCCTTCAGTCTCCCACTTGCACTAGAGTCAATAATCTAGTTTGAAAAACTTTGCGTATTGAACACCTATGGCTTTCTGGTGTTGCATATACGCGATTGCTAGTGGTTAACATAATCTACGGATCTGACAATTTTAAGTCCGTGTGTATTTGCATGTCTTTGCGTCTCTACGCATCACTCATTCTCAAATGAGATGGCATTGTATAAATTTGGTCCTTTGGAGAGACCTTTTAGTTCGTTCGGGTTAAAATATGTTGATATTATTGTCATACAATATATCTTCATAGTATTTGCCCACTTTGAACCACACCTAGTTTGATAACAAACTACTTAACACAAATGCCCTCCTTTGCTGCTACTATAGCAGTCATATACTTAGCCTTTCGTTATAGTATCCGTCACAATGTCTCAACTTTGAAACTCATCCAAATCCATCATGGAACATCCTTTCCATTACATTGTGCCACCCATAGTCTAAATAGAGATAAATTTTAATTTGTATCTTATGACAAAACTAGTATCAATGTAACACTTTACAATGAACTACCTTTAACTATTTGTCACTTATACATGATATATTCTTAGTTCTTCCATAGCTCATAAGAATATCTTTACTATCGTCCAATGATCATCTTATGAATCATTCTGATATGTGCTTATAACATTCAGAGCATAGGACATTCTGGATATATACATATCACTGTATAATCGATCAAAATCTTCATGTAATTTTACTCACCAAGTGTTGAAACACTTGAATCTTAATACAATCCTTTCCATGCAGCAAGAACCTTTCTTGTTGTTTCCATATTGAACCCTTTCAATATCTCATATATGTACGTTTGGCATAACCATATTAGCGCCTCAATCTATCCATATAGACATTGATGCCAAATATTCTGGTTTTGCCCAAGTCTTTCATCGAAATCCTATTTTAATGAAATTCTTAACTTGTGCCAATAAAAGATACATCATTTCCAATCAACAATATGTCCCCTACATAATGTATTAGAAATATGTCTCAGCGCTCCCACTTAATTTCTTGCAAATGCAAGCATCTTCATCATCTTCGATGAATTTAAACTCTTTTAACAGTTTCATCATGGTGAAGATTCCAACTCCGCTATGCTTACTTCAACTATTAAAGTTTGCATGTCCTTTTAGCACCCTTTGAATTAACAAAAACCCTTTGGACCGTGTCTTGTACACGTCCTAGGTAACCATTCTATTAGAAGAACATTGTTTTGTTTGTTCAACTACCATACATCAAATATGTAGTGGTTGCTATATTAATCCGTCAAGACTAAATATCGCTATGAAAGATCAAATATTGTCATAGTCAACTCCTTGAACATTGTCGTAAACTTCTTTTCGATATGTCGACTATTTCATAGATGTTAATCATCCATGTCTATTTCTTTATAGATCCAAACACGACTGATAGGCTTCACGCCTTTTCGGAGGGTCTTCCAAGTTCAGAAACTTGATTTCTTGTGTATGGATACTATCACGGATTCTATGACTTCTAGTCATTTTATGGAGTCAGGGCCCATCATCGCTTCTTTGCATGTAGTCGGTTCATCATTGTCAAAACAATAACGACTTGCTTATCAAATCACACCATTTGATTCTTACCGACCCACACGGTTCAATAGGAACTCTAATCTCCGAGATCACAACCTTTGTAATTACGGGAGCCATGAGCATTGTGGCCGCCACCGGGACACTTTCCAGCGCTGCGCTACTTAGCACATATAGCTAAGGTTCAACAACCTTATCCAAGTTCTATTGTCCTCCCACTTAACTTTTCGCAAAAAATTCCTTCTCAAGAAACTTGACGTTCCAAGTAACAAACTCTTTTGTCCTTGGTGTTATGGAGAAATTTCCAACAAATTCTTTGGGATAACCTACAAAGACGTGCTTATCCGACTTTGGTTGTAAACATTTTACTTATGCATAGCATACCAAAATTTAAGAAAAGACAATTCAGGTTTTATCCCAAACCATAACTTATATGGTGTCATTTCAACGGATCACAATGGTACTCTTTTCAGTGTAAAAGCGGTAGTATCTAAAGCTTTAATCCTTAAAACATAATGGCTGTTTTATAAATGACACCTTTGATCTTACCATGTCAAACATGGTTTGATTTCATCTCTCGAATATGCCATACTCCTATGGTTTATAGGGAAACACAAATCATGGAACAATTCCTCAAATCTTAAGTGTTTTGATAAACATGTAACTCAAATATCTTCCTTTATGACCGAATCATAAACTCTTTATTTTCTTGTTACAATGATTTTCCACTTCATCTTGAAAGTCTTTGAACAATTTTCAAATGTTTCATACTACTTCTTTATTAAGTAAATATACAAATATATTCACTCAAATTTTCGAAGAAAGCATATGAAGCAAAAAAGATCCATCGCATATGGCTACACATAATGGACTATGCACATCATCATGCACAATTTCCAATAAGCTAGTCATCCGTTCCTCTCTGGCCTATGGACGGAGTTTCAATTATTTCGAGAAAAGTCTCACATGCGTCAATTGATCAAAATCAAAGACTCCAAAAATCCATCAACATGGAGTTTCTTCATGTTTTCTTTCCAATATAATTTAAAACAGCGATGTCACTTCATAAGTGATCTTTTAATCACTTGTCTTGCGACATTTTAGCAATAATGTTTATGGATGTGATTTCTCCCACTAGACTTGTAAAAGTTCATCCATCCTTTATGGAATACGGTAATTATTTGAACAACCATTGTTCTCATAATACCGGAACAAAATAACAATTATTTAAACAAATCTTGAAGGCTAGGTTTGATGACAACGAAAAACATAATAACACTTTATTTGTTTTTGATGAACATCATCACTTATTCTCTTTCTAGTTACTTAGGCCATTGTAGTTCATGAATTGCGTTGTCTTGTATGACACTTCATACCAACCAATTCGGTATCCAATACCTAAGAACCACATTGTTTAACAAGCAAAGAATACAACCATAACATGTATATCTTCTATATACCTAATCTGGACATTTCCAACTTTTTCTTTTCTGCCAAATATTTTATAGATTCTCTTTCAGCAATTCCTTTTCCTTTTAAAAGAATCTATCAACATCAATAGTGGTGTCATTCACATGACACATAGTACAAAGCGTATATAGTCAAATACTAATACCTTTGGACTTGCACTTTGAAGTGGATCACCATCATCAAATGTTTGGTATTCTTTCAAATAACCATTCTCGTAATCTATTAGTGTAGTAAACATTTTACTTACATCTTCTATTCATCCTTATCATGACAACTTTCATGATCAAGCTACTATAGCCTATAAGGAAGGATGACGAGTATAATTTTAGTTCCCGAAACCTTTTTGGGAGATTCAGATGCTTAGCATCTCCATCCTTCACAAATTCTCATACAATATGAGAACATGTATTTTGCTAAATTACACTCTATCATAATGCAACCAAAAACTTTGTTTCAGATATCACAATATCTTTCACACATGATGGTTTCTGAAACAATTCTTTTAGCTCCTAGATAACCTCGATATTAAAACAACTTTTGAATATCAAGAATCATGGAGGCAAACATGATACTTTAGATACTAACATTAGAATTCTTACTCTTGATTTAATACTACTTATTAAACTTCACGGAGTAAATAGAGTTTGCTGAAAGTTTGCAATAGGACTTTTAAACTTTAAATTTACATTCAAAACAATACGATACCAGTTCGTAAAGTAAATATCCAGAATTATATAGTTCTATTATCTCAAATAAAACTAAGAATAAGGTAGTGAACATACGCCAATGACTACAACAAATTATGCAAATTCACTTCGATTTAGTTTATAACAAATTGAGTTCGACTAATCCAAATTAGAAATGAACTCCCACTCAAAAACGACATCCCTCGTGCCTTTTTGGTGATTACATGAACCAAATCTACTACACCAAGTCCGATCATCATGTGAGTCGGTGTAGCTTCAAAGGCGAGCATCAATATGGGCATCATATCAACTATATGACTCATGCTTAACCTTTCGGTCCGTGTTCCGAGGCCATGTCTGTACATGCTAGGCTTGCCAAGTAAGAACCTTAGTACTCGTGTGTGTAAAACTGTCTTAAACCTGTTGTATGAAAGCGTAGAGTCGAGTACACCCAATCATCACGTGATGTCTCGAAACACGATCCATAGAACGGTGCATACTTAAGGAAGAACACATTTTTATCTTGATATCTAAATAAGAGATCATCTTAAAATGCTACTAAAACGCCAAACAAGCAATATAAGATGCGAACATCATATGTGTAAAGTGGAATGATATGGTCCATGCATTTGATCACCATCATATGCATCGTGGTATGATCTCTATCATTCCTTTATGTGTAAGGCCAAGGTCTATGGAACTTACACGTTAGGTGTGTTGTAAGAGTATCAACTATACATCAACTTACAACATTACCATATCATGACACTAGCCCAGCAACGATCTAAACTAGACGCCTCTAATTTATCCATTGCAAGTTTTACATGGCTTAGGGCTTTCGGAGATAGAACCGTTCTTACCTATAAACATGGAACCACAACGAGGATAACCAAGTTATTAGAAACTCATTGTAAATCAGATATTGACTATAGTAGGAGAGACAGACACCCGCCAGCCACTTATGCAAAACTAGTTGCATGTCAGTCGTGGAACCAGTCTCATGTACGATGACATGTAAGGTTAGTCCAGGTCGCTTCATCCTACTATGCCACCAATATCCAAAATACATGAAAGAAGCAATAACATGATCATCATCGCTCACATATAAACATATGTGTACTACCCGTGCAAAGCACATACACATAGATCAGGCTCTGATACCACTGTTGGGTTCGCAGCATAGAAAACAAAAAATTTCCTATGATGGGAACTATACGCCAAGATCTATCTACTAGATACAAGCAACGGGTGGATATACATCCATAGAGAACTTACCCTCGAAGACAAAAAAAGCTTTGTTAACGAGTTGGAACTCCTAGATGATGTAGTCGTACACTTGCCGATCTCAAGATCGTGATGAAGTCCAGCAGGTCCGACTCCAGCACGTCCTTTAGATCCAGCTCCAGCAAGTCTAGCACCACCAAGTCCATCACCACAAAGCAGCGGTGCATCCGTGATCACACACACGTCTGGTACCCCGACAACCTCCATCCCTCGCTCCAGCAAAGCAGCGGAAGCAGCAACTCCTTTCTAGATAAAGCCACCGGGAACATGTATCTCGCTAATCCGAGACCATGGGGGAATAATACTAGAGGGGGAGAGAGATCCTTCACGAGGAGGTGTGAGGAAGAAGGGGAGTGAGGGGGGCCTTTTATAGGAGGAGGGGGTGCCCCTCCCCATGGCCGGCGCCCCATGGGAGGGTGACTCCTCACCTCCCCCATTCATGTGGTGGTAACCCCTCCACATTAAAATGCCCCTTCACATTCTCTTTTAAAGTCTCCACTTTAAATGCATTAAGTTTCTCCATATTTAATGCTCTCTCATTTAATAAAACTCTTTTATTAATTTTATTCAGAATTTGTTAATTACTTTAATTAACAAACATTCACATAAAAAACCCTGCAACATTTCAATATTATATGCAGAACCAATTTCAGCAATTTCATCCGAAATAGTTTCGGTGTCTATTGAAATAATTCCAGCGCTTTCTTAAATATTTATCTAAAACATATTTGCTCCAAGTGATGTCGGTATCCCTTAAGTGTGTCACCCTACGGTTCGCGAATAATGCAGACATGATCGAGACCCCTCTTAGATCAATAATCAGAAGCGGGACCTAGAGATCCATACTGACTCCTACACATTCAACGATGACTTCTGTGATCGTGAGAACCTTTAACGCTAGTAACTAAATCACTTTGTCTCGCGATATATTACATGTACGAGATTCGATCATCGGTATCTCCATACCTAGTTTGATCTCGTTACCGACATGCACTCTTTCTCGTTCCCGTGATATAACATTCTAGTGATCACATCACTTGCTTGCAAGCTAACCAATGTGATATCACCGAGAGGGTCCAGAGTATATCTATCCATCATCGGGATGGACAAATCCCACTCTTGATCCATGAGCCTCAACATAACACATTTGTAGCACTGAACCCGCCTTTATAGTCACCCTGTTACGGTGTGACGTTTGATGTTATCAAGATACTCTTCCGGTGTTAGCAATTAACATGATCTCATGGTCTAAGGACTAAGATTACTTCGTATGATGTTATAGAAATATAAACATAATGACTTTGATCGTAATGCTATACTTCGGATGAATGTTCATCACATCATTCCACCAATGTTGTGACCTCGTTATTAACAACATCCAATGTCCATGATCAGGAAACCTTGATCATCTTGTTAATCAACGAGCTAGTTTATATGAGAGGCATTACTAGGAACTTTGTATTTTGTTTATTAAACACACATGTATTAACGTTTCCAATTAATACAATTATAGCATGCAAAATAAACATTTATCATAAACATGGAATAAGATAATAACCACTTTATTATTGCCTCTCGGACATATTCCCTTCAATATCTTATAATCAATTTCACTTCTTGTTCAAATTAGACATATTGTTTGCACAAATGTTTATAATCTTCGATGTATCTATGAGGAACGATTAGGTTCTTTGTGAACATGTGTTAATTGCAATTGTTTGTGGCATGTTCCCAAATGGATAGGAGTCGGATTGCAAAAGCAAGCACCATCTCACCTCAAATTTACTATGAAATCCATTTCATGTTTTTGCTTATTATCTTACCTGGAAGGTCGCCAAGTCGCTAAGAAATATGGAGTGAATGCAAATACACTTAATTGAACAGATCAAAAGCTGAACAAATTTTTCAATTCTCGGTGCTAATGTACCGCTAAAGAAAATATACGAGAACTCCGACCGTGTTACCCTGCTATGCCGAGAGAGATACACTACCAGTTCATCACCCTTATATATACAATTATGTATTTATTCATGGACTACGAAAGAGACTCTCTGACAGTCGGTATGAACTCATCTTCAGCAGCAGGCTTGGATTTCTCGTCCATTTTCTAGCAACGGAGCTTCTGCTGGACAGTCACTTGATTGTGCACAGAGATGTTGTTCGCATCCTTGAACTCACCTCTAAAGATACCCTTGCCATCTCTTTCTCCATGTATTGTTGAAGCGCTTCATTGGTATGGCATTGTAGTTCAGATAGTACGCAGGGCTTCTCAGCAAGTTTGCTGGAAACAACATTTTCTAGATGAAAGATATCAGCAAGTTTGCAAGATGTAATATTGACCTCAACAAAGTAAAATATGATACCTACAATTTTGTTCAGAACTTTAGGTATCAGCAAGTTATACATTGCGAGCCAGATCTTGATCCTGTCCATGGTCATGTCGCCGTCGCTGCCGTGAGGTGGCCCTCCCCTCCCAATGCTTATCTACCTGGATCCCACCAGGTCAGAGCCACCCAAATCTCTACATCATTGAAACCTATCACATCCTGATGTTCTTACTTTAAAAACCAAGAATGAACCCAAGGCGAACATATATGGATATGCACTTCATTAAAATAGCACCTTAGGCATAATTTAGGAATAACAAAGTGCATAGATTGTCAATATTTCATCCATTGTCGTTTGATTATAGTCATTTGGACAAAGTAGCAGTCTGCTTGATAAAATAATCAATTCCATTGTCATCTAGGCCTACCAAATTAATACAGTAGCAGCTCGATTTTTAAAACTAAAAGATTCAACGTTACTCTGTACTCTAGAGTCAATGTTTGTCAAGCAATCACCAAAATAATGAAACAAATGTTATATTCAGAAAAAATAATTGTAATAGACTGACGACACGGACATTGCTTTGCGAATTAATAGGCCCAGCCAGGGATGTTGAGTCTCCTTGTCAAGCTTGGAAGAAAATTAGACTTCTACGGACGATGGCAAAAATGGGGAGGAGCGTGTTGGTCGCTGCAGAAGATACCGTCAGATAACCACTCGTGGAAAGTGATCTCAAAAATGCAAGAATCGGCAAGGTTGTAAGATGTAATTGACCTCAGCAAAGTAAAAGATGTTACCTGTAATTTTGTTCAGAAAACTTCAGATATCAGCAAGGTTGTACACGGTGAGCCAGATCTCCATCATGTATTTTCCCCCATAGCTGAATGAACTGATACACTTCAGTTTCGGAAACCATTCCCAATTTTATCAATCTTCATCTCAGCCTATCTCATTCTCCTCGTTTTTCAGGCCTGTAACTTCACCTCTCACAGTTGTATCTGAAATCATTCACCAAAAACATGATAGAAACAGAGCAAGTTAACTGAAAGATCTGCATCATTCAAAATCAGATGTCTTCAGGACAATAGGTAATTCAGAGTACACTCTTAAATTATTGAATGTGTCCAATGTACATAAGCTGTATGTACTGCAGATGGACCAGTCCAGTCTGGTCCTGTGGCGAATCCATCTGGAATGCAAGGGATCTTGTAACATGGCCTGCTGAACTTCTTACTGAATTAAGTGCATCGTACATGTTATTGCCTGCCCGCTGTCGAGCATGCTAGGAAATCTGTGGTGGAGAAGCTTTAGCTGCAAGGTGATGATGAAGGCCTTTGAACAGGAAAAGCACTTGGATTGTCAGCGACGTTAGAGACTTCCTAACTGGGGAAATATCCATCAACTTCCACATCAGGCACCCCGTACTGGCCATGAATCGGAGGAGAAAGCATCAGAAAATCAGGCGTGTCGTTCATGGGGACCTCTCCACAGGTAGAGTGGGTCACAGATCGAGAAAACACACAATGGATTGGAAGGGAGCAGATTGAACTGGGATACCTCATCGGGGAGGCACACCGGCCTTCTGTGCTCACTCTCGCCGCTAGCCAAGAGAAAGAGGAGACCCGCTACTGCTAAGGAGCGAGAGAGGACAGAGGAGAAAGCAGATCCCGAGCAGAGTGCGAACTACCAAGGTAGAGGGGCGTCTGGTCGCTCCGATGAGGTTCCCATCCCGCGGGTCGTGCGATCTGAAAGCGGCTCACGGACGGTTGAAAGCATAATTCGTACGGACGAAGAGAGAAGCGTTAGCCCTTTTATTATTACTAGCAAAAAACCCGTGCGTTGCTACGGACTAAAAAATAATATTTCCACTGACTTAAAATAACTAATTTAAGTTTGTCTAAATTAACATGTATCTAACCGTGTCGAAATACATACAAATTTAAAAACTCAAGTCACTTATTTACGGAGAGAGTATTTTGTTATATTTCTTTAAGAAATTTCACATCTAAATATCCTTTACATGCACAAATTCTTTTTATTATTTGTAATAAAGTAGTTAAGTTATGCCGGTTCAACAATAGGAGTACAAAAGTCGTCCTCAATGTTTTTCTGAAATCGTCCTCAATATAGGCTAGTGTATCATCGAGATGAAAAACAACGGTTCCCATTTAACTCTGTTTTTAAAATATATCTAAGTCTATCACAACCACAGCAGCATCAGGTAGAAATCAGAAAGAGAGTATACACACACCAAGTTAGCGCTGCCACCAGCTAAGCACGGAGACAAATCACACAATCAGCTGTTTCTAGGAACGAAGCACGCAACATCCCCTGTTCTACTTTCTTTTTTCCTTATCCTTTCCCCGGTGACTATTTTCTCTCTATTTCTTTCATTTACTCATTTGCACACGCAATCTAGAGAAGTAGCAGCATAATTGTTTGATCAAAGAGCAAACCTAAGTCAGCTTTGGCATTGCCCACAGCAGCAGGGCGGGGGCAGGAACTTCATGCGTCGTGCATCGCAAATCTGCAGGTGCTCAAGTAGTTTGCTCTGTCCCCGACAGCTGAAAAAAGGTGCGCGTAGAGCTGCAACATGGCCAAACGGAAACAGTGTTCTGGGCCTGTAGTGCTGGAGCGCGAGCGTCCGGAAGATGCTGCCCGTGGAGACCAGATGCTGATTTCGAGCCATATGCATCCCCTACAACGAACGGAGCAATTGTTGTGTGGTCTCCATCAGAGACAAATCCAAAATCTTAGATCCAATATCCCTATCTCTTTTGTCCACTCCCTTCTTCTCCCCAAAATCCCCGTGCGTTTCCCTTCTTCCCCACGCTTTCAGCTGCGGCTCCGCCCCAAGCGCCTCCTGCAGAGACCGTCCGCCAAGCACAGCACCACACGCCGCCGCGCGACCTCCGGTTACCTAATTATTATCTCAATCCCTGGCAGCGTGTAGCCAGGCAGGTCATGGCCGGTCCCTGCCGCCTGGACCAAAGTCCTGCAACCACTGACGCATCCTCGGCCTCTCCTTGTTGGAGCAAAGCTCTCGATCTGTACCGCCGCATCCAGACCCCAAATCCCTCTCTTGTTTGCCAGCAATCAGACCTGCAGCAGCCCGCAGTCCTTCCTCTCTTGTTTAGCCAGCAGCCTGCAATCCTTCCTTTTTAGGCAACCATATATCTCCATGTTCATCAATTTTCAAACCAAACAATGGCCCATCTGCTTGTGTTTCCCGATTTGGCTTGCTGATATTGTATGCTTTTTGTGAAAGTATATAAACAGGTGAGATAGAGGTCAAAGAAGCAGGGTGGGACTAAACAATCGTACCAGTTTTTTGATACGGGTTTGTCTATGATTTATTTCCCGTTGACGGTTGAAGCCAACCAAGGCCTCATCGAGAGATGGCAGAGTCCTTCCTGTACTGCGTTTCCAGGCCCAACTCTGGCCCGCTACGCTTGGACGGTGGAATCTGGACTTAGTTTTTTTTGCTACGCTTCCACAGAGGAATCCGGACTCTAGTTTTTTCTGAACAGGTTTTTTTACCGGGGGTAGTGGGTATTTTCTATATTGGTGGAAGGGTAAACCTGTCCAAAAAAATGTTGGACCGGAAGAAACACTTCGTCCTTTATTATTAGGTATAGATTAGGTAATAGATTTGAAAAACACAGTAAGACAGCTGTACAAAATTGAACGAGTGAGAAAAAGGGAGACTTCAAATATCAGACCGTTTTTAATTCCAGTTCAGCAACTTAGAATTCTAGAAGCGGAACAGAATGAAGCGATCCTGCTAACAATGTCTAGAGTTAATAACTGGGAGAGAGGCAAGAGCGCATAACCTGATGCATGCATCCTTGACATGGAGGCAGCACCTGGCGTTCCAGTAGTTCTATTCAACTTTCCCAAACCTGCCATATGTAAAACTATACTCATACATCATACATGACTTTGAATTAAGCGAAACTGTTTGAAACCAATAACCAATGGTAGATACTCATACATCATACAAGACTTTGAATTAAGCGCATCTGTTGGAAACCAATAACCAATGGTAGATATACCTTTCCTTGACGTCGCAAGATTTGGATCGCTCAAGGAAACAACAACAAACAAAGATATCATAGACGTACTGAACTACAGTGAAACTGAAGTACTGAACTACTCAAGCAAACATTAACCGATATAGAGGAGTGTGCGAACCTTCTTTAGGTGTCCAGCTTGAAATATGTAGAACTCTGGCACGTCTTCCGCATCTAACCTGTAGCGCTTGCAGTGTTCAAGGTTGTGGCGGAGGAACGGCAGTTTATGCTTCACAGGCTGCACAGAGGAACTGCACTATATCGGTGTCCTCGTTTGTGCGGATGACAGATCAGTGTACAGGGATCCTCTCGTCGAGGAGCATTGATCTGGGGACGGGCAACCGACAGGTGCAGGAGAGGGGCAGGAAGCGAGGGTTCCGCCGGTCGCCTAGAGAGGAGGGGCGTCGCTGGTGGCCTCGAGAGGAGGGACGCCGCCGGTAACCTGGAAAGGAGGGCGCCTCCGGTGTCTTGGAGATGAGGCCACGGCTCAGGACGCTGCAGGTGTCCTGGAGAGGAGGGCGGGGAGGGAGGCGCACGGGGGTGGGGGGAAGGGAGCAGGAGGATCGAGAACGCGTGATTTGGGGGAGGAGTAGAGGGGCGGACGAGCTAGTTTGGTGGCAGGGGCGATGCGCGCTAGGTAGCACTGAAGGGGACGCCGCCGCCTTGTCTCCACCCTCGTCGTCGTCGTTGCCGTGACGGTGGCAGGGGTGAGCGGCGTGTGGTGGCGGTCAAATTGTAGCGGCGGAAGAGACGTGTGGCCATGAGATATGAGGTCGCGGGTGTCGTGCCTCTACTAGAGAAATGGGCCAGCCCATCAGCGATGCGCGACGAAGGAGAAGTCATGCGCTGGACGGAAGAAATCGGACAAAGCGGAGCGACGTAGTGGAGCGACGCAGTGCGATATGGCAGAAAACGGAACCCCTTCGTGCTTTTTAGATAGTAGAGATAGAGATAGAGATAGAGAAGAGAAGAGAAGAAACCACCTGCTGGTGACAATTCTCTTTTGTGCTAATTTTTTCATCGGTATTTCTCTCTCCATTCCAAGAAAAAGACTAAATTTAGTCAAAAGTCTTTAGGGGAAATATTATCTAAATTTGACCATATTTATATATAGGAATACGGATTTATAAAATACCAACTTTGAGAAGCTTTGCCTGTATTCACTGGGGAGAGGGGTGAGCACGATGGGACGTCTTTGGCTAGCTCGAGTGCTAGCAGTCGTCCATATAGGAATCTATTTGTATTTTTTTTTATTTTAGGGTTTTCTTGTACTGTTTGAGGATTATGAATAGACTGGTGAAATTTTCATCATGTAATATATTTTCATAGTATATTTATGAGTAATTGTAAGTATTGATAGTTTCTTATATATATATGTTTGGTCAAACTTAGTATAAGATCTGATTTTGGCCTAATTTTATGTGCCATGTTCGGGAAACGGGGGATACTCTGTATTCATCCAAAAAAAATCGTATATTTCTTAGTTCCCATATGTACTCTAAGCCCGTAGATTTTAAATTTCTGTCTAGATATGCTCGGAAAACTTGCAGGTGTGGCTTCCTCCTCCGACGTCTTAGTCGTGCGGGGGTGCTAGATCTGAAGTTCGATGCCGTGTTCGGGGTGCTGTCCCGGTCTGATCCGTTCTACGACAATGGTTTCACCTTGTGTGAACCACCTTGGAGGTCCGCAAAGCTATATATCAGCGATAAAGTCGCTTCGAGCTCGAGTGAGGAGGTGATCAGTCATTTTTTCTCTGATGGCTGCTGTTGTGCTGCCAGAGGCAGGTGACAGGCATTGGCGTCAAGCTCTAAGGATTATTTGGTCTGGATTGTAATTTTATTTCTTGACTGGTGGTCCTTTGCGCAAAGGTTTGCGTTCTACTATTTTTTTAGTTTTATCAGGTTAGTGTGTACGTGGTTTGTATTATGACATTTATGATACATAGAGGACACGTATTACCATGAAAAAAAACTTGCTGACTTTGTTGAAAATTGGAAGATTAAATTGTGTGCATGGAAGAACTAATAAGAACGGAACTTTGCTGTCGCAAGGCATAGAACTTACCCTCGGCTAGCAGTGGCGAAGGATGAAAAGAATACGAGGTAGGGACGGACTTTAAAAAATGATGCCAAGATAAATTTGTGTAGAGGCATTAATGCTATATAGAGAGAGAGATAGGACATATTCATACTACATCCGGGTGAAACTACACCCACACGTGTTTCACACTATATAGACAGTATCTACCATATCGAAAGGTATGTATGCGTAGTATGAAGTATATAAAAATATTTAGGCAGTATATATACTATTTTTTTGTAGTATGTAATTTTTATTCACATACTCCTTTTGTACGTACAAATATGACGGTATTTTACATATATAGTTCAAACTATGGGTGCACTTACAATTTTTTCATCTAACTTGCTTGTAAATATCTTAGATATAGTATATGAACATACTCAAATAGATAAAGTATTACAAATACTTCCGTAAGGTAGTATATGAGAGGTAGGTGTAGTTACACCCGGGAGTAAGAAGTATTTTTCCTATATATATATATATATATATATATATATAGAGAGAGAGAGAGAGAGAGAGAGAGAGAGAGAGAGTGGCGCTATTTGGCATCAAGGTGTAGAATAGTTATTCTTCACCCACCCACTATCTTTCAAACCGTATATGATTTTTACGTCACGTAAATTTTCTCTTATCTAGAAAGTCAAGAAGAACATAAGAAAATTTAGACATGTCGTAAATAAATTCGTTTACATGCCGTATAAAAATACGACGTAAAATGCATATTTTCTATGTATTTTACACTATAATGACTCGTAAATCATTATTTTATGTCGATTTTTTTACGGTTCTAATGAACATGAACATAATTATTAGTATACAAAACATAAATTTCTATATGTGAGAACATAAAAATATGTGAAATACAAAATAACTATTCTACACCCTGGATGCTGAATAGGGTTTCTATATATATATATATATATATATATATATATGTAGGGGTTCGTAGCATGGAAAACAAAAATTTTCTATCGCATACAAACAAACAAGCCAAGATCTATCTACTAGATTGCAGCAACGAGTCGATAGTGGAACTCACCCTCGAAGATTCCAAAGCGGTTAACGAGAGCAGATTCTCGTGGGTGATGTAGTCGTACTCTTTCCGATCTCAAGATCGCGTAGACGATCCTTCCAGCGCCGCGTTCCCGCAGCGCTTCCGCAGTCGGTCACACGTTCGGTACTCGACGAAGACCTTCCTCTCCCTTGTTCCAGCAGGCAGCGGAGGTTGTAGCACTCTCCTCGCGATTCCGGCAGCACAACGGCGTGGTACCGGAAGTAGAGGGGAGATCCCGCAGGGCTTCGCCTTAAGCCGGTGCGAGTATGGTGGAGCTTATGAGAGAGGCTATTAGTGGTCTAGTAATTAGACACACCAATTAGAGGGCTCTAAACCAATTAGAAGGCTCTAAACCGAAACAGCTCTAAACCGGGGTCTAGGTCTAGTTTCTAGTTTAGAGGATAGGAACTTGTGTGTCTTGTGTTGTGTCTGGAGGGGAGCCCTGCCCCTCCCTTTATAGGTGGGAGGGCTGGCGCGCTAGGGGAGGGAGGGAGTCCCTCCCCAACTCGGCCTAGGGCTGGCCGCCGGCTTGGGGAGGAGGACTCCTCCCCCAATTCGGTTTCCTCCTCTCCTCCCACTTCCCAAAAACTGCCGTTTGACTTTCAAACTAGCCGTTTGACTTTTTCAATTTAGGATTCAATTTAATCCTTTATTTGGGACAGCAAGAACACTTAGTACATGATGCAATCATTCCAACATGCAATGACACATTCATGTACCCCTTCCCCTCCGGAGTGCCGGACATTCCGGGAACTTCTAGAATGTTCCCGATGAAAACACCGGAACCATTCCCCAACTCCGAAATGGGACTTTCCTTATATGAATCTTATTCTCCGGACCATTCCGGATCACCTCGTGATATCCCGGATCCCATCCGAGACTCCGAACAACATTCGGTCTCTTTCTCATAATACCATAACTACTCAAACAACGTCGAATCCTTAAGTGTGTCTCCCTACGGTTCGTGAATTATGCGGACATGATCGAGACACTTCTCCGAACAATAACCAATAGAGGAATCTGGAAATTCATATGGCTCCCACATATTTCTACGATTACTTTGCGATCGAATGAACCACTTACATACGATACCAATTTCCCTTTGTCTCACGATATGTTACTTATCCGAGGTTATGATCGTCGGTATCTCTGCATACCTAGTTCAACCTCGTTACTGATAAGTACTCTTTTCTCGTTCCCGTGATATGTGATCCCTTGTGACCAAGTCACATGCTTGCAAGCTAATTGGATGACATTTCACCGAGAGGGCCCAGAGAATATCTATCCGTCATGTGGATGGACAAATCCCACTCTTGATCCATGTGTTTCAACCAATACTTTCTGAACACCCAATGCCACTTTTATAGCCACCCTGTTACGGTGTGGTGTTTGATGACATCAAAGCATCCATCCAGTAAAGGCAATATGCATGATCTCATGGTCGAAGGAATTAGGTTACTATGTATCAGAAAGCATATAGCAATTGAACTATTGAAATGACTTGATCTTTATGCTACGCTTATCTATAGGAGTATGTCCATCACATCATTCTCCTAATGATATGATCCTGTTGTTAATAACATCTCTATGTTCATGATCAGGAAACCATGATCATATATTAACCAACAAGCTAGTTTAACAAGAGGCTTTACTAGGGACTCTTATTTTAGTTTACAAATCACACAAGTATTAATGTTTCCGGTTAATACAATTATAGCATGGTATGTAAACATTTATCATAAGTGTGAAGATATGATAATAACCACTTTATTATTGCCTCTTGGGCATATCTCCAACAGTCTCCCACTTGCACTAGAGTCAATAATCTAGTTTCGAACCTTTGTGTATATAACACCTATGGCTTTCCAGTGTTGTATGTACACGATTGCTAGTGGTCAACTGATCTCCGGATCTGACACTTCCAGGTCCGTGTGTAATTGCATGTCTTTGCGTCTCTATGCATCACTCATTCTCTAATGAGATGGCTTTGTATAAATTTGGTATTTCGGTGTGACCTTTAGCTCTTTAGGGTTAAAACATGTTGATAATATTGTCGCACAATATATCTTCATAGTATTATCCCACTGAGAACTACACCTAGTTTGATAACAAACTTCTTGACACAAATGCCCTCTTTTGCTGCTATAATAGCAGTCATATACTTAGCCTTTTGTTGTAGTATCTGTCACAATGTCTTAACTTTGGAAATCATCCAAATCCATTATGGAACTCACTTTCCATTATATTGTGCCACCCTTAGTTTAGATTGAGATAAACTTAATTTGTACTTTGTGACAAAGCTAGTATCAATGTAGTACTTTTACAATGAACTAACCATCTATTTGTCACTTCTACAAATATTATACTCTTAGTTCTTTCAGAAGATCATAAGAATATCCTTACTATTGTCCAATGATCATCTTATGAATCATTCTGGTATATGCTCTCAACATTTAGAGCATAGGACATATCTGGATTTGTACATATCACAGTATGATTGATATAAATACTCTTTGTGATTTCATACATCAAGTATCAATCTATACTTGATTATTTGTTTCACTTTACCAAATGTCAATACACTTGAATATATCATCAACATTGAACTCATTCAATCCTTTCTGTGCGACAAGAACCTTCTCTTGTAGTTTCTATATTGAACTCATTCAATATCTTATCTATGTACTTCTGGCACAACCATATTAGCGTCTATTGATGCCAAATATTTGGGTTTTGCCTAAGTCTTTCATCGGGATGAAATTCTTAATATGTGTTAATAAAAGATACATTATTTCCAATCAACAATATGTCTTCCACATAATGTATTAGAAACATGTCTTAGCGCTCCCACTTAATTTCTTGCAAACGCAAGCATCTTCATTGTCTCTGATGAAATTAAACTCTCTTAACAGTTTCATCATAGTGAAGATTCCAACTCCGCTATGCTCACTCTAACCATTGAAGTTTGCATATGCTTTTAGCATCCTTTGAATTAACAAAACCCTATGGACCGTGTTATGCACATGTCCTAGGTAACGATTCTATTAGAAGAACTTGTTTTGTTTATTCAACTACCATATAACAAATTATATGTAGTGGTCGCTACATTAATCCGTCTAGACTAAATATCACTATGAAAGATCAAATCTTGTCATAGTCAACCTTTGAACATTGTTGTGAACTCTTTCCCAACATGTCGACTAGATGTGAAACATCCATGTCTATTTCTTTATAGATCCAGACACAACTATAAGGTCTTACACCTTTCTCGAGGGTCCTTCAAGTTCAAAACTTGATTTCTCGTGTATGGAACTATCACGGATTTTATGGCTTCAAGCCATTTTACGGAGTCAGGGCCCATCATCGCTTCTCTGCATGTAGTCGGTTCATTATTCTCAAATAATGATTCAACCCTCAAATCTTGGTATTTGATTGTTCATCCGACCTACTTGTTTCAATAGGAACTTGGATCTCCGTGACCACAACCTTTGAGGTACGTGAACCATGAGCATTGTTGCTGCCTCCGAAACACTTTTCGGCGCTGCGCAACTCTGCACATATAGCTAAGGTTCTTTTAACCTTATCAAAGTTTCTATTGTCCTCCCACTTAACTTTTCACGAAAAATTCCTTCTCAAAGAAACTTGACGTTTTAAGTGACAAACACTTTTGTCTCCGATGTTATGGAGGAGTATTTAACAGTTATTCGAAATAACATACAAAGACAGGTTCATCCGACTTTGGTTGCAAACATCTTTCTTATGCATAGTATACCAATGTTTAAGAAATGACAACTTGGGTTTTATCCCAAACCATAACCTTATATGGTGTCATTTCAACGGATTATGATGGAGCTCTTTTCAGTGGAAAAACGGTAATCTCTAAAGCTTTTAATCTTTAAAATGCAATGGCAGTTTTATGAATTACACCTTTCGATCTTACCATGTCAAACAAGGTTTAATTACATATCTCGAACGCTCCATACTCTTATGGTGTTTCGGGAAATGCAAATCCACGGAACGATTCTTTAAATCTTAGGTATTATGCTAAACTTGTAACTCAAATATCTTCCTTTATGATCTTTATCATAAACTGTTTATATTCTTGTTACAATGATTTTGCACTTCATCTTGAAAGTCTTTGAACTTTTCAAATGTTTCATACTTCATCCTTATTAAGTAAATATTCATATATTCACTCAAATTTTTGGAGAAAGCATATGAAGTTGAAATCCATCGCTCTTGACTACACATAACGGACTTCGTACAACAATATGTACAAGTTCCAATAAGCTAGTCATTCGTTCCCTTTTGGCCTATGAACGAAGTTTTAATTATCTCTAGGAAAGTTTCACAAGCGTCATATGATCAAAAATCAGAAGACTCCAAAATTCCATCAACATGGAGTTTCTTCATGTTTTCTTTCCAATATAATTCAAACAGCGATGTCACTTCCTAAGTGATCTTTCAATCAATTTGTCTTTTGACATTTTAGCACTAGTTTTATGGATGTGATTTCTCTAACGAGATTTGCGAATCATCCATCTTTTATGGATTACGGCAATTATTTGAACAACCCTTTTGTTCTCATAATACCTGATAAAACAAATCTTGAAGGCAAGCTTTGATGTTTTAACGAGCAACATAATAACCCTTTATTTGTTCTCGATGAACATCATCACATATTCTTTTGCTAGTTACTTAGGCCATTGTAGTTCATGAATTCTGTTGTTTCGTATGACGATTCATACCAACAAATTCAGTATCAAATACTTAAGAACCACATTTTAATAAGCAAAGAATATAGCCACAACATGTACATCATCTATATACTTAAACTGAACAATTCTAGTTTTTTCTTTTCTGCCATATATTTATGAGATTCCCTTTCAGTATTTCCTTTTCAGTTTGAAAGAATCTATTAACATCAATAGTGGAGTCATACATATGACATATAGTCCAAAGCGTGTATAATTAAATACCAATGTCTTTGGACTTGCACTTTGAAGTAGATCACCATCATCAAATGTTTGGTGTTCTTTCAAATTCCTTTCATTAGTAATCTCTTGGTGTAGTAAACATTTTACCTACATCAAATATTCACCCTTATCATGGAATCGTCCATGATCAAGCTACTTTTAGCTTATAACGATGAATTATGAGTATAATGTTGCTATCCAAAACCTTTTGGAGGATTAGGACAACAAGTGTCTCCAACCTTTTTGCAAATTCTCATCAAATATGAGAACATGACTTTTGCCATATTATACTCTATCATGTTGCAACCAAAACTTCGTTTCAGATATCACAATATCTTCCACACATCATGGTTTCTGAAACAACTCTTTCAGATCCTAGATAACCTTGATATTAAGGGAATCCTTTGAATATCAAGAATCATGGATACAAACATGATACTTATATACTAACACTTGGAATTGTTACTCTTGATTTAATACTAATTATTAAACTTCATGGAGTAACCGGAACTTACTGAAAGTTTGCAATAGGACTTTTAAACTTTAGATTAACACTTAAAACAATACGATACCAGTTCGTAAAGTAACTAACCAGAATTCTATAGTTCTATTATCTCAATTATAACTAAGCGCAAGGTGGTAAACGGATGCCAATGACTACAACAACTATGCAAATTCACTTTGATTTAGTTTATGATAAATTGAGTTCTAATTAATAATTAAATTAATCTAGGTGAACTCCCACTCAAAACAATATCCCTCACATTGTTTTAGTGATCACACGAACCAAATCCACCACATCAAAACCGATCATCACGAGAGTTGATATAGTTTCAATGGCGAACAATCGACATGTTCATCATATCTACTATATGATTCATGCTTTACCTTTCGGCGATCCGTGTTCCTGAGGCCATGTCTGTACATGCTAGGCTCGTCAAGACAAACCTTAGCTTCCGCATAAGCAAATCTGGCTTGCTTACGTTGTAGTCACCCGCGGAATCAAAGACACCCGATCATCACGTGGTGTTTCGAAGCAGCAAGCTTTGGCAACGGTGCATACTAAGGGTGAACACTTTAGAACTTGAAATTTATGTGTATGAGGGATCATCTTATAATGCTACCGTTGTCTACTTGGCAATACAAGATGCATAAAGGATTAACATCACATGCAATTCATAATATGTGATATGATATGGCCTTTCTTCTTTGTGCTTCCGATCTCCATCTTCAAGCACGAACATGATCTCCATCATCACCGGCATAGCATCAAGGTCAATGACGCTTCTTCATGGTTGTCGTCCACCAGCTTCAACTATTACAACTATTTTGAATAGACACGCAGGTCTTAACAGAAATTAAAGACAACCATATGGCTCCTGCCGGTTGCCAACTTACAATAAGGAACATTGCATACATCAAATATAATCACAATCATGGCCATATCACATCACTGCACACCCCTGCAAAACAAAGTTAGACGCCTCTACTTTCTTTGCATATTTTACGTGGTTTGGGGCTTTCAATAAGTGTCGTTCTAACTTACGAACAAGAACCACAACATTGATACTAGCATTGTTGATCACCCGTTGTAAATTGGATCTTTACTATGCTAGGAGAAACAGGCACCCGCAAAGCCACTTATGCAATACAAGTTGCATGTTAAGCGTGGAGCAAGTCTCATGAACGATGTCATGTAAGGTTAGCCCGGGCCGCTTCATCCCAACATACCGCAAGATGCAAAGTACACAAAAAGCAATCGACAATAAAAGCATCAACGCCCACAATGACCATTGTGTTCTACTCGTGCAACAGATCTACATATAGACACGGCTCTGATACCACTGTAGGGGTTCGTAGCATGGAAAACAAAAATTTTCTATCGCATACAAACAAACAAGCCAAGATCTATCTACTAGATTGCAGCAACGAGTCGATAGTGGAACTCACCCTCGAAGATTCCAAAGCGGTTAACGAGAGCAGATTCTCGTGGGTGATGTAGTCGTACTCTTTCCGATCTCAAGATCGCGTAGACGATCCTTCCAGCGCCGCGTTCCCGCAGCGCTTCCGCAGTCGGTCACACGTTCGGTACTCGACGAAGACCTTCCTCTCCCTTGTTCCAGCAGGCAGCGGAGGTTGTAGCACTCTCCTCGCGATTCCGGCAGCACAACGGCGTGGTACCGGAAGTAGAGGGGAGATCCCGCAGGGCTTCGCCTTAAGCCGGTGCGAGTATGGTGGAGCTTATGAGAGAGGCTATTAGTGGTCTAGTAATTAGACACACCAATTAGAGGGCTCTAAACCAATTAGAAGGCTCTAAACCGAAACAGCTCTAAACCGGGGTCTAGGTCTAGTTTCTAGTTTAGAGGATAGGAACTTGTGTGTCTTGTGTTGTGTCTGGAGGGGAGCCCTGCCCCTCCCTTTATAGGTGGGAGGGCTGGCGCGCTAGGGGAGGGAGGGAGTCCCTCCCCAACTCGGCCTAGGGCTGGCCGCCGGCTTGGGGAGGAGGACTCCTCCCCCAATTCGGTTTCCTCCTCTCCTCCCACTTCCCAAAAACTGCCGTTTGACTTTCAAACTAGCCGTTTGACTTTTTCAATTTAGGATTCAATTTAATCCTTTATTTGGGACAGCAAGAACACTTAGTACATGATGCAATCATTCCAACATGCAATGACACATTCATGTACCCCTTCCCCTCCGGAGTGCCGGACATTCCGGGAACTTCTAGAATGTTCCCGATGAAAACACCGGAACCATTCCCCAACTCCGAAATGGGACTTTCCTTATATGAATCTTATTCTCCGGACCATTCCGGATCACCTCGTGATATCCCGGATCCCATCCGAGACTCCGAACAACATTCGGTCTCTTTCTCATAATACCATAACTACTCAAACAACGTCGAATCCTTAAGTGTGTCTCCCTACGGTTCGTGAATTATGCGGACATGATCGAGACACTTCTCCGAACAATAACCAATAGAGGAATCTGGAAATTCATATGGCTCCCACATATTTCTACGATTACTTTGCGATCGAATGAACCACTTACATACGATACCAATTTCCCTTTGTCTCACGATATGTTACTTATCCGAGGTTATGATCGTCGGTATCTCTGCATACCTAGTTCAACCTCGTTACTGATAAGTACTCTTTTCTCGTTCCCGTGATATGTGATCCCTTGTGACCAAGTCACATGCTTGCAAGCTAATTGGATGACATTTCACCGAGAGGGCCCAGAGAATATCTATCCGTCATGTGGATGGACAAATCCCACTCTTGATCCATGTGTTTCAACCAATACTTTCTGAACACCCAATGCCACTTTTATAGCCACCCTGTTACGGTGTGGTGTTTGATGACATCAAAGCATCCATCCAGTAAAGGCAATATGCATGATCTCATGGTCGAAGGAATTAGGTTACTATGTATCAGAAAGCATATAGCAATTGAACTATTGAAATGACTTGATCTTTATGCTACGCTTATCTATAGGAGTATGTCCATCACATCATTCTCCTAATGATATGATCCTGTTGTTAATAACATCTCTATGTTCATGATCAGGAAACCATGATCATATATTAACCAACAAGCTAGTTTAACAAGAGGCTTTACTAGGGACTCTTATTTTAGTTTACAAATCACACAAGTATTAATGTTTCCGGTTAATACAATTATAGCATGGTATGTAAACATTTATCATAAGTGTGAAGATATGATAATAACCACTTTATTATTGCCTCTTGGGCATATCTCCAACAATATATATATATATATATATATATATATATATGATTCTAACACAATTACTTAGTAGTATGGTAGAAACAATAATATATTTGAATATATTTACAACCTTAAAACATACCAACGATACAAGTCCTAAAAAATGGAAAAAGTCTACTTCTTTTTAAAAATCTTCTGTACGTTTTTTTATCATGACATTTTAATATCCCTTAGCCAATATAGCACATCATCAATTCATCAAGAATCCATCGCAACATCTCATTGCCCAACTCATTCTTGATCATATCTGTTGCCAAGAAAACCCTTTCGATAATTGTCCTCGTCACTAGTAAAATAAATCATCTCAATAAGACGATAAACCAACTAAAGAGTGATATACTTTTAAATACCAAGACAATCTCTAAGGTATCGAATTATCCGGGTAAGAATGATGAATAGCTCAATTTTAACTTGTATATGCTCATGATCATAATAAGATCTATGAGAAATATCTCCAAGACAAATAATCTTATTCATGTGAGTCTTTTGAGTAAAGACAAGAGAATTTCTGAAGCAACTATGAGATATCTCATTAAAGTGATGGTAAAAATTAGTCTATAGAACGATAGAACATAATCCATCACATACCTAAAGTTTGTTTTGATCATACCACATAACCCGTCAAAAATACCCTTAGGTTCTCCTTAAATACCACACCTAAGACATTGTTTAGAGTAGAGTTTTGTTAGATTTAGATTTAGGTATTACAAATAAAAAGATTTTGTTTCCAACTAGACAAGATCTACTCCCTATGTTCGGTTCAAAATCAGTTTTGTGCAGTGTTCATAAAAACAAGCATAATTTTCTCATACGGAGTCTGTTTTCGATGCATAACCACTCAAATTATTCAGAAAAAACATATACATCTAGAGGTTTTCACCAAAAATCAAGGTAGGACGGCTGTCCTGCCTTGCCCTACTGGGAGCTCCGCCCCTATCGGCTAGCACGCGATTAGGTGGCAGGCACCCATGTGCTGATGTGCTAGAGCAGCTGGGGACGGGGGAGTATCAGTATCTAAAAGAAAAACCAAAAAAATCACGCCGGCGGCATCACCACGTCTTCCATGAACTCGTGGTCAGCAACGAGCCTCTCCATCGCTTCGGGTGCCAAGGACACCTCCAGTGACATGCTCCCTTCCCGCTCCGGCCCCTCGAACGCCCACACTATCCCGTCCGCCTTGTTGTGGGAGCTGCTCCGAACGCCCACCGGCTTTCCCCACCCGAAATCGTTGCCGAACACGTCGAACCGCGGCGAGCTCCCGATCGTCAGTGCATCGGAAGGTGACGGAGACAAGAACGTGGGCTCCTGGGCCCAGCGATCAACCCACCCCCACAGGTCCTCCTCCTTGAAGGAATCCACGGCACGGTTCATGTTAGATAATCACGTGTCCTACACATATTGGAATTGCAGTCCGAATAGGTGTAGTGTCTAGGTAGTATACGTATATGTGTTAGACTAGGTTTTGGAATAGTACACCGACTCCTAGTTGATTAGGTCCTAGTAGTGCATATATATATGCACAGACCTGGCCTTGTAATCTTGTACCGGACAACACCGTGGAGTTGAGCAATACAAGAGAAAAAGCAAGGCTCGACAAGAGCCTTTGGCAATCAAAGTTGTTTTGCGTGTGCGTGCGTGAGTGTATTAGATCAAAAGAATCGATCGGCTAGCAGCACGTGCATCTCGACAGAAGTTATCGGATACGTGCGTGTCGTCTCGTCGGAATTTCCTCGTCGATGTCGTCGGAAAGTACTCGGCGACAGGGGCTGTGCTAACAATTGGTATCAGAGCCAAGTTTGTCGTTCGTGATCTGCTGAAAGTACTAGGAGGTCATGGCAATAGTGAAGTTTGGCGAGAGCTCGACACCAGCGTTTGAGACGGTGGGCGCGGAGTTGTATCCGCGTCTGGATCGCAAGCACTACGACCTATGGGCGTTTGTGATGCAGTGCGCCATGGAAGGTCAGCAGATTTGGGAAGGCATCGATCCCGGTGGCGATGAGTATGTCAAGGGAGGTGCGAAGTATCGAGAGGGTAGCCAAGCATTGATGGCGCTCTACTCGGTTATGCCGACGGACATGCTACAACACCTCGTCGGAAAGAAATCGGCGAAGGATGTGTGAGGAGCGATCAAGGTAGTATGCGCAGGTGTCGACGACACTAGTGTCCACGTGGGGCAGCAGGAGACTGTCTTGAACGACGAGATGACATTTGTAGAACCGGAAGTGACCCCGGTTGGTTCGTCAAGTGTGGCGACGTCAAGTACGGCGACCAAGGTGTCAAAAGAAGTCGGCGTGAACATGTCAAATTCTGAGAAGGAGTTAACGTCAAGCTCGAAAGCGCAACCGGAGAGTACTCGGACTACCGACATCGCCGGACACGACGTCCAGGATCGAGAAGACGTGGCGTTGCATGATGAAGGCAATGGCACGGTAGGATGGCCACCAGCAACAGTAGGCAGACGTGGCGCATATATTCTGCTCGGCATCCCAGGAGGAGGAGCTTCACGTGTGGAGCCCGGGCCAAGGGAAGGTCCAGGGGCTGGCGGCCCAGAAACGCCAGAAAGAGGCGGTCCAAAAGTATGTGATCCGCCGATAGGGGCTTCATACGGAGACCCGGAAAATAGACCAGAGGATGGTCTAGGGGCTGGCGACCCAGAAACGCTAGAAGGAGACGGGCTAAAAGGAAAATATCTGCCTCAAGGAGCTCCGTCAGGAGGTCTACGGACATCCATCTCAGAAGTTGGATCTGAAAAAACAAGTAGGCCAAACAGCGTGCGCGCTGTAGCGCCAAAAGAAATTGACGGACCAGAAAAAGTAGGTCCAGTCAAGCCAAGGCTAGCCTGCCCAGAAAACAGGCAAGAAGCAAATTGGCCAGATGAAAGAATCACTGGTGTTGGTTCAATCAGGTCAGAAGAAAAAGGAGCATACTATTTCATCTTACACCGCTATGTGGAAGTCTAGAAGATGCTTGGAGATTCAGCACAACAAATCCAAGCATGATCTTCAAGTGTGTTGTATTGAAGTCTAGCAGTTTGGCGAGTGGAAGTTGGAAAGATAAAAAGAGAAGGGCAAGGTCAGACGTAGAAGAGTATGTCGTACAGCCTTCGACTGCACTAGAGCTGAGACGACTATGACCGACGCGAGCACGCATGAGACGCGTGCTGGACTACTATCCGAAGAAGGAATTTCGGATGATAAATAATTCGGTAACGATGAACCACAAAAAGGACCCGTTGTTCATCAAGGAACCGACGAAGACCGAAGACGCGAACAAGAAGGGTCGACGTCAAGTCATGGAGAAGCCGACAAAGGTAAAGTCGGTGACATGGAGGATGACGCCTGGAGCGGCAAAAGAAATGCCAAGGATGACGCATGCGAGAAGCAGCTGGCGCATTTGGGACCTAGGTCGATGTAAAGAAGCACATCGTGATTAGGGAGTGATTGTTAGATAATCACGTGTCCTACACGTATTGGAATTGCAGTCCGAATAGGTGTAGTGTCTAGGTAGTATACGTATATGTGTTAGACTAGGTTTTGAAATAGTACACCGACTCCTAGTTGATTAGGTCCTAGTAGTGCATATATATATGCACACACCTGGCCTTGTAATCTTGTACCGGACAACACCGTGGAGTTGAGCAATACAAGAGAGAAAACAAGGCTCGACAAGAGCCTTTAGCAATCAAAGTTGTTTTGCGTGTGCGTGCATGAGTGTACTAGTTAGATCAAAAGAATCGATCGGCTAGCAGCACGTGCATCTCGACGGAAGTTATCGGATACGTGCGTGTCGTCTCGTCGGAATTTCCTCGTCGATGTCGTCGGAAAATACTCGGCGACAGGGGCTGTGCTAACAGTTCAGCTGCCAGGCTGTCCAGCCCAGCCCCTTATCCAGGACCTCGCCGGCGGTGCAGCCCGTTGTCATGCCGATCGCTATGGCGTTTCCAACGTACCCCGGCGGGATGCAGCGCATGCGGCCTCGGCACCCTATGACCAGGATGCAGGTCGTCTCCTGCCCCGGCGGGAGGCGTCGGGCTCGCACGATTGCACGCCAGAGGTGCGCGATCAGGGCCTGGAGCGAGGAGATGGTCGCGGACAACATCATCTCGTCGTTCGCCTTCGCTTTGAGCTTCTTGACGCTGGCGGCGGAGAAGGTAAAGAAGCCCTCGCGCACCGGCGGGAGCTCCACCGACGGCCCGAAGGCGCTCTGCAGCGCGCTCAACGGCACGGGGACCGCGTCGAGGACCCACCTTTGGTGCACCGGCGCGGGCGCACGCGTGAGTTGGTCGCCGTCGCCTTGGTTGAACGCTGACCACGCGTTGAACAAGTCCCAGAAACAGGTTCCGTCGCCGACAGCGTGGTTCATCGTCATGCCGATGAAGACGCCGTCGGTGAGCTCAGTGACCTGCGCCCACAGCACGGGGAGCGACGAACCGATGGCCACGTCCGCGTACACCCCGGTCAACGGCGGGAAGAATGACCGGACAAGCGACGACGGGGTGCGCACCGAGCCGACGATGTCTGCCACGGCCACGCCGGGCGCCACCGCGTGGAATAGCTCGGTGCCTTCCCCCGTGCAGCGCAGAGGGACGGTGACTGTGCCGTCGCCGTGGTCCACGATGGCGAGCCGGCCGGCGAAGTGGTAGTACCGGCCAAGTGCGCGCGCGAGGGAGGACGCGAGGGTGTCGACTAGGCCCCCGGTGCCGGCGGGAGGCTTGGGCAGGAGGATCCCAATCTGGATCATGCACGCAGGGCTGATGGCGTGGAGGTCCGAGGGCGTGAGGTGAATGTCCTCCGACGGCGGCATCGGCATACTAGCACCGTACGACGGCCGGACCATGCGCCTGGACACGATCCGGACGGTGTCAGCCGCGCTTGCTTCCATATCTGAGTTGAGCACACTCTGCTTTCCTCGACTTGCATTGCTACCAGCTGCCTGCGTCCATCATTTATAGATTCAGCGGATCGTCGTTTTCATAGTTTCCCCATTAATCCCACTCCATTAATCGCACTTCTTTTAGATCACAAAGAAACTGCGTTTGATTTTCGTAGCTTTGGGACGGTGGTAGACTGGTAGTACAGTATGTACTCCGTGTGCACCAATTTTAAGCGATTTGGTACGCGGGGACCACGGTTTTGAATGCCTTCCTCGTTGCCTGTCTTCGCCATTTGCCAATTTGTGATCAGTGTCACAGCTTGGACCAGTAGTTATGGTACTGGTAGCTAATTGATACTATAGCAAATTGTAGGTGTGGAATTAAGTCCTACAGTGCTCCATCTTATTGTCGTTAGATTAAATCTATTAGACTAGCTCCAACCGGAGTATCATATGTGGTATGCATTACATGCATGCAAAATTTTGCATGCTTATGTGTCGTTGCAATTAATGATGAAAAAGTTGGTATCATAGGTAGATACGGTATCATATCACATGCAACTATAAAAACTAATCTCAAATAAATATTATACACAATTTTATATTGAGATTCTTTAAAATAGTAAATTCACTAAAAAATCTGATATTACTACATGATACTATGCATTCTGGAGATGGTATCATATAAATGATACTACTATATGATACTCCTTATTGTGACTAGTCTTAGATTCAGCGTATGCTCTGCGGAGTAATCTAATTTTACATATGTAGCTTAAATTTCTACTCCTCTTGAGAAAAAGAATTGTGGTCACTTAGATTACTAATGGGCGTGACAGCTGATATGGAGATGATAAGCTAATTAAAAATTATTTTGCAATGGTGTCGGACTTACATTGTTCCAACTTCGAAGGCAGAGAAAACCCCGATCGCTTTCTATGCTCGGAAGTATAGTCGGGCGATGGCCGAACGACGCAGGTAGTGGTTCAGACTGGGTGGGCGGCGAGGGGCTGCGGCGGTGATGCCGGCCATGGGCGGTGGAGGGCTATGGTTGGGGCCGGTGATGGGTGTGGGGTCATTAGAAGGCAGAATCGGTTTTTTATGGATTTCGAATTTTTTTTGAGAATGAAACGTGAATGCTATCCTAGTTGCTAAGACTAGCCATAGTTCTAGTATCATAAGAGCATCTCTGGCAGATACAAAAAAAGTGGTCAACCCCACAAAAGTGGCAAACTTTAACAGTTTTGGTCGAAAAAATGGTCAAAACCGTAATTTTTTTTACAGTTTCCTGTATAACTACTCTGCGTATCGAATATATCCAGTTTTCAAGTCTATTTTTGAAGTAAACCGCAAACCAGTCAATGCTCGACGGAGCACAAATTTTAGCACCAACTGCTCCCGCCATCGACGGTGCCGCCACTTCTGAAGGTCGATTCCATGGCAAAAAGTCTCGATTCCGGTGCCAATCTTCAATTTCCGTAAGGATTCAAGTGGGACGGACATGGGATGAACACTTCCCACCTGGTCTTTCCCGCTGGGATCAATCGGGATAATCGGGAGATCACGCAACGGGATCCATGGGAGACACGGGAGCCGGCATAGCCGGTTTCCTGCAGCAGCGGAGGGAGTAGCGAGATGGCCGGTACAGTCGTTTTTCTACAGGCTCTTCGCTGCTCTGGTATGAATTTGGTATTGAATCGGGATACCAGCGGGACAACCGGGATTGAATTCCTATCCCGCCGTAGCAAGGTGGGTGGCCCACAAACAAGTTTAGCAGGCTCGGCTGGCAGGATACCCAGCGGGATAAGCGGCATGCCCGTCCCACCTGAATCGCTAAATTTCCGGCTAGCAGGTTCGATTCCCACGTCTATCATCATCTTGTGACCCGTGGCCGCCATGATCGCTGGCCAGAGCTCACCGGCCGGCCAACCGGAACCGGAGCAGCACCTACGGAGCAGCAGCTTGCCGGCCGGCCAGAACCGGAGCCGCACGTACGGCAGCAGCGTGAGTGTTCATGCTGCGCTAGCTAGCTCCGGCCTCGCGCGCAGTGTCCATCAGCAACCAAGCTAGCTAGCTAGTTAGCTTCTGTCCGCGTGCGCAAGTCGTCTATGTGGCCGGCCGGCCGGCGGTCTGTCTATCATGTCACAGGGCAAGCAGGATCGGGAGGCCACGTAGATGGATTGTGGATACGAGGAAGACGACGGTTTTGCGGTAGGCATATACACTATCTGTTCTCCGCTGCCCTTTTTTCTCTAAAAAAGCGTTTATGGTATATCATATCTGTGTTTTGCAGTACCACGGGATATGGTATCTGCTAGAGATGCTTTAAGAAGTATCACGTGCTACCTTGATAAAATACTGACGTAGTATAATAATTAATAAAGAGTTATGACACCGTATTATAGTACTATAACATGTCTAACAAGAATATTAATGTCAAATACATCATGTACATAGACTATATTGACATTTTATAAATAATTAAATATCATAAGACTATGATACAAATATATGATTGGCTTCCACAGTTTCAAAATAGCATTCACGGATAGGACGCGGATTTGTAGCACCGGGGTACCAATGTGCCCGGGATTTGACAAATTTAAGTTTTGTACTTTTTAGTTTAAAAAAATCACCAAATTTATTTTGGCAATACATGTATGAAATTTTGGTAGAAAACTCGTTTTATTTTGGGCTACAGAAAAAAGACAAATTTCTGACCTATATAGGGGTGAAAAGCACAATTTTCTGTCAGAATTTTGTTTTGTATTTTCACTGAAATTTCTACCGTATGTTGGAGATGTGTAAATGTTAGCGTCTACTTTTTTCAGATTTTATGAAGTTGTGAAAATGTGTTTTTCAAAATTTTGAAAAAAAGGGCACCAATGTGCTCGGGTGCTGGTTGCACTTTCTGTCATGGATAGTACTAATATAATAGATGCCTTTTTAGTATCATAAGACTATGTCTCTGCACTATGATAATATTATCATAAAACTATGAAACTATTATATTATATGTGTCAGCAGAACAAAATTGATGAACCTACACACTAAAAGGGTCTAGATACATGTGTTTCAGAAAAATGCTAAAACATCTTATATTTTGAACCAGAGAGAGTACATGATACTTCCGATCATCCTAAGCACGAGTAGTATATTATGTACTATTTGTAAGAACCTAAATAGTTGATGTTTATAAACAACTAAGTTTAGATATAAATTTCGAACAAGAAGTAAAATGTTGAATGCAAGATATATGTCCGCTACAAGGAAACAAGAGTTTGCCGAGTGTCCCCAACACTTGGCAACGACACCGAAACACAGGGCAACGTCTTTGTTGTGTGCAAGCTCTCAGTAAACCATAATGGAATATGATGTAGCCTGTCCTTCGACGTCACTCCATCTCTACACCAAGTCTCCCAAGCGAACCATTGACAGTGCTAGAGTCAAACTCCTCCATGATAAGGTTAACTTGCTCTTATCCTTATTTGACTTCGAGTCTACCTTGAATGGATTACTACTTCATTCGATACCCTATGCGTGATCAGGTATGAAGCCATGAACCATCAGAGCGAGGCAGCAGGAGCTTAAGCGACCAAGAGCTATCTGGAGCCACCGATACTATCGGTCCCCTCTAGTGGTACTACCGAAGGAAGACAACGTACTACTGCTTGGACCTGAACCAGTGAGCCGAAGCCCTTAGATCCATCCGGTACCAGAAGAGCGGCACTGCAGCAACAAGAGGTACTACCAGATGTGGCGAGCGGTACTACCGCACCTAGAGCTCGACGCTAGCTAAAGCACGGAGATACCGCCCAGAGACCGATCGCTACTGGTGAAACCCGGTACTACCGGACATGAGTCTGGTACTACCACCCGTCCCTATGCATGTGCGCACTAGCTCGGGCCACAACCCACGTATCACCCTGAATATTTCCTTTTCTACCAAAACTACTCATATTTAAGTGGTTGGTCTATATATAGGTCCCCCACCTTTTATTGTACCCTTTAGACTAGATAATAGAACTAGAAGAAACCCCCTTACAGATATCTAGTTTAGTCTCATGCTCCTTTATCAAGGAGGACCTATTATCAACAATCTCTTGGATTTTGCTATGTTGCATTCAAGTTGTACAAGGCCATGGTGAGAGTGATCTCTATCCAAGCTATCAATATCTCGTCAAGATCCTCGCCTCGCCATGTCGGTTAGAGAGAGAATCCTTGCCCAACACCGATCCTAGGGGTTGTGTTAGACCGGTGATGACTGCAAGTGCACAGATCGTTTGTAGCTAGTTTTAAAATAAATATATCGATCCCACAGGGAGTAGGAGTATGAAGTCTAATAACTCTTAAAATAAATATTACAATAGAAATGCTAAATAAAGTTTTAAGTAACAAGATAAAATGCGAGTATTACGTAAAAATGTGTTTTGGGGTTTTTGGTATAAGGGCAACAATGAGTAAAGTAAAACAACTAAATACAGAAAGTAAGTATCGCGTATGTAAGAGATATTGGAACTGCAATAGGGAAAAGGGCGTTTTCATGGAGTAGCGGATACACCACTAGCATTATAAAGGAACTAAAGTAAAGATTATTATCATGAACATTCTCAACTATGTATGTGTGGGACGAACTCCGTATTTGGATAAATATGCAGCAAGCATTGCTCACATCATCCTCATAACCACAGCAGTCAGCAATCGACATCAATCGAAATACTACGCTATTAAGGAACATAATCTTGTAGGATATATCCCATGTCATGGATAGTGTTCCGTAAGTTTCCTCGGTTCCTAAGTTGATACGTAAGGGGTGCCAATAGCTTTATAGTCACTGTAAGTGCTAACACACCTTCGTCTACCAACAAGTAGTTCCCTCCATCAAGTCCCTATAACAGACAAATATTGAGAGGTCGACTTCTCCCAACATTAAGATGAAGATAATCTAACACATAGTCACAACGATGAATATCATAATAAACTTTATCTGATTTCAATCTCATACTAGGATTTCTCCATCTCCCCAAGAACTAATGATCTACTCAGACATGGAGAAAATCAACATCATGGTAATAACAATGGAATCTATCATAAATGAATAGTATTTGTATAAATCCACAACGAGTACAGAAATTACAACAAGATCTAGACAAGATGTAGATGTGATGGATGGGGATGGTGGTGATGCAGCGGTTGATGATGAAGATCAATGTTTAGCCTCCAGGATCTGCGTAGGGTGAAGATGGATCGCCGGTGGACGAGGCCCCCCTCTAGATGCCTTCCGGAGGTGAGGTTTCGGTGATTTCTGGTTGTTCTGTATGTCGTCTCTTTGATTTAGTTGCACGGGGTGGAACTATTTGAGGAGGCGGTGGCAGCGCCAACTATACGGTGGGAACTATACGGCCGGAATTTTATTCCCACCGTATAGTTGGCCGTTAAACCATCTGTATGCCTTGATCGCTTCAGGTTTTCTTTTGGTATTATTGATATTTCCCAAATAAGCGATTTATATTGTTTTTGACTCCTTTTCTTCCCAGTACAACTGCTCCAAGAATTGTGTCTATTGTATCCATCATCTGTCCTGATCCTGGTAAAAATAGACATAAAATATGCACGCGAGCGCCGTAAAATACCAAAATCCTACATCTATAATGCAAAATAATAATATAAAACATGATGCAAATATGCACTCATTAACTTCCCCAAGCTTAGACTCTTGCTCGTCCCGAGTAAGTTAGCTTAATGGATGTGACCCTCTTATTTATGAAGCTGAGTCAATAAAATAAATGAGGCAGTTGCAGCATGTGTTTATCATATATGATACATAGGAATAAGTTTATGAATAATAACTTACTCGAACCATCTGAATAATATTAGTAGGATTCCACACCTTAGCATTTAACAGTTCACAAAAGATCACTCTCAGTATGATGTAAAAGTATTCAGTTCAACCGAATGTGTTAGCGAGGTAGTCTCAAGTGTTTTAGGATTAACATATTCACTTGGGATTCAAAAATCTCAAAACGTCTCTTTGTCATACTACAATATAGTGGTGTATGCCTATTTGCTCTTTGCACATTCGCTATTTTTCTTCTCTCTTTTCTTTATATATATATATATATATATATATATATATATATATAGAAACCCTATTCAACACCCAGGATGCAGAATAGTTATTTTGCACCCCACATATTTTTATGTTCTCACATATAGAAATTTATGTTTTGTATACTAATAATTATGTTTATGTTCATCAGAAACATAAAAAATCGACATAAAAATATGATTTATGAGTCATTATAGTGTAAAAACATAGAAAATACACATTTTATGTCGTATTTTTATACGGCATGTAAATTAAATTTTTTATGACATGTCTAAATTTTCTTATGTTGTTCTCGACTTTTGTGGTAAGAGAAAATTTATGTGACGTAAAATTTTTATACGTTTTGTAATATAGAGGGTGGGTGAAGAATAACTATTCTACACCCTGGGTGTCAAATAGCGCCACTCATATATATATATATCACACTTTTGTTTAAGTGATGTGCAAAGAAGCTAGCCATACATTCCACTTCACATAGGAATTTAAAGTTTAACGATCTCAATTACCAAATTCCAATTATATATGAAACAATCTTTATAGCTTGAATATTCTACCTCATCTTGTTCTCACTCTAATTTGATAGCACTTTTAATTTTCCTTTGTTCAAGGTTTCTTTTTCAACTTAACTGATTAGATAATTTTTCTTTCTTTGTAAATCAAACCATGTACTTACAATATATTGACCAAATTATCATTGTATGTTCCATTAATACCAATGGTGTGAAAGACTCCTATTGCTATCATCAAGTGCAAGTAAAATTATACTCAAGCCATTAATATATCCAATAGGACAAACACAAACTCAATATTGCTCCATATATGATAATAAACTCGGAATTTCATAAAAGGGATCGACTATTCCTAAAGGGAATTCTAATGATGCAAACTTTATTTCTAGTTTGAACTAATACAAAACTAAAATAGTAATATAAAACTTATAAGATAGATTACAAGGTTTAAAGATCTCCCCAAGCTTGGAATCAAGCCAGGCGGGATCAAATAATCCCTTGCGATTATTTGATACCGTGATTATTGTAGATCGCTGTGGCGCCATGGCACGTGGTATCTTCTCTTCACAGGCCAACTTGAAGCGGAGGGATTGATTGACAGCCTCTAATTCTTTAACACGCAGCTTGTAGAAAAGATTATTCCTCTCCAGCACTTTCACTTGTTCTTTAATGAGCTCATTGTTATCTTGAAGGGTTTGAATCGCTTTAAGACTCACAGAAAAACCTGATTCGGTTGTCTGCTTAATATCTTCATCCAATTTATCAAGATAAAGTCGCAGCAATCGAAGATGCTTGGGTGTCCCCGGCGTCTCTTTATCCATATCTTCAATCTTCCGCTCAAGGGCTTTCAACTCCCTCTTCCGACGTTCATTGTCGGTGTCGAGGAACTCGATAGGGACGATCTTGATCTCCTTGCCTTGCTCGCCATTGCTCCCGATCTCCATAGGAACTTCTCTCCTTGGCTTTTGTCCCTTGGTTTGCGTATCCTCACGTATGAATAAGAGGTAGATTAGTTTCTGGAGATTATGATTAGAGAGAGACAATGGTAGTACATAAAGGGGGTCAGAGGTCGGTAAAACTCACGAGAAACACCAAATTCATGCCCAAGAAAAGAATCTTAACGGAATAGGAAAAGAAATCATGGATTTGGAGGAGCCCTTCCGCGTAACGACCTACTATACGGGCGCGGCCCGCATAGCTCCGGCCATCTAGTTGGTTCTGGGCAGATATTTCCAAATATCTCGAGTCCAGGTCGGTTAAGTTACCCACTTGGAACCGACAAAACAGTTTTCTTTAGATGTCAAAAATGAAAAGGAAAACGAAAAATGTCTGAGAGTTTAACGACCAACTATACGCCGAGAGGATTTTCTTCGGCCATATAGTTGTGACCATATAGATCCAGACACGAAAATCGAAATTGTCTAAGAGTTTAACGACCAACTATACTGCCGGAGAATTTTCTCCGGTCGTATAGTTGTGACCGTATAGATCCAGACAAATTCGCAAAGAGGATAAATAAGGTTTAACGACCAACTATACGGCCAGAGATTTTTCTCCGGTCGTATAGTTGCGACCGTATAGTTGGTAAAAACCTTTAAAAACTTCAGAAAAACACAAGGAATTGAAAGGCAAAAAAATTAGAAGTAAAAATTGCGAAATCAAATCACTTATTTGAGTAAGAACACTTACCTTGCACTTACCGTTTACTTATTCGGGGATGACAAGCTCCTCCAACAACAAAGACTTCTTTTTTTTGGAGGAATTGACCTTAGTTCATTTAATAATTCTCGTAAACGAAAATCACCAGGACTAAAGTTTCTCTCAATAAGATTGGTGTCTTGCTGGGCAAATATGGACACTGCATCCATCATCTTTATTTCTTGCCTCTGCATAATCTCTCAAATTCTTGAAGTAAAAGGATCCAATTGATCAGTCTTGGCTTATGATTTTCCTCTCAAGGAGTTCTTTAAATCATCATGATCCGTATGAACTCTTACTTTTGCATTATATAAGAACGAAATTTGTCACAAGAGAAAAATACAGCAAAAAGTTCCCTCTCTTCCTTAGGATAATTCTTTTGAGAACTATTTAGTATTCTACTAGCATGATGTATAATATTAAATCTGCGACCTATGTGTTGTCCCAGAGTTACTCCTACAGCATCATCACTAGCTTCACATATTAAGTCAAAAGTCATATCCTAGATAGCTGGTTTAATGACAGGAGCATGGGATAAAGCATATTTGAGTTTATCAAAGTCTATGAGACATTTATCATCAAAATTAAATCTTACTCCCTTTTGTAGGAGGTTAGTCAAAGGTTTAGATATTCTAGAGAAATTCCTAATGAACCTTCTATAAAAACTCACATGACCAAGGAAACTTCTTATACCTTTTATATCCCTAGGTTGTGGCATTCTCTCTATGGCCTTAACCTTAGCTCTATCCACTTCAATTCCCTTACTTGATACCTTATGTCCAAGGACTACCTTCTTTCACCATAAAATGGCACTTCTCCTAGTTTAGAACAAGATTGGTTTCTTCGCAACGCTGCAAAACTCTTTTGAGATTATCTAAGCAACTAGTAAACAAAGTTCCATAGACAAAAAAGTCATCCATAAATACTTCCATTATTAGTTCTATAAAATCCGCAAAAATAGCAATCATGCGTCTTTGAAAAGTAGCTGGAGCATTACATAAACCAAAAAGCATATGATGGTAAGCATGTAAACCATAAGGACTGATGAAAGTTGTTTTAAGTTGGTCATCAGGATGAATAGCTATTTGACAAAAACCAGAGTATCCGTCCAAGTAGCAAAAATGAGTGTGGTTTGCTAACCTTTCTAAAGTTTGATCTATGAACGGTAAAGGATAGTGATCTTTCCTAGTTTATTTATTCAATTTCCTGAAATCTATGCACATCCTATGTCCAACAATAGTTCTAGTAGGTATCAATTCATTGTTTTCATTAGGAACAATAGTAAAACCGCCCTTCTTAGGGACACAATGAATAGGACTTACCCATTCACTTTCTTTTATAGGATAGATTATACCTGCATCCAATAGGCGTACCTTTTCTTTTCTTACCACTTCCTTCATTTCGGGCTTCAGTCTTCTATTAAATTCCGCAATTGGTTTAGCACATTCCTCCATGAATATTCGATGGACGGTTATCATAGGACTAATGCCCTTCAAATCATACATGGAGTACCCAAAAGCCTTGCGATGCTCCTTAAGTATTTTCATGAGTTCTTCTTCTTTTGAAAGGTTAGCACTAATAATAGAAGGAAATTTACTTGTATCGTCTAAAAATCTGCATTTAAGATTATCTAGTAGAGTCTGCAATTCTAGGGGTGGTAATTCCTCGTCCCCCTCTTTTCTGGCTCTTCAAAAGCCTCATTAGTTGGAGGCCCTATAATGGGAAGTGAATCGAATTCATCTTGTAGTTCTTCTAGGGACTTGTCCTCCAAAACTATTTCTTCATAATTTAAGTCTTCATTTATTTCTTATTTTTTATCACTAAAGAAGAGAGCTTCCATTTCCTCAATTCTCTTTATCTTATTCTTGTATTTCTGGAGGTCTATCTTTAAATTTGGAAAAGTGGAATTCTTTTTCCGCTTCCCCAAGCTTAAGAGACACAATCTCCTTTTTGAAATCAACTTTCGCACCTACATCTCTCAAAAAGTTTCTTCCAAATATAATTGGGCAAAGAGTGTCAGCTGGCATATCAACAACTACAAAATTGATATGAAAGTTTTTGTTGCCAATTGTGACAGTTGCATCTTCAACTACTCCCATTGGAATTCTAAGAGTTTTATTGGCTAACATGAGTGTCAAATCAGTATTTTCAATTGTAGTCGGTTCTATATTTTCTTTTATTTCTAAATAAAAATCATAAGATATAACATTAACTTCGGTGCCAAGATCGCATAAACCATAATGCGAGGTTTCCTTAAATATGCAGGGAAGAATAGTCTTACCCACATCTTTTACCTTTGTTTTACCTTCAACCAATACAGAAGTCTCTTTATCAAGTTCAACTATGTTACAATGTGCATACATAGCCATAATTGCCTCCTTGGTTACGTCTTCACCTTTGGTTCTTCTAGATGTTCCACAATTTCTGGCATACTTTCCTCTTCCTTCTTCTCTTGTACTACTTTGACATGTTCATATTCAGAAATATGCTTCTGTGCAGTGTTAGGGAAAGGTATCTCATATATTGGTTCTCGGGAGGCTAGTGTTGCTCTAACTTCTCTTTTCTTCTCAGGTTCGGGTGGTGGATCATACTTGACCAAACCCTCTTTTGGAGCTTTGATGTGTTATGTAAAAGCTTTAACAACATGTAACACACGATCTGAATCCAAATAAAGTTCCTTAGATAATTCTTTAACATGGCCCTTTTTATTATAGGCATGAATACAATCATAATCTATTTCTATGCCTCCTTCACTTCCTAGACCAAAATTCCATGAAACTCTATGATCGCGAATTTTATTAAGTAAAGCCCAAGCTTTAGTTATAGGAAGATTCATAAAGGCTCCTTCCGCGAAAGAGTCTAGTTCAATTTTATTAGGTTCAATTAAACTGCCATAAGAGATATGCAATAAATACCATTCAGGCAAATCATGATGAGGACATAGATTAAGTAAATCTTTAAATCTGATATAAGCTCTTACGAGTCCTTCATTAGGGCGGTACCTCCAAGTCATTATAAGACGCCTGATTCCAAAAGATTTTGATAATGGATAATATTTTGCTAGGAACTCACAAGCTAAATTATCCCAAGTAGTAGTGGCCTCTAGGGGTAGAGATCTATACCATGAGCGTGCTATACTAGTCAAAGTTGTTGGAAATATGCCCTAGAGACAAATAGTAATAAGGACTATTATCATATTTCATAAAGTTTATGATTAAGTTTTATATCATGCTACAACTGTATTGAGTGGAAACATCAATACACGTGTGATATATAAACAACCAGGGGTTCCCAATGAAACTATAGTCACCGGTTCATTGGTCAACAGATGATCAAGTTTTGTGATCATGTGGCATTTATGCCAGTTGGAAATGGAGTCAACTCATTCTGAGAATGAGATGATGAACCAATACCCAACCTAAACATCGTGACCCGATCATGTCACGAAGTTCAAGTTATGATGATTAGAAATGGATCCTCGTAGACTATTCCTTAGACCGTGAGGCTATATCAATCACTGTCTCCCGAGAGTGCTTAGATAGCATCAAGTGCCACTTGGTAATACAATGGTTATAAAGGTGTGTTCAGGTACTCGGAGGAAACTGTAGAGGCAATATATGTCAAGAGTGGGATTTGTCCATCCACGTGATGGAAAGATACTCAAGGGCCCACTCGGAGAAGTTATATCCAATAGCTACACAGCGTGTGATTTGATCACAGGGATATCACTTGTCGGAACGAGTCAAGTAGCATTGTTTGGTAACAAGATTGAACACGACATGGTGATGTCATTGATCAGATCTCGGGCAATGCAAGTATCGAGAGACAAAGGGAATAAGACACGACCGTCCCGGTTCAAACGACGAAAGATCTTCGTGGAACACACAGGGGTCACATGGCCATCTAGGTCCCTCTGTCGCTCATTGGTCCGGGAGTGTCCCGACCATGTCTGGAGTGTTCCCGAACCATAGGGTATCACACTTAAGGGTTTGATGATGCTTAGAGAGTGTTTATAGGATTGGAAGAATCGCCAAAGAATAGTAGAGAGAAAACCGGAAGGGTTTCGGTAAGTCCGGAGGATGTTCGGAGTGGAGGTGGAAGGTGTTCCATAGCAACGGAGATTGAATAATATATGAATGAATGTTAAATATTTATTTAGTCATTTATTCATAATTATTTAATAAAAGAGAAAATCAATTTAAAGGTCAAAAGGCTTAATGGGCCAAATTCTGGAGGGAAGAGGGCCCATTAGGGAAAGGTGAGAGGGAGAAGGGCTAGAGGGGGTGGTCGGCGCCCTAGTTAGCCAGCCCCCCGCACAGGGCCCATGGGGGTGGCCGGCGGCGCCACCACTCCCCCCTCCTCCTCCTTTAGTCCCACCCCGGGACTTTGAGGGAGGTAGTACCTCCCCTCCGCCTATATATAGTGGGGGTATTTGGCTAGATAAATACACACAATATTCAATAAAGGTCTTCTCACTTTTGGGAAGACCTCCAATTGATATTCTCTCTCTATCTCTCTCGT
Organism: Avena sativa; assembly: GCA_916181665.1. NCBI lineage: Eukaryota > Viridiplantae > Streptophyta > Magnoliopsida > Poales > Poaceae > Avena > Avena sativa. The sequence goes on from OV702290.1 coordinate 37,424,559, forward strand.
GACCATAGTCCCAAGTTCAGACTGCACGAACGAGAGACATCTTCATCGCGGAGCGTCATCGCGCTGCGGGATTCGGATCCAGGAGCTCTACTTCCACAACTGCTGCTGGATCAGGGAAGCGGGAGTCATCGTCAGGCATAGGACGTGTGTAAATCCCCGCGAGGTGTCACATTTGAGGCACTCAAGTTGTTGGAGCCACTGGAGCACAAGGACTTCATCACGACCTTGAGGTCGGCTTCAGCTCGTCTACATCAACCACACTCTCCTAAGCGTTGACAACGCTTTTCGGTCTTCAAGGGTAAGTTCACGAAAATCCCCTCCCATTACTGTATTACTAATAGATAGGTCCTGGCAGCATCAGGAGTTCAGGGGCGTAGAGTAAAAAATATTGTTTTCATACGCAGAACCCCTACAGTGGTATCAGAGCTAGATCTATGCGTAGTAATGCTAGTACGGGTAGAACACACGAGATGTAGCGTGTGGGTGTTGATCTTTTAGTTGTTACCCTCCCATGTGTACTTGTGTATACCGCAGTAATGCTTGATGAAGCGGCCCCCAACCGACTTTACGCATTCATTTGCGAGACTGGTCCATGCTTGACATGCGGCTTGTACCATATAAAGTGGCATAGGGGGTGTCTGTATCTCTCGCATTAGTTGGTATGCCATTTGCAACGGAGGGCCCCGAAAGGGGTGTAGTAGAGACATATACTTGATCAGCGTTGTGCTGAAAGTTCGTAGGTAAGAACGGTTCTTGTGCGAAAGCCCATTCAGCCACGTAAAACATGCAAAGATAAAGTAGAGGCGTCTAACTTTGTTTTGCAGGGGGCGTTGCTTTGTGATATGGTTGTGGCAAAGGTAAAGTGATTACCTTATGTTACGTAGTAGTAGATAGTCATGGAGGTGACAGACTACCACGCCAGAAAGACACCAGTACCCTGGTGTCTACAGCGCTGGAACCCTGGCGCCAGAATGCAGTCACGATGGATGGAGATCACGATGTGAAGGACCATATCACATCGCATTTACATTCAATGTTATTGTTTGTATATCTTATTGTGTGCTAGTAGTAGATACTCGACGGTAGCCTAATAAGATGATCCCTGTTAAAATTACCAATGATTGTGTTTCCTCTTAGTGTGAACCACCAAGAAAGTTCTTCGGTATGAGGCGAACCATGTTGAGTGGGTGTCAGACATATCTACATTTGTATACAGTGGGTGTAAGACATGTTGCACAGCTAATACACTAAGGTTGAGTTGGCGAGCCTAGCACGTTATAGAGACGTGGCCTCGGAACACGGATGGTCGAAAGATCGAGCACAAGTCGCATGAATGATGTGACCGATGTTTAGCGTCCACCCTTGAACCCACATTGATGGCCGTGATGATCGGGGGAGATGTGGGGAAAAGGGGTTGTGTTATCACTAGGAACCCTTCATGGGATAGGTGTTTCTGAGTGGAGTTATTATTAACTCATTTAATTATAAACTTAGTCTAAATTCCTTTTGCAATTATAAATGTGGATGGCTCACCGTGAAGCTTACTTTGTCATTGAGGAATGGGTAATGGGTGAGAAACTTAGACTTGATGGATCCAACTTCCCTAGTTGGCTTACGAGCCTGAATGATCTCCTTACTAGGAATCATGTGGTAGACTACATACGCTGCACGATTTGACTGAGCCAGACCACTATGATACCCCACAAGAGCTGGCAAACCACTACTATCGTCAAGAGATGTCCACCTACATTCAGATAATAATGCATTACGGGATGGTGGATGAACTCCATCCGCTCATGGGTGATCTTGATCCATATTCGATGGTGGATTAGCTGAGAGCAGAGTTCATAAGCCATGTGCGCATGTGGAAGCACGATCTGCTTGGAGAGTTCCTTTCCATACAGATGGAGGAGCACACATGTCTAAAGGGTCACTTGGAGCGCATGCTTGATGCACACATGAGACTAGTTCACTTCATAGACTACTGGATGGATGATCCGTTTGCGATAGGCGTGCTGCTTCGATCGTTGCCTCCCAGCTACGAAGGACATGTCCGGAGTAGCATCATGAGTGGTGATACGGAAACATTGGATTTCCAAGAGTTCATATTACGTTTCAGGAACGTAAAGGTTGAACCCATCACCGGTGAGGTCATCGATGACAAAGGTATATATTTGATATACAATTTTATAAATGGTATAATATTTCAAACACATTTTGTAGTGTTAAGTATATTTGATACTTGTTCTGTTTTGCTGAAAACAGGTCCTTCTGCATGAGAGGTGCTTGCTAGAGAGGAGGTGACGTTGTGTGTTGATGGCGAGCATTGTGGCATCCCGCTAAAACCACTACTAGAAAATCGCTGTGCTTTTGTGCATTGCATCATCATGACCGCATGCTCATGTCATCATGCCACATTGCATTTGAGCATCGTCATCATCATGCATGGTTTTATCTAAAACTATTTTCTAAAAGCCTACTTTGATTTCTAAATATTCCCCGTCTTTATTTCAAATCAAGACCCCTGTCTCTCGCCCGGGTCTTTTATTTTCCTAAAAATTATTTGCAAAAGTATTTTTTAAAATAAAAGTTAAATAAAAATATTTTTAGGGGAGGCCGCCACTGGCCAGGCCCAGCTGGCAGCAGCCTACTACCCCAGATAAAAAGCTAACACTAATCCTAGTCAGCTAACAGGCCTAAACCCTAACCAAACACCCCTCACTCTCCCTTCCACCCCAGCCGCCACCATCCTCTCACCGCATCACCCCACCCACTCAGCCGACCCACCCACCAACCTCCTCCTCCCTGCCACTTTTTCCATCCGGCCCCACCACTCAGCCCCAGGCCGCCACCTGCCTCCACCCTCCACCTCACTCCCTCCACTCACCGCCTGCCACCTAATCCGCGCGGGCCCTACCTCTCCTGGTGCACAGCCACTCCGCGCGCCAACCACCACTCCATATCCCGCCCACCACCGACAGCCTCCCCACCTGGGCGCGCAGCCCTAGGCCCCCCACCTCCCACCCGGCCACGTTGCCCCACCCACTCCCAACCGACAGCCACACCTGGCCTCGATCCCCTCCCCCTCTCTCTCTTACCCTGGACCCACCACCTCCCCCGTCCCCAGGCTCCTCTCTCCCCGCGTCTCCCTTCCTCTGCCTCCGCGCGCCTGCCGCCGCCATCCCCGCCTCGATCCCTGCCCCTCTGCTTCCCTCCTTCCACCGCCGCCCTCGGCCAGCAGTGCCACCGCCAGGCGCACTACACCTCCGCCGCGCGCATCCCGTGCCCCACCGCGTTCTCCCTCCTCTTCGCCCCGCGCCTCCTCTATGGCCATCTCCGGCTCCTCCTGCTGGCCCTCGTCCTCGTTGCGCGTGCTCGCCGCTGCCGTCGCGCATCCCTAGCCACCGCGCGGTTCTGCCCTCTCCGGGTCGTCCCCAACGCCGCTGGCCCCTTCTCCGTCGCCTGCAGAACGTGAGCCGTGCGGCCGCGCTACCTCCACCCCGCCGCTGTCCGGGCTCGGTCTCCGGCCGTGCCCTCGCCTCGTCCCTCCGGCCGCCTGCGCCCCCTCAGCGAGCCACCTCCGGTCTTCCTTGCATCCGATGCCCTCTGGTCGCGCGCGCTTGCAGGGCCTCGCCACTGTCATGCCTTGATCCATCCCGCCGTTGACCCCGTGGCCCCACGGGTGCTCTAAGGACTAGGAACCAGCCTAGCGTACCCATGTTCTGCAAGTTCAACATCGGACAAGGCCTTCTTGGTGAGGAATTCGTGCAAACCAGCAGTCCATGTTAACATGATGTGTGGTGTTGATGTATGGTTTTGAAAGATTGGGCGGTGGTGTGCTACTGATGGGAAGATTACGGTGTGGTAATGCCTGTGTTGGGAGCACCGCGACCTCAACTACATCCTCCTGACATACAACGATGGGGCATCGCTGTCGCTGACAAGATCTCCTGATGACCGCCATTACCGGAACCAAGTACACCTTCGATATTTGAAGCCGGAGCATCAAGACCTTCTTCATGGAATTCCAAGCCCCACGGATCCGACGCCTCGGAGCTGGACCCGAAGATCGAACCCCGAAGATTCCTGAAGCCCATGGTACGACATGATCTTCTTCACGAGACTTTGAGTTCACCGTCACGGACGACAAGGCCGTCGACCTGGAACCTGGAATTGACAAGTTCTTCTTCTCGAACACGATGACCGAGACCCCGGACGACGAGCTCTTCTACATGTATCCGAAGACCGCACCCGAAGACCACGTATGCGACAAGATCTACTTCCCGTTGTCCGAATAACGATCCCCTGAGACCGAACCCCGAACCCCCGGCACCCAAGACCTTTGACCCTGATGTGTGAACCCTTTCCCGAGCCCCTATTTTTATAAATGCGATATATATAAAACTGTCGCATATTAATTTGTTCATGCATGCATATCTGTCTGTGGTTTGGGGGCATTATGCCGATTCACCGCATAATTAAATATGGAGTCTATATGCGGGCTATTCTAGTCTTATTCTGGACTCCATTTAAATTGGTGTAGCGAACCGATGCCATGCTTTGCCTTGTTAATACAACATTTAATTTGCAGGGTAGATAAATAACTTGAACCGCCTAAGTAATTGTAGGCACCCCGGTTCCGCTTAATACTGCCTAATTGCACCTCATCTGCATCATATCATAATCATGTCGGATCTTCTGCCATAATATTAAATAGTGCATCCGGTGTTTCTTCTAGTGTTTGCTTCTTCGCGGATTAGGCCGATGAGTTGATGCGAGTACCAACAAGTTCTCCGGATATGGTCCGTCGGCAGTGTTTTCCTAGGCGAGCATCCTCCCCCTTTCTACCTATTTTGCATTTATAGTCTTTATTTCCTCCTGGTGATCTATTGCTATCCGTGTTGCGATGCTTTAGTTTCCGTGCACCAGTTATATCTCGTGCAGCCTCTATATTGCCATGGACACCTCCTGTTACCTGTGTTTGGTAGATAGCTGGCCTTGCGAGTCTTAGTTGCTTGCTCAGGTGCGATCTCGTGTTGTCAAGTACCACAGTTGTTGGAATGCTGGCAGATGTTTATGGTGGAGGTGATCATGTCTTTAAATACAACTATTAAATTGCTAAATATAACTAATGCAGAGGCATCGGTGGGAAATAGATGTTATTTGGTTCTTCCACGCTCACTTTTGTCCCGTAGGACCCCGAGTACTTGATACATGTTCCTTGATTTTTCGCACTATCCACATCCGGGAGGCTTTATGGACCCCCCCTGAGCCAGAGCTTGATTCATTTCTATTTCTTGGGGCCACAAACTAGTTTGGGGTTTTATTACTATCCTGTACTTATGCCATGCTTTACTGCTTTATTTACGATTGTGCGTGGAGCACCTGTCTTGTTTAGGATCGTGACACGTTTTCGCTGTATCGACAAGCCCAGTCACACTTTCGGGTTCCCAGTCGTTTACAGCCGTCCACACAAACCCTGGGTCCGTTCCAGAGCCGGCCAACTTCGTTGCGGGTAGCTTAGTGGGGTGGCCCCCTGAAATATTTTATGAATCCTGTGATCGCTTTGTCGTGAATGCCTCGTTGGGTTTTGAGTTTGTTTTTTCGAGGTTGATCGAGTGTGTGTAGCTATTTGTGCATCCCTGCAGGGTAAAACTTTCTGAAAGCCGTGTCCGCGGTTATGGACGACTTGGAGCACAGTATCTCGATCATAGACAAGCATAACTAAAGTAGTGCTATAAATTTGACTTAATATGTGACTAGTAATCAGCTCAATTATAACGGAATGGATATTAAAAATGCCAACAACTGGTGGATCTTGGTCATATCGTGTTTTGATATACCTGCCTAGTAAGTATTGCAACTCCAATGGAATGTGATAAAAGTGTCAACAACTGTTGGGTTTTGGGATTCCTCGGGACAATTATATCTGACTAGTAAATGTCCCAACTATAACGGAATGGTGATTAAAACTTCCCACTACTTATGTTTCAGGATGACTCATGCTACCTATATCTGATTAGTAAGTGCTTCAACTATAATGGAATGAATAAAACTGCCAACTGTGTGAGTTCCTCGGTTTGACTTCCTCGTTTGGTCTCGAGGGGGAGAACCAGGATGGGTATGATTGGTGTTAGTATAAGGTTGGTTCCGAATAGGTCTTTCTTACCCCTCTCTAATAGCCGCCAGTGATACCGAGTCTCTATAGGTTGTTTAGTGCCGCTGCGCTGCCGCTTCAGTCCACCATACCTATGTAGGCGAGAGCCGCCGAATTCTAGCCTCGCCGTGTACTGGCCTCAGTATTGACGCTCCTCTTTTTCCTTTGCCCTTTGTCGGCACCCCTTTTGTTTTAGCAGGTTTGAGATTGACGTCGTTAGCAGGGTTACCCTTCCGGCTTGGCCTGGGCAGGGTTATGGACGCCATTGGTTATTCTTCAGGGCTCTTAGCCCCATTTGCATCTTGTCTGTAGTCGGACGCTCTATCATTTTCATGGTGATTTGGATCTTTGTATAGTATATCTGTATTCTGGACTCATGGAGTCGCTGTTGTATATATATCTGTTCTGTGGGTCCCATCGAGGACTGTTGTGTAATGGTATTACTTCGTTTTCCACCCGCACGAAAGTGCCTGGTGGGCATCCTTGAATCGTTTCTATGCGGGTTTGGCAGGAAGCGCTAAAACTTGCATAGGGCCAATTTGAGGGTGTTACAGAGTGGTATCAGAGCTCAGCAGTTACGATACCCCACAAGTCCAGCTTGTAGGATAACCTAGCTAACGGCCGAAGTAGAGTGTCAAAACTATTTTGCAAAATCGGTTGGATAGATCTGACTAGGTCTGCTTTTACTCCTTACCCTCTGCTATTCTCCTCTTACCTCTGCGTGTTTTGGATCTGTTCTCTTATCCTTTCCTCGATTCCTGGAATCCTCGTGGTTGGGTCTCCGTCGTACCTTCAGGGTTTCGCTTCCTTCTTTGGTAACGGTGCTTCTACATCCGGTCTTCGTGCTATCTGAGGAATCCGTCTTCTGTTGGACTTCTCTTTGCTCCTTGTTGTGCCTTCCGGTGTTTCAACGTGACGACATCATCTACGCCAGATCCGATGCAAATTCTGGATCACTCCTTTCGTTCCAAACCTTGATTGTCGAGATCTTCAGTCTAATTCTGAGAGTTGGTTGCATAAAATCCCCTATTCATATGCATAGTAATGGTTTGGGTGCGCGATGGACTGATCACCATCCGACTACTCTTATCATTCTCTTTTGTATATTGAATCGGTGGGTCCAGTAATTTTACTCCGTCCACGGAAGCTAGAGGTGGCTTTATTTGTTGATACCTCTACCTTCGCCTTTTGTTCCCGGAGTGTTCTCTCGACGATCACGGACAACGACCTCTTGTTAGTGGTGTCGCGAGGATCTACATGAAGCGAGAAGATTCAGATCGCCGACCTTCTTCCCGGTACCACGAGGCGGATCTCGAGGGCGAGATCCCTTGTTAGTGGTGTCGAATTGTGGCATCCCGCTAAAACCACTACTAGAAAATCGTTGTGTTTTTGTGCATTGCATCATCATGACCGCATGCTCATGTCATCATGCCACATTGCATTTGAGCATCGTCATCATCATGCATGGTTTTATCTAAAACTATTTTCTAAAAGCCTACTTTGATTTCTAAATATTCCTAGGTCTTTATTTCAAATCAAGACCCCTGTCTCTCGCTCGGGTCTTTTATTTTCCTAAAAATTATTTGCAAAAGTATTTTTTTAAATAAAAGTTAAATAAAAATATTTTTAGGGGAGGCCGCCACCGGCCAGGCCCAGCTGGCAGCAGCCTACTACCCCAGATAAAAAGCTAACACTAATCCTAGTCAGCTAACAGGCCTAAACCCTAATCAAACTCCCCTCACTCTCCCTTCCACCCCAGCCGCCACCATCCTCTCACCGCATCACCCCACCCACTCAGCCGACCCGCCCACCAACCTCCTCCTCCCTGCCACTTTTTTCCATCCGGCCCCACCACTCAGCCCCAGGTCGCCACCTGCCTCCACCCTCCACCTCACTCCCTCCACTCACCGCCTACCACCTCACCCGCGTGGGCCCCACCTCTCCCGGTGGACAGCCACCCTGCGCGCCAACCACCACTCCATCTCCCGCCCACCACCGACAGCCTCCCCACCTGGGCGCGCAGCCCTAGGCCCCCCACCTCCCACCCGACCACGTCGCCCCACCCACTCCCCACCGACAGCCACACCTGGCCTCGATCCCCTCCCCCTCTCTCTCTTCCCCTGGACCCACCACCTCCCCCGTCCCTAGGCTCCTCTCTCCCCTGGCTCCCTTCCTCTACCTCCGCGCGCCTGCCGCCGCCATCCCCGCCCCTCTGCTTCCCTCAGCCCTCGGCCAGCAGCGCCGCCGCCAGGCGCCCTCAACCTCCGCCGCGCGCGTCCCGTGCCCCACCGTGTTCTCCCTCCTCTTCGCCCCGCGCCTCCTCTCCAGCCAGCTTCGGCTCCTCCTGCTGGCCCTCGTCCTTGTTGCGCGTGCTCGCCGCTGCTGCCGCGCATCCCCGGCTGCCGCGCAGTTGTTCCCTCTCCAGGTCGTTCCCGACGCTGCCGGGCCCTTCTCCATCGGCTGCAGAACGCGAGCCGCACGGCCACGCTACCTCCACCCCGCCGCCGTCCGGGCTCGGTCTCCGGCCATGCCCTCGCCTCGTCCCTCCGGCCGCCTGCGCCCCCTCAGCGAGCCGCCTCCAGTCTTCCTCGCATCGGACACCCTCTGGTCGCGCGCGCTTGTAGGTCCTTGCCACCGTCATGCCCTGCTCCATCCCGTCGTTGACCCCGTGGCCCCACGGGTGCTCTGAGGACTAGGAACCAGCCCAGCGTACCCATATTCTGCAAGTTCAACATCGGATAAGGCCTTCTTGGTGAGGAATTCGTGTAAACCAGCAGTCCATGTTAACATGATGTGTGGTGTTGATGTATGGTTTTGAAAGATTGGGCGGTGGTGTGCTACTGATGGGAAGATGACGGTGTGGTGATGCCCGTGTTGGGAGCACCACGACCTCAAGTACATCCTCCCGACATACAACGATGGGGCATCGCTGTCGCCGACAAGATCTCCCGATGACCGCCATTACCGGAACCGAGTACACCTTCGATATTTGAAGCCGGAGCATCAAGACCTTCTTCATGGAATGCCAAGCCCCACGGATCCGACGCCTTGGAGCTGGACCCGAAGATCGAACCCCAAAGATTCCCGAAGCCCATGGTACGACATGATGTTCTTCACGAGACTTTGAGTTCGCTGTCACGGACGACAAGGCCGTCGACCTGGGACCTGGAATCGACAAGTTCTTCTTCCCGAACACAATGACCGAGACCCCGGACGACGAGCTCTTCTACATGTATCCGAAGACCGCACCCGAAGACCACGGATGCGACAAGATCTACTTCCCGTTGTCCGAAGAACAATCCCCTGAGACCAAACCCCAAACCCCCGACACCCAAGACCTTCGACCCTGGTGTTTGAACCCTTTCCCAAGCCCCTATTTTTATAAATGCGATATATATAAAACGGTCGCATATTAATTTGTTCATGCATGCATATCTGTCTGTGGTTTGGGGGCATTATGCCGATTCACCGCATAATTAAATATGGAGTCTATATGCGGGCTATTCTAGTCTTATTCCGGACTCCATTTAAATTGGTGTAGCGAACCGATGCCATACTTTGCCTTGTTAATACAACATTTAATTTGCGGGGTAGATAAATAACTTGAACCGCCTAAGTAATTGTCAGGACCCCGGTTCCGCTTAATACTGCCTAATTGCACCTCATCTGCATCATATCATAATCATGCCGGATCTTCTGCCGTAATATTGAATAGTGCATCCGGTGTTTCTTCTAGTGTTTGCTTCTTTGCGGATTAGGCCGATGAGTTGATGCGAGTACCAACAAGTTCTCCGGATATGGTCCGTCGGCAGTGTTTTCCCAGGCGAGCATCCTCCCCCTTTCTACCTATTTTGCATTTATAGTCATTATTTCCTCCTGTTGATCTATTGCTATCCGTGTCGCGATGCTTTAGTTTCCGTGCACCAGTTATATCCCGTGCAGCCTCTATATTGCCATGGACACCTCCTATTACTTGTGTTTGGTAGATAGCTGGCCTTGTGAGTCTTAGTTGCTTGCTCAGGTGCGATCTCGTGTTGTCAAGTACCACAGTTGTTGGAATGCTGGCAGATGTTTATGGTGGAGGTGATCATGTATTTAAATACAACTATTAAATTGCTAGATATAACTAATGCAGAGGCATCGGTGGGCAATAGATGTTATTTGCTCCTTCCACGCTCACTTGTGTCCCGTAGGACCTCGATTACTTGATACCTGTTCCTTGATTTTTCGCACTATCCACATCCGGGAGGCCTTATGGACCCCCCTGAGCCAGAGCTGGATTCATTTCTACTTCTTGGGGCCACAAACTAGTTTGGTGTTTTATTACTATCCTGTACTTATGCCATGCTTTACTGCTTTATTTACGATTGTGCGTGGAGTACCTATACTGTTTAGGATCGTGACATGTTTTCACTGTATCGACAAGCTCAGTCACACTTTCGGGTTCCCAGTCGTTTACAGCCGTCCACACAAACCCTGGGTCCGTTCTGGAGCCGGCCAACTTTGTTGCGGGTAGGTTAGTGGGGTGGCCCCCTAAAATATTTTATGAATCCTGTGATCGCTTTGTCGTGAATGCCTCGTTGGGTTTTGAGTTGGTTTTTCCGAGGTTGATCGAGTGTGTGTTGCTATTTGTGCACCCCTGCAGGGTAAAACTTTCTGAAAGCCGTGTCCGCGGTTATGGACGACTTGGAGCACAATATCTCGATCATAGACAAGCATAACTAAAGTAGTGCTATAAATTTGACTTAATATGTGACTAGTAATAAGCTCAATTATAACGGAATGGATATTAAAAATGCCAACAACTGGTGGATCTTGGTCGTATCGTGTTCTGATATACCTGCCTAGTAAGTATTGCAACTCCAATGGAATGTGATAAAAGTGTCAACAACTGTTGGGTTTTGGGATTCCTTAGGACAATTATATCCGACTAGTAAATGTCCCAACTATAACGGAATGGTGATTAAAACTTCCCACTACTTATGTTTCAGGATGACTCATGCTACCTATATCTGATTAGTAAGTGCTTCAACTATAATGGAATGAATAAAACTGCCAACTGTGTGAGTTCCTCGGTTTGACTTCCTCGTTTGGTCTCGAGGGGGAGAACCAGGATGGGTATGATTGGTGTTAGTATAAGGTTGGTTCCGAATAGGTCTTTCTTACCCCTCTCTAATAGCCGCCAGTGATACCGAGTCTCTATAGGTTGTTTAGTGTCGCTGCGCTGCCGCTTCAGTCCACCATACCTATGAAGGCGAGAGCCGCCGAATTCTAGCCTCGCCGTGTACTGGCCTCAGTATTGACGCTCCTCTTTTTCCTTTGCCCTTTGTCGGCACCCCTTTTGTTTTAGCAGGTTTGAGATCGACATCGTTAGCAGGGTTACCCTTCCGGCTTGGCCTGGGCAGGGTTATGGACGCCATTGGTTATTCTTCAGGGCTCTTAGCCCCATTTGCATCTTGTCTGTAGTCGGACGCTCTATCATTTTCAAGGTGATTTGGATCTTTGTATAGTATATCTGTATTCTGGACTCATGGAGTCGCTGTTGTATATATATCTGTTCTGTGGGTCCCATCAAGGACTGTTGTGTAATGGTATTACTTCGTTTTCCACCCGCACGAAAGTGCCTGGTGGGCGTCCTTGAATCGTTTCTATGCGGGTTTGGCGGGAAGCGCTAAAACTTGCATAGGGCCGATTTGAGGGTGTTACAAGCATGATGATGATGGCCAACGACACTCTCCCTCGACATTTATCACTTAGTTTATGTTTTGGATAGTTACTGTAATCAATAGATTGTGAACTCCTTTAGTGTGTCTCACACTTTGTGAGACCGTTATTCATATGAGCTTGTAATAAACAGTTGTTCCACTTTTATGAATGATTTCTATTCATGTTCATATCTTGTTTGATTATATGTGAATTATCCTAGTTCTTTTGAAATTAATTGATAACGCATTTGTAAAATATTGAAATGCCTTGATAAAAATACCCAACTTAATGATATGTTCATTAATGAATGAAACCATTGTTTAAATTCAAAAGTTATGTGATAATATGTGAAAGACATTCGATTTCTTATCACATATAAATCATGCCTAAGTTTGGCAAAATAACTTGAACACCGTGTATTACTTGAATACAAAGTGTTTTAATGAATTGTTAAAAGTAAATACATATTCGATGTATTATGTTTTAAGAAAATGGTAATTATCATTATATAATTGTTTAAATGTGTGAAGAAGTTTACCAAAGGAAACATGAGGACGAAACTATTTGATATGATCAAAGTGTTTCATCAACAAAGGGTATAATATAAAAGAGAATCTAATTACTATGATTTGATCAATACTAATGAAATTCGACTTTATAAGAATGGCATAAAAGAAATTGTGAAATGCAAAGCGTTTTGAAACGTCAAAATGCAAGGCATCACAATATGATATTTTGATATCAAAGTGGGTGAATAGATGGCGCCAAACAAATTGTTGTAGTGTAGATGTAGAGACCATTACTTAGAATTAGTTAGCACTCAATTAGAATATATAGTGAACCATTTGAATTCGTGAAAGCGGCTCCATATCTAGTATGGATCATCGTAAAAGTTTTGGGGTTATTCGATATAACCAAAACAATAGTGAATTAGTCCTTGTAGAGTATTAATTGGAAAATTTGAATACGAAATCCATAGCTAAAACCAAAATAGAAGCAAAACTAGTATTGCTTGGTTTTTGGTGCATTTTCCAAAAAGTTCACATTTAGTGATATTTATCGATTATGGAGCAAATGGAAGATAGTGAAAAACACAATGAGGATTCAAAACCCTTCATCAGAGTGTTGAGAATCGAAATGGAAAACGTTCCTGAACAATTCTCTTCACAAAGGAAAGAATCAATGATAATGATCATTATGTTTTTCCCCACTGGTGTTACCACTACATAAAGTAGGATTCAAAATGTAACCCATATCTTATATGGAGGCATTTGTGAATCATTTGTCATGATTCTTGGAATATGACATGCCTACGAACTACTAAGGAAATAATGGTAAACTAGAATTATGAGAAATCCTAGAAGCAAAATTCCCTTGAGATTAGAAAGCAATTCATTGCTGAATCTCACAAGTAAAGGAGTTACTTGGAATTTTCCCAAATGACTGCAAAGCCATAGTGGAAAAGGGGGTGAATGACAAAAGCACAATTTGTCAAGTATTGGACAAATTCAAATGAATTTGATTCAAATTTGCTGAATGTCTAGTGGATTTAAAACTAGTAGAAGTACTAGTATCTCATAGTAAATCTCCAAGATTGATATTTGATCAAAGGATTTTGAAATTGTTCAAAATAGTGAGTGGATATGCAATTTGCATAAAATTGAGTGGGAGCTATGAAAGTCTTGGTAAAACAATATGTGAATGACATATTTTTGAGTGGGAGCAATATAAGTCTCAAATTCAAATATGTAGGAACATAGTTTGAGTAAGAGTAGTGACTCATACCCAAATATGTTGGGAACATATTTTGAGTGGGAGCTTATAGGAGTGATTCTTAAGTATGTTAAGAATAAAAGCGCGAGTACCAATAAATAATGATTTATAAGGTGTAGAAGTTGATAATAAGTGTATTATGATATTATGTAATATTCCTTAAGGGATTCTGAAAAGGGTTTCAGAATAGAAGTTAATTAAGGAACTAGTCCTTAATAACTAAAGTTAGGAATAGTATTAAGTTTAACATTAATGGTTGAAAGAAAGAAAAGGATGATCATCATCCACTATGTTGAGACATAGGTTCTATCTTTGAAAACCATGATGATAACTTAACATAATATATGATCCAATAAAGGAACATTTGAAAAGTGATTAAGTTTGAATCATGGAACGTTGAGCTAGGCTTGTCCACAGTGTCTAATAGAGAACTGTAGACATGTTTTTCCAAATCCGTAAAGGATGACATATCTTAAAGCATAAAGGATTATGTTATAAGGGAATATGTTGGAAACGCCCGTAATACCAATTAAAGTCAAGTAGGAAGCGAGGTGAACAAAAACATCGAAAGTTACATAGAGTGTACTAGTGTTTTAATGAATACATTTATAATAATAGATAAGGGTACCATCTAAAGTGTTGTATAATGTTATGTCGGGGCTAGTTTGCTTTTAACATAGAATGATGTGTCCCAGGGCATAGTTCCCATGAGAAAGCCCTCGAGGTTGATCTAAAGTCACTGTAGGCTCCTGGAATCAGGCCTCGTTCTGCTGCCATAGCGACAATGCATACACATAGATGTTATCATGTGATGATAAAGTATTAATGTCAATCAAGATGACATTAGTAAGTTGCAAAGGATTTGGGAATGTAAAGTACAAGCCCAAGACTCAACCTCTTCGATGAGCAAGCATGTTCAAGGTACTGGATATGGTGCCAACAATTAAGAACAAATGTAGCTAGTTTATTTGTACTCTAGTGCAAGTGGGAGACTGTTGGAAATATGCCCTAGAGACAAATAGTAATAAGGACTACTATCATATTTCATAAAGTTTATGATTAAGTTTTATATCATGCTTTAACTGTATTGAGTGGAAACATCAATACACGTGTGATATATAAACAACCAGGGGTTCCCATCGAAACTCTAGTCACTAGTTCTTTGGTCAATACATGATCAAGTTTCCTGATCATGTGGCATTTATGCCAGTTGGAAATGGAGTCAACTCATTCTGAGAATGAGATGATAAACCAATACCCAACCTAAACATCGTTACCTGATCATGTCATGAAGTTCAAGTTATGATGATTAGAAATGGATCCTCGTAGACTATTCCTTAGACCGTGAGGCTATATCAATCACTGTCTCCCGAGAGTGCTTAGATAGCATCAAGCGCCACTTGGTAATACAGTGGTTATAAAGGTGTGTTTAGGTACTCGGAGGAAACCGTAGAGGCAATATATGTCAAGAGCGGGATTTGTTCGTCCACGTGACAGAAAGACACTCAAGGGACCACTCAGAGAAGTTATATCCAATAGTTGCGCAACGTGTGATTTGATCATAGGGATATCACTTGTCGGAACGAGTCAAGTAACATTGTTCGGTAACAAGATTGAACACAACATGGTTATGTCATTGATCAAATCTCAGGCAATGCAAGTATCGAGAGACAAAGGGAATAAGACACGACCGTCCCGGTTCGAACGATGAAAGATCTTCGTGGAACGCATAGGGGTCACATGGCCATCCAGGTCCCTCTGTCGATCATTGGTCCGGGAGTGTCCCGAACATGTCTGGAGTGTTCCCGAACCATAGGGTATCACTCTTAAGGGTTTGATGATGCTTAGAGAGTGTTTATAGGATCGGAAGAATCACCGAAGAATAGTAGAGAGAAAACCGGAAGGGTTTCAGTAAGTCCGGAGGATGTCTAGGGTGGAGGTGGAAGGTGTTCCATAGCCATGAAGATTGAATAATATATGAATGAATGTTAAATATTGATTTAATCATTTATTCATAATTATTTAATAAAAGATAAAATCAATTTAAAGGTCAAAAGGCTTAATGGGCCAAATTCTGGAGGGAAGAGGGCCTATTAGGGAAAGGTGAGAGGGAGAAGGGCCAGAGGGGGTGGCTGGCGCCCTAGTGGGCCAGCCCCCCTCCCGCGCGGGGCCCATGGGGGTGGCCGGCGGTGCCACCCCTCCCCCTCTCCTCCTCCTTTAGTCCCACCCCGGGACTTTGAGGGAGGTAGTACCTCCCCTCCCCCTATATATAGTGGGGGTATTTGGCCAGATAAATACACACAATATTCAATAAAGGTATTCTCACTTTTGGGAAGACCTCCAATTGATATTCTCTCTCTCTCTGTTTGTCTCTCTCTCGTGACCGTGGTCCCAAGTTCGTACTGCACGAACGAGAGACATCTTCACCGCGGAGCACCGTCACGCTGCAGGATTCGGATCTAGGAGCTCTACTTTCGCAACTACTGCTGGATCGGGGAAGCGGGAGTCATCGTCAGGCACTGGACGTGTGTAACTCCCTGCGAGGTGTCACACTTGAGGCACTCAAGTCGTTGGATCCACTGGAACGCAAGGACTTCATCACGACCTTGAGGTCGGCTTCGGCTCGTCTACATCAACCATGCTCTCCTGAGCGTTGACAACGCTTTTCGGTCTTCAAGGGTAAGTTTGTGAAAAGCCCTTCCTATTACTATATTACTAATAGATAGGTCCTGGCAGCATCAGGGTTAGGGGCGTAGAGTAAAAATTATTGTTTTCATACGCGGAACCCCTACAAAAGTATGACTAAAAATTTTAACCCTTACCTAATTAGCGGTATATCTAGTAATTGGAAATTGCCACATATATCTTTGAAACATGCAATATGCTCATATGGATCAGGATCTTCTTCATCCCTAGTAAATTGCTTCTTGTGTAGAATACCAAGTAATAGTTGATTTATTTCAAACCCCATTGTCTTCTTGTTGAAGTTGTCTCTTTATAAATATCATAGGGCTTCCCAAAGTGGCTGAGTGGGTTGGCACTAGTCATATGCTCAAACTCCATCACGTTGGTGGAAACCTGTAAGTCAAAACAAAACTTAGCAAGACAAAAATAAATATGCAAAAACTAAAAGACCTACAACGCTTTGCTCCCCGGCAACAGCGCCAGAAAATAGCTTGATGACTACAGGTGCATAGATTGTTTGTAGCTAGTTTCGAAATAAAGATATCGATCCCACATGGAGCAGGAGTCTGAAGTCTAATAACTCTTAAAATAAATACTACAATAGAAATGCTAAATAAAGTTCTAAGTAATAAGATAAAATGCGAGTATTATGTAAAAAGGTGTTTTGGGGTTTTTGGTATAAGAGCAACAATAAGTAAAGTAAAACAACTAAAAACAGAAAGTTAGTATCACGTATGTAAGAGAGATTGGAACTGCAATAGGGAAAGGCGTTCTCAGGGAGTAGCGGATACACCACTAGAATTATAAAGGAACTAAAGTAAAGATTATTATCATGAACATTCTCAACTATGTATGTGTGGGAGGAACTCCGTATTTGGACAAATAGGCAGCAACCACTGGTCACATCATCCTCATAACCACAATAGTCAGGAATCGACACCAATCGAATTACTGCGCTATTAAGGGACGTAATCCCGTAGGACGTATCCCATGGCATGGATAGTGTTCCGTGAGTTTCCTTGGTTCCTAAGTTTATACGTAAGGGGTGCCAACAGCTTTATAGTCACTGTAAGTGCTAACACACCCCCGTCTACCAACAAGTAGTTCCCTCCATCAAGTCCTCATAAGAGGCAAATATTGAGAGGTCGACTTCTCCCAACATCAAGATGAAGACAATCTAACACATGGTCACAACGATGAATATAATAATAAACTTTATCTTATTTCAGTCTCATACTAGGGTTTCTCCATCTCCCCAAGAACTAATGATCTACTCGTACATGGAGGCAATGAACATCATGGCAATAACAATGGAATCTATCATAGATGAATAGTACTTGTATAAATCCACAACGAGTACGGAAATTACAACAAGACCTAGACAAGATGTAGATAGGATGGATGGGGATGGTGGTGATGCAGTGGTTCATGATGAAGATCGATGCCTTAGCCTTCCGGATCTGCGCAGGGCAAAGATGGATCCCCGGTGGATGAGTTCCCCCTCCAGATGCCTTCCGGAGGTGAGGTTTCGGTGATTTCTGGTTGTTCTATATGTTGTCTCTCTGATCTAGTTGCACGGGGTGAAACTATTTGAGGAGGCGGTGGCGGCACGAACTATATGGGGGGAACTATACGGCCGGAATTTTGTTCTCGCCGTATAGTTGGTCGCTAAACCATCTATATGCCTTGATCGCTTCGGGTTTTCTTCTGGTATTATTGATATTTCCCAAATAAGAAATTTACGTTGTTTTGACTCCTTTCCTCCCCAGTACAACTGCTCCAAGAATTGTGTCCATTGTATCCATCATCTATCCTGGTCCTGATGAAAATAGACACAAAATGTGCACGCGAGCACCGTGAAATACCAAGATCCTACATCTACAATGCAAAATAATAATATAAAACATGATGCAAATATGCACTCATCAACCAGTAGCCGCTAGTGCAAGCTATAGTTTATTGTGTGTATCGAGTGTGAGTGTGTTCATTGTTTTCTTTGTGAGTGTGTTCGCTTGGTTCTCCACCCCCCTTCTCTCGCCCTCATGATCCACCTTTGATTCCAGGAGATACGTGAAAGATCGGGCCACCCCTAACATATTGGTATCAAGAGCCTTGTTTATCACGAATTTTTCCATAATTTTTTCTTCTATCCACCATAATTACAAAAATTACCCAAAAAAGAGCCCCACGGCCTTCGGATCGATCTCAAGATTTGGTGCGTTTTTGGTGGATTTGGTCCATAGATCTGTTGCTATTGGTGTCGATCTACCTCCCTTGTGGTTCCCCAGCCCCATTTTTGTCAGACTTCCGCAAATTTGAGGATTTTCCGGTGAAATTTCCGCCCAATTTCGAGATCTCCGCGACAAAAAATCTGTGGAGCGGTACTACCAGGTTTTCACAGCGGTACTACCGGTCAACGGTACTACTTGGTAGCCACGTCACTACTACCAAAGAAAATTGGTGATACTACCGCCCAATTTAGGTGGCAATTTGACTTTCATTTTTGCCTCAAGTTTCTTTTGACCTTCCACATTTGTGTTTTCGTGTCTCGCGTACATGTCCCCATAAATAACTTCAAGATTCCACAAATATATGCCTAGCGCTCTCCGGCACTGCGACACCCGAACATCTTCCCCAACACCGGTTGCAAGTTTGTCATCAATACCGAAGGTATAACTTGCTCCACTTCTTTAACCTCATATCTTCTTTCGTGTGTAACTATCCTATGAGAGTAGCTCATTTTGTGTTTTCCTTAGTACTGTGCACTTGTCCTTGGAAGGTGAGAGTGTGTAAGCAAATACAAAAGTTGACTTAGTAGCATATAAAGGGAGAAAAATCAAAAAAAAAAGAAAAAGCAAAATAAAAATAGAAAGATACATAGTCTCCCAATACAAAGAGTGTCTCAAGATTGTAAGCAAAGAGAGAGAAACAAAGCGCGACCAAGGCAAGTGCATAAATCCGTTGCTTATCCTATTTTGGCAAACGAGTTGCGATCTCTCCTTGCGTTGGCATGACAACCTGATACGTTGCTAACGTATCTATAATTTTTGATGTTCCATGCTTGTTTTATATCTACTTTCTTATGTTTTGTCCACACTTTGGAGTATTGTTATACACTTTCTTGGACTAACCTATTAACAAGATGCCACAGTGCCACCTGCCTGTTTTCTGATGTTTTTGGTTCCAGGAAAGTCAGAAATGAATATTCTCAGAATTGGACGGGACAAAAGCCAAAGTCAATATTTTACCGAGGGGGACACGGAGCCAGAATACGAGACGGAGAGGGGCCAGGGGCCGGCCACACCATCTGGCCACGCGGCCAGGCCTGGCCCGTGCTAGGGGATGGTGTGGCCGCCTAGGGCACCCCCTCGTCCTCCCCTTTCGCCTATAAGATGCCTCCCATACAGAAACCCTAAGTACCCAATCAAAATTCCACGAAATAGTCTGTAGCCACCCTCATCTCCATCCCTAGACCGAGAGGGATCTGAAGCTCTTCCCGGCACCCTGCCGGAGGGGAGAATTCACCCTAGAGGCCTTCTTCATCACCATGCAAGTCTCCGGTGTGATGCGTGAGTAGTTCATCCTTGGACTACGGGTCCATGTAGTAGCTAGATGGTTGGTTCTTCTCCTTTGTGATACCATGTCTAGCTCTTGTGAGCTCCGTTCATGATCAAGATCATCTATTTGTAATCATACATGTTGTGTTTGCGGGGATCCGATGGATATTGAGATGCTATTTCATATTGATTATTGATTCTATCATGTCTTTGTTATTTTTGATCTTGCATGCTCTCCGTTGTTAGTAGATATCTTGGCCGAGTAGATGCTAGCAACTCCAAGAGGGAGTATTTATGCTCGATAGTGGGTTCATGCCTCTAGGAATCCGGGGAAGTGACAGAAATATCTAAGGTACTAGATGTGTTGTTGCTACTAGGGAGAAAACAACAATCCTTTGTTTATAGAACAATCGTATTGTTTGCTTTACATGCAGTGCTTAATGCAATTATCTATTGCTTGCAACTTAATACTGGAGGGGGTTCGGATGATAACCTGAAGGTGGATTATTAGTCATAGATGCAGTTGGATTACGGTCTATGTACAATGTTGTAATGCCCAATCAAATCTCATAGGAGTCAAGATGATTAGTATATGCATGTATGCTTTCTCGATGTCTGTCAATTGCCCAGCTGTAATTTGTCCACCCAACATGTCATCTATCTTAAGGAGAATCACCACTAGTGAACTATGGACCCTGGTCTTTTCTTTACCATCAATCTACAACTAGTTACTGTTTTCTGTTTACTTTCTGCAAGCTATTACTATCTTCCACACAATACGTTTAATCCTTTGTTTTCAGCAAAACCGGTGAGATTGACAACCTCACTATAAGTTGGGGGCAAAGTTCTGTGGTTGTGTTGTGCAGGATTCCAAGTTGGAAACAACACATTGGAGGTGTTTCCATGATCCTACTGGTTCGATAACCTTGGTTTCATAACTGAGGGAAAACTTGCTGCTGTGCTCATCATACCTTCCTCTTGGGGTTCCCCAACGAGCTTGATATATTTTGGGCCATCAAGCTATTTTTCTGCCACCGTTGCCGGGGAGTCAAGGACGTCTTCACAAGGGTAGTCCCTCATAACCAATCTCTTTAGTTTGTTTTATTTGTTTTGCTTAGTTTATTTTTGCTTTGTTTGCTTGTTTCTTTATCAAAAACACACAAAAAATAGTTGTACTAGTTTTCTTTCTTTATTAAAAACACACAAAAAATGACTGCTCTTGAAAACACTAAGTTGTGTGACTTCACTAGCACCAACAACCATGATTTCATGTGCACACCTATTGCTCCACCTATTCCTGGAGCTACTTTCTTTGAAATTAAACATGCTTTACTCAATCTTGTTATGAGAGAACAATTTTCTAGAATTGGTACTGAAGATGCTGCTGCTCATCTAAATAACTTTGTTGAACTTTGTGAGATGCGAAAGCATAGGGATATAGATAGAGATATTATTAAGCTTAAATTGTTTCCTTTCTCTTTTAGAGGAAAAGCTAAAGAATGGTTGCAATCCCTAACTAGAAATAGTATTGATTCTTGGACTAAATGCAAAGATGCTTGATGACCCACAAGTATAGGGGGGTGTATCGCAGTATTTTCGATAAGTAAGAGTGTCGAACCCATCAAGGAGCAGAAGGTGCTGGCTAGTGGTATGGATCAGGAATTCTCTCCAAATACTTAGCAAACGGATTTTTAGGGGTTTTTGATAAAGCAAGTAAACAAAGTACAAGTAAATAAAAGACAGTAGAAATAAATGCAGCAAGTGCCCCAATCCTTTATGCAGCAAAGGACAAGCCAGTTGTATTACTTAAGATGACCAAACATTCTCGAGGACACATGGGAAGACTGTCAAGTGCTTTCGCTTCATATAGTTGATTAATCTTCTTTAGCTTGCTAAGTGTTGTGTGGGTGAACCTGTGCTAATGTACCGACCTTCCTAGGACTAATACATACTTGTGATTATACCCCTTGCAAACATCCGTAAGTACAAGAAAGTAATTAAGGTAGAAACCTAACCACAGCTTTAAACTCTAAGACCCTTACGTCCCTTGTGCAATGGTTTCCTAACGGGTGTTCAGGTTTCTGTCACTCCGGCAACCCCTACGATTAGTAGCCAAATACACAATGCATTCCACTAGGCCCATATAGGTGAAGTGTCATGTAGTCGTCGTTCACATGACACCACTAGAAGAAGTACACCACAACTTAAATATCAAACTATTGAATCTTTCTCAACACAACTCCACTACTAACAACATGACTTCTCCCATGTCCTCAAGAACAAAACGAACTACTCACAAGACATCATATGGATCATGATCAGAGATGGAATAATGATGTATAACAATCTGAACATAAACAATAATTCAATGGTTCACTCAATACCATCAACTACAAAGAGTAATCAACACCGGGAAAGTTTCCCCTATGAACTATGCAAGATTCAACTCAATTGTTACAGCAATATGGAGATGGTGATGATGGTGCTGATGGTGATGATGGTGGTGATGATGATGATGATGATCCCGATGAAGTCCATCTTGATGGTGGTGTTGATGGTGATGATCTCCCCTCTCCGGGAAGGAATTCCCTCGGCAGAAATCTGTCTGCCGGAGAGATCTTTCTCTCTCGGTGTTTTCTGCCCCGTAGAGGCGGCGGAATCTTTCTGTGGTCACTCCCCGAGTCTTAGGGTTCCGGGAGGATGATATACGCCAGAGGGGAGAGCCAGAGGTGGGCTAGGGCGGCCACACCACCTGCTGGCGTAGCCTAGGGCTGCCCGCGCTAGGGGGTGGTGTGGCCCCCCTGTGGCCCATCTCCACTCCGTCTTCTGGCATCCTTAGTCTTCTGGAAAAATAGGATTTTCCATATATTTTCTTGGATTTTTTGATCTTCGCGAATTTTGCCTCCAAACAGCACCTTTTCCATCAGAATCCTGACTACAGCGGTCCATGCTCCAAAAGTCATCAACCATGCAAAAACAGATGAAATAACATAAGTATCACCTCTCAATACGAAATATATCAGTGAATAATAGTGAATTAAGACATAGAATAGTGATGCAAAATGGACGTATCAACTCCCCCCAAGCTTAGACTTCGCTTGTCCCCAAGCAAAACTGAGCTCAATAAACATGGCCTCGGGTTTATGGAGTGAAGAGTCGATAAAAGAATACGGACAAGAAGCATCACATTCATCAATAGATAAATCATAATAGAAGACAACTCACTATTATATAACTTAACTTGCAATGAGTAAAGGAAACACAATAAAGATACATAAAGTGAATCATAATTGGTAATGGCAAACTTAGCTCTTGGTTGAAGAATAGTTGATAATTTGCTGGAGTTCACAAATAACTGGTTTTTCCATGATAGCTTTCAAAGTAGTAAACATCAAGATAAGAGCAATGTGCAAAACAAGGAACATAAGAAACATTATTGAATAAATCATCATATGAATGGAATGAAACACAACAACTCAAAATACTTGCTGAGATAGAAGGGAATAGGTTTACTGAATCAACTACAAAGTAAAAGAAAGGCCCTTCGCAGAGGGAAGCAGGGATTGCAAGTCTCATAAAGAGCTCCCAAAAATTATGATACTTACTAGCTTTCAGCTCTCATTGCCTCTATCATAGGCATCTTTAGGTGATTAAGGTTAAAGTGATCAAATATGAGGATATGCATTGACAAGTTGTAAATTGAGAATCTCATGTCCCTTGAATACAAGGGTCGCTCCTCATGCTACTCAAGTTTAGTCACCGGTAAGTTCTTGTCATCGTAATCATATGTGTATCATAGAGAACCGCCACCAGGGTACCCCTTGCCCGATGATACGGAAGAATCCCCATATCAAAATGACAAGGCAAGTAGACAACAAGTATCTCAGCAATCTTCTTATTTACCATGGGAATATGGTGCTTTTTTCTCTCTTTCCTCTTTTCATAATATCTCTTTTTTTCTTTTCTCTTTTTCTCAATCTCTATCTCTTTTTTATAAGAAGAATGCTTCATAGATACTCGTTATGGTTACGCTGCAGGTTTCCACCATGTCAGCATGGATTAGACTAGCGGCCCAGGCGTTTCTCTAACACATATGCATAACTCCATGGACTTACAAGCTCCCCTTTCATTTCACACCGACGACATCTATAGACAAAAGAACATGATATCAACTAGGTACAAAGTACCAGTGCAATGTTGAAAGCGTTCCCTATGACAGCATGGTTCTGCTAATTCACAACTTACAAAGCACAAGCATATATGCAACATAGGCGAGCACAATGGTTCAAGTTTATTAAGTGCAAGAAAGAAAATTGTGCCATCAAGTTCGTGAGAGCTTTAATCACTAATTTTCACATAACAAGTTTAATTTGGGAGGTAGAGAAAACAAGAATTTACTTGGAATAGCAATAGTGCTAATAGGTAGGTATGGTGGCCACAAATGGCAAAGGTTTTGGTTTAAAGGAGTGGATGCACGAGAAGAATTCCCTCTCAGTACAGGCTTTTGGCTAGCAAGGTTGGGTAGCAAGTACAAGAGTTGAAGGAAACAACCAAACATACAATTGATAAAGACAAACATGCAATCT
This sequence comes from Avena sativa, assembly GCA_916181665.1. NCBI lineage: Eukaryota > Viridiplantae > Streptophyta > Magnoliopsida > Poales > Poaceae > Avena > Avena sativa. Next base: position 37,449,023 of record OV702290.1, read on the forward strand.
TCCTCGGAAGCACAAAAGATCTTAACTAGAGAATACTAGACTTATGAGCAAATCAAGAAAGAAAGATGATGAAATTATATTTCTTTAGAGTACTTTTATCTTTTTCATTCAACTCTCAAAAATAGTGTTGCTACTGACCGAGCCAGGTTTGCCAAAACCAACTAAATTAACTCAATGATCCCAAAGTGATACCAATACTAACAACAAGATCAACCATATAACCACGAATTGAAAACTAATATAAGCTATGCAAAAGAGTGAATGATAGAACTTCTCATTAATATTCCATAACGGCAACTCACACCAAGGGATACACATCTAACGAGAGAGGGGACACTTCCATAATGCACACCATCCTACATAATAACTTCTCTATTCATGATATGACTCTACTAATAAGGTATAAAGATAGAAGATAGTGATGTGATACCACGGCACTCCCCCAAGCTTGGAACAAACCAAGGGGATGCCAAACCTGATGACGAATTACTCCTTCAGTGGTGGTGGTATTATGCTCTTAGTTGACGTGAGGAAATCTTCCAGCATCTTGCGAAGCCTATTATTCTCCCATTGAAGCATGTCCACCTTCCTCTTCAAGTCCTGGTACTTATCGCAGAACTCTTTAGTGACTCGTAGGGCTTCCGTTGATGCAGGGCAAGTGATTAAAGGTACCAGCCCTTGCTTGGGGTCTTGGAGGTCTTCCTCCATAGGCTCCTCCCCTTTATCCTTGGCAGACACCATTGTGCTTCTAAACTTTCAAAGAGTATGTCCTGGCAGAAACAGATCGAAACAAAAACATGGCGAAAACACAATATATGAACCTCGGGGGATCCGGGGGTTATATATTACGAAGTTTCATATCAAAAGGAAGGTACTGGGAGAAAACGAGTCGGAGGCGGAGTCCGGGGTGGACTCACCACCTGGTGGCGCGGCCAGGGGTGGGCCCGTGCCACAGGGTGGTGTGAGACACCCTGGCTCCGTTTCCGTCCCTTTTTCGCTTCGTAGCTTTCCTTATTGACTAAAAACTGCAAAAATATAGTTGGATAGTATTTTCGCGGAACTTTTCTTACCAGAACTATTACCTATTTTAAAGTGGGCTCTGCAGGTTTCTGAATTTGGTATCTAGTAGATTCTTACGGAGTCACCACTTGAATATCATTGATATCTTCATCTTCATACACTTATTACTTGAGTCATAAAACCCTTCTCTTCCTTATTACACCATTATCTCCACTACCTGGAAATTTCTTTCACATAAAACTCCACATAGTTCTCATTAGCAACATTAGTATAAGTGAAGTGATAAAACCTTTTGAGTTCAAATTGAACTGAAAACCATCAAAACATAAGCTACTGTAGCAACTCCTTCCAAAAACCCAAAAAGAATTCAAAGAGGAAATCGATTAACGAAGCAAATGCAACAGTGGCAAAATCTGTCAAAACAGACCAGCAGGTAAAGATCAATTTTTTAGAAAATCTTCTGTTGCTCAAATCAAAAAGTGAAAAACTAACGAAAGTTAAATAACAACCTGGGTCAGAAGCACAAACAATTACAGCTCAATCCGACATATAGAGATCTCTCACGAATTTCTACGGTGAAGCACAAAAATCTGTTTCGGGACAACATCTTCCCCAAATCTTACTTCTCTCTCATTAGAAGTTGATCTTGACACAGAAACCAAACAAAACAGATAAGGAGAGGTTACTACCAAAGTAATAACTTCCAAGACTCAAATAAACAGAAACAAACTGAAAGCAAAAAAAAAATTAGGTTGTCTCCCATAAAGCTCTTTCTTTATAGCCATTAAGATGGGCATGATAATTTTGAAGACGCTCACATAGGAATATGAATTGAAGCGAAAGAGAGCATTGAGAAGCAAAAACACACACACATTTAAGTCTAACCCACTTCCTATGGAAGGGAATTTTGTAAACAAACAAGTTGTTGAAACCAAAGGCAACCTGCATAAGAAGGCAAAAGAAGTGCAACATAAAAACTTTCAGCATAAAACGGGGAAACTTGATATTATTGAGATGCATAAGAACACTTTTCCCTCTCTCATAGTAACTTTTAGTATCATGCATAAACTTAACAATATAACTATCACAAGGACCATTGTAGCAATGATCACTTATTCTAACAGAAAACACAAGAATACTAGCTCTCATAACACTACTTTGTGAAACAATATTAGAGGTATCCTTACAAAGGATAGTGTGTCCCTCTTTTTCATATTTAGTGACAAAGTCTTTCACATTTGCTATTATAGGTTCATCAACCATTTGTTTATCAGGTTCAATAGCTTTATTTGCACTTTCATTAACCGTACTAGCTATCATAGAATGTTCCTTTATCTTAACTGGGAAAGGCATTTTCTCAATGTAAGGTTTAGCTAAAACATGATTAGCAGTATAAACTTCAGTATTTCTTGCAGGAACACTCTTAGCAATATCTTTATAAGGTTCATGATACTTATTCCACTTCTTTTTAGGCACTTCAATATAGGAAGCAAAAGCCTTAAAATAAGAAGCAATAGCTTGAGAGTCTAGACCATAAGCATTTTTAATATTTTGAAAGCCATCAGTTCCCATAAAAGATTCAATGCATTCATAATCATAATTTATACCTGACTTTCTACCTTTGTCATTCTCCCAAGCTTCAGCATTGTCTTGAATACGGTCCAGAAGATCCCATTTAGCTTCTTCTTCCATGCGAGTGAATGATCCAGCACAAGAAGCATCCAACAAATCCTTGTCATGTAGAGGGAGCCTTGCATAGAAGTTATTGATAATAATATTGTTGGGGGGCTCATGAATGGGACATTTGAGCATTAGTAACTTCAATCTCCCCCAAGCTTGGGATGTACTCTCTCCATCAAGAGGCCAAACGTTGTATATTTGATTTCGATCTTTATGAATCTCACTAGGAGGATAAAACTTTGAATAAAAGAGAGGCACTATTTCCTCCCATTCCAGAGCTTGACCATTCTTCAGCAGCTTATACCATTCCTCAGCTCTTCCTTTTAGTGATAATGAGAATAACTTCTTCTTGACTTGATCTGTAGTAATACCTGCACACTTGAACAACACGCATAATTCGTGTATAAAAAGAAAATGATCACCGGGGTGGACAGTTCCATCCCCAACATAGTAGTTATCCATAACACGATCAATAATTCTTGTAGGTATTTTGAAAACATCATTCTCAGCAGGTGGTGGCTTATCTACTACCTTAGCAGTGGTAGTAGCATTACCAAATAAGAAACTCAGTGAATTATCCATAACGAAAATAAAGCGACTAGCAGAAGTAAACAATACTCATAGTAGAAGTTTCCTTTACCAGTTCCACTCTCCAATAGCACTTCACTCCCCGGCAACGGCGCCAAAAAATAGTCTTGATGACCCACAAGTATAGGGGGTGTATCGCAGTATTTTCGATAAGTAAGAGTGTCGAACCCAACGAGGAGCAGAAGGTGATGGCTAATGGTATGGATCAGGATTCTCTGCAAATACTTAGCAAACGGATTTTTAGGGGTTTTTGATAAAGCAAGTAAACAAAGTACGAGTAAATAAAAGATAGTAGAAATAAATGCAGCAAGTGGCCCAATCCTTTATGCAGCAAAGGACAAGCCAGTTGTATTACTTAAGATGACCAAACGTTCTCGAGGACACATGGGAAGACTTTCAAGTGCTTTCGCTTCATATAGTTGATTAATCTTCTTTAGCTTGCTAAGTGTTGTGTGGGTGAACCTGTGCTAATGTACCGACCTTCCTAGGACTAATACATACTTGTGATTATACCCCTTGCAAACATCCATAGGTGCAAGAAACTAATTAAGGTAGAAACCTAACTGCAACTTTAAACTCTAAGACCCTTACGTCCCTTGTGCAATGGTTTCCTAACGGGGGTTCAGGTTTCTATCACTCCGGCAACCCCTACGATTAGTAGCCAAATACACAATGCATTCCCCTAGGCCCATATAGGTGAAGTGTCATGTAGTCGACGTTCACATGACACCACTAGAAGAAGTATACCACAACTTAAATATCAAACTATTGAATCTTTCTCAACACAACTCCACTACTAACAACATGACTTCTCCCATGTACTCAAGGACAGAACAAACTACTCACCAGACATCATATGGATCATGATTATAGATGGAATAATGATGTATAACAATCTGAACATAAACAATAATTCAATGATTCACTCAATAGCATCAACTACAAAGCGTAATCAACACCGGGAAAGTTTCCCCTATGAACTATGCAAGATTCAACTCAATTGTTACAGCAATATGGAGATGGTGATGATGGTGCTGATGGTGATGATGGCGGTGATGATGATGATGATGATGATCCCGATGAAGTCCAGCTTGATGGTGGTGTTAATGGTGACGATCTCCCCTCTCTGGGAAGGAATTCCCCCGGCAGAAATCTGTCTGCCGGAGAGATCTTTCTCTCTTGGTGTTTTCCGCCCCGCAGAGGCGGCGAATTCTTTCTATGGTCGCTCCCCGAGTCGTAGGGTTTCGGGAGGATGATATATGCTAGAGGGGACAGCCAGAGGTGTGCCAGGGCGGCCACACCACCTGCTGGCGTGGCCTAGGGCTGCCCGTGCCAGGGGGTGGTGTGGGCCCCCTGTGGCCCATCTCCACTCCGTCTTCTGGCATCCTTAGTCTTCTGGAAAAATAGGATTTTTCGTATATTTTCCTGGATTTTCTGATCTTCGCGAATTTTGCCTCCAAACAGCACCTTTTCCATCAGAATCCTGACTGCAGCGGTCCATGCTCCGAAAGTCATCAACCATGTAAAAACAGATGAAATAACATAAGTATCATCTCTCAATACGAAATATATCAATGAATAATAGTGAATTAAGGCATAGAACAGTGATGCAAAATGGACGTATCAATGCTTTCATTGGAAAATACTATCCTCCTGCTAAGATTATATCTATGAGAAGTTTAATAATGAAATTTAAACAATCTGATAATGAACTTGTTGCTCAAGCTTGGGAAAGAATGAAATCTTTGGTAAAGAATTGTCCCACTCATGGACTGACTGCTTGGATGATTATCCAAACCTATTATGCAGGGTTGAATTATTCTTCAAGAAATCTACTGGATTCTGCTGCTGGAGGTACCTTTATGACCATTACTTTGGGTGTTGCAACAAAGCTTCTAGATAATATGATGGTTAACTATTCTGAATGGCACACTGAGAGAGCTCCACAAGGTAAGAAGGTAAATTCTGTTGAAGAGACCTCTTCCTTGAGTGATAATATTGATGTTATTATGTCTATGTTTGTTAATGGGAAAGCTCATATTGATCCAAATCATGTTCCCTTAGCCTCCTTGGTTGCTCAAGAAGAGCAAGTTGATGTGAACTTTATAAGAAATAATAATTTTGGTAACAATGCTTATGGTAATAACAATTACATGCCTTACCCTCCTAATAATACTTATGGTTATCATGGAAAACCTGGAATACCTAGTGAAGGGTGAATTTTAGAAGTTGAAAGAGCCACTAAAAACTTCATGCAAATGCAATATGAAAAAAATAAATTATTTACTAAAACTATGGAGGAACAATCTACCATTTTGAAAAATATTAGTCATCAACTTGAGAGTTTAAATAGGGAAATCCCTAGTTTGCAATTAAAAATTTCTAACACTGAAAGAAATATATCATCTTTGTCTGAAGCACAATCCTCTTTGATTAATAAAATGACTGCTAAACCTGAAACTATTGAGAATCCTTTTGCTGCTACTAATGCCATACAAGTTAGAATTGATGAAAATGTTAGACTATTAGCTGAATTGCATGCTAAGTGGGAAAGAGAAGATGAAATTGCTAGAAAAATTAGTATTTCTACTATCACTACCACTAATGTTGAAGCTAGTAAACCTAATGGAACTGTTTTTAATAAAAATGCTGAAATTCTTCGGAATATGGGAAACAATAGCTCTACTACTTTAGATGACAATTATGATTTTGATCTTGATGGTTGCAATATCTCTGAAATAATTAAGTTCCTACAAAATCTTGCTAAAAGTTCTAATGCTAGTGCTATGAATATGGCCTTTACAAAACACATTACTGATGCTCTCATAAAAATTAAGGAAGAAAAGATGAAACATAAAGCTTCTATTCCTATGAAATTAGAAGATGGTTGGGAACCCATCATTGATATGAAAGTAAATGATTTTGATCTCAAAGCCTTATGTGATCTTGATAGTAGTGTTTCTATTATGCCTAGAAAGATTTATGAAATGCTTGATTTGCCATCATTGGAAGATTGTTATTTAAATGTCCCACTTGATAATAATGCTAAAAAGAAACTCATAGGGAGTATTAATGATGATCTTATTATGGTTAACAATGCCTATGTCCCCGTTGATTTCTATGTTTTGGATGTTGAATGCAATGCTTCTTGTCCTATTACTTTGGGAAGACCTTTTCTTAGAACTGTTGGTGCCATTATTGATATGAAAGAAGGCACCATTAAATATCAATTTTCACTCAAAAAAGGTATAGAACACTTCCCTAAGAAGAGAGAGAAGATTCCTTTTGCCTCTCCTATGAAAACAAAATTTGCTGTTAATGCTTCTTCAGTTGAGAATACTTGATCCTTTTTCTTGCTTCTTATGCCTAACTTAAAGGCGTTAAAGAAAAGTACTTATTGGGAGATAACCGAAAAGTTTTAGATCAGTCTTGGAAGTTATTACCTCTGTAATAACCTGTCCTTATCCTTTTTATTTGCTTTTTGTGCCAAGAGTAACCTCTAATGAGAGAGAAGTAATGTTTGGGAAAGTTGCTGTTCCGAAACAAATTTTTGTGCTTCACTGTAAAAATTTGTGTAAAATCTCTGTATGTCGGTTTGAGCTTTGATGTTTTGTGCTTATGCCCCAGGTTGTTATCCAACTTTCATTAGTTCAACACTTTTCGATTTGAGTAACAGAAGGTCTTCGAAAACATTGGTTTTTACCTGCTGGTCTGTTTTGACAGATTTCCGCCATTATTTGCATTTGCTTCTTGTTGATTCCTTTTTGGGTTCCTTTTGGGGAATTGAGCTTTTTGAGGGAAGTGATAAAGTAGCTTGTGTTTTAATTGAAGTTTTATTGGTGTTGAAATTGAACCCAAAGACTTATTATCTTGAGTACACTAATGTTGCTAATAAAGATTGTGTGAAGTTTTGTATGAAGGAAAAATTTCAGGTGTAAGGAGAGAATGATGTAATGAGCCGAAGAATGGACTAAATCTCAAGCTTGGGGATGCCACCCCGTCTCACCCCAAGAAATATCCAAGAAGTACAAGCATCAAATATGGTGGATGCCCAAGGCATCCCCTTCTTCATCAATAAAAATCTTAGGTTTCTTCCAAACACTTCATTTTTATTGTTTCATGCACAATTGTGTTGTTATTGGAGCGTCTTTGTTTTTGTTTTTGGTTTTTGTTTGCTTGGTTTTCTTAGTTTTCTTGAATAAATTGGTTGGACCCCCTCTTTCATACATTAGTTTTCAAATAGGTTGGTTTGGATTGGAAAAGAGTAGGAAAAGTTCATGCTTAAGTGGTAAAAAGGAGTTTGTTTTTGACTATGGCCTATACTTTGTCATGTCATTCTTGATATTGTTTTGGCTTTATGCTTAGTGAGTTTTTCTGTAGCATGACATGTTATAAACAATTGAGATTGCTTAATGTTCCTTGAAAGAATCATGTGTTGTTTTAGCATATTAAAGCATAGTATTGCGGTATTCTCCTTTGATGCTTTATTTGGGTTGACTTGGCACATGCTACCACCATGTTATGACTATCCAAAGTCACCATAGCCTCGATGATCCTTTAGTTTTCGACTGGTAATATCACTTTATGCTTTAGTTAATGATGTTTTGTCGCTTTGCATGATTATGGCCATTATTGCTCTCTTAGTTGGTCGCTCCTAGTCTTTTGCTAGCCTCCATAACCAAGTATGAGTTCCACTCATGCATCCAACTCCATATAAAACCAAGTTATTCCAAAGAGTCCACCATACCTACCTATTAGCATTTGCTATTCCAAGTATATTCATGTTTTTATCTATCTTCCGAATTAAACTTGTTATGAGAAAACTAGTGATTAAAGCTCTCACGAACTTGATGGCACACTTTACTTTTCTTGCCCCTAATAAACTTGAACCATTGTGTCATCTATGTTGTCTATGCTTGCACTTATATGTTGGGGATTAGCAGAACCATGCTATCATGGGGAATGCTTTCAACATTGCACTTGTACATTGTACCTAGTTGATATCATGCTCTTTTGTGTATGGATGTCGTCGGTGTGAAATGAAAGGGGAGCTTGTAAGTCCATGGAGTTATGTATGTGTGTTAGAGAAACGCCTGGGCCACTGGTCTAATCCATGCCTAACCATGGTGGAAACCTGCAGCGTAACCATAATGAGCAATCTATGAAGCATTCTTCTTATAAAAAAAGAGATAGAGATTGAGAAAAAGAGAAAAAGAAAAAAAGAGATGAGAAAAGAGGAAAGAGAGAAAAAAGCACAATTTCCCCATGGTAAATAAGAAGATTGCTGAGATGCTCATTGTCTGCTTGCCTTGTCATTTTGATATGGGGATTCTTCTGTATCATCGAGCAAGGGGTACCCTGTTGGCGGTTCTCTATGATACACATGTACTTACTATGACAAGAACTTACTGGTGACTAAACTTGAGTAGCACGAGGAGCGGCCCTCGTATTCAAGGGACATGAGATTGCCAACTTATACTTTGTCAAGCATATACTCCATGGTTTGTTCACTTTAACCTTAATCACTTCAAGATGCTTATGATAGGGGCAATGAGAGCTGAAAGCTAATAAGTACCATAATTTTTGGAAGCTCTTTGTGAGACTTGAATCCCTGATTCCTTCTATGAAGGATTTTCTTTTACTTTTATATTGAGTCTCCATCTTTTATCTTTATGCACCTATTGAGAGAGCATAGTGGCCATTCTTAGTTTAATGTGCATTGTCCCAAGACTTGTTGATTGATGCATAACTTTGATATTGCTTGTTCATAAACTATTTGTATCTAGTCACCCTTATGAACTTTGAAGGTGTCCTATGCATTTATGTTTTGCTACACTATGAGGGACAAGCTGAATACCATTCTGATTATGCTTTGTTTATGTGAAACAAACAAACGTCTTGCAAAGCATTGTTATTCATGAATCTTTTGTTTCTGCTTTTTCATGTTACAACATAGTTGTTATGTCTCATTGTTAGAACTATATCTTTCATGCTATGTTAAAGTACTATGATCCCAGCTATCAATGTTTTACAAATACTTTGATCTAGTTTATGAAGGTGCATGTCACCTCAAAAATTATTCTTTCTTTTTATCACTTACCTACTCGAGGACGAGCAGGAGTTAAGCTTGGGGATGTTGATACGTTGCTAACGTATCTATAATTTTTGATGTTCCATGCTTATTTTATATCTACTTTCTTATGTTTTGTCCACACTTTGGAGTATTTTTATACACTTTCTTGGACTAACCTATTAACAAGATGCCAAAGTGCCAGCTGCATGTTTTCTGCTGTTCTTGGTTCTAGGAAAGTCAGAAAATGAATATTCTCGGAATTGGATGGGACAAAAGCCAAAGCCAATATTTCACCGAGGGGACATGAAGCCAGAATACGAGACGGAGAGGGGCCAGGGGCTGGCCACACCACCTGGCCGCGCGGCCAAGCCTGGCCCGTGCCAGGGGGTGGTATGGCCGTCTAGGGCACCCCCTCGGCCTCCCCTTTCGCCTATAAGATTCCTCCGATACAGAAACACTATGTACCCAATCAAAATTCCACGAAAGAGTTTGTAGCCACCCTCATCTCCATCCCTAGACTGGGAGGGATCTGAAGCTCTTCCCGGCACCCTGCCGGAGGGGAGAATTCACCCTAGAGGCCTTCTTCATCACCATGCAAGCCTCCGGTGTGATGCGTGAGTAGTTCATCCTTGGACTACGGGTCCATGTAGTAGCTAGATGGTTGGTTCTTCTCCTTTGTGCTACCATGTATAGATCTTGTGAGCTCCGTTCATGATCAAGATCATCTATTTGTAATCATACATGTTGTTTTTGCGGGGATCCGATGGATATTGAGATGCTATTTCATATTGATTATTGATTCTATCATGTCTTTGTTATTTTTGATTTTGCATGCTCTCCGTTGTTAGTAGATATCTTGGCTGAGTAGATGCTAGCAACTCCAAGAGGGAGTATTTATGCTCGATAGTGGGTTCATGCCTCTAGGAATCTGGGGAAGTGACAGAAATCTCTAAGGTACTAGATGTGTTGTTGCTACTAGGGAGAAAACAACAATCCTTTGTTCATAGAACAATCGTATTGTTTGCTTTACACGCAATGCTTAATGCAATTATCTATTGCTTGCAACTTAATACTGGAGGGGGTTCGGATGATAACCTGAAGGTGGATTATTAGTCATAGATGCTGTTGGATTATGGTCTATGTACAATGTTGTAATGCCCAATCAAATCTCATAGGAGTCAAGATGATTCGTATATGCATCTATGCTTTCTCGATGTCTGTCAATTGCCCCGCTGTAATTTGTTCACCCAACATGTCATCTATCTTAAGGAGAATCACCACTAGTGAACTATGCACCCCGGTCCTTTCTTTACCATCAATCTACAACTATTTACTGTTTTCTGTTTACTTTCTGCAAGCTATTACTATCTTCCACACAATACGTTTAATCCTTTGTTTTTAGCAAAACCGGTGAGATTGACAACCTCACTGTAAGTTGGGGGCAAAGTTCTGTGGTTGTGTTGTGCAGGATTCCAAGTTGGAAACAACACCTTGGAGGTGTTTCCTTGGTCCTACTGCTTCGATAACCTTGGTTTCATAACTGAGGGAAAACTTGTTGTTGTGCTCATCATACCTTCCTCTTGGGGTTCCCCAACGAGCTCGATATATTTTGGGCCATCACAACCGAGATTAATCTTTGTTAGGACATTTTGTGCTCATTTTCATAGTTGTGCTAATCCCGTTCATCTCAATGTGTGTGTATCCTTGTGTTTTTGTAGATCGTATCTTTTTTGCTTTTTGATCTTTGGATATTTTCCACTTTTGATAATAACCTTTTCTTTGGATCGTTTTGTTTGGCTTTCCACCATCCTAACCTTTCATCATAAGCTTTTGAGATCTTAGTTGTTATTCGTGTGAGGCTTCTTTGTGATTTCACTTTGTTAATTTATAGTTCTCAAGTGTGGCTACTAGTTCAATACAATCCTTCAAGGTGAGGTGAAAGGCTAACTAACGAGGGTTAAACTCATCAATGCCCATTTTTATGGACTTGGGTTTTGGAGAAGAGGGGAGCGTTGGAGGCATCAATCAGCTAGCATACAAGCACACAGGGATGCAAGGTTTACCCAGGTTCAGGCCTTGTAGAGGACCCTACTCCTGCTTGTCTGCTCTTGGAATTATCGAGGGAGTCGAAAGTTATAGGGGGTGCACAGATGTAATCTGGTGATGGTGTGGAAACTAGGGTTGTGATTGTCCTCCTCGTTGCCCCCTCCTAGCCTTTATATAGATAGGCTAGGTCTTGGGATAGCAAGTCGAGTCGGTTACAAGTTAGGGTCTTCCCTTTAAACTTTCTATCTTGAGCTTTCCGTGTGCCGCAAGCAGTCGGAGTCTCCTTAGGTCACCCGAATCTTTGATTGGGCCCTGGTAACGTCGTCGGCTTCTGCCAGACTAGACCGTATATACCAAACTCGAGTACCTGTAAGGTATTCCCATGTCAGTAGCCCCCGAGTGTCTGGTTGAATCGCATATTCGAGTGGAGACTTATGAAGTCTTTTTGAGTGCACAGCCGAGCATGTTTTTGAGTGCTCTAATTTGTATCATAGGGATTATTGATATATGTGCCTGATTTATCCGATGTATCAGGATCAGTTAACTGCCTTAGGGAAAAACAACGCAATCTACTCAAACTCGAGTCCCCGGACTCGAATTCGGAAACTGCTGGCGCAATTTGACTCAGGCCACGGAGATCTTATAGAGTCAAGTCCTAGTGTATAAGTGTTAGCACTCGACACGTCTGTCAAGGCTTTTTTCATCGTGTCTGCAGACACGGATTATATCTGCTAGAGCGCAGCAGGTGCATTGCCAGGCCTTATTTAGGTCTTATCTTCACGCCGTAGACGTGGCATCCAAAAAAATTCATCGTGGAGATGATTCGGGTGGCCCCGAAGACGCATTCTCTTTGCAGGGAAAAAATTAGGCGGAGTCGCCGAAGCTTTCGAGTGTGGACATAGTCAACATGCAGATATGTGTAAGAAAATATCATAGGGTGCACGACGAGTGCTCCCTATGGGAGTAGCCCCCCGAGTGCCTATTCGAGTCGTAGACTCGAGTAGGGACTATAAGTATTTTTGGCGACTGTTGTCGTCTTTTTCTTGTTTTAGTCGAAATGTGCTTTCAGCGCTCCCTATGGGAGTAAACTGGAATCCACAGTCGAATCGTTGATTCGAGTGAAGGGTTTTTGTGAGAAAATATGTTGTCATAATGCTTGGATATCTTAAAAGTTTGTTGGGTGCGCGACTAGCGCTCCTATTAGGAGTAGCCCCCGAGTGCTTGGTTGAGTCAAAGACTCGAGTAAGGACTAGATAGTCACAGAGTGTTCCTGCTAGAGTTTGATGATGTCAGTGCTGACGATGAGGTGATCTCAGTTGCCCGCGTGAGCGGTTTTGATGGGACATGACGAAGAGGTGGGTCCCATTTTCTGACTTGTATTTGACCTGGCGTGTGTAATATTTGGTTTTAACTGTGTCTCCTTGATTCTCGCGCGTAATGGGGGAGTGGAGTGATGGTTCGTGGTTTACCCTGCCACGCGTCGACACTGATGTGTGCCACACGTCTGGTTGGTTCTCTCCTGGCCATTGGATGGCATCTCCGATGAGGTTAAGTAGAGATCCACTGTGCGGTAATTCCCCACATCTTCTTCTTGCTCACGCACTTCCGCCATTGCTACGCCTGATTTTCCATTGCTCTTATCTTCCTTGTGGCACTGGACCAACTCCGCACTTTCCCGAGCTACTTCCTGCGCTCCCATCGCAAGCGCCAGAAGGGGAAGAAGAAGGGAAGCTCTGCTGCTGGATCTGTTATGGCCCAAAATATATCGAGCTCGTTGGGGAACCCCAAGAGGAAGGTATGATGAGCACATCAGCAAGTTTTCTCTCAGTATGAAACCAAGGTTATCAATCCAGTAGGAGCAAGGAAACACCCCAAAGGTGTAGCTAGCTGAACGTTGGCAGGGCGCACTACCGGTGCCAGCAACAACGTGGATACCTGCACAACACAACCACATAACTCTGTCCCCAACTTGCGATGAGGTTGTCAATCTCACCGGTTTTGCTGAAAACAAAGGATTAAACGTATCGAATGGAAGGAAGTAATAGTTTGCAGAAAGTAAACACAAAGCAGTAAACAGTTTATAGATTGTATGTAAAAGAAAGGACCAGGATCCATAGTTCACTAGAGGTGGCTCTCCTTAAGATAGATAACATTCTGGGTGAACAAATTACAGCGGGGCAATTGACAAACATCGAGAAAGCAATACAAGCATATACTAATCATCTTGACTCCTTTAGTACTTGATTGGGCATTACAACATTATACATAGACCGCCATCCAACTGCATCTATGACTAATAATCCACCTTCAGGTTATCATCCGAACCCCCTCCAGTATTAAGTTGCAAGCAACATATTATTGCTTTATGAATTGCGTGTAAAGTAAACAATACGATTGTTCTATGAACAAAGGATTGTTGTTTTCTCCCTAGTAGCAAGAACACATTGATGACCCACAAGTATAGGGGGTGTATCACAGTATTTTCGAGGGAAGTGAAACCCAATTTATTGATTCGACACAAGGGGAGCCAAAGAATATTTATAAGCCTTAACAACTGATTTGTCAATTCAGATGCACCTGGAAACAATCTTGCTCACAGCAGTTTATCAGTAGCAACAGTTTTGTAGTAGGAATAGTAAAGTAACAGCAGTAGTAAAGCAAAGACAGTAGTAACAAAAGCAGTAAACAATGGGATTCGAGTGCAGTAGGCATAGGGATGGATGGACGGGCGTTGCATGGACAAGACAATTCACATAGCAATCAGAGCATAGGGCAATTGCAGATAAATAAGATAAAGCATCCAAGTACTAGACAATCCTAGGCATGTGTTCCATATATAGTCATACGTGCTCGCAATGAGAACTTGCACAACATATTTTGTCCTGCCAGCCCGTTTGCAGCGGGGCCTCTAGGGAACTACTGGCAATTAAGGTTCTCCTTTTAATAGAGCACCGGAGCAAAGCATTAACACTCCGTGAACACATGTGATCCTCACATCAAAGCCATTCCCTTCCGGTTATCCCGATTTCTGTCACTTCGGGGCCATAGGTTCCGGACGACAACGTGTGTATACAACTTGTAGATAATACCATAAACAATACTATCATAATGAATCAATAACATGTTCAGATCTGAAATCATGGCACTCGGGCCCTAGTGACAAGCATTAAGCACAACAAGTCGCAACAAAGTCATAAAGCACTAACAAAAGATACTAGGCACCATGCCCTAACAATCTGATGCCATTACATGAATGATCTCATCCAATCCCTACCATCCCCATAGCCTACAATAGGGGATTACTCACTCATAGATGGGGGAAACATGGATGGTCGATGGAGAAGTGATGGTGATGATGATGGTGATGATGATGGCGATGATCTCCTCCAATTCCCTATCCCAGCAGGGTGCCAGAACAGAGTTTCCGGTGCTGTTTCGTGGAATATGGTGGCGGCGGAGCGGAACTCCTTCTGGAAAAACGTCGAACCCCCTGGAGTTTTTAGGTTAGAAGGCTCCTTATAGGCGAAGAGAGAGGCCGTGGGGGTGCCTGGGGGGCCCACACCACCCCCTGGCGCGGCCTGGCCTGGCCCGTGCCAGCAGGTGGTTTGGCCACCCTGGCTCTTCTCCGTCTTGTATTCTGGCTCTTGGAGTCTTCTGGTGAAATAGGATTTTTGGCGTATTTTCCGGGATTTTTCCTGATAGTTGATTTTCTGCACAAAAAGTAGACACCAAGGCAATTCTGCTGAAAACAGCGTCAGTCCGCATTAGTTATATCCAAATCACACAAGTTTAGAAGAGAAACAATAGCAAAAGTGTTCGGGAAAGTAGATACGTTTTGGACGTATCACACATCTAGTACCTTAGAGATTTCTGTCACTTCCCCAGATTACCAGAGGCATGAACCCACTATCGAGCATAAATACTAACCCTTGGAGTTGCTAGCATCTACTTGGCCAAGAGAGCTACTAACAACGGAAAGCATGCAAGATCACAAATAACAAAGACATGATAGAATCAATAATCAATCTAAAATAGCATCTCAATATCCATCGGATCCCCGCAAACACAACATGCAGAATTACAAATAGATGATCTTGATCATGAACGGAGCTCACAAGATCTAGACATGAAAGAACAAAGGAGGAGAACCAGCCATCTAGCTACTACATGGATCCGTAGTCCAAGGATGAACTACTCACGCATCACACCGGAGGCTTGCATGGTGATGAAGAAGGCCTCCAGGGTGAATTCCCCTCTCCGGCAGGGTGCCGGGAAGAGCTTCAGATCCCTCCCGATCTAGGGATGGAGATGACGGCGGCTACAGACTCTTTCGTGGATTTTTGATCGGGTACTTAGGGTTTTCGTCCCAAGGGCAATATATAGGCGGAAGGAGAGGCCAGGGGGGCTGGGGTTGGCCAGACCACCCCCTGGCACGGGCCAGGCCTGGCCGCGCGGCCAGGTGGTGTGGCCGGCCCCCAGCCCTTCTCCGTCTCGTATTCTGGCATCTGATGACTTCCGGAAAAATAGGCACTTTGGCTTTTGTCCCGTCCAATTCAGAGAATATTCATTTTCTGACTTTCCTGGAACCAAAAATAGCAGAAAACAGGCAGCTGGCACTGTGGCTCTTGTTAATAGGTTAGTCCAACAAATCATATGAAAAGTACTCCAAAGTGTGGACAAAACACAAGAAAGTGGATAAAACCAAGCATGGAACATCAAAAATTATAGATACATTTGCAATGTATCAACATCCCCAAGCTTAACTCCTGCTCGTCCTCGAGTAGGTAAGTGATAAAAAGAAAGAATAATTTTTGAGGTGACATGCACCATCAAAGACTTGATCAAAGTATTGGTAAAACATTCAAAGCTGGGATCATAGTACTTCAATCATAACATGAAAGACAAAGTTCTAGCAATAAGACAAAGAAACTATGATGCAACATGAAAAGGCACAAACAAAAGATTCATGAATAACAATGCTTTGTAAGACGTTTGTTTGTTTCACATAAAGAAAACATAGCATAATAGTATTCAACTTGTCCCTCATAGAGTAGCAAATAAAAATGCATAGGACACCTTCAAAGTTCATAAGAGTGACTAGATACAAATAGTTTAAAACAAGCAATATCAAGGTATGCATCAATCAACTAGTCTTGGGACAATGCACATAGAACTAAGAATGGCCACTATGCTCTCAAAGTAGGTGCATAAAGGTAGAAGGTGGAGACTCAATATAATGGTGGAAGAAAGGCCTTCATAAAAGGAAGTAGGGATTCAAGTCTCATAAAGAGCTTCCAAAAATTATGGTACTTATAGCTTTCAGCTCTCATTGCCCCTATCATAAGCATCTTGAAGTGATTAAGGTTAAAGTGAACAAACTATGGTGTATATGCTTGACGAAGTATAAGTTAGGAATCTCATGTCCCTTGAATATGAGGGTCGCTCCTCATGCTACTCAAGTTTAGTCACCGGTAAGTTCTTGTCATCGTAAGACATGTGTATCATAGAGAACCACCAACGGGGTACCCCTTGCCCGATGATACGGAAGAATCCCCATATCAAAATGACAAGACAAGCAGACAACGAGCATCTCAGCAATCTTCTTATTTACCATGGGAACATGGTGCTTTTTTCTCTCTTTCCTCTTTTCATAATCTCTTTTTTTTCTTTTTCTTTTTTTTCTCAATATCGGACTCTTTTTTTATAAGAAGAATGGTTCATAGACAGCTCATTATGGTTACGCTGCAGGTTTCCACCATGTCAGCATGGATTAGACCAGCGGCCCAGGCGTTTCTCTAACACACATACATAACTCCATGGACTTACAAGCTCCCCTTTCATTTCACACCGACGATATCCATAAACAAAAGAGCATGATATCAACTAGGTACAAAGTACCAGTTCAATGTTCAAAGCGTTCCCCATGACAGCATGGTTCTGCTAATCCCCAACAAATAAGTGGAAGCATATACAACATAGACGACACAATGGTTCAAGTTTATTAAAGGCAAGGAAAGTAAAGTGTGCCATCAAGTTCGTGAGAGCTTTAATCACTAGTTTTCTCATAACAAGTTTAATTCGGAAGGTAAACAAAAACATGAATATACTTGGAATAGCATAAGCTAATAGGTAGGTATGGTGGACTCTTTGGAATAACTTGGTTTAGGGAATTGGATGCATGAGTGGAACTCATACTTGGTTGTGGAGGCTAGCAAAAGACTGGGAGCGACAAACTAAGAGAGCAATAATGGACATAATCATGCAGAGCGACAAAACATCATTGATCAAAGAATAAAGTGATACTACAAGTTGAAAACTAAAGGATCATAAAGTCTATGGTGACTTGAGATAGTCATAACATGGTGTGAGCATGGGCCAAGTCAACCCAAATAAAGCATCAAAGGAGAATACCACTATACTATGCGTTAAAATGCTAAAACAATGCATGATTCATCCAAGGCACATTAAGCAATCTCAATTGTTTACAACAAGTCATGCTACAGCAAAGAATACTAAGCATAAAGCCAAAACAATATCAAGCATGGCATGACAAAGCATAGGCCATAGTCAAAAACGAGCTATTTTTACCACAGAAGTATGAACTTTCCTACTCTTTTCCAAACCAAACCAAACTATTTGAAAACCAATGTATGAAAGAGGGGGTCCAACCAATTAATTCAGCAAACTAAGCAAACAAAATCAAACGAAAACGAAAAAGAAGACGCTCCAAGAATAACACAACTGTGCATGAAACAATAAAAATGAAGCGTTTGGAAGAAACCTAGGATTTTTATTGATGAAGAAGGGGATGCCTTGGGCATCCCCAAGCTTTGATTCTTGTAATTCTTGTATATTTCTTGAGGTGACACACGTGGCATCCCCAAGCTTGAGCTTTAGTCCATCCTTCATCTCATTACTCATTCCTTCCATACATCTGAATTTTTTCCTTCATACAAAACTTCACATAATCTTTATTAGCAACATTAGTGCACTCAAGATAATAAGTCTTAAGGTTCAGTTCCAACACCAAATAAACTTCCATTAGAACACTAGATACTGTAGCACTTCCCTCAAAAAGCTCAATTCCCCAAAAGAACTCAAAAAGGAACCAACAAGAAGCAAATGCAGAAAATGGCAGAAATCTGTCAAAACAGACCAGCAGGTAAATACGAATTTTTTTGAAGACCTTCTGTTGCTCAAATAAAAAAGTGTTGAACTAACTAAAGTTAGATAACAACCAGGGGAAGAAGCAAAAAAATTCACGCCTCAAAAGGACGTTCAGAGATTTTACACGAATTTTTACGGTGAAGCACAGAAATCTGTTTCGGGACAGCAACTTTCTCAATCATTACTTCTCTCTCATTAGAGGTTACTCTTGGCACAAAAAGCAAATAAAAAGGATAAGGAGCGGTTATTACTGAGGTAATAAATTCCAATACTCATCTAAAACTTTTGGGTTATCTCCCAATAAGTACTTTTATTTAACGCCTTTAAGTTAGGCATAAGAAGCAAGAAAAAGAATCAAGTGTTCTCAAATGAAGAAGCATTAAAACCAAATTTCTTGCCCTTACCTCTCTTACTTTTATTCTTAACCTTGGGGAAAATATGATTGTTTGGTGGAGACGAAAGGTGCATGGTCCCCTTTCCCACATCTATTATTTCTCCAAGGAGTTCTAATAGGGACCTTCCAAGTGTAATTTGTCCTTTTCCTACACATTCAATAACAAGATAATCAGTAGAAATCATTTTCCCAAGGATCTTTGTAAACACTCCTTCAGCTATTCCAATAGATAATATGGTAGCATTATTAGCAAGAGATATTTCTTTTCCTCCTTCAGTAAGCCCCCAAAGATTCAAAGATTCATAAATGTCTTTGGGCATAAGACAAAATTCAGACATGATATCACAGCGGGCTTGAAAAGTTTCAGTATTTATCTCAATCTTTACTGTAGGGAGCCACTTTGATGGTTAAGAATTTATTGGAACATAATTATGATGCTCCCTAAGTGTATTATAGCAATCTTTTAAGCTAGTAGTGCTAGTCTCAAGAGTGTTCAATCTAGCAAATATTCTTGCGAAAGAAATATCAGTTTGGCTAGGCAAGTTGTAAGTAAGGATCAATTTCTTTATAGCATTAATAGCATCATCCTCATTACATTGGAGGAAATCTCCTCCCACAACAGCATCTAAAGCATATCTATAGCAAAGAGCAATCCCAAGGTAAAAACTGCTAAGGAACAAGCTTTGAGTCATTTTAGGCTTAGTTTTTTCATGTAGATCAGAGATTCGAGACCAAGCTTCCTTAAAACTTTCCTCCATTCCTTGTTTAAAAGTGAAAATAATTTCCTCGGGTGACATAGTGATTGGAGCAAGGCTAGACATAGTGGCAACTTGAGAAAGGAACTAATTTTTTTGTGTTTTCAAATAAGAAAGCAAACTAATAAAACTAATTTTTTGTGTTTTTGATAAAGAAACAAGAAAACAAAGCAAAAAGAAACTAAGCAAAAAAAATAACAAAGTAAAGTGATTGGTTATGAGGGACTCTCCTTGTGAAGATGTCCTTGACTCCCCGGCAACGGCACCAGAAAATATGCTTGATGGCCCAAAATATATCGAGCTCGTTGGGGAACCCCAAGAGGAAGGTATGATGAGCACAGCAGCAAGTTTCCCTCAGTACGAAACCAAGGTTATCAATCTAGTAGGAGCAAGGAAACACCCCAAAGGTGTAGCTAGCTGAACGTTGGCAGGGCGCACTACCAGTGCCAGCAGCAACGTGGAGACCTGCACAACACAACCACAGAACTTTGTCCCCAACTTGCGATGAGGTTGTCAATCTCACCAGTTTTGCTGAAAACAAAGGATTAAACGTATCGAATGGAAGGAAGTAATAGTTTGCAGAAAGTAAACACAAAGCAGTAAACAATTTATAGATTGTATGTAAAAGAAAGGACCGGGATCCATAGTTCACTAGAGGTGGCTCTCCTTAAGATAGATAACATGCTGGGTGAACAAATTACAGCGAGGCAATTGACAAACATCGAGAAAGCAATACATGCATATACTAATCATCTTGACTCCTTTGGAACTAGATTGGGCATTACAACATTATACATAGACCGCCATCCAACTGCATCTATGACTAATAATCCACCTTCAGGTTATCATCCGAACCCCCTCCAGTATTAAGTTCCAAGCAACAGATTATTGCTTTACGAATTGCGTCTAAAGTAAACAATACGATTGTTCTATGAACAAAGGATTGTTGTTTTCTCCCTAGTAGCAACAGCACATCTAGTACCTTAGAGATTTCTGTCACTTCCCCAGATTAACAGAGGCATGAACCCACTATCGAGCATAAATACTAACTCTTGGAGTTGCTAGCATCTACTTGGCCAAGATAGCTACTAACAACGGAAAGCATGCAAGATCACAAATAACAAAGACATGATAGAATCAATAATCAATCTGAAATAGCATCTCAATATCCATCGGATCCCTGCAAACACAACATGCAGAATTACAAATAGATGATCTTGATCATGAATGGAGCTCACAAGATCTAGACATGAAAGCACAAAGGAGGAGAACCAGCCATCTAGCTACTACATGGATACGTAGTCAAAGGATGAACTACTCACGCATCACACCGGAGGCTTGCATGGTGATGAAGAAGGCCTCCAGGGTGAATTCCCCTCTCCGGCAGGGTACTGGGAAGAGGTTCAGATCCCTCCCAATCTAGGGATGGAGATGACGGCGGCTACATACTCTTTCATGGATTTTTGATCGGGTACTTAGGGTTTTCATCCCGAGGGAAATATATAGGCGGAAGGAGAGGCTGAGGGGGTCCTGGGGTCGGCCAGACCACCCCTTGGCGCGGGCCAAGCCTGGCCACGTGGCCAGGTGGTGTGGCCGGCCCCTAGCCCTTCTCCGTCTCGTATTCTGGCATCTGATGACTTCCGGAAAAATAGGCACTTTGGCTTTTGTCCCGTCCAATTCCGAGAATATTCATTTTCTGACTTTCCTGGAACCAAAAACAGCAGAAAATAGGCAGCTGGCACTGTGGCTCTTGTTAATAGGTTAGTCCAAGAAATCATATGAAAAGTACTCCAAAGTGTGGACAAAACACAAGAAAGTGGATAAAACCAAGCATGGAACATCAAAAATTATAGATACATTTGCAATGTATCAATCTGCGGCGGCCACTGTTGCGGCCAAGAAGAAGGGCGCCACCACCATGGGCCATAGCGCTGCCGCCAGAGCTGGGCAGAAGAAGGGCCATGGAACCCGCGTTACGAATGGGTTATGGTGCACCTCCATCATCAAGCCTACGGAGCTCTTCACTCAGCGTCAAGATGGGACGCTCCCCGCTGCGGAATATGACTGCCGCATCCCGGCGACAAGGTAATCCCCAGTCCTCCTGCTGGGTTTCGAGTGATGTTCCTCTCTTTCATCATTCACGGTTTATCCCTCCCCTTCACAAGTTCGTGAGGGGGTTGCTTTGTTTCTATGGGCTCCAGCTGCACCAGCTGACCCCAAACTCCATTCTCCACATCGCTTGTTTCATTACTCTCTGTGAGTGCTGGCTCAAAATCGAGCCACACTTCGGCCACTTTAAAAAACTCTTCAAACTCAAACGCCAGTAGGACGCTGGATCTGTATTCTACGATATAGGAGGTTGTGGTATCCATGTGGACTCCAACATCACCTACTTCGCCATCAACTTCAATGCATCTGTCCAAGGGTGGAGGGAGAAGTGGTTCTACATTCGCAACCAAAAGGTGGATGGAGAGCACCGCGGACTCGTGCCATTTGACCCAGTTATAGTCTGCAAGAGGAGGAGGTCGTGGAAGAATATTGTGATGCCTGGCAAGGCTGAAGAAACAGGGATTCTGTACCAGCGCGTCTACGACTTAGAACATCGCATAGGCAAGGAAATAGGCGGCGCTGATCTCATTCGCACTTGGATGTGTCACCGAGTGCAGCCACTACAGGCTAGGGTGCATCCCATGTGCTGCTGGACTGGCACTAAGGATGTTACTCGCATCTCGCGAGAGGGCATTTCTTCTGGCGAAGTCGACAAGAGGTTTCGACTGCTGACAAAGAACACCGCCAAGGAGGACCTCCCGGGTGACTCAGTCGTGTCTCCCTTCTGTGCAAGCAATCCTCCACCTAAGGTGGATTTCTCTTTGAAGTTTTCTTGATTTTTGATTGCCTATTAGGTTTCTTCTGTACTGATGCTTGCTTATGGTTTTAGGACTGGAAGGTGGCCACCAACTTGCCTCCTCAACCCGAGGGAATAATTCTGCACGAGGCAGAAGAGGAGGATGAGTTGGGATCCACTGTCCTCGTGGAGGAAGAATGCGAAGCCCCCGAGTCCGAGGGGACTCGCAAGCGCTCCAGAAACGAGGGTTTAGATGCCTCATCATCGTTGACTCTAGAGGGTCCTCCCCTTGCAGCAGAGGAGCCAATTACTGTTGTGCCCATGCGCGTCATGGCTCCTCCTTTGTGGAAGAAGTTGAGGTTGCCAAAGGAGTCGTCTGATGATTCCTTCGACCTCGACAAGTTTGACGGGTATGTGTGTATATTTTTGCGAGTTCGTCCTACGCTCTCAAAATTTGTCCTTCTGAAGTAGTTCTGGGTATTCTTGTAGTCAAACAACATCGTCATCGTCCGATGACTGTCGCTTTGTCAATGAGACTAGAGTTGTGGACTCCAAAGACAAGGAGGGGGCGGTACCATCTCCTTCCCCTCCGGTGGCAGCCCACTCTGGTGCCAATTCTTTGAGCTCCCCCATGCCAGGGAGCATCAAATTGTTGCCTAAACATCGATTCTGAAAGAATCTTCGGAGTCCCTGGAGGAACACGTGAGTTTTCTCGTGCCGTTGGCAGTCGAATTTTTGTGTTAATTCTCATATTATTTCCCTTTTCTTGTATCCTATTGTAAAGGGTTCTACTCGCCTTGCCGAGCAGATCATTTCCTTAGGTCGACAGCATGCTTCGCTGGAAACCCGCCACCGTGCTTTCCAAGGTTAGTTTTATACTTTTATCTTTGTTTCATTTGCGTAGAGGTTGGTAGGCTCAAGTTTTGCCATTGTAGGTGAGCATAACGATCTTCTTCATCGTGTCAACTCCCTCGAGAAGGGACTTGCCGCAGTAGAGAAGAAACGCGACGAGGCACTCAAGGCTCTTGAAGCTACCATGGAGCTACCATGGTATTCACAATGGTGCAGGCTCATGGCTTGGATCTGAACCCCAGCCAAATCTCCTCAGCGATGCCGGTCATCTCGGATGGCCAGCAGGTAGTGTTTCCTCCTTTTGCCACTAGCTGTAGTAAATATGGGCCTCGGCTCACTGATACACTTGCCAGGTATTCGGTTGAGTTGAGGCAGCAGAAGAAGGCGAAAGCTACGGCATTAGGCTGTAGTCGAGAAGAAAGTGGTGTCGGAGACTGCCACAAAATCGAAGAAGCCCCTGAGTGGCAACGCCTAGCTGTAGGCTGCTGTCTTAGTCTTATTTTGTAATAGTTTAGCTTTCCTTGTTGGATTGTACCTCATAGGGGTTCCCCATTTGAGATTTCTTGAACCTTGATGTTTCTTCTGCTGGCATTTATTTATAAATAGTTGGCCTTATTTGCTTCTTATTCTGCCTCTAATAGGGTCCTTCAAGTGGTTGATGTCTACTCACTTCTATTCTTGTAGTCAGTTGTTGGGCCTCCAAGTGCAGAGGTATGTAGAACAGCAGCAAGTTTTCCCTTAAGTGGATCACCCAAGGTTTATCGAACTCAGGGAGGAAGTGGTCAAAGGTATCCCCTCTCTAGCAACCCTGCAATCAAGATACAAGAAGTCTCTTGTGTCCCCAACACACCCAATACACTTGTCAGGTGTATAGGTGCACTAGTTTGACGAAGAGATAGTGAAATACAAGTGGTATAGATAATTATAAGTGGTAACGGTGATAGAAAATAGCTTGATGGCGTGAAAGAGACTAAAGGCAAACTGAAATAAAGATGTAAGCAAGCAAACATGTAATAGATCTAGTTGCAAATGGTGTTTCAATGATTAGAAACAAGGCCTAGGGATCATACTTTCACTAGTGAACACTCTCATATAAATATATTATTCTTTATGATACTACGCTGAACTACTCTCCGGTTGGACACTCTAATCCATGGTAGGGCTATAACAGCACACCTCAAAGTAAGACTTTCCCATCTAGATAACCCCACACTGTCACCTTGAGCACTAGATGGTTCCAACAAACACCACAATTTCATAAAGACATCCAACTCCAAATATAACTCATAACAAGTATTTGTAATCTCTAGCCTAAGTGCCACCATGGTGTGCACGTTGTCACTTTCACACACATGGGGAGAGCAGAGATTCATTAAAGCACTTGAGTAGCAAGGTAGATCTATAGATTACAAGCTCATGATCTCAATAAGATCATGCATAGAGAGAGAGATGAACACATAGCTACCGGTAGAACCCTTAGCCTCGAGAGATAACTACTCCCTCCTCATCATGGGAATCAGCAATGGTGATGGAGATGGTGGTGGAGAGCGATGGAGATGGCTCCGGGGGCACTTCCCCGTCCCGGCAGGGTGCCGGAACAGAGACTTTCTATCCCCCGAATCTCCCCTTCGGTGGCGGCAGTGCTGCGGAACTTTTCGTGGCTTTCTGATTGATGATTTAGGGTTTTGGTATCGGGAGGCTCTTATAGGCGAAGGAGGCAAGGTCGGTGGCCGGCCAGGGGGCCCACACCATGCCCTGGCGTGGCCTAGGGTTTCCCGTGCCAAGGGGGTGTGGCCACCCTGTGGCCCCTCTCCGACTCTCCTTCTGGCTCCGTGAGTCTTTCGGGAAAATAGTAACTTTGGCTTTTGTCCCGTCCAATTCCGAGAATATTCATTTTCTAACTTCCTGGAACCAAAAACAGCAGAAAATAGGCAACTGGCACTGTGGCATCTTGTTAATAGGTTAGTCCAAGAAATCATATGAAAAGTACTCCGAAGTTTGAACAAAACACAAGAAAGAAGATAAAACCAAGCATGAAACATCAAAAATTATAGATACATTTGCAATGTATTAACATCCCCAAGCTTAACTCCTGCTCGTCCTCGAGTAGGTAAGTGATAAAAAGAAAGAATAATTTTTGAGGTGAAATGCACCATCATAAACTTGATCAAAGTATTTGTAAAACATTGATAGCTGGGATCATAGTACTTCAATCAAAACATGAAAGACAAAGTTCTAGCAATAAGACAAAGCAACTACGTTGCAACATGAAAAGGCACAAACAAAAGATTCATGAATAACAATGCTTTGCAAGACATTTGTTTGTTTCACATAAAGAAAACATAGCATAGTGGTATTCAGCTTGTACCTCATAGAGTAGCAAACATAAATGCATAGGACACCTTCAAAGTTCATAAGTGTGACTAGATACAAATAGTTTAAAACAAGCAATATCAAGGTATGCATCAATCAGCAAGTCTTGGGACAATGCACATAGAACTAAGAATGGCCACTATGCTTCTCAAAGTAGGTGCATAAAGATAGAAGGTGGAGACTCAATATAATGGTGGAAGAAAGGCCTTCATAAAAGGAAGTAGGGATTCAAGTCTCATAAAGAGCTTCCAAAAATTATGGTACTTATAGCTTTCAGCTCTCATTGCCCCTATCATAAGCATCTTGAAGTGGTTAAGGTTAAAGTGAACAAACTATGGTGTATATGCTTGACGAAGTATAAGTTAGGAATCTCATGTCCCTTGAATACGAGGGCCGCTCCTCATGCTACTCAAGTTTAGTCCCCTATAAGTTCTTGTCATCGTAAGACATGTGTATCATAGAGAACCACCAACGGGGTACCCCTTGCCCGATGATACGGAAGAATCCCCATATCAAAATGACAAGACAAGCAGACAACGAGCATCTCAGCAATCTTCTTATTTACCATGGGAACATGGTGCTTTTTTCTCTCTTTCCTCTTTTCATAATCTCTTTTTTTTTCTTTTTCTTTTTTTTTCTCAATATCGGACTCTTTTTTTATAAGAAGAATGGTTCATAGACAGCTCATTATGGTTACGCTGCAGGTTTCCACCATGTCAGCATGGATTAGACCAGCGGCCCATGCGTTTCTCTAACACACATACATAACTCCATGGACTTACAAGCTCCCCTTTCATTTCACACCGACGACATCCATAAACAAAAGAGCATGATATCAACTAGGTACAAAGTACCAGTGCAATGTTGAAAGCGTTCCCCATGATAGCATGGTTCTGCTAATCCCCAACAAATAAGTGCAAGCATATACAACATAGACGACACAATGGTTCAAGTTTATTAAAGGCAAGGAAAGTAAAGTGTGCCATCAAGTTCGTGAGAGCTTTAATCACTAGTTTTCTCATAACAAGTTTAATTCGGAAGGTAAACAAAAACATGAATATACTTGGAATAGCATATGCTAATAGGTAGGTATGGTGGACTCTTTGGAATAACGTGGTTTAGGGAGTTGGATGCATGAGTGGAACTCATACTTGATTACGGAGGCTAGCAAAAGACTAGGAGCGACAAACTAAGAGAGCAATAATGGCCATAATCATGCAGAGCGACAAAACATCATTGATCAAAGCATAAAGTGATACTACAAGTTGAAAACTAAAGGATCATAAAGGCTATGGTGACTTTGGATAGTCATAACATGGTGTGAGCATGTGCCAAGTCAACCTAAATAAAGCATCAAAGGAGAATACCACAATACTATGCTTTAATATGCTAAAACAACGCATGATTCTTTAATGGCACATTAAGCAATATCAATTGTTTATAACAAGTCATGCTAGATCAAAGAATACTAAGCATATAGCCAAAACAATATCAAGCATGGCATGACAAAGCATAGGCCACAGTCAAAGACAAGCTCTCTTTACCACTTAAGCATGAACTTTCCTACTCTTTTCCAAACGAAACCAAACTATTTGAAAACCAATGCATGAAAGAGGGGTCCAACCAATTTATTCAGAAAACTAAACAAACCAACCAAACAAAAAACCAAAAAAGAAACAAAAAAGAAGACGCTCCAAGAACAACACAACTGTGTATGAAACAATTAAAATGAAGTGTTTGGAAGAAACCTGGAATTTTTATTGATGAAGAAGGGGATGCCTTGGGCATCCCTAAGCTTTGACGCTTGTACTTGTTGGATATTTCTTGGGGTGACACGCGTGCCATCCCCAATCTTGAGATTTAGTCCATCCTTCATCTCATTACTCATTCCTTCCATACACCTAAAATTTTTCCTTCATACAAAACTTCACACAATCTTTATTAGTAACATTAGTGCACCCAAGATAATAAGTTTTTAGGTTCAGTTTTAACACCAATAAAACTTCCATTAAAACACAAGTTACTGAAGCACTTCCCTCAAAAAGCTCAATTCCCCAAAGAGAACCCAAAAATGAACCAACAAGAAGCAAATGCAAATAATGGCAGAAATCTGTCAAAACAAACCAGCAGGTAAACACCAATTTTTTTGAAGACATTCTGTTGCTCAAATCGAAAATTGTTGAACTAACTAAAGTTAGATAACAACCTCGGGCAGAAGCACAAAAATTACCGCCTCAAAAGGATGTACAAAAATTTTACACGAATTTTTACGGTGAAGCACAGAAATCTCTTTCGGGACAGCAACTTTCCCAATCATTACTTATCTCTCATTAGAGGTTACTCTTGGCACAAAAAGCAAATAAAAATGATAAGGAGCAGCTATTACTGAAGCAATAACTTCCAAGACTCAACTAAAACTTTTTGGATATCTCCCAATAAGTACTTTTCTTTAACGCCTTTAAGTTAGGCATGATAGTTTGAGAAGATGCTCACATAAGAAATATGAATTGAAGTAAAAGAGAGCATCAAGAAGCAAATTCAAAGCACGTTTAAGTCTAACCCATTTCCTATGCATAGGAATCTTGTAAATAAACAAGTCATGAAAGCACAGAGCAACAAGCATAGTAAAGAAAAACAAGTGCAACTTCAAGACTTTCAACATAAAGAGGGGAAACTTAATATTGTTGAGATGCATAAAACCATGTTTTCCTCTCTTATAATAACTTTCAGTAGCATCATGAATAAAATTAACTATATAAGTATCACATAAAACATTCTTATCATGAGCCACATGCATATAATAATTATTACTCTCCACATAAGCATAGTCATTCTTATTAATTGTAGTGGGAGCAAATTCAACAAAATAGCTATCATTATTATTCTCATCACCATAATCATCAAATATAGGAGGCATATTGTAATCATAATTAATTTTCTCCTCAATAGTAGGTGGACTGAAAATATCATA
The DNA here is from genome assembly GCA_916181665.1 of Avena sativa. NCBI lineage: Eukaryota > Viridiplantae > Streptophyta > Magnoliopsida > Poales > Poaceae > Avena > Avena sativa. Next base: position 37,477,787 of record OV702290.1, read on the forward strand.
TTCATCATTGTAATCATCATATATTGGAGGTTTGGTATCATCATAAGCAATAGAATAGCTATCTTCCAAAGCTGGGGAACTAAAAAAGATGATTTTTATAAAAACTAGCTTCCCCAAGCTTAGACTTTTCCATAGCATTACCAATAATGGTGTCCAAAGAATTCATACTAACAACATTGCTATTAGCATGCAAATAAAGTTCCATAGGTTTCTTAATTTTCTATTCAAACACTTCATGTCCTAACTCAAGATAAATACTATAAAGCTCTCTAATTTTTTTTGTTTTCCATTAAGCCTAACTAGTGAAAACAAGAAACAAAAAGACAAAATTGCAGAATCTAAAGGAAATAACTTCGAGCACTCACACTGGAGGATGTGAGTACCTTTTACCTTACCTCCCCGGCAACGGCGCCAGAAAATAGGTGTTTGTCGTGGGAGGTTCTTCTTCTATAATCCTCCGGTGTGAATACCTTTTACTTACCTCCCCAGCAACAACGCCAGAAAATAGCTTGATGTCTACTCACTTCTATTCTTGTAGACAGTTGTTGGGCCTCCAAGTGCAGAGGTTTGTAGAACAGTAGCAAGTTTTCCCTTAAGTGGATCACCCAAGGTTTATCGAACTCAGGGAGGAAGTGGTCAAAGGTATCCCCTCTCTAGCAACCCTGCAATTAAGATACAAGAAGTCTCTTGTGTCCCCAACACACCCAATACACTTGTCAGGTGTATAGGTGCACTAGTTCGGCGAAGAGATAGTGAAATACAAGTGGTATAGATAATTATAAGTGGTAACGGTGATAGAAAATAGCTTGATGGCGTGAAAGAGACTAAAGGCAAACTGAAAAAAAGATGGAAGCAAGCAAACATGTAACAGATCTAGTTGCAAACGGTATTTCAATGCTTAGAAACAAGGCCTAGGGATCATACTTTCACTAGTGAACACTCTCATATAAATATATTCTTCTTTATGATACTACGCTGAACTACTCTCCGGTTGGACACTCTAATCCATGGTAGGGCTATAACATTACACCTCAAAGTAAGCCTTTCCCATCTAGATAACCCCACACTGTCACCTTCAGCACTAGATGGTTCCAACAAACACCACAATTTCATAAAGACATCCAACTCCAAATATAACTCATAACAAGTATTTGTAATCTCTAGCCTAAGTGCCACCATGGTGTGCACACTGTCACTTTCACACACATGGGCAGAGCAGAGATTCATTAAAGCACTTGAGTAGCAAGGTAGATCTATAGATTACAATCTCATGATCTCAATAAGATCATGCATAGAGAGATATGAACACATAGCTACCGGTATAACCCTTAGCCTCGAGAGAGAACTACTCACTCCTTATCATGGGAATCAGCAATGGTGATGGAGATGGTGGTGGAGAGCGATGGAGATGGCTCCGGGGGCACTTCCCCGTCCCGGCAGGGTGCTAGAACAGAGACTTTCTGTCCCCCGAATCTCCCCTTCGGTGGCGGCGGTGCTACGGAACTTTCCGTGGCTTTTTGATTGATGATTTAGGATTTTGGTATCGGGAGGCTCTTATAGGCGAAGGAGGCAAGGTCGGTGGCTGGCCAGGGGGCCCACACCATGCCCTGGCGCGGCCTAGGGTTGCCCGCGCCAAGGGGGGTGTGGCCACCCTGTGGCCCCTCTCCGACTCTCCTTCTGGCTCCGTGAGTCTTCCGGGAAAATAATAACTTTGGCTTTTGTCCCGTCCAATTCCGAGAATATTCATTTTCTGACTTCTTGGAACCAAAAACAGCAGAAAATAGGCAACTGGCACTGTGGCATCTTGTTAATAGGTTAGTCCAAGAAATCATATGAAAAGTACTCCAAAGTTGGAACAAAACACAAGAAAGTAGATAAAACCAAGCATGGAACATCAAAAATTATAGATACATTTGCAATGTATCAGTGGTCCATCTGACTCGCCTCCCACCGATGAACCTATGGCGCAACTACGTTCAAAGGTGGAGAAGCTGTCGCTGCTTTCTCGATTGCACGACCGCGTGAAACACTTGGAGTGGGAGATGCCCATGATCCGTGGTAGCGCGAGCGTGTTGAAGTCGGAGGCTAAAAAGGCCAGTGCACACGATAAGTACGTTCTGGGCGAGGTGGCTCAGTCGAATGAGAAATTTAAGTGTTAGTTCTCTAGCTTCTTATCCTTTCTTAGCCATTCACGGCGGCGCTTTGTCCTTATGCTTTTGCTCTGCTTCTTGTAGTCGTTAGCGCTCGTCATCCGTAGGATGAGAGGGATCGAGTTACCATTCGGCTGAATAACTTGACCCAGGAGCAGCTGGAAGCTAGCGGGTATTTCTGGGTGGATCATGATCGTGGAGTCGCATTGGCGACGCTGCAGGATCATGCATCACGGGTGCTGCAGTACTTGAAGAAGTCGCAGTCGTGCCTTAAGCATATTTTTAGGCGATGTTTCCCCTGGATGTGGTGCCTTCAAGCTTGCTAGCGTTGCTGTCGAAGTTTCAGGATATCAGCGCAGTCCGCGAGTGCGTGCGCCAACAGCTGGTCGCGGGTGCCAAGGCTGCGCTGGCGCATGTTCGTCTGCACCGGCCGGACATGGATTTCGTAGCTGTTGCCACTGGGACACCACCTCCGCCAGAAGGGATGACATGGAACATGGTGCCACACAACCGAGCGGTTGATCAGCCAGCCGAAGATAACATTGATTTCTTTGAAGAGCAGACAAATGTTCTCCTTTTGCAGCAGTAGTGTAGTATAGATTTGCACATGAAATTCATAGGTGTTGTAAAGTTCATATAAGAGTATCGGGTGTCTTGTTACCCGTTCATATGTAATATCTTGCTAGCTTGTATATTTTGAGAGTGTTTTGTGCTCTACAGTTCCTTTTCGTTAGCCTGGCGGGTATTCATCTCAGCACCTTGTCAACATGTCAGGTGCGTTGCAGCTGAGTTGATTTTGCCAAGGGTTCGGTTGATAGTGCGTCAGCTACTCAGGATACTATGTTATTCGTGTAACGAGGTGGAGAGGGTGGCGCAGCCCCCGAGTAATGTAATTGCAAGTAATAATAAAGACACAAAGTTTGGGGCACTTAGCTTTATTTATTCGCAGAATATCACGAGGTACAATGTATGACTAAGTAGCCTGGCTGAATAGCCTTATTTGCAAAGTAAAAAACATCTAGGAGTAGAAACGACGCAGCTGCGCGACGTTCCAAGGGTTGGAGTATGCGACTCCACTTTCTACGTCTTTAAGGTGGTAGGCGCCACCTAGGATTACTTCGGTACTCACGTAAGGTCCTTACCAAGCGGACTCGAATTTGAGGTGCCCTTGCTGCTTCAGTCACAGGACCAGGTCTCCTTCGACGAAGGATCTGGGGCATAGCCTTCTATTGTGGTAATTGCGGAGGTTCTGCTGGTAGATCGTGGATCTCTCCGCTGCAATCTCGCATGCCTCATCGAGGAGGTCGACAGAGTCTTCGAGTGCGAGGGTTGATTCTACCTCGCTATATGCTACTACCCGTGGGGCCTTGTAGCGCACCTCTGCAGGTAGTACTACCTCGGCGCCATGTACCATGAAGAACGGAGTGTAGCCTGTAGTGTTGTTTGGAGTTGTGCGCAGGCTCCATAGTACCGGTTGCAGCTCCTCGGTCCAGCACACGGCAGCTCTTTCGAGTGGCCAGAGAAGCCTTTTTCTTGATCCCGCCGTAGACGAGGCCGTTGGCCTTTTCAACTTGACCGTTGGTCTGAGGATGCGCCACCGAGGCATAGCTGATGTTGATTCCAAGGTTTTCGCAGAAATCCTAGAACTCTTTAGAGGTGAAGTTTGTCCCATTGTCTGTGATGATGCTATGTGGCACCCCGAACCGGAAGATGATGGACTCAAAGAATTTGACGGTGCTGGCTCTTGATTGGTTTGTCACCGGCATGGCCTCAATCCACTTGGTGAATTTGTCGACCGCGACCAGGAGGTAGACGTATCCTCCTCGTGAAGATTTCTAGAGCTTTCCGACCATGTCGAGTCCCCATTACACGAAGGGCCAAGCCACGGGTATTGGCCTGAGTTCTGCACCAGGTGCATGCGGTTTATCCGCGAATCGTTGACACGCGTTGCATCGCTGGACGATGTCCTTAGCATCACACATTGTCGTTGGCCAGTAGAATCCAGCTTCTAGAGCTTTGATGACGAGGGCACGACTGCCAGCATGGTGGCCGCAAGTGCCTTCGTGTATGTTGAGGAGGATGGCTCTTCCTTCCCCGTTGGAGACGCACTGTTGAAGGACTCATGTGATGTTGTGCTTGTATAGTTCGCCGTTGATGAGGGTGAATGCCTTGGATCGGCGCACTATATGACGCGCATCTATCAGGTCATCTAGCAACCTTTTGCTGAGCAGATATGTGATATATGGTTGCGTCTAGGATGGTTCGATCATCATGACCTCCATGGGGCCTTTTTAGTCCTGTATCTGGATCCATGCCGTCGAGTGTTGTTGGCTCGTTGGGTGGCATAGCCCCCGAGTCCTTTGATGTGCCGGTTTTATGCTCTAGAGCCTTAGGCTTGATGGAGCGCTCGCAGATGCGCTCTAAAAATACTCCGGATGGCACTAGGGCACAAGTGGAGCCGATGTTGGCGAGTCTGTCTGCTTCCTTGTTGCTCTCGTGGCCAACATGCCACAGCTCGCAGCCGTCGAAGTCTCCCTCGAGTGCGTCACAGAGGTCACGGTAGGCGATCATGTTGTCACTCAGAGCATCGCACTTGTTCATTGTTTGATTGACCACCAGTTTGGAGTCGCCGTAGATGACGAGTCGCTTTGCGCTGCAGGCTTTTTCCATACGCATCCCATTGAGTAAGGCTTCATATTCAGGTTCATTGTTGGAGGCGGTGAACTGCATTTGCAGAACATATCTCATCTTGTCGCCTTGCAGCGACGTCAGGATGACGCCTGCGCTAGCTCCCTCCTTGCGCTTGGACCCATCAAAGTTCATTGTCCATATATAGGACATGTTTGGCTTGTCGGGGAGCTAGTTTTCCTTCTAGTGCACGAGGAAGTCTGGGAGAACTTGCGACTTGATCGCATCTCGCTTCTCGTAGGTGATGTCTCGTGGAGACAGTTCTATCCCCCAGAGCGCGACTCGTCCAGTGGCGTCGGGGTTGTTGAGTATGTGCCCTAGCGGGGCATCGTTCACCACAACAATTAGGTGCTCCTGGAAGTAGTGGTGCAGTCGCCTGGCTATCATGAAGACGCCGTTCGCCAGCTTCTGATAATGCGGGTACCGCTGCTTTGTCGATGTGAGCACCTCGCTGAGGTAGTAGAGTAGGCGTTGTACCCCATGGACTTTATTTTCTTCGGCTCGTTCCACCACAAGCAAAGTGCTAACCACCTGGTTTGTGGCAGAGATGTATAGCAATAACGGCTACTTTTTGCGAGGTGTTACCAACACCAGTGAGGTGGACAGTAGACGCTTGAGGTCTTCGAATACTTCTTGTGCTTCGTTTGTCCACTCGAATTTGTCAGCTTTGTGGAGAAGTTGGTAGAAAGGCAGTGCCTTTTCACCCATCCGACTGATGAATCGACTGAGCGTCGCGATTCGCCCAGCCAGCTGCTGGATACCTTTTACGTTCTTCAGCTTCTCCATAGCCAGTATGGCTTTTATTTTCTTGGGGTTGGCCTCAATCCCTCTCGCGGATATGAGGTACCCGAGCAATTACCCAAATGGTACGCCGAAGGCGCATTTGTTCGGATTCAGCTTGATCCGGTAGCGGTCGAGGTTATCGAAGGTCTCACGGAGATCGTCAAGTAACGAGGCTTCCTCCTTGGTTTTCATGACAGTGTCATCGACGTAGCTTGAATGTTGTGGCCCAACTGGCTCTTGAGGCAAGCCTACATACACCGTTGGTAGGTGGCCCCTGCGTTTTTCAGCCTGAAAGGCATTGTTGTGTAGCAGAAGACACCAAAGGGCATGATGAATGTTGTTTTCTCCTGGTCCTCCTCCTTCATTCGAATCTGATGATAGCCTGAGTAGGTGTCGAGGAAGTAGAGGTGCTCGCATCCCGCGGTGGAGTCGATTATCTGATCGATCCGTGGCAACGGGAAGTGGTCCTTCGGGCAATACTTGTTCAAGGAAGTGAAGTCCACGCACATCCGCAGGATATCCGTGTCTTTTTTAGGAACAAGCACGGGGTTTGCTACCTAGGTACTTTCCTTGATCTCGCGTATGAAGTTGGCGTCGAGGAGTCTGTTGACTTCCATACTGACCGCATTTTCCCTTGGTTCATATCGTCGCCGTATTGTTTGTTTGACTGGCCTTGCTTCCGGATTTACATTGAGTGAGTGCTCGACGAATTCCCTAGGAACTCCTGGCATGTCCGCTGGACACTAGGCGAAGATTTCCCAGCGCTCACGGAGGAATTCGACGAGCGCGAGTTCCTATGCGAAACTCAGGTTGTTGGCGATGAGGGCCATCTTGGTCGGGTCCGTTGGGTGGACCTGGACCGCCTTGGTGTGGATCGACGTGTCGAAGGATTGGTCAGGTGAGGTTGGCTTGCTTAGTGGTGGTAGACTGCTGTCTGTCGACTCCTTGAATCGCGCCAGCTCCTCTTGCATGCCAAAAGACTGGGAGATTCTGTTGAACTCCCTGTCATAGCTATCGGACCTCTCGAAGCTTCCGTTGACTGTAATAATGCCGTTTGGGCCCAACATCTTCATTTGCAGGTAGGCGTAGTGTGGTACTACCATGAACCTCGCGAACGCGACACGTCCGAGAATGCAGTGGTATTGCGAGGGCCAGTCGACGACTTCAAATTCAATGCGCCCTCATCAAAAGTTTACCGGCGTGCCGAATATGACGTCGAGGCTGATTTTGCCCAGGGGGTATACGCCTTTCCCCGGGGTGATTCCGTGAAAAGTCGTGTCTGAAGCTTCTAGACATGACAGAGGAATTTGCATTACGTGCAAGGTACTTACGAACCTAAGGTTAATGCCGCTTCCTCCGTTCATGAAGACGCGACTCATCTTGAAGCCTCCAATCTGTGCCTCGAGCACCAGAGGATAGTGGTCTAGGCGAGGTACTTGGCACGGATGATCGCACTTGTCGAAGGTGATGCAGCACTCACTTCCACTGAGGTACTTAGTGGTGGAGAGCAGAGAGTTCGTCGACAGATTGACTTGTCAAGTGATTTCTTTTTGCACTCGATTTGAGGGGCATCCTTTTTGGATCATCCCCATGTTCCCCAGTGGTCGGGGGTATGGCTCTCCTCCATGGTTCTGGACTGGCGTAGTCGCAGGTGGTGGTGGCCCGAGTGGTGGTGGAGGTGCTCCATGAGCCACAGCGCCTGGGGTAGCTTCGTAGCCCTGGTTTATTGCGTCGCAATTCATCTGGGCCAGGCCTTCGTGGAGCATGAAGAACTCGCGGCAGTCCTTTAGAAGGCTGTTGGACTTTTTCTTGCCGTCATGCTTGTCGATGTAGAAGTGTACGTTGCACGGTCCGGATAGTTTGTCCTGGATAGATGTTCCAGGTGCCTCATCACGAGTGCGATGCTGCCACACTTGCGTGGTTTTCCCGCTATCGCGGTATCCATGTTGCGGTTGTCGTTGCTTTTGTCGGTGTAGCCAGCCGCAACCATGTCGACCTCCTCGTGATCCTCGTAAGCGCGCATTCGACGCTTTTCTCGGCGATCATGTTTGCAACCGAGGTTGTCGTCATCATCAGAGTGGACACGGTTTTTTACCGAGTCCTCCCTATCGGCCCACCTATTCGTGATCTCCATCAGGTGGTCGATTGTCTTGGGCTTCGAGCGGCCCAGCTCCTCCCTGAGCTCTCTACGGCGTACAGGCCATTGAACGCGTCGATTGCGCGGTCTTCAGAGATGTCTTCTGCAGAGTTTTTGATGATGGACCATCTCTGGATGTACGGACGCAGCGACTCGCCAGTCTTCTAGTAGAAGCCTCTCAATTCTTCGATTGAGGCGTACCTTTTGTAAGTGCCCTTGAAATTTCGTACAAAGCTATAGACTAGCTCTTCTCAGCTGCGAATTGATCCGCGCAGGAGGTTGTTAAGCCACGCACAAGCGGTGCCTTGTAGCTGTAGCTGGAGGCATTGCATTGCCGTGCTCGTGGTTCCGCCGTGGAGCCTAACAGAGGAGATGTGATCCTCCAGTCAGATCTTTGGGTCCTGCAGGCCATCGTATTTCGGGTTCTCCGATGGGAGTTTGAACCCCTTTGGCATTCGCTTCCGTCGAATGGCTTTGCTAAAGCAGCTGGTGCTGTAGAGCTCTATCCCATTGTCTTCCGAGATAGTCGAACAGACATGCCTCGCGCGCATCTTGTTGACCTTGCGCTGCGTGATGTCATCACGCACGTCGTAGTCATAGTCGTGCCGTCATGAGCAGCGTCTGCGAGACAGGTCGTGGCTGTCATCGCCAGAGGAGGCTGAAGAGTAGCATTTGGCCAGAGCTTTATTTTTCTTCGGCTCCGGTGTTGACTCCTTGATGAGGGCAGCTTCGACTAGCCCCAGGCCCGCGATCATAGATCGGTGCATGGCAGCCCATGAGTCCCCAGCCGGTGGCTGGTTGTTGAGGAGGTACATGGTGGCTACTTTCACTGTTGCTTGCGGCGTCTTCGGGAGCACATTGCCTCATGTATCCACCGTCATGGATGAGAAGTCGAGGACTCACGCGGCCTCTTCTCGCTCCTTATCGGTGAGGTGGGCCAGTCGAGAGCGTCTCTTGGCGGTCATATGATCGTTGACCTTGGAGGAGGATCCTCCCATGGAGGAGAGTTGAGCTCGCTGAAGGCTCGACTGATTCGCCGCCTTTCTGCGCGCCTCGAGCTGGGCGATTACTTGCTGCTGGCGCTTGAATTCTTCCTTGAGCAGCCAGGGATAGCCCATCAGCATGTCTTGCGATGAGTTTGGTGGCGGGGGGTTGCCCCGCAAGGCCTCTCGGCAGCGAGCCCACTCGGTGTCGTTGAGCTTGATCAGCATGCGCTCCTGGGTGTGTTCATTCGCAGTAAGGGTCGGATGATTCTCCAGCCCGTTGTTGGTGGGTGCTCTGTTGGAGGGACCACCATTCGCGACTGGGATGCCACCGCCAGTACCGGTGTTATCAAGATTGTCGCCGTTGTCGCCTGTGTTGATGTCGTCGCACATGTAGTGATTGGGGAAGCTATTGCTTTTGCAGCTTTCAGATCCGGAGCCGTAGGCTCCATCCTCCATGGCCAGATCGCCCAGATCGGATTCGCGACTGTTGTCGATGTCCATGTTCCCGACTGTTGTCGGGGCATTGAGTTCGCTTAGGGTGCCGATCAGCGATGGAAACCACGATGCTGGAGCAATCGCACGGACCATCGGTTGATCAGGGAGGCGAAGCGTGCCTAGCTAACCAACTTGGAAGCGTAAGCTCCCGATCGCCAGGCCGATCCCATCGCCCACGGACTCAAAATCCGAGCGAGTGACCGGCGTGTGCACGGTGAAGTCGAAGGCACCGAAGAGGTGGCGAATCTCTATTGTTGCAGAGTTGTAGATCGCAGTTGATGGGGCCGAGGAAGCCGCAACATCAGCACTCCCAGTTCCCACAGACGGTGCCAATTAACAAGGGTTAAACTCATCAATGCCCATTGTTATAGACTTGGGTTTTGGAGAAGAAGGGAGCGCTGGAGGCATCAATCAGCTAGCAAACAATCACACATGGATGCATGGTTTACCCAGGTTCAGGCCTCGTAGAGGACCCTACTCCTGCTTGTCTGCTCTTGGAATTATCGACGGATTCAAAGTTACAAGGGGTGCGCAGATGCAATCTGGCGATAGTGTGGAAACTAGGATGGTGATTGTCCTCCTCGCCGCCCCCTCCTAGCCTTTATATAGATAGGCTAGGTCTCGGGATAGCAGGTCGAGTCGGTTACAAGTTAGGATTTTCCCTTTAAACTTTCTATCTTGAGCTTTTCGTGTGCCACAAGTAGTCGGAGTCTCCTTAGGTCACCGAATCTTTGATTGGGCCCTAGTAACATCGTGGGCTTCTACCAGACTGGACCGTATATACCAAACTCGAGTACCTATAAGGTATGCCCATGTCACTAACCTTCATTGGACTTTGCATCATGCATCCATCATTGCACAAAGCCTACGTTTGCGAGTGCATGAGTGTAGATGTCAAGATCCTCCCCAAGTTGTTCTTTCCTCTCCGATGTGGATTGATGGGAGAAACGTTGATCGATTTTTCCTTGCGAGGATTCTATCGGGCTGATGGGCGCCGCTCGGGAGTAATAAGCCTTGTATCATGTCGTGTTTGCGTGTTTTTATCGTGTTCTTCACGAGGTGTGTGTTCGCTTCCGCTACCTTCTCCCTTTCCCTCGCTTTCCCCATCGATTTGATCACGGGATCCATGAAGATCGGGCCACCCTTGAGGTTAACCCTTATCAGAATATCTTATACTGACAAAACGATCTTTCTCGAGAGGTTTCTATCGGGTTGTCGGCAATGACTTTACGAGATTCAAACATGGGCTCTCTACAAGTAATGTAACGAGAGTCCGTCCGCAAGATACGATGATACCATGTCACCTCTAAGGTGGGTCCGGTAGCGATGGCTTTGTTGTAAGTAGAAAAGGGGTCAAAATTTTCTTCATTTTCTTTTAATTTCTGAAGACCAGGGTCAAAATGTTCGGCATGTCTACTCGTAGCAAGGGTTTTTGTTGTTTCAGAACTCTCAGTGTTTCTTCATTCAATGACTACTTGTGTATCTAAAATAATTTTTTGAACTTTTAGAAGCAAAATACGATACAATTTCTATTTTAAATATGAATATGGTCTACTTTATGTGAAAATTCGAACTAAAATTGGAGTGCTGCCATTTGCACCGCATTTTTCATACATAGAAAATGGAAAATAATATTTCTGTACAAAACAGTAGAGAACTTCATTTGACAACATTATTTTTAATGACAAGATGCACCTCGATGCATAATTTTGCCACATTATTATAGATGCCCATGATTTGATCATTCAGTTTGAAAGCCATTTGTGCATGATAGTTCATTTTGTAAATGATATTTTTATAAATTACCATATTGCAAATTTGTTATTTTTACTGACAAATAGTACACATAAATGAGTCTAAGCGAAATGATTGCATTATTCTTAATTTTTATTCATTTTCTATCATTTTTTCAAAATGGGTCAAAGTCAAAATGGCCGGCATGGCAATTTATAACAAGGGGTTGAATCTTTGAAAAAATATTAGTGCTTCTTCTATATAACAACTACTCGTGTACATAAAAATGATTTTGCGGATTTTTAAGACCAAGCTGTCACAAATTTAGAATTCAAAATTCAATTACTTTCAGTAAATCGGCATAAACTCATTTAAATGTGCGAAAGTAGCAAGAAAGTTTAAAAAATTATAAAAGTAGGAAATTCCTGTCAAATATGGTTTGTTTTTTGTAGAAAATCGGAGTGTTGTCATGTTGTACCATATTTTCCGTACTTGCTTCACAAAAAACACTATATTCATAATTAGAAAATAAAAAAATGATTTTTCTTTACAAAAATTTAGAAACTCTTTTTGGCAACATTATTTGTAATAACAAGATGCACCTTCGTGCATTTCTGACCCTGAACCGTGAGGCAACAGCCCCACAATAAACTTTATGACTTACCAAAGCAAAGTACAAGATATATATAGGGAAAAAACTTACCTACCTACCTTTATAAAAATCAATATGAACTAGCTATCCAAGTTTGCAAAATACCCCTATACTTGTTTTTAAATCCTATGTCCCAACAAAGAAATATCATGGATAAAGTTACAATTCCAGTTAAGAAAAAGTGGGACGTTCATGGTAAAATATTTTCCCATTGCGCTGCTTCTACATGTGCCAAACAGTCCAAGATCGTCCGTCACTTCCATGAAGAAGGGCTTGCCAAATCTCTTCGAGCTGTTGTTACAACTGACTGAATGTCGTTGCCCAAGGACCAATGAATCTGAAGGTAGCTTCAGACTCTTTGACTGTAATTGCAAGTAAAGAATACTAGAGGGAGAAGCGCGCTTCGCCGCGAAGTCTGCATGTCGTTTGGGCATAACGTGGTCCGCATAATAGATTTGCGGTGGTTTTGCTACACCGGTAACAATTGAGTTGATACCAAGTATTTTCTCCGATCCAAATTAATTGATATGGATTAGTCTAGATTCATATGTATCTAGACATATTTTAGTGCTAGATACATTCAAATGTAGGTAAATCCAAGTCAATTAATTTGGGTCGGAGGGAGTAGTAAATTTGTAGAAGACGGCGTCGTGTACCATGATCCAGGGTACTTTATCCTTCATGGTCTTACGAAACATGTTTGCTTACTGAGTTTGAATCTAGACATTCTACTCCTCCGCTTTATTTCTTCTCCCTCAAATTGTTGATCGAGGATCAAAGACACTGCTAAAGCAGACACCTATCGAACGTGAGTTCTTGTACCTGCTAGAACGACATCTGCTCAAACTTAGAAAATGGGAAAACTGGATCTTTTTTGCCCACACCGGGAATTTCGCCCGCATCCGATCCCAAATTCTTGTTCACCTTGGATGATCGTGTTGGGTAAATTGTGACCTCAGACGATTATATCGGGTGAGCAACAGCTGCTTCGTCATGGTACTTACTTATGGGCTAACAGGTCACACTACAAAGAGACTCCCGAGAGAGAGCCAAAAGTATTAAAGGAATGGCCATAAGAATGGGCACAAAAGTATTAAAGGAGTGAGTGCATCATGACATTATAATCTGTCTCACCCAAATGAATTACTCCTTCCGATCCATAATACTTGTCACTAAAATGGATGTATCTAGACATGTTTTAGTATTAGATACATCTATTTCAATGACAAGTAATATGGATCGGAGGGAGTAGTTGGTACTGGAAATGTTAGAAATAGTAAAAGGACAGAGACACTTCCCAACTTGGAATTCAGACCCTCGATCAGAAAGTGGACCGCGATCCTGTTATTAGAAATGACGAAATAACTCAATTGCAGGCTCCGGTTTAATAACTGCATACTTGGTCTTAGTACTCTGCGAATCTAAATTAATGTTCTCAGATTTGTCTAGATTCAAATATATCTAGACATGTTTTAGTGCTAGACATATTCGAATCTAGACAAATCTAAGAACATTAATTTGGATGGGATGGAATACATTTTCCGATAAGAAATAACAATACATGTTATTCTTCTTTCTTTCTCAAGACCAATAAGCCCGTGAATTAACGACGGGCAATCTTGTTGAGTTATAATTGACTCAAAAGAAAAGTCTAACTGTAGCAAACTGGCGAACATAAGAGGCATGCAATTTTAGAAGGAATAAAGATCTAGTCATTCGGTTCCGCTCTTTAAAGTCTACGGAAACAAAATATGTCAAATCACCCGCCACTGTTACACACACATCCATCCTGACAACATGTCCAAAGTACAATTCTAGGCGCTTTCTGAGCAATCTTACCGCCTAATCACCAACGAACCTTCTGGTGCTCTTCTCTAGCAATTGCCAAACAACTTCTTTTAACCCAACAATCTATCAATCTGAAAATGGAAAATTAAAGGTCAAGCAAGTACTAAACTGCTCTTGATCACAATAGTACTCAAGGTTATCGGTTCTTCACCTCTTCGATCTTGTCGCATTAGGCAAAGCACAACGTATCATCAGGCATGGCCTCGTTCTCATCATGGCTGAAGGATCTTTGGCACAGGTCTCCGACAGTGAAGATGCATAAGAATACACCATTTCACTAAAAAGGCTCTATAGCTTGCATGACCTCTCCTGACAGGACATCTTCTGCCTTCACTAAGATCAACCTATTACTCAAAAGATTTATGTGCACCATCCAATGAAGCTCTCCTGCTATAGGAAACATTGATTTCATGATGCGGTGATAAAATAGATATTCAAGAAATCATCCTTGGACAGTTCAACTATAGCATAGAGATACATAAGGTATTGAGAAATTCAAGTTTTCAGTCAAATCTAAAACACATACTTAATCATATTTGCTTATAATTTAGGGTCATGAAAGGAATGGAAGCTGAGCTACATGTTATTTGAAACATTTGGTGATATTTACCATGAAACAAAAGTTCTCTGGTTTATTTCTTATTGCCCCAGTAGAGTATGAATTTGCTGCCACAGGGGATAGCTGCCCCCCTTGTATCTGCCGTCCATGTAGTCATAGAGATATGTGCAACCATATAGATGGTTTTTGTCTGATTAATAATGAATAGTGATTGTATAATAATTAGCGTATGTCAGGCTTTAGCTTGCACTGCATGCATGCATGCCGTGTCAAGCCAAGCGGCAGAAAAAAACTCATCACAACGTCCAAGAAATCAATAGTGCTGAGGGTTGTTACCAGTGGACGTAAGCAACGACCAGTCAAAAGTTGGCAGTGAAAATTAGATTTTATTGTCCAGACAAAACTCAGGTCTCTAGCACAATGTTACATTGTGTGATTGGACAAAACGATTGGCCATATGAGATTAATTTCCGTCAAAAAAAGGGCTTGGAAGTATTAACAACAAGTACATACCATAACGCATCCATGGCACAACTGAACCATGCTATGTACTTTCTCCGTTTAAAATATAAGATGTTTTACCTTTTTTCAAAAACACATATATCTAGATGTATTTTAGTATGTAGGTTTACTTATTTTGTTTCGGACCTATATACTAAAAGTCGTCTGGATACATGCGTTCTAAAAAGGATTAAAACATCTTATAATTTAGAATGGAAGAAGTAATCCTTCCGTTTAAATTATAAGAGGGAGTACTATTAAATTTAGTATACTATGAAAGTTGTGGTGTTTAGAACTGCGAGAAAGATATCACTTGCGATCATGTTAAAAAAACAAACAATAAGACATACGTCTCGACGTATCGTTCATCATGTCCTTGTGTTGCCTTGTGCACGCATGGCCTGAAGTAACACATGCTCGTCTAATGGGAAGTATCCTGAAATAACACATCTATAGAATAGTTTGGCAGAAACATGCATATTAATATTGTCCGAGACCACATTGGTTTGAGCGTATCTAGATCTCGTTTAGTGGGTACATTCACTCCGTACCTAGATGAACCTACACACTAAAAAAGATCTAGATACACTTTATTCATAAAGCTAAAACATCTTATATTTTAAAACGGAGAGAGTACAAAGAGATGCATGTCCAAACAAAAGGACAAAAGTGTAGGACAGTAGGACAATCTGGGGTTAATTTGTCTCTGGTCGTTTCTCGTGTCTCGTGTCAATGACATGGGCAGACAACGTGCAGCTTTATTATAGACAAGTTCATCTTACATCGTGGTGATACCTGCCTAATCTTGTTTGGCACAAATCTCGATAATGTTGATCTTGTGGTTCGCTGATGGGGGGCAGCTATCCCCGTGGGCATGAAACTATTATCGTGCCCCAGTATGATTAGCCGATGATTGTAATTTCATTTTCAGAAAGTTTGTAGACTCTTACATGACATAAAGTTAGAGTAAAATGAAGAAGTGTTTACATACGACGTCACGCAACCCTGAGATAATTCCTGGGCAGGCTTTAGTACAACATTAGTTCACATAGAAAATGTTTGCTAGGAAAAATTATACAACAAAACATAAGGTTCGCTTCTTCAAAACTCCTACATGGCACTCATACATACTTCATCGCTAGCGTCAGTACCTGGCTATGATATTATGCTGGAAAATTTGATCGCTTCATTAGGACCAGTGGACCACCTTGCTCGTTCTTTCAGTCTTCCCTGATGTTGGTTGTGTGCCTGGCCAAGTCTTCTCCAGGTAAAGTCCTTTAGGCCTACATATATGATTGCAGAATCAAAAACAATAATCAATGCTAGCTTTCAGATCAATAGAAATACATGATGTACATGTAGCAATGTTTGTTTGTCACCCACTCCCGGTCTTGCATGTTTGGATTTTTCATAAGACTACTATATTTTCTACATCTTTCCACGAAAATAGGGAGATGGTTCATGACAACACCAATGCTGATCTTGTATGCTTTTTCCGAAAAAAGTAAGAAGAGTTGGAATCTGCAACAATTTTATTTGCATTGGTCTGATCTACCGTGTTTATAGTTTGAAATTTGTTTAGAAATAAAAAATGTTCAGACTTTTGGAAATTGTTGAGATTTTTAAAATATTTAGATTTTGAAAAATGTTTAGATTTGAATAAAAATTCAGATATTAAAAATGTTCATATTCAAAATTTTGTTCAAACATGAAAATTGTGCAAATTTTTTTAAAAAAGATTTAAAAATGTTTAAATTTGAAAAATATTCAGATTAAAAAATGTTCAAATTTGAACTTTTCGTCAGATATCCAACAATTCTAGTTCTTGAATCGACCTGGTGTTAAGAAGGCATACACTCCATGTCTTCCACAAATCTATTATAGAGCATCACGCCTTCGTGTGTATTCTTCAGAATAAACAGTGAGGCCTAGCCTGGCGATTATATTATGCAAGATCATTTTGCGTGATAGACATAGAACCTATAGTTCTACTAAAACAAATAGTCATTAGCTAGGGTGCATAAAAAAGCTGGAATAGATGGCGACTATTAAACAAACTTATAGAAAAACGTCGAGGAAAAAGTTATGGCAGATCGATTTTGTCAAAAGGTATACATAGCTAAATGTCTATTATTCATATGTTGGCATGTGTATTATACTATGAAGGGTGAGCGACAGAACATCGGTATATATGTTTTGGAACCACACAAAAATTCGCATGTATCGTTAATCAACAATATTAATTAGAGAAATGATAGATGTATGAGGTAGCAAACTTTATTTCCGTGCAAAATATCCCATGATAGCTATTTCATACTCTTCTCCATGTTTCCGGTTTCCAATATATGGTCATCCGTTCTACTCGTGTATTCTGCAG
This sequence comes from Avena sativa, assembly GCA_916181665.1. Taxonomy (NCBI): domain Eukaryota; kingdom Viridiplantae; phylum Streptophyta; class Magnoliopsida; order Poales; family Poaceae; genus Avena; species Avena sativa. The sequence goes on from OV702290.1 coordinate 37,494,697, forward strand.
CTAGGAAATTTCATTTTTTGTCATGGTTTCTATGGCTAAAATGTCAAGCTGGACATTAAAATAGTACGAAGAATAGAATCAAATATTTTGTTCGAAGTAAAAACTTAGACTGAAAAATCAACAATTTATATCCTGAAAGTATGAATCCTTCTCTGAAAATCAATCCGGAAAGTTTTAGAATAATAAGAAATCTTGTTTGTGCTCCTCCTATATTGATCCTAGTCCCTAATTTTTTTATTTCACACCCGGCTGTCCATATCGTAGGCACCATAGCTCTCCTAATAATTTTACAAAGGAACATGTTGTGTTAAACATTATGAAGCAGATTACCATTAAGGTAGTTCTGTATGTGCAACACAGAGGAACAAAGCAAAACAAAGAGAAACTAACATGCTATCCTTATATCCATTTTTGGTATCCACATACTCACAAAAAATAATCTGTGGTAGCAATATCTAGCACGTGAGCTATTTTTTGGTAAGCCGGAAAAAGGACCATAATAAAAGAAAGGTATGCTGGTTCGTTGACAATACAGATTTCAAGCATTCTCCCTAGTAAAATCTACAATCGTAGAGCAAAACAAAACCATTAGCATGATGAGAGTTGAAAAAATTCTTACAGGTCCTCCCGTGGTATCCAGTCCTCTGTATTGCGGGAGATAAATCAAATACAGTGCCTCCTACATTATTTCTCTTGTGATGACAGCTTGACGCATCGTACACAGGCTGAATAATGCAACTGCATCGGTACTTTGATGTATCATGTCATGTATGTCGCAATGGAGAAGAAAATACTGAAGTGTCATTAGTGAGAGGCAAAACAACATTATGACCACCTAGATCCAGATTCTTATTTACCAAAAAATCAACATCACCAAAAGGAATGTTAGATAATCACGTGTCCTACACCCATTGGAATTGCAGTCCGAATAGGTGTAAGTGTCCAGGTAGTATACGTATATGTGTTAGACTAGGTTTTGGAGTAGTACACCGACTCCTAGTTGATTAGGTCCTAATAGTGCATATATATATGCACACACCTGGCCTTGTAATCTTGTACCGGACAACACCGTGGAGTTGAGCAATACAAGAGAGAAAGCAATGCTCGACAAGAGCCTTTGGCAATCAAAGTTGTTTTGCGTGTGTGTGTGTGCGTGAGTGTACTAGTTAGATCAAAAGAATCGATCGGCTAGCAGCACGTGCATCTCGGCGGAAGTTATCGGATACGTGCGTGTCGTCTCGTCGGAATTTCCTCGTCGGTGTCGTCGGAAAGTACTTGGCGACAGGGGCTGTGCTAACAATTGGTATCAGAGCCAAGGTTGTCGTTCGTGATCTGCTGAAAGTACTAGGAGGTCATGGCGATGGTGAAGTTTGGCGAGAGCTCGGCATCGGCACCGGTGACAGAGACGGTGGGGGAGGCTTTGTATCCGCGCCTCGATCGCAAGGACTACGGGCTACGGGCACTCAACATGGAGGTGGCCATGGAGGCTCAGGAGGTTTGGGAGGCCGTCGATCCAGGAGGCAACGAGTACGTCAAGGGAGGCGCGAAGTACCGGAAGGATCGCCAAGCGTTAACGGCGCTCTACTCCGTCGTGTCGAAGGACGTGATGCAGCACCTCGTCGGAAAGAAATCGGCGAAGGATGCATGGGAGACGATCAAGATCTTGCACCAAGGTCATGCCCGCGTGAAGGAAGCGCATCTTCAAACTTTGACAAAAAGCTATGAAGATCTGAAGATGGAGGAGAGCGAGACGGTTGATCAGTTTGCCGCCCGTTTCGTTACCCTTGTCAACGCAATCAGGGGTTATGGCGAGAAATTGGATGAGATCAAGAACGTCAGAAGGTTCCTGCGTGCGGCGCCGGCGCGCTACATGCAGATCGTTACATCGATCGAACAATGTCTCGACCTGAATACATTGACGGTTGAGGATCTCGTCGGAAGATTCAAGACACACGATGAGAGAATTCGGATCAGCTTCGGTGATCCAGAACAGGTTGAGCACCTGATGCTCACAAAGCAGCAGTGGATGACTCTTTCAAAAGAAAAGCAAGGAGGCTCCACGAGCGGCAAGGAGAAGCAACGCCCAGCGAAAAAGTACATCGTGGGGCAGGAGGATGAAGATGACGCCCCGCCGCGGAGGAAGTTTGACATAAAGAAAGTAAGGTGTCATAATTGCGGCGATCTCGGTCACTTCAAGGCTGATTGCCGGAAAGCACCAAAGGAAAAGGAGAGGGCTCTCATCGCCCAGGAAGGAGATGATGGACCGATGATGCTGATGCTCGAAGTAACTGAGTTGAAGGATGAGGAGGATCCTCCATCACCGGCTGCGGAGATTGTGGCACAAGTGGATCACGATCTACCGTGTGTGCATCATGAGGAACAAAGTGCCCCGTTCCCATGTGAAGCCACGTTTGAGGCAAGTGAAGCCTCGGAACTTGTTCATGGCGATCTATGCGTTGGAATTTCACCTGCAACTCCGTCCGGCAATAAGTTCTTCATGCTTGTGGTGGATGATCATAGTAAATACATGTGGATTGTGTTGCTGAAAAGTAAGGATCAAGCTCAACAAGCATTCGAGAAGATCAAGGAAGCCAAAGAGTTCAAGGTGGAGGCAAAGATAAGAGCCCTACGCATTGATGAGGGGGGTGAGCTGCATCAAACCGTGTTGACCATGGCACGGAGCATGATGAAGAGTAAAGGCTTGCCAGGAAAATTCTGGGGTGAGGCAGTCAATACGGCTGTGTATTTGCTGAACATGGAATCTACTGAGAGTGGAGTTGGTATAACACCATACGAAGCATGGTACGGATGGAAGCCCTCGGTTGATCATCTTCGTACTTTTGGATGTGTGGCGCATGTAAAGGTGGAATTGGCGGAGCAACGTATTCCAATGATCATGACAGGCTATCAAGGCTCAAAGACATACCGCTTGTGCAATCCTTATACCAATAAGGTGGTTTTCAAGGGAGACGTAATCTTTGAGAAAGGCAAGTCATGGAATTGGGGCTACGACGAACCGGAATATTCAACTTTTCACGTCATGTGGGATCTTGAGTATGAAGAAAATATGGATCAATCGAGCTTATCCTTGTCAGCAAGTTCGGGCCCAGAAGACATTGAAGGCCTAGGGGCAGCTCCAAGCGTGGACACCAGGCCAGAAGCACTAGGGATTCTCCCAGAAGACAAAGAGTTTGAAGAAAAGGCTAGTCTGTGGCCAGAAGATACGGAACTGGAAGGGCGTACAGATGCATGTGCAGCGATACCTGCACTTATTTGCCCAAAAATTAGAGGAGGAGGGGGAGCTGAAGTGAGCCCAGCAAACAGGCCAGCAAGGCCAGAAGGCGATGGTCCAAGAGTGTGGACTGGTGGCCAGATAGATGGAGGAGACCCAACAATAGGGGGTGCAGATCCATCAAAAGGCTTTTCACATGGTATAGAGAAGCTAGAAGAAAACCAATTTGAGTTACCTCCTACTTATTTGTTCTATTGCATCCAAGAGCACCGGCAAGTAGTAGATCAAATATGTGAGGCATCGATGAGAAAGTACTTCATCAAACCAAGTATAATGTCTCAAGGCGTGGACAAAAAGGATAGTCGGGGTGAAGGCATGGAGAAGGGCGCGGACAAAAAGGACTGTCGGCGTGAAGCCATGGAGAAGTCGACAAAAGCAAAGTCGGTGACATGGGTACTGAGTAAGGATGCGGCGAAAGCAATGCCGTGGATGACGCCCGCGAAAAGCAGCTGGCGCATTTGGGATCCAGGTCGATGTAAAGAAGCACATCGTGATTAGGGGGTGATTGTTAGATAATCACGTGTCCTACACCCATTGGAATTGCAGTCCGAATAGGTGTAAGTGTCCAGGTAGTATACGTATATGTGTTAGACTAGGTTTTGGAGTAGTACACCGACTCCTAGTTGATTAGGTCCTAATAGTGCATATATATATGCACACACCTGGCCTTGTAATCTTGTACCGGACAACACCGTGGAGTTGAGCAATACAAGAGAGAAAGCAAGGCTCGACAAGAGCCTTTGGCAATCAAAGTTGTTTTGCGTGTGTGTGCGTGAGTGTACTAGTTAGATCAAAAGAATCGATCGTCTAGCAGCACGTGCATCTCGGCGGAAGTTATCGGATACGTGCGTGTCGTCTCGTCGGAATTTCCTCGTCGGTGTCGTCGGAAAGTACTCGGCGACAGGGGCTGTGCTAACAAGGAACTTGCTCTAATAGGTAGCAACATTATATAAGAGCAGTCTAGCTATCAGCAATGCCTTAAATGCACCAAATATAGTACTCTAATGTCTGATCACACAAATGCAAGACACACGGCGTGACAACTAAAATCACGAACCTCAACCATGTAGGAGTCAAAATTAACAGGGTGTATTATATGATTAGGGAGTGCAACCAAAGCATATCTTCAAATGCAATGTTCTAACTAAGCTTCTAGACCAGCCATTCATATCTCATCATTGCCAAATCCGAGGCAAAGAGTGGACAAAAAAGAACATCACACCGAACCAATCACTATGGATCTGGATGTGGAGAGGAAGGCGGATGCAATAAATTGATGCATGGTGATGAAAACACGATTCAAAAACATAATCTGGAGGAGATGGGATCATACTGTACACCAGCCAACACGATTTCATCATCTTAGCGCAACCAATGCGAGCACTGCCTACACCAGTGGGTGGCCGTTGTGATGCAGCAACATAAAGGAGTTGGGTGCCGGGGGTGGCACGATGCCTTGGCTAGTTGGCTAGCAGGCGACACAGTGCAGTACCATAGCTGCAGCATGATGCCTTGGCTAGCAGATGCATCACAGCTGCAACTTCTAGCCAAGATTACAATATAAAGTTATTACCACATTGCCATAGCACAAGCATTCACCATTGAAACAACTAAATCAGTGCATAACTATATTTTTTACATATTCTGTTAATTATATTTTGCCAAACTGAACCGTTCATCAACTCCAAATAGACCAAAACAGTCCCTCGTCACTTCGTCAGATTCATACAGTACATAAGAAGCTGACCTTCATTGGCTGAGCATAAGCACACTTGCGACAGTCTTGGGCGAGGTTGCACACAATGTACCAGAACTTGTTGGCATGAGCGGATGTGCCATACCAGTGGAAGAGGAGGAGGTGGTTGCACCAGTTGAAGAGAACAATGTGGTGATGGTCGGGAAAGAATTCGGAGGCGTAGATCAGCTAGCGGCCCCCGTTCCCGAGATATTGAAAAAGTGGAGGGAGGACATGAGTTGTCCTTCCTCTTGATGCTGGTGTAGAAGAAGCCGAGCATCGATTGGGTGAGTTTGGCGGTGCGGCGGTGATTGAGCCATCGAGCGAGAGAGGATAGCGAAACCTACAGGACTGGGATTTTATCCGAGGCTGTTTGGGCATTTCCCCCAACAGGTTGGAGGCATCAGCACCGCCATCATCTCTCGCCGCACCAGCCGGAAGATTCTGCGGCAGGGGATAGCCGCGCGGCTCCTGGTACTCCCCTAATCACCGACGACACGAGGAGGACTGGGGGCACTCGAGTTGGCCGGAGCCGAGCTCCACCGCGTTCTCCCTGCCAGCATCGCATCCGAGCGTCCGGAGCCGAAAGGCAAGCTGCAGTGTGGTAGGATAGGATAGCCGACTGAGGTGGAGCTAAAGATACGGGAATCGGCCGGATTAGTCCCGGAGCTGGTGAGGGAGGCGACGGATTGCATTCTGGCGCGGGAAATCACGCTTCAGGAGAGAGGAAGCAGCGTACAGGGTTAGGAAGGGAGGAGAGAGAAATTGGGGGTGGGATATCCCGGTGTCTAGTTTTTTAGCAACTCCTGGTGTTTGTGAAGCGGTCACTTTTTCTAAGGAGTTCGGCCGCTGTATCATGGGCCAGGATCGTGGATGGTCCCAATGGCTCGATGGAAGACACTCCGCTCGTGGTAAAAAAAGTCTAGCTTATCACCCCTGTTGGACGATCCAGTTGCCTTTCGATCCAATATCCAATGATTGTGCAGGTCCTGGCCAGGAGTGGTCTCATCAGGCGGGTAAGCAACCAGGCTTAAGGCTATATATATACTAGATGGACAGGCGGGCTTCGCCCCGCCGCCTGCAACGCATTTTGACACTTCGCAGTAGGTGCCTTAGGATATTTTCTTCTTTGGACAGTTCTCCACTCGCCGGACCGCTTAGCGGTTTTTCATTATTAAATCACCGGTTCGGTTGTTTTTTGTACGGTTTTTTCTAGTTCGTTATCTGGACGGTCTAGTGCGCTTAGAAAACCAATGAGGCCTTTGGTTCTGGTTTTTCCCGGTTTAACCAACGAACCAGTCCGTTTTTAAACTATGGTTTGAGTTATCCCCATCGGTTTTTAAGCACAAAAAAACAGCAAAACAAGTGACCCTAGGTTAACCAATTAGTTTAATTGAGAAAAAAACACCAAAGCATATTATTAATTATTCCTTACATGAAGGTAAAGAAGAAAACAGAATACTCCAACAAGTGTATATTTTTCAATTCACATATAGTGCATTTGCATTGGAGAAACGGACAAATGTGAAAAAGATACTACCATGAATCATTTGATGCACGAATATTCTACCCGACTTGCTTTTTCTTGGAATATCTATAGCAATCTGCTAGTATTCATCTGCATTCTATCTTCATCTGGCAACAACACAAATTGCTGCCCCGCGACAGTTGTTTTGGACATCTCCATATTGTACCAGCCGTAGGACTGCAATTCACTTAGATCTCCGCCAACTCTGTCACCAATGCTAGCCACCATCCAAGCAAATCAACCTGTCATCAATATTTTAGCTTTGCATCCAACAATAATCATCTTGTTAACACCGATTAGCATTGAGCCCCTGCACGATAAACAAATCATGCAAATCCATTATAAATTGTACATGGGATTGGAAAAATAACACTCCCGTGAACCACTGACATAATCGATGAGTCAACTCATAATTAAATCGCTAAGAGAAAATTAAAACAGCAGCAAAACGAATCGCCCAAGTAGTGCACATATAATAGATAGACTTAAAACGTATAGAACCATCATATGATCAACACGTGAGCTAATTACACTGTAAACTACTCTAAAAATAGTGAGAGCATTATAGATTCTTTTTGTGTGCATAAGATTGATGATGTGATAAATTGTTTTTAGCAGATATGCAATAAACTCAAGAAGGCCTCAATAATTGATCTGTATATTACTTGTTGCCCCAAAACCAAAAATAAATTAGCATATATTTCTGAAAATATTGACATAAGCATACCTGTTAGTGCATCTGCAGGGAAAAAATAATATTCTCAACAAATATTTTTACATACATGCCACTTTGATTTCCTCCCAATAACTTCTATACGAATTTGTAGAAAGTAATCATAAGTACATGTTCGCAATCTCCGGATTCCAGCTTACAACTCTAGATAATCATCACCTGAAAATGTATCTATAGGATATGAGACAAAAGAAAAAAGGGCAGAAGGGATGCACGGATGGGAGCACGTTAGGACCTGAAAAGAGAATGAGCAGATGGAGACCTCACCCACGGGATGGAGGTAACTCGCCGTAGCTGCGCCTGCGCCGGCCGCCACGGCGAGTCAAGGCACAATAGCACACAGATCCATGCCGTGCTTCACGCTCTCCTCTACCGGACCGGGCAGCCACCACATCAATTTCTTCCGACCGCATCTCATAGGAGACGGAGGCACGAGGGAGAGGCGGCTCACTCTCAGGTTATGCTTTACAGCACAGAGGTAGCACAGAGGTAGTACCTAGAAAATAACATGAAAATTGATTCTAGGGTCTCGTCACCAATCATGCAACTATCCGTTGTGCTAATAATTTCCATATAATTGTGCCAACCGACAATTTGGTGAACAATTCTCATAAGGCACATTAATATATATTAGAATTTTCATATCTCACTACAGCTCCACAAAATATCCTATAAGCTTAATTGGTATTTCAAACAGGGCAGCACCAAAAACACAAACTATCTTACCATCGATTACATATGCCAAAGCGCAGGCTACAATCTCCTTTTTCGGAGATCAGAACAATATATTAAGACAAAGCAAGTCACATAAAAGTTATGATTACACTAAAGAACTTCAGTTATTTGAATATCATGTGAACTGAGTAAGACAATACAAACAATTTTGGGGAAAAATAGATCTAGGTTAGCAAAAGAATTGAGGTATACCTGCCAACACTGTCATACTAATGGATCAAGCATTGCTACTGTGCAGAAGAGTGATTGAGCTGGTTCAGAACATACCTATGGCCATAGGAACAATTAGAACATACCCATAGGAACAATCAGAGCAGTTCGATAAAATGTAGTACAACCAACAGATAAGTACGGAGAACATGTACAATTGTATATAAATGAATGCTTAAGGATAAGCTTAAGCTTAAAAAGTAACATTACTTATTCATCTATCAAAGATATCAAGATAGATGGAACTGGACTTACAATGTCGTAACACCACATTTTTACAGCAATAAATGGCGGTATGGTAGTCTAAGAGAAAGTGCAATGAAAGGAAGAGAAGAAAATTCATAGAGGAATTCTATGTGATGATAAAATGCAAGGGAAGCTAGTTGATCACATCCATAAAAAATTAAGAACTGCCACAATACCCAGGGTTGGTATCTTACATTTGCCCAAGAAATAGGCTCATGATTAAATCGACACACTAAAGATCTCATGAAACCTGGAAGTCCTGCAGAGCATATTGGAAACACATATGTACTGTCCAAATCACAAATATCATGATAAGTATTAGCCAAAATAAGAAACATAAAAATATTTTGAATCAAACAAATATAGAACTTATGACATATACAAACCATGTAATATAAGAAATCACAGATAAGACACCACGGACTATGCTAGAAGTCAGCATGAAGCTCTACAATGGCTTCATCTCCTACTTAGTTCTTCTTCCCCTCCTCAACACCCCAAGTATCAACCAAAGTACCAACAATTACCACATGGCAGTTCAGAGTAGCGCTTTAGAAAAGCTTGTGTAAATAAGAAATCAATTACCACATGGCAGTTCAGAGTAGTGCCGAAGAAAAGCTTGTATAAATAAGGAATCAAACATTCGTTTCTCAGCTTGACAATTTATTGTAAAGAAAGAGACATCCGTTTCCCAAACGACATGTCTTGCTAATTCCTTTGTTTTCTGTTGTATGTTGTGGCCTTTTTAACCTTTTCCTCGAGCACTTTGTGTGCCTATGTAAACCATCAGAGAGAAGATAGATTGAGCTAGTTCTAGCCAACAACGAAGAATGTTTCATGAGCGAGGGCGCTACCTTCTCCCTGCCGCTAATGTACCACCCAATCAACATATACATAACAACCTAACACTTTCCACGTACTCCTATTTTCCCAAGTTTCGTCTTGTAGAATTGATCGCCAAAAACAAGGACCTGGCTAACAATTGGTGACCTCTGTCTTTAAGAAAGTGATAAAACATTTTTTGCAATTGAACAATGATGAAACTAATAAATCATAGATCTAGTATCTATGTGTATAGTTAACCAAGGAGTAGAGAACAAAGAACATAGATTTTCTTCCACCCTACCAGGCCACAGCTGAATAATCTATTGGACTCTTTCTTATATTAACATCACAAGTCCAGCTTCAAGCTTGTTAGGACATGGAAATAGGAGAGACTATCTTGACTAACAAAACTCATCTCCTTCAATATTTTACACCATGGAACTAATTGTGCTACTTACATATGTATAGTATCAAGCTAGTTGTGTAGTTCAACAATTATTGAGGGAGAGATACCAAGAAAGAAACCAGGGCCCTCCATTATCATGTTATGCAGGTGCCAGGGCCCTCCATTATGCAGGTGCTCTTCTTGGAGCATGGCAAGATTAACCGCCTTGCCGACCTGGGCACCTCCTCCAACTGCTAATCGTTATTTCTCTGTTCCTGAATGCAAGGATCTGGTTATGAATTTGTGGTGACCCTCATACTTTAAATTAGCACTGCAACTAAAAAGTGAGGCCTTCACGACTTGCACTATGTTGCCCATCCTCCTTGTTTAGGGAAATAGAATGAGAAATGCACAATATTCCTTTGAAGGATTAATATGATAGGCACTCCATAGTCCATAGTAATTAAATTAGCATCTTATTAATAATGACAGAAGGATTTTCCCATTACCATAAAAACACTAATACTCCCTCCGTCCAGAAATAAGTGACTTAGCTTTGTCTACATTCGAATGTATCTACACTAAAACATATCTAGATACATCCGAATATACACAAATCCAAGTCACTTATTGTTGGACAGAGGGAGTAGTACATTCATGCAAATCCAGAATCTGGAACATAAATCCTACTTATATAACAAACCAAGGAGTAAGGGGCAAAGAAGAGGGATTTTATTTCACTCTACCGTAGCGCACATCAATAATTCTTCTAGATTCTGTTTCTTATAACAACACCCAAGCTCCAGCTTCAAACTTGTCAGGACAGAGAAATAGAAGAGGAAATCTGGACTAAATAAGTCCCTAACAAAATACAGAGAATATTTTAACTCTTAAGAGAAAAAACAAAGTGAAAGTTAAAATAATAAATTCAGTATATTGATGATAACGGGCGGACTTATCTCTTCCGCATGTGAAAAAATAGAGTCCTCCGATCCAAATTAATTGACTTCGATTTGTCTAGATTCGGATGTATCTAGACATGTTTTAGTGCTAGATACATCCAAATATAGACAAATCCAAGTCAATTAATTTGGGTCGGAGGGAGTACTAAAAACTGGACTAAAAAATTACTATCTCTGAGTCTGTAACTACCTGTTGCACGCCATGGTCGCAGAGCGATCTAGAGCAGCTCACCTCGACTTGCGCCTATTGCAGCATCCGATTGGCGTTCCCCTGCTCCCGCTTGGCCACTCGGACAGCTCCCTGAACCTCCTAAAACGATGTAAAAATCAGATTATGCTAGGAATTAAGGAGGGAGGAAAAAAGAAGAACAGATCAAGCGCCCAAACGGCAAATTAGAGAGACAAGATGCTGCTTTAGGGGATGATATGAGCTGGGGAATGAGCCGGCTTCTGCGATGCCGATGAAGAATTCTTTTTTGCTTCCAGGCTTGCTCTGCTTGTGGTTGTTCGTCGTCGTCCCTTCCTCCACTGGACTGCAAAGAGAGAAACGGGGATCAGAAAAGAAAGAGAAGAAAAAATGCAGAGCTCTTACAGCCAAAGGCTTATCTCTCCATCACGGATGCGCGCTCCCCGCGTTCTGCAAGCCACTGACGGATGACCAGATGTCGCCGCTCTTCGTGTAGTCGGGGAATGCGTTGGCGACCGACGGGCGGAACACGATGATGGCTAGATGATGCGGCGTCCACTCATATGGATTCGAGGATTCGCACGTGGACATCGAGATCCAGTGTGCGCCCATCGCTGCATCCTCGCCGCCGCCGATTGCTGAATAAGAAATAGAGTATGAGAGAAATAGAGAGGACGGGAGTTAGGAAAGGTCAGCCGGCCTACCCGTGTAACAATTGCAGCAACAACGGTGGCTCCTGCTCCTCCATCATGCCATGGCCGTTGCCGTTGCTGATGGGGACTCGGCCGTCCCTGTCCTCGCCACATCCGCCGCTGCTACCAACAATAGGAGGTGGCCGTTGCTGATGGGGACGCGGCCGTCCCCGTCCTCGCCACATCCGCCGCTGCTACCAGAAAAAGAAGGTGGGACATAGCCACATAGGACAGTGGGGGCCGTCGGCACCGCTTTGACGAAGAAAAAGCAAAAATGCACACCCGGATGTCTCCGGTCACCGCGTGTTCAGGACGTGTCGCAACGTCCACCTCGCACACACCAGGTCCCACCAGGAACGCGCATCGCAGCAGTGAACAAAGCTTGCCCAGGTCCACAAGCAGTGACACGGAAAGCCAAGCAGGCCCACAGGCAGCGTCGTGTGATCGGCAAAACGCTCATAAGGCTGGCTTTTTCTCAAGATTAAGCTATAGAAGAATAAATAATATGGAAGTTGTCCTCATAGGTTCTGGTTGGACAAAGGACACAATGAATGCCATCGGTAAGTTTCCAGTTCCTTCTGACAAGTAGGTCTCGAGTATTTAAACGATCACTGATCAGGAGCCATGCAACCACCTTGGTTTTAGAAGACATGCAGAGTTTAGATCCACTTGTATATTGCAGCCTTGCAGGGACAACAAAGTCTGCGCGTGGATGTGAGCATAGAACTAGAAGGAAAGTACTTCACCCTACAATCACACTATTCCCTCCGTTTTAAAATATAAGATGTTTTAGTTTTATAAAAGTACCGAACCTAGGGATGTCAATCATACCCTGCTGCAAAATACCATGTTCTTGATATGCTTGAGCAGACAATAATGGCGGATAAAAGTGTGGATGTATCAGGAGTCGACAAAACTTCAGCAGCCGAGAGACTATTGTCTAGCACAAATAATAGTCGAGAAACAAAATACAAACTTGAATGGAGTACTAGAACAAATGTCTTTAGCTCATCTTATCATATACTTTTTATTTCGATTTTGAAATGGTATAATGCACCGCACTTTACATGCTCGAGAAAAGGTCATGAAAAATTATATGTTCTTCAGTGTAAAATGCTGTCTCGCATAAAGATCCAGGAATTTTGCAAACACTATATATATTTCATCATAAGTCTAGTTAGAGGCGGATCCAGGAATTCTGTCGAAGTCTGTGCGTGTCATAAGGCAAGTAAAGTTTTCTTGGACAAATATAAACGACATAAGATTGTTCTAATGCGAAAACATGGATACAATACATTACAAATTCACAACACATTCAAGTGTTCACAAGTTCTCAATAAATTCGAATATTCACAAGTTCACAACACATTCAAATGTTCATATGCGTTAATATTAGATATGGTAGGAATTATCAAGAACTCTCAAAAAATAATTAAACTCTGACGATAGACGATAAAAGTATCTAAAATGCACCCATAAAGCGACACTAATGAAACTCCGACGTTCGATGATAAAAGTTAAAAATTCCAAATACGCCCACAAAAAGACACTAATGAAACCCCAGCCTAGGCATTGCTACCTAGGACCAGAGGTGGACGAAGGATTCCCATCCAGTCCTACACCTCCGCGATCTTTGTTGCAAATGCTGCCGCATGCGGCTGCTGGCGTACCACCGTCTTCTTTGGGTGTTGGGGCAAGCGTTCCGAACGAAAGGATTTGACGGATCCGAGAAAGCTGAGTCAAGACATAGTTTAAAAACTTTGATAATCAAACAAGTCAAGATATTGGTCCGTCGGGTTACTGATGCAATCGTGGTTCGTGGGTTTATGTACTACCTTTGTCCTATAATATGGATGTTTTGGTAGATTACCAAAATATAAATATTTTATATTTTGCAACACATGTAGTAATTATTTTGAATACCACACCTTCTTTTGTCAAGACAAATTTGTGACACTTATTTGTGAATGAAGGGAATGGAGGGAGTAGTAAAACTGAGAAACAGAGGAACAAGTAGAACAACTTGCATCTATTCGCTAATGGGACAAATCCACGAGCTTGTACAGCTGGATGCGGGAACAAATCCCTCTCGAGGCATTTTATTTTTAGCTCTTATAGTAAAATGCCCGTGCGTTTGCAGCGGGTGCATAATATTCCCATGTTAGTTTTATGTTTTAATTTTAATTATTTATAAGCACTATCTTTCCATTTAATGGCAATCTATCATACGGCACTTCCATCAGAAAGAGACTATGTTTCTTTTTCTAGAGGAATAGATGTTTCTTGACTATGCTCAATATCCAGAATTTGATTTAGCTATTAATTTAATTAAAATTACACAAATATATTATACAACATGACACTGACCATCTATGTTTGATAGATCTCAGAAATTTTAATTCATCAATCGAATAACATCATAGAGAAATTTAAAATAGCCTTATGTAGTTGCATGCATCATCTAGGAGCCTTTGTCAAGCAGTATTTATCAATAATATTGATGGAATCATGCATACATATTGGTGATGGGAATTTCAATCCAGAGAAGGCTAGCAATGAACTTTCTTTGGATGGAGAACAAGCAATCAGTTTTGAATTTCACCACTCATGTCGAATGCAGCATTCATTTGTAAGCATCTAGAGGCTTCAAGAGTTTCTCCACTACTGCATAGGCCATCAGACAACTTCGATTTAAGTATTGGTACTAACTGGAATGTCAAGCATAAAACTGAAATAACATGACCATAAATTCTTGATCAAGTATCCCGAGCATTGCCTCTTTAGTTAGTGGCTCCTCTACCTTACATGACTCTTGCCTCAACGTACCAACACACACCACCAGGCTGGAGAGGAAGAAGAGATTTCAGTGATTAGTAAGTGTCAACACCCGGATTTTTAATCCCAGATGCCCGTTATGCCATACCTCGCAATCCCAGGATTACCATTTTTGCGAGACATAACGGATTGGATATCACAGTACATCATCCATTACAAACCATACATAAGGTCTTACACAAATAAGAATCTCATGATCCAGTCTTAATACAACAAGCAGCGGAAATAAAAGATAAGCGTAGCGGTGGGGTCCATCTTCAGGGGCACAGGCAATGCTGACGAAGGTAGATAGTCCTAGTTATCATAGCCGTCCTGCTGGCCATCATCTTGATAGTCTTCTTCATAGTCTGGCCGTGAGAATAGCCAGGGACAAAAGCCATGAGTACTCTTTAAGTACTCGCAAACTACCACTAACAAGTAGTATAATTCTAAGTTAAATTGCTAAGTCTAAGTTTAACTATAAAGTTAAGTTTGAAACCTAAACTGAGTTCTGAAGCAAAGAAAGATAAAATAAAGTTCTAGAATCACTTAAGTTGGGAAGCCATTGTCATAAAACACAACCTTGTTGTGGTCAAGTCAAGATTTATCATTCATTTCATAAGTTGTTTTGAAAACATCTGACAACGAAACAGTATGGCCATTCCAACTGTCTATAACCGCGGACGCGGCTATTCGAATAGTTTGACACTCTACAGAGGTGGTACACTTTCACCACAAGATTCGATACATCTATCAAGGATAACCCTGAATCATCATACTTAGTATGCAGATAATCAAACATAACCTTTCCTTTACACACCCTAGTATAAGCACCTCTCCTATGAGCATGGCCTCCCAACCATGACCATCAGTCATCTTGGGCACTGCATAGGTGGACAACATTGAGAGGTAGCCTCAGCTCAAACCTCTCTCACGAGGGAACTAATACTAATGCATATAAACTTCTGGCTAAGCCTTACCCAATTCAGGTAATGTGGTTGTACAGTAAAATTTGGAATGGTATCGCATCCGAATCCAACCATCAGTTTTATAAAAGGGTCAAGGCTCATGCCTCAATATTTTCATCATCATAAAGCATTTGTGTTTCTCAACACATGTCAAAACATCTCAATAGAATGACTCATCATCCCAAGGTTTTCATAATTCATTTTCACCAAGTGTTTCCATCTAAAGTGACTCAAGTTTTTATCTAATAGTCAAAGTGGTATAATCAAAGCATGCCTAAAGCATATTTGCTAAACCATCTAGTTTAATCCTAGCTTGCTAAGCATTAACTTGCAAGTGTTAGCTTGCCAATAGTAGCTTGCCTTGGTTGGTGCAGTAAATCTCTCTGAATTGATTTGCCAATAGTAGATCTTTTTAGTAGCTTTCCAAAAAATTGGAATCACTTCATTTGGATTTGTAAATCTCTCTGAATTGATTTTCAAACTAGGGGACAGAACTAAGTTTAATCTAAAAAGAAAAATCCTAATTCAAACTAACTGGGTCGCGGGGGAAACGCTAACGGGCCGGCCCAGTTTCACTCCGCAGCGGCTCATAACGCACGAAGCGGTACGGGGCGATCTGGGGCGTTGGATTAGAGTAGGGATCAACGGCTGGGGATCATCGTCGATGACAGACCTATCGCCGGCGAGCTCTAACCCTAGCGGCTCGGTGGGGGTGCATAGGGGGCGTACCAGGGCTCCAGTGACGATGGCGAGGCGGGCAAACGGACTGGTGGTCGACGGCGAGCTCAGGGACAGTCGAGGTAGCTCCGGGGGTGGTCGCAATCAGCGGCACCCTTCTCCTCCAGAGGCGGCCTGCTCCGGTACAATTCTGGCGAGCTGCTGCTCCCCGTGCTCCGGCTAGAGGGGTGGGATGATCAGTGAGGTGAGGGGATTGGAGTGGTGTGCTGCAAAAGGCTAGGTGTGCCCTCCTTTTATAGGCTCAACGGTGAGACCGAGAGGGATGGGCAGGCGACGGTGGCGACATGGCTATGGGCTGCTAGCGGCATGGCTGAGGGTGGCGATCGACGTGCGGTCTCCTGGCGGTGCTCGAGGACTCTAATGCGGGCTTAGGGGCGGTGGTAAGCGGTCGGGCGGAGCTGGCGCTCTGAGCGGCAGAGGCGGCGGTGTCCACGGCGAGCGGTGGCTTTGAGGCATTGGGCGGCGAACGGGCATGTCCGGCGTGTTCCCTGGGTCGTGGCGGAGCGATGGACGCGGGCTACGGTCGAGCGGCGGCTTGTGCACGCGTGCCGGGTGCGGCGCTCTGGCGTGTGCTCGGCATGGCGCGGTGGCACTGGGCGTGGGGTTTTCTCGGTGGTCCATGGCTGGGCCTGGCTCAGGGAGGGGACAGTGGGCGACGGTGAGGTGCTGGCTAGCTGCTAGACATGGCGATAGAGAGGGGACGGTCTGCTGCGGTGGTGACCAAGTTGGCCGGTGAGTTGGTGCTCGGGGTGGCTCGGCACTGTTGGTAGGGACAAGGGGGTGAGGTGCTAATGGTCTGGTTTGATCAGGAGGGGACAAAGGGATTAAGTGGAGATCAAATGGGGGCAAAACCCTGTACAAAACAGTGAGCTATGTTTAGACTTTGATTCTTGCCTGCCAAGTGTTTGATAAAATGGCCGCATGAACTTTACTTTTGAATTTTGAAAAGATTTCTGGTGGGTGTGCTAGTATTAAGCTTAAGACTCTGTGGTTGCTTTGGTTTTGAAAATTGAGCTGGTTTGAGTGGTTTTTGAAATAGTGGCATCTTCCCATATGAAATATATTCAATTTTAAACTGTCATTTAAAATTAGTATTTGAATGTTTTTAGCAGATCACAAGGTGGGCCTTGGTACCTCATTATGTGTACTAGCAAGGGGTGTAAAGATCCACTTTTGTTTCTGTTAGGTTTTGAGTACTAGGAATAGCCAAAGTAGGCATGGTAGTTAATTTGGCCAAAATGACCATTCACTTCAATTATTCATTTTGAGTTGTCTTTCTTTGGGAAAAGTTTGGGAATGATTTAGATGATGTTTATTTCACCTAAGAATCATTTTACAAGCAAGGGATCACAGAACCATGGCAATTCAAATCAATTCCTAAATTAAATGCACATACACATGAATGCTTTCATACTTTGAATTGGAAAAGTTTTTGTTGACCCTAAATTTGATGATTTGGTTCTTGATAAGCTTGGATTAAAGTTTTGGGATGTTACAAACCTCCCCCCCCCCTTAAACAAAATCTCGTCTCGAGATTTACAAAGAAAACTAGGAACTAAAGAGATTTGGGAACTCGGTCCTAATGTAATCTTCGCGCTCCCAAGTGGCTTCCTCCTCAGTATGGTTGCTCCACTGAATCTTGAGAAACTTGATGCTCCTGGTCCTAGTGGTTCTGTAAGCTCTGTGATCGATGTTCTTGAAAACTTCAGTCTTCTCGGGCACTTCCAAGCATTTGCGAAGTAACAAGATATGGAACACATTGTGGATGGCTGACATCTCTTTAGGCAGTTCCAGTTGATACGATACTTCTCCTCGACGGTTCAGAATCTTGAAGGGCCCGATATATCTGGGGACTAACTTTCCTTTTAGACTAAAGCGTTGGGTTCCTTTCAATGGTGAAACCTTGAGATATACAAAATCTCCGACATTGAAAGTCGGGTCTCTCCTTCTCTTATCAGCATAACTCTTCTATCTGGACTAGGCGGTCTTGAGGTGCTCACGGACTTTGTAAACCTTCTCTTCGGCTTCTCGGAGGATGTCGGGTCCAAAGATCTGACTCTCTCCTACTTGCAACCAATTCAAAGGGGTACGACACTTTCTTCTGTATAGGAATTCAAATGGTGCCATTTGCAAACTAGATTGATAACTGTTGTTATATGAGAATTCTGCGAAATGCAGGCAGTCTTCCCATTTTGATCCGTATACCAACACACAAGCTCTTAACATATCCTCTAGGATCTGATTGACTCTCTCAGTCTGTCCATCAGTTTGCGGGTGATAAGCGGTATTGAAGTTCAACTTGGTTACCAATCCTTCCTGAACTTTCTGCCAAAATCTCGAGGTAAACTGGGTTCCTCGATCTGATACTATGGTCTTGGGGGTTCCATGCAGACTAACAATCCTAGCAATGTACAACTCTGCTAACTTCGCACTCTGGTAGGTAGTCTTGACAGGTATAAAGTGAGCTACCTTGGACAGTCTATCAACTATGACCCAGATTGAGTCATTTCCCCTACTGGAAGTAGGCAAACCGGTGATAAAGTCCATTCCGACGGAATCCCATTTCCATTGCGGAATCTGCATGGTTGCAACAGTCCTGCAGGTCTCTGATGCTCTTCTTTGACTCTTTGAAAGATGTCACACTTGGCGATGTAGCTTCCGATTTCTATCTTCATCTTGTGCCACCAAAATTGCTCTTCAAATCCTGATACATCTTCGTTCCTCCGGGGTGGATAGAATAAAGAGTATCATGAGCTTCCTTCATGATAACTTGCTTCAGCTCCGAATCTGCTGGCACATAGATACGACCTTTGTACCACAGAACTCCTTCTTCGTCTTTAGTGAATCCAGGTACCTTTCCTGTACCAATACGATGTTTGATTTCGTCGATACTTTCATTCCCCTTCTGGGCTTCCTTGATTTGGCTAATCAAAGTGGGCTGAAGTTCAATGCTAGCTAAGAATCCATTGCTAACTAATTCAGTCCTGAACTGCTCCAACTCTTCATACAAACTTGGTTGCTTCTCCTTGATCATGGTGTTTAGCCTACACGGCAATCTGCTAAGAGCATCCGCTATTACATTGGCTTTGCCGGGGTGATAGTGAATGTCAAGGTCATAATCCTTGATTAACTCTATCCATCTCCTTTGCCTCATATTCAGCTCCTTCCGAGTGAAGATATACTTTAAACTCTTGTGATCTGAGTAAATCTCACAGCGATTTGCCATCAAATAGTGACACCATGTTGATGTCTACGCACTTCTATTCTTGTAGACAGTTGTTGGGCCTCCAAGTGCAGAGGTTTGCAGAACAGCAGCAAGTTTTCCCTTAAGTGGATCACCCAAGGTTTATCGAACTCAGGGAGGAAGTGGTCAAAGGTATCCCCTCTCAAGCACCCTGCAAACAAGATACAAGAAGTCTCTTGTGTCCCCAACACACCCAATACACTTGTCAGGTGTATAGGTGCACTAGTTCGGCGAAGAGATAGTGAAATACAAGTGGTATGGATAATTATAAGTGGTAATGGTGATAGAAAATAGCTTGATGGAGTGGAAAAGACTAAAGTAAAACTGAAATAAAGATGGAAGCAAGTAAACATGTAACAGATCTAATTGCAAACGGTGTATCAATGCTTAAAAACAAGGCCTAGGGATCATATTTTCACTAGTGAACACTCTCATATAAATATATTATCTTCATGATACTATGCTGAACTACTCTCCGGTTGGACACTATAATCGTTGGTAGGGCTATAATAGCACACCTCAAAGTAAGCCTTTCCGCATCTAGATAACCCCACACTGTCACCTTGAGCACTAGATGGTTCAAACAAACACCACAATTTCGTAAAGACATCCAACTCCAAATATAACTCATAACAAGTATTTGTAATCTCTAGCCTAAGTGCCACCATGGTGTGCACGCTGCCACTTTCACACACATGGGGAGATGAGTGATCTAATAAAGCACTTGAGTAGCAAGGTAGATCTATAGATTACAAGCTCATGATCATGATATGATCATGCATAGAGAGAGATGAACACATAGCTACCGGTAGAACCCTTAGCATCGAGAAAGAACTACTCCCTCCTCATCATGGGAATCAGCAATGGTGATGGAGATGGTGATGGAGATCGATGGAGATGGCTCCCGAGGCACTTCCCCATCCCCGCAGGGTGCCGGAACAGAGACTTTCTGTCCCCCGAATCTCCCCTTTGGTGGCGGCGGCCGCTGCGGAACTTTTTGTGGATTTCTGATTGACGCTTTAGGGTTTTGGTATCGGGAGGCTCTTATAGGCGAAAGAGGCAAGGTCGGTGGCCGGCCAGGGGGCCCACACCATGCCCTGGCGCGGCCTGGGCTGGCCCGCGCCAAGGGGGGTGTGGCCACCCTATGGCCCCTCTCCGACTCTCCTTCTGGCTCCGTGAGTCTTCCGGGAAAATAGTAACTTTGGCTTTTGTCCCGTCTAATTCCGAGAATATTCATTTTCTGACTTCCTGGAACCAAAAACAGTAGAAAACAGGAAACTGGCACTGTGATATCTTGTTAATAGTTTAGTCCAAGAAATCATAAGAGAAGTACTCCAAAGTTGGAACAAAACACAAGAAAGTGGATAAAACCAAGCATGGAACATCAAAAATTATAGATACATTTGCAATGTATCAACATCCCCAAGCTTAACTCCTGCTCGTCCTCGAGTAGGTAAGTGATAGAAAGAAAGAATAATTTTTGAGGTGACATGCACCATCAAAGACTTGATCAAGGTATTTGCAAACCATTCAAAGCTGGGATCATAGTACTTCAATCATAGCATGAAAGACAAAGTTCTAGCAATAAGACAAAGAAACTATGATGCAACATGAAAAGGCACAAACAAAAGATTCATGAATAACAATGCTTTGCAAGACGTTTGTTTGTTTCACATAAAGAAAACATAGCATAACAGTATTCAGCTTGTCCCTCAATAGAGTAGCAAATATAAATGCATAGGACACCTTCAAAGTTCATAAGAGTGACTAGATACAATAGTTTAAAACAAGCAATATCAAGTTATGCATCAATCAACTAGTCTTGGGACAATGCACATAGAACTAAGAATGGCCAGTATGCTCTCAAAGTAGGTGCATAAAGATAGAAGGTGGAGACTCAATGTAATGGTGGAAGAAAAACCTTTGTAAAAGGAAGTAGGGATTAAAGTCTCATAAAGAGCTTCCAAAAATTATGGTACTTATAGCTTTCAGCTCTCATTGCCCCTATCATAAGCATCTTGAAGTGATTAAGGTTAAAGTGAACAAAGTATGGTGTACATGCTTGACGAAGTATAAGTTAGAAATCTCATGTCCCTTGTATACGAGGACCGCTCCTCATGCTACTCAAGTTTAGTCACCGGTAAGTTCTTGTCATTGTAAGTATATGTGTATCATAGAGAACCGCCAACCGGGTACCCCTTGCCCGATGATACGGAAGAATCCCCATATCAAAATGACAAGGCAAGCAGACAATGAGTATCTCAGCATTCTTCTTATTTACCATGGGAATATGGTGCTTTTTTCTCTCTTTCCTCTTTTCATAGTATCTTTTTTTTCTCAATATAGGACTCTTTTTTATAAGAAGAATGCTTCATAGACAGCTCATTATGGTTACGCTGCAGGTTTCCACCATGTCAGCATGGATTAGACCAGCGGCCCAGGCATTTCTCTAACACATATACATAACTCCATGGACTTACAAGCTCCCCTTTCATTTCACACCGACGACATCCATATACAAAAGAGCATGATATCAACTAGGTACAAGTACCAAGTGCAATTTGAAAGCGTTCCCCATGAAAGCATGGTTCTGCTAATTCCCAACAAATAAGTGCAAGCATATACAACATAGATGACACAATGGTTCAAGTTTATTAAGGGCAAGAAAAGTAAAGTGTGGCATCGAGTTCGTGAGAGCTTTAATCACTAGTTTTCTCATAACAAGTTTAATTTGCAAGGTAAACAAAAGCATGAATATACTTGGAATAGCATAAGCTAGTAGGTAGGTATGGTGGACTCTTTGGAATAACTTGGTTTTAGGGAGTTGGATGCATGAGTGGAACTCATACTTTGTTGTGGAGGCTAGCAAAAGACTGGGAGCGACAAACTAAGAGAGCAATAATGGCCATAATCATGCAGAGCGACAAAACATCATTGGTCAAAGTATAAAGTGATACTACAAGTTGAAAACTAAAGGATCATAAAGGTTATGGTGACTTGAGATAGTCATAACATGGTGTGAGCATGCGCCAAGTCAACCCAAATAAAGCATCAAAGGAGAATACCACTATACTATGCTTTAATATGCTAAAACAACGCATGATTCATCCAAGGCACATTAAGCAATCTAAATTGTTTATAACAAGTCATGCTACAGCAAAGAATACTAAGCATAAAGCCAAAAAAATATCATGCATGGCATAATGAAGCATAGGTCACAGTAAAAAACGAGCTCTTTTTACCACATAAGCATGAACTTTCCTACTATTTTCCAAACCAAACCAAACTATTTGCAAACCAATGTATGAAAGAGGGGGTCCAACCAATTTATTCAGAAAACTAAGCAAACTAAAGCAAACGAAAAACCAAAATGAAAACGAAAAAGAAGACACTCCAAGAACAACACAACTGTGCATGAAACAATAAAAATGAAGCGTTTGGAAGAAACCTGAGATTTTTATTAATGAAGAAGGGGATGCCTTGGGCATCCCCAAGCTTTGACGCTTGTACTTCTTGGATATTTCTTGGGGTGACAGGCGTGGCATCCCCAAGCTTGAGCTTTTGTCCATCCTTCATCTCATTACTCATTCCTTACATACACTTGAAATTTTTCCTTCATACAAAACTTCACACAATCTTTATTAGCAACATTAGTGCACTCAAGATAAATAAATCTTAAGGTTCAGTTATAACACCAAATAAACTTCCATTAGAACAGTAGCTACTGTAGCACTTCCCTCAAAAAGCTCAATTCCCCAAAAGAACTCAAAAAGGAACCAACAAGAAGCAAATGCAGAAAATGGCAGAAATCTGTCAAAACAGACTAGCAGGTAAAGACGAATTTTTTCGAAGACCTTCTGTTGCTCAAATCAAAAAGTGTTGAACTAACGAAAGTTACATAACAACCTGGGTCAGAAGCACAAAAATTCACGCCTCAAAAAGACGTTCAGAGATTTTACACGAATGTTTACGGTGAAGGACAGAAATCTGTTTCGGGACAACAACTTTCCCAATCATTACTTCTCTCTCATTAGTGATCACTCTTGGCACAAAAAGCAAATAAAAAGGATAAGGAGCGGTTATTACTGAGGTAATAACTTCCAAGACTCATCTAAAACTTTTGGGTTATCTCCCAATAAGTACTTTTCTTTAACGCCTTTAAGTTAGGCATAAGAAGCAAGAAAGAATCAAGTGTTCTCAAATGAAGAAGCATTAAAACCAAATTTCTTGCCCTTACCTCTCTTACTTTTATTCTTAACCTTGGGGAAAATATGATTGTTTGGTGGATAAGAAAGGTGCATGGTCCCCTTTCCCACATCTATTATTGCTCCAAGGAGTTCTAATAGGGACCTTCCAAGTGTAATTTGTCCTTTTCCTGCACATTCAATAACAAGATAATCAGTAGAAATCATTTTCCCAAGGATCTTTGTAAACACTCCTTCAGCTATTCCAAGAGGTAGTATGGTAGCATTATTAGCAAGAGATATTTCTTTTCCTCTTTTAGTAAGCCCCCAAGTATTCAGAGATTCATAAATATCTTTGGGCATAAGACAAAATTCAGACACAATATCACAGCGAGCTTGAAAAGTTTCAGTGTTTATCTCAATCTTTACTGTAGGGAGCCACTTTGATGGTTCAGGATTTATTGGAACATAATCGTGATGCTTCCTAAGCGTGTTATAGCAATTTTCTAAGCTAGTAGTGCTAGCCTCAAGAGTGTTCAACCTAGCAAATATTTTTGCGAAAGAAATATCAGTTTGGCTAGGCATGTTGTAAGTGAGGATCAATTTCTTTATAGCATTAATAGCATCATCCTCATTACATTGGAGGAAATCTCCTCCCACAATAGCATCTAAAGCATATCTATAGCAAAGAGCAATCCCAAGGTAAAAACTGCTAAGGAACAAGCTTTGAGTCATTTTAGGCTCAGTTTTTTCATGTGGATCGGAGATTCTAGACCAAGCTTCCTTAAAACTTTCCTCAATTCCTTGTTTAAAAGTGAAAATCATTTCCTCGGGTGACATAGTGATTGGAGCAAGGCTAGACATAGTGGCACTCAAGATAGGAACTATTTTTTTTGTGTTTTTCAAATAAGAAAGCAAACTAGTAAAACTAATTTTTTTGTGTTTTTGAAGAACAAAACAAGCAAACAAAGCAAAAAGAAACTAAGCAAAACAAAAACAACAAAGTAAAGAGATTGGTTATGAGGGACTCCCCTTGTGAATATGTCCTTGACTCCCCGGCAACGGCGCCAGAAAATAGCTTCATGTCTACGCACTTCTATTCTTGTAGACAGTTGTTGGGCCTCCAAGTGCAGAGGTTTGTGGAACAGCAGCAAGTTTTCCCTTAAGTGGATCACCCAAGGTTTATCGAACTCAGGGAGGAAGTGGTCAAAGGTATCCCCTCTCAAGCAACCCTGCAATCAAGGTACAAGAAGTCTCTTGTGTCTCCAACACACCCAATACACTTGTCAGGTGTATAGGTGCACTAGTTCGGCGAAGAGATAGTGAAATACAAGTGGTATGGATAATTATAAGTGGTAACGGTGATAGAAAATAGCTTGATGGAGTGGAAAAGACTAAAGTAAAACTGAAATAAAGATGGAAGCAAGCAAACATGTAACAGATCTCAGGTCAAAAAAAACATGTAACAGATCTCAGGTAAAAAAAAACATGTAACAGATCTAATTGCAAACGGTGTATCAATGCTTAGAAACAAGGCCTAGGGATCATACTTTCACTAGTGAACACTCTCATATAAATATATTATCTTCATGATACTACGCTGAACTAATCTCCGGTTGGACACTATAATCGTTGGTAGGGCTATAATAGCACACCTCAAAGTAAGCCTTTCCGCATCTAGATAACCCCACACTGTCACCTTGAGCACTAGATGGTTCAAACAAACACCACAATTTCATAAAGACATCCAACTCCAAATATAACTCATAACAAGTATTTGTAATCTCTAGCCTAAGTGCCACCATGGTGTGCACGCTGTTACTTTCACACACATGGGGAGAGCAGAGATCTAATAAAGCACTTGAGCAGCAAGGTAGATCTATAGATTATAAGCTCATGATCACGATATGATCATGCATAGAGAGAGAGATGAACACATAGCTACCGGTAGAACCCTTAGCCTCGAGAGAGAACTACTCGCTCCTCATCATGGGAATCAGCAATGGTGATGGAGATGGTGATGGAGATCGATGGAGATGGCTCCGGGGGCACTTCCCCGTCTCGGCAGGGTGCCGGAACAGAGACTTTCTGTCCCCCGAATCTCCCCTTCGGTGGCGGCGGTGCTGCGGAACTTTTCGTGGATTTCTGATTGACACTTTAGGGTTTTGGTATCGGGAGGATCTTATAGGCGAAAGAGGCAAGGTCGGTGGCCGGCCAGGGGGCCCACACCATGCCCTGGCGTGGCCTGGGCTGGCCCATGCCAAGGGGGTGTGGCCACCCTATGGCCCCTCTCTGACTCTCCTTCTGGCTCCGTGAGTCTTCCGGGAAAATAGTAACTTTGGTTTTTGTCCCATCCAATTCCGAGAATATTCATTTTCTAACTTCCTGGAACCAAAAACAGTAGAAAACAGGCAACTGGCATTGTGGCATCTTGTTAATAGGTTAGTCCAAGAAATCATAAGAGAAGTACTCCAAAGTTGGAACAAAACACAAGAAAGTGGATAAAACCAAGCATGGAACATCAAAAATTATAGATACATTTGCAATGTATCACATGTCTTCAATGCCAAAACTACGGCTGCTATTTCAAGATCATGGGTCGGATAGTTCTGCTCATGCTGCTTCAGTTGTCGAGACAGATACGCGATGACTTTGCCTTCTTGCATCAACACACATCCTAGACCAATCTTGGATGCATCACAATATACATCAAATGGCTTCTTGATGTCTGGCACGGCCAATATTGGGGCTGATATCAATCTCTTCTTCAGCTCCTGGAAACTGGCTTCACATTTGTCAGTCCATTCAAACTTCTTGTCCTTCTTCAACAATTGGGTCATGGGTCGGGCTATGCTCGAGAATCCTTCTAGGAACTTGCGGTAGTATCCCGCTAATCCGAGAAATGCATGGACTTGGGTTTGAGTGGTTGGAGCTTCCCATTCTTCGACATCTTTGATCTTGGCAGGATCAACAGAGACTCCTCTGGCAGACACAATATGTCCTAGGAATCCTACTTCTTTTAGCCAAAACTCACACTTGCTGAACTTGGCATATAACTGATGCTCTCTTAGGGTTTCTAGGATGATTCTCAGATGTTGCTCATGCTCTTCTTCTGACTTGGAGTAGACAAGGATGTCGTCGATAAACACAACTACAAACTTATCTAGGAAATTCATAAAGATCTTATTCATGAGATTCATGAAATAAGAAGGGGCATTGGATAATCCAAAAGACATAACCATATACTCGTATAAACCATAGCGAGTAGTAAAGGCGGTCTTCGGAATATCCGTTCACGAATCTTAAGTTGGTGATAACCATTCCTAAGATCAATCTTTGAGAATACCTGGGCTCCAGTCAGTTGATCAAATCGATCCTCTATCTTTGGCAAGGGGTACTTGTTTTTGATGGTGACGTCATTCAACTTTCTGTAATCTGTGCACAAACGATTGCCTCCATCTTTCTTGTCGACGAATAACACTGGTGATCTCCATGGCGATGCGCTTGGTTGAATCAAGCCTTTCTCTAACATGGCATCCAACTGCTTCTTCAGTTCCACTAACTCTGATGGGTTCATGCTATAGGGTCTCTGGGCTATGGGTCCAGTTCCGTGGATTAGTTCGATAATGAACTCAATATCCCTACCCGGGGGCATACCTGGCAATTCATCCGGGAATACGTCAGGGTATTCACAGACTACTCTAACTTGGTCAATGGTGGGTAGGGCTAGGCTCTTGTTGCACTTGAATTGACGGGGTAAGGTTTCAGAGATATGCTTAACTGTTACTCCAGAGCTACTAGTCATGGTGATAGCTTTCTTAGCACAGTCTATCAGTCCTTTATGCTTTGACATCCAGTCCATACCTAGTACTACTTCCAATCCTTTGGTTCCAAGTACAATTAGGTTGGCATAAAAATCTATCCCATATATTCTGATAGGCACCGCTTTGCAAATTTTTCTAGCTTTTGTAGTTGAACCGGGGATTTGAACTATCATGACATGCTTCAGGTTGGTTGGGTGAATCTTACTAGTGCATGCAAATTCTTCGATGACAAATGAATGCGATGCTCCCGAATCAAACAATACTCTTGCTAAAACTGAGTTGACAGAAAACATACCCAGCACTACGTATGGCGCTTCCTGGGCTTCTTCTGCGTTCATGTGGAAGAGATGACCGTTGCGGTTGTGAGGGTTCCCTGGGGCAAATCTTCTCCCTGGTTGAACACGATGCTACTGCTGAGCTAGGGTATTCACATTTGCATTAGCTGCAGTCTTCTTGGGACACTCATTGGAATAGTGACCCTTCACTCCACACTTGAAACAAGTGATTTGGGACTTGTCCTTGGCTGCGACAGGCACATAATTGCTGCCAGTTCTGGGTGCAGTGTTGTTGTTGTTGTTGTTGTTGCTCTTAGGAGGTGCACGGTTGAAATTGTTGGCATTGCCGGAGTGGTTGTTGTTTCCTCCAGACTTCACATTGCCTCCACTACGGTTGGGGTAGCTTGGGCGAGACATTGGGGGTCGATTGTTCCTTGGTGCATATCCCGGTGAAGGGTTGAGACGGTACTTCTGGTGACTGCTGGATCCTGATTGCTGCATCATACGACGCTTGCGGTTGTCGTTTGCCTGGTTAATCTTCCCTTCCATCTGAATGGCAGAGTCGACTAGCTCTTCGAGATCCTGGAAACGGATGTTGACGAGGACAACCTGCATTTCATCATGCAGTCCGTTCAAGAATCTCTCCTTCTTGTTTGCCTCCGTGTTGATCTCGTCAGGTGCATATCTGGCAAGTGACAGGAATCTGTCACGATACTCCACCACAGTCATTCTTCCTTGCTTTAATTCTCGGAACTCATCCCTCATTCGGGTGACTAGACCCTGCGGCACGTGGGTGCGGCTGAACTTGACTTTGAATGCTTCCCATGTCATAACTTGACCATGGTTCATCAGGCGGATACTGTTCCACCATGCTCTTGCATCTCCCGCCAGATAGTGGGTGGTGAAGAGAACTTTCTCATTGTCATCAACTCTGGCTACCTCCAAGTTATTCTCCATCATCTGCAACCAGTCATCAGCATCTAGTGGGTTCTCTGAAGTGCTAAAGATTGGGGGATTTGTGTTCTGGAAGTTCTTCAGCTTGGATCCTTGATGATCCTGATTTCCATGACCTTGGTTGTTGAGAGCCATCTGGGCGATCTGCTGCAGTGTTGCTAAGTTGGCTTGGCGCTCTGCCCTGCTTGCTTCACGGTCTGCGATGAGATTCTGCAAGATCTGCAGCATTTGATCTTGCGACGAGCTGCTCTCTGCTTGGTTGCCACGAGTCATCTGAAGATTGAGATAGAGGTAGGGGTAAGAGGGAAATTCTAAGGTTCATGGTTTTGGTTTCAACTCAAAAACTTTGAGTTAGACTCAGGTTTTTGCAACTAACTTCATTTCATTCATGCAAACAAGCACACGATACAACACACACCACAACAATCAAAAGAAAAACAGATGGTTTGAAGAACCATTCTGTAAGCTACGATACAGTGGGACCGATACATCTCATGCTACGATAGTTCTCTAGTGCATATACTCATCGTCGATGAAGTCGGAGTCCTCATCATCAGTGTACAAATCCACAACATCCTCCTCCAGAAAGTCATCATCGTTGCTGAGGTAAGAATCCATGTCTCCCTGGATGTCTTCACCCTCATCTCCTTCTTCCTTGGCGGCAAGCTGAGCTTCTTGCTCCTTGACAGTCTTCTCGAGGTCAGCCACCTTCTTGCGAAGACGGGCGATGGTGCGATCCTTCTTTGCACGATGGCGGCAAAGAGACTGGCGATCCTGGACGAGCAGTGCGAAATTCTGGGCCTTCTAGTCGGCAATGGCACGGTTCTGGTTGGCTAACTCCCTGGCATTATCCAGCTCCTGCTGTCTGTTGTGTAGCAAGAAGTCAAGATTCTCCACTTGACGCCTCAACTCTGGGTGACTTGGCATCTCCATTGACATTCCCATGAAGTCACGTCTTGCATAGTGAGCAAAACGGGTTCCCTGGATTTGGTTGACACTAAGGGCACATAGACGTGCGAGAGCTTCATGCATTGCCCTGGCTAATCCATCTAGCCAGTTGTTCTCTCTCACGGAGAACTGAATTCTCCCAGAAGTTGGTGCTTCGATGCTTCCTCTAAGATCAGCGTGTGACTAGCCACTGCAGGTCTCCTCCTGGGGGTCCTGGAAGTTGAGCTCCTAGAAACTCCAGATGTGGGCGTCCCAGTAACTCCAATAGTGAATCCAGATCCCTCTCGAAGATTAGTTGACCTCCGTTTCCCAACTGGTAAAACTTGCTGAACTGAGTCTCCATCTACAAGAATTTAGGATGAGGAAATTAGTGAAGTGATCGAGTGTGTCAAATTTTAAGTAATGTAAGAATTTTTAGGAACATAAATTTTTGAGAAAAATGAATACCCAAGGGTAAGAGAGGAAATGGTTTTTCATAAATACTCACTTTGGTTTTGAAACTAAGTTTTTGTTCGGACGTCCATTCTAACTAGGGTCTCCTATGGTCAGGATGGCTCTGATACCAACTTGTCAACACCCGGATTTTTAATCACAGATGCCTGTTATGCCATACCTCGCAATCCCAGGATTACCATTTTTGCGAGACATAACGGATTGGATATCACAGTACATCATCCATTACAAACCATACATAAGGTCTTACACAAATAAAAATCTCATGATCCAGTCTTAATACAACAAGCAGCGGAAATAAAAGATAAGCGTAGCGGTGGGGTCCATCTTCAGGGGCACAGGCAATGCTGACGAAGGTAGATAGTCCTAGTTATCATAGCCGTCCTGCTGGCCATCATCTTGATAGTCTCCTTCATAGTCTGGCCATGAGAATAGCCAGGGACAAAAGCCATGAGTACTCTTTAAGTACTCGCAAACTACCACTAACAAGTAGTATAATTCTAAGTTAAAGTGCTAAGTCTAAGTTTAACTATAATGTTAAGTTTGAAACCTAAACTGAGTTCTGAAGCAAAGAAAGATAAAATAAAGTTCTAGAATCACTTAAGTTGGGAAGCTATTGTCATAAAACACAACCCTGTTGTGGTCAAGTCAAGATTCATCATTCATTTCATAAGTTGTTTTGAAAACATCTGACAACGAAACAGTATGGCCATTCCAACTATCCATAACCGTGAACGCGGCTATTCGAATAGTTTGACACTCTGCAGAGGTGCTACACTTTCACCACAAGATTCGATACATTTGTCAAGGATAACCCTGAATCATCATACTTAGTATGCAGATAATCAAACATAACCTTTCCTTTACACACCCTAGTATAAGCACCTCTCCTATGAGCATGGCCTCCCAACCATGACCATCAGTCATCTTGGGCACTGCATAGGTGTACAACATTGAGAGGTAGCCTCATCTCAAACCTCTCTCGCGAGGGAACTAATACTAATGCATATAAACTTCCGGCTAAGCCTTACCCAATTCAGGTAATGTGGTTGTACGGTAAAATTTGGAATGGTATCGCATCCGAATCCAACCAACAGTTTTATAAAAGGGTCAAGGCTCATGCCTCAATATTTTCATCATCATAAAGCATTTGTGTTTCTCAACACATGTCAAAACATCTCAATAGAATGACTCATCATCCCAAGGTTTTCATAATTCATTTTCACCAAGTGTTTCCATCTAAAGTGACTCAAGTTTTTATCTACTCTAAACTACTAAGTTAAGAGTGTTCACTAAGGTGGAAATGATGGGTTCAATCTCATGTCATAGAATGACATCTAAAGGGTTCTAAATAGGTCAAGTTTTATACTCTTTATGCTACCTTCAAAATAAGTAAAGAACTTTGGGTAAAGGAAGTAAAGCTTAAAAATAATACTTGGGGTACTAATAGTCAAAGTGGTATAATCAAAGCATGCCTAAAGCATATTTGCTAAACCATCTAGTTTAATCCTAGCTTGCTAAGCATTAACTTGCAAGTGTTAGCTTGCCAATAGTAGCTTGCCTTGGTTGGTGCAGTGGTTCAAGTTTTCTTCTTCTTCTTGGTAGAACTCCTCCTCCTCGTAGACTTGGTCGGTACTATCTTCTATAAATACATACGGAGTACACAATCACCAACCAATACTTAACTAGTCTAATTAGCACTCTAAGGCACATTTTTGATGATCTATTATCATCACAAGCATCACAAGTTTTATTCAATAGTTTCCTCCTTTTTATTTTAGAAAAGTAATTTCTACTCATTGAAAAATAACTAAGATTTAATATTCACCACTTAAAATATGGGATCATGTGGACGCATGTCATCACCACATATTCTAACATGTGGGAATGTAATTTAAGGGTTGGATCAATATTTAGTTTGGTTTAAGTTCATTATTTAATGATTTAAAGTGACTAGAAATGCCTATATAGCATTATTTTGGTACTAGTCCAAAGTCACTGCATGTAAACCTTAATATTATTACATATTCAGATAGGTATGATGAAATGTGATTTTTCAGAGTTGGAATCAACTCAAAATCTATCTTGGTTGATTTTATAAAAATGTTACAAGGTGCAAGTGCTTCTGTTTTGTTCTTTTTACTAGGAGAGATCTCTAAATCTAAATGAATTAAATCCAACGGGCTTGGATAGATCTTTTTAGTAGCTTTCCAAAAAATTGGAATTACTTCATTTGGATTTGTAAATCTCTCTGAATTGATTTTCAAACTAGGGGACAGAACTAAGTTTAATCTAAAAAGAAAAATCCTAATTCAAACTAACTGGGTCACGCGGGAAACGCTAACGGGTCGGCCCAGTTTCACTCCGCAGCGCAGGGCTCAACTGACAGGGGGGTCCACCAGTCAGCGGCTCATAACGCGCGAAGCGGTACGGGGCGATCTGGGGCATTGGATTAGAGTGGGGATCAACGGCTGGGATCATCGTCGATGACAGACCTGTCGCCGGCGAGCTCTAACCCTAGCGGCTCGGTGGGGGTGCATAGGGGGTGTACCAGGGCTCCAGCAACGATGGCGATGTAGGCAAACGGACTGGTGGTCGACAGCGAGCTCAGGGATGGTCGAGGCAGCTCCGGGGTGGTCGCAATCAGCGACGCCCTTCTCCTCCAGAGGCGGCCTGCTCCGGTACAATTCCAGCGAGCTGTTGTTCCCCTTGCTCCGGCTAGAGGGGTGGAATGATCAGTGAGGTGAGGGGAGTGGAGTGGTGTGCTGCAAAAGGCTGGGGGTTCCCTCCTTTTATAGGCTCGATGGCAACACCGAGAGGGATGGGCAGGCGACAGTGGCGACATGGCTATGGGCTGCTAGCGGCATGGCTGAGGGTGGCGATCTACGCGTGATCTCCTGGCGATGCTCTAGGACTTTAATGCGGGCTTAGGGATGGTGGTAAGCGGTCGGGCGGAGCTGGCGCTCTAAGCGGCAGAGGCGGCGGTGTCCACGACGAGCGGTGGCTGTGAGGCATTGGGCGGCGAACGGGCATGTCCGGCATGTTCTCTGGATCGTGGCGGAGCGGTGAACGCGGGATGCGGTCGAGCGGTGGCTTGTGCACGCGTGCCGGGTGCGGCGCTCTGGCGCGTGCTCGGCATGGCACGGTGGCACTGGGCGTGGGGTTTTCTCGGTGGTCCACGACTGGTCCTGGCTCGGGGAGGGGATAGTGGGCGGCGGTGAGGTGATGGCTAGCTTCTAGACATGGCGAGAGAGGGGGACGGTCTGCTACGGTGGTGACCAAGTTGGCCGTCGAGTTGGTGCTCGGGGTGGCTCGGCACTGTTGCTAGGGACAAGGGGTGAGGTGCTAATGGTCTGGTTTGATCACGAGGGGACAAAGGGATTAAGTGGAGATCAAATGGGGGCAAAACCCTGTACAAAACAGTGAGCTATGTTTAGACTTTGATTCTTGCCTACCAAGTGTTTGATAAAATGGCCGCATGAACTTTACTTTTGAATTTTGAAAATATTTTTGGTGGGTGTGCTAGTATTAAGCTTAAGACTCTGTGGTTGCTTTGGTTTTGAAAATTGAGCTGGTTTGAGTGGTTTTTGAAATAGTGGGATCTTCCCATATGAAATAGATTCAATTTTAAACTCTCATTTAAAATTAGTATTTGAATGTTTTTAGGAGATCACAAGGTGGGCCTTGGTACCTCATTATGTGTACTAGCAAGGGGTGTGAAGATCCACTTTTGTTACTGTTAGGTTTTGAGTACTAGGAATAGCCAAAGTAGGAATGGTAGTTAATGTGGCCAAAATGACCATTCACTTCAATTATTCATTTTGAGTTGTTTTTCTTTGGGAAAAGTTTGGGAATGATTTAGATGATGTTTATTTCACCTAAGAATAATTTTACAAGCAAGGGATCACAAAACCATGGTAACTCAAATCAATTCCTAAATTAAATGCACATACACATGAATGCTTTCATACTTTGAATTGGAAAAGTTTTTGTTGACCCTAAATTTGATGATTTGGTTCTTGATAAGCTTGGATTAAAGTTTTGGGATGTTACAGTAAGTTTCACGCATTTTCAATCCTTATGGGATTAATATGTTGAGAAAAGTCCTCACATTCAACATGGCGAAGTAATATCGTTCATGAATTTCCTAAGGAATCAAGACCCAACTTTTCAAGTCTGAAAAAAGATTTCTATGGTTATCCTAAAATTAAACATTTAATTTGTTCTCTAAGTGGTTTACACAGTTGATGTATCTTTCTTTTCCTTTTCATATGTAACTACTATTTTTCTCTTTATACAGAGTAATCAGTCTCACCGTTTTTCCTTAAAAATCGAACATGAAAGAAAAGAAAAAAAAGGAAGAAAGCAGTAAAACTTGCTGCAATGAAAGTGACGAGGGTTTAACTCGTCAATGCCCATTGTTATGGACTTGGATTTTGGAGAAGGAGGGAGCGCTGGAGACATCTATCGGCTAGCAAACAATCACACAGGGGACAAAGGATTTACCCAGGTTCAGGCCTCATAGAGGTCCCTACTCCTGCTTGTATGCTCGTGGAATTATCGAAGGAGTCGAAAGTTACAATGGTGCGCAGATGCAATCTAGCAAGGGTTGTGAAAACTAGGGTTGCGTGTGTGCTCCTCGCCGCCCCCTCCTAGCCCTTATATAGATAGGCTAGGTCTCGGGTAGCAGGTCGAGTCGGTTACAAGTTAGGGTTTTTCCCCTTCAAACTTTCTATCTTTAGCTTCTTCTTGTCCTTCAAGCAATCGAGAGTCCGCAGGTTACTCGAGTCCTTTCATCTGGGCCTTGGCGACACTGTAGGCCTGTACGTATTTGGACTGTATATGCCAAGCTCGAGTACCTGTAGGATATACCCATGTCAGTAGCCCCCGAGTGTCCAGTGGAATCGCAGATTCGACTAGGGACTTTTGAAGCCTTCGAATGCCTAAATGAGTACATTTTGATTGCTTTTATTCGTGTCATAGGGATTGTTGATATACGTGCCTGATATAACCGCAGTATCGGTATCAGTTAACCACCTTAGGGTGAAACAACGCTATCTACTCAAATTCGAGTCCCCGGACTCGAATCCGGAAAAGTGCTGGTGTAATCCGACTCAGGCCGCGGAGGTCTTACAGGAGTCGAATTCTAGTTATATGGGTGTGAGCACTTGACGCGTCCGTCAAGGCATGTTCATCATGCCTGTAGGCACGGATATGTTTCTGGTAGTGCGCAGTTAAATGCGTTGCCAGGCCTTATTCAGGTCTTACCTTCACGCCGTAGGCACGGCATCCGAATATTATCATCGCGGAGACGATTCAGGTGAACCAGAAGACGTAGTCTCTTTGTAGGGGGGAAATTATGAGGCGGTGTCGCCATGAGTTTCGAGTGTGGATGTTATCAACACACAGTTTTTTGTACAAATAATCATAGGGTGCGCGACCAGCGCTCCCTATGGGAGTAGCCCCCGAGTGCCTGGTTGAGTAGAAGACTCAGGCAGGGACTAAAGAACTTTTGCGACTGCTGTCGTCTTTTGCTTGTTTGTTTCAGTCGATGACTCAGGCAGGTACTAAAACACTTTTGCGACTGCCGTCGTCTTTTTCCTGCTCGTTTCAGTCGATGACTCAGGCAGGTACTAAAACACTTTTGTGACTGTTGTCGTCTTTCGCCTGCTTGTTTCAGTCGAATTTGTTTCCGGCGCTCCCTATGGGACTAACCCATGTCCATAATTGAACTGTGTTTCGAGTGGTTGGGTTTGCTTTTCTGATTGTCCATGTTCCTGCAACAAGAAAAAGAAAAGTCGTAGGGTGCGCGGCCAGCGCTCCCTATGGGAGTAGCCCCCGAGTGCTTGGTGGAGTCGAAGACTCCAGCAAGGACTAAAAATAGTCGAAGTTTTCCACTGCGTAGCCTTAGTGACGTCAGTGCTGACGCTTGTATGACCTTGGTTGCCCGCGTGAGCGAGTTTGATGGGACGTGACGAGCGGTGGGTCTCACTTTCTGACTTTGATTTGACTGGGCGTGCATAATCTTATTTTTAACTGTGCCTCCTCGATTTCCGCGCGTACTGGTAGAAGTGGGGGGACGGTTCGCGCTTCCTCTTCTCCACGTGTCCAACGCGATGCGTGCCACGCGTCCAATAGGGTTTTTGTCAGTCGTTGGATTGCATCTCCCAGGGGTTAAGTAGCGGTGCTGCGGCGGTAATTTCCCATCTGCTCTCTTTCTTCCTTGTTGCCATCGCCATTGCTGCTGCTTTTCTGCTTTCCCCTGCGCCCATCTTCTCCACGACGCTGGACCAGCTCCGTTCGTTCCCGAGCTACTTCCTTCGCTCACATCGCCGCCGCGCAATGGGGAAGAAGAAGGGAGGCGCTGCCGCTGATTCCGCGGCCACCATCGCTGCAGCGAAGAAGAAAGGTGGCTCCGCTGCTACGGGCACCAGCACCGCCGCCGGCAGGAAGAAGAAGGTCGCGGGCACCCGTGTGACCAATGGCGCATGGCACCCCTCTATCATCAAGGCGTCAGATCTCCGTCTTCTTTGCCAAGATGGAGTTATCTCTGCGACAGTCGCCGATGCGCGCGTCCCCAGCGGTGAGACCATTCCTGCTCCTCCCGCTGGTTTTCGAGTGATGTTTCTTGCATTCATCATTCGCGGTCTTTCCTTGCCTCTTCACCCCTTTCTTAGGGGTCTTCTTTGTTTCTATGGGCTCCAGCTCCATCAGTTGTCCCCAAATTCGCTCCTCCACATCACTTGTTTCATCACTCTCTGCGAGTGCTGGCTCGGAATCGAGCCGGATTTTGGTCTTTTCAAACGCTTATTTAAGCTAAAGCGCCAGTCCGCATCTGGCTCTTTAGTTTATGACGTAGGTGGTTGTGGAATTCATGTCGACCCGTCCGCCACCTACTTCGACATCAAGCTCGCCAAGTCCGTCCAGGGATGGAGGGACAAATGGTTCTATGTTCACGACCAGAAGGACAAGGACGAGCACTTTGGACTCGCGCCTTTTGATCCCACGACTCCCTACAAGAAGATGCGTTCTTGGAAGAACGTGATCATGCCCTCTGAACTCACGGAGACAGACGTGCTATATCAACGCGTCTGCGACCTCGAGAGCCACATAGGCGCGGAAGAGGGAGGCTGCGCCCTTGTCAGGACTTGGCTGTGTCGTCGCGTCCAGCCTCTCCAGGCCAGAGTCCATCCCATGTTTCAATGGGGTGGCGCTGATGATGCCACTCGCGTGTCTGCCGATGGCATGTCCGCGAGTGAGGTAGATAAGAGGGTGCGACTGGTCATGAAGTACACCTTCAAGGATGTGCATCCAAATGAGCCAGTCGTTCCTCCCTTTGATGCTTCGAATCCTCCTCCCGAGGTATAGTTGTGCTACATAGTAGCTTATTTTCTCGATTGCGTTTTCTGTTGCTTACCTGTTATGTTTGCTTATCTTTACTGTTTGTATGTAGGAGTGGGCAGTGTCGCCTTGTATGCCTCCCCTCCCTGGGGGGATTATTCCTCGTGAAGCTTTGGAAGAGGACGATTCTGAGTCGACTGTCCCTTCTGATGTGGAAGAGGAAGCCCCCGAGTCCGAGAGCCCGGATACTCGCAAGCGTTCGCGTAGCGGGGATTCCGACACGTCGACCCCTTCAACTCTAGGAGGCGCGGCTGTTGGCGCGGAGTCGCCAATTCCAGCTGTTCCTGTGAGGGCTGTGGCACCGTCTTCTCGCAAGAAGATGCGATTGCCCAAGGAGTCTTCATCGGAGTCGGCGGAGGCCACGTTTGATCTTGAAAAATTTGACTGGTAAATTTTCTAGTGCATTCATTCTTCTCTGTTTTCGTCTTGTTGGCTTTGCCCTGGAGTTTGCCCTTTCTGAGTGTGGATTTTGTCTTGCAGTCAAGAGGCGTCGTCATCTTCTGGCGACGTCGAGTTTTTGAAAGAATCAGGAGTCGCGACCTCAAGGGCCAAGGTAGAGGTC
Source organism: Avena sativa (assembly GCA_916181665.1). Lineage (NCBI taxonomy): Eukaryota > Viridiplantae > Streptophyta > Magnoliopsida > Poales > Poaceae > Avena > Avena sativa. The sequence continues at coordinate 37,532,592 of OV702290.1, forward strand.
GAGCGCGCTCCTTCTCCGGCGGCGGCCCACTCCGGGCACAATTCTTCGAGCTCTCCTTATGTAGGGGAGCATCGAGTAGTTGCTTGGATGACAGTTCAGCAAACTTCTTCGGAGTCGCTGGAGGATCATGTACGTATAGCTTTCCTTCTTTTTTAATGTGGTAGTCAACGCCTTCTGCTGCCCTCTGTTGACTCCTTGTTTTGTGCGACAGCTCCTTGTAAAGGAAGCCGCGCAGGTGGCGGAGCAGGTGATGGCGATGGGTCACCAGCATGCGATGCTGGAGACGCGCCACCGCGTGGTCGAGAGTGAGTGTTCTATACTTATTCTTTTCGTCTTCTCTCTGTTTTGGTATAATCGACTGACATCCAATTATTGACTGCCATGTAGCTGAGCATAACGCTTTACTACGCGACGTCGCCACATTGGAGAAGACACTAGCCGCGGCTGTGAAGGGGCGCGACGAGGCAATCGCGGCTCGTGATAATGCCCAGAAGCGCGAAGAGGATCTGCGCGCCTCCTTTGCGGCCAGGGAGAAGTTGTTCGAAGAGCAACTGTTCTCAGTCGCCAAGGCCCTCTCAGGTACCTTTACTGGTAGATATTTTATTGATGTTCTTCTCTGCATCTGGAGTGCCGATGGCACTAGAAGTTTGATCCATGTGTGTATTTTGGTGTAGATGCTAGCGACTTGATTTTTGATCCGCAAGCCCTTTGTCGCGATGACGCTCTGGCGGGCACGGTTTCTGCGGTCGAGTATCGTAGCGCCGCTGTCCAAAATACGTTGTCCAAGGCCAAGGGTACCCTGAGTCGCCTCCGGGAGGAGTTGATGCCGAAGGCGGAGCTGATCGACAATGTGGAAGAGCTGGTGGAGTCGCTCGCTGGGGGTGTGCCTGCCACGTACAAGAACTCCCTCCCCGCAGCTAACGCGACCATGTCACTTGCCATGGTGCAAGCCCACGGAGTCAAAGTAGATCCTTCTGCGGTGTCGAAGACGATGCCTGTTGGCGCGGATGGTCAGCAGGTAGTATTCGCTCCCTTTGCGACTGCCTTTGCCAAATATGGCCATTCTTTGATAAATATTGTCGCCAAGTATTCGGAGGAGCTCAATCGTGTAAAGAAGTCGGTGAAAGCTTCGGCCTCAGGGGCCGGCGGAAAGTCAGTGGCATCTGATACTGCCACGGACTTGATGAAGCCCCCGAGGTCATCGAAGTCGAAGAAGCCAGCTGCTTCGTAGTTAGTTTCTTCTAATAGTTGATGAATTTGCCCTTTTGATTGAAGAACATGCCTGTTGGCGAGTGTGTTTGTAGATACTTTATGCTGATCCTGAATGCATCTGTTACTTTTGACTTTTGAGTTGGTCGCCTTATTTGCCTCTGGCTTGATTTTTGGTAGGGTACATCAAGTGGTCCTGTGGGGGGAACCCCGGACTCGCCATCTCTTGAGGATACAATGGCACCACCACGCTCCAGGGTAGAGGAGTTGTTCTTGCTTTCGTGACTTCGTGATCGCGTTAAGCAACTGGAGCGTGAGTTGCCCATGATCCGCGGTAGTGCGGACGTGTGGAAGTCAAAAGCTGAAAAAGCCGCCGCCCGCGAGCAGTATCTGCTTGGCGAGGTGACGCAGCTGGGCGACCAGTTTAAGTGTTAGTTTGCTCATCCTCGTCTTTTCCTTTGTAGTAATTGCAATGGTACGTTGTACTCATGCTGTTGATGCTGCTCCGTGTAGTTGTTAGCGCACGCCATCCGCAGGAGGAGAGGGATAGGATTGCCATCCGCCTTCATGATCTCACTCAGGAGCAACTTCAGGAGAGTGGGTACTTCTGGGTAGATCATGATCATGCAACTGCGTTGGCGACCCTGCAGGATCACGCCTCGCGAGTGCTACTCTTTCTGAAGAAGTCGTAGTCGTGTTTGAAGAACATCTATCGGGCGATGTTCCCGCTGGATGATACTCCATCAAGCCTGCTGGCTCTCCTGACCAAATTTCAAGATATGTCCGTGGTTCGCGAGTGCGTGAGGCAGCAGTTGGTGGCTGGTGCCAAGGCTGCCCTCTCCATGGTGCGTCTGCACAGGCCTGACGTAGATGTCGCCGCCATTGCCTCTGGGCCACCGGTGCCACTAGCAGGATCTTCCTGGAACATGGTGCCGCACTATCAGGCGGTGGACCGTCCAGCCGAGGAGGTCGTCGACTTTTTCGAGGAACAGACTAATGCTCTTCTGTTGCAAGGGTAGCCAAATATGTATCCTGCACATAAGTGTACTAGTGTTGTAAAGCTCATATATTTGTAGATAATTTACTGTTGAATGTGCACAAATGGCTTTATAAGCGTGGGGTGCGTTGCACTTATGCGAGTCCTTTTCGTTAGCCTGGCCATCTTTGTATCTCGTTCCCTTGTCAACCTGTCAGGTGCGTTGCAGCTGGGTTGAGTTTGTGTTAAGGGGTTCGATTGATGTGCCAGCTACTCAGGATGTCGTGTTTTTGTTCGAAGAACATATGTGTATAGGGTGGCGTAGCCCCCGAGTATGAAAATTGACAAAGTAAAGGAGGGCAAAGAGTTTCGGGGCACTTAGCTTTTATTTATTCGAAGAATAGTACGAAGTACAATGCGCGGCTAAGTAGCCTTGGCTGAATAGCCTTATTTGCGATGCAAAAAGTAAAGAAAAAACGACTAAGGGTAGAAGTGTCGCAGTTGTGCGACGTTCTAAGGGTTGGAGTGTGCGACTCCTATCTCTAAATCTTGATGGCGATAGGTGCCACCTGGGATTACTTCTGTAATCACGTACGGTCCTTCCCAGGGGGATTCGAGCTTGAGATGCCCCTGCTGCTTCAGTCGCAGGACCAGGTCACCTTCAACGAAGGATCTGGGGCGAAGCCTTCTACTGTTGTAGTTGCGCAGGTTTTGCTGGTAGATCATGGATCTTGCTGCGGCGATTTCTCTTGCCTCGTCGAGGAGATCGACGGAGTCTTCGAGTGCAAGAGATGACTCTTTTTTGCTGTAAGCGACTACACGCGGTGCCTTGTATCGCACTTCGGCGGGTAGTACTGCTTCTGCTCCGTGCACCATAAAGAATGGTGTGTAGCCCGTGGCGCTGTTTGGAGTTGTTCGTAGACTCCAGAGTACGGATTGGAGCTCATCTGGCCAGCAACCCACGGCTTGCTCGAGTGGTCGAAGGAGTCGCTTCTTGATGCCGCTGCAGACGAGCCCGTTTGCTTTTTCCACCTGACCGTTGGTCTGTGGATGCGCGACTGAGGCGTAACTGATGTTGATCCCCAGGTTTCCGCAGAATTCTTGGAACTCCTTGGATGTGAAGTTCATCCCATTGTCAGCGATAGACAATGGATTCAAAGAACTTGACCGTGTTGTGCCCTGATTGCTTGGTCACTGGCATGGCCTCGATCCATTTGGTGAACTTGTCGACTGCGACCAAGAGGTAGACGTAGCCTCCTTGCGAGGACCTTGGGAGCTTGCCCACCATGTCAAGCCCCCATTGTGCGAAGGGCCAGGCCAATGGAATGGGCCGTAGTTCTGCGCCTGGTGCGTGTGGCTTGTCCGCGAATCGCTGACAAGCGTTGCACTTTTGGACTATATCCTTGGCGTCGTGCATGGCCGTGGGCCAGTAAAATCCAGCTCATAGAGCTTTGGCAACGAGGGTGCGACTGCCGGCGTGGTTCCCGCAGGTCCCTTCATGGATGTCGAGGAGGACTGCTCTTCCATCGGCTAGGGAGATGCATTGTTGTAATACGCCTGTGATGCTGCGTTTATACAGTTCGCCGTTGATAACGGCGAATGCCTTGGAGCGTCGCGCGATGTGTCGTGCATCTGTCGGGTCGTCCGGTAGGCGCTTGCTGAGGAGGTACGTAATGTACGGCTGCGTCCAGGATTGTTCGATCATCATGACGCTCATTGGTCCCTCGAGTCCTGTGTCGAGCTCCAAATCATCGAGTGTCATTGGCTCATTGGGTGGTGTAGCCCCCGAGTCCGTTGCTGCGCTTGTTTTCTTCTCTGCGGCCTTTGGCTTGATGGAGCGTTCACATATGCGCTCGAGAAATACCCCAGGTGGTATGGGTGGGCATATGGAGCCTATGTTGGCAAGTGCGTCCGCCTCCTCATTGCTTTCGCGACTTATGTGTCGCAATTCGCAACCATCGAAGTCTCCTTCAAGGGTGTCGTAGAGGTCGCGGTATGCGATCATATTGTCGTTCAGTGTGTCGCACTCGTGCATTGTTTGGTTGACGACCAGCTTGGAGTCGCCATATATGATTAGCCTCTTTGCGCCGCAGGCTTTTGCCATCCTCATCCCGTGCAACAGGGCCTCGTATTCAGCCTCGTTGTTTAAGGCTGTGAACTGCATTCGCAGTATGTATTTCAGCTTGTCCCCTTGGGGTGATGTCAGTATGACACCTGCTCCTGCTCCATCTTTCCTCTTGAACCCATCGAAGTGCATTGTCCAGAGGTAGGACATATCTGGCTTGTCCAGGAGTTGGTTTTCCATCCAATGCACGAGGAAGTCAGGGAGAACTTGTGACTTCATTGCGTCGCGCTTTTCGTATGTGATGTCTCGTGGAGACAGTTCGATTCCCCAAAGCGCGACTCGTCCTGTGGCGTCAGGGTTATTGAGGATATGTCCCAATGGGGCGTCGTTGACTACCACGATTGGGTGTTCCTGGAAGTAATGGCGTAGTCGTCGGGCGGTCATGAAGACGCTGTACGCCAGCGCCTGGTAGTGCGGGTACCGCTGTTTTGTTGGCGTGAGGACCTCGCTGAGGTAGTATACCGGGCGTTGTACTCCATGGACCTTGTTTTCCTCTGCCCGTTCGACGACGAGCACTGTACTAACCACTTGGTTGGTAGCAGAGATGTACAGCAGTAGTGGTTCCCTTTCCCGTGGAGTCACCAGTACTGGCGATGTGGATAACAGGCGCTTGAGATCTTCGAATGCTTCTTGCGCTTCATTGGTCCACTCAAATTTATCAGCTTTGCGGAGGAGTTGATAGAAGGGCAGTGCCTTTTCTCCCATTCGACTGATAAATCGACTGAGGGCCGCGATTCGTCCGGCTAGTTGCTGGATGCCTCTTATGTTCTTAGGCTTCTCCATGGCCAGTATGGCCTTTATCTTTTTCGGGTTTGCCTCAATCCCTCTCGCGGAGATGAGATATCCGAGCTGCTGCCCAGATGGTACGCCGAAGGCGCATTTGTCCGAATTGAGCTTGATCCGGTAACGGTCGAGATTGGCGAATGTTTCGCCGCAAGCCATCGATTAGAGAGGCTTCCTTTTTGGTTTTGATGACTATGTCGTCGACATAGACTTGGATGTTGTGACCCAGCTGCTCCTTGAGGCAAGCCTGCATGCACCGTTGGTAGGTAGCTCCCGCGATTTTTAGCCCGAAGGGCATTGTGTTGTAGCAGAACACACCGAAGGGCGTTGTAAACACGGTCTTCTCCTGGTCTTCCTACTTCATTCAAATTTGGTTGTAGCCTGAGTAGGCATCGAGGAAGCAGAGCCGCTTGCATCTAGCGGTGGAGTCGATGATTTGGTCGATCCGCGGTAGCGGGAAGTGATCTTTTGGGCAGTGCTTGTTTAAAGAAGTGAAGTCCACGCACATCTGTAGGATATCCGTGTCCTTTTTTGGCACCAGCACCATATTGGCGAGCCAAGTGCTTTCCTTGATCTCGCGTATGAATTTGGCCTCGAGGAGTCTGTTGATCTCCATTCCGACTGCCTGCGCTCGTGGCTCAGACAGTCGCCTGATTGTTTGCTTGACTGGCCTTGCGTCGGGGTTGACGTTGAGTGCGTGCTCGGCGAATTCCCTGGGAACTCCTGGCATGTCCGCAGGACACCAGGAAAAAATTTCCCAGTGCTCACGGAGGAATTCGACGAGCGTGAGTTCCTATGCAGGACTCAAGTTGTTGGCGCTGAGGGCCATTTTGGCAGGATCTAATGGATGGACCTGCACCTTCTTTGTGTGCATAGATGAGTCGAAGGAGAGGTCAGGTGAGCTTGGCCTACTCAGGGGCGGCAGACTGTTGTCTGTCGTTTCCTTCAATCGCGTGAGCTCCTCCTGCATGCCGAAGGACTGGGAGATTCTGTTGAATTCCCTGTCGCAACTATCAGATCGCTCAAAGCTCCCGTTGATCGTGATGACGCCGTTGGGACCTGGCATCTTCATCTGCAGGTAGGCGTAGTGGGGTACCTCCATGAACCTAGCGAACGCAACGCGTCCGAGGATGCAGTGGTATTGTGAGGGCCAGTCGACAACTTCAAAGTCGATGCGCTCGCGCCGGAAGTTCTTCGGCGTGCCGAATATGATGTCAAGGTTGATTTTTCCCAGGGGGTATACGCCTTTCCCTGGGACGATGTCGTGGAACTTTGTGTCTGATGCCTCCAAACAGGTTAGAGGGATCCTCATTGCTCGCAAGGTACTCGTGAATATGAGGTTGATACCGCTTCCGCCATCCATGAAGACGCGACTCATGTCGAAGCCTCCAATTTGCGCCTCGAGTACGAGGGGGCAATGACCTAGGCGAGGTACTTGAGGCGGGTGGTTGCGTTTGTCGAAAGTAATGCACGACTCACTGCCACTGAGGTACTCAGTGGTGGATGGTGGCGAGTGCGTGGACAAGTTGCTTGGCGAGTGATGGCCTTCTGCACCCTATTGGAGGGGCGCCCCTTTTGGATCATCATGGTACCCATGGCCCGTGGGTACGGTTCGCCTCCGTGGTGTTGGTCCGGTGCAGCTCCGTTCGGGGGTGGCCCAGGTGGTGGTGGTGGTGCGCCATGTGCCATGGCGCCTGGAGCGGCTCCGTAGCCTCTTTCGACTACATTGCGGTTCATCCGAAGCAATCCCTCATGTAGCTTGAGGAACTCGCGGCAGTCCTTGAGGAGGTGGTTGGACTTTCTCTTGCCATCATGCTTGTCGATGTAGAAGTGTACCGTGCATGGCCCGGACAGTTTGTCCTCGATGGAGGTTGCGGGTGCTTCATCACGAGTGCGGCGTTGCCACACTTGCGTGGTTTTCCCAGAGTCGCGGTATCCGCCGCTGCGGTTATCATCGCGTCTATCGGCGTAGCCGGCTGTGACCATGTTGACGTCATCGCGATCGTCGTAGACGCGCATGTGACGCTTACTCCGGCGGTCGCGTCTTCGTTCGAGTTCTGCCTCCTCGTCAGAGTGAACGCGATTCTTCACCGAATCTTCTCCATCAGCCCACCGATTCGCGATCTCCATCAGGTGGTCGATGGTCTGGGGCTTTGAGCGGCCTAGCTCCTCCCTGAGTTCCATGCGGCGGACACCACCATTGAATGCATCAATCGCGCGGTCTTCCGAGATGTTCTCCCCAGAGTTCTTGATGATGGACCACCTTTGGATGTAAGAGCGCAGCGATTCGCCAGATCTTTGTTGGCAGCATCTCAGTTCTTCGATTGAGGCGGGGCGTTTGTACGTGCCCTTAAAGTTGTGCACGAAGCTGTAGACCAGCTCATCCCAGCTGCGAATGGATCCGCGTGGGAGGTTATTGAGCCATGCCCGGGCGGCGCCCTGTAGCTATAGCTGCAAGCATTGCATGGCAGTGCTTCGACTGCCTCCATGTAGCCTGACGGAGGAGATGTGATCCTCCAGCCAGATCTTGGGGTCCTGCAGACTGTCAAATTTCAGGTTCTCCGATGGGAGTTTGAACCCTCTAGGCATTCGCTTTTGCCTGATGGATCTGCTGAAGCATCTGGTGCCGCAGAGCTCCCCGTCTTCTTCTTCCAAGTCAGTCGACCGAGCACGTCGTGCCCTTGACTTGTCGATCTTGTGTTGCATGAGTTCATCACATGCATCGTAGTCGCGATCGTGTCGCCGTGAGCGGCGGCGCCGAGACAGGTCGTGACTGTCATCGCTGGACGAGGGCGAGGAGTAGCGCTTTGCTAATGCTTTGCCCTCTTTTGGGTCTGGTACCGGTTTCTTGTCGAGGGCGGCCTCGATTAGCCCTAGGCCCGCGGTCGTAGATCGGTGCATGGCCGTTCGAGGATCTCCAGCTGGTGGCTGGTTATTGAGAAGGTACATGGTGGCCGTTGTCACCGCGGCCTGTGGTGTCCTGGGAACCACGTTGCCTCTCGTGTCGACTGTCATAGAGCCGAAGTCGAGGACTTTCGCGGCGTCTATGCGTTCTTGTTCGGTAAGGTGAGCCATCCGCGATTGCCTTTTCCCGGCGAGGTGCTCGTTGCCTCTTGAAGAGGATCCTCCGTAGGAGGAGAGCCCAGCGCGACGAAGACTTTACTCGTCTGCCGCCTTTTTACGCGCCTCAAGTTGCGCGATTGCTTGTTTTTGGCGCTTGAATTCCTCTTTTAGGAGCCAGTGGTAGCCCATCAGTAGCTCCTGCGGGGACCCGAAGGGTAGAGGTGCACCTCGTAGGGCTTCACGGCAGTGTTCCCACTCTTGCTCGTTGAGCCTGATCACGACGCGTTCGCCGGTTTGCTCGTTGATTATGCTAGGAGGTTCGACTGCTCCTCCGTTGCCACCGTTACCGCCGTTGCCGGCGTTGGGCGGGTCGGTGCCGTTGCCGGTGTTGCCACCGTTGCCGTGATTGGGTGGATCGGTGTCGTTGCCGGTGTTTCCACCGTTACCGTGGTTGGCGGAGGTGTCACCCGCGTTGATGATGGCGCACATGAAGTGATTTGGGAAGCTGTTGCTTCCACAACTTTCAGATCCGGAACCGTAGGTTCCATCTTCAGTGGCCAGATCGCTTAGATCAGAGTCGCGACTGCTGTCGCTGACCATGTTCCCAACTACCGCCGGAGCATTGAGCTCACTGAGGGTGCTGATCGATGGAGGGAACCATGATGCTGGGGCAATCGCCGGTGCCGTTGGCTGATTGGGCATGCGAAGCGTGCCCATCTGACCAACCTGGAAGCGGAAGCTCCCAATCGCCAGGCTGATTCCGTCGCCCACGGACTCGAAGGCCGGGTGAGTAGCCGGCATGTGGACGGTGAAGTCGAAGGCGCCGAAAAGCTGATGAATTTCCGCTGTTGCAGAGTTGTAGATCGCGTTTGATGGGGCCGAAGATGCCGCAACATCAGCACTCCCAATTCCCACAGACGGCGCCAATTGACGAGGGTTTAACTCGTCAATGCCCATTGTTATGGACTTGGGTTTTGGAAAAGGAGGGAGCGCTGGAGACATCTATCGTCTAGCAAACAAGCACACAGGGGACAAAGGATTTACCCAGGTTCAGGCCTCGTAGAGGTCCCTACTCCTGCTTGTCTGCTCGTGGAATTATCGAAGGAGTCGAAAGTTACAGTGGTGCGCAGATGCAATCTGGCAAGGGTTGTGGAAACTAGGGTTGCGTGTGTGCTCCTCGCCGCCCCCTCATAGCCCTTATATAGATAGGCTAGGTCTCGGGTAGCAGGTCGAGTCGGTTACAAGTTAGGGTTTTTCCCCTTCAAACTTTCTATCTTTAGCTTCTTCTTGTCCTTCAAGCAATCGAGAGTCCGCAAGTTACTCGAGTCCTTTCATCTGGGCCTTGGCGACACCGTAAGCCTGTACATATTTGGACCGTATATACCAAGCTCGAGTACCTGTAGGATATACCCATGTCAGAAAGTAAGTTACATACAACATTATAGTATGGTGTTTTACCCAAACATACAAATAAATTATTTATTAAATACCCTGTTTGTGCTACCAGAGAATGAAAATATAATATATTATAAATAGATTTCTCGCTGGTCAGTGTGCTCGTACATGTGCTTAGAAAAGGTAAATCTTCAATTAAAATAAACCTATATGTGTAGTACTTCCCACATAAATGCTTGAATGCACACTTGAATGGGAATATGAGCTAATGCAAAGCTTACTTATTTATCTTGGTGCTTCCAGATCCCTCCTCCCTCCTTTTGTCCTTCCTACCGAACTCCCTCCTTCTTCCCTTGCTCTATCGAAATTTGAAAACTCTCATTTAGGTGAAATATAAGTATAGTGATATAGTTGTGGTTCAAGTCCTAAAAACAATCTCTTATAGAAAAGCAGTGAAAGACTACGGACAAAAGACCCAAAGTGGTCAGACCCATTCCAGGACCCTGCACAAGCGGGAGCTACATGCACCGGGCTGCCCTTTTTATAAGTAGAAGGAGATTTCAATACACTGAAAAATCAGTAACTTTGGAGAAATGACAGTACGAGCAGAATAGCATATATTCTGTAGACCAAAAGATATGCAATAATAGTTATATCACTTTATCTCAAACCAACAAGAGAAAAACACTAATAAGTACAAATTTCAGAAAATCCAAGAAAAACTAATACGGGTTCTTAAAAGCAGCCAATTTCAGAGGTTACTGTACAACGGTTACACACAGTCTAAAAAATGTGATCGGTAAGTATTCCTAAAGGACAGATCTTACCAACTAATTTTCTGTTGTAGGCATCAAGATTACCTTGTGAATATACATGAAAGTTAATTTCATCCATGCGGTCAAACTGAACCATAATATCACAGTAGTCTCCTACATTTGATCTAAGAATGGAAACTAAGAGCTAGTCCATTTCGAAGGGTTCTTGCATTATTGGCTTGATTTGATTAAAAGAGCTATTATAGAAACTAAATATACACACATCAGCAGGAACATAGTAAGCATAATCCAAGTGTACATTCATAAGTTAAGCAAACTAATTAAAGGAATAGCATTTGTCCTCCGTAAAAAAATACATGTGAAGAAATTAACACTTTATGAGCCACATTCGCATAGTTTATGAATAGCAAAGCCAAGACACAAGTGCAAATCATAAGTTTGGTGTATCCTTCTTATTATGAAATATCTAATTAATCCGTATCAAGGTTCATAATACGCCTGGGAAATTTAACTGAATTAATAGATAAGAAAAAAGAGCATCTCACCTCGAAAATATGGTTGCGTCACAAAAAAATTAGTGTAACTATTTTCAGAATACTTCATTGCACCGATTTCAAAGTGGCAAAGTGTGTAGTTCAAAAAAATCGTATGCACAATATTTAGCCCTAGGAACTAACCCTAGTCAGACCAACATATAATCTGAAACTCAAGCAGCAACTAATTTGAGTTGTTTGACATCTCCCAAATTCTGATTCTTCAATGTTTGCATGAAGCGTGCACATCTCTCCAAATGCTAGAAACGAAAGTGAAAGTAACAAGATCCCTCTCATAGCTAATAGTAACTCGGGAGGAGGGCTCACCTGCTTCTCTAAATTTAACAGTACTCTCATCCATCTCAAATGCAACCTTTGAAGGGTTATGCCTAGACAAGCTAGACATGGAAATATATGAGTGACTAAACACTCACAGGTAGGGAATAAGCCAAAGATAGTGTTTGATGCTTGGTTTAGAAAAGTATCATAGTTTTCCCAAAAATCTACATTAAAGTGTACTGTCTCAACTTTCAACCATTTGCAGTTGGCATTTAAGCATCAAATTGTATTGCACAAACTTGCAAACCTTCGATATGAAAATGTTGTAAGCAGAATACACTATTCAGAACATTTATACATATAGCAATATTACTGGAGTTGTCTTAACAGAATAATACTTAGGGTATTTCCTCATAAACTGGATGTGGAGCTACCGAGAAAAGAAGAGGTGCCAATGCATGGAGCTACCGAGAAAAGAAGAGGTGCCAATGCATAGACGTCATATGGAATGTTCTAAACCACCAAGGTAAGGACCAATAAATAAATATATATTGTTAGTTCTCTAAACAGAATTCCAAACAAAAATGTCGATGATTTGAAAGTAGTAGCAGTAATCTATAACTTTGTAAACTACTGAAGGCCACCAATTTGTAACTTACTTTATCTTTTCAGTGAGCATGTGCATTCTTTCCTCGCCAAGCCATGCATGGAACTGAGAATAATTCTGTTATCCAGAAAACTTCATTATAAGTTGATCTTTACCACTTCACATCTCAAAATTGATCTAAAAAAGAGTTTATGAATACAAAAAAATAACCAAAACAAAAGTAAATCATCTAAAACTTGCACAAAGTTTCATCTCTAAACATTAGCGAGGCTCAAGCTGGGAAAGAAAGCCAACTCACAATCTCTCAGAAACACCTCGAACTGAGCTAAATGACCCGTCCTCCATAAACACAAGTCCATGTGAAGCAAGTAACACTTTATAAGCCACACCCACATCGTTCAATTGTCCACATATTCCATGACCTACTTGAAAAGAAGAGCTAAGTCACTTTTACCTGTGTATAGTAGTCATCTAGATTCAGCTTAGGAGCTAAAACCACGGTGACACATTGGGTAGATATCAGTAGCAACATCTAACTGCATGCCTGTATAATCAGCTCGGTTTTAGCCTCAATGCGATTAACCGCACACCAATATATAAAGAAAAACGTTTAGTTCAACAAACATTTGCAGCTACAAGGTTGTGTACGTACTATGTAAGTATAGCTATGTTGTGAGCATTATCAGATCTAAACATTATAGTGCGGTCTAAAATGGCTAGGCGTAAATTGTTACCAAGTCATTGCTAACAACACTCCAAGAGAAATACAATAAGGGATGCCATTTGGCAGACTAAAGTGAGGCTTCACGGCCAAAACTCTCAGAAGACTGTTATGGATTAACTCCTTTTTGTTGATCTGGGATCGGTGCATCGCAGACGCCACTCTCAGAATCTTACCTTATAATAAGGGAAAAATAAGACAAATTTGAACTGAGATACAAAAATCAGAGACGAGTCAACAAAACGGACAAACATCAAGTGTTAAATACATGGAAAGTAAGGAATCAGGGCATATTTTGTAGAATAACATATCTGTCCACGAGGCAATTGGCCTACATAAGAATTATTCATTGGACGAAAAGGTTGATAAGCCCCAAGTAAATTCCTTATAGTAGTATTGCAGTCTTTGCATATTTGCAATTCGTCGAACAAGTGTTGAAAATATAAACAATAATCCATATGATTTAATCTGAATAAATAATCGACAAAGCATGATCATACATATAGCAATTAAATAGATCATGCAAACTAACAGAGTAGATGAACAGATTACATCTAAACAAGACAAACCTATTATATCTATACCAAGCGCTAGAACTAGATACTCTAGCATAATCTGAAAGAGATGGATTGAGATCACATACGGTGTAGCAGCAGCAGCAGCTGCGGCCGCGGCGGTAGCAGCAGCAGTAGTTGCAGCGGTGGCAGCCATGTCGTCGATGTAGAGGTTGCTGATGTCTGGGAAGAAGTCCTCGTCGGAGGAGTCGTCCGTGATGGCGTCAGTAGTCGCGTGGAAGCGATCTCCAAAAACCTGATTGCCCGTCACCCGTACAGATTCACAAGAAGGCGGGGTTCGGGAGGCCTACTATCCCAATTTGCGGTGCATGCCGCAAGCCGGGATAGGGAAGACGAAGGCGACGGCACAATAGACTGGAAGGAAACGCGTGTGGTAAGTGGTACCGATTAGGTTTAGCGCAGACGCTTATATAGCGCAGGTTAGGGAGATCGTGGGACTCAGCCCACGTATGAGTCGGTAACAGTCCACGTCCCATAAAGACTGGAAACGGCTGACTAATTAACGTGTCCGTTAATGACTCATAATTAATCCATGATTAATTTTCCTAATCAGCAAAAATAAATCTCGGCTCGACGATATTCCCACAACCCGCGGCGTGCGCGCGTCGTGACGAGGCGAGGCGAGGCGGGCGGTGTCGAAGGAGGAGTGCGCGAGAGCTGCTCTTCTTCTCACACCTTAGTGAGTGGTTGAACAGCCTAGTATATAAGCAGGTGTAACTCTCACTCAACTAGCAATGTGGGACTAAATTTTGACACCACTAGCACAGCCATATGCTGCCATGCACAAATGGGCAAAGAGAATTTCAGAATTTAACTAATGGGCCAACAACACAAAACTCATCAAATTCCAGCAATCCCCCACAAAGTCTCATTGGCACATCACCTCATTTCCATTCCACAATATTTTTTTATATACCGGTGGGTAGTGGAGACTGTTAAGTTGAACTTCCACGTTAAACTTCATGCTACACTAGCTAGCAACTTGAATAGTGGACTATGCCTTGAACTACAAGTTTTATGCACACTAGTTTCACACAAAATCTGGACTGGTACAGGGCTGCCCTAGGGCTTCCCCGTGGTTTGGAGCTTATGCGTCATACGCCAGGGCCTTTCATGAGTTTATTAAAGAGCATCCAACTCTCACGGACTGTGACGTTTAACAGTCAGACTCATATAGGTGTGTTCCTCAATAGATGTTCTACACGACAACATCTCTGCTTAGAAAAGCCACTTAGAACATATTAAGATAAATATCAACCTGCCATGCAGAATAAGAGAGTACTGCATCTTTATGGAGATCTATATATAATATGGGCATACTCTCCTCTCAGCCGATCAACAACTTGTTTCCTAGCTCTAATTTACGGGATCTCCGATCACATAGAGTGGGTTTGCCACTGCGAACAACACATTGTGTGGGTCTCAAACCCATCTCCCTTGATGCATTATCTATCACATTACGTGATAAATCCTTTGTGAAGGGATCTATCAAGTTCTTAGATGTTTGGATATAATCAAACGCAATAACTCCAGAGTTTCTTAGTTTTCTAACGGATTTTAATCTCCTCTTCACATGCCTTGATGACTTCATATTATCCTTAGAACTGTTTATTTTGACGATCACAGTTTGATTATCACAGTTCATCGGGATGGTGGGTATTGGTTTTTCAACCACAGGTAAGTCCATCAAAAGCTCACAAAGCCACTCTGCTTCAATAGTGGCTGTGTCTAATGCTGTGAGTTCTGCTTCCATAGTTGACCTCATTAAGATGGTCTACTTGCAAGACTTCCAGGAAACAGCGCCACCACCAAGTGTAAACAAATAACCACTTGTGGCCTTAATCTCATCACCATCAGATATCTAGTTTGAATCACTAGATCCCTCAAGTACTCGGGGATACCTAGTATAGTGAATATTGTAACTCGTAGTGCCTTTCAAATAGCGCAAAACTCTCTCAAGAGCATGACAATGATCATCTCCAGGATTTGACACAAATCGACTCAGTTTGCTTACATCAAAGGAGATGTTATGCTTCGTAGCGCTAGCTAAATACATAAGGCGAGCCAATAATTTGAGAATATCTCAACTGACCTTTAGAATTCCTTTGATTCTTTCGAAGTAGCACACTCTGATCATAAGGCGTTGGAGAATACTTGCAGTCACTATACCCAAAGTGAATCAATATCTTTTCCACATAGTGGGACTGAAGCAGTGTAATCCCACCATTGTCATCATTAAGTAGCTTGATGTTTAAGATTACATCAGCCACTCCCAAATCCTTCATCTCAAAGCAGCAAGATAGGAACTCTTTGACCCCCTCAATAATAGCGAGGTTGGCCCGAATATCAATATGTCATCGACATAGAGACACATAATAACTCCCTCGCTCCCACCATGGTGATAGTACATACACTTATCAACTTCGTTTACAACAAAGCCTTCAACGGTTAAAGTTCTTTCAAACTTCTTGTGCCACTGCTAGGAGCTTGCTTAAGACCATATAAAGACTTCACTAACTTACACACCTTTCCTTCTTGACCATCTACTACAAATCCATCAGGCTGCTCCATATAAATTTCCTCATCAAGCTCTCCATTTAGAAAAGATGTCTTCACATCCATTTGATGAACGAGAAGACAATTTGAGGCAGCAAGGATAGTAGTACTCGAATAGTGGTCAATCTGGCTACAGGTGAGTAAGTATCAAAGAAGTCTTCACCTTTTTTCTAGGTATAACCCTTGGCCACAAGACGTGCCTTGTACTTTTCAATAGTACCATCAGGTCTAAGCTTTTTCTTAAACACCCACTTACATCCTACATGTTTGCACCCATAAGGACGATCAGTGACCTCCCAAGTTCCATTAGCTAAGATGGAATCCATCTCACTATGGACAACTTCTTTCCGGCAGTCAGCATCTTGAGATGCATAGGCTTCTGAAATATATGTGGGAGTATCATCCGCAAGGTACACAATGAAATCGTCACCAAATGACTTTGCAGTCCTTTGTCTCTTGCTCCTTTTAGGAGCTTCATTGTCATCCTCCAGTGGATCATTATAGTGTTCTATCGACATAGTGGGTTCGGGAATTATAACAAATTCCTGACTAGATGAACTAGTCATCTCCTGATTTGGTGAGCTAGACATACCTTTCATGGGAAAGATGTCCTCAGAGAAATTCGCATCATTCAACTCCATAATCGTACCAACATGCATGTTGGATACCTAAGATTTTACTATCAAAAATCTATAGCCAATGCTATGAAAAGCATATCCCAGAAAAACATAATCCACCGTTTTTGGTCCAAGCTTTCGCTTCTTGGGTATTGGAATATCAACTTTCGCCAAACATCCCCAAGTTTGTAAGTAAGAGAGTTTAAGACTTTTCTTCTCCCATTCTTCAAATGGTGTCATGATTTTATCCTTTACGGAAACATGGTTTAGGACATGACACATAGTCATTAGCGCCCCCCCACCATTTCTTGGAAAGACCCGATGTATCTAACATGGCATTACCAAATCAGTTAGAGTGTGGTTCTTTCTTTCGGACACCCCATTTGACTTAGGTGAGTAGGGATGCGTCCTCTCATGGATAATACCATGTTCTGTACAGAATATATCAAATTCATTTGAAAAGTACTCTCCACCATGATCTGATCTTAACCACTTGATTTTAAGATCAAGTTGGTTTTCTGCTTTAGCTTTATAGTTTTTGAATTAATTCAAAGCTTCATCTTTAGATTTCAGAAGATAAACATAGCAGTATCTAGTGGAGTCATCAATCAATGTCATAAAGTATATTTTTTCACCTCGTGTCAACACACCATTCATCTCACAAAGATCTGAATGTATAAGTTCTAGTGGTGCTAAGTTTCTTGGTTCGTATGAGACTTGCAGGGTTGCTTTGCTTGCACACAAACTTGGCACTTAGAACCTTTGACAATGGTAAATTTCGGAATTAAACTCATATTGACTAGCCGCGTCATGCAACCAAAATTAATATGACAAAGTCGTGAATGCCAAATATTGGACTCATTATCATTGCAAACATGATTAATAACTTTAGTACATGAGTCTGACAAAGATAAGCGGAACAGACCTCCGCACTCATAACCCTTTCCAACAAATTGAATATACTTAGAAATTAAAACTTTATTGGACTCAAACACCAACTTAAAACCATCTCGACATAGAAGAGATCCACTGACGAGATTCTTATTGATGGCGGGAACATGCTGCACATTCTTCAGTTGTACGGTCTTCCCTGAAGTAAACTTCAGATTTACCGTATCAACACCATGAATAGAAGCACGTGAGCCGTTTCCCATCAGCACGGAGGAAGTCCTTGCGACCTAATAAGAAGAGAACATGGAAATATCAGAACATACATGTGTATTAACACCCGTGTCAATCCACCAATCAGGATAATGACATACTGAAAGGATAGTAGGAAAAATACCATACCCAGTGTCCTTCATCTCAGTGTCGCTAATAACAATATTAGCGGTCTTGTCGTTGTTCCCATGTTGCCGCTTGTCAAAGCGATTAGGGCAGCTAGGAGCCCAATGATCAGGATCACCACAGACATGGCAAGAGCCTTTCTTCTTATCATTTTTCCTCTTAAAGTTGGTTGAGTGAGTGGTCTTGTTCTTGCCATCAAACTTCCCTTTGCCATCAGATTTGTTCTTATTCTTGAACTTGTGGGATTGGAAGTTTTTCTTCTATACCAAATTGGCACTAAAAGCTCCCTCAAGTATTCGAGCACGTGTGTCCTTTGCTCCCGCCTTCTCTTCCACATGAAGAGACCTAATGAGATCCATAACGGAAAACTCTTGTCTCTTATGTTTCAGAGAAATAGCAAAGTTCCTCCACAAGGGAGGAAGCTTGGCAATAATGCCTCTGGGCACAAACTTGTCCGGTAAGGTACATTTGAACTGCTCAAGTTCTTTGGCAAGTGATTGTATCTCATGAGCTTGCTCAACGACGGAGCGCTCATCAACCATCTAGTAGTCATAACATTGCTCCATGACATACAACTCAGTGTCAGCGTCCGAGACCCTAAAATTAGCCTCGAGCGCATCCCACACGTCTTTGCCATTATCAAATGACATATATGGGTCAACAATGTTGTCCCTAAGAATACTGAACAAAGCCACCATAAACATGGTATCGGCTTTCTTAAAGGCCGCTTCTTGCTCAGTAGAAAGCTCCTTCAGGTTTGTCAAGAGTAGCGCTATAACAGTTTAGGTTTTTAAACCATAGAATTGCTCTCGCTCACCATCTCTTATAGTGCATACCATCAAACAATGGCGGCCTAGTAGTTGTGGCTACACTAGTGGAATTCAGTTGCCTATAATCAGGTTTTTGGATTGTTGAAAATCTAAGCAATAATCCATATGATTTAATATGAATAAATAATCGACAAAGCATGATCATACATATAGAAATTAAATAGATCACACAAACTAACAGAGTAGATGAACAAATTACATCTAAACAAGACAAACCTATTACATCTATACCAAGCGCTAGAACTAGATGCTCTAGCATAATCTGAAAGAGATGGATTAAGATCACATACGGTGTAGCGGCGGCAGCAGCAGCGGCCGCGGCGGTAGCAGCAGCGGTGGCAACAACGTCGTCAGCCATGTCATCGATTAGAGGCTGCTGATGTCCGGGAAGAAGTCCTCGTCAGGGAAGGAGTCGTCCGTGATGGCATCAGTAGTCGTGCGGAAGTGATCCCTAAAAACCTGATCACCCCTCACCCGTACAGGTTCACAAGAAGGCGGGGTTCCGGAGGCCTACTGTCCCGATCTGTGGTGCACGCCGCAAGCCGGGATGGGGAAGACGAAGGCGGCGGCGCAATAGACTGAAAGGAGACGCGTGTGGTAAGCGGTGCCGATTAGGTTTAGCGCAAATGCTTATATAGCGCAGGTCAGGGAGATCGTGAGACTCACCGCACGTCCGAATCGGTAACAGCCCATGTCTCATAAAGACTGGAAATGACTGATTAACTAACGTGTCTGTTAATGACTCATAATTAATCCATGATTAATTTTCCTGACCAGCAAAAATAAAGCTCGGCTCGGCGAGATTCCCGCAACCCGTGGCGCGCGCGCGTCGTGACGAGACGTGGCGTGGCGTGGTGAGGTGGGCGGCGTTGGAGGAGGAGTGCACGAGAGTTGCTCTTCTTCTCACACCTTAGTGAGTGGTGGAACAACCTAGTATATAAGCAGGTGTAACTCTCACTCAACTAGAAATGTGAGATTAAACTTTGACACCACTAGCATAGCCATATGTTTCCATGCACAAATGGGCCAAAGAGAATTTCAGAATTTTCCTAATGGGCCAACAGCCCAAAACTCAACAAATTCCAACAATACGATAGAGTGCAGTGCCCAAAACCATGGTATAAGAAATGGAAAAAATGGAAATGGTCAAAGAAAAGGTTGATTGTGCATACCATGTTGTTGGCTTGTCAGATAGTACGGCTCTGGGTTTGATCTCATGACGAAGTTGCTCATGGTGAAGTCCGGGTCTGGCCGCCTTCATAATCCCTTCCCCGCCTGCGCCATCCGCCACAATCCCAATTTCCAGTGCTAGGGCTGGGAGAGAAAGAAGGGACCGACGGATAGGAGCAGTGCTGCCATAGTGGTCAGAGACAAGGTCGCTGAGGTCGGGATGACGCAGAGGAGCCCGACATGCGGGAAGAATAGGCCGAGATCCATGGAGTCGTGGCGCGGTAGGCGAAGGAGGCGATCCCCACCATGTCGACGACCAAGAACACGCCCACCTTGTTCCCGCCATTCTGTCTAGCTCCTACTGCGGCTAGTGCTCCTGGTTGTCCAACAAAGGCGCCAGCGCATGGAGCAGGGAGTGATGATGTGTTGGTCCTTTTCATGGAAGCGATTGGTGGTTGGACGGGTCTCAGGATGGGAGAGGACAATTCGGCCTGTTTCTTTGTCCTCATCCCGCAGCGGAGGCTATGGAAGGTAGGGTCATCCGCGACGGGGTAGAGGAGCGAGTAATCTGTGGGGTGCCAGACTAGGGCGTCCGTGAGATGGGGGGCGGAGAATAGCGGCGGCGACGAGATAGACGAGCGCAGTTGTGCTACGACTAGGGCGAGATCCGAATTTCCAGGGGAATCGCTGGAGAGACGGGTGGTGCTAGTATGAATGAGTTTGGCCCCACCTGACAATCACAAGGATGACGAACGAAATCAGGAGCGAAACGCTCTCTTCCAGGAAACGGAACCGTTTGTTCTTTTTAGAGAGATAGAGATAACATATCTGTCCACTAGGCAATTGCAGTCTTTGCATATTTGCAACTCTTCGAACACATAGAGTGCAATGCCCAACACCATGGAATAAGAAAGGGAAAATTTGGAAATGGTCAATGAAAAGGTTGATTGTGCATACCGTGTTGTTGGCTTGTCAGATTAGTACGGCTCTGGGTTTGATCTCATGACGAAGTTGCTCATGGTGAAATGTCTGGCCGCCTTCAGAATCCCTTCCCCGCCTGCGGCATCCGCCACAATCCCGATTTCCAGTGCTAGGGCAGGGAGAGAAAGAAGGGACCGACGGATAGGAGCGGTGCTGCCGTAGTAGTTAGAGACAAGGTCGCTGAGGTCGGGATGACGCAGAGGAGCCCGACGTGCGGGAAGACTAGGCCGAGAGCCATGGAGTCGTGGCACCGCAGGGGAAGGCGGCGTGCCCCACCATGTCGACGACCAAGAACACACCCACCTTGTGCCTGCCATTCTGTCTAGCTCCTGCTGCGGCTAGTGCTCCTAGCTATCCAACAAAGGGAGCAGTGAGTGAGGATGTGTTGGTCCTTTTCATGGAAGGGATTGGTGGTTGGACGGGTCTCAGCATGGGAGAGGACAATGCAGCCTATTTCTCCGTCCTCATCCCGCATCGGGGGCTATGGAAGGTAGGGTCATCTGCGACGGGGTAGAGGAGCGAGTAATTTGTGGGGGCACCGGCCGAGGGCGTCCGTGAGATGGAGGGGGCGGAGAATAGCGACGGCCGCGAGATAGACGAGCGCAGTTGTGCTGCGACTAGGGCGAGATCCGAATTTCTAGGGGAATCGCTAGAGAGACGGGTGGTGCTAATATGAATGAGTTTGGCCCCACCTGACAATCACACGGACGACGAACGAAACCAGGAGCGAAACGCTCTCTGTCAGGAAACAGAACCGTTTGTTCTTTTTAGAAAGATATAGATAACATATTTGTCCACCAGACAATTGACCTACATAAGAATTATTCATTGGATGAAAATGTTGATAAGCCCCGAGGAAATGCTTTCTAGTAGTATTGCAGTCTTTGTATATTTGCAATTCTTCGAACATGTAGAGTGCAGTGCCCAACACCATGGAATAAGAAACAGAAAATTTGGAAATGGTCAAAGAAAAGGTTAATTGTGCATACCGTGTTGTTGGCTTGTCAGATTAGTACGGTTCTGAGTTTGATCTCATGACAAAGTTGCTCATGGTGAAGTCCGGGTTTGGTCGCCTTCAGAATCCCTTCCCCGCCTACGCCATCTGCCAGAATCCCGATTTCCAGTGCTAGGGCAGGGAGAGAAAGAAGGGATCGACGGATAGGACCACGGCTGCTGTAGTGGTCAGAGGCAAGGTCGCTGAGGTCGGGATGACGCACAGGAGCCCGACGTGCGGGAAGAATAGGCCGAGAGCCATGGAGTCGTGGCACCGCAGGCAAAGGCGGCGAGCCCCACCATGTCGACGACCAAGAACACGCCCACCTTGTGCCCGTTGTTCTGTCTAGCTCCTGCTGTTGTTGGTCCTCCTGGCTGTCCAACAAAGGCGTGAGCGCGTGGAGCAGGGAGTGAGGATGTGTTGGTCCTTTTCATGGAAGGGATTGGTGGTTGGACGGGTCTCAGCACGGGAGAGGACACTGCAGCCTGTTTCTCCGTCCTCATCTGGCGTGGCGGGGGCTATGGAAGGTAGGGTCATCCACGGCGGGGTAGAGGAGCGAGTAAGCTGTGGGGGCACCGGCCGACGGCGTCCGTGAGATGGAGGGGGTGGAGAATAGCGGCGACGACGAGATAGACGGGCGCAGTTGTGCTGCGACTAGGGTGAGATCCGAATTTCCAAGGGAATCACTGGAGAGACGGGTGGTACTAGTATGAATGAGTTCGGCCACACCTGACAATCAAACGGACGATGGACGAAACCAGGAGCGAAATGCTCTCTGCCACGAAATGGAACCATTTATTCTTTTTAGAGAGATAGAGATAACATATCTGTCCATGAGGCAATTTGCCTACATAAGAATTATTCATTGGACGAAAATGTTGACAAGCCCCGAGAAAATTCCTTCTAGTAGTATTGCAGTCTTTGCATATTTGCAATTCTTTGAACACGTAGAGTGCAGTGCCCAACACCATGGAATAAGAAACAGAAAAATTGGAAATGGTCAAAGAAAAGGTTGATTGTGCATACCGTGTTGTTGGCTTGTCAGATTAGTACGGCTCTGGGTTTGATCTCATGATGAAGTTGCCCATGGTAAAGTCCGAGTATGGTCGCCTTCAGAATCTCTTCCCCGCCTGCGCCATCTGCCACAATCCTGATTTCCAGTGCTAGGGAAGGGAGAGAAAGAAGGGACCGACGGATAGGAGCGCGGCTATCGCAGTGGTCAGGGGCAAGGTCGCTGAGGTCGGGATGATGTAGAGGAGCTCGGCGTGCGGGAAGAATAGGCCAAGAGCCATGGGCTCGTGGCACCGAAGGGAAGGCGGCGAGCCCCACCATGTCGACGACCAAGAACGCGTCTACCTTGTGCCCGCCGTTCTGTCTAGCTCCTGCTACGGCTGGTCCTCCTGGCTTTCCAATAAAGGAGCGAGCGCGTGGAGCACGGAGTGAGGATGTGTTGGTCCTTTTCATGGAAGGGACTGGTGGTTGGACGGGTCTCAGCACGAAAGAGGACACTACAACCTGTTTCTCCGTCCTCATCTGGCACGACGGGGGCTATGGAAGGTAGGGTCATCCGCGACGGGGCAGAGGAGTGAGTAAGCTGTGGGGGCGCCAACCGAGTCCGTCCGTGAGATGGAGAGGCGGAGAATAGCGGCGGCGGCAAGATAGACAGACACAGTTGTGCTGTGACTAGGCGAGATCCGAGTTGCTAGGGGAATCGCTGGAGAGGCGGGTGGTGCTAGTATGAATGAGTTCGGTCCCACCTGACAATCACACGGACGACGGACGAAACCAGGAGCGAAACGCTCCTTGCCAGGAAACAGAACCATTTATTCTTTTTCTTTTTAGATAGTAGAGATAGAGATAGAGATTAGAGCACCTCCACTCCTTCTGTTCCCAGGCCAAAATCCGGCGCTATTTAGCGCCGGACGGATGTAACTTTTGGCCTGAGAACGGCTAGTTTCCCACTCGTGTTCCCAAGAAGAGATCCCTCGTTTGGCCAAATTTCAAGCAAACTCGGCGAAATATGAACGAATATAGGCGATTTCATTTAAACGGGGCGAATTTGTACACATTAAGCCAAATTCGGACATATACCTGAATTTTGACTACACTTAGGCTAAAAGAAAAATAAAAAAGCATAAATTCGGCGAAGGCGATGCCGATGCCGGTGGCGCCACTCACATGCCAAAGTTGCGGTAGAAGCATATGTAGTCGACATCGCGGGTGCCATCATCGCTGTCGTCGTCGCTTGGCGGCTGCGGTGCACGCGAGCTGCCCTGGCCCGGGTCGCCGCAGCGCCATGGCTGAGACGAGGGCGTGGGCTCGTCATCGCCCTCGTCGTCGAGGACGATAAGTGGCGCACCCTGGCAGGCGCACTGGCGAGCGGCACGGCGCTCTGCCTGGTGCACAACCTTCTCCTGGAGGCGCCAAACTCGCGCCGCCTCCTCCTGCTCCCAGTCCGCCCTAGACCAGGCAAGGGTGTCGGCGGCCTCCATGGGAAGGACATCGTTTAGCAACACCTCCATGCCATCTTCATGACAAAGGCGTCCTCGTCGACTGGGATGGCCAGTCCGCCAGCTCCAGCTTCGGCGTGCGCGATGGTGTGCAGCCTTCATTAATCACGATGTCACGCGAGCGCGTCCTCGGAGGCGAGCGCACCGACAGCTCGCCCTCCCGCTTGATAGGCCGAAGCGCTAGCGTGCGATTGTCCTCACCGGTTGTGCACGGCGACTGTGCCAGCGCAGAGTCGGACGAGTGCAAGGCCGTGGCGGAGGAGGATGAGGACCTGAGGCTGCCCATCCTCCTGGGCAGCCAGTTCTCCCCGGGGCGGCGCCATGCAGCCGACGCTAGGGAGCGAGGGAAGACGAGCTTGGGGCGGTCGCCGATGACGATGTGCTCCATGACGGCCTCGAGGGTCCGTCCCGGTGCAATCCACCAACGACGGCGTGCCGCCACATTGTGGCGCTTCGGCGGCGTGTCGGGCAGGCCGTCATGGACGGCGAGCTCCTGGTTTCGACGCTCGACGAAGAAGTTCTTCCAGTAAACTAAGTTACCGAGGTCTTCGGGGAGCTCCAGGTCCTCCATGGCCGCAATGGCGCCTGGATCTCCTCCACCATCTCGTCGTCCTGGGGCATCGGCGGCACCGGCACGCCGCCTGCGCTGAGCTTACAGGTGGGCAGACACCGGAAGTTTGGCGGCACCATGTAGCCGGCGTCATGCAACAACCTCGCCTCCCACGGCTGGAGGGAACGCCGGCCGAAGGTGTTCGCCGTCGCGGGGTCGCTGGGGTACCTCTCCGCCATTCCTTCCGTCGAGAGATTCTTCTTTTCGTCGGAGATGGAGTTCGCAGTTTGGGAATAGGAAGGTTTGAGAGTGTGCTTGTGAAGCGGCGAAGGCGCCGACATTTATAGTCGAACGAGGGCGGCGAAGGCGGGAGCGGTGTAGCGGCATGGAGGGTAACGCGACACGGCGGGAAGACGGGCCGGCGGTGACGCGCCATTAAGGCGACACGTGGTCGACGAGACGAGCAGTCATTGCCAGCGGTCCATCGCGGGAGCCGAGGCGACGGGGTGAGAACGACTCGGCTTTCTCTCGCTGACAGGGCGGGGCCACATGCGTAGCTGTTTTTTCGGTGATTCCGCTGCGTCTAGCATTTCCAGGCGGTTCCCAACGCCCCGTGTTCGGTCTAAAAACATCGTATAAAAATTGGACCAAATTCACTAATTCAGGTATTGAGAACATGACTGACGAAATTTTGCCGTCCTAACGAAAACATCGCTCTAGCAACGCCCTCCTGCTGTTAGGCCCATTGATTGTTGATCTTTTGTCGTTCGATACCGTCTCGTGGCAGTGTCTAATGCGGCACTACTGTGCGCGCCGCATACCCTCCTTCTCGTTGTGGACCGGCCTAATTCTTCGGATCGAGTCCTTGTGCGACTGCGTGAGTCTCGTCGGGTTTTTCCCACGCACGTGAGTCTGGACGGTTTTCATTCCGGTTATTAGTGTGTAGTTTATCTTTTTAATTCTTCTTTTGTTTTTTCATATTTATTTATTTGCTGCTTTCTTGTGTTTCTTTTTCTTTCTTTTATCTTTTTTTATTCCTTGTTGTTCATATACGCTTTTGTATGTATGTTCGCTTCCTTTTTTGTCTTTCTTCCTAATGTTGTTTTTGTATTTAATGCTTATTTTTTACTTTTACTTCCCATTTCCTTTTTAGTGGATACATGAACATTTTCTGGACATAAGTGAACATGTAAAAAATGTTAGTAAACTTAATAATGTTCAGAGCTCACAAAAATGTTCATAAACCTAGAATGTTCACACCTGAAAAATATTCATGGGTTCAGAAAACTTTTTTATGTATTCAAAAAGTGCTCATGTTTTAAAAATACATGTTTATGGATTTAGAAAATGCTCACGACTTCCAAAAACTGTTCATTATTTCTAAAAAAAAAGTAGTCTAGGGATTCAAAAAAATGTTCAGGCGTTCAAAAAAGCGTGTTTATGTATCCACAATATGTTCATGGTAACAGAAAAATATATATATATATATATATATATATATATGGAGTACAAAAATGTTTAGATTTGATGAATGTTTAGATTTTTAAGTTCACATTTGAAAATTGTTCGTATTAAAAAAAGTTCAAATATTGAAAATACCAGACTTGGAAAATGTTCATAGTACAAAAATCTGAAAAATTTCATATAAAAAAAATCAGATTTGAATTTTTTTCATATTTAAAAAGTGTTCAGAGGTTAAAAATCGGTTCATGTGATTCGATAAAATGTAAAAGGTTTGGAATTCAAAAAAAATTCATGAGTTCAAAAATTGTTCGCGTGATTCGATAAAATGTTGACGGTTTAGAGTTTGAAAAAATTCAAGCGGGTTGAAAAATGTTCATGTGGTTCGATACAATATTAGCGGTTCAAAGTTTGAAAAAATATTCACGTGTTCAAATTGTTCACGTGGTTCGCTAAAATGTCAACGGTTAAAAAATATACTTTCATAGATATAAAAATATTATGTGTTCACGGGAGTTTATTGTTTAAATATTAAAAGTTCATGGTTCAAGAAAATGTTCACAGTTTGACATGTGTGCACTTTTTTTTGCAATGCAAACTTTTTTCTATTAATAAGTTGACTTTATAAAATAAAAAGAACTTGACATGATGTTGAGATTTATTAAATATCTGGTATTATTTACAGCTTCTTCTATTTATATTATAAATGGGAATTCTATGGTACAAAAAGTTTACCAAAGAAATTTCTAATAGGTAACTATCCAACCGATTCTCCACGGAGAGGCGATTAAGAGAGAAAACTCATCTAGGGTTCCGCACCTCTCGCCGGCGACATCGCCGGTCCGCTCCATCTCCGGTGGTCCTAGGGTCTTGGAGGTGTGGCGGATCACGGTCTCTCCCTAGCGGGAGGTTTTCTATTCTCTGTTTAGCCTGTTTCTTAAATGTCTTTTTCAGGATGTTGAGGTGATGGCTACGTCTTAAAGTCAGAATAATGTCATCCCGCTCTATCTTCCCTTCGGTGGTGCATCTAGCGCCGACGAAGAGCGCGTGGAGTCGTTTGTCTGGCGGATTTTCTAGAATTCTGTCTGTTTTGTCTTTGTTGGTTTGTTCTCAGGTAAGTCTCTTCTGATCTACAGATATCCGGTTGCTGCTCTAGTGCGCTGGTCCTTTGTAGTCTTAGCATGACAACTTGTAGTCTTTCTATTACAACAAGCTATAGTACGACAAGCTTTGCTTGGCTCCGGTAGATAGATGAGTGAGGACGGTAGCACGCATTCGGTCCGCGCTAGTGTTTGTAGGCGTCACTAGGTGGTCCAATGAACTATTTATAATTTTTATTACTTTCAGGCCACTTTGTACTGCTGTTGTTGATTATTAATAAATCGGTGGAATTTTGAAAAAAAAAACTATCCAACCGATTAAGAAGTAAAAAAGAACGACACAAAGCCAGCGAAAGCAGCAAATACGACGACAGGGGGGGAAAAACCAGAAAATTGCAAAACAATGCACCGGTCGACCCCCACGGTGGACCGCACACCCCTGCCCTGTTTTGGGCCAGGCCCATGATCCGGTTCGGGTTTTCTATTCGTATTTCTCTCAGTTTCCTGTACAGTTTTTTTGCGTTCAGGTTTCCTAAACAGTTCAGATTTTGATTTATTTTTCAAAAGTTAAATTTTAAAAATGTTTGGTTTAAAAATGTTCATATTCAAAATAGTTTAGATTTTAAAAACATTTCAATTTTTAAAAATGTTCAGATTAAAAAAAGGTTCACATTTTAAAAAATGTTCGGGTTGAAAAAATATTTGGGGTTCGGAAAATGTTCATATTTTGAAAAATTCTAAATAAATTAAAAAGTTCATGTGGAAAAATATTCAGAAGAAAATTTTGCATCTAAAAACTTAAAAAAAAAAGAAAATATATAACAAAAAAAGGAAAGAAAAAAAGAAAAGGCTGTGCGGGCTGGCCCGACACCACTAGTCTGGGGTATGCGGCGCAGACACCAGGCCGCACTGGTCGGTGTATAGGGGCGCGTTTGGTAGTCTGCATCGATTTCTTGGTCCGGTCCGGCAGTGCCACAGGCAGGACTTTCCGCCTCATACAAGTCGGGCCTCTTTTTGGAGCCTGTTTGGTAGCCTGTATGGACTACCTGAGTATGGTTTGGATCTTTTTGTCTCTTGTGTTTGGTTGCCTGCATCAATGACTTTTGGCCCATTGGATGCAAAAAAGCACGTGTTTGGTTGCACATAGGCTAGCCCTTATGGTCACCTATTTCAAATTCAGGCATGCTTACCACCCCTACAAACATGTCCGATCGCGCGTACCACCCTAAAAGAAGACCAGATTGATGATCACCGTAAGAAGAACGACGATGATGAAGTCCTTAAGGCTATCATGTTGGGCATGTAGTTATTCTTCAGAACCAGCAATGTGCAGGTGTTGTTCTTCCCCAGCTGCAAGTTGCACGTGTTGCTGTTCTTCATGGGTTGTATCATCTAGATGATGTTCTCCTTGGTTGATGTAGTTGTCATGAACAAGGTTGTTGTTGTTGTCCTCACCTACGTACGTGCGGTATGCTTCAAATGCCTCCTCGGTGGTGTCAAACCCTTCATAGCTGTTATTGGAGTAACCTGAAACTTGATCCTGACAGTGTCTCCATTTGAAGTAAACCCCTGGTTTCCTGCCTCTGATCACCGCATAGTAGTTTCTCGACAAGGCAGAAGAGTAAAATGGCAATATGTAACACCACAAGAAAATTATATTCATGTACCATCCATAACTAGCATCACAAGTTCATAAGGCGGGCAAGTACGTACTAATAGGTACGTGCATGATCATACTCAAAAGAGGATCACAGATTCATCCTACACTACATGGTGTTAACCTACCACCACATCAAAAAGGGGTGTCGTCCTACCACCGTAATCAGGTTCAGAATCACATGAGGGGTTAGTATATACCACCTCATCGATTTATACAAGGATAAAAGATTTTAGGTCCTAGCTACTGACAAAATATACATCACAAAGGTCGTAAGTTCATCACCACCACCACCACCGCCACCATCATGCACACCACCTTGTAATTTGAGAGGAGCCGAAGCTTAGTCAAAGTACTTCGCCAGGAATGTCCTGATCCACAGGATCCTGTGTGGCTCATGCATGCCAACGAAGTTGGTGCCCTGCACCTTGTTGTCGACGAGGTGGCTGAGAGCCACCATGAGATGGCACTCCGCAAAGCCAGCAATGTCCATCACTGCCGTGTAGAGGCCAGGGTGCATGTTAGTGGGCTTGTTGTCCCTGATGGCCTTTGTGTTGGAGATATGCCCAAGAGGCAATAATAAAGTGGTTATTATTATATCTTTATGTTTATGATAAATGTTTACATCCCATGCTATAATTGTATTAACCGGAAACATTAATACTTATGTGTTTTGTAAACATAAAAGAGTCCCTAGTAAGCCTCTTGTTAAACTAGCTTGTTGATTAATGGATGATCATGGTTTCCTGATCATGGACATTGGATATCGTTAATAACAAGATCATATCATTAGGAGAATGATGTGATGGACACACACACCCATAGTAAGCATAGCATAAGATCAAGTCATTAAGTTTGTTTTGCTACAAGCTTTTCAAATGCATAGTAACGTAATCCTTCGACCATGAGGTTATGTCAATCACCATCACCGGATGGATACTTTGATGACATCAAACACAGCTTCATAACTGGGTGGTTATAAAGGTGTCATTGAGTATTCTGAAAGTATGTGTTGAAGCGCATGAACCAAGATTGGGATTTGTCCATCCATATGACGGATAGATATGCTGTGGGACCTCTCGGTGGAATGTCATCTAGTTAGCTTGCAAGCATGTGACTTGGTCACAAGGGATGACATATCACGGAACGAGTAAAGAGTATTTATCAGTAACGAGGTAGAACTAGGTATAGAGATACCGACGATCAAACCTCGGATAAGTAGAGTATCGCGTGACAAAGGGAATTGGTTTCGTATGTTAATGGTTCTATCGATCACGAAGTCATCGTTGAGTATGTGGGAGCTGTTATGGATCTCCAGATCCCGCTAATGGTTATTGATCGGAGATGTGTCTCCATCATGTCTACATGTTCACGAACCGTAGGGTGACACACTTAAGGTTCGAAGTTATTTTAAGTAGATATGGAATGTGCGTTGGAGACCGAATGTTGTTTGAAGTCTTGGATTGGATCCAGGACATCACGAGGAGATCCAGAATTGTCCGGGGAATAAGACTCATATATTGGGGATCATTTTCTAAGTTAGGAAATGTTCCAGAGTATTTGTATGGGGATTCTAGAAGGTTT
This sequence comes from Avena sativa, assembly GCA_916181665.1. NCBI lineage: Eukaryota > Viridiplantae > Streptophyta > Magnoliopsida > Poales > Poaceae > Avena > Avena sativa. Next base: position 37,562,931 of record OV702290.1, read on the forward strand.
CAGAATGTTCCAGAAGGTTCTAGAAGATTTCTTGGAGTTTACTTGAAAACCAAGAAAGGATCAAGGAATCCTTGTGGGGTAAGACAAGGATTCGTGGGGGAGTAGGACTCTCCCCCCACCTCCTTGATCCACCGGCCAAGGGAGAGGGGAGTCCTACAAGGACTCCACCTCCCCATGGCGCCTCCCTCCTTTAAATAGAGGGGTGGAGGCACAAACCCCCTTGCCCCTTCTATTCTCTAGATCTCAAGTTGCCTCTCTCCTCCTCCTTCCCTCTGCTCTGGCTTAGGCGAAGCCCTACAGAATTCTCTACTCCATCACCACCACCACGCCATCGTGCTGCTGGGATTCTATGGAGAGATCTACTACCTCCGCTGCTCGCTGGAACGGGGAGAGGAAGGTCTGCTTCGACTCCGCACGTGTGACCGACTGCGGAAGCGCTGTCGGAACACGGCGCCGGAAGGATCGTCTACTCGATCTTGAGATCGGCAAGTGATTGACTACATCAACCACAAGATCCGATCTCGTAACGCTTTCGGGTCTACAAGGGTTAGTACAGATCTATCTCGTTGCACATGTCTAATATATTAGATCTTGGCTTTTATCTAGATTAGATCTGGGTTTTGTTCGTTCTTGCGGTAGAAATTTTTTGTTTTCCATACTACGAACCCATCAGTGGTATCAGAGCCGTGTCTATGCGTAGATATGTTGCATGAGTAGAGCACAATGGTTTTGTGGGCGTTGGTGCTTGTGCCGTCTTTTGCTTTGTGTACTTTGCATCTTGCGGTATGGTGGGATGAAGCGGCTCGGGCTAACCTTACATGTCATCGCACATGAGACTTGCTCCACAGTTGACGTGCAACTCGTATTGCACAAGTGGCTTTGCGGGTGTCTGTCTCTCCCATCATAGTATAGATCCAATCTACACTTTGCACTTGATAGCACTTGTATCAACGTTGTGGTTCAGTTTCGTAGGTAAGATCCGTTCTTATTCGAAAGCCCCAAACCACGTAAAACATGCAAAGAAAATTAGAAGCGTCTAACTTGTTTTTGTAGGGGTTTTGTGATGTGATATGGCCATCATGTGATTGTGATTATATTTGATGTATGCAATGATCCTTGTTGTAATATGGCAACCGGCAGGAGCCTAATGGTTGTCTTTAATTCTGTTAAGACTTGCGTGTCTATACATCTTGTAATAGCTTTATTCCAAGTAGTTGTAGTAGTTGCTAGTGATGATGGACAACCATGACGCGACGCCACTGACCTTGACGCAATGCTGGTGATGATGGAGATCATGTCCGTGCTTTGGAGATGGAGATCAATGGCATAAGAAGAAAGGGCCATATCATATCACACTAATTATGAATTGCCTGTGATGTTAATCCTTTATGCATCTTGTATTGCTTAGATCGCGACGGTAGCATTATAAGATGATCCCTCTCACTAAATATCAAGTAATAAAGTGTTCGTCCTTAGTAGGCACCGTTGCTAAGACTCGTCGTTTCGAAGCATCTCGTGATGATCGGGTGTGATAGATTCTACGTGTGCATACGACGGGTGCAAGCCAGATTTGCACATGCGGATACTAAGGTTAACCTTGACGAGCCTAGCATGTACATACATGATCTTGGAACACGGAATACCGAAAGGTAAAGCATGAGTCATATGGATGATATGATGAACATGTTGATTGTTCGCCTTTAAAGCTACATCATCTCACGTGATGATCGGACTTGGTGTAGTGGATTTGGTTCGTGTAATCACTAAAACAACTGGAGGGATATTGTTTTGAGTGGGAGTTTATTTGTAATTTGGATTAGTCGAACTCAATTTATCATAAACACAATCAAAGTGAATTTGCATAGTTTGTTGTAGTCATTGGCATCCGTTCACCACCTTACGCTTAGTTATAGTTGAGATAGTAGAACTATAGAAATTCTGGATATTTGCTTTACGAACTGGTATCGTATTGTTTTGAGTGTCAATCTAAAGTTTAAAAGTCATATTGCAAACTTTCAGCAAACTCCGTTTACTCTGTGAAGTTTAATAAACAGTATTAAATCAAGAGTAACAATTCCAGTGTTAGTATCTAATGTATCATGTTTGCCTCCATGATTCTTGATACTCAAAAGATTGTTTTTAATATCAAGTTTATCTAAGAGCTAAAAGCAATGTTTCAGAAACCATCATATGTGAAAGGTATTGCGATATCTAAAACAATGTGTTGGTTACAACATGATAGAGTATATGTCCTCATATTTGATGAGAATTTGTGAAGGTTAGAGACGCTAGTCGTCCTAATCCTCCAAAAGGTTTTGGAAAAGAAACATTATACTCGCAATTCACCTTTATAAGCTATAGCAACTTGATCATGAAAGTTGTCATGATAAGGATGAATAGAAGATGTAAGTAAAATGTTTACTACACTAAAAGATTACTAAAGAATGGAACTTTGAAAGAATGCCAAACATTTGATGAAGGTGATCCACTTCAAAGTGCAAGTCCAAAGGTATTAGTATTTGACTATACACACTTTGTACTATGTGTCATGTGAATGACACCACTATTGATGTTGATAGATTCTTTTAAAAGAAAAGGAATTGTTGAAAGAGAATCTATAAAATATTTGGCAGAAAAGAAAAGATTGGAGATATCCAACTTAGGTATATAGAAGATACATGTTATGGTTGTATTCCTTGGTTGTTAAACAATGTGGTTCTGCGGTATTGGATACCGAATTGGTTGGTATGAAGTGTCATACATGATAACACAATTCATGAACTGCAATGGCCTAAGTAACTAGCAAGAGAATATGTGATGATGTTCATCGAAAACAAACAAAGGGTTGTTGTGTTGCTCGTTAACATCAAAGATTACCTTCAAGATTTGTTTCAATAATTGTTATTTTGATCAGGTATTATGACGACAAAAGGTTGTTCAAATAATTACTGTATTCCATAATAGATGGATGATATACAAGTCTGGTTGGAGAAATAACGACCATAAAACTAATGCTAAAATGTCGCAAGACAAATGATTGAAAGATCACTTGCGAAGTGACATCACCGTTTAAATTATATTAGGGATACATGAAGAAACTCCATGTTGATGGATTTTTGGAGTCTTTGATTTTGATCAAATGACGCTTGTGATACTTTCCTGGAGATAATTAAAACTCCGTTTGTAGGCCAAAAGAGGAATGGACGACTAACTGATTGGAATTTGTACATATTGATGTATATAGTCCATTATGTGTAGTCGTGGGCGATGGATTTCAACTTCATATGCTTTCTCCGAAGATTTGAGTGAGTATATGAATATACTTACTCAATAAGGAAGAAGTATGAACCATTTGAAAATGTTCAAAGACTTTCAAGATGAAGTGGAAAATTATTGTAACAAGAAAATAAAATAAAAAAGTTTATGATTGGATCATAAAGATGTTTGAGTTACAAGTTTAGCAAAACATCTAAGATTTGAGGAATCGTTCCATGGATTTGCATTTACCAAAACACCATAGGAGTATGGAGTGTTCAAGATATGTAATGAAACCTTTTTTGACATGGTAAGATCAAAGGTGTCATTTATAAAACTGCCACTATATTTTAAAGATTAAAGCTTTAGTGACTACCGCTTTTACACTGAAAAGAGCTCCATCGTGATCCATTGAAATGACACCATATAAGTCATGGTTTGGGATAAAACCCAGGTTGTCCTTACTTAAATTTTTGTTATGCTAGGCATAAGTTAAGTGTTTACAACCAAAGTCGGATGAGCATGTCTTTGTAGGTTATTTCGAATAACTATTGGGTATTCCTCCATAACACCGAAGACAAAAGTGTTTGTCGCTTAGAATGTCAAGTTTCTTGAGAAGGAATTTTTGGTGAAAAGTCAAGTGGGAGGACAATAGAAATTTGACAAGGTTGTTGAACCTTGGCTAATATGTGCTGAGTTGCGCAACATCGGTAAGTGTCCCGGTGGCAGCACCAATGCTCATGGCTCACGTGCCTCAAAGGTTGTGGTCACGGAGATCTAAGTTACTATTGAACCAAGTAGGTCGGGTAAGTAATCAAATGCTAAGATTTGAGAGTTAAATCATTGTTGTTTGACAATGATGAAGCGACTACATGCAAATAATCAATGATGGGCCCTGACTTTGTTAAGTGGCTTGAAGCCATAAAATCCGTGATAATTCCATACACGAGAAATCAAGCTTTGAATTTGAAAGACCCTCTGGAAAGGTGCAAGACCTTACAGTCGTATATGGATCTATAAATAGACATGGATGTTTCACATCTATGAAATAGTCGACATGTCGGAAAGAGTTTACGACAATGTTCAAGGAATTGACTATGATAAGATTTGATCTTTCATAGCGATATTTAGTCTGGACGGATTAATGTAGCAACCACTACATATATTTTGGTATATGGTAGTTGAACAAACAAAACAAGTTCTTCTAATAGAATGGTTACCTAGGATGTGTCCATGACACGATCCAAAGGGTTTTGTTAATTCAAAGGATGCTAAAAGAGTATGCAAAACTTCAATGGTTGAAGTGAGCATCGCGAAGTTGGAATCTTCACCGTGATGAAACTGTTAAAAGGTTTAATTTCATCAGAGACGATGAAGATGTTTGCATTTTGCAAGAAATTAAGTGGGAGCGCTAAGACATATTTCTAATACATTATGTGAAAGACATATTGTTGATTAGAAATGATGTATCTTTTATTGACACAGGTTAAGAATTTCATTTCGATGAAAGACTTAGGCATGACCCAAGAATTAGGCATCAATGTCTATATGGATAGATTGAGGCGCTAATATGGTTTTGCCAAATGTACATAGATAAGATGTTGAATGAGTTCAATATGGAAACAACAAGAAAGGTTCTTGACGCACGGAAAGGACTAAATCAAGATTCAAGTGTGTTGACACGAGATTCAAGTGTTTTGACACTTGGTGAAATCACAAGAATATTTTGATCAATCATTCTTTGAGATGTACACATCTAGATATGTCCTATGCTCTAAATGTTATGAGCATATACCAGAATGACTCATAAGATGATCATTGGACAATAGTAGGGATATTCCTATGATCTTTGGAAGAACTAAGAATATATTATTTATATAGTGGTGGCAAATAGTTCATTGTAAATTGTTGCATTGATACTAGTTTTGTCACAAATTAAGTTTATCTCAATTTAAACTATGGGTGGCACAATGTAATGGAAAGGAAGTTCCATCACGGATTTGGTTGAGTACCAAAGTTAAAACATTGTGATAGATACTACAACAAAAGGCTAAGTATATGACTGCTATTGTAGCAGCAAGTGAGGGCATTTGCGTCAAGTAGTTTGTTGTCAAACTAGGTGTGGTTCATAGCGGGATAATACTATGAAGATACATTGTACGACAATTGTATCAACATCATTTAATCCCAAGAAACTAAAGGTCTCACCACAGGACCAAATTTATACAATGCCATCTCATTGGAGAATGAGTAATGCGTAGAGACGCAAGGACATGCAAATACACACAGATCTGGAAGTGTCAGATCCGAACATTATGTTTACCACTAGTAATAGTGTCTCTACAACACCAGAAAGCCATAGGTGTTGAATGCACAAGTTTTTAACTAGATTATTGACTCTACTGCAAGTGGAAGACTGTTGGAGATATGCCCAAGAGGCAATAATAAAGTGGTTATTATTATATCTTTATGTTTATGATAAATGTTTACATCCCATGCTATAATTGTATTAACCGGAAACATTAATACTTGTGTGTTTTGTAAACATAAAAGAGTCCCTAGTAAGCCTCTTGTTAAACTAGCTTGTTGATTAATGGATGATCATGGTTTCCTAATCATGGACATTGGATGTCGTTAATAACAAGATCATATCATCAGGAGAATGATGTGATGGACACACACCCATAGTAAGCATAGCATAAGATCAAGTCATTAAGTTTGTTTTGCTACAAGCTTTTCAAATGCATAGTAACCTAATCCTTCGACCATGAGGTTATGTCAATCACCATCACCGGATGGATACTTTGATGACATCAAACACCGCTTCATAACTGGGTGGTTATAAAGGTGTCATTGAGTATTCTGAAAGTATGTGTTGAAGCGCATGGACCAAGATTGGGATTTGTCCATCCATATGACGGATAGATATGTTGTGGGCCCTCTCGGTGGAATGTCATCTAGTTAGCTTGCAAGCATGTGACTAGGTCACAAGGGATGACATATCACGGAACGAGTAAAGAGTACTTATCAGTAACGAGGTAGAACTAGGTATGGAGATACCGACGATCAAACCTCGGATAAGTAGAGTATCGCGTTACAAAGGGAATTGGTTTCGTATGTTAATGGTTCTATCGATCACGAAGTCATCGTTGAGTATGTGGGAGCTGTTATGGATCTCCAGATCCCGCTAATGGTTATTGATCGGAGATGTGTCTCCATCATGTCTACATGTTCACGAACCGTAGGGTGACACACTTAAGGTTCGAAGTTGTTTTAAGTAGATATGGAATGTGCGTTGGAGACCTAATGTTGTTCGGAGTCTCGGATTGGATCCGGGACATCACGAGGAGATCCGGAATTGTCTAAGGAATAAGATTCATATATTGGGAATCATTTTCTAAGTTAGGAAATGTTCTAGAGTATTTGTATGGGGATTCTAGAAGGTTTCGGAATGTTCCGGAAGGTTCTAGAAGATTTCTTGGAGTTTACTTGAAAACCAAGAAAAGATCAAGGAATCCTTGTGGGTAAGACAAGGATTCATGGGGGAGTAGGACTCTCCCCGCACCTCCTTGATCCGCCGGCCAAGGGAGAGGGGAGTCCTACAAGGACTCCACCTCCCCATGGCGCGTCCCTCCTTTAAATAGAGGGGTGGAGGCACAAACCCCCTTGCCCTTCTATTCTCTAGATCTCAAGTTGCCTCTCTCCTCCTCCTTCCCTCTGCTCTGGCCTAGGCGAAGCCCTACAGAATTCTCTACTCCACCACCACCACCATGCCGTCGTGCTGCTAGGATTCCGTGGAGAGATCTACTACCTCCGCTGCTCACTGGAACAGGGAGAGGAAGGTCTGCTTCGACTCCGCACGTGTGACCGACTGCGGAAGCGCTGCCGGAACGCGGCGCCGGAAGGATCGTCTACTCGATCTTGAGATCGGCAAGTGATCGACTACATCAACCACGAGATCCGATCTCGTAACGCTTTTGGGTCTACAAGGGTTAGTACAGATCTATCTCGTTGCACATGTCTAATAGATTAGATCTTGGCTTTTATCTAGATTAGATCTGGGTTTTGTTCGTTCTTGCGGTAGAAATTTTTTGCTTTCCATGCTACGAACCCATCACTTTGCAACGTACTTCACGGCGTCGCTCATGCCGCTGAAGGCATGGATCTCATCGTTAGCAAGCACGCCCCTCTTCCTCTTGCCGTTAATGGCAACAACAGATCTTTTAGATGCTTCCGCAGCTGCTGCTGCAGCTCAAGCATCGATCGAATTCTCCGAGGCATCAGGGATTATGGTGTCGGACTCTTGGGTGTCAGGGTCTTCAGGAGTGCCAAGGGGCTCGCCTGACCCCATGGCATACCTCCCGGTGGCAAGACCGTATGAGAAGATGGTCTGCATCTGGACATAGTTCTCGATGGGCTTGTTCAGGTACTCTTCGTCCCTTGCTTGCGCCTACGAGTTGCAAGAAAGAGTGTGTTAGCGGTGATAATATTGTTTATGAAGATAGGTCTGTAGTGATTATAGCTACAAACCTAAACATGTCCCTGAAAGTGCTCAGTGGCAAGAAGAATGGTGAAGATGTCCCCATCCCATTGCACGCTGCTAAGGTCTCTCAGCTTATTGATTTGGATCCAACGCACCCTCCACTTCCTCAGGTGGTTGTACACCTGAGTGCCTGAGACCTCGGCACCACAATGCACGAACAAAGATTTGGCGCACGCATTGAGATGGATCTCCTTGAACCCCTTCTCAGTACAGACGCCGCTCTTCACTATGTTGCACATCTCGTGTTGAGCACGAATGTGGACATGTAAGGGAACCATTTCATGGTCCCCTTCATCTGCGCCTTCTTGAGCTTAGCCGCGACCTTTATCTCGATGGAGGCGACATAGGTCTGGACAGAAGCGGGAGCAGAGACGATGCCACCCTCTAGAGTGGGTGACATCGACGACACTACCTGGTTCTGAGTGAGAGCCTGGCTGTCATCCACATAAGAACAGGGGATTTGGAAGTTCCCAATGGGGATCAAAGCCTGGCTAAACTGGTCGCAGAACGAGTCCTAGAACAAGGACGCAAAAATGACGCACATGAATCAAGCTGCAAAAAGAAGGTGTACCTACGGAGGAAAGTAGTATGTGCATAAAATTCATATCAACCTATCAACAGTAATACTTTATCCCACTAGTGGAAAAAGGGCCTATAGTCCCGGGTGGAAAGGACCATTAGTCCCGGTTTCACACCCGGGACTGCGAAATCGGGACTAAAGGCACCAACCTCTAGTCCCGGTTTGCTATGACCCGAGACTAGAGGCCCTTTTTTCGGAGCGGTAGGGACGGAGGACCTTTAGTCCCGGGTTGTAATACGGCCCGGGACTAGAGATTTTTTTCAAAAAAAATTCAATTTGTTTTCAAATTTTATTTTGAACTTTTGAATTGTTTGACTCGTTAATCCTCTTACTTGGACATTTTTAATATTAACTATACTTAATCTTAGGTCAAACCGCATTTATGATCATACTTCTCGGTCGGTCACCCATTCTAACATTACTCCACCCCCAGCACGGTTAACTTCTCTGTTCCATCAGCGTGCGAAGCCCATTTCTACCTTGTTGTCAAGACTACCATATCAATCATATTAGCTCATATCAATATGTCACACGTCTAATAACTATTTAAGTAAACAATAATAATTAAGTAATAATAATATTTTAATCCAATGAAAGTAAAAAAACTCATGAAAATAATATTTTATTCATTTTTTCCATTTATCTTTGAATCTATAAACCGAAATTCGACAAATAGTATATCCATTATTATCAGAAAAATGTGAGGAATCCAAATATGGCACTAAATTTTTTTGCAAAAAAAATAATTGTTTAAATAACTTTTTTTCTTTTTCAAATTTTAAAAATCTGAAAGAATCCCAAACGGTCTAAGACCGTTGAAATCGAACTCGATTTTTTTTGCAATTTTATGGCATGCTTTTATAATTACAGTCTGAAGGATTTTATTTTTGCAATTTTTGAAATCGAAATCGAACTAAATCACTTAATATAACTACAGTCTGAAGGATTTTATTTTTGCAATTTTTTATTATTTTATGGCATGCTTTTGAAATTAGAAAAGGCGATCTGGGGGGTTGGACAGAAATCTTCTGCCGCTGCAAGATTTTTGCCCGTTTTCCTGCCGTGGCAGAACCCGCCAAAAAAATTTGCCGAAATTTTCCAGTCCCGGTTTATGTCTCGACCCGGGACTAGAGGGTGTTGCTTTAGTCCCGGCCCGTGATACGGCTCAGGACTAAAGGGTGCTGTCGGTGCCCGCACCCTTTTAGTCCCGGGCCGGGACTAAAGTTCCGGAACGATCCGGGACTAGAGTTTCTCCGGGCTTCGAGCCGCTGAAAACGGTACGAACCGGGATTAGTGCTCATACTAGTCCCGGTCCGTAACAAACCGGGACTAGTGTTAGACTCTGGACCGAACCGAAGCCCCTTTTTTCTACTAGTGTCCATAAGATCGAGCCGAACATAGTCGAACTATCAGATCCTACCGAAAAAATCCTACAAATCTGGCTGAAACCTGCACCTGCTATTTGCACAACAATCTACCATGTACTTGAATGAAGCTACGAATTACACCTCCTAATCCTAGCAGCTCTGCAGATCTAAGCTAACTCTAGCTAGGAGTGAAAATGCTTACCATCATCGCATGAGGTGGCCGACGCAGCTTAATCGTAGAGGAGGAGGAGGTGCCCTTCACGCCGCCGTGGCCACCGTCGCTCACCGAAGAAGAAGAAGCTGCTTACCTGGCGCGGACGGAACGGGAAATGGAACTCGTCTGGAGGGAGACGGCGGGTGGTTTTTCCCTTGTTGGGTGGGGCGGTAGAAATAGAGGGGGTTTTGGCGGGAAAGATGAGCTCACCTCCCGCGCCAGTTTTTCGATGCACCTGAAAAGCTCGCGCCATCGCTGTCCTTGGCTGCGCTTGTGCGGGGGAGGAACGGTTTTGCATCTACGGGGCGTATGATGAGGGTGGTTTGCTGGAAACGGCCGAATCGATGTAGTCGTTGGGCCTAGCTACGGGCTGCTTTAATGTTTGCACTGGCGCAGCCTAATCGGCTCTACAGGAAACCAAACATCCCGTTTTTCTGCTCCGATTCGCACGTGAGACGGTAGCGTCACTTCCGCGTGTTGGATGGTAATTCATCATTCTAAAGCTTGCCTAACATGATGCCACACCACACGTACCTAAGCCAAAAGAAGCGGCGCTTTGGAAACGGTTTCGGGCTAAGGTTTCCTTTCCACTTTGGAAGGCACGGTCAAGTCTCAGGCCCCCAGAACTGCACTGCAAATTCGAAAGGGAGCTCGCTTTTAGAGGGCTCGCAACACATACGACTCCTGCATGCATATGCTCATTCGTTCATCTTACTGCTCCGCTAAGCAACCTCCGGTCCGGCCAGGCGCCGTCTTCTTGCCTATCTTCCTGCCGACAATGGAACGCGGCTGACTCAGAATAACTGGAGTTGCATAGATCGACACGAATCAGATAAGGAAATCAGTTAGGCAGGCAACTGACCGAAACCTACGACACATGTTCATTGTAAAAGCAACCAAGGAGATCAAAAGTACAGCTGGTGTTTCAGGTGCTCCCTTACTTTTGTCATCCATATCATCGCAAAGATTAATTTGGGAAACACGTTACTCATTAGTTGGGTTAGCTGCTTGACTAATCTGTCTAATCCCCTTTGGCTTTATAAGAGCATCTCCAACGACGCGGCCTATTTCGGACGACTAATGTGTTTGAAATGGTCTGTTTATCGGCCCACAGACAAGAAATAAGTCGTTGTCCCGACGGCCAGGCCAGTACGCCCAACGACCAGATCGAAACGGTTCAAGATGGCCATTTTGGCCAGCGTTGGGCAGTTGGCCATTCCATTTTTACATTTCACCAAATTAGACATACACAAATAACGAATAAATGAAGTGGCTACTAAATAAAGTGGCAAACATGGAGCTCAAATGCCATTGTACGACATCAACGTGCAAGATCAGTCTAAAAACTAGCAAGTTTCTCCCAATGACACTCGTGTATGCCATTGCCCTTTCAAGCATTGCGGGCTCGGATCATCTTTTGCTTCTTCTCGATCCAAACTCTTCGTTCGGGGTCGGCGATGCTCTTCAAGTCATTCATCATGATCTGGTTCTCCTCGTCCATGACTTTGGCTTCGACCTCCATGAGCTTAGACTTGACATTGGTATCTTCCACCTAAGAGATCTCTTTTGAAGTTCAACAAATCTCATGATGGTGGACTCTTTCTCTTTGCGTCGCCTCTCCTCCCTCTCGGCATTGGCCTCTTCCTTCTTGGCGATCAACTCCCTCATGGTCTCTTGAAATTCCAACAAGGAGGGTTGATCGGGGGTGGAGCCGGGGGGAGGGGGCGAGCAGGGGCTAGACCCCCCCCTAACCATTTGCCCCCCTCAATACATAGGTGATTTCAATACTAAACTAATGGCCTTATAGGCTTAATTAGTTAGCACTAAGCCGAAATTTAATTGTTTAGTCATGCTGCTCTCTACCTAAGGCTAAACATAGTCCATGGTTTCTGTGTATTAATAAATCGTAGTAATCTGTCTCCACATTTTTTGTTTGTGTAACTAGACCTAATAGGTAGCACCATATGATCAACTGGTTGGACGCTTTCTGCCGTTGCTCGCTCCTACTCAGTCGCCAAATGCCACGCGATTCCATGGTCGCGACGTCGTGCTAGCCAGCCCTATTGTTCCCGGTTTATACCTTTGTTAATCCTTCTGCAATGCCGGTGATAGGCATGATGTGCTGTCGAGTATACAAATCAATCTTCCTCACTCAGATTGAAGGTACCAAGTCGTTAGTTTTTTATTAATAGAGTGCATAACATGTAGTCTAATTGATTAATTTATAGAAAAATGCGTCTTTTGTTTGATGTTTGCTTGGTGACGACGACAACTTATTGCATAATAATTTCTATATTGGAAAAATACTAGTATGGTCACATGCAATGGAATTGTCAATCTTATACTCTTAGAGACAAAGTTGATCCAATATAAACTTATCTTCTGTTTTGTATTGTCCAAGATTTAGTGCTACATATTAATATCAGTTCTATGCCGAGACTTTGATATATTGTTATGGTTTTTGTCCAAACAGTTCTTCCAACACAAAATCACATGTAGTTGTAGCGCGAGAAAAAAAGATCTTATGTATGATCATCAATATCTCCGCCCCCCCTCAATGTCAAATCCTGGCTCCGCCCCTGGGGTTGATGATTGATGTCGGTCTTGGAGGACTTGTGGCCCCTTGGCCGGCTGACACGGTATTTCCTATTTTTTGCAATCCTTGATCTCTTTCCAACAATAGCACAATCTGAATGCCTTGTTGTTATGGATACACTTGAAGTGTTCTAAAGCTTGTAACACCTACACATATGGACGAGAATCCATGACACATGACCACATATATGCAAGGTGCATTGGCAAGAGAGGGAGAGGTTTTACCATCATGTCAACCGATGAGATCCCTCTTCTTGGCCTTCCCATCACCATCTCGTATGCACCTCAAAATTTGTTGCATTCTGCATTGGATGTGAAGGAGATATGTGATACGTTGCTACCGTATCTATAATTTTTAATGTTCCATGCTTGTTTTATATCTACTTTCTTATGTTTTGTCCACACTTTGGAGTATTTTTATACACTTTCTAGGACTAACCTATTAACAAGATGCCACAGTATCAGTTGCCTGTTTTCTGCTGTTTTTGGTTCTAGAAAGTCAGAAAATGAATATTCTCGGAATTGGACGGGACAAAAGCCGAAGTCAATATTTTACCGAGGGTATACGGTGCCAGAAGACAAGACGGAGAGGGGCCAGGGGCCGACCACACCACCTGGCCGGGCGGCCAGGCCTGGCCCGCGCCAGGGGGTGGTGTGGCCACCTCGGGCACCCCCTCGGCCTCCCCTTTCGCCTATAAGAAGCCTCCATACAGAAACCCTAAGTACCCGATCAAAATTCCACGAAAGAGTCTATGGCCGCCGTCATCTCCATCCCTAGACCGGGAGGGATCTAAAGCTCTTCCTGGCACCCTGCAGGAGGAGAGAATTCACCCTGGAGGCCTTGTTCATCACCATGCCTACCTCCGGTGTGATGCGTGAGTAGTTCATCCCTGGACTACGGGTTCATGTAGTAGCTAGATGGTTGGTTCTTCTCCTTTGTGCTACCATGTCTAGATCTTGTGAGCTTCGTTCATAATCAAGATCATCTATTAGTAATCCTACATGTTGTGTTTGCGGGGATCCGATGGATATTGAGATGCTATTTCAGATTGATTATTGATTCTATCATGTCTTTGTTATTTGTGATTTTGCATGCTCTCCGTTGTTAGTAGCTATCTTGGCCGAGTAGATGCTAGCAACTTCAAGAGGGAGTATTTATGCTCGATAGTGGGTTCATGCCTCTAGGAATCTAGGGAAGTGATAGAAATCTCTAAGGTACAAGATGTGTTGTTGCTACTAGGGAGAAAATAACAATCCTTTGTTCATAGAACAATCGTATTGTCTACTTTACACACAATGCTTAATGCAATTATCTGTTGCTTGCAACTTAATACTGGAGGGGGTTCGGATGATAACCTGAAGATGGATTATTAGTCATAGATGAAGTTGGATTACGGTCTATGTATAATATTGTAATACCCAATCAAATCTCATAGGAGTCAAGATGATTAGTATATGCATGTATGCTTTCCCGATGTTTGTCAATTGCCCCGCTGTAATTTGTTCACCCAACATGTCATCTATCTTAAGGAGAATCACCACTAGTGAACTATGGACCCCGGTCCTTTCTTTTACTATCAATCTACAATCTACTATTTACTGTTTTCTGTTTACTTTCTGCAAAACAATTACTATCTTCCACACAATACGTTTAATCCTTTGTTTTCCGCAAACCGGTGAGATTGACAACCTTACTGTAAGTTGGGGGCAAAGTTCTGTGATTGTGTTTTGCAGGATTCCAAGTTGGAAACAACACCTTGGAGGTGTTCCTTGCTCCTACTGGTTCAATAACCTTGGTTTCATAACTGAGGGAAAACTTGTTGCTATACTCATCATACCTTCCTCTTGGGGTTCCCCAACAAGCTCAACATATTGATGATCTAGGCATATGAACTTGATTATATTTTGCAATGCCTCTTAAATAGATTTGAAAATAGTTTCTGCCACTTTGTAAAGTTTGCTTGGATTCACTTGGAGTTGGTCTAGCAAGGGGTGAAAAGAATTGGAATTGTTTCTGTTGAAAATCTTTTACTAGGAACCCTCAAAGTGGTATAGTGGATAAGTTTGGCCAAAATGACCATTTGATCCTATGGTCTACATTTGATTTTCTTTTCATTTGATTTTGTTTGTAAGTGATCTAGATGATGTAGTATTCATTTTTAAACTAAGCCTTATCATTTGTAGCAATCAATCATGGCAAATTCAAGCATTCATACACTAATGCAAAACACACATGCACTCATATTAAGTTTAATAATAAATGTTTTTGTTAACCCTAAACTTGGGTGATTAGAGCTTGATAAGCTTGATTAATATTTTTAGGATGTTACAAACCTTCCCTCCTGAAACAGAATCTCGTCTCGAGATTCAGGAAAAACTAGGAACTAAAGAGATTTGGAAACTCAGTCCTAATATAGTCTTCTCGTTCCTAGGTGGCTTCTTCTTCGGCATGGTTACTCCATTGGATCTTCAGAAACTTGATACTTCCGGTCCGGGTGGTTCTAAATGCTTCTTCCAATATATGGATGGGCACTTCATGTTAAGTTAGATCCTTGTTAATATCTACGGCTCTGTGGTCAATGTTCTTGAAAACTTCGGTCTTCTCCGGAACTTCTAGGCATTTGCGAAGTAACAAGATATGGAACACATTATGCACGACTGACATCTCCTCAGGCAGTTCCAGTTGATAGGATACTTCTCCTCGGCTATTCAAAATCTTGAAGCGTCCATTATATCTGGGGGGTAGCTTTCCTTTCAGACGAAAACGTTGCATTCCCTTCAAGGGTGAGACTTTGAGATACACAAAATCTCTGACATTGAAGGTCAGGTCTCAACGTCTTTTATCTGCATAACTCTTCTATCTGGATTGAGCGGTCTTGAGGTGCTCACGGACTTTGTGAACCTTCTCTTTAGCTTTTCGTAGAATGTTAGGTCCGAAGATTTGACTCTCTCCTACTTGCGACCAATTCAACAGGGTACGACACTTTCTTCCATACATAAATTCAAATGGGGCCATTTGCAAACTGTCTTGATAACTATTGTTGTATAAGAATTCCACGAAAGGCAAACAATGTTCCCATTTATATCTATATTCTAACACACAAGCTCTCAACATATCTTCTAAGATCTAGTTGACTCTTTCAGTTTGTCCGTCGGTTTGCGGGTGATAAGCTGTGCTGAAATTCAGTTTGGTTCCTAATCCTTCTTGGACTTTCTGCCAAAATCTTGAGGTAAACTGGGTTCCTTGATCTGACACTATGGTCTTGGGGGTTCCATGCAAACTGGCTATTCTAGCGATATACAACTCCGATAGCTTCGAACTTTGGTAGGTTGTTTTGACGGGTATGAAATGGGCTACCTTGGATAGTTTGTCTACTATGACCCAAATAGAGTCATTTCCCCTACTAGATGTAGGCAAACCTGTGATAAAGTCCATTCCGACGGAATCCCATTTCCATTCCGGAATATGCAATGGTTGCAACAGTCCTGTGGGTCTCTAATGTTCCGCTTTGACTCTCTGACAGCTATCACACTTGGCTATGTAGGTTCCGACTTCTCTCTTCATTTTGTGCCACCAAAATTGCTCCTTCAAATCCTGATACATCTTGATTCCTCCCGGGTGGATAGAATAAAGAGTATTGTGAGCTTCCTGCATAATGACTTGTTTCAACTCCAAATCTGCTGGCACACAGATACGTCCTTTGTACCACAAAACACCTTCTTCATCTTCGGTGAATCCTGGTACCTTCCTTGTTCCGATACGACGCTTGATTCCATCGATACTTGCGTTTCCTTTCTGGGCTTCTTTTATCTGACTAATCAAAGTGGGTTGGAGTTCTATGCTAGCTAAGAATCATTCACTAACTAGCTCCACTCTGAAATTCTCCATCTCCTCATGCAGACTTGGATGGGCTTCCTTTATCATGGTGTTTAATCTACACGGCAGTCTGCTAAGAGCATCCGCTACCACATTGGCTTTGCCGGGGTGATAGTGAATGTCAAGGTCACAATCGTTGATTAACTCAATCCATCTCCTTTGCCTCATATTCAGCTCCTTCTAGGTGAAGATATACTTCAGACTTGTGATCCGAATAAATCTCACAGCGGTTACCCATAAGGTAATGACGCCATGTCTTCAAAGCTAACACTACAAATGCTAGTTCTAGGTCATGGGTTGGGTAGTTCTGCTCATGCTGCTTTAGTTGTCTGGACAGATAGGATATGACTTTGCCTTCTTGCATCAATACACATCCAAGACCAATCTTGGATGCGTCACAATACACATCAAAAGGCTTCTTGATATTGGGCATGATCAAATCTAGGGTTGAAATCAATCTCTTCTTGAGATCTTGAAAACTTGCTTCACATTTGTCAGTCCATTCAAACTTCTTATCTTTCTTCAAGAACTGGGTCATCGGTCTTGCGATGCTCAAAAATCCTTCCATGTTCTTGCGGTAGTATCCGGCTAATCCAAGGAATGCACGAACTTCTATTTGGGTGGTTGGGGCTTTCCATTCATCAACATCTTTGATCTTGGCGGGATCGACATCGACTCCTCCTGCCGTCAGGATATGGCCTAGGAATCCTACTTGTTTTAACCAGAATTCACACTTGCTAAACTTGGCATACATCTGATGCTCTCTAAGGGTTTCAAGGATGGTTCTCAGATGTTACTGATGGTCCTCTTCTGATTTGGAGTAGATCAGAATGTCATCGATAAACACAACGACAAACTTATCCAGAAAATTCATAAAAATCTTATTCATGAGATTCATGAAATAAGCGGGGGTATTGGTTAATCCAAAATACATGACATTGTACTCATACAATCCATATCTGGTGGTGAAGGCAGTCTTTGGGATATCTGTTGCAAGAATCTTCAGTTGGTGATAACGAATTCTAAGGTCAATCTTAGAAAACACTCTGGCACCAGTCAGCTGATCAAACAAATCTTCTATCTTCGGTAAAGGGTACTTGTTTTTGATGGTGACGTTATTCAGCTTCCGGTAATCCGTACAAAGACGGTTGGCACCATCCTTCTTATAACAAACAAAACGGGTGATCTCCATGGCGATGCACTTGGTTGAATCAGTCCTTTTCCCAACATATCATCAAGTTGCTTCTTCATCTCCACTAGTTCAGATCGGTTCATACTATAGGGTCTCTGAGCTATGGGTCCGGTTCCAGTGATTAGTTCAATGATAAACTCGATATCCCGATCTGGGGCATACCGTGCAATTCATCTGGGAACACGTCAGGGTATTCACAGACTACTCTAACTTGGTCAATGGTGGTCTTGGCTAGACTCTTGTTGCACTTGAATTGACGGGGCAAAGTCTCAGATACATGTTCTACTGATACTCCGGTGCTGCTGGTCATGGTTATGGCTTTCTTGGCACAGTCTATTAATCCTTCATGTTTCGACATCCAATCCATCACTAGCACCACTTCCAAACCTTTGGTTCCAAGTACTATTAGATTGGCATAAAAATCTATCCCATGTATTCTGATAGGTACGTCCTTGCAAACTTTTCTAGCTTTGGTGGTCGAACCAGGGATTTGAACTATCATAACATGCTTCAGATTTGTCGGTTCAATCTTACTAGTGCATGCAAATTCTTCTGTAACAAACGAGTGCGATGCTCTAGAATCAGACAACACTCTTGCTAGAACTGAGTTAACAGAAAATATACCCAACACGACATATGGCGCTTCTTGGGCTTCCTTAGCATTCATGTGGAACAGACGGCCATTACGGTTGTGCGGGTTTCCTTGGGCGAATCTCTTTCCAGGCTAGACACAGCGTTGCTGTTGGGCAGGTGCATTTACATTGGTTGCTGCGGAAAGCTTCTTGGGGCACTCGTTGGAGTAGTGACCCATGACTCCGCATTCAAAGCAAGTTATCATTGACTTGTCTTTCCCTGCGACAGGCACATCATTACTTCCAGTCCTTGGGGGAGTATTATTGTTGTTGTTGTTAGACTTTGGCGGTGCACGATTGAAATTATTGGAGTTGCCAGGGTTGTTGTTGTGGTTTCCTCTGGGCCTTGGGTTTCCTCCTCCACGGTTGGGATAGTTCAGACGGTTCATTGGGGGTCTGTTGTTTGTGGGTGCATATCCTGTAGAAGGGTTGGGGTGATACTGATACATTGCAAATGTATCTATAATTTTTGATGTTCCATGCTTGGTTTTATCTACTTTCTTGTGTTTTGTCCACACTTTGGAGTACTTTTCATATGATTTCTTGGACTAACCTATTAACAAGAGCCACAATGCCAGCTGCCTGTTTTCTGCTGTTTTTGGTTCCAGGAAAGTCAGAAAATGAATATTCTCAGAATTGGACGGGACAAAAGCCAAAATGCCTATTTTTCTTGGTGTTAGAACTGAACCTAAAAGACTTATTATTTTGAGTGCACTAATGTTGCTAATATAGATTGTGTGAAGTTTTGTATGAAGGAAAATTTTCAGGTGTATGGAAGGAATGAGTAATGAGATGAAGGATGGACTAAAGCTCAAGCTTGGGGATGCCACGCGTGTCACCCCAAGAAATATTCAAGAAGTACAATCGTCAAATCTTGGGGATGCCCAAGGCATCCCCTTCTTCATCAATAAAAATCCCAGGTTTCTTCCAAACACTTCAATTTTATTGTTTCATGCATAGTTGTGTTGTTCTTGGAGCATCTTCTTTTTTGTTTTCATTTTGGTTTTTCGTTTGCTTGGTTTGCTTATTTTGCTGAATAAATTGGTTGGATCCCCTCTCTCATACATTGGTTTTCAAATAGTTCGGTTTGGATTGGAAAAGAGTAGGAAAGTTCATACTTAAGTAGTAAAGAGAGCTTGTTTTTGACTGTGGCATATGCTTTGTCATGCCATGCTCGATATTGTTTTGGCTTTATGCTTAGTATTCTTTGTTGTAGCATGACATTTTATAAATAATTGAGATTGCTTAATGTGCCTTGGAAGGATCATGCGTTGTTTTCGCATATTAAAGCATAGTATTGCGGTATTCTCCTTTAATGTTTTATTTGGGTTGACTTGGCACATGCTCACACCATGTTATGACTATCCCAAGTCACCACAGCCTTTATGATCCTTTAGTTTTCAACTTGTAGTATCACTTTATGCTTTGATCAATGATGTTTTGTCGCTCTGCATGATTATGGCCATTATTGCTCTCTTAGTTTGTCGCTCCTAGTCTTTTGCTAGCCTCCATAACCAAGTATGAGTTCCACTCATGCATCCAACTCCTAAAACCAAGTTATTCCAAAGAGTCCACCATACCTACCTATTAGCATTTGCTATTCCAAGTATATTCATGTTTTTATCTACCTTTCGAATTAAACTTGTTATGAGAAAACTAGTGATTAAAGCTCTCACCAACTTGATGGCACACTTTACTTTTATTGCCCTTAATAAACTTGAACCGTTGTGTCGTCTATGTTGTATATGCTTGCACTTATTTGTTGGGGATTAGCAGAACCATGCTGTCATGGGGAATGCTTTCAACATTGCACTTGTACTTTGTACCTAGTTGATATCATGCTCTTTTGTCTATGGATGTTGTCGGTGTGAAATGAAAGGGGAGCTTGTAAGTCCATGGAGTTATATATGTGTGTTAGAGAAACACCTGGGCCGCTGGTCTAATCCATGTTGTCATGGTGGAAACCTGCAGTGTAACCATAATGAGCTGTCTATGAAGCATTCTTTTATAAAAAAAGAGTCAGATATTGAGAAAAAAGAGAAAAAGAAAGAGAAAAAAAGAGATATATGAAAAGAGGAAAGAGAGAAAAAAGCACCATTTTCCCATGGTAAATAAGAAGATTGCTGAGATGCTCGTTGTCTGCTTGCCTTGTCATTTTGATATGGGGATCCTTCCATATCATCGGGCAAGGGTACCCCGTTGGCGGTTCTCTATGATACACATGTACTTACGATGACAAGAACTTACTAGTGACTAAACTTGAGTAGCATGAGGAGCGACCCTCGTATTCAAGGGACATGAGAATTCCAACTTATAGTTTGTCAAGCATATACCCCATAGTCTGTTCACTTTAACCTTAATCACTTCAAGATGCTTATGATAGGGACAATGAGAGCTGAAAGCTAGTAAGTACCATAATTTTTGGAAGCTCTTTATGAGACTTGAATCCCTACTTCCTTCTATGAAGGCCTTTCTTTTACTTTTATGTTGAGTCTCCACCTTCTATCTTTATGCACCTATTGAGAGAGCATAATGGCCATTCTTAGTTCTATGTGCATTGTCCCAAGACTTGTTGATTGATGCATAGCTTTGATATTGCTTGTTTTAAACTATTTGTATCTAGTCACTCTTATGAACTTTGAAGGTGTCCTATGCATTTATGTTTGCTACTCTATGAGGGACAAGTTGAATGCCACTATGCTATGTTTTCTTTATGTGAAACAAACAAACGTCTTGCAAAGCATTGTTATTCATGAATCTTTTGTTTGTGCCTCTTCATGTTACAACATAGTTGCTATGTCTTATTGTTAGAACTTTATCTTTCATGCTATGTTGAAGTACTATGATCTCAGCTATCATTGTTTTACAAATACTTTGATTAAGTTTATGATGGTGCATGTCACCTCAAAAATTATTCTTTCTTTTTATCACTTACCTACAGGACGAACAGGAGTTAAGCTTGGGGATGTTGATATGTTGCAAACGTATCTATACTTTTTTATGTTCCATGCTTGTTTTATATCTACTTTCTTATGTTTTGTCCACACTTTGGAGTATTTCTATACACTTTCTTGGACAAAACTATTAACAAGATGCCACAGTGCCAGTTTCCTGTTTTCTTCTGTTTTTGGTTCTAGAAAAGTCAGAAAAAGAATATTCTCGGAATTGGACCGGACAAAAGCCAAAGTCGATATTTTACCAGAAGACTCACAAAGCCAGAAGACGAGACGGAGAGGGGCCACAGGGTGGCCACACCATGTGGTGGCGCGGGCTAGCCCTGGCCGTGCCACCAGGTGGTGTGGGCCCCATGGCCGCCCACCGACCTTGCCTCTTCGCCTATAAGATGCCTCCCGATGCGAAAACCCTAAGTAGTCAATCATCCAGCCACGAAAAGTTCCGCAGCGCCGCCGCCACTGAAGGGGAGATTCAGGGGATAGAAAGTCTCTGTTCCGGCACCCTGCCGGGACGGGGAAGTGCTCTCGGAGCCATCTCCATCGATCTCCACCGCCATCTCCATCACCATTGCTGATTCCCATGATGAGGAGGGAGTAGTTCTCTCTCGAGGCTAAGGGTTCTACCGGTAGCTATGAGTTCATCTCTCTCTTTATGCATGATCTTATTGAGATCATGAGCTTGTAATCTATAGATCTACCTTGCTACTCAAGTGCTTTAATAGATCTTTGGCTCTCCCCATGTGCGTGAAAGTGACAGCGTGCACACCATGGTGGCACTTAGGCTAGAGATTACAAATACTTGTTATGAGTTATATTTGGAGTTGGATGTCTTTATGACATTGTGGTGTTTGTTGGACCCATCTAGTACTCAAGTTGACAGTGTCGGGTTATCTAGATGGGAAATATGAACTTTGAGGTGTGCTGTTATAGCCCTACCATCGATTAGAGTGTCCAACCGGAGAGTAGTTCAGCGTAGTATCATAAAGAAGAATATATTTATATGAGAGTGTTCACTAGTGAAAGTATGATCCCTAGGCCTTGTTTCTAAGCACTAAAACATGCTATTAGATCTGTTACATGTTTGCTTGCTGCCATCTTTATTTCAGTTTGCCTTTAGTCTCTTCCACGCCATCAAGCTATTTTCTATCACCGTTACCACTTATAATTATCTATACCACTTGTATTTCACTATCTCTTCGCCGAACTAGTGCACCTATACACCTGACAAGTGTATTGGGTGTGTTGGGGACACAAGAGACTTCTTGTATCTTGATTGCAGGGTTGCTTGAGAGGGGATACCTTTGACCACTTCCTCCCTAAGTTCGATAAACCTTGGGTGATCCACTTAAGGGAAAACTTGCTGTTGTTCTACAAACCTCTGCACTTGGAGGCCCAACAACTGTCTACAAGAATAGAAGTGCGTAGACATCAAGCTATTTTCTGGCGCCGTTGCCAGGGAGGTAAGGTAAAAGGTATTCACATCCTTCGGTGTGAGTGCTCGAAGTTATTTCCTTTAGATTCTGCAATTTTGTCTTTTTGTTTCTTGTTTTCACTAGGTAGGCTTAATGGAAAACAATAAAAAAATTAGAGAGCTTTTTAGTATTTTTCCTAAGTTAGAACTCGAATTGTCTAAAAAGAAAATTAAAAAACCCATGGAACTTCCTTTGCATGCTAATAACAATGTTATTAGTATGAATCTTTTGAATACCTTTGTTACTAATGCTATGGAAACGTCTAAGCTTGAGGAGTTAGTTTTTGTGAAAATGATCTTTTTAGTTCCCCAGCTTTAAAGAAAAAAAATTCTATGATGATACTTTATCTCCCATATGTGGTAATTCTAATGATACTTGTGATATTTTAAATCCACATACTGAAAGCATCCCTTTTAAAATACCTACTAGAATTATTGATGATGTTATGGATAACTACTATTTTGGAGATGGAACAGTCCATCCTGGTGATCATTTGCTCTTTATACACGAATTATGCGGGTCGTTCAAGTGTACAGGTATTACAATAGATCAATTCAAGAAGAAGTTATTCTCTTTATCACTTAAGGGCAAAGCAAGGGAGTGGTATGAGCTACTAGATGATCCTCATCATTTGGAGTGGAAGGAGTTTGAATCTCTCTTTTACTCTAAATTTTATCCTCCTCGTGAAATTCATAAAGATAGGAATCATATTTATAATTTTCAACCTCATGATGGAGAAAGTATTGCCCAAGCATGGGGGAGATTGAAATCACTAATGCTCAAATGTCCCATTCATGAGCTCCCTAGTAATATTGTTATTAATAATTTCTATGCAAGGCTTTTAGAGCATTACAAGGACTATCTAGATACTTGTTTAGAGGGATCCTTCACAAGTAAGGAGGTCAAAGTTAAGTGAGATCTTCTTGAAACAATTCAAAGCAATACCGAAGATTGGGATAACAACAAAGGTAAAGAACCAGGTATAAACTATGAGTATGATTGCATTAAGTCTTTCGCTAAAACTGCTGATTTTCAAGAGCTTAGTGCTAAATATGGTCTTGATCCTCCAATTCTTATTGATTGTTTCAGAGCCTTTGCTTCTCATATTAATGCTCCTAAAGAAAAATGGGACATGTATCATGAGCCTTTTAAAGACACTTGAAGTGAAAATGAAATTGTTATTAATGATAGCAATAAACATGCTCAAACCTCTAAAAGTACTATTTCTTATAAGCATGTTAATTTTTGTGGAATACATAGACCTTGTGAGAATAATCAAATTGAAGAATAATATTGTATCACCCACAAGAATGAAAAAAACTAGAATGTGGTATAGGGCTCTAAATGATCTTGGTAAAAAAGTTTGTGCCCTCTATCCTTTTATTTGTGAACTTTGCTTTGTAGTGGGTCATTTCAATTTTCAATGCTCAGGCCATAATAATAGCCCTTCTAATCCAATGAGTACTGCAAGTTTGTATTGTGATGACATGATCACTCCTAATCAACATGATGAACTTACATTATTTTTGGGGGTGTGAAGAGTTATCAAGAAAAACCTCTTTGGTAGATATGGGTGCTTTTGATATGAATAGTGTCATGCATGGTTGTCATCTTTATTGTGTTGATAATTGCCACACAAATACTTACATACAAAATATTATAAAATATGAGATCTTACCAAAATATGACATGACTAATATGTGTTTTGGTCTTATTAATGAAAAGGAGGAATCCTTCAAAGTTTCTTCTATTGTCTCTAACAATGAACCAGGGTATATGGAGAAGCTTCCTTTCAAGCCTCTCCCTCCTAAAGAGAAGAAGAAAAGGAGGAGTAAAGGCAGAGAGGAAACGGTATTTTCCCCTAAGCATGTTGCTCCTATTATAGTTTTTGATGAGTCTAAACTCGATGATGTTCCTATGCCTGTTACCTATAGTAGTGATCATGATTGGGAAAAGCACACTACTTTTGATATTGAAAATGTCTTCGGTACCAATTATGAAAATGATGATATTAATAATTGCTATACTATTAATGCTATCCATGATCCTTCCAATGATGATATGTTTACAAATGAACACACTTGGGAAGATAACTATTCTATTGCTTATGATGATTGCAATGATGAATATGATATTTTCAGTCCACCTACTATTGAGGAGCAAATTAATTATGATTACAATATGCCTCCTATATTTGATGATTATGGTGATGAAAATAATAATGATAGCTATTTTGTTGAATTTTTTCCCACTACAATTAATAAGAATGACTATGTTTATGTGGGGAGTATTAATTCTTTTATGCATGTGGCTCATGATAAGAATGTTTCATGTGATAGTTATATTGTTAATTTTATTCATGATGCTACTGAAAGTTATTACGAGAGAGGGAAACATGGTTATATGCATCTCAATAATATTAAGTTTCCCCTCTTTATGTTGAAAGTCTTGAAGTTGCACTTGTTTTGCTTTCCTATGCTTGTTGCTTTGTGCTTTCATGACTTGTTTCTTTATAAGATTCCTATGCATAGGAAGTGTGTTAGACTTAAATGTGTTTTGAATTTTCTTCTTGATGCTCTCTTTTACTTTAATTCATATTTTCCATGTGAGCATCCACTCAGATTATCATGCCAAACTTAAAGGCGTTAAAGAAAAGTACTTATTGGGAGATAACCCAAAAGTTTTAGTTGAGTCTTGGAAGTTATTGCTTCAGTAATAACCTCTCCTTATCATTTTTTGTGTGGTTTTGTGCCAAGAGTAACCTCTAATGAGAGAGAAGTAATGATTGGGAAACTTGCTGTCCCGAAACAGATTTATGTGCTTCACCGTAAAAATTCGTGTAAAATCTATGTATGTCCTTTTGAGGCGTGAATTTTGTGCTTCTGCCCCAGGTTGTTATCTAACTTTCGTTAGTTCAACACTTTTCGATTTGAGCAACAAAAGGTCTTCGAAAAAATTCGTCTTTACCTGCTGGTCTGTTTTGATAGATTTCTGCCATTATTTGCATTTGCTTCTTGTTGGTTCCTTTTTGAGTTATTTTAGGGAATTGAGCTGTTTGAGGGAAGTTATACAGTAGCTTGTGTCTTAATGGAAGTTTTATTGGTGTTATAACTGAACCTAAAGACTTATTATTTTGACTGCACTAATGTTGCTAATAAAGATTGTGTGAAGTTTTGTATGAAGGAAAAATTTCAGGTGTATGGAAGCAATGAGTAATGAGATGAAGGATGGACTAAAGCTCAAGCTTGGGGATGCCACGCGTGCCACCCCAAGAAATATTCAAGAAGTACAAGCGTCAAATCTTGGGGATGCCTAAGGCATCCCCTTCTTCATCAATAAAAATCCCAGGTTTCTTCCAAACGTGCATTTTTATTGTTTCATGCACAGTTGTGTTGTTCTTGGAGCGTCTTCTTTTTCGTTTTCATTTTGGTTTTTCGTTTGCTTGGTTTGCTTATTTTTCTGAATAAATTGGTTCGACCCCCTCTCTCATACATTGGTTTTCAAATAGTTTAGTTTGGATTGGAAAAGAGTAGGAAAGTTCATGCTTAAGTAGTAAAGATAGCTTGTTTTTGATTGTGGCCTATGCTTTTTCATGCCATGCTCGATATTGTTTTGGCTTTATGCTTAGTATTCTTTGCTGTAGCATGACATGTTATAAATAATTGAGATTTCTTAATGTGCCTTGGAAGGATCATGCGTTGTTTTAGCATATTAAAGCATAGTATTGTGGTATTCTCCTTTGATGCTTTATTTGGGTTGACTTGGCACATGCTCACACCATGTTATTTCTATCCCAAGTCACCATAGCCTTTATGATCCTTTAGTTTTCAACTTGTAGTATCACTTTATGCTTTGATCAATGATGTTTTGTCGCTCTGCATGATTATGGCCATTATTGCTCTCTTAGTTTGTCGCTCCTAGTCTTTTGCTAGCCTCCATAACCAAGTATGAGTTCCACTCATGCATCCAACTCCTAAAACCAAGTTATTCCAAAGAGTCCACCATACCTAACTATTAGCATTTGCTATTCCAAGTATATTCATGTTTTTATCTACCTTCCAAATTAAACTTGTTATGAGAAAACTAGTGATTAAAGCTCTCACGAACTTGATGGCACACTTTACTTTTATTGCCCTTAAGAAACTTGAACTGTTGTGGCATCTATGTTGTATATTCTTGCACTCATTTGTTGGGGATTAGCAGAACCATGTTGTCATGGGGAATGCTTTCAACATTGCACTTGTACTTTGTACCTAGTTGATATCATGCTCTTTTGTCTATGGATGTCGTCGGTGTGAAATGAAAGGGGAGCTTGTAAGTCCATGGAGTTATGTATGTGTGTTAGAGAAACGCGTGGGCCGCTGGTCTAATCCATGCTGTCATGGTGGAAACCCGCAGCGTAACCATAATGAGCTGTCTATGAAGCATTCTTCTTATAAAAAAGAGTCAGATATTGAGAAAAAGGAGAAAAAGAAAAGAGAAAAAAAGAGATATATGAAAAGAGGAAAGAGAGAAAAAAGAACCATTTTCCCATGGTAAATAAGAAGATTGCTGAGATGCTCGTTGTCTGCTTGCCTTGTCATTTTGATATGGGGATTCTTCCGTATCATCGGGCAAGGGGTACCTCGTTGGCGGTTCTCTATGATTCACATGTACTTACGATGACAAGAACTTACCGGTGACTAAACTTGAGTAGCATGAGGAGCGACCCTCGTATTCAAGGGACATGAGATTTCCAACTTATAGTTTGTCAAGCATATACCCCATAGTTTCTTCACTTTAACCTTAATCACTTCAAGATGCTTATGATAGGGGCAATGAGAGCTGAAAGCTAGTAAGTACCATAATTTTTGGAAGCTCTTTATGAGACTTCAATCCCTTCTTCCTTCTATGAAGGCCTTTCTTTTAATTTTATGTTGAGTCTCCACCTTCTATCTTTATGCAGCTATTGATAGAGCATAGTGGCCATTCTTAGTTGTATGTGCATTGTCCCAAGACTTGTTGATTGATGCATAGCTTTGATATTGCTTGTTTTAACCTATTTGTATCTAGTCACTCTTATGAACTTTGAAGGTGTCCTATGCATTTATGTTTGCTACTCTATGAGGGACAAGTTGAATGCCACTATGCTATGTTTTCTTTATGTGAAACAAACAAACGTCTTGCAAAGCATTGTTATTCATGAATCTTTTGTTTGTGCCTCTTCATGTTACAACATAGTTTCTATGTCTTATTGTTAGAACTTTATCTTTCATGCTATGTTGAAGTACTATGATCCCAGCTATCATTGTTTTACAAATACTTCGATCAAGTTTATGATGGTGCATGTCACCTCAAAAATTATTGTTTCTTTTTATCACTTACCTACTCGAGGATGAGCAGGAGTTAAGCTTGGGGATGAGCAGGAGTACGAGCAAGGAAACACCCCAAAGGTGTAGCTAGCTGAACGTTGGTAGGGCGCACTACCGGTGACTAAACTTGAGTAGCATGAGGAGCGGCCCTCGTATTCAATGGACATAGGATTTCTAACTTATACTTCGTCAAGCATGTACACCATAGTTTGTTCACTTTAACCTTAATCACCTTCAAGATGCTTATGATAGGGGCATTGAGAGCTAAAAGCTATAAGTACCATAATTTTTGGAAGCTCTTTATGAAACTTGAATATCTACTTCCTTCTATGAAGGCCTTTCTTCCATCATTATATTGAGTCTCCACCTTCTACCTTTATGCACCTACTTTGAGAGCATAGTGGCCATTCTTAGTTCCATGTGCATTGTCCCAAGACTATTTGATTGATGCATAACTTGATATTGCTTGTTCTAAACTATTTGTATCTAGTCACTCCAATGAACTTTGAAGGTGTCCTATGCATTTATATTTGCTACTCTATGAGGGACAATCGGAATACTATTATGCTATGTTTTCTTTATGTGAAACAAACAAACGTCTTGCAAAGCATTGTTGAATCTTTTGTTTGTGCCTTTTCATGTTGCATCATAGTTTCTTTGTCTTATTGCTAGAACTTTGTCTTTCATGTTATGATTGAAGTACTATGATTCTAGCCTTGAATGTTTTACAAATACTTTGATCAAGTTTATGATGGTGCATGTCACCTCAAAAATTATTCTTTCTTTTTATCACTTACCTACTCGAGGACGAGCAGGAGTTAAGCTTGGGGATGTTGATACATTGCAAATGTATCTATAATTTTTGATGTTCCATTCTTGGTTTTATCTACTTTCTTGTGTTTTGTCCACACTTTGGAGTACTTTTCATATGATTTCTTGGACTAACCTATTAACAAGAGCCACAGTGCCAGCTGTCTGTTTTCTGCTGTTTTTGGTTCCAGGAAAGTCAGAAAATGAATATTCTCGGAATTGGATGGGATAAAAGCCAAAGTGCCTATTTTTCTGGAATACATCTGAAGCAAGAATACGAGACGGAGAAGAGCTGGGGGGCGGCCACACAACCTGGATGCGCGGCCAGGCTTGGCCCGCGCCAGGGGGTGGTCTGGCCAACCCCAGCACCCCCTCGGCCTCTCCTTCCGCCTATATATTGCCCTCGGGACCAAAACCCTAAGTACCTGATCAAAAATCCACGAAAGAGTATGTAGCCGCGGTCATCTCCATCCCTAGATCGGGAGGGATCTGAAGCTCTTCCCGGCACCCTGCCGGAGAGGGGAATTTCACCCTGGAGGCCTTCTTCATCATCATGCAAGCCTCCGGTGTGATGCGTGAGTAGTTCATCTCTGGACTACGGGTCCATGTAGTAGCTAGATGGCTGGTTCTCCTCCTTTGTGCTTTCATGTCTAGATCTTGTGAGCTCCGTTTATGATCAAGATCATCTATTTGTAATTCTGCATGTTGTGTTTGCGGGGATCCGATGGATATTGAGATGCTATTTCAGATTGATTATTGATTCTATCATGTCTTTGTTATTTGTGATCTTGCATGCTTTCCGTTGTTAGTAGCTATCTTGGCCAAGTAGATGCTAGCAACTCCAAGAGGGAGTATTTATGCTCGATAGTGGGTTCGTGCCTCTGGTAATCTGGGGAAGTGACAGAAATCTCTAAGGAACTAGATGTGCTGTTTCTACTAGGGAGAAAACAACAATCCTTTGTTCATAGAACAATCGTATTGTTTACATTACACGCAATTCGTAAAGCAATAATATGTTGCTTGCAACTTAATACTGGAGGGGGTTTGGATGATAACCTGAAGGTGGATTATTAGTCATAAATGCAGTTGGATGGCGGTCTATGTATAATGTTGTAATGCCCAATCAAGTTCCAAAGGAGTCAAGATGATTAGTATATGCTTGTATGCTTTCTCGATGTTTGTCAATTGCCCCGCTGTAATTTGTTCACCCAACATGTTATCTATCTTAAGGAGAGCCACCTCTAGTGAACTATGGACCCCAGTCCTTTCTTTTACATACAATCTACAAACTGTTTACTACTTTGTGTTTACTTTCTACAAACTATTACTTACTTCCATTCGATACATTTAATCCTTTGTTTTCAGCAAAACCAGTGCGATTGACAACCTCATCACAAGTTGGGGGCAAAGTTCCGTGGTTGTGTTGTGCAGGTCTCCACGTTGCTGCTAGCACCGGTAGTGCGCCCTGCCAATGTTCAACTAGCTACACCTTTGGGGTGTTTCCTTGCTCCTACTGGATCGATAACCTTGGTTTCTTACTGAGGGAAAACTTGCTGCTTTGCTCATCATACCTTCCTCTTGGGGTTCCCCAACGAGCTCGATATATTTGGGCCATCAGATACTTCGGGGTATGGTGGGGTCCTGGTTGATGCATCATTTGATGCTTGCGGTTCTCACTGGCTTGGTTGATCTTGCCTTCCATCTGGATTGCAGAATCCACTAATGCTTCGAGGTCATCAAAGGGAATGTTGACTAACACTGTCTGCATCTCATCATGTAGACCATTCAGAAATCTATCCTTCTTCTTGGCTTCATTGTCAATCTCATCAGGTGCATACCTAGCTAGTGACAGAAATTTGTCACGGTACTCAACCAAAATCATCCTTCCTTGCTTCAAGTCTCTGAATTCATCTCTCATCCTCTTGATTAGACCCGGGGGCACATGGGTCCTGCTGAACTTGAGTTTGAACTCCTCCCAAGTCATCATCTGACCTCCGTTCATCGTACGGGTATTATTCCACCATGATCTGGCATAGCCGGACAGATAGTGGGTGGAAAATAGCACCTTCTCATTAGCATCAACTCCTGCAACTTCTAGATTGTTTTCCATGGTTTGCAGTCAATCATCAGCATCTAGAGGCTCCTCGGACTTACTAAACATGGGTGGGTTGGTATTCTGGAAGTTCTTAAGTTTGGATCCATGGTGATCTTGGTTTCAATGGCCCTGATTATTGTGGGCCATCTGGGCTATCTGTTGAAGAGTGGCTAAGTTGGCTTGACTTTCAGCTCTACCAGCTTCACGGTCTGAAACTAACATTTGCAGAATCTGCAACATTGGGTCCTGAGATGAACTGCTTCCTCCGGGATTTCCGCGAGTCATCGGAAGATTGAGATAGATAGTGAGACAAGAGGGAAATTTCTAGGGTTCATGGGTTTGTTTCAACACTTTAAGCTTTGAGTATAACTCAGGTTTTTTAAAATTGCAACTTTATTTTCATTCATTCATTCCAAGCATAGATACAAACACACACCACAACAAGGAAATAGATGGTTTTAAGAACCATTCTGTGAAGCTACGATACAGTGGGACCGAGTACAACTCACACCTACAATCGTGCTGAGGTGCGACTAATCATCATCAATGAAGTCAGCATCATCCTCATCAGTGTTGTCCTCCATGGCTTCGTCCTCCAGGTAGTCATTGTCATCACCGAGGTAATAGTGAATATCCCCACGGATGTCTTCACCTTCCTCCTCCTGTTGTTCCTCCAGCTAGATCTCCTGGTCGTGGATGGTCTCCTCCAAGGTGGCTATCTTCTGACGAAGACAGGCGATGATGCGATCCTTTTTGTCACGCTGGCTACGAAGTGACTTGCGTTCCTTGGTGAGGATGGCGATTGTTTCCTTCCTTTCAACAACTTCAGCATTGCTCTGGTTAACGTGATCACGGGCATTGTCCAACTCCTTTTGTGTCTCATGTAGCATGAAGTCCATGTGGTCCATGTAGTGCTTCAACTCCGGATGGGCTGGCATGGATAGAGGTTGTCCCATAGAGTCACGTCTTGCATAGTGAGCAAAACGGGTGCCGATGATCTGGTTGATGTTCTAAGCACACAAGCGAGCAAGAGCTTCTTGCATAGCCCTGGCTAATCCGTATAGCCAGTTGTTCTCCCGAACGCTGAACTGAATCTTGTCAGAAAGAGCTTGCTCCATTTTGGCTCTATATTGTTAGAACTCTATCTTTCATGTTCATGTTTAGAGTACCTTTGATCTCAACTATCAACGCTTTTACAATAATGATGATCAAGATTTGTGTTGTCTGCATGTCACCTCAAAAATTATATTGTTTTTATCATTTACCTACTCGAGGACGAGCAGTAACTAAGCTTGGGGATGTTGATACGTCCATAACGTATCTATAATTTTTGATGGTTTTATGCTAATAATATGCTTTTGACACTTCCTTTTGTACGAAGTTTATGATTTATTTGAACTAACATACTAATAGTTGCAAAAGTGCACAATGTTCTTGTTTTACACTTTGATGTGTAGGAATTACCAAGAATACAAGTGAAAACCTTGTTGGAGTCAAATTGGGAATTTCCAAGAAATCTGTCTCAGAACTCTTTTTGAAGATGGTCACGTTTCGGGTCGAAGACGGCATCAAACGGAACATTCTTCAACTACAAAGTTGTAGGAAATTTCGCGACAAACATTCTGGATATAAAATTTAGCTGATTCCAAGTCCGGACGGGCCCGCTAGACCCGATTTACTGCAGCCCAAGATGGGGTGACGGGAATCCGAGAAGCTATATAAAGGGAGGAAACCTAATTCTCCCAAGACACCTCCACCCACGAATTTGCAGCCACCAAAGCCACATTTTTGCCTCCCCCATGGATCCCATCTCCATGGGGGAGGGCTCCCAAGAAACCATGAAGGAAGGGGCCAAGGGGCGGTGCTCTCCCATGATACAGGCGGGGGAAAGGAGTCCCCCGCGCCACCGCCGCCCTCTTCGCCATCTTCACCATCTTCATCGCCATATCCATCACCTAATCCTCCTAGGTTGCAGTGGTTCATCCTCCCACACACCTCTATACCGTACTATGTAAACATGGTGTTTGATGTTATAAGTTATAATCCTAAGATCTATGTCATGTTTGCGTAGTTTCTTTGTTCTTAGATTGAATGGTTGACCGTCTTTGGTTCATTAGAGTTGTATGTTGATATGGTACAGTCCTTTGGTGTCCATTATATTTGTGCGCGCATGGATTAAACATCATAGGGTTTTTAGTATGTGTAAAAGGAAGGGGGAGTTCTGCCGGAGTGACAGAAACCTGAGGACACGAACCGGAACATTGCACATATGAGAGTAAGAGGACCATTAAACTTAAGGCCGTGGTTAGGTAAACCTTAATGTATTGATTAGTACTTACGGATGTTTGCTAACAATCCAATCATATAGTACATGTAATTCCAAGTAGTGAAGCGCATGTATATTTAGCCTCTCCCACATAGAAAACTGCATTGAAGACAATGAACCTGATCTATTCGCTATTTAAATTTGGACAAAGCCACCACAATTACCACCACTATTCCACACTCATGGTTTTGTTAGTTTGGTGTATTTTATTGCTGTAGCAACTAGTTTTACTTTCATGTTATTTATTATCATGCAAATCTATCTCTTTTACTCGTATTGTTGCTCTAGTTTTATTTCCTAGATGATGCAAACGTTTAGTGTGCGTAGAGTTGTATCAGTGGTTGATAGAACTTGAGAGAATATTTATCCTACCTTTAGCTCCTTGTTGGGTTCTACACTTTTACTTATCGAAAAGTCTACACACGATCCCCTATACTTGTGGGTTATCAAGACCTTTTCTGGCGCCGTTGCTGGGGAGCAATAGCGTGTGGATGAATATTCTTGTGTGCACTTGTTTGCTTTATATCTAAGTAGTTTTTACTTTCAGTTTTAAGTTCTTCTCTATCTTAGTATGGATAGGGAATGCGAATTAAAAAAATGTAGTTGTACTTGTTACCTAAAAACATTTTCAAAAAGGAAAGTGATTGGAAAGATGAGTAATGGTTAAGTGGGGATCAACCTTGAATACTTGTGTTCATGCCTATAAAACCAAACCAAATCTTCCCATGGAAGCTTTTCAGTTAAAAACCACAGAAAAGAATGGCAAAGTTTTTGTGTTGAAGTTTTTTCACAGAGAATAAGGAACACCAAACAGAGAAATTGAAGAATGGCCAAAAGTTTCTTCAATAACCCCTCGGTTTGCAAACCTTTAAACTTTGTTTTTTGAGCAGCATAGAAACTTGAATAAATTTGGAGCGTTTGTATCTTTTTATTTATTTGTCTTAGCAGCAAACACCAGTTATATTTGTTTCTTTGAGTCTTGGAAGTTGTTACCTCTGTAGCAACCGCTCCTTATCCTTTTTATTAGTTTTTTGTGCCAAGAGTAACCTCTAATGAGAGAGAAGTAATGCTTGAGAAAGTTGCTATCCCGAAATAGATTTTTGTGCTTTGCTGTAAATATTCGTATAACATCTCTATACGTCGGTTGAGCTGTAATTTTTTGTGATTCTGCCCTAGGTTGTTATCCAACTTTCGTTAGTTCAACAATTTATGATTTGAGCAACAGAAGGTCTTCGAAAAAATTGGTTTCTATCTGCTGGTCTGTTTTGACAGATTTCGGCCATTATTTGCATTTGCTTCTTCTTGATTCCTTTTTGGGTTCTCTTTAGGGAATTGAGCTTTTTAAGGGAAGTTCTACAGTATCTTGTGTTTTAATGGAAGTTTTATTGGTGTTGAAACTGAACCCAAAGACTTATTATCTTGAGTACACTAATGTTGCTAACGAAGATTATGTGAAGTTTTGTATGAAGGAAAAATTTCAGGTGTTAAGGAAAGAATGATGTAATGAGATGGAGAATGGACTAAAGCTCAAGCTTGGGGATGCCACCCGTGTCACCCCAAGAAATATCCAAGAAGTACAAGCGTCAAAGCTTGGGGATGCCCAAGGCATCCCTTCTTCATCAATAAAAATCTCAGGTTCTTCCAAACACTTCATTTTTATTGTTTCATGCGCAGTTATGTTGTTCTGGGAGCGTCTTCGTTTTTAGTTTTAGTTTGCTTGGTTTGCTTAGTTTGCTTGAATAAATTGGTTGGACCCGCTCATTCATACATTTGTTTTCAAATAAGATTGGTTTGGATTGGAAAAGAGTAGGAAAAATTCATGCTTAAGTGGTAAAAAGGAGCTTGTTTTTTACTGTGGCCTATGCTTTGTCATGCCATGCTTGATATTGTTTTGGCTTTATGTTTAGTGATTTTTACTGTAGCATGACATGTTATAAACAATTGAGATTGCTTAATGTGCCTTGAAAGAATCATGCGTTGTTTTAGCATATTAAAGCATAGTATTGTGGTATTCTCCTTCGATGCTTTATTTGGGTTGAGTTGGCGCATGCTCACACCATGTTAAGACTATCCCAAGTCACCATAGACTCTATGATCCTTTAGTTTTTGACTTGAAATATCACTTTATGCTTTAATTAATGATGTTTTGTCGCTTTGCATGATTATGGCCATTATTGCTCTCTTAGTTGGTCGCTCCCAGTCTTTTGCTAGCCTCCATAACCAAGTACGAGTTCCACTCATGCATCCAACTCTAAATAAAACCAAGTTATTCAAAAGAGTCCACCATACCTATCTATTAGCATTTGCTATTCCAAGTATGTTCATGTTTTTATCTACCTTCCGAATTGAACTTATTATGAGAAAACTAGTGATTAAAGCTCTAACGAACTTGATGGCACACTTTACTTTTCTAGCCCCTAATAAACTTGACCATTGTGTCATCTATGTTGTATATGCTTGCACTTATACGTTGGGGATTAGCAGAACCATGATGTCATGGGGAATGCTTTCAACATTGCACTTGTACATTGTACCCAGTTGATATCATGCTCTTTTGTCTATGGATGTCGTCGGCGTGAAATGAAAGGGGATTCTTGCCTTGTCATTTTGATATGGGGATTCTTCCGTATCATCGGGCAAGTGGTACCCCGTTGGCGGTTCTCTATGATACACATGTACTTATTATGACAATAACTTACCGGTAACTAAACTTGAGTAGCATGAGGAGCAACCCTCGTATTCAAGGGACATGAGATTGCCAACTTATACTTTGTCAAGCATATACTCCATAGTTTGTTCACTTTAACCTTAATCACTTCAAGATGCATATGATAGGGGCAATGAGAGCTGAAAGCTAATAAGTACCATAATTTTTGGAAGCTCTTTATGAGACTTGAATCCCTGCTTCCTTCTATAAAGACTTTTCTTTAACTTTTATATTGAGTCTCCATCTTCTATCTTTATGCACCTATTGAGAGAGCATAGTGGCCATTCTTAGTTTAATGTGCATTGTCCCAAGACTTGTTGATTGATTCATAACTTTGATATTGCTTTTTCTTAAACTATTTGTATCTAGTTACCCTTATAAACTTGGAAGGTGTCTTATGCATTTATGTTTTGCTATACCATGAGGGACAAGCTAAATACCGCTCTTATTATGTTTTCTATATGTGAAACAAGCAAACGTCTTTCAATGCATTGTTATTCATGATCTTTTGTTTGTACCTTTTAATGTTACAACATAGTTGTTATATTGTTAGAACTCTATCTTTCATGTTCACGTTTAGAATACCTTTGATCTCAACTATCAACGCTTTTACAATAATGATGATCAAGATTTGTATTGTCTGCATGTCACCTAAAAAATTATATTGTTTTTATCGTTTACCTACTCAAGGACGAGCATTAACTAAGCTTAGGGATGTTGATACGTCCATAACGTATCTATAATTTTTAATGGTTTTATGCTAATAATTTCCTTTTGACACTCCCTTTTGTATGAAGTTTATGATTTATTTGGACTAACCTACTAATAGTTGCAAAAGTGCACAATGTTCTTGTTTTACACTTTGATGTGTAGGAATTACCAAGAATACAAGTGGAAACCTTGTTGGAGTCAAATTGGGAATTTTCCAGAAATCTGTCTTAGAACTCTTTTTGAAGATGGTTACATTTCGGGTCGAAGACGGCGTCAAACGGAAAATTCTGCAACTACAAAGTTGTCGGAAATTTTGCGACAAACGTTCTGTATATAAAATTTAGCTGATTCTAAGTCCGGACGGGCCCGCTAGGCCTGATTTACAGCAGCCCAAGATGGGGTGGCGGGAATCCGAGAAGCTATATAAAGGGAGGAAACCTAATTCGCACAAGACACCTCCACCCACGAATTTGCAGCCACCAAAGCCACGTTTTTGCCTCCCCATGGATCCCATCTCCATGGGGGAGGGCTCCCAAGAAGCCATGAAGGAAGGGGGCTAAGGGGCGGTGCTCCCCCATGATACCGGCGGCGGGAAATGAGTGCCCCGCGCCGCCGCCGCCGCCCTCTTCGCCATCTTCACCATCTTCACTACCATATACATCACCTAATCCTCCTAGGTTGCAGTGGTTCATCCTCCTACACACCTCTATACCGTACTATGTAAACATGGTGTTTGATGCTATAAGTTATAATCCTAAGATCTATGTCATGTTTGCGTAGTTTCTTTGTTCTTAGATTGAATGGTTGAACGACTTTGGTTCATTAGAGTTGTATGTTGATATGGTGCAGTCCTTTGGTGTCCATTATATTTGTGCGCGTATGGATTAAACATCATAGGGTTTGTAGTATGTGTAAAAGGAAGGGGGAGTTCTGCCGGAGTGACAGAAACCTGAGGACGCGAACCGGAACGTTGCACGTATGGGAGTGAGAGGACCATTAAGCTTGAGGCTATGGTTGGGGAAACCTTAATGCATTGATTAGTACTTACGGATGTTTGCTAACAATCCAATCATATAGTACATGTAATTCCAAGTAGTGAAGCGCATGTATATTTAGCCTCTCCCACATAGAAAACTGCATCGAACACAATGAACCTGATCTATTCGCTATTTAAACTTGGACAAAGCCACCACAATTACCACCACTATTCCATACTCATGGTTCTATTAGTGTAGTGTATTTTATTGCTTCAGCAACTAGCTTTACTTTCTTGTTATTTATTATCATGCAAAGCTATCTCTTTTACTCGTATTGTTGTTCTAGTTTTATTTTCTAGATAACGCAAACGTTTAGTGTGCGTAGAGTTGTATCAGTGGTTGATAGAACTTGAGAGAATATTTATCCTACCTTTAGCTCCTCGTTGGGTTCGACACTCTTACTTATCGAAAAGGCTACACACGATCCCCTATACTTGTGGGTTATCACGGCCAGGGGGACCCGCGCCACCACATGGTGTGGCCAGCCCCTGGCCCCTCTCTGGCTCCGTGAGTCTTCCGGTAAAATATCGACTTTGGCTTTTGTCCGGGTTCAAGTCCGGATATATTTCTTTTCCAGCTTTTCTGAAACCAAAAACAGCAGAAAACATGCAACTGGCACAGTGGCATCTTGTTAATAGGTTAGTTTCAGAAAATGTGTAAAAATACTCCAAAGTGTGCACAAAACATAAGAAAGTAGATATAAAATAAGCATGGAACATCAAAAATTATAGATACGTTTGCAATGTATCAATATCCCCAAGCTTAACTCCTGCTCGTCCTCGAGTACGTAGGTGATAAAAAAGAATAATTTTTTAGGTGACATGCACCATCATAATCTTGACCAAGGTATTTGTAAAACATTGATAGCTGGGATCAAAGTACTCTAAACATGAGAATGAAAGATGAAGTTCTAACAATAAGACATAGTAACTATGCATGCAACATGAAAGAATACAAACAAAGATCATGAATAACAATGCATTGAAAGACGTTTGTTTGTTTCACATATAGAAAACATAGCATAGTGGCATTCAGCTTGTCCCTCATGGAGTGGCCAAACATAAATGCATAGGACACCTTCAAAGTTCATAAGGGTGACTAGATACAAATAGTTTAAGAACAAGCAATATCAAAGTTATGAATCAATCAACAAGTCTTGGGACAAGGCACATTAAACTAAGAATGGCCACTATGCTCTCTCAATAGGTGCATAAAGATATAAGATGGAGACTCAACATAAAAGTAAAAGAAAGGCCTTCAAAGAAGGAAGCAGGGATTCAAGTCTCATAAAAAGCTTCCAAAAATTATGGTACTTATTAGCTTTCAGCTCTCATTGCCCTTATCATATGCATCTTGAAGTGATTAAGGTTAAAGTGAACAAACTATGGAGTATATGCTTGACAAAGTATAAGTTGGCAATCTCATGTCCCTTAAATACGAGGGCCGCTCCTCATGCTACTCAAGTTTAGTTACCGGTAAGTTCTTGTCATAGTAAGTATATGTGTATCATAGAGAACCGCCAACAGGGTACCTCTTGCACATGATACAGGAGCTATCCCATAATCAAAATGACAAGGCAAGCAGACAATGAGCATCTCAGCGATCTTCTTATTTACCATGGGAAAATGGTGCTTTTTTCTCTCTTTCCTCCTTTCTCATCTTTTTTTTTCCTTTTTATCAATCTCTATCTCTTTTTATAAGAAGAATGCTTTATAGATTGCTCAGTATGGTGATGCTGCAAGTTTCCACCATGATTAGGCATGGCTTAGCCTAGTGGCCCAGGCATTTCTCTAACACACATACATAACTCCATGGACTTACAAGCTCCCGTTTCATTTCACACCGACGACATACATAAACAAAAGAGCATGATGTCAACTAGGTACAATGTACAAGTGCAATGTTGAAAGTGTTCCCCATGACAACATGGTTCTGCTAATCCCAACGTATAAGTGCAAGCATATACAACATAGATGACACAGTGGTTCAAGTTTATTAGGGGCAAGAAAAGTAAAGTGTACCATCAAGTTCGTGAGAGCTTTAATCACTAATTTTTACATAACAAGTTTAATTCGGAAGGTAGATAAACACATGAATATACTTGGAATAGAAAATGCTAATAGGTAGGTATGGTGGACTCTTTGGAATAACTTGGTTTTATTTGGAGTTGGATGCATGAGTGGAACTCATACTTGGTATGGAGGCTAGAAAAAGACTGGGAGCGACCAACTAAGAGAGCAATAATGGCCATAATCATGCAAAGGGACAAAACATCATTAATTAAAGAATAAAGTGATATTACAAGTCGAAAACTAAATGATCATAGAGGCTATGGTGACTTGGTGTAGTCTTAACATGGTGTGAGCATGCGCCAAGTCAACCCAAATAAATCATTTAATGGAGAATACCACAATATTATGCTTTTAATATGCTAAAATAACGCATGATTCTTTCAAGGAACATTAAGCAATCTCAATTGTTTATAACATGTCATGCTACAGCAAAAATCACTAAGCATAAAGCCAAAACAATATCAAGCATGACATGATAAAGTCTAAGTCATAGTCAAAAACAAGCTCCTTTTTACCACTTAAGCATGAACTTTCCTACTCTTTTCCAATGCCAAATCAACTTATTTGAAACAACTCTCAAAGATAATAATCAATAAATACTAGAGAGCATGTCTCACCCATATATAAGAAAACTAAAGCTAAACGAAGTGCTAGCAAAGGAGAACAGTCACATAACAATAAGAGTGAAAACTAGAGTGTTCTAGGCAATGAAT
This sequence comes from Avena sativa, assembly GCA_916181665.1. Taxonomy (NCBI): domain Eukaryota; kingdom Viridiplantae; phylum Streptophyta; class Magnoliopsida; order Poales; family Poaceae; genus Avena; species Avena sativa. Next base: position 37,603,434 of record OV702290.1, read on the forward strand.
AACGAGGTGTGTCTCTCTCCAAAAGAAGTGTGTTGGTATGCAAACAACTTATTTAAGCAAACCAAAAAAAATAAATCTAAAAACAAAGACGCTCCAAGAACAACACAATTGTGCATGAAACAATAAAAATGAAGTGTTTGGAAGAAACCTAGGATTTTTATTAATGAAGAAGGGGATGTCTTGGACATCCCCAAGCTTTGACGCTTGTACTTCTTGAATATTTATTGGGGTGACACGGGTGACATCCCCAAGCTTGAGCTTTTGTCCATACTTCATCTTATCACATTACTCTTCCCTACACTTTAAAATCTCCTTCATACAAAACTTCACACAATCTTTATTAGCAACATTAGTGTACTCAAGATAATAAGTCTTTTGGTTTAGTTTCAACACAAGTAAAACTTCCACTAAAACACAAGCTACTGTAGCAATTCCTTCTAAAAGCTCAAGTGATCAAAGAGAACTCAAAGAGAAAGAGATTAAGAGGCAAATTCAAATAATGGCAGAAATCTGTCAAAACAGACCAGGAGGTAAAAACCGATTTTTTTGAAGATCTTATATTGCTCAAATCAAAAAGTGTTAAACTAACAAAAGTTAGCTAACAACTTGGGGGATTTATTCTGAAAATTACAGCTCTAGCCGACATACAGAGATTTTTCACGAATTTTCACAGTGAAGCACAAAAATCTGTTTCGGGGCAACACTTCCCCAAATCTTACTTCTCTCTCATTAGAGGTTACTCTTGGCACAAAAATCAAATAAAAAAGGATAAGGAGAGGTTATTACTGAAGTAATAACTTCCAAGACTCAAGAAAACTATTGGGTTATCTCCCAAGAAGTATTTTTCTTTAACGCCTTTAAGTTAGGCATGATAGTTTGAGAAGATGCTCACATAAGAAATATGAATTTAGAGTAAAAGGGAGCATCAAGAAGCAAATATAAAACACATTTAAGTCTAACCCACTTCCTATGAAAAATAATCTTGTAAAGAAAAAAGTCATGAATGCAAAATCAACAAGCATAGGAAGGCAAACCAAGTGAGACTTCAAAATTTTCAACATAAAGAGGGTAAACTTAATGATGTTGAAATACATAAGACCATGTTTCCCTCTCTCATAATAACTTTCAGTAGCAACATGAATAAAATTAATAATATAAATATCGCATGAAACATTCTTATCATGATCCACATGCATATAATAATTATTACTCTCCACATAAGCATAGTCATTCTTATTAATTGTAGTGGTAGCAAATTCAACAAAACAGCTATCATTATTATTCTCATCACCATAATCATCAAATATAGGAGGCATATTGTAATCATAATTAATTTTCTCCTCAATAGTAGGTGGACTAAAAATATCATATTCATCATTGTAATCATCATATATTGAAGGTATAGTATCATCATAGTAAATTTTCTCCTCCGTGCTTGGGGGACTAAAAATATCATGCTCATCTAAACCAACTTCCCCAAGCTTAGATTTTTCCATAGCATTAGCAATAATGGTGTTCAAAGAATTCATACTAATAATATTGCTATTAGCATGCAAATAAAGTTTCATAGGTTTTTTAATTTTTTCTTCAAACACTTCATGTCCTAACTCAAGATAAATACTATAAAGCTCTCTAATTTTGTTGTTGTTTTCATTAAGCCTAACTAGTGAAAATAAAAACAAGAAACAAAAAGATATAATTGCAGAATCTAAAGGAAATAACTTCGATCACTCACACACCGACAACAGTACTAGAAGATAGTTTATTAACCAGAGGATGTGAGTACCTTTTACCTTACCTCCCCGGGAACGGCGCCAGAAAATAGCTTTGATGGCGCGTGGTTGACATGGGAGCTTCTTCTTATTCAATCCCCAACAATGGCACCAGAAAATAACTTGATGTCTATGCACTTCTATTCTTGTAGACAGTTGTTGGGCCTCCAAGTGCAGAGGTTTGTAGAACAACAAGTTTCCCTTAAGTGGATTACCCAAGGTTTATCGAACTCAGGGATGAAGTGATCAAAGGTATCCCTCTCAAGCAACCCTGCAATCAAGATACAAGAAGTCTCTTGTGTCCCCAACACACCCAATACACTTGTCAGGTGTATAGGTGCACTAGTTCGGTGAAGAGATAGTGAAATACAAGTGGTATGGATAATTATAAGTGGTAACGGTGCCAGAAAAGAGCTTGATGGGTAGGAAGAGACTAAATGCAATCTGAAATAGAGATGGAAGCAAGCAAACATATCACAGATCTAGTTGCAAACAGTGTTTCAATGTTTAGAAACAAGGCCTAGGGATCATACTTTCGCTAGTGAATAATCTCATATAAATATCTTCTCTTCATGATCTACCCTGAACTACTCTCCGGTTGGACACTCTAATCCATGGTAGGGCTATAACAGCACTCCTCAGAGTCCACCTTCCCCATCTAGATAACCCCACACTATCACCTTGAGTGCTAGATGGTTCTAACAAACACCACAATTTCATAGAGACATCCAACTCCAAATATAACTCATAACAAGTATTTGTAATCTCTAGCCTAAGTGCCACATGGTGTGCACACTGTCAACTTCACACACGTGGGGAGAGCAGAGATCTATTAAAGCACTTGAGTAGCAAGGTAGATCTACTTGATTACAAAGCTCATGATCACAATATGATCACGCATAGAGAGAGAGATGAACACATAGCTACCGGTAGAGCCCTTATCCTCGAGGAAGAACTACTCCCTCATCATCATGGGAATCAGCAACAGCGATGGAGATAGTGGTGGAGATCGATGGAGATGGCTCCGGGGGCAATTCCTTGTCCCGACAGGGTGCCGGAACAGAGACTTTCTGTCCCCCGAATCTCCCCTTTGGTGGCGGCGGCGCTGTGGAACTTTTTGTGGCTGGAGGCTGGATTATTTAGGGTTTCTACATCGAAGGCTTCTTATAGGCGAAAGGGCGATGTCAGAGGGTGGACCAGGGGCCCACACCAACTGGTGGCCCGGCCAGGTGGACCCGCGCCACCACATGGTGTGGCCAGCCCCTGGCCCCTCTCTGTCTCGTCTTCTGGATCCGTGAGTCTTCCGGTAAAATATCGACTTTGGCTTTTCTCCGGTCCAATTCCGAGAATATTTCTTTTCCATCCTTTCTGAAACCAAAAACAGCAGAAACCAGGCAACTAGCACTATGTCATATTGTTAATAGGTTAGTTCTAGAAAATGTGTAAAAATACTCCAAAGTGTGGACAAAACATAAGAAAGTAGATATAAAACAAGCATGGGTTTGCAACGTATCAGTAATCCTCCTCATAGTCTCGCCATGGGAATAGCCAGGGACAAAGCCATGAATACTCTTTAAGTACTCGCAAACTACCACTAGTATAAGTACAAGTAAAGCTAGTAGGAATCATAAGCTCTAGGTTTGTTTGCAAAAAGCCAGGTTTATGTCATAAAGCTTCAAGAGTAAAGACCTAATTTAGTTCTCTACATCACTTAAGTGGGAACTCACATTTCATGTCCACAACTCCGTTGTGATCAAGTCAAGGTCATCCTTCAAGTCACAAATAATTTTGAAATATCTGACAACGGAACAGTATGGCCACTCCAACTGTCCATAACCGCGAACGCGGCTATTCGAATAGTTTGACACTCTGCAGAGGTGGTACACTTTCACCACAAAATTCGATACATCCGTCAAGAATAATCCTGAATCATCATACTTAATATACAGATAATCAATCTTAACCTTTCAATTACACACCCTAGTATAGGCACCTCCCCTATGAGTTTGGCCTCCCAGCCATGGCCATCTGCCATCCTGGGTACTGCATAGGTGGACATTCATCATGAGGTAGCCTCAGCTCAACCTCTTCCACAAGGGAACCCATACTAAGACATACAAACTTCCAGTAACCCTACCCAACTCAGGTATTGTGGTTGTACGGTAAAATTGGAATGGTATCACATCCGAAACCAACCATCTATTTTTATTAAAGTCAAGGCTCGTGCCTCATCAGTTTCATCATCAAACTATTGTGTTTCACAAAACATGTCAAAACATTTCAATAGAATGAATCTTCATTCCAAGGTTTTCATAATCCTTTTACCAAGTATTCCCATCTAAAGTGATCCAGCTTTATGCTTAGCACTAGCCACTAGTATTGAGGGTATCACTATTGGGGGTACTAATCAAGTATAAGTATCGAAGACTAATCCTATGATCTTGATAGGATCCAATCTAGTTTCCACTAATCACAATTCATTAACTAAGTAAGAAATTGTAGTAAGGGGAAGTAAAGCTTGGAGTAAAACTGGGAATGGTATATTCAAAGTTGTATAACCAAGCATGCCTAGTTCATCTGGTATAGTGGGCTTGCACATATAGCATCCATAGTTCTAGCTTGCATAGTGGGCTTTCCTTGAGCAGTGCAGTTGTTGCAGTCGTTGAAGTTCTCTTCTTCCTCGAAGTACTCCTCCTCGTTGTAGCCCGGGTCGGTACTAGTGTCTATAAATACATACAATATACACCATCACCAAACAACACTTCACTACTTCTATTTAGCACACAAGGGCTCATACTAGATGATCTAGCATCATCTCAATCATCATATGGAATATTCACATTTTCTTATTCTTCTTATTTTAGAAAAATAATTTCTACTCATTTTAAATCCTTAAGATTTAATATTCTCCAATTAAAATAGTGGATCGTGTTGACACATGTCATCACCATCTATTCCAATACTTGGGAATGTGATTTAAAATGGTGATCATATATGACAAGATTTAATATTACTATTTAATAATATTAGAATGACTAGAAATGCCTATATAGAACTCTTCTAATACTAAGCCATGTTTCATATTTGTGAAACCAAATCTTTTTACATATTAATGTAGAGCATGGCAAATGTGATTTTTGAGAGGTGGAATCATCTCAAAAACATTTATAGTTTATTTTAGAATTTTTTTTGAAGTGTCAAAAGTCTCTGTCTTGTTAGTTTTGGTATCAGTGATCTATTATTCTAAATGGTTTGAATCCAACGGGAGTGATTAGATAATTTCAATACCTTTCCAACAAAATTGGAATCATGTATTTTGGTTCAGTGAATCCCTTTGAATTGAATTTTGAATCTACTGATGGAATCTAGTTTTAACTAAAATGGAAAAATCTTATTTGAATCAATGGGCTCCGCGGGAAATGACATGGGCCGGCCCAATTGCACAGCGCTGGCGCAGCGGGCTGCTGACAGAATGGTCCCACGCGTCAGCGACTAATTCTAACCGAAACGGTATCTAGCAATCCTAGCCCTACGATTAGAACAGGATCCTATGGCTGAGGTTCGTCGTCTCTGTCAAACTGCACCGGTGAGACTCGAACCCTAAAATGGCGATGGGGGTCGCTGGGGACTTACCGGGGCTCCAGCTATGGTCGGTGATGGGGCGAATGGGGTGGTCGTTGATGGCGGTTTGATTGGCGGGCACGGCAGCTCCTGGGGTGGATGCAATCAACGGCTTCCTTCCTCGACTGCAGCGGTGGACTCCGGCCAAATTCCGGTGCCGTGGTGCTCGCCTTGCTTCGGCGAAAGTTCGGTGAGGTTCCTGGGTGAGTGGGGAGTGGAATGGTGTGGAGAATGAGGGCTGGGGTGGCCTCTATTTATACCCTAGGGGTGGAGGCAGTGCGGCATGGTCTGGCTTCTCCAGCGACATTGCTACAGGTCTCCTTGAGCATGGCAGAGGGCATGGGTCGATGCGGTGGACTATGGAGATCGTCACTCGAGTAATGGCACGACAAGGGGTGGTCTCTGCTGGTCGGACGATGTCGACGCTCTGTTCCAGTACGCGGGTGTTCGTCACGCATTACGGTGGTCACGGGGCGCGCAACGGCGAATGGTCATGTCCGGGAGGTCACTGGTGCTACGGCGAGCACGGGTACAAGCAGAGAGAGCGAGGCGCGGCGCGCGCGTGCGAGGCAGCTGCGGCGCTCTGTCGTGCTCTCGGCATGGCAGGGGCTTAAATGGGCGCGGCTAGTCTGGCTCCTTCTCGCCTCGCCGTTGGTCAAGGGATGGACAGGGGGTGGCGGTGAGGTCATGGCTACTTGCTGGACATCGTGGTAGAGAGCGGCGCTGCGCGCAACGACTGGCTCATTCTTGACCGGCATGGCCGGCTCGGTACGGGCGTGTCACTGGTGCAACGGTGGAGAGGAGGCTCTCCATTGCACGGCCAAGTACCAAGGATGATCATGGACAAGTAGTGGAGTGGAAATGAGGTACAAGAGGTGATCAAATGATTGATCACAAATAGTAGATAGTTGGTAGATGTACTGTGCTTGCTAGGTGTTCGATCAAATGGCCGCATGAATTTTACTTTCAAATTTTTGAATGATTTTTGGTGAGTGATCTTGTTACTTGCTTAGTAGTCTATGATTGCTGGGAATGGTCAAGGGGAATTGGTTTGAATGGTTTTTGAGAAGTGATGATCTAGGCATATGAACTTGATTCAATTTTGCAATGCCCCTTAAATAGATTTGAAAATATTTTTTGCCACTTTGTAAAGTTTGCTTGGATTCACTTGGAGTTCGTCTAGCAAGGGGTGAAAAGAATTGGAATTGTTTATGTTGAAATCTTTTACTAGGAACACTCAAAGTGGTCTAGTGGATAAGTTTGTCCAAAATGACCATTTGATCCTGTGATCTACATTTGAGTTTCTGTTTGTAAGTGATCTATATGATGTAGTATTCATTTTTGAACTAAGCCTTATCATTTGTAGCAACCAATCATGGCAATTTCAAGCATTCATACACTAATGCAAAACACACATGCACTCATATTATGTTTAATAATAAAAGTTTTTGTTAACCCCAAACTTGGGTGATTAGAGCTTGATAAGCTTGATTAATATTTTTGGGATGTTACATTTGGCATCAATGTCTATATGGATACATTGAGGCGCTAATATGGTTGTGCCAGACGTACATATATGAGATATTGAAAGGGTTCAATATGGAAACAACAAGAAAGGTTCTTGCCGCATGGAAAGGATTGAATCAAGATTCAAGTGTATTGACACTTGGTGAATGAAATCACATGAATATTTTGATCAATAATACCGTGATATGTACATATCTAGATATGTCTTATGCTCTAAATGTTGTGAGCATATACTATAATGATTCATAAGATGATCATTGGATGATAGTAAAGATATTCTTATGAGCTTTAGAAGAACTAAGAATATATCATGTATAAGTGACAAATAGTTGAAAGTAGTTCATTATAAAGTGTTACATTGATACTAGTTTATCACAAGATACAAATTAAATTTATCTTAATTTAAACTATGGGTGGCACAATGTAATGGAAAGGAAGTTCCATGATGGATTTGGATAAGTTCCAAAGTTAATACATTATGACGGATACTATAACAAAATGCTAAGTATATGACTGCTATAGTAGCTGCAAATGAGGGCATTTGTGTTAAGTAGTTTGTTATCAAACTAGGTGTGGTTCACAGTGGACTAATACTATGAAGATATATTGTACGATAATATTATCAACATGTTTTAATCCAAAGGAACTAAAGGTTTCACCAAATGACTAAATTTATACAATGCCATCTCATTAGAGAATGAGTGATTCGTAGAGACATAAAGACATGCAAATACACACGGACCTGAAAATGTCAGATCCGGAGATTATGTTAACCACTAGCAAACGCGTATATTCAACATCTAGGTGTTGTATATACAAGTTTACAAACTATATTATTGACTCAAGTGCAAGTGGGAGACTGAAGGGAATATGCCCGAGAGGCAATAATAAAGTGGTTATTATATTATTCCATGTTTATGATAAATGTTTATTTTGCATGCTATAATTGTACTAATTTGAAATGTTAATACATGTGTGTTTAATTAACAACATACAAAGTTCCTAGTAATGCCTCTCATATAAACTAGCTCGTTGATTAACAAGCGATCAAGGTTTCCTGATCATGGTCATTGGATGTTGTTAATAACGAGGTCACAACATTGGTAGAATGATGTGATTAATATTCATCTGAAGTATAGCATTACGATCAAAGTCATTATGTTTATATTGCTATAACATCATACGAAGTAATCCTAGTCCTTAGACCATGAGATCATGTCAATCACTAACACTAGAAGAGTATCTTGATAACATCAAACGTCACACCGTGAAAGGGTGACTAAAAAGGTGGGTTCAGTGCTACAAAGGTGTTATATAGAGGCTCATGAATCAAAAGTGGGATTTTTCCATCCCGATGATGGATAGATATACTCAAGGCCCTCTCGGTGATATCACATTGAAATAGCTTGCAAGCAAGTGATGTAATCACTAGAATGTTATATCACGGGAATGAAAAAATAGTGCATGTCGGTAACAAGATCAAGCTAGGTATTGATATACCGATGATCGAATCTCAGACATGTAATATATCGCGAGACAAAGGGATTTAGCTACGATGTTAAATGTTCACACGATCACTAGAGTCATTGTTGAATGTGTGGGAGTCAGTACGGACTTCCTGGTCCCGCTACTGATTATTGATCGGAGAGGGGTCTCGATCATGTTTGCATTATTCGCAAACTGTAGGGTGACACACTTAAGGGATACCGACACCGTCTGGAGCAAATATGTTTCAGATAAAGATTTAAGAAAGCACTAGAATCATTTCGATGAAAACCAGAATTGTTTCGGATGAAATTGCAGAAACTGGTTCTGCATGTGATATTGAAATGTTGCAGGGGGTTTTATGTGAATGTTTGTTAATTAATATAATTAAAAAATTCTGAATAAAATAAATAAAATAGTTTTGTTAAATGAGAGATGTATTAATTTTGATGAAAAATTAATGCATGTGTGAGTGGAATTTTGAGTGGAGGCTTTTTATGTAGTGGGAGCTCCACCCACATGAATGTGGAATATGTGGGGGCACCCACGCTGCCACGCCATGGCCCTTGGCTGCCCCCTCTTCCTATAAAAGGCCCCCTATCCTCCTCTCACAACACACCTCCTCGTGAAGGATCTCTCTCCCCCTCTAGAAATTATTTCCCATGGTCTCGAATTAGCGAGATACATGTTCCCGGTGGCTTTATCTGGAAAGGAGTTATTGCTTCCGCTGCATCACTGGAGTGAGGATGCGGAGGTTGTCAGGGTACCGGGCGTGTGTACGATCACGGATGCACCATTGCTTTGCGGTGCTGGACTTGGTGGTGCTGGACCTACTAGACTTGTTGGTGCTAGACCTGCTGGACTCGCTGGACTTTATCACAATCTTGAGATCGGCAAGCGTTCGACTCCATCATCCACGAGTTCCATCTTATTAACAAAGATTTGTTGTCTTCGAGGGTATGTTCTCTATGGATGTATATCCACCCATTGCTTGTATCTAGTAGATAGATCTTGGCGTATAATAGTTCCCATCGTAGGAAATTTTTTGTTTACTATGCTGCGAATCCAACAAGAATGGGGGCGCGGGGTGGCATATGCGTTGCGGCGGCGCAGGTGAGCTTCCATTTTTGGGCTAGGGTTTTTGGAAAGAGAAAAAACAAGGGATGGTAGCAGAAGGATTTATATGGGGATTTGGTATGCGGACAAGGGAAAAACATGAACCGAATCTCGCGGATTTCGTGGGGGAACCGGATTCGGCTCGATCCCGCGAGGATCTCGGTCGCTCGGCCAGGCGAAGGGGATGACCATGTGGGTCCCGCTCGTCAGCGATGGAAGGACGGGTAGCGGGCTGCCGGCTGGCGCTTGCATTGGGCCGGCCCGCGTGGCTTATGGCTACGCGCTGCGTGGGACGGGGAGCAAGCAGTAGATAGCAGCGCTGGCGTAGCTGGGCTAGGCCGCTGCGGCACTGCACTGTCTCGCTGCTTCTATGCATCGCTCCGCGCGGGCGCGCATGGTAGTTAGGCGGGCTAGGTGGCTGGGCCGCGCGGGCTAGGTGTCCGGGGTTAGGTTTAATTCCTTTTTTCTATTTCTTTTTTCCATTTTCTTCTTTTCTTCATATCTTTTTCTTAAAAAATACAAATGGATTGATTTTTGTTTCTGAATTTTTCTAAAATTCTTTAGATCAACATAGTATCATTTTTGGCACTAATATGCCTACGTCAAAATAGTGATTTCACAAATCCATGTGTATTCCTTTTGTAGATACATTTTAGTAATCCAATTTAGGGTTTAAAACTAGTGTTTCAATCTAAAATTTTCATGAACGCAATTGATGCCACGCCAATGCAAATTTTTTTGTAGTCCCAATTTCTAAAATCTTGGGATATGACAAAGATGCAACTCAATTTGCAAATATAAGTGAAGTGTAGAGCAGTAGCACAACTAGACAATGACTTTTGGGACAAACACAACGAATATGAAAAATCGGGTTCTATTCTAGCAAGATTAGAACATTCCAACATAAGTAAAATTATTTATATTCGCTGCAATATATCAACTAGACAGAATGTATTTCCATAATATCTCGAACATGAACTATTGTCCCACAATAAACATACTTCGACACATAGCATATATGGCTGAAAACAGAATGTTTCAGTTCATTGGTTCTATCACAAGTAATGCATATGTGCTCAATCAGAAAATTTTCATTCATTCTATATTCACCAATTAGATTGAACGTGAAATAAGGAGAATATGTGCTAGAATTCAGACATGAAATTTAAGAAATCTTATCCATAGCACAACTCATATTTATAGGTTCATTTAGTACGATGGAATACACAATATCAGTAGGTGGTATTCAAGAAAGTATTTCCTTATGTGTAATCAGTACCACATGATAAGAATTCAAATTTGGTAAACTATTACATGGTGTTGTAACATTAGTGCAAGGCAAGTTACAAGGAGGCAACAACAAAGCAAAGACTCACAATATGTTGTACTTGTTGGCTGCAGCTCCAAATCAGTACCAATGTCAACAACATTATCCTCAGATATAGTAGGCACTAAAATATCCTTCTCAAGTGACAATTCCCGATCGTGTGAAGCATGTTGTAAAACAGATGGCTCCCTTTCTTCAAAAGCAATCTGCACATCACAAGATACAACACTAGGAGTAGACATGATTATGTTAGTAGACACCTCACATGCCTTATTAACGTCCACTCTCAAAATTTCTGGAATAGGCCATTTGTAGTTGTTCAAAACCCTAGAACGCTGAAATTGCTTGAAATCCTCCCAAATGATTGTTTTACGTATGACACCATACATAGTCCTTGCGTCCTTCCACCAAAGAGCTACCTTTGCATCCACACGTCGGTGAGCAAGAGTATATTCTGTATGACCATCAAACTTGCTATCGAATGTACGACATCTCGCAGAACCACTGAGCATATGAGATTGCCAAGACGTATATTTTACGGACGTTGTAGATCTGTCCAATCTCCACTTGATTTCAGTTGGATCATATGCCATGCCGATCACAATAGCTACATAGTCATGGTGAACATCGTTCGATTTCTGCATCACATCAACACTAGTAGAAGTCGTGATTATTAGATTAATGCACAAAACAAAATATGATGGTGGAACTCTCACAACTCACTCAATTGGAATAAAGAGAGATCTTACCATTCCAAACTGAATTATAGAAGCTTACCAATTTGGATAAATAACAATGGGCATGGATGTGATGAAGCGAATACAGAGGGTACAAGAACTATCACATGATAAACCATGTATATGGTGTAGCTAGGTATGGATACCTAACAACGCCAATTCATAAATCCTAGTGTTGATCGTATGACAACAGACCTACGGAAACACACACGGTGGAGATAAATAGAGCAATTGCAGTTATAAAAAGAGCTAAAAAATGAGGTATGTCGAAATAATTCTCGTGTTGCAACGCACAAGGAGAGACGCTAGCAATGACACAACAAATTGGGCACAAGATTGCTCAATCTACTAGTACAACAACAATATAAACAGTTCCAAAGCTGCAATAGAGGTCAACAATTTCTAGACTCCTTTTCTAATTTCTCTCTCTCTCTCCCTTTTCTTTTACTTTTTCACTCTTCTTTTCTCTCTCGGGAACAACTGTCACACGGTGGATCAAATCTGTTCTGAAAACAGTGCACTCAAAAACCTATTTGAGCAGCTCGTAGAGCACTAATATTATCTAGTCTCGTAGGTTACAGTTAGACACAAAGATAAAAAAATTAATCTAAAAATTAGGTGCTCTCTGGTGACAAAAAGAATGCCCAAAAACACGGTGCGGCAGCAGCTGGTGCTCATGTACTAAGGAAGATACAGTCTGCGGTCTGGCGAGGGGAGCTCCCGATCGGATTTTTTCCTTTTTTTTGTGACGAGAAGAAACTCAAATACGGAGTACTAGATTAAAGCTCGTATGTGGTTTAGCGGCAACTTAGCGATCGGCAATTTCTTTTCTATCACGCCAGGGGTACGAGGCGGACTCTAGCCAAGGACGTGCTCTCTCTTTTTTTCTTTCACGTGCATTGACTCACGTACGTTTGACTTTTTTGATGGAAACTAAGAGATTGAACAACCATAGGCGGATCCAAAGGGTGGCCAGGGGGTGTTGCATGCACCACCCTAGATTTTTACATAGACTATATATTATATGGAAAAAAATTATAATCAAATTAAAAATTGCACTGTTGAATCACCCTGACGTGTCGAGTTAGATCCGCTTGACAAAGTTCTGATATGTTCCCGTCGATACAATCGATCGAGGGTCTGCTCGTATTAATATAGATGGAGACATCGGTAGAGACCGACTCATACAGGAGGTTCACGTACAAGAGTTTTTGGTACCAAGTACCGTACACTAATAGGACTATATGTTTGACACGGTTTGGCTAAACCGTAACTAATTCTATCTCTAACACTCTCCCTTAATCACAACCTCATAGGTTGAGATTATGTTTGAATTCCTCAAACTGACGAACTGGTAGAGGCTTCGTCAATCCATCAGCAACTTGATCCTTTGAAGGAACAAATCGAATTTTCAATTGCTTGTTAAGAACTCTCTCTCTAACAAAATGGAAATCTATCTCTATGTGTTTAGCTCTTGCATGAAACACTGGATTTGCTGATAAGTATGTTGCTCCTAAATTATCACACCATAAACACGGCGGCTGTGTTGATTTGATTCCAAGTTCCTCAAGCAAAGACTGTACCCATATCACTTCAGTTGTAGCATTTGCAACATATTTATACTCTGCTTCCGTACTAGATCGAGAGAGTGTAGCTTGCTTCTTCGCACTTCAGGAAATAAGATTGGATCCAAAGAAGATAGCAAAACCCCCTATTGATCTATGATCATCCAAGCAACCTGTCCAGTCAACATCTGAAAAGGCACTAATCAAAGAGGACTTAGACCTCATGAAAGTTAGTCCTACACTGAGAGTATGCTTAATATATCGCAATATTCTCTTGGCAGCTGTCCAATGCACTGTAGTGGGAGCCTGTAAATATTGACATACTTTATTAACCGCGAAGGAAATATCAGGTCCTGTGAGAGTTAAATACTGCAAAGAACCGACCATACTTCTGTATTTGGTACTATCATCTGGCCCTAACAACTCTCCTTCACGGGCTGTAATTTTTTCTGAAGATGATAGAGGAGTTGTTGAGCCTTTGCAATTCAGCATGCCCACACGAGACAGGATATCTTTAGCATACTTTGCTTGATTTAGCACAAGGCCATCATTTACTTTCTTTACCTCAATGCCCAAAAAGAAGTGAAGCTCTCCAAGATCCTTCAAAGCAAATTCCTTGATCAAATCCTTAAGCAAAGCATTGGTTGCATCCGCAGATGAGCTAACAACAATTATGTCATCAACATAAATGAGCATATAAATTGTGACATTCAGTTTGTGATAGATAAACAATGAAGTGTCAGACTTTGAAGCAATAAATCCAAGACTCATCAACTGAGAACTCAAGCGAGAGTACCATGCTCTAGGGGATTGCTTCAACCCATATAATGCCTTGTCAAGCCTGCATGTATAATGTGGCTTATTTTTATTTTCATAGCCAGGTGGTTGTCTCATATAGACCACCTCTTCCAAAACACCATGTAAAAACACGTTCTTAACATCCAACTGTCGCAGACTCCATCTCCTGGAAACAGCAATGGCCAAAACAAGTCGAACAGTAGCAATTTTAACAACATGACTAAAAGTATCTTCATAATCAATACCATAACGTTGCTTAAAGGCTTTATCCACTAGCCTTGCCTTGTATCTATCAACAGTACCATCAGCTCTTTTCATTATCTTGTGTAGACCCAACGACAATCTATAACCTTTGCACCACGCCTTTCAGGAACCAAGTGCCAGGTTTTGTTTTTCATAAGGGCGTTATACTATTCATCCATAGCTTCCTTCCATTCTCTATTTAATAAAGCATCATGCAGAGTTACTGGTTCATCGGAAGTAGAGGATAAACACCATCGGATTGTACCATCTGTGTACTCCTTTGATTTAACAATTCCACGAGACGCACGTGTCGCAGGACGAGTGGATGTATCAGGAGCAGCATCGCGTACTGCTGCATTTTGTGGCACAGAAGATCCTGAGAATCTAGTGCAGCTACTCTCACCCAAACGTGAGCTATTCTCACCTATACGTGAGCAGGGAGAAGTACCACTGCTGCTGTCCCGTCGTGACATTGCACCGGCCAGGCTGCCCGCATTTGATCCTGAGGACTGTGTGGCTGTAGGGGAAACTTCATGTGTTCCACTCCGTTCGCCCGCAGAGGATCCTGGAGAGTCAGTCCCTCCTCCTGACGGAGACGCGGCTGCGTCTGACCTGGCAGGCGCGCCTGTTGCTGCCGGCGACCGATTCAAGGAAGAATACTGGGGCGATATTGGAGCAGATTCGGTCAGAAAACCAACATAGCTTTCAGTGTCCGACTCGTCTTCTTGCTCACGTACATGTGAGAATAGCTCACGTTTGGGTGATTTTTGAATCATTGGAGTAGTTGGATCGGTAGGATTTTGTCTATGAAAGAGGTGGCTCTGGTACCATGACAAAGTTTTGATATGTTCCCGTCGATACAATTGATCAAGGGTATGCTCGTATTAATATAGATGGAGACATCGGTAGAGACCGACTCGTACAGGAGGTTCACGTACAAGAGTTTTTGGTACCATGTACCGTACACTAATAGGACTACATGTTTGACACGGTTTGGCTAAACCATAACTAATTCTATCTCTAACACCGCTAGTGTGAACAACACAAGTAGGGCGAATGAGCCCGTGGCTCAGTGGTTGGGGTTGGCATTGGCCACCCCACACGTCTAGGTTCAAATCCTCACGAGGATGAATTTATGGTGTTGCACCAGGTTTACCTCCGCACGCTTTGGACCACAGGGAGGACGACGTACCTGCGCCTTCGAAAGTCTCTTGAATAGAGCGTGTTCTGATTTCGTCTCCGTGTGTTTGTGCAGATACTACTATGTTTGTGCAGATACTACTCTTGTATCTGAGTGTTGAGGCTAAAAAACACACATAGGGAAACCTGTCATACCAAAACGAATCCTTCGTGGAACAAATCGATCCAATCCGATCATGGACTCCTGCAGCGCACGGCAGTGTGCCATTTTTTTATCAGATGAGATCTACACGTAAAACAACTAAAACCAATCTAGAAAAACAAATCTAGACGATCTGACTCAAGAACATGAACATACTAAGAACACCAGAAACAGTTTAAAAACAATCTCGAGACTCTGATGATGCAACAAAAACAGGCAAAACCTAGACACAAAACTATGGACTCCGATTGAAGAAAAGCAACACAAAATAGACTACGACCAAGAACTAGAACCCACAAACAATGTTATCTAGGATATGGCAAACTCTAAACCCTAATATTTTTGTGTGGTTTTTTCTGTATAGGACAAAAATAGAAACTAATCTATGGGGATAAATTTATGGATGCTCGCCGAGTAAACGCTAAAATCTGATAGCAAAATGATATGGGGTGGCCCGATCTTTTCAGTGAGCTGGGTATATGGCGATGTAGATGATGAAGATAACTTGTATGAATCTGAAAACTCTTCGGCTAATCACGATTGCCATATACAATAGCTCTCAACCCTTTGGATATTCGCAACTCCACACACTTGTACACGTAGCCGCTGATCACGAAGCGGTATTGCAATCTATTAATTTCTAGTGGAACAACGGATCACACTCAAACGTATAATTGGCTAATTCTCAATGGATAACTAATCACACTCAGATTATAGTAGCAAAAAATAACAGATCGATACGAATTGGTGCGAAATATTTTAGAGGATTGCTTGTAGCAGTTCTATCTGGAAACAGAGTTTATTTTAACGTGGTCTTCTTAATTTTGGGCGTCTCAAGCGAATTATATGGAGGGTGGGGCGTCCTCCACAAAGATCAGGCTCAAAACCAGCCATATCTTGACCCAAACTGACCCGGTTCAACTCAAACTGATTCAGATCGACCCATAGATGGGTTCGGCCTACTTGTCACGTAGGCCATATGTCGTGGGGCACCTCAAACGTGTTATGATGCACTACATCTCTATCTTGATCATGCTTGATCTTCTCATTGCACTAGTCCGATAGATGCCAAATATAGTCAAAAAATAACACCATTATTTAGGTAGTATAAAGTTCTTATAAATCAAAATATCATGTCCAACTAAGAATGAATTCACCGTGTGATATTTTCAATGAGGCTCAATACTTCCTTCTAGCTTAAACAAGCAGAATCATCATACTCTCTGTATGTATCCTCATCAGATACGATATCATGATAACGAGTTAAGTATATTTGTCGGTAACAAGATTAGTATGTTGATTTTAACGATCAAATCTTGGACAATTCATGTATCGAAGACACAAAAGGAATTGGACACATAGTTTTTGGTTCAAACGACAGAGTTTCGTGGAATGCATAGGGGTCATTATGGGCATCCTAGTCCCGCTATTGATCGTTGGTCAGAGAGAGATCTTGATCATATCTATGCTATTCCTGAACCGTAGGGTAACCTACATAGTGGTCTTATGATATTTTGAGATCGCAGTGGAAGTGAAGGGATCACCGATGAGAAAGAGAGTATTAGAATTGTTGCGAGAAAAGATTGTCGGGATAGTTCCAAAGAGGATCCGAAGGTGTTTGGAGAAGAAAGAAGCTGAATAGAGATTTTGTAATATGCATTTATATATTAATTGTGAATTAATATATTAAATAGATATTTAAAATTAATATTAATGAGGCAACTTCCTCTATTGGGCTAAATCCCCGAATGGAAAAGGCCCAAAGGGAAGCCACCCAAAGGGCAGCCATCACCGCAGCTATGCCCCACTGGCTAGGCTGGCCATGCTCGCGCGTGCGGGCGCAGGCACCGGTGGGCGGGAGCGGAGCGCGCTGGTGGGCCGCGGGCAGGACCCACCTGGCCATCCGCTGTCGCTTGGGCCACAGGTGTGCGGGCTAGTGCAGGGCCCGCCTAGCGGGCCACACCACCTCTCCCGGCAGGTTGCCTCCCTCCTCTTTTTCCTTTAGTCCCACAATTCGACTTTAGGGAGGGGAGTCCTCCCGTTTCCCCTGTATAAGAAGGTATATATTGTTGGGAAAAAGAACAAAATAAAAAATAAAAAGAGGATTTCTTAAGGCTTTTCTTTAGGGATTTTTTTCCTCTCTCTTTCTATGTCGAATCTTGCGAGTACAGTTTCGCGAAGAACTGTTCACGAGAGAGAAAGCACTACCGGCACGCTGTTGCGCTGCTGGATCCCGGGTTTAGAGGGCCTACTTCTACATCCTAGCTGGATCAAGAAGAATGTGAGTCGTCGTCAAACACCGTACTTGTGCGATACCTCAGGGGGCACTGCCACTTGTGTTGCCGGAGCTGTCGTGCAAGGACCAAGAGGTGACAAGCAAAGAGATGGCGACCTTGAAGTCAGTCACGAGTTCGACTAAATCATCCACGTTCCCCACGGGACATTAACCGCATTCGGTCCACAAGGGTATGTTACCGAAACACCATCCTCGTTGCTGCATTAACGCATAGATAGATCCTGACATCGGGTGTTGCGCTAGCTAGATTTTTTTTCTTTTCTGTTATGAACCCCTTCAGTGGTATCAGAGCCGATCTATATGTACTTATGCTATTACGGTAGATCACATGTTAAATGTGGGCATTAATTGCCTAGTTCTTACCCTCTCACATGTACGTGTTCATATCACGACACTGTGAGATGAAGCGCCCCGACCAATCTTACGCGTAATATTATGTGAGACTGGTTCCATACTCGACATACTGCTTGTACCGTATAAGTAGCTAGCGTGTGTTTGTCTCTCTCATGGTAGTTGATATGGCATTTATAACAGAGGGCCCTGGAAGGGGTGTAATAGAGACAAGTACTTGATCAATGTTGTAGTTGATGTGTGTATGTATGAACGGTTCTGTCTCGAAAGCCTCTAGCAGTCACGTAAAACTTGCAAGAAATAAAGTTGAGCCATCTAACTTTATACTGCAGGACGGGTATGTGATGTGATATGGTTAATTTTATATTGTTACACTTCATGGAGATGACTAACTCGTGACGTCGTGGACTTGCCGTCATGCTGGTGGCGCATGATGGTGATCGAGGCGTGGTGCATGATGGAGATCGAGACACAATACATGAAGGACCGTATTATATCACACATTATAAATTGCGTGTGATGTTATTTTGTGTGCATCTTGTTTTGCTTAGTTGTATTAGATACGCGATCATAGCATTAATAATATGATCCCTAATATAATATCAATACTAGAGTTCAAAGTGTGCACCACTAAGAAAGTCCATCGTTATGAAGCAGACCGTGACGATCAGGTGCTAGACATATCGACGATTGCATACGGTGGATACAAGCCATGTATGCACTACGAATACACTTAGGTTGGATTGGCGAGCCTAACATGTACATACGTGGGCTCGGAACATGAGAATATCGAAAGATCGATCACGAGTCACGTGAATGATGTGATCAACGGATTTAGTCCACCCTGGAATTGTATCAAAGACCATGATGATCAGGGATGATACAGTGTAAAGAGATCGTGTGGTCACTAAAACAATCTTAGAGATGATAATTTTAGTGCGAACTCATGTAATAATGTGAATGCCATTGTAGATCATGTTGTTTAAATCAGCATTTAAGATGTGTGGGCTGATTTCTAGAAGAGAAGTTTAAGTTATATGGGTCCAACTTCATACACGGGTATCTAGGCTTAAGGGAACTCCTCACCTATAGTGACCTACTCTAAACAATTTCGAAACCACTGGGAGAGCCTCTAGATGATGATGCAACCGAGGATGAAAAATATGAGTTTCGCAATCGTCGTGACTTGTTCATCTATGTCTCATGCACCATGAAATGGGCAATAGTACCTGAGATACAGGTGCACTTTCTAGAGATCGAACAATATGATATGATCAATGGGTTGAAAACTATGTTCATAGAACAAGTCAGAATTTTGAAGTATGATTTGCTAGATAAGTTTTTTTCCTAGAAGATGGAAGAAAACACCTCCTTCGAATAAGACCCCATGAGGTCGATGACTCATCCCTAGCATTGTACTATGAGGAATGCTCCTCCTCGCCATCCAACGACGTGAGGTCGATGTACCCAAGAGTATTCGCAGGGAGGCATGGTGTCGATAAGAGAGGCAACCGGAAATAAGATTACGCGAGGCATTTATAGACAAGGGGAAACAGAGCAAACAATATGGGACATCAAATTACGAATGAAAATGGTAAAGCGACAAGAATCGATCGACCAAAAATTATCTACGAGTGATAAATCGTTTGTCATGTCCATCCAAAACCTCGTGCGATTGAGAAAATCCCAAGAATCTCACCCAAAGGAAATCGTCGGTGATAGATAAACATCACACATGATTTACATATGCTGAAGCGTGAGCCATGTAACATGGAAAGAGCTGGAACTATAATTTCTACTACTTCTCATCATCGTCACGGTGGCCATATCCTCATCGTCCTCTAAATTAATTTCGCAGTCCTCGCCCGAGGAGGTCCAGCCAAAATATGAGGGGGAGGAGCCTTCGTCGTGGTCTGGTGGCAGGACGGAGTGCTCCTCCTCCCCAACCTCTGGAGCTTCTAGCTTCTTCACCACTGGAGAGTCCTTCTTACCAAGGCGGCACTTTGCTGGTGGGCACTACCTAACACAAGAAAGGCTAGCGGTCTTCTTGCTGCGGGCCATATCAAAATATTTCTATATAGAGCAGGGTGTGTGTTAAGATGACACGGTGGCACAAGGCTTTATACCACGTGTCCGAGAAGCTGGATCGTCCCCAACGCGTCGCACGCGGTGAAAGGAGAAGAGACTACACACGCGTCTTATGGAATTTGAAAAAAAGCACTAAATAATTTATGGCTGAACGTGTGAGAAAGGACACAGAAAATAAAATAATGGGAAAATAAGGCAACATCGTAAATATGACGCACAGGATTCAAATCTGGGATACTTTGCTTATAAGCAAACGATTTACCTAATATGGACCATGTGCATTGTTGAACTGTATAAGTGGATTGCTGTTGGGGATCGGCGCGGAAAACAAAAAAATTCCTACAACGGAACCCCAGAAATTTAGCCTAGGATCTATCTATGTAGTAATGCGGTAACGGCCAATGCGTAGAGAGTACATACCCTTGTAGACCGTACGCGGTTAAAGTTCCGCGGGGAACGTGGTTGATGTAGTCATACTCGTAGCCGACCTCAAGGTCGCGAAGCTCCTCGCAGGTCATCCCTTGCTCCTTCTAGATCTTCATCATCTTCATCGTGCAACAGCTCCGGCTCACGACATTTAAGTGCCCCAAGTGTTGCGCCTCGTGTCTTCGTACACATCCGGTGCACGATGAGACCTCCGGCTCCCTGATCCCGCCGGGAGTGCGGAAGTTGATATCCGGCTAGGAATCCCTGCAGCGCAACGGCGTACTGTAGGTGTGCCTTGATCGCACAGCCTAGACTTGAGGCCATGGTCACGAGGTATAGAGGGAGAGAGAGAAGGAGGAAGTCAACCAAAGCACTTTTCCAAATATTGGTGTGTTTTAGTCCTCCCATGGATACCCCTTTATATAGGCGGAGGGGGCGTGTCCTCTCCCCTAGGTTCCTCATGTGGGACTAAATACTAAAGGAAAAAAGGGCAAAACCAACTCCCCAGCCGGCTAGGCCACAAGGGCCCAGCATAGCATCCTGAAGCGGCCCAAGCAACAGCCAGCAGCAGCTCAGCCCAGGTGGGCCCTGGTGCTGCACGCGGCCCAGCTGGCTCGCGGCGACCCAGTCCGCTCCCCCGGTGGCGGCCAACGGCGATTAGCCCGGGTGGGCTGACCCGGCATGGCGGCTCGTGAGCGGAGAGGCGGGTGGGCCGGCCTGCGGCGCCCGGCGGCCCGACCTGCCATGCCCGGGTGGGCTGGCGGTCAGCGGCAGCCGGCCTGCCCGCTCGCCCGCGGCCTGGCAGCGTTTAGTTACACACCGCCCTATGCAGCGGCAGGTATCTGCCGCCCACATGGGCAGCTGCTTTTTTTCTCTTTTTCCTTTTATTTTTTTGCAGTTTTATTTCTAGCCTATTTCCCTCCGGGATTTAGCCTAATATAAAAGTTGCCTTTATAAATCTTAATCTAAATATTATTTTATAATATATTAATTCACAATTAACATATAATAAATATATTTAAATTCCCATTTATCCGAAAACACTTTTCGGGACTTTTCCTTTATTCTTTCTCCGAACAACTTCGGATCTCTCCGCGGAACGATTCCGGCTTTCTCTCTTTCTCTACTATGATTTCGTCTTACGAATGATCGCTCTTATCGTACCCTTAAGTGTATCCTCTCACGGCTCGGGAATGCTCTAGACATGATCTGTATCAATGATCAATAGAGGGACCAGGGATATCCTTGTGACCCCTATGCATTCCTGATGACAATGTCATTTGAACCGTCTAAATGTAGCATCCTCTTTCTTTTGTTTCTCGATACAACTTGTCTAAGATCCGATCAATGGTATCTTATACCTTGTTCAATCTCATTTACAAAAAGTTATGTTTTCTTGTTACCATGATATTACATCTCCATGACCTAGTCACATGTTGCAACATTTATAGATGTAATCTCACCAAGCCGGCCGTATGTATCTTTAACCCGTCATGTGGGTGAACAAATCCCGGTCTTGCAGTCACATGTCATCTACTGTTCCTTCGGAATACCCAACATACACCTTTATAGCCACCGTATTACCAGATGACGTTTGATGCAGTCAAAGCAGCCTAGGGAAACAGTGAGTAATATGAGCTCACGGTCTAAGGAGAAGGAGTCTAAGTATAATTGTTGCAACAATGAACTATATGACTTGATCGTGTTGCAACCCTTCGAGGAATGTCCAACCACATCATTCTCCAATGATATGATCTCGTTGTTAGTCGGCATAAATGCCCATGATCTTGAAACCTAGATCATCTTCGTGACCAACGAACTAGTATGAATAGAGGCTACTAGGGACTTGGTTGTTTCATACAACACCTGTACCAATGTTTCTACTTGGCACAGTTCTAGCACAATATAAAACTATTATAAACTAATTAAGATATGATAATAAAAACCTATTTCTTATTTGTCTCTAGGGCATATCTCCTTCAATTGCCTAACTCTTTCTACAAAGATCGGTCTTTTGGAATAGTAGGTTAGTGCATGAAGCTTGACATGGTATCAGACTAGGTCAACTTTTCCTACCCTAGCCGCCGCCGCCGCTGCAACCCTCGGTCACCGCCATGACGGAGCCGGGCACCGCCTCGGCCTCCCTGCCCTCCACCGTCGCCTCGTAGCCGGGTCTCGTCGTCTCCACGGAGCCTGCCATACTGGCGTCCCTGGCGGATTTGCTCTCCTCGGCTACTGCTATGAGCCATATGGCTCCGTCCTCTTCGTCGAACCTGCTGCACCTCGGATCGCCGGCGTTCTCCTGCGGGTTCTTCCCGCCCCCGCCCACGTTCACGTCATCGGCCCCCCTGGTGCCGTTCGGCGCCGCGCCACCGGCCTCGTCTTCGTTTGCGTCGTCGAGGCTGCCAGCCCACCTCACCAAACCGCCGATCCCCTCGCTGTCTGGCTTCGCCGTGGCACCCCATGAGGCTCCGGTGTTGCCCTTTGCCCATGTCGTCCCCGACTCCGATGGTGCTGCTACTACGGGCCCGTACCAGATGGCGAACCTCATCACCGTGCGCCTCACACAGGACAATTACCTGTACTGGCGCGCTTAGATCCTGCCGCTCCTCCGCAGTCGCCACCTCGATGGCTTCGTTGATGGGAGCTACCCCTGCCCGCCGCGCATGGTCGTGGCGTACACTGCGGATGGTACAAGGGTGGCTGCACCGAACCCCCTCTACCGCGCCTGGGTTGCCCAGGACCAGGCCATCGTCTCCGCGCTGCAGTCCTCCTTGACGCAGAGTGTCGCTGGCCTGGTGCTGTTTTCCGCGTCCTCCTTCGACATCTGGAGTACGTTCGAGCACAGCTACTCGCAGCAGTCTGAAGCTCGCAGTACGGCTATTCGTCGTCAACTAGGCGACTGCAAGAAGCTCAACTCCTCGGTGCACGAATTCTGCCACAAGGTCAAGACACTCTCTGACACGCTGACGTCCATTGGGCAGCCGCTCCGTGATGCTGAGTTTACGGAGTACGTCCTCCACGGCCTCGACAGCGACTACGACAACCTGGTGGAGCAGGTGAACAGTCGTTTCACTCTGCTCGCGCCCCGCGACCTCTACTCTCGCCTCATGTACACGGAGGCCCGCGTCGAGGAGCGCCGCGTGACGCACCACGTCCACGACCCCGCTGCCAACGCGGCATACCGCGGCATACCGCGGCGCCCCTGGTGGTCGCGCGCCCGCGACCCGCCCGCCCTTGGGTCTTCCTTCTGGCCCTCCTGCTGGCGGCACTGGCCAGTGGCAGCCGCGCTCGCCTCCCCCACCGTCCAACGGCGGTCGTCAGCGCCACACATGCCAGCTATGCAGCCTCCTCGGCCACCTCGCGTCCAAGTGCCACCGTCGCTTCAAGCGCGACCTCCTCGGCATCGGCAACGACGGGCATGGCAACGAGAAGCAGGCCGCCATTGCCGACAACTACTCCAGCCACACCACCTCCAACTCCGTTGATCCCACCTAGTACTTCGATACAGGTGCGACGGATCACACGACTAGCAAGATGAACAAGCTCCACTCGCACGAGCCCTACCGTGGGCATGACAAGGTCCGCACCGCTGATGGTTCAGGTATGCCCATCACTCATGTTGGCCAGGCGTCTCTCCTTTCTAAGTCCTCACGTAGACTCCACCTTCGTAATGTCCTTCGTGTTCCACTAGTCACTCGCAATTTACTCTCTGTTCGTAAGCTTACTTATGACAATGATGTTTTTTGTGAGTTTCATCCTTTTCATCTTCTCATTAAGGACCGAGTTATGCGGGAGGTTCTTCTTAGAGGTCGGGTCTGCAATGGCATGTATGCGCTGGAGGCGCCGCCGGCCCCGGAGGTTTTCAGTGGTGTGCGCGTGTCTGCTGCTCATTGGCATGCGCGCCTTGGTCATCCTGCGTCTCCTGCCGTGAGCCATGTGTAGGGGTTCGTAGCATGGAAAACAAAAATTTTCTATCGCATACAAACAAACAAGCCAAGATCTATCTACTAGATTGTAGCAACGAGTCGATGGAATAACTTACCCTCGAAGATTCCAAAGCGGTTAACGAGAGCAGATTCTCGTGGGTGATGTAGTCGTACTCTTTCCGATCTCAAGATCGCGTAGACGATCCTTCCAGCGCCACGTTCCGGCAGCGCTCCCGTAGTCGGTCACACGTTCGGTACTCGACGAAGACCTTCCTCTCCCTTGTTCCAGCAGGCAGCGGAGGTTGTAGCACTCTCCTCGCGATTCCGGCAGCACAACGGCGTGGTACCGGAAGTAGAGGGGAAATCCCGCAGGGCTTCGCCTTAAGCCGGTGCGAGTATGGTGGAGCTTATGAGAGAGGCTATTAGTGGTCTAGTAATTAGACACACCAATTAGAGGGCTCTAAACCAATTAGAAGGCTCTAAACCGAATAGCTCTAAACCGGGGTCTAGATCTAGGGTTTAGTTTAGAGGATAGGAAACTTGTGTGTCTAGGAGGGGAGCCCTGCCCCTCCTTATATAGATGGGAGGAGGCTGGCGCGCCAGGGGAGGGAGGGAGTCCCTCCCCAACTCGGCCTTGGGCTGGGCGCCAGCCTGGAGGAGTCCAACTCCTCCTCCAAGTTGATTCCAACTCCTCTTGCTTGTTTCCCACAGTTTCTTGTTTTAGCCGTTTGACTTTCAAACTGGACATTTGACTTTTCTGTTTTAGGATTCAATTTAATCCTATATTTGGGACAGCAAGAACACTTAGTACATGATGCAATCATTCCAATATGTAATGACACATTCATGTACCCCTTCCCCCCCGGAGTGCCGGACAATCCGGAACCTTCTAGAACATTCCCGATGAAAACACCGGAATCATTCCCGAACTCCGAAACGGGACTTTCCTTATATGAATCTTATTCTCCGGACCATTCCGGATCACCTCGTGATATCCCGGATCCCATCCGAGACTCCGAACAACATTCGGTCTCTTTCTCATAATACCATAACTACTCAAACAACGTCGAATCCTTAAGTGTGTCTCCCTACGGTTCGTGAATTATGCGGACATGATCGAGACACTTCTCCGAACAATAACCAATAGAGGAATCTGGAAATTCATATGGCTCCCACATATTTCTACGATTACTTTGCGATCGAATGAACCACTTACATACGATACCAATTTCCCTTTGTCTCACGATATGTTACTTATCCAAGGTTATGATCGTCGGTATCTCTGCATACCTAGTTCAACCTCGTTACTGATAAGTACTCTTTTCTCGTTCCCGTGATATGTGATCCCTTGTGACCAAGTCACATGCTTGCAAGCTAATTGGATGACATTTCACCGAGAGGGCCCAGAGAATATCTATCCGTCATGTGGATGGACAAATCCCACTCTTGATCCATGTGTTTCAACCAATACTTTCCGAACACTCAATGCCACTTTTATAGCCACCCTGTTACGGTGTGGTGTTTGATGACATCAAAGCATCCATCCAGTAAAGGTGATATGCACGATCTCATGGTCGAAGGAATTAGGTTACTATGTATCAGAAAGCATATAGCAATTGAACTATTGAAATGACTTGATCTTTATGCTACGCTTATCTATAGGAGTATGTCCATCACATCATTCTCCTAATGATATGATCCTGTTGTTAATAACATCTCTATGTTCATGATCAGGAAACCATGATCATATATTAACCAACAAGCTAGTTTAACAAGAGGCTTTACTAGGGACTCTTATTTTAGTTTACAAATCACACAAGTATTAATGTTTCCGGTTAATACAATTATAGCATGGTATGCAAACATTTATCATAAGTGTGAAGACATGATAATAACCACTTTATTATTGCCTCTTGGGCATATCTCCAACAGTCTCCCACTTGCACTAGAGTCAATAATCTAGTTTCGAACCTTTGTGTATATAACACCTATGGCTTTCCGGTGTTGTATGTACACGATTGCTAGTGGTCAACTGATCTCCGGATCTGACACTTCCAGGTCCGTGTGTAATTGCATGTCTTTGCGTCTCTACGCATCACTCATTCTCTAATGAGATGGCTTTGTATAAATTTGGTATTTCGGTGTGACCTTTAGCTCTTTGGGGTTAAAACATGTTGATAATATTGTCGCACAATATATCTTCATAGTATTATCCCACTGTGAACTACACCTAGTTTGATAACAAACTTCTTGACACAAATGCCCTCTTTTGCTGCTATAATAGCAGTCATATACTTAGCCTTTTGTTGTAGTATCTGTCACAATGTCTTAACTTTGGAAATCATCCAAATCCATTATGGAACTCACTTTCCATTATATTGTGCCACCCTTAGTTTAGATTGAGATAAACTTAATTTGTACTTTGTGACAAAGCTAGTATCAATGTAGTACTTTTACAATGAACTAACCATCTATTTGTCACTTCTACAAATATTATACTCTTAGTTCTTTCAGAAGATCATAAGAATATCCTTACTATTGTCCAATGATCATCTTACGAATCATTCTGGTATATGCTCTCAACATTTAGAGCATAGGACATATCTGGATTTGTACATATCACAGTATGATTGATATAAATACTCTTTGTGATTTCATACATCAAGTATCAATCTATACTTGATTATTTGTTTCACTTTACCAAATGTCAATACACTTGAATATATCATCAACATTGAACTCATTCAATCCTTTCTGTGCGACAAGAACCTTCTCTTGTAGTTTCTATATTGAACTCATTCAATATCTTGTC
Organism: Avena sativa; assembly: GCA_916181665.1. NCBI lineage: Eukaryota > Viridiplantae > Streptophyta > Magnoliopsida > Poales > Poaceae > Avena > Avena sativa. The sequence goes on from OV702290.1 coordinate 37,630,869, forward strand.
TATGTACTTCTGGCACAACCATATTAGCGTCTATTGATGCCAAATATTTGGGTTTTGCCTAAGTCTTTCATCGGGATGAAATTCTTAATATGTGTTAATAAAAGATACATTATTTCCAATCAACAATATGTCTTCCACATAATGTATTAGAAACATGTCTTAGCGCTCCCACTTAATTTCTTGCAAATGCAAGCATCTTCATTGTCTCTGATGAAATTAAACCCTTTTAACAGTTTCATCATAGTGAAGATTCCAACTCCGCTATGCTCACTCTAACCATTGAAGTTTGCATATGCTTTTAGCATCCTTTGAATTAACAAAACCCTATGGACCGTGTTATGCACATGTCCTAGGTAACGATTCTATTAGAAGAACTTGTTTTGTTTATTCAACTTCCATATAACAAATTATATGTAGTGGTTGCTACATTAATCCGTCTAGACTAAATATCACTATGAAAGATCAAATCTTGTCATAGTCAACCTTTGAACATTGTTGTGAACTCTTTCCCAACATGTCGACTATTTCTTTATAGATCCAGACACAACTATAAGGTCTTACACCTTTCTCGAGGGTCCTTCAAGTTCAAAACTTGATTTCTCGTGTATGGAACTATCACGGATTATATGGCTTCAAGCCATTTGACGGAGTCAGGGCCCATCATCGCTTCTCTGCATGTAGTCGGTTCATTATTCTCAAATAATGATTCAACCCTCAAATCTTGGTATTTGATTGTTCATCCGACCTACTTGTTTCAATAGGAACTTGGATCTCCGTGACCACAACCTTTGAGGTACGTGAACCATGAGCATTGTTGCTGCCTTCGAAACACTTTTCGGCGCTGCGCAACTCTGCACATATAGCTAAGGTTCTTTTAACCTTATCAAAGTTTCTATTGTCCTCCCACTTAACTTTTCACGAAAAATTCCTTCTCAAAGAAACTTAACGTTTTAAGTGACAAACACTTTTGTCTCCGATGTTATGGAGGAGTACTTAACAGTTATTCGAAATAACATACAAAGACAGGTTCATCCGACTTTGGTTGCAAACATCTTTCTTATGCATAGCATACCAATGTTTAAGAAAGGACAACTTGGGTTTTATCCCAAACCATAACCTTATATGGTGTCATTTCAACGGATTATGATGGAGCTCTTTTCAGTGGAAAAACGGTAATCTCTAAAGCTTTTAATCTTTAAAATACAATGGCAGTTTTATGAATTACACCTTTCGATCTTACCATGTCAAACAAGGTTTAATTACATATCTCGAACGCTCCATACTCTTATGGTGTTTCGGGAAATGCAAATCCACGGAACGATTCCTTAAATCTTAGGTATTATGCTAAACTTGTAACTCAAATATCTTCCTTTATGATCTTTATCATAAACTGTTTATATTATTGTTACAATGATTTTGCACTTCATCTTGAAAGTCTTTGAACTTTTCAAATGTTTCATACTTCATCCTTATTAAGTAAATATTCATATATTCACTCAAATTTTCGGAGAAAGCATATGAAGTTGAAATCCATCGCTCTTGACTACACATAACGGACTTCGTACAACAATATGTACAAGTTCCAATAAGCTAGTCATTTGTTCCCTTTTGGCCTATGAACGAAGTTTTAATTATCTCTAGGAAAGTTTCACAAGCGTCATATGATCAAAAATCAGAAGACTCCAAAATTCCATCAACATGGACTTTCTTCATGTTTTCTTTCAAATATAATTTAAACGGCGATGTCACTTCCTAAGTGATCTTTCAATCAATTTGTCTTTCGACATTTTTAGCACTAGTTTTATGGATGTGATGTCTCCAACGAGATTTGCGAATCATCCATCTTTTATGGATTACGGCAATTATTTGAACAATCCTTTTGTTCTCATAATACCTGATAAAACAAATCTTTGAAGGCAAGCTTTGATGTTTAACAAGCAACACAATAACCCTTTATTTTGTTCTTGATGAACATCATCACATATTCTTTTGCTAGTTACTTAGGCCATTGTAGTTCATGAATTGTGTTGTTTCGTATGACGATTCACACCAACAAATTCAGTATCAAATACTTAAGAACCACATTGTTTAACAAGCAAAGAATATAGCCATAACATGTATATCATCTATATACTTAAACTGAACGATTCTAGTCTTTTCTTTTCTGCCATATATTTATGAGATTCTCTTTCAGTATTTCCTTTTCAGTTTGAAAGAATCTATCAACATCAATAGTGGAGTCATACATATGACATCTAGTCCAAAGCGTGTATAATTAAATACCAATGTCTTTGGACTTGCACTTTGAAGTAGATCACCATCATCAAATATTTGGTGTTCTTTCAAATTCCTTTCTTTAGTAATCTCTTGGTGTAGTAAACATTTTACCTACATCAAATATTCACCCTTATCATGGAATCGTCCATGATCAAGCTACTTTTAGCTTACAACGATGAATTATGAGTATAATGTTGCTATCCAAAACCTTTTGGAGGATTAGGACAACAAGTGTCTCCAACCTTTTTTTTTGTAATTTCTCATCAAAATATGAGAACATGAACTTTGCCATATTATACTCTATCATGTTGTAACCAAAACTTCGTTTCAGATATCACAATATCTTCCACACATCATGGTTTCTGAAACAACTCTTTCAGATCCTAGATAACCTTGATATTAAGAGAATCCTTTGAATATCAAGAATCATGGATACAAACATGATACTTATATACTAACACTTGGAATTGTTACTCTTGATTTAATACTAATTATTAAACTTCATGGAGTAACCGGAACTTACTGAAAGTTTGCAATAGGACTTTTAAACTTTAGATTAACACTTAAAACAATACGATACCAGTTCGTAAAGTATCTAACCAGAATTCTATAGTTCTATCATCTCAATTATAACTAAGCGCAAGGTGGTAAACGGATGCCAATGACTACAACAACTATGCAAATTCACTTTGATTTAGTTTATGATAAATTGAGTTCTAATTAATAATTAAATTAATCTAGGTGAACTCCCACTCAAAACAATATCCCTCACATTGTTTTAGTGATCACACGAACCAAATCCACCACATCAAAACCGATCATCACGAGAGTTGATATAGTTTCAATGGCGAACAATCGACATGTTCATCATATCTACTATATGATTCATGCTTTACCTTTCGGTGATCCGTGTTCCTGAGGCCATGTCTGTACATGCTAGGCTCGTCAAGATCAAACCTTAGCTACCGCATAAGCAAATCTGGCTTGCTTACGTTGTATTCACCCGCGGAATCAAAGACACCCGATCATCACGTGGTGCTTTGAAGCAGCAAGCTTTGGCAACGGTGCATACTAAGGGTGAACACTTTAGAACTTGAAATTTATGTGCATGAGGGATCATCTTATAATGCTACCGTCGTCTACTAAGCAATACAAGATGCATAAAGGATTAACATCACATGCAATTCATAATATGTGATATGATATGGCCTTTCTTCTTTGTGCTTCTGATCTCCATCTTCAAGCACGAACATGATCTCCATCATCACCGACATTGCATCAAGGTCAATGACGCTTCTCCATGGTTGTCGTCCACCGGCTTCAACTATTACAACTACTTTGAATAGACACGCGGGTCTTAACAGAAATTAAAGACAACCATATGGCTCCTGCCGGTTGCCGACTTACAATAAGGAACATTGCATACATCATATATAATCACAATCATGGCCATATCACATCACTGCACACCCCTGCAAAACAAAGTTAGACGCCTCTACTTTCTTTGCATGTTTTACGTGGTTTGGGGCTGTTAATAAGTGTCGCTCTAACTTACGAACATGAACCACAACATTGATACTAGTATTGTTAATCACCCGTTGTAAATTGGATCTTAACTATGCTAGGAGAAACAGGCACCCGCAAAGCCACTTATGCAATACAAGTTGCATGTCAAGCGTGGAGCAAGTCTCATGAACGATGTCATGTAAGGTTAGCCCGGGCCGCTTCATCCCAACATACCGCAAGATGCAAAGTACACAAGAAGCAATCGACAATAAAAGCATCAACGCCCACAATGACCATTGTGTTCTACTCGTGCAACAGATCTACATATAGACACGGCTCTGATACCACTGTAGGGGTTCGTAGCATGGAAAACAAAAATTTTCTATCGCATACAAACAAACAAGCCAAGATCTATCTACTAGATTGTAGCAACGAGTCGATGGAATAACTTACCCTCGAAGATTCCAAAGCGGTTAACGAGAGCAGATTCTCGTGGGTGATGTAGTCGTACTCTTTCCGATCTCAAGATCGCGTAGACGATCCTTCCAGCGCCACGTTCCGGCAGCGCTCCCGTAGTCGGTCACACGTTCGGTACTCGACGAAGACCTTCCTCTCCCTTGTTCCAGCAGGCAGCGGAGGTTGTAGCACTCTCCTCGCGATTCCGGCAGCACAACGGCGTGGTACCGGAAGTAGAGGGGAAATCCCGCAGGGCTTCGCCTTAAGCCGGTGCGAGTATGGTGGAGCTTATGAGAGAGGCTATTAGTGGTCTAGTAATTAGACACACCAATTAGAGGGCTCTAAACCAATTAGAAGGCTCTAAACCGAATAGCTCTAAACCGGGGTCTAGATCTAGGGTTTAGTTTAGAGGATAGGAAACTTGTGTGTCTAGGAGGGGAGCCCTGCCCCTCCTTATATAGATGGGAGGAGGCTGGCGCGCCAGGGGAGGGAGGGAGTCCCTCCCCAACTCGGCCTTGGGCTGGGCGCCGGCCTGGAGGAGTCCAACTCCTCCTCCAAGTTGATTCCAACTCCTCTTGCTTGTTTCCCATAGTTTCTTGTTTTAGCCGTTTGACTTTCAAACTGGACATTTGACTTTTCTGTTTTAGGATTCAATTTAATCCTATATTTGGGACAGCAAGAACACTTAGTACATGATGCAATCATTCCAATATGTAATGACACATTCATGTACCCCTTCCCCCCCGGAGTGCCGGACAATCCGGAACCTTCTAGAACATTCCCGATGAAAACACCGGAATCATTCCCGAACTCCGAAACGAGACTTTCCTTATATGAATCTTATTCTCCGGACCATTCCGGATCACCTCGTGATATCCCGGATCCCATCCGAGACTCCGAACAACATTCGGTCTCTTTCTCATAATACCATAACTACTCAAACAACGTCGAATCCTTAAGTGTGTCTCCCTACGGTTCGTGAATTATGCGGACATGATCGAGACACTTCTCCGAACAATAACCAATAGAGGAATCTGGAAATTCATATGGCTCCCACATATTTCTACGATTACTTTGCGATCGAATGAACCACTTACATACGATACCAATTTCCCTTTGTCTCACGATATGTTACTTATCCAAGGTTATGATCGTCGGTATCTCTGCATACCTAGTTCAACCTCGTTACTGATAAGTACTCTTTTCTCGTTCCCGTGATATGTGATCCCTTGTGACCAAGTCACATGCTTGCAAGCTAATTGGATGACATTTCACCGAGAGGGCCCAGAGAATATCTATCCGTCATGTGGATGGACAAATCCCACTCTTGATCCATGTGTTTCAACCAATACTTTCCGAACACTCAATGCCACTTTTATAGCCACCCTGTTACGGTGTGGTGTTTGATGACATCAAAGCATCCATCCAGTAAAGGTGATATGCACGATCTCATGGTCGAAGGAATTAGGTTACTATGTATCAGAAAGCATATAGCAATTGAACTATTGAAATGACTTGATCTTTATGCTACGCTTATCTATAGGAGTATGTCCATCACATCATTCTCCTAATGATATGATCCTGTTGTTAATAACATCTCTATGTTCATGATCAGGAAACCATGATCATATATTAACCAACAAGCTAGTTTAACAAGAGGCTTTACTAGGGACTCTTATTTTAGTTTACAAATCACACAAGTATTAATGTTTCCGGTTAATACAATTATAGCATGGTATGCAAACATTTATCATAAGTGTGAAGACATGATAATAACCACTTTATTATTGCCTCTTGGGCATATCTCCAACACCATGTTCTTCATCGTCATGAGCTCCCGACGTACTCTAGTAATAAAAATTAGCAGTCTGTGATGCTTGTCAGCAGGGAAAAAGTCACCAGCAACCTTTTGTTTCGTCTACTCATGTACTCAATAATCCTCTTCAACTTGTTTATTCGGATGTATGGGGCCCTGCCCAAACCTCTGTCAGTGGTCATAATTATTATGTTAGTTTCATCGATGCCTATAGTCGTTTTACATGGCTCTATTTAATCAAGAGTAAAGCTGATGTGTTTAATGTTTTCTTGCAATTTTAATTGCATGTCGAGCGTCTTCTCAAACACAAGATTATTCATGTTCAGTCGGATTGGGGGGGGGGGGTGAGTATCGCAACCTCAACACATTGTTTAATAAGTTTGGGATCTCACATCGTGTCTCCTGTCCACATACACATAAGCAAAACGGTGTTGTTGAGCGCAAGCACCGTAGTATCGTTGAAACTGGCCTCACCTTACTTGCTCATGCCGCTGTGCCTTTCCGGTTTTGGAGTGATGATTTTTCCACTGCCTATTTTCTGATTAATAGAACTCCTACTAGAGTACTAAACATGAAGACACCTCTTGAACTCTTGCTTAAGGAAACTCCAGACTATACGTTCTTCAAAGTCTTTGGTTGTGCTTGCTGGCCTCATCTAAGGCCCTATAATAACTGTAAGCTTGAATTTTGTTCGAAAAAATGTGTCTTTCTTGGTTATAGTGCTCTTCACAAAGACTACAAGTGCTTACAAGTTCCTAATAATCGTGTTTATATCTCTCGTGACGTTGTCTTCGATGGGAATCTGTTTACTTTCTCGAATATGCCATGTCTGCCTCTGTGCCACCCACAAATTCTACTCCTGTTAGTCCTGACCAATTTGATGATGTTGCATATTCGCCTGTGTTATTGCCTAACCACGGTGCAGGTACTGGTCACGGAGCTCGCCTGGAGGTTCTGGACACTCCTGTCGACGACGACGTCGATCGGTGCATGGCGCATGCACCTGCGCGGCACCCCGAGGCGCCCTCGACCCCGTCGGCCACCAGGCCGGCCTCGCCCTCGACCACGTCGGCCACCAGGCCGGCCTCGCCCCCACCTGCTGGGCCGTCCTCACCCTCGCCCGCGGGTGGGCCGCCGGCCCCGTCGCCACCTCCAGCTGGGCCGAAGCCGCCCTACGCGTCGCCCTACGCGTCGCCTGCGCGTTCCGCCTCTGCCACGCCGCCTGACTCTGGGCCGCCGTCCCCGGCCGCGTCTTCATCGTCGTCTGCTTTGAGCGATGCTGCTGCACCACCACCTCCTGCTTCCGTTGCGCTGCGTCCTCATACGCGCAGTCGCAGCGGTATTCATCGGCCAAAGGAACGCACATATGGCACTGTTGCCTGGATCGCTGCCTGCTTGGCTCAAGCGCAGTCCGATCCCTCTGCTGAGCCTCGTCATTATCAGGCTGCGATGAGCATCCCGCACTGGCGCGCTGCCATGGATCTTGAGTTTCAAGCTCTTCACCAGAACGGTACTTGGCAGCTGGTTCCTCCCCGTCCTGGTGTCAATATCATTGACTCCAAGTGGATCTTTAAAGTGAAAAAGCATGCTGATGGTTCTATTGAGCGGTACAAGGCTCGGCTGGTTGCTAAAGGCTTCAAGCAAAGGTATGGGCTCAACTATGAGGATACTTTCAGTCCTTTGGTCAAACCCACCACTATTCGGCTGCTGCTCTCTCTTGCTGTTACCCGGGGCTGGGATCTTCGTCAGATGGATGTTCAGAATGCTTTTCTCCATGGTGTTTTGGAGGAAGAGGTCTACATGCGCCAGCCTCCTGGCTTTGTTGATCCTGCTCGTCCTCAACATCTCTGTCACTTGGTGAAGGCACTCTATGGCCTGAAACAGGCTCCTCGTACCTGGCATGCACGGCTTGGCGCTGCACTTCGCACTCATGGATTTGTGCCCTCCACAGCTGATACTTCATTGTTCCTTCTACAGCGCCCAAAGGTTACCATGTATCTTCTGGTTTATGTTGATGATATTATCCTGGTTAGTTCCTCTGCTGCAGCTACGGATCGTCTCATTGTCGCTCTAGGTTCTGATTTTGCTATTTGTTACTTTTCAGTAAAATATTCGATGTGCAACAAAGCGCAAAGGGACTTGCCTGGATCACGAGCAGGAGATCGAATATTTTTAGCGCCAGCGATCTTCCGCGCCGCACACGGTGTGTGACGGGGGGGGTCTTAATAGGTCTGATATGTGTGTTATGTTCATATTTTTCTGGGCAAAATATTGCAACAATTCAAATTACACCGCTACACATGTACTTCAAAATTAATGTTAGAAATATGAGCAATTTACCGAATGATTTAATACATAGAAAATGGCAGAATACGAACTGTTGGTTGTTTGGCTTCAGCTGCTGTCTTTTCGGGAAGAGGAGCGCTTATATGTCTTCTCTTTTCATGTTCGAGTGACGGAGCAGTTTCTTTTATAAGAAGGTTTAACTCTCACTCAACTAGTAATATAAGACTAAATTTTAGTCTTACCTCTTGCTTTGCATAAATGAGTCAAATAGAACTCAGATATTCAGAAATTATTGCAGAAAAAATAATTAGACCAGGATAGGCAAAATTCCAACAATTAAAACATTCAATAACATTCTAGAAATGAGAGTCATCCCGCTAGATTCTGTGAGTGTGGTGTTTGCTTTTTCTTTCCTTTTCTTTGTTGTCGGCCAAAGTATTTCTGGTCTCGCATCCTAAATTTCCTCGATTTTATTAATTGAATTGGCAAAACATATGTCCTTTTTACCAGAATTTTTCTTCTGTATTTTGAATGTTGGACATATGTAAAATGTATTCATGAGGTATGTAAGAAAGTTTTGTTTTCTCGAAACTGACTTTCGTCCCGCTATATTAATATAACAACAACACGAGACAACTGTTAGGGTAAACAACAAGCAAGTCCAAAAGAAAAAGGAAACAAACAAAAGAGAAACAAATATCAACAATGACAAATCGATGAAACAAAGATGGCCCGCAACTGTTGTACCCTCTGAAATTATCCCACCACGCTCATAGAACTCTCAAACACCATGTACCAAGGAATACCTTCGAGAAGGAACACGACGACAACGATATTGTTGCACAGACAGGTTCTAGGGTTTCCCCGGTACATGGAGATAAGTGGCGACACCCGAAGGAGTCACTACTCTGGCATCGGACGACCGATAAGGATTTCTCCTGACCTAAAAAATATTACCCCATATGATCTGTAGTCCTCCACCCACCAGCACACGCCACCACAGTCTAGACGGCACCATCATCTCCTCCATGTGGTCTCCGGTGGATCGATGCGAGGCCTAGAAGAAGGAAAATGGAAACACATAAGTAATCGGGGATGACAACACCATAGCAACGTGGGAGGTAAACATTCACTCCAATCGCGATAGTCAACTGGACACGGTAACAGAGGCATATCAGGCCCTATCAACCCTGGCCGGGCTGAGATCGGGCCCACAAAGCCTCTGCCGCACACTACAACCCTCCAAGAGGCTTAGCTGTCCTGAAGAACGACCAACCCGCCCTGATCTAGGCGCGGCCTAAAGGGGTCCAGATTTGGGCCGAGCGGGCGTTGTTGGCTGTGCACGTGCAACAGTCTAACTCTGATGTCTATTCACGACGCAGCCGCATCTCCACCACCCGCCACACCCGATTCAGTTGTCGGCCGAATTGCACCACCACCAGGCACTCACTCCAGAAGAGGAGCCCTCGTGCGTGGGGAGTGGTGAGGCCACCGCCACAGGCCCCACACGGGCAAAGCCTGGCAGCCCCCGCCGGCAACGGCGGGAGAGGTGGAGGAGGAGGGCCTCCTAGGAGGGGGTGGTGGCGCCGCCCAGGTCGCCTTTGTCAGTGGAGGCGACACATGGGCGGTCAGTTTCCTATCGGCTGACCCGAAGATGTGTATCTCACTAACACAAATTATCTACGGAAGTTTTATTTAAGAGGAATAACTTTTTGGTCTATAGAAGTTTGGTTGGGCTGTGCTTCTCTTGCTATGTTATGGAGCCTTTTGCTTTGTCGAGCTCCCAAGTTTCGCAGTACTTTTTCATTCTTTTGATCTTGCTTGTTGCCTTGAGTTGGCTAGTTGCGTCTATAAATAATTGAGCTCATAGGACAAGGCCCCACATGTCCCACTCTTGTATTCATGCACACTTCACAATTGCCGATCATTACCAGTTTACCACACACACACACTTGCTAATTAGAAGTAGCGATTTATTCTCTCTCGTATTTGCATTTCTGCACTCTTGGGAACTACCTAGAGAACTAAGAAGATGAAGATGGAAGCGAAGACCAAGATTAGCAAGGCTTCCAAGTTGTTGAGGAAGGCGCTACGAGCACTGAGGGGCAAGGCCAGCGTCCTGAGGGCGCGGTTCTTCTTCCTCGCCTCGCTCCGCCGCAGGACGGCCATGGTCGGCGCGGCGTCGCGTCACCTCCGCGTCCTCATGCCAGACCGCCGGAGGGATACCGTGGAAGACCACCGCAACGCCCTCGCCCTGCCGATGGCGACGGCGGTGGAGGACGAGCAGGCGCCGCCGCATGGTGTCGACGCTGCCGGCCTCTCCGAGCTGTTCCAAGAAAGCGTCGGCGATAACGATGACGGCGGTTACCCGGATTGGACGCACTCTCTGTTCGACGACGGCAATGACAACCTCCAGGACGACGACGTCGACGAGGAGACGGAGCCCGGTGCTGTCTGCGAGGCAGTGAAAGACGATCGGCTGGCCGACGACGAGCCGTCGGTGATGGACGTCATCAGGAGGTGCAGGGAACGGGACGGGGTGGAGTTCAACGTCGATGAGGAGATCGACCACGCCGCCGACATGTTCATACGGCGGGTCCGCAGCCGGATGAACTTGAACAACCGGAGCTTCTAGCCGCCCGGCCCGTCCAGTTGTCTCGTTTCTTCGTGTCTGAATTTCAGCGTGTACGAGCACCGTGTGTGTGTCATGTCAGTTTTGTGCCTATATATATGTTTTTATCCTGGTGCTACTATTTTATTTCTGTAACTTGATTTGGCTCGGGCAAGCCAATCATATAAGGGAAGGCTATTTTCTCTATTGTATAATATATATATATATATACTCCCTTCGTCCCAAAATAAGTGACTTGAGTTTGTCTAGATTTAGTTGTACCTATATACTAAAACGTGTCTAGATACATCCAAATCTAGACAAACCCACGTCACTTATTTTGGGACGGAGGGAGTATGTCTTTCCTTGGTAGCACAATTTTTCACTAACACTTACCATTAATTGATAGGGATAACAATAACAGCAATACCTTATACGACTTATATTTACCATCTTCTCTAGGTAGTGTGGATGGCTAAGAGAAGAGCTTCCTTCTTTACCATTATATGTGTCCTAAGTTATTGTTCTCTCTTGTCATTATATGTGATGAAAACCATTCATTTTATTAGGCTATGTTGTGTTTATTTGAACTCAAGTGATGAAAATTATGGTTGATTTGAATAATCCTAAAACTTAGCTTTGAATTACAATATTTCGCTAACATATTTGCATTATAGTCGATACCCCGTGTGAGATCAAGATTGTGATATCCCAGAATTTTAAGTTATTAATTAATTCAAGTTAAATGCTAATGACTCATAATTGTTTTGATATATGCTAATCATCATATTAAATTTAGATGTTAACTAGCAAGATGGCTCTCGCAAATCCGAGGGCATCATCTTCAGTGTAAAAAAGTGTTCGAGAAATATATTCACAGCTCATATTATGCAATTTCAAGTAATATGAATTCTTAATAATCTTAACTGCTTTGCTAATAAATGAAACATGTCACTTGAGCATTTTTAATCATCTCAAGATCATGGAGGCATTCTCAATTTCTCAAATTGCCGGTGATATATTGAGATGCTATAGTGGTTTGGTGTAGTTTGTATCTTCTTGACATTAACATGTCCATCTCTCGAAAAAATGGCTACTGTCTTATCTACCTCTTGGTCTACTTGAAAATTAGGTAGCCATATTATATCCATTTTTATTTATCTCCTTTTTTTTTGTTCAGTCTAGTCATTCTATATAGTAATAACTCGAGTTGTTCTTTCATGTAACATGATTACCCGAGATCTTAATTGACATGTCATGGATTAAGTCCTCCCCGCAAGCCATTCTTACAATCCCACTACCCAACTACAAGTTCCTCCCTAATTAATCGGTCATCAATAGTCCTTTGTATGTATTGTAGTTATACCACCACAATACTATAGGGAAAATATTGGATTCATAGGATTAGAAACAAATATATAGATAAGTATACAACTGCTGCGCCATATTATCTAATATCTTGAGTGCTTTTGAAATATATAGGTAGAAACAATAAACTTCTAGTTGAGATCCATTATCATTTTTGTACACATATTGCTTGCAACATTAGTTGTGGCAGTATCAAATATGGTATTGGTCTATCTCTACTACTCTAATATGGCTATATCCATATACGTTAATTAGTTCTATGCAAGGGTGCAACACGCATCATTATACACCCTATCCGGAGTACCACCATGCAACCCCAAAAAACCATGCGCGGCACGGAACAAAGCATGAAAATTAATGGCCATGGTATTTTTGGAAATAAACCATATATTTAGTTAGAATTGACATCCTTTCAATCATGGTTGATTAAAGCTTTGAACGTTTTGGAAGCCCACCACAAATGCTAAGTCGGAAAATTACTGCCAATATTTATGTAAAGTTTATAGACTTCCAAGATCTAAAATGTATTAGCTATGGGAATAAATTCATTGTAAACTAACTTTACTATCTAAGTTAATTTGCTAGAGCCCAATGGCATGTTATTTGTCATATAATTTGGTTAAAATATAGTAATAATTTTCTTATGTATGATGATGAATTGTGATTTCCTATTTTTCTAAAAATAAGAGCTTCAAATCTCAAGCAATAGCACCATTCATAAATTTTGCAATAGTATGTGTATTTGTTGTTGTTTACTGGGACTACATTTGAGGAAAAGAACTGACTTGTTTTGTCATCAAATTCTTAAATATTTGAACATATAATTCTGGCAATGACTTTGTGTGATTGTATTTGTACAAAAATATTAGTGATTTTCTCCGTGGAAGAAATATCAGTGTTGGTAGGGAAACATGTGGCCCCAGTTATGTTGATTAGCATGATTACAGGACTTTGTATCCTACAACACGTTGCATGCATTGATCTTTCATGTTCTACCTTCTCACTCGTGCGTGGTATTTCTTTTGTGAATTTTAGCTATGCACATGCATGATTGATTATTCTCCTAGTATAATACACAGAAAAGGCAGCAAAGCATACGATGGATTTTTTTTTTGGGTGGGAAGGAATTTTTTTTAAGGAGGGTACCACCCGAGTTATGTCCAAACCATGTTAGGTATACGTATTTGTTTTCTTTGGGTCAGATGTACACGCATGATGTCATGCTATCACACGGAGGAAACAAACAGTCTAGAACCTGCATAGTTTATTTATTTTTTGCTAAGGTGACGGAAGCCTTTATTCTGGTGGGATGTTAACCCATCTAGTCTTATATAGAGGTTCACCATGTCAAGTAATTTTTGGTTAAATCCTGGCCTACCAAACATGTCAGATCTTTTTTTAGAGGGCCACCACGTATATTAATCTTGGCAGGTTGCGCCCTAAGGTGCGGTATATTTTGTTTCTGGTTGGATTGTTAACCGATCTAATCTACACAGAGGTCCACCACGTCAATTGTGAATCGTGTCAGACGACATTACATGGTTACATAACTACTAATTTCTAGTTAAATCCTAGCCATAAAATTTAGATCTAACTATCAAAATTAATTTTAGTGATGTGGCTTAACGTGGTGCCTCGAAAAATAGTCTTATATTGCTTTTAGTATATAATAGATAGACATTCGCATGCAACATTAATTAAAGAACTTGATCATAGTGGTAAGAGAACATAATTTGTTTGTGCCCAAAGAACTTGAGCAAACAACGCATTTAAGTCTTGCCAACTTTTGGTTGTGAAAAAGTAATAGCTTTGGATGCGGAAATGCACATTTGCTCCCTTTATTAAAAACACATATTTTAAATTGTTAAAAAAAATTGAAAAAATAATTTGCGTGTGTATCTGCACATTCGATGTCCTCACATGCGGTTTCACGAAAAACCAATATGTTTTGTGGAACGTCTAAAAAGGAAAAAAAAAATGTGCCGTGGAGAGCCTTATTTCAACACCGAATTTTATCTTTTTACACAAGACACACAAAATATCAATTTTTCGTGAAACGACTTTGTACGAATCTAAAATGTGGAGATGTGCGTGCAGATTTTTTTTTTGAAATTTTTAACATTTAAAAGTTTGTTGAAAATAAAATTGAAATAAAGAGAGCATATGCAACCCCAGAGCATATTAGCTGTTTCCCCCTTTGGATGTGTATATATGGTATGTTTAGTTGGTGCCATAATCTTCCCTTCCAAATTTTCGCAGCCTACGGTATTTTGATATTTGTTTGGTTGGTTGTCAAAATAATGGTTGTCTATTAAGTCTTCCCAACTTTTCTCCCATACCCTTCACAAATCTTGCCAACTTTTTGACTAATCGTGGCATCAAGGAATATCTAACCAATATTTTTGCTAGGCAATGGTTACCAAAATTCGGTCAAGGCATGTTATGTCATGAACCACACATACCCATATAAGTATCTTATATCTTATATCTTATATATATATATAGAAACCCTATTCAGCATCCAGGGTGCAGAATAGTTATTTTGTACCCCACATATTTTTATGTTCTCACATATTGGAATTTATGTTTTGTATACTAGTAATTATGTTCATTTTCATTAGAAACGTAAAAAAATCGACATAAAAATATGATTTATAAGTCATTATAGTGTAAAATACATAGAAAATATGCATTTTACGTCGTATTTTTATACGGCATGTAAACAAATTTTTTTACGACATGTCTAAACTTTCTTATGTTCTTTTTGACTTCCGAGATAAGAGAAAATCTACGTGACATAAAAATCATATACGGTTTGAAAGATAGAGGGTGGATGAAGAATAACTATTCTAGAAAACACAATAAAAATAGCCATTAGATCTGAATTCTACGCTTAGGATCAGAGAAGAACCGTGGAGTTTACCTAGAGGCCTGGAAGCTTACGAATCGGTAGTCTCAACGTCCGTAAAAATAACTTCTCCATCACGGTTTGTTTCTCCCAATACGTCATCCACAACATTTAAAAATTAAACAATGCCTTCACGCTTATCCGCTCCTGTATTCATCAAGATGCATGTCAAAGGAAATCTCATATGCGGCATCACGTAACTATTTCATCATAGGATGCCACGCCGTCGCGACGTATGAATCCATGAAGGTCAATATGACAAAGTGCTGCTAGAGCCGGTTTGATTTTCAAGCTAATCCATCAGGTGCGATGTTCATAGCCTCCGGTATGCATAAATCATGGGTGCATACATCGATATATGCTCCAATGCATGTGTGGACATCAGTATTTCCATACGGTCAGAATAAATGGTGAGTCAATTTTGACCTGTTTTTTAATTCGAATTTTCGATGAATCATGCATATATATGCACGAGAGTTTGACATGGACTGCACTGCAACTAGGCTCTACAGGAACCAGCTACTCGAATAAGCAAAACCGTCATTCGTGATAATAGAGTTCACGTCCAGGAAAAAAGATTGCCGCTACATCATCCAGTAAACACGTCTCCCACCTTTGTCTATCTATTAAATTTTACTAAACTACTATACATCAAATCTTGCGTGTGCGATCTTCATGTTTTTAATCATGGAACATGCAGTATGTATTAGTAAATTATATACTACACCAACCAATTTACAGAACTGCTTAAGTATGTGTCGACAAATAGCACCGTAATTGCACTGGCTCGGTCTTAAAATTGAGTCATGTTGGCCTGGTCTGATACCGTGCTTCATGTAGCTAGCAACTATGTCGAAAACAAAAAGTGAACTATTGAGTACATTTTGATAACACAATTTATCTTGGATCCTGTCCTTGCATGCACGTTATATCTGACAGCATGCATGAAATTTCATTCTTACGTGATCGTATTTCTGTTATTATATTGTCTCTCTATTTAAGGATTACTTTCTCCGTTCACAATTAGATTGCATTTTGTATTTAGTCGAAGTCAAATATTTTGAAGTTTTCCCAAATATTTAGCAAAAAATAAAAGTATCTACGATATAAAACTTATAGTATTGGAATCTTCATAAGTTATATTTTCATAATATATGCATTTAGAATAATGAATGTTGATATATTTTTGTATATTCTTGATCAAAGTTGACAAATTTTGACTATGAAAAATCCTAGAACGCAAAATAATAAAAATGGAGGGAGTAGTGTTAATAAATTAAGAACTCTTATCATTACAATACTACAGTCTATTTACTTCATAAAATAGTATTGGTTATTAAACGCAAGGAATCTCAACATCAGTAAAATAATTTCGTAGGATATACACGCATCTTTCTAAGTTATAAATTTATTCAAATAACATACATGCTTTGTACGTAAATAGATGATGACCTAGAAAATTTCAAATACTATTTAATTAAATATTCAGATGAAAAAATCATAGTTGATGACGCGTACATGAGTTCATGTGGATGTACCATCTTATTGTGCCTTAGATTCACGATTATATTTAATAAAGTCATAGACATTTGAAACGAAAGTCATGCAAAACACTTGAACATGACAACCAACAAAACTGTACACTTAAAGCTACCTAATGATGCCTGATTAATTGCAGATGATCATCATTCTTTTCAGTTATTCTATAAACCAGCTAAAGATACTACATGTGTTCGATGGATACTCGACTGAAAATTGACATGTGTGTAAAAAATGTTAAATATTGATAAAATCAATGTGAAATTTTAAAAATAGCTAGGCCGTGCAAGTGCACGGGTTAATGACTAGTGTAGATAAATTCAAGACCTAGAGTGAGGCCTATCGGATGCCACAACCACAGTGACGGGCGCGGGGGCGCGAGGGAGAAAAAGGGAAAAATAAGTACAAACAAGTTATACCACCATAATAGAGAACTAATTGAGAACAAGTGGTGTAGCTAGGATGGCCTACAATGCAGTTGTGCAAAGCTGTCCTCGTAGTCACACTGTAGACGTCTCACTCTTATTAAGAAACGATAAAACTCACCTAGCTAGCAGCTACCACAGTGACTTGGCTTTTCTAACCGTGCGATCCTAATTCTCAACGTCTTAGATCCTTTGATCCTGTCATTGCGGCCTTTTTACCGCGCCAGCCGCCCGTCCTGAACGGCCCATCGTTAAGGGGCAGCTTCTCCGACGGTTCACTGGGAGGCCTCTGATTAACTGGGCCAACTGGGCCTTCCTTGCGGGATGTGACGACAAAGGGTTTTGTTTACTTCTGGTATGTTCTCACCTCTTCGTTGCCCTGATACAACCAGTCACCAAGAGACGTAGGAAGGGGCAGAGATGGGGAAACACCAAAACAGCCCGGCCTCCAACACCTAGGGGCGCTCGGCGGCGGTGGTAGTGAAGAACCCCCCCTTGTAGTGGCGATACACAGGAGAATGCAGGTGAGTTCGGTGGCGGGTGCACGTGAGATCTATTATGCCACAACGATGGGTCAACCATGAGGAATTTCTGCTCAGGCACGACCAGCTAGGCGCATTCGTATTTCGGAGTATACTCACACCCCTCTCCTCTCTTCTCCCATCCCTTCCCCTTGAGAGTCCACCGCCGCCGCTGCCTAGGCCGCCCCTGCATCCTCTTCGCCGGACTAGCCGGCTGGAGATGGACAAAGGGGGGAGCCGGATCTAGGCTTAGTTGTAGGAGTAGTAGGGTCTCACGACGGTCTACTGATGTCTGCACACACTTCTATTCTTGTAGACAGTTGTTGGGCCTCCAAGTGCAGAGGTTTGTAGAACAGCAGCAAGTTTTCCCTTAAGTGGATCACCCAAGGTTTATCGAACTTAGGGAGGAAGTGGTCAAAGATATTCCCTCTCAAGCAACCCTGCAATCAAGATACAAGAAGTCTCTTGTATCCCCAACATACCCAATACACTTGTCAGGTGTATAGGTGCACTAGTTCGGCGAAGAGATAGTAAAATACAAGTGGTATGGATAATTATAAGTGGTAATGGTGCTAGAAAATAGCTTGATAGCGTGGAAGAGACTAAAGACAAACTGAAATAAAGATGGAAGAAAGCAAACATGTAACAGATCTAGTAGCAAACGGTGTTTCAATGCTTAGAAACAAGACCTAGGGATCATACTTTCACTCGTGAACACTCTCGTATAAATATATTTTTCTTTATGATACTACGCTGAACTACTCTCTGGTTAGACACTCTAATCATTGGTAGGGCTATAACAGCACTCCTCAAAGCTCATCTTTCCCATCTAGATAACCCCACACTGTCACCTTGAGTACTAGATGAGTCCAACAAATACCACAATTTCATAAAGACATCCAACTCCAAATATAACTCATAACAAGTATTTGTAATCTCTAGCCTAAGTGCCACATTGGTGTGCACACTGTCAACTTCACACACATGGGGAGAGCAGAGATCTATTAAAGCACTTGAGTAGCAAGGTAGATCTACTTGATTACAAAGCTCATGATCACAATATGATCATGCATAGAGAGAGAAAGATGAACACATAGCTACCGGTAGTACCCTTAGCCTCGAGGAAGAACTACTCCCTCCTCATCATGGGAATCAGCAACGGTGATGGAGATGGTGGTGGAGATCGATGGAGATGGCTCCGGGGGCACTTCCCTGTCCCGGCAGGGTGCCGGAACAGAGACTTTCTATCCCCCGAATCTCCCCTTCGGTGGCGACGGCGCTGCGATAGCTGGAGGCTGGACTATTTAGGGTTTTTGCATCGGGAGGCATCTTATAGGCGAAGAGGCAAGGTCGGTGGGCGGCCAGGGGGGCCACACCACCTGGTGGCGCGGCCAGGGCTAGCCCACGCCACCATATGGTGTGGCCACCCTGTGGCCCCTCTTCGTCTCGTCTTCTGGCTCCGCGAGTCTTCCGGTAAAATATCGACTTTGGCTTTTGTCCGGTCCAATTCTGAGAATATTAATTTTCTGACTTTCCTGGAACCAAAAACCAGCAAAAAACAGGCAACTGACACTGTGGAATCTTGTTAATAGGTTAGTTCCAGAAAATGTGTAAAAGTACTCCAAAGTATGGACAAAACATAAGAAAGTAGATATAAAACAAGCATGGAACATCAAAAATTATAGATACGTTAGCAATGTATCATCTTCCGTGGTGTGGCGTTATGCCGAGAGGGTGGGGCGGGATCTCTAGCCCGAGATCTGGTCCTCGTTGGTGCTGCTGCTGCTAGTCGTGGCGCTCCGTTGGTCGGAGCCGAAGGTGATGAGCAGCGGAGACGCCGGCACCTCCGTCAATAAAGGGCACCCTAGGAGCCCTCTTTCCTTGCAGATCTTGGTTGTTGTTTTTCCCCTCCTGGCCGACCGTGGTGGCGAGGAGGACGGGGAAATGGTTTCGCGTTTGCTGTTGTTTGTCCTTCCCCGGCCAGTCGTGGTGGCGAGGGGGCAAGGCGGTGCATGGTGACGCGGCGGACTCTGCTCTGGATGAAGGGTGTTGTACTGGTGGCTTCTGCTTCCTTGTTGATGGCTGCTTCTCCGTCTCTACTCTGGCCGACCGCGGTGGCGGGGAGAGAGGAGATGCGAGTTGGCGGCTGTTGTGGAGGAAGTGGAGGCCGGTTGAAGTTGCTCCCAAGAGTTCTTCATTGTAGCGGACCCTTAGCAGCAGTGTTGCTGGGCCTCTGTCTGTTCTGGCTGAAGGGCGGCCGGAGGGTTCAACCTCCATTGGAGGCCCTACCTCGAAGCACAACGCCAGAGCTCGACAGCTCGTCAATGGCAAGTGGTTTGTCCCCACGATTGGCAAGATGGCTGGCGGCTGCGCTTCCACTCCGGTCTGGAAGGCGTCACGGGCAAGAGACCTGCTCGACCTCGTCGATTTCATCGGCTCGAGGTCGCCGGAGTGCAGTGGCAGAGGTGCTAAGGGACTTGATTGCATTCGGAATTTTAGTTCTGAGGTGCTTTATGTAATTTTGAGGTCCCTCTTTCTATTTTCTAGTTTGGCTAGGGTGTTATTGTTGAGGGGCCTCTCCAATCTTGTACCTGCCACGTGTTGATATTGCAGCTTCCTGTGTCTTCTAAACCATTTTATTGTTCAAAAAAAAAAGAGGAATTTCTGCTCCACATGTTTGCTGCTCGGAACACTTCGCCCTCGCAACCGCACATTGTGCACAGTCCTCCGTTGGTACTCTCTCTCCTGGCCGCTATCTGCCGCATCGGCGACAATACTTCTGACACTATCTCTGCCGTCACACCCTCAATAGATCGGAGGTGAGGTAGTTGTATTGTATATCTTTCAAAATAATGTTCCTGCACTAAGTGTGGCGTTATGGCCTTCGAATCTTCTTCCCGATTTAGTCTGAGATTCGCTATGAAGGTTTATTTCGTTTCATCACGCTCGTGCTCCTTCTCAAATCTCATCACATAACTGGGACACCGCCGCCTCCAGCAGTCTAGCACGTCCTCTGTGATGTAGGGAAGACCGGGAGAGTGGAAGTGGATGTGGCTGCCCAGCCACCGCGCTTATGGCCGATCCTCCTCGTCTCAACATTGCTTAGTACGTTGCTCTACTTTCAGAATACCACTATATCTTTCTCATCTTAATTATATTTGCTTCACCGTGTAACTGAAGTGTTGTGTACCTGTAACTGAAGGTTACAGAAAACAAAGTTTTGTAGGCCTGGTCAGAAGAAGCAACAAAGGATCTTCAATAACTTTGTGCAGATGAGGTTTTCACAGAAAGACAGCCGAATGTAAAGAATGTCAATAGCTTGCTGGTACTACCCTGAAACATGCTTTTCCCGCCTTCTAATCCTTGAAAATATGTATCAAATTACGAACCCAAACCTGCATTAGGATTTAACGCGTTGAAGGAGATGCTTCATAGTCGATACTACAATTGGCACTATTAAATTGTGGAACATTCAAGAAACCTGTGATGGTTTCTCATTCGTCTTTCATTTAACATCCTGTTGGTGCATCCTGGTTAGGTAAACTGTGATAGCGAAGCTCATTGCAAAAAATAGGTGTCTAAGCTGGAAAATAGATTTGTCTTTTCATTTATTCGTACAACACTGCAGAAAACGCCTGTGCATGAGTTCTCCGGGATAGTGATGCTAAGAGTTTGAAAAAGACCTCATTTGAAGAATGTTGTCTAAGATTCTCCACAGGGTGGTATTAACCAATCCTTAGCAAACTTCCTCATGTTGTCTTCTTACTGTCAACGAAGGACACACTAGCGATGTGTGTTCTCTTGGTGGGATGACCTGCAGTCTGTTATTTCTTTGTAAATAGTGATACAATTACAGGTTGTTTCTTATGGAAATAAATCTACGGGATTATGGGGAATAGTTGGTTGGTGGAAATCTTTTTGCCTCCCGTGATTTCACGACCACAATATAGCTCAGATTCTATCCACGTCATTCCCTAGACTAATCCGTAAACTGCAGCCTGTAAGTTTAGCATTGTTGTTTTTTATATACTCCCTCTGTTTCAAATTACTCCGCCGGTGCGCTTATGTAGGTGAACTAGTACTCTCTTATTTTTCATTCAAAAAAAATCCTCGAATTTTTGAAATAGATAGTATGAAATATGTACTACGTATACCAAAAATTCTAAGAATTTTTTGATGAAAAATGAGAGAATACTAGGCCACCTAGGTAAGCGTGCGCGCGGAGTAATTTGAAACAGAGGGAGTACGATTTTCACAAGTGGTGCTTGGAGCAATTCGATTAGAGCGCAAAAAAAATCTTTGTACAGATTAGTCTGTTCTATGCAATAACATTGTTGCTGAAGTTACAAACGGGAAAAGGAAATCGAAAACTTTTGAACATAGAGTGTTTGGATATCCACACAAAATTTTCATTAAGAATTTTTTAACATTTTGAAATTTGGTTTTGATGGATGTTTCATAATAGCTTCATATGGATCAGTGAGCCAAAACACCATCTCTGGTTCGTCAAATTATCTTTAGAAAATGATGCACCTGCAAGCCTACACCATTGAAGAATATGAACAATGTGGCAATGTATGCTTCATCAGTTCGTGATATCCGTAGCTATAGCACAAGCCAGCTGGTTCTTGCAGGATAGTTTGCAGCACGTAGTGCTATTCTTTAAAAGCATCTCCAGCAGCCGCTGCATATGGTGTATGCGCTAAATAAACCGCTGATTTGCAGCGTCGGTATGTTGTTCGCCGCTCTAGCAGGCGCTACAAACGTGTGCGCGTTGTAAAAAAATTGTGCACGTTGTTTATTTCGCTATCATACACGGCATATTTGGGGCGTCGACTCTAGCGCGTGCTATCGCTTCGCCCGCGCGCGAAGAAGCAACCGCCCAGGGAAACTTCACCCACACCCCCATTTTCTTCCCTAATCCTCCTCTGTGCGCGGCCGCCGGCGAAATTCTGGCGATGGACGGGTCAGGCATGCCACCGACCCCTCCCTATGTAGTCCCCCCACTGCCGCCGCCAGTGGAGAAGCTCCGTTGCCACCGCCCATGCCAAACCCTAGTGCCACCGCCGGTATCGTTGTCCGCGTCCTCTTTGTGCCACCGCGGCCGACCTCACATAGCTATTTTGATTGAGATGTGGACTCATTTATTTGGGTTTGTTTAATCTTGTTGATTATGCAAAAAAATATGAAAACAGTTTTCCCTGGCGTCGCGTGTTGTAGTTTCCAGCGCCTGGTGGGGGAGTGTTTTTGGCTTCTTCGCGCGCGCTAAAAGATGCAGCCTCTGGTGGAGGTCGCACCTGCGCCGTGCGCTCCAAACTGGATATACAACGCCAGATTATAGCGCCGCTGCTGGAGATGCTCTAACATGGACCGAATTTTTGCACATATAACTATTTTAACTGGTTAATGGAAGGACATATGGTTATTTGTTCTTTTTCTTGGGATATGAAGTGCACTTTCATAATCCAACTTCCGGTAACTTTTGAGTTTTTTAGGCTGTTCCTTTTCATGTTTATGTATGCGTTTGATCGAACGGTCCACTTGCTTTCGTTTGATATTAGAACTGCTTTAGTTGTTCGTACGTGAATTTCGATGATCATATGAGGTTGCTCATAGTTACCCGGTCGGCAAGTACATGATGCTGCAGAAAACTCTAGCAAAGCATGATGGCTAGCAAGTAACGAATGTTTCTCACATCAGACACGGATCTCTTACCATAGTGTCATCCATATCGATAAGTGCAGTTTCACTTCAAATTATACGTTAAGTATACTGATGTTCATAGTTGAATTTAGAACTCTATGTCATTTGACTACTTCTATTCATAGCTCATAGTCGGCTCTTATGATCGTATGCATGTTTTTTGCTTATATGCCTTCTATGTTATGCATCTATCAAGGATTTCTAATCTCTCTGTAAGTTGACTCACACAAAGATATTTGATGTTTGTTTGAAGTGCCCCTCTGTAGGGGCATACTCAATATTTTGGTGTCTATGCTACAAATCGTGGCACTGTAATACATTTTTACATATGTATCATCAATTTTCTCTTAAATATTTCTACCCCCATTTTCTCAAGAAGGACGGGCGCGTCAACGCGCGCCTTCATGGTCTAGTATATATAAAAAGAAGCTAAAGAGGAACCACTACCTATATAACTAAATCGGGAACGAAGTCCGACAGCAGTGTGAACTTTTTTTTCAGCGTGAGTGAACTTACTTTTTCTCGGAAAACCACCATGTACAAAATGAATATTTTTATATTTCTAGTCATGTCCGAAGTGAACTTTTAAATTATAAAGCGAACATTTTTAGACAGTAGAGTGAACTGTTTTATTAATGCTTCTGAACTTTCTTTTTATTGAACAAGCTTTCTAAAATCGATTGCCTCGTCTGATGTGAACTACCAAATATAACGAGAATCTCGGTTGCGCTCGAACTGAACTATGTTTTCCCGCAGAGTGAACTTTCTTTCTAATACATGTGAACTTTTTTTTCGCAAACTTTCTTTTCCCGGACAACTGAGTGAACTGTCTTTTTTCAATGCTTGTGAACTTTCTTTTTTGTGAACTTTCTTTTTCCGGACAACTGATTGAACTTTCTTTTTCATCAGAGTGAACGTTGTTTTCTAGAAGAGTGAACTTCCTTTCTTCACAACTGTGAATTTCCCTTTTAGCCAAAATCCATGTGTTTTTAGAACTGTAGATTTCCGTTCGAACTTTTTCTTCCAGGAGATTGAACTTTTTTCCAGAAGAGTGAACTTTATTTTTACCAAACACCCCCACGTGTTCGAACTGAACTTTATTTTTCACATCCAATTACGAGTTCAGAGTAGTAGAAAATAAAGTTTAGAGTAGGACAGGGTCAACGGGGGAAGGTGGTGGGGCGAGCAGTGCTGGGAGGTGGAGCGCCTACGAGGGGGAGGGGGAGTGTAGCGCGTCGGCGGGGAGGTGGAGGGTGGCATGCCGTCAAGAGGTGGTGGGTGGCACGCCGACGGGGAGGTGGTGGGTGAGTGTCGGCGTGGTAGGAAGAGGGGAGGGTGCGGCCACCGCCGGCATATAGGAAGGCAGGGAGGGCGCAACCGCCACTGGGGCTGCACGAGGTAGGGAAGTCCGCGACGCAGGGCGGAGGAGGGCCGATGGCGTGCGGGTTGAAGAAGGGCCGATGGCGCGCGGGACAGAGGTGGGCCGGTGACACGGGGGGTGGCACAGGGCGGAGGAGGGCCGACGGCGCGCGGGTCAGAGGTGGGCCGGCGGCGCGCGGGGCAGAAGTGGTCCGGTGGTGCGCGGGGAGGAGGTAGGGGTTCACTCAGTTGTGGTCGAGTCATGGTGGTTATGTAGTGTCTAATTAGGAGGTTTATGTATAAGCTATATAGGAATCTCTTAAGGGGTTCCTCTTTAGTCCTTCTCTCTCTATATATTTATATATATAAATTGTCTCGGGTTTGGAAAGGAAAAAAAGCTTCTTCTCAAACCGCCATTCCATCAAACGGGTGAAATAGCAGCGCCACGCCAAGCCTGGCACCCACCACATGTGACGAGGATAAACCTTTTAGATGACTCTCGTAGGCTCCTCTAGCTTGGTGAGCAGAAGAGAAAGAGCGAAGGAGCAGAGTTGGGCAACCAACTCTAGCGACAATAAGGCTAATGGTCGAACATAAATGCTTTTGATCAAGAATCATAGCAAGAGGTAGAACGACCCCTTCCTTAATAGCTAGTGTCACCAAACCCTTCGTTTCAATAGTCTGTAAGGCCTCCACAATCACATGATTAGCGACATCAAGACAATCAGATAGTGATCCACTAGACATTAATTGTAACTCTGCCACACTCCCCTATATAAAGCTTGGCCGGGATCCCTAGAGTGGACAAGTTGTAAGGATACACATATTGAAGATAAGACAGGACAGAGTTGCATTTTACTTCCACATAGAGGCACTGAATCTGGGTACATCACTGTGCCATCATGTTCCCAGATCTTACACGCAACCTAACCACACTATTCGATCTCTCTTGCCATACGCCATGGATAATGTCAAGGAAAACCCACAAAATTTTCCACCCACCATGGGGCGTGTTGCGCATGGAACAATGATATGGGCGGGATTAATCCCCTCTGAAGATGCTCACCTCATATTTGGCCAGAGTGTGAGGTTACAACTCTCCCACGATGACTAGTCGGCGGCTTCACCTTCACTCTGGGCAGGATTTCTGCTTCGGTGCCCTGGAGTTCCTCGCTGATAATCGTAGTGAGTTGGATATTCATCACCCAAGGCTGGAAGAAATATAAGTGGATCCAAACATAGGGGAAGAAACTTCATGCTATCATATAGACTACCATTAAAGATCGATGTCTTCCTTATTTTTCCTGCAAGCTAAAAGCAAGATAGAACGTACTCATAAAAGGCAACATAAGCTCAGTTATGAGATGTCCAAACTACTAGATATTCATCAAAACTTATGTGCCCTAAGTAAAAAAAGTAAATCTATCTTGAAAGCAAACTTGTGATCCTCCTATTGTACTTATTTTATTTTTGTACATCTATAAGATAAAAGTTGAGCGCGAATAGATGTCAAACACAAATACAAATAAAACTTTTCGATGATTCCTACTAATGTCTAGAGTCAAGGCTCTATAGTGCAAACTTCAAACTTCAGTTATTAAGCTCCTAGAAAATCTATCTCCTAGTAATAAGCACCGAGAGTGTGTAGACTAGGAAGGATACTCATAACCATGGCCAAGGTTTTCCTTTTCGGCCTTATGATTTCTAAAATAAGTTAGAGGAGTGAACCAACTTATCTTGCAATGTGGACCCATGAGAAAAACAAAATAGTACTCATCATAACATTGTTGTTACAGATGTTAACCAACTCATTAGCCAAAATCTGAATTTCTCTCAAGTAGTTCAATTGCAGGCCAGAGAAGTTGTCATACCCCCATGGAGTATGACAGTGGTGCAAGACACGCATAAATCAATATCTCACTTTGATTCACAAGGCAAAATTTTGGCATAAAATTTGAAAAAAATTAAACATTGATGGCTGCAAGTGCACGGATCAATTATAGCTAGTTTCGAAATAAGAGTATCATACCCACAAAGAGCTATTTGGTTAAGATCTTTATGCCCCTCGTCCCACCAAAGGGTACTTATAAGCTGCCTTTGATATCAAGTAAAGAGTGTTTGAAAGGTTTTTGGTTGAGTGCAAAGTAATTAAAGCAAGTAAAAGAAAGCAAGTAACAAGGTTATGTGAAAACATGATTAAAATCAATAGGGCTAAAACGTTCTCGGGGATGTAGGATACACCACTAGCATGATATTATTATTATTAATTAAGATAACATAATTCTTGTGTTATGGTATGTGTGGAGAGAGCTCCATAATAAGATGTTCACTACAGGGCTCATAGGAAGCTACTTTGTTGAGCCAAGAATGAGGTCACCTCTAAATAACCATTGCGATGTCTGAGAGAAATCACCCATACAAACCACCGCAATTAAGGGTCTCCCCATGGATATCGTAATTATCTTAGGAAATCTCTCTTTATCCTCCTTTGACCGTGTAGGTTGCTAGTCGGCGCCAATTGTCACAAAGCTCTCCGGGCACACTTCCAAACACATCCAAAGGATTTCTCCCTCACTTTAATCCCTAAGGCTAATAATATGTGGCCGATTACACATACCATCTAAAGAGAGAGATCAAACACAAATCATAAATCTATCATAGACTGGCCAGTCATATGGACATAAGAATAGATCATCTTTATTGCAACTTCATAATAGTGCTAGGGTTTCTCTATCTCCCCAAGAACGAGGGAAAACTACTCACACATGGAAGCAATCA
This sequence comes from Avena sativa, assembly GCA_916181665.1. Classification (NCBI taxonomy): domain Eukaryota; kingdom Viridiplantae; phylum Streptophyta; class Magnoliopsida; order Poales; family Poaceae; genus Avena; species Avena sativa. The sequence goes on from OV702290.1 coordinate 37,658,422, forward strand.
ACGACGTCATCATAATCAAATGGATGGATAAAAGTACGAGGATAAATCTAGTGCAAACCACAATCGAATCTGGAATTACAACAAGATCTAATAGATGAGAGATGGGGGTAGTAATCGTGATGAAGATGCATTGGTTGATGATAAAGGGGATGATGCGGTGTCCTCCAATGAACTGTGAAGCAGCAGGGATTTGCCCTTCTCTAATTTCCTCCTTCGGGTCCCTTTCTGGTGTGGTTTTTCATGGTTTCCGGTGGCTGTGAATGTCGGATCTCTCTGCCATCTTCGCTAGGAGAAAGTATTTGATGAGGCAGATGCTTCCCTCACGTTTGGTATTCTCCGAGGTGCGAAGGTAAATCCATAAAATGACTTTTATGAAAAATGTCATATTATAACATAATATGACAGTTCCAATTGTTATGTTCATAAGATACTTAGTAATTCAGGATCATGTTGAAACAAGGACAAAAAGATGCGCACAAACGTAGTGAAATACAAAAATCCCTATTCTATTTATGCAAAAACAAAAGGTAAATATGCTTCAATTTTGTACTCATCAAACATCAATTCCAATTGACAAATCCTTATGTAAGAAAACTATCGAGCCTATTATTTCAAAACTATGGGATCGAGCAACTTCATAACTATTTATTTAAGACAATTCTAAACAGTGGCAACTAACAAGTTTTAAGGAACTTATTTATTATATATTTGGTCTTTTAAAGTATATTGATCATGGAAATGTATTCTAGAGGATCACAAAAAAAATCACAAGCTTGATAAAGATTTGAACAACGTGCATCGAATATCTAACTCAACTCCCATAGGGCTTAACATGAGCAAGTATATCCCTTGTAGAAATATGAAATAAAACTCAACTAAGCAAGCATATAAAAAGAATGGGACACATGATTACACAAAAACTTTATTGGATGCGGTGACCCAGTATACCACTGCATGATGTAGTACACTATATTCGTTGACATAACACCAATGAAACACCGTTCACTAGTATTACATCCCTCAGAGTGGTACAACAAAAACACAGCAGGTCCAAGACATGACTATAGATTACAACTCGACTCTTTACAAAAGATCCAGAGAACACTCTAGGTTAAAGAGAGAGAAAGAAACTTCTTACAAAGAAGAACCAGAAGTAATAACTCAGAACTATCTAGTAACTACGACTAGTATATAAACTATTTGGCTTGCCATTGCTACTATTGCAATGCTCTGCAGAAGTAGGTTTTATGGCTAGAGAATCTACTTCTATCTACTTAAGAACTTAGTCTTTGCTTCGGTTGACATCTATGTGGACTTCATTGACTCTGTTGAAGAACTTGAGTTGTTGATGATGGTTTCTTGAGCAGAAATTGATGTTGACGTCGTCTTCAATGGCTTAAAACCTAGAAAGGGTTAAGAAGGTATGGTTGAGTACGAGCGTACTCAGCAAGTTCACTAAAAAGGAGTGTATTTTGCACTATCTCTATAGCCATAGACCATATGTCATAGGGAATGCAGGTTTTTGTAAACATTTCTTCAAAGGTTGCTTTTATTCTGAAAAACTATGTCTGACAGCCTTCACAGATTGACCAAAACCTTCGTGGGATTCCTTTCCTGCCGCGTCCGTAGCTCCTTCCCGGAACAGGGAGTAACATGTCATAATTCTTACACTCTGCAGAGGTGCGTCATTTTTCCCATAAGAGATCTTAGCCTTGTTGCACAACCAAGCCGCGAGCTTGTCCACACTTCCTTGGTATGGGGCCCAGTCTAAGATCCAAGCCAGTACTGCCATCTCTGTGACCCCGCATGAGACACGATTCCCCAAGACAACTACCACGGTTACTATTTGGGTAGCCTCTCGGAGACTCCGTACGCAGCTCTGTTTGGCGGTCACTATCAGCTATGGTGAACTCAGACCCAGACAGAGATGCACATATGATCTAGACACCAAGATCGAGGGGAACTAAGGGGTCCCACCCATGTGCTGGATTCTCTAGAACTCCACGAGAAATCAATAGCCTCACGATAAGGTCATCCGTCCATGCGAAAGGGAGAAGATAAAGCTGAATTTCCCGTCCCATTCCAAGTCTTATGGTTGATATGTAATATACAGCGCTAGAATCACTGGCGATATGGGTTGTTAAGTCCTAGATATTATGTTCCTTTACCACTAGAACTGTATCCATAGATTATTATCATTTGGTAAATAATCCATAATCATATTATTATGAAAATAGTGTTTTCTGACCTTTTTGAAATGCAGGTGATGACAATATTTGAGTTACAAGCATTTGATAGAAAATAGTCAAAGGACATGAGCAAGTGGTGAACTAGCCTTTTGTGATTGCAAGATTATGCACTCATGGCCTTCGAGATACTAGAAGATCCAAATTCTGTAAATAGCATCATTGGTCCGGTAAGGACAAATGTTTAAAGACGCAAAATGCAATTATGCATAAGTAATGTAATGCGGTTTGATGAACGCGAATCCCCGGAATAATTGTTTCTGATCTAGGGTTTGCAAGCTTGTGGTGATATCTTTAGCATGTGTTGCACTTTTATACTTGTTCACACTTGTGCTTCTTAGTAAGGCTTGTGAGAGTGTGTGCAACAATATGTAAGTATAACAAGTAGTATACAATACTAAAACAATCAAATAGAGCATGGTATCTGAAATATTTCTTAAACAAGATTAAGAATCAATTAGGGCTTTTAGAAAAAATATGCAAGGATTACTTTTAATATTTCTTAAAATAGATATACCTATTTTAACTTCATTTAAACATCAATTGAACTTGTTGTTACACTTTTAGACTTTAAATAAATAATGCTAAAAGCAATAGTAAAAATTTATATATTTTGAATGAATTAAAATAAAAGAAAAGAGTTTTAATAAGATTTATTAGATCTTTACCTTTTATTTGACTTCAGTTAAGAAATATGACATTTTTAATGTGTATAATTCATTTTTGTGATAATTTTGGTATATTATATGTATTTTTGTGATTTTTAAATAATAAGATATGAATTTTATAAGTTTACTCACTTTATAAATACTTAATAAATAATAATAATTATCTAAGTGATACCAAAAATCTATGAAACAATTTGGTACATGTAGATTTTATTTTTCTAAGAATTTTGGTATATTATTTATATTTTTCTCATTTACCAATATTAAAATATGAATCATCAAAGTATTATTACTTATAAAAATCTTTATTAAATAATAATTATTTAAATAATTATCATAATAATATTTGTTAATAAAAGTTAAATTATAGATTTTATTTTCCTGAGTATTTTGATATATTATATACATTTTTCTGAATTATAAAACAAAAGATATTCAATTAATAAGATTTAACGAATTTCTTAATTCTTGTAAAATACTTATTATTGAATTTATAATGTTTATTCATTTTCTAATCGGATTTTAAACAGAGGAATACTTTTTATACAACACCTAAACCTACCCTGGGTCACTGACCCGTGGGGTCAGGTCCACCTAAGCAGCCACACAAGCAACGACTAGTCTATATGGCGACGTGGCAGAGGGTGACGCGGGTCTGACATCGACATGACGTCAACCCGGCCTCCACCGACAGGGAATGGTCGCCGACGGCGAGCCAGACCACCCTGACCAAAGCGGATTGTCACGCTGGAACCGCAGGAATGTGGGGAACCTACTAGTACTTGCGCTGCCTAGTTCTTGCTACTAGAGGTTATCCAACGACGACTGACAGCGGCGGCGGTGGCGGGTGCCCGTGGAGAGACCGACAGAGAGGAATAAGAAGACGGTGGAGATGTCCCTAAGGACCAGTGACTCACCCCGGTTGTCGTGGTGGTGACGGTGAGGGCAGGCGTAGCCGAAATCAGTGGAATTAACGGCTGCCAGCGACGGGAACGGAGGTACCAATCCAAGCGCCAAGGGCTCCTTCGGCTTCCGTGGAATGGGTCAATTGAACGAGAAGGACAAGACCTACTCAACGGTGGGATCAGATGGTCATGGGATGGTCGCAAACGTCGGCGATGAGTGGCTCCGGCGAGGTAGGGTTTCAGGGTGCAGTGAGAGAGAGAGCTCCAGAGAGGGAATGAGGATGAGGATGAGCGAGAGCGTTGCGGTGGCGTTCTTATCCCCTCCTGGTGATGGTGGCGGGCATCGCGACATGTGGCTGACGTCGACGACGGCATCGGGCGGCGGCAGGTCCTCCAGCCAGCTGCTTGTGACGTACAAAGGTAGATGAAACGTGGTTTTTGCAGAAAACCCCCTAGAAATCATTTGTCCCAACCCACAGTCCTTCTTCTGGTCCCAACTTGTCAGTCAGAGAGAGAAAGTGAGACGGCCTGCTATTGGGCTTCTCGTAGGCCGCGGCTGAGTGTGCGGATTTTGACTGTTGCTGCTCACGAGCAGTGAATAGGAAGATGGGCCTTGGGCCGGTTCAGCTGACAGTTCTCTTTTTTTCTTCCTTTCTCTGTTTCTATTTTCTCTTTTATATTTCAATTTGAATTTCAATTCATTTAAACTCTAAAACTTTTGTATAATACTACAAATATTTTAGGGGTCCTGACATTAGTTGATTGTCCTATTTTTGATAGTGCATTCCAACATCTACTATTATATAAGTAAGTGTTTATTAAATAAGGTAATTAAGAATTAAGGTTTTAGGAGTTTGTTTCTTGTAATAAGGTTTCACAAAGATGATCTTGTTTACACCATGATACTTATTATGATAAGGATTTAAAATGGCGAGTGATATAATTATATTCATTCTTAGTCTCATTAATACATATACAGTGTAATGCATTAAACCTTGTGGTTTATAAAATGGTAATTTGAATTCCATGGTTCTCCCTATTTGGTGATGTTACCCAATCCAATTCTACTTGATTTGTAGTGTTTAGAATTACTATGAGTTTTAGGAAGGTTCATTAGACTCATATTCTACTATGAATATGGATAAGGATCAAGGTTTAGGGATACTACTTCTAAATCTATGAGTAGGTTTGATATCTCAACATAAAGTGAGATATTGGAATTACTTATTAAGGTGATCCTGATAGTTCTATCATTCTAGGTTTCTATTAGGGTTTAAGACTATAAGGTGGACAAGGCTTCCATCTATAAACACTCACCTGGTTCTCAAATTATCTCTTGGAAGCTTTAATTGTCCAAGAGGTATTGTTCAATGGTTACCTAGGAATAGGAAATGGTTTCCCTATCCATTTGATTCCAGGGTTCTGAATAATGAAGTAGACATGGGTCTTGTCATGGCTGCATGTATAGATAGCTAAAGGTTTTTAAAGAATTCTTACCTCAATACTTCACTAATCTTATCTTGAGATAAGGAATTCCTTTCCTAAATATACTCTAGATATCTCTCTTATCTTATTCACAAAGATCACATCTTCCTAAATTAGATAATCATCTGACTCCACCATATCCATCATCATATGATGACATGGTCATGCCACCTCAACATTATTCCATTCTTACTCCTAGTATATAACTCCTCTTAATTAACTACCATTGATGCACCTATCAATGTAGCTATTACTAACTCCATCTATTAACTTCCTTAAATCCATCTTGCAACTACTTCCAAGGCCTGCAAGATGATAGTTCTCTCTATATCACATGTGATATCAATCCTCTAGAATAGGTATGGTACTACTCTCCACAATACAAGTTTGTTCTTGTATTACCTTGGTTAAACTATTATACTTCCATCTACTCCATACAACTTATGTTATATACTTCATTATACTCTAGCTTGACTTCTCATGATCAAGCTAGATGATTCAACTAACTAAGATTTTACCTAATTTGGTATACTCACAACTCTTCTTCAACACCTAGTCATCTATTCCCAAGTGACCTGAGAGTAATGACCACCATCATTTGATCAAACTAAGCTTAGGCTTTTAATTGTCTGATCAAGATATATAATCAACTAAGTAGTAAACTTGTACTAGTCTTTCTATAAGGCTTATCTTGTCAAGCAAGCTTACTCTAAGTTTATATCCACTTGTCTTAACAAGACTATTATTTGATGTACTAATACTTCTAGCCTTCTCATAGCTTCTCAATTACTAGCTTAACTCTTGGGTTTAGGTACTGCTTCTAGTTAACTCATGAGTGAGTTAACTCCTCCAACATCAAATGGTTTGATCTCCACTAAGGATCACATTCCATTGATGATAACACACTCTACCATAACTAGTTCCTTCTTCTTATTAACTTACTTAAGGTCTTTGGAATGTTAATATAATAGGTCAAAGGCTATGAGTCAATAAGTGCTAGGTCAAGAATTGATCACACACATTGATGATCAGTAAACACTAGGACTTGGTTAAATAGGATTGTCATCTATTAACATGACACTAAGGGTATGTGATGGATGGTCTTGGCTTGACTCCTCTTTCTACTCTATTTGTGATAAGAGTTAATGTTTAGAAACTACCATGATTCTCATGGTAGGAATAACTATGGCAAGCAAGTATATCAAGGTTTAGTTATGGGTTTCTTTACTTAAGTTATATACTTAACTTGGTATTCAGGGTTCGTTGTAGATAATACCTTGATATCACTTTTAGAAGATTAAGTATTCATCCTTGAGTTGTGATATGGAATACCATGCCATGATCTCTAGGAGATCTAGTACTCCTTGTTAAATAGTGTGTTGTGACTTAGTTTTCTTACATTTGATCTACCCTTAGATCAAATTATATTACCCAAAGGTAAGGTTTTAGCAAAGGTCATATTGAAACTTATCACAGTCAACTTGATGATCTACTTCAGTTCCACCAAGTTAAAAGAAGCTTCAATCACTTTGTGAAGTTTTATTTAAAAGCGCGAACATTATCTAGATTTTCTATGCATGAATGCAATGCACACACCTTATCTTAGCTTATTTCTAAGCTCTAATGCTGGGGTGTTACATTGGATAAGAACATTTCACAAGACTCTATACATGCAAAAGTAACTCTCCCAAGTTTAAAACTTTGCAAGAAACAATCCCATGTAGATTACGAAAATAAAATAGAAAAGGCAGTTATAAAAATAGAGTGTGAAAAGTGATTCTCAATGCAAACATTTGTCCACAGAGATTGTCATTAATTAACAAAACCGCATATGGAGCACACATGCTCTTTTATTTACTAAACCCTTCTAAGTTATAAGTTTTTGTAATGCCTCCACCATCGCATGATTAGCGACATTAGTACCATTAGATAATGCTCCACTAGGCATTAATTGTAACCCATCCATGCTCCCCTATATAAAGCCTAGTCAGGATCTCTAGAGGGGACACGTTGTAAGGATACATATATTGAAGATAATATCAGACATGCAGGATTAGTGTTTTACATCCACCAAGAGGGCCTGGACCTAGGTACATCGTTGCATCGTCCTATTCCCAGATCTTCCACGTAGCCTAATCACACTATATAATCTCTCTTTCCATCCTCCATGGATAATGTCGAGGAAAATCCATGCCAACATGTGTTATCCAATGGTTGCCAATTTTTTGGTAAGGCATGATATTCCATGAACCAAACATACCCATGGGAGCATGCACATAAATGCAAGACCTAGCTTGAGGCCTTAAGCGACACCACCACCATAATGTGTGCGGTCATGAGAGAGATAAAGGGTAAATATAAGTATAAATAAGTTATAACACTATAATTGAGAATGAATGGTAGCTAGGATGTGATGCTGTTGTGAAAAGTTCTCCTAGGTTTGACTCCTCATAGTCATATTGTGGGTGTCTCTAGGGGTGGAATTATAACTCGAAACACGTAAGATAAATGAGTAACTCGTGACTCAGCTCAGACTCGGTGTCTAACGTGTTGAGCCAAGTTTTAGAATTAGACTTATTTGTTCACCCAAGCTAAATGAGATACTCGCGAGCTACTCGTTTAAATACAGAGTTTGAAATTGGCATAGATGAGTGCCATACTATGAATATTTCTTGTACATGTAATGGTGTAGATATACTATATTTTCATTGTTCTTGCATTCATATTATTATGGAAGTACTATCATTGTTCTAGTTCTAAATTAGTAGGAGAATTACTAGTGTTTCATGTATGTGCTCATTTTTCGCAACTTATAATGAGCTAAATGAGCTACTCGCAAGCTACTCGTGAGTGTACCGAGTCGATCCAAGTTTCAAATATGATCTCGTTCTGTAAACGAGCTGAGTCAAGATAGATTGTTAGTTGAACAAGCTTTAGTGAGTCGAGACGAGCTAGCTTGGCTCAAATTCCAAACCTAGGTGTCTCACTCTTCTATAGATAAAAATTGCCTTGATGTTGAAAAGGAAAAGTTGTGTTCGCAAGTGATGGCCCACAAGTGTAGTGGATCAATTCTATAGTACCTTTTGATAAGTAATGAGTGTCGAACCCACGCGGGACTGAATGAATTAGCTAGTAGATTTAGAAAGTAAAACAATAAAATATGTAAGTTTTCATATTTTCATGTTTATGGTTTGTGATATTCAAAGAATAAGTAAAATAAAATGCAAGTAAAGTGAATAGCTTTTTCAAATAAATGCTCAAGTATGTAATTATATAAAACAAACATCCCGAGAGCGACATGAATTTCCTGTTGGAAATATGCCCTAGAGGCAATAATAAAGATTGTTATTATCATATTTCCTAATTCATGATAAGTGTTTATTCTTCATGCTATAATATTATTACCTAGAACTGAATACATGTGTGGATACATGAATAACACTGAGTCCCTAGTAAGCATTTACTATACTAGCTCGTTGATTAAAATGATGATTAAGGTTTCCTAACCATAATAATGTGTTATGATTTAATAACAAGGTCCATCATTAACAGAATGGTGTGATTGATAGACCCAAAATCAAGCATAGCATTTGATCGTGTAACTAAGTTTTAATTATTTTAGCTTTCTCAATGTCAAGTATCACTTACTTAGACCATGAGATTATGTCACTCCCTAGTATCATAAGAATACCTTGTTAGCATCAAATGTTACTTTGTCATTGGGTGATCATAAAGGCATTCTTTAGGTATCTCAGAAGGTACTTGTTGAGTTACATGGATCAAGACTGAGATTTGTCACTCCATGTGATGGAGAGATATCTCTGGGCGGTAACACTGCATCCTTATTAGCTTGCAAGCATGTGACTAATTAGTTTAGTCATGAGGATATTCTATTACAGAATGAGTAAATAGAACTTGTCAGTAATAATATTGAACTAGGTATGGTGATACCGATGATCATCTAATCTCGATCAAGTAACATATCGCAAGACAAAATGAATTAGATACAGGATTGTTTGAATCATCAACATCGTGGTTTGACCAATGAAAGATCCTCATAAAATGTGTGGGAAACCATTATGGACACCCATGTCCCGCTATTGGTTATTGTTTTGAGAGGTGTCTCAATCATGTCGATATATTCTCAAACACGTAGGGTCACACACTTAATGTTCGATGTCGCTAGGGTTTGATGATATACTATGATGGTGTTATCGAATTATGATTAGGAGTCTTCGATGAGATCTTATACATCACGAGGAGATTCAGAATGGTCCGAATATAAATAAAAAGTATATGGAAGATGGTTCTAGGGTTTTGAAAGAAATTTGGGAATTACCAGAATTGTATCGAGGTTTCTAGAAGGTTCCGAAGGGATCCATGGTAGGGCCCACCTATCCCGAAGGGCCCACATGGTCAAAGGGGGTGACATTCTAGACACGCGGGCTAGGGCGCCTTCCTCCCAAGGCCCATGCGCCCCCAAATATAAACCCTAGCTACCATATGGGGCATCTTGGGAGAGGGGTTTCCCCCTCCTAACAACCAACCCCCATTATCTTGGAGGGGCAAGGAACAGCCTATCCCAAGCCTACATAAGGGGTATGGAGGGGCTGGGGCGCAGAACCCAAGTTCCCCTGCTAGCTGCCGCCTCCCTCTCTCTCCCATACACTTGTCCTCCACCGATAGTTTTCAAAGAAGCGTTTACAAAATTCCACCATACTTCTGCCACCATGTCGTCATGCTGCCGACATTGATCTCATACACCTCTCCCCTCGCTTGCTGGTTCAAGAAGGAGGAGACTACATCTTACCATACATGTTGCAGAGGTCAGAAGCCAAAGAGGTAGCTCTAGAAACTTCTGTGTTGTTAAGTGTTGCCCCTTTCTATTTACGCGGAAGTGTTGTCAGCTCAAGTTATGCACGATCTATGGCCGGTGTGTGACGTTGTGTTTATTCGTTTTTGCTAGTTTTCCTTATAAACCGACCGTTTGGATTCTAGTTATGTCCCTTCACATACCCCTCATAGTCTTATATTTAGACTTTCTCTCCATGAATAGGCACAACTCCTGCCTGGTTAATCCCACAATTATTTCTTAGTTGCAACCCGCTTGTAACTCATATGATGTGCAGATCACAGTGCTAAGCCAATGACTTTATAGTCGACCGAGCTAAGCTAATTCTAGTCTCGGGCAACGGAGAACCAACAAAACCATTTTTTTTCTATGGGAGTCTCTAAGAATAAGTCTCGGTCAGGTGATGTCATCTATTCTGTTTCAACCCGTTTTCATCTCAACTCCTGGGTTTGTCTTGTTGGACATTTTTTGTTTTGTTGGGCTATTCTGGTTCACTTCTTATCATTGTCTCTATTGTGTTGTTGGGATGGACCTTGGTTTGCACAACAAGACAACTAATCAACCTGATCGATCGCTTTGGATTCTCTGACATGTTAAAGCCATCGTTGAGACTCATGTTGAACTGAAAAATAAAAGACAAATAAAAATCCACCAAATTGCGACTTGAGTTGCAACCGACAGATTAGTCAATAAATTGTGACTAGTGTTGCAATTGACATGTTGAAAGCAATCAGTTGTGAACCATGTTGCAACTAACAAATAAAAATGGTTTGCGACTTGAGTTGAAACTGGCAGTTAAAAGCCGTGTTGCAATTGACAATAATTGTGATCCATCATTTGTGACTCGAGTTGCAACAAACATATAAAGATAAGTGATAATCCCCAAGGGCCAGAGAATCACTATAGCACAATTTGATAAGTATTTGAGTATCGAACCCATGAGGAGCTGAAGGTAAACTATCTATTCTCTAAAACCCTATAACCCACTTATATGGTCTTCTATGCAAAACAATGAACTAGAGGTGTAATGTACTTGTTACTTATACTAGAAAACGGTAAAGTGCTGAAAGTAATAACAAGAAGTAAACTATCGCAAGTAAAGTAAGAGCAAGTAAAATGAAATCAAGTAACTCAAGGGAGCAAGTGTTCAGGTAATTTGTTATTTCATTCATTTGGTTGTCACAAATTAGCATAGCACATAGATAGTCTTTTTATTGTTTCTTCTAGAGAGGATCTATAAATAGGTGCAACCAAATTACTGTGCAAATACACCACTAGTGATTGATCCCAAGGCCTATTACAAGCAAGCAAAGGATTTATTAAGACATAGATTCCAATCAATGTTGTAACTTTCGAGGTCCCTATAACTTATCCCCTGTTAGTTAACCATGAATTAATATAGCATGCATATTTAAGACTTAGGGCATGATTTCTATCAATATCTGGCCATCCCTCATCCTATCAACATGCAACGGTGAAAACCTTATGCATCCCTCAACATATGTTTGCACTCATATATTATTACATAATATCATCATAGAAGATAACATATACTTGTATACAACCAACAACGAACCATTTCACAATTTCCACAAACAGATCACTACTCAAACATAGACATAAAGATACAATATATCACGGGAAAACAATAGATTGCATGACATATCATGCTTGCCAAGAGATTACAGTAGAGGGATGGTGAGGATCTCGCTGTAGATGTTGATGACCACACTAGAGGGGGTGGAAGAAACCAGCAATTTTGTCAGTGGTTCCCCCTCTGAGCTCCGCCGACAGTGGCCTGTATGCTCTTTGTTTATGTGTTTTCGATCTTCGTCTCTTTATGTTCTGAGATCACGTAGGGGACCATTTTTTATAGAGGGTATTAGGTCAAGACGAAGATATTGGTGGTGGAATCGATGACATCCGAGCTTCGAGGCCTGGAAGAGGGTAGGTGGCGCGGCCCACCATGGTGATCGCACCAACTGGACTCTTTCCTGGCCCATGAGCCTTCTGGTGACTTCCTGGTTCTCCAGTTGCTACCTTTCATGAAAAATAGTCCTCAAAAAATCCCCAGGCCATTTGACTTCATTTAGGTCCCTAAAACATAAAAATACGCAAAACAGGGTTTTCCTGTGCTACAGAGTTATAAACCAAATAAAGGGGATCATTGGTAAATCCCTATAGATCAATGTAAAACATGAATATAACATCATATAAGTTGCAAATATGTGTGAATCAGTGTTAATAAACTACAAAATTCATGTATGGATTTCACATGCATCAACATGCCCAAGCTTAACATATGCTCGTCCTAGAGCATAAAGGTGATAAAACTAGCATGGACTTTGGATTTGTTCATAGCATAAAGCATAAGTCATGATCTTACTATTCAAGGTTGCATGCTTCATACTTTTTAAAGAACAGGAATAAAAAGATGAGCTATGAAGTGATACCTATTATAAACTAACTAATATGCTTAACAATATGCTACCCATATAATATGAAATGAAAGACCATTAAGAATACAAACAAAAGGGGTAAATCCTATGTTTGGTCTTTCAGGCACATTTTTCTTTTCTTTTCACTTCTTACCTTTCTTCTTCATGGAAATAGTAAGGAAATTGGTAATCGTTAACTGCTCGGTTAGCTTGGGAGTAGCGAATAATCGTAATTCAGAATATTAACTGATTTAATTGGTCAGCTATTAATCGGTGCAACCTACACAAATTAGCACCTAAAACACGTGTATATAAGAAATAAATAGTATATAGGCCTTTATATGCCTGACCCTACTTATCTAGAGACCAAAATCCCATTAAAACATATACGTTTCTCCTCTCTGACCTAATCTTCAAGGACACGAGCGACTCAGGATCCAGCAGCTGGTACCATGTGCCCTCCTTCCATTTATCCTCATCTAATCTCTGAAGTTTCTCTTCTCCCACCACTTATGCAGGGTACTGGTTGGTGATGGCGGGAATTAAGCGAGAGCTTTGCAAAACCTACTTAGAGCGGGCTAGCGGTTGGATAGGCGATATGAGTTAAAAAATTGCAACTTCTTTGACCAAGTGTAGTAGTTAATCGGAAATATGCATAGTAATCGGTCTGTTAGAGCTATAATTCAGGCTAAAAGATTAAAACAATCGATTAGTGGTAATCGCCCCTTTAGGTCCCTAGTAGCTATTAATCGGCCTATTAATCGCTAATTCGGACGACTTTTTGAACAGTGCTTCCTGGTAGCAGATAGTAAGTAGGGAATACATGTGCTAAATCTTTGATAATTGTAAGAGAAAGTAAAATAGAGTTTTAGAATGTGTAGCTCATGTCAACTGTACTCATAAGAGTTGGTTTTCTAGGCATATTTTGTGATTATGGTTAAATTAAAAGAAAATATGGTTCATATACTTGACCTCTTACAAGTTGAATGTCTCATGTCCATTGACCACAAGTACCCAGACATGCACGCTACTCAACTTACAACTTTTGTCATAATATGCATACAGTTCCAAACGAGGTGGCATGGAGGTACCTCTTGCCCCTTGTACGAGGAGTCTTTGTGAGACTATCCATACTCAGATGACAAGACAAACAAACAAATGGGCATGCTCAGCAGTTATTTTTATTTACCATTTGCATAGCTTTTTATTTAAAATGCTTCTCTGAATGCCCATGCTATAAATTTCCACCATGATGCATATCATGGCTTAGGTTAGTGGCTCAATACTCCCTCTGACGCATATGCATACTCAAAAATAATACTTACTCTAGCTTATTTCACATGGTAGGCATCCACAGCCAAAAGAAACATGATATCATCATATAGTGCAATGATGAAAGCGTACACCATGTCAGCATGATTCTGCTAACACTCAACTCATAAGTTGTCAAGTACATAATAAACATTATTCCAATCAACAATGGGTCAAGTTTAATTATCATGCTTTACTTCAAGTAGATGTGCACTACTCCTTACTTTCCAATGATATTTAAACTACACAAAATAGATGATTTGAAATACTCAAAGATATAGCACATACAATATACTTAGAATAGTAAATTCTATATAGGTAGGTATGGTGGACACTGTTTGAGTAATGAGGTTTAAGGATTTTGGATACAAGTCTTAGCTTGTTTGAGAACTTCTTTTATTTGGGTGGGCTAATAGGAAGGTTGACATATACAAACATGCAAGAGTGTCCATAGTACTACTCACTCTCTATTAGGCAAACTAATAAACCTAATCATACATGTACGTAAATAAAGGTAGTACTACATAAGGCAGTTGTAAATTATCATTCGTTAAGGCGTATGAAACATACAACAACATGCATGGCTTGTATCTCAACTTCTAATTCCCCTTTTTCCTTTTTAATCATGCATCCATTTTATTTTATTTATACAGAAACTCTATTGATAGTGGTCTTAGCAACATGAATAAAATACAAATTTAATATAAAGTAAGATACAAATGCTCCAAGTATATGCGAAAATCTTATGTTGCTCAAGAAACAAAGTTTTGGGTGAGCAAAAGGTGAGTGTAATATGCCTAGTAGGGTGCCTTGGGTATTCCCAAGCTTATGGGTTTCACCATCCTTAGATAGATCTTGGTGTGGTGTTCCTCCATTCACTATGAAAAAATTCAACACAGAACTTTCTTCCTATCTTTTTTCTACGAGGCGAAATTAGTGGCACAAATATATATTGCAAGATGCTATAGAATTCCCAAAAAAATTGGTTTTATATGTCTAGAGAGTTTCTTAAGTGTCTAACATCCAAAAAATCAAAAGACCCAAAAAGAATCAAGTAGAAACTCAAAATAGCCAGTCTTGTAACAAAAGGTAGAATCTAAATGGGTAAAACTTGGTACTTTATTTTTGGAAAATGTTAAATCAAAATAAAGAGATTATTTTAGCAGAAAAGAAAAATTCAAAACAAAAAATCAAAAGAAAGGAAAAAATAACCAAGAAAGAATCAACACTAGTAGAGAAATTCTTATATTAGTACGCCCTACGGCCGACGCACAAAATATATGGTGCTCCAGCGCTACATACCACTGGAGCACATACTTCCTCATGCGCTTGTGCTATACGGAGTACCGTAGGTGCATATGTGTTGTGGGCGCCACAGCTATCCTATTCCAGGGCCTCTAGAGGGATATGTGGAATACCATCGGTGCACGGTAGTGTGGTACGCCGATGCTAATATCCCTTACCGCTGGTGTACAGGTTTAGGGGGCGCCGGGGATAATGTGGGCTAGGACCACCGAGTAGGGTCACGCAATACTCCAGTCGCATGTGCCATGTGTGCGCACAGGCGCACATGCGACTGGAGTATTGCGTGACCCTACTCGGTGGTCCTAGCCATTGCGCCACCTACCACCACCACTCCGCCCATGTTACCGTCGGTGCCTCCTTATTCCCCTGCGCCGACTGTAACCTGGGAACATTACTCAACCACCTACCAACACCCACATCCTCACTCACTCATTCCCCACCCAAACCCGAGACTCAACTCTTCCCAGCATATTTTTCTACTTCCCTACCCCCTTTTGGATATTTGAACCATTCATGTTTGACATATTTTAGAAAATCTCCCTCCCCCGCTTGCACCAACCCTGTAGGTAGATCTAGAGATGTATTAATTAAGATCTCTCTCGTCCATATGCACCACTTCTAGATCTAGATCTAGAACATAAGAGCCCCACACCACACACACTCTCTCTCTCTTTGGTCCACACGTGTCATCTTCGGTGCTCCTCTTCGACCTTTTGTCTATACTTATCGATCTAATAGGTGAGTATTTGGTGGAAGGATTCAAGGTTATGTCATTTGTGATGGACAAATCGGCTTCATGCATATATGGACTATTTGTATTGTGTTTTCGACCGAAAGATGTGATGACATGAGTATGAGTTGCCAATGTTTTGCCGGAATGTTGATTCATTTCCGTTATGGCGAATTTCTGGCTCTCCACATGACCTTTTTTAGCAATGGTCATGCCGATTCCATGAAAACTGAGATGATAGTTCTAATCAATTCTCTTGCCGTGCAGGCGACAATGGTCATCGCGATGAGGGAAATTGTCGTGGATAGATACGTGCAACGCGTGACAACCAACATGTATCTAAATAACCGTACAGATATAAGGTGTCTGTATCGCAGATGCAAACTCGGGTCCATGTTCTACCCCTCTTCTGGCACAGTGAAGGAGCACCTGCTCAGGCATAGTTTCATGGAGGTTCACACTCAGTGGATGAGTGATGATGAAGATGATGATCATGAGGAGACCAATGATGGGGCAGCGGCATCTGAAAATGAGGAAGACGGGGAATAGGACCATGAAGATGAGGTAGAGGATGTCGCACATGACGATCATGAAGAAGGGGGACATGGTGAACAACATGTAGAATATGAGGACATGAATACTCCGTTAACCGTAGTCGTGCATGACCCTGATGTTCAAGAACTGCTTCTCAACAACACATCGACTGACGCTAGAGCTATCTATAGATGGAAATCTAAGTTGGCACGGAATGGACCGACATCTAAGTTGGCACGGAAATCTAATCGAGCACTCCGTTGTACTATGCAGGTCACGGGCCAGAGGAGAACCGCTTGAGAGTAGCTATCGATCTTCTAGAGATGAAGTAAAAACACGGATGGACCGACATAAGCATGGACAAGCTCTTCTGATACTTGAAGAAGTGATTTCCTAAAGGGAACACAAGTGCTAGTAGTCTAAATAAGGCCAAGCAAATCTTGTGCCCTCTCGATTTACTGCACACAAAATACCACGCCTGCCTTCATGACTACATAATTTATCGGAACGAGCACGCGGAAAATACCACATGTCCAGTGTGTGGTGTCCATCGATACAAGAGAGGGACAAAAAAGCTCTTCGAAAATGTGTGTGGTACTTCCCGCTCATACCCCGTATGCAACGATACTTCGCGGACCGCATGGAAGCAAAGCACATGTGCTGGCACACAAAAAGAGAAGGGTTGAAAACCTAGTGCTAATCCACCCTTCGAATGCAAGCTAGTGGAAAGAATTAGATGATGAGTAGGAATATTTTGGGAAAGATCCAAGGAACATCAGGCTAGGTGCAAGCATCAACGGACTTAATCCGTTTGGCAACCAGAGCAGCAAGCACAACACCTGGACCGTATTTGTATGGATGTACAACCTCCCCTGGTTGTGTCTAAAGAAGAAGTACATATACATGAATATGCTAATTCAAGGGCCGATATAGCTAGGGAGCGATATCAACTTGTACCTCGAGCTATTGAAGGAGGAGCTAGACATGTTGTTGGCATAGTAAGGGGTAGATACATGGGACGCCTTCTTAGAGGAATATTTTCGTATGAGAGCCGTGTTGATCATGACTATGCAGGACTATCTCAGATGCAGATATATTGCTTGCCAGGTGTGCCATGGACACAAGGCGCGTGTCAGGTGCATGGAAAATACACCGTTTCTATAGCTTGGTAAGGATCCCGGGTCTTTGAAAACCATCTACATGAGGCTTCGAATGTGGCTAAACAAGGAAGACCCATGGAGAAAGCGTGGAGATATGTTCAACGCTAAACATGAGATCAAAGGACCTCTACCTAAGAGGAGCGGCACAGAGATCAATATTTTATTGAGAAATTGAAAAGAGTGCCCTCCACCGGGAAAGATAAAGAAGAAGAAGCGAGGAGAGAAGAATAAGAAGAAAAAGGCACCAGGATGGCTCATGGGGTTATGGAAAAGGAGGTCCCTTTTTTGGGACTTGCCGTGCTAGAAGATCCTCGGTACGCCTCATAGCCTTGATATGATGCATATCACGAAGAATGTGTGCGAGAGCTTGATCTTCGCTATTATCAACATGCCGGATAAGAACAAAGATGGGCTGAAAGCAAGAAACGACCTAATGGCCCTGAATATTAGGGGAGAGCTTCACTTACCGCCTTCTTCTATGGCTAAGTAGCCAGAGGAGGAGACTTCGGATCACAAGGGAAAAGGGTCTAAGCAGACATAGGAGTAGACTTCGGACCGCAAGGGCAAAAGGTCTAAGCACAAAATCTCACCGCCTGCCTCCTACTGGTTCACTCTAAGTCCCCACGATCTCAAACAAATTTTCAAGTGCCTCCTAGGAGTCAGATTTCCCTTAGTCTACACGGGGCTGATAAGCAGATACCTAGAGCTGAGAAAAAACTTTAGCAGGATTAAGTCTCATGATTGTCACGTCATGATGATGTAGATACTTTCGTTTGCAATCCGAGTGATAATGGAACCGCAGTCTGTGAAACTTTGACTGGCCTATGTCACTTTTTTACGTCATCACTCAGAAGTCGATAAGCGTGAAGAAACTAGGAAGGCAGCAGGAAGAGATCGTCACCATCATATGCGAGCTTGAGATGTACTTCTCGCCAGCATTCTATGATAGTATGGTCCATCTACAGGTCCATATAGTGGATGATATCATCGATCTTGCGCCAACATTCCTACACAACATGATGGCGTTAGAAAGAATGAACATGATAATCAAAGCATTTGTTTGTAACAGGGCACATCGGATGGAGGCATCGTCCAGGGTTTTGTCACCGAAGATCGCAGCTCTTTCTGCAAGAATTATCTAAACGAGGAGAACCCAACAGTTGGTTTGCCTACAAACAAGCACCTTCGCAGGTTCGAGGGAGTAGGCCACAAAACTAGCAAGAGGGAAATCGACATGGACATCTGCGATCGGAGAGACGACTTTAACATGACGAAATAAGAGATATTTAGAGCACATAAATCCTCTTTCGTGCGTTGGTTCAAAGACCAGATTGATGCCAATCTCCCGCCAGTGACCTATGAGAAAGATAAAATGTTATTGGCCATGTCATATGGCCCCGCTCCCAACCGCATGACTTATCAAGCATACAACATCAACGGGTACACATTCTACATGGAGGAAAGAGACAAAAGAAGCGATTATTAGAACTCGTATGTAATGATGGAGTCTTACACAGGTGAAGAGAAGAATAGATACTATGTAACGATCGAGGAAATCTAGGAGCTCGACTATGTTGGGGAGAAGTTGCCGATGTTCCATGTTAGATGGGCTACGGATGTCATAAAATAAGACGAATATTTTACCACCATGCGCATGCCCGAAGCCAACAAATCCAAAGCAAAGAACCCCACCACATAAAATGAGCCCTAGGTACTGTCTAAGAACATGGATCAATTCTTATTCATAACCGAACCGTCCAATCCTAGCCGTGTTGTCGTAAGGAGAGGCAAAAGGGACCTCATCAGAATGGATGAAGTCACCAACGAGAAAGACTTCTACGGCCTCGTCAGAGACCCAATGATGGAAGAATCTAATGAATACGATGCAACATACACTAGAAGAAGAAGCAGGACAATGCTACCTAGGTCAGGTCTTACGTTAATAAGGAGTCACGATACGGGAACAGGCAAGAAGAAGAGTGTGAGGAAACGCTGAGATTGAGGAATGATACCTTTGATTCGGATCACGGATGTAGTGTAGCATCTTTTTCCCTAGTAAACCTAGGTTATCGAATCCTCGGGAAGCGAATGCATAGTAAAGTTACTTTAACGGACCTTCGGGAGTTTTAGAATTCCTTTTGTGTTTTTACGGACCAATAGCTTGTGTCTTTTTGTTGTTGTCGATGATGGAGAGAGAGGGCCTAGGACGTTCGGTTTCACCTGTAGGTGTGCAAAACATCTGATGGAAATAAAAGATAAAAATAAAGTATGCATGTACTTGTTAGAGCAAGATAAATTATATGTGGGAAGTGCATCCATAATTGCTATTGTCTCCGCAACCGCTTATAGCAATAACCTACTAGCCTCATCCATAGAAAAAAGAGAACTAATGATATGCATAGTGATGTCACCGTTAATCCCAAGTAAATCTCTCTCATACAGCCATACTACCCCTTCTGTCACTATGGTTCTCAAACTGCAGATCAATCATTACTCATACTCCCTATACCTAGATCAACCCTCGGTGTCTTGGGTACCTGACAAGTCCTTGGATTGAGGCAAGAGAGGATACAATAATCATCATGTCATACAAACTAATACACGATCCTATCTATGATAAATAACATGCACAATTGCTATATGGCTAGGCCGAAGCCCTTAGCCCAAGGAGAATTACTCACACAAGAGATGAGATCAACAATCACAAACATTGTAATGAAAATCATAAGATTACAATCGAAGAAGAGATCTACTATTACAAGTGTTGGAATATGGCTATGGAGATGGAGAAGGGTTTTGAGATCTGGAGGCGGCTGGTGATCTATGGCATAGACATTTTGGCAAGGTCTGGCTTGTTTTCTCGTTGCTCGAGGCTTCTTTATATAGGGGTCCCTTCATGAAAGTTGTTCTGTTTGACATAACGATGGTGGCGCCAACTATACGACCAGAGCTATATGGCCAGAATTTTCGCTCCGCTCGTATAGTTGGTCGTTAAAGTGTCTGCCTCCATTTTACGGCTCCTGGTTTCTTCTGGTTGTTGGAAATCTCGTATCTTTGACTTTAATGTAGTGATTCCCATCTTCTAACGATATTATCTGTGCAGGAAAAATATAAAAGAAAGGATTGCATACCCCTCTAAATACTAGGCATTAGTGGCAGGGTTTAGAAAGATATTTCATCAAAACTATGAATAATATCCAGTTTAAATGTGTATGTAGATGGCTATATTTCAGAGCCATCAAGGAACACTCGTGATGATATGTATTTTGGCGATGGAAATAAAATTATTAATTATATACATGTGTATCTATAATTAATGATGTGTAAGTACTATCGATGAGGAAACTCCTATCAATGAAGACAAGTGTGAGGAAAAGACGTTGTTTCTACAAAGGTAGTGTCGAACGATCATCATCTTGGTGGTAACGAAACTATTATTATATACTTCTCCTTCATATTTCCATTTAAATATTGTCCTTTTCGTAGTCACAATAATTAAAGTAAAGAATAGAACAGAGAAAAAGATAAAACAAAGTAGAAGAAACAAAAATAAAAAAATTCATCCCCAGCGCACAGGGACGACATGTACGTGCCGATGGTAATTGGGTGCGGGTCCCAGCTACAGGTTATCCCCGGCGCACTGGGGCATGGATGTGCCAATGGTAAGTGGAGGCGGGCCCCATCCATGATTGGCTTCCCTATTATCCTGGCACACTGGAGTTACGCGCCGACGGTAAGTTGTTGTGGGACCGAACCGTTCGAGCGCATCTGCCCCTTTGATCCACAGTCCGCAAATCAATCGACATCGTGTCGCCGATGAACCCTAGCCCATGCCCATGCACCCTCGCTTCATCCGTCTCCTTCCCTCACCCTCGCCCCTGCGGCGGCGCCGCCGTCTGTGGAGGAGCCCTTCAAGTGGCCTCCTCTCCCCTCCTCCACCTCGTCCGCGACCAACGACCCGCCCACCGTCCACCTGTCGAGGTCAGGTTCCCCTCCCCCTGCCCCCTCTCCCTTCCCCCTCCTCCTACCCCGATTTCAAGCCAAGTGCGCATCCCCATGGACACGCAACTCTTGCTGCTTGCTGCACGCGTCACCATCGGTTGTTGCGCGTGTTGCCATGGACGCCTAGCTCCTTCTTGCTTGCTGCATGCTTGATGCGTCGCCATGTACACTCTAGGTTAACTGTTCTAGGATTTTTATCTGTGATGTTCTTGTGTAGGTACTACTCTAGGTTGCTATCTAGATTACTCTTAGTACAAATCCATGCTTGTATAGGATTAATATGGCTACTTCTCTTCTGAAACTAGTGTTGTTAAGTGTGTATTACTTTTATCTATCTGCCAGTAATCCTAGGTATTACTAGTGTTGCTAAGTGTGTATATGTGTCCCCTTGTCACTAATGTGGTAAATATCCACAACTCAAATCTGAACTAAAGGATGTATTTATTAGTTACACTAATAATAGCTTGGGCTCTTAGATATTTATCATTAGTGATATGTTAATGTCTTTTGTTTGTTTTCCCGGTTGATCATATTAGGGTGATGACTTTTACTCATCATCCCTTCAATTAGCAAATATGAACTCATAAGATGCTTAATTCCTTGTTGCAATTATGTTATCTTGAATCACGCATCTCCTCTTCTGCTTGCTGCAATTCCTAGTACTAGTCAATAATTTTGTTTCCTAAGCATGCTAACGACTAGCACAGCCAAACACTTGTGAAATATTTCCTGTGTAAATTGAGCAAAGCTACTTCAAGTGATCCATTGAACATGTCCCTTATTTAGCAACACAATCATATATAGGTCACTGGCTGCATCTATTTATGTATGATTCTATTTTATACATCATATCTCAGTTGACATCTTTTACCTCACTTGATTTCCTGCTAGTTGTTTTGCTGTGCTAGTACCTCACACGGCCATGGATCTAGCTAGTGATAATATAAAGTGGTAGAAATACGAGACAACACATAGATAATTGGATGCCACAAACCAAATAATTAAGCCACTGAAGACATTTAATATTGAGGAGATGCACTAGGCTGTTGACAAATGCTTAGTGTGCATTGAACGTGAATTGCTTATATACTACCTCCGTTCCTTCATATAAGGTGTATAGTTTTTTGAGATTTTCTTCGAAATAAACTCGTTTGGAAAACTTTTTAGGGACTTTATTACATTTTATTAACTTATGCAAGTTCCTCTATTTTCTCATCTTAATTAGTCAGGTGCAATCTCGCCCAAAACTCATGTAACTTGCTCTCCACATGCATTCTTTAATTTCCATGACAAAAACTATAGACCCTATATATAGGAACGGAGGGAGTATTTCTTGAAATGTATAGATTTTTTTGTTATGCTACAAAGAATAACTTTAATGTAAACGGCAATGACAAGTTGATTACTAAACCTTTGTTTAGATTTTTACTGATACAGCTAAGTAAATTGTTATACTAATATATTGTAGGAATACTTGCTAGATATATAGTACCTTCATGGCTTGATTTATGATCTGCATCATTAGTCATCAGTTTATTCGACTTATATGTTACCTATATCTAGGCATTATTCATGCACGGATAGTTCATTTATATGAAAAGCTTCAAATGCTTAGGTGGCGGCTGTTATTGAACCATATATATGGTGCCTGTTATATTGAACCATGCATTGAATGCCATGGTGGCTGTTATATTGAACCATGGTGGCTAGGAGGGTTGGGGTATGTGTAGGTATACCGAGTGCCAATATTTTGCCGGAATTTTTGGCACTATGGCATGACCATTTTTAGCAAAGGTCATGCTGAATTTTTCTAGTGAATTTTTATGTTACTAAAATCTTTTCTTTTTTATTGTATAGTGCTGGCTATAGCCATGTCGTCTTCCGGAATACGCAACGATGACTGTGACGGTGCCGAGTATTCTCGGCAATACTTGGGTGATCACTACAAGTGTATGGCCATCGAGTCGCGGCAGGATCAGGAAAGGGCGATGATACTGGTTATCTGGACAACGACGATGATGGCGATGGTCAGGGCATGAGCGACGAAACCACTGATAGTGGCGCCGCCAGGGTGGCTCTGAGACTAGTAGAGAGGCAAAAAGGTGTCGGAAGAAGCGCGCCCAAACACGGTTGGCACCACCCGAGAATCATTCACAGCGGTTGACCCCAATGGTCTGCCTATGGAGCCTCTGCCTCTCGCGAAGGGGTGCGACCTCCAACTCGGAGTAATCCTTTGGGACATTGTCAACCTCAACGAAAGGTCCATCCGAGGAAAGAACATGGAGCATCTGCACATCCAACTAATCTCGAGGTTGCACGCATGGTACGAGTTCCCTGGCGACTACAATGACCAGGATCTCATGAACAATATGGTGAACAGACTCGCCCTCAATAGGTTTAGCAAACTCCTAAGCGGTTAAAAAACCACGGTGAGGGGGATGATTAGTGACAAAGATCCTTTTGAAGAGATCCAACACCACTTTCCGCGGATTACCCTATAGGACTTCAAGGTTTTGCTAGAAAACGAAGACCTAGAGTACACTAAGGCGCAAACGACATGGAGGAAGGAGCTGGTTGAGAAGAACATAGGACACCACCATCTCGGTTGTCGTGGTTATGACGACGAGGAGGTTTGGAAGAGGGAGGACAAGGCCTATATAGAATAGGGCACCGAGAACCCTTACGGCAAGTACAAAGACCCTTTGTTCCAAAATTTTGTGAGGTCTCGGTACCATAATGAACATGCCACCAGGGATCTTGTCACGAACCCAAATACGGTGCAGGGTGTTGTTTTGATCGCGGATGACAAGGTGAAGGAAGTTGAGAGAGTAGTGGTAAGAAATTTACCATCTTATTAATTAGATACTACTCATCAAATCCATTACATTCTAGTAGCAACCATTTCTAAATTGTTCATGTTACTTCTGTAGCTAGCAGAACAGCAAGCATAATATACATCCTTGTCCTAGGCATTGACAGCCAAAGTCCCGTGGGACAAGCCTTTCATCAGGGGCTTGAATATCGTAAAGGACCAGCCACCATTGAAAAGGCCACACTTAGGCCGTGTCAGCGACACTGGAGGAGGTTGCAAGCATGCCCACTTTGGCTTGGCTTAGCCTAGCATTAATGATTCATGATGGGAGAGGAGGAGACAGGAGAGACGAGAGATGAAGGTCCTGAAGGAAAAGATGGTGACCTTGGAAGCAACCATGGACCAGCGGGTCGATGAGAGGACAATTATCAAGGTCAATGAACTCATGCCTTCCATGGTGCAGCACATCGCCGCTTATTTTGCAAGAGGCCAAAAGGGTCCATACCCAACGCTCATCTTAGGCGGAAGCAACTCAGACAACGTGGCGCCACAGCTGAAAGTGCGCAAAGAGAAGATGAACCCGTTGTATTGGGGACTCCGGCCAGTAGCAATGCAGATGGTAGGAAGGATTCGCTGGTTGTGGGGGCGGCTAGCAGCCCCTCCATCACTTGCACGCCCAGCCCTGGTCTGTCGACGTTAGACGAGCTCAAAGCCCTCACGGTAATAAATTGAGCATCTCAAAGCCTCTACAAGTTAATTACTTCATCGATGTCTCTCTCTGACCTACATGTTTTCACAGGCGCCCATGACGGCATGCACCTTGCTAATGGATGTGAACAACGAGTTGAAGGATGTTGTGAATGGAAGCGTCATTTTGTCACTCAACCTCAAGTTCCACTTCTGTGATCTGCCCCATAGAGTGCACCAGGTTTGCGTGGATCGGGTGTTACCAGGATGCGAAGACTTGTATCCTCCTAATCGACCCCTGGATACCGGTAGCAAGATGAAGGTCAGACAATTAAATAATCATCTCTTGTTATGGACAAAAGACCTAATTTGGCTAAACACCACCTTAGGGTCGGTGGCAAGCAAAGGCAGGGTCACTCCACTAGTTGCATCAGGGGCGAACCAAGGTAGGGTCAATCCAGCGGTTGTGTCGACGGAAAGCCAAGACAGAGTCACTCCTCCACCAACTGATGATCCTCACGAGCCTGGTCTCAGCACGACAACACTTTGGATATTAATTAGGCTCTCATTGATGAATTCCTCGCTGATTTCAAGACTGACTTGGCTCCTCGTGATTTACCCGATCACAACCGTGATCTCCTGAAGAAGAAGTTGTTCAGTTCTAAAGAAATGCCAGGAAGAAGGTGCCACATGTCGTCTGATTGATGACAAGTACGCCATGAGGGGGTCCTCGGGGCATGTGGAAGAGAGGGGTGTGAGACGTACGCTGTTCCGGGACGGTGAGCACACAAGTTACCCAGGTTCGAATCCATCGTCTTTGGACGGATCCTACTCCTGCTAGCAATCCAGTAATATGGCAGAGCCGGAATATGGGTTACAAGGGTTTCGCCTGTGCGAGTTGAGATTGTAGACTATTATGAGGGTGCCCTAAAGGCTCTCCCTAGGACGGCTTATATAGATATCTAGCCTAGGGTTTACATGAGAGACCTATCCGGCTACAATTAAGAGTCAGTTACAGAGTACATCTTGAACTACAAGTAACACTACAGGCCTATGTCGGTAAGTCTTCTGGGCCTTCCCATAGCCGGACTGGACTCCGTCTCTTCTCCCTGACTGGGCTGCCCGTGAAGCAAAGCTCTAACCCGAAGTGGGCCACCCTGGTCAGTGAGGCACAGTGAGGATACCCGGAAAGTATATCCCCAACAGCAGCCCCCAGAAGCCTCCATGATCGAAAGTCGGATTTCATCATCGTCTAGCTTGATCTTCGGCTTGGAAAATCGTGAAGGGTTCCTAAAACTTCAAAAAAGAAAGGATAGGATCCGAGTCTCAAATGAGCCGGACCTATGAGTATGTTATTCGGGTTTCCAGCTCGAAATTCAAACTAAGCCAGAACTTTGTCTCTGACGTAACCTGATACTAGTCATGGTGAAGTCACTTCACTGACAGACATTCCTGTCAGCACGATCGTTGGTGGGTCCGCCTTTCACGGAACCGAGACGCCATTTTAATGCGTGCGTGGAGATCGAGGCAGCGTAATCATCACGCGGGGGTTACCTAGTTCCTTCCACGACGCGTGGCACATTGACTGTTGCGTTTACACGAATCTTGACGCGGCTGGAGGATATAAGTAGTGAGGATCCTTTTCCCCATCTTCTTCACCAGCACTTGTGCCGTTTCCTTCTCCCCAATGTCTCCCCATGAACCCAGAGCTCCTCTGCTTCCCAGAAACCTCCAGCGCCGCCCATCCAAGGTCACCGGCATACAGGAAAAATGGCTTCAGCATCATCTTCTGGCACGGCGGTGGAGAAGGAGAGCAACCACGGGGTCTAGATCCCGTGCATCCTTGACGACGCCAAGCTCCGCGTCGTGGAGGACGGAGGGCTCCTCCGCGCTGACGACTGGCAGAGCGGCTTCGGTGAAACCGTCCCCAACCCCCGCGACGGCGAGCGAGTACACTTCGGCACTCACCTCGACAGAGGTTTGAGCTTTCCTCCCTCAGATTTCTTTTCTGAGGTTATAGATCACTATGGAGTTCAACTCCATAATCTTCCCCCGAACTCTCTCTTAGAGATGAGCGCGTACGCCTCTTTGTGTGAGGGGTATCTCGGCATTAGGCCGAGCCTTACTCTTTTCCGGTTTTATTTTCATGTCCGGAGAAATTCCATCACTGCCGGTAATCCATATATTACCGGTACTATTAGTTTTTCTGTTAGAAGAGAGTGCGTCTATCCTCGGATTATGGCCAGTGAGTCGGTCAAGCAATGGATGTCCACTTTCTTTTATCATAAGGATATTCCTGCTCCCGGCAAAGCTACTGCTTTGCCAGCTTTCGTCGATGGTGCCGCCATGCCCCAAGAGTCCTGGGACGTAGATGCGCCGGCTCTCAGTGACGATATGATTCTTGCCAAGAGGCAGATCGAGTATTTGATGAAGCACAAGGGCCTGAAAGGGTCCGACTTAGTTCACTGCTAGGTGGCACGCCAGATCTAGCCTCTCCAACATCATGGAGACCGGCTTATGCACTCCATCACGACGTCCAAGAAGGACTCGCTCCGAATCTGCTCCAAGCCTTACACGGATAAAGATTATGTGTGTGAAATTAAGTGGCTGATAAGGGAGCGGATCGAGAGGAAAATCCCAGAGCTGTCTTTGGACATGCATACGGCAGAAGATCTTGTATTGCCGGTAAGTTTCCAGCAGTAACTCGATTCATGTGTTCATCTTTTCATTGTTTTTGCAATACAGAAATATGTCGTCCCTTTTCAGATTTCTGACCTCCCCGAGTCGGAGCTTGCTCCTGTCGAGGGATATCCTCCTAAGATTTCTCAGAATGACGGAGAGTTGGTTCCACCGTCGGAGACCCTTACTCAGAAGTGTAAGGCTCCAACAGTGTCCATTGGCACAAAGGAGGTGCCTGTTGTGAAGAGGTAACTTTCCTCACAAATTCCACCTTTGTACTTTATTCAAAAGTTCTTTTCCGAGATGTAATGTTCTTTGTTCTATTACCTTCTCAGAGCTAAACAGCTCACCAAGGGCAAAAGGAAGGGAGTTGCCTCGAAGCCCCTGCGCCAGTCAAAGCTAAACTTGGCTTCTCCTGCCGTAGCTCCTCTGACTCCTACCCCTCAGCCTTCTGCAGCGCCGGAGATTACTCCATCTCCGACCGTTGTAGAAGATCCGGCTCAATCAGCAGAGCCAGCGATCCTTAGGTCGCAAACTGACGTCACCATGGGTGACTCAGGTCTTGATAAGGGTGAACCCTCTTCGGGTAATGATCCCTCGACATAGGTCTTTACTGACAATATCCTCAGCAATCCAGGTCTTGCCAAACTTGGCCTTTCTCGGAAATCTTCGGAGGAGATCCAACGGCTGGCCCAGTAATGCCTAGAGAGCCGGACTATCTTTGCCCAAGAAGAAGCACAAGAAGCAGAGGACGTCAAGTACTCTGAACTTCTTGAACAAGTCCATCTTTGCGACGAGAGGCTGAGAATTGGCAAGCTTCCAGCACCACCAGTGATCCCGCTCACCCTCGCCGAGAAGGTTACTACCAAAGTGAACATGAGTTTGAGCAAACTCACTCATGAACAACATATAAGTCGGAATTCCAACTTTTACTTTATTCCATATCATATCCTCTAGCCCCCAAGCATGAAGTTCGATAGACAATCCGGATTTTTGTTTCCTTTAGGATGCCAAAGAATGAACTAGTGTAGCCCCCAAGGCTCGTGCTGATATTAGTAAAACATATTAGCCCGAGTCTTTAGTAGACTTCTGACTCTGGGTATTCCGACTTATAGAAAGTTAATTCATATAACCAGGAATTATTGAAGAATATCTGTAATAAGCGGAGAGAAATCAGAGCTCTCCGACTTGAAAATGCTCAACTAAAAGTATCCAAGGATGAGGCTGGAGGTAACCATTTCAGTACTCAAACCTTGCCTTTTATTTCATAGTCGAATTTTTGTTCAACTGTTGTTCTTTTGACTATAGCATTGGTAAATAAATCATGTGCTATGATTGAGGAGGCCGAGAATCTGAAAACCCTGGAGGTGGAAAACAAGGACCCCCGCCAAGAGCTGAATAAGCTTAAGGCGGATCATGAGAAGAGCATCGCTCAAGTTCTCAAATCCTCCTCCATGGCCACCGAGGAGAGTGATCGTAAGATTGCGCTCCAGGATAAGAAAATCTCGGACCTCAGCAATGAGTTATTCAGAGAGGAGGATATCACCGATGCACTCCAGGCTGAACTCCAGAGTCTTCGGGAGGAGAAAACCAAAGTCGATGATGTCATCTTCAGTATGTTTCCCTCTTTCTGAATTTTCTGCATCTTTCGACTCTTTGGAGTCCGGGTTTATTTTATTAACCTTTTTTGCATTACATGCGCAGGTCCTCTGAACTTACTTGACTCAGCCTCTGCTGAGTCTCGCACTAGCCGGCTTACACAAGTCGGTGATTTGCTTCATGACTTCCGCCAATCCATTGAGGATATTGGCGAAGTTCTCAAGGTTCCGGACATGCATAGCATGTCTAGCTTTGAAGTGCGAGACAAAGCCAAGGAGATGCCCCAGCTTATCCAGGACTGGAACATGTCCTATGAGCGGACCGCAGCGCAGAACGCTCTCACCATGGTCATGAGCCACCATGGAAGCATGGAGATCTGGCAAGTGACCAGAAGGTATTCTACTGTGGATGAAGACGGTTAGGAGCAGGACATCAAAGCAATCATGGACTCCTGTGCCGGATATGGGTGCCACGTAGTTGACTTGACCAGCTATGATACCCCCTTCCGCACTCGCGTAGAGACGTCGCCTCCGCCTGCCGAAGAAGCTGGTGAAGTTTCCGACGACGAACAAACCATCTCGGATTTGAATGTCTCAGAAAGATATCGAGGCAAGGCTGATGTCTCTAGTGAGCCGGTAGCTCCTTCTTGTTCCCCTGCATCGTAGAGCATCAGAACAAACATTTCGGGTTGTAAATTAGTAGTATGATACTTTTGCTAGTGCTAGGTTTTATTTTATCTATTTAGCACTTTTGGATTTATAATTTTTGTTCTTGGAATGTTTACATAAGCATTTTATGTTTTTTATCTATACTTATCATTTATCTGGCCTTCCGCCTCGCCCCTTTCGTGAGCCGGCCAACCTTTAGCACGGAAACTTTGCCGAGCAATGGAGCTCAATTGCTAAACCATTTTAAACTCGGAAATAAAGCCAGCTTCCAGTAGCAACAATTCACTACTCGGAAAATGCCCGCATCTGGCAATCAGATAAATAACCAAAGTATAGACTAGAAAATTTAGATTTATATCCAAAGGTAGCATTTTTAGAATCAGAAATCTAAACCAGAACAAACATGAGCATAAAGTACTTTCAAGTATTCTAGGATTTTCGACTGTGACATGATCATTCGGAAATAAGATGGTAAATAACTTCTCAGAAAAAATTTGAGGCAACCAATACTTTATTTCTCATTGAACATGTACACATATATGATTACAAAGAAAAATAAACTAAGAATAAAAGGGAAGTAGCTGAGCAATATTCCATGGTCTGTCTAATTCTTCCGGGTCTGTACTGCCTCCAGCTCTCTTTCTTTTCTTAGTAGCAGGTCTTTCTTTGACCGGCCGCATATCAGTTAGATAGTAAGAACCATTATGCAATACTCGACTAACTAAAAAAGGCCCTTCCCATATTGGGGAAAGTTTGTGCTTTATTTTCTGCACAAGCCGGAGAACCAAATCGCCCTTATTGAAAGACCGGTTTCTGACTCTCTAGCTATGATACTTGCGTAACTTCTACGGATAGGCTGTTGATCTCATCTCAGCAATGACGCGAACTTCTTCGACTAAGTCGAGATCATTTTGTCGAGAATTTTCGGCATCCTCTTCAGTATACGTGGCAACCCTAGGAGAAGTGTGAATTAAATCACTAGGAAGAACTGCTTCTGCGCCATAGACCAAGAAGAAAGGTGTGTATCCGGTTGACCTGTTCGGAGTTGTTCGTAAGCTTCATATTACAGAAGGTAATTCCTCTGCCCAAGCCCCCGCAGCACGTCGTAGTGGTGCTTCGAGTCTTGGTTTTAGGCCTTGTAAGATTAAACCATTCGCTCTTTTGACTTGTCCATTAGACTGTGGATGTGCGACTGATGCAATATCAAGCCAGATATTTTGTTCATTGCAGAATTCGGCAAGCTCTCCCATAGAGAAATTACTCCCGTTGTCCGTGATAATGCTATGCTGATAACCATATCGGATTATGACATCCTCGACAAATCTTCTGGTTGTTGTTCCATCATAACTAGTGACGGGTTTAGCCTTAATCACTAAGAGATGAGTAAATCCACCTGGAGCCCGTTTAAACGGTCCTACCATGTCAAGCCCCCAGACCACGAAAGGCCATGTTATAGGTATTGTTCATAGCTAATCAGCCAGAACATGAGCTTGTTTGGTGTATTTTTGGTAGCCCTTGCACATCTTGACCAGCCGTTCAGCATCTTCCTTGGCTGTAAGCCAGAAAAAACTGTGTCGAAAAGCTTTTGCCACTAGAGATTTGGTTGCAGCGTGGTGACCACACTTGCCTTCGTGGATCTCTCGTAAAATTTCCACTCCTTCTTCTGGAGATACACAGCGCTGAAAGACCCTAGATGCACTTCGCTTATAGAGCTCACCACTAATTATAGTGTAGGCTTTTGCTCGTCGAACGATCTGCCGGCTCAGAACTTCGTCTTCGGGTAATTTTTTGTCTACCAAATAATCAAGGTAGGGTTGAGTCCAGCTGGGAATCACAGCTAGCACTGCTACTAAAGGTGAGTCAGATTTGGTTGGATATTCATCGTTTATTCCCTTTATAGAGGGAACTTTGAGGCGCTCCAAAAAAGTGCCATCTGGAACCTTTTTCCGTGTAGAGCCTATTCAAGATAGTGCATCTGCTTCCTCATTTTCTGTTCAAGGGATGTGTTGAACTTCAAATCCTTCAAACGATTTAGATAGTTCGTCCACGACATCCCTATATGCTGCCATGTGTTTGTTCGCATTACAGATATCCGACACTTGTTGGGCAACATGATCAGAATCTCCATAACACATTAAACGTTGGATGCCGATATCCTTAGCAATCTGGATTCCATGCAGTAGTGCTTCATACTCGGCAATGTTATTCGTCGCCGTGAAGTGGATCTGCAATACATAAAAAAGTTTTTCCTTGGGGTGATTTGAGTACCACGCCAGCCCCCGAGCGCTTTAGACCCGTCAAAATGTAATGTCCATTACTCCGACTCCAGCAGGGTCATATTTTCCGTTGTCTCTATCCAATTAGTGAAAAAGTCAGCGAGGATACTCCTGATTTTCCTCTGGTCTCTCCACCACCATGACGATACTGACGACCCTGTTTGTTCCAGCGAGATATAGCAACATCAGTTCTTGTGGTTTCGGTGCTGCTAGGATGGGAGCAGATGAGAGTACTGCTTTCAAGTCTTGTAGTGCAGCTTCAGCTTCGTCGGTCCAAACGAACTTTTTGGTCCTTTTCAGGAGCTTGTATAGTGGTGCGGCTCTTTCACCGAGCCGTCTTACAAACCGACTGACTACAGCAATGCAACCAGTTAGTCTTTGAACGTCCTTCAGGCGAGTTGGCCTAGAAATATTAAGTATAGCCTTAATCTTGTCCCGATTTACCTCTATGCCTCTTTGAGACACGATAAAACCTAACAATCTTCCGGCTGGTATTCCAAAGAAGAATTTCTTTGGGTTAAGCATTATGTTGTATTTTCGTAGATTGGCGAATATTTCCTCCAAGTCGGAAATTAAGGTTTCCCTTTTTGGACATCACCGCAATGTCGTCCACATATGCATGTACATTGCGTCTGATTTGGTCGTGGAGGCAACTCTGCATAGTGCACTGGTACGTATCTCCTATGTTCTTGAGCCCAAAGGGCATCGTAACGAAACAGAAGGTTCCGAAGGGGGTTATGAATGAAGTTTTGACTTTGTCAGATTCCTTCATCCGAATTTGGTGATAACCAGAATATGCGTCGAGAAAACATAGGAGTTCCGAGCCTGCCGTAGAATCGATAACTTGATCAATCCTAGGCAGAGTGAACGGATCTTTGGGACAAGCCTTGTTCAAGGCTGTATAATCAACACACATCCTTAAATTAGTGGTGTACTTTTTAGGGACCATTACAGGATTGGCCGACCACTCAGTGTGCATGACCTCTTCTATGAATCCGGCTAACTCGAGCCAGGCTAGTTCCTTAGCTATTGCCTTACGCTTTTCATCGCCAAAACATCGTAGGGACTGTTTGACGGGTTTAGTGTTCGGGTGTACATTTAGAGAGTGCTCGGCAAGTTCCCTAGGTACTCCGGTCATGTCAGATGGCTGCCATGCGAAGATATCTTGATTTGCTTGGAGGAACTTGATGAACGCCTATGCGCTATCTAGGCCTACGTCTATCTAGGTCACCTTGGAGGGGTCATCATCCTTCAACGACGTCTTCTTCGTCTCTTCTGATGCCTTGAACTCCAGATTCGGCTTTGTCACCCCCTTCTTCGTCGCGGGCATCTCGGATGGATCGATGGTCTTCTTGATCTCCTGGTACTCCTGGGCGTGTAGCATGGCTTCAGCAAAGGCGGCATTTCCGTCCTCGCACTCTCGCGCCTTCTTCGGGTCTCCCCTGATGGTGATCACGCTGTTGGGACCTGGAATTTTCATCATATTGTAAATGTAACACGGATGAGCCATAAAATCCTAGTAAGCCGGATGTCCGAATATAGCGTGGTACGCGCTCTTGAACGGGACCACTTCGAAGGAAAGTGCTTCCGGCCGATAGTTCTTTGGAGTTCCAAAGGTAACATCCAAAGTGATTTCTCCCAGGGAATTGGCCTGTCTTCCTGGGACAACTCCATGAAAGATCACAGAGCTGTAATTCAGCTGGGTCTCCGAGATTCGCATCCGGCATAGTGTTTCGACATACAAGATGTTAATGATGCTGCCGCCGTCCATGAGAGTCTTGGAGAAACCATAGCCATCAATAAGTGGATTGACGACTAAGGCATATTTTCCTCGCTTGTGCAACTTAGGCGGATGATCAGCATGGTCAAAGGTTATTGTCACTTCCGACCAGTCCAGGAATTGGAGGACAGCCAGAACTATTGCGTTGAGCTCATGCAGAATTGCTTTTTTGACCTTAGCTGGTTGAGATCCGAGGAAGGTGACGTAAGTGTCTTTCTTTGTTGGGAAGTTTTTCTTCCCTTCCGGCTTGGGATTTGAAGGATCAGCTTCCTCCATGTCGGAATCCTCCTTGGTCTCTTTATCTTTTTCATAAATATTCTTTCCCTTCTTCCGCTTAGCCCTGTAGCCAGCACTATCGTCTTTCTTGATGTTGTCATTAAAACGACACTTGGTGTTTGTGTGAGACGATCCCCCATTGGCATCTAAGTGATGCACACACGGGTTATTGGCAATGTCAGCCCAGGAGTAGGTTTTGCCAGGTTGCTGGTCTCCTCTACCCTTGACTTTGATGTCCCACGACCACGTCCGTGGCCACCACTGCGCCCTCCTCATCCTCCAGACCCGAAAGTAGCAGTGACCACTACCGTTTCTGTGTTGGGTTTTTCTTCCGAGGTATTCTTGCTCTTTTGAGCTTGCTGCTTTTGTTGTTTTGCCGACTACAGCATAGCTAGGGCGTCCAGTAAGCCCTCTGCATTGTCATCAGCATCTGCATACTTGCTCGTTGTTTCTATCATCTCTCCCAAATTAGTGACCTCGTCACACTTCAAGTGATGACGTAGTAAACCAATTGGGAGTCCTGCAATGAAAGCTTCAATCGCAGTTTGATCGTTTACTCCCTCACATGAGTTCTTAGTGTCGATCCATCGTCCGAGGTAATCTCGGCAAGTTTCTCCGGCTTTCTGGGTGCAACGTTGTAGGTCTCCTACCATACAGGTCCTCCAATATGTGCCTTCGAAATTCCGAAAGAACGCGCTTTGCATGTCATACCAGTTGTGGATGGTGTTCTCCAGAAGTTCATTGATCCATGACCATGTCGTCTTCCACAACATAAGTGGGAGATACCGGGTCGCGACCAGGTTGTTTCCGCCTTTGGTGATGCAGCAAGCTTGGAAGAAATCCTAGAGCCAAGTATCTGGCCAAGCTACACCGTTGTAGGGCTGGATATGTCTTGACATAGCAAATCCTTCCGGGAATCTTGTTGCTCTTATACGTGGTTCGAATCATTTTGGGCCCACGTATATATCATCATTTTCATAGCGACGCGCCTCTATGTTGGAGTTAATTCAGTGTCTCGCGTCACTTGGGGACAGAGATCGCCGTCCTGATTGACGGCTATGGCTGTGGTGCCTTGGAGCCGGACTTCGGCTTCTGCCACCACCTCCTCCGCCACGACGCCCTCCTTGGCCTCCTTGAGAGCCATTGTGATGGCTACTTGGTGGAGAGGGTGGAGCAGTTGGATTGTTTTCGGCTGATCGCCGGTCTCCATCCGGAGCATCATTATTCCGATTCTGGGGAGGGTCTTCATTACGACGAGCCCCCTGCCGGCTTGACTCGGCGCGGTGTCCTCCTTCGTCTGTCACTCCCAGCACGGTGGGCATCAGCTGGACGGCTTGTATGTCTAGGAGGCGGCATTCTTTGTCGGTCTTCCTCCCGACGTTTCTCTTTGTCTTTTTCCCTGCGATCGCTCGACTCTCGCAAGGGAGGATTTCTCAGATACAGTGCAGCAATCGCCTCTTGCTCGACGGCTGGAGGAACGTTGCTCCACTCACATGCAGCTCTGTGGTGCTGTCCTGAAGATCTGGTTCTTGAGTGATTGTCTTCCTGACGGTCGGAACGGTGATGTTGTTCCGGAACCCGTTGGGGTCTTATGTCGTACCAGGCCGGATCTATGCGACATTGGTCTGATTGAGAGACCAGTTTTCCGCTTTCGGATTTCGCGACCTTCTGCTGCTCCAAACCCTTGGTAGGTAGCTTAATGCCCAATCGAACCTATTCTAGGCCTGGGTTATTCGCCAGGATGTCTCGGGCTGCAGCGGTGTCTTGCACTGGTGTTGGATACACCAGATCTCCGTCACTGTCAATTCGAGGCATCCTCGGATCTCCCTCAAAGAGAACTTTGCGTACTTCCGGAAATTGATTGTCACGTGTGTGTCGTTTCCGGTTCTTCTGATGTTGCAGAGAGACGAGCTTCTCTGCCTTGGCCATGCGCTTCTTCTCTTCCTCTATGTTCTTGGCTTCATCCAGGAGTACTTGGTGACACGCTTCTAGATCTTGGGCCCTTTCGTCCAATTCTGCAGCAGTAAGTTCTACCGCAATGAGCTTACGGGCACCTAGGGTGAACACGTGTCCATACATCGACTCTTCTTTGGTCTCGTCTGGGATAAGTGCTCCATCCGAGTCTTCCTCTTATTCCTCGGCAATCACCTCCTATGCAGGAAGTTCTTTTGTCGGGGTCTTGTTCTTCTTGTTCTTCTTCTTTGCCTTCTTGGCAGTGTCAATAGCAAAGACATCTTTGGGTCCGTTTCTCGGAGTCAAGCTCTGATCGATACTTTCGGACATCTGGACCTCGGGATTATCTCCGATGTCCATGTCATCCTACGCTTTGGGAGAGTTTTCTCTGGATCCTTCATCCATGGCTTCTCCTTCTTCTGCAGCTTTGGAGTTGTACTCCTCTTCATATTCCACGGAGAACTTTCGGAAATCCGCCGACATCATCGAGTCATCCGAGGATGCGGGTAAGTCGGTGTTTGTTCCGATCGCCTCCAGCACTGAGTCATCATTGTCTCCAGCATCGGCAGAGCTGGATCCGGATCCAACATATCCGACGAAGTGTGATGTGGGTCCTGAGGTAGTTGCGGCTTTCCTCGTGGGCTTCCTCGAAGATCCTGGCGGTTTCGAGAATCTCATCCATGTTTGCTCTTTGCAGCATCATGCGCCTCAACGTATGCCTTAGGAAAGGTTGGTCTGTTCTGGTGTTGGCAGAGCCGGAACCATGGTTATTGTTTTGCTCCTCTTGGACTTCGACCTCGGCGGGTGGATCGATCTGGGATTCGGCCTCGCTAGGGAGATCCACTCCAGATTCAACTTGAACCGCAAGATCTACTTCAGGTTCGGCCTTCTCCACTGACTCTGCAATGGGTGCGGGCTGAGTGGGATTAGGGTTTTCTAGGATCCAGAACTCCACCGCCTCCACGGACAAAGGGGACCCACAAATTTCTTCTGCCTATATTATCACTGCTAGGGTGGGTGGGGCAGGTCTAGCGAATCCGATGTACACATCGATCTTGCCGAAAGACATGATGATGTAGGCATTCATGACTTCTCT
Organism: Avena sativa; assembly: GCA_916181665.1. Lineage (NCBI taxonomy): Eukaryota > Viridiplantae > Streptophyta > Magnoliopsida > Poales > Poaceae > Avena > Avena sativa. The sequence goes on from OV702290.1 coordinate 37,695,884, forward strand.
AGCCAGAATACAGGTCTCATCGAGAATGATGAGAGGGATATTACTGGCGTAGATGATGCGACCGACAGCTATAGTCTCGCCGATTCCGATTCTAGCAGATTCCGCTCGGAACGAAGATCCGAACCTCACTTGCCCCACGGTGGGCGCCAACTATCATCGGATTGATGACAAGTACGCCATGAGGGGGTCCTCGTGGCGTGTGAAAGAGAGGGGTGTGAGACGTACGGTGTTTCGGGACGGTGAGCACACAAGTTTACCCAGGTTCGAATCTGCTGGCTTTGGACGGATCCTACTCCTGCTAGCAATCCAATAATACGGCAGACCCGGAATATGGGTTACAAGGGTTTCGCTTGTGTGAGTTGAGATTGTAGACTATTGTGAGGGTGCCCTAAAGGCTCTCCCTAGGATGGCTTATATAGATATCCGGCCTAGGGTTTACAAGAGAGACCTATCCGGCTACAATTAAGAGTCGGTTACACAATACATCTTGAACTACAAGTAACACTATGGGCCAATGTCGATAAGTCTTCTAGGCCTTCCCGTAGCCGGACTGGACTCCGTCTCTTCTCCCTGACTAGGCCGCCCGTGAAGCAAAGCTCTAACTGATGCAGCCTGTCCTACGGACGCTTCTACATCTACACCACCAAGTCCCCCAAGTGGACCCATGACTCATGCTCGAGCCAAGCTTCTCCAAGCTAAGGTGAATTCGCTCTTGTACTCATGTGACTTCGATACACCCCTGGATGGCTTGCTACTTCATGCCCCGACACTATGCATCATCAGGTATGAAGACACGAGCCAGAGGAGCGACGCAACAGCCAACAACTACCAGGAGACCGCGGTACTACCGGCCCCTGGAAGCGGTACTACCGCCCAAGCGGTACTACCGCTCATGGACAGCGGTACTACCGCCCCAGGCAGAGAGATGGACCCGAAGCCCCAGACCCAACCGGTACTACCGCACTCAGCAAGCGGTACTACCGCGCGCACCTGAAGACTCACGCCAAAGCTTCTGCCCGCCCCGGTACTACCGCACCATTCAAGCGGTACTACCGCGTCTGACCGGTACTACCGCTCAACCGAGCGATACTACCGGACACCCCAGGGCCTGCGCGCTCTAGCTCGGCCCTTTGGCCTTGTAACGCCCCCTTTTGATACTTTAGTTGCCTAAACTACCCCTGAACTTGTGGCTGGCCTATATATAGCCCCCCACATCTATTGTAAACCCTAGGCATGATATTGGAATTATGGGAAACCCCTTTGTGGATCTATCTAATTCTTGCCTCATGCTCCTTGACTAAGGAGCACCAATATCACCAAACCTTGTTGGATTTTGCATCGTGCCTCCGTGTTGTATAAGGCCTTGGCATCGGTGTCCCTTTGCCAAGACGTCAAGATCTCACCGAGTCTCCCATCTCGCCGTGCCGGTTCGAGAGAGAGTCCTCCGCCCGACGCTGATCCTAGGGATTGCGCCGGACCGGTCACCGCCGGCGTGAGCTATTGGTGTGTATCATGGTTTTGTGTGTGTGTGTGTGTTCATCGAGTTTTTCGTGCGTTTGTTCATCGTGTTCATCCTCCCCTCCTCTTCCCGCACTCCATCCTCGATTTGAAAGGGAATCGTGAAAGATCGGGCCACCCTAGAGGTTTGCCCTCAACATATTGGTATATCCAGATCTTCGTTGCTCACGAATTCCCCCACAAATTTTTCTTCTATCCACCAAAAATTTCGAAACCCCCCCAAAAAGAGCCCCAAATTTGCCTTCGGATCGATCTCTGGATTTGGTGCGTTTTTCGTGGTTTTGGTCCACAGATATGTTGCTTGGGGTATCGATCTACCTTCCTTGTGTGTCCCTAGCCCCAGTTTTGTTCAGTTTTCCGCCAATTTGAGGATTTTTGGGCCGTTTGTGTGTTCAATTTCGAGATCCACGCGCCCAGGAATCTGTGAAGCGGTACTACTGCCAAAACGAGCGGTACTACAGGCTGATCACAGCGGTACTACCGGTCACCGGTACTACCGGGCTTTTTGAGTGGTACTACCGCACCTGTCAGACAAGAAAATTTTCACCCCCATTTTTGTTCGCTAATTTTAATATTGACTTGTTCATGTTTCGCGTGCGTGTTGCACAACTAACTTCAAGCTTTCGCAACAATATTCACATCCCGCGCTCATCGACACCGCGACACCGAACATCATCCCCAACACCGGTAGCAAGTCATCAATACCGAAGGTATAACTTGCTCCACCTTGTTAACCCTTCTTCCTTGTGTGTATCTATCCTATGAGAGCAGCTCATTTTGTGTTTGCCTAAGCATTGTGCACTTGTCCTTGGAAAGTGAGAGTGTGAGAGAAAATACAAGAGATAACATAGTAGTATAGAAAAAGGAGAAAAAGAAAAAGAATCAAAAAAAGAGAGGGAAAAAGAAAAAGCAAAAGAAAAATAGAAAGATACGAAGTCTCCCAATACAAAGAGAGTCTCAAGCTTGTAAGCAAAGAGAGAAAAAGAGCGCGACTGAGGCAAGTGCACAAATCCGTTGCTTATTTCTCTTTTGGCGAACGAGTTATGGTCTCTCCTTGCGTTGGCACGACACCGAGCATAGTCTTCGTTAGGACCTTTTGTGCTCATTTTATAGTCATGCTAACCACATCCGTCTCCACGTGTGTGTATCTTTGTGTCTTGTAGGTAGTTCCTTTTTGCTTTGATCTTTTGGTTCTCTACCACGTTTGACAATAACCTTTTCTTTGGATCGTTTCGTTTGGTTTTCCACAACCATAACCTTCCACCCACAGCTTTTGAGAGTTAGTTCTTTCTTTAGTGTGAGTTTTCTTTGCGATTCCACTTTGCACGCTTATAGCTCTCACTTGTGGTTTCTAGTTTGGTGCAATCCCCAAGGTGAGGAACAAGGCTAACACCACCATATTCCACCTCCATATACAATATTTGTGTGTTTTGCATGATGGATAGGCACGGTGAGTCGAGCCAACCACCTCCTCAAGAAGAAGAAGATGGACCATACATGAAACGTGCAAGTCACTTCATCGTCCGCCAAGAGTTCCGTGAACATTGCCAAGCCCTTGAGACGCGTCAAGGTGAACAATTTGGTGAGACGCAAGCCGAGTTCAAGAACATCGACAACCACTTCGACGGCCTAGAACGACAAATGCACGAAATGCATCACAACTTTGGCCATCAAAATGGAGCGCTTCAACGCTCCGTCGCCGAAACAAATGACAATCTTCGACGCCTCATCGATGGAACGGCAAGACCATGTTCACGCGCATCAAGCTCTTCAAGTTCTTTGCATCGTCACGCACCTCTTCAACAAGATCTTCATGAAAGTGTTCCAAGACGCAATGATGCCCCCGTGGTTGAAGATGGAAGTTCTTAGAACTACATACCTTCGCGACGACACACCGCAACATCAAGCTATGACGGTGACCTCTCTTCAAGGCCATGAGCAAGCCAAGAAGCACACCGTCATCACGCAAGGGCATTAGTGATCCAACAAGAGAAACCACAAGAAGAACCGCAAGTGCAACCGCAAGTCTACCACCATCGACCACGACACATACTTGACACAACAAGTGATGACTCCAATTTGGAGAATCAAGCTCATCATCAACGGGAAGCTCTCCAAGATCCTCCTCCTCGTCATCAACGTCAAGCACGTCCACACCGACACCATGGTCATCACGAGGCGCCTCCTCCACCTCAACAAAACTTGGAGCGTCAAGTGATAGAAGTTGAGTGACGCCCACCATGTCAAGAGGCTCATGAACATGATCTTCGCCGTGAGGCCCATGTGCCTAACCAACATCACCAACCGAGGAACGAGCATCCTCTTCGTCATCAACCGCGTCATGAGGCTCCACATCCTAAACAACCTCATGGGGCCCAAGTGCCTCAACACCGTCAACAACCGCGCCAAGAGCAAGAGCAAGCGCCTCAACAACAATATCAAGAGCAAGCTCCGCGACAAGGACATGAGAACCAAGTTCTACCTCCCCAACTACAAGATCATCAACAAGGTCACCAAGCTCGTCGCAATGACCGCAATGATGAAGAAACTTTCGGCAAGCTCAAGTTCACAATGCCCAAGTTCACCGGATCCAATGACCCCGAAGAATACCTCTCGTGGGCACTCAAAGTCGACAAGATCTTCCGCATGCACAATTATAGCAACGAGAAGATGGTCGCCATGGCTTCGCTTGAGTTTGATGATTACGCCAACCTTTGGTGGGAACAAGTTCAAGTTGCTCGTGATGCAAGACAAGAGCCGCCAATCACAACTTGGCATGACATGAAGGCTCACATGAGATCCTGGTTCGTCCCCGCGCATTACAGGCGCGACCTCTTCAACAACTTTCAATTGCTTCGTCAAGGGACAAAGACCGTGGAAGAGTACTTCAAGGAAATGGAACTCAACTTGATTTGCGCCAACATTGATGAGCACATGGAGAAAACTATGGCACACTTATTGGGTTGAACCACCCAATCAAGCGCATCCTCGAGTTCCAAACATACAATGACATGGTTGAGCTTGTGCATATCGCAACAAAGGCTGAACGTTAAGTGCAAGAGGATATCAAGTACAACAAGCCCAAGATGTACTTCACCTACAAGCAAGCTTCAACCGCTACACCAACAACTTCCAATGGAAGCTCCTCAAGTACCTCCAACCCTTAATTCAAGCCCACACTTCCTCAAAGAAAATTGCCCCCAAGTTGCAAACAAGCAAAGAGTGATACACCTTTCAATGGTGAATGCAGTGTGGAGGCAAAGTACACAAGTCGGCCGAATGTGGAAACAAGAAAGTCTTGTTCATCCATGACAATGGTGATGAAGAGTACTTGAGTGAAGATGAGTTTGATGCCCGTGTCAAGGAAGCAATGGAAAGGCAACGAGTGGAAGATGATCAGGAGCTCCTCATGTGTGAACATGACACAAGTCCATCGCTTGTCGTCACAAGGATCTTGACCACTCAAGCACAAGAGCATGAAGACCAACGCTCCAATATCTTCCAGACACGAGCCGGCATCAATGGAAAATCTATCAAGGTGATCATTGACGGAGCGAGTTGCCACAACCTTGCTAGCACCGAGTTATGTGAGAAGCTCAACCTCAACCTCCAACCGCACAAGCACCCCTACCACATGCAATGTCTAAGTGACCAAAGGTTTGTGAAGATCAAGCATACCGTATCGGTCTCCTTTGCCATTGGTCCTTACAAAGATACGGTGGAGTGTGATGTGGTTCCTATGACAGTTCGCCACATGCTTCTTGGTCGACCATGGCATTTTGACAAGGCTGCTCAACATGATGGTCGCACCAATGTATACACCTTCAAATGGCTCATTAAAACATGTGTTTTGCAACCGATGACTCCTAGCCAAATAATTGCGGACAATGCAAAGGCTTTAGCGAGGGCGCAAAGCACAACACCTACTTGTGAGAAGAGCGGTGAGAGAGAGAACCACCTCATAGTGAGTGAGAGCCACAAGCCAAACTCGTGTGGAAAAACTAAGAGTGTTCTCCTTACCACCAAAAGTGAGATGAAAGATGTTCGGAACAACCCATCCATCTTGCACTATCTCCTCCTTTGCAAAGGAATAGCGCAAGGAACTATTGAATTAACCAATGTTCCCCCATCTTTGATGAGTGTTTTGCAGGAATTCAAGGATGTGTTCCCCGAAGAACTTCCACATGGACTACCTCCTCTTCGCGGCATCGAACATCGCATTAACCTCATCCCCGGCGCACCACTTCCCAACCGCGCCACTTATCGCACGAACCCGGAGGAGACGAAGGAGATCGAACGTCAAATCAACCAACTTGTCTCCAAAGGTTTGATCCAAGTTAGCACTAGTCCAAGTGCCGTACCCGTGATTCTTGTTCCAAAGACGGATGATACGTTACGGTTATGCATGGACTGCCGTCCAATCAATGCTATCACCGTGCGTTATCGACATCCCATACCACGTCTAGATGACATGCTTGATGAGTTGTGTGGAGTCACTATTTTTTCGAAAATTGATCTTCGTAGTGGTTACCATCAAATACGCATGGCTGAAGGTGATGAGTGGAAAACTGCCTTCAAGACCAAACTTGGTCTCTATGAATGGTTGGTTATGCCCTTTGGTTTCTCTAATTCCCCATCCACCTTCATGCGCCTAATGAATCATATCTTGCGTTCTCTCATTGGAAAAAGTGTTGTTGTCTATTTCGATGATATTCTTGTTTATAGCAAATCACTTGAGGACCATATAACACATGTCAAGGAAGTTTTGCAAATCCTTCGACATGAAAAGCTTTATGCTAATCTTCATGACATGGGTATATCCTACAGGTACTCGAGCTTGGTATATACGGTCCAAATACGTATAGGCCTACGGTGTCGCCAAGGCCCAGATGAAAGGACTCGAGTAACCTGCGGACTCTCGATTGCTTGAAGGACAAGAAGAAGCTAAAGATAGAAAGTTTGAAGGGGAAAAACCCTAACTTGTAACCGACTCAACCTGCTACCCGAGACCTAGCCTATCTATATAAGGGCTAGGAGGGGGCGGCAAGGAGCACACACGCAACCCTAGTTTCCACAACCCTTGCCAGATTGCATATGCGCACCATTGTAACTTTCGACTCCTTCGATAATTCCAGGAGCAGACAAGCAGGAGTAAGGACCTCTACGAGGCCTGAACCTGGGTAAATCCTTTGTCCCCTGTGTGCTTGTTTGCTAGCCGATAGATGTCTCTAGCGCTCCCTCCTTCTCCAAAACCCAAGTCCATAACAATGGGCATTGACGAGTTAAACCCTCGTCAATTGGAGCCGTCTGTGGGAATTGGGAGTGCTGATGTTACGGCTTCTTCGGCCCCATCAAACGCGATCTACAACTCTGCAACAGCAGAAATTCGCCTGGTTTTCGGCGCCTTCGACTTCACCGTCCACATGCCGGCTACTCGCCCGGCCTTCGAGTCCGTGGGCGACGGAATCAGCATGGCGATTGGGAGCTTCCGCTTCCAAGTTGGTCAGATAGGCACGCTTTGCATGCCCGATCAGCCAACAGCACCGGCGATTGCCCCAGCATCATGGTTCCCTCCATCGATCGGCACCCTCAGTGAGCTCAATGCTCCGGCGGTAGTTGGGAACATGGTCAGCGACAGCAGTCGCGACTTCGATCTAAGTGATCTGGCCACTGAAGATGGAACCTACGGTTCCGGATCTGAAAGTTGTGGAAGCAACAGCTTCCCAAATCACTTCATGTGCGCCGTCATCAACGCGGGCGACAACTCCGCCAACCGCGGTAACGGTGGCAACACCGGCAACGGCACCGATCCACCCAATCGCGGCAACAGTGGCAACACCGGCAACGGCACCGACCCGCCCAACACCGGCAACGGCGGTAACGGTGGCAGCGGAGGAGCAGTCGACCCTCCTAGCATAATCAACGAGCAAACCGGTGAACGCGTCGTGATCAGGCTCAACGAGCAAGAGTGGGAACGCTGCCGCGAAGCCCTACGAGGTGCACCTCTACCCTTCGGGTCCCTGCAGGAGCTACTGATGGGCTACCACTGGCTCCTAAAAGAGGAATTCAAGCACCAAAAACAAGCAATTGCGCAACTTGAGGCGCGTAAAAAAGTGGCGGACGACTCAAGTCTTCGTCGCGCTGGGCTCTCCTCCTACGGAGGATCCTCCTCAAGAGGCAACGAGCACCTCGCCAGGAAAAGGCAATCGCAGATGGCTAACCTCACTGAACAAGAACGCATAGACGCCGCGAAAGTCCTCGACTTCGGCTCTATGATAGTCGACACAACAGGCAACGTGGTTCCCAGGACACCACATGCCGCGGTGACAGTGGCCACCATGTACCTTCTCAATAACCAGCCACCAGCTGGAGATCCTCGAACGGCCATGCACCGATCTACGATCGCGGGCCTAGGGCTAATCGAGGCCGCCCTCGACAAGGAACCGGTACCAGACTCAAAAAAGGGAAAAGCATTAGCAAAGCGCTACTCCTCACCCTCGTCCAGCGATGACAGTCACGACCTGTCTCGGTGCCGCCGCTCACGGCGATACGATCGCGACTACGATGCACGCGATGAACTCATGCAGCGCAAGATCGACAAGTCAAGGGCACGACGTGCTCGGTCGACTGACTCGGAAGAAGAAGATGGGGAGCTCTGCGGTGCCAGATGCTTCAGCAGATCCATCAGGCAAAAGCGAATGCCTAAAGGGTTCAAACTCCCATCGGAGAACCCGAAATTTGACGGTCTACAGGTGACATGGGTATGCCCAATAGGCACTCAACTACAATGTACCTGGTGCAGCTCGACGGAAGGCCCACTCGACGAATCGCCAAGGTCCATGACGCCTATGACAGTTCGACTGGTACGAAGCCCATATGGATACGGACTCCCTAACGCACAAGACAAGGAAAGCTCAAGACTAGAGTTCTAATCCAACTTGTAACCAACTCGTATTGATACCTGAGACCTAGCCTCCCCATATATAAAGGCTAGGAGGGTCCAACGAGAAGGCATCCTCTCCCCCAATAGATAGATCTACGATCTCCCACGCTACGACACAATAGATCTAGACATCGTGACTCCCACAACAGATCGCGACTCCCACAATAGACAATAGATCTAGACACTGCAATAGACAATAGATAGATCTACGATCTCCCATATGCCAGATCCAACCTGCGCGACACCGCCATCGGCGACATTGTAATCCTTCGGATCCTTCATCAATCAAGAGCAGACAAGCAGGAGTAGGGTCCTCTATGAGTCCTGAACCTGGGTAAACCTTGCATCCCTGTGTGCTTGTTTGCTAGCCGTACCGAGATTTCCAGCGCTCCTCAATTCCTCGAACCTAAGTCCATAACAATGGGCATTGATGAGTTAAACCCTCGTCAATTGGCGCCGTTTGTGGGAACTGGGAACGTTGATGTTGCGATCTTGATGGCGCCATCACCGGCAATCTACAATTTGTCGACTTCCGGTAAGAAGATCTACTTCGGATCCCACATCGTCAACGGTGGTCGGATCACATCCGATCGATTCGTCAGCATCGGCTCAGCTTCTTCATAAAAAAAACCAGCCAGAGTACGTCAAAAAGATCAAGCGGCAAGGAGACACGATCATCCATCAAATTGGAACTAGCACGTACAAGCAATGGAGCTGTCCACATCCATTACTACATGGGATCAATCAGCTACAGGCGGCGGACAAACCTGATGGCTTACGGCACCTGAAGCAAAGGAAGTTTTAGACCCGAATACAAATTCGACGGAAGTTCATGTGAAGTAGGAATCGAAAAAAAAGAGATTCGGATCCGATTCTGTAGACGCTAAAAATAAAAAGGAGTCAGGAAACAGAAGCCACCGTCAGGTTCACGTAAAGAAGCAGGCGAGGCTCGCATGGTTTTGCTCACATGCATGGCCACGTGAAGGAGCATGTCTATGCATGGATTTTCCGGCCTCGCATGGAACTCACGCACCGGTGATCCCACTGAGACAATCGCAGAAAATCAAAGATACTACAGACATGGATAGATAGTACCAGTTAGATAACATACCGACCAGTTCAAAAGAAAAGGCGATTAATTCTTGCTCGTGCACCAGAAGCTACTAACTAGCGACTCAAGGAAGATCAAGTTACGGTTCCGGCCACATCAATTACAAGTTGACTTAATGTACGCAGGTGCTAGCAAGGCTATAGAAAAAAGTGAGATCAAGATTTCTTGACGGTTCCGGCAAGCTACCATGTCAACTTCGGATGGCTAAAATCAGACAACTCCACCGCGTCGACTTCGTCCGCCGCGTCGAGTCTGTCTGACCAAAAAATCCGACGACTTTGTTGCATCAACTTCGTCTTCCATGACAGTCCCGACGACCCGTCTACCACGCCACTCGCCACCACGTCAACTCGCCATCGTGCGACCCCATCCATTGTGCGACTCCTTCGACCTCGACTACACCGACAACATCGAATCTACACTCGGGGGCTCCGTTGACTCCGCCGCGAGGCCCGTTACCGCCTTCGGCTACGATGACTCACTACGGTCTCCGACTCCGCCCATCTACTGAGTCTTCGACTCCATCACGCGACTCACTGCGGTCTTCAGCTGCGGTCTTCGGGTGAGGTGACCCGATACGGTCTTCGACTGCTATGGCCCGTTACAGTCTTCATATACGACAATTTGTCATCACCACGCGACTCCGATCCGCCGCGTCGACTACGTCCGCCGCGTGACTCGCTGCCACATCAACTCTAGTCTTCGACTCTAGTGATTTGCTACGATATTCGACTCAGGGGCTCCCTCCTCTACGGCGACCCGTCACGTACTTCGACACCGCTGACCTATTGAGTCTTCGACTCCATCATGCGACCTGTTACGGTCTTCGGCTGCGGCGACGCGCTGCGGTCTTCCACTTCGCCACGAGGCCCATTACCGCCTTCGGAATCGGTGACCCGGTGTGGTCTTCGACTCTGGAGACCCGCTGCGATCTTCAGCTCCAGTGACTCGAGGGTTCCCTTGACTCCCACGACTGGGAGCCGCTACAATCTTCGACTCTTCCATGCGACCCACTGTCCCGTCAATTACGTCTATGACCACATCAATTTCGTCCACGACAACTACGAATCAAGCTAAGTTTCCCTTTACTTAGAGCTGATTTTTGTAACTCGCACTCGAAACACTCGGGGGATGCGCCCTCTTCGAGTAACTTAACGTGCCATCGATTACACGCGCTCGAGCACCTCATACGCGACAGCCCGAGTAGCTGATTCTGCCTGATCGTCGAATCCTTGAACTCCGAGTACCTCGGCAAGGTACTGAGACTAAGGGTAATTAGGCTAACGAAAAGGCCTAGCATATCGTGCAAAAGTATCGACTCGATTGGCACCATAATTTTAGTTTACAAGCCAACAGGAAAATATTCTCTACAAGATACAAGTACTTTACAATTCTTCATGTTTTATGCAGCTTACAAGGATGTCGACTGCGTCGAGATATTCTATCGGGTCCTCCAACAGGAGTCAAAAAATCAACTGGCTACGCCATAAACTCAAGACCCGAGTCGAGTCCACCAGACACTCGGGGGCTACTCCAAACTGGAGCGCTGGTCACGCATATACAAGATCCTCGAGTGACACGCTCTGAATCCTCACTCGAATCCATGATTTGACTAAGGACTCGAGGGCTACTCCCATAGGGAGCGCTGTCCGCGCACCTGAAGAAATTTGTGAAGATATCCAAGCATCATGAAAACCCTTCACTCGAATCAGCGATTCAATTGTAGACTTCAGGTTACTCCCATAGGGAGTGCTGAAAGCATATTCGACTGAAACAAGCAACAAAAGACGACAACAGTCGCAAAAGTTATTTAGTCCCTGCCTGAGTCTTCGACTCAACCAGGCACTCGGGGGCAACTCCCATAGGGAGCGCTGGTTGCGCACCCTATGGATATTTTTCCTTGTACATCGTACTGTGTGTTGATAACATCCACACTCGAATGCTATGGCGACTCCGCCACGTATTTCCCCTACAAAGAGATTACGTCTCCTGGGCCACCCGAATCATCTCCACGATGACAAAAAATTCGGATGCCGCGCTTACAGCGTGAAGATAAGACCTGAATAAGGCCTGGCAACGCATCTGCTGCGCACTACCAGAGATATATCCGTGCCTACAGGTACGATGAACATGCCTTGGCGGACGCGTCGAGTGCTCACACCCATACACTGGAATTCGACTCCTATAAGACCTCCACGACATGAGTCGAATTACGCCAGCAATTTCCGAATTCGAGTCTGGGGACTCGAGTTTGAGTAGGGGACGTTGTTTTTACCCTAGAGCAATTAACTGGTCTCGATCCATCGAGCGCACCAGGCACGTTTACCATCATCCCTATGAACTACTACAAATTCGACTGACTCGATGCACTTCCGGGCAAGTGCTTCGCACTCGACACAATTGTCGACTCCAACATCCTAATGCAAGATCAAAACTTCTGAGACTCCATCCGAATCTACGATTCACATGGACACTCGGGGCCTACTGACATGGGTATGCCCAATAGGCACTCAACTACAGTGTACCTGGTGCATCTCGACGGAAGGCCCACTCGACGAATCGCCAAGGTCCATGACGCCTATGACAGTTCGACTGGTACGAAGCCCATATGGATACGGACTCCCAAACGCACAAGACAAGGAAAGCTCAAGACTAGAGTTCTAATCCAACTTGTAACCAACTCGTATTGGTACCTGAGACCTAGCCTCTCCATATATAAAGGCTAGGAGGGTCCAACGAGAAGGCATCCTCTCCCCCAATAGATAGATCTACGATCTCCCACGCTACGACACAATAGATCTAGACATCGCGACTCCCACAACAGATCGCGACTCCCACAATAGACAATAGATCTAGAACTACAATAGAGAATAGATAGATCTATGATCTCCCATATGCCAGATCCAATCCGCGCGACACCGCCATCGGTGACATTGTAATCCTTCGGATCCTTCATCAATCAAGAGCAGACAAGCAGGAGTAGGGTCCTCTACGAGGCCTGAACCTGGGTAAACCTTGCGTCCCTGTGTGCTTGTTTGCTAGCCGTACCGAGATTTCCAGTGCTCCTCAATTCCTCGAACCTAAGTCCATAACAATGGGCATTGATGAGTTAAACCCTCGTCAGCAGGACCCCAAGATCTGGCTGGAGGATCACATCTCCTCCGTCAGGCTACATGGAGGCAGTCAAAGCACTGCCATGCAATGCTTGCAACTACAGCTGCAGAGCGCCGCCCGGGCATGGCTGAATAACCTCCCACGCGGATCCATTCGTAGCTGGGATGAGCTGGTCTACAGCTTCGTGCGCAACTTTAACGGCACGTACAAACACCCCGCCTCAATCGAAGAACTGAGATGCTGCCAACAAATATCTGGCGAATCGCTGTGCTCTTACATCCAAAGGTGGTCCATCATCAAGAACTCCGCGGAGAACATCTCGGAAGACCGCGCGATTGATGCATTCAACGGTGGTGTCCGCCGCATGGAACTCAGGGAGGAGCTAGGCCGCTCAAAGCCCCAGACCATCAACCACCTGTTGGAGATCGCAAATCGGTGGGCTGATGGAGAAGATTCGGTGAAGAATCGCGTTCACTCTGACGAGGAGGCAGAACTCGAACGAAGACGCGACCGTCGGAGTAAGCATCGCATGCGCGTCTACGACGATCGCGATGACATCAACATGGTCGCAGCCGGCTACGCCGATAGACGCGACAATAACCACAACAGCGGATACCACAGCGGCCGATAGACGCCACCATCCACCACTGAGTACCTAAGTGGTAGTGAGTCATGCATTACTTTCGACAAACGCGACCACCCGCCTCAAGTACCTCGCCCAGGTCATTGCCCCCTCGTACTCGAGGCGCAAATTGGAGGCTTTGACATGAGTCGCGTCTTCATGGATGGCCGAAGTGGTATCAACCTCATATTCGCGAGTACCTTGCGAGCAATGAGGATCCCTCTAACCTGTTTGGAGGCATCGGACACAACGTTCCACGGCATCGTCCCAGGGAAAGGTGTATACCCCCTGGGCAAAATCAACCTTGACGTCATATTCGGCACGCCGAAGAACTTCCGGCGCGAGCGCATCGACTTTGAAGTTGTCGACTGGCCCTCACAATACCACTGCATCCTCGGACGTGTTGCGTTCGCTAGGTTCATGGTGGTACCCCACTATGCCTACCTGCAGATGAAGATGCCAGGTCCCAACGGCGTCATCATGATCAACGGGAGCTTTGAGCAATCTGACAGTTGCGACAGGGAATTCAACAGAATCTCCCAGTCCTTCGGCATGCAGGAGGAGCTCACGCGATTGAAGGAAACGACAGACAACAGTCTGCCGCCCCTGAGTAGGCAGAGCTCACCTGACCTCTCCTTCCACTCATCTGTGCACACAAAGAAGGTGCAGGTCCATCCATCAGATCCCGCCAAAACGGCCCTCATCGCCAACAACTTGAGTCCCGCATAGGAACTCGCGCTCGTCGAATTCCTCCGTGAGCACTGGAAAATTTTTGCCTGGTGTCCTGCGGACATGCCAGGAGTTCCCAGGGAATTCGCTGAGCACACACTCAACGTCAACCCCGACGCAAGGCCAGTCAAGCAAACAATAAGGCGACTGTCTGAGCCACGAGCGCAGGCAGTCGGAATGGAGATCAGTAGACTCCTCGAGGCCAAATTCGTACGCGAGATCAAGGAAAGCACTTGGCTCGCCAATACGGTGCTGGTGCCAAAAAAGGACACGGATATCCTACGGATGTGCGTGGACTTCACTTCTTTAAACAAGCACTGCCCAAAATATCACTTCCCGCTACCACGGATCGACCAAATCATCGACTCCACCGCTGGATGCGAGCGCCTCTGCTTCCTCGATGCCTACTCAGGCTACAACCAAATTCGAATGAAGGAGGAAGACTAGGAGAAGACCGCGTTTACAACGCCCTTCGGTGTGTTCTGCTACAACACAATGCCCTTTGGGCTAAAAAACGCGGGAGCTACCTACCAACGGTGCTTGCAGGCTTGCCTCAAGGAGCAGCTGGGTCACAACATCCAAGTCTATGTCGACGACATAGTCATCAAAACCAAAAAGGAAGCCTCTCTAATAGATGACTTGCGCGAAACATTCGCCAATCTCGACCGTTACCGGATCAAGCTCAATCTGGACAAATGCGCCTTAGGCGTACCATCTGGGCAGCTGCTCGGATATCTCATCTCCGCGAGAGGGATTGAGGCAAACCCGAAAAAGATAAAGGCCATACTGGCCATGGAGAAGCTTAAGAACATAAGAGGTGTCCAACAACTAGCCGGACGAATCGCGGCCCTCAGTCGATTTATCAGTCGAATGGGAGAAAAGGCACTGCCCTTCTATCAACTCCTCCACAAAGCTGATAAATTCAAGTGGACCAATGAAGCACAAGAAGCATTCGAAGATCTCAAGCGCTTGTTATCCACATCGCCAGTACTGGTGACTCCACGGGAAAGGGAACCACTACTGCTGTACATCTCCGCTACCAACCAAGTGGTTAGTATAGTGCTCGTCGTCGAACGGGCAGAGGAAAACAAGGTCCATGGCGTACAACGCCCGGTATACTACCTCAGCGAGGTCCTCACGCCAACAAAACAGCGGTACCCGCACTACCAGAAGCTGGCATACGGCGTCTTCATGACCGCCCGACGACTGCGCCATTACTTCCAGGAACACCCAATCATGGTAGTCAACGACGCCCCATTGGGACATATCCTCAATAACCCCGACGCCACGGGACAAGTCGCGCTTTGGGGAATCGAACTGTCTCCACGAGACATCACATACGAAAAGTGCGATGCAATCAAGTCACAAGTTGTCCCTGACTTCCTCGTGCATTGGATGGAAAACCAACTCCCGGACAAGCCATATATGTCCTACCTCTAGACAATGCACTTCGACGGGTCCAAGAGGAAAGATGGAGCAGGAGCAGGTGTCATACTGATATCACCCCAAGGGGACAAGCTGAAATACATACTACGAATGGAAGAGCGACGCTCCAAGGCATTCGCCGTTATCAACGGCGAACTATATAAACGCAGCATCACAGGCATATTACAACGATGCATCTCCCTAGCCGATGGAAGAGCAGTCCTCCTCGACATCCATGAAGGGACCTGCGGGCACCACGCCGGCAGTCGCGCCCTCATTGCCAAAGCTCTACGAGCTGGATTTTACTGGCTGTAGCATCCCAATTGTATAACAATTGCAATGCTACTAGCCTAGTCTATATATATGCTACTTCCTACATATAATTGTTGCATCATCATTATATCATGCTCATGTCATCATGCCACCTTGCATTTGAGCATCATATAAAACCCTTTTTGTTTTGGTTCTTATCTCATATGCATTATTAATTGTATTTGCCTCTTGATATTGTATTTGGTTATTGATATATCGTTTAAATGCCCAAGTTGAGTTGGGGGCATATCTTTTATTAACTCCACCACCTTTCTTGTCCTCACCCCATCATTCCACCACCCTAGTCATATATGAGCCATTGCTTTTCTTTGTTTTTAAATCTAGCTCATATGTGTTGGTGTGGATCCAATTCTATCTCCACATGCTCCCATATATGCACCATATTGTTTCCACATTATTGGTTTATGAGAGCCACATGGCCACCTTTGCATGCCTTGTGAGTGGAACCTTTCCCTAGCTTCCATATGGGTTGTTTTGGGGTTATTATCATGTTGGGGTATTTTTGGGGCTTACTAAATATCTAGTGGAATATACACACTAGCAAGTCCCAATTATAATCAAATGTGATCATCTCCATCTACTCCATCTGGAATTTTCCTTTAAATTCTTTTGCTTGGCTTAATTGCACTTTTGGGAATGCATAGGAATAATGCCATGTAAATATTATTGTTTTCACAAGAATAAGCATGGCATTAATTGTTTTGCATGGGCCATGCAAGAACCTACACATTCTAGTCTTTTGGGTTTTTATTTGACTCTTGAGTGGATCATCTCTCATCTCTCTCTTCCTCCTTTTGGCTTGGTCTTAGTTGATCTTGCTTAAACCCCATCACCACCTTTTATCTCTTCCTCTTTTTGGTCTAGCTCTTGTTTGATCTTTTTGTTCTTGCTTGAGCTTGCCAAAAAGAAAACACATCACCCAATCCTCTATCACCACCCTACCTCCTCTCTCTCTCATCTCACCCTCTCTCTTCATCCTCTCACCTAAACCCTAGTTCCTCTCTAACCTAACCCGAGCTTCCTCCCTAGCTAACCACATGCCCTCTCTCTCGGCCTCTCTCCTCTCTCTGCCTTGCAGGCCCCACCTGACCACCCTGGACCCACCTAGCTACCACCACCCCAAGCCTAATCCGAACCATCTACCCTCCTTCTAGCCAAACCCTAACCCGAGCCTAGCTCACCCGAGCCTACCTCCCCTCTCCCTCTCTCTCCCTGCCGTGCCACCCCACCGACCCGAGCCTGCCTGCCTGGCCTCGCCCTGACCCCACCTGCAGCCCCATGCGCCTGCCCTGGCCGCCCAGCTCGAGCACGTGAAGGGAGGAGGGAAAAGGTGGCCGAAGCCACCTCTATCCCTAACCACTCCCCCATGGCACCTCCCTCTCCCTCTCTGCTTTATTTCCTACCACACGCCTCCTCTGGCCTCTCCCAGATCTTCCCAGACCACCCCTTCCTCTCCGTCTACCCCTACCACCGGCTACACCATCGCCGGCCACCGTCGGCCTCCACCGCATCCCGTCAAACCAGCCGTGCAGCGCGTCCGTGGAGCGGCCAGGGAGTTCGAGGACGCTCCTCTGCTTCACCCTGTACCCGCCGTCGAGGAGGAGAAGGGCTGGAGCCGAAGAACATCGCCGCCACCGACGCCAAACCCTAGCTCCGCCGGCCTCTGCGTCATCGTCGATCCGCTGCTCCCCGAGTCGATCCAAACTCTCCATTGAACTCACGGTGAGCTAACCCACCTCCTAGACAACCCCCTCTGGCCGATCCCGCCCTAGCGCAGCCGATCCTTTCGTCGAACACCGTCGGAGCGTCGGGTTCGCTATTGTCTGCAGCCTCCCCGCGCCGCGCCAGCCTCTTCTAGCCTGCGTTCCACCTCCTAACACCAAACCCAGGCCACCGAAGTGGCTCCGCCCTCTGCGCGCGCGCCCCAGGTCACGTGTTCGAGCCCCGCCGCGGCGCTCTGTCCTTTGTCACGCACCGATCGGTCCTCTGCACGCGGAGAAGATCCACAGTATGGGCGCTTGTTTTGCAGATAGCCCCCTGCAACTTTTTCTGCTTAACCCGCGGACCAGCCTGCCCCACCGTCAGCCTCAGCGGCTGTTTTGCAGATAGACCCCTGGTTCTTCCAGCCTCAACCCGCAGTACCCCGGGATCTCCCACGTGTCGCGTCCCCGCTGGCGCGCCCGCGTGTGGCCCTGAGGCTGCCGTGGCCCCACCTGTCATTCGCAGAGGCTAGGTAAAGTCGCGGTGACAGACGGTTTTCTGCGCGCTGCGTCGTCCAGTCAGCAGATGGCCCACCTGTCATTGTCTATGTCTAGGTTTGTCTGTGTGAGAAAAGTATTTCTGTCTGTCTGTTTAAATTTAAACCTTTTTCAAATTAATTTAAATTCAAATTTAATTCTGTTTTAAATAACTTTTAAAATACAAATCCAAATAATACAAATAATATATATTTTGGGATCAGAAAAATGTGAGGAATTCAAATATTCCCTCTAAAATATACTTTGAACACTTTAATTTTCAAGTTGATTAAAATTACAATAAAATGCCCTTTTTCCTTAATTAATTAATAACTTTTGTTTTATAACTCCAAACTTAACAAATAATATGTCTAAAATGATTAGCTCGACGAGACCTTTCTGTTTATGCATTCCATGTTCTGAATTGCAGCATGCATCATATAAATATAAAGTGTACAGCAACTTAATTGAGTATAAAATATGATTAAAACCCTATAAAATGCTTACTTCTTGTATTCCACACCTCACCCATGCCATGCTACATTATTTCCGTGCAAATTGTGCATCATTCATCATGGCATGATTGTTTGCTTGTCGCATTTTATTCATATGCTTGTGCACTTTATTTATGTTGGCCCTTGTTTGTTTGGTTCTTCTTCGAATAGACGCTGAGCAGGGGATATATCAAGAGAATCAGGAGCACTACCTAGATCCTTCTCTCGCTTCAACTGAGCTGCCAGGCAAGCACTACCACATGCTTGCATACATATAGTACCTATTGCCTCTATCTTATTCTTGCATCATTGAGTCGCGATTGCATTAATCTTAATCCCAAGTATTGCATAGCCTTACTTTTAAACCCCACCGAAGCTTGTTCCTCCATCCCATGAGCCATTACTACAGGAGTTGTTTGAGCCATGCGAGTCGTAGAACAGCATGTGTAGGGTATGTGAGAGCCTGATGGATAACGAGGTTCCTAAACAACTTAACCTGAGTAGTAATGGGATAACTAATGAAAGTGGCACCGGTGAGCCATATTTGCTATTTGGTTTTTCAGGCTCACTTGTGTCCCGTAGGACCCCGAGTACTTGATTCCTGATCCTTGAATATTCGCGCTATCCACATCCGGGAGGCTTATGAACCCTCCTGAGCCAGAGCTTGATTCATTCTTATTTCTTGGGGCCACAATTAGTTTGGGGCTTTATTACTATCCTGTACTTATGCCATGCTTTACTGCTTAATTTAAGATTGTGCGAGGATGCACCTGTACTGTTTAGGTCCGTGACACGTTTTCGCTGTATCGCCAAGCCCAGTCACATTTTCGGGTTCCCAGTCGTTTACAGCCGTCCACACAAACCTTGAGTCCGTCTCGGAGTCGGCCAACTTCGTCGCGGGTAGCTTAATGGGGTGCACCCCTGAAATATTTCTGAATCCTGTGATCGCTTTGTCGTGAATGCCTCGTTGGGTTTTGTTTTGGTTTTTCCGAGGTTGATCGAGTGTGTGTTGCTATTTGTGCACCCCTGCAGGGTAAAACTTTCTGAAAGCCGTGTCCGCGGTTATGGACGACTTGGAGCATAGTTTCTCGATCATAGACAAGTATAACTAAAGTACCGCTTTCAATTTGACTAAGTACCTGACTAGTAAATAGAGCAACACCCATGGAATGGATAATAAAACTGCCAACGGATTGGGGGGTTGTTCGTCTGCTTCCTCGTCGGTAAGCGAGGAGGAGGATGGATCTGTTAATAATACCGTTATAACTGTTGTTATTAATTCACGGACATCTGTCTATCTCTGGTTAGGCGGATGGTTAGCGAGTATCTATAGAATTGTTAGGGTTTATCTTTTGCTGCAATTGCGTCACCCCAGGTTGTGTCCCCTTTAGAGGCATAAAGACTTGCTGAGTACCCCTAGGGTCTCACACGATAAATTGTTTGATTCAGATGAACAGGTAAACTCGCAAGAAGGATACTGGGTGGAGGAGACGGACGATGTGGGCAACGATCATTCGGTGTAGAGATTCCGGGAACGGGGATCCGTGAGATCTATGGGCGGGATGTGTTTATTTATGGGGCATCTTATGCCGATTTGCTTCTTATCCGTACTCGGATCTTGTTTTCCGCTTCCGCCTGATACTCTGATGTTTGATGTATGAGGAGATATCCTAAACTATTATATCTATCTAGGATATTTGGATCTTGCCGTATGGCGTTGCAATATTTCTATTTCTTTTAGATGGAATGGCTCTGAGAACTATTGTATGGTGGCTTGCATACATACTCATTTGTGTATGTAGTTGATCCCTTCGCCTGCCGATTACGCCGCCCGTTCTTGTCCCGATGTTTGGAAATGGTTAGGACGGCCGAAAGGTCTACCTGTGAGTGGCATTTGGGCCCCACCGTACTATTTTAACCATTTCCGCTCATCCAGGCTTGTAACTAGGAGCGTAATTCACCGAGGTAGTTACACTGGCCCACGGCCATGATCGACGCCAAGGATATAGTCCAAAAGTGCAATGCTTGTCAGCGATTCGCGGACAAGCCACACGCACCAGGCGCAGAACTACGGCCCATTCCATTGGCCTGGCCCTTCGCACAATGGGGGCTTGACATGGTGGGCAAGCTCCCAAGGTCCTCGCAAGGAGGCTACGTCTACCTCTTGGTCGCAGTCGACAAGTTCACCAAATGGATCGAGGCCATGCCAGTGACCAAGCAATCAGGGCACAGCGCGGTCAAGTTCTTCGAATCCATTGTCTACCGCTTTGGCGTACCGCATAGCATCATCACTGACAACGGGACGAACTTCACATCCAAGGAGTTCCAAGAATTCTGCGGAAACCTCGGGATCAACATCAGTTACGCCTCAGTCGCGTATCCACAGACCAACGGTCAGGTGGAAAAAGCAAACGGGCTCGTCTGCAGCGGCATCAAGAAGCGACTCCTTCGACCACTCGAGCAAGCCGCGGGTTGCTGGCCAGATGAGCTCCAATCCGTACTCTGGAGTCTACGAACAACTCCAAACAGCGCCACGGGCTACACACTATTCTTTATGGTGCACGGAGCAGAAGCAGTACTACCCGCCGAAGTGGGATACAAGGCGCCGCATGTAGTCGCTTACAGCGAACAAGAGTCATCTCTTGCACTCGAAGACTCCGTCGATCTCCTCGACGAGGCAAGAGAAATCGCCACAACAAGATCCACGATCTACTAGCAGAACCTGCGCAACTACCACAGTAGAAGGCTTCACCCCAGATCCTTTGTCGAAGGTGACCTGGTCCTGCGACTGAAGCAGCAGGGGCATCTCAAGCTCGAATCCCCCTGGGAAGGACCGTACGTGATTACAGAAGTAATCCCAGGTGGCGCCTATCGCCTTCAAGATTTAGAGACAGGAGTCGAACACTCCAACCCTTGGAACGTCGCACAACTGCGACGCTTCTACCCTTAGTCATTTTTTCCTTACTTTTGCATCGCAAATAAGGCTATTCAGCCAAGGCTACTTAGCCGCGCATTGTACTTCGTACTATTCTTCGAATAAATAAAAGCTAAGTGCCCCGAAACTCTGTGCCCTCCTTTACTTTGTCAATTTTCATACTCGGGGGCTACGCCACCCTATACACATATGTTCTTCGAATAAAAACGCGACATCCTGAGTAGCTGGCACATCAATCGAACCCCTTAACACAAACTCAACCCAGCTGCAACGCACCTGGCAGGTTGACAAGGGAACGAGATACAAAGATGGCCAGGCTAACGAAAAGGACTCGCATAAGTGCAACGCACCCCACGCTTATAAATCCATTTGTACACATTCAACAGTAAATTATCTACAAATATATATGAGCTTTACAACACTAGTACACTTATGTGCAGGATACATATTTGGCTGCCCTTGCAACAGAAGAACATTAGTCTGTTCCTCGAAGAAGTCGACGACCTCCTTGGCTGGACGGTCCACCGCCTGATAGTGCGGCACCATGTTCCAGGAAGATCCTGCTGGTGGCACCGGTGGCCTAGAGGCAATGGCGGCGACATCTACGCCAGGCCTGTGCAGACGCACCATGGAGAGGGAAGCCTTGGCACCAGCCACCAAATGCTGCCTCACGCACTCCCGAACCGCGAACATATCTTGAAATTTGGTCAGGAGAGCCAGCAGCCTTGATGGAGTATCATCCAGCAGGAACATCGCCCGATAGATGTTCTTCAAACACGACTGCGACTTCTTCAGAAAGAGCAGCACTCGCGAGGCGCGATCCTGCAGGGTCGCCAACGCAGTTGCACGATCATGATCTACCCAGAAGTACCCACTCTCCTGAAGTTGCTCCTGAGTGAGATCATGAAGGCGGATGGCAATCCTATCCCTCTCCTCCTGCGGATGGCGTGCGCTAACAACTACATGGAGCAGCATCAACAACATGAGTACAATGTACCATTGCGATTAATACAAAGGAAAAGACGACGATGAGCAAACTAACACTTAAACTGGCTCCCCAGCTGCGTCACCTTGCCAAGCAGATACTGCTCGCGGGCGGCGGCTTTTTCAGCTTTTGACTTCCACACGTCCACACTACCGCGGATCACGGGCAACTCACGCTCCAGTTTCTTAACGCGATCACGAAGTCGCGAAAGCAAGGACAACTCCTCTACCCTAGAGCGTGGTGGTGCCATTGTATCCTCAAGAGATGGCGAGTCCGGGGTTCCCCCCATAGGACCACTTGATGTACCCTACCAAAAATCAAGCCAGAGGCAAATAAGGCGACCAACTCAAAAGTCAAAAGTAACAGATGCATTTAGGATCAACATAAAGTATCTACAAACACACTCGCCAACAGGCATGTTCTTCAATCAAAAGGGCAAATTCATCAACTATTACAAGAAACTAACTACGAAGCAGCTGGCTTCTTCGACTTCGATGACCTCGGGGGCTTCATCAAGTCCGTGGCAGTATCAGATGCCACTGACTTTCCGCTGGCCCCTGAGGCCGAAGCTTTCGTCGCCTTCTTCACACGATTGAGCTCCTCCGAATACATGGCAACAGTATTTATCAAAGAATGGCCATATTTGGCACATGCAGTTGCAAAGGGAGCGAATACTACCTGCTGACCATCCGCGCCAACAGGCATCGTCTTCGACACCGCAGAAGGATCTACTTCGACTCCGTGGGCTTGCACCATGGCAAGTGACATGGTCGCGCCAGCTGCGCGGAGGGAGTTCTTGTACGTGGCAGGCACACCCCCAGCGAGCGACTCCACCAGCTCTTCCACATTGTCGATCAGCTCCGCCTTCGGCATCAACTCCTCCCGGAGGCGACTCAGGGTACCCTTGGCCTTGGACAACGTATTTTGGACAGCGGCGCTACGATCCTCGACCGCAGACACCGCGCCCGCCAGAGCATCATCGCGACAAAGGGCTTGCGGATCAAAAATCAAGTCGCCAGCATCTACACCAAAATACACACATGGATCAAACTTCTAGTGCCATCGGCACTCTAGATGCAGAGAAGAACATCAATAGAATATCTACCAGTAAAGGTACCTAAGAGGGCCTTGGCGACTGAGAACAGTTGCTCTTCGAACAACTTCTCCCTGGCCACAAAGGAGGCGCGCAGATCCTCTTCACGCTTCTGGGCATTATCACGAGCCGCGATTGCCTCGTCGCGTCCCTTCACAGCTGCGGCTAGTGTCTTCTCCAACGTGGCGACGTCGCACAGTAAAGCGTTATGCTCAGCTACATGGCAGTCAATAATTGCCTGTCAGTCGATTATACCAAAACAGAGAGAAGACGAAAAGAATAAGTATAGAACACTCACTCTCGACCACGCGGTGGCGCGTCTCCAGCATCGCATGCTGGCGACCCATCGCCATCACCTGCTCCGCCACCTGTGCGGCTTCCTTTACAAGGAGCTGTCGCACAAAACAAGGAGTCAGCAGAGGGCGGCAAAAGGCGTTGATTACCACATTAAAAAAGAAGGAAACTATACTTACATGGTCCTCCAGCGACTCCGAAGAAGTTTGCTGAACCGTCATCCGAGCAACTAGTCGATGCTCCCCTATGTGAGAAGAGCTCGAAGAATTGTGCCCGGAGTGGGCCGCCACCGGAGAAGGAGCGTGCTCGACCTCTACCTTGGCCCTTGAGGTCGTGACTCCTGATTCTTGCAAAAACTCGACGTCGCCGGAAGATGACAACGCCTCTTGACTGCAAGACAAAATCCGCACTCAGAAAGGGCAAACTCCAGGGCAAAGCCAACAAGAAGAAAACAGAGAAGAATGAATGCACTAGCAAACTTACCAATCAAATTTGTCAAGATCAAACATTGCCTCCGCCGACTCCGATGAAGACTCCTTGGGCAATCGCATCTTCTTGCGAGAAGACGGTGCCATAGCCCTCACAGGAACAGCTGGAATTGGCGACTCCGTGCCAACATCCGCGCCTCCTGGAGTTGAAGGAGTCGACGCGTCGGAATCCCTGCTACGCGAACGCTTGCGAGTATCCGGGCTCTCGGACTCGGGGGCTTCCTCTTCCACATCAGAAGGGACAGTCGACTCAGACTGGTCCTCTTCCAAAGCTTCACGAGGAATAATCCCCTCAGGGAGGGGAGGCATACAAGGCGACACCACCCACTCCTGCATACAAACAGTAAAGAACAGCAAACATAATAGGTAAGCAACAGAAAACGCAATCGAGAAAATAAGATACTACGTAGCACAACTGTACCTCGGGAGGAGTATTCGAAGCATCGAAGGGAGGAACGACTGACTCATTTGGAAGCACATCCTTGAAGGTGTACTTCGTGACCAGTCGCACCCTCTTATCTACCTCACTCGCGGACATGCCATCGGCAGACACGCGAGTGGCATCGTCAGCGCCACCCCATTGAAACATGGGATGGACTCTGGCCTGGAGAGGCTGGACGCGACGACGCAGCCAAGTCCTGACAAGGGCGCAGCCTCCCTCTTCCGCGCGTATGCGGCTGTCGAGGTCGCAGACGCGTTGATATAGCACGTCTGTCTCCGCGAGTTCGGAGGTCATGATCACGTTCTTCCAAGAACGCATCTTCTTGCAGGGAGTCGCGGGATCAAAAGGCGCGAGTCCAAAGTGCTCATCCTTGGCCTTCTGGTCGCGAACATAGAACCATTTGTCCCTCCATCCCTAGACGGACTTGGCGAGCTTGATGTTGAAGTAGGTGGCGGACGGGTCGACATGAATTCCACAACCACCTACGTCATAAACTAAAGAGCCAGATGCGGACTGACGCTTTAGCTTAAATAAGCGTTTGAAAAGACCAAAGTGCGGCTCGATTCCGAGCCAGCACTCGTAGAGAGTGATGAAACAAGTGATGTGGAGGAGCAAATTTGGGGACAGCTGATGGAGCTGGAGCCCATAGAAACAAAGAAGACCCCTAAGAAAGGGGTGAAGAGGCAAGGAAAGACCGCGAATGATGAATGCAAGAAACATCACTCGAAAACCAGCGGGAGGAGCAGGAATGGTCTCACCGCTGGGGACGCGCGCATCGACGACTGCCGCAGAGATAACTCCATCTTGGCGAAGAAGACAGAGATCCGACGCCTTGATGATAGAGGGGCGCCATGCGCCATTGGTCACGCGGGTGCCTGCGACCTTCTTCTTCCCGCCGGCCGTGGTGCTGGTGCCCGCAGCAGCGGAGCCACCTTTCTTCTTCGCCGTAGCGACGATGGCCGCGGAATCAGCGGCAGCGCCTCCCTTCTTCTTCCCCATTGCGTGGCGGCGGTGTGAGCGAAGGAAGTAGCTCGGGAACGAACGGAGCTGGTCCAGCGTCGTGGAGAAGATGGGCGCAGGGGAAAGCAGAAAAGCAGCAGCAATGGCGATGGCAACAAGGAAGAAAGAGCGTAGATGGGAAATTACCGCCGCAACACCGCTACTTAACCCCTGGGAGATGCCATCCAACGGCTGACAAAAACCCTATTGGACGTGTGGCACGCATCGCGTTGGACACGTGGAGAAGAGGAAGCACGAACCGTCCCCCCACTTATACCATTATGCGCGGAAATCGAGGAGGCACAGTTAAAAATAAGATTACGCACGCCCAGTCAAATCAAAGTCAGAAAGTAGGACCCACCGCTCGTCACGTCCCGTCAAACTCGCTCATATGGGCAACCAAGGTCATACAAGCGTCAACACTGACGTCACTAAGGCTACGCAGTGGAAAACTTCGACTATTTTTAGTCCTTGCTGGAGCCTTCGACTCCACCAAGCACTCGGGGGCTACTCCCATAGGGAGCTCTGGCCGCGCACCCTACGACTTTTCTTTTTCTTGTTGCAGGAACATGGACAATCACAAAAGCAAACCCAACCACTCGAAACACAGTTCAATTATGGACATGGGTTACTCCCATAGGGAGCGCTGGAAACAAATTCGACTGAAACAAGCAGGCAAAAGACGACAACAGTCGCAAAAGTGTTTTAGTACCTGCCTGAGTCATCGACTGAAACGAGCAGGCAAAAGACGACAGCAGTCGCAAAAGTGTTTTAGTACCTGCCTGAGTCATTGACTGAAACAAACAAGCAAAAGACGATAGCAGTCGCAAAAGTTCTTTAGTCCCTGCCTGAGTCTTCGACTGAACCAGGCACTCGGGGGCTACTCCCATAGGGAGCGCTGGTCATGCACCCTATGATTATTTGTACAAAAAACTATGTGTTGATAACATCCACACTCGAAACTCATGGCGACACCGCCTCATAATTTTCCCCCTACAAAGAGACTGCGTGTTTTGGGTCACCCGAATCGTCTCCGCGATGATAAAATTCGGATGCCGCGCCTACGGCGTGAAGGTAAGACCTGAATAAGGCCTGGCAACGCATTTAACTGCGCACTACCAGAAACATATCCGTGCCTACAGGCACGATGAACATGCCTTGATGGACGCGGCAAGTGCTCACACCCATATAACTGGAATTCGACTCCTGTAAGACCTCCGCGGCCTGAGTCGGATTACACCAGCACTTTTCCGGATTCGAGTCCAGGGACTCGAATTTGAGTAGATAGCATTGTTTCAACCTAAGGTGGTTAACTGATACCAAAACTGCGGTTATATCAGACACGTATATCAACAATCCCTATGACACGAATAAAAGCAATCAAAATGTACTCATTTTGGCATTCGAAGGCTTGAAAAGTCCCTAGTCGAATCTGCGATTCCACTGGACACTCGGGGGCTACTGACATGGGTATATCCTACAGGTACTCGATCTTGGTATATACGGTCCAAATATGTACAGGCCTACGGTGTCGCCAAGGCCTAGATGAAAGGACTCGAGTAACCTGCGGACTCTCGATTGCTTGAAGGACAAGAAGAAGCTAAAGATAGAAAGTTTGAAGGGGAAAACCCTAACTTGTAACCGACTCGACCTGCTACCCGAGACCTAGCCTATCTATATAAGGGCTAGGAGGGGGCAGCGAGGAGCACACACGCAACCCTAGTTTCCACAACCCTTGCCAGATTGCATATGCGCACCATTGTAACTTTCGACTCCTTCAATAATTCCACGAGCAGACAAGCAGGAGTAGGGACCTCTACGAGGCCTGAACCTGGGTAAATCCTTTGTCCCATGTGTGCTTGTTTGCTAGCCGATAGATGTCTCCAGCGCTCCCTCCTTCTCCAAAACCCAAGTCCATAACAATGGGCATTGACGAGTTAAACCCTTGTCACTTCCCAAGTGCACTTTTGCTAAAGACAAGTTGATTTTTCTTGGATTTGTCGTTTCTTTGAAGGGAATTGAAGTTGATGTTTCCAAGGTAAAGGACATACGAGATTGGCACATCCCAACAAATGTGAGTGAACTCCGAAGTTTTCATGGGTTGGCCGGTTTATATCGTCGCTTTGTGAAAGATTTTTCCACCATTGCTTGTCCCCTCAACGAGTTGACGAAAAAGAATGTCACCTTCGTGTGGGGCAAAGCACAACAAAAAGCTTTTGATGAACTCAAAAAGAGGCTCACCGAAGCACCTCTCCTTGCTTTACCGGATTTAACAAAAACTTTTGAGATAGAGTGCGATGCTAGTGGTATTGGCATTAGAGGAGTCCTTATGCAAAATGGATGTCCTATAGCCTACCATAGCGAGAAACTCGATGGTGCTCGCCTTAATTATCCAATCTATGACAAAGAGCTTTTTGCATTATCGTGTCCTTCAAGTTTGGTAACACTACTTATGGCCCAAGGAATTTATCATACATTCCGACCATGAGTCCTTGAAATATCTCAAAGGCCAAGCCAACTTGAGTAAGAGACACACTAAGTGGGTTGAATTTATGGAGTCTTTTCTGTACATTGTCAAGTATAAGAAGGGCAAAGATAATGTAGTTGCGGATGCTTTGTCTCACAAGCACACAAGCCTTCTTACGAGACTTGAAATCAACGTGTTGGGTCTTGAGGAAATAAAATCTTTGTATGCTTCCGACCCGTTCTTTGAACCAATTTTTGCAAAGTGCTCCAATGACAAAGGAGTTGATGATTTCTATTTGCATAAGGGCTTTCTTTTTAAACAAAACAAGCTATGCATTCCGAAGTCGTCGCTTCAACTTTTGCTTCTCCAAGAATCTCATGGTGGAGGCCTTATGGGTCACTTTGGCCGTGACAAGACATTGGACATGCTCTCTGATGTATACGCACTTCTATTCTTGTAAACAGTTGTTGGGACTCCAAGTGCAGAGGTTTGTAGAATAGCAGCAAGTTTTCCCTTAAGTGGATCACCCAAGGTTTATCGAACTCAGGGAGGAAATAGTCAAAGGTATCCCCTCCCAAGCAACCATGCAATCAAGATACAAGAAGTCTCTTGTGTCCCCAAACACCCAATACACTTGTCAGGTGTATAGGTGCACTAGTTCGGCGAAGAGATAGTGAAATACAAGTGGTATAGATAATTATAAGTGGTAACGGTGATAGAAGATAGGTAGATGGCGTGGAAAAGACTAAAGTAAAACTGAAATAAAGATAGAAGCAAGCAAACATGTAACAGATCTAACAGCAAACGGTGTTTCAGTACTTAGAAACAAGGCCTAGGGATCATACTTTCACTAGTGAACACTCTCATATAAATATATTCTCTTTATGATACTACTCTTAACTACTCTCCGGTTGAACACTCTAATCGATGGTAGGGCTATAACAACACACGTCAAAGTTTGCTTTCCACATCTAGATAACCCCACACTATCACCTTGAGCACTAGATGGTTCCAACAAACACCACAATTTCATAAAGACATCCAACTCCAAATATAACTCATAACAAGTATTTGTAATCTCTAGCCTAAGTGCCTCCATGGTGTGCATGCTGTCACTTTCACACACATGGGGAGAGCAGAGATATATTAAAGCACTTGAGTAGCAAGGTAGATCTACTTGATTAAAAACCTCATGATCACGATATGATCATGCATAGAGAGAGTTATGAACACATAGCTACCGGTAGAACCCTTAGCCTCGAGAGAGAACTACTCCCTCCTCATCATGGGAATCAACAATGGTGATGGAGATGGTGGTGGAGATCGATGGAGATGGCTCCGGGGGCACTTCCCCATCCCGGATGGGTGTCGGAACAGAGACTTTCTGTCCCTCAAATCTCCCCTTCGGTGGCAGCGGCGCTGCGAAACTTTTCGTGGATTTCTGATTGACGATCTAGGGTTTTTGCATCGGGAGGCAACTTATAGGCGAAGAGGCAAGGTCAGTGGGCGGCCAGGCGGCCCACACCACCTGGTAGCGTTTCCAGGGCTAGCCCGCGCCACCACATGGTGTGGCCGCCCTGTGGCCCCTCTCCGTCTCGTCTTCTGGCTTCGTGAGTCTTCCGGTAAAATATCGACTTTGGCTTTTGTCCCGTCCAATTCCGATAATATTGATTTTCTGACTTTCCTGGAACCAAAAACAGCAGAAAACAGGCAACTGGCACTGTGGCTCTTGTTAATAGGTTAGTCCAAGAAATCATATGAAAAGTACTCCAAAGTGTGGACAAAACACAAGAAAGTAGATAAAACCAAGCATGGAACATCAAAAATTATAGATACATTTGCAAACCAATGTGTGAAAGAGGGGGTCCAACCAATTTATTCAGCAAACTAAGCAAACCAAGCAAAAGAAAAACCAAAACAAAAACGAAAAAGAAGACGCTCCAAAAACAACACAATTGTGCATGAAACAATAAAAATGAAGCGTTTGGAAGAAAATTGGGATTTTTATTGATGAAGAAGGGGATGCCTTGGGCATCCCCAAGCTTTGACGTTTGTAATTCTTGGAGATTTCTTGGGTGACACGTGTGGCATCCCCAAGCTTGAGCTTTAGTCCATCCTTCATCTCATTACTCATTCCTTCCATACACCTGAAAATTTTCCTTCATACAAAACTTCACACAATCTTTATTAGCAACATTAGTGTACTCAAGATAAATAAGTCTTAAGGTTCAGTTCTAACACCAAATAAACTTCCATTAGAACACTAGCTACTGTAGCACTTCCCTCAAAAAGCTCAATTCCCCAAAAGAACTCAAAAAGGAACCAACAAGAAGCAAATGCAGAAAATGGCAGAAATCTATCAAAACAGACAAGCAGGTAAAGCCGAATTTTTTCGAAGATCTTCTGTTGCTAAAATCGAAATGTCTTGAAATAACGAAAGTTAGATAACAACCTGGGGCAGAAGCAAAAAATTCACGCCTCAAAAGGACGTACAGAGATTTTACACGAATTTTTACGGCGAAGCACAAAAATCTGTTTCGGGACAGCAACTTTCCCAATCATTACTTCTCTCTCATTAGCGGTTACTCTTGGCACAAAAAAAAGCAAATAAAGAGGATAAGGAGCGGTTATTACAGAGGTAATAACTTCTAAGACTCATCTAAAACTTTTGGGTTATCTCCCAATAAGTACTTTTCTTTAACGCCTTTAAATTAGGCATGATAGTTTGAGAAGATGCTCACATAAGAAATATGAATTTAAGTAGAAGAGAGCATCAAGAAGCAAATTCAAAGCACATTTAAGTCTAACCCACTTCCTATGCATATGAATCTTGTAAAGAAACAAGTCATGAAAGCACAAAGCAGCAAGCATAGTAAAGCAAAACAAGTGCAACTTCAAGACTTTCAACATAAAGAGGGGAAACTTAATATTATTAAGATGCATAAAACCATGTTTCCCTCTCTCATAATAACTTTCAGTATCATCATGAATAAAATTAACAATATAACTATCACATGAAACATTCTTATCATGAGCCACATGCATAAAAGAATTAATACTCTCCACATAAGCAGAGTCATTCTTATTAATTGTGGTGGGAGCAAATTCAACGAAATAGCTATCATTCTTATTCTCATCACCATAATTATCAAATATAGGAGGCATATTGTAATAATAATTGATTTTCTCCTCAATATTAGGTGGACTGAAAATATCATACTCATCCTTGTAATCATCATATATTGGAGGTTTGGTATCATCATAAGCAATAGAATAGCTACCTTCCAAAGCTGGGGAACTAAAAAGATCATTTTCATAAAAACTAGCTTCCCCAAGCTTAGATTTTTCCATATCATTAGCAATAATGGTGTCCAGAGAATTCATACTAACAACATTGCTATTAGCATGCAAATAAAGTTCCATAGGTTTTTTAATTTTCTCTTCAAACACTTCATGTCCTAACTCAAGATAAATACTATAAAGCTCTCTAGTTTTTTTGTTGTTTTCCATTAAGCCTAACTAGTGAAAACAAGAAACAAAAATACAAAATTGCAGAATCTAAAGGAAATAACTTCGAGCACTCACATCGGAGGATGTGAGTACCTTTTACCTTACCTCCCCGGCAACGGCGCCAGAAAATAGGCGTTTGCCGTGGGAGGTTCTTCTTCTTTAATCCTCCGGTGTGAATACCTTTTACCTTACCTCCCGGCAATAGCGCCAGAAAATAGCTTGATGTCTACGCACTTCTATTCTTGTAGACAGTTGTTGGGCCTCCAAGTGCAGAGGTTTGTAGAACAACAACAAGTTTTCCCTTAAGTGGATCACCCAAGGTTTATCAAACTCAGGGAGGAAGTGGTCAAAGGTATCCCCTCTCAAGCAACCCTGCAATCTAGATACAAGAAGTCTCTTGTGTCCCCAACACACCCAATACACTTGTCAAGTGTATATGTGCACTAGTTCGGCGAAGAGATAGTGAAATACAAGTGGTATAGATAATTATAAGTGGTAACAGTGATAGAAAATAGCTTGATGACACGGAAAAGACTAAAGTAAAACTGAAATAAAGATAGAAGCAAGCAAACATGTAACATATCTAATAGAAAATGGTGTTTCAGTGCTTAGAAACAAGGCCTAGGGATCATACTTTCACTAGTGATCACTCTCATATAAATATATTATCTTTATGATACTACTCTTAACTACTCTCCGGTTGAACACTCTAATCGATGGTAGGGCTATAACAACACTTCCCCGTCCCGACAGGGTGCCGGAAAAGAGACGTTCTGTCCCCTCGAATCTCCCCTTCGGTGGCGGCGGTGCTGCGGAACTTTTCATGGATTTCTGATTGACGATCTAGGGTTTTTGCATCGGGAGGCAACTTATAGGCGAAGAGGCAAGGTCGGTGGGCGTCCAGGGGGCCCACACCACCTGGTGGCGCGGCCAGGGCTAGCCCGCGCCACCACATGGTGAGGCCGCCGTGTGGCCCCTCTCCGTCTCGTCTTCTGGCTCCGTGAGTCTTCCGGTAAAATATCAACTTTGGCTTTTGTCCCGTCCAATTCCGAGAATATTGATTTTCTGACTTGCCTGGAACGAAAAACAGCAGAAAACGGGCAACTGGCACTGTGGCTCTTGTTAATAGGTTAGTCTAAGAAATCATATGAAAAGTACTCCAAAGTGTGGACAAAACACAAGAAAGTAGATAAAACCAAGCATGGAACATCAAAAATTATGGATACATTTGCAATGTATCACTCTCCACTCACTACTTTTGGCCCAAGATGAAGCGCGACGTGGAGCGCTACGTTCAACGATGCACGACATGTGTTCAACCTAAGTCGCAAGCTAACCCCTATGGTATTTATATGCCTTTGCCTATTCCTCATACACCTTGGTCTGACATTAGCATGGATTTCATGTTAGGATTGCCTAGATCTAAGCATGGTCATGACTCTATATTTGTGGTCGTGGATCGCTTTTCCAAAATGGCACATTTCATATCGTGCCATAAGACCGACGATGCTTCACATGTTGCAAATCTGTTTTTCAGGGAAATCGTCCGTCTTCACGGTGTGCCAAGAACAATCGTCTCTGACCGCGACGTCAAATTCATGAGCTACTTATGGAAGACACTCATGGCCAAGCTCGGTGTCAAGCTACTCTTTTCCTCCGCATCACATCCTCAAACCGATGGCCAAACTGAAGTTGTCAACCGAAGCCTTGGAACTCTCCTTCGTGTGTTGATCAAGAAAAACCTCAAGGATTGGGAGGAATGCATTCCACACGCTGAGTTCGCCTACAACCGTGCCAAGCACTTAACAACCAAGATGAGTCCATTCATGATCGTCTATGGTTTCGAGCCCCTCACCGCACTTGACATCATACCACTACCCCTCCACGAGTGCACCAACATGGACGTCGAGAAGCACGCACAAGCTATGAAGAAGCTTCATGAAGAAACGAGAGCTACTATCGAGCAACAAGTCCTTCGCCAAGCTTCAAGGTTAAACAAGGACAAGAAGGAGATGATTTTCCTAGAAGGTGATCTTGTGTGGATACACTTGAGCAAGGACCGCTTTCCCAAGGAACGAGGTTCCAAGCTCAAACCAAGAGGAGATGGCCCCATCAAGGTCCTCAAGATAATCAACAACAATGCCTACATCATCGACATACCGACCTCCATGTACCTTGCAAGAAATACATTCAATGTCAAGGACCTTTCACCATACCATGGAGATGTTCAAGATGATAACCATGAAGAGTCGAGGACGACTCTTTCCCAAGGGGCGGGAGCTGATGCAGCCCGTCCTACGGACGCTCCTACATCTACACCACCAAGTCCCCCAAGTGGACCCATGACTCGTGCTCGAGCCAAGCTTCTCCAAGCTAAGGTGAATTCGCTCTTGTACTCATGTGACTTCGATACACCCCTGGATGGCTTGCTGCTTCATGCCCCGACACTATGCATCATCAGGTATGAAGACACGAGCCAGAGGAGCGACGCAGAAGCCAACAGCTTCCAGGAGACCGTGGTACTACTGGCCCCTGGAAGCAGTACTACCGCTCATGGACACCCGGTACTACCGCACCATTCAAGCGGTACTACCGCGTCTGACCGGTACTACCGCACAACCGAGCAGTACTACCGGACACCCCAGGGCCTGCGCACTCCAGCTCAGCCCTTTGGCCTTGTAACACCCTTTTTGATACTTTAGTTGCCTAAACTACCCCTGAACTTGTGGCTGGCCTATATATAGCCCCCCACCTCTATTGTAAACCCTAGTCATGATATTGGAATTAGTGGAAACCCCTTTGTGGATCTATCTAATTCTTGCCTCATGCTCCTTAACTAAGGAGCACTAATATCACCAAACCTCGTTGGAGTTTGCATCGTGCCTCCGCGTTGTACAAGGCCTTGGCATCGGTGTCCCTTTGCCAAGACGTCAAGATCTCACCGAGTCTTCCATCTAGCTGTGCCGGTTCGAGAGAGAGTCCTCCACCCGACGTTGATCCTAGGGATTGCGCCGGACCGGTCACCGCTGGCGTGATCTATTGGTGTGTATCGTGGTTTTGTGTGAGTGTGTTCATCGAGTTCTTCGTGCGTGCATTCATCGTGTTCATCCTCCCCTCCTCTTCCCGCACTCCATCCTCGATTTGAAAGGGAATCGTGAAAGATCGGGCCACCCTAGAGGTTTGCCCTCAACACTACCCGGAAAGTATATCCCCAACACCACCTTCACCGCTCTGCCACAAGTTTTGGTTACCCTGAGGACACTCCTAGGTGCTACCATGGATCGGATTCTCGATAGGTAGGAGACCCCGTGAAGGAAGTTGCATCACTTAGGTGCACCGATGCTGCCGCTAGAGATTATGAAAGAAATGACCGGGGAAATGAGGAGCATGCATGGAACTGTTCTATTTCTAGTGAATGAGACATCCCGCATACCCACTGATGTGGGCTTTGTGGATACAAGCCCTGCAAATGTGTTCTTCATTATATTTGAAGACATCTTCAGGGTCTTCCACTTGCGATGGCTCGACCGAATCTTGGGCCGCCTGGTATGTCTCAGCATGGCGCATGATATCATCATGGATAAAACCCTAAACGTCACGATAATGGACCCCTTCTACATGAATGAGAGACACATAGACATCGCTGTGGAATAGGTGATTGTCTCGAAGTATATCGAGGATTTCCTGGTAAATAATATGGATAAGAAACTTTCTCATGCCATACTTTTTCGTGTAAGTAGTCATTCACTACCCACCAGTATATTCTTTCATAAATTTCCTTAATATATGAGGATGATGTTTTGTTCGATTTGTTTTACATAGAGGAAAGTACTACACCTTGATCGTCATGCACCCGTATTATTTGCACGTGACTTACGTTGACTCGGGGAGTGCAATTCAGAAAGACTACACCGACATCAAGGCTATTCTTGATAAAGCCCTCAATGACTTTGCTTCCAAGGCAGGCCCATCATAAAAGATAAAAAATTTGAGGTTGCATCATGTGCACCCACAAAACTGACTTCCCCTTCCTCAAGCAGTTGTTGACAAACAACAGGATGGAGTCCTGGTACGCCATCCTTCAGATGAGGGAGTACATCCGGGATGAACAACGCCTCTTGTTACCCAAGGGTCTCTAGAGAAAGGGCATATACATGGCGAATACCAACAGTGACAAGGTGAGAGCTCAGTTCTGTCGCATCCAACAAAAGATTTTCATAGTAATACACAAGGATGTATGCACTAAGGGTGGCTTGTTCTACTACGGCCTCAGACCACCGACTAATCAAGATATTGAAGACACTTACACTTGTGTTGTGATGAGAGGACATTCAACACTTTGGAGGGCGTCCGTCCCTTCCCTCCGAAACCTTGAGTCAGAAATGTTATTCCTGAACCTGTGTCCTGCAAATATTAGTCATAAACTAACTTGTCGCTTTTATTCTTAATTAAGCTTGATGCTTTTCTATGCATTGTTATATACATGTTGCATATATGTTATCTCTATGAATTTTTTAACCACTTATATTTCGTCTAGTGTGCATAGATGACGTGGTATATATCGTGTACAAGGGTAAGGTTCCCGGAGTCTATGCCGACTAGGAAGATAGTAGGAGACAGTTGCACCATTTTAGCGACAATAGCTACAAGGGTTATAGCACTAGGGAGGAGGAGGAAACTAGATACGCGAAATATCTAGAGAGACAGAGGAGAGAGATGAGAAGGAGCCGGATGACCACCTTCGTCGTCTTAGTCATGATGGTGCTCTTCGTGACCGCGATTCTATTCTACGTGATTCATATTTAGCTACTCTATGCAAATATAGAGACTTGTCTATATTTGTGTAATATCGATACATATATGCTAGTTGGATTCGAAGTTTGGACTCGTAGTTACTACTTGTGTTATTGATATATGTTATGAACCAATGATTTGTGTACTACTAGTATTTGTGTTATAATATGTATTTTTATTTCATTATTCCTTTATACTTGTGTATTTATATTTCTATCATTATTCATGTTTACCTATGTATTCTGTTTTTTGTTCCTCTAAGAAATACCGTTGGCGCACTGTTACCCCTACCACCGGCGAATAGATATGCGCAAGTGGTATGAGAACCTACCGCCGGCGTGTGGGCCCATTCGACCATGCTAGAGACTTACCCCCGACTCACAGTGGTATGCGTCGATGGTAGCAAAATTATCCATGGCTCACATGCCTGTGCGATGGTGGTAAGGCATTACTGCCAGCGCAGCGCCATGCGCCAGTGGTAGCCAATTTTTGTGCACTGACGGGAGTTGTTTCCCTAGTAGTGCAAGAAACAAACAAAAAAGTAAAGAAAATACTTTTGTTGTTTTTGCTTTATCACAAAGGCAAAAGAAGAAGCAAAAAGAACCAAATAAGAATCAAGAGAAACAAGCAATGAAGAAATAAAATCTTTTATTTTTTAAACAAAAAGGCAAAACAAGAAGCAAAAAGAACCAAGAGAAACAAACAAAGAAACAAAATCTTTTTTTTGTTTTATCACAAAGAAGAAGCAAACAAGAACCAAGAAAGAAAATATTTTTGTTGTTTTTTGTTTTTATCAAAATAGTAAAAATAAGAAACAAACAAGAATAGAATAAAAAACATAAAATCTTTTTGGCATTTTGTTTTATCAAAAATGAGAAGCAAACAAGAACCAATTGAAAAACATACAATATTTTTGATATTTTTTTTATAAATAAGGTTCAAAATAAAAAACCAAACAAAACTAAAGGAAAATAAAAACATGGTCTGCACAAACATACAAAAGAAATTATGAAGGTAAAACTAAAATATGAGTTTGCAATGATATTACTTGAGATTTCTTGAAAGAAGAGGGGGATGCATGGGCATCCCCAAGCTTATGGTCTTGCTAGTTCTTGTACTCTACTCCTTTCTTATCATATCATGTTCATCTCAAACAAAGAAATAATTTCATCGCCATGATACTTTAGTTCTTACAAAATGGTTAGTTCTCCAAAACAAATGAAATTACAATTTCACCCATGATGCAAACTCACTTATTATTAGGAAACCAATTTATTCAAGAAGCAAATATATACAAGGAAACACTCTTTTTAGTTTGTTTTGTTATGGGAAGAATTTTAATAATATAGACCTTGCAATTGTTCCATTGGCATGAACAACGCATGCTCAAGGTTGACCCTAACTTCTCCATTGCTCATATTTCTCATTTACTGTCCCAAATTTTATTTTTAGTTTAACTCTTAAACTAATTGTTAGAAAACAGTAGTTAAAGTTATTTTACATGTTACAAGGATACAAAGATGTGCTCAAACTGAATAGTATTGGAAAGCATATGGAGCACACCACAAAACATAAAACCATTAACTTTTAAGTCTAACTTTCTTCCTATGCATTGGCATTTTGTATATGAATAAATAGAAACAACTTTATGGTAGCCAACACATATAATAATCAGTAGCTTGCACTTTAAACAAATTGTAAACATAAAGAGGGTTCTTACATATTTTCTTTCATAATATTTTCAATCATCAAAAGTAAATGCAACAACATAGTATTGAATAGAATCGCCACATAAAGACAAGTCATCTAATAAGGATAATGGATCATCTAACTCAACTATATCACTTTCATCCTCCCATTATTAGATAAAATTGTTCCACATAGAGGACTATCAGGCAATAAAGAATCATCATCATTTGCAATTATGTAAGAAGGGTTGTTCATGGAAACTTGTGTGTTACCATTATTGGGAGTAGGAGATATGGGTAGCTAACCCATTCTTCCTCCACTTGTTCTTCCTTATCCTCTTCTTAGGGTTGCATGGGCATCCCCAAGCTTATGCTTTTATCATCCTTTTCCTGCAAAATATTAGTGCTCTCTTGGGCAGCAATGCCCCTCTTATTGAAGTCAACAACATAAATATTTTCTATGAAGTTGGTTATGCAATAATCAATGATGATAGTGATCACACATTTAAATTTTCTAATTATATTGATATTTGCATCTTCATCAATGAAGATTTTCATGAAACATTCTAGTATTATCCTTTCTCCCTATTCTCTATGTTTCTTAGAAATTTCAATAGCATTTAAGTACATAGACAATATGTCATTTATATCCATATTTGTGCTCATAACATGAGTATTTTTGGTATTTTCCATTATCTATTTTTTTAGTTTTAGTTGTATATGTTATTTGCTAAAAATAAACTATCAACGCAAACAAGAATAGAAGCCTAGCACAATGCTCCCCCGTCAACGGCACCAGAGAAGTACTTGATAATCCCCAAGGGCAGGGAATCAATGTAGCACAATTCGGTATGTATTTGAGTATTGAACCCACGAGGAGCTGAAAAGTAAACTATTTATTCTCTAAATCCCTATAACCGACTTATATGGCCTCCTATGCAAAGCAATGAACTATAGGTGTAAGGTACTTTTTACTTTATACTAGAAAACGGTAAAATGTTGAAAGTAATAACACGAAGTGAACTATTGTAAGTAAAGTAAGATCAAGGAAAGGAAAGCAAGTAACTCAAGGGAGCAAGTGTTTAGGAAATTTGTTATTTCATTCATTTGTTTGTCACAATCAGTGAAGCACATAGATAGTCTTTTTCGTTGTTTCTTCTAGAGAGGAGCCATAAATAGGTGCAGCCAAGTTACTATGCAAATACACCACTAGTGAATGATCCCAAGGCCAGTTACGAGCAAGCAAGGGAGTTATTAAGACACGGAGTCCAATCACCACTATAAGTTTCAAGGTCCCCATAACTTATACCCATGTTAGTTAACCATGAATTAACTAGCATGCATATTTAAGACATGGGACACTGTTTTTGTTAATATCCAGCCATCCCTCATCCTATCAACATGCAACGATGAGAATCTTATGCATCCCCCAACATATGTGTGCACTCATATATTATTACATAAGATCATCATAGAAGATAACATATACTTGTATGCAACCAACAATGAACTATTTCAAATTGCCACAAACAAATCACTACTCAAACATAGACATAAAGATACAATAGATCATGGATAAACAATAGATTTCATCACACATCATGTCTGCCAACATATTACAACAAAGGGAAGGAGAGAACTCATTGTAGATGTTGATGATAACCACACCGAGGGGGTGGAGACAACTGGAGGCGATTCTGGCAACGGTTCTCCCCTCTGATCTCCGCCAGTTGCGGCATGCAGACTCTTTGTTTATGTGTTTTCGATCTCCACCTCTGTATGTTCTGAGATCATGCTGATGACCCTTTTTATAGAGGGTTTTGGGTCAATACGAAGAGACTAGCGGTGGAATCGACAGTATCCGAGCTTTGAGGCCCGAAAGAGGGTAGGTGGCACAGCCCACCATGGTTACCACACCACTGGGCCTCTTTCCTGTCCCATGAGCCCTCTGGTGATCTCCTGGTGCTACAGCTGCTTCCCTTCGCGAAAAATACTCTTCTCCCTAGGCTATTTGACTTTGTTTAGGTCCCAGAAACATAAAAATACGTAAAACATGGTTTTCTGTCTTGCAGAGTTATAAACCAAATAAGGGGACCATTGGTAAATCCCCATAAATTAATGTAAAACATGAATATAACATCATATAAGTTGCAAATATGTGGAAATCAGTGTTAATAAACTACAAATTTCATGTGTGCGTTTCACCTGCATCAACAAATAAAAGCCATCAGTTGCAACTAACATAACTGCAAGTAGTGTTGCAAGTGACGTTAAATCCATCAGCTGCGACTCGAGTTGCAACTCATGGATAAATATAAGTAAAAGTCACCGATTACAACACATGTTGCAACTAACATATAAGATCATCAATTATGACTAGTGTTGCAAGTGGCATGTTAAATCCATCAGTTGCAACTGATAGATAAAAACAAGTTAAAGTCGTCATTCGCGACTCGAATTGCATCTGATAGACAAAAAAAACTATCCATTGTGACTCGAGTTGCAACTAATATATAAATATAACTAAAAGTCGCCAGTTGTGACTCTAGTTGCAACTGACATATAAGGTCATCACTTGCGACTAGTGTTCCAAGTTACATGTTATAGTTATTCTTAAAAGCCAGAATTTGTAACCAACGGATAATAATGACAAGTTAAAAAGGACACCTAAATTGCAGCTATTGTTGTTATCATTGGAAATCTCTTTCTAACAGTACTAATGGGTTGCCATAAAAGAATGTGAAAACCCAGTTTGAATTATATACTAAGCATCTGAAATCTCCAAAAATCCACTCTAGAAAATGTAGCACCACTTCCACCAAAACTACCATCAAACAATGAACAAAATAGTAACTCTTAAAATTTCTCCAATCATGATAACCAAAGAAAAATATACCAAAAGTCAAGTCGAGAAAATTCATGAATAACCATGATAAGCATATGTTTATACTCCAGTACTACTACTATTGTCTTCAACAATTATTAACCATGATAAGCATATGTATATACTCCAATACTACTACTATTGTCGTCAACAATTATTAACAACATCCTCCTATATGTTACTTACTGCAAACAACCTACAAGAAACCTCCCCCTCCAATCTAATTACAAAACCCTAGAAAACAGAAAAAACAAGGGCAATTAAGAGGACAAAACTTGTTGATAGCAAGGACAACAACACTAATATCACTTCTGTTAAGACCGACCATGTTTGATAAGTAAGCTCTATGTAAAGCAGTTGTTGCATATTTTAGAGCTTGCATTGGGTGAACTTGAAATAAATAACACTAGAGTAAGCCTACAAAAAAAAATTAGAACATGTAAAATATAAAATACGAAAGAAAATTAACAACCAGACATATTTCATAGAAGTAGCTCTCTTGCAAAACCATCAAACCACAACACTCTAACATCAAAGCTCATGATATACATATTTCAAAATATATGTCAGTGTATAATATCAAGGCAGAACACATCAATTTGATGTGAATATATATATGACTTTAAAATGTACTGTACCTTTTTATGCCACATTGGATCACTTGTACAACACTTGTACCCAAAATATGTCAAAAATCCAACAAATGATGATTACGGTTGCAAGTGATTTGTGTCTACATCTATTTAAGATGATTGTGCAAATCGACACATTCTATACATCTCTACAGTGTGGCTGGATTTGGTTCATTCTTGCATTTCCTTGTTGTACTTGTGCATAAAAACAAGTAGAATAGGCATACATGTGAGCTTCGTAGTCTTTTAACTATGAAGAATCAATATGCAATCTTGTCAGTCTGCTAAAATCAACAGTTCCTATATTTACTCAAGAACATGTAGAAGAACCACATATTTATGCACGGAGACCATGTTTGCAACCAACAACAACAGAAATGACAAGAATACAAGAGTAAGACAACATAATTCGATAACCGGGATAAATACCGACAAGGCCCGAGTATATAAAATTGATGATAAGTTTCACCATACTTTTCTGCAATCTTCATGTAATCTGAGAAAAAATGAGCAAAAAAATGAGCACAAAGGACATGTAAAAACAAGGGATTTCTATTCTCATGCCCCTAGTTCGTTAGTTGTACTCAGTTTTCCCCAGCCGCTTAGTTTTTCTTCACTTTTCCCCTCCCTCTATTCTGAAACCCTCACAGGCGCTCGGATGGGGGGATGCCATCAGGTCAAAGGCTTGACCGTTACATGTTGACCGGTGGGACTGCATTGGGGCGAGTCGTGCGTTGAGCATTACGTTACATCACCTCGTCCGTTACATGTTGACATGTGGGGACACGTTGGGACGGGTCTTGCATACGTGGTGAAGGGTGGGAGCGCGTTGGGATGGCTCTTGCATACGTGGTGAAGGGTGGGGCTGCATGGAGACACGTCGGACCAGCTATTCTCGCTCACCCAAAGCATTCGCTTCCCCCGAGCCTGGAACAGCTCCCACACCGCCCCTCCACTCCCCCACCATCGTTCCCTTCTACCTTATGTCGTGCTCGGTTGCCGAGCCTCCCCTCCCCCTAGCTGCGGAGCCTACTCCACATCTAGCTCCGCTCCCGCCCCTACAAGATACCCCTTTCGCGGAATAGCAAGCAACACCGGCTAGTGCACCGGTCCTTCCCATCGAGCGTGGAGAAGATTGGGTGGAATCGGAAGGATCTAACACATGGATTCCATCTGGGTAAGCATTGTTTCCCTTTGTGGATTGATTATGGGTAGTAATTGGGCGCGAATCCCTGGTGCTCAGCTAACTGCCTTGCTTTTCGAATAGGATTGATCCAGCGCTGGCATTTCGGCTGGCAATTAGACTGGATACTAGCGTAAATTCGTGGTTGTGAACAGTATCTCTCTGGATTTTACTTCCTAGCGGTGGTTGCAACCTCCATAACCCTAAGAGATTTGAAAGATAAAATCTATTCTAAAATTCCCCTGGAGCAATGGCGATTCAGTTGATTTGAAATATTTCAACATTAGCGAGCAAAGATTGCTCCCACTAACTAGCGAAGCTGATTTGGTAATGCTTTTATCGTTGA
Organism: Avena sativa; assembly: GCA_916181665.1. NCBI lineage: Eukaryota > Viridiplantae > Streptophyta > Magnoliopsida > Poales > Poaceae > Avena > Avena sativa. Next base: position 37,739,150 of record OV702290.1, read on the forward strand.
ATGATGCCGAACGTTTTGGTCAAATTCAAGTCCATGTGCAACCTAAAGTTGAACATATGGGAAAGAGGGTTAAAGCATCATCTGGTGGTTAGGCATCATCAGGTGGTCGGGCATCATGTGTCCCTGTTGTCTCTGCTAATAGTGTGTGCCCCCACGCTCCTTGTAGGTCCACATAAGTACCATTTGTTCGCACTGCAAGTGTAAGCCAAATCGCTTGTGCGACCGATGTGGAGGATGAAGCAGAGCCTGACGAGGGAGCGCCTCCACTAGATGATGAGGATGAGTTGATGTTTGTTGAATTGGTAGATAGATTCAGTAAACATGCACTAGAGGATCAGTACACGGAGGCAATGGCCCATAGTGCCAGATTTGATGACAGTGATGATGAAGAGAATGAGGAGAACAATGAAAGTCTTGTTTCAGCTGAGTACGATGGTGAGGACTTGCTAGTAATTGAGTGGGACAGGAACAATCCTAATATTTCAAATGGCACCGTATTTGAACCGATGCAGGACTGTCGTAATGCCCTTACTACATATTGCATTCACACCAATAATGATTATGATGTTATTAAGAGTGAGCCAGCAAGGTTCACACTGAAGTGCCCATACAAGAGGTGTAGATGGAGGATGCATGCATCCACTATGATCGGAAGCAGTTTGGTTCAGGTATTACAACAAGTTGTGTATTTTAGATCATTGTGCAGAGTTTGTTAACTGTACCTGACATTTTCATTATGTTTCAGATAAAAAGTAACCGGTTCGAACATTCTTGTCCACCTCAAGGGGGACAGCCAAAGGAAGAAACAAAACTAGTAAAGACTAGGTGGTTGGTAGATGCAATCATGGATTGGATGACAGCGAACCCATCACTTGGTGCAATAGAGCTCATAAAATAAGTTTCTCAAAAGTTGAATATTACACTACCTTACATGAGGATGTTCTATGTAAAGGAAATGGCTCTTTATAGGATCAATGGTCCATGGAATGAAAGTTTTCAGTTGCTTTACAGCTTCAAAGCTAAAGTGGAGATGGCTAGTCCAGGTAGTGTTGTACAAATAGACATGCATAAAGTTCAGTACAAAATAAGAGGGAAGATAAACGAGAAGGAGTGCTTTAGAAGGGCTTTTGTTTGTTTCAAAGCTTGCTGGCAAGGGTTTCTGGATGGTTGCAGGCCTTATTTGGCCGTGGATGCAACAGCTCTTCATGGCAATACTGTAGTTGATGGCCACAATTGGATGTTCCCTATTGCTCTTGGAGTTTTGGAGATTGAGTTAGAGGAAAGTTGGACTTGGTTTCTGGATAATTTGCGCAACCTTATAGGTCATCCACCAAGACTTACTATCCACACAGATGCTTGCAAAGGTTTGGAGAAAGTTATAGAAGCAGCATTCCCCGGAGTGGAGCATAGGGAATGTATGCGACACTTAGTGCAGAATTTTACAAATAAATTCAAGGGTAAAGTTTATACTCACAACATATGGCCATCTTCATACACATGCAGTTTGAGGAAGCATCTGTATCATTTGGAAGTGTTGTATAAACAAAAACCTGCGATGAAGGAGTACTTGGATGCACATCATGGAATGGTGTGGTCAAGAAGCCAATTCAATGAAATTTGCAAGGTAGACTATGTAACAAGTAACCTTGAAGAGAGTTTCAATGCAAAGGTCAAGTCATTGGAAGGGCTGATCTCGTGGCAAATATTTTATAAGATTAGGCAGATGATCATGATAAAGATCGATTTGCATCAAAGAATTGCATCCACGGTATATGCTGGCCATCTCTTCCTCCCATATTTGATTAAGTCTTTGTATGCTAGGGAAAAACAATTGAAGATGAAATGCATTAGAATAGGAATGGAGGCTGAGGTAATGTACACTGACAGTAAAGATAGGCAATGGAGGTATCTAGTGAGTTTGGTTGACAGGACATGCCATTGCAGACAATGGTAGCTCCGTGGAAAACCCTACATACATGCATTGTTTTTCGTGGGTGTTCGGTGAAGAGGGTGAAGTTGATAAATATGTGTCACAGTATTTCTCTATTGCCAAATTTAGGGCAGCATATGATCAGAACGTTCTAGCCTTGTTGGGAAAAGACCAATGGATGGGAGTGGATCCAGGCTTCAAGATATACCCTCTAGTTTTTACTAGACCAGCAGATTGGCCAAGGAAGAATAGGATGAGAGCTAGTGTAGAGGGTGGTGCACCACCTTAAAGACGTAAGTGCAAATGTTGTGGGATCCTAGGGCACATTGCTAGGCTTTATAAAAATGCAGTGGACCCAGCTTATGGAATGGATGATCAGGCAGGAGCAGCAAATGCAGATGAGAATGAAGTATTGGAACGAGAGGAGAATGAAGCAATGAATACATTGCAGATTGAACAAACAAATCAATAGGAGATTGAACCAAATGCATATGAGATTGAACCAATTACAGGGGAGATTTAACTAATGGATCTAGAGGAGATTGAACCAAATACAGGGGAGATTGAACCAATGGATCGAGAGGAGTTTGAACCAATGGATTGAGAGGAGAATAAAGCAACTTATTCATTGGAAGCAGAGTTTGAAAGTAAAGGAATTACACAAGAGGATATTGAAGAAATGATTCCAATGCATTTTGAACCGTATGAACCAATGGATCGAAAAGTGATTGAACCAATTGTACGACAGACTGAAGCACTTGATTCATTGGATGCAGAGAAAAAGAACAACATGAACAAACGGAAGAAGTTGATGGTGGACTCCACGAATATTCTAGCTAGGATCACCCGGAGCAAGGTGGTAAACCCAGCAAAAACACTAGGAGCAAGAAAAAATTTAATTTGAATTTGCATGATGAATTTGAACTACTGTAAATGTTTGTATTGAATTCGAACTAGTGTGACGCTCCCAAGTTTGTATGTTGGATAATCCCATAATGTATGTGTTATTGCAAGTTTCTATGGTCATCCATGATACCTTCGATCCGGATTACGGATGTAGTGTAGCTTCTTTTTCCCTAGTAGACCTAGGTTATCGAATCCTCGGGAAGCGAATGTGTAGTGAAGTTACTTTAATGGACCTTAGGGAGTTTTAGAATTCCTTTTGTGTTTTTACTGGACCAATAGCTTGCGTATTTTTGTTGTTGTCGATGATGGAGAGAGAGAGGGGGCCTAGGGCGTTTGGTTTCACCTATAGCTGTGCAAAACATCTGATGGGAATAAAAGATAGAAATAAAGTATGCATGTACTTGTTAGAGCAAGATAAATTATATGCGGGCAGTGCATCCATAATTGCTATTGCCTTCGCAACCACTTATAGCAATAACCTACTAGTCTCATCCATAGAAGAAATATATCTAATGATATGCATAGTGATGTCACCGTTAATACCAAGCAAATCCCTCACATACATCCATACTACCCCTTTTGTCACTGGGGTTCCCAACCTATAGATCAATCATTACTCATACTCCCTATACCTGGATCAACCCTCGAGGTCTTGGGTACATGACAATCCCTTGGATTGAGGCAAGAGAAGATACAATAATCATCATGTCATACAAACTAATACACGATCCCATCTATGATAAATAACATGCACAATCGCTACATGGCTAGGCCGAAGCCCTTAGCCCAAGGAGAATTACTCACACATAGAGATGACATCAACAATCACAAACATTGTAATGAAAATCATAAGATTGATAGCAATAGTCTTACAATGTCGCCAATCAAAGAAGAGATCTACTATTACAAGTGGTGGAATATGGCTATGGAGATGGAGATGGAGAAGGGTTTTGAGATCTAGAGGCGGCTAGTGATCTGTGGCAAAGACTTTTTGGCGAGGTCTTGCTTGTTTTCTCGTCGCCCGAAACTTCTTTATATAGGGGACCCTTCACGAAAGTTGTTCTGTTTGACCTAACGGTGGAGGCGCCAACTATACGACCGGAGCTATACGGCCGTAATTTTTGCTCCGGTCTTATAGTTGGTCGTTAAAGCGTCTGCCTCTGCTTTATGGCTCCTGGTTTCTTCTGGTTGTTAGAAATCTTGTATCTTTGACTTTAATGTAGTGATTCCCATCTTCAAACGACATTATCTGCACAGGAAAAACATAAAAGAAAGGATTGCATACCCCTCTGAATATTAAGCATTAGTGGCAGGGTTTAGAGAGATATTTCATCAAAATTATGAATAATATCCAGTTTAAATGTGGACGTAGATGGCTATGTTTCAGAGCCATCAACCTCCCCAAGCTTAAACTTGATCATCCCCGAGCAAGAAAACCAAAATCAAAAAGGAACTCAGCATTTAAACTAAAATAACAAGATGGTTATCTTACTCATGATTGGTAGTCTCATGTTTCCTCCACTTCATAAATCTGAAAAACTTCAGCATAGACAGAGTAATGGCAAGCATATCATACAGGTTTTATGCATCCTTATAGTGCAGCAAAATCATTATTACCATGGATGATTTAAATGAGTAAACTTTATCCCATGTCATGTAATCAACTCATAGGCTTGCCTTTGAACAATAAAGTATAATCATGTAAATTAAGAGTGTGAGAGTTTTCATGAAAAGCATATACACTAGAGTATCTCAATTCTCCCACATCAATAAATCAAGACTTTTCAAGTACTACTTTTCTATTCATTGTCCTTCAAGAATTTCAGTTTTTAAGTAATTGGGAGCATGCCAAAGATTTTTATTTGTTTATCGGGCTGTGATGGACACTCGTGGAATCACTAAGGTTTTTGTTCCTTTTGCATAATGATTACTCATAATAGCCAGAGGAGTGATTCCATCATGATTACAGCTACCCGGGAGTGCCAAGAATCTTACCCACTATAGCATTGCTGCTACAAGTGTTTAATCAACTCATTGCCAAAATCTAGGAGTTTCCTCCATGAAGATCGTTCGTAGGCTAGCGGAGTTGTTGGCATCCCATGAAGTTTGACACGCATAAAGCTATATCATTCTTATGATTGACAAGTCAAACTTTGGCATGCTCACAAAAACCGCTAAACATTAATTCAATCGAACAAATCCTTTCAAAGAGAGCTATCAAGTCAGTTAATATTTTCAGTGGTGTTGAGTGTCTCTAGGAAAAAACCTTCAAGACTAAGCACTACAACACCCAAGCCTTCAATTGTGAGACTTTCTTATTACAATTATTTAGCAATATTTAGGCAAGACTTGGTTAATTACGAGAGCTAGAATAGAATGTACCCAATTAAATACCCATGCAAACGAAAAATCTTACTACGATACAAAGACTCACTCCACCAATATAATATCTCAACATTTACTACTAACTAGCATGGGTTTCTCAAACTTCAAAAGTGGGGAGTCATAAGGCATACCTCTCATGTTTGGTTCCACTTCTCTCTTCCTTTCTTATTTGTTTCTTGGAAACTCGAAGTCGATCACTCTCCTGTAAACATATGAAGACCTCGAGGCGGAAAGAAAAGAAAGAGGGAGGAAAAATGGAGAAATCTTTTTGTGGTTTTTTAAGAGAGGGAATTTAAAGAATAGAAAATTAGCGGCAAAGCTCGGCTAGAAAATCTCGAAAGTAAATAGAAAGAACTAGAAAATAAAGTGTTGGGGAAACAACGACGAGTGTTTATAAACTCAAATAAAAACACAACCTCTAAATAAGTAAAAGCAAATAAACGCCAAATAAAGATACATGAGGAAACTTCCCCGAGCTTAGGCTTTTGCAAGCCCTTCAAATCATTGTGGTGGCGGGAAAAAGTCGTTACTCCAGTTCGCGAATTGAGTTGAGAGGTTACTAGTTGATTCTCGGAGGTTCAAAGAGAGGCTATGCATCCTCTCCATAGCCCCTCCAAGTCCTTGGAAATCTTGGTATGTGGCGAACCGGGTTTGTGGCTGCTCCTCTTGGTAAGGAACTTCTTGCTCCTCCTCTTGGTCCTCATCCTCTTCTGGAATCTCCTCCTCGGGTTTGTGTTGCTCAACCTACAATTCATATAGGAAATGTCCTTCCTCGATAGAGAAAAGACCATTAGGAAAAGGAGCGGGGTAGAGAAACCTAGCTCCAGCAATATGCAGATAATAAACACCACCTCTCCTAGTGAGCATTCCATAGGCTCTCAGAGTGGACAAACCAACACGTGTCTCACCTAGCACGGGTTGCAACTCACCTAGGTTGATGCCTAGGGTAGTGGCAAGCACAGTGATAACGCCTCTGCCTATGATTGGTCCTTGGCTTTGGGAGGCTTGGTGCTCTAGGTAGCACACAAGGATGGCGCCCAAGTTGAGTGACAAGCCGCAGTTGATGTAAGCAGCCTTTGCAAGGACTAGGATGTCCTCCTTGTTGAGTCTCGTGAACTCATTACGTGCCTGCAAGGTGTTAGCAATAACATAGAACAAATAACGAATTGCAGGATGTTGAATATTCTTCCCCTTGCTCACTCTAGTAGTGAAACTCATTCCATTATAGTATTGTTCGGGGGAAGGTTCTAAGCAGTAAAGGATGCGTGTAAGGCATTAACATCATTGTTTGGAAAATTAAAGCATGCGCACCATTCATATAATGTTAAAGTGTAGTTGTTGTTCATCGGTCGGAAAGAAATAGTGTCCTCTCCTTGCCATTGTTTTACGGTGCTTTGCAATGAACTTAGGAATTCAATGGTTAAGCAGCGATAAGTAGGCACATCATTATACACGAAGTTTTGCAGGCCAGCTCTATTCAAAGTAAATTGAAGTCATTACAAATACCGAGTTGGGTCAATATGATGGAGAAAGCCCACTTGGTGGCCTTCACTTCGTGGTTCTTGATCCTGTTGAAGCGATCACGTTGGGGCTCATCCTTGAACTTGATCCCCATGCGTTCTTGAGCGGCAGCCCGAGAAGCACTAGCGGTGGCACAAGCATGAGTTTGGCTCCTTGTGTTCATCATATAAAACATTGAAGAAAGACAAAAATAAAACTTTTTGATCCAACAACAGTAAGTACATACTATTCCTCATCATAGCACACTAAAGAATCTCCTCAAAAATAATAATCTAGGCAAGAGAATCATGGCAATAGGTTCATAGTATATATCACCCTAGATTGATAATGACAATAGATCGAAGATGAATTTGCAAAAAGTAATTGGTGGATCGGAGGAGAAACATATCGTAGATCACTCGTGTGCGAGGAAATCGAACGAAATTGAGTAGAGATGAAGATCTCTTGAGGTTTTGGAGAGTTTGGAGGTAGAAGAGAGAAAAAGGATTGAAGTTTTGGAGTTGGAGGTACCTTCCAGTGCGATTTAGTGGTCGGACGCAACTATACGAGCGCAACTATATGGCCAGAACATTGTAGTCCTGCTGTATAGTTGGCCTTCTGTCAAAAATTTAGGTTTCCTCCCGGCGGCGCAGCTATACGGGCACGACTATATGGCCGAAACAAAATGTTCCCGCCGTATAGTGGGTCATTAAACTATCTGTCCATAGGAAAGAAAATATAAAAAGGCATCGATATCTATACGACCGAAACTATACGGCCGGAATTTTTATTCTCGCTGTATAGTTGGTCGTTAAACTCTTAGTATATTAGAAAAGAATTCGTATGGAGGAACCAATATCTATACGACCAAAACTATACGGCCGGAATATTTATTCCTGCCATATAGTTGGTCGTTAAATTATCTGTACATATTGATGTCTACGCACTTCTATTCTTGTAGACAGTTGTTGGGCCTCCAAGTGCAGAGGTTTGTAGAACAGCAGCAAGTTTTCCCTTAAGTGGATCATCCAAGGTTTATCGAACTCAGGGAGGAAGTGGTCAAAGGTATCCCCTCTCAAGCAACCCTGCAATCAAGATACAAGAAGTCTCTTGTGTCCCCAACACACCCAATACACTTGTCAGGTGTATAGGTGCACTAGTTCGGCGAAGAAATAGTGAAATACAAGTGGTAACAGTGATAGAAAATAGCTTGATGGCATGTGGTTGACGTGGGAAAAGACTAAAGGCAAACTGAAATAAAGAAGGAAACAAGCAAACATGTAACAGATCTAATTGCAAACGGTGTATCAATGCTTACAAACAAGGCCTAGGGATCATACTTTCACTAGTGAACACTCTCATATAAATATATTCTCTTTATGATACTACACTAAACTACTCTCCGGTTGAACACTCTAATCGATGGTAGGGCTATAACAGCACACCTCAAAGTTCATATTCCCCATCTAGATAACCCCACACTGTCACCTTGAGTACTAGATTGTTCAAACAAACACCACAATTTCATAAAGACATCTAACTCCAAATATAACTCATAACAAGTATTTGTAATCTCTCACCTAAGTGCCACCATGGTGTGCACGTTGTCACTTTCACACACATGGGGAGAGCAGAGATCTATTAAAGCACTTAAGTAGCAAGGTAGATCTACTAGATTACAAAGCTCATGATCACAATATGATCATGCATAGAGAGAGAGATGAACACATAGCTACCGGTAGAACCTTAGCCTCGAGAGAGAACTACTCCCTCCTTATCATGGGAATCAGCAATGGTGATGGAGATGGTGGTGGAGATCGATGGAGATGGCTCCGGGGGCACTTCCCCGTCCCGGCAGGGTGCCGGAACAGAGACTTTCTGTCCCCCGAATCTCCCCTTCAGTGGCGGCGGTGCTGCGGAACTTTTCGTGGATTTCTTATTCACGATCTAGGGTTTTTGCCTCGGGGGGAATATATAGGCGAAGGAGGCAATGTCGGTGGCCGGCCAGGGGGCCCACACCATGCCCTGGCGCGGCCTGGGCTGGCCCGCTCCAAGGGGGGTGTGGCCACCCTCTGGCCCCTCTCCGACTCTCCTTCTGGCTCCGTGAGTCTTCCGGGAAAATAGTAACTTTGGGTTTTGTCCCGTCCAATTCCGAGAATATTCATTTTCTGACTTCCTGGAACCAAAAACAGCAGAAAACAGGCAACTGGCACTGTGGCACCTTGTTAATAGGTTAGTCCAAGAAATCATATGAAAAGTACTCCAAAGTTGGAACAAAACACAAGAAAGTAGATAAAACCAAGCATGGAACATCAAAAATTATAGATACATTTGCAATGTATCAACATCCCCAAGCTTAACTCCTGCTCGTTCTCGAGTAGGTAAGTGATAAAAAGAAAGAAAATTTTTTAGGTGACATGCACCATCAAAGACTTGATCAAAGTATTTGTAAAACATTCAAAGCTGGGATCATAGTACTTCAATCATAACATGAAATACAAGGTTCTAGCAATAAGGCAAAGAAACTATGATGCAACATGAAAAGGCACAGACAAAAGATTCATGAATAACGATGCTTTGCAAGACGTTTGTTTATTTCACATAAAGAAAACATAGCATAATAGCATTCAGCTTGTCCCTCATAGAGTAGCAAATATAAATGCATAGGACACCTTCAAAGTTCATAAGAGTGACTAGATACAAATAGTTTAAAACAAGCAATATCAAGTTATGCATCAATCAACTAGTCTTGGGACAATGCACATAGAACTAAGAATGGCCACTAAGCTCTCAAAGTAGGTGCATAAAGATAGAAGGTGGAGACTCAATATAATGGTGGAAGAAAGGCCTTTATAAAAGTAAGTAGGGATTCAAGTCTCATAAAGAGCTTCCAAAAATTATGGTACTTATAGCTTTCAGCTCTCATTGCCCTATCATAGGCATCTTTAAGGTGATTAAGGTTAAAGTGACACAACTAAGAGGATATGCTTGACAAGTTATAAACCGAAATCTCATGCCCCTTACTTACGAAGACCGATCCTCATGCTACTCAACTTTAGTCACAAGTAAGCTCTTGTCATTTTAAGTACATGTGTATCATAAAGAACCGCCAACGGGGTACCCGTTGCACATGATACATGAGCTATCCCATAATCAAAATGACAAGGCAAGCAGACAATGAGCATCTCAACGATATTTTTATTTGCTATTTACATAGGTTTTTATTGAGGATGCTTCATAGAGTGCTCATTTTGGTGATGCTGCAAGTTTCCACCATGATTAGGCATGGCTTAGGCTAGCGGCCTAGGCGTTTCTCTCACACACATACAACCTCCATGATCTTACAAGTTCCACTTTTATTTCACACCACCGGGATCCGTAAGCAAAAGAACATGATATCAACGGGGTACAAAGTACAAGTGCAATGTTGAAAGCGTTCCCTATGATACATGGTTCTGCTAATTTCAACTTATAAAGCGCAAGCATATACGCAAAAAAGAAGGACCCAATGGTTCAAGTTTATTAGATGCAAAAAAGTAAAGTGTGCCATCAAGTTCGTGAGAGCTTTAATCACTAGTTTTCTCATAACAAGTTTAATTTGGAAGGTAAACAAAAGCATGAATATACTTGGAATAGCATATGATAGTAGGTAGGTATGGTGGACTCTTTGGAATAACTTGGTTTAGGGAGTTGGATGCATGAGTGGAACTCATACTTGGTTGTGGAGGCTAGCAAAAGACTGGGAGCGACAAACTAAGAGAGCAATAATGGCCATAATCATGCAGAGCGACAAAACATCAATGATAAAAGCATAAAGTGATACTACAAGTTGAAAACTAAAGGATCTTAAAGGCTATGGTGATTTGAGATAGTCATAACATGGTGTGAGCATGTGCCAAGTCAACCCAAATAAAGCATCAAAGGAGAATACCACAATACTATGCTTTAATATGCTAAAACAACGCATGATTCATCCAAGGCACATTAAGCAATCTCAATTGTTTATAACAAGTCATGCTACAGCAAAGAATACTAAGAATAAAGCCAAAAAAATATCAAGCATGGCATGACAAAGCATAGGCCACAGTCAAAAACAAGCTCTCTTTACCACTTAAGCATGAACTTTCCTACTCTTTTCCAAACCAAACCAAACTATTTGAAAACCAATGTATGAAAGAGGGGGTCCAACCAATTTATTCCGAAAACTAAGTAAACAAAGCAAATGAAAAACCAAAACAAATATAGAGACCGGATGAGAAGGAGCCGGATGACCACCTTCGTCGTCTTAGTCATGATGGTGCTCTTCATGACCGTGATTCTATTCTACGTGATTCATATTTAGCTACTCTATGCAAATATAGAGACTTGTCTATATTTGTGTAATATTGATACATATATGCTAGTTGGATTCGAAGTTTGGACTCGTAGTTACTACTTGTGTTATTGATATATGTTATGAACCAATGATTTGTGTACTACTAGTATTTGTGTTATAATATGTATTTTTATTTCATTATTCCTTTATACTTGTGTATTTATATTGCTATCATTATTCATGTTTACCTATGTATTCTATTTTTTGTTCCTCTAAGAAATACCGTTGGCGCACTGTTACCCCTACCACCGGCGAATAGATATGCGCAAGTGGTATGAGCACCTACCGCCGGCGTGTGGGCCCATTCGACCATGCTAGAGACTTACCCCCGACTCACAGTGGTATGCGTCGATGGTAGAAAAATTATCCATGGCTCACATGCATGTGCGCCGGTGGTAAGGCATTACTGCCAGCGCAGCGCCATGCGCCAGTGGTAGCCAATTTTTGTGCACTGACGGGAGTTGTTTCCCTAGTAGTGCAAGAAACAAACAAAAAAGTAAAGAAAATACTTTTGTTGGTTTTGCTTTATCACAAAGGAAAAAGAAGAAGCAAAAAGAACCAAATAAGAATCAAGAGAAACAAGCAATGAAGAAATAAAATCTTTTATTTTTTAAACAAAAAGGCAAAACAAGAAGCAAAAAGAACCAAGAGAAACAAACAAAGAAACAAAATCTTTTTTTTGTTTTATCACAAAGAAGAAACAAACAAGAACCAAGAAAGAAAATATTTTTGTTGTTTTTTGTTTTTATCAAAATAGTAAAAATAAGAAACAAACAAGAATAGAATAAAAAACATAAAATCTTTTTGGTATTTTGTTTTATCAAAAATGAGAAGCAAACAAGAACCAATTGAAAAAACATACAATATTTTATATATATTTTTTTTATAAATAAGGTTCAAAATAAAAAACCAAACAAAACTAAAGGAAAATAAAAACATGGTCTGCACAAACATACAAAAGAAATTATGAAGGTAAAACTAAAATATGAGTTTGCAATGATATTACTTGAGATTTCTTGAAAGAAGAGGGGGATGCATGGGCATCCCCAAGCTTATGGTCTTGCTAGTTCTTGTACTCTACTCCTTTCTTATCATATCATGTTCATCTCAAACAAAGAAATAATTTCATCGCCATGATACTTTAGTTCTTACAAAATGGTTAGTTCTCCAAAACAAATGAAATTACAATTTCACCCATGATGCAAACTCACTTATTATTAGGAAACCAATTTATTCAAGAAGCAAATATATACAAGGAAACACTCTTTTTAGTTTGTTTTGTTATGGGAAGAATTTTAATAATATAGACCTTGCAATTTTTCCATTGGCATGAACAACGCATGCTCAAGGTTGACCCTAACTTCTCCATTGCTCATATTTCTCATTTACTGTCCCAAATTTTATTTTTAGTTTAACTCTTAAACTAATTGTTAGAAAACAGTAGTTAAAGTTATTTTACATGTTACAAGGATACAAAGATGTGCTCAAACTGAATAGTATTGGAAAGCATATGGAGCACACCACAAAACATAAAACCATTAACTTTTAAGTCTAACTTTCTTCCTATGCATTGGCATTTTGTATATGAATAAATAGAAACAACTTTATGGTAGCCAACACATATAATAATCAGTAGCTTGCACTTTAAACAAATTGTAAACATAAAGAGGGTTCTTATATATTTTCTTTCATAATATTTTCAATCATCAAAATTAAATGCAACAACATAGTATTGAATAGAATCGCCACATAAAGACAAGTCATCTAATAAGGATAATGGATCATCTAACTCAACTATATCACTTTCATCCTCCCATTATTAGATAAAATTGTTCCACATAGAGGACTATCAGGCAATAAAGAATCATCATCATTTGCAATTATGTAAGAAGGGTTGTTCATGGAAACTTGTGTGTTACCATTATTGGGAGTAGGAGATATGGGTAGCTAACCCATTCTTCCTTCACTTGTTCTTCCTTATCCTCTTCTTAGGGTTGCATGGGCATCCCCAAGCTTATGCTTTTATCATCCTTTTCCTGCAAAATATTAGTGCTCTCTTGGGCAGCAATGCCCCTCTTATTGAAGTCAACAACATAAATATTTTCTATGAAGTTGGTTATGCAATAATCAATGATGATAGTGATCACACATTTAAATTTTCTAATTATATTGATATTTGCATCTTCATCAATGAAGATTTTCATGAAACATTCTAGTCTTATCCTTTCTCCCTATTCTCTATGTTTCTTAGAAATTTCAATAGCATTTAAGTACATAGACAATATGTCATTTATATCCATATTTGTGCTCATAACATGAGTATTTTTGGTATTTTCCATTATCTATTTTTTTAGTTTTAGTTGTATATGTTAGTTGCTAAAAATAAACTATCAACGCAAACAAGAATAGAAGCCTAGCACAATGCTCCCCCGTCAACGGCACCAGAGAAGTACTTGATAATCCCCAAGGGCAGGGAATCAATGTAGCACCATTCGGTATGTATTTGAGTATTGAACCCACGAGGAGCTGAAAAGTAAACTATCTATTCTCTAAATCCCTATAACCGACTTATATGGCCTCCTATGCAAAGCAATGAACTATAGGTGTAAGGTACTTTTTACTTTATACTAGAAAACGGTAAAATGTTGAAAGTAATAACACGAAGTGAACTATTGTAAGTAAAGTAAGAGCAAGGAAAGGAAAGCAAGTAACTCAAGGGAGCAAGTGTTTAGGAAATTTGTTATTTCATTCATTTGTTTGTCACAATCAGTGAAGCACATAGATAGTCTTTTTTGTTGTTTCTTCTAGAGAGGAGCCATAAATAGGTGCAGCCAAGTTACTATGCAAATACACCACCAGTGAATGATCCCAAGGCCAGTTACGAGCAAGCAAGGGAGTTATTAAGACACGGAGTCCAATCACCACTATAAGTTTCAAGGTCCCCATAACTTATACCCATGTTAGTTAACCATGAATTAACTAGCATGCATATTTAAGACATGGGACACTGTTTTTGTTAATATCCAGCCATCCCTCATCCTATCAACATGCAACGATGACAATCTTATGCATCCCCCAACATATGTGTGCACTCATATATTATTACATAAGATCATCATAGAAGATAACATATACTTGTATGCAACCAACAATGAACTATTTCAAATTGCCACAAACAAATCACTACTCAAACATAGACATAAAGATACAATAGATCATGGATAAACAATAGATTTCATCACACATCATGTCTGCCAACATATTACAACAAAGGGAAGGAGAGAACTCATTGTAGATGTTGATGATAACCACACCGAGGGGGTGGAGACAACTGGAGGCGATTCTGGCAACGGTTCTCCCCTCTGATCTCCGCCAGTTGCGGCATGCAGACTCTTTGTTTATGTGTTTTCGATCTCCACCTCTGTATGTTCTGAGATCATGCTGATGACCCTTTTTATAGAGGGTTTTGGGTCAATACGAAGAGACTAGCGGTGGAATCGACAGTATCCGAGCTTTGAGGCCCGAAAGAGGGTAGGTGGCACGGCCCACCATGGTTACCACACCACTGGGCCTCTTTCCTGTCCCATGAGCCCTCTGGTGATCTCCTGGTGCTACAGCTGCTTCCCTTCGCGAAAAATACTCTTCTCCCTAGGCTATTTGACTTTGTTTAGGTCCCAGAAACATAAAAATACGTAAAACATGGTTTTCTGTCTTGCAGAGTTATAAACCAAATAAGGGGACCATTGGTAAATCCCCATAAATTAATGTAAAACATGAATATAACATCATATAAGTTGCAAATATGTGAAAATCAGTGTTAATAAACTACAAATTTCATGTGTGCGTTTCACCTGCATCAACAAATAAAAGCCATCAGTTGCAACTAACATAACTGCAAGTAGTGTTGCAAGTGACGTTAAATCCATCAGTTGCGACTCGAGTTGCAACTCATGGATAAATATAAGTAAAAGTCACCGATTACGACACGTGTTGCAACTAACATATAAGATCATCAATTATGACTAGTGTTGCAAGTGGCATGTTAAATCCATCAGTTGCAACTGATAGATAAAAACAAGTTAAAGTCGTCATTCGCGACTCGAGTTGCATCTGATAGACAAAAAAACTATCCATTGTGACTCGAGTTGCAACTAATATATAAATATAACTAAAAGTCGCCAGTTGTGACTCTAGTTGCAACTGACATATAAGGTCATCACTTGCGACTAGTGTTCCAAGTTACATGTTATAGTTATTCTTAAAAGCCAGAATTTGTAACCAACGGATAATAATGACAAGTTAAAAAGGACACCTAAATTGCAGCTATTGTTGTTATCATTGGAAATCTCTTTCTAACAGTACTAATGGGTTGCCATAAAAGAATGTGAAAACCCAGTTTGAATTATATACTAAGCATCTGAAATCTCCAAAAATCCACTCTAGAAAATGTAGCACCACTTCCACCAAAACTACCATCAAACAATGAACAAAATAGTAACTCTTAAAATTTCTCCAATCATGATAACCAAAGAAAAATATACCAAAAGTCAAGTCGAGAAAATTCATGAATAACCATGATAAGCATATGTTTATACTCCAGTACTACTACTATTGTCTTCAACAATTATTAACCATGATAAGCATATGTATATACTCCAATACTACTACTATTGTCGTCAACAATTATTAACAACATCCTCCTATATGTTACTTACTGCAAACAACCTACAAGAAACCTCCCCCTCCAATCTAATTACAAAACCCTAGAAAACAGAAAAAACAAGGGCAATTAAGAGGACAAAACTTGTTGATAGCAAGGACAACAACACTAATATCACTTCTGTTAAGACCGACCATGTTTGATAAGTAAGCTCTATGTAAAGCAGTTGTTGCATATTTTAGAGCTTGCATTGGGTGAACTTGAAATAAATAACACTAGAGTAAGCCTACAAAAAAAAATTAGAACATGTAAAATATAAAATACGAAAGAAAATTAACAACCAGACATATTTCATAGAAGTAGCTCTCTTGCAAAACCATCAAACCACAACACTCTAACATCAAAGCTCATGATATACATATTTCAAAATATATGTCAGTGTATAATATCAAGGCAGAACAACATCAATTTGATGTGAATATATATATGACTTTAAAATGTACTGTACCTTTTTATGCCACATTGGATCACTTGTACAACACTTGTACCCAAAATATGTCAAAAATCCAACAAATGATGATTACGGTTGCAAGTGATTTGTGTCTACATCTATTTAAGATGATTGTGCAAATCGACACATTCTATACATCTCTACAGTGTGGCTGGATTTGGTTCATTCTTGCATTTCCTTGTTGTACTTGTGCATAAAAACAAGTAGAATAGGCATACATGTGAGCTTCGTAGTCTTTTAACTATGAAGAATCAATATGCAATCTTGTCAGTCTGCTAAAATCAACAGTTCCTATATTTACTCAAGAACATGTAGAAGAACCACATATTTATGCACGGAGACCATGTTTGCAACCAACAACAACAGAAATGACAAGAATACAAGAGTAAGACAACATAATTCGATAACCGGGATAAATACCGACAAGGCCCGAGTATATAAAATTGATGATAAGTTTCACCATACTTTTCTGCAATCTTCATGTAATCTGAGAAAAAATGAGCAAAAAAATGAGCACAAAGGACATGTAAAAACAAGGGATTTCTATTCTCATGCCCCTAGTTCGTTAGTTGTACTCAGTTTTCCCCAGCCGCTTAGTTTTTCTTCACTTTTCCCCTCCCTCTATTCTGAAACCCTCACAGGCGCTCGGATGGGGGGATGCCATCAGGTCAAAGGCTTGACCGTTACATGTTGACCGGTGGGACTGCATTGGGGCGAGTCGTGCGTTGAGCATTACGTTACATCACCTCGTCCGTTACATGTTGACATGTGGGGACACGTTGGGACGGGTCTTGCATACGTGGTGAAGGGTGGGAGCGCGTTGGGATGGCTCTTGCATACGTGGTGAAGGGTGGGGCTGCATGGAGACACGTCGGACCAGCTATTCTCGCTCACCCAAAGCATTCGCTTCCCCCGAGCCTGGAACAGCTCCCACACCGCCCCTCCACTCCCCCACCATCGTTCCCTTCTACCCTATGTCGTGCTCGGTTGCCGAGCCTCCCCTCCCCCTAGCTGCGGAGCCTACTCCACATCCAGCTCCGCTCCCGCCCCTACAAGATACCCCTTTCGCGGAATAGCAAGCAACACCGGCTAGTGCACCGGTCCTTCCCATCGAGCGTGGAGAAGATTGGGTGGAATCGGAAGGATCTAACACATGGATTCCATCTGGGTAAGCATTGTTTCCCTTTGTGGATTGATTATGGGTAGTAATTGAGCGCGAATCCCTGGTGCTCAGCTAACTGCCTTGCTTTTCGAATAGGATTGATCCAGCGCTGGCATTTCGGCTAGCAATTAGACTGGATACTAGCGTAAATTCGTGGTTGTGAACAGTATCTCTCTGGATTTTACTTCCTAGCGGTGGTTGCAACCTCCATAACCCTAAGAGATTTGAAAGATAAAATCTATTCTAAAATTCCCCTGGAGCAATGGCGATTCAGTTGATTTGAAATATTTCAACATTAGCGAGCAGAGATTGCTCCCACTAACTAGCGAAGCTGATTTGGTAATGCTTTTATCTTTGAATGATGCCGAACGTTTTGGTCAAATTCAAGTCCATGTGCAACCTAAAGTTGAACATATGGGAAAGAGGGTTAAAGCATCATCTGGTGGTTAGGCATCATCAGGTGGTCGGGCATCATGTGTCCCTGTTGTCTCTGCTAATAGTGTGTGCCCCCACGCTCCTTGTAGGTCCACATAAGTACCATTTGTTCGCACTACAAGTGTAAGCCAAATCGCTTGTGCGACCGATGTGGAGGATGAAGCAGAGCCTGACGAGGGAGCGCCTCCACTAGATGATGAGGATGAGTTGATGTTTGTTGAATTGGTAGATAGATTCAGTAAACATGCACTAGAGGATCAGTACACGGAGGCAATGGCCCATAGTGCCAGATTTGATGACACTGATGATGAAGAGAATGAGGAGAACAATGAAAGTCTTGTTTCAGCTGAGTACGATGGTGAGGACTTGCTAGTAATTGAGTGGGACAGGAACGATCCTAATATTTCAAATGGCACCGTATTTGAACTGATGCAGGACTGTCGTAATGCCCTTACTACATATTGCATTCACACCAATAATGATTATGATGTTATTAAGAGTGAGCCAACAAGGTTCACACTGAAGTGCCCATACAAGAGGTGTAGATGGAGGATGCATGCATCCACTATGCTCGGAAGCAGTTTGGTTCAGGTATTACAACAAGTTGTGTATTTTAGATCATTGTGCAGAGTTTGTTAACTGTACCTGACATTTTCATTATGTTTCAGATAAAAAGTAACCGGTTCGAACATTCTTGTCCACCTCAAGGGGGACAGCCAAAGGAAGAAACAAAACTAGTAAAGACTAGGTGGTTGGTAGATGCAATCATGGATTGGATGACAGCGAACCCATCACTTGGTGCAATAGCGCTCATAAAAGAAGTTTCTCAAAAGTTTAATATTACACTACCTTACATGAGGATGTTCTATGTAAAGGAAATGGCTCTTTATAGGATCAATGGTCCATGGAATGAAAGTTTTCAGTTGCTTTACAGCTTCAAAGCTAAAGTGGAGATGGCTAGTCCAGGTAGTGTTGTACAAATAGACATGCATAAAGTTCAGTACAAAATAAGAGGGAAGATAAACGAGAAGGAGTGCTTTATAAGGGCTTTTGTTTGTTTCAAAGCTTGCTGGCAAGGGTTTCTGGATGGTTGCAGGCCTTATTTGGCCGTGGATGCAACAGCTCTTCATGGCAGTACTGTAGTTGATGGCCACAATTGGATGTTCACTATTGCTCTTGGAGTTTTGGAGATTGAGTTAGAGGAAAGTTGGACTTGGTTTCTGGATAATTTGCGCAACCTTATAGGTCATCCACCAAGACTTACTATCCACACAGATGCTTGCAAAGGTTTGGAGAAAGTTATAGAAGCAGCATTCCCCGGAGTGGAGCATAGGGAATGTATGCGACACTTAGTGCAGAATTTTACAAATAAATTCAAGGGTAAAGTTTATACTCACAACATATGGCCATCTTCATACACATGCAGTTTGAGGAAGCATCTGTATCATTTGGAAGTGTTGTATAAACAAAAACCTGCGATGAAGGAGTACTTGGATGCACATCATGGAATGGTGTGGTCAAGAAGCCAATTCAATGAAATTTGCAAGGTAGACTATGTAACAAGTAACCTTGAAGAGAGTTTCAATGCAAAGGTCAAGTCATTGGAAGGGCTGATCTCGTGGCAAATATTTTATAAGATTAGGCAGATGATCATGATAAAGATCGATTTGCATCAAAGAATTGCATCCACGGTATATGCTGGCCATCTCTTCCTCCCATATTTGATTAAGTCTTTGTATGCTAGGGAAAAACAATTGAAGATGAAATGCATTAGAATAGGAATGGAGGCTGAGGTAATGTACACTGACAGTAAAGATAGGCAATGGAGGTATCTAGTGAGTTTGGTTGACAGGACATGCCATTGCAGACAATGGTAGCTCCGTGGAAAACCCTACATACATGCATTGTTTTTCGTGGGTGTTCGGTGAAGAGGGTGAAGTTGATAAATATGTGTCACAGTATTTCTCTATTGCCAAATTTAGGGCAGCATATGCTCAGAACGTTCTAGCCTTGTTGGGAAAAGACCAATGGATGGGAGTGGATCCAGGCTTCAAGATATACCCTCTAGTTTTTACTAGACCAGCAGATTGGCCAAGGAAGAATAGGATGAGAGCTAGTGTAGAGGGTGGTGCACCACCTTAAAGACGTAAGTGCAAATGTTGTGGGATCCTAGGGCACATTGCTAGGCTTTATAAAAATGCAGTGGACCCAGCTTATGGAATGGATGATCAGGCAGGAGCAGCAAATGCAGATGAGAATGAAGTATTGGAACGAGAGGAGAATGAAGCAATGAATACATTGCAGATTGAACAAACAAATCAATAGGAGATTGAACCAAATGCATATGAGATTGAACCAATTACAGGGGAGATTTAACTAATGGATCTAGAGGAGATTGAACCAAATACAGGGGAGATTGAACCAATGGATCGAGAGGAGTTTGAACCAATGGATTGAGAGGAGAATAAAGCAACTTATTCATTGGAAGCAGAGTTTGAAAGTAAAGGAATTACACAAGAGGATATTGAAGAAATGATTCCAATGCATTTTGAACCGTATGAACCAATGGATCGAAAAGTGATTGAACCAATTGTACGACAGACTGAAGCACTTGATTCATTGGATGCAGAGAAAAAGAACAACAGGAACAAACGGAAGAAGTTGATGGTGGACTCCACGAATATTCTAGCTAGGATCACCCGGAGCAAGGTGGTAAACCCAGCAAAAACACTAGGAGCAAGAAAAAATTTAATTTGAATTTGCATGATGAATTTGAACTACTGTAAATGTTTGTATTGAATTCGAACTAGTGTGACGCTCCCAAGTTTGTATGTTGGATAATCCCATAATGTATGTGTTATTGCAAGTTTCTATGGTCATCCATGATACCTTCGATCCGGATTACGGATGTAGTGTAGCTTCTTTTTCCCTAGTAGACCTAGGTTATCGAATCCTCGGGAAGCGAATGTGTAGTGAAGTTACTTTAATGGACCTTAGGGAGTTTTAGAATTCCTTTTGTGTTTTTACTGGACCAATAGCTTGCGTATTTTTGTTGTTGTCGATGATGGAGAGAGAGGGGGCCTAGGGCGTTCGGTTTCACCTGTAGCTGTGCAAAACATCTGATGGGAATAAAAGATAGAAATAAAGTATGCATGTACTTGTTAGAGCAAGATAAATTATATGCGGGCAGTGCATCCATAATTGCTATTGCCTTCGCAACCACTTATAGCAATAACCTACTAGTCTCATCCATAGAAGAAATATATCTAATGATATGCATAGTGATGTCACCGTTAATACCAAACAAATCCCTCACATACATCCATACTACCCCTTTTGTCACTGGGGTTCCCAACCTATAGATCAATCATTACTCATACTCCCTATACCTGGATCAACCCTCGAGGTCTTGGGTACATGACAATCCCTTGGATTGAGGCAATAGAAGATACAATAATCATCATGTCATACAAACTAATACACGATACCATCTATGATAAATAACATGCACAATCGCTACATGGCTAGGCCGAAGCCCTTAGCCCAAGGAGAATTACTCACACATAGAGATGACATCAACAATCACAAACATTGTAATGAAAATCATAAGATTGATAGCAATAGTCTTACAATGTCGCCAATCGAAGAAGAGATCTACTATTACAAGTGGTGGAATATGGCTATGGAGATGGAGATGGAGAAGGGTTTTGAGATCTAGAGGCGGCTAGTGATCTGTGGCAAAGACTTTTTGGCGAGGTCTTGCTTGTTTTCTCGTCGCCCGAAGCTTCTTTATATAGGGGACCCTTCACGAAAGTTGTTCTGTTTGACCTAACGGTGGAGGCGCCAACTATACGACCGGAGCTATACGGCCGTAATTTTTGCTCCGGTCTTATAGTTGGTCGTTAAAGCGTCTGCCTCTGCTTTATGGCTCCTGGTTTCTTCTGGTTGTTAGAAATCTTGTATCTTTGACTTTAATGTAGTGATTCCCATCTTCAAACGACATTATCTGCACAGGAAAAACATAAAAGAAAGGATTGCATACCCCTCTGAATATTAAGCATTAGTGGCAGGGTTTAGAGAGATATTTCATCAAAATTATGAATAATATCCAGTTTAAATGTGGACGTAGATGGCTATGTTTCAGAGCCATCAACCTCCCCAAGTTTAAACTTGATCATCCCCGAGCAAGAAAACCAAAATCAAAAAGGAACTCAGCATTTAAACTAAAATAACAAGATGGTTATCTTACTCATGATTGGTAGTCTCATGTTTCCTCCACTTCATAAATCTGAAAAACTTCAGCATAGATAGAGTAATGGCAAGCATATCATACAGGTTTTATGCATCCTTATAGTGCAGCAAAATCATTATTACCATGGATGATTTAAATGAGTAAACTTTATCCCATGTCATGTAATCAACTCATAGGCTTGCCTTTGAACAATAAAGTATAATCATGTAAATTAAGAGTGTGAGAGTTTTCATGAAAAGCATATACACTAGAGTATCTCAATTCTCCCACATCAATAAATCAAGACTTTTCAAGTACTACTTTTCTATTCATTGTCCTTCAAGAATTTCAGTTTTTAAGTAATTGGGAGCATGCCAAAGATTTTTATTTGTTTATCGGGCTGTGATGGACACTCATGGAATCACTAAGGTTTTTGTTCCTTTTGCATAATGATTACTCATAATAGCCAGAGGAGTGATTCCATCATGATTACAGCTACCCGGGAGTGCCAAGAATCTTACCCACTATAGCATTGCTGCTACAAGTGTTTAATCAACTCATTGCCAAAATCTAGGAGTTTCCTCCATGAAGATCGTTCGTAGGCTAGCGGAGTTGTTGGCATCCCATGAAGTTTGACACGCATAAAGCTATATCATTCTTATGATTGACAAGTCAAACTTTGGCATGCTCACAAAAACCGCTAAACATTAATTCAATCGAACAAATCCTTTCAAAGAGAGCTATCAAGTCAGTTAATATTTTCAGTGGTGTTGAGTGTCTCTAGGAAAAAACCTTCAAGACTAAGCACTACAACACCCAAGCCTTCAATTGTGAGACTTTCTTATTACAATTATTTAGCAATATTTAGGCAAGACTTGGTTAATTACGAGAGCTAGAATAGAATGTACCCAATTAAATACCCATGCAAACGAAAAATCTTACTACGATACAAAGACTCACTCCACCAATATAATATCTCAACATTTACTACTAACTAGCATGGGTTTCTCAAACTTCAAAAGTGGGGAGTCATAAGGCATACCTCTCATGTTTGGTTCCACTTCTCTCTTCCTTTCTTATTTGTTTCTTGGAAACTCGAAGTCGATCACTCTCCTGTAAACATATGAAGACCTCGAGGCGGAAAGAAAAGAAAGAGGGAGGAAAAATGGAGAAATCTTTTTGTGGTTTTTTAAGAGAGGGAATTTAAAGAATAGAAAATTAGCGGCAAAGCTCGGCTAGAAAATCTCGAAAGTAAATAGAAAGAACTAGAAAATAACGTGTTGGGGAAACAACGAAGAGTGTTTATAAACTCAAATAAAAACACAACCTCTAAATAAGTAAAAGCAATTAAACGCCAAATAAAGATACATGAGGAAACTTCCCCGAGCTTAGGCTTTTGCAAGCCCTTCAAATCATTGTGGTGGCGGGAAAAAGTCGTTACTCCAGTTCGCGAATTGAGTTGAGAGGTTACTAGTTGATTCTCGGAGGTTCAAAGAGAGGCTATGCATCCTCTCCATAGCCCCTCCAAGTCCTTGGAAATCTTGGTATGTGGCGAACCGGGTTTGTGGCTGCTCCTCTTGGTAAGGAACTTCTTGCTCCTCCTCTTGGTCCTCATCCTCTTCTGGAATCTCCTCCTCGGGTTTGTGTTGCTCAACCTACAATTCATATAGGAAATGTCCTTCCTCGATAGAGAAAAGACCATTAGGAAAAGGAGCGGGGTAGAGAAACCTAGCTCCAGCAATATGCAGATAATAAACACCACCTCTCCTAGTGAGCATTCCATAGGCTCTCAGAGTGGACAAACCAACACGTGTCTCACCTAGCACGGGTTGCAACTCACCTAGGTTGATGCCTAGGGTAGTGGCAAGCACAGTGATAACGCCTCTGCCTATGATTGGTCCTTGGCTTTGGGAGGCTTGGTGCTTTAGGTAGCACACAAGGATGGCGCCCAAGTTGAGTGACAAGCCGCAGTTGATGTAAGCAGCCTTTGCAAGGACTAGGATGTCCTCCTTGTTGAGTCTCGTGAACTCATTACGTGCCTGCAAGGTGTTAGCAATAACATAGAACAAATAACGAATTGCAGGATGTTGAATATTCTTCCCCTTGCTCACTCTAGTAGTGAAACTCATTCCATTATAGTATTGTTCGGGGGAAGGTTCTAAGCAGTAAAGGATGCGTGTAAGGCATTAACATCATTGTTTGGAAAATTAAAGCATGCGCACCATTCATATAATGTTAAAGTGTAGTTGTTGTTCATCGGTCGGAAAGAAATAGTGTCCTCTCCTTGCCATTGTTTTACGGTGCTTTGCAATGAACTTAGGAATTCAATGGTTAAGCAGCGATAAGTAGGCACATCATTATACACGAAGTTTTGCAGGCCAGCTCTATTCAAAGTAAATTGAAGTCATTAGAAATACCGAGTTGGGTCAATATGATGGAGAAAGCCCACTTGGTGGCCTTCACTTCGTGGTTCTTGATCCTGTTGAAGCGATCACGTTGGGGCTCATCCTTGAACTTGATCCCCATGCGTTCTTGAGCGGCAGCCCGAGAAGCACTAGCGGTGGCACGAGCATGAGTTTGGCTCCTTGTGTTCATCATATAAAACATTGAAGAAAGACAAAAATAAAACTTTTTGATCCAACAACAGTAAGTACATACTATTCCTCATCATAGCACACTAAAGAATCTCCTCAAAAATAATAATCTAGGCAAGAGAATCATGGCAATAGGTTCATAGTATATATCACCCTAGATTGATAATGACAATAGATCGAAGATGAATTTGCAAAAAGTAATTGGTGGATCGGAGGAGAAACATATCGTAGATCACTCGTGTGTGAGGAAATCGAACGAAATTGAGTAGAGATGAAGATCTCTTAAGGTTTTGGAGAGTTTGGAGGTAGAAGAGAGAAAAAGGATTGAAGTTTTGGAGTTGGAGGTACCTTCCAGTGCGATTTAGTGGTCGGACGCAACTATACGAGCGCAACTATATGGCCAGAACATTGTAGTCCTGCTGTATAGTTGGCCTTCTGTCAAAAATTTAGGTTTCCTCCCGGCGGCGCAGCTATACGGGCACGACTATATGGCCGAAACAAAATGTTCCCGCCGTATAGTGGGTCATTAAACTATCTGTCCATAGGAAAGAAAATATAAAAAGGCATCGATATCTATACGACCGAAACTATACGGCCGGAATTTTTATTCTCGCTGTATAGTTGGTCGTTAAACTCTTAGTATATTAGAAAAGAATTCGTATGGAGGAACCAATATCTATACGACCAAAACTATACGGCCGGAATATTTATTCCTGCCGTATAGTTGGTCGTTAAATTATCTGTACATATTGATGTCTACGCACTTCTATTCTTGTAGACAGTTGTTGGGCCTCCAAGTGTAGAGGTTTGTAGAACAGCAACAAGTTTTCCCTTAAGTGGATCATCCAAGGTTTATCGAACTCAGGGAGGAAGTGGTCAAAGGTATCCCCTCTCAAGCAACCCTGCAATCAAGATACAAGAAGTCTCTTGTGTCCCCAACACACCCAATACACTTGTCAGGTGTATAGGTGCACTAGTTCGGCGAAGAAATAGTGAAATACAAGTGGTAACAGTGATAGAAAATAGCTTGATGGCATGTGGTTGACGTGGGAAAAGACTAAAGGCAAACTGAAATAAAGAAGGAAACAAGCAAACATGTAACAGATCTAATTGCAAACGGTGTATCAATGCTTAGAAACAAGGCCTAGGGATCATACTTTCACTAGTGAACACTCTCATATAAATATCTTCTCTTTATGATACTACACTGAACTACTCTCCGGTTGAACACTCTAATCGATGGTAGGGCTATAACAGCACACCTCAAAGTTCATATTCCCCATCTAGATAACCCCACACTGTCACCTTGAGTACTAGATTGTTCAAACAAACACCACAATTTCATAAAGACATCTAACTCCAAATATAACTCATAACAAGTATTTGTAATCTCTCACCTAAGTGCCACCATGGTGTGCACGTTGTCACTTTCACACACATGGGGAGAGCAGAGATCTATTAAAGCACTTAAGTAGCAAGGTAGATCTACTAGATTACAAAGCTCATGATCACAATATGATCATGCATAGAGAGAGAGATGAACACATAGCTACCGGTAGAACCTTAGCCTCGAGAGAGAACTACTCCCTCCTCATCATGGGAATCAGCAATGGTGATGGAGATGGTGGTGGAGATCGATGGAGATGGCTCCGGGGGCACTTCCCCGTCCCGGCAGGGTGCCGGAACAGAGACTTTCTGTCCCCCGAATCTCCGCTTCAGTGGCGACGGTGCTGCGGAACTTTTTGTGGATTTCTTATTCACGATCTAGGGTTTTTGCCTCGGGGGGAATATATAGGCGAAGGAGGCAATGTCGGTGGCCGGCCAGGGGGCCCACACCATGCCCTGGCGCGGCCTGGGCTGGCCCGCTCCAAGGGGGGTGTGGCCACCCTCTGGCCCCTCTCCGACTCTCCTTCTGGCTCCGTGAGTCTTCCGGGAAAATAGTAACTTTGGCTTTTGTCCCGTCCAATTCCGAGAATATTCATTTTCTGACTTCCTGGAACCAAAAACAGCAGAAAACAGGCAACTGGCACTGTGACATCTTGTTAATAGGTTAGTCCAAGAAATCATATGAAAAGTACTCCAAAGTTGGAACAAAACACAAGAAAGTAGATAAAACCAAGCATGGAACATCAAAAATTATAGATACATTTGCAATGTATCAACATCCCCAAGCTTAACTCCTGCTCGTTCTCGAGTAGGTAAGTGATAAAAAGAAAGAATAATTATTTAGGTGACATGCACCATCAAAGACTTGATCAAAGTATTTGTAAAACATTCAAAGCTGGGATCATAGTACTTCAATCATAACATGAAATACAAGGTTCTAGCAATAAGGCAAAGAAACTATGATGCAACATGGAAAGGCACAGACAAAAGATTCATGAATAACGATGCTTTGCAAGACGTTTGTTTATTTCACATAAAGAAAACATAGCATAATAGCATTCAGCTTGTCCCTCATAGAGTAGCAAATATAAATGCATAGGACACCTTCAAAGTTCATAAGAGTGACTAGATACAAATAGTTTAAAACCAGCAATATCAAGTTATGCATCAATCAACTAGTCTTGGGACAATGCACATAGAACTAAGAATGGCCACTAAGCTCTCAAAGTAGGTGCATAAAGATAGAAGGTGGAGACTCAATATAATGGTGGAAGAAAGGCCTTTATAAAAGTAAGTAGGGATTCAAGTCTCATAAAGAGCTTCCAAAAATTATGGTACTTATAGCTTTCAACTCTCATTGCCCTATCATAGGCATCTTTAAGGTGATTAAGGTTAAAGTGACACAACTAAGAGGATATGCTTGACAAGTTATAAACCGAAATCTCATGCCCCTTACTTACGAAGACCGATCCTCATGCTACTCAACTTTAGTCACAAGTAAGCTCTTGTCATTGTAAGTACATGTGTATCATAAAGAACCGCCAACGGGGTACCCGTTGCACATGATACATGAGCTATCCCATAATCAAAATGACAAGGCAAGCAGATAATGAGCATCTCAACGATATTTTTATTTGCTATTTACATAGGTTTTTATTGAGGATGCTTCATAGAGTGCTCATTTTGGTGATGCTGCAAGTTTCCACCATGATTAGGCATGGCTTAGGCTAGCGGCCTAGGCGTTTCTCTCACACACATACAACCTCCATGATCTTACAAGTTCCACTTTTATTTCACACCACCGGGATCCGTAAGCAAAAGAACATGATATCAACGGGGTACAAAGTACAAGTGCAATGTTGAAAGCGTTCCCTATGATACATGGTTCTGCTAATTTCAACTTATAAATCGCAAGCATATACGCAAAAAAGAAGGACCCAATGGTTCAAGTTTATTAGATGCAAAAAAGTAAAGTGTGCCATCAAGTTCGTGAGAGCTTTAATCACTAGTTTTCTCATAACAAGTTTAATTTGGAAGGTAAACAAAAGCATGAATATACTTGGAATAGCATATGATAGTAGGTAGGTATGGTGGACTCTTTGGAATAACTTGGTTTAGGGAGTTGGATGCATGAGTGGAACTCATACTTGGTTGTGGAGGCTAGCAAAAGACTGGGAGCGACAAACTAAGAGAGCAATAATGGCCATAATCATGCAGAGCGACAAAACATCAATGATAAAAGCATAAAGTGATACTACAAGTTGAAAACTAAAGGATCTTAAAGGCTATGGTGACTTGATATAGTCATAACATGGTGTGAGCATGTGCCAAGTCAACCCAAATAAAGCATCAAAGGAGAATACCACAATACTATGCTTTAATACGCTAAAACAACGCATGATTCATCCAAGGCACATTAAGCAATCTCAATTGTTTATAACAAGTCGTGCTACAGCAAAGAATACTAAGAATAAAGCCAAAAAAATATCAAGCATGGCATGACAAAGCATAGGCCACAGTCAAAAACAAGCTCTCTTTACCACTTAAGCATGAACTTTCCTACTCTTTTCCAAACCAAACCAAACTATTTGAAAACCAATGTATGAAAGAGGGGGTCCAACCAATTTATTCCGAAAACTAAGTAAACAAAGCAAATGAAAAACCAAAACAAAAACAAAAAAGAAGACGCTCCAAGAACAACACAACTGTGCATGAAACAATAAAAATGAAGCGTTTGGAAGAAACCTGGGATTTTTATTGATGAATAAGGGGATGCCTTGGGCATCCCCAAGATTTGATGCTTGTACTTCTTGGATATTTCTTGGGGTGACACGCGTGGCATCCCCAAGCTTGAGCTTTAGTCCATCCTTCGTCTCATTACTCATTCCTTCCATACACCTGAAAATTTTCCTTCATTCAAAACTTCACACAATCTTTATTAGCAACATTAGTGCACTCAAGATAATAGGTCTTTAGGTTAAGTTCTAACACCAATAAACTTCCATTAAAACACAAGCTACTGTACCACTTCCCTCAAAAATCTCAATTCCCCAAAAGAACTCAAAAAGGAACCAACAAGAAGCAAATGCAAATAATGGCAGAAATCTGTCAAAACAGACCAGCAGGTAAAGACGATTTTTTTCGAAGACCTTCTGTTGCTCAAATAGAAAAGTGTTGAACTAATTAAACTTAGATAACAACCTAGGGTAGAAGCACAAAAATTCACGCCTCAAAAGGACGTACAGATATTTTACACGAATTTTTACGGTGAAGCACAGAAATCTGTTTCGGGACAACAACTTTCCCAATCATTATTTCTCTCTCATTAGAGGTTACTCTTGGCACAAAAAGCAAATAAAAAGGATAAGGAGTGGTTATTACTGAAGTAATAACTTCCAAGACTCATCTAAAACTTTTGGGTCATCTCCCAATAAATACTTTTCTTTAACGCCTTTAAGTTAGGCATGATAGTTTGAGAAGATGCTCACATAGGAAATATGAATTGAAGTAAAAGAGAGCATCAAGAAGCAAATCCAAAACACATTTTAGTCTAACCCACTTCCTATGCATATGAATCTTGTAAATAAACAAGTCATGAAAGCACAAAGCAACAAGCATAGGAAAGCAAAACAAGTGCAACTTCAAAAATTTCAACATAAAGAGGGGAAACATAATAATGTTGAGATACATAAAACCATGTTTCCCTCTCTCATAATAACTTTCAATAGCATCATGAATAAAATTAACAATATAACTATCACATAAAAAATTCTTATCATGATCCACATGCATATAATAATTATTACTCTCCACATAAGCATAGTCATTCTTACTAATTGTAGTGGGAGCAAATTCAACAAAATAGCTATCATTATTATTCTCATCACCATAATCATCAAATATAGGAGGCATATTGTAGTCATAATTAATTTCCTCCTCAATAGTAGGTGGACTGAAAATATCATATTCATCATTGTAATTATCATATATTGGAGGTTTGGTATCATCATAAGCAATAGAATAGCTATCTTCCAAAGCTGGAGAACTAAAAAGATCATTTTCATAAAAACTAGATTCCCCAAGCTTAGACTTTTCCATAGCATTAGCAATAATGGTGTCCAAAGAATTCATACTAACAACATTGCTATTAGCATGCAAATAAAGTTCCATGGGTTTTTTAATTTTGTCTTCAAACACATCATGTCCTAACTTAAGATAAATGCTACAAAGCTCTCTAAATTTTTTGTTGTTTTCCATTAAGCCTAACTAGTGAAAACAAGAAACAAAAAGACAAAATTGCAGAATCTAAAGGAAATAACTTCGATCACTCACACCGGAGGATGTGAGTACCTTTTACCTTACCTCCCCGGCTACGGCGCCAGAAAATAGGCGTTTGCCGTGGGAGGTTCTTCTTCTTTAATCCTCTGGTGTGAATACCTTTTACCTTACCTCCCCGGCAATGGCGCCAGAAAATAGTTTGATGTCTATGCACTTCTATCCTTGTAGACAGTTGTTGGGCCTCCAAGTGCACAGGTTTGTAGAATGGCAGCAAGTTTTCCCTTAAATGGATCACCCAAGGTTTATCAAATCAGGGAGGAAGTGGTCAAAGGTATCCCCTCTCAAGCAACCCTGCAATCAAGATACAGGAAGTCTCTTGTGTCCCCAACACACCCAATACACTTGTCAGGTGTATAGGTGCACTAGTTCGGCGAAGAGATAGTGAAATACAAGTGGTATAGATAATTATAAGTGGTAACAGTGATAGAAAATAGCTTGATGGCGTGTGGTTGACGTGGGAAAAGACTAAAGGCAAACTGAAATAAAGAAGGAAACAAGCAAACATGTAACAGATCTAATTGCAAACGGTGTATCAATGCTTAGAAACAAGGCCTAGGGATCATACTTTCACTAGTGAACACTCTCATATAAATATCTTCTCTTTATGATACTACGCTGAACTACTCTCCGGTTGAACACTCTAATCGATGGTAGGGATATAACAGTGCACCTCAAAGTTCATCTTCCCCATCTAGATAACCCCACACTGTCACCTTGAGTACTAGATGGTTCAAACAAACACCACAATTTCATAAAGACATCCAACTCCAAATATAACTCATAACAAGTATTTGTAATCTCTAGCCTAAGTGCCACCATGGTGTGCACGTTGTCACTTTCACACACATGGGGAGAGCAGAGATCTATTAAAGCACTTGAGTAGCAAGGTATATCTACTAGATTACAAAGCTCATGATCACAATATGATCATGCATAGAGAGAGATGAACACATAGCAACCGATAGAACCTTAGCCTCGAGAGAGAACTACTCCCTCCTCATCATGGGAATCAGCAATGGTGATGGAGATGGCGGTGGAGATCGATGGAGATGGCTCTGGGGGCACTTACCCGTCCCGGCAGGGTGCCGGAACAGAGACTTTCTGTCCCCCGAATCTCCCCTTCGGTGGCGGCGGTGCTGCGGAACTTTTCGTGGATTTCGGATTGACGATCTAGGGTTTTTGCCTCGGGGGGGATATATAGGCGAAGGAGGCAAGGTCGGTGGCCGGCCAGGGGGCCCACACCATGCCCTGGCGCGTCCAGGGCTGGCCCGTGCCAAGGGGGGTGTGGCCACCCTGTGGCCCCTCTCCGACTCTCCTTCTGGCTCCGTGAGTCTTCTGGGAAAATAGTAACTTTGGCTTTTGTCCTGTACAATTCCGAGAATATTCATTTTCTGACTTCCTGGAACCAAAAACAGCAGAAAACAGGCAACTGGCACTATGGCATCTTGTTAATATGTTAGTCCAAGAAATCATATGAAAAGTACTCCAAAGTTGGAACAAAACACATGAAAGTAGATAAAGCCAAGCATGGAACATCAAAAGTTATAGATACATTTGCAATGTATCACATATGAAAGAAAAATTGTCAATGACAAAGATATCTATATGACCAGAACTATATGGCCGGAATTTTTATTCTCGTCGTATAGTTGGTCGTTAAACTCTAAATACATTTTTAAAGAAAAATTTTTGACGGCAAAGATATCTATATGACCGGAACTATACGGTCGGAATTATTATTCCCGCCGTATAGTTGGTCGTTAAACTCTCCGTGTGCATCAAAAAAATTATGTTTCTTCGAGAATTGCTTCTTTTCCAGTAACTTAGTGATATACCTTGTTTATGATAGAAAATTGATAGTAAATATTGTCGACCAACAATAGCATGTATGTAGCAGAATTTTAAGTACTACCGAACTTCTTCTCCTCAAATGGAGTTTTCTAGCACTCTTTATTAAACATATACATAAATTAAAAACTAAAAACTTAACTCAAACCTTTATTTAACATGGTTTTCCTCCCATGGAGCACTCTTTTACGGTTAATAGCTTGACCTTCATGACACTCACTTGGGCCAGATGAGTGGAACACCCACTCCAAAGTAATTGGCCTTCAAAGTGATGGCCTCCTTCTCGTCATGTTTGGCTTTCTTTTTCCTAGGGAAATGGATAACAGAAGGATCCCGCGAAGGTAATTGCAGCTTCATGTTCCCTTCATGGAGGTTAATTAAAGCCTTTATAGTTCTCAAGAAAGGATGGCCTAGTATTATAGGAGCAATAGTATCTTCAGGTATGTCAACAATAACAAAGTCAATTAGAGCAGGACATCCTTTAATGTAAACTAAAGTGTTCTCCTTAATTCCTACAACTTGTTTCTAAGTGGAATCTGCAAGATGTAGTTTAGTTCAGTGATTTCGAAAGAGACAAGATTTAGCTTGTTAAAAAGACTCTTTGGGATTGTTGAGATGCTTGCACCTAGATCACAAAGTGCAGCTATCTCATTAGTCCCAATCTTTATCTTAATAGTTGGCTCAAATATGTCATCTAGTTTAACAGGTAACTTTTCAGCGATTTTCTTGTATTCCTCTTCAAGCTTGCTTGCCTTAATTGCTACTTGATCAACAAAGTGTTGATACATGGCTTC
The DNA here is from genome assembly GCA_916181665.1 of Avena sativa. Taxonomy (NCBI): domain Eukaryota; kingdom Viridiplantae; phylum Streptophyta; class Magnoliopsida; order Poales; family Poaceae; genus Avena; species Avena sativa. The sequence continues at coordinate 37,772,205 of OV702290.1, forward strand.
ATCGTTACCTTCACTTACCGGAATTTTGACGTTGATCCTCTTTACAAGGTCTTCGATGGTGTAGCTTGGTGAAGGGGCATTACCATAGTCAAGTTCTTCAGGCTCCTCCCTTTGGATCCTCATCATTTTGAGTTCTTCAACGGGATTGGGCTCAGCTTTACCTGCAAATTTTGCTAGAATGAGAGTTTGAATCGCGGTTATCTTACCTAGTTGTGCCTCAACAATCCTCGTTCTTTCTTGGAGGGCCTGCATATCATTTCTCAAACTAACAGCTTGGTTAGATAATTTACCAAGCATAGCATCATCATTCTCCGTTATTTTAACAAGAGTATTTTTTTGCTCATTTTGCGAGTCTATAAAAGACTTAAGTGTTTCTTGGAGACTATCATTACTAGTTCCCATATTATTATTAGAATTACATGCAGGACTACAATAATGTTTCTGAAAGTTAGGATTGTAACTCTTCTTCCAAATAGGGTTGTAATCATTACGAGCTATAAAATCTATTTCTTAAATATTTGTTTCAGGGGTGTCTCTTACCTAGGTTTCCTTACCTTTTATGGCTAGTATGAGCTCATCCAACTTAGCATTGAGTTCTTCATTTTCTTGTGGTGAGATGGAGTTCACCTTCTTCGTGTTTGATCTTTCAACATGCCATTGGGCATGGTTGTCTTGCATATTGTCTAACAGCTGCTTTGCTTCAGTAATATGTTTACCCATGAACGTTCCTCTAGATGCAGTATCAAGCATAGACTTAGACACAGGATTAAGAGCATTATAAAATAAATGGAGGATTAACCAATCTTCCATCCCATGACTAGGATAGTTTCTTAAGCATTCTTTCATCCTCTCCCATGCAAGCGCTAGTGGCTCACGCTCTTCCTTCCTAAAGCTAGTAATATTAGATCGGAGTTGCATAGTCTTTGCAGGTGGGAAAATTTTAGTCATAAATAAATAAGTACATCCCACCCATGATGTAATAGTATTTCTAGGCAAATATAGCAACCATTCTTTTGCTCTCCCTCTTAGAGAGAAAGGAAATAGACATAATTTGACGGCATCGAGGTCAACATCTTTTATACGCATCATATCACATATTTCAGTGAAAGTATTCAAGTGCATACCCGCGTCTTCAATAGCAGAGCCTCCAAATTGATTCCGTTGAACCAAGCTTAAATAAAGGGGCTTAATTACATAGTCATCTGCAACAATTGTTGGCTGAGTAATAGGAGTACACAAATAATCATTGTTGGGAGTAGCAAACTCCCCGAGCTTCTTTTCAGCCATATTTCTTATGTTTTGAGTTTTCTTAAACAAAGAATTACAATAGTAAAAACAAGAATTTAAAGGCTAACTAATTTTTTGGTTTATCAAATAAAGACTGAAAGCAAACTAACAATATTAAAAACAAGAATTAAAACTAGAAAGGTTCCTAATAGCCTAACCAGGGTAGCTATCGTGGTATTGCCGATGAGTACACCATGGAGGGGTCCTCACAGTGCATGTTTAGAGACGTGGGGTAAGGCGGAGAGTTGGCAGGTACAAGGTAACACATCTTACCCAGGTTCAAGTCCCACAATGGTGGCAGAACTCTACTCTTGATGCAAATCACTATAATGGAAATGCGCCGAGTTACAGAGATAGGTTCGCTGTGCGAGGTGTTGCACGTTGTACATTGCAATCTAAGAGGTTGTGCCCAAAAGGCTCCCACAGGTCCGGCTTATAAAGGCACCAAAACCTAGGGTTTACAGGCAAAGGTCCTTGCCGGACAAGGTAAAGAGTCCTACACTAATACGAACTAGTCTTCTGTATCTTGTACTCCAAGGCTCTGAGTATGTTAGTGACTCCTACATAGCCTTCCTTTATCCGGAATGGGCCTCCCTTTTGGATCTGTCTAACTAGACCACCCAGTAGGCCATAGGCCTTGCTACCAACTATGGGCCACCCGGGTTAGCCGGATTGGTGACATGCTATGAGGATACCACTACTAGAGAAAAGGCTATAGGAGACATGCTCATTTGAGGCGCATTTAGACTATATGCGCCTCCTATAAAATAGACAAGGCGCACTTCTCGGACATGCGCCTCTAGTATCAAAATAGGTGAGGCGCATATTTGTAGGATGCGCCTCCTATAATCTCTTTACGGACGAAATCTAGCAGCCCCAGATTATGCGAGGCGCATTCTAATAATATGCGCCTCCAATATATTAGATAGGCGAGGTGCATATGGGAAGAATGCGCCTCGCATAAGTTGCGTGGGATCAGGAGGGAAACGGTGGTCCAATATGCGAGGCGCATATCATCACATGCGCCTCCTATACTTGATAATAGGCGAGGCGCATGCAGCTGTGTGCGCCTCAAGTAACCCCTGCAGGCCCGGGTGGCCACATAGGCGAGGCGCATGTGAGCATTTGCGCCTCACATAGTTTAGATTATAGGAGGCACATTTGGTGCAATATGCGCCTCGCATAACCTGGCACCACGTTTTTGCACCTTTTGGCACATGCACCCCACTCACCTGTCTCACTTCTTCCTCCTCCAGCAAAAGACAGATTTGGTCGCCCCCCTCCTCCTCCTCCTCACCTCATTTCCCACATTGATTCATCATAGAAGCTTGCTCAATCTCCATTGGTTGACACTCATATGTAAGTGAGGTCTCTTGCTCCTCTAGATCTACAACATGTACTCTAGAAAGAGGTCAGAAAATGATGATCTAGAGAAGGAGGAAATGCTGAGGCACCCTTCGGATGCTTGCCAGTGGAAGGAGTTGGACCTCCAATATTACCAACATTTCGGGAAAGAGTCAAGTAACCTCAGGCTGAGCGTGAGAACCGACGGACTCAATCCTTTTTCGTAAGCCAGAGGAACACACACAACACCTGGCATGTGTTTGTATGGATCTACAACCTCCCCCTGGTTGTGCATGAAGAAGAAGCACGTAACCATGAGTATGCTGGTTCAAGGGCCAAAACAACCTGGTACAGACATCAATCTGTATCTCACGCTATTGAAAGAGGAGCTGGCCATGTTATGGGAAGAAGGAGCTCGTACGTGGGACACCTCGAGACAAGAATACTTCAACATCAGAGCGGCGGTGATCACGATGGTGCAAGACTATCCCAATTATAGATACTTCTCGAGGCAGGTGGTCTAGGGATTCTATGGGTGCGTTAGGTGCAAGGATAATACAACATACCGCCAGCTACAGAAAGATCGTGGGTCCGGGAAAACCGTGTTCCTTGGGGATCGGAGGTGGCTTCCCAAGAATCACGCATGGAGAAAACTAGGAGATCTATCCAGTGGGACGGTCGAGCTCCGAGGAATCTTAGACCAGAGGAGCGGCACGGAAATCTATGAGTTGTTGAATAACTGGAAGGAATGCCCTGCACTGAGAAAGACCCAGAAGAAGCCAGAGCCGCTGCTGAAGGTATGGAAGGCGAGGTCTGTTTTCTGGGACTTGCCATACTGGAAGATCCTCCGCGTGCCTCATAGCCTCGATCTCATGCATATCACGAAGAACGTGGGCGAGAGTCTGCTTGCCACCCTCCTTAACACCAACAAGACCAAAGATGGGCCAAAGGCAAGGAACGACTTGAAGCATATGGGCATCAGGGATGATCTTCAACCACCACCTAGCGATGATAAGCAGGAGGACAAGGAGGAGGAGACGGAAATGCAGAATAGTCGTCATCGCAAGGGCAAAAAGCAGGTCAAGAAGGGCGAGCTTAAGCTCAAGGCCTCGTGCTTCACTCTGAGTAAGAAGGAGGCCATACAGTTTATGAAGTGCCTCCTCGGAGTCAAATTTCTGAACGGCTACGTGGGGAAGATAGGCAGATGGCTAGACGAGGCGAAGCAGCGCTTCAGTAGGATGAAGTCTCACGATGTCGCCATGCTGATGATGAAGGTACTCCCGGTCACGATCCGAGGTATAATGGACAAGCACGTCCGTGAAATGTTGTTTGGCCTCTGCAACTTTTTCAATGTCATCTCTCGGAAGTCGATAGGCATTAAGCAGCTCACGAGGCTATAGGACGAGATCGTGGTGATAATATGCGAGCTCGAGATCTATTGCCCCCCTTCCCGCTTTCTTCAACGTCATGCTTCATTTGCTTCTCCATGTCATGGAGGATATCGTCCAGCTCGGTCCTCCGTTTCTGTGAAGAATGATGCCATTCGAAAGGCTCAATGGACACATCAAAGGATTGATGACCCACAAGTATAGGGGGTGTATCGCAGTATTTTCGAGGGAAGTGAAACCCAATTTATTGATTCGACACAAGGGGAGACAAATAATATTTATAAGCCTTAACAACTGAGTTGTCAATTCAGCTGCACCTGGAAACAATCTTGCTCACAACAGTTTATCAGTAGCAACAGTTTTGTAGTAGGAATAGTAAGTAGCAGCAGTAGCAAAGTAAAGACAGCAGTAACAACAGCAGTAAACAGTGGGATTCGAGTGCGGTAGGCATAGGGATGGATGGACGGGCGTTGCATGGAGAAGACAATTCATATAGCAATCAGAACATAGGGCAATTGCATATCAATAAGATAAAGCATCCAAGTACTAGATAATCCTAGGCATGTGTTCCATATATAGTCATATGAGCTCGCAATGAGAACTTGCACAACATCTTTTGTCCTGCCAGCCCGTTTGCAGCGGGGCCTCAAGGGAACTAGAGGCAATTAAGGTGCTCCTTTAAATAGAGCACCGGAGCAAAGCATTAACACTCTGTGAACACATGTGATCCTCACATCAAAGCCATTCCCTCCGGTTATCCCGATTTCTGTCACTTTGGGGCCATTGGTTCCAGACAACAACTTGTAGGTAAGACCATAAACAATACTATCATAATGAATCAATAACATGTTCAGATCTGAAATCATGGCACTCGGGCCCTAGTGACAAGCATTAAGCACAACAAGTCGCAACAAAGTCATAAATCACTAATAAAAGATACTAGGCACCATGCCCTAACAATCTGATGCCATTACATGAATGATCTCATCCAATCCCTACCATCCCCATAACCTACAGTGGGGGATTACTCACTCATAGATGGGGGAAACATGGATGGTCGATGGAGAAGCGAGGGTGATGATGATGGTGATGATCTCCTCCAATTCCCTGTCCCGGCAGGGTGCCAGAACGGAGTTTCTGGTGTTGTTTCATGGAATCTAGTGGTGGCGGCGGAGCAGAACTCCTTCTGGAAAAACGTCGAACCCCCCGAAGATTTTAGGTCAGAAGGCTCCTTATAGGCGTAGAGAGAGGCTGAGGGGGTGCCTGGGGGCCCACACCATCCCTTGGCGTGGCCTGGCCTGTCCCGCGCCACCAGGTGGTGTGGCCACCCCTGGCTCTTCTCCGTCTCGTATTCTGGCTCCTGGAGTCTTCGGGTGAAATAGGATTTTTGGCATATTTTCCGGGATTTTTCCTGATAGTTGATTTTCTGCACAAAAAGTAGACACCAAGGCAATTCTGCTGAAAACAGCGTCAGTCCGCATTAGTTGTATCCAAATCACACAAGTATAGAGGAGAAACAATAGCAAAAGTGTTCGGGAAAGTAGATACGTTTTGGACGTATCAAGTCCCCCCAAGCTTAGCTTATTGCTTGTCCTCAAGCAATTCAGTTGAAAACTGAGTGCGATAAAAGAACTTTCACGAACACATTTGCTTCATAAGATGTAAATATTCTCAGCAATGTGATCAACTACTTAGACAGTTCATAATAAAGAGTATGCAACTGAGTCTACTTAATAGTCATTACAAGCTATGAAGAGATTCCAACTCGGAAATAATAAGTAGCATGAAGTATAAACGTAAGCAACATTATAATGCTCATAAAAAGGTATGATAGAGTGGTATCTCGCTTGCCTCTGATTATGAATGTCAAGGCACCTCTGAAGTTCAAGTGATGACTAGAAGTAAAGATATCAAGGATACAAGCATCAAAGTCATAACACAAATAATCAAGTAATGGAACAAACACAAAGAATGACAACTATGCTCTCAAGAAGGTGCTCAAAGAATACGTGGAGACTCAACAAGTAGATGAAAAGGTTTTGAATAATTTGAAAGGCTTTCAAATGTTGAAAGTATGGTACTCATTAGTTTTGAGCTCTCATTGCCCCTATCATAAGCATCTTTAATGTGGTTAAGGTGAAAGTGAGGTCCAATCTGAGTTATATGCTTGATAGACTATAAACTGAAAATCCCAAGTCCCTTGAGTACGAGGGCCGCTCCTCATGGTACTCAACTTTAGCTACCTGTAAGTTCTTGTCATCATAAGTATGTGTGTATCATTGAGAACCGCCAACGGGGTACCCCTTGCCCGATGATACGGAAGAATCCCCATATCAAAATGACAAGGCAAGCAGACAATGAGTATCTCAGCAATCTTCTTATTTACCATGGGAAAATGGTGCTTTTTTCTCTCTTTCCTCTTTTCATCAATCTCTTTTTTTTCTTTTTCTCAATAGCTATCTCTCTCTTTTTATAAGAAGAATGCTTCATAGATATCATTATGGTTACGCTGCAGGTTTCCACCATGTCAGCATGGATTAGACCAGCGGCCCAGGCGTTTCTCTAACACACATACATAACTCCATGGACTTACCATGCCTCAAGTTGTCATTAATCCTCATTATTGCTCTTCACTTGTGTGGATTGAATAATAATATGAAACTAATATTCCACTAAGGACTGCCGAACCCTGTAGCAAACTCACAAAACCAATGAAGAACGACAAATATTTTTGGTGTTTTCGATTTTTAAACAAGAACCAAAGGGGAAAAACAAGCAAAGCAAAAAGAATAAGCACACCAAAGAGAAACAACAGAAATATTTTTGGTCTTTTTGTGTTTTAGAAAGCAAAAGCAAAAGAAGAACAAACACTAAAAAGAGAACGAAAACATGAATATACAAAGTGTCGACGCAACATGATAAGGAGAGGAGTGCGGTGTCGGCGTACCCCCCCCCCCCCTCCAAGCTTAGGCTTTTGGCCTAAGTGGGTATCAATCCCAAGCTGGCCAGGATGAAGAATCACCCTGGTACGATGAGGAGGTCCCCTTGTCCTGGTGTGAGCTCGAGTACGTCCCTCCGTAGTGCGCAGAGTAATCATAGGAGGGCACATCCTCCTGGTGCTGCTCGTGGAAACCCAGCAAGTGAAGCTGCTCGTCCACGTCCTCCTTGGAGCGCGACCACGGTCTCTTGTGAACACTAAACAAAGAAGGTTGTGGCAAAAGGATCTCCCTTTCGTCCCCGTCAGTGAAAAGCATCCTATATACTAGACTATTCAAATCAGAAGTAGCAGTGACAAAGTGATGAGTTTTCATAGCAACAAGGTCAAGTCTCTGTGGTGCCAGCATAGCATCATAGGGATCCACTAAAAGACCTAATGCATTGACTATACGCGAGGCAATGATGCCCCCATAGATAGGCCCCCAAGCAGCTAGGCGGCGAGCAATAAGCGAGCCAAGATTATACCGAGTATCATTGTTAAGCGCGGCAGCAAGGAAAGCTAAGTGATAGTTGGAGATATTACTTGTGTTCTCCCTACCCAGTACACTAGTAGCAAGATAGTATGCAAAGTATCTAAGAGCAGGGAGTTGAATATTTCTTATCTTTCCGTGTTTCGCCATGCGGTCATCATCATTGGTCACCCCTTGGTAAAGCTCCAACAAATCAGCGGGTCACCCTTGAATTTTCTTCACGGTCCCTGTCATGCGTACACCTACAATACTGCAAAATCCCTCCAAAGGCATGGTGAAGGGCAGATTATAGATTTTAAAAGAGACAGTCGACTGATAGGATGTGTTAGTAAACGTGAAGCTCTCAACAAAAGTTTTGGTGAGCGTCTCGTATTGCGCACTCTCATCTTGCATATATGAGGTCAAACCAACCCTCTCAATCAGTAACAAGAAATCATCAAGAATACCTGCAGCTTGTAAGAAAGTAAAACAAGGAAAAGAGGATGGGTGAGCATCCCCATCATCCCTTTCACTACCAATACGAGTTGCAATGAGATCTTCATTGTATGATGGCCTAGCTTGAGAGGCTGTTCTTGAGGGCCTCGACCTCCTATGTGCATCACTCTCAAATATCTCTCCAAAAGTATGGTTGTTCATGCTTGGTATTCTGAAATTTAAACACCTATTAAACAAGTGATTGCAAAGTAAATATAATGAAGGATTCTACTCATAGGGACTTGCAATAGGCCTAAGCATGCATCAAAACTGTATCTCTAAGCATAAAAAAAGCTTACAAACTCTCATAACCTGTCACCTATAGCGGCAAAATACTCAAGATATAATCCACTAAACACAAATCTACTTGGACAAGGGGATGAGTCACATACCAGGGAACAAATGCTCCAAATTTCAGCAAGAAAGATGGGCTGAGCAAGGAGATCGAAAAAACCGAGAGCAAGCACAGCAAGAACGTGATTTTGAGCAATGAACTGGAGCTTACTCGAGCAAGAGAAGAAAGTGGCAGGTGAGAGAGTTAGTGGGGGCCAGGGGTGGCCCACACCAGGGCATGGCGCCACCCAGGGCTAGCCACACCACCATGTGGTGTGCCTGCCTGGTGGGCCCCCCTGGTACCTCCCAGGTACTCCTCTTCCCCATTTTTCACATAAAAATTTAATATGAATTTTCCGGAATTTTTCAAGACACTTCATTTTTGGGCATTTTCAGGCATAGAAGAATGATTTTTCTAACAGACAGATTTTTTTGGAAACATGATGCAAGGACAAAACAAGGCTAGAACTACAGAAGTTCTATCACACTCTAACATGCAAGAAACTAACAACAAGAAGAAAGCTAAACGAAAGCAAAAACTAAAGTGCAAAGGGTAGAAATAAACGGAGATAATCATAATGAAAACATTGTTTTGTTCAATGGAATCCTTTTGTAAACAAGGTTGATCAAGTCTTGCTACCAAAACAATTGCATATGAGACAAAACTTTGTATTCCACTAATGATTATGTTACCTCAACCTTGATAGCAATGGTCCCAATCATAATAGTTTTAAATTTTTCTCTAGGTATGGGACAATATATTTCTCCAACTTGAATGCCTTCAACATGTTCAATTGAATTCAAACCATAAGTCCTTTCAATATTCTTGGGGAAATAGACAGTATGTTCCTTGTCATTAACATTGAAAGTCACCTTTCCTTGATTACAATTAATAATAGCTCCTGCAGTATTAAGAAAAGGTCTTCCAAGAATAATAGACATATTATCATCTTCAGGCATTTCAAGCACAACAAAATTAGTTAATATCAAGCAATTATGATCCACTTGAACAGGTACATCCTCACATATACCCATAGGAATAGTGGTAGATTTATCAGCCATTTGCAAAGATATATCAGTTGGTATCAATTTTTCAAGCTGAAGCCTCTTATATAGAGAGAAAGGCATAACACTAACTCCAGCTCCCAAATCACACAAAGCAGTTCTAACATAACTATTCTTAATAGAGCAAGGGATAGTTGGAATCCGTGGGTCTCCAAGTTTCTGAGGAACCTTACCATTGAAGGAATAATTAGCAAGCAAAGTGGAAATTTCTTCATTAGGGATCTTCCTTTTATTCGAGACAATGTCCTTCATATACTTTGAGTAAGGAGGCAATTTAATAGCATCAGTCAAAGGAATTTGCAGGAATAAAGGTTTCATCCACTCACAAAACTTATTATAATGTTCATCCTCCTTTGACTTGTGTTTCTTATCAGGGAAAGGCATAGGTTTTTGGACCCAAGGCTCTCTTTCACTACCATGTTTCTTAGCAATAAAATCTTCTTTGGTGTATTTAGTATTCATAGTGTGGTTTTCAGGTTCTTCTTCAACTTTTTCTTCAGTAGGAACTTCATTTTCTTCATTACCACTTTTAGTTTCAGCATCAGAGATAGATATACTATTAGGATCTATAACAGGTTCAGAGGGTTCTACAATAGCTTTATGTTTCTTTTCCCTTTTCTTACGAGTAGAACCACTATTTTCAGCTTGTTGAGCATCCTGCTCAATTCTTTTGGGATGCCCCTCAGGATAAAGAGGATCCTGGGTAGCAGCACCACTTCTAGTTCTAATTTCATAAGCATGTTTTTCTTTAGCAGCATTAACTAGCAAGTCGTTTTGCACTTTACCGAGTTGATCTATTTGAGTTTGAACCATTTGAAAGTGTTTAACAATAATTTTAACATCATTAGAGGTTCTTTCCACAATATCTTTCAACTCAACAATAGCTCTAGTGTTTTCCATTAGGTGATTTTGCACCCTCTTATTAAAGTTATCTTGCTTAGCAATAAAGATATTGAATTCTTCTAAGCATTGATCAGGAGGTTTAGAGTAAGGGATATCACCCTCATCAAAGTGTTGGACAGAGTGTACCTCAATAGTGGATGAGTAGGGAATAGGCTTGCATAATTCTTCTATAGGAGGTAAATTCTTGACATCTGCAGCTTTAATTCCATAACTCCCCTCTTCTTTGATTCAATAACTCCCCTCTTCTTTGATGTTGGAATAGGCACCGGAATAGATGGTTCAGGTACAATTACTTCAGGTATAGCTTGTTCAGGAGGAGTCCAATCTTCATAATTCTTGCTTATTTTAGCCATTAATTCCTCAGCTTCCTTAGGAGTCCTATTCCTGAAAACACAATCAGCACAACTATCTAGGTATGTCCTAGATTCCTCTGTTAGTCCATTATAAAATATATCAAGAAGCTCATTCTTAGGTAATGGACTTCCAGCTTGTGCATGAATCAAAGCACAAAACCTTGCCCATGATTCAGGCAATACCTCTTTTTCTCCCTGTTTAAAATCAAAAAGTTCCTGCAAAATAGCATGTCTAGCACTAGGAGGAAAATATTTCTGTAGGAAAGTACTAATCAAGCACTCAGGGCTATAAATAGATCCAGGAGGTAAATTACTAAACCAAGTTTTAGCTTCTCCTTTCAGTGAAAAGGGGAAAATCTTAGCAACAAAATAAGTACGCATCTTAATATCATCAGAAAACAAGCCACTCATGGTAGAAAGTTCATTCATATGTGCTACCGCACTTTCATTCTTAGTCCCACCAAAAGGTTCTTTCTCGACAATAGCTATGTAAGATAGATCAAGAGAGAAATCATAATCTTCATCTATAATGTTTATGGGAGAAGCAGCAAACTTAGCAATAGGAGACAATTTGGGTCTAATAGTACGCCTCTCAAGGAGACTCTTAGCAACGCTCCTATCATGGGTGTTCTTACATTCTTTAATAAATTCATCGGTCATTTCAACATAACCATCTTCAATATCATAACTTTCACTAGACTCAGGTGAACTAACAGGTGTGGTAGTGTCTTCATTAGGAGTTCCGGTATTTCTAGCTATAGTTCTAGCAATCGTAGCATCTAGGAAAGGACCTAATGAACCACTCTTATCAAGCACAGTAGAAGCAGCATCATAAGCATCAGAAGTTTTAGATTCAGCAGTAGTAGTAGTGTGTGTAGCATGTGTATGTGGTGGTGTAAGGAACTTACTCATAACAGACGGTGAATCAAGAGCAACAGAGGTGTTTAGAACCGTACCTCTTCTTGTAGTGGATGGTAAAATAGGAACCTTGCCATCACGAGACTTACCCATGATGGATGGATAGCAGCGAACAATAGAGAATCCAAGTGAACTTGATAAATAAAGCTATGCTCCCCGGCAACGGCGCCAGAAAATAGTCTTGATGACCCACAAGTATAGGGGGTGTATCGCAGTATTTTCCAAGGAAGTGAAACCCAATTTATTGATTCGACACAAGGGGAGCTAATGAATATTTATAAGCCTTAACAACTGAGTTGTCAATTCAGCTACACCTGGAAACAATCTTGCTCACAACAGTTTATCAGTAGCAACAGTTTTGTAGTAGGAATAGTAAGTAGCAGCAATAGCAAAGTAAAGACAACAGTAACAATAGCAGTAAACAGTGGGATTCGAGTGCGGTAGGCATAGGGATGGATGGACGGGCGTTGCATGGACAAGAAAATTAATATAGCAATCAAAACATAGGGCAATTGCAGATAAATAAGATAAAGCATCCAAGTACTAGACAATCCTAGGCATGTGTTCCATATATAGTCATATGTGCTCGCAATGAGAACTTGCACAACATCTTTTGTCCTGCCAACCCGTTTGCAGCGGGGCCTCAAGGGAACTACTAGTAATTAAGGTGCTCCTTTTAATAGAGCACCAGAGCAAAGCATTAACACTCCGTGAACACATGTGATCCTCACATCAAAGCCATTCCCTCCGGTTATCCTGATTTCTGTCACTTCAGGGCCATTGGTTCCGGACAACAATGTGTGTATACAACTTGCAGGTAAGACCATAAACAATACTATCATAATGAATCAATAACATCTTCAGATCTGAAATCATGGCACTCGGGCCCTAGTGACAAGCATTAAGCACAACAAGTCGCAACAAAGTCATAAAGCACTAATAAAACATACTAGGCACCATGCCCTAACAATTTGATGCCATTACATGAACGATATCATTCAATCCCTACCATCCCCATAGCCTACAGCGGGGGATTACTCACTCATAGATGGGGGAAACATGGATGATCGATGGAGAAGCGATGGTGATGATGATGGTGATGATCTCCTCCAATTCCCTGTTCTGGCAGGGAGAATATCATTTTGCGGCCCGGAAGTTGGGGTGGCCAGGCAACGCGGTACCCGAGTTCCCTGATATCATCTGTGATGACTATAGTTGGCGCGCCAAATACTCAAAGGGTCCTTTTCGGCACGATTTCAACTTTACATTTCAATACAAAAAATCAGGCTAACGGCCATCAAGTTGGGTCCCCCCTGTCAGCTTTCGCCGTTATGTCGCTGCCGTCGTCGCTGCCATGTAGGCTTGCAGCGTTGGCACATGCATCCTTTACGCGTCTGCTTCTTCCTCCGGGGCGGCAATCTGTGGTCGCAGCCATGGCGTGGAGCTAGGACTTGGACAAACCTTCTCGGCCCGTTCTCCTCCCGATCCCGAATCGGAGCTCTCCCTCACCATGACCGCACCATTGGCACGGCGCGGGGACGGGAATTCATTCTCGGGTGAGATCTGTACCCATGCCGACCATGCTCGGTCCTGTTGGTCTCCTCCAGAATCTGAGTTCGCCGTCGCCATGGCCGCACACGCACCAGCCACGACGCCTTCCTCTCCGAACCCCAAAGCCACATCCACCCAGTTCGGCACAACGCCAACAAGGTGAAAATGCATCAAGTTTTCTTCTTGTGATTGTAGAAAAACATGTATGTACCGTGGCCGTAGCATACTCTAACAATCTACACATATATTGTTAACTAGATTTTCATTTGAAATTAGTAGCTCCGTGATGACGAAACATAGAGAACCTAAATGGAATGACGATGACAACCATGTTCTGTACTTTGCATTGCATCAACAAGTGCTCGCTGACGAAGCAAGTTACCAAGAGAGTGGAGTTCATCAGCCATTGCCAAAAAATATGTGAACAAATCAATGAGCGATTCAATGCAAATAAGCACAGAAAAGCTAGATCCATGTCATCAATCATCAATAGGTGGCACATTCTAGTGATGCATTCAAATGCGTACATAATGTATCATTTGCTTGAAGTGGTTGTTATCCTGAGCAAAAATGCGTGGTATGCACATTACATTTGTATGTTCTATGGTGCAATTCTATTGTTATGGGCGTGGAAAGAAAAGCTGGGCTTCATTGAATATTACGCAGTTAGGCCTAACTTAGTCTTACACAAATAAGCACAGCTTAGTCTTTACACACATAAGCGTAACTAATGATAAAGATAAAGACAAATGGTTCATCGGATCTGCTAGTATGAGCACTAGGTCCCTAGAGCTGGTGGTATCGTCGGAACGAACCAGAATGCTGCATTTGGCCGTCTTTCATTCTCCTTCAAATAGTACGACCCCACTGATGAGCCAATTGTAGGCCCCCTCCCCCCGACGTGGATTCGGCTCCAGGTCGGATCTGGAGTGTCAACATGATAGGCGCGTGAGTGTGCAGCAAACACACAGTCTGCTATAAACACTGGAAGTGCTGGCACCTCAGCAACAACACCAGCATGTTCTTCCTGAACTCCAACAGAAGCCTCAGCAGGTATTTCGTTAGCTTCACCAGCAGCGGCATTAGCAAGTATTTCGCCAGCTTCACCAGCTGCAGCATCACCAAGTATTTCGTCAGCTTCACCAGGAGGAGCAGCAGCTAGTTCTTCGTCAGCTCCACCACCACCACCAGCAGCAGCAGCAGCATCAGGGGCCAGGGCTGCCTGAGCAATTACAGGTTCAACAGCTCCAGGGGCTCCGACAAAGACAGGGTAGTTGATCCCAAGAAACACAGATTGTCCCTTCAGATTGTTGACTTTGCTCCAGACTTGCTCTATTGGGTCTTCGGATGGGCATGCGGACCTCGAGAAAACGTGACACCGCAGCGATGGGTATGAAGAAAGTTGTGTCCCCATATGTTCTATTGTATCACCAACATTGTTTAGTGCTCCCTGATATGAATCCACAAGAGTTCATCATACTGTTCCGTGTTGTCTCCGAGAGGTGCCAGGAACTAGCGCCGTGTCCCAAGTTCAGCATCTGCTACTGCATCTTCGATGACCGGAGCTGGAATTATGCGCGGGGCTACGTGGGTACCTACGTGTTACTAACAGTCAGTAAGCAGAATTTTGAATGGGATTTTACATGCTATATGATACCATGACTCACCCCAAATGGAAGGCTCCCAAACACGCACGTCGCCGCTAGGTTCAGTGACCGCATAAATGCGCTGCGGTCTGTATGAAGAGTAGCCGTAGGTGAAGACGGCGTCCACATACTTCTCCGGCCACAGGAAGTCGTCGCGCAAGACTGTCCATTCCTTGTCTTCTGGGCATCTAGGGTTTAGGGCATCTAATGAATGCGATTGCCTTGTCGAACACCGCTAAGAGGTCGTACTCCCAGTTCTTCCACGCCCCCTCCCGCGGTCTATGTGAGAGTTGTACCTTCACGAGCTCAAGTTCTGCCATGTTGAACCTGTAAGCGAATTCGGAAATGGGCGGCGGCCACCCGCTGTTGAATGCAGTAATGCCGACACCCTTCAAAGATGGCACTGCAAGTCTCTTCGATCTGTAGCAATTTTTTAGAGTCCAAGTACTCCCATCCTGGGATAAAAGGACCAGCCACTCGTCGTTGCCACCCACCCAGTTCTGGTCATCTCTCATTTCCGTCTCTTCTTCTTCCTTGATATTCACCACTACTGATTCCGACCACTTATCCAGCAGCATCAGTTTTGCATGAATATTCTACAGAGTTTGTTGTCAGTTGGTACAATCACCTAGCATGGATTCCATTGCAGATACAATTTGACAACTGGACCTTTATATTAAACTATACAAAATATCGCCTAAATACGAGTGTCTCCTCAGATATCGCCTAAATTGTGCCTGTGTCACTACGAAGATACTCAATATATGGAGTAGGAGCAGAGCCCCCTAGAATAAACTCCTGACGATGATCATAATTAAACAGCTCGGGGCATAACAGCCTTAAATCGTCTAATCTGTTTGTTTTTATTTTAGGAAACAGAATATCACCTAGCAGGCATTCCATTGCAAAATCGAAATTGGCAACTCGTCTATCACCTAAATTAAGACTGTGTCACTATGAAAATACCAGAATATCAGGTACGAGCAGAGCTTCCTCTGTACAGAATAGTCTTGAATGGTTCGATTTGTTCAAACCGCGCGTGCACACAACACGTTCGACGAAAGGAACATAGGATTCTGATGAGAGTTTAGCACATATGAATCAACGATATTACTGAACGAATAAGCTAGATACTAGAACTTACGTGGCCATCGCGGTCGTCTGGCCATTTGTTGTTATCGGGGTAAAGAAGGCCTGGCATGCCGAACGGTTGTTCGTCCATGTTCCGCATCGTCACGCGGTAGCCAGGGATGCAGCGAGCGAGGCGGCCGGTTGAGATGATGTCCAACTCCGAGGAGATCCTGTGCACGTTCGCAGCGCTGAGGTTGGCCATCCCCAATCCTCGCGGTAGCGGTCACCCTGGCCATCTACGTCATCGTCGCATGCCTTTCGCTTCAGCCTGTTGCTACCCCAAGCTCTACCCATAGCGGCAAATGGAGTCTGGAATCCGGTGGATTAATGGAGGCGTTGTGATGAGGAGGCGGATGGATTCGAGAGGGGGTAGAATCAGGGATGGGGGCAGTTGTTTGAGTGGGGAGAGAATCTGCAAGGAACCGCCGCCGCCGCCGGTTTTCGTCCGCGTGGAAGAAAAAATTGGGGGCATAATTATTGAGGGCAGGCACCGGAACCGTCTAAGGAAGTGAAAAAATAAATCGTAAAAGGGAAATGTGCGGCCTGCCTATCAGTGAGTGAAGGTCGGCACGCGTAAACGTGCCTACGTTTGAATTGATTCCACCGCATGCAAGTGGCGCAGAACAAATTTTAGGAAGTGCTAGCGTCGACGTGTAAAACCGCCGTTTTTGCCACCTTCACCCTACTACGAACGGTCGTGCACCATTCCAGATATTGGTAAGGGCGGTTCCAATCTTTCACTTCTCGGTCTCATTTCCTCCTCCATGGCCTCATCGTCTTTCTCCTCCACGGCCTCATCCATTTCCTCCACCACCGCATCACCCTCTTCCTTTGTATCCTTTCCCACTTGCCTATAGTCATGGACGCTCCGGACGTCCGAAACAACGGCAGGCAAGAAACTGCGCACTTCGACATCGAAGTACATGGCGGGAAGAAGATCAATGTCGTCTACACCACCGACCCTCGGACGGTGAGGAACACTCTAAATAATTTCATGAGTTGGCTGCAGTTCGAAGAAAACAGGTTCGTAGGTCTCGACCTCGAGTATAGCCGTGATTACCGTAGGATCGCCATGGTGCAACTCCCCATGAAGGGGCACGTCCTCGTATACCAGCCTTTTTGTGAGAAGGGGCTGACGGGATCTGGTAGACTTTGCTGTCTTTTTGTTCCTGAACCGTCTGTTTGCAGAAGTTATTCCTATATTATTTGTCTGAATTCATTTTCATGCAGGTGGGGCGAAAGCATTAGGGATCTGTTTCATGACTTTCTCGTGAACCAGCACATAACATTTACCAGTGTTGACATCACGAATGACAGTAAACTGCTTGAAAGCCCGACTGTCAACATTAGAATCCCAAAAGAGTGCAGAGTGGACATCCAGGAAATTTACTGGATCCCAGGGACGAAGGGCAGCAAGACCGGGATGGCCGCTCTTGCCTCCGAACTCATAGACCCGTGGTACGCTGACATGAAGGACAGATTGCCGAGATGTTCGTGGAGGCGTTTAGGGCACAATTACTGGGAGGATAAGCCACTTTCTGAACCTAATCTGAAGTAAACTGCAATTGACGGGTATGTTAGCCACGAGTTGTACCGCCAGATTGTAAAATCTCGTTCCAGGCATCACATCATTGAACCACCACCAAGGTAGGTTGTTTGTCCCAGATGCCGGATCATAGATGAATCTACAAACCGGGGCAAGCGATCGAAGGCATCCTGGGATCGGTTGCCTTCTCCAGCAGGCTGGGATGTAGACTATTAGTGCATGATTGTTGTGTTTATGAAAACATGTTATTTCATAAGTACACTATGTGAGCAATTACGAACTGTTGTGTATTACCTTTGTCAAACTATAATCTGGTTTATGATTGTATCCTCCTCTATAATCTGGGTTTGGTTATGACTTATGACTGTATCACCCCTTATGCATGTCAGTCCTGGATTCTGCCGCATGCAAATGGCACAGACAGAATTTGTAAGAATGAATGTTGAGCATACAAAAGGGGGAATGTAATTCATACAAGTTAAGTAGCTAATAGCACAGGGATAATACGATCTTGGTTCTTACACACAGAATGCTTAGAAAATACAGGCGAGATAAAATATAGGCGAGATAAAACTAGGAACAAAATGCAAAACTAGTAGTGGTAAACAGCACACTCACCCACCCGCCAGATCCTGTTGAGCATCTCGTAGCAGACATACGCGTCCCTGGCTGCGTACTTGATTACATCGTAATCCAGGTGCCTCCACTCCCATCGCTCATGGAGGTGCTTCGAGAACTCAATTTTCATGCCGGCGTACTCGCGGTCGATGATGTCGGAAGCGAGTCTAGCCATGCCGGCTTTCCCCGTACCACCATCCGGGTACCTCCACAAATGTTGGAGATCGATGTGATTGACGACATGAACGAGGAGATCCCGTTCTAGCTTCAGAGTGTCATTCTTGATGTCGACGCTGGAGAAATAGATCTCCCTCCTGTGTAGGAACTCGCGAAGCTCCGGGCATACAGATTTGGCCCTACATACGTGATATAGTAGGCAATGGTTGCGCATGGACAGCTGCAAAAGCGTCGTCCTCTTCCTATCTCTTGTATACTCGAGGTCAAGGCTGACGGTCTTGTACCTATCCATCGGATCTTGTAGCCACCGCTCATACATTGCAATGACCTTGGCCACCTCCGCTGACGCATTTGTGTGGACGACCGTCAGCTTGGTGGTGCCATGGGCGGTGATGGTGTACTCGTCGGTGTAGTCGCTCCCGTCACTGAACACGCCATACTCTGCGTCCATGGCAGCAGCTAATGCGGCGGCGGTGGCCTAGTTTCGGTAGCGGTGGCTGGGACTGGGCGTGGAGGTGGAGTGATCTGTTGCAATGGTATGGCCAGGCGGAGGCGGTGCCTGCGGTAGCGTCGATGGTTCTTGCGGTGGCGGCGCCGGTGGAAGGAATGAGTTGGGGATTTTTGCACAGTGATGTGCTGTGGAGACAGAAGGCGATGCTTAAATGTCGTTTACCAATATTCTAGTCATACCCATGCGGAAGCAAGTTTGACCGGGCGAGCACCGATGGTTTCCAATCCTAGCGATTAAATTCAGAGTCCGTGCCAGTAGGCGATGGGACGGGTGTGCGACGTGGCTTTGGCGTGGCAGAGACCGGTCACGTAGACCACCGTCCCGTTGCCGATCCGCAGCGGGTGCGCGGTGCTGACACGATGTAACATGACAGGACAGAAGGAAGTGTACAAGTTTAAGAAGTGTAAGCATAGACATGGACCTAGCATCCCTGCACCCCGGGGCAGCCGATCAGGCCTGCCGATTGCACAAAGCTTGTCCCGAATTTGCCAAAATGAAGCTCGTTTGCCCATGCTTCTATAAGTTTCTCTGTAGGCCACTTGTGTAAGCATGGACGATCAAGCAACTTTGCAACACACGTGAAGGTGGAAAAGCATTAGGTTTCAACGCACCACATAGTTTAGGGATTTAGAATAGCTACATTGTGGAGCTCTAGCCAAATTGCATGGTAAAGCCAAATTCAGCTTTTTGTCAGATTTAGCTATAGCAACACTGTGTCTCGTTTGTCCTCACTTTTGCCCTCTCGATATTCCGAAGCCCTCACATGCGCTCGGAGGGGGGTGTCGTATGGTCAAAGACTTGGCCGTTACGTGCGCCATGACGCCTAAAGTGGCCTTTTTAAAGAGTGCCTTTTCCCCTCTCTCTCTAACAGTTGTGTTTTTTTTGCCCAAAAAGGTAGGGAATCTAGAGCAGCTTCTCTCTTTATTCATTGTTCCTTTTGCGATCGTTTTACCCTAATCTGGTAGCAAATCTAGAGCAGTAAAACAAACCAGCACCATAAATAAATTCAGTAAATAGAGCAGATGTAGATAAAGCAGCTAATATAGGTTATATAGTACAGTACTTAACGAGGTTCGACAATTAGGCTGCTCAGTAGCAGTAGCAGCGGACTTCTTCAACATAGACAAGACAAAAGAAACTGCTTTATAGCAGCAGCAGCTGATTAGTGGCGCCTCATGGCCTCTGCCAGGAGGGCATCCGCCTCCTCCCTCTGGCGCCTCCTCCACTTCTTGCTGCCCAGCCCCTTGACCTTGGGCACCTTGGGTCTGATCGGGGGCATGCGACCCTCCTCGATAGCCACCTCCTGGAGGTTGCGGAGGTGAAGACCGAGCGCCTGGTGCTTGGCCCTAAAGCCGTGGACATTCACGGACTCGCCTTAGGTCCTCACGTCCTCGGCATGCTTCATGAGGGAGTTGAAGTCCGTGCCGCGGAGCCTACTGGTGGGGCAGAAGGGGCACATGTACACGTCGTCAGCGAAGAAGTTGTTGTACTGACTGGACTTCAGCCTCCTCAGCACATGACGAGTCTTGGTGTCCTGCGACTCATCGTCGCTGCGGAGGTCGCTGCTATCCTCCTGTTGGAAAAAACAGAAGAGTGAAATAAGGACATGATTGAGATACTTTGATTATCGGGATTGATTTTTTGCATAAATTAACCGAATGAGATCTCCCGATTATTCCCCAAATCTCAAACCAAATCGAATACCGATCCCAACTACGAACAGGGGGATTCATCGAAAATCGAGATCTAACACAATAGGATTAGCTACTGTAAAAAATACGAACAGCCGAGCCCTAATAACATACGATCTACCATCCAACGATGGGAACAGGGAAGAACAAAGGAAGGGGAGAAAACCCTGGTTACCTCAGACCACGGGTCGGCGATGCTAGTGTCGTAGGGGTTCTCCGGCCTTATGTAGACAACCTCCTCGTAGGGGTCCCAGCCGAGCGGGATCTGTCCGAGACCGGCGGGGGCCTCCTCGCCGGAGGCTACGGTGGATGCAGGGACGGGGACGGGGGGCTCCTCGCCGGCTGGCTTGGAGGCGCCGATGGCCATCGCGCCGATCTTCTCCATCGCCAGCATGGTTGGGGTTTTGTTGGGCGTTTGTAGAAGGTGATAGGACAGTGAAAACGGTTGAGTGAGCAAGTGCGTGATGAGTGGGAGTGGGAGTGGGGAGGCCTCTATTAAAGGAGAAGGGAAGCGGCATTTTGTTGCACTACCGTGCACCGCATAGGCTAATGCACCGTGCACGGCCACACGTGTCCGCTACCGCCCCGTGCACCGCACACGCGTACCGTGAGTCACGTTTTTTTCCCTCGTGTCTAACCATGGTGATTTAGTTGTACTCAGTTTTGCCCACCAACCGTTGATCCTCTGTGATCTAGCGGACAGGATAACCCTTATATCTGTCGGGGGCACCCCTCTATCCATGCAAAATAACGAGTATGCCACCGGAACTTTAACAACATAAACAGATGAACTTGAATATATTTTGAAGGGTACGAAAATAGAAATCCACATAGTTTAAGGGTCTAGATACGATAAGAGAACTAAATATTATTAGTGGTCGGGCCAACACAGTGATGGGGTTGGTCGGCTAGGATTTGCTGATTCCTGGGAAAGGGGACACTAGGCCATTCTTGACATACTCCCTCAGGAACTTTCCATAAGCAGCGTGCTTAGCCTTGGTCGTCGACTTGTGTTTACTAGCCGGGCTTTTACCGATGCCAACCGCATGCGGAATCAAGCTGGCAATCCTCGGGTTGACTCCTTTCTTACAAAAAGGGCACCTGAGCTCCCCAAGTCGAGTGCGGAAAGGGATTATCCCGCTCTTGAGCTTCTTCATGACATGGCAGCTCTTGTTGTCCCTGGTCTCCTTGTCAGAGTCCATCTCACTTGAGTACACCTGTAATGTATGGAATACAAACCGAAATGAGCAAAATAATAAATATATATTCCTTCCACCAGTCCAAGTTACTTTCGATGCAATAACATGTCTATATAGGTTCAGCAGTTCATTACGGCCGTCTCCCCAGCTCGCTCCTAAATTAATGTGGTTTGTGTTCTTGGTAACTTATTAATAAATAAATAAATAATGTGGATTCATTCAGAACAGACTAGATCTCTCCATGTACCGGTTTGTACGTTGCATCTAATCATTAGGACTAGATTTTTTTATGACGCCTGGATAGATTAAGCTCGAGCAGAAAATATGAAACATGTAGAAATAGATGTACCTCCGGGTACACGAGCGGAGCGTGTTCGTCGAACTCCACGCCCTCATTGGCGCCTCCGAAGTCATCAGCACCGGCATGCACATGGTCCCCCAAGGGGTTGAACTGCACGTCCTCCTCAGCCTGTGCTGCGTGATGCTCCTCCAGATTTGCCGCGTGAAGCACCACCCCGGCGGCGATGCCCGGACACACACCCCCACGCACTGGTTTCATGGAGAAGGTTCGTGCAAGTACGTTCAAGATTGTGGTGTTTTGCTGGATAGGGAAGAGAGAGTAGTGGATGAGTGCGAATGGAGGACCCGATAGGCTGGGTTTTTAATGTGGGGACGTTTAGGCCTCCTCGAGGGCCCCGGTTGATAGCTCTTCCGGTTGCGGCTGCCGCGTGGAAGGTTCGTGTGGTGGGGGCCTGACGGAAGTGAGAGTGCAGGCACGCTACGTAGTAAAAATGGTATAGTCGGTGGTCTGTGGATGACCAGTTGCCGTGTAGTAGACTTGAAGCCTTTGCAGACTAGATTAAACATGACATGACCACTTGACCACTTTTTCCATGGA
The DNA here is from genome assembly GCA_916181665.1 of Avena sativa. NCBI lineage: Eukaryota > Viridiplantae > Streptophyta > Magnoliopsida > Poales > Poaceae > Avena > Avena sativa. Next base: position 37,794,705 of record OV702290.1, read on the forward strand.
CGGCATCGTGTTCCTTCTTGTAGAAGTCTCGTTGACGGAGACGTCCGTGCTGTCTCACGCTGTCCTGTGAAGGGCACGACGTGTGCAATGAGCCTTGTTGGATCACACAGGATGAACGGTTGGTGCGCACGATCTGCGTGATAGCTGTGACAACCAATCAGGGCGTAGCAGACAGAGTGGGCACAGGTTTGGGCTTCTACGAGAGAGAGAGAGAGGATGTTTATTCTTATACTAAAACCACAAACAAACATGGATCAACCACTAGAGTCATTGCATGTGTGTTCTTATACTAAAACCAACATGGATCCACCCGTGGTCATTGCATGCCTGTTCTTTCCACAAACCACACATGGATCAACCACTAGAGTCATCGCATGTGTGTTCTTATACTAAAACCACAAACCAGTACTAGAGTCATTGCATGCGTGTTCTTATACTAAAACCATAAACCAGTACTAGAGTCATTGCATGTGTGTTCTTTTCCACAAACCACACATGGATCCACCAGTGGTCATTGCATGTGTGTTCTTTTCCACAAACCACACATGGATCAACCACTAGAGTCATTGCATGTGTGTTCTTATACTAAAACCACAAACCAGTACTAGAGTCATTGCATGTGTGTTCTTTTCACAAACCACACATGGATCAACCACTAGAGTCATTGCATGTGTGTTATTTCCACAAACAAACATGGATCGACCACTACAGTCATTGCATGTGTGTTCTTATACTAAAACCAACATGGATCCACTAGTGGTCATTACATGTGTGTTCTTTCCACAAACCACACATGGATCAACCACTAGAGTCATTGCATGTGTGTTATTTCCACAAACCACACATGGATCAACCACTAGAGTCATTGCATGTGTGTTCTTATACTAAAACCACAAACCAGTACTAGAGTCATTGCATGTGTGTTCTTTTCCACAAACCACACATGGATCCACCAGTGGTCATTGCATGTGTGTTCTTTCCACAAACCACACATGGATCAACCACTAGAGTCATTGCATGTGTGTTCTTTCCACAAACCACACATGGATCAACCACTAGAGTCATTGCATGTTTATTCTTATACTAAAACCACAAACCAACACTAGAGTCATTGCATGTGTGTTCTTTTCCAAAAACCACACATGGATCCACCAGTGGTCATTGCATGTGTGTTCTTTCCACAAACCACATATGGATCAACTACTAGTCATTGCATGTGTGTTCTTTCCACAAACCACACATGGATCAACCACTAGAGTCATTGCATGTTTGTTCTTATAATAAAACCAACACTAGAGTCATTGCATGTGTGTTCTTTTCACAAACCACACATGGATCAACCACTAGAGTCATTGCATGTGTGTTAAATCCACAAACAAACATGGATCAACCACTAGAGTCATTGCATGTGTGCTCTTTTCCACAAACCACACATGGATCCAGCCAGTGGTCATTGCATGTGTGCTCTTTCCACAGACCACACATGGATCAACCACTAGAGTCATTGCATGTGTGTTTTTTCCACAAACCACACATGGATCAGCCACTAGAGTCATTGCATGTTTTTTCTTATACTAAAACCACAAGCCAGCACTAGAGTCATTGCATGTGTGTTCTTTTCCACAAACCACACATGGATCCATCAGTGGTCATTGCATGTGTGTTCTTTCCACAAACCACATATGGATCAACCAGAGTCATTGCATGTGTGTTATTTCCACAAACCACACATGGATCAACCACTAGAGTCATTGCATGTTTGTTCTGATACTAAAACCACAAACCAACACTAGAGTCATTGCATGTGTGTTCTTTTCGACAAACCACACATGGATCCACCAGTGGTCATTGCATGTGTGTTCTTTCCACAAACCACATATGGAACAACCACTTGTCATTGCATGTGTGTTCTTTCCACAAACCACACATGGATCAACCACTAGAGTCATTGCATGTTTGTTCTTATACTAAAACCACAAACCAGCACTAGAGTCATTGCATGTGTGTTCTATTCCGCAAACCACACATGGATCCACCACTAGAGTCATTGCATGTGTGTTCTTTACACAAACCACATATGGATCAACCAAAGTCATTGCATGTGTGTTCTTTCCACAAACCACACATGTGGACCCACTAGAGTCATTGCATGTGTGTTATTTCCACAAACCACACATGGATCAACCACTAGAGTCATTGCATATGTGTTATTTCCACAAACCACACATGGATCAACCACTAGAGTCGTTGCATGTTTGTTCTTATACTAAAACCAACACTAGAGTTATTGCATGTGTGTTCTTTTCACATACCACACATGGATCAACCACTAGAGTCATTGCATCTTTGTTATTTCCACAAACAAACATGGATCAACCACTAGAGTCATTGCATGTGTGTTCTTATACTAAAACCAACATGGATCCACCAGTGGTCATTGCATGTGTGTTCTTTCCACAAACCACACATGGATCAACCACTAGAGTCATTGCATGTGTGTTATTTGCACAAACAACACATGGATCAACCACTAGAGTCATTGCATGTGTGTTCTTATACTAAAACCACAAACCAGTACTAGAGTCATTGCATGTGTGTTCTTTTCCACAAACCACACATGGATCCACCAGTGGTCATTGCATGTGTGTTCTTTCCACAAACCACACATGGATCAACCACTAGAGTCATTGCATGTGTGTTATTTCCACAAACCACACATGGATCAACCACTAGAGTCATTGCATGTGTGTTCTTATACTAAAACCACACATGGATCCACCACTAGAGTCATTGCATGTTTATTCTTATACTAAAACCACAAACCCACACTAGAGTCATTGCATGTGTGTTCTTTTCCACAAACCACACATGGATCCACCAGTGGTCATTGCATGTGTGTTCTTTCCACAAACCACATATGGATCAACTACTAGTCATTGCATGTGTGTTCTTTCCACAAACCACACATGGATCAACCACTAGAGTCATTGCATGTTTGTTCTGATACTAAAACCAACACTAGAGTCATTGCATGTGTGTTCTTTTCACAAACCACACATGGATCAACCACTAGAGTCATTGCATGTGTGTTATTTCCACAAACAAACATGGATTAACCACTAGAGTCATTGCATGTGTGTTATTATACTAAAACCAACATGGATCCACCAGTGGTCATTGCATGTGTGTTGTTTCCACAAACCACACATGGATCAACCACTAGAGTCATTGCATGTGTGTTCTTATACTAAAACCACAAACCAGTACTAGAGTCACCACCAGTGGTCATTGCATGTGTGTTCTTTCCATAAACCACACATGGATCAACCACTAGAGTCATTGCATGTGCGTTCTTTCCACAAACCACACATGGATCAATCACTAGAGTCATTGCATGTGTGTTCTTATACTAAAACCACAAACCAGTACTAGAGTCATTGCATGTGTGTTCTTTTCCACAAACCACACATGGATCCACCAGTGGTCATTGCATGTGTGTTCTTTCCACAAACCACACATGGATCAACCAGTAGAGTCATTGCATGTGTGTTCTTTCCACAAACCACACATGGATCAACCACAAGAGTCATTGCATGTTTATTCTTATACTAAAACCACAAACCAACACTAGAGTCATTGCATGTGTGTTATTTTCCACAAACCACACATGGATCCACTAGTGGTCATTGCATGTGTGTTCTTTCCACAAACCACATATGGATCAACTACTAGTCATTGCATGTGTGTTCTTTCCACAAACCACACATGGATCAACCACTAGAGTCATTGCATGTTTGTTCTTATACTAAAACCACAAACCAGCACTAGAGTCATTGCATGTGTGTTCTTTTCCACAAACCACACATGGATCCACCACTAGAGTCATTGCATGTGTGTTCTTTACACAAACCACATATGGATCAACCAGAGTCATTGCATGTGTGTTCTTTCCAAAAACCACACATGTGGACCCACTAGAGTCATTACATGTGTGTTCTTATACTAAAACCAACACTAGAGTCATTGCATGTGTGTTCTTTTCACAAACCACACATGGATCAACCACTAGAGTCATTGCATGTTTGTTATTTCCACAAACAAACATGGATCAACCACTACAGTCATTGCATGTGTGTTCTTATACTAAAACCAACATGGATCGACTAGTGGTCATTGCATGTGTGTTCTTTCCACAAACCACACATGGATCAACCACTAGAGTCATTGCATGTGTATTATTTCCACAAACCACACATGGATCAACCACTAGAGTCATTGCATGTGTGTTCTTATACTAAAACCACAAACCAGTACTAGAGTCACTGCATGTGTGTTCTTTTCCACAAACCACACATGGATCCACCAGTGGTCATTGCATGTGTGTTCTTTCCACAAACCACACATGGATCAACCACTAGAGTCATTGCATGTGTGTTCTTTCCACAAACCACACATGGATCAACCACTAGAGTCATTGCATGTTTATTCTTATACTAAAACCACAAACCAACACTAGAGTCATTGCATGTGTGTTCTTTTCCACAAACCACACATGGATCCACCAGTGCTCATTGCATGTGTGTTCTTTCCACAAACCACATATGGATCAACTACTAGTCATTGCATGTGTGTTCTTTCCACAAACCACACATGGATCAACCACTAGAGTCATTGCATGTTTGTTCTTATACTAAAACCAACACTAGAGTCATTGCATGTGTGTTCTTTTCACAAACCACACATGGATCAACCACTAGAGTCATTGCATGTGTGTTATTTCCACAAACAAACATGGATCAACCACTAGAGTCATTGCATGTGTGTTCTTATACTAAAACCAACATGGATCCACCAGTGGTCATTGCATGTGTGTTGTTTCCACAAACCACACATGGATCAACCACTAGAGTCATTGCATGTGTGTTATTTTCACAAACCACACATGGATCAACCACTAGAGTCATTGCATGTGTGTTCTTATACTAAAACCACAAACCAGTACTAGAGTCATTGCATGTGTGTTCTTTTCCACAAACCACACATGGATCCACCAGTGGTCATTGCATGTGTGTTCTTTCCACAAACCACACATGGATCAACCACTAGAGTCATTGCATGTGCGTTCTTGCCACAAACCACACATGGATCAACCACTAGAGTCATTGCATGTGTGTTCTTATACTAAAACCACAAACCAGTACTAGAGTCATTGCATGTGTGTTCTTTTCCACAAACCACACATGGATCCACCAGTGGTCATTGCATGTGTGTTTTTTCCACAAACAACTTATGGATCTACCAGTGGTCATTGCATGGGTGTTCTTTCCACAAACCACACATGTGGACCCACTAGAGTCATTGCATGTGTGTTATTTCCACAAACCACACATGGATCAACCACTAGAGTCAGTGCATATGTGTTATTTCCACAAACCACACATGGATCAACCACTAGAGTCATTCAATGGATAAGAAGCTCGACGAAGAGCTTCCCTTGCCTTTAGGCTTACGGTAGATGCACGCCCTTCTCTTAGTTGAGAAGAACACACGTAAGAAAGTCTAGAAAGTTCTGAGACTGGGGTAGGTGAATTCATTGACCGTTTCGGGGACTCATTCGGACTTAAACAAGGGGTGGGTCTTTACCAACTTCCAAATCCAAGATTTAGGGACAAAAAAGAGGGGCAGGGCACTCTATACTAGAACCAACACTAGAGTTATTGCATGTGTGTTCTTTTCACAAACCACACATGGATCAACCACTAGAGTCATTGCATGTGTGTTATTTCCACAAACAAACATGGATCAGCCACTAGAGTCATTCCATGTGTGTTCTTTTCCACAAACCACACATGGATCCACCAGTGGTCATTGCATGTGTGTTCTTTCCACAAACCACACATGGATCAACCACTAGAGTCATTGCATGTGTGTTATTTCCACAAACCACACATGGATCAACCACTAGAGTCATTGCATGTGTGTTCTTATACTAAAACCACACATGGATCCACCACTAGAGTCATTGCATGTTTATTCTTATACTAAAACCACAAACCCTCACTAGAGTCATTGCATGTGTGTTCTTTTCCACAAACCACACATGGATCCACCAGTGGTCATTGCATGTGTGTTCTTTCCACAAACCACATATGGATCAACTACTAGTCATTGCATGTGTGTTCTTTCCACAAACCACACATGGATCAACCACTAGAGTCATTGCATGTTTGTTCTTATACTAAAACCAACACTAGAGTCATTGCATGTGTGTTCTTTTCACAAACCACACATGGATCAACCACTAGAGTCATTTCATGTGTGTTATTTCCACAAACAAACATGGATCAACCACTAGAGTCATTGCATGTGTGTTCTTATACTAAAACCAACATGGATCCACCAGTGGTCATTGCATGTGTGTTGTTTCCACAAACCACACATGGATCAACCACTAGAGTCATTGCATGTGTGTTATTTTCACAAACCACACATGGATCAACCACTAGAGTCATTGCATGTGTGTTCTTATACTAAAACCACAAACCAGTACTAGAGTCATTGCATGTGTGTTCTTTTCCACAAACCACACATGGATCCACCAGTGGTCATTGCATGTGTGTTCTTTCCACAAACCACACATGGATCAACCACTAGTGTCATTGCATGTGTGTTATTTCCACAAACCACACATGGATCAACCACTAGAGTCATTGCATGTGTGTTCTTATACTAAAACCACAAACCAGTACTAGAGTCACTGCATGTGTGTTCTTTTCCACAAACCACACATGGATCCACCAGTGGTCATTGCATGTGTGTTCTTTCCACAAACCACACATGGATCAACCACTAGAGTCATTGCATGTGTGTTCTTTCCACAAACCACACATGGATCAACCACTAGAGTCATTGCATGTTTATTCTTATACTAAAATCACAAACCAACACTAGAGTCATTGCATGTGTGTTATTTTCCACAAACCACACATGGATCCACTAGTGGTCATTGCATGTGTGTTCTTTCCACAAACCACATATGGATCAACTACTAGTCATTGCATGTGTGTTCTTTCCACAAACCACACATGGATCAACCACTAGAGTCATTGCATGTTTGTTCTTATACTAAAACCAACACTAGAGTCATTGCATGTGTGTTCTTTTCACAAACCACACATGGATCAACCACTAGAGTCATTGCATGTGTGTTATTTCCACAAACAAACATGGATCAACCACTAGAGTCATTGCATGTGTGTTCTTATACTAAAACCAACATGGATCCACCAGTGGTCATTGCATGTGTGTTGTTTCCACAAACCACACATGGATCAACCACTAGAGTCATTGCATGTGTGTTATTTTCACAAACCACACATGGATCAACCACTAGAGTCATTGCATGTGTGTTCTTATACTAAAACCACAAACCAGTACTAGAGTCATTGCATGTGTGTTCTTTTCCACAAACCACACATGGATCCACCAGTGGTCATTGCATGTGTGTTCTTTCCACAAACCACACATGGATCAACCACTAGTGTCATTGCATGTGTGTTATTTCCACAAACCACACATGGATCAACCACTAGAGTCATTGCATGTGTGTTCTTATACTAAAACCACAAACCAGTACTAGAGTCACTGCATGTGTGTTCTTTTCCACAAACCACACATGGATCCACCAGTGGTCATTGCATGTGTGTTCTTTCCACAAACCACACATGGATCAAACACTAGAGTCATTGCATGTGCGTTCTTGCCACAAACCACACATGGATCAACCACTAGAGTCATTGCATGTGTGTTCTTATACTAAAACCACAAACCAGTACTAGAGTCATTGCATGTGTGTTCTTTTCCACAAACCACACATGGATCCACCAGTGGTCATCGCATGTGTGTTCTTTCCACAAACCACACATGGATCAACCACTAGAGTCATTGCATGTGTGTTCTTTCCACAAACCACACATGGATCAACCACTAGAGTCATTGCATGTTTATTCTTATACTAAAACCACAAACCAACACTAGAGTCATTGCATGTGTGTTCTTTTCCACAAACCACACATGGATCCACTAGTGGTCATTGCATGTGTGTTCTTTCCACAAACCACATATGGATCAACTACTAGTCATTGCATGTGTGTTCTTTCCACAAACCACACATGGATCAACCACCAGAGTCATTGCATGTTTGTTCTTATACTAAAACCACAAACCAGCACTAGAGTCATTGCATGTGTGTTCTTTTCCACAAACCACACATGGATCCACCACTAGAGTCATTGCATGTGTGTTCTTTCCACAAACCACATATGGATCAACCAGAGTCATTGCATGTGTGTTATTTCCACAAACCACACATGTGGACCCACTAGAGTCATTGCATGTGTGTTCTTATAATAAAACCAACACTAGTGTCATTGCATGTGTGTTCTTTTCACAAACCACACATGGATCAACCACTAGAGTCATTGCATGTGTGTTATTTCCACAAACAAACATGGATCAACCACTACAGTCATTGCATGTGTGTTCTTATACTAAAACCAACATGGATCCACTAGTATTCATTGCATGTCTGTTCTTTCCACAAAACACACATGGATCAACCACTAGAGTCATTGCATGTGTGTTATTTCCACAAACCACACATGGATCAACCACTAGAGTCATTGCATGTGTGTTCTTATACAAAAACCACAAACCAGTACTAGAGTCATTGCATGTGTGTTCTTTTCCACAAACCACACATGGATCCACCAGTGGTCATTGCATGTGTGTTCTTTCCACAAACCACACATGGATCAACCACTAGAGTCATTGCATGTGTGTTCTTTCCACAAACCACACATGGATCAACCACTAGAGTCATTGCATGTTTATTCTTATACTAAAACCACAAACCAACACTAGAGTCATTGCATGTGTGTTCTTTTCCACAAACCACACATGGATCCACCAGTGGTCATTGCATGTGTGTTCTTTCCACAAACCACATATGGATCAACTACTAGTCATTGCATGTGTGTTCTTTCCACAAACCACACATGGATCAACCACTAGAGTCATTGCATGTTTGTTCTTATACTAAAACCAACACTAGAGTCATTGCATGTGTGTTCTTTTCACAAACCACACATGGATCAACCACTAGAGTCATTGCATGTGTGTTATTTCCACAAACAAACATGGATCCACTAGTGGTCATTGCATGAGTGTTCTTTCCACAAACCACACATGGATCAACCACTAGAGTCATTGCATGTGTGTTATTTCCACAAACCACACATGGATCAACCACTAGAGTCATTGCATGTGTGTTCTTATACTAAAACCACAAACCAATACTAGAGTCATTGCATGTGTGTTCTTTTCCACAAACCACACATGGATCCACCAGTGGTCATTGCATGTGTGTTCTTTCCACAAACCACACATGGATCAACCACTAGAGTTATTGCATGTGTGTTCTTTCCACAAACAACATATGGATCAACCAGAGTCATTGCATGTGTGTTCTTTCCACAAACCACACATGGATCAACCACTAGAGTCATTGCATGTTTATTCTTATACTAAAACCACAAACCAACACTAGAGTCATTGCATGTGTGTTCTTTTCCACAAACCACACATGGATCCACCAGTGGTCATTGCATGTGTGTTCTTTCCACAAACCACATATGGATCAACTACTAGTCATTGCATTTGTGTTCTTTCCACAAACCACACATGGATCAACCACTAGAGTCATTGCATGTTTGTTCTTATACTAAAACCAACACTAGAGTCATTGCATGTGTGTTCTTTTCACAAACCACACATGGATCAACCACTAGAGTCATTGCATGTGTGTTATTTCCACAAACAAACATGGATCAACCACTAGAGTCATTGCATGTGTGTTCTTATACTAAAACCAACATGGATCCACCAGTGGTCATTGCATGTGTGTTGTTTCCACAAACCACACATGGATCAACCACTAGAGTCATTGCATGTGTGTTCTTTCCACAAACCACACATGGATCAACCACTAGAGTCATTGCATGTGTGTTCTTATACTAAAACCACAAACCAGTACTAGAGTCATTGCATGTGTGTTCTTTTCCACAAACCACACATGGATCCACCAGTGGTCATTGCATGTGTGTTCTTTCCACAAACCACACATGGATCAACCACTAGAGTCATTGCATGTGTGTTCTTTCCACAAACCACACATGGATCAACCACTAGAGTCATTGCATGTTTATTCTTATACTAAAACCACAAACCAACAGTAGAGTCATTGCATGTGTGTTCTTTTCCACAAACCACACATGGATCCACTAGTGGTCATTGCATGTGTGTTCTTTCCACAAACCACATATGGATCAACTACTAGTCATTGCATGTGTGTTCTTTCCACAAACCACACATGGATCAACCACTAGAGTCATTGCATGTTTGTTCTTATACTAAAACCACAAACCAGCACTAGAGTCATTGCATGTGTGTTCTTTTCCACAAACCACACATGGATCCACCACTAGAGTCATTGCATGTGTGTTCTCTCAACAAACCACATATGGATCAACCAGAGTCATTGCATGTGTGTTCTTTCCACAAACCACACATGTGGACCCACTAGAATCATTGCATGTGTGTTCTTATACTAAAACCAACACTAGAGTCATTGCATGTCTGCTCTTTTCACAAACCACACATGGATCAACCACTAGAGTCATTGCATGTGTGTTATTTCCACAAACAAACATGGATCAACCACTACAGTCATTGCATGTGTGTTCTTATACTAAAACCAACATGGATCCACTAGTGGTCATTGCATGTGTGTTCTTTCCACAAACCACACATGGATCAACCACTATAGTCATTGCATGTGTGTTATTTCCACAAACCACACATGGATCAACCACTAGAGTCATTGCATGTGTGTTCTTATACTAAAACCACAAACCAGTACTAGAGTCATTGCATATGTGTTCTTATACTAAAACCACAAACCAGTACTAGAGTCATTGCATGTGTGTTCTTTTCCACAAACCACACATTGATCCACCAGTGGTCATTGCATGTGTCTTCTTTCCACAAACCACATATGGATCAACCAGAGTCATTGCATGTGTGTTATTTTCACAAACCACACATGGATCAACCACTAGAGTCATTGCATGTTTGTTCTTATACTAAAACCACCAACCAGCACTAGAGTCATTGCATGTGTGTTCTTTTCCACAAACCACACATGGATCCACCAGTGGTCATTGCACGTGTGCTCTTTCCACAGACCACATATGGATCAACTAGAGTCATTGCATGTGTGTTCTTTCCACAAACCACACATGGATCAACCACTAGAGTCATTGCATGTTTGTTCTTATACTAAAACCACAAATCAGCACTAGAGTCATTGCATGTGTGTTCTTTTCCACAAACCACACATGGATCCACTAGACTCATTGCATGTGTGTTCTTTTCCATAAACAACTTATGGATCAACCACTGGTCATTGCTTGTGTGTTCTTTCCACAAACCACATGTGGACCCATTACAGTCATTGCATGTGTGTTATTTCCACAAACCACACATGGATCAACCACTACAGTCATTGCATATGTGTTATTTCCACAAACCACACATGGATCAACCACTAGAGTCATTGCATGTGTGTTATATCCACAAACAAACATGGATCAACCACTAGAGTCATTGCATGTGTGCTCTTTTCCACAAACCACACATGGATCCACCAGTGGTCATTGCATGTCTGTTCTTTCCACAGACCACAAATGGATCAACCACTAGAGTCATTGCATGTGTGTTCTTTCCACAAACCACACATGGATCAACCACTAGAGTCATTGCATGTTTGTTCTTATACTAAAACCACAAACCAGCACTAGAGTAATTGCATGTGTGTTCTTTTCCACAAACGACACATGGATCCATCAGTGGTCATTGCATGTGTGTTCTTTCCACAAACAACATATGGATCAACCAGAGTCATTGCATGTGTGTTCTTTCCACAAACCACACATGGATCAACTACTAGTGTCATTGCATGTTCTGATACTAAAACCACAAACCAACACTAGAGTCATTGCATGTGTGTTCTTTTCCACAAACCACACATGGATCCACCAGTGGTCATTGCATGTGTGTTCTTTCCACAAACCACACATGGATCCACCAGTGGTCATTGCATGTGTGTTTTTCCACAAACCACACATAGATCAACCACTAGAGTCATTGCATGTTTTTTCTTATACTAAAACCACAAACCAGCACTAGAGTCATTGCATGTGTGTTCTTTTCCACAAACCACACATGGATCCACCACTAGAGTCATTGCATGTGTGTTCTTTACACAAACCACATATGGATCGACCAAAGTCATTGCATGTGTGTTCTTTCCACAACCACACATGGATTAACCACTAGAGTCATTGCATATGTGTTATTTCCACAAACCACACATGGATCAACCACTAGAGTCATTGCATATGTGTTATTTTCACAAACCACACATGGATCAACCACTAGAGTCATTGCATGTGTGTTATTTCCACAAACAAACATGGATCAACCACTAGAGTCATTGCATGTGTGTTCTTATACTAAAACCAACATGGATCTACCAGTGGTCATTGCATGTGTGTTCTTTCCACAAACCACACATGGATCAACCACTAGAGTCATTGCATGTGTGTTATTTCCACAAACCACACATGGATCAACCACTAGAGTCATTGCATGTGTGTTCTTATACTAAAACCACAAACCAGTACTAGAGTCATTGCATATGTGTTCTTATACTAAAACCACAAACCAGTACTAGAGCCATTGCATGTGTGTTCTTTTCCACAAACCACACATGGATCCACCAGTGGTAATTACATGTGTCTTCTTTCCACAAACCACATATGGATCAACCAGAGTCATTGCATGTGTGTTATTTTCACAAACCACACATGGATCAACCACTAGAGTCATTGCATGTTTGTTCTTATACTAAAACCACCAACCAGCACTAGAGTCATTGCATGTGTGTTCTTTTCCACAAACCACACATGGATCCACCATTGGTCATTGCATGTGTGCTCTTTCCACAAACCACATATGGATAAACTAGAGTCATTGCATGTGTGTTCTTTCCACAAACCACACATGGATCAACCACTAGAGTCATTGCATGTTTGTTATTATACTAAAACCACAAACCAGCACTAGAGTCATTGCATGTGTGTTCTTTTCCACAAACCACACATGGATCCACTAGACTCATTGCATGTGTGTTCTTTTCCATAAACAACTTATGGATCAACCACTGGTCATTGCATGTGTGTTCTTTCCACAAACCACATGTGGACCCATTACAGTCACTGCATGTGTGTTATTTCCACAAACCACACATGGATCAACCACTACAGTCATTGCATGTGTGTTATTTCCACAAACCACAGATGGATCAACCACTAGAGTCATTGCATGTGTGTCATTTCCACAAACCACACATGGATCAACCACTAGAGTCATTGCATGTGTGTTCTTATACTCAAACCACAAACCAGTACTAGAGTCATTGCATGTGTGTTCTTATACTAAAACCACAAATAAGTACTAGAGTCATTGCATGTGTGTTCTTTCCACAAACCACACATGGATCAACCACTAGAGTCATTGCATGTGTGTTCTTATACTAAAACCACAAACCAGTACTAGAGTCATTGCATGTGTGTTCTTTTCCACAAACCACACATGGATCCACCAGTGGTCATTGCATGTGTGTTCTTTCCACAAACCACACATGGATCAACCACTAGAGTCATTTCATGTGTGTTCTTTCCACAAACCACACATGGATCAGCCACTAGAGTCATTGCATGTTTATTCTTATACTAAAACCACAAACCAACAGTAGAGTCATTGCATGTGTGTTCTTTTCCACAAACCACACATGGATCCACGAGTGGTCATTACATGTGTGTTCTTTCCACAAACCACATATGGATCAACCACTAGTCATTGCATGTGTGTTCTTTCCACAAACCACACATGGATCAACCACTAGAGTCATTGCATGTTTGTTCTTATACTAAAACCATAAACCAGCACTAGAGTCATTTCATGTGTGTTCTTTTCCACAAACCACACATGGATCCACCACTAGAGTCATTGCATGTGTGTTCTTTCCACAAACCACATATGGATCAACCAGAGTCATTGCATGTGTGTTCTTTCCACAAACCACACATGTGGACCCACTAGAGTCATTGCATGTGTGTTCTTATACTAAAACCAACACTAGAGTCATTGCATGTGTGCTCTTTTCACAAACCACACATGGATCAACCACTAGATTCATTGCATGTGTGTTATTTCCACAAACAAACATGGATCGACCACTACAGTCATTGCATGTGTGTTCTTATACTAAAACCAACATGGATCCACTAGTGGTCATTGCATGTGTGTTCTTTCCACAAACCACACATGGATCAACCACTATAGTCATTGCATGTGTGTTATTTCCACAAACCACACATGGATCAACCACTAGAGTCATTGCATGTGTGTTCTTATACTAAAACCACAAACCAGTACTAGAGTCATTGCATATGTGTTCTTATACTAAAACCACAAACCAGTACTAGAGTCATTGCATGTGTGTTCTTTTCCACAAACCACACATTGATCCACCAGTGGTCATTGCATGTGTCTTCTTTCCACAAACCACATATGGATCAACCAGAGTCATTGCATGTGTGTTATTTTCACAAACCACACATGAATCAACCACTAGAGTCATTGCATGTTTGTTCTTATACTAAAACCACCAACCAGCACTAGAGTCATTGCATGTGTGTTCTTTTCCACAAACCACACATGGATCCACCAGTGGTCATTGCACGTGTGCTCTTTCCACAGACCACTTATGGATCAACTAGAGTCATTGCAGGTGTGTTATTTCCACAAACCACACATGGATCAACCACTAGAGTCATTGCATGTTTGTTCTTATACTAAAACCACAAATCAGCACTAGAGTCATTGCATGTGTGTTCTTTTCCACAAACCACACATGGATCCACTAGACTCATTGCATGTGTGTTCTTTTCCATAAACAACTTATGGATCAACCACTGGTCATTGCTTGTGTGTTCTTTCCACAAACCACATGTGGACCCATTACAGTCATTGCATGTGTGTTATTTCCACAAACCACACATGGATCAACCACTACAGTCATTGCATATGTGTTATTTCCACAAACCACACATGGATCAACCACTAGTGTCATTGCATGTGTGTTCTTATACTAAAACCAACACTAGAGTCATTGCATGTGTGTTCTTTTCACAAAGCACACATGGATCAACCACTAGAGTCATTGCATGTGTGTTATATCCACAAACAAACATGGATCAACCACTAGAGTCATTGCATGTGTGCTCTTTTCCACAAATCACACATGGATCCACCAGTGGTCATTGCATGTCTGTTCTTTCCACAGACCACACATGGATCAACCACTAGAGTCATTGCATGTGTGTTCTTTCCACAAACCACACATGGATCAACCACTAGAGTCATTGCATGTTTGTTCTTATACTAAAACCACAAACCAGCACTAGAGTCATTACATGTGTGTTCTTTTCCACAAACCACACATGGATCCATCAGTGGTCATTGCATGTGTGTTCTTTCCACAAACAACATATGGATCAACCAGAGTCATTGCATGTGTGTTCTTTCCACAAACCACACATGGATCAACCACTAGAGTCATTGCATGTTTGTTCTGATACTAAAACCACAAACCAACACTAGAGTCATTGCATGTGTGTTCTTTTCCACAAACCACACATGGATCCACCACTGGTCATTCCATGTGTGTTCTTTCCACAAACCACACATGGATCCACCAGTGGTCATTGCATGTGTATTTTTCGACAAACCACACATAGATCAACCACTAGAGTCATTGCATGTTTTTTCTTATACTAAAACCATAAACCAGCACTAGAGTCATTGCATGTGTGTTCTTTTCCACAAACCACACATGGATCCACCACTAGAGTCATTGCATGTGTGTTCTTTACACAAACCACATATGGATCGACCAAAGTCATTGCATGTGTGTTCTTTCCACAAACCACACATGGATTAACCACTAGAGTCATTGCATATGTGTTATTTCCACAAACCACACATGGATCAACCACTAGAGTCATTGCATATGTGTTATTTTCACAAACCACACATGGATCAACCACTAGAGTCATTGCATGTGTGTTATTTCCACGAATAAACATGGATCAACCACTAGAGTCATTGCATGTGTGTTCTTATACTAAAACCAACATGGATCTACCAGTGGTCATTGCATGTGTGTTCTTTCCACAAACCACACATGGATCAACCACTAGAGTCATTGCATGTGTGTTATTTCCACAAACCACACATGGATCAACCACTAGAGTCATTGCATGTGTGTTCTTATACTAAAACCACAAACCAGTACTAGAGTCATTGCATATGTGTTCTTATACTAAAACCACAAACCAGTACTAGAGCCATTGCATGTGTGTTCTTTTCCACAAACCACACATGGATCCACCAGTGGTCATTACATGTGTCTTCTTTCCACAAACCACATATGGATCAACCAGAGTCATTGCATGTGTGTTATTTTCACAAACCACACATGGATCAACCACTAGAGTCATTGCATGTTTGTTCTTATACTAAAACCACCAACCAGCACTAGAGTCATTGCATGTGTGTTCTTTTCCACAAACCACACATGGATCCACCAGTGGTCATTGCATGTGTGCTCTTTCCACAGACCACATATGGATCAACTAGAGTCATTGCATATGTGTTCTTTCCACAAACCACACATGGATCAACCACTAGAGTCATTGCATGTTTGTTCTTATACTAAAACCACAAACCAGCACTAGAGTCATTGCATGTGTGTTCTTTTCCACAAACCACACATGGATCCACTATTCTCATTGCATGTGTGTTCTTTTCCATAAACAACTTATGGATCAACCACTGGTCATTGCATGTGTGTTCTTTCCACAAACCACATGTGGACCCATTACAGTCATTGCATGTGTGTTATTTCCACAAACCACACATGGATCAACCACTACAGTCATTGCATGTGTGTTATTTCCACAAACCACAGATGGATCAACCACTAGAGTCATTGCATGTGTGTCATTTCCACAAACCACACATGGATCAACCACTAGAGTCATTGCATGTGTGTTCTTATACTCAAACCACAAACCAGTACTAGAGTCATTGCATGTGTGTTCTTATACTAAAACCACAAACAAGTACTAGAGTCATTGCATGTGTGTTCTTTCCACAAACCACACATGGATCAACCACTAGAGTCATTGCATGTGTGTTCTTATACTAAAACCACAAACCAGTACTAGAGTCATTGCATGTGTGTTCTTTTCCACAAACCACACATGGATCCACCAGTGGTCATTGCATGTGTGTTCTTTCCACAAACCACACATGGATCAACCACTAGAGTCATTGCATGTGTGTTCTTTCCACAAACCACACATGGATCAACCACTAGAGTCATTGCATGTTTATTCTTATACTAAAACCACAAACCAACAGTAGAGTCATTGCATGTGTGTTCTTTTCCACAAACCACACATGGATCCACTAGTGGTCATTACATGTGTGTTCTTTCCACAAACCACATATGGATCAACCACTAGTCATTGCATGTGTGTTCTTTCCAGAAACCACACATGGATCAACCACTAGAGTAATTGCATGTTTGTTCTTATACTAAAACCACAAACCAGCACTAGAGTCATTGCATGTGTGTTCTTTTCCACAAACCACACATGGATTCACCACTAGAGTCATTGCATGTGTGTTCTTTCCACAAACCACATATGGATCAACCAGAGTCATTGCATGTGTGTTCTTTCCACAAACCACACATGTGGACCCACTAGAGTCATTGCATGTGTGTTCTTATACTAAAACCAATACTAGAGTCATTGCATGTGTGCTCTTTTCACAAACCACACATGGATCAACCACTAGAGTCATTGCATGTGTGTTATTTCCACAAACAAACATGGATCGACCACTACAGTCATTGCATGTGTGTTCTTATACTAAAACCAACATGGATCCACTAGTGGTCATTGCATGTGTGTTCTTTCCACAAACCACACATGGATCAACCACTATATTCATTGCATGTGTGTTATTTCCACAAACCACACATGGATCAACCACTAGATTCATTGCATGTGTGTTGTTATACTAAAACCACAAACCAGTACTAGAGTCATTGCATATGTGTTCTTATACTAAAACCACAAACCAGTACTAGAGTCATTGCATGTGTGTTCTTTTCCACAAACCACACATTGATCCACCAGTGGTCATTTCATGTGTGTTCTTTCCACAAACCACACATGGATCAACCACTAGAGTCATTGCATGTGTGTTATTTCCACAAACCACACATGGATCAACCACTAGAGTCATTGCATGTTTATTCTTATACTAAAACCACAAACCAACAGTAGAGTCATTGCATGTGTGTTCTTTTCCACAAACCACACATGGATCCACTAGTGGTCATTGCATGTGTGTTCTTTCCACAAACCACATATGGATCAACTACTAGTCATTGCATGTGTGTTCTTTCCACAAACCACACATGGATAAACCACTAGAGTCATTGCATGTTTGTTCTTATACTAAAACCACAAACCAGCACTAGAGTCATTGCATGTGTGTTCTTTTCCACAAACCACACATGGATCCACCACTAGAGTCATTGCATGTGTGTTCTTTCCACAAACCACATATGGATCAACCAGAGTCATTGCATGTGTGTTCTTTCCACAAACCACACATGTGGACCCACTAGAGTCATTGCATGTGTGTTCTTATACTAAAACCAACACTAGAGTCATTACATGTGTGCTCTTTTCACAAACCACACATGGATCAACCACTAGAGTCATTGCATGTGTGTTATTTCCACAAACAAACATGGATCGACCACTACAGTCATTGCATGTGTGTTCTTATACTAAAACCAACATGGATCCACTAGTGGTCATTGCATGTGTGTTCTTTCCACAAACCACACATGGATCAACCACTATAGTCATTGCATGTGTGTTATTTCCACAAACCACACATGGATCAACCACTAGAGTCATTGCATGTGTGTTCTTATACTAAAACCACAAACCAACAGTAGAGTCATTGCATGTGTGTTCTTTTCCACAAACCACACATGGATCCACTAGTGGTCATTACATGTGTGTTCTTTCCACAAACCACATATGGATCAACCACTAGTCATTGCATGTGTGTTCTTTCCACAAACCACACATGGATCAACCACTAGAGTCATTTCATGTTTGTTCTTATACTAAAACCACAAACCAGCACTAGAGTCATTGCATGTGTGTTCTTTTCCACAAACCACACATGGATTCACCACTAGAGTCATTGCATGTGTGTTCTTTCCACAAACCACATATGGATCAACCAGAGTCATTGCATGTGTGTTCTTTCCACAAACCACACATGTGGACCCACTAGAGTCATTGCATGTGTGTTCTTATACTAAAACCAACACTACAGTCATTGCATGTGTGCTCTTTTAACAAACCACACATGGATCAACCACTAGAGTCATTGCATGTGTGTTATTTCCACAAACAAACATGGATCGACCACTACAGTCATTGCATGTGTGTTCTTATACTAAAACCAACATGGATCCACTAGTGGTCATTGCATGTGTGTTCTTTCCACAAACCACACATGGATCAACCACTATAGTCATTGCATGTGTGTTATTTCCACAAACCACACATGGATCAACCACTAGAGTCATTGCATGTGTGTTCTTATACTAAAACCACAAACCAGTACTAGAGTCATTGCATATGTGTTCTTATACTAAAACCACAAACCAGTACTAGAGTCATTGCATGCGTGTTCTTTTCCACAAACCACACATTGATCCACCAGTGGTCATTGCATGTGTGTTCTTTCCACAAACCACACATGGATCAACCACTAGAGTCATTGCATGTGTGTTCTTTCCACAAACCACACATGGATCAACCACTAGAGTCATTGCATGTTTATTCTTATACTAAAACCACAAACCAACAGTAGAGTCATTGCATGTGTGTTCTTTTCCACAAACCACACATGGATCCACTAGTGGTCATTGCATGTGTGTTCTTTCCACAAACCACATATGGATCAACTACTAGTCATTGCATGTGTGTTCTTTCCACAAACCACACATGGATCAACCACTAGAGTCATTGCATGTTTGTTCTTATACTAAAACCACAAACCAGCACTAGAGTCATTGCATGTGTGTTCTTTTCCACAAACCACACATGGATCCACCACTAGAGTCATTGCATGTGTGTTCTTTCCACAAACCACATATGGATCAACCAGAGTCATTGCATGTGTGTTCTTTCCACAAACCACACATGTGGACCCACTAGAGTCATTGCATGTGTGTTCTTATACTAAAACCAACACTAGAGTCATTACATGTGTGCTCTTTTCACAAACCACACATGGATCAACCACTAGAGTCATTGCATGTGTGTTATTTCCACAAACAAACATGGATCGACCACTACAGTCATTGCATGTGTGTTCTTATACTAAAACCAACATGGATCCACTAGTGGTCATTGCATGTGTGTTCTTTCCACAAACCACACATGGATCAACCACTATAGTCATTGCATGTGTGTTATTTCCACAAACCACACATGGATCAACCACTAGAGTCATTGCATGTGTGTTCTTATACTAAAACCACAAACCAACAGTAGAGTCATTGCATGTGTGTTCTTTTCCACAAACCACACATGGATCCACTAGTGGTCATTACATGTGTGTTCTTTCCACAAACCACATATGGATCAACCACTAGTCATTGCATGTGTGTTCTTTCCACAAACCACACATGGATCAACCACTAGAGTCATTTCATGTTTGTTCTTATACTAAAACCACAAACCAGCACTAGAGTCATTGCATGTGTGTTCTTTTCCACAAACCACACATGGATTCACCACTAGAGTCATTGCATGTGTGTTCTTTCCACAAACCACATATGGATCAACCAGAGTCATTGCATGTGTGTTCTTTCCACAAACCACACATGTGGACCCACTAGAGTCATTGCATGTGTGTTCTTATACTAAAACCAACACTACAGTCATTGCATGTGTGCTCTTTTAACAAACCACACATGGATCAACCACTAGAGTCATTGCATGTGTGTTATTTCCACAAACAAACATGGATCGACCACTACAGTCATTGCATGTGTGTTCTTATACTAAAACCAACATGGATCCACTAGTGGTCATTGCATGTGTGTTCTTTCCACAAACCACACATGGATCAACCACTATAGTCATTGCATGTGTGTTATTTCCACAAACCACACATGGATCAACCACTAGAGTCATTGCATGTGTGTTCTTATACTAAAACCACAAACCAGTACTAGAGTCATTGCATATGTGTTCTTATACTAAAACCACAAACCAGTACTAGAGTCATTGCATGCGTGTTCTTTTCCACAAACCACACATTGATCCACCAGTGGTCATTGCATGTGTGTTCTTTCCACAAACCACACATGGATCAACCACTAGAGTCATTGCATGTGTGTTCTTTCCACAAACCACACATGGATCAACCACTAGAGTCATTGCATGTTTATTCTTATACTAAAACCACAAACCAACAGTAGAGTCATTGCATGTGTGTTCTTTTCCACAAACCACACATGGATCCACTAGTGGTCATTGCATGTGTGTTCTTTCCACAAACCACATATGGATCAACTACTAGTCATTGCATGTGTGTTCTTTCCACAAACCACACATGGATCAACCACTAGAGTCATTGCATGTTTGTTCTTATACTAAAACCACAAACCAGCACTAGAGTCATTGCATGTGTGTTCTTTTCCACAAACCACACATGGATCCACCACTAGAGTCATTGCATGTGTGTTCTTTCCACAAACCACATATGGATCAACCAGAGTCATTGCATGTGTGTTCTTTCCACAAACCACACATGTGGACCCACTAGAGTCAATGCATGTGTGTTCTTATACTAAAACCAACACTAGAGTCATTACAGGTGTGCTCTTTTCACAAACCACACATGGATCAACCACTAGAGTCATTGCATGTGTGTTATTTCCACAAACAAACATGGATCGACCACTACAGTCATTGCATGTGTGTTCTTATACTAAAACCAACATGGATCCACTAGTGGTCATTGCATGTGTGTTCTTTCCACAAACCACACATGGATCAACCACTATATTCATTGCATGTGTGTTATTTCCACAAACCACACATGGATCAACCACTAGAGTCATTGCATGTGTGTTCTTATACTAAAACCATAAAGCAGTACTAGAGTCATTGCATATGTGTTCTTATACTAAAACCACAAACCAGTACTAGAGTCATTGCATGTGTGTTCTTTTCCACAAACCACACATTGATCCACCAGTGGTCATTGCATGTGTCTTCTTTCCACAAACCACATATGGATCAACCAGAGTCATTGCATGTGTGTTATTTTCACAAACTACACATGGATCAACCACTAGAGTCATTGCATGTTTGTTCTTATACTAAAACCACCAACCAGCACTAGAGTCATTGCATGTGTGTTCTTTTCCACAAACCACACATGGATCTACCAGTGGTCATTGCACGTGTGCTCTTTCCACAGACCACATATGGATCAACTAGAGTCATTGCTTGTGTGTTCTTTCCACAGACCACACATGGATCAACCACTAGAGTCATTGCATGTTTGTTCTTATACTAAAACCACAAATCAGCACTAGAGTCATTGCATATGTGTTCTTTTCCACAAACCACACATGGATCCACTAGACTCATTGCATGTGTGTTCTTTTCCATAAACAACTTATGGATCAACCACTGGTCATTGCTTGTGTGTTGTTTCCACAAACCACATGTGGACCCATTACAGTCATTGCATGTGTGTTATTTCCACAAACCACACATGGATCAACCACTACAGTCATTGCATATGTGTTATTTCCACAAACCACACATGGATCAACCACTAGTGTCATTGCATGTGTGTTCTTATACTAAAACCAACACTGGAGTCATTGCATGTGTGTTCTTTTCACAAACCACACATGGATGAACCACTAGAGTCATTGCATGTGTGTTATATCCACAAACAAACATGGATCAACCACTAGAGTCATTGCATGTGTGCTCTTTTCCACAAACCACACATGGATCCACCAGTGGTCATTGCATGTCCGTTCTTTCCACAGACCACACATGGATCAACCACTAGAGTCATTGCATGTGTGTTCTTTCCACAAACCACACATGGATCAACCACTAGAGTCATTGCATGTTTGTTCTTATACTAAAACCACAAACCAGCACTAGAGTCATTGCATGTGTGTTCTTTTCCACAAACCACACATGGATCCATCAGTGGTCATTAGATGTGTGTTCTTTCCACAAACAACATATGGATCAACCAGAGTCATTGCATGTGTGTTCTTTCCACAAACCACACATGGATCAACCACTAGAGTCATTGCATGTTTGTTCTGATACTAAAACCACAAACCAACACTAGAGTCATTGCATGTGTGTTCTTTTCCACAAACCACACATGGATCCACCAGTGGTCATTGCATGTGTGTTCTTTCCACAAACCACACATGGATCCACCAGTGGTCATTGCATGTGTGTTCTTTCCAGAAACCACACATAGATCAACCACTAGAGTCATTGCATGTTTTTTCTTATACTAAAACCACAAACCAGCACTAGAGTCATTGCATGTGTGTTCTTTTCCACAAACCACACATGGATCCACCACTAGAGTCATTGCATGTGTGTTCTTTACACAAACCACATATGGATCGACCAAAGTCATTGTATGTGTGTTCTTTCCACAACCACACATGGATTAACCACTAGAGTCATTGCATATGTGTTATTTCCACAAACCACACATGGATCAACCACTAGAGTCATTGCATATGTGTTATTTTCAAAAACCACACATGGATCAACCACTAGAGTCATTGCATGTGTGTTATTTCCACAAACAAACATGGATCAACCACTAGAGTCATTGCATGTGTGTTCTTATACTAAAACCAACATGGATCCACCAGTGGTCATTGCATGTGTGTTCTTTCCACAAACCACACATGGATCAACCACTAGAGTCATTGCATGTGTGTTCTTATACTAAAACCACAAACCAGTACTAGAGTCATTGCATATGTGTTCTTATACTAAAACCACAAACCAGTACTAGAGCCATTGCATGTGTGTTATTTTCCACAAACCACACATGGATCCACCAGTGGTCATTACATGTGTCTTCTTTCCACAAACCACATATGGATCAACCAGAGTCATTGCATGTGTGTTATTTTCACAAACCACACATGGATCAACCACTAGAGTAATTGCATGTTTGTTCTTATACTAAAACCACCAACCAGCACTAGAGTCATTGCATGTGTGTTCTTTTCCACAAACCACACATGGATCCACCAGTGGTCATTGCATGTGTGCTCTTTCCACAGACCACATATGGATCAACTAGAGTCATTGCATGTGTGTTCTTTCCACAAACCACACATGGATCAACCACTAGAGTCATTGCATGTTTGTTCTTATACTAAAACCACAAACCAGCACTAGAGTCATTGCATGTGTGTTCTTTTCCACAAACCACACATGGTTCCACTAGACTCATTGCATGTGTGTTCTTTTCCATAAACAACTTATGGATCAACCACTGGTCATTGCATGTGTGTTCTTTCCACAAACCACATGTGGACCCATTACAGTCATTGCATGTGTGTTATTTCCACAAACCACACATGGATCAACCACTAGAGTCATTGCATGTTTGTTCTTATACTAAAACCACAAACCAGCACTAGAGTCATTGCATGTGTGTTCTTTTCCACAAACCACACATGGATCCACCAGTGGTCATTGGATGTGTGTTCTTTCCACAAACCACACATGGATCCACCAGTGGTCATTGCATGTGTGTTCTTTGCACAAACCACACATAGATCAACCACTAGAGTCAGTGCAAAGCTGAAGGCTGCGGAGGTGGACATCAAAAAGGATAATCATGTGTTGATGGTCAACAAGCCCTCCTTTAAGAAAGGTAAAGGTGCAAAGAAGCCCTTCAAGAAGGGCCGCGGCAAGCGCAATGCCCCTGCTGAGAAGAAGCTCAGGTCTGGTCCCAAGCCGGAAACTGAGTGCTTCTATTGCAAGGACAAGGGTCACTGGAAGCGCAACTGTCCGAAGTACTTAGCGGACAAGAAGGCTGGCACCATCAAAGGTATATTTGATATACATGTTATTGATGTTTTCCTTACTAGCCCTTGTTGTAGTGCCTGGGTATTTGATACCGGTTTAGTTGCTAATATTTTTAACTCGAAACAGGAGCTGCGGAATAGACGGCGGCTTGCGAGGGATGAGGTGACGATGCGCGTTGGCAACGGATCAAGAGTTGATGTGATGGCCGTCGGCACGCTCTCCTTAGTTTTACCTTAGGGATTAGTTTTAAACCTTAATAAATGTTATTATGTGCCTGCGTTGAGCATGAACATTATTTCTGGATCGTGTTTATTGCAAGACGGTTATTCATTTAAATCGGAGAATAATGGTTGTTCTATTTATATGAGTAACATCTTTTATGGTCATGCACCTCTTGTGAGTGGTTTATTTCTTCTAAATCTCGAAAGGGATGAAACACACATCCATAACATTGAGGCTAAGAGATGCAAAGTAGATAGTGATAATACTACTTATTTGTGGCACTGTCGTCTAGGTCATATTGGTGTAAAGCGCATGAAGAAACTCCATTCTGATGGACTTTTGGAGTCTCTTGATTTTGAATCATTTGACACATGCGAACCATGCCTCATGGGCAAGATGATCAAAACCTCGTTCTCCGGTATGATGGAGCGAGCAACGGACTTGTTGGAAATCATACATACCGATGTATGCGGATCGATGAGTGTTTCGACGCGCGGTGGATATCGCTATTTTCTCACTTTTACCGATGACTTAAGTAGATATGGGTATATCTATTTAATGAAACATAAATCTGAAACGTTTGAAAAGTTCAAAGAATTTCAGAATGAAGTGGAGAACCATCGTAACAGAAAGATTAAGTTTCTACGATCCGATCGTGGGGGCGAATA
Source organism: Avena sativa (assembly GCA_916181665.1). Lineage (NCBI taxonomy): Eukaryota > Viridiplantae > Streptophyta > Magnoliopsida > Poales > Poaceae > Avena > Avena sativa. Next base: position 37,821,067 of record OV702290.1, read on the forward strand.
TTTGAGTTATGATTTTCTCACGCATCTCAAAGCAAGTGGAATCGTTTCACAACTCACGCCACCCGGAACACCACAGGGCAATGGTGTGTCTGAACGCCGGAATCGAACCCTATTAGATATGGTCCGATCGATGATGTCTCTTACTGATTTGCCGTTATCATTTTGGGGTTATGCATTAGAAACCGCTGCATTCACTTTAAATAGGGCTCCATCTAAATCCGTTGAGACGACACCGTATGAACTATGGTTTGGTGCTAAACCTAAGTTGTCGTTTCTTAAAGTTTGGGGATGCGAAGCTTACGTCAAGAAGTTGATGCCGGACAAGATCGAACCCAAAGCGGAGAAATGCGTCTTCATAGGATACCCTAAGGAAACTATTGGGTATACCTTCTATCACAGAACCGAAGGCAAAGTGTTTGTCGCAAAGAACGGTTCCTTTCTTGAGGAGTTTCTCTCGAAAGAAGTGAGTGGGAGGAAAGTAGAGCTAGACGAGGTTATTGAACCTTCTCTTGAATTGGAGAGTAGCGCAGCACCTGAAATTGTTCCAGTGCCGCCTGCACCAGCAATAGAGGAAGCTAATGACAAGGATCATGAAGCTTCGGACGATGCTGCTACTGAACGTCGCAGGTCGACAAGGTCATGTGCCCCTCCTGAGTGGTACGGCAACCCTGTCTTGACTGTCTTGTTAGTAGAAGACAGTGAACCTACGAACTATGAGGAAGTTATGATGAGCCCAGACTCTGAGAAATGGCTAGAAGCCATGAAATCCGAATTGGGATCCATGAGCGAAAACCAAGTATGGACTTTGGTGGACCCTCCTAGCGACCGAAAGGCCGTTGAGTGCAAATGGATCTTCAAGAAGAAAACGGACGCGGATGGTAATGTTACCGTCTATAAAGCATGGCTTGTCGCGAAAGGTTTTCGACAAGTTCAAGGTGTTGACTACGATGAGACTTTCTCTCCCGTAGCGATGTTTAAGTCTATTCGGATTTTATTAGCAATTGCTGCGTTTCATGATTATGAAATATGGCAAATGGATGTCAAGACTGCTTTCCTCAATGGCAACATTGATGAAGAGTTGTATATGATGCAACCCGAAGGTTTTGTCGATCCTAAGGATGCTGATAAAGTATGCAAACTTCAGCGTTCCATTTATGGACTAAAGCAAGCATCTCGGAGTTGGAACCTTCGTTTTGATCAAGTGATCAAGAGCTTTGGATTTGTTCCAAATTGCTATGAAGCTTGCATCTACAAGAAAGTGAGTGGGAGCTCGGTGACGTTTCTGGTACTATATGTGGATGACATATTGATTATTGGAAATGACATCAACATGCTTAACGATGTGAAGAGTTATTTGAACAAGTGTTTTTCAATGAAAGACCTAGGTGAAGCTGCTTATATATTGGGCATCAAAATCTATAGAGATAGACAAAGACGCTTGATAGCTTTAAGCCAGAGTACATACCTAGACAAGGTTCTGAAAAGGTTCAGAATGGATAAGGCATTGAAAGGTTCAGTGCCTATGTTGTCAGGTAAGATATTGAGCAAGGCTCAGTGTCCAGCTATGGTAAATGATAGGGAAGCTATGAGCAAAGTGCCTTATGCCTCGGCCATAGGTTCCATCATGTATGCCATGCTGTGTACTAGACCGGATGTGTCCAATGCTCTTAGTTTGACGAGCAGATATCAAAGTGATCCAGGAGTGGAACACTGGACAGCCGTGAAGAACATCCTAAGGTACCTAAATAGGACTAAAGAAATGTTCTTAGTCTATGGGGGTGATGAACAGCTCGTCGTAAAAGGTTACGTCGATGCTAGTTTCGACACCAACAAGGATGATTGTAAATCTCAGACAGGATACGTGTATATTTTGAATGGAGGAGCTGTGAGCTGGAGAAGCTGCAAGCAAAGCGTGATCGCGGGATCTACAGTAGAAGCGGAATACATGGCTGCTGCAGAAGCGTCAAGTGAAGGAGTTTGGATCAGGAACTTCATCACTGAGCTTGGCGTGGTTCCAAGTGCATTGGACCCACTGGAGATATTGTGTGACAACACTGGCGCCATAGCACTCGCTAAGGAACCAAGATATCATCCAAAGACCAAGCATATCAACCGCAAGTTTCATATAATCTGAGATTATATAGCAGATGGAGATCTGAAGATTAGCAAAGTACATACAGATCTGAATGTCGCAGATCCATTGACTAAACCTCTTCCACGTGTAAAACATGATCAGCACCTCAGTGCCATGGGTGTGAGATTGTTGCCAGATGTAAACTAGATTATTGACTCTAGTGCAAGTGGGATACTGTTGGAATTATGCCCTAGAGGCAATAATAAAGATGTTATTATTATAATTCTTGTTCATGATAAAGTTTATATTCCATGCTAGAATTGTATTAAGCGGAAACTTTAATACTTGTGTGGTTTGTGAACAACACCGTGTCCCTAGTACGCCTCTATGGACTAGCTCATTGATCAATGATGGTTAAGGTTTCCTAACCATAGACATGAGTTGTCAATTGATAATGAGATCATATCATTGGAGAATGATATGGTGGATAGACCCAAACTAAGCGAAGCAATTAGATCGTGTCATCGTGTTCGTCTTTGCGAAGTTTTTCTTATGTCAAATATTGTATTCCTTAGACCATGAGATAATACAACTCCCTGGTATCGGAAGAAAGCTTTGAGGTCATCAAACGTCATCCTATGAGAGGGTGATCATAAAGGTGTCTCTCAGGTAATCGGAAAGTATCTGTTGGGTTGTATGTATCGAGATGGGATTTGTCCCTCCCAAGTCGGAGAGATATACTTCGGGCCCACTCGGTAATCGATATCAACACCGCTTGCAAGCATGTGGTTAAGGAGTTAATCACAAAGTGATATCGGATTACGGAACGAGTAAAGTACTTGCTGTGAACGAGATTGAACTAGGTATGACGATACCGACGATCGAATCTCGGGCAAGTAAAATATCGCGAGACGAAGGGAATATATATATGGGATTGATTGAATCCTGGCATCATGGTTCATCCGATATGATCATCGATGAATGTGTGGGAGTCAATATGGGTGCCCAGACCCCACTGTTGATTATTGATAGAAGATCATGTCTGCATATTCTCGAACCCGCAGGGTCACACACTTAACGTGTCTCGACGCTAGGATAGATTGGATAATTGGTTTATGAATTTTTGTTCGGAGTCTCGGATGGGATCCGGGACATCACGAGAGGTTCCGGAATGCTCCGGAGAATAAGATTCATATAAGGCAGTGCAGTTTTTGGAGTTCGGAATTGTTCCGGATTAATCGGTATTGTACCGGAAGCTTCTAGAACCTTCCGGAAGGGGACCAACGTGGCCCCACCTTCCGGGAGGGGGCATGGGCCTATGAGGGAGTGTCCTGGCCGCATTGGGCCAGGGGCACAAGGCCCCATAGGGCCCAGCCGATCCTAGATAAGTTTAAATCGTTTAAACTAGAGATAAGATAGGGTTTCTAGAAGGGAGAGTTTAAATCGTTTAAACTAGAGATAGGCTTGGAGGATGGGCAAGGGCTGGCCGCACCCCCCCCCCTCTATATATAGAGGGCTGGTGCGCCCCCTCCCCCCCAACCAACACCTTTCTCCAAACCCTAGTTGCCCTGCTGCCCTCCTCTCTCCCTCCCGACTGTTTATGGGCGAAGCCCTGCTGCAGAAATTCTCCACCATATACACCACGCCGTCGTGTTGTAGATCCAATCTATCTCTCCACCATACTTGCTGGTCCGAGGAAGGAGGAGACGTCGAGGTGCCGCACGTGTTCATCTCACGGAGGCACCGCCACTTGTGGTGTTAGATCGGATCGGATCGCGAGGAGGAGAAGCGAGTACGACTACATCACCCACGTTCCGACGAACGTTCCGTTGTGCGAATCTTCAAGGGTATGAAGATCTAATACAATCTCTCTCGTCGTTTGCATCTCCTAGATTAGATCTTGGCTTTCCCTTTGTTCGCTTCCGTAGAAAATTTTGATTTACTATGCTGCGAAACCCTTCAGTGGTATCAGAGCTAGATCTATGCGTAGATGTGATTCACGAGTAGAACGCAACATGGTTGTTGCGGGCGTTGATGTTTTCTGTTGCAAGCCTCTTGTTTGTGTTCTTCTTATGACGCGGGATAGTGAGATTGAAGCGGTCCAGGCCAACCTTACGCGACGTCGTTCGCGAGACCGGCTCCGCACTTGACGTGTGGCTTGTTCCACACATGCGGCTGGTGGATGTCAGTTTCTCTCACTATAGTTGTCATGGGATTAACACCGGAGTTTGGCAACCATAATATCACCGTTGTGGCTTTCCGTAGGTAAGAATCATTCTTAGCATCTACTCCCATAAGCCACGTAAAACATGCAACACCAAAGTAGAGGCGTCTAACTTGTTTTTGCAGGGAGTGTTTTCTGTGATATGGTATGGCCCAAGATGTGATGTGTATAATGTATGCGATGATCATGTTTTGTGATGTTTCATGACTTGCATGTGGATGAGTACACAACCGGCAGGAGCCATATGGTTGTCTTTATAATTGTGTATGACCTGCGAGTCAACTTCTTATACGCCATGTAATAGCTTTACTTTATCGCTAAGTAGTTAGCAATAGTTGTAGTTGCTATTCGTGGTGGAGGCAATCATGGTGAAGTGATGGAGATCATGCCGGAACGCACAAGATGGAGATCATTGCGCGAAGATTGGCTATACCATGTCACATAAAGTTATATGCATGTGATGTTTATCCTTTTATGTATCTTATTATGCTTAGATCCCGACGGTAGCATTATAAGACGATTCCTCACTTAAAGATCAAGATAAAAACTGTGTTCTCCCCAAGTATGCACCGTTGCGAAAGTTCGTCGTGTCCAAGCATCACGTGATGATCGGGTGCTATAGACTCTACGCTCACATACAACGGGTGCAAGCCAGTTTTGCACACGCGGAAATACTTGGGTCTAGCTTGACGAGCCTAGCATTTACAGACATGGCCTCGGAACACAAGAACCGAAAGGTTAAGCATGAGTCATATGAATGATATGATCGACACTTCGTTGTCCACCATTGAAACCACATCTCTTCTCGTGAAGATCGGATTAGGTGTGGTGAATTTGGATCGTGTTCACTAAACAACTTGAGGGATGTTGAATTTAGTGGGAGTTCATCTAGTAATTTGATTAAGTTGAACTATTTATCATGAACATAGTCTAAATTGTACTTGCAAATACTGTAGATCACATGGCCAAGTCCAACTTCAACTTCAACGTTTTTGCTGAGAAAGAAAAGCTTAGAAACAATGGGTCTAACTTCACCAATTGGTTCCGCAATCTAAGAATCATTCTGTCTGGCGGACAAAAGGACTATGTCCTTGGGAAAGCGTTAGGTGACCCCCCTGCTGCAACTGCGCCGGCTGATGAGAAAGCTGTCTATCAGTCGCGCAAAGATGATTATGGTGTGATTAAGAGCACCATGTTGTTTTCTATGGAACCGGAACTTCAAAATCGTTTTGAAGAGTATCCTGGGCCCTTTGAGATTCTCGAGGAGCTGAAAACCATGTTTCAGACTCAGGCCCGTTCTGAGAGATATGAGATCTCTGAGAAGTTCTTTAACTGCAAGATGGAGGAAGGGAGTTCCGTTAGTGAGCACGCCATTAAGATGACGGGCTACACTCAACGCCTTGAGCAACTGGAATGCATGATTCCAGAAGAGCTCAAGATTGACAGGGTTCTGCAATCACTCCCTCCCAGCTACAAAAGTTTTGTAGTGACTCATAATCAGATTGGTTCCACTGATACGATCACCGAGCTCTTCGCAAAGCTGAAGGCTGCGGAGGTGGACATCAAAAAGGATAATCATGTGTTGATGGTCAACAAGCCCTCCTTTAAGAAAGGTAAAGGTGCAAAGAAGCCCTTCAAGAAGGGTGGCGGCAAGCGCAATGCCCCTGCTGAGAAGAAGCTCAGGTCTGGTCCCAAGCCAGAAACTGAGTGCTTCTATTGCAAGGACAAGGGTCACTGGAAGCGCAACTGTCCGAAGTACTTAGCAGACAAGAAGGCTGGCACCATCAAAGGTATATTTGATATACATGTTATTGATGTTTTCCTTACTAGCCCTCGTTGTAGTGCCTGGGTATTTGATACCGGTTCAGTTGCTAATATTTGTAACTCGAAACAGGAGCTGCGGAATAGACGGCGGCTTGCGAGGGATGAGGTGACGATGCGCGTTGGCAACGGATCAAGAGTTGATGTGATGGCCGTCGGCACGCTCTCCTTAGTTTTACCTTCGGGATTAGTTTTAAACCTTAATAAATGTTATTATGTGCCTACGTTGAGCATGAACATTATTTCTGGATCGTGTTTATTGCAAGACGGTTATTCATTTAAATCGGAGAATAATGGTTGTTCTATTTATATGAGTAACATCTTTTATGGTCATGCACCTCTTGTGAGTGGTTTATTTCTTCTAAATCTCGAAAGGGATGAAACACACATCCATAACATTGAGGCTAAGAGATGCAAAGTAGATAGTGATAATACTACTTATTTGTGGCACTGTCGTCTAGGTCATATTGGTGTAAAGCGCATGAAGAAACTCCATTCTGATGGACTTTTGGAGTCTCTTGATTTTGAATCATTTGACACATGCGAACCATGCCTCATGGGCAAGATGATCAAAACCCCGTTCTCCGGTATGATGGAGCGAGCAACGGACTTGTTGGAAATCATACATACCGATGTATGCGGACCGATGAGTGTTTCGACGCGCGGTGGATATCGCTATTTTCTCACTTTTACCAATGACTTAAGTAGATATGGGTATATCTATTTAATGAAACATAAATCTGAAACGTTTGAAAAGTTCAAAGAATTTCAGAATGAAGTGGAGAACCATCGTAACAGAAAGATTAAGTTTCTACGATCCGATCGTGGGGGCGAATATTTGAGTTATGATTTTCTCACGCATCTCAAACCAAGTGGAATCGTTTCACAACTCACGCCACCCGGAACACCACAGCGCAATGGTGTGTCTGAACGCCGGAATCGAACACTATTAGATATGGTCCGATCGATGATATCTCTTACTGATTTGCCGTTATCATTTTGGGGTTATGCATTAGAAACCGCTGCATTCACTTTAAATAGGGCTCCATCTAAATCCGTTGAGACGACACCGTATGAACTATGGTTTGGTGCTAAACCTAAGTTGTCGTTTCTTAAAGTTTGGGGATGCGAAGCTTACGTCAAGAAGTTGATGCCGGACAAGCTCGAACCCAAAGCGGAGAAATGCGTCTTCATAGGATACCCTAAGGAAACTATTGGGTATACCTTCTATCACAGAACCGAAGGCAAAGTGTTTGTCGCAAAGAACGGTTCCTTTCTTGAGAAGGAGTTTCTCTCGAAAGAAGTGAGTGGGAGGAAAGTAGAGCTAGACGAGGTTATTGAACCTTCTCTTGAATTGGAGAGTAGCGCAGCACCTGAAATTGTTCCAGTGCCGCCTGCACCAACAATAGAGGAAGCTAATGACAAGGATCATGAAGCTTCGGACGATGTTGCTACTGAACGTCGCAGGTCGACAAGGTCGCGTGCCCCTCCTGAGTGGTACGGCAACCCTGTCTTGACTGTCTTGTTAGTAGAAGACAGTGAACCTACGAACTATGAGGAAGCGATGATGAGCCCAGACTCTGAGAAATGGCTAGAAGCCATGAAATCCGAATTGGGATCCATGAGCGAAAACCAAGTATGGACTTTGGTGGACCCTCCTAGCGACCGAAAGGCCGTTGAGTGCAAATGGATCTTCAAGAAGAAAACGGACGCGGATGGTAATGTTACCGTCTATAAAGCACGGCTTGTCGCGAAAGGTTTTTGACAAGTTCAAGGTGTTGACTACGATGAGACTTTCTCTCCCGTAGCGATGTTTAAGTCTATTCGGATTTTATTAGCAATTGCTGCGTTTCATGATTATGAAATATGGCAAATGGATGTCAAGACTGCTTTCCTCAATGGCAACATTGATGAAGAGTTGTATATGATCCAACCCGAAGGTTTTGTCGATCCTAAGGATGCTGATAAAGTATGCAAACTTCAGCGTTCTATTTATGGACTGAAGCAAGCATCTCGGAGTTGGAACCTTCGTTTTGATCAAGTGATCAAGAGCTTTGGATTTGTTCCAAATTGCTAGGAAGCTTGCATCTACAAGAAAGTGAGTGGGAGCTCGGTGACGTTTCTGGTACTATATGTGGATGACATATTGATTATTGGAAATAACAACAACATGCTTAACGATGTGAAGAGTTATTTGAACAAGTGTTTTTCAATGAAAGACCTAGGTGAAGCTGCTTATATATTGGGCATCAAAATCTATAGAGATAGACAAAGACGCCTGATAGCTTTAAGCCAGAGTACATACCTAGACAAAGTTCTGAAAAGGTTCAGAATGGATAAGGCATTGAAAGGTTCAGTGCCTATGTTGTCAGGTAAGATATTGAGCAAGGCTCAGTGTCCAGCTACGGTAAATGATAGGGAATCTATGAGCAAAGTGCCTTATGCCTCGGCCATAGGTTCCATCATGTATGCCATGCTGTGTACTAGACCGGATGTGTCCAATGCTCTTAGTTTGACGAGCAGATATCAAAGTGATCCAGGAGTGGAACACTGGACAGCCGTGAAGAACATCCTAAGGTACCTAAATAGGACTAAAGAAATGTTCTTAGTCTATGGGGGTGATGAACAGATCGTCGTAAAAGGTTACGTCGATGCTAGTTTCGACACCAACAAGGATGATTGTAAATCTCAGACAGGATACGTGTATATTTTGAATGGAGGAGCTGTGAGCTGGAGAAGCTGCAAGCAAAGCGTGCTCGCGGGATCTACAGTAGAAGCGGAATACATGGCTGCTGTAGAAGCGTCAAGTGAAGGAGTTTGGATCAGGAACTTCATCACTGAGCTTGGCGTGGTTCCAAGTGCATTGGACCCACTGGAGATATTGTGTGACAACACTGGCGCCATAGCACTCGCTAAGGAACCAAGATATAATCCAAAGACCAAGCATATCAACCGCAAGTTTCATATAATCCGAGATTATATAGCAGATGGATATCTGAAGATTAGCAAAGTACATACAGATCTGAATGTCGCAGATCCATTGACTAAATCTCTTCCACGTGTAAAACATGATCAGCACCTCAGTGACATGGGTGTGAGATTGTTGCCAGATGTAAACTAGATTATTGACTCTAGTGCAAGTGGGAGACTGTTTGAATTATGCCCTAGAGGCAATAATAAAGATGTTATTATTATAATTCTTGTTCATGATAAAGTTTATATTCCATGCTAGAATTGTATTAAGCGGAAACTTTAATACTTGTGTGGTTTGTGAACAACACCGTGTCCCTAGTACGCCTCTATGGACTAGCTCATTGATCAATGATGGTTAAGGTTTCCTAACCATAGACATGAGTTGTCAATTGATAATGAGATCATATCATTGGAGAATGATATGGTGGATAGACCCAAACTAAGCGAAGCAATTAGATCGTGTCATCGTGTTCGTCTTTGCGAAGTTTTTCTTATGTCAAATATTGTATTCCTTAGACCATGAGATAATACAACTCCCTGGTATCGGAAGAAAGCTTTGAGGTCATCAAACGTCATCCTATGAGAGGGTGATCATAAAGGTGTCTCTCAGGTAATCGGAAAGTATCTGTTGGGTTGTATGTATCGAGATGGGATTTGTCCCTCCCAAGTCGGAGAGATATACTTCGGGCCCACTCGGTAATCGATATCAACACCGCTTGCAAGCATGTGGTTAAGGAGTTAATCACAAAGTGATATCGGATTACGGAACAAGTAAAGTACTTGCTGTGAACGAGATTGAACTAGGTATGACGATACCGACGATCGAATCTCGGGCAAGTAAAATATCGCGAGACGAAGGGAATATATATATGGGATTGATTGAATCCTGGCATCGTGGTTCATCCGATATGATCATCGATGAATGTGTGGGAGTCAATATGGGTACCCAGACCCCGCTGTTGATTATTGATAGAAGATCATGTCTGCATATTCTCGAACCCGCAGGGTCACACACTTAACGTGTCTCGACGCTAGGATAGATTGGATAATTGGTTTATGAATTTATGTTCGGAGTCTCGGATGGGATCCGGGACATCACGAGAGGTTCCGGAATGCTCCGGAGAATAAGATTCATATAAGGCAGTGCAGTTTTTGGAGTTCGGAATTGTTCCGGATTAATCGGTATTGTACCGGAAGCTTCTAGAACCTTCCGGAAGGGGACCAACGTGGCCCCACCTTCCGGGAGGAGGCATGGGCCTATGAGGGAGTGTCCTGGCCGCATTGGGCCAGGGGCACAAGGCCCCATAGGGCCTAGCCGATCCTAGATAAGTTTAAATCGTTTAAACTAGAGATAAGATAGGGTTTCTAGAAGGGAGAGTTTAAATCGTTTAAACTAGAGATAGGCTTGGAGGATGGGCAAGGGCTGGCCGCACCCCCCCTCTATATATAGAGGGCTGGTGCGCCCCCTCCCCCCCAACCAACACCTTTCTCCAAACCCTAGTTGCCCTACTGCCCTCCTCTCTCCCTCCTGATTGTTTGTGGGCGAAGCCCTGCTGCAGAAATTCTCCACCATATACACCACGCCGTCGTGTTGTAGATCCAATCTATCTCTCCACCATACTTGCTGGTCCGAGGAAGGAGGAGACGTCGAGGTGCTGCACGTGTGCATCTCACAGAGGCAGCGCCACTTGTGGTGCTAGATCGGATTGGATCGAGAGGAGGAGAAGCGAGTATGACTACATCACCCACGTTCCGACGAACGTTCCGCTGTGCGAATCTTCAAGGGTATGAAGATCTAATCCAATCTCTCTCGTTGTTTGCATCTCCTAGATTAGATCTTGGCTTTCCCTCTGTTCGCTTCCGTAGAAAATTTTGATTTACTATGCTGCGAAACCCTTCAGGATCCACCAGTGGTCATTGCATATGTGTTCTTTCCACAAACCACACATGGATCAACCACTAGAGTCATTGCATGTGTGTTATTTCCACAAACCACACATGGATCAACCACTAGAGTCATTGCATGTGTGTTCTTATACTAAAACCACAAACCAGTACTAGAGTCATTGCATGTGTGTTCTTTTCCACAAACCACACATGGATCCACCAGTGGTCATTGCATGTGTGTTCTTTCCATAAACCACACATGGATCAACCACTAGAGTCATTGCATGTGTGTTCTTTCCACAAACCACACATGGATCAACCACTAGAGTCATTGCATGTGTGTTCTTATACTAAAACCACAAACCCGTACTAGAGTCATTGCATGTGTGTTCTTTTCCACAAACCACACAGGGATCCACCAGTGGTCATTGCATGTGTGTTCTTTCCACAAACCACATATGGATCAACCAGAGTCATTGCATGTGTGTTCTTTCCACAATACACACATGGATCAACCACTAGATTCATTGCATGTTTGTTCCTATACTCAAACCAGAAACCAGCACTAGAGTCATTGCATGTGTGTTCTTATACTAAAACCAACATGGATCCACCAGTGGTCATTGCATGTGTGTTCTTTCAACATACCACATATGGATCAACCAGAGTCATTGCATGTGTGTTCTTTCCACAAACCACACATGGATCAACCACTAGAGTCATTGCATGTGTGTTCTTATACTAAAACCACAAACCAGCACTAGAGTCATTGCATGTGTGTTCTTTTCCACAAACCACACATGGATCCACCAGTGGTCATTGCATGTGTGTTCTTTCCACAAACCACACATGGATCAACCAGAGTCATTGCATGTGTGTTCTTTCCACAAACCACACATGGATCAACCACTAGAGTCATTGCATGTGTGTTCTTTTCCACAAACCACACATGGATCCACTAGACTCATTGCATGTGCGTTCTTTTCCACAAACAACTTGTGGATCAACCAGTGGTCATTGCATGTGTTTTCTTTCCACAAACCACATGTGGACCCATTACAGTCATTGCATGTGTGTTATTTCCACAAACCACACATGGATCAACCACTAGAGTCATTGCATATGTGTAATTTCCACAAACCACACATGAATCAACCACTAGAGTCATTGCATGTGTGTTCTTATACTAAAACCAACACGAGAGTCATTGCACGTGTGTTCTTTTCACAAACCACACATGGATCAACCACTAGAGTCATTGCATGTGTGTTATTTCCACAAACAAACATGGATCAACCACTAGAGTCATTGCATGTGTGTTCTTTTCCACAAACCAGACATGGATCCACCAGTGGTCATTGCATATGTGTTCTTTCCACAAACCACACATGGATCAACCACTAGAGTCATTGCATGTGTGTTATTTCCACAAACCACACATGGATCAACCACTAGAGTCATTGCATGTGTGTTCTTATACTAAAACCACAAACCAGTACTAGAGTCATTGCATGTGTGTTCTTTTCCACAAACCACACATGGATCCAACAGTGGTCATTGCATGTGTGTTCTTTTCACAAACCACACACGGATCAACCACTAGAGTCATTGCATGTGTGTTATTTCCAGAAACAAACATGGATCAACCACTAGAGTCATTGCATGTGTGTTATTTTCCACAAACCACACATGGATCCACCAGTGGTCATTGCATCTGTGTTCTTTCCACAAACCACATATGGATCAACCACTAGTCATTACATGTGTGTTCTTTCCACAAACCACACATGGATCAACCACTAGAGTCATTGCATGTTTGTTCTTATACTAAAACGACAAACCAGCACTAGAGTCATTGCATGTGTGTTCTTTTCCACAAACCACACATGGATCCACTAGACTCATTGCATGTGTGTTATTTTCCACAAACAACTTATGGATCTACCAGTGGTCATTGCATGGGTGTTCTTTCCACAAACCACACATGTGGACCCACTAGAGTCATTGCATGTGTGTTATTTCCACAAACCACACATGGATCAACCACTAGAGTCAGTGCATATGTGTTATTTCCACAAACCACACATGGATCAACCACTAGAGTCATTCAATGGATAAGAAGCTCGACGAAGAGCTTCCCTTGCCTTTAGGCTTACGGTAGATGCACGCCCTTCTCTTAGTTGAGAAGAACACAGGTAAGAAAGTCTAGAAAGTTCTGAGACTGGGGTAGCTGAATCCATTGACCGTCTCGGGGACTCATTCGGACTTAAACAAGGGGTGGGTCTTTACCAACTTCCAAATCCAAGATTTAGGGACAAAAAAGAGGGGCAGGGCACTCTATACTAGAACCAACACTAGAGTTATTGCATGTGTGTTCTTTTCACAAACCACACATGGATCAACCACTAGAGTCATTGCATGTGTGTTATTTCCACAAACAAACATGGATCAACCACTAGAGTCATTCCATGTGTGTTCTTTTCCACAAACCACACATGGATCCACCAGTGGTCATTGCATGTGTGTTCTTTCCACAAACCACACATGGATCAACCACTAGAGTCATTGCATGTGTGTTATTTCCACAAACCACACATGGATCAACCACTAGAGTCATTGCATGTGTGTTCTTTTCCACAAACCACACATGGATCCACCAGTGGTCATTGCATGTGTGTGTTCTTTCCACAAACCACACATGGATCAACCACTAGAGTTATTGCATGTGTGTTATTTCCACAAACCACACATGGATCAACCACTAGAGTCATTGCATGTGTGTTCTTATACTAAAAGCACAAACCAGTACTAGAGTCATTGCATGTGTGTTCTTTTCCACAAACCACACATGGATCCACCAGTGGTCATTGCATGTGTGTTCTTTCCACAAACCACATATGGACCAACCAGAGTCATTGCATGTTTGTTCTTTACACAAACGACACATGGATTAACCACTAGAGTCATTGCATGTTTGTTCTTATACTAAAACCACAAACCAGCACTAGAGTCATGGCATGTGTGTTCTTTTCCACAAACCACACATGGATCCACCAGTGGTCATTGCATGTGTGTTCTTTCCACAAACCACATATGGATCAACCACTAGTCATTGCATGTGTGTTCTTTCCACAAACCACACATGGATCAACCACTAGAGTCATTGCATGTTTGTTCTTATACTAAAACTAGCACTGCCCCCCAATGGATCCACCGTTAGACCGAGTCTTCTAGAAGGCACGCCATAACACAGTTGTTCTGCTTGACGACTGTTACATATCGTTCGATTGGGGCGCTTGGACGAATGGGATGGTCTTCGCGAGAGCGATCCTTGAGTAGGCTGTTCTGCGGCATGATTGGCCACGCTTGCTCTGGACAAACTGGCATGTTGTGAGTGTTACGACTCGCGAGTTCAGTGGGCCATATCCCAGTGTCACGTCCCCGTTACTTCTCTTCCTCCCCATACTTCTCTTCCTTCCCCTCGAAGCCACTTCCCCACTTCACTTCCATCCTGCCGTAGCCGCAAGCCGACGACATCCACCAATTCTCTGGTCGCTACCTTCATGGTAAGAAATCATTTTACAAGCTTTTAAACTTATCCTACACATTCCTGCTATTCGCCAATCTAACTGCTGATCTTTTTTCTGATTTCTCGACGAACTTCAGTTGTGGCAGATGTGGGAGCCCAAGAATCTGGAGATTCTCGCGTGCAACTGCGCAGTGGTGTTCCCGCTCGTGTGCTCCCACCCAGGATGCTTTCGCCGTTACTCCTACCACGCGCTCCCGCTCCACGAGCTCGCGTGCCCGCACGGCACGTGCGCCTGCACGGAGCCGGGCTGCAACTACACCGGCCTGCCGGCAGAGCTCGTCGTCCACCTTGCAAATGGGCACTTGATCGAAGTGATTAGGATCTCGTATGGGCAAGCCCAACTTCTCCAAGAGCAGGTGTCGTTCACTGACTCGGCACGCCGCCTGCTAATATTCCAGGGGGACGGCTCTGTTTTCGTCCTGACCATCACCGCCAGTGTTACGAGAACCAGAGCCAGGCCCACCGTTGTGGGTGCCGTATGCGTCAGGTCGGGTCTCGTGCACCTGGCCCGTATACACGGTGTGCATGTGGGCGAACGCCTAGCCGCCGTCGTCGGATAGCATTCTTGTGCTAGCCGAGGCGCCGAGCTGCCCGACACCGCGGGAGGTGGAGTATGTGGACCTAAGGTCGATCCTATGCGTGCCATCTCAGTACCTTGTCGGTGCTGGACCGAACAGGCAGATGCATTTCTACATTTGTATCGAGAAGACTGACAGACAAATGTAGTACCTGTGTTGTCGTTACTGTTAGACTTAAGCGATGCTTCTCACGTGCTTAGAGCATACGTGTTGTGCGAATGTACCCCAGTTGTAGTTTTTAGTACTCCTTAATACTTCGACGAGTTATTATATTGGTCCAATCAGCTTGCTGTTGTCACGTTGCAAAGTCCGCTTGCTATGGACAGACCGGCAATACCGTGTGCTCCCGCTCCCGCATGTCAGTGTCACGTGTTCCGAGGGCCCACCTGCCAGTGTCCTTCCCTTCGAAGCCACTGTCCCAACTTCTCTTCCATCCTGCCACTCCCGTCCGATGGTTGTAATCTGATGATTTTCGTTGGATTGTTTACAAGTAATCTACGTTGATAATGCAACATGCAAATGGCACAGACACAATTTCTAAAGTGGAAGCACTCACCGGCTGCTATTGCACACATTTCTTAATATAGCTCGACAAACACATTACAATAATTGTACTCGCATTAAACACAACCGAAATTGCAACGATCCTAAACAACATCTAAACCCACATCACACAGCTGTCGTCGGAGTCCACCTCGATTGGTGATATCATCGTGCCCTTTCCGGCGACATCCACTCCCGCCTGTGGCTTGCCCTTCGCCAAGGAGGCAACAATGGCATTCTGCACAGCTTCATCCCCGTCGCCCTCCACATCAGAATCGACAATGACGAAGGTGACGGGGTTGGCATGGACCGAGTGCCGTCGCGCCTGGCGGCTCCTGCTTGAGCTCGACGCCGCATCCGTCCTTCTACAGGTAGGAGGGGCCGAGCTCGCATACGTAGCGTCGTCGCTCCTCTCAAGAAACCATGGCCATTTGATACTGCGATGGTAGGATCTTGGGGTGCATCCGCCGCGGCGAGCCCTACCGAAAGCGGTGGAGCGGATGGATCTGCCTGCGCGAGCCATGACAAGTTCATAGGAGGGAGTAAGATTGTGGGCCAGGCGTGTCTAGTTCCTGAGCAGGACCTCCCAGTGATATGTACGCGGACAAGGTACCAAAAAATTTCGTCCAATGCACGCGACAGGGCTTTTGAACCATGAAGGCGCGAGTTTCTTTTGACAAGTCCACACGCTAGGTCCCCTAAGACATTGCAAACGTATCTATAATTTTTGATGCTCCATGCTTGGTTTTATCTACTTTCTTACGTTTTGTTCCAACTTTGGAGTACTTTTCATATGATTTCTTGGACTAACCTATTAACAAGATGCCACAGTGCCAGTTGCCTTTTTTTTTGCTGTTTTTAGTTCTAGGAAGTCAGAAAATGAATATTCTCAGAATTGGACAGGACAAAAGCCAAAGTTCCTATTTTACAGGAAGACTCACGGAGCCAGAATACGAGACGGAGCAGAGCCAGGGCCTGGCCACCCCCCCCCCCAGGCGCGAGCTAGCCCTACCCATGCCACCAGGTGGTGTGGGCCCCCTGGCACTCCACCGACCTTGCCCTCTGGCCTATAAGAAGCCTCCCGAAGCCAAAACCCTAAATCGTCCTGCCTCCAGCCACGAAAAGTTCCGCAGCGCCGCCGCCACCGAAGGGGAGATTTGGGGGACAGAAAGTCTCTGTTCCGGCACCCTGCCGGGACGAGGAAGTGCCCCCGGAGCCATCTCCATCGATCTCCACCACCATCTCCATCACCATTGCTGATTCCCATGATGAGGAGGGAGTAGTTCTCTCTCGAGGCTAAGGGTTCTACCGGTAGCTATATGTTCATCTCTCTCTATGCATGATCATATTGTGATCATGAGCTTGCAATCTATAGATCTACCTTGCTACTCAAGTTCTTTAATAGATCTCTGCTCTCCCCATGTGTGTGAAAGTGACAGCGTGCTCACCATGGTGGCACTTAGGCTAGAGATTACAAATACTTGTTATGATTTATATTTGGAGTTGGATGTCTTTATGAAATTGTGGTGTTTGTTGGACTCATCTAGTACTCAAGGTGACAGTGTGGGGTTTCTAGATGGGAAAGGCTTACTTTGAGGTGTGTTGTTATAGCCCTACCATCGATTAGAGTGTTCAACCGGAGAGTAGTTAAGAGTATTATCATAAGGAGAAGATATTTATATGAGAGAGTGTTCACTAGTGAAAGTATGATCCCTAGGCCTTGTTTCTAAGCACTGAAACACCGTTTGCTACTAGATCTGTTACATGTTTGCTTGCTTCCTTCTTTATTTCAGTTTGCCTTTAGTCTTTTCCACGCCATCAAGTTATTTTCTATCACCGTTACCACTTGTATTTCACTATCTCTTCGCCGAACTAGTGCACCTATACACCTGACAAGTGTATTGGGTGTGTTGGGTACACAAGAGACTTCTTATATCTTGATTGCAGGGTTGCTTGAGAGGGGATACCTTTGACCACTTCCTCCCTGAGTTCGATAAACCTTGGGTAATCCACTTAAGGGAAAACTTGCTGCTGTTCTACAAACCTCTTCACTTGGAGGCCCAACAACTGTCTACAAGAATAGAAGTGCGTAGATATCAAGCTATTTTCTGGCGCCGTTGTCGAGGAACGAAGAAGAAGAAACTCCCACGTCAACACCGCACCAGAAAAGCTATTTTCTGGCGCCGTTGCCGGGGAGGTAAGGTAAAAGGTATTCACACCGGAGGATTAAATAAGAAGAACCTCCCACGGCAAACGCCTATTTTCTGGCGCCGTTGCCGGGGAGGTAAGGTAAAAGGTACTCACATCCTCCGGTGTGAGTGCTCGAAGTTATTTCCTTTACATTCTGCAATTT
The DNA here is from genome assembly GCA_916181665.1 of Avena sativa. Lineage (NCBI taxonomy): Eukaryota > Viridiplantae > Streptophyta > Magnoliopsida > Poales > Poaceae > Avena > Avena sativa. The sequence goes on from OV702290.1 coordinate 37,839,109, forward strand.
TGTCTTTTTGTTTCTTGTTTTCACTAGTTAGGCTTAATGGAAAACAACAACAAAATTAGAGAGCTTTATAGTATTTATCTTGAGTTAGGACATGAAGTGTTTGGAGAGAAAATTAAAAAACCTATGGAACTTTATTTGCATGCTAACAGCAATGTTGTTAGCATGAATTCTTTGGACACCATTATTGCTAATGTTATGGAAAAGTCTAAGCTTGGGGAAGCTAGTTTTGATGAGCATGATATTTTTAGTCCCCCAAGGATGGAGGAGAAAATTTACTTTGATGATACAAAACCTCCAATATATGATGATTACAATGGTGAGTATGATATTTTTAGTCCACCTACTATTGAGGAGAAAATTAGTTATGATTACAATATGCCTCCTATATTTGATGATTATGGTGATGAGAATAATAATGATAGCTATTTTGTTGAATTTGCTCCCACCACAATTAGTAAGAATGACTATACTTATGTGGAGAGTAATAATTATTATATGCATGTGGCTCATGATAAGAATGTTTTATGTGATAGTTATATTGTTGAGTTTATTCATGATGCTACTGAAAGTTATTATGAGAGAGGGAAACATGGTTTTATGCATCTCAATAATATTAAGTTTCCCCTCTTTATGTTGAAAGTCTTGAAGTTGCACTTGTTTTGCTTTCCTATGCTTGTTCCTTTGTGCTTTCGTGACTTGTTTCTTTACAAGATTCCTATGCATAGGAAGTGGGTTAGACTTAAATGTGCTTTGAATTTGCTTCTTGATGCTCTCTTTTACTTCAATTCATATTTCTTATGTGAGCATCTTCTCAAACTATCATGCCTAACTTAAAGGCGTTGAACAAAAGTACTTGTTGGGAGATAACCCAAGAGTTTTAGATGAGTCTTGGAAGTTATTACTTCAGTAATAACCGCTCCTTATCCTTTTTATTTGCTTTTTGTGCCAAGAGTAACCTCTAATGAGAGTGAAGTGATGATTGGGAAAGTTGCTGTCCCGAAACAGATTTTTGTGCTTCATCGTAAAAATCCGTGAGAGAGCTCTGTATGTCGGATTGAGCTGTAATTGTTTGTGCTCCTGACCCAGGTTGTTATCTAACTTTCGTTAGTTCAACACTTTTTGATTTGATCAATAGAAGGTCTTCGAAAAAATTCGTCTTTACCTGCTGGTCTGTTTTGACAGATTTCTGCCATTTTCCGCATTTGCTTCTTGTTGGTTCCTTTTTGAGTTCTTTTGGGGAATTGAGCTTTTTGAGGGAAGTGCTACAGTATATAGTGTTCTAATGGAAGTTTATTTGGTGTTATAACTGAACCTTAAGACTTATTTATCTTGAGTGCACTAATGTTGCTAATGAGATTGTGTGAAGTTTTGTATGAAGGAAAAATTTCAGGTGTATGGAATGAATGAGTAATGAGATGAAGGATGGACTAAAGCTCAAGCTTGGGGATGCCATGCATGTCACCCCAAGAAATATCCAAGAAGTACAAGCGTCAAAGCTTGGGGATGACCAAGACATCCCCTTCTTCATCAATAAAAATTTCAGGTTTCTTCCAAACGCTTCATTTTTATTGTTTCATGCACAGTTGTGTTGTTCTTGAAGCGTATTCTTCTTTGTTTTCGTTATGGTTTTCATTTGCTTGGTTTGCTTAGTTTGCTGAATAAATTGGTTGGACCCCCTCTTTCATACATTGGTTTGCAAATAGTTTGGTTTGGTTTGGAAAAGAGTAGGAAAGTTCATGCTTATGTGGTAAAAAGAGCTCGTTTTTGACTGTGGCCTATGCTTTGTCATGCCATGCTTGATATTGTTTTGGCTGTATGCTTAGTATTCTTTGCTGTATCATGACTTGTTATAAACAATTGAGATTGCTTAATGTGCCTTGGATGAATCATGCGTTGTTTTAGCATATTAAAGCATAGTATAGTGGTATTCTCCTTTGATGCTTTATTTGGGTTGACTTGGCACATGCTCACACCATGTTATGACTATCCAAAGTCACCATAGCCTTTATGATCCTTTAGTTTTCAACTTGTAGTATCACTTTATGCTTTGATCAATGGTGTTTTGTCGCTCTGCATGATTATGGCCATTATTGCTCTCTTAGTTTGTTGCTCCCAGTCTTTTTCTAGCCTCCACAACCAAGTATGAGTTCCACTCATGCATCCAACTCCCTAAACCAAGTTATTCCAAAGAGTCCACCATACCTACCTACTAGCTTATGTTATTCCAAGTATATTCATGCTTTTGTTTACCTTCCAGATTAAACTTGTTTATGAGAAAACTAGTGATTAAAGCTCTCACGAACTTGATGGCACACTTTACTTTTCTTGCCCTTAATAAACTTGAACCATTGTGTCGTCTCTGTTGTATATGCTTGCACTTATTTGTTGGGGATTAGCAGAACCATGCTGTCATGGGGAATGCTTTCAACATTGCACTTGGTACTTGTACCTAGTTGATATCATGCTCTTTTGTATATGGATGTCGTCGGTGTGAAATGAAAGGGGAGCTTGTAAGTCCATGGAGTTATGTATATGTGTTAGAGAAACGCCTGGGCCGCTGGTCTAATCCATGCTGACATGGTGGAAACCTGCAGCGTAACCATAATGAGCTGTCTATGAAGCATTCTTCTTATAAAAAAGAGTCAGATATTGAGAAAAAAGAGAAAAAAAGAGATATATAAAAAGAGGAAAGAGAGAAAAAAGCACCATATTCCCATGGAAATTAAGAAGATTGCTGAGATGCTCATTGTCTGCTTGCCTTGTCATTTTGATATGGGGATTCTTCCGTATCATCAAGCAAGGGGTACCCCGTTGGCCGTTCTCTATGATACACATATACTTACGATGATAAGAACTTACCGGTGACTAAACTTGAGTAGCATGAGGAGCGGCCCTCGTATACAAGGGACATGAGATTTCTGACTTATACTTCGTCAAGCATGTACACCATAGTTTGTTCACTTAAACCTTAATCACTTCAAGATGCTTATGATAGGGGCAATGAGAGCTGAAAGCTATAAGTACCATAATTTTTGGAAGCTCTTTATGAGACTTGAATCCCTACTTCCTTTTACAAAGGCTCTTCTTCCACCATTATATATTGAGTCTCCACCTTCTACCTTTATGCACCTACTTTGAGAGCATAGTGGCCATTCTTAGTTCTATGTGCATTGTCCCAAGACTAGTTGGTTGATACATAACTTGATATTGCTTGTTTTAAACTATTTGTATCTAGTCACTCTTATGAACTTTGAAGGTGTCCTATGCATTTATATTTTCTACTCTATGAGGGACAAGCTAAATACTATTATGCTATGTTTTCTTTATGTGAAACAAACAAACGTCTTGCAAAGCATTGTTATTCATGAATCTTTTGTTTGTGCCTTTTCATGTTGCATCATAGTTTCTTTGCTTATTGCTAGAACTTTGTCTTTCATGTTATGATTGAAGTACTTTGATCCCAGCTTTGAGTTTTGCAAATACTTTTATGAAGTCTTTGATGGTGCATGTCACCTCAAAAATTATTTCTTTTGATCACTTACCTACTCGAGGACGACCAGGAGTTAAGCTTGGGGATGTTGATACATTGCAAATGTATCTATAATTTTTGATGCTCCATGCTTGGTTTTATCTACTTTCTTATGTTTTGTTCCAACTTTGGAGTACTTTTCATATGATTTCTTGGACTAACCTATTAATAACATACCACAGTGCCAGTTGCCTGTTTTCTGCTATTTTTGGTTCCAGGAAGTCAGAAAATGAATATTCTCAGAATTGGACGAGACAAAAGCCAAAGTTCCTATTTTACAGGAAGACTCACGGAGCCAGAATACGAGATGGAGCAGAGCCAGGGCCTGGCCACCCCCCCCCCCCAGGCACGAGCTAGCCCTACCCGCGCCACCAGGTGGTGTGGGCCCCCTGGCACTCCACCGACCTTGCCCTCTGGCCTATAAGAAGCCTCCCGAAGCCAAAACCCTAAATCGTCCTGCCTCCAGCCACGAAAAGTTCCACAGCACCGCTGCCACCGAAGGGGAGATTCGGGGGACAGAAAGTCTCTGTTCCGGCACCCTGCCGGGACAGGGAAGTGCCCCCGGAGCCATCTCCATCTATCTCCACCACCATCTCCATCACCATTGTTGATTCCCATGATGAGGAGGGAGTAGTTCTCTCTCGAGGCTAAGGGTTCTACCGGTAGCTATATGTCCATCTCTCTCTCTATGCATGATCATATTGTGATCATGAGCTTGTAATCTATAGATCTACCTTGCTACTCAAGTGCTTTAATAGATCTCTGCTCTCCCCATGTGTGTGAAAGTGACAGCGTGCTCACCATGGTGGCACTTAGGCTAGAGATTACAAATACTTGTTATGATTTATATTTGGAGTTGGATGTATTTATGAAATTGTGGTGTTTGTTGGACTCATCTAGTACTCAAGGTGACAGTGTGGGGTTTCTAGATGGGAAAGGCTTACTTTGAGGTGTGCTGTTATAGCCCTACCATCGATTAGAGTGTTCAACCGGAGAGTAGTTAAGAGTAGTATCATAAGGAGAAGATATTTATATGAGAGGGTGTTCACTAGTGAAAGTATGATCCCTAGGCCTTGTTTCTAAGCACTGAAACACCGTTTGCTACTAGATCAGTTACATGTTTTCTTGCTTCCTTCTTTATTTCAGTTTGCCTTTAGTCTTTTCCACGCCATCAAGTTATTTTCTATCACTGTTACCACTTGTATTTCACTATCTCTTCGCCGAACTAGTGCACCTATACACCTGACAAGTGTATTGGGTGTGTTGGGGACACAAGAGACTTCTTGTATCTTGATTGCAGGGTTGCTTGAGAGGGGATACCTTTGACCACTTCCTCCCTGAGTTCGATAAACCTTGGGTAATCCACTTAAGGGAAAACTTGCTGCTGTTCTACAAACCTCTGCACTTGGTGGCCCAACGACTATCTACAAGAATAGAAGTGCGTAAACATCATCCCCCACCTATCTGCCGAATGTGGACGGTAGGATTCTGCCCAAGTTATTAAGTAGGGATAAATCACGCTTCACCACTACCCTGACATCCAAAGGCTCCTCTTTCTTCTGCCCTCGCTCCCCTCGCTCATGGCTCACAGCTCGTGCAGTTCGTCTCGGGCGGAATCAGGGTCGTCTCAACGCCGTCAGGCGGGTGCCCCATCAGGTACCGGAGGGTGCCCTACGATTACTACCCCGATATGTTGTGTTTGTGTGGTGAGAAGATGCCGACATGGATTTCGTGGATCGACGAAAATACTGCAGGAAAATTTAGCAACTGCAGCATCAAAGCGGTAAGTTCCTACTATAGGTACAATGGTAACCCGGATCCGGAAAGCGTAATGTAATTCTTTTTTTTGTTTCCTTCGATCTACTACGCAGGAAGGGAGGGGGACTGGCTATGACAAGTTTGTGTGGATCGAAAAGCCACTGACAGGTTTTCACAAAAAGCTTGTTCAGGATCTGCGTGATGTTGTGTGGGACAAGAAAGAGGAGATTCGTGCATTGGAGCGAGAGATCTGGGAGCTTCACCAGGTGCAGGGGAGGCAGGGGCAGGGAGGTGGTGAGACAGACGGTCTCAAGATTAGGCCAGATAGTGGACACAATTTCCTCATTATCTGGGCATTATCTGTTGCATTTGCAGTTTATGTTGCCATGTCGTAGTCCAGCAGCTGAAATAAGTTGCTGCTTCGTGGAGTGTAGCGGCCAGCTTAAGAAATTGTTTTCCAGCCCAGAAACTTATCATAAGTGTAATGCCAACAACATGGATTTATTAAGCGCCTATAAATAAATCATGTCTATGCCACTAACACCCATCGATTTTGGAGAGGATTTAACCGCTCAGCTATCGCGATTGTTCAGATAGTAGTGGCACAGTCACAGTTTTGGATTCGACTAGTGGCCTCGGCCGTATCAAATCCTAAAGTCGCGATACATTTTACTCCGAGTACGAGAGGCAGATTGTTTCGCCCGACAAGTTCCATGCACACAGCTCCAGAGTTTAACCGAACTACATATATAGGTTCAAGTTCAATACATCATTAGGCTGCTACACTGCTAGCCCTCTTTCTCTGCTTGGGTGCCAAATTTCTTCCTCTGTCCTTCACGTCCACTGGCTTCTTCATCTCCTGCCTTCTTCCTCTTCCTAGGTGCCAATTTTCTTACCTTCACGTACCCTGCATCTCCGGGCCGAGGGAAGTCAGGCCAATCAGCACCAGAATCTTGTCCAGCATCATCACTCCACTCGTTTTGGTTTTCTTCCTGCAGCAAAATCACTAAGTCGGCTATCTTGTTTCTTACCTTGCGCTTCCTGTAAAAAAACAGTACATGGATTAATACCTTATATCTACAGACTATAAACAATTTTTTTGTGTGAATGTACCATCTCATACCTAGGTTTGGGAGCATTAAGGGGACATCCAGCTGCTCTTTGGCCTATAAGATGGAAGGTCTTGCATCTGTGTTTGCCCTTCTTTGTAGCACAGAAAGCCGAACCCTTCTTCTCGAGAAAATTCTTAAACCTATTCACCTGGGGTCTTCCTCTGCCCCTTTTTGTAACTGGCTGGCAAAGCTCGAAAGACAGTTGGACTTGAGGCCACTGAGATGGGTCTGTAGATGGCTCGATGGATCCAGCGTACGCAGCTCTGAACTTTTCCATAGAGTAGTAGTCTGACAAATACTGATCCAAATGTGGTAGAGTTCTTTACTTCACCAAGAAGGCCAAGGCGTGGTCGCAAGGTTTCCCGGTATGCTGCCACTCTAAGCAGGTGCATTCTCGCAGCTGGATGTTCACAACATCCCTTTTGCCACTCTTGGACATATCGACCACCTCACAGCTTCTGTTGGTTGACGGGAGAACCTTAAGATGAGCAAGTCCTCGGCTTATCTTGTGTAGTTGTTGTGCAACTGGCGGTAGCATATGTCCTCTAAGTCTCCTACCGATCTCTCTCCTTATATTTAACAGCTTCATGATCATACCACGTATGCTGTCCATCAAGATATGAACATGACACACTTTTATGTCCTTCACCCAGTTATTCAGGCATTCTGCAAGGTTGTTGTTTATGTAATCAACTTTGATGTCAAGGTTGAATTGACTCCTCTTCCATAGCTGCGAACGATGGATAGCTAAGTACTCTGGAAGTTCAGGGGCTTCGGCAAAAATCTTGCTCATGAAATAATCGCTGCTAATAGGTTTGTAAATTCTAGCAGCAGGAAACATGTAACGAAATACGCTGCCTACATAGTGTGAGTACAAGTTGAGCATCATATGGGCATGCCATTCTCTACCTTCAGCTCGCGGGAACACCTCCTTCACTGCATTCGTCAGCCCTTTGCATGCATCCGTGGATATAGCCAATGGATCCATGTGGCCTATTGATCTCCTGAGCTGCCTCATAAACCAGACCCAGTTTTCCTCCATTTCTGTTTCAAACAGCCCGAATGCCACTAGGAACATCCAGTTGTGACCATCAAGTGTTGTGGCAGATGTCAGGCAGCCTTTCCATTTGCCAGTTAGGACAGTAATGTCTACACTTAGATACGGCCTACAGCCGCCCTTAAATCCATCGATGCAAGGTTTAAGCGCCATGAAAAATCTTTTGAAATATATTTTACCACCTTCTGATTCGGTGTCAATCTCCACAACACTCCCCGGACACCTAGCTTGTACCTCCGCCTTGAAGTTGTACAGCATCCTGAAGCTATTGGTCCAATCCCCATGCAAGACCCCTAGAGCTTTCTCTTTACCTTTCCAAACCGTGTAATACGGAAGGACAATGTTGTATTTAGAACTGAGGCTAGTCTGAATATTCTTCTCGGTCTCCTTAGGGTTATCCTTTAGTATGGACATAGATTGCATAGCCACCCACTCCGTATCAGCCATTGAGGATTTCAGTTTGCTTCCTGTCGGACACATGTGCAGGGCCCATTCTGTTCACCTGCAACACAGATTCATTTAAAAGATAAGCAGAGTCGACTAGTTGCCAGAAAGATATCGCACATCAATTGTAGTTATAGAGTGAAAAGAGAGAGAAAGAGAGTTCTAATGGTTTGCTGCATTCATTGCCCCAATACCCTAATTACAGTCGACGCAGGTAAGGATCTTGCTGTGATCCTCCATGGACAATGTACCTCGGCCCGTCCATTCATCCACGTTAACTTGCAAACAGCCGCATACCTCTCGGCAGAGTTCTTCAGTCGATAAACGTCGAACTCCCCCTTGATACAAAAATGCCGGAACGACATCCTGAACTCATGCATGCTCCTGAACTCGGTGCCGACCGAAATTATAGGATACTGGTGGTCATGTTTCATTTCTTCTACTTCAACACCCAAATCATCGACTGGAATACCAGCCTCATCGTTAAGTTCCTCGTCTATTTCATCATCACCAGATTCTTGATCCTCTACAGTGCCTGCTTCTTCATCTGATTCAGAATCTTCGCCATCGTCTCTAATGCCTGGTACTGCACACATCATATTGACTCCCATGGGTGGGGCTGCACCATCGTCTCCACCCGGATGGACAGGAACATTGCCCCAGTCCACCTCACCGGCAACTCTATTTTCTCCAAGACACTCGGTTGGTTGTGCTGCAACCACATGGGGTGGTCTTACGTTTGCACGCATCCCAGGTACTTCAGTGGACAAACAGCAGTCAGAATCAATTTCATCTTGAGTGTACAGAACCCTCTTGCTCTTCCTGTGTACATCCTCCTTCCTGATGTAATCTTTCCTGATGGTATCAGTAGGGCTTGACATCCGCATTCCATTCCCCATCCTTTTGCTGCCGCTCTTGGGTGTGATGTCCTTACTGCCTCCCCTCACGGGTGTTGGCTCCAGGGTGCTGGCATTATTGCCCGACCTCTGCGGCATGTTCTTCTTTGAATTAGCCCTTTTGCTGCTACTATTGGGCGTGTTCTCCTTCGTGCTGGCATCATTGCCTGACCCCAGCGGCGTGTTCCGCTCCAAATTAGCCCTTTTGCTGCTACTATTGGGCGTCTTCTCCTTCGTGCTGGCATTATTGCCTGCCCTCAGCGGCGTGTTCCGCTCCAAATTAGCCCTTTTGCTGCTACTATTGGGTGTGTTCTCCTTCATGCTGGCATAATTCCCTGACGGCGACGTGTTCCGCTCCAAATTAGTGTTTTTTCTGCTCCCACTGGGTGTGGTAGCCTCTGTGCTGGCCATCTTCGCCTCTTTGCTACCACTCCTGGGAGTGTTCACCACCGTGCTAGCCCTCTTAGCATTTTTGCTGCTACCGTTCGGTGTGGCATTTTTACTGGATCTCAGGGGTGTACTCTGCGGCATGGTGCCTTTTGTCGTGCGACTCTTGGGTGTCCTCTTCTCTGGCGTGGTCTCCTTGGTGACGTTCTTCTTCGGGGTGCCCTTTCTAGGGATGCTCTTCCTCCTCCTCTTTATGACGCTCCTCTGTAAGACTCTCCTCTGTTCGAAGCCACCCTCAGTCGCACTAGCCCCAGTGATGCCATGGATCAGGTCATGCATGCCTTCTAAAAGTCCATCATCTCTATTGTCGAGTTCCAATTCCTCTCCAACCGTGAGCACTACCAAGTGGAAGTAAACTTCACCTCTATAATGTTTCCTTGTAAACGGTACGACTAAATCCCTGGTATCTTTCACTTCGATAGCCTTTTTGCTCCTGTAACCATAATATAACAAACGTGCTTCCTAGGAGGGCCCCCATAGCACCTTCACACGTAACGATGCCATCAGGTCAGATAACTCTACCACTTCAGGGTCGTATCTGCCAAGGATTACATCAAACTCGTCATAGAATTTTTCGATGCCATCATCTCATTTTGCAGTATAATCCGCGACACCGACACGAATGATTACTTTGCCATCATCAGGTTCTTCAGGATAGAAACCTCCGAGAGGTTTGAGAGATGGAGCGGCACCATCAGACCCAGCCCCAATGCCACCGCCGCCATCACCAGCGTCATCGTTAGCTGGATCAACCTCGGTGGAAGTACCATGACCAGGAGCAAGGCGAGGGCCCTTAGCAGCGGGAGCTACATTACATGGTGGACAGGCAGGTCCCCTTCTAACGGCAGCCACAATAGGATCAACTGCTGCCATGCCACCTCGACGATCAGGATCAGTTCCCACAATAGAAGTGTTTCGAGTGCTAGCAGAGTCCAGACCATGAGCTGGCTTCAGACCAGCAGCTCGTTGAACCCAAGCACGGGTTCGAGGAGGAGAGAATGGTTCAGTCTTTGCAACAACAGTGGGGCAGCCTCTGGAAGCCTTAGTTTGCTCAACAGCGGCAGGGATTGGGTCAACAGCGTCTAGATCAACAACAACACGAGGACGACCAGTACGAGCGGATTCTAGAGCACGGGTTCGCACAACTTGAGGACGGTTTCGAGGAGGAGCAGCACACAAGGAAGTGGTCTTGGCAACAACTGCGGGGTAGACTCTGGACGCCTTAGTTTGCTCAACAACGGCATGGATTGGGTGAGCAGCAGCCGCAGCAACATGGGCACAGGGACGGGGACGACCAGTACCAGCAGATTCCAGAGCAGAGTTTTCCACAACGGCAATACGGGGACTCCTACGAGGAGGATTCCTGACAGAAGCATGTCGCGGACGAGGAACCACATTTTGCTCAACAACAACAGGGGTTCGAGTTAGACCTCCCTGTCCAATAATAGCTGGGTGAATCCCAGTAGCAGGAGCTTCCTCATCCACTATGTTACACACCAGCGTAACCACGCGAAGCCTAACATGTTGTTTCATCAACCCAATTAGCTGACTGTCACATGCTATAGGAACCCTAAAGCCTCGTTCATCAACGATGCTAAACCGTGCAGTCTGCTCTGGCCTCATTTCAGCAAGTTCACGCACAGCAGCAACCAAACCAAGGACAGTGCATAACTGCACATGCGCTACTTCCATCTTCAGACTCTGAGCCTGTTTCCACGTGCTCTTCCCATGTGCTAATTTAACGAGGTAGCCGCAGATGCTCACCAGAACCATGTATTTGGGTTCAGCGGAGATCCTAGTTGACAGAAAATTAGAGACAAAAGATAAGAATTGTTTGTCAGCATCGTGCTAGCAAACAATTCTATGTTCGATATATCTCTGTAATGCCAATAGCCAGCTAGCAGTTATAGGTAGTGCGAATAGCAAAGAGAAGAGTAGCTCACCCAAAATTAGCCAGAAGTACTTCTTCCTCGGCAAATGGATCTGCCATCCTTCGCGCTGCTCAGCTCGTCGGCGGTAGAGGCGGGCTAGATCGTTGCAACGGCTGGCACGGCATTCGGCATTAGAGCTCGGTAGCAGCGAATAGGCGCAGCAACTTGGTGCCAGAAGTCAAATGCCCGAAGAGATCATTTTGGTTGGAGAGGGGATTTCGACGCCGCCGGTGCTAGGGTTCATGCGAAAGGAGGAAGGGAGTGGATTTGTGAATTTGGTCAACGCACGATGCTCCTTTAGTATCTCGTTTCGCCTACGTGGTTGCCACATTGGCACCCGCGTCACGGACAGATAACCGACATGTGGGTCCCGACCGTCTACTTCACGGGGCAGTTTCACGGCATGTTTGGATTTGGCAGGGGTGAGACGAGTTTGCCTCGAAATGGCCCCTCTCGGTAGTTGGCGGCCCAACTTTTTGAAACGCGGTAATTTTTGGCAACTTAGGTACCGCCATGTGCTGGCCTGCCAACTTTGGTACCACAGACGAACAAGCCCCCGGCAGGGTGCTAGAACGGAGCTTCTGGTGCTGTTTCATGGAATCTGGTGGTGGCGGCGGAGCGGAACTCCTTCTGGAAAAACATCGAACCCCCCGAAGTTTTTAGGTCAGAAGGCTCCTTATAGGCGAAGAGAGAGGCCGAGGGGGTGCCTTGGGGGCCACACCACCCCCTGGCACGGCCTGGCCTAGCCCACGCCACTAGGTGGTGTGGCCACCCTCTGGCTCTTCTCCGTCTCGTATTCTGGCTCCTGGAGTCTTCGGGTGAAATAGGATTTTTGGCATATTTTCCGGGATTTTTTCTGATAGTTGATTTTCTGCACAAAAAGTAGACACCAAGGCAATTCTGCTGAAAACAGCGTCAGTCCGCATTAGTTGTATCCAAATCACACAAGTATAGAGGAGAAACAATAGAAAAAGTGTTCGGGATAGTAGATACGTTTTGGACGTATCAAGGATACATTAAAAAAGGTCCCGTCTAGATGGAAGCATAGCAAATGGCTTCCTGGCCGAAGAGTGCATCTCTTTCTGCTCGAAATTTCTACAAACCAAGACCCCTCTTGGTCTCCCATTCAACAAGCACCTCGGGAGGCTCGCTGGATGGGGTCACCACGAGGGTCGGCACCCAAGGCATGTCGACCTCGAGGGCTGAACCAAGGACTTTGAAAGAGCAAACCTGGTCGCGCTACAGCACCTGCAGGTGGTCAATCCATACATATATGATCACAAAGAGTTTATCAAGAAGAATTACCCTGACCGGGGGCGCCAGTACTCGGAGGAAGATGTTATCAAGGAGCACAACTCCGGTTTCACGTGGTGGTTCAGGGAGAAGGTCATTGCTAATCCACCGTAGGGCGAGTACTCGGAGGAAGATATACTCATATTCTCCTTGTCACGGGGCGCCTCGCACAACCTGATGACCTATCATACATACGATATCAACGGATACATGTTCTACACCGAGGAAAAGGACAATAATTGCGATTACCAGAACTCAGGGGTAACAGGGATAGTCTACACCGGCGATGTCCCGGAAAGATACTACGGAAGGATCGAGGAGATTTGGGAGATCGACTATGTTACGAAGAAGGTGCCGATGTTCCATGTCAGGTGGGCCAAGAGTGTCGAGAAACAAGGCCAATATTTCACCACCATGGTTATACCGTCAAAGACCACCAGCACGAACGCACCCGCGAGAAATGAGCCTTGGGTTCTAGCTAGCAAGGTCGACTAATGCTGGTACATCACAGACCCGTCAAAGCCTAGTCGGGTTGTCGTCAGGAGAGGCAAAAGGAACATCATTGGAATGGACGGAGTCGCCAACGAGCAAGACTTTGACTAGGACAGTGACCCGAAGATGGAAGAAAGATACGGCAACCAAGCACCGTACACCACAACCCTACCTAAGAAAGGACTCCCGTTCAAAATAAGTAGTGAAGACATCCGAGACCTAACCTATGCAACCGCGACAAAGAAGGGAAAGAAGACGACCATTGTCAAGAAACGCTAGCACACTCCAACCATTGTCAAGAACCATCGTGTGTGTGGCATACTATTATGTATCGAAACATTCGTAATTATCATTTTTTGTATGTTATAATATTGCATTGAGAATATTATGTATCGACGAGACACATTCATAATACTCACTTTTGCTGTTTTGGCAATATTTGAATTTTTAAAATATTTCCAGTATATTTTATAGTTTATATTGTGTTTGGACAATGTTTTTACATGAAAAATGGCCTTTAAAAAAAGTTTTCAAAAAAAATCCACCAGGATTCGAACCTGGGTGGCTAGGGTTCAGAATAGGATAAGGGACAAAACCAGTGGGCTAGTGTCTGTTTATTGACAGATACAGTGCACTACGCTAGTTGACTAGTACTGCAGAATACCCGAGGTGCATTCTGGCCAGATGCGCCTCGCGTAAACTTATACGAGGCGCACTTTCAAATATGCGCCTCGCATAAGCTGGTACCTGCCTAAATGGTTGAGGGCCTTTTTCTATTTCCCTACCTTTTCTTTGGACGAACTGCAACCTTCCTCTGCTGTCGACGTCGCCCTTCCTCTGCTGTCGTCCGTGCCCGCCGTCCACCGTCGTCGAGGTGACCCCATTCCCCTCCCCTCCCCTTCCTCCTACCCCTCTTCCCTCCCATTCCCCTCTCCCTGACATATCCGAGACCAGCCACAGGGAGGAGCAGCCCACCGCCCGCGACCCGCTCGCCCCATGGAGGAGGAGCCCGTCGCCGCCCCATGGAGGAGGAGCTGCTGCCCCGTGGAGGAGGATCCCGCCACCGCCACTTGTCTGCAACCTCACCGTCATCCTCGCCAAGCACCCCAAGGTGAGCACCTCGTCTACAACCTCCCTTCCCATGGATAGTGCCAATAAGCACTAAATTTGTAGTTTACTAGCTGACGGATATATAGGTCTTTTTTCTTTTCGAAATGGATGGATGGATCTATAGCTGATGTGTAGTATTGGAAAATGGTGGATTTTTCTCTATTGCTTGTTAGACGAGCAGCCGTTTCTAACGGTATATGTTTCTAGCTCAGGAATATTAGAAGCAGAACACGAATGCATCAACAAATCTGTAGCATCGTCCAAAGAATTCAAGTATAATTGACTAGTGCCCTATCCAAAGCCTCTAAAATTCAACCACATATGGATCAACCACTAGTCATTGCATGTGTGTTCTTTCCACAAACCACACATGGATCAACCACTAGAGTCATTGCATGTTTGTTCTTATACTAAAACCATAAACCAGCACTAGAGTCATTGCATGTGTGTTCTTTTCCACAAACCACACATGGATCCACCACTAGAGTCATTGCATGTGTGTTCTTTCCACAAACCACATATGGATCAACCAGAGTCATTGCATGTGTGTTCTTTCCACAAACCACACATGTGGACCCACTAGAGTCATTGCATGTGTGTTCTTATACTAAAACCAACACTAGAGTGATTGCATGTGTGCTCTTTTCACAAACCACACATGGATCAACCACTAGATTCATTGCATGTGTTTTATTTCCACAAACAAACATGGATCGACCACTACAGTCATTGCATGTGTGTTCTTATACTAAAACCAACATGGATCCACTAGTGGCCATTGCATGTGTGTTCTTTCCACAAACCACACATGGATCAACCACTATAGTCATTGCATGTGTGTTATTTCCACAAACCACACATGGATCAACCACTAGAGTCATTGCATGTGTGTTCTTATACTAAAACCACAAACCAGTACTAGAGTCATTGCATATGTGTTCTTATACTAAAACCACAAACCAGTACTAGAGTCATTGCATGTGTGTTCTTTTCCACAAACCACACATTGATCCACCAGTGGTCATTGCATGTGTCTTATTTCCACAAACCACATATGGATCAACCAGAGTCATTGCATGTGTGTTATTTTCACAAACCACACATGGATCAACCACTAGAGTCATTGCATGTTTGTTCTTATACTAAAACCACCAACCAGCACTAGAGTCATTGCATGTGTGTTCTTTTCCACAAACCACACATGGATCCACCAGTGGTCATTGCACGTGTGCTCGTTCCACAGACCACTTATGGATCAACTAGAGTCATTGCATGTGTGTTATTTCCACAAACCACACATGGATCAACCACTAGAGTCATTGCATGTTTGTTCTTATACTAAAACCACAAATCAGCACTAGAGTCATTGCATGTGTGTTCTTTTCCACAAACCACACATGGATCCACTAGACTCATTGCATGTGTGTTCTTTTCCATAAACAACTTATGGATCAACCACTGGTCATTGCTTGTGTGTTCTTTCCACAAACCACATGTGGACCCATTACAGTCATTGCATGTGTGTTATTTCCACAAACCACACATGGATCAACCACTACAGTCATTGCATATGTGTTATTTCCACAAACCACACATGGATCAACCACTAGTGTCATTGCATGTGTGTTCTTATACTAAAACCAACACTAGAGTCATTGCATGTGTGTTCTTTTCACAAAGCACACATGGATCAACCACTAGAGTCATTGCATGTGTGTTATATCCACAAACAAACATGGATCAACCACTAGAGTCATTGCATGTGTGCTCTTTTCCACAAACCACACATGGATCCATCAGTGGTCATTGCATGTCTGTTCTTTCCACAGACCACACATGGATCAACCACTAGAGTCATTGCATGTGTGTTCTTTCCACAAACCACACATGGATCAACCACTAGAGTCATTGCATGTTTGTTCTTATACTAAAACCACAAACCAGCACTAGAGTCATTACATGTGTGTTCTTTTCCACAAACCACACATGGATCCATCAGTGGTCATTGCATGTGTGTTCTTTCCACAAACAACATATGGATCAACCAGAGTCATTGCATGTGTGTTCTTTCCACAAACCACACATGGATCAACCACTAGAGTCATTGCATGTTTGTTCTGATACTAAAACCACAAACCAACACTAGAGTCATTGCATGTGTGTTCTTTTCCACAAACCACACATGGATCCACCAGTGGTCATTCCATGTGTGTTCTTTCCACAAACCACACATGGATCCACCAGTGGTCATTGCATGTGTGTTTTTCGACAAACCACACATAGATCAACCACTAGAGTCATTGCATGTTTTTTCTTATACTAAAACCACAAACCAGCACTAGAGTCATTGCATGTGTGTTCTTTTCCACAAACCACACATGGATCCACCACTAGAGTCATTGCATGTGTGTTCTTTACACAAACCACATATGGATCGACCAAAGTCATTGCATGTGTGTTCTTTCCACAAACCACACATGGATTAACCACTAGAGTCATTGCATATGTGTTATTTCCACAAACCACACATGGATCAACCACTAGAGTCATTGCATATGTGTTATTTTCACAAACCACACATGGATCAACCACTAGAGTCATTGCATGTGTGTTATTTCCACAAACAAACATGGATCAACCACTAGAGTCATTGCATGTGTGTTCTTATACTAAAACCAACATGGATCTACCAGTGGTCATTGCATGTGTGTTCTTTCCACAAACCACACATGGATCAACCACTAGAGTCATTGCATGTGTGTTATTTCCACAAACCACACATGGATCAACCACTAGAGTCATTGCATGTGTGTTCTTATACTAAAACCACAAACCAGTACTAGAGTCATTGCATATGTGTTCTTATACTAAAACCACAAACCAGTACTAGAGCCATTGCATGTGTGTTCTTTTCCACAAACCACACATGGATCCACCAGTGGTCATTACATGTGTCTTATTTCCACAAACCACATATGGATCAACCAGAGTCATTGCATGTGTGTTATTTTCACAAACCACACATGGATCAACCACTAGAGTCATTGCATGTTTGTTCTTATACTAAAACCACCAACCAGCACTAGAGTCATTGCATGTGTGTTCTTTTCCACAAACCACACATGGATCCACCAGTGGTCATTGCATGTGTGCTCTTTCCACAGACCACATATGGATCAACTAGAGTCATTGCATGTGTGTTCTTTCCACAAACCACACATGGATCAACCACTAGAGTCATTGCATGTTTGTTCTTATACTAAAACCACAAACCAGCACTAGAGTCATTGCATGTGTGTTCTTTTCCACAAACCACACATGGATCCACTATTCTCATTGCATGTGTGTTCTTTTCCATAAACAACTTATGGATCAACCACTGGTCATTGCATGTGTGTTCTTTCCACAAACCACATGTGGACCCATTACAGTCATTGCATGTGTGTTATTTCCACAAACCACACATGGATCAACCACTACAGTCATTGCATGTGTGTTATTTCCACAAACCACAGATGGATCAACCACTAGAGTCATTGCATGTGTGTCATTTCCACAAACCACACATGGATCAACCACTAGAGTCATTGCATGTGTGTTCTTATACTCAAACCACAAACCAGTACTAGAGTCATTGCATGTGTGTTCTTATACTAAAACCACAAACAAGTACTAGAGTCATTGCATGTGTGTTCTTTCCACAAACCACACATGGATCAACCACTAGAGTCATTGCATGTGTGTTCTTATACTAAAACCACAAACCAGTACTAGAGTCATTGCATGTGTGTTCTTTTCCACAAACCACACATGGATCCACCAGTGGTCATTGCATGTGTGTTCTTTCCACAAACCACACATGGATCAACCACTAGAGTCATTGCATGTGTGTTCTTTCCACAAACCACACATGGATCAACCACTAGAGTCATTGCATGTTTATTCTTATACTAAAACCACAAACCAACAGTCGAGTCATTGCATGTGTGTTCTTTTCCACAAACCACACATGGATCCACTAGTGGTCATTACATGTGTGTTCTTTCCACAAACCACATATGGATCAACCACTAGTCATTGCATGTGTGTTCTTTCCACAAACCACACATGGATCAACCACTAGAGTCATTGCATGTTTGTTCTTATACTAAAACCACAAACCAGCACTAGAGTCATTGCATGTGTGTTCTTTTCCACAAACCACACATGGATTCACCACTAGAGTCATTGCATGTGTGTTCTTTCCACAAACCACATATGGATCAACCAGAGTCATTGCATGTGTGTTCTTTCCACAAACCACACATGTGGACCCACTAGAGTCATTGCATGTGTGTTCTTATACTAAAACCAATACTAGAGTCATTGCATGTGTGCTCTTTTCACAAACCACACATGGATCAACCACTAGAGTCATTGCATGTGTGTTATTTCCACAAACAAACATGGATCGACCACTACAGTCATTGCATGTGTGTTCTTATACTAAAACCAACATGGATCCACTAGTGGTCATTGCATGTGTGTTCTTTCCACAAACCACACATGGATCAACCACTATATTCATTGCATGTGTGTTATTTCCACAAACCACACATGGATCAACCACTAGAGTCATTGCATGTGTGTTCTTATACTAAAACCACAAACCAGTACTAGAGTCATTGCATATGTGTTCTTATACTAAAACCACAAACCAGTACTAGAGTCATTGCATGTGTGTTATTTTCCACAAACCACACATTGATCCACCAGTGGTCATTGCATGTGTGTTCTTTCCACAAACCACACATGGATCAACCACTAGAGTCATCGCATGTGTGTTATTTCCACAAACCACACATGGATCAACCACTAGAGTCATTGCATGTTTATTCTTATACTAAAACCACAAACCAACAGTAGAGTCATTGCATGTGTGTTCTTTTCCACAAACCACACATGGATCCACTAGTGGTCATTGCATGTGTGTTCTTTCCACAAACCACATATGGATCAACTACTAGTCATTGCATGTGTGTGCTTTCCACAAACCACACATGGATCAACCACTAGAGTCATTGCATGTTTGTTCTTATACTAAAACCACAAACCAGCACTAGAGTCATTGCATGTGTGTTCTTTTCCACAAACCACACATGGATCCACCACTAGAGTCATTGCATGTGTGTTCTTTCCACAAACCACATATGGATCAACCAGAGTCATTGCATGTGTGTTCTTTCCACAAACCACACATGTGGACCCACTAGAGTCATTGCATGTGTGTTCTTATACTAAAACCAACACTAGAGTCATTACATGTGTGCTCTTTTCACAAACCACACATGGATCAACCACTAGAGTCATTGCATGTGTGTTATTTCCACAAACAAACATGGATCAACCACTACAGTCATTGCATGTGTGTTCTTATACTAAAACCAACATGGATCCACTAGTGGTCATTGCATGTGTTTTCTTTCCACAAACCACACATGGATCAACCACTATAGTCATTGCATGTGTGTTATTTCCACAAACCACACATGGATCAACCACTAGAGTCATTGCATATGTGTTCTTATACTAAAACCACAAACCAACAGTAGAGTCATTGCATGTGTGTTCTTTTCCACAAACCACACATGGATCCACTAGTGGTCATTACATGTGTGTTCTTTCCACAAACCACATATGGATCAACCACTAGTCATTGCATGTGTGTTCTTTCCACAAACCACACATGGATCAACCACTAGAGTCATTGCATGTTTGTTCTTATACTAAAACCACAAACCAGCACTAGAGTCATTGCATGTGTGTTCTTTTCCACAAACCACACATGGATTCACCACTAGAGTCATTGCATGTGTGTTCTTTCCACAAACCACATATGGATCAACCAGAGTCATTGCATGTGTGTTCTTTCCACAAACCACACATGTGGACCCACTAGAGTCATTGCATGTGTGTTCTTATACTAAAACCAACACTAGAGTCATTGCATGTGTGCTCTTTTAACAAACCACACATGGATCAACCACTAGAGTCATTGCATGTGTGTTATTTCCACAAACAAACATGGATCGACCACTACAGTCATTGCATGTGTGTTCTTATACTAAAACCAACATGGATCCACTAGTGGTCATTGCATGTGTGTTCTTTCCACAAACCACACATGGATCAACCACTATAGTCATTGCATGTGTGTTATTTCCACAAACCACACATGGATCAACCACTAGAGTCATTGCATGTGTGTTCTTATACTAAAACCACAAACCAGTACTAGAGTCATTGCATATGTGTTCTTATACTAAAACCACAAACCAGTACTAGAGTCATTGCATGTGTGTTCTTTTCCACAAACCACACATTGATCCACCAGTGGTCATTCCATGTGTGTTCTTTCCACAAACCACACATGGATCAACCACTAGAGTCATTGCATGTGTGTTCTTTCCACAAACCACACATGGATCAACCACTAGAGTCATTGCATGTTTATTCTTATACTAAAACCACAAACCAACAGTAGAGTCATTGCATGTGTGTTCTTTTCCACAAACCACACATGGATCCACTAGTGGTCGTTGCATGTGTGTTCTTTCCACAAACCACATATGGATCAACTACTAGTCATTGCATGTGTGTTATTTCCACAAACCACACATGGATCAACCACTAGAGTCATTGCATGTTTGTTCTTATACTAAAACCACAAACCAGCACTAGAGTCATTGCATGTGTGTTCTTTTCCACAAACCACACATGGATCCACCACTAGAGTCATTGCATGTGTGTTCTTTCCACAAACCACATATGGATCAACCAGAGTCATTGCATGTGTGTTCTTTCCACAAACCACACATGTGGACCCACTAGAGTCATTGCATGTGTGTTCTTATACTAAAACCAACACTAGAGTCATTACAGGTGTGCTCTTTTCACAAACCACACATGGATCAACCACTAGAGTCATTGCATGTGTGTTATTTCCACAAACAAACATGGATCGACCACTACAGTCATTGCATGTGTGTTCTTATACTAAAACCAACATGGATCCACTAGTGGTCATTGCATGTGTGTTCTTTCCACAAACCACACATGGATCAACCACTATATTCATTGCATGTGTGTTATTTCCACAAACCACACATGGATCAACCACTAGAGTCATTGCATGTGTGTTCTTATACTAAAACCACAAACCAGTACTAGAGTCATTGCATATGTGTTCTTATACTAAAACCACAAACCAGTACTAGAGTCATTGCATGTGTGTTATTTTCCACAAACCACACATTGATCCACCAGTGGTCATTGCATGTGTGTTCTTTCCACAAACCACACATGGATCAACCACTAGAGTCATCGCATGTGTGTTATTTCCACAAACCACACATGGATCAACCACTAGAGTCATTGCATGTTTATTCTTATACTAAAACCACAAACCAACAGTAGAGTCATTGCATGTGTGTTCTTTTCCACAAACCACACATGGATCCACTAGTGGTCATTGCATGTGTGTTCTTTCCACAAACCACATATGGATCAACTACTAGTCATTGCATGTGTGTGCTTTCCACAAACCACACATGGATCAACCACTAGAGTCATTGCATGTTTGTTCTTATACTAAAACCACAAACCAGCACTAGAGTCATTGCATGTGTGTTCTTTTCCACAAACCACACATGGATCCACCACTAGAGTCATTGCATGTGTGTTCTTTCCACAAACCACATATGGATCAACCAGAGTCATTGCATGTGTGTTCTTTCCACAAACCACACATGTGGACCCACTAGAGTCATTGCATGTGTGTTCTTATACTAGAACCAACACTAGAGTCATTACATGTGTGCTCTTTTCACAAACCACACATGGATCAACCACTAGAGTCATTGCATGTGTGTTATTTCCACAAACAAACATGGATCAACCACTACAGTCATTGCATGTGTGTTCTTATACTAAAACCAACATGGATCCACTAGTGGTCATTGCATGTGTTTTCTTTCCACAAACCACACATGGATCAACCACTATAGTCATTGCATGTGTGTTATTTCCACAAACCACACATGGATCAACCACTAGAGTCATTGCATATGTGTTCTTATACTAAAACCACAAACCAACAGTAGAGTCATTGCATGTGTGTTCTTTTCCACAAACCACACATGGATCCACTAGTGGTCATTACATGTGTGTTCTTTCCACAAACCACATATGGATCAACCACTAGTCATTGCATGTGTGTTCTTTCCACAAACCACACATGGATCAACCACTAGAGTCATTGCATGTTTGTTCTTATACTAAAACCACAAACCAGCACTAGAGTCATTGCATGTGTGTTCTTTTCCACAAACCACACATGGATTCACCACTAGAGTCATTGCATGTGTGTTCTTTCCACAAACCACATATGGATCAACCAGAGTCATTGCATGTGTGTTCTTTCCACAAACCACACATGTGGACCCACTAGAGTCATTGCATGTGTGTTCTTATACTAAAACCAACACTAGAGTCATTGCATGTGTGCTCTTTTAACAAACCACACATGGATCAACCACTAGAGTCATTGCATGTGTGTTATTTCCACAAACAAACATGGATCGACCACTACAGTCATTGCATGTGTGTTCTTATACTAAAACCAACATGGATCCACTAGTGGTCATTGCATGTGTGTTCTTTCCACAAACCACACATGGATCAACCACTATAGTCATTGCATGTGTGTTATTTCCACAAACCACACATGGATCAACCACTAGAGTCATTGCATGTGTGTTCTTATACTAAAACCACAAACCAGTACTAGAGTCATTGCATATGTGTTCTTATACTAAAACCACAAACCAGTACTAGAGTCATTGCATGTGTGTTCTTTTCCACAAACCACACATTGATCCACCAGTGGTCATTCCATGTGTGTTCTTTCCACAAACCACACATGGATCAACCACTAGAGTCATTGCATGTGTGTTCTTTCCACAAACCACACATGGATCAACCACTAGAGTCATTGCATGTTTATTCTTATACTAAAACCACAAACCAACAGTAGAGTCATTGCATGTGTGTTCTTTTCCACAAACCACACATGGATCCACTAGTGGTCGTTGCATGTGTGTTCTTTCCACAAACCACATATGGATCAACTACTAGTCATTGCATGTGTGTTATTTCCACAAACCACACATGGATCAACCACTAGAGTCATTGCATGTTTGTTCTTATACTAAAACCACAAACCAGCACTAGAGTCATTGCATGTGTGTTCTTTTCCACAAACCACACATGGATCCACCACTAGAGTCATTGCATGTGTGTTCTTTCCACAAACCACATATGGATCAACCAGAGTCATTGCATGTGTGTTCTTTCCACAAACCACACATGTGGACCCACTAGAGTCATTGCATGTGTGTTCTTATACTAAAACCAACACTAGAGTCATTACAGGTGTGCTCTTTTCACAAACCACACATGGATCAACCACTAGAGTCATTGCATGTGTGTTATTTCCACAAACAAACATGGATCGACCACTACAGTCATTGCATGTGTGTTCTTATACTAAAACCAACATGGATCCACTAGTGGTCATTGCATGTGTGTTCTTTCCACAAACCACACATGGATCAACCACTATATTCATTGCATGTGTGTTATTTCCACAAACCACACATGGATCAACCACTAGAGTCATTGCATGTGTGTTCTTATACTAAAACCACAAAGCAGTACTAGAGTCATTGCATATGTGTTCTTATACTAAAACCACAAACCAGTACTAGAGTCATTGCA
The DNA here is from genome assembly GCA_916181665.1 of Avena sativa. NCBI lineage: Eukaryota > Viridiplantae > Streptophyta > Magnoliopsida > Poales > Poaceae > Avena > Avena sativa. The sequence goes on from OV702290.1 coordinate 37,862,994, forward strand.
TGTGTGTTCTTTTCCACAAACCACACATTGATCCACCAGTGGTCATTGCATGTGTCTTCTTTCCACAAACCACATATGGATCAACCAGAGTCATTGCATGTGTGTTATTTTCACAAACTACACATGGATCAACCACTAGAGTCATTGCATGTTTGTTCTTATACTAAAACCACCAACCAGCACTAGAGTCATTGCATGTGTGTTCTTTTCCACAAACCACACATGGATCTACCAGTGGTCATTGCACGTGTGCTCTTTCCATAGACCACATATGGATCAACTAGAGTCATTGCATGTGTGTTCTTTCCACAGACCACACATGGATCAACCACTAGAGTCATTGCATGTTTGTTCTTATACTAAAACCACAAATCAGCACTAGAGTCATTGCATATGTGTTCTTTTCCACAAACCACACATGGATCCACTAGACTCATTGCATGTGTGTTCTTTTCCATAAACAACTTATGGATCAACCACTGGTCATTGCTTGTGTGTTCTTTCCACAAACCACATGTGGACCCATTACAGTCATTGCATGTGTGTTATTTCCACAAACCACACATGGATCAACCACTACAGTCATTGCATATGTGTTATTTCCACAAACCACACATGGATCAACCACTAGTGTCATTGCATGTGTGTTCTTATACTAAAACCAACACTGGAGTCATTGCATGTGTGTTCTTTTCACAAACCACACATGGATCAACCACTAGAGTCATTGCATGTGTGTTATATCCACAAACAAACATGGATCAACCACTAGAGTCATTGCATGTGTGCTCTTTTCCACAAACCACACATGGATCCACCAGTGGTCATTGCATGTCCGTTCTTTCCACAGACCACACATGGATCAACCACTAGAGTCATTGCATGTGTGTTCTTTCCACAAACCACACATGGATCAACCACTAGAGTCATTGCATGTTTGTTCTTATACTAAAACCACAAACCAGCACTAGAGTCATTGCATGTGTGTTCTTTTCCACAAACCACACATGGATCCATCAGTGGTCATTGGATGTGTGTTCTTTCCACAAACAACATATGGATCAACCAGAGTCATTGCATGTGTGTTCTTTCCACAAACCACACATGGATCAACCACTAGAGTCATTGCATGTTTGTTCTGATACTAAAACCACAAACCAACACTAGAGTCATTGCATGTGTGTTCTTTTCCACAAACCACACATGGATCCACCAGTGGTCATTGCATGTGTGTTCTTTCCACAAACCACACATGGATCCACCAGTGGTCATTGCATGTGTGTTCTTTCCACAAACCACACATAGATCAACCACTAGAGTCATTGCATGTTTTTTCTTATACTAAAACCACAAACCAGCACTAGAGTCATTGCATGTGTGTTCTTTTCCACAAACCACACATGGATCCACCACTAGAGTCATTGCATGTGTGTTCTTTACACAAACCACATATGGATCGACCAAAGTCATTGTATGTGTGTTCTTTCCACAACCACACATGGATTAACCACTAGAGTCATTGCATATGTGTTATTTCCACAAACCACACATGGATCAACCACTAGAGTCATTGCATATGTGTTATTTTCAAAAACCACACATGGATCAACCACTAGAGTCATTGCATGTGTGTTATTTCCACAAACAAACATGGATCAACCAATAGAGTCATTGCATGTGTGTTCTTATACTAAAACCAACATGGATCCACCAGTGGTCATTGCATGTGTGTTCTTTCCACAAACCACACATGGATCAACCACTAGAGTCATTGCATGTGTGTTCTTATACTAAAACCACAAACCAGTACTAGAGTCATTGCATATGTGTTCTTATACTAAAACCACAAACCAGTACTAGAGCCATTGCATGTGTGTTCTTTTCCACAAACCACACATGGATCCACCAGTGGTCATTACATGTGTCTTCTTTCCACAAACCACATATGGATCAACCAGAGTCATTGCATGTGTGTTATTTTCACAAACCACACATGGATCAACCACTAGAGTAATTGCATGTTTGTTCTTATACTAAAACCACCAACCAGCACTAGAGTCATTGCATGTGTGTTCTTTTCCACAAACCACACATGGATCCACCAGTGGTCATTGCATGTGTGCTCTTTCCACAGACCACATATGGATCAACTAGAGTCATTGCATGTGTGTTCTTTCCACAAACCACACATGGATCAACCACTAGAGTCATTGCATGTTTGTTCTTATAATAAAACCACAAACCAGCACTAGAGTCATTGCATGTGTGTTCTTTTCCACAAACCACACATGGATTCACCACTAGAGTCATTGCATGTGTGTTCTTTCCACAAACCACATATGGATCAACCAGAGTCATTGCATGTGTGTTCTTTCCACAAACCACACATGTGGACCCACTAGAGTCATTGCATGTGTGTTCTTATACTAAAACCAACACTAGAGTCATTGCATGTGTGCTCTTTTAACAAACCACACATGGATCAACCACTAGAGTCATTGCATGTGTGTTATTTCCACAAACAAACATGGATCGACCACTACAGTCATTGCATGTGTGTTCTTATACTAAAACCAACATGGATCCACTAGTGGTCATTGCATGTGTGTTCTTTCCACAAACCACACATGGATCAACCACTATAGTCATTGCATGTGTGTTATTTCCACAAACCACACATGGATCAACCACTAGAGTCATTGCATGTGTGTTCTTATACTAAAACCACAAACCAGTACTAGAGTCATTGCATATGTGTTCTTATACTAAAACCACAAACCAGTACTAGAGTCATTGCATGTGTGTTCTTTTCCACAAACCACACATTGATCCACCAGTGGTCATTGCATGTGTGTTCTTTCCACAAACCACACATGGATCAACCACTAGAGTCATTGCATGTGTGTTCTTTCCACAAACCACACATGGATCAACCACTAGAGTCATTGCATGTTTATTCTTATACTAAAACCACAAACCAACAGTAGAGTCATTGCATGTGTGTTCTTTTCCACAAACCACACATGGATCCACTAGTGGTCGTTGCATGTGTGTTCTTTCCACAAACCACATATGGATCAACTACTAGTCATTGCATGTGTGTTCTTTCCACAAACCACACATGGATCAACCACTAGAGTCATTGCATGTTTGTTCTTATTCTAAAACCACAAACCAGCACTAGAGTCATTGCATGTGTGTTCTTTTCCACAAAACACACATGGATCCACCACTAGAGTCATTGCATGTGTGTTCTTTCCACAAACCACATATGGATCAACCAGAGTCATTGCATGTGTGTTCTTTCCACAAACCACACATGTGGACCCACTAGAGTCATTGCATGTGTGTTCTTATACTAAAACCAACACTAGAGTCATTACAGGTGTGCTCTTTTCACAAACCACACATGGATCAACCACTAGAGTCATTGCATGTGTGTTATTTCCACAAACAAACATGGATCGACCACTACAGTCATTGCATGTGTGTTCTTATACTAAAACCAACATGGATCCACTAGTGGTCATTGCATGTGTGTTCTTTCCACAAACCACACATGGATCAACCACTATATTCATTGCATGTGTGTTATTTCCACAAACCACACATGGATCAACCACTAGAGTCATTGCATGTGTGTTCTTATACTAAAACCACAAAGCAGTACTAGAGTCATTGCATATGTGTTCTTATACTAAAACCACAAACCAGTACTAGAGTCATTGCATGTGTGTTCTTTTCCACAAACCACACATTGATCCACCAGTGGTCATTGCATGTGTCTTCTTTCCACAAACCACATATGGATCAACCAGAGTCATTGCATGTGTGTTATTTTCACAAACTACACATGGATCAACCACTAGAGTCATTGCATGTTTGTTCTTATACTAAAACCACCAACCAGCACTAGAGTCATTGCATGTGTGTTCTTTTCCACAAACCACACATGGATCTACCAGTGGTCATTGCACGTGTGCTCTTTCCACAGACCACATATGGATCAACTAGAGTCATTGCATGTGTGTTCTTTCCACAGACCACACATGGATCAACCACTAGAGTCATTGCATGTTTGTTCTTATACTAAAACCACAAATCAGCACTAGAGTCATTGCATATGTGTTCTTTTCCACAAACCACACATGGATCCACTAGACTCATTGCATGTGTGTTCTTTTCCATAAACAACTTATGGATCAACCACTGGTCATTGCTTGTGTGTTCTTTCCACAAACCACATGTGGACCCATTACAGTCATTGCATGTGTGTTATTTCCACAAACCACGCATGGATCAACCACTACAGTCATTGCATATGTGTTATTTCCACAAACCACACATGGATCAACCACTAGTGTCATTGCATGTGTGTTCTTATACTAAAACCAACACTGGAGTCATTGCATGTGTGTTCTTTTCACAAACCACACATGGATCAACCACTAGAGTCATTGCATGTGTGTTATATCCACAAACAAACATGGATCAACCACTAGAGTCATTGCATGTGTGCTCTTTTCCACAAACCACACATGGATCCACCAGTGGTCATTGCATGTCCGTTCTTTCCACAGACCACACATGGATCAACCACTAGAGTCATTGCATGTGTGTTCTTTCCACAAACCACACATGGATCAACCACTAGAGTCATTGCATGTTTGTTCTTATACTAAAACCACAAACCAGCACTAGAGTCATTGCATGTGTGTTCTTTTCCACAAACCACACATGGATCCATCAGTGGTCATTGGATGTGTGTTCTTTCCACAAACAACATATGGATCAACCAGAGTCATTGCATGTGTGTTCTTTCCACAAACCACACATGGATCAACCACTAGAGTCATTGCATGTTTGTTCTGATACTAAAACCACAAGCCAACACTAGAGTCATTGCATGTGTGTTCTTTTCCACAAACCACACATGGATCCACCAGTGGTCATTGCATGTGTGTTCTTTCCACAAACCACACATGGATCCACCAGTGGTCATTGCATGTGTGTTCTTTCCACAAACCACACATAGATCAACCACTAGAGTCATTGCATGTTTTTTCTTATACTAAAACCACAAACCAGCACTAGAGTCATTGCATGTGTGTTCTTTTCCACAAACCACACATGGATCCACCACTAGAGTCATTGCATGTGTGTTCTTTACACAAACCACATATGGATCGACCAAAGTCATTGTATGTGTGTTCTTTCCACAACCACACATGGATTAACCACTAGAGTCATTGCATATGTGTTATTTCCACAAACCACACATGGATCAACCACTAGAGTCATTGCATATGTGTTATTTTCAAAAACCACACATGGATCAACCACTAGAGTCATTGCATGTGTGTTATTTCCACAAACAAACATGGATCAACCAATAGAGTCATTGCATGTGTGTTCTTATACTAAAACCAACATGGATCCACCAGTGGTCATTGCATGTGTGTTCTTTCCACAAACCACACATGGATCAACCACTAGAGTCATTGCATGTGTGTTCTTATACTAAAACCACAAACCAGTACTAGAGTCATTGCATATGTGTTCTTATACTAAAACCACAAACCAGTACTAGAGCCATTGCATGTGTGTTCTTTTCCACAAACCACACATGGATCCACCAGTGGTCATTACATGTGTCTTCTTTCCACAAACCACATATGGATCAACCAGAGTCATTGCATGTGTGTTATTTTCACAAACCACACATGGATCAACCACTAGAGTAATTGCATGTTTGTTCTTATACTAAAACCACCAACCAGCACTAGAGTCATTGCATGTGTGTTCTTTTCCACAAACCACACATGGATCCACCAGTGGTCATTGCATGTGTGCTCTTTCCACAGACCACATATGGATCAACTAGAGTCATTGCATGTGTGTTCTTTCCACAAACCACACATGGATCAACCACTAGAGTCATTGCATGTTTGTTCTTATAATAAAACCACAAACCAGCACTAGAGTCATTGCATGTGTGTTCTTTTCCACAAACCACACATGGATCCACTAGACTCATTGCATGTGTGTTCTTTTCCATAAACAACTTATGGATCAACCACTGGTCATTGCATGTGTGTTCTTTCCACAAACCACATGTGGACCCATTACAGTCATTGCATGTGTGTTATTTCCACAAACCACACATGGATCAACCACTAGAGTCATTGCATGTTTGTTCTTATACTAAAACCACAAACCAGCACTAGAGTCATTGCATGTGTGTTCTTTTCCACAAACCACACATGGATCCACCAGTGGTCATTGCATGTGTGTTCTTTCCACAAACCACACATGGATCCACCAGTGGTCATTGCATGTGTGTTCTTTGCACAAACCACACATAGATCAACCACTAGAGTCATTGCAAAGCTGAAGGCTGCGGAGGTGGACATCAAAAAGGATAATCATGTGTTGATGGTCAACAAGCCCTCCTTTAAGAAAGGTAAAGGTGCAAAGAAGCCCTTCAAGAAGGGCGGCGGCAAGCGCAATGCCCCTGCTGAGAAGAAGCTCAGGTCTGGTTCCAAGCCGGAAACTGAGTGCTTCTATTGCAAGGACAAGGGTCACTGGAAGCGCAACTGTCCGAAGTACTTAGCGGACAAGAAGGCTGGCACCATCAAAGGTATATTTGATATACATGTTATTGATGTTTTCCTTACTAGCCCTTGTTGTAGTGCCTGGGTATTTGATACCGGTTCAGTTGCTAATATTTTTAACTCGAAACAGGAGCTGCGGAATAGACGGCGGCTTGCGAGGGATGAGGTGACGATGCGCGTTGGCAACGGATCAAGAGTTGATGTGATGGCCGTCGGCAGGCTCTCCTTAGTTTTACCTTAGGGATTAGTTTTAAACCTTAATAAATGTTATTATGTACCTGCGTTGAGCATGAACATTATTTCTGGATCGTGTTTATTGCAAGACGGTTATTCATTTAAATCGGAGAATAATGGTTGTTCTATTTATATGAGTAACATCTTTTATGGTCATGCACCTCTTGTGAGTGGTTTATTTCTTCTAAATCTCGAAAGGGATGAAACACACATCCATAACATTGAGGCTAAGAGATGCAAAGTAGATAGTGATAATACTACTTATTTGTGGCACTGTCGTCTAGGTCATATTGGTGTAAAGCGCATGAAGAAACTCCATTCTGATGGACTTTTGGAGTCTCTTGATTTTGAATCATTTGACACATGCGAACCATGCCTCATGGGCAAGATGATCAAAACCTCGTTCTCCGGTATGATGGAGCGAGCAACGGACTTGTTGGAAATCATACATACCGATGTATGCGGATCGATGAGTGTTTCGACGCGCGGTGGATATCGCTATTTTCTCACTTTTACCGATGACTTAAGTAGATATGGGTATATCTATTTAATGAAACATAAATCTGAAACGTTTGAAAAGTTCAAAGAATTTCAGAATGAAGTGGAGAACCATCGTAACAGAAAGATTAAGTTTCTACGATCCGATCGTGGGGGCGAATATTTGAGTTATGATTTTCTCACGCATCTCAAAGCAAGTGGAATAGTTTCACAACTCACGCCACCCGGAACACCACAGGGCAATGGTGTGTCTGAACGCCGGAATCGAACCCTATTTGATATGGTCCGATTGATGATGTCTCTTACTGATTTGCCGTTATCATTTTGGGGTTATGCATTAGAAACCGCTGCATTCACTTTAAATAGGGCTCCATCTAAATCCGTTGAGACGACACCGTATGAACTATGGTTTGGTGCTAAACCTAAGTTGTCGTTTCTTAAAGTTTGGGGATGCGAAGCTTACGTCAAGAAGTTGATGCCGGACAAGATCGAACCCAAAGCGGAGAAATGCGTCTTCATAGGATACCCTAAGGAAACTATTGGGTATACCTTCTATCACAGAACCGAAGGCAAAGTGTTTGTCGCAAAGAACGGTTCCTTTCTTGAGGAGTTTCTCTCGAAAGAAGTGAGTGGGAGGAAAGTAGAGCTAGACGAGGTTATTGAACCTTCTCTTGAATTGGAGAGTAGCGCAGCACCTGAAATTGTTCCAGTGCCGCCTGCACCAACAATAGAGGAAGCTAATGACAAGGATCATGAAGCTTCGGACGATGCTGCTACTGAACGTCGCAGGTCGACAAGGTCATGTGCCCCTCCTGAGTGGTACGGCAACCCTGTCTTGACTGTCTTGTTAGTAGAAGACAGTGAACCTACGAACTATGAGGAAGTTATGATGAGCCCAGACTCTGAGAAATGGCTAGAAGCCATGAAATCCGAATTGGGATCCATGAGCGAAAACCAAGTATGGACTTTGGTGGACCCTCCTAGCGACCGAAAGGCCGTTGAGTGCAAATGGATCTTCAAGAAGAAATCGGACGCGGATGGTAATGTTACCGTCTATAAAGCATGGCTTATCGCGAAAGGTTTTCGACAAGTTCAAGGTGTTGACTACGATGAGACTTTCTCTCCCGTAGCGATGTTTAAGTCTATTCGGATTTTATTAGCAATTGCTGCGTTTCATGATTATGAAATATGGCAAATGGATGTCAAGACTGATTTCCTCAATGGCAACATTGATGAAGAGTTGTATATGATGCAACCCGAAGGTTTTGTCGATCCTAAGGATGCTGATAAAGTATGCAAACTTCAGCGTTCCATTTATGGACTAAAGCAAGCATCTCAGAGTTGGAACCTTCGTTTTGATCAAGTGATCAAGAGCTTTGGATTTGTTCCAAATTGCTATGAAGCTTGCATCTACAAGAAAGTGAGTGGGAGCTCGGTGACGTTTCTGGTACTATATGTGGATGACATATTGATTATTGGAAATGACATCAACATGCTTAACGATGTGAAGAGTTATTTGAACAAGTGTTTTTCAATGAAAGACCTAGGTGAAGCTGCTTATATATTGGGCATCAAAATCTATAGAGATAGACAAAGACGCCTGATAGCTTTAAGCCAGAGTACATACCTAGACAAAGTTCTGAAAAGGTTCAGAATGGATAAGGCATTGAAAGGTTCAGTGCCTATGTTGTCAGGTAAGATATTGAGCAAGGCTCAGTGTCCAGCTATGGTAAATGATAGGGAAGCTATGAGCAAAGTGCCTTATGCCTCGGCCATAGGTTCCATCATGTATGCCTTGCTGTGTACTAGACCGGATGTGTCCAATGCTCTTAGTTTGACGAGCAGATATCAAAGTGATCCAGGAGTGGAACACTGGACAGCCGTGAAGAACATCCTAAGGTACCTAAATAGGACTAAAGAAATGTTCTTAGTCTATGGGGGTGATGAACAGCTCGTCGTAAAAGGTTACGTCGATGCTAGTTTCGACACCAACAAGGATGATTGTAAATCTCAGACAGGATACGTGTATATTTTGAATGGAGGAGCTGTGAGCTGGAGAAGCTGCAAGCAAAGCGTGATCGCGGGATCTACAGTAGAAGCGGAATACATGGCTGCTGCAGAAGCGTCAAGTGAAGGAGTTTGGATCAGGAACTTCATCACTGAGCTTGGCGTGGTTCCAAGTGCATTGGACCCACTGGAGATATTGTGTGACAACACTGGCGCCATAGCACTCGCTAAGGAACCAAGATATCATCCAAAGACCAAGCATATCAACCGCAAGTTTCATATAATCTGAGATTATATAGCAGATGGAGATCTGAAGATTAGCAAAGTACATACAGATCTGAATGTCGCAGATCCATTGACTAAACCTCTTCCACGTGTAAAACATGATCAGCACCTCAGTGCCATGGGTGTGAGATTGTTGCCAGATGTAAACTAGATTATTGACTCTAGTGCAAGTGGGAGACTGTTGGAATTATGCCCTAGAGGCAATAATAAAGATGTTATTATTATAATTCTTGTTCATGATAAAGTTTATATTCCATGCTAGAATTGTATTAAGCGGAAACTTTAATACTTGTGTGGTTTGTGAACAACACCGTGTCCCTAGTACGCCTCTATGGACTAGCTCATTGATCAATGATGGTTAAGGTTTCCTAACCATAGACATGAGTTGTCAATTGATAATGAGATCATATCATTGGAGAATGATATGGTGGATAGACCCAAACTAAGCGAAGCAATTAGATCGTGTCATCGTGTTCGTCTTTGCGAAGTTTTTCTTATGTCAAATATTGTATTCCTTAGACCATGAGATAATACAACTCCCTGGTATCGGAAGAAAGCTTTGAGGTCATCAAACGTCATCCTATGAGAGGGTGATCATAAAGGTGTCTCTCAGGTAATCGGAAAGTATCTGTTGGGTTGTATGTATCGAGATGGGATTTGTCCCTCCCAAGTCGGAGAGATATACTTCGGGCCCACTCGGTAATCGATATCAACACCGCTTGCAAGCATGTGGTTAAGGAGTTAATCACAAAGTGATATCGGATTACGGAACGAGTAAAGTACTTGCTGTGAACGAGATTGAACTAGGTATGACGATACCGACGATCGAATCTCGGGCAAGTAAAATATCGCGAGACGAAGGGAATATATATATGGGATTGATTGAATCCTGGCATCGTGGTTCATCCGATATGATCATCGATGAATGTGTGGGAGTCAATATGGGTGCCCAGACCCCGCTGTTGATTATTGATAGAAGATCATGTCTGCATATTCTCGAACCCGCAGGGTCACACACTTAACGTGTCTCGACGCTAGGATAGATTGGATAATTGGTTTATGAATTTATGTTCGGAGTCTCGGATGGGATCCGGGACATCACGAGAGGTTCCGGAATGCTCCGGAGAATAAGATTCATATAAGGCAGTGCAGTTTTTGGAGTTCGGAATTGTTCCGGATTAATCGGTATTGTACCGGAAGCTTCTAGAACCTTCCGGAAGGGGACCAACGTGGCCCCACCTTCCGGGAGGGGGCATGGGCCTATGAGGGAGTGTCCTGGCCGCATTGGGCCAGGGGCACAAGGCCCCATAGGGCCCAGCCGATCCTAGATAAGTTTAAATCGTTTAAACTAGAGATAAGATAGGGTTTCTAGAAGGGAGAGTTTAAATCGTTTAAACTAGAGATAGGCTTGGAGGATGGGCAAGGGCTGGCCGCACCCCCCCCCCCTCTATATATAGAGGGCTGGTGCGCCCCCTCCCCCCAACCAAAACCTTTCTCCAAACCCTAGTTGCCCTGCTGCCCTCCTCTCTCCCTCCCGACTGTTTATGGGCGAAGCCCTGCTGCAGAAATTCTCCACCATATACACCACGCCGTCGTGTTGTAGATCCAATCTATCTCTCCACCATACTTGCTGGTCCGAGGAAGGAGGAGACGTCGATGTGCCGCACGTGTGCATCTCACGGAGGCACCGCCACTTGTGGTGTTAGATCGGATCGGATCGCGAGGAGGAGAAGCGAGTACGACTACATCACCCACATTCCGACGAACGTTCCGTTGTGCGAATCTTCAAGGGTATGAAGATCTAATACAATCTCTCTCGTTGTTTGCATCTCCTAGATTAGATCTTGGCTTTCCCTTTGTTTGCTTCCGTAGAAAATTTTGATTTACTATGCTGCGAAACCCTTCAGTGGTATCAGAGCTAGATCTATGCGTAGATGTGATTCACGAGTAGAACGCAACATGGTTGTTGCGGGCGTTGATGTTTTCTGTTGCAAGCCTCTTGTTTGTGTTCTTCTTATGACGCGGGATAGTGAGATTGAAGCGGTCCAGGCCAACCTTACGCGACGTCGTTCGCGAGACCGGCTCCGCACTTGACGTGTGGCTTGTTCCACACATGCGGCTGGTGGATGTCAGTTTCTCTCACTATAGTTGTCATGGGATTAACACCGGAGTTTGGCAACCATAATATCACCGTTGTGGCTTTCCGTAGGTAAGAATCGTTCTTAGCATCTACTCCCATAAGCCACGTAAAACATGCAACACCAAAGTAGAGGCGTCTAACTTGTTTTTGCAGGGAGTGTTTTCTGTGATATGGTATGGCCCAAGATGTGATGTGTATAATGTATGCGATGATCATGTTTTGTGATGTTTCACGACTTGCATGTGGATGAGTACACAACCGGCAGGAGCCATATGGTTGTCTTTATAATTGTGTATGACCTGCGAGTCAACTTCTTATACGCCATGTAATAGCTTTACTTTATCGCTAAGTAGTTAGCAATAGTTGTAGTTGCTATTCGTGGTGGAGGCAATCATGGTGAAGTGATGGAGATCATGCCGGAACGCACAAGATGGAGATCATTGCGCGAAGATTGGCTATACCATGTCACATAAAGTTATATGCATGTGATGTTTATCCTTTTATGTATCTTATTATGCTTAGATCGCGACGGTAGCATTATAAGACGATTCCTCACTTAAAGATCAAGATAAAAACTGTGTTCTCCCCAAGTATGCACCGTTGCGAAAGTTCGTCGTGTCCAAGCATCACGTGATGATCGGGTGCTATAGACTGTACGCTCACATACAACGGGTGCAAGCCAGTTTTGCACACGCGGAAATACTTGGGTCTAGCTTGACGAGCCTAGCATTTACAGACATGGCCTCGGAACACAAGAACCGAAAGGTTAAGCATGAGTCATATGAATGATATGATCGACACTTCGTTGTCCACCATTGAAACCACATCTCTTCTCGTGAAGATCGGATTAGGTGTGGTGAATTTGGATCGTGTTCACTAAACAACTTGAGGGATGTTGAATTTAGTGGGAGTTCATCTAGTAATTTGATTAAGTTGAACTATTTATCATGAACATAGTCTAAATTGTACTTGCAAATACTGTAGATCACATGGCCAAGTCCAACTTCAACTTCAACGTTTTTGCTGAGAAAGAAAAGCTTAGAAACAATGGGTCTAACTTCACCAATTGGTTCCGCAATATAAGAATCATTCTGTCTGGCGGACAAAAGGACTATGTCCTTGGGAAAGCGTTAGGTGACCCCCCTGCTGCAACTGCGCCGGCTGATGAGAAAGCTATCTATCAGTCGTGCAAAGATGATTATGGTGTGATTAAGAGCACCATGTTGTTTGCTATGGAACCGGAACTTCAAAATCGTTTTGAAGAGTATCCCGGGCCCTTTGAGATTCTCGAGGAGCTGAAAACCATGTTTCAGACTCAGTCCCGTTCTGAGAGATATGAGATCTCCGAGAAGTTCTTTAACTGCAAGATGGAGGAAGGGAGTTCCGTTAGTGAGCACGCCATTAAGATGACGGGCTACACTCAACGCCTTGAGCAACTGGAATGCATGATTCCAGAAGAGCTCAAGATTGACAGGGTTCTGCAATCACTCCCTCCCAGCTACAAAAGTTTTGTAGTGACTCATAATCAGATTGGTTCCACTGATACGATCACCGAGCTCTTCGCAAAGCTGAAGGCTGCGGAGGTGGACATCAAAAAGGATAATCATGTGTTGATGGTCAACAAGCCCTCCTTTAAGAAAGGTAAAGGTGCAAAGAAGCCCTTCAAGAAGGGCGGCGGCAAGCGCAATGCCCCTGCTGAGAAGAAGCTCAGGTCTGGTCCCAAGCCAGAAACTGAGTGCTTCTATTGCAAGGACAAGGGTCACTGGAAGCGCAACTGTCCGAAGTACTTAGCGGACAAGAAGGCTGGCACCATCAAAGGTATATTTGATAAACATGTTATTGATGTTTTCCTTACTAGCCCTCGTTGTAGTGCCTGGGTATTTGATACCGGTTCAGTTGCTAATATTTGTAACTCGAAACAGGAGCTGCGGAATAGACGGCGGCTTGCGAGGGATGAGGTGACGATGCGCGTTGGCAACGGATCAAGAGTTGATGTGATGGCCGTCGGCACGCTCTCCTTAGTTTTACCTTCGGGATTAGTATTAAACCTTAATAAATGTTATTATGTGCCTACGTTGAGCATGAACATTATTTCTGGATCGTGTTTATTGCAAGACGGTTATTCATTTAAATCGGAGAATAATGGTTGTTCTATTTATATGAGTAACATCTTTTATGGTCATGCACCTCTTGTGAGTGGTTTATTTCTTCTAAATCTCGAAAGGGATGAAACACACATCCATAACATTGAGGCTAAGAGATGCAAAGTAGATAGTGATAATACTACTTATTTGTGGCACTGTCGTCTAGGTCATATTGGTGTAAAGCGCATGAAGAAACTCCATTCTGATGGACTTTTGGAGTCTCTTGATTTTGAATCATTTGACACATGCGAACCATGCCTCATGGGCAAGATGATCAAAACCCCGTTCTCCGGTATGATGGAGCGAGCAACGGACTTGTTGGAAATCATACATACCGATGTATGCGGACCGATGAGTGTTTCGACGCGCGGTGGATATCGCTATTTTCTCACTTTTACCAATGACTTAAGTAGATATGGGTATATCTATTTAATGAAACATAAATCTGAAACGTTTGAAAAGTTCAAAGAATTTCAGAATGAAGTGGAGAACCATCGTAACAGAAAGATTAAGTTTCTACGATCCGATCGTGGGGGCGAATATTTGAGTTATGATTTTCTCACGCATCTCAAACCAAGTGGAATCGTTTCACAACTCATGCCACCCGGAACACCACAGCGCAATGGTGTGTCTGAACGCCGGAATCGAACACTATTAGATATGGTCCGATCGATGATATCTCTTACTGATTTGCCGTTATCATTTTGGGGTTATGCATTAGAAACCGCTGCATTCACTTTAAATAGGGCTCCATCTAAATCCGTTGAGACGACACCGTATGAACTATTGTTTGGTGCTAAACCTAAGTTGTCGTTTCTTAAAGTTTGGGGATGCGAAGCTTACGTCAAGAAGTTGATGCCGGACAAGCTCGAACCCAAAGCGGAGAAATGCGTCTTCATAGGATACCCTAAGGAAACTATTGGGTATACCTTCTATCACAGAACCGAAGGCAAAGTGTTTGTCGCAAAGAACGGTTCCTTTCTTGAGAAGGAGTTTCTCTCGAAAGAAGTGAGTGGGAGGAAAGTAGAGCTAGACGAGGTTATTGAACCTTCTCTTGAATTGGAGAGTAGCGCAGCACCTGAAATTGTTCCAGTGCCGCCTGCACCAACAATAGAGGAAGCTAATGACAAGGATCATGAAGCTTCGGACGATGCTGCTACTGAACGTCGCAGGTCGACAAGGTCGCGTGCCCCTCCTGAGTGGTACGGCAACCCTGTCTTGACTGTCTTGTTAGTAGAAGACAGTGAACCTACGAACTATGAGGAAGCGATGATGAGCCCAGACTCTGAGAAATGGCTAGAAGCCATGAAATCCGAATTGGGATCCATGAGCGAAAACCAAGTATGGACTTTGGTGGACCCTCCTAGCGACCGAAAGGCCGTTGAGTGCAAATGGATCTTCAAGAAGAAAACGGACGCGGATGGTAATGTTACCGTCTATAAAGCACGGCTTGTCGCGAAAGGTTTTTGACAAGTTCAAGGTGTTGACTACGATGAGACTTTCTCTCCCGTAGCGATGTTTAAGTCTATTCGGATTTTATTAGCAATTGCTGCATTTCATGATTATGAAATATGGCAAATGGATGTCAAGACTGCTTTCCTCAATGGCAACATTGATGAAGAGTTGTATATGATGCAACCCGAAGGTTTTGTCGATCCTAAGGATGCTGATAAAGTATGCAAACTTCAGTGTTCCATTTATGGACTGAAGCAAGCATCTCGGAGTTGGAACCTTCGTTTTGATCAAGTGATCAAGAGCTTTGGATTTGTTCCAAATTGCTACGAAGCTTGCATCTACAAGAAAGTGAGTGGGAGCTCGGTGACGTTTCTGGTACTATATGTGGATGACATATTGATTATTGGAAATAACAACAACATGCTTAACGATATGAAGAGTTATTTGAACAAGTGTTTTTCAATGAAAGACCTAGGTGAAGCTGCTTATATATTGGGCATCAAAATCTATAGAGATAGACAAAGACGCCTGATAGCTTTAAGCCAGAGTACATACCTAGACAAAGTTCTGAAAAGGTTCAGAATGGATAAGGCATTGAAAGGTTCAGTGCCTATGTTGTCAGGTAAGATATTGAGCAAGGCTCAGTGTCCAGCTACGGTAAATGATAGGGAATCTATGAGCAAAGTGCCTTATGCCTCGGCCATAGGTTCCATCATGTATGCCATGCTGTGTACTAGACCGGATGTGTCCAATGCTCTTAGTTTGACGAGCAGATATCAAAGTGATCCAGGAGTGGAACACTGGACAGCCGTGAAGAACATCCTAAGGTACCTAAATAGGACTAAAGAAATGTTCTTAGTCTATGGGGGTGATGAACAGCTCGTCGTAAAAGGTTACGTCGATGCTAGTTTCGACACCGACAAGGATGATTGTAAATCTCAGACAGGATACGTGTATATTTTGAATGGAGGAGCTGTGAGCTGGAGAAGCTGCAAGCAAAGCGTGATCGCGGGATCTACAGTAGAAGCGGAATACATGGCTGCTGCAGAAGCGTCAAGTGAAGGAGTTTGGATCAGGAACTTCATCACTGAGCTTGGCGTGGTTCCAAGTGCATTGGACCCACTGGAGATATTGTGTGACAACACTGGCGCCATAGCACTCGCTAAGGAACCAAGATATAATCCAAAGACCAAGCATATCAACCGCAAGTTTCATATAATCCGAGATTATATAGCAGATGGAGATCTGAAGATTAGCAAAGTACATACAGATCTGAATGTCACAGATCCATTGACTAAATCTCTTCCACGTGTAAAACATGATCAGCACCTCAGTGACATGGGTGTGATATTGTTGCCAGATGTAAACTAGATTATTGACTCTAGTGCAAGTGGGAGACTGTTTGAATTATGCCCTAGAGGCAATAATAAAGATGTTATTATTATAATTCTTGTTCATGATAAAGTTTATATTCCATGCTAGAATTGTATTAAGCGGAAACTTTAATACTTGTGTGGTTTGTGAACAACACCGTGTCCCTAGTACGCCTCTATGGACTAGCTCATTGATCAATGATGGTTAAGGTTTCCTAACCATAGACATGAGTTGTCAATTGATAATGAGATCATATCATTGGAGAATGATATGGTGGATAGACCCAAACTAAGCGAAGCAATTAGATCGTGTCATCGTGTTCGTCTTTGCGAAGTTTTTCTTATGTCAAATATTGTATTCCTTAGACCATGAGATAATACAACTCCCTGGTATCGGAAGAAAGCTTTGAGGTCATCAAACGTCATCCTATGAGAGGGTGATCATAAAGGTGTCTCTCAGGTAATCGGAAAGTATCTGTTGGGTTGTATGTATCGAGATGGGATTTGTCCCTCCCAAGTCGGAGAGATATACTTCGGGCCCACTCGGTAATCGATATCAACACCGCTTGCAAGCATGTGGTTAAGGAGTTAATCACAAAGTGATATCGGATTACGGAACGAGTAAAGTACTTGCTGTGAACGAGATTGAACTAGGTATGACGATACCGACGATCGAATCTCGGGCAAGTAAAATATCGCGAGACGAAGGGAATATATGTATGGGATTGATTGAATCCTGGCATCGTGGTTCATCCGATATGATCATCGATGAATGTGTGGGAGTCAATATGGGTACCCAGACCTCGCTGTTGATTATTGATAGAAGATCATGTCTGCATATTTTCGAACCCGCAGGGTCACACACTTAACGTGTCTCGACGCTAGGATAGATTGGATAATTGGTTTATGAATTTATGTTCGGAGTCTCGGATGGGATCCGGGACATCACGAGAGGTTCCGGAATGCTCCGGAGAATAAGATTCATATAAGGCAGTGCAGTTTTTGGAGTTCGGAATTGTTCCGGATTAATCGGTATTGTACCGGAAGCTTCTAGAACCTTCCGGAAGGGGACCAACGTGGCCCCACCTTCCGGGAGGAGGCATGGGCCTATGAGGGAGTGTCCTGGCCGCATTGGGCCAGGGGCACAAGGCCCCATAGGGCCTAGCCGATCCTAGATAAGTTTAAATCGTTTAAACTAGAGATAAGATAGGGTTTCTAGAAGGGAGAGTTTAAATCGTTTAAACTAGAGATAGGCTTGGAGGATGGGCAAGGGCTGGCCGCACCCCCCCCCCCCTCTATATATAGAGGGCTGGTGCGCCCCCTCCCCCCCAACCAACACCTTTCTCCAAACCCTAGTTGCCCTGCTGCCCTCCTCTCTCCCTCCTGATTGTTTGTGGGCGAAGCCCTGCTGCAGAAATTCTCCACCATATACACCACGCCGTCGTGTTGTAGATCCAATCTATCTCTCCACCATACTTGCTGGTCCGAGGAAGGAGGAGACATCGAGGTGCTGCACGTGTGCATCTCACGGAGGCAGCGCCACTTGTGGTGCTAGATCGGATCGGATCGAGAGGAGGAGAAGCGAGTATGACTACATCACCCACGTTCCGACGAACGTTCCGCTGTGCGAATCTTCAAGGGTATGAAGATCTAATCCAATCTCTCTCGTTGTTTGCATCTCCTAGATTAGATCTTGGCTTTCCCTCTGTTCGCTTCCGTAGAAAATTTTGATTTACTATGCTGCGAAACCCTTCAGGATCCACCAGTGGTCATTGCATATGTGTTCTTTCCACAAACCACACATGGATCAACCACTAGAGTCATTGCATGTGTGTTATTTCCACAAACCACACATGGATCAACCACTAGAGTCATTGCATGTGTGTTCTTATACTAAAACCACAAACCAGTACTAGAGTCATTGCATGTGTGTTCTTTTCCACAAACCACACATGGATCCACCAGTGGTCATTGCATGTGTGTTCTTTCCATAAACCACACATGGATCAACCACTAGAGTCATTGCATGTGTGTTCTTTCCACAAACCACACATGGATCAACCACTAGAGTCATTGCATGTGTGTTCTTATACTAAAACCACAAACCCGTACTAGAGTCATTGCATGTGTGTTCTTTTCCACAAACCACACAGGGATCCACCAGTGGTCATTGCATGTGTGTTCTTTCCACAAACCACATATGGATCAACCAGAGTCATTGCATGTGTGTTCTTTCCACAATACACACATGGATCAACCACTAGATTCATTGCATGTTTGTTCTTATACTCAAACCAGAAACCAGCACTAGAGTCATTGCATGTGTGTTCTTATACTAAAACCAACATGGATCCACCAGTGGTCATTGCATGTGTGTTCTTTCAACAGACCACATATGGATCAACCAGAGTCATTGCATGTGTGTTCTTTCCACAAACCACACATGGATCAACCACTAGAGTCATTGCATGTGTGTTCTTATACTAAAACCACAAACCAGCACTAGAGTCATTGCATGTGTGTTCTTTTCCACAAACCACACATGGATCCACCAGTGGTCATTGCATGTGTGTTCTTTCCACAAACCACACATGGATCAACCAGAGTCATTGCATGTGTGTTCTTTCCACAAACCACACATGGATCAACCACTAGAGTCATTGCATGTGTGTTCTTTTCCACAAACCACACATGGATCCACTAGACTCATTGCATGTGCGTTCTTTTCCACAAACAACTTGTGGATCAACCAGTGGTCATTGCATGTGTTTTCTTTCCACAAACCACATGTGGACCCATTACAGTCATTGCATGTGTGTTATTTCCACAAACCACACATGGATCAACCACTAGAGTCATTGCATATGTGTAATTTCCACAAACCACACATGAATCAACCACTAGAGTCATTGCATGTGTGTTCTTATAATAAAACCAACACGAGAGTCATTGCACGTGTGTTCTTTTCACAAACCACACATGGATCAACCACTAGAGTCATTGCATGTGTGTTATTTCCACAAACAAACATGGATCAACCACTAGAGTCATTGCATGTGTGTTCTTTTCCACAAACCACACATGGATCCACCAGTGGTCATTGCATATGTGTTCTTTCCACAAACCACACATGGATCAACCACTAGAGTCATTGCATGTGTGTTATTTCCACAAACCACACATGGATCAACCACTAGAGTCATTGCATGTGTGTTCTTATACTAAAACCACAAACCAGTACTAGAGTCATTGCATGTGTGTTCTTTTCCACAAACCACACATGGATCCAACAGTGGTCATTGCATGTGTGTTCTTTTCACAAACCACACATGGATCAACCACTAGAGTCATTGCATGTGTGTTATTTCCAGAAACAAACATGGATCAACCACTAGAGTCATTGCATGTGTGTTATTTTCCACAAACCACACATGGATCCACCAGTGGTCATTGCATCTGTGTTCTTTCCACAAACCACATATGGATCAACCACTAGTCATTACATGTGTGTTCTTTCCACAAACCACACATGGATCAACCACTAGAGTCATTGCATGTTTGTTCTTATACTAAAACGACAAACCAGCACTAGAGTCATTGCATGTGTGTTCTTTTCCACAAACCACACATGGATCCACTAGACTCATTGCATGTGTGTTATTTTCCACAAACAACTTATGGATCTACCAGTGGTCATTGCATGGGTGTTCTTTCCACAAACCACACATGTGGACCCACTAGAGTCATTGCATGTGTGTTATTTCCACAAACCACACATGGATCAACCACTAGAGTCAGTGCATATGTGTTATTTCCACAAACCACACATGGATCAACCACTAGAGTCATTCAATGGATAAGAAGCTCGACGAAGAGCTTCCCTTGCCTTTAGGCTTACGGTAGATGCACGCCCTTCTCTTAGTTGAGAAGAACACAGGTAAGAAAGTCTAGAAAGTTCTGAGACTGGGGTAGGTGAATCCATTGACCGTCTCGGGGACTCATTCGGACTTAAACAAGGGGTGGGTCTTTACCAACTTCCAAATCCAAGATTTAGGGACAAAAAAGAGGGGCAGGGCACTCTATACTAGAACCAACACTAGAGTTATTGCATGTGTGTTCTTTTCACAAACCACACATGGATCAACCACTAGAGTCATTGCATGTGTGTTATTTCCACAAACAAACATGGATCAACCACTAGAGTCATTCCATGTGTGTTCTTTTCCACAAACCACACATGGATCCACCAGTGGTCATTGCATGTGTGTTCTTTCCACAAACCACACATGGATCAACCACTAGAGTCATTGCATGTGTGTTCTTTCCACAAACCATACATGGATCAACCACTAGAGTCATTGCATGTGTGTTATTTCCACAAACCACACATGGATCAACCACTAGAGTCATTGCATGTGTGTTCTTTTCCACAAACCACACATGGATCCACCAGTGGTCATTGCATGTGTGTGTTCTTTCCACAAACCACACATGGATCAACCACTAGAGTCATTGCATGTGTGTTATTTCCACAAACCACACATGGATCAACCACTAGAGTCATTGCATGTGTGTTCTTATACTAAAAGCACAAACCAGTACTAGAGTCATTGCATGTGTGTTCTTTTCCACAAACCACACATGGATCCACCAGTGGTCATTGCATGTGTGTTCTTTCCACAAACCACATATGGACCAACCAGAGTCATTGCATGTTTGTTCTTTACACAAACGACACATGGATTAACCACTAGAGTCATTGCATGTTTGTTCTTATACTAAAACCACAAACCAGCACTAGAGTCATTGCATGTGTGTTCTTTTCCACAAACCACACATGGATCCACCAGTGGTCATTGCATGTGTGTTCTTTCCACAAACCACATATGGATCAACCACTAGTCATTGCATGTGTGTTCTTTCCACAAACCACACATGGATCAACCACTAGAGTCATTGCATGTTTGTTCTTATACTAAAACTAGCACTGCCCCCCAATGGATCCACCGTTAGACCGAGTCTTCTAGAAGGCACGCCATAACACAGTTGTTCTGCTTGACGACTGTTACATATCGTTCGATTGGGGCGCTTGGACGAATGGGATGGTCTTCGCGAGAGCGATCCTTGAGTAGGCTGTTCTGCGGCATGATTGGCCACGCTTGCTCTGGACAAACTGGCATGTTGTGAGTGTTACGACTCGCGAGTTCAGTGGGCCATATCCCAGTGTCACGTCCCCGTTACTTCTCTTCCTCCCCATACTTCTCTTCCTTCCCCTCGAAGCCACTTCCCCACTTCACTTCCATCCTGCCGTAGCCGCAAGCCGACGACATCCACCAATTCTCTGGTCGCTACCTTCATGGTAAGAAATCATTTTACAAGCTTTTAAACTTATCCTACACATTCCTGCTATTCGCCAATCTAACTGCTGATCTTTTTTCTGATTTCTCGACGAACTTTAGTTGTGGCAGATGTGGGAGCCCAAGGATCTGGAGATTCTCGCGTGCAACTGCGCAGTGGTGTTCCCGCTCGTGTGCTCCCACCCAGGATGCTTTCGCCGTTACTCCTACCACGCGCTCCCGCTCCACGAGCTCGCGTGCCCGCACGGCACGTGCGCCTGCACGGAGCCGGGCTGCAACTACACCGGCCTGCCGGCAGAGCTCGTCGTCCACCTTGCAAATGGGCACTTGATCGAAGTGATTAGGATCTCGTATGGGCAAGCCCAACTTCTCCAAGAGCAGGTGTCGTTCACTGACTCGGCACGCCGCCTGCTAATATTCCAGGGGGACGGCTCTGTTTTCGTCCTGACCATCACCGCCAGTGTTACGAGAACCAGAGCCAGGCCCACCGTTGTGGGTGCCGTATGCGTCAGGTCGGGTCTCGTGCGCCTGGCCCGTATACACGGTGTGCATGTGGGCGAACGCCTAGCCGCCGTCGTCGGATAGCATTCTTGTGCTAGCCGAGGCGCCGAGCTGCCCGACACCGCGGGAGGTGGAGTATGTGGACCTAAGGTCGATCCTATGCGTGCCATCTCAGTACCTTGTCGGTGCTGGACCGAACAGGCAGATGCATTTCTACATTTGTATCGAGAAGACTGACAGACAAATGTAGTACTTGTGTTGTCGTTACTGTTAGACTTAAGCGATGCTTCTCACGTGCTTAGAGCATACATGTTGTGCGAATGTACCCCAGTTGTAGTTTTTAGTACTCCTTAATACTTCGACGAGTTATTATATTGGTCCAATCAGCTTGCTGTTGTCACGTTGCAAAGTCCGCTTGCTCTGGACAGACCGGCAATACCGTGTGCTCCCGCTCCCGCATGTCAGTGTCACGTGTTCCGAGGGCCCACCTGCCAGTGTCCTTCCCTTCGAAGCCACTGTCCCAACTTCTCTTCCATCCTGCCACTCCCGTCCGATGGTTGTAATCTGATGATTTTCGTTGGATTGTTTACAAGTAATCTATGTTGATAATGCAACATGCAAATGGCACAGACACAATTTCTAAAGTGGAAGCACTCACCGGCTGCTATTGCACACATTTCTTAATATAGCTCGACAAACACATTACAATAATTGTACTCGCATTAAACACAACCGAAATTGCAACGATCCTAAACAACGTCTAAACCCACATCACACAGCTGTCGTCGGAGTCCACCTCGATTGGTGATATCATCGTGCCCTTTCCGGCGACATCCACTCCCGCCTGTGGCTTGCCCTTCGCCAAGGAGGCAACAATGGAATTCTGCACAGCTTCATCCCCGTCGCCCTCCACATCAGAATCGACAATGACGAAGGTGACGGGGTTGGCATGGACCGAGTGCCGTCGCGCCTGGCGGCTCCTGCTTGAGCTCGACGCCGCATCCGTCCTTCTACAGGTAGGAGGGGCCGAGCTCGCATACGTAGCGTCGTCGCTCCTCTCAAGAAACCATGGCCATTTGATACTGCGATGGTAGGATCTTGGGGTGCATCCGCCGCGGCGAGCCCTACCGAAAGCGGTGGAGCGGATGGATCTGCCTGCGCGAGCCATGACAAGTTCATAGGAGGGAGTAAGATTGTGGGCCAGGCGTGTCTAGTTCCTGAGCAGGACCTCCCAGTGATATGTACGCGGACAAGGTACCAAAAAATTTCGTCCAATGCACGCGACAGGGCTTTTGAACCATGAAGGCGCGAGTTTCTTTTGACAAGTCCACACGCTAGGTCCCCTAAGACATTGCAAACGTATCTATAATTTTTGATGCTCCATGCTTGGTTTTATCTACTTTCTTACGTTTTGTTCCAACTTTGGAGTACTTTTCATATGATTTCTTGGACTAACCTATTAACAAGATGCCACAGTGCCAGTTGCCTTTTTTTGCTGTTTTTAGTTCTAGGAAGTCAGAAAATGAATATTCTCAGAATTGGACAGGACAAAAGCCAAAGTTCCTATTTTACAGGAAGACTCACGGAGCCAGAATACGAGACGGAGCAGAGCCAGGGCCTGGCCACCCCCCCCCCCCCCAGGCGCGAGCTAGCCCTACCCGCGCCACCAGGTGGTGTGGGCCCCCTGGCACTCCACCGACCTTGCCCTCTGGCGTATAAGAAGCCTCCCGAAGCCAAAACCCTAAATCGTCCTGCCTCCAGCCACGAAAAGTTCTGCAGCGCCGCCGCCACCGAAGGGGAGATTTGGGGGACAGAAAGTCTCTGTTCCGGCACCCTGCCGGGACGAGGAAGTGCCCCCGGAGCCATCTCCATCGATCTCCACCACCATCTCCATCACCATTGCTGATTCCCATGATGAGGAGGGAGTAGTTCTCTCTCGAGGCTAAGGGTTCTACCGGTAGCTATATGTTCATCTCTCTCTATGCATGATCATATTGTGATCATGAGCTTGCAATCTATAGATCTACCTTGCTACTCAAGTTCTTTAATAGATCTCTGCTCTCCCCATGTGTGTGAAAGTGACAGCGTGCTCACCATGGTGGCACTTAGGCTAGAGATTACAAATACTTGTTATGATTTATATTTGGAGTTGGATGTCTTTATGAAATTGTGGTGTTTGTTGGACTCATCTAGTACTCAAGGTGACAGTGTGGGGTTTCTAGATGGGAAAGGCTTACTTTGAGGTGTGCTGTTATAGCCCTACCATCGATTAGAGTGTTCAACCGGAGAGTAGTTAAGAGTATTATCATAAGGAGAAGATATTTATATGAGAGAGTGTTCACTAGTGAAAGTATGATCCCTAGGCCTTGTTTCTAAGCACTGAAACACCGTTTGCTACTAGATCTGTTACATGTTTGCTTGCTTCCTTCTTTATTTCAGTTTGCCTTTAGTCTTTTCCACGCCATCAAGTTATTTTCTATCACCGTTACCACTTGTATTTCACTATCTCTTCGCCGAACTAGTGCACCTATACACCTGACAAGTGTATTGGGTGTGTTGGGTACACAAGAGACTTCTTGTATCTTGATTGCAGGGTTGCTTGAGAGGGGATACCTTTGACCACTTCCTCCCTGAGTTCGATAAACCTTGGGTAATCCACTTAAGGGAAAACTTGCTGCTGTTCTACAAACCTCTTCACTTGGAGGCCCAACAACTGTCTACAAGAATAGAAGTGCGTAGATATCAAGCTATTTTCTGGCGCCGTTGTCGAGGAACGAAGAAGAAGAAACTCCCACGTCAACACCGCACCAGAAAAGCTATTTTCTGGCGCCGTTGCCGGGGAGGTAAGGTAAAAGGTATTCACACCGGAGGATTAAATAAGAAGAACCTCCCACGGCAAACGCCTATTTTCTGGCGCCGTTGCCGGGGAGGTAAGGTAAAAGGTACTCACATCCTCCGGTGTGAGTGCTCGAAGTTATTTCCTTTACATTCTGCAATTTTGTCTTTTTGTTTCTTGTTTTCACTAGTTAGGCTTAATGGAAAACAACAACAAAATTAGAGAGCTTTATAGTATTTATCTTGAGTTAGGACATGAAGTGTTTGGAGAGAAAATTAAAAAACCTATGGAACTTTATTTGCATGCTAACAGCAATTTTGTTAGCATGAATTCTTTGGACACCATTATTGCTAATGCTATGGAAAAGTCTAAGCTTGGGGAAGCTAGTTTTGATGAGCATGATATTTTTAGTCCCCCAAGGATGGAGGAGAAAATTTACTTTGATGATACAAAACCTCCAATATATGATGATTACAATGGTGAGTATGATATTTTTAGTCCACCTACTATTGAGGAGAAAATTAGTTATGATTACAATATGCCTCCTATATTTGATGATTATGGTGATGAGAATAATAATGATAGCTATTTTGTTGAATTTGCTCCCACCACAATTAGTAAGAATGACTATACTTATGTGGAGAGTAATAATTATTATATGCATGTGGCTCATGATAAGAATGTTTTATGTGATAGTTATATTGTTGAGTTTATTCATGATGCTACTGAAAGTTATTATGAGAGAGGGAAACATGGTTTTATGCATCTCAATAATATTAAGTTTCCCCTCTTTATGTTGAAAGTCTTGAAGTTGCACTTGTTTTGCTTTCCTATGCTTGTTCCTTTGTGCTTTCGTGACTTGTTTCTTTACAAGATTCCTATGCATAGGAAGTGGGTTAGACTTAAATGTGCTTTGAATTTGCTTCTTGATGCTCTCTTTTACTTCAATTCATATTTCTTATGTGAGCATCTTCTCAAACTATCATGCCTAACTTAAAGGCGTTGAACAAAAGTACTTGTTGGGAGATAACCCAAGAGTTTTAGATGAGTCTTGGAAGTTATTACTTCAGTAATAACCGCTCCTTATCCTTTTTATTTGCTTTTTGTGCCAAGAGTAACCTCTAATGAGAGTGAAGTGATGATTGGGAAAGTTGCTGTCCCGAAACAGATTTTTGTGCTTCATCGTAAAAATCCGTGAGAGAGCTCTGTATGTCGGATTGAGCTGTAATTGTTTGTGCTTCTGACCCAGGTTGTTATCTAACTTTCGTTAGTTCAACACTTTTTGATTTGAGCAATAGAAGGTCTTCGAAAAAATTCGTCTTTACCTGCTGGTCTGTTTTGACAGATTTCTGCCATTTTCCGCATTTGCTTCTTGTTGGTTCCTTTTTGAGTTCTTTTGGGGAATTGAGCTTTTTGAGGGAAGTGCTACAGTATATAGTGTTCTAATGGAAGTTTATTTGGTGTTATAACTGAACCTTAAGACTTATTTATCTTGAGTGCACTAATGTTGCTAATGAGATTGTGTGAAGTTTTGTATGAAGGAAAAATTTCAGGTGTATGGAATGAATGAGTAATGAGATGAAGGATGGACTAAAGCTCAAGCTTGGGGATGCCATGCATGTCACCCCAAGAAATATCCAAGAAGTACAAGCATCAAAGCTTGGGGATGACCAAGACATCCCCTTCTTCATCAATAAAAATTTCAGGTTTCTTCCAAACGCTTCATTTTTATTGTTTCATGCACAGTTGTGTTGTTCTTGAAGCGTATTCTTCTTTGTTTTCGTTATGGTTTTCATTTGCTTGGTTTGATTAGTTTGCTGAATAAATTGGTTGGACCCCCTCTTTCATACATTGGTTTGCAAATAGTTTGGTTTGGTTTGGAAAAGAGTAGGAAAGTTCATGCTTATGTGGTAAAAAGAGCTCGTTTTTGACTGTGGCCTATGCTTTGTCATGCCATGCTTGATATTGTTTTGGCTGTATGCTTAGTATTCTTTGCTGTATCATGACTTGTTATAAACAATTGAGATTGCTTAATGTGCCTTGGATGAATCATGCGTTGTTTTAGCATATTAAAGCATAGTATAGTGGTATTCTCCTTTGATGCTTTATTTGGGTTGACTTGGCACATGCTCACACCATGTTATGACTATCCAAAGTCACCATAGCCTTTATGATCCTTTAGTTTTCAACTTGTAGTATCACTTTATGCTTTGATCAATGGTGTTTTGTCGCTCTGCATGATTATGGCCATTATTGCTCTCTTAGTTTGTTGCTCCCAGTCTTTTTCTAGCCTCCACAA
This sequence comes from Avena sativa, assembly GCA_916181665.1. Taxonomy (NCBI): domain Eukaryota; kingdom Viridiplantae; phylum Streptophyta; class Magnoliopsida; order Poales; family Poaceae; genus Avena; species Avena sativa. The sequence goes on from OV702290.1 coordinate 37,890,737, forward strand.
CCAAGTATGAGTTCCACTCATGCATCCAACTCCCTAAACCAAGTTATTCCAAAGAGTCCACCATACCTACCTACTAGCTTATGTTATTCCAAGTATATTCATGCTTTTGTTTACCTTCCAGATTAAACTTGTTTATGAGAAAACTAGTGATTAAAGCTCTCACGAACTTGATGGCACACTTTACTTTTCTTGCCCTTAATAAACTTGAACCATTGTGTCGTCTCTGTTGTATATGCTTGCACTTATTTGTTGGGGATTAGCAGAACCATGCTGTCATGGGGAATGCTTTCAACATTGCACTTGGTACTTGTACCTAGTTGATATCATGCTCTTTTGTATATGGATGTCGTCGGTGTGAAATGAAAGGGGAGCTTGTAAGTCCATGGAGTTATGTATATGTGTTAGAGAAACGCCTGGGCCGCTGGTCTAATCCATGCTGACATGGTGGAAACCTGCAGCGTAACCATAATGAGCTGTCTATGAAGCATTCTTCTTATAAAAAAGAGTCAGATATTGAGAAAAAAGAGAAAAAAAAGAGATATATAAAAAGAGGAAAGAGAGAAAAAAGCACCATATTCCCATGGAAAATAAGAAGATTGCTGAGATGCTCATTGTCTGCTTGCCTTGTCATTTTGATATGGGGATTCTTCCGTATCATCAAGCAAGGGGTACCCCGTTGGCCGTTCTCTATGATACACATATACTTACGATGATAAGAACTTACCGGTGACTAAACTTGAGTAGCATGAGGAGCGGCCCTCGTATACAAGGGACATGAGATTTCTGACTTATACTTCGTCAAGCATGTACACCATAGTTTGTTCACTTAAACCTTAATCACTTCAAGATGCTTATGATAGGGGCAATGAGAGCTGAAAGCTATAAGTACCATAATTTTTGGAAGCTCTTTATGAGACTTGAATCCCTACTTCCTTTTACAAAGGCTCTTCTTCCACCATTATATATTGAGTCTCCACCTTCTAGCTTTATGCACCTACTTTGAGAGCATAGTGGCCATTCTTAGTTCTATGTGCATTGTCCCAAGACTAGTTGGTTGATACATAACTTGATATTGCTTGTTTTAAACTATTTGTATCTAGTCACTCTTATGAACTTTGAAGGTGTCCTATGCATTTATATTTTCTACTCTATGAGGGACAAGCTAAATACTATTATGCTATGTTTTCTTTATGTGAAACAAACAAACGTCTTGCAAAGCATTGTTATTCATGAATCTTTTGTTTGTGCCTTTTCATGTTGCATCATAGTTTCTTTGCTTATTGCTAGAACTTTGTCTTTCATGTTATGATTGAAGTACTTTGATCCCAGCTTTGAGTTTTGCAAATACTTTGATGAAGTCTTTGATGGTGCATGTCACCTCAAAAATTATTTCTTTTGATCACTTACCTACTCGAGGACGACCAGGAGTTAAGCTTGGGGATGTTGATACATTGCAAATGTATCTATAATTTTTGATGCTCCATGCTTGGTTTTATCTACTTTCTTATGTTTTGTTCCAACTTTGGAGTACTTTTCATATGATTTCTTGGACTAACCTATTAACAAGATACCACAGTGCCAGTTGCCTGTTTTCTGCTATTTTTGGTTCCAGGAAGTCAGAAAATGAATATTCTCAGAATTGGACAAGACAAAAGCCAAAGTTCCTATTTTACAGGAAGACTCACGGAGCCAGAATACGAGATGGAGCAGAGCCAGGGCCTGGCCACCCCCCCCCCCCAGGCGCGAGCTAGCCCTACCCGCGCCACCAGGTGGTGTGGGCCCCCTGGCACTCCACCGACCTTGCCCTCTGGCCTATAAGAAGCCTCCCGAAGCCAAAACCCTAAATCGTCCTGCCTCCAGCCACGAAAAGTTCCACAGCACCGCTGCCACCGAAGGGGAGATTCGAGGGACAGAAAGTCTCTGTTCCGGCACCCTGCCGGGACAGGGAAGTGCCCCCGGAGCCATCTCCATCTATCTCCACCACCATCTCCATCACCATTGTTGATTCCCATGATGAGGAGGGAGTAGTTCTCTCTCGAGGCTAAGGGTTCTACCGGTAGCTATATGTCCATCTCTCTCTCTATGCATGATCATATTGTGATCATGAGCTTGTAATCTATAGATCTACCTTGCTACTCAAGTGCTTTAATAGATCTCTGCTCTCCCCATGTGTGTGAAAGTGACAGCGTGCTCACCATGGTGGCACTTAGGCTAGAGATTACAAATACTTGTTATGATTTATATTTGGAGTTGGATGTATTTATGAAATTGTGGTGTTTGTTGGACTCATCTAGTACTCAAGGTGACAGTGTGGGGTTTCTAGATGGGAAAGGCTTACTTTGAGGTGTGCTGTTATAGCCCTACCATCGATTAGAGTGTTCAACCGGAGAGTAGTTAAGAGTAGTATCATAAGGAGAAGTTATTTATATGAGAGGGTGTTCACTAGTGAAAGTATGATCCCTAGGCCTTGTTTCTAAGCACTGAAACACCGTTTGCTACTAGATCAGTTACATGTTTTCTTGCTTCCTTCTTTATTTCAGTTTGCCTTTAGTCTTTTCCACGCCATCAAGTTATTTTCTATCACTGTTACCACTTGTATTTCACTATCTCTTCGCCGAACTAGTGCACCTATACACCTGACAAGTGTATTGGGTGTGTTGGGGACACAAGAGACTTCTTGTATCTTGATTGCAGGGTTGCTTGAGAGGGGATACCTTTGACCACTTCCTCCCTGAGTTCGATAAACCTTGGGTAATCCACTTAAGGGAAAACTTGCTGCTGTTCTACAAACCTCTGCACTTGGTGGCCCAACGACTATCTACAAGAATAGAAGTGCGTAAACATCATCCCCGACCTATCTGCCGAATGTGGACGGTAGGATTCTGCCCAAGTTATTAAGTAGGGATAAATCACGCTTCACCACTACCCTGACATCCAAAGGCTCCTCTTTCTTCTGCCCTCGCTCCCCTCGCTCATGGCTCATAGCTCGTGCAGTTCGTCTCGGGCGGAATCAGGGTCGTCTCAACGCCGTCAGGCGGGTGCCCCATCAGGTACCGGAGGGTGCCCTACGATTACTACCCCGATATGTTGTGTTTGTGTGGTGAGAAGATGCCGACATGGATTTCGTGGATCGACGAAAATACTGCAGGAAAATTTAGCAACTGCAGCATCAGAGCGGTAAGTTCCTACTATAGGTACAATGGTAACCCGGATCCGGAAAGCGTAATGTAATTCTTTTTTTTGTTTCCTTCGATCTACTACGCAGGAAGGGAGGGGGACTGGCTATGACAAGTTTGTGTGGATCGAAAAGCCACTGACAGGTTTTCACAAAAAGCTTGTTCAGGATCTGCGTGATGTTGTGTGGGACAAGAAAGAGGAGATTCGTGCATTGGAGCGAGAGATATGGGAGCTTCACCAGGTGCAGGGGAGGCAGGGGCAGGGAGGTGGTGAGACAGACGGTCTCAAGATTAGGCCAGATAGTGGACACAATTTCCTCATTATCTGGGCATTATCTGTTGCATTTGCAGTTTATGTTGCCATGTCGTAGTCCAGCAGCTGAAATAAGTTGCTGCTTCGTGGAGTGTAGCGGCCAGCTTAAGAAATTGTTTTCCAGCCCAGAAACTTATCATAAGTGTAATGCCAACAACATGGATTTATTAAGCGCCTATAAATAAATCATGTCTATGCCACTAACACCCATCGATTTTGGAGAGGATTTAACCGCTCAGCTATCGCGATTGTTCAGATAGTAGTGGCACAGTCACAGTTTTGGATTCGACTAGTGGCCTCGGCCGTATCAAATCCTAAAGTCGCGATACATTTTACTCCGAGTACGAGAGGCAGATTGTTTCGCCCGACAAGTTCCATGCACACAGCTCCAGAGTTTAACCGAACTACATATATAGGTTCAAGTTCAATACATCATTAGGCTGCTACACTGCTAGCCCTCTTTCTCTGCTTGGGTGCCAACTTTCTTCCTCTGTCCTTCACGTCCACTGGCTTCTTCATCTCCTGCCTTCTTCCTCTTCCTAGGTGCCAATTTTCTTACCTTCACGTACCCTGCATCTCCGGGCCGAGGGAAGTCAGGCCAATCAGCACCAGAATCTTGTCCAGCATCATCACTCCACTCGTTTTGGTTTTCTTCCTGCAGCAAAATCACTAAGTCGGCTATCTTGTTTCTTACCTTGCGCTTCCTGTAAAAAAACAGTACATGGATTAATACCTTATATCTACAGACTATAAACAATTTTTTTGTGTGAATGTACCATCTCATACCTAGGTTTGGGAGCATTAAGGGGACATCCAGCTACTCTTTGGCCTATAAGATGGAAGGTCTTGCATCTGTGTTTGCCCTTCTTTGTAGCACAGAAAGCCGAACCCTTCTTCTCGAGAAAATTCTTAAACCTATTCACCTGGGGTCTTCCTCTGCCCCTTTTTGTAACTGGCTGGCAAAGCTCGAAAGACAGTTGGACTTGAGGCCACTGAGATGGGTCTGTAGATGGCTCGATGGATCCAGCGTACGCAGCTCTGAACTTTTCCATAGAGTAGTAGTCTGACAAATACTGATCCAAATGTGGTAGAGTTCTTTACTTCACCAAGAAGGCCAAGGCGTGGTCGCAAGGTTTCCCGGTATGCTGCCACTCTAAGCAGGTGCATTCTCGCAGCTGGATGTTCACAACATCCCTTTTGCCACTCTTGGACATATCGACCACCTCACAGCTTCTGTTGGTTGACAGGAGAACCTTAAGATGAGCAAGTCCTCGGCTTCTCTTGTGTAGTTGTTGTGCAACTGGCGGTAGCATATGTCCTCTAAGTCTCCTACCGATCTCTCTCCTTATATTTAACAGCTTCATGATCATACCACGTATGCTGTCCATCAAGATATGAACATGACACACTTTTATGTCCTTCACCCAGTTATTCAGGCATTCTGCAAGGTTGTTGTTTATGTAATCAACTTTGATGTCAAGGTTGAATTGACTCCTCTTCCATAGCTGCGAACGATGGATAGCTAAGTACTCTGGAAGTTCAGGGGCTTCGGCAAAAATCTTGCTCATGAAATAATCGCTGCTAATAGGTTTGTAAATTCTAGCAGCAGGAAACATGTAACGAAATACGCTGCCTACATAGTGTGAGTACAAGTTGAGCATCATATGGGCATGCCATTCTCTACCTTCAGCTCGCGGGAACACCTCCTTCACTGCATTCGTCAGCCCTTTGCATGCATCCGTGGATATAGTCAATGGATCCATGTGGCCTATTGATCTCCTGAGCTGCCTCATAAACCAGACCCAGTTTTCCTCCATTTCTGTTTCAAACAGCCCGAATGCCACTAGGAACATCCAGTTGTGACCATCAAGTGTTGTGGCAGATGTCAGGCAGCCTTTCCATTTGCCAGTTAGGACAGTAATGTCTACACTTAGATACGGCCTACAGCCGCCCTTAAATCCATCGATGCAAGGTTTAAGCGCCATGAAAAATCTTTTGAAATATATTTTACCACCTTCTGATTCGGTGTCAATCTCCACAACACTCCCCGGACACCTAGCTTGTACCTCCGCCTTGAAGTTGTACAGCATCCTGAAGCTATTGGTCCAATCCCCATGCAAGACCCCTAGAGCTTTCTCTTTACCTTTCCAAACCGTGTAATACGGAAGGACAATGTTGTATTTAGAACTGAGGCTAGTCTGAATATTCTTCTCGGTCTCCTTAGGGTTATCCTTTAGTATGGACATAGATTGCATAGCCACCCACTCCGTATCAGCCATTGAGGATTTCAGTTTGCTTCCTGTCGGACACATGTGCAGGGCCCATTCTGTTCACCTGCAACACAGATTCATTTAAAAGATAAGCAGAGTCGACTAGTTGCCAGAAAGATATCGCACATCAATTGTAGTTATAGAGTGAAAAGAGAGAGAAAGAGAGTTCTAATGGTTTGCTGCATTCATTGCCCCAATACCCTAATTACAGTCGACGCAGGTAAGGATCTTGCTGTGATCCTCCATGGACAATGTACCTCGGCCCGTCCATTCATCCACGTTAACTTGCAAACAGCCGCATACCTCTCGGCAGAGTTCTTCAGTCGATAAACGTCGAACTCCCCCTTGATACAAAAATGCCGGAACGACATCCTGAACTCATGCATGCTCCTGAACTCGGTGCCGACCGAAATTATAGGATACTGGTGGTCATGTTTCATTTCTTCTACTTCAACACCCAAATCATCGACTGGAATACCAGCCTCATCGTTAAGTTCCTCGTCTATTTCATCATCACCAGATTCTTGATCCTCTACAGTGCCTGCTTCTTCATCTGATTCAGAATCTTCGCCATCGTCTCTAATGCCTGGTACTGCACACATCATATTGACTCCCATGGGTGGGGCTGCACCATCGTCTCCACCCGGATGGACAGGAACATTGCCCCAGTCCACCTCACCGGCAACTCTATTTTCTCCAAGACACTCGGTTGGTTGTGCTGCAACCACATGGGGTGGTCTTACGTTTGCACGCATCCCAGGTACTTCAGTGGACAAACAGCAGTCAGAATCAATTTCATCTTGAGTGTACAGAACCCTCTTGCTCTTCCTGTGTACATCCTCCTTCCTGATGTAATCTTTCCTGATGGTATCAGTAGGGCTTGACATCCGCGTTCCATTCCCCATCCTTTTGCTGCCGCTCTTGGGTGTGATGTCCTTACTGCCTCCCCTCACGGGTGTTGGCTCCAGGGTGCTGGCATTATTGCCCGACCTCTGCGGCATGTTCTTCTTTGAATTAGCCCTTTTGCTGCTACTATTGGGCGTGTTCTCCTTCGTGCTGGCATCATTGCCTGACCCCAGCGGCGTGTTCCGCTCCAAATTAGCCCTTTTGCTGCTACTATTGGGCGTCTTCTCCTTCGTGCTGGCATTATTGCCTGCCCTCAGCGGCGTGTTCCGCTCCAAATTAGCCCTTTTGCTGCTACTATTGGGTGTGTTCTCCTTCATGCTGGCATAATTCCCTGACAGCGGCGTGTTCCGCTCCAAATTAGTGTTTTTTCTGCTCCCACTGGGTGTGGTAGCCTCTGTGCTGGCCATCTTCGCCTCTTTGCTACCACTCCTGGGAGTGTTCACCACCGTGCTAGCCCTCTTAGCATTTTTGCTGCTACCGTTCGGTGTGGCATTTTTACTGGATCTCAGGGGTGTACTCTGCGGCATGGTGCCTTTTGTCGTGCGACTCTTGGGTGTCCTCTTCTCTGGCGTGGTCTCCTTGGTGACGTTCTTCTTCGGGGTGCCCTTTCTAGGGATGCTCTTCCTCCTCCTCTTTATGACGCTCCTCTGTAAGACTCTCCTCTGTTCGAAGCCACCCTCAGTCGCACCAGCCCCAGTGATGCCATGGATCAGGTCATGCATGCCTTCTAAAAGTCCATCATCTCTATTGTCGAGTTCCAATTCCTCTCCAACCGTGAGCACTACCAAGTGGAAGTAAACTTCACCTCTATAATGTTTCCTTGTAAACGGTACGACTAAATCCCTGGTATCTTTCACTTCGATAGCCTTTTTGCTCCTGTAACCATAATATAACAAACGTGCTTCCTAGGAGGGCCCCCATAGCACCTTCACACGTAACGATGCCATCAGGTCAGATAACTCTACCACTTCAGGGTCGTATCTGCCAAGGATTACATCAAACTCGTCATAGAATTTTTCGATGCCATCATCTCATTTTGTAGTATAATCCGCGACACCGACACAAATGATTACTTTGCCATCATCAGGTTCTTCAGGATAGAAACCTCTGAGAGGTTTGAGAGATGGAGCGGCACCATCAGACCCAGCCCCAATGCCACCGCCGCCATAACCAGCGTCATCGTTAGCTGGATCAACCTCGGTGGAAGTACCATGACCAGGAGCAAGGCGAGGGCCCTTAGCAGCGGGAGCTACATTACATGGTGGACAGGCAGGTCCCCTTCTAACGGCAGCCACAATAGGATCAACTGCTGCCATGCCACCTCGACGATCAGGATCAGTTCCCACAATAGAAGTGTTTCGAGTGCTAGCAGAGTCCAGACCATGAGCTGGCTTCAGACCAGCAGCTCGTTGAACCCAAGCACGGGTTCGAGGAGGAGAGAATGGTTCAGTCTTTGCAACAACAGTGGGGCAGCCTCTGGAAGCCTTAGTTTGCTCAACAGCGGCAGGGATTGGGTCAACAGCGTCTAGATCAACAACAACACGAGGACGACCAGTACGAGCGGATTCTAGAGCACGGGTTCGCACAACTTGAGGACGGTTTCGAGGAGGAGCAGCACACAAGGAAGTGGTCGTGGCAACAACTGCGGGGTAGCCTCTGGACGCCTTAGTTTGCTCAACAACGGCATGGATTGGGTGAGCAGCAGCCGCAGCAACATGGGCACAGTGACGGGGACGACCAGTACCAGCAGATTCCAGAGCAGAGTTTTCCACAACGGCAATACGGGGACTCCTACGAGGAGGTTTCCTGACAGAAGCATGTCGCGGACGAGGAACCACATTTTGCTCAACAACAACAGGGGTTCGAGTTAGACCTCCCTGTCCAATAATAGCTGGGCGAATCCCAGTAGCAGGAGCTTCCTCATCCACTATGTTACACACCAGCGTAACCACGCGAAGCCTAACATGTTGTTTCATCAACCCAATTAGCTGACTGTCACATGCTATAGGAACCCTAAAGCCTCGTTCATCAACGATGCTAAACCGTGCAGTCTGCTCTGGCCTCATTTCAGCAAGTTCACGCACAGCAGCAACCAAACCAAGGACAGTGCATAACTGCACATGCGCTACTTCCATCTTTAGACTCTGAGCCTGTTTCCACGTGCTCTTCCCATGTGCTAATTTAACGAGGTAGCCGCAGATGCTCACCAGAACCATGTATTTGGGTTCAGCGGAGATCCTAGTTGACAGAAAATTAGAGACAAAAGATAAGAATTGTTTGTCAGCATCGTGCTAGCAAACAATTCTATGTTCGATATATCTCTGTAATGCCAATAGCCAGCTAGAAGTTATAGGTAGTGCGAATAGCAAAGAGAAGAGTAGCTCACCCAAAATTAGCCAGAAGTACTTCTTCCTCGGCAAATGGATCTGCCATCCTTCGCGCTGCTCAGCTCGTCGGCGGTAGAGGCGGGCTAGATCGTTGCAACGGCTGGCACGGCATTCGGCATTAGAGCTCGGTAGCAGCGAATAGGCGCAGCAACTTGGTGCCAGAAGTCAAATGCCCGAAGAGATCATTTTGGTTGGAGAGGGGATTTCGACGCCGCCGGTGCTAGGGTTCATGCGAAAGGAGGAAGGGAGTGGATTTGTGAATTTGGTCAACGCACGATGCTCCTTTAGTATCTCGTTTCGCCTACGTGGTTGCCACATTGGCACCCGCGTCACGGACAGATAACCGACATGTGGGTCCCGACCGTCTACTTCACGGGGCAGTTTCACGGCATGTTTGGATTTGGCAGGGGTGAGACGAGTTTGCCTTGAAATGGCCCCTCTCGGTAGTTGGCGGCCCAACTTTTTGAAACGCGGTAATTTTTGGCAACTTAGGTACCGCCATGTGCTGGCCTGCCAACTTTGGTACCACAGACGAACAAGCCCCCGGCAGGGTGCTAGAACGGAGCTTCTGGTGCTGTTTCATGGAATCTGGTGGTGGCGGCGGAGCGGAACTCCTTCTGGAAAAACATCGAACCCCCCGAAGTTTTTAGGTCAGAAGGCTCCTTATAGGCGAAGAGAGAGGCCGAGGGGGTGCCTGGGGGGCCACACCACCCCCTGGCACGGCCTGGCCTAGCCCACGCCACCAGGTGGTGTGGCCACCCTCTGGCTCTTCTCCGTCTCGTATTCTGGCTCCTGGAGTCTTCGGGTGAAATAGGATTTTTGGCATATTTTCCGGGATTTTTTCTGATAGTTGATTTTCTGCACAAAAAGTAGACACCAAGGCAATTCTGCTGAAAACAGCGTCAGTCCGCATTAGTTGTATCCAAATCACACAAGTATAGAGGAGAAACAATAGCAAAAGTGTTCGGGATAGTAGATACGTTTTGGACGTATCAAGGATACATTAAAAAAGGTCCCATCTAGATGGAAGCATAGCAAATGGCTTCCTGGCCGAAGAGTGCATCTCTTTCTGCTCGAAATTTCTACAAACCAAGACCCCTCTTGGTCTCCCATTCAACAAGCACCTCGGGAGGCTCGCTGGATGGGGTCACCACGAGGGTCGGCGCCCAAGGCATGTCGACCTCGAGGGCCGAACCAAGGACTTTGAAAGAGCAAACCTGGTCGCGCTACAGCACCTGCAGGTGGTCAATCCATACATATATGATCACAAAGAGTTTATCAAGAAGAATTACCCTGACCGGGGGCGCCAGTACTCGGAGGAAGATGTTATCAAGGAGCACAACTCCGGTTTCACGTGGTGGTTCAGGGAGAAGGTCATTGCTAATCCACCGTAGGGCGAGTACTCGGAGGAAGATATACTCATATTCTCCTTGTCACGGGGCGCCTCGCACAACCTGATGACCTATCATACATACGATATCAACGGATACATGTTCTACACCGAGGAAAAGGACAATAATTGCGATTACCAGAACTCAGGGGTAACAGGGATAGTCTACACCGGCGACGTCCCGGAAAGATACTACGGAAGGATCGAGGAGATTTGGGAGATCGACTATGTTACGAAGAAGGTGCCGATGTTCCATGTCAGGTGGGCCAAGAGTGTCGAGAAACAAGGCCAATATTTCACCACCATGGTTATACCGTCAAAGACCACCAGCACGAACGCACCCGCGAGAAATGAGCCTTGGGTTCTAGCTAGCAAGGTCGACTAATGCTGGTACATCACAGACCCGTCAAAGCCTAGCCGGGTTGTCGTCAGGAGAGGCAAAAGGAACATCATTGGAATGGACGGAGTCGCCAACGAGCAAGACTTTGACTAGGACAGTGACCCGAAGATGGAAGACAGATACGGCAACCAAGCACCGTACACCACAACCCTACCTAAGAAAGGACTCCCGTTTAAAATAAGTAGTGAAGACATCCGAGACCTAACCTATGCAACCGCGACAAAGAAGGGAAAGAAGACGACCATTGTCAAGAAACGCTAGCACACTCCAACCATTGTCAAGAACCATCGTGTGTGTGGCATACTATTATGTATCGAAACATTCGTAATTATCATTTTTTGTATGTTATAATATTGCATTGAGAATATTATGTATCGACGAGACACATTCATAATACTCACTTTTGCTGTTTTGGCAATATTTGAATTTTTAAAATATTTCCAGTATATTTTATAGTTTATATTGTGTTTGGACAATATTTTTACATGAAAAATGGCCTTTAAAAAAAGTTTTCAAAAAAAAATCCACCAGGATTCGAACCTGGGTGGCTAGGGTTCAGAATAGGATAAGGGACAAAACCAGTGGGCTAGTGTCTGTTTATTGACAGATACAGTGCACTACGCTAGTTGACTAGTACTGCAGAATACCCGAGGTGCATTCTGGCCAGATGCGCCTCGCGTAAACTTATACGAGGCGCACTTTCAAATATGCGCCTCGCATAAGCTGGTACCTGCCTAAATGGTTGAGGGCCTTTTTCTATTTCCCTACCTTTTCTTTGGACGAACTGCAACCTTCCTCTGCTGTCGACGTCGCCCTTCCTCTGCTGTCGTCCGTGCCCGCCGTCCACCGTCGTCGAGGTGACCCCCTTCCCCTCCCCTCCCCTTCCTCCTACCCCTCTTCCCTCCCATTCCCCTCTCCCTGACATATCCGAGACCAGCCACAGGGAGGAGCAGCCCACCGCCCGCGACCCGCTCGCCCCATGGAGGAGGAGCCCGTCGCCGCCCCATGGAGGAGGAGCTGCTGCCCCGTGGAGGAGGATCCCGCCACCGCCACTTGTCTGCAACCTCACCGTCATCCTCGCCAAGCACCCCAAGGTGAGCACCTCGTCTACAACCTCCCTTCCCATGGATAGTGCCAATAAGCACTAAATTTGTAGTTTACTAGCTGACGGATATATAGGTCTTTTTTCTTTTCGAAATGGATGGATGGATCTATAGCTGATGTGTAGTATTGGAAAATGGTGGATTTTTCTCTATTGCTTGTTAGACGAGCAGCCGTTTCTAACGGTATATGTTTCTAGCTCAGGAATATTAGAAGCAGAACACGAATGCATCAACAAATCTGTAGCATCGTCCAAAGAATTCAAGTATAATTGACTAGTGCCCTATCCAAAGCCTCTAAAATTCAAAGCCTCTAAAACCAACGAACATGATTTATCATCTATTTTGCTTGTAGTAGCACTACTGATAGGGATTGTTCTTTTATACTAGACTCTAAAAAAGAATAATGCTGCTTGTAGCAGCACTGCTAATACTAGATTGTAGTAGCACTGCTGATACTAGTAGGCAAAGATTATGAATCAGTGGACTATAATTATATTTATTTGACAATGATTACCAACGCTATATTGCAGCTCAAGTTAAATGCATGCATGAATTAGATAATGACCAACTTTTCAAGAAGAAATGCCTCTTAGTAGATAATGACCAATAGCAGATAATGATTGTTGAATTAGAGGACAAGTAAGAACCCTATGTCGACTAGAAGGAGGAGAGGAAGATCATTTACCTAGACCGAGTAGAAGGAGGGGAGCGCTTGGATGTCACAGAGTAGGCTGGAGAGAAAGTAGATGATGTGACATCATGACTCGTTCTCGCTCCCAGCTGTGACTGCACCGCGGGCTCCTTCTCCCTTCCGAGGACAACATCTGGTGGTGGGGAAGGGGGCTGGGAAGCGGGCGGGGAAGTATTCTATGGGTGCGTTACTGGCTATAAGAAAATCTAAACTAGATATAAATATAGTATAATGTTTGATTCCTTTTCAAAGAATCTGATTGCTTCAAAAAAATACTGGGCTCTTATTTAGTAGATCTGCTTATCATCCTTTTTATTAAATATTGATGTTTGAGATTTGCTTAGAGTTCCAACTACTAGTACTGTTTAGATTTATTTGTTTAATGTCGCATAGCATCCTGATCATCATGCCTATTGTTACATGTTTGGTCTACTCCTCATGCATGATCTACTGCTATGTTGTACTTTATAGTTTAGCTGTTAGCATCTAGGTTTATATTGTAGGGAATAAGATATGCTAGGATAGAGATGCATAGGGTTCTTAGATTAAGTTAATTCGGTACTATTTTGTATCAAGATTTGATTTGTGGTGTAATTGTTGGTTATATTGTGAATCTGGTGCCAGCTACGGCTTGTGATGGCTGGTTTGCTTGTACCGACTAGTATGTTGTGATTAAGTACTAGCTGCAGGTAGCTGGAAATAAGTTGATATGGTCAGATTCTCTACTAGATTTAGCAATCTGTTATAATTAGTACATGTTTAAGTGATTTGATCCTTGCAAGTTACTATATGCACTTCTGAACTTGAACCAACAGTACCTCTAATTAGACATTATTCGTATAGCACTAGCGACATTGTAGTTACTATATTCGTATTTAGTTTCAAATATCTCATTGTAGCCCCAAAGTCGAAAGGAAATACATTACTTCACTATTCGTATAGCACTGGCAACATTTTTATATGAATCGTGGAATGATTTCTTTCCTTTCGTATTTGGCCATATAATGAAATGATAAACTATTTCATCTCGTAGCCCCAAAGTCGAAAGAGGACAAATATTTTCGAGATTCATATACATAAGACATAATATGTTTAGGGGTAAGCCAAGGAAAGTATTCTGGGTCCACGGCAATGACTCCTTTTGACACACCAAACTCGAAATGAGTTGTTGCCGTGGAAGACCGAATCCTTTACCTCTGGATATATCATGCCCATGCTATATGAATCATGGAAGTATTTCTCTTTTTTTGTCTTTAGCGATACGAATAGTATGAGGTACGAATCCAAGTCATTCTTGGTTTGCTTTTTTTTGGTCTTTCTTCAAAATGCCGACGATTAGAACGTGATGTGGCGTCATGTGTATGACTATGCCGCTGTTTGATCTGGTGTGCCAAGTAGACTAGTAATCTGGGCATATACTCTACTTGCCGCACGAGATCAAACAGTGAACATTGTTATTTCCGTGCCCGACCTACGTATGAGGCACTAATGCAAGTCATTATTGGTTTGCTTTTTTTGTCTTTCTTCGAAATGTCGATGATTAGAACATGATTTCTTACATCTTGTTGCACCCATATATATATGCTTGATCTTACCTTGTGAACTGCTATTGCTTTCCACTGACATAGATAATATAATGTATCTTGTGTACAGGAGATGGTGAAGAAGTGATATGTCGTGTACGTCGGCAAGGTTTCAGGTGTGTACGAGGAGCAAGTGAACGAATTCTCGGGCAACAGCTACAAAGGCTACAAGACTAGAGAGGTGGCAGAAGAGAAGTGGAGGAGGCACGTGAGGAAAAAGTGGAGGAACTTCCTCGTGATCACCACCTTGTGGCTCTTCATGGTAGGTTATGTGCTCTACTTCATCTAGATAGAGCTCTGTCGTCAGAGTTGTAATGTGATTGTGAACTTATACTCGGAGGTGTGAATTTGTGGCACAAATACTTGGTGTTGTGTGAAAACTTGGCACTTGTTGATTCTAGTTGATGTATGAACTCGTATGTCGTGATTGATGTGTAATGTACTTGTATTCATGCTGGTTCTATTATGCTTTGGCTAATTGCAAGTTTCTGGAAAATTTTGTATTGTTTATACTGTATTCTGGACTGTATTGCATATTTGAATACATGTAAACTATTATTTGAAAATTGTTGTAAAACTTGAATTTCGAAAATATATTCGAGGCGCATATGTGACATATAGGAGGCGCATATAGGGTACTATACAAGGCGCATTTTACAACATATGTGAGGCACATATCATATGCGCCTCCTATATGTGCCTCGCGTATATGAAGTATAGGAGGCGCATATGATATGCGCCTCGCATAACAAATACTAGAGGCACGGCGCTAGAGGCGCATACCATATGCGCCTCGGATAGGGTTTCTGGTGCGCCTCGGGTAGGGTTTTCCCTAGTAGTGTACCCATATAGCAGATCCCCAACAGTAGCCCCAGAGGACTTTGAAATCTTGCGCCGTCTTGCCCATTAATCTTTGAATATACCGTCTAAGTGATGCCGGCAATTTGTCAAGCAATATCTCAAAGGTCTCCCAAAGAACCATGCAATCCTCTCCGGCTTCGCAATGTAGCCGGAGATTCCTTGAGTCTTCATTTCCAGAGCCGAACATTCTTCGCCTTCGATGGAATTTTCAGGCATGACACTTCACTGCAACTGTCAGGAGGATGATGTAGGGTACAACCTACACTACCTCGAAACTCACAGAAAACAGAGAATTAATCATCAGCTATTTTCACACGCGCGAAATCTGAAACAGCGAAGCGGCAAAGACAGAGGACATGGCGAAATTACCACGCACGTTCACTTCCACGTCGGCAACGCTCCATCCATTGGATCCCTTAGCACGAATCTTGATGTGAGGTTTATATATTTTCACCGTGGTCAGTTTGTTTTCTTTTTACTCGCATTCGCTTCCTCGTCCTCGTATTCCTCTAGCCGTGCGTCCGTTCGAGCTCCTCCTCGAAAACCCTAGCCAGAGCCTTCTCCTCCTCCTCCCACTCCCTCACAGCAATGGCCTCCAGCAGTTCCATTCCTTCGACGGTGGTGACCCCCACGGCTATTTCAGAGCCATCTCAGGGAGTAACGGTCCCGCCAGAGGGGGTGGTTATCACTGTCATCGCCGTGGTGGAGACCACCAGCGACGACCAAGAACGAGCGGTGCCAGAAGCTGCTGACGAAGATAATGACTCCCACAAGGGGGTGTGGAGGGGCTTTGATCTCTCCGCCGAGGATCTGCAAGAACTAGTCACTGAGGGGTATCTCCCCATGGCCAAGGAGTTGGTCTGGCAGGCGGTGCCGGCCAGCGAGGTGGTTCCTTCTCCCCAAGCCAGAGAGAAGGTGTACCTCAAGGCCCAGCTGGTACGAGGCGTAAGCCTGCCAGTCTCTGACTTCTTCTTGGACTTCCTCCGGCAGTTCCAGGTACTTCCCCACAATCTCTCTCCAAACAGTATCTTAGTCCTCAGCAACTTTCTAGCCTTGTGCGAAGGATTCCTAGGCATCAACCTAGGTTAGATTTGTTCGTGTACTTTTTTACCGTCAAGAGAGAGTCCGTAGAGTCCAAGGACGAATTACGGATTTGTGGAACCATTAGCTTCAAGATCTGGCCTAGCCGGCGCTTCCCCGACATCGTAGGGCATGAGTCATGCAAGAATTGGCTGCGCACATACTTCTACGGCCTAGATATTCCTCTGCCTGGCCGCCTTGAGACTTATCCCGACTTCATCGATGGAGCCGCCACCGAGGTGCCCGCATGGCAAACCCCAGCCTTCCTTTCCTCCGATGACGAGGCCAATCACGCTGTAAGGCAGATTGAATGGCTTGTAGTCGGAGGTCTAACGGGCTTGGATCTTGCCATGTGTTGGTTTGTTAGGCAGATCCAGCCTCTATAGCATCAGGCTGAGTTGATGTGTAAATATACTCAAGACAGGAGGGATCCCATGCGAATTTCACGGGATAACTTCTCTATTGACTCCATCAAACTCTGGCTTAAGGACATCGTCAAGGTGAAAGACAGGAAGCACGGCTTCAAGATCACCTCCGACATGTTCGATTACAACACGCGCCCAGAGGTAACCTTTGTTTCCTTTGTTGCTCATTATATACTCTAAGGTTTCTCTGACTTGAAGTTGTTAGTCTAACACTCCTCTATATCCCAGCTGGGGACCTTGGCATCGGATCAGATGGCCACCTAGGTCTATGATCCCAAGCTGAAGGATATCCAAGTGGTGTCTAATGATGACGCCCCCAAGGATCAACCAGCTCCAGTAGTGCGAAAGCAGAAGAGCTCCACCTCAACGCTGTTGCCGAGGCCAAGAAGAAGAAGAAGAGATCGGAGAGTGGAGTCTCCAAACAATCCACCTCCGCCTTAGAGGCGGAGAAGAAGAAGAAATCCACCGGTATTCCCCTCACCAAGGCTCCTGCCATGGAGTAAGTATTTTCATTCTCCGGCTTATACTTTTCAGCCCATACCTTTTTTCGAATCTTGTACTTATACTTCGTATGTTTTAGGAGGAAAGCCGGTATTAGTTTGAAGCAATCCTCCAAAGATGCTGGAGGGTCAAAAAACATTCATGACATGCTGACTAGAGATGTGGCCGCCAAGCCCTCTCCCGCTACTGCTCCCCCCACTCTGCCGCCAAGCCTTCTGCAGGCCCCGCTGGGCCTTCGTCTCCCGTCATCCCTGAGATCTCCGCCATGGAGACAGATGTCAATCCAATCCTTGATATCTCAGGCTCTGTCGAGGCAGATGTTGCTGCCAACGGTCAGGCGACGCGGGAGAGTACTTCCTCCAAAGTGGTTGAAGCTCCGTCTAAGGATGCCATTGAGAAGGGGAAGCAAGTGGTGGAAGAGGCGGAGGCGGAAGCAACGGTTAAGGCGGGAGCCTCTGTGCTATCAACTGTTCTGAAAACGCGACAGGTGGCTAGTGCATCATCCATGCCTCCGACTTCAACATCTCCTTTGGTCGCGACTCCTCCGACATTGTGCCTAGATGACCTCATTGCGCAGGCAGATGCCGTGTATAACAATGTCGGCATCTTCCACACCGCATATGCCAATCTGGCCAACAATCTCAAGCTTATTGCCATTGTAAGTCTTTTGAACTTCACTTTGTTTGTTTTGCATAGTATATCCCTCTGTATCCCCCGAGCTCTTAGGCGGATAAAAAGGTTATTGGCCTGAGTGCTCCAAAGAACTTTTTAAGAGTAGAACTTGATAGTGTAGCCCCCGAGCGTCTAGGTGGAAACTTAGTAGAATTCCAGCTAGATGCTCTAAGAGTAGCATACTTGTTGGTTTGAAAACTTGTGTTGTAGCCCCCGAGTGTGTAGTTGAAACTATATAGTTCTGACTAGATGCTCTAGAGAAACTAAGCATGCTTGTTTGTTTGCAGAATAAGAATAGGCGGAGGATCACGGCCAATGAGAGCTTTGCTGCTTTGCGGAAGGAGCTGGACCTTGAACAGTGTAAAACAGCCTTCCTGAAGCAACATATCAAAAATAGCCAGAGTATATTTCTTGTAATAGCTCCTTGCTTTTCCTCATGGACTTATTTATGTCGTCTTCTCGTAGTACTTTCTGATTTCTGTCTTACAGAGGCCATTGCCAAGGCCAAGAGCATTGTCGAGCAATCCAAGCATATCCAGGAGATCGATGATGAGAACAAAATTTTGAAGAAGGACCTGGCCGATGCCGTCAAGGGCCATGAGGCAGTGATGAAGGTGCTGCAAGAATCTGCTGATGCCGAGATGCAACGCCTGAAGGACGAGATTGCACAACTCAAGGAACAAAACCAAGCTGCCAAAGAGAAGAATGTGAGGAACCTTGAGGTGTACAAGACAGTCCAGAAAGAGCGAGATGTCCTGGCGGAGACATGCAAACAGGCGGAGACGAGCATCTTTGGTAACCTTTCTCCTTGTTGGTCATTTACTTTGGATAATCATTTGATTTGTTTTTACTCATGGTCCTTGTATCTTGTGCAAACCACAACTCCCATTGGCTTAGCCAACTTGGGTGAAGGTGCTCCAGATCTCAAGGAACGCATGATTCTTTCCAGCAACTTTGACAACACCGCCATTGCCCAGGCCAAGGAGATAGCCCAGCCTCTAGGGATCAATATCAAGGCGGCAGACTCAGCGGCCAAGTATGCAGAAATCCTACGTCGAGCCCTCGAGAAGGTCAAGGACTGGAAGGCCTCCTACGTCTGGGCTGGTGTTAGGATGTCCCTGTATTTGGTCAAGGCACACTATGACAATGCTGACATCGACCTGGTGACCTCTGGCTTTCCCAAGCTAGATGAGGAAGGGAGGAAAATCGATAGTGATGCTATTTGGAATTCCCTCTCTAGCTTCGACACCAGGATTGCCAGAATGGTTAATGCAGATGTCTTTGTGCCTGCCGAGATCCTTGACAAAGACATGGCCTCGTCTGAGTCTAGCCCATCCCCCTCCGAGTTTGACGAGCTCTCCCGGCCTGGCTCTCCTGATGATGCCACCACGAAGCCCCCTACAGTAGAGCCATGGAAAACAATGTTTTGTATTAAATGTATCTCTGCGAAATGTATGCGGAAAAAACTTATGTTCTGCTAAGGCAGAAAAACTTGTACTCAAGTTTCTTGCTACTTATCTGTTTCCTGCATGTGTATATATTTTTTAAGCAAGTGCTGGCTTATTCATTTTTTTGGTTCATATGCTTGACCTTTTGTGAGAAAGAAGACTCGCAGCACAGAACTTGCTCTCAGGTGATGATGCGTAATAGCATCGTCAAGAACCTAAGAGCAAAATCACCGGCTTTGAGTGTCGAGAAGTCAATACTCTGGAATCCACATAAAAACTTCAGAAAACGTGTAGACCAGAAAACTTAAGCTAACGCCCGTAGGCGGAATTTTCACAAGTGCAAATGCAAACTTGCGCATAAAGGGGTTTATATGATCCAAAAATGAACAACTAAAGGAGGTAAAAGACTTAGATAATATGAGTGAACCAAATGCTTTATTTCATTGATCATATAAGAAACTTATTACATAATGTAAATGTGCTAAGTGTAAAAGGGACATAGCTGTTCTATGTTCCATGGCCGATCTGTCTCCGGGTAATCATCATCGGATTCACGTTGCTTGCGCTTGCGGTTTTTTGGCCTATCTTTCGACTCGCGAAAATCAACGAGGTAATAGGAACCATTTAGCAATGCTTTGCTTATGACGAATGGTCCTTCCCAAGGCGGGGATAGTTTGTGTGATTTCTCCTGCTTGAGTCTAAGCATCAGATCCCCTTCTTTAAACGAGTGATGCTTTACACGGCAACTATGGTAGCCACGTAGCTTCTGCTGGTAGACGAAGGATCTCTGGCATGCCAGCACGTGCTCTTCATCAAGTAAGTCCACAGATAGGCGTCTAGATTCTTTTGTGTCATCCTCCTTGTAGGAGGCGACTCTTGGTGCATCGTGGAGGATGTCAGATGGAACGACAACTTCTGCTCCATAAACCATGAAGAAAAGAGTCAAGCCCGTGGATCTGTTGGGGGTTGTTCGTAAACTCCACAAGACAGATGGTAATTCCTCTACCTAGGCCCCAGCTGCTCTATGTAGCGGTGCCTCTAAGCGTGGCTTGATTCTGTGCAGAATTAGTCCATTGGCCCTTTCAACTTTCCCATTGGATTGTGGGTGTTCCACAGATGCTAGGTCAAGGCGGATGCCTTTTTTATGACAGTACTCCTCAACTTCTCTAAGAGACAAATTTTTGCCATTGTCGGTGATGATGTTGTGTGGGACACCAAATCTCACCACTAGATCCCGGACAAATTTTAGGGTTGTTTCCCCATCAAGCTTTCTAATGGGTTTAGCTTGAATCTATTTTGTGAACTTATTGACTGCTACTAGCAAGTGTGTAAATCTATAGGGTTCTGTCTGCAAAGGTCCCACCATGCCCAGCCCCTAGACTACAAACGGCCAAGTTATTGGTATTGTTCGCAATTCTTCAGCTGGAACACTTGGTTGTCTTGCATAGAATTGACACCCAAGGCATATTTGTACCAACCTGTCGGCGTCCACCTTGGCAGTTAACCAGTAGAATCCTTGTCGGGAGGCCTTAGCGACCAACGATCGGGAGCGGCGTGATGCCTGCAATCTCCGAGATGTATTCTCTAAGGATCTTGATACCTTGCTGCTGGGAGATGCATCGAAGGAAAACTCCTGTGGTACTTCTTTTGTATAGCTGGTTGATGGCTCAAAATGTATCGAGCTCGTTGGGGAGCCCCAAGAGGAAGGTATGATGAGCACAGCAGCAAGTTTTCCCTCAGTTATGAAACCAAGGTTATCGAACCAGTAGGAGCAAGGAAACACCTCCAAGGTGTTGTTTCTAACTTGGAATCCTGCACAACACAACCACAGAACTTTCCCCCAACTTACAGTGAGGTTGTCAATCTCACCGGTTTTGCTGAAAGCAAAGGACTATGCCCCCAACTTATAGTGAGGTTATCAATCTCACCGGTTTTGCTGAAAACAAAGGATTAAGCGTATCGTGTGAAAGATAGTAATTGCTTGCAGAAAGTAAACATAAAATAGTAAATAGATTGTAGATTGATGGTAAAAGAATGGACAGGGGTCCATAGTTCACTAGAGGTGATTCTCCTTAAGATAGATAACATGTTGGGTGAACAAATTACAGCGGGGCAATTGATAGACACCGAGAAAGCATACATGCATATACTAATCATCTTGACTCCTACGATATTTGATTGGGCATTATAACATTATACATAGACCGTAATCCAACTGCATCTATGACTAATAATCCACCTTCAGGTTATCATCCGAAACCCCTCCAGTATTAAGTTGCAAGCAACAGATAATTGCATTAAGCAAAGTGTGTAAAGTAAACAATATGATTGTTCTATGAACAAAGGATTGTTGTTTTCTCCCTAGTAGCAACAGCACATCTAGTACCTTAGAGATTTCTTTCACTTCCCCGGATTCCTAGAGGCATGAACCCACTATCGAGCATAAATACTCCCTCTTAGAGTTGCTAGCATCTACTCGGCCAAGATAGCTACTAACAACGGAAAGCATGCAAGATCACAAATAACATAGACATGATAGAATCAATAATCAATCTAAAATAGCATCTCAATATCCATCGAATCCCCACAAACACAACATGTAAGATTACAATAGATGATCTTGATCATGAACGGAGATCACAAGATCTAAACATGGTAGCACAAAGGAGGAGAACCAACCATCTAGCTACTACATGGGCCCGTAGTCCAAGGAACTACAAACGCATCACACCAGAGGTAGTCATGGTGATGAAGAAGGCCTCCAGGGTGATCACTCCCTTCCGGCAGGGTGCCAGGAAGAGCTTCAGATCCCTCCCGATATAGGGATGGAGATGGCAGAGGCTATAGACTCTTTCGTGGAATTTTTGATCGGGTCCTTAGGGTTTTCGTCCCAGGAGACTTTTATAGGCGAAGGGGCAAGGTCGGTGGAGTACCAGGGGGGCCATACCAGGTGGAGACACGCCTAGGGCTAGCTGCGCCACCCTAGGGTGTGGCCGCCATGGTTCCCCTCTTCGTCCCCCCTCTGGACTCTGTGTTGCTTCGGGTAAAATATTGACTTTGGCTTTTGTCCGGTCCAATTCCGAGAATATTTTCTTACTAGCTTTTCTGAAACCAAAAACAGCAGAAAACAGGCAACTGGCACTATGGCATCTTGTTAATAGGTTAGCTCCAGAAAATGTGTAAAAATACTCCAAGGTGTGGACAAAACATAAGAAAGTAGATATAAAACAAGCATGGAACATCAAAAATTATAGATATGTTTACAACGTATCACTGGCCATCGATGATGACGTATCCTTTTGTTCTGCGTACTATTTGCCGCCTTTCGACTTTGTTGGCGGGCAAAGTTTTGTCTTGTAGATAGTCCATGAACGATTTCATCCAAGCCAGAGAGGTCACTGTTACTCTATTAACAAATGAATCCACTATATCTGGGTTGTCAGGGTGTGCTCTCTTCACGGATGGGGTCCGTAAATGCTCGAGGAAAATGCCTGGTGGGATTGGTCAACGAGCGGATCCAAGCTTTGACAGCAGATCTGCCGCCTCATTCTCCTCCCTTTTGACGTACTTGACTTCGTAGCCATCGAAGCACTTGGCTATTTCATCTACTTCGTCTCGATATGCCGCCATCATAGGGTTCCGTGTGTTCCAGGTGCTAGCTACTTACCAGCCAACCAAGTCGAAATCTCCATAGCAAACTATGCGCTTGATGCCAATATCTTTAGCCACGCGTAGTCCGTGAATGAGGGCCTCATACCCCGCCATGTTGTTGGTAGCATTGAAGTGAATCTGCAGGACGTGTTGCAACTTTTATCCTATTGGTGATTGCAATAATACACTAGCCCCCGAGCCATTGAGTATATTTGATCCGTCAAAGTGCATGACCCAATATTCTGGCTCTAGCACAGGAGTGTCTTCTGGCAGTTCCGTCCAATCTGTGAGAAAATCTGCCAATGCTTGCGATTTGATACTGTCGCGTCTCTTGTAGGTGATTTCAAATGCGGCAAGTTCAATGCCCCACTTTTCCACTCTCCATGTAGCGTCATTGTTGTTGATGATGTCAGACAGTGGAGCCTTGCTCACTACTGTGATTGGGTGCTCCTGGAAATAATGCCTTAGCTTGCGTGAAGCAAGGAAAACTCCATAAGCTATCTTTTGGTAGTGCGGGTAACATTGTTTGGATTCTGTCAAGACTTTGCTTACATAGTAAACGGGTCGCTGAACTCCATATTCGTGCGTTGGTTCCTTGTGCTCCACCATGATGACGATGTTGATAACCCAGTTGGTTGCCGCTATGTATACTAACATAGGCTCCCTTGACACTGGTGCTGCAAGCATTGGCGGGGAGGAGAGTATTCTCTTCAACTCCTGAAGTGTTGTGTTAGCCTCGTCCGTCCATGTGAATGTGTCCGCCTTCTTGAGCAACTTGTAGAGCAGCATGGCCTTCTCCTCAAGTCGGCTAATGAACCGGTTTACTGCTTCTATGCAGCCCCTGAGCCTTTGTATGTCCTTCAGGCATGTCAGACATTTGATGTCGAGGATGGCCTTGATTTTTCCCGGGTTCACCTCAATTCTGTGATGCGAAACGATGAAGCCCAACAGTTTGCTGGAAGGTACCCCAAAGACGCACTTCTTGGCGTTCAGCATCATGTTGTATTTCCGGAGGTTGTCAAAGGTTTCCTTCAAGTCGTCAATAAGATCATTTAATTTCTTTGACATTACCGTGATGTCGTCCATGTAAGTGTGTATGTTGCGACCTATTTGGTCATGTAGGCAATGTTGCATTGTCCTCTAGTAAGTAGCACCAGCGTTTTTCAACCCAAAGGGCATCGTGACGTAGCAATATGTGTTGTAGGGTGTGGTGAACAAAGTGGCTAGTTGGTCCGACTTTCACATCCAGAACTGGTGGTAACCTCAGTAAGCATCAAGAAAACACAGAAGTTCTGAGCCAGTCATTGAGTCAATGACTTGGTCAATGCGAGGCAAAGCAAACGGATCCTTCGGACACGATTTGTTCAAGTCGGTGTAATCAACGCACATTCATAATTCATTGGTTCCCTTTTTGGGGACAAGTACAGGATTTTCCACCCATTGGGTGTGAATAACTTCTCGGATAAAGCCAGCCTTAAGTAACCTAGCTATTTCTTTGCCTATGGCCCTTCGTCTTTTGTCACCAAAGCATCATAGAGGTTGCTTCACTGGTTTGGCATTGGGATCAATATTCAAGCTGTGCTTGGAAAGTTCCCTAGGTACACCTTTCATGTCGACAGGTTGCCAGGCGAAGATGTCCCTATTCTCACGGAGGAACTTAACGACGCGCTTTCCTATTTGGGATCCAGGTCCATGCCAATGGCGGTGGTCTTGGAGGAATCACCTTCAACAAGCTCCACCTACTTGGTCTTGATGGTGGCCATGAATGCGGGTTCGGCGGCAGTGATCTGCTTCTTCGAAGCCAGCATCTATGAGGCATCGACCTGGTTCTGGATCTTCTTGAACTCCTCACCGTAGAGAACTCCTTCAGCGAAGGCGGCTTCGCTGAGCTTGCACTCCCGTGCCTTGGTGAAGCTTCCGTCAACGGTGATGATGTCGTTTGGTCCGGGAGTCTTGAGCTTGTTGTAGACAAAGCATGGCCTTGCGAGGAAGGAGTGGAATATTTCGCGTTCTAAGATGACATGGTACACACTCTTGAAGGGCACCACTTCAAAGGTCACGCGTTCTTGGCGGTAATTGTTAGCATCGCCAAAAGTGATCAGAAGGGTGATGCAGCCCAGGTAAATCGCTTGTCGGCTAGGGACAACCCCATAGAATATGCTATTGCACTTCCTTGGCTGGGTCTCTGTCAAGTTCACCTTGTGCAGTGTATCTAGGTACATGATGTTGATGCTGCTTCGACTGTCCACGAGACACTTGGTGAACTCTGTGTCGTCAATCAAAGGGTTTATGACCATGGCATACTAGTTCTCTGTTGGGATAAGGTCTGGCTGGTCCTTCCTATCCAAAGTAATTGGAACTTCCGACCATCTAACGTACTGGGGAACCGGAGGGAGGGTGGCCATCAGTATCCTCAGAGAGGTTTTCTGGGCCCGGATGGTAGGAGTGCCAAGAAAGGTATGGTAGCATGGAGCCTTCTTTTTGAAGGGATTCTTCCCTTTACTCTCTCCCTTATCGGAAGATTTGGGTTCCACGTCTTCATCCATATCACTTGATTCCTTGGACTCCTCCTCCTTCTTCTTCCCTTTGCCCTTTTTGCGGGGTTTGTTCTGTTGGAAATATGCCCTAGAGACAAATAGTAGTAAGGACTATTATCATATTTAATATAGTTTATGATTAAGTTTTATATCATGCTGTAACTGTATTGAGTGGAAAGATCAATACACGTGTGATATACAAACAACCAGGGGTTCCCGGTGAAACTCTAGTCACTGGTTCATTGGTCAACAGATGATCAAGTTTCCTGATCATGAGGCATTTATGCCAGTTGGAAATGAGGTCATCTCATTCTGAGAATGAGATGATGAACCAATACCCAACCTAAACATCGTGACCCGATCATGTCACGAAAGTTCAAGTTACGATGATTAGAAATGGATCCTTGTAGACTATTCCTTAGACCGTGAGGCTATATCAATCACTATGTCCCGGGAGTGCTTAGATAGCATCAAACACCATCTGGTAAAATGGTGGTTATAAAGGTGTGTTTGGGTATTCGGAGGAAACCATAGAGGCAATATATGTCAAGAGCGGGATTTGTCCGTCCATGTGACGGGAAGATACTCAAGGGCCCACTCGGAGAGGTTATATCCAATAGCTGCGCAGCGTGTGATTTGATCACGGGGATATCACTTGTCGGAACGAGTCAAGTAGCATTGTTCTGTAACGAGATTGAACACGACATGGTGATGTCATTGATCAGATCTCGGGCAATGCAAGTATTGAGTGACAAAGGGAATAAGA
This sequence comes from Avena sativa, assembly GCA_916181665.1. Lineage (NCBI taxonomy): Eukaryota > Viridiplantae > Streptophyta > Magnoliopsida > Poales > Poaceae > Avena > Avena sativa. The sequence continues at coordinate 37,916,897 of OV702290.1, forward strand.
CACGACTGTCCCGGTGCAAACGACAAAAGATCTTCGTGGAACGCACAGGGGTCACATGGCCATCCAGGTCCCTCTGTCGATCATTGGTGCAGGATTGTCTCGACCATGTCTAGAGTGTTCCCAAACCTTGGGGTATCATTCTTAAGGGCTTGATGATGCTTAGAGAGTGTTTATAGGATCGGTGGAATCACCGAAGAAGAGAAGGGAGAAAACTGGAAGGGTTTCGGTAAGTCCGAAGGATGTCCGGAGTGGAGATGGAAGGTGTTCCATGGCCACGGAGGTTGAATAATATGTGAATGAATGTTAAATATTGATTTAATCATTTATTCATAATTATTTAAAAAATAGAAAATCAATTAAAGGTCAAAAAGGCTTAATGGGCCAATTTCTGGAGGGAGAGGGCCCATTAGGGAAAGGAGAGAGGGAGAAGGGGCAAAGGGGGCTGGCCGGCTAGGCCTAGCCTCCCCGCACGGGGCCCACAAGGGGCTGGCCGGCGGCCTCCCCACCCCCTCCTCTACTTTAGTCCCACCCCAGGACTTTGAGGGAGGGTGTACCCCCTCCTCCCCTATATATATTGGGGTATTTGGGCAAGATAAATACACCAATAATCAATAAAGGTCTCCCCACTTTTGGGAGGACCTCTAATTGATATTTTCTCTCTCCCCCTCTCTCTCTCGTGACCATGGTCCCAAGTCTAGACTGCACGAGCGAGAGACATCTTCACCGCAGAGCGTCATCGCGTTGTGGGATTCGGATACGGGAGCTCTACTTCCGCAACTGCTGCTGGATCGGGGAAGAGGGAGTCATCATCAGGCACTAGACGTGTGTAACTCCCCGCGAGGTGTCGCACTTGAGGCACTCAAGTCATTGGATCCAGAAGGAGCGCAAGGACTTCATCACGACCTTGAGGTCGGTTTTGGCTCGTCTACATCAACCACGCTCTCCTGAGCATTGACAACGCTTTTCGGTCTTCAAGGGTAAGTTCGCGAAAAGCCGCTCCCATTACTGTATTTCTAATAGATAGGTCCTGGCAGCTTTAGGGGTTCAGGGGCGTAGGGTAAATTTTTTTGTTTTCATACGCGGAACCCCTACAGTGGTATCAGAGCTAGATCTATGCATAGTAATGCTAATACGGGTAGAACACACGAGATGTAGCGTGTGGGCATTGATCTTTTAGTTGTTACCCTCCCACGTGTACTTGTGTATACCGTAGTAATGCTTGATGAAGCGGCCCCTAACCGACTTTACGCATTCATTCGCGAGACTGGTCCACGCTTGACATACGGCTTGTACCGTATAAAGTGGCTTAGGGGGTGTTTGTCTCTCTCGCATTAGTTGGTGTACCATTTGCAACGGAGGGCCCCAAAAGGGGTGTAGTAGATACAACTACTTGATCATCGTTGTGCTGATAGTTCATAGGTAAGAACGGTTCTTGTGTGAAAGCCCATTCAGCCACGTAAAACATGCAAAGATAAAGTAGAGGCGTCTAACTTTGTTTTGCAGGGGGGCGTTGCTTTGTGATATGGTTGTGGCAAAGGTAAAGTGATTACCTTTTGTTACGTAGTAGTAGATAGTCACGGAGGTGACGAACTACCACGCCAGAAGACACCGGTACCCTAGTGTCTACAACCGTCGGAACCCTGGCGCCGGAAACCGGTGACGGCGGATGGAGATCACGACGTGAAGGACCATATCACATAGCATTTACATTCAATGTTATTTTTTGTATATCTTATTGTGTGCTAGTATTAGATACTCGACAGTAGCCTAATAAGATGATCCCTGTTAAAATTACCAACGATTGTGTTGTTGGGTTCGTAGCATAGAAAACAAAAAAATTCCTACGATGGGAACTATACGCCAAGATCTATCTACTGGATACAAGCAACGGGTGGATATACATCCATGGAGAACTTACCATCGAAGACAACAAAGCTTTGTTAACAAGTTGGAACTCGTGGATGATGTAGTCGTACACTTGTCGATCTCAAGATTGTGATGAAGTCTAGCAGGTCCGGCTCCAGCACGTCCATCAGATCCAGCTCCATCAAGTCTAGCACCACCAGTCCAACACCACAAAGTAGCGGTGCATCCGTGATCGCACACATGTCCGGTACCCCGACAACCTCCGTCCCTCGCTCCAGCAAAGCAGCGGAAGCAGCAACTCCTTTCCAGATAAAGCCACCGGGAACATGTATCTCGCTAATCCGAGACCATGGGGGAATAATACTAGCGGGGGAGAGAGATCCTTCACGAGGAGGTGTGAGGAAGAAGGAGTGAGAGGGGGCCTTTTATAGGAGGAGGGGAGTACCCCTCCCCCATTTGCAACGGAGAGCCCCTAAAGGGGTGTAGTAGAGAAAACTACTTGATCATCGTTGTGCTGATAGTTCGTAGGTAAGAACGGTTCTTGTGCGAAAGCCCATTCAGCCACGTAAAACATGCAAAGATAAAGTAGAGGCGTCTAACTTTGTTTTGTAGGGGGCATTGCTTTGTGATATGGTTGTGGCAAAGTTAAAGTGATTACCTTTTGTTACGTAGTAGTAGATAGTCACGGAGGTGACGAACTACCACGCCGGAAGACACCGGTACCCTAGTGTCTACGGCGTCGGAACCCGGTGACGGCGGATGGAGATCACGACGTGAAGGAGCATATCACATAGCATTTACATTCAATGTTATTGTTTGTATATCTTATTGTGTGCTAGTATTAGATACTCGACGGTAGCCTAATAAGATGATCCCTGTTAAAATTAACAATGATTGTGTTCCCCCTTAGTGTGCACCACCAAGAAAGCTCTTCGGTATGAGGCAGGCCATGATGATCGTGTGTCAGACATATCTACGTTCACATACTGTGGGTGTAAGCCATGTTGCACAGCGAATACACTAAGGTTGAGTTGGTGAGCCTAGCATGTATAGACATGGCCTTGGAACGCGGATGGTCAAAAGATCGATCACGAGTCGCATGAATGATGTGACCGACGTTTAGCGTCCACCCTTGAACCCACATTGATGACCGTGATTATCGGGGGAGATGTGGTTGATAGGGGTCATGTTATCACTAGGAACCCTTTTGGGGATAGGTGTTTCTGAGTGGAGTTATTATTAACTCATTTAATTAAAAACTTAGTCTAAATTCCTTTTGCAATTATAAATGTAGATGGCTCACCGTGAAGCTTACTTTGTCATTGAGGATTGGCTAAAGGGTGAGAAACTTAGACTTGATGGATCCAACTTCCCTAGTTGGCTTGTGCGCCTGAATGACCTCCTTACTAGGAATCATGTGGTAGACTACATACACCGCACGATGGACTTGACTGAGCTAGACTACTATGAGACCCCACAAGAGCTGGCAAACCGCTACTATCGCCAAGAGATGTCCACCTACATTCAGATAATAATGCGTTACAGGATGATGGATGAACTACATCTGCTCATGGGTGATCTTGATCCATATTCGATGGTGGATCAGCTGAGAGCAGAGTTCATAGGCCATGTGCACATGTGGAAGCACGAGCTGCTTGGAGAGTTCCTTTCCATACAGATGGAGGAGCATACGTGTCTGAAGGGTCACTTGGAGCGCATGATTGATGCACACACGAGACTAGTTCACTTCGTGGATTATTGGATGGCTGATCCATTTGCGATAGACGTACTGCTTCGGTCGTTACCTCCCAGCTACGAAGGACATGTCCAGAGTAGCATCATGAGTGGTGATACGGAAACATTGGATTTCCATGAGTTCATATTACATTTTAGGAACGTAAAGGTTGAACCAATCACCGGAGAGGTCATCAATGACAAAGGTATATATTTGACATACAATTTTATAAATGTTATAATCTTGCAAACACATTTGCAGTGTTAAGTATATCTGATACTTGTTCTATTTTACTGAAAACAGGTCCTTTTGCATGAGAGGTGCTTGCTGGAGAGGAGGTGACGTAGCGTGTTGATGGCGGGCATGATGATGACGGCCAACGACACTCTCCCTTGACATTTATCATTTAGTTTGTGTTTTAGGATCATTGTTGTAATCAAGAGATTGTGAACTTCCTTAGAGTGTCTCACACTTCGTGAGACAACAGTTGTTCTTCTTTTATGAATGATTTCTATTCGTGTTCTTATCTTGTTTGATTATATGTGAATTATCCTTGTTGATTGAAACTAATTGATAATGCATGAACATTTGCAAAATAGTAAAATTCCCTTAAAATACCCAACTTAATGATATGTTCATTAATGAATGAAAAAACATTGTTTAGATTCAAAATTATGTGATAATATGTGAAAGTCATTCGATTTCTTGTCACATATAAATCATGCCTAAGTTCGGCAAAATAACTTGAACACCGTGTATTACTTGAATACAAAGTGTTTAAAGAATTTTTAAAAGTAAATACATATTCGATGTATTGTGTTTTAATAAAAATGGTAATTCTCATTATAAGATGGTTTAAATGTGTAAAGTAGTTTACCAAAGGAAACATGAATATGAAACTATTTGATTTGATCAAAGTGTTTCATCAATAAGAGGGTATAAATATAAAAGAGAATCTAATTGCTATGATTTGATCGATAGTAATGAAATTCAAATTTATAAGAATGGCATAAAAGAAATTGTGAAGAGCAAAGCGTTCTGAAACATCAGAATGCAGAGCATCACAATGTGATATTAGATATCAAAGGGGTTGAATAGAAGGCACCAAAAAATCGTTGTAGAGTAGATGTAGAGACCATTAGTTAGAAATAGTTAGCACTCAACTAGAATTGGTAGACCATTTGAATTCGTGAAAGTTTTGGGGTTATTCGACAACCAAAACAAGAGCGAATAAGTCCTTGTAGCATATTCGTTGGAAACTTTGAATACAAAATCCATAACTAAAACCAAAAGGAAAAGCAAGATTCGTACTGCTTGGATTTTGGTGCATTCTTGAGAAAGCTCACTTCTAGTGATGTTTATCAATTATGAAGCAAATGGAAATTGGTGAAAAACACGATGAGGATTCAAAACCCTACATCAGAGTGTTGAGAAGCACAATGGATAACGTTCCTAAATGATTCTCTTCATAGAAGGAAAGAATCAATGATATTGATCATTGTGTTTTCCCCACTGGTGTTTTCACTACATGAAGTAGGATTCAAAATGTAAATCCATATCTAGTATGGAAACATTTGTGAATCATTTGTCATGATTCTTGGAATGTGACATACCTACGAACTACAAAGGAAATAATGGTAAACTAAATTATGAGAAATCCTAGAAGCAAACTTTCCTTGAGATTAGAAAGCAATTCGTTGCTGAATCTCACAAGTAAAGGGGTTACTTGAATTTTCCCAAATGACAGCAAAGTCATAGTAGGAAAAGGGGGTGAATGACAAAAGCACAATTTGTCAAATATTGGATGAATTCAAATGAATTTGATTCATGTGTGCTAAATGTCTAGTGGATTTAAAACTAGTAAAGTACTAGTATCTCATAGTGAAATCTCCAAGTTTGATTTTTGATCAAAGGATTTTGAAGTTACTCAAAATAGTGAGTGGATATGAAATTTTCATAAAATTGAGTGGGAGCTATAAAAGTCTTCCTGAAATAATATGTGATTGACATATTTTTAAGTGGGAGCAATATGAGTCTCAAACTCAAATATGTAGGAAAATATTTTGAGTGGGAGCTTATAGGAGTAATTCTTAAGTGTGTTAAGAATGAAAAGTGCAAATACTTATAAGTAATGATTTATACGATGTAGAAGTTGATAATAGGTGTATTATGATATTATGAAGTATTCCTTAAGGGATTTTGAAAGGGGTTTCATAATAGAAGTTAATTAAGGAACTGGTCCTTAATAACTCAATTTAGGAATAGTATTAAGTTTAACATCGATGGTTAAAAGAAAGAAAAGGATGATCGCCATCCACTATGTTGAGACATAGGTTCTATCTTAGTAAACCATGATGATAACTTAGCATAATTTGTGACCCAAATAAAGAATGTTTGAAAGTGATTATGTTTGAATCACAGAATGTTGAGCAAAGTTTGTCCGCAGTGTCTGATAGAGAACTGTAGACATGTTTTCCAAATCCATAATGGATGACATATCTTAAAGCATAAAGGGTTATGTTATAAGGGAATATGTTGGAAACTCCTGTAGATACCAATTAAAGTCAAGTAGGAAGCGAGGTGAACAAAACATCGAAAGGTGCACAGAGTGCACTAGTGTTTCAATGAATACATTTATAATAATAGGGTACCATCTAAAGTGTTGTATAATGTTATGGCAGGGCTAGTTCGCTTTTAACATAGAATGATGTGTCCTAGGGCACAGTGCCCATGAGAAAGCCCTCGAGGTTGATCTAACGTCACTGTAGGCTCCTGGAATCAGGCCTCGTTCTGCTACCATAACGACGATACATACACACAGATGCTATCATGTGATGATAAAGTATTAATGTCAATTAAGGTGACATTAGTAAGTTGCAAAGGATTTGGGACTGTAAAGTACAGACCCAAGACTCAACCTCTTCCATGAGAAAGCATGTTCAGGGTACCAGATATATGGTGCCAATGATTGAGAACAAATGCAGCTAGTGTATTTGTACTCTAGTGCAAGTGGGAGACTGTTGGAAATATGCCCTAGAGACAAATAGTAGTAAGGACTATTATGATTAAGTTTTATATCATGTTGTAACTGTATTGAGTGGAAACATCAATACATGTGTGATATACAAACAACCAGGGGTTCCCAGTGAAACTCTAGTCACTGGTTCATTGGTCAACAGATGATCAAGTTTCCTGATCATGTGGCATTTATGCTAGTTGGAAATGAGGTCATCGCATTATGAGAATGAGATGATGAACCAATACCCAACCTAAACATCATGACCCGATGATGTCGCGAAGTTCAAGTTACGATGATTAGAAATTGATCCTCGTAATTATTCCTTAGACCGTGAGGCTATATCAATCACTGTCTCCCGAGAGTACTTAGCATCAAACGCCATCTGGTAAAATGGTGGTTATAAAGGTGTGTTCGGGTATTCGGAGGAACCCGTAGAGGCAATATATGTCAAGAGCGGGATTTGTCTGTCCATGTGACGGGAAGATACTCAAGGACCCACTCGGAGAGGCTATATCCAATAGCTGCGCAGCGTGTGATTTGATCACGGGGATATCACTTATCGGAACGAGTCAAGTAGCATTGTTCAGTAACGAGATTGAACATGACATGGTGATGTCATTGATCAGATCTCAGGCAATGCAAGTATCGAGTGACAAAGGGAATAAGACACGACTGTCCTGGTTCAAACGACGAAAGATCTTCGTGGAACGCACAGGCGTCACATGGCCATCCAGGTCCCTCTGTCGATCATTGGTGCGGGAGTGTCCCGACCATGTCTGGAGTGTTCCCGAACCGTGGGGTATCAGGATTAAGGGCTTGATGATGCTTAGAGAGTGTTTATAGGATCGGTGAAATCACCGAAGAAGAGAAGGGAGAAAACCGGAAGGGTTTCGGTAAGTCCGGAGGATGTCCGGAGTGGAGATGGAAGGTGTTCCATCGCCACGGAGGTTGAATAATATGTGAATGAATGTTAAATATTTATTTAATCATTTATTCATAATTATTTAATAAAGAGAAAATCAATTAAAGGTCAAAAAGGCTTAATGGGCCAATTTCCAGGGGGAGAGGGCCCATTAGGGAAAGTAGAGAGGGAGAAGGGGCTGGCCGGCTAGGCCTAGCCCCCCCCGGGCATCGGGACCACTAGGGGTTGGCCGGTGGCCTCCCCACCCCCTCCTCTCCTTTAGTCCCACCCCAGGACTTTGAGGGAGGGTGTACCCCCTCCTTCCCCTATATATAGTGGGGTATTTGGCCAAGATAAATACACCAATAATCAATAAAGATCTCCCCACTTTTGGGAGGACCTCTAATTGATATTTTCTCTCTCTCCCTCTCTCTCTCGTGACCGTGGTCCCAAGTCTGGACTGCGCGAGCGAGAGACATCTTAACCGCAGAGCACCGTCGCGCTGCAGGATTCGGATCCGGAAGCTCTACTTCCGCAACTTCTGCTGGATCGGGGAAGCGGGGGTCATCGTCAGGCACTGGACGTGTGTAACTCCCCACGAGGTGTCGCACTTGAGGCACTCAAGTCGTTGGAGCCAGAAGGAGCGTAAGGACTTCATCATGACCTTGAGGTTGGCTTCGGCTCGTCTACATCAACCACGCTCTCCTGAGTGTTGACAACGCTTTTCGGTCTTCAAGGGTAAGTTCGCGAAAAGCCCCTCCTGTTACTGTATTACTAATAGATAGGTCCTGGCAGCTTTAGGGGTTCAGGGGCATAGGATAAATTTTATTGTTTTCATATGCGGAAGCCCTACAGTGGTATTAGAGTTAGATCTATGCGTAGTAATGCTAGTACGGGTAGAACACACGAGATGTAGCGTGTGGGCGTTGATCTTTTAGTTGTTACCCTCCCATGTGTACTTGTGTATACCGTAGTAATGCTTGATGAAGCGGCCCCCAACCGACTTTACGTGTTCATTCGTGAGACTGGTCCACGCTTGACATACGGCTTGTACCGTATAAAGTGGCTTAGGGGGTGTTTGTCTCTCTCGCATTAGTTGGTGTACCATTTGCAACGGAGGGCCCCAAAAGGGGTGTAGTAGATACAACTACTTGATCATCGTTGTGCTGATAGTTCATAGGTAAGAACGGTTCTTGTGTGAAAGCCCATTCAGCCACGTAAAACATGCAAAGATAAAGTAGAGGCGTCTAACTTTGTTTTGCAGGGGGGCGTTGCTTTGTGATATGGTTGTGGCAAAGGTAAAGTGATTACCTTTTGTTACGTAGTAGTAGATAGTCACGGAGGTGACGAACTACCACGCCAGAAGACACCGGTACCCTGGTGTCTACAACCGTCGGAACCCTGGCGCCGGAAACCGGTGACGGCGGATGGAGATCACGACGTGAAGGACCATATCACATAGCATTTACATTCAATGTTATTTTTTGTATATCTTATTGTGTGCTAGTATTAGATACTCGACGGTAGCCTAATAAGATGATCCCTGTTAAAATTACCAACGATTGTGTTGTTGGGTTCGTAGCATAGAAAACAAAAAATTTCCTACGATGGGAACTATACGCCAAGATCTATCTACTGGATACAAGCAACAGGTGGATATACATCCATGGAGAACTTACCATCGAAGACAACAAAGCTTTGTTAACAAATTGGAACTCGTGGATGATGTAGTCGTACACTTGTCGATCTCAAGATTGTGATGAAGTCTAGCAGGTCCGGCTCCAGCACGTCCATCAGATCCAGCTCCATCAAGTCTAGCACCACCAGTCCAACACCACAAAGTAGCGGTGCATCCGTGATCGCACACACGTCCGGTACCCCGACAACCTCCGTCCCTCGCTCCAGCAAAGCAGCGGAAGCAGCAACTCCTTTCCAGATAAAGCCACCGGGAACATGTATCTCGCTAATCCGAGACCATGGGGGAATAATACTAGCGGGGGAGAGAGATCCTTCACGAGGAGGTGTGAGGAAGAAGGAGTGAGAGGGGGCCTTTTATAGGAGGAGGGGAGTACCCCTCCCCCATGGCCGGTGCCCCATGGGAGGGTCACTCCTCACCTCCCCCATTCATGTGGTGATAACCCCTCCACATTAAAATGCCCCTTCACATTCTCTTTTAAAGTCTCCACTTTAAATGCATTAAATTTCTCCAAATTTAATGCTCTCTCATTTAATAAAACTCTTTTATTAATTTTATTCAGAAATTTGTTAATTACTTTAATTAACAAACATTCACATAAAACCCCCTACAACATTTCAATATTACATGCAGAACCAATTTCAGCAATTTCACCTGAAACAGTTTCAGTGTCTCTTGAAATAATTCCAGCGCTTTCTTAAATCTTTATCTGAAACATATTTGCTCAAAATGGTGTCGGTATCCCTTAAGGTTGTCACCCTACGGTTCGCAAATAATGCAGACATGATCGAGACCCCTCTCAGATCAATAATCAGAAGCGGGACCTGGAGATCCATATTGACTCCTACACATTCAACGATGACTTCTGTAATCGTGAGAACCTTTAACGCTAGTAACTCAATCCCTTTTTCTCGCGATATATTACATGTCTGAGATTTGATCATTGGTATCTCCATACCTAGTTTGATCTTGTTGCCGACATGCATTCTTTTCTCGTTCCCATGATATAACATTCTAGTGATCACATCACTTGCTTAAAAGCTATCTTAATGTGATATCATACCTATTACGGTGTGATGTTTGATGTTATCAAGATACTCTTCCGGTGTTAGCAATTAACATGATCTCATGGTCTAAGGACTAAGATTACTTCGTATGATGTTATAGCAATATAAACATAATGACTTTGATCGTAATGCTATACTTCGGATGAATGTTCATCACATCATTCCACCAATGTTGTGACCTCGTTATTAACAACATCCAATGTCCATGATCAGGAAACCTTGATCATCTTGTTAATCAACAAGCTACTTTATATGAGAGGCAGTACTAGGAACTTTGTATTTTGTTTATTAAACAAACATGTATTAACATTTCCAATTAATACAATTATAGCATGCAAAATAATCATTTATCATAAACATGGAATAAGATAATAACCACTTTATTATTGCCTCTCGGGCATATTCCCTTCAGTCTCCCACTTGCACTAGACTCAATAATCTAGTTCGTAAACTTGGATATACAACACCTAGGTGTTGAATATACGTGTTTGCTAGTGGTTAACATAATCTCCGGATCTGGCACTTTCAGGTCCGTGTGTATTTGCATGTCTTTGCGTCTCTACGCATCACTCATTCTCAAATGAGATGGCATTGTATAAATTTGGTCCTTTGGTGAGATCTTTAGTTCGTTCGAGTTAAAATATGTTGATATTATTGTCATACAATATATCTTCATAGTATTAGCCCACTTTGAACCACACCTAGTTTGATAACAAACTTCTTAACACAAATGCCCTCCTTTGCTGCTACTATAGCAGTCATATACTTAGCCTTTTGTTGTAGTATCCATCACAATGTTTCAACTTTGGAACTTATCCAAATCCATCATGGAACATCCTTTCCATTACATTGTGCCACCCATAGTCTAAATTGAGATAAATTTAATTTGTATCTTGTGACAAAACTAGTATCAATGTAACACTTTACAATGAACTACCTTTAACTATTTGTCACTTATACATGTTATATTCTTAGTTCTTCCAAAGCTCATAAGAATATCTTTACTACTGTCCAATGATCATCTTATGAATCATTCTGGTATGTGCTCATAACATTTAGAGCATACGACATTCTGGATATATACATATCATGATATAATCGATCAAAATCTTCATGTGATTCTACTCACCAAGTGTTGAAACACTTGAATCTTGATACAATCCTTTCCATGCAGCAAGAACCTTTCTTGGTGTTTCCATATTGAACCCTTTCAATATCTCATATATGTATGTTTGGCACAACCATATTAGCGCCTCAATCTATCCATATAGATATTGATGCCAAATATTCCGAGTTTGCCCAAGTCTTTCATCGAAATCTTATTTTAATGAAATTCTTAACTTGTGTCAATACAAGATACATCATTTCCAATCAACAATATGTTCTCTACATAATGTATTAGAAATATGTCTCGGCGCTCCCACTTAATTTCTTGCAAATGCAAGCATCTTCATCATCTCCGATGAATTTAAACTATTTTAACAGTTTCATCATGGTGAAGATTCCAACTCCGCTATGCTTACTTCAACTATTGAAGTTTGCACGCCCTTTTAGCACCCTTTGAATTAACAAAACCCTTCGGACAGTGACTTGTACACGTCCTAGGTAACCATTCTATTAGAAGAACCTTGTTTTGTTTATTCAACTACCATATACCAAATTATATGTAGTGGTTGCTACATTAATCCGTCAAGACTAAATATCGCTATGAAAGATCAAATATTGTCATAGTCAACTCCTTGAACATTGCCGTAAACTTCTTTCCGACATGTCGACTATTTCATAGATGTTAAACATCCATGTCTATTTATTTATAGATCCAAACACGACTGATAGGCTTTACGCCTTTTTAGAGGGTCTTCCAAGTTCAGAAACTTGATTCTCGTGTATGGATACTATCACGGATTCTATGACTTCTAGTCATTTTATGGAGTCAGGGCCCATCATCGCTTCTTTGAATGCAGTCGGTTCATCATTGTCAAAACAATAACGACTTGTTTATCAAATATCACTATTTGATTCTTACCGACCCACATGGTTCAATATGAACTCTAATCTCAAGATTACAACCTTTGTAATCAAGGGATCCATGAGCATTGTGGCCGCCACCGGGACACTTTCCGGCGCTGTTCTACTTAGCACATATAGCTAAGGTTCAACAACCTTATCAATGTTCTATTTTCCTCCCACTTAACTTTTCACGAAAAATTCCTTCTCAAGAAACTTGACGTTCCAAGTAACAAACTCTTTTGTCCTTGGTGTTATGGAGAAATTCCCAACAAATTCTTTGGGATAACCTACAAAGACGTGCTTATCCGACTTTGGTTGTAAACATTTTACTTATGCATAGCATACCAAAATTTAAGAAAAGACAATTTGGGTTTTATCCCAAACCATAACTTATATGGTGTCATTTCAACGGATCACGATGGTGCTCTTTTCAGTGTAAAAGCGGTAGTCTCTAAAGCTTCAATCCTTAAAACGTAATGGCAGTTTTATAAATGGCACCTTTGATCTTACCATGTCAAACATGGTTTGATTTCATCTCTCGAATATGCCATACTCCTATGGTTTATCGGGAAACACAAATCATGGAACAATTCCTCAAACTTAGGTGTTTTGCTAAACATGTAACTCAAATATCTTCGTTTATGATCGAATCATAAACTCTTTATTTTCTTGTTACAATGATTTTTCACTTCATCTTGAAAGTCTTTGAACAATTTTAAAATGTTTCATACTTCTTCCTTTTTAAGTAAATATATAAATATATTCACTCAAATTTTTGGAGAAAGCATATGAAGCAAAAAAGATCCATCGCATATGGCTACACATAATGGACTATGCACATCAGCATGTACAATTTCCAATAAGCTAGTCGTCTGTTCATCTTTGGCCTATGAACGGAGTTTCAATTATCTCGAGGAAAGTCTCACAAGCGTCATTTGATCAAAATCAAAGACTCCAAAAATCCATCAACATGGATTTTCTTCATGTTTTCTTTCCAATATAATTTAAACAGTGATGCCACTTCATAAGTGATCTTTCAATCATCTGTCTTGCGACATTTTAGCAATAGTGTTTATGGATGTGATTTCTCCCACTAGACTTGTAAAAGTTCATCCATCCTTTATGGAATACGGTAATTATTTGAACAACCATTGTTCTCGTAATACCGGAACAAAATAAGAATTATTAAAACAAATCTTGAAGGCTAGGTTTGACGACAACTAAAAACACAATAACACTTTATTTGTTTTCGATGAACATCATCACTTATTCTCTTCCTAGTTACTTAGGCCATTCCAGTTCATGAATTGTGTTGTTCTATATGAAACTTCACACCAACCAATTCGGTATCGAATACCGGTATCCAATACCTCAGAACCACGTTGTTTAACAAGCAAGGAATACATCCATAACATGTATATCTTCTATATAGCTAAGTTGGACATCTCCAACCTTTTCTTTTCTGCCAAATATTTTATAGTTTCTCTTTCAACAATTCCTTTTCTTTTAAAAGAATCTATCAACATCAATAGTGGTGTCATTCACATGACACATAGCACAAAGTGTATATAGTCAAATACTAATACCTTTGGACTTGCACTTTGAAGTGGATCACCATCATCAAATGTTTGGTGTTCTTTCAAAAATCCATTCTTTAGTAATCTATTAGTGTAGTAAACATTTTACCTGAATCTTCTATTCATCCTCGTCATGACAACTTTCATGATCAAGCTACTATAGCCTATAAGGAAGAATGACGAGTATAATTTCAGTTCCCAAAACCTTTTGGGAGATTCGGATGCCTAGCATTTCCATCCTTCACAAATTCTCATACAATATGAGAACATGTATTTTGCTAAATTATACTCTATCATAATGCAACCAAAAACATTGTTTCAGATATCACAATATCTTCCACACATGATGGTTTCTGAAATAATTTTTCAACTCCTATATAATCTTGATATTAAAACAACTTTTGAATATCAATAATCATGGAGGCAAACATGATACTTTAGATACTAACATTGGAATTCTTACTCTTGATTTAATACTACTTATTAAACTTCATGGAGTAAATAGAGTTTGCTAAAAGTTTGCAATAGGACTTATAAACTTTAAATTGACATTCAAAAACAATACGATACCAGTTCGTAAAGTAAATATCCAGAATTCTATAGTTCTATTATCTCAATTAAAACTAAGCATAAGGTAGTGAACAGATGCCAATGACTACAACAAATTATGCAAATTCACTTTGATTTAGTTTATGACAAATTGAGTTCGACTAATCAAAATTAGAAATGAACTCCCACTCAAAAACGACATCCCTCGTGCCTTTTTGGTGATTACATGAACCAAATCCACTACACCAAGTCTGATCATCACGTGAGTCGGTGTAGCTTCAAAGGCGAGCATCAATATGGTCATCACATCAACTATATGACTCATGCTTAACCTTTCGGTCTGTGTTTCGAGGCCATGTCTGTACATTCTAGGCTCGCCAAGTAAGAACCTTAGTACTCGCGTGTGTAAAACTATCTTACACCCGTTGTATGAAAGCGCGGAGTCGAGTACACCCGATCATCACGTGATGTCTCGAAACACGATCCATACAACGATGCATACTTAAGGAAGAACACATTTTTATCTTGATATTTAAATGAGGGATCATCTTATAATGCTACTAAAACACCAAACAAGCAATATAAGATGCGAACATCATATGTGTAAAGTGGAATGATATGTTCCATGCATTTGATCACCATCATATGCATCGTGGTATGATCTTTATCATTCCTTTGTGTGTAAGGCCAAGGTCTATGGAACTTACACGTTAGGTGTGTTGTAAGAGTATCAACTATACATCAACTTAAAACATTACCATATCATGACACTAGCCCAGCAACGATCTAAACTAGATGCCTCTAATTTATCAATTGCAAGTTTTTATGTGGCTTAGGGCTTTCGAAGATAGAACCGGTCTTACCTACGAATATGGAACCACAACGATGATAACTAAGTTATTAGAAACTCGTTGTAAATCAGATATTGACTATAGTAGGAGAGACAGACACCCTTCATCCACTTATGCAAAACTAGTTGCATGTCAGTCGTGGAACCGGTCTCATGTACGATGACATGTAAGGTTGGTCCGGGCCGCTTCATCCCACTATGCCACCAATATCCAAAATATATGAAAGATGCAATAACATGATCATCATCGCCCACATATAAACATATGTGTACTACCTGTGCAAAGCACCTACGCATAGATCAGGCTCTGATACCACTGTTGGGTTCATAGCATAGAAAACAAAAAATTCCTATGATGGGAACTATACGCCAAGATCTATCTACTGGATACAAGCAACGGGTGGATATACATCCATGGAGAACTTACCGTCAAAGACAACAAAGCTTTGTTAATGAGTTGGAACTCGTGGATGATGTAGTCGTACACTTGTCGATCTCAAGATCGTGATGAAGTCCAGCAGGTCCGGCTCCATCACGTCCATCAGATCCAGCTCCAGCAAGTCCAACACCACCAAGTCCAGCACTGCAAAGCAACGGTGCTTCCGTGATCGCACACACGTCCGATACCCCGACAACCTCCATCCCTCGCTCTAGCAAAGCAGCGGAAGCAGCAACTCCTTTCCAGATAAAGCCACCGGGAACATGTATCTCGCTAATCCGAGACCATGGGGGAATAATACTAGAGGGGGAGAGAGATCCTTCACGAGGAGGTGTGAGGAAGGAGTGAGAGGGGGCCTTTTATAGGAGGAGGGGAGTACCCCTCCCCCATGGCCGGCGCCCCATGGGAGGGTCACTCCTCACCTCCCCCATTCATGTGGTGGTAACCCCTCCACATTAAAATTCCCCTTCACATTCTCTTTTAAAGTCTCCACTTTAAATGCATTAAATTTTTCCAAATTTAATGCTCTCTCATTTAATAAAACTCTTTTATTAATTTTATTCAGAAATTTGTTAATTACTTTAATTAACAAACATTCACATAAAACCCCCTGCAACATTTCAATATTACATGCAGAACAATTTCAGCAATTTCACCCGAAACAGTTTCGGTGTCTATTGAAATAATTCCAGCGCTTCCTTAAATCTTTATCTGAAACATATTTTCTCCAAATGGTGTCGGTATCCCTTAAGTGTATCACCCTAAGGTTCGCGAATAATGCAGACATGATCGAGACCCCTCTCAGATCAATAATCAGAAGCGGGACCTGGAGATCCATACTGACTCCTACACATTCAACGATGACTTCTGTGATTGTGAGAACCTTTAACGCTAGTAACTAAATCCCTTTGTCTCGCGATATATTACATGTTCGAGATTTGATCATCGGTATCTCCATACCTAGTTTGATCTCGTTGCCGACATGCACTCTTTTCTCGTTCCCGTGATATAACATTCTAGTGATCATATCACTTGCTTCCAAGCTATCTTAATGTGATATCACCAAGAGGGCCCAGAGTATATCTATCCGTCATCGGGATGGAAAAATCCCACTCTTGATCCATGAGCCTCAACATAACACCTTTGTAGCATTGAACCCACCTTTATAGTCACCCTGTTACTGTGTGACGTTTGATGTTATCAAGATACTCTTCCGGTGTTAGAAATTAACATGATCTCATGGTCTAAGGACCAAGATTACTTCGTATGATGTTATAGCAATATAAACATAATGACTTTGATTGTAATGCTATACTTCGGATGAATGTTCATCACATCATTCCAGTAATGTTGTGACCTCGTTATTAACAACATCCAATGTCCATGATCAGGAAACCTTGATCATCTTGTTAATCAACAAGCTAGTTTATATGAGAGGCAGTACTAGGAACTTTGTATTTTGTTTATTAAACACACATGTATTAACGTTTCCAATTAATACAATTATAGCATGCAAAATAAACATTTATCATAAACATGGAATAAGATAATAACCACTTTATTATTGCCTCTCGGGCATATTCCCTTCATGTGTTCCCCCTTAGTGTGCACCACCAAGAAAGTTCTTCGGTATGAGGCAGGCCATGATGATTGGGTGTTAGACATATCTACGTTCACATACAGTGGGTGTTAGACACTCTCCCTTGACATTTATCATTTAGTTTGTGTTTTAGGATGATTGTTGTAATCAAGAGATTGTGAACTTCTTTAGTGTGTCTCACACTTCGTGAGACGGTTGTTCATATGAGTTTGTAACAAACAGTTGTTCTGCTTTTATGAATGATTTCTATTGGTGTTCATATCTTGTTTGATTATATGTGAATTATCCTTGTTGGTTGAAACTAATTGATAATGCATGAACATTTGTAAAATAGTAAAATTGCCTTAAAATACCCAACTTAATGGTATGTTCATTAACGAATGAAAAACCATTGTTTAGATTCAAAGTTATGTGATAATATGTGAAAGTCATTCGAGTTCTTGTCACATATAAATCATGCCTAAGTTTGGCAAAATAACTAGAACACCGTGTATTACTTGAATACAAAGTGTTTAAAGAATTGTTAAAAGTAAATACATATTCGATGTATTGTGTTTTAACGAAAATGGTAATTATCATTATATGATTGTTTAAATGTGTAAAGTAGTTTACCAAAGGAAACATGAATATGAAACTATTTGATTTGATCAAAGTGTTTCATCAATAAGAGGGTATAAATATAAAAGAGAATCTAATTGCTATGATTTGATCGATAGTAATGAAATTCAAATTTATGAGAATGACATAAAACAAAATGTGAAGAGCAAAGCGTTCTGAAACATTAGAATGCAGAGCATCACAATTTGATATTAGATATCAAAGGGGTTGAATAGAAGGCACCAAATAAATCGTTATAGAGTAGATGTAGAGACCATTAGTTAGAAATAGTTAGCACTCAATTAGAATTGGTAGACCATTTGAATTTTTGAAAGTTTTGGGGTTATTCGATATAACCAAAACAAGAGCGAATAAGTCCTTGTAGCATATTCATTGGAAACTTTGAATACGAAATCCATAACTGAAACCAAAAGGAAAAGCAAGATTCGTACTGCTTGGATTTTGGTGCATTGTTGAGAAAGCTCACTTCTAGTGATGTTTCTCAATTATGACGCAAATGGAAATTGGTGAAAAACACAATGAGGATTCAAAACCCTACATCAGAGTGTTGAGAAGTGCAACGGATAACGTTCCTGAACGATTCTCTTCACAGAAGGAAAGAATCAATGATATTGATCATTGTGTTTTCCCCACTGGTGTTTTCACTACATGAAGTAGGATTCAAAATGTAAATCCATATCTAGTATGGAAACATTTGTGAATCATTTGTCATGATTCTTTGAATGTGACATACCTACGAACTACAAAGGAAATAATGGTAAACAAAATTATGAGAAATCCTAGAAGCAAACTTCCCTTGAGATTATAAAGCAATTCGTTGCTGAATCTCACAAGTAAAAGGGGTTGCTTGAATTTTCTCAAATGACTGCAAAGTCATAGAAGGAAAAGGGGGTGAATGACAAAAGCACAATTTGTCAAATATTGGATGAATTCAAATGAATTTGATTCATGTGTGCTAAATGTCTAGTGGATTTAAAACTAGTAAAGTACTAGTATCTCATAGTGAAATCTCCAAGTTTGAATTTTGATCAAAGGATTTTGAAGTTATTCAAAATAGTGAGTGGATATGAAATTTGCATAAAATTGAGTGGGAGTTATAAAAGTTTTCCTGAAACAATATGTGATTGACATATTTTTAAGTGGGAGCAATATGAGTCTCAAACTCAAATATGTAGGAACATATTTTGAGTGGGAGATTATAGGAGTAATTCTTAAGTGTGTTAAGAATGAAAAGCGCAAATACTTATAAATAATGATTTATAAGATGCAGAAGTTGATAATAGGTGCATTATGATATTATGAAGTATTCCTTAAGGGATTCTGAAAGGGGTTTCATAATAGAAGTTAATTAAGGAACTGGTCCTTACTAACTCAAGTTAGGAATAGTATTAAGTTTAACATCGATGGTTAAAAGAAAGAAAAGGATGATCGTCATCCACTATGTTGAGACATAGGTTCTATCTTAGTAAACCATGATGATAACTTAGCATAATATGTGACCCAAATAAAGAACGTTTGAAAGTGATTAAGTTTGAATCACAGAATGTTGAGCTAAGTTTGTCCGCAGTGTCTAATACAGAACTGTAGACATGTTTTCCAAATCCATAAAGGATGACATATCTTAAAGCATAAAGGGTTATGTTATAAGGGAATATGTTGGAAACTCCTGTAGATACCAATTAAAGTCAGGTAGGAAGCGAGGTGAACAAAACATCGAAAGGTGCACAGAGTGAACTAGTGTTTCAATGAATACATTTATAATAATAGGGTACCATCTAAAGTTTTGTATAATGTTATGGCGGGGCTAGTTCGCTTTTAACATAGAATGATGTGTCCTAGGGCACAGTGCCCATGAGAAAGCCCTCGAGGTTGATCTAACATCACTGTAGGCTCCTGGAATCAGGCCTTGTTCTGCTGCCATAACGACGATACATACACACAGATGCTATCATGTGATGATAAAGTATTAATGTCAATTAAGGAGACATTAGTAAGTTGCAAAGGATTTGGGACTGTAAAGTACAGACCCAAGACTCAACCTCTTCCATGAGAAAGCATGTTCAGGGTACCAGATATATGGTGCCAATGATTGAGAACAAATGCAGCTAGTGTATTTGTACTCAAGTGCAAGTGGGAGACTGTTGGAAATATTCCCTAGAGACAAATAGTAGTAAGGATTATTATCATATTTCATATAGTTTATGATTAAGTTTTATATCATGTTGTAACTGTATTGAGTGGAAACATCAATACACGTGTGATATACAAACAACCAGGGGTTCCTAGTGAAACTCTAGTCACTGGTTCATTGGTCAACAGATGATCAAGTTTCCTGATCATGTGGCATTTATGCCAGTTGGAAATGAGGTCATCTCATTCTGTGAATGATATGATGAACCAATACCCAACCTAAACATCGTGACCCGATCATGTCACGAAGTTCAAGTTACGATGATTAGAAATGGATCCTCATAGACTATTCCTTAGACCGTGAGGCTATATCAATCACTGTCTCCCGAGAGTACTTAGATAGCATCAAACGCCATCTGGTAAAACGGTTGTTATAAAGGTGTGTTCGGCTATTCGGAGGAAACTGTAGAGGCAATATATGTCAAGAGCGGGATTTGTCCGTCCATGTGACGGGAAGATACTTAAGGGCCCACTCGGAGAGGTTATATCCAATAGCTGCGCAGCGTGTGATTTGATCACGGGGATATCACTTGTCGGAACGAGTCAAGTAGCATTGTTCAGTAACAAGATTGAACAAAACATGGTGATGTCATTGATCAGATCTCGGGTAATGCAAGTATCGAGTGACAAAGGGAATAAGACACGACTGTCCCGGTTCAAACGACGAAAGATCTTCGTGGAACGCATAGGGGTCACATGGCCATCCAGGTCCCTCTGTCGATCATTGGTGCGGGAGTGTCCCGACCATGTCTGGAGTGTTCCCGAACCGTGGGGTATCACGCTTAAGGGCTTGATGATGCTTATAGGATCGGTGGAATCACCGAAGAAGAGAAGGGAGAAAACCGGAAGGGTTTCGGTAAGTCCAGAGGATGTCCGGAGTGGAGATGGAAGGCGTTCCATGGCCACGGAGGTTGAATAATATGTGAATGAATGTTAAATATTGATTTAATCATTTATTCATAATTATTTAATAAAGAGAAAATCATTTAAAGGTCAAAAAGGCTTACTGGGCTAATTTCCGGAAGGAGAGAGCCCATTAGGGAAAGGAGAGAGGGAGAAGGGGCATAGGGGGCTGGTCGGCTGGGCCTAGCACCCCCGCGCGGGGCCCACTAGGGGCTGGCCGGCGGCCTAACCACCCCTCCTCTCCTTTAGTCCCACCCCGGGACTTTGAGGGAGGGTGTACCCCCTCCTCCCCCTATATATAGTGGGGTATTTGGCCAAGATAAATACACCAATAATCAATAAAGGTCTCCCCACTTTTGGGAGGACCTCTAATTGATATTTTCTCTCTCCCCCTCTCTCTCTCTCTTGTGACCGTGGTCCCAAGTCTGGACTGCACGAGCGAGATCCATCTTCACCGCGGAGCGTCGTCGTGCTGCGGGATTCGGATCCAGGAGCTCTACTTCCGCAACTGCTGCTGGATCAGGGAAGCAGGAGTCATCGTCAGGCACCGGACGTGTGTAACTCCCCGCGAGGTGTCGCACTTGAGGCACTCAAGTCGTTGGAGCTAGAAGGAGCGCAAGGACTCCATCACGACCTTGAGGTCGGCTTCGGCTCGTCTACATCAACCACGCTCTCCTGAGCGTTGACAACGCTTTTCGGTCTTCAAGGGTAAGTTCACGAAAAGCCCCTCCCGTTACTGTATTACTAATAGATAGGTCCTGGCAGCTTTAGGGGTTCAGGGGCGTAGGGTAAATTTTATTGTTTTCATACGTGGAACCCCTACAGTGGTATCAGAGCTAGATCTATGCATAGTAATGCTAGTACGGGTAGAACACACAAGATGTAGCGTGTGGGTGTTGATCTTTTAGTTGTTACCCTCCCACGTGTACTTGTGTATACCGTAGTAATGCTTGATGAAGCGGCCCCAACCAACTTTACGTGTTCATTCACGAGACTGGTCCACGCTTGACATACGGCTTGTACCGTATAAAGTGGCTTAGGGGGGTGTCTGTCTCTCTCGCATTAGTTGGTATACCATTTGCAACGGAGGTCCCTGAAAGGGGTGTAGTAGAGACAACTACTTGATCATCGTTGTGCTGATAGTTCGTACGTAAGAACGGTTCTTGTGCGAAAGCCCATTCAGCCACGTAAAACATGCAAAGATAAAGTAGAGGCGTCTAACTTTGTTTTGCAGGGGGGCGTTGCTTTGTGATATGGTTGTGGCAAAGTTAAAGTGATTACCTTTTGTTACGTAGTAGTAGATAGTCACGGAGGTGACGAACTACCACGCCGGAAGACATCGGTACCCTAGTGTCTACGGCGTCGGAACCCGGTGACGGCGGATGGAGATCACGACGTGAAGGACCATATCACATAGCATTTACATTCAATGTTACTATTTGTATATCTTATTATGTGCTAGTATTAGATACTCGACGGTAGCCTAATAAGATGATCCCTGTTAAAATTAACAACGATTGTGTTCCCCCTTAGTGTGCACCAGCAAGAAAGTTCTTCGGTATGAGGCAGGCCATGATGATCGTGTGTCAGACATATCTACGTTCACATACAGTGGGTGTAAGCCATGTTGCACAGCGAATACACTAAGGTTGAGTTGGCGAGCCTAGCTTGTACATACATGGCCTCGGAACACGGATGGTTGAAAGATCGAGCACGAGGCGCATGAATGATGTGACCGACGTTTAGCGTCCACCCTTGAACCCACATTGATGGCCAGATCGAGGGAGATGTGGCTGATAGGGGTCATGTTATCACTAGGAACCCTTTTGGGGATAGGTGTTTCTGAGTGGAGTTATTATTAACTCATTTAATTATAAATTTAGTCTAAATTCCTTTTGCGATTATAAATATAGATGGCTCACCGTGAAGCTTACTTTGTCATTGAGGATTGGGTAAATGGTGAGAAACTTAGACTTGATGGATCCCACTTCCCTAGTTGGCTTGTGCGCCTGAATGACCTCCTTACTAGGAATCATGTGGTAGACTACATACACCGCACGATGGACTTGACTGAGCCAGACTACTATGAGACCCCACAAGAGCTGGCAGATCGCTACTATCGCCAAGAGATGTCCACCTACATTCAGATAATAATGCGTTATGGGATGGTGGATGAACTACATCCGCTTATGGGTGATCTTGATCCATATTTGATGGTGGATCAGCTGAGAGAAGAGTTCATAGGACATGTGCGCATGTGGAAGCACGAGCTGCTTGGAGAGTTCCTTTCCATACAGATGGAGGAGGATACGTGTCTGAAGGGTCACTTGGAGCGCATGCTTGATGCACACACGAGACTGGTTCACTTCGTGGATTACTGGATGGCTGATCCATTTGCGATAGACGTACTTCTTCGATCGTTACCTCCCAGCTATGAAGGACATGTCCGGAGTAGCATCATGAGTGGTGATACAGAAACATTGGATTTCCATGAGTTCATATTACATTTCAGGAACGTAAAGGTCTAACCAATCACCGGAGAGGTCATCAATGACAAAGGTATATATTTGATATACAGTTTTATAAATGTTATAATCTTGCAAACACAATTGCAGTGTTAAGTATATCTGATACTTGTTCCGTTTTACTAAAAACAGGTCCTTCTGCATGAGAGGTGCTTGCTGGAGAGGAGGTGACATTACGTGTTGATGGCGAGCATGATGATGACGGCTGACGACACTCTCCCTTGACATTTATCATTTAGTTTGTGTTTTAGGATGATTATTGTAATCAAGTGATTGTGAACTTCTTTAGTGTGTCTCACACTTCGTGAGACGATTATTCATATGAGTTTGTAACAAACAGTTGTTCTGCTTTTATGAATGATTTCTATTCTTGTTCATATCTTGTTTGATTATATGTGAATTATCCTTGTTGATTGAAACTAATTGATAATGCATGAACATTTGTAAAATAGTAAAATTGCCTTAAAATACCCAACTTAATGATATGTTCATTAATGAATGAAAAACCATTGTTTAGATTCAAAGTTATGTGATAATATGTGAAAGTCATTCGATTTCTTGTCACGTATAAATCATGCCTAAGTTCGGTAAAATAACTTGAACACCGTGTATTACTTGAATACAAAGTGTTTAAAGAATTGTTAAAAGTAAATACATATTCGATGTATTGTGTTTTAACGAAAATGGTAATTATAATTATATGATTGTTTAAATGTGTAAAGTAGTTTACCAAAGGAAACATGAATATGAAACTATTTGATTTGATCAAAGTGTTTCATCAATAAGAGGGTATAAATATAAAAGAGAATCTAATTGCTATGATTTGATCGATAGTAATGAAATTCAAATTTATAAGAATGACATAAAAGAAAATGTGAAGAGCAAAGCGTTCTGAAACGTCAGAATGCAGAGCATCACAATGTGATATTAGATATCAAAGGGGTTGAATAGAAGCCACCAAATATATTGTTGTAGAGTAGATCTAGAGACCATTAGTTAGAAATAGTTAGCACTCAATTAGAATTGGTAGACCATTTGAATTTGTGAAAGTTTTGGGGTTATTCGATATAACCAAAACAAGAGCGAATAAGTCCTTGTAGGATATTCATTGGAAACTTTTAATACGAAATCCACAACTGAAACCAAAAGGAAAAGCAAGATTCGTACTGCTTGGATTTTGGTGCATTCTTGAGAAAGCTCACTTCTAGTGATGTTTCTCAATTATGAAGCAAATGGAAATTGGTGAAAGACACGATGAGGATTCAAAACCCTACATCAGAGTGTTGAGAAGCGCAACGGATAACGTTCCTGAACGATTCTCTTCACGGAAGGAAAGAATCAATGATATTGATCATTGTCTTTTCCCCACTGGTGTTTTCACTACATGAAGTAGGATTCAAAATGTAAATCCATATCTAGTATGGAAACATTTGTGAATCATTTGTCATGATTCTTGGAATGTGACATACCTACGAACTACAAAGGAAATAATGGTAAACTAAATTATGAGAAATCCTAGAAGAAAACTTCCCTTGAGATTAGAAAGCAATTTGTTGCTGAATCTCACAAGTAAAAGGGCTTACTTGAATTTTCCCAAATGACTGCAAAGTCATAGTAGGAAAAGGGGGTGAATGAAAAAAGCACAATTTGTCAAATATTGGATGAATTCAAATGAATTTGATTCATGTGTGCTAAATGTCTAGTGGATTTAAAACTAGTAAAGTACTAGTATCTCATAGTGAAATCTTCAAGTTTGATTTTTGATCAAAGGATTTTGAAGTTATTCAAAATAGTGAGCGGATATGCAATTTGCATAAAATTGAGTGGGAGCTATAAAAGTATTCCTGAAACAATATGTGATTGACATATTTTTAAGTGGGAGCAATATGAGTCTCAAACTCAAATATGTAGGAACATATTTTGAGTGGGGGCTTATAGGAGTAATTCTTAAGTGTGTTAAGAATGAAAAGCGCAAATACTTATAAATAATGATTTATAAGATGTAGAAGCTGATAATAGGTGTATTATGATATTATGAAGTATTCCTTAAGGGATTCTGAAAGGGGTTTCAGAATAGAAGTTAATTAAGGAACTGGTCCTTAATAACTCAAGTTAGGAATAGTATTAAGTTTAACATCGATGGTTAAAAGAAAGAAAAGAATGATTGACATCCACTATGTTGAGACATAGGTTCTATCTTAGTAAACCATGATGATAACTTAGCATAATATGTGACCCAAATAAAGAATGTTTGAAAGTGATTAAGTTTGAGTCACAGAACGTTGAGCTAAGTTTGTCCGCAGTGTCTGATAGAGAACTGTAGACATGTTTTCCAAATCCATAAAGGATGACATATCTTAAAGCATAAAGGGTTATGTTATAAGGGAATATGTTGGAAACTCCTGTAGATACCAATTAAAGTCAAGTAGGAAGCGAGGTGAACAAAACATCGAAAGGTGCACAGAGTGCACTAGTGTTTCAATAAATACATTTATAATAATAGGGTACCATCTAAAGTTTTGTATAATGTTATGGCAGGGCTAGTTCGCTTTTAACGTAGAATGATGTGTCCTAGGGCACAATGCCCATGAGAAAGCCCTCGAGGTTGATCTAACATCACTGTAGGCTCCTGGAATCAGGCCTCGTTCTGCTGCCATAACGACGATACATACACATATATGTATCATGTGATGATAAAGTATTAATGTCAATTAAGGTGACATTAGTAAGTTCCAAAGGATTTGGGACTGTAAAGTACATACCCAAGACTCAACCTCTTCCATGAGCAAGCATGTTCAGGGTACCGGATATATGGTGCCAATGATTGAGAACAAATGCAGCTAGTGTATTTGTACTCTAGTGCAAGTGGGAGACTGTTGGAAATATGCCCTAGAGACAAATAGTAGTAAGGACTATTATCATATTTCATATAGTTTATGATTAAGTTTTATATCATGTTGTAACTGTATTGAGTGGAAACATCAATACACGTGTGATATACAAACAACAAGGGGTTCCCAGTGAAACTCTAGTCACTGGTTCATTGGTCAACAGATGATCAAGTTTCTTGATCATGTGGCATTTATGTCAGTTGGAAATGAGGTCATCTCATTCTGTGAATGAGATGATGAACCGATACCCAACCTAAACATCGTGACCCGATCATGTCACGAAGTTCAAGTTATGATGATTAGAAATGGATCCTTGTAGACTATTCCTTAGACTGTGTGGCTATATCAAACACTGTCTCCCGAGAGTACTTAGATACCATCAAACGCCATCTGGTAAAATGGTGGTTATAAAGGTGTGTTTGGGTATTCGAAGGAAACCATAGAGGCAATATATGTCAAGAGCGGGATTTGTCCGTCCATGTGATGGGAAGATACTCAAGGACCCACTCAGAGAGGTTATATCCAATAGCTGCGCAGCATGTGATTTGATCACGGGGATATCACTTGTCGGAACGAGTCAAGTAGCATTGTTCAGTAACGAGATTGAACACAACATGGTTATGTCATTGATCAAATCTCGGGCAATGCAAGTATCGAGTGACAAAGGGAATAAGACACGAATGTCCCGGTTCAAACGACGAAAGATCTTCGTGGAACGCACAGGGGTCACATGGCCATCCAGGTCCCTTTGTCAATCATTGGTGCGGGAGTATCCCGACCATGTCTGGAGTGTTCCCGAACCGTGGGGTATCACGCTTAAGGGCTTTATGATCTTAGAGAGTGTTTATAGGATCGGTGGAATCATCGAAGAAGAGAAGGGAGAAAACCGGAAGGGTTTCGGTAAGTCCGGAGGATGTCCGGAGTGGATACGGAAGGTGTTCCATGGCCAAGAAGGTTGAATAATATGTGAATGAATGTTAAATATTGATTTAATCATTTATTCATAATTATTTAATAAATAGAAAATCAATTAAAGGTCAAAAAGGCTTAATGGGCCAATTTCCGAAGGGAGAGGGCCCATTAGGGAAGGGAGAGAGGGAGAAGGGGCAAAGGGGGCTGGCCGGCTGGGCCTAGCCCCCTCCCCCCGTGCGGGGCCCACTAGGGGCTGGCCGGCGGCCTACCCACCCCCTCCTCTCCTTTAGTCCCTCCCCGGGACTTTGAGGGAGGGTGTACCCCCTCCTCTCCCTATATATAGTGGGGTATTTGGCCAAGATAAATACACCAATAATCAATAAAGGTATCCCAACTTTTGGGAGGACCTCTAATTGATATATTCTCTCTCCCCCTCTCTCTCTCGTGACCATGGTCCCAAGTCTGGACTGCGCGAGCGAGAGACATCTTCACCGCAGAGCGCCGTCGCGCTGCGAGATTCAGATCCCGGAGCTCTACTTCCGCAACTGCTGTTGGATCGGGGAAGCGGGAGTCATCGTTAGGCACAGACGTGTGTAACTCCCCATGAGGTGTCGCACTTGAGGCACTCAAGTCGTTGGAGCCAGAAGGAGCACAAGGACTTCATCACGACCTTGAGGTCGGCTTCGGCTCGTCTACATCAACCACGCTCTCCTGAGTATTGTCAACGCTTTTCAGTCTTCAAGGGTAAGTTCACGAAAAGCCTCTCCCGTTACTGTATTACTAATAGATAGGTCCTGGCAGCTTCAGGGGTTCAGGGGCATAGGGTAAATTTTATTGTTTTCATACGCGGAACCACTACATGTTCTTCCGACTTTGCTTGTAGCCGGATTCAGGGTCTTCCTTGAGGTCGTTGACAAATTTGCATTGGCGGTTGGTGTGGGTGGCTTTGCCGTTTGCGTCTAGATGGATGAAACATGGCATACCACGGTACTCTTCGTACGTTTGGGGAACATGGGGCACTGAGGGTGTAGGATCACTCCTCTGCTGGCCACTACTAGCCCCCCGACCACGTCCATGCTGTCCGCCTCCGCCTCTGCCAGTGAACGTTGCGGCGACCATGTCGGCTGCTTGCTTTTCTTCAGGCGGATTTTTCCGCTTGTTATTGTTGTTCTTCCTGGCTTGGGTAGGGATTGCTATTGCTGGCAATGATCTGCGTGCTTCATCGTTAGCAGCAGCGAACTCGCTAGCCATGGTGATCATTGCGTTGAGGTTGAGCTCATTGTTGTCTTACTTGCGCTTCAACGTATGCTAGAGCAAAGTTCCCTTTTCTAGACCGTCGATGAAGGCAGCCATGGCAGTCTGTTCGTGCACCCATGCACAAGAATTTTTCATATCCAGCCAGCAAGAGAGGTAAGCACGAGAGGTTTCATCATTTTCTTGCACACACCACTGTAGGTCTCCAACAGTGCAGGGCACTTGTACATACCCTCGAAATTCTTGGTGAACGCTTCATGCATGTCCAACCAATTGCATATTGATTTCTCTGGCAAGTCGTCGATCCATTGCCTAGCGGTGCCGGTCAGCATGAATGGGAGGTACTTGACAGCGACATTGGGGTTTCCCCCTGCGATGTGAATCGCTTCGCTGTAGTCCTGCAACCATGTTGCTGGCCTGGCTGTGTCGTCGTAGGGCTTGATGGTCTTGTCTATTTGGAGGCCCTTGGGGTAGGTTGTGTCCCGTATGACTAGTCCAAAACAACATGGCCCAAGGTATGGGAGCTCACGAGCTTCTTCGATCTTGTCGAGCCGTGTACGCGCATCATACGGCTCTGGTTGCTTCCCTTTTCCGTCATGGGGAGGGGAGTTGTGGCGCGATCTATGAGATCCACCGTGGCCTCCTCCATGATGGCTGCTAGGTGGCGATGATGGCGATGGAGGCGGTGGGTTAGCCTTCTTAATGTGCCCCTCCTGCAACTCCTCGCGCCTATCGCGGTTACTTGTCGGACATGGAGGTTCCTTGTGGGACCTGCTCCTATGTCCTTCAATGCCACTATGCTCTCCGGTATGCCGGGGTTGCTCGCCCTAGTCGCGTATAATGATGTCGGCCTAGGGAAGCCTTGGCGGTGGCATGCTTGTATGGTGGGGCGACTGTGGTTCCTCGTGACGCCGAGATGGTGGTGGAGGTGACGACCGGTGGGGACAAGCCGTTTCTCTGTGATTGGAGGATATGGGATGGCGTCAGTCCTATTGCGTGCCTCTCTTCATCTTTTCTCTGTGGAGCCTGTGTGGGATCCCTCGTCACGGGGAGATTTTGGCCTTCTGCGGATGTTCAGGGTTAACTGGCAAAGCTCTGGGTTGGACTCTAGCCTCTGTGAGGTAGCCTTTTCCTGTTGCTTGCATGCCTTAGCGATGAGGTCGTACACCTGAGCAACTGCTTCCAGTGACCTGTCCTGTTCGAGGAGGGTCTTGGCGATGGCGATGTTGAGGGAGGGGGTTGGCATGACTTGCCTCCCCTCTGAATCGATGTATGGGGTGGCTTTTGTCGGCTTGGACCCGTCATATCCCAACCTACTCTGAATGCTGGGGTCTTCGATGACATGGCCTGGCATTTTCTTGGCCTTTTTCTTTAACAATAATTGCTTGTACTTAGCCTCCATAGCTCTTGTCGCCTTGATGGATTGTTGCGCCTTGGCCATGTCTTCATCCAGCTTAGCGCCCTGCTTCGCAATGCACTTGGCCTCCGCTAGGATTACCGCACACTTCTCATCAAGCTCTGTGACGCTCCGGATATGGGCAACGGTGATAGGCTCAACAAGGAGTGCGTCGTAGATTGCCTTGTCGGTGGGAGTAATCAATGGGTTGCCAGCGGCAGACGTTGATGGTGGCATTGGTGGCTGATTTGACTGTCTAGCAGTACTGGGGGTTGTGGTGAGTTCCTGCGCTGGAGGGGCGGAGGCTTGGCTGGAGCCGGAGGCTCGGCGGCTTTTTTGGCTGCTGCTGCTCTGGTTACCGCTAGCGTGGGCGGAGCTCTCTCGCGCTCCGGTTCATGTCCGTCTTCTTCCATCACGCTCCCAATGGCGACTAGCACCTAGTGGAAAGTGTTGGTCTTCTCGGCCCGCTCCTCCTTCTCGATCTCTAGCTCGATCTCCCTCATAACAGCATCGTTATTCCTCCAAGTTGGCGTCTGAGTCACCGCCATCCATATTGATGTCAGCGTATAGTGCATCAAGGACAGATTCAGAGTTGGCTTCGGTGTTGTCAACGATGGATGTTGAGGGTGATGGAGGCGAGCCATTGTTAATGTTTCCTCCGGCTTCCGACCCAAGCATAGCTTGGGTGTTCTCCTTAGCGTCTGTGTATTCATTGATGATTGCGACCATCTCACCAAGTGTGAGAGGACCTGCGGCCCGCCGCCTTCGGAGGGTATGTCGGAGGAGTGTTCCGGGTGTGAGCCCTTCCAAAAAGTGGTATACGAGCTCGTCGGCGTGGTCACCCTCTAGGGCTTCCCTCACCCTCATCCATCTGGTGAGGTATTCGCGGGGAGGTTCTTCGTCCCTTTGAATGCATCTAGCCAGATCGAAGATGGTGACGACACCGACAAAGTGCGACTTGCGCATCTCTAACGCTCAGGGAAGCCAAGTGGATTTGCGGGGTCCTTCCACCTTTATATCCTACACATGGGCGATTTGGGTGGGCCTTGAATTTTCCTGATCCGAGCCACCATAATCCAAGGAGAGGTATGACCCAGATCCTTCTGTGAACGTGTCATGCTCATAGGTGGTCCGTGTAGGGCTTGACGAGTTTCCGACTTCCTGGGAGCTAGGACCCGAGTTGGTTTCTCCGATGAAGATGTGGATCTCTCTGAAGGGGATGACGGAGCAGCTGATACATCCAAAACGTATCTACTTTCCCGAACACTTTTGCTATTGTTTCTCCTCTATACTTGTGTGATTTGGATACGACTAACGCGGACTGACGCTGTTTTCAGCAGAATTGCCTTGGTGTCTACTTTTTGTGCAGAAAATCAACTATCAGGAAAAATCCCGGAAAATATGCCAAAAATCATATTTCACCCGAAGACTCCAGGAGCCAGAATACGAGACGGAGAAGAGCCAGGGGTGGCTACACCACCCGGTGGCGCGGGCCAGGCCAGGCCGCGCCAGGGGGTGGTGTGGGCCCCCTAGGCACCCCCTCGGCCTCTCTCTTCGCCTATAAGGAGCCTTCTGACCTAAAAACTTCGAGGGGTTCGACGTTTTTCCAGAAGGAGTTCTGCTCTGCCGCCACCACCAGATTCCACGAAACAGCACCAGAAACTCTGTTCTGGCACCCTGTCGGGACGGGGAATTGGAGGAGATCATCGCCATCATCATCACCATCACTTCTCCATCGACCATCCATGTTTCCCCCATCTATGAGTGAGTAATCCCCCGCTATAGGCTATGGGGATGGTAGGGATTGGATGAGATCGTTCATGTAATGGCATCAAATTGTTAGGGCATAGTGCCTAGTATCTTTTATTAGTGCTTTATGACTTTGTTGCGACTTGTTGTGCTTAATGCTTGTCAATAGGGCCCGAGTGCCATGATTTCAGATCTGAACATGTTATTGATTCATTATGATAGTATTGTTTATGGTCTTATCTACAAGTTGTATACACACGTTGTTATCCGGAACCAATGGCCCCGAAGTGACAGAAATCGGGATAACCAGAGGGAATGGCTTTGATGTGAGGATCACATGTGTTCATGGAGTGTTAATGCTTTGCTCCGGTGCTCTATTAAAAGGAGCACCTTAATTGCCAGTAGTTCCCTAGAGGCCCCACTGCAAACGGGTTGGCAGGACAAAAGATGTTGTGCAAGTTCTCATTGTGAGCACGTATGACTATATATGGAACACATGCCTAGGATTATCTAGTACATGGATGCTTTATCTTATTTATCTGCAATTGCCCTATGTTCTGATTGCTATGTTAATTTTCTAGTCCATGCAACGCCCGTCCATCCATCCCTATGCCTACCGCACTCGAATCCTATTGTTTACTGCTATTGTTACTACTGGCTTTACTTTTACTATTGCTTTACTACTGCTGTTACTTTACTATTCCTACTACAAAACTGTAGCTACTGATAAACTGTTGTGAGCAAGATTGTTTCCAGGTGCAGCTGAATTGACAACTCAGTTGTTAAGGGTTATAAATATTCTTTGGCTCCCCTTGTGTCGAATCAATAAATTGGGTTTCACTTCCCTCGAAAATACTGCAATACACCCCCTATACTTGTGGGTCATCAAGACTATTTTCTGGCGCCGTTGCCGGGGAGCATAGCTTTATTTATCAAGTTCACTTGGATTCTCTATTGTTCGCTGTTATCCATCCATCATGGGTAAGTCTCGTGATGGCAAGGTTCCTATTTTACCATCCACTACAAGAAGAGGTACGGTTCTGAACACCTCTGCTGCTCTTGCTTCACCGTCTGTTATGAGTAAGTTCCTTACACCACCACATACACATGCTACACACACTGCTACTACTGCTGAATCTGAAACTTCTGATGCTTATGATGTTGCTTCTACTGTGCTTGATAAGAGTGGTTCATTAGGTCCTTTCCTAGATGCTACGATTGCTATAACTATAGCTGGAAATACCGAAACTCCTAATGAAGACACTACCACACCTGTTAGTTCACCTGAGTCTAGTGAAAGTTATGATATTGAAGATGGTTATGTTGAGATGACCGACGAATTTATTAAAGAATGTAAGAACACCCATGATAGGAGCGCTGCTAAGAGTCTCCTTGAGAGGCGTACTATTAGGCCCAAATTGTCTCCTATTGCTAAGATTGCTGGTTCTCCCATAAACATTATAGATAAAGATTTTGATTTCTCTCTCGATCTATCTTACATAGTTATTGTCGAGAAAGAACCTTTTTGTGGGACTAAGAATGAAAGTGCGATAGCACATATGAATGAACTTTCTACCATGAGTGGCTTGTTTTCTGATGATATTAAGATGCGTACTTACTTTGTTGCTAAGATTTTCCCCTTTTCATTGAAAGGAGAAGCTAAAACTTGGTTTAGTAATTTACCTCCTTGATCTATTGATAGCCCTGAGTGCTTGATTAATACTTTCCTGCAGAAATATTTTCCTCCTAGTGCTAGACAAGCTATTTTGCAGGAACTTTTTGATTTTAAACAGGGAGAAAAAGAGGTATTGCCTGAATCTTGGGCAAGGTTTTGTGCTTTGATTCATGCACAGGCTGGAAGTCCATTACCTAAGAATGAGCTTCTTGATATATTTTATAATGGACTAACCGAGGAATCTAGGACATACCTAGATAGTTGTGCTAATTGTGTTTTCAGGAATAGGACTCCTAAGGAAGCTGAGGAATTAATGGATAAAATAAGCAAGAACTATGAAGATTGGACTCCTCCTAAACAAGCTATACATGAAGTAATTGTACCTAAACCATCTATTCCGGTGCCTATTCCAACATCAAAGAAGAGGGGAGTTATTGAATTAAATTATGAAGTGATGAAGGAAGCTAAGAAATGTCTTAAGGAGAAGGGAATTAAAGCTGCAGATGTCAAGAATTTACCTCCTATAGAAGAATTATGTAAGCATATTCCCTACTCATCCACAATTGAGGTACACTCTCTCCAACACTTTGATGAAGGTGATATCCCTTACTCTAAACCTCCTGATCAATGCTTAGAAGAATTCGACATCTTTATTGTTAAGCAAGATAATTTTAATAAAAGGGTGCAAAATATCTAATGGAAAACACTAGAGCTATTGTTGAGTTGAAAGATATTGTGGAAAGAACCTCTAATGATGTTAAAATGATTGTTAAACACTTTCAAATGGTTCAAACTCAAATAGATCAACTCGTTAAAGTGCAAAACGACTTGCTAGTTAATGCTGCTAAAGAAAAACATGCTTATGAAATTAGAACTAGAAGTGGAGCTGCTACCCAGGATCCTCTTTATCTTGAGGGGCATCCCAAAAGAATTGAGCAGGATTCTCAACAAGCTGAAAATAGTGGTTCTACTCGTAAGAAAAGGAAAAAAGAAACATAAAACTGTTGAAGAACCCACTGAACCTGCTTTAGATCCTAATAGTATATCTATCTCTGATGCTGAAACTGAAAGTGGTAATAAAGAAAATGAAGTTCCTAATGAAGAAAAAGTTGAAGAAGAACCTGAAAACCACACTAAGAATACTAAATACACCAAAGAAGATTTTATTGCTAAGAAACATGGTAGTGAAAGAGAACCTTGGGTCCAAAAACCTATGCCTTTCCCTGATAAGAAATACAAGTCAAAGGAAGATGAACATTATAATAAGTTTTGTGAGTGGATGAAGCCTTTATTTTTGCAAATTACTTTGACTGATGCTATTAAATTGCCTCCTTACTCAAAGTATATGAAGGACATTGTCTTGAATAAAAGGAAGATCCCTAATGAAGAAATTTCTACTTTGCTTGCTAATTATTCCTTCAATGGCAAGGTTCCTAAGAAACTTGGAGACCCAAGGATTCCAACTATCCCTTGCTCTATTAAGAATAGTTATGTTAGAA
Source organism: Avena sativa (assembly GCA_916181665.1). Taxonomy (NCBI): domain Eukaryota; kingdom Viridiplantae; phylum Streptophyta; class Magnoliopsida; order Poales; family Poaceae; genus Avena; species Avena sativa. Next base: position 37,951,818 of record OV702290.1, read on the forward strand.
CTTCTTTGTGTGATTTGGGAGCTAGAGTTAGTGTTATGCCTTTCTCTCTCTATAAGAGGCTTCAGCTTGAAAAATTGATACCAACTGATATATCTTTGCAAATGGCTGATAAATCTACCACTATTCCTATGGGTATATGTGAGGATGTACCTGTTCAAGTGGCTCATAATTGCTTGATATTAACTGATTTTGTTGTGCTTGAAATGCCTGAAGATGATAATATGTCTATTATTCTTGGAAGACCTTTTCTTAATACTGCAGGAGCTATTATTAATTGTAATCAAGGAAAGGTGACTTTAAATGTTAATGGCAAGGAACATACTGTCTATTTCCCCAAGAAGATTGAAAGGACTTATGGTTTGAATTCAATTGAACATGTTGAGGGCATTCAAGTTGGAGAAATATATTGTCCCATACCGAGAGAAAAATTTGAAACTATAATGATTGGGACCATTGCTATCAAGGTTGAGGTAACATAATCATTAGTGGAATACAAAGTTTTGTCTCATATGCAATTGTTTTGGTAGCAAGACTTGATCAACCTTGTTAACAAAAGGATTCCATTAAACAAAACATGTTTTCATTATGATTATCTCTGTTTATTTCTACCCTTTGCACTTTAGTTTTTGCTTTCGTTTAGCTTTATTTTTGTTGTTAGTTGCTTGCATGTTAGAGTGTCTTAGAACTTCTGTAGTTCTAGCTTTGTTGTGTCCTTGCATCATGTTTCCAAAAAAAATCTGTCTGTCAGAAAAATCATTCTTCTATGCCTGAAAATGCCCAAAAATAAAGTGTCTCGAAAAATTCCAGAAAATTCATATTAAATTTTTACGTGAAAAAGGGGCAGAGTAGTACCTGGGAGGTACCAAGGAGCCCACCAGGCAGGCACACCACATGGTGGCGCAGCCAGCCCTGGGTGGCGCCATGCCCTGGTGTGGGTCACCCCTGCCCTCCCACTAACTCTATCACCTGCCACTTTCTTCTCTCTCCCAAGTAAGCTCCAGTTCATTGCTCAAAATCACGTTCTTGCTGTGCTTGCTCTCGATTTTTTCGATCTCCTTGCTCAGCCCATCTTTCTTGCTGAAATTTGGAGCATTTGTTCCCTGGTATGTGACTCCTCCCCTTGTCCAAGTAGATTTGTGTTTAGTGGATTATATCTTGAGTATTTTGTTGCTATAGGTGACTGGTTATGAGAGCTTGTAAGATTGTTTGATGATTAGAGATATAGTTTTGATGCATGTTTAGGCCTCTTACAAGTCTCTATGAGTAGAATCCTTCATTATATTTACTTTGCAATCACTTGTTTAATAGGTGTTTAAATTTCAGAATACCAAGCATGAACAACCATACTTTTGGAGAGATATTTGAGAGTGATGCACCTAGGAGGTCGAGGCCCTCAAGAATAGCCTCTCAGGCTAGGCCATCATACAACAAAGATCTCATTGCAACTCGTATTGGTAGTGAAAGGGATGATGGGGATGCTCACCCATCCTATTTTCCTTGTTTTACTTTCTTACAAGCTGCAGGTATTCTTGATGATTTCTTGCTACTGATTGATAGGGTTGGTTTGACCTCATATATGCAAGATGAGAGTGCGCAATACGCTATGCTCACCAAAACTTTTCTTGAGAGCTTCACATTTACTAACACATCCTATCAGTCGATTGTCTCTTTTAAAATCTATAATATGCCCTTCACCATGCCTTTGGAGAGATTTTGCAGTATTGTAGGTGTACGCATGACAGGGACCTTGAAGAAAATTCAAGGGCGACCCGCTGATTTGTTGGAGCTTTACCGAGGGGTGACCAATGATGATGACCGCGTGGCGCAGCGCGGAAAGATAAGAAATATCCAACTCCCTGCTCTTAGATACTTTGCATATTATCTTGCTACTAGTGTACTTGGTAGGGAGAACACAAGTAATATCTCCAACTATCATTTAGCAATCCTTGCTGCTGCGCTTAACAATGATACTCGGTACAATCTTGGCTCGCTTATTGCTCGCCGCCTAGCTGCTAGGGGGCCTATCTATGGGGGCATCATCGCCTTGCGTATAGTCAATGCATTAGGTCTTTTAGTGGATCCCTATGATGCTATGCTGGCACCATAGAGGCTTGACCTTGTTGCTATGAAAACTCATCACTTTGTCACTGCTACTTCTGATTTGGACAGTCTAGTATATAGGATGCTTTTTACTGACGGGGATGAAAGGGAGATCCTTTTGCCACAACCTTCTTTCTTTAGTGTTCACAGGAGACCGTGGTCGCGCTCCAAGGAGGAGGTGGACGAGCAGATTCGCTTGCTGGATTTCCACGAGCAGCACCAGGAGGATGTGCCCTCCTATGATTACTCTGCACATTATGGAGGGACGTACTCGAGCTTGCACCAGGACGAGGGTACTTCTTCGTCGTACCAGCGTGACACTTCATCCTGGCCAGCTTGGGATCGATACCCACTTAGGACAAAAGCCTAAGCTTGGGGGAAGGTACGCCGACACCGCACTCATCTCCATATCATGTTGCGTCGGTACTTTGTATATTCATGTTTTCGTTCTCTCTTTAGTTTTCGTTCTTCTTTTGCTTTTGCTTTCTAAAACACAAAAAGACCAAAAGTATTTCTATTGTTTCTCTTTGGTTTGCTTCTTCTTTTTGCCTTGGTTTGTTTTTGCCTTTTTGCTTTGTTTGAACTATTTGAAAAACCCAAAAAGATTTTGCTTTGCTTGTTTTTCCCTTTTGGTTCTTGTTTAAAAATCGAAAACAACAAAAATATTTGTCGTTCTTCTTTGGTTTTTTGAGTTTGCTACAGGGTTCGGCAGTTCTCAGTGGAATATTGGTTTCATATTATTATTCAAGCCACACAAGTGAAGAGCAATAATGAGGATTAATGACAACTTGAGACATGGTAAGAGGCTGGTAACGAACTCTATTTGTTTTCATTTTTGTACATATACTCATTACTGTGGGCATGCTTAGTCTGTTCATGTAGGGTGTATGTTATCTTTGGATGCTTAGTAGTTCTTGCTTTTGTATCATTAGCTCCAGCTCGCTAATAGTTTGTAGCATGTCTTATGAATGTTTGCTTGCATTGCTCTATTCATAAATTGGTATAACACCGCGGTATCCTCCTCTAAATGTTTCATTTGATTGACTTGGCACATGCTCACGCATGCACATGACTGTAATAATCAGTTAAGCCTTGATGAATTATTTTGCCTTGAGGATCTTGAATCACTTTCATGCCATGAGTAGTCCTGTTTTGTTGTAAGCATGATAATGATAGCTATTGCTCTCTCGTTTGTCGCTCCCTTACTATTCTAGCCTTCACTCCCACTGAGTGTTTTACTCATGTTTCCAACTCCCTTAAACCAAATATTGCCAAAGTGTCCACCATACCTACCTATTAGCATCATTTGCTACTTCCGTGCATATTCAATATGCCTTGTTTTCTTCCGAATAAAATGTTTGCTTGTTATGAGAAAAATTAGTTAGTAAAGCTCTCACGAACTTGATGGCACACTTTATTTCCTGCACTTAATAAACCTGAACCATTGTGAACTCTCCATGAAAGTTATATGCTTGCAAATTATAGGCTGGGGATTAGCAGTATCGTGCTGTCACGGGGAACGCTTTCAACACTTGTAAATATATACACAATTGATACCTTGCTCTTTTGTTTGCGGATGTCGTCGGTGTGAAATAAAAGGGGAGCTTGTAAGTCCATGGAGTTATGTATGTGTGTTAGAGAAACGCCTGGGCCGCTGGTCTAATCCATGCTGACATGGTGGAAACCTGCAGCATAACCATAATGATATCTATGAAGCATTCTTCTTATAAAAAAGAGAGATAGCTATTGAGAAAAAGAAAAAAAAGAGATATATGAAAAGAGGAAAGAGAGAAAAAAGCACCATTTTCCCATGGTAAATAAGAAGATTGTTGAGATACTCATTGTCTGCTTGCCTTGTCATTTTGATATGGGGATTCTTCCGTATCATCGGGCAAGGGGTACCCCGTTGGCGGTTCTCAATGATACGCACATACTTACGATGACAAGAACTTACCGGTAACTAAAGTTGAGTAGCATGAGGAGCGGCCCTCGTACTCAAGGGACTTGGGATTTTCAGTTTATAGTCTGCCAAGCATATAACTCAGATTGGACCTCACTTTCACCTTAACCACATTAAAGATGCTTATGATAGGTGCAATGAGAGCTCAAAGCTAATGAGTACCATACTTTCAGCATTTGGAAGCCTTTCAAATTATTCAAAACCTTTTCTTTTTACTTGTTGAGTCTCCACCTATTCTTTGAGCACTTTCTTGAGAGCATAGTTGTCATTCTTTGTGTTTGTCCCATTGCTTAATTATTTGTGTTATGACTTTGATGCTTGTATCCTTGATATCTTTACTTCTAGTCATCACGTGAACTTTAGAGGTGCCTTGACATTCATAATCAAAGGCAAGCGAGATACCACTCTATCATACCTTAGAGCATTGTAATGTTGCTTACGTTTATACTTCATGCTACTTATTATTTTTGAGTTGGAATCTCTCCATAGCTTGCAATGACTATTAAGTAGACTCAGTTGCATACTCTTTATTATTTACTGTCTAAGTAGTTGATCATATTGCTGAGAATATTTACATTTTATGAAGCAAATGTGTTCGTGAAAGTTCTTCTATCGCACTCAGTTTTCAACTGAATTGCTTGAGGACAAGCAATAAGCTAAGCTTGGGGGGAGTTGATACGTCCAAAACATATCTACTATCCCGAACACTTTTGCTATTGTTTCTCCTCTATACTTGTGTGATTTGGATACAACTAACACGGACTGACGCTGTTTTCAGCAGAATTGCCTTGGTGTCTACTTTTTGTGCAGAAAATCAACTATCAGGAAAAATCCCGGAAAATATGCCAAAAATCCTATTTCACCCGAAGACTCCAGGAGCCAGAATACGAGACGGAGAAGACCAGGGGGTGGCCACACCACCTGGTGGCGCGGGCCAGGCCAGGCCACGCCAGGGTGTGGTGTGGGCCCCCAGGCACCCCCTCGGCCTCTCTCTTCGCCTATAAGGATCCTTCTGACCTAAAAACTTCGGGGGGTTCGAGGTTTTTCCAGAAGGAGTTCCGCTCCGCCGCCACCACCAGATTCTACGAAACAACACCAGAAACTCCGTTCTGGCACCCTGTCGGGACGGGGAATTAGAGGAGATCATCGCCATCATCATCACCATCGCTTCTCCATCGACCATCCATGTTTCCCCCATCTATGAGTGAGTAATCCCCCGCTGTAGGATATGGGGATGGTAGGGATTGGATGAGATCGTTCATGTAATGGCATCAGATTGTTAGGGCATGGTGCCTAGTATCTTTTATTACTGCTTTATCACTTTGTTGCGACTTGTTGTGCTTAATGCTTGTCACTAGGGCCCGAGTGCCATGATTTCAGATCTGAACATGTTATTGATTCATTATGATAGTATTGTTTATGGTCTTATCTGCAAGTTGTATACACACGTTGTTGTCCGGAACCAATGGCCTCGAAGTGACAGAAATCGGGATAACCGGAGGGAATGGCTTTGATGTGAGGATCACATGTGTTCACGGAGTGTTAATGCTTTGCTCCGGTGCTCTATTAAAAGGAGCACCTTAATTGCCAGTAGTTCCCTAAAGGCCCCGCTACAAACGTGCTGGCAGGACAAAAGATGTTGTGCAAGTTCGCATTGCGAGCATGTATGACTATATATGGAACACATGCATATGATTATCTAGTACATGGATGCTTTATCTTATTTATCTGCAATTGCCCTATGTTCTGATTGCTATGTGAATTGTCTTGTCCATGCAACGCCCGTCCATCCATCCCTATGCCTACCGCACTCGAATCCTATTGTTTACTGCTATTGTTACTATTGGCTTTACTTTTACTATTGCTTTACTACTGCTGTTACTTTACTATTCCTACTACAAAACTGTTGCTACTGATAAACTGTTGTGAGCAAGATTGTTTCTAGGTGCAGCTGAATTGATAACTCAGTTGTTAAGGCTTATAAATATTCTTTGGCTCCCCTTATGTCGAATCAATAAATTGGGTTTCACTTCCCTCGAAAATACTGCGATACACCCCCTATACTTGTGGGTCATCAGCAGCGTGTAGGGTTTGTCTTTGCCGTCACCCAGAACTCATTTGGAGGGACGATCGGGACGTTGTCGGAGAATAGGATGTGTCCGATGGCTACGGTGGCGCCAATTCCCATGAAGAGATTGGACCTTGCCTGGTGTAGAGCTCGAAGCACCTCTTGCCCCATGGTGGGCGCCAACTGTCGTGGCATTGCTGACGAGTACGCCATGGAGGGTTCCTCATAGTGCGTGTTTAGAGACATGGGGTAAGGCGGGGAGTTGGCAGGTACGATGTAACATAGCTTACCCAGGTTCAAGTCCCACAACGGTGGCAGAACTCTACTCCTGCTATAAATCACTATAATGGCAATACACCAAGTTACAGAGATAGGTTCGTTGTGCGAGGTGTTGGACGTTGTACGTTGCAACCTAAGAGGTTGTGCCCTAAAGGCTCCCACAGGTCCGGCTTATAAAGGCACAAGAACTTAGGGTTTACAGGGAAAGGTCCTTGCCGGACAAGGTAAAGAGTCCTACACTAATACGAACTAGTCTTCCGTGTCTTGTACTCCAAGGCTCCGAGTATGTTAGTGAATCCTACATAGCCTTTCTTTATCCGGCATGGGCCTCCCTTCTGGATCCGTCTAACTAGGCCACCCAGCAGGCCATAGGCCTTGCTACCAACTATGGGCCACCCGGGTTAGCCGGATTGGTGACATGCTATGAGGATACCCATATAGCATATCCCCAATAGTAGCTATTGCTTTCTCGGAAACAGTGCCAGAAAAAGGGTTGATACCTTCGATCCGGATTACGGATGTAGTGTAGCTTCTTTTTCCCTAGTAGACCTAGGTTATCGAATCCTCGAGAAGAGAATGCATAGTGAAGTTACTTTAACAGACCTTCGGGAGTTTTAGAATTCCTTTTGTGTTTTTGCCGGACCAATAGCTTGGTCTTTTTGTTGTCGATGATGGAGAAAGAGGGGCCTAGGGCATTTGGTTTCACTTGTAGCTATGCAAAACATCTGATGGAAATAAAAGATAGAAATAAAGTATGTATGTACTTGTTAGAGCAAGATAAATTATATGTGGGTAGTGCATCCATAATTGCTATTGCCTCCGCAACCGCTTATAGCAATAACCTACTAGTCTCATCCATAGAAGAAAGAGATTTAATGATATGCATAGTGATGTCACCGTTAATCCCAAGCAAATCCCTCACATACAACCGTGCTACCCCTTCTATCACTAGGGTTCCCAACCTGCAGATCAGTAATTACTCATACTCCCTATACCTGGATCAACCCTCGGGGTCTTGGGTACCTGACAAATCCTTGGATTGAGGCAAGAGAAGATACAATAATCATCATGTCATACAAACTAATACACGATCCCATCTATGATAAATAACATGCACAATCGCTACATGGCTAGACCGAAGCCATTAGCCCAAGGAGAACTACTCACACATAGAGATGAGATCAACAATCACAAACACTATAATGAAAATCATAAGATTGATAGCAATAGTCTTACAATGTCGTCAATCGAAGAAGAGATCTACTATTACAAGTGGTGGAATATGGCTATGGAGATGGAGATGGAGAAGGGTTTTGAGATCTGGAGGCGGATGGTGATCGGTGGCAGAGACTTTTTGGTGAGGTCTGGCTTGTTTTCTCGTTGCCCAAGGCTTCTTTATATAGGAGTCCCTTCACGAAAGTTGTTCTGTTTGACCTAACGGTGGCGGCGCTAACTATACGACCGGAGCTATATAGACGGAATTTTTGCTCCAGTCATATAGTTGGTCGTTAAAGCGTCTGGCTCCTCTTTACGGCTCCTAATTTCTTCTGGTTATTAGAAATCTCGTATCTTTGACTTTAATATAGTGATTCCCATCTTCAAACGACATTATCTGTGCAGGAAAAATATAAAAGAAATGATTGCATATCCCTCTGGATATTAGGCATTAGTGGCAGGGTTTAGAGAGATATTTCATCAAAATTATGAATAATATCCAGTTTAAATGTGGACGTGGATGGCTATATTTCAGAGCCATAAATCCACCTAGTTGCTTAGCACTACTCAGCTTTTCCCTCGACATGTGGTCAACACATAGGGTTTAGCTAGTTCATGGCTTAAACCATAGCAAACGTTGACCAATTGATCCAAAATTTGGCACACTTGTGTATCTTGGATTGATTTACCATATGAACTTAAAAAATTTGGATTTACTTGTAATCGGCCACATTTTTCTTTTTCTAAGTGATTAAATTTAAAAAATGGTTTTAGGGTTAGTTTAATTCAAAAAAAGTCAAAGCATAGTGCAACCTTTGCATGGAGTCTTGTTATATTACCTACAACCTAGCATGAATAATATAGGAAAAGGAAATAAAGAGAAATGGACATATCCCCTAAACCACTTATTAAACCCTTCTTTGAATGAGCTACTAGCTATGAAGATGCATGGCTTTCTACTCAATCAACCTCCAAAATAACCCATTCCAAAACATACTTTGTGTAAATGAGGCTAAATTTGGAACGCTTGCGTATCTTTGAGTTGTAAACAATATAATGTCAGCCAAGATGGATTATTTTGTTCAAATAACACATTTTCCATTTGTTATGACAAAAGCTTGAATTTCCCTTAGTCATTTTTTTATCTGAGTGCCCTTGTTTTCCTTAGCTCTACTCAGTTTTCCCCTCCCGCTAAAGTTTTCCTCAGTTTTCCCCTTCCACTAAAGTTTTCCTCACTTTTCCCCTCCCGCTAAAGTTTTCCTCACTTTCCCCCCTCTCACGTCTCAGTTTGGTTGCGCTCTAATTGGTCGAGATGTATGTCACACGGATCATGGCCAACCACCGTTGGATACATCACTATCCGACGGGCTAGAGATCTCTCTCCCGTTGGGCGCACCTAACCTTGAACGGCAAGTAGAGTCCGATATGCTGGATGTCTGTCTCTCCCTTTCCCTGTCGCTCAGTTTGGCTACGCTCTAATTGGTCGAGATGTATGTCACATGGATCTTGGCCACCACCGTTGGATACATCATGATCCGATGGGCTGGAGTTCTCTCTGTCCCTTTGGGCTATGGAGAGGAGAGCCCGATAGGCTGGATGTCTCTCCCTCTCGCCCTCCCTCTTCATGTCGCACATATACCAGCCGCATCTTCCTCCCCTCCTATTGATGTACGGCGGCGCGGCAGTCCGAACGGCGTGTGGCGGCGCGGATCTAAGCGTGGCGGTCCAAATGGCATGCGGCAGCGCAGATCTAAGTGTGGTGGTCCGAACAACATGTGGCGGCGTGGACCTAAGCGTGGCGGTCAGAACGGCGTGCGGCGGCGTGGACCTAAGCGTGGGGGTCGAAACGGCTTGTGGCGACACGGATCTAAGCGTGGCGGCTGGAATGGCGTGCGGTGGTGAGGATCCAACCGTCTAAAATTTATGTCTCTGTCTGTCTCACTTCCGTTCACATCCCCAGATCTGTTGCTGATGAAAGGCACCGATGAAAGCCATCATCCGCAATATCAGTGTGACGGTGGTGGTGCCGACAGTGGTCATCGAAGCGAAGACGATTGAAGCCATCATCCGCAACATCACTGCAACGATGCAGATCAAGCCCTCGTGAACCAAAGCTATGGGAGGCAGGCCACATCTGACACGTTGAGGTGCACTTCGACGGTGAAGGCCGGATGTACCTCGTGGCCGGATGGGAGCACTTTGCTCATGCTTCTTGGAGTACACATACAGCGGTGAATATGCTCTAAAGCCGATTCATAAGTAGTAGTACTTGCTTTGACAATCTTCGGTGGGCTTGTATAAATTTGATCGAAATATATATGATTTGAATCAAAATTGATATGTATTTGAGCTGTGAGGACGGCAGATATGCTTTAAAGCTGATTCATAAGTAGTACTCCCTCCGACCCAAATTAGTTGATTTAGATTTGTCTAGATTCGATTGTATCTTGACGAATTTGAGTCATCTAACTTGGATTGACAATCTTAGCCACTAATTTGGAACGGGAATGGATGTTGCCGCCAACGCTGCAAGCCTACATGGCAGCCACGATGGCAGCGACAGAACAGTCAAAACTGATAGGACCCCAACCTGACCCTCTAGGCATTTGGCACGCCAACTATGGGCAGCTAGATCCAATGGCAAGTAACTCGGGCCCTGCAATGCATTCTCTCGACAACTTTGGGACCGCTAGATCCAATGGCAAGAAACTCGGGCCCCGCAATGCATTCTCTCGGCCACTTTGGGACCGCTAGATCCAATGACAAGCAACTCGTGCCCCACAATGCATTCTCTCGATAACTTTGTGACCACAAAGTGACTAAATTAGCAGGAAGTCACAATCATCCATTGAATAACAATTCTACTCTCTAAATTAGTTATCTATTCAACTAATCATTACACGTGTCACCCTTCACCACAACCGCATACTGTAACTGATAGGACATGGATGACAACTACTAAAACTGCCCACATGAATCTACTATTCTCCTCTCCCTTCACTTGAAGTTCATGTTTTAGATTTTCTACCACTTGATCAGATACGGGAAGATCAGCCTCAAATGTCAACTTCTCTTTGCGAATAAGCTCTAAATTCTTCCTCGACGGTACGCTTCAGCTCGAATATCAACAGGTTTTTACGTGCCAATTCATCACCTAACTTGGCAACCATCTCCTCCAAATCCATCCTCTGGCTAGACCACTGGGTTGATTCATCTTGGTATGCAATATACCATAGATCATCATCCTGCATAGCACACTGTAACAATCCCTAAACAAACCCAATTGAAATCAGTCCGATAGGCCATAGCAGCACTTCAAATCCAATGGTAGTACAAAGAGAAGGAGCTACATGTACTTCCGACGTGGTAGGAGAAGGAGAATGTGGCCATGACATGATCGATTCCCCACCCTTGTCGGTGTACCCGTTACGACCTGACATTGAGGACTAATTTGTACCTGCAATATCGAGGAAATAACGGGAACCGAATCGATTAGGGTGGACGGAGCAGGAGCGAAGGTCTTACCAAGCACTACTAGCAATTGCTGCGACTGTTCGTCGAGCTACGGTGGCGGAACAAAATCCCGATCGTCGTAGGCGGCGGACCTGCCTACGGTCAGTACTCCCTCGACGTACAATGCATGTGGACGAAACAGGTGCTGAAGGCGTGGTTGAGGTGCAGCGCTGCAGTCCGTTCGACGCCGCCGTAGGACGGATCCGAAAGGATAAGAACTGCTCGGGGCTGGGGGCTGGGGACAGATGAGAGAGAGAGAGAGCCGACGTAATCCCACCTATCAAATGTTTGGGGGGAGTAGCTGCTCCGGGATTTTTGCATATTTGCAATTTTGCATGTCTGCCAAACTTTTTCTTTAAAATTGGCATATTTGCCATGACCAGCACATGTCAGTGATACACAAAATGGCAAATATGCAAATCCCCCTCCAGCCCCACATGGCAGCCCCACCGATCATTGGCTTCGACAGCCCCACAGATCAGCCTCACATGGTGGCCCCATCGTTCATTGGCTTCGACGGCCCCACAGAACGGCCCCATTTGTCATTGGCTGCATCAGCTACACAATCAGAAAAAATGGGGCCCGCAAGTCAGCGAGAGATGGATGGCCGGTCCGCCGTGTATCCTGGCCTCACCTGTCATCATGTAACGGTCGCCTCGGTCGAGGCGACGTAACGTAACGCTCAACGCACGACCCGCCCCAACGCGGTCCCACCGGTCAGCATGTAACGGTCAAGCCTTTGACCTGACGGCATCCTCCGTCCGAAAACCTGTGAGGGTTTCAGAATAGAGGGAGGGGAAAAGTGAGGAAAAAGTAAACGGCTGGGGAAAACTGAGTACAACTAACGAATCAAAGGCACGAAAATAGAAATCCCTATAAACAATGAAATGAAATACAAACAATAAATCAAGATAAAATTGTTTCCATAGAAATACAGATTTACAAGTACCTGAAAATACTGATGGTAAAGCACTAAGAAAATAAAAGGGACACGAGGACAAGAAATCAAGAATTTATGCACTCACATTACTTTATATCAGGGAATCTGATTCCTCCAAAAAAAACACAAAAAATAAAATCGAGCACGAATTGCCTGATTCCTCCAAAAAAAAAACTCGTTCTACTTGCTGTAGCAAAAATAGAATCGAGCACGAATTGCGACTCACGATTGCAACTGGCGGATAATACCTTCAGTTGCGACTTGTGATTCAACTGAAAGAGATACGTGTGCGGAGTGCGGACGAGCTAGAACATTTCAATGCATCAACCATGTGCACTAGCTCTGCATCATATCAGTGATACCTATCCATCAATCAGGTAGAGGTTGGTTCCAAACGAAAATATTTTCAGATAAAATAGTCTCTAGACCTGCAAGTAAAAAAATTTAACGACCTCCTAGTCCACCAGAATTTGCAAATGTCCATTTATACTAAATACCAGTTCTCTGTTGCTCCGACAATTGGATACTTTGAATTTGCGAATAAGCCCAAACCAGCCAGTAGTTGGATACTTTGGATTGTCAATTATTACTTATATGCAAATTGAATAACTAGATTTCTCCACCTACATGATGTATCATGTAGCTTCCCAGGCTACATACACGAGATGAAGTACAAGGTAAATAAATTCCTCTTTCAGTTATATATACATACTAGTACTAGGAGGCAGAGTGAGCAACATGTAGCTAGCTACTCGAACTTCAATCACTTCATTTTTAGCTACCTGCCATTCATACAAAGAATACTTCTTAGATTTGCATCATTCACGCTAAAGCATCAAAAGGAAAACGCGATCCCCCAAATTCAGCAAAAACACTTGATCCTAGGCATCGGATAAAATCCCTCAAAATAAATCCACTCTGAAATCTTAACCCCATTTCATAAATCCTACTCTACTACTAGCCACGAACAATTACTAACCGAACGCACGGTAATGTATCTAAAAAATCACACAAAAAATGTACAAGAGGCCTAGATAAATATATACAAAAATCTGCACCAAAATTTGACAAGTAATCACTAACTAGAACCTCTAGATGTACAAACGTACAGGTACTAATAAACACACACCCCTTACATCGTTTACTTTGTAATTAGGGATATTATAACCGAGCCAAAAGCGAGGCCTCTCACGACTTCGGAAATTTTTGGCCATCCGATCAAGTGTCTGGAGCTTCTTGGCCGTGCGATGCGCCTTGCTAAATGTCCCAGGCCCGCTTCTCTAGATGTCAAATCCCATGTCGCTCGTTCGATCCGCAGCAGACGGTATCGATAGCGCCACGTATGCCTAAACAAAACCCACTCTCGTGCACCTCTCCGCACAGCAACCCACCCACTTGTGGACACACCTACGGGTTTGGACCTACCCCGAAACCTAGATGGGCGTTGTCGCCGCCGCCACTGCCGTGTGCCATCACCACCAGAGAGAGAGGGAGAGAGAGAGAGTCCGATGGAAACGATGACGGCGGCGGGCGAAAGAGTTTGGTATTGCTCCTCGATGCAACACCGGTCACCAGAGGATGCAAGGAATCTGCATCGGACACGCATGAAGAGGAGTAGTAGGCGGCGGCAGCAACCCAAGATTTTTACCTCCTCCATCCTCTGCGTATCTGCTCTACGACGGTGCCGTCCCCGCAATTCTTGCACGCTTCTTGGCGTACTCAATCCCATGACAGGAATCCTCTACTTCCTCTTCTCCTCTGATTGGTACCTCACTTTGTCCGTTGACCGCCACCTGCTACTTCATTGCCGAATTCGCCGGTTGAATATTGATGTGTGTCAACAAGCTATGATGTACACCTATTTTGCAGCAGTCAGATTCCCGAGTTTTGATCAATGGTAGTTATAAAGGTTTCCAGTAGTCGAGCTGGAGGCAATTCAAAGGATCAAAACTCCAAGAGCTGTTGTCTCTATATGTTCCAGGTGCATAATCTTAACCAACTTGATTCTCATTATTACTTAAAAAATTCACAATTTTGTTATTAAGGTCATGGGGCCATCTTTACATGTTTGTCGTACTCTGCACAGACTAAGCTCTAAATCCATGCTATTGCTAAATCGGTTTATTGACCTATATCGATCCGGAGAATGTTTTCTTGTCAACTAGCTTCTCTCTAATGGAGCATCTGGACTTGTAAATCATGCTTCAGATTAGTTGTTATTTTTACCAGGCCACCAGGGGAATGGTGAATTTGCTTCGTGGGTTTCGAAGTTGGATGTAGGCAGAGGTGCGAGATACCAAACCAACCGCCAACATCAGTATGTATTCTTATAAATGTGATGGATGTATGTTAATTAACGATATCAAGATGCTGCTCTGCATTTTTAAGGTATATGGATTTGGGGCACTTCCATTGAGGTCATTTGATGGCTCTAAAGTGTTTGCCCTTTACCAGGGCACTTACCGAATTTGAGAGCATAGAAAAATCGAAATTATATGATTATATGTTGGTTGCCTAATAAAGTGTGCAATAATTCTGCATTATTGTTTTTGGTTCAGATGTGAAGTGTGTTTTTTGACTTTTTTTTATCTTAGGATATTTGCTCCGCCAGCTATTTTGAGTTCTGTTCTTGTCTACAATCTCCCTGAGATGTGTGTTATGGTCCTTGATGCCCTCAATCCCTCACCTCAACTCATGTTTGATACCCTTTAATTAGGAATTTGATAGACGTCTATACATACTTTGGTCACAAATTTGTGATGCAGATATTTTCCGACTCTCATTTGCTATTGGACTTGCTGAAGCCTGCCACTTCTGATTGGAAGGTTCAATTTTATCATCATTGGCTTCTTCTCATTGTGGTGGCTGACGCTGCCTTTGTTCTTGTCCATATGCATCTAATTATGTCCAGTTCCAACAAGGTGACTCGAGCTTCTGAGCCCATTTTCAGTCGATGAACACTATTTGTAGTTCTGAAGCATTGTTTAATCTCAGACTTCTTTACCACTCCATCTACTACTCTATACAGTTTATTAAGCTAACGAGTTAAACTTCATTTTTAAAATCTGACTACTGATCCACTTTAGATATGATTCTATGTTAATGGGTTATAAAGTAACACATTTGAAGGATATGAACTTCCATTAACATGTTCTCCTTGCTTTCGCTCCTTTCTGAGGCACCAGACTGAGGAGAAGGAAAGCGTGTGAGTTGCTCCGACTGCTGCTTTCCGTGGCCTTGTGGAGGTGAGAAATTTTGGGTTCTTGCTCTATTTTTTTATGAACTGTATATGCTTCACCATATGCTTGATTTTTTAGTGATAATACAGTGATCTATGTGCATCTGCCCCAGAGTATAATTTCTTTCATGATTTAGTGACTATGGAATGGTCTCATAACGTCTGATCTGTCATAGTTTTGTACTACAAGTTAGCAAATGGAGATGGGTGTGGACAGAAGAGAGACAAGGTGTAAAGAGTTGGTGCTGACTAAAATCGGATCCAATTTAGTAAGAGGTACTAATAACTAATTCCAATCAAATACTTTGTGTGAAACTATTTTTTTAATGTTCCACGAATATACTTCGATTTTATTTATCTCAAAGATGGTTGGGTTCAGCGCAACATGCTGTGAATTTCATGGGAAAAGTAATGCTTATGAGTAATTTTTTCATGAATCTGTTTCTATAACTTCAAATTGGTGTATTCCGTTGCACATGTAAAAACTAACAAATAAGTCAACATCTCGTAAGGTTAAACTGTTGCCTTAGAATACTACGGTGGTGATGTCTTCAGGTTAGGAGAGGAGAGAAAAGGATATTACATTGTTCCGGATTTGGTTCGTCTACGTAGTTGAACAAATGCTTGATTTTGAGTGATACAAAGGATATTACATTGTTCCGGATTTGGTTCGTCTACGTAGTTGAACAAATGCTTGATTTTGAGTGATACAATGATTTTTATTCGTGCTTTTCATATTGCCTACATTGCTCCCTTTCTTATGACTGTACATAAAATATATGATGTATAATAGAAGATGAAACTATCAAAATATTATCAAAATAGACAGGCGCGGCGCCGTCTCACGCCTCAACAATTTTGGCCGTTGGATCCCTCTTCCGGTGTTTTTCATGGCCGTCTGATTTCCCGTAGACCTGCACCGGGCCGAATATCCCTATGGGAAGCTACTCTGGGGGTAAAATCGGCCTTCTCTGGTGAATTGGGCCTAGACTACCCCCACAAAAACCCGAATTGATTCCAAACAGCACCGATTAGTCCAACGAACAAATCAATTCCCGTACACATAAGAGAAAAAAGACAGAGGGGATTGGGGGTGCAGGCGAAGCGGTGATGCAGGAGCGAGCTGAATCGACATGCGATGTGGCCATGCGGCTAGGAGCCAGGCGACGCCGCGGGAGCGCCCTTCCCCCGATCTCTACCTCGAGCGCGCCCCCCTCCTCCTCCTTTTCCACGCATGCGCCGCCGCTCTCGTGCCCCAGCCGTACACCCACACGCACACATGGTGTTGTCGTCAATGTTGGCATCGTCGTTGTTGACCATCTAGCCAACACCATCCCTTGCCAATCCTGATCGCTAGGAGGAGCATGCTGAGGAGGCGATGCAGATGCCGCAACCACATCCATCACCCTTGCTGCACATCAACACCTCCGCTATTCCTTTTGGCTTGTAGCAGCGCGTATGGCACCAGCGCTAGGCGAGCTGTGCGCGCCTCTACACTATGACAATGTCGGTGGAGCCTGACAGGATTTGTGACAATGACAAAGAGATCAAGGTCGCGCCTGGGACGGAGGTTTGGATTTGCTGAAATCGGCACATAGCCTATGGTTTTCTGGTATGAGAATGAGGGCTGGTAGTCAGTAAGAAGGCAACAATCAGGTAAACAAAACATAATATGTGTTAGCCTAACTTTTCATTGTAAATTCCCCCTCTTTAATCCACATTCTTTTTCATAGTCCATCTATAATTCTATCCTATAACTGACAGGCTTCTTACACAGGTCTGAATTCCTGAAGGTTTAGAAGGTTTCAATTCTGCAGAAGAAAGACAGAAGGATCAGTACTATAACATTGTTAAAAGAAATAAGAGACATGTATGATGAATCGGACATGGTATGATTTCTGTGTGCCTTTTCCTTATTGATTAAATCTGAGTAGATGACTATTTTCAGTTCTTTCATAGCCTGAACTGCTGGTTGGGTCCCAATATCTTGCGGGCATCCAAATTGAATTTTTGCTTTTGCACCTTTCATTTGACACGGGGAGCTATTACCTATAAACTTAGCATACTCTCAAACATTATTTGATTTAAAATTCGTCCCTGCTAATTTTTATTGTGGAAATATATTCTGCAGATGTATAAATTGATGACGAAGGTGTTCGTATTGCTTCATGAAGAGTTGCAGGTGTGCAATGTGATCTTTTAGTATTAGTATGCCCATTGGTTGTTGACTACACAATTGATTTCAGTACCATTCAAGTTAGCTTCCATCTGGGTTTTTTCAACTAGGTCTGTGGCATGCTCTGATTCTCTTGGCTGTTATTTCCCGATACTATCATGAAATGCACAAATGTCTTTATTTATGTGTGTGAGGAGTCATGCACTCACTATAGAAGATGCCATGAGCCTCCATAGTCCATCATCATAGTTTTGGTAGGGAAAAAGAAGGATATGAAGTGACTAGCAACGATACTGGGGATGCGGCGAGTGATCGATTCAACCAGCGTTGCGATAGGCTGAATCGGTAGTTCTTCAGCTCTCCCTATTCTCCTTTAGTGTCCTTTGAATTTTTATTCTCCTTAGCTTTCTGATCTTTGGAATCACACATCAATTTTTGGTCCTGTAGATGAATCTGTCCAATGATGGTTGATGTAGTGTAGGGAGGAGGCTTACTGATGGAAGTTATTTCAAGCAAGCCTTTAGGCGACCTCTAGTTGCGAAGCTGCTGAGTGGGCTAACTACTGATGGGGCATCTCTTCACATCGTTGACACTGTTTGTGCTCTCTGCCCTTTGCCCGCTCCCGTCTTCATATTCTTTTCTTATCTATCCGGGAAGTATCATCTTTCTACCTATCATTTGTACCGTTCACCCCCATGTTCTAAATTTTGGAGAAAGAATGTTACAGGTTCTATTTATCCAGATTCGGTTTAATTTTCTCTGTGAAATATTAAAATCTCTTCTGGTTTATTGGATTGTGGTGTTTTTGTCTGACAATTTGCTATGCCAGAGGCCGAATGTTGGTTATTTTCTACTAAAATGTACCTTCTCTTTTCGTCATAAGTATCTATTCCTCACAATCTATTTATCTAATGGATGGGCGCGGCAACGCGCGCCTACATGATCTAGTACATCTATAAAATTACACAAAAAGTGTAAACTGTAAGTGACCACCTACAAACCCTCTAATACAAGGTCAAAAAAATCCGAAGAAACATCAATACAACTAGAAATCCCCACCGAAAATTTACAATTAGTCACAAACTACAGACCTTAGTTGTCCACCACAAAACTTAGCGAAAATGGAGATAACATAACTAACAAATCGTACAAAACCATGGAAATTTTATTCATATGGTAGATCTGAGCGATTTGCGGAGTTTACCTCTTGAATGACGGGTGCTCGTCGGAAGTGACAAGCACGAGCTCGGCTCCCTTTGCTAGTTTCGTTCTTTCGGGTCGATGGCACTGCCTCCATGAAGTGGTATGCCATGGACACGATAGCAGGCGAAGTGGTCTCCCGCGGACACGACGGCCGGCGGAGTGGTCTCCCGTGGACACGACGGTTGTGCTCCCAAGAAAACCCTTCGATGTTTCCTCCCTCCATCTCCTTCCCTAGCCTGAGCGAAAATGGGGAACAACGACCTGATGCAGTTTGTCAATAAAATATTCGTGGATAGCCTAGACAAGAAGAAGGCAAACACGACGAAAGGAATTGGTCGAAGCGTTTAGGGTTCACACGATCACAAGATTCATCGTTGAATGTGTAGGAGTCATTACGGATCTCTAGGTTCCGCTATTTTTTTTGGAGCAACCACATATTTTATTAATAGAAAATCAAGTTACATGAATAAACAAATGTGGAAACTAACAGACAGATCAGGAGAAAACAAATATCCTGAAAACTTTGCAAAGAATTATCCCTAGGGGTTTCTGCATTTGTTGAAGCCAATGGCCGCGGGCAAACACCAACGCCGCCTAGGCTTGCACTCGAATAGACGCTGAGCCTCCACCATTGAGGATCCAAGGGAGCACCATCACCAACGAGGCTTTATGAGTCGATGAATAGTCCAACTGCAATTAGCAAGGCACATCTCGTTGTGACACGTTGACCGGGGGACCTCCCCGTACTACCTTGAACCAAGATCCTCCGCATACCATCGACGAAGTTGAGAAATAACGACAAATCCACTACCTCCGGACCAACATCCTTGCTCCAGAGCATCCACCTCACCCCGTCCCCCAACACCGCCGTGGATAACGACAAACGCCAGCGACACGTCAAGATGCAGATCTCGCTAGACCTGAAGATCTGCGAGAAGACCAAGCCACCGATATAAATGATCAACAAGCACAGGTTGCCATCAACTCCAAGATGCTGCCGATGTGGGAGAAGATTTGAGGCAGATTTATTCGCCCGTGCGTCGATTTCACCACCCCAACAACACACCACAACAAAAGACCCTAACCCTAACTACAGAAAGGAGGAACAAGGTCCCCTTCCCCTGCCGCCATAGAGGCATGGAGGGAGAGGGGACTCACGCTATGGCCAATGGAGATTGGGGGATTTTTTTATCGCCGCCACCTCACGTACGGGAGGAGCCGACCTCCAGGTTCCGATGTTGACTATTGATCGGAGAGGTGTCTCGATCATATCCATATTATTCATGAACCGTAGAATGACACACTTAATATTCATCGATGATTTTGAGTGGATACGAATATCGGAGAAAAGTTTGGGAAGCAAAGGTATTATTTCGAGAAACACCAGATTTAATTCGAGTGACATCGGAATAGTGCAAGGAGATAACTGTTAATGTTGTTAATTAAAAGAATTGACAAATATTAAATCTTTAAATATATTTTTTATTTATTTAATGGGAGAAACCTCTTAGATTTTGAGTGGAGGGTCCATTCAATTGATAGGGGCACGAGTGAAGGTGAGTGAAAGCTCCACCCACATAATGAAAGGAGAGGTGGGGGCACACATCTGTGTGCTACCACCCCCTTGGAGGCTGCCTGTCCACTATATTAGGTGGGGTGGTAGCTCTCCTCTCCCTCACACTCAAGTACAAGTTCTCTCTCTCCCTTGTGCAGTTGCTCCACCACTTGGTTTCTAAAATAGCGGAAGCCATTGACAAATAGTTTTCTTCGGTGAATCCATTACTTCCGCTGCCCCGCTGGATCAAGAGAATGGGTAGTGGCGTACCCAAGGCTCCTCCAGCTCGGGCACTTGCCCGGCCTTCTGTCCGGCTGACGCAGTGTATTTTAATGAAAATTTGACTAAAATAGCATTTTTAGCTTTTTAATTTATAGTTTTCTCGGGCTTTAAATTTTTGCTAGGTCCGCTACTAGGAACGGGAGGTCATCGTCAAGCCGTACGTGTGACCGAGTACGAAGGCGCTACCGGATTGCAGCGCTCGTCAACACGATCTTAAGATCAACAAGTATTCATCTACATCACCCACAAGATTCGATCTCGGTAAAAAAATCGGTCTTTAAGGATAAGTTTTTCTGGACGGTGAACTACTCCTTACATGCATCTTTTAGATTAGATATTTACACCTTTGGAGTTCTTACCATAGGATTTTTTTTGTTTTCTATGTCGTGAACCCTTCATGTTCTCCCCTCCATCCTCTTTTGTAGCCTGAGCGAAAATGAGGAACAACGACCTGATACAGTTTGTCAATGAAATATTGGTGGGCAGCCTGGACAAGACGAAGCCCACAACAAGTAAAAATAACAAAAGTCCATCCCAGTCCGGACTCGAGACAACAAACAAGGCCGCCCGAGGCTTGCACCCACTTGCACGCATCTTGGCGCAAAAACAAAATCGACGACCGTCGATAAGCAAAGTCTTAGCTAGCTATGACTTAGCAATTTCCATTTTCTATCTATTGAATAGACGGTGGGATGATTTCTTAGTGGATTTGTTCTTTTCCTAATAGAGCCGTCATGTACTTTTTAAATACATAGCCAAATCATGTGTATTCTCGTATACGCACGAACAACACGCGAATGAAATGCAAATTTCACAAAGTTCGTCCAGCGCAACCGCACATTCTTATCCATCTTTTTTTTTGGTTATTATTTCAGCAAATTCCGACCCACCCCATTCCCCGTTCGTTCGGACACACCCTCCCCGTTTCTCTCCCTCCTCCTTCCTCTCTCCGCGAACAGCACAACACATCCCCCTTCTCTCTCTCCTCTCCTCTCCCGTGCGAGCTGCCGTTCCCCCACGAGCGCGCCCGCGAGAGAGAGAGGCAGGGGGAGCCCGGGCGCTAGCTGGGGGGAGGAGCCGATGGATCTGGAGAGGTCGCCGCCGCCCGATCACGGTGCGGACGCGGCACTGGGCGCTGCGTGCTCCATCTGCCTGGATCCGGTGGGCGGGGGCAGGTCCGTCGCCAAGCTGCAATGTGGCCACGAGTTCCACCTAGGTACGAGTCCCTCTGCCCCGACCGTTCTCTGCTAGCTATGCTCTGCTTTTTTTTTCTTTATATAAGCCGGATCTGTGCGCACCAGAGGTGGGCGAGCGTTAGCTCCTGTAATTTGATGTGGAGGAGAAGCTAAGGTGGTTAGATTTTGGGTTGTCGATTGTAAAGGGGGCGATCGGCGTGGTTGAATTGCATCACGAAGAGTTCGCAGGTGTGGATGGAGTGGAATTGCATGTCGAAATGGTCGTAACCGTGGTGAATTGGCCTGCACCTGCTGGAGCTGCGAGGCCTGCATGGGCGAGGCTTATTTCGAGCATATGATTTTACAATCACTTAAATTCGAGATATGTTGCGCCAAGGATTGTTAGATTTATTCATAGCGGCTTTTCCTTCAAAAGGTTTGATGCTTAGCGTCAACACGATATGTCCTGACATTTTTTTTATGCTTCTAGCTATAAAAACATTGAGCTTGGTGCTCCTGGCTCCAATTTGATCTATGCCTTCTATGGGCTATTTAATCCCGGATGATTGCTGGTTGAATGTGGTGCTTTGGTTGCCATCATTTACATTTATCAGGGTGTGCCACCTTGTTCCCCGTAAAGCAGCCAAGTGCTGTGGTGGTTGCCTAAATCGCTAGTGGCCATTGAGAGTTTTGTCGCTGCCTGGTATATTAGTTGGTCGTTTCTTCTGTTTTTGGAACTAAACTTACAAAGTACAATTCATTAATCTTGGCATAATATTGGTTCATGCTCTGTGATAGAGAGTGCATGCACAATTTGACCTATCATACATAGTAACTTTACCACAGAATTTTCGGGCAATGAAGCAGCATAGTGAATTGAGGGAATTAAATAACAATGCACACTTAGAGTTTAGAAAGCAAATTAGACTCTCTTTTTCAAGTCATGTGACCAATAAGGCAATCACGTAACCTTCTCAGATAAATCATGCATGCAAGAAGTGGCACATTATTCTGGAATTTGCTTTCATCATCTTCAGAGATCAATTAGAGTGTTACACACCTACACAAACCGGCGGACCAAGCGCCCCTGTTCCCCGGCGCTTGCCCAAGCCTTTCGTGCGATACAGTTTCAGCCAGGAACCAATGACCGTGAACGGGGCAAATTCGTTTGGCTTTTCTTTTTGGCAAGGCAAATTTCCTTTGGCTGTTTTCCTTTCCCCATGTGTGCTTCAGTTGATTGGGCTTTGATGAGCCCACCAGGCCAGCCAAGGTCCACGAATGATGGCAGCCACCGGCAGCGAATCGATCTGGTTGTCCCAAACTCCCGATTCGCTAGATTCCCCAACCCCACATGTGTTGTGAACTTATAATTCTGATTCGAAAAAAAAAAGAATATCAATGGTTATCGGAGATTCAGTTTGGCTCGCGGGTGCCTAGGCTCCCTTCACCAAAAAGAACATACTTCAAATTGACAAACAGATCTGGTAAGAAAATTGTGCGTACATTTCCTTATTCTATCTTGGCACGTAAAGTTTCGCTAAAGACTAGATATTTTTTGTTATCTTTGTAAAAATACAAAAAATGTCTTGTGAAAAGTCCCTTTTTAGCACTCAATTTTTTCTTATGCAAGCCTTACAACATAGTGATAGAGAGTGCATGCATAATTTGACCTGGCATACACAGTAACTCTACCACAGGCCTTTCGGGCAATGAAACAACATAGTGAATTGAGTGAATTAAATAACAATACACACTTAAGAGTTCAGAAAGCAAATTAGACTCTCTTTATTTCAAGTCCTGTGACCAATCAGGCAATTACGAAACCTGCTTAGATAAATCATACATGCAAGAAGTGGCACATTATTCTGGAATTTGCTTTTATCATCTTCAGACATCAATTAGAGAGCTACACACCAACACATATAGTGAATTAAGGAATTAAATAACACTACACAGTTAGAGTTTGGGAAGCAAATTTGACCCTCTTTTTCCAAGTCGTGCGACCAATCACGTAAACTGGTCAGTTAAATCATGCATGCAAGAAGTGGCATATCATGGAATTTTCTTTGATCATTTTGAAATAATAATTAGAGCTACACATCATGTAGCTATGCTAGTGAATAAATTTACCCTGTATGCTATGAATAGACTAGCTTAAATTATGTCCATCTTCAGCTTATATTTCTCATCTGACTTGAATTTTGTGTATACCACCTGCAAATTAGTCCACCTATGTATGGCTATTTTAGAGTACGCTTAGCTTTTATTTTGGGTGTTTAGTGGCGTGAAATAAGACAGCGGCATGCTAAACAGTTGAAATAAACAACTCCTTTTTCTGCTAGACTGCATTGGATCAGCATTCAATGCCAAAGGAGCAATGCAATGCCCTAATTGCCGGAAGATAGAGAAAGGTCGCTGGCTTTATGCAACTGGGCATCGTCCATCTCCTGATATTGATATAGGTGGCTGGATCAGTGGTGAAACTTATGACATCACTTCCGATCTTGTAAGTGCCCTTTTGATAGTACATACACACCTTGGGAATAAAAACAACATTGACTTGTGTTTTGCTGTTCAAATTTCTTTTTAATAGTGACATTATTTACTTTATATAGCATATGCACTCGACGAGGTTTCATATGACCCGTGTTTCTTACGGTTTCTGTGTCTTACTCAAATTCGTTTTGCTGTTACAGAAGGCTGTTTCAGTTTTGGCATGCCATCATCGTCTGACATCAATTCATCTGCCCCATATTTGATATTTGTCATTATTCTGTTGTATTGATTTGCAGCCATTTGGATTTCAATGGTGCCCCTTTAATGGATTCACACAACTATCATCCGTATTTGAGTAAGGATGTCTCCTCACATCTTAATATGTATGTTTTCTGAAACGTAAAGTTAATGATCCACAAACAAGGATGGAAATATGTGCTAACTAATTTTCGTAAGAGAACATGCTTTGATGTTAATCTTATGTCAAATCGATGGATATGCTGCTATTGTTTTTTCACACTTCCTTACTGATTGTCTCTCTTAAGTCTTATGCGTCAAAACATTGAAGTGAAGGCCAAATCACAAGTTAAAATGGAATCTATCTTTCCATAACCTACCATTTTGAGGGAAACCATTTTAATATTCCTACTACATCACCAGTTCTGTCATGCATGATTTGGGATAATGTTTGTAATTTTCGCATGGCACAATTTTGTACTGAATGGTTAGATTTTTATTTCTAATCTGTCATGCCCATGTTGTGCTTTGCCTTTTTCCTTGGTTTGTGGGTGGCAGTCAGTTATTAACAACGAAGTTTCTGTGTTACAAAACCTAGCTTGTTTACCCTATGGTGACACTACTTCCTCAGGTTCTTAAAAATAATATTTCAAATCTTGAAGTTCTGAATTTAGCCAGTGCTTTTTTGCAGGGAGGGTGAAGTGGAGCCACCGTCTTGTAAGCATGTCAACCCAGTATTTAACTTCCTAAATATCAATCTGGTTTATTGACCCTTTATTTTTCGTTATGAAGATCACACAGCCGGAGATCATTCAAGTGCTGCAAGTAGCTCACTTGTTTGCCCATATCTTTCACTGCGTGGTTTTCTCCATCCCATGCATGTGCCTTCTAGTTCAAATTCGGGTGCTGAAGGAGCTTCATTTCATCGCCATCCAACTGGCGTGGAAGGTCATGCAACTCCTGATTTGAGCAATGCCCAAGCTTTCCGTACAGCCGAGTCAAGAAATCTTGATAGCGAGCACAGGTATTTGAGTAATCTTCCTGTATCAGGCATCCCAGATCATTCTGTTGCTCCATTTGGTGTCGGACTACCCAGATATGAAACTAGCAGCCAACAAAGATCAAGACCATATGTACATCATCATCCCCTAGTCCACAGGTATGCCCAATTCATGAATACCATTTAATTCTGAGTTCTTACTTTCTAGTTTGAGCTCGTCAGAACATCAAAAGTACATATGCTTCATCATATCGGTGATGTCTAATAGTGTGCAATGATCTTGATCTTTGTTGAAATTTTCATTTACAAAATCCTGAGAACCTGAACCTTTGTGTGCTCAATGGTTCACATAGGCTGTATGGGAAGCTAAGTAAAATTTAGATAGGTCTTGCATATTTGTTCTTATGCTGAACCACCTAGTTCATTAGCTCTTACAAAAACTTGTTCAAAAACTGCAGGCCCACACCTCGCAACGGAAGCAATCTGGTGGCACCATTAGGGTCAGTGCCAGCTGTTATGGCCGAAACTAGAGGCCATGGTCATGGTGCAAGGGGCCATATGTATCAACAGTCGATGCACTCCTCAATGCAGAGCAGCCCTTTCCCTCCTACAACCAGGAGGGTCAGGCCAAGGGCTTTGGCAATTACGTCTTTCATTGCAGCAGCAGCATCCACGGCTGAGGTTGGAGTGCCCCATGGATTTGCTCCCCCTGCAGCTGTGAACAGGAGCCTTCCCTCTGATGGTGAAGGCATCCCTAGACCTCTTGACCGACCATACGGCTGGGGTCGGGAGGGCTTTGCACCATTTCCCTGGGTCCCTGTTGATGGCGAACCTCACTGGTGGAGCACGTTCAATCCAATCCAGAACCATGCACACGGAAGTTTTACACGAAGACCTGCTGCTGGAGAGCGGATACTGCAGAGCCACCCGGATAATGTTTACCAGCCTGTGCCTCCCCAGAGGATGCCGCCGTTCTTGTGAAGCCTATTTCTCCCATCACTGTGTATATCTCTACATTAGTCGGGAATTATTTGTTTCGAGGGAAACTGAGTTAAGACTGTTGAAGGAGCCCGAATGGTGCCACCGATTGTGCTTGGTGGTTTAGGGTTTTCTTGCCAGCATCCCTGGATTTCATTAAAACGGCTGTGGTTTATCCTGTCGACTATGTTATGGTGGCCAAAACTGTTTGTAAATTGCGCTTAAAACTGCGGTGAACTGCAATTGCTGCCATTGGACAAGATTGTGACAATGGCACCTTGTTATAGTAGTTGTTCCTCTGGGATATGGCGTCGCTGGATGCTGCACAAGTTTTGTGAGATCATTGTTTGTTTGCTTAAGCATCACTCAAGTGTTGCCGGAACATCGCATCCTGAATCCTGATGACATAATTTGCCAGTTTATGTCGATGTAGTGCTACTGTCAAATCAAATTAAGGATAATTTGCCATCTAGGCTTTCAGCAATGCAAAAACAGAACTTGATGTGGGCATGCCGTCATGGTGCGGAGGCTGCTCAATTTGCAGAGAAACAAAAATGCATCATATGGCTCAAACAAAAATATACATCATGTGGCTAACAACGTAGTCCCTTCTTTTTTAAAAGTAAGTGGTATTTTGTTTCGCCAAGACAAGTTAAAGTAAGTGGTATTTTGTTTCGCCAAGACAAGTTTTTGACGCAATTCCCCAATGAATAAAAGGTCATATAACATGAAATTTGTGTCACTTGATTTGTCTTCAAAAGTAATTCGTTATTATAGTGATTTTGTATTACTTGAATTGCATATAGAGTGAAGGATTATGTAATTGAAATAAAACGAGGATGAGGGAGCGTAGAAAGGAGGCTAAGGTACGATGACCACCGTTGCCGTTGATGGTTTACTCATGTTTTCTTGCCTGCGCCACGTATAGCTAGCATTATTTGCTAGGGAAGGCAACGTCCAGCTTATGCTATTCTAGTACCTTATGTATTGTATCAAGTTGTAGCTCCAGCAAGAAGGTCTACCATTTATAAGATAAAGTGGTAGCTATCTACATGGTATCAAAGAATCGTTATTCGCCTAAGCTTCTAGAAGAACTATTATAGAAAAGTTGTATGTACATAAAGTTTTTTTTAGCTTGAAAGCATAAATCAACCATTGGTAGTACCAGGGTGGCAAAGTGCAGATAGCCCATTTTACAGGCTTTATGCCCGAGAACAATGCATACAAGCACACATACTAATCCTCCATGTTAACCACACAATGCCTAAAACATTCTGAAGGCAGCGCCGCGGCGAAGCACACATACCCATCTAGTACGCATTAATCATGGAACACAGGTAAGTAGATGATGCAGTACACGGCTCTAATAGTTGTTGCTGGAGTATGGCAAACCCTCTTGAGAAGGAAATACATAAGCTCCAAATCTCTATCCCAAGTATACTAGAAATCAAAGGATTCACACTTTTAGACTGGTCTAATGGATGAGAAGAATCCCTTCTTCCACTTTGGATCTTTTCTTATCAAAGGATGGTTCGGAAATCAGATTCTGGGAGTATCATTGGTTAGGGAATTTACCTCACATGGAACAGTATCCGACTTTGTACACATAGCACATAACAAGAACGATACAATCGCCGAGATGTTAAGCACTTCTCCTCCTAATGTGGCCTTTAGACGAGATCTCGTTGGTACACGTCTTGCTCTTGGCATGCTCTACAAGAGCAGTTAGAGGATATACAACTAACAGATGAGCACACTGAGTTTCGATGGAATTTGATTGAGAATCGAAAGTTTTCGGTTGATTCTATGTACAAAGCACTATTACACTCTAAAGTACCAGTTCATAAAAACAAACACATCTAAAAGATAAAGATACCACTGAAGGGTACGACATCGTCATCGTGGAATGCATAGGGTTCACATGGGCATCCCGGTTCCTCTATTGATCATTGATATGGATCATTTCTAGAGAATTCCCGAGCCATGAGGGGATACACTTAAGGGTACAATGAGAGAGATCGTCTGTAAGTTGGAATCACAGTAGAGAAAGAGAAACTGGAATTGTTCCAGGAAGAGATCTGAAGTTGTTCAAAGAAAGGAATAAAGAAAAGGACCGAAAGGAGTTTCGGATAAATGGCAATTTAATATATGTATTTATTATATGTTAATTATGAATTAATATATTCTAAATAAATATTTAAATTAAGATTTATAAAAGTAACTTTTATATTAGGCCAAATCCCTAGAGGGAATTGGTCTAGGAGAAAAGATGCAGAAAAACAGGAAAAAGAAAAACAGTCAAAGCCCACGTGGACGGCGGATAATATTCACCGCACGGGGCAGCACACAGCTGGGCACGCGGGGAGCAGGCGGACCGGGCGCTGGGCCACTCTCCATGGTGGGCCGCAAGAGCGGGAGCTAGCCCAACCGGGACTAGCTACTACCGCCCGCCGCCTCAGGCTGCCAGGTAGGCCGCGAGGGTGCGCGCTGGCCCAAGCGGCGTGCCGGTCGCTGCCGTTAGGCGGGAGACAGGCAGGCGTGGGTTGGGACACACAAGACCCACCTGGCCGGGCACTGCTCCAGGCTGCTATCTGTTGCTGCTTCCCTTTGCTTGATGGGCTGGTCAAAATCGGCCCATTCGGCTGGACGAAAATTTCTATGGGTTTTTCCTTTAGCAATTAGTCCCATATGGCTTAGCATTTGAGAAAGGCACACCCCCTTAGGGCATCTCCACCAGGTCGACCCAACCCGTCCCGGCGCGTTCGAACCCGTCCGCGCGGACGCGCGCAACATGCACGGCGCTGCAGCGGCACGACCCATCTGTCTCGACGCGTCCGACTCAACCCATCCGTGCATCTAATTTGCGTGACCAATGGGTCGGTCTGGACAGTGCGCGCTGCCTCGCTTGTCCAACCGCTTGTTCACCCGGGCCCTGTAGCCAGTGTCACAAAGACACTCTTTCCCGCAAACCCTCGCCTTCCATATCCCGCGGCTAGAGCAGACGCAACCAGCCGTCGCCGCCATTGATGGTTGTCGCCCTGTCTCCCCTCGCCCTCGGCGCGATATCGAGCAGGATGACCGCAAGCCGCGCACGGTGCCGGACTTGACTGGACGCTCCACAGGCAAACCTGCCACCCCGGCCTCCACCTCTACATTGGACGTGCATGACCTGTTCGGTCGTTTGCCGAGGTGCATTCGCCGGCCTTTTCTTGGTAATCTGGTCCATTGCAGGAGTTGGTAAAGCCATTGACGATAGTGTACTTGACAGATGGGTAGCAGGCGAAGGGCGATCGAGTTCTTCTACAATAATTACGTCGAGTCATCGTCTGAGGAGGAGTCCGACGGTGAGACCAAAATTCTTCTAGAAGCTGCACCAGATGGTGCACGACAACTACCTCCTCCCGCCGCGTAGAGGTGGCTCGGCGAAGCGGCGCGAAGCCAACCATGAACGCGATCGGGAAGAGGGGCACATACGCCTTTACAAGGACTACTTCAACCCATCTAATATGCTATTTAAAGAGAAGGCATTATGTCATCGCTATCGGATGTTCAGAAACCTGTTCTTGGACATACTCAATGGGGTGAGGGAGTATGAGAAATGCAAGAGGTTTGTGTAAGAGCAAGATGCCGCTAGGAAGGATGTTGTAACACCCTCGAATCGGCCCTATGTAGATTTTAGCGCTCCCCGCCAAACCCGCATAGAAACGATTCAAAGATGTCCACTAGGCACTTGCGTGTGGTGGAAAACAAAGTAATAACATTACACAACAGTTCACGACGGAACCCACAGAACAGATATATACAACAACGACTCCATGAGTCAAGAATACAGATATATAGTACAAAAATCCAAATCACCATGAAAACGATACAACATCCGAGTACGGATAAGATGCAAATGGGGCTAAAAGCCCTGAAAAATAACCAATGGCGTCCATAACCCTGCCTAGGCTAAGCCGGAAGGGTAATACTACTAACAACGTCGATCTCAAACCTGCTAAACAAAAGGGGTGCCAACAAAGGGCAAAGGAAAAAAGAGAGCGATCAATACTGAGGCTAGTACACGACGAGTCTAGAATTCGGCGGCTCTCACCTACATAGGTATGGTGGACTAAAGCGGCAGCGAAGCATGCACTGAACAACCTATAGAGACTCGATACATTTGTCGGCTATTAGAGAGAGGTAAGAACGACCTATGCGGGACCAACCTGATACTAACATCAATCGTACACATCCTGGTATTTCCCCCTCGAGACCAACTGACAAAGTCAACCCGAGAAACTCACACAGTTGGCAATTTTATTCATTCCATATAGTTCAGCACTTACTAGTCAGATATAGATAGCATGAGTCATCCTGATATCATAAGAAGTGGGCAGTTTTAGTTAACCATTCCGTTGTAGTTGCAATACTTACTCGTCAGTTACAATCAGCATAATATATCCCAAATCCAGCATTTGTTGGCACTTTTATTTACTCATTTCGTTGTAGTGAAACTGATTACTAGACATGTTAAAGTCAATTTATAGCACTATTTTAGTTATAGTTGTCTATGATCAAGAAACTGTGCTCCAAGTCGTCCATAACCGCGGACACAACTTTCAGAAAGATTCACCCTATGGGATGCACAAATAGCAACACACACACGATCAACCTCGGGAAGAACCAAATAAAACGCAACGAGGCCTCACGACAATGCATTCACAGGATTCGTAAATTATTTCAGGGGGCCACCCCAATAAGCTATCCGCAATGAAGTTGGCCAGCTCCGAGACAGACCTAGGGTTTGCGACAATTGTTGTAAACAACTGGGAACCCAAAAGTGTGACTAAGCTTGTCGATACCGCGTAAATATGTCGCATTCCTAAATAGTACAGGTGCTCCACGCACAATCGTAAATAAAGCAGTAAAGCATGACATAAGTATAGGATAGTAATAAAGCCCCAAACTAGTTTGTGGCCCATGGAAATAAAGTGCGAATCAAGCTCAGCCAAAGGGGGATCCATAGGGTCACCCATATGTGGATAGTGCGAATACTCAAGGAACATGAATCAAGTACTCGGGGCCTACAGGACACAAGTGAGCGGTTAAAAACTAAATATTAGCTATTACCCACAGGTGCCTCTGTATTAGTTATATCTATTCCTGGCATTTTCATTATCAAGTTGTAATTAAAGCCATGATCATCTACAACATTAAGCATGTGGAAACCTCCAACAACTGTGGAACAACAACAACGCGAAGCAGCACCTGATAAGCATCTACGTCTCGCAAGTGACATGGTTATACCCTACGGGTACACAACTTCAGCATACCTAGTCCAGCCCAAGGAAGGCCCACGGCAAATATACACTGGCTCATGAAGATTTTCGGGTGGCCCAGGCCCATGACGCCTTCGGATCCTTGGAGAACAAGACTAGAGTTTGAATACAACTTGTAACCTACTCGTATCGGCACCCGAGACCTAGCCTCCCCATATATAAAGGCTAGGAGGGTCCAACGAGGAGGGCAGCTACTAGACTACGACATACACACCTCCACGCCAGATCGAATCTGCGCACCCCTGTAACCTTCGGTTCCGCCATAATCAAAGAGCAGACAAGCAGGAGTAGGGTTTTCCCTCCGGGGGCCTGAACCTGGGTAAATCTTGTGTCCCCTGGTTGCTTGTCTGTTAACCATGCCACGATCTCCAGCATCCCCATCTTCTCCAAAACCCAAGTCCATAACAATGGGCATTGACGAGATTAAACCTCGTCAATTGGCGCCGTCTGTGGGAACTGGGGCTGCTGATTGTGCGGTCGTGACGGTCCCGACCCGATCGATTTACAACTCTGCGGCGATGGAGAATCACCTCCTCTTCGGCGCTTTCGACTTCACCGCCCACTCGCCGGATACCATGAAGGATTTCGAGCCCGTAGGCGACGGACTCGAAATTCTGTTCGGGAGCTTCTGCTTCTAGGTGGGACAAACTGGCACCCTCCGCCTCCCTGAGCGGGTGCTCGTGCCGTCCATCAGGCCCGCTTCGTGGGCTCCACACCCCGTGCTACGCACGTCACCATCAACAGATGAGTTCTACAACGGCAGCAGCTGCAACTCCGATCTATGCGATCCACCTTCGGATGAAGGAACCTACGGTTCCGGATCCGAAAGCTGCGACAGCAGCCAACCAATCTGCAGGCACTATCTGTGCGCCGCAATCATCCAAACCGACGAGGAAACGCCTAACCCGCCGCCCAACCCCAACCCGCAGGACACGAATGGCAAAAATGGTGGAAACGGCGAAAACAGGGGCCACCTCATCCAACTTAGCAAAGAAGGATGGGCCGAAGCGCGTCGCGCCGTCGCAGGCGAAGTAGTCCTACCTCTGGACTCCCCACGTGATCTGCTGATGGCATACCACTACCTCCTCATCGAGGAGCACAAGAAGCAAGTCAAGATGCAGGAGACGCTCGACAAACGCAAGAAAGCAGCCTCTGAGTCCAGTGCGCGACGA
Organism: Avena sativa; assembly: GCA_916181665.1. Classification (NCBI taxonomy): domain Eukaryota; kingdom Viridiplantae; phylum Streptophyta; class Magnoliopsida; order Poales; family Poaceae; genus Avena; species Avena sativa. The sequence continues at coordinate 37,984,726 of OV702290.1, forward strand.
GCTGCGCTCTCCGCCATGGGACCCGGATCTAGCACAAACGGAAACCAGGGAAACAAGCACCACTCTCGGGTGGAAAACATGGACCCGAAGGAGCGGCGTGACGTGACCCGAACCCTCCACACATCGTTCATGGATATGGACGCCGACGGCAACATCACTCCAAAGACGCCACAAGCTGCGATCATGGCAGCCACTGCGTATCTCGCGGCTCACCCACCTCCGGAGGGGGACCCGAAAAGGGCCATGCATAGGTCCGCACTCACCGGACTAGGACTAATCGGAGCTGCGCTCCACGAAGACGCTCCTACGGAGCCGAAGAAGAAAGCTCCGGCCAGGCGCGACCGGAGCCCCACTCCCTCATCCGAGGATGAAGAAGAACACGATCTTCCTCGAAGGAAGAAGAGCTCGCACCGCCATAAACACGACTACGAAGTCAGAGACAAGCTTACACAGCGCAAGATCGACAAAGCACGCGCCAAACGCGCATGCTCGTCTGAATCTGAGATGGATGAAGACGAAGGAGAACTCTGCGGGGCTCGATGCTTCAGCAGATCCGTCCGGCGAACACAGATGCCATGCAACTTCAAGCTTCCTTCGGACACTCCGAAGTTCAACGGCACACAAGATCCAAAGTCCTGGCTCAGTGACCATCTGTCATCCGTTAAACTTCACGGAGGCAACAAAGAAACCGCCATGCAATGCCTTCAGCTGCAGCTGACAGGCGCGGCACGGGTCTGGCTCAGCAGCCTATCATCAAGATCCATTCGAAGCTGGGAGGAGCTCGCTTATAGCTTCATCCGAAATTTCAAAGGCACCAGCAAAAGGCCCGCCTCAATCGAAGAGTTGCGAGCCTGCACTCAGAGAACGGGTGAATCTATTCGCTCGTACATACTACGCTGGTCTACGACCAAGAACTCCGCAGCACACATCTCCGAAGAGAGGGCCATCGACGCCTTCAGGGACGGCGTCAAACGCCCAGACTTCAAGGAGAAACTTGGACGCGTAAAACCCAAGACACTCGACCAACTCATGGAAATCGCCAACAGTTGGGCAGACGGCGAAGATTGCATCCAGCGGGCGCAATCATATGAAGAGGACGACTACGGCCGAAGACGCGAACGCCGCAGCAAGAGGAGACCGCGCGTCTACGAGGACCGCGACGGACCCGATATGGTTGCAGCCGGCTACGCCGACCGCCGTAACGACATCAGCCGCAACAGCGGAGGATACCGCAGCAGAAACTTCTGCGACAACGGACGACCAACGCAGTCGTGGCAACTCCGCGACCGCGATTATGGACCCTCAGCATTCGACAAACTTTCGGGTCCATGCACCATCCACTTCTACATCGACAAGCAAGATGGCAAAAAGAAAGCTAGCCACATGCTCAAGGACTGCCGCGAGTTCCAGAAACTCAGCGAAGGCATGATGCAGATGAGGCAACAAGCTCCAATTCCTGCGTTCGGAAACGCGCCTGCGCCAGGCGAAATAGCACACGGAGCTCCTCCACCGCCGCCTATTGGAGGCCCACATCAACCAGTCGCACCAGCGCAAAACAACGCCGGGGCCGCATACCCCCCACCAAAGGGAGCACTAAATATGATACAGAAGGGACGCCCAACCAACAGGGTGCAGAAGAAAATCACCCGACAAATCAATATGGCCATGGCAACTCCGCCTGCAATCCATGAGTACCTCAGCGGATCGGAGTCCTGCATCACATTCACTCGCGCGGATCACCCTTGCCAGATCCCTCGCCCAGGTCATGCTGCCCTGGTGCTGGAGGCGCAGATCGGAGGCTTCGAGATGAGTCGCGTCTTCATGGACGGTGGCAGCGGCATCAACCTAATATTCGCAAGCACCCTAGCAGCTATGCGGATCCCGCAATGCAGCCTGGAACAATTAGACACAACGTTCCACGGCATTGTCCCAGGGAAGGGCATCTTCCCCCTGGGCAAAATACGGCTCGACGTCATCTTCGGGAAGCTGGACAACTTTCGGCAGGAGCGCCTAGAATTCGAAGTGGTGGACTGGCCGTCGCAATACCACGCCATCCTGGGACGCGTAGCATTCGCAAGGTTCCTGGCCGTCCCACACTACGCATACCTACTACTCAAGATGCCAGGACCAAGGGGCGTCATCACAGTCCACGGGAGCTTCACCCGATCGGACCAATGCGACAGAGATTTCAACAAAATCTCCCAGTCTTTCGGCATGCAAGACGAGCTTGTAAAACTCCGCGAAGTGACAGACAATGGGCTACCCCCAGTCACCAAGCAGAATGCACCTGACATGTCTTTCAACTCCACCATCAACACCAAAAAAGTGCAGGTCCATCCAACGGATGCCTCCAAGACGGCGTTGATCGCCAACGACCTCAGCACCGCATAGGAAAGCGCGCTCGTCGAATTCCTCCGTGAGCGCTGGGAAATCTTCGCCTGGTGTCCTGCGGACATGCCAGGAGTTCCCAGGGAATTCGCCGAGCACGCACTCAATGTCTTCCCAGACACCAAGCCAGTCAAGCAGTCCATCCGAAGACTGTCGGAGCCACGAGCCGAAGCTATCGGCAAAGAGATCAACAGATTACTCGCAGCAGACTTCATCCGGGAAATCAAGGAAAGCGAGTGGCTGGCAAACACGGTGATGGTCCCGAAGAAGGACACGGACATCCTGCGGATGTGTGTGGACTTCACGTCACTAAATAAACACTGCCCTAAAGACCACTTCCCTCTTCCTCGGATCGACCAGATCATCGATTCGACTGCAGGTTGTGAGAAACTCTCCTTCCTCGACGCCTACTCAGGCTATAACCAGATTCGACTCAAGGTCGAAGATCAAGAGAAAACGGCGTTCATCACACCGTTCGGAGTATACTGCTACAACACAATGCCCTTCGGGCTAAAGAACGCGGGTGCCACGTACCAGCGATGCATGCAGGCCTGCCTCAAGGACCAGATCGGTCGCAACGTCCAAGTCTATGTCGACGACATAGTCATCAAAACCAAGGAGGCAAGAACACTTATCGACGATCTCCGTGAGACATTCGACAACCTCGATCGCTACAGGATCAAGCTCAATCCAGAAAAGTGCGCCTTCGGCGTCCCCTCGGGTCAGCTGCTCGGGTACTTCATCTCTCAACGAGGGATAGAAGCAAACCCGAAGAAAATCAAAGCTATCATGACAATGGAGAAGCCGAAAAACCTCAAGGGCGTTCAGCAGCTCGCAGGGCGAGTAGCGGCACTAAGCAGGTTCATCAGCCGCATGGGCGAAAAGGCCCTACCATTTTACCAGCTGCTGCGCAAAGCAGACAAGTTCGAGTGGACACCAGAAGCCAACGACGCATTCGAAAACCTCAAGCAGCTCCTCTCCACCTCGCCAGTTTTGGTCACGCCAAAAGAGCGCGAGCCCCTGTTGCTGTTCATAGCAGCCACACACCAGGTGGTCAACACAGTACTCGTGGTCGAACGACCCAAAGAAGGCAAGACCCACGGGGTACAACGCCCAATTTACTACCTCAGCGAGGTTCTCACTCCAACAAAACAGCGATACCCGCACTACCAGAAGCTGGCCTACGGCGTGTTCATGACGGCTCGACGACTAAGCCACTACTTCCAGGAGCATCAGGTGATGGTCGTCAACGAGGCACCCCTAAACAGCATCCTGAACAATCCAGAGGCCACAGGACGCATGGCTCTGTGGGGCATTGAACTATCACCCCTGGACATAATCTACGAGAAACGACACGCAATCAAATCTCAAGTTCTTCCGGACTTCCTGGTGCACTGGATGGAGCTGCAGCTGCCTGACACCCCAGACATGTCGCAGTCCTGGACAATGCATTTTGACGGCTCCAAACGCGAAGCCGGAGCAGGGGCAGGAGTCATACTGACCTCCCCGCAAGGTGACAAGATGAAGTACGTCCTTCGGATGAAGTTCAGAGCCTCCAACAACGAGGCCGAGTACGAAGCCCTCATCCACGGTATGAAAATGGCAAAAATCTGCGGCGCAACGCGCCTGGTCATCTACGGTGACTCCAACCTTGTCGTACAGCAGACGATGAATGAGTGCGACGCACACGCCGAAAACATGATCACGTACCGCGCGCTATACAACGCACTCGAAGGATTATTCGACGGCTGCGAACTTCGGCACGTTGGAAGAGAGAGCAACGAGGAGGCCGATAGACTCGCCAACATCGGCTCCACTTGTGCAAAGGTACCACCAGGTGTGTTCCTCGAACAGATCTGCGTGCCATCCATCAAGCGGAAATTCCCCAAGGGATCACCCGAAGAAGCAGAACACTCGGGGGCTACGCTACCCGAAGGTCATGAAGGACCCGAAAAGTTGGATACCGAAGTCGCCATGATCAACCTGATGCAGGTCATGGCAGTCGAAGAAACTTGGACACGTTCATACCTCCAGTTCCTGATAAACAGAGAATTGCCAGACAGCCCGACAGATGCCCGGCGCATATCTCGTCGGTCAAAAGCCTTCACCATCATCAACGGCGAGCGGTACAAACGCAGCATTACGGGCGTACTACAACGGTGCGTCACCATCAACAACGACAAGGCCATACTCCAAGACATCTATGAGGGCATCTGTGGCCACCACGCAGGCAGCCGCTCCCTTGTCGCCAAAGCTCTACGAGCAGGATTCTATTGGCCAACAGCCATGAGCGACGCAAAGGACATCGTCCGAAGATGCAACGGGTGCCAGCGGTTCACCGACAAACCGCACGCACCTGGGTCCGAACTTAGACCCATACCCATAGCTTGGCCTTTTGCTCAATGGGGCCTCGACATGATCGGCAAACTGCCAAAATCCTCGAAGGGGGGACACGTCTTCCTCCTGGTCGCAGTCGACAAATTCACCAAGTGGATCGAAGCAATGCCAGTCACCAACCAGAAGGGAAAAACCGCCGTCAAATTCTTCGAATCCATTGTCTACAGATTTAGCGTACCGCACAACATCATCACCGACAACGGATCGAACTTCATCTCAGAAGAATTCCAGGACTTCTGTGAAGGCCTCGGGATCATTATCACGTATGCCTCAGTGGAGCACCCGCAAACAAACGGGCAAGTGGAAAAGGCCAACGGCCTAATCGGCGCTGGCATCAAGAAACGCCTCATGAGCTCACTCGAGCACAATGCTGGCAACTAGACGAAAGAGCTACCGTCTGTCCTGTGGAGCTTACGGACTACGCCAAACAGCTCAACCGGTTACACACCGTTCTTCATGGTGCACGGAGCTGAGGCCGTGCTACCAGCCGAAGTACGCCACCAGGCTCCACGAGTCGTCGCTTACAGCGAAGCCGAATCCACGGCTGCACTCGAAGATGCCGTCGACACACTCGACGAAGCACGGGATATAGCAGCAGCTAGATCCGCGGTGTACCAGCAAAGTCTCCGCAACTACCACAGCCGCCGGCTGCGCCCAAGGTCCTTCGTCGAAGGAGACCTCGTCTTGCGACTCAAGCAAAAGCGACCGAATAAATTCGAGTCGCCATGGGAAGGACCCTACGCCATCACCGAGGTCATCCCAGGTGGCGCCTATCGCCTCAAGCACGTGGAGTCTGGAGTCGCATACTCCAACCCATGGAACATCTCGCACCTGCGACGATTCTACCCATAGCAATGTACCCCCTTTTTTACTCTCAATAAGGCTTACAGCCAAGGCTACTCAGCCGAACCATGTACCTCCTCCATTACGCTACAAATAAAGCTAAGTGTCTCGCCCCCAACCTTCGGTTGACTATTTCTCTGCAACTTTATTACATGCTACACAGCACTCGGGGGCTCCCCCCACCTCACGATTTCATCAACTGAGGACAAAACGTGTACACCTGAGTAGCTGACCATGTCAGGCTAACGAAAAGGGCACGTACTACATCACAACACTCGGGGGCTCCCCCCACCTCACGATTTCATCGACTGAGGTCAAAACGTGTACACCTGAGTAGCTGACCACGTCAGGCAAACGAAAAGGGCACGTACTTAATCAAAGCACTTCGTGCTCGCAAACAAGCGAACCTTTACAACAAAGGGCACATACACGCCTAGCCGCAATATACAAATTTTACATCTCTCTGTTCATTTTCAGGTCCTACCTATTCTGAAGAATAACCTGAGCACGCTGCTCAAACAAATCTACAATCTGTTCGGCATACTGCCTTACAGCCGCGTAATGCGGACGCATATTCCACTCGCCACCATCTGGTCGAGGAGGTGGCCCAGTCGCCACAGCAGCCAAATCTACATCAGGGCGATGCACCCTCACAAGAGACAAGGCAGCCTTCACCCCTGCGACGAGCTGCTGCCGCACCAGCTCCTTGACATTGCTGGTACTCCGAAACTTTGCCAGAAGACCTGCAAGGGTCGTCGGCACGCCATCCAACAGAAACATGACGTGTAGCACCGAAGACAGCGATGTCTGCACCTGGCGGAGCACCCGCGAAACCTGGTAGACACGATCCTGAACCGTCGCCAGAATTATGGCACGATCACGATCCATCCAGAAGAAGCCGCCGGCCTCCATGTCCTGTTGAGTCAAGCAATTGACTCGAACAGCAATACGCTCTTTTTCTTCCCTCGGAGCAAGATTGGCACCTGCGACAACCGCACAAAACAAGAGTAAGGCCAGCAGGCTCACCCGAAGAACTAAGCTACAGCCCGAAAGGAGGATCAACTTACATTGCAGCTGCTCGGACAGCCGAGTCAGCTCCGCCATCAAGTACTCCTCTCTGGCTGCACCACGATCTGCTTTGGACTTCCAAACATCAGCGCGACCGCGCAGCCCAAGCAAATCTCTCTCCAAGCTGCGCACGCGATCTCGAAGAAACGCGAGCCGCGAGGAATCATCCAATGATGTTCGCAAAGGCCTTCCGGATGAAGTGTCAATCGGGTCAGCACCCGAAGGAACCTATAGCAGCAGAAAAAAGAAGGCACACAGACATTCAGCCAAGGATAAAGCTCAACTCGAAGGAATTCATTAAATCAAGGCAACTGCGTGGCACAAGGATGGTGCTACAAAAGATATTTACAGCAAAAGTAAACTACATACTACCCTACATCTCTTATGCCTAAGGCGTAGGACACCGAGTCGCCTCAGAGCCAGACTGCTTAGCTTTGGCCTCGCCCTGCTGCCGCAGCGCGTACTCAGATAACAAGTCAATGAGCTTGGGCCCATATCGTCTGCAGCGAGCGGAGTAGGTGGAAAAGGCTACCTCGGATCCATCTGCAGTCGTCGGCATCCGAGAAGTAATCTGGGGCAGATCCAGCTCCGCCCCAGCCGCCATGGCCATCGCCAGCCCGATGGACGCGCCAATGCCCTTCTGCTTGCGCTTGTACGCTGCAGGCGCTTCGGCTGACAGAGCCTCTGCCAGAGCACCCACGTCTCCAAGGGATGCGCCCTTCGAGAAGAGCTCCTCGTAGAAGCGACCAAGGACCTCTTTCGCCTTGGCGAGGGAGTTGACGACGGTGCTGCAGTGGTCTTCGACCGCTACAGTGGCATCATCTAGAGCACTCCCGTGCTCCAGAGCACCGCGGTCAAACTCGATGCCTGCGGCATCTGAGACAAAACAGAAGAAAACATGAAGAAAGGCAACGTAGAAGAAGACCCGAAGAAAAAGAAACGCTCTTTCGCTTCGGCTGCCTTCGTCAGCTCCAGCTCAAGACGCTCTTTCGCCTCAGCGGCAGCTTCGGCCTTCTGCTCCAATTGGCCAAGGCTCTTCTTCAGAGCATCAACCTCATGGAGAGAGTCGTTATGCTCCTCTACATTTACAACAAGCAAGTGTCAAAGAACAAGACCAGGATAAATAAGCCAAGTACTACAAGGCAGACGAACACCTTGCAGCTGCCGCAGTTTCGCCTCCAGCGTCAGGCGTTCCTCCACCAGCCGCTTGGCCTCTTGGACAAAAGGCTGCAGGAAAAGGCAATAGCAGTAAGAGCAGGACTTGGGGGCTACGCCCAAAACAAAGAAGAAAACACAACATCAGCACACGAAGACGCCAGGGGGCTCCCCCCGTCACATCCAACAGGAAAACTTACGTGCTCCGAAGGCGAACCCGCAGGCCCGCCTGCGACATTCTGAGGCGCAACCACCAGCCTCTCCTGCACAAGAGGAACTGGCACAGCACCACCCGAAGTCGCCACCGTCTGAGGAGGAGGCGACGCAATGTTCGACTCCCCCATCATCTCGCGCGCTCCATCACTAGAGCCGTCGGAGGATTGCCTGCATACGGATCAATCAACACAGGGGCAAAAATAACAAGCGAACAAAAGACAACAGTGGCAACAAGAACACTTACGAGCCCAACGCGCTCAGGTCGAAGATAGGAGAAGCCCTCCGGGCCCTCTTCTCCTCCCTCTTCTCCTCCTTCTTCTCCTCCTTCTTCTCTTCCTTCTTCCGCTTTGCTGGCGGGTGCGGAGCAACAACCCGCATAGGAATGGCAGGGATAGGAGAGGAAGAACCCCCATGAACATCATCATGACGCTCAAGACCCCGAGGATTCCTGGGAGTCGGGGGAGTCGAGGCATCTGACGACTCGCTAGAGCTCAGTGATCGTTCGAGCAAATGATCCTCACCCGAATCATCGGCATCCTCCACCGGAGATCGCGCTAACGGAAGCTCGGACATGGAATCCACCACTTCATTATCCGGGGCATTCGGATACCTTTCGGGCAATGGTGGTGCCATGCCTGGCACTTTAAAGCTCTACAAGATGAGAAGAAACTTTGTTAGCAAACAAAGGACACAAGTACACAACTGACAAAAGCAAAAGGGAAGCACTACGTGCGCAAATCTACACCTTTGGCACGGCCAACGTCGACGAAAAGGGCGGAGTCAACGACTTCCCCGGGATTTTCTCGTCGGCCTTGAACTTCAACAGCACGCGAAGAGTCTTGTCAAGTTCCACCTCGGAGATTTTCTCACTCGAAACCCTCGTCGGATCACGGCGCCCAGAGTAAAGGAACATCGGATGCGCCCTCGCTTGAAGGGGCTGCACCCGACGCTCAAGAAACGTCCGGATAATGTCAACACCGTTCACCTCCTTCTCAGGAATTAATTGGAGCTCCTCCACCCGACGGTACAAGGCCTCTATCTCTGCCACCTCACCATCCAAGATTTGGTTTTTCCAAGATCTTTTCTTCACAATCAACTGGGAGGGGTCAAAAGGAACGAGACCAAAATCTTGCCCAGGCAGCACGGAGTCACGAATGTAAAACCATTTCCTCCGCCAGTACTGGACAGATTCGTACATGGAAAAGGAAAAGAATTGCACATTGGGACTGAGGGAGATGATGAAACCCCCAATGGGATACACACCATCCGAACCAGACTGCCTCTTCACGGAATAAAGCTTCCGGAAGAGGCCAAAGTGCGGCTCAATGCCAAGCCAACACTCGCAAAGCGTGATAAAACACGCAATGTGGAGAAGGGAGTTGGGAGACAGATGATGGAGTTGAACCCCATAGAAGAAGAGCAGTCCACGAAGAAGTCATGGACTGGATACGAAAACCCATGCAACACGAAGGCAAGGAACATAACCCGGTACCCAGAGGGGGACGGGGGATTACCTCATTACCGGGGAGTCTCACGGCCGTCGTGTCCTGCGGGATCAGGCTCCGCTCGCGCAGCTTGCGGAGATCGCTCTCCCGCGTCTCTGAGCGCCGCCAGCCACCATCGGTGACACGAGCAGCAGCGTTGCCCTTCTTTCCTCCGGCGGCGCTGGTCCCAACTGCAGATGAGGACTTCTTTGGATTCCCCATGGCGCTACGGCGGTGGTGGCGTTGCCAACGACGAAGACAAAGGAAATGTGGAGAAAACTCTCAGCGCGCAGCAAGAATCGCTCAGAGGACAAGGAAGCAATGGACAGATGAACTGCTGCGGTGAAAAACACACCACGATTTCACCAGGGATTATAACAGTGAAGACGACGCACGCTGGCCGTCCATCGAGAAGACCTAACACCAACGGTAGATCTGGCCGTACACGTGTCAACACCAAAACGAACCGTCGTGACCACTCCGTCCACTACGCGCGGAAATCGAGGAGACGCCGTAATCATCTGCACGCCGCGCGTGACCGGTCAATTCAAAGTCAGCAAGTGGGACCCACGCTTCGTCCAGTCAAGTCATCTCTGGCGTAGCAGACGCTTGAGGTCATCGATCATCAGCACTGACGTCATCAAAAGCTATACTAGCACCACTTCGGCTCCAGAGCTAAAAGTACTCACTCGAATCTACGATTCGACTAAATACTTGGGGGCTAATCCTATCAGGAGCGCTGGTCGCGCACCCGATGTACTCCCGGGTCAGCGGTACGCCCATGAGATTTCCTACTACAACTGTACGATACCAGACTCGAGTCTCTGCCCAAGTCTACAACTCCGCCAGACACTCAGGAGCTACTCCAAACTGGAGTGCCGGTCGAGCACACACAAGATCTTCGAGTCCTAAGTCGAGTCTACAACTCCACTACGGACTCGGGGGCTACTCCCATAGGGAGGATGGATTTAAGCATCCGAAAATTTTCGAGTCCTGCGGACTTAGCAACTGAAACAATGCTTGAACTAAAGTCTCCGTTCGAGTCTACGACTCGAACAGACACTTGGGGGCTACTCCCATAGGGAGCGCTGTTCGCGCACCCTATGAATTCTTCGACTGCGATCCTTCGGATCAGCACGCAAACTTTTCGGCAACTCTGCCCTAATTAACGCTAAGTGAGCAACGAACTCCTTGGCCACCCGAAGCACCTCCGCGGTGACAAACATTCGGATGTTGTGTCTGCGACACAAAGATAAGACCTACAGATATCATCTGATGGCCTGGCAACGCACCTGACTGCGCTCTGCTAGTATGAATCCGTACCAGCAGGTACGATGAAAAATCCCGACGGACGCGTTGGGTACAGCAATTAAAATCACTGGAATTCCACTCCTGTAAGTCCTCCACGGCCTGAGTTGAATTACGCCAGCATATGTTCCGGGTTCGAGTCGAGGGACTCGCACCTGAAGAAGATCGTGTTGTTTTGTCCTAAGACGATTAACTGACCCTGATCTGTCGGGTGAGTCAGGCACACGCATCAACAATCCCTACACATTCTCTTGAAAAAACAGAGTTGCACCCGAAAGATTGAAGAGTCCTCAGCCGAATCTATGATTCGACTGAACACTCGGGGGCTACTGACATGGTTATACCCTACGGGTACACAACTTCAGCATACCTAGTCCATCCCAAGGAAGGCCCACGACAAATATACGCTGGCTCATGAAGATTTTCGGGTGGCCCAGGCCCATGACGCCTTCGGATCCTTGGAGAACAAGACTAGAGTTTGAATACAACTTGTAACCTACTCGTATCGGCACCCGAGACCTAGCCTCCCCATATATAAAGGCTAGGAGGGTCCAACGAGGAGGGCAGCTACTAGACTACGACATACACACCTCCACGCCAGATCGAATCTGCGCACCCCTGTAACCTTCGGTTCCGCCGTAATCAAAGAGCAGACAAGCAGGAGTAGGGTTTTCCCTCCGGGGGCCTGAACCTGGGTAAATCTTGTGTCCCCTGGTTGCTTGTCTGTTAACCGTGCCATGATCTCCAGCATCCCCATCTTCTCCAAAACCCAAGTCCATAACAATGGGCATTGATGAGATTAAACCTCGTCAGCAAGGCCGACTATCTATCAATCAACAGGCAATAGGATGTGTCCAAGGCAATATAGAGGCTGCAAGGAATATAGATGGTGCATGGGAACTAAAGCATCGCAACACGGATATCAATAGATCAACAAGAGGGAATAAAGACTATAAAAACAAAATAGGTAGAAAGGGGGAAAATGCTCACCTGGGAAACATAGCCGAAGATACATTATCTGAAGAACTTGTTGATACTCGCATCAACTCAACGGCCTAATCCATGAAGAAGCAAAGCACTAAAAGAAACACCGGATGCACTATTTAATACTATGGAAAAAGATCTGGCATGTTACATGTATGATGCATGACATGGCAAGGATGCAGTGCAATTAGGAAATATTGAGCGGAACCGGGGTTCCGACAATTAATTAGAAGGTCCATGTTATTTAGACACCCCGCAATGTAAATGTTGTATTAACAAGGAAAAACATGGCATCGGTTTGCTACACAAATTTAAATGGAGCCAATATAAGCCTAGAATAGCCTGTATGTGGTCTCCATATTTAATTGTGAGGTGAATCGATAAAGTACCCCAAACCACAAAATATGTATGTCCATGTACATTTAATATGCAACAAGTGATAATTTCATATTATAATAAAAATAGGGGTTTCAAAAAGGGGATCACATTAGGGTCTGACACCGATGGTCTTGGGGTTCGACAGGATCAGTCTCGATCTTCAGAATCTGGGTCTAGGGTTCAGTCTTCGGGTTCCGGAAAAACTTCGACCATCAGATCCATGAAGGAGATCTTGTCGATGGTCTTCAAGTGTACCCGAATGTCGATCATGGATCTTCGATGGGCGGGATCAACGAACTTGGTGGTAGTCCTCGTTCAACTTGTCCTCGGAGAGGTATCGCCATACCATCTTCAAGTCATCACGGCACCATCACCCCACATCCACTACCACATCAACAGGAAGATATAGCCAGATAGCACCATTCCACAGAAATTGGAGATCATGGTACGGTTGTGTATGAAGGATCGGGTGAGCGGCCAAAATAGTACCACAACACCAAAACATGCCATACAACACCACCATCAGGTTATCGTCGTGGTTGTCAGGTGCTGTGCCAGCGGCAGCTACGGACTGGCGCACACGGACGAGCTTGTGCCGAGGACCGGTGAGGTCAGGGATGGGGCGTCTGACCGCGACCATGAAGATAAGGGGCAAGCGTAGTGGCTTGGTGGGACTATGATGACGGCAGCTCTGGCCAACCAAAGTAGAGGGGTGGGGACACGGGCCGACACGGCGGTGCTACAGGGAGGTCGAGGCGATAGGAGCCTTGCGGGATGGTAGGCACTCGGGGGCTCGAGGTAGAGGATGGCGAGATGGGCGCGACCACGGGCTCCTAGCGGTGCTGCGAGCAAGGGACAACAGCCGAAGTCGAGGAGGGGCTCTAGCGGCGGCACCATGGTGGGGCCCGATAATACCTTCGATCTGGATTACGGATGTAGTATAGCTTCTTTTTCCTAGTAGACCTACGTTTATCGAATCCTCGAGAAGCAGATGTGTAGTGAAGTTACTTTAATGGACCTTCGGGAGTTTTAGAATTCCTTTTGTGTTTTACCGGACCAAGAGTTTGTGTCTTTTTGTTGTTGTCGATGATGGAGAGAGAGGGCCTATGGCGTTCGGTTTCACCTATAGCTGTGTAAAATATCTGATGGGAATAAAAGATAAAGATAAAGTATGCATGTAATTGTTAGAGCAAGATAAATTATATGTGGGAAGTGCATTCATAATTGCTATTGCCTCCGCAACCGCTTATAGCAATAACCTACTAGTCTCATCCATAGAAGAAAGAGAACTAATGATATGCATAGTGATGTCACCGTTAATCCCAAGTAAATCCCTCACATACAGCCATACTACCCCTTCTGTCACTGGGGTTCCCAACCTGCAGATTAGTCATTACTCATACTCCCTATACCTGGCTCAATACACGGGGTCTTGGGTACCTGACAAGTCCTTAGATTGAGGCAAGAGAGGATATAATAATCATCATGTCATACAAACTAATAAATGATCCCATTTATGATAATTAACATGCACAAACGCTACATGGCTAGGCTGAAGCCCTTAGCCCAAGGAGAATTACTTACATATAGAGATGAGATCAACAATCACAAACATTGTAATGGAAATCATGAGATTGATAGCAAATAGTCTTACAATGTCGCCAATCGAAGAAGAGATCTACTATTACAAGTGGTGGAATATGGCTATGGTGGTGGAGAAGGATTTGGAGATTTATATCTAAGTCTATTCCTCCGGCGGCTGATGATCTGGGGAAGGGACTCTCGAGGGCCTTTTCTCATCGCCTGAGGCTTCTTTATATAGGGGTCCCTTCATGAAAGTTGTTCTGTTTGACCTAGCGGCGTCGATGGTAACTATACGACCGGAACTATACGGTCGGAATTTTGTTCCAGTCATACAGTTGGTCGTTAAAGCGTCTGCCTCCGACCCACGACTCCTAGTTTCTTCTGGTTGTTGGAAATCTCGTATCTTTGACTTTAATGTAGTGATTCCCATCATCAAACGTCATTATCTACGCAGGAAAAAAATGGAAGGAGAGGATTGCGTACCCCTTTGAATATTAGGCATTAGTGGTAGGGTTTACAGAGTTATTTCATCAAAATATGAATAATATCCAGTTTAAATGTGGACATAGATGGCTATATTGCAGAGGCATCAACCTCCCCAATCTTAAACTTGATCGTCCCTGATCAAGAAAACATAAATCAAAAAGGAACTCGGCATTTAAACTGAAACAATGAGATGATGATCTTACTCATGATTGGTAGTCTTATGTTTCCTCCACTTCATAAATATGAAAAACTTCAGCATAGATAGAGTAATGTAAAGCATATCATACGGGTTTTATGCATCCTTATAGCGCACCAAAATTATTGTTAACATGGATGATTCAAATGAGTAAACTTTATTCCATGTCATGTAATCAACTCATAGGCTTGCCTTTGAACAATAAAGTATAATCATGTAAATTGAGAGGGTGAGAGTTGTCATGAAAAGCTTATACACTAAAGTATCTCAGTTCTATCACATCAATAAATCAAGACTTTTCAAGCACTACTTTTCTATTCATTGTCCTTCAAGAATTTTTAGTTCTTGAGTAATTGAGAGCATGCCAAGAAAATTATTAGTTTATAGGGCTATGATGGACACTCGTGGTATCACTAAGGTTTTTGTTCCTTTTGCATAATGATTACTCATAACAGCCATAGGAGTGATTCCATCATGAACACAATTACCCGGGAGTGCCAAGAATATTACCCACTATAGCATTGCTACTACATGTGTTTAATCAACTCATAGCCGAAATCTAGGAGTTTTCTCTATAAAGATCGTTCGTAGGACAGCAGAGTTATTGGCATCCCATGAAGTTTGACACGCATAAAGCTATATCATTCTTATGATTAACAAGTCAAACTTTGGCATGCTCACAAAAACCGCTAAACATTAATTCAATCGAACAAATCCTTTTAAAGAGAGCTATCAAGTCAATCAACAATTTTCAGTGGTGTTGAGTGTCTCTAGAAATAAGCCTTCAAGACTAAGCACTACAACATCCAAGCCTTTAATTGTGAGAATTTTTCTTATTACAAACTTTTTAGCAATTTTTAGGCAAGACTTGGTTAATTACGAGAGCTGGAACAAAACGTACCCAATTAAATACCCATGTAAACAAAATCTTACTACAATACAAAGACTCACTCCACCAATATAACATCTCAACATTTTCTACTAACTAGCATTGGTTTCCCAAACTTCAAAAGTGGGAAGTCATAAGGCATACCTCTCATGTTTGGTTCCACTTCTCTCTTCCTTTTTTATTTGCTTCTTGGAAACTCTAAGTTGATCACTCTCCTGCAAATATATGAGAACCTCGAGGCGGAAAGAAAATAAGGAGGGAAAATAAAGAAAAATGGAGAAATCTTTTTGTGGTTTTTAAGAGAGGAAAATTAAAGAATAGAAAATTGGCGGCAAAGCTCGGCTAGAAAATCTTGAAAGCAAATAGAAATAACTAAAAATAAAGTGTTGGGGAAACCAACACGAGTGCTTATAAACTCGAATTAAAAACACAACCTTGAAATTAATAAAAGCAAATGAACGCCAAATAAAGATACATGAGGAAAAACTTCCCCATTCTTAGGCTTTTGCAAGCCCTTCAAATCATTGTGGTGGCAGGAAAAAGTCGTTACCCCAGTTCGCAAATTGAGCTGAGAGGTTACTAGTTGTTCTTCGGAGGTTCAAAGAGAGGCTATGCATCCTCTCCACAGTCCCTCCAAGTTCTTAGAAGTCTTGGTATGTGGCGAACCGGGTTTGTGGCTGCTCCTCTTGATAAGGAACTTCTTGCTCCTCTTCTTGGCCCTCATCCTCCTCTAGAATCTCCTCCTCGGGTGAGTGTTGATCAACCTGCAAGTCATATAGCAAACGTCCTTCCTTGATAGAGAAAATACCATTAGGCATAGGAGTGGGGTAGAGACGCCCAGCTCTAGCAATATGCAGGTAATAAACACCACCTCTCCTAGTGAGAATTCCACAAGCTTTTAAAGTAGAGAAACCAACACGTCGCGCACCTAGCACGGGTTGCAACTCACCTAGGTCAATGCCTAGGGCGGTGGCAAGCACGGCGATGACGCCTCCACCTGTGATTGGTCCTTAGCTTTGAGAGGATTGGTGCTCCATGTAGCGCACAAGGATGGCGCCCAAGTTGAGCGACAAGCTGCAGTTGATGTAAGCAGCCTTTGCGAGGACTAAGATGTCCTCCTTGTTGGAAATATGCCCTAGAGACAAATAGTAGTAAGGACTATTATCATATTTCATATAGTTTATGATTAAGTTTTATATCATGCTATAACTGTATTGAGTGGAAACATCAATACACGTGTGATATATAAACAACCAGGGATTCCCAGTGAAACTCTAGTCACTGGTTCATTGGTCAACAGATGATCATGTTTCCTGATCATGTGGCATTTATGCCAGTTGGAAATGAGGTCATCTCATTCTGAGAATGAGATGATGAACCAATACCCAACCTAAACATCATGACCCGATCATGTCACGAAGTTCAAGTTACGATGATTAGAAATGGATCCACGTAGACTATTCCTTAGACCGTGAGGCTATATCAATCACTGTCTCTCGAAAGTGCTTAGATAGCATCAAACGCCATCTGGTAATACGGTGGTTATAAAGGTGTGTTCAGGTACTCGGAGGAAACCGTAGAGGCAATATATGTCAAGAGCGGGATTTGTCCGTCCATGTGACGGGAAGATACTCAAGGGCCCACTCGGAGAAGTTATATCCAATAGCTGCGCAGCGTGTGATTTGATCACGGGGATATCACTTGTCGGAACGAGTCAACTAGCATTGTTTAGTGACGAGATTGAACACGACATGGTGATTTCATTGATCAGATCTCGGGCAATGCAAGTATCGAGTGACAAAGGGAATAAGACATGACTGTCCCGGTTCAAACGACGAAAGATCTTCGTGGAATGCACAGGGGTCACATGGCCATCCAGGTCCCTCTGTCGATCAATGGTGCGGGAGTGTCTCGACCATGTCTGGAGTGTTCCCGAACTGTGGGGTATCATGCTTAAGGGTTTGATGATGCTTAGAGAGTGTTTATAGGATCGGTGGAATCGCCGAAGATTTGTAGAGAGAAAACCAGAAGGGTTTCGGTAAGTCCCGAGGATGTCCGGAGTGGAGGTGGAAGGTGTTCCATGGCCACGGAGGTTGAATAATATGTGAATGAATTTTAAATGTTGATTTAATCATTTATTCATAATTATTTAATAAAGAGAAAATCAATTAAAGGTCAAAAAGGCTTAATGGGCCAATTTCCGGAGGGAGAGGGCCCATTAGGGAAAGGAGAGAGGGAGAAGGGGCAAGGGGGCTGGCCGGCTGGGCCTAGACCCCCACGCAGGGCCCACTAGGGGCTGGCCGGTGGCCTCCCTACCCCTCCTCTCCTTTAGTCCCACCCCGGGACTTTGAGGGAGGTAGTACCTCCCCTTCCCCTATATATAGTGGGGGTATTTGGCCAGATAAATACACCAATAATCAATAAAGGTCTCCCCAGTTTTGGGAGGACCTCTAATTGATATTTTCTCTCTCCCCTCTCTCTCGTGACCGTGGTCCCAAGTCTGCACTGCGCGAGCGAGAGACATCTTCACCGCAGAGCACCGTCGCGCTGCTGGATTCGGATCCGGGAGATCTACTTCCGCAACTGCTGCTGGATCGGGGAAGCGGGAGTCATCATCAGGCACCGGACATGTGTAACTCCCCTCGAGGTGTCGCACTTGAGGCACTCAAGTCGTTGGATCCAAGGAGGACAAGGACTTCATCACGACCTTGAGGTCGGCTTCGGCTCGTCTACATCAACCACACTCTCCTGAGCATTGACAACGCTTTTCGGTCTTCAAGGGTAAGTTCGTGAAAAGCCCTTCCCCTTACTGTATTACTAATAGATAGGTCCTGGCAGCTACAGGGGTTCAGGGGCATAGAGTAAAATTTATTGTTTTCATACGCGGAACCCCAACAGTGGTATCAGAGCTAGATCTATGCGTAGTGATACTAGTACGGGTAGAACACACGAGATGTAGCGTGTGAGCGTTGATCTTTTAGTTGTTACCCTCCCATGTGTACTTGTGCATACCGCAGTAATGCTTGATGAAGCGGCCCCCAACCGACTTTACACGTTCATTCGCGAGACTGGTCCACACTTGACATACGGCTTGTACCATATAAAGTGGCTTAGGGGGGGTGTCTGTCTCTCTCGCATTAGTTGGTATACCATTTGCAACGGAGGGCCCCGAAAGGGGTGTAGTAGATTCAACTACTTGATCAGTGTTGTGCTGAAAGTTCATAGGTAAGAACGGTTCTTGTGCGAAAGCCCATTCAGTGACGTAAAACATGCAAAGATAAAGTAGAGGCGTCTAACTTTATTTTGCAGAGGGCATTGCTTTGTGATATGGTTGTGGCAAAGGTCAAGTGATTACCTTTTGTTACGTAGTAGTAGATAGTCACGGAGGTGATGGACTACCATGCCGGAATGACACCTGTACCCTAGTGTCTACGGCGCCGGAACCCTGGCGCCGGAACCCGGTGACAGCGGATGGAGATCACGACGTGAAGGACCATATCACATAGCATTTACATTCAATGTTATTGTTTGTATGTCTTATTGTGTGCTAGTATTAGATACTCGACGATAGCCTAATAAGATGATCCCTGTTAAAATTACCAACGATTGTGTTCCCCCTTAGTGTGCACCGCCAAGAAAGTTCTTCGGTATGAGGCGATCCAGGGTTACAGGCCTAGGTGTCAGACATATCTACGTTCGCATACAGTGGGTGTAAGCCATGTTGCACAGCGAATACACTAAGGTTGAGTTGGCGAACCTATCACGCCACATAAGCGTGGCCTCAGAACACGGATGGTCAAAAGATCGAGCACGAGTCGCATGAATGATGTGACCGACATTTAGCGTCCACCTTTGAACCCACATCAATGGCCATGATCAATCGGGGTTGATGTGGCTGATAGGGGTCGTGTTATCACTAGGAACCCTCACTGGGGATAGGTGTTTCTGAGTGGAGTTATTGGTAACTCATTTAATTATAAACTTAGTCTAAATTCCTTTTGCAATTATAAATGTAGATGGGACCTTTCGTGTTGACGATTGATTGGTTAGAAGGAGAGAAGCTCAGATTAGATGGATCGAACTTCTCCATATGGGTTACACATCTCCATGTTCTCCTTAGCAAGAACGACGTGGTCGACTACATACTCGATGGGATGGATTTGGATCAGTCCACTGACCTAGAGACCCCAGAGGAGTGGAAAGACCGCTATCTCTGTCGAGAGATGGCCTCCTATATTTCAGTTGTAATGCGTTTCTGAATGGTGGACGAGCTGTGGCCTTTTGTGGGTGATGTCAACCCTCGTCCAGTGATGCTATAGCTTAGGACACATTTCGTGGAGCAGACACGCATTTGGGAGCATCAGCTGATGGGAGACTTCCTCTCCATTAAGATGGAGGAGAACTCATCACTAGACGACCACTTGGAGCACATGCATGATGTGTACATGCGGCCTACATACTTCCTGGACATCTGGATAACGGGCTCTTTTGCAAACGCCGTTGTGCTGCGGTCGCTGCCACCAAGCTACCAAGCACAAGTCAGGACTTGCGTAATGAGGGGCGAGGCGGAAACAATGGAGTTCCACCGGTTCATGACACATCTCAGGAATGTGTTGGTTGAACCAAATGTCGCTCAGGTCATCGATGACAAAGGTATATATTTGATATACAGCTTTATAAATGTTATAATCTTGCAAACACATTGCAGTGTTGAGTATATCTGATACTTGTTCTGTTTTGCTGAAAACAGGTCCTTCTGCATGAGAGGTGCTTGCTGGAGAGGAGGTGACGTTGCATGTTGATGGCGAGCATAATGATGATGGCCGACGACACTCTCCCTCGACATTTATCATTTTATGTTTTAGGATGATTATTGTAATCAAAAGATTGTGAACTTCTTTAGTGTGTCTCACACTTCGTGAGACGGTTATTCATATGAGTTTGTAACAAACAGTTGTTCTACTTTTATGAATGATTTCTATTCGTGTTCATATCTTGTTTGATTATGTGTGAATTATCCTTGTTGTTTGAAACTAATTGATAATGCATGAACATTTGTAAAATATTAAAAATGCCTTAAAATACCCAATTTAATGATATATTCATTAATGAATCAAACCATTGTTTAAATTCAAAGTTATGTGATAATATGTGAAAGTCATTCGATTTCTTGTCACATATAAATCATGCCTAAGTTCGGCAAAATAACTTGAACACCGTGTATTACTTGAATACAAAGTGTTTAAAGAATTGTTAAAAGTAAATACATATTCGATGTATTGTGTTTTATCGAAAATGGTAATTATCATTAAATGATTGTTTAAAAGTGTAAAGAATTTTACCAAAGGAAACATGAATATGGAACTATTTGATTTGATCAAAGTGTTTCATTAACAAAGGGTATAAATATAAAAGAGAATCTAATTATTATGATTTGATCAATAGTAATGAAATTCGAATTTATAAAAATGGCATAAAAGAAATAGTGAAATGCAAAACGTTTTGAAACATCAAAATGCAAAGCGTCACAATGTGATATTAGATATCAAATGGGTTGAATAGAAGGCACCAAATAAATCATTGTAGTGTAGATGTAGAGACCATTAGTTAGAAATAGTTAGCACTCAATTAGAATGTAGTGAACCATTTGAATTCGTGAAAGTTTTGGGGTTATTCGATATAACCAAAACAATAGCGAATAATTCCTTGTAGAGTACTCATTGGAAAGTTTGAATACAAAATCCATAGCTAAACCGAAAGAGAAGCAAAACTTGTATTGCTTGGATTTTGGTACATTTTTGAGGAAGCTCACTTTTAGTGATATTTCTCGATTATGAAGCAAATGGAAATTAGTGTAAAACACGATGAGGATTCAAAACCCTGCATCAGAGTGTTGAGAAGCGCAACGGACAATGTTCCCAAACAATTCTCTTCACTGAAGGAAAGAATCAATGATTTTGATCATTGTGTTTTCCCCACTAGTGTTTTCACTACATGAAGTAGGGTCCAAAATGTAAATCCATATCTAGTATGGAGACATTTGTGAATCATTTATCATGATTCTTGGAATATGACATAGCTACGAACTACTAAGGAAATAATGGTAAACTAAAATTATGAGAAATCCTAGAAGCAATATTCACTTGAGATTAGAAAAGCAATTTGTTGCTGAATCTCACAAGTAAAAGTAGTTTCTTGGAAATTTCCCAAATGACTGCAAAGCCATATTGGAAAAGGGGATGAATGACAAAAGCACAATTTGTCAAGTATTGGATGAATTCAAATGAATTTGATTCTTGTGTGCTAAATGTCTAGAGGATTTAAAACTAGTAATAGTACTAGTATCTCATAGTAAATATCCAAGTTTGATATTTGATCAAAGTTTTGAAACTTGTTCAAAATAGTAAGGAGGTATGCAATTTGCATAAAATTGAGTGGGAGCTATGAAAGTCTTCCTGAAACAATATGTGATTGACATATTTTAAGTGGGAGCAATATAAGGCTCAAATTCAAATATGTAGGAACATATTTTGAGTGGGAGCTTATAGGAGTAATTCTTAAGTATGTTAAGGATGAAAGCGCAAATACTTATGAATAATGATTTATAAGATGTAGAAGTTGATAATAAGTGTATTATGATATTATGTAGTATTCCTTAAGGGATTCTAAAAAGGGTTTCCGAATAGAAGTTAATTAAGGATCTGGTCCTTAATGACTCAACTTAGGAATAGTATTAAGTTGAACATCAATGGTTGAAAGAAAGAAAAGGATGATCATCATACACTATGTTAAGACATAGGTTCTATCTTAGTAAACCATGATGATAACTTAACATAATATATGATCCAATAAAGAACGTTTGAAAGTGATTAAGTTCGAATCACAGAATGTTGAGCTAAGTTTGTCCGCAGTGTCTAATAGAGAACTGTAGACATATTTTCCAAGTCCATGAAGGATGACATATCTTAAAACATAAAGGGTTATGTTATAAGGGAATATGTTGGAAACTCCTGTAGATACCAATTAAAGTCAAGTAGGAAGCGAGGTGAACAAAAAACATCGAAAGTTGCACAGAGTGCACTAGTATTTCGATGAATACATTTATAATATTAGATAAGGGTACCATCTAAAGTGTTGTATAATGTTATGGCGGGGCTAGTTTGCTTTTAACATAGAATGATGTGTCCTAGGGCACAGTGCCCATGAGAAAGCCCTCGAGGTTGATCTAACATCACTGTAGGCTCCTGGAATCAGGCCTCGTTCTGCTGCCATAGCAACGATGCATACACTTATCATGAGATGATAAAGTATTAATGTCAATCAAGGTGACATTAGTAAGTTGCAAAGGATTTGGGACTGTAAAGTATAGACCCAAGACTCAACCTCCTCCATGAGCAAGCATGTTCAGGGTACCGGATATGGTGCCAATGATTGAGAACAAATGCAGCTAGTGTATTTGTACTCTAGTGCAAGTGGGAGACTGTTGGAAATATGCCCTAGAGACAAATAGTAGTAAGGACTATTATCATATTTCATATAGTTTATGATTAAGTTTTATATCATGCTATAACTGTATTGAGTGGAAACATCAATACACGTGTGATATATAAACAACCAGGGATTCCAAGTGAAACTCTAGTCACTGGTTCATTGGTCAACAGATGATCATGTTTCCTGATCATGTGGCATTTATGCCAGTTGGAAATGAGGTCATCTCATTCTGAGAATGAGATGATGAACCAATACCCAACCTAAACATCATGACCCGATCATGTCACGAAGTTCAAGTTATGATGATTAGAAATGGATCCTCGTAGACTATTCCTTAGACCGTGAGGCTATATCAATCACTGTCTCCCGAAATTGCTTAGATAGCATCAAACGCCATCTGGTAATACGGTGGTTATAAAGGTGTGTTCAGGTACTCGGAGGAAACCGTAGAGGCAATATATGTCAAGAGCGGGATTTGTCCGTCCATGTGACGGGAAGATACTCAAGGGCCCACTCGGAGAGGTTATATCCAATAGCTGCGCAGCGTGTGATTTGATCACGGGGATATCACTTGTCAGAACGAGTCAAGTAGCATTGTTTAGTGACGAGATTGAACACGACATGGTGATTTCATTGATCAGATCTCGGGCAATGCAAGTATCGAGTGACAAAGGGAATAAGACACGACTGTCCCGGTTCAAACGACGAAAGATCTTCGTGGAATGCACAGGGGTCACATGGCCATCCAGGTCCCTCTGTCGATCAATGGTGCAGGAGTGTCTCGACCATGTCTGGAGTGTTCCCGAACCGTGGGGTATCACGCTTAAGGGCTTGATGATGCTTAGAGAGTGTTTATAGGATCGGTGGAATCGCCGAAGATTTGTAGAGAGAAAACCGGAAGGGTTTCGGTAAGTCCGGAGGATGTCCGGAGTGGAGGTGGAAGGTGTTCCATGGCCACGGAGGTTGAATAATATGTGAATGAATGTTAAATGTTGATTTAATCATTTATTCATAATTATTTAATAAAGAGAAAATCAATTAAAGGCCAAAAAGGTTTAATGGGCCAATTTCTGGAGGGAGAGGGCCCATTAGGGAAAGGAGAGAGGGAGAAGGGGCAAGGGGGCTGGCCGGCTAGGCCTAGCCCCCCGCGCGGGGCCCACTAGGGGCTGGCCGGTGGCCTCCCTACCCCTTCCTCTCCTTGAGTCCCACCCCGGAACTTTGAGGGAGGTAGTACCTCCCCTTCCCCTATATATAGTGGGGGTATTTGGCCAGATAAATACAACACTAATCAATAAAGGTCTCCCCACTTTTGAGAGGACCTCTAATTGATATTTTCTATCTCCTCTCTCTCTCTCTCGTGACCGTGGTCCCAAGTCTGGACTACAAGAGCGAGAGACATCTTCACCACGGAGCACCGTCGCGCTGCGGGATTCGGATCCGGGAGCTCTACTTCCGCAACTGCTGCTGGATCAGGGAAGCGAGAGTCATCTTCAGGCACCAGATGTGTGTAACTCCCCACGAGGTGTCGCACTTGAGGCACTCAAGTCATTGGATCCAAGGAGCACAAGGACTTCATCACGACCTTGAGGTCGGCTTCGGCTCGTCTACATCAACCACGCTCTCCTGAGCATTGACAACGCTTTTCGGTCTTCAAGGGTAAGTTTGTGAAAAGCCCCTCCCATTATTGTATTACTAATAGATAGGTCCTGGCAGCTTTAGGGGTTCAGGAGCATAGAGTAAAATTTATTGTTTTCATACGCGGAACCCCAACACTCCTTGTTGAGTCTCATGAACTCATTACGTGCCTGCAAGGTGTTAGCAATAACATAGAACAAATAGCGAATTGCAGGATGTTGAATATTTTTCCCCTTGCTCATTCTAGTAGTGAAACTTACTCCATTATAATATTGTGTAGGGGAAGGGTCTAAGCCAGTAAAGGATGCGCGTAAGGCATTAACATCATTGTTTAGCAAATTAAAACATGCGCACCATTCATCTTGTGTTAAAGTGTAGTTGTTGTTCATAAGTCGGAAAGAAATCGTGTCCTCTCCTTGCCAGAGTTTAACGATGCTTTGCAATGAACTTAGGAATTCAATAGTTAAGAAGCGATAAGTAGGCACATCATTGTACACAAAGTTTTTGCAGGCCAGCTCTATTGCAAAGTAAATTGAAGTCATCAGAAATACCGAGTTGGTTTAATATAATGGGGCAAGCCCACTTGTTGGCCTTCACTTTGCGGTTCTTGATCTTGTTGAAGTGATCACGTTGGAGCTCATTCCTAAACTGTATCCCCATGCGTTCTTGAGTGACAGCCCGAGAAGCGCTAGCGGTGGCACGAGCACGAGTTTGGCTCCTTGTGTTCATCATCTAAAACATTGAAGAAAGACAAAAATAAAACTTTTTGATCCAACAACAGTAAGTATAACATATTCCTCATCATAGCACACTAAAGAATCTCCTCAAAATAATAATCTAGGCAAGTGAATCATTGCAATTAGTTCATAGTAGGTCTCACCCTAGATTGATAATGAAAATAGATCGAAGATGAATTTGCAAAAAGTAATTAGAGGATCGGAGGAGAAATATACCGTAGATCACTTGTGTGCAAGGAAATCGAATAAAATTGAGTAGAGATGAAGATCTCTTGAGGTTTTGAGAAGGTTTGGAGGTAGAAGAGAGAAAAATGATTAAAGTTTTGGGGTTGGAGGTACCTTCCCGTGCGATTTTGTGGTCAGACGCAACTATACGGGCAGAACTATACGGCCGAAACATTGTTTTTCCACTGTATAGTTGGCCTATTGTCAAAATTTTAGGGTTTCCACCCGGCGGCGCGGCTATACGGCCGGAACTATATGGTTGGAACAATATGTTCCCGCCTTATAGTTGGTCATTAAACCATCTGTACCTAGGAAAAGAAATTGTGAAAAGGCATAGATATCTATAGGTCCGGAGCTATACGGCCGGAATTTTTATTCCCGGCGTATAATTGGTCGTTAAACCGTCAGTACATGGAAAAAGAAACTGTATGAAAGCACCGATATCTATACGATCGGAGCTATACGGCCAGAAGTTTTTATTCCCGCCGTATAGTTGGTCGTTAAACCGTTAATACATATGAAGGAAAAATTGAAGATGATAAAGATATCTATACGACCGGAATTATACTATCGAAATTTTTATTCCTGTCGTATAGTTGGTCGTTAAACCCTCTCTATGCATCAAAAAACTTCTGTTTCTTCAAAAATTATTTCTTATCCTGTAACTTAGTGATATACCTTGTTTTGACAGAAAATTGACAGCAAATATTGTCGACCAACAACAACATGAATAAAGCAGGATTTTTGGCATTACCGAACTCCTTCTCCTCAATTGGAGTTTTCTAGCACTCTTTATTAAAAGTAAAACTTGAACTAAAACTTAAAAACTCTACTCAAACCTTTATTTCACATGGGTTGCCTCCCATGAAGCGCTCTTTTATGGTCAATTGCTTGACCTCAATGTTTCTCACTTAGGCTAGATGAGTGGAACACCTGCTCCAAAATAGTTGGACTTCAAAGTGATGGCCTCCTTTTCATCATGCTTGACTTTCTTATTCCTGGGGAACTGAATAACAAAAGGATCCTGCGAAGGCAACTGAAGCTTCACATTCCCTTCATGTAGATTAATCAAAGCCTTAATAGTTCTTAAGAAAGGACGGCCTAATTAATAGGAGCAGTAGCATCTTCAGGTATGTCAACAATAACAAAATCAATAAGAGCAGGACAACCTTTAATATATACTAAACTATTCTCCTTAATTCCTACAGCTTGTTTGTAGGTAGAATATGCTAGATGCAATTTTAACTCGGTGATCTCAAAGGAGCCAAGATTTAACTTGTTAAAAGACTATTTGGAATTGTTGAGATGCTTGCACCTAGATCACAAAGTGTAGCTATCTCATTGGCCCCAATTTTAATCTTAATAGTAGGCTCAAATATGTCATCAAGCTTCACATGTAATTTTTCAGCAATTTTCTTATATTCTTCCTCAAGCTCACGTACCTTTATTGCTACCTGATTAACGAAGTGTTGGTACATAGCTTTCTCATTACCTTCACTTATCGGAATCTTAATGTTGATCCTTTTTACAAGATCTTCAATGGTGTATCTTGGTGAAGGAGCATTACTATAATCAACTGCTTCAGGTTCCTCCCTTTGGATTCTCATCATCTTGAGGTCTTCAACAGGATTGGGCTCAGCTTTACCTGCAAATTTAGCTAGAATGAGAGTTTGACGCTCAGTTATATTACCTACATGTGCCTCAATGATCCTCGTTCTTTCTTGGAGGGCCTGTAAATCATTTCTCAAACTTATAGCTTGGTTAGACAATTTACCAAGCATAGCATCATGGTTCTCCATTATTTTAACAAGAATATTATTTTGTTCGTTTTGTGAGTCTATAAAAGACTTAAGTGTTTCTTGGAGACTACCATTACTAGTTCCCATATTATTATTAGAGTTACCTGCAGGATTAGAATAGTGTTTCTGAAAATTAGGATTATAATTCTTCTTCCAAGTAGGGTTATAATCAATACGAGCTATGACATCTATTTCTTCAATATTTGTTTCTGGGATATCTCTTACCTGGATTTCCTTACCTTTTACGGCTAGTATGAGCTCATCCAACTTAGCATTGAGTTATTTATTTTCTTGTGGTGAGACGGAGTTCACCTTCTTCGTGTTTGATCTATCCACATGCCATTGGGCATGGTTGTCTTGCATATTGTCTAGCAGCTGCTTTGCTTCGGTAATATGTTTACCCATAAATGTTCCTCCAGCTGCAGTATCAAGCATAGACTTAGACACAGGGTTAAGAGCATTATAAAATAGATGGAGAATTAACCAGTCGTCCATCCCATGACTAGGACAGTTTCTCGTGCATTCTTTCTGAAGGGATTCGCAGCATAGTAAATCAAAATTTTCTACGGAAGCGAACAGAAGGAAAGCCAAGATCTAATCTAGGAGATGCAAACAACGAGAGAGATTGGATTAGATCTTCATACCCTTGAAGATTCGCACAGCGGAACGTTCGTCGGAACGTTGGTGATGTAGTCGTACTCGCTTCTCCTCCTCGCGATCCGATCCGATCTAGCACCACAAGTGGCGGTGCCTCCGTGAGATGCACACGTGCAGCACCTCGACGTCTCCTCCTTCCTCGGACCAGCAAGTATGGTGGAGAGATGGATTGGATGTACAACACGACGGCGTGGTGTATATGGTGGAGAATTTCTATAGCAGGGCTTCGCTTGCAAGCAGTCGGGAGGGAGAGAGGAGGGCCAGCAGGGAGGCTAGGGCTTGGAGGAAGGTGTGTTGGGGAGGGAGGGGGCGCACCAGCCCTCTATATATAGAGGGGGGTGCGGCCAGCCCTTGCCCATCCTCCAAGCCTATCTCTAGTTTAAACAATTTAAACTCTCCCTTATCTAGAAATTCTATCTTATCTTATCTCTAGTTTAAACGATTTAAACTCTCTAGGATCGGCTGGGCCCTATGGGGCCTTGTGCCCCTGGCCCAATGCGGCCAGGAAACTCCCTCATAGGCCCATGCCCCCTCCCGGAAGGTGGGACCACGTTGGCCCCCTTCCGGAAGGTTCTAGAAGCTTTCGGTACAATACCGATTAACCCGGAACAATTCCGAACTCCAAAAACTGCACTGCCTTATATGAATCTTATTCTCCGGACCATTCCGGAACCTCTCGTGATATCCCGGATCCCATCCGAGACTCCGAACAAAAATTCATAAACCAATTATCCAATCTATCCTAGCGTCGAGACACATTAAGTGTGTGACCCTGCGGGTTCGAGAATATGCAGACATGATCTTCTATCAATAATCAACAGCGGGGTCTGGGCACCCATATTGACTCCCACACATTCATCGATGATCATATCGGATGAACCATGATGCCAGGATTCAATCAATCCCATATATATATTCCCTTCGTCTCGCGATATTTTACTTGCCCGAGATTCGATCGTCAGTACCGTCATACCTAGTTCAATCTCGTTCACAGCAAGTACTTTACTCGTTCCGTAATCCGATATCACTTTGTGATTAACTCCTTAACCACATGCTTGCAAGCGGTGTTGATATCGATTACCGAGTGGGCCCGAAGTATATCTCTCCGACTTGGGAGGGACAAATCCCATCTCGATACATACAACCCAACAGATACTTTCCGATCACCTGAGAGACACCTTTATGATCACCCTCTCATAGGATGATGTTTGATGACCTCAAAGCTTTCTTCCGATACCAGGGAGTTGTATTATCTCATGGTCTAAGGAATACAATATTTGACATAAGAAAAGCTTCGCAAAGATGAACACAATGACACGATCTAATTGCTTTGCTTAGTTTGGGTCTGTCCACCATATCATTCTCCCAATGCTATGATCTCATTATCAATTGACAACTCATGTCTATGGTTAGGAAACCTTAACCATCATTGATCAATGATCTAGTCCATAGAGGCGTACTAGGGACACGGTGTTGTTCACAAACCACACAAGTATTAATGTTTCCGCTTAATACAATTCTAGCATGGAATATAAACTTTATCATGAACAAGAATTATAATAATAACATCTTTATTATTGCCTCTAGGGCATAATTCCAACAGTCTCCCACTTGCACTAGAGTCAATAATCTAGTTTACATTTGGCAACAATCTCACACCCATGGCACTGAGGTGCTAATCATGTTTTACACGTGGAAGATGTTTAGTCAATGGATCTGCGACATTCAGATCTGTATGTACTTTGCTTATCTTCAGATCTCCATCTGCTATATAATCTCAGATTATATGAAACTTGCGGTTGATATGCTTGGTCTTTGGATGATATCTTGGTTCCTTAGCGAGTGCTATGGCGCCAGTGTTGTCACACAATATCTCCAGTGGGTCCAATGCACCTGGAACCACGCCAAGCTCAGTGATGAAGTTTCTGATCCAAACTCCTTCACTTGACGCTTCTGCAGCAGCCATGTATTCCGCTTCTACTGTAGATCTCGCGATCACGCTTTGCTTGCAGCTTCTCCAGCTCACAGCTCCTCCAATCAAAATATACACGTATCCTGTCTGAGATTTAGAATCATCCTTGTCGGTGTCAAAACTAGCATCGATGTAACCTTTTACGACGAGCTGTTCATCACCCCCATAGACTAAGAACATTTCTTTAGTCCTATTTAGGTACCTTAGGATGTTCTTCACGGCTGTCCAGTGTTCCACTCCTGTATCACTTTGATATCTGCTCGTCAAACTAAGAGCATTGGACACATCCGGTTTAGTACACAACATGGCATACATGATGGAACCTATGGCCGAGGCATAAGGCACTTTGCTCATAGCTTCCCTATCATTTACCGTAGCTGGACACTGAGCCTTGCTCAATATCTTACCTGACAACATAGGCACTGAACCTTTCAATGCCTTATCCATTCTGAACCTTTTCAGAACTTTGTCTAGGTATGTACTCTGGCTTAAAGCTATCAGGCGTCTTTGTCTATCTCTATAGATTTTGATGCCCAATATATAAGCAGCTTCACCTAGGTCTTTCATTGAAAAACACTTGTTCAAATAACTCTTCACATCGTTAAGTATGTCGATGTCATTTCCAATAATCAATATGTCATCCACATATAGTACCAGAAACGTCACCGAGCTCCCACTCACTTTCTTGTAGATGCAAGCTTCGTAGCAATTTGGAACAAATCCAAAGCTCTTGATCACTTGATCAAAACGAAGGTTCCAACTCCGAGACGCTTGCTTCAGTCCATAAATGGAACGCTGAAGTTTGCATACTTTATCTGCATCCTTAGGATCGACAAAACCTTCGGGTTGCATCATATACAACTCTTCATCAATGTTGCCATTGAGGAAAGCAGTCTTGACATCCATTTGCCATATTTCATAATCATGAAACGCAGCAATTGCTAATAAAATCCGAATGGACTTAAACATCGCTACGGGAGAGAAAGTCTCATCGTAGTCAACACCTTGAACTTGTCGAAAACCTTTCGCAACAAGCCGTGCTTTATAGACGGTAACATTACCATCCACGTCCGTTTTCTTCTTGAAGATCCATTTGCACTCAACGGCCTTTCGGTCGCTAGGAGGGTCCACCAAAGTCCATACTTGGTTTTCGCTCATGGATCCTAATTCGGATTTCATGGCTTCTAGCCATTTCTCAGAGTCTGGGCTCATCATCGCTTCCTCATAGTTCGTAGGTTCACTGTCTTCTACTAACAAGACAGTCAAGACAAGGTTACCGTACCACTCAGGAGGGGCACGCGACCTTGTCGACCTGCGACGTTCAATAGCAGCATCGTCCGAAGCTTCACGATCCTTGTCATTAGCTTCCTCTATTGTTGGTGCAGGCGGCACTGGAACAATTTCAGGTGCTGCGCTACTCTCCAATTTAAGAGAAGGTTCAATAACCTCGTCTAGCTCTACTTTCCTCCCACTCACTTCTTTCGAGAGAAACTCCTTCTCAAGAAAGGAACCGTTCTTTGCGACAAACACTTTGCCTTCGGTTCTGTGATAGAAGGTATACCCAATAGTTTCCTTAGGGTATCCTATGAAGACGCATTTCTCCGCTTTGGGTTCGAGCTTGTCCGGCATCAACTTCTTGACGTAAGCTTCGCATCCCCAAACTTTAAGAAACGACAACTTAGGTTTAGCACCAAACCACAGTTCATACGGTGTCATCTCAACGGATTTAGATGGAGCCCTATTTAAAGTGAATGCAGCGGTTTCTAATGCATAACCCCAAAATGATAACGGCAAATTAGTAAGAGACATCATCGATCGGACCATATCTAATAGGGTTCGATTCCGGCGTTCAGACACACCATTGCGCTGTGGTGTTCCGGGTGGCGTGAGTTGTGAAATGATTCCACTTGTTTTGAGATGCGTGAGAAAATCATAACTCAAATATTCGCCCCCACGATCGGATCGTAGAAACTTAATCTTTCTGTTACGATGGTTCTCCACTTCATTCTGAAATTCTTTGAACTTTTCAAACGTTTCAGATTTATGTTTCATTAAATAGATATACCCATATCTACTTAAGTCATCGGTAAAAGTGAGAAAGTAGCGGTATCCACCGCGCGTCGAAACACTCATCGGTCCGCATACATCGGTATGTATGATTTCCAACAAGTCCGTTGCTCGCTCCATCATACCGGAGAACGGGGTTTTGATCATCTTGCCCATGAGGCATGGTTCGCATGTGTCAAATGATTCAAAATCAAGAGACTCCAAAAGTCCATCAGAATGGAGTTTCTTCATGCGCTTTACACCAATATGACCTAGACGACAGTGCCACAAATAAGTAGTATTATCACTATCTACTTTGCATCTCTTAGCCTCAATGTTATGGATGTGTGTTTAATCTCTTTCGAGATTTAGAAGAAATAAACCATTCACAAGAGGTGCATGACCATAAAAGATGTTACTCATATAAATAGAACAACCATTATTCTCCGATTTAAATGAATAACCGTCTTGCAATAAACACGATCCAGAAATAATGTTCATGCTCAATGCAGGCACATAATAACATTTATTAAGGTTTAAAACTAATCCCGAAGGTAAAACTAAGGAGAGCGTGCCGACGGCCATCACATCAACTCTTGATCCGTTGCCAACGCGCATCGTCACCTCATCCCTCGCAAGCCGCCGTCTATTCCGTAGCTCCTGTTTCGAGTTACAAATATTAGCAACTGAACCAGTATCAAATACCTAGGCACTACAACAAGGGCTAGTAAGGAAAACATCAATAACATGTATATCAAATATACCTTTGATGGTGCCAGCCTTCTTGTCCGCTAAGTACTTCGGACAGTTGCGCTTCCAGTGACCCTTGTCCTTGCAATAGAAGCACTCACTGTCCGGCTTAGGACCAGACTTGAGCTTCTTCTCAGCAGGGGCAACGCGCTTGCCGCCGCTTTTCTTGAAGGGCTTCTTTGCACCCTTACCTTTCTTAAAGGAGGGCTTGTTGACCATCAACACATGATTATCCTTCTTGATGTCCACCTCCGCAGCCTTCAGCTTTGCGAAGAGCTCGGTGATCGTATCAGTGGAACCAATCTGATTATGAGTCACTACAAAACTTTTGTAGCTGGGAGGGAGTGATTGCAGAACCCTGTCAATCTTGAGCTCCTCTGGAATCTTGCAGTCCAGTTGCTCAAGGCGTTGAGTGTAGCCCGACATCTTAATGGCGTGCTCACTAACGGAACTCCCTTCCTCCATCTTGCAGTTAAAGAACTTCTCAGAGATCTCATATCTCTCAGAACGGGCCTGAGTCTGAAACATGGTTTTCAGCTCCTCGAGAATCTCAAAGGGCCCGGGATAGTTTTCAAAACGATTTTGAAGTTCCGGTTCCATAGCAAACAACATGGTGCTCTTAATCACACCATAATCATCTTTGCGCGACTGATAGACAGCTTTCTCATCAGCCGGCGCATTTGCAGCGGGGGGGTTACCTAACGCTTTCTCAAGGACATATTCCTTTTGACCGCCAGAGAGAATGATTCTCAGATTGCGGAACCAGTTGGTGAAGTTAGACCCATTGTTCTTAAGCTTTTCTTTCTCAGCAAAAACGTTGAAGTTGAAGTTGGACTTAGCCATGTGATCTACAATATTTGCAAGTACAAATTAGACTATGTTCATGATAACTAGTTCAACTTTTAATCAAATTACTAGATGAACTCCCACTAAATTCAACATCCCTCAAGTTGTTTAGTGAACATGATCCAAATTCACCACACCTAATCCGATCTTCACGAGAAGAGATGTGGTTTCAATGGTGGACAACGAAGTGTCGATCATATCATTCATATGACTCATGCTTAACCTTTCGGTTCATGTGTTCCGAGGCCATGTCTGTACATGCTAGGCTCGTCAAGTTAGACCCAAGTATTTCCGCGTGTGCAAAACTGGCTTGCACCCGTTGTATGTGAGCGTAGAGTCTATAGCACCCGATCATCACGTGATGCTTGGACACGACGAACTTTCGCAACGGTGCATACTTGGGGAGAACACAGTTTTATCTTGATCTTTAAGTGAGGAATCATCTTATAATGCTACCGTCGCGATCTAAGCATAATAAGATACATAAAAGGATAAACATCACATGCATATAACTTTATGTGACATGGTATAGCCAATCTTCGCGCAATGATCTCCATCTTGTGCGTTCCGGCATGATATCCATCACTCCACCATGATTGCCTCCACCACGAATAGCAACTACAACTATTGCTAACTACTTAGCGATAAAGTAAAGCTATTACATGGCGTATAAGAAGTTGACTCGCAGGTCATACACAATTATAAAGACAACCATATGGCTCCTGCCGGTTGTGTACTCATCGACATGCAAGTCGTGAAACATTACAAAACATGATCATCGCATACATTATACACATCACACCTTGGGCCATACCATATCACAGAAAACACTCCCTGCAAAAACAAGTTAGACGCCTCTACTTTGTTGTTGCATGTTTTACGTGGCTTATGGGAGTAGATGCTAAGAACGATTCTTACCTACAGAAAGCCACAACGGTGATATTATGGTTGCCAAACTCCGGTGGTAATCCCATGACAACTATAGTGAGAGAAACTGACATCCACCAGCCGCATGTGTGGTACAAGCCACACGTCAAGTGCGAAGCCGGTCTCGCGAACAACGCCGCGTAAGGTTGGCCTGGACCGCTTCAATATCACTATCCCGCGTCATAAGAAGAACACAAACAAGAGGCTTGCAACAGAAAACATCAACGCCCGCAACAACCATGTTGCGTTCTACTCATGAAACACATCTACGCTTAGATCTAGCTCTGATACCACTGAAGGGATTCGCAGCATAGTAAATCAAAATTTTCTACGGAAGCGAACAGAAGGAAAGCCAAGATCTAATCTAGGAGATGCAAACAACGAGAGAGATTGGATTAGATCTTCATACCCTTGAAGATTCGCACAGCGGAACGTTCGTCGGAACGTGGGTGATGTAGTCGTACTCGCTTCTCCTCCTCGCGATCCGATCCGATCTAGCACCACAAGTGGCGGTGCCTCCGTGAGATGCACACGTGCAGCACCTCGACGTCTCCTCCTTCCTCGGACCAGCAAGTATGGTGGAGAGATGGATTGGATCTACAACACGACGGCGTGGTGTATATGGTGGAGAATTTCTACAGCAGGGCTTCGCCTGCAAGCAGTCGGGAGGGAGAGAGGAGGGCCAGCAGGGAGGCTAGGGCTTGGAGGAAGGTGTGTTGGGGGGGGGAGGGGGCGCACCAGCCCTCTCTATATAGAGGGGGGTGCGGCCAGCCCTTGCCCATCCTCCAAGCCTATCTCTAGTTTAAACAATTTAAACTCTCCCTTATCTAGAAATCCTATCTTATCTTATCTCTAGTTTAAACGATTTAAACTCTCTAGGATCGGCTGGGCCCTATGGGGCCTTGTGCCCCTGTCCCAATGCGGCCAGGACACTCCCTCATAGGCCCATGCCACCTCCCGGAAGGTGGGACCACGTTGGCCCCCTTCCGGAAGGTTCTAGAAGCTTCCGGTACAATACCGATTAACCCGGAACAATTCCGAACTCCAAAAACTGCACTGCCTTATATGAATCTTATTCTCCGGACCATTCCGAAACCTCTCGTGATATCCCGGATCCCATCCGAGACTCCGAACAAAAATTCATAAACCAATTATCCAATCTATCCTAGCGTCGAGACACGTTAAGTGTGTGACCCTGCGGGTTCGAGAATATGCAGACATGATCTTCTATCAATAATCAACAGCGGGGTCTGGGCACCCATATTGACTCCCACACATTCATCGATGATCATATCGGATGAAACATGATGCCAGGATTCAATCAATCCCATATATATATTCCCTTCGTCTCGCGATATTTTACTTGCCCGAGATTCGATCGTCAGTACCGTCATACCTAGTTCAATCTCGTTCACAGCAAGTACTTTACTCGTTCTGTAATCCGATATCACTTTGTGATTAACTCCTTAACCACATGCTTGCAAGCGGTGTTGATATCGATTACCGAGTGGGCCCGAAGTATATCTCTCCGACTTGGGAGGGACAAATACCATCTCGATACATACAACCCAACAGATACTTTCCGATCACCTGAGAGACACCTTTATGATCACCCTCTCATAGGATGACGTTTGATGACCTCAAAGCTTTCTTCCAATACCAGGGAGTTGTATTATCTCATGGTCTAAGGAATACAATATTTGACATAAGAAAAGCTTCACAAAGATGAACACAATGACACGATCTAATTGCTTTGCTTAGTTTGGGTCTGTCCACCATATCATTCTCCCAATGATATGATCTCATTATCAATTGACAACTCATGTCTATGGTTAGGAAACCTTAACCATCATTGATCAATGATCTAGTCCATAGAGGCGTACTAGGGACACGGTGTTGTTCACAAACCACACAAGTTTTAATGTTTCCGCTTAATACAATTCTAGCATGGAATATAAACTTTATCATGAACAAGAATTATAATAATAACATCTTTATTATTTCCTCTAGGGCATAATTCCAACACTTTCATCCTCTCCCATGCAAGCGCTAGTGGATCACGCTCTTCATGTCTAAAACCAGTAATATTAGATCTAAGTTGCATAGTCTTTGCAGGTGGGAAAAATTTAGTCATAAATAAATAAGTGCATTCCACCCATGATGTAATAGTATTTCTAGGCAAAGATAACAACCATTATTTTGCTCTTCCTCTAAGAGAGAAAGGAAATAAACGCAATTTGACCGCATCGGGGTCAACATCTTTTATATGCATCATATCACATATTTTAGTGAAAGTATTCAAGTGCATACCTGCGTCCTCAACAACAGAGCCTCCAAATTGATTCTGTTGAACCAAACTTAAATAATGGGGCTTAATTTCATAGTCATCAGCAACAATTGCTGGCTGAGTAATAAGAGTACGCACATAATCATTGCTGGGAGTAGTAAACTCCCCAAGCTTCTTTTCAGCCATATTTCCTATTTTTTAGGGTTTTCTTAAACAGAGACTTATAATAGTAAAAGCAAGAATTTAAAGACTAACTAATTTTTTTGGTTTATCAAATAAAGACTGAAAGCAAACTAACAAAATTAAAAATAAGAATTAAAACTAGCAAGGTTCCTACTAACCTCACTAGGGTAGCTATTGCTTCCTCGGCAACGACGCTAGAAAAAGGGTTGATACCTTCGATCCGGATTATGGATGTAGTATACCTTCTTTTTTCCTAGTAGACCTAGGTTTATCGAATCCTCGGGAAGCAGATGTGCAGTGAAGTTACTTTAATGGACCTAGGGGATTTTTAGAATTCCTTTTGTGTTTTTACAGGACCAAGGGTTTGCGTCTTTTTGTTGTTGTCGATGATGGAGAGAGGGCCTATGGCGTTCGGTTTCACCTGTAGCTATGCAAAATATCTGATGGGAATAAAAGATAAAGATAAAATACGCATGTAATTGTTAGAGCAAGATAAATTATATGTGGGCAGTACATCTATAATTGATATTGCCTCCGCAATAGCTTATAGTAATAACCTACTAGTCTCATCCATAGAATAAAGATAACTAATGATATGCATAGTGATGTCACCGTTAATCCCAAGTAAATCCCTCACATACAGCCGTACTACCCCTTCTATTGGGGTTCCTAACCTGCAGATTAGTCATTACTCATACTCCCTATATGGCTCAATCCTCGGGGTATTGGGTACCTGATAAGTCCTTAGATTGAGGCAAGAGAGGATACAATAATCATCATGTCATACAAACTAATACATGATCCCATCTATGATAAATAATATGCACAAACACTACATGGCTAGGCCGAAGCCGTTAGCCCAAGGAGAATTACTCACACATAGAGATGAGTATCAACAATCACAAACATTATAATGGAAACCATGAGATTGGTAGAAAATAGTCTTACAATATCACCAATCGAAGAAGTGATTTTACAAGTGGTGGAATATGGCTATTGTGGTGGAGAAGGATTTGGAGATTTATATCCAAGTCCCTTCCTCTGGCGGCTGATGATCTGGGGCAGGGACTCTCCAAGGCCTTTTATCATCGCCTGAGGCTTCTTTATATAGGGGTCCCTTCACGAAAGTTGTTCTGTTTGACCTAGCAGAGTCTATGGCAACTATACGACCGGAACTATACGGTCGGAATTTTGTTCCGGTCGTATAGTTGGTCGTTAAAGTGTCTGCCTCTTACCCATGACTCCTGGTTTCTTCTGGTTATTGGAAATATCGTATCTTTGACTTTAATGTAGTGATTACCATCATTAAACATCATTATCTGCGCAGGAAAAAAATGGAAGGAGAGGATTGCATACCCCTTTGAATATTAGGCATTAGTGACAGGGTTTAGAGAGATATTTCATCAAAAATATGAATAATGTCCAGTTTAAATGTGGACATAGATGGCTATATTTCAGAGCCATCACCCAACAAGGCCGGGGTCAAGCCGAACCTCGAGGTGGAGCGCGGCACGACGACAGGAAGAGGATCAGCGGGAGAGGGTGAGGACGAGACGCAGGTGGCGGAGCACGGTTGCTGATGGGAGGAGGCGAGAGCAGATGGCGGTGTCAGGAGGTCTCCGGCGAGGCCTCATAGAGGCAGCAGCTTGTGTCGGTAGCGATGCTGGCCGGGCGAGGCGTGGCGGCGCTCGTCTATGGTCGAGGAGGAGGCGGCGGATGGAGCTTGGAGGGAGGGTGCTCGTTGGGGTGGTGGGGAATCGTACTAGGCGACTAGGGATGGGTTCGCATGGTGAGATGCGTCGAGGGAGGAGGTTGCGTGTGCGACAAGGCAGGATCGGGTGGTAGGGCTCGCGTGTGTGTCGTGGGGTCAGGGTGGGGTACGGGTTGTAGGCAGCGTGACGGGGTGGTTCAGGCTGTACTACAGTGGTGGTGTACCGCATGGGCGGGTTGGCATGCAGCAGGGGTGAGGTGGTTAGTTTGAAAGCTAGGGTTTGTCTATCTAGGGTTTAGCCGGGGTGGTAGGCTACTGCCAGCTAGGACGTTTAGGCCTGGCTGATGGTGTCCTCCCCGATACAAAATAGTTTTATTTATTTTATTCTTAAAATCTTTTGTAAATAGTTTTTAGACAAATAAAAGATCCGGAATAGGCCGGGGTTTGATTTGAATAATGACGTGGATATTTAGAAAACAAAGATAGGATTTTCTAAAAATAGTTTTGGTAAAAATATGCATGATGACATGATGATGCTCAAATGCAATGTGGCATGATGCCATGAGCATGTGGTCACGATGATGCACAAAAATAAACACATCACGTGATTTTCTAGTAGTGGTTTTACCTGGGGTGCTACATATGCGGAGCGAGCATTTGGTGTGCTTTAGTCAAGATAGGCTATTGTTCGATACCCTTCTAGAACCTGGAGCACGGAGAGGATGTGGGATGTGATGACTACGTGTGTGGTCATGCACAACATGATCATCGAGGATGAGCGTGATGTCGGCATTTTGGACCAAGGCTGGGATTTCCAGGGTCAATTGGTTGAGCCAGAGCCATGTGTAGCGTCTTGGGAAGAATTCATGCAAGTGCATGAAAATTTGCATCATAGGCACGCCCATGACCGACTTCAACTATATTTGGTTGAGCATATATGGGCTCGTGCAGGAAACCAAAATGCTTAACCCCTAATTTGTTTTCTGCAAGTTGAGTGACATTTGGTTATTTTTTATCGAACCATGTGAGTGTGATCTATTCATATGTAAGCATTATTTTAATTATATTACCTAACCTAGTTTATTTGCTTGTCAAAATATACATTTATCTATGTAAATTGGCTATGAACTATTCATACACAAAGGGCCAGGTCTGGACAGTGCTGGCCAGGAGCGGACATTTGGGTCGCACCGGCGGGCGCGGGCACCCGAACAGGCCGGAACGCGGCCCTAAAGTGACCGCGGGCCGATCCAAACGGACAAAAACGGACTGTTTCGGTCGCGCGTTTGGGTCAGCCCGGTGGAGATGCCCTTAGCCTATATAAAGAGGTGCCTATGGGTGGGATTAAATATACAAAATTTGAGAAGTATTTTTGTTGACTCTCTCTATATATACCTTGTGATCATGGCCCCATGTATGTGTCGTGCGAACAAGACGCACCTGCAGCACGCCGTTGCGCTGCATGGATTTCTAGCCGGATATCTACTTTCCCACTCCCGGTGGAATAGGATTCCCGGAGGTCTCATCATACACCCGATGTGTATGAAGACACGAGGTCAAACACTTGGGGCACTTTGGATGTCGTGAGCCGAAGCTACTGCACGATGAAGATGGAGCAAGGGGTGACCTGCGAGGAGCTTCGCGACCTTGAGGTCGGCTACAAGTTCGACTACATCAACCATGTTCCTCTCGGAACGTTAACCGCATACGGTCTATAAGGGTATGTATTCTACACGCTCTGGCCGTTACTATATTACTATATAGATAGATCTTGAGTGTTAGGGAGTTCTATCATAGGAATTTTTTGTTTTTTGCTACAAAACCCTTCAGTGGTATTAGATCCGATCTATGCGTAGTAGTGTTGTATGGCCAGGACG
Source organism: Avena sativa (assembly GCA_916181665.1). Lineage (NCBI taxonomy): Eukaryota > Viridiplantae > Streptophyta > Magnoliopsida > Poales > Poaceae > Avena > Avena sativa. The sequence continues at coordinate 38,025,245 of OV702290.1, forward strand.
CACAAGTTTTGTACGGGCATTGATCCCTTAGTTGTTACCCTCTAACATGTACTTGTTTATATTGTGGTATTGTTTGATGAAGCGGCCCGAACTGACCTTACGCGTATTCGTATGCGAGACTAGTTCCACGCTCGACTTACGGCTTGTACCATATAAGTGGCTAGCGGGTGTGTGTCGCTCATTCAATAGTTGATATAGCATTTATAACGGAAGGCCTCGAAAGGGGTGTAGTAGAGACAACTGTTGGATCCATGTTGTGGTTGGAAAGTTCGTAGTTTAGAAATGGTTCTATTGTGAAAGCCCAAAACAACCACGTAAAACTTGCAAAAGATAAAGTAGAGGCGTCTAACTTTGTTTTGCAGGAGGGCATGTGTTATAATTTGGTATTGGTCATTACGAAGGTAAAATAGTTTACTTTTCTATTACTAAGTAGTGTACTAATAGTCATCGTTCCGATGGACGACCTGGTGGTGGCATCGTGGACTTGGTGTCAAACTAAGTGCAAGATGGAGATCATACCGGAGCGCTCGATGGAGATCAAGGCGCGAGAAGAAGGACCATATCATATCATAGTATGCATGTGATGTTGGTACCTTTTATTCATCTTATTGTATGGTAGTATTAGATACTCAACAGTAGCAAATAAGATAATCCCTAAATAATTCCAATGATAGTGTTCCCCTGTGTGTGCACCACCAAGAAAGTTCTTTGTTATGAAGCCGGCCGTGACGATCAGGGGCTAGACATATCTACGTTCGCATATAGTGGGTGTAAGCATGTTGCACAGCGAATACACACAAGTTAGATTTGGCAAGCCTAACATGTGTAGACATGGCCTCGGAACACAAGAGATTGAAAGATCGAGCATGAGTCACATGGCTGATGTGATTGACATTGCGGAATGTCTACCTTTGAAACTACATTGCCGACCATCACGATCGGGGGTGGTTGATATCTACGCACTTCTATTCTTGTAGACAGTTGTTGGGCCTCCAAGTGCAGAGGTTTGTAGAACAGCAGCAAGTTTTCCCTTAAGTGGATCACCCAAGGTTTATCGAACTCAGGGAGGAAGTGGTCAAAGGTATTCCCTCTCACAACCCTGCAATCAAGATACAAGAAGTCTCTTTTCTCCCCAACACATCCAATACACTTGTCAGGTGTATAGGTGCACTAGTTCGGCGAAGAGATAGTGAAATACAAGTGGTATGGATAATTATAAGTGGTAATGGTGATAGAAAATAGCTTGATGGCGTGGAAAACACTAAAGTAAAACTGAAATAAAGATAGAAGCAAGCAAACATGTAACAGATCTAGTAGCAAACGGTGTATCAATGCTTAGAAACAAGGCCTAGGGATCATACTTTCACTAGTGAACACTCTCATTTAAATATATTCTTCTTTATGATACTACGCTGAACTACTCTCCAGTTGGACACTCTAATCTATGGTAGGGCTATAACAGCACACCTCAAAGTAAGCCTTTCCCATCTAAAAAACCCCACACTGTCACCTTGAGTACTAGATCGGTCCAACAAACACCACAATTTCATAAAGACATCCAACTCCAAATATAACTCATAACAAGTGTTTGTAATCTCTAGCCTAAGTACCACCATGGTGTGCACGCTGTCACTTTCACACACATGGGGAGAGCAGAGATCTATTAAAGCACTTGAGTAGCAAGGTAGATCTACTTGATTACAAAGCTCATGATCACAATAAGATCATGCATAAATAGAGAGATGAACACATAGCTACCGGTAGAACCCTTAGCCTCAAGGAAGAACTACTCCCTCCTCATCATGGGAATCAGCAATGGCGATGGAGATGGTGGTAACTTCCCCGTCCCGGCAGGGTGCCGAAACAGAGACTTTCTGTCCCCCGAATCATCTTCGGTGGCGGCGGTGCTGTGGAACTTTTCGTGGATTTCCGATTGATGATCTAGGGTTTTTGCCTCGGGGGAGATATATAGGCGAAAGAGGCAAGGTCGGTGGCCGGCCAGGGGGCCCACACCATGCCCTGGCGTGGCCTGGGGGTACCCGCGCCTGGGGGGTGTGGCCACCCTGTGGCCCCTCTCCGACTCTCCTTATGGCTCCGTGAGTTTTTCGGGAAAATAGGAACTTTGGCTTTTGTCCCGTCCAATCCCGAGAATATTCATTTTCTGACTTTCCTAGAACCAAAAATAGCAGAAAACAGGCAACTAGCACTGTGGCATCTTGTTAATAGTTTAGTCTAAGAAATCATATGAAAAGTACTCCAAAGTGTGGACAAAACATAAGAAAGTAGATAAAACCAAGCATGGAACATCAAAAATTATAGATACATTTGCAATGTATCAGTGGTGTAGCGGATTGGGATCGTGTGATCACTAAAATCGTCTAGGGGATGACAATTTTAGTGGGAGCTCAACTAGGATTGAACTCATGTTATGAACTTAGTCTAGATGTCTATTTGCAAATATCTTAGTAGACGTTGGCCTATCCCATTGAGTTCCTTTGTGACCATGGGAAATGTGTTCCTTGATGTGGAAATTAGCAAAAGGGTCCAACTTCATAGATTAATACCCACGCCTGAGGGATATCCTCGCAATAAGATGGTCTTCTCTTCTTGATACAATAACCATTAGGACATAGTCCGATGACTCCGTAGCAATTGTTGTGGAGGTCATGGATGAAAAAGGTATAAGTAAGATATAAAAATTATAAATTTGGTTCTGGCAAAACTCGTTGTAGTTTGCCAAGTATTGGATACTTGTCCCGTTTTGTGAAAACATGATCATCTGCTTGAGAAACGCTGGAGATAAGGAGAAGTGGCATGATGACCGCAAGCAAAATAGTTGATGGTCGACATCGCCCCCTTTCCTCAAAGTTTATCATTTGGATTAGTGGACTTGAATATAATTTTGTAATCCTTGTTTGTGTGTCTTGCTTTTAGCGAGACGATTATTCATATAAATAAGTTACAATCCAGTTGTACTTTTCTTATGAATAATACCTTTATGGTCACATTACGATTATAAATGAGTTATTCTCATCACTATGTTAATGATAATAGTTTAAGCATTTATAAAGGATTAGAATGCTAAAATATATCCAAAGATTAATAATGACATGACACTATAGTTTAAGTCATTTTGGTTATTGCATGTTCTTCATTCTAAATGAAGATCAGGGTCTTAGATACTTAATCTAGAGACTTTGCAAAACCATGCCTTATTGGGCAGAATGACTAAAACTCCGTATTCTGGTAAAACGGTGATATGCGAAGAAATGTTGAAATTTATGCATAGTGATCTTTCATATTTTCAACAAATAGTGGAAATCATTAGTTAATTGTGGACTTAATTGGATAAGCCTATTTACTTAATGAAACATGAGTTTGAAATGATTTGAATTGTTCAAATGTGTTCACAACAAAGTGATTGAATTAACAGAAATACAAAAGTCTCTCCGATTTGATCGACATGACTAAAGTATTTAAGTTAATTTTTGGGCATAAAAGGACATGTGAAAGAAGTTTCACAAATTATGATAATAGGGCAAAATCTAAGTGTATTTAAATGTCTAAACATCATAATCATTTTGTATTAGATACATATGGTCTGATATTATCTCTTATCAAGGTTATAGTTATCATTTAGAGTTAGAAATCGAAATAAGCAAACACTCGTTTGAAATACAAAGAAACATCTAAAGATTCGTGGAAACATCACCATAAGAGTTATGACACGTTCGATTTTCTAGACATTTCGATAAGTCGAAGTTGTGGCGAATAAACAAGTCTTTGTAGAGTATTCTTAGGAAGCTATGAATGCATCTTCCACAAAGGACAAACCTGCTATTGTCCTGAGTTTTATGTGTCTCGATGAAGGTACATGTAGAAGTAAGTAAAATATCAAAACAAGGTATTTTGACCTTTCCTCCAGATTGTTGAATGGCGCAGTGGAATTTGTTCTGTGAAACTGAACTCTGCAAATAGAGGAGAAACTAATGATAATAATCATAAAAGTTTTAGTGGATGCTTTTACTAAAGAAAGTTGGATTCAACGATATATTCTGCAAGTTTGAAGAATTATATTATTGATTCACTTGTCATGTTGTTTGAACAAGACATACCTACAAACTACAAAGGAGCGTGATGTACCTAAATGCGAGAAATGACTAAGAGTCATAAAATCCTATATTAAGTTACATTTAAGATTGCAAATAATATGTTACTTGATCTCATTAAGTAAAGAAGTTTACTTAATATTTTTGAATGACTCCAAAGTCATAAGGAAGGAAATGAAACTTAATGAATACATAAAGCTCGATTTTTCACAAAGTTTGGACAAATTCAAGGAGTTGACTACTAATGTAGTGATGCTTGAGTCTAATGGATTTAGACCAGCAATATATGGATATTGGAATCTCGTAACTGGAATTCTCGATTTGATGATGATCAAAGAATTTTGGAATGTCCAAGATTATCAAGAGGACCTGCATTTGAGTGGGAGCCAAGTAGCTCGGCTAAATCATAATATGTAGCTGACATATTTTGAGTGGGAGCTAAGTGAAATCCTTGGATCTCATATATGGATGCCATATTTGAGTGGGAGTGTGAAATCATTCTGAGATATGTGGACGACATATATGAATGATGTGATTGGTATTGATAAAATTTAAGTTAGTAAATACGAATGAAGTTGAACAAGTTATTAAACAATGAGATCTATCGAGACAGATTGGTGAGTTTAATAAACAACATAGTAGAATGCTTCTTGGACTTGATTCTGAAAATGTTCAGAATGTCCTAGGCAAGATTCTGAAGCAGTTCAGAATGGAACAACGTAAGAAAGAAGTTATTTCTTGTATGAAGCATTGAGATAGTCTTAGTATTACAACTATGGTTGAAAGAAAGAAAGAGGTGTGATGCATCTCCTAAGCCTCAGTCATAGGTTCTTCCATAGAACCAAATTGAATACTCGACGTAATGTGATCCGAGGTTCTGGTTGGAAGGACAAGCTCTTAACTGTAAGAACATGTCTTAAAGTGATTCCTGAGCTAATCACTGAACCAGGATTAAGTTTATGTTGAAATGGCAAGAAGCAAAGTAAGGCGCATAGTTGCACTTCATGCACTAGGATCTACATAGATAAAGAAGTATTAGGGTTTCATCTGATGTGATGTATATTGTTGTGGCGGGACTAGTCCGTCTTTACGCAGAGGGTGTGTCCTAGGGCATAGTGCCCATGAGAAAGCTCGTTGTGGTTGATCTGAAGTCACTGCTAGCTCCTGGATACCGACCTCACTCTGTTGCCATAACTTCTATATATACACACAAAGTATGCGAAGTGTGTTTCAAAGTTTACATGACAATAGTGAAAGCGACCGTCATTGTAAACACTACAAAGAAAGTCTCATTTTATCGCCAAACGAATACTTCAACTCATTATAGGATAATGGTATGAATGTCAAAATTAGTAAGACATTAATGATTTGCAAAAGACATAATGATCTGGTAAAATAGAACATGGACAGAATGTTTTCCATAAGCATGCCTGATCAATAAACACATATGTGATATGGTTTATGATGAGTAAAATACGAGCTAGATTATTTGTACTCTAGTGCAAGTGGGAGATTGAATGAGATATGCCCTAGATGCAAATAATAAATAGGTTTTTATTAACATATATCAATTAGTTTGTAATAGTTTTATATTATGCTATAACTGTATCAAGTAGAAACATTGGTACAAGTGTGGTATAAAACAAACTAAGTCCCTAGTAGCCTATATTCATACTAGTTCGTTGGTCATGAGGATGATCTGGGTTTCAAGATCATGAGCATTTATGCCAATTGACAACAAGGTCATATCATTGGTGAATGATGTGATGGACATTCCTCAAAGATTGTGACATGATCAAGTCAAAGAGTTTATTGTTGCAATAGCTAAAAACAGTCTCCTTCTCCTTAGACCGTGAGATCATATTAATCACTATTTTCTGAGACTTCTTTGACTTTATCAAACTTCACACGGTTAAATGGTGATCATAAAGGTGTACGTTGGGTATTCCAGAGGAATAGTAGATGACATGTGACTTCAAGAGCGGGATTTATTCACCCACGTGACGGGTAAGATACATATGGCCGGCTTGGTGAGATTACATCTATAGATGTTGCAACATGTGACTAGGTCACGGGGATGTAATATCACATTAATAAGTAAAACGGAACTTGCCAGTAACGATATTGAACAAATTATGTGATACCAATGATCGGATCTCGGACAAGTCGTATCAGAGAAACAAAGGGAATTGGACTCAACGTTTTACGGTTCAAACGACATCGTCATCGTGGAATGCATAGGGATCACATGGGCATCCCGGTTCCTCTGTTGATCATTGATATGGATCATTTTTAGAGCATTCTCGATCCATGAGGGGATACACTTAAGGGTACAATGAGAGAGATCGTCTGTAAGTTGGAATCGCAGTAGAGAAAGAGAAACTCGAATTTTTTCAGGGAGAGATCCGAAGCTGTTCAAAGAAAGGAATAAAGAAAAGAACCAAAAGGAGTTTCAGATAAATGGCAATTTAATATATGTATTTATTATATGTTAATTGTGAATTAATATATTCTAAATAGATATTTAAATTAAGATTTATAAAAGCAAATTTTATATTAGGCCAAATCCCTAGAGGGAATTGGTCTAGGAGAAAAGATGCAGAAAAACAGGAAAAAGAAAAACAGTCAAAGCCCATGTGGATGGCGGATAATATTCGCCGCACGGAGCAACACGCAGCTGGGCATGCGGGGAGCAGGCGGACCGGGTGCTGGGCCGCTCGCCATGGTGGGCCCCGCAGAGCGGGAGCTAGCCCAACCGGGGCTAGCTACTACCGCCCGCCGTCTCGGGCTGCCATGCGCGTCAGCCAAAGCGAGGCGTCGGTCGCTGCCGCTAGGCAAGAAACAAGCAGGCGCGGGTTGGGACACGCAAGGCCTACTCGAACGGGCACTGCTCTAGGCTGCTATCTGTTGCTGCTTCCCTTTGCTTGATGGGCTGGTCAAAATCGATCCATCCGACTGGATGAAAATTTCTGTGGTTTTTTCTTTAGCAGTTAGTCCCATATGGCTTAGCATTTGAGAAAGGCACGTCGTAAGGGGATACACTTAAGGGTACGATGAGAGAGATCATCTGTAAGTTGGAATCACAGTAGAGAAAGAGAAACTGGAATTGTTCCAGGGAGAGATCCGAAGCTGTTCGGAGAAAGGAATAAAGAAAAGGACTGAAAGGAGTTTCGGATAAATGGCAATTTAATATATATATTTATTATATATTAATTGTGAATTACTATATTCTAAATAAATATTTAAATTAATATTTATAAAAACAACTTTTATATTAGGCCAAATCCCTAGAGGGAATTGGTCTAGGAGAAAAGCTGCGGAAAATAGAAAAAGGAAAAATAGCAAAAGCCCACGTGGGCGGCGGATAATATCCACCACAAGGGGCGGGACGCAGCTAGGTGCTCGGGGAGCAGCGGACCGGGCACTGGGCTGCTAGCCACGCTGGGCTGCGCGGAGCAGGAGCCAGCCCAACCAGGGCCAGCTACTACCGCTCACCGCCTCGGGCTGCCAGGCAGGCCACGAGGGCACGCGCCGGCCCAAGCGGGGCGCCGATCACTGCCGCTAGGCGGGAAACAGACAGGCGCGGGTTGGGTCGTGCAAGGCCCACCCATCCGGGCACTGCTCAAGGTTGCTATCTGCTGCTGCTTCCCTTTGCTTGATGGGCTGGTCAAAATCGGCCCATCTGGCTGGATGAAAATTCTTGTGGTTTTTCCTTTAGCAATTAGTACCATATGACTTAGTCTTTGAGAAATGCACACCCCCTTAGCCTATATAAAGGGGTGTCTATGGGTCGGATTAAACACACAAAATTTGAGAAGTCTTTTGGTTAACTTTCTCCCTCTCTCTCTATACCTTGTGACCATGGCCCCATGTATGGGCCGTGCGAACAAGGCGCACCTGCAACACGCAGTTGTGCTGCAGGGATTCCTAGCCGGAGATCTACTTCCGCACTCCTGACAGGATCCGAGAGCCGGAGGTCTCATCGTACACCGGATGGGTACGAAGCCACGAGGTGCAACACTTGGCGTAATTTGGATGTCGTGAGCCGGAGATGCTACACGATGAAGATGGAGCAAGGGATGACCTGCGAGGAGCTTCGCGACCTTGCGGTCGGCTACGAGTTCGACTACATCAACCACGTTCCTCTCGGAATGTTAACCGCGTATGGTCTATAAGGGTATGTATTTTATATGTCCCGGTAGTTACTGTATTACTATATAGATAGATCTTGGGCATTAGGGAGTTCTATCGTAGGAATTTTTTGTTTTGTGCTATGGAACCCTTCAATTGTTGCATCTATCTCTTATTCTGATACTTTCGGCCGTGTGTATCTTTGTTGTGGAGGCCGGGTGTGGATCTCTTGATTGTATCACCTTGATGTAGACTTTTGAGTCTAATAAAAATGTCCTTTATCGAAAAGTCTGAAAGCTCCTTAGACCCATTGGCCATTTCTTGGGCAAATTGGGTATAACATACGGTGGTGAACGATGAAGTGCCATGTTTTGTCAGAAGCTAATTTTACCTCTATTTTCCACACAATGTTTGCCAAATTTGCTTAATCTTGGGTGAGAAAATTCTCCACCACCTCCTAAGCAAATCTTGCTGCACTTTTGAGAGTTGGTGTGCGTAGAACTAGACACTCACCTACCTTAGTCAAATTTGAGGTGTGGCAATGTGTGGCTAGGAACCAAATGGCTTTAGACCCAAAAACCTTTCAGGTCGCTCTCGCCTGAGCGACTCCGGAGGTGACCCACGATCTCATCGCCGGTCCTCCTCCCCTCAACGGACCCTGGCTGGCACCACCGGCTGCATCGATGGCGGGCCCCCTCCCGGAAAGGACAAAGGGGGGAGAGTGCTTCGTGGCGGCAACTCCACGAGTGATGGTGGGGGTGGGGGGCAACGGCAATCCTTGGCGGAGCGTCCTGATCTAGCCAGGTCCTGGAAGCCGAGGCGGGAATTTAGCGACGGACGACGTGACGCTTCCATCGAAGGCACAGCAGTGCCATGGATCTTGCCATCTTGGACTTAGGGTTAGATCTTGGGCTTGCCAACCTTCTTGGATGAACTTCATGTGCGTCTTCCTCCTCCTTTTCTGCTCCGTCTGGCGGCGTGGGGGGCTGCTTGTGTGCTCGAATAATGGAGGTGGTCCTAGGATTCTTCTCGTGCCAAGATAAAGGTCTGTCGGATGCTAGTCCCCATCTATCTGGTGGGAGTGGCGTGTTCCAGAAGACTCCACTGGTGAACTCCCATGGGTGCCTATTTCCTGGAGAATACTGGATCGGATGGAATTCGGTCATGCGTACTCGTGTTTTTATCTGACCGTTTGGTTTCATAGGGAGTGCGACGAATCTCTGCTGGCTATTACCATCATGGGCATGCTTTCTTGTTCCATGGTGAAGTCAGTGGCGGAGAAGGTCGTGGAAGCCGAGATCTGGGGACTAGCAATTGTGATTCGACTCTTCGTTGTGATGATGAATTGGTTTGGTGATTTCCGACTTAGCACAGCGGCATCGAAAGTGGGGCAACAACACAGGAGAAGTCCAAAGTCTTATCAGGGTGAAAATCCAAGGTCACCTTAATTGGTTATGTCTGACAATGGCATTACTGGAGACAATGTTTTTGAGAGTGATGACTTTTTCCAGGGTGAAAATCTAAGATCTATGATCGGATAACGATGGTGCTTATGCACCATTCCCTTCTTGGAGGGGTCGCTTTGGAGAAGCTAGACTTCTGATATTGTCTTGGTAGTGTTAGTATTGCTGTTAGTATTGCTCTTTGTAAAAAAATGGCTAAACGATACGTATAGATTCATATCAATTTTACCGAGTTTTTTTAGTTAGTGATGGTTTGGTGCATTTCACCGTTCCCTTGTTGGAAGCATTATTTGGAGCTGCTCAGGCTTGATGCTCAGGGTGAAAACCATGGTCTGGCTCGCTGATGGATCTGGCTACTATTAGAGATGTAATATCTGATATGTATACGTATGTTGTAGTACACCAACGTATACGTATCCAACTCTGTAATATGCCACACAAGGGGCTATTCCTTGATATATAAACACGCAACCGGCGACCCCAAAGGGTACGACCGTTCCTCCTAGACAAACACGTTTCTCACATGGTATCAGATCCTTCCTCTTCCCCGCTCGATCTAGCTGCCTCTGACACCGGTAGCCCTGCCGCTCGTCGCCGCCTTCTCCCCTCAATTCCGACAACCAAAATTACACCAAAACCAAGATCTCTCCTGCCTAGAACAATTCCCACGCTTAGTTTCTCCAAAAACACCCACCACACCCTAAACCCTAGATATCTCTCTACACACATCCAACTAGACATCCTAGATCAATTTTTCTAGATCGATTCGACTCTTCATGGCTACTACATCGACGACTGCTAGGGCTCCTTCCATCGGTGCCCCCCTCGCCACCAAGCTCAACCGTGACAACTTTCTCTCATGGCAAGCCCAAGTGCTGCCCACCCTACGTGGGGCTCGTGTTCCGCGCCTACTTGAAGGGTCCGATCCGGCGCCGCCTGAGTTCCTCGATGGGGAAGATGCTGACAAGAAAAAGATTTAGATTCCCAATCCCGCCTATGATGTTTGGATCACCCGGGATCAGCAAGTTGTGAGCTACATCGTGAATTCTCTTTCTGAGGATATCCTCTCTCATGTCTATGGTATTGTTCATGCAGCTGGTGTCTGGCGTGCTATTCATGATCTCTTTGCATCTCAATCCAAGTCGCGTATCTCTAACCTTTGTGGTGCTCTTACCAACACAAAGAAACTCGACATGACTGTTCAACAATATATCACCAAGATGAAAGGTTTTGCTTCTGAGCTTGCTACGGCTGGTAAAACTGTTGATGATGATGAGATCAAGGATTATATTATGAACGGACTTGATGGTTCCTACAATGGTTTTGTTGCTGCCCTCAAAGTTGTGCCTTCTACATCCCTTAATGATATGTGCTCTCAGTTGCTGTCTTATGAGAATCATGATGCCATGCTCTCCTCCACTGGTTAGGCTTCAGGATCGTTTATGTCATCCGTCAATGCTGCTCCTCGTGTTCCAAACCCTGGATATGGGGGAGGCATGCCACGACCTCCTGCACCTGCGCCATACATGTCACCATATCAGTCTTATGTGCCGACACCACACTACATGCCTCCACTGCCGGCTCCTTACACGCCACCACCGCCAGCTCCGTACATGCCCCCACCGCCGCCCCCCTATATGCCTTCGTACCAACAGACGACCCCCTATATGCCCCCATATCAGCAGCCGTACCCACTTCCACCTTACATGGCACCATACATTCCTCCTCATCTGCAGCAGCAACGCCCCCAATGTCCTCCTCAACAGCCTCCTCAGCAGCGCCCACGTCAGGATCGTCGTCCCAAAGGGGGGCGCAAGGACAGGCGTGCTACCCCTTGGCAGGATGGTGTCTTTTGTCAGATTTGCAAGAAGGAAGGTCACCCGGCAGATGAGTGTTGGTGGCGCTATGGTGATGATGATGATGAGGATAAGCCCCCGAAGGAGCAAAAAGGTGCCTATGGAGTTGATACAAATTGGTACTTAGATACAGGGGCTACAACACATGTCACTGGTCAACTCAACAAACTTCAGGTTCATGAACCCTATAATGGTCGTGATCAAGTCAATAATGCTAGTGGACAAGGTATGGATATTGCTCATATTGGTCATTCTGTTTTGCACACCCCTGATAGCTCTATGCAACTTTGTGATATTTTATATGTTCCTGATGCTTCCATGAGTCTTATTTCTGCTCATAAGCTTAGCCTAGACAACAATTGTTATATGGAAATTCACCCCTTCTTTTTCTTGATTAAGGATTAGGCAACGCACCGCATCGTGTTTAGAGGTCCGTGTCATGGTGACTTATATCCTCTAGTTCCAGTGTCTTCGGCATCCTCCAAGCATGCTCTTGTCACCGTCAAGCCTTCATCCTCCACGTGGCATTGTCGTCTAGGCCATCCTTCTTCGTTTATTGTTCATCAAATTCTTAGGAAGCATAAACTTTTGTATTCTCCAGAAATAAATCCTTACGTATGTGATCCATGCCAACAGGCCAAGAGTCATCAGTTACCATACCCTATTTCCACTAGTGTGTCCATAGTTCCGTTGGAACAAGTATTCTCTGATGTATGGGGTCCAGCTCCACTCTCTGTAGGCAAACATGCATATTATGTAAGTTTTATTGGTGATTTTAGCAAGTTTACTTGGATCTATTTACTTAAACAACACTCTGAAGTGTATCAAGTTTTCCTTGATTTTCAACAATATGTTGAGCGCCAATTTGGTCGCAAAATTCTCACCATGCAAACTGATTGGGATGGTGAATATGAGAAACTAAATAGTTTTTTCCAACGTGTTGGCATTATTCATCATGTTTCATGTCCTCATGCTCATCAACAAAATGGTTCTGCTGAACGAAAACACCGTCATATTGTTGAAGTAGGCCTGTCTTTACTTGTCAATGCATCTATGCCTCTCAAATATTGGGATGATGCTTTTATCACAGCCACTTTTCTTATCAACATGCTTCCTACCAAAGTTCTCAATTATGAGTCACCCACAGAAAAACTTCTCCAAGTTAAACCAAACTATGAGTCTCTACGAGTTTTTGGTTGTGCCTGTTGGCCCAACCTTCGTCCATACAACAAACACAAACTTTCTTTCCGTTCCACACGTTGTGTTTTTCTTGGTTACAGTCCTCGTCATAAAGGGGTCAAATTTCTTGATGTTTCCATTGGCCGTGTTTATATTTCTCGCGACGTTGTTTTTGATGAGACTGTCTTTCCTTTTGCATCTCTTCATCCCAATGCTGGCTGTCATTTACGTGATGAGATTCTTCTCCTTCCAACAGATAATCCATCTTCGGCATGCAATGATAGGGGTGTGCATACTAATGATCATTATTTGCAACTTGTTCCTTCTGTTGATTCTTCTCAGATTGTTGCTGAAGATGCTCACACAAATTTTGAAGATGACGCTGAAAACGGCACATCCGATACAGAACCAGAGTTGGAACACAACAGCAGTGGCAGCGATCCCGAGGAAGATTTTATTCCGGAATCCCCCTTGAATTCTGTGCCGACAGCACCTGATGGCGACGCCCCATCTCTTGTGCGTGTGTCGCCTGGCGTGAGCCAGTTCCCGGGCGCCACGTCGACTCCCGCGTCGACAGCGACGCCTCCTGCCCCGCCCATGACGTCATCGCCCTCCCCTGGACCGCGTGTCACGTCTCCTGTTCCGCGCCAGGGTGTCCTTTTCCCGCCACTGCGTGCATCAGCTGGTGCTACTAATGATGATGGAAATAGTACCAGTGTTGGATCTTCTACTCCACTCGATGTTGCAGTTCCGAATGTAACCGCACCTGGAGTTCAAACTCGTCTTCAAAAAGGTATACAAAACCCGAAAAAATATACTGATGGTACGGTTAGATATGCTCTGCTTACATCTACAGGAGAACCTACAAAACTCACCGAGGCTCTAGCTAATCCCAACTGGAAACAAGCTATGCAACAGGAATATGATGCTGTTCTTGCTAACAATACTTGGCACCTTGTTCCACCAAGCTCTAACAAAAATATTATTGACTGCAAGTGGGTATATCGCATCAAGAAACGTGTTGATGGTACTCTGGACAGATATAAGGCACGTCTTGTTGCAAAAGGTTTCAAGCAACGCTATGGTATAGACTATGAAGACACTTTCAGTTCTGTTGTTAAAGCTGCTACTATCAGTCTTGTTCTGTCTATATCAGTTGCTAGAGGATGGAGTTTACGGCAGCTAGATATCAAGAACGCGTTTTTACATGGTGTTCTAAAAGAGGAGGTCTACATGAAACAACCACCTGGTTTTGAGTCTTCCGCTACTCCAAATTATATTTGTAAACTTGATAAAGCTCTTTATGGTTTGAAACAGGCACCTCGAGCTTGGTACTCTCGTCTTAGTACAAAGTTACATACTCTTGGTTTTCTTCCATCCAAGGCTGATACCTCATTGTTTCTTTATAATAAGTCAGAGCTTACCATGTTCATTCTGATTTATGTCGATGACATCATTGTTACAAGCTCTTCTGATTTGGCCATCACAGCTCTCCTTCATCACTTGAGTTCTGATTTTGCTCTTACAGATCTTGGTGATCTTCATTATTTTCTCGGCATTGAGGTACATAAATGGTCTAATGGTTTGCTCTTAAATCAGGAAAAATATGCAGCAGATTTAATGAGTCGTGTTGGTATGAGTTCTTGCACTCCATGTCCAACACCTCTCTCTACTACAGATACTTTGAACCTAACAGATGGTTCTCCTCTTGGCTCTAAAGATGTTACACACTACAGGAGTATTGTAGGGGCTCTCCAATATTTGACCCTTACTCGTCCTGATCTCTCTTTTTCTGTTAATAAAGTATGTCAGTACCTTCATGCTCCTACTACCCATTGGACAGCTGTTAAAAGAATTTTGAGGTATATTCATGGTACAAGAAAGGTTGGTCTCACGTTTCAGAGGTCGGATTCCACACTTCTTAGTGCTTATTCTGATGCCGACTGGCAGGTGATTTAGATGATAGACGTTCTACTGGTGGATTTGCTATATTTTTTGGTCCCAATCTTATTTCTTGGAGTGCCAGAAAACAGCCTACTGTGTCCAGGTCAAGTACAGAGGCTGAATATAAAGCTCTTGCAAATGCTACAGCTGAACTAATTTGGGTTGAAGCTCTAGCGAACTTGGTGTTTCACTCAAGGAGAAACCATGTCTTTGGTGTGATAATTTTGGTGCCACCTACCTTTCTGCAAATCCAGTCTTTCATGCTAGGACTAAACATATTGAGATAGACTTTTACTTTGTTCGAGAACGAGTTGCTACTAAGCAGCTTGATATTAGGTTTATATCTAGTAAGGATCAGATTGCAGATGGTTTTACCAAAGTATTATGTACTAAGAAATTAGATGAGTTTAAGCGTAATCTAAACCTCTCTCAGGTCTAAATTAAAGGGGTATTAGAGATGTAATATCTGATATGTATACGTATGGTGTAGTACACCAACGTATACGTATCCAACTCTGTAATGTGCCACACAAGAGGCTATTCCTTGATATATAAACACGCAACCGACGACCCCAAAGAGTACGACCGTTCCTCCTAGACAAACACGTTTCTCACAGCTACGACTGCGGCTTCTATGTTGCTCCCTTTCTTGACGACTTGGAGAACCATTTCTATAGAATGTGTGTTGACAAATACTTCCTCCGTTCCAAAATATAAGATGTTTTAGTTTTGTAAATGGAATGTATCTAGATTTTTTTAGTGTATACATTTATCTATGTTTAGAGTGAACCTACATACTAAATGGGTCTAGATACACTTTATTCACAAAGCTAAAACATCTTATATTTTGAAACGGAGGGAGTAGTAATGATTGGTGTGGCCGTATGGCCTTGATCACTTGGGCATTACATTTTGTTGGGCCATATCTTTTGTTTTTGTCTCTTAATAATTTGGATGTGTAAATCATCAATGTCTTGACTGGCTGCTAACCTTGTGCTATTGTAGAGGTCAGGTGTACTGATATTAGCTTTAGCTTTAGCTTTAGCTTCATATATTAATACTAGAGCGTGACACCTCGCGTCCCGATCGCTAACCACCAAACCAACTTCCACACGTCTGGAACCCAACCAGCCGCCGTCACAAGTCATCAATTCCTATTTTTCCCGGGTGGCGGTTCGCAAGTTTATATAGCCCACCCACACACAGCGCCGAGCTAGTACTCCTCAAATTCTCCGCAGCCACAGGGGTGGGATCTCGAGAGAGAGAGAGAGAAGTGAAGACATACACGCTGCGCCATGGCCACGGGTAGCGCCAGCGAAGAGGCTGCGGAGAGCAACAGCAAGCAGCTGCAGAGCCCTCTGCTGACATCGCTGCCGCCGACGTCGGCCGGCAGCGGCAGCGGCAGCGATGACTGGTATGGGCACGAGGCGGGCATGGGCAATCAGCTGGAGAGCATCCTGAACGACGAGTCGGTGCCTTGGGGCCGTCGGATGTGCGCGGCGACGGTGGTGGAGATGCGGATGCTGGTGCGTCTCGCGGCGCCGGCCGTGCTGGTGTACATGATCAACTACGTCATGTCCATGTCAACGCAGATCTTCTCCGGCCATCTCGGCACGCTCGAGCTCGCCGCCGCTTCCCTCGGCAATACCGGCATACAGACCTTCGCCTACGGCCTCATGGTAAGTTGGTTACGCCCAATTAATTAGTTAGGTGGTTCTATATTTCTACAGCTACTACTGTTTCACTACTCGATCCAGGCGGAGTCCACGTGCTCCTCTTTAAGTCGATAGTACTACCTGTCTGTCTGAATCTCTAGATTGAATTATAGTACTAGTACTATAGTGCTCAGATTAATCAACTCAATTTCCAACTGCAGCTTGATTCTGACTTGGAATCTTCCAGTTTGACATTCAAGATTAATCAACTCAATCTTCCAGTTTGACTAACAGCTCGATTGCCAACGTGTGTACCGTACAGTATACAAGGCCACTTTGTAGTATTCTACTCCTCCTCCTACTACTACTAATGAAGTGTGGCGTTTGCTCGCTTGGTGCACCGATCACAAGCAAATGTGATGTGATTTATCGGGCGTGCACCGGTGCGCTGTCATGGATAAGTTCAGCTATCGCTGCCTTCCAAGTCCAACCGACTAGACGTAGGAGGTAGTAGCTGGTGCACAAGATGGTTTTTGGCTTGAAGGGGAGGTAGGTGGGTAGTATGACCAGTCGATAGACGGAGCATGCGCTAAACATGATGCCGCTGCAGTCGCCTATCATTTATTTCGTGGTGTCCTCTGACCCAGGAATCCCTCCCTCGTTATTGATGGACACCAATCAGTACTATCTCTGTTTGGAATTATTAGTTCTAAAGACCAAATTACTAATACCAAGACACTCCATAACGCTCTCTCATTAATATATGTATGCATCAATAGTTTTACATGCACGAGAGAAATCAGAGAAAAAGGACAATATGCCTTAGGCCTTTCACAATGGAGGGTCTCTTAGCACATTTTCATAGGCAAAATAAATGCTTAAGAGACAACCCTTTCAATGGATTGTCTCTTAGGTGGTGTCTCTTAGAGGTGTTGCATTTATTAGCAATTGGGATCACAATTGCATATCAATAGTGTAGCTTGTTTGTGGCATCAAGTAATACATGACTATCTTTGATACACACAAGGATGTATAGTTTTGAATTTAACAATCTCCATACCAAAGTAGCAATGCATTACATATAAATAGATAGCAAAATATAATTCCGGCCATACCAAAGTATTACATATAAATATATAGCAAAATATAATTCTGGCCACATGCACCAATTCATGAAAATAAACTATTTTGGGCCAAACTTTGCCCAAATGTGCTCAATCAAGTCATTTTTAAGTGCCTTATGTGTCGAGCGATCCCTGATGTCAGAATCTCTTCGCAATACATCCGCGAATTCTGGCACACCATGAGAGAATACCGGTGGTAGAATGGTCGACGTGCTTGCGCTCTCATTCAAATCAAGAATATCGGCCGCATTCTCCCCTTCATCAACAACTATCATATTGTGAAGAATTATGTAGGCTAACATAATATCATGAAGACAACTTCGATTATGCAAACGAGCTGGACGTCGTATGATAGAGAAACGACCCTGCAAAACTCCAAACGCACGTTCAACATCCTTCCTTGCTCCTTCCTGTTGTTGGGCAAACAACTTGTGCTTTGGAGTTTGCGGGAGAGATACTGTCTTCACAAACGCAGCCCACTCTGGATATATGCCATCTACAAGATAATATCCATGCTTGTATTGTTTGTCATTGACATAATAGTCCACCAGAGGAGATTGCCCTTTCAACTGGTTAATAAACAATGATGATTGATTAAGCACGTTGATATCATTATTCGATCCGGGGATACCGAAATAGGCATGCCATATCCGAAGATCCTGGGAGGCAACTGCCTCTAGAATAAGTGTAGGCACCCCTTTGTCGCCTCGAACAAATTGACCTCTCCAAGCAATGGGACATTTTTCCCAATGCCAATGCATACAATCAAGACTACCCAACATACCAGGAAACCCACGCCTCTCATTGACATGAAGTATGTGCTCCACATCTTCAGTGTTGGGACTTCGCAAATACTCTGCACCAAACACCGCAATCACACCCGCCGCAAATTTCTTCAAGCAATCCATTGAAGTGGTCTGACCAATTTTGATGTACTCGTCGAGCAAGTCCGCAGGGGTACCATATGCCAATTGGCGAATAGCTGCCGTACATTTCTGTAGCGGAGAGAGCCCTTGGCGTTGAGTGGCATCTACTCGTTGGGTGAAATAGGGATCCCACTCACCTAGTGCATGGACGATATGTAGAAACAGGGATTTCCTCATCCGGAATCTTCTACGGAAATCTTTGTCGTTGTAGAGAGGATTCTCGGAGAAGTAATCATTCACTAGCTGCTGATCAGATTCTTCACGAGGCCGGTTCTTGTATTCCCTCGGACCACTCCTGCTAAGATAGCTCTGCTCGAGATCTTCAAGGCTTCGTTTTAGACCCACCGCAACCTCGTCGACGAAGGAGTCCAAGATGTCCTCCTCAACTATGAATTCTTCAAGAGTATATAAATCGGCTAGATCAACATTGCTTGTGGTATCACCATCTTCGTCCTGATATGTGCCATCAGGATCATCCGGCTGATGGGACATGTTGCTTGAAAATACTAATTGGAGAGGAAGGAGTCAGGATGCTTTGTAAGGTGTAGAACAGTGCTCGAAAGGTCCATGTATATATATGGTCTACTTGGAGAGGAATCCATTTAGTCACATAGGACGATACATGCAGTCATGTAACGCACTCACATATGGATTCATTCATATCAAGATCAGTTACATACGTGCGTGCATGCTTTCAGTTTCTAGTTGAGCATGCCCATTCAGATTCATCCATTAAGTAACATAGTTCAGATACACATGATCACGATTGATTATCTAGTTCAGGTACACATGATCATGATTGATTATCTAGTTCAGGCATCATACAACAAAATACCATGTTAGGAAATAATACAAAATACCAGGTAGACAACGCCACAATGTCTTTCTCAGCCGGTCCAGCAAAATACCAGGTAGACATGCTCCAGGTTTAAATCAGCTTTCATACTCTTTCTCAGCCTGTCCAGCATAGCAAAGTACAATATTTAGAAATAAAAGAGAATAGTAGGTTGTGGACAGAAGTAAATTATACTTCCATACCTCATTTCCTTGACGAAATAAATTCGATTCCATGCTCGCCATAGCCCTTGCACGCGCGGCCTTTGCAACATCGTCCATTACACTTGTGTCGGCTAACAACAGCTTTTCGTAAAGATCAAGCATTTTTGTCTCTTTCGCGAGCTTCGCTGTTTGAAGCTTCTCACTTGATAGTCACTGCTGGCTTTCAATGACCTTTTGGCGCTCCTTCTTAGACGCGGCCTGAACCTCAATCAACTTGTCCAATTTCTCCCCGATCACCGTCACAGCCTCCGGTGCCTTGCGTTTACCATCGGTTCAGCCTTAGCTTTGTTGCGACCAGCTGACGGCCGCTGCTCATCATCCACATTGATAACATGTGATGCGAGATTGATCCCGGCAGATGGTTTCTTATTTTGATCTTCCTTCATTGCTGCCATTAACGCCAACCATTTTCCATCATCCTTGAGTCTTCTCCACATAAGAAGATGTGTGAAACTTGTGCCTCTGTTTTTCTCATATTTCTCTAGGGCCATTGCTTGAAGTTGGTCATCAGAAAAGCCACTAGTGTACACTTTAGTGACATTAGAGTATTTCCCATGAAAAGCATTGATCTTTGTCTTTACTTTATGAAAATGTTGCTTCAGTTGTATGGCATCTCTCTTCCGATCACTTGGCGTGTTACTATTGTAGTCGGCAGCCACATCGTCCCAATAGCGCTCGCTCTTCTTGTTATTCCCATCGATTGGATCATATGAGTTCTCCAACCAAGCGCTTGCCTACATTACGAAGTAGATTAATTAGTTGTACCCAAATAAAAATAAGTTTAAAGAAAATTATATCATAATTTGAGTATCGAGGCAAGATATCTCATTACCAATCTCGTCTCTTCCTCCGATGTCCAAGGCAAACGTTGTGCGGTCCGGGCTGGCTCTGGATCCTCTTCAAGATTGACAACAAGTTTTTTATTTTTGGAAGAACCTTTAGATGATGGAGCCACTTTGGCCGAAGCCGACCGAGAAGATGATGGAATCCCTTTAGCATGTTGTGGTGGTGGTGGAGGTGTCGAAAATGACCCCAATTGGGGTGGGAAACCAACAAAATGAAAATTTTTCATGCTAGGTTGTCCTTGGGGAGGGTTGAAATTTGATGGATGGTTCATTGGTCGGAATGGCGGAGTTTGTGGACTATGTAAGAAACTTAGCAAAGTATCAGGTGGTTGAGTATACATCATCCTGTAATATGTGACAATGCATGTATTAAGACAACAAGTCTGCATCTTGACAACACTTAACTGAGATGCGTTGACATCAAAATCAGGCAATATTAATTAAAATATTACACTAACAGGATATATGCAGATGGCATATGAATCTAGTAAATACTAACACTAGTGAAGCACAATGCACATTCAGTCTCATTTTTTTGAGGTGACAATCGCATTTGACCCAGGATGAAAAATATCAGGTTGCTCTATCACGTAAGGACTGAATATCAAACTGAAAAATTAAGCAAATCAAATAGATTAATACCACTGATTCGTTTGTCTGCTGGTGGAGGAGCTACCAGCGGCGGCGGAGCTGAAGTGCGCCGGCGTCGGCGGCCGAACTGACGACCCTGGAGCTTTCTCCCTGCTTCCGTCCATGGCTGCACTTGCAGCGAGCTTCTTCCATGATTCAGATTGAGGGGGCGGCGGCATAGGGAAGGGGGCCGTCGGGCCGGCCACGGAGAAGAAGCGATGGAGGAGGTCGACAGAGGGTAGCACAACGTAGAGGCCGGTGGTGGAGAGTAGGGCAGCGCCGGCGGCGGCCTGAGCTTAGGAGTCTTGGCTGCTCACGGTAGAGAAAGGGGAAAAATACTACTAGGAGGAAAGAGCGGTGCACAGGATCCGTATATTGATTGCTCTGTCTCGGGAGAGGGGCTAAGAGCCGTTTCCTTGCTAACATACAGCTTCCCTCTATCTCTTCTTTAACTACTATGCCACATCAGCGCATGGCCTAGGATATGGTGTCAAGATACGGCCATTATCAAAGGCCTTAGACAAGAGACTAATAAATAAGATAACCCTTATAATCTCAAACAATATAAAAAAACTCTTAGACTAGTCATAGTGATAGTATCATACTAGTAGTATCATGCATATGATACTAGTGTATGATACTATTATCTCCATAGTGCATGATATCATATGGTAGTATTATACTAGTACTATATTTAATGATTTGTAGAATCTCAATGCAAAATTGTGTACAAGATTTATTTATATTATGATTTTCTAGTTTTACGTGCTATGATACTCTAACCATCTCTTTTCATATTAATTGTTATGCCATATCAGATTTTTGCCAACATGATATGCATGATACTAGCTATGAGAACTAGTCTTAGGACTAATAATTCCAAACAAAGGTATTTTCTCGTTTATTAGACACGCACGTAGTTTAAGAATAACTTTAACCACTAATTTTGGTTAACAAATTTTACATAATATATCATAAAAATTATATCATTTGATTCATTTTCAAAAGTACTTTCTAATGGTATTTTTTTTAAATATTTATTATATATTTTATTGATCAAAATTAATGGTCAAAGTTTTTCTCAACCTACGTGCTAATAAACTGACCGAGTAGTACTACTGTTGAACTTGAATGTGCAATTCGTGAGCCTAACATAGTACTACTAGTAACTTGGTTTGATCGGCGGCACGACGATGCTGTGCAGCTTGGCATGGGTAGCGCGGTGGAGACGCTGTGCGGGCAGGCGTACGGCGCCAACAAGCTGGACATGCTGGGCGTCTACATGCAACGCTCCACCGTCCTGCTCATGGCCACGGGCGTCCCGCTGGCCGTCCTCTACGCCTTCTCCCGCCCCATCCTCGTCCTGCTGGGCGAGTCCCGCGAGATCGCCAGCGCCGCGGCCATCTTCGTCTACGGTCTCATCCCGCAGATCTTCGCCTACGCGGCCAACTTCCCCATCCAGAAGTTCCTGCAGGCGCAGAGCATCATGGCGCCCAGCGCGTACATCTCCTCCGCCACGCTCCTCGTCCACCTCGTCCTCAGCTACCTCGTCGTCTACAAGCTCGGGCTGGGCCTCCTGGGCGCCGCGCTCATGCTCAGCGTCAGCTGGTGGATCATCGTCGTCGCGCAGTTCGTCTACATCGTCACCAGCAGCCGGTGCCGGCTCACGTGGACTGGATTCTCGCTCCAGGCATTCTCCGGTCTGCCCGACTTCTTTAAGCTCTCGCTTGCCTCGGCTGTCATGCTCTGCCTCGAGACATGGTACTTTCAGATACTCGTGCTCATTGCTGGCCTCCTAAAAGACCCCGAAATGGCACTCGCCTCGCTATCGGTCTGGTAATCTATTCTAACCAAGCTTTCTTCTTACAGTAGTATAATACTAATGCTTTATTTCTTGATATGATGACAGCAAACAATCGTTCTGATGTGCCTGTGTGTTTATTATTAATTGCAGCATGACCATTTCAGGGTGGGTGTTCATGATTGCTGTTGGATTCAACGCAGCAGCCAGGTAAATATGAAAACCGGAACCGCTGCTAGCTACTCCCTCTCTAATTAAAGCTTGAATATATGTACTAGGAGATGAATTAGTAACAACCTGGAGTGCTTTTAATTTGCCTACCAACAGCGTGAGGGTGAGCAATGAGCTTGGCGCCGGAAACCCCAAGTCAGCGGCCTTCTCCGTGGTGGTAGTGACGCTGCTGTCGCTACTCCTGTCTGTGATAATCGCGGTCGTCATTCTCATCTGCCGTGACTACATCAGCTACATCTACACCGGTGGCGACGACGTGGCGGCCGCGGTGTCCAAGCTGACGCCCTTGCTGGCCATCACCCTCGTCCTCAACGGCATCCAGCCCGTACTGTCAGGTAAGCAGCTAGCGTTGGCCCGTACTGTCAGTTCGTTCAGCGTTATTAGACATAAAACAACTGAAAACATCTGCCGATGTGGATGCAGGGGTGGCCGTGGGCTGTGGATGGCAAGCGTTCGTCGCCTACGTCAACGTCGGATGCTACTACGTCGTTGGCATCCCCCTTGGCTGCATCCTCGGCTTCTACTTCGACCTTGGCGCCGCGGTAATGCATGGCTCCTTAATTATGAACTTTACCCCGATCAAATCATGCAAGTATTTTTTGACAGTACTCCACGTAATGCAGGGCCTATGGAGCGGTATGATTGGAGGTACCCTGATGCAGACCATAATCCTGTTGTGGGTCACCTTCAGGACAGACTGGAACAAAGAGGTAAATATAGGATTCTCTTCCATCGTAGTAATCGTGGACACGCCAGGACCTGCTAGCCTGCAACGAGTTTTTCTGAAACTGAAACTTATAAAGTCAGTCGGTTCAAGACAATGAAGAGAATCGTCGGAGTATTAAAACAACAACTTTAGTTAGTTGTAGTACTAAATCAACAAATGGAGGAAGTAACTAAATTATGTACTGTATCACACACTTGTGTGTTCCTACGGATAATCACCTCGATCGTTATCCAAGAGATATAGTACTACTACTTTAAAAGTTTTCATCTCTTTGCAGGTGGCCCAAGCGATGAAACGATTGAACAAGTGGGAAGGCAAGACGTCCCCTGTGTTAGCAGGCCAAGAATGAAACAAGGATAAGAATTCGCATGGATGAGCGCAGACGGGATTGGTAGCAAGTCGGTCGATCTTCCTAAAATGTGTAGAATGTGATGCTGATCATGCAATTCACCGTTGAAATCGCGTCTTCTGTATTGAAAAACATTCTTTTTCTGGACTTGCACGACCGGTCTCGATAACACAACAGTGACTCGCGGGTGTTTTATTTTCTTCAAGGCGCTGTCGTGGTGCCTCCATTGGCATTAATTGTTGAGCCCGTTATTCACTTGGATTCAGTACTAGTAGTACTCATGCCACCGTCTGTGTGCCGTTTCTGTCCTTGGTCACATGATGACGCAGACATTAGTTTTTGTATACCCTAAAGACGATGCAGTGTCTGTTACATTTATATGGGCTGCGGCCCATATAGACAGCCCATCTAGTCTAATAGTAAATCTTAAAATCTTAAGACTAGATTGACCACAATACGAGTACTATTATTACTGGTTGCCTCGGACGGTCTTCTCTTCCATCAAATGGACGTTACGATGGCTTTCCTAAATGGAGAGTTGGATGAGGAAATTTACATGAAACGGGCTGATGGTTTTGTACTAGAAGGTCAAGAGAGAAATGTGTGTAAATTAAAGAAATCTTTGTGTGGCCTCAAACAAGCTCCCAAGCAATGGCATGAGAAGTTTGAAAGAACTTTAACATCTGTGGGCTTTGTTGTAAATGAAGCCGACAAATGTGTGTACTACCGCCATGGTGAGGGTGAGGGAGTTGTCCTATGTCTGTATATTGATGACATATTAATTTTTGGGACAAGTCTCAAAGTGATTAATAAGGACAAAACCTTCTTGTCTCAATGTTTTGAGACGAAGGATCTTGGAGAAGCTGATGTTATCCTAAACATCAAGCTACTGAGAGATGAGAATAATAGGATTACACTTGTGCAATCACATTATGTGAAGAAGGTGTTGAGTAGATTTGGATATGATGATTGCAAATCCTCTCCTACACCTTATGATCCTAGTGTTTTGCTTCAAAAGAATCAAAAGGCAGCTAGAGATCAATTCAGATACTCTCAGATTATTGGCTCACTTATGTATTTAGCTTGCGCTACGAGGCCTGACATCTCGTTTGCTGTGAGCAAACTTAGCCGGTTTGTGGCCAACCCGGGAGATGATCACTGGCATGCTCTTGAGAGGGTAATGCGCTGTCTAAAGGGAACAGTGAGCTATGGAATTCATTATACCGGGTATCCAAGAGTATTTGAAGGGTATAGTGATTCAAATTGGATATCATATGCTGATGAGATAAAGGCTACAAATGCATACATATTCACTCTTGGTGGTGGCGTTGTTTTATGGAAGTCTTGCAAGCAGATCATCTTAACAAGGTCAACTATGGAAGCAGAACTCACAGCATTAGATACTGCGACTGTCGAAGCAGAATGGCTTTGTGAACTCTTAACAGATTTGCCTATGGTTGAAAAACCAATACCGACAATCCTTATGAACCGTGACAACTAAACTGTGATTGTCAAAGTAAACAGTTCTAAGAACAATATGAAGAGTTTAAGACATGTCAAGAGAAGACTGAAGTCTATCAGAAAGCTGAGAAACTCTGGAATTATAGCATTGGATTATGTCCAAATGGCTAAGAATCTGGCAGATCCTTTTATGAAAGGCCTATCAAGAAATTTGATAGAAAATGCATCGACGGAGATGGATTTGAGACCCACATGAGTTGTAAAGGGGGTAACCCAATCTATGTGATCGGAGATCCCGTAAATTAGGACCTGGGAAAACAAACCAAAACAACTGAGTTGAGAGAAACTTTTAACACTCCCACTCCATTACAGATGAAATTCTCTCATAGAATTATGTTAGGAAGGTTGATTATGTCTTAATGTGTTATGTCTGTCTCCTTGGGAGCAAAGACACTGTCCTACAGAGCGATCTTGAAAGAACACACATATATGAGCTACACTGCTGGTCATAGTGTATGAGATTTGGGTGAATCTCTAGGAAGCTCGTGAAAGGACGAGGAGTATGACTTATAAGCTCCACCCGAGAGGTAGCCTATGGCAGCCAAGTACCAGTAACGATATTGAGTGAAACTTGCTGCACAAGACTGGCAATTCAAGACATAGTCCATTGTTCGGTTGTAGTAAGTGTATCTCTTTGTCTAGGTGGAAGTTCAACTTAACGGTCTCCACTAAACTACAGGTATATTAAACCGTGATTGGAACTAATATGTCATATGATGTGCCTCTGAGATCTGGTGGGGGATTGTTAGATTTGTATGGGTTGCGGTCCATGTAGGCAGCCCATCTAGTCTAATAAATCTTGAAATCTCAAGGCCCATCTACTATGGCAGCTTGGGAGCTCTATGGGAGACAAAATTTAGTCCCACATTGCTAGTTGGGAGAGAGTTGGACCAGCTTATAAGGTGAGCTGTTTCACTCCCACTAAGTGAGTGAGAAGAGAGGGAGTCCACGCGCACTCCTCCTCCGTCGCCGCCCGCCTTGTCTCGTTCGCACGTGCGTCGCGTTTCATAAATCGAGTTCGAGTTAGAAACTCGTTTTGAGGAAGACTAAATTTTTGCTTGGTGCACCAGCTGTTGGGTACGTGTCAACATTCGTGTGCATGTTTGATGCGTGTCCTTGTCTTTCACTGCATGTCGACTCGGTCGGCTCACCTCCCAGGCTATAGAGTGAGAGACAGACAGATCTAGATGTATCATGTTCTTTCTCAGTCTCTCTGGTCGTGTTCCTCTTGCTGTGCTGCTCTTTAGGCTTCCCCATCCCGGTGGTGGCGTGCACTGTTGTCCGGGTGAGCAGGCCTGCGAAACTCCGTCCGTTGAGATCCTGCACCGGGAGACGGGCGATAAGGTTTTTGGGTAGTGTTCGGCGCGACTACTCGCTCTGTTCATGTGTTCTTCTTCGGCAACCGACGACCTCATCAGCACCATAGGCGACATCAACAAGGACCAAGGTGCTGCTGCGGTGACGATCTTTCCGGTCAACCTATACGTGCTATTCTTCTCTTTGTATGTACTAGTTCTTGCTAGATTTTCAGATCTACTAGATGTGGTTGTTTGCATGTGTTTAGATCTGCTAGTGTTTATATAATGTTGATTGCGGTAATTAATCTCATGGGGAAATTGCCTAATATTCCAACAATGTCCCACTTATCTGATATTCCTTTTCGTGAACGCCCATCTTTCAAGTTTATTCCAAACTCTTGTTTACCAACGAATTTTAGCAGAATCAAAGCAGTACTAGGTGGACATACGCGCTATGTGTGGTAGATGTGTTGTACTCACTGCTGGTAACACATTTTGTTTTATTTATGTGTATGAGCATGTGCGGGGTTGAATATTTTAATCGGTACACAAATGGTCATTTAAATGTTAGATATGTCTGAAACTGAGAGATTTGATCTTAGACACAAGAAGCGGCCCTTATTTCATATTAAAGCTCATAAGCAACATAGGGGTGCCGGTGTTTCTTCAAGTAAAAAAAAGGTACATCGAACAAAGTTCAAACAAAAATATATCGAGTAATAGACCAAGTTCAGTACCACAAGAAACTGACATGTTACATAATCATGGTAAAAAACTAATAATGTCCAAACAAGCTAACTTATGTAGATCACACAGTAAACTTGTTCGACTGCCTCAAAATCGATGCTTGCAACTATTTAGATTGCAGAGTTTCAAGGGAAGGCACAACTTTGTATTCAACACTTATAAGTGGCTGGATTATTAAATGAGAGTTTGGTCAATATAGACAACCAGATTAGATATATACTAATTCTATCCAGGAGTTATACTTGATATATTCAAAATTATTCACCGGTTTAATAAAATTTAAAAGAGAAAATATGGCTGGAAGTTGCCACAAATTTTTACACAAAAGCAAGATCTAACATGTAATCAAGTTTAATAATTTATGTATATCAAAATGAAAAATAGAAGTTACAACATTTCTTTTGGATCCACTTAGTCGATGAAACCCGCTTGTTCATTAATCATAGAACATGCTCCAAGTCAAGGGATATGCATCAATTTGTACAAGCATCTCATGTATTCTCGAGATATGCTAATACTCTCTCCGTCCCAAAATATAAGGCGCCTAAGGATTAGTCAAAAGTCAATATTTTCTAAGTTTTACCAAATTTATGCACAAAAATATGAACATTTACAATACTGAATCAATATCTATATATCCATCATAAAGTATATTTTACTAATGTGTCCATTCAAAATTGTAGATGTGGATAGTTTGTTCTAAATATTTGATCAGAGTTAGTAAGGTTTGACTTTTGACTAATACTTAGACGTCTTATATTTTGGGACAGATGGAGTATATTCAAATGAAAATTCAGTTGCAAAGCCTAAGAGGAGCCAAAATTAACTTATTCTGCTTTGTTTCAGGAATACATACATGTTAATTGTTGAAGTGACATGAAATGTGACCTTTTATCGCAAGGCACGACTATTTCTCGCGCTGTTAGCGCTCCACGCTTTCCGATCAATGATTCTTCTGTTCGGTTACTATAGATTCCGGGTTCTGGCCAATCAGTCTGCGTCGTGTCATCATAAGCCTCGCGAGCCTTCTCCTTTTCAATTCTTTGTTTCCGTCATCTGTCTCTGATTTTTCTAGTCAAAGCGGTGAGGATGATGTGACATCTTCACGTAGTTACGCATTGGAGGGTCTCTACCCACGCTTCCCCCTCTCTCTCACCCCCACCGTCCCACGCGCTCACCTCCTTCTTATCTTCCTCACCACCAGCAAAGCGTGGCGGCGGATGGGTGTGCGAGGTCGGGGCTGATGTTGAATCATCTGGGAAGGTTCGAGGCGGGAAGCAGAGGCAACCGATGCTAGATATGGGAGCTGGATGGGAGACGGTGGCCTCGTGAGTGGAGGGGGTGGAGGGAGAGCTCGGGATCAGAGGGGCCTTCTTCTTGTCAATTCCTTTTTTCGCCATATGTTCCTGGTTTTTCTAGTCAAAGCGGTGAGGATGATGTGACATCTTCGCATAGTCCCGCATAGGAACGCCTCTACCCGTGCCGCATGGAGTTCTCCATTGTTGACCCCCCACACCGGAGCTAGAGAATGGAGACACTTAGCCATTGTGGAGGCAGGGGAAGACAAGCCTAGGATGTTTGCTCTTGCAAATGGCACATCTTCTGATCTCTGCTACAACATTAGGCACAATAACCTATGGCAGCCAGAGAGGACAATCTCACTAGGTCTTGGGCTGCATTACATCACAGGCGTGATGGAGAGGTACTTGCTCCTAGGAAGAAACAGAGAAAGACCGCCATTGGATATGCCAGAAAACCAACGTTTCATACTAAACATCAAGACGTTGCACCTTGAGAGGATCTACGAGCTGAAGCGACGGTACATTTATGAGCTGTTTTAGACCAACTTCCCACCATCGTTTCTGTCGTTGCCGACAGTATGAAGCGGTAAGTTTGTACTGCATCCTAGTTATTTTCTTTTCTTCATGGTTGTCGCACGACTTAATTGTCTGATGCTTCATAGTTCACTGGTGTAATTGGTACTTCTTATTTACACGAAATATTTCCTCTTCTGCCTGTATCTTGCTTGACTGCTCTGCTTAACCAACGTTCCAACTTAGGTTATAGGTTAATGGCATTCCTGTTTATGGGTCCAACTTAAATCATGCATAGTGAGTTAGCTGCCATTTAACTGTGAACTGAAGCCATTTTGTATGACATGAGACTTTTTGCTATTCTCAAATTGTTAGTTGTATAATGAAATTAGACTTGTGTTTGTGTGCTGAAGCGTGATATTGCTTCTACGAATTCTAGTTGTGTGTCTTATAATCTCACTGGCACACTTGGGTTTATGCATGTTTTTCTATGCATTCATATCATATCATATTGATGATTTTCCACCTATTCCCTCCGTCTATATTAATGGCCTGAGTTTTGTCGATGTTCCGGTGGTCTCAATTTCCGTCATGGTGACCCTTGTTTTGTTTTCCTTGTTACCTTGAACAATTCCATGCGAAGTGAAGGACAAGGATATCACTGAAGCAAACCGTTGGATGGCATCTTTGTTGCTGATGAGGGCGTCATCTCCGCTGCATTCCCTTTGGTAGCTTATTAGTTATTGTTGGTTGAGGAGGTGGTGCTTGTGTCACAGTCTGATGTTTGCATGCTTGCTGTGGTATCTTTGTACAAGCTAGTATGTGATGACCCACAAGTATAGGGGGTGTATCGCAGCATTTTCGATAAGTAAGAGTGTCGAACTCAACGAGGAGCAGAAGGTGCTGGCTAGTGGTATGGATCAGGAATTCTCTACAAATACTTAGCAAACGGATTTTTAGGGGTTTTCGATAAAGCAAGTAAATAAAGTACGAGTAAATAAAAGACAGTAGGAATAAATGCAGCAAGTGGCCCAATCCTTTATGCAGCAAAGGACAATCCGGTTGTATTTCTATAGATGACCAAACGTTCTCGAGGACACATGGGAAGACTGTCAAGTGCTTTCGCTTCATATAGCTGATTAATCTTCTCTAGCTTGCTAAGTGTTGTGTGGGTGAACCTGTGCTAATGTACCGCCCCATCCAAGACTAATACATACTTGTGATTATACCCCTTGCAAACATCCGTAAGTACAAGAAAGTAATTAAGGTAGAAACCTAACCACAACTTTAAACTCTAAGATCCTTACGTCCCTTGTGCAATGGTTTCCTAACAGGGGTTCAGGTTTCTGTCACTCCAGCAACCCCTACGATTAGTAGCCAAATACACAATGCATTCCTCTAGGCCCATATAGGTGAAGTTTCATGTAGTCGACGTTCACATGACACCACTAGAAGAAGTACACCACAACTTAAATAACAATCTATTGAATCTTTCTCAACGCAACTCCACTACTAACAACAAGACTTCTCCCATATCCTCAAGAACAAAACGAACTACTCACAAGACATCATATGGATCATGATCAGAGATGGAATAATGATGTATAACAATCTGAACATAAACAATAATTCAACGGTTCACTCAATAGCATCAACTACAAAGAGTAATCAACACCGAGAAAGTTTCTCCTACGAACTATGCAAGATTCAATGCAATTGTTACAGCAATATGGAGATGGTGATGAGGGTGATGATGGTGGTGATGACGATGATGATGATCCCGATGAAATCCATCTTGACGGTGGTGTTGATGGCGACGATCTCCCCTCTCCGGGATGGAATTCCCCCGGCAGAAATCTGTCTGCCGGAGAGATCTTTCTCTCTCGGTGTTTTCCGCCCGCAGAGGCGGCGGAATCTTTCTGTGGTCGCCCCCCCGAGTTTTAGGGTTTCGTGGGGATGATATACGCTAGAGGAGAGAGGCTGGAGTGGGCCAGGGTGGCCACACCACTCCCAGGCGCGGCCTAGGCCTGCCCGTGCCATGGGGTGGTGTGGGCCCCCTGTGGCCCACCTCCACTCCATCTTCTGGCATCCTGAGTCTTCTGGAAAAATAGGATTTTCCGTATATTTTTTCGGATTTTCTGATCTTCGCGAATTTTGTCTCCAAACAGCACCTTTTCCATCAGAATCCTGACTGCAGCGGTCCATGCTCCAAAAGTCATCAACCATGCAAAAATAGATGAAATAACATAAATATCACCTCTTAATACGAAATATATCAATGAATAATAGTGAATTAAGACATAGAATAGTGATGCAAAATGGACGTATCAGTATGTATCTCCTTCGTTGCAGATTGAATCGGTTAGGTTAGCAGTGCTAGTGTGTGCGTGTGGCAGGGAAATTGGAGGCCAAATATTGTCCGATTCTGTAATAGATGCGAAAAGCCTATTTTGCCAGAAATTGGTGGCCAAAGACTACTAGAGATAGACATGGATTTGGTATGTCTGTGTGCTTCCTCAACCTTCTGGTCACTACCTATCCCATCTCACCAATTCCCAAAACTTACCGCATAACTCTTCATGATCCCAATTGGCTTGCAGCTATGTGCTAAGTATGAGGCTTTCATCTACAACGATACTTGGGAGCTCGTTCCTAAACCACAACATTGCAATGTTGTATCTGACAAGTATCTTTCTAAACACAAAATCCATGCTAGTTGCTCTCTTACTCGCTACAAAGCAAAATGGGTATGTCAAGGTTATTCACAGCATCCTGGTATAGGTTATGATGAAACTTTTTTCCCATGTGTCAAACCGAGCACAATTAGAGATGTTTTGTACACTGTTGTTTCCTCTTCTTTGGTAATTCATCAACTCTATGTAAAAAATGCTTTCCTCCATGTTTCTTTACAAGAAACTGTCTATTGCCAACAGATACAAGGCTTTGAGAACCCCTCTCTTTCTAACCATGTTTGTCACCTTAAAAAACTGCTATATGCTATGAAACAACCCCCCGTGTTTGGTTTTATCATTCCACTTGTTTTATTCGGTGCATTGGATTTAATGCTTCTAAATCTAACAATTGTTTATTCATCTATCATTCCACCTCACAAACCGCTTATTTACTTCTCTATGTTGATGGCATAATTCTTAGAGCTTCTTCTCCTGAATTTATACAATCCATCATTCAGTCTATTCACTTAGAATTCTCGATGTCTGGTCTTATCATTTCCGGATGGCGAGAAATTCAAGGTCACAAGATTTTGTTACTCGTATATCTTTGTATATCTCTGAGTTGTTTGAAAAAGCAGGCATGACAGTCTGCAATACTTCTCACACCCTCATTGATACTTGTTCCAAACTTGATGCTTCTGCCATTTAGTTTCAGACCCTACACTCTACCGAAGCTTAGTAGGATCCTTACAATATGCCACCCTAACTAAACCAAACATCTCCTAGTTTGTCCAGCAGGCATGCCTCTGCCTCTTTATGCATGACCCAATGCGAGCCACACCTCAATCTTGTCAAGCGCATCATTCGATATCTCAAGGGCACACTTGATCTTCGCCTTCACCTTAATACTAACTCTCCCACAACCTTGACAACATACTCTGATGTAGACTCGGCTGGATGTCCCGACACCAGGTGGTCCACCTCAGGGTTTTGTGTTTACTTAGACGAGAATCTGATCTCATGGTCATCGAAACGGTAGCACGCGGTGTCTTACCACTAGACATTGACACTACGGGGATGTTTAAGTGTACATCTTGTTACATTGTCACGTTTGTTGTCACGTTCAGTTTAAGGCTATTTTAAAAATAATAATATGTTTTTAATCATTTTCACGAACAATATACAAAATTAATCATTTTGAAATGTAGGACAGCCTCGGAGGCTGGTCCTCCAACCAGCACTAATCGGGTGCTGAAACCGTGATCGCTCCTTGTCAGGGGTTGGTGCTTGGACCAGTGTGGCTTGGGGGCCCCGCTAGTTGGCCCGTCGGCGGACAAGAACATGTCAGGGGTTGAGACCCGACGAGCCTTTGGGAGCTTGATCCTCCGATTGCAAGTATATTATAAAAACATGAGCTATTAGATGTGCAGGTCGTTGGCTGCATGCTTTGGTGTCCCTGGCCCTTTTAGTGCTTTTGTCAGCCGAGCTGGTGTGCAGGTTTGTTGATGTCCTTTCTCCAAAGGTGTTCATTGGCTTGCTTGTTGGTGCCATGCTTCCCTACTGGTCCTCTGCCATGACCATGAAGAGTGTTGGAAGTGCTGCTCTCAAGATGATTGAGGAGGTTGGCAGGCAGTTCAACAATCGGTGTGGTTCTAAGCCAATGGGAGGCTCAATCCCGATTAGTCCTGTCAGTATACGGGCCTCCGACTGCAGGCCTGCCGCGGCTGGCCGTGCTGCCGATAGGCCTGTCAATGTACGGGCCTCCGACAGGTTCTAGTTGAAGCTTCCAAAGTAGCGCTAGATTCCGAATTTTCCTATTTTATGTATTCGTGAAATTGATTTAAAAAAATTATTATTTTAAAAAAAGTCAGTTTGAGTTTGTGCTAGACTTGGTCATACCCTGTATCCTTTGCACGTTGCCCAATCAGTGCACGACTGCACGGTTACTCCTCTGTAACTGTAGCTCCTGCAAGTCAGCCTATATGTACTCTCCTGTTCTGACTGAATGAAATCAAGCGCAAAATTTCAGTTCAGTTCTCTGTCTATCACCCGAGCGCGAGATGGCTCTCTCGCTCCGCCGCCGCCAGCGACGGACCGGCCAGAACATGGCGACGCTGGCAATCGCCGACGACCTCCTGGCGGAGATCTTCCTCCGCCTCCCCACCCCAGCCGACCTCGTCCGCGCCGCCGCCGCCTGTCCCTCATTCCACCACGTCGCCACCGACCGCTCCTTCATCCGTCGATTCCGCAAGCTCCATGCCCCTCCGGTCCTAGGCATCTTCGACCGCGACGGCTTCCACCAAGCCCTCCCGCCCCACCCCTCAGCGCCAGCCGCCCGCACCCTAGCCCTCGCCGCCGACTTCTCCTTCTCACTCCTCCCCTCCTCCAGCACCTGGGTTGCCAAGGACGCTCGCGACGGCCGTGTCCTTCTAGAACGCAATCCCTGGGTCAGGAAGGGCCCGGTATTCAGGGAGATCGCCGTGTGCGGCCCCTTGCACCGCCGGTACATCCTGCTTCCCCCAATGCCTAAAGACCTAGACGATCTTGTGGAACGCCCATTTCCCGTGCTAAGGGGGCCCTTCCTCGCTCCCCCCAGCCAAGAGGAGGAGGTGGAAGAGACGTCATTCAGGGTGATCTGGATGGCTTGTTGCAAAACGAAGCCTGTCGCCTTGATCTTCTCGTCCAGCACCGGACAATGGCGAGGGGCTGCATCTCAGAGTTGGGGCGATTTGGAGCAATCATTTCGGTCCATATGGAGAGATTTCGCTTACGCGCACCACTACGCCTACGGCTGCATCTACTGGCAGATGGATTCCAGGGGAAACTTGCTCGTGCTTCACACCCGGACCATGGAGTTCTCTTTTGCTGAGCCCCCACCCGGAGCCAGAGAATGGAAACAGATAGCCATTGTGGAGGCAGGGGCAGACGGGCCTGCGATGTTTGCTCTTGCGGATGGCACATCTTCTGATCTCTACTATACCATTAGGAAAAACAACCTGTGGCAGGCGGTGAAGACAATCTCACTGGGTCCTGGACGGCATTACATCGCAGGTGCGACGGAGAGGTACTTGGTCCTTGCAAGAAATGGAAAAAGGCTGCCGTTGGATATGCCAGACTACCAACATTTCACACTGGACATCAGGACGTTGCAGCTTGAGAGGATGTGCGAGCTGAAGAAATGGCACATCCATGAGATGATTTATACCAACTTCCCGCCATCGTTTCTATCATTGCCGACAGTTTGAAGTGGTAAATTTCTACTACATCCTAGTTATTTCTTTTCCTCATGGTTATCACACAGCTTAATATTCTGATGCTTCAGAGTTCACTGGTGTAATTGGTTGTTCTTATTTACATGCAGTAGCAGTGGTTATTTTCCCTTGCCATGTATCTACTTGTATCTCACCTCGCTGCTCTGCTTAACTAGCGGTCCAGCTTAGCTTATGGGTTAATGATTTCCTGTTTATAGGTCCAGCTTAGATCATACATAATGAGTTAGCTGTCATTCAAGTGTGAACCTGAAGCCATTCTGTACGAGATGAGACTCCTTAAATGCTCCTATATAAATGTAAAGTTTATTATCCATCCTAACATGGTAAATGTCGGTGTGCTTTGGGCTGGCTTGGCCCGTGAACAGTTCTTTGATTATACAGACTATAACAGCAAAATGTGTCTGTTTGGGATACAGAGGCATCTTCTTTTGACTTTTGAGTGCCACATATTATCTGGCTATCGATGTTTTGATGCTCAATATAGATCAATGATTGGTTATCTTATTTACATCCTAGTTATTTTCTTTCCTAATGGTTATCACACAGCTTAATATCCCGATGATTCAGAGTTCACTGGTGTGATTGGTTATCTTGTTTACATGCAGTAGTAGTGGTTATTTTCCCTTGTAATGTATTTACTTGTATCTCGCCTCGCTGCTCTGCCTAACCAGCGGTCCAGCTTAGCTATATGGGTTAATGATTTCCTGTTTATGGGTCCAGCTTAGGTCATACATAACGAGTTAGCTGCCATTCAAGTGTGAAACAGAAACCATTCTGAACGAGATGATACTTCTTACAATGCTCCTATATAAGTGTAAAGTTTATTATCCATCCTAACAACGTGGTAAATGCCGGTGTGCTTTGGGCTGGCTTGGCACGTGAACAGTTGTTTCATCATGCAGACTATAACAGCAAAATGTGTCCGTTTGGGATACAGAGGCATCTTCCTGTAACAAATGTACTCTTTTGACTTTTGAGTGTCACATATTATCTGGCTATCATTGCATTGATTACTTATCCTGTCAGTTTTGTCGATGTTTTGATGCTCAATATAGGTCAATGATTTCCTGTTTATGCGTCTAATTACACAAGTGGAAAAACATCTATCAGTGGCGCACCTAAATAGAGGTCAGTGGCGCACCGGCCGTGCGCCACGGATATTACGACACTGATAATATTTATCCGTGGCGTACGTCAAGGTGTGCCACAGATAGTCAGAATGTTAGTGGCGCATGCTTTCCTGGTGCGCCCCGGATAACATCAATGGCGCACGTTCCTCTGCGCCACGGCTGGTTCAAAATTCGAAAACAGAAGGTGGAAACTGAAAAGTTATCTGTGGCGCATGTTGGAATGGTGCACCACTGATAAGTTTTTCAAAATTCAAAAAAAAAATGGGATCTAGATCTCGTCACCGTCGCCTCACCGCGGCCACCACCTACTGGTCGTGGCCGTGCTCGGGGAGGAGCTCGAGGAGGGCGTCGTCGGGGGTCGGGTCCGGGAGGAGCTTGAGGAGGGTGCCATCGGGGGTCAGGTCGGGGAGGACTCGAGGAGGACGCCATCGGGAGTCGGGTCGGGGAGAAGCTCGAGGAGGGCGCCGTCGGGGGTCGGGTGGGGGTGGAGCTCGAGGAGGGCGCATACTAGGAGAAGTAGAGGTGAAGAAGGAGAAGTAGAGGTGAAGGAGAAGGAGAAGGAGAAGAAGGAGAGGAAAAGGGAAGGAGGAGGAGAGAAGGAGAGGAGAAGGAGAAGAAGAGGATATGAGGAGAAGGAAATGAGAGGAGGAGAAGGGGAGTGTCGGATTTGAAGTCTAGCCACGCTTATCCGTGACGCACCACAGTAGGATGCGCCACAGATAAATGTGCTCAAATTTTTTTCTGCAGAAAAAATCTTCTTTTTGCGATATCTTTTTTTCTTTTTGAATTTTGAGAATATAAAAAATCGGTGGTAAACGGTCTCCGACGTTGCGAGCGGATAGAGAATTTCGTGCTTGTCGTTTTGATATATTATACATTTTTTCGATGTTGTATGCAAATGTTATGACCGTTTTACCGTGCCATGACTTTTTTTTAAAACATATCAAAATTCATATTTGTTAATTTTCCTAGAAACTACATCATATGACCTACCTATATCTGAAAGGATTTTTTCTTTGAAGTGTTTATCATTTTCTGTTATTTTTTGCAAACCTAAAAAGTTGATCGGGGAGCAGAATTTTGAAAAGTTATCTGTAGCGCACCACTTTTGGATGTGCCACAGGTATTTCAGGTAAGTGGCGCACCTCAACTCCGTGCGCCACAAATAACTTTTCTCACTTTTCGAATTGTGGGTCCACACCTATCCCACCCAAAAAGCGTGCGCCACTGATATCTAACTTATCTGTGGCGCACGCCAATTCCGTGTGCCACGGATATGCCACCCATGGATGGGGGCGACCCCCGGCACTGGGGCCCACATATGTGTGGCGCACCGATTTGTTTGTGCGCCACGGGTATGCCCATATCAGTGGCGCACCACCTCGTCCATGCGCCACGGATAACAACCCGTGGGGCATCCTTTCGATGTGCGCAACTGATATAACCTCTGTGGATAAGCCTTTTCCTACTAGTGTTAGATCATACATACTGAGTTAGCTGCCATTTAATTATGAACCTGAAGCCATTCTGTATGCGACGAGACTTCTTACAGCTCTCAGATTGTTAGCTGTAGAATGAAATCAGTCTTATGTCTGTATATCGAAGCTGGACATTGCTTATGAGATTTCAGTTGTGGAGCTTATAATTCTCGCCGGCACGCTTGGGCTTGTGCATATTTTTCTATACATTTATCTCGTCTCCTCCTATATATAAAATGTTCATTATTCAGCCTAACAGCGTGGTAAATATCGTTGTCCTTTAGACTAGCTTGGCCCGTGAATAGTTGCTTGATTTATTGGAATACCTACTATGACAGGACAATGTGTCCGTTTTGGATACAGAGGCATTGTTTTGTAGCGAATGTCTTATGACTTTTGATATCATCTGCCTATCACTTTATTGATTTCTTATCTTGTCAGTTTGGTCGATGTTCTGATGCTCAGTTTTGTCCTTGTCACCTGGAACAGAAATGCCATGTGAAGTGAAGGTCAAGAATAAATGAAGGAAACCGTTGGCTGGCATCAGTGTCGCTGATGGGGCACGCGCCATCGCTGTTGCATTCCTTTTGGTAGCTTACTAGTTTGTGTTTGTTGAGGAGGCGGCTGCATGTTTGAGCAATCTGCTATGATCAGCTTCTGCGTGCAGTCTGATGATGGCCTCTGCTTGATGTTGGCCCTGAGTTGGCATCGTCGTACAAGTAGTAGCATCTCTTCTTCGTTGCATAGTGAATTGGTTATGATAGCGCTACCAGTGTGTGTGCGCGCGTGCAGCTGTGAATTGTAAGCTAAAGACTGGCTGATTCTGTTGCAAGAGGAGGGCGAAAAGCTCATTTTGCCTGGATCATGGTAGTAAGAAAATTGTTGATGTGTACATCGAAGAAAGTATAGACTCATAAATCTGATATGCATGCTGCCAAGCTCTGCTCAAGGAAATGTGCCGGACAATATAGGAAGGGTCTGAGAGTTGTATTGGAAAGGAATAAACAGATCACGTAATATAGGAAGTGCAATAAAGTAGGCGAGTAGCTAGGGCCAGCGTTGCACATGGCCTGCACAGCAATGTGTTCCAAAACGGCCTTCTCTGTGTATTATGAAGATAGATCCTCTGCTTCCTTTCACGTTTCAAAACTGAAACTTTCGTTCTCGGTCTTAATGGCTTGAGTGACCTACTCCGTAGATGTTTCTATCGTCGTTGAATTGCACATTCATATGTGTTTGTGTCTAACATTCTTGGT
Organism: Avena sativa; assembly: GCA_916181665.1. Classification (NCBI taxonomy): domain Eukaryota; kingdom Viridiplantae; phylum Streptophyta; class Magnoliopsida; order Poales; family Poaceae; genus Avena; species Avena sativa. The sequence continues at coordinate 38,064,462 of OV702290.1, forward strand.
ACCTCGACGTTAAACTGACTGACAGAGCTTGAAAGAAACTCAATATTGATGCCATAGCTTGTATTCTCCTGGAGTCTGTAAAACACCAGGGTTGCCATATTGTTCAGCTCCTCCCTATAATATGCTCCCTCCGTTCAGAAATATAAGACATTTTAGCTTTATGCAATGAATGTATCTAAACGCTTTTGAGTGTATATGTTCACTCCGAACCTCTACGAATCTATACACTAAAAGATGTTTAGATACATTCGATTCACAAAGCTAAAACGTCTTATATTTCTGAACAGAGGGAGTACGTTGCAAAAAAGCACCAGGGTTGCCATACTGTTCAGCTCCTCCCTATAATATAGGTTGCAAAAAGCACCAGGGTTGCCATACTGTTCAGCTCCTCCCTATTATGTCTGAATCTTTGCCCTGGGAGAGCAAGGAACAACTCATGCCGCTTTGATTCAGATTGATGTTCGCCTTTTGAAGATAAATAAATTCTAACAACCACACAACGTGTGTAATGTTCATTGAATCATCAAGGGCCGCGCGAACGCGTACCCCCTCTACCACAAATCAGTCATCGACCCCGTCCAGGTAAGTACTTTTCACGGTTGCACCAGGGGCTTCCTATATACCCAGCTCTCCCGGTGACACCTGATCTTATTGGCGAGGTGGTACTAAACAGGGAGCGTCATCGTCCAGAGTCGTGAGGTCCAGGGTTGTGGGCTCCTAATATTGTTAGGCCTTTAAGCTAGGGAGTTGGGTACGAGGATCAGCCCAGTTCGGTTGCACAATATTTTTCGTCGTACATTGGCTGACGCTGAGATAACGATTCCGCTTACGACTTGATGATCATCTGCTCCCTTCTCAATATTTTTGGTCTTGCTCAAGTGGGTGATACCTCTATGTGATACCAGTTGAGGAACCTCAGCACCAAGTGAGATGGCTAACGAAACTGTCTCAATGAACTGGCCCGGAGCCGGAGAACAGAGGTGACAAGATACTTTATCTGAATTTAGTTAGTGGCTGTGCTCCTAGACAAGCAAATTATTTTCTTGTTTCTGTGAGCATCCATCAGTTGTGAAGGATGCCCATCGCAGCATGGTTTTCAATGTAGCCCAACGGAGTAACCCGTGCAAAAGCAGCTCAAACGTTTGATAAACGGTGGCAGTACCGCAAAGAAATTTACTACGACGTAATACAACAGCTAGCAGCATATACCACTCTCCATGTTTACGATAACTGTCATCGATACTGAAATGTAGTTTGATTAGTTCTTCCTCCTGAAAACTAACATAGTCCTTAAGGATGGAGAGTTCAACGCAAGTAACAGGACCATTCCAAAAAGAAAAGTGCAAAAGTGACATAGTCTAGAACGAACACCAAAAGCAGATCAAATACACCAAGAACGGTATTAAGGGCTCACTTATTTAATCACAGTTCACCCAACGCCGCTGTGCACCACAACACAAGTTTGTAGAACATGAAAATAGCAATGGATCACGGTACGGTAGAAACGAAGACACGACCAGATGAGCACGCACTGACAACTCCACTGGAGGACACTGAAACCACCCAAAGCTCTGTGAACTCAGGGACATAAGCAACGCCACTACCAGGGACAAAAATACTAACATTTACGATGAAATAGTACATATTATACTATACTAGACGGACACGCGCGCGCTTCGCCGCACCGTCTTCATGGCGTTGTCACAGTGTGACCGTTGCTTCACACTAACCAATGCTTTAATTGTGACACCGCTTAGAACGTATATGTTTGTAGTGTCATTGTTCATGGAGACACTCAATCCCGTCTTTAGCAGTCGGGCCTTCTCGATCTCTTCCCGATTCTCACCATAGATGGTCGGCTAGCCATGTGGAGAATAAAGTACGACTTATTTAACACCTCTCCATTATTTATTGATGGATGTCAAACTATTAGAGTTCAGAGCAACACAGAAAATATGATTTATTCTGGGTACCGACGGAAGCATATCATGTTGGATCTTACTCGAGGAGACAGTTGATTTCACCGCTCAGGTCTTAAGATTTCAAGAACTACAAGGGCAATTTAAGAAACGTTTTAGATTTTATCACAAGAACTCAAATTGTTTCCAACTTGACCCTGTGATAGACCTTCTCTCCCACCTCCCGCACGGTGGTGCACCTGAAGGTGTCATCAATAGAGGTGACCGCGCGACCCCTAGCACTCGGGTGTCTACATCCTTCCGTCTATATCATCAGATCGTCAACTACGACACAGTGGCCGCCTAGATCGATTCCATGGCGATTGCTGAAGGGAAACTCAATGCCTGCAAGAGGTCCATCAACTACCAATCTTAAGAGTATATCCAACATTTTGCACTAAAAGAGTGCATGACTTTTTTGGTTTTTGAGCGCCATTTTGGCTGTTTTAGTGGGTGGCGCAGGCTACAACATTTCCAGGCGCACTAAAATGCAACGCTATGCAGGCATCAATTTTCCAACCGCACTAAAATAAGCCGCGATTGGCTTCCACTTGCCAAGATTAAATGCATCTCAACTTGCCAAGATAAAAAAAGTAATGAACATATAAATCTAATTCCCAACACACACATATAAATTCAAGAACATGACTTGATCATCATAGCATAGATTAAATCCATGGCATAGTTCAAAATCATAGCATAATTCAACACAACCAAGTTCATCACAATTGTAGTTCAAATAAACACATAAAACATTAACATCAATGCCTACGACCATCATGCCTCGTCCTTTTCATGGGCATCTCCATCTTGTGCTTCATCATTATTGGAAACTTGGACGGTGTTGGTGTATTCTAGGAGCACGTTCCATCACCCATGTAAACTCCAAAACAACCACTCATGGGAGGCATGGGAGATATCATGATAGCCATGAATGCACCCATTCTAGCTCCCATGTCACCCATTATAGATCTCATGCCTCTGATGCCACCCGAAGGTGCTCCCATGTCGTCAATGCCACCCATTGTAGCTCCCATGTGTGCACCCATGCCTCCAATGCCTTCTGTAGGTGCATTCATGCCACCAATGCCTCCCAAATAGGTACACCCATGCCACCCATGCCTCCAATGCCACCTGTAAGTGGTCCCATGCCGCCAGTGCCTCCTATAGGTGCACTCATTCCACTCATGCCTCCCTTAGGCGCTCCCATGCCACCCATGTATCCTCCCATGTTAGCACCTCCCATGTATCCATTCATGTAACTTCCCATCATTCTTTTTTGAGCCAAGACTTGATCATGACAAAGGTTGATGTATTCCTTTTCCCTTTCATCAAGGTTGGTTGTGTCCATGAAGAAGATACTTTTTTCATGCTTCATGAGACAGATAGTTTCTTCGATAGCAACTTTCTTCTCCTCTACAAAGGCCCTCCTCTCCTTGGCTACATCCCTTCTCTCATCACTCGTCGACCTATCCTGTATTTCTTTGTTCCTCGAAAACTTCCTCTCCTCAAAAGCTTCCTTTCTTGCACTCACAATAGCGTCCAATGACTTCTTTATGTCACCATCTCTAGTCTTCTTCCCCTTTTATTTTGCTTGTTTCCTTCCGGTGGGTCTTATTTTAGTTTTTTCAACCGAGTTTGGAGTAGGGATTCTCTTTCCATCCTTGCTTGATGCTTCATCGTCATCAATGATTCTTGCCTTCATAGTTGACTTTGTCTCTCTTTGGCACTTGCAACACATAACATTCATCCATTTATCTTCATTCTCTAGCTCCTTATTATAATGGGCCAATATGAATGGTCTTTCTTGAACCAGCTTGTCCTTCTTGGTTCTCTTTGGATACCACTTGAATAAATTTTGAGCAATGTTGAGCTACATGAACCAAAAGAGACAAAATTAGTCATGGACAATAATAAATTGAACAAAGTATCCATGTGGAAGATAAACTGATGTCACAAAAGAATACAACATACCCTATCTCTGTCATTTGTGCCACTTGGGTTCATTCATTCAAGATTTGCCAATGTCACCACCCACTTTTAACAATTCGATGAAACTGCAAACCAACAGGAACGAAAATATATATATCCGTCCGCCCAATTCCACTTTGGTCGTATGTACTGAAGTACTCCTTCATCCTAACCCAATAAGTGTCTCTTGTTTGCTCCGTGCTTATGACGGAATCCATGCCCACATTGCACCATGTGTTGCATAGTAAAATGCCTTACCCCATGGTGTAGTTGGCCGCTCGCTCCTTCAGTGCATCACCAAAACCCTCACCCTCACCATCATTCTCCATGTCAACTTCATCACCATGTAGTTCAGTTTCATATTCTTGAGAATGTGATGACCCAACATTCATAGTTGACATAGATGTTTCATCATCCATACTACAATGCATGAAAGTAACACACATCAAACTACATTAAATTTCATAATTTATATTCATCTATATAATTCAAAATAATAAAAAAGTAATTATGTGCCTTGTCGTCATTGGGTAGAACATGTTGGGCGCAACAGATGATGCTACCTCCTCCGCAGTCGCTCGCGGTTGGGGTGGCTGCAGTAGAGGTTGCGGTGGCTGGAATTGGCCGGTCGCATGGCCTGCTACAGGTTTGTCGTGTGGATCCACGCCGATCTTGCCCTTCTTCTGGCCATGAACCGCAATAGATGTCATCCGCTTGGGCACGACATTCCTCGGCTTCAAGGCAGGCGATGGACGACAACATGCGGATTCGCTGGTCGTGGTGGCACAAACATCTAGCCGCAGACGATGTTGGCGTTAGGTCTAGGTGCAGCAGCGGTGATGGGGGATGCTGCGAGTGGCGATGAAACTACTACGTCGGCAAATGTGGGGGCGAAGGAGAAGGGGTTGGGGGAGTGGCGGAATATTCCTCCATGGACGGGATTTTGCTGGTGGTGGGATGAAGGAGGCCGCACACGGAAGTTTGAGTTTGGCGACTGGGTAGCGCGGGCTAGCACACCAAATTTGCAGGGAAGGATTAGGCTTTTTGTGTGTGTCCTAATTTTTTGTGCGCAGCCTATTTTTGGACCTCTACTGGAGCATGAATTTGCCTCGGCATGCTCAATAATAGTCTTTTTTGTGCACGAACGGATTTTTATGCGTCCAACAAATTGAAGATGCTCTAACTCGTTCGTTTGGTTTTCTCCCTAGGCAGGCTTTGGCTAATTACTCATTTTCTTTAAGCTGGCCCTGTTTAATCTTTTTCTTCTTGGCCCACTTGAAGGGGATCCGCAGCAGAAAATAAAAAATTTCTACGTTGGAACCCCAAAAACTGCCTAGGATCTATCTATGTAGTAATATAGTAATGGCCAATGCGTATAGAATACATACCCTTATAGACCGTACGAGGTTAACATTCCGCGGGGAACGTGGTTGATGTAGTCGTACTCGTAGCCGACCTCAAGGTCACGAAGCTCCTCGCATGTCACCCCTTGCTCCTTCTTCATCATACAGCAGCTTCGACTCACGACATTCAAGCGCCCCAAGTGTTGCGCCTCGTGTCTTCATACACATTCGGTGCACAATGAGACCTCCGGCTCCCCGATCCCGCCGGGAGTGCGGAAGTTGATATCCAGCTAGGAATCCCTGCAGCGCAATGGCGTACTGTAGGTGTGCCTTGTCCGCACAACCCAAACTTGAGGCCATGGTCACAAGGGCTAGAGAGAGAGGGAAGGAGGAAGTCAACCAAAGGACTTCTCCAATTGATGGTGTGTCTCATCCCACCCATGGGCACCCCTTTATATAGGGGGAGGGGGTGTGCCCTCCCCTTTGGGTTTCCCATGTGGGACTATTCAAGGGAGAGGGGGGAGGCGCATGGGCCCTTAGGGCACCATGGGCCGGCCGACCAGGTTTGGCCCCACCCCGTGCATAGCCCTAGGCTGGCCGGGTGGGCCCCCTTGAGGCGCCTGGGCCTTGGCCCTTTGGCCCTTCCCTCCTTTGGTTTTCCCTCATGGGCCCTTTTTCCCTAGGAAGTTTGGCCTATTAGTGGAATACCCCTTCAAATTAGATTTTAATATTATATTTAATATTAATTACATTAATTAATATGTAAATACATATTACAAAATCCGTCTTGACCCGAAACACCTTCCGGTTCTCTTTTGATTTCCTCCGAACGACTTCGGATCTTTCCTGGAATGATTCCGGTCCTTCATTCTTTCTCCAAACAACTTCGGATCTCTCTGCGGAACGATTCCGACTTTCTCTTTCTCTACTGTGATTCCATCTTACGAATGATCGCTCTCATCGTACCCTTAAGTGTATCCTATCACGGCTCGGGAATGCTCTAGACATGATCTGTATCAATGATCAACAGAGGGACCAGGGATATCCATGTGACCCCTATGCATTCCTGATGACAATGTCATTTGAACCGGTTAAATGTAGCATCCAATTCCTTTTGTTTCTTGATACAACTTGTCCAAGATCCGATCATTGGTATCCCATACCTTGTTCAATCTCGTTAACAACAAGTTCTGTTTTCTTGTTACCGTGATATTACATCCCCGTGACCGAGTCACGTGTTGCAACATTTATGGATGTAATCTCATCAAGCCGGCCGTATGTATCTTTACCCATCATGTGGGTGAACAAATCCTAGTCTTGCAGTCACATGTCATCTACTGTTCCTTTGGAATACCCAACATACACCTTTATGGCCACCATATTACTAGGTGACGGTTGATGCAGTGTAAGCAGCCTCGAGAAACAGTGAGTAATATGAGCTCACGGTCTAAGGAAAAGGATTCTAGGTATAGCTGTTGCAACAATGAACTATATGACTTGATCGTGTCGCAATCCTTCGAGGAATGTCCATCACATCATTCTCCAATGATATAACCCCGTTGTCAATTGGCATAAATGCCCATGATCTTGAAACCCAGATCATCCTCATGACCAATGAACTAGTATGAATAGAGGCTACTAGGGACTTGGTTGTTTCATACCACACCTATACCAATGTTTCTACTTGGCACAGTTATAGCACAATATGAAACTACTATAAACTAATTGAGATATGACAATAAAAACCTATTTATTATTTGCCTCTAGGGCATATCTCCTTCAGTCTCCCACTTGCACTAGAGTACAAATAATCCAGCTCGCATTTTACTCATATAAACCATACACCATACGCGTTTACAGATCATGCATGCTCATGGGAAACGTCATGTCCATGTTCTGTTTTGATCATTATGTCTTTTGCAAATCGTTAATGTCTTTATAATTTTGACATTCACACCATTATCGTATAATGGGTTGAAGCATTTGTTTGGCGACAAAGTGAGACTTTGTTTCTAGTGTTTATAATGACGGTCATTTTCACTGTTGTCATCTAAACTTCAAAACACACTTTGCTATCTTTTGTGTATATACTGTATTCATGGCAGCAGAACGAGGCCGGATTCCAGGAGCTTACAGTGACTTTAGATCAACCTCGAGGGCTTTCTCATGGGCACTGGGCCCTGGGACACATCATTCTACGTTAAAAGTGAACTAGCCCCGCCATAACATTATACATCACATCAGATGAAGCTTTTATACTTCTATATCTATGTAGATCCTAGTGCATGAAATGCATCTATGCCACTTACATTACTTCTTGCCATTTATGTACAAACTTAATTCTGGTTCTGTGATCAACTCAGGAATCACTTAAAGTCACGTTCTTACAGTTAAGACTTTGTCCTACAAACCAGAACTTCGGGTCACATTACGTCGAGTATACAACATGGTTATATGGAAGAACCTACGACTGAGGCATATGAGATGCAACACATCTCTTTCTTTCAACCATAGTTGCAATACTAACTCAATGCTTCATATAGTAAGAACTACTTTCTCACCTTGTTTCATTCTAAGCTACTTCAGAATCTTGTTTAGGACATTCTGAACGTCTTTCATAATCAAGTCCAGGAAGCATTCGACATTCAGTGTTTATTAAACTCACCAATCTACCTCGATAGATTTTATTGTTTAATAACTTCAACTTAATCCTTATTTATCTAACTTAAATATTATTAACACCAATCACATCATTCACATATGTCATCCACATATCCCAGAATGATTTCATGCTCCCACTCAAATATGACATTCATGTTTGAGATCTAGGGATTTCACTTAGCTCCCACTCAAAATATGTTAGCTACATATTATGATTTAGCCAAGTTGATTTGCTCCCACTCAAAACCAGGTCCTCTCGACAATCTTGGACATTCCAAAATTCTTTGATCATCATCAATTTGAGAATTCCAATTATGAGACTTCAATATCCATATATTTCTAGTGTAAATCCAAAAGACTCTAGCATCACTACTTTTGTAGTCAACTACTTGAATTTGTCCAAACTTGTGACAAATTGAGCTTTTTGTCATTCATTAAGTTTCATTTCCTTCTTATGACTTTGCAGTCATTCAGAAATATCAAGTAAACTTATTTACTTTAATAAGATCAAGTAACATGTTACTTTGCAATCTTAAATGTAACTTAATATAGGATTTTATGACTCCTAGTCATTTCTCGCACTCAGGTTCATCACGCTTCTTTGTAATTTGCAGGTATGTCTTGTTCAAAACATGAAAAGTGAATCAACAATGTAATTCCACAAACTTGTAGAATATATAGTTGAATCCTACTTTCTTTAGCAAAAGTATTTATTTGAAACTTTATGATCATCATCATTGGTTTCTCCTCTATTTTTAGAGTTTGGATTCATGAAACAAATTCCGCTGCGCCACTCAACAATCCAGAGGTAAGGTCAAATACCTTGTTTTGATCTTTTACTTTATTCCACCTATATCTTCATCAAGACACGTCAACTTTGGACAACAACAGGTTTGCCCCTTTTGTGGAAGATGCATTCATAGCTTCCTAAGAATGCTCTACAAAGACTTGTTTATTCGCCATGATTTCGACTTGTCGAAATCTCCAGAAACTCGAACTTGCCATAACAATTATGATGTTGTTTCCATGAATCTTTTAGATGTTCCTTTGTATTTCAAATGAGTGTTTGCTTATTTTGATCTCTAATTATAAACGATAACTATAACCCTATAAGAGATGATATTATACCATATGTATCTTAATACATAATGATTATGATGTTTAGATATTTCAACATAGTTTGAATTCATCCAATTATCATAATTTGTGAAACATCTTTCACAAGTCCCTTTTATGCTAAACTTAACTTGAATACTTCAGTCAAGTCGATCAAATAGAAGAGACTTTGTATTCTTGTTAATTTCAATATCCTCTTATTGTTGTGAACTCATTTGAACAATTCAAATCATTTCGAACTCATGTTTCATTAAGTAAATACGCTTATTCACTTAAGTCCACAATAAATGATTTCCACTACTTGTTGAAAATATGATACATAACTATGTATAAATTTCAACATTTCTTCGCATATCACCGTTTTACCAGAATGCGGAGTTTTAGTCATTCTGCCCAAGAGGCATGGTTTTGCAAAGTCTCTAGATTAAGCATATAGGACCCCGATCTTCATAAAGAACATACAATAACCAAAATGACTTAAACTATAGTGTCATTTCATTATTAAATTTTGGATATCTTTTGGCATTCTAATCCTTTAATAAATGTTTAAACCATTATCATTAACATAGTGATGGGAATAACTTGTTTGTAATTGTAATGTGACCATAACGGTATTGTTCATAAGAAAGTACAAACTAGCTTGTAACTTGTTCATATGAATAATCGCCTCGCCAAAAGTAAGACACACAAACAAGGATTACAAATTATATTCAAGTCCACTAATCCAAATGACAAACTTTGAGGAAAGAGGTGATGTCGGCCATCAACTGTTTTGCTTGCCGTCATCAAATCACGCTGCCTTAAAAACAGCAATTCTCAAGCAGATCCTCCTATTTTCACAAAACATGACAAGTATCAAATACTTTGCAAACTGCAACGAGTTTTTTCAAGAACCACATTTATAATTTGTATATCTTACATATACCTTTTCATCCATGACCTCCATTGCAATCAAGCCCTTCCAAGAGTTCTCAACTCTAATGCAAGATCGCTAAGTGTTTTTCCAAATATTCCTTTTTCATCCATGATGGAGGAAAACCCATCCAACAGCTCATACTCTATGTGCCTTATTCTGTAGAATACAAAATGTAGCCCAACTCTCCATCGAATGGAGAATGGCTTATTGGATGATTATGGAGAAAACACAAACATTCCGGAGTCATCGAATTATCTCCTAATGGTTATTGTATCAAGAAGAGAAGATCACCTTTTATGAGGATATCCCTCAGGCGTGGGTATTAATCTATGAAGTTGGACCATTTTGCTAAGTTCCAAATTAAGCAATATATTCCCATGGTCGCAAAGGACCTCAATGGGATAGGCCATGATCTACTAAGATATTTGCAAACAGACATCTAGACTAAGTTCATAATAAGAGATCAATTTATAATTGGTCTCCACTAAAATTGTCATCCCCTGGACGATTTTAGTGATCACATGATCCCTATCCTCTGCACCTCCCCCGATCATCATGGCCATCAGTGCAGCCTCAAAGGTAGACATTCAATAATGTCAATCACATCATCCATGTGACTCATGCTCGATCTTTCGATCTCTTGTGTTCCAAGACCATGTCTATACATGCTAGGCTCGCCAAATCTAACTTGTGTGTATTCGCTGTGCAACATGGCTTACACCCACTGTATGCGAACGTAGATATGTATGACCCCCGATCATCATGGCCGGCCTCATAACGAAGAACTTTCTTGGTGGTGCACACACAAGGGGAACACGGAACATTGGAATTAAACAGGGATTATCTTATTTGCTATCGTTGAGTATCTTAATACTAGCACACAATAAGATGTAAAACAGGTATCAACATCATATGTATAATGTGATATGATATGGTGCTTCTTGCCTCTTGATCTCCATCGAGCGCTCCGGCATGATCTCCATCTTGCCCTTGGTTTGACGCCAAGTCCACGACGCCTCCACCAGGTCGTTCATCGGAACGATGACTATTACTATACTACTTAGTAACAGAAAAGTAAACTACTTTACCTTCGCAACAACCAATGCCATATCACAATCATATGCCCCCTGCAAAATAAAGTTAGAGGCCTCTACTTTATCTATTGCAAGTTTTACGTGGTTGTTAGGGCTTTGGCAATACAACCGTTTCTAAACTACGAACTTTCCAACCACAACATGGATCCGACAGTTGCCTCTACTACACCCCTTTCGGGGCCCTCCGTTGCAAATGCTATATCAACTATCGAATGAGAGACAGACACCCGCTAGCCACTTATACGGTATAAGCCGTATGTTGAGCGTGGAACCAGTCTCGCGTACGAATGCGCGTAAGGTCGGTCTGGGCCGCTTCATCAAACAATACCGTGATATAAACAAGTACACGCTAGAGGGTAACAACTAAGGGATCAATGCCCGTACAAAACTTGTGCGTACTGGCCGTACAACACTCCTACGCATAGATCGGCTCTGATACCACTGAAGGGGATCCGCAGTAGAAAACAAAAGAATTCCTACGTTGGAACCCCAAAAACTGCCTAGAATCTATCTATGTAGTAATGTAGTAACGACCAATGCATATAGAATACATACCCTTGTAGACCGTACGTGGTTAACGTTCCACAGGGAATGTGGTTGATGTAGTCGTACTCGTAGCCGACCTCAAGGTCGCGAAGCTCCTCGCAGGTCACCCCTTGCTCCTTCTTCATCGTGCAGCAGCTCCGGCTCATGACATTCAAGCGCCCCAAGTGTTGCGCCTCATGTCTTCATACACATCCGGTGCATGATGAGACCTTCGGCTCCCCGATCCTGCCGGGAGTGCGTAAGTTGATATCCGGCTAGGAATCCCTGCAGCACAACGGCGTACTGTAGGTGTGCCTTGTTCGCACAACCCAAACTTGGGGCCATGGTCACAAGGGCTAGAGAGAGAGGGAAGGAGGAAGTCAACCAAAGGACTTCTCCAATTGATGGTGTGTCTCATCCCACCCATGGGCACCCCTTTATATAGGGGGAGGGGGTGTGCCCTTCCCTTTGGGTTTCCCATGTGGGACTATTCAAGGGAGAGGGGGAGGCGCATCGACCCTTAGGGCACCATGGGTCGGCCGGCCAGGGGTGGTCCCCACCCTGCGCATAGCCCTAGGCTGGCCGGGTGGGCCCCCTTGAGGCGCCTGGGCCTTGGCCCTTGGCCCTTCCCTCCTTCGGTTTTCCCTCATGGGCCCTTTTTCCCTAGGAAGTTTGGCTCATTAGTGGAATACCCCTTCAAATTAGATTTTAATATTATATTTAATATTAATTACATTAATTAATATGTAAATACATATTAGAAAATCCGTCTTGACCCAAAACACCTTTCGGTTCCCTTTCAATTTCTTCCGAATGACTTCGGATCTTTCCCGGAATGATTCTGGTCCTTTATTCTTTCTCCGAACAACTTTCAAAATCTCTGCGGAACGATTCCGACTTTCTCTTTCTCTACTGTGATTCCATCTTACGAATGATCGCTCTCATCGTACCCTTAAGTGTATCCTATCACGGCTCGGGAATGCTCTAGACATGATCTGTATCAATGATCAATAGAGGGACCAGGGATATCCATGTGACCCCTATGCATTCCTGATGACAATGTTGTTTGAACCGGTTAAATGTAGCATCCAATTCCTTTTGTTTATTGATACAACTTGTCCGAGATCCGATCATTGGTATCCCATACCTTGTTCAATCTCGTTAACAACAAGTTTTGTTTTCTTGTTACCGTGATATTACATCCCCGTGACCGAGTCACATGTTGCAACATTTATGGATGTAATCTCACCAAGCCAGCCGTATGTATCTTTACTCATCATGTGGGTGAACAAATCCCGGTCTTGCGGTCACATGTCATCTACTGTTCCTTTGGAATACCCAACGTACACCTTTATGGCCACCGTACTACCAGATGACGGTTGATGTGGTCTAAGCAGCCTCGGGAAACAGTGAGTAATATGAGCTCACGGTCTAAGGAAAACAAGTCTAGGTATAGCTGTTGCAACAATGAACTATATGACTTGATTGTGTCGTAATCCTTCGAGGAATGTCCATCACATCATTCTCCAATGATATAACCCCGCTGTCAATTGGCATAAATGCCCATGATCTTGAAACCCAGATCATCCTCATGACCAACGAACTAGTATGAATAGAGGCTACTAGGGACTTGGTTGTTTCATACCACACCTATACCAATGTTTCTACTTGGCACAGTTATAGCACAATATGAAACTATTATAAACTAATTGAGATATGACAATAAAAACCTATTTATTATTTGCCTCTAGGGCATATCTCCTTCACCACTAGCCATAAACACATACTCCCACATGTCTTGAGAATGCTTCCTTTTTACCAAACTTAAGTCTATAGTTAATATCTTAAGCTTGAGCAAAAACGAGCCATCTTAGGTCATCTGCCCGTGCATGCGGTTCTGACCGTCTGATTTTCACTGAGTTATCTCATCCATGCAGTTTCAGATGTTGACCGAAGTCTTATGAGTTGGTCCCTCCAGTCCCCGTCCCCACCCCCACCTCATCTCGATCCCGTTACCCTCCACCGAGATCCCGCCCATCTTAGCCCCTCCTCTGTCTCCCTCAGCAACCTGTGTCGCCCCCTCTGCTCCCGAGCTCTCCGTCTTATCTCTGCCCCCTCCACTCACGAGGCCACCGCCTCCTGTCCAGCTCCCGCATCGAGCGTCGGCTGTCTCTGCTTCCCCACCTCGAACCTGTCCAGTACTGATTCAACATCGCCCTCGACCTCGCGCACCCGTTCGCTGCCACGCTTTGCCGGCGGTGAAGATAAGGAGGAGGTGAGCGCGTGGGATGGTTGGGGTGAGAGAGAGGGGCTACATGGGTAGAGACGCTCCTATGCGGGACTACGCGAAGATGTCGCATCATCCTCACCGCTTTGACTGGAAAAATCAGGGATGGATGGCAAAAAAAATGGAATTGAAAATAAGAAGGCCCCTCCACTCCCGATATTTCCCTCTCACCTCCTCTCCCTCTGCCCATCCACTCACTAGGCTACCGCCTCCCGTCCAGCTCCCGCATCCAGTGTTGGCCGCCTCTGCTTCCTCGTATCGAACCTTCCCAGTACCGATTCAACATCGCCCCAGACCTCGCGCACCCGTTCGTTGCCACGCTTTGCCGGTGGTGAGTAAGATAAGGAGGAGGCGAGCACATGGGACGGTGGGGGTGAGAGAGAGGGGGTGCCACAGGTAGAGACGCTCGCGGGACTATGCGAAGATGTCGCGTCATCTCACCGCTTTGACTGGAAAAATAAGGGACAGATGGCGAAAACAAGAAATTGAAAAGGAGAAGGCTCACGAGGCATGTGATGACGCGACGCAGAGCGATTGGCCAGAACCCGGAATCTATAGTAACTGAATAGAAGAATCACTGAACAGAAAGCGTGGAGCGCTAACAGGCGAGAAATGGTCGCGTCTTGCGAGAAATGGCTGTGTTTCATGTCACTTCAACAATTAACATATATATATTTCTGAAACAAAGCAGAACAAGCTAATTTTGGCCCATCTTAGGCTCTACAACAAAATTTTCTTTTGAATATATTAGCATATCTCGAGAATACATGAGCTGCTTGTGTAAATTGATACATGTTCTACATTGTTCTACAATTTCTACACAAGTTAACAAAAATTTCAGTGCCCATGACTTGGAGCATGCTTTATGATTAATGAACAAGCGGGTTCCATCGACTAAGTGGGTCCAAAAGAAATGTCATAACTTCTATTTTTATTTTGATGTACAGAAATTATCAAACTTGACTACCTATTAGATCTTGCTTTTATATAAAGATTCATGGCAACTTGGAACCATATCTTCTCTTTTAAATTTTATTAACTAGTGAATAATTTGGAATATATCAAGTATAACTCCTACATATAATTAGTATATATATATGTAATCTTGCTGTCTATATTGACTAAACTAATCATTTAATAACCCAGCCACTTATAAGTGTTGAATATAAAGTTATGCCTTTCCTTGGAGCTCTGCATTCCAAATAGTTGCAAGCATCGATTTTGAGGCAGTCGAACAAGGTTACCGTGTGATCTTCATAAGTTAGCTTGTTTTGACATCATTAATTTTTTTACCTTGATCATCTAACGTGTTAGTTTCTTGTGGTACTGAGATTGGTCTATTGCTTGATGTATTTTTGTTTGAAGTTTGCTCGATGTACCTCTTTGTTTACTTGAATAAAAACTGGTACCCCTATGTTATTATGAGGTTCAATATAAAATAGCGGCCCGCTTCTTGCGTCTAAGATCAGATGTCTCAGTTTTAGTCATATCTATCAGGTAAATGGCACATTTGTCTACCGATTAAAACACTCAACCCTGCATATGCTCATATATTTAATTTATAGTAATACAAATAAACAAAATATGTTACAACACGCCTCTGACAAATAGATTGTAGGCGGCGCGGTGAAGCGCGCATGTCCACCTAGTGCTAAGTAAGTTCAACAAACGTAGTTTAAACATGAAGAAAGACACGTAATATCCAGATGTTTACAAGTATAATTTCTTTAATTTTTTTTCTTTTTTTCGAAATGGGGAGCGGAGCCCCGGCCTCTGCATCAAGCGATGCACATAGCCTTTATTTATTATTAGAACCACATTGTTTGGCAAAAGTCATTACAAAGATCATACAAATCAGAACCACTGAAATTGATCGTATGGGCACCTAGAGGGGGAGGGGTGAATATGTGCTACTTCAAATTTTAATGCTTTTCAATTTTAGGATTGACACAAAAGGTAAATTCTCTAGATAAACTATTATGTAGAATTTCTCTATATGCAAACCTAATTACTAGCGACTAAAGGCGAGTAAAGTGAGGAACGAGGAAACCATGATGAAGCACGCGGAGACACAAGATTTGTTTTACCATAGTTCCTTCCTTGTTAAGGGAAGTACATCTGCGTTGGAGGGGTGGGCGGTACTAAGACCACCATGCCACAATAGGCATCACCCTGTTCTACGATGGATCCCGCCACCAAAGGCCTGATCCACCTTTCCACTATAGGTACCCTTCGAGGCGGGAACCGGCGCCTTTACACAACTAGCGGGGCATAACTCCACAACCAAATTGGAGGCTCCCGTGATGACAACAAGCTGCCACAAGAACAAGTTATCAATAACAAAACACAAGATGTAGATATTAACGAGAATACTAGATCGGGGATTTCTCCAAGTGAATGGGGAGGAGTTGATGCGCTTGATTCGTGATGACGATGCAGGTTGTCTCCTCCTTCAATTACCCCAAAGATCGAAGCCTTCGGGTGGTTGAAGTGGGAGATCTAGAGAGTGAGCTCTTACAACAGGTCTGGTCTTTTCTAATGAATCAAGAGTTCTGACCGAAGGGGATGAAGGGTCTTTTATACCTCCTATCCCAACTAAGCCATTGGAGCCTTTGGGGGCCGGATTATCCGGCCTGGGGAAAACTCTGCCCCGGACTTGGATTATCTGGCACATAATCCGCCCCCAGTCAGAGCGACGCGCCGAGCCAGCCCTTGCTTGTCTTCTGGGGGACGGATTATCCGGCCAAAGGTGAGGGCCGGATTATCCGGTCGGGGGAAGAAAGTCCGCCCCACTTAGGATTTTCCGGGGAAAATCCGCCCCCAGTCAGAGCGTCGGGCCTTGCCTGCCCTTGATCGTCTCCTAAGGGCCAGATTATCTGGCCCAAGACGTGGGCCGGATTATCCGGTCAGGGGAAGAAAATCTGCCCCTTTTCAGAATTTCCGGGGGAAAATCCGCCCCCAGTCAGAGCGACGCGCCCTGCCTGCCTTTGCCAAGTGAGTCAGGCCGGATTATCCGGCCCTTGGGGGCGGATAATCTGGCCCCCAAACACAATAGCTTTTCCCTGCACACTTATTACACATGAGAAAACTCCACGGTATTGTTATCTAACACGCAAAACACAGGGAACCATGAAATGTTCTTTCAATCTCCCCCTTTTTGGTGTTAGATGACAATACTAGGATTTGCAAGATAGTTCTCAAGACAACAATATTTTAGTGAATGAAAAACTCTCCCCCTAAATGTGTGCATACTAAAATTTGCATTTGATTACAAATACACACAAGCAGGTACAAGTCTATTTCATTGAAACATACGCGAAAAATTCATACCACCGGAGGGGAGATAGATGCGTCCTCAAAATATTATAAGAATATCCAATGATAGCCATAATGAGTGCCTCCCTCGATAGATATCCAATATAGCCAGTATGATAGATGAATCCATAAGAATAATCCACAAGATAAATCCAGAGCCACACAACCATAGTCTCATACAACACAAAACACAAATAAAAGTTCAACACTAAATGGGCATAAGCGAGAGAAAGACCGAAAAGCTAAAGTGCAAATACTTGTGCCTGACCCATGCAAATCCACGAAGACCTAATAGAACTACTTCTCCCCCTTTGGCATCGAAACACCAAAAAGGAAGAAGAGCGATGCTAGCGCCCCAAGGGACCACTCGTAGTCATCATCATCGTCCTCGTACTCGTCCCCGTCCTCGTCCTCAAGCTCCTTAATGTCATCCTCCTCATCATCAGTAGTGGCCGCAGAAGGAAACAGGTGACGCTTAATCTCACCATAGTTGAGCTCGGAAGAAGAGTTCCACCGAGCATATGGGGTGGGAGTAGTAGGAGTAGGGGGATCACCTGATGCACCGGACACATGGTGGAGAATGAGATGCTGAGTGTGAGCCATCTCATGGCGCTACTTGTATGCCTCATATTGTCCATTACAGGTGTCCATGCCCATGCAAAGAATGTTCCGTTGGAACCAAGTTAGCTGCTTGATCTCACGAGCAATAGGAGGCACTGGAGGCCTACGAGCATTAGCACGAGCATCCCTCATGAGACCCTTAGGAGCAGAAGATGGGTGTGAGGTCTTCCTCACCTTGTTGTAGATCTTGTTCACCTTGTGTTCCACATCGATATTAAACTCTTCAGTGGGGAGCAAGTGCTTGATCAGCATCATGATGTATGGAGCATATGGAATGGATAGCCTATTGAATATGGCATCAATCAACTCATGGTAAATAAAGTCCATCACATCCAGCTTGTACGACACCGACTCATCCTCACAGGACACCACCTCATGAGAGAAGGCAAGAAGCTGAACCAGGTGACCACAGATACTGTCATTGTTTCCTCCACTTGGGGTGATAGAGTCACGGAAGAGACCCACCAAGCAAGCATATATGGGAGAAAGACCAGCAAGGGTGCCCACAATACCATTGTCAACTGTGCACGGAGAGAGGACTGCATCTTTACTGGGCTTCAGTTGGGTGATGATACGGTGACCACTAGCATGGTCCCTGTTGCAGAAGGAATAACCAAGAACCTCAGTAAAAACACGTAAATCAGCTTGCATAGGCCTGTAACGACTCATCCGCTTCACGGTGCGGTGGTCATCACCGCAAATAACCAAGGTGGAGAAGAACTGCTTCACAATCTCAGAATCATAGAAGCATTGGAGGGCCATGAGATGGTGCAGCCCCATCCTCTCAGTCACATACATGGCATCAACAAGTTGAGGCTTCTCCATGGCCTTAGCAATAATCAGAGGATGCAAAGGCCGAATCTTCTGCCGAGCATACACATCTTCATAGATACCCTTTTGTTCAGCACACCAAAAATGAGAGTCACCCAGCTCAGTATCATGCGGCAGTTCATCAAACAGATCACGATGATGAATGGAAGAGAAAGTAACAGGATCCATCTTCTTATTGTTAATCTTGGGCTCTTTGCCCTTCCTCTTGGACACACCCTTCCTATCCCTCTTTTCATGTTCAGCCATGCGTTTTGCCTCGTTCTTCCTTCTCCTCAGCTCAACCTCGTCCACTAAGTTACCCTCACTGTCGTCCCGAAAGTATTTAGCACGAGGACGACACTTGTATGTCTTGGGAGCACTGGAACCACCTGTGAAGCAAATAAGACGGATAGCAAGGGGATAAGCACACACACAAGTCCAAGAGAGAATGTAGAAATAGTAGGCCAATAGTTCATAGTCCAATCATACTCAATGCACAAAATCCATATAAAACTAAAGCAGTTTTTAGTCTATCAGGCCGGATTATCCGGCCTAGCCAGGGGCAGATAATTCGGCCTAGGCAGAAAATTTCAGAATCGCCTAGATTGAATGCAAAAACATAGATCGGGCCTAGATACTACAAGACTACAATTTCTACACGAAGCAACAACCTTGTAGACAACGTTCCACCCAACAAGTAACACATCTAGCCAAAGATGGGTAGGGAGGGAGTTACCCTCACTCATTCGAGGAAGAACGCAGAGGAGAAGGTACTCAGAGGTGTGGAGAAGAAGATCCAGGGAGGCCCGGAGAATCCGGTGGCCGAAGAGGCTCCGAGGAGGGTCGAGGGAAGCAGGCGGCGGCTGCGGAGAGGGAGATGGTCATGGGAGAAGTGCTGCTCGTTATGAGCCCTCCCCCTGATCCCAGACCTTAAAGACTGCAGCCGCCAGGGCCGGATTATCCGGCCTAAAATCTGAAATTCTGTTATACACAGATTCAGGCCCGCGCGTCCCCAAGCAAAACCCCCACAAGGCATACAAGGGACTTGTGTGCAAGAAAAGATGGATTAGGGGTAGGGAAAGGCTTAGGATTAAGAGAACCAAACTGAGATGGTACTAGACACTCAAAATTGCAAGAAACAAATCAACCAAAGGCCAAAATTAAGTGTGATTCCCATAAGAACATGAGATGAGCAAGAACAACCAAAAAGATCCAAATAAACCCAACTCTTCTCATGGAAGAGGGCGGTGGTCGAGCCCACCTTGTTGGAGTGCATGGTATGACACCGCGAAGATATATCTTGGGTTCATAGCCAATACTCATCAATAAGCTCACGTATCACAAAATGATATAAAGAGAAATTATTTGACTTGCTTTCGACATTATGGGGAGAGGGTTAACCCAATCAATTAGAACCACACTCCCCTATACCCATGCTCGCACCTAGACCAAATAAGACTGAGATGTAAGAGTAAGTGCATGGGTAATCAAGACAAGCTCCTTGAATCAACGATATTTAGCTCATTCCTCAAGAAACAAAATCTTGCTTCATCAAGTGGCTTCGTGAATATATCAGCAAGTTGGTTCTTCGTGCTCACAAAAGATAGATCAATATCGCCTCGAGCTACATGGTCCCAAATAAAATGATTCCGAATCTCAATATGCTTCGTCCTTGTCTGTTGTACTAGATTGTACGCAATTTTGATTGCACTTCCATTATCACATAAAAGAGGCACTTTGTCACAATTGACACTGTATTCCTTTAAAGTTTGCCTCATCCATAATAATTGAGTACATGCACTAGCAGCAGCCACATATTCAGCTTCGGCGGTGGAGAGAGATATACAATTCTGCTTTTTAGAAGACCAACATACTAGAGATCTTCCCAAGAATTGACAAGCTCTAGAAGTTTATTTCCGATCATCCTTATCACCAGCCCAATCTGAATCAGTATATCCACATAGAGAGAAATTGGAGACCTTGGGATACCAAAGACCGAAATTAGGGGAATAAACCAAATATCGGAAGATCCTCTTGACCGCCACTAAGTGGCTTTCTTTAGGAGTTGCTTGATACCTTGCACACACCCCTACACTCAACACAATATCGGGTCTAGATGCGTAGAGGTAAAGAAGAGAGCTGATCATGGACCGGTATACCTTTTGGTCCACATCTTTACCATGAGTATTAAGTTCAAGGTGACATTTTGTTTGCATTGGAGTGGCAACGCCTTTAAGATCCATCATCTTGAATCTCTTGAGCATGTCTTGGATGTATTTTGCTTGATTGATGAAGGTTCCTTCTCTAAGTTGTTTGATCTCGAATCCAAGAAAAAACCGTAACTCCCCCATCATAGACATCTCAAACCTATCAGTCATAAGCTTTGAAAATTCATCATTAAAAGCTTTATTAGTAGAGCCAAAGATAATGTCGTCTACATATAGTTGGCATACGAAGATCCCCCCTTAACCTTCTTAGTAAAAATAGTGTGTTCGATTTGGCCAACTTCGAAGCCACGGTCTAACAAAAGCTCTTTAAGGTGCTCATACCACGCACGTGGGGCTTGTTTAAGGCCAGAGAGTGCCTTATCGAGTTTGTAAACATGGTTCGGGAAGTTAGGATCCTCAAATCCGGGGGGTTGATTTACATATACCAACTCATGTAGAGGACCATTAAGAAAAGCACTCTTAACATCCATTTGCTGTAATTTAAAATTATTCTGAGCAGCATAAGCAAGAAGGATACAAATGGAGTCAAGACGAGCCACAGGAGCATAAGTCTCGCCGAAGTCAATGCCCTCAACTTGGGAATAGCCTTGTTCCACGAGTCTTGCCTTGTTCCTCACAACAATTCCATTCTCATCTTGCTTGTTTTTAAATATCCATTTTGTGCCGATAACATTGCGGCAATCCTTTGGCTTCTCTACTAATTTCCAGACCTTGTTGCGTTCAAAGTTATTCAACTCTTCATGCATAGCAACAACCTAGTCCAGATCCTGAAGAGCTTCAAACACTTTCTTGGGTTCCACCATTGAGATGTGAGCTTGATGCTCACCGAAACTTGCCAACTCCCTTCTTGTGGATACCCTTCGTCGAAGATCACCTACAACTTTGTCAAGGGTGTGACCCCTTAACTCAAGGTTCCTATCTGTACGAGCTTTGCGACGAAGTTCAATTAGCTCGTTGTCTCTTGGGGGATAACTTCACCATTTGAGACTTCGTTGGAGTCATTGGGTTGGCCTTGATCTGTAGCTTGATTAGCAGTAGTAGGAGATGATGAACCTTTCCCTTGATGTTGATTAACAGCCGTAACAGGAGGCTGCTGCTCTTTAGGAGTTTCAGGGCCGGATAATCCGGCCGAGGGAGAGTCCGGATAATCCGGCCTGGGAGAACTTGAAACATCTTCACATGCTAGACTAGATCTTGCTTGAACTGGAGAGTGGCCGGATATTCCGGGGTCAGCTGGAAAATCTGGCCTTGGACTTGCAGCAATTTCTTCGACAGGTTGATCATTTTTGCCAGTTGAGGAGGTATGGCCGGATAATCTGTTGTCCACCAGATAATCCGGCCTAGAGCATTCAGGAGCATTCTGATCTCCAGCATTTTGTGTGGTTGGTGTAGAAGTTTCTCCAATGGTTGGAGCATGCTTAGCTTGTGCCGATGAGGGATCCACTTGAGTAGAGCATTGTCCTTCCCGATTCGCCACAAGGGGTTCCTCAATGGGGCGGAAAAATCCCACGCCCATTCTTCTTATGGCATCCTGGGGTATTTCAACATCTACATCACAAACATCAACTTGCCCCGCACGGGAGCCATCATTTCCTCGAACACCACACTACAAGATTCTACAACAGTTCCGGAGAGCTTATTATAGACTCTATAAGTGTGGGATTCGGCACCATAACCAACAAAAATGCATTCTAAAGCCTTAGACTCAAATTTAGATAAACGTACTCCTTTAATGAGAAAGAAACACTTACAACCAAATACCTGGAAGTAGGAGATGTTTGGCTTGTTACCAGTAAGTATTTCATATGGAGTCTTGTCCAAGATCTTGCGGTGATAGAGCCGGTTGGATGAATGGCACGCGGTAGAGATTGCTTCAGCCCAGAAGTTATAAAGAGACTTAAATTCATCTAGCATAGATATGGCCATATCCATTAAGGTCCGGTTCTTCCCCTCGGCAACACCATTTTGTTGAGTGGTGTACACAGCGGAATATTGATGTCTTATCCCCTCTTCAGTTAGAAATTCATTTAGGTGTAGTTCTTGAATTCGGAGCCGTTATCACTTCTTATTGCCAATATAGGGACATTGTGTTGACGTTGAACTTCATTGGCAAAATCGATGATCGTTTGTTGAGTCTCGCTCTTCAACTTGAAGAAATAGACCCATGTGTATCTTGAGTAATTGTCAACAATCACGAGGCAATATTTCTTCCCACCGAGACTTGCATGAGATGGAGGACCAAAGAGATCCACATGGAGGAGCCCTAAAATCCTCTTTGATGAAATAATGGTCTTCCTTCGATGGGGAGAATCATGCATTTTTCCTTCAACACAAGCCCTGCAAACACGATCTTTGGCAAAGGAAACATTTTCTTTTAGTCCAAGGATGTGGCCACCCTTGTGGAGACTTTGCAAAGTTCTCATATTGACATGGGATAGTCGGCGATGCCATAGCCAGCCCGCATCGGCCTTTCCAAAAAGACACATCGGGCCTGTAGTGGTTTTCCTCGAAAAGTCCACCACGTATAGGTCATTTTCGTCATATCCCACGAAAGTGACCTTTAGAGACTTGCTCCACAAGAGTACCACCAAATCAGCATCAATAAAAACTGCAAAGCCCATCTTACCAAGGGCACAAACTAAAAGTAAATTGTAACCGAGGGTCTCAACAAGCATGACGTCCACGAGAGAGATATCGTGAGCAACCACAACTTTTCCAAGACCCAATACCTCAGTTTTTGACTTGTCACCATAGGAGACGGTTATGTGATCATGGTTAGGCCGCATCTCCGAGATGATCTCCTTGTTTCCGGTCATATGACTAGTGCACCCGCTATCGAGTACCCATTTAGACCCACCGGAAGCATAGCCCTGCAAGAGAGTTACTTCTTGGTTTTAGGTACCCATTTTTCAATGGGTCCTCTCATGTTAGTGACAAGGGTCTTGGGAACCCAAATAGACCAAGAAATCATAAGGACCTACATAACTAGCATAGACATCACCATAATAATCACAATATAACTCATAGTGAGGATTATTAGCCCCTGCAAAACCATCATAGTTAGTCTTGTCATTAGAGGTGGTGCTTGTCTTTGGTTAAATAGTTTTGCTCTTCTTCTTCTTCTTCTTCTTCTTCTTCTTCTTCTTTGTCTTGGGACATAACCAAGACCTTCTTTCCCATTGTTTGTCCTTTGTTTGCTAAGCACCTCATCTAGGACTTCTTTACCTTTATGTTGAGATCCCTTTACAAGTTCTTCTTTTAGCCTTGCATTTTCCTCAACAATGTCTTCATGTCCACAAGATAGAGTGGAGGTGCTGGGAATATCATACTTGTCCAATTGAGTTTGGAGCTGATCACGAGACTTATTTAGAGTAGAATGTTCACTCTCCAATGTCTTGTGAGCAATGTCAAGTTTCTCAAACTTCTCCGAGAGTCTAGCATGAGCAGCCCCAAATTCAACCTTTTCTTTCTTTAGTTTCTTTACTTTAGCGAGAGCATTGTCACGTTCTTTCATGAGCTGGGCAACAACCTCTTCATGGGATTCCTCAATTGACTCGAGTTTCTCCTCCAAGGATACTCGAGCTTCCTCTTCTTCTAAGGAATTCTTCAAGGAGGCTATCTCCAAAGCATCTTCTCTCTCAATTCTACCCTTTTCTTCGAGAAGAGCTTCGGAATGGGCAAGTTGACTCATAAGAGCATCAAAGTGAAGTTTATGCTCACCTTGCAAGTTAGTGAAAAAATTGTCCAAAGCAATAACTTCTTCTTTTATCTTAAGACTAGTGTGATCATCCATATCCATATTTATGTTAGTCTTAGGAAATGAAGAAATAGAAGTTGATACCTCGGAACCTCTTTCCATAAGGCAAGTGACGTTGTTGTTGATGACGTTTTCATTTGGAGAGTCGAAGAGTGATGATGGGGTAGATGTGGTGGCTATAGCAACCACCTCATGAGAACTATCTTCATCCTCTTCGTCTTCACTTGCAGAGGAATATTCTTCTTGTGCCACCAAGACAATCTTGGGTTGCTTCTTGTAAGGACCATTCTTTTTGATAAATGGCTTCTTTCGAAGTGCCTTGGACTTTTCTTTAAGGATGATCCTGCCACCATTGTCTTCTCTATTTTGATATGGGCATTCATCCACAAAGTGTAACCTATCTCCACTATTGTAGCATGTTCTCAGTTTTGGGCCATTCTCTCTTCTTCCATTTGACCCATTCTTGCGCTCGAGTTCCGACTTGGCCTTGGCTAGATCCTTCCAAAAAATCCTAGCATAGAAAGCCATGTACTCACCATGAGCACGCTTGACTTCCTCGGGACAGCCCATAGAGACACCCTCGTATCTCCTTTCATCCTCATCTTGTTCAACAACATTTGCCTTTAGAGCAACATTGACTCCTTTTTGCATTCCAATAGCCCGGGCACGAGCATCTTCAGCGTTCTTAGCTGCAACCTTGAATGATGCCATTTCTTGCATGACTTCATTGGAAGTCATTTGATGGTAGTTGTGTCTACCTTGCAAGCTCTTCAAGTCCATTGGATCAAATGGCATTAGAGCATTCACATATTTCCTTTTTATCCAAGCATCATCAATGTGAGTGGCTCCATGCTTTCTAAATGTTGTTGCAATGCCCTTGAGCCTTCTATACATATCTTCATGGTCTTTACCATCCAACATGTAGAATCCTTCAGCTTCATTGCTAAGTGCATCATACCTATTTCTTCTCAAGCTTTCATTTCCAATAAATAGGTCAATGAGTGCATCCCAAGCTTCTTTGGCTGTGTTGAAGTGCTCAATGTGGGGCATGTCCTTGGGACCCACTCCGAGCTGAATCATGTGGAGAGCCGTTGCATTTAGTTGACTATCCACAACTTCTATCCTAGTCAAGTTGATGGGATCTCCAATATGAATACCATATTCAATAATCCTCCAAAGCTCAATAGACGAACTGCATACATGAGATTTCATTAAGAATTGCTATTGATTAAATGAAGATGCAGTAAGCTTGGGTGGATCACCCCTATTGTTTATATGAGGATGAGGGATAGGTGGGTCGGGAGAATATAGATGAGGAACCTCACTATAGTCCTCCTTACCACTCCCCTTCTTGGAGGCGGAACCATTCTATTTTTCACCTACCACTTCATCTTCCTTAGATCCGGCGTGATCCTTATCCTTGGATGAAGGAGTGGTAGCCTCAGAGGAAGATGGAGATGGGGCTGTAGATGATGTGAGGCGAGCAATCATTTGCTGCATCTCCTCCATCTTGGTCTTAAAGGATTTCAACAAGGTTGTTTCCAACGTCTTGAGGTCATCCACTGTGACCTTATCCACAGCCTCATTCCCATTTTCCTTAGTACCCATACTTCTCTTAGGCGGTTAAGCCCGAATAAAGAGCCGGGGCTCTGATACCAATTGAATTGGATCGTATGGGCAACTAGAGGGGGGTGAATAGGCGCTCCATCAAATTTTAATGCTTTTTCAAATTTAGGCTTGACACAAAAGGTAAATTCTCTAGATAAACTATTATGTAGAATTTCCCTATATGCAAACTTAACTACTAGCGAGTAAAGGCGAGTAAAGTGAGGAACTGATGGCTCAATGCACGACGCCCAGAAAAATGCTTGATGGCGGTGTTGATGTAGAGCTAGTTGGGAACCCCAAGAGGAAGGTATGATGAGCACAACAACAAGTTTCCCTCAGTTATGAAACCAAGGTTTAATCGAACCAGTAGGAGCAAGGAAGCACCCCAAAGGTGTTACTAGCTGAGCTTTGGCAGGGCGCACTACCGGTGCTAGTAGCAACGTGGAGACCTGCACAACAGAACTACAGAACTTTGTCCCCAACTTGCGATGAGGTTGTCAATCTCACCGTGTTTTGCGTAAAACAAAGGATTAAACGTATCGAATGGAAAGAAGTAAAAGTTTGCAGAAAGTGAACACAAAGCAGAAACAGTTTATAGATTGTATGTAAAGAAAAAGGACCGAGATCCATAGTTCACCAGAGGTGGCTCTCCTTAGATAGATAACATGCTGGGTGAACAAATTACAGCGGGGCAATTGACAAACATCGAGAAAGCAATACATGCACTAATCATCTTGACTCCTTTGGAACTTGATTGGGCATTACAACATTATACATAGACCGCCATCCAACTGCATCTATGACTAATAATCCACCTTCAGGTTATCATCCGAACCCCCTCCAGTATTAAGTTGCAAGCAACAGATTATTGCTTTACGAACTGCGTGTAAAGTAAACAATATGATTGTTCTATGAACAAAGGATTGTTGTTTTCTCCCTATTAGCAACAGCACATCTAGTACCTTAGAGATTTCTGTCACTTCCCCAGATTACCAGAGGCATGAACCCACTATCGAGCATAAATACTAACTCTTGGAGTTGCTAGCATCTACTTGGCCAAGATAGCTACTAACAACGGAAAGCATGCAAGATCACAAATAACAAAGACATGATAGAATCAATAATCAATCTGAAATAGCATCTCAATATCCATCGGATCCCCGCAAACACAACATGCAGAATTACAAATAGATGATCTTGATCAGAACGGAGCTCACAAGATCTAGACATGAAAGCACAAAGGAGGAGAACCAGCCATCTAGCTACTACATGGATCCGTAGTCCAAGGATGAACTACTCATGCATCACATCGGAGGGTTGCATGGTGATGAAGAAGGCCTCTAGGGTGAATTCCCCTCTCCGGCAGGGTGCCGGGAAGAGCTTCAGATCCCTCCCGATCTAGGGATGGAGATGACGGTGGCTATAGACTCTTTCGTGGATTTTTGATCGAGTACTTAGGGTTTAAGTCCCGAGGGCAATATATAGGTGGAAGGAGAGGATGAGGGGGTGCTAGGAGTGGCCACACCACTCCCTGGTGCAGGCCAGGCCTGGTCGCGCGGCCAGGTGGTGTGGTGGCCCCCTGGCCTCTCTCAGTCTCATATTCTGGCACTTGATGACATCCGAAAAAATAGGCACTTTGGCTTTTGTCCCGTCCAATTCCGAGAATATTCATTTTCTGACTTTCTTGGAACCAAAAACAGCAGAAAAAAGGCAGCTGGCACTGTGGCTCTTGCTAATAGGTTAGTCCAAGAAATCATAAGAAAAGTACTCCAAAGTTGGAACAAAACAAAAGAAAGTGGATAAAACCAAGCATGGAACATCAAAAATTATAGATACATTTGCAATGTATCAGGAACGAGGAAACCGTGATGAAGCACGTGGAGACACATGATTTGTTTTACCGCAGTTCCTTCCTTCTTAAGGGAAGTACATCTGCATTGGAGGGGTGGGCGGTACTAAGACCACCACGCCACAATAGGCCTCACCATGTTCTCCGATGGATCCCGCCACCAAAGGCCTGATCCACCTTTCCACTATAGGTACCCTTTAAGGCGGGAACCGACGCCTTTACAAAACTAGCGGGGCACAACTCCACAACCAAATTGGAGGCTCCCATGATGACAACAAGCTGCCACAAGAACAAGTTATCAATAACAAAACACAAGATCTAGATATTAACGAGAATACTAGATCGGGGATTTCTCCAAGTGAATGGAGAGGAGTTGATGCGCTTGATTCGTGATAACGATGCAGGTTGTCTCCTTCAATTCCCCCAAAGATCGAAGCCTTCGGGTGGTTGAAGTGGGAGATCTAGAGAGTGGGCTCTTGCAACAGGTCTGGTATTTTTCGAATGAATCAAGAGTTCTGACCGAAGGGGATGAAGGGTCTTTTATACCCCCTGTCCCAACTGAGCCGTTGGAGCCTTTGGGGGTTGGATTATCTGGCCGAAGTAAGGGCCGGATTATCTGGCCTGGGGAAACTCCACCCAGACTCGGATTATCCGGCACATAATCCGCCCCTAGTCAGAGTGACGCGCCGAGCTAGACCTTGCTTGTCTTCTGGGGGCCGGATTATTCGGTCGGTGGAAGAAAGTCCGCCCCACTTCGGATTTTCCGGGGGAAAATCTGCCCCAAGTCAGAGCGTCGCGCCTTGCCTGCCCTTGATCGTCTCCTGGGGGCCGGATCATCCGGCCCAAGGCGTGGGCCGGATTATCCGGTTAGGGCAAGGAAATCCTCCCCTTTTTGGAATTTCTGGGGGAAAATCTGCCCCTAGTCAGAGCGACGCGCCCTGCCTGCCTTTGCCAAGTGAGTCAGGCCAGATTATCCAGCCCTTGGGGGGCGGATAATCCGTCCCCCAAACACAATAGCTTTTCCCTGCACACTTAGCACACATGAGAAAACTCCACGATATTGTTATCTAACACGCAAAACATAGGGAACCATGAAATGTTCTTTCAACCGCCAAAGCTAAACACTGAGCAAAAACGATAAGTCTATCGCCAGCTCCCCAACAAGATCTATCAAACCCCTATCCACATGTTTCGACCCTCCTATGGTCACCCACATTGTTGCCACTCGCCAAGAGAAGCTGGAGTGCCTTGGCACGTCAACACAAACTCAAGTGAAAGGAGTCCTAGAACCGCACAACATATCCACGGAGTTGCGCCCACACACACGCTCCAGATGTCGCCGCCTTCAAAATCTTCTACCAACCCATCGTTAGCATGTATATCAATGCGGAGACTCTCGCCACACCAGCCACTGACACCACCTCGGTGCCAAGCAGCACCCCCCTCGTGCGCTAGCCGCTCCACCCTCCTACCGCTTTCGTCCAACGTTGCTCCACAGGCGATGCTCCCAGGAGAGAACACGATACCGACACCACGGCACCGCCATCGCTCGACCCGAAGATCTTAGGGTTTCCCCCGGAGTAGCACGATTAAGGTTGACACAAGGTGCACGGCGATGCCTTCATAAAGGTAACGACGTGCTAACGCCGCCATCGCCTCCCAATGGATCGGTTTTCACCGGCACCTGTCTCCCTGCCTTGCTGCTAGTACTGGAAGACGGATCACGAGATCCGCCGAACCATCCGCAGGCCGGCCACCTTCGACGGAGAAGATGACCGCCTCCACCAAACCCAGGGCCTCCGCTGATCCCTACAGCCGGTGAGAACTCCAAAAGCGATGCCCTCAAGAGGAGAACGGTGCACGTGACACCGCCATCGCTCGATCCCTCGGTATCAAAGGTTTCCCCCGTAGTTTTCTTGGATAGAGGGACGAGGGGCACTAGATTGTCGTCCGCCACATCACTGATCCTCTGGCCATGCCGCAGCCGCCACACGCTAGAGATACCACACCGCTGAGGTGCCCGACATGCACCCCATCTGCAATGAGGATTAGTGTCCTGCGCGGTTGATATACGCTGGGGAAGACGAGAGATCCCCCCTGCCGGCAGCGCCCAGGCTTTGCCTGGCCACGACCTTGGTGGCAGTGGGGGTGAGAGGAGGGAGGGGAGTTAGGGGGGCTGAGGCGGCGGCTAGGGTCCCCCCCCTCGGCACACGGGGACGAGAGGAGGGATACAATAGGAGGGAGACTATATCAGGTCAGATGTTGAGAGAATTTCTTTAAATGTCCGCATGATATTTTATACCGTTTGAGGTGGAATGCCAGCGTTGCCTCCGGCGTTCATGACGCTGATGTGCACGGTGGCCGCGGTCTACGGGGAGGCACACGCAGGGCGAGTTGCGCTGCCGCTAGAGGATGGGATCGCGCTTCATATCTGGGGCGTGCTAAGCATGGATCTTGTACCAGACGATGTGCCGCCCATTCGTAGCCACGCCACAGTGGTGCACGGCATTCACCGAGTCGGTGTTGGGGCAGATCGACGGGCTGGAGGAGGCCGACGACATGCTCGTCAACTCCTTCCCTGACCTGGAGCGAAAGGTGAGCACCACCCATTTGTTGTTTTCACTGGCCAAAATCATGTCCACCGGGAAAAGACATATTGACTGGCATTGGACATCCACTTTTGCTTTTAAATTCAAAATTGGTCTATATGACGCCACATGGGATAACTGAACATGTACTGGGCATGCTATTTGATGTACAACAATGCTATGGTCCCTACCTTTATGAAAAATAAAAAAATTGCATCTTCGCATTGAGTAGGAGGCAGATTACATGGAATCGAGATGGTTCCACAAGTATTAAATTCTTATGTTAGGTGAATAACTTCAGTGAACAATTTTGGTGTCAGACTCAGACCTAAGGAGTTTGATGCACAGACTTATGCAAGAAGACGAGAGCGAGAAGAAGCTTACGACATGAATCGGTTAACCACAGAACCGCACTCCCCCTCTTCTACAAACCTGCTCTCCCCCTTCCCCCGCGGATGACGGGCGGGCACCGCCCTGACCTCGTCCCCAACCCCCTCTCCCCTTTCTCCTCTGCCTCCGCCGCCGGCATGGGCCACCGAGAGTCTCCCATGCAGTGCTGGTGGTGGTGGGCCGGCCTTTTCCCGTGTTCTTGGAGGGAGGCGGGGTCCCCGAAAGGCGGCAGAGAAGCTTGCACGGAGGCGTGGAACCCACGTGTTGGGTGGATTGGAGTACAACGATGCCGGTGTTGCGGCGGGACTGGGAGGTGCAGCCATGGTGACCGGCTGTGCCCTGCTCGGCCTAGATATGGGCCCAATCGAGCCCCATATGGGTTGGGGCAGGCCGGCCTCATGTGCTCGCCCTTAAGGCTCTCTAGAGGTGGAAGGGGCGACGGAGGTTCTAGGGTGGTGGTGGCTGCCCTTGCTGCATTGTGACGAAGTGGGCTCCTTTTCCATGGTGGCATGTGCTGGTTGGCAATGGGTGTGGTGGAGCACTTCAGACTGTCCGAGGTGTTGGTTGTTTGGGGGTGGGCGAAATCCCTGTCGGCCCCGTCCAACACCAACGCGGTGACGCATGTGGGTGTCACCATCCCTTCTTGAAGGGCGTCGAGTTCTCCCTCTTCACCCCTTCCGTGTACCGGGGGAAATCCTAGGACTGGGCCGGACAGCAGTGGTGTCGTTGTCGCATCCCTTACTGAAGTTGTTGCTTGGTACACGGCGTTTCGAAATGCTAGGAGAGTGGTGAGACTTTTCAGGAGGGCGTAGTGGTTGAGGGTTGTCTTCGTTTCGTCAAGCTACCAATGTTGGCTTATGTTTCTCTTTTGTTCCTTTTCTCTTCTTTTGGGCTTGGTTGTGTTGCATCCCCAACATTCTCATTGTATTGTGTGGCTGGCTATGTTAATATAGCGGGGTGAAAGCCTTTTTGAGAAAAGAACCTTACTGATACTAGACACTCTACCAGTGTTCTGGATGAAGGTTTTTGTGTTTCTGATTAATCCAATTTAAGGTGTGACATGCAATCCTCTTGTTAAAGAAAGGCTCTCACCAAATCTGAGGAAGAAGTGGCTGTTCTCTAAATAAATGAAGGCCAAGAGTAAATGATACCCCACAATTCCATCTATCTGAGAACTGTTGATTCATTTTCTGAAAGAAGTGTTGAAAAGCAGGAGATGGCAAGGGGAATGGATTGGTTGACTTTGTGGTAGAAGAGGATGGATGCATGGAAATCGAGTAAGCACTGGTAGAAAGAGGGCCTTTGGTCCAGCGCCCAAATTCCATTGGTCCCGGTTCGTTTCCATAATCGGGACCAATGCCAGGCATCGGTCCCGGTTCATGCCGCCTAGGCATTGGTCCCGGTTCATCTCTAAGCATTGGTCCCGGTTCATGGCAGGAACCGGGACCAATGCCCCCGCGACGCACACGTGGTGCTCTGCGGGGCATTGGTCCTGGTTCATGCCATGAACCGGGACCAAAAATCCCGCGACGGTCCACAATCTGGGACAATTAATGTAAATTAATTTGGCACAGAAATTAATTCGAGGTAGAAATTGAATTGATCAGTATTTTTGAAAAAATCTTCCACAAATTAATCAAGACAAAGATCTAAATTGAGACATTTTATTATTCGACCACAAATTTTTCCAAACAAAGATGCGACTTTACAAATTTTCCTAGTCGACAACACTGCCGATGCCGCTGTCCTCCGAGCCACCGGCTTTCTCATCGTCGTCGGACGAAATCTCCATGATTTCGGCATTGTTCGGGAGACGGAGCTCCTCTGCGTGGCTAGCAGCATCGATGGCAGTGTAGATGGTCCGTCAAGGGATGGACCAGAACATCTCCCGCCCTTCTCGGTTGCGGAGATTCGGGTGCACCACGCGCCCGTCCACGATGCGGTTGCCAAGCTTGGCCTTCCGCTCCTTCTTGAACAGCCGGGGCCAGTACTCGCTGGCCGCCGCGTACCGAGGCAACGCCCTCATCCACGCGGGCAGCTAGCGGTGATGCTCCCTGATGACGCACTCCATCTCGTATCCGTGGGGGTTGAGGAGCGGAGCCACCAGCACACCCGCCTCGCTAATGCGAAATCCGGCGGGCACGATCGTGCGCGGCGGCACGAGGATGCCGTTGTACACAAACAACGCCGCCTCGTAGTGGTTGAGCGTGGGCACCTCCATGGCGGCACGGTGGAGATTAGAGAGGGAGGGGAGGTGAGACGACGGCGCGGTGGAGAGGTGATGGCTAAAGGGCTGGGGTGGAGATCGACTGCAGAGAGGCCGAGGCGATGGCAAAAGCGAGCGCTGTGGCCTCATATTTATACACGGGGACGACGAAGCGACGGTGGGCATTGGTCCCGGTTATTGCCACAAACTGGGACCAAAGCCCCTCCCGCGCGACACGTGGCGGCCCAGCAGCGCGCCCCCCACCAAGGTCATTGGTCCCGGGTCGTGCCATTAACCGGGACCAATGACCTGGGTGGGGGGCGAGCTGCTGGGCTGCCATGTGTCGCATGGGAGGGGCTTTGGTCCCGGTTCGTGGCTTTAACCGAGACCAAAAACCCTCCCCTGGCTATATATAAGCCCAGCCCTTTGCCCACCAAATTTTGCTGGATTGTGTGTGAGGTGTGGGTGCTAGCTTATTTTTTATTTGATTGCACACAAGGTGTTCGACGAAATGTCCGAGCCACACTTTAGTTCGCACAACACGGTATCCTCGGCTGAGGTTAGTAACCTTATCTTCTTTATCTGTAACTGATACAAAAATATTGCATGTGTCCATGTAGGGTGGTCATTTTACTATTCATGATGTTATTGTAATGGTTAATTATTATGACGCAGATCGATGCACGGATGCGATGGATGTATGGCGACCAACGCAATTCCGATTTTATTGCAGGCCTGCATAAATTTGTCGATTTGGCTAAGGCAAACAAAGTGGGTAATTTTATGCCTTGTCCCTGCGTCTACTGTCGGAACGTGGCAGAGCACTCTGCCCCGAGAATCCTTCAAAGCCATCTGCTTCGGAGAGGTTTCATGCCCGGATATTATTGTTGGGCCATGCACGGAGAAAGAGGGGTTAGGCTGGAAGAAAATGAAGAAGAGGAGGATGATGACATCTATCCTATGTCCCCTGAAGAATACGGTGATATTGCAATAGAAGACAATGAAGAAGAGGGAGGAGGAAATGAAGAAGAAGAACGGGCATCGAATGAGCCTGCTGATGGTCTTGGTCGGGTCATTTCTGATGCAAAGCAAGAATGTGATACAGAAAGGGAGAAGCTTAAGTTGGAGGCCATGCAAAAGGATCACAAAAAGTTGTTGTACCCAAATTGCGAATATGGCAGCACAAAGCTCGGTACCACACTTGAACTGCTGAAATGGAAGGCAGAGACTGGCTTATCTGACAAGGGATTTGAGAATTTACTGAAAATAATGAAGCCAAAGCTTCCAAAGGATAACGAGCTGCCCGAGACAACGTACGAAGCAAAGAAGACTATCTGCCCTCTAGGATTAGATGTGGAGAAGATACATGCATGCATTAATGACTGCATCTTGTACCACGGTGAGAAGTACGAGAATATGGATAAATGCCTGGTATGCACTGCATGTCGATACAAGATCAGACAAGATGACCCTGGTGATGTTGAGGGCGATGACGAGCCCTCCAGGAAGAGGGTTCCTGCTAAGGTTATGTGGTATGCTCCTATAATACCACGGTTGAAACGTCTGTTCAGAAATAAAGAGCATGCCAGGTTGTTGCGATGGTACAAAGAAGAGCGTAAGAAAGACGGGAAACTAAGACACCCCACCGATGGGTCGCAGTGGAGAAACATCGAGAGAAAGTACTCGAACTTTGCAGGTGACGCGAGGAACTTATGGTTTGGTCTAAGTACAGACGGCATGAATCCTTTTGGGGAGCAGAGCTGTAGTCACACCACCTGGCCAGTGACTCTATGTATCTACAACCTTCCTCCTTGGTTGTGCATGAAGCGGAAGTTCATTATGATGCCAGTGCTCATCCAAGGACCGAAGCAACCCGGCAACGACATTGATGTGTACCTAAGGCCATTAGTCGATGAAATTTTGCAGTTGTGGGCAGAACCAGGTGTAAAGGTGTGGGATGAGCACAAACAGGAGCCATTTGACCTACGAGCGTTGTTGTTCGTAACCATCAATGATTTGCCTGCTCTTAGTAACATTTCAGGACAGTCAAACAAGGGATATAATGCATGCACGCATTGTTTAGATAAGACTAAAGGTACATATTTGGATAAATGTAAGAAGGTTGTGTACCTGGGGTGTCATAAATTTCTTCCGACCAATCATCAAGTAAGAAAGAAAGGCAAGCATTTCAACGGTGAGGCAGATTACTGGAAGGAGCCTAAGATCCCTAAAGGTGATGGTGTATTTGGTATGGTGAAGGACCTAGAAGTAATCTTTGGAAAGGGTCATGGCGGTCAATCTGTTCCGAAAGACCCCATTACCGGACACACGGCCATGTGGAAAAAGAAATCTATATTTTGGGAGCTTGAGTATTGGAAAGACCTAGAGGTCCGTTCTTCAATCGACGTGACGCACGTGACGAAGAATCTTTGCGTGAACCTGCTAGGCTTCCTGGGCGTGTATGGGAAGACAAAAGATACACCAGAAGCACGGGAGGACCAGCAACGTATCAAAGACTCATACAACAAGCATACTGATAAAGGACGTGAATACTTAAGCAGCTACGCTCTTACCAAAGTAGAGAAGGAAATCTTTTTTGAAGTCCTTTACAGTAACAAGGTCCCGGCTGGCTTCTCGTCAAATATAAAGGGAATAATAAATATGGCAGAGAAAAAATTTCAGAACCTGAAGTCTCATGATTGCCACGTGATTATGACACAATTGCTTCTAGTTGCATTGAGCGGGCTTCTACCAGAAAATGTTCGATTAGCCATTGTGAAGCTATGTGCATTCCTCAATGCAATATCTCAGAAGGTAATCGATCGAGAAAGTCTGGAAAGGCTACAGAAGGATGTGGTCCAATGTCTTGTCAGTTTTGAGTTGGTGTTCCCCCCGTCCTTCTTCAATATTATGACGCATCTCTTAGTTCACCTAGTCGAAGAGATTTCCATTCTCGGTCCTGTATTTCTGCATAATATGTTCCCCTTCGAGAGGTTCATGGGAGTCTTAAAGAAATATGTTTGTAACCGTGCTAGGCCAGAAGGAAGCATCTCCAAGGGCTATGGAACAGAGGAGGTCATTGGGTTCTGTGTAGAATTTCTTCCTGACCTTAAGCCGATTGGTGTTCCTGAATCACGGTATGAGGGGAGACTGAGTGGAAAAGGCACGCTAGGAAAGAAAGCAATGATATATAGGGACGGACATTCCTTGAATCAAGCACACTACATAGTTCTCCAAAGTTCTACCTTCGTGGCTCCGTATATCGAGGAACACATGAATGTTGTATGCTCCAAGTTCCCGAGGAAGGATGACTACTGGATTAAAGAAAATCACATGGAGACTTTCGGCACTTGGTTGCAATTACATCTCATGAATGACACCACTATTGGAGATCAGCTCTACTTGTTGGCCGCGACACCATCTGCGACTGTATTGACTTTCCAAGGGTACGAGATAAATGGAAATACATTTTACACGATTGCCCAAGATAAAAAGAGCACCAACCAAAACAGTTGTGTCCGCTTTGATGCAACATGCGAGAATGGGAAAAAGGACACATAGTATGGTTACATAGAGGAGATATGGGAACTTGACTATGGACCTACTTTTAAGGTCCCTTTGTTTCGGTGCAGTTGGGTCAACATGAATGGAGAAGGGGTAAAGGTAGACCAGCTGTACAGAATGACAATAGTGGATCTCAAGAATCTTGGTTACAGAGACAAACCATTCGTCCTAGCCAATGATGTGGCTCAGGTTTTTTATGTGAAGGACATGTCCTCTAGACCGAAAAAAGAAAAAATAAGGAAATTAATACATCAGACGATGAGCCCAGGCATCACATAGTTCTTTCAGGGAAAAGAAACATCGTGGGAGTCGAGGACAAGACAGACATGTCAGCAGATTATGATAAGTTTGATGAAATTCCGCCCTTCATCGTGAAAACTGACCCAAGCATCCCGTTAAGAAAAGAAGATGCTCCATGGTTACGTCCTAAGAAGCGATCATAGGCAAGGGATCGACATACGCGATGAAGGATTCATACCCTAAACCCTATGTAAATCTATGTAATGTATGGAAACTTTATGTGATGTATGAAAACTTTATATGAGAACCTCGAACATGATAGGTCATTTTGTGAAGCTCCACCACGGGAGATTTCCCAACCCTTTCCCCAACACTGTTAGAGGAGATGGAGTCTTTGACGGGCTTGGAGGGAAATTTTTTTCGAGGCGGAGCTTCCGAAGATGCCATATGGCGTGTGCACCAATGACATCTTCGAGAAGCTCCACCACGGGAGATTTCCCAACCCTTTCCCCAACACTGTTAGAGGAGATGGAGTCTTTCACGGGCTTGCAGGGAAATTTTTCTGAGGCGGAGCTTCCGAAGATGCCGTAGGGCGTGTGCACCAACGATATCTTCGAGAAGCTCCGCCATGGGAGATTTACCAACCCTTTCCCCAACATTGTTAGAGGAGATGGAGTCTTTCACGGGCTTGCATGGAAAAAATTTCGAGGCGGAGCTTCGGAAGATGTCGTAGGGCGTGTGCACCAACGACACCTTCAAGAAGCTCCGCCACGGGAGATTTCCCAACCCTCCATCCATGGGGATGAAACTCTCTCTACCTATGTTGGCTTGTTGAGCTTCTTGCCATGGCGTATCGATGGTCCTTTTATAGGCACGGCGCCGCTTCTACTTTATCTTGTTCCTCCGACAGCGCGTCGTGCGCTACATGCTTTATCTCATCAAGCAGTGCATCCACCCACACGTCCTTATCCCGCCGACAGCTTTAGTCTCGGTTGCACCCATCAGCCGGGACTAAAGGTTACCCACGCGTCCTTATCCCACCGACAGCTTTAGTCTCGGTTGCACCCACCAGCTGGGACTAAAGGTTACCCATGCGTCCTTATCCCACCGACAGCTTTAGTCTCGGTTGCACCCACCAGCCATGACTAAAGCTTTAGTCTCGGTTGCACCCACGCCCGAAAAATGGAAATTGGCTTTTTCGTGCGTCGAAAGGGAAAACTTCCTCCTGCAACATCGTAAGCCATCCCAAGATGCACTTGTGTGCACAATATGGGCACATTATCACAAACTATGCCCTGATTCTAGCCATAACATTGGTGGTTTGACCTAAATGCCATGAAACCTCGAACATGATAGGTCATTTTGTGAAGGATTTTTTATGATGTTTACATTTTTCAAGTTCAATATTTTTCCTTGCAACTGTGACACATAATATGACACCACGGAAGGTTTCACATTGTTTGGATCATTTTTGAATTTCTTATGCCCGTTTCAAACTATATTCAAAACGGCGGGCATGAAGCTTCTTAGCCCGGGGCTGAGCCTCGCTGAACTTGAAGTGGATCTCTGATGAAATAGCATGTTGTGAACCTATAAATGATTTTTTTTAAAAATTCACAAGCATTATATCATGTACTTGTAGTTCAAATCTTGGCAACCTCCTACCGATTCGGCAGGAATTTGTCTTTTTCATGAGGGATGGACAAAAAGGTTCCAGATACACTGGTTGGGAAATTGTCCATATAAGGTGGTCTAGTATTTTTGAAAAATGGGTTGGTACCAATGCCAAACTTTAATTTGGTGGTTGCTTCCTAGAACACCCCGATTTTGGCACCTAAAAAATGGAAATTGGCTTTTTCATGCGCCGAAAGGGAAAACTTCCTCCTGTAACATCGTAAGCCATCCCAAGATGCACATGTGTGCACAATATGGGCACATTATCACAAACTATGCCCTGAATCTAGCCATAACATTAGTGGTTTGACCTAAATGCCATGAAACCTCGAACATGATAGGTCATTTTGTGAAGGATTTTTTATGATGTTTGCAATTTTTCAAGTTCAATATTTTTCCTTGCAACTGTGACACATAATATGACACCACGTGAAGGTTTCACATTGTTTGGATCATTTTTGAATTTCTTATGCCTGTTTCAAACTATATTCAAAACGGCGAGCATGAAGCTTCTTAGCCCGGGGCTGAGCCTCACTGAACTTGAAGTGAATCTCTGATGAAATAGCATGTCGTGAACCTATAAATGATTTTTTAAAAAATTCACAAGCATTATATCATGTACTTCTAGTTCAAATCTTGGCAACGTCCTACCGATTCCGCAGGAATTTGTCTTTTTCATGAGGGATGGACAAAAAGGTTCCGGATACACCGGTTGGGAAATTGTCCATATAAGGTTGTCTAGTATTTTTGAACAATGGGTTGGTACCAATGCCAAACTTTAATTTGGTGGTTGCTTCATAGAACACCCTGATTTCGGCACCTAAAAAATGGAAATTGGCTTTTTTGTGCGTCGAAAGGGAAAACTTCCTCCTGCAACATTGTAAGCCATCCCAAGATTCACATGTGTGCACAATATGGGCACATTATCACAAACTATGCCCTGATTCTAGTCATAACATTGGTGGTTTGACCTAAATGCCATGAAACCTCGAATATGATGGGTCATTTTGGGAAGGATTTTTTATGATGTTTGCAATTTTTCAAGTTCAATATTTTTCCTTGCAATTGTGACATATAATATGACACCACGCGAAGGTTTGACATTGTTTGTATCATTTTTGAATTTCTTATGCCCGTTTCAAACTATATTCAAAATAGCGGGCATGAAGCTTCTTAGCCCGGGGCTGAGCCTCACTAAACTTGAAGTGGATCTCTGATGAAATAGCATGTTGTGAACCTATAAATGATTTTTTTAAAAAATTCAGAAGCATTATATCATGTACTTGTAGTTCAAATCTTGGCAACCTCCTGCCGATTCGGCAGGAATTTTTCTTTTTCATGAGGGATGGACAAAAAGGTTCCAGATACACTGGTTGGGAAATTGTCCATATAAGGTGGTCTAGTATTTTTGAAAAATGGGTTGGTACCAATGCCAAACTTTAATTTGGTGGTTGCTCCATAGAACACCCCGATTTCGGCACCTAAAAATGGAAATTGGCTTTTTCGTGCGTTGAAAGGGAAAACTTCCTCCTGCAACATCGTAAGACATCCCAAGATGCACATGTGTGCACAATATGGGCACATTATCACAAACTATGCCCTGATTCTAGCCATAACATTGGTGGTTTGACCTAAATGCCATGAAACCTCGAACATGATAGGTCATTTTGTGAAGGATTTTTTATGATGTTTGCAATTTTTCAAGTTCAATATTTTTCCTTGCAACTATGACACATAATATGACACCACGTGAAGGTTTCACATTGTTTGGATCATTTTTGAATTTCTTATGCCTGTTTTAAACTATATTCAAAACGGCGAGCATGAAGCTTCTTAGCCCGGGGCTGAGCCTCGCTGAACTTGAAGTGGATCTCTGATGAAATAGCATGTCGTGAACCTATAAATGATTTTTAAAAAAATTCACAAGCATTATATCATGTACTTCTAGTTCAAATCTTGGCAATGTCCTACCGATTCGGCAGGAATTTGTCTTTTTCATGAGGGATGGACAAAATGGTTCCGGATACACCGGTTGGGAAATTGTCCATATAAGGTCGTCTAGTATTTTTGAACAATGGGTTGGTACCAATGCCAAACTTTAATTTGGTGGTTGCTTCATAGAACACCCTGATTTCGGCACCTAAAAAATGGAAATTGGCTTTTTTGTGCGTCGAAAGGGAAAACTTCCTCCTACAACATTGTAAGCCATCCCAAGATGCACATGTGTGCACAATATGGGCACATTATCACAAACTATGCCCTGATTCTAGTCATAACATTGGTGGTTTGACCTAAATGCCATGAAACCTCGAATATGATAGGTCATTTTGGGATGGATTTTTTATGATGTTTGCAATTTTTCAAGTTCAATATTTTTCCTTGCAATTGTGACATATAATATGACACCACGCGAAGGTTTCACATTGTTTGTATCATTTTTGAATTTCTTATGCCCGTTTCAAACTATATTCAAAACAGCGGGCATGAAGCTTCTTAGCCCGGGGCTGAGCCTCACTAAACTTGAAGTGGATCTCTGATGAAATAGCATGTTGTGAACCTATAAATGATTTTTTAAAAAAATTCAGAAGCATTATATCATGTACTTGTAGTTCAAATCTTGGCAACCTCCTGCCGATTCGGCAGGAATTTTTCTTTTTCATGAGGGATGGACAAAATGGTTCCAGATACACCGGTTGGGAAATTGTCCATATAAGGTGGTCTAGTATTTTTGAAAAATGGGTTGGTACCAATGCCAAACTTTAATTTGGTGGTTGCTCCATAGAACACCCCGATTTCGGCACCTAAAAATGGAAATTGGCTTTTTCGTGCGTTGAAAGGGAAAACTTCCTCCTGCAACATCGTAAGACATCCCAAGATGCACATGTGTGCACAATATGGGCACATTATCACAAACTATGCCCTGATTCTAGCCATAACATTGGTGGTTTGACCTAAATGCCATGAAACCTCGAATATGATAGGTCATTTTGTGAAGGATTTTTTATGATGTTTGCAATTTTTCAAGTTCAATATTTTTCCTTGCAACTATGACACATAATATGACACCACGTGAAGGTTTCACATTGTTTGGATCATTTTTGAATTTCTTATGCCCTTTTCAAACTAAATTCAAAACGGCGAGCATGAAGCTTCTTAGCCCGGGGCTGAGCCTCGCTGAACTTGAAGTGGATCTCTGATGAAATAGCATGTCGTGAACCTATAAATGATTTTTTAAAAAATTCACAAGCATTATATCATGTACTTCTAGTTCAAATCTTGGCAACGTCCTACCGATTCAGCAGGAATTTGTCTTTTTCATGAGGGATGGACAAAATGGTTCCGGATACATCGGTTGGGAAATTGTCCATATAAGGTCGTCTAGTATTTTTGAACAATGGGTTGGTACCAATGCCAAAATTTAATTTGGTGGTTGCTTCATAGAACACCCTGATTTCGGCACCTAAAAAATGAAAATTGGCTTTTTTGTGCGTCGAAAGGGAAAACTTTATCCTGTAACATTGTAAGCCATCCCAAGATGCACATGTGTGCACAATATGGGCACATTATCACAAACTATGCCCTGATTCTAGTCATAACATTGGTGGTTTGACCTAAATGCCATGAAACCTCGAATATGATAGGTTACTTTGGGATGGGTTTTTTATGATGTTTGCAATTTTTGAAGTTCAATATTTTTCCTTGCAATTGTGACATATAATATGACACCACGCGAAGGTTTCACATTGTTTGTATCATTTTTGAATTTCTTATGCCCGTTTCAAACTATATTCAAAACAGCGGGCATGAAGCTTCTTAGCCCGGGGCTGAGCCTCACTAAACTTGAAGTGGATCTCTGATGAAATAGCATGTTGTGAACCTATAAATGTATTTTTAAAAAAATTCAGAAGCATTATATCATGTACTTGTAGTTCAAATCTTGGCAACCTCCTACCGATTCGGCAGGAATTTTTCTTTTTCATGAGGGATGGACAAAAAGGTTCCAGATACACCGGTTGGAAAATTGTCCATATAAGGTGGTCTAGTATTTTTGAAAAATGGGTTGGTACCAATGCCAAACTTTAATTTGGTGGTTGCTCCATAGAACACCCCGATTTCGGC
This sequence comes from Avena sativa, assembly GCA_916181665.1. Lineage (NCBI taxonomy): Eukaryota > Viridiplantae > Streptophyta > Magnoliopsida > Poales > Poaceae > Avena > Avena sativa. The sequence goes on from OV702290.1 coordinate 38,107,302, forward strand.
ACCTAAAAAATGGAAATTGGCTTTTTCGTGCGTTGAAAGGGAAAACTTCCTCCTGCAACATCGTAAGACATCCCAAGATGCACATGTGTGCACAATATGGGCACATTATCACAAACTATGCCCTGATTCTAGCCATAACATTGGTGGTTTGACCTAAATGCCATGAAACCTCGAACATGATAGGTCATTTTGGGAAGGATTTTTTATGAAGTTTGCAATTTTTCAAGTTCAATATTTTTCCTTGCAACTGTGACACATAATATGACACCACGCGAAGGTTTCACATTGTTTGGATCATTTTTGAATTTCTTATGCCCGTTTCGAACTATATTGAAAACGGCGGGCATGAAGCTTCTTAGCCCGGGGCTGAGCCTCGCTGAACTTGAAGTGGATCTCTGATGAAATAGCATGTTTTGAACCAATAAATGATTTTTTTAAAAATTCACAAGCATTATATCATATACTTGTAGTTCAAATCTTGGCAACCTCCTACCGATTCGGCAGGAATTTGTCTTTTTCATGAGGGATGGACCGAAAGGTTCCAGATACACCGGTAGGGAAATTGTCCATAAAAGGTGGTCTAGTATTTTTGAAAAATGGGTTGGTACCAATGCCAAACTTTAATTTGGTGGTTGCCTCACAGAACACCCCGATTTCGGCACCTAAAAAATGGAAATTGGCTTTTTCGTGCGTCGAAAGGGAAAACTTCCTGCTGCAACATCGTAAGCCATCCCAAGATGCACATGTGTGCAAAATATGGGCACATTATCACAAACTATGCCCTGATTCTAGCCATCACATTGGTGATTTAACCTAAATGCCATGAAACCTCAAACATGATAGGTCATTTTGGGAAGGATTTTTTATGATGTTTGCAATTTTTCAAGTTCAATATTTTTCCTTGCAACTGTGACACATAATATGACACCACGCGAAGGTTTCACATTGTTTGGATCATTTTTGAATTTCTTATGCCCATTTTAAACTATATTCAAAACGGCGGGGATGAAGCTTCTTAGCCCGGGCCTGAGCCTCACTAAACTTGAAGTGGATCTCTGATGAAATAGCATGTTGTGAACCTATAAATGATTTTTTTCAAAATTCACAAGCATTATATCATGTACTTGTAGTTCAAATCTTGGCAACCTCCTACCGATTCGGCAGGAATTTGTCTTTTTCATAAGGGATGGACAGAAAGGTTCCAGATACACCGGTTAGGAAATTGTCCATATAAGGTGGTCTAGTATTTTTGAAAAATGGGTTGGTACCAATGCGAAACTTTAATTTGGTGGTTGCTTCACAGAACACCCCGATTTCGGCACCTCAAAAATGGAAATTGGCTTTTTCGTGCGTCGAAAGGGAAAACTTCCTCCTGCAACATCGTAAGCCATCCCAAGATGCACATGTGTGCACAATATGGGCACATTATCACAAACTATGCCCTGATTCTAGCCATAACATTGGTGGTTTGACCTAAATGCCATGAAACCTCGAACATGATAGGTCATTTTGGGAAGGATTTTTTATGATGTTTGCAATTTTTCAAGTTCAATATTTTTCCTTGCAACTGTGACAAATAATATGACACCACGTGAAGGTTTCACATTGTTTGGATCATTTTTAAATTTCTTATGCCCGTTTCAAACTATATTCAAAACGGCGGGCATGAAACTTCTTAGCCCGAGGCTGAGCCTCGCTGAACTTGAAGTGGATCTCTGATGAAATATCATGTTGTGAACCTATAAATGATTTTTTAAAAAATTCAGAAGCATTATATCATGTACTTGTAGTTCAAATCTTGGCAACCTCCTACCGATTCGACAGGAATTTTCTTTTTCATGAGGGATGGACAAAATGGTTCCGGATACACCGGTTGGGAAATTGTCCATATAAGGTCGTCTAGTATTTTTGAACAATGGGTTGGTACCAATGCCAAACTTTAATTTGGTGGTTGCTTCATAGAACACCCTGATTTCGGCACCTAAAAAATGGAAATTGGCTTTTTTGTGCGTCGAAAGGGAAAACTTCCTCCTACAACATTGTAAGCCATCCCAAGATGCACATGTGTGCACAATATGGGCACATTATCACAAACTATGCCCTGATTCTAGTCATAACATTGGTGGTTTGACCTAAATGCCATGAAACCTCGAATATGATAGGTCATTTTGGGATGGATTTTTTATGATGTTTGCAATTTTTCAAGTTCAATATTTTTCCTTGCAATTGTGACATATAATATGACACCACGCGAAGGTTTCACATTGTTTGTATCATTTTTGAATTTCTTATGCCCGTTTCAAACTATATTCAAAACAGCGGGCATGAAGCTTCTTAGCCCGGGGCTGAGCCTCACTAAACTTGAAGTGGATCTCTGATGAAATAGCATGTTGTGAACCTATAAATGATTTTTTAAAAAAATTAAGAAGCATTATATCATGTACTTGTAGTTCAAATCTTGGCAACCTCCTGCCGATTCGGCAGGAATTTTTCTTTTTCATGAGGGATGGACAAAAAGGTTCCAGATACACCGGTTGGGAAATTGTCCATATAAGGTGGTCTAGTATTTTTGAAAAATGGGTTGGTACCAATGCCAAACTTTAATTTGGTGGTTGCTCCATAGAACACCCCGATTTCGGCACCTAAAAATAGAAATTGGCTTTTTCGTGCATTGAAAGGGAAAACTTCCTCCTGCAACATCGTAAGACATCCCAAGATGCACATGTGTGCACAATATGGGCACATTATCACAAACTATGCCCTGATTCTAGCCATAACATTGGTGGTTTGACCTAAATGCCATGAAACCTCGAACATGATAGGTCATTTTGTGAAGGATTGTTTATGATGTTTGCAATTTTTCAAGTTCAATATTTTTCCTTGCAACTATGACACATAATATGACACCACGTGAAGGTTTCACATTGTTTGGATCATTTTTGAATTTCTTATGCCCTTTTCAAACTAAATTCAAAACGGCGAGCATGAAGCTTCTTAGCCCGGGGCTGAGCCTCGCTGAACTTGAAGTGGATCTCTGATGAAATAGCATGTCGTGAACCTATAAATGATTTTTAAAAAATTCACAAGCATTATATCATGTACTTCTAGTTCAAATCTTGGCAACGTCCTACCGATTCAGCAGGAATTTGTCTTTTTCATGAGGGATGGACAAAATGGTTCCGGATACATCGGTTGGGAAATTGTCCATATAAGGTCGTCTAGTATTTTTGAACAATGGGTTGGTACCAATGCCAAAATTTAATTTGGTGGTTGCTTCATAGAACACCCTGATTTCGGCACCTAAAAAATGAAAATTGGCTTTTTTGTGCGTCGAAAGGGAAAACTTTATCCTGTAACATTGTAAGCCATCCCAAGATGCACATGTGTGCACAATATGGGCACATTATCACAAACTATGCCCTGATTCTAGTCATAACATTGGTGGTTTGACCTAAATGCCATGAAACCTCGAATATGATAGGTTACTTTGGGATGGGTTTTTTATGATGTTTGCAATTTTTCAAGTTCAATATTTTTCCTTGCAATTGTGACATATAATATGACACCACGTGAAGGTTTCACATTGTTTGTATCATTTTTGAATTTCTTATGCCCGTTTCAAACTATATTCAAAACAGCGGGCATGAAGCTTCTTAGCCCGGGGCTGAGCCTCACTAAACTTGAAGTGGATCTCTGATGAAATAGCATGTTGTGAACCTATAAATGTTTTTTTTAAAAAATTCAGAAGCATTATATCATGTACTTGTAGTTCAAATCTTGGCAACCTCCTACCGATTCGGCAGGAATTTTTCTTTTTCATGAGGGATGGACAAAAAGGTTCCAGATACACCGGTTGGAAAATTGTCCATATAAGGTGGTCTAGTATTTTTGAAAAATGGGTTGGTACCAATGCCAAACTTTAATTTGGTGGTTGCTCCATAGAACACCCCGATTTCGGCACCTAAAAAATGGAAATTGGCTTTTTCGTGCGTTGAAAGGGAAAACTTCCTCCTGCAACATCGTAAGACATCCCAAGATGCACATGTGTGCACAATATGGGCACATTATCACAAACTATGCCCTGATTCTAGCCATAACATTGGTGGTTTGACCTAAATGCCATGAAACCTCGAACATGATAGGTCATTTTGGGAAGGATTTTTTATGATGTTTGCAATTTTTCAAGTTCAATATTTTTCCTTGCAACTGTGACACATAATATGACACCACGCGAAGGTTTCACATTGTTTGGATCATTTTTGAATTTCTTATGCCCGTTTCAAACTATATTCAAAACGGCAGGCATGAAGCTTCTTAGCCCAGGGCTGAGCCTCGCTGAACTTCAAGTGGATCTCTGATGAAATAGCATGTTGTGAACCTATAAATGATTTTTTAAAAATTCACAAGCATTATATCATGTACTTGTAGTTCAAATCTTGGCAACGTCCTACCGATTCGGCAGGAATTTGTCTTTTTCATGAGGGATGGACAAAAAGGTTCCAAATACACCGGTTGGGAAATTGTCCATATAAGGTGGTCTAGTATTTTCGAAAAATGGGTTGGTACCAATGCCAAACTTTAATTTGGTGGTTACTTCACAGAACACCCCGATTTCGGCACCTAAAAAATGGAAATTGGCTTTTTTGTGCGTCGAAAGGGAAAACTTCCTCCTGCAACATCGTAAGCCATCCCAAGATGCACATGTGTGCACAATATGGGCACATTATCACAAACTATGCCCTGATTCTAGCCATAACATTGGTGGTTTGACATAAATGCCATGAAACCTCGAACATGATAGGTCATTTTGGGAAGGATTTTTTATGATGTTTGCAATTTTTCAAGTTCAATATTTTTCCTTGCAACTGTGACACATAATATGACACCACGCGAAGGTTTCACATTGTTTGGATCATTTTTGAATTTCTTATGACCGTTTCGAACTATATTGAAAACGGCGGGCATGAAGCTTCTTAGCCCGGGGCTGAGCCTCGCTGAACTTGAAGAGGATCTCTGATGAAATAGCATGTTTTGAACCAATAAATGATTTTTTTAAAAATTCACAAGCATTATATCATATACTTGTAGTTCAAATCTTGGCAACCTCCTACCGATTCGGCAGGAATTTGTCTTTTTCATGAGGGATGGACCGAAAGGTTCCAGATACACCGGTTGGGAAATTGTCCATAATAGGTGGTCTAGTATTTTTGAAAAATGGGTTGGTACCAATGCCAAACTTTAATTTGGTGGTTGCCTCACAGAACACCCCGATTTCGGCACCTAAAAAATGGAAATTGGCTTTTTCGTGCGTCGAAAGGGAAAACTTCCTGCTGCAACATCGTAAGCCATCCCAAGATGCACATGTGTGCAAAATATGGGCACATTATCACAAACTATGCCCTGATTCTAGCCATCACATTGGTGATTTAACCTAAATGCCATGAAACCTCGAACATGATAGGTCATTTTGGGAAGGATTTTTTATGATGTTTGCAATTTTTCAAGTTCAATATTTTTCCTTGCAACTGTGACACATAATATGACACCACGCGAAGGTTTCACATTGTTTGGATCATTTTTGAATTTCTTATGCCCATTTTAAACTATATTCAAAACGGCGGGGATGAAGCTTCTTAGCCCGGGCCTGAGCCTCACTAAACTTGAAGTGGATCTCTGATGAAATAGCATGTTGTGAACCTATAAATGATTTTTTTCAAAATTCACAAGCATTATATCATGTACTTGTAGTTCAAATCTTGGCAACCTCCTACCGATTCGGCAGGAATTTGTCTTTTTCATAAGGGATGGACAGAAAGGTTCCAGATACACCGGTTAGGAAATTGTCCATATAAGGTGGTCTAGTATTTTTGAAAAATGGGTTGGTACCAATGCGAAACTTTAATTTGGTGGTTGCTTCACAGAACACCCCGATTTCGGCACCTCAAAAATGGAAATTGGCTTTTTCGTGCGTCGAAAGGGAAAACTTCCTCCTGCAACATCGTAAGCCATCCCAAGATGCACATGTGTGCACAATATGGGCACATTATCACAAACTATGCCCTGATTCTAGCCATAACATTGGTGGTTTGACCTAAATGCCATGAAACCTCGAACATGATAGGTCATTTTGGGAAGGATTTTTTATGATGTTTGCAATTTTTCAAGTTCAATATTTTTCCTTGCAACTGTGACAAATAATATGACACCACGTGAAGGTTTCACATTGTTTGGATCATTTTTAAATTTCTTATGCCCGTTTCAAACTATATTCAAAACGGCGGGCATGAAACTTCTTAGCCCGAGGCTGAGCCTCGCTGAACTTGAAGTGGATCTCTGATGAAATATCATGTTGTGAACCTATAAATGATTTTTTTAAAAATTCACAAGCATTATATCATGTACTTGTAGTTCAAATCTTGGCAACCTCCTACCGATTCGACAGGAATTTGTCTTTTTCATGAGGGATGGACAAAATGGTTCCGGATACACCGGTTGGGAAATTGTCCATATAAGGTCGTCTAGTATTTTTGAACAATGGGTTGGTACCAATGCCAAACTTTAATTTGGTGGTTGCTTCATAGAACACCCTGATTTCGGCACCTAAAAAATGGAAATTGGCTTTTTTGTGCGTCGAAAGGGAAAACTTCCTCCTACAACATTGTAAGCCATCCCAAGATGCACATGTGTGCACAATATGGGCACATTATCACAAACTATGCCCTGATTCTAGTCATAACATTGGTGGTTTGACCTAAATGCCATGAAACCTCGAATATGATAGGTCATTTTGGGATGGATTTTTTATGATGTTTGCAATTTTTCAAGTTCAATATTTTTCCTTGCAACTGTGACACATAATATGACACCACGCAAAGGTTTCACATTGTTTGGATCATTTTTGAATTTATTATGCCCGTTTCAAACTATATTCAAAACGGCGGGTATGAAGCACTTTTCCTATTCAAAATTGTATAGTTAAAATAAAAATATTTGAAAACACAAAATGGTTTTTGATTAGTTATTTAAATTGAAGCACTTTTCCTGTTAAAAGTTTTTTGAAATTCTAAATTATGTAATAAATATTTGTTAATGCAATTTTAATTGAAAATAGTAAAATTGTATAGTTCAAATAAAAATATTTGAAAACAGAAAATGGTTTTTGATTAGTTATTTAAATTGAAGCACTTTTCCTGTTGAAAGTTTTTTGAAATTCTAAATTATGCAATAAATATTTTGTAATGCAATTTTAATTGAAAATAGTAAAATTGTATAGTTCAAATAAAAATATTTGAAAACAGAAAATGGTTTTTGATTAGTTATTTAAATTGAAGCACTTTTCCTGTTAATTTTTTTTGAAATTCGAAATTATGTAATAAATATTTGTTAATGCAATTTTAGTTGAAAATAGTAAAATTGTATAGTTCAAATAAATATATTTGAAAACAAAAAATGGTTTTTGATTAGTTATTTAAATTGAAGCACTTTTCCTGTTAAAAGTTTTTTGAAATTCTAAGTAAATAATCATCTTATTAATTAAAGAAGAAAACAGATTTGAAAATGGCGGGAAGACCAAAAGGTTTGCCAAAATCTAAAAAATGGGTCAACGATCCCGGTTCGTCCCACCAACCGGGACCAATGATCCCTGGGTGCGCACGCTGATCAACAGGCCTTTGGTCCCGGTTGGTGGGACGAACCGGGACCAAAGGACAGACCATTGGTCCCGGTTCGTCCCACCAACCAGGACTATAGGTCCTTTGATCCCGGTTATTGGGACGACCCGGGACCAATGGTCTGTACAGTTAACAACCCCGGCCCTTCCTCCTCCCCAACTCCCCCCAATTTACAGAGCACATCAACGCGCGGCTAAGGAAAATTTGCGGCGGAGCAAAATCACGCCGTCAGGCTGCCCAAATCTAGAACGGGCGCTTCACATCGTCGATGCTCGTCGCCGAGCGCCACTGTCCGCCACGGCGAGCAGGCAAGGAAGCTCCGTCTTGCTACAATCGACCCCACCGTCCCCGACTCCGGCCGCCGCGTTCTCCACTGATTCCGGCAGCACCCGGCCTCCTCCGGCCTCACCGCACCCTCCGTCGGCCTCCTGGTGAGCCACTGGTGCTCCAGCACCACTCCTACGTCTCCCTCCCTCACTGTATCGTCCTCCCCACAAGCACCTACCGCCGCCGGCCGCCGGCCATCGTCAAACACCTTGCTCCGGCGCACCTCCCGTAGCGCCGCCGCCCTTTTAGGTAGCCCGCATCGCGCTGGTTCGAACCGTCCTAGTCGCGTCACCCCGCGCGCTTCTCTCTGCCGAATTCCACCACCGCCTGGCAGTTCGCCGGCGAGGCTATGTGGCGCCACTATGGCGTCGACGTGGCGTTGCGTGTGCCTGACATGGGCGCTGACCAAGCCCCGCCAGCGTGGCATCTGAGGTGGCTTGGGCCCCTCGCGTCAGTCTCTGTGGCTAGTTTAGCCGTGGATAAAAAAAACCACCCCGAGCTGGCGTCATAATGACGCAGTAAAAGTTTAATAATTGTTTAATAATTTCAGAAAAGAGTTTAATCTTATAAATTGAATAACTAATTATTTCTAAGTCAGAAAAATATGTATAATATATCAAAATGTTCAGAAAAATGAGATCTACACAATAGACTCATAATCATGCATTGTTCAACAACTTTAATTACAAGTTTAATAAGAGAATGAAATCAACCCCTCGTAGGTGATTTCGGGGTCTCTCCTGTACTAGGGTTTGGACCCTTCGGATCCCACTTAAATTGCCAAGCATGCCTTAGGGTTAAATTTCAACTCTGTTTAACTTGTCATATCATCATCGATGCCATGTGTTGATTGTTGTTTCCCCTTTCTTGTCATAAACTTAATATGTGATTCTAGAACATCATCTTTGCAGATACTATGGATCCAACACATCAGGAAAACATCCTCCAAGAAATGATCTGTGAAAATGAAGATATCGATATCGATGTCACTAGTGAGTTTCTGAACAATTCCGGTCAGGGAGATGAGTCTCTCAACCGAGGAGACGACTCCGGTGAGGTAGAAGCCGAAGCCTGGGACAGGGGAGAAGCCAATGAGGAAGAAGGCGATGGCTCCGGCGGAACCTTAAATTTCACAAACACCGGCGAGGTGTATATATGTATTTTTGTAATTAAAATGCTACTGTCTATATATATACATGCATATATTAGCACACTTTCTTCTTTTAGCCCTCCGGATCGAGAACTTCTTCTGTAAGAACGAAACGAGGCCCAACAAAAAAGTTGGATGACACTGTGAGGTATAGGATCGACGTGGTCGGTGTAGATGGCGAACCACAAGCTCCCGTTGATGTCGCAAGAAAATTTGTCAAGCAATGTGGAGTTCTTGCGAGGGACTACATCCCGATCACCGTTCAAGAATGGAATCGCCCAAGTGGCGCTGGAGTCCCGTATGTCGGCGAAGCGGCCAAAGATAAGCTTTTTGACAAGCTCATGATTAATTTCCTCCTGACGATGCCAGATGTGAATCCAGATGAGGAGGAGAGATCAAGAATGGAGCTTGTGCAAAGAGTCAAGAAGTTTGCTCTCAGCAAGATGGCCGATGCATTCAAGAACTGGAAGAAGAAACTGTACAATAACTTTGTCAAGGTAGAGAAGACTCCGAATTTCACTCAAGGCGTCTATGCTAAGTTAAGACACTAGTGGGAGGATTTTGTGAAGTACAAGACATCGGAGAAAGCTAAGGAAAGGTCTAGAATAAATACGGAGAACGCTGCTAAGAAACTGTACCATCATAACATGGGTCCTGCTAGCTACGTCGGTTGCATGCCTAAGTGGGATGCACTTGAGATCAATTACATAGCTGCCAGGATCAGACCAGAGCCCGCAACATGGACACCACGGGCAAGAAACTGGTTTTACAGCCATGGGGGCACGTTGGACAAAGAAGGGAGGGCAATATATAATCAAAAACACAAAGATGATCCTCTACTGCCCATCGACGATATTAGAAATGCAGTAGATGATGTTGCAGTAGGACGGTTTGTTCCTGATAGAGAGAACGACGAGCTCACACACGCCCTTAAAAATCCTGAACACGACGGACGAGCACGAGGCACACCAGGCTCCAAGCCGTGGAAGGTTGCCTTCCCCTCGGAAATGAAGAGATATCCCGATAAAAGCCATCAGAGGAGAAAGGAAAGGGAGGCAGCTGAGAAAGCGGCTGCTGCAGACCGGCTGCGTAATGTAGAAGAAGCATTAAAGCGGCACCAGGATCAACTCGATAGACTTAGCCAGCAAGGTACTAGCGGCCAATCTCAGCGGCACATGGTAGAAGCTGCATTCGAGGGTACCGGTGCCCTATCGAATAAGAAAAGCAGCATCGCTTCCACACAGCTCCATGATGTTGATGATGATGCACCGACGACATCTCCTCCTAAATGCTACCCAGTGGATGATATCACGGAGACCACAGCTTGTGAGCTAAAGGTGCAGGTTATGAACTTAAGGGTGACATCAACGGTCGGCATGGCGGTACCAATTGCGCCTAACCCAACTTGGCATTGCAGACCGGTTCCAAAAGGGTACGCTGTCGTCATGGTGGATGAGGTGAAGGAAGATTTTGAGGAGCTGAAGCTAGACCATCCTGCAGGGGAAGATATGGAGCTGACTCAACTAGGAGAAGCTAAAGGGGGACTATTCTATGGCCAAATGAGCGCATCATGCTTCCAAATTATGTGCCGCCAAGGCCACCCACTCCTCAGAGCAGCAATCCACATTTGCCGCCACATCACCATTCTCCAGCGCAACCATCGCCTTCACCGCCTCACCACTCAGCGCAACCGTCTCCATCGCCGCCTCAGCTGTCTACGCCGCCGCGTCAGCCGTCTCCGTCCCTTGAGCCTCAGAGACAAAAGCGGAAGTATACTAAGGGGGGCAGCACCACCAATAGCAGCAAGAGCATGTTCTGATCACCGAAACGTAAGCTATCGCCCCTCCCAAAAGTATCTCATCAGAATATGAAGAAGCTACCTTGTGAGAAGACAGATGAGGAAACTGATGCGGCCGTAGCTGCCCATTATGAAAAGTGGAAGATTGACATGGATAATAAGAAAAAGGCGATAGAGGCATATTTCCCGGTCACTGCAGAAGATAAAGCCAAAGCAGCTGCGCTTAATATTCAGCTTCACCAACCCATAGCGCTCACATCAGACTATAATCGCTCTATTACCAAGTCGGCTGAGGCAAAAGAGCGGAGAGTCGGGAAAGAAGTTGCCCATCTCAGACAACAAAAAAATCAATCGATCGAACCGCTCAAAGTGTATGATACCAATGAGTGGAGAGCCCAGGAGCGGCATGATCCGAACATTGATCCGGAGTTTGTTCGACTGTACGGAGAAAAGGCCCAATTATATGGACTGTCTATTACTGAGTACATGAGCCGAATGGATGAGTTCGAGGGGTACCAAGAAATAGCATACGTGTACCAGTACGGGGCTCCTCTCGTCAAACCCGAGTTAGTCAAAGATCTACCAAAAAAATGTGAAGATTGCATAACTGGTACATCCAAGCCTGTGCTGATTCCAAAAACTGGATCTATACTGCATATAAACACCACCATTACAGTTATGGAGATGGCTTCCTACTGATCGAATTTCCAGAATTATTTCAGTTTTACTAACAAGACACCCTCGATTAAACTATCGTCAGTGCCTATTGTTTGTAAGTATTATTAATTTCTGTAATTAAGTCTTTCTAGCTCAGCTCATTCGTTGCTTGTATAATCTTACTCATCACTATACTAATTATATATGCAGAATGAAGATTCTCGAATGCAACAAAGGACAAATCTATGACCTTGGATTTGTTGACTGTAATTTCGTTCATGAAGTTACTCTAAAAACAAAACCCAAAGAGACAGAGGATAACTTGTTCCAAGCGTTGAAGCATTTCAGCAACAGAAGAGAAATACTATTTCCTTACAATGTTGGGTGAGTGTTACTGTCTTGTACACATTCTATTTTCGCTTACTCGATGTTAAGCGTATAATTGACTCGTGTTATATTTTGTTAGTGTTTCCAGCTTCCACTATATTTTGTTAATCATTGTTGTTGACACCGGAGTAGTAAAAGTCCTGGACTCGAAACACACACCATTAGAAAAGTGGGCGGACATGCAGGAATGCCTCCAGAAGGCTTGGAAATGGTTCACCGCCAAAACTAGGGGTGTTTGGAAGCCAGAGCTTACATTTCAACCATTGACTGTAAGTCCTACTTGCTAGATCCATGCATCTCTTTGATTCTAGTTTCAATACCACCATTATCATGCTTGATTATTATTTTGATTGAACTCCGTTCTCGTAAAGTGCTTGAGGCAGGAAGCCGGGAATAACTTATGTGGATACTATGTCCACGAGTTCATTCGCCAGCCGACCAAAGAGAACGGCGCAGACCGGAACATCAAAAAAATTGAAGTACGATAAACAATAATCACAACTTTATTTTATTGCCACCAATTGTGTTTAGTTTCATTCATATATATTGATCCCCTTCTTTATATTAGATTGAACGGATGCGGGGCGGTCTTCTATCACAAGAACGCGTGCAAGCAATTCAAGAGGAAATTGTCGGATTCTTGTTAGAACAAGTCATAGATCTGAAAAGAGAATACTATTACCCACTTCATTTGGAAGGGTGAAGTGTAAAAAAGAAGATATAAATTAGATCAAATTCGTGTGAGAGTATCGTTTGTAATTATAATATGTTTCAACCAAGAAGACGGATGAGACGGTGTATAATATATTTGTGATCATGCATGATGTGTAATATATATATCATGGTTTCATTATTACTGTATATATGTAGTACCATTAAACTGATAAAAAAATCCCGCCGTGGCAGAAAAATAGCCCGAAAATCCTGCCGCGGCACAAAACCCTGCTGTGGCACAAAAATAGCCTGAAAATCCTGCCGCGGCACAGAGACCAACGATCCCGGTTCGTGCCAAGAACCGGGACCAATGATCCACCCCCGCCTGTCTCTCGCGCTGCCACGTGGAGACGAACCGGGACCAATGATCCACCCCCCCTCGTCGCGTGCCCGCCCACGTGGAGACCCATTGGTCCCGGTTCGTGCACGAACCGGGACCAACATTAGTCCCGAGTGATTGGTCCCGGTTCGGGAACCGGGACTAATGGCCCTTATGAACCGGGACTAGAGGCCATTTTTCCACCAGTGGAGGCGAGCTAGAGGTGTGCTCGCTGCTGCTGGTTACAAGTGCGCGTGTCCGTGTAGGGTTATCAGATGGAGATGGTTCATGACGTAGATGGAAGGAGAGCCACCAGGATGCATCCGGCGAACCAAGGCTAGGAGGCGAACCAATTTCAATGCCTTTGGGAATATTATTATTTGATAATGACGCATATGCTTACATTTTTTAATAAGTTTCTCACTAGAAATCGGGATATTGTAAGTGACTAGGAAACATACCCGTGTGTTGCAACTGTAGAGAATAATCTGTCGACTAGGATTACAAGCCGATTGTAGGAACACATATTTTTTTTGAAAGGAGCATATATTAATATCAGGGATACCAATTACACTCAGCCTCTGCAACAACGCATTGCCCTAGCAGCCATACAGATGCACACGGCCAAAAAAAATAAAGAAGAATTACAAAAAAGAAAAAGTCTCGCTACAGTTCCTCATTCATTGAAATAACGGTGCTGCCACCACCAAGACAGCACCCGAAGTCCATTTTCTCCAAACACGACGCCTCCAAGAAGGGAACAGTGCACAAACACCTTCATCGCCCGATCAAATATCTAGGTTTTCACCCTGGAGAAAGTCCACACTCTCAAAACAATACCTTCAACAAGGCCATTGCTAGACACGACCAATTAAGGCCAGACCCTGGGCTTTCACCCTGAAAGATAGGACCATGAGCTTCTCATGTACTATCGCCCATGCTTGCATACCACTGCTCCAAGTCACGAGTCACCAAGCCAATTCCTCATCACCGCTCGGACTCGAACCACCATTGTCAGTCCTCAGATCTCGGCCTTCATGAAATTCTCCGTCGACACCATGGGCCGAGAACATGCCCCATGATATTAACAGCCAACAGAGCTTCAAAGCGCTCCCTCTGAACCCAAAAAGCTAGAGTAAAAACATGGGTGCGCACGACCGAATCCCACCCGATCCAACGATCTCCCGGCATATGCGCACTATAGAGTTTGCCGGTGGAGCATTCCGGAACACGACGCTTTAGCCAAATCGATGAAGATAGGCAACTAACAGATCTTCACCTTGGCGACAAGTAGGAACCCTAGGACCACTGCATTTTATTCAAGTCGAGCATGTGGAGAAGACGACAGACCAGAAAGCCGTCGTAGCATAGCCTGGCCTAGATCTGAGGCCGAACTCGCGACTGTATCGGCGCTTCGTCCCGAGCCCCTAGCCCTCCACTTGCTCGCTCAGGGAACCAACCGTCCGGTGACCAGCGCGGCGCCTCGAGTACCACCGCGCCGCCATGAGGACGGCGGGTCTAGGAGGAACCCTAGACCCGCGTGAAAGAACACAGATGCCGCCTAGAGGGGGTGAATAGGCAGTTTAAAACTTTTATGAGATGGGCTTAACAAAGGCAGAATAAAACTAACGTTTACTTTGTCAAGCACAAAACTTATATAAACTACAGTTTACCTATATGCACCAATAACTTATGCTAAGCAATACAAGCAACTATGCGATAGTGAGATATAAGACTTCAAGTATGAAGGCTATCACAAAGTAAAGTGCATAAGTAATAGCTCGAGTATAGAGATAACCGAGGCACGCATAGACGATGATTTATTACCGAGTTCCTCCCATAAAGGGAGTACGTCTCGTTGGAGGGGTGGGCGGTACTAAGACCACCACGTCACAAAAGGCCTCACCCTATTCTCCTGTGAACCTCGCCACAAGAGGCCCGGTTCACTTCTTCACTATCGGTGCACTTGTCGATGGCAATCCGTAACTTCTCACAAAGATTGGGGCACTTCTCCACAACTCAATTGGAAGCTCCCAACAAACAAGCTCGAACAAAGCTTCACAACTTAATTGGAGGCCCCAAGTAATCCACAAATCTGAAAAACAACTAAAACGTCTAGGGTTCCAAGAACCCAAGAGTAAAAAGCTTCTCACCTTTCACCCAATCAAATTCTCACTGAGAACCCAAACCGATGCACCAAATGGAATGGCATGAACATAAGAAGTGCTCAAGTCCTTCTCTCCCAAATTCTACCAAAGCTACAAAAGCTATTGGGGAAATAGGAGAGGAAGAACACAAGACGAAATCCAAAAAATAAACCCCAAGATCTAGATCCCAAGATGTTCCCCTCACATAGAGGAGAGATGGATTGGTGGAGTTATAGATCTAGATCTTCCCTTTCAAATCCCCCAAAACGATTCAAGAAATATGGGAGGAATTGAGAGTATTTGCAAGCTCTTGAAGGTTAAAACAATGGAGGAGATAGAGAATGCAAGCAACCAGCCTAAGGAGGAAGAAGGGGTCTATTTATACCCCTCCCCAACAAAATATGACCGTTTGGGACCTTCCAGGCCGGATAATCCACCCCTCCCCCAGAAATTCCGGGTTCCCTGGGCCAAAATATGGCTAAGGACTTCGCGGCGCGACCCTCTGTATAGGGGGAAGATATTTGGGCCAGATAATCCATCCTAGAGGCCCAGATAATCCGCCCCTTAGCCGTTTTCCAAAAATTGGGCCAGATAATCCGCCCCCCTAAAAACTGGCAGAAACAGCAAAACAGAAACAATCATAACTTTTGCATCTAGACTCCGTTTTTGATGATCTTAGGCTCGTTTTAAAGCGGACAATAAGCTATAAAAGATCATCCAGAGAAACATCATAGTCCAGCAAGGTAGGATAGAACTAAATGGCAAAAGGTTTGACCTCTCTCAAAAAGATGAACCGGTAAAACCTCCAACATCGAAAACACAATAGAGAATGCATATGAAATTCGTTTTCGATGAACTTGAGCTTGTCATGGAGATTAATACAAGATATAAATACTCACATGAGTAAGACCCAAATAAGAACCAAGAAAGATGATGCCAAGCATGCAAAGGTTTGAGCTCTCACCGAGGGATATGATCAAGTTACTCACTCGAGAGCCCCTCTTGATAGTACGGTTATCTATCCTATAAACCGGTCTCTCCAACTAACACCACGAGACCGGTAAGAAAGAAACCCTATCAAGATCAAACCTTTGCCTTGTGTATATTCCACTTGATGTTGATGATGACGATCTTTTATAGCTCATGATGGAACACCTTTCTTGATTACTCTAGCTTGGTGAAGACTTGGAATTTGCGGCCACAACACCAACACCCGCAACCGCCGAGGGAGGGGAGTCCGGCTGCAGCCGCCGCCTGGCCAGGAAGCGCCGTCCCGACCACCGCCGGGCCTTCTTGAAATGGCGTAGCCCCAGCCGCCCCATCGAAGAAGACCGCCACAGCCGCCACCCCTAGCACCTTAGGTACTAGGGGGTCGCCGCCACCGCAGCCGACGCCGGCGGCAGCGGCGGAGGGAGGCGATATGGAGGAGGGAGGTCGGCGGCGGTGAAATTTGGGGGCCCTCTGGCGGCGCCTAGGGGTCGCCACGAGAGGGGTTACGGGAGGTGTACTTGATCTGTAGGAACAAATCTAGATCCTCAACCTTAATAGTTGTAACTGAAATCTTTTTAAACATCGACCGACTCTTCTTGGTCGACCCCATTTACGTTTGGTTTCGATTCGATCCAGCCGTTCACTTGGCGTCTCTTAGGCGTCTTTCCCAAGAACCTGCACCACAGAACAACCACACCCATGTGTGCATGATTAAGGCATCAATATACCAACCTGCAGCGCAGAACAACCTCACCCATGTGTGCATAATCAGTGCATCAATATACTGTTAACACAATTTACCTGTGCTTCTACTAATGACTGACTCGATGAATGCTTATCCTCAATAGGTGCTTAAGTATGGTGGAACCATATCCAACACGGCAGGAACGTATGAACAGTTTTATCAACATGAGAATTGATGAAAAAATAAAGATATCATGCTGAGATCAATAAGGAAGTCCTTGTGTACTCACCCCCTCTGATAATGCAACTTCATTGATGAAGTAACCCACAAACAATTATGAGCTCGCTGTTATTCTTACTCTGCAACCTAGCCATGTGAACGATGCATCTAATGCCTGAAATCTTAAGAAATAGATGAATACCAACAATCTTACATACATAGAGATTGCTGAAGTTAGCGGCGGTGGCGCACCATTAGGTGAACTCTCCTCCCCCTCGGCATGTGGCGAGTCGCGAAGGCTACCATACCCCAGACGATACAGACCAAAATAAATCGAATTGTTTTTAGTATAAATCATCCACTTAAAAATGATCTAAATGATGGTTAGAGGGTTACAATAATAAGTAGTGTATTTATTATCCAAAAAGTGAACAAGCATTTTAAGAGACATGTAGTAAACATTGCATATTTAGGAGTTACATGTTCATATTTAAATTTTTCAATGCAAAGATAGCAAATGCCACATTAATCCTCACTGTCCAAGAAAGCATGGAAAGAGAAAATACGGTTTGCGGACATATTGCTGCTAGGCCTGTATCCTTTACATTTTAATAAACATGTCGCCGTGGCAATAACAGGAGACATAAGCAATGAGACATGACAGAGAATCGTCAATCTAGGCTACAACACGTCTAACGCCTATAGTCTATCGACAATATGTAGACGTGACAAATGGAACAACTCAAATTATATACATCAACCAATTCAAGTTTTCTGGTGCTCCAGTTAGGTTCAACAATAAACAAGGAATCATAATAGTTACACCAATTGAACATAATGTAACAATGCAATATGCAAAAAAGCGCAAACAAAAATACCTGCTCAAAGTAAGGAACAACATCTGAAGCGGACCTATTGTTGAATGAGAAAATGGCATTAGCCTAAAATGATCGGAAAAAATCAACTAACAGGCACTATTATCAAGAAATTATATGCAAAAATTAAACTAAGACACTAAATACAAAGCAAACCTTTGGTATCTTCTCGGAGAAGTAGCTCCCTACCAACAGCTGAAGCAGCGCACCATTGCTGAAACTCATAGAACAAAACGATTAACGAAACAAATCTTCAAACATCCTCTGTGGCAAAGCATCGAACAAATGGTGTGTGGCACTCGATGCTCAGATCACCTATGGCCTACCGAGTAGAGCAGGAGCCCTGCAATGTCAAGGAGCGTATTGTAGCAGTCATGGAACCTCTGGGATGTTCCCGATGGAGGCATCACCAAGGAATTTTACGAAAGCGAGAGGGCAGCTGTCGAGCAAAGGATGCAAAAGGAGGGAGAACGTATAGTCTGCCTCCTAGAGGACATGTTTGAAGAGGCCGAGCAGGGCGCCACCTCCTCATCTGCAAACAGTTATCCAAATACAACCTCGCTGCAATAGCTATATCCAGTTTCAATGAAAAACGAGCTGCAATGCCCCTGTCAACTCTGTCTCCAACTCAGAGCGTTGTCATATGTCTCTTCTCCTCTTATAAGATGTGTACACCGATGGTCACACCAACACATCTAGAATACATGGCTAGGTGAGAAGTGACAATCTTAAACATCAGATGATGCATACGTTAGAAACTCTAATCGCTACTAGGAACATAGGGATTAATCGGGTAGAAACAGAGCAATTTTGTACTTAGAGACCGAAGCGCTTTGATGAACAGCGCTTGCAACCCTATTGACCAGTCAGAACCGCAGAGGGAGCGCCAAAAAAATGTCCAGGAAACCATGGGCAATGAGGAACTGCAAGCACACGGAGTTGCAAGAAATTCTATTACGACTTTGTGGACGATAGATCCAGCCCGCGATGCCTTCCTCACCGCTCTGCTAGGGTCGAGGAACCTCCATCGAGGGGCAAGCGAGCTTGCATGCGAACGTGACAATGGTGCTAATGAAATCAACAGCTATCTCTACAATCAGAACGTCCACGTCTGGGTGGACCTTGAAGAGTTGATCCACGTGCACAACCAAAGCCTATAACTTGCAGCATCCTCGGCTCCCCTGTCCGGGCATGGCCACACGCGGAGCCAGCTGCGCTATGCCGGATGGAAAGCTCACCTTCGCCCGCAGTAGCATAATGGACGGAAAGGGGAAGGGCAGCGGCGGCACATGCCTGGTAGGTTTCGATGGGGACCTCGCGTTGATGGGAGCTCGTGGATGGGCGGTGATTTAAATAAAAATAATCCAAAAATCAAACAAATTTAAATAATAAATCTATTTGTAAAGTATTTCAGGACCGGTAATTTTTTTTGCAACTCCCTTCCGCGCGGCGCCGCACGCACGAGTGCCACTCCAGCAGGGACGGCGCGGCAGATATGCCACGCTGGCGCGGTGGGTCTTGGCGCCGCGCACCCGCCACGCTGGCGCGAACCTGCAGCGCCAGCCAGAACGGCGCTGCAAGCACCGCTGCAGCTCTTGTCGGTGCGGCGCCGCACTCCCTGGCACGCTGGCGCCGCGGGCCCAGGCAGCGTAAGTGCTGCGCCACTCGGGGTGGTGCCGCACCCTTGCCTGCCGCGCCACGGAGCACGGCGCCGCACAAGAAAATCCACTTAGCCGCGCGCGGCCCTGCCCGGCTCGCTCCTCTTCCCCCTTTTCCTCTCCAACGCTCTCAGAGAAGCAGAGATCATGGCAGCGGCGGCTAGGGTTCATCTCCCCCTCCTCTAATCCTTCTCCAATTGCTTAAATCTGAAGAATTTTTCCTTGAATCTGGTTGCTGAGCACATCCTCCAGGTATTTGTCTAAGAAATCTCCCTCTTTGTCCAAGAAATCTCCCTAATTTTGATAGTTTAGTGAAACCCCAGTTCATCCCAAAATCAAGACATATAGTTGATTACTTAGAGGGATATTAGATAATGTGGTAGTATGTTTAGGTTTAGGATGAGCTTCTAGTATGATTGAGGTTGGAAAAATTGTAAGAATATAAATTTGTAGTATGTTTGTGCTTCTAGCTTTATTGTCATACATATTTATAGTATGATTGCTCACATAGAGATGGCCATTGGTTAGCAATCGTTGGTAGGAATTCCCCATGTAATTGTTATTTTAAAAGTTTTGTTCTTAACTATTGGAACCTTGGTCACATAGAGATGCCCACATAGGAAGAATGGTTTATAAAATTATCTCAAAGGAGATGGCCATATAGAAAGCACTTTATTCATATTAGTAGGTGGTTTAGAATGTGCTCACATATTTAGTTGTACTTTTTTTAATTATCTAGGATGTCAGAATCGGAAGAGGAAGAAACCCATGCACCAACCCATGTACAAGCGCGTTTATCGAAAGCATGTCGATTCTTGAGCCAAGGTATGATAAGCGTCACCGTGGCTACATCATTGCCAAGGGCATTAAGGTAATAAAAATAAACCCCCCAATTCATGATATGTTGCTCAAATATAATGGACATGTTATAATCGAGCATGTATGTGTGCAGACTATTGTTCCTCTACGACTGAGGTATCACAGACATTTCCAAGAAATGATGCCATACGATGATCGGTATACGGTGCACATCCAAGCGCTAGGACTGCTCCCATTCATCCATATGGTCAACCGTGGTACACCGCACATGACCCATGTTTCCATCACCGCGCTTGTCGACCGGTGGAGGCCGGAGACACACAGTTTTCACCTTCGTACCGGTGAGATGATTGTGACTCTTCAGGACATGCCCATGATCCTTGCACTCCCTATCCAGGGGGATCCTCTCTGCATTAACACATCCTCTGACAACTGGTGTGACCGGATGTGTGCCCTTACTGGTGGTAAGTGTCCTGGTGACACTATAAACTCGTAGGGGGTAAAATTGAGGGTCACAGCCGGTGCTACTTTCACTTGGATATCACAGACCTTCTGTGTCTACCCTGAGAATGCTAGTGAGGATGAGATCCTGATATATGCCTGTGTGTATGTGTGGTATGTTATCACGAAGACTATATTTCCTGATGGTAAGGGCAACATGGCTCACTGGCACTGGCTGAAGGCTTTGACTATAATGGATAAAAAATGGAGCTGGGGTTCAGCGGCATTGGCCTTCTTGTACCGGTAGGTAATGAAGTGCTTATATTTGTTCCATCTTTACATGTGCTCTTTGAATGTCCCCATGAATAAACTTTGTTTGCTTTGGTGCATAGCTGGACGAGGCTTGTCGAAGGACTGGTGCTGAGGCTTACATTGCTGGTCCGTTGCTACTTCTCTCGGTGTGGATGTGGGAACGCTTTCTAGTTGGACGGCCCAAAAAAATGGCCCCCAAGGATTATATCGATGAAGGGAACCGATCGAGGTGGCCAACACGGGCTTACACTTGGGACGTGGTCTCCAAGCCCCCAATCGACCTACAAGCGGTGTACATGAGATACGCTAATGAGTTTGACAACCTTCTCCCGGATCAAGTAAGAATTTCCAACCCATATACCATTTAGCATTCCTTTTAACTACTTTTCCCATTGAACTATCTTGTGTGTGATTAAGGTTTTATGGGAGGTATATGGTCCTAGGGACAATTTTGGTTGCGAGGATTTTCGTCTTAACCCGCAGTGCGACGTGGAATGTAATCTATGGTACATGCAGTGCCCCATGATATGCATGTGGGTTGTTGAGCATCATATGCCGCAGCGGGTTATGAGACAGTTTGGTCTCTATCAATCTACCCCTCCGGATTGGCAGGACACTGGCATCGATCTTCACTGGTAAGAATTGGTTCTATACATGTTTCCCAAGACGATGTATGATAGTTGTGTGCTAAAAAAATTACGCTTTGTTCATATACAGGTTGGACAGGCTCAAAAGCAAGAAGACGGACTAGGACAAGATTCACCAGAAGCACGTGTCTAGGTTTCTCATTTGTGTGAAAGAAGCTAAGAAATCAAAAAGAATGCTCGCAAAACCCCATTGTGAGGATGCTTTCAGTGAGTACCTCTGCTGGTTTTTAGAGAACACTCGTGTCATGCTCCTACCAGATGCCTATCCGGAAAATATTTTGGAAGAGCCGCTCCCTGGTTTTGACGACCTAAGCAACCTTGAGTACAACCAATTTGTTAGAGAAGGGCGACAAACCTCCTTTGCTCCCGTGATCAACTTTGTGGTAAGTCGGGTAGTTTTTGTCCATGTTACCACCTCAACAAATTGTATAATCTGTGTTTTTATTTGCTTGCATGTCAGCGCACGGAGGTACAGAAGCAGGAAGATAAATTGGAGGGCACTTTAGAGTTTCCAAGGGACGAGGAGGACCATAACAAGTTAAGGGATTTTGTTAAGCGGCAGTGACATGGGTATGATTACTCGGATGCTTATTATTCGCTACCCTACATTGGGTAAAAGGCCTACGACCCATGAAGATTCCAGATAAACAGGCCAAGGAAGCAACCGACAGAGACTTTGATCGTATTAGGAAAGAAACTACGAACCGACCTTGTGTTGGTATTGTAATCACGTGTGTGTGAATCCTATCCGCATACAACTTTGAGACCTGGACTATTATATATAGGACGGGAGAAGCCCAAGCGAGGGTACCAAAATCTAGAGGACAACTTGTAATAGTGTGTTTTCCTAATATTCAGGTGACTTTGATTCCATTGTTTCCCCTGACATCCGACGAAAACCCCAGCGTTATCTTTTCCATGAAACCCCAAGTCCATCACCATGGGTATTGCCGAGGTTACCCCTCGTCAATTGGTGCTGTTTGTGGGAAGCTTGAACGCTGGAAGCACGGATTCGGCGGAACGCTCTCCACCAAGAATCAACTCGATCAAAGCAAATCCACACCCGCCCACCCTTGTATTGGTACCCACCGATTTCAAAGGCGGATCCGATCTAATTATCGGAAGCCTCCACTTCCAAGCAGACACCATGCAAGAATCACACCCTTCGGCCCTGATCGCATTAGAACCGTCGGTGGGAAAGGCCACACCCATAGTAGTACCAGCATCGCCCGTTGGATCCTCCACAGACATCATAGCACAGATCGAAACAGGAGAAGAAGGTCACCGGCCAAACTCACCACATGAAGCAAACCCGACAAACTCGGAACCCGAAGAAAGCAATGAAAACGTCGACTTTGAAGAAAGCATGGCGGAAATTTTTCCAGAACTACGATCTCGGAGTACTACCAACACACCCACAGAAGCAAGAGATGACGCTGTCAGGCCACACATAACACGCCACCAAGTGTACATGATCAACGGAGATACCTCAACACCACGCGATGAAAATGGTAATCCTATCATAAACCCCGATGATATTTTATCAGATAACCATGCAGGAAACTACGACAATGGAGGAGAACACGAAAACAGAGGAGAACACGGAAACGGAGGAGAACACGAAAATGGAGGAGAACGCGAAAACGAAGGAGAAACAACAAATAATCGCATAGTCCTAGGAGGATGCGCACACCTCACACAAGAGAGAGACCAGGACTTCGGCTACCAGCGTCGGCATGGCAAAAAGCAAGGGAGGCAAATTCGGGAGCAGTCCCAATGACAACAGATGGTTCAAATGAGGATCTACTAGCATACCAATATTTTCTCCACCACAAAAAGAGAGACCTACTCCGTATGCAAAGACAGCTCGATGAAAGAAAATGGCAAGCCGACAAATCTAGTTTACAACGGGCCCAATTAAGCTCTACCCGAGGGTCAAGGAGTGTGACAGGAGGAGCACCACCAAGAAGGGTGACATCTCGATTACAAAATATCCCCGAAGCAGAAAGAAGTGGAATTATCTGAGATCTCGACCTATCATTCATGTCAATTGATCAAGCAGGAAACATCAAGGCAAAAACAGCTCACGCAGCCATTGTGGCCGTGCAAACATATCTGATCACCACTCAACCTGCACCCGACGATCCGCGCGCGGCCCTCCACCGCTCTGCCCTGATGAACCTCGGCATGGTAGGAGCCTCACTCGCGGAAGCAGAACAAGGACTCACACAAATATCCCCACGCCGTCACAATAGTCCTCGGCAAGTAGGACACACCCAACGATCTCGATCACCACACCAGGCGCACCTTGTAGGATCCGAGCCGTGAAGCAATACAAGAAACGACAACACCCAGCATAGGAGTAGTGGACCTAGAGACGAAAGCCGCACCTGACGATATCAAGATGGAGATGACGAAGATGACCATGGGCTATGCGGGGCCAGCTATTTCACACAAAGGATTCACAAAGCCTTAGTACCCAAAGACTTTAAACTTCCACACGACCGACATAAATACGATGGACTCCAGGAACTCAAAGCTTGGTTAGCATACTATCTAGCCACCATCAAATTACATGGTGGCTCCACAACTACTACAATGAAAAGTCTACAACTACACCTCACCGACGCCGCAAGATCATGGTTGAAGTAGTTACCCGAAGATTCAATTGGTAGCTGGAACGATCTAGAAGATAAATTCATCCAACATTTCCATTCTACATTTAAACGACCATCATCCTTGGAGCAGTTGCGAGCGTCCAAACAAAAATCTGGAGAGTCAATAAGAGTGTTCATACAACGATGGAATATTATCAAAAACTTAGCTAAATCCATATATGATAAAAGGGCCATCAACGCCTTCAACGATGGCCTCCATCGCCAAGAATTCATAGAAGAGCTGGGTCGGGTTAAACCAAAGACAATATCACAGTTAATGGAAATAGCAAACCGCTGGGCTGATGGAGAGGATGCGCTACATAATAAGCGCGCGCGGTCACCCGAAGAAGATAGGGATAAACGCGGCAATGACAGAAGAAGAATGAACAACGATGGAAACACGAGACCAAGTTGAAAGAACATTTCATGTTTTCCTATGTTTTGCGTGTTAGATAAACTGTGGAGATTATTCATGTGCGCTAAGTGTGCAGGAAGCTTTGAAGGGGGACGGATAATCCGACCCACCAAGGGCCAGATAATCCGGCCTACCTCATTGCTCAAAGAGAGCCAAGGCGCGTCGCTCGGTATCCGGTTGGATTTTCTCCCGGAAAATCTAAACTGGGGCAGTTTTTCCTTCCCAGGCCGGATAATCCGGCCCCCAGTTTTCGAGAAAAAGGAGCTAAGGCGTGTCGCTCGGTATCCGGTCGGATTTTCTCCCAGAAAATCCAAACTAGGGTGGTTTTTTCTCCCCAGGCCGGATAATCTGGCCCTCGCATAGGACCGGATAATCCGGCCCCCAGAAGTTGATCAAGGGCAAGCTCGGCGCGATGCTCAGATAGGGGGCGGATTATCTGCCGGATATTCCGAGTCTGGGGCGGTGTTTTCCCCAGGCCGGATAATCCGGCCATCACTTGGGCCGGATAATCCGGCCCCCAAAGTGTCCAACGGCTGGTTTCTGAAGGGGGTATAAATACCCTTTTCCCCAACATTCAGAACTCTTGATTCATTCGAAATTGTCTAGACATTGTGCAAGAGCTCTCATTCTCGATCTCCCACTTCAACCACCCGAAGGTCTTGATCTTGGGGGAATTGAAGGAGGAGAAGTTCATCTTCATCATCAAGAATCAAGCGCTTCAACTCCTCTCCATTCACTTGGAGAAATCCCTGATCTAGTATTCTTGTCAATACCTAGATCTTGTTTATTGTATTTGATAACTTTGGTCTTGTGGCAGCTTGTTGTCATTTCGGGAGCCTCCAAGTTGTTGTGGAGTTGTTGCCCCGCTAGCTATGTAAAGGCGCCGGTGCCCGCCTCAAAGGGTACCTATAGTGGAAAGGTGAATCGGGCCTTTGGTGGCGAGATCCATCGGAGAACAGGGTGAGGCCTATTGTGGCGTGGTGGTCTTAGTACCGCCTACCCCCCCAACGCAGACGTACTTCCCTTAACAAGGAAGGAACTGCGGTCAAACAAATCCTGTGTCTCTGCGGGCTTCACTTCGGTTTACCCGTTCCTCTTCCTCTCGCTCTTTATTCGCTAGTAGATAGGTTTGCATATAGGTAAAATTCCACCTATTAGTTTATCTAGAGAATTTACCCTTTGTGCTAAGCCTAAAATTAAAAAAGTATTAAAAATTGGTGTAGCACCTATTCACCCCCCCCCTCTAGGTGCCCATACGATCCATTTCAATTGGTATCAGAGCCCCGGCTCTTAATTCGGGCTTAACCGCCTAAGAGTAGTATGGGTACCAAGGATGATGGAAATGAGGCTGTGGATAAGGTCACAATGGATGATCTCAAGTCGTTGGAAACAAACTTGTTGAAATCCTTTGAGGCCAAGATGGAGGAGATGAATCAAATGATTGCTCGCCTTACATCATCCATAGCCCCATCTCCATCCTCCTTTGAGGCCGCCACACCATCATCTAAGGAAAAGGGTAACACCAGATCCAAGGATGATGACGTGGAAGGTGAAAAACTTAATGGTTCCACCTCCAAGAAGGGAAGTGGTAAGGAGGAATATAGTGAGGTTCGCCACGTATATTCCCCCGACCCACCTATCCCTCATCCTCATATAAACAATAGGGGTGATCCACCCAAGCTCACTGCATCCTCCTTTAATCAATGGCAATTCCTAATGAAAACTCATGTTTGTAGCTCCTCTATTGAATTGTGGAGGATTATTGAAGAGGGTCTTCATATTGGAGATCAAACCAACCTAACGAGAAGAGAAGTTGTGGACAACCAGTTGAATGCCACCGCTCTCCACATGATACAGCTGGGTGTGGGTCCCAAGGACATGCCGCACATTGAACATCTCAACACAGCTAAAGAAGCGTGGGATGCTCTTACGGATCTCTTCGTTGGAAATGAAAGCATGAGAAGAAACAGGTATGATGCCCTTAGTAATGAAGCTGAGGGATTCTACATGTTGGATGGTGAAAACCATGAGGACATGTATAGAAGACTCAAGGGCATCGCAACAACATTTTGAAAGCATGGGGCCACTCACATTGATGATGCATGGATAACAAGGAAATATGTGAGTGCCTTAATGCCTTTCGAGCCAACAGACTTGAAGAGCCTGCAAGGTAGACATAACTATCATCAAATGACATCCAACAAAGTCATGCAAGAAATGGCGTCATTCAAAGTGGCAGCAAAGAATGCTGAAGATGCCCATGCTCTGGCCATTGGAATGCAAAAGGGTGTCAATGTGGCTCTCAAAGCCAATGTTGTTGAGCAAGAGGAAGATGAAGGAGCTTTTGAGGGGGTATCCATGGACTGCCCCGATGAGGTCAAACGTGCTCATGGTGAGTACATGGCATTTTATGCAAGGAACTTTTGGAAGGACCCTGCCAAAGCCAAGTCTGAACTTGAGCGCAAGAACAGGTCAAATGGAAGAAGAGAAAGTGGCCCATGATTGAGAACTTGCTTCAACTGTGGAGATAGAATGCACTTTGTAGCCGAGTGTCCTTATCAAAATAGCGAAGACAATGGTGGCAGGCTCATTCTTAAAGAGAAATCTAAAGCACCTAAGAAGAAGACATTTATTAAGAAGAATGACCCTTTCAAGAAGCAACCCAAGATTGTCTTGGTAGCTCAAGAGGAATACTCCTCCGCAAGTGAAGATGAAGAGGATGATGATAGTTCCCGCGAGGTGGCTGCTATAGCCACCACATCGACTCCCTCATCCCTCTTCAACTCGCCAAACGAGAATGTCATCAACAACAACGCCACTTTCCTAATGGCAAGAGGGTCCGATGTATCAACTTCTAGCTCTTCATTTCCTAAGACTAACATAATTTTGGATATGGATGATCATGACAGTCTTAAAATGAAAGAAGAAGTTATTGATTTGGATACTTTTTTCACTAACCTACAAGGTGAGCAAAAACTCCATTTTGATGCTCTTATGAGTCAACTTTCTCAAGCCGAAGATCTTCTTGAAGAAAAGGGCATAATTGAAAGAGAAGATGCCTTGGAGATAGCTTCTTTGAAGAATGCCTTGGAAGAGGAAGAGGAAGCTCGAGTATCTTTGGAAGAGAGACTCGAATCCTTTGAGGAGTCACAAGAAGAAGCTATAGCTCAGCTCATTAAAGAACGTGGCCATGCTCTTGCCAAGGTAAAGAAACTAAAGAAAGAAAAGATTGACTTTGGGGCTGTTCATGCTAGACTTTTGGAGAAGTTTGATAATCTTGAAAGTGCTCACAAGGCATTGAAGAGTGATCATTCTACTTTAAATGAGTCTCATGACCAGCTCCAAACTCAATTGAAACGGTATGATGTGCCAAGTACCTCTACTTCATTCTCTGGAAAAGAAGACCTTGCAAGAAGTTCCCAACACAAAGGTAAAGGGGTTATTGATGAGATACTGAGCAGGCAAAGGACAAATATAGTAAAGAAGGTCTTGGTTACATACCCAAGACAAAGAGCAAGAAAAACAACAACAAGAAGAAGAAGAAGAAGAAGAAGAAGAAGAAGAAGAGCAAGACTGCTCAACCAAAGACTAGCAACATTACCAATGACAAGACTAATTATGATGGTTTTGCAGGGATCAACAATCCTAACTTTGAACTATATTGTGATTATTATGGTGATGTTTATGCTAGTTATGTAGGCCCTTATGATTGTTACATTCCTTGGTCTATTTGGGTTCCCAAGACCCTTGTTACTAACATGAGAGGACCCATTGAAAAATGGGTACCTAAAACCAAGAAGTAATTTTCTTGCAGGGCTATGCTTCCGGTGGTTCTAAATGGGTACTCGATAGCGGTTGCATGATTCATATGACCGGAAGCAAGGAGATCATCACGGAGATGCGGCCAAACCTTGATCACATAACCGTCTCCTATGGTGACAAGTCAAAATCTGAGGTATTGGGTCTCGGCAAAGTTGTGGTGGCTCACGATATCTCTCTCGTGGACGTCATGCTTGTTGAGACCCTCGGGTACAACTTACTTTCAGTTCGCGCCCTTGGTAAGATGGGCTTTGCAGTTTATATTGATGCTGATTTGGTGGTACTCTTGTGGAGCAAGTCTCTAAAAGTCGCTTTCGTGGGATATGTCGAAAACAACCTGTACGTGGTGGACTTTTTGGGGAAAACCACTACAGGCCCGATGTGTCTTTTCGGAAAGGCTGACGCGGGTTGGCTATGGCATCACCGACTAGCCCATGTCAATATGAGAACTTTGCAAAGTCTCCACAAGGGTGGCCACATTCTTGGACTAAAAGAAAATGTCTCCTTTTCCAAAGATCATGTTTGCAGGGCGTGTGTTGAAGGGAAAATGCATGACTCACCTCATCGATGGAAAACTATTATCTCTTCAAAAAGGATTTTGGAGCTCCTTCATGTGGACCTCTTCGGACCTCCATCTCATGCAAGCCTTGGTGGGAAGAAGTATTGTCTAGTGATTGTTGATGATTACTCAAGATACACTTGGGTTTATTTCTTCAAGTTGAAGAGCGAAACTCAACAAACTGTCATCGACTTCGCCAACGAGGTTCAACGTCAACACAACGTCCCCATTCTGGCTATAAGAAGTGATAATGGCTCTGAGTTCAAGAACTACACCTTAAATGAGTTCCTAAGTGAAGAGGGGATAAGACATCAATATTCCGCTGTGTACACCCCTCAACAAAATGGTGTAGCCGAGAGGAAGAATCGAACTCTAATGGATATGGCAAGATCAATGATAGCCGAATTTAAATCTCCATATAACTTCTGGGCTGAAGCAATCTCTACTGCTTGTCATTCATCCAACTGATTATACCTCCGCAAGATCTTGGACAAGACTCCGTATGAGATACTTACCGGTAACAAGCCAAACATCTCATATTTTCGGGTATTCGGGTGTAAGTGTTTCTTTCTTATCAAAGGAGTTCCTTTATCTAAGTTTGAATCTAAGGCTTTAGAAGGTATTTTTGTTGGTTATGGTGCCGAATCCCACACTTATAGAGTCTACAATAAGCTCTCCAGAACTGTTGTAGAATCTTGTAATGTGGTGTTCGAGGAAAATGACGGTTCTCGTGTGGAGTAAGTTGGTGTTTGTGATGCAGATGTTGAAATACCCCAAGATGCCATAAGAAGAATGGGTGTGGGATTTTTCCGCCCCATTGAGGAACCCCTTGTGGCGGATCGGGAAGGACAATGCTCTTCCCATGAAGAGCCCTCATCTACACATGCCCAACAAGTTCCCACCACGGGAGAAAATTCTACACCATCTCCATCAACTGCTGAAGGTCAAGCTATTCCAGAAAACTCCAGGCCTCTGGTGGACACCGGATTATCCGGCCACCCTGCTCCAGCTGACTATTTTGCTCCTGGTGGTGAAGATATCAACGCAAGCTCTAGGCCGGATTTTCCGGCAAGCCCCAGATTATCCGGCCCCTCGCCAGTTCAAGCAAGCCCCAGGCTTCCTGATGATACTGCTACAAATATTCCCAGGCCAGATTATCCGGCCTCTCCATCGGCCGGATTATCTGGCCCTGACTCTCCAATTCAGCAGCGTCCTGATACAGCTACTGTCTCACCTCAAGGGCACGCGTCATCACCACCTGCTGCTGATATTCCTGTTCCTGATCAAGGTCGAGTAAATGCTTCCAATGAAGATTCAAGTGATGAATCTACTCCTCCAAGAGACAACAAACTTATTGAACTTCGTCACAAGGCTCGGGCTGATCGTAACCTTGAGTTGAGGGGTCACACCCTTGACAAGGTTGTTGGTGGTCTTCGACGAAGGGTATCTACAAGAAGAGAATTGGCCAGTTTTGGTGAGCATCAAGCTCATATCTCTATGGTGGAACCTAAGAAGGTCTTTGAAGCAC
Organism: Avena sativa; assembly: GCA_916181665.1. Lineage (NCBI taxonomy): Eukaryota > Viridiplantae > Streptophyta > Magnoliopsida > Poales > Poaceae > Avena > Avena sativa. The sequence goes on from OV702290.1 coordinate 38,138,095, forward strand.
TTGAAGACCCAGACTAGGTTGTTGCTATGCATGAAGAATTGAATAATTTCGAGTGCAACAAAGTCTGGAGACTCGTGGAGAAACCCCAAGATTGCCGCAATGTTATCGGCACCAAGTGGATATTCAAAAACAAGCAAGACGAGAATGGCATTGTTGTGAGGAACAAGGCAAGACTTGTGGCACAAGGTTACTCCCAAGTTGAGGGCATTGACTTTGGCAAGACCTATGCTCCAGTGGCTCGCCTTGAGTCCATCCGTATCCTTCTTGCTTATGCTGCCCATAACAATTTTAAGTTGCAGCAAATGGACGTCAAGAGTGCCTTCCTTAACGGTCCTCTACATGAGTTGGTATATGTAAAGCAACCCCCGGGTTTGAGGATCCTAACTTTCCGAACCATGTCTACAAACTCGATAAGGCACTCTATGGCCTTAAACAAGCCACACGTGCGTGGTATGAGCACCTTAAAGAGCTTTTGTTAGATCGTGGCTTTGAAGTTGGGCAAATCGATCCCACTCTTTTTACTAAGAAGGTTAAGGGGGAGCTCTTCGTATGCCAACTATATGTAGACGATATCATTTTTGGTTCTACTAATGAAGCTTTTAATGATGAATTTTCAAAGCTTATGATTGACAGGTTTGAGATGTCTATGATGGGGGAATTATGGTTTTTTCTTGGATTCGAGATCAAGCAACTTAGAGAAGGAACTTTTATGAATCAAGCAAAGTACATCCAAGACATGCTCAAGAGATTCAAGATGACGGATCTAAATGGGGTTGCCACTCCGATGCAAACAAAATGTCATCTTGAACTTAACCCACATGGTAAAGATGTGGACCAAAAGGTATATGATATGTCCATTTTGCATCACTATTCTATGTCTTAATTCACTATTATTCATTGATATATTTTGTATTGAGAGGTGATACTTATGTTGTTTCATCTATTTTTTCATGGTTGATGACTTTTGGAGCATGGACCGCTGCAGTCAGGATTCTGATGGAAAAGGTGCTGTTTGGAGGCAAAATTCGCGAAGACCAGAAAATCCGGGAAAATATACGGAAAATCCTATTTTTCCAGAAGACTCAGGATGCCAGAAGATGGAGTGGAGGTGGGCCACAGGGGGCCCACACCACCCCATGGCGCGGGCAGGCCTAGGCCGCACCTAGGAGTGGTGTGGCCGCCCTGGCCCACTCCAGCCTCTCCTCTCTGGTGTATATCAACCTCCCGAAACCCTAAGACTCGGGGAGCAACCACCGAAAGATTCCGCCGCCTCTGCGGGGCGGAAAACACCGAGAGAGAAATATCTCTCTGGCAGACAGATTTCTACCGAGGGAATTCCTTCTCGGAGAGGGGAGATCGTCGCCATCAACACCACCATCAAGCTGGACTTCATCGGGATCATCATCATCATCATCACCACCATCATCACCATCAGCACCCTCATCACCATCTCCATATTGCTGTAACAATTGCGTGGAATCTTGCATAGTTCATAAGGGAAACTTTCCCGGTGTTGATTACTCTTTGTAGTTGATGGTATTGAGTGAACCTTTGAATTATTGTTTATGTTCAGATTGTTATACATCATTATTCCATCTCTGATCATGATCCATATGATGTCTTGTGAGTAGTTCGTTTTGTTCTTGAGGACATGGGAGAAGTCTTGTTGTTAGTAGTGGAGTTGCCTTGAGAAAGATTCAATAGATTGTTATTTAAGTTGTGGTGTACTTCTTCTAGTGGTGTCATGTGAACGTCGACTACATGACACTTCACCTATATGGGCCTAGGGGAATGCATTGTGTATTTGGCTACTAATCATAGGGGTTGCCTGAGTGACAGAAACCTGAACCCCCGTTAGGAAACCATTGCACAATGGACGTAAGGGTCTTAGAGTTTAAAGCTCTGGTTAGGTTTCTACCTTAATTACTTTCTTGTACTTATGGATGTTTGCAAGGGGTATAATCACAAGTATGTGTTAGTCTTGGATGGGGCGGTACATTAGCACAGGTTCACCCACACAACACTTAGAAAGCTAAAGAAGATTAATCGACTATATGAAGCGAAAGCACTTGACAGTCTTCCCATGTGTCCTCAAGAACGTTTGGTCGTCTATAGAAATACAACCGGCTTGTCCTTTGCTGCATAAAGGATTGGGCCACTTGCTGCATTTATTCCTACTATCTTTTGTTTACTCGTACTTTGTTTACTTGCTTTATCGAAAACCCCTAAAATTCCGTTTGCTAAGTATTTGCAGAGAATTCCTGATCCATACCACTAGCCAGCACCTTCTGCTCCTCGTTGGGTTTGACACTCTTACTTATCGAAAATACTGCGATACACCCCGTATACTTGTGGGTTATCAAGACTATTTTCTAGCGCCGTTGCCGGAGAGTGAAGCGCTATTGGAGAGTGGAACTGGTAAAGGAAACTTCTACTGTGAGTATTGTTTACTTCTGCTAGTTGCTTTATTTTTGTTATGGATAATTCGCTGAGTTTCTTATTTGGTAATGCTACTACCAGTGCTAAGGTAGTAGATAAGCCACCACCTGCTGAGAAAGATGTTTTCAAAATACCTACAAGAATTATTGATCGTGTTATGGATAACTACTATGTTGGGGTGGAACTGTCCATCCTGGTGATCATTTACTCTTTATACACGAATTATGCGGGTTGTTCAAGTGTGCAGGTATTACTACAGATCAAGTTAAGAAGAAGTTATTCTCATTATCACTGAAAGGAAGAGCTAAGGAATGTAAGCTGCTGAAGAATGGTCAAGCTCTGGAATGGGAGGAAATAGTGCCTCTCTTTTATTCAAAGTTTTATCCTCCTAGTGAGATTCATAAAGATCGGAATCAAATATACAACTTTTGGCCTCTTGATGGAGAGAGTACAGCTCAAGCTTGGGGGAGATTGAAGTTACTAATGCTCAAATGTCCCATTCATGAGCTCCCCAACAATATTATTATCAACAACTTTTATGCAAGGCTCCCTCTACATGATAAAGATTTATTGGATGCTTCTTGTGCTGGATCATTCACTCATATGGAAGAAGAAGCCAAATGGGACCTTCTGGATCGTATTCAAGACAATGCTGAAGCTTGGGAGAATGACAAAGGTAGAAAGTCAGGTATAAATTATGATTATGAATGCATTGAATCTTTTATGGGAACTGATGACTTTCAAAATATTAGTAATCTTTATGGTCTTGATTTGCATGTTATTACAAATTGCTTTAGAACTTTTGCTTCCTATATTGAAATTCCAAAAAGGGGATGGAACAAATACCATGCACCTTACAAAGATATTGTTGACTATGCTCCTATTGGAAGCGCTCAGTATTGCATCATTGACCCCATTTTACCTAAACCTTATATTGAGAAGATTCCCTTCCCTGAAAAGGTAAAGGACCATCCTATGATAACTAATGTAATCACTAAAAGTGAAAAAAGAACTATAAAACCTGATGAACAAATAAACATTGAACCTGTGGTAGCAATTGTGAAAGACCTTGTCACTAAAAGCGTAGAAGATGGGCACATAGTCTTTTGTGAGGATGCTTATAATATTGTTTCACATCCCAATAGAACTAAAAAGGCTAGTGTTCCTGTGCTTTCTGTTAGAATTGGTGATCATTGCTATTATGGTTTATGTGATATTGGTGCAAGTTCCAGTGCTATTCCTTATGAGCTTTACAGAGAAATTATGCATGAGATCAGTCCTTGCGAGTTGGAAGAGATTGACGTGGTTATTCACCTTGCTAATAGAGAGACCATCTCTCCAATTGGTATTGTGCGAGACGTGGAAGTTCTTTGCGGTAAGATTAAGTACCCTGCTGATTTTCTAGTACTTGGTTCAGCTGGTAGTAAAACCTATCCTATAATTTTTGGTAGACCTTTCTTGAGTACTTGTGTTTCTATTATTGATTACAAGAGGGAGAAAATCTTGACTAAGTTTGATGGGGAATCTTATGATTTTAATTTTTCGAAATTTGCTAAAGAACCTTGCGAGGAGGAAATCCATAATGAGGATTTTAGGGTTGAACAACTTGCTTCTATTTCTCTTGCTCCTAACAATGCTTTGTAGCAATTTATGGAAGAACATGAAAGTGAAATCTTCATGGAAGAAAGGAATGAGATTGACATGATTCTCCGTGATCAACCTATGATGCTTAAGCACGACTTGCCTGTAGAAGACTTGGATACCACGATGCCACCTAAAAAGGATCCGGTTTTCGATCTAAAACCTCTCCCTGATGATCTTAAATATGCTTATATTGATGATAAAAAGATATATCATGTTATTGTTAGTGCTAAACTTTCAGGGAAGGAAGAAGAAAGGCTATTGGAAGTTTTGAGGAAACATCGAGGAGCTATGGGGTATACTCTGGATGATTTAAAAGGGATTTCACCTACTATATGTCAGCATTCTATCAACATAGAACCAGATGCGAAGCCAGTAGTGGAACACCAACGACGTTTAAATCCTAGAATGAAGGAAGTGGTAAGGAATGAGGTATTGAAACTCCTTGATGCTGGTATTATTTACCCTATTGCTGATAGTGAATGGGTTAGTCCTGTTCATTGTGTTCCTAAAAAGGGAGGTATTACCGTTGTCCCTAATGATAATGATGAGCTTATTCCTCAAAGAATAGTGGTAGGATATAGGATGTGCATCGATTTTAGGAAAGTCAATAAAGTTACTAAGAAAGATCACTACCCGCTTCCTTTTATTGATCAAATGTTGGAAAGGTTGTCTAAAAAGACCCATTTTTGTTTTCTTGATGGTTATTCTGGGTTCTCTCAAATTGCTGTTAAACAACAAGATCAAGAAAAAACTACTTTTACTTGCCCTTATGGAACTTATGCTTATAGACGTATGCCTTTTGGTTTATGTAATGCTCCTGCTACTTTCCAAAGATGCATGTCTGCTGTCTTTCATGGTTTTTGTGAGGAAATTGTAGAAGTGTTCATGGATGACTTTTCTGTCTATGGAACTTCTTTTGATAATTGTCTGCACAACCTTGATAAAGTTTTGCAGAGATGTGAAAAAAATAATCCTGTTCTTAACTGGGAGAAATACCACTTCATGGTTAATGAAGGGATTGTTCTTGGGCATAAAGTTTCTGAAAGAGGCATAGAAGTTGATAGAGCTAAAGTTGAGGCAATTGAGAAGATGCCATGTCCAAGATACATCAAAGGTATTCGTAGTATCCTTGGTCATGCTGGTTTCTATAGGAGGTTTATTAAAGATTTCTCTAGGATATCAAAGCCTCTCACTAATCTTCTTCAAAAAGATGTACCTTTTATTTTTGATGATGATTGTAGGGAAGCTTTTGAAACTCTTAAGAAGGCTTTAACTACAGCCCCTATTATTCAACCACCTGATTGGAGTTTACCGTTTGAAATAATGTGTGATGCTAGTGATTTTGCTGTAGGGGCTGTCCTTAGGCAACGTATTGATAAAAAGTTAAACGTTATCCATTATGCTAGTAAGACTCTAGACGCTACTCAAAGGAATTATGCCACTACTGAAAAGGAATTTCTAGCTGTTGTTTTTGCTTGTGATAAGTTTAGGCCCTATATTGTGGATTCAAAAGTAACCATTCATACTGATCATGCTGCTATTAAATATCTTATGACAAAGAAGGACGCTAAGCCTAGGCTTATTAGATGGGTACTGCTTTTACAAGAGTTTGATCTACACATAGTAGATAGGAAGGGTGCTGAAAATCCTGTACCTGATAATTTATCTCGTTTGGAAAACATCTCTTTTGATCCTATGCCTATTAATGATAGTTTCCCAAATGAACAGTTAGCCGCAGTAGGGGTGAGCTCTCGAGGAAGCCCTTGGTATGCTGAGTATGCTAACTTTATAGTCTCCAAGTATTTGCCTCCAACTTTTACAGCTCAGCAAAGAAGAAAGTTCTTTTATGATTTGAGGCATTATTTTTGGGATGACCCACACTTATACAAAGAAGGAGTTGATGGTATTATGCGAAGATGTGTTCCAGAATATGAGCAAAAAGAGATATTGCGTAAATGTCATGGTAGCGCCTATGGAGGACATCATGCAGGAGATAGAATTGCACAAAAGGTACTACAATCAGGTTTCTACTGGCCTACCCTTTTTAAGGATGCAAGAAAATTTGTTTTATCTTGTGATGAATGTCAGCGTGTTGGTAATATTTCTAAACGCAATGAAATGCCTATGAACTACTCTCTAGTTATTAAACCTTTTGATTGTTGGGGATTCGACTTTATGGGTCATTTCCCTCCTTCGAAGGGTTACACTCATATTCTTGTTGCCGTTGATTATGTTACTAAGTGGGTAGAAGCCATTCCTACGAAAAGTGCTGACGGGCAAACCTCTCTAAAAATGCTTAAGGACGTTATCTTTCCTAGGTTTGGAGTGCCTGGGTATCTCATGACTGATGGGGGTTCTCATTTCATTCATGGCGGTTTTAGGAAGACCCTCGCTAAATATGATGTTAATCATAGAATTGCTTCAGCTTATCACCCCCAAACAAGCGGGCAAGTAGAGTTATCAAATAGAGAAATTAAATCTATCTTGCAAAAGACTGTTAATAGGTCTAGAAAAAACTGGGCTAAGAAGTTGAATGATGCTTTATGGGCTTATAGAACTGCTTATAAAAATCCTATGAGAATGTCTCCTTATAAAATGGTTTATGGGAAAGCTTGCCACTTACCCTTAGAGTTAGAACACAAAGCTTACTGGGCAGTGAAAGAACTAAATAGAGATTGTAAGCTCGCTGGTGAGAAAAGATTATTTGACTTAAGTTCTTTAGATGAATGGAGGAGTGAAGCCTATGAGAATGCTAGGCTCTTTAAGGAAAAAGTTAAAAGATGGCATGACAAGCGAATACTTAAGAGAGAATTTCATGTTGGTGAAAAAGTTCTATTGTATAGGTCTCGTCTCAGATTTTTTGCAGGTAAGCTACTATCAAAATGGGAAGGACCTTTCATCATTGAAGAAGTATACCGTTCAGGAGCAATACAAATTTCTTCCCTAAAAGATAATACTACGCAAGTAGTAAATGGACAGCGACTCAAACACTATATTGCTGGAGATTCTTACAATGAATATGTTGATGCCTTTCAAGTTATAACTCCAGAGAAATTCATTGAGGACCAAATTCAGAGACCTGCAGAGTCTGTTTCCAACTAGGTAACAGTTCTGGTAAGAAAAGTTCCGTGAAAATACAATCCAACTATATTTTTGCAGTTTTCAGTCAATAAGGAAAGCTACGAAGCGAAAAAGGGACGAAAACGGAGCCAGGGTGGCCCACACCACCCCATGGCGCGGGCCCACCCCTGGCCGCGCCACCAGGTGGTGAGGCCACCCAGGACTCCGCCTCCGACTCGTTTTCTCCCAGTACCTTCCTTTTGAAGTGAAACTTCGTAATATATAACCCCCCGGATCCCCCGAGGTTCGTATATCGTGTTTTCGTCGTGCTTTTGTTTCGATCTGTTTCTGCTAGGTAGAATCCCAGATTTGGAGCCACAATGTCTTCCTCTGGATCATCCAAGGGAGATTCCTTAGAAGATATCATCAACCCATACATGAGAGAATTGAAGATTCATCCCAAGGAGTTGTTGCTCGAAGGTGGGGAGGTCCGGATTAAAGAGGTTCAAGGCCCTAAAGGTGAAGGAAGTCTGGAGGACAGGATGGAAGCACTGGAGCAAGAAGTCTTTAGGTACAGGAAGATGGCGGAGCGCGAAGTGGATATCATCCATAAGATTTATTCCGAACTCATCACCGAGCACCAAAAGGAGACTGCTGAACTCAAGGATGAACTACTCTCACTCCGCCAAACAACCAACGAATTGCAAGCATAGTTCTATGACGTTCAAACTCAAAACCGTGAGTATGAGGCAAGATTTAAACGCATAACTGCTGCTGCGAGTTTCAGGATGTTGGAAACCACGATGTCCTTTGTTGATGGGAAGCCTTTACCCTGGAAAACGGACAAAGATGAGAAGACACCACCACCACCACCAAAGGAGTAATTCGTCATCAGGTTTGGCATCCCCTTGGTTTATTCCAAGCTGGGGGAGTGCCGCGGTATCACATCACTATCTTCTATCTTGAATAGAGGAGTTATTATGTAGTATGGTTTACATTATGGAAGTGTCCCCTCTCTCGTTAGATATGTATCCCTTGGTGTGAGTTGCCATTATGGAATATTAATGAGAAGTTCTATCATTTACTCTTTTGCATAGCTTATGTTAGTTTTCAATTCGTGGTTATATGATTGATCTTGTTGTTAGTATTGGTATCACTCTGGGATCATTGAGTTAATTTAGTTGGTTTTGGCAAACCTGGCTCGGTCAGTAGCAACACCTTTTTGAGAGTTGAAAAGAAAAAGATAGTAGTACTCTAAAGAGAAATAATTTCATCATCTTTCTTTCTTGATTTGCTCATAAGTTTAGTATTCTCTAGTTAAGATCTTTTGTGCTTCCAAGGAAGATTGCATGTTTATCTTTATCACTTGTATGTTTGTTTGTTTCCTTCAAATCTTGTACTTGCTAACCAGCCTTGCTAGCCAAAAACCTGTACTGAGAGGGAATTCTTCTCGTGCATCCACCTCCTTTAAAACAAAACCTTTGCCATTTGTGTCCACCATACCTACCTATTAGCATTATTGCTATTCGAAGTAAATTCTTGTTTTGTCTACCTCCCAAATTAAACTTGTTATGTGAAAATTAGTGATTAAAGCTCTCACGAACTTGATGGCACACTTTACTTTCTTGCATTTAATAAACTTGAACCATTGTGCTCACCTATGTTGCGTATATGCTTGCGCTTTGTAAGTTGTGAATTAGCAGAACCATGCTGTCATGGGGAACGCTTTCAACATTGCACTGGTACTTTGTACCAAGTTGATATCATGTTCTTTTGTCTATGGATGTCGTCGGTGTGAAATGAAAGGGGAGCTTGTAAGTCCATGGAGTTATGCATGTGTGTTAGAGAAACGCCTGGGCCGCTGGTCTAATCCATGCTGACATGGTGGAAACCTGTAGCGTAACCATAACGAGTATCTATGAAGCATTCTTCTTCTGAAAAAAGAGTCTGATATTGAGAAAAAAAAAGAGAAAAGAAAAAAAAAGATATTATGAAAAGAGGAAAGAGAGAAAAAAGCACCATATTCCCATGGTAAATAAGAAGATTGCTGAGATACTTGTTGTCTGCTTGCCTTGTCATTTTGATATGGGGATTCTTCCGTATCATTAGACAAGGGGTACCCCGTTGGCGGTTCTCTATGATACACATATGATTACGATGACAAGAACTTACCGGTGACTAAACTTGAGTAGCATGAGGAGCGGCCCTCGTATTCAAGGGACATGAGATTCTCAACTTACAACTTGTCAATGCATATCCTCATATTTGATCACTTTAACCTTAATCACCTAAAGATGCCTATGATAGGGGCATTGAGAGCTGAAAGCTAGTAAGTATCATAATTTTTGGGAGATCTTTATGAGACTTGCAATCCCTGCTTCCCTCTGCGAAGGGCCTTTCTTTTACTTTGTAGTTGAGTCAGTAAACCTACTCCCTTCTATCTCAGCAAGTATTTTGAGTTGTTGTGTTTCATTCATTCATATGATGATTTATGCAATCATGTCTTATGTTCCTTGTTTTCCACATTGCTCTTATCTTTAAGTTTACTACTTTGAAAGCTTTCATTGAAAAACCAGCTATTTGTGAACTCCAGCAAATTATCAACTATTCTTCGACCAAGAGCTAAGTTTGCCATTACCAATTACGATTCACTTTATGTATCTTTATTGTGTTTCCTTTACTCACTGCAAGTTGAGTTATATAATAGTGAGTTGTCTTCTATTATGATCTATGTATTTGCTTCTTGTCCGTATTCTTTTATCGACTCTTCACTCCATAAACCTGAGGTCATGTTTATTGAGCTCAGTTTCGCTTGGGGACAAGCAAAGTCTAAGCTTGGGGGAAGTTGATACGTCCATTTTGCATCACTATTCTATGTCTTAATTCACTATTATTCATTGATATATTTCGTATTGAGAGGTGATACTTATGTTATTTCATCTATTTTTGCATGGTTGATGACTTTTGGAGCATGGACCGCTGCAGTCAGGATTCTGATGGAAAAGGTGCTGTTTGGAGGCAAAATTCGCGAAGAGCAGAAAATCCGGGAAAATATACGGAAAATCCTATTTTTCCAGAAGACTCAGGATGCTAGAAGATGGAGTGGAGGTGGGCCACAGGGGGCCCACACCACCCCATGCCGCGGGCAGGCCTAGGCCACACCTGGGAGTGGTGTGGCCGCCCTGGCCCACTCCATCCTCTCCCCTTTGGCGTATATCAACCTCCCAAAACCCTAAGACTCGAGGAGCGACCACATAAAGATTCTGCCGCCTCTGCGGGGCGGAAAACACCGAGAGAGAAAGATCTCTCCGGCAGACAGATTTCTGCCGGGGGAATTCCTTCCCGGAGAGGGGAGATCGTCGCCATCAACACCACCATCAAGCTGGACTTCATCGGGATCATCATCATCATCATCACCACCATCATCACCATCAGCACCCTCATCACCATCTCCATATTGCTGTAACAGTTGCGTTGAATCTTGCATAGTTCATAGGGGAAACTTTCCCGGTGTTGATTACTCTTTGTAGTTGATTCTATTGAGTGAACCTTTGAATTATTGTTTATGTTCAACTTGTTATACATCATTATTTCATCTCTGATTATGATCCATATGATGTCTTGTGAGTAGTTCATTTTGTTCTTGAGGACATGGGAGAAGTATTGTTGTTAGTAGTGGAGTTGCGTTGAGAAAGATTCAATAGATTGTTATTTAAGTTGTCGTGTACTTCTTCTAGTGGTGTCATGTGAACGTCGACTACATGACACTTCACCTATATGGGCCTAGGGGAATGCATTGTGTATTTGGCTACTAATCGTAGGGGTTGCCGGAGTGACAGAAACCTGAACCCCCGTTAGGAAACCATTGCACAAGGGACGTAAGGGTCTTAGAGTTTAAAGTTGTGGTTAGGTTTCTACCTTAATTACTTTCTTGTACTTACGGATGTTTACAAGGGGTATAATCACAAGTATGTGTTAGTCTTGGATAGGGCGGTACATTAGCACAGGTTCACCCACACAACACTTAGCAAGCTAAAGAAGATTAATCGACTATATGAAGTGAAAGCACTTGACAGTCTTCCCATGTGTCCTTGAGAATGTTTGGTCGTCTATAGAAATACAACCGGCTTGTCCTTTGCTGCATAAAGGATTGGGCCACTTGCTGCATTTATTCCTACTGTCTTTTGTTTACTCGTACTTTGTTTACTTGCTTTATTTAAAACCCCTAAAAATCCGTTTGCTAAGTATTTGTAGAGAATTCCTGATCCATACCACTAGCCAGCACCTTCTGCTCCTCGTTGGGTTCGACACTCTTACTTATCGAAAATACTGCGGTACACCCCCTATACTTGTGGGTCATCAGTATACCGGTCCATGATCGGCTCTCTTCTTTATCTCTGCGCATCTAGACCCGATATCGTGTTGAGTGTGGGAGTGTGTGCAAGATATCAAGCAGCTCCTAAAGAAAGCCACTTAGTGGCGGTTAAGAGGATCTTTCGATATTTGGTTCATTCCCCTAACTTTGGTCTCTGGTATCCCAAGGGATCCAATTTCTCTCTATATGGTTACACTGACTCAGATTGGGCTGGTGATAAGGATGATCAGAAATCCACTTCTGGAGCTTATCAATTCTTGGGAAGATCTCTTGTATGTTGGTCCTCTAAAAAGCAGAATTGTATATCTCTCTCCACCGCCGAAGCTGAATATGTTGCTACTGCCAGCGCTTGCACTCAATTATTATGGATGAGGCAAACTTTAAAGGAATACGGTGTATATTGTGAAAAAGTGCCTCTTTTATGTGATAATGAAAGTGCAATCAAAATTGCATACAATCCTATTCAGCACACTAGGACGAAGCATATTGAGATTCGGAATCATTTTATTCGAGACCATGTTGCTCGCGGAGATATTGATCTATCTTTTGTGAGCACGAAGAACCAACTTGCGGATATCTTTACAAAGCCACTTGATGAAGCAAGATTCTGCTACTTGAGGAATGAGCTAAATATCATTGATTCTAGGAGCTTTTCTTGATTACCCATGCACTGACTCGTTCATCTCAATCCTTCTTTGGTCTAGGTGTGGGCATGGATATAGGGGGAGTGTGGTCCTAACTCATTGGGCTAACCCTCCCCCCATAATGCCAAAAGCAAGATAAATCATTTCTCTTAATATCATTTTGTGATATGTGAGCTTCTTGATGAGTATTGGTCGTGAACCCAAGATATATCTTCGCGGTGTCACACCATACACTCCAACAAGGTGGCCTCGGCCACCACCCTCTCCCTTGAGGAGAATTGGCTCTTTTTGGATGTTCTTTGCTATCTCTTGTTCTCCGGTGATCTATGGTGAGTTGGGCTCTATGGTGAGCTGGAGCGTCACTTGTTCCCCTCTGCACCTGCTGTTGATGATGAGGATGAGGAAGGTGACACTGAGGAGCTTGAAGATGAGGATGAGGATGAGAATGAATACGAGGAAGAGGACGAGGACTACGAGTGATCCTATGGGGCACTAGCATCGCTCTTCTCCCTTTTTGGTGTCTCGATGCCAAAGGGGGAGAAGTAGTTCTATTAGGATGTCCGTGGATTTGCATGGGTCGGGCATAAGCACTTGCACTTTTTTATTCGTCATTTTCTTGCTTATGCCCATTTAGCGTTGAACTTTAAATTTGTGATTTGTGGTTGGTTGAGACTTTATGTGGTTGTCTGGATTATGCCTATGGATTTCATATCATGGATTATGCTTATGGATCTATCTATTCATATCCTATTGCTGGAGGTTTATCACGAAAGGTGCTCATATTGGTTATCCGGTAATATTCGTGACTTATGTCAAGGATGCCTTTCCTCTACCTCGGTGGTATGTTTTTGTTGCTCATATGTCTATGGAATAGACTCACCTATTTGTGTGCATTTGTATTCCAATGCAAAACTCTATTATGCACACATTGAGGGGGAGTCTCTTTCATAGTTACTACTGTTTGTCTTATGACTTTCTCCTGCAAATCCTGGTATTGTCATCTAACACCAAAAAGGGGGAGATTGAAAGAACATTTCATGTTTTCCTATGTTTTGCGTGTTAGATAACAATACTGTGGAGATTATTCATGTGTGCTAAGTGTACAGGAAGCTTTGAGGGGGGGCGGATAATCCGCCCCACCAAGGGCCGGATAATCCGGCCTACCTCATTGCTCAAAGAGAGCCAAGGCGCATCGCTCGGTATCCGGTCGGATTTTCTCCCGGAAAATCCGAACTAGGGCAGTTTCCTCCCTAGGCCGGATAATCTGGCTGTCGCATGGTCCGGATAATCCGGCCCCCAGTTTTGGAGCAAAAGGAGCTAAGGCGCGTCGCTCGGTATCCGGTCGGATTTTCTCCCGGAAAATCTGAACTGGGGCGTTTTTTCTCCCCAGGCCGGATAATCCGGTCCTCACATAGGACCGGATAATCCGGCCCCCAGAAGTTGATCAAGGGCAATCTCGGCACGATGCTCAGATAGGGGGCGGATTATCTGCTGGATATTCCGAGTCTGGGGTGGTGTTTTCCCCAGGCCGAATAATCCGGCCATCACTTGGGCCGGATAATCCGGCCCCCAAAGTGTCCAACGGCTGGTTTCTGAAGGGGTATAAATACCCTTTCTTTCCCAATGTTCAGAACTCTTGATTCATTCGAAATTGTCCAGACATTGTGCAAGAGCTCTCATTCTCGATCTCCCACTTCAACCACTCGAAGGTCTTGATCTTTGGGGGAATTGAAGGAGGAGAAGTTCATCTTCATCATCAAGAATCAAGCGCTTCAACTCCTCTCCATTCACTTGGAGAAATCCCTGATCTAGTATTCTTGTCAATACCTAGATCTTGTTTATTGTATTTGATAACTTTGTTCTTGTGGCAGCTTGTTGTCATTTCGGGAGCCTCCAAGTTGTTGTGGAGTTGTTGCCTCGCTAGTTGTGTAAAGGCGTCGGTGCCCGCCTCGAAGGGTACCTATAGTGGAAAGGTGGATCAGGCCTTTGGTGGCGAGATCCATCGGAGAACAGGGTGAGGCCTATTGTGGCGTGGTGGTCTTAGTACCGCCCACCCCTCCAACGCAGACGTACTTCCCTTAAGAAGGAAGGAACTGCGGTCAAACAAATCCTGTGTCTCTGCGTGCTTCACTTCGGTTTACCCGTTCCTCTTCCTCTCACTCTTTACTCGCTAGTAGATAGGTTTGCATATAGGGAAAATTCCACCTATTAGTTTATCTAGAGAATTTACCCTTTGTGCTAAGCCTAAAATTGAAAAAGTATTAAAAATTGGTGTAGCACCTATTCACCCCCCCCCCCTCTAGGTGCCCATACGATCCATTTCACAAGTTACGTCGCAGCAGGTTTTTCGGGTGAAGGTAACAATAGAAGCAACGACAATAACGGAGGATACCGTCAGAACAGGGACGACATCGGAAGAAGCCAGTCCGCACAGCGGTATCATCCAAGAGCACGAGACCCACCTATGTCCGCAATACAAATGCTGGAAGGGCCCTGTAATATGTATTTTTACGTCGACTGAGCAGGGAGACGCCAATCTAATCACCTGATGAAAGACTGTCGAACATTCCTGAAGATGCAGGAGTTGTGCAACGCAAAGGCAGCCGAAGAAGCAAATCGAGGATACACATCCACGCCTAGTGCACTAGCCATCGGTGCACCACCACCAGTTGCACCACCACAAAACTCAAACGATCAAAACAATGAGTACCCCAGATCAAAAGGAACAATGTCTATGATTCAGAAAGGGCGTCCACCCAACATAATTCAGAAGCTCATCACAAGACAAATCAATATGGCGGAAACATCAGCATCGACTGCACCCGAATATCTCCATTGGTCAGAGCAAGAAATCAAATTCAGCAGAGCAGATCACCCACTCCGGGTCCCACGACCAGGTCATTCATCCCTGATAGACGAAGCACAAATTGGCGGGTTCGATATGAGCAAGGTCTTCATGGACGCAGGAAGCAGCATAAATCTGATCTACGCAAAAACGTTGCGAACAATAGGCTATCTTCTGGATAATCTCGTTCCAACAGAAACCTCTTTCCACGGAATAGTACCAGGTAAAGCCGAAATTCCTTTAGGTAAAGTTTTTCTTGACGTTGATTTTGGTATCAAGATAAATTTCAGGCAAGAAAGACTCGAATTCAAACTCATGGATTGGCCATCACAATACCATGCAATCCTGGGATGATCAGCCTTTGCACGATTCATGGAAGTGCCACATTACGCATACCTAGTAATGAAAATGCCAGGACCAAAGGGAATTATTATGGTACAAGGAAGATTCACATGTGCGAACAGTTGTGATCGAGAATTCAACAAAAATTCTGAATCCTTCGGGATGGCAACTGAGTTCGAGCAACTCAAAAGTTCAGCAAACGAACAACCTCTGGAAGTAGCACGTGTCAATCCCGATCAGGCTTTTGACACGGCAAGAGACACAAAAGAAGTACAGATCCACCCTACTGACTCGACGAAAACAACATTTGTGGCTTCCAACCTTGATCCCGCATAAGAAAGTGCGCTCATCGAGTTCCTCCATGAGCACTGGGAGATTTTGCACGGCTACCTTCTGACATGCTGGGTATCCCCAGGGAACTCGCTGAGCACGCATTAAATCTAGATCCAAAGGCGAAGCCAGTAAAGCAACCGCTTCGACGCTTCACAAAACCAAAATGAAAGGCCATTGGAAAGGAGCTCCATCGCCTATCCGATGCCAATTTTATCAAAGAACTAACAAAATCAGAGTGGCTTGCAAACCCAGTATGTGTTCCGAAGAAAAACACTACGGAACTTCGGATGTACATTGACTTTACCGCACTGAACAAACATTGTCCAAAAGATCACTTCCCATTGCCGCGAATCTTCCAAATCATTGATGCAACCGCGGGATGTGAATGTCTTTCTTTTTTGGACGCTTACTCAGGATACCACCAGATCAGGATGAACGAAGAAGATTAGGAGAAAACAGCGTTTATCACGCCTTATGGCGTATTCTGCTACACAACAATGTCGTTTGGCCTCAAGAACGCCAGAGCAAAATATCAGCGGATGATGCAGAAGTGCCTGGGAAGCCAAATAGGCACAAACGTTCAAGTATATATTAATGACGTCATAGTTACCATAGGTCAAGTATCTGCGTTGATAAAGGACCTAGAAGAAACATTCAGAAATCTCGACAGGTTTAGCATCAAACTGAATCCAAAGAAATGTTCCTTTGGAGTCCCGGCAGGGCAACTCCTCGGATATTTGGTATCAGCTAGAGGAATCGAGGCTAATCCCGAAAAAATACAAGCAATCCTCACAATGAAGAAGCCAACAAATCTATGTGGTGTACAACAACTAGTGGGACGAGTAGCGGCTCTAAGTCATTTTATTGCAAGATTAGGAGAAAAAGTGCTGTCATTCTACGCCCTCATGAGGAAATCAGAAAATTCGAATGGACAGAAGAAGCTCAGTGTGCCTTCGAAGATCTTAAAAGAACACTTTCGACATCTCATGTCGTCTGTCACCAAAAAATAAGAAACCTCTGCTCCTTTATATTGCCGCCACACATCAGGTGGTCAGCACGGTCCTAGTCGTAGAGTGACCCGAAGAAGGAAAGACCCACAGCACGCAAAGACCACTTTACTTCCTGAGCGAGGTTTTATCGCCATCTAAACAAAGGTACCCACACTACCAGAAACTAGCATACGGGGTATTTATGACAACACGAAAAGTACGCCACTATTTTTCGGAGCACCCGATCGTAGTGGTCAATGAGGCACCTTTGTCAAGCATCCTCAACAATCCAGAAGCAACATGGCGTGTTTCTCTATGGGGGATTGAATTATCCCCTCGGGATATCACTTATGAGAAGCGCAAAGCAATTAAGTCACAAGTTCTGCCGGATTTCATCACAGAGTGGACGGAATTGCAATGTGCAGGTCCACCAGACATTTCTAGCACCTGGATAATGTACTTTGATGGATCAAAAAGAACGGAGGGAGCAGGAGCAGGAGTCGTACTGATATCACCTCAAGGCGACAAGATGCGCTATATTCTTCGAATGAGCTTTACAAATGCATCCAATAACAAAGCGGAATACGAGGCCCTGTTGCATGGCATGCGGATGGCCAAAGCTTGCGGTGCAACTCGCCTCAAAATCTTCGGAGATTCCAATCTTGTGGCACAGCAGGCAATGAACAAATGTGATGCTGTCAGTGAAAATATGGTCGCTTATCGCGACTTATATTGCATTATGGAGGCTCAATTTGATGGGTGTGAAGTATCACATATAGGAAGAGCAAGCAATGAGGAAGCCGACAATCTAGCAAACATTGGATCATTGTGTTTACCAATACCACCAGGAGTTTTTTGGGAGGAGATAGTGGAGCGATCGATCAAAGCGAAAAGAGTGTCCGAGGTCGTAGCACCAAAACCAGGGAAAAAGAAGCATCCGCAAAACGAGTCAGGGGCTCCTTTAGAAACCAAGAACATAGAAGAGGCCATCAAAGAAGAAGAACAAGAAATCAAAGAGGTCTTGCTAATTGAGCCAACATGGATGCACCGTATATAGCATATATGACTAAGGGAGAGCTACCAGAGGATGTGCTAGAAGCTCGGCGAATCACCCGACGATCGAAGGCTTTCAGGATAATCAAAGGAGAACTATAAAAAAGAAGTATTTCGGGTGTGTTGCATCGTTGCGTAACACCCGGAGAAGGAAAAATTATACTAAAAGATATACATGAAGGAGTCTGTGGTCACCATGCTAGTAGCCGAGCAATTGCTGCAAAAGCATTCATGGCAGGATTTTATTGGCTCACTGCAGTACAAGATGCAAAAGACATTGTCAGAACATGTGAAGCATGTCAATGATTCGCAACAAAGCCTGGAGCACCCGCCACTGAGCTAAATCCCATACCATTGGCTTGGCCTTTCGCTCAGTGGGGACTCGACATGGTGGGAAAACTTCGCAAATCATCGCCAGGAGGACACGTCTTCCTACTAGTAGCAGTCGACAAATTTACTAACTGGATTGAAGCAATGCCTGTCACTACCCAAGATGGAACTTCGGCTGTTAATTTTATCAAATCCATAGTTTTTCGGTTTGGTGTACCGAACAACATCATCATGGATAATGGGACCAACTTTACCTCAAATGAGTTCAAGGAGTACTGCTAGGAGATGGGCATCAAAATAAGCTACGCTTCGGTAGCTCACCCGCAAACAAATGGACAGGTCGAAAAAGACAATGGACTAGTTACCGCTGGACTAAAAAAGAGACTACTGGCACCACTTGATGGAGCAAAAGGAGCATGGGTGGATGAATTGCCATCTGTGTTATGGAGTTTACGTACAACTCCAAATAGTTCAATGCAAGAGACGCCTTTCTTTTTGGTCCATGGTGCGGAAGCCGTGCTTTCAGTTGAGGTGTCACATGAATCATCAAGAGTAGTTGCATATAATGAGGAGGAATCAAGAGAAGCACTTGAAGATGATGTGGATGCGCTTGATGAAGCTCGAGACGAAGCCCTCCAAAGAGCAACTATGCACCAGTAAAACCTACACAATTACCATAGTAGAAGATTGCGGCCTAGGTCCTTCGCAGTAGGGGACCTAGTTCTTCGCCTCAAACAAGATGGCCACAAGAAGCTAGAATCGCCATGGGAAGGACCATACATCGTCACAGAAGTTATTCCCGGAGGAGCATATTGACTACAAGACAAGAAGACAGGAGTAAATTATTCAAATCCATGGAACGTAGCACAGCTACGACGCTTTTACGCATAAGATTATTTGCAATATGAAGAGTCATAGTTCGGCTTATCAGCCAAGATGTCAAGGAGAAAAGGCTAAAACAGCCATCCACTAAAAGAATAATGTACAGTTGATTTCTGCCTTATATATAAAGAGATAAGTTATTTGTACCTTAATCTTTTTATTTTGTTCAAAAGATAAATACTTCACATCGAGCTAATAGAAACTATAAGCCTATGTCCAGATACAGGCATCCAAACATAGCCTCGGGGGATACTCCCATCGGGAGCGCTAGCGTGCACCTAATAGAAATTCCGTTGTGTATGAAGTATATTGACAAATTGCAAAAACCATTTTTGAGTTTTACACTAGTGTATCCTCAAAAAGGTGTTACTCCCATCAAGAGATAGTGTAAAATGATAAAATTATCTGATAAAATCAGAAAGATTGGTCGCCCAGCAAGACAACCTCCAATCAAGCAAAAAACCTCGGATCATGCTCAGACGCGAGAAAAAAACCCGAATGCCATGTTCAGAAACATGAAGGTAAGACCCCAGGATTCGTCCTGTGTGGCCCGGTAATCGCACAAGAATGCGCCTGCCAGTAAAAAAATCCATATCAACGATACGATGAAAAATCCCGATGGACGCGTTGGGTACCCAATAAAAATAGAAAACTGGAATTCAGTATTCAGTTAGTCCTCAGCGGCTCGAACTGAATTACGCTAGTTACAAATTCCGGATTCAAGCCTGGGAACTTGAGTTTGATGTAGGTCAACCTTGTTTTTTCCTAGGAGCAATTAACTGATTCCCGATCCGTCGGAAGCATCATACTCATTGTACCAAAATCCCTACAAAAATAAAAATCAAGAAACAAGAGAGAAGGAAGAAAGAAAACTTTGAGACTCAACCTGAAACTGTGGTTCAGATAGTCTCGAGGGCTACTAACATGGGTATGATTACTCGGATGCTTATTATTCGCTACCCTACATTGGGTAAAAGGCCTACGGCCCATGAAGATTCCAGATAAACAGCCCAAGGAAGCAACCAATAGAGACTTTGATCGTATTAGGAAAGAAACTACGAATCGACATTGTGTTGGTCTTGTAATCATGCGTGTGTGAAACCTATCCGCATACAACTTTGAGACCCGGCCTATTATATATAGGATGGGAGAAGCCCTAGCGAGGGTACCGAAATCTAGAGGACAACTTCTAATAGTGTATTTTCCCAATATTCAGGCGACTTTGATTCCATTGTTTTCCCTGACATCAGACGAAATCCCCAGTGTTCTCTTTTCCACGAAACCCCAAGTCCATCACCATAGGCATTGCCGAGGTTACCCCTTGATGACCCACAAGTATAGGGTGTGTATCGTAGTATTTTCGATAAGTAAGAGTGTCGAACCCAACAAGGAGCAGAAGGTGCTGGCTAGTGGTATGGATCAGGAATTCTCTGCAAATACATAGCAAACGAATTTTTAGGGATTTTTGATAATGCAAGTAAATAAAGTACAAGTAAATAAAAGACAATAAGAATAAATGCAGCAAGTGGCCCAATCCTTTATTCAGCAAAGGACAAGCCGGTTGTATTACTTAAGATGACAAAACGTTCTCGAGGACACATGAGATTACCATCAAGTGTTTTCGCTTCATATAGTTGATCAATCTTCTTTAGTTTTCTAAGTGTTGTGTGGGTGAACCTGTGCTAATGTACCGACCTTCCTAGTACTAATACATACTTGTGATTATACCCCTTGCAAACATCCGTAAGTACAAGAAAGTAATTAAGGTAGAAACCTAACCACAACTTTAAACTCTAAGACCCTGACGTCCCTTGTGCAATGGTTTCCTAACGGGGGTTCAGGTTTATGTCACTCTGGCAACCCCTATGATTAGTAGCCAAATACACAATGCATTCCCCTAGGCCCATATAGGTGAAGTGTCATGTAGTCGGTGTTCACATGACACCACTAGAAGAAGTACACCACAACTTAAATATCAAACTATTGAATCTTTCTCAACACAATTTCACTACTAACAACATGACTTCTCCCATGTCCCCAAAAACAAAACGAACAACTCACAAGACATCATATGGATCATGATCGGAGATGGAATAATGATGTATAACAATCTGAACATAAACAATAATTCAACGGTTCACTCAATAACATCAACTACAAAGAGTAATCAACACCGAGAAAGTTTCCCCTAAGAACTATGCAAGATTCAACCAATTGTTACAGCGATATGGAGATGGTGATGATGGTGCTGGTGGTGATGATGGTGATGATCCCGATGAAGTCCCGCTTGATGGTGAAGATCTCCCCTCTCCGGGAAGGAATTCCCTCGGCAGAATTCTGTCTGTCGGAGAGATCTTTCTCTCTCGGTGTTTTCCACCCCGCGGAGGCGGCGGAATGTTTTTGTGGTCGCTCCTCGAGTCATAGGGTTTCGGGAGGATAATATATGCCAGAGGGGAGAGCCAGGGATGGACCAGGGCGGCCACGCCACCTGGTGGCGTGGCCTAGGCTGGTCCGTGCCAGGGGTGGTGTGGGCCCCCTGTGGCCCATCTCAGCCTCCCCTTCTGGCTTTTCTTCGTCTTCTGGAAAGATAGGATTTTCCATGTATTTTCCCGGATTTTCTGATCTTCACGAATTTTGCCTCCAAACAACACCTTTTCCATCAGAATCCTGACTGCAGCGGCCCATGCTCCAAAAGTCATCAACCATGCAAAAGCAGATAAAATAACATAAGTATCATCCCTTAATATGAAATATATCAATGAATAACAGTAAATTATGATATAGAATAGTGATGCAAAATTGACGTATCAACTCCCCCAAGCTTAGTCTTCGCTTGTCCCCAAGCGAAACTGATCTCAATAAACATGGCCTCAGGTTTATGGAGTGAAGAGTCGATAAAAGAATACGGACAGGAAGTATCACATTCACCAATACATAGATCATAATAGAAGACAACTCCCTATTATATAATAGGTAAAGGAAACACAATAAAGATACATAAAGTGAATCATAATTGGTAATGGAAAACTTAGCTCTTGGTCGAAGAATAGTTGGCAATTTGCTGGAGTTCACAAATAACTGATTTTCAATGATAGCTTTCAAAGTAGTAGACACCAAGATAAGAGCAAAGTGCAAAACAAGGAACATAAGAAACATGATTGAATAAATCATCATATGAATGAATGAAACACAACAACTCAAAATGCTTGCTGAGGTAGAAGGGAATAGGTTTACTGACTCAACTAAAAGGTAAAAGAAAGGCCCTTCGTAGAGGGAAGCAGGGATTTCAATTTTCATAAAGAGCTCCCAAAAATTATGATACTTATTAGCTTTCATCTCGCATTGCCCCTATCATAGGCATCTTTAGGCGAGTAAGGTTAAAGTGACACAACTAAGAGTATATGCTTGACAAGTTATAAGTTGAAATCTCATGCCCCTTACTTACGAGTATTGAACCTCATGCTACTCAACTTTAGTCACAAGTAAGCTCTTGTCATTGTAAATACATATGTATCATAAAGAACCGCCAACGGGGTACCCCTTGCACATGATACAGGAGCTATCCCATAATCAAAATGACAAGGCAAGCAGACAATGAGCATCTCAACGATCCTTTTATTTTCTATTTGCATAGGTTTTTATTGAGGATGCTTCATAGAGTGCTCATTATGGTTATGCTTCAAGTTTCCACCATGATTAGGCATGGCTTAGGCTAGCGGCCCAGGCGTTTCTCTAACACACATATAAACTCCATGATCTTACAAGTTCCCCTTTTATTTCACACCGTCAGGATCCATAAGCAAAAGAATCATGATATCAACGAGGTACAAAGTACCAGTGCAATGTTGAAAGCGTTCCCCATGATGCATGGTTCTACTAACTTCACCTTATAAAGCGCAACCATATACGCAACAAAGATGGACACAATGGTTCAAGTTTATTGATTGCAAGAAATAAAAGTGTGCCATCAAGTTCGTGAGAGCTTTAATCACTAATTTTCTCATAACAAGTTTAATTTGGAAGGTAATAAAAACAAGAATTTACTTGGAATAGCAATAGTGCTAATAGGTAGGTATGGTGGACACAAATGGCATAGGTTTGGTTTAAGGATTGGATGCACGAGAAGAATTCCCTCTCAGTACAGGTTTTTGGTTAGCAAGGCTGGGTAGCAAGCATAAGAGTTGAAGGAAACAAACAAACATACAAGTGTTAAAAACAAACATGCAAACTTCCTCGGAAGCACAAAAGATCTTAACTAGAGAATACTAAAGTTATGAGCAAATCAAGAAAGAAAGATGATGAAATTATGTTTCTTTAAGAGTACTTTATCTTTTTCATTCAACCCTCAAAAATAGTGTTGCTACTGACCGAGCCAGGTTTGCGAAAACCAACTAATATTAACTCAATGATCCCAAAGTGCTACCAATACTAATGACAAGATCAATCATATAACCATGAATTGAAAACTAATATAAGATATGCAAAAGAGTAAATGATAGAACTTCTCATTAATATTCCATAACGGCAACTCACACCAAGGGATACATATATAACGAGAGAGGGGACACTTCCATAATGCAAACCATCCTACATGATAACTTCTCTATTCATGATATGACTCTACTAAAAAGGTAAAAAGATAGAAGATAGTGATGTGATACCGCGGCACTCCCCCAAGCTTGGAACAAACCAAGGGGATGCCAAACCTGATGACGAATTACTCCTTCGGTGGTGGTGGTATTCTCTCGATGAGCTCTTTGATCAGTTTCCTAAAGTCCTCGATCTCGAAGGTGAGATTACGAGTCAGCTGTGAGTTTTGCTCAATGCGGCTCATGATCATGTCGGGTTGAGAATCCCAGCTCTTGCGATTCTTTCCCCACGCTTCCTCCTTGAAGTCTTCTTTTCCTGCATGGCTAGAACGAGGCAAATCCCAATTGGAGGGTAGTTTCCCCTTGGGCATATTCTGGTATTGATGCTCATGGATAAGGGTATGGAAAGGATTCTTGGTGCATGGAGGAAGTGACCGTGGAGCCAAGCAGTGACGAGGAGTTTTCCCCCTAGTCTGCATCCGTGCAGTCCTTCTAACCCTGGCAGGTTTTGTCACCACTCCAATGCTTGCAATGGTAGTGTCGGTGTGCGGATGTTGGCCTCGTTCCTCTTCATCTTCACTCTTGATCTCCTCCTCCTGACCGGGGTCTTGGAAATCTTCCTCCATAGGCTCCTTTCCCTTATCCTTGGCAGACACCATTGTGCCTCTAAACTTTCAAAAATAGTTCCTGGCAGAAACAGATCGAAACAAAAACACGACAAGAACACGATATATGAACCTCGGGGGATCCGGAAGATTATATATTACAAAGTTTTACAACAAAAGGAAGATACTGGGAGAAAACGGGTCGGAGATGGAGTCCGAGGTGGCCACACCACCTGGTGGCACGGCTAGGGGTGGGACCACACCACAGGGTGGTGTGAGCCACCCTGGCTCTTCCGTCCCTCTTTCGCTTCGTAGCTTTCCTTATTGGCTAAAAACTGCAAAAATATAACTGGACAGATCTTTCGTGGAACTTTTCTTACCAGAACTGTTACCTATTTGAAAACAGACTCTACAGGTTTCTGAATTTGGTATTTAGTAGATTCTTCCGGAGTCACCACTTGAATAACATCAATATCTTCATCTTCATACACTTATTACTTGAGTCATGAAACCTTTCACTTCCTTATTACACCATTATCTCCACTAACCTGGAAATTTCTTTCACACAAAACTTCACACAGTTCTCATTAGCAACATTAGTATAAGTGAAGTGATAAAACTTTTTGAGTCCAATTTCAACTGAAAACCATCAAAACATAAGCTACTGTAGCAACTCCTTCCGAAAACTCAAAAAGAATTCAAAAAGGAAATCGATTAAAGAAGCAAATGCAAGAGTGGCAAAATGTGTCAAAACAGACCAGCAGGTAAAGATCAATTTTTTCAAAAATCTTATGTTGCTCAAATAAAAAAGTGCAAAACTAACAAAAGTTAACTAACAACCTGGGGCAGAAGCATAAAACATTACATCTCAATCTGACCTACAGATATCTCTCACGAATTTTTACGGTGAAGCACAAAAATCTGTTTTAGGAAAGCAACTTCCCCAAATCTTACTTCTCTCTCATTAGAGGTTGATCTTGACACAAAAACCAAACAAAAAGGATAAGGAGCGGTTATTACCGAGGTAATAACTTCCAAGACTCAAAGAAACAAAAACAAACTGAAAGCAAGAATAAATTGGGTTATCTCCCAAAAAGCTCTTTCTTTATAGCCATTAAGATGGGCATGATAATTTCAAAGCTGCTCACACATAAGAATATGAATTAAAGTGAAAGAGAGCATTAAGAAGAAAAAATACACATGTTTAAGTCTAACCCACTTCCTATGCAAGGGAATTTTGTAAACAAACAAGTTGAAACCATAAACTGCGAGCATAGGAAGGCAAAAGAAGTGCAACATAAAACCTTTCAGCATAAAACAAGGAAACTTGATATTATTGAGATACATAAGAACACTTTTCCCTCTCTCATAGTAACTTTCAGTATCATGCATAAAATTAACAATATAATTATCACAAGGACCATCATAACAATGATCACTTATTCTAACAGAAAACACAGGAATACTAGTTCTTATGATACTACTTTGTGAAACAATATTAGAGGTATCCTTACAAAGGATAGTGTGTCCCTCTTCTTCATATTTAGTGACAAAATCTTTCACATTTGCTATTATAGGTTCATCATCCATTTGTTTATCAGGTTCAACATCTTTACTTGTACTCATCAATCATACTAGCTATCATAGAATGTTCCTTTATCTTAACTGGGAAAGGGATTTTCTCAATGTAAGGTTCAAGTAAAACATGATTAGCAGTATAAACTTTAGTATTTCTTGCAGGAACACTCTTAGCAATATCTTTATAAGGTTCATGATACTTATTCCACTTCTTTTTAGGCACTTAAATGTAGGAAGCAAAAGCCTTAAAATAAGTTGTAATAGCTTGAGAGTCTAGACCATAAGCATTTTTAATATTTTGAAAGTCATCAGTTCCCATAAAAGATTCAATGCATTCATACTCATATTTTATACCCGATTTTCTTCCTTTGTCATTCTCCCATGCCTCAGCATTATCTTGAATACGGTCCAGAAGATCCCATTTAACTTCTTCTTCCATGCGTGTAAATGATCCAGCACAAGAAGCATCCAATAAATCCGTATCATGAATAGAAAGCCTTGCATAAAAGTTATTGATAATAATATTGTTGGGGAGCTCATGAATGGGACATTTGATCATTAGTAACTTCAACCTCCCCCAAGCTTGAGCTATACTCTCTCCATCAAGAGGCCAAAAGTTGTATATTTGATTCCGATATTTATGAATCTCACTAGGAGGATAAAACTTTGAATAAAAGAGAGGCACTATTTCCTCCCATTCAAGAGCTTGACCATTCTTCAGCAGCTTATACCAGTCCTCAGCTCTTCCTTTCACTGACAATGAGAATAACTTCTTCTTAACTTAATCTGTAGTAATACATGCACACTTGAACAACCCGCATAATTCGTGTATAAAGAGCAAATGATCATCGAGATGGACAGTTCCATCTCCAACATAATAGTTATCCATAACACGATCAATAATTCTTGTAGGTATTTTAAAAGTATCATTCTCAGTAGGTGGTGGTTCATCTTCTACCTTAGCAGTGGTAGTAGCATTATGAAATAAGAAACTCAGTGAATTATCCATATTGAAAATAAAGCAACTAACAGAAGTAAACAATACTCACAGTAGAAGTTTCCTTTACTGGTTCCACTCTCCAATAGCGCTTCACTCCCCGGCAACGGCGCCAGAAAATAGTCTTGATGACCCACAAGTATATTTTTTTTGAAGGTGAAACAGTAGGGAAAGTCCCCACTTCAATTTTTATTAATATATATAGGGATAAAACAAAGTGCTATTACAAATGAGTCTAAAGATCCAAGATAGATCCAAAAAAATATAAAATGTTCAACCTCACAAGAGGGCAACAATCTACTCTATCTTTGGTCTAATTGTTGGCTCAGCCAAGTATTGAATTTCTCCTGGTGTTTTCTTTTAATTCTGAATTGTACCCATCTCATTTCTTGATAGAAAATTGTCTTCCATCCTTCTATTGTTGGCCTTTTATCATTAAAAAAATTCTCATTTCGACAAATCCAGATACCCCAAGCAGCCAAAATAATAATTTCCATTGCAAAAGGTAGATGCAGCTTGGTTCTGATGTCAGATAAAGCCTCCATTCCTGATAAATCTATTGCTCTGTCAATGCAAATATGATCCCAGCAGATTTTTGCAAAGATACAAACCCAGAATAAGTGGTTTACCGATTCTTCCAATTTGCAATTGAGAGTTGCACAACTATAGTCAGGAAGAGCAAATTGTTTCCTTCTCAGAAGATTCCTTGTGTTTAATCTATCTAGAAGCATAAGCCAAAAAAAAGAATTTGTGTTTGTTCTGGCAAGAGGATGCCCAAAGCCAAGAGAAGTGTGGAGGTGTAGGGGAATAACCAATCATAGAAGAGTAGGCCTTTTTTACTTCAAATCTATCAGACCCCCAAATATAATTCCAACTATCATGATTATTTGCTTGTAAAGTTGGAATGATATCTTGGCATCTATCTTCCAGGATTAAAAATTCAGAGTATGCTTGTTGGGAAAGAGGTAGGTGAAAATTATCCTCCAAGAACTCAGCCTATAAAAATTCCTGCACATTGATGTTTGATGACTTTGCATAGGACAACAAATGAGGAAATTTATCCTTTAAGAAATCATCTTGCCAAAGATCAGTCCAAAAATAAGCAGTTTTCCCAGATTTCAGTCTGCATTTTGCCATGGCCTTAAAATTATCAATTAATTTGATATGTGCTTTCCACCAGAAGGATCCCTCCATCCTTCTTCCTGGTAACTTTCCATTCTTATAGTAGGTCTCCCAAATAAGGTGAACCCAAGGGATATCATGGTGATTGTAAAACTTGTCATGGTTCTTTAAAAGGAGGGCAGAATTTTGAATTGTTAGATCCAGGACTCCAAGTCCCCCTTGATTTTTAGGTCTACAAATCTTAACCCATGACACCAGAGCTTGCCCCTTAGCTTGCACATCCTTAGTCTTTTTTCTGCAAAGACAGTGCCTCATATATTTTATGATCTGATCTTTGATAGCAACTGGCACCTCCAGGCAACTCATGAAGAATAAGGGTAGAGATGATAAAACAGATTTAACTAGTTGAAGCTTTCCTCCATAGTTTAAGAAGTCAGCAATACCACAAAGTCTTCTTTCTACTCTTTGAACAATAGGTAGAAAATGTTCCATGGATGGCTTTGATAAGCTTAGTGGTAAACCGAGATAAGTGAAAGGGAGGCTACCAGTTTGGCAATTGACTGTCAGAGAAAAGTGAATTAGCCTATCCTGGCATAAATTTATTGGCATCATGCTTTATTTCAAATAATTGACTTTGAGACCAGTGGAGAGTGCAAAAGTCTGTAGAAGAGCTTTTAAGCATAATAACTGAGTAGCATCTTCTTTTAGCACAACCAAGGTGTCATCAGCATATTGTATCACTGGGAAGTCATTGTTAGGAGGTCCACCAATTGGAGGGGTCAGAAGTTGGAGAAACATGGCTTTATTCAAGACAGATTGAAGAAGGTCTGCAGCAAGGACAAAAATGAGGGGTGAAAGGGGATCTCCTTGTCTCACACCTCTTCTACAGTAAAAAAATTCCCAGGTACCCCATTTAGAAGAATTTCAGAGGAGCCAGACTCAAAAATCATCTCAATCCATTTAATCCATTTCCTGCCAAATCCTCTAGCTTTGAGAAAATTTAGGATGGAAGAATGATCAATTGTATCAAAAGCCTTCTCAAAGTCCAATTTTAAAATGAGAATTTCCTCCTTTGATTTGTGGCATTGGAAAAGATATTCAAAAGCCCACCCAAGGCAATCCTTAATAGACCTGTCTTTGAGGAAGCCATATTGATTCTTACGTACCAATTTCAGAATAACAGTCTGCAGTCTGTTAGCAAGTAGTATGGTAATAATTTTGAACACACAGTTTAATAAAGAAATGGGTCTAAAATCACCAGAGGTGGAAGGGTTTGACACTTTAGGAATGAGAGTAATGTAGGAGGAATTGATACTTTCAAGAAAACTTTCTCATTATAGAAATCCTGGATGAGCAATTTGTGGTCATTTCCAATGATGGGCCAGCAGCTTTTGATGAATTCATTGTTAAAACCATCAGGTCTAAGGGACTTATCATTTGGTAATTCAGAGATCACATCCTTAATTTCTTTGTCAAGGAAAGGCCTTTCAAGTGAGTTTTTCATCTCCTCAAACATACCATTTTCATAAAAATCTTCAAGATTGAAGAACATCTCAGTTTTCACAGAAGTACCCATTCTAGCTTTGAAATCATTCCAGAGAATGTTAACTTTGTCAGCGTGATCAAAGATTTCTTGACCAATGTCATTCTTAAGCATTGAAATATAATTGTGTCTATAACTGATGGTGGCTTTAGAGTGGAAGAACTTTGTGTTTTCATCACCTAATTTCACCCATTTTATTTTTCCTCTCTGTTTCCAATAGGTGTTCTGATTCTGGAGTAGAGTAATAACATGAGATTTCAGGAGGTCTCTGAGGTGCCACTCGTTGATGGTTAAAGTTCTAGACTCTTCAAGTAAATCCAGAAGGTCAATAGTGTCATTAACCTTCTTAATCTGATCTTTTAGACATGGAATTTGTTTGGCCCAAAACTTGATACCTCTTCTCACATTCTTCAATTTGGCACAAATCTTCTTTGCCAGGTCAAGGTGTCCTACTAGAATATTCCACGCATTTTGCACAATTTGTTTAAAGTCAGAATGATTTAACCAGAAATTTTCAAATCTAAAAACTTGTGCCTTGGGAATATTTGTTCCAATTGAAATGACACAGGGAAGATGATCAGAAGTGGGCTTGGAAAGGGCGAAACAAAAGTATAGGGGTACTTGATGGTCTAGGAGCTAGAAGTAAAAAAACAGTCTAGCCTTTCGAGAAGGGGGTCTTTCTGCATATTGCTCCAAGTAAATTTTCTTCCCTTAAGAGGTAACTCAATTAGCCCCAGGTTGCTGATAGCTTCATTAAAAAGTAAAGAGTCATTAACATCTCCTCCACTCTTGTTTTGATCAGTAAGCCTTCTGATGAGGTTAAAGTCCCCTAAGACAAGCTAGTTCATATTATCAGGCATCACAATGTTGGAAAACCAATCCAAAAATTCATCTTTTCTATCAGCTTGACATGGACCATAAATGTTTGTAAGTGTCCAGATGTCATTAGAAAGTAGGGAGGAGAAAGTGACAGAAGTAGAAAATTCATTTTGGAAGGCTCTGGTACCATTGAACAAAGAACTATTCTAGATGATGATGATCCCACCAGAAGCACCAATAGAAGGGAGATAGTCAAAGCTATCAAACTTATTTGGACAGAATTTTTTTAAGTAATTCATGTCAAAGCATTCTCTTTTGGTTTCTTGGAGACAAATGATGTCACATTCAGATTCAATGACTTTTTAAAGCCAGCCACTTCTTCTCAGAGTTCATGCCTCTGAGATTCCAGTTCAGAATATTCCATTTTCTTTTATTATTCATGGAAAACCAGAGGGGTAAAAATTTGGGGTGATACAAGATATGTAATCACACAAACAGACTTAATCTTTTCACAAGGTCCAAGATCCATAGATAAACACAGTAACATAAGGAGTCTGAGAAGCTCAACACAAGTCACAAAAGCACTTGACCCAGACACAAAATGACAATATTTTGTAGACATTAAAATATCTATTTAGGAGCTTTCTTCTTAGACTGCTGTCCACAAGATTCAGCAGCACCACTTTTCTTCTTTCCATACATGTTGGTGTCAGCACCATTCTTTTTTGGTCCAGTCTTTCCAGGTGGCTTGATGATCAAATCATTGATCCTTCTCTTCTTCAGCAACCTTTTCTCAAGTTCTCCCTCCTTGACCTTACAAAAAGAGTCAGCCAGGTTTTTAACAACTTTATTGCTAAGACAAGGAGGGGCAGCATTGCAAGAGAGGGAATTTAAATCAGTACAATTCACATGAATTTTAAAACCTCCATTAAGTTCCACAATTCTGGGACTCCTTCTCACCTCAGTGTCAACCATTGGTTCTTTTCCCCCTTCTTTTTTTGGATGGAGCATTGGGCACCATCAAGTTTGAGGGAGAATCATTCAGGCAATGAGGAGGCATCTGCCCAACACAATTATCAGGGATAATGAATGAAAGTAAAGGTATTTTCATCAGCAATTGGTTCCTTTATAATTTCCCACAGGGGAGAAGTAAGAAAATGTTTTGCCCAACTGAACATTTCAGGAGTGAGGAGCATGAGTGTTATAAAGTTGAACCAACTTACAGGAATATCACATTTCAGACTACTTTTGCCAAGTGGAGGATTGTTGATGTGAGGAGCAAAGAATATGTCCCAAAGTTCCAGGCCTTGCTTGGAGAAGGAATGTTTAGCAGCCAACACATCAGGAGCGGGAACAAAAGGAGTGAAAGCCATCCCCACTTGCAAGTGAGCCTCATTGGGAGAAAGAAGATTATTGTCTTCAATCATCCAGTCATCCTGCTGGTTCACCTCATTAGAATGCTAAGCCTCCTCAGTATCATCCTGGTAGTTCTGAAGGATATTGGACAAGCCATCACCCATACCAACATCCTGAGTGTGTATCGCAGTATTTTCGATAAGTAAGAGTGTCGAACCCAACGAGGAGCAGAAGGTGCTGGCTAGTGGTATGGATCAGGAATTCTCTACAAATACTTAGCAAACAGATTTTTAGGGTTTTTTAATAATGCAAGTAAATAAAGTACAAGTAAATAAAAGACAATAATAATAAATGCAACAAGTGGCCCAATCCTTTATTCAGCAAAGGACAAGTCGGTTGTATTACTTAAGATGACCAAACGTTCTCGAGGACACATGGGATTACCGTCAAGTGTTTTCGCTTCATATAGTTGATCAATCTTCTTTAGTTTGCTAAGTGTTGTGTGCATGAACCTGTGCTACTGTACCGACCTTCCTAGGACTAATACATACTTGTGATTATACCCCTTGCAAACATCCGTAAGTACAAGAAAGTAATTAAGGTAGAAACCTAACCACAGCTTTAAAATCTAAGACCCTGACGTCCCTTGTGCAATGGTTTCCTAATGGGGTTCAGGTTTATGTCACTCTGGCAACCCCTACGATTAGTATCCAAATACACAATGCATTCCCCTAGGCCCATATAGGTGAAGTGTCATGTAGTCGATGTTCACATGACACCACTAGAAGAAGTACACCACAACTTAAATATCAAACTATTGAATCTTTCTCAACACAATTCCACTACTAACAACATGACTTCTCCCATGTCCTCAAGAGCAAAACGAACTACTCACAAGACATCATATGGATCATGATTAGAGATGGAATAATGATGTATAACAATCTGAACATAAACAATAATTCAACGATTCACTCAATAGCATCAACTACAAAGAGTAATCAACACCGGGAAATTTTCCCCTAAGAACTATGCAAGATTCAACCAATTGTTACAGCGATATGGAGATGGCGATGATGGTGCTGGTGGTGATGATGATGATCCCGATGAAGTCCCGCTTGATGGTGGTGTTGATGGTGACGATATCCCCTCTCCAGGAAGGAATTCCTCCGGCAGAATTCTGTCTGCCAGAGAGATCTTTCTCTCTTGGTGTTTTCCGCCCTGCAGAGGCGGCGGAATTTTTCTGTGGTTGCTCCCCGAGTCTTAGGGTTTCGGGAGGATAATATACGCCAGAGGGGAGAGCTAGGGGTGGACCAGGGCGGCCACACCACCTGGTGGCGCGGCCTAGGCTGGCCCACGCCAGGGGGTGGTGTGGGCCCCCTGTGGCCCATTTGAGCCTCCCCTTCTGGCTTCCTTCGTCTTCTGAAAAAATAGATTTTCCATGTATTTTCCCGGATTTTCTGATCTTCGCGAATTTTGCCTCCAAACAACACCTTTTCCATCAGAATCCTGACTGCAGTGGTCCATGCTCCAAAAATCATCAACCATGCAAAAACGGATAAAATAACATAAGTATCATCCCTTAATATGAAATATATCAATGAATAACAGTAAATTATGATATAGAATAGTGATGCAAAATGGACGTATCACCCCTCATCAGGCAGGCACAAAAGTTACGTCACTTCGCGAACTTGCTTGGTTGCCGGGACCTAGAGGTTGCGACGTCGTCCAAGCAACATGCCAAGTCGACCTAAGAAGAGGAGGGTAGACCCGATGAAGAGCAATCTACGACAGTATGACATAAACTTGACCGATGACATCCTTTATTGAATTTCCATGTAATCCAACTCAAATGAGATCATTGTTCTCATTCTAAAGGTTGAAGATGAAGATGAGGCCGTGCTGGATGACATGCCATTGGAGAGGTATCGAGTATAGGTGTGCAATCAAACTAAGGCCAAGGTACGGTCTACAATCAAGCTAAGTCCAAGGAACCCTCTGGTTGCCGAGTCCGATGATGATGAGGAGCCGCACTGGAAGATTGCTCCCAGGAGAGGAGGCAATAGCAAGCGTGTGAGAAAGTAGCTTGTTGGATATGATGTGGCTAGTAGGTACTTGTTCGAGATGATCCTTATTCATGTAGTGAACTTGTTACTTGCTGAAACTTGTTAGTGATGATGCTTGGATTGTATGACTTGGTTCCTGATTATGTGGTTCATGTTAATCTTGCTAGAAATGTGTGTTATTGATTCTATGATTTTGCTACAAATGTGTCAAATTGAACACTCTATGGAACATAAATTTCAAAGTGCAGCACCACGCCTGGTGGCGCTGCACGCTGCCAGGCCTGCCATGCCAACCTCGGTGGCACCTGGTGGCTCGGCCTCCATGTTGGACACCATCCAAAGTGGTTCCTCCAGGCTCGACCACTTGGTAAATGAGCTCGTTGTTATAAAAAAAACTGTAGCAACTTGGGTGTTTGCCTTCCGTGACTAACATGTCATCCAATCGTCAACCTTGGGTGGGTACTTGTACTTGTACTCGTTTTTGTTTTGTCCCGCAATTTGCTTATCCGTTTCAAGTGAGTAATTCAAACAATAACCATTCAACTTGTTGAATGTGTATCGAACTATTGTAGTGACAGGCAATGCACGGACACCCTTAAGCACCTTGTTGAAGGCCTCTGCCATGTTTCTTGTCATTTGACCGTACCTCCGGCCATCCTCATCATAAGCTGGTGCCCACTTGTCCCGGAGTTAAATGTGCCTATTGAGAAACTATTGAGACTTCAAATCAAGTTTTTTGTTGTTCAGCAATCTGACATATAAGTTTGTGAAACACTGGTCTGTGAAAGCAAGACAACAATCTTGAAGATCATCAGACAACTCCTTGCTCTTACATGCCCTATAGAAGTTGGAAACAAAATGTCTCATGCACCATCGGTGGTGCAAAGGAGGATGACCGGGAATGTCGATCGTCACCGCATTGAGAATTCCTTGATGGCGATCCGAGATGACACATATTTCCCTATCAAGAGGTAATACCTTGGTTCTCAAAAGACGTAAGAACTACTCCCAATTAACATTGTTCTCCGCCTCAACCAAAGTAAAAGCCAAGGGAAGGAACCGGTTATTTGCATCATTTCCTATTGCAATCAAGAGAGTGCCACGGAACTGCCCGGTCAAGAAGGTGCCATCAACGGAGATTACCGGCCTCCAATGTTCGAAGCCCCTTACACATTGCTCGAATGCGCAAAAAGCATGCCCAAATACTCGAACATTTCTTCCATTATGAACCATTGTTTTGGGGCCATATGGCTCGACCACATGAACCATCCCTGGGTTAGCATTGGCCATTTCTAACAACAACCAAGGGATTCAGCTATATGATTCTTCCCAACCACCGTACAATATCCTAAATGCGGCTTGCTTCGCCTTCCAGGCCTTCCCGTACTTCACCTCATAGTTAAATAGAGCTTCCACGATCTCCATGACCATCTTGATGGTCATTGTTGGAAGTGATGAAATTTCGTTTGAAAGCCTAAAGGCGAGGAACTTGAAGGTCAGCTGGCGGTGCTCGTGCTTCACATCTTTGCCATCCACCCTTTTGCCATGGCACATGTGTGTTGACACACAGCTTGAAATGCGCCAATCGAGCCCTCCCTTGTATGGTCTTGCCCGCACAATCCAAGGACATCCATCATCCTCGCATTTAACTGTGTAATGCTTCTTCACGTCCGAGTGAACCACCGTGAATGGCCGATGATACCTAATAGAGAAGTCCTTGATCCATTGCTTAAGTTCCAATAATGTGGCAAACCTAAGTCCTTTTGAAATCCCGTTCTTCTCATGACTATCATCCTGGTAGGAAGTTGGCCTTGGTCCAAGCATTACACCCTTGCCGTTGTCAACCGTGGCTTCATCCGCTAGGCTGAGATCGTGAAACAAGGGTATTTGAGGATCCCTACCCAATACCTTCTCGTGCACTTTGGCCTCATCCTTCGTGAACCCCTCCTAATCAACCTCTTCATCGGGACCATCCTCATCCGAGTCCGATGCATACATTCAAGAATATGGGATGTCGGGATCCATGTTCTCTTGTGTAAGATATAGGTCCAAATCTCCAACAGTGTTGTCATGGAGCTCCACCTCATCCTCACTATCCTCATACTCATCATTGTCCTCTACCAATGCTTCATCTTGGTTGTTTGAAACGGGGCTCACACATGTCCTCACTTCATGTTGTTGGGTCAAAGGAGGCTTAATAAATTCCTCTTGGTTAATGGGTGGAGGACTCCGAGCTTCATATGGGGAGGCAACTTGTATGATACTCTTTTGCATATTAGCATCAGCCTTTTTTGTGGCAAATAATTCAAGAGATTTGTCTTGTGATTCGGCTCCCACTTCCTTATATGCAACCTAACGTTGCTTGGAGCTAATACACATTTTCTTCCAACAGTTGTGCAACCCAAATCCAACATTGTGCCTATCTTCCAACTCAACAACATCATTAGGATAAATCCAATTCAAATCTACCCGAACTTGGTGCAACACCTCGGCATAGGTAGGACTACACTCGAACACCAAGTCAATCTCATCCGGGTCCGGATCAATATTACCTCTCAAGAACCCGTCCTTGTCCATATGATGAACATGCACAATTCTAGCCATCCCTAAAATAAGTATAAGAACACCGAGATGAATTCAATAAGTATCTAGGCAATAAGTTACACTAAAAAAATGGTCACTAACCTTGACCCTAACCCTTGACATAATCCTAACCTTGACCCTAACACTAACACTAGTAATCTTAGCTATACACATGAAGGATTACTATACCAATCCTTAATCTATATATCAACCAACCACCCCATTGGTCCATACAAATTTACATACCTAATGGGATTTGAGATTTGGACGAATTTTGCAAAAGAGGGATAAATAATTTGAAATTTTGGATGAAATGGAGAGAAGTGGAGGAGAGTACCTTGGGGAAGCGTTTGGGGAAGCAATCCCCTTCTTTTCCTTGAGATTTGAGGCCTCTAGGTGAAGATTGTAGGGGGAAGAAGTGGAGCCGCCGCTGCTGATTGGGAAGAGAATAGGAGGAAGTTAGGGTTAGGGTCGGGCTGGGGAGGGCCGACACAGCTAAGTGGATTTGCTTGTGCGGCGCCATGCTCCGTGGCCCGGCAGGCAAGGGTGCGGCGCCACCCCGAGTGGCGTAGCACTTAAGCTGCCCGGGCCCGTGGCGCCAGCGTGGCAGGGCGTGCGGCGCCGCACCGAAAGGAGCTGTAGCGGTGCTTGCAGCGCCGTTCTGGCTGGCGCTGCAGGTTCGCGCCAGCGTGGTGGGTGCGCGGCGCCAGGACCCACCGTGCTAGCGTGGCAATCTGTGGCGCCGTCCCTGCTAGAGTGGCACCCGTCCGTGCAGCGTCGTGCGGGCGGGAGTTGCATAAAAGGGTTACCGGCCATGAAATACTTTGCAAATAGGTTTATTATTTAAATTTGTTTGAATTTTGGGTTACTTTTATTTAAATTGCCAGGATGGGCACGATTGGGATATTTTTTCTACGCGAACACAGGACCGGTACATCTTAGCGGTGGCAAAGGCGCATTACTAGTAAATTGCTCCAAGTATAGGGGTAAAACGGTCCAAATAACTGTAGGAAGAGGAGAAACACCCTTCCTTTGTTATTACTAGCATAATACCCGTGCGTTGCAACGGATCAACAAAAATCACGAAAATAATTGACTTTTTAAAATTGACTTTTTAAATTTTTCTATTTTTATGAATCAAAAATTTCAATGTGAAAGCGTTCAGTTATTCAGTTTAAAGTTAGGCGACCATTTTTTATAGATTTTCTATTCCTATTAATCAAAAATTTCAGTCTAAAAGGTGTCAGCGCGTTGGTTATTCAGCTTAAGTTAGACGGCGCTTTTCTAGTTTTTCTATTCCTATAAATCAAAATTTTCAATCTAAAAATGTCAGCGTATCATTCATTCAGCTTAAGTTAGACTTCATGCACAATCGTTGAGTCTGTCTGAGGGAACATTGCTGCCACATGGCTTTCACTAAAAAAAGCACGACGACAGGTTTGATTTTACATCTCTCAATCTCTATTTTGATGCCACACTTTACTGGGCAACCTAGATGAACAATCTGTGTCTATTATTTCAAATCTTGACCTACGTGCTCCCGTACGGGAGGCCATCTTCTCAAAATTCTTTCCCCATTCATCTCAATCTCTCCAAAAACTTCAGATTGGACACCAAGTTATGCATGCAATGAAAACAACAGTAATTTGGAATCCTAAATCCATCGCTTATCCTGTAGGAGTTCCTATGGAGACCGTGCCAAATTAAAAGGAGTCAGTGAGTGAATAAAAGGAAAGCAACGAGTGAATGAAAGGCGAGAACTTTTTCTTAAAAATGTACTAATTTTGTGAGTGTGAGACTTTCCGTGGAATGAGAAATGCATAAGTCAAGTCACTTCCTTTTATAAAAGATTGTATCTTATTTAGGGAGACCTAAAATATCTAAATAATCGTGTACTAATTTTGTGAAGATTGTATCTTACTTAGGGAGGGTTCAAATATTTTTTTGCCAAAAATTCTAATTTGAAACAATCAAAGATTCATTTACCAGACAGTATAACCGAAGGGAACACGAAAGAAACCATTAGTTTTCTACTACAGTAATTCTGCAAATCTTGATTGTGCATCTTTTTTCTTGATTGATGAAAAGATATATGTTTGTCACGATTATTTTTAGTTTCATATAGTTGTACATTTTCAGATGAAATAAGCATTGATGGCACTGAAATAGAGCGGTGAACCTGGGTGCGCGCACCCTATATTATAAAAAAATAGTAATTCAATAAAGGTTAAAAAAATTAAAACTTTCAGTCGGATCTTCGGTTTCAAGTATTGTACTCGTATAAAAGATTTTACCAACAAACGACTTTTATTCCAACCTGGGCGAAGGATTTTCCAAAAACAACACTATATTAACATTATACATCAGAAATTTCACTTTTTTGCCTGGTTTTGTATACGAGTCATTTCTTGATCAAAGTTTTTACACAACTACAATACATGATTATCTTTGACTCCAAAAAATTTCAAAAAGAATTCGACACGTTTTATATTTTTTGTATTTTTTTACGCATATAAGGTGCGCGCCTACCGAGTGCACCAAGTCCGGCTTATTGATGTCACCAAGTATTACGCCATGGAAGAGTATTCTTTGACGTGTCCAAATTCAGAACATATGGTAGAAAAATAATAAATAAATAAAAGGTGAACATACGGGGCTGACAAATCTCGTCGATTCCACCTATGCACCTCAGCCACTCCCCTGCCGCAAAGATGCAGAGCAAAAGGACAAAGAGTGGGACGCCCACCTGTGTGAGAGAGATCTCAGAGCTCTGCTTTTTCGATGTTGCTGGTCCCTGAGAGAGGACAAAGGAGGCCATGGCAGGCATCAAGCTGGCTATGGGGAGCGGAGTCGAGGAACCTCCTCTGCGGATCTGGCCATCGTCAGGGATCCCCCCACCTTTGGTCCTCGATCTTTTTGCCCCGCTCGGTCTCCGCTGCCAGGTGCACGTCCTCGTCGACCCAGACCCCCACCGATGGGCAAGTGCTCATGCGCGCCTATGTCGTCCGTGGGACTTATTCGTGGAGCCTCGATCTCGCCCCACCAAGATCCCAGAGCGCGCGTCCGCGAGTCTCGACGACCCCAGGCACGCCCTGCCCCCGCTCCCCTCTCTTAGCGCGCCGCCGCTGCCTCCTCTCCTCCCCGATGGGCTTCCCCGCAGCCGAATTTCCGTCTGGGCAGTTTGTCCTCTTGTGGTTCCCGATTGCTTGCTGATTCAAGGCACATTGAGAACCTATATAAATCGTAGAATTCAGCTTAAAAGAGCGATGTGGGACTATTGAATAGTACAATCAAATGCAGAGTCGCAGTTCGGAGAGAGGTGGCCCATTCTATCTTTGAAAAAGCCCGTCCGGGATAGAGACCCAAGTCGCCCCTCGATCCAAAAAAAACCGATATTATTTCAGTTATGGTGGCATAGTGGGTAATATGAGGTTTAGTAGGAGGGTAAAAAGGTCAAAAAAAATGTTAGACCAGAAGAAACAATTCGTCTTTTATTATTAGGTATAGATATAGATAAAGATAAGAAAGATCTTTCCTACCTAAATATTTTCTCAATTAACCAGACCAAAAGAGGACAGCTTGCGTGTCTTAGTTCAGAACTGATCAAACACCTCCGTGTTGTACTTTCCATCTTGCCCGTCAATCTTCACGGCATGGATGTGGAGTTTATAATTCTCTCCGTCAATTGTTTGTTGCGCGCCGGCAAGCACTTTGATGAACTTGAGGTTGTCATTGGTCTGCTTCCCATGCTCCCCCACAGCCCACCTGCCAATATCTTGTATATATGGGTCATTGATGTTCGGGATTGGTTCGTATGGACCAAACATTTCATCATGGATGTCTCTCGCTATGGCGGGGATTCCGAAGCAAATGACAAAAAGAGTGAAAATGAGTATGATGCTTTTCATCATTCCTAATGAGGATCGTGGGGTAGGTGTAGGGTAAATGGGTGCTTGTAGGGGTGGGTATTCGGTCGTGGCCGAAAATTCGGTCTTTGTATTTAGGTCTATTTTAGAATTGGTCTTTAAAAAATAAAGGCTAAAATTTACTTATTATTTTTACTATCCGACAAATTCGGGTAGCCGATAATTCGGGTTCGGGTTCGGGTTCGGTCATGACCGAATTGTGTGGTAGATATTATCAAATATAAAAGTTGGATAATATTTTGTAAAAAATGGTACAATTTCAGTTGTAATTTGAAAATATAATGCACTTTGTCAATTCATATCAATTGGCAGGAATTAATAGTCAACAATACCATATTTGGCTCAGTCGAGGAAGATAAATCTATAGTAATGGGAAACTTAGACTTTAGGACTAGGCCACTCTCACGTAACTTTCGGTCAGTTCGGTCCTTTCAGGTAGCGGGAACTAATGACCGAATTAACCAAACTAAATTCGGTCTTTAAAATTTGCTACCCAATTTTTTGATCGGTCTTTTTGGTCTTGGTCTATTCGGTTTCGGTTTCGATGTTTTCGGGTTTTATTTTCGGTTATCGGTTTTTGCGCCCACCCCTAGGTGCTTGCACGTTAGAGAACGCCTAGGTTTAGATTCTATTTTGTGAGGAATACAAGTGAGACGATAATTATATACACCAGGTGACATGCAGTCATAATTTGGAGTCGTATCCAACATATTCAATGGAGTATATCAATTTAATCAATGCAATAAAAGGCAATAAATTTTGAATATAGCAATGAAATATTATAGAGTATCTTTTTAGGACACTTTATTTAGTACATTTGTGGTGTCTATAGAGCCTATAATTAATAGTCACATAACAAAAAGATACTCCCTTCGTCCCGATTTAAAGGACACATATTAAAGAAAAGGGGTGCTTGCACGTTGAGAGAACACGGGATAATTATATAGACCAGGTGACGTGCAATCATAATTTAGAGTCGTATCAAACATATCCAATTGAGTATATCAATTTAATCAATGCAATAAAAGACAATAGATTTTGAATATAGCAATGAAATCTTATAGAGTATCTTTTCTGGATACATTATTTAGTACATTTGTGGTGTTTATAAAGCCTATATAATAATCACATAACAAAAAGATACTTTCTTTGTCCCAATTTAAAAGACACATATTAGGGGAAAGGGGTGCTTACACGTTGAGAGAACGCCCAGGTTTAGGTTCTCTTTTGTGAAATACAAGTGAGGCTAGGATAATTATATAGACCAGGTGATATGCAGTCGTAATTTGGAGTCGTGTCCACCATATTCAATTGAGTATATCAATTTAATCGATACAATAAAAGGCAATAAATTTTGAATATAGCAATGAAATATTATAGAGTATCTTCTTAGGATACTTTATTTAGTATATTTATGATGTCTATAGAGCCTATAATTAATAATCACATAACAAAAAGATACTCCCTTTGTCCCGATTTAAAGGACACATATTAGAGGAAAGAGGTGCTTGCACGTTGAGAGAACGCAGGGTAATTATATAGACCAGGTGACGTGCAATCATAATTTGGAGTCGTATGAAACATATTCAATTGAGTATATCAATTTAATCAATGCAATAAAAGGCAATAAATTTCCAATATAGCAATGAAATCTTATAGGGTATCTTTTCCGGATACATTATTTAGTACATTTGTGGTGTTTATAAAGCCTATATAATAATCACATAACAAAAAGATACTTCCTCTGTCCCAATTTAAAAGACACATATTAGGGGAAAGGGGTGCTTACACATTGAGAGAACGCCCAGGTTTAGGTTCTCTTTTATGAGGAATACAAGTGAGGCCAGGATAATTATATAGACAAGGTGACATGCATTCGTAATTTGGAGTCGAGTCCAACATATTCAATTGAGTATATCAATTTAATCGATGCAATAAAAGACTTGAATATAGCAATGAAATATTATAGAGTATCTTTTTAGGATACTTTATTTAGTACATTTGTGGTGTCTATAGAGCCTATAATTAATAATCACATAACAAAAAGATACTCCCTTTCTCTCGATTTAAATGACACATGTTAGAGGAAAAGGGTGCTTGCACGTTGAGAGAACGCGGGATAATTATATTGACCAGGTGACGTGCAATCATAATTTGGAGTCGTATCAAACATATTCAATTGAGTATATCAATTTAATCAATGCAATAAAAGGCAATAAATTTTGAATATAGCAATGAAATCTTATAGAGTATCTTTTCCGGATACATTATTTAGTACATTTGTGGTGTTTATAAAGCCTATATAATAATCACATAACAAAAAGTAATCCCTATGTCCCGATTTAAAAGACACATATT
This sequence comes from Avena sativa, assembly GCA_916181665.1. Taxonomy (NCBI): domain Eukaryota; kingdom Viridiplantae; phylum Streptophyta; class Magnoliopsida; order Poales; family Poaceae; genus Avena; species Avena sativa. The sequence continues at coordinate 38,180,576 of OV702290.1, forward strand.
AGGAGAAAGGGGTGCTTACACGTTGAAAGAACGCCCAGATTTAGGTTCTCTTTTGTGAGGAATACGAGTAAGGCCAGGATAATTGTATAGAATAGGTGACATGCAGTCATAATTAGGAGTCGTATCCAACACATTCAATTGAGTATACCAATTTAATCGATGCAATAAAAGGCAATAAATTTTGAATATAGCAATGAAATATTATAAAGTATCTTTTTAGGATACTTTATTTAGTACATTTGTGGTGTCTATAGAGCCTATAATTAATAATCACATAACAAAAAGATACTCTCTTTCTCCCGATTTAAAGGACACATATTAAAGGAAAGGGGTGCTTGCACGTTGAGAGAACGCGGGATAATTATATAGACCAGGTGACGTGCAATCATAATTTGGAGTCGTATCAAACATATTTAATTGAGTATATCAATTTAAGCAATGCAATAAAAGGGAATAAATTTTGAATATAGCAATGAAATCTTATAGAGTATCTTCTCTGGATACATTATTTAGTATATTTGTGGTGTTTATAAAGCCTATATAATAATCAAATAACAAAAAAATACTCCATCTATCCCAATTGAAAAGACACATATTAGGGGAAAGGGGTGCTTACACGTTGAGAGAACGCCCAAGTTTAGGTTCTCTTTTGTGGGGAATACAAGTGAGGCCAGGGTAATTATATAGACCAGGTGACATGCAGCGTAATTTGGAGCCGTGTCCAACATATTCAATTGAGTATATCAATTTAATAGATACAATAAAAGACAACAAATTTTGAATATATCAATGAAATATTATAGAGTCTCCTTTTTGGATACTTTATTTAGTACATTTGTGGTGTCTATAGAGCCTATAATTAATAATCACATAACAAAAAGATACTCCCTTTTTCCCGATTTAAAGGACACATATTAGAGAAAAGGGTGCTTGCACGTTGAGAGAACGCGGGACGTGCAATCATAATTTGGAGTCATATCAAACATATTCAATTGAGTATATCAATTTAATCAATGCAATAAATTTTGAATATAGCAATGAAATCTTATAGAGTATCTTTTCTGGATACATTATTTAGTACATTTGTGGTGTTTATAAAGCCTATATAATAATCACATAACAAAAAGATACTCCCTCTGTCCCGATTTAAAAGACACATATTAGGGGAAAGGGGTGCTTTTACGTTAAGAGAATGTCCAGGTTTAGGTTCTCTTTTGTGAGGAATACAAGTGAGGCAGGATAATTGTATAGACATGGTGACATGCAGTCATAATTAGGAGTTGTATCCAACATATTCAATTGAGTATATCAATTTAATCGATGCAATAAAAGGCCATAAACTTTGAATATAGCAATGAAATCTTATAGTATCTTTCTAGGATACATTATTTAGTACATTTGTGGTGTCTATAAAGCCTATAATTAATAATCACATAACAAAAAAAATACTAATAACATAAGTTGCTTTGTCAAACAAAATCTTCGTACAAAGATGATGTCCTCGCATATGCGAGGACCACTGTACTAGTGAATCATGTCAAAAAACAAGAGATGATACTTGAAAGCATACCTTGTTTTCAAAGTATTTGAGGTATTGAGCGTCAACCACACCGGAGGTAACTAGGTCATCCAAAGCCCGGAAGACACTATGTCACAGTATTACTTCCCAAATGATAAATTCCCAATATCACCCTTATTTGTTTTCCCTTCAAATAACGATTCAAAGGCGTGATCAGTAAAATAAACACAATTGGACATCAATTATGGATGATCCCTCGCTGGAAGGAAGAGTGAAGCATTATGCCCAATAAACAACACATGGTCACCTATTCCTGTCATCCTGATAAGCTTCTCATCGTCGGGATCAAACTTATACACCATAATTTCATTTGTGTTACAATCTAACATTCTCGAGCTTCTACTGATTACGAGCTTATTATCACCCCATGGGGCATGAACGATGTATACTACACTCTCAGGCGGCTTTAGCACCTGATATGCAACCCTTTTATGAATGACAAATGGACCCTTCAAGTAGAAGCTGTCGATTGTTCCCTCGACATTAACAGCATAAAAACCATCTGTCATGGTAAATGCAGTCGGTGTAGTCAGTCTCTGTTCGGATTCAATTCCAAGTTTCTCCCTCAATTTTGGCAAATGAGAGCTGCCAGTGCGGCTCATGGATTAGACGACAAGACTGCTTTGGAATATACAGTTTCACGATATTCATCCAAACAGTAAGTATAGGTTGGTTCTTCAATTTTTTTCCATGGTAATATTTTCGCATTGTAATAAGACATCACATATCCTTCAAGGACCCCATCGTCGCCGCTCATGAGGGGGTTGATATGCTCCATGGCAGTCACCGGTGGGAGTTTCATCTGCTCGCCGGTGACGGGGTTGAGCAGCACAAGATCGGAGTTCTGGTCGGCGGTGACGAGCCTATTAGAAACAGTCTTGAACACGTACCTGAGGTCCTATACCCGTGCATATTGTAATTGTGTTGTACCCTGTCGAAGTATATAAATAGAAGAGAGGTGGAGGCTTAGACCCCACGAAAACCTAAACCTATTCTTCAAACTTGGTATCAAAGCCAATACCGCTGCCGCCGCCACGATGACGTATTCCGCTCTCTCCCTCTCGGAGTCCATCGGTGAAATTTAATTTGTGAAATTCTCTTTGTTCATTTAAATTTCAAATTTGAAATTCAAATGCATGTTTGAATTACTTCCCCCTGATGAGTGCATATTTGCATCATGTTTTATATTATTATTTTGCACTGTAGTTGTAGGATCTTGGTATTTTACGGTGTTCGCGTGCATATTTTATGTCTATTTCACCAGGATCAGGACATATGATAGATAGAATGGACACAGTTTTTGGAGCAGTTGTATTAGGGAGAAAAGGAGTAAAAAACAACGTAAGTTGCTTATTTGGGAAATATCAATAATACCAGAAAAAAACCTGAAGCGATCGAGGCATCCAGAAGGTTTAACGACCAACTATACGCCGGGAATTAATTTTCCGGGCGTATAGTTTCCGCTATATAGTTGGCGCCACCACCGCCTCCTCAAATAGTTTCACCCCGTGCAACTAGATCGGGGAGACGACATACAAAACAACCAGAAATTGCCGAAACCTCGCCTCCGAAAGACATCTAGAGGAGGGAAACATCCAACCGGGATCCATCTTTGCCCTACGTAGATCCGGGAGGCTAAGGCATCGATCTTCATCATCAACCGCTGCATCACCACCATCTCCATCCATCCCATCTACATCTTGTTTAGATCTTGTTGTAATTTCCGTACTCGTTTTGGATTTATACAAGTACTATTCATCTATGATAGATTCCATTGTTATTGCCATGATGTTGATTGCCTCCATGTCTGAATAGTTCATTAGTTCTTAGAGAGATGGAGAAACCCTAGTATGAGATTGAAATAAGATAAAGTTTATTATGATATTCACCGATGTGACCATGTGTTAGATTGTCTTTATCTTTATGTTGGGAGAAGTCGACCTCTCAATATTTACCTCTTGTGGGGACTTGATGGATGAAACTACTTGTTGGTAGACGGAGGTGTCTTAGCACTTACAGTGACTATAAAGCTGTTGCCACCCCTTACGTATCAACTTGGGAACCGAGGAAACTCACGGAACACTAACCATGCCATGGGATACATCCTACGGGATTAAGTCCTTTAATAGCAAAGTAATTCGATTGATGTCAATTGTTGTTTGCTGTGGTTATGAGGATGATGTGAGTTGCTGCCTATTTGTCTAAATATGGACTTCCTCCCACACATACATAGTTGAGAATGTTCATGATAATAATCTTTACCTTAGCTCTTTATAATGCTAGAGGTGTATCTGCTACTCCCTAAGAACGCTCTTTCCCATTGCAGTTTCAAATCTCTTTTACATACACGATACTTACTTTTTGTATTCAGTTGTTTTACTTTACTTATTATTCTCTTATACCAAAAACCTAAAAAAACAACCTTTTACACAATACTCGCATTTTATCTTGTTACTTATAATTTTATTTAGCATTTCTATTTTAGTATTTAATTCAAGAGTTATTAGACTTCAGACTCCTGCTCCCTGTAAAATCGCTATCTTTATTTTAAAACTAGCTACAAACGATCTGTGCACTTGCGGTCATCAAGCTATTTTCTGGCGCTGTTGTTGGGGAGCTAAGAGTTGTAGGTGTTTTAGTTTTTTCTTATTTATTTTTGTCTTGCTAAGTTTTGTTTTGAGTTACAGGTTTCCACCAACATGATGGAGTTTGAGCATATGGCTAGTGCTAACCCACTCAGCCACTTTGGGAAGCCCTATGATATTAATAAAAGAGACAACTCTAACGAGAAGACAAGGGGGTTTGAAATAAATCCTCTACTACTTGGTATTCTACACAAGAAGCAATTTACTGGAGATGAAGAAGATCCTGATCCATATGAGCATATTGCTTGTTTCAAAGATATATGTGGCACTTTCCAATTACCGGGATATACTGCTAATGAGGTAAGGGTTAAAGTTTTTAGTCAGACTTTGACTAGTACAACTCTCTCATGGTATAGATCTCTACCCCCAGAAGCCACTACTACTTGGGATAATTTAGCCCGTGAGTTTCTAGCAAAATATTATCCATTATCAAAATCTTAATCAGGCGTCTTATAATGACTTGGAGGAACCGTCCTAATGAAGGACTAGTAAGAGATTATATCAGATTTAAAGATTTACTTAATCAATGTCCTCATCATGATTTGCCTGAATGGTATTTATTGCATATCTTTTATGGCGGTTTAATTAAACCTAATAAAATTGAACTAGACTCTTTTGCGAGAGGGGCTTTTGTGAATCTTCCTATAACTAAAGCTTGGGCTTTACTTAATAGAATTCGCAATCATGGAGTTTCATGGAATTTTGGTCTAGGAAGCGAAGGAGGCATAGAAATAGATTATGATTGTATTCATGACTATACTAAAAAGGGCAATGTTAACGAATTATCTAAAGAACTTTATTTGGATTTAGATCTTGTGTTGCATGTTGCTAAAGCTTTTTCGGAACACATCAAAGCTCCAAAAGAGGGTTTGGTCAAGTATGATCCGCCACCTGAACCTGAGAAAAAAAGAGAAGTTAAAGCAACACTGGCCTCCCTAGAACCAATATATGAGATACCTTTCCCTAACACTGCACAGAAGCATATTTTTGAATATGAACAGGTCAAAGCAATACAGGTGAAGAAGGAAGAGGAAAGTATGCCAGAAGTTGAGGAACATCTGGAAGAAACCAAAGATGAAGAGGTAACCAAGGAAGCAATTATGGCTATGTATCCACATTGTAACATAGTTGAACTTGATAAAGATACTTTCATATTGGTTGAAGGTAAAACAAAGGTAAAAGATGTGGGTAAGCCTATTCTTTCCTGCATATTTAAGGAAACCTCGCATTATGGTTTATGCGATCTTGGCACCAAAGTTAATGTTATATCTTATGATTTTTATTTAGAAATAAAATAAGAAATAGAACCGGCTACAATTGAGAATACTGATATGACAATCATCTTAGCCAATAAAACTCTTAGAATTCCAATGGGAGTAGTTGAAGATGCAACTGTCACAATTGGAAATAAAAACTATCCTATCGATTTTGTAGTTGTTGATATGCCAGCTGACACTATTTGCCCAATTATATTTGGAAGAAACTTTTTGAGTGATGTAGGTGCCAAAGTTGATTTCAAAAAGGAGATTGTGTCTCTTAAGCTTGGGGAAGCGCAAAAAGAATTCCACTTTTCCAAGTTTAAAGACTAACCTCTACAAATACAAGAAGAAGAAAAGGAGAAAACTATTGAGGAAATGGCAGCTCTCTTCTTTAGTGATCAAGAAGAAGAAATAAATGAAGACTCTAATTATGAAGAAATAGTTATGGAGGACAAGTCCCTAGAAGAAGTAGAAGGTGAATTCGATTCACTTCCCATTATAGGGCATCCAACTAATGAGGCTTTCGAAGAGCTAGAAAAGAGTGGGGACGAGGAATTACCACCCCCAGAATTGAAGACTCTACCAGATAATCTTAAGTATAGATTTTTAGTTTGATACAAATAAATTTCCTGTTATTATTAGTGCTAAACTTCCAGGAGATGAAGAACAAGAACTCATGAAAATACTTAAGGAGCATCGCAAGGCCTTTGGGTACTCAATGGATGATTTGAAGGGCATTATTCCCATGATAACCGTCCATCGAATATTCATGGAGGAAGGTGCTAAACTAGTTGCGGAATTTAATAGACGACTAAAGCCTGAAATGAAGGAAGTGGTAAGAAAAGAAATAGTATGCCTACTATATGCAGGTATAATCTATCCTGTAAAAGAAAGTGAATGGGTAAGTCTTGTTCATTGTGTCCCTAAGAAGGGCGGTTTTACTGTTGTTCCTAATGAAAACAATGAATTGATACATACTATAACTATTGTTGGACATAGGATGTGTATAGATTTCAGGAAATTGAATAAAGAAACTAGGAAAGATCACTATCCTTTACCGTTCATAGATCAAACTTTAGAGAGGTTAGCAAACCACATTTTTGCTACTTGGACGGATACTCTAGTTTTTTTCAAATAGTTGTTCATCCTGATGACCAAATTAAAACAACTTTCATTAGCCCCTATGGTTTACATGCTTATCGTCATATGCCTTTTGGTTTATGTAATCCTCCAGCTACTTTTCAAAGATGCGTGACTGCTATTTTTGCAGATTTTATAGAACTGATAATGGAAGTATTTATGGATGACTTTTCTATCTATGGAACTTCGTTTACTAGTTGCTTGGATAATCTCAAAAGAGTTTTGCAGTGTTGCAGAGAAACCAATCTTGTTCTAAATTGGGAGAAGTGCCATTTTATGGTCAAAGAAGGTATAGTACTTGGACATAAGGTATTAGGTAAGGGAATTGAAGTGGATAGAGCTAAGGTTGAGGCCATAGAGAGAATGCCACAACCTAGGGATATAAAAGGTATACGGAATTTTCTTGGTCATGTGGGGTTTTATAGAAGGTTCATTAGGAATTTCTCGAGAATATCTAAACCTTAGACTAACCTTCTACAAAAGGGAGTAAGATTTAACTTAAATGATAAATGTCTTGTAGCCTTGATAAACTTAAATATGCTTTATCCCATGCTCATATCATTAAACCACCTATCTGGGATATGACTTTTGACTTAATATGTGAAGCTAGTGATGATGATGTTGGAGTAACTCTGGGACAACATATAGGTCACATATTTAATATTATACATCATGCTAGTAGAACTCTTAATAGTGCTCAAAAGGATTACCCTAACGAAGAAAGGGAACTTTTGATGTATTTTTATCTTGCGATAAATTTTGTTCTTATATAGTTGATGCAAAAGTAAGAGTTCATACGGATCGTGATGGTTTAAAAGAACTCTTTGAGAGGAAAAATCATAAGCCAAGACTGATCCATTAGATCCTTTTACTTCAAGAATTTGAGTTGTAGATTATGTCCATATTTGAGGCAAGAAATAAATATGGTAGATGCCATGTCCATATTTGCCCAGCAAGACACCAATCTTATTGAGAGGAACTTTAATCCTGGTGATTTTTGTTTACGAGAATTATTAAATAAACTAAGGTCAATTCCTCCAAAAGAGAAGAAGTCTTTGTTGTTGGAGGAGCTTATCATCCCCGAATAAGTAAACGGTAAGTGCAAGGTAAGTGTTCTTACTCAAATAAGTGATTTGTTTTCACAAATTTTACTTCTAAAATTTTTACCTTCGAGTTCCTCGTGTTTTTCTGAAGTTTATGAAGGGTTTTACCAACTATACGGTCGCAACTATACGGCCGGAGAAAAATCTCCCGCCGTATAGTTGGTTGTTAAACCTTCTATACCTTCTTCGCGAAATTGTTTTCGATGTCTGGAAACTATACGGTCGCAACTATACGGCCAGAGAATATCCTCCTGCCATATAGTTGGTCATTAAACTCTTAGACATTTTCGATTCCTTTTTCATTTTATAAAAAAATGGTTTTGTCGGTTCCGAGTCGGCAACTTAATCGACCTGGACTCGAGATATTTGGAAATATCTGCAAGGAACCAACTATATGATCGGAGCTATACGGGTCGCGCCTGTATAGTTGGTCATTACGCGGCATGACTCCTCCAAATCCGCGATTTCTTTCCCTGTTCTGTTAAGATGCTTTTCTTGGGCATGAATTTGGTGTTTCTCGTGAGTTTTACCGACCTCTGACCCCCCTTATATACTTCCATTGTGTTTCTCTCTAAATCATAATCACCAGGAACCAATCCAGCCATGCTCTATCCCGTCCCAGGCCGTGGAAAACCCATGGGTCTCATTGCTCCTTCCAGGGACCGCTCTCGCGGCCCGTCCATGGAGGAAGACAACGAGGAGGTGGAGAGGTTTAGCCCGGAGTACAAGGAGTACATCGAGCCAAGCTTCTACAACAATAATCCCGATGAAGATTGGAGTGACATCTACATCAGCAGTGATGTCTATGATCCCCCGGAGATCAACTAGGCGGCAATGAAGAGAGATCAATAAGAGAGAGAAGATCACAAGTCGCATGGAAAATGGTGTGTGGAGAGGGTCAAGTTCATCACCACGGACCATAGGCGGCACAAGTGTAAGGAATTACCTAATATTGGTGCAAGTGCTAGAAAGGGAGCGATGGTGCCACTCTTCAAGCCTACCATTGGTGCTCGTATGAGGGTTAAGCCTCAAGAAGAGTGGAGGAATGATTTCTACTTCTCTGATCCATCAATTATGTATGAGGAAGAAGAAGTTGTTCCCAGGACCAAGGACTGCGTGCGAGCATTGGAGATATATCAGAAGCAGGAGCTACTCCATCGTGTTGAAGTCCATCACCGTCTCAAGGAGATAGAGAAGAAGGATGATCTTCTCCCATTGGTGACTAAACTCGCAGATAAAGTGGACACTTTGCAATCTGATTTGCGTAGGTGCTTGATGTCTACGCATGCTTCTATCCTTGTAGACAGTGTTGGTCCTCCAAGTGCAGAGGTTTGTAGAATAGCAGCAAGTTTCCCTTAAGTGGATCACCCAAGGTTTATCGAACTCAGGGAGGAAGTGGTCAAAGGTATCCCTCTCAAGCAACCCTGCAATCAAGATACAAGAAGTCTCTTGTGTCCTGAACACACCCCAATACACTTGTCAGGTGTATAGGTGCACTAGTTCGGCGAGAGATAGTGAAATACAAGTAATATGGATGATTATAAGTGGTAATTGCAATCTAAAATAACAGTGGTAGCAAGCAAACATGTAACAGAACTGATTGTAAACGGTATTTCAATGCTTAGAAACAAGGCCTAGGTATCATACTTTCACTAGTGGACACTCTCGTATAAATATCTTCTCTTCATGATGCTACCCTGAACTACTCTCCGGTTGGACGATGTAGGGCTATAACAGCACACCTTAAAGTTCAAATTCCCCATCTAGATAACCCCTCACTATCACCTTGAGCGCTAGATGGTTCCAACAAACACCACAATCTCATAGAGACACCCAACTCAAATTATACTCATGATAAGTATTTATGTAACCTTATCCAAAGTGCCACACGGTGTGCACACTGTCAACTTCACACATGTGGGGATAAGCAGAGATTAATTAAAGCACTTGAGTAGCATAATAGATCTATAGATTACAAAGCTCATGATCTCAATAAGAACATGCATAGAGGGAGAGATGAACACATAGCTACCGGTAGAGCCCTTAGCCTCGAGAGAGAACTACTCCCTCCTCATCATGGGAGTCAGCAACGGCGATGGAGATGGCGGTGGAGTCGATGGAGATGGATTCGAGGGCACTTCCCCATCCCGGCAGGGTACCTGAATAGAGACTTCTGTCCCCCGAATCTCCTCTTCGATGGCGGCGGCGCTGTGGAACTTTTCATGGAATTCTGATCTAGTGCTTAGGGTTTTCGTCTCGGGAGGCTTTTATAGGCAGAAGGGCAAGGTCGGTGGAGCACCAGGGGGCCCACACCCCCTGGTGGCACCGCCCAGGCTGCGCCGCCACCAGGTGTGGCCGCTGATGACCCACAAGTATAGGGGGTGTATCGCAGTATTTTCGAGGGAAGTGAAACCCAATTTATTGATTCGACACAAGGGGAGCGAAAGAATATTTATAAGCCTTAACAATTGAGTTGTCAATTCAGCTACACCCGGAAACAATCTTGCTCACAGCAGTTTATCAGTAGCAACAGTTTTGTAGTAGCAATAGCAAAGTAATGGCAATAGTAAAAGTAAAGACAGTAGTAACAATCGCAATAATACGTAGGATTAGAGCGCGGTAGGCATAGGGATGGATGGATGGGCATTGTATGGACAAGGCAATTCATATGGCAATCAAGACATAGGGCATTTGTAGATAAATAAGATAAAGCATCCAAGTACTAAATAATCATAGGCATGTGTTCCATATATAGGCATATGTGCTCGCAATGAGAACTTGCACAACATCTTTTGTCCTGCCAGCCCGTTTGCAGTGGGGCCTCAAGGGAACTACTGGCAATTAAGGTGCTCCTTTTAATAGAGCACCGGAGCAAAGCATTAACACTCCATGAACACATGTGATCCTCACATCAAAGCCATTCCCTCCGGTTATCCTAATTGCTGTGACTTTGCGGCCTTTGGTTCCGGGCAACAACGTGTGTATACAACTTGCATGTAAGACCATAAACAATACTATCATAATGATTCAATAACATCTTCAGATCTGAAATCATGGCACTCGGGCCCTAGTGACAAGCATTAAGCATAACAAGTTGCAGCAAAGTCAAAAAACACTAATAATAGATACTAGGCACCATGCCCTAACAATCTGATGCCATTACATGAACGATCTCATCCAATCCCTACCATCCCCATAGCCTACAGCTGGGGATAACTCACTAATAGATGGGGGAAACATGGATGGTCGAGGAGAAGCGATGGTGATGATGATGGCGATGATCTCCTCCAATTCCCCGTCCTGACAGGGTGCCAGAACGGAGTTTCTGGTTCCGAATCGTAGAATCTGGTGGTGGCAGCATAGCGGAACTCTTTCTGGAAAAACGTCGAACCCACCCTTGGTGTTTAAGTCAAGAGGCAACTTATAGGCGAAGAGGGAGGCCGAGGGGGCAGTCTAGGCGGCCACACCACCCCCAGGCGCGGCCTGGCCTGGCCCGCGCGGCCAGGTGGTGTGAGCCCCTCGTGGCCCTACTCCGTCTCGTCTTCTGGCTCCATGAGTCTTCTGGTGAAATAGGATTTTTGGCATATTTTCCAGGATTTTTCCTGATAGTTGATTTTCTGCACAAAAACTAGACACCAAGGTAATTCTGCTAAAAACAGCGTCAGTCTGTGTTAGTTGTATCCAAATCACACAAGTTTAGAGGAAAAATAATAGAAAAAGTGTTCGGGAAAGTAGATACGATTTGGACGTATCAACTCCCCCCAAGCTTAGCTTATTGCTTGTCCTCAAGCAATTCAGTTGAAAACTGAGTGCAATAAAAGAAACTTTCACGAACACATTTTCTTCATAAGATGTATATATTCTCAGCATATGGTCGACTACTCAAGCAATTCATAATAAAGAGTATGCAACTAAGTTTACTTAATAGTCATTGCAAGCCATGAAGAGATTCCAACTCAAAAATAATAAGTAGCATGAAACATAAACATAAGCAACATTGCAATGCTCATAACAAGGTATGATAGAGTGGTATCTCGCTTTCCTTTGATTGTAGAGCAAACATAAATGCCAAGGCACCTCTGAAGTTCAAGTGAAGACTAGAAGTAAAGATATCAAAGATACAAGCATCAAAGTCATAACACAATTAACCATGTTTTGAGACAAGCACATTACACTAAGAATGACAACTATGCTCTCAGGAAAGTGCTCATAGAATAGGTGGTGACTCAACAAGGAAATGAAAAGTTTTTGATAAGTTTGAAAGGCTTCCAAATGCTGAAAGTATGGTACTCATTAGCTTTGAGCTCTCATTTCCCCTATCATAAGCATCTTTAAATGGTTAAGGTTAAAGTGACACAACTAAGAGGATATGCTTGACAAGTTATAAGTTAAAATCTCATGCCCCTTACTTACGAGTACCGAACCTCATGCTACTCAACTCCAGTCACAAGTAAGCTCTTGTCATTGTAAGTACATATGTATCATAGAGAACCGCCAACGAGGTACCCCTTGCACATGATACAGGAGCTATCCCATAATCAAAATGACAAGGCAAGCAGACAATGAGCATATCAGCGATCTTTTTATTTGCTATTTGCATAGGTTTTTATTGAGGATGCTTCATAGAATGCTCATTATGGTTATGCTGCAAGTTTCCACCATGATTAGGCAAGGCTTAGGCTAGAGGCCCAGGCATTTCTCTAACACATATACAAACTCCATGATCTTACAAGTTCCCCTTTTATTTCACACCGTCGGGATCCATAAGCAAAAGAATCATAATATCAATGAGGTACAAAGTACTAGTGTAATGTTGAAAGTGTTCCCCATGATACATGGTTCTGCTAACTTCAACTTATAAAGCGCAAGCATATACACAACAAAGATGGATGCAATGGTTCAATATTATTAAGTGCAAGAAAGTAAAGTGTGCCATCAAGTTCGTGAGAGCTTTACTAACTAACTTTCTCATAACAAGCAAACATTTATTCAGAAGAAAACAAGGCATGCTAAACATGCACGGAATAGCAAATGATGCTAATAGGTAGGTATGGTGGACACTTTTGGCAATATTGGTTTTAGCGAGTTGGAAACACGAGTAAAGCTTATACTCAGTGCAAGTGAAGGCTAGCAATAGTAAGGGAGCGACAAATGAGAGAGCAATAATTGTCATAATCATGCCTGCAACAAAACAGGACTAATCATGGCATGAAAGTGATTCAAGACCCCTGAGGCAAAATAATTCATCGAGGCTTAACTGATTATTGTTTCAGTCATATGCATGCATAAGCATGTGCCAAGTCAATTCAAGTGAAACATTCAGAGGAGGATACCACAGTGTCATACCAAGTTATGAAAAGAGCAACGCAAGCAAACATTCATACGACATGCTACAAACTATTAGCAAGCTGGAGTTAATCATAAGGAAGCAAGAACTACTAAGCATCCATAAATAACATACACCCTACATGAACAGACTTAGCATTCCCACAATGATGAGTATATGTACAAAAATGAAAACAAATAGAGTTTGTTACTAGCCTCTTACCACACCTCAAGTTGTCATTAATCCTCATTATTGCCCCTCACTTGTGTGGCTTGAATAATAACATGAAACCAAATTCCACTGAGGACTGCTGAACCCTGCAACAAACATCACAAAACCAAAGAAGAAGAACAAATATTTTTGGTGTTTTTAATTTTTAAAGGCAAGAACAAAAAGGAAAAACAAGCAAAGCAAAATATTTTTGGTTTTTTTTTAATAGTTCAAACAAAACCAAAAAGGAAAAAAGCAAACCAAGGCAAAAAGAAGAAGAAGCAAACAAAGAGAAACAACAGAAATATTTTTGGTCTTTTTGTGTTTTAGAAAACAAAAGCAAAGAAAGAATGAAAACTAAAAAGAGAACAGAGCATGGATATACAAAGTACCGACTAAACATGATATGGAGATGAGTGTGATGTCGGTGCACCTCCCCCCAAGCTTAGGCTTTTGGCCTAAGTGGGTATGACATGGGTATACCCTACAGGTACTCGAGCTTGGTATATACGGCATGAATACAGCGGAAGCCCACGGTGTCGCCAAGGCCCAAATAGAGAACTCGAGTAACCTACAGACTCTCGATTGCTTGAGGAACAAGAAGAAGCTAAAGATAGAAAGTTCAAAGGGGAAAACCCTAACCTGTAACCGACTCGACCTGCTACCCGAGACCTAGCCTATCTATATAAAGGCTAGGAGGGGGCAGCGAGGAGGACACAGGCAACCCTAGTTTCCACAACCCCCGCCAGATTGCATCTGCACATCATTGTAATCTTCGATTTCTCTGTTAATTCCACGAGCAGACAAGCAGGAGTAGGGACCTCTACGAGGCCTGAACCTGGGTAAATCTTCGAGTCCCCTGTGTGCTTGTTTGCTAGCCGATTGATGCTTCCAGCGCTCCCTCCTTCTCCAAAACCCAAGTCCATAACAATGGGCATTGATGAGTTAAACCCTCGTCAATTGGCGTCGTGTGTGGGAATTGGGAGTGCTAATGTTGCGGCTTCTTCGGCCCCATCAACTGCGATCTACAACTCCGCAACAGCAGAGATTCGCCAGCTCTTCGGCGCGTTCGACTTCACCGTCCACACGCCGGCCACTCGCCCGGCTTTCGAGTCCATGGGCGACGGAATCAGCCTGGCGATCGGGAGCTTCCGCTTCCAAGTTGGTCAGATGGGCACGCTTCGCATGCCTGACCAGCCGACAACACCATCGATTGCTCCAGCATCATGGTTCCCTCCGCCGATCGGCACCCTTAGTGAGCTCAATGCCTCGACAACCGTCGAGAATACGGTCAGCGACAGCAGTCGTGAATCCGATCTGGGCGATCTGGCAACTAAAGATGGAGCCTACGGTTCCGGATCTGAAAGTTGTGGGAGCAGCAGCTTCCCCAACCACTTCATGTGCGCCGTCATCAACGCGGGCGATTCCTCCGCCAATCGCGACAACATGGGAAACGGTGGTCATGGAGCCGACCCGCCAAACGGCAGCATACCCAATGGCGGACCACCCAATGGCGGACCACCCAACGGCGGCCCTACCAATGGCGCCCTATCAATAATGGAGGGGCAGCCGAACCCCCCACCATGGTGAACGAGCAAACCGGCGAACACGTCGTGATCAGGCTCAACGATCTCGAGTGGGCCCGGTACCGAGAAGCCCTACGAGGCCACCCTCTGCCTTTCGGCTCCCCACAAGAACTACTGATGGTCTACCGTTGGCTCCTGAAAGAGGAATACAAATGCCAACTGCAAACAATCGTGCAATTCGAGGCGCGTAAAAAGGAAGCAGACGAGTCGAGCCTCCGATGGGCTGGGCTCTCCTCCCACGGAGGATCCTCCTCCAAGTGCAACGAGTACATCGCTAACAATAGGCGATCTCGACTGGCCCACCTCACCGAGCAAGAGCGTGTAGAAGCCGCAAAGGTCCTCGACTTCGGCTCCATCACAGTGGATACGCGTGGCAACGTGCTTCCAAAAACGCCGCAAGCCACAGTAACGGCGGCCACCATGTACCTCCTCAACAACCAGCCGCCAGCTGGAGACCCTCGAGCTACCATGCACCGATCTATGATCGCAGGCTTGGGGTTAATCGAAGCTGCTCTCGACAAAGAGTTGATACCGGAGCCGAAGAAAGTCAAGGCTCTGGCAAAATGCTATTCCTCGCCCTCATCCAGTGACGATAGTCACAACCTGTCTTGACGCCGCCGCTCACGGCGACACGACCACGACTACGACACGCGTGATGACATCACGCAACACAAACTCGACAAATCAAGGCCGCGATGTGCCCGATCGATTGACTTAGAAGACGAAGATGTGGAGCTCTGTAGCACTAGATGCTTCAGTAGGGCCATCAGGCAAAAGCGAATGCCCAAGGGGTTTAAGCTCCCATCATAGAACATAAAGTTTGACGGTTTGCAGGACCCGAAATTCTGGTTAGAGGACCATATCTCCTCTGTCAGGCTCCACGGCGGGAGTCGAAGCACGGCTATGCAATGCCTGCATCTACAGCTACAGGGCGCCGCTCGGGCATGGCTCAATAACCTCCCACGCGGATCCATTCACAGTTGGGGAGAGCTGGTTTATAGCTTTGTGCGCAACTTCAAGGGCACCTACAAAAGGCCCGCGTCAATCGAAGAACTGAGGTGCTGCCAGCAAAGTTCGGGCGAATCGCTATGCTCGTACATCCAAAGATGGTCCATCATCAAGAACTCTGCAGAAAATATCTCGAAGGATCGCGCAATCGACGCATTCAACGGCGGCGTTCGCCGCATAGAGCTCAGGGAGGAGCTGGGCCGCTCGAAGCCCAAAACCATTGTCCACCTAATGGAAATTGCGAATTGGTGGGAAGATGGAGAAGATTCGGTAAAGAATCGTGTTCACTCCGACGATGAGGCAGAACTCGAACGCAGACGCGACCACTGAAGCAAACGTCGAATGCGCATCTACGATGACCGTGACGACGTCCACGATGACCGCGACGACGTCAACATGGTCGCAGTCGGCTACGCCGACAGACGCGACGACAACCGCAACAGCGGCTACCGCAGCGGTGGACATCGCGACTCTGGGGAAACCACGCAAGTATGGCAGCGCCGCACTCGCGACGAGACACTCGCAGCATCCATCGAAGAGAAGCTATCCGGGCCATGCACCGTGCACTTCTATATCGACAAGCATGACGGCAAAAAGAAATCCATCCACCTCCTCAAGGACTATCGCGAGTTCCTCAAACTTCATGAAGGTCTAGCTCGGATGAATCGCGACACAGTCAATAGGGGCTACGAAGCCGCCCCAGGCGCTGTGGCACATGGAGCTCCTCCACCAGCACCCAGACCACCGCCAAACGCAGCTGCACTAGACCAGCACCACGGAGGCGAGCCGTACCCACGGGCCATGGGTACCATGATGATTCAAAAGGGCCGCCCATCTAATCGGGTGCAAAAGGCCATCACTCGCCAAGTGAATCTGGTGACAAACTCACCACCATCCACCACTGAGTACCTCAGTGGAAGCGACTCCTGCGTCACCTTTGACAAGCGCGACCATCCGCGCCAAGTACCACGTCCAGGCCACTGTCCCCTCGTACTCGAGGTGCAAATCGGAGGCTTCGACATGAGCCGCGTCTTCATGGACGGTGGAAGCGGCATCAACCTTATGTTTGTGAGTACCTTGTGAGCAATGAGGATCCCTATGACCTGCCTAGAGGCCTCGGACATGACACTCCACGGCATCGTCCCAGGCAAGGGCGTATATCCCCTTGGCAAAATCAACCTCGACGTCATCTTTGGCTCACCGAAAAACTTTCGACGCGAACGCATCGACTTCGAAGTCGTCGACTGGCCCTCACAATACCACTGCATCCTTGGATGTGTCGCGTTCGCTAGGTTCATGGCAGTGCCACACTGCGCCTATCTGCAGATGAAAATGCCAGGCCCTAATGGCGTCATCACAATCAATGGGAGCTACGAGAGGTATGATAGTTGCGATAGGGAATTCAACAGAATTTCCTAGTCCTTCGGAATGCAGGAAGAGCTCGCGAGACTGAAGGAGTCGATAGACAATAGTCTGCCTCCCCTAAGCCAACCAAGTTCACCCGACCTATCCTTCGACTCATCGGTGCACACGAAGAAAGTTTAGGTCAACCCATCGGACCCTGCCAAGATGGCCCTCATCGCCAACAACTTGAGTCCCGCATAGGAACTCGCGCTCGTCGAATTCCTCCGTGAGCACTAGGAAATCTTCGCCTGGTGTCCAGCGGACATGCCAGGAGTTCCCAGGGAATTCGCCGAGCACGCACTCAATGTCAACCCAGATGCAAGGCCAGTCAAACAAACAATTCGGTGACTGTCGGAACCAAGAGCAAAAGTAGTCGGAATGGAGATCAACAGACTCCTCGATGCCAAATTCATACGTGAAATCAAGGAAAGTACTTGGCTCGCCAACACGGTGCTAGTACCAAAAAAGGACACGGATATCCTACGGATGTGCGTGGACTTCACCTCTCTGAATAAGCACTGCCCAAAGGACCACTTTCCACTGCCACGAATCGACCAGATCATCGACTCCACCGCGGTATGTGAGCGCCTCTGCTTCCTCGATGCCTACTCAGGCTACAATCAGATTCGAATGAAGGAGGAGGATCAAGAGAAAATGGTGTTTACAACGCCTTTTGATGTGTTCTGCTA
Organism: Avena sativa; assembly: GCA_916181665.1. NCBI lineage: Eukaryota > Viridiplantae > Streptophyta > Magnoliopsida > Poales > Poaceae > Avena > Avena sativa. The sequence continues at coordinate 38,198,525 of OV702290.1, forward strand.
CAACACAATGCCTTTTGGGCTAAAAAACGCAGGAGCCACCTACCAACGGTGCATGCAGGCTTGCCTCAAGAACCAACTTGGTCGCAACATCCAAGTCTATGTTGACGGCACAGTAATCAAGACCAAAGAGGAAGCCTCACTAATCGACGATTTACACGAAACCTTCGCCAACCTCGACCGCTACCGGATCAAGCTCAATCCGGACAAGTGCGCCTTCAGCGTACCATCTGGGCAACTACTCGGGTGTCTTATCTCCACGAGAGGGATCGAGGCAAACCCAAAGAAAATAGAAGCCATACTGGCCATGGAGAAGCCGGAGAACATAAGAGGTGTCCAGCAGCTGGCTGGACGAATAGCGGCGCTCAGTCAATTCATCAGTCGAATGGGCGAAAAGGCACTGCCCTTCTACCAACTTCTCCGCAAAGCCGACAAGTTCGAGTGGACCAACGAGGCACAGGAAGCATTCGAAGACCTCAAGCGCCTAATGTCCACCTCGCTAGTACTGGTGACCCCACGTGAAAAAGAAACACTGCTGCTATACATCTCCGCCACCAACCAGGTGGTCAGCACGGTGCTCGTGGTAAAACGGGCTGAGGAAAACAAAGTCCACGGGGTACAGCGCCCAGTCTACTACCTCAGCGAGGTACTCATGCCAACAAAGCACCGGTACCCGCACTACCAGAAGTTGGCGTACGGCATCTTCATGACAGCCCGGCGACTGCGCCACTACTTCCAGGAACACCCAATCGTGGTAGTCAATGACACCCCGCTCGGGCATATCCTCAACAATCCCGACGCCACCAGACGAGTCGCGCTTTGGGGGATCGAACTGTCTCCACGAGACATTACATATGAAAAATGTGACGCAATCAAGTCGCAAGTTCTCCCTAACTTCCTCGTGCACTGGATGGAGAACCAGCTCCCTGAAAAACCAAATATGTCCTACCTCTGGACAATGCACTTCGACAGATCCAAGCAAAAGGATGGGGCCGGCGGAGGTGACATACTGACATCGCCCTAGGGAGACAAGCTGAAATATATCCTGCGAATGCAGTTCACCGCCTCCAACAATGAAACTGAATACGAGGCCTTACTACACGGGATGCGGATGGAAAAAGCATGCGGCGCCAAGAGGCTCATAATATATGGCGACTCCAAGCTGGTCGTCAACCAGACAATGCACGAGTGCGACGCACTGAACGACAACATGATCGCCTACCGCGACCTCTACGACACACTCGAAGGGGACTTCGACGGTTGCGAGCTATGGCACATAGGCCGCGAAAGCAATGAAGAGGCGGACACACTCGCCAACATTGGCTCTACCTGCGCCCCCATACCACCTGTGGTATTTCTCGAGGGCATCTACGAACGCTCCATTAAGCCAAAGGCCGCAGAGAAGAAAGCAAGCGCAGCAACGGACTCAGGGGCTGCGCCGCCCAATGAGCCAATGACACTCGACGACCTAGAGCTTGACACAGGACACGACGGAACCAATGAGCGTCATGATGATCGAGCCATCTTGGACTCAACCGTACATCATGTACCTTCTCAGCAAAAGGCTACCGGACGACCCGACTGACGCACGGCACATTGCGCGGTGATCCAAAGCATTCGCTGTTATCAACGGCGAACTGTACAAATGCAGCATCACAGGAGTAATCCAACGATGCGTCTCCAATGCCGATGGAAGAGTTGTTCTACTCGACATCCATGAAGGGACTTTGCGGGCACCACGCTAGCAGTCGAGCCCTCATCGCCAAAGCTCTACGAGCTGGATTCTACTGGCCTATGGCCATGTGTGACGCCAAGGACATCGTCCAAAAATGCAACGCTTGCCAGCGATTCGCGGACAAGCCATACGCACTTGGCGCGGAACTCCGGCCAATTCCATTGGCCTGGCCCTTCGCGCAATGGGGACTCGACATGGTCGGCAAGCTCCCAAAGTCCTCACGAGGAGGCTACGTCTACCTCCTGGTTGCAGTCGACAAATTCACCAATTGGATAGAGGCCATGCCAGTGACTAACCAGTCAGGATACAGCGCAGTCAAGTTCTTCGAGTCCATCGTCTATCGCTTCGGAGTACCACACAGCATCATCACGGATAATGGGACAAACTTCACATCCAAGGAGTTCCAAGAATTTTGCGAGAATCTAGGAATCAACGTAAGCTATGCCTCCATAGCACATCCACAGACCAACGGTCAGGTCGAAAAAGCCAACGGGCTCGTCTGCGATGGCATCAAAAAGCGACTCCTCAGGCCACTCGAACAAGCCGCAGGCTGCTAGCTAGACGAGCTGGAATCAGTACTCTGGAGCCTGCGCACAACTCCAAACAGCGCCACGGGGTACACCCCGTTCTTCATGGTGCACGGCACTAAAGCGGTGCTACCCGCGGAGGTACGATACAAAGCACCGCGAGTGGTCGCTTACAGCGAGCAGGAGTCAACTCTTGCACTCGAAGACTCCATCGACCTCCTTGACGAGGCACGGGAAATCGCCGCGGAAAGATCAACGATCTACCAGCAGAACTTGCGCAACTACCACAGCAGAAGGCTACGCCCCAGGTCCTTCGTCGAAGGAGACCTGGTCCTGCGACTAAAACAGCAAGGGCATCTCAAGCTCGAGTCCCCTTGGGAAGGACCATACGTGATTACAGAAGTGATCCCAGGTGGTGCCTATCGCCTTAAAGATTTTGAGACAGGAGTCGCGTACTCCAACCCCTGGAACATCGCGTAGCTGCGGTGCTTCTACCCTTAGTCATCTTTTATTTCCTACATTGCAAATAAGGCTATTCAGCCAAGGCTACTTAGCCACACATTGTACATCGTACTATCCTACGAATAAATAAAGCTAAGTGCCCCAAAACTCTGGGTTTCCTTTTATTTTTGCAAATTATCCACTCGGGGGTTGCGCCACCCTATACACATTCGTTCTACGAACCAACACGATATCCTGAGTAGCTAACGTACTAATCGAACCCTTCACAAACACCAACCCAGTTGCAACACATCTGACAGGTTGGCAAGGTGCTGAGATAAACACAAGTCAGACTAACAAAAAGGAATCGCATAGTGCAAGGCACTCACAAAGTTTTTCACGCTAAAAAACTCTGTATATACATCAATGTCAATCAATTATACACAGTATATATATAAACTTTACAACACCGATGCAACTATGTGCAGGATACAAACTAAACTACTATTGCAACAAAGGAACGTTCGTCTGCTCCTCGAAGAAGTCGACGATTTTGTCCGCTGGGCGATCAACCGCTTGATAGTAAGGAACCATATTCCAAGTCGAACCTTCCGGCGGTGCTGGCGGCCCGGCAGCAACTGCTGCGACATCGACATCCGGCCTGTGCAGTCGCACCAGCGATAGAGCGGCCTTGGCACTAGCCACTAAATGTTGCCGTACACACTCGCGGACTGCATTCAAGTCTTAAAATTTGCCAAGAAGGGCCAGCAGGCTCGATGGAACGACGTCCAGCGGGAACATCATCTGATAAATATTCTTCAAGCACGATTACGACTTCTTCAGGAAATGAAGCACTCGCGAAGCACGATCCTGCAGGGTCGCAAGTGCGATTGCGCGATCATGATCCACCCAGAAGTATCCACTCGCCTGAAGCTGCTCTTGGGTCAGGTCATTCATGTGAATGGTAATCCTATCCTTCTCATCCTGCGGATGGCGTGCACTAACAACTATAGCAAGCAAAAGCAAAATAAGAAGACAACGAACTACTGCGAGTGACTACCAGGAAAAGATAAGGAAGAAGAGAGCTAACACTTAAACTGGTCGCCCAGCTGCGTCACCTCCCCTAGCAGATATTGCTCTCGGGCGACGGCCTTCTCTGCCCTCCACTTCCATACATCCGTGTTACCACGGAACACAGGAAGTTCGCGCTCCAACTGCTTCACGCGGTTACGGAATCGCGAGAGTAGAGACAGCTCATCCACCCTTGAGCGCGACTGCGCCAAAGTATCATCAGGGAGTGGCATATTCCGAGGTTCACTCAAAGGACCACTCGATGTGCCCTATCACAAGTCAAGCAAGAGACAATAAGAAGACTAAGGTGATGCATAGACAAAAGACTCGAGTGCATTCAAGCATAATAAAGTATCAGCAGATACACTCGCCAAAGGCATGTTCCAAACAAAAGAAATAGGCTATTTAACTATTACAGACATGACTACTAAGGAGCAACTGGCTTCTTCGACTTGTACTTCGGTTTTGGGGGCCTCATCGAGTCTGTGGCAGTATCAGACGCCATAGACTTTCCGCCGGCCCCTGACGTTGCAGCCTTCGCCATCTTCTTGGCTCGCTGCAGCTCCTCAGAGTACTTCGCAACTGTATTGATCAGCCGCGGCCCGTACTTGCCACAAGCAGTTGCTAAAGGAGCAAAGACTACCTGTTGGCCATCCGCATTGACAGGCATTGCCTTGGAGACCGCAGCAGGATAAACCTCGACTCCATGGGCTTGAACCATCGTGAGTAACATTGAAGCGCCAGTCGCACGGGTGAGTTCTTGAAGCCTGCAGGAATGCCTCCAGCAAGGGACTCCACCATCTCATCTATATTCTCGATTAGCTCAGCCTTGGGCGCCAGCTCCTCACGGAGGCGACTAAGCACACCCCTGGCCTTGGTGAGCGTCCCCTGAATGGCAGCACTGCGATCTTCAACTGCCGAGATGGCACCCGCCAAGGCATCATCACGACGAAGTTCCTGAGCGTCGAAGCTCAGACACTGGCATCTACACAAGAATAAAGCATTGGCGCAAAAGTCAGCACAACGACAAATTCGAAAAAAGAAGACACGGCGGAAATCCAGACAAGGGAATACCTGAGAGAGCCTTGGCAATCGAGAGAAGTTGTTCCCCTAGCCACGATGGAGGCGCGTAGATCCTCTTCGCGTTTCCGTGATTCATCATATACTGCGACTGCCTCATCGCGGCTCTTCATCGCCGCGGCGAGCGTTTTTTCGAGGGAAGCGGCGTCGCGAAGGAGTGCATTATGCTCAGCTATGAAACAAACAAAGATAGACTGTCAGTCAAATATACCACAAGGATAAATAAGAAGGAGCAAAAAACACTCACTTTCAACCACGTGATGGCGATTGTCTAGCATCGCATGCTGTCGACCCATCACAAGCACCTGCTCCGCTAGACGAGCGGCTTCTTTCACAATGAGCTGCGACAAGAGAAATAGTAAAGGATCAGCAGATGATACGGATGAACAAATTCGACTGCAAAATCAGAAGAAGCAACACTACACATACATGATCCTCCAATGACTCCGAAGTCGATTGACGCGCAGTCGTCCGGATAACCATCCGATGCTCCACATCATGGGGAGAACTCGATGAATTATGCCCGGAGTGGGCCGCCAATGGAGGAGAAGGAGTGCGCTCGGCCACTTTCTTGGCCTTGGAGGTCGCGACTCCAGATTCCTTCAAAAATTGGACGTCGCCGGAAGATGACGACGCCGGATGACTGCAGAAGAAAACCAACATCAAGAAAATGCAACTCCAAAGAAGAACCAAAAGGAAGATCTGTATACTTACCAATCAAATTTTTCAAAATCGAAGGTTTGATCCCCCGGCTCCGACGATGACTCCTTCGGCAGCCGCATCTTCTTGCGGGAAGATGGTGCCACAGCACTCACAGGAACGGCAAGTATCGGCGACTCCGCACCAATAGCTGCGCCTTCCGAAGTCGAAGGAGATGACGCAACCGAATCCTCGTTGCGTGAACGCTTGCGAGTGTCCGGACTGCTCGACTCGGGGGCTTCCTCCTCCACATCAGATGGGACGGTCGACTCTGACTCGTCTTCTTCCAAAGCTTCATGAGGAATAACCCCCTCAGGAAGAGGGGCATACAGGACGACACCTTCCAATCCTGCATACGATAAACAAGTCAGAGCAAGTCAAGGAAATAGGAGAATTCGACAAACAAAGCTACTTCGTAGCACAACCGTACCTCAGGAGGAGGATTAGTCGCATCAAACGGAGGCATGACTGGTTCACTAGGGAGCACATCCTTGGCAGTGTACTTGGTGAGCAGTCGCACCCTCTTATCTACCTCACTCGCGGAAATACCATCGGCAGATACGCAAGTGACATCGTCCGTGCCAGCCCACTGGAAAATAGGGTGGACTCTGGCCTGCAGGGGCTGGACGCGGCAGCGCAGCCACATGCGAATGAGGGCACAGCCTCCCTCTTCTTTACCCATGCGACTCTCGAGGTCGCAGACGCGCTCATACAGCACATCTATCTCCGCGGACTCGCCGGGCATCACTACGTTCTTCCAGGAGCGCCTCCTATTGCACGGTGTCATGGGATCGAAGGGCGCGAGTCTGAAGTGGTCTCTGTCAGCCTTCTGGTCGCGGATGTAGAACCACTTGTCCCTCCACCCTTGGACAGATGCCATGAGTTTGATGTCGAAGTACGTGACAGAGGAGTCGACGTGGATACCGCAGCCGCCTACATCATAGACTACGTGGCCAGACGCCGACTGGCGCTTCAGCTTGAAGAGGCGTTTGAAAAGACCAAAGTGTGGCTCGATTCCGAGCCAGCACTCGCAAAGAGTAATGTAGCAAGCTACATGGAGGATGGAGTTGGGGGACAGCTGATGCAGCTGGAGCCCATAGAAACATAGAAGGCCCCTGAAGAAAGGATGCAGGGGCAGCGAGAGACCGCAGATGATGAACGCTAGGAACATCACCCGAAAACCGGCTGGAGGACAAGGGGTTACATCACCACCGGGGACACGCGAGTCAGTGACCGCGGAAGATAGAACTCCTTCTTGGCGCAGGAGACGGAGCTCAGAAGACTTGATCACGGACGCGCGCCACGCGCCATTGGTGACGCGAGTGCCCGCGCCCTTCTTCTTTCCGGAGACGGCGGTGCTGGTGCCCGCAGTGGTGGAGCCGCCCTTCTTCTTGGCAGCAACAGTGGCGGCGGCGGAATCAGCCGTGGCACCTCCTTTCTTCTTCCCCATCTTACGGTGGTGGTCTGACCGGAGGAAGTAACTGGGGAATACGCGGAGCTGGTCCAGCGCCACGAGAACGATGAACACAAAGGAGCAGAGGAGCAGCAGCAATGGCGACAGAGGCAAAGGCAGAGAAAAGAGCAGATGTGAAAAATTACCGTCGCAACACTGCTACTTAACCCCCTGGAAGATGCAATCCAACGGCCAGCAAAAACCCTATCAGATGCGTGGCGTCCATCGTGATCGACACGTGGAGGACCCAAAGCGCGAACCGTCCCCTACTATCCCCATTTTGCATGGAAATCGAGGAGGCGCAGTTAAAACAAAGATTACGCACGCCCGGTCAAGTCAGAGTCAGAAAATGGGACCCACCGCTCGTCATGTCCCGTCAAACCCGCTCACGCGGGCAGGTGAGGTCATCACATCGTCAGTACTGATGTCATCAAGGATTGAGCAGTTCGACTACTTTAGTCCTTGCTCGAGTCTTCGACTCCACCAAGCACTCGGGGGCTACTCCCATAGGGAGCGCTGGTCGCGCAGCCTATGATTTTTTCTTTTTTTCTTCTGCGGGAATATAGACATTCAAAGCATACCCAACCACTCGAATCCACGATTCGACTATGGACATGGGTTACTCCCATAGGGAGCGCCAGAAATAAATTCGACTGAAACAAGCAAACAAAAGACGACAGCAGTCGCAATAGTTCTTTAGTCCCTGCTTGAGTCTTCGACTCAACCAGGCACTCGGGAGCTACTCCCATAGGGAGCGCTAGTCACGTACCCTATGATTATTTGCACATCGTACTGTGTGTCGATAACATCCACACTAAGCTTATGGCGACACCGCCTCATAATTCTTCCCTACAAAGAGATTGTGTCTTCTGGGTCACCTGAATCATCTCTGCGATGATAAAATTCGGATGTCGCGCTTACAACGTGAAGATATGACCTGAATAAGGTCTGGCAGCGCATTCAATACACACTACCAGAAATATATCCGTGCCTACAGGTACGATGAACACGCCTTGACGGACGCGTCGAGTGCTCACACCCATATACTGGAATTCGACTCCTGTAAGACCTCCATGGCTTGAGTCGAATTACAACAGCACTTTTCCAGATTCGAGTCCGGGGACTCGAGTTCGAGTAGATTGTGTTGTTTTACCCTAAGATAGTTAACTAATACCGATACATCGGTTAAATCAGGCACGCACATCAACAATCCCTATGACACAAACATAGCAGTCGAAAATATACTCATTCATGCACTCGAAAGGCTTCATAAAGTCCCCAGTCGAATCTGCGATTCCACTGGACACTCGGGGGCTACTGACATGGGTATACCCTACAGGTACTCGAGCTTGGTATATACGGCTTGAATACAGCGGAAGCCCACGGTGTCGCCAAGGCCCAAATAGAGAACTCGAGTAACCTACGGACTCTCGATTGCTTGAGGAACAAGAAGAAGCTAAAGATAGAAAGTTCAAAGGGGAAAACCCTAACCTGTAACCGACTCGACCTGCTACCCGAGACCTAGCCTATCTATATAAAGGCTAGGAGGGGCGGCGAGGAGGACACACGCAACCCTAGTTTCCACAACCCCCGCCAGATTGCATCTGCGCATCATTGTAATCTTCGATTCTCTGTTAATTCCACGAACAGACAAGCAGGAGTAGGGACCTCTACGAGGCCTGAACCTAGGTAAATCTTCGAGTCCCCTGTGTGCTTGTTTGCTAGCCGATTGATGCTTCCAGCGCTCCCTCCTTCTCAAAAACCTAAGTCCATAACAATGGGCATTGATGAGTTAAACCCTCGTCAGGGTATCAATCCCAAGTTGGCCAAGATGGAGCGCCTCCATAGTATGGCGAGGAGGTACCCTCGTCCTGGTACGAGCTCGAGGACGCCCCACCATAGTGCGCAGAGTAGTCGTAAGAAGGAACATCCTCCTGGTGCTGCCTATGGAAACCAAGCAAGCGGAGCTGCTCGTCCACCTCCTCCTTGGAACGCGACCACGACCTCCTGTGAACACTGAACAAAGTAGACTGCGGCAAAGGAATCTCCCTTTCATCACCGTTAGTAAACAACATCCTGTATACTAAAATGTCCGTATCAGAGTCAGCAGTGACGAAGTGATGTGTTTTCATGGCAGCAAGATCAAGCCTTTGTGGTGCCAATATAGTATCATTAGGATCCATAGAAAGTTCTAACGTAGTAACCATACGTGAAGCAATAATGCCCCCATAAATAGGTCCCCTAGTAGCTAGGCGGCGAGCAATGAGAGAGCCAAGATTGTACCGGGTATCATTATTAAGTGCAGCAGCGAGGAAGGCTAAATGATAATTGGAGATATTTCTTGTGTTCTCCCTACCAAGAATGCTAGTAGCAAGATAATAAGCAAAGTATCTAATAGCTGGGAGTTGGATGTTTCTTATGTTCCCACGCTGAGCTACGTGGTCATCGTCATTTGTCACACTTCGATAGAGCTCCAGCAAATAAGCGGGTTACCCTTGGATCTTCTTCACGGTCCGCGTCATGCCTATACCTATAATGCTGCAAAATCTTTCCAACGACATGATAATAGGCAGATTATAAATTCTGAAAGAAACAGTTGACTGATAAGGGGTGTTAGTGAAAACGAAACTCTCAACGAAAGTTTTGGTGAGTACGGCATATTGCTCACTCTCATCTTCCATGTATGAGGTCAAACCGACCCTCTGAACCAGTAGTAAGAAATCATCGAGGATCCCTGCAGCTTGCAAAAAGGTATAACAAGGAAAAGTAGATGTGTGAGCATCCCCCTCATCTCCTTCATTACCAAAGCGTGGTGCAATGAGATCTTCATTGTATGAAGGCCTAAACTGAGAGGCTGATCTTGAGGGCCTTGACCTCCTAGGTGTGTCCCTCTCAAATATTTCTCCAAAGGTGTGGTTGTTCATCTTTGATATTCTGAAATTTAAACATCCATTACACAAGTGATTGCAAAGTGAATATATAATGAAGGGCACTACTCATGGAGACTTGTAAGAGGCCTAAACATGCATCAAAACAATATCTCTAAGCATTGAACAAGCTTACAAGCTCTCATAATCTGTCACCTATAGCAGCAAAATACTCAAGATATAAACCACTAAACACAAATCTACTTGGACAAGCGGAGGAGTCACATACCGGAGAACAAATGCTCCAAATTTCAGCAGCAAAGATGGGTTGAGCAAGGAGACCTAAAAATCGTGGGCAGGAGCAGCAAGAACGCGATTTCGAGCAAAGAACTGATGTTTTCTCGGGAGAGATAAAGAAGTGGGAAGTGAGAGAGTGAGTGGCGGGCCAGGCGTGGCCCACACCATGGCCAGGCGTGCCCCTGGGCTGGCCGCGCCACCAGGTGGTGTGCCTGCCTGGTGGGCCCCCTGGTACTCTCCAGGCACTTCTCTGCCCCTTTTTCACGTAAAAAATTAATATGAATTTTCTGGAATTTTTCGAGACACTTTATTTTTGAGCAATTTTCAGGTATAGATGAATGATTTTTTGTGACAGAAAAAGTTTCTAGAAAAATGCGATGACAAAACAAAACAAAAACTTCAGAAGCTCTAAGACACTCTAACATGCAAGCAACTACCAACAGAAAAGTAAACTAAACAAAGGCAAAAACTAGAAAAGATAAAATAAAAGTAGACAAAGATAATCATGGTGAAAACATTGTTTTGTTCATTGAAATCCTTTTGTTAACAAGGTTGATCAGGTCTTGTTACCAAAACAATTTTATATGAAACAAAACTTTGTGTTCCACTAATGATTATGTTACCTCAACCTTGATAGCAATGGTCCTAATCATAATAGTTTCATATTTTTCTCTTGGTATGGGACAATATATTTCTCCAACTTGAATGCCCTCAACATGTTCAATTGAATTTAAACCATAAGCCCTATCAATATTCTTGGGGAAATAGACAGTATGCTCTTTGTCATTAACATTACAAGTCACCTTTCCTTGATTACAATTAATAACAGCTCCTACAGTATTAAGAAAAGGTCTCCCAAGAATAATAGACATATTATCATCTTCAGGCATTTCAAGCACAACAAAATCAGTTAATATCAAGCAATTATGAGCCACTTTAACAGGTACATCCTCACATATACCAATAGGAATAGTAGTAGATTTATCAGCCATTTGCAAAGATATATCAGTTGGTATAAGTTTTTCTAGTTGAAGTCTCTTATAGAGTGAAATAGGCATAACACTAACTCCTGCTCCCAAATCACACAAAGCAGTTCTAACATAACTATTTTTAATAGAGCAGGGAATAGTTGGAATCCCTGGGTCTCCAAGTTTCTTAGGAACCTTACCATTAAAGGAATAATTAGCAAGCAAAGTAGAAATTTCTTCATTAGGGATCTTCCTTTTATTCGAGACAATATCCTTCATATACTTTGAATAAGGAGGCAATTTAATAGCATCAGTCAAAGGAATTTGCAAGAATAAAGGTTTCATCCACTCACAAAACTTATTATAGTGTTCATCTTCCTTTGACTTGTATTTCTTATCAGGGAAAAGCATAGGTTTTTGGACCCAAGGCTCTCTTTCACTACCATGTTTCTTAGCAACAAAATCTTCTTTAGTGTATTTACTATTCCTAGTGTGCCTTTCGGGTTCTTCTTCAACATTTTCTTTATCAGGAGCATCATTTTCTTCATTACCACTTTCAGTTTCAGCATCAGAGACAGATATACTATTAGGATCTTTAGCAGGTTCAGAGGGTTCTACAATAGTTTTATGTTTCTTTTTTTCTTTTCTTAGGAGTAGTACCACTATATTCAGCTTGTTGAGAATCCTGCTCAATTCTTTTAGGATGTCCCTCGGGATATAGAGGATCCTGGGTGGCAGCACCACTTCTAGTTCTAATTTCATAAGCATGTTTTTCTTTAGCAGCATTAACTAGCAAGTCTTTTTGTGCCTTAATAAGCTGATCAATTTGAGTTTGAACCATTTGAAAATGTTTAACGATCATTTTAACATCATTAGAGGTTCTTTCCACAATATCTTTTAACTCAACAATAGCTCTAGAGTTTTCCATTAGATGATTTTGCACCCTTTTATTAAAATTATCTTGCTTAATAATAAAAACATCAAATTCTTCTAAGCATTGATTAGGAGGTTTAGAGTAAGGAATATCACCTTCATCAAAATGTTGGAGAGAGTGTACCTCAATAGTGGATGAATGGGGAATTGGCTTACATAATTCTTCTATAGGAGGTAAATTCTTCACATCTGCAGCTTTAATTCCTTCTCCTTAAGACATTTCTTAGCTTCCTTCATCACTTCATCATTTAGTTCAATAACTCCCCTCTTATTTGATGTTGGTATGGGCGCAGGAATAGCTGGTTCAGGTATAGTTGGCTAAGGTATAGCTAGTTTGGGAGGGGTCGAATCTTCATAATTCTTGCTTATTTTAGCCATTAATTCCTCAGCTTCCTTGGGAGTCCTATTCCTGAAAACATAATCAACACAACTATCCAGGTATGTCCTAGATTCTTTAGTTAGTCCATTATAAAATATATCAAGAAGCTCATTCTTAGGTAATGGACATCCAACCTGTGCATGAATCAAAGCACAAAACCTTGCCCATGATTCCGGCAATATCTCTTTTTCTCCCTGTTTAAAATCAAAAAGTTCCTGCAAAATAGCATGTCTAGCACTAGGAGGAAAATATTTCTGCAGCAAAGTACTAATCAAGCAATCGAGGCTATCAATAGATCCAGGAGGTAAATTATTAAACCAAGTTTTAGCTTCTCCTTTTAGTGAAAAAGGGGAAATTTTAGCAACAAAGTAGGTGCGCATCTTAATATCATCAAAAAATAAGCCACTCATGGTAGAAAGCTCAGTCATATGTGCTACCGCACTTTCATTCTTAGTCCCACAAAAAGGTTCTTTCTCAACAATAGCTATGTAAGATAGATCAAGAGAGAAATCATAATCCTTATCCTTTATGTTCATGGGAGATGCAGCAAACTTAGCATTAGGAGACAATTTGGGTTTTATAGTACGCCTCTCAAGGAGACTCTTAATAGCACTCCTATCATGGGTGTTTTGACATTCTTTAATAAATTCATTGGTCATCTCTATATAACCGTCTTCAATATCATAGCTTTCTCTAGACTCAGGTGAACTGACAGGTGTAGTAGTGTCTTCATTAGGAGTTTCAGTATTTCCAGCTATAGCTCTAGCAATCGTATCATCTAGGAAAGGACCTAATGAACCACTCTTGTCAAGCATAGTAGAAGCAGCATCATAAGTATCAGAAGTATCAGATTCATCAGTAGTAGCAGTATGTGTAGCATGTGTGTGTGGTGGTGTAAGGAGCTTACTCATAACAGATGGTGAATCAAGAGCAACAGAGGTGTTCAGAACCGTACCTCTTCTTGTAGTGGATGGTAAAATAGGAACCTTTCCATCACGAGACTTACCCATGATGGATGGAGGGCAGTGAACAATAGTGATTCCAAGTGAACTTGATAAATAAAGCTATGCTCCCCGGCAACGGCGCCAGAAAATAGTCTTGATGACCCACAGGTATAGGGGGTGTATCGTAGTATTTTCAAGGGAAGTGAAACCCAATTTATTGATTCGACACAAGGGAAGCCAAAGAATATTTATAAGCCTTAACAACTGAGTTGTCAATTCAGCTGCACTTGGAAACAATCTTGCTCACAACATTTTATCAGTAGCAACAGTTTTGTAGTAGCAATAGCAAAGTAATGGCAATAGTAAAAGTAAAGACAGTAGTAACAATTTCAATAATACGTAGGATTAGAGCGCGGTAGGCATAGGGATGGATGGACGGGCGTTGCATGGAGAAGACAATTCATATGGCAATCAAGACATAGGGCATTTGTAGATAAATAAGATAAAGCATCCAAGTACTAAATAATCATAGGCATGTGTTCCATATATAGTCATATGTGCTTGCAATGAGAACTTGCACAACATCTTTTGTCCTGCCAGCCCGTTTGCAGCGGGGCCTCAAGGGAACTACTGGCAATTAAGGTGCTCCTTTTAATAGAGCACCGGAGCAAAGCATTAACACTCCGTGAACACATGTGATCCTCACATCAAAGCCATTCCCTCCAGTTATCCCGATTGCTGTCACTTCAGGACCTTTGGTTCCGGACAACAACGTGTGTATACAACTTGCAGGTAAGACCATAAACAATACTATCATAATGAATCAATAACATGTTCAGATCTGAAATCATGGCACTCGGGCCCTAGTGACAAGCATTAAGCATAACAAGTTGCAACAAAGTCAAAAAGCACTAATAATAGATACTAGGCACCATGCCCTAACAATCTGATGCCATTACATGAACGATGTCATCCAATCCCTACCATCCCCATAGCCTATAGCGGGGGATTACTCACTCATAGATGGGTGAAACATGGATAGTCGATGGAGAAGCGATAGTGATGATGATGGCGAAGATCTCCTCCAATTCCCCATCCCGGCAGCGTGCCAGAATGGAGTTTCTGGTTCCAAATCGCAGAATCTGGTGGTGGCAGCACAGCAGAACTCTTTCTAGAAAAACGTCGAACCCCCCTTGGTTTTTAGGTCAAGAGGCAACTTATAGGCGAAGAGGGAGGTCGAGGGGGCAGCCAAGGCAGCCACACCACCCCCAGGCGTGGCCTGGCCTGGCCCGCGCGGCCAGGTGGTGTGGGCCCCTTGTGGCCCTACTCCGTCTCGTCTTTTGGCTCCGTGAGTCTTCTGGCGAAATAGGATTTTTGGCATATTTTCCGGGATTTTTCCTGATAGTTGATTTTCTGCACAAAAACTAGACACCAAGGTAATTTTGCTAAAAACATTGTTAGTTGTATCCAAATCACACAAGTTTAGAGAAAAACAATAGCAAAAGTGTTCGGGAAAGTAGATACGTTTTGGACGTATCACCGCCCTGGTGCGCCACTTCGTCTCTCCTTCGGACTCCGTGTTGCTTCGGGTAAAATATTGACTTTGGCTTTTGTCCCGTCCAATTCCGAGAATATTTCCTTACTAGCTTTTCTGAAACCAAAAACAGCAGAAAACAGGCAACTGGCACTGTGGCATCTTGTTAATAGGTTAGTTCCAGAAAATGTATAAAAGTACCTCAAAGTATGAATAAAACATAAGAAAGTAGATAGTAAACAAGCATGGAACATCAAAAATTATAGATACGTTTATGACATATCAACATCCCCAAGCTTAACTCTTGCTCATCCACGAGTAGGTAAGTGATAAAAAAGAATAATTTTTGAGGTGACATGCACCATCATAATCTTGCTCAAGGTATTTGTAAAACATTGATAGCTAGGATCATAGTACTCTAACATAGACATGAAAGATATAGTTCTAACAATAAGACATAGCAACTATGTTGTAACATGAAAAGGTACAAACAAAAGATTCATGAATAGCAATGCTTTGAAAGACATTTGTTTGTTTCACATATAGAAAACATAATGAGAATGGTATTCAGCTTGTCCCTCATGGTGTAACAAAACATAAATGCATAGGACACCTTCAAAGTTCATAAGGGTGACTAGATACAAATAGTTTAAGAACAAGCAATATCAAAGTTATGAATCAATCAACAAGTTTTGGGACAATGCACATTAAACTAAGAATGACCACTATGCTCTCTCAATAGGTGCATAAAGATAGAAGATGGAGACTCAACATAAAAGTAAAAGAAAGGCCCTTCATAGAAGGAAGCAGGGATTCAAGTCTCATAAAGAGCTTCCAAAAATTATGGTACTTATTAGCTTTCAGCTCCCATTGCCCCTATCATAAGCATCTTTAGGTAATTAAGGTTAAAGTGAACAAATATGAGGATATGCCTGACAAGTTATAAGTTGAAAATCTCATGCCCCTTGCTTACGAGTACCAAACCTCATGCTACTCAACTTTAGTCACGAGTAAGTTCTTGTCATTGTAAGTACATGCGTATCATAGAGAACCGCCAACGGGGTACCCCTTGCCCCATGATATAGGAGCTTTCCCATATCAAAATGACAAGGCAACAAACAATGAGCATCTCAGCGATCCTTTTATTTCCTATTTGCATAGGGTTTTTTTATTGAGGATGCTTCACAGATTGCTCACTATGGTTATGTTGCTAGTTTACACCATGATTAGGCATGGCTTAGGGTAGCCGCCCATGCGTTTCTCTAACACATATACAAACTCCATGAGCTTACAATCTCCCCTTTTATTTCACACCGCCTGGATCCATAAGCAAAAGAACATGATATCAACTAAATAAAGTGCAATGTTGAAAGCGTTCCCCATGATAACATGGTTCTGCTAATTCACAACTTACAAAGAGCAAGCATATACGCAACATAGATGGGCACAATGGTTCAAGTTTATTAAGTGTAAGAAAGTAAAGTGTGCCATCAAGTTTGTGAGAGCTCTAATCACTAATTTTCACATAACAAGTTTTATTCGGAAGGTAGATAAAAACATGAATATACTTGGAATAGCAATAATGCTAATAGGTAGGTATGGTGGACTCTTTGGAATAACTTGGTTTTATTTGGAGTTGGATGCATGAGTGGAACTCATACTTGGTACATGTGGAGGCTAGCAAAAGACTGGGAGCGATCAACTAAGAGAGCAATAATGGCCATAATCATGCAAAGCAACAAAACATTATTAATTAAAGCATAAAGTGATATTACAAGTCAAAAACTAAATGATCATAGAGGCTATGGTGACTAGGTATAGTCTTAACATGGTGTGAGCATGCGCCAAGTCAACCCAAATAAAGCATCAAAGGAGAATACCACAATATATGCTTTTATATGCTAAAACAATGCATGATTCTTTCAAGGCACATTAAGCAATCTTAATTGTTTGTAACAAGTCATGCTACAGCAATAATCACTAAGCATAAAGTCAAAGCAATATCAAACATGACATGATAAAGTCTAGACCACAGTCGAAGCAAGACTCCTTTTATACCACTTATAAGCATGAACCTTCCTACTCTTTTCTAATCCAAATCAACTTATTTGAAACTATGTATGAATGCGGGGGTCCAACCAATTTATTTAAGAAAAATAAAACTAAAAACAAAAACGAAGATGCTCCAAGAACAACACAATTGTGCATGAAACAATAAAAATGAAGTGTTTGGAAGAAACCTGAGATTTTTATTGATGAAGAAGGGGATGCCTTGGGCATCCCCAAGATTTGACGCATGGAACTTCTTGAATATTACTTGGGGTGACACGGGTGGCATCCCCAAGCTTGAGATTTTGTCCATACTTCATCTTATCACATTGTTCTTCCCTACACTTTAAAATTTCCTTCATACAAAACTTCACACAATCTTCATTAGTAACATTAGTGAACTTAAGATAATAAGTCTTTAGGTTCAGTTTCAACACAAGTAAAACTTCCATTAAAACACAAGCTACTGTAGCAATTCCTTTTAAAAGTTCAAATGATCAAGGAGAACTCAAAGAGAAAGAGATTAAGAGACAAATGCAAATAATGGCAGAAATCTGTCAAAACAGACCAGCAGGTAAAAACCGATTTTTCTGAAGACCTTATGTTGCTCAAATTGAAAAGTGTTAAACTAACAAAAGTTAGATAACAACCTGGGACAGAAGCACAAAAAATTACAGATCAATCCAATGTACAGAGATTTTTCACGAAATGTTACGGTGAAGCACAAAAATCTGTTTCACGACAGCAACTTTCGCAAGGATTATTTCTCTCTTATTAGAGGTTATTCTTGGCACAAAAACCACACAAAAATGATAAGGAGAGGTTATTACTGAAGCAATAACTTCCAAGACTCAACAAAAGAAAAATTTATTGACTAAAAATTTGGGTTATCTCCCAATAAGTGTTTTTCTTTAACGCCTTTGAGCTAGGCATGGGAAGCAAGAATCAAGTATTCTCAAATGAAGAAGCATTAAGAGCAAATTTTATTTTAATAGGAGATGCAAAAGGAATCTTCTCTCTCTTCTTAGGGAAGTGTTCTATACCTTTCTTGAGCGGGAATTCATATTTAATGGTATCTTCTTTCATATCAATAATGGCACCAACAGTTCTAAGAAAATTTCTTACCAAAATAATAGGACAAGAAGCATTGCATTCAACATCCAAAACATAGAAATCAATGGGGACATAGGTATTGTTAACCATAATAAGAACACCATTAATACTCCCCATGAGTTTCTTTTTAGCATTATCATCAAGTTGGACATCTAAATAACAATCTCCTAATGGTGGTAAATCAAGCATTTCATAAATCCTTCTAGGCATAATAGAAACACTACTATCAAGATCACATAAAGCTTTTAGATCAAAATCATTCACTTTCATATTAATGATGGGTTCCCAACCATATTCTAATTTCATAGGGATAGAAGCTTTATGTTTCATCTTTTCTTCTTTAATTTTTATGAGAGCATCAGTAATGTGTTTTGTAAAGGCCATATTCATAGCACTAGTATTAGGACTTTTAGCAAGCTTTTGTAGGAACATAATTACTTCAGAGATATTGCAACCATCAAGATCAAAATCATAATTACCATCCAAGGTAGTAGAGCTATTTTTCCCATATTTTGAAGAATTTCAGCATTTTTATTAGAAAAGGTTCCATTGGTTTTAGGCATTGTTGCAAAAGGAATGGGGACTTCATGTGGTTTGCTAGCATCAACATTAGTGGTGGTGATACTACAAATACTACTATTGCTAGCATTTTTTGTTGGAAATATGCCCTACAGAAAAATTGTAGTAAGGACTATTTTCATATAGTTTATGATTAAGTTTTATATCATGCTATAACTATATTGAGTGGAAACATCAACACACGTGTGATATACAAACAACCAGGGGTTCCTAGTGAAACTCTAGTCACTGGTTCATTGGTCAACAGATGATCATGTTTCCTGATCATGTGGCATTTATGCTAGTTGGAAATGGAGTCATCTCATTCCGAGAATGAGATGATGAACCAATACCCAACCTAAACATCGTGACCCGATCATTTCACGAAGTTCAAGTTACGATGATTAGAAATGGATCCTTGTAGACTATTCCTTAGACCGTGAGGCTATATCAATCACTGTCTCCCGAGAGTGCTTAGATAGCATCAAGCACCACTTGTTAATACAGTGGTTATAAAGGTGTGTTCAGGTACTCGGAGGAAACCATAGAGGCAATATATGTCAAGAGCGGTATTTGTCCGTCCATGTGACGGGAAGATACTCAAAGGGCCCACTCGGAGAAGTTGTCTCCAATAGCTGCACAGCGTGTGATTTGACCACGGGGATATCACTTGTTGGAATGAGTCAAGTAGCATTGTTCAGTAAAGAGATTGAACACGACATGGTGATGTCATTGATCAGATCTCGGGCAATGCAAGTATCGAGTGACAAAGGGAATAAGACATGATTGTCCCGGTTCAAACGACGAAAGATCTTCGTGGAACGCACAGGGGTCACATGGCCATCCAGGTCCCTCTATCGATCATTGGTGCGGGAGTGTCACGGCCATGTCTGGAGTGTTCCCGAACCGTGGGGTATCACGCTTAAGGGCTTGATGATGCTTAGAGAGTGTTTTTAGGATCGGTAGAATCACCGAAGAATAGTAGAGAGAAAACCGGAAGGGTTTCGGTAAGTCCGGAGGATGTCCGGAGTGGAGGTGGAAGTGTTCCATAACCATGGAGGTTGAATAATATGTGAATGAATGTTAAATATTGATTTAATCATTTATTCATATTTATTTAATAAAAAGAAAAATCAATTTAAACGGTCAAAGGCTTAATGGGCCAATTCCCGGAGGAGGGAGGGCCCATTAGGGAAAGGAGAGAGGGAGAAGGGGCCAAGGGGGTGGTCGGTGCCCTAGTGGGCCAGACCCCCCTCCCCGCACGGGGCCCATGGGGGTGGCCGGTGGTGCCACCCCTCCCCCTCCTCTCCTTTAGTCCCACCACGGGACTTTGAGGGAGGTAGTACCTCCCCTTCCCCTATATATAGTGGGGGTATTTGGCCAAATAAAATACACCAATGATCAATAAAGGTCTTATCTCTTTTGGGAGGACCTCTAATTGATATTTTCTCTCTCCCCCTCTCTCTCGTGACCATGGTCCCAAGTCTAGACTGCACGAACAAGAGACATCTTCACCGCGGAGCACCGTCACGCTGCGGGATTCGGATCTAGGAGCTCTACTTCCGCAACTGCTGCTGGATCGGGGAAGCGGGAGTCATCGTCAGGCACCGGACGTGTGTAACTCCCCGCGAGGTGTCGCACTTGAGGCACTCAAGTCATTGGAGCAAAGGAGCGCAAGGACTTCATCACAACCTTGAGGTCGGCTTCGGCTCGTCTACATCAACCACGCTCTCCTGAGCGTTGACAACGCTTTTCGGTCTTCAAGGGTAAATTCATGAAAAGCCCCTCTAGTTACTGTATTACTAATAGATACGTCCTGACAGCTTCCGGGGTTTAGGGGCGTAGGATAAAATTTATTGTTTTCATACGCGGAACCCCAACGATGGTATCAGAGCCAGGTCTATGTGTAGTAATGCTAGTACAGGTAGAACACACGAGATGTAGCGTGTGGGCGTTGATCTTTTAGTTGTTACCCTCCCACGTGTACTTGTGTATACCGCAGTAATGGTTGATGAAATCAGTTTGTCTACTAATAAAATATTTAAGAATGACTTCAAGTTCAGAGGGTGCACTCCTATTGTTGTTGTAGGAATTTCCATAAGCATTACCATTATTGGGAGGATATGGCCTATAATTATTATTACCAAAATTATTCCTGTAGGCATTGTTGCTAAAATTGTTATTTCTAATAAAGTTCACATCAACTTGCTCTTCTTGAGCAACCAAAGAAGCTAAGGGAACATTATTTGGATCAATATGAGCTTTCCCATTAACAAACATGGACATAATAACATCAATTTATCACTCAAGGAGGAGGTTTCTTCAACAGAATTTATCTGCTTACCTTGTGGAGCTCTCTCAGTGTGCCATTCAGAATAGTTAACCATTATATTGTCAAGGAGCTTTGTTGTAGCACCCAGAGTAATGGTCATAAAGGTACCTCCAGCAGCAGAATCCAGCAGATTTCTTGAAGAATAATTCAGTCCTTGTGAAAATGTCCTTGAATCCCCGGCAACGGTGCCAGAAAAAAGGCTTGATGTCTACGCACACTTCTATTCTTGTAGACAGTGTTGGGCCTCCAAGTGCAGAGGTTTGTAGAATAGCAGCAAGTTTCCCTTAAGTGGATCACCCAAGGTTTATCGAACTCAGGGAGGAAGTGGTCAAAGGTATCCCTCTCAAGCAACCCTGCAATCAAGATACAAGAAGTCTCTTGTGTCCCCAACACACCCAATACACTTGTCAGGTGTATAGGTGCACTAGTTCGGCGAAGAGATAGTGAAATACAAGTAATATGGATGATTATAAGTGGTAATTGCAATCTGAAATAAGAGCGGTAGCAAGCAAACATGTGACAGAACTAATTGTATATGGTGTTTCAATGCTTAGAAACAAGGCATAGGGATCATACTTTCACTAGTGGACACTCTCATATAAATATCTTCTCTTAATGATGCTACCCTAAACTACTCTCCGGTTGGACGATATAGGGCTATAACAGCACACCTTAAAGTTCGCATTCCCCATCTAGATAACCCCTCACTATCACCTTGAGCGCTAGATGGTTCCAACAAACACCACAATCTTATAGAGACATCCAACTCAAATTATACTCATGATAAGTATTTATGTAACCTTAGCCAAAGTGCCACACGGTATCCACACTGTCAACTTCACACACGTGGGGATAAACAGAGATTAATTAAAGCACTTGAGTAGCAGAATAGATCTATAGATTACAAAGCTCATGATCTCAATAAGATCACGCATAGAGAGAGATGAACGCATAGCTACCGGTAGAGCCCTTAGCCTCGAGAGAGAACTACTCCCTCATCATCATGGGAGTCAGCAATGGCGATGGAGATGGCGGTGGAGTCGATGGAGATTGATTCGGGGGCACTTCCCCGTCCCGGCAGGGTGCCGGAACAAAGACTTCTGTCCCCCGAATCTCCTCTTCGGTGGCGGCAGCGCTGCGGAACTTTTCGTGGAATTTTGATCTGGTGATTAGGGTTTTCATCCCGGGAGGCTTTTATAGGTGAAAGGGCAAGGTCGGTGGAGCACCAGGGGGCCCACACCCCCTGGTGGTGCCCCCCGTAGGCCGCGCTGCCACCAGGTGTGGCCACCCTGGTGCACCACTTCGTCTCTCCTTCGGACTCCGTGTTGCTTCGGGTAAAATATTGACTTTGGCTTTTGTCCCGTCCAATTCCAAGAATATTTCCTTACTAGGTTTTCTGAAACCAAAAACAGCAGAAAACAGGCAACTGACACAGTGACACTTGTTAATAGGTTAGTTCCAGAAAATGTATAAAAATTCCTCAAAGTATGAACAAAACATAAGAAAGTATATACTAAACAAGCATGGAACATCAAAAATTATAGATACGTTTACGACGTATCAGTGTTATAGCCGCATCACTGCTCTGGAGGATACCAATAAGAAGCTACGCACCATGGTGTTACATGCCATGACGCCATAGTGATCTACAATAATCACGGTATCAAATAATCTCAAGGGATTATTTGATCCCGCCTGGCTTGATTCCAAGCTTGGGGACATCTTTAAGACCTTGTAATCTATCTTATAAGTTTTACATTACTATTTTAGTTTTGTATTAGTTCAAATTAGAAATAAAGTTTGCATCATTAAAATTCCCTTCAGGAATAGTCGATCCCTTTTATGAAATTCCGAGTTTATTATCATATATGGAGCAATATTGAGTTTGTGCTTGTCCTATTGGATATATGAATGGCTTGAGTATAATTTTACTTGCACTTTATGATAGCAATAGGAGTCTTCCACACCATTGGTATTAATGGAACATACAAAGAGAATTTGGTCAATATATTGTAAGTTCATGGTTTGATTTACAAATAAAAAATTATCTAATCAGTTAAGTTGAAAAAGAAACATTGAACAAAGGAAAATCAAAAGTGCTATCAAATTAGAGTGAGAACAAGACGAGGTAGAATATTCAAGCTATAAAAATTGCTTCATATACAATTGGAATTTGGTAATTGAGATCGTTAAACTTTGAATTCCTACATGAAGTGGGATGTATGGCTAGCTCCTTTGCACAATACTTAAACAAAAGTGTGAGCATATATATAAAAAAATAAGAAAAGAGAGAAGAAAAAGAGCGAATGTGCAAAGAGCAAATAGGCATACACCACTATATTGTAGTATGGCAAAGAAGCGTTTGAGATTTTAAATCCCAAGTGAATATGTTAATCCAAAAACACTTGGGACTACCTCACTAACTCATTCAGTTGAACTGAATACTTTTACATCATATTGAGAGTGATCTTTTGTGAACTGTTAAATGCTAAGGTGTGGAAGCCTGCTAATATTATTCAGATGGTTCGATTAAGGTACTATTCATGAACTTATTCTTGTGTATCATATATGATAAACACATGCTACAACTACCTCATTGTTTTATCGACTCAGCTTCATGAATATGAAGATCACATCCATTAAGCTAAACTTGCTCAGGACGAGCAAGAGTCTAAGCTTGGGGAAGTTGATGAGTGCATATTTGCATCATGTTTTATATTATTATTTTGCACTGTAGTTGTAGGATCTAGGTATTTTACCGCATTCGCGTGCACATTTTATGTCTATTTTCACCAGGATCAGGACAGATGATGGATACAATGGACACAATTCTTGGAGCAGTTGTATTGGGGAGAAAAGGAGTCAAAAACAACATAAATTGCTTATTTGGTAAATATCAATAACACTAGAAGAAAACCCGAAGCGATCGAGGCATCCAGAAGGTTTAACGACCAACTATATGGCGAGAATTAATTTTCTAGCCGTATAGTTGGCGCCGCCACCACCTCCTCAAATAGTTTAACCCCGTGCAACTGGATCAAGGAGACGACATACAAAACAACCTCACCTCCGGAAGGCATCTGGAGGGGGAACTTGTCCACTAGGGATCCATCTTCGCCCTACATAGATCCGGGAGGCTAAGGCATCGATCTTCATCATCAACCGCTGCATCACCACCATCTCCCCGTTGTGGATTTATACAAGTACTATTCATCTATGATAGATTTCATTGTTATTGCCATGATGTTGATTGCCTCCATGTTTGAGTAGATCATTAGTTCTTGGGGAGATGGAGAAACCATAGTATGAGATTGAAATAAGATAAAGTTTATTATGATATTCATCACTGTGACCATGTGTTAGATTGTCTTCATCTTGATGTTGGGAGAAGTCGACCTCTCAATATTTGCCTCTTGTGGGGACTTGATGGAGGGAACTACTTATTGGTAGACGGAGGTGTGTTAGCACTTACAGTGACTATAAAGCTATTGGCACCCCTTACATATCAACTTGGGAACCGAGGAAACTCATGGAACACTATCCATGCCATGGGATACGTCATGCGGGATTAAGTCCCTTAATAGCACAGTAATTCGATTGATGTCGATTGATGTCTGTTGTGGTTATGAGGATGATGTGAGCAGTGGTTGCTGCCTATTTGTCCAAATACAGACTTCCTCCCACACATACATAGTTGAGAATGTTCATGATAATAATCTTTACCTTAGCTATTTATAATGCTAGAATTGTATCCGCTACTCCCTGAGAATGCTTTTTCCCATTGCAATTTCAAATCTCTTTTACATATGCGATACTTACTTTCCGCGTTCAATTGTTTTACTTTACTTATTGTTCTCTTATACCAAAACCCCAAAAACACCTTTTCACACAATACTCGCATTTTATCTTGTTACTTAGAACTTTATTTAGCATTTCTATTTCAGTATTTAATTCAAGAGTTATTAGACTTCAGATTCCTGCTCCCTGTGGGTCGATATCTTTATTTCGAAACTAGCTACAAACGATATGTGCACTTGTAGTCATCACCCCCCAAATCAAAAAGATTTCTTAGAGGTCGTGTCGAAATCCATCGCACATGTCCTGACGTTTCTACCAGAACAAGAGAAACCTCGATCCCTCTACACCTCTTTTAGTTTCACGCGAAAATCTTCGGATTTTCTGATGCACGAATGCAATGCACACACATGTGATCTCTAATTTCCTGACCTAAAATCCTGGGATCTTACAGCCATGGATGACCTATTTGTAGTTGGGGGAAGCGAGCGCAACACCCCATCTATCGCAAATTGGTCATCCTCCAGTAGTCAACCTCGTACACTAGATGTGCATGAAGTTTATGCATGAACTCCAAGTGGCTAACCAGGCATGTGTTTTCTTCCATCTTTTGGGAAAGAAATTTATCTAGCAGATCAAACTTCAAAATTATGATCGTTCTATGAATATAGCCTTCAATCCATCTATCATATCATATGGCTCGATCTATGGGAAGTGCACTTGTAGCTTAGGTACCATTGCCCATCATATGATGCATGAGATGTAGATGAACAAGTCACTACGATCGCAAAACTCGTCTTCTTCGTCCTCAGTTACATCATCATCCAGAAGCTCTCCCAGTGGTTCTAAAATGGTAAAGAGTAGGTCAGTAGAGATGAGGATTTCCTTAAGCGTAGATACCAATCTATTAAGTTGAACCCATCTAACTCAAGCTTGTCCTCTAGCGGCATCACTCCATGCATTTTATGTGATGACTGAAGCGACTTGATCTACAAGCACATTTTCTAGACATAATACTAAGTTCACAACATGAATTCTAGTTTATAATCACAGTATCCCAAGAACTCCCACTAAAACTATAATCCCTAAGATAGTTTTAGGTATTACACTATCCCTTTATACTATGTCATCTCCAATCATCACGGACTTTGACACAACTGCCAGGGTGGACTATATCCATCGATCACATCATTCATGTGACTCATGCTTGATCTTTTGATTTTCCGTGTTCCAAGGCCATGTATGTACATGCTAGCCTCGTCAATTTAACCTAAGTATATTTGCAGTGATACATGACTTGCACCCACCATATGCGAATGCCGATATGTCTAGCACCCAATCATCATGGTTTTCTTCATAACGGCAAACTTTCTTGGTGGTGCACACTTTAGGGAGAACACTAATGTTGGTATTATATTATGGATCATCTTAGTTGTCGTGTATCTAATACAACTAAGCATAAACAAGATGCACACAAAATAACATCACATGCAATTTGTAGTGTGTGATATGATATGGTCTTTTACGTATTGATCTCCATAATGCACCGCCTAGCATGACGCCAAGCTCATGGCACCATCAGTTGGTTGTCCATGAAGTGTATTCATGAAATTGACCACATCACATCATATACCCCCTCCCGCAACATAAAGTTAGACGTCTCTACTTTATTACTTGTAAGTTTTACGTAGCTGCTAGGGACTTTCGAGATATAACTGTTCATACCTATGAGTATCAACCACAACATTGATCAACGATTTGTCTCTATTACACCCCTCTCGAGGCCCTCCATTGTAAATGCCATATTAACTACTGTGTGAGAGACAGACACCCGACGACCACTTATATGGTACAAGTTATATGTTAAACGTGTAAACAGTCTCGCGTAAGATTACGGGTAAAGTTGGTCTGGGCCACTTCATCTCACAGTGTCGCGATATGAACAAGTACACGTGGGAGGGTAATAACTAAGCGATCAATGCCCACATTCAACATGTGGTCTACCCGTACTAGTATAACAACGCATAGATTGGCTCTGATAACACTGAAGGGGTTCGTAGCAAAAAACAAAAAAAATCACTAGCTAGCACAACACCCGTAGCCAGGATCTATCTATGAGTTAATACAGTAATGGGATGAAGTTACGATTACATACCCTTGTAGATCGCAACGCGGTTATATCCTGCAGGGAACGTGGATAATTTAGTCATACTCTCCCGACCTCAAGGTCATGAAGATCCTTGCTCGTCTCCTCCTGGTCTTTGCACGATAGCCCGACGCCACAAATGGCAGTGCCCCCGAGGTATCGCACACGTATGGTGTCCGAAGACAACCCCTGTTCTCCTTGATCCATCCGGGATGCGGAAGTAGACCCTCTGGAACTGGGATCCAGCAGTGCGACGGTGTGCCGGTGGTTGTCGACTCTCTCATACGCAGTTCTTCGCGGAACCGCACTCGTGAGACTCAGTTGAGAAAGAGGGGAAAATTCCCTAAGGAAAATAGCCTTAGGAAATCCCCTTTTATTTTTGTGTGTCTTTTTCCCTCAATATACACCTCTATATATAGGGGAAAAGGGGGTACTCCCTTCCCTCAAGTTCCCATGTGGTACTAAAAGAAAAGGCAAAGCCAAAGGAGGGGACAGTCGGCTAGGTCTAGTGGTGGTCGGCTGGGCCTCTCGCGCACTGGCCCAGTCCGTAGCCTAGCGCAAAGCCGGTGGCTAGGTAGGACGCTGCCCACGCACCTGCCAACCCAGCTAGCGGCTGCAGCCTACGAAGCAGCAGCTAGCGAGGTGGCGAGGCCGGGTGGGCCCGGCGCCACCAGCCAGCGATTGTGCGTGCTCGCCCGCGTCACTTGGGATAGTTGGGTGTGGCCCATAGGCGGCGGCTGGTTGCCGATCTCTCGCGCCACCAGACTGCCTATCTGGGCTGGCCGGGGCCCACCTGCAGTGCCGGTTTGAGATTCCCTTTGGGGTGGCTTCCCTCTAGGTTGTTTCCCTCTAGGGATTCGGCCCATTGTAGGAAGTTGCCCCATAAATATTAATT
Source organism: Avena sativa (assembly GCA_916181665.1). Taxonomy (NCBI): domain Eukaryota; kingdom Viridiplantae; phylum Streptophyta; class Magnoliopsida; order Poales; family Poaceae; genus Avena; species Avena sativa. Next base: position 38,226,338 of record OV702290.1, read on the forward strand.
TAAATATTTATTTAATATATATATTAATTCATAATTAACATATATACAAATGCATATTATAAATTGCTATTTATTTGAAACACCTTTTGGTCTTTTCCTTCTTCTGAACATCTTCAGACCCTCTTCAGAACTATTCCAATAATCCTTTCTCAGAACAATTCTGATCTTTCTTTTTCATCGGTGATCCTTTGGTTCCATAGCAATCTCAAAACATCGTTAGGCACTTAAGTGTGTTATCCTATGGTTCGGGAATAGCACAGACATGATCGAGATCTCTCTCTAATCAATGATCAATAGCGGGATCGGGATGTCTATAATGACCCCCATGAATTCCATGAAACTATGTCGTGGTCGAACCATAAACTCTATGTCCAATTCCCTGTGTCTCTTCAATACATGACTTGTCCGAGGTTTGATCATTAGTATCAACATAGTAATCTCGTTACTGACAAGTCTACTTAACTTGTTATCATGATATTGTATCCCCATGACCTAGTTATACGCTGCAGCTTATTGGATAAAATCTCACCGAGTGGGCCCAGTATATCTTCCCGTCACGTAGGTGGACAAATCCCGATCTTGATGCATATGCCTCAACTGTTCCTTCGGAATATCCAATACACACTTTTATAGTCAGCCAGTTACGGATATGACGGTTGGTGTGATCAAAACATCCTCCAAAGACAGTGATTAATATGATCTCACAGTCTAAGGAGAAAGTCACTTCATTTCTAACTATCACAATGAAGAACCATGTGACTAGATCAGGTTGTAATACTTATGTGGATAATGTCCATCATATCATTCCCTAATGACATGACTTTGTTGTCAACTGGCATAAATGCTCCATGATCAGCAAACCTTGATCATCGGTTTCCCAACGAACTAGTTGAGTAGAGGCTATTAGGGACCAGATTTGTTTGCATACCACACATGTATCAATATTTCCTCTTGATACAGTTATAGCATAGCATGAAACTGTAATGAACTAGTTTGATATGTGATAATAAACTCATGTATTATTTGCCTCTAGGGAATATCTCCTTAAATTACAACTAGACTAGAGTCACTAATGGAAGAGCTGAAATTACAGTCCTTACCCTTCAAGGAGGACAAAATGCACACTCATCGGGATCCAGAGTTGCGGATCTTTGTTCCATGCGCCCTCTTCCCCTATGTTGCCCTCCCCGTGCTCTCCAGCCTCGCATGATCCATCTCCATGGTCTTCTAACATGTAGGATATATATCTGTGTTGGATCAGCTTCACATCCACCGTCGTGGTCGTGCGATCAACGGTTAGCTCAGCTTCTCGCTTTCGGTCTCCTGACCACGCTAGGACAGGTCACGGTGGGAAGGAGAGAGGAAAGAGAGGGGATGGTGGTGAGGCGACTAATAGAGGCTAGAGGGAGGGTGGTGAAGGTTCGGGGTAGTGCACGATGGAATGGTGCGACAGGCGAAGGGACGAGAACAGTGGAGAATATGGAGCGGTGGAGCAGGGAAATATGGGAAATTGTAGAATAATGCAGGTTCGGATCCTCGAACTTGGGATGTGCACGGTCGAAAGCTCAGGTGGCGGGGACTGCTCGTTAGTATAATTGTCAGAACAACAGCTGCACGTGATGGAACCCACATGTAAGAAATCGAGCCAACTAGACGACAAGTTAGATAGGGGAAACTACGGTCGGTGTCAAAAGGAACCAGGGGCACAGACGTAAAAAAATCATGTAGGTTGATGGCATATCTCCAATTGCCAGATTTGTAGTGGCACGATACCAATTTCCAAGTGGACAGAGGCCTGTTGGTCAGACAATTTCCCTTGGGCGTCCAAAATATGGTTGACTATCTGATCAGGGCAAAATTACACTCCTGCCTCTACTGTATGACTTTGTCGAGGGATAGCGGTCGTGGAGTCCATCATCCCTACCACGATGTCACCCATGCCTAATATCAGGAGTGCTAACCCAACAAGATCAAGAAGGAGATATGTTCCCTACAAATACCCACCCCTAGACGGGAAAGGTGTTCCACTCTTTCAACACTCACATCCTACCACTGATACACCATAGCTACATCCCTCCTCCGAGGAAATAAATAGTGAGTTGGTCGACTCCCCGCTAGCCGGCACCCCCTTTGTCAACACTGAGCACCTCACATTGTCGATAATATATACACACTGAGACGTAGCATTGTTACCGGGATCTCTCCCACGGCCTGAAGCTGTACAAATTCTTGTGCCTAAAGTTGTTAGCCCATCGGATCATGACCACCCTCTTTCTACGTACAAATTTACTCATAGCGAATCGAAACCCCAACAGTTGGCATGCTAGGCAGGGTGTGTGTGCGCTCACTCCAAGCATTGGCGATGGGCTCATCGTCTCTATCCACCACCACTGGTGGAGGCAGAACCCATCTCAAACCCTAACAAACCAACCATACCCCCACCGATCGAATCTAATATTAATTACCTCATTTTTCGGGTAAATATTAATTACCTCATTGATCTCCTTAAATTGTGAACCATCCAAACCCCTACCCGTTTACCTACATATCCTCTTTCCACACTCTAAACCATCTCAAACCCTAACAAATTATATCCTCCATCAGCCTCCTCATCCTTTCCCTCCTCCCGCCGCCATCGCTCCAACCTCCTCCCCTCCCCCTTCTCCTGCCTCCATCGCTCCATCCATCTTCCCTGTTGACTTGATCCTAAACAGGTTTGCCCAATTCCTCTACCCCCACGCCTATCAATCGAGCCACTCCATCACTGTTCTTCAAATTTGCAATCGAGCCACTCCATCACTGTTCTTCAAATTTGCCGATTTCGTGACTGTTGCTTTCGTGAAGGAGAAAAACACGAACACGAAACATAGTTCGTATATCAAAAGGTATGGAAATTTGTTATTGTTCTATATTTGGTAATTTTCCAGATCCTAGATCTAATTGGTGTTTGTAGTTTAGATCAGTAAATTTCTTGAGGGGTAGATCTGTCAATACCCAATCCCAAAATTTAGTGTCGATGTATACTAATTTTTCTTATGAACGTGTTTCCATATGTGGACAGTGTTTGGTCGGGCTAGCATTCTGCAATATTGTGGACCGTGAAGAACATACTTTGAACGAGTGTCGATCACTGAGATGACGTCGCAGCCGGCTAGGGGCCTTGATCAGCCCGTGGCGAAACGGACATGCGCCGCTATGAAATGGCGGGACTGGAAGAACCTGCCAACTGATCTCGTCGAGGACATCGCCGGCCGACTGCTCACCTTCGACGTTACAGAGTACCTCCGCTTGTGCTCCGCGTGCAAGCCCTGGCGCGACTGCACGGACAACCCCCGCATGGGCGACGAGATGGACGCTCGCTTCCGCCCGCACGACTGGATCATTCTCTACCGCTGCAACGACCCGTCGGGCCGCACCGTCGTGAACATCGCCACCGGTGCCCGCGCCTACGTCAACTTCCCAGAGCTCGCCACCCATCACCAACTAGGCACTGCTGATGGACTCCTCGTCCTCGTCAACAAGGGCGGCAACGACGTCAGTCTCCTCAACCCTCTCACCGGCGCACTCATCCAGTTCCCGCCCCTCACCATCGACGCGGCCGTGAATCTTCCCTCGCTCTATGACCCCTCATCCTTCCCGACAGGTTGGCTCCCGGTGGACCCAACCGCGATCACCGGCGCGAGCATCGATGACTCGACGTCCCCGAGCACGCTAGTGCTCTGCCTCCGACCCGGGTGGCATCTGATCGTCTGTGCCAAGCCTGGCGACGAGAACTGGGCGTACGGGCGTGTCGCCAAGGAGCGCACCACAGGCAAGGTCGCACTAGTCCAGTCGCCGGTGACCTTCGGTGGGCGCTGCTACGTCACGACGGTGGCCGGCGCGATAATGGAATTGGATCTGAGTCCGGGAGCTCGATGGCCTCTACTGAAGTTCCTCCTTGATGAGGACCCGCCTGCGAACACAGAAATATTCTCCTTCCTGGTCCGGTCCCAAGGCCGGATGCTCATGGTACGCTACATGTTCGGTACCAACCTGGTGCTGGGAGGTGGCTACGACGAGGCAGAGATATTCATGTGGCGCGGATGCCCATCCCGCATGGAGGTGTTTGAGGTGGATGTCGTGGGGAGGCGTCTGGTCGCCCAGAGTGGTGTCGGCGACGGCCAGGCAGCTTTCGTCGGGACGGCACACACTGTCATGGTCTCCACCAAGGAGTTCCCCAAGATCGCCGTCAATTCGGTGTACCTCAACTATTATCTGCGACAACGTGGTCATTTCGGGACCTACCACTTCGAGGATCGGACAGCTACGCAGCCAAGAGCCTCCAAGGGTCGAAGTCGCGAGTTTTATCCTTGTGCTTGCCACTGGGAGCTGGAAGATTATCTGGTCTACGAGAAGGGTTATCATAAGGACTACCTGTTGTATTTACTGGCTGATCTTCTGTGAGCTAGGTAGTCGATTCTAGACTTGTTGCATTTACATTCATTCAGTTATTAATAGTCAAATGTTTTCAGCGCGCTGCAATGTAAATCATTATAATATCTGTTGAACTCTCGGTGCCCAGGAAATCACACCAGACAGTAGGCACCATATTTTCTGCCACTTGGTAATCGATAATTTACTTGATCTATTCTCATATGGTATTCTAGTTTCGCAAGCACTCCTACCAAAATAAGCAAGCACTCGAAACCTGATTGAATATGGTATATGATCAAGACCGTCTGGAGGAAAGACCTGAAGGCAGGAAGCATAAGTAACTCCCACCCTTTTATTGCCAGGATTACAACAAGTTATAGCCTTACAAGTGCATGTTTATCTACACCAATCTATGGTGGGGTTTCCGAGAGTACATGAACCAACAGCAGAGAGGCAGGTACTACTACTGTGGAAGGTGTGCAGCTAGGCACACAAAAAAATACGGAGTATATTCCTAAACCAGCCGGAGCAGTAGATGGTTCAGATGTTGCTTCAGAGAGGCAGGCTCAAGGGGATTGAAAAAAAAGTGCGAAAGTTGTGTGTTTTCAGACGTGATGATTCTGGCCATTTCGCCACTGCTTGCACGGCTGTTCTGTGCATATATTCTGAGAGGGCATCGCATTAGGCAAAAAATTACCCCTCTTCTATCTATGCCAAAACCAACCGCCATCACTTATGGGCTATGTTGCAGTGAGCTAATGTTTAATGAAGTGCCTGCTTCCGATGATCTCAAGTTTAAGCACAACAGTGGTAAAGTGGGTCGGATAACAGTGTCAGGTGATCTAATGACGGTGCAACTAGGGCGTCAAGCGGGACGGGTTGCGGCACTACTTTTTTACTAGCCCTTTTTTAATTTTACTAACTTTCTAGACCCCTTTTTGCCTATATTTTGCTTCGCGGGTTGTTATGCGGGTGCCGCTTGACACCCTAGGTGCAACAAATTATCAAGGAGCTCGAGTGGATTGTTCCTGGTGAACATCAATGGGATCTCTTGCAGAAGGGAGAGGGGTCTCAGGTTGTCCCTACAAGTTGAGGTGCGATTACTTGGCTCTTTTCGCCATCGGTTCTTTTATCGGCAATGGCTTATACCAGGAAACATAATGTTGTGAGGATTTTTGTTGAGGTTACTAGTATTTCTTACATTCCAAAAGGGATAGATCACATGTATGATGGTGAAGGGTATGGCATCACCTTCGAAGTCGGAGGGAGAGCAGTCCGCAGATGGTGCTAATACAAACATGATAGATGTTTCACATGGGCCTCATGGGGACCCAATTAAGTATCGCTCACATTCACAGGTTTGTCCCCGTGCCACATCCAAACACATCTTGCACGGACATCGATCTTGCACTCAATAAAACAAAGCTCAAATTCGACATCGCAATGGAGCTCGCAGTGAACAATGCCTTTGTTTCAGCCGTATGATGTTGTGTCCTAAGCTTTGCAAGAAGCTCAGTTGCATCTTTTGCAGCAATAAGAAAGAGAATCTGTCAACACACAGCCACACTCCCATCCGTATATTATGGTGTTCAGAATTGCATTTATATCATATGTATACCAAATGTAACTGGCCAAAAAAGATTCCACCAAATCCATCTGTTTCCTAGATCAAAGAGTTGTAGCGCTAAGAAACGGAAGGAACAGACAAAAATATGTCGCATAAAAATACAAACTGGAGGTTAACGATCTGAGATTAAAAATTACACACCAACGAGGATATGACGGATGAATCAGCTTCAATTACTCAAGTCTGAAGATACGTCACACACACTATGCAACTCACAGAACTTCCGACTTCCTAATAGGAGTAAGCTACTGCAGAAACAAGTACCAGGATAGTCTAAAAGAGCAAACGAGGATTCGACTACAACCAACCATGCCATGCCTCCGAAAAAAAGGGCAGATTCAGACTTTCAGAGGACGCAACCATGGTACCAATCACCTGAACCTGGGCTTCTTCGAGGGCCCTCCCTTGGAGCTACCAGGTGGCGGTGGACGAGGCTTGCTACCGCTGCCACGCTCTGGCGGTGGACGATGCTTGCTGCTGCTGCTGCCACCGCTACCACGTTGTGGTGGTGGACCAGACTTACTGAAGTTCTTGACCTTGCGGCGCCTCCTCTCATCCTCGCTGTCTGATTCTGCACCATGCTCCCGGTCTGCGTGGGTTGCCTCCCGTTCCAGCTCATCCCAGGTTTTGCCCTTCTCTTCCTCAGAGTCTTCATCAGAATCCTCCTCCTCATCCTCATCTGATTCCACCAAGGACGCACTGTCGGAATCATCATCTTCTGATTCAGACTCAGGCTCAGCATCAGAAGGCTCATACCCCTGATCCGATTCCTCGGATTCCTCTGCCTCAGAATCGCTTCCCTCCATATTCAGGAACTCCCAGCCACCATCTTCAACAAACTTACGAGGATCATCAATGATAGTTTTCAGAATAGGACGCCAACTCAGGTTCAGCTTGCTCTCATAATACTTGAGATCAGTTGTGTCAAGCCACTCCTTTATTGCGTCCAGCGAACTTGACGGAATGGAATCGATGCGAAGCACATCCTTCTTGAAGTCCTTAAACACGATAGCCATGTCAAAGTTTTTTGTTCCAAAGCCTACCCTCTCTAGATTAACAATCTCTATCTCACCCAGAGTCACCACCAGGAACGGAGTCTCAATTAGCTCAACCAAACAAGTTGAAGTTGGAATGATGAAAGCTGAAGCTTTATACGGAACCCCATGGAACCCAAGCTCCCTGAGAGGGACATCAAATTCCAGATCAAGCCCCTTGAACTGTGGTTGCGACCAATGGTCATTAACCTTGTTCACATAGTTCTGGAACTCCATGTTAATTCTGTTCTTCCGATCCCTCTCACGCTGCTCTTCTTCAATCTCATCAGGATCAAGGGCTGATCTCCTACTGCCACCAACAGTTTGAACAACATCCATCACTTCAACGTAAAATTGGACATCCTTCGTCTTCTTGTTTCCAACCATAATATGATTGTGCAAGTGGAAATGAACAAGTGTGATCATTTCTTTCTCCGCTGGCTGGAAGAAAGCATGTTTTACATTTGCGTACATGATGTCCACACGCTCATCAGCCCTTGAAGTAGAATATCTGAAACCATTAACATGGGCCTCAAGAGTTCCTGTCAACTTCCTCCCACGACCACCAAATGGAGGCCGGATCCACACATCACTAAGCCTCATTTGCTTCGCTTTGTTGCTTGCCTGCTGGAGTTTCTCCTGAGTAACAAGGGTGGCCCTTTCAGCTCTCTCCGACTCCCTTGAAGCTACTTGCCTCCTCAGTGTTTTGATCTGTTGAACAACTTCACTGCTATGTCGCGGATCCTTCGAGCGGAACGTAATCTCTTTCAAGTAGATAGCTCCCTGAGACTTCAGATTGTTATCATTTGAGAATGGCATGCCAGGTACATTAAAGAAAATGCGGATAGTGCAGGTGCGGTTGTCCTGGTGGCTGGTGACACTCTTAACAGTAGAAACATGGAAAGGGACCATACTTCCATAAATAGGTAAGAGGATAGCTTCATTCCTCTGATCTACTTTTATCACCAACTCTCTTGAAGGAGGTACATCATTCACATTCTTGTATGCAACAAGTTCATTTGAACCCCTAGCAGGACCACGTCCATCGCCAGAACCAGAACCACCCCCAGCAAGCCTTCTAGCAGTCTCTTCATTCTTTTGACGAGCAAGTTCAGCCTGGTGCTGTCTCCGGAGCTCCTCCTTGGACATCTCCTGGTTGTCTGATCGAAGTGTTGCCTTGGATGGTACTGCTTCCAGGCCATTTGGCTCAACCTTCGGCCGTTTAGGCTTCGGAACATCTTCCTCGTCTTCATTAAATGAATATGCGACATCTTTAACAGCCTTGGAGCAATTGGTTAAGATCTCTGCAGTCTTGTCATTAACTAAAGCTGTATCAGCTAATAGCAAAGAGAACTGCTTTGTCTTCTCATTGTTTGTTTCTGCCTGGACATTATTCAAGCCAAGGCAGACATTGAAAATCATGCCCTCTTTTATCAGGCGGTCATTCTTGGCGTTCAAGTTTAAGCCAGATTCTCGAAACTCGAGGCCCATTCCAGTCCCAGCTGACTTTGTTAGATTAGAAAGCAATTCAGGGGCATTATTTTCAAATACTGCAACTGCAGCCTGATAAACTGTGCACATCTGGCTGCCTGGTTTACATGCTGCTAAAGCAGCTTCCTGAGCTTTCAAAAGTGTCTCGTACGCCTTACTTTGTGTCGGGGTAGCATCTATCAGAAATGTTCTGGCAACATTAGAACAATAGTTACTGTACCTGGACCCAATTGCACAGATGATAACACTTGCAGGATCATAGTAGAGATAATCATCATTGCTGGAGGCACCTGGCCTAAGATCAAACTTCCCTCCACTTTGGAAAACAGGAGGATAACATATATCAATATTTTCAGCCTTCAACTTCACCTTCGCCTTCAAAGGATCAAGAATAATCTTTTCAGTGTCATCCATCAATGAGGAGTGTGAGACTTTCCTCTCCTCATCAATAACCTTCTCCATCGTCGGGACCACAAAGTTTTTCATCACAGATGAAGTTAGGTAAGCAGCCTTCTTCACACATATGATCTCTGTGGCGTCCTTCACAGCAAACAGCTCAGAAAACCCATTTGTTACATCTGTAAGCTGTACAACAGATTCCCCAGATAACTTTTCTGCCCATGTTTCAAGGAGCTTGCCCTCAGGTGCCTCTTTTGCAATGTGACCAACAACTGGAGTGTCGGATTTCGACTGAGCACAAACAGCACGCAGTATGTCATCCATCAGGTCAATGCCATCCCCATTTTTTCCCTTCACGTGCAAGACAATATCAGCACCAACAGCCTCATTTGCAGCATTCTTGAGGGTTCCAATGAGATTTGCTTTCTTCTGGCTGCATAAGAAATGTATCTGCTTCTGAATGAAGACAATTATGGTTTCAGGAAATTCATATCCAAGTAACCAAACATTGAGAGCTGAGGATTTCAGATAACGAAGATCATCAGATTGAGGGGGAGTAGCAATTGCGATTGCATGAGAAGATCCCCAAAGCTCAGACTTGTTTCCGTTCCAATGGTCATAGAACACCTTCAGCCGCTTACTGAAGTTCTCTAGATTGATTGTATAGGCGCCCCCTGTGCCTGCCTTTGCTTTACCGTTATCTGACATCTTTACCAAGAAGCTCGCATTAACCAAGCCAGCTGCAGGAAAATTGATCCATAGTTAGCTAGTCCAATCATTTCACAAATACCAGTTTACACAATCAAAAGGTAATGCAATAGATGTGCAGAAGATATTTCAAATCCAACACAAATACATCACAGAAGAAGAGGAACAATGATCCAGAACATCAATTCTTAATGGCTTATGACAACCTTTTATCCTGTGAGAACAAAGTGTGCAAACTGATACAATTATTCTGAATTAATACTGTGAAAAAACTAAATCCTGGTCTTGTATCACTCCCAAACAATGTCACGTTGGTTAGCATAGCATGATTCTTTATTTTGATACAAAACAATACACATAATCTCCATAGTGAATTCTTGCAACGTTAAACACATCAGTATCATAGATTTAGGGTATCAAAATAGTTTCATCTTCAGAACAGCATCACCCGCTATGTGTGTTATGAAACCAGGAATAAAACAGTGACCGTATCAGTTAAATAAACAAATACAGTGAAATCTTTTGAAAAGTTCCAAGCTTCGGTCAAAGATAATCATCCATGATAATAAGTACCTTCACAAGGATAATGATGCCATACTTTAATAAAAGAAGCCACCGTGTAGGATACAAATCAATTTACCGTGACTATTAAAGACTCAAAGTGATGATAGTGCAAGACATCAGTGCTAGATGAACTTTTTTCATCGGTCTGTCTAATCTAGTCCTTACAAAGTTACTATGTTACCAACTAAATAATGATACGTACTGAACTATTGCAAAAAGTTAAGAGCAAAATATGTCATCGCAAGTCTGTTTCTCCCACCATGTGTAGAGGCTTCTATCTAGGTTATAATAATGCAGTGCCGTGCAAAAATGATAGGCTCAAACCCTAGCTCGAACTTCCCCCAAATAAATGGCAGAAATTTGACAATAGCAATCTACCGCCTAATAGCATCTCAGATCCGGTCGAAGCAGAGATCATGGGTATGAGGCGGAGGCGGAGGAGGAGGAGGCGGCGGACGGCGAGGTAGGGCTACACGGGGAGGAGGAGAAGGGGGGGGGGGGGGGGGGGGGGGGGGGGAGATGTCGGGGCCAGCGAGAGGACGGGTGAGGGAGGAGGGTAACAGGGGCAGTACCTCCAAGAGCGGCGGGGAGACCCGGCAGACGGTTACAGACGGCCGGATCTAGAGCACCGGCGAGATTCCGCAACCACGGGAGAGGGGGAGGGGAGGGGCGGCGACGGGGGAAGTAAGAGAGGATGGGGAGGGGGGCAGCGACGGGGTAAAGTAAAAGAAGATGGAGGGTGACGGCAGGATGAGGAGAGCGGCGGGAAACCTAGCGCGTGCGGGCCCGGCTCCGCTCAAGCACGTCTTTCTTTTCTCTCCAAGCGCCAGCTGCTCGCTATCTCGCTAATTTTTTTTAAATAATACGTTTTTTTAATCATTTTTACGAATATTAAGAAAAAAAAATCGGATCTAATGCACTGTCCTTTTTTCATAAAACGACTCGGGCTCGTCTTTTTTGTAGGACACGACACAGCCGCGCCGTCTTTTTAGGCACCGAAAGCAGCGCCTGGGACCCACCCTGTCGGCCTGCAGCGCGACAGACGCTCCGGCCGTTGTCTGGAAAGACGACCCGCGCGCGTAGTTTTACGACAGGACGACGGAACGGCGCGTCGTTTTAGGACGCAACGACGAGCGCGCGTCGTTTTAGGGCAGAACGACGCAACGGCGCGTTGTTTTAGGGCGCAACGACAAGCGCGTGTCGTTTTAGGGCAGAACGATAGAACGGCGCGTCGTGTAACGGTCGAACGACCGCGTCTTTTAGTACGCGCGCGCCGCGCCCAGCCCCGCGCCGCCTCTTCCTCTCCCTCTGCTGCCTCTGCTAGCTCGCACGCCGCGTCGCGCCTAGCCCCTGCTAGCTCGCAGCTCGCACGCCTCCTTCTTCCCCGGCCAGCCCCTGCTAGCTCTTCTCCCCTGCTGCTTCTTCTCCCATGGAGCTGCTCCCATTTGCTGCCACACTTTGCTCCGTTTTACACTAAATTTGCTGTTGAAGTTAGTAGATTTCCGATCTACTTGTGGGATAGTCTAGTGTAGCGATTTGAGGCGTTTTCGTGAAGGATTTTCTTGGAGTTCTTGAGGTGCAATGGCTATGGTGGAGTCTGGGACGGGGTCTTGAGGCAGCTGCACGGTGGAGTCTCGGGCTGGGGCTTGAGGCAGCTGCACGGTTGAGTGGAGACAGCTGCACGGCAGGATTTCACACGCTTCAAGGGTAAACTCTAATTTCTTGCTAACTACAGTCATCTGTGTTTGTTTATCTTCTCGGTAGTTCTGGATGTTGTATGTTAGCGCTCCGCGATGAACTACTAGATTATAAGTATATTTGTGGGCTATGCCAAATTAATTGGCTATATGATTATAATTATATTTGCGGGCTATGCATGATTATTCGGTTATAGGAATATTAGTATATTTTTTTGCTAAAATCTGCCACTGTACGGTCATTTGCTAAATTGTGGTATTTTTTTAGGCCTGAAGTTATGTCCAGTAATGTAGTGTTTAGGTTCTACTATGGTGACGGTGTCGTCAAAACAAACCAGTATGGAGTTGATTTGAGCGATTTCAATTGTATTGATGAAGTGCTCCAGGATCCTGAAACCATCCCCATTATTGAGTTGAAAGATTGGTTATGTGCTTGTTTAGGGCTTCCTCCCACCCATATTGTCGGTGTGCATGTATTATGGACAAAGTCAAGGATTAAACCTGATTTTTATTTGAGACCGATAGAAGAGCAAGCTAAATGGGTCAAATGGGTGAAAGCCTGTCTGCATAGGGTAGTTAACCCCAGTGTCTTAGTGCTTCCTGTGGCGAAAGAGCCTGTTTATGATCAGGGCCAGAGTAGTCAGACACACCATGTTGGTGGTGATTATTATCATGAGCAGAGCAGTCAAGCCGAAGACGGAGGTGGTGGTGGCTACTATAATGACTAGAGCAGTCAAGGCCAAGATGGCGGTGGTTATTATGAACCTGGGCAGAGTAGTTATGCACACACCGATGGAGGTAGTTATGAACCTGGTCAGAGTAGTTTTGCACATATTGGACATGAATCAGCTGAAGATAGTCAAGGGACAGGAGAAGATATTTTCAGTGGTGAGGTCGATGAGGACGAGATACACGACGGTTGGTTGCAAGATCAGATGGAAGCCGAAGATTCAGATGGGTACAGTGATAGCTCTTATGATTCCGCTGAGTCTGATCAGGAGGACCAACCTATTCCGACATCATGGAATCAAGACCACACAGCAGCAATGAATGTGAACGATGGGCACGATTCCTCGTGGCACTATCACGCCAACAACATCTCCATTGGTGCATTATATCCTAGCAAGAGACATCTACAGGAAGCAATCGTTGAGTGGGCATTGTCCACGTAGCGTGTTTTCAAAACAAAGGTGTCATCCCAACAATATTTGACTTTGGTTTGCGAGGTAGCTGGGTGTCCTGCCAGGGTCCATGCCCATGTTCCTCGATATGACACCAACTGGAAGGTTAGCGATGTTGTGCAGCACACATGTCAACTTGGCAAGGATTTACATTCCAGATCCTGAACTAATGCGGACAGGCAAAGGAAGGCGACAATGTGTTCGGATCCGTAATGATATGGATGAATCTGAAGCCGGAGGCCCTACTAGACAATGTTTTCTATGTAATCATTTTGGTCATAGAGACACCAATTGCCATATCTTCGGGACTGGAGGAGCGGCTCCTCGTGGACGTAGCAGACGTGCCAGGCGAGGAACAAGAGGCAGAGGAAGAAACTAGTTTTAAATTTGTAATTCATATGGAACCATGTTTTAAATTTGTAATTCGTATGGAACTATGTTGTAAGTTTGTAATTCGTATGGAACTATGTTTTGAATTTGTAATTCGTATGGAACCATGTTTTAAATTTGTAATTCGTATGGAACTATGTTGTAAATTTGTAATTCGTATGGAACTATGTTTTGAATTTGTAATTCGTATGGAACCATATTTTAAATTTGTAATTCGTATGGAACTATGTTGTAAATTTGTAATTCGTATGAAACTATGTGTTAAATTTGTAATTCTTATGGAACCATGTTTTGAATTTGTAATTCTTATGGAACCATATTCTACATTATGCAGATGTCGGGATCTTTGCTTAATGCTGATATTGATAGAAAGCACCGGTCAACTTTATTGGATGCGGAACCAGGGAGCTTAAAGCACCTTATCACTCGCACTCCCATGTCTAACTGGATGATACACCCTTATTGGCTGCAGAGGTATGAGACATTTATTTCTAATTCGTATGGAACTATGTTATAAATATTTGAGGGCCATAATAAACAAATTGTAATTCTATCTCGGTATGCAGGTTGAAGTGGGCCGGGCTACTACCATTTGTGCGTCTGGTTGAGGCCACTCATACGCAGGAGATAGAAGGACGACACCATGGATTCCAGACCACGCGCATGGCCTACGACGGGTCGTTGCTCACCTGCTTAGTGGATCGATGGAGGCCCGAGACTCACACTTTCCACTTTCGGTGGGGGAAGATGGCTCCTACACTACAGGATGTCTCGTACTTGCTGGGCCTGCCGTTGGCTGGAGTGCCAATAGGCCCGGTGGATGCACCGGAGAATTGGGCCCAAGAAATGGGCCAACGATTCTATGGCATTCGTGAAGTAGCTCCGGAGTTCACGTATGAAAATCATGAGCCCAAATTTGATTGGTTGCAGAACTATCAGGTTCGTTTGTTACTAAGTATCTTCGTATTTGATCCAACTATTTTTGTATCACACGATGCTAAAACTTGTCCGCTTAACCAATGCAGCTACAGAGGTTTGGGTACCCAGATGTTCTGATGACTGTGCCACAAATTACGCGCAGCCTTGAGGCGTACTTATTGTGGCTACTTGGGAAGGTGATGTTCACCGAGAACCACGTCTCAACCATCAGTTCACGCTACATCCGCTATGCTAGAGAGATCGCGGAGGCGACATGCCAGAACGACATCACCCAATGGAGTTGGGGGTCTGCTGTCTTAGCAGCAACGTACCGAGGTATGTGCACGGGCTGTACGCTAACCAAGGAAAAATCTGCCTTGCTAGGATGCCCATTGTTGCTGCAGCTGTGGTCATGGGAGAGGTTCCCTATTGGCCGCCCGGAGGTAGCAAAAAATCAGGCGGTAATCGTCCAGGGAGAGCGCCCCGTTGTCTATGAGTCTGATATGCTGTTTGACCACGAGAGAATTGACATGCCTACATTCGGTACACATTGGACACGACGCAAGGTAATTTAAAAGGTTCTGTTAATTGCATGGTCCATATTGCACTACGAAGGAAACTAACAACTATTTAATCGAACAGTGTCATTTCACGGGAGAACAAGTAACCCTCTGCTACCCGGCGTTCAGCGAGCAGTTCGACACGTTGAAGGAGGAATCGGTGATTTGGAAGCCGTACACCACAGCTGAAGCATTCGCAAGATATCCCGGCGGGTTATCTATTATGTGTCGTAGAGATGAGGACTACTGGCTCACTAAATCGAAGATCATCTTCGATTGTCAGGTGGAGGAGATGTCTCAACAGAGGGTCATGAGGCAATTCGGTCTTCGCCAGATGGTAGATCCTCCATCTCCGAAGGCTCCCCTTTCTTCGGACGTGCATATGTAAGTTAATATATTATGTATCTAAAATTTTACACCGACTGTGTACTTACAAAATCTAACTGCAGGTACTCTCGGAAGGGTACTAAAAGAAGTGCAAATCAGTGGCTTCAACGGGTTAATACTTATATCAATGGTTGGCAGAATGCAACAGCTGACGTGTGGACCGCTCCTGCGTTTGATATGGAGCTATTCCGTGCATACTTACAGAGGTACATGAGCATGACACAGTTGCGTCCCGTCCACCACGCACATGATGATGAAAGATACCCTAGCCAGTCGACTATGGAGCCAAGACAATCAGCGGTAAATACACTTTTCTTCGTCACTTTTCCTGGTAGCCTATATAATATGTATTTATCCATTATACAAATGCAGGCCGATATGACATGGGAGCTACAGAATGAAGTGAATCAGTGGAGACGTTCGCTCTCGTCCGCTCCTTTACTACTACCACGTCAAGGAGTTCAGTCCTTCGTAAGGCGTGTCCATGAAAGACTACAGAGTATCTATGCGACCATCACGTGCACGAACGTTTCAGACGTCGTTCAGCACCGAGCAGCACAGCGTCCACCGCGTCACTCCCCGGTGGAGGGCCAGCCGCGTCGCTCCACGCAGGCTCGCCCGCCACGTCACTCCACGCAGGAGCGCACCCCGCGTGCGGACCAGACACTGCTGAGAGGCTCACAGCAGGAGACACCCACTGCACTTACCCGCCACGGGCCTCGTCCATGGATCTCACAGCAGGAGACACCGAGAGCACCACCCCCAGACCAGGCTGGAGGCTCAGCGTGGCAGCAGCAGCGGGAGACACCGAGAGCACCACCCCCAGACCAGGCTGGAGGATCAGCGTGGCAGCATCAGCCGCAGTTTGATTTCGACCAGTGGCAGCAGCAGCCGCATCTTACTTTCGACCAGTGGCACCAGCAGCAGCCGCAAGTCCCATTCATGGGCTATCGTCCTTAGGGTACGCATCTTCCTATCTATTTTGGTTACATGTAGTGTATAATCGTTGAGTACTTAATATTTTTACATGGCAAGAGGATATGGAGACCCAAGCATGTCCTCAATGGATTCGTGGGCGACTAATAAGGAGGATCAGCAGACTCATCAGGACCATGTAGACTGGTTTGGATTGTATCATACGCAGCAGACTCAGGAGACGCATCAGACTCCACCACCTATCCCTACACAGGATACACAGACGCAGGATGACGGGTCAACTCTACCTCCCCGCAATGTGGTGCCTCCTAGAAGGTACGGATGGGATACACCGACGCCAGGACAACCTCGTGACCGATGGCAGTGATATCTATCTATGTATCTGTCTGTGTATCTGTCTATGTATCTTGTATCGGTCTAGTTATCTGTCTATGTATGAGACTTGTATCGGTCTAGTTATCTGTTTAGGTATGAGACTTGTATCTTGTATCGGTCTAGTTATCTGTCTACGTATGAGACTTGTATCTTGTATCGGTCTAGTTATCTGTTTACGTATGAGACTTGTATCTTGTATCGGTCTAGTTATCTGTCTATGTATGAGACACATTTTTTATTCGACAAACACTACAACATAGCTTGCAACACAATTCAACATAACTTGCGGTAAATAAATAAGAGCGCTATCTATCCCTACGGCTATGCCCTTACACTTCAACAATGCCTTCTTCATGGCCTGCTCTTCTTGCCCTTACCCTTCGATGATGCCTCGCCCTTACCCTTCAACAATGCCTTCTTCTTGGCCATTCTTTCCTCCCACTCATCCCTCCACTTAGTCCCAACGGCAGGCGTCATGAATATGGCGGGAAACATTATGGCGGGAAACATTATGGCGGAAAGCATTTTGGCAGCAGCATTTTGGCGGGGGATATTTTGGCGGGAAGCATTTTGGCGGGAATGTTTTTTGATGGAAAGCATTTCGGTGGGAAACATTTTAGATACATCAAGACAGTACATCTGAAAGGAAGTTACATCAAGACACTGATACTGAAATTAAGATACATCAAGACACTAGAACTGAAATTAAGATACAACGGGACACTACAACTGAATGAAGTTATATCAAGACACTACAACAGGAATTAAGATACATCGGTACTGAGACATACGTCTACCTTCCCTGAGTCCAGCGCGGGTACTTCCCGGTCTTGTCCCCACGTTCCTCTGCCGCCCGCGCCTCGGCAGCTCTTTCTCTTAATCTCTTCCTTTCCGCCTCACGGGCCTCCTTGCGCACCTCTTCCTGGCGCTCGCGGATTGCCTCCTCTTCCTCCCTTCTCTTCCTGTTCAGCTCGTGGTTTTGAGCTTTCTCTGCTTGGAATTCTTTCATTTCTCTCTCCCGTTCCTTCTTCACCTCTTCGGCCATCCTTTCAGCGCGTTCCTCTGCATGAAAGGCAGCCCACACAGCTCGGTTCCTGTCATGACACTCTTTCTTGGCCCAGGCTGGCTGCTCGGTCTCAATCCAATGGTACCACTTGCAAAGTGGAGGAGGAGACTGCAAGCAAATCAATGGAATGAATAAAAGAAATCATGATAACATGAACGGTTCATATTAACAATGCTCTTGGAACATACCGGAGGCCTCTCGTACGACGAACTTGCTTGCCGGGGCGGGCTTGCATCGTAGTTGGGACACATGAAAAACTTCATGTCCATGCAGGTGGAGAAATCGATCGACTCCTTGACCTTCGCGAGATGGCCACACCAACAACGCTCGTGTGTCACCTCTTGCGGCAACCTGGCATCTTTCGTCTTCGTAGGCCTATACTCGGGGTCCGAACATGGCACACTCATGATGGAAAGGGGAAGGAAATGGGAGAAATAGAGGAATAACAGGATGGAGAGATACCATCTCGGTGCCAGTATTTATAGAGGCAACTAGTAGAAATTGGCGGGAGATAACAGCGGGAAGAATTTGCGGGAGAAAACGGCGGGAAGAAGTGGCGGGAAGAATTGGCGGGAGAAAACAACCGGGAGAAGTGGCGGGAGAGAAACGACGCGAAAAAAGTGGCGGGACAAATACTGGCGGGAAGAGGTGGCGGGAGAGATACTAGCGGGGAAAAAGAACGACGCAAAATAGTGGCTGGATTAGCCCAACATAGGGTGTGCATGATCCATGCAACCGTCTGTTTTTCAATACCTGACAAGCCGTGTCGTTTTTTGAAAAAACGATTTTGGTGTGTCGTTTTTTTAAAAACCGACTTGCTGCCAGACGAGTATGGCAGTGCACTACTTGGGCTCGTCTTCAGGCTCGTCTTTGTTTGAAAAAACGACTTGGGCTAGTCTTTGTTTGAAAAAACGACTCGGAATGGTCGTTTTATGAAAAAACGACAGTGCATTAGATCCGAAAATTCCTTTTTTTCGTAATATTCGTGAAAATGATTAAAAAAACGTATTATTTAAAAAAAATTTGCCGCTATCTCTCCTCATGACTTTTTTTAAGGGAAAGCAAAAGGAAAAGCTTGCTTTGCCTCTCGATGCATGGTACAGATAGAAAATGTTATGTATAAACATAGAAAATGTTTTTTTAGAATAACCACATATTTTATTAATTGAAAATCAAGTTACATGAAGCAACATATGTGGACACTAAAAGACAGATGTATAAACATAAAACCCAAGATTGGGCTTCGGGCTGGATCGTGTCGAAAAGGCTGGTGAGGGTGGTGTTCCTTCGAAGATGATAACACCGAGCATTATGTTGTTGGAATTATCAACGACGAGGTCCCTTTTCTCTCGGTGGTGAGAGCATAGTGGATCGTGTGATGTCACAAAGGTTGTCCCGATAGTTGGGGGTTTTCTGGTCCAAGGATCGATTGTCTTCTCTAGAATTTCGGAACTTCTCCCTTTGTCTACGCATCCTCCTTCGTGGATCACATTTTCTCCCACTAGGTTCCACGATGATACCACTGGCCTAAAGAGATCATTATTATCTGCAAGCGTAATAAATAGTAGATCGGTTATTATGGTGGAATTTGAGATCAATGCTCAGAAATATACTAACAATCCACCATAACTTGATGTGGGGATGACAACTCGCATGCTCAACCCTTCTCACTTCCATGGTATCTTTTCATCGAATCTTGGTTAGAATCCATCTAAGACGGTCATTTTGGTGGGTGGATGTGTGTTTTCGTAACCGTTGCTTTTCTCGCCACTCTAGCTTCTAGATGGTCCAACCCTATCGCCGATTTTGTGGTTCAGCGTCAGAGACAATGAGGTAATGGAAAAATCCCATTCTCCGGTGAGAGACTTGGCTTGCCAAGCACCAATGCTTCAGCTGTTCAACAACATTCCTTACATATGAAATGGAATTGTGCTTCTAATAAGTACAGCTATATTCATGAGTGCAGGTTTTTTTAGCCCAAGCTACATGTAACTCATTTAAAAAAATGAAAAGGGCATATTGATGTTTCAAAAAATCTAAAAAATGCAGGACGTAGATCAACGTGCAAAATCTCAAGTCGAAATTCCTTATATTCTAGGCTGAGCAAAAATCACAAAAGTCGATCCGAAGTAGTGAATGGTGCAGATTTGTCATTTTTGTGTGGCCTAGAATATAAGGTGTTTTAAGTTGAGATTTTCACCTTAGTAGAGTACACAATTGTCAACATCTAGGATGTTTCCAGATTTTTTTGAAACTTCAAAAATGTCATTTTCAAAAAACATGCTACATGTAGTCTGAGCTACACTTGTAGTTTTCGTATATTCATCTCTTTTTATGTTATGTTCTATATCATGGAATATATCATATGGAAATGTTGTTCCTTACCAAACATTTCATGGTCCGTCCTCTAAATGGAGCTTCTATAAAGCCTTGATATATAGTGATGGCAGGGTTCACCAATAGTTACCGAATCAACGGGTTTTCATATGCACTATACCACCATGCATTTTTTTATCTTTTCTCATTCTCTTCGTATATTCATTTACCTTTTGTGTGCCATACCTTAGCAATTCAAGACCAATGTCTTTGACTACATCAATAACTAATTTGTTGTTTGTATCCATTCTACTTGCCTAATCTTTGTATGGATGATTTATGTTCAAAATTTAATTTCTATTTCTAGATTATCATTATACTTGCTCAATCCCTTTATATATTGCATGACGAATTTAATATATCTTTGCACATATTTTGCTTCTAAGACTAGATTTTGTCTGATCATTTATATTTCTTTTTACAAACATTTATTAATGATAGACTACCTCTACATGCAAGCTATCAACATCATCCATCTTGTTCATGGCAAACTCCACTAGCACTCATTAATGATAGTCTATGTACATGCAAGATATCTACATCACTGAAATTATCCATTGTCTATGTCATCTATTTGGTCATGTCATCCATTATTGGCCATCTGATAGATGAGATCACACCATCAAGCTGTGAAATTACACATTTATTGTGTTAGGTCTTTCACAATAGTGTCTATTAGCACGTTATCATAGTAGCCATTAAAACAAAACTTAAGAAACAACCATCACAATAGGGTGTATCTTAGATGTTGTTTCTTAGAAGAGTTGTATTTAATGATTTTAGTCTAATGCATGTATGCGATTGGACTAGCCAACTTGTTTGCATATGATAGCGTGCAAGGGTTGTATCTTAGCTAAGATCCAACAAGCATCTCTTTCTTCATTAGATGACATACCACATAAGCAAAGTACCTAGGATACGACGCTAAGAAACACCCATTATGAAAGACCTTATACAACTTCTCATTTAATGCATATTATACTTCTACAATTATGAAATGGATTTTCAAAAGAGATTCCTGTGCATGTCGCGAGTATCTTCTAGCTAATATCTACTACCACTGTTTGGGATTATAGGTCCAGAGAGCTTTTTTATATTGTTTGAGATTATAAGGGCTATCTCATTTATGAGTCTCTCTCGTACAATGCATGTTGTTCTTTTCTCTCACTTCTCTCATGCATGTAAAACTATTGGTGCATGCATAGATTAATGACAGAGAGTTATGAAGTGTCTTGGTATTTACAACTTGGCCTTTAGGACTAATAATCCCAAACAGAGGTAGTACTAAAAGAGCAAACATTATTTTTTCTAAATCTAACCCGTTAAGTGGACCTAGTCATATTGGTACCGCCACTTAATTAGATCTAACGGCCTGAGTTAATCTAATCTGATGTCCTGGGTGTACTTAGCGACTCCTAACGTTGGACTGTGCTCATCCCGCGAAACAAAATTCCATGGTCCACGCGATCAACCAAAATAGTGGAAAAGAAAGAAAATCGTCTCTCTGTGCAATTTGCCCACGACCACGGATCAGCCCGTCCTCCGTGTGGCGCATTTTCTTTACCAGATCAGATCACCCCTCACACTGCCGACAGCGCCGACTCCCCTGCCCCGCCAAGAACTCCTATCCTCCCCTTGATCTCTCTGTTAGATGTATATATCTGTATATTGTATTTCCCCATATGTTAGGAGCTTCCTGCATATTTGCTCTATACCTGTACTATATATTGTGGCCTTTGACCCCCAGAGGAATACAAGTTGTCTATTCCTAACATGGTATCAGAGCAAGGTTAGCTCCGTCCTCTTTCTCGCAACTTCGTTGGCCGCCACCGTCCCTGTCGTCGCCGGCCTTGCCGTCATCGTCGCCGCCGGTCGCCGCCTGTTTTGTCCGGTTTTCAGATCGGATCGATCCTCGTTTTCAAATCTGATCCGGATTTGATACCACCGTTCCCCGTTCAAGCTCCGTCTGCCCGTCAAATCGCCGCAGGACACTGCTCCAGATCGATTCGCATCACGCGGGACTGCTCCTTCTGCCCGCGGGACTGCTCACGCGGGACGCTCCTCGAGGGACTCCTGTCGCCCGCCTGCCTCGTCAAATTCCGCGCGGGAGACACCCGCCCACGTACGGGACTTCACCTTCCAGCAACCGGACGCCAACGGCAGCAGTCAGATCACGGCAGCAGTCAGATTGATTCCCGTTCCAAGCTAGCTAGTTGTTTCCTTGATTGATCAGGTCTTGATTCCCGTTCCAA
The DNA here is from genome assembly GCA_916181665.1 of Avena sativa. NCBI lineage: Eukaryota > Viridiplantae > Streptophyta > Magnoliopsida > Poales > Poaceae > Avena > Avena sativa. The sequence continues at coordinate 38,248,712 of OV702290.1, forward strand.
GCTAGCATCGATCAGGTCTTGATTTCTAGCAGAATAGGACGCCAGCAGCAGCAGCAGTCAGACCCTGGATTGATTCCCTGACCACGCACGCCCCACGCCTTGCTGCCCCGCCGGTCCCGCCTGCCCTCCAGCCCCACCGGTCCCGCCTGATCCCTGCTGCTCCTGATCCCTGCTGCTACTCCCTGTTGCCCGGCCTGGCACTGCTGCCCGCCGCCGGCCGATTGGATCCGGGGCTCTTCCGATCGGATCAGGGCGCCCGATTGCCTCTGATTGCTGTTCTTCGTCCGTTTTTGATTGGATCTGAGAGTTGACCTCAAAAAAAAATTGAGAGAGATATGTCTTCTGCATCAGGCTATGTTGCGATTCCTCGCTGCCCGGTGATCTTCGATGGCGCGAATTATCCTGATTTCGCTGCCTTTATGCGCGTTCACATGCGCGGTCTCCGTCTTTGGGGTATGCTCTCCGGCGAGGTCCCCTGTCCGCCGTGCCCCCTGCTCCTGTGGCTCCTCTTCCGTCGACGCCGATTGTTCTTGGCGCTGATGCTTCTCAGGAGGCCAAGGATGCTGCTCAGAGTGCTGATGATAGTGTTGTTGCTGCTTATGACCTGAAGTTCAAGCAGTACTCTGCTGACCTCGAGTCCTATCGCCACGCTCTGACTGCCTACACTCAGTGGGTCGATGAGGATGCTCGTGCTGCTGCTGTTCTCACCTTCAGTGTTCTGCCCCAGTATGCTGTTGAGTTTATGAGTCTTCCTACTGTTGCCGCTCAGTGGGCACACCTTCGTCAGCGCTATCAGCCGTCCGGGGATGCTCTTTACCTGTCTGTGGTTCGCCAGGAGCATGCTCTTCAGCAGGGTGATTCCACTATTGATGAGTTCTATACTCAGAGTGCTGCTATCTGGCGTCAGCTTGATTCTCTCCGTACTGCTGTTTGTGGCACATGCTCGTGCTGCCAGATTGTGCGCTCGGATTTGGAGTTTCACCGCATCTATGAGTTTCTGTCTCGGCTTCGCCAGGAGTTTGAGCCCCGGCGTGCTCAGCTGAATGCTCGTGGTCGTGTTCCGCTCTCTGAGGTGTTGTCTGAGCTTCGGGCTGAGGAGACCCGTCTCCGTGGTGCTGGTCTTCTTGCGGTTCCGTCTGTGCTTGCTACTCGTGGTCCCCCTATGTCGTCTGCTCCCTCGACTCAGCCGCGGTCCTCTGTGCCGCCGCCGATACTACCCACTCCTCCAGGTCAGGGTCAGAGTCAGCACCAGTAGTCTCAGGGTCCGAGTCAGCACCAGCAGGCTCGTGGTCAGGGTCGCCGTGGTTCTCTTCGTCACTGCTCTTATTGCAACAGGGATGGCCACACTTGGGCCACCTATTATACACGGGATCCCAGTTTACGTCAGCAGCACCAGGCTCGTGGGCAGTCGGCTCCTTCAGGGTCTTCAGCAGTTGCTCTCTCTGATCAGGACATTATCAGGAGTCTTCGCGGTCTGCTTGCTGCTACAGGCTCTTCTTCGACGGGCACTGCTGGTTCTGTGACTGATTCTTCCGGCACTCCGCGACCACCATCTTCTACACAGTCAGGTACGTCCCCGTGGTATCTGGATTCTGGAGCTTCCTTTCATATGACCTCTGAGTCTTCTTTTTTGTCCGCTCTTTGTTCTCTTCCTTCCCCTGTCCGTGTTTTCACGGCTGATGGTACCTCTCTTCATGTTTCTAGTCGGGGCACCCTTTCTACTTCTTCTTTTTTTGTTCCTGATATTTCTCATGTCCCTCTTCTTAAGATGAATCTGTTCTCTGCTAGCCAGCTTACTGACTCTAGCTGTCGCGTCATTCTTGATGCTGATTCTTGTGTTGTCCAGGACCATCGCACACAGGCCCTGGTTGGAGCTGGCCCTCGTAGCCGTGACTCTTCAGGACTTTGGGAGTTAGACTGGCTTCGTGTTCCTTCCGCTGCCACTTCATATGCCAGTTCTTCTCTGGTCGTCGCCTCTGCTACCAGCTCCTTTCAGCAGTGGCATCATCGTCTTGGTCACCTTTGTGACTCTCGCCTGTCGTCATTAGTTCATCGTGGTCTTCTGGGGTCTGTCTCAGGAGATGGGTATTTACATTGTCAGGGTTGTAGGTTGGGTAAACAGATTCAGCTTCCTTATCCTACTAGCGTGTCTGTATCTCAGCGACCTTTTGATTTAGTTCATTCCGATGTTTGGGGTCCGGCTCCTTTCGCTTCGAAAGGGGGCCATCGCTACTATATTTTATTCATCGATGATTTTTCTCGGTACACTTGGTTGTATTTTATGCGCTCTCGTAGTGAAGTGCTCTCCATATATCAGCGTTTTGCAGCCATGGTCCGTACTCAATTTTCTACCCCCATTCGTGTGTTTTGTGCTGATTCTGCTGGTGAGTATATCTCCCAGATGTTGCGAGGTGTTCTTGCTGAGCAGGGCACCCTTGCTCAGTTCTCCTGTCCTGGCGCACATGCCCAGAATGGCGTTGCTGAGCGTAAGCATCGCCATCTTCTTGAGACCACTCGTGCCATGATGATTGCTTCTTCTCTTCCGTCGCATTTTTGGGCTGAGGCTGTCGCTACGTCGGCTTACCTCATCAATATTCAGCCTTCTGCCGCTCTACAGGGTGGCATCCCTCTTGAGCGTCTATCTGGACAGTCTCCAGACTACTCCATGCTTCGCCTGTTTGGTTGTGTTTGCTATGTTCTCCTTGCTCCTCGCGAACGCACCAAACTGACCACTCAGTCTGTTGAGTGTGTCTTCCTTGGATACAGTGATGAGCATAAGGGCTACCGCTGTTGGGACCCTGTTGGTCGTCAGATGTGTATCTCTCGTGATGTTACTTTTGATGAGACGCGTCCTTTCTATCCTCGTCCCACCGCTGGTACCTACCGGGTGGAAGATATCTCTTTTCTTCTCTTTCCTGACACACCTCCTTCTACTCCTCTTGTGTCTTCTTCAGCATCTCCTCTCTCTGATGTCTCTTCTTCTACACCGTCCTCCTCTGCTCCGTCTAGTTCTCCTGGTTCTCCTCGTTCTCCGGAGTCTTCCTCTACTATTCCTTCTTCTTCATCGTCGTCTCTTGAGTCGTCTTCCTCTGACGAGCTTCCCTCTACTCGTCCTGTTCGTCAGCGTCGTGCCCCCAACCGTTACTCTCCTAGTCAGTATGGTCTTTCTGTTGCCTCCGAGCCGACTTCTTATCGGGATGCGGAGCATCATCCTGAATGGCAGCTGGCCATGGCTGAGGAGATTGCTGCGCTTGAGCGCACTGGCACCTGGGATCTTGTTTCTCCCCCTCCCGGTGTTCGTCCTATCACGTGTAAGTGGGTCTATAAGATTAAGACCCGCTCTGATGGATCTCTTGAGCGCTATAAAGCGCGTCTTGTGGCTCGTGGTTTTCAGCAGGAGCATGGTCGTGACTATGATGAGACCTTTGCTCCTGTGGCTTACATGACCACTGTGCGTACTCTTCTTGCTGTTGCTTCTGTTCGTCACTGGTCTGTGTCTCAGCTTGATGTTTAGAACGCCTTTCTCAATGGTGAGTTGAGTGAGGAGGTTTATATGCAGCCTCCTCCTGGGTATTCTGTCCCCGAGGGGATGGTTTGTCGTCTTCGACGTTCTCTTTATGGCCTCAAACAGGCCCCTCGTGCCTGGTTTGAGCGCTTTGCTTCTGTAGTGACTGCTGCTGGTTTCTCCCCTAGTGCTCATGATCCAGCGCTGTTTGTTCACACCTCTCCTCGTGGCCGCACTCTTCTTCTTCTCTATGTTGATGATATGATCATTACTGGTGATGATTCTGAGTATATCGACTTTGTTAAGGCTCGTCTTCGTGATCAGTTTCTTATGACTGATCTTGGTCCTCTTCGATACTTTCTTGGGATTGAGGTTTCCTCCACTTCTGATGGCTTTTACATCTCTCAGGAAAAGTATATTCAGGATCTTCTTGCTCGTGCTGCTCTTGGGGATGAGCGCACTGTTGAGACCCCTATGGAGCTTAATGTTAAGCTTCAACCTACTGATGGTGATCCTCTTTCTGATCCGACGCGTTATCGTCATCTTGTTGGGAGTCTTGTTTATCTTGCTGTCACTCGTCCTGACATCTCTTATCCTGTTCATATTTTGAGTCAGTTTATTTCTGCTCCTACCACTGTTCACTATAGTCATCTTCTCCGTGTTCTTCGTTATCTTCGTGGTACGATCACTCGTCGCCTTTTCTTTCCTCGTTCCAGCTCCCTCCAGCTCCAGTGCTACTCGGACGCTACGTGGGCGAGTGATCCTTCGGATCGTCGTTCACTTTCTGCTTACTGTGTTTCTTGGTGGTTCGCTCATTGCTTGGAAGACGAAGAAACAGACAGCGGTTTCTCGTTCGAGTGTTGAGGCTGAGTTGCGTGCTATGGCCTTGTTGACTGCTGAGGTGACCTGGTTACGGTGGTTACTTGCGGATTTTGGGGTCTCTATTACCACACCCACTCTGGTTTTGTCTGACAGTACAGGTGCTATTAGTGTTGCACGTGATCCGGTCAAGCATGAGCTTACCAAGCATATTGGTGTTGATGCTTTCTATACACGTGCTCAGGTGCAGGCTCAGGTTGTTGCGCTTCAGTATGTGCCTTCAGATTTACAGTTGGCGGATTTCTTCACGAAGGCACAGACCAGAGCACAGCATGCTTTCTTACTCTCCAAACTCAGTGTTGTGGATCCACCATGAGTTTGAGGGGGGGTGTTAGATGTATATATCTGTATATTATATTTCCCCCATATGTTAGGGGGCTTCCTACATATTTGCCCTATACCTGTACTATATATTGTGGCCTTTGGCCCCCAGAGGAATACAAGTTGTCTATTCCTAACACTCTCCACCTATGGAATTCCTCCCCAACCTCTCTTTCATTCCTCTCCTGAAACTCTCTTCCGACCCGCATGTGGAGAGTGATGAGCACACAGCACGACCGCATGCGGGGTCGATCAACAGGCAATTTGAGGAGGTCACCACCGCCGAGCGTTGAGCGGGCCGAGTAGTGGGTGTTGACGAGAAGCAAGCGGGCACTGAACATCATGCAACATCATCGGATCAGGCTGTTGCGGAGGACCCAACCCCTGAATCCTGATTCCCCACCTCCAACTTACATGTCGCTGCCGCCCGCCAGGAAATCCTCTACCGCGTACTCCTTCCGGACGTGACCTTCATGGCCGACATCTTCGACAGGTTGCCGCCACTGCGTGTGGGTACCCGCCATCTACGAAGCGCTTCTCGCATTCTGCACTGGGACTCTATGTTGTTGGCAATATAAAGAGCTTCTTTGAGTTGCGTCTATGGATTCAAGAGGTAATCTGGGCTTCTTTACTCTATTGCCTCTGTTCATTCTTTGCTAGGTGGCATGTTGCTTCGCCAAGATGTTTCTAAAGATAGTTAGAGGTCGATTCTATTCTCTATTCATCACATTTAGGTACTGTTCTACTGTTTTTTATCTGAATTGTTGTACCCTTGGCAATATCGTTAACTCAATAAAGTTTTCTGTTCACTAAGATGTTATGTGGTCAACCTTCAGTTTCTGCAACCTGGAGCTATTATACTATGTATAAGACGCTTATTATTTTGCTCTCTATACTTCTATGTGCATTTGGTTGAGAACTTTTACGCTTATTCACTTCTGGAGATATTTTCTATCAGCCGTAGGTAATAGCATTTAGATGTGGTGTGCTTTGTAATGTAGTAGCTCATAATTTTTCCCTATTTGAATTTGCTCCCTTGTACTAAAGACATCAGGTTGTTTCTTGCAGAGACAGTGTACATCTTCATCATATAAAGATTGGATATACGTGTTGGCTTTCTTGGTTATTTCCTTGGGGCAAACATTTTTGTTCCTCAATCTCTTAACTATCTCCTTGTTTACTTCTTCATAGATGGCAGTTATAAGTTTTAGCATTGAAGTATTTGTGTCTACACTTCCTCCTTGAAATGTAGATGGTGTCATGCCTGCATTAGTGTACCTACAATTTTGTAAAGCTGGATGGTTCGTACATGATCTCTATAAATCGAACTAAAGTTTCTAAAGGCTTTCTTATGTTTAGGCACTTCATATGTTTTCTACCGAAACTGTTTATTGGCTATGTTAGCAAGCTACTTGGTTACCCGGATAGCTCTTTTTTTCCTTCTATTTGAATCTTCCTAAGAGGACTAGTTATGTTCATAAGTATCCCTTTTGGTCGCAGGCCTGGTTTCGAGGTACTGATCCAGGAGGAATGGACTGACTTTAGTGTGTCTAGTCATGGTTCAAATTAAGGAGGTGATACAGACTACTGTTATGAAAGTTCTCATGTTTTTGTTTCATACATCTACCAGTTTATTTTGCCATCATGGGAAATTCATTCTCCATAAACCTACCAATGCAGATTAGATGATTCACGATATTAATTATTCAAGGTCGGTAGGCTGACGTGCTAGAAATATCCCTGGTGCATATGTGTAATCTCAGTGTTTTGCATGTATTCTCTATTTCATGTTTTTTCCAGTATAGATGTGCTAGGAAATATTTCTCATGTTTCTAAGATCGTCGACAAGCGGGATGCCGCCTCTAGCAAGGTCTGCTGGGAGATCATACTCTTCATGGAGTACATGTTAGTGCCAAAGAACTCTCCGGGAGGGGCGGCAGAAGGGCATCTAGGAATAGGATGGACATATTAATTTTGTTTGCACTGCACTATTTTTAGTTCTACACTGAAATATTGTCTATCGTACTTTTTATCTTCCAAAGTTCACATATTATTTAACTCATCCCCTCTCTTACCATTTTTTATAGGCATACAACAATGCAAAGGTGCATAGAGAAGTTCAAGTAACTAACTTACACGAGAGGGAGAGGACTTAACTAAGGTGCCATTTGCTACTGAAAGGATAGAGATGTCGCCTAGAGGAGGGTGAATAGACAATTTCAAAACTAATACGGTTTTGGCTTGATAGAATGCACTATTTGAATACACTAGGCTCAACTAAGTGCACAAACAACAAGTTAAGCTAAGCAAGATAACATAAGATATAAGTAATTTAAACTCGATGGCTATCACAAGGAAAGTAAGCTCTGGTATAGAGATAACCGAGACACACGGAATCGAAGATGTATTCCCGTGTTCCCTTACAAGAAGGTACATCACCTTGGAGAGGTGTGGGATTCCACGAAGGATTTCCCAACTCCACGTAGGCTCACCTTCTTCTCCGAGTCTATCGCACGAAGAAATAGGCCATTTCCTTATGGCTAGATTTTCCTCCACTCCGGAGATGGCAAACTCCATAACCACTTTACAAGCTCCATGAAGGAGAAGCCCATGACTCTTCATAATCTTCCACGAAGAGGACATCGCGACACCAAACGCCAAGCCAACTAGGAGGTCACCCTCCAAGAGTAACAAGCTCAGAGTCTCTCGCTCGAACAAATCATAATGGAGAGTTCAACACTTATGCAAAATGCAAAGCAAGAAAACCAAGGGTGCTCAAATCCTTCACTCTCAAATCCCACCAAAGCAACAAGTTCTAGGGAGGAATTAGAGAGTAAGAACAATGGTGAAAATCAACCAATGACTTCAAGATCTAGATCCAATGGGTTCCCCTCACTTAGAGGAGGAATTGATTAGTAGGGATTGTAGATCTAGATCACCTCTTCCAAAGCCCTCAAAAAGATGTAAGAATCATAGGAGGGAAGGGAGAGGAAGTAAGATCAAGAGGTTCAACAATGGTGGTCAATTTCGTGGTCAAGAACACTGATGCGTCCAAAATTGAAGCATATTTACCTCTTGTTTTTGCATAAATTGAGTAGGGATTTTTGTATTTCACCGCGCCTGCGCGTGCTATTTCGTTCTTGTTTCAACAGGATCCCAAATCATGGAGTCATATATGAACATATCAATGAGAGCTGTCATATTGTGTAATTATATGATATTTCTAAGTGATAAAAGTCATTCTATGAATTTACCTTTTCACCTAGAAGAATAACAAACAAGGAGGAGGCATCAGCACCGATAACGACCACTGGTACGGGCGGAGCCCGCCCGTACCAGGCGCCACCGGGACCGCCTCGTCAAATAGTTTCTCCTAGCAAAGATGAGAGAGATATCCGACATTCATAGCCACCAGAAACCACGAAACACCACATCCGAGAGGGATCTGAAGGAGGAACTTGGTTGGGGCAAAATCCCAGGTGCTTCGCGGACCATTGGATGACAACCCATCATCCCCTTCACCATCAACCGATACATCTTCATCACCACCATTACTCCATCTTTCATCTATTAGATCTCTTTGTAATTCTAGATCCAATTATGTTTTGCATTAGATCTACACCCGTACTTTAATCCACCCATTTGATTATGATGATGTTGTTGATTGCTTCCATGAGTGAGTAGTTCCTTTGTTCTTGGGGATATGGAGAAACCCTAGCACCACTATGAACTTGTAATAAAGATGATCTATTCTTGTGTCCATATGACTTGCTTGTCTATGATGTAATTATGACTTGTGTTTGATTACTCTCTTTAGATGATATGTGAAGTCGACCACATATCATTTGCCTTCAGGACTAAAGGGAGGAAGAAACCCTTTGGACGTGTTGTGGAAGTGTACCCGGAGTTCTCCGTGACAGATTGGCGCCGACTCGTAACCCACACGGTCAAAGGGGATCAAGAGGGACTCCCTAAGATAATTACGATATCCACGAGGATACCCTTATTTGCGGTGGCTTGTATGGGTGATTGCTCTTAGGCATTGCAGTGGTTATTTAGAGGTGACCTCACACTTGGCTCAACAAAGTGGCGTCCTACGAGCCTTGTCATGAACATCTTATTATGGGGATCTCTCCACACATATCATGACACAGAAGTATGTTATCTTGATTACATATAATAATAGTACTATACTAGCGGTGTATCCTACATCCCCGAGAACGTTTTAGCCCTATTGAGTTCAACCACGCTTTCATATAATCTCGTCACTTGTTTTATTTTACTTTTTTTAATTACTTTTCTGCAAACAACCATAAACAATTTGAACACCCTTTACTTGGAATCAAAGACAACTTACAAGTATTCTTTGGTAAATAGTAACGAGGGGCATAAAGACCTTAACCAGTAGCTCTCTGTGGGTTCGATATCTTTACTTTGAAACTAGCTACAATTGATCTGTGCACTTGCAGTCATCAAGCTATTTTATGGCGCCATTGCCAGGGAGCTAAGAGCTATTGGTCTTTGTTCTTAGTTACTCATTTTACTCATTGTTTTATTAAAGCCGTTTATTAGTTTTAGGTGATACAGTATGGGCGAGTACCAACATATAATCTAGCTTGAGGCTGTGAGGAATTCCAGTCTGCCCATGGACACATATTTAAAATCCAATAACCCAAAAGGGTATGATATTAATCCCATGTTTTTAGATCTTTTGCATGCAAAAAAATTTGCAGGAGATGGTACGGAAGATCCGTATGAGTATGTAGGGTTTTTCGAAGATATTTGTGGGACTTTCCATCTTAATTTACAAATTGAGGATGAGTTCAAATTTTCTCTCTTTGCTCAAACCCTCATTGATGAAGATCGTTCTCGGTATATTCAAAGTTCTGCAAAGATTACTAATTCCTGGGAGAGCCTAGCCTCTCTATTTTTATTTGATTTCTTTCCCACGACAAAAACTCTTGGTGCAAGACGCATGATTATGAATTTTAAAGGAAAACCTGTAGAAAGCATGCATGAAGGGTATACGATATTTAGGGGTTTGCTTGATCACTGCCCCCATCATAATTTCCCACCTTGGCTAGTGATACACACCTTCTATGCAGGTTTGGGTGACGATAATAGAATTGAACTCGATTCCTTACCAACGGGTCATTCACCGAATTTAGTATTGAGAGGGCATGAAATTTGTTAGATACGGTGAATAGGATAGAGAAAGCCTATTGTAAGGCAGAATTTAAAAAGGAATACCCCATATAGTATAATTTTTTAAAGAGGTTTCTAGCTTCTGGAAAGGTAAAAAAATTGCTTGGGAATTTTAATCTTAACCACCGCATGATCATTCAAATTGTTAGATCCTATGCTGACTACCTAGAAATTCCAAAAGATTGGGAATGCTATACACCATCTATGGAAGAAAAACCCTCTAAAACTAGCCGCAATGATAGATATTCAAACATGCAAAAGAAAATGTTAGTTGAAGAGGAAACTATTCTAACTAAGGTAATGGATAGTAGGGGTGAAGGGAATAAAAGAATAGGAAGATTAACTAGAAATTTAGGAGCCATTAAAGAAAACATTGGGATAGTAAAGAACTTTTGGAACCTGAATTGTTCAAGGAAGAGGTTATAATGGTAAGCAAAGAATCCTCCACACTGATAGGAGGAAATTTTGATGGTAAGAACAAAAGTCAACAGAAAATTCCTTTTTGTTTAGGAGGGATTACTTACGTAGGGTTCTGTGAGTTAAGTTCTTCTATAAACATAATGCCTTATACCATTTATAAAGAATTGTGCGATCACCTTGATGAATCCTACCTTGATCCGTCAGAAGCAACTTTTATGTTCTCTGATCGAACTTTGCATCCTACCGTGGAATACTTCGCAATGTTTGCATCTCTGTTCGGGCTTTTGTGTATCCAGTTGATTTTCATATTATCGAAATACCCTTGAACTCCAGTTGCCCAGTTATTTTTGGTAATCGTTTTTACAATTCTATGAATATTGATATTGACAACAAAAAAAGGCTTTATCTTTACAGCTTGGTGAAGAAACTGTAGAAATAAGCTACAGCCAATTCACGAGACTACCTTATGAGAAGAAAATCGAGATTAAGGAGGATAAGACTATTGAAGAATTGGTAGCAATCTACTTTTGCACACCACAATATGAATTGGAGAGAAGTTTGACAAGTGATGATTCCCTTGCCAACGACTCTGCAAAAGAAGATTTGGATGAAATCCTCAACACCACACCGAAGGCTGAACAAGGGCTCAGGGATGAATATGAAGAGCTTGAAAGGAAAGGGGACTAGGATTCGCCGCCCATTGTTCTAAAACCTCTTTCTCTAGGGCTCATCTATGAATTCTTAGACAAGGAAGGTAAATGTCCAGTAATTTTTGACGATAAACTCTCTCCAGATGAAAGCACGAAGTTGTTAGAAGTACTTGTCAAACAATGAGAAACTTTTGGATATACTCTTAATGACATAAAAGGTATAGATCCGACCATAGTAACTCACAAGATTCCTATGGTTGGGGATGCTAAACCATTTGTTGATACTCAAAAAAGGTTAAATCCCAAAATGAAAGAGGTAGTGAGAAAGGAAGTAATTCGTATGTTAGATGGTGGTATTATCTACCCAATTCTAGACAGCAAATGAGTGAGTCTAACTCATTGCATACCTAAGGAAGGATGCATAACAATAATTAATAATGATAAGGATGAACTAATTCTAGCTATAACAATAGCAAAATATAGAATGTGTATTGACTTTAGGAAGTTGAATAAAGAAACCATAAAAATGCATAAGCAACTTCCCCTCATTAATGATATTATGGATATGATGTCCGCTAATTCTTACTTTTGTTTTCTTGACGGATACTTCGGTTATTCTCAAATAGCTATCCAACCTAAAGATCAAGAAAAAACTACTTTCACATGCCCCTATGGAACCTATGGATATCGATTAATGCCTTTTGGATTGTGTAACGCAACTGCTACTTTTCAAGAGTGTGTTTTAAAAATCTTCGACAATTTTGTGGAGAGTTCCATGGAAGTTTTATGGATAACTTTGTTATCTATGGATCTACCTTTTAACAATGTCTATATAATCTTAATAGAGTTTTGCAGAGGTGTAAACAAACCAAGATGGTTCTAAACTGGGAGTGTTGCCGATTCATGGTAAGGGAAGGCATAGTTTTTTGGCATAAAGTTTCTGAGAAGAATATTATGATTGATAGTTCAAACTTAATTACTTTAGAAACACTTCCAATTCTGCAAGATATAGAAGGAGTAAAGAATTTCCTTGGGCATGCTAGTTTTTATGGACAATTTATCAAAGATTTTGCTAAAATAGCCGTCCCTTTAACTCATCTCCTAGATAAAGATATTATTTTTGCTTTTGATAGAGATTGCCATGATTCTTTTGAACAGTTAAAGAAAGCTTTAATTTCTGCACCTGTTATTCAAGCACCCAATTGGGACGAACCATTCGAAATTATGTGTGATGCTAGTGATTATGTGATACCTTCGATCCAGATTACGGATGTAGTATATCTATTTTTCCCTAGTAGACCTAGGTTTATCGAATCCTCGGGAAGCAGAATGCATAGTTAAGTTACTTTAACGGACCTTCAGGAGTTTTAGAATTCCTTTTGTGTTTTTACCGGACCAAGAGTTTGTTGTCTTTTGTTGTTGTCGATGATGGAGAGAGAGGGCCTAGGGCGTTCGGTTTCACCTGTAGCTATGCAAAACATCTGATGGGAATAAAAGATAATAATAAAGTATGCATGTAATTGTTAGAGCAAGATAAATTATATGTGGGCAGTGCATCCATAATCGCTATTACCTCCGCAACCGCTTATAGCAATAACCTACTAACCTCATCCATAGAAGAAAGAGAACTAATGATATGCATAGTGATGTCACCGTTAATCCCAAGTAAATCCCTCACATACAACCGTACTACCCCTTTTGTCACTAGGGTTCCCAACCCGCAGATTAGTCATTACTCATACTCCCTATACCTGGATCAATCCTCGGGTATTGGGTACCCGACAAATCCTTAGATTTAGGCAAGAGAGGATACAATAATCATCATGTCATACAAACTAATACATGATCCCATCTATGATAAATAACATGCACAAAAGCTACATGGCTAGGCCGAAGCCCATAGCCCGAGGAGAATTACTCACACATAGAGACGAGATCAACAATCATAAATATTGTAATGGAAATCATGAGATTGATAGCAAATAGTCTTACAATATCACCAATCAAAGAAGAGATCTACTATTACAAGTGGTGTAATATGGCTATGGTGGTGGAGATGGGTTTGGAGATTAGATCTATGTCTATTCCTCCGATGGCTCTTCGGTGTTATGGATGGAGATCTGGGGGCGGCTACTGATCAGAAAGGAGCAAGGGGGCGAGGGAGACCTTTTCTCGTCGCCTGATGCCTCTTTATATAGGGGTACCTTCACGAAAGTTGTTCCGTTTAACCTAGCGATGTCGATGGCAACTATACGACCAAAACTATATGGCCAGAATTTTATTCCTGCTGTATAGTTGGTCGTTAAAGCGTTTGTCTCCACTTCACGACTCCTGGTTTCTTCGGGTTGTTGGAAATCTCGTATCTTTGACTTTAATGTAGTGATTCCCATCATCAAACGTCATTATCTGCGCAGGGAAAATAGAAAGAAAGGATTGCATACCCCTTTGATCATTAGGCATTAGTGGTAGGGTTTAGAGAGATATTTTATAAAAAATATGAATAATATCTAGTTTAAATTTGGACGTAGATGGCTATATTTTAGAGCCATCAACCTCCCCTAGCTTAAACTTGATCGTCCAAGAGCAAGAAAACTAAAATCAAAAAGGAACTCAGCATTTAAACTGAAATAACGAGATGATGATCTTACTCATGATTGGTAGTCTCATGTTTCCTCCACTTTATAAATCTGAAAAACTTTAGCATAGATAGAGTAATGGCAAGCATATCATACAGGTTTTATGCATCTTTATAGCGCAACAAAATTATTGTTAACATGGATGGTTCAAATGAGTAAACTTTATTCCATGTCATGTAATCAACTCATATGCTTGCCTTTGAACAATAGAGTATAATCATGTAAAATTAAGAGTGTGAGAGTTTTCCATGAAAAACATATACAATAGAGTATCTCAATTCTCCCACATCAATAAATCAAGACTTTTCAAGCACTACTTTTCTATTCATTATCCTTCAAGAATTTCAGTTCTTAAGTAATTGAGAGCATGCCAAAGATTTTAATTAGTTTATCAGGTTGTGATGGACACTCGTGGTATCACTAAGGTTTTTGTTCCTTTTGTACAATGATTACTCATAATATCTAGAGGAGTGATTCCATCATGAACACAGCTACCCGGGAGTGCCAAGAATCTTACCCATTATAGCATTGCTGCTATATATGTTTAGTCAACTCATAGCTGAAATCTAGGAGTTTCCTTCATGAAGATCGTTCGTAGGCTAGCGGAGTTGTTGGCATCCCATAAAGTTTGACACACATAAAGCTATATCATTCTTATGATTCACAAGTCAAACTTTGTCATGCTCACAAAAACCGCTAAACATTAATTCAATCGAACAAATCCTTTTAAAGAGAGCAATCAAGTCAATTATTATTTTCTGTGGTGTTGAGTGTCTCTAGAAATAAGCCTCCAAGACTAAAACACTACAACACCCAAGCCTTCAATTGTGAGACTTTTTCTTATTACAATTGTTTAGCAAATTTTTAGGCAAGACTTGGCTAACTACAAGAGCTGGAACAAAACGTACCCAACTAAATACCCATGCAAACAAAATTTTACTTCAATACAAAGAGTCACTCCACCAATATAATATTTCAACATTTACTACTAACTAGCATGGGTTTCTCAAACTTTAAAAGTGGGGAGTCATAAGGCATACCTCTCAGGTTTGGTTCCACTTCTCTCTTCCTTTTTGATTCGTTTCTTGGAATTCGAAGTCGATCACTCTTCCTACAAATACATGAGAACCTCGAGGCGAAAAGAAAGAAAGAGGGAAAATAAAGATAAATGGAAAAATCTTTTTGTTGTTTTTAAGAGAGGGAATTAAAGAATAGAAAATTAACGGCAAAGCTCGGCTAGAAAATCTCTAAAGCAAATGGAAATGACTAAAGATAAAGTGTTGGGAAAACCAACACGAGTGCTTATAAGCTCGAATTAAAAACATAACCTTGAAATTAATAAAAACAAATGAACACCAAATAAAGATAATGAGGAAACTTCCCCAAGCTTAGGCTTTTGCAAGCCCTTCAAATCATTGTGGTGGTGGGAAAAAGTTGGAACTCCAGTTCGCAAATTGAGTTGACAAATTACTAGTTGTTCCTCGGAGGTTCAAGGAGAGGCTATGCATCCTCTCCACAGTCCCTCCAAGTTCTTGCAAGTCTTGGTATGTAGCGAACCGGGTTGGTGGCTGCTCCTCTTGATAAGTAACTTCTTGCTCCTCTTCTTGGTCCTCATCCTCATCCGGAATCTCCTTCTCAAGTTGATGTTGCTCAACCTGCAAGTCATATAGCAAACATCCTTCCTCGATAGAGAAAAGACCATTAGGAAAAGGAGCAGGGTAGAGACGCCCATGTCCAATAGTATGTAGGTAATAAACACCACCTCTCCTAGTGAGCATTCCACAAGAAACCAACACATCGCTCACCTAGCACAGGTTGCAACTCACCTAGGTCGATGCCTAGGGAAATGGCAAGCACGGTGATGACACCTCCACCTATGATTGGTCCTTGGCTTTGGGAGGATTGGTGCTCCAGGTAGCGCACAAGGATTGCGCTCAAGTTGAGTGACAAGTCGCAGTTGTTGTAAGCAGCTTTTGCGAGGACTAAGATGTCCTCCTCATTGAGACTCATGAACTCGTTTCGTGCATGCAAGGTGTTAGAAATAACATAGAACAAATAGCGAATTGCAGGATGTTGAATATTCTTCCCCTTGCTCACTATAGAAGTGAAGCTCATTCCATTATAATATTGTTCCGGGGAAGGGTCTAAGCCAGTAAAGGATGCACGTAGGTTATTATCATTATTGTTTGGAAAATTAAATCATGCGCACCATTCATCTAGTGATAAAGTGTAATTTTTATTCATAAGTCGGAAAGAAATTGTATCCTTGATACGTTGCTAACGTATCCATAATTTTTGATGTTCCATGCTTGGTTTTATCTACTTTCTTATGTTTTGTCCACACTTTAGAGTACTTTTCATATGATTTCTTGGACTAACCTATTAACAAGTGCCAGCTGCCTGTTTTCTGCTGTTTTTGGTTCTAGGAAAGTCAGAAAATGAATATTCTCGAAATTGGACCGGACAAAAGCAAAAGTCGATATTTTACCGGAAGACTCACGGAGCCAGAAGACGAGACGGAGAGGGGCCACAGGGCGTTCACACCATGTGGTGGCGCGGGCTAGCCTTGGCCGCGCCACCAGGTGGTGTGGGCCCCCTGGCGGCCCACCGACTTTGCCTCTTCGCCTATAAGATGCCTCCCGATGCATAAACCCTAAAAAGTCAAGCCTCCAGCCACGAAAAGTTCCACAGCGCCGCCGCCACCGAAGGGGAGATTCAGGGGACAGAAAGTGTCTGTTCCGGCACCCTGCTGGGACGGGGAAGTGCCCCCGGAGCCATCTCCATCGATCTCCACCACCATCTCCATCACCATTGCTGATTCCCATGATGAGGAGGGAGTAGTTCTGTCTCGAGGCTAAGGGTTCTACCGGTAGCTATGTGTTCATCTCTCTCTATGCATGATCTTATTGAGATCATGAGCTTGTAATCTATAGATCTACCTTGCTACTCAAGTGCTTTAATAGATCTCTGCTCTCCCCATGTGTGTGAAGTTGACAGTGTGCACACCATGGTGGCACTTAGGCTAGAGATTACAAATACTTGTTATGAGTTATATTTGGAGTTGGATGTCTTTATGAAATTGTGGTGTTTGTTTGAACCATCTAGTACTCAAGGTGACAGTGTGGGGGTTATCTATATGGGAAAGGCTTACTTTGAGGTGTGTTGTTATAGCCCTACCATGGATTAGAGTGTCCAACCGGAGAGTAGTTCAGCATAGTATCATAAAGGAGAAGATATTTATATGAGAGTGTTCACTAGTGAAAGTATGATCCATAAGCCTTGTTTCTAAGAATTGAAACACCATTTGCAACTAGATCTGTTACATGTTTGCTTGCTGCCATCTTTATTTCAGTTTGCCTTTAGTCTCTTCCACACCATCAAGCTATTTTCTAGCACTGTTACCACTTATAATTATCCATACCACTTGTATTTCACTATCTCTTCGCCGAACTAGTGCACCTATACACCTGACAAGTGTATTGGGTGTGTTGGAGACACAAGAGACTTCTTGTATCTTGATTGTAGGGTTGCTTGAGAGGGGATACCTTTGGCCACTTCCTCCCTGAGTTCGATAAACCTTGGGTGATCCACTTAAGGGAAAACTTGCTGCTGTTCTACAAACCTCTGCACTTGGAGGCCCAACAACTATCTACAAGAATAGAAGTGCGTATACATCAATCTATTTTCTAGCACCGTTGCCGGGGAGGTAAGGTAAAAGGTGTAGGGGTTCCATGCATAAAAACAATAAATTTTACTATACGCCCCTGAACCACTGAAGCTGCAGGACCTATCTATTAGTAATACAGTAACGGGAGAGGCTTTTCGCGAACTTACCCTTGAAGATCGAGAAGCGTTGTCAACGCTCAGGAGAGCGTGGTTGATGTAGACGAGCTGAAGCCGACCTCAAGGTCGTGATGAAGTCCTTGCGCTCCTTCTGGCTCCAACGACTTGAGTGCCTCAAGTGTGACACCTCGTGGGAGTTACACACGTCCGGTGCCTGACGATGACTCCTGCTTCCCCGATCCAGCAGCAGTTGCGGAAGTAGAGCTCCCGGATCCGAATTCTGCAGCGTGATGGCGCTTCGCGGTGAAGATGTCTCTCGCTCGCGCAGTCCAAACTTGGGACCACGGTCACGAGAGAGAGAGGGGGAGAGAGAAAATATCAATTGGAGGTCCCCCAAAAGTGGGGAGACCTTTATTGATTATTGGGTGTATTTTTCTAGGCCAAATACCCCACTTTATATAGGGGGGGGAGGGGGTACACCCTCCCTCAAAGTCCCGGGGTGGGACTAAAGGAGAGGAGGGGTGGGGGAGGCGTCGCCGGCCACCCACTCATGGGCCCCACGTGGGGGGCTGGCCCAATAGGGCCACCAGCCACCCCCTTGGCCCCTTCCCCCTCTTGCCTTTCCCTAATGGGCCCTCTCCCCTCCGGGAATTGGCCCATTAAGCCTTTTTGACCTTTAATTGATTTTCTCTTTATTAAATAATTATGAATAAATGATTAAATCAATATTTAACATTCATTCACACATTATCTAATCTCCGTGGCTATGGAACACCTTCCACCTCCACTCCGAGCATTCTCCGGACTTACCGAAACCCTTCCGGTTTTCTCCTTCTTTTCTTCGGTGATTCCACCGATCCTATAAACACTCTCTAAGCATCAACAAACCCTTAAGCATGATACCCTATGGTTCGGAAACACTCCATACATGGTCGGGACACTCCCGCACCAATGATCGCAGAGGGACCTGGATGGCCATGTGACTCCTATGCGTTCCACGAAGATCTTTCGTCATTTGAACCGGGACAGTCGTGTCTTATTCCCTTTGTCATTTGATACTTGCATTGCCCGAGATCTGATCAATGACATCACCATGTCATGTTCAATCTTGTTACTGAACAATGCTACTTAACTCGTTCCGACAAGTGATATCCCCGTGATCCAATCACACGCTGCGCAGCTATTAGATATAACTTCTCCGAGTGGGCCCTTGAGTATCTTTCCGTCACATGGACGGACAAATCCCGCTCTTGACATATATTGCCTCTATGGTTTCTTCCGAATACCTGAACACACCTTTATAACCACTGTTTTACCAGATGGCGTTTGATGCTATCTAAGCACTCTCGAGAGACAGTCATTGATATAGCCTCACGGTCTAAGGAATAGTCTACGAGGATCCATTTCTAATCATCGTAACTTGAACTTCATGACATGATCGGGTCACGATGTTTAGGTTGGGTATTGGTTCATCATCTCATTCTCCGAATGAGATGACCTCATTTCCAACTGGCATAAATGCCACATGATCAGGAAACATGATCATCTATTGACCAATGAAACAGTGACTAGAGTTTCACTGAGAACCCCTGGTTGTTTGTATATCACACGTGTATTGATATTTCCACTCAATACAGTTATAGCATGATATAAAACTTAATCATAAACTATATGAAATATGATAATAGTCCTTACTACTATTTGTCTCTAGGGCATATTTCCAACAAAAGGTACTCACATCCTACGGTGTGAGTGCTCGAAGTTATTTCCTTTAGATTCTGCAATTTTGTCTTTTTGTTTCTTGTTTTCACTAGTTAGGATTAATGGAAAACAACAAAAAAATTAGAGAGCTTTATAGTATTTATCTTGAGTTAGGACATGAAGTGTTTGAAGAGAAAATTAAAAAACCTATGGAACTTTATTTGCATGCTAATAGCAATGTTGTTAGTATGAATTCTTTGGACACCATTATTGCTAATGCTATGGAAAAGTCTAAGCTTGGGGAAGCTAGTTTTTGTGAAAATAATCTTTTTAGTTCCCCAGCTTTGAAAGATAGCTATTCTATTGCTTATGATGATACCAAACCTCCAATATATGATGATTACAATGATGAATATGATATTTTCAGTCTACCTACTATTGAGGAGAAAATAATTATGATTACAATATGCCTCCTATATTTGATGATTATGGTGATGAGAATAATAATGATAGCTATTTTGTTGAATTTGCTCCCACTATAATTAATAAGAATGACTATGCTTATAGGGAGAGTAATAATTATTTTATGCATGTCGCTCATGATAAGAATGTTTTATGTGATAGTTATATTGTTAATTTTATTCATGATGCTACTAAAAGTTACTCTGAGAGAGGGAAACATGGTTTTATGTGTCTCAACAATATTAAGTTTCCCCTCTTCATGTTGAAAGTCTTGAAGTTGCACTTGTTTTGCTTTACTATGCTTGTTGCTTTGTGCTTTCATGACTTGTTTATTTACAAGATTCCTATGCATAGGAAGTGGGTCATACTTAAATTTGTTTTGAATTTTCTTATTGATGCTCTCTTTTACTTCAATTCATATTTCTTACGTGAGCATCTTCTCAAACTATCATGCCTAACTTAAAGGCGTTAAAAAAAGTACTTATTGGGAGATAACCCAAAAGTTTTAGATGAGTCTTTGAAGTTATTACCTCTGTAATAACCTCTCCTTATCCTTTTTGTTTGCTTTTTGTGCCAAGAGTAACCTCTAATGAGAGAGAAGTAATGCTTGGGAAAGTTGTTGTCCCGAAACAGATTTTTATGCTTCGCTGTAAACATTCGTGTCAAATCTCTATACGTCTTTTTGAGGCGTGAATTTTTGTGCTTCTTCCCCAGGTCGTTATCTAACTTTCGTTAGTTCAGCACTTTTTGATTTGAGAATGGGAATGTCTTCAAAAAAATTGGTTTTTACCTGCTGGTCTGTTTTGACAGATTTCTGCCATTATTTGCATTTGCTTCTTGCTGGTTCCTTTTTGAGTTCTCTTTGGGGAATTGAGATTTTCGAGGGAAATGTTTCAGTAGCTTGTGTTTTAATGGAAGTTTTATTGGTGTTGAAACTGAACCTAAAGACTTATTATCTTAAGTGCACTAATGTTTCTAATAAAGATTGTGTGAAGTTTTGTATGAAGGAAAAATTTCAGGTGTATGGAAGGAATGAGTAATGATATGAAGGATGGACTAAAGCTCAAGCTTGGGGATTCCACGCGTGTCACCCCAAAAAATATCCAAGAAGTACAAGCATCAAAGCTTGGGGATGCCCAAGGCATCCCCTTCTTCATCAATAAAAAATTCCAGGTTCCTTCCAAACACTTCATTTTTATTGTTTCATGCACAGTTGTGTTATTCTTGGAGCGTCTTCTTTTTCATTTTTGTTTTGGTTTTTCGTTTGCTTGGTTCTCTTAGTTCGCTGAATAAATTGGTTGGACCCCCTCTTTCATTCATTGGTTTTCAAATAGTTTGGTTTGGATTGGAAAAGAGTAGGAAAGTTCATGCTTAAGTGGTAAAGAGAGCTTTTTTTGACTGTGGCCCATGCTTTGTCATGCCATGCTTGATATTTTTTTGGATTTAGGCTTAGTATTCTTTTCTGTAGCATGACATGTTATAAACAAGTGAGATTGCTTAATGTGCCTTAGAAGAATCATGCGTTGTTTTAGCATATTAAAGCATAGTATTATGGTATTCTCCTTTGATGCTTTATTTGGGCTGACTTGGCACATGCTCACACCATGTTATGACTATCCCAAGTCACCATAGACTTTATGATCCTTTAGTTTTCAACTTGTAGTATCACTTTATGCTTTGATCAATGATGTTTTGTCGCTCTGCATGATTATGGCCATTATTGCTCTTTTAGTTGGTCGCTCCCAGTCTTTTGCTAGCCTCCGTAACCAAGTATGTGTTCCACTCATGCATCCAACTCCTAAAACCAAGTTATTCCAAAGAGTCCACCATATCTACCTATTAGCATATGCTATTCCAAGTATATTCATGTTTTTGTCTACCTTCTGAATTAAACTTGTTATGAGAAAACTAGTGATTAAATCTCTCACGAACTTGATGGCACACTTTACTTTTCTTGCCCCTAATAAACTTGAACCATTGTGTCGTCTATGTTGTATATGCTTGCACGTATATGTTGGGGATTAGCAGAACCATGCTGTCATGGGGAATGCTTTCAACATTGCACTTGTACTTTGTACCTAGTTGATATCATGCTCTTTTGTCTATGGATGTCGTCGGTGTGAAATGAAAGGGGAGCTTGTAAGTCCATGGAGTTATGTATGTGTGTTAGAGAAACGCCTGGGTCGCTGGTCTAATCCATGCTGTCATGGTGGAAACCTGAAGCGTAACCATAATGAGCTGTCTATGAAGCATTCTTCTTATAAAAAAGAGTCAAATATTGAGAAAAAAGAGAAAAAGAAATAAAAGAGATATGAGAAAAGAGGAAAGATAGAAAAAAGCACCATATTCCCATGGTAAATAAAAAGATTGCTGAGATGGTCGTTGTCTGCTTGCCTTGTCATTTTGATATGGGATTCTTCCATATCATCGGGCAAGGGGTACCCCGTTGGCGGTTCTCTATGATACACATGTACTTACGACGACAAGAACTTACCGGTGACTAAACTTGAGTAGCATGAGGAGCGGCCCTCGTATTCAAGGGACATGAGATTTCCAACTTATACTTTGTCAAGCATATACTCCATAGTTTGTTCACTTTAACCTTAATCACTTCAAGATGCTTATGATAGGGGTAATGAGAGCTGAAATCTATAAGTATCATAATTTTTGGAAACTCTTTATGAGACTTGAATCCCTACTTCCTTTTACAAAAGGCCTTTCTTCCACCATTATATTGAGTCTCCACCTTCTATCTTTATGCACCTACTCTGAGAGCATAGTGGCCATTCTTAGTTCTATGTGCATTGTCCCAAAACTAGTGGATTGATGCATAACTTGTTATTGCTTGTTTGAAACTATTGTATCTAGTCACTCTTATGAACTTTGAAGGTGTCCTATGCATTTATATTTGCTACTCTATTGAGGGACAAGCTGAATACTATTATGCTATGTTTTCTTTATGTGAAACAAACAAACGCCTTGCAAAGCATTGCTATTCATGAATCTTTTGTTTGTGCCTTTTCATGTTGCAACATAGTTTCTTTGCCTTACTGTTAGAACTTTGTCTTTCATGTTATGATTGAAGTACTATGATCCCAGCTATCAATGTTTTACAAATACTTTGATCAAGTTTATGATGGTGCATGTCACCTCAAAAATTATTCTTTCTTTTTATCACTTACCTACTCGAGGACGAGGAGGAGTTAAGCTTGGGGATGTTGATACGTTGCTAACATATCCATAAATTTTGATGTTCCATGCTTGGTTTTATCTACTTTCTTATGTTTTGTCCATACATTGGAGTACTTTTCATATGATTTCTTGGACTAACCTATTAACAAGAGCCACAGTGTCAGCTGCCAGTTTTCTGCTGTTTTTGGTTCCAGGAAAGTCAGAAAATGAATATTCTCGGAATTGGACCGGACAAAATCCATAGTCGATATTTTACCGGAAGACTCACGGATCCAGAAGAAGAGACGGAGAGGGGCCACAGGGCGGCCACACCATGTGGTGGCGCGAGCTAGCCCTGTGATACATTGCAAATGTATCTATAATTTTTGATGTTCCATGCTTGGTTTTATCCACTTTCTTGTGTTTTGTCCACACTTTGGAGTACTTTTCATATGATTTCTTGGACTAACCTATTAACAAGAGCCACAGTGCCAGCTGCCTGTTTTGTGCTGTTTTTGGTTCCAGGAAAGTCAGAAAATGAATATTCTCAGAATTGGACGGGACAAAAGCCAAAGTGCCTATTTTTCCAGAAGTCATCTGATGCTAGAGTACGAGACGTAGAGGGGCCAGGGGCCCACCACACCACCTGGCCGCACGGCCAGGCCTGGCCCGCGCCAGGGGGTGGTGTGGCCGCTCCCGGCACCCCCTCGGCCTCCCCTTCCGACTATAAGATGCCCTCGGGACGTAAACCCTAAGTACCCGATCAAAAATCCACGAAAGAGTCTGTAGCCGCCGTCATCTCCATCCCTAGATCAGGAGGGATCCGAAGCTCTTCCCGGCACCCTGCCGGAGAGGGGAATTCACCCTAGAGGCCTTCTTCATCACCATGCAAGCCTCCGGTGTGATGCGTGAGTAGTTCATCCTTGGACTACGGATCCATGTAGTAGCTAGATGGCTGGTTCTCCTCCTTTGTGCTTTCATGTCTAGATCTTGTGAGCTCCGTTCATGATCAAGATCATCTATTTGTAATTCTACATGTTGTGTTTGCGGGGATCCGATGGATATTGAGATGCTATTTCAGATTGATTATTGATTCTATCATGTCTTTGTTATTTGTGATCTTGCATGCTTTCCATTGTTAGTAGCTATCTTGGCCAAGTAGATGCTAGCAACTCCAAGAGTTAGTATTTATACTCGATAGTGGGTTCATGCCTCTGGTAATCTGGGGAAGTGACATAAATCTCTAAGGTACTAGATGTTCTGTTGCTACTAGGGAGAAAACAACAATCCTTTGTTCATAGAACAATCTTATTGTTTACTTTACACGTAGTTCGTAAAGCAATAATCTGTTGCTTGCAACTTAATACTGGAGGGGGTTCGGATGATAACCTAAAGGTGGATTATTAGTCATAGATGCAATTGGATGGCGGTCTATGTATAATATTTTTACCTCTGTAATAACCTCTCCTTATCCTTTTTATTTGCTTTTTGTGCCAAGAGTAACCTCTAATGAGAGTGAAGTAATGATTGGGAAAGTTGCTGTCTCGAAACAGATTTTTGTGCTTCACCGTAAAACTTCGTGAGAGAGCTCTGTACGTCGGATTAAGCTGTAATTTTTTATGCTTCTGCCCCAGGTTGTTATCTAACTTTCGTTAGTTCAACACTTTTTGATTTGAGCAACATAAGGTCTTCGAAAAAATTCGTCTTTACCTGATGGTCTGTTTTGACATATTTCTGCCATTTTCTGCATTTGCTTCTTGTTGGTTCCTTTTTGAGTTCTTTTGGGGAATTGAGATTTTTGAGGGAAGTGCTACAATAGATAGTGTTCTAATGGAAGTTTATTTGGTGTTATAACTGAACCTTAAGACTTATTTATCTCGAGTGCACTAATGTTGCTAATAAAGATTGTGTGAAATTTTGTATGAAGGAAAATTTTCAGGTGTATGGAAAGAATGAGTTGTGAGATGAAGGATGGACTAAAGCTCAAGCTTGGGGATTCCACACGTATCACGCCAAGAAATATCCAAGAAGTACAAGTGTCAAAGCTTGGGGATGCCCAAGGCATCCCCTTCTTCATCAATAAAAATCCTAGGTTTCTTCCAAACGCTTCATTTTTATTGTTTCATGAACAGTTGTGTTATTCTTGGAGCGTCTTCATTTTTATTTTCGTTTTGGTTTTTAGTTTTCTTGGTTTGCTTAGTTTACTGAATAAATTGGTTGGACCCCCTCTTTCATACATTGGTTTGCAAATAGTTTGGTTTGGTTTGGAAAAGAGTAGGAAAGTTCATGCTTATGTGGTAAAAAGAGCTCGTTTTTGACTGTGGCCTATGCTTTGTCATGCCATGCTTGATATTGTTTTGGCTTTATGCTTAGTATTCTTTGTTGTAGCATGAATTGTTATAAACAATTGAGATTGCTTAATGTGCGTTGGATGAATCATGTGTTGTTTTAGCATATTAAAGCATAGTATAGTGGTATTCTCCTTTGATGCTTTATTTGGGTTGACTTGGCGCATGCTCACACCATGTTATGACTATCTCAAGTCACCATAGCCTTTATGATCCTTTAGTTTTCAACTTGTAGTATCACTTTATGCTTTGATCAATGATGTTTTGTCGCTCTGCATGATTATGGCCATTATTGCTCTCTTAGTTTGTCGCTCCCAGTCTTTTACTAGCCTCCACAACCAAGTATGAGTTCCACTCATGCATCCAACTCCCTAAACCAAGTTATTCCAAAGAGTCCACCATACCTACCTACTAGCTTATGCTATTCCAAGTATATTCATGCTTTTGTTTACCTTCCAAATTAAACTTGTTATGAGAAAAGTAGTGATTAAAGCTCTCACGAACTTGATGGCACACTTTACTTTCTTGCCTCTAATAAACTTGAACCATTGGGTCCTTCTTTGTTGCGTATATGCTTGCGCTTTATAAGTTGAAATTAGCAGAACCATGTTTCATGGGGAACGCTTTCAACATTGCACTTGTACTTTGTACCCTGTTGATATCATGTTCTTTTGCTTACGGATCCCGACGATGTGAAATAAAAGTGGAACTTGTAA
Source organism: Avena sativa (assembly GCA_916181665.1). Classification (NCBI taxonomy): domain Eukaryota; kingdom Viridiplantae; phylum Streptophyta; class Magnoliopsida; order Poales; family Poaceae; genus Avena; species Avena sativa. Next base: position 38,274,509 of record OV702290.1, read on the forward strand.
GATCATGGAGTTTGTATGTGTGTTAGAGAAATGCCCGGGCCGCTAGCCTAAGCCATGCCTAATCATGGTGGAAACTTGCAGCACCACCATAATGAGCACTCTATGAAGCATCCTCAATAAAAACCTATGCAAATAGCAAATAAAAAGATCGCTGAGATGCTCATTGTCTGCTTGCCTTGTCATTTTGATTATGGGAAAGCTCCCGTATCATGTGCAAGGGGTACCCCGTTGGCGGTTCTTAATGATACACATGTACTTACAATGACAAGAGCTAACTCGTGACTGAAGTTGAGTAGCATGAGCATCGGTCTTCGTAAGTAAGGGGCATGAGATTTCGGTTTATAACTTGTCAAGCATATCCTCTTTGTTGTGTCATTTTAACCTTAATCACCTTAAATATGCTTATGATAGGGGCAATGAGAGCTGAAAGCTATAAGTACCATAATTTTTGGAAGCTCTTTATGAGACTTGAATCCCTACTTACTTTTTTAAAGGCCTTTCTTCCACCATTATATTGAGTCTCCATCTTCTACCTTTATGCACCTACTTTGAGAGCATAGTGGCCATTCTTAGTTCTATGTGCATTGTCCCAAGACTAGTTCATTGATGCATAACTTGTTATTGCTTGTTTTAAACTATTGTATCTAGTCACTCTTATGAACTTTGAAGGTGTCCTATGCATTTATATTTGCTACTCTATGAGGGACAAGCTGAATACTATTATGCTATGTTTTCTTTATGTGAAACAAACAAACGTCTTGCAAAGCGTTGTTATTCATGAATCTTTTGTTTGTGCCTTTTCATGTTGCATCATAGTTTCTTTGCTTATTGCTAGAACTTTGTCTTTCATGTTATGATTGAAGTACTATGATCCCATCTTTGAATGTTTTACAAATACCTTGATCAAGTCTTTGATGGTGCATGTCACCTCAAAAATTATTCTTTCTTTTTATCACTTACCTACTCGAGGACGAGCAGGAGTTAAGCTTGGGGATGTTGATACATTGCAAATGTATCTATAATTTTTTATGTTCCATGCTTGGTTTTATCCACTTTCTTGTGTTTTGTCCACACTTTGGAGTACTTTTCATATTATTTCTTGGACTAACCTATTAACAAGAGCCACAGTCCCAGCTGCCTGTTTTCTGCTGTTTTTGGTTCTAGGAAAGTCAAAAAATGAATATTCTCGGAATTGGACGGGATAAAAGCCAAAGTGCCTATTTTTCCGGAAGTCATCAGATGCGAGAGTACGAGACGGAGAGGGGCCAGGGGGCCACCACATCACCTGGCCGCACGACCGGGCCTAGCCCGTGCCAGGGGGTGGTGTGGCCGCTCCCGGCACCCCCTCGGCCTCCCCTTCCGACTATAAGATGCCCTTGGGACGTAAACCCTAAGTACTCGATCAAAAATCCATGAAAGAGTCTGTATCCGTCGTCATCTCCATCCCTAGATCGGGAGGGATCTGAAGCTCTTCCCGGCACCCTGCAGGAGAGGGGAATTCACCCTAGAGGCCTTCTTCATCACCATGCAAGCCTCCGGTGTGATGCGTGAGTAGTTCATCCTTGGACTACGGATCCATGTAGTAGCTAGATGGCTGGTTCTCCTCCTTTGTGCTTTCATGTCTAGATCTTGTGAGCTCCGTTCATGATCAAGATCATCTATTTGTAATTCTACATGTTGTGTTTGCGGGGATCCGATGGATATTGAGATGCTATTTCAGATTGATTATTGATTCTATCATGTCTTTGTTATTTGTGATCTTGCATGCTTTCCGTTGTTAGTAGCTATCTTGGCCAAGTAGATGCTATCAACTCCAAGAGTTAGTATTTATGCTCGATAGTGGGTTCATGCCTCTGGTAATCTGGGGAAGTGACATAAATCTCTAAGGTACTAGATGTGCTGTTGCTACTAGGGAGAAAACAACAATCCTTTGTTCATAGAACAATCTTATTGTTTACTTTACACGCAGTTCGTAAAGCAATAATCTGTTGCTTGCAACTTAATACTGGAGGGGGTTCGGATGATAACCTGAAGGTGGATTATTAGTCATAGATGCAGTTGGATGGCGGTCTATGTATAATGTTGTAATGCCCAATCAAGTCTCAAAGGAGTCAAGATGATTAGTATATGCATGTATTGCTTTCTCGATGTTTGTCAATTGTCCCGCTGTAATTTGTTCACCCAGCATGTTATCTATCTTAAGGAGAGCCATCTCATAGACGCATGTCTTTTACATACAATCTATAAACTATTTACTGTTTTGTGTTTACTTTCTGCAAACTATTACTTCTTTCCATTCAATACGTTTAATCCTTTGTTTTCTGCAAAACACGGTGAGATTGACAACCTCATCGCAAGTTGGGGACAAAGTTCTGTGGTTCTGTTGTGCAGGTCTCCATGTTGCTACTAGCACCGGTAGTGCGCCCTGCCAAAGCTCAGCTAGTAACACCTTTGGGGTGTTTCCTTGCTCCTACTGGTTCGATTAAACCTTGGTTTCATAACTGAGGGAAACTTTCTCTTTACTTTGTTGTTTTTGTTTTGCTTAGTTTCTTCACAAGGGGAGTCCCTCATAACCAATCTCTTTACTTTGTTGTTTTTATTTTGCTTAGTTTCTTTTTGCTTTGTTTGCTTGTTTTGTTTTCAAAAACACAAAAAAATAGTTTTACTAGTTTGCTTTCTTATTTCAAAAGCACAAAAAAAAATAGTTCCTATCTCATTATGTCTAGCCTTGCTCCAGGCACTATGTCACCCGAGGAAATGATTTTCACTTTTAAACAAGGAATTGAGGAAAGTTTTAAAGAATCTTGGTCTAGAATCTCTGATCTACATGAAAAAACTGAGCCTAAAATGACTCAAAGCTTGTTCCTTAGCAGTTTTTACCTTGGCATTGCTCTTTGCTATAGATATGCTTTAGATGCTGTTGTGGGAGGAGATTTCCTCCAATGTAATGAGGATGATGCTATTAATGCTATAAAGAAATTGATCCTCACTTACAACATGCCTAGCCAAACTGATATTTCTTTCGCAAAAATATTTGCTAGGTTGAACACTCTTGAGACTAGCACTACTAGCTTAGAAAGTTGCTATAATACGCTTAGGGAGCATCACAATTATGTTCCAATAAACTCTGAACCATCAAAATGGTTCCCTACAGTAAATATTGAGATGAACACTGAAACTTTTCAAGCTCGCTGTGATATCATGTCTGAATTTTGTCTTATGCCCAAAGATATTTATAAATCTCTGAATACTTGCGGGCTCACTGAAGGATGAAAAGAAATATCTCTTGCTAATAATACTACCATATTACCTCTTGGAATAGCTTAAGGAGTGTTTACAAAGATCCTTGGGAAAACGATTTCTATTGATTATCTTGTTATTGAATGTGCAGGAAAAGGACAAATTACACTTGGAAGGTCCCTATTAGAACTCCTTGGAGCAATAATAGATGTGAGAAAGGGGACCATGCACCTTTCTTCTCCACCAAACAATCATATTTTCCCCAAGGTTAAGAATAAAAGTAAGAGAGGTAAGGGCAACAAATTTGGTTTTAATGCTTCTTCATTTGAGAACACTTGATTCTTTCTTGCTTCTTATGCCTAACTTAAAGGCGTTAAAGAAAAGTACTTATTGGGAGATAACCCAAAAGTTTTAGATGAGTCTTGGAAGTTATTACTTCAGTAATAACCGCTCCTTATCCTTTTTATTTGTTTTTGTGCCAAGAGTAATCTCTATTGAGAGATAAGTAATGATTGGGAAAGTTGTTGTCCCGAAACAGATTTCTGTGCTTCACCGTAAAAATTCATGTAAAATCTCTGAACGTATTTTTGAGGCGTGAATTTTTGTGCTTATGCCCTAGGTTGTTATCTAACTTTAGTTAGTTGAACACTTTTTTATTTGAGCAACATAAGGTCTTCGAAAAAATTCGTCTTTACCTGCTGGTCTGTTTTGACAGATTTCTGCCATTTTCTGCATTTGATTCTTGTTGGTTCCGGCAGCCTGCCGGGACGGGGAAGTGCCCCCGGAGCCATCTCCATCGATCTCCATCACCATTGCTGATTCCCATGATGAGGAGGGAGTAGTTCTCTCTCGAGGCTAAGGGTTCTACCGGTAGCTATGTGTTCATCTCTCTCTATGCATGATCTTATTGAGATCATGAGCTTGTAATCTATAGATCTACTTTGCTACTCAAGTGCTTTAATAGATCTATGCTCTCGCCATGTGTGTGAAGTTGACAGTGTGCACACCATGGTGGCACTTAGGCTAGAGATTACAAATACTTGTTATGAGTTATATTTGGAGTTGGATGTCTTTATGAAATTGTGGTGTTTGTTTGAACCATCTAGTACTCAAGGTGACAGTGTGGGGTTATCTAGATGGGAAAGGCTTACTTTGATGTATGCTGTTATAGCCCTACCATGGATTAGAGTGTCCAACCGGAGAGTAGTTCAGCGTAGTATCATAAAGGAGAAGATATTTATATGAGAGTGTTCACTAGTGAAAGTATGATCCCTAGGCCTTTTTTCTAAGCATTGAAACACCATTTGCAACTAGATCTGTTATATGTTTGCTTGCTGTCATCTTTATTTCAGTTTGCCTTTAGTCTCTTCCACACCATCAAGCTATTTTCTGGCACCGTTACCACATATAATTATCCATACCACTTGTATTTCACTATCTCTTCGCCGAACTAGTGCACCTATACACCTGACAAGTGTATTGGGTGTGTTGGGGACACAAGAGACTTCTTGTATCTTGATTGTAGGGTTGCTTGAGAGAGGATACCTTTGACCACTTCCTCCCTGAGTTCGATAAACCTTGGGTGATCCACTTAAGAGAAAACTTGCTGCTGTTCTACAAACCTCTGCACTTGGAGGCCCAACAACTGTCTACGAGAATAGAAGTGCGTAGACATCAGTCCTCTCCATGCCATAGTTTAACAGTGCTTTGCAAAGAACTTAGAAATTCAAGAGTTAACCGACGATAAGTAGGCACATCATTGAATACAAAGTTTTGCAGGTCAACCCTATTGGAAAGTAAATTGAAGTCATTAGAAATACCGAGTTGATTCAATATAATGGGGCATACCCACTTGGTTGCCTTCACTTCTCGGTTCTTGATCCTATCGAAGCGATCACATTGGAGCTCATTCCGGAATCGTATCCCCATGCATTCTTGAGCGACAGCCCGAGAAGCACTAGCGGCGGCACAAGGACGAGTTTGGCTCCTTGTGTTCATCATCCAAAATAATAAAGAAAGACAAAAATAAAACTTTTTGATCCAATAATAATAAGCGTAACATATTCCTCATCATAGCACACTAAAGAAACCCTTCAAAGTAATAATCTAGGCAAGAGAATCATGACAATTAGTTCATAGTAGGTCTCACCCTATATTGATAATGATGATAGATCAAAGATGAATTTGCAAAAAGTAATTGGAGGATCGGAGGAGAAACATACCGTAGATCACTTGTGTGCGAGGAAACCGAACGAAATTGAGTAGAGATGAAGATCTCTTGAGGTTTTGAGAGAGTTTGGAGGTAGAAGAGAGAAAAAGGATTGAAGTTTTTGGGTTGGAGGTACCTCCTGTGGTGTTTTTGTGGTCGGACGCAACTATACGAACAAACTATACGGTCGGAACAATGTGTTCTTGTTGTATAGTTGGCTTGCTATCAAAATTTTAGGGTTTCCACCTGGCGGCGCAACTATACGGCCAGAACTATATGGCCGGAACAATATGTTCCCGTCGTATAGTTGGTCGTCAAACCCTCTGTACCTGGAAAAGAAATTGTATGAAAGCATCGATATCTATACGACCGGAACTATACAACCAGAATTTTTATTCTCGCCGTATAGTTGGTCGTTAAACCATCAATACTTTTGAAATAAAAAATGTCAATGGCAAAAATATCTATATGGCCGGAATTTTTATTCCCGCTGTATAGTTGGTCGTTAAACTCTCTGTAGCTATCAAAAAATTCCGTTTCTTCGAGAATTATTTCTTATTCTGAAACTTAGCGAAACACCTTGTTTTTGACAGAAAGTTGACAGTAAAAATTGTCGACCAACAATAGCATGTATAAAACAGGATTTTTTGTACTACCGAACTTCTTCTCCTCAACTGGAGTTTTTCTAGCACTCTTTATTAAACATAAACTTAAACTAAAACTTAAAAACTTTACTCATACTTTTATTTCACATGGGTTGCCTCCTATGCAGCGCTCTTTTATGGTTAATAGTTTGACCTTGATGTTGCTCACTTAGGCCAGATGAGTGGAATACCCACTCCAAAATAGTTGGCCTTCAAAGTGATGGCCTCCTTTTCATCATGCTTGGCTCTCTTCTTCCTGGGAAAATGAATAACAAAAGGACCCCGCGAAGGCAATTGAAGCTTCATGTTCCCTTCATGTAGATTAATCAAAGCCTTAATAGTTCTTAAAAATGGGCGACCTAATATAATAGGAGTAGTAGCATCTTCAAGCATGTCAACAATAACAAAATCAATAAGAGTAGGACATCCTTTGATGTAAACTAAAGTATTTTCCTTAATTCCTACAACTTGTTTTTTGGTAGAATCTGCAAGATGTAATTTTAACTCGGTGATTTCAAAAGAGCCAAGATTTAACTCATTAAAAGACCTTTTGGAATTGCTGAAATTCTTGCACCTAGGTCACAAAGTGCATCTATCTCATTTCTCCCAATTTTAATCTTAATAGTAGGCTCAAATATATCATCAAGCTTAACATGTAATTTTTCAGCAATTTTCTTATATTCTTCTTCAAGCTCACGTACCTTTATTGCTACCTGATTAACGAAGTGTTGATACATGGCTTCATCATTTCCTTCACTTATCGGAATCTTGATGTTGATCCTTTTTACAAGATCTTCGACGGTGTAACTTGGTGAAGGCGCATTACTATAATCAAGTTCTTCGGGCTCCTCCCTTTGGATTCTCATCATCTTGAGCTCTTCAACAAGATTGGGCTCAGCTTTGCCTGCAAATTTAGCTAGAATGAGAGTCTGACTCTCGGTTATCTTACCTAGATGTCCTCAACAATCCTCGTTCTTTCTTGGAGGGCCTGCAAATCATTCCTCAAACTTACAACTTGGTTAGATAATTTACCAAGCATAACATCATGGTTCTCTGTTATTTTAACAAGGATATTGTTTTTGCTCATTTTGTGAGTCTATAAAGGACTTAAGTGTTTCTTGGAGACTACCATTACTTGATCCCATATTATTATTAGAGTTACCTGCAGGACTAGAATAGTGTTTCTGAAAATTAGGATTATAATTCTTCTTCCAAGTAGGGTTATAATCATTACGAGCTATGAAGTCTATTTCTTCAATATTTGTTTCTGGGATAGCTCTTACCTAGTTTTCCTTACCTTTTACAGCTAATATGAGCTCATCCATCTTAGCATTGAGTTCTTCATTTTCTTGTGGTGAGACAGAGTTCACCATCTTCGTGTTTGATCTATCCACATGCCACTTGGCATGGTTGTCTTGCATATTGTCTAGTTGTTGCTTTTCTTCGGTAATATGTTTACCCATAAATGTTCCTCCAGCTGCAGTATCAAGCATAGACTTATACACGGGATTAAGAGCATTATAAAATAAATGGAGAATTAGCCAATCTTACATCCCATGACTGGGATAGTTCTCATGCATTCTTTCATCCTCTCCCATGCAAGCGCTAGTGGCTCACGCTCTTCCTGTCTAAAACTAGTAATATTAGATCTTAGTTGTATAGTCTTTGTAGGTGGGAAGAATTTAGTCATAAATAAAGAAGTACATTCCACCCATGATGTAATAGTATTTCTAGGCAAAGATACCAACCATTCTTTTTCTCTTCCTCTAAGAGAGAAAGGAAATAAGTGCAATTTGACCGCATCAGGGTCAACATCTTTTATATGCATCATATCACATATTTTAGTGAAAGTATTCAAGTTCATACCTGCGTCCTCAACAACGGAGCCTCCAAATTGATTCTGTTGAACCAAACTTAAATAATGGTGCTTAATTTCATAGTCATCAACAGCAATTGCTGGCTGAGTAATAGGAGTATGCAAATAATCATTGTTGGGAGTTGCAAACTCCCCAAGCTTCTTTTCATCCATATTTCCTATGTTTTTGGGTTTTCTTAAATAGAGACTTATGATAATAAAAACAAGAATTTAAAGACTAACTATTTTTTGGATTTTCAAAGAAAGACTAAAAGCAAACTAACAAAATTAAAAACAAGAATTAAAACTAGCAAGGTTCCTACTAACCTCACCAGGGTAGCTATTGCTTCCCCGACAGTGGCACCAAAAAAAGGGTTGATACCTTCGATCCGGATTACGGATGTAGTATAGCTCTTTTTCCCTAGTAGACCTAGGTTTATCGAATCCTCGAGAAGCAGAAAGCATAGTGAAGTTACTTTAACGGACCTTCGGGAGTTTTAGAATTCCTTTTGTGTTTTAACGGACCAAGAGTTTGCTGTCTTTTGTTGTTGTCGATGATGGAGAGAGAGGGCCTATGGCATTCGGTTTCACCTATAGCCGTGCAAAACATCTGATGGAAATAAAAGATATTAATAAAGTATGCATGCAATTGTTAGAGCAAGATAAATTATATGTGAGCAGTGCATCCATAATTGTTATTGCCTCCACAACCGCTTATAGTAATAACCTACTAGCCTAATCCATAGAAGAAAGAGAACGAATGATATGCATAGTGATGTCACCGTTAATCCCAAGTAAATCCCTCACATACAGCTGTACTACCCCTTCTGTCACTAGGGTTCCCAACCTGCAGATTAGTCATTACTCATACTCCCTATACCTGGATCAATCCTCAGGGTCTTGGGTACCTGACAAGTCCTTAGATTGAGGCAAGAGAGGATACAATAATCATCATGTCATACAAACTAATACATGATCCCATCTATGATAAATAACATGCACAAAAGCTACATGGCTAGGCTGAAGCCCTTAGCCTAAGGAGAATTACTCACACATAGAGACGAGATCAACAATCATAAACATTGTAATGGAAATCATGAAATTGATAGCAAATGTTCTTACAATGTCACCAATCGAAGAAGAGATCTACTATTACAAGTGGTGGAATATGGCTATGGTGGTGGAGATGGGTTTGGAGATTAGATCTAAGTCTATTCCTCCAACGGCTCTTCGGTGTTGTGGATGGAGATCTGGGGCGGCTGCTGATCGGAAAGGAGCAAGAGGGCAAGGGAGAGCCTTTTCTTGTCGCCTGAGGCCTCTTTATATAGGGGTCCCTTCACGAAAGTTGTTCTGTTTGACCTAGCGGTGTCGATGGAAACTATTCGTCCGGAACTATACGGCTGGAATTTTATTCCCGTCGTATAGTTGGTCGTTAAAGCGTCTATCTCGACTTCACGACTCCTGGTTTCTTCGGGTTGTTGGAAATCTCGTATATTTGACTTTAATGTAGTGATTCCCATCATCAAACGTCATTATCTGCGCAGGGAAAAATGGAAAGAAAGGATTGCATACCCCTTTGATCATTAGGCATTAGTTCCAGGGTTTAGAGAGATATTTCATCAAAAATATGAATAATATCCAATTTAAATATGGACGTAGATGGCTATATTTCAGAGCCATCATTATGCTATCGGGGCTGTTTTAGGACAAAGAGATGGCCCTAACCTTAATGTTATTCAATATGCTAGTCGAGTCTTTAATGATGATCAAAGGCACTATGCAACATCTGAGAAAGAATTCCTTGCTGTTGTTTTTTGTTGTGATAAGTTTAGACACTATATCATCAACTCAAAAGTAATAGTTCATACTGATCTTCAAGCTCTAAGACATCTTCTAGCTAAAAATATGCTAAACCCCGTCTAATCAATGGGTCTTGTTACTTCAGGAGTACGATTTACAAATCATGGATAGGAGGGGAAAGGATAACCATGTGGCCGACCATTTCTCACGAATGGAAGGAATCATGGAAGATCCTATCCCTATTAACGAATCTATGTCGGGTGAATATCTTGCAGTTGTAGAAACTCATGATCCCTAGTTTGTAGATTATGCTAATTTCCTAGTAGGCAAGTTTTTACCAAAAGGAATGGATTACAATCAAAGAAAGAAATTCTTCAGTGATTTAAAACATTACTTTTGGGATGATCCTTACATATATAGACATGGTCTAGACAGGATAATCCGAAAATGCATGCTCGAGCATGAAATACATCCTTAAATCCTGTCACGATAGTCCCTACGGTGGGCACCACGCTGGTAATCGCACTGCAGCCAAAGTTTTACATTCAGGCTTCTACTGGCCTACCTTAGTCAAAGATTCTCACGAATATGTTAAAAATTGTGATGTTTGTCAACGTATGAGTAATATAGGAAAAAGACAAGAGATGAATATGAAATATAACTTAGTAATAGAGCCATTCGATGTATGGGGAATGGATTTTATGGGACCATTTGTTCCCTCTAACGGTTATACTCATATTCTTGTTGCTATTGATTATGTTACTAAATGGGTTGAACCTATACCTACAACTCATGTAGATGCAGCCACTTACATCAAGATGGTCAAGGACATCATCTTCCCCAGGTTTGGAGTACCTTGACTTTTGATTACTGATGGTGGAACTCATTTTATGAAAGGAACTTTTGACAAGATACTTCAAAAATATGGAGTAGACCACCGGGTAGCTTCGCCTTACCATCCTTAAACCAGTGGACAAGTGGAATTATCGAACAGAGAAATCAAGGTCATACTTCAGAAAACAGTGAACATATCAGGAAAAGACTGGGCTCTAAAGCTTAATGATGCATTGTGGGCGTATCACACAACATTCAAGAACCCCATGGGAATGACACCATACAAAATGGTTTATGGTAAAAATTGTCATCTTCCACTAGAACTTGAGCATAAGGCTCGATGGGCTATCAAAACTATGAATTTTGACTTTAAAACTACAGGTGAAGAACGACTCTTAGACATTCATGCTTTAGATGAACTAAGGAATGAGGCTTATGAAAATGCTAGAATATTTAAAGAAAAAGTTTAAAAATGGCATGACAGAAAGTTAGAAGGCAAGGAATTTAAAACCGGAGATAAAGTTTTACTTTACAACTCTAGACTTAAGATTTTTGCAGGAAAGTTGAAATCTAGATGGGAAGGGCCATACGATGTTGAAGAAGCATATCCATCGGGAGCGGTGAGACTGAAAAATACTACACCCTCTTCTTCATCCTGGATTGTTAATAGGCAGCGATTGAAGCATTATAGAGTTGGCAAAGTAAACACTTTGGAATTGATCTCTGTAATCCCAGCTGAAGAATACAACAAGCGGAGGCTAGGTAATGAAGTGTAAATTACTTAAGTTTTGTTTCTTTGAAACCTTTTTGGATGATTCTATTTTTTGTTCTGAACTCGTCTGGTTTTTCTGGTCATTCTGAATGGTTTTTCGACCTGGTATGGGTGGACCGTACTGTTGGACGCGCCCATACCACTGGTCGTTAACCATTCGGAGAACCAACTACAATTTTTTGCAATACGGTACGACCAGACAGTATGGGCTGACGCGCCCATACCGATGGTCGTCACTAGTACTGTTTCCCTCATGATAAACTTATTCATTTGATTATAAATAAAAATATATATATAATAATTGAAGTCGGTAAGTAGTCCGTACGGGAACGCGATACGGGCGGAGTCCGCCCATACCACAGCCCGCGACCGACTCTGGCTCCTTGAACTTCCGATTTTGCTTTCCAATCTGCACTTTTTCTTCTTTCTCACTCTTTTCTGTCTGATTTTAGATCTAGAACTTCTTCCTATCCTTTTACCATGAAACCTCGGATCTCACTTGATTACTCGGGGTCCCTACAACCTTTTCATATCAAGCAGATCTAGGCAGAGAAGGAGCACGCCGCTGAAGGACGAGTCAAGAAGGAGGGATCCGAAGGAGATAATTCGTCTTCCTCCAACCGCGAGCCCCCACGTGTGGTTCCACTCTCCAATTGGGAAGATATGTTCCCACAAAAATTGGAGATGCTCAGGCATGTGGAGCAAGGAAAGAACAAAGAAGAATTTCCGCTCAACCCCTACAGGTATAACCTTCATGGATCTTCTCTTAAATCACCTCCGGAAACCTCTTCCAAGAAAAGGGGAGACCGAGATGAGATTCGAGAAAATATCAAGAACATTGAAAAGATTTCTAAGGCTTGTGTTGAGACCATTGGGGAAGGAGTTGACTCTTACTGGATGCTGGGCAAAGATCTCGAAAAGAAGGACGATGACAAGTAGGATACAACTCCTCACCAAGATCATTATGGAGATGGAAGATGATAGAAGAACTTCAAACAAGGTAATCAAGGAATTACATGTCAGCATCATGGAGATGTATGCGTGATTCGCGTGTATTGCTCAAGCCTGCAACCTCAAGGCAGATGAATAAGAGGAAGACGATGACTTCTTTACTCCCAAAAAGGAGTAAGTAATCGCAAGGAATTATTTGATCCACTCGGCTTGACTCCAAGCTTGGGAGGGTCTGTGAGAACCTTGTGATCTATCTTACAGTTTTTAGCATGTTTACTTTTCTACATGCATGGTTAGGTTTAAATTTCTAAATTTGCATTAGTTGCATCAACTTCGAGTTCCCTTTGTTCAAGAGAAGAATTATACCCGTTGAGTTATGAGACTTTATGATAATTGAAGTTGTGTTTGATTCATGACTATTATATTAGATGATTGAACTAGGTTGAGTGTTATGATACTTGTACATCAGTCAGAATTTTAGGGACTTCCACACCTATAGAAGTGTTGATTAAGTTATGAGAAGAAGAATTCTGGTAGCATATTATGATTAAGAGTTTTCAAAAGCCATTGAAGTAGTGAGCATGATCAAATAGCTTGCTGAAAAGAAGAAGAGAAAAGGGGAGCAAGGAAAAATATAGATATGCAAGTATGGAGAAAGAAAAAGAAAGCAGCTATCAAAATAATCAAGCATATAAAAAAAAGAGAAAGAAGAAAAAGAAAATGATCATGAATCTTCACTATTAAACTTAGAGCTATAAATCTCTAAACTCCTTGACTATATGATATGTTGAATCACTAGTAGATTCTTATAATTCCATTAATACTAGAAAAAGGTGTGGAAGCCTCTAAGTTATGTAATGTGTAAGGGTATGGTAATACCCCCGATGTATCTCTACATCCGATGTTGTATTCTTGTTTCAATTTTTGCCTCATTTATTATAACGTCTCGTGTCTCATGAACATGATGATCTTGTCCATAAGCCACCATCTTGCTCGGGGACGAGCAAGAGCCTAGCTTGGGGGAGTTGATGCGTCCAAAATTGAAGCATAATTACCTCTTGCTTTTGCATAAATAGAGTAGGGATTTTTGTATTTCATTGCGCCTACGCACGCTATTTCGTTCTTGTTTCAATAGGATCCCAAATCACGGAGTCATATATGAACATATCAATTAGGGCTGTCAATTGTGTAATTATATGATATTTCTAAGTGATAAAAGTCATTTTATGAATTTACCTTCGCACCTGGAAGCATAACAAACAAGGAGGAGGCATCAACACTGATAGCGACCACTGGTACGGGCGGAGCCCACCCGTACCGTCCGCCCGTACCAGGCGCCATCGGGAACGCCTCATCAAATAGTTTCTCCCGACGAAGATGAGAGAGAGATCCATCATTCACAGCCACCAGAAACCATGAAACACCACATCCGAGAGGGATCTGAAGGAGGAACTTGGCTGGGGCAAAATCCCAGCTGCTTCGCGGATCATTGGAGGACAACGCATTATACCCTTCACCATCAACCGCTGCATCTTCATGAACACCATTACTCCATCTTTCATCTATTAGATCTCTTTGTAGTTCCAGATCCAATTGTGGTTTGCATTAGATCTACACCCGTACTTTAATCCATACATTTGATTATGATGATGTTGTTGATTGCTTCCATGAGTGAGTAGTTCCTTTGTTATTGGGGAGATGGAGAAACCCTAGCACTACTATAAACTTGTAATAAAGATGATCTATTCTTATGTCCATATGACTTGCTTGTCTATGATGTAATTATGACTTGTGTTTGATTTCTCTCTAGATGATATGTGAAGTCAACCACATATCATTTGCCTTCGGGACTAAAGGGAGGAAGAAACCCTTTGGACATGTTGTGGAAGCATACCTGGAGTGCCCCGTGAAAGATTGGCGCTGGCTTGTAACCCACATGGTCAAAGGGGGATCAAGAGGGTCTCCCTAAGCTAATTACGATATCCATGGGGAAACCCTTAATTGCGGTGACCTGTATGGGTGATTGCTCTCAGGCACTGTAGTGATTATTTAGAGGTGACCTCACACTTGGCTCAAGAAAGTGGCTTCCTACAAGACTTGTCGTGAACATCTTATTATGGGGATCTCTCCACACATATCATGACACAAGAAGTATGTTATCTTGATTACATATAATAATAGTACTATGCTAGCGGTGTATCCTACATCCTCGAGAATGTTTTAGCCCTATTGAGTTCAACCACACTTTCATACAATCTAGTTACTTGTTTTCTTTTACTTGTTTTAATTACTTTTCTACAAACAACCATAAACAATTCAAACACCCTTTACTTGGAATCAAAGACAACTTACAAGTATTCTTTGGTAAATATTAACGAGGGGCATAAAGACCTTAACCAGTAGCTCTCTGTGGGTTCGATATCTTTACTTTGAAACTAGCTACAATTGATCTATGCACTTGTAGTCATCAAACACCCAAAAAGTTAGGGAAGAACCCCCTCATATAGGGGAAAGAAAATATGGCCGTTGGGAGGATTCCTGCGAAAACCCGGTTTAAAAGTCGGTCGGACCGACCCCAGGACCGGGAAACTCGGTCCCCAATCCTATGGACCAGCCTACAGACTAGAAAGGCTCTGTTTCCTATCTCGGAATAGACTCAGTCGCAAAAACCGAGAAATCCGATCTACAGGCCGGTCTATCGACGTTGGCACCGTACCGTTCAGTGTGGGAACTGGTCGGACTGGATCGATAGCCGGGATGTAAAAGACTTCACGAAAAACGCAATAAATTTTGCATCCGGACTCCGATTTCAGTGATCTTTGGCTCATTTTGACGATCACAACAAGATCTACAAGATGGTGCAAAGAAACATCATAGACCCACAAAGGAGTATAGAACCAAATGAAGAAAGGTATGAAGCTTCCCTGTAAGAAGAACTGGTAAAACCTTCAAACTCGAAAACGCCATAGAAGATGCATATGAATTCCCTTTTCGATGAACTTGGGCGTGTTGAGGAGATAGAAACAATCTCAAGAACCTAACATGGAGAAAAACAAAGAAGCAATAAAATAGGAAGATGCAAAGTATGCAAAGGATTGAGCTCCCTAAGACGATATGATCAAGTTATCTAACCAAAAGCCCCTCTTGATAGTGCGGCTATCTATCCTATAACCCAGTCTCCAAACAACCACCTTGATACCGGTAAAAGGAAAACCAACCAAGGCCATAACTTTGACTTGTGCATACCGCTTGATCTTGATGACAACGCTTCAAGCTCCATCTAAGTTGGAATGCATCACTTGATCATTGTTGCTTCGTGAAGACTCAGAATTTGCCCCCATACACCACTATGGGATAGCTTCATTAAACACGTCTTCACATGTGCATTATCACCAATATGGACGGCAAGCTTCAAGCAAATGATCTTCTTGATATGCTTATCTTGAACTTGCCCTTCTCAACCTTGATGAGGATCACCACTTGATGTCATCCCCTCATGGGCTATATGAGATCTTTACTTTTGATGCATGCCCATGAAAATATACCTAACCAATATAGATAACACAAAGGCACATATATAATGGGTTGGTTCATGAAGCATAATTGACAAGCTTACGATACCACGAGATCCATGTGGTACATTATTTATGCTTCATGTGTTGACCGAACTTGAATCTAATCTTCACTCTTTGTATTGGTCAACCATGTATCTTCTCATGCTCCATCTCAATATCTTGAGGTACATAAAGAACTCTTAATTTGATTACATGCTCTAAATATTAGTCAAACATAGCTCAACTAATGAGGCTATCATGACACTGACTTAGAGCCATATCTTGAATTCTTCTAGATCACACTCTCAAGATCTTGATCATATCATATTCTTATCTTCAACTCGATAATCTTGATGCCAATACTCAAGGTATATCTTTATCTTCATGGCATCCATACTTGAATCCAACACATGGACTACAAGCATGACCTATGGAATATTCCTTCATATAAAACTCAATGAAAACATTAGTCCATAGGGATTGACATTAATCACCAAAACCACACATAGGGGTAATTACACTTTCAGCTACAAAAATATCAAAGGTGGACTTTTTGTATGCAAGATATTTTGTAGTTCTAGGCCTATCCATGATGTTCGATTTTAACAAGACAGTTCAGCACTAGCAACACGACAAGTGGACTGGTTGTTTCCCTATCAAGTGGCACATTATGAAGGACATTTCCAACAATTTATTCAAGCACATTATTCTTGAGTAAAACAAAAACAAATCAGTCACAAACAACAAAGATACCCAGGAGGTGAGAACTGTAGACATATTCTTTTTCATTTTTTCTGGTGGCACACCAAGGAAGTCCTTTTCAACACACTTGCACCTAGAATCTGAATAGTAATCAAACAAATTGCAGCGTTGATGACCCACAAGTATAGGGGGTGTATCGCAGTATTTTCGAGGGAAGTGAAACCCAATTTATTGATTCAACACAAGGGGAGCCAAAGAATATTTATAAGCCTTAACAACTGAGTTGTCAATTCAGCTACACCTGGAAATAATCTTGCTCATAGCAGTTTATCAGTAGCAATAGTTTTGTAGTAGCAATAGTTAAGTAATAGCAGTAGTAAAGTAAAGACAATAGTAACAATAGCAGTAAACAGTAGGATTCGAGTGCGGTAGGCATAGGGATGGATGGACGAGCGTTGCATGGATAATACAATTCACATAGCAATCAGAACATAGGGCAATTGCAGATAAATAAGATAAAGCATCCAAGTAATATATAATCCTAGGCATGTGTTCCATATATAGTCATACGTGCTCACAATGAGAACTTGCACAACATCTTTTGTCCTGCCAGCCCGTTTGCAACGGGGCCTCAAGGGAACTACTGGCAATTAAGGTGCTCCTTTTAATAGAGCACCGGAGCAAAGCATTAACACTCCGTGAACACATGTGATCCTCACATCAAAGCCATTCCCTCCGGTTATCCTGATTTCTGTCACTTCGGGGCCATTGGTTTTGGACAACAACGTGTGTATACAACTTGCAAGTAAGACCATAAACAATACTATCATAATGAATCAATAACAAGTTCAGATCTGAAATCATGGCACTCGGGCCCTAATGACAAGCATTAAGCATAACAAGTCACAACAAAGTCATAAAGCACTAATAAAAGATACTAGGCACCATGCCCTAACAATCTGATGCCATTACATGAACGATCTCATCCAATCCCTACCATCCCCATAGCCTACAGCGGGGGATTACTCACTCATAGATGGGGAAACATGGATGGTCGATGGAGAAGCGATGGTGATGATGATGGCGATGATCTCCTCCAATTCCCCGTCCCGGCAGGGTGCCAGAACGGAGTTTCTGGTGCTGTTTCATAGAATCTGGTGGTGGCGGCATAGCGGAACTCCTTCTGGAAAAACGTCGACCCCCCGGAGCTTTTAGGTCAGAAGGCAACTTATAGGAGAAGGGGGAGACCAAGGGGCAGTCTGGGGCGGCCAGACCACCCCCTGGCGCGGCCCGGGCTTGCCCGCGTGGCCAGGTGGTGTGGCCTGGGCCTAGCCCCCCTCTGTCTCGTATTCTGGCTCCTGGAGTCTTCTGGTGAAATAGGATTTTCGGCATATTTTCCGGGATTTTTCCTGATAGTTGATTTTCTGCACAAAAAGTAGACACCAATGCAATTCTGCTGAAAACAGCGTCAGTCCGTGTTAGTTGCATCCAAATCACACAAGTTTAAAGGAGAAACAATAGCAAAAGTGTTTAGGAAAGTAGATACGTTTTGGACGTATCAACTCCCCCAAGCTTAGCTTATTGCTTGTCCTCAAGCAATTCAGTTGAAAACTGAGTACGATAAAAGAACTTTCACAAACACATTTGCTTCATATGATGTATATATTCTCAGCATGCGATCAACTACTTAAACAATTCATAATAAGGAGTATGCAACTAAGTTTACTTAATAGGCATTGCAAGCTATGAAGAGATTCCAACTCAAAAATAATAAGTAGCATGAAGCATAAACATAAGCAACATTACAATGCTCATAACAAGGTATGATAGAGTGGTATCTCGCTTGCCTTTGATTATAAATGCCAAGGCACCTCTGAAGTCCAAGTGAAGACTAGAAGTAAAGATGTCAAAGATACAAGCATCAAAGTCATAACACAAATAATCAAGGAATGAGACAAGCACAAAGAATGACAACTATGCTCTCAAGAAGGTGCTCAAAGAATATGTGGAGACTCAACAAGTAAAAGAAAAGGTTTTGAATAATTTGAAAGGCTTCCAAATGCTGAAAGTATGGTACTCATTAGCTTTGAGCTCTCATTGCCCCTATCATAAGCATCTTTAAATGGTTAAGGTTAAAGTGACACAACTAAGAGGATATGCTTGACAAGTTATAAATCAAAGTCTCATGCCCCTTTCTTACGAAGACCGATCCTCATGCTACTCAACTTCAGTCACAAGTAAGCTCTTGTCATTGTAAGTATATACGTATCATAGAGAACTGCCAACGGGGTACCCCTTGCACATGACACAGGAGCTATCCCATAATCAAAATGACAAGGCAAGCAGACAATGAGCATCTCAGCGATCTTTTTATTTACTATGTGCATAGATTTTTATTGAGGATTCTTCATAGAATGCTCATTATGGTTATGCTACAAGTTTCCACCATGATTAGGCATGGCTTAGGCTAGCGGCCCAGGCATTTCTCTAACATACATACAAACTCCATGATCTTACAAGTTCCACTTTTATTTCACACCACCGGGATCCATAAGCAAAAGAACATGATATCAACGAGGTACTAAGTACCAATGAAATGTTGAAAACGTTCCCCATGAAACATGGTTCTGCTAACTTCAACTTATAAAGCGCAAGCATATACACAACAAAGAAGGACACAATGGTTCAGGTTTATTAAATGCAAGAAAATAAAGTGTGCCATCAAGTTTGTGAGAGCTTTACTAACTAACTTTCTCATAACAAGCAAACATTTTATTCGGAAGAAAACAAGGCATATTGAATATGCACGGAAGTAGCAAATGATGCTAATAGGTAGGTATGGTGGACACTTTAGCAATATTTGGTTTTAGGGAGTTGGAAACATGAGTAAAACATACTCAGTGAAAGTGAAGGCTAGCAATAGTAAGGGAGCGACAAACGAGAGAGTAATAGCTGTCATAATCATGCTTGCAATAAAACAGGACTAATCATGGCATGAAAGTGATTCAAGATCCTCAAGGCAAAATAATTCATCGAGGCTTAACTAATTATTACAGTCATGTGCATGTGTGAGCATGTGCCAAGTCATTTCAAATGAAACATTCAGAGGGGGATACCACGGTGTCATACCAAGTTATGAATAGAGTAATGCAAGCAAACATTCATATGACATGCTGCAAACTATTAGCAAGTTGGAACTAATCATACGAAAGCAATAATTACTAAGCATCCAAAGATAACATACACCCTACATGAACAGGCTAAGCATGCCCACAATGATGAGTATATGTACAAAAATGAAAACAAGTAGAGTTCGTTACCAGCCTCTTACCACGCCTCAAGTTGTCATTAATCCTCATTATTGATCTTCACTTGTGTGGCTTGAATAATAATATGAAACCAATATCCACTGAGGACTGCTGAACCCTACAACAAACTCACAAAGCCAAAGAAGAACGACAAATATTTTTGTTGTTTTCGAATTTTAAAACAAGAACCAAAAAGGAAAAACAAGCAAAGAAAAATCATTTTGGGTTTTTCGAATAGTTCAAACAAAGCAAAAAAAGGGAAAAACAAACTAAGGCGAAAAAGAAAAAGCAAACCAAAGAGAAACAACAGAAATATTTTTGGTCTTTTTGTGTTTTAGAAAGCAAAAGCAAAGAAAGAACAAAAACTAAAAGGAAAGCAAAACATGAATATACAAAGTACCGACGCAATATGATAAAGAGATGAGTGCGGTGTCGGCGTACCTCCCCCCAAGCTTAGGATTTTGGCCTAAGTGGGTATCAATCCCAAGCTGGCTAGGATGAAGTGTCACCGTGGTACGACGAGGAGGTACCCTCGTCCTGGTGCGAGCTCGAGTACGTCCCTCCGTAGTGTGCGGAGTAATCGTAGGAGGGCACATCCTCCTGATGCTGCTCGTGGAAACCCAGTAAGCGAAGCTTCTCGTCCACCTCCTCCTTGGAGCGCGACCACGGTCTCCTGTGAACACTAAACAAAGAAGGATGCGGCAAAGGGATCTGCCTCTCATCCCCGTCAGTAAACAACATCCTATATACTAGACTGTCCAAATCAGAAGAAGTAGTGACAAAGTGATGAGTTTTCATAGCAACAAGGTCAAGCCTTTGTGGTGCCAGTACAGTATCATTGGGGTCCACTAAAAGGCCTAATGCATTGACCATACGCGAGGCAATGATGCCCCCATAGATAAGCCCCCTAGCAGCTAGGCGGCGAGCAATAAGAGAGCCAAGGTTGTACCGAGTATCATTGTTAAGCGCAGCAGCAAGGAAGGCTAAATGATAGTTGGAGATATTACTCGTATTCTCCCTACCAAGTACGCTAGTAGCAAGATAATATGCAAAGTATCTAAGAGCAGGGAGTTGGATATTTCTTATCTTTCCGCGCTGCGCCACACAGTTATCATCATTGGTCACCCCTCGGTAAAGCTCTAGCAAATCAGCGGGTCGCCCTTGAATTTTCTTCATGGTCCCTGTCATGCTTACACCTAGAATACTGCAAAATCTTTCCAATGGCATGGTAAAGGGCAGATTATAATTTTTGAAAGAGACAGTTGACTGATAGGGCGTGTTAGTAAACGTGAAGCTCTCAACAAAGGTTTTGGTGAGCATAGCGTATTGCTCACTCTCATCTTGCATATATGAGGTCAAACCAACCCTCTCAATTAGTAGCAAGAAATCATCAAGAATCCCTGCACTTTTAAGAAAGTAAAACAAGGAAAAGTAGATGGGTGAGCATCCCCATCATCCCTTTCATTACCAATACGAGTTGCCATGAGATCTTCGTTGTATGATGGCCTAAACTGAGAGGCTGATCTTGAGGGCCTCGACCTCCTAGGTGCACCCCTCTCAAATATCTCTCCAAAGGTATGGTTGTTCATGCTTGGTATTCTGAAATTTAAACACCTATTAAACAAGTGATTACAAAGTGAATAAAATGAAGGATTCTACTCATAGGGACTTGTAAGAGGCCTAAACATGCATCAAAACTATATCTCTAAGCATCAAACAAGCTTACAAGCTCTCATAACCTGTCACCTACAGCAGCAAAATACTCAAGATATAATCCAATAAACACAAATCTACTTGGACAAGGGGAGGAGTCACATACCAGAGAACAAGTGCTCCAAATTTCAGCAACAAAGATGGGCCGAGCAAGGAGATCGAAAAAATCGAGAGCAAGCACAGCAAGAACGCGATTTTGAGCAATGAACTGGAGCTTACTCGAGAGAGAGAAAAGAGTGGCAGGTGAGAGAGTTAGTGGAGGGCCAGGGGTGGCCCACACCATGGCATGGTGCCACCCATGGCAGGCCATGCCACCAAATGGTGAGCCTGCCTGGTGGGTCCCCCTGGTGCCTCCCAGGCACTCCTATGCCCCTTTTTTCACGTAAAAATTTAATATGAATTTTCTGGAATTTTTCAAGACACTTTATTTTTGGGCATTTTTCAGGTATAGAAGAATGATTTTCTCACAGACATATTTTTTTTTTGAAATGATGCAATGCAAAACAAAGCAAAAGCTACAGAAGTTCTAAGACACTCTAACAAGCAAGCAACTAACAACAAAAAGAAAACTAAACGAAAGCAAAAACTAAAATGGATAGAATAAAAGTAAACATAGATAATCATGGTGAAAACATTGTTTTGTTCATGGAAATCCTTTTCTTAACAAGGTTGGTCAGGTCTTGTTACCAAAACAATTTCATATGAGACAAAACTTTGTATTCCACTAATGATTATGTTACCTCAACCTTGATAGCAATGGTCCCAATCATAATATTTTCAAATTTTTCTCTTGGTATGGGACAAAATATTTCTCCAACTTGAATGCCCTCAACATGTTCAATTTAATTCAAACCATAAGTCCTTTCAATCTTCTTGGGGAAATAGACAGTATGTTCCTTGTCATTAACATTGAAAGTCACCTTTCCTTGATTACAATTAATAACAGCTCCTGTAGTATTAAGAAAACGTCTCCCAAGAATAATAGACATATTAGCATCTTCAGGCATATCAAGCACAACAAAATCAGATAATATCAAGCAATTATGAGCCACTTGAACAGGTACATCCTCACATATACCAATAGGACTAGTGGTATATTTATCAGCCATTTGCAAAGATATATCAGTTGGTATTAACTTTTCTAGTTGAAGCCTCTTATAGAGAGAAAAATGCATAACACTAACTCCAGCTCCCAAATCACACAAAGCAGTTCTAACATAACTATTCTTGATAGAGCAAGGGATAGTTGGAATCCCTGGGTCTCCAAGTTTCTTAGGAACCTTACCATTGAAGGAATAATTAGCAAGCAAAGTAGAAATTTCTTCATTAGGGATCTTCCTTTTATTCGAGACAATATCCTTCATATACTTTGAGTAAGGAGGCAATTTAATAGCATCAGTCAAAGGAATTTGCAGGAATAAAGGTTTCATCCACTCACAAAACTTATTATAGTGTTCATATTCCTTTGACTTGTGTTTCTTATCAGGGAAAGGCATAGGTTTTTGGACCCAAGTCTCTCTTTCACTACCATGTTTGTTAGCAACAAAATCTTCTTTAGTGTATTTAGTATTCTTAGTGTGGTTTTCAGGTTCTTCCTCAACTTTTTCTTCATTTGGAACATTATTTTCTTCATTACCACTTTCAGTTTCAACATCAGAGATAGATATACTATTAGGATCTATAGCAGGTTCAAAGGGTTCTACAACAGTTTTATGTTTCTTTTTCCTTTTCTTACGAGTAAAGCCACTATTTTCAGCTTGTTGAGAATCCTGCTCAATTCTTTTGGGATGCCCCTCAGGATAAAGAGGATCCTAGGTAGCAGCACCACTTCTAGTTCTAATTTCATAAGCATGTTTTTCTTTAGCAGCATTAATTAGCAAGTCTTTCTGCACTTTAACGAGTTGATCTATTTGAGTTTGAACCATTTTAAAGTGTCTAACAATCATTTTAACATCATTAGAGGTTCTTTCCACAATATCTTTCAACTCAACAATAGCTCTAGTGTTTTCCATCAGATGATTTTGCACCCTTTTATTAAAATTATCCTACTTAACAATAAAGATATCGAATTCTTCTAAGCATTGATCAGGAGGTTTAGAGTAAGGGATATCACCTTCATCAAAATGTTGGAGAGAGTGTACCTCAATAGTGGGTGAGTAGGGAATAGTCTTACATAATTCTTCTATAGGAGGTAAATTCTTGACATCTGCAGCTTTAATTCCCTTCTCCTTAAGACATTTCTTAGCTTCCTTCATCACTTCATCATTTAATTCAATAACTCCCCTCTTCTTTGATGTTGGAATAGGCACCAGAATAGTAGGTCCAGGTACAATTACTTTAGGTATAGCTTGATTAGGAGGAATCCAATCTTTATAGTTCTTACTTATTTTAGCCATTGATACATTGCAAATGTATCTATATTTTTTGATGTTCCATGCTTGGTTTTATCTACTTTCTTGTGTTTTGTTCCAACTTTGGAGTACTTTTCATATGATTTCTTAGACTAACCTATTAACAAGATGCCATAGTGTCAGTTGTCTGTTTTCTACTGTTTTTGGTTCTAGGAAGTTAGCAAATGAATATTCTTGGAATTGGACGGGACAAAAGCCAAAGTTACTATTTTCCCGGAAGACTCACGGAGCCAGAAGGAGAGTCGGAGAGGGGCCACAGGGTGGCCACACCCCCCTTGGCACGGGCCAGCCCAGGCCGGGCCAGGGCATGGTGTGGCCCCCCTGTCTGGCCATCGACCTTGCCTCTTTCGCCTATAAGAGCCTCCCGAGGCAGAAACCCTAAATAGTCAATCAGAAATCCACGAAAAGTTCCGCAGCGCTGCCACCACCGAAGGGGAGATTCGAGGGACAGAAAGTCTCTGTTCCGCCACCCTGCCGGGACGGGGAAGTGCCCCCGGAGCCATCTCCATCGATCTCCACCACCATCTTCAACACCATTGTTGATTCCCATGATGAGGAGGGAGTAGTTCTCTCTCGAGGCTAAGGGTTCTACCGGTAGCTATCTGTTCATCTCTCTCTCTATGCATGACCTTATTGAGATCATGAGCTTGTAATCTATAGATCTACCTTGCTACTCAAGTGCTTTAATAGATCTCTGCTCTCCCCATGTGTGTGAAAATGACAGCATGCACACCATGGTGGCACTTAGGCTAGAGATTACAAATACTTGTTATGAGTTATATTTGGAGTTGGATGTCTTTATGAAATTGTGGTGTTTGTTGGACTCATCTAGTACTCAAGGTGATAGTGTGGGGTTTTCTAGATGGGAAAGACTTACTTTGAGGTGTGTTGTTATAGCCCTACCATCGATTAGAGTGTTTAACCGGAGAGCAGTTAAGAGTAGTATCATAAAGAGAAGATATTTATATGAGAGAGTGTTCACTAGTGAAAGTATGATCCCTAGGCCTTGTTTCTAAGCATTGATACACCGTTTGCAACTAGATCTGTTACATGTTTGCTTGCTTCCATCTTTATTTCAGTTTGCGTTTAGTCTTTTCCACGCCATCAAGCTATTTTCTCGCACTGTTACCACTTATAATTATCTATACCACTTGCATTTCACTATCTCTTCGCCGAACTAGTGCACCTATACACCTGACAAGTGTATTGGGTGTGTTGGGGACACAAGAGACTTCTTGTATCTTGATTGTAGGGTTGCTTGAGAGGGATACCTTTGACCACTTCCTCCCTGAGTTCGATAAACCTTGGGTGATCCACTTAAGGGAAAACTTGCTGCTATTCTACAAACCTCTGCACTTGGAGGCCCAACAACTGTCTACAAGAATAGAAGTGCGTAGACATCAAGCTATTTTCTGGCGTTGTTGCCGGGGAGGTAAGGTAAAAGGTATTCACACCAGAGGATTAAA
Organism: Avena sativa; assembly: GCA_916181665.1. NCBI lineage: Eukaryota > Viridiplantae > Streptophyta > Magnoliopsida > Poales > Poaceae > Avena > Avena sativa. The sequence continues at coordinate 38,299,968 of OV702290.1, forward strand.
GAAGAAGAACCTCCCACGGCAAACGCCTATTTTCTGGCGCCGTTGCCGGGGAGGTAAGGTAAAAGGTACTCACATCCTCCGGTGTGGGTGCTTGAAGTTATTTCCTTTAGATTCTGCAATTTTGTCTTTTTGTTTCTTGTTTTTCACTAGTTAGGCTTAATGGAAAACAACAACAAAATTAGAGAGCTTTATAGTATTTATCTTGAGTTAGGACATGAAGTGTTTGAAGAGAAAATTAAAAAACCTATGGAACTTTATTTGCATGCTAATAACAATGTTGTTAGTATGAATTCTTTGGACACCATTATTGCTAATGCTATAGAAAAGTCTAAGGTTGGGGAAGCTAGTTTTGATGAAAATGATCTTTTTAGTCCCCCAAGCACGGATGAGAAAATTTACTTTGATATTTACAATGATGAATATGATATTTTCAGTCCACCTACTATTGAGGAGAAAATTAATTATGATTACAATATGCCTCCTATATTTGATGATTATGGTGATGAGAATAATAATGATAGCTATTTTGTTGAATTTGCTCCCACTACAATTAGTAAGAATGACTATGTTTATGTGGAGAGTATTAATTCTTTTATGCATATGGCTCATGATAAGAATGTTTTATGTGATAGTTATATTGTTAATTTTATTCATGTTGCTACTTAAAGTTATTATGAGAGAGGGAAACTTGGTTTTATGTATCTCAACAATATTAAGTTTCCCCTCTTTATGTTGAAAGTCTTGAAGTTGCACTTGTTTTGTTTTACTATGCTTATTTCTTTGTGCTTTCATGACTTGTTTCTTTACAATATTCCTATGCATAGGAAGTGGGTTAGACTTAAATTTTCTTTGAATTTGCTTCTTGATGCTCTCGTTTACTTCAATTCATATTTCTTATGTGAGCATCTTTTCAAACTATCATGCCTAACTTAAAGGCGTTAAAGAAAATTACTTATTGGAAGATAACCCAAAAGTTTTAGATGAGTCTTGGAAGTTATTACTTCAGTAATAACCGCTCCTTATCCCTTTTATTTGCTTTTTGTGCCAAGAGTAACCTCTATTGAGAGAGAAGTAATGATTGGAAAAGTTGTTGTCCCGAAACAGATTTCTGTGCTTCACCGTAAAAATTCGTGTAAAATCTCTGAATTTCTTTTTGAGGCGTGAATGTTTGTGCTTCTGCCCCAGGTTGTTATCTAACTTTCATTAGTTCAACACTTTTTTATTTGAGCAACATAAGGTCTTCGAAAAAATTCGTCTTTACCTGGTGGTCTGTTTTGACAGATTTCTGCCATTTTCTGCATTTGCTTCTTGTTGGTTCCTTTTTGAGTTCTTTTGGGGAATTGAGCTTTTTGAGGGAAGTGCTACAGTATCTAGTGTTCTAATGGAAGTTTATTGGTGTTAGAACTGAAGCTTAAGACTTATTATCTTGAGTGCACTAATGTTGCTAATAAAGATTGTGTGAAGTTTTGCATGAAGGAAAAATTTTAGGTGTATGGAAGGAACAAGTAATGAGATGAAGGATGGACTAAAGCTCAAGCTTGGGGATGCCACCCGTGTCACCCCAAGAAATATCCAAGAAGTACAAGCGTCAAAGCTTGGGGATGCCCAAGGCATCCCCTTCTTCATCAATAAAAATCCCAGGTTTCTTCCAAACGCTTCATTTTTATTGTTTCATGCACAGTTGTGTTGTTCTTAGAGCGTCTTCTTTTTCGTTTTAGTTTTAGTTTTTCATTTGCTTAGTTTGCTGAATAAATTGGTTGGACCCCCTCTTTCATACATTGGTTTTCAAATAGTTTGGTTTGGTTTGGAAAAGAGTAGGAAAGCTCATGCTTAAGTGGCAAAAAGAGCTTGTTTTTGACTGTGGCCTATGCTTTGTCATTCCATGCTTGATATTGTTTTGGCTTTATGCTTAGTAGTCTTTGCTGTAGCATGACTTGTTATAAACAATTGAGATTCCTTAATGTGCCTTGGATGAATCATGCGTTGTTTTAGCATATTAAAGCGTAGTATAGTGGTATTCTCCCTTGATGCTTTATTTGGGTTGACTTGGCACATGCTCACACCATGTTATGACTATCCAAAGTCACCATAGCCTTTATGATCCTTTAGTTTTCAACTTGTAGTATCACTTTATGCTTTGATCAATGATGTTTTGTCGCTCTGCATGATTATGGCCATTACTTCTCTCTTAGGTTGTCGCTCCCGGTCTTTTGCTAGCCTCCACAACCAAGTATGAGTTCCACTCATGCATCCAACTCCCTAAACCAAGTTATTCCAAAGAGTCCACCATACCTACCTACTAGCTTATGCTATTCCAAGTATATTCATGCTTTTTTTACCTTCCAAATTAAACTTGTTATGAGAAAAGTAGTGATTAAAGCTCTCACGAACTTGATGGCACACTTTACTTTTCTTGCCCTTAATAAACTTGAACCATTGTGTCGTCTATGTTGTATATGCTTACACTTATTTGTTGGGGATTAGCAGAACCATGTTGTCATGGGGAACGCTTTCAACATTGCACGTGTACTTTGTACCTAGTTGATATCATGCTCTTTTGTCTATGGATGTCGTCGGTGTGAAATGAAAGGGGAGCTTGTAAGTCCATGGAGTTATGTATATGTGTTAGAGAAACGCCTGGGCCACTGGTCTAATCCATGATGACATGGTGGAAACCTGCAGCGTAACCATAATGAGCTGTCTATGAAGCATTCTTCTTATAAAAAAGAGAGTCCTATATTGAGAAAAAAAAGAAAAAGAAAAAAAAGATTATGAAAAGAGGAAAGAGAGAAAAAAGCACCATATTACCATGGTAAATAAGAAGATTGCTGAGATGCTCATTGTCTGCTTGCCTTGTCATTTTGATATGGGGATTCTTTCATATCATCGGGCAAGGGGTACCCCGTTGGCGGTTCTCTATGATACACATGTACTTACGATGACAAGAACTTACCGGTGACTATGTTGGAGATATGCCCAAGAGGCAATAATAAAAGAGGTTATTATTATATCTTTGTGTTTATGATGAATGTTTACATCCCATGCTATAATTGTATTATTAGGTAACACTAATACATGTGTGTTTTGTAAACATAAAAGAGTCCCTAGTAAGCCTCTTGTTGATTGATTGATGATCATGGTTTCCTGATCATAGACATTGGATGTGATTAATAATAAGGTTATATCATTAGGAGAATGATATGATGGACACACACCCATAGTAAGCGTAGAATAAGATCAAGTCCTTAAGTTCGTATTGCTGTAAGCTTTGAAATACATAGTAACCTAATCCTTCGACCATGAGGTTATGTTAATCACCATCACCGGATGGGTACTTTGATGACATCAAACGCCGCTTCGTAACTGGGCGGTTATAAAGGTATCATTGGGTATTCTGAAAGTATGTGTTGAAGCGCATAGACCAAGATTGGGATTTGTCCATCCATGACGGATAGATATACTCTGGGCCCTCTCGGTGGAATGTCATCTAGATAGCTTGCAAGCATGTGACTAGGTCACAAGGGATGACATAACACGGAACGAGTAAAGAGTACTTATCAGTAATGAGGAAGAACTAGGTATGAAGATACTGACGATCAAACCTCGGATAAGTAGAATATCGCGAGACAAAGGGAATTGGTTTCGTATGTTAAATGGTTCAATCGATCACAATATCATCGTTGAGTATGTGGGAACCGTTATGGATCTCCAGATCCCGCTGATGGTTATTGATGGGAGAGGTGTCTTCAGCATGTATGCATATTCACGAACCGTAGGGTGACAAACTTAAGGTTCAAAGTTGTTTGAAGTAGATATGGAATTTGCGTTGGAGACCGAATGTTGTTCGGAGTCTCGGAATGGATCCGGGACATCACGAGGAGATCCGAAATGGTCCGGAGAATGAGATTCATATATTGGGGATCATTTTCTATGTTAGGAAATGTTCCGGAGTGTTTGTATGGAGATTCTAGAAGGTTTAGGAATGTTCTGGAAGGTTCTAGAGGATTTCTTGGAGTTTGCTTGAAAACCAAGAAAGGGATCAAAGAAACCAAGTGGGGTAAGACACGGATTCGTGGGGGAGGAGGACTCCTCCCCCCAACCCGCCGGCCCAAGGGGGAGGGAGTCCTACTAGGACTCCCCCTCCCCAGGCGCGCCTCCCTCCCTTAAATAGAAGGGAGGGGCGCCCCCTATTGCACCTTGTCCCATAACTCCCAATCTCAGCCGCCTCTCTCCTCCACGATTCATCTGCACAGGCATAGGCGAAGCCCTGCAGATTTCTCATCTCCACCACCACCACCACGCCGTCGTGCTGCTGGGATTCCGTGGAGAAGATCTACTACCTCCGCTGCTCGCTGGAACGGGGAGAGGAAGGTCTGCTTCGACTCCGCACGTGTGACCGTCTGCGGAAGCACTGTCGGAACGCGGCGCCGGAAGGATCGTCCACACGATCTTGAGATCGGCAAGTGATCGACTACATCATCCACGAGATCTAATCTCGTTAACGCTTTCGGTTCTATGAGGGTTAGTACCGATCTATCTCGTTGCTCATGTCTAGTAGATTAGATCTTGGCTTTTATCTAGATTAGATCTGGGTTTTGTTCGTTCTTGCGGTAGAAATTTTTTGTTTTCCATGCTACGAACCCATCAGACTAAACTTGAGTAGCATGAGGAGCGGCCCTCGTATACAAGGGACATGAGATTTCTAACTTATACTTCGTCAAGCATGTACACCATAGTTTGTTTACTTTAACCTTAATCACCTTCAAGATGCTTATGATAGGGGCAATGAGAGCTAAAAGCTATTAAGTACCATAATTTTTGGAAGCTCTTTATGAGACTTGAATCCCTACTTCCTTCTATGAAGGCCTTTCTTCCACCATTATATTGAGTCTCCACCTTCTACCTTTATGCACCTACTTTGAGAGCATAGTGGCCATTCTTTGTTCTATGTGCATTGTCCCAAGACTAGTTTATTGATGCATAACTTGATATTGCTTGTTTTAAACTATTTGTATCTAGTCACTCTTATGAACTTTGAAGCTGTCCTATGCATTTATATTTGCTACTCTATGAGGGACAAGCTGAATGCAATTATGCTATGTTTTCTTTATGTGAAACAAACAAACGTCTTGCAAAGCATTGTTATTCATGAATCTTTTGTTTGTGCCTTTTCATGTTGCATCATAGTTTCTTTGTCTTAGTGCTAGAACTTTGTCTTTCATGTTATGATTGAAGTACTATGATCCCAACTTTGAATGTTTTACAAATACTTTGATCAAGTTTATGATGGTGCATGTCACGTCAAAAAATATTCTTTCTTTTTATCACTTACCTACTCGAGGACGAGCAGAAGTTAAGCTTGGGGATGTTGATACATTGCAAATGTATCTATAATTTTTGATGTTCCATGCTTGGTTTTATCTACTTTCTTGTGTTCTGTTCCAACTTTGGAGTACTTTTCATATGATTTCTTGGACTAACCTATTAAAAAGATGCCACAGTGCCAGTTGTCTGTTTTCTGCTCTTTTTGGTTCTAGGAAGTCAGAAAATGAATATTCTCGGAATTGGACGGGACAAAAGCCAAAGTTACTATTTTCCCGGAAGACTCACGGAGCCAGAAGGAGAGTCGAAGAGGGGCCACAGGGTGGCCACATCCCCCTTGGAGCAGGCCAACCCAGGCCACACCAGGGCATGGTGTGGTCCCCATGGCCGGCCACCGACCTTGCCTCTTTCGCCTATAAGAGCCTCCCGAGGCAGAAACCCTAAATAGTCAATCAGAAATCCATGAAAAGTTCCGCAGTGCTGCCACCACCGAAGGGGAGATTCGGGGGACAGAAAGTCTCTGTTCTGACACCCTGCCGGGACGGGGAAGTACCCCCGGAGCCATCTCCATCGATCTCCACCACCATCTTCAGCACCATTGCTGATTCCCATGATGAGGAGGGAGTAGTTCTCTCTCGAGGCTAAGGGTTCTACCGGTAGCTATCTATTCATCTCTCTCTCTATGCATGATCTTATTGAGATCATGAGCTTGTAATCTATAGATCTACCTTGCTACTCAAGTGCTTTAATAGATCTCTGCTCTCCCCATGTGTGTGAAAGTGACAGCATGCACACCATGGTGGCACTTAGGCTAGAGATTACAAATACTTGTTATGAGTTATATTTGGAGTTGGATGTCTTTATGAAATTGTGGTGTGTCATGGTGGTGTCACGGCAGATGCCATGGATAGGCTAAAGGTGGGGACTAATACACGCTAGGGGAATCCAAGGAGGGATAGTGGAGTGATTCTCCACACAGAAGTTTGTATTGATTTCCTTTGAAGATTACAAGTGCTCCTAGAGATGTCTTGGCGAGAGGAGGAAGAAGGAGCTCTCTTACTCTTGCCTGCAGTTTTTCCCTAGAACCCTAGATCCACTAGTCACTATGGATCATAAAACCAACTAGAGCTCAACCAACCCCCTCTACCAGAAACCTAGCCCCCCTTATATAGAGGAGGCTCGGTCCCTGCCTATGGAATACGTGGAGGCATATTCCTAAGAATATGCCTTCTCCCAAAGTGGTAACCCGACCGAGGTGCTTTTCCCCCGCGTCATACATGCTTTAGCGACGTAAGCCTCTGCGGCGCCCGCGTCACCCGACATGGGCGTCGTCACCCTTGTCGGGCATGACCCGGTGGTCCTGCCCTTGCTTTCTTCGCTCATGCAGTGCGTACCGGACCTTCTTTTTGACCAGAGAGATTCCTTCCTTCTCCCAGAAGCTAAGCGAGGATTCGGATCATAGTAGATCCGGCCATACCTGTTCCTGCATACAAGTTAGACAAGCACTTCCGACTTACTCCTTAAGTCGGTTGAGACAATGTTAGGCGACCCCCCTGGTCCGGGTTACTCCGTGATCTGGCCTGCCTGGAGTTGACCCGGCCAGGATTCGCTTTGGCCTTGCCGAACCTCGGCTAACTCGGCCTCTACACCCCGGAGTGACCCTACCCGGGGTTATCCCCCCAACATTAGTCCCCGAAGCTGGTGCGGTCTTAGCTGCCTTGGCCGCTAAGGCCACATCAGGTTCATTCATGTTCGAGCCTTGGATGTTATTTCCGAGTCAGCTTTTTATCTCGGACTGTATGGATTTACGTTCCCTTCACACGTTCCAAGTTTTCACTTGCCGGCCGGATTACCACTTTGGCTCGGATCCCATGGTTACCATGGTTTGATCTGGGCCTTGTTTCCTTCTCTTGTACGCCAGCCCACGTGGAGGCTAATCATTACCTCGTCTTATTTTAAGGGCCTGCACAGTAACCGCCGCAGTAATTGTCAGTTATCACTGTGCGTGGGTCACGTCACGCCTGCCTCCTCGTTTACCACATCAGTGCATCACGTCACGGGATTACTTCTGCTCTGTGGCCCTCTGTGTGGCTCTTTTCCGATTGGCTGATGCAGGTGATACACGGCCACACCGTGTGGCTCGTTGGCACATCGCGATCCCACTCACCCTCTCAGGGGGCGGTTAAGTAGCGGAGGGGCGCACCCCTTAGCGTTTTTCCCACTTCTGCGCCCCTCTACCCATTGCCTTTCTCCTTCGTCTTCCTAGCGACCGCGCCGCCACCAGTGCTTCTAGCAGTAGCGCCGCCACCATGCTTTTCCCCGCGCCTCTGTGTCGCAGCCACCGCTGCGTGACTTCCTAGCCATGGGTCCTCGCCAATCCAGGCCTCAGATCCCCGCCGCCGCTAGCGCCAGCGAGGGTAGTGAATACGAGATGACGGAGGAGGAGCTCGTCGTCGCCGAGTAGGAAATGGAGGAGGACGCCGCCGTGGCGGACCGCGGCGCGTGGGCCGGATCCTGGGTCTGTCAAGATGACCTTGACTGGCTCTACCGGACCAGGCACATTCCTGCCGGCGTTGCCGCTCGTCTCCCCTCCGCCGAACTGCCCCCCTCACCCAATCTGGGTGAGTTCGTCGTGTTCCTGTCCCACTTCCAATGGGGATTTGGTCTACCGGTGAGCGATTTCTTCCGAGATTAGGTTAGGACCTACCACTTGCAGCCGCACCATCTCCCAGCCAACGCTATCACCTCTCTCTCCGCCTTTGCCTCTACGATCGAAGGCTACACCGGACTATGGCCCACGAAGGAGCTGCGGATCTGTTTTTTCGGCCTTCGTCGCAACGTCATCCCCAACATCCAAGTAGAGTCGAAGGATAAGCAGCTCACCCAATTCGGAGCTGCCTCCATCTCGCCCCGGAGACTTTCCGTTTTCCCCTGGGTTATCGGGCTCGACTCCTGCAAAGGATGGGCCCGGACCTTCTTCTATGTCCGGAATGAGGGCACTGAAGATTTGATTCGGTTGCGGCCCTACGCTCCGGGTCCACCTGACACGGAATTCTGGGAGGAGGTCCCCAAGAAGCCTACAGCTCTGGCCAACCAAGTTAACAAGAGGTTCGTGGAGCTGAAGAGACTCGGATTGCGCAACGAGGATGCTATGATCACGTTCGTGCGCAACCGAATCTCTCCCCTCTAGAAGCGCACCCACAAGTTGTGCCACATGGGTTTTAGCCGCGACCCCAACCGAACCACCTCCTTCGAGTTGAGCAACACGGAGATTTTTCACCGGGTTAAGGCTCTCTTCACCACCCACCGAGACTTCTCCGCCGAATGGACGTGGGGAATTGAGCACTACTATCGTGACAGGCTCCCTCCCGCGGTAAGCTTCGCGGGGCAAACTTATTTCGGATCAAATATGTGTCGGTTTTTGTTGTATTTTTGACTCTGTCTTTCATGCTTTTTCTCAGCTGTTCCTTCAGCAAACTCTCGAGGATGGTACGGATCCGACCCTCGAGAAATCCCGGATGAGGAGGAGCCGGACCAGGAGATGTTTCTCCCTATGACCGACGCTACCAAACGACCCAGCGGTAAATTCTCTTATCTTAGAGATTGGCCCGATGATGAGGATGACTCGGATGTCGATGTGATTGAACCTATTGAGGCTGTCCCTCTTTCTTTTGCCTTTCCGGCATCAGCTAACCCCGGTGGGCATATCCACGAGGATCCTCCACTTGCTATGGGCGAGCCGGTTCAGGTGGCGTCGAAGAAGAAGCGCGGAGCCGCATCAAGTTCTTCCTCCGAACCTTCTCAGCCCACAAAAAGGCAAAAGAAGGCCGGAGACAAGACTTCTTCCAAGCGGGCAGGCAAAGCCCTGGCACGAAGGGCTCGGAAACCCAAGGAGGCCGAAACCTCGGATGCGTAAGTCATGTTTCGTTGCGTAACTTACTTTTCCTTGCATCGTGGTAATTTCTCTTCTGACATTATTCTCTTCTTCAGACCTCCGGTGGAGGTCCCTCGGAGCGGATCAAGCATCTCTTCACCACTTCGATCCGGCCCTTCTCCTCCTCGTGACGATGAGTCACGTCTGCTGAGCCCTATTCCAGAGGGTTCTGCGGCTACTCCAGGTTCCGCACTACCTCGTCAAGAGGAACGCGACCTTGGAGCGGGAGGGGTCGGTCCAGCCGAGGCAACGACGTCCACCACTTCGGCATCGCCGCAACCAGCAACCACCGAGTCTATCTCAACACCAGCACCAACAGCACTTCTAGTACCAGCGACCGAGCCAGCACCAGCACCTGTTCCGGCACCAAGGAAACCAACAACAGCTCCAAGTTCAGCTACAAGAGCTCCAGTGCCAAGTTCTTCCGCCTCGTCCGAGTCATCTCAGCCTCGGCGAGGAACTACTCCAGCAGCTTCTAAGGGGAAATCCACTATAGTCACTTCTTCCCAGCAAGCTAAGGGAAAAAAGGCTCCGGATACTACCAAGTCAGCATCCGTCGAGGCTGGGCAGCGAACCCTAGCATCAATGCTTCCCAAGAAAACTCCGGCAGCGAAGGATGTTCCTGCCGAGCCAACTGATGCACAGCAGATGGTTCTGCATACCAGCCCAGCTCTTGCCTTGGTTGAGAGGAAAGAAGCGCACGCAAAGGGCTTGGTGGCACCCCATATGCCCAGCGGTGAGCGGTACCCTCCGAGTCTTATTGAGTTCGTCATGAACTGGAATAAGGCGGAGTTCGTCCACAACGACGATCTCCCGGAAAAGTTCGGCCACGCAGAATTTTTCGCCCAGATGAATACCACCGCTAAGGCAATTAACCTCACGGGGCGAATGATGGAGGTATGTCGTTTCTCCTTTACATGTTGTAGATAATAACCATTAGTCCCCGAGCCTCCGGTGGAGTAGCTTGTTACTCGGCCGGATGCTCATTAGAAAACTAACGTAGCTCCATGTGAACTTCGAATATGCACACACCTAGAGCCGGGTTAAGTTCCACTTGGCCCGGATTTTCTACACTTCAAATATGCACACACCTAGAGCCGGGTTAAGTTCCACTTGGCCGGATCTTGTACACTTCGAATATGCACACACCTAGAGCCGGGTTAAGTTCCACTTGGCCCGGATTTTGTACACTTCGAATATGCACACACCTAGAGCCGGGTTAAGTTCCACTTGGCCCGGATTTTGTACACTTCGAATATGCACACATCTAGAGCCGGGTTAAGTTCCTCTTGGCCCGGATCTTGTACACTTCGAATATGCACACACCTAGAGCCAGGTTAAGTTCCACTTGGCCCGGATTTTGTACACTTCGAATATGCACACACCTAGAGCCGGGTTAAGTTCCTCTTGGCCCGGATCTTGTACACTTCGAATATGCACACACCTAGAGCCGGGTTAAGTTCCGCTTGGCCCGGATTTTGTACACTTCGAATATGCACACACCTAGAGCCGGGTTAGGTTCCACTTGGTCCGGATCTTGTACACTTCGAATATGTACCAAGCTAATTTTACACTTCTGTGCTTTTTAAAGGTAACGACCAATCGCCGGAGCGCTGAATTCCAACGCCTGCTGGATACACACAAGATGCTACGCGCAAAACATGTTGCACTTAGTGCAGAACATGAAAAGAGGGGTAATTTTTTCCCTCGGCACTTCGCCGTTTTTCTTCACCTTCTTCTGCCAAACTAATCTCCTCATTTGGTTTCTGCAGCCGGGGTGGAGGCTGAGAACAAGATCATGCGAAAGAACTTGGAGGAAATCCGGGGTATGTCCTCTTTTGTCCGACCTCGTAGTGTTTTCCATTTCCTCTTCTCCTTGGCTCGGCAAACATTCACTCCTCGGCTCTGCCGGGTCAACATACTATTTCAGCATCGCTTGAGGATAGTGTGCCCGTGCCTGATATACTGCTGCATTTTCTCGAACAAGCAGGACAGCATCAAGCCGAGCTGAAGAATAAGGATGATGAGCTCGCTCTCCTCCGGACTAAGGACAACGAGATTGCCAAGCTCAAGGCTGAGATGGAGAAGATGAAGGCCCAGCACCAAACCGAGCTCCAAAAGATTGGCCAGAATTTCACAGAAGAGCGTGAGCGCCTTACTCTCTAGATCTCCAAGGAACAGGATCTACTTAAAGAATCCGACGTCCAGCTTGGGTCAGCAAACGCTGAACTTGAACAACTTCGCAAGAGACGCGACGATTGCATCAAGGAGTTGACCCGGATCCACAACCATATTTCACGTAAGTTCCTTTCCCTTATCCGACATAATTCACCGGGTTAGTTCATATGTCTTTGCTTCAGCTTCTTCCTTTGCCTTGTTTCCAGGCCACTTTCCAGAGGGTACTCCTATTGCAAGCACTGCTATTGCCAAAATTCGCCGAGAGAGGGGTACTCCCGTCGCTCTTGACGGTGAGGGCATTCCCTTAGACATGGAGGACCTGTTGGTCAGCTTGTCATCTCGCGTGGAGATCATCAAGAACTACGACAAAGATCTCCTCGACGTTTCCGTTCGGATTTTCAACATGTTCTGGCCCAGTGAGAGCACTCTGAAAAGGATCACACTTCTTGCCGAAAAGCTATTGGATATCGAGACCCAGCTTGACCTCTGGAGAGAGTCCACTAGGCGCGCCGCAACTGATACTATCCTTCACCATATTCTCACATGGTACGAGAAGATCGACCTCAGCCTCCTTACACGCCGGCGCACCGGATCCAGATGGACCGATGATCCGGAGTGGGTAGCTCGGCGCCAGGCTTGCACCTACATCCTCGTCGAATATTCTCCTATCCATGACTGGGTTGAAGGACCAAGCTTCCTGGAATCTGGTGGGGACGAGCATGTTGAGAACGTTGAGGACGGATCGGATGAAGGCGGAGAAGACGATGCCTCAGATATTGAGGACAGCGACGATGACGCTGAACTTCCTCCTCCTGCTGCTCCTTAGTTCAAAAAAACTTGAAAATTTATCAGATCCCCGGTATGCCGGGTGTAATTGTATGCTGTATATGTGATATTTTGCTACTACGTTTCTATGCCGGATTAACTTGGGCGTAGTCCCCAAGTTTCATTTTCTTGTTCATCCAATTCTCTAGCTCGGTCCGTGTCTACCTTGATTCAGTTTTACGACTTAAGAATCCGAACTTCAAAAATTGTTCTAACAATACTTAGAAACTTTTAGGCTTAGCTCAAAATAATTCAGCATAATAACTTGAAAATAAATACAGGGTTAGTCCGAAAAACAAACGTTAGCTCGAATAAACTCGTTTCCTTAGTCGTTTTTCATGTGCTACGCAATTCCAAACTTGTTCTCTTGCTTGCCATGAAGCCAATTCTTGTTGGACAGCAGCAAGTCGAAGAGTTGGGTTTTTGGTGCTCACACATTACTAATCCAGGTTAAGTAGAACGACTTATTCCAGCTACCGCATAAGAAGTAACAACAAACATTATTAAGGCAGTCCCCGAGTTACTGCTCGAGGCGCTGCTATTTTATTGATAAGCTCATTGTCGACATACACACCGACATATGAGACGACTCAGATACAAACACTTCTTAGCTAAGTGTAGAAGGGACGAAGTAGTGCTACATTCCACGATCGCTTAGATTCCTCTCCGGACCTGTCCGCCTTGTTCTTTTCTTGTGGCTTTGCATCTATAAGATAGTAAGAATCATTGTGCAATGCTTTGCTCACAATGAATGGTCCTTCCCATGGGGGGATAATTTATGCATGCCAGTAGTACGTTGTACCAACCGGAGCACCAGATCGCCTTCCCGAAAGACTCGAGGGCACACTTTCCGGCTATGATAGCGTCGGAGATTTTGCTGATATGTGGCGGATCTAGACAGTGCCAGTTCTCTCGCTTCTTCCAGCAGATCAACATCATTTTGCCGGGCTTCTTGCACTTCGGCTTCTGTGTATTGGGTGACCCTAGGCGAATCATGCTCTATGTCGGCTGGTAATATAGCTTATGCCCCATATACTAGAAAAAATGGCGTATATCCTGTTGATCGATTCGGAGTTGTTCTTAAACTCCACAGTACCGCTGGTAGTTCTTCTATCTAGCACCCCGCTGATCTTTGCTGTGGCTCAATGAGCCGGGGTTTTATCCCGGATAATACTAATCCGTTGGATCTTTCCACTTGTCCGTTCGATGCGGGGTGGGCTACCAAGGCTACGTCGAGCCGGATCTTCTTATCTCGGCAGAATCGTGCAAATGCTCCTTCAGCAAAATTTGTGCCATTATCAGTTATGATACTGTGAGGATAGCCGTATCTCAAGATGATGTCTTTGAGAAATGTCACGGCCATAGCTCCATCACATTTTCTTATAGGTTTCACTTCAATCAATTTCGTAAACTTGTCCACCATGACCAAAATGTGTGTCATGTTTCCTCTTGCTGGTTTGAACGGGCCAACCATATCCAAGCACCATACAACGAATGGCCACGTAATTGGTATGGTCTTGAGTTCCGACATAGGCATATGTGTCTTGGTGGCGTACCTTTGACAACCATTGCATTTTCTCAACAGATCTTCCGCTTGTTCTAAGGCACTTGGCCAGTAGAACCCATGCCAGAATGCTTTTTCCACTAAGGCTCGGGATGAGGCATGATGCCCGCTTTCTCCTTGGTGTATATCCCGGAGGATGTCAAGTCCTTCTTCCGGGTCAACGCATCGCTGGAGGACGTTGGTTACACTCTGTTTGTATAGCTCAGAATTGATAATCGTGTATGCTTTCGCTCTCCTCTGAGTTTGCCTGGCTAACACCTCCTCAGCGGGTAACGTTCCGTCTTTCAGGAATTGGAATATAGGCAGTGCCCAAGCTGGTATCGCTCGTGGAAGGAACATCTCCTCATCAATTTCCATCTGATCCACCGGCATAACTTCTTTCGGATCACGCTGAGCAGTCCCCGGGTCTAGCGAGGTAGTCCCCGGGTCTACTGAGGCAGTCCCCGGGTCTCGCGTACTACCTCCCGTGTCAATGTCCATGGGCTCAGCTCCGGATTCTGTATTTTTCCGGGACATAGATCGAGTCGGTTCCTGGGGACGGCCTGATAGATGGTTTTCTGAGGTGTTCCAATGCTACACCCGGTAGAATTGCCTGTCGGGTCGATCCGAGCTTCGACAGCATGTCGGCAGCCTCGTTTTCCACTCGGGGTACATGGTGAAATTCACACCCCTCGAAGTAACCAGATATCTTCTGCACGTGAAATTTGTATAGTGCCATGTTTGGATCCAGGGCGTCCCACACTCCGGACACTTGTTGCACCACCAGATCCGAGTCGCCAAAGCATATTATCCGACGTATGCCAATCTCCTTTGCCACTTTGAGCCCATGCACAAGAGCGTCGTACTCAGCGACATTGTTCGATGCCGCGAAATGGATCTGCAATACGTATTTTAGCTGGTCCTTCTTTGGCGAGGTAAGCAGAACCCCGACGCCTAATCCGGTTTTGGTTTTCGACCCGTCAAAGTGCATCCTCCAGTAGTTCGGATCTGGTGGCGGTGGTTCGCATTGTACCTCGGCCCAATCCACAAAAAAGTCCGCCACAGCCTGAGACTTGATCGCTTCTCTTCTGTCGTATTGGGGCGCATAAGGGGCTAACTCAATTGCCCATTTTGCAATTTTGCCACTCGCATCCTTGTTACCCATTATCTCGGATATGGGAGCTTCACATATTACTTTGATGGGGTGCTCCTCAAAGTAATGCTTTAATTTCTTTGCCGCCATATAGACACCATATGCCACCTTTTGAAAGTGTGGGTAGTTCTGTTTTGAGGCAGACAATACCTCGCTCAAGTAATATACTGGCCTCTGCACCGACTTACCCTCTTCATTGCGCTCCACTACAATCACTACACTTACAACTCAGTTGGTTGCGGCTATGTAGAGCAACATTGGATCCTTTGATAGTGGAGAGGCTAACACTGGTGCAGTGGCCAACATCCTTTTTAAGTGGTCAAAGGCTTCATCGGCCTGTGGCGTCCAAACGAATTTATCCGACTTTTTCATGAGTTGGTAGAGAGGCAGTGCCTTTTCTCCCAACCGACATACAAACCGACTCAACGATGCCAGGCACCTAGTGAACTTTTGGACATCGTTAAGACACTTCGGCATCTCCATTCGTTCAATGGCCCGAATCTTAGTTGGATTAACCTCGATACCTCGGCTGGAGACGAGAAATTCGAGTAATTTTCCAGCCGAGACACCAAAGGTACATTTTTCCGGGTTAAGCTTCATCCAGAACCTTCTTAAGTTCGCGAATGTTTGCCTTATGTCGTCAAGGAGCGTTTTGCTTTCCTTGGTCTTGATAACCACATCATCCATGTATACTTGTACGTTTTGACCTATTTGATCGTGCAAACATTTTTGCATATATCTTTGGTACGTTGCACCTGCATTACGTAAGCCGAACAGCATAGTGCGATAGCATTAAGCCCCGTACGGGGTAATAAACTCTTATTTGATCATCCGGGTTCAGAGGTATCTGGTGGAAACCAGATTATGCATCAATGAATGACAACAGTTCACATCCCGCAGTTGAGTCTATGACCTAATCTATCCTCGGCAGTGGAAATGGATCTTTTGGATACGCCTTGTTCAGGTTCGTGTAATCGATACACATACTCCATACCACTGCCACGTTCGGATCGTCCTTCTTCTTTTCTACCAGCACCGGGTTAGAGAGCCAATCCGGATATAGTACTTCCATGATAAATCCTGCTGCTAACAATCGAGCTATCTCATCCCCAATGACTTTTCTCCTATCCTCGGCGAAGCGGCGGAGAGGTTGCTTCACCGGCCTCGCTCCGGGCCTTACATTCAAAGAGTGCTCGGCCAACTCCCTCGGAACACCTTGCAAGTCCTATGTAGACCAAGCAAAAATATCTCGATTCTCACGGAGGAAGTTGACGAGCTCGCTTTCCTATTTGTCAGTTAACCCGACACCAATTGTTACGGTGAGCTCCAGGAACATGTCATCAACTGGAACCTTCTTGGTGTCCTTTGCGGCTTGGAATGAAACGCTGCCATGCGGGTTACTCAACGCCGGCATATATTGCTGCACGGACTGAGCTAATGCCGCCACCTCCTGGATCTTTCTTTTCTCTTGCGCAATCACGAGTGACTCGGCTATGTTAGACCCGGCTGAAGCACACCCAATGGAACGTCGGAAATCCCCAGCAATGGTAATCACTCCATTTGGTCCGGGTAACTTCATCTTCAGATAACTGATGTGGTAGCTTGCCATGAACTTGTTCAATGCCGGTCTTCCGAGTAATGTGTGATACGCACTTTCCAAGTTCACCACCTCAAACTCCAGATTTTCAGTTCAGCAGTTATCCCTTGTGCCGAACAGCACGTCGACCTGGACTTTGCCTATGGGCTCACAAGAAATGCCTGGTACAATGCCATGGAAAGTTGTTCTCGTAGCCTGGAGCATGTTCTCCGAGATGCCCAACTTGCGCATCGTATCCGCATACATGATGTTAATGCTACCGCCATTGTCAATCAGTACCTTGGAGAACCTTACATTGATGTTTGGTCCAATGAATGTCGGATCTAGCACTAGCGCATACGATCCTGGACTCGGCATAAGCTTAGGATGATCTTTGATGTTCCAGGTGATTTCCTGGTCCGACCAAGGCATATACCTCGTCACCGCTGGCATTACCGCATTGACCTCCATATGTCGGTGCTGCAAGCTTTTCATATCTGTTTCCTCAGTTGTGAACACACAATAGCTCTAGTGATGTTCTCTGTACTCATTCCTTCCCTCGTTTCCGGGGTACCTCTGATCCGGCTGTTGCTTATTTTCCACCTGATGCACTGCATCTCTTCTCTCATTGTTGTCATACCTCGGCGGAGGGGGAGGCAACATTAACTGTTGCCTGTTCGCTCCGGAGAGCAATTGCTACCGGGGTAACTCCTGCCGAGGTTGATCATTCCGGGGTGCCTGAGCATTCCCCGAACCACCTTGTTCTATCTTACGCATCCACTCACATTGCCTCGTTGTGTGACCCGCCGGGCTGTTCGGATTTGGCGTGTGAAACTTACACGGCTGGTCCAACATCGACTCATAGGTATACCTCGGACGGTCTTTCCTTTCCTGCCACTGTTTCTTTTGCTCCGGAGTCCATGTTTTCTTGCCATCGTTTCTTGGAGTCCATTGCCCTCCCGTTCTCTGGTGTTGGTTGCTCCCTGCTCCGGGTTGATCTTGACTCACAGCTGCAACTTGTTGCGAACCGTAGCGATGATCCGGTCTATCATCTCTTCTTTTTCCTCTGTAATCGTTCCTTCGAGACGACCCGGCTCCATCCCTCTGATATTATTCTTTGTTTGACTCGTTTGACGTGATCCTAGGTTGAGTCGGATCACCCAAAGCATACGAATCAGCAATCCGGATCATCTCTACCAACGTAATTGGCATCTTCCTTTGCAACTTCATCTACAACTCGCTGCCATACCTGCACCCTTGTGCAAACCATGCTATGGCTTGTGACTCTATGACACCCTCACACGAGTTTCTCATGGTACACCACCGGGTCAAGAATTCACGATCAGTTTCATTAGGTCTTTGCTTGCACATCGCTAGGGTCTGCGGCCTATTCGGTCTCTGATATGTACTTGAGAAATTGCTGATAAATATTTCTTCAAAATCTATCCAGTAGTTGATGCTTCCGGGTGGTAAATTATTCAGCCATACTCTGGCCGGACCTTCCAACATCTGGGGTACGTATCGTACAACCCATCTCAAGTTGCCAGTGGCAATTTTCACAGCCGTAGCATAGTTTATCAGCCAATCCTCCGGCTTGGTACTACCGTCATACGTCTTCGTGCCTCTAGGCAGCTGGAAGTTGGGTACCGGTGGCTCCTTCATGATCCGGGGTCCAAAGCACGCTGGACCCGGGGGACCTTGACATTCGATCTGTTCCGACCTATACAGGCGATCCAGTTTTAACCTGGCGTCATCCGGCATCAAGTCCCTGCTTCCCAATCTTGACCCTATCACGTGATAGTCCGGTCTCAGGTAGCCCGCGTTACCCATTTCCGAATCA
Source organism: Avena sativa (assembly GCA_916181665.1). NCBI lineage: Eukaryota > Viridiplantae > Streptophyta > Magnoliopsida > Poales > Poaceae > Avena > Avena sativa. Next base: position 38,318,339 of record OV702290.1, read on the forward strand.
CCGTCATTGTATCGGTTTTGCACTTAGGGCGAACCTTTCTGTTGCATACCTCGGCCGGCGCTTTGCTCTTGCCTTGGTATATTCCGCTGCTGCGGTTGTCCTGCTCCTGCGGAGTTTCGCTGTCCGGCATTGCCGTTGGCAGCGTTCCCTTGACCGACATTGCCTTGGTCGTGGTTACCTCGGCCAGCTTCACCTCGGCTCACACTCCGTCGATCATCATTTTTCCGTGTTTATTTTTCTTTTCCCGCAAGCATCGGGTCGTACGGGATGATCTGTTTGTTCCGTCTGGCCGAGGTTACTACCTCTTCTGTCCTTGGACCACCATGAGGTGATGATGCGGCTCCAGCGGATTTCTCCGGGTTATCCATCACCGAATGGACGATTTTTGAAGCTCCAGCTCTCTCCGGGTTAGCTCTCAGTAGCTCTTCATTCTGCCTGTTCGTGATCCGAACCAGCTCGTTAACCTTATCTTGCTGTCTTTGACGGGTCTCACCCGTCAGACCCTCTAACTCGGATGCAGCCGCATCCGCTGCTCTGAGGTTCTTCGCCGGGGTACTATACCTTGGCAACCCTACAGACAAACAGTTTTCCGACCCCTCGGCTCCATCATCACCTTCTCTATTCATCTCGCTTATGAGATTTCTCCCTTTTACTTTTACCATATCAACTTTGTTTGCCTTCGCGTACTCACACAGTGTCATGTTCAACGACTGCTGAGCCGCGGCTATTTTCTTTGCGCCCTCTAGTATCTTTTGCCTAGTTTCCTCTAGCTTGGCCTGTGCCTGAGCCGGATCTACCGCTGCTGCTACCGGGTTAGCCAAGCTATCCATAGCTTCTCTCAGTACGTTCTCAAGCCTCTCTAGTGGAGGTCCTCTACCTTTCCTCGGTGCCTTAGGTGTTACCTCCGGGTCCGGTGCTGGATCCTTGTTTGCGCCTGCACCTGGCGCAGTCATCATCACCTCCGCATGGTCTGGGGAGCGAGCGATACGCGCCCCACGAGCCAGAGTGAGGGGTGGTTCCCCTGCATCGACGACGCGGTGCGGATGAACGCATGACACGTCCACAGCAACGTAGACCTTGTGCACACCGAGCTTGACGAAGAGGCCGTTGCGTGGAAGCGGGCGTGTGCCGAAGCAGCCAGCGTTGTCGCTGACGAAGTCCATCGCTCCAAAGCGCTGAACGAGCCCGGAGACGATGCGTTCGCCGGTGCCGATGAGGTTTCCCGTCCGGATTTTCACCCCTGCTAGCGCCGCTAGCCCCACGGTGGGCGCCAACTGTCGTGGTGGTGTCACGGCAGATGCCATGGATAGGCTAAAGGTGGGGACTAATACACGCTAGGGGAATCCAGGGAGGGATAGTGGAGTTATTCTCCACACAGAAGTTTGTATTGATTTCCTTTGAATATTACAAGTGCTCCTAGAGCTGTCTTGGCGAGAGGAGGAAGAAGGAGCTCTCTTACTCTTGCCTGCAGTTTTTCCCTAGAACCCTAGATCAACTAGTCACTATGGGATCATAAAACCAACTAGAGCTCAACCAACCCCCTCTACCAGAAACCTAGCCCCCCTTATATAGAGGAGGCTCGGTCCCTGCCTAGGGCATACGTAGAGGCATATTCCTAAGAATATGCCTTCTCCCAAAGTGGTAACCCGACCGGGGTGCTTTTCCCCTGCGTCATACATCCGGATTCCCATGATGAGGAGGGAGTAGTTCTCTCTCGAGGCTAAGGGTTCTACCGGTAGCTATCTGTTCATCTCTCTCTCTATGCATGATCTTATTGAGATCATGAGCTTGTAATCTATAGATCTACCTTGCTACTCAAGTGCTTTCATAGATCTCTGCTCTCCCCATGTGTGTGAAAATGACAGCATGCACACCATGGTGGCACTTAGGCTAGAGATTACAAATACTTGTTATGAGTTATATTTGGAGTTGGATGTCTTTATGAAATTGTGGTGTTTGTTGGACTCATCTAGTACTCAAGGTGATAGTGTGGGTTTTTCTAGATGGGAAAGACTTACTTTGAGGTGTGTTGTTATAGCCCTACCATCGATTAGAGTGTTCAACCGGAGAGTAGTTAAGGGTAGTATCAAAAAGAGAAGATATTTATATGAGAGTGTTCACTAGTGAAAGTATGATCCCTAGGCCTTGTTTCTAAGAATTGATACACCGTTTGCAACTAGATCTGTTACATGTTTGCTTGCTTCCATCTTTATTTCAGTTTGCGTTTAGTCTTTTCCACGCCATCAAACTATTTTGTCGCACCGTTACCACTTATAATTATCTATACCACTTGTATTTCACTATCTCTTCGCTGAACTAGTGCACCTATACACCTGACAAGTGTATTGGGTGTGTTGGGGACACAAGAGACTTCTCGTATCTTGATTGTAGGGTTGCTTGAGAGGGATACCTTTGACCACTTCCTCCCTGAGTTCGATAAACCTTGGGTGATCCACTTAAGGGAAAACTTGCTGCTGTTCTACAAACCTCTGCACTTGGAGGCCCAACAACTGTCTACAAGGAAAGAAGTGCGTAGACATCATCCATTAATTCCTCGGCTTCCTTGGGAGTCCTATTCCTGAAAACACAATCAGCACAACTATCTAGGTATGTCCTAGATTCCTCGGTTAGTCCATTATAAAATATATCAAGAAGCTCATTCTTAGGTAATGGACTTCTAGCCTGTGCATGAATCAAAGCACAAAACCTTGCCCAAGATTCGGGCAATACCTCTTTTTCTCCCTATTTAAAATCAAAAAGTTCCTGCAAAATAGCATGTCTAGCACTTGGAGGAAAATATTTCTGCAGGAAAGTACTAATCAAGCAATCAGAGCTATCAATAGATCCAGGAGGTAAATTACTAAACCAAGTTTTAGCTTCTCCTTTCAGTGAAAAGGGGAAAATCTTAGCAACAAAGTAAGTACGCATCTTAATATCATCAGAAAACAAGCCACTAATGGTAGAAAGTTCATTCATATGTGCTACCGCACTTTCATTCTTAGTCCCACAAAAAGGTTCTTTCTCAACAATAGCTATGTAAGATAGACTGAGAGAGAAATCATAATATTTATCTATAATGTTTATGGGAGAGGCAGCAAATGTAGCAATAGGAGATAATTTGGGTCTAATAGTACGCCTCTCAAGGAGACTCTTAGCACCGCTCCTATCATGGGTGTTCTTACATTCTTTAATAAATTCATTAGTCATCTCAACATAACCATCTTCAATATCATAACTCTCACTAGACTTAGGTGAACTAACAGGTGTGGTAGTGTCTTCATTAGGAGTTTCTGTATTTCCAGCTATAGTTCTAGCAATCATAGCGTCTAGGAAAGGACCTAATGAACCACTCTTATCAAGCACAGTAGAAGCAACATCATAATAATCATAAGCATCAGAAGTTTCAGATTCAGTAGTAGTAGAAGTGTGTGTAGCATGTGTATGTGGTGGTGTAACGAGCTTACTCATAATAGATGGTGAATCAAGAGCAATAGAGGTGTTCTGAACCGTACCTCTTCTTGTAGTGGATGGTAAAATAGGAACCTTGCCATCACGAGACTTACCCATGATGGATGGATAGCAGCAAACAATAGAGAATCCAAGTGAACTTGATAAATAAAGCTATGCTCCCCGGCAACGGCGCCAGAAAATAGTCTTGATGACCCACAAGTATAGGGGTTGTATCGCAGTATTTTTGAGGGAAGTGAAACCCAATTTATTGATTCGACACAAGGGGAGCCAAAGAATATTTATAAGCCTTAACAACTGAGTTGTCAATTCAGCTGCACCTAGAAACAATCTTGCTCACAGCAGTTTATCAGTAGCAATAGTTTTGTAGTAGCAATAGTAAAGTAACAACAGTAGTAAAGTAAAGACAACAGTAACAATAGCAGTAAACAGTAGGATTCGAGTGCGGTAGGCATAGGGATGGATGGACGGGCGTTGCATGGATAAGACAATTCACATAGCAATCAGAACATAGGGCAATTGCAGATAAATAAGATAAAGCATCCAAGTACTAGATAATCCTAGGCATGTGTTCCATATATAGTCATGCGTGCTCGCAATGAGAACTTGCACAACATCTTTTGTCCTACCAACCCATTTGCAGCGGGGACTCAAGGGAACTACTGGCAATTAAGGTGCTCCTTTTAATAGAGCACCGGAGCAAAGCATTAACACTCCGTGAACACATGTGATCCTCACATCAAAGCCATTCCCTCTGGTTATCCCGATTTCTGTCACTTCGGGGCCATTGGTTCCGGACAACAACGTGTGTATACAACTTGCAGGTAAGACCATAAACAATACTATCATAATGAATCAATAACAAGTTCAGATCTGAAATCATGGCAATCGGGCCCTAGTGACAAGCATTAAGCATAACAAGTCGCAACAAAGTCATAAAGCACTAATAAAAGATACTAGGCACCATGCCCTAACAATCTGATGCCATTACATGAACGATCTCATCCAATCCCTACCATCCCCCTAGCCTACAGCGGGGGATTACTCACTCATAGATGGGGAAAACATGGATGGTCGATGGAGAAGCAATGGTGATGATGATGCGATGATCTCCTCCAATTCCCCGTCCCGGCAGGGTGCCAGAACGGAGTTTCTGGTGCTGTTTCGTGGAATCTGGTGGTGGCCACGGAGCAGAACTCCTTCTGGAAAAACGTCGAACCCCCCGGAGCTTTTAGGTCAGAAGGCAACTTATAGGCGAAGAGGGAGACCGAGGGGCAGTCTGGGGCGGCCAGACCACCCCTGGCATGGCCTGGACTTGCCCGCGCGGCTAGGTGGTGTGGCCTGGGCCCAGCCCCCCTCCGTCTCGTATTCTGGCTCCTGGAGTCTTCTGGTGAAATAGGATTTTCGGCATATTTTCTGGGATTTTTCCTGATAGTTGATTTTTCTGCATAAAAAGTAGACACCAATGCAATTCTGCTGAAAACAGCGTCAGTCAGTGTTAGTTGCATCCAAATCACACAAGTTTAAAGGAGAAACAATAGAAAAAGTGTTCGGGAAAGTACATACATTTTGGACGTATCAAGCGTATAAGAAAATTGCTAACCTGTTTTAACAAATTTCCATGAATGATGTGCTCAGTAGGCTTATTCCCGCCTTCTCATTGTGTCTACAAGTTAATCTTGAGCAAGGCCATTAGGTGCTATATATTTTCAAGGATCATGTCTGCAAGACGTCCACTTTGGTTTCCATGATAACCGTGAGAAGATAATGCAAGAGAGAAATCCAAGAGACAACTGCCGCCGGTGAAGGTACATGGCTAGCAGAATTCTTTGTCTGATAAGCTCACTAAATAGTTTGGTCTTCCTACAAGTACATAATTTTAAACCTTCGGAACTACTAAGAGCTAGCTCGGTGTCAGAATATGTTGTATGAATGCCCATGTGTTAGTCTCTATCCTTGTTCTTGTAATTTCCAATGTAGTATCTACCATGATTACAACCTTCACTAATCTTGCAGGTAATGAACAAAAAGGTGGTTGCTACCAACAATACTGAAAGTCAAGATGTAGATGGAAAGCATAGTCTACAGGAAGTTGTAGAGCTAAATTCGGTGGTGGAAAACTATGTGGTGGCTGTAGCTGTAAACGGTGTTGCCCCAATAGATGCAAATCCAGCAGTGGATGCCATGGGATGTTGAGTTTTACTGCTTAAGTTATTTGAGTATCTATGCAAGGAGGACAGCTGAAAGGGCATGCGTGAAGGAGATATGCCCTAGAGGCAAATAATAAATAGGTTTTTATTGTCATATCTCAATTAGTTTATAATAGTTTCATATTGTGCTATAACTGTGCCAAGTAGAAACATTGGTACAGGTGTGGTATGAAACAACCAAGTCCCTAGTAGCCTCTATTCATACTAGTTCGTTGCTCATCAGGATGATCTGGGTTTCAAGATCATAGGCATTTATGCCAATTCACAATGGGGTCATATCATTGGAGAATGATGTGATGGACATTCCTCAAAGGATTGCAACACGATCAAGTCATATAGTTCATTGGTGCAACAACTATACCTAGACTCCTTTTCCTTAGACCGTGAGCTCATATTACTCACTATTTCCCGAGGCTGCTTTGACTGCATCAACCGTCATCTGGTAATACGGTGGCCATAAAGGTGTATGTTGGGTATTCCGAAGGAACAGTTGATGACATGTGACTACAAGACCGGGATTTGTTCACCCACATGATGGGTAAAGATACATACGGCCGGCTTGGTGAGATTACATCCATAAATGTTGCAACATGTGACTCGGTCACGGGGATGTAATATCACAGTAACAAGAAAACAGAACTTGTTGTGAACGAGATTGAATAAGGTATGTGATACCAATGATCGGATCTCGGACAAGACGTATCAAGAAACAAAAGGAATTGGATGCTACATTTAGCGGTTCAAACGACATTGTCATCAGGAATGCATAGGGGTCGCATGGATATCCCTGGTCCCTCTGTTGATCATTGATACTGATCATGTCTAGAGCATTCCCAAGCCATGATAGGATACACTTAAGGGTACGATGAGAGCGATCATTCGTAAGACAGAATTACAGTAGAGAAAGAGAAAGCCAGAATTGTTCCACACAGAGATCCGAAGTTGTTCAGAGAAAGAATAAAGGACCGGAATCATTCCGGGAAAGATCCGAATTCATTCGGAGGAAATCGAAAGGGAACCGAAAGGTGTTTCGGGTAAATACGGATTTTGTAATATATATTTACATATTAATTAATGTAATTAATATTAAATATAATATTAAAATCTAAATTGAAGGGATATTCTACTAATGGGCCAAACTTCCTAGGGAAAAAGGGAACATGTGGGAAAACCGAAGGAGGGAAGGGCCAAAGGGCCAAGGCCTAGGTGCCTCAAGGGGGACCACCCGACCAGCCTAGGGCTGTGCGCAGGGTGGGGCCCACCCCTGGCCGTCCGGCCCATGGTGCCCTATGGTCCCATGCGCCTCCCCCTCTCCCTTGAATAGTCCCACATGGGAAACCCAAAGGGGAGGGCACACCCCCTCCCCCTATATAAAGGGGTGCCCATGGGTGGGATTTGACACACCAATATTTGGAGAAGTCCTTTGGTTGACTTCCTTCTTCCCTCTCTCTCTAGCCCTTGTGACCATGACCCCAAGTTTGGGTTGTGCAAACAAGGCACACATGTAGTACACCATTGCGCTGCAGGGATTCCTAGCCTGATATCAACTTCCACACTCCTGGCAGGATCGGGGAGCCGGAGGTCTCATCGTGCACCGGATGTGTAAGAAGACACAAGGCGCAACACTTGGGGCACTTGAATGTTGTGAGCCGGAGCTGCTGCACGATGAGGAAGGAGCAAGGGGTGACCTGCGAGGAGCTTCGCGACCTTGAGGTCGGCTACGAGTACGACTACATCAACCACGTTCTCCTCGGATCGTTAACCTCGTACGGTCTACAAGGGTATGTATTCTCTATGCATTGGTCGTTACCGCATTACTACATAGATATATCCTAGGCAGTTTTGGGGTTCCATCGTAGGAAATTTTTTGTTTTCTGCTACGGATCCCCTTCAGTGGTATCAGAGCCGATCTATGCGTAGGAGTGTTGTATGGCCAGTATGCACTAGTATTATGTGGGCATTGATCCCTTAGTTGTTACCCTCTAACGTGTACTTGTTTATATCATGGTATTGTTTGATGAAGTGGCCTGGACCAACCTTACGCATATTCGTACGTGAGACTGGTTCCACGCTCAACATACGGCTTGTACCGTATAAGTGGCTAGCGGGTGTCCGTCTCTCATTCAATAGTTGAAATAGCATTTACAATAGAGGGCCCCGAAAGGGGTGTAATAGAGACAACTGTCGGATCCATGTTGTGGTTGGAAAGTTCATAGTTTAGAAACGGTTCTATTGCAAAAGCCCTAAGAACCACGTAAAACTTGCAATAGATAAAGTAGAGGCGTATAACTTTATTTTGCAGGGGACATGTGATTATGATATGGCATTGGTCGTTACGAAGGTAAAGTAGTTCACTTTTCTGTTACTAACTAGCATAGTAATAGTCATTGTTCTGATGGACGACCTGGTGGAGGCGTTGTGGACTTAGCGTCAAACCAAGGGCAAGATGGTGATCATGCCGGAGCGCTTGATGGAGATCAAGGCGCAAGAAGGACCATATCATATCACAATATACATATGATTTTGATACCTGTTTTTACATCTTATTGTGTGCTAGTATTAGATACTCAACGGTAGCAAATAAGATAAACCCTATTTAATTCCAATGTTCCGTGTTCCCCTTTGTGTGCACCACCAAGAAAGTTCTTCGGTATGAGGCGCCCTGCAGTGAGTAGGGGTCAGACATATCTACATTCGCATACAGTGGGTGTAATCCATGTTGCACAACGAATACACACAAGTTAGATTTTGCGAGCCTAGCATGTGCAGACATGGCCTCGGAACACAAGAGATCGAAAGATCAAGCATGAGTCACATGGATGATGTGATTGACATTAGTGAATGTCTAACTTTGATACTGCACTGATGGTCGTGACGATCGGGGGAGGTGCATAGGATAGGGATCATGTGATCACTAAAATCGTCCAGGGGATGACAATTTTAGTGGAGACCAATTATAAATTGATCTCTTATTATAAACTTCGTCTAGATGTCTGTTTGTAAATATCTTAGTAGATCATGGCCTATCCCATTGAGGTCCTTTGCGACCATGGGAATATATTGCTTAATTTGGAACTTAGCAAAATGGTCCAACTTCATAGATTAATACCCACGCCTGAGGGATATCCTCGTAAAAGGTGATCTTCTCTTCTTGATACAATAACCATTAGGAGATAATTCGATGACTCTGGAATGTTTGCGTTTTCTCCATAATCATCCAAACAAGCCATTCTCTATTCAATGGAGAGTTGGGCTACATTTTGTATTCTACAGAATAAGGCACATAGAGTATGAGCCGTTGGATGGTTTTTCCTCCATCATGGATGAAATGAGAATATGTGGAAAAACACTTAGTGATCTTGCATTAGAGTTGAGAACTCACAGAAGGGCTTGATTGCAATAGAGGTCATGGATGAAAAGGTATATGTAAGTGACATGGGTATGCCCAATAGGCACTCGACTACAGCCTACGTGGTGCGGCTCGATGGAAGGCCCACTCGACGAATTGCCAAGGTCCATGACGCCTATGATGGTTCGAGTGGTATGAAGCCCATATGGACACAGACTCCCAAATGCACAAGACAAGGAAGTCTCAATACTAGAGTTTGAATACAACTTGTAACCAACTCGTATTGGTACCTGAGACCTAGCCTCCCCATATATAAAGGCTAGGAGGGTCCAGCGAGGAGGAGACGACCTAAGACCCCAATAGACAAATCGCGACTCCCACAATACACAATAGATCTAGACATACGCCAGATCCAATCTGCGCGACACCGCCATCGACGACCTTGTAATCCTTCGGATCATCATCAATCAAGAGCAGACAAGCAGGAGTAGGGTCCTCTACGAGGCCTGAACCTGGGTAAACCTTGCATCCATGTGTGCTTGTTTGCTAGCCGATCGAGACTTCCAGCGTTCCCTCCTTCTCCAAAACCCAAGTCCATAACAATGGGCATTGATGAGTTAAACCCACGTCAATTGGCGCCGTCTGTGGGAATCGGGCGCGCTGATGTTGCAATCTCGACGGCTCCATCAACCGTGATCTACGACTATCGAGAAACAGATCTACTTCGGCTCCCGTGCGTCATCGTCCAGAAACCGTTTGCAACAACAGACGAGATCAGTCACGTGGAGTGCGTGTCTCTTTCCTATCAAAGGTGATTCAATGAGAAAAGGAGAATACGTCCACGTCAATTAACGGAAGGGACGAGGAAGCGCTGAAAAATCAACCAGAAAGGCCATGCGGTAGGAACTGAACCCGCACGCGCATGCATCGTGGAAGCCCCAGCCAAGTTTTTGAAACATGTCGTCACATCAATGTGAGAGAAACTGCATGTGATAAAAGTTGGAAGAGAAATCAATCAGTAGCAATAACAAATTGAGCCGGAACCGATTCTAGGGGCTCAAGTCCCTATGAAATGGCAAATAGGTATACCAACGACAATATGGCACTCGCGATCATGATCAAAGCCAGCTCACGTGAAGATGCAACGAAAGAAAAAAGTCATCCATCAAAGTGCTAGCTAAAGTAGAGTTTGTACACTGATGTATACAATTTTCAAGACGACGCGAGTCCGCAGTATACTGCACGAGAAAGGTACCGGGCTCTCCGGACAACTCGAAAAATATTTCGACTTCGTCGCGACCACCTTCATCTTCATCGCGGCCACCGACAACTTCAAACATGGGCAACTCCATCGTCATCGACTCAAAAAAAAGTTGACGTCACCATCAGCTACTGCAGTGTCCTCCTCGCCATCTCTCGGCAGGTTCTCTAGCGAATCGATGCCGTCTCTGTCGACCGTGTTGACACTATGCCGGGAACTACGCAAACTCCGTGTGCGACTCTCCATAGTCTTTTACTGCGGCGACCTAATGTAGTTTTTAGATCGAGCGACTCGCCGCCGCATCGACTCTAATCTCGGCCACCTGCTGCCACGACAACTCTGTCCACCACAAGACTCTCCATTGTGTCGACTCCAGGTCCACCGCACGACTCTATCGACCTTGACTATGCGTCCACCATAACAACTATGTCCGACCACCTTGACTCTACATCCGAGGGCTACGCCAACTCTGCCATGACCCTCTGCAGTCTTCGACTGTGAAGACATGTTGCAATCTTTGATTGCGGCAAACCATTACGGTCTTCGACTCCGGCGACCTGCTATGGTTTTTGCCCGAGGCAACCCACTGCAGCAACCCACTGGGATCTTCGAATCTGCTGACCTACTGAGTCTTCGACTCCATCACGTGACCCGCTGCAGCCCTCGGCTGCAAGGACCCGCTGTAGTCTTCAGGTGCGGTGACCTGAGGCGGCATTCGACTGATGGGGTCCGTTCCAGTCTTCGGATGTGGCAACTCGTCATCACCAAGCGATTTCGGTTCTCCGCGTCGACTACGTTCGCCGCGTGACTCACTGCCACGTCAACTACAGTCTTCGACTCTAGCAATTCGCTACGATATTCGGCTCCAACGACTCGGGGGCTCGGGGGATCCCTCTGGTTCAGCGACCCGCCGTGGTTTTTAACTTCAACGATCGTCTGCGGTCTTCATATAGGGTAATTCGGGGGCTCCCTCGACTCCCGTGACCACGAGCCGCTACAATCTTCGACTCCCGCGACCCGTCGATCGCATCGGATCTTGCGACTCGTTCATCATGGCAACTATCAATAAAGCTAAGTTTTCTTTCTACTTAGAGCTGATTTCTTTTTTAACTCGCACTCGAAACACTCGGGGGCTGCGTCCTCTTCGAGTAATCTAATGTGCCGTCGACTCCGCGCACTCGAGCACCTCATACGCGACAGCCCGAGTAGCTGATTCTGCCTGATCGTTGAATCCTTGAACTTCGAGTACCTCGGCAAGGTACTGAGACTAAGGGTAATCAGACTAACGAAAAGGCCTAGCATGCAGTGCAAAAGTGTCGACTCGATTGGCACCAGAATTTTAGTTTACAAACCGGCATGCAAATATTCTTCACAAGATACAAGTACTTCATAATTCTTCATGTTTTATGCAGCTTATAAGAATGTCGACTGCGTCGAGCTATTCTATCGGGTCCTCCAACAGGAGTCAAAAAAAAACTGGCTACGACATACTCTCAAGACCCGAGTCGAGTCCCTCCTCGAATGGTTGCATCGCTTGATGTTACACACACGTGACGTTGGCTGCACACCCAACAGAAGTGACTGCGTTGAATCCATCCGCATCGTCGACTCTCCCAGCTAATCGCCGCATGACTTTGATTACATTGTCGACTCTTGGCTCCTTATGCGTGAGATGCTGACTCGATGCACTTCTGGGTCAGTGGTTTCTCTTCCCGTGATTGTCGACTACGTCTACAAGATATAAGACTCAAGTCTCTGCCTGAGTCTACGACTCTGCCAGACACTCGGGGGCTACTCAAAACGGGAGCACTAAATGTGCATATACAAGATCTTCGAGTGGCACGCTTTGAATCCTCACTCGAATCCACGATTCGACTAAGGACTCGGGGGCTACTCCCATAGGGAGCGCTGGCCGCGCACCCGAAGAAATTTGTGAAGGTATCCAAGCATCATGAAAACCCTTCACTCGAATCTACGATTCGATTGTGGGCTTCGGGTTACTCCCATAGGGAGCGCTGAAAGCCTATTCGACTGAAACAAGCAACAAAAGACAACAGCAGTCGCAAATGTTTTTAGTCCCCACTCGAGTCTACGACTCGAATAGGCACTCGGGGGCTACTCCAATAGGGAGCGCTGGTCGCGCACCCTATGATTATTTTTCCGTGTACATCATACTGTGTGTCGATAACATCCACACCTCAAAGAGATTACATCTCGTGGGCCACCCGAATCATCTCCACAATGACAAAATTCGGATGCCGCGCTTACAGCGTGAAGATAAGACCTGAATAAGGCCTGGCAACGCATCTGCTGCGCACTACCAGAGATATATCCGTGCCTACAGGTATGATGAATATGCCTTGACGGACGCGTCGAGTGCTCACACTAATACACTGGAATTCGACTCCTGTAAGGCCTTCGCGGCATGAGTCGAATTAAGCCAGCAATTTCTGGATTCGAGTCCGGGACTCGAGTTTGAGTAGGTAGCGTTGCTTTTTCCCTAGAGCAATTAACTGGTCCCGATCCATCGATCGCACCAGGCACGTTTACCATAATCCCTATGAACTACTATAAATTTGACTGACCTGATGAACTTCCGGGTGAAGTGCTTCGCACTCGACATAATTGTTGACTCCGACATCCTAATGCAAGACTCAAGACTTCTGAGTCTTGATACATTGCAAATGTATCTATAATTTTTGATGTTCCATGCTTGGTTTTATCCACTTTATTGTGTTTTCTTCCAACTTTGGAGTACTTTTCATATGATTTGTTGGACTAACATATTAACAAGAGCCACAGTGCCAGCTGCCTGTTTTCAGCTGTTTTTGGTTCCAGGAAAGTCAGAAAATGAATATTCTTGGAATTGGATGGGACAAAAGCCAAAGTGCCTATTTTTCTGGAAGGGATCAAGTGCCAGAATACGAGATGGAGAAGGGACAGGGAGACACCACACCACCTGGCCGTGCGGCCAGGCCTAGCCCGCGCCAGGGGGTGGTGTGGCTGCTCCCGGCACCCCCTCGGCCTCTCCTTCTGCCTATATATTGCCCTCGGGACAAAAACCCTAAGTACCCGATCAAAAATCCACGAATGAGTCTGTAGCCGCCGTCATCTCCATCCCTAGATTGGGAGGGATCTGAAGCTCTTCCCGGCACCCTGCTGGAGAGGGGAATTCACCCTGGAGGCCTTCTTCATCACCATGCAAGCCTCCGGTGTGATGCGTGAGTAGTTCATCCTTGGACTACGGATCCATGTAGTAGCTAGATGGCTGGTTTCTCCTCCTTTGTGCTTTCATGTTTAGATCTTGTGAGCTCCGTTCATGATCAAGATCATCTATTTGTAATCCATACATGTTGTGTTTGCGGGGATCTGATGGATATTGAGATGCTATTTCAGATTGATTATTGATTCTTTCATGTCTTTGTTATTTGAGATCTTGCATGCTTTCCGTTGTTAGTAGCTATCTTGGCCAAGTAGATGCTAGCAACTCCAAGAGTTAGTATTTATGCTCGATAGTGGGTTCATGCCTCTAGTAATCTGGGGAAGTGACAGAAATCTCTAAGGTACTAGATGTGTTGTTGCTACTAGGGAGAAAACAACAATCCTTTGTTCATAGAACAATCGTATTGTTTAATTTACACGCAGTTCGTAAAGCAATAATATGTTGCTTGCAACTTAATACTGGAGGGGGTTCGGATGATAACCTGAAGGTGGATTATTATTCATAGATGCAGTTGGATGGCGGTCTATGTATTATGTTGTAATGCCCAATCAAGTCTCAAAGGAGTCAAGATGATTAGTATATGCATGTATTGCTTTCTCGGTGTTTGTCAATTGCCCCACTGTAATTTGTTCACCCAGCATGTTTTCTATCTAAGGAGAGACATCTCTAGTGAACTATGGATCCCGGTCCTTTCTCTTTACATACAATCTACAACTGTTTACTGCTTTGTGTTTACTTTCTACAACCTTTTACTTCTTTCCATTCGATACGTTTAATCCTTTGTTTTCCGCAAAACACGGTGAGATTGACAACCTCATCGCAAGTTGGGGACAAAGTTCTATGGTTGTGTTGTGCAGGTCTCCACGTTGCTACTAGCACCAGTAGTGCGCCCTGCCAAAGCTCAGCTAGCAACACCTTTGGGGTGTTTCCTTGCTCCTACTGGTTCGATTAAACCTTGGTTTCATAACTGAGGGAAAACTTACTGCTATGCTCATCATACCTTCCTCTTGGGGTTCCCAACGAGCTCTACGTCGAAAGTCGAGCGCATCAAGTCTCCATCTGAATCTACGATTCACATTGACACTCGGGGGCTACTGACATGGGTATGCCCAATAGGCACTCGACTACAGCTTACCTGGTGCGGCTCGACGGAAGGCCCACTCGACGAATTGCCAAGGTCCATGACACCTATGACGGTTCGAGTGGTATGAAGCCCATATGGACACGGACTCCCAAACGCACAAGACAAGGAAGTCTCAATACTAGAGTTTGAATACAACTTGTAACCAACTCGTATTGGTACCTGAGACCTAGCCTCCCCATATATAAAGGCTAGGAGGGTCCAGCAAAGAGGAGACGACCTAAGACCCCAATAGACAAATCGCGACTCCCACAATACACAATAGATCTAGACATACGCCAGATCCAATCTGCACGACACCGCCATCAACGACCTTGTAATCCTTTGGATCATCATCAATCAAGAGCAGACAAGCAGGAGTAGGGTCCTCTACGAGGCCTGAACCTGGGTAAACCTTGCATCCTTGTGTGCTTGTTTGCTAGCCGATCGAGACTTCCAGCGTTCCCTCCTTCTCCAAAACCCAAGTCCATAACAATGGGCATTGATGAGTTAAACCCTCGTCAGTAAGATATACAAATTATAAATGTGGTTCTTGCAAATCTCGTTGCAGTTTGCAAAGTATTTGATACTTGTCCTGTTTTGTGAAAACAGGAGGATCTGCTTGAGAATTGCTGTTTTTTGAGGCAGCGTGACTTGATGACGGCAGGAAAAACAGTTGATGGCCGACATCACCTGTTTCCTCAAAATTTATCATTTGGATTAGTGGACTTGAATATAATTTGTAATCCCTGTTTATGTGTCTTGCTTTTGGCGAGATGATTATTCATATGAACAAGTTACAAGCCAGTTTGTACTATTCTTATGAACAATACCTTATGGTCACATTATGATTATAAATAAGTTATTCTCATCACTATGTTAATTATAATGGTTTAAACAATTATAAGAGGATTAGAATGCTAAAAGATATCCAAAGTTTAATAATGAAATGACACTATAGTTTAAGTCATTTTGGTTATTGCATGTTCTTAATGAAGATCGGAGTCCTAGATGCTTAATCTAGAGACTTTGCAAAACCATGCCTCGTTGGGCAGAATGACTAAAACTCCGCATTCTGGTAAAACGGTGATATGCGAAGAAATGTTGAAACTTATACATAGTGATGTATCGTATTTTCAACAAGTAGTGGAAATCATTAGTTAATTGTTGACTTAAGTGAATAAGCATATTTACTTAATGAAACATAAGTTCAAAATGATTTGAATTGTTCAAATGAGTTCACAACAATAAGAGGATATTGAAATTAACAAGAATACGAAGTCTCTTCGATTTTATCGACATGACTGAAGTATTCAAGTTAAGTTTAGCATAAAAGGAACTTGTGAAAGTGGTTTCACAAATTATGATAATTGGACAAATTCAAACTATGTTGAAATGTCTAAACATCATAATCATTATGTATTAGATACATATGGTATAATATTATCTCTTATCGGGGTTATAGTTATCATTTAGATTTAAAGATCAAAATAAGCAAACACTCATTTGAAATACAAAGGAACATCTAAAAGATTCGTGGAAACAACACCATAAGTGTTATGGCAAGTTCGAGTTTCTGGAGATTTCGATAAGTCGATATCGTGGCGAATAAACAAGTCTTTGTAGAGCATTCTTAGGAAGCTATGAATGCATCGTCCAAAATGAGAAAACCTGTTGTTGTCCTAAGTTGATGTGTCTTGATGAAGATACAGGTGGAAGAAAGTAAAAGATCAAAACAAGGTATTTGACCTTACCTCCGAATTTTTGAGTGGCGCAGTGGAATTTGTTTCACGAATCCAAACTCTACAAATAGAGGAGAAACCAATGATAATGATCATAAAGTTTCAAATAAATACTTTTACTAAATAAAGTAGGATTCAACTATATATTATACAAGTTTGTGGAATTATATTATTGATTCACTTGTCATGTTTTGAACAAGACATACCTACAAATTACAAAGAAGCGTGATGAACCTGAGTGCGAGAAATGACTAGGAGTCATAAAATCCTATACTAAGTTACATTTAAGATTGCAAAGTAACATGTTACTTGATCTTATTGAAGTAAAGAAGTTTACTTGATATTTCTGAATGACTGCAAAATCATAAAAAGGAAATGAAACTTAATGAATGACAAAAAGCTTGATTTGTCACAAGTTTGGACAAATTCAAGGAGTTGACTACAACAGTAGTGATGCTTAAGTCTTTTGGATTTACACTAGAAATATATCGATATTGAAGTCTCGTAATTGGAATTCTCAAATTGATGATGATCAAAGAATTTTGGAATGTCCAAGATTATCAAGAGGACCTAGATTTGAGTGGGAGCAAATCAGTTTGGCTAATTCATAATATGTAGCTGACATATTTTGAGTGGGAGCTAAGTGAAATCCCTAGATCTCAAACATGAATGCCATATTTGAGTGGGAGCGTGAAATAATTCTGGGATATGTTGACGACATATATGAATGATGTGATTGGTGTTAAAAACATTCAAATAGGTAAATAAGGATGAAGTTGAAGTTATTAAACAAGAAAATCTATCAAGATAGATTAGTGAGTTTAATAAACACTGAATGTCGAATGCTTCCTGGACTTGATTCTGAAAGATGTTTAGAATGTCCTAAGCAAGATTCTAAAGAAGCTTAGAATGGAACAAGGTGAGAAAGTAGTTCTTACTGTATGAAGCATTGAGTTAGTATTGCAACTATGGTTGAAAGAAAGAGATGCGTTGCATCTCCTATGCCTCAGTCATAGGTTCTTCCATATAACCATGTTGTATACTCGACATAAAGTGACCCAAAGTTCTGGTTGGTAGGACAAAGTCTTAACTATAATAACGTGTCTTTAAGTGATTCTTGAGTTGATCACTGAACCAGAATTAAGTTTGTACTTAAATGGCAAGAAGCAAAGTAAGTGGCATAGTTGCATTTCATGCACTAGGATCTACATAGATATAGAATTATAAAGGCTCCATCTGATGTGATGTATAATGTTATGGGAGGGCTAGGTCGCTTTTAACGTAGAATGATGTGTCCCAGGGCCTAGTGCCCATGAGAAAGCCCTCGAGGTTGATCTAAAGTCACTGTAAGCTCCTGGAATCCGGCCTCGTTCTGCTGCCATGACTATAGTATATAGACAAAGGATAGCAAAGTGTGTTTCGAAGTTTATATGACAACAGTGAAAACAACTGTCATTATAAACACTAGAAACAAAGTCTCACTTTGTTGCCAAACAAATGCTTCAACCCATTATACAATAATGGTGTGAATGTCAAAATTAGGAAGACATTAGCGATTTGCAAAAGACATAATGATCTAGTAAAATAGAACATGGACATGACGTTTCCCATGAGCATGCATGATCTGTAAACGCATATGGTATATCGTTTATATGAGTAAAATGCGAGCTAGATTATTTGTACTCTAGTGCAAGTGGGAGACTGAAGGAGATATGCCCTAGAGGCAAATAATAAATAGGTTTTTATTGTCATATCTCAATTAGTTTATAATAGTTTCATATTGTGCTATAACTGTGCCAAGTAGAAACATTGGTATAGGTGTGGTATGAAACAACCAAGTCCCTAGTAGCCTCTATTCATACTAGTTCGTTGGTCATGAGGATGATCTGGGTTTCAAGATCATGGGAATTTATGCCAATTGACAACATGGTCATATCATTGGAGAATGATGTGATGGACATTCCTCGAAGGATTGCAACACGATCAAGTCATATAGTTCATTGTTGCAATAGCTATACCTAGACTCCTTTTCCTTAGACCATGAGCTCATATTACTCACTGTTTCTCGAGGCTGCTTTGACTGCATCAACCGTCATCTGGTAATACGGTGGCCATAAAGGTGTACTTTGGGTATTCCGAAGGAACAATTGATGACATATGACTGCAAGACTGGGATTTGTTCACCCACATGACAGGTAAAGATACATATGGCCGGCTTGGTGAGATTATGTAACAACCTCGGACTCTACGCTCTAAGTTCAAGCCTGGATGAACCAGAAGTGGTTAAAATAGTACAACAGGGGCCCAGGGACCACACATGTGTAGACTCGTCGGCCGTCCTAACCACTTCCAGAACATCAGGACAAGAGCGAGCGGCGTAGGCAACAGGCCAAGAGATCAAATACATACACAAGTGAGTATGTATGCAAGCTACCTTACAACAGTTCTCAGAGCCATACCATCTAAAAGAAATAGAAATAGTGCAATGCCATACAGCAAGATCCAAATATCCTAGATAGATATATTAGTGTAGGATAGCTCCTCATACAGCAAACATCAGAGTATCAAGCGGAAGCGGGAAACAAGATCCGAGTACGGACAAGAAGCAAATCGGCATAAGATGCCACATAAAGAAGCACATCTCGCCCACAGATCACGCGGATCCCCATCCCCAGAATCTCTACACCGAGTGATTGTTGCCAACATCATCTGTCTCCTCCACCCAGTATCCATCTTGCGAATACACCTATTCATCTGAATCAAACAATTTATCGTGTGAGACCCTAGGGGTACTCAGCAAGTCTTTATGCCTCTAAAGGGGACATATACCTGGGGTGACGCAATTGCAGCAAAAGATAATAACTAACAAGTCTATAGATACTCGCTAACCATCCGCCTAACCAATGATAGACGGATGTTCGTTAATTAGGAACAACGGTTATAACAGTATAAAGTAACAGATCCATCCTCTTTCTCGCTTACCAACGAGAAAGCGGACGAACAACCCATCCGTTGGCAGTTTTATTAACCATTCCATGAGTATTACACTATTTACTAGTCAGGTATTTAGTCAGATTAAAAGCGGTACTTTAGTTATACTTGTCTATGATCGAGAAATTATGCTCCAAGTCGTCCATAACCGCGGACACGGCTTTCAGAAAGATTTACCCTGCAGGGGTGCAGAAATAGCAACACACACTCGATCAACCTCGGAAAAACCAACTCAAAACCCAACGAGGCGTTCACGACAAAGCGATCACAGGATTCGTATTTCAAGGGGCCACCCCATTAAGCTACCCGCAACGAAGTTGGCCGACTCCGAGACGGACCCAAGGTTTGCTTCAATGGCTGTAAATGACTGGGAACCCGAAAATGTGATTGGGCTTGTCGATACCGCGAAAACACTCCGCATCCAAAACAGTACAGGTGCTCCACACACAATCTTAATAAAGCAGTAACATGGCAGAAGTACAGGATAGTAAATAACACCCCAAACTAGTTTGTGGCCCCAAGAAATAGAAATGAATCAAGCTCTGGCTCAGGGGGGGTCCATAAGGCCTCCCGGATGTGGATAGTGCGAATAGTCAAGGAACAGGAATCAAGTACTCGGGGTCCTACGGGACACAAGTGAGCATGAAAAAACAAATAACAAATGTTGCTCACCGGTGCCGCTTTCATTAGTTATCCCATTACTACTCAGGTTAAGTTGTTTAGGTACCTCCTTATCCATCAGACACTCACATAACCTACACATGTTGTTCTATGACTCGCATGGCTCAAACAACTCATGTAGTGATGGCTCATAGGATGGAGGAACAAGCTTCGGTGGGGTTTAAAAGTAAAGGCTATGCAGTACTTGAGATTCAATTTAATGCAATCGCGACTCAATGATGCAAGAATAAGATAGAGCAATAGGTACTATATGTATGCAAGCATGTGGTAGTGCTTGCCTGGCAGCTCAGTTGAAGCGAGAGATGGATCTGGGTAGTACTCCTGGGATTCCTGATATTTTCCTTGCTCGGCGTCTATTCGAAAGAAGAACCAAACAAACAAGGGCCAACATAAATAAAGTGCACAAGCATATAAATAAAATGCATCAAGCAAACAAGCATGCTATGATGAATGATGCACAATTACATGGCAATAAAGTAGCATGGCATGGGTGAGGTGTGGGGTACAATAATAAAGCATTTTATTAAGTTTTAGTCATGTTTTGCTCCCATAACACTTGCTGTCCACTTAATATTTATATGATGCATGCTGCAATTCAGAACATGGAATGCATAAACAGAACGGGCTCGTCGCGCTGATTGTTTTAGACATATTATTTGTCAGATTTAGAGTTATAGAATTAAAGTTATTAATTAATTAAGAAAAGGCATTTTTATTGTAATTAAATAATTTCGAAAATTTAAATTAGTCAAACATTAAATTGGGTGCCAGATTCGAAAGCCTCACATTTTTCTAATTCAAAAACATATGTCATTTGTCAAATTTGGAATTACCAAATAAAAGATATTAATTTCTGGATTTAAAACAGATTAAACTATTTCTGGAATTATTGTTATTAACAGAAAAAGATCACAGGACTTTTTGCACACAGAGGCAGCTAGCCACAACGGCTGACAGTGGGCCAGGCGATGAGCTGGCAGAAAACGGCGCGCGCGGAGCTTTTCTTACCGCCTGTCCAACCAGCTGCAGAGACTGACGGGTGGGGCCAGTCGATCCGCGGGGCCACACACGGGCACGCCAGCGGGGATCTGCCACGTGTGGGATCCGGGAGAGCACGGGTTGAGGATCCCACAACCACGGGGCCTTCTTGCAAAATTGCACAGGGGGCTGACCAGTGGGGGCACCGGGGCTGCGGAGGGACTTGCGCGTGATAGACAAGAACTCGCGGGGACTCTTCTGTAAAAACTGTGGCGCCCCAACTGACGACTGCACGTCGCCAGCAGGAAAACTGCGAGCTCGGCTGGAGTTCCGACGATGAAGGCGACTAAACGGCGGCGAATTTCACCATGCCGCAAAAAGGAAAGATGCAGAGGGTTGTGCGGGCTACAACTTTTGTTTAGCAAACTCGCACCAAGGCGGCCTACAACGCGCTGGGCAGGACGAGGAACGGAGGCGATTCGGATGCTACTGCTACAGCTGCAGGCGCGACAGACTGCGCAGCGGCGGCGCACGGAGGCCGCTCGACGGAGTGCAACGGAGATCCGGCGAACTAGAGGGGAAAAGAGGTTGTCTGGGAGGAACGAGGTGCTCACGAGAGTGCGCCCGCGAAGCCGTGGAAGCAGCGGTGGCGGGGTACTGTCGCAGCGCTGGCGCTCCGCTTCTTCGGCCACCTCACGGACACTGCAGCGACGGCGAGACTCTGGCGAACTCCGGTCGCTGCTCCGTCTACAGGGCATCGAAGAGGAAACAGATGGGCGCCTGGTACACTTCGCGCGGCCTTGACGTCCACCAGAGCCCGACGATCTCGAGGAAGGTATGGCTAGCTAGGGTTTTGGGGCCGTGGCCATGGGAGGCGGCAAGGAGAGGAAGAAGAAGGGGGAGAGAGGGACCTGGGCGCCTCCTGGAGAGTATCTGAGGTGGGGGGTGAGATGTGGGGTAGATGAGGGAGGAGGGGAGAGCACATGGGGAGTGTGGTAGCTTTTGCAAAAGGTGAGGAGGAGGTGATCGGGCTAAGTTTTTCCTCCCTCCTTCTCTTGTCCTATAGCAACGAGTGGAGAGGGGAGAAGGACCAGAGGGGGGTAACATGGGGGTCTGGTGGTTGCTGGCCCAAGCCAAAAGAAGAAGGGATGGGGTTCGGCTAGGGTTGCAAGAGGGGTGGCATGGTAGGCTCGGCTTAGGCTAGGTCTAGACAGGGAGAGTTTTGGGTCGAGCCAGGGTGGTGTATAGGGAGGCCCAGCCTGATAGTGGTGGTGGTGAGAAAAGAGAGGGGGGTTTAGGTATTAGCTGAGCTAGGAAGGAGTAGAAGCTAGGTTTAGAGTTTGAGTTAGGTGTAGAGAGAGAGAGAGGGCTCGGTTTAGCTAGAAGAAGAGAGAGGGAAAAACCACATGGTGGATGAGCTAGGTTTTAGGGTAGCTAAGAAACATCAAAAGGAGTTTTAATTAAGACAAAGGCTAAAACCCAAAAGGTCCAGAAGAGACAAGGAGGTGGAAGGAAAAATGATCTTGCATGGCCCATGCATAATGAGTAAATGCCATATTTATCATTGTGAAAACAATTGTGATGACCATGGCATTTGTCAACACATGCACCCCAAAAATATGGAATTAAGGCCAATCAAAAGAAAAGAGTGGGGTCCCAAGTAGAATGGATGGAAAATGCCCATATTTGAATATAATGTGGGCATGATAGTGTGTATGTTCCACTAGGTAAGTATATAGCCACAATTATATTCATACATGATCAAATACTCCAAACCAAACCATATGGAAGCTAGACAAGGAAAAATACTCCCATAACTTGCAAGGGTGGCCATGTGGATCTCCACATATCAACAATGTGAAAACAACATGAGGCATATATGGAATCATGTGGAATTAGAAGTAGATCCATCCCAACCCACATGAGCTAGAGATAAACCCAAATAAAATGCAAAGCTCACATAGTAGGGTGGTGGAATAATGGGGTGTTGACAAGAAGGTGGTGGAGTTAATAAAAGATGTGCCCCCAACTCAACTTGGGCACCAAGCATTTATCAAGAATCAAATACAATTTATTAAGAACCAAATACAATTATTAATGCATATGGGATAAAAACCAAATGAAAAGGGTTTTATATGATGCTCAAATGCAAGGTGGCATGATGACATGAGCATGATATAATTATGATGCAACAATTATATGTAGGAAGTAGCATTTTATTATTAGACCATGTAGCATTACAGATGTTAGACAGATGGGATGCTACAACTCTCCCCCACTAAACAGGAATCTCACCCCGAGATTCTAGGAAGAAGAAGAAGACACGAAGAGGTTAGCATACTTGGCACGGAGCTCATCCTTGCGTTCCCAAGTGGTTTCATCAACGGAATGGTGCGACCACTGCACCTTGCAGAACTGGATGGACTTGTTGCGAGTCCTTCTTTCTGCGACTTCTAGGATTTTTGTGGGGTGTTCTTGATAAGACAGATCTTCTTGGAGATTGATGAGTTCATGGTCCACGGTCCTGTCGGGATCCTTGAAGCACTTCTTGAGTTGAGAGATATGGAAAAAATCATGGACCTTGAGTTTTTCAGGGAGCTCAAGAGCATAAGCAACTTCTCCTCTTCTTCCACGAACTTTGAAAGGACCAATGTATCTAGGAGCCAGCTTTCCTTTGATACCAAACTGATGCGTGCCTCTCATGGGAGTGACACCGAGATCACCAGGGACATACTCCATGTCCGTGTGCTTTCTGTCATAATTGCTCTTCTGGCGACTTTGAGCAACCTTCAGGTTTTCGAGAATGATGTGAACCTTCTCCTCCGCTTGAGTTACAATGTCGGGGCCAAACAACGTTCTTTCACCTGCGACCGACCAACCAATCGGAGTTCTGCATTTGCGGCCATAGAGAACCTCAAATGGTGCCATCTTTAGACTCTTCTGGAAGCTGTTGTTGTAAGAGAACTCAGCATAAGGAAGGCATTCTTCCCACTTCATGCCGAAAGAGATGACGGAAGCACGGAGCATATCTTCTAGAATCTGATTGATCCTTTCAACTTGTCCTTGCGACTGAGGGTGGTAAGCTGTGCTGAAGTTCAATTTTGTTCCCAAAGCATTTTGGAAACTTCCCTAGAACTTGGAAGTGAAGATGCTTCCACGGTCTGAACTGATCTCCAAGAGGAAACCCCATATAGAGAGACAATTCTGTTGATATAGAGCTCAGCCAACTGAATTGCAGAAATTCTTTCCTTGACGGGAAAGAAGTGAGCCACTTTAGAAAGCCTGTCGATGACAACAAAGATTGCATTGTTGCCCTTCTGCGACCTTAGAAACCCAGTTATGAAGTCCAACTCGACTTTCTCCCATTTCCATTCCGGAGGCTTCAATGGCTATAGAAGACCGGAAGGTTTCTGATGGACAGCTTTAACTCTACGGCAGACATCACACTCCGAGACATACTTGGAACAATATCGTTTCAACCCAGGCCACCAATACTGTGTTTTCAAATCCATGTACATCTTTGTGCTGCCAGGGTGGATAGAAAGAAGAGAATCATGAGCTTCCTTGAGTACTTGCTCTCTTAAGCCGGGAAGTTCTGGAACAATCATCCGATGATCATAGAACAGATGCCCTGATCATCCAAGTGGTAAGACTCATACTTAGGATTCTGAGACTTGATGGCGAACTGTTTGCAGAAAGGATCATCAAGCTGAGCTGAGCGAATCTTTTGTTCCAAGGAAGGAGTAGCTACCAAGTTGGCAAGATAGCCACGGGGTACAAGCTCGAGGTTGAGTTGACGGAATTCCTCGCACAAGAGAGGTTGTTGTTCTTCCACCATGAGGTTATTGACATAAGCTTTTTGGCTGAGAGCATTGGCCATCACATTAGCTTTGCCAGGAGTATGGTTGATTGTCAGATCGAAATCATTAATTGCTTCAATCCACCTCCTCTGATGAAGGTTGAGATCCGGTTGTGTGAAGATATACTTCAGAATCTTGTGATCAGAAAATATCTCACAATGGTTACCAAGCAAGTAGTGCATCCATACTTTCAAAGCAAAGACAACTGCCGCGAGTTCGAGGTCATGTGTAGGATAGTTGATCTCATGCGTCTTCAACTGTCGAGAGGCATAAGCAACAACTTGTTTTTCTTGCATGAGGACCACACCCAATCCTTGCAAGGAGGCGTCACAGAATATCTGGAAAGGCTTTGATGTATCTGGAGGAATCAAGACTGGTGTGGAAGTGAGCTTCTCTTTGAGTGTTTCAAAGCTTGCTTGACATGCAGGAGACCAAATGTATTTCTTGCCTTTCTTGAGGAGATCGGTAAGAGGCTTCGCAATCTTCGAGAAATTCTGAACGAAGTGACGGCAGTAACTAGCCAATCTAAGGAAACTCCGGACTTTGACATTTTTGGGTGGAAGCCAGTCAACAGTTGTCCGAACAGTTTCTGGGTTGACGGCAATGCCCTTAGCAGAGATGGCGTGACCAAGATAGGTGACTTCAGCCAGTCAGAACTCACACTTGGAGAACTTTGCATACATGCGGTTCTCACAAAGCTTGTTTAGGACACACCGAAGGTGTTCTTCATGTTCTTCCTTTGACTTAGAATAGACTAGAATGTCATCAAGATAGACCACAACGAACTTATCAAGATACTCCATGAAAACCAAGTTCATAAGCCTCGAGAAGGTGGCAGGTGCGTTGGTGAGACTGAAAGACATGACCGTGTACTCATACAGCCCATAGCGGGTGGTGAAAGCTGTTTTGGGAACATCTTCCTTGCGAATCTTGATTTGATGATAACCACTTCTCAAGTCAAGCTTAGATAATACCACAGCTCCAGCTAGCTGATCGAAGAGATCATTAATCCGCGGAAGGGGATATTTATTCTTGATCGTTTTAGCATTGACAGCCCGATAGTCAACACAAAGTCTATCAGTCCGGTCTCGCTTCTTCACAAAGATGGTTGGGCTACCCCAAGAAGAAGTGATGTGCTGAATGAAACCCAACTTCTCTTGTTCATCAAGCTGACGTTTGAGTTCAGCCAACTCAGCAGGACCCATTTCATAAGGCCGCTTGGAGATAGGAGCGGTACCAGGTTCAAGCTCAATCACAAACTCGACCTCTCGATCAGGAGGCATACCTGGTAACTCTTCAGGAAAAATATCTGGGAACTCACAGACTACCGGAACACTCTGAATAGCCTCCATAGCATCATCATTCAGAGCCGCCAAAGAGAAAAGCTGAATTGTAGGAGATAGACTTGGAGAATAGACTATATGGCCTTCAGGAATTTTTAGAGAGACCGAGCGTTCAGCACAATCAATCACAGCTGCATTTGCTATCAACCAATCCATGCCCAAGATAACATCAATGTCAGAATTGCCCAGGATAATTAAAGAAGCCAGGAACGAAGAACCACCAATCTCAATTTGATTGCCATGGCTGATTTTGGAAGATGCCATTGTTGCCCTAGGAGAAAGGACCATCAAGCGCTTAGGAAACGAATCCATTGCTAACTCATTCTCATTTGCAAACTTGTGAGAAACAAAAGAATGTGATGCACCAGAATCGAACAAAACTCGTGCAGGAACTGAGTTAACAGGAAGCATACCCATCACAACTCTAGGTGCATGCTCAGCTTGAGCGACGTTGACACAGTTGGCACGAGCAACAGTGGACCCGGGCTTGGTGTTGATGTTGAGAGCCCGAGGTGGAGGTGCACGAACCATAGAAGAACTTGCTGCAGGTCTTGGAGGTGGTGGAGGAAGAGCTTTGTTGTTCATGGGACAACTCCAGTGTTGATGCCCAGTGTTCCCACAAGTGTAGCAAGCACCAGGTGGACGTGGAGAAGCATAGCCAGGGACTCCGCCAGGCGCTCTAGGGTAGTTGTGGTTGTAGCCCCTAGGAGACGCGGTGAAGGAGTTTGGTGGCCTTGCCGTGTAGCTTGAAGGTCTTGGTGGAGCCAGGAGCGACGGTGGGGTGTTAGGAACCCACACGTGGCGCTTAGAAGGAGCTGTCATAGCTGAAGAGCTTGCTGTGTCACGGCTGTGTTTCTTGGACTCCTCAAACACTTGCCTACTTGCTTCCTCCTGTAGAGCTGTATGTTGGAGTTCTAGAAAAGACCCTGGCCTTGCATGAGTGATTGCATATTTGATAGATGCATTGACCCCTTGCTTGAATCTCTTTTGCTTCTTCTTGTCATCAGAGATCTCATCACCACCATACCGAGAAAGATTCATGAAGTTTCTGATATAGTTATTGACATTGTCATTGCCCTGCTTGAGGTTGAGAAACACTTCCTTCATCCTTTCCATGACAATTTCTGACAGATATTGCTCTTTGAAAGCTCTAGTGAACTGCTCCCAAGTAGGCTGAAAACCAGAGTGGTTTGCCTTGAGGTAATTCTCCCACCACAGAGCTGCGTCTCCCTTCAGAAGGTGAGTGGCACATTTTACCCATTCTTGCTCAGGAACATCAGCAGTCATCAGCAACCTAGACATCTCACGCAGCCAATCATCAGCGTCCAGTGGCTGATCAGACACCTCAAAGTGGCGCGGGTTAAACTTCAGAAAGCTCTTGATGTCTCCTCGCTTGGGAGGTGGAGGTAGCGGAACAAACTCATTCCTCCTCACACTTTCTTCAAATCGCTGCTAGTTCTGCTGCATTGCTCCCAAGGCATTAACAATACTTGCCAACGCAGCCCCAGTTCAGGTGGTATGTCCTCCTCAGAATGGCATGGTGGTGCCATCCTGTGATTGATATAAAACACAAGTCAGTACCATAATGGAGAATAATAATAATCCAAAATAGTACCAAAATGGAATTAACTAAGATTAAATGATACAAATTACTAAGATGATATTAAAATATCAACAAAGTTCAAAGCACCTAGAAGATATTAAGCATATCGCACACGACTGAACAAGGAGTGTGGTACACAAAACTATCAAAGAAATTTCTTCCGCAAATTCGGCATTAAAATACCACTATATGCGCAAAACCACTTAATGAATCAAGATTAGTAACTACCAATTCAATATACAAGAGCGAATGATAAAAGTAGTGGTATGGTCGCGACTCCATCCCGCACTCAAATCATTACTCCGCACATGAATAAGTAAAACACATATCCCAACTCCCATTCTTCTTAAAATGAACTTAAAGATTAGCAACTACAGAAAACAAACACCCCTAACAAGATAGCGTCGGGTAACAAAGAGTAAGACAGATCGCGTCGGTATACAACGAATCAGATAGATCGCGTCGGTTTACAAAAGCCTCTCGGTATGGAATGTACCAACAGTTTATAACCAAAAGGAAGATAGCGACAACAAGTTGGATGCAACAGATAGACAAGGAATTACACACACACACACAACCTATGGTACTACAGAACCCCGAACACGTGAATCCTAGTTTGAATTTTAGCGGAGATTTTCTTACCGCCCGTCCAACCAGCTGCAGAGACTGACGGGTGGGGCCGGTCGATCCGCGGGGCCACACACGGGCGCGCCAGCGGGGACCTGCCACGTGTGGGATCCGGGGGAGCGCGGGTTGAGGATCCCACAACCACGGGGCCTTCTTGCACACCTGCACAGGGGGCGGACCAGTGGCGGCACTGGGGCTGCGGAGGGACTTGCGCGTGATAGACAAGAACTCGCGAGGACTCTTCTGCAAAAACTGCGGCGCCCCAACTGACGACTGCACGTCGCCGGCAGGAAAACTGCGAGCTCGGCTAGAGTTCCGACGACGAGGGCAACTAAACGGCAGCGAATTTCACCATGCCGCAAAAGGAAAGATGCAGAGGGTTGTGCGGGCTACAACTTTCGTTTAGCAAACACGCACGGATGCGTCCTACAACGCGCGGGACAGGACGAGGAACAGAGGCGGTTCGGATGCTACTGCTACAGTTGCAGGCACGACAGACTGCGCGGCGGCGGCGCACAGAGGCCGCTCGACGGAGTGCAACGGCGATCCGGCGAACTAGAGGGGAAAAGAGGTTGTCTGGGAGGGAGGAGGTGCTCACGAGAGTGCGCCCGCGAAGCCGTGGAAGCAGGGGTGGCGGGGTACTGTCGCAGCGCTGGCGCTCCGCTTCTTCGGCCACCTCACGGACACTGCAGCGACGACGAGACTCCGGCGAACTCCGGTCGCTGCACCATCTACAGGGCGTCGAAGAGGAAGCAGATGGGCACCTGGTACACTTCGCGCGGTCTTGACATCCACTAGAGCCCGACGATCTCGAGGAAGGTATGGCTAGCTAGGGTTTTGGGGCCTTGGCCATGGGAGGCGGCAAGGAGAGGAAGAAGAAGGGGGGAGAGGGACTGGGCGCCTCTTGGAGAGGATCTGAGGTGGGGGTGAGATGTGGGGTAGATGAGGGAGGAGGGGAGAGCACATGGGGAGGGTGGTAGCTTTTGCAAAATGTGAGGAGGAGGTGATCGGGCTAGGTTTTTCCTCCCTCCTTCTCTTGTCCTGTAGCAACGAGTGGAGAGGGGAGAAGGACCAGAGGGGGGTAACGTGGGGGTCTGGTGGTTGTTGGCCCAAGCCAAAAGAAGAAGGGATGGGGTTCGGCTAGGGTTGCAAGAGGGGTGGCATGGTAGGCTCGGCTTAGGCTAGGTCTAGACAGGGAGAGTTTTGGGTCGAGCCAGGGTGGTGTACAGGGAGGCCCAGCCTGATGGTGGTGGTGGTGAGAAAAGAGAGGGGGGGTTAGGTATTAGCCGAGCTAGGAAGGAGTAGAAGCTAGGTTTAGAGTTTGAGTTAGGTGTAGAGAGAGAGAGGGCTCGGTTTAGCTAGAAGAAGAGAGAGGGAAAAACCACATGGTGGATGAGCTAGGTTTTAGGGTAGCTAAGAAACCTCAAAAGGAGTTTGAATTAAGACAAAGGCTAAAAACCAAAAGGTCCAAAAGAGAGAAGGAGGTGGAAGGAAAAATGATCTTGCATGGCCCATGCATAATGAGTAAATGCCATATTTATCATTGTGAAAACAATTGTGATGACCATGGCATTTGTCAACACATGCGCCCCCAAAAATATGGAATTAAGTCCAAGCAAAAGAAGAGAGTGGGGTACCAAGTAGAATGGATGTAAAATTCCCATATTTGAATATAATGTGGGCATGCTAGTGTGTATGTTCCACTAGGTAAGTATATAGCCACAATTATATTCATACATGATCAAATACTCCAAACCAACCCATATGGAAGCTAGACAAGGAAAAATACTCCCATAACTTGCAAGGGTGGCCATGTGGCTCTCCACATATCAACAATGTGAAAACAACATGAGGCATATATGGAAGCATGTGGAATTAGAAGTAGATCCATCCCAACCCACATGAGCTAGAGATAAACCCAAATAGAATGCAAAGCTCACATAGTAGGGTGGTGGAATAATGGGGTGTTGACAAGAAGGTGGTGGAGTTAATAAAAGTTGTTCCCCCAACTCAACTTGGGCACCAAGAATTTATCAAGAATCAAATACAATTTATTAAGAACCAAATACAATTATTAATGCATATGGGATAAGAACCAAATGAAAAGGGTTTTATATGACGCTCAAATGCAAGGTGGCATGATGACATGAGCATGATATAATTACGATGCAACAATTATATGTAGGAAGTAGCATTTTATTATTAGACCATGTAGCATTATAGATGTTAGACAGATGGGATGCTACAGATTACATCCATAAATGTTGCAACATGTGACTCGATCATAGGGATGTAATATCACGGTAACTAGAAAACAGAACTAGTTGTGAACGAGACTGAACAAGGTATGTGATACCAATGGTCGGATCTTGGACAAGTCATATCAAGAAACGAAAGGAACTGGATGCTCCATTTAGTGGTTCAAACGACATTGTCATCAGGAATGCATAGGGGTCACATGGATATCCCTGATCCCTCTGTTGATCATTGATACATATCATGTCTAGAGCATTCCCGAGCAATGAGAGGATACACTTAAGGGTACGATGAGAGCGATCATTCGTAAGACGGAATCACAGTAGATAAAGAGAAAGCCAGAATTGTTCCGCAGATAGATCCGAAGTTGTTCGGAGAAAGAATAAAGGACCGGAATCATTCCGGGAAAGATCCAAAGTCATTCGGAGGAAATCAAAAGGGAACCGAAAGGTGTTTCGGGTCAAGACGGATTTTGTAATATATATTTACATATTAATTAATGTAATTAATGTTAAATATAATATTAAAATCTAATTTGAAGGGGTATTCCACTAATGGGCCAAACTTCCTAGGGAAAAAGGGCCCATGAGGGAAAACCAAAGGAGGGAAGGGCCAAGGGCCAAGGCCTAGGAACCTCAAGGGGGACCACCCGGCCAGCCTAGGGCTGTGCGCGGGGTGGGGCCCACCCCTATCCGGCCGGACCATGGTGCCCTAAGGGCCCATGCGCCTCCCCCTCTCCCTTGAATAGTCCCACATGGGGAAACCCAAAGGGGAGGGCACACCCCCTCCCCCTATATAAAGGGGTGCCCATGGGTGGGATTTGACACACCAATATTTGGAGAAGTCCTTTGGTTGACTTCCTCCTTCCCTCTCTCTCTAGCCCTTGTGACCATGGCCCCAAGTTTGGGCTATGCGAACAAGGCACACCTGTAGTACGCCGTTGCGCCGCAGGGATTCCTAGCCGGATATCAACTTCCGCACTCCCGGTGGGATCGGGGAGCCGGAGGTCTCATCATGCACCGGATGTGTACGAAGACACAAGGCGCAACACTTGGGGCACTTGAATGTCGTGAGCTGGAGCTGCTGCACGATGAAGAAGGAGCAAGGGGTGACCTGCGAGGAGCTTCGTGACCTTGAGGTCGGCTACAAGTACGACTACATCAACCATGTTCCCCTCAGAACGTTAACCTCGTACGGTCTAAAAGGGTATGTATTCTCTACGCATTTGCTGTTACCGCATTACTACATAGATAGATCCTAGGCAGTTTTGGGGTTCCATCGTAGGAAATTTTTTGTTTTCTGCTGCGGATCCCCTTCAACGCATGCCCCCATGTGTGGTTTTGGTAATTAATGACAATCTCTATGGACTAATGTGTAAATTGAGTTTCACTTGTAGGTTTGTCCATTGGCATCGCTTGTACCATGTGTTGGTCTCAAGGTTGAAAAAGAAGATGCAATATCCAAGGGCTTTGTGCCCATTGGAATCAAGTAGTAGAAGAAGAAGATCAAGTATGTCTTGAAGAATAATAAGATGGAGTTCATCATGGCTATCTTCAAGTTGTCATCAAGAATTGAAGTGTAAGCTCAAGATACATCATCTCTAGAAGATCTCATGCTTGAAGCTTGCCATCCTCAGTGATCATGGAGTGATGAAGACAAGTTCAAAGAAGAGGTTTCCCCATGGAGGTTGGGGGAGGATTTCACAAGTCTTCATCAAGCAAGAGCAAGCAAGTAAATCAAGAAAGGCGTTCCATCTTGAGAAGGACAAGACGGTCTACATCAAGCTCGAGTGATGCTCCAGGCAAAGGTATGATCTTGATAGGCTTTCTATTTTACTGTTCTCTTGTAGTGTTGGGAGACCGGGTTTAGGGATAGATAGCCGTACTATCAAGAGGGGCTATCAAGCGAGTGCTCGATCGTATCTTTTGGAGAGATCTCAAACCTTTGCACACATAGCATCGTCTTTATTGGTTGTTGTTTGGTTCTTGTCCATGTTAGGATCTAGAGCTTGTGGTTATATTCATAACAAGATCTAGTTCGTCAAAAATGGATTTCCCTTGCATATCTTTTTGTGTTTTTGATCTTGCTAGTTTTTCGGCTCCATACCTTGGGAGACATCTCACATATATATTTATGATTCTACATGTCATTACATTTACAAAAAAAATTGGTTTCGTCTCGTTTGGAGTTCAGATGTGAAAGTTATTGCGTTTATGGTTTCTAGAGTTTTCGTGACCAGTAGTTCCGGCAGGCCACCGGTAGTACCGCTAGGCCACCGGTAGTGACCGGTAGTTTCGGCAGGCCACCGGTAGTACTGCCAGTTGCGCGGTGTAAATTTCGGCCCAACTTCCGGTAACCCCAATTTCGGTTAGGTACCCTCTCAATTTTGGAGTGCTTTTGTCGGAACTTCGACCGGAATTTTTCTCTCTTTTTGCACCTCATTTTTGGACCGTTGGCTGGGTGCCACTGGATGTACCGGCCACCCACTGGTACTACCGGCCGTGCATGAAACTATGCATAACGGGCAGTTCGGGGAGCCCTTTAAAAGGAGCTCCCCTTCCCCTTCGCGGGCAGCTCTTTTGGTCCGTTTTTCACTCTCTCTCTCCTCCATTGTTGACCTTGAAGAGCTTTCCCTCTCCCCTTCCCCTCCTATGATTCTTGCATCTTTTGAGGGATTTGAGATAGGAGATCTAGATCTACAACCCCCACCAAACCAAATCCCTTCTTTGTGAAGGAATCCTTGGGATCTAGATCTTGGAGAGTTTTGTGTTCTCCTCTTGTGTTCTTCCTCTCTTATTCTTCCGATATCTTTTGCAGCTTTGGTGGAATTTGAGAGAGAAGAACTTGCCTCTTGCATTTGGTGCATAGGTTGGAGTTCTCCTTGGAGATTCGGCAAGTTCAAGCTCTTGGGCTTGTTTCTCTTGGGTTCTTGGAACCCTAGACGCTTGTGTGGAGTTTTGGTGTGTTGTTTGGGGCTCCAATTGAGTTGTGGAGATTCCCCAAGCTTGTTGGCCTTTTGTGGCATTGTGAAGCCTTTGTGGCGTTTCTTGGGAGCCCTCTAATTGAGTTGTGGAGATTGTCCTAAGCCTTGTACAAGTTCGGTGACCGCCCTCAAGTGTCCCATAGTGGAACATGAGTAGACCTTTGTGGCGAGCTCACGGGAGAATACAGTGAGCCTTTTGTGGCATCAGTGAGTTGCGTGCCTTCGCATATTGGGGTGAGGCCTTGTGTGGTGTTGGGTGAGCATTGAGCCACCACACCTCGAGGTGAGCCATTTATGGCGTTCGAAGTATATTGCGCCATCGCACCTGTCCAACGGAGACGTAGCTTCTTTGGAAGCGAACTTCGGGAAACAAATCATCGTCTCCACGTCCGTCAGTTATCTCTCAGTCGAGCCCTTTACTTATGCAATTTATCTTGTGATAGCCATCGTGCTTGAAGTATTATATCTTGCTATCACCTTGTTGCTTGTCTTGCTTAGCATAGGTTGTTGGTGCACTTAGTTGAACCTAGTTGATATAGGTTTTGGTTTGATAAAGTAAACATTAAGTTTTATTCCGCATTTATTAAAGCCTAAACCGTAATAATTCTAAAACGCCTATTCACCCCCTCTAGACGACATCTGTTTCCCTTTCAACAGCTTATACAGGGCGCAGAAAGCTGCTATGGTTAAAGGCATTCAAGATTCAGTTGGTCCAAAATGCTTTGTAGGTTACACAAAGTTGCAAGTCTAACGCAATTCAGGATTCAATTGGAGGATTTATTTGGTTCTGTTTTCTGTAGTATTTTTTCGCTTTTGCTAGAGTATGGTGTTTTGGATGGCTAGGATAGTAGAGCTTAGATATTTTTTGGGCGAGATGTTTCTGCTTCGAATTGGCATTAGGAATTGTACCTAAGGATTTATGATCCACCTGTAAGGCTTTTTGCAACCTAAGATATTGATTTGGGTGCATTTCTAAACAAGTACATTTCACTCCATATTATAGTATGCCTTATTATATGTTTTATTTCTATTTGTAAACTAGCTCCAATTAATACTTGATAGGTTCATATTACACATTTTAGGAGTAAACTAGTTGTCATTTTAGTCGATTCGGAAATGAATAATGATGTGAGTCGTGTGTTACACGTGCTTACATCAATGGTCATGAGACACAATTAATCCGCTTGGTAAAAACCTCGCTAAAAAGAAATAAGAGTCGGCATATTTTTATTATAGATATTAGACGTGCATTGCACGTGCAAGCTTACTAGTTAAGAAATAAAGTGAAGATAGTTCTTTCCCTTCTTTCTGTATCTTTGGTGATGCCATGACAACAAAAGCGAAGCATACCTCGCAAAGGGACAAAGGTGGCTCGTTTAGCATTAGCTCAGCTCAGTGTAGAGCTCCCGGTTGACAATAACTTTTAGATGCACATGTTTTTTTTGAAATATTTAAGTGAACATACATTGAAAATGGAATTCGTACGGCTAAGTTATGCTTATTTTAGTGAACACTGTACAAAACTGACCCCGAAACGAATAAGAGACTAGGTGTAGTCTAGTTTGAAAACAATTATTTCACTTTGTAATAGCGAATTCCCAATCTAACAAAATCCGACTCTAAAAAATGTCCTATGTGAAGTATTTAAGGACTTCATAGTATTTTGGCTTTGTATATTGCATTGTTCTAAATTTCTAATTGTATTAATTTAGTCAATATATTTTGTCAAGGATGTGAAGACATGCTTACTCAATTGGAGAAATGATGGTTTAGAGCTCTCTTAGAAGATGTGAATTCATACAAAAAATGATATAACAATCCTAAGTATAAATGCAATGGACACCTTCTATGTTGCTATAGACTCTATTACCATCGATTCTGACCATCGCTTTGTTGAGCTATTATCAGAGTTTCTTTATAACTTCCCTTCTCTGGACTCAAGAGACTCAGTTTATAGAATGTGAATAAAATTGACTAAAGACTTTAGAGATTGTCTTCATATTTGAATGACACGCCATGTTTCATGCGGTTTTATCGCATGCTTGAGTTGGTATTGCTTTTACTGGTGACGACAACAATAGTTGAAAGGGTTCTCATGATGGCAAAGATCATCAAGACCGAGTTGTGTAATAAGATGTCCACAAGACCACAATGGCATCTTCATGTCTGCTACATCAAACGAGGAATAAAAGTCTTCATCGATGAAATTATAGAAGATTCTAAAAAAAATGGGTAGAACTTTTACCATTGGACTTCTATACGCCAATAAATCATCATCATTGGTATGTATTTATGTTCTACTTGCATTCAAATATGTTTCTATTTATACTATTAAGTGATTATTATGTTAGGATCATATGTTGTTGTATCCCGATGCTATTTTGGTATTTACATAATTTTCGTGTAGAGTTTGCCATGTCTCGATTTTTTCCAATCCACCACCACTGGGTTACCTTATCCATCAGAATTAGAAAGCCTTCATCTAGTGCTACAAATAAGGTAGTACCATTTGTTCCATAGTATAAGAGCATCTCTAGCAGACTCCTTATAAGTTCGCCCTTTATAACGCGTATAAGGGCCGAGTTTTCGTTCGGTTTTGCTCTAAAAAGTCATTGGCAAAACGAACCTCAAAACTGAATATTCCGAGCATCTATTTTTTCTTGTAGGTGTTTGACATAGGTACGACTACTCGGATACTTACGATTTGCTACCCTATATTGGGTAAAAATCTCCTAGGCAACTTGTAATAGTGCAATTTCCCAATATTCAGGCGACTTTGACTCCATTGTTTTCCTGACATCCGACGAAATGCCCAGTGTTCTCTTTTCTGCGAAACCCTACGTCCTTCACTATGGACATTGCCGAGGTTACCCCTCGTCAATTAGCGCCGTCTGTGGGAAACCTGAAGGCTGGAACCATAGATTCGGTGGACCGCTCTCCACCAAGAATCAACCTGACAAAAGCAGATCCACACCCGCCCACCCCTGTATTGGTACCCACCTATTTCAATAGCAGATCCGATCTAATCATCGGAAGCTTCCACTTCCAAGTAGAAGACCCGCAAGAATTGCACCCTTCGGCCCTGATCACATCAGAACCGTCGGTGGAAAAAACTACGCCTACGGCGATACCTGCATCATCCGTCGGATCCTCCATGGATGTCACATCACAGATCGAAGCAGGCGAAGAAAACAAGCAAATCGACATAGATCTGGGGGACCTTGATGGTCTTTATGACAATCTCTCCTTCGGATCAGATCCACAGCTAACCCCACCACGCGAAGCAAGCCTGACGAATACCGGACCTGAAGAAAACATCAAAAACATCAATTTCGGAATTCGGATGGCAGAAATCTACCTAGAACAAAAACTGATCGACTTCACTGGTTCACCGGACAGTGTATCCCTCGGTTCAGACGATGACATCACCAGTCCATATATCACTCAGCACCAAGTATGTGTGATCATCAGAGACGCCTCGACCCAGCAAGACTCCAACGGTAACCCAATTTTTAACCCTGATGATATTCTGTCAAGCCATAATGCAGGAAGTCATGACAACGAAGGAAGCCAGGGAAATGGGGGAGACCCAACAGTCAACCGTGTAAATCGAGAAGAAGAACCACATAGAGGCGAGAGGCAAACTCTCAGCTTACCAGCCATCGGATGGCAAAAAGCAAGGGCAGCGATTTCGGGTGCGGTTCCGATGATAATGGACGCCACTCACAAAGAATTATTAGCATATCAATATTTACTCCATCACAAAAAGAGAGACCTACTAAAGATGCAAAGGCAACTCGACAAAAGGAAAAGACTAGCCGATGAATCTAGCCTACGACGGGCGTAGTTAAGCTCCACTCGAGGATTAAGGAGCGTAACAGGAGGAGCATCGCCAAGGAGAGGAACATCTCAGTTGCAGAATATCCCCGAAGCAGAGAAGGGCGGACTAATCCGAGACCTTGATCTATCATTCATGTCAATAGACCAGGCTGGAAACATCAAGGCAAAAATAGCCCAGGCAGCTGCTGGCTCGTGGTTGATGTAGAGCTCGTTGGGAACCCCAAGAGGAAGGTATGATGAGCACAACAGCAAGTTTTCCCTCAGTTATGAGACCAAGGTTTAATCGAACCAGTAGGAGCAAGGAAACACCCCAAAGGTGTTACTAGCTGAGCTTTGGCAGGGCGCACTACCGGTGCTAGTAGCAACGTGGAGACCTGCACAACACAACCACAGAACTTTGTCCCCAACTTGTGATGAGGTTGTCAATCTCACCGTGTTTTGCGGAAAACAAAGGATTAAACGTATCGAATAGAAAGAAGTAGAAGTTTGCAGAAAGTAAACACAAAGCAGTAAAAGATTGTAGATTGTATGTAAAGTAAAGGACGGGGATCCATAGTTCACTAGAGGTGGCTCTCCTTAGATAGATAACATGCTGGGTGAACAAATTACAGCGGGGCAATTGACAAACACCGAGAAAGCAATACATGCATATACTAATCATCTTGACTCCTCTAAGACTTGATTGAGCATTACAACATAATACATAGACCGCCATCCAACTACATCTATGACTAATAATCCACCTTCAGGTTATCATCCGAACCCCCTCCAGTATTAAGTTGCGAGCAACAGATTATTGCTTTGCGAACTGCGTGTAAAGTAAACAATACAATTGTTCTATGAACAAAGGATCATTGTTTTCTCCCTAGTAGCAACATCACATCTAGTACCTTAGAGATTTCTGTCACTTCCCTAGATTACCAGAGGCATGAACCCACTATCGAGCATAAATACTAACTCTTGGAGTTGCTAGCATCTACTTGGCCAAGATAGCTACTAACAACGGAAAGCATGCAAGATCTCAAATAACAAAGACATGAAAGAATTAATAATCAATCTGAAATAGCATCTCAATATCCATCGGATCCCCGCAAACACAACATGTATGGATTACAAATAGATGATCTTGATAATGAACGGAGCTCACAAGATCTAAACATGAAAGCACAGAGGAGGAGAAACCAGTCATCTAGCTACTACATGGATCCGTAGTCCAAGGATCTACTCACGCATCACACCGGAGGCTTGCATGGTGATGAAGAAGTCCTTCAGGGTGAATTCCCCTCTCCGGCAGGGTGCCGGGAAGAGATTCAGATCCCTCCCGATCTAGGGATGGAGATGACGGCGGCTACAGACTCTTTCGTGGATTTTTGATCGGGTACTTAGGGTTTTCGTCCCGAGGGCAACTTATAGGTGGAAGGAGAGGCCGAGGGGGTGCCGGGATCCACCACACCACCCTCGGCGCGGGCCAGGCCTGGCCACGCGGCTAGGTGGTGTGGCCGGCCCCTGGCCCCTCTCCGTCTCGTATTCTGGCACTTGATCCCTTCCAGAAAAATAGGCACTTTGGCTTTTGTCCCGTCCAATTCCAAGAATATTCATTTTCTGACTTTCCTGGAACCAAAAACAGCAGAAAATAGGCAGCTGGCACTGTGGCTCTTGTTAATAGGTTAGTCCAAGAAATCATATGAAAAGTACTCCAAAGTTGGAACAAAACACAAGAAAGTGGATAAAACTAAGCATGGAACATCAAAAATTATAGATACATTTGCAATGTATCAGCAGCCATTGTGGCCGCACAAACATATCTAATCACAACTCAACCCACACCCGACGATCCTCGCGTGGCCCTCCATCGCTTCGCCCTGATGAATCTCGGCATGGTAGGAGCATCTCTCGCACAAGCAGAGCAAGGAACCACGTGGCAACCCTACAGATCCCCGCGCCATCGCAGTAGCCCTCGGCAAGGTGGTCATACCCGACGATCACGATCGCCACATCGGGTCCACTTTTTAGAATTAGAGCCACAAAACGATGCAAGAAACGATATCACACGGCGAAGGATCGACCGATCCAGAGAAGAGCGTAGCACCCGAAGATACCATGACGGCGAAAGCAAGGAAGAGAAGGAACTATGCGGAGCCAGTTGCTTTACCCGATGGGTTCACAAAACTCCGGTACCAAAAGACTTTAAATTACCTCAAGATCGTCAAAAGTACGATGGTCTCTAAGGACCCGAAGCTTGGCTGACAAATTATCTGGCAACCGTCAAGTTACAAGGCAGCTCCAAAGCTACTGCAATGCAAAGCTTGCAGCTGCGCCTAACCAGAGCAGCATGTTCCTAGCTAAGGAAACTACCTGAAGATTCTATCAGTAGTTGGAACGATCTTGAGGACAAATTTATCAGGAACTTCTAGTCCACATTCAAACGACCCGCGTCTCTAGAGCAATTGCGGGCCTGCAAGCAAAAGCTAGGAGAATCAATACGGGCTTTCGTCCAATGGTGGAACATCATTAAAAATTCGGCTGAAGCCATATCCGATGAAAGAGCAATCGACGCCTTCAACGATGGACTTTGTCAGCAGGAGTTTATTGAAGAACTAGGACGAACCAAGCCAAAGACAATTTCACAGCTGATGGACATAGCCAATCATTGGGCTGATGGAGAGGACACAATACACAACAAAAGAGCCAGTTCACCCAAAGAAGACTGGGACAGGCGCAATAATGATTGAAGACGATGAACCAATGATGGGTACAATACACCAAGTTACGTTGCAGCCAGTTTCTCTGGTGGGGACAACCGACGAAGCGACGATTACTATAACGGATACCGTGGTAACAGGGACAACATCGGTGGAGGCCAGCCACAACAAAGATACCAGCCGACGAATCGAGACCCACCTATGTTAGTAGGACAAATGTTGGAAGGACCTTGTAATATGCACTTCTACGTCGACTCGATAGGGAAAAGGCGATCAAATCACCTCCTAAATGACCGCCGAACATTCTTAAAAATGCAAGACCTATGCAATGCAAGGGCAACCGAAGCAGCAAACCGAGGCTACACTACCGTGCCTGGTGCTTTGGCTATCGGCGCGCCACCGCCACCACAGGGGCACCCGCTAGCAGGACAACCGCAAAACACAACACATGAAGACAACGAATACTCTAGGTTAAAAGGAGCAATGTCAATGATCCAGAAGGGACGACCCTCCAACATAACACAGAAGTTGATCACTAGGCAAGTAAACATGGCAGTAACAAAGCCACATCCTACACCTGACTATCTCCATTGGCCAGAACAAGAAATTACCTTCAGTAGAGCTAACCATCCACTCCCGGTCCCCTGACCAGGCCAGTCAGCACTAATAGTAGAAGCACAAATCGGTGGATTCGACATGAGCAAGGTTTTCTTGGATGCAAGAAGCAACATCAACCTGATCTACGCCAAAACTCTACGGGCTATGAATTGGTCCATGACAAATCTAGTATCTACAGACACAACTTTCCACGGGATAGTTTCAGGAAAAGCCGAAGTTCCATTGGGCAAAGTACACCTCGACGTAGTCTTTGGATCAAAGAATAACTTTAGACGCGAGAATCTAGAGTTCGAAGTCATGGATTGGCCATCTCAGTACCACACGATCCTGGGACGACCAACTTTCGCTAGGTTCATGGCAGTCCCTCACTATGCATATCTGGTGCTAAAAATGCCAGCCCCTAACGGGGTCATTACAGTAAAAGGAAGCTTCAGTCGCTCAGACAGCTGCGATCGAGAATTCAACAAAATATCAGAATCTTTCGGGATGGAGATAGAACTTAGACAGCTGAAAATAGCAGATGCGGAATTACTACACGAAGGGCACACCCACGAAAAGCAAACATCAGAAGAGCAAGCGCACAACGGTCCTGCAAAAGCAACCTATGCGTCCTCCACTATAGGTCCCGCATAGGAAGGCCCACTCGTCGAAAAGACGAGAGCACCACACATACCAACATGGAGCATGATGAAGAACCCCAAGAACAGAAGCCGAAGTTCCTAAAGAAAATTTTCACTTTGACGCGCTTTATATTCAA
The DNA here is from genome assembly GCA_916181665.1 of Avena sativa. Classification (NCBI taxonomy): domain Eukaryota; kingdom Viridiplantae; phylum Streptophyta; class Magnoliopsida; order Poales; family Poaceae; genus Avena; species Avena sativa. Next base: position 38,359,951 of record OV702290.1, read on the forward strand.
TCAAGGCCAACGGCTAGGCGATCACGCCCTCGCAATGTATTTCCATTTATGCTTATCAATGAATAAAGAAAGTATTTCACGAAATACAAATTTCTATGGCACACGAAAGCAATTATGCAAATGAACATTAGTTCGTCGGGTCCTCAACAATAGAATACAACCTATAATCAAAATCTCGTATAAAACATACGACCTTTTTGATAAATATAAGAAAGATCTATATAGTATTTCTTCTATGAAATACAAGGCTACACAAGCAAGCAGTCAAATAGCAAAATTAACAAAAAAATCTTCGTCTGCCTCTAAGCATCTTCGAACAATCCTAATGGCGGGTCTATGAGCAGCGGCGTAATGAGGTGCCATATAAACAGGGCCATCATCGGAAGGGGGAGGCAGCCCCGAAGATACAACATCCAAGTCTAGCGTCGGATGATGCGCATGTACCCAAGAAAGCGCGAGCTTGGCACCCGCCACAAGTTGAAGCTTCATGAAATGATGAATCCGTTCACCTTCTTGAAACTTCACAAGCAAATCCACCAAAGTTTGAGGATGAGGATCTCGAGGAAACATGACATTATAAACAAGGGCCAATGATCTGCGGCAGCACTCGACAAACTGCTCCAACTCTGATAGGCGGTCCTGAAGCAACGCCATAGCATAAGCACGGCGATGATTGGTCCAAAAATCTGTCTTAGAAGATAGGGAGGCAGACACAAGAGCTTGCATTCGGTTGTGAGACGTTGGGTTTCCCCCCTCTCGCACAATCGAATGCCTGCAAGTCAAGGAAAAAAACATTAACTTCCCGCAAAAACTAGAAGGAGCAACAGGGAAAAGAAGAAGATGACTTACACAACAGCTTCTCACTTGCCCTGGAAATTTCTTCCAAGAAAAAAGCTTCGCGATCGAGGGCCTGGCGTGTCTTAGATTGGGCAACATCCACCATTGACTGAACAACCCGAAGTTTTCCTTCAAGTTTTTTCACCTATTCAATTTTTTCGGCGTACAACGGCGGATCCACCGTACGCACAATAGAGGTATTGGTTTCACCCACTACAGATGAAGATGGAATTGCATCCGACAATTGCACGGACCTAGAAGGAGCCGAAGATTCATTCAAAATCTGGCAAGACACGAAAGATATAAAAAGTTCAGCATACAAAAACAAGCTCATACGCATATATTCAATAGTTGCTTTCTTGTAAAAAGGAAGAAAAATGCAGCTGGATTAAGTTAAAGGTTCATTACAGTGAAGGGGGACACAATAAAACTACAAAACAAAGCCTATGAAGTCGTTTTGTCCAAAGACAAAGTAGTACTAGCAGAAGGAGCACTAGCTACAGGAGCAACAGGAGCAGCCGAAGAAGGAGCGCCCGTTGCAGAAGGGGCAGCCAGCTTCTCCGAGCCTGAGCCTAGGCCCAAAAGCAGCCGAGAATACTTTTTGTCCCTCTTAACATAAGGCTTCAGGTCAACTTCTTGGCCACTGGAGGTGACTAGGACAGAGGAGCTAACCTTCTCCCAATCGACCTTCTCGCCGTGCGCCATCGCTAGTGCCATTGAAGTTTCGGCACCACTCTTCGACTGGATCAGGCTATAACCAACAAGGGGGCTGGGGTCGGCATCAAAGACAGTGACAAGATCATTCAAGTTATTCAGCACCTCCTTGGTTGGAAAAATTTCGGTGTGAAGGCTTTTGAAGGCACGGCGGGAGCGGACAAGTAGATTGCACCCACGAACGCTGTTGGCCTCCAAGGTGCTAACATCATCCGACAAAGGATCAACCTTTTTGCCTTCGTGCAGTGTCAGATTCTGGCCAGTTAATTCTGAAAATAAAAAAGGAAAAGATTGATGATCAAAGAAAAGAAATGAAATACAGCCACACAAGACAAAAAACTTACGGGCCAGAGAAGCATTAAGGGCTTCTAGGCGCTCCTGAAGTTTTTCATCTCGAATAGCGGCTTGCTTGGCCACTTCTTTGGTATAATTTTTTGCTTTCTGCTTGGCCTCCTCCAAAGCCTCCTCAGCAGCCCGAAGTTTGACCTCTAGATCATCGGCACCCTTCATCGCCTCGTCTCGAATAACTCCAGATTCCTTGGCAGCAGCTGCGTGAATAAATCACGAAAAGTGGAGAATAAAAACTCACAAAGAAATCCCGAAGATAAATAGGACATACCCTTGAGTTCTTCGGCTTCATCGCGGATTTTCATAAAACGATAGGCCATGTCGACCATCTCGCGCATCAAAGGCTGAAGAAGAACACCACAAGAAGGGATATCAGGAAAAATAAAAAGAAGCTACCGGCAGAAAAATTCTGAAATATAGAGTGACTTACATCTTTCATATTCACATCAACAGGATTTTCAGATATCGCCACACCTTTACCAGCCATTTTCTTCCCTTTTTGCGGCAACAACCTTGACGAGGTGGCAACGTCTTTTTGGATAATCTTCTCGACAGAAGACACGAGCTTTTCCTTCGGCTCAATTGATGACGAGGGGATTTCTTTACAGAACAGGCAACAGACATACGAAGAGGAGACGCGGGAGGATCTTCATCATCACCACTGCAAAAGGAAAAAAACCAAACGATTGGGAAAGCATCAGCAATAGAACAACCCGATAAAGCAGTAAAGAAGCAGTACAACACTTACGAAGGTACATCTTGCGCAAAGCGGAACAGGTTCATCTGGGCAGGAGCCGCCGAGACTAGAGCAGCATCAAATGGTTTAGAAGCAGTTGAGGCATCCGAGTCTTTGCCCTTTTCTGCAGCGTAAGAGTGCTTCCTCTTATCACCAGCACGCTCCATGCGAAAATCCCCAGAGCGAGCCGACAGAAGGGATTGCGTTTTCAATGAAGAATCAGAAGCAGAAAAATCCATCTCCTCATCCACTGCAGTCCCAGTCACAGGGAGATCGTCGGATGCGAAAGAATGGACATGGGGCTCACAGCTTCCAGGGAGAGGAGGAAGTGAGCTCAAGTGATCAAAGTCCTACACAAACAGAAGACATGGAAAACGCGCCAGTCATTGATAGAGTAAAAATTCATCCGCAAAAAAAGAGAGGAAAGATGGATGCAAAGGAAATTTACCTCAGGAAGATGGTTTTTCTTGCCATAAGGCTCCACAAGACAGTTGGAAGGAACCGGACTTTTCTTGGTAAGGGTGGTGAAGTTTTGAACCCTCTTTTCATACACCTTGAGGGTAAGGTCTTCCGGTGAAATCCTCATCGGATCCTTCTTCCCGGTATACGCCCACATGCCAGAAAGTCGGGCCTGGAGTGGTGGGACACGGATCCGCAAAAAATATGCCAGAATCTGGAGACCCGACAATTCCTTGCCAATTTCATGCCGCAGTTTTGAAATGCGGTCAAGATAGGGCTGGATTTCCACCATCTCTTCGGCAGAAGGACGTTGATTCCAGGAGTCAAGTTTGCGACAAGTTTTCTTAGGATCAAAGGGGGCTAAACCGAAAGACTGGCCTTCGACTGGTTGATCTTTGATATAAAACCACTTGGACTTCCAGGCTTGGATAGAATCAGTGATCTTAAAATCAAAGTAATCTACGTCGGAGCGAACAGAGAAAATGACGCCACCAACATCATGGACAATGGTGTCAGTGGCGTTACGGCGAACATAAAAGAAATGCTTCCAGATGCCCCAATGGGGTTGAATCCCAAGAAATCATTCATAGAGAGTGACAAAACAAGCAACATGGAGGATAGAGTTTGGCGTGAGCTGATATAGCTGCACACCATAGACAAAAAGAAGACCACGAAGAAATTCGTGGACAGGAAGAGAAAGGCCACAGAGAAGAAAGGAGAGAAACATTAACCTCTAGCCAGGCTCGGGGATGGGAGCATCTTCATCTCTAGGGAGCTTGAAGGTACCCTCCGCTAGATGGCCAGAGTTCCGTGCCTCACGGAGATCCCGCACCGTACACTTGGAAGGATCCCATCCGACGACCCTCTTACTGGTGGCCTTCGCGGCCGTAGTGGAAGTCCCCGCCTTACTTTTGCCCATGGCGGCGAAAGAGAAACACGAGCACAGAGTAGGAGTTCGCAAGGGGGCAAGAGCGTAAGGAAGAATATGGAGCAAAGGAAGGTGAGGTAAAACAGTAAAACAAATCTCCTTCCCCTTATAAAGAGCAAAGGTATAAAGTTCGGACCGTTCGATGCAAAATCGAACCGACACATGATGGTGACACATGTTAAAGAGATTCCGTAAAGGAAAAAAATCTAAAGAAGTTATTGCCGCAGTAAAAACGGGAGGACAACGTGTGACACCTTGATCTTCGCACAAAGAGGGGACATGCAGTCAAAAAACCCTGCTGAATATAGTATCACTCGTCATCATTACTGCCGCATGGTCCCACGTTTGAAACGTCCTGTCAGGACATGTGTTCTGGAAATCAACATCATAAAATACGTCATTACTGACGTTACAACAAAGACATTGCAGAAATTGCAGCTTGCTATAAGAGATATGACCTGAAGAAATTAAAAATTAGAGTCAAAGTAAATTCCTCTAGGAGAAGATTTGAGACTATAATCGAATATAGAATATTGCGATTGTAGCCTCGGGGGCTACTCCTATCGGGAGCACTGGTCGTGCACCCGACAAAATCTACAAGAAACACTGGCACCATAAATCCAAGTTTTCGAGCCTATGTTCTTATACATACATCCGAACATAGCCTCGGGGGCTACTCCTATCAGGAGCGCTAGCGCACCTGATAAAGAAAGACAAATAAAAAATTCTTCAATAGATACTCCTATCGGGAGCAGTTATAGGAAAACAAAAAGTTCTTTAGCCGCCAAAAAACTAAAAATCTCGGATCACACTCGACGCGACAAAAATCCTAATGGCATGTTCAAAAACATGAAGGTAAGACACCAGGATTCATCCTGTGTGGCCTGATAATTGCACAAGAATGCGCTCTGCTAGTAAAATATCCGTATCAACGATACGATGAAAAATCCGCACGGACGCGTTGGGTACCCGATAAAATAGAAACTGGAATTTAGTATTCGATAAGACCTAAGCGGCTCGAACTGAATTACGCTAGTAGTAAATTCAGAATTCAAGCCCGGGGACTTGAATTTGATGTAGGACAATCTTGTTTTTGTCCAGGAGCAATTAACTAATTCCCGATCCGTCGAAAGCATCAGACTTGTTGTACCAAACTCCCTACAAAATTAAAAATCAAGGAATAGAAATAAAAGGAAAGAAGGAAAAAGAAACTTTGAGACTCAACCCGAAACTACCATTCAGGTAGAGTCTCGAGGGCTACTGACATAGGTACGACTACTCGAATACTTACGATTTTCTACCCTATATTGGGTAAAAGGCTCACGGCCCATGAAGATTCCAGATGATAGCCCAAGAAAGCAGCCGACAAAGACTTTGATTGTATTAGGAAAGAGTCTCTGAACCGATAATATGTTGGTATCATAATCACGCGTATGTAAAGCCTATCTACATATAGCTTTGAGACCCGGTTTATTATATATAGGACGGGAGAATCCTAAGCGAGGGTACCGAAAATCTCCCAGGCAACTTGTAATAGTGCAATTTTCCAATATTCAGACAACTTTAACTCCATTGTTTTTCTCACATCTGACAAAATTCCCAGCATTCTCTTTTCCACGAAACCCTAAGTCCTTCACTATGGACATTGCCGAGGTTACCCCTCGTCAGTGTTCTTCCTCACCGCGCAGCTGGCCGCGCAGCCGCCTGGGCATCCCGTGTCGTCCCATCTGCCGCAACAACATCGTCCAGCCAGCTACGCAGCTAGCTAGCTAGCCATCAGATGGAATCAACAGCTAATCGTGTCTAGCCGGTCGCTCACCGCCGCCCGCCCGTCTTCCGCTCGCTCGCTCGCCAGCTACTGTCGCCCAACCCGCGCGTGCTGCTGCTGCTCGCTTGCTCGCCCGACCGCCCGATCGGTCGCCCGCCGCTGGCCGCGCCCGTAGCTGCTACCGCCGCCGCTCACTCGCCAGTCCGCCGGCCGCATCGATGCAGTGTAAGGGCTACTCTTTGATGCGGCGTGCTCGAATTTATGAACGTCGGTGAATAATTTTGGCGGAGTTGCAAGAAATTGATGGTCGGAAGCGGTTGCACGTACGGCGGCGTGGCGGTGTTGGTGTGAAAATCTGGCCAATTCCGGCCAGTTTGTGATTCTTAAACCACCCTCGAAACCTTAGAAGTAAGGGTTGGAGGGTTAGATTTAAAGTGCCATTTAAAACTTTTACAGTTTCCAGCCTTTTAAAGGGTTTGTTCTAGTAAAAAAAATGCTCCAAAACCATAAGCACGCCAGATTTTCTTTAAGAATTTGACTGTTTTAAGGGATCTGCTAGAGATGTTCTAAGATGTTGTTGCAAACTAAAACAGTTTGTAGAAACATCTTATCTAAAAGTATAATAGGGGCAAGCCCCAGCCAGCTCTACAGTCATTAGGCATTTTTGGCCGTTCGATCAAGCCCCAGAAATGAATCCAGACCGTAGATTCACGTTTGGCCTTATTTAACCTCGTCAGTTGCTCTGCTGTGGGCACCCCTGAATACAAGACGCGCTTGTCTATAACCGTTAGTGTGCTAATTATTCTCAGTCCCGCTTGTCTGCGTGTGATTTTTTGCTTTGGGACGATTTGGCTGGGGACTGATGCACAGGGCAGGGGCAGGGAATCCCCGCGCGGTGAAAAGAGAAGCCCTAGCCCCCAATCGCCATGGCCGCCACTCCCCCTTCCCATCCCCACGCTGCCACTCCCAGCCCCGCACGCCTCCTCTTCCCATCCCCACGCCGCCACTTCCTCGCTTCTACTGCTATCGCCGGAAGCAGCGTCGGCGGCTTCGCCGCCGCCACCACTGCCCCAATCCCCATGATGTCTCCTCCCTAATCCCCTCACTCTCCCCTCCCAATACCCTCCTTTCCCAAGCCGCTGATGGAGACCAACGTGGGAGCCTTACGCTACTCCCAGTGACCATTCAGAAGAAAAAAAACTAGTGCTTCCTCCTCTCGTAACTGTTCTTGCTCGGTCACGTGGACTGTCAGCTTTGCCTGGAGCTGCTAGCTTAAGCGTGCGGACGTAGGTGCATTGTTTCACAGCAAAGAGCTAGCCGTCCTTCACAGACAGACATGGCATCTCGTACGCCCCTAGGCCTGGACCTAGGCCTTGGCCTGTGACCGCGGCCAATTTACTTGACGCAGATTAATTCGTTCGCATGTTTTTGTCTTGGAGCGCATGGCAAGTGGTCGAAAGTTACTCAACCGCCACTACTCGGTCTCTAGTATTCTATATAATAATAAATGACGGATTGTTTCTTTCGGTCTAACATTTTCCTGGACACTTTTACCCTCCCATCAGACACGAAATTGCCCACCAATGCCACCGATAAGTCACACTTAAAAAAAATCCGCGTCTTCCTAACATCGTGGCCGAGACAATCGGGCTCTATGGCTTCGTATATAAACAAAACCGGATTGGATCACGTCAAAAGAAAATCCTGGATTGGAGCATTCATGGTCTAGGTCTGTTCCGATAAGGAAAGAGATCGGTTCGTTCGTAATTTTATCCCTACCCTGGATTAGAGTTCTAACTGTCCACGACTCCACCTAGACCCATCGGTTACAAAACAACTATACATAGGCTTTCCTAATGCACGTGTTTCCTCGCTCCCAACGATGGTTTGCTGTATACACACGCTGGGATCCATGACCATGAGATGCGTGAGATCGAGGAGACGAGATTGACCACGACGAAAACTAACCCAAACCCATGGCCATCGATCAAACAAGCCATGCAAATTTTCCTCAAGACCTAGACCGGGCGTCTGCGCGCCGCCTTGAAGCTCGGCCCGATCTGATGGTCCAGTGTTACCGCATGCCCGCGGCGTGGCAGTGTTACAAGACGCAGGAGGAACTGTGGCTAACCTCGAGCACGGCATGCAACCTTGAAGCACGGCCCAATCCAGTCTACGTCTCCGCCTGTCCACGGCGTGGAAGTTTTACCAAACTCAGGAGGAGCGGCGCTAACCTCGAGCACGACCTGCAGCCTTGAAGCTTGGCTAGATCCGATGGTCCAGCGTGTCACCGCCTGTCCGCGGCTTGGTAGTTCTACGAGACGCATGTGGAGCGGCGGCCAACCTCGAGCACGACATGCAACCCCTGGTCAACCACCAAGCGATTGCCCTCGTGGGCACCAAGTAGTATCGAGCTATGGTGTTCAGAGAACCAGGATTCGTCATGTTGCTGCTCGTTTGTATATTACTAGCTGCAACTCATGCACTTACTACTAGATTTCAACTCCTTCATCCTAGATGCCTTGTTATGTTGCTGTATGGTAAGTCAAATACCAGATTCAACTACCTCATCCTAGATGATGTATCTACACACACTTTTCTTACCAAGTTTGGCAGTACAATGCATCACATGCACCCATGCATTGCAGCAAGCAATCATACAACTAGCAGGTAGACCCGTTTGCAATTGGTCAACTAACAGGTAGCAGACCCATGATAGAAGAGGAGGAGCCTCACGATGCGGGGAGGCGTGCATACTCGGAACAGTCAGAATAAGCTGCACTCCGCTAGGATAGCGAACCGATGAGCCGTGGACGAGGGAATAGCGAACCGCGGAAGTTTTGGGATCGAACGCCATATGCGGCGGTGACAACGAGTTCACACCGGCCTTACCTAGCTCCTGGGCGCTACCCGGCCGGCTGGTTTCCTCGGTGACTGCTCAGCCCTGCCACCGAGCTGGTCGTCACCGATAACTCCTACGCCGCTTCGGACGTGTCGCCGGTGGCCAACGAGAAGCAGCGCAGTGCTGTAGCCACCCGTGTCGCTCGCCTACGTCATCTGAAAATAGCATGAGTTAGTTCTTCTCTGCACGAGTTAGTTCTTCTTTGCAAGTCTGTAGCTGCTAAGTGCTAAGTGCTAGACGAGGGATGCGGGAAGAGTAGCACTAATGATACGTCTCCAGAGAAAGAAGTAACTTCACAGGTACTATTTTTTGTCAATTTCTTCACATCTAACTTCATTGTTTGTCTATTTACTAACCAATGAGAGGACACGACATCGATGGACTGAGATGGCAGAAACCTCTTGTGAGACCTGGCAGACAAACATTGTTGTTTCATACAAACATTGTGTGATCGAGATCTAGCAGCTTGCCATTGCTGCTTTCAAATTGCATCGAATCTTGGTGAGTATCTTCAAAAGTTCAATTGTGTAGATTAATAATACTCCCTCCATCTCAAAATAGGTGCCGGAGATTTGTCAAATTTTAGATGTATCTAGATAGGATTTAGTCTACATACATCCAAATTTTGATAAATTTGTTACATCTATTTTGTGACGGAGGGAGTACAAAGGTTTGCTACTTTGCTTAGTGTTGCATCTTCTTAATGTCATGGTTGCCCAAAAGTTTCGCACCAAAGAGAAGATTAGGCGAATAAATTTTTTTTGCCACTCGTTTAGGGCCGGAAGCATTCTTTGTTCTTGGCCCCAGGGTCGTCGTCGTTCTAGGCTTCGGTCCACTTCATGTGGGGGTGGTTTGGGTAGTGATGGCATGGTTGGAAAGCAAATGAACAACTATAGAGATAGCAAAATCGAATAAACATGATATTGTTTATTGTTGTGGTTGTGAATTTTTCTCTCCCGCTGCAACGCACATCTAGTTGTAGAGAATGGACAGATTGCGATTTGACCCAGGAAATTTCTTGGCTTCGTCCTTGCTCACCGGATGCCACCTCCTAATAACACCCTTCACCATCGTACTGGCCACCTGTTCTTCTCCTGCCCTGACTCCTCCCGGCAGCGGGCAGCAGCGGCGGCGGCGGTAAAGGAGGAGGGGACGGATGAATGGGTCGTGCCCAGAGGCCAGCGGGACTGACTAGGGGGAGATTCTCGCCGCGCCGCTGTAGGGTCGGCGGAGGGAGAGGGTCGCTGACTGATGAGCTCGCTTCCCTCGGCAATGGCCCATCGGTGGTATGTGGTGTTCACGAATTTCTCATTTAGTTCCGCCATCTGAACTAGAGTTGAACCTTTACTTTGCACGAACTAGAACTAGCGGTGATGGTGGATCCCAATGGTGTGCGAAATTGGGGTTTTCTCTGCATTTGTAGCATGTAGCTGTGATGATTCATCCTGTGCCTCCACTAGGGTAAAATTCAGTTCAGTTTTGTGCTCCGAGAGTAGTCCTGAACTCTAGCCTTGCCGCCCACAACATACTTTGCTTGTGCAATTAGTACAGATGGGGCAGCAGGCATCATCAACCTTTGAAACCCCCTCCCCCCTGCACCACAGAAGATACTGTGTTCTCTGAGTTAGGGACGTGCACTTGAATGATTGCTTTGCTTGTGCAGCAAAAGGTTAGGCACAATTTTATATTAGGAATGTGGAAAGTTGTACTTAATCGCAGAATCCGCTTTGTGTGCCTAGGAATGTGTGTCCTCTGTCAGGCTAACATCTAATCTGTGTTACACATGCGATTGGCCAGGGTGATACACATGGAATGGCCAAGACTCAGATGAAGATGCTGCATAAACCTTACGCTGCATTGGAGGCTGGTTAGAAGATTCCTTTTGTGATCTGCAGAAAGATGCTGCCAAGATAGCTACTCTATATCTGCACTCAGTATATTAAAATGCAGGGTTTTTTCTCCGACAAATGCACAAGCTATTTATTCCAGGAAAGCGAGATATAATGCTGCAGGTCCAGAAGCTTCAGAAGAAGGTGCTGGGGTTTTCACTACAATATCTATCTGGTACGTGTGCTTTTCTTGATTTTTTGTACACGCGTTTTGTCTGTTGTTGAGTGACCATCGTAGGAGTAACTTGATGTCTGTTTGAACTGTTGAGATTATAAGCTCTTAACTCTGTTGCATACACAACTACCTCTCCATGTTTACATTGGACTATTGGAGTAGCGCCCTGAGGGCTTAGCTGGAACATCTCTCTTATTCCTTCGAATCCTAAACTTCATGAGCCGTACCAGTTCAGAACAATAGACATACTTTCCTCGGAGACACCCTTTAACTCTGACAGAAACAAACACCTCACAATCGTGTCAACTCATATAAGAAAACCGTTAATCCTGTTACTGTTCACTGACAGCTGTCACGGCAGAAGCAAAGGAGAACATATGAGCAAAAGGTCCAATCTCACCATGATATTTTCCATAGAAGTAGTAGCACATTTTACTTGTATGCACGTATATAATCGTGACCTACCAGTACACAAATCCGTCGCAACATTTAGTCTTTTTGGTAAATTATTGAACTGGAGTCATCACAATTTCATCCCGAGAAGCACGACGAAGCAACCAGTTATTTTTACATACAAACTTTGGAAACAACACATGGCAATGCTTTACAAATCCAGGATTTAACATGTTATTAGAGAAAGAGGAATGCAATAGAGTAAAGATATATTCTCCAGTGGAATGGTTGTTACTTGGCAGGGGTACGACGTGGCCTTTTGAATTGGTACTGTAACAATAATCAAGTGGCCTAGAGACAATATTAGTCCTGTCTCTTGGGCTCACCCACCTTCAGAACAGGGTTCCTTGGATTGGCAGCAAGCTGGGCCTGAAAGTGCTCCTCGAAATTGCTGGCCCTGAGGAATACTTCATCTGCTATATCCTTGAATTGTTCATTGCAAGGACTAAAATCCAGGCTAATTGTAACATTGAACCAGGCTTCCTTGATGCTTGGGAGAAAGTCTAGGCCAAAAAATGTTACCCCACCATCAGAACAACCACTTTTACTTGCTCTCTACTCATTCTTGACCTGCAGCTGCTCGAGTATCGGCATCGCTCTTTGCTCAAACTTCACGCATTTGATGTCCCAAAAGTTTCCAAACACGAGGACTGTGAGGCTTCTGAAATCTCCAGTCTTGAAACGGAGCTCTTCACCCTGAAATGACTTCTCCAATAGATGCAGGATGGACAAATTTGGCATCTTCCCAAGGACTTCCATAGAATCATCATGCTCCGACAGCCTGGTGCTCCGTAGATTCAACTTCACAAGATTCTGGAGCCCTTGGATCCATTGTGGCAATTTGACCAGATACCGCACAGCTTGAGGCTCTGGAGGTTCAGAGGCGACTCAGGTGAGGACATTCGATCCAAACATTGCCACAAACCAGGCTCCCCTTCTGACCTTATTGACAATGACTCAAGGTGGTTGAGACTATTAATTGCTAAACAGAAATCTCGACTATTTCTCCTGCTGATGCCAGTTACTGCTAACTTGCGCAACCTGGTGAGTTCTTGTATGTCCTGAATGACTTTCCCATGTGCAATGTTCACAACACCGAGTGTGTGGAGGGCTATCAGTTTCCTCATCCCTCTTGGCACTAGAACACCGTACATGTCCAGGCACATGGCAACCGCAGGGAGTATAGCACAACAAGCGGCAGTACATATGTCATGGCGGTTCATGTCTTCATAATAACTGAAACGACGAGGCGCACGCGCACAACAAGCTGCACAGAGTATCACCGACTCCAAAGTCAAAAGGCACAGCCTGTTGTTGCTCATGGAATATGAGACGTTTTCATCAGTAGATTTCCTGCCAATACGGAGATAATTTAGCATCTGAAGTTTGATGATGCTCTTTGGGAGCTTAATTATTCCTGTATCTCTGACATCTAGTGTCTGGAGTTGCCTCAGGTTACCCAAGGACTCTGGCAGGTAATGAATATCTTTACATCCTCTTATGGAAAGAAATTTTAGGTGAAGAAGCTTCCCAATGTGCTGAAGGTGATGATCAGCTAGACCTGGCGTGCCTTCTAGGTCCAGCACTCGTAACAACCTCAGCTTGTCAGAAATGAAAAATGGCCTCCACTCCCCGAAAACTGTTAGTGATCTCACACGGGACAAGTCCACTATGCTCTCGAACTCTCTCCGACCTCCTTTCCAGTTGCTGCTTATAGCAAGATGGCGTACTGTGGCCCGCCTGTTTAAGCTGCAACCTCCCTCCAATGTGAAAACAAGATTTTCTTCAGTTGACTTCGAGATGCTTATTTCGCGGATTAGATCATGGACCTGACATGCATCAATTCCTTTTCTACTATGAATTGATTGTTGAGATGGTAGGAGCATGCTCCTGCTTATGAGTTCAGTGAAGTAGCTCTCTGCTACTTCCTCTGCAGACCTGCCACGCACCTCCCTTGAATAACCTTCTGCAATCCATCGACGCACCAAACGTCGCCGACTAACCTCACGATCTCCAGGGAAGATGGACAGATATAAGAAACAAGGCTTGAGATAGTATGGTAGACCATCAAAGCTTGTATTGAGGACTGTCATTATGGACCCAAGGTTTGGATTCATGTCCAACTCAGCACTAATATGCTCGTTCAATTTCCTCCACTCCAAAGCTGTGATTTGTTGGTTTGCCAAGAAGCAACCAATGTGGAAAATTGCGAGGGGAAGTCCACCGCACTTCTTTAGGATCAACTTTGCTTGTTCATCCAACTCTGGATATTGCTCATCCAAATTTGTAATCTTGCCAAATACCTAAAATTAATACAATGTAAATATTTCTAGTACAGCAAATATTAAATTATGCACACCATAGTCTTTCCTAGTACTGTGATATACGATGAAATAAAGACTCTGATTTTAAAGGTGCACACTCCTATTATATTGTTTTGGCCTTAGACATGAGAGTGTTCCGAAATTCATCGCAAAAAAATAAATCTGCAAATTTGCACCCTTGGCCCTCTAGCTACAAATGCAAGCAAATTAGACACCTCGACGACAGAAACTTTGGAGCTCAGTTTTTTTTTGAACTTCTAACCCCATTTTATTAGGAGCAAGCATACAAGACATCCTCATCGGTCCTCGGCTCCTCGGCTAATGAATAAAAGTTAAATAAATAAATAAACTAGAAGCAAGCGATCTAACATTGTAAAAGCATGTCTTCTACTAGACTTTTTTTTTACCCTTTTGAAAGTCTGAATTGAAGTTATATATATGAGTAAGTCTAAAGACAAAGTTCAAGTTCTTACTGTACTTACTCTACCGAAGAAGACAAGAGAGAACGATTTGATAAGCACGGAGTCTTAATTGGTGGTTCCAGTATTTACATATGCAAATCATTTTCTGCACTACTTGCTGATCGCACAGTGTTGCATCATGGCTTCAACATGGATAGTTAAGTCAAGTCACTGTATTTTGTTTATCCAAGGCCAAGTCAAGAGTACTTGGACCAAGGTGTGAGATTCTACACACGCTACCCTACCCAACCTGAGCCAGGCCTTTCCTTTTCATTTGGCAGCAATTTATATTTTATACAACTGTACAAAGGTACAAGTTCAAGTTAATAGAACCTGAACTAAGGTGGTGTGAGATTCTACATACACTACCCACCCAACCTGAGAAGGCATTTTTTCCCCATTTGGCAGCAGTTTATCTCTTATATAACAGTGAATTTTACTATGCATATAAAGTATTAATCATCTCCGCTTGTTTAACATAATGATAAAGAAAATGTATTTTTGTGCGCCTATCAATGTTTCATGTGTTTCTTTTCTTACAATAATTTGTGATCATAATCCAGTGGACCTCATCTTAACTTCCATTTTTTCCATCCACATATATTTCTCCATGTTCCTCTAACCCCACCCAGTCCCTATTGCTGTCACAACCCAGTCCTAGCATGCTACCACTCCGGTGAGACCCATTAGTGAACACTGAACAATAGCCACAACAACTTCCATCACCGATCTGCTTCCACCATTAACCTAATCCATGTCAGCTTCACCCTAATCAGCTCCCTAACCTAACACAACCATCTTAGTGTTGTTTCTTGCTGGCCATTTGGCCCTTTGCTGCCCAATGCCCTCCTCCAAGTGTATGGTTGGTTGAGTGGCACTGCCTCGCCTACACCCTACCATTGATGACTAGGTCGTCTGAATATATGGATTGGTTTTAAGGGAAGATATTATTATATAACTAATAATTAGCGCATATGTAAAAATCAACCTTTTTTCTCTCTGTGACCTGCCATATGTTTGCAAACCCAGCAGTATGATGTGAAGACCTACAATCTGCCCTTTTCAAAACAGAAATGGAGAAGAGATGTAGAACAATGATATGTTGTTGGTACCTTCTGCGTGAAGAGGTCACGGGCATTTTTGTGTACCAACCTCTGGAGGTTGTATATGTTCTTGTCGCTCTTCGAACAATGCCTAGCAATATCATGTTCTCTTGTGGTGATTATGATCCGGTTTGCTGTGCCCATTGTAGGGAAATCTTGTTTTATAGCATCCCATTCTGTGGTGGATGAGAGATCATCAAGAACAATCAAGTATTTCATTCCTTCGAGATATTCATACATGTTTCTCACATCCTTTTCTCCAAACTGCCTAGCTACGTTTGCAATGAACTCTTCGCGACTGAATGGGCGCATTATTCTAACAAAAGCACACTTCTCAAACATGCCATGGAGCTCTTGGCTTTCATAGACATCTTTGATTAATGTTGTTTTCCCGAGACCGCCCATTCCCCACACAGAGAGCACCTCAAGGTGTTGACTATCTCCATTTGTAATTATATCAATAATCTCAGATCTTTCTCGCTCCCGTCCGATGGGTTCAAATTCCTTCAGAAAAATGAAGCTTTTCCTGTCCATAGAGTTATTACTATATATACTCGATGTATTTGAGCTAGACCCTGAATCTGCTCCATCTTGAAAACTCTAGACATAAGAACACAATTATTAGACGCTGCCTTATTTTTTCACTGGACAATGTTTAGTCCAGTTTCTAAATCTTTCACGTTTATGTAATATTTAAAGTCGAATATGTAAACAGTATGAAACATGTCCAATTGCATAAATATATGAGGTAACGTCTCCTTTAGAAACCTTGAATCTCCTTTGAGAGTAGTGTCCATGGTAGTTAATTATCTGGTCTGACGATTATCGAGATACACTACCTCCTAAACTAAGTGAACATGCTACAGATGAAGAAAATCAAATTACCATGTGAAGTCCTTGATGGATGATTATTTTTGTAAATCATGTGAATAATTTTGAACTATAATAACGTGGTATGCAAATGTATTCTCCAGATTAAAATAATATTGAAACATATTTCATTTTTGACATAGGAACAACAAAACCTGTCCTTAACGGGATGGTACTGACTTTCTTCATACATACAGGTGCTGCATGTCTGTCATCATCTCGTGTCGTGAGATGTTAGTTTGGTGAAGTCCTATAATGAGCGAAACCCTCATTTTGTGTTGCTTTTAAATAAGAATCTATGATGAGGGATTCAGAACATCTGAAATATTTTGTCTTCATAATTGGAAGAAAAATTATGGAAATTTAAATTATTGTCGAAAACTGATGCACCTGGAGTAAACTAAAGAACGAAAGCTCATGGTCCATAAAATGGAAGATCAATAAAAGGTAACCTGTGGATGTGCAGATATAAGAACTTTTTTATCTACATATACTGACAAATTAAACGTAATGACTACTACTCAACTAGGTTGGCAACCTAATTGCTTACTTCATGTTTCTGATGGTGTTGTTTATGACATTAGTTGCTCGTGTACCCAAGACGCAAGTCCAAGTCAAGTTCATCTAGCCAGCAACAAGAGGTGGCATTACTGCCTTAGTAAGAAACTAAGATAATATTCAGGGAATTAGAGTTTGAATATTACCTTCTCATAGAAAGCATGAATATCAGCATACACCTGCCTGTGCTCTGGTGCTACATTCTCTGTCCCTACGCATAGGCTTGCAACTTCAGCTTGCCCTGTCGAGACTATTATTCGGCTTCCTTTATGGCTTTGTGGGAAGCATGTTTTAATGTGAACCCACTCATCAATGGTGTGTAGGTCATCAAGCACAATCAGGTAATTCTTCTCATTAACATATGTCTTGAACTCAATAGCCAAATCCTCTTCACTCATCATCCCCATCCTCCTCAGTACTTGGGCATCTGTAGGATTTTTCTCTATTTGCTTGGCCTGCTGAACATAATTTACATAGAACTGCCGGACAATGCTTTGCAAGAGCTTTGCCAGATTGAAAGGTCGCACCAACCTGATCCAGGCGCAACACTCAAACTTCTTGTGTATCTTCAGATCTTCATAGGCTCTTTTGATGATGGAGGTCTCTCCAAGACCAACAATATTTGTTCCTGACACTGCAATGACTCTAAGGTCATCATCCTTCTTGCTAATGAGCCGAACGAGGACCAGCTTTGCCTTTTCATGCTGCCGCCTTACTTCATCGATGTCAGACATGGTTGCACTTGCACTGGCGATGGCCAACGGCTGCTTTTTAGTGGAGATGGACTTGGACCCAGAGCCCTTGATGAGGTGGTAGCGCAAGTTCCTCTGGCTGACATCCTCCACCTTGGCTCTGAGCTCCTTCATCTTCTTGGCCACACGGCGTCGGTGTAGCATCTTGCGTGGGATGCACCACCAGGGCCGCCTCACCATGACACGGACAGCGAAATCCTGGAGGCAGTCTTCGACGTCGTAGGCGACATCACGGACTTGCTTCACCCAGATCTTCACCACCCTGTTATGGTTGTCACGGTCGTCATGCGCAGCCATCAGGAAGCCCTGCATCATCTCGAGCTCATCGGTGATGAAGGCCTGGTCGCGTTGGATGCCGAGATGCAGAGCAGCTTCCTTTGCGGCGGCAGACTCCGCATAGCGAACCGCTCTGTTCAACACGGACTTTCCAAGGCTTATTGCCGTGTTCTCGATTAGCCCCATGGAGTAGTTGCCTTCTGGACCGGCGTTTGTATGTGTATTATTGGTTATAGTACTGCTAATGCTGCTGCTGGGTGTAGAGCTAGTGAGCAACAGATGCGGAACGATGGATGATTTAAGAAGAGGAACTCGATTGGCTACAATACAGTGGCCCAAAGTTAACCTTTCCATAAGAAAAGGAAAAGAGGACTCCACTCCAGTCTGTGCTCCATGCTGTATTGGCCGGAAGGAACTCGTCGTCGGTGGAAAATTTACCTGGCCAAACCGGTAGGCTGTGTTCCTCGATTTCATGGGCATCTTCCCTCCCAAAGACGTGAATCCGCACCAGAAAGCAAAGCATTATGAGATTAATGAACGTGAGAAGATAGGGCATCGCGTACCTGCACACCTCACAGTTCACTTTTGCGAGTATTAAACGTGAGGAAACTCTAGGAGCATGCATGTGATATGCTGGCATATACATATAGATTAAGGAGCCTAATCTCATGGCGGGAGCATGCATGGTAAGCAAGTGAGGAGTTAATGGCTCACACTCACACAAGGATGATGTAAAAGGTGCTTTACGGCACAGGCTTTGCTCACACACGTACAGCATAAGAGGAAATAAACTCTCTGCCAGTGCTCTGTTTGCTTGCTGGTATTGATCGCCTCGCCCTGTTGAAGTGCCGTTAGTTTGGTTGTAATAAGTGTTAGTCTGTGCGCCATCAGAGATAATCTTTGTAGTGCTGCTTCCAAATCCACCATTGATCCAGCCCATTCATCACACCAGCTTGTTAGCCTGCTAGACAGAATCAAAGTTAAGGCTTTGTTATGGGCAGTGGTTCTTGCTGCGCTACTTCCGACAGCGCCTAGCTATAATTTCAGGTGCGGCCTTTATTTTGGGCTTGTATATAACTCTTTTCCATAATGCATCAGAATGCAATGCGTTTTCTTGAAGAAAAAAAATCTGCAGCTAGTTCCTCAAGCATATGACACTCCTTGTTGAAAACAAAGAGGGCGATCCAGCCGGGAATCCACCTAATGATCATCCAAATCTAGTTTTATTAAATGTGATCTATTTAGTGCTCTAAAGTTTCATATATATTGATAGGCACTAATGCATTTATTTGTTTTTTGAACGTTAATGTATTTATTTGTTGGAGGTACCATGATATGATTGCTTTGGCTTGTCGTTTTGAGCAAACAGCAGGCAGCAGGGTAAAATGTTCAAAAATGAGCCCTGCGCCCTTCAAAAGTCTGGAATTTGTTTGCAGGATTGGCCCCACATCTGGCATATTTGGCAGAAGTACCCGGGCGAGAGGTGCCGTTGAATTGCCGATAGCACCTCCCGCGAGAGCGACTTACTGCTAGTTGATCTCCTGGATGGCTGGGTGGGCGTTTGTGTGTGTATATTCATTTTAGTACTGCTGATGCTGATTCTTGGCGCAGAGCTACAGAAGCCGAACAATGGATGGTTGAAGAGGAGGACCGTGTCCCAAAGTTACAATTTTTATATACTCCGCAAGAAAAGGAAAAAGAGGACTCCACTCCATTCTGTGATCCATGCTGTATTATGGCCGGGAGGAGATCGTCGTCGGTGGAAAAAGGTTAACTGGCTGGATCTGTAGGCTGTGTTCCTCAATATCCAGCGCATCTTCCCTTCCAAAGACGGGAATCTATGGCAGACAGCAATACATTATGAAATTATTTGAGCATGAGAAGATAACCATTCATGCACTCCTCACAGTTCACTTTTTTGGAGGTAGCAATCTCTAGGAGGATGCATGTGATATGCGTGCAAATCTGGATTAGGGAGCCTAATTAATCCCATGGAGGCTGGAACATGAGAATGGAAAACAAAGCAACCCTTGTGTCTGTCAGTCTGTGTGGTGCGGCTCCTTTATTATGGGAGAAATCAAAGAAAATGGAAATCCCTTTATTTTTATTTTTCTGGTGTCTTGTGCTCTCCAGGCCTGTAGGGACACATTCAGAAAGCAGCCAAGCATTTCTCGTGCGCGCCCAACAGCAGAAGAAGAAACTCTGTCAATTCTCTACTGTTACTTGCATGTTACAAGTTCCCACAGAAGCACCAAGTAACAATGCCTGGCTATCTAAATTTTATCACTCTGTAGCACATTGTAGTACTCTACTGCAGCCAAACATTGAGTGTTCCTCCCTCCATTTCAAAATATAAGATGTTTTAGGTCTGTGAAGGTAACGTATCTAGACGCCTTTTAGTGTGTAGGTTCGGAGTGAAAGTTATCTAGATACGTTACTTTTACAGACCTAAACATCTTATATTTTGAAATTGAGGGAGTAACATTAAAAGGCGTCTAGATACATTATTTTTATAAAGCTAAAACATCTTATATTATGAAATGGAGGGAGTATTTGTTTTGTCTTCCAAAAAACAAAGTCATTACAAAGTTTGATGGCCCAAATGATCTATGACAACTTATCCAGGAGAAGTAACAAGATCACAAAGAACAATAATACTATACACATATGACATAGCACATACTAGGAAGACATATTTTTTTTTTAAAAAAAGTCAAACAGCATAAAGTTTTACCAAGTTTTATAGATTTTTTTTAACATCTACAATACAAAATCTGTATCACTAATTAAATCTTGCAATATGCTTTCATATTATGCTTATTTTATCTTTCTTTTTTGGAAATGGGCGCTTTATTATTATGAATAATATTTACACCCGGCCTCTACATAGTTAGGATGCACACGGCCGATCAACCACACATAAAGTGACCGAAATAAAAGTACCAGCATTACAAGAATGGTAAAAAACATATGAAGACACATGTCGAGCTATGATAAATCTATCCGCAGATCACGCTGTCATCCATGTCGGGAGAAAATATCACTCGCCGTGTCCTCCAATCACGTACACCCCTCCACAAACAAGTCACGAAACTCCATACATTGGAGAGTAGTCCATGATCGGAGGATAGCCGTGGCTCGATAGATCACCTGTAGAGAAGAAGACACAATGTTATTAAAAATCTTGTCATTTCTACATAGCCAAAGCGATCAAATAATGGTAAGCGCTCCCACCCTAAATAAAGTCCCATATTTACATGTATCTGATACATTTAAAATGTATCTATAATTTTTGATGTTCCATGCTTGGTTTATCTACTTTCTTATGTTTTGTCCACACTTTGGAGTACTTTCATATGATTTCTTGGACTAACCTATTAACAAGATGCCACAGTGGCAGTTGCCTGTTTTCTGCTGTTTTTGGTTCCAGGAAAGTCAGAAAATGAATATTCTCGAAATTGGACGGGACAAAAGCAAAGTTATTATTTTACCGGGGGACACTTGGAGCCAGAATACGAGACAGAGAAGAGCCAGAGGGTGGCCACACCACCTGGTGGCGCGGGCCAGGCTAGGCCGTGCCAGGGGGTGGTGTGGGCCCCTCCGGCACCCCCTCGGTCTCCCCTCTCGCCTATAAGAGCCCCCCGAGGCAAAAACCCTAGATCATCAAGCCTCCAGCCACGAAAAGTTCCGTAGCGCTGCCGCCACCGAAGGGGAGATTCGGGGGACAGAAAGTCTCTGTTCCAGCACCCTACCGGGACGGGGAAGTTCCCCCGGAGCCATCTCCATCGATCTCCACCACCATCTCCATCACCATTGCTGATTCCTATGATGAGAAGGGAGTAGTTATCTCTCGAGGCTAAGGGTTCTACCGGTAGCAATGTGTTCATCTCTCTCTATGCATGATCTTATTGAGATCATGAGCTTGTAATCTATAGATCTACCTTGCTACTCAAGTGCTTTAATAGATCTCTGCTCTCCCCATGTGTGTGAAAGTGACAGCGTGCACACCATAGTGGCACTTAGGCTAGATATTACAAATACTTGTTATGAGTTATATTTGGAGTTGGATATCTTTATGAAATTGTGATGTTTGTTTGAACCATCTAGTGCTCAAGGTGACAGTGTGGGGTTATCTAGATGGGAAATGCTTACTTTGAGGTGTGCTGTTATAGCCCTACCATGGATTAGAGTGTCCAACCGGAGAGTAGTTCAGCGTAGTATCATAAAGAAGAATATATCTATATGAGAGTGTTCACTAGTGAAAGTATGATCCCTAGGCCTTGTTTCTAAGCACTGAAACACCGTTTGCTATTAGATCTATTACATGTTTGCTTGCTTCCTTCTTTATTTCAGTTTGCCTTTAGTCTTTTCCCACGTCAACCACACGCCAGTAAGCTATTTTCTGGCACCGTTACCACTTATAATTATCTATACCACTTGTATTTCACTATCTCTTCGCTGAACTAGTGTACCTATACAGCTGACAAGTGTATTGGGTGTGTTGGGGACACAAGAGACTTCTTGTATCTTGATTGCAGGGTTGCTTGAGAGGGAATACCTTTGACCACTTCGTCCCTGAGTTCGATAAACCTTGGGTGATCCACTTAAGGGAAAACTTGCTGTTGTTCTACAAACCTCTGCGTTTGGAGGCCCAACAACTGTCTACAAGAATAGAAGTGTGTAGACATCAAGCTATTTTCTAGCACCGTTGCCGGGGAGGTAAGGTAAAAAGGTACTCACATCCTCCGTTGTGAGTGCTCGAAGTTATTTCCTTTAGATTATGCAATTTTGTCTTTTTGTTTCTTGTTTTCACTAGTTAGGCTTAATGGAAAACAACAACAAAATTAGAGAGCTTTATATTTTTCTAGGATACACCCTGGAAGGTGTACCAAACATATAGAAGGAGCTGCCGACGACAGTTACAACACCGCGACGCGGCGGGTCACGTCTACCAACAGAGAGGGTGTGGTAGCTCCCCCAACACCTAAGCCTACTCTCCCTCTAAAACTACGTTCACCGGATCTGGAAAGCCAAACACTTCGGATCGGAACAACCTAGCTAAGCGCCACTGTTGGAAGTCGTTCCGGATCCTCGCCTTGATGGTGGCCACCGCTGGTCGCACGCCGTTGAAAACCACGTCATTTCGGTGCCTCCAGATGCTCCAGAAGACCAGGATGATGGCCGTCCAGAGGTCTCGTTGTTCCGCCTTCGAACATGTTCTCGTTGTCCACCAGAGAAGCAGGTTCGTGTCCGCAACAGGCATCCACTGTGCTTGTTCCATCATCTTAACGCCCAGTCCCAGACCTCCCGGGCCACCACACATCCAATTAGAATGTGTTGGATGCTCTCAGGCTCCTGATCGCAGAGAGGACACCTGGGAGGCCGTGGAAGGCCACGTCGCTCTAGGCGATCCGCTGTCCAACATCGGTCCCTCGAGGCTAACCACGCGAAGAACTTACAACCATGTGGCGCGCGCGAACGCCATATCTGTGTGGCGGCCGGAGCTCGAGTGGTGCCCGCAAAGAAGGCGCCATAAGCTGACTTGGCGGAGTACCTCCCATCATGTGACCATCTCCAGGTCAGCACATCCTCGCGCTCTGGGTCGAGCCTAATCCCAGCTAGCGCATGCCACAGCAGGAAGAATTCGGGAAGCGCCGCTTCCCCCAGGTCTGGGCCACAGTCCCTCAGCCACGCCCTGTCCAGCCCCTCGCGGACTGAACGTGCCCTCACTTTGCTCGGGGGGATCACCGCAAGGAGGTTTGGGGCGATCTCTGTGACCCTGTGGCCATGTATCCACCGATCCTGCCAGAACTTAGCTCTCTCCCCGTTGCCCAGAGTGTAACAAGTGGCCACGTGGAAGATCTCCATAGACTGTCGCGGCAGCGCCAGGTCGAGCTCCGCCTAGGGCCTATCGGGATCTACCCTTTGCAGCCACGCCCATCGGCACCTCAGCACAAAGTTCAGCAAGCGTAGGTTGGGAATGCCTAGCCCGCCAAAATCCTTCGGCGAACATACCTTCTCCCACACGACCAGGCAGTGGACACCCTTTGCCTCCCTTCTGCCCTTCCACAGGAAAGCCCGGACAATCTTGCGGAATGCCACGAGCGTCTGGGGAGGAACGTCCAGTGACATGAGAGCATGGACCGGGATGGCCGAGAGCATGGTCTTCACAAGGGTGGTACGCCCGCCCCTGTTCATGAGACCCGCACACCACGGCTGTAGTCTGTTAGCCGTGTTATCCACCACAAATTGTAGTTGCGCCTCGGTAGGTTTGCGAAGGCCTAGAGGGAGGCCCAAGTATTTGCAAGGGAAGTCACCAATCTCGCAACCCAAGATGTCATGGGCGAGCTCCACCTGCTCAGGAGAGCACCATGTCAGGTGCACCGAACATTTTGCCAGATTGGTGCGGAGGCTAGATTCCCCCCAAAGTCCGCTACAATCGCCGCACAGGTATGAAGGTCCAGGGGTATGGGGCGCATGAAGGTAATGACATCATCCGCGTACATGGAGGTGCGGTGGCGTAGCCCGCTAGCCGCCAGCTCCGAGAGGAGGCCCTCGGTCGCCGCCCTCTTGAAGAACCTATGCAGCACATCCATCACCGTGTCAAATAGGAGTGGGGAGAGAGGATCCCCTTGCCTCAACCCCCTCTGGTTGAAAATCACCACTCCAGGGGAGCCGTTCACCAGGACCCGTGTCGAAGCCGAGCTCAGCAAACCATAGATCATGATGATCCATCTCTCCCCAAAACCAAGCTTGGCCAGGACCTCGAGCAGGAAGGCCCAATCCACGGTGTCAAAAGCTTTGGTGATGTCCAACTTCAGCATAATCGTTGCCTTTTTGAGCCGATGAAGCTTCCTGGCCGTACCTTGAACGAGTTGGAAGTTGTCGTGAATGCATCGGCCTCTGATAAAAGCGCTCTGATGCAGGCCCACCAGCTGGGGCATCACAGGTGCCAGGCGAGCCGACAACGCCTTCACCACAAGTTTCGCCATGCTATGGATTAGGCTGATGGGGCGAAAGTCCTTGACTTCCACCGTGTCCACATGCTTCGGGAGCAGGGTGACCAGTGCCTGGTTCGTCGCATGCAATCCCCGCGCGTCCCCCTCCCATAGCGTTTGGAACGCCTCCAACACGTCAGCCTTAATAATATGCCAACACGAGGTGTAGAACCTGCCTGTGAAGCCGTCGGGTCCAGGAGCCTTATCCAACTCTTGGGACCGGATAACCCCCCACACTTACTCCTCCGAGAACGGGACCTCGAGCTCAGAGAGGTCGTGCTGCAACAGCCCTAGAAAGTCCAAGTCTAGAGCCGACTCACGCTCTGGACATGATCCCAGAAACTGTTCATAGAAGGAGTCCACTGCCTCGGTCTTACCCTGCTGATCGGCTACCAACACCCCCTCAACCTTGAGATGGGCAATAAAGTTCTTTTGCCTCCGGTGATTGGCTTGCAGGTGGAATTTTTTTGTACAGGCGTCCCCCTCGCTAAGCCACAGAACTCTCGACCTTTGCCGAGCGATCGTCCTCTCCAGCGAGGCCAGACCTAACAGTTTCTTCTTAAGAAGCCTCCGGAATGCCCTCTTGCTAGGAGAAAGATCCCTCGCCTCCATAGCCACATCCAGCCTCAGGATCAACTTGTTGGCCAACAGAATCTGCCTCTTGTTGCTGCCGATGATCTTATCACTCCATCTAGTCAAGGCTTTAGCTGTGGCCTTGAGCTTAGCCGCTAGCCTCATAAATGGGTTAGCGACCAAAACCACCGTCGCCCAGGCAGTCTCCATAGTCTCCATAAAACCCTCCACTTTGGGCCAGTAAGCTTCGAAATGGAAGCGCTTACCGGTGTCGAGTTGGGCATTGAGATTAAGAAGGACCGGACAGTGGTCAGAAGCCGAAGAGCTCATCGCGAAAAGGAAGGAGGAAGTATATCTCGTCTCCCAGTCTACAGTCGTAAAGACCCTGTCCAGACGCTCCAAAGTGGCATGAGCCCTCTTGTTTGACCACGTGTAGCAACGGCCATTGAGGTAGAGCTCCTTGAGCTCCAGGGAGGTTGGAGTTATTTTTGTCCACCACATCAACAATAAGGTTGAAGTCACCGGCAACCATCCACGGGCCCAAATGAAGTGCTCTCACCTCAGCTAGCTCTTGCAGAAGCAGTCGCTTCGCAGGGTCCCCTTGAGGGTCGTAAACCCCGGTGAACCACCATCCTCCTGACCTCGGGGATTTGACCCACGCCGTGATAGCATTGGTGGATCTATGGGGGTTAGAGAGTGCTACCACTGTCGACTTCCATGCAAGCAGCACACCCCCATGTGTGCCCTCAGCAGGAAGGAAGAAAAACTCGTCAAACTGTCTCCCAAGCCAGCGATCCACCACAGCCCGAGAGACCACCTGAAGTTTGGTCTCCTGCAGGCACACCACATTGGCTCCCGAGAGCGAGACCACCTGGTAAACCGCGTCACATCTAGTCAATTGGTTCAACCCTCGTACATTCCACACCAGGAAAGACAGGAGGTCCGACATTATTAAAAATTACAAAAGCAAAGCAACAACCCCACTAGGAAGATTCTAGACCGCAACGACCTCCACACCGTCATCCTCGAACGGCAGTGCTTCCGGTGTCCAACCAAAGAGGGCCATACAAGCAGAAAGGTCCTCCTGGGTTAGGGGCTCGTCGAAGAACTTGAGATACGCTTGTAGAGCTTCCTTCCCGATCACTTCACCCTCCCGGGCAATCCCTAGCTGAACCATCAATGCCTTCTGCTGCTGTGAGACCGGCGTGCCAGGCGCGAACCTGCCGGCCACACGTCTGTTGCACCTCAGCACCACCGGGGGAACGCGCTTGCACCGGGGTCTCCTGGGAGCCGAGCGTGGGAGCAGGGCCTGCTTCTGCCACCGGCAACGTTCCCGAAAACCGGTGAGCCGACCGCTGTCGCCAGCCGCCACAGCGTCCGCTCTGTCCCTGCCCGCCACCGACGAACCCCTGGGCGTGTCATCCCCACCCGTGCCAGGCGCCACGTAACGATCGTCGCCAGACTCCACACCCAGCAGGCCCACCACCACACCTGCACCTGCCAGGGGGTAGAGAACCCCACGCCAGCAGAGCGTCCCACCTGTGCCGGACATGCGATACCAGTACCGGATCCTTCTCCTGGGAAGCAGAGGCCTCCAATGAAAGGGCCACCTCGAAGACCGGTTCCTTCCTCGAACCACCGGCCGGCCCACGGCCCAGCTCCACACTCCCAGTTCCACTCCCTCCATCCACAGAGGCCCACGGACTCAGCTAGCCAGGTGAGGGTCCACGACCCACAGGGGTGTTTAGGTCCTCATCACAAAGGAACACCGACTCTAGCCTTTGGAATGAAGAAGAGCCCTGACGGCGGGAGATTTCCCGCCCCCACGCTCCCCGCCCAGGAGCCAGCAGATTCTGGAGGGATCGATCGATGTTGGGTCAAGCGGTCAACCTCCTTTTCTGCCGGGCCCACCGAATCATCTGCGCAGCTTTTGCTGCCTTGGATCGTTCCAGCCTCACTGCTGGCACCCACGCCACCCCTGGTGGGCCCTGGCTAACGTGGCAGATGCGGCCACAGAAGGATTGCCGCCGTCTGGCCCAGTGCGACCCGCCGTTCATGTCCTCCTCTCCAGGGACGGGATTGCGCCGGCTCACCACCGTCCCGCCTCCCACGCGAACAGACGAAGTCCGCCTGTCGGTGCCTCTGCTTGGACGGGCCAGCCCCGAGGTCACCTCCCAAGCCAGCGCCACCATCGCTGTCATCCGAATCGCCATCCCTGCCCCCCACCGACGAGCAGTCAGTGGAGGCCATCGTATATTCCACGCGGACCAGATGCACGACTGCATTGAATTCCAGCAGTGTGACCTCCTAGGGATCAGGGCCTCCACCGGCAGGAGCAGGTCATTGTCTTCCTCGCCAAATTCCAGCGGCTCAGCCAGCCAGAGCTGCTTCGACCGCGGAACCAAAGCTAGATTGTCCGTCCATGCAGTGACTCGAAAGCTGCCGAGATCAGAGCGGCTCGCTGTCTCTGTGCCCAGCCGCTCCACCCACGCCGAGGTCCCGAGCACCGCCTTCGCCGTATCCAGGCTCCATGAAATAGGGGATACTCCCACCATCTCTAGGTGAACGCGGTACCGAAACGTGCGCCTCGTCGCCTGCAGCTGCCGATTCCACGGACTAAACCGCAACAAGAAATCATGGTCGTCGAAGGGTCCCGCGCTCGCCACGAGGTCGCGCCTTGCACGGGAGTCGAAGACGAGTAGCAGATCGTCCGACCAGAAACGATGGACGGACAGGTGCCCGTCCAACTCCGGGAAGCGTGTGATCAGCGCCACCTGCGCCCGCTCGCCGCCCACCGAGCGCCTGGTGCCGGAGACATAAGCCACCAAACTCCATCTCAGAACCCTCTCAGCATCGTCGACCTCCACCGTGCGGTAAATTATGCACCTTTCACGCTCTGGCCGCACTGCCGCAGCATCAGCCATCAAGGAGTCCAGCGTCGCCATCGAAGGTGCAGGGTTGCGGCCGCCCGCCGCGAGTGGAGAAGGTGGGGCATTACCACCTCGAGGGCCAAGGCGCTCGTGCGCCGAGCGCCGTCCTCTGGCGTGCAGCGGGACGTAGGGTGGCCTCGCCGCTGCAGGCAGATGCGCAAGCGTGGTCTCCAGCGGGGACAACGCCTCCTCACGCCCCGGAGCACTCTCCACACGGCCACCATGAAGCCCGTGCTCCAGCCTCCGCGGCGGCGACGAGCTCCCCTCCACACGGCCACCATGCCGCTGGCTCGCCAGCATCCGCGCTGGTGGCGAACGCCTCTCCACACGGTCGCCAAGCCTCTCGCACACGGCACCCGTGGCGGCGTCACCTCTCGTCGCGCCTCGCCACCATCAACCCCAACACCTCGCTGGAGACGCAGGGGGCACTGCCACGCCACGTGGTCATCCCCTTTACACTTCAAGCATCTGGTCTTGTTGGGGCACATGCCGGCGACTTGGCCCAGCTCGGCGCAGTTGTAGCAGAGGCCGGCCAGGTCGAGCGGGATCCCCTCCAGCACCGTGAACGACGGAAGCGGTTCCCAGCGCCGTCGCCCATGCCTCTTCCTCTTTCCTCCAGCCACCTGCCAGTCGAAAGGCGCAGGCCGACGCGCTGTCACAGGGCGCGAGATCATGGAAGCCATCCATCGAGCAGGTTGTGCGCGTGCCCCAGGGGGGAGGAGGAGCAGCACCGGCAGCGGAGGCCCACGGCGGAGGCGAGGCCACAGCGGGGGGTGCCGGCGGTGGACTAGGGCTGCCGTCCCTCACCACGTCGGAGTAGGAGCGGCCCGAGGAGGAATACGAAGCCATCTCCTCGTCCTCCGCCTCTACCATGTCCGTCCAACTCAAGGACTTCGCCGCGCTCGGAGGAGCCTCCATGGAAGCAGGAGGTGGGTGGGAGGGGGTGAGGAGGGAGGAGCAGAGCCACGCCGGCGACGGCGACGACGGACGTGTAGAGGGCGCTCGGCGCTCACGCTCCCACACTAACCACCCACTGTCCTGGTCTGGATGCCGAAGAGCTTTATAGTATTTATCTTGAGTTAGGACAGGAAGTGTTTGAAGAGAAAATTAAAAAACCTATGGAACTTTATTTGCATGCTAATAGCAATGTTGTTAGTATGAATTCTTTGGACACCATTATTGCTAATGTTATGGAAAAGTCTAAGCTTGGGGAAGTTAGTTTTTATGAAAATGATCTTTTTAGTTCCCCAGCTTTGGAAGATAGCTATTCTATTGCTTATGATGATACAAAACCTCCAATATATGATGATTACAATGATGAGTATGATATTTTTAGTCCACCTACTATTGAGGAGACAATTAATTATGATTACAATATGCCTCCTATATTTGATGATTATGGTGATGAGAATAATAATGATAGCTATTTTGTTGAATTTGCTCCCACCACAATTAATAAGAATGACTATGCTTATGTGGAGAGTAATAATCATTTTATGCATGTGGCTCATGATAAGAATGTTTCATGTGATAGTTATATTCTTAATTTTATTCATTTTGCTACTGAAAGTTATTATGAGAGAGGGAAACATGGTCTTATGTATCTCAACAATATTAAGTTTCCCCTCTTTATGTTGAAAGTCTTGAAGTTGCACTTGTTTTTCTTTTCTATGCTTGTTGCTTTGTGCTTTCATGACTTGTTTCTTTACAAGACTCCTATGCATAGGAAGTGGGTTAGACTTAAATGTGCTTTGAATTTGCTTCTTGATGCTCTCTTTTACTTCAATTCATATTTCTTATGTGAGCATCTTCTCAAACTATCATGTCTAACTTAAAGGCGTTAAAAAAAGTACTTATTGGGAGATAGCCCAAAAGTTTTACATGAGTCTTGGAATTTATTACTTCAGTAATAAACGCTCCTTATCCTTTCTATTTGCTTTTTGTGCCAAGAGTAACTTCTAATGAGAGAGAAGTAATGATTGGGAAAGTTGCTATTCCGAAACAGATTTCTGTGCTTCACCGTAAAAATTCGTGTAAAATCTCTGTACGTCCTTTTGAGGCGTGAATTTTTGTGCTTCTGCCCCAGGTTGTTTTCTAACTTTAGTTAGTTCAACACTTTTCGATTTGAGCAACAGAAGATCTTTGAAAAAATTCATATTTACCTGCTGGTTTGTTTTGACAGATTTCTGCATTTGCTTCTTCTTGGTTCTTTTTTTGAGTTCTTTTGGGGAATTGAGCTTTTTGAGCGAAGTGCTACAGTAGCTAGTATTTTAACGAAAGTTTTATTGGTGTTATAACTGAACCTAAAGACTTATTATCTTGAGTGCACTACTGTTGCTAATAAAGATGGTGTGAAGTTTTGTATGAAGGAAAAATTTCAGGTGTATGGAAGGAATGAGTAATAAGATGAAGAATGGACTAAAGCTCAAGCTTGGGGATGCCACGTGTGTCACCCCAAGAAATATCCAAGAAGTACAAGCGTCAAAGCTTGGGGATGCCCAAGGCATCCCCTTCTTCATCAATAAAAATCTCAGGTTTCTTCTAAACGCTTCATTTTTATTGTTTCATGCACAGTTGTGTTGTTCTTGGAGCGTCTTCTTTTTCGTTTTTGTTTTGGTTTTTCGTTTGCTTTGTTTGATTAGTTTGCTGAATAAATTGGTTGGACCCCCTCTTTCATGCATTGGTTTTCAAATAGTTTGGTTTGGATTGGAAAAGAGTAGGAAAGTTCATGCTTAAGTGGTAAAGAGAGCTTGTTTTTGACTGTGGCCTATGCTTTGTCATGCCATACTCGATATTGTTTTGGTTTTATGATTAGTATTCTTTGCTATAGCATGACTTGTTATAAACAATTGAGATTGCTTAATGTGCCTTGGATGAATCATGCGTTGTTTTAGCATATTAAAGCATAGTATTGTGGTATTCTCCTTTGATGCTTTATTTGGGTTGACTTGGCGCATGCTCGCACCATGTTATGACTATCCTAAGTCACCATAGCCTTTTATGATCCTTTATTTTTCAACTTGTAGTATCACTTTATGTTTTGATCAATGATGTTTTGTCGCTCTGCATGATTATGGCCATTATTGCTCTCTTAGTTTGTCGCTCCCAATCTTTTGCTAGCCTCCACAACCAAGTATGAGTTCCACTCATGCATCCAACTCCCTAAACCAAGTTATTCCAAAGAGTTCACCATACCTACCTATTAGCATATGCTATTCCAAGTATATTCACGTTTTTGTTTACCTTCCAAATTAAACTTGTTATGAGAAAACTAGTGATTAAAGCTCTCACGAACTTGATGGCACACTTTACTTTTCTTGCCCTTAATAAACTTGAACCATTGTGTTGTCTATGTTGTATATGCTTGCACTTATTTGTTGGGGATTAGCAGAACCATGCTGTCATGGGGAACGCTTTCAACATTGCACGTGTACTTTGTACCTAGTTGATATCATGCTCTTTTGTCTATGAATGTCGTCGGTGTGAAATGAAAGGGGAGCTTGTAAGTCCATGGAGTTATGTATATGTGTTAGAGAAACGCCTGGGCCACTGGTCTAATCCATGATGACATGGTGGAAACCTGCAGCGTAACCATAATGAGCTGTCTATGAAGCATTCTTCTTATAAAAAAGAGAGTCCTATATTGAGAAAAAAAGAAAAGGAAAAAAAGATTATGAAAAGAGGAAAGAGAGAAAAAAGCACCATATTACCATGGTAAATAAGAAGATTGCTGAGATGCTCATTGTCTACTTGCCTTGTCATTTTGATATGGGAATTCTTCCATATCATCGGGCAAGGTGTACCCCGTTGGCGGTTCTCTATGATACACATGTACTTACGATGACAAGAACTTACCGGTGACTAAACTTGAGTGGCATGAGGAGCGGCCCTCGTATTCAAGGGACATGAGATTTCTAACTTATACTTCGTCAAGCATATACTCCATAGTTTGTTCACTTTAACCTTAATCACTTCAAGATGCTTATGATAGGGGCAATGAGAGCTGAAAGCTAATAAGTACCATAATTTTTGGAAGCTCTTTATGAAACTTGAATCCCTGCTTCCTTCTATGAAGGCCTTTCTTTTACTTTTTTGTTGAGTCTCCACCTTCTATCTTTATGCACCTACTTTGAGAGCATAGTGGCCATTCTTAGTTCTATGTGCATTGTCCCAAGACTTGTTGATTGATGCATACCTTGATATTGCTTGTTTTAAACTATTTGTATCTAGTCACTCTTATGAACTTTGAAGGTGTCCTATGCATTTATGTTTGCTACTCTATGAGGGACAAGCTGAATACCAGTATGCTATGTTTTCTTTATGTGAAACAAACAAACGTCTTGCAAAGCATTATTATTCATGAATCTTTTGTTTGTGCCTTTTCATGTTGCACCATAGTTTCTTGTCTTATTGCTAGAACTTTGTCTTTCATGTTATGATTGAAGTACTATGATCCCAGCTATCAATGTTTTAAAAATACTTTGATCAAGTTTATGATGGTGCATATCACCTCAAAAATTATTCTTTCTTTTTATCACTTATTTACTCGAGGACGAGAAGGAGTTAAGCTTGGGGATGTTGATACATTTCAAATGTATCTATAATTTTTGATCTTCCATGCTTGGTTTTATCTACTTTCTTATGTTTTGTCCACACTTTGGAGTACTTATCATATGATTTCTTGGACTAACCTATTAACAAGATGCCACAGTGCCAATTGCTTATTTTCTAATGTTTTTGGTTCCAGGAAAGTCAGAACATAAATATTATCAGAATTGGACGGGACAAAAGCCAAAGTTATTATTTTACCGGGGGACACTTGGAGCCAGAATACGAGACGGAGAAGGGCCAGAGGGTGGCCACACCACCTGGTGGCGCGGGCCAGGCCAGGCTGCGCCAGGGGGTGGTGTGGGCCCCTTCGGCACCCCCGCGGTCTCCCCTCTTGCCTATAAGAGCCCCTCGAAGCAAAAACCCTAGATCATCAAGCCTCTAGCCACGAAAAGTTCCGCAGCACCACCGCCACCGAAGGGGAGATTCGGGGGACAGAAAGTCTCTGTTCCGGCACCCTGCCGAGACGGGGAAGTGCCCCCGGAGCCATCTCCATCGATCTCCACCACCATCTCCATCACCATTGCTGATTTCCATGATGAGGAGGGAGTAGTTCTCTGTCGAGGCTAAGGGTTCTACTGGTAGCTATGTGTTCATCTCTCTCTATGCATGATCTTATTGAGATCATGAGCTTGTAATCTATAGATCTACCTTGCTACACAAGTGCTTTAATAGATCTCTGCTCTCCGCATGTGTGTGAAAGTGACAGCGTGCACACCATGGTGGCACTTAGGCTAGAGATTACAAATACTTGTTATGAGTTATATTTGGAGTTGGATGTCTTTATGAAATTGTGGTGTTTGTTTGAACCATCTAGTGCTCAAGGTGACAGTGTGGGGTTATCTAGATGGGAAAGGCTTACTTTGAGGTGTGCTGTTATAGCCCTACCATGGATTAGAGTGTCCAACCGGAGAGTAGTTTAGCGTAGTATCATAAAGAAGAATATATCTATATGAGAGTGTTCACTAGTGAAAGTATGATCCCTAGGCCTTGTTTCTAAGCACTGAAACACCATTTGCTATTAGATCTATTACATGTTTGCTTGCTTCCTTCTTTATTTCAGTTTGCCTTTAGTCTTTTCCCACGTCAACCACACGCCAGCAAGCTATTTTCTGGCACCGTTACCACTTATAATTATCTATACCACTTGTATTTCACTATCTCTTCGCTGAACTAGTGCACCTACACACCTGACAAGTGTACTGGGTGTGTTGGGGACACAAGAGACTTCTTGTATCTTGATTGCAGGGTTGCTTGAGAGGGAATACCTTTGACCACTTCCTCCCTGAGTTCGATAAACCTTGGGTGATCCACTTAAGGGAAAACTTGCTGCTGTTCTAAAAACCTCTGCACTTGGAGGCCCAACAACTGTATACAAGAATAGAAGTGCGTAGACATCAGGATCCCGTGCAACCAGTTACCAAATACATTGGCTACCGATCATGGAGGAGATAAACAGAGGCTACATGGATGATTGACCATATAGTACGAGCAAATTTACATTGGAAGAATAAATGCCGAATTGTCTCATTATGATGACAAAAAAGACATTGTGTACTTCCATGCTAATTCCTCTTAACAAGATTATCCTTTGTAAGAATGACCCGTTTACGAAGATACCAAGCGAAAATCTTCGTTTTAAAGGGTATTTTCATGTTCCAAATATTAGAATTATCAACAACTGGAATATCAGGTTGGATCAACGCTCTATACAATGAGTCAATGTAAAATTTACCACTCTCCAGTAGTTTCCATTTGAACTCATCCACCCCTTCCGACAGCTGTATCGTGGATAATCGTAATAAAAGATTGTTCCACGATACGAGTCTAGGACCTATGAGACTTCGTCTGAAAGACACATTAGGAGGATTAGATCCCAATACTGTGGAAAGTGTATCTCCTTTGTGCATAACAATCGAATATAGAGCTGGATATTGTTCGCGAAGAGAAGTTTGGCCAAGCCATTTATCTTCCCAGAACCTAACCTGCGATCCATCCTTAATATTGAAAACACCAAAATGGAAGAAAATTTTTTTGGACGCTATTAATCCAGCCCAAAAGTGTGAATCACCGGGTTTCCAAACCACTTGAGACACAGCTTTGGAACCAACATATTTCCTCCATAGAATGGTTTGCTAGACACCATCTTCTGATAGTAGTTTGAAAAGCCATTTACCAAGAAGCGTGGTGTTTTTGACTTGCAAATCATGTATGCCCAGTCCATCGTATTCTTTTAGTCGGCAAACCACATTCCATTTGGCTAGTCGATATTTCTCTTTTTACTATCCCCTTGCCAAAATAATCTTGATCGAAAGTAATCCACTTTCTTCAAGACACCTTTCGGCAGTTGGAAAAACGAGATCATATATAGTACCATGTTGGTAAGTACTGAATTTATGAGTAGGAGTCTTCCACCAAGAGATAACAATTTACCTTTCCAACTATTAAGATGTTTTTGGAGTCTTTCCTCAAAAAATTTCCATTCAGCAATCGTGAGACGCCGATAATGGATCGGTATTCCCAGATAGTTGATTGGAAATTGCCCCTGACTACAGCCGAAAAGTTCAGCATATAGGTGGGCCTCGTTTTGAGCCTCGCCAAAACAATACAAATTACTCTTATGGAATTTAATTTTCAATCCAGAGAGTTGCTCAAATACTAATAAATAATATTAATTTCAGATTCTTAGTTTTCCCCAAGTCATGCTCCATAAATAAGATTGTATCATCAGCGTATTGAAGAATGGAAAGACCACCATCAACCAGATGATGAACTAATCCTTCAATTTGGCCATCAGCCTTAGCTCTCTCAATAAGGATAGCCAACATATCAACCACTATGTTAAATAGTATAGGTGATAATGGATCCCCTTGTCTTAGTCCTTTTTTGGTTTGGAAGTATTTGCTAGTGTCATCGTTGACATTGATGGCAACACTACCACTAGCCACAAAAGACCATACGAGAGAACACCACTCTTCTAAAAAACCTTTCATACAGAGTGTTTGCTGAAGGAAAGACCAATTAACTTTGTCATAAGCCTTCTCAAAGTCAATCTTGAACAATACACCGTTCAGTTTCTTTGAGTGCGGTTCATGAATTGTTTCATGTAGGATTACTACACCATCTAGGATGTTTCTTCCTTGCATGAAAGTAGTTTGAGATGGGCTTACAACAAGACCAGCTACCAAATTTAGTCTAAACGTAGCAATTAAGAAGGCAGATTGGACGATATTGTTGTATTCGTTCTGCATTATTAACCTTAGGAAGTAAAATTATGTTTCCAAAATTGAGTCTAAAAAGATCTGACTGGCCGGCATGCAAGAACTCAAACAATTGCATCATGTCCCCTTTGATAACTTCCCAGGACTTTTGGTAAAATTCCACTGGGAAGCCATTAGGCCCGGGTGCCTTGTTATGTTCCATCTGAAAAACGGTTTTCTTAATCTCATCTTCCGTATAAGGATCAGTTAGAAAGTCGTTTTTCGGAACAGAAACCTGCGAAATATCCATAGTTTGGGACTCATCTAGCGAGAAAGTATTTTCTGGTGGTGCCCCAAACAAGGATTTTATAATAACTAGTAATATATGATTTTAGTTGCTCATGCCCCTCAATCGTACCTTCATCCTGGATTAGAGAGTGAATACGTTTCTTCTTATGCTTGCCATTAGCCACAACATGAAAGTATCTTATATTCACATCTCCTTCCAGAATGAATTTTGCTTTAGAGCGTTGATACCATTTGAGTTCCTCCTCGCAAAGTAGTCTGGCAATTTCCGCATTTGATTGGTTTTTAAGCTCAATCTCTTGGGCAGATAAAAGCCTGACTTCCGCAAAAGCCTCTAAATCGCTGATAATAGATGAAAGGCGTATTTTTTTCTTTTTTAAGGATTCCAGCAATATGTCTGGCCCAACCACGAAGAAATTTGCGTAAGACACGCATTTTGTTGTTCCATCGCTATATAGGCATCTGATCACTAACATGTTTCTCCCAAATAGCCTTCACCAAGTCATGGAAACCATCATGTTCCATCCATCTAAGTTCAAATTTGAAACTATGTTTGGATTTTCATGGTGGTGTTCCAACAGACAATAAAATAGGAGAATAATCTGACAAAGCCTCAATACGTTCAAGGGCACGAACAGTTACCATAGGGAATTTATCTTCCCATTCGGTATCCATAAGCACCCTATCCAATTTTTCATATGTAGGCTCAGGAAGACTATTAGCCCAAGTGAAATGTCTTCCTAACATTGTAACCTCTCGTAAATTCAAGCTTTCTATGATAGCATTGAACATGAAAGGCCAATGTTCGTCGAAACGGCCCCGACTTTTCTCATGGGGGAATCTGAGCAAGTTGAAATCTCCGCCTATGAGAATAGGATATGGATTGTCCTTAGTCAGATTAACCATCTCACGTAAAAAGTCAGCCTTATAAACCTTGTGGGCAGCCTCGTATACGGCGACTAGAGACCATAGGAAATCGTCAACCTTGTTACGGATATGGAGTTTAATAAAAAACTCTCCAACCGAACTAGCTAAGACTTCCATAGTCTCATCTTGGATTCCTAACAGGATCCCCCAGATCGACCACGCAGCGGACGTGATTGTTAGCGGAACAATACTGTTGACACGTTAACAACTGTACGCCGTGTACGTTAGAGATAGAATTGGAGGTTGTTAGTTAGACGAGATATTTATGTAAACGATCTAATCTGATTGATAAAGATTAGATTGATGATATCCTCCCTTTCTTGTAGCATGGGTTGTAAAACCGATTCCCTATAATTCTGCCGATGGTGGCCTATTTAACACGTAGCCGAACCTGAGACAAAGGGTATCGTTCCCAAAAATCCATCGACAATCATATTGTATCAGAGCCATCTTCTTCCTAAAAAAACGCATCTATATGTGCCTCGCTCCTCCATCCACCATGGCCAATCCACTAGCCGGCCAAAGCGTTTCCGAGAAGCTCACTCGGGAAAATTATCTTCTATGGGAATCCCAGGTGCTCCCGCCGATCAGGGGGGCTCCCCTCCTGAACTTCCTCGACAGCGACATGGAGGTGCCGCCCGAGACCCTGGAGGTGGAGAAGGACGGCAAGAAGACGGAGGAGATGAACCCCGCGTACGATGCGTGGTTGGAGAAGGACCAACTTGTCGTCACGTTCCACGTCAACTCCCTCTCCAAGGTGATCCTCGTCAACACCATTGGGATGGAGACTTCGGCTAAAGTATGGGGGGCCATCGAAACAATGTTTGCCTCCAAATCCAAGACGCGGGTGTCAAACCTACGTGTCGCCCTCGCCAAGATGAGGAAGGAGAACATGATGACGCCCCAGTTCTTCGCAAGGATGAAGGGCCTCGCCGACGAGCTCGCAGCAGCAGACCGTGAGATCGAGGAGGAGGAGCTCGTTGAGTACCTCCTGGCCGGCCTCGACGACAGTTACAACCCCCTCGTCGCCGCCATCGGTGTCAACAGAAGTGGCAAGGACCTCACGATGAGCGATCTCTATGCACATGTTGTTGCCTATGACAATCGCATGGAGCTCCTTCAGGACTACGGTGGCAGCTCCTCCGCCAATGGAGCTTTCCGCGGACGAGGAGGACCGCATGGACGTGGCCACCATGGAGGACGTCACGGTGGTGGCTGTAGCAACGGCCGTGGCAACGGTCGTGGTGGATGCGGCAACAACGGCGGCGGCGGTCGCCGTGGAGGAGGACGTGGCGGTGGCAAGGACCGCGACGCCATCGTCTGCCAGATATGTGGCAAACCAGGTCATGAAGCCTGGAAGTGCTGGCACCGCTACTCCGACGATGAAGAAGAGGAGGAGAAGGGCGCTCATGTGGCGTCCTATGGAGTGGACACCAACTAGTGCTACGACACCGGTGCCACCGACCACATCACCGGTGATCTCAACAAGCTCACCATGAAGGAGAAGTACCATGGCTGTGAGCAAGTTCACACGGCCAATGGCCAAGGTATGAGCATTAGTCATGTTGGTCATGCCATTGTTAATACTCCCTCAAAATAATTGCATCTTAAAAATGTCCTATATATTCCACAAGCCACCAAAAATCTTGTTTCTGTTCATCAATTTACCAAAGATAATGATGTCTTTATTGAATTTCACCCATGGTAGTTTTATGTCAAGGATCGAGCCACGACGAAGGTACTTCTCAAAGGTAGATGCTTCAAAGGCCTCTACCCCATGATTTCTTCATCATCATCCAAGAATAAACAAGCTTTCAGTGCCATCAAGCCTTCAGCTTCGGAATGGCATAGCCGACTAGGACATCCTTCGTCTCGCATTGTTCAACAAATTATTAGTAAACACCAGCTTCCTTGTTTGAATAAATCTAGTAGTGAGTCTATTTGTGACTCCTGTCAAAAAGCAAAAAGTCATCAATTGCCTTATGGAAGATCCAATAGTGTTTCCACTGCCCCTTTGCAACTTGTATTCTCTGATGTTTGGGGTCCTGCACCATCCTCTGTAGGCAGAAAAACTTACTATGTAAGATTCATTGACGACTTCAGTAAATTTGTGTGGATTTACCTTCTCAAGAAAAAGTCTGATGTTTTTCAAGTCTTTCATAATTTCCAAAACCTTGTTGAACGCCAATTTGATAAAAAGATCCTTGCTCTTCAATCCGATTGGGGTGGAGAATATGAGAAACACAATTCCCTTTTTCAAAAAATCGGCATAGATCATCATGTATCTTGTCCTCATGCACATCAACAAAATGGATCAGCCGAACGCAAGCATCGCCACATTGTAGAAGTAGGACTTGCACTTCTTGCAAATGCATCCATGCCACTAAAATTTTGGGATGAAGCCTTCTTGACTGCGACTTATCTCAATTAATCTGCTACCTTCCAAGGTCATTAACAATGAATCTCCCATGGAACGCCTTTTTCACAAAACTCCAGATTATGCATCCCTCCGTGTTTTTGGTTGTGCCTGTTGGCCCAACCTTCGACCATACAACAAACATAAGTTTGCTTTTCGCTCTACGCGTTGTGTATTTCTCGGCTATAGCCATATGCATAAAGGAGTAAAATGCCTTGATATTAAATCCGATCGAGTCTACATCTCTCGTGATGTTGTCTTCGATGAAACGGTGTTCCCCTTTGCTGAACTTCATCCCAACGCAGGCTCCCTCCTTCGGCAAGAAATCCTTCTCCTACCCGAATTTCTCCAAAACTCATCGGTGTCATCTCAAGAGGGAGAAAACAATTGTGCTGATCTAACACCTAATGCTTCTGTAAATCCTGGTACTGTCGATGTCTCTCAGGTTCAGCAAGAAGCAGTGCAAAATTCTGTACAACTCAGTGAAGAAACAAGTGCAAATGGTGCATTATCGCATGCAAATGGCGCAACAAACGAAGATGATTCGGTCGAACCTGGCGGCGGATCCGCGTCGGGATCGTCAAGCGCATCGGGATCACCAGGTGATCCGCCTCGGGCACGTACGCACCAGCAGCAGCTCACCACGTCGCGCAGCGGGCCCGCACGAGAATCACGGTCGCGTACATGTGCGCGCCAGCGTCAACGCGCTCCATCGCCTGGGCCCACGACAGCGACCCGGTCCCGTGCAGACCACGGACGGGACGCATCAATCAGCAGCAGCGGGAACTCCTCGTCGCGCGCGCCTTCAGCTCCAAGTCCCGTGCGGGGGACAGCCTCTCCAACCGGGCCCAGCTCGCCCAGTACGACATTCCCCGACTCGCCAGGCGCGTCCGCACAGGGAGATGTACAGAGCGAGGGAACATAGGATGCTGAGCCAGACGAACTCAGATCTTCTGAGAATTCCTACCCTGTAGCTCAAGCTGCACCAACTATCTACAGAACAAGGGCAAAAACTAGTAACTCTAAACCCAAGATTTACAAGGATGGTACAGTCCGTTACGATTTATCTTGTTCGACTAGTGAACCTGAAAATCTGCAGGCAACCTTAAAAGATAAAAAATGGAAAATGGCAATGAATGATGAGTATAGGGCCTTAATGGAAAATAAAACATGGCACCTAGTACCACATAAGTAAGGTAGAAATATTATAGATTGCAAATGTGTCTATAGAATTAAAAGAAAAGCTGATGGTACCATTGATAGATATAAATCTAGACTAGTAGCAAAAGGATTTAAACAAAGATATGGCATAGACTATGAAGATACTTTCAGTCCAGTTGTTAAAGCTGCTACTATCAGACTTGTTCTATCTATTTCAGTTTCAAAAGGATGGAGTTTGAGGCAACTAGATGTGAAGAACGCGTTTCTTCATGGTGTTCTAGAGGAAGAGGTCTATATGAAGCATCCACCTAGGTATGAGGATCCTAATGCACCACTTCATGTGTGCAAACTTGACAAGTCACTATATGGGCTCAAACAGGCGCCGAGGGCATGGTTTTCCAAGCTAAGCTCAAAGTTACAAGAGTTTGGTTTTCTGGCATCCAAAGCAGACACATCACTTTTTATATATAACAAGTCAGGTATAACTATTTATTTACTAGTGTATGTTGATGACATCATTGTTACTAGCTCCTCCAACAAGGCAATAACTGCACTTCTTCAAGATCTTAGTTCAGCATTTGCATTGAAAGATCTTGGTGACTTGAGTTTCTTCTTGGGGATTGAGGTAAAAAAATATAAACAAGGTATTGTGCTAACTCAAGAGAAATATGCTTTAGACTTGCTTAGCAGGATAGGACTGAAGGGATGTAAACCTTTGCCAACACCACTATCAGCATCAGAGAAACTCTCAGTCACAGAAGGAGAACCTTTGCGACCAGAAGATGGTACAAGGTACAGGAGTATATATGGATTGAATCTCTATTGGGAGAACTTGGAGTCAAAAGAGATGAGACTCCATGTTTGTGGTGTGATAATATGGGAGCAACTTATCTTTTAGCTAATCCTATATTCCATGCAAGAACCAAACATATTGAAATTGATTTTCACTTTGTTAGAGAAAGAGTAGCAAATAAACAGCTAGAAATCAGATTTATTTCATCAAAGGACCAGGTGGCAGATGGATTCACCAAGGCTTTACCAACTCGGCAACTTGAGGAGTTTAAGTACAATCTCAACCTAAAAGAAGGTTGTGATCGAGGAGTGTTAGCGGAACAATACTGTTGACACGTTAACAACTGTACATTGTGTACGTTAGAGATAGAATTGGAGGTTGTTAGTTAGACGAGATATTTATGTAAATGATCTAATCTGATTGATAAAGATTAGATCGACGATATCCTCCCTTTCTTGTAGCATGGGTTGTAAAACCGATTTCCTGTAATTCTGCCGATGGTGGCCTATTTAACACATAGCCGAACCCGAGACAAAGGGTATCGTTCCCAGAAATCCATCGACTATCATAGTGATACCCACGTGAACTCCACTCCACCATAAAGGCGATTGAGTTGAGCTTGTGAGAAATCACGTCTACCAGTCTCAGAAATATCCAAAAAATCCAAATTATGATCTCTCACATAATTAGCAAAGAACAAATATTTAGCCAAGTCACGAAGACCTCTTCTATTTAAAAACATGCCATTCATTGAGAAAAAATAGGAGATTTGGATACACGAGACCTCTTTCGATATTTGTGGCTCTTCGATTTTCGACCAGAAGCTGTAAGCTCAAATAATGAACCTAGCTCAGTCTCGTCGAATCCCATCTCTGATACTTCACCAATTAAGTGAGAAAGGAGTTGACCATCTACTGTGGCATGCAACTTCTCCTCCTCGATCGGTGAAGGATCAGAAACAACAGAAGCCTTAGAAGTAACCGTTAAACGGTCAACCTCCATATGCCTCAACACAGAACTAGATAAAAAACTTCCTTAATAGATCTACCCATACTTACTCCAACATTAGCCAACTTATTAGCAATAGACGAGTTGGAAAGAGAAATGAAAGATTTTGAGGAATTCATTATACCCTGCGAGTCGAGGTTCTTCTCAGCCTTCCTCCGCATGGCCTTGACCATCAAGTCCTCATCCGAAGATGAAGCCCTATAGGCTCCGACTCCATGCCGAGAGCTCCTCCGCGCCGTAGTATGCTACCCGCCATCACCAAGGGACGGACCCGACCCAGCCAGGGCCAGGCCATCCCTCGAACGGATCCACGTCATGGCTAATCTGCCCGCATGGCCTGGCTGCCCCTCCTGGGCGGCCAGACCATGTCCAACGTCCAGCAGCCCTCTAGGTGCATCACCAGGTATTAGCTTAGTGTGTGCCGTCGAAGACCCCAACTCCCCAAGCAACCCGAAGCCGCCTGCTTGGGTCAAAGAGGAGCCGGGTAGCGCCCCCTGGGCCAAGGTCGGCGAGGTTGAAGCAGCACCACGGTCGACCAGCCCCTCCTGGGCCAGTATCCATGTTGAAGACTCAAGGACCACCTCCTGAAGCACCGGTTCCAACACCGGCCCCTCCCGGTGAGGAATAGAACGACCCATCACATTAGGCCTGCAGCGTGCAGGAGACGCTGACCATGGGGGAGTTCGAGCCACAACAGTCGCCACCCGCAGAGCATCCTGCAGCTATAAGGGAGAGACATGAGGCGAAACCATAGCAGATGCGACACCGCAAAGAGGAGAGCCCACCGGAAGCAAATCAAGAATTTCCTTTCCTCGCGGTGTAGCGGGGTTAGGATTAAAAGGAGTGACCGCGATCATATGTGCAGGATCCTGTGCCGACAACTGAGCCCTCTGTATGGTAAACGGTGGCGCCGAGCCCCTGGATAGGCAAGGCCGAAGAAGAACCATCCCCAACACCCGGTAAACCACTGGTTGAATCCGACAAATCCATAGCATCATTAGGCCCCTTCCCATTTGTATATTCATCATGGTCCTCATCCCTCTTCCTCCACAGGAAAGGTACAAACTCTGGCTCTGGAGCATATCCTGCAGGCTCCAACCGAAAACGAAAATCGAAAGCCTTAAGTTTAACCACAGCATCGAACACGAGGTAATGGCCCAAGGTGTCACTCAGCTGCAATAAAACCGAGGTGTCAGTCATTGCAACAAGTATCTGAACGACTCCGCGCCTCCTCAAACTGAACAAGTCAACATCCAGAGTAGTCCCCATGAGACCACCAACAGCCCACAAACCCCAGAAGGAGCGCAAACAGTGAGGGACCCCCCTCGACGTGTAGCTAAACCTGCTTGAGCTCAAACTTATGTGGCACCTCCTGCTCACGAAAAACCGAGAAAGTAAGCTGAGAATTGCTTTGAGGCACAGACACCTGCATCCCATCTACCCTGTCCAGATCCTGAAAAGATGGGAAGCTCACTAAGAAAGAAGTCTCTCCATGCGGCAAAGCCTCCCACTTCCACTGATCACGCACCAGACATCTCCTGGCAACCTGTTGCTGGACCACATCTGCTAGCACCATCTGTCCAGACACACTCACCAGAGCTATGGGAGACTGAGTAGTCCCCAGATGATAATGTACCACAATATCAGGAATCTGAGAAAACAAAGTCCGCTCATTGCCAATACTGACCATATAAGGGGTAGGACACGATTGCTTGAGAACCGGGCATCTCAAGGTGGGATGAGCAGAGTTATCACAAATGTAGCAGTAGTGAACCGCCTTGCAGT
This sequence comes from Avena sativa, assembly GCA_916181665.1. NCBI lineage: Eukaryota > Viridiplantae > Streptophyta > Magnoliopsida > Poales > Poaceae > Avena > Avena sativa. The sequence continues at coordinate 38,404,209 of OV702290.1, forward strand.
CCTTAGTCGCATGAGTATTAACCGTGCACTTCCAACAACGGACGACCTTCTTGTTCTTCAAACCAGCAACCTCCGCTATCGGTACAGAGGCCACCTAAGGAGAAACAACAGTTGTGGATTGTTGTTGATCCTGCGAGCTACCCGAATGCATGTATGAGGAAGCATAAGCCCGAGGTGCCTACACCTGCAAGTACTCATACTGTTCCGGAATCTGCTGCCGTGCAGGGAACTGATTCCCCAACTGGACCTGGTTCAGCTGAGACTGAAAACTCTACGGAAGTGGCTTCTTCTTCTTCTTCCTCTTCGGAACAGAAGGCGCAGCCGTAGCGCCAACCCCAACCACGAACTGCGGAGATGCCAACAAAGGGTTACCTTGCTGCGACAAAGGAGCCCCTCCCAAGGGACGCCCCCAGTATGGTGGCTGAAGCGGTTGAAGGGCGAACTGAGGGAATGGCCCCTGGAAGGTAGCACCAAGTGCCGGCCGAGACGATGACACCGCTGCCATCCCCTAATGGTATGGTGCAGGCGGCGACATCCCAGGCGGCCCGGATAAAGGAGGCGGCCCATGCACATGGCCAGCATGGGGCCGAGCCCTAACTCCCTGCCCCGGGAAGGCAGCAACGAAGACAGGTGCCCTGGCAACCCTCTGCTGAGGCATCAAAGCAAGAGGGGCTGCACCCGTCGGATAAGAAGCGACACAGGGCGTCGGTGCACGAGGAGGCGCAGCACCTGGCGACATCGGCGCACGAGGAGGCGCAACACCTGGCGGCGGCGCAGTGGCGCGAGGGAACGGAGCCGCCATCTGGGCAGCGGTAGAAGCAAGAAGAACCTGGGCGAAGGAACGCGTCGATGGCGATACCGACGAAGGAGGGTGTGAGGGGGCAAGTTGCGTGACTCCCGTGTGCTGATCGATCTGGTCAAGGGTTTCCTTACGTGAACGGAGTCCGATTTGCCGAGCGATCGCCTGCCAACACGTAACCGGCCCTGAGACCGAGGCACACAGCGGCCCACCAGCAGCTGCCACATCACCACCACCTTAGCGCCAACGTCCTCAGCCCGTGGGAAAAGAGGATCCCGACGCCTCGACGCGCGATCAGCGGCCTCCACGAACGTCGCAAGCACCGGCGGCGTCGACGCTCTCCTGGGCGGCAACGGACCCTTCCACAGCCGAACTTTAGCTCGACAGCGCAAAAGCTGCCCCACTGGTGACGCCACCGAGCCCCTTCGAATCGCCGACGACGAGACAGAGCGGCATGGGGGCGAAGAGCTTCGCGGCGGCGATGATGGCGAGCCCCTTTCCTAGAACCGGGAGGCCACCGTCGGGTACCCCATCTCCTCCCATAACGCATGCTTCATCTCCTCATCAGATTTCCTCCGCCGCTGGCAGACCGTGGGCTAGCCCAGCTCACCAATCGAGTCCTCCAAAACGTCGAGCGCCTCCCTCATAGCCATAGCCTCCTCGCCATCTGATCGAGACTTCGTGCCCAGGCACCAAAACCTAGAACCCGAGCCCTCCGCCGGAAAAAACACGGCAGCCTCCGGCGTCCTCAGCGCCCCGGGCGCCACGGTGAGCCGCCGTCCGCCAGGCATGTCCAGAGTGCTCTCATACATACCACCTCGGCTGGAACCGGGAGTCTCTTAAATGGAGGGAGGATTTCACTTTCCCGGCCAAATGGATTTCTTGCTTATTTTATCTTCTTTGATGGTTTATTATATAAGTTTGGTCAACCTTTACACCGTCTGATTTTAGGAAAAAATTCTACGCCTTGTTTTTTTTCGGGAATAGAGGTAGTAGGTGATATAGGGTTCAAGAATCCTAGGAAATCATTAGAAATCAAGTTCATGATCACTAAAATCTGAAGGTATGTGTGTGTGAGAGAGAGCATGAGTACTAAGACTGAACTTTGGTCTAACAGTGCAGTGCATTGTTATACCAGTACAAGGCTGAAACATTGCTGTGAAGAAAAGTTGCCGATGAGATGAGATGAGTCTCCTGGGTTCCAATTGTTCTTTCTGAAACTGAACATAAGTATGTACAGTACAATAGTCACTACTCTGACAATGAACTATGGTGTTGCTAAGTACTACTTCTTCCGTTTCAAAATATAAGATATTTTAGCTTTATGAAAGGAGTGTATCTAGACCTCTTTTAGAGTGTAGGTTCACTCTAAACCTACACGAACTTACACATTAAAAAAGGTCTAGATACACTCTTTTACAAAGCTAAAACATCTTATATTTTAAACGGAGAGAGTACTATCTTCCTTCAAAGAAGTATGTTTTTGAGTTAATAATCAGTCAAACATGTTAGCGAGTCCGTCGATCATATACAAAGCAATCAGATCTGATCTTCGCTGTCAGGAATTGTGTGCGGTGTATCATTTTTTAATTAGGACCAGGACTACTATACGCGCGGAAAAAAAAATACTAGAACATCGATGTGCGTGCACCAGACCAGCGCAATCAGACACATACGTATATACTTGAGTCTGCACCTGAATGATTTTCATGTATCCTCATCATCAGATCAACTTGAGTATACATACTAGGTACAACACTAGTAGTACTTTAGGCAGAGAAAAAATACTACTCCCTCTGTCCGAAAATAAGTGACCTGGAAAGCAGAAGTGCATTGATCGAGAGATCAAACGCTGATAACACCGGACGGGTTAATTAATTGTCTCTGTCTTGCTGGGTTCGTCTTCCCGAATGCAGTGCGGCCAGATACTTTTTCCTGGAGAGTAAAACAACACAAACCATTGAATGATATTCTTAGGGACTGATTGATGAGAGATGGCCCGAATATAAGTTCAAGTTACCTCGCCGGCAGATGGTCGTGGGGACGGTTATAGGCTGTCCAGTCCGGCCCGCCGGAAAAGAGACGCATCGCCTGAAAGACACAAGCCCCAACCTCAAAAACGCAGGTACGGTCATGGTGGGGTAAAACAAATGACTACTGTCTGTTTGTCCGAGACCCTAGAGAGATCTACAGTAGTGTGCTTGGCGGGGGCATCAACCACCCCATTCTAGACTAGCTTTATTATGCTTATAAACAGCGACATGCATGGTGTTGACGGACAGGATTGAATGGGGGTCCATTTTACATGTCCGGGGGATTGTATTTGGTCTGCCCTCTTTCAGGGTCTGCCGTTTTTCCAGAGTGCAACGAAGCAATTTTGGCTTGGTTTGGTAAGTTGGTTTCACCGCACGTACGTTTATATAGTTGTTGCTGTCCAAGGTGAAACGATGGTAAATTCCAGCCGGCACGACGATGAGCCCTCCTTTGCTCACTGACACCCTGATCCACCGGTCATCCTCATCCCTCACATCGAAGTACCCTTCATGCATGACACCAAAGACTAGGTAAGCTCCACTAATTCCAACGGGGACAGTACGCCAAGAGAGCAAGAAACAACTCCAAAACAAGCGGTTTCAAGCAACTTGCTGGTTTAGGCAGCACATACCTCCACCCTCGAGGCAATAGCGAACTTCCTCATCAGTATGGAGGTGCTCTTCAAAGAACCTCTTTATCATAGCCTCGTAGTTTGGCATCTTCTCTGGGGTTAATTCAATTATGTCCTAAACAAATAAATTGCACATAAGCCATCTATCAGACCCCCGTGGGCCTAGGTAGAGAAACATGACAAAACCTGATTCTCAGGAAAAAGTGATTTCTTGATGCAAAACTCTAGAAAAAGAAGAATCTTTTTCCTATAAGAGGCAATATATTAATATCAAGTCGATATCAAGTACAAACGGTCTCAACAACAGCATGGTGTCAAGAGAGAATCGAGACATCGAGGAAGCACATAGCCGGGAAAAAAAAGTTTATGTTTGGCCGCTCTGGTCTCAACTTCTGAGGACAAAAGAGCTGAAGCGAACGTTTGAAACACATATGCTTTGTTTTGTTTACATGAAGAAGAGGATCAGAGACCCAACACGTAGAGCATCTTTCAATTAGGAAATTAATCTGCCAAGTGAAATTAAAACTATTTAATAGCGTATATGATAGAATCAATCAATTTAATTCAACACAAACAAACTCTTCTAATTTTGAATTTTAATTATTAACCAACTATCATACAGAATAATTATCTACTGTAAACTGCATCAGCTAGCTAGTCCCCGAATGTATACAAAAATAATAATATTAAGGTACGGTCTAGCAAGATTAAGGTTATTTTATTGTCAACCCTCTCTTCTATACATATAGGACCAAAATAGTTTTCTTTGAGCAAAGATCTGGAAAACTGGACCCTATAATGTGAAGTCAGTTTACAGAGCCCTAAAGAGTGACCACACTACGCGTTTAGGGTCCAGTCTAGGCGAAAAACAACGGCACAGCAAGGTGGTATTCAAAACCTTCCTTCCCCAAGATCCCAACCATTTTTTCTAAGCCGGCCTTAGATACGGTGTTACTAGCATAAGTTGACTTGGTATTAGCGAAGACCGATTGAGTGTGAGTGACAGACCATGTGCAAGTAGCCCCTCGCTTCGCGCATCATCGTGAGGTTCTTGTCCTGCTCATGATGGTTCTCTGCATCTAGCCGCAGCGTCACGATTCCGAGGTCTGTATTCACATATCAGTTAGTAATAAAAAACAACGACTTCCAATTTGGGACTGCAAAACTTGCGGTTTTGCGGGGTGGAGCTGCAAAAGTTGACGTAAGGATGAGAATATTTAATCGTTTGCATGAATGAGTATACCAATTAGTTTTGCACGAGGGACGGCCTCGTCGGGCTGACGGTGATGGGGGAGCCTCTGGTCCTCGTCCTCGGCGATATCGTCCATGTACCATGCTTTCACCACGTCGTCCACGCCGATCTGTGCCAATATATTCATGGAATGCAATTGACATGAGAAAGGAGACAAATATCAACTCGTCGTTTACAAGGCGATCGAGACCGCGCGTGACAAGGAGTTCTTGTATCTAATTCTTTAGGTTTGCATGTTCACATAGATTCTGGAGTACATATGAATCTTCATATTTATCTATTGATGAATCTTCATAAAACAACAATTCTTCAATGCCATGTCCACTATTGCCTATTGGGATTCCCTCGATGACGATCGATAAAATCAAAATCACACCACCACACACGTGAGAACTTTTAGCCAAGGGCTCGTACCCCTTTATTTTGTGTATTTCGTATTTCCTCTTCTCAAACTTCATGACCTATCTAGCCATGCTTTTTATATACGGCTGGACAAGATCGAAACAACCTCAGGACTTGCCTCAGCAAATGACCCCTAGCAGCACACGATTTGCTACTACTGACCTGAAATGACATTCATGTATGCCATGCGAGCCAAACTGACCAAGCTAGCTAATCTAGCAGCACACGCTGGACTCAACACTTACCTAGACAGGATTACACTGCCAACGTCCACACAACACTAAAGCGAGACTGGAACTGAGTAGCAACTACTTCAACGTTGTGTAGCATGTCAACCTCATATCGGTGCCAAAATCACGTACCTTCATGCCGCCGGCGAGGTCGGCGTCGGCGCTATGAAAGGAGTCCAGGCCAGGGAGGCCCAGGCCGTGGGAAAGAGGCAGCTCGCCATGGGTGGAGCTCTCGCTGCAGTGAGCGTCTGTCGTCTCCAGCACCACAAGGGCGGCGAGGAGGACACCAAAAACGAAGAGAAGTTTCTTGACTGCCATTTTCTTGCTATAGTTCTAATGATGTGAAAGAAACTTAGCAGTGGTGCCGTATATAAGGAGAGATCTCTTGACGAACTGCACTATGCAAGTCGCCAGCAGGTCATTCTTTATGTTGATAGGTTAATTAGCAACCTCTGGAAGAGGTCTGCTCGGCGTATCGAAAGAAGCTATTCACATGTGTTGATAATGCAAAGGGTTTGAATGGACAAACAACCACTTGGCATTTCTAGTGTAAACATGCATCCAGTTGATAGTTTGTTAATGTGGTGTGATCACTAGATGACACTACATATTTACAGGCTAAAATCAGCCGGCGAGGACAAAGGTTAGTCTTTTTAGATTTGGTCCATGTCAAATTCTTTACGTTTAATCAAGTTTATGGGAAAATGTTCCGATATTATATTATCAAATTAGTTACAGCAGTTTATTCATCAAATATATTATCACAACATACTTTTTGGTGTTATATACGTCGATATATTATTCTACAAACTTAATAAGACTCAATGAAGTTTAAAAAACAATAAATGACATTTAGTAATGGAGGGGAATTTGACTTACATGTTGGGTTGGAGTCATATCTTTCATATAGTTTCATTTTTTTTGGACAACAAGGGCATTTTCAAAAGGTACAGCCTATGCATTTTGCAGTTGGGTGCTATTTTCTGTTTGACAATGATTTCATTGAAATCTCGCAATATATTGATGCATAGGCGAGACATGTTTTGTATTTCTTTTGGTGGATGATTCACGTGGAAACATTGTGTGACCCGTGAAGCTTTGAAACTGCTTTGTAATAAACGGCTAATAATTTTTCAATAAACGCCGTATGCATCATTTTGATGTAGAGGCAGATATGCCCCCTTTTCGAAAAAAATCTGGCCACATCTCAGTTTGTTTGGGACTACGAATTTTTTTCAAAGATATAAACCGCAAATTTAGCCGTTCCATTGAGTTTTTGGGTTTAGTTGTGATTTTCATCGGAACCTATATTTACATGAGCATTTGCAAGAAGTACAACCCTGAATTTAGCGGTTGCAGTGTTGGGATATACTTTCCGGATATCCTCACTGTGTCTTACTGACCAGGGTGACCCACTTCGGGTTAGAGCTTTGCTTTACGGGCGGCCCAGTCAGGGAGAAGAGACGAAGTCTAGTCCGGCTACGGGAAGGCCCAGAAGACTTACCCACATAGGCCTATAGTGTTACTTGTAGTTCAAGATGTATTCTGTAACCGACTCTTAGTCGTAGCCGGATAGGTCTCTCCTGTAAACCCTAGGCTGGATATCTATATAAGTCGTCCTAAGGACCAGCCTTTAGGGCATCCCACAATAGTCTACAATCTCAACTCGCACAGGCGAAACCCTTGTAACCCATATTCCGGCTCTGCCGTATTACTGCATTGCTAGCAGGAGTAGGATCCGTCCAAAGCCGGCGAATTCGAACCTGGGTAAACTTGTGTGCTCACCGTCCCGGAACACCGTACGTCTCACACCCTCTCTTCCGCATGCCTCGAGGACCCCTCATGGCGTACTTGTCATCAATCCGACGATAGTTGGCGCCCACCGTGGGGCAAGTGAGCTTCGGATCTGCGTTCTGAGAGAAATCTGCAAGAATCAGAATCAGCGAGACAATCACCGTCGGTCGCGTCCTCTACGCTAGCGACATCCCTCTCATCGTTCTTGACGAGACCTGGATTCCGGCTAGGGAGGCTGTGACTGCCTACACCATCATGTCTTTTGGTAAGATCGATGTTTACATCGGTTTCGCTTTAATCTGCCCCACCCACCCCAGCGGTGATGATAGAGGCAAAAGAAGTTTTTGGGTCCACTTTGTCCGTGGAGGCGGCAGAGTTCCGGATCCCAGAAAACCCTAATCCCACCCAGCCCGCACCTATCGCGGAGATAGTGGAGAAAGCTGAGCCTGAAGCAGATCTTGCGATGCAAGTCGAATCTGGAGTGGATCTCCCCAGGGAGGCCGAATCCCAGATCGATCTCCCCATCAAGGTCGAAATCTTGGAGGAGCAAGACAACAACTCTGGTTCAGGCTCTGCCAAACGACGGAACGGATCAACCTTTACCGAGGTACACGTTGAGGCGTATGATGCTACAAGACGCCAGCGTGGATGAGATTGTCGAGACCATCAGGCGGTTCGAGGAAGCCCACGAGGAAAGCCGCAACTACCTCAGGACGCACGCGTCACACTTCGTCGGATATGTTGGATCCGGATCCGGCTCTGCCGATGCTGGAGACAACGAAGACTCGCTGCTGGAGGCGATCGGAACAAACACCGACTTACCGGCGTCTTCGGATGATTCGATGATGTCGGCAGATTTCCGAAGGTTCTTCGCGGAATATGAAGAGGAGTACAACTCCAAAACTGCAAAAGAAGGAGAAGCCATGGACGAAGGATCCGGAGAAAACTCTCCTAAAGCGTAGAATGACATGGATCTCGGAGATAATCCCGATGTCCAGATGTCCGAAAGTACCGATAAGAGTTTGACTCCAGGAAACGGACGCAAAGTCGTCTTTGCTACTAGCGCTGCCTAGAAGGCAAAGAAGAGGAATAAGAAGAAAACTCCGGCAAAAGACCCTCCTGCTGAGGAAGTAGTTGCCGAGGAATATGAAGAAGACTCGGATGGAGCCTTAATCCCAGAAGAGCCAAAGGAACCTCCGGTGGATGGATACGTAGTTACCGCTGGTGCCTGTAAACTCATCGATGATGCGTTAACTACACCAATCCCTACTACTGCAGAGCTTACACCTGTAGAATTGGAAGAAAGAGCCCAAGCCCTAGAAGCGTGTCATCAAGTACTCCTGGATGAGGCTAACAACCTTATGGAAAAGAAGAAGCGCATTGCATTTGCGGGGCAATTCAACTCCCTACAGCATCAGAAGACCCGGAACGGCCCCGTGCAAAATAAAAAAAATCCGGAAGTTCACAAGACCCTCTTAGAGGGAGAGGACACCGTTAAAGGAGAACCCCGTCTGGACAACAAGGGAGATCTGGTGTATGCAACGCCAGTAGAAAACACTACTGTAGCTAGAGACATCCTGGAGAATAATCCAAGCCCAGATCAAGTTCGGTTGGGCGTAAAGCTACTTACCAAGGGACTAGAGCAAGAGAAGGCCGCAAAATCCGGAAGCGGAAAACTGGTCTCCAAATCCGACCAATGTCGCACAGATCCAGCTTGGGATGACATTAGGCCCCGACGGGACCTGTCACAACATCACCGTCACGATCGTCGGGAAGACAACTACTAAAGAACCGGATCTTCAGGGCAACAACACATAGTCACACGTGACCGGAGTAACATTGCTCCAGCCGCAGAGCGAGACGCGGTTGCGGCACTGGTTCCGAGACACCCTCCCCAGCGAGAGTCGAACAATCGTAGGAAGACGAAAAAGAGCAACGTCGGGAGGAGGACCGACAAAAGATGCCACCTCCTAGACATACACGCCATCCGACTGAACCTCATCACAATGGGGGAAACGATGGACACCATGCCGAGTCAATCCGGCAGGGGGCTCATCGTAATCAAGACCTTCCCCGGAACCGAAATAATGACGCTCCGGATGAAGGCCGGCACTCAGCTAGAAACAATCCACCTGCACAACCCTCTCCGCCAAGCAGCCATCATACCGGCTCTCGAGGAGGCCAAGGAGGGCGTCGTGGCGGAGGAGGTGGTGCCAGAAGCAGAAGTCTGGCTCCAAGGCACCATAGCCACATCGAACAACCAAGACGGCGTTCTCTGTCACCAAGTGACGCGAGACACCGTATCAACTCTAACATAGAGGCGCGGTGCTACGAGACCGATGATCCTATGTGGGTCCAAAATGCTTCGGACCATGCATTCCAATACTTAGGATTTCATATTCTCCAATTATAAAATATGGGATCATGTTGATACATGTCATCAACATATATTCCAATACTTGGAAATGTGATTTAAAGTAGATGGCATATATTACAAAGTTTAATATTTCTATTTAATATAATGAAGGTGACTAGAAATGACTATACAACCATTCTTTTAATCTTAGCCCATGATTACTGCATGTAAAACCATATCTTTTTATATATTTAGATAGATCATGGCCAATGTGATTTTTGACAATTGGAATCAACTCAAAAGCATTTATGGTTGATTTTAGAAAAATGCTTGAAGTTGGAAAAGTCTCTGCCTTGTTATTTTTACTATGGCTGATCTATACATTCAAACTATTTGAATCCAATGGGAGTGTTTAGAGATTTTCATTTCCTTTCTAACAAAATTGGAATCATGCAATTTGGTTTAGTGAACCTTCTTGAATTAAATTTCAAAGTCACCTACTGAATAGGGTTTTGGAATAAAAGAAAAATCTAGATTTGAATTGTTGGGCGTGCGCGGGAACGATACTGGGCCGGCCCAACTACAAGGCGCGCGCGTAATGGGCTTCACTTGCGCTGGCCCCACACATCAGCGACTGGTCTAACACGAAGCGGTACGCGCTAATCCTAGACGCACGATTAGAGCATGATCGACGGCTCAGCGTCATCGTCTTCCTTGCACGGCGCACGCGGGATTCAGCCCTAGCTCTACGGCGGGTGAATGAACTGGTCGATGACGGCGGTTTGAATGATGGCCGCGGCAGCTCCTGGGGCGGCTCCTAGCGCTGGCTCTGTTCCACCACTACGGCAGCGGGCTCCGGTGAAATTCCGGCGCTGCACGCTTCGGCTTGCTCCGAGGATGGGTCAGAAGGGTTGCTGGGTGAGAGGTGAGTCGAGTGGGGTGAGTTTTGAGGAAAGGAGAGAGGTCTATTTATACCCGGTGAGGGGAGCATCGGGGCATGGCTCGGGCTCGTCGGCGACGTCGTTACAGTGTGCTATAGGCATGGCGGAGGGTGTAGGTCGACGCGGTGCTCCTGGGCGATCGTCATGCGCACAGTGGTGTGGTAAGGCGCGGTCTCCATCGGTCGGGGATGTCCATGCCATCCTCGGGTACCGCATGTGTTCGTCACGGTGTACGGTGGTTACAGGTCGCGCGGGGTCAAGCGGGCATGTCTGGGTGGTCGCTGGCGTCGCGGCGAGTGCATTGATGCAAGGGGAGATCAAGGTGCGACATGGTCGTGTGGGATTGCTCGGCGCTCTGGCGCGGTCTTGGCATGGTGGACAAAGAAGTGGGCATGGCTGTGCTGGCGTCTCCACGGCATGTCTTTGGTCGAGGCGTACATAGGCAGGTGCGGTGAGGTCAGGGCTAGCTTCTAGACGTCATGGGCGAGGGCGGTGAGGCGTGTGGCGTCGAGTCCATGTCTGGTCGGCATGGTGAGATCGGGTACGAGATGGCACTAGTCCAAGGGTGAGTGAGCGGGGCTCAGCTGCACGGGCTGGTACTGGGGTGAGTGTGGGCGAGTAGTGGAGGCTGAGTGTGGTACAAAGATGATCACAAGATTAATCTAAACAGTGTGGAGTTGGTAGCTCTATACTGTGCTCGCTAAGTGTTCGATCAAATGGCTGCAAGAGAAAAATATTTGAATTTTCAAATTCTTTTTAGTGGGTTTCCTGATCATAATCTTGAGAGTCGCTGGTTGCAAGGATTGGTCAAGTGGAGAAGGTTTTGATGGTTTTGGAGAAGCTGCTATCTTAATGCCTATGCTAGATTCAATTTTGAAATGCCTTCCAAAAGAATTAATCACAATGGAACCCACAAACACATATATATACAACAACGACCTAACAAGTCAAGAATACAGATGTACATTACAAAGATCCAAATCACCTTGAAAATGATACAACATCCGAGTATGGACAAGATGAAAATAGCGATAAGAGCCCTATAGAATAACTAATGGCATCCATAACCCTACCCAGGCCAAGCCGGAAGGGTAACCCTGCTAACGACGCCGAACTTATACTTTTTAAACAAAAGGGGTGCCGACAAAGGGCAAAGGAAAAAGGGAGGGGTCAGTACTGAGGCCAGTACACGGCGAGTCTAGAATTCAGCGGCTCTCGCCTACATAGGTATGGTGGACTGAAGCGGCAACAAAGCATGCAATAGACAACCTATAGAGAATTGATATAACTGTCGGCTATCAGAGAGAGATAAGAAAGACTTATGCGGAACCAACCCGATACTAACACCAAACATACCCATCCTAGTATTTCCCCCTCGAGACCAAGGAGGAAGTCCTTCTCAGGAAACTCACACAGTTCACAGTTTTATTCATTCTTTGCATGGGGGTTATCCAACTTACTAGTCATATCAGATACAAGTCAAATTATAATAGTAAACTTTAGTTATAGTTGTCTATGATCGAGAAACTGTGCTCCAAGTCGTCCATAATCACGGACACGACTTTTCGTAAAGATTTAACCCTGCAGGGGTGCACCAAAGTTTCCACAAGCACTTCAACCTTTTTTCCTAGATCAATTAACATACACCCATCGGTATGTCAGCGGGGCCTCGGACACGACGCTTTCCTAGACCCAAAGCAAGTACGTGGGGGCCACCTCACTAAGATACCCGTAACAAAGTCGACCGGCTCTGAAGACGGACCGAGAGGTTGCGAGATTGGCCAAGAGATCAGAGGCCATAGGTGTAATACTTAACATAACGACCCACATCCTAAACAGTACAGTAGTAAACGCTCATCGAGCAACAGATATTAAACATGGCATGACATGGCATGAAAACATCAAACTAGTTTTTGGCCCCTAGTACAGTACTTTGAAATCTGGTAATAAGCCAAAGGAGTGCCCACACACCCCACATATGGTTAGCGCGCTTGACCTTGGAATAGGTGTCAAGAACTCGAGGCCTAGGTGGACACAAGTGGGCGGGTAAAAACCAAATAACATCTATTAGCCACCGGTGCCTCTACATTATTTCTATTTCCAGAATTTTAATGGACAAGTTATAATCAAATCCATGATAATATCCACCATTAAGTATTTGCCAACCCCCAAAAATGGTGGAACATCGACGATGTGAAGCAGCACCTGAGAAAGCAACTACGACTTGCAAGGCCAACTGTCTATCAAACAATCAAGCAATAGGAGGTGTCCAAGACAATATATAGGCTGCAAGGAGTATAGATGGTACGGAAACTAAAGCATCACAACGCAATAGATCAACAAGAGGAAGTAAAGACTATAAATGCAAAATAGGTAGAAAGAGGGAGAATGCTCGCCTAGAAAATACTGCCAGAGATACACCGGTGAACGGGTCGAAGCTCGCATCAACTCAACGGCCTATCCATGAAAAAGCAAATCACTAGAAGAAACACCGGATGCACTATTTAATACTATGGTAGAAGACCGGGCATGTTCATGATATGATGCATGCCATGGCAAAGATGCGATGCAATTAGGAAATATTAAGCGGAACCGGGTTCTAACAATTTATTAAAAGGTTCAAGTTATTTAGATACCCCGCAGTTGAAATGTTGTCTTAACAAGACAAAACTTGGCATCGGTTCGCTACACAAATTTAAATGGAGCCAATATAAGACAAGAATAGCCTGCATATGGTCTCCATATTTAGTTATGAGGTGAATCGGCATAAAGCCCCCAAACCACACGATATGTATGTGACATGAACAATTTATATGCAACAAGTGATAATGTCATATTATAAAAATAGGGGTCTCAGAAAGGGGATCACACATTTGTGGGTTTTGGATTCGGGGTCTTGGGGTTTGATGGGGTTCGGACTTCGGATCCAAGATCGGTCTTCGGGTCCGGGAAGTAGAACTTGGTGTCCCGTGGGATTGTGTTCTCGACCATCGACTCCATGAAGGAGTGCTTCTCGGTGACGAGGGTTTAACTCATCAATGCCCATTGTTATGGACTTAGGTTCGAGGAATTGAGGAGCACTGGAAATCTCGGTACGGCTAGCAAACAAGCACCCAGGGACGCAAGGTTTACCCAGGTTCAGGCCTTGTAGAGGACCCTACTCCTGCTTGTCTGCTCTTGATTGATGAAGGATCCGAAGGATTACAATGTCGCCGATGGCGGTGTCGCGCATATTGGATCTGGCATATGGGAGATCGTAGATCTATCTATTGTCTATTGCAGTGTCTAGATCTATTGTCTATTGTGGGAGTCGCGATCTGTTGTGGGAGTCACGATGTCTAGATCTATTGTGTCGTAGCGTGGGAGATCGTAGATCTATCTACTGGGGGAGAGGATGCCTTCTCGTTGGACCCTCCTGGCCTTTATATATGGGGAGGCTAGGTCTCAGGTACCAATACGAGTTGGTTACAAGTTGGATTAGAAATCTAGTCTTGAGCTTTCCTTGTCTTGTGCGTTTGGGAGTCCGTATCCATATGGGCTTCGTACCAGTCGAACTGTCATAGGCGTCATGGACCTTGGTGATTCGTCGAGTGGGCCTTCCGTCGAGCTGCACCAGGTACACTGTAGTTGAGTGCCTATTGGGCATACCCATGTCAGTAGCCCCCGAGTGTCCATGTGAATCGTAGATTCGGATGGAGAGTCAGAAGTTTTGATCTTGCATTAGGATGTTGGAGTCGACAATTGTGTCGAGTGCGAAGCACTTGCCCGGAAGTGCATCGAGTCAGTCGAATTTGTAGTAGTTCATAGGGATGATGGTAAACGTGCCTGGTGCGCTCGATGGATCGAGAACAGTTAATTGCTCTAGGGCAAAAACAACGTCACCTACTCAAACTCGAGTCCCCGGACTCGAATTCGGAAATTGCTGGCGTAATTCGACTCATGCCGCGGAGGTCTTATAGGAGTCGAATTCCAGTGTATGGGTGTGAGCACTCCACGCGTCCGCCAAGTCATGTTCATCGTACCTGTAGGCACGGATATATCTCTGGTAGTGCGCAGCAGATGCGCTGCCAGGCCTTATTCAGGTCTTATCTTCACGCTGTAAGCGCGACATCCGAATTTTTTTCATCGCGGAGATGATTCGGGTGGCCCAGGAGACATAATCTCTTTGTAGGGGAAATACGTGGCGGAGTCTCCATAGCATTCGAGTGTGGATGTTATCAACACACAGTACGATGTACAAGGAAAAATATCCATAGGGTGCGCGACCAGCGCTCCCTATGGGAGTAGCCCCCGAGTGCCTGGTTGAGTCGAAGACTCAGACAGGGACTAAATAACTTTTGCGACTGCTGTCATCTTTTGTTGCTTGTTTCAGTCGAATATGCTTTCATCGCTCCCTATGGGAGTAACCCGAAGTCTACAATTGAATCGCTGATTCGAGTGAAGGGTTTTCATGATGCTTGGATATCTTCACAAATTTCTTCAGGTGCGCGGACAACGCTCCCTATGGGAGTAGCCCTCGAGTCCTTAGTCGAATCGTGGATTCGAGTGAGGATTCAGAGCGTGTCACTTGAGGATCTTATATATGAGCGACCAGCGCTCCAGTTTGGAGTAGCCCCCGAGTGTCTGGCGGAGTCATAGACTCGGGCAGAGACTCGAGACTTGTATCTTGTAGTGGTATTCGAAAATCATGCGAGGAGAAACCAGTAGTGGAATCATGCGGATGGAGTCGACGCAGTCGCTTCCGTCAGGTGCGCGGTGATGGTCACGTCTTTTGTAGCATCCAGCGATGCAACAGTCCGAGGAGGGACTCGACTCGGGTCTTGAGTTATGGCGTAGCCAGTTGATTTTTTGACTCCTGTTGGAGGACCCAATAGAATATCTCGATGCAGTCGACATCCTTGTAAGCTGCATAAAACATGAAGAATTGTGAAGTACTTGTATCTTGTAGAGAATATTTTCCTGTTGGCTTGTAAACTAAAATTCTGGTGCCAATCGAGTCGACACTTTTGCACGATATGCTAGGCCTTTTCGTTAGCCTGATTACCCTTAGTCTCAGTACCTTGCCGAGGTACTCGGAGTTCAAGGATTCGACGATTAGGCAGAATCAGCTACTCGGGCTGTCGCGTATGAGGTGCTCGAGCGCGTGTAATCGATGGCACATTAAGTTACTCGAAGAGGGCGCAGCCCCCGAGTGATTCGAGTGCGAGTTACAAAAATCAGCTCTAAGTAAAGGGAAACTTAGCTTTATTCGTAGTTGTCGTGGACGAAATTGATGTGGTCATAGACGTAATTGACGTGACAGTGGGTCGCATGGAGGAGTCGGAGATTATAGCGGCTCGCAGTCGTGGGAGTCAAGGGAACCCTCGAGTCACTGGAGCTGAAGATCGCAGCGGGTCTCCGGAGTCGAAGACCACATCGGGTCACCGATGCCGAAGGCGGTAATGGGCGTCGTGGCGAAGTCGAAGACCGCAGCGTGTCGCCGCAGCCGAAGACCGTAGCAGGTCGCATGATGGAGTCGAAGACTCAATAGGTCGGCGGAGTCGAAGTACGTGACGGGTCGCCTTAGAGGAGGGAGCCCCCGAGACCCCGAGTCGAATATCGTAGCAAATCACTAGAGTCGAAGACTAGAGTTGATGTGGCAGCGAGTCACGCGGCGGACGTAGTCGACGCGGCGGATCGGAGTCGCGTGGTGATGACAAATTGTCGTATATAAAGACTGTAACAGGCCATAGCAGTCGAAGACCGTATCGGGTCACCTCACCCGAAGACCGCAACTGAAGACCGCAGTGAGTTGCGTGATGGAGTCGAAGACTCAGTAGATGGGCGGAGTCGGAGACCGTAGTGAGTCATCGTAGCCGAAGGCGATAACGGGCCTCGCGGCGGAGTCGACGGAGCCCCCGAGTGTAGATTCGATGTTGTCGGTGTAGTCGAGGTCGAAGGAGTCGCACAATGGATGGGGTCGCACGATGGCGAGTTGACGTGGTGGCGAGTGGCGTGGTAGACGGGTCGTCGGGACTGTCATGGAAGACAAAGTTGATGCAACAAAGTCGTCGGATTTTTTGGTCAGACAGACTCGAGCGGCGGAGGAAGTCGACGCGGCGGAGTTGTCTGATTTTAGCCATCCGAAGTTGACATGGTAGACTTGTCGGAACCGTCAAAAATCTTGATCTCAATTTTTTCTATAGCCTTGCTAGCACCTGCGTACATTAAGTCAACTTGTAATTGATGTGGCCGGAACCGTAACTTGATCTTCCTTGAGTTGCTAGTTAGTAGCTTCTGGTGCACGAGCAAGAATTAATCGCCTTTTCTTTTGATCTGGTCGGTATGTTATCCAACTGGTACTATCTATCCATGTCCGTAGTATCTTTGTTTTTCTGCGATTGTCTCAGTGGGATCACCGGTGCGTGAGTTCCATGCGAGGCCGAAAAATCCATGCATAGACATGCTCCTTCACGTGGCCATGCATGTGAGCAAAACCATGCGAGCCTCGCCTGCTTCTTTACGTGAACCCGACGGTGGCTTCTATTTCCTGACTCCTTTTTATTTTTAGCGTCTATAGAATCGTATCCGAATCTCTTTTTTTTTGATTCCTACTTCACATGAACTTCCGCCGAATTTGTATTCGTGTCTAAAACTTTCTTTGCTTCAGGTGCCGTAAGCCATCAGGTTTGTCCGCCGCCTGTAGCTGATTGATCCCATGTAGTAATGGATGTGGACAGCTCCATTGCTTGTACGTGCTAGTTCCAATTTGATGGATGATCGTGTCTCCTTGCCGCTTGATCTTTTTGACGTACTCTGGCTGATTTTTTTTATGAAGAAGCTGAGCGTGCCGATGCTGACGAATCGATCGGATGTGATCCGACCACCATTGACGATGTGGGATCCGAAGTAGATCTTCTTGCCGGAAGTCGACAAATTGTAGATTGCCGGTGATGGAACCGTCAAGATCGCAACATCAACGTTCCCAGTTCCCACAGACGGCGCCAATTGACGAGAGTTTAACTCATCAATGCCCATTGTTATGGACTTAGGTTCGAGGAATTGAGGAGCGCTGGAAATCTCGGTACGGCTAGCAAACAAGCACACATGGATGCAAGGTTTATCCAGGTTCAGGACTCGTAGAGGATCCTACTCCTGCTTGCCTGCTCTTGATTGATGAAGGATCCGAAGGATTACAATGTCGTCGATGGCGGTGTCGCGCAGATTGGATCTGGCATATGGGAGATCGTAGATCTATCTATTGTCTATTGCAGTGTCTAGATCTATTGTCTATTGTGGGAGTCGCGATGTCTAGATCTATTGTGTCGTAGCATGGGAGATCGTAGATCTATCTATTGGGGGAGAGGATGCCTTCTCGTTGGACCCTCCTAGCCTTTATATATGGGGAGGCTAGGTCTCAGGTACCAATACAAGTTGGTTATAAGTTGGATTAGAACTCTAGTCTTGAGCTTTCCTTGTCTTGTGCGTTTGGGAGTCCGTATCCATATGGGCTTCGTACCCGTCGAACTGTCATAGGCGTCATGGACCTTGGCGATTCGTCGAGTGGGCCTTATTCCGTCCAGCTGCACCAGGTACACTGTAGTTGAGTGCCTATTGGGCATACCCATGTCACTCGGTGATTCTTCTAGCACCTTTGGTCTGGTACGGACCTCAGTTCCATGTCGGAGATCACATCATCCATGACGAGAACTTGGATTTTCGGCTTCATTATCGGTGACCACTCATCGACAAGGTGGAACTTGGCGAAGGTGTGCACACCTCTAGGGAGGTTGGCACAGTCGAACTTGGCCTCATCTTGAGAAACCATAGGCACACACTTGCAGGGAGCAACACTAGATACCCGACAAGAGCAAGCCCACAAACAAGGAAACAAGGACACCACCAGAACCACACAAACAATTATGTGTACGGGTGTATAGGAGGCACACATGCACTGACTGTGTGAAGCAGGGGATTTGGTGAGACCACTTGGCGCAGGAACATCTGCGGCAACAAGTAGAGGAAGGCCAAAGCGGCACGAGGCGCTAGCAGCGGCACGGCGAGGGCACGGACAGAGAGCCAGGGGCGCGAGGTTTAGGGCTTGAGCTCATCTGATGGCAGGCCATGGCGAGGATGGAGTTGAGCCAGGGCCGACCATGGCGGCAGCTTGAAAGGCGCACATGACGGGGAGAGGGTCGAAGGTCGCGTCGGTCAGGAGAGGAGAAGCGGAGCGACGAGGTTTGGTGGCGAGGAGGACGTTCATGGTGGCGTATTTGACAGAAGGTAGAGGTCAAGGTGGCCTTGGCCGGATCCGCGAAGGACGGCCAAGGGAGTCGCACGGAGGGGCGATGCTCTGGCAGCGACACGTGGAGCATTGTGGAAGACGAGGTGGTGGGGGGAAGTGGTGAGCTTGGTCAGCAGCGATGCGGTGGAAGGACGACCAAGGCTTGATGCGGGAGGGGCCGACAGTGCTCGGGGTCGGGCTTGGTGGCGAGCAAGGATGGAGTGAGGGTTGGGGACGGGGTGGGCCGTGAGGCAAAGAGCGGGAAGGTCGACGCGGCATGACCAGGAGATGGAGGCGATGCGGGTCATGCGGGACTTGCGGGGTAGGTGGGATCGAGAACGAGAGGAGGGAGTGGGGGTCGAGCGCGTGACGAGGGTGGGCTTGCGGGCGACGCGGATGCGTCGGGGTCTAGGGATGGTCACGGGTGGGGTTGGGCATACGCTTCTTGTAGCGGGGTAGGAGCCGGCTCAGGGTGGTCGTGTCGGGTGCGGAAGCGAGCGGCTGGAGGATCACGTTGGTGGAGTGAGGCAGGCCGCACGGGGTGATACCTTCGATCCGGATTACGGATGTAGTATAGCTTCTTTTTCCCTAGTAGACCTAGGTTATCGAATCCTCGGGAAGCGAATGCGTAGTGAAGTTACTTTAACGGACCTTCGGGAGTTTTAGAATTCCTTTTGCTTTTTCACCGGACCAGTAGTTTGCGTCTTTTGGTTGTTGTTGATGATGGAGAGAAGGGGCCTAGGGCGTTCGGTTTCACCTGTAGCTGTGCAAAACATCTGATGGAAATAAAAGATAGAAATAAAGCATGCGTGTACTTGTTAGAGCAAGATAAATTATATGTGGGCAATGCATCCATAACTGCTATTGCCTCCACAACCGCTTATATCAATAACCTACTAGTCTCATCCATAGAAGAAAGAGAACTAATGATATGCATCATGATATGCATCATGATGTCACCGTTAATCCCAAGTAAATCCCTCACATACAGTTGTACTAACCCTTCTGTCACTGGGGTTCCCAACCTGCAGATCTGTCATCACTCATACTCCCTATACCCGGCTCAACCCTCAGGGTCTCGGGTACCTGACAAGTCCTTGGATTGAGGCAAGAGAGGATACAATAATCATCATGTCATACAAACTAATACACGATCCCATCTATGATAATTCATATGCACAATTGTTACATGGCTAGGCCAAAGCCCTTAGCCCAAGGAGAATTACTCACACATAGAGATGAGATCAACAATCACAAACATTATAATGAAAATCATGAGATTGATAGCAATAGTCTTACAATGTCGCCAATCGGAGAAGAGATCTACTATTACAAGTGGAGATCTGAGGCGGCTTTTTGGTGGAGCGAGAGATGGCAGAGGAACTGGAGGACACTTCGGGGGGTTTTCCCGTCGCATGAGGCTTCTTTTTATAGGGGTTCCTTCATGAAAGTTGTTCTATTTGACCTAACAGTGGTGGCGCCAACTATATGACCGGAGCTATGGTCGGAATTTTTGCTCCGGTCGTATAGTTGGTCGTTACGGCGTCTGCCTTCGATGGATGGCTCCTGGTTTCTTCTAGTCGAAGGAAATATCGTATCTTTGACTTTAATGTAATGATTCCCTCCTTTAAATGACATTATCTGCGCAGGAGAAATACAAGAACAAAGGATTGCATACCCCTCCGAATATTACCATTAGTGGCAGGGTTTAGAGAGATATTTCATCAAAAATATGACTAATATCCAGTTTAAATGTGGATGTTAGATGGCTATATTTCAGAGCCATCAACCTCCCCAAGCTTAAACTTGATCGTCCCGAGCAAGAAAACCAAAATCAAAAAGGAACTCAGCATTTAAACTGAAATAACAAGACGGTGATCTTACTCATGATTAGTAGTCTCATGTTTCCTCCACTTTGTAAATCTGAAAAACTTCAACATAGATAGAGTAATGGCAAGCATATCATACGGGTTTTATGCATCCTTATAGCATAGCAAAATTATTGTAAGTATGGATGATCCAAATGAGTAAATTTTATTCCATGTCAAGTAATCAACTCATAGGCTTGCCTTTGAACAATAAAATATGATCATGTAAATTAAGAGTGTGAGAGTTGTCATGAAAATCATATATACTAGAGTATCTCAATTCTCTCACATCAATGAATCAAGACTTTGCAAGCACTACTTTTTTATTCATTGTCCTTCAAGAATTTCAGTTTTTAAGTAATTGAGAGCATGCCAAAAAAATTATTAGTTTATCAGGCTGTGATGGACACTCGTGGCATCACTAAGGTTTTTGTTCCTTTTGCATAATGATTACTTATAATATCCAGACGAGTGATTCCATCATGATTACAGCTACACGGGAGTGCCAAGAATCTTACCGACTATAGCATTGCTGCTACAAGTGTTTAATCATCTCATAACCGAAATCTAGGAGTTTCCTCCATGAAGATCGTTCGTAGGCCAGCGGAGTTGTTGGCATCCCATGAAGTTTGACATGCGTAAAGCTATATCATTCTTATGATTAACAAGTCAAACTTTGGCATGCTCACAAAAACCGCTAAACATTAATTCAATCGAACAAATCCTTTTAAAGAGAGCTATCAAGTCAATTGACATTTTCAGTGGTATTGAGTGTCTCTAGAAATGAGCCTTCAAGACTAAGCACTACAACACCCAAGCCTTCAATTGTGAGACTTTTTCTTATTACAATCGTTTAGCAATTTTTAGGCAAGACTTGGTTAACTACGAGAGCTAGAACAAAATGAGCCCAATCAAATACCCATGCAAACGACAATCTTACGACGATATAAAGACTCACTCCACCAATATAATATCTCAACATTTACTACTAACTAGTATGGGTTTCTCAAACTTCAAAAGTGGGGAGTCGTAAGGCATACCTCTCATGTTTGGTTCCACTTCTCTCTTCCTTTTTTTAATTTGTTTCTTGGAAACTCAAAGTTGATCACTCTCCTACAAACATACGAAGACCTCGAGGCGGAAAGAAAAGAAAGAGGGATAACAAGGAAAATGGAGAATTATTTTTGTGATTTTTAAGAGAGGGAAATAAAGAACAGAAAATTGGCGGAAAAGCTTGGCTAGAAAATTTCGAAAGCAAATAAAAAGAACTAAAGATAAAGTGTTGGGGAAACCAACACGAGTGCTTATAAACTCAAATAAAAATGTAACCTCGAAAAATAAAAACAAATAAACGCCAAATAAAGATACATGAGGAAACTTCCCCAAGCTTAGGCTTTTGCAAGCCCTTCAAATCATTGTGGTGGCGGGAAAAAGTCTTTACTCCAGTTCGTGAATTGAGTGGAGAGGTTACTTGTTGATTCTCAGAGGTTCAAAGAGAGGTTGTGCATCCTCTCCATAGTCCCTCCAAGTCCTTGGAAATCTTGGTATGTGGCGAACCAGGTTTGTGGCTGCTCCTCTTGATGAGGAACCTCTTGCTCCTCCTCTTGGTCCTCATCCTCTTCAGGAATCTCCTCTTCGGGTTGGTACTACTCAACCTGCACATCATATAGCAAACGTCCTCCTCGATAGAGAAAATACCATTAAGCAAAGGAGCAAGGTAGATACGCCCAGCTCCAGCAATATGCAGGTACTAAACACCACCTCTCCTAGTGAGCATTCCACAGGCTCTCAAGGTGGAGAAACCAACACGTGTCTCACCAAGTACGGGTAGCAACTCACCTAGGTCGAGGCCTAGGGAAGTGGAAAGCACGGTGATGACGCCTCCTCTAGTGATTGGCCCTTGGCTTTGGGAGGCTTGGTTCTCTAGGTAGCGCACAAGGATGGCGCCCAAGTTGAGTGACAAGCTGCAGTTGATGTAAGCAGCCTTTGCAAGGACTAAGATGTCCTCCTCGTTGAGTCTCATGAACTCATTACGTGCCTGAAGGTGTTAGCAATAACATAGAACAAATAGCGGAATATTTTTCCCCTTGTTCACTCTACTAGTGAAACTCATTCCATTATAGTATTGATCGGGGGAAGGAATTAAGCCAGTAAAGGATGCACGTAGAGCATTAATATCATTGTTTGGAAAATTAAAGCATGCACACCATTCATCTAATGTTAAAGTGTAGTTGTTGTTCATCAGACGGAAAGAAATAGTATCGTCTCCTTGCCATTGTTTATCGGTGCTTTGTAATGAGCTTAGGAATTCAATGGTTAAGCGGCGATAAGTAAGTGCATCATTGTACACAAAATTTTGCAGGCCGGCTCTATTGCAAAGTAAATTGAAATCATCACAAATACCGAGTTGGTTCAATATAAGGGGGCAAGCCCACTTGGTGGCCTTCACTTCGCGGTTCTTGATCTTGTTGAAGCATTCACGATGGGCCTCATTCCTGAATCGTATCCCCATGCGTTCCTGAGCGACAGCCTGAGAAGCGCTAGCGGTGGCACGAGCACGAGTTTGGATCCTTGTGGTCATCTTCGTAGATCACTTGTGTGCGAGGAAATCGAACAAAATTAAGTAGAGATGAAGATCCCTTGAGGTTTTGATAGAGTTTGTAGGTAGAAGAAGGTAAAATGTTTGAAATTTTGGAGTTGGGAGTACCTTCGGCGTGCGATTTTATGGTTGTACACAACTATACGGGCGCAACTATATGGGCGGAACATGCGTTCCGGCCGTATAGTTGGCATTCTGCCAAAATATTAGGTCTTCCTCCTGGCGGCACAGCTATACGACCGCAACTATACGGGTGAAGCATAATGTTCCGGCTGTATAGTTGGTCGTTAAAATGTCTGTCCCTATGAAAGAAAATTTGCAACATAGATATCTATACGACCGGAGCTATACGGCCGGAATTTTTTATTCACGCCGTATAGTTGGCCGTTAAACTCTCAGTATATATGAAAAGAAATTGTACGGAGGCATTGATATCTATACGACCGAAGCTATACGCCCGAATTTTTTTATTCCCTCCGTATAGTTGGACGTTAAACTCTCAGTACATATTGCAGAAAATTTTTCAATGGCAAAGATAACTATACGACCGGAACTATACGGCCAGAATTTTTATTCCCGCAGTATAGTTGGTCGTTAAACTCTCTATGTGCGTAATTTTTTTTCTATTTCTTTGTAAGCTATTTCTTTTCCTGTAACTTAGTGATATATCTTGTTTTTGACAAAAATTTTGATAGTAAATATTGTCGACCAATAATAGCATGAATAAAGCAGAATTTCAAGTACTACCAAATTTCTTCTCCTCAAATGGAGTTTTCTAGCACTCTTTATTAAACAAAAACTTAAAAAAAAACTAAAAACTTAACTCAAAACTTTATTTAACATGGGTTGCCTCCCATGTAGCGCTCTTTTACGGTTAATAGATTGACCTTGATGGTACTCACTTGGGCCAGATGAGTGGAACACCCACTCCAAAGTAATTGGCGTTCAAAGTGATGGCCTCCTTTTTGTCATGCTTGGCTTTCTTCTTCCTGGGGAAATGAATAACAAAAGGATCCCACGAAGGCAATTGCAACTTCACGTTCGCTTCATGCAGATTAATCAAAGCCTTAATAGTTCTTAAGAAAGGAAGGCCTAAAATTATAGGAGCAACTATATCTTCAGGCATGTCAACAATAACGAAATCAATTAAAGCAGGACAGCCTTTGGTGTAAACTAAAGTGTTCTCCTTAATCCCTACAGCTTGTTTGTAGATAGAATCTGCTAGATGCAATTTTAACTCAGTAATTTCAAAGGAGCCAAGATTTAACTTGTTAAAAAAACTCTTTGAAATTGTTGAGACGCTTGCACCTAGATCACAAAGTGCAGATATCTCATTGGTTTCGATCTTTATCTTAATAGTAGGCTCAAATATGTCATCTAGTTTAACAGATAACTTTTTAGAAATTTTCTTGTATTCTTCTTCAAGCTCACGTACCTTTATTGCTACTTGATCAACAAAGTGTTGATACATGGCTTCGTCATTACCTTCACTTACCGGAATTTTGACGTTGATCGTTTTTACGAGATCTTCGATGGTGTAGCTTGGTGAAGGGGCATTACTATAATCAAGTTCTTCAAGCTCGTCCCTTTGGATCCTCATCATTTTGAGTTCTTCAACAGGATTGGGCTCAACTTTTCCTGCAAACTTAGCTAGAATGAGAGTTTGACTCTCGGTTATCTTACCTAGCTGTGCCTCAATAATCCTTGTTCTTTCTTGAAGGGCATGTAAATCATTCCTCAAACTAATAGCTTGGTTATATAGTTTACCAAGCATGGCATCATGGTTCTCCGTAATTTTAACTAGAATATTATTTTGTTCATTTTGTGAGTCTATGAAAACTTCAGTGTTTCCTGGAGACTACCATTACTATTTCCCTTATTATTATTAGAGTTTCCTGCAGGACTAGCATAGTGTTTCTGAAAGTTAGGATTATAAATCTTCTTCCAAGGACTATAATCATTATGATCTACGAAGTCTATTTTTTCAATATTTGTTTCGGAGGTGGCTCTTACCTGAGTTTCCTTACCTTTTACGGCTAGTATGAGCTCATCCAACTTAGCATTGAGATCTTCGTTCTCTTGTGGTGAGACAGAGTTCACCTTCTTCATGTTTGATCTTTCCACATGCCATTGGGCATGGTTGTCTTGCATATTGTCTAGCAGCTGCTTCGCTTCGGTAATATGTTTACCCATAAATGTTCCTCCTGCTGCAGTATCAAGCATAGACTTAGATACAGGATTAAGAGCATTGTAAAATAAATGGAAGATTAACCAATCTTCCATCCCATGACTAGGATAGTTTCTTAGGCATTCTTTCATCCTCTCCCATGCAAGCGCTAGTGGCTCACGCTCTTCCTGTCTAAAACCAGTAATATTAGATCGGAGTTGCATAGTCTTTGCAGGTGGGAAAAATTTAGTCATAAATAAAGAAGTACATCCCACCCATGATGTAATAGTATTTTTAGGCAAAGATAACACCCATTCTTTAGCTCTTCCTCTTCGAGAGAAAGGAAATAGACGTAATTTGACCGCATCAGGGTCAACGTCTTTTATACGTATCATATCACATATTTTAGTGAAAATATTTAAGTGCATACCCGTGTCTTCAACAGCAGAGCCTCCAAATTGATTCTGTTGAACCAAACTTAAATATTGGGGCTTAATTTCATTATCATCAGCAACAATTGCTGGCTGAGTAATAGGAGTACACAAATAATCATTATTGGGAGTAGCAAACTCCCCAAGCTTCTTTTCAGCCATACTTCCTATGTTTTTGGGTTTTCTAAGAGTAAAAATTATAACATTAAAAACAAGAATTTAAAGACTAACTATTTTTTTTGGTTTATCAAATAAAGACTGAAAGCAAACTAACAAAACTAAAAACAGGAATTAAAACTAGCAAGATTCTTAATAACCACAAAAGGGCAGCTATTGCTTCCCTGGCAACAGTGCCAGAAAAATGGTTGATACCTTCGATCCGGATTACGGATGTAATATAGCTTCTTTTTCCCAGTAGACCTAGGTTATCGAATCCTCGGGAAGCGAATGCTTAGCGAAGTTACTTTAACGGACCTTCAGAAGTTTTAGAATTCCTTTTGTGTTTTCACCAGACCAGTAGTTTGCGTCTTTTGGTTGTTATTGATGATGGAGAGAAAGGGCCTAGGGCGTTCGGTTTCACCTGTAGCTGTGCAAAACATCTGATGGAAATAAAAGATAGAAATAACGCATGCCTGTACTTTTTAGAGCAAGATAAATTATATGTGGGCAGTGCAAACATAATTGCTATTGCCTTCGCAACCGCTTATAGCAATAACCTACTAGTCTCATCCATAGAAGAAAGAGAACTAATGATATGCATCATGATGTCACCGTTAATCCCAAGCAAATCCCTCACATACAGCCGTACTACCTCTTCTGTCACTAGGGTTCCCAACCTATAGATCAGTCATCACTCATACTCCCTATACCTGGCTCAACCCTCGGGGTCTCGGGACCTGACAAGTCCTTGGATTGAGGCACGAGAGGATACAATAATCATCATGTCATATAAACTAATACACGGTCCCATCTATGATAATTCATATGCACAATTGCTACATGGCTAGGCCAAAGCCCTTATCCCAAGGAGAATTACTCACACATAGAGATGAGATCAACAATCACAAACATTGTAATGAAAACCATGAGATTGATAGCAATAGTCTTACAATTTCACCAACCGGAGAAGAGATCTACTATTACAAGTGGTGAAGTATGGCTATGGAGATGGAGAAGGGTTTGCAGATCTGAGGCAGCTTTTTGGTGGAGCGAGAGATGGCGGAGGAATTGGAGGACGTGTCAGGGGTTTTCCCGTCATCTGAGGCCTCTTTTTATAGGGGTCCCTTCACGAAAGTTGTTCTATTTGACCTAACGGTGGTGGCACCAACTATACGACAGGAGCTACATGGTCGGAATTTTTGCTCCGTATAGTTGGTCATTACGGCGTCTGCCTTTGATGGACGACTCCTGGTTTCTTCTAGTCAAAGGAAATATCGTATCTTTGACTTTAATGTAGTGATTCCCTCCTTTAAACGACATTATCTACGCAGGAAAAATATAAGAACAAAGGATTGCATACCCCTCTGAATATTAGCATTAGTGGCAGGGTTTGAAGAGATATTTCATAAAAAATATGACTAATATCTAGTTTAAATATGGATGTTAGATTGCTATATTTCAGAGCCATCACGGGGCTGGTAGCGTGCGTTGCACCGTGGTGTGTGCTTACGTGAGTGTGGCGTCTAAGTAGGTGGCGGCGGGTGAGGCCAGGCTAGGGTTAGGTGTGGAGGCTGGGTAGTTTAGGGTTTTAGCCGGCTGGGCTTTTGGGCCTAGACGGTTTAGGTCTAGGGTTTGGACGGCATGGGTGATAGGTGGCCTGGCCTACGGGCTAGGTTGCCTCCCCGGCCAAAAATAGTTTTATTATTTTATTTTATAACATTTTTACAAATAGTTTTTAGGAAAAGCAAAGATCCAGACAGACCGACATTATATTTGAAAATAAGAAGGGCTAATGTAGAAAACAAAAATAGGTTTTAGACAGACATATGCATGATAACATGACGATGCTCAAATGCAATTTGACATGATGACATGAGCATGCGATCATGATGATGCACAAAATAAAAACAATACACGATTTTCTGGTAGTGGTTTTACCGGGGTGCTACAATCCCGCAACGCGACAGCGCTCTGCGATGAAGAAGACTCCTGCTCGCGCGATCTAGACTTAGGACCACAATCACGAGAGAGAGAGAATCAATGGAGGTCTCCCCAAAATAGAGGGAACCTTTTATTGATTATTGTGTATTTAATTTGCCAAAATATCTCTATTTATATAGGGGACCCCCCATAGCTAGCTAGCTTAGCCATGTGGGACTAAACAAGGGAGAGGGGGCTATCTACCGCCAGCCAGGGCCCAAGTAAGCTCCACGCGGGGTGCCTTGGCCCAGCCGGCCACCCCTCCTCCTTCCTCCCTTTGATCTTTCTCTCATGGGCCCTTTTCCCTCCAGATTTGGCCCAATAAGGTATTTGAGCCCTTTAAATTCCTTTTATTTTATTAAATAAATATAATTGAATGATTAAATCCATATTTAACATTCACTTACATATTATTCAATCACTGTTGATGATGAACTCATTCCGGACATCCTCCGGACTTACCAAAATCCTTCCAGTTTTCTATCTTCTCTTTTCTTCGGTGATTCTGCCAATCCCAAAACACTCTCTGAGCATCTTCAAACCATTAAGCGTGATACACCACGGTTTGGGAACAATCTAGACATGGTCGGGACCCTCCCGCACCAATGATCAATAGAGGGACCTGGATGGCCATGTGACCCCTATGCATTCCACGAAATGTTTCGTCATTTGAACCATGAACATCGTGTCTTATTCCTTTTGTCTATCGATACTTTTCATTGTCTGATATTTGATCAATGACATCACCATGTTGTGTTCAATTTCATTATCAATAAATGCTACTTGACTCGTTTCGACAAGTGATATCCATGTGATCAAATCACACACTACGCAGCTATTGGATACAACTTCTCCGAGTGGGTCCTCGAGTATATTTTCCGTCACGTGGATGGACAAATCCTTCTCTTGATGCATATTGCCTCAACTATTCCTCCGAATACCTGAACACACCTTTATGATCACTGAGTCACCAGATGACGTTTGATGCTATCAAAGTACCCTCGGGTAACCATGATTGATATGGCCTCATGGTCTAAGAAATAGGACACTAGGTATATTCTAATCATCGTAACTTGAACTTCGTGACATGATCGGGTCATGATGCTTAGGTTGGGTATAGCTCATCATCTCATTATCGCAATGAGCTGACTCCATTTCCAACTGGCATAAATGCCACATGATCAGGAAACCTTGATCATTTGTTGACCAATGAACCAGTGACTACAGTTTCACCGGGAACTCCTGGTTGTTTATATATGACACGTGTATTGACGTTTCCTTTCAATATAGTTATAGCATGATATAAAACTTGATCATAAACTTTATGAAATATGATAATAATCCATATTATTATTTGTCTCTAGGGCATATTTCCAACAGTCTCCCACTTGCACTAGAGTACAAATAAACTAGCTGTACTTGTTCATAATCATCAGCACCATATATCCCGACACTTTTGATCATGCTTGCTCATGGAAGAGGTTGAGTCTTGGGTCTGTACTTTACAGTCCCAAATCCTGTGCAACTTACTAATATCACCTTGATTGACATTAATAATTTATCATCACATCATAACATCTTTGTGTATCCATCGTAGTCATGGAAGCAGAATAAGGTCGGTTTCCAGGAGCCAAAAGTGACCTTAGATCAGCCACATCGAGCTTTCTCATGGGCACCGTGCCCTGGGACACACCTTCTACGTAAATACGAACTAGTCCCGCCATAACATTATGCATCACTTTAGATGGTACCCTTATCTATTATTATAAATGTAATAATCGAAACACTAGTGCATCTTGTGCAACTTTTGATGTTTTATCACCTCACTTCCTACTTGAGTTTAGTCGGTATTATTGATACAGGAGTTTCCAATCTACTAAAGTTAACACATTCCCTTATAACATAACCCTTTATGCTTTAAGATAGGTCATCCTTCATAGATTTAAAAACACGTCTGCAGTTCTAAATTAGACACTTCAGACAAACTTGGCTCAATGTTCCGTGATTCATAATTAATCACTCTTCAAACATTCCTTCTCGTAGCAGGGAAAACAAAAAATTTCTACCGCAAGAACAAACAAAACCAAGACCTAATCTATGGGAAAATCCAAGATCTAATCTATGAGATAAGTGCAACGAGATAGATCTATACTAACCCTTGTAGATCCAAAGCCTTGTTCGAGATTAGATCTCGTGGTTGATGTAGACGGTCACTTGCCGATCTCAAGATCGAGTAGACGATCCTTCTAGCACCATGTTCCGGCAGCGCTTCCGCAGTTGGTCACACGTGCGGAGTCGATGTAGAGAGGAGCAAGGGTTTTGGGGTGGAAGGAGCAAGGGGGAGGCGCCCCCACCCCTCTTTATATAGAGGGGAGGGGGGTGCGACCTAGGGCTGGCCCCTTGGGCCCTATAGGGCTGGCGCGCCAAGGGTGGGGGATGATTTCTTCCCCCCCAAGTTTCCCACTTTCTTTCTTGGTTTTCAAGTAAGCCCTATGGAACCTTCTGGAACACTCCGAAACCTTCTAGAATATCCATATGAATACTCTAGAACATTTCTGAAACCCATAAAATGATCTCCATTATATGAATCATATTCTTCGGACAATTTTGAATCTCCTAGTGATGTCCCAGATCCAATCCGAGACTCCGAACAACATTCGGTCTCCAACGCATATTCCATATCTACCTAAAACAGCATCGAACCTTAAGTGTGTCACCCTACGGTTTGCTAATATATAGACATGATCAAGACACCTCTCCGATCAATAACCATCAGCGGGATCTAGAGATCCATAATGGCTCCCACATACTCAATGATGACTTCGTGATTGATAGAACCATTGTAGCATCCCAATTGTCTAACAATTGCAATGCTACTAGCCTAGTCTATATAATGGCTACTTCAAATATATAATTGTTGCATCATCATTATATCATGCTCATGTCATCATGCCACCTTGCATTTGAGCATCATATAAAACCCTTTTCATTTGGTTCTTATCTCATATGCATCATTAATTGTATTTGCCTCTTGATATTGTATTTGGTTCTTGATATATTGTTTAAATGCCCAAGTTGAGTTGGGGGCATATCTTTTATTCCACTCCACCACCTTAACCTTGTCACCACCTTATAATTCCACCATCCAACTAAATATGAGCTTTGCACTTTATTTGAGTTTACCTCTAGCTCATGTGGGTTGGGATGGATCCAATTCTTTTCCACATGCTCTCATCTTAGCATCATGTTGTTTTCACATTATTGATATATGAGAGCCACTTGGCCACCTTTGCATGCCTTGTGAGTGGAACCCTTTTTCCTAGCTTCCATATGGATTATTATGGATTTATGCTCATGGGGGAATATTTTTGGGACTAGTAATCATCTAGTGGAACATACACACTAGCATGTCCCATTTTATTTCAAACATGACCATCTCCAACTACTCCACATGGGGCATCCTTTCATTTCTTTTGCTTGGCTTTATTCCACCTCTGAAAATGCAAATGAACAATGCCATGTTTAATATTATTGTTTTCACAAGAATCAACATGGTATTAAATATTTTGCATGGGCCATGCAAGTACCCCTTTAGCTTGTCATTTGGATTTTTATTTGATTTTTGAGTGGATCATCCCTCTCTCTCTACCTCTATCTTTTCTTTTGGCTTGATCTATGTTGATCTTGCTCAAACCCTAACATTCCATCCCTCTCTTTTTCTTGACTTGATCTTGTTGGAGCTTGACATGCTCTAGCTTGTTCTTGTCAAAAGAAAGCCACTCCATCTATCTCTCCAAACCCTATCACCATACCCCTCCTACCCCATCATCACCATACACCCTCTCTACACTACCCCCTCTAAACCTAGTTCTAGCTAAACCCTAAGCCACCCCATCACCCCCTCTCGGCCTCTCTCTTCTCTCTATCTAGCTGGCCCCACCAGGATCAAACCCCACCCAGCTACCTACCCCTCTCCAACCCTAATGCCAACCCTAGCCCGAGGCTACCACCACCCAACCCGAGCCTACCCTCTCCCTCTCCCTCTCCCTCTCTTCTCTCCCTGCCTGCCCTGCCCCTAGCCCGAGCCTGCCCCTGCCCTTGGCCTCGTCCTCTGGTCCCACCTGGTAGCCACCCCCCTGCCTGCCCTGCCCCTGCCCGACCGCGCACGTGAAGGAGGAAGTAGGGGAAAGGTGGCACCGAGGCCACCTTTTCCCTCTACCCCACCTCCCCACGGCATCCTTCCTCCCCCTCTTATCCTTCCCCCCACACGGCTCTCCTCTGGCCTCTCCAGATCTGGCCGAGGCGCCCTGGCATCCTCCCTTCTTCTCCACCGCCACCAGCTACCCCCTAGCCGGCCACCGTCGGCATCATCCTGCCACCACCGTAGCAGAAGGAGGGCGCGGTGACTGGACGTTGGGGAAGACCACGACGATCAGCAGCGACGCCCCTGTACCCGGAGCCGAGAAGGAAGCGCCCCAGAACCGCCAGTACCAGCGCCGGCCGAAGCGAAACCCTAATTCGCCCGGCGTCTGCCTCGCCGCCGTCCTGCTGCTCGCCGACCCGATCAAACACCACCGACACACCCTCGGTGAGCCGCGCAACCTCCTAGACACGCTCCTCTGTGCTGCCGTTGCCTGTACGCGCTGATCAATCTGTCAAACGACCTCTGTGCGCCGGCGTCGTTTTCGTTTCTCCTCGCCGTAGCGTCGCTTAGCCCTTACCTAGGTCACGCCCACCTCCCTGACACCAACCCCCACCTAGCCCAGTGGCTGCCGCCTCCGCGCGCGCACGCCAGGTCCCCGGATCGAACCCTGCGCGACGCGCCCCGCGTCCTGCCGTGCACCGATCTGTCCACTGCACGCGAGAAGAGGAACAGTACGGCTATGCTCGTTTTGCACATACCCCCTATCCCTTTTTCTCCGCAACCCGCGCTCCCTCTAGGCCCACCAGACAGCCACCGTGTCCATCTCCTAGAAAACCCCCTGGCTTTTTGTAACCTTAACCCGCGCTCCAGTCTAGCCCCACCTGTCAGTTCCTGGCCCGCTCGTCTCTGTCGCGTGGTCCCCTGTGGCCCTGACCTCACCTATCATTCGCTGGGGCTGGATTAGCTCGCGGTGAGGAAAACCTTCCCTGTGCGCGTTTGGTCCAGTCAGCCAGAGGCCCCACCTGACAGTGTCTGTGGCTAGATAAACCTGAGTAGAAAAAGTATTTTCTGCATATCTGTTTAAATTCAAAACTTTTTCAAATTAATTCAAATTCAAATTTAATTCTGTTTTTAAATATCTTTTAAAATCTAAACCCAAATAATACAAATAATATATGTTTTCAAATCAAAAAAATATGAGGAATTCAAATATTCCCTCCAAAATATATTTTGAACATTTAAAAGTCCAAGTTGGTTAAAATTACATCAAAATGCCCTTTCTCCTTAATTAATTAATAACTTTTGTTTTATAACTCCAAATTTAACAAATGATATGTCTAAAATGATTAGCTCGACGAGACCTTTCTGTTTATGCATACCTTGTTTTGAATTGCAGCATGCATCATATAAATATATTGTATACAGCAACTAATATGAGGTTAAAATGTGGCCAAAACTCAATAAAATGATTTAATCTTGTACTTCACACCTCACCCATGCCATGCTACTTTATTGCCATGCAAATTGTGCATCATTCATCATGGCATGTTTGTTTGCTTGTCGCATTTAATTCATATGCTTGTGCACTTTATTTATGTTGGCCCTTGTTTGTTTGGTTCTTCTTCGAATAGACGCTGAGCAGGGGATATATCAAGAGAACCAGGAGCACTACCCAGATCCATCCCTTGCTTCAACTGAGCTGCCAGGCAAGCACTACCACATGCTTGCATACATATAGTACCTATTGCCTCTATCTTGTTCTTGCATCATTGAGTCGCGATTGCATTAAAATGAATCCCAAGTATTGCATAGCCATTACTTTTAAACCCCACCGAAGCTTGTTCCTCCATCCCATGAGCCATTACTACAGGAGTTGTTTGAGCCATGCGAGTCGTAGAACAGCATGTGTAGGGTATGTGAGTGTCTAATGGATAACGAGGTACCTATACAACTTAACCTGAGTAGTAATGGGATAACTAATGAAAGTGGCATCGGTGAGCCATATTCGCTATTTGGTTTTTCAGGCTCACTTGTGTCCCGTAAGACCCCGAGTACTTGATTCCTGTTCCAAGATTATTCGCGCTATCCACATCCGGGAGGCCTTATGGACCCCCCCTGAGCCAGAGCTTGATTCATTCTTATTTCTTGGGGCCACAAACTAGTTTGAGGTTTTATTTACTATCCTGTACTTATGCCATGCTTTACTGCTTTATTTAAATTGTGCGAGGTACTGCACACCGTACTGTTTAGGAAAGAGGAGTGTTTTCGCGGTGTCGACAAGCCCAGTCACATTTTCGGGTTCCCAGTCGTTCACAGCCATTGACGCAAACCTTGAGTCCGTCTCGGAGTTAGCTAACTTCGTTGCGGGTAGCTCAATGTGGTGGCCCCCTGAAATATTTCTGAATCCTGTAATTGCTTTGTCGTGACTGCCTCGCTGGGTTTTGATTTGGTTTTTCCGAGGCATATCGAGTGTGTGTTGCTATTTGTGCACCCCTGCAGGGTAAAACTTTCTGAAAGCCGTGTCCGCGGTTATGGACGACTTGGAGCACAGTTTCTCGATCATAGACAAGCATAACTAAAGTACCGCTTTTAATTTGACTAGACTAGGTACCTGACTAGTAAATAGTGCAACACTCATGGAATGGATAATAAAACTGCCAACGGATGGGGGGCTGTTCGTCCGCTTCCTCGTCGGTAAGCGGAACAGGTACATTCGCAAGATGGATACTGGGTGGAAGAGACGGACGAAGTGGGCAACGATCATTCGGTGTAGAGATTCCGGGAACAGGGATCCGTGAGATCTGTGGGCGGGATCTGCTTATTTATGGGGCATCTTATGCCGATTTGCTTCTTATCCGTACTCGGATTTTGTCTTCCGCTTCCGCCTGATACTCTGATGTTTGATGTATGAGGAGATATCCTAAACTATTATATCTACCTAGGATATTTGGATCTTGCCGTATGGCGTTGCTATATTTCCTTTCTTTTTAGATGGAATGGCTCTGATGTACTGTTGTATGGTGGCTTGCATACATACTCATTTTTGTATGTAGTTGATCCCTTCACCTGCCGATTACGCCACCCGTTCTTGTCCCGATGTGTGGAAATGGTTGGGACGGCCGAAAGGTCTACCTGTGAGTGGCATTTGGGCCCCACCGTACTATTTCAACCATTTCTGCTCATCCAGGCTTGTAACTAGGAGCGTAATTCACCGAGGTAGTTACAATTGGTATCAGAGCCATCCCGACCTTCAGGGTCTCAGCCAAATGGTCGTTGTCTGTCTAGCAAATATTTTTGGTAGCTATGTATACTAGGGAAAAACAAAACGTGAGAGTAGGACTGCTTCCATTTTTCTTCTTACCCACCCACCACCGTTTTCTGGTAAGGAAGTGTAACGTTTTCAACCCTCTTCTTAAAATTCAAACTAGGATTCACGTGTTCTGGGTTTCCGTAGTACCATAGAAAGTGTGTGTGTGTGTAATTCCTTGTCTATCTGTTGCATCCAAGTTTTTATCACCATCTGTCTTTGGTTATCAACCGTTGGTACATTCCATACCGACAGGCTTTTGAAAACCGGCGCGATCTATCTGACTCCTTGTTAACCGGTGCCATCTTCTTAAGGGTGTCCTTCCTTCTAGCAACTCCACATTCTGTGAAAGCATCTGTTGCTAATCTCTATCTGCTAAGTGTTTTTGCGCATCTATTGGTATTTTAATGCCGAAAAATGCGGAAAATTTTTCTTTGATACATCTATGTTTCCACACTCCTTTCCAGTCGTGTGTGAAACATTATCTATCTTCCTTTTATCAGCATGTCCATGCTAACTCATTCTTTCGTCACCGGCGCTTAATCCTGGAGTTCCTTTTCATCTCCTTTTCTCTTGGACTAATTACATAACGTGTGTCGATCCGATGCTGATGATTGTAATTTGTCTCTCGGCATAGCTATATTCCACTCATGATAAGTGTCAATTGGAATATGGAAAAATGCTATCAACTGTCACCATCTGGAGGATAAGGTTATCTCCTGTGATTTTGAGTACACCGTGATCATATCTATGCATATTCAAGTATCTTTGGCAATCCGGAGTTTCTCAAGGCACTACGGTGGTCTATCATCTGTTTATCATGCTTCACATCTTTTTGCCCTCCATATCTGCAAAATTCTCTTTGAGACGAGGGAATTGCATCTTTTCGTCTCTGATAGCTTTGCTTAAGGTATGATCTATCATCTTTTCTTTATCCAAGATCTCTTTATCTTTGTAACCGGTGATCCGATCGACAATGTGAACCAGGTGACATCTCTTTTTCTTCCGAAGGACCAGATAATCTATTCTTCCAGTGCATCTTCTTCAACACGAACCCTTGCTCGTAACATTGATCTTTCAAAGAGCGTTGAGCTCAGGAAGTGTTCGGGCATTTGTTCGTTTCTCCCGCCTCTTGAACTTGATATTCTAGGAATATCTTGTTAATCCATGGTGGTATATGTTGATAATATGCTTGCCTATTCAATATCAATGGAAGGACATGGAAGGTCATCTGTGTCTCTTTCTCTCAAGCTTCGTGAGCACTGCCTATGTGCAAACTCTCAAAGTGAGAATTCGGACTTTTTGAAGTCACCTATCTCGGCCACGTCCTTCTGCTAAATACATTGCTTCAATTCTGGAGTTGGCAATCCATTGTTAATTCCATCCTCCATATTCAACCAATCCGGAGTTGTTCCTTGTTGGCAAGTTATCATCGTCGTTCCGCCGAAGATTTCCTCAAGACTGCTAAATCTCTCTCAATCTTTTCAAGAAGAACATGGAGTTCTTTTAACCTCTACCTCGTTAAGTAATCTCTTGAACCCTCTCGCTCTATCGTCTATGCTCAATCCACCGGAGGCCATGAAGACTTTTCAGATCTTGTTTTCCCTTCCGTTCAAGTGGTGCTATCTTTTTCTTTGTCTGTGGAATCTTGCAGTTCTTCTCCGTAATCTTCCTTCATATCTTTCTGGTGGCTTGGTACTTCCGACATGACGACAACATCATCATCTTTATCTATCTTGGATCCGGTGAATCGTTTGCATCTATCCTTGTTTTCTAACGGAGTTCCATGAGATCTTCTTATCAATATCTTCAGTCTGTCTTTGGGAGTTAGGGTTACATGATCCTTCTTATTCATGTGCGGAGTAATGCTTTGAGTGCGGGATGGAGTAGCTACCATACCACTACTCTTATCATTCGCTCTTGTACATTGAATTGGTGAATTAATGTGATTTCACTCATTCCACGGAAGTTAGAAGTGGCCTTTATCCCTCGATACTTTAACTTCCGTCTTTGTTTTTCCGGAGTGCTCTCTTGAAGAAAGTAATCAATAATCTCTTGTTGGTGATCTCGTCTTTTCCTACACGGAGCAAAATCTTCAAGTATCTGGTGGAAACAAGCGCAAACTCTTTCTGTCCTCGTCAATCTACCGGTGCTCAACATCCCCAAACAAGATGAAAGGAAACTATCTCTCTTTGTTTCATCAATTCTTTTTCTGTGGTAAAGCCAATTATGGTTGATGCCATCAGCCGCAAATCTATTGCGTTAGCCTCAAGGCTAAAGAAAGCAATAAGTATCTCTACAATAAACTCCAGATCCTACATATTCTTTGCTTCTCGGGATTCCACCATGATCTGGCTTCACATCCGTCTCTGGAAGTTATATCCGCGCACCTCAATTGCGTGATTCTTTGGGTCTTACCGGCGCAACAAGAATCTAATCCGGCGATGTCTAACTAAATCCTTCTGTTTATATCAAGGGACTCTATTGTTTGAAGGCAATATTGTTTCCGAACTTCATTTCTCAATCCGAGAGAGGATACGATGCTATTGTCATAGTGGTCCAAAACCTCTCCAATCTAGCTCATTCCTTCCGGCGAGACAAAGAACCATCCTCTCTAGTATTAGTAAATCTTTAATCTCAACGGTGCTTTTCTATATCCATGATGCATCATCCTGTCCTTTCTTACACAAGTGGATCTATTCTTTTATCATGTTTCTTGAGAAAACCGGAGCTATGTCCATTCTATCCTTCTTGTCTCACGACAATCCTTCAATTCTTCTAACCCGTTGTTTCTCAAGCGAAACGCAAGACTCGCAACAAGTCTAGCAAGTTTTGCAAGGTGTAGCGGTCGCACCATTCCGTTGTTAATCAACTTGGGAACGTGAGGGTCACCTTCGTTCTGGACACCCGTCTCTCTTTGTGTTGTTTTCTTTTTCCTAGGAATATCGGGGCGAGATTCTTGTTTAGTGGGGGAGAGTTGTAGCATCCTAATTGTCTAACAATTGCAATGCTACTAGCCTAGTCTATATAATGGCTACTTCAAATATATAATTGTTGCATCATCGTTATATCATGCTCATGTCATCATGCCACCTTGCATTTGAGCATCATATAAAACCCTTTTCATTTGGTTCTTATCTCATATGCATCATTAATTGTATTTGCCTCTTGATATTGTATTTGGTTCTTGATATATTGTTTAAATGCCCAAGTTGAGTTGGGGGCATATCTTTTATTCCACTCCACCACCTTAACCTTGTCACCACCTTATAATTCCACCATCCAACTAAATATGAGCTTTGCACTTTATTTGAGTTTACCTCTAGCTCATGTGGGTTGGGATGGATCCAATTCTTTTCCACATGCTCTCATCTTAGCATCATTTTGTTTTCACATTATTGATATATGAGAGCCACTTGGCCACCTTTGCATGCCTTGTGAGTGGAACCCTTTTTCCTAGCTTCCATATGGATTATTATGGATTTATGCTCATGGGGGAATATTTTTGGGACTAGTAATCATCTAGTGGAACATACACACTAGCATGTCCCATTTTATTTCAAACATGGCCATCTCCAACTACTCCACATGGGGCATCCTTTCATTTCTTTTGCTTGGCTTTATTCCACCTCTGAAAATGCAAATGAACAATGCCATGTTTAATATTATTGTTTTCACAAGAATCAACATGGTATTAAATATTTTGCATGGGCCATGCAAGTACCCCTTTAGCTTGTCATTTGGATTTTTATTTGATTTTTGAGTGGATCATCCCTCTCTCTCTACCTCTATCTTTTCTTTTGGCTTGATCTATGTTGATCTTGCTCAAACCCTAACATTCCATCCCTCTCTTTTTCTTGACTTGATCTTGTTGGAGCTTGACATGCTCTAGCTTGTTCTTGTCAAAAGAAAGCCACTCCATCTATCTCTCCAAACCCTATCACCATACCCCCTCCTACCCCATCATCACCATACACCCTCTCTACACTACCCCCTCTAAACCTAGTTCTAGCTAAACCCTAAGCCAACCCATCACCCCCTCTCAGCCTCTCTCTTCTCTCTATCTAGCTGGCCCCACCAGGATCAAACCCCACCCAGCTACCTACCCCTCTCCAACCCTAATGCCAACCCTAGCCCGAGGCTACCACCACCCAACCCGAGCCTACCCTCTCCCTCTCCCTCTCTTCTCTCCCTGCCTGCCCTGCCCCTAGCCCGAGCCTGCCCCTGCCCTTGGCCTCGTCCTCTGGTCCCACCTGGTAGCTACCCCCCTGCCTGACCTGCCCCTGCTCGACCGCGCACGTGAAGGAGGAAGTAGGGGAAAGGTGGCACCGAGGCCACCTTTTCCCTCTACCCCACCTCCCCACGGCATCCTTCCTCCCCCTCTTATCCTTCCCCCCACACGGCTCTCCTCTGGCCTCTCCAGATCTGGCCGAGGCGCCCTGGCATCCTCCCTTCTTCTCCGCCGCCACCAGCTACCCCCTAGCCGGCCACCGTCGGCATCATCCTGCCACCACCATAGCAGAAGGAGGGCGCGGTGACTGGACGTTGGGGAAGACCACGACGATCACCAGCGACGCCCCTGTACCCGGAGCCGAGAAGGAAGCGCCCCAGAACCGCCAGTACCAGCGCCGGCCGAAGCGAAACCCTAATTCGCCCGGCGTCTGCCTCGCCGCCGTCCTGCTGCTCGCCGACCCGATCAAACACCACCAACACACCCTCGATGAGCCGCGCAACCTCCTAGACACGCTCCTCTGCGCTGCCGTTGCCTGTACGCGCTGATCAATCTGTCAAACGACCTCTGTGCGCCGGCGTACTATTTCAACCATTTCTGCTCATCCAGGCTTGTAACTAGGAGCGTAATTCACCGAGGTAGTTACAACCATTAACATACGAAACCAATTCCCTTTGTCACACGTTACTCTACTTATCTGAGGTTCGGTCATCGGTATCTCCATACCTAGTTCAACCTCGTTACCGATAAATACTTTTTACTCGTTCCGTGATATGCCATACCTTGTGACCTAGTCACATGCTTGCAAGCTAATTAGATGACATTCCACCGAGAGGGCCCCGAGCATATCTATCCGTCATATGGATGGACAAATCCTAGTCTTGATCCATGCGCTTCAATACATACTTTCAGAATACCTAATGCCACCTTTATAATCACCCAGTTATGAAGCGGCGTTTGATGTCATCAAAGCACTCATCCGGTGATGGTGATTAACACAATCTCATGGTCGAAGGATTAGGTTACTATGTATTTGAAAGCTTGTAGCAAAACAAACTTAAGGACTTGATCTTATGATATGCTTACTATGGGTGTGTGTTCATTACATCATTCTCCTAATGATATGATCTTGTTATTAATAACATCCAATGTCCATGATCAGGAAACCATGATCATCTATTAATCAACAAGCTAGTCTTAACAAGAGGCTTACTAGGGACTCTTTTATGTTTACAAAACACACAAGTATTAGTGTTTCCTAATAATACAATTATAACATGGGATGTAAACATTCATCATAAACACAAAGATATAATAATAACCATTTTATAATTGCTTCTTGGGCATATCTCCAACAGTCTCCCACTTGCACTAGAGTCAATAATCTAGATTACATTGTAATGTACCTAACACCCATGGCGTTTGGTGTTGGTCATGTTTTGCTCTAGGGAGTGGTTTACTCAACGAATCTACCACATTCAGATCAGTGTGTACTTCGCAAATCTTTATTTCGCCAACTTGGACTTACTCGCGAATAGCATGGAAACATAGCTTGATGTGCTTCAGCTTGCTGTGTGACCTTGGCTCCTGTGCATTGGCTATGGCACTCGTGTTGTCATAGTAGATGGCCATTGGGTCCAATGCACTAGGAACCACACCAAGCTCAGTAATGAACTCGTTCATCCATACCGCTTCTTGTGTAGCCTCCAAAGCAGCTATGTATTCCGATTCAGTTAAAGATTTCGCCACAACGCTTTGCTTGGCACTCCTCGAGCTCACTGCAGCACCATTCAAAATAAATATGTATCCAGACTGTGACTTCGAGTCATCTGAATTGGTGTTCCAACTAGCATCGGTGTAACTATTTACAACAAGTTGTTCATCACCTCCACAAGAAAGAACCATATCCTTAGTCCTTTTCAGGTACTTGAGGATATTTTTGACCGCTGTCTAGTGTTCCATTCCAGGATCACTTTGATATCTGCTAGTCAAACCAACAGCGTGTGCTATATCTGGTCTTGTACACAACATGGCATACATGATAGAGCCTATGGCTAAGGCATAGGGGATTTTACTCATCTTCTCTCTATCTTCTGCCGTAGATGGACTTTGAGTCTTACTCAAGGTCTTACCTGGCAACATGGGCAAGAACCCTTTCTTGCTTTCTTCCATTCTAAATCTCTTTAGAACCTTGTCCAGGTATGTACTTTGTGAAAGCACTATTAAGCGTCTTGATCTATCTCTATAAATCTTGATGCCTAAAATGTGTGCCGCTTCGCCAAGATCCTTCATTGAAAAACTATTATTCAAATAGGCCTTGACACTTTCAAGAAGTTCTATATCATTCCCAATCAACAATATGTAATCCACATATAGTATTAAGAATTCTATAGAGCTCCCACTCACTTTCTTGTAGATACAAGCTTCTCCATAAGTTTGTATAAATCCAAAGTTTTTGATCACCTTATCAAAATGTTGATTCCAACTCCAGGATGCTTGCTTCAGTCCATAAATGGAGCGCTGAAGCTTGCACACCTTGTCAGCATCTTTAGGATCGACAAAACCTTTGGGTTGTACCATATACAACTCTTCCTCAATGTCATCATTAAGGAACGCCATTTTGACATCCATCTGCCAAATCTCATAATCGAAATATGGAGCGATTGCTAACAAAATCCTCACAGACTTTAGCTTCACTACCCATGAGAAGGTCTCATCATAGTCAACTCCTTGATTTTTTCAGAACCCTTTCGCGACAAGTCGAGCTTTATAGATAGTAAAATTACCATCAGCATATGTTTTTCTTTTAAAGATCCATTTGTTCTCGACAGCCTTGCGACCATCCGGTAAGTCCACCAAAGTCCATACTTGGTTTTCGTACATGGATCCCATTTCGGATTTCATGT
The DNA here is from genome assembly GCA_916181665.1 of Avena sativa. Taxonomy (NCBI): domain Eukaryota; kingdom Viridiplantae; phylum Streptophyta; class Magnoliopsida; order Poales; family Poaceae; genus Avena; species Avena sativa. The sequence goes on from OV702290.1 coordinate 38,446,703, forward strand.
CTTCTTGCAATTTGTCAGAATCTGGGATCGTCATAGCTTCCTCATACGTCGCAGGGTCGTCGATGTTGTCCACCAACATGACATTCAACACAGGGTCATACCAATCAGGAGTGGCACGAACCCTCGTCGACCTGCGATGTTCAGTAGCAACTTCATTCGAAGTTTCATGATCATCATCATTAGCTTCCTCTCTTATTGGTGCAAGCGGCACAGAAACATCTTCCGGTGCTGCGCTACTCTCAAATTCGAGAGAAGGTTCAACAACCTCGTCGAGTTCTACCTTCCTTCTAGTCACTTCTTTCGAGTGAAACTCCTCAAGAAAGGATCCATTCTTAGCAACAAAAACTTTGCCTTCGGATCTATGATAGAAGGTATACCCAATTGTTTCTTTAGGGTATTCTATGAAGACGCATTTTTCCTCTTTGGGTTCAAGCTTGTCGGGTTTTAACTTCTTTACATACGCTTTGCAGCCCCAAACTTTAAGGAACGGCAACTTAGGTTTCTTACCAAACCACAATTCATACGGTGTCATTTCAACGGATTTAGATGGTGCCCTATTTAAAGTGAATGCGGCTGTCTCTAATGCATAACCCCAAAACAATAACGGTAAATCTGTAAGACACAACATAGACCAAACCATATCTAAGAGAGTTCCATTACGATGTTCGGACACACCATTACACTGTGGTGTTCCCGGCGGTGTCAACTGCGAAAGTATTCCACATTTCTTTAAATGCATGCCAAAATCGTAACTTAGATATTCACCTCCGTGGTTAGAATGTAGAAACTTAATCTTCTTGTTACGATGATTTTCTACTTCACTTTGAAATTCCTTAAACTTCTCGAAAGTTTCAGAATTATGTTTCATAAAGTAGACATACCCATATCTACTCAAGTCATCCGTCAAATTAAGAACATAAAGATATCCACCGTGTGATGCTATCTTCATTGGGCCGCACACATCGGTATGTATTATTTCCAATAAGTCCGTAGCTCACTCCATTATTCCAGAGAATGGAGTCTTAGTCATTTTTCCCATTGGACATGCTTCGCATCTTTCAAGTGATTCAAAATCAAGTGATTCAAGAAGTCCATCGGAATGGAGTTTCTTCATGCGCTTCACTCCAATGTGACCAAGATGACAGTGCCACATGTATGTAGAATTATCATTCATTTTTATTCGTTTAGCATCTATGTTGTGAACATGTGTATCACTACTATCGATATTCAATAAGAATAAACCATTCATCTCAGGTGAATTACCATAATAAATATTACTCATATAAATCGAACAACCATTATTCTCAGACTTAAACGAGTAACCGTGTCGCAATAAACAAGATCCAGAAATAATGTTCATGCTTAACGCGGGCACCAAATAATAATTATTCAAGTTCAAAACTAATCCCGAAGGTAGATGAAGAGGGAGCGTGCCGACGACGATCACATCAACCTTGGAGCCATTTCCAATGCGCATCGTCACCTCGTCTCTCGCCAGTCTTCGTTTATTCCGTAGCTCCTGTTTCGAGTTACAAATATGAGCAACCGAACGAGTATCAAATACCCAGGTACTAGTACGATTACTATTAAGATACACATCAATAACATGTATATCAAATATACCTTTCTTCTTGATGTTGCTGTTCTTCAGATCTGCCAGGTACTTGGGGCAGTTGCGCTTCTAGTGACCTTCACCCTTGTAGTAGAAGCACTCAGTATCATGCTTAGGACCAGCCTTGGGCTTCTTAGCAGGTGCGACAACTTTCTTGCCTTCCTTCTTGAAGTTGCCCTTTTTCATAGACTTGCCCTGTTTCTTGAAATTGGTGGTCTTATTGACCATCAACACTTGGTGCTCCTTTTTAATCTCCACTTCAACAGTTTTCAGCATGGAGAAGAGTTCAGGCAACATCTTGTTCATGCAATGCATATTGTAGTTCATCATGAAGTTCTTATAACTAGGTGGCAGTGATCGGAGGACACGATGAATCTCCAACGCATTAGGAATCATTATTACCAATTCTTAGAGCTTGTTCGCGTGCCCAGACATTTTGAGCACGTGCTCGCTAACGGAGCTGCCCTCTTCCATTTTAAGTTAAAGAACTTCTCGGAGGCCTCATAGCTTTCCACGGCCACACGAGTCTCAAAGATTAGCTTCAGATCATTGACAATCTCAAAAGGGTCGCGGTGCTCAAAGCGCTTCTGAAGCTCCGATTCTAGACCGTACAGGATGGCACACTGAACTGTGGAGTAGTGATTTTTCTGAGTGACGAAAACATTCTTAATGTCATCGGAAGCATCCTCTGCAGGTGGGTCACCTAGCGATGAATCGAGCACATAGGTTAACTGACCAGCGCTGAGGACAATCATCAATCCATTGAACCAGTCTGTGAAGTTGCTTCCATTGTTTTTCAGTTTTTCTTTCTCTAGGAATGCATTTAAATTGATGGAGGGGTCGCCATGATCTACAACATATTTGTAAAGAGTTTAGACTAAGTTTATGACAAATTGAGTTCAAATTTAATTCTTAAATTAACTAGGTGAACTCCCAGTCAAAACAGCATCCCTCACGTTGCCTTAGTGATTACATGAACCAAATCCACTACACCAAGTCCGATCTTCACGAGAGAAGATGTAGTTTCAATGGAAAACAATCAACATGTTCATCATATCATTCATATGACTCATGCTCTACCTTTCGGTATTCCGTGTTTCGAGACCATGTCTGTACATGCTAGGCTCGTCAAGGTTAACCTTAGTATCCGCATGTGCAAATCTGGCTTGCACCTGTTGTATGCACACGTAGAATCTATCACACCTGATCATCATGAGATGCTTCGAAACGATGAGTCTTAACAACGATACCTACTAAGGACGAACACTTTATTACTTGATATTTTAGTGAGAGGGATCATCTTATAATGCTACCGTCGTGATCTAAGCAATACAAGATGCAAAAAGGATTAACATCACATGCAATTCATAATATGTGACATGATATGGCCTTTCTTCTTGTGCCTTTGATCTCCATCTCCAAAGCACAGATATGATCTCCATCATCACCAGCGTGGCGTCAAGGTCAGTGGCGCCGCTTCATGGTTGTCCATAACTTAACATCAATTATTACAACTACTTGGAATAAAGCTATTACATGATGAATAGACACACATGTCTTAACAAAATAAAGACAACCATTAGGCTCCTGCCGGTTGCCACATTACAATAAGGATCATTGCATACATCAAATATATTCACAATCACATCGTGGCCATATCACATCACATGCCCCTGAAAAACAAGTTAGACGCCTATAATTTTCTTTGCATGTTTTACGTGGCTTGGGGCTTTCATATAAGAACCGATCTTACCTCTGAACAAGAACCACAACGCTGATACAGGTGTTGTCATATGCTAATTGTAAATTGAATCTTAAGTATGGTGGGAGAGACAGACACCCGCAAAGCCACTTGTGCAATGCAAGTTGCATGTCAAGCGTGGAGCAAGTCTCATGTGCGAGGACATGTAAGGTTAGCCCGAGCCGCTTCATCTCACCATCCCGCAAGATGCAAAGTACACATGAAGACAACGACAACAAAAGCATCAACACCCACAAAACCACTGTGTTCTACTCGTGCAACAGATCTATGCATAGACACATCTCTGATACCACTGATGGGTTCATAGCAGGGAAAACAAAAAAATTCTACCACAAGAACAAACCAAACCAAGATCTAATCTATGGAAAAAGCCAAGATCTAATCTATGAGATAAGTGCAACGAGATAGATCTATACTAACCCTTGTAGATCCAAAGCCTTGTCCGAGATCGGATCTCGTGGTTGATGTAGATGATCACTTGCCGATCTCAAGATCGAGTAGACGATACTTCTGGCACCGCATTCCTGCAGCGCTTCCGTAGTCGATCACACATGCAGAGTCGATGTAGACCTTCCTCTCCCTATTCCAGCGGGTAGCGGAGGTGGTAGATATCCACGGAATCCTAGCAGCACGACGGCGTGGTGGTGGTGGTGGAGAAGGATTTTGACAAGGCTTCGCCTAAACCGGAGCAGGAGGACGATCGAGGAGAGAGGCGGCCAGGTTTTTGGGGTGGAAGGAGCAAGGGGGAGGCGCCCCACCCCTCTTTATATAGAGGGGGTGCAGCCTAGGGTTTGCCTCTTAGGCCCTCTAGGGCTAGCGCGCCAAGGGAGGGGGGAGGATTTTTTCCCCCCCAAGTTTCCCTCTTTCTTTCTTGGTTTTCAAGTAAACCCTATGGAACCTTCTGGAACTTTCCAAAACACTCTGAAACCTTCTAGATTCTCCATATGAATACTCCAGAACATTTTCGAAACCCAGAAAATGATCTCCATTGTATGAATCATATTCTCCGGACAATTCCGAATCTCCTCATGATGTCTCGGATCCAGTCCGAGACTCCGAACAACATTCGGTCTCCAATGCATATTCCATATCTACCTAAAACAGTATCGAACCTTAAGTGTGTCACCCTACGGTTCGCGAATATGCAAACATGATCGAGACACCTCTCCTATCAATAACCATCAACGGGATTTGGAGATCCATAATGGCTCCCACATACTCAACGATGACTTCGTGATCGATAGAACCATTAACATACCAAACCAATTCCCTTTGTCACGTGATACTCTACTTATCCAAGGTTCGATCATCAGTATCTCCATACCTAGTTTAACCTTGTTACCAATAAGTACTCTTTACTCGTTCCGTGATATGTCATCCCTGGTGGCCTAGTCACATGCTTGCAAGCTAATTAGATGACATTCCACCAAGAGGGCCCAAAGCATATCTATCCGTCATATGGATGGACAAATCCTAGTCTTGATCCACGCGCTTCAACACATACTTTAAGAATACCTAATGCCACCTTTATAACCACCCAGTTACGAAGCGGCGTTTGATGTCATCAAAGCACTCATCCGGTGATGGTGATTAAGGCAATCTCATGGTCGAATGATTAGGTTACTATGTATTTGAAAGCTTGTAGCAAAACAAACGTAATGACTTGATCTTACGCTATCCTTACTATGGGTGTGTGTCCATTACATCATTCTGCTAATGATATGATCTTGTTATTAATAACATCCAATGTTCATGATCAGGAAACCATGATCATCTATTAATCAACAAGCTAGTCTTAACAAGAGGTTTACTAGGGACTCTTTTATGTTTACAAAACACACAAGTATTAGTGTTTCCTAATAATACAATTATAGCATGGGATGTAAACATTCATCATAAACACAAAGATATAATAATAACCATTTTATTCTTGCCTCTTGGGCATATCTCCAACAATTATAGTTTTGAAGATAGAACCTATGTCTCAACATAGTGGATGACGATCATCATTTTCTTTCTTTCAACCATTGATGTTTAACTTAATGCTATTCCTAATTTGAGTGACCAAGGACCAATCCTTAATCAATTCCTATTCCGAAACTCTTTTCGTAATATCTTTTAGGAATACAACATAATATCGTAACATACTTATTATCAACTTCTAATCCCTATAAATCATTATTTATTGGTACTTGCGCTTTTATTCTTAATGTGTCATACACACACTTAATAATCAATCTTTAAGCTCCCACTCAAAATATTTTCCTAACATATTTGAGTCCGAGACTTATGTTGTTACCACTAAAAAATATGTCATTGACATATTGTTTTAGGAAGACTTTCACAGCTCCCACTCAATTTCATGCAAATTGCATGTCCTCTCACTATTTTGAATAACTTCAAAAATCTTTTGATCAATTATCAAACTGAGAGTTTTACTATGAGACACTAGTATCTTACTAGTATCAAATCCACTAGACTTTTAGCACTTCCAAATCAAATTATTTTTGAATTTGTCTAATACATTATTCATGACAAATCGTGTCTTTATCTTTCACCTTTTCCTTCATGACTTTGTTGTCATTTGGAAAATTCAAGTAACCCATTACCTATTAAGATTAAGAATGAATTGCTTTCTAACCTTAAGTGAATTTTGCCTCTAGGATTTCTCATAATTTTAGTTTACCATTATTTCCTTCGTAGCTTGTAGGTATGTCATATTTCGGTAATATGACAAGTAATTCATAAATGTATCCATACAAGATGTGAGGTACATTTTTGAATCCTACTTCGTGTAGTAAAAACACTAGTGGGGAAAAACACAATAATCATTATCATTGATTCTTTTCTTTGTGAAGAGAATCGTTCAAGAATTTCCTTCCGTTGCGCTTCAATACTCTGATGCAGGGTTTTGAATCCTTATCGTGTTTTTCACTATCTTCCATAAGCTTTACAGTCGAGAACATAAACTTTCTCGAGAAAGCACCAAAATTCAAGCAACACCAGTTTTGCCTTTCTTTTGGTTCCATCCATGGATTTCGTATTCAAAGTTTCCAATGAATACTCTACAAGGACTTATTCGCTATTGTTTTGGTCATATCGAATGACTCCAAAACTTTCACGACGATCTATACAAGATATGGCACCGATCTCACGAATTCATATGGTTCACTATATATACTAATTGAGTGTTTACTATTTCTAACTAGTGGTCTTTACATCTATACTACAATGATTTATTCAGCGCCATCTATTCACCCACTTGGTATCAAATATCACATTTTGATGCTTTGCATTATGACATTTCAAACGCATTGCAATTCACAATTTCTTATGCCAATATTATATCGTCGAATTTTATTACTATTGATCAAATCATAGTAATTAGATTCTCTTTTATCTTTAATACCCTTGGATGATGGAATATTTTGATCATATCAGATAGTTTCATGCTCATGTTTCCTTTGGTAAACTCTTTTACTAAATTTAAACATTCATAAAATGATAATCACCACTTCGTTGAAATACGATACATCGAATATGTAATCTCTTTCAACAATTCATCAAACACTTTGCTTCATGCAATACACGGTGTTTGAGTTATCTTGCTGAACTTGGGCATGATTCATACATGACAAGAAATCAAATGACTTTCACATATTATCGACGTAACTTTGAATTTAAACAATGGTTTCATTAAAAATTAATATATCATTAAGTTGGGTATTTTCAAGACATTTTCTATATTTTACAAATGTTCATGCTTTATCAATTAGTTTCATAACCAGGATAATTCACACATAATCGAACAACATATGAACGCAAATAGAAATGATTCATAGAAGCAGAACAACTGTTTGTTACAAACTCATATGAATAACCGTCTCACGAAGTGTGAGACACACTAAAGAAGTTCACAATCCATCGATTACACTAATCATCCAAAATGAAGAAATAAATGATAAATGTCGAGGGAGAGTGTCATTGGCCATCATCATCGTGCTCTCCATCAACATGCAACATCACCTCCTCTCCAGCAAGCAGCTCTCATGTAGAAGGACCTGTTTTCAGCAAAACAGAATTAGTATCAAATACTTTAACACTTCAATATGTGTTTGCAAGATTATAACATTTATAAAACTGTATATCAAATATATACCTTTGTCATCGATGACCTCTCCAGCAATGGTTTCAACCTTCACATTCCTAAAATGTGATATGAACTCGTGGAAATCCTGTGTTTCCCCATCACCTCTCATGATGCAAGTCCCGGCGTGTGCTTGGTAGCTCGGAGGCAGCGACCGAAGCACAACGCTATTTGCAAAAGAGCTCGTCAACTAGTTGTCCATGAAGTATGCAAGCATCATGTACGCATCATGCGTGCACTCCAAGTGGTCGTCAAGCTAAAAGTTCTCCTCCATCTTTATGGACAGGAAATCTCCCATTAGCTCATGCTCCCATATGCGCACTTGTTCCACAAAATGGGATCTAAGCTGTACCATAACCGTACGAGGGTCAAGGTTACCCACGATTGGTGACAGCTCATCAACCATTCTGAAGCGCATTGTCACTGATATGAAGGTGGACATCTCACGATAGTAATATCGGTCTTCCCTCTGCTCTGGGGTCTCATAGAAATAGGGCTGCTCCAAATCCATCTCGTAGAGTATATAGTCGACCACATCATTCTCACTAAGGAGAACATGGAGACGCGCAACCCACATGGAAAAGTTAGATCCATCTAGTTTGAGCTTCTCTCCTTCTAACCAATCGTCAACAGGGAAGGTAGCATCAGGGAGAACCATTTTCTATATTTATAATTTCAAAAGGAATTTAGACTAAGTTTATAATTATATGAGTTAAAAATAATAACTCCACTAAAAAACTCCTATCCAAAAAAGGGTTTTAGCGATTACACGATCCCTATTCACTACACCGCTCTCGATCGTCACGGTCGGCGATATAGTTGCAAAGGTGGACGCCAAAATGTCGATCACATCATTCATGCGACTCGTGATTGATCTTTCGACCATCCGTGTTCCGAGGCCATGTCTACACATGCCAGGCTCACCAACTCAACATTAGTGTATTCATTGTGCAACATGGCTTACACCCACTGTATGCGAACGCAAATATGTCTAACACCCGATCGTCATGGCCTGCCTCATATCAGAGAACTTTCTTGGTGGTGCACACTAAGGGAGAACACTTATATTGATATTTTGATTAGGGATCATCTTATTAGGATACCGTTGAGTATCTAATACTAGCACACAATAAAATGCACAAACAATAAACATTGAATGTAAGTGTGATGTGATATGGTCCTTCTGGCTGTGATCTCCATCTCGCGCCTCCGGATTCCGGCGCCAGGGTTCCGGCGTCGTAGGCACCAGGATACCGGTGCCTTCCGGCGTGGTAGTCCATCATCTCCATGACCATATAATACTACTTAGCAACATAAAGTAAACTACTTTACCTTTGCCACAACCGAATATCACATCACAACTCCCCCTGCAAAACAAAGTTAGACGCCTCTACTTTATCTTTGCATGTTTTACGTAGCTGATAGGGCTTTCGCACAAGAACCGTTCTTACCTACGAACTTCCACCATAATGTTGATCAAGTAGTTATATATATTACACCCCTTTGGGGGCCCTCCATTGCAAATGGCATACCAACTAATCCGAGAGAGACAGGCACTCCTAAAGACACTTTATATGGTATAAGCCGTATGTCAAGCGTTGACCAGTCTCGCGAATGAATGCGTAAATTCGGTTGGGGGCCTCTTCATCAAGCATTACTGCGGTATACACAAGTACACATGGGAGGGTAACAACTAAAAGATCAACACCCACACGGTACAACTCGTGTGTTCTACCCGTACTAGCAATACTACGTAGATCTAGCTCTGATACCACTATAGGGGTTCGCGCATGAAAACAATAAAAAATTTCCCTACACCAAGAACTCCAATGCCAGGACCTATCTATTAGTAATGTAGTAATGGGAGGGGATTTTCATGAACTTACCCTTGAAGACCCAAAAGCGTTGTCAACGCTCGGGAGAGCATGGTTGATGTAGACGAACCAAAGCCGACCTCAAGTTCGTGTTGAAGTCCCGGCTGCTCCTGTGGCTCCAACGACTCCTAGTGCCCCAAGTGTTGCACCTCGCAGGGAGTTACACACATCCGGTGTCTAGCGATGACTCCTGCTCCTCCGATCTAGCAGCAGTTGCGGAAGTAGAGCTCCTGGATCCGAATCACGAAGCACTAAGGTGCTCCGCGATGAAGAAGACTCCTGCTCGCGTGATCCGGTCTTGGGACCACAGTCACGGGAGAGAGAGAATCAACTGGAGGTCTCCCCAAAATAGAGGGAACCTTTTATTGGTTATTGTGTATTTAATTTACCAAAATACCTCTCTTTATATAGGGAACCCCCCATAGCTAACTAGCTTAGCTATGTGGGACTAAACTAGGGAGAGGGGAGAGGGGGGCTATCCGCCACCGGCCAAGGCCCAAGTGGACCCCACATGGGGTGCCTTATCCCAGCCGGCCACCCCTTCCTTCTTCCTCACTTCGGTCTTTCCCTCATGGGCCCTTTTCCCTCCGGATTTGGCCCAATAAGATATTTGACCCTTTTTTAATTCTTTTTCTTTTATTGAATAAATATAATTTAAGGACTAAATCAATATTTAACATTCACTTACATATTATTCAATACCCTTTGATGTGGAACTCATTCTGGACATCCTCCGGACTTACCGAAACCCTTCTGGTTTTCTCTCTTTTCTTTTCTTTGGTGATTCTGCCAATCCCAAAACACTCTCTAAGCGTCATCAAGCCCTTAAGTGTGATACCCCACGGTTCTGGAACACTCCAGACATGGTCGGGACCCTCCCGCACCAATGATCAACATAGGGACCTGGATGGCCATGTGACCCCTATGCATTCCACGAAATCTTTCATAGTTTGAACCATGAACGTCGTGTCTTATTGCTTTTGTCTCTCGATACTTTGCATTGTCCGAGATCTAATGAATGACATCACGATGTCGTGTTCAATCTCGTTATCAATAAATGCTACTTGACTTGTTCCGACAAGTGATATCCCCGTGATCAAATCACACGTTGCGTAGCTATTGGATACAACTTCTCCGAGTGGGCCCTCGAGTATATTTTCCATCACGCGGATGGACAAATACCGCTCTTGATGCATATTGCCTCAACTGTTCCTCCGAATACCTGAACACACCTTTATGATCACCGAGTCACCAGATGATGTTTGTTGCTATCAAAGTACCCTCAGGTAATAGTGGTTGATATGGCCTCACGGTCTAAGAAATAGGACACTAGGTCTATTCTAATCATCGGCACTTGAACTTCGTGACATGATCAGGTCACGATGCTTAGGTTGGGTATAGCTCATCATCTCATTCTCGCAATGAGGTGACTCCATTTCCAACTGACATAAATGCCACATGATCATGAAACCTTAATCATCTGTTGACCAATGAACCAGTGGCTAGTGTTTCACCGGGAACTCCTGGTTATTTATATATCACACGTGTATTGACATTTCCTTTCAATAAAATTATACCATAATATAAAACTTAATTATAAACTTTATGAAATATGATAATAATCCATATTATTATTTGTCTCTAGGGCATATTTCCAACACTATGATGGTAGACGAGATCTGAGTAGTGTAGGAGAGCCGGTGTGAGGGCACATGACCAACATCCAAGAGCCTGAGTAGGCCGGTGGAGGGCTAATCGGAGAGGGGCAACCTAAGGCATGGACCAGGCTTGCATGAGTCCTATCCATGGGTCATGTGGAGGGCACTAGATAGGTGACGCTGGAGGCGCAAGAGCCAGAGGTGGGGCAGCACTTGGAGGATCCGGGGCTAACGGTGCTGATGAAGATCGTGGAGGTCGATAGATCATCCTGGTGCTGCGGTAGTTGGGACTAGAGCTCCAGCCAGGATGCGGTTGCACCAATGTCAGAGGAGGTGGCGCAGTTGGGGCAGGTGTGGGCGGTCGCGGGATGGACGCAAAAACTTGGGGGTGAGACTCCTTGTTGGTGATGGCGTGATCGGCCCATTGCAGCATAGAGCAAACCTCGTCGAAGGAGGGTCGTGACCACACTATGGGGATGAAGGAGGCTTGCTTCTCAAAATGTTCACTGAGTCTGACTAGGAGGACATTGATGAGTTGACGATCGTTGATGGGGTCGCTGAGTTTGCGGAGCTCGTTGACGAGACACTTGAGCCACTGGCAGTAGACCCGCACTTGAGAGTCGCCTTGAATGGTGTTGCGGAGCTCGGCGTGGAGGGTGTTAACGCGAGCATCGAAGTTATCCTGAAAGAGTTGATGAAGTGTCACCCAGAGCGCAACGGCGTTGGAGGCGTCATGGAAGACGAGATTGAAGATCTCGGTGGACACCCATTGGTAGATCCATTGGATGATGGCGAGGTCGTCCTTCACCCAGCGAGGATCTGAGGGTTGGGGGATAGATTCGGTGTCGATATGGCCGAGGAGATCGCATCGGCCTAGATGAACTTCGAAGAGATGACACCAATAATGATAGTAGTTGTTTTTGGTAGATCTAAGGTGATTGGAATAAACGGGCTAACATCAGAGATAGTATCGACATAGTGGATGGTGGTGGAGATTGTTGGGACAAGAGAAAGAGTAGAGGATGGAGAGGCCACGATGGAGGCAGAGGTGGCCGCGGCAGAAGCTTGTTTAGAGGCGGCGAGGGCGGCGCGCCGCTCAAAGTAGCCGGGCGGTGGCAGCGATGGGTGGGTGGTTGGGCCATGCCCTAGGATCGAATTAATTTGATACCATGTAGAAGTATAATTGTCTCATAATATATTGTTGTTTGAGGGATTACAAAGGGTATATATAGGTGGCAGGCTGGGCAAACCCTGACGTATGTTACAAGCAAAAACCAAACCAACTTATAATCTAACACTACTAAGGTTCGGCGCATATTATGTTTTAATCAAAATTATTTTGTTTATTTTACTGAGAAACCAGGAGCACTTCCAAAGGGTGTACCATAGAGATTAGCTATTTACTTCCTTTTTTTGGGTTTGGCGATCGTTTTTCATCAAAAAATGCATATTTCTATCTTGTTTGGACCAAGTTAGGAGCATTTATAAAGGCTGTAGCCCATGGCTACTTTTGGTTCGGCAATGATTTTTGCCCCTTTCGGTTTTTTCTTTACATAAAGAAAATTTTGATAGGGGGCCCATGGATTTAGCACAATTTCAGTGCTATTTAATTTGGGTTGATTTACTAATGGTTTTTCATGAAAATTAATCGTTCTGTACTTCTTCACACTAGAAGCAATTTTTCTAAAAAACACCAGAAGAAATTATAAATCCCACCATTTGCTACTCTCTCCCATCCATATTAATGGTCTCAATTTTATCTAGATACGAATGTATCTATTCTAAATACTTAACTAGATACATATAATTCTAGATAAAGTTGTGACCATTAATATGGACAAGATGGAAATAGCTTTATTGCACCTTTGTGTTAGGTAATGGTTTTTCATAAAAAGCAGGTTTGGATGCACAAGACTTCTCGTTAGAGCATCTCCACTTGGGGTCCCTAAAGGCCCCCTAAGCTATGGGGTGCCCACGCCCAAAATCACGCCCAGCCGCACCCCTCCTAAATTTTATTTGCACCGTCGCAGCCTGTTTTGTTATCCGGTGTCCCTAGGACGAACCCAATCCACGGGGGGCAAGCGGGGGTGCAGGATGGAGCTAAAAATGACGCGGGCCAGCCTTGTCGCGACTCGCGCCCGCAAAGTCACCGACATTCTGCATTCCCCCCACCCCCACCCCTCCCAACGATCACCAGTCTAGCAGCTCGCCACCACTACCACCCCTCGTCGTCGTCTGCCGTTCAGTCCGCTAGAGCCACCCTCACAGCCGCGAGAAATACTCCCCACGCCCTCCCAATCTGCCTCCTCACCCGCGTCGCCACCGTTTCGCCTCCTGGTAGCTTCAAGCCCGCGACACAACCACCCTGTCCACTAGGTGTTCAGCTGTTTTCCAAAGGCATTGATTCAGATGAGGAAGAGATGATGGCCGCTCTGATGGATGACGTAGTCGCCATTGCTGCTGACGCCTGAGGAACCGTCGGTGATGACGATCATCTCATGATCATCGCTTCCCTCCTAGGCATGATGGTTGGCGCCGAGGAGAAACCGTCTGCTAGGTTTCGAAGCCTGGGCAGCGCAAGAGCAAGCCGAGGCAGAGGATGGAAGACTACCGCATGCTCTACGCTGACTACTCGACGTCATCACATTTTGACATCGTTTCAAAATGAGACGGAAGCTTTTCCTAAAGATCGTCAAGGAATTGAGAGAGTTTGACGACTACTTCAAACTGAAGAGAGACGTCATCGGCACACTTGGTTTCTCCACAATCTAAAAATACACAGTTGCTCTCCGGATGCTTGCATATGGAATTCCTGGAGACAGACAAGACGACTAGCTTCGCATGGCTGACTCCACAGCCATCGACTGCATGTACGGGTTTTGCAGGAAAATTGTGGCAATATATGGGAAGAAATACCTGAGAACATCCAATATAGAAGACACAACTCAGATCTTGGAACAGAATGCAACAAGGGGTTTTTCAGGAATGCTTGGAAGCATTGAATGTATGCACTGGGCATGGAAGAACTGCCTATTCGCGCACCAGGGCATCCACAAATGTCACAAAGGATCATGTAGTATGGTGCTTGAGGCTGTGGCAGATCAGGATCCGTGGATTTGGCATGCTTTCTTCGATATGACGGGATCACACAATAATATCAACGTGCCGCAGTGTTCAAATGTGTTCGCCAAGCTTGTTGAAGGAAGATCTCCCCCAGTGCAGTTCGAGATCAATGGCCACCGGCATGATAAGGGCTACTACTTGACAGATGACATGTACCCAATATGATCAATATTTGTGAAGACAATCTCAAACCCTGTGCCTGGAGGAAAGAAAACTTGGTTTGGCACACAACAGGAGGCTTGCAAGAAGAATGTCGAGAGGACATTCGGTGTGCTGCAAACTCGATTTGCCATTGTCAGGTACCCTGCCTTTATCTGGTCGAAAGATCATATGTGGGAGGTCATGATTGCCTATGTGATCTTGCACAACATGATCATTGAGAGTGAGCGGGAGACTCCTGTGTTTGACACTGAACCGTATTATTGCCATGGTTCTCTTGTAGATATTGACTACCAAGTGCCACCTGCGTTTGCTTCTTTTCTTGCTAGAAGGCAAGAAGTCCGAGACACAGCTACTCATACTCAACTGCAGGATGATTTGGTGGAGAATTTATGGAGGCTCAAAAGATCCAGCTAGTTTGTTTCTTCGTTTGTCTTTGTTTGCTATATTGAACTTTTTGAATTGTTTGTTTAATTTTATGAACTTGTAGTAAATTTGAATGTTCAATTATTTATTTGCTATATTGAACTTGTTTAAATTATTTGTTTAATTTGATAAACAAACCTGTTGATTTGATAAAAAACTTGTTGATTTTTTGTATGGAGGGCACGTTTCCGTACGGGCAAAAAAACGACCGCGCCGGTCGCCATATGGAGGAACGAGTGGAGATGCTCTTAGGTCCGTTGCTTCTTGATGGTCCACTCCGTATCTCCTTGGCCTCTCCAAGTCTCCAACACCACCATCCAGTCTCCCCGGCCTTGCGTGGTGACAACAAAGTGCTCCTAGTATCCACCCTTCCATTGCTTTTCAATTTATTATAGCTTTGTAAATTTGAACTCAAGTTTAACTAAGTCAAACCTTCATTTTGAATTCAAATGTTGATATTTAAATTCTAGGTTCTTTAGAGTTTACTTTTATGTGTGTATGTGTTATTAGGTGAATTTTAGGTTTAAATAATTTAAATCATTCAATTCAACACCATATTTGAAATTTGATTTTAAAATCCTAGCGTTCTCCTGTGAAATTTCCATAACTTATCACACAAACAACAATTTTTTTTAATTCCCCCCACATTTTCTGATGCATGAGATGCAAATGGACAATTTAAACATCTACCATTTTCCCTTCCTATTCTTTGGTTTGTTACACTGCGGTGGAGCCTTTGGTTGTTTTTTAGGTCTTGTGGCTGTTGGGATCTATGTGGTAGGTGGTCAGTTGTCGGGTGAAAGTCACGACCGATCTTTCGGTGCAGACGACAGCGATGCTCTAGAGCGTCGTTCACTCCACCTTGGCTTCGGGTGAAAAGCTAGGTCCGGCCTTCCGGAGCGGGTGGCGCCGATGCTTTGGCATCGTTCCCTTACTGAAGACGTCACCCTAGGGTCCTTGGATCTCTTCAGCCGGTGGTCGTGGGTATGTTTTCGAGGATGTTTTGCTGTGCTACCCACGATGTGGGATGCCTCACTATGATGGTTGGCTCGAGCTTATTCTCCAATGGTGATCCGGTTTCTAGTGTCATTTGTGCTCAGTGTGAGCTATGTATCGTTCCAATGGTACGACAACCTTCGAGCCAGGGCGAGGGGGCAGTGTGCTCCCTTCGTCGATGGATGGATAGTTGCTCGACGACAAGCCATAGGTAAACGAAGGCCTCTCCTTTTGATGGTTTGCCATTTCCACTGGTTCGACTCAACACTTCGGCAGATGAAAACTGCGATATCTATAGGCTGCGTGTCTCTCTTTTTGTGTACTCTTGTTGTTGTCTCTGTTCTTTGTTAGCCATGCGTGTGCTTAATTTGTAAGCTGCTTTACCCATCATCTTCTCTCACTTGTACTGTTGGCCGTTACAGGGCTTTATTAATTTAAAGTTAGATAGAAATGACTTTTATCTAAAAAAAACTATCAATAATCTTTTGAAAACCGGAAGCAGTCTAACGAAGCAGATCAAAAGAGTTACATCAGGGCCAACGTATGTAACCTATGTGATGGTAACAGACCGGTAGATTTGCTGCATGACCCCTTTGAAGCGGTCGATGTCAAGGGTGATGTTCTGGCCCTCGAGGAAGATCTTCCACACATTGTTGAATCCCTGTTTGTGTATGGAATTAGGGTCGGTGAACACGACGTGGTCCTTTGGGTATATCTCTTTGAGCGTCGTCTCCTCGGCAGTAGCCTCGTACTCGACGTACCAGAGCCTCATGTCCGGGACCGGACGACTGAGCTCGTGCCAGCACTGCCACTTGATCTCGCCCCACGGGATGATCTGCATCACCGTGCTGTTGTGCGGCAGGAACAACATGTTGGTGAGACCAGCGCCATGCACACCCACCATCACGTTGCACGACCTCACCGCCTCCGCGAACCGAGCCGTGTCCCGGACCATCTCCGGCCCCACGGCCACCACTTCGAATCCAACCTCTTTGGCGGCTGCTAAGGCCTCCACCTCGTTGGTGATCGACCTCGACTGCCGCCGCAACACCATCACGAGACGAGGTCTCGGCCTAGAGCTCCGGTTTGCTGGGGTCACCCTCGCGCGCTTCAACGAGTAGGCCGACCAGAGGAAGTCCCGGAAATCCATCATCGTGTAACCCTTTCTGGAGAGCGCGGGGTTGATCCGCATCTCCTCATGGCTCTCGGTGCCAACATGCGCCGATGGGAAGCAGCGCACGACCTTATCAGCGTCGAAATCGATGACCGGGTAGGCGGAGAGCGCGGCGAGGATGTGCCGGTAATGGGAGATCCAGTTGCGGTTGAAGTCAGTGGCCACGAGCTGGACCTGGCCATCATACTCCCGCGCCGTGTTGTAGAGGGGGATGATGATGTCGGTCATGGAGTGGAAGAAGTTGCTCCTGTAGGCACCTGTGGAGAAGACTACCGCGGGGACGTCATGGATCACCGTGCACCGCGGCGAGGTGCTATCCGTGGCCCTTGTGCGTATGGTCACCTCCCGGACTGCCTTCATAGACTCTATCTCCCACTTGCGTGGGTACGGGCGGATCTTCACCGTCCCGTTCTCTGACCGGTAGCTGTCGTCAGAGGCTCCGACCACGTACACGGTGGCGGATTTGCCGTGCATACGGACGTCGCCTTTCATGGCGCAGATGTTCATGCGCTCGCTGCTGAAGTTGCAGGTTAACTTGCTTCTTGGTGCACCCACATCTGCGTATGTCCACACAAAAAATATTTAATTATTATAAGAACCTTCTCGTCAATGCTTTCAGAAATCCTGCGGGTGCCGGTGAATTTATAAGTGCCAGGATTTCAGCCTTGAGATGCATGCATAATACTATTGTTCACGATTATCTATAAGGCTCGGCAATAAGAAAACTTCAAAATAGTAGAATTTCTAAGAATTGCCAATCTAAAATAGATAACTAAAGAATCATAATTTTGATTTAGTAAAATCGATTTACTGCCAACAAATACCTTCTTTCTTTTCTTTTTTGTTGTGTAATTGTCCTATTGTAATTAATTGAACCGGTTCAATTCTTATCCTCATATTGAAATGAATCGAGATTTATAAGGAGTTAATTAATGATGTTTGAGCATGTACTTTTTGAGTGTCTATTTATTTCGATTGGTATCTATGGATTGATCATAAGCCGAAACATGGTTAGAGCTCTAATATGTTTTAAACTTATACTGAATTCAAATAATCTAAATTTCATAATATTTTATGATCTATTTGATAGTCGACAATTAAAAGGAGACACTTTTGCAATTTTAAGATCATCAAGCTCACATGAAAACAAAACCTTGTGAACAATTTCATCTAAAACTTTGGTAATGATGGTCTCTTTAAATGCAAAACATGGACATGCGTCCCTGTGTAGTTCTATCGTGATGGCAAATATGTATTACTGCTCCTTTGTCTGGAATTACCCCGCATTCTGGGTTTAGTCAAGTTATAGATGTTTATAGTTTTTCTATATGTTTTGTCAAACTTTACAAAGTTTGACTTTGAATAAATCCAAAATACAAGGTAACTATTGGCAAAACGAGTATTGAGACGGAGTTTTGCTCCAGTGTCCCCCCAACCACCACCCCCCCCCCCCCCCCCCCCCCCCGGCCCCTCTTTCCTCCCAAAGTTAGAAAAGTGAAAACACAAGAAAGACTAGGATTGGCCTGTGCCCCTTCATACCCACCGAAACGAAAGGGTATTGATCAATCCTGACCCTGTTTTCAATTTGCTACCTTTGAAAAGTTGGAGAGGATAACGAAGCACACCTCATTGAGACGAAGAAACAGAATAACTAGTACAGCCTGCTTTTTACATTCTCAAATAGATAAGAAGAACATCAAGCTCTTGAGAGATACGCTTCACAACGAATTAAAGCACAAAAGTGATTTCCCACAGGTTCCCTTAAAGTATCACTAAATGTTGGTCCGGATTGATCTTGGCAATCTCAGTGTGGGTAATGCTGAAGATGAACAAACTGAGAACAGGAAACAAAGTCGAATGATGAATATGAACAAACGTACAAACATGGACATACTACTTGAAACCAAAACGTAAACCAGACTGTGAAGCTAAGAAATTTGTTCAATTCAGAAGACCTACGGCGAGTGTTCTTGAGCACGACGAACACGAGCAGCGGAACCACAAGCCACGCCGCCGCCCCCCGGCAAACAAGCTTCTGGCTGCTCTTGTTCCTCCTCCGGGCCTTCATCCCGTATCCGGTTGCTCTTGCAGCAAGCTTGATCGCTAGCTCTAATGCAAGAGTTCTCAGCAGGTTGACACGCCTACCTAAGCCAGCAGCCAGCTTGTTGGAGTACAAGTGAAGCATATATAGTAAACGCGCGCGCTTTAATGCGCGATCCTAGTTTAATCCATGGCGGTTCTCAAATCCCCACTGTCTTTGGGTTGACTTGCAGTTGCTGGCATCATTAAACCCCATAAACTCCGTACGTGCACGCACGCAGCACGCTGATCTCATCCGTGAGCTGATCGAATAGAGAGCCTGTTCTAGTGTAGTTTATTCTTTTTTTTTGCGAAACTAGTGTAGTTTATTCTACTATATAAACGATCCTACGTACAATGACACGCAGATCGGGATTGATCTTGTCAATCTAGCATTGTTGGGATTAATTTGGTAACTACTCATCAGCATGTACGTAAACAGAAAAAAATCTTTAGCAAAAGATGCACACAAAAAATCAGTTGGCTTTATCGTTTATTACTTCTTATTTAATAAAAAAACCTCAAACTCGTTTTATCTTCAAAAAAAGTCTTTATAAAAAAATGTAGTACTACTCAACAATGGGGAAGATATATGCCGAAAAAATTGTGTTATGTAATTAACTGTTAAGGGTCATCTCTTATGGACCAAGTTTTAAGGAAAGGTTTTAAGGGGCGGTGATATAGAGCCCGGTCTTCGGTAAGCCTAACACTACCATAGATCAAGTTATCGCACACGGCTGAAATAGTCCATCCCACACGATTTGGTAAATTGTAACTATGCGAGGGTAGGCGGTATGTCAGAACATCGCACACGCCTAATTAAACTGCGTGCAAAGGGCCTAGATATCACACACGACTTCCTTATAATAATAGTGTGAAGGGTTTGAATATCACAGACAAATAGTTCCAATTAATGTATCGTCTGCATTTATGGACAATCGCAAACTATTAGTTTCAACCAGCTCTGCTCTATGACAAACATCTGACACACTTTTACCTGCTTGTTGTTTGTGTGTGATGTGTCTCAACAACAAGCTAAGGCTGCACCTACAAGTAGTATCTGCAGAACCAAGCTATCAGATGTATCCTAGCTATACCTACACCCATTTGTTCAACATTCATCGAAATACAATAGCAAATCTAAATTATATTTGATTGCACAATTTATATGCCACATATACATGCATTTTGACATGTATTCATTGTGTTATACATATGAGATAGATACATGAGAGAATTTAGCTTTTGTTGGTTATATCTATATCTCCTTGATAGGTTCTGAAGGATAGTCATGGCATGGTCTTTTCAAGACTTTGGCAGTTGCACTTGTAGTTCTTTGTTCAGAATCTTCAGTTTATTTCATCACATTTGTGATATTTTCGTAACTTTGAACAAGATACTCATAACTAAAAACCCAAACATCACAACAGCAACAAGTTGGAGGAGACCGGTGAAGTTGAAGGAGCAGCAGTCCATGGATTATATTGTGTCTCACTTTTTTACATAGAAATAAAAAGATGAATTGGTGATATAATTCAAACAAATATATCAACTATGTGGCCACAGCAAATATAATTACCCTTTTATTAGAATGAAAGGAGCAACCATTGAACAATGAAGCTATGACCATGCCATGCTAATATAAGAATAGAGACATCATTAAAATCATCACACAACACTCATATGAAGTTGTCAACTTTCCCAGATGCAGTGATTAACTTCCTCAAGAGAATATGTAATCTACCTATCAACACAATACTAGCAATGTCAACACCCGGATTTTTAATCCTAGATGCCTGTTATGTCATTCATCGCAATCCCAGGATTACCATTTTTGCGAGACATAACAGATTGGATATCACAGTACATCATCCATTACAAACCATACATAAGGTCTTACACAAATAAGGATCTCATGATCCAGTCTTAATACAACAAGCAGCGGAATAAATAATAAGCGTAGCGGTGGGGTCCATCTTTAGGGGCACAGGCAATGCTGACGAAGGCAGATAGTCCTAGTTATCATAGCCGTCCTGCTGGCCATCATCTTGGTAGTCTCCTTCATAGTCTGGCCATGAGAATAGCCAGGGACAAATGCCATGAGTACTCTTTAAGTACTCGCAAACTACCACTAACAATTGGTATAGTTCTAATGTAAAGTGCTAACTCTAAGTTTACTATAAGTTAAGTTTGAACCTAAGCTGACTTCTGAAATAAAGAAAGATAAA
The DNA here is from genome assembly GCA_916181665.1 of Avena sativa. Classification (NCBI taxonomy): domain Eukaryota; kingdom Viridiplantae; phylum Streptophyta; class Magnoliopsida; order Poales; family Poaceae; genus Avena; species Avena sativa. The sequence goes on from OV702290.1 coordinate 38,467,941, forward strand.
ATAAAGTTCTAGAATCACTTAAGTTGGGAAGCTAGTGTCATAAACACAACCCTGTTGTGGTCAAGTCAAGATTCATCATTTATCTCATAAGTTATTTTGAAAACATCTGACAACGAAACAGTATGGCCACTCCAACTGTCCATAACCGCGGACGCGGCTATTCGAATAGTTTGACACTCTGCAGAGGTGGTACACTTTCACCACAAGATTCGATACATCTGTCAGGGATAACCCTGAATCATCATACTTAGTATGCATATAATCAAACATAACTTTTCCTTTACACACCCTAGTATAAGCACCTCTCCTATGAGCATGGCCTCCCAACCATGACCATCTGTCATCTTGGGCACTGCATAGGTGGACAACATTGAGAGGTAGCCTCAGCTCAAACCTCTCCCGCGAGGGAACTAATACTAATGCATATAAGCTTCCGGCTAAGCCTTACCAAATTCAGGTATTGTGGTTGTACGGTAAATTTGGAATGGTATCGCATCCAAATCCAACCATCAGTTTTGTAAAAGGGTCAAGGCTCATGCCTCAACATTTTCATCATCATAAACCATTTGTGTTTCTCAACACATGTCAAAACATTTCAATAGAATGACTCATCATTCCAAGGTTTTCATAATTCATTTTCACCAGGTGTTCCCATCTAAAGTGACTCAAGTTTTTATCTACTCTAAACTGTAGGGGTTCGTAGCATGGAAAACAAAAATTTTCTATCGCATACAAACAAACAAGCCAAGATCTATCTACTAGATTGTAGCAACGAGTCGATGGAATAACTCACCCTCGAAGATTCCAAAGTGTTTAACGAGAGCAGATTCTCGTGGGTGATGTAGTCGTACTCTTTCCGATCTCAAGATCGCGTAGACGATCCTTCCGGCGCCGCGTTCCCGCAGCGCTCCCGCAGTCGGTCACACGTTCGGTACTCGACGAAGACCTTCCTCTCCCTTGTTCCAGCAGGCAGCGGAGGTTGTAGCACTCTCCTCGCGATTCCGGCAGCACAACGGCGTGGTACCGGAGGTAGAGGGGAAATCCCGCAGGGCTTCGCCTTAAGCCGGTGCGAGTATGGTGGAGCTTATGAGAGAGGCTATTAGTGGTCTAGTAATTAGACACACCAATTAGAAGGCTCTAAACCAATTAGAAGGCTCTAAACCGAATAGCTCTAAACCGGGGTCTAGATCTAGGGTTTAGTTTAGAGGATAGGAAACTTGTGTATCTAGGAGGGGAGCCCTGCCCCTCCTTATATAGGTGGGAGGGCTGGCCGGCCAAGGGGAGGAACCCTCCTCCAACTCGGCCTCCACCTCTCCTCCTCTTTTCCCACTTCCCAAAACTGCCGTTTGACTTTCAAACTAGCCGTTTGACTTTTCAATTTAGGATTTAAATAAATCCTTTATTTGGGACAGCAAGAATACTTAGTACATGATGCAATCATTCCAATATGTAATGACACACTCATGTACCCTTCCCCCTCCGGAGTGCCGGACATTCCGGGACCTTCTAGAATGTTCCCGATGAAAACACCGGAACCATTCCCCAACTCCAAAACGGGACTTTCCTTATATGAATCTTATTCTCCGGACCATTCCGGATCACCTCGTGATATCCCGGATCCCATCCGAGACTCCGAACAACATTCGGTCTCTTTCTCATAATACCATAACTACTCAAACAACGTCGAATCCTTAAGTGTGTCTCCCTACGGTTCGTGAATTATGCGGACATGATCGAGACACTTCTCCGAACAATAACCAATAGAGGAATCTGGAAATTCATATGGCTCCCACATATTTCTACGATTACTTTGCGATCGAATGAACCACTTACATACGATACCAATTTCCCTTTGTCTCACGATATGTTACTTATCCGAGGTTATGATCGTCGGTATCTCTGCATACCTAGTTCATCCTCGTTACTGATAAGTACTCTTTTCTCGTTCCCGTGATATGTGATCCCTTGTGACCAAGTCACATGCTTGCAAGCTAATTGGATGACATTTCACCGAGAGGGCCCAGAGAATATCTATCCGTCATGTGGATGGACAAATCCCACTCTTGATCCATGTGTTTCAACCAATACTTTCCGAACACTCAATGCCACCTTTATAGCCACCCTGTTACGGTGTGGTGTTTGATGACATCAAAGCATCCATCCAGCAAAGGTGATATGCATGATCTCACGGTCGAAGGAATTAGGTTACTATGTATCAGAAAGCATATAGCAATTGAACTATTGAAATGACTTGATCTTTATGCTACGCTTGTCTATAGGAGTATGTCCACCATATCATTCTCCTAACGATATGATCTTGTTGTTGATAACATCTCAATGTTCATGACAAAGAAACCACATCATCAATCAACCAACAAGCTAGTGAAGTATAGAGGCTATACTAGGGACTTCAAATTAAGTTTACAAATCACACAAGTATTAATGGTTTCCTTGTTAATACTATTATAGCATGAATGCAAACATTTATCATAAACACAAAGATATATAATAATAACTATATTTATTATTGCCTCTAGGGCATATCTCCAACAGTCTCCCACTTGCACTAGAGTCATCTAATCTAGATTACATGGTAATATACCGAACACCCATGGCAGTTTGGTGTTGGTCATGTTTTGCCCTCGGGAGAGGTTTAGTCAACGGATCCGCCACATTCAGATCTGTGTGTACTTTGCAAATCTTTATATCCCCATCCTGGATATGTTCTCGAATAGCGTGAAAACGCAGCTTGATATGCTTCAGCTTCTTGTGTGACCTTGGTTCTTGCGCATTGGCTATGGCAACCATGTTATCACAGTAGATAGACATTGGGTCCAGCGCACTTGGAACCACACCCAGCTCTGTAATGAACTCTTTCATCCATATCGCTTCTTGTGAAGCCTCTGAAGCAGCCATGTATTCCGATTCAGTTGAAGATCTCGCCACAACGCTTTGCTTTGCACTCCTCCAGCTAACTGCTGCACCATTCAAAATAAATACGTATCCAGATTGTGATTTAGAATCATCCGGATTGGTGTTCCAACTAGCATCGGTGTAACCATTAACAACGAGCTGTTCATCACCTCCATAAGAAAGAACCATATCCTTAGTTCTTCTCAAGTACTTAAGGATGTTTTTGACCGCTGTCCAATGATCCACTCCTGGATCACTTTGATATCTGCTAGTTAAACTAACAGCATATGCAATGTCGGGTCTAGTACATAGCATGGCATACATTAGAGATCCTATGGCTGAGGCATAGGGAGTCTTACTCATTCTTTCTCTATCTTCTGCCGATGTCGGACTTTGAGTTTTACTCAAGGTCGTATTGGGCAACATGGGCAAGAACCCTTTCTTGCTATCTTCCATTCCAAACCTCTTTAGAACTTTGTCCAAATATGTACTTTGTGACAATGATATTTGGCGTTTCGATCTATCTCTATAAATCTTTATGCCTAATATGTAAGCTGCTTCGCCAAGATCCTTCATTGAAAAACTATTATTCAAATACTCTTTGACACTATTAAGAAGGTCTACATCATTCCCAATCAACAATATGTCATCCACATATAGTATTAAGAATGCTACAGAGCTCCCACTCACTTTCTTGTAAATACAAGCTTCTCCATAAGTTTGTATAAAACCAAAACTTTTGATTACCTTATCAAAACGTTGATTCCAACTTCGGGATGCTTGCTTCAATCCATAGATGGACCGTTGAAGCTTGCATACCTTGTTAGCATCTTTAGGATCGACAAAACCTTTGGGTTGTATCATATACAACTCTTCATCAATGTCTCCATTGAGGAATGCTGTTTTGACATCCATCTGCCATATCTCATAATCATAATATGCAACGATTGCTAACATAATCCTCACAGACTTTAGCTTCGCTACCGGTGAGAAAGTCTCATCGTAGTCAACTCCTTGAATTTGTCGAAACCCTTTTGCGACAAGTCGAGCTTTATAGACAGTAACATTACCATCAACATCTGTTTTCTTCTTGAAAATCCATTTGTTCTCGACAGCCTTCCGGCCATCCGGTAAGTCCACCAAAGTCCATACTTGGTTTTCGTACATGGATCCAATCTCGGATTTCATGGCTTCTTGCCATTTATTGGAATCTGGGCTCATCATCGCTTCCTCATATGTCTCGGGGTCATCGGTGTTGTCCACCAACATGACATTAATAACGGAATCATACCAATCTGGAGTGGTACGAGTTCTCGTTGACCTCCGAGGCTCTGTAGCAACTTCAACCGAAGTTTCATGATCACTATCATTAGCTTCCTCTCTTATTGGTGTAGGCACCACAGGAACTTCTTCCGGTGCTGCGCTACTCGCAATTTCGAGAGAAGGTTCGACAACCTCGTCGAGTTCTACTTTCCTTCCAGTCACTTCTTTCGAGAGAAATTCCTTCTCTAGAAAGGATCCATTCTTGGCAACGAAGATTTTGCCTTCGGATCTATGATAGAAGGTATACCCAATAGTTTCCTTCGGGTATCCTATGAAGACGCATTTTTCCGCTTTGGGTTCAAGCTTGTCCGGCTGTAACTTCTTTACATAGGCTTCGCATCCCCAAACTTTAAGGAACGACAATTTAGGTTTCTTCCCAAACCATAATTCATACGGTGTCGTTTCAACGGATTTAGACGGTGCCCTATTTAAAGTGAATGCGGTTGTTTCTAATGCATAACCCCAAAATGATAGTGGTAAATCTGTAAGTGACATCATAGAACGAACCATATCTAAGAGAGTTCGATTACGACGTTCAGACACACCATTACGCTGTGGTGTTCCCGGCGGTGTCAACTGCGAAAGTATTCCACATTTCCTTAAATGCTCGCCAAACTCGTAACTTAGATATTCACCTCCACGATCAGAACGTAGAAATTTAATCTTCTTGTTACGTTGATTCTCTACCTCACTTTGAAACTCCTTAAACTTCTCGAAAGTTTCGGACTTATGTTTCATGAAATAGATATACCCATATCTACTCAAGTCATCCGTGAAGGTAAGAACATAACGATAACCACTGCGCGATGCTACACTCATTGGACCACACACATCGGTATGTATGATTTCCAATAAGTCTGTAGCTCGCTCCATCATACCAGAAAATGGAGTCTTAGTCATTTTACCCATCAGACATGCCTCACATCTTTCAAGTGATTCAAAATCAAGTGATTCAAGAAGTCCATCGGAATGGAGTTTCTTCATACGCTTCACTCCAATGTGACCAAGACGACAGTGCCACATATAGGTCAAATTATCGCTTGATTTCAAACGTTTAGCCTCAATGTTATTAATATGTGTATTTCTACTATCGAGATTCAATATGAATAGACCATCTATCAAAGGTGCATGTGCATAAAACACATTACTCATATAAATCGAACAACCATTATTCTCGGATTTAAACAAGTAACTGTCTCGCAATAAACAAGATCCTGATATAATGTTCATGCTTAATGCAGGCACCAAATAACAATTATTTAAGTATAAAACTAATCCCGATGGTAGATGAAGAGGTAGCGTGCCGACCGCGATCACATCAACCTTTGATCCGTTTCCTACGCGCATCGTCACCTCGTTCTTCACTAGCTTCCGTTTATTCTGCAGCTCCTGTTTCGAGTTACAAATATGAGCAACCGAACCAGTATCAAATACCCAGGCACTACTACGAGTACTAGTGAGATACACATCAATAACATGTATATCAGATATACCTTTCTTCTTGATGTTGCCGTTCTTCAAATCCGCCAAGTACCTTGGGCAATTCCGCTTCCAGTGACCTTCTCCCTTGCAGTAAAAGCACTCAGTTTCAGGTTTAGGTCCAGCCTTGGTCTTCTTCGTCGGCGTGGTAACTTTCTTACCACCCTTCTTGAAGTGTCCCTTTTGCTTAGACTTGCCTTTCTTGAATTTGGTGGTCTTATTGACCATCAACACTTGGTGCTCTTTCTTGATCTCCACTTCTGCAGATTTTAACATAGCAAATAGTTCTGGCAACTCTTTGTTCATGTTCTGCATGTTGTAGTTCATCACAAAGTTCTTGTAACTTGGTGGTAGTGATTGGAGGATGCGGTAAACTCCCAAAGTATCAGGAATCACTATACCCAAACTTTGAAGTTTATTTGCGTGCCCAGACATCTTAAGCACATGCTCACTGACGGAGCTACCCTCTTCCATCTTGCAGTTAAAGAACTTTTCAGAAGCTTCATAACTTTCAATTGCCGCATGAGTCTCAAAAATTAATTTGAGATCCTCGACAATATCATATGGGTCTGAATTCTCAAACCTTTTCTGAAGCTCCGATTCTAAACCATACAAGATAGCACACTGAACTATGGAGTACTGATTCTTCCGAGCGAGGTAAACATTCTTTACTTCATCGGGAGCATCAGCTGCAGGTGGGTCACCTAGCGGTGCATCCAGCACATAGGTCAAATTACCAGCTGTGAGGACAATCCTCAAATTGCGGAACCAATCCGCGAAGTTGCTTCCATTGTTTTTCAACTTTTCTTTCTCTAGGAACGCATTAAAATTGATGGTAGGGGCTGCCATTGATCTACAACATATTTGCAATAGTTTAGACTAAGTTTATGACAAATTGAGTTCAAATTAATTAATGAAATTAAACTAGGTGAACTCCCACTCAAAACAACATCCCTCACATTGTTTTAGTGATCACACGAACCAAATCCACTACATCAACACCGATCATCACGAGAGCTGATATAGTTTTAATGGCGAACAATCATCATGTTCATCATATCTACTATATGATTCATGCTTTGCCTTTCGGCGATCCGTGTTCCTGAGGCCATGTCTGTACATGCTAGGCTCGTCAAGATCAAACCTTAGCTACCGCATAAGCAAATCTGGCTTGCTTACGTTGTATTCACCCGCGGAATCAAAGACACCCGATCATCACGTGGTGCTTCGAAGCAGCAAGCTTTGGCAACGGTGCATACTAAGGGTGAACACTTTAGAACTTGAAATTTATGTGCATGAGGGATCATCTTATAATGCTACCGTCGTCTACTAAGCAATACAAGATGCATAAAGGATTAACATCACATGCAATTCATAATATGTGATATGATATGGCCTTTCTTCTTTGTGCTTCCGATCTCCATCTTCAAGCACGAATATGATCTCCATCATCACCGGCATAGCATCAAGGTCAATGACGCTTCTCCATGGTTGTCGTCCACCAGCTTCAACTATTACAACTATTTTGAATAGACACGCAGGTCTTAACAGAAATTAAAGACAACCATATGGCTCCTGCCGGTTGCCAACTTACAATAAGGAACATTGCATACATCAAATATAATCACAATCATGGCCATATCACATCACTGCACACCCCTGCAAAACAAAGTTAGACGCTTCTACTTTCTTTGCATATTTTACGTGGTTTGGGGCTTTCCATAAGTGTCGTTCTAACTTACGAACAATAACCACAACATTGATACTAGCATTGTTGATCACCCGTTGTAAATTGGATCTTTACTATGCTAGGAGAAACAGGCACCCGCAAAGCCACTTATGCAAAACGAGTTGCATGTCAAGCGTGGAGCAAGTCTCATGAACGATGTCATGTAAGGTTAGCCCGGGCCGCTTCATCCCAACATACCGCAAGATGCAAAGTACACAAAAGGCAATCTACAATAAAAGCATCAATGCCCACAATGACCATTGTGTTCTACTCGTGCAACAGATCTACATATAGACACGGCTCTGATACCACTGTAGGGGTTCGTAGCATGGAAAACAAAAATTTTCTATCGCATACAAACAAACAAGCCAAGATCTATCTACTAGATTGTAGCAACGAGTCGATGGAATAACTCACCCTCGAAGATTCCAAAGTGTTTAACGAGAGCAGATTCTCGTGGGTGATGTAGTCGTACTCTTTCCGATCTCAAGATCGCGTAGACGATCCTTCCGGCGCCGCGTTCCCGCAGCGCTCCCGCAGTCGGTCACACGTTCGGTACTCGACGAAGACCTTCCTCTCCCTTGTTCCAGCAGGCAGCGGAGGTTGTAGCACTCTCCTCGCGATTCCGGCAGCACAACGGCGTGGTACCGGAGGTAGAGGGGAAATCCCGCAGGGCTTCGCCTTAAGCCGGTGCGAGTATGGTGGAGCTTATGAGAGAGGCTATTAGTGGTCTAGTAATTAGACACACCAATTAGAAGGCTCTAAACCAATTAGAAGGCTCTAAACCGAATAGCTCTAAACCGGGGTCTAGATCTAGGGTTTAGTTTAGAGGATAGGAAACTTGTGTATCTAGGAGGGGAGCCCTGCCCCTCCTTATATAGGTGGGAGGGCTGGCCGGCCAAGGGGAGGAACCCTCCTCCAACTCGGCCTCCACCTCTCCTCCTCTTTTCCCACTTCCCAAAACTGCCGTTTGACTTTCAAACTAGCCGTTTGACTTTTCAATTTAGGATTTAAATAAATCCTTTATTTGGGACAGCAAGAATACTTAGTACATGATGCAATCATTCCAATATGTAATGACACACTCATGTACCCTTCCCCCTCCGGAGTGCCGGACATTCCGGGACCTTCTAGAATGTTCCTGATGAAAACACCGGAACCATTCCCCAACTCCAAAACGGGACTTTCCTTATATGAATCTTATTCTCCGGACCATTCCGGATCACCTCGTGATATCCCGGATCCCATCCGAGACTCCGAACAACATTCGGTCTCTTTCTCATAATACCATAACTACTCAAACAACGTCGAATCCTTAAGTGTGTCTCCCTACGGTTCGTGAATTATGCGGACATGATCGAGACACTTCTCCGAACAATAACCAATAGAGGAATCTGGAAATTCATATGGCTCCCACATATTTCTACGATTACTTTGCGATCGAATGAACCACTTACATACGATACCAATTTCCCTTTGTCTCACGATATGTTACTTATCCGAGGTTATGATCGTCGGTATCTCTGCATACCTAGTTCATCCTCGTTACTGATAAGTACTCTTTTCTCGTTCCCGTGATATGTGATCCCTTGTGACCAAGTCACATGCTTGCAAGCTAATTGGATGACATTTCACCGAGAGGGCCCAGAGAATATCTATCCGTCATGTGGATGGACAAATCCCACTCTTGATCCATGTGTTTCAACCAATACTTTCCGAACACTCAATGCCACCTTTATAGCCACCCTGTTACGGTGTGGTGTTTGATGACATCAAAGCATCCATCCAGCAAAGGTGATATGCATGATCTCACGGTCGAAGGAATTAGGTTACTATGTATTAGAAAGCATATAGCAATTGAACTATTGAAATGACTTGATCTTTATGCTACGCTTGTCTATAGGAGTATGTCCACCATATCATTCTCCTAACGATATGATCTTGTTGTTGATAACATCTCAATGTTCATGACAAAGAAACCACATCATCAATCAACCAACAAGCTAGTGAAGTATAGAGGCTATACTAGGGACTTCAAATTAAGTTTACAAATCACACAAGTATTAATGGTTTCCTTGTTAATACTATTATAGCATGAATGCAAACATTTATCATAAACACAAAGATATATAATAATAACTATATTTATTATTGCCTCTAGGGCATATCTCCAACATAAACTACTAAGTTAAGAGTGTTCACTAAGGTGGAAAGATGGGATCAATCTCATGCCATAGGATGACATCTAAAGTTATCTAAATAGGTCAAGTTTTATACTTTTTATGCTACCTTCAAAACAAGTAAGGGACTTTGATAAAGTAAAGGAAGTTAAAGATTGAACATAATACTTGGGGTAAATAATAGTCAAACTGATATAATCAAAGCATGCCTAAAGCATCTTTGCTCAAATCATCTAGTTTAAGTCTAGCTTGTTAATCATTCTACTTGCAAGGGTTAGCTTGCATTGTTAATGATGGCTTGCTAGTATAATACTTGCAAGTGTTAGCTTGCCAATAGTAGCTTGCCTTGGGTAGTGAAGTGGTTGAAGTTTTCTTCCTCTTCTTGATAGAACTCCTCCTCCTCGAAAGCTTGGTCGGTACTATCATCTATAAATACATACAGAATACACAATCACCAAACAATACTTAACTATTCTAATTAGCACTCTAAGGCAAACTTTTTATGATCTATTATCATCACAAGCATCACAAGTTTTATTAACTAGTTTCATTCTTTTTATTTAAGAAAAGTAATTTATACTCATTGAAAAATAACTAAGATTTAATATTCACCACTTAAAATATGGGATCATGTGGACACATGTCTTCACCACATATTCTAACATGTGGGAATGTGATTTAAGGGTTGGATCACAATTACTTTGGTTTAAGTTCATTATTTAATGATTTAAAGTGACTAAAATGCCTATATAGCATTATTTTGGTACTAGTCCAAAGTCACTGCATGTAAACCCTAATATTATTACATATTCAGATAGGTATGGTTAAATGTGATTTTTGAGAGTTGGAATCAACTCAAAAGCTATCATGGTTGATTTTTGAAAAATGTTTGAATGTGCAAAAGCTTCTGTCTTCTTATTTTTACTAGGAGAGATCTCTAACTCTAAATGAATTAAATCCAACGGGCTTGGTTAGATCTTTTCAGTAGATTTCTAACAAAATTGGAATCACTCCATTTGGATTTGTAAATCTCTCTGAATTGATTTCCAAACTAAGGGACATAACTAGGTTTAAACTAAATACAAAAATCTAAATTTGAACTAAATGGTCACGCAGGAAAGCTAACGGGCCGGCCCAGTGGCACTCCGCGGCGCGGGGCACAGCTGACAGGGGGGTCCACCGGTCTGCGGCTCTTTACACGCAAAGCGGTACGGGACGATGTGGGCCATTAGATTAGAACTAGGATCTATGGTTGGGGCTCGTCGTCGACGACGGACAAGTCGCCGACGAGGTTTAACCCTAGCGGCTCGGCGGAGGTGCTCAGGGGGCGTACCAGGGCTCCAGCAACAATGGCGAGGCGGGCAAACAAACTGGCTATCGACGGCAGGCTCAGGGGTGGTCGAGGCAGCTCTGGGGGTGGACGAAATCGACGGCGCCTTCTCCTCCTCTACAGCGGGCTTCTTCGGTCAAATTCCGATGAACAAGTGCTCGAGCTGCTCCGGCTAGAGGTGGGGAAGGACCAGTGAGGAGAGGGGAGTAGAATAGTGTGAGTGGTTTGTGCTGGGGTGGCCTCAATTTATAGCTCGACGAGGCGACCGAGAGTGATGGGCGGGCGGCTCCGGCGAGGGCTACACAGCGCGCTAGCGGCATGGCTCGAGGTAGGGGACGGTGGCCTATCTCTTGGCGGTGCACTATGGCTTAAATGCGGGGCTAGGGGCGGTGGAAAACGGTCGGCCGGTGCTCACGCTCTGAGCGGCAGAGGTGGCGTTCAACACGGCGGGCGGTGGCTGCGGGTCAAATGGCAGCGAACGGGCATGTCTGGGTGGTTCCCTAGGTCGTGGCGATGCGGTGAGCATGGGCTGCGGTCGAGGCGTGGCGTGTGCACGCTTGTCGGGCGCGGCGCTCTAGCGCGTGCTCGGCATGGTGCAGACGCTCTAGGCGCGGCGCGCTGCGGGTGGTCCACGGCTTGGCTCTGCTCGGGGAGGGGACAGAGGGTGGCAGTGTGGTCTGGGCTAGCTCCTAGACATGGCGAGAGAGAGGGGCAGTTTGCTGCTGCGTTGGCAAGGTTTGGTCGGCGGGCATGTCCTCGGGGTGGCTCAGCACTGCTGCTAGGGGATAGGGGATGGGGTGTTTATGGCCTGGTTAGATCAAGTGGAGACAGAGGGAGTGATTTGAGGTCAATTGGGTGGCAAAACCCTGTAGAAAACATTGAGCTAATACTAGGTGTAATCTCTGCCTGCCAAGTGTTTGTGAAAATGGCCGAAAGAAATTTAGTTTTGAATTTTGAAAAGATTTTTGGTGGGTGTGTTAGTCATAAGCTTGATCATCTTTGGTTGCTTGGGTTTTGAAAATAAAGCTCATTTGAGTGGTTTTTGAATAAGTGGGATCTTCCCATATGAACTAGATTCAATTTTCAAATGCCATTTAAAATTAGTGTTAGCAAATTTTTGGTATATCACAAAGTGGGCCTTGGTACATCATTACATGTACTAGCAAGAGGTGCAAAGATCCACATTTATTTCTGTTAAGAATTGAGTACTAGGAATAGCCAAAGTAGGCATGTTGATTAAAATGGCACAAATGACCAATTGGTTATTTTATTCATTTTGATTTGTTTTTCTTTGGGATTTGTTTGGGAATGATCTAGATGATATTTATTTCACCTAAGAATCATTTTACAAGCAATGGATCACTTAATCATGGCAATTCAAAACAACTCCTATTTAAAATGCACACACATATGAATGCTTTAATAATTTTAATTGGAAAAGTTTTTGTTAACCCTAATTTTGATGATTTGGATCTTAATAACCTTGGATTAAAGTTTTGGGATGTTACAAACCTTCCCCCCTTAAACAAAATCCCGTCCCGAGATTTACAAAGAAAACTAGGAACTAAAGAGATCTGGTTACTCGGTCCTAATGTAATCTTTTCGCTCCCAGGTGGCTTCCTCTTCGGTATGGTTGCTCCATTGAATCTTTAGAAATTTGATACTCCTGGTCCTGGTGCTTCTGTAAGCTTCCTCCAAGATACGGATGGGTACTTCATGATACGTCAGGTCTTTGCTGATCTCAATAGCTCTATGATCGATGTTCTTGAAAACTTCAGTCTTCTCCGGCACTTCCAGGCATTTGCGAAGTAACGAGATATGGAACACATTGTGGATGGTTGACATCTCTTCAGGTAGTTCCAGTTGATATGATACTTCTCCTCGACGATTCAGAATCTTGAAGGGCCCGATATATCTGGGGGCTAACTTTCCTTTCAAACTAAATCGTTGCGTTCCTTTCAATGGTGAAACCTTGAGATATACAAAATCTCCGACATTGAAAGTCAGGTCTCTCCTTCTCTTGTCAGCATAACTCTTCTGTCTGGATTGGGCAGTCTTGAGGTGCTCACGGACTTTGTGAACCTTCTCTTCGTCTTCTCGGAGAATGTCGGGTCCAAAGATCTGACTCTCTCCTACTTGCGACCAATTCAAAGGGGTACAACACTTTCTTTCGTATAGGAATTCAAATGGTGCCATTTGCAAACTAGCTTGATAACTGTTGTTATATGAGAATTCTGCGAAAGGCAGGCAGTCTTCCCATTTTGATCCGTACTCTAACACATAAGCTCTTAACATATCCTCTAGGATCTGGTTGACTCTCTCAGTCTGTCCATCAGTTTGCGGGTGATAAGCGGTGCTGAAGTTCAACTTGGTGCCTAATCCTTCCTGAACTTTTTGCCAAAATCTCGAGGTAAACTGGGTTCCTCGATCTGGTACTATGGTCTTGGGGGTTCCCTGCAAACTAACAATCCTAGCAATATACAGTTCTGTTAGCTTCGAACTCTGGTAGGTAGTCTTGACTGGTATGAAGTGAGCTACCTTGGACAGTCTATCAACTATGACCCAGATTGAGTCATTTCCCCTACTAGAAGTAGGCAAACCGGTGATAAAGTCCATTCTGACGGAATCCCATTTCCATTCCAGAATCTATAAAGGTTGCAACAGTCTTGCGGGTCTCTGATGCTCTCCTTTGACTCTTTGACAGATGTCACACTTGGCGATGTAGCTTCCGATTTCTCTCTTCATCTTGTGCCACCAAAATTGCTCTTTCAAATCTTGATACATCTTCGTTACTCCGGGGTGGATAGAATAAAGAGTATCATGAGCTTCCTGCATGATAACTTGCTTCAGCTCCCAATCTGCTGGCACACAAGTACGGCCTTTGTACCACATCACTCCTTCTTCGTCTTTAGTGAATCCAGGTACCTTTCCTGTACCAATACGACGTTTGATTCCGTCGATACTTTCATTTCCCTTCTAGGCTTCCTTGATTTGGCTAATTAATGTGGGTTGAAGTTCAATACTAGCTAAGAATCCTTTGCTAACTAGTTCAGTTCTGAACTGCTCCAACTCCTCATACAAACTTGGCTGCTTCTCCTTGATCATGGTGTTTATCCTACACGGCAATCTGCTAAGAGCATCCGCTACCACATTGGCTTTGCCGGGGTGATAGTGAATGTCAAGGTCATAGTCCTTGATTAACTCTATCCATCTCCTTTGTCTCATATTCAGTTCTTTTTGAGTGAAAATATACTTCAAGCTTTTGTGATCTGAGTAAATCTCACAGCGATTACCCATCAGATAATGACGCCATGTCTTTAATGCCAAAACTACAGCTGCTAATTCAAGATCATGGGTCGGATAGTTCTGCTCATGCTGCTTCAGTTGTCGAGACAGATAAGCGATGACTTTGCCCTCTTGCATTAATACACATCCGAGACCAATCTTGGATGCATCACAATATACATCAAATGGCTTCTTGATGTCTGGCATGATCAATATTGGGGCTGATATCAATCTCTTCTTCAGCTCCTGAAAACTGGCTTCACACTTGTTGGTCCATTCAAACTTCTTGTCCTTCTTCAACAATTGGGTCATGGGTCTGGCGATGCTCGAGAATCCTTCTACGAACTTGCGGTAGTATCCCGCTAATCCGAGAAATGCATGGACTTGGGTTTGAGTGGTTGGGGCTTTCCATTCTTCAACATCTTTGATCTTGGCAGGATCAACAGAGACTCCTCCGGCAGACACAATATGTCCTAGGAATCCTACTTCTTTCAGCCAAAACTTGATGGGTTCGTAGCATGGAAAACAAAAAATTTCTACCGCAAGAACGAAAAAAACCCAGATCTAATCTAGATAAAAGCTAAGATATAATCTATTAGACATGTGCAACGAGATAGATCTGTACTAACCCTCGTAGATCCGAAAGCGTTACGAGATTAGATCTCGGGGTTGATGTAGTCGATCACTTGCCGATCTCAAGATCGTGTGGACGATCCTTCCGGCGCCGCGTTCCGGCAGCGCTTCCGCAGTCGGTCACACGTGCGGAGTCGAAGCAGACCTTCCTCTCCCCGTTCCAGCGAGCAGCGGAGGTAGTAGATCTTCTCCACGGAATCCCAACAGCACGACGGTGTGGTGGTGGTGGAGTAGAGATTTCTGCAGGGATTCGCCTAAGCCGGAGCAGAGGGAAGGAGGAGGAGAGAGGCGGCGGCTGGGGCTTGTTATGAGAGAGGGCTAGGAGGGGGCGCCCCCTCTCTTCTATTTAAAGGAGGGAGGCGCGCCTGGGGAGGGGGAGTCCTAGTAGGACTCCCCTCCTATGGCCGGCGGGTTGGGAAGGGGGGGAGGAGTCCTCCTCCCCCATGAATCCGTGTCTCGCCCCACAAGGTTTCCTTTGACCCTTTCTTGGTTTTCAAGCAAACACCAAGAACTCTTCTAGAACCTTCCAGAACATTCCGAAACCTTCTAGAATCTAAATACAAACACTCCGGAACATTTCCTAACTTAGAAAATGATCCCCAATATATGAATCTTATTCTCCGGACAATTCTGGATCTCCTCGTGATGTCCCGGATACAATCCGATACTCCGAACAACATTCGGTCTCCAACGCATATTCCATATCTACTTGAAACAACTTCGAACCTTAAGTGTGTCACCCTACGGTTCGTGAACATGTAGACATGATGGAGACACATCTCCGATCAATAACCATCAGCATGATCTGGAGATCCATAACGGCTCCCACATACTCAACGATGACTTCATGATCGATAGAACCATTTACATACGAAACCAATTCCCTTTGTCACACGATATTCTACTTATCCGAGGTTTGATCGTCGGTATCTTCATACCTAGTTCTACCTCGTTACCGATAAGTACTCTTTACTCGTTCCATGTTATGTCATCCCTTGTGACCCAGTCACATGCTTGCAAGCTATCTAGATGACATTCCACCGAGAGGGCCCAGAGCATATCTATCCGTCATATGGATGGACAAATCCCAATCTTGGTTCATGCGCTTCAACACATACTTTCAGAATACCCAATGACACCTTTATAACCACCCAGTTACGAAGTGGTGTTTGATGTCATCAAAGTACCCATCTGGTGATGGTGATTAACATAACCTCATGGTCGAAGTATTAGGTTACTATGCATTTGAAAGCTTACAGCAATACGAACTTAATGACTTGATCTTATGCTACGCTTACTATGGGTGTGTGTCCATCACATCATTCTCCTAATGATATGATCTTGTTATTAACGACATCCAATGCCCATGATCAGGAAACCATGATCATCCATTAATCAACAAGCTAGTTTAACAAGAGGCTTACTAGGGACTCTTTTATGTTTACAAAACACACAAGTATTAATGTTTCCGGTTAATACAATTATAGCATGGGATGTAAACATTTATCTTAAACATAAAGATATAATAATAACCACTTTATTATTGCCTCTTGGGCATATCTCCAACAAAACTCACACTTGCTGAACTTGGCATATAACCGGTGCTCTCTCAGGGTTTCTAGGATGATTCTCAGATATTGCTCATGCTCTTCTTTTGACTTGGAGTAGATAAGGATGTCGTCGATAAACACAACTACAAACTTATCTAGGAAATTCATAAAGATCTTATTCATGAGATTGATGAAATAAGCAGGGCATTGGTTAATCCGAAAGACATAACCGTATACTCGTATAAACCATAGCGAGTAGTAAAGGCGGTCTTCGGAATATCCGTTGCACGAATCTTAAGTTGGTGATAACCAGTCCTAAGATCAATCTTTGAGAATACCTGGGCTCCAGTCAACTGATCAAATAGATCCTCTATCTTTGGCAAGGGGTACTTGTTCTTGATGGTGACGTCATTCAACTTTCTGTAATCTATGCACAAGCGGTTGCCTCCATCTTTCTTGTCGATGAATAACACTGGTAATCTCCATGGCGATGCACTTGGTTGAATCAAGCATGTTGCTAACATGGCATCCAGCTGCTTCTTCAGTTCCACCAACTCTGAGGGGTTCATGCTATAGGGTCTCTAGGCTATGGGTCCAGTTTCGGGGATTAGTTCGATAATGAACTCAATATCCCTATCCGGGGGCATACCCGACAATTCATCTGGGAATACGTCGGGGTATTCACAGACTACTCTGACTTGGTCTATGGTGGGTAGGGCTAGACTCTTGTTGCACTTGAATTGACGAGGTAAGGTTTCAGATATATGCTCTACTGTTACTCCCGAGCTACTGGTCATGGTGATGGCTTTCTTAGCACAGTCTATTGTTCCTTTATGCCTTGACATCCAGTCCATACCTAGTACTACTTCCAATCCTTTGGTTCCAAGTATGATTAGGTTGGCATAAAAATATATCCCATGTATTCTGATAGGCACAACCTTGCAAATTTTTCTAGCTTTTGTAGTTGATCCGGGGATTTCAACTATCATGACATGCTTCAAGTTGGTTGGGTGAATCTTACTAGTGCATGCAAATTCTTCGGTGACAAATGAATGCGATGCTCCCAAATCAAACAATACCCTTGCTAAAACTGAGTTGACAGAAAACATACCCAACACTACATATGGCGCTTCTTGGGCTTCTTCGGCGTTCATGTGGAAGAGACGACCGATGCGGTTGTGAGAGTTCCCTGCGGAAAATCTTCTTCCTGGTTGAACACGACGCTGTTGTTGAGCTGGGGCATTCACATTGGCAGTGGCGGCAGTCTTCTTGGGACACTCATTGTAATAGTGACCCTTCACTCCACACCGAAACAAGTGATCTGGGACTATTCCTTTGCTGCGACGGGCATAGCATTGCTGCCAGTTCTAGGTGCAGTGTTGTTGTTGTTGTTGTTACTCTTGGGAGGGGCACGGTTGAAATTGTTGGTGCTTCCGGAGTTGTGGTTGTTTCCTCCGGACTTCACATTGCCTCCGTTATGGTTGGGGTAGCTTGGGCGAGACATTGGGGGTCGGTTGTTCCTTGGTGCATATCCTGGTGAGGGGTTGGGACGGTACTTCTAGTGATTGCTAGATCCAGATTGCTGCATCATATGACGTTTGCGGTTGACGTTTACCTGATTAATCTTCCCTTCCATCTAAATTGCAGAGTCGACTAGCTCTTCAAGATCCTAGAAACGGATGTTGACGAGGACAGTCTGCATCTCATCATGCAGTCCGTTCAAGAATCTCTCCTTCTTCTTGGCCTCTATGTTGATCTCATCAGGTGCACATCTGGCAAGCGACAGGAATCTGTCATGGTATTCCACCACAGTCATTCTGCCTTGTTTCAAGTCACGGAACTCATCCCTCATTCTGGTGACTAAGCCCTGCGGCACGTGGGTGCGGCTGAACTTGACTTTGAAGGCTTCCCATGTCATCACTTGACCATGGTTCATGTTACGGATACTAGTCCACCAAGCTCTTGCATCTCCCACCAGATAGTGGGTGGCAAAGAGAACTTTCTCGTTGTCATCAACTCCTGCTACTTCTAAGTTGTTTTCCATTGTCTGCATCCAGTCATCAGCATCTAGTGGGTTTTCAGCTTGGTTGAAGATTGGGGGATTGGTGTTCTGAAAGTTTTTGAGTTTGGATCCATGGTGATCCTGGTTTCCATGTCCTTGGTTGTTGAGAGCCATCTGGGCGATCTGTTGTAGTGTTGCTAGATTAGCTTGGCGTTCTGCCCTGCTTGCTTCTCTGTCTGCGATGAGATTCTGCAAGATCTGCAGCATTGGGTCTTGCGACGAGCTGCTCCCTCCTTGGTTTCCATGAGTCATCTGAAGATTGAGGTAGATAAAGGGGTAAGAGGGAAAGTTCTAAGGTTCATGGTTTTGGTTTCAAGCTAAAACTTTGAGTTTGACTCAGGTTTTGCAACTAACTTCATTTCATTCACTCAAACAAGCACACGATACAAACACACACCACAACAACAAAGGAAAACAGATGGTTTGAAGAACCATTCTGCAAGCTACGATACAGTGGGACCGATACATCTCATGCTACGACAGTGCTCTAGTGCATCTACTCATCGTCGATGAAGTCGGAGTCCTCATGTCAGTGTAGAATTCCACGACATCCTCCTCCAGAAAGTCATCATCATTGCTAAGGTAAGAATCCATGTCTCCCTGGATGTCTTCACCCTCCTCTTCTTCCTCCTTTGCTGCAACCTGAGCTTCCTGCTACTTGACGGTCTTCTCGAGGTCGGCCACCTTCTTGTGAACATGGGTGATGGTGCGATCCTTCTTCTCACGCTAGAGGCGAAGAGACTGATGGTCCTTGACTAGCAGTGAGAAAGTCTGGGCCTTCTGGGCGGCAATGGCATGGTTCTGGTTGGCGAACTCCCTAGCATTGTCCAATTCCTTCTGGCGATCGTACAACAGGAAGTCAAGGTTCTCCACTTGACGCTTCAGCTCTAGGTGACTTGGCATCTCCATCGGCATTCCCATGAAGTCACGTCTTTCATAGTGAGCAAAACGGGTGCCTTGGATTTGGTTGACGCTGAGGGCACATAGACGTGCGAGATCTTCATGCATTGCCCTGGATAATCCATCTAGCCAGTTGTTCTCTCTCACGGAGAACTAGATTCTCCCGGACGTTGGTGCTTTGATGCTTCCTCTAAGATCAGCGGTGACTAGCCACTGTAAATCTCCTCCTGGGGGTCCTGGAAGTTGAGCTCCAAGAAACTGAAGGGAATATGCCCGAGAGGCAATAATAAAGTGGTTATTATCTTATTCCATGTTTATGATAAATGTTTATTTTACATGCTAGAATTGTATTGATCGGAAACATCAATACATGTGTGTTTAATAAACAAAAAGAGTTCCTAGTTATGCCTCTCTTATAGACTAGCTTGTTGATTAACAAGATGATCAAGGTTTCCTGATCATGGACATTGGATGTTGTTAATAACAAGGTCACACCATTGGTGGAATGATGTGATGAACGTTCATCCGAAGTATAGCATTATGATCAAAGTCATTATGTTTATATTGCTATAACATCATACAAGTAATCTTTATCCTTAGACCATGAGATCATGTTAATTGCTAACACCGGAAGAGTATCTTGATAACATGAAACATCACACCATAACAGGGTGACTATAAAGATGGGTTCAGTGCTACGAAGGTGTTATGTTGAGGTTCTCGGTGATATCACATTGAAATAGCTTGCAAGCAAGTGATGTGATCACTAGAATGTTATATCACGGGAACAAGAAAAGCGTGCATGTCGGTAACAAGATCAAACTAGGTATGGAGATACCGATGATCGAATCTCGGACATGTAATATATTGCGGGACAAAGAGATTTAGTTACTAGCGTTAAAGGTTCTCACGATCACAGAAGTCATCGTTGAATGTGTAGGAGTCAGTATGGATCTCCAGGTCCCGCTGCTGATTATTGATCGGAGGAGGGTCTCGATCATGTCTGCATTATTCGCGAACCGTAGGGTGACACATTTAAGGGATACCGACACCATTTGGAGCAAATATGTTTCAGATAAAGATTTAAGAAAACGCTGGAATTATTTCAATAGACACCGAAATTGTTTCGGGTGAAAATGCTGAAATTGGTTCTGCATGTAATATTGAAATGTTGTAGGGGGTTTTATGTGAATGTTTGTTAATTAAAGTAATTAACAAAATTCTGAATTAAAATAATAAAATAGTTTTATTAAATGAGAGAGCATTAAATTTGGAGAAATTTAATGCATTTAAAGTGGAGACTTTAAAAGAGAATGTGAAGGGGCAAATTTATGTGGAGGGAGTTACCACCACATGAATGGAGGAGGTGAAGAGTCACCTCCTCCATGCGCCGTCCATGAAGGAGGGGCACCCCCCCTCCTCCTATAAAAGGCCACCCCCTCCTCACTTCTCACACACACCTCCTTGTGAAGGATCTCTCTCCCCCTCTAGTATTATTCCCCCATGGTCTCGGATTAGCGAGATACATGTTCCCGGTGGCTTTATCTGGAAAGGAGTTGCTGCTTCCGCTGCTTTGCTGGAGCGAGGGACGGAGGTTGTCGGGGTACCGGACGTGTGTGCGATCACGGATGCACCGCTGCTTTGCGGTGCTGGAGCTGGATCTGATGGACATGCTGGAGCCGGACCTGCTGGACTTCATCACGATCTTGAGATCGGCAAGTGTAAGACTACATCAACCACGAGGTCCTACTCGTTAACAAAGCTTGTTGTCTACGAGGGTAAGTTCTCGTTGGATGTATGTCCACCCGTTGCTTTGTACCTAGTAGATAGATCTTGGCATGTAGTTCACACCGTAGGAAATTTTTTGTTTTCTATGTTGTGGACCCAACAGTGGTATTAGAGCCTGATCTATGCGTAGGTGCTTTGCATGGGTAGTACACATATGTTGATATGTGGGCGATGATGATCATGTTATTGCATCTTCTATGTATTTTGGATATTGGTGGCATAGTGGGATGAAGCGGCCCGGACCAACCTTACATGTCATCGTACATGAGACCGGTTCCACGACTGACATGCAACTTGTTTTGCATAAGTGGCTGGCGGGTGTCTGTCTCTCCTACTATAGTCAATATCTGATTTACAACGAGTTGCTAATAACTTGTTTATCCTCATTGTGGTTCATGTTCGTAGGTAAGAACGGTTCTATCTCCGAAAGCCCTAAGCCACGTAAAACTTGCAATTGATAAATTAGAGGTGTCTAGTTTAGATCGTTGTTGGGCTAGTGTCTTGATATGGTATTGTTATAAGTAGATGTATGATAGATACTCTTACAACACACTCAACGTGTAAGTTCCATAGACCTTGGCCTTACACATAAAGGAATGATAGAGATCATACCACGATGCAAATGATAGAGATCAAATGCATGGACCATATCATCTCACTTTACACATTAGATGTTAGCATCTTATACTGCTAGTTTGGCGCTTTCTGTAGCATTGTAAGATGATCCCTCATTTAGATATCAAGATAAAAATGTGTTCTTCCTTTAGTATGCACCGTTCTATGGATCGTGTTTCGAGACATCACGTGATGATCGGGTGTTCTCAACTCTACGCTTTCATGCAACGGGTGTAAGACAGTTTTACACACGCGAATACAAAGGTTCTTACTTGATGAGCCTAGCATGTACAGACATGGCCTCGGAACACGGACCGAAAGGTTAAGCATGAGTCATATAGTTGATGTGATGACCATATTGATGCTCGCCTTTGAAGCTACACCGACTCACGTGATGATCGGACTTGGTGTAGTGGATTTGGTTCATGTAGTCACCAAAAAGGCACGAGGGATGTCGTTTTTGAGTGGGAGTTCATTTCTAATTTGGATTAGTCGAACTCAATTTGTCATAAACTAAATCGAAGTGAATTTGCATAATTTGTTGTAGTCATTGGCATCTGTTCACTACCTTATGCTTAGTTTTACTTGAGATATAGAACTATAGAATTCTGGATATTTACTTTACGAACTGGTATCGTATTGTTTTGAATGTCAATTTAAAGTTTACAAGTCCTATTGCAAACTTTCAGCAAACTCTATTTACTCCATGAAGTTTAATAAGTAGTATTAAATCAAGAGTAAGAATTCCAATGTTAGTATCTAAAGTATCATGTTTGCCTCCATGATTATTGATATTCAAAAAGTTGTTTTAATATCAAGATTATATTGGAGCTGGAAATTGTTTCAGAAACCATCATGTGTGAAAGATATTATGATATCTGAAACAATGTTTTTGGTTGCATTATGAAAGAGTATAATTTAGCAAAATACATGTTCTCATATTGTATGAGAATTTGTGAAGGATGCAGATGCTAGGCATTCGAATCTACCAAAAAGGTTTTGGGAACTGATATTATACTCACGATTCTTCCTTATAGGCTATAGTAGCTTGATCATGAAAGTTGTCATGATAAGGATGAATAGAAGATGTAAGTAAAATGTTTACTACACTAATAGATTACTAAAGAATGGATTTTTGAAAGAACACCAAACATTTGATGATGGTGATCCACTTCAAAGTGCAAGTCCAAAGGTATTAGTATTTGACTATATACGCTTTGTACTATGTGTCATGTGAATGACACCACAATTGATGTTTATAGATTCTTTTAAAAGGAAAAGGAATTGCTGAAAAAGAATCTATAAAATATTTGGCAGAAAATAAAAGGTTGGAGATGTCGAACTTAGGTATATAGAAGATATACATGTTATGGCTATATTCCTTGCTTGTTAAACAATGTGGTTCTTAGGTATTGGATACCGGTATTGGATACCGAATTGGTTGGTATGAAGTGTCATACAGGACAACGCAATTCATGAACTACAATGGCCTAAGTAACCAGCAAGAGAATGAGTGATGATGTTCATTGAAAACAAATAAAGTGTTATTGTGTTTTTCGTTGTCATCAAACCAAGCCTTCAAGATTTGTTTAAATAATTGTTATTTGTTAGTATTATGAGAATAATGGATGTTCAAATAATTACCATATTCCATAAAGGATGGATGAACTTTTACAAGTCTAGTTGGAGAAATCACATCCATAAACACTATTGCTAAAATGTCGCAAGACAAATGATTGAAAGATCACTTATGAAGTGACATCACTGTTTGAATTATATTTGAAAGAAAACATGAAGAAACTCCATGTTGATGGAATTTTGGAGTCTTTGATTTTGATCAATTGACGCATGTGAGACTTTCCTCGAGATAATTGAAACTCCGTTCATAGGCCAAAAAGGAATGGATGACTAGCTTATTGGAAATTGTGCATGCTGATGTGCATAGTCCATTATGTGTATGCGATGGATCTTTTTGCTTCATATGCTTTCTCCGAAAATTTGAGTGAATATATCTGTATATTTACTTAATAAGGAAGAAGTATGAAACATTTGAAAATTGTTCAAAGACTTTCAAGATGAAGTGGAAAATCATTGTAACAAGAAAATAAAGAGTTTATGATTCGATCATAAAGGAAGATATTTGAGTTACATGTTTAGCAAAAACACCTAAGACTTGAGGAATTGTTCCATGATTTGTGTTTCCCGATAAACCATAGGAGTATGGCATATTCGAGAGATGAAATCAAACCATGTTTGACATGGTAAGATCAAAGGTGTCATTTATAAAACTGCCATTATGTTTTAAAGATTGAAGCTTTAGGGACTACCGCTTTTACACTGAAAAGAGCACCATCGTGATCCGTTGAAATGACACCATATGAGTTATGGTTTGGGATAAAACCTGAATTGTCTTTTCTTAAAATTTGGTATGCTATGCATAAGTAAAATGTTTACAACCAAAGTCGGATAAGCACATCTGTGTAGGTTATCCCAAAGAATTTGTTGGGAATTTATCCATAACACTGAGGACAAAAGAGTTTGTCGCTTGGAACGTCAAGTTTCTTGAGAAGGAACTTTTCGTGAAAAGTTAAGTGGGAGGACAATAGAACTTTGATAAGGTTGTTGAACCTTAGCTATATGTGCTAAGTAGCGCAGCGCCGGAAAGTGTCTCGGTGGCGGCCACAATGCTCATGGCTCTCGTGATTACAAAAGGTGTGATCTCAGAGATGAGAGTTCCTATAGAACCGTGTGGGTCGGTAAGAATCAAATAGTAAGATTTGATAAGCAAGTCGTTATTGTTTTGACAATGATGAACCGACTACATGCAAAGAAGCGATGATGGGCCCTGACTCCATAAAATGACTAGAAGTCATAGAATCCATGATAGTATCCATACACGAGAAATCAAGTTTCTGAACTTGGAAGACCCTCCGGAAAGGCGTGAAGCCTATCGGTCGTGTTTGGATCTATAAAGAAATAAGACATGGATGTTTAACATCTATGAAATAGTCGACATGTCGGAAAGAAGTTTACGACAATGTTCAAGGAGTTGACTATGACAAGATTTGATCTTTCATAGCGATATATAGTCTTGACGGATTAATGTAGCAACCACTACATATAATTTGGTATATGGTAGTTGAATAAACAAAACAAGGTTCTTCTAATAGAACGGTAACCTAGGACATGTACATGACATGGTCCGAAGGGTTTTGTTAATTCAAAGGGTGCTAAAAGGGCATGTAAACTTCAATAGTTGAAGTAAGCATAGCGGAGTTGGAATCTTCACCATGATGAAACTGTTAAAAGAGTTTAAATTCATCGGAGATGATGAAGATGCTTGCATTTGCAAGAACTTAAGTGGGAGCGCTGAGACGTATTTCTAATACATTATGTAGAGGACATATTGTTGATTGGAAATGATGTATCTTGTATTGACACAAGTTAAGAATTTCATTAAAATAAGATTTCGATGAAAGACTTGGGCAAACCCGGAATATTAGGCATCAATATCTATATGGATAGATTAAGGCGCTAATATGGTTGTGCCAGACATACATATATGAGATATTTAAAGGGTTCAATATGGAAACAACAAGAAAGGTTCTTGCTGCATGGAAAGGATTGTATCAAAATTCAAGTGTTTCAACACTTGGTGAGTAAAATCACATGAAAATTTTGATCGATTATACCATGATATGTATATATCCAGAATGTCCTATGCTCTAAATGTTATGAGCATATACCAGAATGATTCATAAGATGATCATTGGACAATAGTAAAGATATTCTTATGAGCTTTGGAAGAACTAAGAATATATCATGTATAAGTGACAAATAGTTAAAGGTAGTTCATTGTAAAGTGTTACATTGATACTAGTTTTGTCACAAGATACAAATTAAATTTATCTCAATTTAGACTATGGGTGGCACAATATAATGGAAAGGATGTTCCATGATGGATTTGGATGAGTTCCAAAGTTGAGATATTGTGACGGATACTACAACAAAAGGCTAAGTATATGACTGCTATAGTAGCAGCATAGGAGGGCATTTGTGTTAAGTAGTTTGTTATCAAACTAGGTGTGGTTCAAAGTGGGCTAATACTATGAAGATATAGAGTGTGACAATAATATCAACATATTTTAACCCAAACGAACTAAAGGTCTCACCAGAGGACCAAATTTATACAATGCCATCTCATTTGAGAATGAGTGATGCGTAGAAACGCAAAGACATGCAAATACACACGGACCTGAAACTGTCAAATCTAGAGATTATGTTAACCACTAGCAATTGCGTATATGCAACACCAGAAAGCCATAGGTGTTCAATACGCAAAGTTTTTCAAACTAGATTATTGACTCTAGTGCAAGTGGGAGACTGAAGGGAATATTCCCGAGAGGCAATAATAAAGTGGTTATTATCTTATTCCATGTTTATGATAAATGTTTATTTTACATGCTAGAATTGTATTAATCGAAAACATTAATACATGTGTGTTTAATAAACAAAAAGGGTTCCTAGTTATGCCTCTCTTATAGACTAGCTTGTTGATTAACAAGATGATCATGGACATTGGATGTTGTTAATAACAAGGTCACACCATTGGTGGAATGATGTGATGAACATTCATCCGAAGTATAGCATTACGATCAAAGTCATTATGTTTATATTGCTATAACATCATACGAAGTAATCTTTATCCTTAGACCATGAGATCATGTTAATTGCTAACACCGGAAGAGTATCTTGATAACATCAAACGTCACACCGTAATAGGGTGACTATAAAGATGGGTTCAGTGCTACGAAGGTGTTATGTTGAGGCTCATGGATCAAGAGTGGAATTTGTCAATCCCGATGACGGATAGATATACTCTGGGCCCTCTCGGTGATATCACATTGAAATAGCTTGCAAGCAAGTGATGTGATCACTAGAATGTTATATCACGGGAACAAGAAAAGAGTGCATGTCGGTAACGAGATCAAACTAGGTATGGAGATACCGATGATCGAATCTCGGACATGTAATATATCGCGGGACAAAGGGATTTAGTTACTAGCGTGAAAGGTTCTCACGATCGCAGAAGTCATCGTTGAATGTGTAGGAGTCAGTATGGATCTCTAGGTCCCGCTGTTGATTATTGATCGGAGAGGGGTCTCGATCATGTCCGCATTATTCGCGAACCGTAGGGTGACACACTTAAGGGATACCGACACCATTTGGAGCAAATATGTTTCAGATAAAGATTTAAGAAAACGCTGGAATTATTTCAATAGACACCGAAATTGTTTCGGGTGAAAATGCTGAAATTGGTTCTGCATGTAATATTGAAATGTTGCAGGGGGTTTTATGTGAATGTTTGTTAATTAAAGTAATTAACAAAATTCTGAATTAAAATAATAAAAGAGTTTTATTAAATGAGAGAGCATTAAATTTGGAGAAATTTAATGCATTTAAAGTGGAGACTTTAAAAGAGAATGTGAAGGGGCAAATTTATGTGGAGGGAGTTACCAACACATGAATGGAGGAGGTGAAGAGTCACCTCCTCCATGCACCGGCCATGAAGGAGGGGCACCCCCCTCCTCCTATAAAAGGCCACCCCCTCCTCACTTCTCACACACACCTCCTTGTGAAGGATCTCTCTCCCCCTCTAGTATTATTCCCCCATGGTCTCGGATTAGCGAGATACATGTTCCCGGTGGCTTTATCTGGAAAGGAGTTGCTGCTTCCGCTGCTTTGATGGAGCGAGGGACGGAGGTTGTCGAGGTACCGGACGTGTGTGCGATCACGGATGCACCGCTGCTTTGCGGTGCTAGACTTGGTGGTGCTGGAGCTGGATCTGATGGACGTGCTGGAGCCGGACCTGCTGGACTTCATCACGATCTTGAGATCGGCAAGTGTACGACTACATCAACCACGAGTTCCTACTCGTTAACAAAGCTCGTTGTCTACGAGGGTATGTTCTCGTTGGATGTATGTCCACCCGTTGCTTTTACCTAGTAGATAGATCTTGGCGTGTAGTTCACACCGTAGGAAATTTTTTGTTTTCTATGCTGCGGACCCAACAGAAACTCCGGATGCGGGCGTCCCAGTAACTCCGACAGTGAATCCAGATCCCTCTCGAAGATCAGCTGGCCTCCATTGCCCAATTGGTAGAACTTGCTGAACCGAGTCTCCATCTACAAGAATTAAGGATGAGGAAATTAGTGAAGTGATCAAGTGTGTCAAATTTTAAGTAGTAATGTAAGAATTTTGAGGAACATGAATTTTTTAGAAAGAATGAATTCCCAAGGGTAAGAGAGGAAATAGTTTTTCATAAATACTCACTTTGGTTTGGAAATTTGGTTTTTGTTCGGACGTCCATTCTAACTAGGGTCTCCTATGGTTAGGATGGCTCTGATACCAACTTGTCAACACCCGGATTTTTAATCCCAGATGCCTGTTATGTCATTCATCGCAATCCCAGGATTACCATTTTTGCGAGACATAACAGATTGGATATCACAGTACATAATCCATTACAAACGATACATAAGGTCTTACACAAATAAGGATCTCATGATCCAGTCTTAATACAACAAGCAGCGGAATAAATAATAAGCATAGCGGTGGGGTCCATCTTCAGGGGCACAGGCAATGCTGACGAAGGCAGATAGTCCTAGTTATCATAGCCGTCCTGCTGGCCATCATCTTGGTAGTCTCCTTCATAGTCTGGCCATGAGAATAGCTAGGGACAAAAGCCATTAGTACTCTTTAAGTACTCGCAAACTACCACTAACAATTGGTATAGTTCTAATGTAAAGTGCTAACTCTAAGTTTACTATAAGTTAAGTTTGAACCTAAGCTGACTTCTGAAACAAAGAAAGATAAAATAAAGTTCTAGAATCACTTAAGTTGGGAAGCTAGTGTCATAAACACAACCCTGTTGTGGTCAAGTCAAGATTCATCATTTATCTCATAAGTTATTTTGAAAACATCTGACAACGAAACAGTATGGCCACTCCAACTGTCCATAACCGCGGACGCGGCTATTCGAATAGTTTGACACTCTGCAGAGGTGGTACACTTTCACCACAAGATTCGATACATCTGTCAGGGATAACCCTGAATCATCATACTTAGTATGCATATAATCAAACATAACCTTTCCTTTACACACCCTAGTATAAGCACCTCTCCTATGAGCATGGCCTCCCAACCATGACCATCTGTCATCTTGGGCATTGCATAGGTGGACAACATTGAGAGGTAGCCTCAGCTCAAACCTCTCCCGCGAGGGAACTAATACTAATGCATATAAGCTTCCGGCTAAGCCTTACCCAATTCAGGTATTGTGGTTGTACGATAAATTTGGAATGGTATCGCATCTGAATCCAACCATCAGTTTTGTAAAAGGGTCAAGGCTCATGCCTCAACATTTTCATCATCATAAACCATTTGTGTTTCTCAACACATGTCAAAACATTTCAATAGAATGACTCATCATTCCAAGGTTTTCATAATTCATTTTCACCAGGTGTTCCCATCTAAAGTGACTCAAGTTTTTATCTACTCTAAACTACTAAGTTAAGGGTGTTCACTAAGGTGGAAAGATGGGATCAATCTCATGCCATAGGATGACATCTAAAGTTATCTAAATAGGTCAAGTTTTATACTTTTTATGCTACCTTCAAAACAAGTAAGGGACTTTGATAAAGTAAAGGAAGTAAAGCTTGAACATAATACTTGGGGTAAATAATAGTCAAACTGATATAACCAAAGCATGCCTAAAGCATCTTTGCTCAAATCATCTAGTTTAAGTCTAGCTTGTTAGTCATTCTACTTGCAAGGGTTATCTTGCATTATTAATGATGGCTTGCTAGTATAATACTTGCAAGTGTTAGCTTGCCTTGGGTAGTGTAGTGGTTGAAGTTTTCTTCCTCTTCTTGATAGAACTCCTCCTCCTCAAAAGCTTGGTCGGTACTATCGTCTATAAATACATACGGAATACACAATCACCAAACAATACTTAACTAGTCTAATTAGCACTCTAAGGCACACATTTGATGATCTATTATCATCACAAGCATCACAGGTTTTATTAACTAGTTTCATTCTTTTTATTTAAGAAAAGTAATTTCTACTCATTGAAAAATAACTAAGATTTAATATTCACCACTTAAAATATGGGATCATGTGGACACATGTCATCACCACATAATCTAACATGTGGGAATGTGATTTAAGGGTTGGATCACAATTACTTGGGTTTAAGTTCATTATTTAATGATTTAAAGTGACTAGAAATGCCTATATAGCATTATTTTGGTACTAGTCCAAAGTCACTGCATGTAAACCCTAATATTATTACATATTCAGATAGGTATGGTTAAATTTGATTTTTGAGAGTTGGAATCAACTCAAAAGCTATCATAGTTGATTTTTGAAAAATGTTTGAATGTGCAAAAGCTTATGTCTTGTTATTTTTATTAGGAGAGATCTCTAACTCTAAATGAATTAAATCCAACGGTCTTGGGTATATCTTTTCAGTAGCTTTCTAACAAAATTAGAATCACTCCATTTGGATTTGTAAATCTCTCTGAATTGATTTTCAAACTAAGGGACAGAACTAGGTTTAAATTAAATAGAAAAATCTAAATTTGAACTAAATGGGTCGCGCGGGAAAGCTAACGGGCCGGCCCAGTGGCACTCCGCCACGCGGGGCATAGCTGACAGGGGGTCCACCGGTCAGCGGCTCTTTACACGCGAAGCGGTACGAGGCGATGTGGGCCGTTAGATTAGAACTAGGATCTACGGCTGGGGCTCGTCGTCGACGACGGACAGGTCGCCGGTGAGGTTTAACCCTATCGGCTCGGTGGGGGTGCTTAGGGAGCATACCAGGGCTCTAGCGACGACGGCGAGGCGGGCAAACGAACTGGCTATCGATGGCGGGCTCAGGGGTGGTCGAGGCAGCTCCAGGGGTGGACGAAATAGACAGCGCCTTCTCCTCCTCTGCAGCGGGCTTCTCCAGCCAAATTCCGGCGAACAAGTGCTCGAGTTGCTCCGGCTAGAGGTGGGGAAGGACCAGTGAGGAGAGGGGAGTGGAATGGTGTGAGTGGTTTATGCTGGGGTGGCCTCTATTTATAGCTCGACGAGGCGACCGAGAGTGATGGGCGGGCGGCTCCGGCGAGGGCTGCATAGCGCGCTAGAGGCGTGGCTCGAGGTAGGGGACGGTGGCCTGTCTCCTGGCGGTGCGCTATGGATTAAATGCGGGGCTAGGGGCGGTGGCAAACGGTCGGGCGGTGCTCACGCTCTGAGCGGTAGAGGCGGCATTCGACACGGCGGGCGGTGGCTGCGGGTCAAACGGCAGCAAACAGGCATGTCTAGGTGATTCCCTGGGTCGTGGCGATGCGGTGAGTACGGGCTGCGGTCGAGGCGCGGCGTGTGCACGCTTGTCAGGCGCAGCGCTCTGGCGCGTGATCGGCATGGTGCAGATGCTCTGGGCGCGGCGCGCTGCGGGTGGTCCACGGCTTGGCTCTGCTCGGGAAGGGGATAGAGGGTGGCAGTGTGGTTTGGGCTAGCTCCTAGACATGGCGAGAGAGAGAGGGGAGGTATGCTGCTGTGTTGGCAAGGTTTGGCCGGCGGGCATGTCCTCGGGGTGGCTCAGCACTGCTGCTAGGGGATAGGGGATGGGGTGTTTATGGCCTGGTTAGATCAAGTGGAGACAGAGAGAGTGATTTGAGGTCAATTGGGTGGCAAAACCCTGTAGAAAACAGTGAGCTAATACTAGGTGTAATCTCTGCCTGCCAAGTGTTTGTGAAAATGGCCGAAAGAAATTTAGTTTTGAATTTTGAAAAGATTTTTGGTGGGTGTGTTAGTCATAAGCTTGATCATATGTGGTTGCTTGGGTTTTGAAAATAAATCTCATTTGAGTGGTTTTTGAATAAGTGGGATCTTCCCATATGAACTAGATTCAATTTTCAAATGCCATTTAAAATTAGTGTTTGAAAGTTTTTGGCAGATCACAAAGTGGGCCTTGGTACATCATTACATGTACTAGCAAGGGGTGCAAAGATCCACATTTATTTCTGTTAAGAATTGAGTACTAGGAATAGCCAAAGTAGGCATGTTGATTAAAATGGCACAAATGACCATTTGGTTATTTTATTCATTTTGATTTGTTTTTCTTTGGGATTTGTTTGCGAATGATCTAGATGATGCTTATTTCACCTAAAAATCATTTTACAAGCAATGGATCACTTAATCATGGCAATTCAAAACAACTCCTATTTAAAATGCACACACATATGAATGCTTTAATAATTTTAATTGAAAAAGTTTTTGTTAACCCTAATTTTGATGATTTGGATCTTAATAACCTTGGATTAAAGTTTTGGGATGTTACAAGCAAGCTGCAAAAAAAATTGTCAGTGTGAGAATATAAACATAGAAAAGCTAAAATTAGATACATGCAAATTCAACTGATTAGTGGACTTACTCAAACAACAGTAACTTCCAGACCGTTAACCATATCCCTTCTTTATACAGTGTCATCGAAATAATATCCCTATTGCCAAAAAAATATAATTCAAACAAATATATCAACTATGTGGCCACAACAAATATAAGATGCTATCTAGACTTATGCATGTGAAACATATAGCAAAAATAAATATGTCAAGATTAACAAAGGATTTGGTCTAACCAATCAACTTATGCCACATAAGCAACCACATAAAATTGCCAAAAAGATCATAACAAAATACATGATGTAAATTATTTTAATACATTGCACACATGTGATCATACGCACACAATATCTAGCAAATCGTTCCATCCATATAAAATAAAATATGTCAAGATATAAATAAAGATCTAGTGTAACCAATCAACTTCTACTACATAATCAATCACATGAAAAGTTGTTACGAAAATAGATAATAAGAAAGCAAATGATGCAAATTAATCTAATGCATTGTAGACATCTCGGCGTACGTACACAATGTCTGGCAAGTCAATTGAGTCATACAGAAGAAAATATGTCAAGATGTAATGAAGGATCTGACCTAACTAACCAATTTGTACCACACAAGAAACCACAAAAAGTTGTGGCAGAAATCGGAGTAAATAAGAGCTACCAAATATTTCAGGTCATTCTGCTACCCACGTCTCTTTGATTCTTTCTAGCCATCGGATGGAGTCCGAAGAAGATACACGTCGCCATCGCAGAGGAGTCCCCTCTCCAAAAGGAGGGGCCCACCACAGGGCTGGCCACAAGACCCCTCCATGCCGGACCTCTCATGCGTGCATGTATCCTTCCCGACGTCGTTGGACTGTGAACCACGTGAGTGCCCTAGGCCCGACATCATCGACCGCAGCTAGGATCACGCGCTATGAGAAGCGTATGGAACACAATAGAGTTCCACACCCGCTAAATGGTGGGTCCCGTGCAAATCGACATGGCGTCTTCATGTCATGTATGCGCAGGGTCCTCAAGGCGAGATCATGCGGTGGCTGGAGAGGCGCTCTCACATATGGTATCCACACCCGTGACTCCTACTCTACACCATACCTCGCCAACGCGAGTGCTATCATAGTATGGCGATCGGTCTCGAGATAGGGCATGTGTTTTCAGGCTTTCTATCAGTACTGCTCCTCACGACTTATCAGTACACCCCTTGCCTACAACATTTCTTTGAGTTTTGTGAAATAAAGTTTTGGACAATAAATTAAAATGCTCCCATAACTATTCAATCTTGCAAAATTTATAACTTAAGTTTTATAAATGCAAATGCAACAAACAATATGTCTATTTTTATTAGAAAAATTCAAGGGATTCAAATATGACATCCATCATGCATTTTGCATCACGGTTCAATGTTGTATTGTAATGTGCTTCAAGGAAATTCAATTAAGACTTGGTCAAATAAATTTATTTCTTGCATATAATTAATATGGGATTACTTGCTAATAATGTACCAACAATACCAAATGCATATGGCATCATTCTATCATGGCATGTCATTTTGATTGCTTTGCATAATTCCAATATTGACTGCACAATTTACTTTCTTGCCCCATGTGTGTTTGCTTCTTATGGATATCAAGAGGAGTATCAGAGAGGCTTCAACTACTACCCCGACCTCAAGCACTACTACTACCCATCATAGTTTGTAGACAAGCATTCCCCTGCATGCATATTAGCTAGATGATATGCCTCTGTACTTTTTCGTGCACTAGTATTCTGATGATGTACTTCGAGTCCGTGCTCCTAAGTATTTCACATCCATTTAATTTAAGGTCCACTAAAAAGCTCGAATCCTTTATCCCAGCAGTGTTTATACATGAAATTCTTGAAGCCTAAGTGAGTCGTAGAATTGCATGCTTAGGGTTTCTGGAGTCTTTCAATTATATCTCTATAATGGAAAGAAGTGGATAATGTGACACCCCTAAATAACTTAGGGATTTCTATTTTGCTGCCCTTGCTTTCTTAGTTCTACTCAGTTTTCCTCATGCTCAAAACTTTTTCTCACTTTTGCCCATGCGCTTCTCTAAAATTCTCACAAAGAGGTCGAACGGCAGCTGCCGTCAGGTTGACCGTTATGCTGATGTGTGGGGCATACCGTGTGGGACCGTGTGGGGCCGGTAGGTTGGGACCGCGTTACGCTGATGTGTGGGACCGTGTGGGGCCGGTTGGTCGGGACCGTGTTATGCTGAAATATGGGGCCGCGTTGTGTGGGACCATGTGGGTGTCGCATTTGGTAGTTACGTGCATACCTTTCGTCTAAATTGACAGTTTTTTATCGTTAACTGGCAGTGTTCAGAGCACATTTTTCCTCTCTCTAACTAACAATAATATTTTTTTGCTCAAATTGGAAGTAAATCTAGAGTAGCTTCTCTCTTCACTCATTCCTTCCTTTTGGCCCTCGGTTTTGCCCAATCTGGTAGAAAATCTAGAGTGGCAAATCACACTATCAGCATACATACATTCAGAAAATAAAACAAATATAGATAAGATGCTTACAACAGCTAATATAGGATATATTACCGATAGATAGTAGGATAATTAATAAGGATCAACACATTCGCTGCTCAACAGCTAACACACAACATATAAAATAAAAGAAGCTGCTTTACAGCAGCAGCAGCAGCACACAAGTTCAACACCTCATGGCCTCCACCTCCTCCCTTTGGCGCTTCCTCCACTTCTTGTTGTCCTGTCCCTTGATCTCGGGGACCTTGGACTTGATCAGAGCCATGCGCCCCTCTGCGATGGCCACCTGCTGAAGGTTGCGGAGGTGAATGTTGAGCACCTCGTGCTGAGCAAAGAAGGCATGGAATTTCACGGTCTCGTCGACACTAGGGTTGTAGGAGCTCACGTCCTCGGCATGCGTCACGAAGCAGTTGAAGTCGATGGCGCTCAGTCTCCTTTTGCAGAAGGGGAACCTATAGATGTCGCCAACGAAGTAGGCGTCGTACTGGCCGGGCTTTAGCCTCCTCAGCACCTAACAAGCCTTGGTGTGTCTAGACTCATCGCCGATGCAGACGTCGCTGCTCTACACCTATTGGAACAAATAGTATCGTGCACGATAATAAGGACATGATTGAGATCCCTTGATTATTGGGATTGATTATTTGCATAAATTAACCGACTAAGATCCCATGATTATTTGCATAAATTAACCGAGTGGGTTAAATTTCCCAATCCCCAAATCTTAAACAAAATCAAATATTGATTCCAACTACAGATCGGTGCTAGTATTAACTAGGGAATCTCTTAATTACAACTCGAAGCACAAATAAAACAGGAGGATTTATCGAAACACAAGATCTAACACAAGAATATTAGCTGATGTAAGAAGATCTAGCATCCAACAATTGAAATGTGAATAGTTGAATCCTAATAACACAAGATCTAGCATCCAACAATGGGAATGGGAGAAGAACAAGGGAACGGGAGCAAACCCTAGTTACCTCCGACCATGGGTCAGCGATGCTGGTGTCTGATGCATGTAAAATGCATACATGAACTTTGTAGTTTGTTAACATGTTTACCCACATATTTGCAACATATATGATATTAGATCCATGTTTTATATTGATTTTGGGGATTTTCTAAATAATCCCCTCTCTTTTGGTTTTAACTTTTTCTAGCAGAAAAACCTTCTGTTAGTGTTTTTGACTTTCCAGGAGCTACGGAACTCGAAACAGAGCTAGGTCAATGAGGGTTGTTAGATAATTTCCATACGAATACAACAAGATAAAGTAGAGTCCAAGCGACCCAACAATCGGAAAATTGTAGCCCATTTACTGTAGGGTGCACCACTGGGGCTATCTTAGTCGTCGAAAATCTGATGTCGTTGATTCCACCACCATTCGCTTTGTTTTGATATAAAACCATCTATATATACCCCACGGTAGCCTTTCCCGAGACAGACAGAGGCGGAGATTGAAAACCAAGTAACAGAGAGCCAGCATGCCGCCGCTTGGAGGAAGATTGGAGGGGAAACCGCTACCGGAATCGCCTCCGGCCGCGTCTCCTCCTTCACAAACGCCTCCTCATCACTCTCCATGATGAGAGGGGAGTAGTCCACCCCCTGTACTTTGGGTTTATGGTGGTAACTTGATCTAATCTCTCCATATATGATCATTGTTGAAGTCCATATGATGTCCCTTGCATGAGTATGGATCTATCTATGTAATTCCTATGGTGGATATTGTGTTATGAGATAGTACTTGTTATTCATTTACCGTTGTGTTGGATCTTGTATGGTTTGTCATACTTTGGGAATATTCTATGATGCATGTAATGGTTTAGATCTATACATAATTCCTTTTTTATCCATATCATGGTGATTGACACCAC
Source organism: Avena sativa (assembly GCA_916181665.1). Classification (NCBI taxonomy): domain Eukaryota; kingdom Viridiplantae; phylum Streptophyta; class Magnoliopsida; order Poales; family Poaceae; genus Avena; species Avena sativa. The sequence continues at coordinate 38,504,579 of OV702290.1, forward strand.
CAAGTGGGGGTAGATGAGAGAGATGTGATAATACTCACAACATATGAATCATTGCACTAGTGTTTAGAATGTTTTATATTAAGAAGTATGATGAATGTAGGTAATGGTTGGCCGAGTGACAGCAGTATATGTATTGAGTGACAACAATGCAGCCCAACATCCTTTATCTAGGGGTAAAAAGGGAGAAGTATGATATGTGGTGTGACACAAACCAAATGCTAGCCTTATTGCAAGGGTGACCTAGTAACACAAAGGGGTACTTATTTCACCTATGAGTTTTATGACATGTAGCCACCATAAAAGTACCATTAAAACATGACAATTGTGTGTGATTTGTTTTGTGCCTATTAATTTGTATCCTTTGGTTGTGTATATTTATCTTCAACATTAAGTATCAACGTGAGAAAATAAATATTGACATTATGAACTGGATGGCACACTCTTTAGATCTCTTTTTGCTGAGCCTTCACAATACAAGCTAAGACTTGTTCCAAACCCCATAAACTAGACTAGGCATATCCACCTATTTGTGGCAAAATCTACTTTCAAGAATAGTATGTATTTTAATCCTCCAAACATTCTTTAAAAACACCTTTTAATGTATTTTAAAGATTATATGAAAGTAAGTTTTGGGGTGATACCACTGAAAATTTTTGTGCTTTACATCTTATTAGTTGTTGTTGGCCAAACCATGCTGTCATGGCACAAGCTTTCAATGTTGAATGTTGATAATTAATCATGTTAAAGTTCTGCCTATGGATTGCATCGATGTGAAATAAAGTGTGCATACTAGAGTAGGCATGTTGAGAGAAAACGCTCCTGAACCGCTAGTCAAATCCATGCACCGTGCGGCAACTCATGGTGGAAACTTATAGCATGATGATCCTTATTGATATGATTCATATGTTTGTTTTTCTTGTTCTTCTGGAGTAGACATATTACCCCCTACCACCTTGAACATGACCAAGGAATTATATTAACTCCTATGCTAAATAAATAAATAAATAAATAAATACAAAAAGGGGGAATATAGCTACACAGGGAGCAAGAGGTACTTCAGTGATGCGGTTTCTAAGACCAACATGTGCATACAATGACATGCCTAAGTTGAGTAACATGAGGAGTGCAAGGTCATAGGTATGGTGCATTAAACAATCAACTTGTAAGATGTTTAGCACATAAACCATATGAAGCCTTGAAATAAAAGATACTTGGAACCCCATCCTTATTAGTATTGTTGACATGAACTACATAGCTCAAAACTTTATTTTTACATCCTTTATGGAGGATTAACATATGTATTCAATGCTTAATTTTTGTATGAGATGCAAAACATCTCAAGGGAAGACATGAAACTAAGAAGTGAGTCTTCCAGTCAAGGGCATGAAACTAAGAAGTAGTCCAAAAATAAAGGCATAAAACACCAATGCCAATCATGAAAAGAGTCCCTTATTCTATAGGTTCATAAAAGTGTGCTTGAAGGTTTGTTTTGTTCATCATTTGTTTTATCACACCATTACTTATTGTTTAACATGTTTGTAGATGTGTAAAAGATACAACTTGATAGTACACTTACATATTATGTTTCATTGAAAGGAATTGAGACTATGAACTTTACATGATAATGAAAGAAGCAAAGGTAATAAACTCCGAAGTCCATGTTTAGTTTTTATCACCTTCTTGCTCGAGGACAAGCATAGGTTAAACTTGGGGATGTTGATGCATGTAAAATTCATACATGAACTTTGTAGTTTGTTAACATGTTTACCCACATATTTGCAACATATATGATGTTATATCCATGTTTTACATTGATTTCAGGGATTTTCTAAACAATTCCCTCTCTTTTGTTTTTAACTTTTTTTGGCAGAAAAATCATTTGTTAGTGTTTTTGACTTTCCAGGAGCTACAGAACTCTAAATGGCTCTAGGTCAACGGCAGCTGTTAGATAATTGCCATACGAATCCAAAAAGATGAAGTAGAGCCCAAGGGGCCCAACGAGCTGAAAATGGCAGCCCATTTACTGAAGGGCACGTCATTGGGGCTATCTCAGCCGTAGAAACTCTTATGCTATTGAGCTTAATTTTGACCTAAAACCATCTATATATATCCCTGGCAGACTTTCTCAAAAAGGATGGAGGCGGAGATCGAAAACCAAGTAACAGAGAGCTAGCAGGCCGCCGCCCGGAGGAAGATTGGAGGGGGAACTGCTGTCGGAATCGCCTTTGGCCACGTCTCCTCCTTCACCAACGCCTCCTCATCACTCTCCATGATGAGAGGGGAGTAGTACACCCCCTGGACTTTGGTTTTATGGTGGTAACTTGATCTAATCTCTCCATGTATGATCATTGTTGAAGTACATATGATGTGCCTTGCATGAGTATGGATCTATCTATGTAATTTCTATGGTGGATATTATGTTCTAAGATAGTACTTGTTATTCATTTACCATTGTGTTGGATCTTGTATGGTTTGTCATACTTTGGGAATATTCTATGATGCATGTAATGGTTTAGATCTATACATAATGCCTTGTTTATCCATATCATGAGGTGATTGACACCACCAAGTGGGGGTAGATGAGAGAGATGTGATAATACTCACAACATATGAATCATTGCGCTAGTGTTTATAATGTTTTCCATTGAGAAATATGATGTATGTAGGTAATGAGTGGCCGAGTGACAGTGGTGTATGTATTGAGTGATAGCAATGCAGCCCAACATCCTTTATCTAGGGGTAAAAAGGGAGAAGTGTGATGTGTGGTGTGACACAAACCAAATTCTAGCCTTATTGCAAGGGTGACCTAGTAACACAAAGGAGTACTTCTTTCACCTATGAGTTTTATGACATGTAGCCACCATTAAAGTACCATTAAAACATGACAATTGTGTGTACCTTTACTATCTATAACATGATAATCACCATAGATGGAGAAGAGATGATTAAGTGAACCCATGAACCCATGTCCATTGTTCCTATAAATGAAAATCCTTGTCTTGTCCTCTTGCATTGAAGAGGATTGGGACACTTTTATATTCTTGTGTTGTTACATTAAACTTCTAACCGTTAAAACAACCATCTTGTTTCTTAAAAATTGTTTAGTTCATAATCAACTAAAACTTGTGACACTTTAGGTGTATAGAATAGATAGCTTTTCCTTCTTCCTCTTGTGGATCGATACCCTACTTCCACATTGAGAGGTACTAGGGTGATCCCCTGGACTTGGGGGTTATCAGTGCCGTAGGGGTTCTGTGGCTAGGTGTACACCTCCTTCTCGTAGGTGACATGGGTATGACCTATCAGGTTCCCATAGTTGGTAGACCTAGTACTTACTTATGATACAGCCCATGAAGCCCAGCTGGAACCTTGAGTCGTGGAAGCACCCGAAGCCTAGGAACCAGACGTGGAGATCAAGTTTTACATACAAACCGACATAGTTGTCGAATCCTGATTCTAACTTGTTGTCCCAAATTTTGAAATGTGAAAAATCAAACAAACAAAGGAAATAAAGGATGAAATTTAGGGGGAAAAGAAACTTTTTGTTCCTCTATTGGAACCTTACTTAAACAAAAAGAATTTTGAATGAGGAAGTGACAAACAAATTATCCAAAGATGAAATGCAATCATCCATGACATGTATCTTGTCAACCCCTGAAGAAAAAGGATAGACCCGAAACCTAAACACTAATAAGAGAATCACCATCAAGTTCAATACAAGACTATGGCTATGTTCCATATAAAAATTTGGCAACATAGTACCTAAATAATCTATAATGGTAAATAACAAAATTACAAAACCACAGGAATTGGTTTCACACTATTTGGAGCCATAGATAAAAAGATATGAAGGAAAGTAATTAAGTAAAAAAAAGAACCATATAGGCCAAAGTAAAGATTTACAAATGATATTGTTTGAATTGGATAATAAATAATATAGATAATATACTAAAATGATCTTGTTGATTTTACAAATTTTTGGAAATTTGAATGGATCTATTTAGAGCTCTAAATCAAAAGTTATTGAAGAAAACAGAAAAAGAAATAAAAACCAAAAAAAACAGCAGCAGCAACAGCCGGCCTATTCGGCCCAATAGCCCAGCCCACTATGACCAGCCCTCCCTCTCTGTGTATTTTTTCTCTCTTCCTTTCATTTTTTTTCTTTGGGCCAAATATTTCTGGTCCATTTAGACCGATCGAGCGAGCCAGCTCGTCCCTCTTCTTCCTCTTCACGTACACGAAACAGACACTTGCGTTCATGGCTGTAGATCTTCCTCTCCTCCCCCTATTAATTCTAGTGACAGTTTCTCTTCGACTTCAAAACGAAAAACGTTTATAATCAAGTGGAGGTTCCATTCAGGCCATTAGTTTCTCACTTTAGTGCCTTAATCTATCAAACCAATACCGTGAACCGAATTCCATATGTCGGCATACAACCTCCAATCTCCCTCCATAGACCATCTTAGCAAAAACCGAAGAGAGCATCATATTCCCCTCTTTCTCCTCCATCATTTTCGTTCTCAGACTTTCACTAGAGGAGATCTGTAGATCACATACCAACGATGCCAACTTAAGCCCTAAATTCGAGTTCATCGTTAGATCTTGTCGTCCACGGTAAGAATCTTATCAATTCCTTGAACCAGAATACTCTCTTCATCGTTGCCTATCTCCAGGACATCATGGTTCACCTTGTTGTTGCAGTTGACCGCGCCGCCCGACATCGTACGCCACTCTAGCCGTGGATTTCCGCGAACACTGGAGAGGAACGAGCTATTCATCACGTCTCCAAGCACCGCCTCAACGTCCTCTACGCCGTCCACATCTTCTTCAACTCCGGATACGTTCGTAGCAACGAGAACGGCAACGCCAAGCCCATGCCCGCTATTCCGGCGATCTTTCCTGCGAGTTTTTCCGGTGAGCTAACCTGGTCCGTTTGATCTTCATCTAAGGGCTATCAATAGATCACTTACCGAAGGGGTACAGGCCAATAGAAATCTGCCACTTGTCTTTCTTTTTCTATTTTCGGATTTTTAGGACATATGAACATAGGAACTTGCAAAAATCATATCTTTAGTTCTGTTTGTCCAAATTTAGCAAATAATATGTCTATGGATTCACACAGTAGAGCAACAATTCGGTACTTTTGTGATGGTTAAAATCACGTTTTATACAGAACCAATTGTGCAGTAATTTGGCTATAAAACATGTTCTAAAAATTATTTTTGAGTGAAACCTTTTGCAAATGGTTGTGTATTGAACCCTCTGACCATAAACTTAAACACAAAAAAATTAAACTTATAATTTTATGGCTGTAACAAATATCACATTGAATAAGCCTTATCCTAGTAAAAGAAAAATACTTTAAATAACCAAATTGCACTAAAATGGTTCCAATTGGAATTTCAATTATATAAAAGGACCAGTAGGTGTTTGTAGTGTTCAGAACCTTGCTGTAACAACTTGTTCAATAAAATATCTTGTTGTATGCTTGCATGCATTTCATTGTATTCATGTGTTGTTTTGTGATGCTAGTTTTGAGAGAGTGCTTTTTTTTGCTTGATTGTATTGTTGTAGACTTTGAGGATATAATTCTTCGAGGATAAATTATTGAGGAGTTATTATTGGACTTCTTATATCCAAAAAGGCAAGTGATACTTTGGTCTCATTAAATTTCTTATTGTTTCTATTATGCGTTAGTGATATTTTTTTGTATTATGCATGATAAGATGGAAACGGCTTTATAAATGGATTGTCTCGATGGATGAGTGTGTAGTCTTGGAGCAAGGATTTAGAAGGGTACACTAGGGAAGCACTAGTGTGACCATGTCAGTATAGGGTACACTAGGGATGTACTAGTGTTACCATTGAGTTAGAGGCACACTAGGGATGTACTACTATGGCCATTTTATGTTAGCGGTACACTAGGGATGTACTAGTGGTACCATTGAATTAGAGGCACACTAGGGATGTACTAGTGTGACCATTTTATGTTAGCGGTACACTAGGGATGTACTAGTGGTACCATTGAATTAGAGGCACACTAGGGATGTACTAGTGTGACCATTTTGTGTTAGCGGTACACTAGGGATGTACTAGTGTTACCATTAAGTTAGAGGCACACTAGGGGAAGTACTAGTGTGGCTATGTTAAGTTGGAGGTACACTGGGGAAATGCTAGTGTTATAGCGGAATATGCTATATCATTTATGTTTCACTTGCCAATACATTCAACGTATTGACCCTTTGTGGCTGTAACTTATCATGTTGCAGGATTATTTGATGATAGTGAAGTTTGATGAGTAGGGATTACGAGTCTGCACCCAACATGTTTGCCTGTGGCACATGAAGATGAAGGACTCCATGCTTTATAGTTATATCTACTGCTTTGTAATAAGATAGTCATATGAGCTATGTAAGTTGTAATGAACTATTTTTATTCCTGGATATGCGATGTAATATGACCTTTGTTTCTTGATATTACATCTTAAACTGTGGGTGCTAGCTATTCGATCCAGGGACTAGCACTATAAACACAGGGATCTGTACCTTAACAGGTTCGGGTCTTGACACTTGTAACCGACCAGAACTTGGCTCTGAGACCCAACCTCTCATATAAAGGTTGGGAGGAGCCGAGGAAGAGGCCACCTTAGCTTTAAGCAACCACAACCCGTCGTGAGTTATATTGCATCTAGCAAATCGGCGACTTGGTAATCCTCTTTGCCAATAATTAGATTTTCATCGACTCCCTTGTTTGCCTGATAATCCGAAGAAATCACCAATGCTCCTCTTTCCCTGAAACCCAAGTCCATAACAATGAGCATTTCCAAGGTTACCCCTCGCCAGTAGGGTTCCTAATCGAGCGGGGTCTGCCCGCGACTGGCGGGGACCTCCTCGTCAGGGGCTATGTTAGAAGCAGGGACAAGGGCCTGTACGGGGACGACGGCTGCCTTCAATGCCTTGACAGGGGCCTAGAATGAGATGGGGGCCTCCTTGCCGGTGGCCTTGGAGGTGAAGATGGCCACCACATCTTTCTTCTCCATCACTAGCATGGTTTGGGTTTTCTTTAGGGTTTGCAGAAGGTGATGGGACAGTGGAGACAGTTGTGCTAGTGAGTGAGTAAGTGAGCGAGTAAGTGAGTGAGTGAGTGAGAGTGGGAAGGAAGAGAGGGATAGGGAGATGGATCTATAAATATGAAGGGAAGGGACGTTTCGTTGCACCACCGTGCACTGCATAACCACGAATGCTATTGCTGCATCGCGACACTCGTCTATTACTGCATCATGCACTACGACACACGTACGGTACATCACTTTTTCCCTCGAGTCTAACCCTGGCATGTTAGGAGGACTCAATTATACCCTCGAGTACTAACACTGAAAATGTATATGTACTCAATTTTACCCTCGAGTACTAACACTGACATGTGTAATATACTTAGTTTTACCCTCCAGTGGTTGGTCAACAAGGAGTCAATGAGTGGAGTTTAGCTAGCTAATTGAGTTATTTTATGCACATAAAATTAAAAAAACTATCAGAACATAGCGGCACATACTCGTGGAGTATTCTTATGCGACCTACCACCTAGTAAACCATAAGAAAGGTGGAGAAATGAAGTTGTACCCTAAATCACCACTTCTCAAAGCACTTACTAGCTATCAAGGTGCATGGCTTTCGACTCAGACCCCTTCCCAAAACAACCTTCCCAAAAATATAGTTTGTCTGAATGAGGCCATAATTGGCATACTCATGTATATTTGAATTTCAAATAATTTTATGTAGGCCAAGATGTATTTCATTTTATAAAACATGCATTTCCATTTTTAAATTTGTTTCTATTTTCTATTTGAATCCCTGCGGTGACCTAGCATACCACTACATGATGAAGTACACTATTGTCGTTGACATAACACCAATGAAATTCCATTCCACTGGTATTACATCCCTTAGAGTGGCGACATTTATTGTTAAATCCTAGATGATACATTCCCGAGCAATAATGGTGGTTCCATTGCTAGTCATAATAGATTAGCTGATCATCCTGGATCAGGAACCACTAGTTTGGGTCAATTATGAAAATAGTGTTTTTTGTCCTCCTTTTAACTATGCAGGTGATAACAATAGTAGATTGCAAATACTTGATAGAAAATAACCAATGGATATGAGCAAGTATGAACTTGCCTTTTTATTACAATACTATGCAATCACGGTCTTCGAGACAATGTAAGATCCAAAATCTTAAAATAATATCATTGGTCTGGTAAGGACTAATGTTTGAAGAAACAATATGCTATTATGCATAAGTAATTCTATGCATTTTGTAAAACCCTGAAGTAAGTCCCCAACATTATAAGTGAGTTGAACTTATGTGATTTCTTTAGGATTTGGTGTATCTTCAAGTTTACTTCATAAGTAATTATATCTACAAGAAACTTAAGATTAACATGCCTGACACAACAGTAAATTATAACAACAACACGTAATTATGGTTAATTGATATCATGTAACTATTATGAAAGTTCGTATTTTAGGTTGTTAAGAGTTGAAATAGACAACATAGTGTGTTTGTTTGAAGTGGCAAAAGGAATAACTTTCAAAGAAAATTCTTATTATACTAGGTTAAACACTCCACATTGTTTCCTGAATTTGGTTCAAAGATATCTGTATTGCTTTCATGATCTTGAGTTAGTAGAATTTTAGCTTCTTGAGTAAATGACCAAAGTTAACTATAAAAACTTAATTAAATTAAGACATGGTGTGTTTATAGCATCATTTAGCTCTAGGTTTTTTCCTAAGCATGAATAAGGATATAAGATCATTCATTTCCAATGTAAGTGGACGATGAGTTCAAGATTGGGATTACTAATATAATCCTAAAAATAAGATGTATTTTATTTATGATAGCATATTTGGATGATTTCATTAACTTGTTAGAATTTCAAGTATTTATATGAAGTTAAGAATTAATTTTTATTGTTTAAAGAAATGGCTTAATGTAAGTTCTACATGTTTTAGCCTTAAAGAATTACATTCTAAGTTTCAATAAATCCTATGTAGTCAATTAAAGCTATGATGGTTTATTTTGATTTATAAATGATCAAAGAAAATATATATTTTTATTTTAACAGAAGAAAAAGACTTCTAAAACCAATTTTAAAACTTATTTTTTATAAATCTTAAAATGACTTGGAATTTTATAACTAGCATTTTTATAAAATAGTAGATTTATTTTCATATACAAAAAATATTTTTATTGATTTTTAAGACTTTTTCTTATTTTGTTATATTTCATTTAGGATTTTGGTATCTTTAATATTTAGTTGTATTTTATTTAGCTTAAATTAGCACTGTTATATTTTTCCTAAGTAGAGATGATTTTTGTGAGCATTTTGACATATCATTTATATTTTTAGGATTTTTCTGTATTTTTATGGCTTATATACTCATAGGGGTTACATGGTCATTTAATTTATCCTTCTATTCTTTTACTCTTATTTTAATTTATGGAACTGGGCCTTGCATGTGAGCCAGCCCAGCCCACCAGACGACATGGCCCACAAGGCCCAATTACACGGCCTACTAGGCTCGAGTTCAACCTTGACCCCAGCCCACCTCTCTCTCGCACACGATGCACGTGACGCACACACCCAGTGCACACACGTGATCTTCCCTGGTGCTGGCCGATGCCGCCCGTTTGATTCTGGCTATACCGACCTTTGCGGTTACCGATGCTGATCGTCGGAGCTCCGCCACCTACTACTGACATGGCCCTCCAGCTTGATTCATTCCTAAGGCTCTATCAAGCTTTCCCTTCCTCCTACTAGCGCTAGGTTTCGATCCTCCAGCGCTGCCTCATGTCAGCGATGACCTCGGCCCCCCTTAATGTTGCTCTAGTGTGGTGCGGTGTTGGTGGTCGTTTACTATCGCTGGTGGCGGCTCAGTGTAGGGGTAGCAGTCTGCGCTCCCTATGCCATTGTGCCGCAGTCACAACTTCTATCAAGGTCGCCTCTGCCTCCTCTCCGGTGGCTATGTCTTACCAGTAGTAAGTACCACCACTCCCCCTCCTTCTAGTACTTCTCCATTCTACTCTACTACAATCCTAGGCCTCACCGTACTATTAGTTAAGGTTCCCTATGTGAGCAATTCATGCTCTGATTAGGTTGTTAATCTAGACCTTCACACCTCCATAGTAGTTATTTTTTGTAATTTAGATACCAACTGAGTTTGGTATTTACTAGTAACTATTCCTTGTCACCCATGGTTGTGATTGCTCTAAAGTTAAGGTCAAGTCCCAGTTACTTAGATTGCACATGCCCACTTGTGACTTTGGATCTCATCTTGGTTATACTAAGAAGATGCTCTTCTTGTTCTGATAGCTATTGGTTTAGTTGGGATATAATTTCTTTAGATTCAAACCCCAGATTTGAATCCAACTATTATGGAACATTTATGTGCTGTCAATCTGACAGAGAGTAACTTTGAGTTGATTCCTAGCATTTTCTAGGAAGATGATCTATTTAGAGAAATTTAATTAAGATATTTAGGGTTGTTGTTGCTCTTGTGGTGCTACTGTGATGCCTCAATCTAGAGGGTGCACAGTAATGGTTAAAAAGCAAAATTTGCTGCTCCTTTGGTGTGGTTGTGAAGTTGTGTTGGCTGGTAATTTGACAGTGTCCTTATTTTAAATGGTTCCTATCTTCCTAAGTTAGGAAAATGATTTGTCTTGATTGGATTGCTATTGTTTCTTAAAAAATTGGCTTCTTTAATGTGGCTATGTTGTTGTGGAACCTTCCTAAGTGTGAGTACATCAGCATAGATCACTTACTTGTTCTGCTATACTTTTACTTAACAAAGTGTTGGTCCATGTCCTTGCTAAATATGCCAAGTCTGAGGCCTCTCTCTTTCTAAAATAAGAACAGATACTATGTGTCCCTACAGTCTCTGTGATGATCTGCATAGAATCTATGCACTCTGCGAGATCCCTATCTCTCCAAACACTTTTCTAAACTAAAATGATAAGAACAAATGCTATATGTTTTTTTAGATAACCACATGTAGTTGTGTTGAGGCCACTTTTTCTATGCATCTAGTTTAGCTGCTGCTGGATCTTGATATTCTGCTCCCCTCTCCTTCTACTACTTAATCTACTCCAGTAGCTATAGCATGGCCTTTTCCTCCTAGAGCTACTGCTGGTGTTGAACTTTTCCTTTGTTGCTAGATTGGTTTTGATCTCCTCTTTGTCCTAGCTCCTGGATGGCTTCTCTAAGTAACCATGGTGCAAGTGATGTGGTGGTGATCTGGACTAGTATCTTGGTTGGTGAGCCATGGGCATACTGTGGTAGATCTTCTAATGAATTAAAAATAATAGTGTGTTCTTGAGTTGTGGTGTAGTGGTGGTTTGTGTAAGGAAGGATATGGTTAGCTATGTAACTGTGGCAAGCAGATGTGCTGCATCCCTATCTTCCCTTTATGAACTTGGGTTGCCCTCTTCTTATCTATCTCCTAGAGTTATTGTTGTTTTGACACACAGTCGTGTGTGTTGTGACCAAGCTGCTTCCATGTTGGCTCCACATGGTGCAGGTTTCAACTTCTGAAACTTGTGTCTATGGATCAACTCGAGTGTATAGATATTTTCTCAACCTTTGGATATTTCTTTTATTGGCCAACTGAAGATTTTACTACTAAGATAATGATTCACAAGTCTGAAGCATTTCTTGATAAGATCAGTTTACTGCTTTGGCCCCTGATTAAATACTCCATGATGAAACATTGGCTTAGCATCACTAACACAATTCTAAGAGTAATATGAACAAAATCTCCACCCTTTTCCTTTTTGTTTTTATAATGTGATACTTGTAGGTATCAAGCTGGTCAAGAAAAAAAACTCCTGGACATGAAGATTTAGTTTAGGGATTATTCTATTTGAAATTTATTGTAATTTCCTTTTTATTCTTTATTGTAAAGACAATGTAATATTATTATTAAGTAATAAAGTTTAATCTTTTCTTTATTCACATTCTTGTAATATATGTTTCCTTATGGTAATATCACCTTTATTTACTACTTGGTGTAATAAAGATTTATTCTTTAAGACTTGTAAATGACTATACACACTTTATAGAATGAAGAACTATACTATTTATTCATAACCATTTATTGAATTCATTTATCTTATTATTTGTGGTCTTCTTTTATTTTCTTATTTTAAGGCAATGTAATACTTGTATTACAATAGTTGTTCATTTTATCTTGAAATAAACAATTCCTCTATTTATATAATTGTAATTTCCCATTTCATTTCTTGCTATTGTTTTATTATTTAAATATTCTTTAATTAAATATTGGAATATTCTAAATTCCATGGTATTCAAATTTGAAATTCAGATATAAATTTCAAATATAAATTGAATTGGTTTCCCCAAAACACAAAAATACACGAAGGTCATGTCAAAATTCATAACACTCGTCTGATGACCCCAAAAACTCAGTCATTAGAATAAGCGGAACCTCGATCACCTTGTGTTTTAAATAAACATGTGAAAAATCTCCAGATTTTCATATGCATAAATGCAATACACACATGTGTTCTCGCTATTTCTAGTTGCTAAATCCTAGAGTGTTACAATCCCTTAGTATGTTTTCCCTTGGTTTTTTATAGTACTCAGTTTTTCCCTCTCTTAGTCACAAACTCTCACAAAAGAGATAACTTGTGCTCACTTTGGTTGCTATACCCTGATTGGTCGAGAAATTTTTTCACATGGATCGTACCCACCAACCGTTGATCCTCTATGATATGACAGGTAGGATAATCCCTCTCTCTCGGTGTGCCCCACCCCTCTATATATGTGAAATAACGAGTTTGCCATCGATACTTTACCTCCATAAACAAATGAAGTGGAAGTGTTCAAAGGTGTATATTTTTTCTATATGCATGTTTATGCATTACTTCTCACTCTCTGAAAATGATAAACTCTCAATATTTTCTTAGCATAGCATTATCATGTCCTAAGCGTGATTTGAAAGTGTTGAGAGGTGTATAATTTTGGTATATGCATGATATATAAAGATTTTAGTTTAGGGACCCTTTTAGTTTATTCATTAATTTTCACACTCTAAAATGGTGACCTCTCGAGATTGTTTTAGGACAACATTATCATGTCCTGAGTGTAATTTGAAAGTGTTCAGGAGTTTTATAATTTCGGTATATGCATGAGACATAAATATTTGAGTTTAGGGATCCCTTTAGTTTATGCATTACTTGTCACACTTTAAAAATGGTAAACTCTCAAGATTTTCTTAGGACAACATTATCATGTCCTATGTATAATTTGAAAGTGTTCAAGAATTGTATAATTTTGATATATGTATGAGACATAAAGATTTTACTTTAGAGATCCATTTAGTTTATGCATTACTTTTCACGCTCTAAAATGGTAAACTCTTAAGATTTTCTTAGCACAATATTATTATGTCCTAAGTGTAATTTGAAAGTGTTCAAAAGTTATATAATTTTGGTATATGGATGAGACATAAAGATTTTTAGTGAATGCATATCTTTTCACCCTCTAAAAATGATAAACTCTCTTTTACATCAAGAGTTTTATAATTTTTTAAAATCTGAAAGTGTTCAAGAGTTGTGTCATTTTATTATTTCTTATACTCCCTTCATCTAAAAATAACTGACTTGGGTTTATCTAGATTCGAATGTATCACCATCATCCGTTAAAGAGGAGGACGATAGAGCATGCCAAGCCACCACCAGAAAACCACCAATTCAGGGCAGCGTGGTGAGGTCAGGGTAGCCGGAACCCTAGGTTCCAGTAGGGTATCTGTGTGGCCAGAGGAAGGCGAGGATGACGAATCGACTTGGACCATTCAACGCGGTGTCGAGCACTTGGTCAGCAAGCGAGGCGGTGGCAGCCAGAATGGTCGGAGACGGCTAGGAGCAAATGGCGATGGTGGCGGCATCACATGATCGCTAGGGAGAGGAGATACACGAAAGAAGGGGTGAGAGAGAGGTCTAGGTCGGTTTGACTGACCTAGTGGACCGCATTGTGGTTAGCCTGACCGTGGGCTAGGCTAAACTAGGGCTGGCTGGCACATTGGCCGGGTCCAGATTTAAGGGTTTTAATAAAAAATTAAATCCACAAAAGAAATAGCAAATTACCACAATACCCCTAAGAGTATTTAGGCTATAGAAAAATAAAGAGAAATCCTAAAAATACATATGATACCTCTAAATGTTCGCCAAAATATGAGCTATCTAATAGAAATACTAACTTGTCTTTTGAAATGGTAAAACTTAAATTGAATATTTAAAAGCAATAATTCCTTTATGGAATTTTATAAAATAATTATAATACAAAAAATCAATAAAAATCATTTTTAAGATATTGAATAAGTATGTTTTGCTATAAAAATACTATGTATTCTATTTCAAAAGGATTTAGGATTTATAAATTCTTTTATCTATTTACTAAAAATAAAATACTTGTTTGCCATATTTTAATCATTAAAATGATCTTTTAAGTCTAATGGTATGGATAAAACATTTAAAGAGGGGTTTTAGAATAAACTAAAACATTGCATAACATTATTATGCATAATTCATTATTGCTTCTTTAAATATTGTCCTTACCAGGCAATAATGGTGTTTATAGAAACATAAGCTCAGGGTTAAGTGGAAGCATACGACTTGGCTACCTTGCAGTCACAAGGAAAGTTCATCACTTGCTCATGTCCTTTGATGTGTTTTATAAAGTATTTTACAAATTGTTGTGTATCACATATGTTCAAAAAGAAGTCAGAAAAGAATATTTTCACAATAATATAAATTGTTGGTTATCACCTAAATGGTGGTAATTTATAGTAGCTAGAAGTGGAATCTAGGATTCCATATGCAGTGGATTTATCAGTTAGGGATTAATAACCCATGATATCAGTGATTCTAGCGCCCTATAATATGTGTTAACCATGAGATCTGGAATGGGACGGAGAAGTCAATTGGATCTTCTTCCTTTCGTATGTCAACGCATGACCATATCGTGATGTTGGTATTCCTTTCGAGGACTAGTACATGGGTGGGACCCCTCAGTTCCCCTCGATCTTGGTATCTAGATTATCTGTGAGGGGATGTCGTAGGTTGGTCTGGCACTTTAGTGGGGGCTACCAGGGACATGATCTGCTCAGTAGGGTCTCCAAGGGGTCTACTGGAGTTATATCTGCCTATATGGGGATTAATAGAGGTATTTCTGCTTGGGGAGTCATGTTGACATGTGGGGTTGCGAAGGAGAACAACGATCGACTTGGATCAATTACTGGGTTCACATCACGGAATTATGGACGGGAAAGTACGCTTGGTTGTGCAACAAGGATTTGATCTCTTATGGGTAAATCAACGAACCTCTGTAGAGTGTAAGAATTATGACATGTTACTCCCTATTCCGGGAAGGAGCTACGAACATGGCAGGAAAGAAACTCCATGAAGTTCTGGTCAACATGTGAAGACTGGTGGGCATAGTTTTGAAAATAAAAGCAATCTTTTAAAGAAAGATCTACGAAAACTGCATAGAACCTAAGACTTATAGTCTGTGGTGGTATCTAATGCATCAAACTTCCCACCTTGCATATAATGAATTTGCTGGGTAACGCTATTACTCAATCTTTCCTTTGATCCCCTGCTTAGACTCTGAAGAACCAGATGATACTCCAATGTATGCAATAGAGAGCCAAGATGACATCTTCTGCGAAGAACCTGGCCTATCAGGAGGAGTTGAAGGAGTGGATTACGAGATCTGCTATGGAGCTGAAGGTAACGAGTCAGAGTAGTTGCTAGAGTAATACCTAATACTTAGGATGAGCCGAGCAGCATAAAACTTAATATAATAAGCTATTGAGCTCATGTTATGTTAATTAATTTGGATATTCCATTCTTGTGTTGAAACATCTATGATTGAGTTGTTCTATCGTTGTAAGTTTGAGAAACTAACGTTACCGATCTTTTGGTATTTAATAATATGTGTGTATGTAATTTGGACCCGCGATATTTTTATTGTACCACTTTGAGGGACGTGATATTTGCGGAACAGCGTTCTGTGAGTGTTATGTCAATGACTTGCGTACTATAACATGAAGTGCTATGCTGGGTCACCGCACATGCTGATCTGGATAAGTAGGGAGAGGTGTCCACTACGGGAACTGACCAAACATGGACCCACTCGTCAGCATGTAACGGTAAGGGCTGGCGGACAACAAGTTTCAGAATTTGTGAGAGTTTTAGATAAAAGGTTGGGCAAAAGTGAGGAAAAGTTTAGCGTCTGGGAAAAAGTGAGTACAACTAAGGAATGTGGGAAACGAAAATAAAAATCTCAATAACTTAAATGGCTTAGTAATGGTATTACTAAATAAAGAGGCATCAGTAAGCAATAGTTGAAATTTGGTTTTTATCCTGCTCACTTGTGTCCCGTAGGACCCGAGTAGTTGATACATGTTTCAAAACTAAGTGCGCTAACCACTTGTGGGAAACTTTATAGGATTCCTCTTGGCTTGATCTTGTTCTCTAGTATTGATTTGGGGGTCACAACTAGTTTGGGTGTTTATCCGTTACATTCTATACTTACGTCATGTTATGCCATTTTAATTTATGTTGGCCGATGGCAGTTTATTATTACTTATTGTCGCGTAGGTGTCTCACTATGTTAAGGGGTTATGTTTATGGTCTTTGATAACTTGGTAAGTGCACGTAACCTCTTGGTCCATTTTGAGGATTGGCCGAACCTCAACACGGGTAGCTTAGTTGGGTGGCCCCTTAGCTTGTTTTAGTTCTTGAATGTCTCTATCGTGATACCTTGTTGCTTTTTATTCGTTTGCTCCCTTCTAGGTTGATCATGTGTGTATGAATAATTTGGTGTACCTTTGTAGGATAAAATCTTTTCGAAAAGCCATATGGGCAGTTATGGACTGCTGGGAGCATAGTTTTCTCGACCATAGACAACTCAAATCAAATTAGTACTATAAACTCGACTCAACTTGACTAGTAAGTTAGCATAACTACAACCATAACTAAAAGTGCAAACAGTTGAATGCCCATTGTTACTTTATCGTACGGTATGCGACAGTGTGATCACGGGTTGGTTTGTGGTTATGTTTATCTTTATCTATTGGTTACTTCTTTACACTCTCGTCTTTATCTTCTTAGACAAAAGTCGTAGCATATCTTTGTAAAACTGTTAGATATTACTTTGCGTCGCCATATCAGTCCCATCCCTTTAGTTGCATAAACACTTGTTGATTACCTAATTACTCACTTCTAGAAGTGTTATAGATCAGCTACTATCAAACAACAACACCGACGTGTTTGCGTAGAGTTTACGGGACAGGATCTATGAGATCTGTTGCAAGGGCTATTGATTCTGTTCTTGGCATCTTATGCCTATTTGTATCTTGATTTGTACTTGGTTCTATACTATTCGCTTTTGTATGATGATTGATGTATTGTGGACATGTGTCCTTTGATGTGATTAAGTATTTCGGATCTTGCTTATCGACCTTGTAATATATTTTTATTTTTTAGATGGACATGCTCTGATGTACTGTTGTATGATCGTACACCACCGTACATTCTCACTTGTGTACGAGTGGTGATCGCTTACCTATCAGGTCATGTTCTTGCACTTGAAACTATAACTTTCGGTGTGGATGCGAGTAAGTGTGTACCGTGCCTACCGCTCCCCTAGAGGCTTACTGTGGTCCGTAGGTCACACAGTAGCACTTCGTATCCATAGCTGGGTTATACCAGATTATGATTTAGAACAAATCGGCTGGGGTTTACACATCATATGCTTGTGACAGTTGCGCCAACATCCACCAACCCGACGACGAAAGACACATGCCAAAAACCGATCAGGTCTCCAAGACGATGCCTCCAAAGACGTCACGACGATGACTCGCTCGCTCAGGAACCCAGAGTTAGGAATTTCTCCTGAAGAGCTCAGACTCACCACAAGGGTGGATGGAGACGCTGACAGTGCTCTATCGCCGGTGGCACCGACAAGACCAGTGCAACGATTTAGCTCGGGACTTCACCATGCCACTCTCGACCGCCCCTCGTGGCCGCTACCCCAGCATCCACCGGCCAACAGGGGCTCCATTCCAATACTGATCATACATTCCAATATTTATGTGTGTGGTGTCCGGACCTTTATTGCGCGGGGATAGAAGAAAATGCAAAGAATGACTTCTGCTCCCTTCGACCCAAATTAATATTCTTAGGATTATCTAGATTCTGATGTATCTAGCTAGATATATCCGAATCTAGAAAAACCTAAAAAGATTAATTTGGATAGGAGGAAGTAAATTTATTGTGCTGGGAGACATATTTAGAATGCAGACAACCATTCTTTAGGATGCTAACACGAGAAGCATGGGGTGTCGTACCGCTGCATACAATGGTAAACGGAGTGAGGAGTTACTGCTGAAACAAGCATTATCACTGCCCAGTGCAACATCAGGATGCTCTGTTTGCTCTCTGTCTGATATTGACCACCTTTCCTTGATAGAGGCAGCCTTAGGTGACGGCTAGGAGCATCTCCACTCATTAGAGGCCCAAGCCGAAATAAGGCGAATTTTTTTGCCGGATGGATGAAGATTTCAGCCTCGGCGCCTAAAACTTACCAGTCGCAAGCCCAGGTGACGCCGGCGATCGCATTTGAATTCGCAGAATTTAAATCAAAAGTAGGCGAAATACGAGCAAATTTGGGTGAAATTCGTACTAAATCCAGCGATATATAGCATATAGGCGAAATGGGTTCATTATATAGGCTATTTAGGCTGAAATTTAAACTAAAATAGGCTAAAATAAACTAAAACGCAGCTCACCGGCGCTGGGAGCGGCCTAGTTCATACAGAGGCTCTGGTAGAACTGCATGCCGTAGTCGCCGCCGTCATCGTCGTCGCTAGGCGGGCGGAGGCTGCTTCCCTAGCCCGGGTTGCCGACTCGTATAGGCCACCTGCTTTTCCCGCCTTCGTGGAGTCGCTTTCGTCTAGGACGACTATGTTGCTGCGGCGACGGGCCCTGCGATTGGCGGCGCGCCCGTTGGCGGGCGTCCTCCCCACCGTTCGTACTAAGCGAGAGCGTCGGCGAGCCGCATTGGCGGCACGTCGTTGGGGGAGGCTTCCATCGCCAGCTTGAGGGCGTAGTTGTCCTACTCGTCCTCTGGCGTGTCCCTCGGGTCCCTCTTCAGTCAGACGAGACGGAGGCGCCCGGAAGGAGGAGAAGGATATGGCGACAGCGAGGCGCGGGGACCGCCGATTGTCGTCGGATTGAGGACAAGTACGCCATGAGGGGGTCCTCGAGGCGTGCGGAAGAGAGGGGTGTGAGACGTACGGTATTCCGGGACGGTGAGCACACAAGTTTACCCAGGTTCGAACCCGCCGGCTTTGGACGAATCCTACTCCTGCTAGCGATCCAGTAATACGGCAGAGCCGGAATATGGGTTACAAGGGTATCGCCTGTGCGAGTTGAGGGTCTAAAGTATTGGGTGTTATCTGGTGCCCTAAAGGCTCTCCCTAGGACGGCTTATATAGATATCCGGCCTACGGTTTACAGGAGAGATCAATCCGTCTACGACTAAGAGTTGGTTACAGAGTACATCTTGAACTACAAGTAACATTATAGGCCTAAGTCGGTAAATCTTTTGGGTCTTTCCGTAGCCAGATGGGACTCCGTCTTCTCTCTCTAACTGGGCTGCCCGTGAAGCAAACCTCTAACCCGAAGTGGACCACCCTGGTCAGTGAGAAACTGTGAGGATACCCGGAAAGTATATCCCCAACAGCAGCCCCCGGAGGCCTCCAAGATCCAAAGTCGGATTTTATCATCGTCTAGCTTGATCTTCGTCTTGCAGAATCTTGAAGGGTTCCTGAAACTTCACAACAAAAAATACGATCCGGGTCTTAAAAGTAAGTCAGACCTTTCAATTAGTTACTCGGATTTTCCAGCTCGCTTTTAAACTAAGCCGGAATTTGGTCTCTAACGCCACCTGACACAAGCATGGTCAAGTCACGTCATCTGACATAACGTTCTGTCAGCACGACCGTTGGTGGGTCCGCGGTTCACAGAACCGAGGCGCCGTTTCAATGCATGCGTGGAGATCCAGGCGACGCAATCATCGCGCGGGCCCTTCCCAGTTCCTTCCATGACGCACGGCGGTTACACTATAGCGTTTGCACGAATCTTGGCGCAGGTAGATGGATATAAGGGGTCTAGATTTTTTCTTCTCCTCTTCACCTGCCTTTCGCCGTTCCTTTCTTCCCAAATCTCCAGCGCGCCCAGAGCCTTTTTGTTTTCCTCCCACAGAGCTCCTAGCGCCGCCACTTTAGGGTCACCCTTTTCCACCGGAGAGAAAATGTCTTCATCCTCTTCTTCCTCTCTAGCGGCGGCGACGGCGGCGGCGGCGGAAGTAGCTGCGGAGAAAGAGAGCTTTTGGGGACTCTGGATCCCCTGCGCCCTCGACGAGGCTGGCCTCAAGAACGTGGAGAAGGAGGGGCTCCTCGCCGCCGGCAAATGGCGGAGCGGCTCCTGCGAGACCATCCCCAATCCGCACGAGGGCGAGCGCGTCCACTTCGGCACCCATCTGGACCGAGGTTTGTCCTTTCCTCCCTCGGAGTTCTTCTCTGAGGTGATTGACCACTATGGAGTTCAACTCCACAATCTTCCTCCCAACTCTATTCTAGAGATGAGCGCATATGCTGCGCTTTGCAAGGGCTTTCTCGGCATTAGGCCGAGTTTGCTTATTTTCCGGTATTATTTTCATGTCCGGAGAAATTCCATCACCGCCGGTGTTCCTTATATCATCGGCACCATTAGTTTTTCGGTTAGACGAGACCGGGCTTACCCCAAAATTTCCGCCAGTGACTCGGTCAAACAATGGCCAGCCACTTTTTTCTACCATAGGGATATTCCGGCTCCCGGCAAAGCTACTGCTTTGCCGGCTTTTGTCGACGGAGCCGCCACGGCCCAGCCTTCCTGGGACGAGGCTGCTCCGGCTCTCACCGACGATCTGATCCTCGCTAAGAGGCGGATCGAATATCTTATCAAGCACAAGGGTCTGAAAGGATCCGAGTTAGTCCAATGCTGGGTCTCACTTCGGATCCAACCACTTTAGTACCACAGGGATAGACTGATGCATTCCATCACGTCTTCCAAAAAAGACTCTCTCTGCATCAGCCCCAAAGCCTACACCTCTCAAGGCTACATCAGCCAGATCAAGTGGCTGATCAAGGAGCAGATCGAGAGGATGATTCCGGAGATTTCTCTGGACATGCACACTTAGGATAATCCCGTGGTGCTGGTAAGCTCCTATCAGAACATCTTCTGCGTGTTCACTTTTCAATATATTGCAATGCTGATTTGTGTATTTATTTTCAGCTTGCTGACCTCCCCGAGTCGGAGCTTGCTCCACTCGAAGGATATCCTCCTGAGTTTTCTCAGGAGACTGAAGTGGTTCCATTGCCGGACCTTGTGCTCAAGAAGCGCAAAGCTTTGACAGTGGCTATTGGCACAAAGGAAGTGCATGTTGTGAAGAGGTAACTTTCATTCACAATTTCCGCCTTTGTACCTTTCTCGAATTTCTTTCTAAGATGTAATGTTTCCAACTTTACTACATTCTCAGAGCAAAGTCTCTCATCAAGGTTAAGGGGAAAGGGATTCCTGCGAAGCCCCTACGACAGGCAAAGCTCACCGTAGCTTCTCCTGTCACAGCTCCTCCGACTCCTGCTCCTCAACCTTCTGTAACACCGGCGATTACTCCATCTCCGGTTGTTGCAGAAGATCCGGCTCCTTCAATGGCGCTTGTGATCCTCGGATCGCACACTGACGTCACCGTGGGTGCGTCAGCTCAAGATAAGGGTGAACCCTCTTCGGGTAATGATCCCTCGGCTGAAGTCTTCGCCGACAACCTCCTCAGCAACCCTGGACTTGCCAAGTTTGGCTTATCCCGGAAATCTGTGGAGGAGATCCAGTGGCTGGCCAGGCAAGTCCTGGACAAAAGCCATCTATCCCCTGAAGAGGAGGCGCAAGAAGCAGAGGACGTCAAGTTCTCTGACCTTCTTGCTCAAGTACGCCTTCGTGACGAGAAGATCAGGACTGGTGAGCTTTCAACAACTCCAGTAGTCCCTCTTACCTTCGCTGAGAAGGTGGAAGCTGAAGTGAACGCGGGGTTAAACAAACTCACCCGCGAGCAATATGTAAGTCGGAATTCCAACTCTTGTTTTTACATTATGTTATATCATATCATCTAGCCCCCAAGCATGAAGTAGGATATAGAAATCCGGGTTTATGCTTTCAGTAGGATGCCAAAGAACAAACTAGTGTAGCCCCCAGGGCTCGTGCTGATATTTAGTAGAAAATATTAGCCCGAGTCTTAAGTAGCTTTCTGACCTTGGGTATTTTGACTTACAAAAAGTGTATTCCTATAACCAGGAATTATTAACCAATGTCTGTGACAAGCGGAGAGAGATCAAAGCTCTCCGGCTTAAAAATGTTGAGCTCAAGATAGCCAAAGATGAAGCCGAAGGTAAACATTCCGAGATTCAAACCTTGTCCTTTGCTTTTTCAATGTCGAATTTTTCTGAACTGTTGTTCTTTTTGACTTACAGAGTTGGTGAAACAATCCATCTCTATGATTGAAGAGGCCGAGAACCTCAAGACCCTGGTGGTGGAGAACAAAGGACTTCACCAAGAGCTGGATAAGCTCAAGGCGGATCATGAAATGAGCATAGCTCAAGTCCTGGAATCTTCCTCCATGGCCACTGAAGAGCGTGATCGCAAGATTGCTGCTCAAGATAAAATTATCTCGGACCTCAGAAATGAGCTTAGCAGAGAGAAGGACATCTCCCAGGCGCTCCGGGATGAACTCCAGAGTCTCCGGGAGGAGAAAACCAAGGTTGACGACGTCATTTTCGGTACGTTCCATCTCTCTGACTTTTCCTTTTTCTTCGACTCTTATCAATGTCGGTTTTTTCTTAACGTTAACTTGTGTATAGGTCCTCTGAACTTGACGGACTCCTCCTCGTCCGAGCCCCGCACTCACCGACTTACCCAAATCGGTGGTCTTCTTCATGACTACCGCCAGTCCCTTGAGGACATTGGCGAGTCTCTCAAGATTCCGGGCATGCCAAGCATGTCGGACTTCCAGGTGCGGGAGAAGGCCAAGAAGATGTCGCAGCTCGTTCGGGACTGGAACATGTCCTACGAGCGAACTGCTGCGCAGAATGCTCTCACCATGGTCATGAGCCACCATGGAAACATGGAGATATGGCAAGTGACCAGAGGGTACTGCAAAGTAGATGAAGACAGCCAGGAGCAAGACCTTCAAGCTATCATGCACTCCTGCGTCGGCTATGGGTGCCACGTAGCTGACCTGACCAACTACGAGGTGCCCTTCTTCACCCGCGTGGATACTTCGCCACCTCCTCCAGAAGACGCGAAGAAGTTTCCGACGATGAATGGACCACCTCAGATCCGGACATCTCGGCACGATATCAAGGCGGAGTAACCATCGAGTCGGCAGCTCCTTCATCTCCTCCTGCATCATAGACCAAAAAACTATGTATTATTCCGGAAAGACATGATGCGTTTTGTAATTATGAAGTACTATGGCTTTTGCTAGTGCTAAGTTTTTATCTATTCAGCACTTTTGTTTTAGACTTTTTGTGTGCTTGAAATGTTTGCATAAGCACTTAGAATTTTTCGTCTCTACTTATCGTTTATCTGGCTTTCCGCCTCGTCCCTTTCGTGAGCCGGCTAAACCTTCAGCCGAAAACTTTGTCGAGCAATGGAGCTCAATTGCTAAACCAGTTTAAACTCGGAAACAAAGCCGGCTTCCAGTACCAACAATTCACTACTCGGAAAATACCCGCATCCAGCAATCAGACAAATAACCTAAGTAAAGACTAGAATTTTTTAGAGTTATACCCGAAGGTAGCAGTTTTAGAGTCGGAAATCTAAACCAGAACGAACATGAGCATAAAGTACTTTCAAGCATTCTAGGATTTTCGACTATGACATGGTCATTAGGAAATAAGATGGTAAAAACTTCTCAGGAAAACTTTGAGGTAACCAAAACTTTTATTTCTCACAGAACATGTACATATGTATGATCACAAAGAAGGATAAACTAAGAATAAAAGGGACGTAGCTGAGCAATATTCCATGGTCTGTCTAACTCATCCGGATTTGTACTGCCTCCAGCTCTCTTTCTCTTCTTAGTAGCAGGTCTTTCTTTGACTGGCCTCATGTTAGTTAAGTAGTACGATCCATTGTGCAATACTCGACTAACTAAAAAGGGCCCTTCCCATACTGGGGAAAGTTTGTGCTTTCTTTGTTGCACAAGCCGGAGAACCAAATCACCTTTATTGAAAGATCTAGTTCGGACTCTCTGGCTATGATACTTGCGTAACTTCTGCTGATAGGCTGTAGATCTCATTTCAGCAACGACGCGAACTTCTTCGACTAAGTCGAGATCATTTTGTCGAGAAATCTCGGCATCCTCTTCAATATACGCGACCACTCTAGGAGAAGTATGAATTAAATCACTAGGAAGAACTGCTTCTACGCCATAGACCAAGAAGAAAGGTGTATATCCTGTTGACCTGTTCGGAGTTGCTCGCAAACTCCAAATTACAGAGGGTAGTTCCTCTGCCCAAGCCCCCGTAGCACATCTCAGTGGTGCTTCGAGTCTCGGTTTCAAGCCTTGTTGTCAGAGGGATGATCCCCGGGTACCCCATCCGAATAAGAAACAGGACAGTCGGATTGAGTCCGGTTGACCAGATGCAGCCGGACAGGACAGGACGGGCCGGCTATCACCCAGTAGCCGGATCAGGAAGAGACAGCCGGATACGACGACGTAGCCAGACCCAATCAGAGAGACAGGACGACGTGCGTATCAGTGCACGATACGCCCTGTACGATGACAAGACGGGCAACCACCTGCCCATACCGAAGACTTTGCGTGGGTGATGTTGGAACAGTGGCTTGTGCTGACGACGGGCTCGCACGACGTCCACTATACCTACGACAGCCATACCGCTCATACACCGATAGGACAAGCCATACTGGATACTGTAGATGACTAGTCGGCTGGGACCCACCTATGGGGCCCGCCATTCGGACTAGCCAGCGAGACCGTTGCCTCTCTGCCTATATAAGGAGAGGCAAGGCCTTAGTAGAAAGAGTTGGTCTCAGTGCATTTAAGGCAGCAGCTAGAGAATACAGCTCCAGGAGCACTTGTAGTTCGTATATCCCACATAGACAGATCAGGCAGGAGTAGGGGCTTTACCTCACCACGAGGGCCCTGAACCTGCGTACTTCTTGCGTCCCGCTATGCTCGCTCGTATCCAATCTCGCCTACGGACGCCGTTGATAGCTTCCCTGCTAGTCCCCACACCTCTATCTAACCTCCTCAGGTACTGTCGTTCCCAATACAACGACAGTTGGCGCCCACCATGGGGCAAATGGCTTCGACCGGAGTCACGTTCCGCACGGGACCCCGCACTTCAGCAGGTTAGCGCATGGCCTCCGGCCTGGTGCTCAAGCTTGGCAAGTTCGACTGGTCATCGACAATGCCTCCTGCTTTGCCAGAACTTCCTTCCCAGCGAACGGCACCGTCCTTCTATTCGACGATCTCCCCATCTACGTCGCCACCGTCCTGGAGCGTTTCCCTAGGGAAATTGTCTCTGTCGTGGGGCTGCCGTGCTCAGACGGCAGCACCTCCGCCGCACCTCGCGGCGTGGAGGTCATGATGGCCGGATGCAGCTCGCATCCCCGCCAGCCGCGAGAGCAAGGCACGGACGAGGTCAGAACTTCCGCTCCCCTGTAGCCTCGGAACCCGGTGGAGGATGCCATTGATCGGCTCCTAATGCCGGTTAACCTCGGGGAAAACCCGGAGGAAGCGGAGGCCAACTTCACCATGGAGAGACAGATCCTCCTCCAGGAGGCCATGGAACTGGCAGCAGCCCGCAAGCAACTTGAGATTGCTAGGCGCGAGTACGACCGCGCGCACGGCCTCACTCCGGCTACCGCGGAGCCGAGCCGGCGTGGCCAGGTACGGCGTCGGGGTGGTGAGCTGAGCGGTAGGATGGAGAAGGACGGGGAACCGGATCCCGCGCCTGCCCTCACACGGCCCACCTATAGCACGCCCATCAAGAACCTGCGCGCGGTGCGAGCCGCAGCAGAAGAACTACCTAGCCTGGAGGGCGAGGAGCGAGCCCGCCAGCACGCTCGCGTCTAGGAGCTCCTCCGCGTCGCGGACGAGCAGGCCGGCACCAACCGGCAGACGCGGGAGGACCTTACCTACTCCAGAGGGAGCAAGCTACCTGCCAACAGCAGGGGCGCGCCGCGCGACACCCATCAGGCGTCCTCCCCTCAGCCGCCCAGGGCCCGCAGCAGGCGCTGCAGCTCGGGCAACAGGGGCCAGCCGCGCCAGGAGCAGGCGGTGAACAGCAACCCTCCACCTCCCGTCTCTCGGGCTGGGTGGGAGCGCCTAACTCGGATTGTCCAGATGCCCGCGACCGCATCGAGCTCCTCGCTCAAGCGTGTGTCACGGAGGAGGAAGATTCTACCGGTCCGGTTTGTTTCGGACCCCGCATCCGGAACGAGCCGTTTCCGGATAAATTCTCCCTGCCCAGGGACACCCCCAAGTACGACAGCAGCATGAAACCGGAAGACTGGCTGACCGACTACGCTGAGTCGGCATCGCCCACGGGACCAAGCGCACAGCTGTGCGCTACGTCCCTCTCATGCTAACCGGGTCGGCAAGGACATGGCTCAATAGCCTTGCGCCCAACAGCATCAACGCCTGGCCTGACTTCGAGAGGTGTTCGTCCGCAACTTCAACGGCACGTACAAACGTCCAGGGCGCCCGCGCGACCTGGCCTTGTGCATCCAGGGCGACCGCGAGACCGACCGTGAGTACCTCGCCAAGTGGACGGAGCTCCCGACACTTGCGAGGGCATCCTGGAGAGCCAAGCCATTAGCTTCTTCATCGAAGGATACCGAGAGGGCACCATGCTTCGCCACCGGCTACTGTGCGACGAGACGAAAACCATGGCGGAGCTCATGACGGTCGCGGACCAGTACGCCACGGCGGATGCCGCCATGAAGAAGCCCCTCCGAGTAAACACGGACGGCCGTCCGACTCCCACGGAGCTGGCTCGCGACCGTCCGAGCAATCCGGCTGGTGAAGCCAGATCCTCCAGACGCCACGGCAACGACAACCGGTTCCATGGGGACCGCTAGGCCGGACAACAGAAGCCTCGCTACCACGCGCGGCAGGTCAATGATGTGGATGGTGCGCCCGACGCACCGGCTAATGAAGCAAGGAGGCAGAAGCCCCGGATCACCTTCGACCATATGATTGATGGCCCGTGCAAGTGGCATAGCGGTCCCTTCAAACCGGCTACACGCACCACCCGGAACTGCAGCTGGACCCGCCAGCTAAAGGACCAGGGCAACCAGCCTCGTCTCCCGCCTCCCCCACCGGGTGGACCCCCACCACCGGCTAGGGGAGCCGGTAATGATGGAAACTGCGGCAACGGCGGCAACAACAACAATGGCTACCCCCAGCCGCACACCGCCTACCACATCTTCGAGACGGTGCAGGACGACAAGCACAGCCGTAGGCGACGCTCCAAGGAGGTCAACGCCGTCGTTTCTCCGGTCCCCCAGTACCTGAACTGGTTGGAAACCCCCATCACCTGGAGCAGGGCAGATCAGCCTGAGCATCTGCCGACTCCCGGGGGCTACGCCATGGTGCTCGGCCCTCTCATTGTATCCAACGCGCGCACCTGCCGATTCTCGCGCGTCCTCATCGACGGAGGCAGCAGCCTCAACCTCCTCTACCAGTCCTCGCTGGAGAAGCTGGGCATTCGCGAAAGCGACCTGCGCCCGACTACCACGATGTTCCACGGCGTACTGCCGGGGCCAGCCTGCGCTCCGCTGGGGAAAATCCAGCTGGACGTCATCTTCGGGACCGAGGAGAACTTCCGCCGCGAACCAATCTGGTTTGAAGTGGTAAATCTGACGAGCTCCTACCATGCTCTCCTTGGGCGCCCCGCCCTCGCCAAGTTCATGGCCATCCCCCACTACGCGTACCTCAAGACGAAGATGCCGGGACCCCACGGCGTGATCACCGTCGTCGGCTGCTTCAGCCGGTTCCAAACTGACAGAGGCCCTCATCATAGCCGAGGAAAAACACGCGATCATGCGCAATGTGGCCATGGCCCAGCAGGACATTCCGGCTAGCAGCAAACTGGCTGGAGAAGGAGCTTTCCAGCCGGCAAAAGAGACGAAGAGGATCCTGCTCGACCCCTTCAATCCGACTAAGTTCGTCACCATTGGTGCCGGCTTGGATAGCAAATAGGAAGGCGCGCTCGTCGACTTCCTCCGTGAGAATTGGGACATCTTCGCATGGTCTCCCAAAGACATGCCGGGTGTGCCGAGGGAGTTCGTCGAGCACTCACTTCACGTGCGTCCGGATGCCAAGCCGGTCAAGCAACCTCTGCGCTGGTTCGCAGAAGAGAAGAGAAAGATAATCGTTGACGAGATCACCCGGCTCCTTGCAGCCGGGTTCATCATGGAAGTGTATCACCCAGACTGGCTGGCAAACCCAGTCTTGGTGTTGAAGAAGAACAAGACCTGGCGCATGTGTATCGACTACACCAGCCTGAACAAGGCGTGCCCGAAAGACCCCTTCGCCTTGCCCCGTATCGATCAAGTCATCGATTCCACGGCCGGCTGTGATTTGTTGTCTTTTCTAGATTGTTATTCCGGGTACAATGAGATCCAGCTAAACCCGGCTGATCAGATTAAGACATCATTTATCACCCCCTACGGGGCTTTCTGCTATGTAACCATGCCTTTCGGCCTAAAGAACGCAGGCGCCACCTATCAGCGATGTATGCAGAAATGCTTGCACTCACAGATAGGCCGAAACGTACACGCTTACGTGGATGACGTAGTCATCAAGACCAAGGAAAAGCGCACCCTCCTCGAGGATATGAGAGAAACATTCGGCAACCTCCGCCAGTACCAGATGAAGCTGAATCCAGAGAAGTGCATCTTCGGAGTACCATCCGGTCAGCTACTCGGTTTCCTCGTATCACAGCAAGGTATCGAGGCGAATCCGGAGAAGATCGCGGCCATCGAGAGGATGCAGCCGCCCAAGAACCTGCTTGGAGTCCAGAAGTTCACCGGATGCCTGGCTTCCCTCAGTCATTTCGTCAGCCGGCTGGGGGAGAAGGCACTCCCGTTATACCAGCGGATGAAGAAGACGGACAATTTCTCCTGGACTTCGCAGGCCGACACCGCGTTTCACGACCTCAAGCGCATGCTATCCACAGCACCGGTTCTAGCCACGTCGGCTAGCAAAAAGCCGATGTTGCTCTATATATCAGCCACCAGCCGGGTCGTCAGCGTCGTCCTGGTGGTGGAGTGCCCCGAGAAGGGCAAGCCTCAGCTGGTTCAGAGACCCGTCTACTACCTCAGCGAGGTTCTCTCCCTCTCCAAGCAGAACTACCCCCACTACCAAAAGATGTGCTATGGTGTGTACCTGGCATGCAAGAAGCTCAAGAACTACTTCCAGGAGCACCCGATCAAGGTCGTGTGCACTGCACCCCTTTCGGAAATCATTGGCAACAAGGATGCCACCGGTTGAGTCGCCAAGTGGGCCATCGAGCTCGCCGCCTACTCCATCCAGTATGAGCCCTGGGTCATGATCAAGTCACAGGCGTTGGCGGACTTCCTCGTCGACTGGGCCGAGACCCAGTATCTCCCACCGGTTCCGGATTCAGACCACTGGCGGATGCACTTTGACGGGTCGAAGATGCTCGGGGGATTGGGAGCCGGCATCGTGCTCACCTCGCCCAAGGGAGACCGGCTGGAGTACGTACTGCAGATCCAATTCAAGGCCTCCAACAACGTAGCCAAATACGAGGCACTAGCGCACGGGCTCCGGCTGGCCAAGGAGGTCGGTGTCAACCGGATCCTGTGCTTCGGTGATTCAGACTTGGTGGTGTAGCAGGTGTCCGGGGAATGGGACGCCAGAGATGCAAACATGGCTCTCTACCGGTTCCACATCCAGAAGCTCAGCGCCTCCTTCGACGGGTGCGAATTTCATCACGTCCCTCGCACCAACAACGAGGCAGCTGATGCGCTCTCCAAGATAGGATCCACCAGGCAGGCCATCCCGCCAGGGGTCTCCTTGGAGCATCTGCGCAAGCCATCCATCAACCCGTCGCCGGAATCAGACTCCATCGTCTGGGCGGGAAGCGTCCCGGCGGCCGGAGTAGCAGAAACGGAGCCAGCAGAACCACCAAAGAAGAAAACCCGCACCAATTCCGGTCAGGCAGTGCCCTCCGGCTCGCAAGACCCAAGGGCTGCCGGCTCGCCTAGTGGCTCGAGGGCTGCCGTCCCGGATATTCCACCCGGACGACCCCCCGACACCCGTCAGCCGGAGGACAGGAGCGTCCTCGTCATCCGGGAAGTGCCATCCTGGGCAGAGCCCTTCATGAACGACATCGCCAACGGAGAACTCCCGGACGACGAGGTAGAGGCTAGGCAAATCTGACGCCGCGCGCATACATACACCATCATAAATGGCGAGTTGTACAAGCGCAGTGTATCCGGTATCTTCCAAAGATGTGTCGACGTAGATACAGGCTACCGGCTACTCAAGGACATCCACCAGGGTGAGTGTGGGCACCACGCTTCGTCAAGGGCGATAGTCGCCAAGGCGTTTCGCCATGGTTTCTATTGGCCCACCGCCCTCGAGGATGCCGAGCAGCTGGTCCGCGCGTGCAATGGGTGCCAGCGCTTCGGGTAGCTCAGGCACATGCCAACCTTGGTACTCAAGACCATACCAATCACCTGGCCCTTCGCAGTTTGGGGCCTCGACATGGTCGGGCCCTTCAAGCGAGACCGCGCGAGAATGACCCACCTGGTGGTAGCGGTGGACAAGTTCACAAAGTGGATCGAGACCAAGCCTATCCGGAAGCTGGATGGAGCGACGGTTGTTACCTTCTTCACCGACATCATCAACCGCTTCGGCTACCCCAACAGCATCATCACCGACAACGGCACGAACTTCGCCAAGGGGGCCTTCGCCCGGTTCTACAGCAACAAGGGCATCCGGCTGGACCTCGCCTCCGTTGCACACCCGCAGTCCAACGGGCAAGTCGAATGAGCAAACGGCTTGGTGCTAGCCGGCATCAAACCACGTCTCATCGAGCCGTTGGAGAGGTCACTAGGATGTTGGATCGAAGAACTTCTGGCTATGCTGTGGAGCCTCCGCACCACGCTGAATAGGTCAATCGGCTACACGCCATTCTTCCTGGTCTACGGATCGGAAGCCGTCCTCTCCGCCGACATCGAATTTGACTCCCCTCGCAAGCTCCTCTACGACGAGCAAGCCAACAAGGAGGCGCGGGAGGACGGGGTGGATCTCCTGGAGGAGGCCCGCGAGCTGGCCCTGTCCAGATCTGCCCTGTACCAGCAGCGACTACATCGCTACCATTCAAGCCGGATTCGCCCAGTCGCATTCCGCGAGGGCGACCTGGTTCTCCGGCTGGTGCAAGACACGAAGGGCATGCACAAGCTATCACCACCCTGGGAGGGCCCCTTCATCATCAGCCGAGCGCTGCCCAATGACTCCTATTACCTCACCGACGCATAGCAGCCGCGCAAGAACAAGATGGACAAATCGGACGAGGAGACCGAACGTCCTTGGAACGCGACCCTGCTGCGCCCATTTTACACCTAGTCGCCAGGCAGTGTATGTATCCCGAAAACCCCATGAATGAAAATGCGGACTCCCACGAGAATCTCGGGGGCTCCTTCTAGAAATGTGTGTGCACCTGTTTTTTGGTTCAAATTTTCCGGCTTCGGCAACCCCTACCCGGGGGCTCGCCGGCTGGCCCGACCTATCAAGTCAACAAACCGGCTGAGTAGTGTGCGATGATGTCAGAGGCCCACTCTTCGTCTCAGCTACAGACCGCAACCCAGTTGTCCGGCTAGCAAGAGCAAAAGCCCGAGGCATCCCACACGAAAAACGGGGAGGAGACGCGACAGATCGGGCGTCCCGGCCCCGTAGCTAGCTCGAACCAATCCAGCTGCTAAGCCGCTAGTACCGTGCGTAATGTACTGTCAGCTCCCTTCGATTCCGGCTGCAGACCGCAACCCGGCTACCCGGCAAGGACGCAGCGAAAATAGCAGAACACACGAGAAGACGACTAAGTGTCTAGAAAGGAGCAAGCCAGTTTTCAAAAAAAAAAGTCGTTTTCTGGCTACGATTTGACAGACTAACCTATTAACCTGTGAAGATGTATGTGTATGCATATGTGCATTCTTGTCCGACTACTTCGAGTCGGAATTCAGGAGAAGGAAAGAAGATTCGAAGTCCTTGCCTTCATTAAGAGCTCCGAATCTCGAGGGCTACACCCACTGGGTGCGCTCGCGCGCCCCTAGTGGAATCTTGTAGTTCCCGACCGGCTAAGGGCGTTTAGCCGGCCGTTCGGAGCCCAGGTGAGGGCAAGGGCGGGATCAAGAAAAGACAAGAAAGATTCGAAGCACCCGGCTACGCCAGCTACTCCGAATCTCGGGGGCTACACCTAGTGGGTGCGCTCGCGCGCCACCACTGGAATGTTAGTTCCCCCGGCTGAAGGCGTCCAGCTGATGAAAGCGGACGACTGGGACGAGGCCAGTCGGATAAAGTTAAAAGACTTGGCAGAAATAAGAAAGATTCGAAGCACCTGGCTACGCCAGCTACTCCGAATCTCGGGGGCTACACCCAGTGGGTGCGCTAGCGCGCCCTCACTGGAGGTGCAGGTCGCCCGGCTAAAGGTGTGTAGCCGGACGAAATTAGTCGGGCAAAGTAAGCAAAAGGAAAGCTCAATGCTCAAGGAAGATTCAAGAATTTCAACAATAATAAACAAAAAGGAGACGAAGCTCCCATAAGTTACCCGGTGTCAAAGACGGCCGGCACAAGCAGACAAGGTTCACAAGTACATAACACAAGACAATTACACCCGACATCCCGGGGCGGTAGCTAAACGGCAGGGCCTTCGCCGTGGGGGAGTTCTTGGCCGGCAGAGGCTGGGGGCGGAGGAGGAGCCGCAGTACTCGATCTGGCTCCAGCGCTGGCAGGCGGTGGCATCGGGGCCTCCACATCAGGAGTACCGACGGACTCTGAGTCGGTGAGCACCTCGTCAGGGTCCACGTAGTCGGCGATCTTGATGGCGGACGCACGAAGCTCCAGATGGGGTTGGCGGATGGCGGCAAGATCAGCTCCGGCACGGAAGCCCCCATCGATCTTCTCGACGTGAGTGTCCTTGTACCGGGAGAGCATCAGAGCTAGGGCCATCTCCGCTCCGGCGCGCGCCGCCAAGTCCTGCAGCCGGCACCTCTTCCACCTTTGCCGCCAGCTGCACCATCGTCTCCGGAACCGGAGCCTCCGGCCACACGAAGGATAAGATGTCCCGTGCCGCCTGATGAAGCTTCGCAACTTCCTCACCAAGAAGGACGACGAGCTCCTAAGCCGTCGGCTGCGCTCCCGGCCAGTTCTCCTGCAGCCGGTTGTAGGCCAGCAGGTCTATGCCGGGGTAAAAAGCTGTCAGAAAAGAGGAGTCAGATCCGGCTACCGGATTTGGAAAGAAAGGAAGACGGAAGAAAGAACTCACCCTTGGCAGTGTGGCCAACCTGCATCAGCTCCTCCACCAGCGCCTTCTCCTTGACCGTTAGCCGTTTTATCTCCTTCTCTTGGTCCTTGTTCTGGGCCTCGAGAAGGGAGAAGGATTCGGCCCGGCTAGCGAGCAAGGCGTCGCGCTCCTTGACGGTGGCCTCCAAACCGTCTACCCGCGCGAGCCAGTCCTTGTTCTGCTGCCGCAGAGTGGAGTTGGACCTGCTCAGCCGGTCGTTCGCTTTCTTCAAGCGATCGATCTCACGCTAAGCGCACACGAGGATGGCTGCAATGAAACCGGCTATCAGTAAAAAAAGGAGCAAGACGAATAAAGCAAACTTACTCTGGGAGGTCCCGTTGGCGGCAGCAAGCTTCTGCTCTAGGGTCCGGTTCCCGCCGGCTGTGGCCTCAAGCAGCCGGATCTCCTTCACCGCCAGCTCGAGCGTGGCGGCAAGGTCCGATAGCGAAGCAGCAGAAGAGGCATCGTCGTCCACGGCGTTGACGGCCAAGGACTCCTTCGCCACGACCACCGCCGTTCGCCACTCCTCCCCGAGCTCCTCGTCGGAGTTGTCGTTGCCAACAACGACGAGCTCCTTACCGGCAGCCCCCCACGTGCCCGCGGAGGAGCCTTCCGGCTGGGGACCCTCCGGCTGGGAGGAGGCAGCCGGCTCGGCTCGAGGGGGAGACAGAGGCTGCGCCTCAGAAGAAGGAGAGGCGCCGGTTGGCTCAGTCGGGGCGCGGGGCGGTGACCCGGTTGGCGCCCGGGCCGGGCTCGCGGCTCCGAAAGAAACCAACGCGCTAAGAAGAAGGAGGAAAATGCAAAAGCAAAATAAGCCAAAGTCAGAAAAACAAGAAGGAAGACAAATAGGCAGAAAGCACCAAAAGATAGGGGGGAGGAAAAACGTACCCTGGCACGATCGGGGGCGGCCCTTTCTTCCGGCCAAGACGGCTCGGCAGCAGGGTGCTGGACCGGCTCCTCTTGGCAGCCGGCTCCTCCGCCGCAGGCCGGCGGGAGCCGAAACGGCTGGAGCCGCTCCCACCTCCTTCGCTGTCCATCGTAGAGCGCGTCACCGGCTCCACGGTCGGCCTGGCCTCCTCCTCCTCGTGCACCTCCGCGTGCGGATCAGCGGCCGTCTCGTCGTTCTGGCTGGGGAAGGCATCGCCATCCCCATCCGATTCCTCGCCGGACCGTCGAGCGCGCGGCTCGGGCAAGTCCGGCGTGAATACCTCGAGGGGAGCCTCGTCCTCCTCGCGACGGATGCATGCGAAGATCTGCCGAATGCAAGAAGTCAATCAGACAGAACAGGGAAATAACACAGAAAGAATAAGCAAAATTTCTGGCTACGACAACTTACCCGAGGCACGCGGTTCTCCCGGCTATAAGGCGCCAGACTAAACTTCCAGTTCTCCGGCAGCCGCTCCTTGCTGATCGTCCACAACCACTCCTTCAAGTTGCGGTAGCGGGGATCACGGCGTGATAGCCGGGTCGGGTCCAGCCGGCCGGAGTTGTAGCACATCTTGTGCGCCCGCTGCTGCAGAGGCATCATCAGTCGGGACATCCAGCTAAGAGTGATGTCCCGACCGGTTAGCTGGCAGGTGATGAGGGAGCGCATGCGTGCCAGCATCGCGTCCGTCTCCGCCTTGTCGCCGTGGATCTTCAGATCCCAGTTCTGTCAGCTAGACTCGACGTCTTGGAAGGCCGGTAGGTTTATCCGGTCAACGTTGGTGACATTCTTGACGTAAGAGTACGACTGCTGCCACAGCCGTACCGTGTCCTGGAGCAAGAACTTCGGGTAGCCGGATTGGGTGCGGGAGTATATGGAGGCGCCGCCGTAGACGACTAGCGACCCCTTCGTGTACTGCACCTGTGGCCGGACTCGGAAGAGCCGGCAGAAGAGCCCGAGATCCGGCTGGATCCCGAGATAACTCTCGTAGAACGCCATGAAGTGCGCCAGCGTTCCGATTGCGTTGGCGCTGAGGTGGTGGAGGCGGAGGTCGAAGAAGGCCAGAAACGTGAGGAAGAATGAGTGCAGCGGCAGCGCGAACCTGCGCGCCAGGTGCGAAAGGAAGATCACGCGCTCCCCCTCCGCCGGATGCAGCGACACCTCCCCCACCGGCGCCAACCGCACCGCCACCTCCTCCGCCGGCGGGAGGACGCGGGTCGCGTGGTACTTCGCAATTTGGTCTTCGGTGACGGAGGAGCCGCACCATGCTCCGCGGTCGGTGGCCATTTCCGGCTGATGGAGAGGAACGACAAAGGAAGAGTGACGGTGGCCCGTAGCGTCGACGACGGCGAGCGGGCGGCGCAGAGGGCAAGAGCACAGGAGCAAGAGCACGCGAAGGAGAAGGAGATTGCAGCGGGGGAGCGAAGGAAAAGAACTGCCTCCCCCACGGCGTCCCTTTAAAGGACCGAAAGGACAACCGTCGGCGGGGCCACGTGGCGCGCATCCGGGCAACCCACACCCCAACCACCGCCTAGATCCCGTGTGCCAGGGCAGGATGCGCAGAATATCCTGGAGCGAGAACCGAAGCGCCGGACAGCAGTTTCCCGAGGCGACGCTCGATGGGATGTTACGCTGCCCACCGCAGAGCAATGATGGCGCGTGCGCGCGTGGCCGGCGTCAGCACTGACGTCACGGGTAGCAACCGCCAGGCTCAGCCGGATGAAAATTCGAAAAGAAAGAAGGAGCGCGTGCACATTTGGCCTAAGGGCAGAATCCACACATGCTCGGGGGCTAGTGTCAGAGGGATGATCCCCAGGTACCCCATCCGAATAAGAAACAGGACAGTCGGATTGAGTCCGGCTGACCAGATGCAGCCGGATAGGACAGGACGGGCCGGCTATCACCCAGTAGCCGGATCAGCAAGAGACAGCCGGATACGACGACGTAGCCGGACCCAATCAGAGAGACAGGACGACGTGCGTATCAGTGCACGATACACCCTGTACGATGACAAGACGGGCAACCACCTGCCCATACCGAAGACTTTGCGTGGGTGACGCTGGAACAGTGGCCTGT
Source organism: Avena sativa (assembly GCA_916181665.1). NCBI lineage: Eukaryota > Viridiplantae > Streptophyta > Magnoliopsida > Poales > Poaceae > Avena > Avena sativa. The sequence continues at coordinate 38,541,320 of OV702290.1, forward strand.
GCTAACGACGGGCTCGCACGGCGTCCACTGTACCTACGACAGCCATACCGCTCATACACCGATAGGACAAGCCATACTGGATACTGTAGATGACTAGTCGGCTGGGACCTGCCTGTGGGGCCCGCCAGTCGGACTAGCCAACGAGACCGTTGCCTCTCTGCCTATATAAGGAGAGGCAAGGCCTCAGTAGAAAGGGTTGGTCTCAGTGCATTTAAGGCAGCAGCTAGAGAATACCGCTCCAGGAGCACTTGTAGTTCGTATATCCCACATAGACAGATCAGGCAGGAGTAGGGGCTTTACCTCACCACGAGGGCCCCGAACCTGGGTACTTCTTGCGTCCTGCTACGCTTGCTCGTATCCAATCTCGCCTGCGGACACCGTCGATAGCTTCCCTGCTAGTCCCCACACCTCTATCTAACCTCCTCAGGTACTGCTGTTCCCAATACAACGACACTTGTAGAATTAAACCATTTGCTCTTTCGACTTGTCCGTTAGCCTGTGGATGTGCAACTAACGCAATGTCAAGCCGGATATTTTGCTCGTCGTAGAATTCAGCCAATTCTCCCATGGAAAAATTACTCCCATTGTCCGTGATAATGCTATGCGGATAACCATACCGGATTATAACATCCTCGACAAATCTTTTGGCTGTTGCTCCATCACAACTAGTGACAGGTTTAGCCTCGATCCACTTTGTGAATTTGTCCACCATCACTAAGAGGTGCATGAATCCATTTGGTGCTCGTTTAAAAGGTCCTACCATATCAAGCCCCCAGACCGCAAAAGGCCATGTTATAGGTATTATTCGTAGCTGATCAGCCGGAACATGAGCTTGCTTGGTGTACTTTTGGCAGCCTTTGCATGTCTTGACTAATCGTTCGGCATCTGCCTGGGCTGTAAGCCAGAAAAATCCATGTCGAAAAGCTTTTGCCACAAAAGATTTGGCTGCAGCGTGGTGACCACACTCGCCTTCATGGATTTCTCTTAAGCTTTCCACTCCTTCTTCCGGAGATACACAGCGCTGAAAAACCCCAGAAACACTCCGTTTATGGAGCTCACCTTTAACAATAGTATAGGCTTTTGCTCGTCGGATGATCTGTCGGCTCAACACCTCGTCTTCGGGTAATTTGCCATCTACCAAGTTTAATCTAGGTAGGGTTGAGTCCAGCTAGGAATTACAGCCAGAACTGCTATTACAGGTGAGTCGGATTTGGTCGGATATTCCTCATCTACTCCCTTTATCGAGGGAACTTTGAGGTGCTCTAAAAACGCGCCATCCGGAACCTCTTTCCGCGCAGAGCCTATTCGAGATAGTGCGTCTGCTTCCTCGTTTTCTGCTCGAGGGATGTGTTGAACTTCAAACCCTTCGAACGATTTAGATAGATCATCCACAACAGCTTTATATGCTGCCATGTGCTTATTTGCATTACAAATATCCGAGACTTGCTGAGCAACAAGATCCGAATCTCCGTAACACATCAAACGTCGGATGCCAATATCCTTAGCAATCCGGATTCCATGCAGCAGTGCTTCATACTCGGCAATGTTGTTTGTCGCTGTGAAGTGGATCTGCAACATGTATAAAAGTTTATCTCCTTGGGGTGACTTGAGCACCATGCCAGCCCCCGAGCCTCCTCGAGCCTTAGACCCATCAAAAAAGAGGGTCTAATATTCCGACTCAGGGAGGATCATATTCTCCTTGGTCTCTGTCCAATCAGCGACAAAGTCGGCAAGGATCTGGGATTTGATTGTTGTCCGGGTTATGTACTCAATATCGAAAGCTGCAAGCTCTATGCCCCATTTAGCAACGCGTCTTGTGGCATCGCTATTGTTGATTATATCTCTCATGGGAGATTTTCTCACCACGGTAATTGGATGCTCCTGAAAATAGTGTCATAACTTACGAGATGCTAGAAAAACATCGTAAGCCAACTTTTGATAGTGCGGATACCACTGTTTTGATTCTGTCAGGACCTCGCTGACAAAGTATGTCGGGCGCTGCACCAGGTGCTCCTGAATTTCTTCCGGTCTCTCCACCACCATAACTATACTGACAACCTTATTTGTCACAGTAATGTAAAGCAACATCGGTTCCTGAGGTTCCGGCGCCGCAAGGATAGGAGCAGATGAGAGTACTTTCTTCAGGTCTTATAGTGCAGCTTCAGCTTCGTCAGTCCAGACAAAATCCTTGGTCTTCTTCAGGAGTTTGTATAATGGTGCGGCTCTTTCACCAATCCGACTTACAAATCGACTCACCGCAGCAATGCAACCAGTTAATCTTTGTATGTCCTTCGGGCAAGTTGGCCTGGAAATATTGAGAATAGCCTTGATCTTGTCGCGGTTCACCTCTATACCTCTTTGAGACACGATAAAACCTAACAGTTTTCCGGCTGGTATTCCAAAGAAACATTTCTTCGGGTTAAGCATGATGTTGTATTTTCGTAAATTGGCGAACGTCTCCTCCAAGTTGGAAATCAATGTTTCCTTCTTTTTGGACATGACCGCGATATCATCCACGTATGCATGTACATTGCGTCCGAGCTGGTCATAGAGGCAACGCTGCATCGTGCGCTGGTACGTAGCTCCTGTGTTCTTCAGCCCAAAGGGCATTGTAACAAAACAGAAGGTTCCGAAGGGGGTTATGAATGAAGTCTTGACTTTGTCAGATTCCTTCATCCATATTTGGTGATAACTGGAATATGCGTCGAGAAAACAGAGGAGTTCCGAGCCTGCCGCAGAATCGATAACTTGATCAATTCTAGGCAGAGCGAACGGATCTTTTGGACAAGCCTTGTTCAAGGCAATATAATCAACACACATCCTTAAATCAGTGGTGTCCTTTTTAGGGACCATTACAGGGTTGGCCGACCAATCAGTATGGATGACCTCTTCTATGAATCCGGCTAACTCGAGCCGCACTAGTTCCTTAGCTATTGCCTTACGCTTTTCATCACCAAACCGTCGTAAGGACTGTTTGACGGGTTTAGCGTTCAGGTTTACATTTAGAGAGTGCTCGGAAAGTTCCCTAGGTACTCCGGTCATGTCAGATGGCTGCCATGCGAAGATATCTTGATTTGCTTGGAGGAACTTGACGAGCGCGCTTTCCTGTGTGCTACTTAGGCCTACGCCTATCTAGGTCACCTTGGAGGGGTCGTCATCCTTAAACGGCGTCATCTTCGTCTCTTCTGATGCCTTGAACTCCGGATTTGGCTTTGTCTCCTCCTTCGTCGCTGGCATCTCGGATGGATCTATGCTCTTCTTGATCTCCTGGTACTCTTGGGCGTGCAGCACGGCTTCGGCAAAGGCGGCATTTCCATCCTCGCACTCTCGCGCCTTCTTCGGGTCTCCCCTGATGGTGATTATGCCGTTGGGACCTGGAATTTTCATCATATTGTAAATGTAACACGGACGAGCCATAAAATCCCAGTAAGCCGGACGTCTGAATATAGTGTGGTATGCGCACTTGAACGGGACCACTTCGAAGGAAAGTGCCTCCGTCCCATAATTCTTTGGTGTTCCAAAAGTAACATCCAAAGTGATCTCTCCCAGGGAATTAGCCTGTCTTCCTAGGACAACTCCGTGAAAGATCATAGAGTTGTGGTTCAGCTGTGTTTCCGAGATCTTCATCCGGCGTAGCGTTTCGACATAGAGAATATTGATGTTGCTACCACCGTCCATGAGGGTCTTGGAGAAACCATAACCATCAATAAGTGGATTGACGATTAAGGCGTATTTTCCTCGCCTATGTAGCTTAGGCGGATGATCAGCGCGGTCAAATGTTATTGCTACTTTCGACCAGTCTAGATACTGAGGGACAGCCGGAACTGTTGCGTTGAGCTCGTGGAGAACTGCTTTCTTGACCTTTGCTGGTTGAGATCCGAGGAAGGTGACGTAAGTGTCCTTCTTGGTGGGAAAAGTTTTCTTCCCTTCCGACTTGGGATTTGAAGCGTCGGCTTCCTCCATGTCGGAATCTTCCTTAGTCTCTTTGTCTTTTTTAGGATTTTTCTTTCCCTTCTTCCGCTTAGCTTTGTAGCCTGTGGTATCATATCTCTTGATGTCGTCGTTAAAACATTCAGCGTTAGTGTGGGATGAGCCCCCATTGGCGTCCAAATGATGCACACATGGGTTATTGGCGATGTCGGCCCAAGTGTAGGTTTTGCCTGGTTGTTGCTCTCCTCTACCTTGGACCCTTGATGTCCCACGGCCACGCCCGCGGCCTCCGCCACGTCCTCCTTGTCCTCCAGACCCGGAAACAGTAGTGACTACCGCTGTCTCCGCGTTGGGTTTTTCTTCCGAGGTATTTTTGCGCTTCTGAGCTTGTTGCTTTGGTTGTTTTGCCGACTGAGGCACAGCCAGGACATTGAGTAATCCCTCTGCATCGTCGTCGGCATCTGCATACTTGCTTGCTGTTTCTATCATTTCTCCCAGATCAGTAACCTTGTCACACTTCAAGCGATGGCGCAGTAAACCAATTGGGAGACCTGCGATGAAAGCTTCAATCGCAGTTTGATCATTTACTCCTTCACAGGAGTTCTTGGTGTCAATCCATCGTCCGAGGTAATCCCGGCAAGTTTCTCCGGCTTTCTGGGTGCAACGTTGTAGGTCTCCAACCATACAGGTCCTCTGATATGTGCCATCGAAATTCCGAAAGAACGCACTTTGTAAATCATACCAGTTGTGGATGGTGTTCGCCGGAAGCTCATTGAGCCATGATCGTGCTATCTTCCTCGGCATGAGTGGGAGATATCGAGTTGCGACCAGGATGTTTCCGCCTTTGGCGATGTAGCAAGCTTGGAAGAAATCCTGTAGACAAGCAATGCCGTCGTAGGCTTGAATATGTCTTGAGATAGCAAATCCTTCCGGGAACTTTGTAGCTCTGATGCATGGTCCGAAGCACTTTGGGTCCATGTACACGTCATCGTTTTCGTAGCGCCGAGCCTCTATGTTGGAGTTGATCCTATGCCTTGTGTCGTTCGGGGATAGGGATCGTCCCGAATGCCGGTTGTGGCTGCGGTGCCTTGGAGCCGGACTTCGGCTTCTGCCACCACCTCCTCCGCCATGTCCTCCTTGACCTCCGTGGGGGCCATTGTGATAACTGTGTGGTGGAGAGGGTGGTGCAGTGGGGTAGTTTCCGGCTAATCGCCGGCCTCCATCCGGAGCGTCATTATTCCGGTTCCGGGGAGGTTGTTGACTATGACGAGCCCCCTGCTGGCTTGTGCCAGCATGGTTTCCGTCATTCCTTCGTCCGTCGTTCCCACCATGGTGAGGCTCAGTCGGATGGTTATCATGTCTAGGAGGTGGCATCCTTTGACGATCCTCCTCCCGACATTTCTCTTTATCTTCTCCCTTTCAGGGAGGATTCTTTGGATTCAGTGCAGCAATCGCGTCTTTCTCGGCTACTGGAGCTACGTTGCTCCAGTTATGTGTAGTTCTGTGATGCTGCCCCGATGATCCGGTTCTTGAACAATTGTCTTCCCTGCGTTCAGGGTGACGATATTGTGCTTGTACGTAGGGGGTTTTGACGTCAGCCATGCCGGATCTGTGCGACATTGGTCGAAATCCGAGACCAGTTATTAGCTTCCGGACAGGGCGACCTTCTGCTGCTCCAGTCCCTTATTGAGTAGCTTGATGCCCAAACGTATCTCCTCTGGTCCTGGATTAGCCGATAGAATTTCACGAGCTGCCACGGTATTTTGCACTGGTGTTGGGTAAACCCAATCTCCGTTGCTATCCTCCGTGGTTTTCCCATCTCATCTCCAAAAAGGACGGCACGGACACGTGGGAATTGGTTGCCATCCATGTGGCGCTTCCATGTCTTCTGATGCAGACGGGACATGTACTTCTTGTTTGACATGCGCTTCTTCTCCACCTTGATGTTTTTGGCTTCATCAAGGAGTTGTTGACGACGCGCTTCTAGGGCTTGGGCCCTTTCGTCCAGCTCATCTGCAGTAAGTTCTGCAGCTGTAGGGATAGGTGTGGTTAATGCGGCATCGATGAGTTTACGCGCACCTTCAGTGATCACGTGTCCATCCACCGATGCTTCTTTTTTCGGCTCGTCTGGGATAAGAGCTCCATCCGAGTCTTCCTCGTATTCCTCGGGAATCACCTCCTCTGTCAGAGGGTCTTTTGCCGGGGTCTTGTTCTTCTTCTTTGCCTTCTTGGCGGTGTCGGTAGCAAAGACGGCTTTGGGTCCGTTTCCCGGAGTCAAGCTCTGATCGGTACTTTCGGACATCTGGACTTCAGGATTGTCTCTGACGTCCATGTCATCCTGCGCTTTGGGAGAGTGTTCCCCGGATCCTTCATCCATGGCTTCTCCCTCCTCTGCAGCTTTGGAGTTGTACTCCTCTTCATATTCCGCGGAGAACTTTCGGAAATCTGCCGACGTCATAGATTCATCTAAGGATGCGGGAACGTTGGCGTTTGTTCCAATTGCCTCCAGCACCGAATCGGTGTTTTCTCCAGCATCGGCAGAGCCGGATCCGGATCCAACGTATCCAACGAAGTGCGACGGTACTTCCTGAGGTACCTGCGGCTTCTGCGATCAGCCCTGTCGAAACTTTTAATGGTTTCGAGGATTGCATCTGCGCTAGCGCCTTGCAGTATCATACGTCTTAGTGTGTACCTGAGGAAAGGCTTGTCTGTCCTGACATCGTCAGAGTCGGAATCAGTGTCGTTGATGTGCTCCTCCTGGATTTCGACTTCCACGGGTGGGTCGATCTGGGATCCGGCTTCTCCGGGGAGATCCACTCCAGATTCGATTTGGACCGTGAGGTCTTCTTTAGGCTCGGATTTTTCCATTGTCTCTACAACTGGCGCGGGTTGGGTGGGATTAGGGTTTTCTGAGATCCGGAACTCTGTCGCCTCCACGGACAAAGGGGACCCAGAAGATTCTTCTGCCTCTATCATCACCGCTGGGGTGGGTTGGGCAGGTTTAGCGAAACCGATGAAAACATCGATCTCGCCAAAAGACATGATTGTATAAGCAATCACGGCTTCCCTAGCCGGAATCCAAGTCTCGTCGAGAATGATGAGAGGGACGTCGCTGGCGTAGAGGATGCGACCGACGGTGATGGTCTCGCTGATTCTGATTCTTGCAGATTCCGCTCGGAACACAGATTCGAAGCTCACTTGCCCCACGGTGGGCGCCAACTGTCATCGGATTGAGGACAAGTACGCCATGAGGGGGTCCTCGAGGCATGCGGAAGAGAGGGGTGTGAGACGTACGGTATTCCGGGACGGTGAGCACACAAGTTTACCCAGGTTCGAATCCGCCGGCTTTGGACGAATCCTACTCCTGCTAGCAATCCAGTAATATGGTAGAGCCAGAATATGGGTTACAAGGGTATCGCCTGTGCGAGTTGAGGGTCTAAAGTATTGGGTGTTATCTGGTGCCCTAAAGGCTCTCCCTAGGACGGCTTATATAGATATCCAGCCTAGGGTTTACAGGAGAGATCAATCCGGCTACGGCTAAGAGTTGGTTATAGAGTACATCTTGAACTACAAGTAACGTTATAGGCCTAAGTCGGTAAATCTTCTGGGCCTTTCCGTAGCCGGATGGGACTCCGTCTTCTCTCTCTAACTGGGCCGCCCGTGAAGCAAAGCTCTAACCCGAAGTTGGCCACCCTAGTCAGTGAGGAACTGTGAGGATACCCGGAAAGTATATCCCCAACACCGATCGTGATGCCGCGTGCGGTGGCCCGTGGGTGTTGGTGGCACACCGGATCCGTCACCGATGAGGGTGGAGAGGACGGCTTACGCTTCACCGGCAGAAGCGGTAGTGCATCGCGTCGCGCCTCACCGAAGGAGAGGGAGGCCGAGGACGACGAGGAAAAGGCTCCCATCCGCCTTGGCAGCCAGGAGTTGCCACGTGGTGTGAGGTGCTCGCCGGCATCCTCACCGGGTACATGAGGCGGGGCGAGTTGCCGGCCTCGATGTGTTCGAGGATGACGGCGATGTGCGCCCACACACGCCCCACCAAAGGCGCTGCCCTTCAGTGTTCCGCCGCTTTGGCGCTGGCGCCGGCCCCTCGTAGGCCACCATCTCCTGCTCGTGTCGCTCGCAGAAGTACTCCGTCTAGATGACGCGGTTGTCGGGGGAAGTGTCGCGGATCCGCACGGTCCTCGTCGGAGATCCCAGTGAGGACGGCCTGGTGATCTCACCTATCATCTCAATGCCCTGGGGAGGAGGCGGTATCGGCACGCCGCCGACGTTCAGTGACCGCCCTGCCAGCGCACGGACGTACAGCGGCGCCGGGTAGTTGGCTTCATAGAGGAGGCGACCCTCCCACTCATTGAGGGAGTGTCGGCCGAAGCCGTTCGCCGCCACGTCGTCGCAGGGATAGCGCTCCACCATGGTTTGCCGAGGTTCCGCCGGTGGTCGAGGAGGAGGGGAGATGGGGCTAGAGATTTTCAGTGTGCAACTAACGGCGAGGAGGGGGCCTATTTGAAGGAAATATGCCCTGAGAGGCAATAATAAAGTTGTTATTATGTATTCCTTGTATATGATGGATGTTTATTTTGCATTCTATAATTGTATTGATAGGAAACATCAATACATGTGTGTTTAATAAACAAAAAGGGTTCCTAGTTATGCCTCTCTTATATACTAGCTCGTTGATTAACAAGATGATCAAAGTTTCCTGATCATGGACATTGGATGTTGTTAATAACGAGGTCACAACATTTGTGAAATAATGTGATGAACATTCATCCGAAGTATAGCATTACGATCAAAGTCATTATGTTTATATTGCTATAACATCATACGAAGTAATCTTAGTCCTTAGACCATGAGATCATGTTAATTGCTAACACCGGAAGAGTATCTTGATAACATCAAACGTCACACCGTAACAGGGTGACTATAAAGGTGGGTTCAGTGCTACAAAGGTGTTATGTTGAGGCTCATGGATCAAGAGTGGAATTTTTCAATCCCGATGACGGATATATATACTCTGGGCCCTCTCGGTGATATCACATTAAGATAGCTTGCAAGCAAGTGATGTGATCACTAGAATGTTATATCACAGGAACGAGAAAAGAGTGCATGTCGGTAACGAGATCAAACTAGGTATTTGGATACCGATGATCGAATCTCGGACATGTATTATATCATGAGACAAAGGGATTAACTTACTAGCGTTAAAGGTTCTCACGATCACAGAAGTCATCGTTGAATGTGCAGGAGTCAGTATGGATCTCCAGGTCCCGCTTCTGATTATTGATCTGAGAGGTGTCTCAATCATGTATGCATTATTCACGGACCGTAGGGTGACACACTTAAGGGTTGCCGGACACCATTTTGGAGCACATGTGTTTCAGACGAAAGAATTGCAAAGCACAGGAATTGTTTCGATAGAAACCAGAATTGTTTCGGGTGAAATTGCAGAAAGTGGTTCTGCATGTGATATTGAAATGTTGCAAGGGGTTTTATGTGAATGTTTGTTAATTAAAGTAATTAACAAAATTCTGAATAAAATAAATAAAAGAGTTTTATTAATTGAGAGTTGCATTAAATTTGGTGGGAATTTAATGCATGTGAGTGGAATTTTGGGTGGAGCTTGAATTGATGTGAGTGGAGCTTCCACCACATGAATGAGGAAGAGGTGGGGGCACCCCCCTTGGTCGCCGGCCATGGGAGGGGAGGAGCCCCCTCTCTCCTATAAAAGGCCCCCTTCTCCTCCCTCACAAAACACACCTCCTTGTGAAGGATCTCTCTCCCCCTCTAGATATTCCCCCATGGTCTCGGATTAGCGAGATACATGTTCCTGGTGGCCTTGCGTCTGAAAGGAGTTGCTGCTTCCACTGATTCGCTGGAGCGAGGAGGTGGAGGTTGTCCGGTGGCTTGAACATGTGTGCGAGGACAGATGCGCTGCTAATTTGCGGCGCTAGGACTTCCACACGATCTTGAGATCGGCAAGCGTACGACTACATCATCCACGAGTTCCAACTCGTTAACAAACTCTGTTGTCTTCGAGGGTAAGTTCTCTATGGATGTATATCCACCCGTTGCTCTGTATCTAGTATATAGATCTTGGCGTATAGTTCTCATCGTAGGAAATTTTTTGTTTTCTATGCTCCGAACCCAACAGTGGTATCAGAGCCTGATCTATGCGTAGGTGCTTTGCACGGGCAGTACACATATGTTTATATGTGGGCGATGATGATCATGTTATTGCATCTTCTATGTATTTTGGATATTGGTGGCATAGTTGGATGAAGCAGCCCGGACCAACCTTACATGTCATCGCACATGAGATCGGTTCCATGACTGACATGCAACTAGTTTTGCATAAGTGGCTGACGGGTGTCTATCTCTCCTCATCGTAGGAAATTTTTTGTTTTCTATGCTCCGAACCCAACAGTGGTATCAGAGCCTGATCTATGCGTAGGTGCTTTGCACGGGAAGTACACATATGTTTATATGTGGGCGATGATGATCATGTTATTGCATCTTCTATGTATTTTGGATATTGGTGGCATAGTTGGATGAAGCAGCCCGGACCAACCTTACATGTCATCGCACATGAGATCGGTTCCATGACTGACATGCAACTAGTTTTGCATAAGTGGCTGACGGGTGTCTGTCTCTCCTACTATAGTCAATATCTGATTTACAACAAGTTTCTAATAACTTGCTTATCCTCGTTGTGGTTCCATGTTCGTAGGTAAAACCGGTTCTATCTCCGAAAGCCCTAAGCCACGTAAAACTTGCAATGGATAAATTAGAGGCGTCTAGTTTAGATCGTTGTTGGGCTAGTGTCTTGATATGGTATTGTTGTAAGTAGATGTATGGTAGATACTCTTACAACACACTTAACGTGTAAGTTCCATAGACCTTGGCCTTACACACAAAGGAAGGATAGAGATCATACTATGATGAAAATGATAGAGATCAAATGCATGGACCATATCATCTCACTTTACACATTAGATGTTTGTATCTTATATTGCTAGTTTGGCGCTTTTGGTAGCATTGTAAGATGATCCCTCATTTAGATATCAAGATAAAATGTGTTCTTCCTTGAGTATGCATCGTTCTATGGATCGTGTTTCGAGACATCACGTGATGATCGGGTGTACTCGACTCCGCGCTTTCATACAACGGGTGTAAGACAGTTTTACACACGCGAATACTAAGGTTCTTACTTGGTGAGCCTAGCATGTACAGGCATGGCCTCGTAACACAGACCAAAAGGTTAAGCATGAGTCATATAGTTGATATGATGCCCATATATATGCTTGCCTTTGAAGCTACACCGACTCACGTGATGATCGGACTTGGTGTAGTGGATTTGGTTCATGTAATCACCAAAAAGACACGAGGGATGTCGTTTTTGAGTGGGAGTTCATTTGTAACTTGGATTGGTTGAACTCAATCTATCATAAACTTAGTCTAAATAAACTTTACAAATTCTATTGTAGATGGCACCACCTGCTTTTAATTTCAATGTGTTCATGGAGAAAGAGAAACTTGCTACGAATGGTAGCAACTTCACCAACTGGGCTATGAATTTGAGGATTCTCCTCACTGCTGCACAAAAGCAATATGTGCTAGAGGCACCGCTAGGCCCCCCACCAGCTCCTGATGCCCCTGACGAGGAAAAGAATGTCTATATAACTCGTTAGGAGGACCACAACTTAGTTCATTGCGGCATACTATATGGGCTAAAGCCAGAACTTCGAAAGCATTTCGAAAATGACAATGCCTTTGATACCATGGGAGAATTGAAAATTATTTTCGATACCCATGCTGCCGTAGAGAGTTATAATGCTTCTGAAAAGTTCTTTAGCTGCATGATGGAGGAGAACAGCTCCGTTAGTGAGCACGTACTCAAAATGTCTGGGTACGCCGATAAGATTGTGTCCTTGGGAATAACGATTCCCATTGACTTAGGCATACATCATGTTCTCTAATCTCTGCCACCTAGCTACAAGAGCTTCGTCATGAACTATAACATGCATGGCATGAAGAAGTCTCTTCCCGAGCTTCTGTCAATGCTTAAGACTGCAGAAGTGGAGATTAGGAAAGAACATCAAGTGTTGATGATCGATAAGACCACCGGTTTCAAGAAGGACAAGAAAGTCAAGCAGAAGGGAAAGAAGGGCGGCAAATCTGTTGCCGCACCTGAAAAGAAATCCCGAACTGGCCCTAAGTCTGATACCGAGTGCTACTATTGCAAGGGGACTGGCCATTGGAAGCGCAACTGCCCCAAGTATTTGGCGTACAAGAAGGTCGGCAAGGCAAACAAAGATATATGTGATATACATGTTATTGATGTGTACTTGACTAGTACTCGCAGTAGCACCTGGGTATTTGATACGAGATCGGTTGCTAATATATGTAACTCGATTCAGGGGCTGCGGAACAAGCGACAGCTAGCAAGGGATGAGGTCACGATGCGGGTCGGCAATGGATCAAGAGTTGATGTGATCACCGTCGGAACGCTGCCTCTCCATATGCCGCTGGGATTAGTGATAAATCTAAATAATTGTTATTTGGTGCCTACACTGAGCATGAACATTGTATCCGGATCGTGTTTGATGCGAAGTGGTTATTCCTTTAAATCTAAAAACAATGGTTGTTCGATTTATATGAATGATATCTTTTATGGTCATGCACCTGCGTTGAATGGTTTATTTCTGTTGGATATCGATAGTAGTATTACGCATATTCATTATGTTGATGCTAAAAGGATTAAACTTGATAATGATATATCTGCATATATGTGGCACTGCCGTCTAGGTCATATTGGTGTTAAACGCATGAAGAAACTCCATTCTGATGGAATTTTGGAATCACTTGATTTTGAATCATTTGATACATGTGAGCCATGCCTTATGGGCAAGATGACTAGAACGCTATTTTCCGGTTCAATGGAACGGGCGATAGATTTATTGGAAATCATACATACTGATGTGTGTGGACCAATGAGTGTGTCGGCGCGAGGTGGATACCGTTATTTTGTTACTTTCATGGATGATTTGAGTAGATACGGGTATATCTATTTGATGAAACATAAGTCTGAAACCTTTGAAAAGTTCAAGGAATTTCAGAATGAAATGAAAAATCATCATAACAGAAAGATCAAATTTCTGCGGTCCGACTGTGGAGGAGAGTATCTTAGTTACGAGTTTAGCACACATATGAAAGACTGTGGAATAGTTTCACAACTCACACCTGCCGGAACACCACAACGTAATGGTGTCTCGAAACGTCGTAATCGTACTTTATTAGATATGGTTCGATCTATGATGTCTCTGACTGACTTGCCACTGTCGTTTTGGGGTTATGCACTGGAAACCGCTGCATTCACTTTAAATCGGGCACCATCTAAATCCGTTGAAACGACACCGTATGAATTATGGTTTGGAGACAAACCTAAGCTGTCATTTCTTAAACACTACCAGGAAAATGGCTATAGGTAATCCGCATATCTGTGGCGCACGTGCTAGTGGTGCCCCATGGCTAAAATAGGCATGGCGCACTGGCCACAGGTGCCCTACGGCTATCTACCATAATCGTGGCGCACATGCGGATGGTGCGCCATGGCTGTGTGTGGGCCAGCCCCTATCGGTCGTAGACCACATAGCCGTAGCGCACCCCGGTGAAGTGCGCTACAGGTGTGCCCGGTAGTCGTGGCGCACACGGCCTCCGTGCGCTACAGGCAAGATCGGGCCACCCGTACTGTTAACTTGGAAAACACGTATGTGGCGCACTACCGGTATGTGCACCACGGATGTTCTTTACTCCTGTGGCGCACCCCCCCATGTGCGCCACGGATGTGCGTTCTGCTACTTATTTTTGGTAGACACACCTTTGCACATTTGACTAGATCTCACCATCTCACACTTCACTTTCCCCTCCTTCTTCCTCCTTGGATCTCGCCCCCCTCCTCCTTCCACCTCAATTTCTCCACTCTTTCACCATTTGTAGCATGTAAAACTTACCTTGGATGCTACATACATAATAGAGGAAAGCTCTCCTTCCGGCCACCATCTCTCGGTCTGTTACCTCTCCTTCACGATCTTCTCGGTCTCTCATCTTGGTAAGTTGTCTATGTAAGAGGATGTGTTTATGTGTATGGATGATATATGGTCACATATCTATGGAGAGGATCGATGCTCTCATGTGTTTGGAGAGCATGCATTGTATGCTCTCTCATATATTGGCATTGTTTTGCCAAAATGTTGATTCATTTCCATTTTGGCAAGACTTTGGCATTTCGCAAAGGTCCTAATTTTAGGATAGCTCATGCCGAAATTTTCCATCGACCATTGCATGCATGCATTGGTTCTGTGGTTGTAATAAACTTCTAATTCTACCTTGTACACCGCGCAGGCAACCATGGTCCGCATAATGAGCGAAGGCATTGTGGCTAGATTTTTGAAATGCGCGACGGCCGACATGATACGAAATAACATGACGGAGATAAGATGTCCGTGCAGAAGATGCAAACTCAATTGGTTGATTAACCCAGATTCCAGAAATCTGCAGGCGCACCTGCTCCGCCATGGTTTCATGGATGGCTACACTCGATGGATAAGTGAGGACGAAGACGATGAGGCCGTAAATGGGGCAGCGGAAAATGAGGAAGGCGGGCAACATGATCATGATCACGGCAAGGACGGGCGAGATGAAGAAGAGTCTCCTAGAGATGGTGAAGGTGCGGAAGCAGACCAGGATGATGATGATCTAGATGCCGGAGCAGACGATGGAACAACGTCAGGCTGGGTGCAGGACCCTTATGTTCAAGAGCTACTTCTCAAGCAAACGAGTAACGCTAGGGCTGCCGCTAGAGAGAAATCCAAGCTTGCGCAACTTGAGAAAGATGCGGTTACTCCATTGTATGAAGGATGCAAGCCCAATGATACCCGGTTGAATGTAACGCTCAAGGCTATGGAGATGAAGGCAAAACACAAATGGACCGACGCAAGCTTCAACGATATGATGGCATTCTGGCACGATCGTCTCCCGGAGGGGAACACGTGTCCAACTAGTATCGAGGACGCCAAGAAAATCGTGAGTCCTCTTGATCTACCACACATTAGATACCACGTCTGCATCAACGATCGCATCATTTATCGGGGCGAGGATGTGGAGAAAACCACATGCCCGGTGTGCGGCGTTAGTCGATACAAGAAAGGGAAGAAAGCTCCTCGAAAAGTGGTATGGTACTTTCCTATCACTCCTCGTCTGCAACGCTATTTCGCAGACCCTAAGGAAGCAAATCTCATGCGCTGGCATGCGGAAAGAAAGAAGCCAGCAGATGACGATGACCCTGAAAAGGACGAGCTCCTGACACACCCTTCAGATGGTAGCCAGTGGAAAGCATTAGACCTCGAATTCCCCGAATTCGGTGGAGATTCGAGAAACATCAGGCTAGGTGCAAGCACCGATGGACTCAATCCGTTCGGTAGCTAGAGCAGCACGCACATCACTTGGCTCGTGTTTGTATGGATGTACAATCTCCCTCCCTGGTTATGCATGAAAAAGAAGTACATACAAATGAGTATGCTAATTCAAGGGCCAAAACAACCTGGTACCGACATCAATCTATATCTCGGGTTGTTAAAAGAGGAGCTAGCCATGTTATGGGAATCCGGAGCCAATACGTATGACGCTGTCGCACAAGATTATTTCACTATGAGAGCCGCGTTGGTCACTATGGTGCACGACTATCCAGGTTGCGGATATTTCTCGGGGCAGGTTATCCAGGGATTCTACGCATGCGTTAGGTGCATGGATAACACGACCTATCTCCAACTAGAGAAAGATCCAGGGTCTTCGAAAACCGTGTTCATGGGGCACTGTAGATGGCTTGGAAAGAATGATGCATGGAGAAAACATGGAGATCTGTTCAATGGAAAATCCGAGACCCGAGGAATCCCAGAGCAGAGGAGCAGTGAAGAAGTGGATGAATTGCTGAAAAATTGGAAAGAGTGTCCTAAACTGGGAAAGAAGTGAAAGAGGCAGCAAGACAAGCCGTTGATGAAGGTATGGAAAACAAGGTCTGTTTTCTGGGAGTTGCCATACTGGAAGTTTCTCCGCACGCCTCATAGCCTTGACATCATGCATATCACGAAGAACGTGTGCGAGAGTCTAGTCGCCACCCTATTCAACATGCCAGATAGGACGAAAGATGGTCCTAAAGCAAGGAACGACTTGATATTCATGGACATCCGGAAGGATCTTCACGGAGGACGCCCTACTCCTGATGATCAGGAAGATGACGATGATCATCAGTCGGAGGCAACACAACAAGGTCGTAGAAAGGGTAAAAAGGTCAAGAAGAACGAATATTACTACCCCCCTTCGTGCTTCACACTAAGCCAAGATGAGATCAAACAGTTTTTCAAGTGCCTTCTAGGAGTCAAATTTCCTTACGGCTACGCTGGCGAGATAAGCAGGTACCTAGATGAGGCTAAGCAGAGGTTTAGTGGGATGAAGTATCACGACTGTGCCATGCTAATGACGCATATAATTCCGATTGCACTACGAGGTATAATGGACGAGCATGTCCGAGAAACATTGTTTGGGCTCTACAAGTTTTTCGACGTCGTCTCTCGAAAGTCAATTGGCGTGAAACAGCTCGGGAGGCTACAAGACGAGATCGTGGTGATACTATGCGAGCTCGAGATCTACTTCCCGCCCGCATTCTTCGACATTATGGTGCATTTTCTGGTCCATATCGTGGAGGATATCATCCAACTCGGGCAGATGTTCCTCCGCAGCATGATGCCGTTCGAAAGGATGAACGGACACATCAAAGGATACATTCGCAATAGGTCCTGTCCAGATGGAAGCATAGCCAAGGGCTTTCTGGCCGAAGAGTGCATCTCTTTCTGCACGAATTATCTAGGCATCGAGAACCCTGTGGGTCTTCCCGTCAATAGGCACCTTGGCAAGCTCGATGGATCGGGTCACCGAGAGGGTCGTCGCGTACTGCATGCAGACTACGATTGTCGACGCGCAGACTTTGATAGAGCAAACCTAGTTGCGCTACAACATTTAGAACTGGTCAATCCTTGGGTACAAAAGCACAAAAGGTCAATCGAGAAGAAGTATAGTGACCGGGGCATACAGAGGACGCAGGGAGAAATAATCAAAGAGCACAACTCAGATTTCACGCATTGGTTTAGGCAGACGCTCCTAGATAAGCCCCCGCAATCGCATTCTGCGGAGGAAAACATCATGTTCACCTTGTCGCAGGGACCCATGCACAACCTGGTGACCTATCAGGCGTATGATATCAATGGCTACACATTCTACATGGAGGAAAAGGACAACAAGTGTGACTATCAGAACTCAGACGTAACATCGGAATTCTACACCAATGACAACGTGAAGGAAAGATTTTACGAAAGGATCAAGGAGATCTGGGAGCTCGACTACTATGGAGAAAAGGTGCAGATGTTCCGTGTCAGATGGGCCAAGAGCGTCGAAAGAGAAGACCGGTATTTCACAACCATGTTAATACCCGAAGCAGCCAAATCCAAGGCCGCCGGTGCGCACGTCGCCGCGAAAAATGAACCGTGGGTACTGGCTAGCAAAGTGGACCAATGTTTTTTTATTACTGACCCGACAAAGCCTAGCCGTGTTGTCGTGAGGAGAGGAAAAAGAAACATCATCGGAATGGATGGAGTCGCCAACGAGCAAGACTTCGACCAGTACGGTGATCCAAAGATTAAAGATGACGACGACTACGATGAAAAAACATACATCACAAGAAGAAAAAGGACAACCTTACCCAAAAAAGGTAGCCCGTTCGAGCGAAGAAACATAAAAGTGCCAGGGCTAAATTATTCAACCGTGACAAAGAAGGGAAAAAAGATTGTAAAACGCTAGTTCAAAAAAGATTGTATTGATGCATATGGATGGCATATTATTAATGGACACATTATTATTTAATTTCTTTCTACTTTGAATCGCTTTTGTACCACTTTTGATGATATATATGTACCATTTTTGTCATATAAAACATATAACATATATTTTATATAGTTTACATAATTTTTGGGATATTTTTTAACATTTTAAAGTAGTTTTAAAATAAAAACAAAAAATGGGGGCACCAGGGTTCGAACCTAGGTGCTCCAGGTTTGTGAGCGTAAATAGCTAGGGCGGAACCAGTGGGATATGCAAGTGCTAGTGTCAACTACGGGGCGGCAGCTATTTGTTTGACTTGTCACGACACTTAGCCGTAGCGCACCCTTACCTAGTGCGCTACGGTTACCTGTAGCGCACTAGGTAAGGGTGCGCTACGGCTAAGTGTCGTGACAAGTCTGTTGTGCTGCGCACGGTCGTCATCTCCCATCTCGCTCCCATCTCCCATCTATCCTCCGCCGCTCGATCTACCGCCTCCGCCGCTTGCCCGCTGCCTGCCGAGGAGGAGGAGAGGAGGCCGCCACATCCAAGGAGGAGGAGAGGAGGCCGCCACATCCAAGGAGGAGGAGAGGAGGTCGCTGCGTCCGAGGAGGAGGAGAGGAGGCCACCGCGCGTCCGTGGAGGAGGAGAGGAGGCCACCGCGTCCGAGGAGGAGGACAGGAGGCCGCCGCGTCCGTGGAGGAGGAGAGGAGGCCGCCGCGTCCGTGGAGGAGGAGAGGAGGCCTCTGCGTCCGAGGAGGAGGAGAGGAGGCCGCCGCGCGTCCGTGGAGGAGCTCCGTCTGCGCTCTTCATCGTCGTCGTTCACACGCTCTTCATCATCGTCGTCTTTGAGGTGAGCGTCCCCTCTCCCCTCTCTCCCTCTCTCCCCTCTAGGATTTCCTCCTCCGAGCACATGAACCCTAGCTTGATTCAGTGATAGATTCCGAAAATTTCAACCCTAATTAGGGTTTCCTCCTCTGAGCACATGACCTAGAACACATAATGCAGTGATAGTGTTTAGGGTTCAGTCATTCAGTGACCCTAATTTCAACCCTAATCAGTGATAGTGTTTAGGGTTCAGTCATTCAGTATTATATAATGCAGTTCTGTTTGTATGATCATATAATGCAGTATTATATATCATCATGCAGAATTATATAATGCAGTATTATATAACGCAGTATTAAGTAAAGTTCTGTTTGTATGATCATATAATCAGTATTATATAATCTTGAAAAATAGCTTCAGGATAATTTGTGCAAGCGGAGTTACTGATTTTTTGCTATGCCACTGTATGATTATGGTTGGGATGTACCACCTAGTATGAAATGAGTCCCACATGTGTAATTTGCCACCTAGTATGTATAATTTGCCACCTAGTATGATTTTTTGCTATGCCACTGTATAATTTGCCACCTAGTATGTATAAAATGTTGGGATGTACCACATGTGTTTGGACAAAATCCTGATCTGTTTTAGGGGCTACAAGTCTATGACTTAGTTTTGATGTTGTTGTGTTAGCAATGGTTGATTAATTTGAGTGATGAACTGTATCGAAGGTAATTAGCAATCTCATTGCTTACTTTCTAGGTCTGTTTGCTCTCATGACCATTGCTTAGAGCACATGTGAGTTTATTATATGAACCAGTTTTTTATCAATTTTATTAAACTATCACTTCATACATACTTTGAATTCTATTTGAAGCTGTGTCTGTTCTAAATGTGCATATTTACAGTGATTCTTGTTGAAAGAAAAGATAATATGTCAATATATTTTTGTTCATGGTCAGGTTCCTGAATAAAGTACTCCTAAGATGTATTCGTATGCAGGTGCTTGTATGAAATGAGTCCCGATTTTCGCCGAAATGTTGATTAACTTCCGTTTCGGCAGAAATCGGGCACTCCTAGTTTAACAAAAATGAGCAATGGTCATGCTGGATTTTTCCGCGCACTTTACTAACCATTATTTGCCTTTTATTAGTGCAAACATGTGTGACAACGACGAGGCTGGATCTTCTCAGCGTATCAATGCTGAAGGACAAGTGAGACCTCAAAACAGACCCTTGTCATTCTGGGAGGAGGTCGAGCGGCTAGAAAGAATGACAGAGGGTGATAAAGAATACAACCCTTCCGAGAGCGACGCCGATGAGATGGAAGACGCGGAGGAAGAAGAAGCGACCGAAGGAACGACGGATGATGAAACCATTGATGGCGGTGAGGGCACAACAAGTGGTAGTAATCCGCCTAAGAAGAAGAAGGAAAGGCGCCCGAACACGATCGGCACCGTCAGAGAGGAAATTACCGAAGTGAGCCCAAAAGGGGTTCCTTTGGCGCCCGACCATGTGGTCAAAGGGTACGGTAGGCAAGTGGCGGCTATCACCCGGACCACCATCTCGATCAACACCGAGAATCTCTGGCATAAAGATAATGGCCATTTGCGCACACTCCTCTTCGAGAAGCTGCACGCAAGATACAAGTTCCCCCTTCAGTATCGGAACACAGATTATCATGGGAATGAAGTAAATAAATCCGCCCTCACGAGGATGAGCACCGCCCTAGCCAGCTGGAGAACCCGGATAAAGAAGAAGATATTTAAAGAAGAGAAAAGTCTCGAGGAGATCCAGAAGATTGACCCGTAGATCACCGAAGATCAATTCTAGGAGTTCAAGGCCAAGTGCACCTCCGAAGCAGCCAAGGCCTCGAGTAAGTGGGGAAAGGAATTGCAGGAGATGAATATAGGTCACCACCATCTTGGATCTGGTGGTTACAGAGCTGCGGAGCCCAAATGGGATAAGGAGGACGACGAGTATAGAGCTAAGGGGATACCTAACCCCTTTTCGAAATTTGAAAACAAGCAACTTCGAAACTTCATCAGGGCTCGTTACCATGTGGACCCCAAAACCAAAGAACTCACCGTGGAAACTAAGGTGAAGGACTTCGAGGTTCTTGCGGTAAGTAATTTAATTACCGTGGAGCAAGTCGATTACATTATAATCGATCAAGTCGAATTTCTAAACGGTTCACGTTACTTCTTCTGCAGGACGAGGAAACTGCTAGTCAGGGATCCCATGGTTCCTCATCCCACGGGTCGACGGCGGCCACCCGGTGGGATAACCCTTTTAACAGGGCGATGAACGGGCCAAGAAAATCACGCCGGTTACAAAGAAGCCATCATCGGCTGGCCATCTGGCCGGCTTCGGGGCTAAGAATTGGGTGGATCATTTTGGTCCACCCCCGAGGACGCGTGTGGAGGGAAGGAGCGATGAGGAAAACCGCGAAGTTCAGGAACTTAAGGAACAAGTGGCACGGATCCCGCAGATCGTCCAAGACAACCTGGCAATCACCCTCACCTCCATCCTGCCTACCTTGGTGGAGTCAATAGCGAATTGGAGTGCGGGTGGTCAACAAGGGTCGTGCCCGATTCCAAGCATGGTCAGTAGCCACTCAAACAATGCGGCACCGACGATCCCGGTGAATTATGTGTTCGTGACTATGCCCGCTAGCACGGCGGCGCCGGAAGCATTGGTGACTCCGCCCGCTAGCACGGCGGCGCCGGAAGCATTCATGACTACCCCTGCCATCACCGCGGCGCCGGAGCTTAATGCAACCGATAGGGAGAATACATCAGCGGTCGGCACCGTGCCATCAAGAAGCCCCTCCGTCTCTTGCACGCCCGTCGTCGTATGCGGTGCCTCGACATTAGCCGAGCTCGACGCCATCACGGTAAACCAAATAGTTTACCGCCTTGCCATTTATTACTCTTATGGCATCTTTTTAATGCCATACATGTTGTTCACAAACGGATGTTCCATGCACTCTCTTAAGCTTCGTGAACAATGAGTTGAGGGATATTGCCAAGGGTACCATCATTCAACCCTTGCACCGCACGTTCCACTCAAAGCCGATGCCAGATAGCGTGCATAGGGTTAAAATTATCTGGGTGCTAAGGGGTTGCGATGACCTGGAACCTCCCATTCAACCCCCAGGAGCGGATGAAGAAGAGCCGGCTGTCCTCAGAAGTTGCTTCGGCTTATTCCTGCTATGGCCAAAGAGCATGATTTGTTTGGGGACGGCCGGGGCCATCACCCCACAGACAACAACACTGTCTGTCGTGCCAGCGCCAAGCCATGGCAAGACCCCCACACCGTCACCTCCATGTGATTGTTCGGCTGGTCATATTGACATGACCATGGCGCAGGATCCGAACAAGGATGACGAAGATTACTTCGATGATTTCATCAACACTAATCTTTTCCCCGGCGACCTAAACGAAGACCCAACTGGTGGCCCCGCAGAGAAAGCCACTTGCAACAAACGTCTGTTTGGTTCTCAGGAGACGCCTCCAGCTTGCACCTTCACCGAGCCAGTGGATACATCCAACCGGCCCTTTGTTCTAAGCCCTGACACACTACATAGGGCGACCGATGCTCAGATTGCGGTGCCTACCCACTTCCCAAAAGGCAAGAAGACCAGGAAAAGAAAATCTCGCAGCTCGAGCCGGTCGGTGGCATCAACTGCGAATCCGATCAGGTTTCAGGACGGGCCACCAAGACCAAAGGGTATTATGTGGAGGATGCATGTGGCGGGTGAGCCCATGCTAACTAAGAAATTTCTCAGGCTCGCCACTTCAGAAATGAGGAGTGTGCATGACGGTGTGCTGACGATAGAGAGACGCCTTCTTGCGGAGAAAGATCCCTCGCACCCGGTATTCGTGGTTAAGGTGCCACGAGGCTTGGGCTTCGTTGATAATGTCCCCGTGGATCTGTTCTTCCTGCGGTTTGACGACATCTTCAATATGTTCCACCTGTATCCGCTGCATTATACCATGGTACGCCTATTTTCTCTCAGCCTGGCCATTCAGATCAGTAGAGAGAACACCCCGGGCATCGCTATAGTGGACCCCTACTACACGCGTGATGGCTGCTTGGGAAGCGCCATTGAACGGCGATTCGTGGCCTCGTACCTCCAAGGCATCTTGGTGGCGAACAAGACAAAGGAATACATTCTCGTGCCTTTCTTTCCCGAGTAAGTCATTATTCACTCGCCGCCATAACATGCTTTATTAGATTTTCATCATTCTTCTTCCAACACATTCCGTTTGAATTGTTTTGCGCAGAGATCAACACTGCACACTCATCTGCTTGTCGTTGAAACATTCGCAAGCCACGTATTTCGACTCGGGGAGTCAAGAGAAGAAGAAAAACTACGACAAGATCAAGGAAGTTCTGGATGATGCTCTCACCGGCTATGCCTCAGCGGAAGGCGCCACTTTCGTGCGTAAGAAGTTCAAGTTTGGCAGGCACGTCTTCACCCGTGTGACGGAATTCCCCTGCGTGAAGCAGCCGGTAGGCAGTCAGAAGGAAGCCTACTATGCACTCCATCACATGAGGGTGTTCCTACTAGAGCAACAGAATTCTACGCTGCCAGATCATCTCAAACGTTGGGCCGAAGTCAAGGCCAGGATCAATGATTCAGATATTAGACAAGAGATGTATCGCATCCAGCAACAGTTTGGGGCAATCATCAGCCGTGATGTTAGTGGCGCACCACGTTGGTGGCGTACCTGGTCAGCTACTAGTAGCGCACTACGTCATGCGCCACAGGAATAACCGTAGTGGCGCACCAGCCAGTGCGCTACTACTAACTACATACTAGCAACGCACTTGTCATGCGCCACAGGGAAAACAGTGGTAGCGCACTGTGTTGTGCGCCACTACTATGTCGAGATTCCTGTAGCGCACCCGGCAGTGCGCTACGGGCACTTTTTAGCCGTAGCGTAGAAGTCGTGGCGCACCCCTAGTGCGCCACGGAAGGGGAAAATAGGTGCGCCACGAATTAGCTTTTTTCTAGTAGTGAAAGTTTGGGGGTGCGATGTTTATGTGAAGAAACTTCAGCCGGATAAACTCGAATCCAAAGCGGAAAAATGCGTCTTCATAGGATACCCTAAGAAAACGATTGGGTATACCTTCTATCACAGATCCGAGGGCAAGGTTTTGGTTGCCAAGAATGGATCCTTTCTTGAGAAGGAGTTTCTCGCGAAAGGTGTGAGTAGTCGGAAGGTAGAACTCGAAGAGGTTACTGAACCTTCTCTTCATGAAATGGCGAGTAGCACAGCACCGGAAGTTGTTTCGGAGTTGATTTCACCTAATGAAGAGAGACCTAGTGATATTGATCATGAAATTCCGAAAGAGAATACTACCAAACCTCGCAGGTCAAGCAGGACACGTGCAGCTCCTGAACTGTATGGCAATCCTATTATAAATTTCATGATTGATAAAATAGATGACCCTGCGATGTATAAAGAAGCGATGATGAGCCCAGATTCCAACAAATGGCTAGAAGCCATGAAATCCGAGATGGAATCCATGTACGAAAACTAGGTTTGGACCTTGGTGGACTTACCTCACAATCGAAAGGCCATTGAGAATAAATGGATTTTCAAAGAAAAACTGATGCTGATGCTAATGTGACCATCTATAAAGCTCGACTTGTCGCAAAGGGGTTTCGACAAATTCAAGGAGTTGACTACGATGAGACATTCTCTCCCGTAGCGATGCTTAAGTCGGTTAGGATTATGTTAGCAATTGTTGCATATTTCGATTATGAAATATGGCAGATGGATGTCAAAACTGCGTTCCTCAATGGTAATATTGAAGAAAAGTTGTATATGATACAACCTAAGGGTTTTATCGATCCTAAGGATGCTGATAAGGTATGCAAGCTTCAGCGATCCATCTATAGATTGAAGCAAGCATCCCGGAGTTGGAATCTTCACTTTGATGAGGTGATCAAAGAGTTTGGATTTGTCCAAACTTATGGAGAGGCTTGTATTTATAAGAAAGTGAGTGGGAGCAATGTGGCATTTCTGATATTATATGTGGATGACATATTATTGATTGGAAATGATATAGATCTTTTAAATAGTGTTAAAAGTTATCTAAACATCAAATTTTCGATGAAAGACCTTGGTGAAGCTTCATATATATTAGGCATTAAAATCTATAGAGATAGATCAAGGCGCCTAATTGGGCTGTCGCAAAGTACATACCTTTATAAGATATTAAAAAGTTTAATATGGACGGAAGTAAGAAGGGGTTCTTACCTATGTTGCAAGGCAAGACATTGAGTAAGACTCAAAGTCCGGCTTCGACGGAAGAAAGAGAGATAATGGATAAGATCCCCTATGCCTCAGCCATAGGCTCTATAATGTACGTCATGCTATGTACAAGACCGGATGTGGCGCATGCTATTAGTTTGACTAGTAGGTACCAATATGATCCAGGTTCAGAACACTGGATAGCGGTCAAGAATATCCTTAAGTACTTAAGAAGAACTAAGGATATGTTTCTTATATACGGAGGTGAAGAAGAGCTAATCGCTAAGTGTTATGTCGATGCTAGCTTTGACACAGATCCGGATGACTCTAAGTCTCAATCTGGATACGTATTTCTTTGAACGGAGCAGCAGTTAGTTGGAGGAGTTCCAAACAACCTGTGGTGGCTGGATCAATGATGGGGGCGGAATATGTTGCTACTTCAGAAGCGGCGCAGAAAGCGGTTTGGATGAAGGAGTTCATAACGAAACTAGGTGTGGTTCCTAGTGCATTGGACCCAATGGTGATCTATTGTGACAACAATGGAGCCATAGCCAACGTCAAGGAACCAAGGTCTCACAAGAATTCCAAGCATATTAAGCGCCGGTTTCACTCCATCCGCGAGCATGTCAAGGATGGAGATATAGAGATTTGTAAAGTACACAGGGACCTAAATGTAGCAGATTCGTTTACTAAAGTTCTCCCTAGGGCAAAACATGATCAACACCAGAACTCCATGGGTGTTAGATTTATCACTATGTGAACTAGATTATTGTCTCTAGTGCAAGTGGGAGACTGAAGGAAATATGCCCTGAGAGGCAATAATAAAGTTGTTATTATGTATTCCTTGTATATGATAGATGTTTATTTTGCATGCTATAATTGTATTGATAGGAAACGTCAATACATGTGTGTTTAATAAACAAAAAGGGTTCCTAGTTATGCCTCTCTTATAGACTAGCTCATTGATTAACAAGATGATCAAAGTTTCCTGATCATGGACATTGGATGTTGTTAATAACGAGGTCACAACATTTGTGAAATGATGTGATGAACATTCATCCGAAGTATAGCATTACGATCAAAGTCATTATATTTATATTGCTATAACATCATACAAAGTAATCTTAGTCCTTAGACCATGATATCATGTTAATTGCTAACACCGGAAGATTATCTTGATAACATTAAACGTCACACCATAACAGGGTGACTATAAAGGTGGGTTCAGTGCTACGAAGGTGTTATGTTGAGGCTCATGGATCAAGAGTGGAATTTGTCAATCCCGATGATGGATAGATATACTCTGGGCCCTCTCGGTGATATCACATTAAGATAGCTTACAAGCAAGTGATGTGATCACTAGAATGTTATATCACGAGAACGAGAAAGGAGTGCATATCGGTAACGAGATCAAACTAGATATTTGGATACCGATGATCGAATCTCGGACATGTATTATATCATGAGACAAAGGGATTAAGTTACTAGCGTTAAAGGTTCTCATGATCACAGAAGTCATCGTTGAATGTGCAGGAGTTAGTATGGATCTCCAGGTCCCGCTTCTGATTATTGATCTGAGAGGAGTATCAATCATGTATGCATTATTCGCGAACCGTAGGATGACACACTTAAGGGTTGCCGGACACCATTTTGGAGCACATATGTTTCAGACGAAAGAATTGCAAAGCGCAGGAATTGTTTCGATAGAAACCGGAATTGTTTCGGGTGAAATTGCAGAAAGTGGTTCTGCATGTGATATTGAAATGTTGCAAGGGGTTTTATGTAAATGTTTGTTAAGTAAAGTAATTAACAAAAATTTGAATAAAATAAATAAAAGAGTTTTATTAATTGAGAGTTGCATTAAATTTGGTGGAAATTTAATGCATGTGAGTGGAATTTTGGGTGGAGCTTGAATTGATGTGAGTGGAGCTTCCACCACATGAATGAGGAAGAGGTGGGGCACCCCCCTTGGCCGCGGGACATGGGAGGGGAGGAGCTCCCCCTCTCCTATAAAAGGCCCCCCTCTCCTCCCTCACAAAACACACCTCCTCGTGAAGGATCTCTCTCCCCCTCTAGATTTTCCCCCATGGTCTCGGATTAGCGAGATACATGTTCCCGGTAGCCTTGCATCTGGAAGGAGTTGCTGCTTCCGCTGATTCGCTGGAGCGAGGAGGTGGAGGTTGTCCGGTGGCTTGAACGTGTGTGCGAGGACGGATGCGCTGCTGATTTGCGGCGCTAGGACTTCCACACGATCTTGAGATCGGCAAGCGTACGACTATATCATCCACGAGTTCCAACTCGTTAACAAAACTCTGTTGTCTTCGAGGATAAGTTCTCTATGGATGTATATCCACCCGTTATTCTGTATCTAGTAGATAGATCTTGGCGTATAGTTATCATCGTTGGAATTTTTTTGTTTTCTATGCTGCGAACCCAACACTATTTATCGACGGCGACAAGGCGGGAGGGGTGTAGAAGATGAGGCGATGGCTTGCCATAAACACGCCACGTGAACGGCGATTGGACGTCGGCCTACCGCGTCTGGAGAAAGGCTGACCGTCGGCGGCGCATTGGTTCGTGCGAGAGCCGAGGCGACGCCGACATCTTGGCCCCACTTGGCGGTTCCGCTGCTTCCCGCCAATTTCTATCCATCCGGTGCCTACAGGCGAACTCCGAGGCGCTGAGTTTGCTCTGAGTTTGCCGGATGTATTTTAGGACCAATCTGACGAATTTCGGCCTCCTGGTAACGTGGTTGGGGGCGTTTAGTCGGATTTAGCTGAAAAGAGTCTTGGGTGTCCGTGGGGCTGAGTGGACATGGTCTAAGAGCATCTCCACTCGGGGGCCTCAAAGGCCCCCCATAGCGTTTTGGGGGGCGCCGGAGCGAAAATTCGAGCCTAGCCGCGTGCCCCAATTCTTTTTTGGCGTCGGCGCGTCCCAGTTATTTACCCGGCGGCCCCAGGCCAAACCCAATATACAGGGAGGCGAGCGGGGGCACCGGATGGACGCGTGGCAGGGCGGGTGGCGGGAAGATTAGGCGGGAGCGCGCATGCCAAACCGCCCCGGTCAAAGCTGGCCCGCATGGCACCTGCATAGAGTCGTTCTTCCTCGCCATCAGTGCCGAGTAATGGCGCTGCTCGCCGCAGCCTTCCCAGCCAACGGCAGCGGGCGGTGCAGCCGACGCGTCCCGTCAAAGGGGCAGGGCGGCATTAATGGCCACCGCTCGCCTCCCCTCCTCCCCAGTATAAAAACCCGTGGCGGTTTCCATTGCCGTCGCACGCGCATTACCTCGACGGTGAGCTCCACCATCTCCTCCCCCAAATGTCGTCTTCTTCTCCCTCTCTCTCTCTGCGATGGCGGGCTACGGCAACTACGACGGCGCGGCAGCCAACGGGTTTGGCCGCCTCTGGCTCCACGTCGACGAGGCGCAGGCGCTATGGAGCGCCGGCTACCCCGTCCTGCCGGCTTTCCGGCTCCCGGCGGGGTGGACGGTGAGCCGCGGCGGCCTCGCTGTGCCGCCCATCCCCACCGGCGCGGCCTGCAGAGCCACGATCTACGAGCACTACTGGGGGGGTGCTCACCGACGAGGAGTGCAACGACCCCTAGTGGGATCCTGACAACCTCCAGGCGTGGGCGACGTTCTTCGCGCGGCAGCGCGAGGAACGCATCGAGGCCTACGACGGTGTTGGCCCGCCGCCGACCAACTACAACAGCGAAGGCCGGAAGCGGTGGTGGAGCGCTCCGGGACGGACCCTCTCCTGGGTCCTGGACCACATCGCCAACGGCAACAACCCGCCGTTGGCGATGCCGCTGCGCATCCCGCGCGATTGCCAGCAGGCCGCCAGCAACCGCTGGGGGCCCCGCCGCGCGTCGTCGACGTCCTTCTCCTCGCGCTCGTCGACATCCCCGGCGTGGTAGTCGCCGTACCCCTCGTCGTCGCCGCGCTGCCTCGTGCTCCCGCCGGTGAAGGACGAGCAGGTGAGCCCACCGCGCAGGCGCCGTGCGCCTCCCTCGTCGCCTCTGCTTGGGCAGGCCCAAACCCGAGCCCAAGAAGGAGTGGGCGCCATCGCCGGAGTACAAGGCGGCAGCGCTCCAGCTGGCGGACGGCGAGGACCCGGAAGAATTTCCGGGTCAGAGGATGCTGGAGCGGGCATCCTTCAACGCCATCCTGCCCGCCACCGACGAGTTCGCCGCCAGTTGGTCCGCGCAGGACTGGCGGCGGGAGCAGGCCGAGCGCGCCAGGCGCCACGGCCTCGTCGTCGACATCGACGACGATGAGGGGGCGGCTGGTCCTTCCACGCGGCCGGTGCGCAGGATCAGCGGCGAGGGATGCAGCCGCCTGCCGCCGGCGAAGGACGAGCCGCCCAGCGACGACGACGACGAGAACGGCATGTTCGATTACGCCGCGGCGATGTACCGCCGGCTCGGGATCGGCCGTGGCCGCCATTAGATGGCGTTTTTTTTGTTTTTTGTAAATTTTGAATTTTGTTATGGCATTGGGCAACATCGCGCCGGCGCCCCAATACGGGCAAAACACGGGCCGCGCCGGAGTCCGTATCGGGGTTAGGAGTGGAGACCTCAACTAACCTGCTCTGCTAACCAAGTCAGCACACAGTAGACAGTACCCCGAAAACTTTTGGGCCAAAAGCGATCAGATCGTTGAGTTGGCCCCGGCTGCCGCCACACGATTTCATCAAAATCAATACTGATGGCGCCTACGCTGCTGCTTCTTCTGACGGTGGCTGGGGCTTCTGTCGGACGAATGCGTCAGGTTCAGTCCAAGGCGCTGGCATGGGCAAATTGACTGGGCTTAACTGGCACTGACAGACCTCCCGCCACCCTGATGTCTTCGGTACTTTCATTGCCAGCAGCAGACGTCGCCTCCCACCATGTCCTCGAGCTCCTGCGCCAGTGCCGCTCCGTCTATCACCTCGACCAGCTCCACGCCCACCTCCTCCTCCACGGCTCCTCCGCCGTGGCCTCCGTCGCCTCCCAGCTCGTCGCCTCCTACTGCGCGCTCTCAGGTGGCGCTGGACATGGCGGACTCTGCCACGCCCGCCAAATGTTCGACAGAATTCCTTACCCGGACAGGTTCACCTACAACAGCCTTATCAGGGCGTACTCGAGCAGCGGTTTCCCCCGGGAAGCGCTCTGTCTGCACCGCGATGTCCTCCGGCACGGCATCCTGCCCAACGAGTTCACGCTGCCGTTCGTCCTCAAGGCGTGCGCGAGGGCGCGGGCCGCGGGGCACGCGCTGGCCACCCATGGAGTGGTTGTCAAGCTGGGGTTCATGTGCCAGATCTTCGTGGCTAATGCGCTCCTGCACTCCTATACATCGGCAGGGTCTTCCCTGCGGGACGCTCGGGGGTTCTTTGATGAGATGATGGACAGGAATGTTGTGTCGTGGAACACGATGATTGGCGGGTACGCGCAGGCTGGGGATACCGGCGAGGCGTGCTCCTTGTTTAGAGAGATGAGGCGTCAGGGATTGCTGCCAGATGAGTTTACATTGGTCAGCCTGCTTCTTGTTTGTTCAAGTGAGGGAAATCTTCAACTCGGTCGGCTACTGCATTGTCATATGTTGGCTAGTGGATCTCGGGTTGACCTCATTCTTGGCAATGCACTGGTGGACATGTATGGTAAGTGCGGGGATTTGTGGATGGCTCGTAGATGCTTTGACATGATGCGCATAAAGAATGTCGTTTCATGGACTTCCATGCTATGCGCTCTGGCAAATCATGGTTCAGTTGATGCTGCAAGCAATTGGTTTGATCAGATGCCAGAGAGGAACATTGTCTCTTGGAATGCCATGATCTATTGCTATGTCCAAGGTGGTCGATGCCGTGAAACATTGGATCTTTACAACCGTATGAAATCCCTAGGTCTCACTCCAGATGAGATTACCTTGGCTGCTGTGCTCTCTGCCTGTGGACAAAATGGCAATTTGGCTTCTGGAAAGTTGATACACTGCTATGTTAGAGACAGATTCAGTGATCCTGGCATCGCTCTACTTAATTCACTTCTTGATATGTATGCAAGATGTGGTCAGGTAGACACAGCCATAGGCTTGTTCACTGAGATGCCCAATAAAAACGTTGTCTCTTGGAATGTGATTATTGGGGCTCTAGCCATGCATGGACGTGCACAGGAGACAGTCATGTTTTTCAGAACTATGGTATCTCATGCCTTCTCCCCTGATGAGATCACCTTTGTCGGTCTTCTTTCTGCATGCAGTCATGGTGGTCTACTAGAAGATGGACAGTATTACTTCAAAGCCATGCGACTTGTTTACAATATTAAGCCTGAAGTTCAGCACTATGCTTGCATGGTTGATCTGCTTGGTCGCCGTGGCCATCTCACAGAGGCTGTTAATCTAATAAAAGATATGCCAATGAAGCCTGACGTTGTGGTATGGGGTTCATTACTGGGAGCATGCAGGATCCATAGGAATGCGGAGATCGGCAAGCTAGTGATCAAACAACTACTCGAGTTGGAGGGAATCAGTGGAGGCTTGTTTGTCCTAATCTCTAACTTGTTTTATGAGACTCGCCAATTGGAATACATGAAAAGGCTAAGGAAGCTAATGAGAGAGCAGGGAGCAAAAAAGGATATGGGTGTTAGTTCAATTGAAGTAAACAACCGCGTACATGAATTTGGAGTGGAAGACATCAGACATGAAAGCTCAAACGAGATATATGCGGCAGTTGATCAGTTGTCGTATCATTTGGTCTCTCTGCATGACCTGGCTGTGCAACCAGTAGAACTCTGGAACAATCTATTTAGGAATGCTCCAACAATCAAACAGAACCTGATGCTGTAGAGTCAAACGTATACAGATTGAAATCGACTCTGCGCATGGGCCGCAAAGGCTAATATTCATCTACTAGCATCTTGTCTGTTGAAGCCTGAAGGTATGCCATGCTGAAGAAGCACATCCCTGAAAGAGTGTATGCACACCTAGGTTCTTCTGAATTTTGAGCTTTGGATAAAAATAATTTCAGCCTTTTAATTAAGGTACATTCACATATATGGAGAGTTATTCCAAGTACAACTTATTATTTGTCCTTTGACATAAACCTGCATTTAGCCTGCTAATCGGTTCAGTTCCAGGCTTTCTGCAGATAGCACGGTTCACAGGGCAACCGGCTGCACAGGTGAGTGGCATCACATCGACACCGCTCAGGAGTCGTTGCCTTGGCTGTGATTTCGCACCAACGACTCTGAGAAACTAAAAGTTTGGAAAGAGTCAGTTCATGAGATTGGCAGGACCACAGGAGAATATCCTGAACGGTAAAACCTGCAAGGAACCAAACTGTTATTAGCTTTTATTTATTGGGATTGAACTATCTGCTTACACCCGTATTTATTGTACTTTCATTGTTTCACCTGACCGGCAGTTTGGCTGTGCTCTGATCGTGACAGAGAGTCAGCCACCAATATGGACTCATCATAGAAACAGGTATTTTCATTTTGTCAGGAAATAATTGTTCGATTGATAATCTTTTTGACGGGAATGAAATTCTAGGTAGGCCAGGCACCCTGCATTGGGCGGTGTATAGGCTTTCAGTCTTTGGGTGGTGAGAGCATCTCTACGATATGACCTAAAAGCACCAGGCCTTAAAAAACCTTGACTATAGAGGCCGGACACTAAAAAACAGATCTAGCAGATGTTCTATACCCTAAACCCAAAGATAGTTTCACGGCACCATATCCTAAACCCTAAACCCACACTGTGGCGCGCTAGAGGACAAAGTTGCTTCAGGTTAGCTTCTCGGAGGTAGCTTGGTTGAGGGAGGTAGTCATGGTAGTAGATGATGAATCCATGAGATCTTGGTGCGAGCGAAGAGCCATGACTCTGATACCATGTGCGATTTGGGAAACCACGCCCTTGTTCTCGGCTGCCTGCTGAGTTATATAGGGTAGGAAATACCTCTATGGCTGTTACAATCTGCTGATCTCCTGGATACAGCTAGCATTCGGTTACAGACTTGGATTACATGGCAAGCAATGGGTTTAACTTAAACCTCCAACCTTTATCGATCAGGTCGGTATTACATACGAAATATTCCAATCTCCAAGCTTAACAATATCCATGAATGTATCATGTACACACTAAATTTTCCTAATTCTTTTTGGGACAAAAATATATTTCTAATTACATTAACATGCATAATGTTCTTACTATTTATTCAACCGATAAAGACTCTCTGACAGCATTCAGTTCCTTTATGATATCCCTTGTTGGCATTCTACTCGTTGGTGATTCCTGGGAGCAAGATATTCCAAGTCTAAGTACTGAAACAAGGCAATCAATCTTTCTCTCATATGAAGGATGACCAATGGTCTGAAGGTCACTTTCGAGGCCCAAGGAAAGCCTGGAGTCGACAACGTCCATAACACTATTCTGTAGGGCCAGGCTAATGTATTCACAAAGACTTAATCCTTGTCCAAATCTGCTATCAGTTGGCCTCTTGACAGATATAGTTTCCAAGACCAGAATTCCATAACTGTATGTATCTCCATGTGTCGACACCATGTTTCCAGCACCATACTCTGTTAAATGATGATTTGGCAAGTTAGACTTTTAGGATGCAAAAATTATTCTAAATCTGATGTTTTTGGGACAAAACCAAAAAAGGAGCATGAACATCAGTTTAGAATGTGGCTGCAGACACAGCAATATACAATTTTTTTGATCTTTTTCAACCCTTCTTTAGGTTCTATACATTTGTAGCTCTGTAAATATCTTATTAATATAAAAATTGCAGTGGGATTCTTCCCCACTGTTTCACCCTAAAACAAAGCTGATTCTTTTGGTGATACAACATAAATTTATTTTACGGCATGCTTTATTCAGTAAAAAACTAGTGAGCAACGAAGAAACCAAGCAAAACGGAGAAAAAGGTAAGTGGACATTTTAGGCTAACCTGGGGCAGCATATCCGATAGTTCCTCTAAAACCAACTGAGCTCGTGGAAGGCTGGCACAGTGATCTTTCATTGACAAGGATCTTAGCAAGTCCAAAGTCTCCAACATGAGCGACGTTATCCACATCCAAGAGCACATTACTTGGCTTAAGATCACAATGTACAACAGGTGCAGGGCCATGGCAGTGAAGATAATCCAAGGCATAAGCCACATCGAGTAGTATGGTCACTCTTTGAAGGAGATCTAAGTACCGATGATTTGATTGTTCATTTACATCAGGATGTAGCCAAACTTCTAAACTGCCATTTGGCATGAAGTCAAACACAATAGCCTTGAAGTCATTCCCTTTATTATCGATGCTTGAGCAAGCTGTAATTATCTTCACAAGGTTACGGTGCCGGATTTGTCGTAGTGCTTCACATTCGGCAATGAAACTCCTAAGTGCCCCAGGAGTGTGAACTTTCAACACCTTCACAGCAACAAGGTTTGTATTTTCTTCAGCATGACCATTTAAGTCTCCTTTGTACACTGACCCAAATGACCCAGAACCTAATAAATTTGTTGGAGAGAAACCATCTGTTGCTTTCACCAACTGCAGATAAGAGATCATTGGGTGGCCTTGTATGGATGTTGTCTGAGGAACCTCTTGTTTTATTTTCTTGTGCACAGTACTGCAGAGCTTGTATAGCAATGCAAGTACGACGATTGTTGTAACGAGAGCAACCACTATAGGAAGTATAACAAATATATGCCTTTTCTTTGGTGTGCCCAATGAACATGGAGGCAAAAGTAGACCAGGTATGCCGCCGCAGAGTCTGCCATTGCTTTCAATGGAAATTGCCGAAGAATTTGCAAAAACACCATAGGTAGGTACTTCACCGGTAAAGCTATTGAATGAAAGGTTAAGATGTTGGAGCATGCTGAAGTTCCCTAAGAAGCTAGGTATCTGACCTGATATGTTATTGTTTGAGAGGTCAAGACTCTGAAGACCTTTCAATTGACTAAGGAGTGATGGGATGGTGCCATTTAAGAAATTGTTTTGGATAAAGATATTCTGAAGAAGCTGGCATTCACCCAGACCAAGTGGGATTTCACCTGATAACATATTTGACTCAGCATGGAATTCCACAAGATTTTCCAGATGGCCTATCTCTTGTGGTATTTGTCCCTCCAAGTTGTTGTATGACAGATCCAAAATTTGGGAAAGAGTGGGAATGTTGAATACTTCAGTAGGAATCTGGCCTGTCAAGCTATTGCTGGCAAGGTTCAGTGTCAACAACTTGGTAAGATTTCCTACCGTGCTTGGTGTTACCACTAAAAGCATTTGCGTTGAGCTTTAAACTGATTAGTTCTGTAAGATTTCCGATCATCAACGGGATTGACCCGCTAATTTTGTTATTTTGTACAGAGAAAACCTGAAGATTACTGAGCCTCCCAAAGGTGGAGGGAAGAGTGCCTGTGAAAGAGTTATTATCTAGTACAAGATATCCTAAGTTAGCAAGATTGCCAATATCTTTTGGTATGTTTCCTGAAATTTTGTTGTACTGAAGGGCTAAACGGTTTAGCGAAGTGGAAAGGTTGGAAACTGAAGAAGGAAAGACCCCCCTGAACTTGCAGGAATCTAGATCCAGACTTTGCAGCTGGGAGCAATTTGTTAGTGCAGTTATGAATTCCCAATCATCGGATTCTTTAGCTTCAAGCCAAGTGCTTGTGAGCTCCAGCGTTTTGAGATTTTCTAACCTTCCGAGCTCAGGGGGAACTCTGCCGCTGAAGAAGTTGGGGCCAAGCTGAAGCCGTCTCAAATCAGAGGCATTACCTACCGAGGCTGGTAGACGGCCATGAAAGAGATTATTGTCCATCTGTATGTACTTGAGACTGGAAAGTGTGCTGAATGCATCTCGAGGCAATGTGCCACTTAGCATATTGTGTTCGACACTAAGACCCCACAAAGAGGAAAGGTTCCAAATCGATGGTGGGATCACTCCGGTTAAGTTGTTGTAGCCTAAGCTGAGCCATGTTAAGCTAGACAACGTGCCCAAAGATGGAGGGATAGCTCCGGTTAGCATGTTAGCCATGAGATCAAGATGCATGAGTGAGAGGTTGCCTAAAGATGAAGGTATCTCTCCAGACAGCCTATTTGTGTACAAGAACAAGTACTCGAGCGATGGCAAGTCTGCCAAAGAGGGAGGGATATCTCCAGACAATCCATTTTCTCCAAGGTGCAACATGTTAAGATTCTTCAAGGCAACGATCTCAGTTGGGATCTCACCTTGGAGTTGGTTCTTGCTGATGTCAAGGATCCAGAGGTTAGGGCATCCTCCCAAAGATCCAGGAACGGTTCCTTGGAGGAA
Organism: Avena sativa; assembly: GCA_916181665.1. Classification (NCBI taxonomy): domain Eukaryota; kingdom Viridiplantae; phylum Streptophyta; class Magnoliopsida; order Poales; family Poaceae; genus Avena; species Avena sativa. The sequence continues at coordinate 38,577,556 of OV702290.1, forward strand.
ATTTGTGCTCAAATTGAGCACTTGAAGCCTGCTGAGATGGCCAAGTTGTGGCGGCACCGGCCCGATCAGCTGGTTGTGGCCAAGGTCAAGCTCCCTGGGAAAGGAGAGGTTGCCCAAGAATGGTGAGATGTGCCCCGACAAGTTGAAGGAGCGCATGCGCAACGAGACGACCCTGTCCGCGTGACGACGGCCACATGAAACTCCTGGCCAGCTGCAGTAGTGGCTTGACGTGTTCCATGAATCCAGCAGTCCGGCTGGACCTGAGGACAGCATGGACTTGAAGGAGAGGAGCGTGAGCTCGTCTGCAGCAGCGTTGCTGCTCCCCGGAGGGGGAGGCAGTCGGGCATGGGAGCAGAGGAATAGCAACAACGCGAAGCAAGAGAATGCTAATACTCTGGCCATGGGAAAAGGTTGGCAACTTGTTTCAGAAGGAACAAAGTGTGTAAAAAAAATCTTGGATTTGGGATTCAGTTGCTCTGCCACGTTTAGCCAGGATGAAAAGGATGGTATAAATAGAGGCGGAAGCCGAAGGCCAAACTTGACTTCATATATATATTGAGTTGACATGAAAAAACTGTACACGCTCACATGCGTGATATTTATTTTGTGGACAATTCGATCATACAATTAGATTTTCATTTGTTGTTGAGCCATTATCAATTTGAGAAAGGTTTCTTACACCATCTAAAAGAGTTACACGTTTCGCAAGTGATGTCATTATATTGTTTAAACATGCTCATTACTTATATTATTGTATTTTGGAAGGGTTTGTGGGGGTGCATGACTAAAGTGAACCATTCTTTTTTACAATGCGAGGCAAAAGAATGATGTAGATAGTATATCTTCGTTTCTATATCCAAGACAAGGATAAGGTCATGGTTATCTAGTGCTGCTACAGATGAGTCTTATTCATCTAGGTTGTGTTATGCCATATACGCATGCTTTATCATAACAATGACATTTAGGATAATTGTTATTCCCTCCGTTTCATAATATAAGTTGTTTTAGCTTTATGAAGATAATGTATTTAGACGCTTTTTAGCGTATAGGTTCGGAGTGCTTCACGTCCAATCTAACACTAAAAGATGTCTAGATACATTATCTTCACAAAGCTAAAACATCTTATATTTTAAAACGGAGGGAGTAGGTTGGAAGAGAGAGAAGCGAAAAAAGATGGTTGCATTCCCTTAACTAAGAGATGATCTCTTAGTAATCATCTCTTAGTAAGATAAGATAAGAAATTTTCACGACTATACGAGATGCCTTCTCTTACTCATATGTTTTCTTGTTTAATTTTAACAATCCTATAATTTTAGGAGCATGAAAACAGTAATTGACTAGATATAACTTAAGAGTTGATCCATTGTATGCTATGTTTTTTTTTTCTTATCTAAGTGAAGTGGAATAAATAAGAAAAAACAGAAGGTATGCACAATGGTAGAGAACATACGTTTTGTTTAGTCCTCCACATGATCTAGAGAAGGCAATAGTTACAAGCCGTATAATGCATTATCTCTAATTATCATCCTAGCAGTTAATAAGAATTAATTAAAAATTTAGTAGAAAATTAGGTTGTTGGTATAATAAAAAAATAGTGGAGCAGTGTGCATAAACCCCAGACAGCTTTTCCGCAAAAAAAAAAAAACCCAGACAGCTATGTCCATGAAACCAAAGGAGCACTGGCCTCCACCAGCTGATAACTGGGTCAAAGTTAATGTGAACAGGGCGTTCCGCACGTTGGAAGGCTGCGGGGGTGGTGGTGTGGTTATCAGAAACCACCATGGGAGCTTCCCAAGTGGAGCATGCCAATTGTTCCCCAAACACAGCCGATGTAGAATGTGCGGAGCTCCTAGCCCGTCGAAGGGGGTCTTCAGCTAGCGAAGGAGTTGCAGGTATCTAAGGTGGTCCTTTGGTCGAGGAAATAAAAACCCTGATCAGGAGCTTTGGAGATGCTTCCGTGCGATCAGTGCGTCGCTAGGCGAAGCGGCACATCGTTTAGCCAAAGAGGGCTACGAGAGTAAAGTTCGTAAGTCGTGGTTCGGTATTGCACCAGCCTGTATTATTGTAAGGGAAATGATACGTATCCCCTGGGGGATCGAAGCGTTCGATCCCCTGGGTCGCTCTCGGTTGCATCGAGTGGACCCCACACCACGTTCTCTCCCCAACCAACACGATGCCTACCAGCGCCTCTGCTCCAGACGAGAACAACATCCGCCGCCGCCACCGCATCTGGCCACCGGAGCAGGCAGTACCGCCGCCGCCGGACCAAGCTGCCGGACCAGGCACCTGCCGCCGCCGGAACACCGCCTCTGCTGCCGGGCCGTGGCCGCGCTGCCGCGTCCGCCCATCACCCACCGCTGCGCCTCCGCACCTCCACGCCGTCGTGCGACATTCTGCACCACCGCGCCGCTGCATCTCCTGCACCGCGTCACCGTCGTGTCCCTGCGCTGCCTCGTCGCCGTGTCCCTACGCATCCGTGCCGCTGCCACTACGAGGTGTCGCGGTCGTCGTCGACCTCTCGGGGCCGCGGCCATGGCAAAGACGGGTCATTGCGCTGCCCATGCTCCTGCGAGAGAACAGCGGCCCTGCTCACATCGGCACCGGCGTTGCTCCCTGCGGAAGCTGGCTGTGCTACCCACGTAGTCTAGAGTTGCTCCCCGCTGCGACCATTGTTGCTACCCATGGAGGCCGGCGTTGCTCCCCGCAAAGCCTGGCGATATATTTTGCTACATACAGTGTCTACAGTTGCTACATTTGGTGATCGGTAATGCTACATTGGGTCGACGACATTGCTACCGATCATGGTGGCATTTGCTACCTAATTGGCGGAGCTGATTTTTTGCTACATTGATATTCTCCAAATGCTACAATATTTTTTTACAAATCCTGGCTATAAATTTTGGAGGGAAGTCTTTTTTTTGCTACTCTACTGCAATTTTGCTACAATTTTTCTCCAGTTTTGCTACATTAGCACAATATTTTTGCTACACGGTCTCCGGTGAGGTCTACCGGCGAAATCCTCCGGCAAGTCTCTGGCGAGGTCGGATATGTTACAATAGCAAAACTTTTTTGCTACAGCCGGCGAGGTCTCTAGCGAAATCTCAAGGCGAGATTCGGTCTATTTTTTTTTAGACCGAACCGTTTGTACTACATGTAGCAAAAGCGGGATTATTTGTAGCAAAAATCGTTGATTTATAGCAAAAGAAGGATTGGAGGTATTTTTGGAGGACACGTGTCGGCCTGGGGACCTGGGGGATTGGAGGCAGTTATCCCCGAGGGACGCCTAGCACAGCCCTTATTGTAAACCTGATTGAGGTGGACATGATGGTTAATTTACATAACGCGGCATTTTATCTACTCGCTTCGTCCAGAAATAACTGACTTTCATTTGTCTAGATTCGCATGTATCTAGACATATTTAGATATAGATACACACGAATCTAGATAAATCCAAGTCACTAATTTCTAGATGGAGGGAGTAAAAAAAACTGATCTTGCTAAGAGAAGACAACCGTCCTTTTTCACTCTCTTGCCTCTAACTAAGAAAAAAAAAACGTAGCAGACTGCCATCGCCACGTTGGACGTGGCCATATACTCTTATCGTGCGTAGAGTACGAAGAGCTCAGCCTCTAAGCCAATCTACTTCCTCAATCTGGAAAAGTGTTGCAGATTTGTCTAGATAGTAAAAAACACATGTATCTAATCCATCTACTTTAAAATATAATATATTTTAGTTTTGTGAAGCTAATGTATCGTAAATTCTTTTTGATACGTAGTTTCGGAGAGGTTCGGAGTGAACATACGCATAAAAGAGGTTTAAATTCATTATCTTCTCAAAGCTAAAACATCTTGTATTTTGAAAGAAGTATTTTGAAAGAAGGCAGTACATCTACTATCTAGTAGAGACACTTATTTCCAATGAAGGAGAGTAGAACACAGTGGACGACAGAAAGCAAGTCAAGCCAACGTCAAAGAATGTCTTTTTTTTTTCTTTCTCGCCGTGTTGGGCACTCACGTTGGTCGGCCATGTACATCACCATTCACGTCTAAATGGCCAAGTCGTCGGTCGCTACTTGCTAGTCGTCTTGCACCCTTCTCCGGGTAATGCCTGATGTACCTTTTCAGGCTGGCCGAGTCGTCCTCCTTTGGATTTACCCTTTTTCTACAGTTATCTCAGTGGGTGTATCTTTTTGTGGCCGACAAAACCAAATTTTCCAATGACTATTAAAGTGCCTGTTTGTTGCTACAGAATTGCAAAAATAATTGGCATAATTTTCTTCAAAATGTGTATATTTATACTAAGTTGATCATAATATAAGCTTTAAGAGGATCTCCACCCTCTCCCCCTCCCTCCCAAACCGGTGGCCGGCAGCCCCGCAAACGCGCTGGCAGTAGCTTTGGAGAGGGTTGCCCAAATTGTCGACGGTTTGGGGTGGCTATCCCACACAGGTCCCCCCAGATCACGCCCAATGATCAAAATTCCACTAGTTTACGCATTTCAGGTACAATAGAACATATTTCAAGAACAAAAATTTAAATAAATCCAAGTTCATTAAAAAATCAAATATAAAGAAAAATAGTTCACACAATAATTTCAATTTCAAAGAGATCAAGCTGGGAAGGCAGGTCCGTTCTGGTGTTGGTCGGTGTGTTTCCTTTGACAACCCACAAATGTCCACGAGATCTTCTTGCAGCTGTGCATGCACCCGTTCATCGCGGATTTCTTGATGCATGGCGAGGAAAGCACCAAACTCAGCTAGCACCTCGTGATCGACACCGGCAAGACAATCCATGTGTTTAAACAGTTGATCATCAACCACTAGAACATCACGCTAGCTCTCGATGATCATATTGTACATGATCACACATGCATTCATCACCTTCTAGATCTGAGATGTTGACCAGGTAAAAGCAGTGTATCTGATGATAGCAAAACAAGCTTGAAGCACATCAAATGCTCTCTCAACATCCTTCCTGCATGACACTTCGAAAACCAAGATCTTGCATTAGTATGAGGGTCGAGGATTCTCTTCATGAAGGTGGACCATCTAGGGTAAATACCATAGACTAGGTAGTAGCCTTTAGTGTATTCACTGCCATTAGGGATATTATAACCGGAACAAGAGGGAGCAATCTCACGATCTTTGTATTTGTGGCCATCGGATCGTGTCATCTGCCTCTTTCTGGTCGTTGGATTTTCTTCACGTCCCGCCTGGGCCGAGTATCCCTTGGGGACGCTCCTCTACGTATCAAGTAGCCTTCCTCCGGTTAACTGGGCCCCGAATGCAGCCCGTTAGTTCTGATCGATTTTATTTACCTGGTACCAAAGCGAAACAAAAACGGAGAGGATTGGGGACTTTTGCCGACAGATTCCGCGGGGGAGGACAAAGGCAATTTGATAGTGCGGCCGATCCGATCGAGCGTGGAGGATTGGGGCTTGGACTGACACGATTCGACAGGGAAGATAGCGGTCAATGCAATCCATTTGACCATGCGTTGGATCCCAGCGAACGCGAAATACTGGGTGTTTCTACCGACACGATTTGATATGGTGATGCGACGGTTCGTCTGATTCGATCGAGCACGAGCTGGTACCTGGAGCGGGACATCGATCTCCGATGCGAATTCAGCAGTTAGCATGTGTCTGTTCGTCATTGATGTCCATGCCCCCGATCATAGACCGTCCCAATTTTTAGTTCTTCCTATCCTCTAATGGCAGCCGTCATGCATAAATTGATGGCGAATGATGATTGTACGGTACTAGCCTGCCCTATAAAATCTTTTGTCTCAGTTCCTCTCCATACTACTTCTACCCGATAAAAAATTTCAGGTCCAAAGGTGCTCTGCCTGGTAGATTCTTTGTTCTGTGAAATCCCATTTTATTTACATACCAATTTTGACCCTTTCTAAACTAGATATCAAATTCTTTGCACGTAGGTTGTGTTCATCCTGATTCAGCTCCTTTGTTTCTGTTAAATATCGGTGAATGGTCAAATTTTGTCAACTGGCTTTCACACTCGGTATTAACAATGGCTGCTGGCCAGGTTAGTTCCTAAATTACATCGTCTATTTCCCATCAAACTATATGACTTGTTACAATATTTTCTTCCTCTCTAAGAACTGAGCCCCCATTTGACATATCGATTATTGAGTGTTTCTTTCATCTATTGCAGAATCAAAAATAAGAAACTACACTTGCTTGATTTTTCATCCGGTGTATCACTGCAACAAGATTCTTTGCACCATGCAGATTCTGAATATGTTACAAAAATAAGAAACTGCACTTGCTTGATTTTTCATCTGGTGTATCACTGCAACAAGATTCTTTGCACCATGCAGATTCTGAATATGTTACTATACAACCACACAACTTGGCATTAGATAAACCTTTTTAACTCGGGACATATGTAGGCTAAGTGTTGCACTTTATATTGATGTATTCAGATGTAGACACTCATTTGCATCAGTGCTTGTGCTTCAAACATTCTATTACAATTTGTTTTTGGCATGTCCTTCATGGTGTATACTACTTAGCTCCATACATAATAAAGTCCTCTTTCAAATGGCCAATAATTGAGACCTCTTTGAACTGACCAATATGTAAATTAACATTCAAATGCCATGTCATGTTACTGTTATTCTATTGCACAAATAGATGGGCGCGACAACGCGCGCCATCATGATCTAGTTGACCATATGGTTCATCGTCGGCGAATGGCTTTCAGCAAGTCTGCATGCCAAACACTAGAGATCGTTGCAGCACGATTGATATCATTGTGAAATCCAGTCATGCCAAAGAAAGCATGTCAAATCCACACGTCATAATCTTCCACAACCTCTAGTACCACACTACATTCTTGAGTATGGCCTTTGTACATACCTTGCCAAGAAAACCGACAATTTTTCCATCCCCAATGCATGCAGTCGATGCTCCCAAGTATCCTAGGAAATCCCTTAGATGTGTTCGGTGCCAATATCCGAGTTGTGGCTTGTGCATTTGGTGCTCTCAGATAAACTGCTCCATTCCTCTCCCTCTCCCCCTACTACCTCTCCCTCTCCCCCTGCTACAGTAAATCGCGAGCTCCTCCTTGCGCTGCGCCACCCCGAGGCCTCGCTCGCCGGCGCTGCCGGCTGAGCTGGGCTGAGGTGGGGCGGCAGCCCCTGTAGACTAGAATGTAGGTGTAGTTTTGGGGTTGCGTCCCTAGTTTTGGTGGCTGTTTTGCCGCTGGGAGCCCGCCATCTCCTTGGCCAAGATGCGGTGGTGTTGTGTTGCGGCTTGAGCTCCGCCTCAACACTCCGGCGGCCAGAGTTGAGGGTGATCTTAAGCCTCGGCCTCCCCATGACTAAGGCCTTGTGTCTCGCCCTGTTTGTTCTTCTTCTCCCTCCTTCTCTCCTCGTCGGCCGGACGTGGCGGCGAGGGATGTGGCTTGGAAGGGGGTGGGGATGACTGACGTGGTCCTGGCCGGGTTGGCTCCCTCTTGGTGGTGCTCGGTGCGGCGCCAAGGGGTGCTTCCGAGCTTCGATGTTGTGCTCCCATGGTGATGGTCGGCTGAGTGTTTCCCGGAGGCAAGCCTCCCAAACAATCTCCTCCATCGCCTTCTGATGGCTCTGAAATATAGCCATCTATGTCCATATTTAAACTGGATATTACTCATATTCTTGATGAAATATCTCTCTAAACCCTGCCACTAATGCTAATATTCAGAGGGGTATGCAATCCTTTCTTTAATATTTTCCCGCGCAGATAATGTCATTTAAAGGAGGGAATCACTACATTAAAGTCAAAGATACGAGATTTCCAACAACCAGAAGAAACCAGGAGTCGTACAACGGAGGAAGATGCTTTAACGACCAACTATACGATCGGAGCAAAAATTCTGGCCGTATAGCTCCGGTCATATAGTTGGCGCCGTCACCATTAGATCAAACAGAACAACTTTCGTGAAGGGACCCCTATATAAAGAAGCCTCGGGTGACGAGAAAACAAGCCAGACCTCGCCAAAAAGTCTCTACCATAGATCACCAGTCGCCTCCAGATCTCCAAACCCTTCTCCATCTCCATAGCCATATTCCACCACTTGTAATAGTAGATCTCTTCTCCGATTGGCGACATTGTAAGACTATTGATATCAATCTTATGATTTTCATTGCAATGTTTGTGATTATTGATCTCGTCTCTATGTGTGAATAATTCTCCTTGGGCTAAGGGCTTCGGCCTAGCCATGTAGCAATTGTGCATGTTATTTATCATAGATGGGATCGTGTATTAGTTTGTATGACATGATGATTATTGTATCCTCTCTTGCCTCAATCCAAGGACTTGTCAGGTACCCAAGACCCCGAGGGTTGAGCCAGGTATAGGTAGTATGAGTAATGACTGATCTGTAGGTTGGAAACTCTAGTGACAGAAGGGGTAGTACGGCTATATGTGAGGGATTTGCTCGGGATTAATGGTGACATCACTATGCATATCATTAGTTCTCTTTCTTCTATGGATGAGACTAGTAGGTTATTGCTATAAGTGGTTGTGGAGGCAATAGCAATTATGGATGCACTGCCCACATATAATTTATCTTGCTCTAACAAGTACACGCATACTTTATTTCTATCTTTTATTTCCATCAGATGTTTTGCACAGCTACAGGTGAAACTGAACGCCCTAGGCCCTCTCTCTCCATCATCGACAACAACAAAAAGACGCAAGCTATTGGTCCGATAAAAACACAAAAGGAATTCTAAAACTCCCGAAGGTCCATTAAAGTAACTTTGCTACGCACTCGCTTCTCGAGGATTCGATAACCTAGGTCTACTAGGGAAAAGAAGCTATACTACATCCATAATCCGGATCGAAGGTATCAACCCTTTTTCTAGTGCCGTTGCCGGGGAAGCAATAGCTACCCTAGTGAGGTTATTAGGAACCTTGCTAGTTTTAATTATTTCTTTTAATTTTGTTAGTTTGCTTTTAGTCTTTATTTGATAAACCAAAAAATTAGTTAGCCTTTAAATTCTTGCTTTTACTATTATAATTCTTTGTTTAAGAAAACCCCAAAACATAGGAAATTTGGCTGAAAAGAAGCTTGGGGAGTTTGCTACTCCCAACAATGATTATTTGCGTACTCCTATTATTCAGCCAGCAATCGCTGCTGATGACTATGAAATTAAGCCCCATTACTTAAATTCGGTTCAACAGAATCAATTTGGAGGCTCTGTTGTTGAAGACACGGGTATGCACTTAAATACTTTCACTAAAATATGTGATATGATGCGTATAAAAGACGTTGACCCTGATGCGGTCAAATTGCGTTTATTTCCTTTCTCTCTAAGAGGGAGAGCAAAAGAATGGTTACTATCTTTGCCTAGAAATACTATTACATCATGGGTGGGATGTACTTCTTATTTATGACTAAAATTTTCCCACATGCAAAGACTATGCAACTCAGATCTAATATTACTGGCTTTAGACAGGAAGAGTGTGAGACACTAGCACTTGCATGGGAGAGGATGAAAGAATGCTTAAGAAACTGTCCTAGTCATGGGATGGAAGATTGGTTAATCCTCCATTTATTTTATAATGCTCTTAATCTTGTGTCTAAGTTTATGCTTGATACTGCAGCTGGAGGAACATTTATGGGTAAACATATAACCGAAGCAAAGCAGCTGCTATACAATATGCAAGACAACCATGCCCAATGGCATGTGGAAATATCAAACACGAAGAAGGTGAATTCTATTTCACCGCAAGAAAACGAAGAACTCAATGCCAAGTTGGATGAGCTCATACTAGCCGTAAAAGGTAAGGAAACCTAGGTAAGAGCCACCCCTGAAACAAATATTGAAGAAATAGACTTCGTAGCTCGTAATGATTATAACACTGCTTGGAAGAAGAGTTACAATCCTAACTTTCAGAAACATTATTCTAGTCCTGCAGGTAACTCTAGTAATATGGGAACTAGCGACGGTAGTCTCCAAGAAACACTTAAGTATTTCATAGACTCACAAAATTAACAAAACAATATTCTTGTTAAAATAATGGATAACCATGATGCCATGCTTGGTAAATTATCTAACCAAGCTGTTAGTTTGAGAAATGATTTGCAGGCCCTCCAATAAAGAATGAGGATCATTGAGGCACAGCTAGGTAAGATAACCGAGAGTCAAACTCTCACTCTAGCTAAATTTGCAGGTAAAGCTGAGCCCAATCCTGTGGAAGAACTCAAAACTATGAGGATCCAAAGGGAGGAGCCTGAAGAACTTGACTATAGTAATGCTCCTTCACCAAGCTACACCGTTGAAGATCTCGTAAAAAGGATCAACGTCAAGATTCCGGTAAGTGAAGGTAGTGAGGAAGCTATGTACCAACACTTTGTTAATCAAGTAGCAATAAAGGTACGTGAGCTTGAGGAAGAATACAAGCAAATTTCTGAAAAATTACCTGTTAAACTAGATGACATATTTGAGCCTACTATTAAGATTAAAATTGGAACCAATGAGATAGCTGCACTTTGTGATCTAGGTGCAAGCGTCTCAACAATTCCAAAGAGTCTTTTAACAAGTTAAATCTTGGCTCCTTTGAAATTACTGAGTTAAAACTGCATCTAGAAGATTCTACCTACAAACAAGCTATAGGAATTAAGGAGAACACTTTAGTATACATTAAAGGTTGTCCTGCTCTCATTGATTTTGTTATTGTTGACATGCCTGAAGATGCTACTGCTCCTATTGTATTAGGCCATCCTTTCTTAAGAACTATTAAGGTTTTGATTAATTTGCATGAAGGGAACATGAAGCTGCAATTGCCTTTGCGGGATTCTTTTGTTATTCATTTCCCCGGGAAGAAGAAAGCCAAGCATGATGAAAAGGAGGCCATCACTTTGAAGGACAATTAGTTTGGAGTGGGTGTTCCACTCATCTGGCCCAAGTGAGTATCATCAAGGTCAAGCTATTGACCATAAAAGAGCGCTTCATGGAAGGCAACCCATGTTAAATCAAGGTTTGAGTAAAGTTTTTAAGTTTTAGTTTTAGTTTATGTTTAATAAAGAGTGATAGAAAACTCCATTCGAGAAGAAGAATTTCGGTAGTACTTGAAATTCTGCTTTATTCATGCTATTGTTGGTCGACAATATTTACTGTCAATTTTCTGTCAAAAACAAGGTATATCACTAAGTTACAGGAAAAGGAATAGTTTTAGAAGAAACATAAATTTTTTGATGCACACAGAGAGTTTAATGATCAACTATACGACAGGAATAAAAATTCTAGCCGTATATATATCTTTGCTATCAACAATTTTCTTTTCATATGCACAGAGAGTTTAACGACCAACTATACGGCGAGAATAAAAATTCTGGCCGTATAGATATCTTTGCCATCAAATTTTTTTCTGTAATATCTACTGAGAGTTTAACGACCAACTATACGGCAGGAATAAAAAAATTCTGGCCGTATAGCTTCGGTCGTATAGATATCAGTGCCCCCGTACAACTTCTTTTCTAATATACTGAGAGTTTAATGACCAATTATACAGCGGGAATAAAAATTCCGGCCGTATAGTTCCGGTCGTATAGATATCGATGCCTTTGTATATTTTCTTTCGTAGGGACAGACAGTTTATCAACCAACTATACGACTGAAATATTTTGTTCTAGCCGTATAGTTGCGCCCGTATAGCTACACCGCCAGGAGGAAACCCTAAAATTTTGACAAAAGGCCAACTATACGACGGGAACACATTGTTCTGGTCGTATAGTTCCACCCGTATAGTTGCGTCCGACCACAAAATCTCACGGGAAGATACCTCCAACTCCAAAACTTCAAACATTTTTCTTTCTTCTACCTCCAAACTCTCTTAAAACCTCAAGAGATCTTCATCTCTGCTCAATTTCATTCGATTTTCTCGCACACGAGTGATCTACGGTATGTTTCTCCTCCGATCCTCCAATTAGTTTTTGCAAATTCATCTTTGATCTATTATCATTATCAATCTAGGGTGAGACCTACTATGAACCAATTGCCATGATTTTCTTGCCTAGATTACTATCTTGAGGAGATTCTTTAGTGTGCTATGATGAGGAATATGATGCACTTACTGTTGTTGGATAAAAAAGTTTTATTTTTGCCTTTCTTCAATGTTTTAGATGATGAACACAAGGAGCCAAACTCGTGCTCGTGCCACCGCTAGTGCTTCTCGGGCTGCCGCTCAGGAACGCATGGGGATACGGTTCAGGGATGAGGCCCATCGTGATCGCTTCAACGGGATCAAGAACCGCGAAGTGAAGGCCACCAAGTGGGCTTGCCCCATTATATTGAACCACTCGGTATTTCTGATGACTTCAATTTACTGTGCAATAGAGCTGGCCTACAAAACTTTGTGTACAATGATGTACCTACTTATCACCGCTTAACCATTGAATTTCTAAGTTCGTTGCAAAGCACCGTTAAACAATGGCAGGGAGAGGACACTATTACTTTCCATCTGATGAACAACAACTACACCTTAACATTAGATGAATGGTGCGCATATTTTAATTTACCAAACAATGATATTCATGCCTTATGGGCATCCTTTACTGGCTTAGAACCTACCCCTGAACAATACTATAATGGAATGAGTTTCACTAGTAGAGTGAATAAGGGGAAGAATATTCAACATCCCACAATTTGCTATTTGTTCTATGTTATTGCTAACACCTTGTAGGCATGTAATGAGTTCATGAGACTCAACGAGGAGGATATCCTAGTCCTTGCAAAGGCTGCTTACATCAACTGCGGTTTGTCACTCAACTTGGGCGCCATCCTTATGCGCTACTTGGAGCACCAAGCCTCCCAAAGCCAAGGACCAATCACAGGTGGAGGCATCATCACCGTGCTTTCCACTGCCCTAGGCCTCAACCTAGGTGACTTGCAACCTGTACTAGGTGAGACATGTGTTGGTTTCTCCACTTTGAGATCTTTGGAATGCTCACTAGGAGAGGTGATGTTTATTATCTGCATATTGCTGGAGCTGGGCGTCTTTACCCTGCTCCTATGCCTAATGGTCTTTTCTCTATCGAGGAAGGACGTTTGCTATATGATTTGTAGGTTGAGAAACACCAACCCGAGGAGGATATTCTGGAGGAGGATGAGGACCAAGAGGAGGAGCAAGAAGTTCCTTATCAAGAGGAGCAACCACAAACCCAGTTCGCCACATACCAAGATTTCCAAGGACTTGGAGGGACTATGGAGAGGATGCATAACCTCTCTTTGAACCTTCGAGAATCAACTAGTAACCTCTCAACTCAATTTGCGAACTGGAGTAACGACTTTTTCCCACCACCACAATAATTTGAAGGGCTTGCAAAAGCCTAAGCTTGGGGAAGTTTCCGCATGTATCTTTATTTGGCGTTTATTTGCTTTTATTTATTTAGAGGTTGTGTTTTTATTTGAGTTTATAAGCACTCGTGTTGGTTTCCCCAACACATTATTTTTAGTACTTTCTATTTGCTTTTGAAATTTTCTAGCCGAGCTTTGCCGCCAATTTTCTATTCTTTAAAGTTCCTCTCTTAAAAACCACAAAAAGATTTCTCCATTTTTCCTTACTTTCCCTCTTTCTTTTCTTTCCGCCTCGAGGTCTTCATATATTTGCAGGAGAGTGATCGACTTCGAGTTTCCAGGAAACAAATTAAAAAGGAAGAGAGAAGTGGAACCAAACATGAGAGGTATGCCTTATGACTCCCCACTTTTGAAGTTTGAGAAACCCATGCTAGTTAGTAGTAAATGTTGAGATATTATATTGGTGGAGTGAGTCTTTGTATTGTAGTAAGATTTTCGTTTGCATGGGTATTTAATTGAGTACGTTTTGTTCCAGCTCTCGTAGTTAACCAATTCTTGCCTAAAAATTGCTAAACAATTGTAATAAGAAAAAGTCTCACAATTGAAGGCTTGGGTGTTGTAGTGCTTAGTCTTGAAGGTTTATTTCTAGAGACACTCAACACCACTGAAAATGTTGATTGACTTAATAGCTCTCTTTAAAAGGATTTGTTCGATTGAATTAATGTTTAACGGTTTTTGTGAGCATGCCAAAGTTTGACTTGTTAATCACAAGAATTATATAGCTTTATGCGTGTCAAACTTCATGGGATGCCAACAACTCCGCTGGCCTACGAACGATCTTCATGGAGGAAACTCCTAGATGTCGGCTATGAGTTATTAAACACTTGTAGAAACAATGCTATAGTGGGTAAGATTCTTGGCACTCCCAGGTAGCTGTAATCATGATGGAATCACTCCGCTAGCTGTTATGAGAAATCATTATCCAAAAGGAACAAAACCTTAGTAATGCCACGAGTGTCCATCACAGCCCGATAAACTAATATTTTTTTTGGCACGCTCTCAATTACTTAAAAACTGAAATTCTTGAAGGACAATGAATAGAAAAGTAGTGCTTGCAAAGTCTTGATTCATTGATGTGGGAGAATTGAGATACTCTAATGTATATGCTTTTCATGATAACTCTCACACTCTTAATTTACATGATTATACTTTATCGTTCAAAGGCAAGCCTATGGGTTGATTACTTGACATGGAATAAAGTTTACTCATTTGAATCATCATGTTTACAATAATTTTGCTACACTATAAGGATGCATGAAACCCATATGATATGCTTTCCATTACTCTATCTATGCTGAAGTTATTCAGATTTATGAAGTGGAGGAAACATGAGACTACTAATCCTAAGTAAGATCACCATCTCGTTATTTCAGTTTAAATGCTGAGTTCCTTTTTGATTTTGGTTTTCTTGCTCGGGGACGATCAAGTTTAAGCTTGGGGAGGTTGATGGCTCTGAAATATAGCCATCTATGTCCACATTTAAACTAGATATTAATCATATTCTTTATGAAATATCTCTCTAAACCCTGCCACTAATGCTAATATTCAGAGGGGTATGCAATCCTTTCTTTTATATTTTTCCTGCATAGATAATGTCGTTTAAAGGAGGGAATCACTACATTAAAGTCAAAGATATGAGATTTCCAACAACCAGAAGAAACCAGGAGCCGTACAACGGAGGCAGATGCTTTAACGACCAACTATACGACCGGAGAAGAAATTTCGGCCGTATAGCTCCGATCGTATAGTTGGCGCCGCCACCGTTAGGTCAAACATAACAACTTTCCTGAAGGGACCCCTATATAAAGAAGCCTCGGGAAACAAGAAAACAAGCCAGATCTTGCCAAAAAGTCTCTGCCACAGGTCACCAGCCGCCTCCAGATCTCCAAACCCTTCTCAATCTCCTTAGCCATATTCCACCACTTGTAATAATAGATCTCTTCTCTGATTGGTGACATTGTAAGACTATTGCTATCAATCTTATGATTTTCATTACAATGTTTGTGATTGTTGATCTCATCTCTATGTGTGAGTAATTTCTCCTTGGGCTAAGGGCTTCGGCCTAGCCATGTAGCAATTGTGCATGTTATTTATCATAGATGGGATCGTGTATTAGTTTGTATGACATGATGATTATTGTATCCTCTCTTGCCTCAATCCAAGGACTTGTCGGGTACCCAAGATCCCGAGGGTTGAGCCAGGTATAGGGAGTATGAGCAATGACTGATCTGCAGGTTGGGAACCCCATTGACAGAAGGTTTAGTACGGCTATATGTGAGGGATTTGCTTGGGATTAACGGTGACATCACTATGCATATCATTAGTTCTCTTTGTTCTATGGATGAGACTAGTAGGTTATTGCTATAAGCGGTTGCGGAGGCAATAGCAATTATGGATGCACTTCCCACATATAATTTATCTTGCTCTAACAAGTACACACATACTTTATTTCTATCTTTTATTCCCATCAGATGTTTTACATAGCTACAAGTGAAACCGAACGCCCTAGGCCCTCTCTCTCCATCATCGACAACAACAAAAAGACGCAAGCTATTGGTCCAGTAAAAACACAAAAGGAAATCTAAAACTCCCAAAGGTCCGTTAAAGTAACTTCACTATGCATTCGCTTCCCGAGGATTCAATAACCTAGGTCTACTAGGGAAAAATAAGCTATAATACATCCGTAATCCGGATTGAAGGTATCACCTTCTGCTGCCTGTTTGAGGATTTCACTCTCTTGGTCGGTCGGGGTGGTGAGGGAGAGGGTGGATCGTTGGTTGTGTGGCTGGATCTTGGCGATGGCGGATCCCGAGCTACTCTTGACGTGCTGGGGAAATGCCAAGAGGTTGTGATGCGACCCTGTTTCAAAGCCCCCATGGTGGGTGGTGTCGCTAGAGGTGCGGTGACTGTAGCTCGGATGATCTGCTCGAGCTTCCCTGTTGAAGCACCAGATTCTGCTCTTCTCTTGGCTTGTGGCCAACCATGGTAGCGAGGGCGAGCGAAGATGTGGCTTATATTTGGTGGTTCTTCTCGAGGAGGCATTTTTCCTAAGAGGTGCTATGATGTTGTGTTTCTTCCCAGGAGCTTCTCTCCGGCGATTTCTTGGCGGCTCGACTACCATCGCACCAGACCTAATGGCAGTAGGGCTACCACTAAGCGCTGCATGACTCCGCCACGTCGACCTCGTCTGCAACATTGAGTCCTTCTAGATGAAGCTCCACACGACTCCGCCATGTCGACTCTGACTACAACGTTGACTCTGGGCTCCCTATGCATGAGACGCTGACTCGATGCACTTTCGGGTCAACATGATTTTCAACTGCATCTACAAGATACAATTCTCGAGTCTCTGCCCGAGTCTACGACTCCGCCAGACACTTGGGGGCTACTCCAAACTGGAGCGCTGGATGCTCACATGCAAGATCTTCGAGTGGCATGCTCCGAATCCTCACTCGAATCTACGATTCGACTAAGGACTTGAGGGCTACTCCCATAGGGAGCGCTGGTCATGCATTCAAAAAAGTGCGTTGATGGCATTCACTGTAGGGGTTCGCGCACGAAAACAATAAATTTTTTCCTACGCCAAGAACCCCAATGCTAGGACCTATCTATTAGTAATGTAGTAACGAGAGGGGCTTTTCGTGAACTTACCCTTGAAGACTGAAAAGCGTTGTCAATGCTTGGGAGAGCGTGGTTGATGTAGATGAACCGAAGCCGACCTCGAGATCGTGTTGAAGTACCGACAACTCCTGCGGCTCCAATGACTTCTAGTACCCCAAGTGTTGCACCTCGCAGGGAGTTACACACGTCTGGTGCCTGACAATGACTCCCGCTCCTTCGATCCAGCAACAGTTATGGAAGTAGAGCTTCTGGATCTGAATCTTGAGACACGATGGTGCTCCACGGTGAAGAAGACTCCTGCTCGTGCGATCCGTACTTGGGACCACGGTCACGGGAGAGAGAGAATCAACTGGAGGTGTCTCCAAAAGAGAGGGAACCTTTTATTAATTATTGTGTATTTAATTTGCGAAAATACCTCTCTTTATATAGGGTAAAAACCACCCCATAGCTAACTAGCTTAGCCATGTGGGACTAAACAAGGGAGAGGGGGGCTGGCCGGTCGGCCAAGGACCTTGTGGGCCCCATGCGGGATGCCCATGACCCAGGCAGCCACCCCTCTCTCTCCTCCCTTTCGGTCTTTCCCTCATGGGCCCTTTTCCCTCTGGATTTGGCCCAACAATTAGGTATATGACCCTTTTTAATTCTTTTTCTTTTTTTGACTAAATATAAATGAACGATTAAATCAATATTCAATATTCACTTACATATTATTCAATCCCCATTGATGTGGAACTCATTCCCTCTCATTCCAGACATCCTTCGAACTTACCAAAACCCTTCTGTTTTTGTCTCTTCTCTTTTCTTTAGATTTTGTCGATACCAAAACACTCTCTGAGCATCATCAAGCCCTTAAGCGTGATACCCCACGGTTCAGGAACACTGCAGACATGGTCGGGACCCTCCCGCACCAATGATCAATAGAGGGACCTGGATGGCCTTGTGATCCATGTGCATTCCACGAAATCTTTCGTCGATTGAACCATGAACGTCATGTCATATTCCTTTTGTCTCTCGATACATGCATTGTCCGAGATCTGATCAATTTAATCACCATGTCATGTTCAATCTCGTTACTGACAAATGCTTCTTGACTCGTTCTGATAAGTGATATCCTTGTGATCAAATCACATGTTGCGCAGCTATTGGATATAACTTCTCCGAGTGGGCCCTCGAGTATCTTTTTCGTCACGCGGATGGACAAATCCTGCTCTTGACACATATTGCCTCAATTGTTCCTCCGAATACCTAAACACACCTTTATGATCACTGAGTCACCAGATGACATTTGATGCTATCGAAGGACCCTCGGGTAACAGTGATTGATATGGCCTCACGGTCTAAGAAATAGTACACTAAGTCTACTCTCATCATTGTAACTTGAACTTCGTGACATGATTGGGTCACGATGCTTAGGTTGGGTATTGCTCATCATCTCATTCTCGCAATGAGGTGACTCCATTGTCAATTGGCATAATTGCCACATGATTAGGAAACCTTGATCATTTGTTGACCAGTGAACCAGTGACTAGAGTTTCATTGGGAACTCCTGGTTGTTTATATATCACACATCTATTGATGTTTCCTTTCATATAGTTATAGCATAATGTAAAACTTAATCATAAACTTTATGAAATATGGTAATAATTCATATTATTATTTGTCTCTAGGGAATATTTTCAACAGTCTCCCACTTGCACTAGAGTACAAATAAACTAGCTGCATTTGTTACTAATCATTGGCACCATATATCTCGGCACCTTTGATCATGCTCGCCCATGGAATAGGTTGAGTCTTGGGTATGGAATTTTCAGCCCCAAATCTTTTGCAACTTACTAATGTCACCTTGATTGGCATTAATACTTTATCATCACATGATAACATTTTTGTGTATGCATTGTAGTCATGGCAGTAGAATGATGTCGGTTTCCAGGAGCCAACAATGACATTAGATCAGCCAAAATGAGCTTTCTCATGGGCATTGTGCCCTAGGACACATGTTTTGCATAAAGATGAATTATTCCCACCATATCAATATGCATTACGTTAAATGGTACTCTTATCTTTTTTATAAATGTAATCATCGAAACACTAGTGCACCCTGTGCAACTTTTGATGTTTTACCACCTCCCTTCCTACTTGACTTCAATCGGTATTATCGACGCAGGAATTTCCAGTCTTCTAAGGTTAACACATTCCCTTATAACATAACCCTTTATGTTTTAAGATATGTCATCCTTCATAGATTTGAAAACATGTCTACAGTTCTCATGCAGACACTCTGGACAACCTTAGCTCAATGTTCTGTGATTCATACTTAATCACTTTTCAAACATTCCTTCTTGGATCATATATTATGTTAAGTTGTCATTATGGTTTTCCAAGATAGAACCTATGTCTCAACATAGTGGATGAGATCATCCTTTTCTTTATTTCAACCATTGATGTTTAACTTAATCATATTCCTAATTAGAGTGACCAAGGACTATTCCTTAATCAATTCCTATTCCGAAACTATTTTTCAGAATCTCTTTTAGGAATACAACATAATATTGTAATATAATCACTATCAACTTCTAATCCCTATAAATCATTATTTATCGGTACTTGCACTTTTATTCTTAATGTGCTGTACACACTTAAGAATTAATCGTTAAGCTCCCACTCAAAATATGTTGCCAACATATTTAAGTCCGAGACTTATATCGCTCCCACTCAAAAATATGTCATTCACATATTGTTTTAGGAAGACTTTTACAACTCCCACTCAATTTTATGCAAATTGCATATCTGATGTCTACGCACGCTTCTATTCTTGTAGACAGTGTTGGGCCTCCAAGTGCAGAGGTTTTTAGAACAGCAGCAAGTTTCCCTTAAGTGGATCACCCAAGGTTTATCAAACTCTAGGAGGAAATGGTCAAAGGTATCCCTCTCAAGCAATCCTGCAATCAAGATACAAGAAGTCTCTTGTGTGCCCAACACACCCAATACACTTGTCAGGTGTATAGGTGCACTAGTTCGGCGAAGAGATAGTGAAATACAAGTAATATGGATGATTATAAGTGGTAATTGCAATCTGAAATAAGAGTGGCAGCAAGAAAACATGTAACAGAACTGATTGTAAACGGTGTTTCAATGCTTAGAAACAAGGCCTAGGGATCATACTTTCACTAGTGGACACTCTCATATAAATATCTTCTCTTCATGATGCTACCCTGAACTATTCTCCGGTTGGACGATGTAGGGCTATAACAACACACCTTAAAGTTCGCATTCCCCATCTAGATAACCCCTCACTATCACCTTGAGCACTAGATGGTTCCAACAAACACCACAATCTCATAGAGACATCCAAGTCAAATTATACCCATGATAAGTATTTATATAACATTAGCCTAAGTGCCACATGGTGTGCACACTGTCAACTTCACACATGTGGGGATAATAGAGATTAATTAAAGCACTTAGAGTAGCAGAATAGATCTATAGATTACAAAGCTTATGATCTCAATAAGATCATGCATAGAGAGAGAGATGAACACATAGCTACTTGTAGAGCCCTTAGCCTCGAGAGAGAACTACTCCATCCTCATCATGGGAGTCAGCAACGACGATGGAGATGGCAGTGGAGTCGATGGAGATGGCTCCGGGGGCACTTCCCCCTGCCGGCATGGTGCCGTAATAGAGACTTCTGTCCCCTAAATCTCCTCTTTGGTGGTGGCGGCGCTGCGGAACTTTTCATGGAATTCTGATCTGGTACTTAGGGTTTTCGTCCCGGGGGGAATATATAGGCGAAGGGGCAAGGTCGGTGGAGGTCTGAGGGGCCCACACCCCCTGGTGGCACGGCTAGAGGTGACCCGTGCCACCATATGGTGTGGCCAGGCCCTGGCCCTCCTTCGTCTCTGCTTTGGGTTTCGTCTCGTGTCAGGAAAAATAGGAACTTTGGCTTTTGTTTCGTCCAATTCCAAGAATATTTATTTTCTAGCTTTTCTGAAACCAAAAACAACAGAAAATAGGCAACTAGCATTGTGGCATCTTGTTAAGGTTAGTTTCTAGAAAATGTATAAAAATACCTCAAAGTGTGAACCAAACATAAGAAAGTAGATATAAAACAAGCATGGAACATCAAAAATTATAGATATGTTAACGATGTATCAACATCCCCAAGCTTAACTACTGCTCGTCCTCGAGTAGGTGAGTGATAAAAAAGAATAATTTTTGAGGTGACATGCACCATCACAATCTTGATCAAGGTATTTGTAAAACATTGATAGCTGGGATCATAGTACTTTAACATAGACATGAAAGATATAGTTCTAACAATAAGTCATAGCAACTATGTTGTAACATGAAAAGGTACAAACAAAAGATTCATGAATAACTATGCTTTGAAAGACGTTTGTTTGTTTCACATATAGAAAACATAATGAGAATGGTATTAAGCTTGTCCCTCATGGTATAGCAAAACATAAATGCATAGGACACCTTCAAAGTTCATAAGGGTGACTAGATACAGATAGTTTAAGAACAAGCAATATCAAAGTTATGATTCAATCAACAAGTTTTGGGACAATGCACATTAAACTAAGAATGACCACTATGCTCTCTCAATAGGTGCATAAAAATAGAAGATGGAGACTCAACATAAAAGTAAAAGAAAGGCCCTTCATAGAAGGAAGCAGGGATTCAAGTTTCATAAAGAGCTTCCAAAAATTATGGTACTTATTAGCTTTCAGCTCTCATTTCCCTTATCATAAGCATCTTTAGGTGATTAAGGTTAAAGTGAAAAAATATGAGGATATGCTTGACAAGTTATAAGTTGAAAATCTCATGCCCCTTGCTTACGAGTACCGAACCTCATGCTACTCAACTTTAGTCACGAGTAAGTTCTTGTCATTGTAAGTATATGTGTATCATAGAGATCCGCCAACGGGGTACCCCTTGCCCCATGATACAAGAGCTTTCCCATATCAAAATGACAAGGCAACAGACAATGAGCATCTCAACGATCTTTTTATTTCCTATTTGCATAGGTTTTTTTATTGAGGATGCCTCACATATTGCTCACTATGGTTATGCTGCAAGTTTCCACCATGATTAGGCATGGCTTAGGCTAGCCGCCCAGGTGTTTCTCTAACACATATACAAAATCCATGAGCTTACAAGATCACCTTTTATTTCACACCGCCGGGATCCATAAGCAAAAGAACATGATATAAACTAAATGAAGTACAATGTTGAAAGCATTCCCCATGGTAACATGGTTCTGCTAATTCACAACTTACAAAGCGCAAGCATATACGCAACATAGATGGGCACAATGGTTCAAGTTTATTAAGTGCAAGAAAGTAAAGTGTGCCATCAAGTTTGTGAGAGCTTTAATCACTCATTTTCACATAACAAGTTTAATTCAGAAGGTAGATAAAAACATGAATATACTTGGAATAGCAATAATGCTAATAGGTAGGTATGGTGGACTCTTTGGAATAACTTGGTTTTATTTGGAGTTGGATGCATGAGTGGAACTCATACTTGGTACATGTGGAGGCTAGCAAAAGACGGGGAGCGACCAACTAAGAGAGCACTAATGGCCATAATCATGCAAAGCAACAAAACATTATTAATTAAAACATAAAGTGATATTACAAGTCAAAAAACTAAATGATCATAGAGGCTAAGGTGACTGGTACATAGACTTAACATGGTGTAAGCATGTGCCAAGTCAACCCAAATAAAGCATCGAAGGAGAATACCACAATATTATGCTTTTGTATGCTAAAACAATGCATGATTCTTTCAAGGCACATTAAGCAATCTCAATTGTTTGAAACAAGTCATGCTACAACAATAATCACTAAGCATATGGTCAAAGCAACATCTAGCATGACATGATAAAGTCTAAGTCATAGTCAAAACAAGCTTCCTTTTGTAACACTATAAGCATGAAACTTCCTACTCTTTTCCAACACCAATCGAAAACTAAAGTTAAACGCAGTGCTAGCAAAGGAGAACACTCACAGAACAATAAGAGTGAAAACTAGTGTTCTAGGCAATGAATAAAAGGGTGTGTCTCTCTCCAAAAGAAGTGTGTTGGGATCCTACCAACTTATTTAAGCAAACCAAACAAAATAAAACTAAAAAAAAAGATGCTCCAAGAACAACACATAGTGCATAAGGTAAAAAAAATAAAGTGTATTGAAAGAAGACCTGAGATTATTGATGAAGAAGGGGATGCCTTGGGCATCCCCAAGATTTGACGCTTGTACTTCTTGAATATTTCTTGGGGTGACACGGGTGGCATCCCCAAGCTTGAGCTTTTGTCTATACTTCATCTCATCATATTGTTCTTCCCTACACTTGAAAATTTCCTTCATACAAAACTTCACACAATCTTCATTAGCAACATTAGTGTATTCAAGATAATAAGTCTTTGGGTTTAGTTTCAACACAAGTAAATCTTCCATTAAAACACAAGCTACTGTAGCAATTCCTTCTAAAAGCTCAAGTGATCATAGAGAACTCAAAGAGAAAGAGGTTAAGAGGCAAATGCAAATAATGGCAGAAATCTGTCAAAACAGACCAGTAGGTAAAAACCGATTTTTATCGAAGACCTTCTGTTGCTCAAATCGAAAAGTGCTGAACTAACGAAAGTTAGATAATAACCTGGGGCAGAAGCACACAAAACAGCTCAATCCGATGTACATAGATTTTTCACGAATTGTTTTAGTGGAGCACAAAAATTTGTTTCGGGACAGCAACTTTCCCAAGTCTTACTTCTCTCTCATTAGAGATTATTCTTGGCACAAAAACCACACAAAAAAGATAAGGAGAGGTCATTACATAAGTAATAAATTCCAAGACTCAACAAAACAAAAATAAACTGAAAGTAAAAATATAATGGGTTGTCTCCCAAAAGCTCTTTCTTTATAGCCATTAAGATAGGCATGATAATTTCAATGATGCTCACATAAGAAATATGAATTTAGAGTAAAAGAGAGCATCAAGAAGAAAATATAAAACACATTTAAGTCTAACCCACTTCCTATGAAAAATAATATTGTAAAGAAACAAGTCATGAAAGCACAAAGCAATAAGCATAGGAAAGCAAAACAAGTGCAACTTCAAAATTTTCAACATAAAGAGGGGGAACTTAATATTGTTGAGATACATAAAACCATTTTTCCCTCTCTCATAATAACTTTAAGTAGCATCATGAATAAAATTAGCAATATAACTATCACATAAAACATTCTTATCATGAGCCACATGCATAAAAGAATTAATACTCCCCACATAAATATAGTCATTCTTATTAATTGTAGTGGGAGAAAATTCAACAAAATAGCTATCATTATTATTCTCATCACCATAATCATCAAATATAGGAGGCATATTGTAATCATAATTAATTTTCTCCTCAATAGTAGGTGGACTAAAAACATCATATTCATTATTGTAATCATCATATATTGGAGGCATAGTATCATCAAAGTAAATTTTCTCCTTCGTGCTTGGGGGACTAAAAAGATCATTTTCATAAAAACTAGCTTTCCCAAGCTTAGACTTTTCCATAGCATTAGCAATAATAGTGTTCAAAGAATTCATACTAATAGCATTGCTATTAGCATGCAAATAAAGTTCCATAGGTTTTTTATTTTTCTCTTCAAACACTTCATGTCCTAACTCAAGATAAATACTATAAAGCTCTCTAATTTTTTTTTCCATTAAGCCTAACTGGTGAAAATAAAAACAAGAAACAAAAAGATATAATTGTAGAATCTAAAGGAAATAACTTTGAGCACTCACACACTAGCAACAGTACTAGAAGATAGCTTAGTAGCCAGAAGATGTGAGTTCCTTTTACCTTACCTCCCCGGCAACAGCGCCAGAAAATAGTTTGATGTCTACGCACGCTTCTATTCTTGTAGACAGTGTTGGGCCTCCAAGTGCAGAGGTTTGTAGAACAACAACAAGTTTCCCTTAAGTGGATCACCCAAGGTTTATCGAACTCAGGGAGGAAGTGGTCAAATGTATCCCTCTCAAGTAACCCTGCAATCAAGATACAAGAGGTCTCTTGTGTCCCCAACACACCCAATACATTTGTCAGGTGTATAGGTGCACTAGTTTGGCGAAGAGATAGTGAAATACAAGTAATATGGATGATTATAAGTGGTAATTGCAATCTGAAATAAGAGTGGCAGCAAGCAAACATGTAACATAACTGATTGTAAACGGTGTTTCAATGCTTAGAAACAAGGCCTAGGGATCATACTTTCACTAGTGGACACTCTCATATAAATATCTTCTCTTCATGATGCTACGCTGAACTACTCTCCGGTTGGACGATGTAGGTCTATAACAACACACCTTAAAGTTCGCATTCCCCATCTAGATAACCCCTCACTGTCACCTTGAGCGTTAGATGGTTCCAACAAACACCACAATCTCATAGAGATATCCAACTCAAATTATACTCATGATAAGTATTTATATAACCTTAGCCTAAGTGCCACACGGTGTGCACACTATCAACTTCACACACGTGGGGATAGCAGAGATTAATTAAAGCACTTGAGTAGCAGAATAGATCTATAGAATACAAAGCTCATGATCTCAATAAGATCATGCATAGAGAGAGAGATGAACACATAGCTACTTGTAGAGCCCTTAGCCTCGAGAGAGAACTACTCCCTCCTCATCATGGGAGTCAGCAACGTGATGGAGATGGCGGTGGAGTCGATGGAGATGGCTCCAGGGGCACTTCCCCGTCCCGGCAGGGTGCCGGAACAGAGACTTTTGTCCCCCGAATCTCCTCTTTAGTGATGGCGGTGCTGCGGAACTTTTCATGGAATTCTGATCTAGTACTTAGGGTTTTTGTCTCGGAGGGAATATATAGGCGAAGGGGCAAGGCCGGTGGAGGCCTAAGGGGCCCACACCCCTGGTGGCGCGGCCAGAGGTGACCCGCGCCACCATATGATGTGGCCAAGCCCTGGCCCTCCTCCGTCTCTGCTTTGGGCTCTAGCTCGTGTCGGAAAAAATAGGAACTTTGGCTTTTGTTTCATCCAATTCCGAGAATATTTCTTTTTTGGCTTTTCTGAAACCAAAAACAGCAGAAAACAGGCAACTAGCACTGTGGCATCTTGTTAATAGGTTAGTTCCAGAAAATGTATAAAAATACCTCAAAGTGTGAACCAAACATAAGAAAGTATATACAAAACAAGCATGGAACATCAAAAATTATAGATACGTTCACAATGTATCAATATCCTCTCACTATTTTGAATGACTTCAAAAATCCTTTGATCAATTATCAAACTGAGAGTTCTATTACGAGATTCTGGTACCTTACTAGCATCAAATACACTAGACTTTTAGCACTTCTAAGTCAAATTCTTTTGAATTTGTCCAATACATTATTCATTACAAATCGTGCTTTTATCATTCACCTTTTTCCACCATGACCTTGTAGTCTTTTTGGAAACATCAAGCATTCCTTTACTTGGTAAGATTTAGCAATGAATTGCTTTCTAATCTTAAGTGAATTTTGCCTCTTGGATTTCTCATAATTTTAGTTTACCATTATTTCTTTTGTAGTTCGCAAGGATGCCATATTCCGGTAACATGACAAATGATTCAAAAATGTCTCGAGACTAGGTGTGGGGTACATTTTTGAATCCTACTTGATGTAGAAAACACTAGTGGGGAAGACACAATGATCATTATCGTTGATTCTTTCCTTTATGAAGAGAATCATTCAGGGACGCTTTCCGCTGTGCTTCCCAACACTATGATGCAGGGTTTTGAATCCGCAACGTGTTTTTCACTATCTCCCATAAGCTTCATAGTCAAGAACATAAACTTTCTCGAAGAAAGCACCAAAATTTAAGCAATACTATTTTTGCCTTTCTTTTGGTTCTAGCTATGGATTTTGTATTCATAGTTACTAATTAATACTCCACAAGGACTTGTTCATTATTGTTTTGGTGATATCGAATAACTCCAAATCTTCCATGATAACCCATATAAAATATGGTGTCGATCTCACGAATTCAGATGGTTCACTTTGTATTCTAATTGAGTGTTTACTATTTCTAACTTATGGTCTTTACACTTACACTACAACAATTTATTCGGTGCCATCTATTCACCCACTTGATATCAAATACCTCATTGTGATGCTTTGAATTTTGACGTATCAAATGCATTGCATCTGACAATTCCTTATGCCAATCTTATAACATCGAATTTCATTACTATTGATCAAATCATAGTAATTAGATTCTCTTCTATCTTTAATACCCTTGGATGATGAAATATTTTGATCATATCAAATAGTTTCATGATCATATTTCTTTTGATAAACCCTTTTACAAAATTCAAATAATCACCACTTTATTGAAATACAATATATCGAATATATATTGTCTTTTAGCAATTCACCAAACACTTTGTATTTATGCAATACACGGTGTTTAAGTTATCTTGCCGAACTTGGGCACGATTCATATGTGACAAGAAATCAAATATCTTTCACATATTATCAACATAACTTCAAATTTAAACAATGGTTTCATTCAAAATGAATATATCATTAAGTTGGGTATTTTCTAGGCATTTTTCATATTTTACAAATGTTCATGCATTATCAATTAGTTTCATAATTAGGATAATTCACACATAAACGAATAACATATGAATGCAAATAGAAATCATTCATAGAAGTAGAGCAACTGTTTGTTACAAACTCGTATCAATAACTTTCTCACGAAATGTGAGACACACTAAATAAGTTCATAATCCATCATTAAAATCATCCAAAAACGATAAACTAAGTGATAAATGTCAAGGGAGAGTGTCATTAACCATCATCATCATGCTCGCCAGCAACATGCAACGTCACCTCCTCTCCAGCAAGCAGCTGTCATGTAGAAGGACCTGTTTTTACCAAAAAAAATAAGTATCAAATGCTTTAACACTGCAATATGTGTTTGCAAGATTATAACATTTATAAAACTATATATCAAATATATACCTTTGTCATCGATGACCTCTCTAGCAATGGGCTCAACCTTCACATTCCTGAAATGTGTTATGAACTCGTGGAAATCCTGTGTTTCCCCATCACCTCTCATGATGCAAGTCCTAGCGTGTGCTTGGTAGCTTGGTGGTAGTGACCGTAGCAACACGCCTATTGCAAAATAGCTCGTGAACCAGTTGTCCAGGAAGTATGCAAGCCTCATGTATGCATCATGCATGCGCTCCAAGTGGTCGTCAAGCGAAGAGTTCTCCTCCATCTTTATGGAGAGGAAATTTCCCATCAACTCATGATCCCATATGCGCACTTGTTCCACAAAATGTGACCTAAACTGTACCATAACCGTATGAGGGTTAATTCTACCCACAATCGGCCACAAATCATCAACCATTCTGAAGCGCATCGTCACTGATATGAAGGTGGACATCACACGATGGCAGCAACAGTATTCCCGCCGCTCTAGGGTATCATATAAATAGGTCTTCTCCAAATCCATCTCGTAGAGTATATAGTTGATGACATCATTCTCACTAAGGAGAACATGGAGACGCGCAACCCACATAGAAAAGTTTGATCCATCTAGTTTGAGCTTTTCTCCTTCTAACCAGTCATCAATGGGGAAGGTAACATCAGGGAGAACCATTTTCTACATTTATAATTGCAAAAGGAATTTAGACTAAGTTTATACTTATGTGAGTTAAAACAATAACTCCACTAAAAACTCATATCCCCATAAGGGTTTTAGCGATTACACAATCCCTATTCACTCCACCTCCCCCGATCATCACGGCCGGCGATATAGTTGCAACGGTGGGCGCCGAAACATCGATCACATCATTCATGTGACTCATGCTCAATCTTTCGACCATCCATGTTCCGAGGCCATATCTACACATGCTAGGATTGCCAACTCAACCTTAGTGTATTCATTGTGCAACATGGCTTACACCCACTATATGCGAATGCAGATATGTCTGACACCCGATCATCATGGCCTGCCTCATATCAGAGAACTTTCTTGGTGGTGCACACTAAGGGAGAACACTTATATTGGTATTTTGATTAGGGATCATCTTATTAGTCTACTCTCGACTATCTAATACTAGCACACAATAAGATGCACAAACAATACACATTTAATGTAAGTGTGATGCGATACGGTCCTTCACGCTGTGATCTCCATCCCACGCCTCCGGATTCCGGCACCAGGGTTCCGGCAATGTAGGCACTAGGGTACTGATGCCTCCGACATGGTAGTCCATCATCTCCATGACCATCTACTACTACTACTACTTAGCAACATAAAGTAAACTACTTTACCTTTGCCACAACCATATCACATCTTAATGCCCCCTGCAAAACAAAGTTAGATGCCTCTACTTTATCTTTGCATGTTTTATGTGGCTGATAGGGCTTTCGTACAAGAACCGTTCTTACCTACGAACTTTCACCACAACGCTAATCAAGTAGTTGTCTATACTACACTCCTTTCAGGGCCGTCCATTGCAAATGGCATACCAACTAATGTGAGAGAGACGGACACCCCCCAAAGACACTTTATACGATACAAGCCGTATGTCAAGCGTGGACCAGTCTCGCGAATGAACGTGTAAAGTCAGTTGGGGGCTGCTTCATCAAGCATTACTGCGGTGTACACAAGTACACGTGGGAGGGTAAAAACTAAAAGATCAATGCCCACACGCTACAACTCGTGTGTTCTACCCGTACTGTTGTGTTCTACCCGTACTAACAATACTATGCATATATCTATCTCTGATACCACTGTAGGGCTTCATGCATGAAAACAATAAAAAATCCTACGCCAAGAACCCCAATGCCAGGACCTATCTATTAGTAATGCGGTAACGTGAGGGTCTTTTCGCGAACTTACCCTTGAAGACCGAAAAGTGTTGTCAATGCTCGGGAGAGCATGGTTGATGTAGATGAACCGAAGCCGACCTCGAGGTCGTGTTGAAGTCGTGATAGCTCCTGCGGCTCCAACGGCTTCTAGTGCCCCAAGTGTTGCACCTCGCAGGGAGTTACACACATCCGGTGCCTAACAATGACTCCCACTCCTCCAATCCAGTAGCAGTTGTAGAATTAGAGCTTCTAGATCCAATTCCCGCAGCACGATGGTGCTCCGCTGTGAAGAAGACTCCTACTCGCGTGATCCCTATTTGGGACCATAGTCACGGGAGAGAGAACGAGAGAGAGAACCAAGTGGAGGTATCCCCAAAAGAGAGGGAACCTTTTATTAATTATTGTGTATGCCAAAATACCTCTCTTTATATAGGGGAAAACCACCCCATAGCTAACTAGCTTAGCCATGTTGAAATGGATCGTATGGGCACCTAGAGGGGGGGGGGGTGAATAGGTGCTACTTCAAATTTTAATGCTTTTTCAATTTTAGGCTTAACACAAAGGGTAAATTCTCTAGATAAACTATTAGGTGGAATTTCCCTATATGCAAACCTATCTACTAGTGAGTAAAGAGCCAGTGGAAGAGGAACGGGTGAACTGAAGTGAAGCACGCGGAGACACAGGATTTGTTTTACCGCAGTTCCTTCCTTGTTAAGGGAAGTACGTCTGCGTTGGAGGGGTGGGCGGTACTAAGACCACCACGCCACAATAGGACTCACCCTGTTCTCCGATGGATCCTGCCACCAAAGGCATGATCCACCTTTCCACTATAGGAACCCTTCGAGGCGGGTACCGGTGCCTTTACACAACTAGCAGGGCACAACTCCATAATCAACTTGGAGGCTCCCGTAATGACAACAAGTTGCCAAAGAACAAGTTATCAATAACAAAGGACAAGATCTGGATATTGACAAGAATACTAGATCAGGGATTTCTCCAAATGAATGGAGAGGAGTTGATGCGCTTGATTCGTGATGACGATGACGATTCTCTCCTCCTTCAATTCCCCCAAAGATCGAAGCCTTCCGGTGGTTGAAGTGGGAGATCTAGAATGGGAGCTCTTGCATAGTGTCTGAATAACTTCGAGTGAATCAAGAGTTCTGCTCGTTGGGGAAGAAGGGATATTTATACCCCCTTCCAAATCCAAGCCATTGGTGCCTTTGGGGGCCGGATTATCCGGCCCAAGTGAGGGCCGGATTATCCGGTCTGGGGAAAACTCTACCCCAGACTCAGATTATCCAGTAGATAATCTGCCCCCACTCTGAGTGTCGTGCTGAGCCTGCCCTTGATCGCCTTCTAGGGGCAGGATTATCCAGCTCCATGTGAAGGCCGGATTATCCGGCCTGGGGAGGAAAAACTGCCCCAGTTCGGATTTTCCGGGAGAAAATCCGACCGGACTCCTTGCGACGTGCCTTGGCAGCCTTTGGTCGATTTCTGGGGGCCGGATTATCTAGCCCATGCGAATGCCGGATTATCCGGCCTGGGGAAGAAAAATCGCCCCAGTTTGGATTTTCCGGTAGATAATCCGACTAGACTCCGAGCGACGTGCCTTGGCAGCCTTTGATCGATGAGATAGGCCGGATTATCCGGCCCTTGGTGGGGCAGATAATCCGGCCCTTGGTGGGGCGGATAATCCGGCCCCTCAAAACACCTGCACACTTAGCGCACATGAGAAAACTCCACGGTATTGTTATCTAACACATAAAACACAGGAAAACATGAAATGTTCTTTCACATGTGGGACTAAAACAAGGGAGAGGGGAGAGGGGGAGGGCTGGCCGACCAGCCAAGGCCCTTGTGGGCCCCGCATGGGGTGCCCAAGGCCCAGCTGGCCATCCCTCTCTCTCCTCCCTTTCGGTCTTTCCCTCATGGGCCCTTTTCCCTCCGGATTTGGCCCAATTAGGTATTTGACCCTTTTTAATTCTTTTTATTTTATTGAATAAATATAAATGAATGATTAAATCAGTATTAAACATTCACTTACATATTATTCAATCTCCATTGATGTGGAACTCATTTCCTCTCATTCCGGACATCCTCTGGACTTACCGAAACCCTTCCAATTTTCTCTCTTCTCTTTTGTTCAGTGATTCTATCGGTACCAAAACACTCTCTGAGTATCATCAAGCCCTTAAGCGTGATACCCCACGGTTCGGGAACACTCTAGACATGGTCGGGACCCTCCCACACCAATGATCAACAGAGGGACCTGGATGGCCATGTGATCCCTGTGCATTCCACGAAATCTTTCATCATTTGAACCATGAACGTCGTGTCATATTCCTTTTGTCTCTCGATACATGCATTGTCTGAGATCTGATCAATGACATCACCATGTCGTGTTCAATCTTGTTACTGACAAATGCTTCTTGACTTATTCCAATAAGTGATATCCCCGTGATCAAATCACACACTGCGTGGATATTGGATATAACTTCTTCGAGTGGGCCCTCAAGTCTCTTTTCCATCACGCGGAAGGACAAATCTCGCTCTTGACACATATTGCCTCAACTGTTCCTCTGAATACCTAAACACACCTTTATGATCACCAAGTCACTAGATGATGTTTGATGCCATCAAAGTACCCTTGGGTAACAGTGATTGATATGGCCTCGCAGTCTAAGAAATAGTACACTAAGTCTATTATAATCATCATAACTTGAACTTCGTGACAAGATCAGGCCACAATACTTCGATTGGGTAGTGCTCATCATCTCATTCTCGCAATGAGGTGACTCCATTGTCAATTGGCATAAATGCCACATGATCAAGGTTTCATCTGTTGACCAATGAACTAGTGACTAGAGTTTCACTAGGAACTCCTAGTTGTTTATATATCACACGTGTATTGACGTTTCCTTTTAATACAGTTATAGCATGATATAAAACTTAATCATATACTTTATGAAATATGATAATAATTCATATTATTATTTGTCTCTAGGGCATATTTCCAACATTTGCAAGATCATCCGAAGTACTTCTAGATCATTCTGTCAGCCGCCCTTTGGCGTTCCTCCGCTTCGGCACCGGCGCTGGCCCCTCGTAGGCCGCCATCTCCCGCTCGTGCCACTCGCGGAAGTAGTCCACCCAGGCAGCATGGTTGTCGAGGAAGTGTCATGGATCCGCGCAGTCCTCATTGGACATCCCAACGACGATGGCCTGGATCCCACCTATCATCTCAATGCCATGGGAAGGAGGTGGTATTGGCACACCGCCGACATTCTGTGACCATCCTATTGGCGCGCAGACGTCTGGTGGCGCCAGGTAGTTGGCCTCGTAGAGGAGGCGACCCTCCCACTCACTGAGGGAGTGGCGGCCAAAGCCGTTAACCGCCCCGCCGTCACCGGGGTAACACTCGGACATGGTTTGCTGAGTTTATGCCGGTGGTCGAGGAGGAGGGGAGATGGGGCTAGAGATTTTCGATGTGCAACTGACAGCGAGGAGGGGGCCTATTTATCAGCGGCAGCAAGGCGGGAGGGGTATAACACGAGCGGGGAGAAATGGTGGGAGGGGCGTAGAAGCTGAGGCCCTGGCTCTAAACACGCCGCATGGACAACAATTGGACGTCGGCCTGCCGCGTCTGGAGAAAGGCTAACCGCAGCGGTGCAATGATTCACGTGGGAGCAGAGACGATGAGGACGAACGACCTCTCTTGCTGATAGCTTGGCCCCACCTGGAGGTTCCGCTGCTTCTCGCTGATTCCTCTCAATACGGCCCCAGGCGAACCCCGAGATGCTGAGTTCGGCCTGAGTTTGTTGGATGTATTTTTGGACCAATCCGATGAATTTCGGGCTCCTGGGGGTGTGGCTGGGGGAGATTTTTAGTCGGATTTAGCCGAAAGAGCGTCTTGGTGTCTTGGTGGCTGAGTGGAGATGCTCTCAGCTTATCTCAACTAACCAGCTCTGATCTAAAAGTTGTGGCATTTGTGTCCAACTCGACCAACACGATGTCCTCCTCTCGCATGAGGGGGCGATGGAAAAAAATTCCCCCTGATCTCCACCAGCAAGGATGCTCGCCCCCTCTTCCTCTGCTTGCTGCCCCAGCGTCGGGAGGAAGACGGGACCTCATTTTTTCCATTTTGGTCTAGTAGTTAGGGTTTGGATCCATCTATTGTGGTGCACCATTGGGATGGTGGGAGTAGCGCACCTGCAAATAAATCTGCCTCATCTCTAATCCCACACCGGCGGTGACCTACATGGCGGCGCCTCGGAGTTGATGGCAATGTATGCTGGTCTGTCCTTCAGATCGATTTTTTCTCATCATTCTTGAGATTTGGCGAGATCTATTTCTCGGTCTGTCGCTGGTGTTCGTTGTTACCTACGACGATGCTGGCGGCTGGGCCGGGGTGATTTCTTTAGAGAAAGGATGGTGGCCTGAAGGTGGTGGGTTTCCCTTTCTTCACTGACTTTGTCGATGGGAGGTGGCAGATCTTGGTCCAAGACAGCACAGGACGTCCCCCAGTCAACATGCCACAATGACATGTCCCTCGATGCGTGCAACATGCCTGTTCATCGACTCACAAAGCCTCATTGGCGATGGTGCCTTTTTGGATCCTGTAAGGGTGGAGGCTCGACGTATCTTCTGGTGTCTGTCTCGGTGGCACTGGGGTTGGACAGCGATCGATGGCTTCGGTGGTTGCAAGAAACCACAGGAATCGTTTTGTATTTCTCGATCTCTTAGGATTTTATGTGCAAATTCAGGATTATCATTTTATCCTGGTTTGTATTTTAGGTCCATGTGTGTTGCTTATTGTAACTTGTTTTTTGATTAATGAAATACATGGTTTCTCTAAAAAAACTAACTTGCTTTGCTAAGTCAGCACATAGTAGACAGTACCCCCAAAACTTTTGGGCCAAAAGCGATTAGATCATTGAGGGAATTTGCCGAAAATAACCCAAAAAATAAAGAAATTCACGAAATAAACTCTGGCCAGAAAAATTTCACGGGACTAACCCTTATTGCAATGCCATCAATGGTGGCGCCGCACCCTGAAGAGCAACGCCACCAGCCGTGGTGCCGCATCCCTGCCAGCATGGCCTAGTGGGCCCCGGCTTCATAAGTGCGGCGCCACACTGTGTAGTGCAACACCATGATATGTGGCGCCTCACTTTAGGTCTAAGAGACCAGCACGCGGCCAGCCCATCCCAACCCGAAGCTCATTCCCCATCGTTGGAAGAACAGAGACAGGACATGGCGGCAGCGGGTTTCACCCCCCACTTGATCCCTTCCCCAAATCTATTAATCTTTGCCAAGATTCTTGCTCTCAATCCCCTCCCCCAGGTATTCTTGCTAAATCCTCTCAATTCCATCCAAAAATTCCTTATTTTTTGCCCCTCATTTACAATTTTTGGTGAAACCCTAAGTAGGATGTGATAGTGAAATTAATATGAACCATTGCCATGTTTACTTGATCTTTAGGCTTAGTAATACTAGTAAGATGGAATGTGAAACCCTAGGTTCTATGGGAGAGTGAAACCCTAGGTTGTATGGGAGAGTGAAACCCTAGGTTCTATGGGAGAGTTGAAATTTTTGTTAGTGTGGAAATTGTAGGTAGAGCAAGATGGAGTGGAAATTATAGGTAGAGTAAGATGGAATGCTCATAAAGTTAGAATTATAGGTAGAGTAAGATGGAATGTTTGTTCATCATTCAATAATTGTTCATTTTTTGCAACATGTAGGATGGAACTTCTCAATACTCACTACGATGTTCAACATCGTGCCTATAAGTTGTCCGAGAAGAGACAGGTATGAAAATCCACATGCTAGTTCATTTTGCTTCGATATGTTGAGATGACAGTCTAACCTTGGCCATTGTATGTTTGCAGGAGCTTCTACCCCTTCGACTTAGGTAT
This sequence comes from Avena sativa, assembly GCA_916181665.1. Classification (NCBI taxonomy): domain Eukaryota; kingdom Viridiplantae; phylum Streptophyta; class Magnoliopsida; order Poales; family Poaceae; genus Avena; species Avena sativa. The sequence goes on from OV702290.1 coordinate 38,613,352, forward strand.
CACGAGGTCTCGTCCGACAAGATGCCTTACGATGAGCGGTACACTCCGTACATTGAGAAGCTAGGGATCCTCCCCTTTATCCACATGGTCACTCGGTCGACACCGAACTTCAACCCCGCTGCAATCACCGTGCTTGTCGACCAGTGAAGACCGGATACACACACTTTTCACCTTAGGACCAGTGAGATTACGGTGACCTTGCAGGACATGAGCATGATCCTAGCACTCCCAATAGAGGGAAACCCTATATGTATTAGCACATATTCAGACAGGTGGCAGGAGCAGATTGTCAGCCTCATTGGGAAGGATCCACCTGAGGTTGTAAACAAGAAGGGTGAAACATTGAGGGTCGCTGCCGGGGCTACTTTCAGTTCGATCGGACAAAATTTGAAGACCTACCCCTAGGATGCTAACGAGGAGACGATTATGGTGTACGCTCATGTGTATGTGTGGTACATCATCACGAGGACTCTCTTCCCTGACAGCAGTGGGGATCGTGCTCAGTGGCATTGGCTTAAGGTGCTCACCATTTTTATACTAAGTTTAGCTGGGGTTCGGTGGCGTTAGCCTAGTTGTACCGTCAGGTAATCACTTCTTTACAATGTTGTTTATCTCTACATGCTCACCAAACATTTCTCCTGGCTAAACGGTGCTTGTCTTCATGTTTAGTTGGATGATGCTTGTCTTAGGAGCGGGCCCAAAGCATGCATTGGTGGTTGTTTGCTCCTTCTTTCTATGTGGAGCTAGGAACACTTCCTAGTTGGACGGTCATATGTGTTGCCTTACAACGCGTATGATGATGAGGACGGCAACCAGCTACTATTCCCAACATGGGCTTACAAGTGGGATGTGGTCTCCGAACCCCCAGGCAGCCCCGTGGCGGAGTACAGGAGGTACACCAACGAGTTTGATGCTATAACCCCGGATCAAGTAATAATTTCCACTACTTCGGTCATTACCATATGTATTGAATGTAGAATCTTGCATTTGACATGAGTGTGGTATGTTGTAGGTGACGTGGGAGCCATACGACCCAAGGAACAATTTTGGTACCCTAGGCGACTATGTGCTTAACACAAAGTGCATGAAATAAGCACACCTATGGCTCATGCATTGCCCCTTGATATGCATGTGGGTGGTTGAGCATCACCAACCACAGGGTGTCATGACCCAGTTTGGGTTATTTCAGGTGAACCTGCCTGAGTGGAAGGACACGGACATACATCTCCATGGGTAAGATTTCATATATAATATGTTATGCAATTTGCATATGTAATAACACTTGGACACCTTGTTGTTGTGCAGCTTGGACAGGAAGAAGAAGAGAAGGGAGAAGGATTCAGGCAAGCTCCACGCCAAGTACATTTCCAAATTCAAGAAGTGCGTGATTGAGGCTAATAAAGCAAAAGGAATCCAAGAAAGGGATTTTAGTCAAGATGCTTTCAACAATTATCTAACATGGTTTCTTGACATTGCTCGTGTGGAAATATACCCACGAGCTTTTTAGGGAGAAATTTTGGAGGAGCCCTTGGTATTTGACGAGCTTGCCACTAAACAATACAACACGATGATTAGAGAAGGGCGACAAATCTCCTTTGCTCCTTTGGCCAACTTCGTGGTAATGTGTCCCTAATGTTTGTTTTCTATCTTGTTCCTTTTCACAGCACATACGGATGCCTTATTGGTTCTTTTGCTCCTTTTTCTATGACAGAGCAGGGAGGTAAGGAAGTCTGCCAATGAATGCGAGAAAGCTTTCGAGACGTACCCCCGCGCAGAGAAGGGAGAGGGTCTGTTTAGAGGGTTTGTTAAGAAGCAGGCCCTACGGTTACAATGACTATCGAATTTGCTAGGTTGCCGTGACCCCGAGGTGGCTAAACCATCTTAGTAACTATCCAACACACCCGATGACCCAGCTGGCCATCATGACCCTTCTTCGGAGGACGAGCAGGACACCCCTAAGGTAGCAAATCATTGCATCCTCACAACCCTTTGCATTACTATATGTCCTAAACATTGTTCTTTTCTTGATAGCCCCAAGATGAAGAAAGTGTTGACAACGAGATGACATTGGGAACATACACTCTATACAAGCGCCATGAGAGGTCCGACTACATGTTGAAGCCAAGGCAACCCAACAAGCCTTACACATCGTACCCTTCCGTGGGCAAGTCAAAGAAGGCCAAGAAGACGCACATGGAGGAAGATGATGATGATGCGGAACCGGTGATGAGGAAGCTTCCCGCGAGAAGGGGACGAGGAAAGAAGGCGACCCATGGGAAGTAGATGTGGTCTTGTTAGCCTTTGCGCTTGTCGTGAACTTGTTAGCTTCTAGACTTGATGTCAATGTGAACTCGGTGTGAACTTGCAAACTTTTGAACTTCCTTTGTCATGTGAACTTGTAAGCTTGAAGAAGCCTTGCACTCGAACTTGCTTTGTCATGTGAACATGCCTCGAACTTGATTTTAGTTAAATCTACTTCTGTTTCTGAAGCAGAGGGTAAAGGGGGAGATGGAGATGAGCTTATATATCAGGCTCCATAGGACATTCTTCTCTGAATAGCAAGCTTGGATACTACAGCAAAGTGCGGCGCCATAGCAGGTGACGTTGCACTATGCAACGCCATAGTCCATGGCGCCGCACAAGCAGACATAGAGAAAGCCTAGAAGTGGTATCCCAGCAAAGTGTGGCGCTATTGTTAGTGGCTTGTAAGGACAATGATGCGTAACCGAGAAGTCCTTTATCCATTGCTTAAATTCCAACAAGGTCTTGAACCTCGATCCGCGAGAAAAGCCGTTATTCTCTTGATTACCATCCCGGTAAGAACTTGACCTTGGTCCAAGCACTACGCCCTTCCCGCCATCAATCGTGGCTTCATTCGTGAGACTAACATCACGAAAAAAGATACCATGTGGTCCCACCCCAATATAGTATCATGGATTTCATCCTCTCTAGCCGTGAACCCCTCCCCGTCAAGTTCTTCTTTGGGACCATCATCATCCGAGTCCGATGCATAGCCTCAAGTATACAGGATGTCATGGTCCATGTTCTCTTGCGTAATATATTTGTACAAATCTCCAACATTGTTGTCGTGGAGCTCAACCTCATTCTCATCATGCTAATAATTATCATTTTGCGCTTCCAACACTTCATCTTGGTTCTTCGAAATTGGGCTCAATGTTTGGCTCAACGAAGGTTCACTCAATACCTATTGTTTTATTGGTGGAGGACTCTTAGAATCCAATGGGGAGGCAGGACAGTTCAAATCCAAGTGCAAGTTATTATCAAACTTCTTGGTGGAAAATAGTTCAAGAGCTTTTTCTAGCGATTCCGCCACCACCTCCTTGTATGCAACCCAACAGGGCTCAGAGAAGATACGCATGGTCTTCCAACAGATATGCATTCCGAAACCCACATTATGCCTTCCCTCCAACTTAACAACATCATTTGGGTCCATCCATTTGAATTCAATCCTAACTTTCTCCAAGACCTCGGCGTACGTGGGACTACGCTTGTTGTGGATATGCTAAATGGGTATCACCATAGCACGTCCATATTCTGGCTAACCCGGGTGGCCCATAGTTGGTAGCAAGGCCCATGGCCTGCTGGGTGGCCCAGTTAGACGGATCCGGAAGGGAGGCCCAAGCCAGATAAAGGAAGGCTACGCAGGAGTCACCGACGTACTCGGAGTTGTGGAGTGCAAGACACGAAAGACTAGTTCGTATTAGTGTAGGACTCTTTACCATGTCCGGTAAGGACCTTTCCCTGTAAACCCTAGGTTCTGGCGCCTTTATAAGCCGGACCTATGGGAGCCTTTAGGGCACAACCTAGATTGCTACGTACAACGTGCAACACCTCGCACAGCGAACCAATCTCTGTAACTCGGCGTATTGCCATTATAGTGATTTATAGCAGGAGGTGCTTCGAGCTCTACACTGAGCGAGGTCCAATCTCTTCGCGAGAATCGGCGACACCGTAGCCATCGGGCGTGTTCTCTTCTCCAGCAACGTCCCGATCATCCCTCCAGATGAGTTCTTGGTGTCGGCGAAGTCAAACCCTATGCGTTGCTCTGTCACCCCCTTCGGAGACATCCACATCTTCATCGGTGAAACTGACTCGGGTCCTAGCTCCTAGGAAGTCAGAAACTCGTCAAGCCCCACACGGACCGCCTATGAGTAGGACACGTTCACGGAAGGATCTGGGCCATACCTCTCCTTGGAGTATGGTGGCTCAGATCAGCAAAAAATCAAGGCCCACCCAAACCGCCCATGTGCAGGATATAAAGGTGGATGGACCCAGCAAATCCGCTTGGCTTCCCCAAGGGTTAGAGATGCGCAGGTCACACTTTGTTGGTGTAGTCAACATCTTTGATCTAGCTAGATGTGTTCAAAGGGACAGAGAACCTCCCCGCGAATACCTCGCTAGATGGATAAGGGTGAGAGAAACCCTAGAGGGCGACCGCGCCAACGAGCTCGTGTACCACTTCGTGGAAGGGCTCACACATGGAACACTCCTCCGACATACCCTCCGAAGGTGGCAGGCCGCATGCCCTCTTACCCTTGGTGAGATGGTCACAATCGTCAACAAATATGCGGACGCCAATGAGGCGTCCGAGGCTGCAAATGCCATCATGACCAGAGGAGGCAACAACAACAATGGCCTGCCTCCAACACCCTCTACATCTGCCATCGCCAACACTGAAGCCAACTCCGACTCCGTCCTTCACGTGCTATACGCCGACATCAATATGGATGGCGGCGGCTGGGACGCTAAGTTGGAGGAATACGATGCTGTTATGAGGGAGACTGAGCAGGAGATCGAGAAGGAGGAGCACGCCGAGAAAGCCAACTCTTCCCACCAGGTGGTAGTCGCCATTGGGAGCGTGATGGAAGAAGACGGACAGGAACCGGAACGTGAGAGAGCTCCGCCCACGCTAGCGGTTACTAGAGTAGTAGCGGCCAAGAAAGCCATTGAGCCTCCGGCTCCGGCCAAGGCCTTGCCCCCTCTGATTATCCGCCCGTAACCAGCGCAGGAACTCACCACGGCCCCCAGTACTGCCAGGCAATCAAATCAGCCACCAATACCACCGTCTGTCTGCAGCTGACAACCCATTGGTTACTCCCACCGACAAGGTAATCTACGGTGCACTCCTCATTGAGCCCATTACCATCGCCCATATCTGGAGTGTTACGGAGCTTGATGAGAAGCGTGCGGAAATCCTAGCGAAGGCCAAGTGCATTACAGAGTAGGGTGCTAAGCTAGACGAAGACATGGACAAGGCGCAGCAATCCATTAAGGAGGCAAGAGCTATGGAGGCTAAGTACAAGCAATTGATGTTGAAGCAAAAGTCAAAGAAAGCACCAGCTCACATCGTCGAAGATCCCGATGTTTGGCGTAGGTTTGGGTATGAGGGATTGAAGCCGGCAAAAGCCACCCCATACATTGATTCAGAGGGGAGGCAAGTCATGCCAACTCCCTCCCTCAACATTGCCGTCGCCAAGACCCTCCTAGAACAGGACAGGTCACCGGAAGCAGTTGCTCAGGTGTATGACCTCGTCGCCAAGGCATGCAAGCAATAGGAAAAGGCTACCTCACAGAGGCTTGAGTCCAACCCGGAGCTTTGCCAGTCAACCCTGAACAGCCGCAGAAGGCAAAAATCTCCCCGTAACGAGGGATCCCATACGGGCTCCAAAGAGCGAAGGCTGAGGGAGGCACGCAACAGGACTGACGCCATACATATATTTCCTCCGATCACGGAGAAAAGGCTCGTCCTTGCCGGTCACCACCTCTACCACCATTTTGGTGTCACGAGGAACCACATCCGTGCCACCGTGCAAGCATGCCGCCACCAAGGCGTCCCCATGCTGGCATCGTTATACGCGACCAGGGTGATCAGCCCCAGCATGCCGGAGAGCACAACAGCATTGAAGGACATAGGAGCAGGTCCCACAAGGAGCCGCCACGTCTGACAAGTAACCGCGACAGGCGTGAAGAGTCATAGGAGGGGCACATCAAGAAGGCTAACCCACCGCCACTGTCGCCACCTAGCAGCCATCATGGCGGAGGGCACGGTGGTTCTCATAAACCGCACCGCAACTCCCCTCCCCATGACGGAAAAGGGAAGCAACCAGAGTCGTATGACACACGGTCATGGCTGGACAAGATCCAAGAAGCTCAGGAGCTCCCATACCTTGGGCCACCTTGTTTTGGACTAGTAATACGGGCCACAACCTATCCCCAGGGTCTTCGGATAGACAAGACCATCAAGCCCTATGACGGCACCGCTATACCAATTACATGGTTGCAGGACTACAGCAAAGCGATTCACATCGTAGGGGGAAACCCTAATGTCACTGTCAAGTACCTTCGACTTATGCTCACTGGTACCGCCTGACAATTGATTGACGACTTGCCAGAGTGTCAACACCCGGATTTTTAATCCCAGATGCCTGTTATGTCATACATCGCAATCCCAGGATTGCCATTTTTGCGAGACATAACGGATTGGATATCACTGTACATCATCCATTACAAACCATACATAAGGTCTTACACAAATAGGGATCTCATGATCCAGTCTTAATACAACAAGTAGCGGAATAAAAGATAAGCGTAGTGGTGGGGTCCATCTTCAGGGGCACAGGCAATGCTGACGAAGGCAGATAGTCCAAGTTATCATAGCCGTCCTGCTGGCCATCGTCTTGGTAGTCTCCTTCATAGTCTGGCCATGAGAATAGCCAGGGACAAAAGCCATGAGTACTCTTTAAGTACTCGCAAACTACCACTAACAAGTACTATAGTTCTAATGTAAAGTGCTAACTCTAATTTTAACTATAAGCTTAAGTTTGAAACCTAAGCTGAGTTCAGAAGCAAAGAAAGATAAAATAAAGTTTTAGAATCACTTAAGTTGGGAAGCTATTGTCATAGTCACAACTCTGTTGTGGTCAAGTCAAGATTCATCATTCATTTCATAAGTTATTTAGAAAACATCTGACAATGAAACAGTATGGCCACTCCAACTGTCCATAACCGCGGACACGGCTATTCAAATAGTTTGACACTCTGCAGAGGTGGTACACTTTCACCACAAGATTCGATACATTTGTCAGGGATAACCCTGAATCATCATACTTAGTATGCAGAGAATCAAACATAACCTTTCCTTTACACACCCTAGTATAAGCACCTCTCCTATGAGCATGGCCTCCCAACCATGACCATTTGTCATCTTGGGCACTGCATAGGTGGACAACATTGAGAGGTAGCCTCAGCTCAAACCTCTCCCGCGAGGGAACTAATACTAATGCATATAAACTTCCGGCTAAGCCTTACCCAATTCAGGTATTGTGGTTGTATGGTAAATTTGGAATGGTATCGCATCCGAATCCAACCATCAGTTTTGTAAAAGGGCTAAGGCTCATGCCTCAACATTTTCATCATCATAAACCATTTGTGTTTCTCAACACATGCCAAAACATCTCAATAGAATGACTCATCATTCCAAGGTTTTCATAATTCATTTTCACCAAGTGTTCCCATCTAAAGTGACTCAAGTTTTGGTTTAGCTCTAAACTACTAAGTTAAGAGTGTTCACTAAGGTGGAAAGATGGGATAAATCTCATGCCATGGAATGACATCTAAAGTTATCTAGATAGGTCAAGTTTTATACTTTTTATGCTACCTTCAAAACAAGTAAGGGACTTTGGTAAAGTAAAGGAAGTAAATCTTGAAAAATAATACTTGGGGTAAATAATAGTCAAAGTGATATAACCAAATCATGCCTAAAGCATCTTTGCTCAAATCATCTAGTTTAAGTCTAGCTTGTTAAGCATTCTACTTTCAAGGTTTAGCTTGCATTGTTAATGATGGCTTGCCTTGTGCAGTGCAGTCGTTGAAGTTTTCTTCCTCCTCTTGATAGAACTCCTCCTCCTCGAAAGCTTGGTCGGTACTATCGTCTATAAATACATACGGAGTACACAATCACCAAAAAATACTTAACTATCCTAATTAGCACTCTAAGGCACACATTTGATGATCTATTATGATCACAAGCATCACAAGGTTTTATTAACTAGCTTGATTCCTTCTATTTAAGAAAAGTAATTTCTACTCATTGAAAATTAACTAAGATTTAATATTCACCACTTAAAATATGGGATCATGTGGACACATGTCATCACCACATATTCTAACATGTGGGAATGTGAATTAAGGGTTGGATCACATTTACTTAGGTTTAGGTTTATAATTTAATGATTTAAAGTGACTAGAAATGCCTATATAGCATTATTTTGGTACTAGTCCAAATTCATTGAATGTAAACCTTAATATTATTACATATTCAGATAGGTATGGTGAAATGTGATTTTTGAGAGTTGGAATCAATTCAAAAGCTATCATGGTTGATTTTATAAAAATGTTTGAATGTGCAAAAGCTTCTGTCTTGTTATTTTTACTAGGAGAGATCCCTAACTCTAATGGAATTAAATCCAACGGTCTTGGATAGATCATTTGAGTAGCTTTCTAACAAAATTTGAATCACTCCATTTGGATTTGTAGATCTCTCTGAATTGATTTTCAAACTAGGGGACAGAACTAAGTTCAAAACTAAACAGAAAAATCTAAGTTTGAATTAAATGGGCTGCGTAGGAACGAAACGGGCCGGTCCAGTGGCGCTCCGTGGCGCAGAGGGCGGCTGATAGGTTGGTCCCGCTTGTCAGCGAGACTTAAAACCCGAAACGGTATGGAACGCTCTGGGCACTACGATTAGAATAGAGATCAACGGTCCACAATCGTCATCGACGACGGACTCGTCGCCGGCGAGACCGAACCCTAAACGGCCAGCGGGGGTCTACTACGACGAGGAGGGCAAACAAACTGGATGGCGACGGCGGACTCAGGCAAGGTCACGGCGGCTCCTAGGGTGAACGAAATCGATGGCGCCTTGTCCTCCTCTGCAGCGGGCTCCTCCGACCAAATTCCGACGAACCCAGGCTCGAGCGGCTCCGGTGAGAGGTGGGGAAGGACCAGTGGGGAGAGGGGAGTGGAATGGTGTGAGTCTTTGGTGCTGGGGTGGCCTATATTTATAGCTCAACGAGGCGACCGAAAGGGATGGGTTGGCGACTCCGCCGAGGGCTGCACAGCGTGCTAGCGGCGTGGCTTGAGGTAGGGGACGGTGGCCTGCCTCCGGGCGATGCTCTATGGCTTAAATGCGTGGCTAGCGGCGGTGGCGTTTGGTCGGGAGTGTCCCGCGCTTTGGGATACAGAGGCGATGCTCGACACAACGCACGGTGACTGTGGGTCACGCGGCGGTGGACGGCCGTGTCTGGCTAGTTGCTAGGGTCGAGGCGGAGCGGCGTGCATGGGATTAGGTCAAGGCGTGGTCTGTGGCGTGCTGGCGGCGAGGGCGCTCTAGCATGCTCTGGCTGCACGCAGAGGCTTAGTGCGTGGCGGTTCCTCGGTGGTCCAGGGGCTGGCAGTGAGCGTGGGGTGGACCATGGGCGGTGGTAGGGTGGCGCCTAGCTTCCTGGAGCAGCGGAGAGGGGCTGGCGTGTTGGGTCCGCAGCATAGAAAACAAAAAATTTCCTACGGTGTGAACTATACGCCAAGATCTATCTACTAGGTACAAAGCAACGGGTGGACATACATCCAACGAGAACTTACCCTCATAGACAATGAGCTTGGTTAACGAGTAGGAACTCGTGGTTGATGTAGTCGTACACTTGCCGATCTCAAGATCGTGAGGAAGTGCAGCAGGTCCGGCTCCAGCACGTCCATCAGATCCAGCTCCAGCATCACCAAGTCCAGCACCGCAAAGCAGCGGTGCATCCGTGATCGCACACACGTCCGGTACCCCGACAACCTCCGTCCCTCGCTCCAGCAAAGCAGCGGAAGCAGCAACTCCTTTCCAGATAAAGCCACCGAGAACATGTATCTCGCTAATCCGAGACCATGGGGGAATAATACTAGAGGGGAGAGAGATCCTTCACAAGGAGGTGTGAGTGAGAAGTGAGGAGGGGTGGCCTTTTATAGGAGGAGGGGAGGGTACCCCTCCTTCATGGCCGGCGCATGGGGGAGGTGACCCTTCACCTCCTCCATTCATGTGGTGGTAACCCCTCCACATTAAAATGCCCCTTCACATTCTCTTTTAAAGTCTCCACTTTAAATGCATTAAATTTCTCCAAATTTAATGCTCTCTCATTTAATAAAACTCTTTTATTATTTTTATTCAGAATTTTGTTAATTACTTTAATTAACAAACATTCACATAAAACCCCTACAACATTTCAATATTACATGCAGAACCAATTTCAGCAATTTCACCCGAAATAGTTTCGGTGTCTATTGAAATAATTCCAGCGCTTTCTTAAATCTTTATCTGAAACATATTTGCTCCAAATGGTGTCGGTATCCCTTAAGTGTGTCACCCTACGGTTCGCGAATAATGTAGACATGATCGAGACCCCTCTCCGATCAATAATCAGCAGCGGGACCTGGAGATCCATACTGACTCCTACACATTCAACGATGACTTCTGTGATCGTGAGAACCTTTAACGCTAGTAACTAAATCCCTTTGTCCCGCGATATATTACATGTCCGAGATTCGATCATCGGTATCTCCATACCTAGTTTGATCTCGTTACCGACATGCACTCTTTTCTCGTTCCCGTTATATAACATTCTAGTGATCACATCACTTGCTTGCAAGCTATTTCAATGTGATATCACCGAGAGGGCCCAGAGTATATCTATCCGTCATCGGGATGGACAAATCCCACTCTTGATCCATGAGCCTCAACATAACACCTTCGTAGCACTGAACCCACCTTTATAGTCACCCTGTTACGGTGTGACGTTTGATGTTATCAAGATACTCTTCCGGTGTTAGCAATTAACATGATCTCATGGTCTAAGGACTAAGATTACTTCGTATGATGTTATAGCAATATAAACATAATGACTCTGATCGTAATGCTATACTTTAGATGAATGTTCATCACATTATTCCACCAATGTTGTTACCTCGTTATTAACAACATCCAATGTCCATGATAAGGAAACCTTGATCATCTTGTTAATCAACGAGCTAGTCTATAAGAGAGGCATGACTAGGAACCTTTTATTTGTTTATTAAACACACATGTATTGAAATTTCCTATCAATACAATTATAGCATGCAAAATAAACATTTATCATAAACAAGGAATAAGATAATAACCACTTTAGTATTGCCTCTCGGGCATATTCCCTTCAGTCTCCCACTTGCACTAGAGTCAATAATCTAGTTTTAAAAACTTTGCGTATTGAACACCTATGGCTTTCTGGTGTTGCATATACGCTATTGCTAGTGGTTAACATAATCTCCGGATCTGACAGTTTCAGGTTCGTGTGTATTTGCATGTCTTTGCGTCTCTACGAATCACTCATTCTCAAATGAGATGGCATTGTATAAATTTGGTCCTCTGGTGAGACCTTTAGTTCGTTTGGCTCAAAATATGTTGATATTATTGTCACACAATATATCTTCATAGTATTATCCCACTTTGAACCACACCTAGTTTGATAACAAACTACTTAACACAAATGCCCTCCTATGCTGCTACTATAGCAGTCATATACTTAGCCTTTTTTGTTGTAGTATCCGTCACAATATCTCAACTTTGGAACTCATCCAAATCCATCATGGAACATCCTTTCCATTATATTGTGCCACCCATAGTATAAATTGAGATAAATTTTAAAAACTAGTATCAATGTAACACTTTACAATGAACTACCTTTAAATATTTGTCACTTATACATGATATATTCTTAGTTCTTCCAAAGCTCATAAGAATATCTTTACTACTGTCCAATGATCATCTTATGAATCATTCTGGTATATGCTCATAACATTTAGAGCATAGGACATTCTGGATATATACATATCATGGTATAATCGATCAAAATCTTCATGTGATTTTACTCACCAAGTGTTGAAACACTTGAATTTTGATACAATCCTTTCCATGCAGCAAGAACCTTTCTTGTTGTTTCCATATTGAACCCTTTCAATATCTCATATTGAACCCTTTCAATATCTCATATTGAACCCTTTCAATATATTATATATGTATGTCTTGCACAACCATATTAGCGCCTTAATATATCCATATAGATATTGATGCCTAATATTCTGGGTTTGCCCAAGTCTTTCATCGAAATCTTATTTTAATGAAATCCTTAACTTGTGTCAATTCAAGATACATCATTTCCAATCAACAATATGTCCTCTACATAATGTATTAGAAATATGTCTCAGCGCTCCCACTTAATTTCTTGCAAATGCAAGCATCTTCATCATCTCTGATGAACTCTTTTAACAGTTTCATCATGGTGAAGATTCCAACTCCGCTATGCTTACTTCAACTATTGAAGTTTACATGCCCTTTTAGCACCCTTTGAATTAACAAAACCCTTCGGACCATGTCATGTACATGTCCTAGGTTACCGTTCTATTAGAAGAACCTTGTTTTGTTTATTCAACTACCATATACCAAATTATATGTAGTGGTAGCTACATTAATCCGTCAAGACTATATATCGCTATGAAAGATCAAATCTTGTCATAGTCAACTCCTTGAACATTGTCGTAAACTTCTTTCCAACATGTCGACTATTTCATAGATGTTAAATATCCATGTCTTATTTCTTTATAGATCCAAACACGACCGATAGGCTTCACGCCTTTCCGGAGGGTCTTCCAAGTTCAAAAACTTGATTTCTCGTGTATGGATACTATCACGGATTCTATGACTTCTAGTCATTTTATGGAGTCAGGGCCCATCATCGCTTCTTTGCATGTAGTCAGTTCATCATTGTCAAAACAATAATGACTTGCTTATCAAATCTTACTATTTGATTCTTACCAACCCACACGGTTCTATAGGAACTCTAATCTTCGAGATCACACCTTTTGTAATCACGAGAGCCATGAGCATTGTGGCCGCCACCGGGACACTTTCCGGCGCTGCGCTACTTAGCACATATAGCTAAGGTTGAACAACCTTATCAAAGTTCTATTGTCCTCCCACTTAACTTTTCACGAAAAATTCCTTCTCAAGAAACTTGACGTTCCAAGTAACAAACTCTTTTGTCCTCGGTGTTATGGAGAAATTCCCAACAAATTCTTTGGGATAACCTACAAAGACGTGCTTATCCAACTTTGGTTGTAAACATTTTACTTATGCATAGCATACCAAAATTGTAGAAAACACAATTCGGGTTTTATCCCAAACCATAATTCATATGGTGTCATTTCAATGGATCACGATGGTGCTCTTTTCAGTGTAAAAGCGGTAGTCTCTAAAGCTTCAATCCTTAAAACATAATGGCAGTTTTATAAATGACACCCTTGATCTTACCATGTCAAACATGGTTTGATTTTATCTCTCGAATATGCCATACTCCTATGGTTTATCGGGAAACACAAATCATGGAACAATTCCTCAATTCTTAGGTGTTTTTGCTAAACATGTAACTCAAATATCTTCCTTTATGATCGAATCATAAACTCTTTATTTTCTTGTTACAATGATTTTCAACTTCATCTTGAAAGTCTTTGAACAACTTTCAAATGTTTCATACTTCCTCCTTATTAAGTAAATATACAGATATATTCACTCAAATTTTCGGAGAAAGCTTATGAAGCAAAAAGATCCATCGCATATGGCTACACATAATGGACTATGCACATCAGCATGAACAATTTCCAATAAGCTAGTCATCCGTTCCTCTGTGGCCTACGGACGGAGTTTCAATTATCTCGAGGAAAGTCTCACATGCGTCAATTGATCAAAATCAAAGGCTCCAAAAATCCATCAACATGGAGTTTCTTCATGTTTTCTTTCAGATATAATTTAAACAGCGATGTCACTTCATAAGTGATCTTTCAATCATTTGTCTTGCGACATTTTAGCAATAGTGTTTATGGATGTGATTTCTCCAACTAGACTTGTAAAAGTTCATCCATCCTTTATGGAATATGGTAATTATTTGAACAGCCATTGTTCTCATGATACCGGAACAAAATAACAATTATTTAAACAAATCTTGAAAGCTTGGTTTGATGACAACGAAAAACACAATAACACTTTATTTGTTTTCGATGAACATCATCACTCATTCTCTTGCTGGTTACTTAGGCCATTGTAGTTCATGAATTGCGTTGTCCTGTATGACACTTCATACCAACCAATTCGGTATCCAATACCGGTATCCAATACCTCATAACCACATTGTTTAACAAGCAAGGAATATAGCCATAACATGTATATCTTCTATATACCTAAGTTGGACATCTCCAACCTTTTATTTTCTGCCAAATATTTTATAGATTCTCTTTCAGCAATTCCTTTTATTTTAAAAGAATCTATCAACATCAATAGTGGTGTCATTCACATGACACATAGTACAAAGCGTATATAGTCAAATACTAATACCTTTGGACTTGCACTTTGAATTGGATCACCATCATCAAATGTTTGGTGTTCTTTCAAAAATCCATTCTTTAGTAATCTATTAGTGTAGTAAACATTTTACTTACATCTTCTATTCATCCTTATCATGACAACTTTCATGATCAAGCTACTATAGCCTATAAGGAAGAATCGCGAGTATAATATCAGTTCCCAAAACCCTTTTGGTAGATTCGGATGCCTAGCATCTCCATCCTTCACAAATTCTCATACAATATGAGAACATGTATTTTGCTAAATTATACTCTATCATAATGCAACCAAAAACATTGTTTCAGATATCACAATATCTTTCACACATGATGGTTTCTGAAACAATTTGCAGCTCCAATATAATCTTGATATTAAAACAACTTTTGAATATCAATAATCATGGAGGCAAACATGATACTTTAGATACTAACATTGGAATTCTTACTCTTGATTTAATACTACTTATTAAACTTCATGGAGTAAATAGAGTTTGCTGAAAGTTTGCAATAGGACTTATAAACTTTAAATTGACATTCAAAACAATATGATACCAGTTCGTAAAGTAAATATCCAGAATTCTATAGTTCTATTATCTCAATTAAAACTAAGCATAAGGTAGTGAACAGATGCCAATGACTACAACAAATTATGCAAATTCACTTTGATTTAATTTATGACAAATTTGGTTCGACTAATCCAAATTAGAAATGAACTCCCACTCAAAAACGACATCCCTCGTGCCTTTTTGGTGATTACATGAACCAAATCCACTACACCAAGTCCGATCATCACGTGAGTCGGTGTAGCTTCAAAGGCGAGCATCAATATGGTCATCACATCAACTATGTGACTCATGCTTAACCTTTCGGTCCGTGTTCCGAGGCCATGTCTGTACATGCTAGGCTCGCCAAGTAAGAACCTTAGTATTCACGTGTGTAAAACTGTCTTACACCCGTTGCATGAAAGCGTAGAGTTGAGAACACCCGATCATCACGTGATGTCTCAAAACACGATCCATAGAACGGTGCATACTTAAGGAAGAACACATTTTTATCTTGATATCTAAAAGAGGGATCATCTTACAATGCTACAGAAAGCGCCAAACTAGCAGTATAAGATGCTAACATCTAATGTGTAAAGTGAGATGATATGGTCCATGCATTTGATCTCTATCACTTGCATCGTGGTATGATCTCTATCATTCCTTTGTGTGTAAGGCCAAGGTCTATGGAACTTACACGTTGAGTGTGTTGTAAGAGTATCTATCATACATCTACTTACAACAATACCATATCAAGACACTAGCCCAGCAACGATCTAAACTAGACGCCTCTAATTTATCAATTGCAAGTTTTACGTGGCTTAGGGATTTCGGAGATAGAACCGTTCTTACCTACGAACATGAATCACAACGAGGATAACTAAGTTATTAGCAACTCGTTGTAAATCAGATATTGACTATAGTAGGAGAGACAGACACCCGCCAGCCACTTATGCAAAACAAGTTGCATGTCAGTCGTGGAACCGGTCTCATGTACGATGACATGTAAGGTTGGTCCGGGCCGCTTCATCCCACTATGCCACCAATATCCAAAATACATGAAAGAAGCAATAACATGATCATCATCGCCCACATATAAACATATGTGTACTACCCGTGCAAAGCCCCTACGCATAGATCAGGCTCTGATACCATTGTTGGGTCCGCAGCATAGAAAACAAAAAATTTCCTACGGTGTGAACTACACGCCAAGATCTATCTACTAGGTACAAAGCAACGGGTGGACATACATCCAACGAGAACTTACCCTCGTAGACAACGAGCTTTGTTAACGAGTAGGAACTCATGGTTGATGTAGTCGTACACTTACCGATCTCAAGATCGTGAGGAAGTCCAGCAGGTCCGGCTCCAGCACGTCCATCAGATCCAGCTCCAGCAGCACCAAGTCCAGCACCGCAAAGCAGCGGTGCATCCGTGATCGCACACACGTCCGGTACCCCGACAACCTCCATCCCTCGCTCCAGCAAAGCAGCAGAAGCAGCAACTCCTTTCCAGATAGAGCCACCGGGAACATGTATCTCGCTAATCCGAGACCATGGGGGAATAATACTAGAGGGGGAGAGAGATCCTTCACAAGGAGGTGTGAGTGACAAGTGAGGAGGGGGTGGCCTTTTATAGGAGGAGGGGAGGGTACCCCTCCTTCATGGCCGGCGCATGGGGGAGGTGACCCTTCACCTCCTCCATTCATGTGGTGGTAACCCCTCCACATTAAAATGCCCCTTCACATTCTCTTTTAAAGTATCCACTTTAAATGCATTAAATTTCTCCAAATTTAATGCTCTCTCATTTAATAAAACTCTTTTATTATTTTTATTCATAATTTTGTTAATTACTTTAATTAACAAACATTCACATAAAACCCCCTACAACATTTCAATATTACATGCAGAACCAATTTCAGCAATTTCACCCGAAACAGTTTCAGTGTCTATTGAAATAATTCCAGCGCTTTCTTAAATCTTTATCTAAAACATATTTGCTCCAAATGGTGTCGGTATCCCTTAAGTGTGTCACTCTATGGTTCGCGAATAATGTAGACATGATCGAGACCCCTCTCCGATCAATAATCAGCAGCGGGACCTAGAGATCCATACTGACTCCTACACATTCAACGATGACTTCTGTGATCGTGAGAAACTTTAACGCTAGTAACTAAATCCCTTTGTCCCGCCATATATTACATGTCTGAGATTCGATCATTGGTATCTCCATACCTAGTTTGATCTCGTTACCGACATGCACTCTTTTCTCGTTTCCATGATATAACATTCTAGTGATCACATCACTTGCTTGCAATCTATTTCAATGTGATATCACCGAGAGGGCCCAGAGTATATCTATCCATCATCGGGATGGACAAATCCCACTCTTGATCCATGAGCCTCAACATAACACCTTCGTAGCACTAAACCCACCTTTATAGTCACCCTGTTACGGTGTGACGTTTGATGTTATCAAGATACTCTTTCGGTGTTAGCAATTAACATGATCTCATGGTCTAAGGACTAAGATTACTTCATATGATGTTATAGCAATATAAACATAATGACTCTGATCATAATGATATACTTCGGATGAATGTTCATCACATCATTCCACCAATGTTGTGACCTCGTTATTAACAACATCCAATGTCCATGATCAGGAAACCTTGATCATCTTGTTAATCAACGAGCTAGTCTATAAGAGAGGCATGACTAGGAACCTTTTATTTGTTTATTAAACACACATGTATTGACGTTTCCTATCAATACAATTATAGCATGCAAAATAAACATTTATCATAAACAAGGAATAAGATAATAACCACTTTATTATTGCCTCTCGGGCATATTCCCTTCATGGCGGTCTGCTGCTGCGTTGGCAAGGTTGGCCGGTGAGCATGGCGTCGGGGCGGCATTGCACTGGCGCCAGGGGCTAGAACTAGGGTGGGTTTTGGTCTGGTTGTGCTCAGGGGAGACAAGAATGATCAATGCAAACCAATTGGCTCGACAAGAATTGATCAAAACAGTAATAGTTAGGCCAATTGGATTCTGTCTGCAAGGTGTTCGATACAATGGCCGCAAGAGAAAAACATTTGAATTTTGGGCTGAAATTTGGTGGAGTGGTTGATCACATGCTTGAGTTTCTAGGTGTGCTTGGGTTTTGAAAATGGAGCTCATTTGAGTGTTTTTTGAAAAAGTGGGATCTTCCCATATGAACTACATTCAATTTTCAAATGCCATTCAAATTTAGTGTTTAAAAGTTTTTGGCAGATCACAAAGTGGGCCTTGGTACATCATTACATGTACTAGCAAGGATTTCAAAGATCCACATTTGTTCTATTAAGAATTGAGTACTAGGAATAGCCAAAGTAGGCATGTTGATTAAAATGGCACAAATGACCATTTCTTTCTTTTAGTCATTTTGATTTGTTTTTCTTTGGGATTTGTTTGGGAACGATCTAGATGATGTTTATTTCACCTAAGAATCATTTTACAAGCAATGGATCACTTAATCATGGCAATTCAAAACAACTCCTATTTAAATGCACACACATATGAATGCTTTAATAATTTTAGTTGGAAAAGTTTTTGTTAACCCTAATTTTGATGATTTGGATCTTAATAACCTTGGATTAAAGTTTTGGGATGTTACAAACCTTCCCCCTTAAACAAAATCTCGTCCCGAGATTTACGAAAGAAAACTAGGAACTAAAGAGATCTGGGAACTCTGTCCTAATGTAATCTTCTCGCTCCCAAGTGCCTTCCTCTTTGGTATCATTGCTCCATTGAATCTTGATAAATTTGATACTTCTGGTTCTTGTGGTTCTGTAATCTTCCTCCAAGATACGGATGGTCACTTCACTATATGTCAGGTCTTTGTTGATCTCAACAGCTCTGTGATCGATGTTCTTGAAAACTTATGTCTTCTCCGGCACTTCCAGACATTTGCGAAGTAACGAGATATGGAACACATTATGGATGGCAGACATCTCTTCTGGTAGTTCTAGTTGATACGATACTTCTCCTCGACGGTTCAGAATTTTGAAGGGCCCGATATATCTAGGGGCTAACTTTCCTTTTAGACTAAAGCGTTGGGTTCCTTTCAATGGTGAAACCTTGAGATATACAAAATCTCCAACATTGAAAGTCAGGTCTCTCCTTCTCTTGTCAGCATAACTCTTCTGTCTGGATTGGGTGGTCTTGAGGTGCTCACGGACTTTGTGCACCTTTTCTTCGGCTTCTCGGAGAATGTCGGGTCCAAAGATCTGACTCTCCCCTACTTGTGACCAATTCAAAGGGGTGCGACACTTTCTTCCGTATAGGAACTCAAATGGTGCCATTTGCAAACTAGCTTGATAACTGTTGTTATATGAGAATTCTGTGAAAGGAAGGCAGTCTTCCCATTTTGATCCGTACTCTAACACACAAGCTCTTAACATATCCTCTAGGATCTGGTTGACTCTCTCAGTCTGTCCATCAGTTTGCGGGTGATAACCGGTGCTGAAATTCAACTTGGTTCCTAATCCTTCCTAGACTTTCTGCCAAAACCTCAAGGTGAACTGGGTTCCTCGATCTGATACTATGGTCTTGGGGGTTCCATGCAGACTAACAATTCTAGCAATATATAGTTCTACTAGCTTCCAACTCTAGTAGCTAGTCTTGACTGGTATGAAGTGAGCTACCTTGGACAGTCTATCAACTATGACCCAGATTGAGTCATTTCCCCTACTAGAAGTAGGCAAACCAGTGATAAAGTCCATTCCAACGGAATCCCATTTCCATTTCGGAATCTACAATGGTTGCAACAGTCCTGCGGGTCTCGGTTGTTCTGCTTTGACTCGTTGACAGAGGTCACACTTGGCGATGTAGCTTCCGATTTCTCTCTTCATCTTGTGCCACCAAAATTGCTCTTTCAAATCCTGATACATCTTCATTCCTCTGGGGTGGATAGAATAAAGAGTATCATGAGCTTCCTTCATGATAACCTGCTTCAGTTCTGAATCTGCTGGAACACAGATACGTCCTTTGTACCACAAAACTCCTTCTTCGTCTTCAGTAAATCCAGGTACCATTCTTGTACCAATACGACATTTGATTCCATCGATACTTTCATTTCCCTTCTGGGCTTCCTTGATTTGGCTCATCAAAGTGGGTTGAAGTTCAATGCTAGCTAAGAATCCCTTTCTAACTAGCTCAGTCCTAAACTGCTCCAACTCCTCATACAAACTGGGCTGCTTCTCCTTGATCATGGTGTTTAGTCTACATGGCAATCTGCTAAGAGCATCCGCTACCACATTGGCTTTGCCGGAGTGATAGTGAATGTCAAGGTCATAGTCCTTGATTAACTCTATCCATATCCTTTGTCTCATATTCAGTTCTTTCTGAGTGAAAATATACTTCAAGCTCTTATGATCTGAGTAAATCTCACAGCGATTACCCATCAGATAATGACGCCATATCTTCAATGTCAAAACTATGGCTGCTAATTCAAGATCATGGGTCGGATAGTTCTGCTCATGCTGCTTCAGTTGTCGAGACAGATAAGCGATGACTTTTCCCTCTTGCATTAATACACATCCGAGACCAATCTTGGATGCATCACAATACACGTCAAACGGCTTCTTAATGTCTGGCATGATCAGTATTGGGGCTGATATCAATCTCTTCTTCAGCTCCTGGAAACTGGCTTCACATTTGTCAGTCCATTCAAACTTCTTGTCCTTCTTCAACAATTGGGTCATGGGTCTGGCGATGCTCGAGAATCCTTCTATGAACTTGCGGTAATATCCCGCTATTCCGAGAAATGCACGGACTTGGGTTTGAGTGGTTGGGGCTTCCCATTCTTCGACATCTTTGATCTTGGCGGGATCAACAGAGACTCCTCCGGCAAACACAATATGTCCTAGGAATCCTACTTCTTTCAGGCAAAACTCACACTTGCTGAACTTGGCATATAACCGGTACTCTCTCAGGGTTTCTAGGATGATTCTCAGATGTTGCTCATGCTCTTCTTCTGACTTGGAGTAGATAAGGATATCGTCGATAAACACAACTACAAACTTATCTAGGAAATTCATAAAGATATTATTCATGAGATTCATGAAATAAGCAGGGGCATTGGTTAATCTAAAAGACATAATCGTATACTCGTATAAACCATAGCGAGTAGTAAAGGCAGTCTTCGGAATATCTGTTGCACGAATCTTAAGTTGGTGATAACCAGTCCTAAGATCAATCTTTGAGAATACTTGAGCTCTAGTCAACTGATCAAATAGATCCTCTATCTTTGGCAAAGGGTACCTGTTCTTGATGGTGACGTCATTCAGTTTCCTATAATCTGTGCACAAACGGTTGCTTCCATCTTTCTTGTCAACGAATAACACTGGTGATCTCAACGGTGATGCGCTTGGTTGAATCAAGCCTGTTGCTAACATGGCATCCAACTGCTTCTTCAGTTCCACTAACTCTGAGGGGTTCATGCTATAGGGTCTCTGGGCTATGGGTCCGGTTCCGGGGATTAGTTCGATAATGAACTCAATATCCCTATCCAGGGGCATACCTGGCAATTCATCTAGGAATACATCGGGGTATTCACAGACTACTCGGACTTGGTCTATGGTGGGTAGGGCTAGACTCTTATTGCACTTGAATTGACGAGGTAAGGTTTCAGAGATATGCTCTACTGTTACTCCAGAGATACTGGTCATGGTGATGGCTTTCTTAGCACAGTCTATCATTCCTTTATGCCTTGACATCCAGTCCATACCTAGTACTACTTCCAATCCTTTGGTTCCGAGTACGATTAGGTTGGCATAAAAATCTATCCCATGTATTCTAATAGGCACAGCTTTGCAAATTTTTCTAGATTTTGTAGTTGATCCGGGGATTTGAACTATCATGACATGCTTCAAGTTGGTTGGGTGAATCTTACTAGTGCATGCAAATTCTTCGGTGACAAATGAATGCGATGCTCCCAAATCAAACAATACCTTTGCTAAAACTGAGTTGGCAGAAAACATACCCAGCACTACATCTGGCGCTTCTTGGGCTTCTTCGGCGTTCATGTGGAAGAGGCGACCATTGCGGTTGTGAGGGTTCCCTGGGGCAAATATTCTTCCTGGTTGAACACGACGCTGCTGTTGAGTTGGGGCATTCACATTGGCAGTGGTGGCAGTCTTCTTGGGACACTCATTGGTATAGTGACCCTTCATTCCAAACTCGAAATAGGTGATCTGGGACTTGTCTTTTGCTGCGACGGGCATAGTGTTGCTGCCAGTTCTGGGTGCAGTGTTGTTGTTGTTGTTGCTCTTGGGAGGGGCACGGTTGAAATTGCTGGTGTTGCCGGGGTTGTTGTTGTTTCCTATGGACTTCACATTGCCTCCTCTACGGTTGGGGTACTTGGGGCGAGACATTGGGGGTCGGTTGTTCCTTGGTGCATATCCTGGTGAGGGGTTGGGATGGTACTTCTGGTGACTGTTGGATCTAGATTGCTGCATCATACGACGTTTGCGGTTGTCGTTTGCCTGGTTAATCTTCCCTTCCATCTGAATGGCAGGGTCGACTAGCTCTTCGAGATCCTCGAAGCGGATGTTGACGAGGACAGTCTGCATCTCATCGTGCAGTCCGTTCAAGAATATCTCCTTCTTCTTGGCCTCCGTGTTGATCTCATCAGGTGCATATCTGGCAAGTGACAGGAATCTATCACGGTACTCTACCACAGTCATTTTGCCTTGCTTCAACTCTCTGAATTCATCCCTCATTCTGGTAACTAGACCTTGCGGCATGTGGGTGCAGCTGAACTTGATTTTGAAGGCTTCCCATGTCATCACTTGACCATGGTTCATGTTACTGATACTAGTCCACCAAGCTCTTGCATCTCCTGCCAGATAGTGGGTGGCGAAGAGAACTTTTTCGTTGTCATCAACTCCTTCTACTTCTAAGTTGTTTTCCATTGTCTGCAGCCAGTCATCTGCATCTAGTGGGTTTTCATCTTGGTTAAAGATTGGGGGATTGGTGTTCTGAAAGTTTTTGAGTTTGGATCCATGGTGATCCTGGTTTCCATGCCCTTGGTTGTTGAGAGCCATCTGGGCGATATATTGCAATGTTGCTAGATTACCTTGGCGCTCTGCCCTGCTTGCTTCTCTGTCTGCGATGAGATTCTGTAAGATCTGCAGCATTGGGTCTTGCGACGAGCTGCTCCCTCCTTGTTTCCATGAGTCATCTGAAGATTGAGGTAGATAAAGGGGTAAGAGGGAAAGTTCTAAGGTTCATGGTTTTGGTTTCAAGCTAAAACTTTGAGTTTGACTCAGGTTTTGCAACTAACTTCATTTCATTCATGCAAACAAGCACACGATACAAACACACACCACAACAACAAAGGAAAACAGATGGTTTGAAGAACCATTCTGCAAGCTACGATACAGTGGGACCGATACATCTCATGCTACGACAGTGCTCTAGTGCATCTACTCATCGTCGATGAAGTCGGAGTCCTCATCGTCGGTGTAGAAGTCCACGGCTTCTTCCTCCAGGAAGTCATCATCATTGCTGAGGTAAGAATCCATATCTCCCTGGATGTCTTCACCCTCCTCTTCTTCCTCCTTTGCTGCAAGCTGAGCTTCCTGCTCCTTGACGGTCTTCTTGAGGTCGGCCACCTTCTTGCGAAGACGGGCGATGGTGCGATCCTTCTTCTCACGCTGGAGGCAAAGAGACTGACGGTCCTTGACAAGTAGTGAGAAAGTCTGGGCCTTCTGGGAAGCAATGGCATGGTTGTGGTTGTGGTTGGCGAAATCCCTAGCATTGTCCAATTCCTTTTGGCGATCATACAACAGGAAGTCAAGGTTCTCCACTTGACGCTTCAACTCCGGGTGACTTGGCATCTCCATTAGCATTCCAATGAAGTCACGTCTTGCATAGTGAGTAAAACGGGTTCCTTGGATTTAGTTGACGCTGAGGGCACATAGACGTGTGAGAGCTTCATGCATTGCCCTGGCTAATCCATCTAGCCAGTTGTTCTCTCTCATGGAGAACTGGATTCTCCCGGATGTTGGTGCTTCGATGCTTCCTCGAAGATCAGTGGTGACTAGCCACTGCAAATCTCCTCCTGGGGGTCCTGGAAGTTGAGCTCCAAGAAACTCCAGATGTGGGCGTCCCAGTAACTCCGACAGTGAATCTAGATCCCTCTCGAAGATCAGCTGACCTCTGTTTCCCAACTGATTGAACTTGCTGAACTGAGTCTCCATCTACAAGAATTAAAGATGAGGAAGTTAGTGAAGTGATCAGGTGTGTCAAATTTTAAGTAGTAATGTAAGAATTGGAGGAACATGAATTTTTTTGAGAAAGAATGAATTCCCCAAAGATAAGAGAGGAAATAGTTTTTCATAAATACTTATTTTGGTTTGGAAATTAGGTTTTTGTTCGGACGTCCATTCTAACTAGGGTCTCCTGTGGTCAGGATGGCTCTAATACCAACTTGTCAACACCCGGATTTTTAATCCCAGATGCCCATTATGTCATACATCGCAATCCCAGGATTACCATTTTTGCGAGACATAACGGATTGGATATCACAGTACATCATCCATTAAAAACCATACATAAGGTCTTACACAAATAAGGATCTCATGATCCAGTCTTAATACAACAAGAAGCAGAATAAAAGATAAGCGTAGCGGTGGGGTCCATATTCAGGGGCACAGGCAATGCTGATGAAGGCAGATAGTCCTAGTTATCATAGTCGTCCTACTGGCCATCATCTTGGTAGTCTCCTTCATAGTTTGGCCATGAGAATAGCCAGGGACAAAAGCCATGAGTACTCTTTAAGTACTCGCAAACTACCACTAACAAGTAGTATAGTTCTAATGTAAAGTGCTAACTCTAAGTTTAACTATAAGGTTAAGTTTGAAACCTAAGCTGAGTTCAGAAGCAAAGAAAGATAAAATAAAGTTCTAGAATCACTTAAGTTGGGAACTATTGTCATAGTCACAACTCTGTTGTGGTCAAGTCAAGATTCATCATTCATTTCATAAGTTATTTAGAAAACATCTAACAATGAAACAGTATGGCCACTCCAACTATCCATAACCGCGGACGCGGCTATTCGAATAGTTTGACACTCTGCAGAGGTGGTACACTTTCACCACAAGATTTGATACATCTATCAGGGATAACCCTGAATCATCATACTTAGTATGCAGATAATCAGACATAACCTTTCCTTTACACACCCTAGTATAAGCACCTCTCCTATGAGCATGGCCTCCCAACCATAACCATCTGTCATCTTGGGCACTGCATAGGTGGACAACATTGAGAGGTAGCCTCAGCTCAAACCTCTCCCGTGAGGGAACTAATACTAATGCATATAAACTTCCGGCTAAGCCTTACCCAATTCAGGTGTTGTGGTTGTACGGTAAATTTGGAATGGTATCGCATCCGAATCCAACCATCAGTTTTGTAAAAGGGTTAAGGCTCATGCCTCAACATTTTCATCATCATAAACCATTTGTGATTCTCAACACATGTCAAAACATCTCAATATAATGACTCATCATTCCAAGGTTTTCATAATTCATTTTCACCAAGTGTTCCCATCTAAAGTGACTCAAGTTTTGGTTTAGCTCTAAACTACTAAGTTAAGAGTGTTCACTAAGGTGGAAAGATGGGATAAATCTCATGCCATGGAATGACATCTAAAGTTATCTAGATAGGTTAAGTTTTATACTTTTTATGCTACCTTCAAAACAAGTAAGGGACTTTGGTAAAGTAAAGGAAGTAAAGCTTGAAAAATAATACTTGGGGTAAATAATAATCAAAGTGATATAACCAAAGCATGCCTAAAGCAGCTTTGCTCAAATCATCTAGTTTAAGTCTAGCTTGTTAAGCATTCTACTTGCAAGGTTTAGCTTGCATTGTTAATGATGGCTTGCCATATGTAGTGCAGTGGTTGAAGTTTTTTTCCTCCTCTTGATAGAACTCCTCCTCCTCGAAAGCCTGGTCGGTACTATCGTCTATAAATACCTACGGAGTACAAAATCACCAAACAATACTTAACTAGCCTAATTAGCACTCTAAGGCACACATTTTATGATCTATTATCATCACAAGGTTTTATTAACTAGCTTGATTCCTTCTATTTAAGAAAAGTAATTTCTACTCATTGAAAATTAACTAAGATTTAATATTCACCACTTAAAATATGGGATCATGTGGCCACATGTCATCACCACATATTCTAACATGTGGGAATGTGAATTAAGGGTTATATCACATTTACTTAGGTTTGGGTTTATTATTTAATGATTTAAAGTGACTAGAAATGCCTATATAGCATTATTTTGGTACTAGTACAAAGTCACTGCATGTAAACATTAATATTATTACATATTCAGATAGGTATGGTGAAATGTGATTTTTGAGAGTTGGAATCGACTCAAAAGCTATCATGGTTGATTTTATAAAAATGTTTGAATGTGCAAAAGCTTTTGTCTTGTTATTTTTACTAGGAGAGATCTCTAACTCTAATGGAATTAAATCCAACGGTCTTCGATAGATCTTTTCAGTAGCTTTATAACAAAATTTGAATCACTCTATTTGGATTTGTAGATCTCTCTGAATTGATTTTCAAACTAGGGGACAGAACTAAGTTCAAAACTAAATAGAAAAATCTAAGTTTGAATTAAATGGGTCGCGCGGGAACGAAAACGGGCCGGCCCAGTGGCGCTCCGTGGTGCAGAGGGAGGCTAACAGGTTGGTCCCGCTTGTCAGCAAGACTTAAAACCCGAAACGTTATGGAACGATCTGGGCGCTACGATTAGAATAAAGATCAACAGTCCACAGTCGTCGTCGACGACGGACTTGTCGCCGGCGAGACCGAACCCTAAATGGCCAGCGGGGGTCTACCGGGGACGTACCAGGGCTCCAGCTACTGCGGCGAGGCGGGCAAACGAACTGGACGGCAACGGCGGACTCAGGCGAGGTCGCGGCGGCTCCTGGGGTGGACGAAATCAACGGCGCCTTCTCCTCCTCTGCAGCAGGCTCCTCCGGCCAAATTCTGGCGAACCCAGGCTCGAGCGGCTCCGGCGAGAGGTGGGGAAGGACCAGTGGGGAGAGAGGAGTGGAATGGTGTGAGTGTTTCGTGCTGGGGTGTCCTCTATTTATAGCTTGACGAGGCGACCGAAAGGGATGGTCTGGCGACACCGGCGAGGGCTGCATAGCGTGCTAGCGACGTTGCTTGAGGTAGGGGACTGTGGCCTGCCTCCGGGCGGTGCTCTACGGCTTAAATGCGTGGCTAGGGGCGGTGGCATTTGGTCGGGAATGTCCCGCGCTTTGGGAGACAGAGGCGGTGCTCGACGTGGCGCACGGCAACTGTGGGTCGCGCGGCGGTGCACGGTCGTGTCTGGCGGGTTGCTGGGGTCGAGGCGGAGCGGCGTGCACGGGATTAGGTTCAGGCGCGGTCTGTGGCGTGCTGGCGGCAAGGGCGCTCTGGTGTGCTCTGGCTGCACGCAGAGGCTTAGTGCGTGGCGGTTCCTCGGTGGTCCAGGGGCTGGCAGTGAGCGTGGGGTGGACCGTGGGCGGCGGTAGGGTGGCGCCTAGCTTCCTGGAGCGGCGGAGAGGGGCTAGTGGTCTGCTGCTGTGTTGGCAAGGTTGGCCGGCAAGCATGGCGTCGAGGCGGCATTGCACTAGCACCAGGGGCTAGAACTAGGGTGTGTTTTGGTCTGGTTATGCTCAGGGGAGACAAGAATGATCAATGCAAACAAATTGGCTCGACAAGAATTGATCAAAATAGTAATAGTTAGGCCAATTGGATTCTGTCTACAAGGTGTTCGACACAATGGCCGCAAGAGAAAAACATTTGAATTTTGGGCTGAAATTTGGTGGAGTGGTTGATCACATGCTTGAGTTTCTAGGTGTGCTTGGGTTTTGAAAATGGAGCTCATTTGAGTGGTTTTTGAAAAAGTGGGATCTTCCCATATGAACTACATTCAATTTTCAAATGCCATTTAAATTTAGTGTTTGAAAGTTTTTGGCAGATCACAAAGTGGTCCTTGGTACATCATTACATGTACTAGCAAGGGGTGCAAAGATCCACATTTGTTTCTGTTAAGAATTGAGCACTAGGAATAGCCAAAGTAGGCATGTTGATTAAAATGGCATAAATGACCATTCCTTTCTTTTATTCATTTTGATTTATTTTTCTTGGGGATTTGTTTGGGAATGATCTAGATGATGTTTATTTCACCTAAGAATCATTTTACAAGCAATGGATCACTTAATCATGGAAATTCAAAACAACTCCTATTTAAATGCACACACATATGAATGCTTTAATAATTTTAGTTGGAAAAGTTTTTGTTAACCCTATTTTTGATGATTTGGATCTTAATAACCTTGGATTAAAGTTTTGGGATGTTACACAGAGAAATCAATATGCAATTGGTTGGACATGCATGAAGCGTTCACCAAGAACTTCGAAGGTACGTACAAACGTCCCTGCACTGTCGGAGACCTACAGCGGTGTGTGCATGAAAAGGATGAAACCTCTCGTGCCTACCTCTCTCGCTGGCTGGATATGAAAAATTCTTGCGCAGGGGTGCACGAGCAAACCGCTATGGCCGCCTTCATCGATGGTTTGGAAAAGGGAACTTTGCTCTGGCATACGTTGAAGCGCAAGAAAGACAACAATGAGCTCAACCTCAACACAATGCTCGCCATGGCTAGTGAGTTTGTCGCTGCTGACGATGACGCGCGCGGATTGTTGCCGGAAATAGGAATCCCTACCCAGGCCAGAAAGAATAAAAATAACAAGCGGAAGAATCCGCCTGAAGAAAAGGAAGCAGTCGACATGGCGCCGCAACATTCACTGGCAGAGGCGGAGGCGGACAGCGTGGACATGGCTAGGGGGCTAGCAATGGCCAGCAGAGGAGTGATTCTACACCCTCAGCGCCCTGCGTTCCCCAAATGTACAAAGAATACCGTGATACGTCGTGTTTCATCCAACTTGACACAAACGGCAAAGCTACCACACCAACCGCCAATCAAGTTTGTCAACAACCTCAAGGAATACCTGATACGTCCAAAACGTATCTACTTTCCCGAACACTTTTGCTATTGTTTCTCCTCTAAACTTGTGTGATTTGGATGCAACTAACGCGGACTGACACTATTTTCAGTAGAATTGCCTTGGTGTCTACTTTTTGTGCATAAAATCAACTATCAGGAAAAATCCCGGAAAATATGCCAAAAATCCTATTTCACCCGAAGACTCCAGGAGCCAGAATACGAGACAGAGAAGAGCCAGGGGGTGGCCACACCACCTGGTGTTGCGGGCCAGGCTAGGCCGCGCCAGGGGGTGGTGTGGGCCCCCCAGGCACCCCCTCGGTCTATCTCTTCGCCTATAAGAAGCCTTCTGACCTAAAAACTCCGGGGGGTTCGACGTTTTTCCAAAAGGAGTTCCGCTCCACCATCACCAGCAGATTCCACGAAACAACACCAGAAAGTCCGTTCTGGCACCCTGCCGGGATGGGGAATTGGAAGAGATCATCGCCATCATCATCACCATCGCTTCTCCATCGACCATCCATGTTTCCCCCATCTATGAGTGAGTAATCCCTCGTTGTAGGCTATGGGGATGGTAGGGATTGGATGAGATCGTCCATGTAATGGCATCAGATTGTTAGGGCATGGTGCCTAGTATCTTCTATTAGTGCTTTATGACTTTGTTGCGACTTGTTGTGCTTAATGCTTGTCACTAGGGCCAGAGTGCCATGATTTCAGATCTGAACATGTTATTGATTCATTATGATAGTATTGTTTTTGGTCTTATCTGCAAGTTGTATACACACGTTGTTGTCCGGAACCAATGGCCCCGAAGTGACAGAAATCGGGATAACCGGAGGGAATGGCTTTGATGTGAGGATCACATGTGTTCATAGAGTGTTAATGCTTTTCTCCGGTGCTCTATTAAAAGGAGCACCTTAATTGCCAGTAGTTCCCTTGAGGCCCCGCTGCAAACGGGCTGGCAGGACAAAAGATGTTGTGCAAGTTCTCATTGCGAGCACGTATGACTATATATGGAACACATGCCTAGGATTATCTAGTACTTGGATGATTTATCTTATTGCCCTATGTTATAATTGCTATGTGAATTGTCTTGTGCATGCAATGCCCGTCCATCCATCCCTATGCCTACCGCACTCGAATCCCGCTGTTTACTGCTTTTGTTACTGTTGTCTTTACTTTACTACTGCTGCTATTTTACTATTCCTACTATAAAACTGTTGCTACTGATAAACTGCTGTGAGCAAGATTGTTTCCAGGTGCAGCTGAATTGACAACTCAGTTGTTAAGGCTTATAAATATTCTTTGGCTCCCCTTGTGTCGAATAAATAAATTGGGTTTCACTTCCCTCGAAAATACTGCGATACACCCCCTATACTTGTGGGTCATCAAGACCCTGAATCCGGCTACAAGCAAAGTCAGAAGAACAGACCTTGTGAAAAGAGCAAAGGGAATGAGAAGGAGGAGGAGTCCAAGGAATCAAGAAATATGGATGAGGACGTGGAACCCAAATCTTCCGACAAGGGAGAGGGTAAAGGGAAAAATCCATTCAAAAAGAAGGCTCTAATCTACCACACCTTCCTTGGCACTCCCACCGTCCGGTCCCAGAAAACCTCTCTGGGGATACTGATGGCTACCCTCCGGTTCCCTAGTACGTCAGGTGGTCGGAGATTCCAATTACTTGGGATAGGAAGGATCACCCAGACCTTATCCCAACAAAGAACCAGTATGCCATGGTCATCAACCCTTTGATTGATGACATAGAGTTCACCAAGTGCCTCGTGGACAGTGGAAGCAGCATCAACATCATGTACCTGGATACACTGCACACGATGAACTTGACGGAGACCCAGCTAAGAAAGAGCAACACCGTGTTCCATGGGGTTGTCCCTGACCGACAAGCAAATTCCCTGGCATGCATCACCCTTCCGGTCACTTTTGGCGATGTTAACAATTACCGCCAAGAACGCATGACCTTTGAAGTGGTGCCCTTCAAGAGCATGTACCACGTCATTTCTAGACGCGACATCTTCTAGTCCTTCCTCGCAAGGCCATGCTTTGTCTACAACAAGCTCAAGATACCCGGACCAAACGGCATCATCACCGTTGACGGAAGCTTCACCAAGGCACGGGAGTGCGAGCTCAGTGAGGTCGCCTTTGCCGAAGCAGTTCTCTATGGTGAGGAATTCAAGGAGATCCAAAACTAGGTCGATTCCTCGGAGATGCTGGCTTCGAAGAAGCAGATCACTGTTGCCAAACCCGCATTCAAGGCCGCCATCAAGACCAAGTAGGTGGATCTTTTTGAAGGAGATTCTTCCAAGACCACCGTCATTGGCATGGACCTGGATCCCAAATAGGAAAGTAGGCTCGTCAAGTTCCTCCGTGAGAATAGGGACATATTCGCCTGGCAACCCGCCGACATGAAAGGTGTACCTAGAGAACTTGCCGAGCACAGCTTGAATATTGACCGTAATGTCAAACCGGTGAAACAACCTCTACGACGCTTTGGTGATGAAATACGAAGGTCTATAGGCAAAGAAATAGCTAGGTTACTTAAGGATGGCTTTATCTGAGAAGTTATTCACACCCGATGGGTGGAAAATCATGTACTTGTTCGCAAAAAGGGAACCAATGAATTTAGAATGTGCGTTGATTACACCGGCTTGAACAAAGCGTGTCCGAAGGATCCGTTTTCTTTGCCTCGCATTGACCAAGTCATTAACTCGGCGGCTGGCTCGGAACTTCTGTGTTTTCTCGATGCCTACTCAGGTTACCACCAAATCTGGATGTGAAAGTCGGACCAGTTGGCCACTTTGTTTACCACACCCTATGGCACGTATTGCTACGTTACGATGCCCTTTGGGCTAAAAAATGCTGGTGCTACTTACCAGCGGACAATGCAACGTTTCCTACAAGACCAAATAGGTCGCAACATACATGCTTACATGGACGACATCACGGTAATGTCAAAGAAATCAAATGATCTTATCGTTGATTTGCAGGAAACCTTCGACAATCTCTGGAAATACAACATGATGCTAAACCCTAAGAAGTGTGTTTTTGGGGTACCTTCCGGCAAGCTCTTTGGTTTCGTTCTTTCGCATCACAGAATCAAGGTGAACCCAGAGAAAATCAAGGCCATCCTCAACATTAAACGTCCAACATGCTTGAAGGACATACAAAGGCTCACAGGCTGCATAGCAGTAGTACGCCGGTTCATCAGCCGACTTGGGGAGAAGGCTATGCCGCTCTACAAGTTGCTCAAGAAGGCGGACAAATTCATATGGATGGACGAGGCTAACGCAACACTTTGGGAGTTGAAGAGAATACTCTCCTCCCCACCAATACTTGTGGCATCGGTGTCAATGGAGCCTATGCTAGTTTACATGGCGGCAACCAACCGAGTCATCAGCATCGTCATCGTGGTGGAGCACAAGGTGCCAACGCACGAATATGGAGTTCATCGACCCATTTACTATGTAAGCGAGGTCTTGACGGAATCCAAACAACATTACCCGCACTACCAAAAGATAGCTTATATAGTTTTCCTTGCTTCACGCAAGCTAAGGCATTATTTCTAGGAGCACCCCATCATAATGGTAAGCAAAGCTCCACTGTCCGACATCAATCAACAACAGCGACACTACAGGGAGAGTGGCAAAGTGGGGCATTGAACTTTCCGCCTTTGAAATCACCTACAAGAGACGCGACGCTATCAAATCACACGCATTGGCAGATTTTATTGCAGATTGGACAGAACTGCCAGAAGACACTCCTATACCAGAGCCGGAATATTGGGTCATGCACTTTGACGGATCAAAGCTACTCAACGGCTCGGGGGCTGGTGTATTATTGCAATCACCAATAGGAGAAAAGCTGCAATACGTACTGCATATCCACTTCAATGCTACCAACAACATGGCGGAGTATGAGGCTCTCATTCACGGACTCCGTGTAGCCAAGGATATTGGCATCAAGCGCATAGTTTGCTGTGGAGATTCCGACTTGGTTTCCTAGCAAGTAGGTGGCACCTAGAAGGCGTGAAACCCTATGATGGTGGCATATCGAGACAAAGTAGACTAAATAGCTAAGTGCTTCGACAGCTATGAAGTCAAGTACGTCAAAAGGGAGGAGAATGAGGTGGTAGATCTGCTGTCAAAGCTTGGATCAACTCATCAACCAATTCTGCCAGGCGTTTTCCTGGAACATTTACGGACCCCATCCATGAAGGGAGCGGACCCTGACAACCTGGATAGAGTGGACTCATTTGTTAATACAGGAACAATGACCTCTCTGGCTTGGACGAAACCATTCATGGACTATCTACAAGACAGAACTTTGCCCGGTAACGAAGTTGAAAGCCGACAAATAGTACGCAGAGCAAAAGGCTACATCATCATTGATGGCCAGCTCTACAAAAAAGTACCACAGGAGTTTTCCTTTGGTGCATCTCACAACAGCAAGGTATTGAAATCCTTAGAGAGATACATCTCAGAGATTGCGGGCATTACGTCGCTCCCCGATCGTTAGTGGCTAAGGCCTTCCGACAAGGATTCTACTAGTTAACTGCTAAGGCGGACACCTACAAGTTGGTACAAACATGCCTTGGGTGTCAGTTCTATGCAAGACATCCAAGTGTTCAAGCTGAAGAATTGCGAACCATACCAATAACTTGGCCGTTTGCAGTCTGGGGGCTGGATATGGTGGGACCTTTGTACATAATACCCTATTGATTTACACACTTTCTAGTAGTGGTGGATCAGTTCACAAAATGAATTTAATCTTAACCCATTAGAAAGCTTGATGGGGCAACAGCTCCAAAATTTGTTCGGGATCTAGTGGTGAGATTTGGTCTCCCACACAGCATCATCACCGACAATGGTAGAAATTTGTCTCTCGGAGAAGTTGAGGAGTACTGTCATGAAAAAGGCATCCGCCTTGACCTAGCATCTATGGCACACCCATAGTTAAATGGGCAAGTTGAAAGGGCCAATGGACTAATTCTGCACGGAATCAAGCCACGCTTAGAGGCACCGCTACATAGAGCAGCTGGAGCCTGGGCGGAGGAATTACCATCTGTCTTGTGGAGTTTACGAATAACACCCAACAGATCCACCGGTTTGACTCATTTCTTCATGGTTTATGGAGTAGAAGCCGTCCTTCCATCCGATATCCGCCACGATGCACCAAGAGTCGCCGCCAATAAGGAGGATGACGCTGAAGAATCCAGACGCTTATCTGTGGACCTACTTGAGGAAGAGCATGTGTTGGCATGCCAGAGATCCGCCGTCTACTAGCAGAAGCTATGTGGCTGCCATAGTCGCCGTGTAAAGCATCACTCGTTTAAAGAGAGGGATCTAGTGCTTAGACTCAAGCAAGAGAAATCACACAAACTATCCCCACCTTGGGAAGTACCATTCGTCATAAGCAAAGCATTGCTAAATGGTTCCTATAACCTCGTTGATATTCACGAGTTGAAAGATAGGCCAAAAAATCGCAAGCGCAAGCAACGTGACTCCGATGATGATTACCCGGAGACAGATCGGCCATGGAACATAGCATAGCTACGTCCCTTTTATACTTAGCATATTTATGTTATGAAATAAGTTTCTTATATGATCAATGAAATAAAGCATTTGGTTCACTCATATTCTCTGAGTCTTTTACCTCCTTTAGTTGTTCATTTTTTGATCATATAAACCCTTTTATGCGCAAGTTTGCATTTGCACTTGTGAAAATTCCGCCTATGGGCGTTAGCTTAAGTTTTCTGGTCTACACATTTTCTAAAGTTTTTATGTGGATTCCGGAGTAGTGGCTTCTCGGCACTAAAAGCCGGCGATTTTTCTCTTAGGTTCTTGATGGTGTTATTAAGCATCATCACCTAAGAGCATAGTGTCATCGTATTGATGACAAGTACGCTATGAGGGGGTCCTCGGGGCGTGTAGAAGAGAGGGGTGTGAGACGTACGGTGTTCTGGGACGGTGAGCACACAAGTTTAACCAGGTTCGAATTTGCCGACTTTGGACGGATCCTACTCCTGCTAGCAATCCAATAATATGGCAGAGCCAGAATATGGGTTACAAGGGTTTCGCCTGTGCAAGTTGAGATTGTAGACTATTGTGAGGGTTCCGTAAAGGCTCTCCCTAGGACGGTTTATATAGATATCCAACCTAGGGTTTACAGGAGAGATCTATCCGGCTACGACTATGAGTCGGTTACAGAGTACATCTTGAACTACAAGTAACACTATGGGCCTATGTTGGTAAGTCTTCTAGGCCTTCCTGTAGCCGGACTGGACTCCGTCTCTTCTCCCTGACTGGGCTGCCCGTGAAGCAAAGCTCTAACCCGAAGTGGGCCACCCTGGTCAGTGAGGCACAGTGAGGATACCCGGAAAGTATATCCCCAACAGCAGCCCCCGGAAGCCTCCATGATCCAAAGTCGGATTTCATCATCGTCTAGCTTGATCTTCGGCTTGCAGAATCGTGAAAGGTTCATGAAACTTCAAAAATAAAGGATAGGATTTGAGTCTCAAATGAGCCGGACCTATGAATATGTTATTCGAGTTTCCAGCTTGAAATTCAAACTAAGTCGGGACTTGGTCTCTGACGTAACCTGACACTAGTCATGGTCAAGTCACGTCACTGACAAACATTTCATGTCAGCACGACCGTTGGTGGGTCCGCCTTTCGCGGAACCGAGGTGTCGTTTCAATGCGTGCGTGGAGATCGAGGCGGCGTAATCATCGCGCGGGGGTTACCCAGTTCTTTCCACGACACGTGGCATGTTTACTGTAGCGTTTACACGAACCTTGACGCAGCTGGAGGATATAAGTGGTAAGGATCCTTTTCCCCATCTTCTTCACCAGTACTTAGGCCGTTTCCTTCTCCCCTACGCCTCCCCACGAACCCAAAGCTCCTATGCTCCCCAGAAACCTCCAGCACCGCCCATCCAAGGTCTCCAGCACACGGGAGAAATGGCTTCAACATCATCTTCCGGTACGACAACGACGGCAGCGGCGGCGGAGAAGGAGAGAAACCGCGGGGTATGGATCTCGTGCATCCTTGATGACACCAAGCTCCGCGTCGTGGAGGAGGAAGGGCTCCTCCGTGCCAGCGACTGGCGGAGCAGCTTCGGCGAAACCGTCCCCACCCCCCGCGACGGCGAGCGAGTGCACTTCGGCACCCACCTCGATAGAGGTTTGAGCTTCCCTCCCTTAGATTTCTTTTCTGAGGTTATAGATCACTACGGAGTTCAACTCCATCATCTTCCTCCGAACTCTCTCTTAGAGATGAGCGCGTATGCATCTTTGTACGAGGGGTATCTCGGCATTAGGCTGAGCCTTACTCTCTTCCGGTTTTATTTCCATGTTCAGAGAAATTCCATCACTGCCGGTAATCCTTACATTATCAGTACTATTAGTTTTTTCATTAGAAGAGAGCGCGTCTATCCTCGGATTATGGCCAGTGAGTCGGTCAAGCAATGGCCGTCCACTTTTTCTATCATAAGGATATTCCTGCTCCCGGCAAAGCTACTGCTTTGCCGGCTTTCATTGACGGTGCCTCCACGCCCCAAGAGTCCTGGGACGCAGATGCGCCGGCTCTCAGTGACGATCTGCTTCTTGCCAAGAGGTGGATCGAGTATTTGATGAAGCACAAGGGCCTGAAAGGGTCCGACTTAGTTCACTGTTGGGTGGCACGCCGGATCCAGCCTCTTCAACATCATGGAGATCGATTGATGCACTCCATCACGTCGTCCAAAAAAGATTCCCTCCACATCAGCCCCAAGGCCTACTCAGCAAAAGATTACGTATGTCAGATCAAGTGGCTGATAAGGGAGCGGATTGAGAGGAAGATTCCGGAGCTGTCCTTAGACATGCATATGACGGAAGATCCCGTGGTGCCGGTAAGCTTCCAGCAGCAACTCGTATTATGTGCTCATCTTTATATTATTTTGCAATACTGAGATATCTCTTCTTTTCAGCTTGCCGACCTCCCCAAGTCGGAGCTTGATCCTATCGAGGGATATCCTCCTGAGTTTTCTCAGGATGAGGGAGAGTTGGTTCCATTGCCGGACATTATTCCTCGGAAGCGTAAAGCTCCGACAGTGGCTATTGACACAAAGGAGGTGCCTGTTGTGAAGAGGTAATCTTTCCTCATAAGGTCTTTGTACTATATGTCTTTATTCTTTCTGAGATGTAATGCTTTTTGTTTTATTACCTTCTCAGAGCTAAACAACTCACCAAGGGCAAAGGGAAGGGAATTGCTTCGAAGCCCCTACGCCAATCGAAGCTGAACTTGGCTTCTCCTACCATAGCTCCTCCGACTCCTGCCCCTCAACCTTTTACAGCGCCGAAGATTACTCCATCTCCGAATGTTGTAGAAGATCTGGCTCAATCAGCAGAGCCAGTGATCCTCGGATCGTAGACTGACGTCACCATGGGTGATTCAGGTTTTGAAGGGTGAACCCTCTTCGAGTAATGATCCCTCGGCAGATGTCTTTGCTGACAATCTCCTCAGCAATCCGGGTCTAGCCAAACTTGGCATTTCTTGGAAATCTGCGGAGAAGATTCAACGGCTGGCCCGACAATGCCTAGAGAGCCAGGGGCGGACGCCAATGTGTCTACGCCGATGCATAGGACACAGGGTCCAAAAAAAATTTAGCGGTATATAACATGTCAAATGGGAAGGGGCATCAGGGTGGACCGGATGTTGTGCATTAGGGAGGCGCAGTCCGTCGAGCCGGGCAGCCGGCTGCTGTCGGTCGGCTCCCAACCCGCACGCCAGTTTTGATCGATCAAACCGGTACACGCACGTTCAAGGCCTGCCCACGTTGTTCTCAAAAAAAGAAAAAGAAACCTATATACGTACGGAGGGACTGCACGTACTCTTTCGCAGGGCGCGGTCTTGCTGGTTTGATCATTCCGATCGCTCAGGAAAAAAGAGAAGGCAACCGGCGGTGGCGCGTCCCTCGCTGCACGCCTAGGCGATTCCCGACGCACACACGCAGGCAGCAAGCGCGCAGCTCAACACCTCAGAGGATCCTCCGATCAAGCGATCTTATGTCTCTCAATTTTTCTCCGTCCGCCTAGTTTCCGATCCGGCAGCCGGCAGGAGTGCGTAGACCTTTCTAGGTAAAAATCTCTACAGACTGAATTTTTTGGTAATTTTCCAAAGCCTTTTCAAGTTTGACATGTATATTTATTTGTCAAACGCAGGTGTATTATGGACAAATTTGTTCTCAAAAGAAAATCCCCATCACAAGATGTCTCAGAAGACATGAATTGGAAGGAGGAGATTCAATATGATCCAGGGAAGAGAAAATTGATAGAATATTATCATCCAAATTTGAAAGAAGTGGTAAGAAGAAAATACTTGGTTAATGGACCTTGCCAACCAAGAGAATTTAACTTTCCGTATTCGAAGTTTGGGTTAAAAAATAGAAGGTTTAATCCTGATTGGTTTGATGAGTTCGGAAGCTGGCTTGAATATAGTGAAGAGAAGGACAAAGCGTATTGTTTTTGTTGTTTCTTGTTTAGGGACCGTGGCACCAAGAAAGAAGTTGGGTATGAGGCATTTGTTTTGAATGGTTGGAATACCTGGAACGTGAAGGCAAGGCTAAAAGATCATGTTGGTGATGTGGATAGTGTTCACAATCAAGCAATGAAAAAATGTATTGACTTGCTAAAGAGAGATCAACACATTGATGTTGCTATTAACATTCAAAGTGAAGCAGCCAAGAAGACTTATTTTACTCGACTAAATGCCTCAATTGACACAGCCAGGTTGTTGCTCAAGCAAGGATTACCTTTTCGAGGCCATGATGAGTCAAAGAACTCCCACAATAAAGGTAAATTTTTGGAGGTTCGTGACTTCTTAGCCGAGCATGATCCAGTTTTAGGAAAGGCTATGGGAAAAGATGTTGTAAGGAATGCTTTGATGATTGCTCCGGAGGTTCAGAAAGATATTGCTGAAGGTTTTGCACATGAGATAGTGCAATCTATTCTCAAAGAAATTGGTAGTAATGTGTTTTGTTTGCTTGTTGATGAATCAAGGGATGTCTCTTGCAAAGAACAAATGACAGTGGCCCTAATGTATGTTGATAGTTCTGGAGATTCTAAATAAAGTTTTGTTGGTCTTGTTCATGTGAAAGAAACAACTTCTTCGTACCTCAAGGCTGCAATTGATTCTCTATTTGCAAAGTACAGACTAAGTTACAATCAAGTCAGAGGACAAGGATATGATGGTGCTAGCAATATGCGAGGTCAGTTCCATGGCCTCAAATCATTGATAATGAGAGAAAACAGTACTGTGTATTATGTTCATTGCTTCGCTCACCAACTTCAGTTGGTTGTTTTGGCTGTGGTAAGAAAGCATAAAGAAGTTAGTATTTTTTTACTATGATTACTACATTGTTAAATGTGGTAGGTGGATCCACCAAGCGAAGGGATATGATTAGAGATATCAATCTTGAAGAAATGAGCAAAGCTTTAGGGTGTGGGCAGCTTACAACTAGTACAGGGTTGAATCAAGAGCAATGCCTTCAAAGACCTGGAGACACTCGTTGGGGTTCTCATGCCAAGACACTTAAAAGTTTGGTGGACCTATTTCGATCAATCATTAAAGTTTTAGAATATGTGGAAGAAGAAGACACTGATAGAACAAATAGAGACCTTGCAAATGGTCTCTTAGTGTACTTTCAGTCCTTTGACTTTGTGTTCTATTTGCATCTCATGCTAACAACTCTTACAACTACAAACACATTGTCATTAGCATTGCAGCGGAAGGATCAAGACATAGTAAATGCCATGAAATGTGTGAAGTCAACTAGAACCGTTTTGAATGAACTTAGAGAAAATGGATGGGAATCCCTGCTAGTTGAAGTTCACAGTTTTTGTGAGAAACACGATATTGAAGAGTTTCATATGGAAGCATCCTATGTTAATCCAAAAAAGAGAAGGTGTGTAACTGGAATTACCAACAAACATCACTATCAAGTTGATTGCTTCAATGATATTTTTGATTGGCTAGTTCAAGAGCTTGATGGTAGATTCAGTGAAACATCCTCCAATTTGCTTGTTTGGTCAGCGGCTTTGAGTCCAAGAGACTCATTTTATGATTTTATTTGGAGAGTTTGATAAATTTGGCTAAACTATATCCTCAAGATTTTGATTTTGCGGAGTTGAGGGATCTTGATAAGGATCTACGCCTCTATATTGCTGATGTACGCACAGATGATAGCTTTTCCAACATAGCAACAATTATTGAGCTTTCTAAAAATATGGTGGAGACAAGGATGCATGTTATGTATCCTTTGTTTTATCGGTTGTTGAAATTAGTGATTGTGTTGCCTGTTGCGACTGCTACAGTTGAGAGGTGCTTTTTGTCCATGAAACTAGTAAAAACATTTTTGCGCAATCGCCTCAACGATGACAGCTTGAGTGATGATGTTATTTGTTATGTGGAGAAAGAGGAGATGAAGAAAGTCACCAATGACCAAATGGTTAAATATTTCATGGCTTTGAAGAATCGACTGTACTAAAACATAAGAAGGTAATATAAAACTTTAGCTACTTCAGCAGTGTAATTATGATCATTCAACTATTCCACTTGACAACTAAACCTACTTTTTGTTTTGCGGCTTATTGAGACTTTATGCTTGACGACATATTTTGGAATTTTGAAAATGCAAGGAATCTTTTGCAAGTAACATTTTCTTTTCTTTCATCCATATAGAAAGGATTTTGATTTTTTTCATTATGTGATTCTTTGTACTATACACTATCTCTTATTATGCCGTATTGTTTATTTCGAAGATATAAATTATTCTTTTATATAGTACGGTGTTGCTCGAAAATTTTATGCCATAGTAAAGTGGTGCATCAGGGTGACTCGAGCTCCAGCTCCGCCCCTGTAGAGAGCCGGACTATCTCTACCAAAGAAGAACCACAAGAAGAAGAGGACGTTAAGTACTCTGAACTTCTTGAACAAGTCCGCCTTCACGACGAGAGGCCGAGAACCGGCGAGCTTCCGACTTCGCCAGTGATCCCGCTCACTCTCGCCAAGAAGGTTACCACAGAAGTGAACATGAGTTTGAGCAAACTCACTCATGAACAGCATGTAAGTAGGAATTCCAACTCACGTTTTACTTTATTTCGTATCATATCCTCTAGCCCCCGAGCATGAAGTTGGATAGACAATCTGGATTTATGCTTCCTTAGGATGCCAAAGAATGAACTAGTGTATCCCTCAAGGCTCGTGCTGATATTAGCAAAACATATTAGCCCGAGTCTTTAGTAGACTTCTGACTCTGGGTATTCTGAATTACAAAAAGTTAATTCATATAACTAGGAATTATTGAAGAATATCTGTAACAAGCGGAGAGAAATCAGAGCTCTCCGACTTGAAAATGCTCAACTGAAAGTATCCAGGGATGAGGCTAAAGGTAACCATTTCAGTACTCAAACCTTGCCTTTTATTTCATAGTTGAATTTTTGTTCAATTGTTGTTGTTTTGACTACAGCACTGCTAAAGCAATTATGTGCTATGATTGAGGAGGCTGAGAATTTGAAAACTCTGGAGGTGGAAAACAAGGACCTCTGCCAAGAGCTGAATAATCTTAAGGAGGATCATGAGAAGAGCATTGCTCAAGTTCTTGAATCCTCCTCCATGGCCACCGAGGAGCGTGATCGTAAGATTCCGCTCCAAGATAAGAAAATCTCGGATCTCAGCAATGGTTTGTTTAGAGAGAAGGAAATTGCCGAGGCACTCTGGGCTGAACTCCAGAGTCTTCAGGAGGAGAAGACCAAAGTCGACGATGTCATCTTCAATACGTTCCCTTCTTTCTGAATTTTCTACATCTTCCGACTCTTGGGAGTCCGGATTTATTTTATTAACCCCTTTGCATTACATGCGCAGGTCCTCTGAACTTACTGGACTCAGCCTCTGCTGAATCTCGCACCAGCTGGCTTACACAAGTCGGTGATCTGCTTCATGACTTCCGCCAATCCATTGAAGATATTGGCGAGGTTCTCAAGGTTCTAGACATGCACAGCATGTCCCGCTTTGAAGTGCGAGACGAGGCCAAGGAGATGCCCCAGCTCATCCAGGACTGGAACATGTCCTACACGCGCACCGCAGTGCGGAACGCTCTCACCATGATTATGAGTCACCATGGAAACATGGAAATCTGGGAAGTAACTAGAGGGTATTGTAAAGTGGATGAAGATGACCAGGAGGAGGACATCAAAGCCATTATGGACTCCTATACCGGATATTGGTGCCACGTAGTTGACTTGACCAGCTACGATACCCCCTCCTTCACTCGCGCAGAGACGCCACATCCGCCC
This sequence comes from Avena sativa, assembly GCA_916181665.1. Lineage (NCBI taxonomy): Eukaryota > Viridiplantae > Streptophyta > Magnoliopsida > Poales > Poaceae > Avena > Avena sativa. Next base: position 38,655,789 of record OV702290.1, read on the forward strand.
GCCGAAGAAACTGGTGAAGCTTCCGATGACGAGCAAACCATCTCGGATTTGAATGTCTTGGAATGATATCAAGGCGAGGCTGATGTCTCCAGTGAGCCGGCAAATCCTTCTTCTTCCCCTGCATCGTAGAGCATTAGAACAAAAAATGTATTATTCTGAAAACAATCCGGGTTGTAAATCAGTAATATGATACTTTTGCTAGTGCTAAGTTTTATTTTATCTATTCAGCACTTTTGGCTTTATAATTTTCGTGCCTGAAATGTTTACATAAGCACTTATGTTTTTTTCTGTAGTTATCGTTTATCTGGCTTTCCGACTCGTCCCTTTCGTGAGTCGGCCAACCTTTAGCACGGAAACTTTGCCGAGCAACGGAGCTCAATTGCTAAACCAGTTTAAACTTGGAAACAAAGCCGGCTTCCAGTACCAACAATTCACTACTCAGAAAATGCCCGCATCCGGAGATCAGACAAATAGCCAAAGCATAGACTATAAAATTTAGATTTATACCCGAAGGTAGCAATTTTAGAATCAGAAATCTAAATCAGAACAAACATGAGCATAAAGTAACTTTCAAGTATTCTGGGATTTTTGACTGTGACATGATCATTCGTCAATAAGATGGTAAAAAACTTCTCAGAAAATTTTTGAGGCAACCAATACTTTATTTCTCATTTGAACATGTACACATATATGATTACAAAGAAACATAAACTAAGAATAAAAGGGACGTAGCTGAGCAATATTCCATGGTCTGTCTAATTCTTCTGGGTTTGTACTGCCTCCAACTCTCTTTCTTTTCTTAGTAGCAGGTCTTTCTTTGACTGGCCGCATATCAGTTAGGTAGTAAGAACCATTGTGCAATACTCGACTAACTAAAAAGGTCCCTTCCCATATTTGGGAAAGTTTGTGCTTTCTTTTCTGCACAAGCCGGAAAACATAATCGCCCTTATTAAAAGACCGGTTTCTGACTCTCTGGCTATGATACTTGCGTAACTTCTGTTGATAGGTTGTTGATCTCATCTCAGCAACGACGTGAACTTCTTCGAGTAAGTCGAGATCATTTTGTCGATAATTTTCGGCATCCTCTTCAATATACGCGACAACCCTAGGAGAAGTGTGAATTAAATCACTAGGAAGAACTGCTTCTGCGCCATAGACCAAGAAGAAAGGTGTGTATCCGGTTGACCTGTTCGGAGTTGTTCGTAAGCTCCATATTACAGAAGGTAATTCCTCTGCTCAAGCTCCCACAGCATGTCGTAGTGGTGCTTCGGGTCTTGGTTTCAGGCCTTGTAGGATAAAACCATTCGCTCTTTCGACTTGTCCATTAGCTTGTGGATGTGCGACTGATTCAATATCAAGCCAGATATTTTATTCGTTGCAGAATTTGGCAAGCTCACCCATAGATAAATTACTCCCGTTGTCCGTGATAATGCTATGCGGATAACCGTATCGGATTATGACATCCTCGACAAATCTTCTGGATGTTGCTCCATCACAACTAGTGACGGGTTTAGCCTCAATCCATTTTGTGAATTTATCCACCATCACTAAGATATGAGTAAATCCACTTGGAGCCCGTTTAAATGGTCCTACCATGTCAAGCCCCCAGACCGTGAAAGGCCATGTTATAGGTATTGTTCGCAGCTGATCAGCCGGAATGTGAGCTTGTTTGGCATATTTTTGGCAGCCCTTGCACGTCTTGACCAGCCGTTCGGCATCTGACTTGGCTGTAAGCCAGAAAAAACCGAGTCAGGAAAGCTTTTGCCACTAAAGATTTGGCTACAGCGTGGTGACCCCACTCGCCTTCGTGGATCTCTCGTAAGATTTTCACTCCTTCTTCCAGAGATACACAACGCTGAAAGACCCCAGATGCACTCCGCTTATAGAGCTCACCACTAATTATAGTGTAGGCTTTTGCTCGTCGGACGATCTGTCAGCTCAGAACTTCATCTTCAGGGTAATTTTCCGTCTACCAAGTAATCAAGGTAGGTTGAGTCCATCTGGGAATCACAGCCAGAACTGCTACCTCGGATTTGGTCAGATATTCCTCGTCTACTCCCTTTATAGAGGGAACTTTGAGGTGCTTCAAAAAAGCGCCATCCGGGACCTTTTTCCGGGTAGAGCCTATTCGAGATAGTGCATCTGCTTCCTCATTTTCTATTCGAGGGATGTATTGAACTTCAAACCCTTTGAACAATTTAGATAGTTCGTCCACGACAGCCCTATATACTGCCATGTGCTTGTTTGCATTACAAATATCCGACACTTGTTGCGCAACAAGATTCGAATCTCCATAACACATTAAACGTCGGATGCCGATATCCCTAGTAATCCGGATTCCATGCAGTAGTGCTTCATACTCGGCAATGTTGTTCGTCGCCGTGAAGTGGATCTGTTATACATAGAATTTTTTTCTCCTTGGGGTGATTTGAGTACCACGCTAGCCCCCGAGCGCCTTAGACCCGTCAAAATGTAAGGTCCAGTACTCTGACTCTGGCAGGGTCATATTCTCCGTTGTCTCTATCCAATCAGCGACAAAGTCAGCGAGGATTTGGGATTTGATTGTTGTACGAGGTTTGTACTCAATGTCAAAAGTTGAAATCTCTATGCCCCATTTGGCGACGCGTCCTGTGGCGTCACTGTTGTTGATTATGTCTCTCATGGGAGCTGTGCTCACCATGGTAATTGGATGTTCCTGAAAATAATGCCGTAACTTACGAGATGCTAAGAACACACCCCATCTTTTGATAGTGCGGATACCACTGCTTTGATTCAGTTAAGACCTCGCTGAGATAGTAAGTCGGACGATGCACCAGGTGTTCCTGATTTTCCTCCGGTCTCTCCACCACCATGATGATACTGATGACCCTGTTTGTCGCAGCGAGATAGAGCAACATCAGTTCCTGTGGTTCCAGTGCTGCAAGGATGGGAGCAGATGATAGTACTTCTTCCAGGTCTTGTAGCGCAGCTTTAGCTTCGTCGGTCCAAACGAACTTTTTGTTTTTTTTAGGAGCTTGTATAATGGTGCGGCTCTTTCAACGAGCCGGCTTACAAACCGACTGACTATAGCAATGCAACGAGTTAGTCTTTGAACGTCCTTCAGGCAAGTTAGCCTAGAAATATTGAGTATAGCCTTAATCTTGTCCCGGTTTACCTCTATGCCTCTTTGAGACACGATAAAACCTAACAATTTTTCGGCTGGTATTCCAAAGAAACATTTCTTCGGGTTAAGCATTATGTTGTATTTTCGTAGATTGGCAAATGTTTCCTCCAAGTCGGAAATCAAGGTTTCCTTCTTTTTGGACATCACCGCAATGTCGTCCACATATGCATGTACATTGCGTCCGATTTGGTCGTGGAGGCAACGCTGGATAGTGCGTTGGTACGTAGGTCCTGCGTTCTTGAGCCCAAAGGGCATCGTAACGAAACAGAAGGTTCTGAAGGAGGTTATGAATGAAGTTTTGACTTTGTCAGATTCCTTCATCCGGATTTGGTGATAACCGGAATATGCGTCGAGAAAACATAGGAGTTCCAAGCCTGCCGTAGAATCGATAACTTGATCAATCCTAGGCAGAGCGAACGGATCTTTGGGACAAGCCTTATTCAAGCAGTATAATCAACACACATCCTTAAATCAGTGGTGTCCTTTTTAGGGACCATTACAGGATTGGCCGACCACTCAGTGTGGATGACCTCTTCTATGAATTCGGCTAACTCGAGCCGAGCTAGTTCCTTAGCTATTGCCTTACGCTTTTCATTTCTGCAACATCATAGGGACTGTTTGATGGGTTTACTGTTCGGGTGTACATTTAGAGAGTGCTCGGCAAGTTCCCTAGGTACTCCGGCCATGTCAGATGGCTGTCATGCGAAGATATCTTGATTGCTTCAGGAACTTGACGAGCGCGCTTTCCTATGCGCTATCTAGGCCTACTCCTATCTGGGTCACCTTGGAGGGGTCATCATCCTTCAACGGCATCTTCTACGTCTCTTTCGATGCCTTGAACTCCGGATTCGGCTTTTTCACCTCCTTCTTCATTGCGGGCATCTCGGACGGATCGATGGTCTTCTTGATCTCCTGGTACTCCTGGGCGTGTAGCACGGCTTCAGCAAAGGCGGGATTTCCATCCTCGCACCCTTGCGCCTTCTTCGGGTCTCCCCTGATGGTGATCACGTTGTTGGGACCTGGATATTTCATCATATTGTAAATGTAACATGGACGAGCCATAAAAGCCCAGTAAGCCGGACGTCCGAATATAGCGTGGTACGTGCTTTTGAACGGTACCACTTCGAAGGAAAGTGCTTCCGTCCGATAGTTCTTTGGAGTTCCAAAGGTAACATCCAAAGTGATTTCTCCTAGGGAATTTGCTTGTCTTCCTGGGACAACTCCGTGAAAGATCACAGAGCTGTAATTCAGCTAGGTCTCCAAGATTCGCATCCGGCGTAGCGTTTCGACATACAGGATGTTAATGATGCTGCCGCCGTCCATGAGAGTCTTGGACAAACCATAGACATCAATAAGTGGATTGACGACTAAAGCGTATTTTCCTCGCCTGTGCAACTTAGGCGGATGATCAACACGGTCAAAGGTCGTTGCCACTTCTGACCAGTCCAGGAATTGGGGGACAGCTGGAACTGTTGCGTTGAGCTCGTGCAGAACTGCTTTCTTGACCTTAGCTGGTTGAGATCCGAGGAAGGTGACATAAGTGTCTTTCTTTGTTGGGAAGTTTTTCTTCCCCTCTAGCTTAGGATTTAAAGGATCGGCTTCCTCCATGTCAGAATCTGCCTTAGTATCTTTATCTTTTTCGGGATTCTTCGTTCCCTTCTTCGCTTAGCCCTATAGCCAGCAGTATCATCTTTCTTGATGTCGTCATTAAAACGACACACGGTGTTTGTGTGAGACGAGCCCCCATTGACATCTAAGTGATGCACACATGGGTTATTGGCAATGTCGGCCCAGGAGTAGGTTTTGCCAGGTTACTGGTCTCCTCTACCCTGGACTCTAGACGTCCCACAACCGCGTCCGCGTCCACCGCCGCGCCCTCCTCGTCCTCCAGACCCGAAAGTAGCAGTGACCACTACTGTTTCCGTGTTGGATTTTTCTTCCGAGGTATTCTTGCGCTTCTGAGCTTACTGCTTTGGTTGTTTGCCGACTATGGCACGGCTAGGGTGTTCAGTAATCCCTCTGCATCGTCGTCAGCATCTGCATACTTGCTCGCTGTTTATCATCTCTCCCAAATCTGTGACCTTGTCACACTTCAAGCGATGATGTAGTAAACCAATTGGGAGTCCTGCAATGAAAGCTTCAATCGCAGTTTGATCGTTTACTCCCTCACATGAGTTCTTAGTGTCGATCCATCATCCGAGATAATCTTGGCAAGTTTCTCTGGCTTTTTGGGTGCAACGTTGTAGGTATCCTACCGTACAGGGCCTCCGATATGTGCCTTCGAAATTCCGAAAGAACGCGCTTTGCATGTCATACCAGTTGTGGATGGTGTTCTCCGGAAGTTCATTGAGCCATGATCGTGCCGTCTTCCGCAACATAAGTGGGAGATACCGGGTCGCGACCAGGTTGTTTCTGTCTTTGGCGATGCAACAAGCTTGGATGAAATCATGGAGCCAAGTATCTAGCGGAGCTACACCATTGTAGGGATGGATATGTCTTGAGATAGCAAATCCTTCCGGGAATCTTGTCGCTCTTATACGTGGTCCGAAGCACTTTGGGCCCATGTATATATCATCATTTTCGTAGCGCTGCACCTCTATGTTGGAGTTAATCTGGTGTCTCGCGTCACTTGGGGACAGAGATCGCCGTCCTAATTGACAGTTGTGGCTATGGTGCCTTGGAGCCAGACTTCGGCTTCTGCCACCACCTCCTCCGCTACGAAGCCCTCCTTGGCCTCCTTGAGAGCTGTTGTGATGGCTACTTGGTGGAGAGGGCGGGGCAGCTGGATTGTTTCCGGTTGATCACCGGTCTCCGTCCGGAGCGTCATTATTCCGGTTTTGGGGAGGGTCTTCATTACGACGAGCCCCCTGCCGGCTTGACTCAGCACGGTGTCCGTCGCTCCTTCGTCCGTCATTCCCAGCATGGTGGGAATCAGCCGGACGGCTTGTGTGTCTAGGAGGTGGCATTCTTTGTCGGTTCTCCTCCCGACGCTTCTCTTTGTGTTCTTCCCTACGATCGTTCGACTCTCGCCGGGAGGATTTCTCGGATACAGTGCAGCAATCGCCTCTTGCTCGGAGGCCGGAGCAACGTTACACTAGTCACGTGTAGTTCTATGGTGCTGTCCTGAAGATCTGGTTCTTGAGTGATTGTCTTCTCGACGGTCGGAACGATGATGTTGTTCTGGAGCCTGTTGGGGTCTTATGTCGTTCCAGGCCGGATCCGTGCGACATTGGTCGGATTGGGAGACCAGTTTTCCGCTTCCGGATTTCGCGACCTTCTGCTGCTCTAGACCCTTGGTGAGTAGCTTAATGCCCAATTGAACATGTTCCGGGCTTGGGTTGTTCGCCATGATATCTCGGGCTGCAGCGGTGTTTTGCACTCGTGTTGGATACACCAGATCTCCATTGCTGTCAAGCCGAGGCATCCCCGGATCTCCCTCAAAGAGAACCTTGCGTACTTCTAGAAATTGATTGTCGCGTGTGTGTCGTTTCCGGTTCTTCTGATGTTGCAGAGAGATGAGCTTCTCCGTCTTGGCCATGCGCTTCTTCTCTTCCTCGATGTTCTTTGCTTCATCCAGGAGTACTTGGCGACGCGCTTCTAGGGCTTGGGCCCTTTCGTCCAATTCTACAGCATTAAGTTCTGCCGCAGTAGGGATAGGTGTGGTTAATGCAGCATCAATGAGTTTACGGGCACCTGCGGTGACCATGTGTCCATCCACCGACTTTTCTTTCGGCTCGTCTAGGATAAGTGCTCCATCCGAGTCTTCCTCGTATTCCTCGGCAATCACCTCCTCTGCTGGAAATTCTTTTGCTAGGGTCTTGTTCTTCTTGTTCCTCTTCTTTGCCTTCTTAGCAGTGCCGGTAGCAAAGACGGCTTTGGGTCCGTTTCCTAGAGTCAAGCTCTGATCGGTACTTTCGGACATCTGGACCTCGGGATTATCTCTGATATCCATATCATCCTGCACTTTGGGAGAGTTTTCTCCGGATCCTTCATCCATGGCTTCTCCTTCTTCTGCAGCTTTGGAGTTGTACTCCTCTTCATATTCCGCGAAGAACTTTCGGAAATCCGCCGACGTCATCGAGTCATACGAGGATGCGGGTAAGTCGGTGTTTGTTCCGATCGCCTCCAGCACTGAGTCAATGTTGTCCCCAGCATCAGGAGAGCCGGAGCCAGATCCAACATATCCGATGAAGTGTGATGTGTGGGTCCTAAGGTAGTTGCGGCTCTCCTCGTGGGCTTCCTCGAAGATTTTGATGGTGTTGAGAATCTCATCCACGTTTCTGCCTTGCAGCATCATGCGCCTCAACGTATGCCTCAGGAAAGGTTGGTCTGTTCCGGCGTTGGTAGAGCCGGAACCAAGGTTGTTGATGTGCTCTTCCTGGATTTCGACCTCGGTGGGTGGATCGATCCGGGATTCGGCCTCGCTAGGGAGATCCACTCCAGATGCGACTTGCACCGCAAGATCTACTTCAGGTTCGTCCTTCTCCACTATCTCCGCAACAGGTGCGGGCTAGGTGGGATTAGGGTTTTCTGAGATCCAGAACTCTGCCGCCTCCGCGGACAAAGGGGACCCACAAATTTCTTCTGCCTCTATCATCGCCGATGGGGTGGGTGGGGCAGGTTCAGCGAATCCGATGTACACGTCGATCTCGCCAAAAGACATGATGGTGTAGGTGGTCATAGCTTCCCTAGACGGAATCTAGGTCTTGTCGAGAATGATGAGAGGGACGTCACTAGCGTAGAGGATGCGACCAACGGTGATAGTCTTGCCGATTCCGATTCTTGCAGATTCCGCTCGGAACACAGATCCGAAGCTCACTTGCCCCACGGTGGGCTCCGGCTGTCATCGGATTGATGACAAGTACGCCATGAGGGGGTCCTCGGGGCGTGTGGAAGAGAGGGGTGTGAGACGTACGGTGTTCCAGGACAGTGAGCACACAAGTTTACCCAGGTTCGAATCCGCCGGCTTTGGACGGATCCTACTCCTGCTAGCAATCCAATAATACAGCAGAGCCGGAATATGGGTTACAAGGGTTTCTCCTGTGCGAGTTGAGATTGTAGACTATTGTGAGGGTGCCCTAAAGGCTCTCCCTAGGACGGCTTATATAGATATCCGGCCTAGGGTTTACAGGAGAGATCTATCCGGCTACGACTATGAGTCGGTTACAGAGTACATCTTGAACTACAAGTAACACTATGGGCCTATGTCGGTAAGTCTTCTGGGCCTTCCCATAGCCGGACTGGACTCCATCTCTTCTCCCTGACTAGGCCGCCCGTGAAGCAAAGCTCTAACCCGAAGTGGGCCACCCTGGTCAGTGAGGCATAGTGAGGATACCTGGAAAGTATATCCCCAACATATAGTTCTATGCTGCGAGTCTTCCGTCCCATGAAAGGTCAAGCATATGAACCATAATAATGGATAAGCCAACACTTGCTTAAAAAATATACACGTGCTGGAAACAGATAACTAGCAGGAAACTTGAGTACAAGTTTTTCCGCCTTAACAAAACACATCAGTTTTTCCGCATACACTTCGCAGAGATACATTTAATACAAACATTGTTTTTCATGGCTCTGCTGCAGGGGACTTAGTGGTGGCATCATCAGGAGAGCCAGGCTGGGAGAGCTCGTCAAACTCGGAAGGAGATGGGTTAGACTCAGACGAAGCCATGTCTTCATCAAGGATCTCGGCAGGCACGAAGACATCTGCGTTGACCATCTTGGCGATCCTGGTGTCGAAGCCGGCGAGGGAATTCCAAATAGCTTCCTATCAATTTCTTTCCCTTCCTCGTCTAGCTTGGGAAAGCCGGAGGTCACCAGATCAATGTCGACGTTGTCGTAGTGTGCCTTGGCCAAAGACAGGGTCATCCTTGCACCAGCCCGGACGCAAGAGGCTTTCTAGTCCTTGACTTTCTCAGGGGCTCGACGTAGGATTTCCGAGTACTTGGCCGCTGAGTCTGCCGCCTTGATGTTAATTCCTAGAGGCTAGGCTATCTCCTTGGCCTGGGCAATGGCGGTGCTGACAAAGTTGCCGGCAAGAATCATGCGTTCCTTAGGATCTAGAGCACCTTCACCCAAGTTGGCCAAGAAAATGGGATCTGTGGTTTGCGTAAGATACAAGGACCATGAATAAAAACATCAAATGATTACCCAAAGTACAAAATTTACCAAGACAGGGAAAAGTTACTGAAGATGCTCGTCTCCGCCTGCTTACATGTCTCCGCCGAGATGTCCCGCTCCTTCTGAACTGTCTTGTACACCTCAAGGTTCCTTACATTCTGCTCTTTGGCAGCTTGGTTCTGTTCCTTGAGTTGTGCAAGTTCGTTCTTCAGGTGCTGCATCTCGATGTCAGCAGACTCTTGCAGTGCCTTCATCGCCTCATCATGGCCCTTGACGGTATCAGCCAGGTCTTTCTTCAATATTTTGTTCTCATCGTCGAGCTCTTGGATATGCTTGGATTGCTCGACGATGCTCTTGGCCTTGGCAATGTCTTATATAAGATGGAAAACAGAACGCATTATGAGAAGATGGTAGAAATGAATCCATGAGGAAATGCAAGGAGTTGTTACAAGAAATAGACTCTGTCTATTTTTGATCTATTGCTTCAGGAAGGCTATTTTACCTTGCTCAAGGTCTAGCTCCTTCCGCAAAGCAGTAAACCTCTCATTGGTGGTGATCCTCTGTCTATTCTCATTATGCAACAAGTAAGCACGCTTAGTTTCTCTAGAGCATCTAGTCGGAACTATCCAGTTTCAGCTACACACTCGGGGGCTACAACACAAGATTTTAATTAGCAAGTATGCTACTCTTAGAGCATCTAGCCGGAATTCTTCTAAGTTTCCACCTAGACGCTCAAGGGCTCCACTATCAATTTCTACTCTTAGTTCTTTGGAGCACTCAAGCCAATAACTTTGGTTTATCCGCCTAAGAGCTTGATGTCTATGCACTTCTATTTTGTAGATAGTTGTTGGGCCTCCAAGTGTAGAGGTTTGTAGAACATCAGCAAGTTTCCCTTAAGTGGATCACCCAAGGTTTATCGAACTCAGGGAGGAAGTGGTCAAAGGTATCCCTCTCAAGCAACCCTGTAATCAAGATAGAAGAAGTCTCCTGTGTCTCCAACACACCCAATACACTTGTCAGGTGTATAGGTGCACTAGTTCGGCGAAGAGATAGTGAAATACAAGTGGTATGGATATAAGACAATGGTGCCAGAAAATAGCTTGATGGCATGGAAGAGACTAAAGGCAAATTGAAATAAAGATGGAAGCAAGCAAACATGTAATAGATCTAGTTGCAAACGGTGTTTCAATGCTTATAAACAAGGCCTAGGGATCATACTTTCACTAGTGAACACTCTCATATAAATATCTTCTCTTTATGATACTACTCTGAACTACTCTCCGGGTGGACACTCTAATCCATGGTAGGGCTATAACAGCACTCCTCAAAGTTCGCTTTCCCCATCTAAATAATCCCACACTGTCACCTTGATCTCTAGATGGTTCCAACAAACACCACAATTTCATATTGACATCCAACTCCAAATATAACTCATAACAAGTATTTGTAATCTCTAGCCTAAGTACCACCATGGTGTGCACGCTGTCACTTTCACACACATGGGGAGAGCAGAGATCTATTAAAGCACTTGAGTAACAAAGTATATCTACTTGATTACAAAGCTCATGATCACAATATGATCATGCATAGAGAGAGAGAGAGATGAACACATAGCTACCGGTAGAGCCCTTAGCCTCGAGAGAGAACTACTCCCTCCTTATCATGGGAATCAGCAATGGCGATGGAGATGGCGGTGGAGATCGATGGAGATGGCTCCGGGGGCACTTCCCCATCCCGACAGGGTGCCGGAACAGAGACTTTCTGTCCCTCGAATCTCCCCTTTGGTGGCAGCGGCGTTGTGGAACTTTTCGTGGCTAGAGGCTTGACGATTTAGGGTTTTTGCATCGGGAGGCATCTTATAGGCGAAGAGGCAAGGTCGGTGGGCGGCCAGGGGGCCCACACCATGCCCTGGCGTGGCCTGGGGGATCCGTGCCTAGGGGTGGTTTGGCCACCCTGTGGCCCCCTTCGTCTCTCCTTCTGGCTCCGTGAATATTCCGGGAAAATAACGACTTTGGCTTTTGTCCGGTCCAATTCCGAGGATATTCATTTTCTGACTTTTTGGAACCAAAAACAGTAGAAAACAGGCAACTGGCACTATGGCATCTTGTTAATAGGTTAGTCCAAGAAAGTGTGTAGAAATACTCCAAAGTTGGAACAAAACATAAGAAAGTAGATAAAAACCAAGCATGGAACATCACAAATTATGGATACGTTAGCAACGTATCAACATCCCCAAGCTTAACTCCTGCTCGTCCTCGAGTAGGTAAGTGATAAAAAGAAAGAATAATTTTTGAGGTGACATGCACCATCATAAACTTGATCAAAGTATTTGTAAAACATTGATAGCTGGGATAATAGTACTTCAACATAGCATGAAAGATAAAGTTCTAACAATAAGACATAGCAACTATGTTGTAACATGAAAAGGCACAAACAGAAGATTCATGAATAACAATGCTTTGCAAGACGTTTGTTTGTTTCACATAAAGAAAACATAGCATAGTGGCATTCAGCTTGTCCCTCATAGAGTAGCAAACATAGATGCATAGGACACCTTCAAAGTTTATAAGGGTGACTAGATACAAATAGTTTAAGAACAAGCAATATCAAAGTTATGCATCAATCAACAAGTCTTGGGACAATGCACATAGAACTAAGAATTGCCACTATGCTCTCTCAATAGGTGCATAAAGATAGAAGGTGGAGACTCAATATAAAAGTGGAAGAAAGGCCTTCATAGAAGGAAGCAGGGATTCAAGTTTCATAAAGAGCTTCCAAAAATTATGGTACTTATTAGCTTTCAGTTCTCATTGCCCCTATCATAAGCATCTTGAAGTGATTAAGGTTAAAGTGAACAAACTATGGAGTATATGCTTGACAAAGTATAAGTTGGAAATCTCATGTCCCTTGAATACGAGGGTCGCTTCTCATGCTACTCAAGTTTAGTCACCGGTAAGTTCTTGTCATCGTAAGTACATGTGTATCATAGAGAACCGCCAACGGGGTACCCCTTGCCCGATGATACGGAAGAATCCCCATATCAAAATGACAAGGCAAGCAGACAACGAGCATCTTAGCAATCTTCTTATTTACCTTGGGAATATGGTGCTTTTTTCTCTCTTTCCTGTTTTCGTATATCTCTTTTTTTCTTTTTTTTCTCCTTTTTCTCAATATCTGACTCTTTTTTTATAAGAGAATGCTTCATAGACAGCTCATTATGGTTACGCTGCAGGTTTCCACCATCACAGCATGGATTAGACCAGTGGCCCAGGCGTTTCTCTAACACACATACATAACTCCATGGACTTACAAGCTCCCCTTTCATTTCATACTGACGACATCCATATACAAAAGAGCATGATATCAACTAGGTACAAAGTACAACTGCAATGTTGAAAGCGTTCCCCATGACAGCATGGTTCTACTAATCCCCAACATATAAGTGCAAGCATATACAACATAGATGACACAATGGTTCAAGTTTATTAAGGGCAAGAAAAGTAAAGTGTGTCATCAAGTTTGTGAGAGCTTTAATCACTAGTTTTCTCATAACAAGTTTAATTTGGAAGGTAGATAAAAACATGAATATACTTGGAATAGCAAAATGCTAATAGGTAGGTATGGTGGACTCTTTGGAATAACTTGGTTTTATTTGGAGTTGGATGCATGAGTGGAACTCACACTTGGTTATGGAGGCTAGCAAAAGACTAGGAGCGACCAACTAAAAGAGCAATAATGGCCATAATCATGCAAAGCGACAAAACATCATTAATCAAAGCATAAAGTGATACTACAAGTCGAAAACTAAAGGATCATAAAGGCTTATGGTGACTTGGGATAGTCATAACATGGTGTGAGCATGCGCCAAGTCAACCCAAATAAAGAATCAAAGGAGAATACCACAATACTATGCTTTAATATGCTAAAACAACGCATGCTCCTTCAAAGGCACAGTAAGCAATCTCAATTGTGTATAACAAGTGATGCTACAAGAAAGAATACTAAGCATAAAGCCAAAACAATATCAAGCATGGCATAACAAAGCATAGGCCACAGTCAAAAACAAGCTCCATTTTACCACTTAAGCATGAACTGTTCCTACTCTTTTCCAATCCAAACCAAACTATCTGAAAACCAAAGAATGAAAGAGGGGGTCTAACCAATTTATTCAGCAAACTAGAAAACCGAGCAAAGGAAAAACCAAAATGAAAACGAAAAATAAGACGCTCCAAGAACAACACAACTGTGCATGAAACAATAAGAATGAAGTGTTTGGAAGAAACCTGGGATTTTTATTGATGAAAAAGGGGATGCCTTGGGCATCCCCAAGCTTTGACGCTTGTACTTCTTGGATATTTCTTGGGGTGACACGCGTGGCATCCCCAATCTTGAGCTTTTAGTCCATTCTTCATCTCATTACTCATTCCTTCCATACACCTGAAATTTTTTCTTCATACAAAACTTCACACAATCTTTATTAGCAACATTAGTGCATTCACGATAATAAGTCTTTAGGTTCAGTTCCAACACCAATAAAACTTCCATTAAAACACAAGCTACTGTAGCACTTCCCTCAAAAAGCTCAATTCCCAAAAAGAACCCAAAAAGGAATCAACAAGAAGCAAATGCAAATAATGGCAGAAATCTGTTAAAACAGACCAGTAGGTAAAAACCAATTTTTTCGAAGACCTTCTGTTGCTCAAATCGAAAAGTGTTGAACTAATGAAAGTTAGATAAAAACCTGGGGCAGAAGAACAAAAATTCACGCCTCAAAACGACGTACAGAGATTTTACACGAATTTTTACAGCGAAGCACAAAAATCTGTTTCGGGACAGCAACTTTTCCAAGCATTACTTCTCTCTCATTAGAGGTTACTCTTGGCACAAAAAGCAAATAAAAAGGATAAGGAGCGGTTATTACAGAGGTAATAACTTCCAAGACTTATCTAAAACTTTTGGGTTATCTCCCAAAAACTACTTTTTTTAACACCTTTAAGTTAGGCATGATAATTTCGATGATGCTCACATAAGAAATATGAATTGAAGTAAAAGAGAGAATCAAGAAGCAAATTCAAAGCACATTTAAGTCTAACCCACTTCCTATGCATAGGAACCTTGTAAATAAACAAGTCATGAAAGCACAAGGCAACAAGCATAGTAAAACAAAACAAGTGCAACTTTAAGACTTTCAACATAAAGAGGGGAAACTTCATATTATTGAGATGCATAAAACCATGTTCCCCTTTATCATAATAACTTTCAGTAGCATCATGAATAAAATTAACAATATAACTATCACATAAAACATTCTTATCATGAGCCACATGCATATAATGAGTACCTTTTACCTTACCTCCCCGGCAACAGCGCCAGAAAATACTTGCTGGCGCGTGGTTGACGTGGGAGCTTCTTCTTCTTCAGTCCCCGACAACGGCGCCAGAAAAATAGCTTCATGTCTACGCACTTCTATTCTTGTAGACAGTTGTTGGGCCTCCAAGTGCAGAGGTTTGTAGAACAGCAGCAAGTTTCCCTTAAGTGGATCACCCAAGGTTTATCGAACTCAGGGAGGAAGTGGTCAAACGTATCCCTCTCAAGCAACCCTGCAATCAAGATAGAAGAAGTCTCTTGTGTCCCCAACACACCCAATACACTTGTCAGGTGTATAGGTGCACTAGTTCGGTGAATAGATAGTGAAATACAAGTGGTATGGATATAAGACAATGGTGCCAGAAAATAACTTGATGGCATGGAAGAGACTAAGGCAAACTGAAATAAAGATGGAAGCAAGCAAACATGTAACAGATCTAGTTGCAAATGGTGTTTCAATGCTTAGAAACAAGGCCTAGGGATCATACTTTCACTAGTGAACACTCTCATATAAATATCTTCTCTTTATGATACTACTCTGAACTACTCTCCGGGTGGACACTCTAATCCATGGTAGGGCTATAACAGCACTCCTCAAAGTTCGCTTTCCCCATCTAGATAACCCCACACTATCACCTTGAGCTCTAGATGGTTCCAACAAACACCACAATTTCATAGAGACATCCAACTCCAAATATAACTCATAACAAGTATTTGTAATCTCTAGCCTAAGTGCCACCATGGTGTGCACGCTATCACTTTCACACACATGGGGAGAGAAGAGATCTATTAAAGCACTTGAGTAACAAGGTAGTGATGGGTTCGTAGCATGGAAAACAAAAAAAATTCTACCGCAAGAACGAACAAAACCCAGATCTAATCTAGATAAAAGCCAAGATCTAATCTATTAGACATGTGCAACGAGATAGATCTGTACTAACCCTTGTAGATCCGAAAGCCTTGTGCGAGATCGGATCTCGTGGTTGATGTAGACAATCACTTGCCGATCTCAAGATCGAGTAGACGATCCTTCTGGCGCCACGTTCCGGCAGCGCTACCTCAGTCGGTCACACGTGCGGAGTCGATGCAGACCTTCCTCTCCCTGTTCCAGCGAGCAGCGGAGGTAGTAGATCTCTCCACGGAATCCCAGCAGCACGACGGCGTGGTGGTGGTGGTGGAGTAGAGAATTCTGCAGGGCTTCGCCTAAGCCTGAGCAGAGCGAAGGAGGAGGAGAGAGGCGGCTAGGGCAAGAGTGGAGGGGCCAGGGGGGTGGTGCCTCCACCCCTCTATATATAGAGGGAGGGGTGCGGCCTAGGGTTCCCACCCTAGGCCCACCTCCTAGGGCCGGCGCACAAGGGAGAAGGGGGAGGGAGTTTCCTTCCCCCCAAGTCTCCCCTTTTCCTTTATTGGTTTTCAAGTAAAGTCCACGAAACCTTCTGGAACTTTCCGGAACATTTCGAAACCTTCTAGAACCCCCATATAAACACTCCGAAACATTTCCGAACCTAGAAAATGATCTCCATTATATGAATCTCATTCTCCGGACAATTCCGGATCTCCTCGTGATGTCCCAGATTCAATCCGAGAGTCCGAACAACATTCGGTCTCCAACGCACATTCCATATCTACCTAAACAGCATCGAACCTTAAGTGTGTCACCCTACGGTTTGTGAATATGCAAACATGATAGAGACACCTCTCCGATCAATAACCATCAGCGGGATCTGGAGATCCATAACGGCTCCCACATACTCAACGATGACTTCGTGATCGATAGAACCATTAACATACGAAACCAATCCCCTTTGTCACGCGATATTCTACTTATCCGAGGTTTGATCGTCGGTATCTCCATACCTAGTTCTACCTCGTTACTGATAAGTACTCTTTACTCGTTCCATGTTATGTCATCCCTTGTGACCTAGTCACATGCTTGCAAGCTAACTAGATGACATTCCACCGAGAGGGCCCAGAGCATATCTATCCGTCATATGGATGGACAAATCCCAATCTTGGTCCATGCGCTTCAACACATACTTTCAGAATACCCAGTGACACCTTTATAACCACCCAGTTACAAGGCGGTGTTTGATGTCATCAAAGCACCCATCCAGTGATGGTGATTAACATAACCTCATGGTCGAAGGATTAGGTTACTATGAATTTGAAAGCTTGTAGCAATACGAACTAAATGACTTGATCTTATGCTACACTTACTATGGGTGTGTGTCCATCACATCATTCTCCTAATGATATGACCTTGTTATTAATGACATCCAATGTCCATGATCAGGAAACCATGATCATCTATTAATCAACAAGCTAGTTCAACAAGAGGCTTACTAGGGACTCTTTTATGTTTACAAAACACACAAGTATTAGTGTTTCCTAATAATACAATTGTAGCATGGGATGTAAACATTCATCATAAACACAAAGATATAATAATAACCACTTTTATTATTGCCTCTTGGGTATATCTCCAACGGTCTCCCACTTGCACTAGAGTCAATAATCTAGATTACATGGTAATATACCTAACACCCATGGCGTTCTGGTGTTGGTCATGCTTTCCTCTAGGGAGAGGTGTAGTCAACGGATCTGCCACATTCAGATCAGTGTGTACTTTGCAAATCTTTATGTCGCCATCTTGGACATACTCGCAAATAGCATGGAAACGTAGCTTGATGTGCTTCAGCTTGCTATGTGACCTTGGCTCCTGTGCATTAGCTATGGCACCTGTGTTGTCACAGTAGATGGCCATCGGGTCCAACACACTAGGAACCACGCCAAGTTCAGTAATGATCCTTCATCCATATGGCTTCTTGTGCAGCCTCCGAAGCAGCTATTTATTCCGATTCAGTTGAAGATTTCTCCACAACGCTTTGCTTGGCACTCCTCTAGCTCACTGCAGCACCATTCAAAATAAATACGTATCCAGACTATGACTTCGAGTCATCTGGATCGGTGTTCTAACTAGCATCAGTGTAACTGTTTACAACAAGCTATTCATCACCTCCATAAGAAAGAACCATATCCTTATTCCTATTTAGGTACTTTAGGATATTCTTGACCGCTGTCCAGTGCTCCATTCCAGGATCACTTTGATATCTGCTAGTCAAACTAACAGCATGTGCTATATCCGGTCTTGTACACAGCATGGCATACATGATAGAACCTATGGCCGAGGCATAGGGAATATTATTCATTTTCTCTCTATCTTCTGCCATAGTTGGACTTTGAGTCTTACTCAAGGTCTTACCTGACAACATGGGCACGAACCCTTTCTTGCTCTCTTCCATTCTAAACTTTTTTAGAACTTTGTCCAAGTATGTACTTTGTGAAAGCTCTATTAGGCGTCTTGATCTATCTCTATAAATCTTGATGCCTAGAATATATGCCGCTTCGCCAAGATCCTTCATTGAAAAACTAGTATTCAAATAGGCTTTGACACTATTAAGAAGTTCTATATCATTCCCAATCAACAATATGTCATCTACATATAGTACTAGGAATGCTATAGAGCTCCCACTCACTTTCTTGTAAATACAAGCTTCTCCATAAGTTTGTATAAATCCAAAGTTTTTGATTACTTTATCAAAACGTTGATTCCAACTCCGGGATGCTTGCTTCAGTCCATAAATGGAACGCTGAAGTTTGCATACCTTGTCAACATCACTAGGATCGACAAAACCCTTGGGTTGTACCATATACAACTCTTCCTCAATGTCACCATTAAGGAACGCTGTTTTGACATCCATCTGCCAAATCTCATAAAATATGCAACAATTGCTAACAAAATCCTCACAGACTTTAGCTTCGCTACTGGTGAGAATGTCTCATCGTAGTCAACTCCTTGAATTTGTCAGAACCCTTTCGCGAAAGGTCGAGCTTTATATACGGTAACATTACCATCAGCGTTTGTTTTTCTCTTGAAAATCCATTTGTTCTCGACAGCCTTACGGCCATCTGGTAAGTCCACCAAAGTCCACACTTGGTTTTCGTACATGGATCCCATTTCGGATTCCATGGCTTCTAGCCATTTGTCGGAATTTGGGCTCACCATAGCTTCTTCATACGTCGCAGGGTCATCAGTGTTGTCCACCAACATGATGTTCAAGGATGGGTCATACCAATTAGGAGTGGTACGAACCCTCGTTGACCTGCGAGGTTCAGCAGCAACTTCGTTCGAAGTTTCATGATCACCATCATTAGCTTCCTCTCCAATTGGTGCAGGTGGCACAAAAACATCTTCCGGTGCTGCGCTACTCTCAACTCCGAGAGAAGGTTCAGTAACCTCGTCGAGTTCTACTTTCCTTCCAGTCACTTCCTTCGAGAGAAACTCCTTCTCAAGAAAGGATCCATTCTTGGCAACGAAAACTTTGCCTTCGGATCTATGATAGAAGGTATACCCAATTGTTTCTTTAGGGTATCCTATGAAGACGCATTTCTCCGCTTTGGGTTCAAGCTTATCAGGTTGTAACTTCTTTACATATGCTTCGCAACCCCAAACTTTAAGGAACGACAACTTAGGTTTCTTTCCAAACCACAATTCGTACGGTGTCGTTTCAACGGATTTAGATGGTGCCCTATTTAAAGTGAATGCGGCTGTCTCTAATGCATAGCCCCAAAATGATAGCGGTAAATCTGTAAGAGACATCATAGACCGAACCATATCTAAGAGAGTTCGATTACGACGTTCGGACACACCATTACGCTGTGGTGTTCCTGGCGGTGTCAACTGCGAAAGTATTCCACATTTCTTTAAATGCATGCCAAACTCATAACTTAGATATTCACCTCCGCGGTCAGAACACAGAAGCTTAATCTTCTTGTTACGATGATTTTACACTTCACTTTGAAATTCCTTAAACTCCTCAAAAGTTTCGGACTTATGTTTCATGAAGTAGACATACCCATATCTACTTAAGTCATCCGTGAAAGTGAGAACATAACGATATCCACCATGCGATGCTACACTCATTGGACCGCACACATTGGTATGTATTATTTCCAATAAGTCTGTAGCTCGCTCCATTATTCTAGAGAATGGAGTCTTAGTCATTTTTCCCATTAGACATGCTTCGCATCTTTCAAGTGATTCAAAATCAAGTGATTCAAGAAGTCCATCAGAATGGAGTTTCTTCATGCGCTTCACTCCAATGTGACCAAGACGACAGTGCCACATGTATGTAGAATTATCATTCAATTTTGTTCGTTTAGCATCTATGTTGTGAACATGTGTATCACTACTATCGAGATTCAGTAAGAATAAACCATTCATCTCAGGTGCATTACCATAAAAGATATTACTCACATAAATCGAACAACCTTTATTCTCGGACTTAAAAGAGTAACTGTCTCGCAATAAACAAGATCCAGATATAATGTTCATGCTTAACGCAGGCACCAAATAACAATTATTCAAATTTAAAACTAATCCCGAAGGTAGATGTAGAGGGAGCGTGCCGACGGCGATCACATCAACCTTGGAGCCATTTCCAATGCGCATCGTCACCTCGTCTCTCGCCAGTCTTCGCTTATTCCGCAGCTCCTGTTTTGAGTTACAAATATGAGCAACCGAACCAGTATCAAATACCCAGGCACTACTACGATTACTAGTAAGATACACATCAATAACATGTATATCGAATATACCTTTCTTCTTGATGTTGCCGTTCTTCAGATCCGCCAGGTACTTGGGGCAGTTACGCTTCCAGTGACCAGCACCCTTGCAGTAGAAGCATTCAGTTTCAGGCTTAGGACCAGCCTTGGGCTTCTTAGCAGGCGCGGCAGCTTTCTTGCCGTCCTTCTTGAAGTTGCCCTTGTTCTTAGGCTTGCCTTGTTTCTTGAAATTGCTGGTCTTATTAACCATCAACACTTGGTGCTCCTTCTTGATCTCCACTTCAGCAGTTTTCAGCATGGACGATAGTTCAGGCAACGTCTTGTTCATGCAGTGCATATTGTAGTTCATCACAAAGTTCTTATAACTCGGTGGCAGTGATTGGAGGACACGGTGAATCCCTAACTCATTAGGAATCGTTATCCCCAACTCTTGGAGCTTGTTTGCGTGCCTAGACATGGTGAGCACGTGCTCGCTAACGGAGCTTCCCTCTTCCATCTTACAGTTAAATTACTTTTCGGAGGCCTCATAGCTCTCCACGGCCGCGTGAGTCTTAAAAATCAGCCTGAGCTCCTTAATGATCTCGAACGGGTCATGGTGCTCAAAGTGCTTCTGAAGCTCCGTTTCTAAACCGTATAGGATGGCACACTGAACTGTGGAGTAGTGATTTTTTCCGAGTGGCGTAAACATTCTTTACGTCATCGGTGGCATCTTCTGCAGGTGGGTCACCTAGCGGTGCTTCGAGCACATAGGTCATCTGACCAGCCCTAAGGACAATCTTTAGTCCATGGAGCCAGTCCGTGAAGTTGCTTCCATTGTTCTTAAGCTTTTCTTTCTCTAGGAACACATTGAAATTGATGGAGAGGTTCGCCATAATCTACAACAAATTTGCAAGTAGTTTAGACTAATGATAAATTGAGTTCAATTTTAATTCTTAAATTAACTAGGTGAACTCCCACTCAAAACAACATCCCTCATGTTGTCTTAGTGATTACACGAACCAAATTCACTACACCAAGTCCGATCTTCACGAGAGAAGATGTAGTTTCATCGGCGAACAATCTTCATGTTCATCATATCATTTATATGACTCATGCTCTACCTTTCGGTATTCCGTGTTCCGAGACCATGTCTGTACATGCTAGGCTCGTCAAGATTAACCTTAGTTTCCGCATGTGCAAATCTGGCTTGCACACGTTGTATGTACACGTAGAATCTATCACATCCGATCATCACGAGATGTTTCGAAACGATGAGTCTTAGCAACGGTGCCAACTAAGGACAAACACTTTATTACTTGATATTTAGTGAGAGGGATCATCTTATAATGCTACCGTCGCGATCTAAGCAATACAAGATGTATAAAGGATTAACATCACAGGCAATTCATAATTAGTGTGATATGATATGGCCTTTTCTTCTTATGCCTTTGATCTCCATCTCCAAAGCACGGACATGATCTCCATCATCACCAGCATTGCGTCAAGGTCAGTGGCGCCGCTTCATGGTTGTCCATCATCACTAGCAACTATTACAACTACTTGGAATAAAGCTATTACAAGATGAATAGACACGCAGGTCTTAACAGAATTAAAGACAACCATTAGGCTCCTGCCGGTTGCCATATTACAACAAGGATCATTGCATACATCAAATATAATCACAATCACATGATGGCCATATCACATCACAAAACCCCTGCAAAAACAAGTTAGACGCCTCTAATTTTCTTTGCATGTTTTACGTGGTTTGGGCTTTCGAATAAGAACGGATCTTACCTACGAAACTGAACCACAATGTTGATACAAGTGCTATCAAGTACAAAATGTAAATTGGATCTATACTATGGTGGGAGAGACAGACACCCGCAAAGCCACTTGTGCAAAGCAAGTTACACGTCAAGCGTGGAGCAAGTCTCATGTGCGATAACATGTAAGGTTAGCCCGAGCCACTTCATCCCACCATACCGCAAGATGCAAAGTACACAAAGCAAAAGACGGCACGAGCACCAACGCCCACAAAACCATTGTGTTCTACTCGTGCAATAGATCTACGCATAGACCTGGCTCTGATACCACTGATGGGTTCATAGCATGGAAAACAAAAAATTTCTACCGCAAGAACGAACAAAACCCAGATCTAATCTAGATAAAAGCCAAGATCTAATCTATTAGACATGTGCAACGAGATAGATCTATACTAACCCTTGTAGATCCGAAAGCCTTGTGCGAGATCGAATCTCGTGGTTGATGTAGACGATCACTTGCCGATCTCAAGATCAAGTAGACGATCCTTCCGGCGCCGCGTTCCGGCAGTGCTACCGCAGTCGGTCACACGTGCGGAGTCGATGCAGACCTTCCTCTCCCCGTTCTAGCGAGCAGCGGAGGTAGTAGATCTCTCCACGGAATCCCAGCAGCACGACGGCGTGGTGGTGGTGGTGGAGTAGAGAATTCTGCAGGGCTTCGCCTAAGCCTGAGCAGAGCGAAGGAGGCGGAGAGAGGCGGCTAGGGCAAGAGTGGAGGGGCCAGGGGTGGCGCCTCCACCCCTCTATATATAGAGGGAGGGGTGCGACCTAGGGTTCCCACCCCTAGGCCCACCTCCTAGGTCCGCCGCACAAGGGATAAGGGGGAGGGAGTTTCCTTCCCCCCCAAGTCTCCCCTTTTCCTTTCTTGGTTTTCAAGTAAAGTCCACGAAACCTTCTAGAACTTTCCGGAACATTTCGAAACCTTCTAGAACCCCCATATAAACACTCCGGAACATTTCCGAACCTAGAAAATGATCTCCATTATATGAATCTCATTCTCCGAACAATTCCGGATCTCCTCGTAATGTCCCAAATCCAATCCGAGACTCCAAACAACATTCGGTCTCTAACGCACATTCCATATTTACCTAAACAGCATCGAACCTTAAGTGTGTCACCCTACGGTTCGTGAATATGCAGACATGATGGAGACACCTCTCCGATCAATAACCATCAGCGGGATCTGGAGATCCATAACGGCTCCCACATACTCAACGATGACTTCGTGATCGATATAACCATTAACATAC
Source organism: Avena sativa (assembly GCA_916181665.1). Classification (NCBI taxonomy): domain Eukaryota; kingdom Viridiplantae; phylum Streptophyta; class Magnoliopsida; order Poales; family Poaceae; genus Avena; species Avena sativa. The sequence goes on from OV702290.1 coordinate 38,679,116, forward strand.
GAAACCAATTCCCTTTGTCACGCGATATTCTACTTATCCGAGGTTTGATCGTCGGTATCTCCATACCTAGTTCTACCTCGTTACTGATAAGTACTCTTTACTCGTTCCATGTTATGTCATCCCTTGTGACCTAGTCACATGCTTGCAAGCTAACTAGATGACATTCCACCGAGAGGGCCCAGAGCATATCTATCCGTCATATGGATGGACAAATCCCAATCTTGGTCCATGCGCTTCAACACATACTTTCAGAATACCCAATGACACCTTTATAACCACCCAGTTACGAAGCGGTGTTTGATGTCATCAAAGCACCCATCCGGTGATGGTGATTAACATAACCTCATGGTCGAAGGATTAGGTTACTATGCATTTGAAAGCTTGTAGCAATACGAACTAAATGACTTGATCTTATGCTACACTTACTATGGGTGTGTGTCCATCACATCATTCTCCTAATGATATGACCTTGTTATTAATGACATCCAATGTCCATGATCAGGAAACCATGATCATCTATTAATCAACAAGCTAGTTCAACAAGTGGCTTACTAGGGACTCTTTTATGTTTACAAAACACACAAGTATTAGTGTTTCCTAATAATACAATTATAGCATGGGATGTAAACATTCATCATAAACACAAAGATATAATAATAACCACTTTTATTATTGCCTCTTGGGCATATCTCCAACAGGTAGATACTTGATTACAAAGCTCATGATCATAATATGATCATGCATAGAGAGAGAGATGAACACATAGCTACCGGTAGAGCCCTTAGCCTCGAGAGAGAACTACTCCCTTCTTATCATGGGACTCAGAAGTGGCGATGGAGATGGCGGTGGAGATCGATGGAGATGGCTCTGGGGGCACTTCCCCATCCCGACAGGGTGCCGGAACAGAGACTTTCTGTCCCCCGAATCTCCCCTTCGGTGGTGGCGGCGCTGCGGAACTTTCCGTGCCTGGAGGCTTGACGATTTAGGGTTTTTGCATCGGGGGGCATCTTATAGGCGAAGAGGCAAGGTCGGTGGGCGGCCAGGGGGCCCACACCATGACCTGGCGCGGACTGGGAGGACCCGCGCCTAGGGGTGGTTTGGCCACCCTGTGGCCCCCCTTAGTCTCTCCTTCTGGCTCCGTGAATCTTCCGGGAAAATAACGACTTTGGCTTTTGTCCGGTCCAATTCTGAGAATATTCATTTTCTGACTTTCTGGAACCAAAAACAGCAGAAAACAGGCAACTGGCACTATGGCATCTTTTTAATAGGTTAGTCCAAGAAAGTGTGTAGAAATACTCCAAAGTTGGAACAAAACATAAGAAAGTAGATAAAAACCAAGCATGAAACATCAAAAATTATGGATACGTTAGCAATGTATCAGAGCTCGGGGGCTACAGAGGGATATGCTACACAAGATAAAATGAGTGAAGTTCAAAAGATATACAATGGCAATAAGCTTGAGATTGTTGTCCAGATTGGCATATGTAGTGTGGAAGATGCTGGCATTCTTATACACGGCATCCGCCTGCGCAATGAGGTCATCCAGGCACAACGTCCTAGGAGTCGCAGCCAAAGGAGATGTTGAGGCCAGAGGCATGGATGATGCCCTAGCCGCATGTTGCATTTTTAGAACACTTGATGGCTTAGAGGCCCCTGCCTTGTCTGTTGCCACAACCACTTCCGTCTCCGCCTCTTCCATTACTTGCTTCCCATTCTCAGTGGCATCCTTAGTCGGGGCTTCAGCCACTTTGGAGGAAGTGCTCTCCTGCGTCGCTTGACCGTTGGGAGCAACATCTGCCTCGACAGAGCCTGAGATATCAAGGATTGGATTGACATCTGTCTCCATGGCGGAGATCTCAGAGATGACGGGGGCGAAGGCCCAACAGGGCCAACAGAAGGCTTGGTGGCAGGAGTAGGGGGAGCAGTGGCGGGAGAGGGCTTGGCGGCCACATCTCTGGTCAGCATGTCACAAATGTTTTTTGACCCTCCAGTATCTCTGGAGGATCACTTCAAACTAGCACCGGCTTTCCTCCTAAAACGTACAAAGTATAAGTATAAGAGTTGAAAATGGTATGGGCTGAAAAGTACAAGCTAGAGAATGAATAAACTTACTCCGCGGTAGGAGCCTTGGTGAGGGGAATGCCAGTGGATTTCTTCTTCTCCGCCTCTAAGGCGGCGGTGTATCGTCTGGAGACTCCACTCTCCAATTTCTTCTTGTTCTTGGCCTCGCTAGCAGCATTCGAGGTGGATCTCTTCCGCTTTCGCGCTACCGGAGCTGGCTGATCCTTGGGGGTGTCGTCATCGGACACCACCTGGATATCCTTCAGCTTGGAATCATAGACCTGGGAGGCCATCTGATCCTCCACCAAGGTCGCCAGCTGGGATACAGAGGAGTGTTAGACTGACAACTTCAAGTCGGAAAAACCTTAGAGTATATAACGAGCAACAAAGGAAACAAAAGCTACCTCTAGGAATTTGCCGCAATCAAACATGTCATAGGTGATTTTGAAGCCACGCTTCCTATCTTTCACCTTGACGATGTCCTTTAGCCAGAGATTAATAGAGTCAACGGAGAAGTTATCCCGCGAAATTCGCATGGGATCCCTTCTGCCTTGAGTGTATTTGCACATCAACTCGGCGTAGTGCTACAGAGGCTGGATCCGCCTAACAAACCAGCACATGGCTAGATCCAAGACCATCAGACCTCCGTCCACGAGCCATTCGATCCGCCTTACGGCGCAGTTGGCCTCGTCGTCAGATGGAAGGGAGGCTGGGGTCTGCCATGCGGGCACTTCGGTGGTGGCTCCATCGAAAAAGTCAGGATATGTCTCAAGGCAGTCCGACATGGGAATATCTGGGCCATAGAAGTATGTGCGCTGCCAGATCTTGCATGACTCATGCCCCACGATGTCGGGGAAATGCCGGCTAGGCCGGATCTTAAAGCTAATGGTTCCATAAATCCGCAATTCGTCCTTGGACTCTATGAACTCTCTCTTGATGGTAAAAAGTATATGAACAGATCCAATCTAGGCTTGATACCTGGGAATCCTTCGCACAGAGTTACGAAGTTGCTAAGGACTAAGATGCTGTTGGGAGAGAGGTTGTGGGGAAGTACCCAGAAGTGCCGGAGAACGTCCAGGAAGAAGTCGGAGACTGGTGGGCTTACGCCTCGTACCAGCTGAGCTTTGAGGTACACCTTCTCTCTGGCTTGGGGAGAAGGGGCCACCTCGCTGGCCGACGCCGGTCGCCAGACCAAATCCTTCGCTGCAGGGAGATACCCCTCGGTGACCAGTTCTTGCAAATCTTCGACGGAGAGGTCAGAGCCCCTCCATACTCCCTTGTGGGAGTCATTGTCCTCTTCAGCGGCATCTGGCGCCGCTCGTTCTTGGTCGTTGTCGGTGATTTCCACCACGGTGGTGACAGGGACAACCACCCCCTCCGGTGGGACAGTTACTCCCTGGGATGGGTCTGGAATAGCCTCGGGGGTCACCGCCGTCGAAGGAATGGAGCTGCTAGAAGCCATTGTGATGATGGAAATAGGTGGAGAAGAGGAGGGCTCTGGCTAGGGTTTTTCGAGGACGAGCTCGAACGGGCACGCGGCTGGAGGAAGACGAAGACGAGGAAGCGAATGCGGGGCAAAAGAAAATAACCTGATCATGGTGAAAATATATAGACCCCACGTCAAGATTCGTGCAAAAGGATCTGACGGGTGGAGTGTTGCCGACGTGGAGACGAACGCGTGCGGTAATTTTGCCATGTCTTCCGTCTTTGCCGCTTTACCGTTTCGAATTTCGCGCGCGTGAAAATAGCTGATAATTAATTCTCTGTCTTTTGTGAGTTTCGAGGTAGTGTAGGCTGCACCTTACGTCATCCTCCTGACAGTTGCAGTGAAGGGTCACGTCTAAAGATTCCATCGAAAGACGGAGATTCTTCGACTCTAGAATCGAAGACTAGAGGAATCTCCGGCTGCATTGTGAAGCCAGAGAGGATTGCAGGGTTTTTGGGAGACCTTTGAGATATTGCTCGACGAATTGCCGGCATCACCTAGACAGAGCATTCAAGATCAATGGGCAAGGCGACGCAAGATTTCAAAGTCCTCCGGGGGCTACTGTTGTGGATATGCTAAATGAGTATCACCATAGCACGTCCATATTTCGGCTAACCCAGGTGGCCCATAGTTGGTAGCAAGGCCCATGGCCTGCTGGGCGGCCCAGTTAGACGGATCCAGAAGGCAGGCCCATGCCGGATAAAGGAAGACTACGTAGGAGTCACCGACATACTCGGAGCCGTGGAGTGCAAGACACGAATGACTAGTTCGTATTAGTGTAAGACTCTTTACCTTGTCAGGAAAGGACCTTTTTCTATAAACCCTAGGTTCTGGCGCCTTTATAAGGCAGACCCGTGAGAGCCTTTAGGGCACAACCTAGATTGCTACGTACAACGTGCAACAACTCGCACAGCGAACCAATCTCTGTAACTCGGCGTATTGCCATTATAGTGATTTATAGAAGGAGTAGAGTTTCGCCACCGTTATGGGACTTGAACCTAGGTAAGCCGTGTTACCTCGTATCCGTCAACTCTCCGCCTTATCCCACGTCTCTAAACACGCACTGTGAGGATCCCTCCATGGCGTACTCGTCGGCAATACCACGACAACGCTCAAGCACCAAGTCAAGCTCATCTGAGGCCGGTTCTATATTACCTCTCAAAAAGACATCCTTGTCTACATGGTGAACATGAAAAAATCTTGACATTTCTAAAATAATCACAACAACAATACCATGGTCAACATACTCAATACATACTCATTGATAACATTAACATAATATCCAATCCATATGCCAATTCAACAACAATCTACCATGCATCTTGCATAACAACCTAGGGTTTCTAAGATATGGGTCAAACCAAGAATTGAATGGGTGAAAACAAAGAAAAAGAGAAATAATACCTCTAGGCACTTGTGGGGATCGAAATCCACGGAGAAAATGTTCTAATTTAGCCAATAGAAAGGAGGGAGGCGCCCAACCCAAGCCGCCGCCGCTGCCTGCTCTGTTTTTGGCTAGGGAGAGGAGTGAGGGTCGGGCTGGGCTGGCCGCGCGCTGGTCTCTTAGATCTAAAGTGCGGCCCCACATATCATGGCGTTGCACTACACAGTACGGCGCCGTACTGCGTGGCGCCGCACTTACGAAGCCGGGACCCACTAGGCATGCTGGCAGGGATGCGGCGCCACCGTTTGATGGCATCGCAAAAAGGTTAGTCCCGTAAAAAAATTATAGCCAGAGTTTATTTCATGATTTTTTTTATTTTTTAGGTTATTTTCATTCAAATTCCCTCAATGATCTAAGCCACCGCCGCACGATTTCATCAAAATCAATACTGATGCGCCTACGCTGCTGCTTCTTCTGACGGCGGCTGGGGCTTCTGTCGGAGGAATGCGTCAGGTTCAGTCCAAGGCGCTGGCATGGGCAAATTGACTGGGCTTAAGTGGCACTGACAGACCTCCCGCCATCCTGATGTCTTCGGTACTTGCATTGCCAGCAGCAGACGTCGCCTCCCGCCATGTCCTCGAGCTCCTGCGACAGTGCCGCTCCTTCTATCACCTCGACCAGCTCCACGTCCACCTCCTCCTCCATGGCTCCTCCGCCGTGGCCTCCTTCGCCTCCCAGCTCGTCGCCTCCTACTGCGCGCTCTCAGGGGGCGCTGGACATGGCGGACTCTGCCACGCCCGCCAAATGTTCGACATAATTCCTTACCCGGACAGGTTCACCTACAACAGCCTTATCAGGGCGTACTCGAACAGCGGTTTCCCCCGGGAAGCGCTCTGTCTGCACCGCGACGTCCTCCGGCGCGGCATCCTGCCCAACGAGTTTACGCTGCCGTTCGTCCTCAAGGCATGCGTGAGGGCACGGGCCGCAGGGCACGCGCTGGCCACCCATGGAGTGGTTGTCAAGCTGGGGTTCGTGTGCCAGATCTTCGTGGCTAATGCCCTCCTTCACTCCTATGCATCGGCAGGGCCTTCCCTGCGGGACGCTCGGAGGTTCTTTGATGAGATGGCGGACAGGAATGTCGTGTCATGGAACACGATGATTGGCGGGTACGCGCAGGCTGGGGATACCGGCGAGGCGTGCTCCTTGTTTAGAGAGATGAGGCGTCAAGGATTGCTGGCAGATGAGTTTACATTGGTCAGCCTGCTTCTTGTTTGTTCAAGTGAGGGAAATCTCCAAATCGGTCGTCTCCTGCGTTGTCATATGTTGGCTAGTGGATCTCGGGTTGACCTCATTCTTGGCAACGCACTGGTAGACATGTATGGTAAGTGCGGGGATTTGTGGATGGCTCGTAGATGCTTTGACATGATGCGCATAAAGAATGTCGTTTCATGGACTTCCATGCTATGCGCTCTGGCAAATCATGGTTCAGTTGATGCTGCAAGCAATTGGTTTGATCAGATGCCAGAGAGGAACATTGTCTCTTGGAATGCCATGATCTATTGCTATGTCCAAGGTGGTCGAAGCCGTGAAACGTTAGATCTGTACAGCCGTATGAAATCCCTAGGTCTCACTCCAGATGAGATTACCTTGGCTGCTGTCCTCTCTGCCTGCGGGCAAAATGGCGATTTGGCCTCTGGAAAGTTGATACACTGCTATGTTAGAGACATATTCAGTGATCCTGGCATCACTCTACTTAATTCACTTCTTGATATGTATGCAAGATGTGGTCAGGTAGACACAGCCCTAGGCTTGTTCACTGAGATGCCCAATAAAAACGCTGTCTCTTGGAATGTGATTATTGGGGCACTAGCCATGCATGGACGTGCACAGGAGACAGTCATGTTCTTCAGAACTATGGTATCTCATGCCTTCTCCCCTGATGAGATCAACTTTGTCGGTCTTCTTTCTGCATGCAGTCATGGTGGTCTACTAGAAGATGGACAGTATTACTTCAAAGCCATGTGACTTGTTTACAATATTAAGCCTGAAGTTGAGCACTATGCTTGCATGGTTGATCTGCTTGGTCGCCGTAGCCATCTCAAAGAGGCTGTTAATCTAATAAAAGATATGCCAATGAGGCCTGACGTTGTGGTATGGGGTTCATTACTTGGAGCATGCAGGCCATAGGAATGCAGGGATCAGCAAGCTAGTTATCAAACAACTACTTGAGTTGGAGGGAATCAGTGGAGGTTTGTTTGTCCTAATCTCTAACTTGTTTTATGAGACTTGCCAATTGGAATACATGAAAAGGCTCAGGAAGCTAATGAGAGAGCGGGGAGCAAAAAAGGATATGGGCATTAGTTCAATTGAAGTAAACAACCGCGTACATGAATTTGGAGTGGAAGACATCAGACATGAAAGCTCAAACGAGATATATGCGGCAGTTGATCAGTTGTCGTATCATTTGGTCTCTCTGCATGACCTGGCTGTGCAACCAGTAGAACTCATCTTGCAAGACTGAAACAATCTATTTAGGAATGCTCCAACAATCAAACAGAACCTGATGCTATAGAGTCAAACGTGTACAGATTGAAATCGACTCTGCACATGGGCTGCAAAGGCTAATATTCATCCTCTAGCATCTTGTCTGTTGAAGCCTGAAGGTATGCCATGCTAAAGAAGCACATCCCTGAAAGAGTGTATGTACACCTAGGTTCTTCTGAATTTTGAGCTTTGGATAAAAATAATTTCAGCCTTTTAATTAAGGTACATTCACATATATGGAGAGTTATTTCAAGTACAACTTATTATTTGTCCTTTGACATAAACCTGCATTTAGCCTGCTAATTGGTTCAGTTCTAGGCTTTCTGCAGATAGCACGGTTCACTGGGCAACCGGCTGCACAGGTCAGTGGCATCACATCGGTACCGCTCAGGAGTCGTTGCCTTGGCTGTCATTTCTCACCAACGACTCTGAGAAACTAAAAGTTTGGAAAGAGTCGATTCATGAGATTGCAGGACCACAGGAGAGTATCCTGAACGGTAAAACCTGTAAGGAACCAAACTGTTATTAGCTTTTATTGGGATTGAACTATCTGCTTACACCGTTTTTATTGTACTTTCATTGTTTCACCTGACCGGCAGTTTGGCTGTGCTCTGATCGTGACAGAGAGTCAGCCACCAATATGGACTCATCATAGAAACATGTATTTGCATTTTGTCAGGAAATAATTGTTCGATTGATAATCTTTTTGACGGGAATGAAATTCTAGGTAGGCCAGGCACCCTGCATTGGGCGGTGTATAGGATTTCAGTCTTTGGGTGGTGAGAGCGTCTCTACAATATGGCCTAAAAGCACCAGGCCTTAAAAAACCTTGACTATAGAGGCCGGACACTAAAAAATAGGTCTAGCAGATGTTCTATACCCTAAACCCAAAGATAGTTTCACGGCACCATATCCTAAACCCTAAACCCACACTGTGGCGCGCTAGAGGACAAAGTTGCTTCAGGTTAGCTTCTCGGAGATAGTTTGGTTGTGGGAGGTAGTCATGGTAGTAGATGATGAATCCATGAGATCTTGGTGCGAGCGAAGAGCCATGGCTCTGATACCATGTGCGATTTGGGAAACCATGCCCTTGTTCTCGGCTGCCTGCTGAGTTATATAGGGTAGGAAATACCTCTATGGCTGTTACAATCTGCTGATCTCCTGGATACAGCTAGAATTCGGTTACAGACTTGGATTACATGGCAAGCAATGGGTTTAACTTAAACCTCCAACCTTTATCGACAGGTCGGTATTACATACAAATTTTTCCTATCTCTAAGCTTAACAATATCCATGAATGTATCATGTACACACTAAATTTTCCTAATTCTTTTTGGGACAAAAATAAATTTCTAATTACATTAACATGCATAATGTTCTTACTATTTATTCAACCGATAAAGACTCTCTGACAGCATTCAGTTCCTTTATGATATCCCTTGTTGGCATTCTACTCGTTGGTGATTCTTGGGAGCAAGATATTCCAAGTCTAAGTACTGAAACAAGGCAATCAATCTTTCTCTCATATGAAAGATGACCAATGGTCCGAAGGTCACCTTCGAGGCTCAAGGAAAGCCTGGAGTCGACAACGTCCATAACACTATTCTGTAGGGCCAGGTTAATGTATTCACAAAGACTTAATCCTTGTCCAAATCTGTTATCAGTTGGCCTCTTGCCAGATATAGTTTCCAAGACCAGAATTCCATAACTGTATATATCTCCATGTGTCGACACCATGTTTCCAGCACCATACTCTGTTAAATGATCATTTGGCAAGTTAGACTTTTAGGATGCAAAAACTATTCTTAATCTGATTTTTTTGGGACAAAACCAAAGAAGCATTAACATCAGTTTAGAATGTGGCTGCAGACACAGCAATATAATTTTTTTGATCTTTTTCAACCCTTCTTTAGGTTCTATACATCTGTAGCTCTGTAAATATCTTATTAATATAAAAATTGCAGTGGGATTCTTCCCCACTGTTTCACCCTAAAACAAAGCTGATTCTTTTGGTGATACAACATAACTTTATTTTATGACATGCTTTATTCAGTAAAAAACTAGTGAGCAACGAAGAAACCAAGCAAAACGGAGAAAAAGGTAAGTGAACATTTTAGGCTAACCTGGGGCAGCATATCCGATTGTTCCTCTAAGACCAACTGAGCTCGTGGAGTGCTGGCACAGTGATCTTTCATTGACAAGGATCTTAGCAAGTCCAAAGTCTCCAACATGAGCGACCATATCCGCATCCAAGAGCACATTACTTGGCTTAAGATCACAATGTACAACAGGCGCAGGGCCATGGCAGTGAAGATAATCCAAGGCATAAGCCACATCGAGTAGTATGGTCACTGTAGCATCCCAATTGTCTAACAATTGTAATGCTACTTGGTCTAGTAAGATAATGGCTACTTCATATATATAATTGTTGCATCATAATGATATCATGCTCATGTCATCATGCCACCTTGCATTTGAGCATCATATTAAAACCCTTTTCTTTTGGTTCTTATCTCATATGCATTGTAAATTGTATTTGTCTCTTGATATTGTATTTGGTTATTGATATATTGTTTCAATGCCCAAGTTGAGTTGGGGGCATATCTTTTATTCCACTCCACCACCCTTTCTTTCACCACCTTATAATTCCACCATCCCATTATCCATGAGCTTGTATTTTATTTTCTTTTGGTATTTAATCTAGCTCATGGGAGATAGGGTGGATCTACTTCTACAATTCTTTTGCTTGGCTTTCATTCCACTTTTGGGAATGCATGAGAATAATGCCATGTTAATATTATTGTTTTCACAAGAATAAACATGGCATTAATTATTTTGCATGGGCCATGCAAGCACCACCACATTCTAGTCTTTTGGATTCTATTTGAATTTTTGAGTGGTGTCTATCTCTTGGAGCTCTTCCTCCTCTCTCAAATCTTTCACCTTGTTTGGTTTATTTCTTTTTGCCTAGTGCTTATCTAGTTTTTCTCACTTGTGTATGCCATGCAACCATCTCCATCTTTTGTCCTCTTTTGTTTTAACTTGTTTTTTTTTGAGTGAATCATCAATCTCCCTCTCTACCACTCCTTTGGCTTGATCTAGTTTGGTCTTGCTAAAAAGCCACCACCACACCTCTCTCTCTCTCTCTCTAATCCTCTCTCCTAACACCTAACACCTCATCTAAACCCTAAACCCCCTCTCTCTTTTTCTATCTCTAAACCCTACCACCACCATGATCTACCCTAGCTACCCACACCTCTCTCACCTCTCCCTCTCTCCACCGTGATGACCCCACCTGGCTACCCCTCTCCCTGGTCCCACACCCCATCTACCCCTCCTCCTACCCAAACCCTAACCCGAGCCTCCCCTCTAGCCAACCCTAACTCACCCGAGCCTACCTCCTCTCTCTCTAGCTCTCTCCCTGCCACAGCAGCCCCACCCGAGCCTACCCCTCCTTGGGCACTCCCTGGCCGGCTCGTAGCTCCACCCCACCTGCCCTGCCCGAGCAAGCACGTGAGGAGGAGGGAAAAAGGTGGCACCGAGCCACCTTATCTACCCTCCCTGCCACGGCTGCTCCTCCTCTCTCTCCCTCCTTTTCCTCCTTCCCCACGGCTTCTCTGCCTCCCCAGATCCGCCCAGCGCCCTGCCCTCCTCCCCTTCTTCTGCACCGACGCCACCAACGGCCGCCGCCGCCGCCGCCGCCCGCACATCGTCGTCCACTCGCTCCTGTCGGCAAGCTCGACGTGGTGGTGATCGAGGAGACCGAGGACCTGTCCCTGCGTCGCCCCGTACCCGCCAGCGAGGAGGAGGAGGCCTGTACACCGCTGCACGCCGTGACGCCCCTCCGTTCTAGTCGGCGAACTCGTCGTGGAAGAGGCCGAGGAGATCGAGGACGGCCCCCTGCATCACCCTGTACACGCCGTCGCGAAGGAGGAAGCCCCCAGGACCGCCACATCATCGCCGCCCCGATGAAACCCTAGATCTCCGGCCGTCTGCGTCCTCGCCGCTGTGTCGTTCCCCGGACCGATCCAACTCCGTCGTCCACCTCTCGGTGAGCCCTTCTCTCCCGTGGACACCTCCGTTTCCCCCGCCGACGCCTGTGCTCGCCGTTAGTTTCACCGAACGCCCTCCGTGCGCGGCAGCCGACGGCGTTCTCTCGTCGCTGCGCCTCGCAGCGGCATACCTAGCCCTCGCCCGTCCTCCTAACACCAAGCCTAAGCCACCGCAGCGGCTATGCCCTCCGCGCGCACGCCCGGATCCCCGGTTCGAAACCCCGTCCCGCGCCGCGCGGCATTTTTTTTTCTTCGCCAGACGTCAGATCGCAGAGAAGAACAACAGTGCCGCCGCGCGTTTTGCAGGAAACCCCCCCTAGCTTTTTATCTGCTCAACCCGCACTCCTCGTACCCCACCGGTCAGCCGCCCAGGACATCTTGCAGAAAAACCCTCCGCCTTTCTCAGCCGCAACCCGCGCTCCAGCCACGCCCGACCTGTCCGCCTCTGGGGGTAATCTCCACTGTCACGTGGGCCCGCAGCCACTGGGTCCGCTTGTCATCCGCGTGGGCTAGCCAGAGCCACGGTAGCAAAAGGTTTTCCGCGCGCGTGGCCCAGTCAGCGCCAGACCCACCCGTCAGTGACCGTGGCTAGTTTTGCCTGAGTAACAAAAGTTTTCCTATGTCTGTTTAATTAAAACCTTTTCAAATTTGTTTTAAATTCAAATTCAAATCTGTTTTCAAATATCTTTTAAAATATAATTCCAAATAATACATGTAATATATGTTTTGAAATCAGAAAAATGTGAGGATTTCATATATGCCCTTCAAAATATATTTTGAACACTTTAATTTTCGAGTTGATTAAAATTACAAATAAAATGCCCTTTGCCTTAATTAATTAATAACTTTTGTTTTATAACTCCGAATTTGACAAATAATATGTCTAAAATGATCAGCTCGACGAGACCTTTCTGTTTATGCATTCCATGTTCTGAATTGCAGCATGCATCATATAAATATTAAGTATACAGCAACTTATTCGAGTATAAAATGTGACTAAAACTCAATAGAATGCCTTATTCTTGTATTTCACACCTCACCCATGCCATGCTACTTTATTGCCATGCAAATTGTGCATCATTCATCATGGCATGATTGTTTGCTTGTCGCGTTTTATTCATATGCTTGTGCACTTTATTTATGTTGGCCCTTGTTTGTTTGGTTCTTCTTCGAATAGACGCTGAGCAGGGGATATATCAAGAAACCCAGGAGCACTACCCAGATCCTTCTCTCGCTTCAACTGAGCTGCCAGGCAAGCACTACCACATGCTTGCATACATATAGTATCTATTGCCTCTATCTTATTCTTGCATCATTGAGTCGCGATTGCATTAAACTGAATCCCAAGTACTGCATAGCCTTTACTTTTAAACCCCACCGAAGCTTGCTCCTCCATCCCATGAGCCATTACTACAGGAGTTGTTTGAGCCATGCGGGTCGTAGAACAGCATGTGTAGGGTATGTGAGTGTCTGATGGATAACGAGGTACCTATACAACTTAACCTGAGTAGTAATGGGATAACTAATGAAAGTGGCACCGGTGAGCAATATCTGCTATTTGGTTTTTCATGCTCACTTGTGTCCCGTAGGACCCCGAGTACTTGATTCCTGTTCCTTGAATATTCGCGCTATCCACATCCGGGAGGCTTATGAACCCCCCTGAGCCAGAGCTTGATTCATTCTTATTTCTTGGGGCCACAAAGTAGTTTGGGGCTTACTATCCTGTACTTATGCCATGCTTTACTGCTTTATTTACGATTGTGCGAGGAGCACCTGTACTGTTTAGGATCGTGACACGTTTTCGCTGTATCGACAAGCCCAGTCACACTTTCGGGTTCCCAGTCGTTTACAGCCGTCCACACAAACCTTGAGTCCGTCTCGGAGCCGGCCAACTTCGTTGCGGGTAGCTTAATGGGGTGGCCCCCTGAAATATTTCTGAATCCTGTGATCGCTTTGTCGTGAATGCCTCGTTGGGTTTTGATTTGGTTTTTCCGAGGTTGATCGAGTGTTTGTTGCTATTTGTGCACCCCTGTAGGGTAGATCTTTCTGAAAGCCGTGTCCGCGGTTATGGACGACTTGGAGCACAGTTTCTCGATCATAGACAAGTATAACTAAAGTACTGCTTTTAATTTGACTAAGTGCCTGATTAGTAAATAGTGCAACACTCTTGGAATGGATAATAAAACTGCCAACGGATGGGGGGGTTGTTCGTCCGCTTCCTCGTTGGTAAGCGAGGGGGAGGATGGATCTGTTAATGTTACTGTTATAACTGTTGTTATTAATTCACGGACATCCGTCTATCTTTGGTTAGGCGGATGGTTAGCGAGTATCTATAGAATTGTTAGGTATTATCTTTTTGCTGCAATTGCGTCACCCAGATTGTGTCCCCTTTAGAGGCATAAAGACTTGCTGAGTACCCCTAGGGTCTCACACGATAAATTGTTTGATTCAGATGAACAGGTAAACTCGCAAGATGGATACTGGGTGGAGGAGACAGACGATGTTGGCAACGATCATTCGGTGTAGAGATTCCGGGAACGGGGATCCGTGAGATCTGTGGGCGGGATGTGTTTATTTATGGGGCATCTTATGCCGATTTGCTTCTTATCCGTACTCAGATCTTGTTTTCCGCTTCCGCCTGATACTCTGATGTTTGATATATGAGGAGATATCCTAAACTATTATATCTATCTAGGATATTTGGATCTTGCCGTATGGCGTTGCAATATTTCTATTTCTTTTAGATGGAATGGCTCTGAGAACTGTTGTATGGTGGCTTGCATACATACTCATTTGTGTATGTAGTTGATCCCTTCGCCTGCCGATTACGCCGCTCGTTCTTGTCCCGATGTTTGGGAATGGTTAGGACGACCGTAAGGTCTATCTGTGAGTGGCATCTGGGCCCCACCGTACTATTTTAACCATTTCCGCTCATCCAGGCTTGTAACTAAGAGCGTAATTCACCGAGGTAGTTACAGTCACTCTTTGAAGGAGATCTATGTACCGATGATTTGATTGTTCATTTACATCAGGATGTAGCCAAACTTCTAAACTGCCATTTGGCATGAAGTCAAACACAATAGCCTTGAAGTCATTCCCTTTATTATCGATGCTTGAGCAAGCTGTAATTATCTTCACAAGGTTACGGTGCCGGATTTGTCCTAGTGCTTCACATTCGGCAATGAAACTCCTAAGTGCCCCAGGAGTGTGAACTTTCAACACCTTCACAGCAACAAGGTTTGTATTTTCTTCAGCATGACCATTTAAGTCTCCTTTGTACACTGACCCAAATGACCCAGAACCTAATAAATTTGTTGGAGAGAAACCATCTGTTGCTTTCACCAACTGCAGATAAGAGATCATTGGGTGGCCTTGTATGGATGTTGTCTGAGGAACCTCTTGTTTTATTTTCTTGTGCACAGTACTGCAGAGCTTGTATAGCAATGCAAGTACGACGATTGTTGTAACGAGAGCAACAACTATAGGAAGTATAACAAATATATGCCTTTTCTTTGGTGTGCCCAATGAACATGGAGGCAAAAGTAGACCAGGTATGCCGCCGCAGAGTCTGCCTTTGCTTTCAATGGAAATTGCCGAAGAATTTGCAAAAACACCATAGGTAGGTACTTCACCGGTAAAGCTATTGAATGAAAGGTTAAGATGTTGGAGCATGCTGAAGTTCCCTAAGAAGCTAGGTATCTGACCTGATATGTTATTGTTTGAGAGGTCAAGACTCTGAAGACCTTTCAATTGACTAAGGAGTGATGGGAGGGTGCCATTTAAGAAATTGTTTTGGATAAAGATATTCTGAAGAAGCTGGCATTCACCCAGACCAAGCGGGATTTCACCTGATAACATATTGGACTCAGCATGGAATTCCACAAGATTTTTCAGATGGCCTATCTCTTGTGGTATTGGTCCCTCCAAGTTGTTGCATGACAGATCCAAAATTTGGGAAAGAGTGGGAATGTTGAATACTTCACTAGGAATCTGGCCTGTCAAGCTATTGCTGGCAAGGTTCAGTGTCAACAACTTGGTAAGATTTCCTACCGTGCTTGGTATATTACCACTAAAAGCATTCACGTTGAGCTCTAAACTGATTAGTTCTGTAAGATTTCCGATCATCAACGGGATTGACCCGCTAATTTTGTTATTTTCTACAGAGAAAATCTGAAGATTACTGAGCCTCCCAAAGGTGGAGGGAAGAGTGCCTGTGAAAGAGTTATTATCTAGTACAAGATATCCTAAGTTAGCGAGATTGCCGATATCTTTTGGTATGTTTCCTGAAATTTTGTTGTACTGAAGGGCTAAACGGTTTAGCGAAGTGGAAAGGTTGGAAACTGAAGAAGGAAGAACCCCCCTGAACTTGCAGGAATCTAGATCCAGACTTTGCAGCTGGGAGCAATTTGTTAGTGCAGTTATGAACTCCCAATCACTGGGTTCTTTAGCTTCAAGCCAGGTGCTTGTGAGCTCCAGCGTTCTGAGATTTCCTAACCTTCCGAGCTCGGGAGGAACTCTACCGCTGAAGAAGTTGGGGCCAAACTGAAGCCGTCTCAAATCAGAGGCATTACCTACCGAGGCTGGTAGACGGCCATGAAAGAGATTATGGTCCATCTCTATGTACTGGAGACTGGAAAGTGTGCTGAATGTGTCTTGAGGCAATGTGCCACTTAGCATATTGTGTTCGACACTAAGACCCCACAAAGAGGAAAGGTTCCAAATCGATGGTGGGATCGCTCCGGTTAAATTGTTGTAGCCTAAGCTGAGCCATGTTAAGCTAGACAACATGCCCAAAGATGAAGGGATAGCTCCGGTTAGCATGTTAGCCATGAGATCAAGATGCATGAGAGAGAGGTTGCCTAGAGATGAAGGTATCTCTCCAGATAACCTATTATTGAACAAGAACAAGTACTGGAGGGATGGCATGTCTGCCAAAGCAGGAGGGATATCTCCAGACAATCCATTTTCTTTAAGGTCCAAGATGTTAAGATTCTTCAAGACAACGATCTCAGTTGGGATCTCACCTTGGAGCTGGTTCTGGCTGAGGTCAAGCATCCAGAGGTCAGGGCATCCCCCCAAAGAGCCGGGAATGGTTCCTTGGAGAAAATTTGTGCTCAGGTTGAGCAACTGAAGTCTGCCGAGATGGCCAAGTTCTGGAGGTACCCGCCCGATCAGCTGGTTGTGGCCAAGGTCAAGCTCCCTAAGAAAGGAGAGGTTTCCCAAGGATGGTGAGATTTGCCCTGACAAGTTGAAGGAGACCATGCGCAACGAGACGACCCTGTCCGCGTGACGACGGCCACATGAAACTCCTGGCCAGCTGCAGTAGTGGCTCGACGTGTTCCATGAATCCAGCAAGCTGGCTGGGCCTGAGGACAGCATGGACTTGAAGGAGAAGAGTGTGAGCTCGTCTGCCGTGGTGTTGCCGCTCCCTGGAGAGGGAGGCAGTCGGGCATGGGAGCAGAGGCACAGCAACAATGCCAAGCAAGAGAATGCTAACACTCTGGCCATTTGTCAGAAGGAACAAAGTGCGTTGCTTGGATTGGGCGTGCATAAAATTCAGTTTGTATAAATAGAGGCAGAAGCCGAAGGCCAACAGTTCCTGCCACACTTGACTTCATATATATCGAGTTGACCTGATAAAATTGGACATGTTCATTGTATATTAGAAATATGTTTTGGAGAAGGGCTTATTGCACCATCTAAAAGATTTGCACGTTCGCAAGTGACCAAATGATGTTGTGTAAACATGCTCATTACTTATTTTATTTTATTTTATTTTATTTTGGAAGGGATTATATGGGTGCATGGCAGAAATGAACCCATTTCTTTTTACAATGCGAGGCAACAGGATTATGTAGGTTATATATCTTCATTTCTATAACCAAGAGAAGGATAAGGTCATGGTTATCTAGTGGTGCTATAGATGAGTTCTGTTATATTTTATCTGGCGTGGAGTAGGCTTGCTAACTGCTACATGAATTTTAGAGCAGTGCCAAACAATTAGGTTCGGTAGGTTGATCGGATTGGGAAAAGGATTACACTCAATGGACTCGGGAGAAGTACCTTGCTGGAAGCACCAACGATTAGGGATGTAATTTCTTTTTGCAGATAAAAGGAATATATAAGGAGCAGGGATTACAAGGAGGTCTAGAGCTTCAGAAACACATTCAGGTCCTGAACCCATCCACACGGCAGTTCGTGATTCTATCCTCACAAAATTTGCTAGGACACGCCCTATTCTGTGAACATTCCACCTTTATACAAAGGAAATAATTCTACTACCCCTCATCAAAAACTTGATCTCTGAAGTGACTTGCACATGTGCTGAAATGATCTTGGAACTTTTCAGTTACCACCACCACCAAGCACGAGCAATTAGACTCCATCATAACCGGCCTATAAGACCATTCCAGAGCAAGCTTTAAACAATTTTCACAAGCTCTAGTTTCAGCCTCGAGACGATCCAAACAATTTCCCCATTTGATCCACAACAAGTGTCGTTGATTTAGTGCAAAGTGATATTAAATCAGCTTTAAAAAAAAGTGATATTAGATCAGCGACACACATTATGGATCGGAGGGAGTAATTAAAGAGCTACTGACAGTAAAAATAACAATTCTACCGCCTTCGTCACGAAGAACCATCAAAGTTTAGTTCTATCCACCCTGGGGAGGGTTTTTACTCGCTTTGTTTCTTTGAGTAGTAGCTATAGGCACCGGCTGTCCACTCATGGCACCTGATTTGCCTTCGATGATCTCCTCGGTGATGACTCAGAGGGTTTTCACATAAGAACATACTCCCTCTGTCCCATAATATAACATGATTTCTAGAATACCATAATATAACATGTTATTAGAAGTGAGCATATTGGTTATAGTTTTTTTTTCGAAACAGGGTAAGCCCCAGCCTCTGCATCATGCGGCTCTTTATTGCTTTATTATGAAAACTGTCTTATAGATTATTACAGCTCAAGGATCACTCAATGTCTCAATATAAATTAGCCACACAAAAATAGCTAAAACCCAGTGGTGCAACAGCATCTTCATGCCAATGCCGCTCAGACCGCCAGCGCACCGGCTTTAAAATTCCCGTGCTAACATATTGGTTATAGTAACATCTTATACTGTATTATACTACTTCATGTACCGCGGAGGACGGAGGGAGTAGTAAACACTCAGAGCTCTTTACCGCGGGAAGGGGTTTAGCATGTGTCACCTTATTGCGTGGGTACCATGCACGCCAAGTCGCGAGCAGGAAGACGTGGATCATATTCGACGAAAAGGACAGCAGGACTGACTCCATGTGGATGGATTAGTCTAGAAGTATATGAACCTGATAGGATGTCATTGTCTAGTGGCTACTGAATTGGATGGGCAGCTGATACATTTGCTTGCATTGACGGTAGTCAGGATTCCGTAAAACAAATTTTCAAGGCTAGTATGATTTCGTGTGGATAACCGGTCGTCGAAAAAAGTTACTATCATAAAACCACCAATTTGTTGTTAAAAATTATCAAATAGTACTATTTTACATTTGCAGATAATAAATCCACCACTCTTTTCTAAGTTTATGCAAAAAACGCTAAAAGTGGATTGAACACAGATTGACACCAAATCTCCATGTATTGCTGGTATCTCCATGGATGGTCGACACGACTTGGAAAGCCTTACTCCGACTGGAATTTCTCCCCGGAGCAATGGCGACGACGGCGCTAGCACGGACTATTGTAGCCGAAAGAGGGGTCCAAGGTGAGTGGGGCTTTGCGAGATCAGGAGCAAAACCAGGTGAGTGGGGCTTTGCGAGCAGGATCAGGAGCAAATCCGAGATGATTCCACCTCTCCGCGAGCCTCCATGAGCCTCATCATGGCGGCGGCATGTGTCGGTTGCTGGAGGCTCGGGTCGAGGTCACATGTACCGAGAGAGAGAGAGAGAGAGAGAGAGAGAGAGAGAGAGAGAGAGAGAGAGAGAGAGAGAGAGAGAGAGAGAGAGAGAGAGAGAGAGAGAGGACAAAAGGAGGGGCAACCATCGGGCCGGGAAGAGAGGGGAGGGGAGGGCGGTGAGCTATGTGCCTCGCCGGAGTGTGATGGTGGTGGGGTGTGGGCCGGTGGGGGATAGGGGTCACTGGAGGCGGTGGTGGGGTCGCACGGAGACTAACATCCCCACTTCTTTTTTATTTTCTGGGATATATTTCAATTGTTTAATTGGTTTGACAAGTGGAACCAAGACAGATGGGCCTCATATTCGGTGTCAATTCGTATCGAGTCCACTTTAGCTTTTTTTTAAGAAAACTTAAGTAGTGGTTTTTCCCGCAAACCTAAACTAGTACTCCCTCCGTTTCAAAATATAAAATATTTTAGCTTTGTGAAAAAAATGTATCTATACCCTTTTTAGTGCGTAGGTTTAGAGTGAACCTACACACTAAAAGGAGTCTAGATACACTCCTTTCACAAAGCTAAAACATCTTATAATTTGAAACGGAGGGAGTACTATTTAATAAATTCAAATATCAAACCGATGGTTTTATGCTAATAACTCCCTGAAAATTTCAATGCCCCTCTCTCATCTCCACTCCACTAGAACACAATGGACAACAAAAAGCAAGCCAAGTCGGAAGATGGGAAATTTCTATGCACAGTACACATTGATTGAGTACAAGTGTGGACAGACGTCCTGCGGCCCCGCATCACATGCTTCCACATCACGTGTTACCCTTTCTTTCCTTGCCGTGTTGGGAACTCACGATCACCGCCATGTACACCACCATTCACTTCTAAATCGCCAAGTCGTCGCGTCACTATTTGCCAGTCGTCTGGCACCCTTTTCCGGGCTTGGCAATTTGGCATTATAGCAGCTTGAATGCTTGATGTTAAGGTCGTCCGTTGGATGTGTACCGTTTTTCCACAGGTCTCGGTCAGTGTACTTTCTTGTAATGCCTGGAAAATTTTCGAAATAAAATTTGCGTGTTATTTTATTTTTCGCATTACCATGACATCATCATTTATAATTTTGCCTTTCAAAACGTTTTGTCAAAAGCTTATTTTGTTTTCTAATTAGTGACCTCCTTTAATTTTAAATTATAAAATCCGGTATTTTCTAAATATTTTATTTGTCTAAAAACTACTTACAAAAACCTTTTCTAAAAATGACATCTATATTTGTTTTTCAGATTGCTCCCCACATGTACCATGTGATAAATGACATATATATCTATACATCTATACATCTATACATCTATACATCTATACATCTATACATAATAATAAAGGACGGATTGTTTCTCCTGGTCTAATATTTTTTTGGGACAGTTTTACCTTCCCACCAAACCAAATATCAGCACAAAAGCCAGCGGTAAGTAAAAAACTTTCGTCTATCCAAAAAAAAAAAAGAGCCACGAGCTGAGACAGAGTCCACGTCAAACACCTATCTTATCGTAGCAAGCCAGGTCTTGGTCCACATCATGTCTATATACGAGATTGGATAGTTGGATGTCCCGGGTCAGATCATCTCATTGCATCGCATCTAGAGGTTAGAGAGACGCGGCAGTCATAGATGTCGCCGGTAGATGGTGACGATGGCTGGCTCCCACCAGCTACGAGCTCACGGGGACTGCGTCGTCGTCAAGTTGCTAATATTTAATGTATGGGTGGGTCTATGCCGTCGTCGTGTTCGATCTATGCTGCCAAGATCGTCGCCATGGATCCCCAGTTGGCGCTGCGGTAGACGGTGGAGCAGGGGGCGAGGGACACGCCGATGACAACGACTGCGAGGAGAGGTACCCACACACTGATTACAGCAGGGGCGAGCCCCGATATCCCCGACGTGTCCCGCTTCCGCCCTAACAGCCCGCCGTGAAACCGACTGGATGGGGGATTAGTTGACCGGCCAGCTCCACCTCCTTCCGGGAGCAGGCGTGCATGGCTACCCCCGGCAAAGCCAACTCATCGACTACCATGGGTTTCCTGCTCTGAGTTGTGGATACGATTCATGCACAGTACACGCATATCCAATCCAAGCTGGAAGGAAGGGGAACATAAAACGGGGAGCTTGGCCAGCTCGGTCTTCTGCCTACGGCATCCAGGCAGTGGTCACATCCATGGGCCTATCCTGGGTGGACAGTCACTGCTCGGTACATCGAGAGCCTTGTTGTTGCAGCTGCTACAGGTTCCACTGCCATCCGTGCTAAGAAAATCAAGTGAGTGTCTGATTTTGATGCCATATTGTTATCTTGTTAAATTATATGAATGTTTGAATATGTGATAGTGTGATTCCCTGAGGCAATGGATTAGAGGAGGGTGTGAATCTTGTGATGTACGGATCTGTAAGGTTCAAAAATTCAGTTTATATGAATGTGTACTGTAGGTTATTTTGCACAACGATTCAGTGGACCCGCAAAAGAAAAACGATTCAGTCGACTAATTAATTTATATGCAGACTTTGCGAGCGTGCTCGGTCTCCGTTGCTTGTACAGACTGAAGATCAAACCCCTGCATGCATGTCCGCTCTCCGCACTGAACTGCGTGGTGGTCACACAATCTGCGAGCGTGATCGCTCTTGACAAACAAGTGTGTGAGGTCTGTGAAGCTCTCTCCCGCATCGGACTCATTTTCATCAGAGTAAGTTGCCGCCTTTTCAGTCTACTTCCTACTCAATGTACGATTTGATTCCTTTCTATATCTGATCCCACCCCATGTACCTAATGATCTTGGGAAATCGTTATTCTAAATCTTCAATACAGTGGCAGCTGGAGTTAGCTCCAACGATTCAGTATTGTTCAAAGATTATTATATACCACTACAAGTCTTGATATTTTACAAGGAAGAAACTTGTGTGGCAATGTCATTTTTTTATCGAAAAAATGTCTCAATAGCTTTGTTCATGTTTCTGTTGATCCGTTCAGCAGGATACAGATAGGACCCAGGCGAATTGGGTATTCAGATTTGTTCCGCTTGACTGAAAATATCATATATATATATATATATATATATATATATATATATATATATATATATATGTGTGTGTGTGTGTGTGTGTGTGTGTGTGTGTGTGTGTGTGTGTGTGTGTGTGTGTGTGTGTGTGTGTGTGTGTGTGTGTGTGTGTGTGTGTGTGTTTTCGTAAATTGAGAAGTCCATAGTAGAGTTTATTTTTTGAATGAAGCTTTTTTTTATTAGTAGGGAACCCAAGTTATGATCTTCTGAATCAGTCAATTGGGGATATAGTGAAAAGGTATCAAAAATATTCAAGAGAATCAAATATAATTTTCTCTTGACCGTGGTGTTTCTACAATAGGGGTAGCATTTGCAGCACAACGATCGACTATTATTTCCCAGTCAAGCATTTGAGATTGTCCACTATCCACAAAGAATAAATTAGACTAATGACGGTGAGCTGATATATAGCCGTATTTTGTTCCTTTCTTGATAATGGACACCAAAAATACCTACTTCACTCCTTTTTTTTGACAATCTGTTTAATTCATGTTGGTATGATTTACTTATATTGAATATGGATTCCTACTCCTCGAGGTTAATAGAATGATGGAAGATGGTCGGTATTTTGATTGGGCATAGCTTTTTATATGATTTGGGGAAAAGGACAGGACCCTGACTTCTCGACTATTTTTGACACGTATTTAGGTTCAAAATTGTTCAACCGTAGCAACGCATAGACACATGTGCTAGTAAATAATAAATAAATAAAAATGTTTGTGGGGGAGAGGCAGCCACGGGCCAGCCCCAAAGGCCCAACGACAGCCACCTACCACCCCTGATACCTAAACCCTAAGGGCATCTCCACCGGGCTGACCCAACCCGTCCGAGTGCGTCTGAACGCGTCCGCGTGGGACGTGCGTGGTGGTCCAGTGGAACGACCCATCCGGACCGACGCGTCCGGCTCGACTCATCCGTGCACCAAATTTAGGCAACGGTTGCGTCGACCCGGAGAGCGCGCGCGTCCTCCCGTGTCCTCCATTCACCTTTGGCGGTCCCTCCCGCCAGGGGCATACAAACCACTCTACTTATCCCTCCAAAAACCCTCTCCCAAATTTCCACTGGCGGGAGCGGGAGGGAAGGCGATGGATCCAGCTGCCATGGCCGATGCTGCGCCCTCCAGCGTTCCCGCCACCAAGAAGCGCGGTCGGCCGAAGAAGCTTGGCAAGGACCTGACGGCGGAGGAGCGGAAAGCTGAGTCGTACAAGCGCACTGGCCGGCGGGTAGCAGCGAGAGATCGACTCGTCGCAGCCAGGCTCAAGAAGGAGCGTCGGGAGGACAACGAGCGCTTCCTCGCCATGCAGACCAGGGCCAACACCAACGAGCTGGCAGTGAATGCCGCCAAGAACGTCATCAACATGATGAAGCAGGAGGCGCTGACAGCCGCTTTTGGTGGCATCGTGGCTTTTGATGGCGGCGGCGTCGCTATTCTCGGCCTGTCCATGGCCGACACGCCCTCTATCAGCTCCGTCAGTTCCACGCCTTGCGACCGGCCAACAGGCCAGCCCCTGACGCTAGGCCCGCACACACCTTCACTTGGATACCACACTAGGATCGTGGCCTCGCTCTCCCGGTTCGTCAATCCTCGCATAGCATAGTCGGAGGCAGGAGAGCCCGCCATCGACCTCAACCACACTCCAACAACCGCGAACACAACCCAGGAGGCGTCGAAGAAGCGGCAATCCATATACGCCATGGACAAGCCGGCGCGAATCAACATGTTCGGCCATGACGAGCCGTCGATGCACTCCTAGACGATGGCAATGACGAAGGCTTTATCAACCCTGTAGGCGACGGGACTGCCGCCCGTGCCCACCGGCCTGGAGGCCACAAGGCTACGAAGGCTGACATTGCCCGCCAGGCTGGTTTCTTGGCACTCCAGGAGACCTTGAGGAAGATCCTGGAGAAGAAGGAAGAGGCCATTGCCGAGAGGGAAGAGAGGCGACGCAAAGAGAAAGAGGCCACCGCCAAGATCTTTGTGTTGGAATTATGCCCTAGAGGCAATAATAAAGATGTTATTATTATAATTCTTGTTCATGATAAAGTTTATATTCCATGCTAGAATTGTATTAAGCGGAAACTTTAATACTTGTGTGGTTTGTGAACAACACCGTGTCCCTAGTACGCCTCTATGGACTAGCTCATTGATCAATGATGGTTAAGGTTTCCTAACCATAGACATGAGTTGTCAATTGATAATGAGATCATATCATTGGAGAATGATATGGTGGATAGACCCAAACTAAGCGAAGCAATTAGATCGTGTCATCGTGTTCGTCTTTGCGAAGTTTTTCTTATGTCAAATATTGTATTCCTTAGACCATGAGATAATACAACTCCCTGGTATCGGAAGAAAGCTTTGAGGTCATCAAACGTCATCCTATGAGAGGGTGATCATAAAGGTGTCTCTCAGGTAATCGGAAAGTATCTGTTGGGTTGTATGTATCGAGATGGGATTTGTCCCTCCCAAGTCGGAGAGATATACTTCGGGCCCACTCGGTAATCGATATCAACACCGCTTGCAAGCATGTGGTTAAGGAGTTAATCACAAAGTGATATCGGATTATGGAACGAGTAAAGTACTTGTTGTGAACGAGATTGAACTAGGTATGACGATACCGACGATCGAATCTCGGGCAAGTAAAATATCGCGAGACGAAGGGAATATATATATGGGATTGATTGAATCCTGGCATCGTGGTTCATCCGATATGATCATCGATGAATGTGTGAGAGTCAATATGGGTGCCCAGACCCCGCTGTTGATTATTGATAGAAGATCATGTCTGCATATTCTCGAACCCGCAGGGTCACACACTTAACGTGTCTCGACGCTAGGATAGATTGGATAATTGGTTTATGAATTTTTGTTCGGAGTCTCGGATGGGATCCGGGACATCACGAGAGGTTCCGGAATGGTCCGGAGAATAAGATTCATATAAGGCAGTGCAGTTTTTGGAGTTCGGAATTGTTCCGGATTAATCGGTATTGTACCGGAAGCTTCTAGAACCTTCCGGAAGGGGGCCAACGTGGTCCCACCTTCCGGGAGGGGGCATGGGCCTATGAGGGAGTGTCCTGGCCGCATTGGGCCAGGGGCACAAGGCCCCATAGGGCCCAGCCGATTCTAGAGAGATTTAACTCGTTTAAATCTCGGGATAGAATTTCTAGATAAGGGGAGAGTTTAAATCGTTTAAACTAGAGATAGGCTTGGAGGAGGGGCTAGGGCTGGACGCCCCCTCCTCCTCTATATATAGAGGGCTAGTGCGCCCCCTCCCCCCTACACATCTCCCTCCAAGCCCTAGTAGCCCTGCTGCCTTCCTCTCTCCCTCCCGACTGTTTGCAGGCGAAGCCCTGCTGCAGAAATTCTCCACCAAATACACCACGCCGTCGTGTTGTAGATCCAATCCATCTCTCCACCATACTTGCTGGTCCAAGGAAGGAGGAGACGTCGAGGTGCTGCACGTGTGCATCTCACGGAGGCACCGCCACTTGTGGTGCTAGATCGGATCGGATCGCGAGGAGGAGAAGCGAGTATGACTACATCACCCACGTTCCGACGAACGTTCCGCTGTGCGAATCTTCAAGGGTATGAAGATCTAATCCAATCTCTCTCGTTGTTTGCATCTCCTAGATTAGATCTTGGCTTTCCCTCTGTTCGCTTCCATAGAAAATTTTGATTTACTATGCCGCGAAACCCTTCAGTGGTATCAGAGCTAGATCTATGCGTAGATGTGATTCACGAGTAGAACACAACATGGTTGTTGCGGGCGTTGATGTTTTCTGTTGCAAGCCTCTTGTTTGTGTTCTTCTTATGGAGCAGGATAGTGAGATTGAAGCGGTCCAGGCCAACCTTACGCGACGTCGTTCGCGAGACCGGCTCCGCACTTGACGTGTGGCTTGTTCCACACATGCGGCTGGTGGATGTCAGTTTCTCTCACTATAGTTGTCATGGAATTAACACCGGAGTTTGGCAACCATAATATCACCATTGTGGCTTTCCGTAGGTAAGAATCGTTCTTAGCATCTACTCCCATAAGCCACGTAAAACATGCAACAACAAAGTAGAGGCGTCTAACTTGTTTTTGCAGGGAGTGTTTTCTGTGATATGGTATGGCCCAAGATGTGATGTGTATATTGTATGCGATGATCATGTTTTGTAATGTTTCACGACTTGCATGTCGATGAGTACACAACCGGCAGGAGCCATATGGTTGTCTTTATAATTGTGTATGACCTGCGAGTCAACTTCTTATACGCCATGTAATAGCTTTACTTTATCGCTAAGTAGTTAGCAATAGTTGTAGTTGCTATTCGTGGTGGAGGCAATCATGGTGAAGTGATGGAGATCATGCCGGAACGCACAAGATGGAGATCATTGCGCGAAGATTGTCTATACCATGTCACATAAAGTTATATGCATGTGATGTTTATCCTTTTATGTATCTTATTATGCTTAGATCGCGACGGTAGCATTATAAGATGATTCCTCACTTAAAGATCAAGATAAAAACTGTGTTCTCCCCGAGTATGCACCGTTGCGAAAGTTCGTCGTGTCCAAGCATCACGTGATGATCGGGTGCTATAGACTCTACGCTCACATACAACGGGTGCAAGCCAGTTTTGCACACGCGGAAATACTTGGGTCTAACTTGACGAGCCTAGCATGTATAGACATGGCCTCGGAACACATGAACCGAAAGGTTAAGCACGAGTCATATGAATGATATGATCGACACTTCGTTGTCCACCATTGAAACCACATCTCTTCTCGTGAAGATCGGATTAGGTGTAGTGAATTTGGACCGTGTTCACTAAACAACTTGAGGGATGTTGAATTTAGTGGGAGTTCATCTAGTAATTTGATTAAGTTGAACTATTTATCATGAACATAGTCTAATTTGTACTTGCAAATACTGTAGATCACATGGCCAAGTCCAACTTCAACTTCAACGTTTTTGCTGAGAAAGAAAAGCTTAGAAACAATGGGTCTAACTTCACCAACTGGTTCCGCAATCTAAGAATCATTCTGTCTGGAGGACAAAAGGACTATGTCCTTGAGAAAGCGTTAGGTAACCCCCCCGCTGCAACTGCGCCGGCTGATGAGAAAGCTGTCTATCAGTCGCGCAAAGATGATTATTTTGTGATTAAGAGCACCATGTTGTTTGCTATGGAACCGGAACTTCAAAATCATTTTGAAAACTATCCCGGGCCCTTTGAGATTCTCGAAGAGTTGAAAACCATGTTTCAGACTCAGGCCCGTTCTGAGAGATATGAGATCTCCGAGAAGTTCTTTAACTGCAAGATGGAGGAAGGGAGTTCCGTTAGTGAGCACGCCATTAAGATGTCGGGCTACACTCAACGCCTTGAGCAACTGGACTGCAAGATTCCAGAGGAGCTCAAGATTGACAGGGTTCTGCAATCACTCCCTCCCAGCTACAAAAGTTTTGTAGTGACTCATAATCAGATTGGTTCCACTGATACGATCACCGAGCTCTTCGCAAAGCTGAAGGCTACGGAGGTGGACATCAAGAAGGATAATCATGTGTTGATGGTCAACAAGCCCTCCTTTAAGAAAGGTAAAGGTGCAAAGAAGCCCTTCAAGAAGGGCGGCGGCAAGCGCAATGCCCCTGCTGAGAAGAAGCTCAGGTCTGGTCCCAAGCCGGAAACTGAGTGCTTCTATTGCAAGGATAAGGGTCACTGGAAGCGCAACTGTCCGAAGTACTTAGCGGACAAGAAGGCTGGCACCATCAAAGGTATATTTGATATACATGTTATTGATGTTTTCCTTACTAGCCCTCGTTGTAGTGCCTGGGTATTTGATACCGGTTCAGTTGCTAATATTTGTAACTCGAAACAGGAGCTGCGGAATAGACGGCGGCTTGCGAGGGATGAGGTGACGATGCGCGTTGGCAACGGATCAAGAGTTGATGTGATGGCCGTCGGCACGCTCTCCTTAGTTTTACCTTCGGGATTAGTTTTAAACCTTAATAAATGTTATTATGTGCCTGTGTTGAGCATGAACATTATTTCGGGATCGTGTTTATTGCAAGATGGTTATTCATTTAAATCGGAGAATAATGGTTGTTCTATTTATATGAGTAACATCTTTTATGGTCATGCACCTCTTGTGAGTGGTTTATTTCTTCTAAATCTCGAAAGGGATGAAACACACATCCATAACATTGAGGCTAAGAGATGCAAAGTAGATAGTGATAATACTACTTATTTGTGGCACTGTCGTCTAGGTCATATTGGTGTAAAGCGCATGAAGAAACTCCATTCTGATGGACTTTTGGAGTCTCTTGATTTTGAATCATTTGACACATGCGAACCATGCCTCATGGGCAAGATGATCAAAACCCCGTTCTCCGGTATGATGGAGCAAGCGACGGACTTGTTGGAAATCATACATACCGATGTATGCGGACCGATGAGTGTTTCGACACGCGGTGGATATCGCTATTTTCTCACTTTTACCGATGACTTAAGTAGATATGGGTATATCTATTTAATGAAACATAAATCTGAAACGTTTGAAAAGTTCAAAGAATTTCAGAATGAAGTGGAGAACCATCGTAACAGAAAGATTAAGTTTCTACGATCCGATCGTGGGGGCGAATATTTGAGTTATGATTTTCTCACGCATCTCAAAGCAAGTGGAATCGTTTCACAACTCACGCCACCCGGAACACCACAGCGCAATGGTGTGTCTGAACGCCGGAATCGAACCCTATTAGATATGGTCCGATCGATGATGTCTCTTACTGATTTGCCGTTATCATTTTGGGGTTATGCATTAGAAACCGCTGCATTCACTTTAAATAGGGCTCCATCTAAATCCGTTGAGACGACACCGTATGAACTATGGTTTGGTGCTAAACCTAAGTTGTCGTTTCTTAAAGTTTGGGGATGCGAAGCTTACGTCAAGAAGTTGATGCCGGACAAGCTCGAACCCAAAGCGGAGAAATGCGTCTTCATAGGATACCCTAAGGAAACTATTGGGTATACCTTCTATCACAGAACCGAAGGCAAAGTGTTTGTCGCAAAGAACGGTTCCTTTCTTGAGAAGGAGTTTCTCTCGAAAGAAGTGAGTGGGAGGAAAGTAGAGCTAGACGAGGTTATTGAACCTTCTCTTGAATTGGAGAGTAGCGCAGCACCTGAAATTGTTCCAGTGCCGCCTGCACCAACAATAGAGGAAGCTAATGACAAGGATCATGAAGCTTCAGACGATGCTGCTACTGAACGTCGCAGGTCGACAAGGTCGCGTGCCCCTCCTGAGTGGTACGGCAACCCTGTCTTGACTGTCTTGTTAGTAGAAGACAGTGAACCTACGAACTATGAGGAAGCGATGATGAGCCCAGACTCTGAGAAATGGCTAGAAGCCATGAAATCCGAATTGGGATCCATGAGCGAAAACCAAGTATGGACTTTGGTGGACCCTCCTAGCAACCGAAAGGCCGTTGAGTGCAAATGGATCTTCAAGAAGAAAACGGACGCGGATGGTAATGTTACCGTCTATAAAGCACGGCTTGTTGCGAAAGGTTTTCGACAAGTTCAAGGTGTTGACTACGATGAGACTTTCTCTCCCGTAGTGATGTTTAAGTCCATTCGGATTTTATTAGCAATTGCTGCGTTTCATGATTATGAAATATGGCAAATGGATGTCAAGACTGCTTTCCTCAATGGCAACATTGATGAAGAGTTGTATATGATGCAACCCGAAGGTTTTGTTGATCCTAAGGATGCTGATAAAGTATGCAAACTTCAGCGTTCCATTTATGGACTGAAGCAAGCATCTCGGAGTTGGAACCTTCGTTTTGATCAAGTGATCAAGAGCTTTGGATTTGTTCCAAATTGCTACGAAGCTTGCATCTACAAGAAAGTGAGTGGGAGCTCGGTGACGTTTCTGGTACTATATGTGGATGACATATTGATTATTGGAAATGACATCAACATGCTTAACGATGTGAAGAGTTATTTGAACAAGTGTTTTTCAATGAAAGACCTAGGTGAAGCTGCTTATATATTGGGCATCAAAATCTATAGAGATAGACAAAGACGCCTGATAGCTTTAAGCCAAAGTACATACCTAGACAAAGTTCTGAAAAGGTTCAGAATGGATAAGGCATTGAAAGGTTCAGTGCCTATGTTGTTAGGTGAGATATTGAGCAAGGCTCAGTGTCCAGCTACGGTAAATGATAGGGAAGCTATGAGCAAAGTGCCTTATGCCTCGGCCATAGGTTCCATCATGTATGACATGCTGTGTACTAGACCAGATGTGTCCAATGCTCTTAGTTTGACGAGCAGATATCAAAGTGATCCAGGAGTGGAACACTGGACAGCCGTGAAGAACATCCTAAGGTACCTAAATAGGACTAAAGAAATGTTCTTAGTCTATGGGGGTGATGAACAGCTCGTCGTAAAAGGTTACGTCGATGCTAGTTTCGACACCGACAAGGATGATTGTAAATCTCAGACAGGATACATGTATATTTTGAATGGAGGAGCTGTGAGCTGGAGAAGCTGCAAGCAAAGCATGATCATGGGATCTACAGTAGAAGCGGAATACATGGCTGCTGCAGAAGCGTCAAGTGAAGGAGTTTGGATCAGGAACTTCATCACTGAGCTTGGCGTGGTTCCAAGTGCATTGGACCCACTGGAGATATTGTGTGACAACACTGGCGCCATAGCACTCGCTAAGGAACCAAGATATCATCCAAAGACCAAGCATATCAACCGCAAGTTTCATATAATCCGAGATTATATAGCAGATGGAGATCTGAAGATTAGCAAAGTACATACAGATCTGAATGTCGCAGATCCATTGACTAAACCTCTTCCACGTGTAAAACATGATCAGCACCTCAGTGCCATGGGTGTGAGATTGTTGCCAGATGTAAACTAGATTATTGACTCTAGTGCAAGTGGGAGACTGTTGGAATTATGCCCTAGAGGCAATAATAAAGATGTTATTATTATAATTCTTGTTCATGATAAAGTTTATATTCCATGCTAGAATTGTATTAAGCGGAAACTTTAATACTTGTGTGGTTTGTGAACAACACCGTGTCCCTAGTACGACTCTATGGACTAGCTCATTGATCAATGATGGTTAAGGTTTCCTAACCATAGACATGAGTTGTTAATTGATAATGAGATCATATCATTGGAGAATGATATGGTGGATAGACCCAAACTAAGCGAAGCAATTAGATCGTGTCATCGTGTTCGTCTTTGCGAAGTTTTTCTTATGTCAAATATTTTATTCCTTAGACCATGAGATAATACAACTCCCTGGTATCGGAAGAAAGCTTTGAGGTCATCAAACGTCATCCTATGAGAGGGTGATCATAAAGGTGTCTCTCAGGTAATCGGAAAGTATCTGTTGGGTTGTATGTATCGAGATGGGATTTGTCCCTCCCAAGTCAGAGAGATATACTTCGGGCCCACTCGGTAATCGATATCAACACCGCTTGCAAGCATGTGGTTAAGGAGTTAATCACAAAGTGATATCGGATTACGGAACGAGTAAAGTACTTGCTGTGAACGAGATTGAACTAGGTATGACGATACCGACGATCGAATCTCGGGCAAGTAAAATATCGCGATACGAAGGGAATATATATATGGGATTGATTGAATCCTGGCATCGTGGTTCATCCGATATGATCATCGATGAATGTGTGGGAGTCAATATGGGTGCCCAGACCCCGCTGTTGATTATTGATAGAAGATCATGTCTGCATATTCTCGAACCCGCAGGGTCACACACTTAACGTGTCTCGACGCTAGGATAGATTGGATAATTGGTTTATGAATTTTTGTTCGGAGTCTCGGATGGGATCCGGGACATCACGAGAGGTTCCGGAATGGTTCGGAGAATAAGATTCATATAAGGCAGTGCAGTTTTTGGAGTTCGGAATTGTTCCGGATTAATCGGTATTGTACCGGAAGCTTCTAGAACCTTCCGGAAGGGGGCCAACGTGGTCCCACCTTCCGGGAGGGGGCATGGGCCTATGAAGGAGTGTCCTGGCCACATTGGGCCAGGGGCACAAGGCCCCATACGGCCCAGCCGATTCTAGAGAGATTTAACTCGTTTAAATCTCGGGATAGAATTTCTAGATAAGGGGAGAGTTTAAATCGTTTAAACTAGAGATAGGCTTGGAGGAGGGGCTAGGGCTGGCCGCCCCCTCCCCCCTACACATCTCCCTCCAAGCCCTAGTAGCCCTGCTGCCTTCCTCTCTCCCTCCCGACTGTTTGCAGGCGAAGCCCTGCTGCAGAAATTCTCCACCAAATACACCACGCCGTCGTGTTGTAGATCCAATCCATCTCTCCACCATACTTGCTGGTCCAAGGAAGGAGGAGACGTCGAGGTGCTGCACGTGTGCATCTCACGGAGGCACCGCCACTTGTGGTGCTAGATCGGATCGGATCGCGAGGAGGAGAAGCGAGTACGATTACATCACCCACGTTCCGACGAACGTTCCGCTGTGCGAATCTTCAAGGGTATGAAGATCTAATCCAATCTCTCTCGTTGTTTGCATCTCCTAGATTAGATCTTGGCTTTCCCTCTGTTCGCTTCCGTAGAAAATTTTGATTTACTATGCCGCGAAACCCTTCACTTTGTCGAGCTCCAGACGAGGTCTATCGAGGTGTACGAAGCCAAGGCCAGGCTAATGGAGATCGAGGCCAAGACAAAGGCGAAGGAGACCGAAGCCAAGGCCAAGGAGGTCGAGGCCAGGTCTATAGTGGCAAAGGAGATCGAAGCCAAGATCATGACCGAGGAGAATGACATCATGCTCACCGACCTGGATACCATCACCGACCCCGATCGCAGGGCTTGGGTCGCGAGGAGGTAGCAGACCATCCGGGCTCGTGATGCTTGAACGGCAATGGCCACGACGAATACAACTTTTTGGGCAGAGAAGCTGCCATTCTTTGAACATTGTGTATGATATTGCACCCTTTTGCACATTTCAGATCCACTGACCACTTGTTAGCGATGCCCAAAGGGAGATGGCACATGTCTGTCATATTATTTGATAGTCAATTTGTATGCTATTTGCTTGTCAATTTGAGTGTTTGATCTGATTGGCAAAGCCTTGGCCGGCGATGGTGCCAAGAAACGCTAGTGCGGACAAATGGGTCGCGCCTCTAGGCGCGGTTAGCCGGACAGGCCAGACCATGACTCAAAAGCGACCGCGGCCCGACCCAAACGGACAGAAACGGACCACTTCAGTCGTTCGTTTGGGTCGGCCCGATAGAGATGCCCTAACTTAGCGGCACACACACCCAATCGCCGCCGCACTCTCGCGTGATGCACGCGCCCATGCTGTCACGCACGCATGGACCACACTTCACCACCGCCAGCACAACACACGACACACACAAAACACGCGCATGCACACCTGCCGCCACACCCTGGTCCTCTAGACACAAGACACCGCACGCGAGCCTAACACACGACCCCAACACACCCTGACCGGTCAACACAACACACACCCTGGACCCACCATGACGCACACCACGCACGCGGGATCGATCCTGAAGCCCCCCTCGCTACCTATGCGCATCTTCCTCCCAGAGACCACGCTTCGCCGCCTGTGCCCATCCGCGAGCGCCGCCGCCTGCGGGACCCCGCAGCTCTGCTCCCATCCCTGTCCCTGATGCCCCTCTTCTCTCTTCAACGACCACAACACCTCTCCCGCGAAACTCCACCGTCACTGCCGTGCGTCTCGCCTCCTCTGGCTCCGGCCGCCGGCCTCGGCCTGTCGCTGCGAGTGCCGCCTCCTCCTTCCCAAGCTCGAGTGCCACCGCCTTATCCCAGTCCTCTCCCGCTGGAGCTCGTGGGAACCGTCGTCTCTGGCCTCGAGCCCCTCCCTAGCAGCCCTTGTCAAGCTCTGCTACCATGTGTGCCTCCCGATGATCTCCCCGACCATCGACCGCGACCCCTTCAAGCTCTTCCACCTCTATCTCATGCCAGCGCCATCGCTGCTTCGTCCTTCTGCACTTCGGAAAGCCTCTGCCCTGCTGTGTGTCTCTACCGTGACCTTGCGGATGTTGTCCGCCTGCCACCTACAGTTTCCCCGTTGAAATGGATCGTATGGGCACCTAGAGGGAGGGTGAATAGGTGCTACACCAATTTTTAATTCTTTTTCAATTTTAGGCTTAGCACAAAGGTAAATTCTCTAGATAAACTAATGTGTGGAATTTCCTTATATGCAAACCTATCTACTAGCGAGTAAGGAGCGAGTGGAAGAGGAACGAGTGAACCGAAGTGAAGCACGTGGAGACACAGGATTTGTTTGACCGCAGTTCCTTCCTTGTTAAGGGAAGTACGTCTGTGTTGGAGGGGTGGGCGGTACTAAGACCACCACGCCACAAAAGGCCTCACCCTGTTCTCCGATGGATCTCGCCACAACAGGCCTGATCCACCTTCCACTATAGGTACCCTTTGAGGCGGGCACCGGCACCTTTACACAACTAGTGGGGCAACAACTCCACAACAACTTGGAGGCTCCCGAAATGACAACAAGCTGCCACAAGAACAAAGTTGTCAAATACAATAACACGATCTAGGTATTAACGAGAATACTAGATCAGGGATTTCTCCAAGTGAATGGAGAGGAGTTGAAGCGCTTGATTCTTGATGTTGATGATGAACTTCTCCTCCTTCAATTCCACTAAAGATCAAGACCTTAGGGTGGTTAAATTGGGAGATCGAGATTTAGAGCTCTTGCACAGGGTCTGGTCGAATTCAAATGAATCAAGTATTCTGGACGTTGGGGAAGAAGGGGTACTTATACCCCCTTCCAAAAACCAGTCGTTGCACACTTTGGGGGCCGGATTATCCGGCCCAAGTGAGGGCCGGATTATCCGGTCTGGGGAAACTCTACCCCAGACTCGGAATATCCGGCAGAAATTCTGCCCCCTCTCTGAGCGTCGCGCCGAGCTTGCCCTTGATTAACTTCTGGGGGCCGGATTATCCGGCCCTATGCGAAGGCCGGATTATCCGACCTGGGGAAGAAAAACCGCCCAAGTTCGGATTTTCCGGTAGAAAATCCGACCAGATACCGAGCGACGCGCCTTGGCTCCTTTTGCTCGAAAACTGGGGGCCGGATTATTCGGCCCTTGCGAAACCCGGATTATCCGGCCCGGGGAGGAAAAACTGCCCCAGTTCGGATTTTCCGGGAGAAAATCCGACTGGACACAGAGCGACGCGCCTTGGCTTCCTTGAGAGATGAGGCAGGCTGGATTATCCGGCCCTTGGAGGGGCGGATTATCCGGCCCCCCTCAAAAGTTCCTGCACACTTAGCACACATGAAAAGTCTCCATAGTATTGTTATCTAACACGCAAAACATAGGAAAACATGAAATGTTCTTTCAATCTCCCCCTTTTTGGTGTTAGATGACAATACCATGATTTGCAGGAGAAAGACACAAGACAAACAGAGATAACTATGGAAGGGACTCCCCCTCAATGTGTGCATAATAGAGTTTTGCATTGGAATACAAATGCACACAAATAGGTGAATCTATTCCATAGACAAAAGGGAAAAACACATACCACCGAAGTAGAGAATAGGCATCCTTGACATAAATCACAATTATTATTGGATAACCATTATGAGCGCGCGCCTTCCATGATAAACCACCAGCAATAGGATATGAATAGATATAACCATGAGCATAATCCATGATATGAAGTCCATAGGTATCATCCAGACAACCAAATAAAGTCTCAACCACAAATCACAAACCACGAATATAAAAGTTCAACGCTAAATGGGCATAAGCAAGAAATAACGAATAAAAAGTGCAAGTGCTTATGCCCGACCCACGCAAATCCACGGACAACCTAATAGAACTACTTCTCCCCCTTTGGCATCGAGACACCAAAAAGGGAGAAGAGCGATGCTAGCGCCCCATGGGATCACTCATCATAGTCCTCGTCCTCGTCCTCATGCTCTTCCTCATCCTCATATTCAAGCTCCTCAGTGTCACCTTCCTCATCATCAGCATCAGCAGCAAGCTCCTCAGTGTCACCTTCCCCCCTGAGCCCTGCCCTTTAAGATCGAATCCGCCAGGGCCGGATTATCCGGCCAACACTTGGGCCGGATTATCCGGCCTAAAATCTGGGATTCTGTTATACACAGAACCAGGCCCGCGCGTCCCCAAACAACACCCCCACAAGGTGTACGAGGGACTTGTGTGCAAGAATAGATGGCTTAGAGGTAGGGAAGGCTTAGGATTAAGAGAGCCAAACTAGGATGGTACTAGACACTCAAAATTGCAAAAATAAACAAATCAAATAAAAGCCAAGATTGAGTGTGATTCCCATAAGAACAAGAGAGAGAAAATAACATCCAAAAAGATCCAATTCTCCACAAAGGAGAGGGCGGTGGCCGAATCCACCTTGTTGGAGTGTATGGTGTGACACCGCGAAGATATATCTTGGGTTCACGACCAATACTCATTAATAAGCTCACATATCACAACATGATATTAAGATAAATGATATAACTTGCTATTGGCATTATGGGGGGAGGGTTAGCCCAATAAGTTAGGACCACACTCCCCCTATATCCATGCCCACATCTAGACCAAACAAGGATTGAGATGTACGAGTGGGTGCATGGGTAATCAAGACAAGCTCCCGGAATCAATGATATTTAGCTCATTCCTCAAATAGCAGAATCTTGCTTCATCAAGTGGCTTTGTAAAAATATCTGCCAGTTGGTTCTTCGTGCTCACAAAAGATAGATCAATATCACCTCGAGCAACATGATCACGAATAAAATGATTCCGAATCTCAATATGCTTCGTCCTTGTGTGCTGAACTGGATTGTACGCAATTTTGATAGCACTTTCATTATCACATAAAAGAGGCACTTTGTCACAATTGACACCGTATTCCTTTAAAGTTTGCCTCATCCACAATAATGAGTACAAGCGCTGGCAGCAGCAACATATTCAGCTTCGGCGGTGGAGAGAGATATACAATTCTGCTTTTTGGAGGACCAACATACAAGAGATCTTCCCAAGAATTGACAAGCTCCAGAAGTTGACTTCCGATCATCCTTATCACCAGCCCAATCTGAGTCAGTATAACCACATAAAGAGAAATTGGAGCCCTTGGGATACCAGAGACCAAAGTTGGGGGAATGAACTAAATATCGAAAGATCCTCTTGACCGCCACTAAGTGGCTTTCTTTAGGAGCTGCTTGATACCTTGCACACACTCCCACACTCAACACAATATTGGGTCTAGATGCGCAGAGGTAAAGAAGAGAGCCGATCATGGACCGGTATACCTTTTGGTCCACATCTTTACCATGAGGGTTGAGTTCGAGATGACACTTTGTTTGCATCGGAGTAGCAACACCATTTAGATCCGTCATCTTGAATCTCTTGAGCATGTCTTGGATGTACTTTGCTTGATTAATAAAGGTTCCTTCTCTTAGTTGCTTGATCTCGAATCCAAGAAAGAACCGTAATTCCCCCATCATAGACATCTCAAACCTGTCAGTCATAAGCTTTGAAAATTCACCGTTAAAAGCTTTGTTAGTAGAACCAAAAATGATATCTTCTACATATAGTTGGCATACTAAGAGCTCCCCCTTAACGTTCTTAGTAAAAAGAGTGGGGTCGATTTGCCCAACTTCGAAGCCACGATCTAACAAAAGCTCTTTAAGGTGCTCATACCACGCACGTGGGGCTTGGTTAAGGCCATAGAGTGCCTTATCGAGTTTGTAGACATGGTTCGGGAAGTTAGAATCCTCAAACCCCGGGGGTTGCTTTATGTATACCAACTCATGTAGAGGACCGTTAAGGAAGGCACTCTTGACGTCCATTTGCTGCAACTTAAAATTGTTATGAGCAGCATAAGCAAGTAGGATACGGATGGACACAAGACGAGCCACAGGAGCATAGGTCTCGCCGAAGTCGATGCCCTCAACTTGGGAGTAACCTTGTGCCACAAGTCTTGCCTTGTTCCTCACAACAATGCCATTCTCATCTTGCTTGTTCTTGAAAATCCACTTGGTGTCGATAACATTGCGGCACTCTTTGGGTTTCTCCACTAATTTCCAGACTTTGTTGCGCTCGAAATTGTTCAATTCTTCATGCATAGCAACAACCCAGTCTGGGTCTTCAAGAGCTTCAAAGACCTTCTTAGGTTCCACCATGGAGATATGAGCTTGATGCTCACCAAAACTGGCCAATTCTCTTCTAGTAGACACCCTTCGTCGAAGATCACCAACAACCTTGTCGAGAGTGTGACCCCTCAACTCAAGGTTACGATCAGCCCGAGCCTTGCGACGAAGTTCAATAAGTTTGTTGGCTCTTGGTGGAGGAGATTCATCACTTGAGTCTTCATTGGAGGCATTTTCTCCGCCTTGACCAGTAGCTGGAACATCAGTAGTAGGTGGTGGAGATGCAAGCCCTTGAGGTGAGTCTGTAGCCATAACAGGAGGCTGCAGAACTGGAGAGTCAGGGCCGAATAATCCGGCCGATGAAGAGGCCGGATAATCCGGCCTGGGAGGACTTGTAGCAGCATCATCAGGAAGCCTGGGACTCGCTTGAACTGGCGAGGAGCCGGATAATCCAGGGTCAGCCGGAAAATCCGG
The DNA here is from genome assembly GCA_916181665.1 of Avena sativa. Lineage (NCBI taxonomy): Eukaryota > Viridiplantae > Streptophyta > Magnoliopsida > Poales > Poaceae > Avena > Avena sativa. The sequence continues at coordinate 38,718,256 of OV702290.1, forward strand.
CCTGGATCTTGTGTTGATATCTTCACCACCAGGAGCTGCATGGACAGTTGGATCAGGGTGGCCGGATAATCCGGTATCCACCGGAAAATCCGACATGGAGCTTTCTGGAGCAACTTGACCTTCAGCAGTTGATGGAGATGGTGTAGAAGTTGCCCCCGTGGTTGGAGCATGTTGCGTATGTGTAGATGAGGGCTCTATATGAGTAGAACATTGTCCTTCCCGGTCCGCCACAAGGGGTTCCTCAATGGGGCGGAAGAATCACACGCCCATTCTTCTTATGGCATCTTGGGGTATTTCAACATCTGCATCACAAACACCAACTTGCTCCGCATGGGAACCGTCATTTTCCTCGAACACCACACTACAAGATTCTACAATAGTTCCGGAGAGCTTATTGTAGACTCTATAAGTGTGGGATTCGGCACCATAACCAACAAAAATACCTTCTAGAGCCTTAGATTCAAACTTAGATAAACGAACTCCTTTAATAAGAAAGAAACACTTACACCCGAATACCCGAAAGTATGAGATGTTTGGCTTGTTACTGGTAAGTATTTCATACGAAGTCTTGTCCAAAATCTTGCGGAGGTATAAACGATTAGATGAATGACAAGCAGTAGAGATTGCTTCAGCCCAGAAGTTATATGGAGATTTGAATTCGTCCAACATTGATCTTGCCATGTCCATTAGACTTCGATTCTTCCTCTCCGCTACACCATTTTGTTGAGGGGTGTACGCAGCGGAATATTGATGTCTTATCCCCTCTTCACTTAGGAACTCATTTAAGGTGTAGTTCTTGAACTCCGAGCCGTTATCACTCCTTATAGCCAGAATGGGGATGTTGTGTTAACGTTGAACCTCGTTGGCGAAGTCGATGACAGTTTGTTGAGTTTCACTCTTCAACTTGAAGAAATAAACCCAAGTGTATCTTGAGTAATCATCAACAATCACTAGACAATACTTCTTCCCACCGAGGCTTGCATGAGATGGAGGTCCGAAAAGATCCACATGAAGAAGCTCCAAGATCCTTTTTGAAGAGATAATAATTTTCCTTTGATGAGGAGAATCATGCATTTTCCCTTCAACACACGCCCTGCAGACACGATCTTTGGCAAAAGAGACATTTTCTTTTAGTCCAAGAATGTGGCCACCCTTGTGGAGACTTTGCAAAGTTCTCATATTGACGTGGGCTAGTCGGCGATGCCATAGCCAACCCGCGTCAGCCTTTCCGAAAAGACACATCGGACCTATAGTGGTTTCCCCCGAAAAGTCTACCACGTACAGGTCGTTTTCGACATATCCCACGAAAGCGACTTTTAGAGACTTGCTCCACAAGAGTACCACCAAATCAGCATCAATGTAAACTGCAAAGCCCATCTTACCAAGGGCGCGAACTGAAAGTAAGTTATACCTGAGGGTCTCAACAAGCATGACGTCCACGAGGGAGATATCGTGAGCCACCACAACTTTGCCGAGACCCAATACCTCAGATTTTGACTTGTCACCATAGGAGACGGTAATGTGTTCAAGGTCTGGCTGCATCTTCGTGATGATCTCCTTGCTTCCGGTCATATGACTCGTACAACCGCTATCGAGTACCCATTTAGAACCACCGGAAGCATAGCCCTTGGATCCTCTTGCCATTAGGCAAGTGGCATTGTTGTTGATGGCGTTCTCGTTCGCCGAGTCGAAGAGAGAGGAGGGAGTCGATGTGGTGGCTATAGCAGCCACTTCGCGGGAACTATCATTATCCTCTTCATCTTCACTTGCGGAGGAGTATTCCTCTTAAGCTACAAGGACCATCTTGTGTTGCTTCTTGAAAGGGCCATTCTTCTTAGCAAATGGCTTCTTCTTAGGAACTTTGGATTTCTCTTTGAGAATGAGCCTACCACCATTGTCTTCTCTATTTTCATAAGGACACTTGGCTACAAAGTGCAGTCTATCTCCACAGTTGAAGCAAGTTCTCAATCTTGGGCCACTTTCTCTTCTTCCATTTGACCCGTTCTTGCGCTCAAGTTCAGACTTGGCTTTGGCAGGGCCCTTCCAAAAGTTCCTTGCATAGAATGCCATGTACTCACCATGAGCACGTTTGACCTCATCGAGGCAGTCCATGGATCCCCTCTCAAATGCTCCTTCATCATCCTCTTGCTCAACAACATTGGCTTTGAGAGCCATATTGACACCCTTTTGCATTCCAATGGCCCGAGCACGGGCATCTTCAGCATTCTTTGCCGCCACTTTGAATGACGCCATTTCTTGCATGACTTCATTGGATGTCATTTGATGATAGTTGTGTCTACCTTGCAAGCTCTTCAAATCCGTCGGTTCGAAAGGCATTAAGGCACTCACATACTTTCTTTTTATCCATGCATCATCAATGTGAGTGGCCCCATGCTTCCGAAATGTTGTTGCGATGCCCTTGAGTATTCTATACATGTCCTCATGGTTTTCACCATCCAACATGTAGAAACCCTCAGCTTCGTTACTAAGGGCATCGTACCGGTTTCTTCTCATGCTTTCATTTCCAACAAAAAGGTCCGTAAGAGCACCCCACGCCTCTTTAGCCGTGTTGAGATGTTCAATGTGTGGCATGTCCTTGGGACCCACACCCAGCTGTATCATGTGGAGAGCAGTGGCATTCAACTGGCTATCCACAAATTCCCTTCTTGTTAGATTGGTTTGATCTCCAACATGAAGACCTTCTTCAATGATCCTCCACAATTCAATAGAGGAGCTGCAAACATGAGATTTCATTAGAAATTGCCATTGGTTAAAAGAAGATGTAGTGAGCTTGGGTGGATCACCCCTATTGTTTATATGAGGATGAGGGATAGGTGGGTCAGGGGAATATACGTGGCAAACCTCACTATATTCCTCCTTACCACTTCCCTTTTTGGAGGTGGAACCATTTAGTTTTTCACCTTCCACATCATCATCCTTAGATCCGGTGTTACCCTTTTCCTTAGATGATGGTGAGGGAGCCTCAGAGGAGGATGGAGATGGGGCTATGGATGATGTAAGGCGAGTAATCATTTGATTCATCTCCTCCATCTTGGCCTCAAAGGATTTCAACAAGGTTGTTTCCAACGACTTGAGATCATCCATTGTGACCTTATCCATAACCTCATTTCCATCATCCCTGGTACCCATACTACTCTTAGGCGGTTAAGCCTGAATTAAGAGTCGGGGCTCTGATACCAATTGAAATGGATCGTATGGGCACCTAGAGGGGGGGGTGAATAGGTGCTACACCAATTTTAAATTTTTTTTCAATTTTTGGCTTAGCACAAAGGTAAATTCTCTAGATAAACTAATGTGTGGAATTTCCCTATATGCAAACCTATCTACTAGCGAGTAAGGAGTGAGTGGAAGAGGAACGAGTGAACCGAAGTGAAGCACGCGGAGAAACAGGATTTGTTTGACCGCAGTTCCTTCCTTGTTAAGGGAAGTACGTCTGCGTTGGAGGGGTGGGCGGTACTAAGACCACCACGCCACAAAAGGCCTCACCCTGTTCTCCGATGGATCTCGCCACAACAGGCCTGATCCACCTTCCACTATAGGTACCCTTCGAGGCGGGCACCGGCGCCTTTACACAACTAGCAGGGCAACAACTCCACAACAACTTGGAGGCTCCCAAAATGACAACAAGCTGCCACAAGAACAAAGTTGTCAAATACAATAACACGATCTAGGTATTAACGAGAATACTAGATCGGGATTTCTCCAAGTGAATGGAGAGGAGTTGAAGCGCTTGATTCTTGATGTTGATTATGAACTTCTCCTCCTTCAATTCCACCAAAGATCAAGACCTTAGGGTGGTTGAAATGGGAGATCGAGATTTAGAGCTCTTGCACAGGGTCTGGTCAAATTCAAATGAATCAAGTATTCTGGACGTTAGGGAAGAAGGGGTTCTTATACCACCTTCCAAAAACCAGCCGTTGCACACTTTGGGGGCCAGATTATCCGGCCCAAGTGAGGGCCGGATTATCCGGTCTGGGGAAACTCCACCCCAGACTCGGAATATCCGGTAGAAAATCTGCCCCCTCCTTGAGCGTCGCGCCGAGCTTGCCCTTGATCAACTTCTGGGGGCCAGATTATCCGGCCCTATGCGAAGGCCGGATTATCCGGCCTGGGGAAGAAAAACCGCCCCAGTTCGGATTTTCCGGTAGAAAATCCGAACGGATACCGAGCGACGCGCCTTGGCTCCTTTTGCTCGAAAACTGGGGGCCGGATTATCTGGCCCTTGCGAAACCCGGATTATCCGGCTTGGGGAGGGAAAACCGCCCCAGTTCAGATTTTCCGGGAGAAAATCCGACTAGACACAGAGTGACGCGCCTTGGCTTCCTTGAGAGATGAGGTAGGCCGGATTATCCGGCCCTTGGAGGGGCGGATTATCCGCCCCCCCTCAAAACTTCCTGCACCCTTAGCACACATGAAAAGTGTCCATAGTATTGTTATCTAACATGCAAAACATAGGAAAACATGAAATGTTCTTTCACCCGTCGCCTATGTCCTCTGCAGCACCGGTCGCTGGGCGGCCCTCTCTTCCGAACACCGCCCTCATCTACTTGGCGCCCTCCTCGATGAGTGCTCCATTCTTGTTGTTGCTCTACAGGTCCACGACGTATGTCTGTGCATAGTGGGAACCGTAGAACCTGAAGGGTTCCACAACAGAAAACAAAACAATTCCTACGTTGGAACCTCCTAAACTGCCCAAGATCTATCTATGTAGTAATGCGGTAACGGCCGAGCGTATAGAATACATACCCTTTTAGACCATATGCAGTTAACGTTTTGAGGGGAACGTTGTTGAAGTAGTCGAACCCGTAGCCAACCTCAAGGTCACGAAGCTCCTCGTAGGTCACCCCTTGCTCCTTCTTCATCATGCAGCAGCTCTGGCTCACGACATCCAAGGTGCCTCAAGTGAGGCCCCTCGTGGTTTCGTACACATACGGTGTACGATGGCAACCTCCGACTCCTTGATCCCTACCGGGAGTGCGGAAGTAGATCTCCAGCTTGGAATCCCTGCAGCGCAATGGCGTGCTGCAGGTGTGGTGTCTCTTGCTCGGACAGTCCTTACTTGGGACCGTGCCAACGCATGGAGATGAGAGAGCGAGAGGGAAGTAGAAAGTCAACCAATGGACTTCTCCAAATATTGGTGTGTCTATTCCCACCCATGGGCACCCCTTTATATAGGGGGAGGGGGTGTGCCCTCCCCTTTGGGTTTCCCATGTGGGACTAAACAAGGGAGAGAGGGGGAGGCGCCATGGGCCTCATGGGCCAGCCGGCCAGGGGTGGGCCCCACCCCGCGCATAGCCCTAGGCTGGCCGGGTGGCCCTCCTTGAGGCGGCTGGGCCTTGGCCCTTTGGCCCTTGGCCCTTTCGGTTTTCCCTCATGGGCCCTTTTTCCCTAGGAAGTTTGGCCCATTAGTGGAATACCCCTTCAAATTAAATTTTAATATTATATTTAATATTAATTGCATTAATTAACATGTAAATACATATTAAAATCCGACTAGACCCGAAACACCTTTTGGTTCCCTTTCGATTTCCTCCGAACGACTTCGGAACTTTCCCGGAACGATTCCGGTTCTCTCACGGAACTTTTCTGGTTTCCTTTTCTCTTTCATATAGTGATTCCAACTTACAGAGGATCTCTAGCTCATCTACCATTAAGTGTATTTCCCAACGGCTCGGGAATGGCACATACATGATCTCCATCAATGATCAATAGCGGGACCGGGATGCCCATAATGACCCCTCTGCATTCCACGATGATAATGTCGTTTGAACCATAAATAGTCGTTGCCCATTCCCTTTGCCACTTGATACCTAGTTCACCCGGATTTGATCTACGGTATCTCCATACCTTCGTTCGATCTCGTTACCGATGAACTTGTTTTCTCGTTCCCGTGTCATTACATTCCGTGACCCAGTCACACGCTTGCAAGCTTCGTTAATGCAACGTCACCGAGATGGCCATATATGTATCTATCTGTTACATGGATGGGCAAATACTGGTCTTGATATGTACTCCTCTACACACTCCTTTGGGAAACCTGAGTAGCACCTTTTTGATCACCCAGTCACAGAGTGATACTTGATAACCATCTAAGCTCCCTCCAGAACGGTGATTTGCATTATCTCACAGTCTAAGGACAAGTTGGGAGGTTTCCTTAGTTTTATCATTAATGGTGAACTTTGTAACTAGATCTCATTAATATACAACTGGTTGGGTTGTTTGTCTATCACATCATTCAACTAATGATGTGACCACATTGTCAATTGGCATAAATGCCCATGATCTCGAAACCCTAGATCATCCTCATGACCAATGAACTAGTTCGCTAGAGGTAACTAGAGACTTGGTTTGTTTACATACCACACATGTATTAACGTTTCGTATTAATACAATTATAGCACAGTATGAAACTATTACGAACTAATTGAGATATGACAATGAAAACCTATTTATTATTTGCCTCTAGGGCATATCTCCTTCAGTCTCCCACTTGCACTAGAGTACAAATAATCTAGCTTGTATTTTACTCATCATAAACCATATCACATATGCATTTATTGATTGTGGAAAACATCCTGTCCATATTTTGTTTTATCAGATCATTATGTCTTTGCAAATCATCAATGTCTTCCTAACTTTGACATTCATACCATTATCTCATAATGGGTCGAAGTATTCGTTTGGCAACAAAGTGAGACTTTATTTCTAGTGTTTATAATGACGGTCGTTTTCACTGTTGTCATCTAAACTTCGAAACACACTTTGCAATCCTTTGTGTATATACGGCAGTTATGGTAGCAGAACGAGGCCAGTTTCCAGGAGCCTACAGTGACTTTAGATCAACCTCGAGGGCTTTCTCATGGGCATTGTGCCCTGCACTACAAGGAATCTGCTAACTAGTGACCCCAAATATTGGTCATAGAAAGGTCATAGTAATTCATCTATGACCTTTCTATGACCAAAAATAGTAGGTCACATAGCGAGGGTCACTATAGACAACTAATGACCTTTTTTTTGAATTGGTCATGGACAACTATGACCAAAATAGATGGTCATAGTGTCTATGGACAAACAATTTGGTCATAGGCTATCTACCTAGTCCACGTCAGCCAATCCTACGTGGAACCTGACATGGCAGCAAATTCAGCCTAGTCCAGTTTGGCAGTTTACATGGGCCAAGCCCAACAATTTTAGCCTTTTGTTTTCTAAGCCTGGCTTTTACTGTCCATTTATTTTGTGGGCCAAGCCAAAAACTTTAGCCGAGCTGGGACACATCATTCTACGTTAAAAGCGAACTAGCCCCGTCATAACAATATACATCACATCAGATGGAGCCTTTATACTTCTATATCTATGTAGATCCCAGTGCATGAAATGCAACTATGCCACTTGCTTTGCTTCTTACCATTTAAGTACAAACTTAATTCTAGTTCAGTGATTAACTCAAGAATCACTTCAAGACATGTTCTTACAGTTAAGAGCTTATCTTTCCAACCAGAACTTCGGGTCACATTACGGTGAGTATACAATATGGTTGTATGGAAGAACCTAACCGAGGCATAGGAGATGCAACACATCTCTTTCTTACTTTTAACCATAGTTGTGATACTAATACAATGCTTCATATAGTAAGAACTTCTTTCTTACCTTGTTCCATTCTGAACATCTTCAGAGTTTTGCTTAGGACATTCTAAACATCTTCAGAATCAAGTCCAAGAAGCATTCGACATTCAATGTTTATTAAACTCACCAATCTATCTCGATAGATCTCATTGTTTTAATAACTTCAACTTAATCCCAATTTATCTACTTAAATGTTATTAACACCAATAACATCATTCACATATGTCGTCCACATATCCTAGAATGAATCATGCTCCCACTCAAATTTAGCATCCATATTTGAGATCCAGGGATTTCACTTAGCTCCCACTCAAAATATATCTGATACATATTATGATTCAGATAAGCTACTTAGCTCCCACTCAAAATATGTCTCTTACATATTAAGATCTGGCCAAGCTAATTAGCTCCCACTCAAATGCAGGTCCTCTCGATAATCTTGGAAATTCCAAAATTCTTTGATCATCATCAAATTAAGAATTTCAGCTATGAGACTTCAGTATCCATATATTGCTAGTGTAAATCCAATAGACTTAAGCATTGCTACATTTGTAGTCAACTCCTTGAATTTGTCCATACTTTGTGGCAAATCGATCTTTACGTCTCCATTAAGTTTCATTTCCATCTTATGACTTTGAAGTCATTCAGAAATATCAAGTAAACTTCTTTACTTAATAAGATCAAGTAACATATTACTTCACAATCTTAAATATAACTTAATATAGGATTTTATGACTCCTGGTCATTTCTCGCACTTAGATCCATCACGCTTCTTTGTAATTCGTAGGTATGTCTTATTCATAAACATGACAAGTGAATCAATAATATATTTCCACGAACTTGCAGAGTATATATTATTGAATCCTACTTTCTTTAGTAAAAGTATTCACTGAAACTTTATGATTATTATCATTAGTTTCTCCTATATTTGAAGAGTTCGGTTTCACGGGACAAATTCCGCTATGCCACTCAACAATTAGGAGGTAAGGTCAAATACCTTGTTTTGAACTTTTACTTTCTTCCACCTTTATATTCATCAAGACATACCAACTTTGGACAACAACAGGTTTGCCCCTTGTGGAACATGTATTCATAGTTGCCTAAGAATACGCTACAAAGACTTGTTTATTTGCCACGATTTCGAATTATCGAAACCTCTAAAAACTCGAACATGCCATAACTCTTATGATGTTGTTTCCACGAATCTTTAGATGCTCCTTTGTATTTCAACCGAGTGTTTGCTCATTCTCTAACTCTAAACAATAACTATAACCCCGATAAGAGATAATATTATACCATATGTATTTAATACATTATGATTATGATATTTAGACATTTCAATACACTTTGAATTTGCCCTATTATCATAATTTGAGAAACCTCTTTAACATGTCTTTTTATGCCAAAATTAACTTAAATACTTTAGTCATGTCGATCAAATCGAAGAGACTTTTGTATTCTTGTTAATTCAATATCCTCCTTCATTTTGAAATCTTTTTGAACAATTCAAATCAGTTTCAAACTTATGTTTCATTAAGCAAATGCTCATATTCACTTAAATCTACAATGAAGTGTGAAATAATGATTTCCACTATTTGTTGAAAATACGATACATTATTATGTATAAAGTTCAACATTTCTTCGCATATCACAGTTTTACCAGAATGCGGAGTTTTAGTCATTCTGCCTAACGAGGCATGGTTTTGCAAAGTCTCTAGATCAAGAATCTAAGGCCCCGATCTTCATTTGTAATGAAGAACATGCAATAACCAAAATGACTTAAACTATAGTGTCATGTCATTATTAAACTTTGGATATCTTTTAGCATTCTAATCCTTTATAAATGTTTAAACTATTATCATTAACATAGTGATGAGAATAACTCCTTTATAATCGTAATGTGACCATAAAGGTATTATTCATAAGAACAGTACAACTGGATTGTAACTTATTCACATGAACAATCGTCTCACCAAAAGCAAGACACACAGACAAAGATTACAAAATTATATTCAAGTCCACTAATCCAAATGATAAACCTTTGAGGAAAGGGGTGATGTCGGCCATCAACTATTTTGCTTGCCGTCAACAAGCCACATTGCCTCAATTCCAGCAATTCTCAAGTAGACCATCCTATTTTCACAAAACGGGACAAGTATCCAATACTTATATAAACTACAACGATTTTTGCAAGAATTACATTTATAACTTTGTATATATAACATATACCCTTTTTATTCATGACCTCCATTGCAATCAAGCCCTTCTGAGAGTTCATAACTCTAATGCAAGATTGCTAAGCGTTTCTCCAAATATTCTATTTTTCATCCATCATGGAAGAAAACTCATCCAACGGCTCATACTTTATGTGCCTGATCTTGCAGAATACAAGATTGTAATCCAACTCTCCATCGAATGTAGAATGGCTTGTTGGATGATTACGGAGAACACACAAACATTGCGGAGTCATCGGATTATCTCCTAATGGTCATTGTATCAAGAAGAGAAGATCACCTTTTACGAGGATATCCCTCAGGGGTGGGTATTAATCTATGAAGTTGGACCCTTTTTGCTAAGTTCCATATCAAGCAATATATTTCCCATGGTCGCAAAGGACCTCAATGGGATAGGCCATGATCTACTAAGATATTTGCAAACAGACATCTAGACTAAGTTCATAATATGAATTCAATCCTAATTGATCTCCCACTAAAATTGTCATCCCCTGTACGATTTTAGTGATCACATGATCCCAATCCTCTGCACCTCCCCCGATCATCAAAGGTAGACATTCCCTAATGTCAATCACATCAACCATGTGACTCATGCTCGATCTTTCGATCTCTTGTGTTCCAAGGCCATGTCTACACATGCTAGGCTCACCAAATATAACTTGTGTGTATTTGCTGTGCAACATGGTTACACCCACTGTATGCGAATGTAGATATGTCTAGCCCCCGATCGTCACGGACGGCTTCATAACGGCAAACTTTCTTGGTGGTGCACACACAAGGGGAACACTATCATTGGAATTATATAGGGATTATCTTATATAAAAGTAAACTACTTTACCTTCATAATGACCAATACCATATCATAACACAATCCCTCCTGCAAAATAAAGTTAGACGCCTCTACTTTATCTTTTGCAAGTTTTACGTGGTTGTTAGGGCTTTCACAATAGAACCATTTCTAATCTACGAACTTCCCAACCACAACATGGATCCAACAATTGTCTCTACTACACCCCTTTCGGGGCCCTCCATTGTAAATTATATATCAACTATTGAATGAGAGACAGACACCCGCTAGCCACTTATACGATACAAGCCATATGTTGAGCGTGGAACCAGTCTCGCGTAAGATCGCTCCAGGCCGCTTCAGCAAGTAATACCGCGATATAAGCAAGTACACGTTAGAGGGTAACAACTAAGGGACCAATGCCCGCACAAAACTTGTGCGTACTGCCGTACAGCACTCCTATGCATAGATCGGCTCTGATACACTGAAGGGTTCCGCAGCAGAAAACAAAAAAAATCCTACGTTGAAACCTCCTAAACTGCCCAAGATCTATCTACGTAGTAATGCGGTAACGACCAAGAGTATAGAATACATACCATTGTAGACCGTACACGGTTAATGTTCCGAGGGGAACGTGGTTGAAGTAGTTGAACCCGTAGCCGACCTCAAGGTCACGAAGCTCCTCACAGGTCACCCCTTACTCCTTCTTCATCCTGCAGCAGCTCCAGCTCACGACATCCAAGGTGCCTCAAGTGAGGCCCCTCGTGGTTTCGTACACATACGTTGTACGATGACGACCTCCGACTCCTTGATCCCTGCCGGGAGTGTGGAAGTAGATCTCCGGCTTGGAATCCCTGCAGCGCAACGGCGTGCTGCAGGTGCGGTGTCTCTTGCTCGGACAGTCCTTACTTGGGACCGTGCCAATGCATGGAGACGAGAGAGAGAGAGAGGAAAGGAGAAATTCAACCAATGAACTTCTCCAAATATTGGTGTGTCTATTCCCACCCATGGGCACCCCTTTATATAGGGGGAGGGGGTGTGCCCTCCCCTTTGGGTTTCCCATGTGGGACTAAACAAGGGAGAGAGGGGGGAGGCGCCATGGGCCTCATGGGCCAGCCGGCCAAGGGAGGACCCCACCCCGCACATAGCCCTAGGCTGGCTGGGTGGCCCCCTTGAGGCGGTTGGGCCTTGGCCCTTTGGCCCTTGGCCCTTCCCCCTTTCGGTTTTCCCTCATGGGCCCTTTTCCCTAGGAAGTTTGGCCCATTAGTGGAATACCCCTTCAAATTAGATTTTAATATTATATTTAATATTAATTACATTAATTAACATGTAAATACATATTACAAAATCCGACTAGACCGGAAATACCTTTCGGTTCCCTTTTGATTTCCTCCGAACGACTTCAGAACTTTCCTGGAACGATTCCGGTTCTCTCACAGAACATTTCCGGTTTCCTTTTCTCTTTCATATGGTGATTCTAACTTACAGAGGATCTCTATCTCATCGTATCCTTAAGTGTATTTGCCCATGGCTCGGGAATGGCACAGACATGATCTCCATCAATGATCAATAGCGGGACCGGGATGCCCATAATGACCCATGTGCATTCCATGATGATAATGTTGTTTGAACCATAAACAGTCGTTTCCCATTCCTTTTGCCACTTGATACCTAGTTCACCCGAGATTTGATCTACAGTATCTCCATACCTTTGTTCGGTATCGTTACTGATGAACTTGTTTACTCGTTCCCGTGTCATTGCATTCTTTGACCCAGTCACATGCTTGCAAGCTTCGTTAATGCAGCGTCACCGAGATGGCCACATATGTATCTGTCCGTTACATGGATGGGCAAATCCTGGTCTTGATATGTACTCCTCTACGCGCTCCTTTGGGAAACCTGAGTAGCACCTTTTCGATCACCCAGTCACAGAGTTATACTTGATAACCATCTAAGCTCCCTCCAGAACGGTGATTTGTATTATCTCACAGTCCAAGGACAGGTTGCGAGGTTTCCTTAGTTTTATCATTAATGGTGAACTTTGTAACTAGATCTTATTAAGATACAACTGGTTGGGTTGTTTGTCTATCACATCATTCAACTAATGATGTGACCTCATTTTCAATTGGCATAAATGCCCATCATCTCGAAACCCTAGATCATCCTCATGACCAATGAACTAGTTCGCTAGAGGTAACTAGAGACTTGGTTTGTTTACATACCACACGTGTATTAACGTTTCGTATTAATACAGTTATAGCACAATATGAAACTATTACGAACTAATTGAGATATGACAATAAAAACCTATTTATTATTTGCCTCTAGGGAATATCTCCTTCAGAACCAACATGTGGTTGGTGGTTCCTTTCTGCAAAACCGTGTCATCACCAAGTCCAAGATCCGCGTGCCGTGTCTATGTACCTGGCTGCTGCCACAAAGATTTCGTGAAGAACCACGGAACATCAAGTTCTTCACTACTGGAAGTGTCCCGCCAAGATCTTCGCCGATGACCGAGGCCAAGTTTCGCCCGATGATTACTCAAGACCTTCGAAGGAAGGTGAACCGAAGAACCGCACCGAGCAAGAACTCCTTCATGGAATCCAAACCCAAACCCTCCGAATCCAAAGTCTCCGATTTGAAATGTGTGACCCCTATTTTATAAAATGCTATATATCTTGATGCATATTAAAATATTCATGCTCGCATACATGTTTTGTCATTTGGGGGTATTTTGTCGATTCACCTAATAATCACATATGGAGTATATATGCAGGATATTCTTGTCTTATCTCGACTCATTTAAATGGTGTAGCTCACTGATGCCATGCTTTTTCTTGTTAATCCAACATTTAAATGGTGGGGTACGTAAACAACTTGAACCGTCTAATAATTGACGGGATCCTGATTCCACTTAATATTGCTAAGTGGGGCCGCATCTTGCCATATCATGCATCATATCATAAACATGTCGGATCTTTCGCCGTAGTATTAAATATTGCATCCGGTATTTCTTTCTAGTGTTTTGCTTCTTTCCGGGTAGGACGTTGAGTGGATGCGAGACACGATAAGTTCTCCGGCTAGTCCTCTTTGATGTTTCGCAGGTGAGTATTCTCCTCCTCTTCTACCTATTTTGCATTTATAGTCTTTACTTCCTTCCTTTGATCTATTGCTATCCTTATTATCGATGCTCTAGTATTGTTCCCTTTATTTACTTGCTCTACTATATAGTCTTGGTTATCCTATTGCCTTGTTTGATTAGCTAGCTTTGCCCTTGCGAGTCGTAGGCATACTTAGTACTGCTCTCATACAGGTGAACCGTGATATCTGGATATGGTTGATACTAAGATAATTAAATTGGTAATGTTGGTTATGGTTATTGACATGGGCATGACCCTTCGGGTGCCTATTATTGGTATATATGGTGCGGCCCAACAGAAGCCTCACCCGAAGATTTGCCAAGATCCATGAAGGCCACGACGGTTTGGCTGATACGAAGCCTACAAGGACACGGACTCCTAGTGGAACAAGACAAGGAAGTCCAAAATTAGACTAGATACGAACTCTAACTTGTAAACCAACTCGTATTGGTACCTGAGACCTAGCCTCCCCATATATAAAGACTAGGAGGGTTAACAAGAAGAACACAATACAATAGACGTTACACCCAACTTTAGATTTAGACAATAGACACCAAAATCTAGAAGACAACTTGTAATACGGTGATTACTCAATATTCAAACGACTTTGACTCCATTGTTTTCATGGCATCCGACGAAATCGTCAGCGTTCTTTTTTCCGTGAAACCTTAAGTCCATCACCATAGGCATTGCCGAGGCTACCCCTTATCAATTGACGCCGTCTGTGGAAAATCTAAACGCTAGAACCATAGATTCAGCGAACCGCTCTCCACCAAGCATCAACCCCGACAAAAACAGATCCACCCATCCACCTTTCAAGGCGTGCGCACGTCCGTATTTGAGCCGGAGCAGATCGATCCGGTCTAAAGAGCAGATTCAATATTGCGTGCAATCGCAAGAAAAAGAAGCAAGGAGTTCTCGGCAACGGCTGTGCAAGAAATGCAGAAGACTCGGAGCGCTCCACGTACGGATCACGCAAACCCAGGCGGGGCACGAGTCTCATTGGTCTAAAAATAAAAGGAAAAGAAAAGGTCAAAAGCAACGCTAGATCAACTCCTTCGGTTTGCATCGAAAAAAAATGCTGGAGAACTCGTCGCTTCAACAGGCAGAGATCATTGAGTATTGGAGAACAACACGTTACACGTCTGCTACATGTGACAGTAGCACAGTCACCAAGTAAAGCAAAAGAATCACCGCACGGTCCGCACGTATGGAATTCCTGAAGAAATTGGAAGAGATTAGCTATTACCGAAAGCTGCACCGCCGGGTAGGAGCCACTCTGATTCACGTCAGCTACACAAGAGTCCGTACCGACCAGGCTAGGCACGTGTTACAGGCCCGTATGGCATGCATGTGCGTGAGGTTCGATCGCACAGGACCTCTAAAATACAAGGGCCTCTAATTTTACGTTAAACTATTATTTCATGCTACTAATAATAGGTTTAATTGGGCATAATAAATTCATTGAACAATTCCACCACTTAGGATTTGCCAACTCTATTTCCACCGCTTAGACTAGTCACAACGGGGAATATCATATATTAGTATTATTCATATGATATTAGTATATGATACCATCTCTGTAATGCATAATATCATGTAGTAGTATCATAGTCCTAATATATTTATTGTTTTGTACAATCTCAATACAAAATTGTGTACAAGATTCATTTGAGATTAGTTTTTCTAGTTCTACGTGCTATGATATCGTATCTACCTATGATACCAACACATCATCTTTCATCATTAATTAACATGCCATGTCAGAATTTTGCCAACATGGCATGTACGATACTACCTATAATACCTTTATTGGGGCTAGTCTTAGGAATTTGTAAATGCAACATCCATTGTAGACTGCACCTCTCCATCCACCTCTTAATTATGTCGTGTTTTTTCATAGCAGATCCGTTCTATTTGTAATAACAATTAAAAAGGATATTTTGGAGAAAGTTTCTTATTAAGAACTAATTGAACATTTCATCTCAAGAAATGCTAGAAGGATGGCATGTTTCTGGTAAATATTTTGTCTTAAGGAGTACTTTTAAATTTTGTTACCACTTTCCTTTTGTTATCCCATTCTTTTTGAAAGCTCTGCTATCACTTTCTGATAAGATGTAACTCTTTAAAAAAAATTGTACCACTAAAGTAAAAATAAATATAACATAAAATCATGTTTTACTAATTGGCAATGGTTATATTGATGGCCAATTTTTTATTTCGCACCGGACCTCCATTTTCTCGGGTAGGGCCCTGCACGTGTATCAGTCAGCCCAAAAAAAAGTCGACAGCATTGATTTTGCGGCTGGACAACCTCAAGGGACAAAGAAAAGTTAGCCAAAGCCACGTTTAATCCACACGAGTACTTGCATGGATTTTGTGGCCACAAGTCTAACGTGAAGCAAGTACCAAGGCAAGTATCACAACCAAATAATCGATCAATTGGATCAGTTCGCAAGGCTTCAGCTAGCAAAAATTACTCATCACTTCACGTGAGAATCAAGGACACTACGAACTACGACTTTGGACACTCTCGCGGACTATTTGAATTACACCGCGGGCTATTTCGACTCTACCACATATTACATCTTCTTCAACTCCGTCTGTTGCGTCAACACTATCGCACGACCATATCCGCCGCATCGGTTACATGTCCGCTGCATCCGCACAACTCCGTCTATCATGGCAACCCGTCCCTCCTGCTCCTCCGGCCACATCAACCTCTTTAACTACTAATAAAGCTAAGTTCTCTACTTCGAGTTAATTTCTTTCTTACTTTAATCGCACTCGACAATCGGGGCTGCACCCTCTTCGAGTAACCTAAGTGTCATCGACTTTGTGCACTCGAGCACCTCATATGTGATTTCCCGAATAGCTCACTCTGCCTGAGCGTCGAATCCGTAAACTCCGACCCAGTTGCAGCCTAACTGACAGGTCGGCAAGGTACTGAGACTAAGGGCGTCAGGATAATAAAAAGGTCTCGTGTTACAGTGCAAAAGTGTCGGGTCCAATGGAACCAGAAAATATTATGACAAATTGAAATGCGATATTCTTTACAAGATGCAAGTACTTTATAATTCTCTATGTTTTTGCAAGAATGTCGACTACATCGAGCTATTTTGTCGGGTCCTCCCACGGAATTGACTAAACACTGCGCGTCAACTGGTGGCGCACCCGAGAAAAATCAAGACCCGATTCGAGAAATTCCTCGGGTGAAGATCATATTTGCTCACTCGATATCAATAAAGCTAAGTTCTTTTAACTGAGTCTACCTTTCATTACTCTATTACACCCGATACTCGGGGCTCAGTTGAATAAATTATTACATAATCATACTCTGATACTCGGGGGGCTTCGCTACTCAGCGGAAACTTAAAAATTCTTCGGCTTCGCCATGAAATACGTCAAAAATACGCTTTGACCCGAATAGCTGATCCAGCCCGATGGGCATCAGGCTAACGAAAAGGTCTTGATAGGGGCGTAACCGCAATAGTCATCGGCAAAAATATATCAGGTTCCAAATATATCAAGTTCTAAATTCACACATCCGAAAGATTCTAAATTACAATAAGCTATACTTTCGGCTGATACATACACAAACTTTACACAATCTACATGTCTTTTTCCAGGGTCCCTATTTTATCTACACGGAGAAATTCTCGGATCAAGAAGATCTCTGAGCCTATGCTCTGGTGCAAACACCCGAACATAGCCTCGAGGGTTACTCCCATCGGGAGCGCTGATCGTGCACCCGATATAAAAAACAGAAATCCTCCAAACAGGAGTCGATGGAAGAATATCTACAATAAGAAAGAATAACTTTGAGTCTATCCGAGTATAGCCTCAAAGGTTACTCCCATCAGGAGCACCCGATGAAAATGCTGACATCACTTCAAGAACAATACAACGTCATCCATTGCATCAGCCAAACAAGACATCGACAAGTTCACTCATCCGAAGAAATCTTCGAGTTCACCTTCCGAGCATATTAAAAAGGACTTTGAGCCTATGCTCGGATACAAGCATCTGAACATAGCCTCGGGGGCTACTGACATGGGCATGACCCTTCGGGTGCCTATTATTGATATATACGGTGCGACCCAACGGAAGCTTCACCCAAAGATTTGCCAAGATCCATGAAGCCCACGACGGTTTGGCTGATATGAAGCCTACAAGGACACAGACTCCTAGTGGAACAAGACAAGGAAGTCCAAGATTAGACTAGATACGAACTCTAACTTGTAAACCAACTCGTATTGGTACCTGAGACCTAGCCTCCCCATATATAAAGGCTATGAGGGTTGATACGTCATAAACGTATCTATAGTTTTCGATGCTCCATGCTTGTTTTATATCAACTTTCTTATGTTTTGTTTACACTTTGAGGTATTTTTATACATTTTCTGAAATTAACCTATTAACAATATGTCGCAGTGCTAGTTGCCTATTTTTTGTTGTTTTTGGTTTCATAAAAGCTAGTAAGGAGATATTCTTGGAATTGGACGGGACAAAAGCCAAAGTCAATATTTTACCAGAAGGAACACAGAGTCCGAAGGGCAGCCGAAGTGGGGCCACGAGGTGGCCACACCTAGGGCTGGCGCGACCACCCCTAGGGCGCACCGCCCCATGGTGTGGGCCCCTCGGGCACCCACCGACCTTGCCCCTTCGCCTATAAAAGTACCCCGATGCAGAAACCCTAAGTACCCGATCAAAAATCCACAAAAGAGTCTGTAGCCGCTACCATCTCCATCCCTAGATCGGGGGGGGATCCGAAGCTCTTCTCGGCACCCTAGCAGAGGGGAGAGATCATCTCGGAGGCCTTCTTCATCACCATGCCAGCCTTCGGAGTGATGCGTGAGTAGTTCACCCTTGGACTATGGGTCCATACAGTAGCTAGAGCGTTGGTTCTCCTCCTTTGTGCTATCATGTTTAGATATTGTGAGCTCCGTTCATGATCAAGATCATCTATTTGTAATCCTATATGTTGTGTTTGCGAGGATCCGATGGATATTGAGATACTATGTTAGATTGATTATTGATTCTATCATGTCTATGTTATTTGTGATCTTGCATGCTCTCTATTGCTAGTAGCTATCTTGGCCAAGTAGATGCTTGTAACTCCAAGAGGGAGTATTTATGCTCGATAGTAGGTTCATGCCTCTAGTAATCCAGGGAAGTGACAGAAATCTCTAAGGTTGTAGATGTGTTGTTGCTACTAGGGAGAAAACAACAATCCTTTGTTCATGGGGCAATTGTATTGTTTACTTTACACACTTTGCTTAATTCAATTATCTGTTGCTTGCAACTTAATACTGGAAGGGGTTCGGATGATAACCTGAAGGTGGATTATTAGTCATAGATGCAGTTGGATTACGGTCTATGTATTATGTTGTAATGCCCAATCAAATCTCGTAGGAGTCAAGATGTCTAGTATATGCATTGTTATGCTTTCTCAATCTGTCAATTGCCCCACTGTAATTTGTTCACCCAACATGCTATTTATCTTAAGGAGAAACACCTCTAGTGAACTGTGGACCCTAGTCCATTCCTTTACCATTAATTTACCATCTACTGTTTACTATTTACTTTCTGCAAGCAATTACTACCTTCCACACTATATGTTTAATCCTTTATTTTCAGCAAAACCAGTGAGATTGACAACCTCACCGTAAGTTGGGGCGAAGTTCTGTGGTTGTGTTGTGCATGATTCCAAGTTGCTAGCAACACCTTGGAGTTGTTTCCTTACTCCTACTAGTTCGATAACCTTGGTTTCATAACTGAGGGAAACTTGCTGCTGTGCTCATCATACCTTCCTCTTGGGGTTGCCAACGAGCTCTACATATCTTGAGCCATCAAGGGTCTAACGAGAAGAACACAATACAATAGACGTTACACCCAACTTTAGATCTAGACAATAGACACCGAAATCTAGAAGACAACTTGTAATACGGCAATTACTCAATATTCTGGCGACTTTGACTCCATTGTTTTCCTGACATCCGACGAAATCCCCAGCGTTCTCTTTTCTGCGAAACCCTAAGTCCATCACCATGGGCATTGCCGAGGTTACCCTTGTTAGTTATGGTTATGGTTATGACTTCACCTAGTGATAAGGCCCCGACAGCGACCACCTTTGGGGGACTGCTTGAGTCGACCTAGGAACCATTCGTTCTACGATACCAGTTCTGAGTTGATCGCACTAACCAAACGTGGGGCCTTTGGGATCGCCCTTCAACTACTGGTGCTATTCGTATATCTGGAGGGTCACAAAATTGGTTTTCTATTTGGTGCATACGTATAATAGGGATTGTTGGTTTGCGGTACCAAACTTCTCGGGCGAGTGCATCCCGGTACCCGAGTTGTCATCAATCTCACGGAGGGGCCGTAGTAGAATCGCCAATTGTCTAGAAGGTCCAAATGGGGGTGAATACAAATCTAACGGCCAAACGGTCGTTTGAACCAGACGAAAAACAGTTGAACTCAAACACCGCCGTTAGGTCAACTCTTCTTGGCCCGCCCTATCAGTATTCCCCGTTATCTTTTGCGGTCGTGGACTAGTTTACCCCTGCGTGGATGAGATCCCTGAGTGGACCAGATCTATTTCTTTGCTTTGCTCTACTCTTCTCCCCTGCTCCCCTCCCCATAACCTTTGCTCAGCTTCGGCTGCTCGTCTCAGATCGGAGCTTGCACTTGCTCTAATTTGCGTCCCCGCCATGTCCAGCCAACCTCCCACGCCTCTAATCGAAGCTCGCAGCCGTCGTTATCGCATCGTCCGCCGTATCGAAGCTTCGTGTCCTCGGACTAATATCTCGCCTTTGGCTAGTACTTCTTGCATGTCTGAGCGCGTCCTTCCAGGCGATCCTGGCCGGCGACTGGCCTCGGGCAGTTGCGTGTTGCCACGCACCCTAGGCATGGTAGCCCTGGCACAGCAGTTCGACGACCACGCTCTCATGGCCACCGTGCTAGGTGTCCATCCCGCCGTGTCGCCAGCAGAGTTTCTGTCGGTTTTCAGGTCTCGTTTTGGGATCAGACAAAATAAGGTCAAGATTGAGGTATGCGCACCGCCATTCAATTTTTTCGTCTGGTTCGAGCATAGCTCATACACCGAGCATGTTCTGCATTCTTTCCGTTCTTTCTAGTGCTACGGGGAGAAAATGAGCTTCATGCGTTGGAATCGCGCCTGTTGGTGGGACGATCGCTTGGGGCAGCTTCGTTTCTTCTCCAAACTCGGCTTTAACGGTCGCCCATTGGATGCTTGGGAGCCGGAGGCCCTCAAGCAGGTCGTCAGTAGCCTTGGCGGTGAGTTGGTGGAAATTGTGCCACCGAGCGACAAATGGGTCATCGAGGTAAAGGCGTGGCTGAAAGATCCTGACATCATTCCTAAGATGTACGAGGTGCAGATTCCAAGCAGGGCAGGGCGACAGCTTTGCTGGAAGAACCCGGTCATCATCCACCTAGAGGAAGTTCTAGAATCGTTACATGGCATTCAGGGCCCCGAAGAGGCTTCTAGAAAGCATCCTCGTCGCCTGCAGTGTTGGCCTGGAAGGATCGATGGCACAGGACCACCACCGTTTCGCGACGGCGCACACAGTTTCGGTGGGGGAACTGGGCTTGGACAAGCTGGTGGTTCTAATTTCCCTCGAGTGAAGACAGATCTCTAGTGAATTGTCGTGGTATATGTGGATAATAAATTTGTAGTATGGAGAGCGTAGCAGGAAGTTAGCATCGACTAAAAATGTGTAATAGTTTGAATCGATGTAGTACGTGTGGGTAATGAATTTGAAGTAGTATGTGTGTGTAATAGTTTAAATCGATGTAGTATGTGTGGGTAATGAATTTGATGTAGTGTGTGTATGTAATAGTTTGAATCTATGTAGTTGAACACCGTGCTTTATAATTTCTTTGAATAACCAAGGACAATCTCATGAAAAGAGGGTGTCTGGCAATGAGCAATGTCAATTCTGTGGATGCCAGGAAAATGTAGTCCATCTCCTCTTCAAGTACAAGGTAGCTATATTTGTAACACGTTGATCTACAGAACCATTTTGCAGACAACACAAGACAAAGGAAAAATGGTTTACAACACAGATAGCAGACGCAAAGTCTATAGTCTAGGATAGAAAAATGCCAGTTAACTGGATTTAACCACGACTAGTAATTGAAGGAAATAGATACTTGATAGTATTTGCTTACAACAGTAGTACTTCCATACAAAAGGGTCTTATACCTGCACAAAAGTGGGCTAAACTTCCTACTAGTTTATAGAACAATTCGTCAGCATTTCATCTACAAAAGCCATTCTCTAGTCTGAACTTAACTATTCTACACTGAAGAAACTGCAGATCTCCACCAGAAAAGTTGGCTGGCCAATTGCCTTGAGAGGACGTAAGTTCTTTGATCATTTAACCCCAAACTGATCTATTGCCTTCCCGCTAAACTACAAGGAATCTGCATTGTTCATGCACAACCGCTTTGCATGCGCTAGTCCCGGTTCAGTTGGACCATCCGCGCCGCCGCAACGATTTCTTCGAAACTGAAATTCGGCATCTTCTTCTTGGGATCGTAGGTCTGTGTGAACTGGAACCTAAATTCCAGCGCTGAGCTAATGCCCGCCGCCAGCTCCGGCTGTCGAACAATCCAACATGCTGAGTGTAGACGCTTGGTCGCCGCCACGGTAAGGCCTCCGACGGTGCATTGGATGGAGCATCTTTGCCACAAACGGCATGTTCCCAGCCTCCCCCACTGCGGTAAGGTAGCCCGCGCCAAAGCGTGGACGCGAGAGTTCCTAGACCTTGGCGATGCCCTGTTCGAGGGTGTGTACCCTCGGTGGCGTGCTCTCATGAACGATTTGATACGTACCTTGTTCCCACTACCTAGAGCATGCCGTAATGCTGCCACACGATTTCTCCACATCGCTCTCTTGGCCCGCCTTGCTGCATCCGGTGCCGACGACGCCGGCGCTGCCGCTACGCCGATTCGTCGCATTCGGTGAAATCATCAACCTGGCAGGGGAATGGGAGACCGGCCTTGAAGTAGAGCTTCATGGCCTGCCTTAGAGGGGCTAAATACCCCAGTTTCGGTGGCCGTCATGGCAGCAACGGCGGCTGCTTAGGCGGGACCATGTTACCCTAGGTGGTGCGGCACGGAGGAGCTGCGCAAGGTGAACTGTGGTTTGTCGGAGAAGGAGGGTGACAGACTGACAGTAGGTTTGGACTACGGGCATGCGTGAAAATAATCATCTCCCATTTCCTTAGAGGGTAATAATTCAACACTCGTTGCATTAACCGCTCAATCTTTATTTCCCTTCTCAGCATAAGAGTGCGAACGTATTAAAAAGATCGGTCGTGGCTATACACCTCATCGAGCAATGTACCAGGACAGGTAGGAGACCATGTTTCATTTTAGAAATGTTGATGACTGTGCCCTTATGTTTATACGATATTATTTCTATGCCACTATGTACCGTTGAATTGTACCAACACCATCAGAAATAGGGAATGACGACGTGGCGTGTTTTATTTTTTTAAGGGCATCAAAAACAGGGGATGACAACGTGGCATGTTTTCTGACTAGCGGGCCTGCCTCCTCCACCTTCGACGGCACGCATCCCAGGTTTGAAGCCTGGTGCCACCCACCAACACATTATTGTGCAATTTTCCATGTTTTGTCGCAACCAGCTCCTCTCCGCTCTGCACCTCTGCTCCTTCCGCCGCCACTCTGTTTAGTCTAGCACCTCTCTCGTCCTTCCCTTGGGTTGTCGTCCTCCCGCCCTTCCTTCCCTGCCATCCCCTCACATCCCCTTCCCTCCCCTCCCTGCCATGTCTCCTTTCTGCCGTCCATCGCCCAAGCGCGTCTAGAAACGAAAACCGAGAGTCAGCCGTTGGGTTAGGCGCCCAATGACGCTGGTGATCCGGGTCCTGCTTGGAGATGGATCTTGCGAGGCTTGAGAACACGGAGATGGGTCCTGCGCGTCTGGAGAGCACGGAATCTCCTTCAAGTCTGGATAACACAAGGAGAACGAAACAGGGGAAGAGGAAGCGGGGTGCAGAGCTTTCGAGGTATGGAGCCAGGAGAAGGTGTCGTGCGTCCATATTGAAGGGTAAGAACTGTGATTCCTTTTCTGCATACCCCAATTAGCATTTCTAGTCCCGTGGTGATGGCAAGGATATGTGTTGGTAACCACAGGATGTCTGTACAGCTTGTCCTTGAGCATGATGCTTTGTCAAGCGAGCATGAAGACACTGAAATATGTGGCGGTGCGGATGATGATGAGAAAGCATATCTTGAAGTGGCTCCTAATCCTGATAGGATGGAGAGTAGGGTATATTTGGTTGATTCGAACTTTGAGCCTAACTATGGGACTGATGAGGAAGAGGAATGTGAAGATGTGGAAATGGGATGTAGATACGACGACAAAGATGAGGAAATGCCAGTGATACACTTTGACAGGGACAATCCTACAATTGATGAAGGGACTGTCTTTGAGAATGTGGAGGACTGCAGCTATACATTTGCAACCTATGCAATCCGAGTTGGGTTCGAACTTATCATTGAAAAGAGCGACCAAAAGAGATTTAGGGTGCATTGTAGGGAAAGTAATGTGTGTAAATGGATATTACATGCATCTCCAATGCGGGGTGGACACCCATTTCAGGTTGCAATAGCTACATTTAGTTTCAGTCTTTCTCATATTTATTCTGCTGATAATTAGCTCTGAATTATTTGGATTCTTATCGAATGCAGATCAAAGTAAACACAAAGAAACACAATTTCCCTAATACTTCTTTAAGTGATAAAATTAGACCAGCGACTACCAAGTGGATTGCTGCTTCTGTACTTGACTGTGTGAGGTAGGATCATAACATTGGACCTACTGAACTCAGAGCAAAGATTAGCAAAAAGTTTAACGTTCTTATTCCTTACCACAGAGTCTTTGATGGGAAGGAGATGGCTCTAGATTTCATTCAAGGCAAGTGGAATGACAGTTTTCACATGTTGTATAGTTTCAAAGCTCAGCTAGAGAAAACATCACCTGGTAGTGTTGTTGATATCGATTACGAGGTTGTGAAAGGAAGAGAAAAGGTCTCGAGGGGGGTCAGGTATAAGCAGGCAGATAGAAAATGCTTCAGGAGATGTTTTGTCTGCCTGAAGGCATGCTGGAAGGGGTTCCTAGACGGCTGCATGCCATACTTGGCAATAGGCGCAACTTCTTTAACAGGGAAGTTCAGGGGACATGTTGCTTCTGCTTATGCTTTGGACGCGCATAATTGGCTTCTACCCGTAGCTTATGTTGTTCTTGAGGGTGAATAAAATGAAAGCTAGACATGGTTCATGCAGAGACTATGGGCAGTAATTGGTCACCCTGAAGGCTTGGTGATACACACTGGTGCATGCAAGGGTCTTGAGAATGCTGTTGATGCTATGTTTCCTAGGGTTGAGCATATGGAATGAATGCGGCACCTCGCTACTAACTTCACGAAGAAGTTCAAAGGAAAGATCTTTGAAGAGGACTTGTGGCAATCAGCATACACATACACCCCAAGCATGCATGCTACTTACTTGCAGAACATGTATGTAGTGCCAAAGGTGAAAATTACCTTGAAGAACATCACACCAAGCTATGGGCCAGAAGAAAGTTTGGTGAGTTAAGCAAGGTGGATTTTGTTTGCAATAATTTGGCAGAGAGTTTCAATGATAAGATGTCGGGCATGAAGACACTTGGAATTGTTATTTTGTTGGATGCAATAAGACAGTGCATAATGGTGAAGATAGATTTAAGGAAAATAATTTGTGCAAGAAAATTTTTAGGCCATAAAATAGTTCCAAAGGTGGTTATATTACTGAATGCAAGAACCAGGGCAATGAGAACGATAAAGATGAGGATGGTCAGAAGTTCCAGAACATTGGCTGAGGTTTATGCAGAATACAAGCGTGGAAGTGAACGGAGGTACACTGTAGACATTGGAAACAAGACTTGTTCATGTAGGCAGTGGCAGATTACTAGTCTTCCATGTCACCATGCAATGTACTTCATCTTTAAAGATTAGAGGTAGTGGGGCTGAAATAGAGAACTATGTCGACAGCTATTTCTCCGTGGACAAGTTTGGTGCAACTTATGTAGAAAACGTACCACCTATGGCTGATGAAAATGATTGGGAGATTGTCGATCCAGGGTTCAAAATTCAAGCACCAGTTCTTAGGAGGCCACTTGGGAGGCCTAGAAAGCTAAGGATCGAAGCCCCCACCGATAAAGGTTCAAGGTTGGGAGCTAGGAAAAGGAAATGCCAATGTTGTGGCAGATTCAGCCATATCAAGAGGTTGTGCAAAAGCCCAGTTACACATGATCTTGTCCCTGTTCACACCCCAGTGGCAGAAAATGAGGCTTCTCTGTTGGGGATATACTTTCTGGGTATCCTCATAGTTCCTCACTGACCAGGGTGGCCCACTTCGGGTTAGAGCATTTCTTCACGGGCGGCCCAGTCAGGGAGAAAGAAGGAGTCCAATCCGGCTACGAGAAGGCCCAGAAGACTTACCGACTTAGGCCCATAATGTTACTTGTAGTTCAAGATGTACTTTGTAACCGACTCTCAGTCGTAGCCGGATAGATCTCTCCTGTAAACCCTAGGCCGGATATCTATATAAGCCGTCCTAGGGAGAGCCCTTAGGGCACCTCAATAGTCTACAATCTCAACTCGCACAGGCGAAACCCTTGTAACCCATATTCCGGCTCTGCCGTATTACTGGATTGCTAGCAGGAGTAGGATCCGTCCAAAGCCGGCGGATTCGAACCTGGGTAAACTTGTGTGCTCACTGTCCCGGAATACCGTATGTCTCACACCCCTCTCTTCCGCACGCCTCGAGGACCCCCTCATGGCGTACTTGTCATCAATCCGATGACAGTTGGCGCCCACCGTGGGGCAAGCGAGCTTCGGATCTGCATTCCGAGCGGAATCTGCAAGAATCGGAATCGGCGAGACTATCGCCATCGGTCGCATCCTCTACGCCAGCGACGTCCCTCTCATCGTTCTCGACGAGAATTGGATTCTGGCTAGGGAGGTCGTGACTGCCTACACAATCATGTCTTTTGGCGATTTCAATGTTTACATCAGTTTCGCTGAACCTGCCCAACCCACCCCAGCGGTGATGATAGAGGCAGAAGAAACTTCTGGGTCCCCTTTGTCCGCAGAGGCGGCAGAGTTCCGGATCTCAGAAAACCCTAATCCCACCCAGCCCGCACCATTTGCAGAGATAGTGGAGAAATCCGAGCCTGAAGAAGACCTAGCGGTCCACGTCGAATCTGGAGTGGATCTTCGTGGAGGAGCCGGATCCCAGATCAACCCACCCGCGGAAGTCGAAATCCAGGAGGAGCATATCAGTGACACTGATTCCGGATCTGATGATGCCAGGACAGACAGACCTTTCCTAAGGTACACATTACGACGTATGATACTGCAAGGCACAAGCGCATATGAAATTCTCGAGACCGACATGGCTGATCGTGAAAGCCGCAGGTACCTCAGGAAGCACGCGTTGCACTTTGTCGGATACGTGGGATCCGGATCCGGCTCTGCCGATGCTGGAGAAAACACCTACTCGGTGCTGGAGGCAATTGGAACAAATGCCGACGTACCTGCATCCTCGGATGAATCAATGACGTCAGCAGATTTCTGAAAGTTCTCCGTGGAATATGAAGAGGAGTATAACTCCAAAGCTGCAGAAGAAGGAGAAGCCATGGATGAAGGATCCGGGGAACACTCTCCCAAAGCGCAGGATGACATGGACGTCGGAGATAATCCCGAGGTCCAGATGTCCGAAAGTATCGAACAGAGCTTGACTTCGGGAAACGGACCCAAAACCGTCTTTGCTACTGGCGCTGCCAAGAAGGCAAAGAAGAAGAACAAAAAGAATAAGACCCCGGCAAAAGACCCTCTGGTTGTGGAGGTGATTACCGAGGAATACGAAGAAGACTCGGATGGAGCACTTATCCCAGATGAGCCGAAAAAAGAAGAAGATTCGGTGGATGGACACGTGATCACCGAAGGTGCGCGTAAACTCATTGATGCTGCATTAACAACACCTATCCCTATAGCCGCAGAACTTACTGCTGAAGAGCTGGATGAAAGGGCCCAAGCCCTAGAAGCGGGTCGCAACAACTCCTCGTTGAAGCCATAAACATCGAGGTGGAGAAGAAACGCATGGCAACTAAAGACTACATTTCTCGGTTGCACCAGAAGACACGGAAACGTCACACCAATGACGACCAGTTCCCAACTGTCTGTGCCGTCCTTTTCGGGGATGAGATGGGGAAGCCACGGAAAGATAGCAAAGGAGATTAGGTATACCCAACCCCAGTACAGAATACCGTGTCGGCCCGAGAAATTCTATCGGCTAATCCAGGACCGGAGGAGATCCGTTTGGGTATCAAGCTACTCAATAAGGGACTGGAGAAGCAAAAGGTCGCCCTGTCCGGAAGTCAAAAACTGGTCTCAGATTCTGACCAATGTCGCATAGATCCGGCATGGGCTGACGTAAGACCCCATCACGTTCGGGAGCAGTATCATCGCCCCGAACGCCGGGAAGACAATTATTCAAGAACCGGATTGTCAGGACAACACTACAAGACCACGCGCAACTGGAGCAACGTCGTTCCAGCGGCCGAGACAGACGCCATTGCTGCACTGAATCCGACGAACCCTCCCCGATGAGAAGCTAACGATTGGAGGGGAGAAGATAAAGAGAAACGACGGGAGGAGGATCGTCAAAAAATGCCACCTCCTAAATATACGAGCCGTCTGGATGATCCTCACCATGGTGGGAACGACGGACGAAGGAACGACGGAAACCACACTAGAACAAGCCGGCAGGGGGCTCGTCGTAGTCAAGATCCTCCCCGGAACCGGAATAATGACGCTCCGGACGGAGGCCGGCGATCAGCCGGAAACTATCCAGCTGCACCACCCTCTCCACCACACAGTCATCCCAACGGCTCCCATGGTGGGCAAGGAGGACGACATGGCGGAGGAGGTGGTGGCAGAAGCCGAAGTCTGGCTCCAAGGCACCACAGCCATAGCCGGCATTCGGGACGATCTCTATCCCCGAACGACGCAAGGCATAGGATCAATTCCAACATAGAGGCGCGACGCTATGAAAACGATGACATGTACGTGGGCCCAAAGTGCTTCGGACCACGCATCAGAGCTACAAGATTCCCGGAAGGATTTGCTATCTCAAG
Organism: Avena sativa; assembly: GCA_916181665.1. NCBI lineage: Eukaryota > Viridiplantae > Streptophyta > Magnoliopsida > Poales > Poaceae > Avena > Avena sativa. The sequence goes on from OV702290.1 coordinate 38,747,293, forward strand.
GCACATCGAAGCCTACGATGGCATTGCTCGGCCAGACCCTTGGCTACAGGATTTTTTCCTAGCTTGCTGCATCGCCAAAGGCGAAAACAGCCTGGTCATAACCCGATATCTCCCACTTATGTTGCGGAAGACAGCGCGATCATGGCTCAATGAACTTCTGGAGAACACCATCCATAACTGGTATGACATGCAAAGTGTGTTCTTTCGTAATTTCGAAGGCACATATTAGAGGCCCTATTCGGTCGGAGACCTACAGTGTTGCACCCAGAAAGCCAGAGAAACTTGTCAAGATTATCTCGGACGATGGATCGACACCAAGAACTCCTGTGAAGGAGTAAATGACCAAACCGCGATTGAAGCTTTCATTGCAGGTCTCCCAATTGGTCTACTGCATCATCGCTTGAAGTGTGACAAGGTCACTGATTTGGGAGAGATGATAGAAACAGCGAGCAAGTATGCGGATGCTGACGACGATGCAGAGAGATTACTCAACGTCCTAGCTGTACCTCAGTCGGCAAAAAACAAAGCAACAAGCTCAGAAGCGTAAGAACACCTCAGAGGAAAAACCCAACGCGGAAACAACTGTGGTTACTACTGTTTCTAGGTCTAGAGGACGAGGAGGACGTGGCGGAGGCCACGGGCGTGGCCGCGGGACTTCAAGGGTCCAAGGTAGAGGAGAACAGCAACCAGGCAAAACCTACTCTTGGGCCGACATTGCCAATAACCCATGTGTGCATCACCTAGACGCCAATGGGGGCTCGTCCCACACCAATGCTGAATGTCGTTTCAATGACGACATCAAAAGAGATGACACCGCGGGCTACAAAGCTAAGCGGAGGAAGGGAAAGAAAAATCCCGAAAAGGACAAAGAGACCAAGGAAGATTCCGACATGGAGGAAGCCGATGCTTCAAATCCCAAGTCGGAAGGGAAGAAGACTTTTCCCACCAAAAAGGACACTTATGTCACTTTCCTCGGATCTCAACCAACAAAGGCCAAGAAAGCAGTTCTACACGAGCTCAATTCAACAGTTCCGGCTGTCCCACAGTATCTGGACTGGTCGGAAGTGGCAATCACATTTGACCGCGATGATCATCCGCCTAAGTTACACAGGCGAGGAAAATACGCCTTAATCGTCAACCCACTTATTGACGGTTATGGTTTCTCCAAGACCCTCATGGACGGTGGTAGCAGCATCAATATTCTCTATGTCGAAACGCTACGCCGGATGAAGATCTCGGAGACCCAGCTGAACCATAGCTCTGTGATTTTTCACGGAGTTTTCCTAGGAAGAAAAGCCAATTCCCTGGGAGAGATCACTTTGGATGTTACCTTTGGAACTCCAAAGAATTATCGGATGGAGGCACTTTCCTTTGAAGTGGTCCCGTTCAAGAGCGCATACCACGCTATATTCGGACGTCCGGCTTACTGGGCTTTTATGGCTCGTCCGTGTTACATTTACAATATGATTAAAACTCCAGGTCCCAACGGCATGATCACCATCAGGGGAGACCCGAAGAAAGCGCGAGAGTGCGAGGATGGAAATGCCGCCTTTGCCGAAGCCGTGCTGCACGCCCAGGAGTACCAGGAGATCAAGAAGAGCATAGATCCGTCCGAGATGACCGCAACGAAGAAGGAGGTGACCAAGCCAAATCCGGAGTTCAAGGCATCAGAAGAGACGAAGAAAACGCCATTGAAGGATGATGACCCCTCCAAGGTGACCCAGATAGGCGTAGGCCTAGATAGCGCATAGGAAAGCGCGCTCGTCAAGTTCCTCCAAGCAAATCAAGATATCTTCGCATGGCAGCCATCTGACATGACCGGAGTACCTAGGGAACTTGCCGAGCACTCTCTAAATGTAAACCTGAACGCTAAACCTGTCAAACAGTCCTTATGATGGTTTGGCGACGAAAAGCGTAAGGCAATAGCTAAGGAACTAGCGCGGCTCGAGTTAGCCGGATTCATAGACGAGGTCATCCACACTAAGTGGTCGGCCAATCCTGTAATGGTCCCTAAAAAGGACACCACTGATTTAAGGATGTGTGTTGATTATACTGCCTTGAACAAGGCTTGTCCAAAAGATCCGTTTGCTCTGCCTAGAATTGATCAAGTTATCGATTCTACGGCAGGCTCGGAACTCCTTTGTTTTCTCGACGCATATTCCGGTTATCACCAAATCCGGATGAAGGAATCTGACAAAGTCAAGACTTCATTGATAACCCCTTTCGGAACCTTCTGTTTTGTTACGATGCCCTTTGGGCTGAAGAACACAGGAGCTACGTACCAGCGCACGATGCAGCGTTGCCTCCATGACCAACTTGGACGCAATGTACATGCATACGTGGATGATATCGTGGTGATGTCCAAAAAGAAGGAAACGCTAATTACCGACTTGGAGGAAACGTTTGCCAATCTACGAAAATATAACATCATGCTTAACCCGAAGAAATGCTTCTTTGGAAGCCGGAAAATTGTTAGGTTTCATCGTGTCTCAAAGAGGCATAGAGGTGAACCGAGACAAAATCAAGGCTATACTCAATATTTCCAAGCCAACTCGCCTGAAGGACGTACAAAGATTAACTGGCTGCATCGCTACGGTCAGTCGATTTGTAAGCCGGCTTGGTGAAAGAGCCGCACCATTATACAAACTCCTGAAAAAGACCAAAGATTTTGTTTGGACTGATGAAGCTGAAGCTGCACTACAAGACCTGAAGAAAGTACTCTCATCAGCTCCTATCCTTGCAGCGCCGAAACCTAAGGAACCGATGTTGCTTTATCTTGCTGCGACAAATAAGGTCGTTAGTATCGTCATGGTGGTGGAGAGACCAGAGGAAAATCAGGAACACCTGGTGCAGCGTCCGACTTACTTTGTCAGCAAGGTTCTGACAGAATCAAAACAGCGGTATCCGCACTATCAAAAGTTGGCTTACGGTGTTTTTCTATCATCTCGTAAGTTATGACACTACTTTCAGGAGCATCCAATTACCGTGGTGAGCACAACTCCCATGAGAGATATAATCAACAACAGTGACGCCACAGGACGCGTCGCCAAATGGGGCATAGAGCTCTCAGCTTTCGATATTGAGTACAAACTGATGCACTCGACTTTCAACATAGAGCTCGTTGGGAACCCCAAGAGGAAGGTATGATGAGCACATCAGTAAGTTTTCCCTCAGTTATGAAACCAAGGTTTAATCGAACCAGTAGGAGCAAGGAAACACCCCAAAGGTGTTACTAGCTGAGCTTTGGCAGGGCGCACTACCGGTGCTAGTAGCAACATGGAGACCTGCACAACACAACCACAGAACTTTGTCCCCAACTTGCGATGAGGTTGTCAATCTCACCGTGTTTTGCGGAAAACAAAGGATTAAACGTATCGAATGGAAAGAAGTAATAGTTTGCAGAAAGTAAACACAAAGCAGTAAAAGATTGTAGATTATATATAAAAGACAAGGACCGGGATCCATAGTTCACTAGAGGTGGCTCTCCTTGAGATAGATAACATGCTGGGTGAACAAATTACAGCGGGGCAATTGACAAACACCGAGAAAGCAATACATGCATATACTAATCATCTTGACTCCTTTGAGACTTGATTGGGCAATACAACATAATACATAGACCACCATCCAACTGCATCTATGACTAATAATCCACCTTGAGGTTATCATCCGACCCCCCTCCAGTATTAAGTTGCAAGCAACAGATTATTGCTTTACGAACTACGTGTAAGGTAAACAATACGATTGTTCTATGAACAAAGGATTGTTGTTTTCTCCCTAGTAGCAACAACACATCTAGTACCTCAGAGATTTCTGTCACTTCCCCAGATTACCAGAGGCATGAACCCACTATCGAGCATAAATACTAACTCTTGGAGTTGCTAGCATCTACTTGGCCAAGATAGCTACTAACAACAGAAAGCATGCAAGATCTCAAATAACAAAGACATGATAGAATCAATAATCAATCTGAAATAACATCTCCATATCCATCGGATCCCCGCAAACACAACATGTATGAATTACAAATAGATGATCTTGATCATGAACGGAGCTCACAAGATCAAACATGAAAGCACAGAGGAGGAGACACCAGCCATCTAGCTACTACATGGATCCGTAGTACAAGGATGAACTACTCACGCATCACACCGGAGGCTTGCATGGTGATGAAGAAGGCCTCTAGTGTGAATTCCCCTCTCTGGCAGGGTGCCGGGAAGAGCTTCAGATCCCTCCCGATCTAGGGATGGAGATGACGACGGCTACAGACTCTTTCGTGGATTTTTGATTGGGTACCTAGGGTTTTCGTCCCGAGGGCAACTTATAGGCGGAAGGAGAGGCCGAGGGGGTGCTGCGGTCGGCCAGACCACCCCCTGGCGTGGGCCAAGACTGGCCACGCGGCCAGGTGGTGTGGCCGGCCCCTGGCCCCTCTCCGTCTCGTATTCTGGCACTTGATCCCTTCTGGAAAAATAGGCACTTTGGCTTTTGTCCCGTCCAATTCTGAGAATATTCATTTTCTGACTTTCCTGGAACCAAAAACAGCAGAAAACAGGCAGCTGGCACTGTGGCTCTTGTTAATAGGTTAGTCCAAGAAATAATATGAAAAGTACTCCAAAGTTGGAACAAAACACAAGAAAGTGGATAAAACCAAGCATGGAACATCAAAAATTATAGATACATTTGCAATGTATCAACATCCCCAAGCTTAACTCCTGCTCGTCCTCGAGTAGGTAAGTGATAAAAAGAAATATTTTTTGAGGTGACATGCACCATCAAAGACTTGATCAAGGTATTTGCAAAACATTCAAAGCTGGGATCAAAGTACTTCAATCATAACATGAAAGACAAAGTTATAGCAATAAGCAAAGAAACTATGATGCAACATGAAAAGGCACAAACAAAAGATTCATGAATAACATGCTTTGCAAGACGTTTGTTTCACATAAAGAAAACATAGCATAAAAGTATTCAGCTTGTCCCTCAATAGAGTAGGAAATATAAATGCAAAGGACACCTTCACAGTTCATAAGAGTGACTAGATATAATAGTTTAAAACAAGCAATATCAAGTTATGCATCAATCAACTAGTCTTGGGACAATGCACATATAACTAAGAATGGCCACTATGCTCTCAAAGTAGTGCATAAAGATAGAAGGTGGAGACTCATAAAGAGCTTCCAAAAAATATGGTACTTAATAGCTTTCAGCTCTCATTGCCCCTATCATAAGCATCTTGAAGTGGTTAAGGTTAAAGTGACACAACTAAGAGGATATGCTTGACAAGTTATAAACCGAAATCTCATGCCCCTTACTTACGAAGACCGATCCTCATGCTACTCAACTTCAGTAACGAGTAAGCTCTTGTCATTGTAAGTATATGTGTATCATTAAGAACCGCCAATGGGGTACCCCTTGCACATGATACAGGAGCTTTCCCATAATCAAAATGACAAGGCAAGCATACAATGAGCATCTCAGCGATCTTTTTATTTGCTATTTGCATAGGTTTTTATTGAGGATGCTTCATAGAGTGCTCATTATGGTGATGCTGCAAGTTTCCACCATGATTAGGCATGGCTTAGGCTAGCGGCCGAGGCGTTTCTCTAACACACATACAAACTCCATGATCTTACAAGTTCCACTTTTATTTCACACCGCCGGGATCCGTAAGCAAAAGAACATGATATCAATGGGGTACAAAGTACAAGTGCAATGTTGAAAGCGTTCCCCATGAAACATGGTTCTGCTAATTTCAACTTATAAAGCGCAAGCATATACGCAACAAAGAAGGACCCAATGGTTCAAGTTTATTACTGGCAAAAAGTAAAGTGTGCCATCAAGTTTGTGAGAGCTTTAATCACTAGTTTTCTCATAACAAGTGGAAGGTAAACAAAAGCATGAATGTACTTGGAATAGCATAAGCTAGTAGGTAGGTATTGTGGACTCTTTGGAATAACTTGGTTTAGGGAATTGGATGCATGAGTGGAACTCATAATTTGTTGTGGAGGCTAGCAAAGACTAGGAGCGACAAACTAAGAGAGCAATAATGGCCATAATCATGCAGAGCGACAAAACATCATTGATCAAAGCATAAAGTGATACTACAAGTTGAAAACTAAAGGATCATAAAGGCTATGGTGACTTTGGATAGTCATAACATGGTGCAAGCATGTGCCAAGTCAACCCAAATAAAGAATCAAAGGAGAATACCACTATACTATGCTTTAATATGCTAAAACAACGCATGATTCATCCAAGGCATGTTAAGCAATCTCAATTGTTTATAACAAGTCATGCTACAACAAAGAATACTAAGCATAAAGCCAAAACAATATCAAGAATGGCATGACAAAGCATAGCCACAGTCAAAAACAAACTCTTTTTACCACATAAGCATGAGCTTTCCTACTCTTTTCCAAACCAAACCAAAATATTTGCAAACCAATGTATGAAAGAGGGGGTCCAACCAACTTATTCAGAAAACTAAGCAAACCAAGCAAACTAAAAACCAAAACGAAAACAAAAAAGAAGACGCTCCAAGAAAAACACAACTGTGCATTAAACAATAAAAATGAAGCGTTTGGAAGAAACCTGGAATTTTTATTGATGAAGAAGGGGATGCCTTGGGAATCCCCAAGCTTTGACGCTTGCACTTCTTGGATATTTCTTGGTGTGACATGCATGGCATCCCCAAGATTGAGATTGAGTCCATCCTCTCATTACTAATTCCTTCCATACACCTGAAAATTTTCCTTCATACAAAACTTCACACAATCTCATTAGCAACATTATTGCACTTAGGATAAATAAGTCTCAAGGTTCAGTTATAACAGCAAATAAACTTCCATTAGAACACTAGATACTGTAGCACTTCCCTTAAAAAGCTCAATTCCCAAAGGAACTCAAGAAGGAACTAACAAGAAGCAAATGCAGGAAATGGCAGAAATCTGTCAAAATAGACCAGCAGGTAAAGACGAATTTTTTCGAAGACTTTATGTTGCTCAAATCAAAAAGTGTTGAACTAACGAAAAGTTAGATAACAACCTGGGGCATAAGCACAAAAAATTACAGCTCAATCCGACATACAGAGATCTCTCAGGAATTTTTATGGTGAAGCACAAAAATCTGTTTCGGGACAGCAACTTTCCCAATCATTACTTCTCTCTCATTAGAGGTTACTCTTGGCACAAAAAGCAAATAAAAAGGATAATAATAGGTTATTACAGAGGTAATAACTTCCAAGACTCATCTAAAACTCTTGGGTTATCTCCCAACAAGTACTTTTCTTTAACGCCTTTAAGTTAGGCATAAGAAGCAAAGAAAGAATCAAGTGTTCTCAAATGAAGAAGCATTAAGACCAAATTTTGTTTTCATAGGAGAAGCAAAAGAAATCTTTTCTCTCTTTTTGGGGAAGTGTTCTATACCTTTCTTGAGTGGGAGTTGATATTTAATGGTGCCTTCTTTCATATCAATGATGGCACCAACAGTTCTAAGAAAGGGTCTTCCCAAAGTAATAGGACAAGAAGCATTGTATTCAACATCCAAAACATAGAAATCAACGGGGACATAGGAATCATTAACCATAATAAGAACATCATTAAGAGTCCCCATGAGTTTATTTTTAGCATTAACATCAAGTGGAACATTCAAATAGCAATCTTCAAGAGGAGGCAAATCAAGCATATCATAAATCCTTCTAGGCATAATAGAAACACTACTATCAAGATCACACAAAGCTTTGAAATCAAAGTCATTCACTTTCATATTAATGATGGGTTCCCAACCATCTTCTTGTTTTATAGGAATATAAGCTTTATGTTTCATCTTTTCTTCTTTAATCTTTATGAGAGCATCAGTAATGTGTTTTGTAAAAGCCATGTTCATAGCACTAGCATTAGGACTTTTAGCAAGTTTTTGTAGGAACTTAATAACTTCAGAGATATTGCAACCATCAAGATCAAAATCAACTTTATCATCTAAAGTAGTAGAACTATTACTAGCCTCAACACTAGTGGTGGTAATAGTAGAAACACTAATGTTTCTAGCAATTTCATCTTCTCTTTCCCACTTAGCATGTAATTCAGCTAATAGTCTAACATTTTCATCAATTCTTACTTGTATGGCATTAGTAGCTGCAAAGGGATTCTCATTAGTTTCAGGTTTAGCAGCCATTTTATTCAAAGAAGATTGAGCTTCATCCAAAGATGCTATATTTCTTTCAACATTAGAGAGTTTTTCCTCAATAGTTTTATTAAAAGCAGTTTGTTTCCTAATAAACTCTTTAAGCATAACTTCAAGTTCAGGGGAGCACTCTTATTATTGTTGTAAGAATTTCCATAAGCATTACCATTGTTGGGAGGATAAGGTTTATAATTGTTGTTACCAAAATTGTTCCTATAAGCATTATTACCATAAGCATTGTTGCGAAAGTTGTTATTTCTTATGAAGTTCACATCAACTTGCTCTTCTTGAGCAACCAAAGAGGCTAAAGGAACATTATTTGGATCAATATGGGCTTTCCCATTAACAAGCATAGACATAATAATATCAATCTTATCACTCAAGGATGAGGTTTCTTCAATAGAATTTACCTTCTTACCTTCTGGAGCTCTCTCAGTATGGCATTCAGAATAATTAACCATCATATTATCCAAAAGTTTTGTTGCAGCACCCAAAGTGATGGTCATAAAAGTACCTCCAGCAGCTGAATCCAATAGGTTCCTTGAAGAATAGTTTAATCCTGCATAAAAAGTTTGGATGATCATCCAAGCAGTTAGTCCATGAATGGGACAATTCTTTACCAAAGATTTCATTCTTTCCCAAGCTTGAGCAACATGCTCATTATCAAGTTGTTTAAACTTCATTATTTCACTTCTCATGGATATAATCTTAGCAGGAGGATAATATTTTCCAATAAAAGCATCTTTGCGCTTAGTCCAAGATTCAATACTATTCCTAGTTAAGGAATTCAACCATTCTTTAGCTTTTCCTCTCAAAGAGAAAGGAAACAATTTCAGTTTAATAATATCACCATCTATATCCCTATGCTTTTGTATCTCACAGAGTTCAACAAAGTTATTTAGATGGGAAGCAGCATCTTCATTACCAATACCAGAAAATTGTTCTCTCATAACAAGATTGAGCAAGGCAGGTTTTATCTCAAAGAAAGTATTTTCAGCCACAGTTGGAGCAATAGGAGTGCTCATAAAATCATTGTTGTTGGTGCTAGTGAAGTCACACAACTTAGTGTTTTCAAGAGTAGTCATTTTTTGGGTTTTCAAATAAGAAAGCAAACAAGTAAAACTATTTTTTTTTGTGTTTTTGAAGAACAAAACAAGCAAACAAAGCAAAAAAGAAACTAAGCAAAACAAAAACAACAAAGTAAAGAGATTGGTTATGAGGGACTCCCCTTGTGAAGATGTCCTTGACTCCCCGGCAACGGCGCCAGAAAAGATCTTGATGCACTCGACTTTCAATGTAGAGCTCGTTGGGAACCCCAAGAGGAAGGTATGATGAGCACAGCAATAAGTTTTCCCTCAGTTATGAAACCAAGGTTTAATCGAACTAGTAGGAGCAAGGAAACACCCCAAAGGTGTTACTAGCTGAGCTTTGGCAGGGCGCACTCCCGGTGCTAGTAGCAACATGGAGACCTGCACAACACAACAACAGAACTTTGTCCCCAACTTACGATGAGGTTGTCAATCTCACCGTGTTTTGCGGAAAACAAAGGATTAAACGTATCGAATGGAAAGAAGTAATAGTTTGTAGAAAGTAAACACAAAGCGGTAAAAGATTGTAGATTGTATATAAAAGACAAGGACCGGGATCCATAGTTCACTAGAGGTGGCTCTCCTTGAGATAGATAACATGCTGGGTGAACAAATTACAGCGGGGCAATTGACAAACACCGAGAAAGCAATACATGCATATACTAATCATCTTGACTCCTTTGAGACTTGATTGGGCAATACAACATAATACATAGACCGCCATCCAACTGCATCTATGACTAATAATCCACCTTCAGGTTATCATCCGAACCCCCTCCAGTATTAAGTTGCAAGCAATAGATTATTGCTTTACGAACTGCGTGTAAGGTAAACAATACGATTGTTCTATGAACAAAGGATTGTTGTTTTCTCCCTAGTAGCAACAACACATCTAGTACCTTAGAGATTTCTGTCACTTCCCCAGATTACCAGAGGCATGAACCCACTATCGAGCATAAATACTAACTCTTGGAGTTGCTAGCATCTACTTGGCCAAGATAGCTACTAACAACGGAAAGCATGCAAGATCTCAAATAACAAAGACATGATAGAATCAATAATCAATCTGAAATAGCATCTCAATATCCATCGGATCCCCGCAAACACAACATGTATAAGTTACAAATAGATGATCTTGATCATGAACGGAGCTCGCAAGATCAAACATGAAAGCACAAAGGAGGAGAAACCAGCCATCTAGCTACTACATGGATCCGTAGTCCAAGGATGAACTACTCACGCATCACACCGGAGGCTTACATGGTGATGAAGAAGGCCTCTAGGGTGAATTCCCCTCTCCGGCAGGGTACCGGGAAGAGCTTCAGATCCCTCCTGATCTCTGGATGGAGATGACAGCGGCTATAGACTCTTTCGTGGATTTTTGATCGGGTACCTAGGGTTTTCGTCCCGAGGGCAACTTATAGGCGGAAGGACAGGCCGAGGGGGTGCTGTAGTCGGCCCGACCACCCCCTGGCGCGGGCCAAGCCTGGCCACGCGGCCAGGTGGTGTGGCCGGCCCCTGGCCCCTCTCCGTCTCGTATTCTGGCACTTGATCCTTTCTAGAAAAATAGGCACTTTGGCTTTTGTCCCGTCCAATTCTGAGAATATTCATTTTCTGACTTTCTTGGAACCAAAAACAGCAGAAAACAGGTAGCTGGCACTGTGGCTCTTATTAATAGGTTAGTCCAAGAAATCATATGAAAAGTACTCCAAAGTTGGAACAAAACACAAGAAAGTGGATAAAACCAAGCATGGAACATCAAAAATTATAGATACATTTGCAATGTATCACAAACCTCGGACAGCAATCAAATCCCAGATCCATGTTGACTTTGTCGCTAATTGGACAGAGACGAAGGAGAATATGATACTCCCTGAGTCGGAATATTGGACCCTCTTTTTTGACGGGTCTAAGGCTTGAGGGGGCTCGGGGGCTGGCGTGGTGCTCAAATCACCCCAAGGAGATAAACTTTTATACGTGTTGCAGATCCACTTCACAGCGACAAACAATATTGCCGAGTATGAAGCACTGCTACATGGAATCCGAATTGCTAAGGATATTGGCATCCGACGTTTGATGTGTTACGGAGATTCGGATCTTGTTGCTCAACAAGTATCGGATATTTGTAATGCAAATAAACACGTGACAACATATAAAGCTATCGTGGATGATCTATCTAAATCGTTCGAAGGGTTTAAAGTTCAACACATCCCTCGAGCAGAAAATGAGGAAGCAGATGCATTATCTCGGATAGGTTCTGCGTGGAAAGAGGTCTCGAATGGCGCTTTTTTAGAGCACCTCAAAGTTCCCTCAATAAAGGGAGTAGATGAGGAATATCCGACCAAATCTGACTCACCTTTAATAGCAGTTCTGGCCGTAATTCCCAGCTGGACCCAACCCTACCTCAATTATTTGGTAGATTGCAAATTACCCGAAGACGAGGTGCTGAGCCGGCAGATTATTCGACGAGCTAAAGCCTATACTATTGTTAAAGGTAAGCTCTATAAACGGAGTGTTTCTGGGGTTTTTCAGCACTGTGTATCTCCGGAAGGAGTGGAAATCTTAAGGGAAATCCACGAAGGCAAGTGTGGTCACCACGCTGCAGCCAAATCTTTAGTGGCAAAAGCTTTTCGACACGGATTTTTCTGGCTTATAGCTCAGGCAGATGCCGAACGATTAGTCAAGACGTGCAAAGGCTGCCAAAAGTACGCCAAGCAAGCTCATGTTCCGGCTGATCAGTTGCGAACAATACCTATAACATGGCCCTTTCACTACAAGAGAAAAGAGTTTTTGTGACAAATCACTTTCGTCACCGAAAAAGCCATTTCCGTCACTAAGTACTCCCTCGTGACAAAAACGTGGCGTCACCAGGGTCGTCACGGAAGCTCCGTCACAGATTCTTTTATAGTGACGGAATACAAATTTTTGTCATGCAAGATTGAGCTTCGGTGACGGTCCTTACAGCATCACCTAAGATAGGTTATCCGTGACAGACCTTCTACGTCACCTATAATAGGAAAATCTGTCACCGTTTAGCATATTCGTTGACGAAATATGCCGTCACGGAAGATTTATGGCGTCATGAGGATTCTGGCAGGTGGGACCTGCAATGCTGACGTGGCAGATGGCAGGTGGGTCCCACCATGATGACGTGGCATCTAACAGGTGGGTCCGATGATGCTGATGTGGCAGCTGGCAGGTGGGTCCGATGATGATGACATGGCAGCTGGCAGGTGGGTCTGACGATGCTGACGTGGCAGCTGGCAGGTGGGTCCGACAATGCTGACGTGGCAGCTGGCAGGTGGGTCCGATGATGATGACGTGGCAGCTGGCAGGTGGGTCCGATGATGATGACGTGGCAGCTGGCAGGTGGGTCCCACCACGATGACGTGGCATCTGACAGGTGGGGCCAATGCGATGACGTGTCACCTTCGTGTGGGGGCGCGGAGATGACGTGGCAGCTGGCAGGTGGGTCCGGCGAATCTGACGTGGCAGCATGTAGGTGGGGCCGTCAACAATGACGTGGCGTCTGCATGTGGGGCCCGCGATGATGACGTGTCATTTTTTGGGCCGGCCCATTCGGAACTGCCTTGTGGGCCGGGAGGAATGTGACGCCGTCACTAATTTTTTTGCACGGACAAATTTGATTAAAAATTGAAATTCCACGCAAATTACGAAACAAAATTAAATGGAAGCAAATAATTGAAATGGCAGAAAATTTATAAATATGAATTGTATCACACGCAAACTTTAAAATTCTGGTAGACTGAAACTGCTGTATCAAACTCGAATGACTAAAGGAATAAAAAAACAATGTTTCGGCCCACCCGGCCCATTAGCGCGCAGTGATTTTTGGCCCAAGTCACGGGGACTGGGACTGGGAGTTCTGCGACATCCTCAACAGGTAACTAAGCATGCAATCCATTTCCTTCTGCCTCTTCTCAAATGCCAGACGATTTGCTTCGCTGGACTTTTTCACTGCTTCAAGTTCATCATCCTGCTTCTTTCTCATCTCTTCAAATCTCCTTTCCTGCTCTTGCATCCGTTCCTCCATCTCGCGTTGAACCCTTTCAGCTGCATTCAACGAATCTTGCTCCTGACTTGATAACTTTTCTTCTAAATCATGGATGCGCCCAGCTGAGACGCTAGACCTCTTGGAAGCAGATGAAACTCCGATGCTAGAAAGGGAAGTAATTGATCTTTAATTGTTCTGGTCTCTCAGGACTTCTTCAATAATCTCCAGATCAGTTTTGGGAATCCAATCTTCTGGGTGTGGTCCCATTTTTTGAAGCACCATCTCAGTCTACAATAGGATAAAAAAATAGCAAGTCCAGAGTTAGAAGAAATCAAATAATTAGACAAACTAATGAGAAATGCATAGCACATAAAATAATTTACTTACATAAGCTTTTGCTGATTTCTGGGACATCATACCATCCTTGTTAGTGTGGCTTGCTTTAAAGAAAGCAAACGGGGAGGTGTCGACGTCCTCAGTCTTCTGAGATTTCTACAAGAATTATGACACGATGAATTATAAGTGTGTATGGCATGTTCACAAAAATAAGTAGGTGTTTCATCTGAAGAGTTCGAATACTCACAAGTGCATGGTAATGTGCAACAAAGCTTCTTGAGCCAGTGGTGTGTTTCTTCGTCACAGCATCTCTGTTCTTCTTGTTACTCTCGCAGATTGCCTATGTACAGATGCATGAATTTAGTATTCCACAGTAGAGTAGTATGTCTGCGATAGATGTAGCTGAAACAACAGGAATCGTGTACCTTATAGTGCTCATCATGCCATATATCAAGAAGCTCTGCCCAGCTTTCCTCATCTACCTCTTTTGGTTTCAACAATAAAGCTTGCTCGTGGGTTAGATCTTTAACATCTTTCCAATAGACCTTTTTCAGCCTCCAACGTTGTTGGCGAATACCTTTCTGTAAAATGTTGGTGCAAATGTCCTTGACAAGGTCACCACTGCTATCCATTGCAAATTTTCCCTGCAGATAACATGGAACACAAATTCATATCAGCATCGAATGACAGAATTGTTAAAAAATCATCCACCAATGAAACATTTTATATGGAAAATGAATAAGAGGTTAACGGACTTACAGTTATAGACTTAATGGTTTCCAGAATAGTATCTTTCAGACGACCTTCCTTGTCACCATACTGCTTCCAGTGGGTTGCCAGTGGCATCTTGCTGCGTATCTGAATGCCACACTCTAAACTCAGTTTTGCTGCTTGCACAGGATCAGTGGGTCTCCTCATGCCAGGAGTGAAGTTGATCTGCATCTTAGCCCCTCCATTCCTTCTAGACCACTCGTGTACCCCATGCCCCATAGTAGGTTTGCGTACATTACGCTTTTCCTTTAGAGCACCCGTGTCTACAATTGCAACTGAAACCAGTGACAAAACGAGAGTCAAGACTTCAATTGAAAATTTTGCAACTAAACCAGTGAATAAATTGTAAGACGTGCTATCAATACCTTCCCGTTTGCTGCGGACAAGTACATTCTCCTTAGGTGAGTTGCTGCCTCTAGAGGTTTGAATTAGCATGGGCGAGGATTCATTTCCATTAGTACCCCTTCCCCTGCTTTCTGGGTAGGGGTCTCTGTTTCACCATCATCTTGAGTCTCTGCATTTGCTGCTGACCTTGTTACAACATTTGGAGGCACAAAGGTTTTTGAGCGCTTCTGCTTCTTTTCTTTTGTAGAACCTTCCGTTACCTGTATTTTAATAGATCAAGCCATAAATATTAAAGCAATCTATACATATCCTACATGTGAAGGCAGGAGAATGCTGCATTTCTTCACCTTAGAGGAAGATTTAACAACATCATGGTCCTCTTCATCCGGAACAAACACATCATCATCAGTGGGCTTGTCGGCAGCATCAGGTTCATAATTAGGGTCCTCAATGATATCCTTCTCCTGCGGCTGTGCCTCTTTTCCGTGTTGTCACTGCCACCGGTTTCTTAGCAGTACCAAACACAAATTCACGCGCCATCGCCGTGAAATCCAACATTGGCTTGCCATGTTCAATAGCATTCTGCTTCAGTGCTTCAGACATACGAGACACGTTCTCATCCATCACTTGTTTCCTAACATTTTCATATGCGTCTGCTGTTTTGACTTGAGTAACTGAAAACAATCAAGCAAAGGCAAGTCATGATCATACTCATTAGTACAAACAGAGTAGACAAGATCATTAAAGCAAAAATTATGTGATCCATACTGTAAAATTAACATGCTCACAAAACATTATTCTATTGCCTCCAAATCTCATATCGTCATTCAGTTAACTGTCTAAACCCTACTGTCAACAAGTTCAGTTAAGTGTCAGGTTTAGTGTATTAGGTATCAAGTTGTTTAGTTGCGTCAGTTAAGACGCCAAGCAGCAGGGCTTATCCAACAAGTTGTGCCCTATTACCTGAACCATTATGTAGGAACAGAAACCTAAATCTAACACATAGTTATAAGATCGGATCATAGGGTGTCATGCTCAACACATTCATGGCATATGGAACCATGATCTATGAAATTAAAACCCAAGACAAGCACATTGTCGAAGGATTCGGATCATAGGGTGTCACGTTCAACACGTGCTAGGCATCTCGAACCATGTCTATGATCTAAAACCTAGATCTTGCACATAAGCTGCAGCATCTTGAACAACGATCTACACATGTTGATCTACTAGAACTCATGCTTGACTGATCTAGAAAGAGGCATATACCTAGGGCGGCAGAAAAATGACCTGGGCGTTTACGCGTTTTCTTTAGTGTCGGTGGTAGCACATTCCGGCGTGGTGTGCCGCTTCGAAGACTGCCGGACATGTCGCACTCCGTAGAGGGGAAATCCTCCAGCACATTCCGGCGTGGTGTGCCGCTTCGAAGACTGCCGGACATGTCGCCTGCCGGCAACCAACGCCTTGCTTGACGGATCTGGGGTCGAGGTGGGCGGTGAACAAGGAACGGAATTAGGGGATGGGTATGCGCGAGGTGGGGGCACGCCATTTTTAAAGTGTCATGAGGGCGGCAAATTGTTAGCGCCAAAATGGGCGGGTGGGTGGAAAACAAAAGAGGTGGGAACGAAATTTTTTGGTACACAAGTGGAGGGAACGAAAACCATTCATTGTAAATTTGATTGGAAAAAACAAAGGGAACGGAACAGGAGGTTTACAAGCGGGGATTATCTCTAATTACATATTGTAATTAAATAAATCCTAACACATGCAACGGTTTAGGTTTTGCCACTACTTAGACCTCCCGTGCGGAATTTGTAATATGGTTTACAAGCCAGGATTATCTCTAATTCATTGTACTATAAATTTATTTGGCCATGAACCATATTAAATTATTTGAATAAGTCATTTGTTTATATATGAAAAGGAAAACAAAATCTGTTCATTCACGTACAACAGTTGAATTACTGAGCAAACAATACCATTAGTTTCCTTCATTCCACAACTCCAACTTGAAAGCTGAAGCAGAATATCACTTAAACAAGTAAACCTCATTGATTCTAAAAACAAACAGAAGAGCAGAATTATTTCACATATTAGATATGTAGCCAGCAAAATTTTCTAACATCCACCAAAAGGTATGTGATCTCATTAGACTTTACACCCAGAAACTCAGCAAATAGTTTTGCAACTAGGAACAGGGGCGGATCTGCTTGGTCACACCCTGATGCACATGCAACAAGGTAGAAAAAGCATTTTTAGTCTTACATATTAGACTTAAGCATAGTGTATCAGGAAAACTTAAACAGAGTGCATCAGGGTAAGTTTAATCCTAGATCCTCTTCCTAGTCTAGGAAGAGGAAGACATGAAAATCTGATAGGGTCAGGACACGGTCTAGACGTCCGTACTAGCCCTCTGACATCTCCTCCTCCTTGACGGGCATGGTCTGCGTGTCCCTGTCACCGCCACTGCCATCATTGTCGCTGTCATCATTGCTGCTGGTGTCGTACTCCCGGCGGGAGAGCCTACCGCCGTAGATTGTGACGACCAGCTCCCTGTTGCCAGCATAGTAGTCGAACGCCAGGATGTTGCCTAGCGAAATAGTGTAGCACTTGACGAACTTGGGCCAGCCCCTGCGGAAGTACAAGCGGCCGTCTCGATGATCGAAATACATCTCCACATCGAAGGTCAGCCTGCTGTTATGCTCCCGGACACGCACAGTGTTGGGCTGGTCGCCGCTGATGTAATCTTTGAAAGCATGGCAGAGGGAGAGCTTGTCCCACTTGTCCTCGTGAAGGATGCAGATGAACATAAAGTCGGGCTTCGGATACAGCGGCAGATGGGGTGGTGGAGACGGTGACGGCGACATTGACGGTGACGGCGACGACGACGGCGATGGCGATGGCGACAGAGAAGTGGCCCTGCCCTTGCCGCTGCCCCTGCCCGTACGATGGACAACGCGCGTTGCCCGCATACGCGTCTGTCCTTCACGTCCCCTGCCCGCTATCGCCTTGGCACCCCTGAGCATGGACACAAGCGTAGGCGACAAATCATTTATTCTTCTAAATATGAAGACGAAACCCTCTCGGTTACGCCACCCTTCTGAATGCGCTTTCTTCGAGTATATGAGAACAACTTGTCCCTCTTCTAGATCTGTGCTCTGTACGAAACACTTCCACCCATCTGGATCGAAGAAGAGGCGATCATCCTTTTCTACCTTGAAGTCGATGGGGGTGATCTCCTCTTTAGGAAGACACACTCCAGTTGAGCCTCCCTCACAGATTTGTAGAGCATTAACAACCTTCTTAGGCAATTTCTGATCAATACAAAACAAGATATATAAGTTAGTAAGTCGATGTCATAAACCACATAGACAAATTGCATACACGCATGGCAACAAAAAAGAATTAAAAGAAAGTTATATGAATGTACTATGTGGTACAGCTTAAGATTCGTTTTGGTCAAGCAGGTTACGAATGGCAACCCGACAATTTTGCCCATGTTCGATTGAAGTTCCAGCATATGCTCTTGCTCACTCTCAGTAAGCCGGCATCTTTGGGCGATGAGTGGTCCGAGATCACGCTTCTGCGAAGATGCTCCTGCCATGTTAAAAGAATGGGCTGCACATACAAATTTAGCACACATTAACAAATGGTAAAAGTGTAGGAAACACATTATAGGTATTACATCACAACAATACAAATATTGTTTCTGCAAATACTTGCAAGTTATTTCAATGCTACAAGAACTAGTCATAGCATAGGAAAGCTCCAGACTCCTATTCTGTCAGATATAAGTTCTCTAAGAACTACCTTTGCTGTGTTGGATTTTAGAAACATCGTAAGTACTACATTAGTTCTTGCCATATATAGTAGCTAGATGGCCGATCTTTTTTGGGAGACTAGGAAGTTTAGGCCCATTTCTTATAGAAACAGATCATAGCTATTAATTATGTTCTGTTTTAGTCACCAGAATATAATGCTTCAGCGATTTAGCACATCAGAGATGGCAAGTTAGTGTAGGTTCTTCCATTTCCGATGTTGTGGTTGCATGTGGTACAGCCGACCCCAAAACTGTCCCGCTATGCATCATGTGGTTGTAGTTTCTAGGCATGTGTTTCTGGTTCATTGTCATTCATGCTCTGGACCTTGCTTACTGCGAGTTGTTTCCTTGCAACAAGGAAAATAGCCAGGTGGTATTTTATACACATGAACATCCATCCATAATTCCGGCATCAACAATTTCTTAAGACATGTCATGCCTAACTAATTTATCATCTATATATGTGTGTGTCCAAACAAGTTCCATTTTTCATATCAAGATGTAGCTAGCTAAACTTGTTATGTTTGATGGAGAGAATGAATGTGATCTGGTCATCTTGGTCATGGCAGAATGATGCATTATTGTGCACCAAGGAAATGGACCACCACCAAACTTCACTTTGAATCTCTAGCTTGTCAGTATTGTACATTAGATTTACTTTTTCATGCCTGATGTGCTAAGTTATAGCTATAGTGTATTCCTACCTATTAGGAAAACATTTATTCACAAGTGTTATCTATTGCTCACCCTTGGCTAAGATTTTCAAGAAGTGGCACATGTTCTAACATGTTCTAGTTTCTCTTATTTGCAGGCACACAACGATGCAACTTCCTATAAGTACAAGGTTATCAAGTATTGAGATATAATTAGCACACTTTACTCAAGGGATCGAGCTACTGAGCGGGAGCTAGGACTGCAGCGGAAAGCCATGTGGAAATGGTGGACGAGAACTCTAACAGTGACAACATCATTGATCAAGCTGTGTTGATATAATGAGCAGACAAGTGTATTTGTGGATACATTGATCTTTATTCATGTTGTAGTTGATTTTTATTTTGAAAATATCATATTTTATTTACATTATGTAATTGAATTTTGAAGCCAAATGTGTTGCTGATTTCACAATTGGCTTAAAATGGCAGCCAAACAGAAGCTGTAAATCATTTCATTTCAGAATTCCAGGTGGCAGCCAAACATAAAAATTCATTAAGGAATTTAAATTCCATCCAAATGAAGTGACATGGGGATTTCATTTCAACCAAATGAAATGAATGCATAGGAGCCAAACGAGCCCTAATATATTTTCCTACACATGCATTGTAGAGTTCAGACCTTATGCAATGTTTCCTTCCAGTAGTGTTTGATTCATGGGATTGTAATGTGCAGGAATTATTCCAATAGGTACACTAGTGTATTTTTATGGGAAATCTAGCTTCAGCACATAGCTCGTGGAAAACCCTACTGGACAAACAATGCAGACATGATTTCAGTGGGCAGCACAAGTAAATCCAACGTGATTGGGCTCACCTTCAGCGTGGAGCAAGCTTGCGGAGATGCGGTCAACACCGACGGGCCGGCGTCGCGGTGGTGTGGCCGGAGTTGATGCGGACGTGCACGTCATTACGGGCGGCGGATGCGTTGCGGAGATGCGCGGCAGCGTGGCTGTGGAGAAGCGCGGTGGCGGGGTTGCAGAAATACGGTCGTCGGTGGCTGGACGATCCTGACGGAGGCAATGCGGACGGCCATGGCGGTGCGGAGATGCGGCGGCGATGCGGAGATGCGGATGGAGAGGAGCAGTTTGGGGAAAGTACGAGCAGGGGCTAGGATATCTGCAGGAATAGATTTTTTCCCCAATTACGTAAACTATTATTTGTACTAACATTGGTGCATGTTGGACCCACTTATACTAACATTGGTGCATGTGGGACCCACTTATCAATGTTTAAAATAGCGGGCTATTTGATTTATCGGCGCCGATTTTAAAAGCTATCAAAAGCTATAGCGGAGCTATAGCGCGCTATGCCCATTTAGCGGGTTTGCTAAATAATGATTTTTTTTAAAAAAAAGAGCAGTACATATTGGTATATATATCAATAATTTACAAATATTTGACAGTTTTACAGATCAATGCTCTGATCAACTCACTTATAACAGGTTTGACAGTGCATAGTGCATATTACATAGTAAAATTTGAAACAGAGCCACTTATACTAGCATTGGTGCATGTGGGACCCAATGGCATCTGTGGTTCCTGTTTGGCCGAGTTTGGGCAAAATTTGACACTGATGACACATGTGGGTCCAGTTACACTAGCATCGGTGCATGCGAGTACCGATGGCATCTGTGGTTATAATCTGAGTGAGTTTGGGCAAAAGTTTGACTGAAATTGTATAGAATTTAATGTTGAGTGAGTTTGGGCAGAAGTTTGAGTGAGTACCGATGGCATCTATGGTTAGAATTCTAGACTTTCATCAAGGCAAGTTTATATCTGTTGACAATCATATTCCTTTGAACTAGTATAGCCAGTGCACAAACACAACTGAACACACATATAACATTACATAGATATGTTTGCTAGCTCACGGTACTTTAAGAAACAAGCATACTAAAGTAGTTCAACTTAGAAAGTAAACAACAACAAAGTACCACGATTTGTACTACATAAACAACATACAATATCACGAATATGACTGGCTATAGTCTAGTAACATGCATTAATTCCAGCCGGTGGCGTTGGAGGTGGTGGGGTCGGTGGCTTTGTCGCCCCAGGCAGTGGTGGTGGTGTCGCCCCAGCCAGTGGTGGTGGTGTTGCCCCAGCCAGTGGTGTCGTTCTGCTTGCCGTCCTGGTCATCTTCGCCCGCTTCCCGTGAGCGTTTGGCGACATGCACCACCTCTCCATCCGCCTCTTCCGCTCCCCAAACCGCCTGCTGCTCTTCCCAGCTCGCCCTCGCCTCTTCCCATTCAGCCTGCTGCATTGCATCATCCTGCTCATCATCTGCATCACTCTGGTCTGCAGCAGCTGCCGCCTCGGCCGCAGCTTTTGCCGCCTCGGCTTCTGCCGCCTCGGCTGCTGCCGCCTTTTCTGCTGCATTAATTGCAGCCTTATGAGTCCCCCGGTCTAGCCCGTCCCTTAAGGTAATGAGCCTATGATACAGCTCGTAGGCAACATACCCGTCTCTTGCTGCATACTCTAGGTTCATCGTGGAAAGTGGCTTGTTCTCCCATACTTCGCGGCCATCGGCCGGGAGTGCCTTGCAATTCCCGAGATCTCTATCAATGATGATCACTGCTAGAGATAAGATCCCGTCCCTGTCATACGGCTGATTCCAATTGAACCGTTCTTCGGTCTTAAACATGTCTTGGATGTCGATGTGGTACTGTTCTAGAATGGTGATATCCTCATGTGCAAGCTTCTCTTTATCACTCCTGATGTCCACGCTAGCGAAAGTGATCCCCTTTTCCTGAAGGAACTCTGCCAGTTTCGGACAAGGCTCCCTTCTCCTGCAGTATAAATGCAAATTAAGACATGAAAATAATTTGGATGATGTACAATTATTTGATGATAATGTTAAACAAGGTAATTGCATAACCGTACCATTAGGCCATGTACAACACCCACAGATCATGCATAATACTTGAACTAACATGTATAAGTATTTGAAATAAACGAGTGCAAGCAATGTATCTGCATTGGCTAATTATACATGATCTCAAATGGAAAATAAAAATATGCACACAACCAGTTTCGGACAAGGCTCCCTTCTCCTGTAGTATAGATGCAAACTATGACATGACAATAATTTGGATGGTGTACAATTATTTGATGACAATATTGAACAAGGAAATTGCGAAACCGTGCTATTAGGCCATGTACAACGCCCATAGATCATGCATAATACTTGATCTAACAAAATCCACAAGGACTTAAACCTATAGGAATTAAACAATGCACATAGGAAATATTTCTAAGGATCAAAATCCTCCAAAATTCATATGAGATTCCTTTGAATCAAACAAGCCCTGCATCAAAGGAGGCCTGATGTGAAAACGTTCGTACAGTGTACAATCTTATGAATCAAACATGTGCTGATGGAAAAAACATAGGAATTGAATCCTGTACAAACCCATAGGAAATCCTTTGAATCAAAGGAGGCCTGAAATAGAAATGCCCATCCTTAGTACGTATATTACCTGCAGTAGTGGAACACGAGGACAGTCTCCTTCAGGGCGATCTGGACGACGGCGAGCTTTTGTGACGGAGCTTCGTCCCGCCTATTCCTTGTGTACTCGAGGTTGAGTCCGAGAAAGTTGTAAGTCTCTTTCTCGAGCAATTGCTCGAATTTCTCCAGCATGTGATTCAAGTAGTTCACATCATTGGTGTACACCACCTCCATAATCTTCGTGCCATAGGCACAGATAGGCTTGATGTCAACCGTGGTTTTCCCGTCATCGAGGATGTCTCCATAGGGATCCATGGATGCTGAGTTCCCCGTCTTGTGGAGGAGGAAGACGCGAGAGGAAGAAGAACAAGCGATAAGCGGACGCGTTGCGGTTATTGTGGTGTTACGGCGGAGGTGGAGTCGAGGCGGAGGGCCCGTACATCGATATAGTCGACCCGTTACGGTGCGATGCGGTTAGTGCGGTGCAGTGCGGTCAATTTTGTTACAGTGCGACGCGTTTAGGAGTGGTGCGATGCGGTTATTGCGGTGCAGTGGGGTAAGTTTTAATTTTTACGATGCGACGTGTTTAGGTGTGGTGCATGCGATGCGGTTATTGCGGTGCAGCAGTGGGATCAGTTTTGTTACGATGCGACGCGTGTAGGTGTAGTGCGGTCCGGTCGTGGCTGCAAACTTTCAACAATTGAACGCAAAGGGCTTTCACCAATCCTCTGGTCGTGGCTGCAACTTAATTTCAAAAATTAAACCCACGACTTTCCTACAACTTTCAACTCAAGTTTGACCTAAGCTTGTAGAGTGCATAACTAATTTAAAATATCTCATAAAAATTGAAAACCTACACACTGATAAATTTTATGTGAACTAGTTGACACGATTTTTTTTAAACTTGAAACATTTCATTCTCATCAAAATAACAATCCCGCATATGAGCTTCCACATAGAATGTACCATGACTCACGTGGGTCCACATACACAAGCATTGGTGCAAGTGGGCCCAATAGCATATGTGGGTCCAGTTTGACTAAGATTGGGCTTAAGTTGACCCTGATGACACATGTGGGCCCACATAGCTAGCAGCGGTGCATCTGGGACCCTATGGCATCTGTGGGTCCAGTTTGACTAAGATTGGGCTTAAGTTGACCCTGATGACACATGCGGGCCCACATAGCTAGCAGCGGTGCATGTGGGACCCTATGGCATCTGTGGGTCCAGTTTGACTAAGATTGGGCTTAAGTTGACCCTGATGACACATGTGGGCCCACATAGCTAGCAGCGGTGCATGTGGGACCCTATGGCATCTGTGGGTCCAGTTTGACTAAGATTGGGCTTAAGTTGACCCTGATGACACACGTGGGCCCAGTTTGACTAAGATTGGGCTTAAGTTGACCATGATGACACACGTGGGTCCACATACACTAGCATTGGTGCATGTGGGCCCAATGGCATCTGTGGGTTCTATGTTGACTCATATCGCCGCAAAAGTTGACCCTGATAACTCATGTGGGTCCACTTAGCTAACATTGGTGCATGTGGGACCCTATGGCATCTGTGGGTCTAGTTTGACTAATATTGGGCTTAAGCTGACCCTGATGACACATGTGGGCCCACATAGCTAGCATCGGTGCATGTGGGACCCTATGGCATCTGTGGGTCCAGTTTGACTAAGATTGGGCTTAAGTTGACCCTGATGACAAATGTGGGCCCACATAGCTAGCACCAAGTGTTTCCACGAAGCCGTGGATTTTTGCCCGGTTTCCACGTTTTGGCCGTTCGGTCCAACGTATCGCCCAGTTTTGGTATGTTTTGAGCATAACCGACACACGCGAGACGCTAGTCATGTTTTCCACGATATCGGGCTGTTTTCCACGATGTCTCCCGGTTTCCACGTTTTGCCTGTTCGGTCCAACGTATCGCCCAGATTTGGCCTGTTTTGAGCGTAACCGACACACGCGAGACGCTAGTCGTGTTTTCCACGATGTTGAGCACCAAGTGTTTCCGCTACTATATGCCAAGATACTTCTATGATGTTGAGGTACGTTCTTCCAGACTTGTCAGTCTTTTGTTTCGCCAGGTTGTTATGGATTTTTTTTCCTTCTGGCAATGTTGTCATCTTGCTGCCTTGTTCGAATAGGAATGACCGAGTGTTAGCTTTTTAGATGCATGATGTTCAAACTCATGAACTTGGCTTGGTCAAAATCGCGTCGAACAAATATAATGCATTATGATGTGCAACCTCTCTTTCAAAGTTCTACCAATGTACAAACCGCATGCTATACCTCCATTTTAACAACATATAAAAATATGGTATCAAAATTTGAAAGTTAACTTGCTCAAAATTCAAATTTGATTTGGAGGTGATTTAGTATTTTCAAATTTCTACAACGAATAATGTGGCCCCTACATTCCTTCAAACAATGGTGAAAACCTCATGGAATTCAGACAAACATAGCTCCTCAAATCCAAATTTGAATTTTTCTAAAATTCATGTCAAAACCACCTATTTGATGTGTTTAACTGAATTTTCAAATTTGTATATGCACCAAGTTTTGAATCTGAAAAAACTCTACAAATAAATAATGTGCCCCCTACAGTCCTTCAAACATTGGTAAAACCCTGATGCAATTCAGACAAACACAGCTCGTCAAATCCAAATCTGAATTTTTATCAAAAAATTCTGAAAACTAGTCGGAATCTGCAAAATAATAAAAAATGATAAAAACAAGAGCAAAAAACCTAAGTACATAAAAATATTACATTTATTTTACATACAGTTATCGAATCTTTATTACAAGCTATATTACAACTTACAAGTAATATTGAAATAATAACAAAATGTTAAAAAAAAGGAACTCAGCCCAGCCAGGCCTTCGGCCCGGACAAGCTACCTACGACCGAACTGGGCCTCTTTCAGCCCATTATGTCCCCATTGCCGCACGACATCAGACGGGTCGGACGGCTGGGAGTTTAGTCCCACCTCACCAACTGGAGAGGATTCCGACCAGCTTAAATAGCCGCACGTTCGGCTGCTATCAACATCCTCTCTGTTCTATCTTACTTGATATCAAGAATTCTACTTTGGGCCGTTGGGCCTACTAGTAGGTCACGGGCCTGCATCCTGGCCATTCATTTGGTTTCTAGTCGTATGCAGGCCGTGATTCTCTTAAGAAATATCCTGCCAGTGGGTGGCCATTTTTTGCTCTATTTGATCTTTTTTGTCCTATATTTTAACATAAATTCATACGTTTTTAATATAAATTTACATGACATAGTACATATACAGCACTATCTCTGCACTTAAATGGCACAAACCATTTCAAATTTTGAAACACTACTACAATTTGCTACACCTATCAAAACCTTCCAATTTAAAATTGACGCAATGAAATACATTTTTCTAACTGGAAGCACAACTATCATGGCACAACACAGATATATATATAAGAAACAAGCAATTAAGAGCATGTAACCATAACCTTACTAGCAGCATAATAACATAGTAGTCTTACGGGAACTTCCCCTATCATCACAAGGTTACCACTTATAACCACAGTACCAAAAGAACATAGTTCTCAACCACTTCTACCTAGTTAACCAGTTAGACGTATTAACCATATATACATAAACATCATCGCTATACTGATGATTTGACCATACATACTAGCAGCTAATATCAATATTCACTCCTCTTCAGTCTCGGAGTCGCTGAACACAAACTCATCTGGCTGGAGGACCCTGAGTAGAGCTTCGTGCCTGCCACGATCACGCAGGTCACCCTCAAAGTAGTCCTCACCCAGACGTCCACGAGTGGCTACCTCTCGGACATGCTGCACAAGCCCCACCCTCAATCCCCCATGTGGCTTGAAGTGGTGGAATTGGCACCTGTAGAACTCGGTGCTGAATGGCAGGTAAGCAAAAACCCCCTTGCGCCTGAGCTTCTTTTCTTCTTTCCTCACAAAGGACTTGTATGTCCATTGCTCCACTTCAACATCTGAACTAGAAAAGTACTGCACAATAAATAAAACAAGAAAACAGTTAGTACTGCCTACTAAATACAAAAACCTACTACTTTTGTGCATGTCCAAATGCACTACAGCTGCTTGGAATAACATACCTCCTCATCAGGCCACGGGGAGAGTACATCATAGGCATCACCTGGGGTTGGTGCCTGCCAGACAATTAAGATAAATGAACACTAGCATTTAAGGTAATTACTAAAAGCATTCAATATTAATAAATGAAAAACACTAGCAAAAATTAATAGCACAATAATTCGACTTCACAAATCTGATCATAAAAACAACATTGATTCAAGAAACAAATTATTAAACTACATCAATGCTTTTTATACTATATTCCATTAAATTACAATGATTATTTGGAGGTTGGAATTGAAGGTAAAGAAACTAGACTATACATTCAAACAAAAAAAATATCAAGGATCAATCAGTTTAGTATCAGGTTGCATGAAGCTCTAGCAAGTCAAAATAGAGTAGTACAAAGTTTGTAAACTAATTAGTCTACACAAATCTATTCATACAAGCATAAGCATCTAAAGAAATGTGTCTTAAAATCAATTGGTACAAGTAAAGGAAAACAAAAGTAAGTACACAGATCACTGCTTTGCACACTATTATGAGACACCACTACAATCAATTAATAACATACATGCCATATGGTTATAACCACATTGTTCAGATCTAGTGCTAGAAGTTAATAAAATTCTATAAGTAACTTTAACACATTTCCCGTAAAAGCAATTAAAGCAAAAAAAGGAAACTACAAAAGTATACCGGAGCTAGATAACCACATTATATCACAGCAGCTAATTCAGACTAGTTGAATAGTTGTAGCCAGCTAACCACATTATACCACATGTACCAAAAAACAAGCCATACTATTAACTAGTTGAAACTAACTAACCACATTATATCACAATAGCTCAAATGAGAATCATGTAAACCATGTTCCTTCAACATAATACGAATTAACTACAAATTAAATTCTGTCAATTTAACAACAAATAAACAATCTTCCTACTAATTGGAAAAACTTCACCTATGGACTATCAGCATTGGTCATCTATACAAAATTACACAATGAATCTACAGACCCAGCCTTCCATCCAATAAATCCCTAAGGCCCCGGTCGTTTTACTTTGGATTGTCCTAGTTTGACATGGATTGATGTGGTTTAAATCCTATCTAAGTCAAAATATACTCTAATCCAATCTAATCCAGTCCAATCTAACGTAGAGGTGGGTTAACCGAACATAGCCCAAAGGATATGAATCCCCTAACACTGAAAGAGCTGAATCTACAAAACACATCTTACTTCCAAATAATTTGAAGGGATTGAACGGAAATTAGAAGAAAATAATACTAACCTGCATCGCGGCGACCTGTGGAGACTGGACCGGCGCCAGATCCTCCGCACCGCCGACCGGCACGTTCAGATCCAGCATTTCCACCTCGCCGAGGTCCGCATGCACCAACTCCTCCTCAACGAGCGCCTCATCGACCAGAGCGACCAACGCGGACCGACGACCTCCTCTATCGCCATGGCCCTCCACCACCTCGACCGCATCTGGGCGGCTCATGGCTCTAAACCCCGCCCTTGCAGAACCGCCTGCATCACCTCCGGACCCTACTCCCGCCATAGTCGGCGTCGAAATATCGTGGTATGGGAGAGCTCGAAGGCCTCAAGCGGAGGAGAGGATGGGGAGAGCTAGGGTTTTCTCCCGCACTCTTCTTTCCGTATCTGGTGAGGCAAAAGGGGGCAAATGGTGGGGATGAGGCCAGGCGAAGCGGCCGAGGGAGCTCTTATACGTCGCGTCGGTTCGTTTCAGCTCACGTCACCCGCGCACGTGACACCCACCCGTACAAAACTGAATGTTTTCAGCAAACTACTTCTATTTTCTGGATAACTGAATTTTCAAATTTCTACATGCACCAAGTTTTGAATCTAAAAAAACTCTACAAATGGAAAATGTGTCCCTTGGAGTCCTTCAAACAATGGTGAAAACCTCATGGAATTCAGACATACACAACTCCTGAAATCCAAATCTGAATTTTTAGGTCAAATTCGCGTCGAACGCAGAGGACGCATATGTACGAACCAAGCTGACCTAACAATATATCCATGATTAAACCACATCTTGTGGACCTAAAAATGATTTTTGCCAAAACAAATTAGGTTGCAATGATGTAGATGTAGATCAATATTTCAATGTTTTGACCATATTGACCAAAATTTGACTTGAGGTAAAATTTGAGCAAACAATCATTTGACAATGAACAAAGTGGTCACATTCCAACTAAATGACCCCAAATACCATACCATGTTGGTGAAATACAAATTTTATTCAAAATTTTGAACTACCTTTACAAAATGTAGTTGAATTTCAATTATTAAAATAGAAAATGGTATTTGAAATCATAATTGGACCAAAAACCCAAAAGATGAAATGTGTGCTATGACAAGATACACCTACATGCCAAATCTTAGACCATTCTGAGAAAGTATGCCATGGAGTTGGGAATCTCCTAGGTAATTTGGGTACTTACACATGAGACTCACACTTGAAACCAAGTGTGAGAGAGCAACCTCAACTTTCATTCAACAAACTCAAGGTTTATTATTTTTTGTGCAAACTAGGATACAATGTAAGACACATGGCCAATGTTTTACTTTTTTTTGATTTTTTTAATTTGCTTAATTTGTTTCAATTAGTATCCTGTTTGCTTAATTTTAATTTACTTTTTTACCATTTTCTTAATTTGCTGCTTATTAATGTGTTGATTCCATAGTGTGTATCAATTAGTATCCTGTTAAGTGTAATGATCAATGCGTTTGAAACTTAAATTCATCCGAGTCTTGTTTCATTCTAGTGATTATGATTGCTCATATGATATCTATCAGTTAATAGTTATCAGATTACGTTCTAAATTTATATAATATAGAATTTGTAGAGATTTCCGTTGCAACGCGCCACTCTCCCAAATGTCATGCGTGGGTCCAATGTGAAAGCAATGGGAAAGTGGACTACATGCAGGAATACACGATTCCACACCCACGCGTGCACTAGAGGAAACCGAACCGCCAGCATCTATATAACACATCGGTCTCATCGTCTCTCCCACCATCGTCCACTTCTTCCCCAATCTGCCGAAAACCCCAATCTGCTCCCACCACCGCACCACCAATCTCATCCCTTAGTGAATCTGCAAGATGAAGCGCGCTCGTGAAGACGAGCCAGAGTCGAAGGCGGTCGGTGGCTCTGGCGATGCACCCGCGGTCGTCGCCGTGGTGGCGGGCGAGGAGTCTTCTTCGGGAGCACCAGCCGCTCGTCGGCGCGCCGTGACCGTTGCGGACTCCACCGTACCGGTCGTGGTCGCCGTCGATGATGAGAAGAAGGAGGACATTGTGGCTCCCGCGGCAGATCTACAGAACCCGCATGCAGGCCGCCAGGTCTTCGTCGTGCCGGACGATGAGTACTACGACGGCGAAGACCCTGACTCCATCGTGTACCTCTATGAACAAGCCCGCAAAGAAGATGTACCGTTCAAGGAGGACGCCTCCGACGACGGCACCGAGGTTCTGAGCTGTTCTGTTCGATCTCCTCTGTTCATCTTACTGTTCACGTAGGGTTTGTTCATAGAGTAGATTGATTTGTGCTGTCTAGGTGGTATTCTAGATATTCTAGATTCTAGGGTTCGTATCGTTCCTTTGTAGTTGACTTTGATTTGATCTGCCATATAGTATTCTTACTCATATGATATATATGGGTTCATGGTTATCAGATTAATTTCTGAATGTTGTACCTTAAATTCATCCGAGTCTGATTTGATTGTAGAGATTATGATAACAAAGATTTTTGTTTAGGAAGAAAAGATTGATCTGATGCATAGAATTTATAATTACCATTTTCTTAATTTGCTGCTTATTAATGTGTTGATTCCATAGTGTGTATCAATTAGTATCCTGTTAAGTGTAATGATCAATGCATTTGAAACTTAAATTCATCCGAGTCTTGTTTCATTCTAGTGATTATGATTGCTCATATGATATCTATTAGTTAATAGTTATTGATTACATTCTGAATGTGTTAAGGTAGTTACCTTACACATGATTGATCAACACAAGCGACTTAAATTTATTTGAGTCTAATTTGATTCTAGAGATTATGATAGCAAGAATTTTGTTTGGGAATAAAGGATTGATCTGATGCATGGAATTCATAATTACCATTATCTAAATTTGCTGCTTATTAATGTGATGATTCCATAATGTGTTTGAATCAGTATCCTGTTTAGTGTAACGATCAATGCGTTTAAAACTTAAATTCATTCAAGCCTTCTTTAATTCTACTTATTATGATTGCTCATATGATATCTATCGGTTCATAGTTATCAGATAACTTTCTGAATGTGTTAAGGTAGTTAACTTGTAAATGATTCATCATTAAGTGCCTTAAATTCATCTGAGTCTAATTTGATTGTAGAGATTATGATAACAAGAATTTTATTTGGGAAGAAATGATTGATCTGATGAATGGAATTTAATGTGTAATGATCAATGCGTTTGAAACTTAAATTCATCCGAGTCTTCTTTCATTCTAGTGATTATGATTGCAAGAATTTTATTTAGGCAAAATTGGTTATTTGCCCCTAAAGTTCACATGCCTTGAATTATGTCCCCAAAGAATATTGTTCTTTAATAAATTATCCATTATGGACTTTGAAGCAGATAGAAATGAACGCTCAGGCGTTCCAGCGCTCACTAGACATGATAAGACAAAACTGTCCTCGATTCATCAAATATTGGTCACACAATATTATCCTCGATTCATCAAATGTTAGTACTATCACCGCAACACAAAACTGTCCTCGATTCATCAAATGTTAGTACTATCACCACAACAATTTAGAATAATTTTGGCAGCATTGTTAATTTTTTATAGCTTATTTCATTTGATCGTTGTTGTGCTCCTGTTTATGACACTTCTTACGTATTTCAAAATTCACAGGAAGACTCTGACGACGTGGGCCACGACAAGGACGACACAGACTGCAAGAGCCGCTTTGTTCTTAAGCGGCTGGTGAGTAGCCAGATACCTTTCCGTAGCCGCGGGGAGCTATCTTGCCCATTCTACGGCAGGGTCACCACCAAGAACTTAGAGAGCATGATCCAGCACACAGATGGCGTTGGCGTAGGCAGCAGGCAGAAGCACAAGGGCCACACTAAGGCGAAGCATGCCGCCTTTGGCAGATTCCTCGACAAGTACGTCAAGGGTGGCCTCATCCCGGTTATCAGTCCTGCTGTTGGCCCTCATGTTCTGTTTCCACAAGTTTAGTTTATGTTTGTGTTGTCCCCCTCGAGATGAAGAGAAATTGTGTGCTGTTTGAAGACTAAGTTTTTATTATGTATGGTCGAAGCTAGGCAATCATATCGAGTTGTTTAAGACTATGTTAATGTGTATGGACTATGCTGTTGCATTACTGGTGCACTTGTTATCTGAATTCTCATGTTGATGCACACTGCATTTGTTTACTAAATTAGATGGTTTGATGCATTATTTTGTAGCTAAGAAAGTTTGAAGTAAGTTTGGACTACAAAAAGTTTTTGAAACCAATCTCAAACAAGAAACTTATGTACTTTACATACTAATGATCCTTCAGAATGTCTAAAAACAACCACAAACATGAAAGGCAAACTCCTTATTTCCAATACTTTTCATCAAATTTGCAAAATATTCTAAGTAAAGGATTTAATTAATATAGCTAATTCTTTCCTTGTTAGTCTCAAGATTCTATTTTAGAGGATCTTACAGGACCTAACTATGACGACTAAGTGAGAGCAATAAAAACCAAATCAATTTCCTTGCTCTGCACACTAAATGTAATCAATATATTTCCTTGTTTTGCCTAACGGCTAAAGTTAATCACGTCGAGCCCAGAAATTAAGCTTACAACTGGGTCCAGGCCCGGCATGCAAGCATAGTCGGACCATATATATATATACGCTCTCCCTCCAACAAACCCTAAAGGCATAGTTGGAGTCAGCGCCGCCATCTAAACCACCTTTGCCTAGGCCGTAGATCTGTCGAGAGAGAGGGATGGCAAAGGGCAAGCTCGTTGCGGTAAAAATCTAACCTATCTAGTTTGCATGTACTGGATCTATTTGGACAAAAATGTACGGCCAATGATCTTTAAATTTTCTTTTTTTGATTCGTAGTGTCCTTGGTGTTTCGACACCAAGGGTCTGTGCGGCCTGGGCGACAAGATCAAGTCCTTTTTTGTTCTCACCCTTGTAGAGAATTTTCAAGAAATGACGGTACTGGTTTTATTTTTTGTATTATCATCAGTCTTTCCTATTCCACCCTTTTGTCATGAATTATAGCATATGTTAGTTTGTCATGTAGTAAACATGTTCCATTTTTCTTGAATTAATACCCTGCTATGCTAGAGCGAATTTCCTTAAGAAGTTTGCCATCGACTCTGTCGACCACGAGAATGATTTTGTGGTCGAGGTGGTTATGGAAGAAGGGTTTGAATTCAACGTTGATTGCATCAACAAGGATGGCAAAACATATCTTTAAGGCCAATATTGGAGAGAATTTGCTAGAGTCTACAATCTGGATGTTGGAACGGAGCTTGTCTTCTCTACCGACACACAAGGTCCATCTACCCCTGTGACGTTGATCTACCTACCGATCACCCACCCATGTAAGTAACTGCTTATTTGAAGTACTCCCTCCATTTACAAATATACGATGTTTACGAGTTTGTATAAAATGGATGTATATATGTAGATCCACTAGTATTTAGGTTCACCCATTTTGCTCGGTTTCTAGTCTACTTTGTAATGTCTAGAATGTCACCGATGGAATTGTCTCTAGTTTTTTCCTTATGAAAAAAGAAGTAGTTGCTTTGTGTTTAGCACGATATTTTTTCCTTGTTCCTAAACATTCTTAATGTTGACATACCTACCATGCATTAATCTTAATTCTGATTCAGTAATATTCATTTAATTAAGTATTTGAACTTGTACAGCATATTACAATCTGACCCAGGATAAGAAAGGCATACTTGATGCTATGCATTCCACTGATGGAACCATAATTAACTGGAGAATGATGGAGTCAGTGGTCAGCAACGTTGACATCATTGACACGCTGGTTGATGAACATGGAGCTGGCCTTATCAAGTTGGAAAATGTGAGTCTCTGATCCACACATTAAGCTGGACAAATTGCAGGAAGAAAGATCTGGTAAGTATGAGTGATCTACTTTGTTGTGCCTGTAATTTTCCGATTAACAAATGTTCACATTGTGCATGTGGACCAAGAACAGAAACTCCCCCGACGCCTTGTCCCTGAAGACATGGCTGAATATGGTGATATCACAATTGTGTGTGATAAATACACAAAGGTCAAAGGGTTGTACTCAATTTCTCCTGAGGATGGCCGAGTATGATGCGCTGGGTGGAGGGAAGTGATGTCACAGGAGGAGGATTTTCGACGAATTGGAGACAAGATGTTTTTCATGCTGTACGTGGGACATAAGGGGGCTTTCCTATTTGCCTTCTATGTTCCAAATGTGGAACTTTAGTAGCCTTGATCATTTTCACTATGATGGTCATGGGTCATTTGTCGACCTAATAATATGAGATGTTAAGACAATATTTTACGGTCCTTTCATTATGTGGCATTAGTATGTCTGAAGACATGGTTAAGTGTAATGGTACTATTAAATTTTTCATGAGCTGAAATATATTATGCCTGTCATTGCTGCCAATTATAGTGAAACGTGTTAATTGAGTTCATTTCATCGGTATCTATGAATATTTTATGAGCTACAAATTTTATGCATGCACAACTTACTAGACGGACATGTCTGTCGCGTAGGTTGTGTCACGTAAAGAAGTATCTATCTCCAGTAAATCTATTTTGCTGCTCGAAGTAAGTATGACAAAAACAAGCAAAAACATCTAGGTATGACCATATATATCATTGTAATTAATAATTTTGTGTATAACATGGTTACTAGGAATTGAATGCAACAGTCTCCATAACTAGTATCAAACAGTACAACTGCGTGCTAATATTTTAGTAACACATTTTCACAAGGTACTTGTCAATATCACTATCAACATCTGAAATGCTCCTCCCAAATTCATCGACAACCGGTTCCAAGTCTTCTTGTTCTTCGTCGCTCAGGTCCATATCATTGTTTACACCATTTTTCCCTGCTAGTTGTTTAACAGTCTGAGAGTCAACAAATATCACATCATCAGAGCGATCATCCATGTCGTCTTCATGATCATCAACATATTCATCTTCCTCGTCCTCAATTTGGTGAACAATGGGATCTTCCGAGCCTAGGTCTTCCTGGTATGCACCTGCATTGCCTTCATCATCTTTTTCTGGAACATCGTATACATTCCTGTGCTTGAAAGTTTGCACCACCTTCCAAGGATCACCAAATTTTGTGTCTTCCAAGTAAAAACAAGTTTCTGCTTGGTGAGCTAATATGAAAGGGGCGTTCTTGTACCACAATACAGACGTATTGATGCTTTTAAAGTATCCATCATCCTTCATCTCCGTGGTTTTCCTACTTCCAAGGTCAAACCAATCACAGCGGAACAAGAACACGGATCTGTCGCCGTGCTTGTTTCTCGGGTACTATAACTCAAGAACCTCCTTCATCACACCGTAGTATTCTTGATCTTGTTCGTCAGAAACGGATCCCCTTGTCATTATGCCTGAGTTTTGAGTCCTCATGTTCTTCTCACGCTCAACGGAACGGAACCTAGCGCCATTTACATTGCACATAGGGTGTACAACTACACGAGCATCTGGACCAAGTGCTAGTGATTTTAAATCTTCTGGAGAATTGTCCAAATTACTGACATGTTTTTTAAACCATGCAGGGAATTCTTTCTCTAGTTCCGCCTCAATGTTGTTCACACCCCTGTTCTGTAGTTGTTGTCGGAAATTCCTAAAGTTCAAAAACAAATTAGTAATGGTACTGCTATAACACAAAATATTACTGAAATTTTGAATGATTAATAAAAAGGTAAATAGACCTACCGAATATAATTTTGTGCCTCATCACAGTTCTGAAGTACATACCAAACCATACTGTCAAATTCTTTGGGAAAATACTTCAACTTGGATAGTCGTAAACCTCTGGCTCCATCTGAAAAAATATCAAACTCTAGCGGATCAACTCTTTGTTTCTTATCTTGGTTCCTCTCAGGCTTGTTATGTCTGGTTTCTATGACATCACCCAAAAATTTAGAGCAATGATGCAAGCACTCATCCACGATATATCCCTCAGCAATTGAACCTTCAGGCCTTGATTTGCTATGCACAGTTGATTTCAGGTACCCGAGCCTTCTTTCAACTGGATACATCCAACCATATTGAACAGGCCCCCTCTGAAGTGCCTCATCAGGTAGATGAATAGCCAAGTGCACCATTACATCAAAGAATGATGGGGGAAATAACAGCTCAAGCTTGCAAAGAATTATGACAATTTCAACCTTCATTTGACGCAGCATAGATGCTCTTAGAGTTTTGGCACACAACTCCCTGAAAAAGTTTCCCAGTTCAGCAATGGTCTCATACATCGCCTTTAATGCAATCCCTCTCAGACCAGCTAGCAACACACGCTGCATAAGTATGTGGCATACATGCGTCTTCAGACCGTGCACTTTACCCCCTGGGATGTCCACACATCTTGCTAAGTTTCCAGCAAAACCATCTATGAACCTAGTGTTGGCCAAATACTTGCACAATTTTTGTTTGTCTTCCTTTTGAAGCGTCCATGGTGCTTTCTCCTTTGAAAAACCCTTGGCCTCAGGTTTCATCCAGAACTTCTTCCTGACATTAAATTTCTCCGAATCCATTCTACCACCAACAGTGTCCTTGTTCTTTCCATCAAGCTCAAGAAGGGTACCAAGTATATTGTCCAATATGTTCTTCTCAATGTGCATCACATCTAGGTTGTGAACAAACTTCAATCTTGACCAGTATGGCAGATCATATAAGCTGATCTTGAGGTGCCAGGTTGGCTCACCAGTCATGCCACGCTTTCTCTTCCTAGTTGATGGATTTTTCCCTGGCCTGTAATCCTGAACTCTCTGTACCCTCTCCTCTCTTTCTGCAAGTGTGAAACTTGTTGGTGCATCCTTAGGTTCAGGTTTTCCATTGAAGGCTCTGCTACTCCTCCACTTGTGATCGTGAGGCAGAAATCGACGATGACCAATATAACCAATTTTATTATGCAAAGACTCGTAGCAAGGATCCTTATCGCAGTGCACACATGCGAAAAACCCTCTTGTGCTACGGCCAGACATCATGGCATATCCAAGATAGTCATGAATCGACCAAAGAAATGCAGCATGCAACGGAAACTCTCTACCTGTGCACGCATCATATGTGCACGTCACTCCATAGCTTCATCATATCTTTTATCAATGGCTTCATAAATACATGAAAATCCTTTCCTGGTGAATTTTTTCCAGGGATTAGCAATGACATCATGAAGTTGGATTGATCCATGCACATCCACGGTGGGAAGTTGTATGGAATGACAAAAACTAGCCACATACTGTATGAACTACTCATGTTTCCGTATGGGTTGAATCCATATATCGCAATACCAAGCCTTATGTTACGGGCATCTGAAGCAAACCATCCAAACTCCTTGTCAAAGTGCTTCCATGCTTCACCATCAGCTGGGTGCCTCAAAATACCCGGTTGTGCAACCCTCTTCTCCTTGTGCCACTTGGTGTTCATCGACGCTTCCTTGGAAACAAAAAGTCTCTGTAACCTTGGGATTATAGGAAAGTATCGAAGCACCTTGTGGGGAATCTTTCTCTTTGCTTCCGGGTCTTTCCACCTTGAAAATCCACACTCGGGACAATGAGTTTTTTTGGCATGGTCTCCCCAAAACAGAGCACAGTCATACTTGCATACATGAATTGTGTCATAACCAAGCCCAACCTCAGAAAGAACACTCTTAGCTTCAGCATAGGACTTGGGAAAATTCACTTTTGGCAAAGCAGCACATAAGACATCCATAAATTGATCAAAAGCTCTATTTGTGACCCGGTTGTATGACAACCTCGTCTCAGTGGTGCATCCCTCGTGAAGCTCTTTCTTAGCCTCTTCAATGAGTTTCGCATAGAAATTAGTGTCACTTGGGCCTCTGTCACCAGAATCATGCAGCTCATCTAACATCTTGTCAACATGATCATTATGATTCTCATTTCCATCATCATAATCATCATCGTCATCGCTTTGATACAAACTATGATCATAGTTTTCATCAGGACCATCATATTCTCCATGACAACTCCACTTTGTGTATGAAACGGCCATACCATTGACGTGTAAGTGATACTCAACAGCTTCCTGAGTCTGCTGCGTAATATTAAGGCATTTTTGGCATGGGCACAATATTGATGCACCTTCCTTGCAGTTTGCGCGCGCAAACTCCATAAACTCGTGGACACCTTGTATGTAAAAAGAGGTGAACTTGCGCCCATGAGTAATCCACTGTCGATCCATCGCCTACAAAAATATATATAATGTGTTCCACTCGAGTCATGATGCCATTAAATTTGTACTAATCGATGTGAAAATTGTTTACCAAAGTCCAAATAAATCACAATGTGTAACATAAACACCAATCCAAATCAATTTCATAACAGATCTCAAAGGAACTCACATGTGCTTCCTATCGCCGTGCGCTGGCCTGCCGCGAAGCCTCGCTAGCTGGGATCGTGATCGATCGTCGTGATCGCGTAGGTGCAAGTCGCCGGGACTTGTAGATGAAGGGCCAGCAAATGTCATGATCTCCTAGACAAGGGATACCCTTGACGACGCTCGTTCGCAAGAACAGAGAAGAAAACTGTTGGGAAGATTGCACAAGTCCTAACTATAACGATCCGTGTTTGTACATGCCACGTACTGCACATAGAGTTTACAGAATGGTAGGCCAATCAAACAATTCAAAACACGAATGGTAGATCAGCGGTAACGAAACATTTTACTTTGTACTAGGTCCTCGGTTCGAAACCCATCTTTGCCCTTTTATAATTTTTAACACAATTGCTAACTCGTTGGTCCCACGAATAATCGGTGACGGCTTAATCTACGACGCTCTAAAATCCATCGTGCGGATAATCGGCGATGGTTTGCCATGATGCGAAACGCGACCGTCACGCATTATCAAGCATACATGACGCCCAAAACTAATCCGTCACCTATGGTTACTTTCGGTGACGGTTCTGAATTTTTTCACCAGGCAATTCATCACCGATTCTAGGATCTGTTGTAGTGTTTGCGGTCTAGGGGCTTGATATGGTAGGACCTTTTAAACGAGATCCAAGTGGATTTACTCACCTCTTAGTGATGGTGGATAAATTCACCAAATGGATTGAGGCTAAACCCGTCACAAGTTGTGATGGATCAATAGCCAAAAGATTTGTCGAGGATGTTATAATCCGGTATGGTTATCCGCATAGCATTATCACGGACAACAGGAGTAACTTTTCTATGGGAGAATTGGCTAAATTCTGCGACGAGCAAAATATCCGGCTTGACATTGCGTCAGTCGCACATCCATAAGCTAACGGACAAGTCGAAAGAGCAAATGGTTTAATCTTACAAGGCCTAAAACCGAGACTCGAAACACCACTACGACGTGCTGCGGGGGCTTGGGCAGAGGAATTAACCTCTGTAATTTGGAGTTTACGAACAACTCCAAACAGGTCAACAGGATACACACCTTTCTTCTTGGTCTATGGTGCAGAAGCAGTTCTTCCTAGTGATTTGATTCATACTTCTCCTAGAGTGGCCGCGTATATCGAAGAGGATGCCGAGATTTATCGACAAAATGATCTCGACTTAGTCGAAGAAGTTCGGGTTGTTGCTGAAATGAGATCTACAGCCTATCAGCAGAAGTTACGAAAGTATCATAGCCAGAGAGTCCGAAATAGATCCTTCAATAAAGGTGATTTGGTTCTCCGGCTTGTGCAACAAAGAAAGCACAAACTTTCTCCAGTATGGGAAGGGTCCTTTTTAGTTAGTCGAGTATTGCACAATGGATCGTACTACTTAACTGACATGAGGCCAGTTAAAGAAATACCTGCTACTAAGAAGAGAAAAATAGCTGGAGGCAGTACAAATCCGGATGAGTTAGACAGACCGTGGAATATTGCTCAGCTACGTCCCTTTTATTCTTAGTCTATCCTTCTTTGTAATCATACATATGTACATGTTCTATGAGAAGCAAAAGTTTTGGTTACCTCAAGTTTTTTCTGAGAAGTTCTTAAACCATCTTATTTCCGAATGATCATGTCATAGTCGAAAATCCTAGAATGCTTGAAAGTACTTTATGCTCATGTTCGTTCTGGTTTAGATTTCTGATTCTAAAATTGCTACCCTCGGGTATAACTCTAAAGTTTCTAGTCTTTACTTTGGTTATTTGTCTGATTGCTAGATGCGGGCATTTTCCGAGTAGTGAATTGTTGGTACTGGAAGCCGGCTTTGTTTCCGAGTTTAAACTGGTTTAGCAATTGAGCTCCGTTGCTCGGCAAAGTTTCCGGCGGAAGGTTTAGCCGGCTCACGAAAGGGACGAGGCGGAATGCCAGATAAACGATAAGTAGAGACGAAAAAATACAAGTGCTTATGTAAACATTTCAGGCACACAAAAAAATTCAAAGCCGAAAAGTGCCGAATAGATCAAAGCTTAGCACTAGTAAAGTTAAAGTATTACATATTTACAAACGCATCATGTTTTTTCCAGAATAATACATAAGTTTTTGGTCTACGATGCAGGAGGAGATGAAGGAGCTGCCGGCTCGCTGGTTACTCCGCCTTGATATCGTTCCGAGATGTCCGCATCCGAGTTGGTGCGTTCATCGTCGGAAACTTCTGTTGGTTCTTCTAGAGGAGGAGGCGGAGTATCCACGCGGGTGAAGAAGGGGATCTCGTAGCTGGTCAGGTCAGCCACGTGACACCCATATCCGGCACAGGAGTGCATGATGGCTTGAAGGTCTTGCTCCTGGCCGTCTTCGTCTACCTTGCAGTATCCTCTGGTCACTTGCCATATTTCCATATTTCCATGGTGGCTCATGACCATGGTAAGAGCGTTCTGCGCAGCAGTCCGCGGTAGGACATGTTCTAGTCCCAAACAAGTTGCGGCATCTCCTTCGCCTTGTCCCGCACCTGGAAGTCCGACATGCTTGGCATGTCCAGAATCTTGAGAGCTTCACCGACGTCCTCAAGGGACTGGCGGAAGTCATGAAGTAGGTCACCGACTTGGGTAAGCCGGTGTGTGCGGGGCTCGGAGGAGGAAGAGTCCATCAAGTTCAGAGGACCTATACACAAAACAAGTTAAGAAAAAACCAACATTGGTAAAAGTCGAAGAAAGAGACAAGTCAGATAGATGGAACGTACCAAAAATGACATCGTCAATCTTGGTCTTCTCCTCCCGGAGACTCTGGAGTTTAGCCCGGAGCGCCTAGGACATGTCCTTCTCTCTGTCAAGCTCATTCTTGAGGTCCGAGATTATTTTATCTTGATCATCAATCTTGCGATCACGCTCTTCAGTGGCCATGGAGGAGGATTCAAGGACTTGAGCTATGCTCTTTTCATGATTGGCCTTGTGCTGATCCAGCTCTTGGCGAAGCTCCTTGTTCTCCACCACCAGGGTCTTGAGGTTCTCGGCCTCTTCAATCATGGTGACGGATTGTTTCACCAGCGCTGTAAGTCAAAAAGAACAAAAGTTCAGAAAAATTCGACATTGAAAATACAAAGACAAGGGTTGAGTCTCGGAATGTTTACCTTCGGCCTCATCCTTGGCAACTTTGAGTTCATCATTTTTAAGCCGGAGAGCTTTGATCTCTCTCCGCTTATCGCAGACATTGGTCAGTTATTCCTGGTTATAGGAACATACTTTCTGTAAGTCAGAATACCCAAAGTCAGAAAGCTACTTAAGACTCGGGCTAATATTTTTGATAAAATATCAGCACGAGCCTTGGGGCTACACTAGTTCATTCTTTGGCATCCTAATAAAGCATAAACCCGGATTGTTTATCCTACTTCATGCTTGGGGGCTAGAGGATATGATGTAAAATACAATAAAGGAAAGTTAGGAGTTGGAAATCCGACTTACATATTGTTCACGGGTGAGTTTATCCAAACCCGCGTTCACTTCAGCAGCCACCTTCTTGGCGAGAGTCAGAGGAATCACTGGAGCTGTTGGAAGCTCATCGGTCCTAATCCTCTCGTCGTGAAGGTAGACTTGGGCGAGAAGGTCAGAGAACTTGACGTCCTCTGCTTCTTGCGCTTCTTCTTCGGGAGATAAAGTACTTTTATCCAAGCATTGCTTGGCGAGCCTCTGGATTTCTTCAGCAGATTTCTGAGACAGGCCAAACTTGGCCAGTCCCGGATTTTTGATGAGGTTTTCGGTGAAGGTTTCAGCCGAGGGATCATTACCCAAAGAGCGTTCACCCTTATTTAGATCTGACGCACTCGGGGTGACGTCAGTTTGCGATCCAAGGTTCGCAGGCCCCGTTGAAGGAGCCAGATCTTCTGCAGCGTCTGGCGAGATAACCGGCGTTGCAGAAGGTTGAGGGGCAGGAGTCGGAGGAGCCATGGCAGGGGAAGCTATGGTAAGCTTCGTCTGCCACAGCGGCTTCGAAGGAATCCCTTTCCCCTTGGCCTTGACGAGCGATTTTGCTCTGAGAATGTAGTAAAAGTCGGAAAACATTACATCTCGGAAAGAAATTTGAATAAGGTACAAAGGCGGAAGTTGTGATTGAATGTTACCTCTTCACGACAGGCACCTCCTTTGTGCCAACAGCCACTGTCGGAGCTTTGCGCTTCTTGAGCGAAGATCCGGCAATGGAACTACCTCCACCTCTTGAGAGAACTCCGGAGGATATCCTTCGAGTGGAGCAAATTCCGACTCGGGGAGGTCAGCAAGCTGAAAAGAAGAAAACATATCAGTATTGCAGTATAACTCAAAGAAGGAAACACATAAAAAGTATACTGATGGAAGCTTACCGGCACTACGGGGTTGTCTGCCGTGTGCATGTCCAGAGAAACCTCCGGGATTCTCCTCTCGATTCGCTCCTTGATCAGCCACCTAATCTGGCTTATGTAGCCCTGTGTGGTGAAGGCTTTGGAGCTGATGAGGAGGGAATCTTTCGGGGACGACGTGATGGAGTGCATCAGTCGGGTTCCGTGGTACTGGAGAGGCTGGATCCGACGTGAGACCCAGCACTAAACCAAGTCGGATCCTTTCAGATCCTTGTGTTTGATTAAGTATTTGATCCACCTCTTAGCGAGGATCAGATCGTCGGTGAGAGCTGGAGCAGTCTCGTCCCAAGAAGGTTGGGCCGTGGCAGCTCCGTCGACAAAAGCCGGCAAAGCAGTAGCTTTGTCGGGAGCTGGAATATCCCTATGATAGAAAAAAGTGGACGGCCATTGTTTGACCGAGTCACTAGCTAGAATCTTGGGATAAGCCCGGACGCGTCTAAGTGAAAAGCTGATAGTGCCGGTGATGTAAGGAACACCGGCAGTAATGGAATTCCTCCAGACATGGAAATAGTACCGAAGAGAGTCAAACTCGGCCTAATGCTGAGAAAGCCCTCACAAAGTGAAGCATACACACTCATCTCTAAGAGAGAGTTGGGAGGAAGATTGTGGAGTTGAACTCCGAAATGATCTATCACCTCGGAGAAGAACTCTGAGGGAGGAAAGGACAGACCTCTATTGAGGTGGGTGCCAAAGTGGACCCGCTCGCCGTCGCGCGGGTTGGGGACGGACGGTTTCCCCGAAGCCGCTCCGCCAGTCGCCGGTGACGAGAAGCCCCTCCTTCTCCATGTTCTTCAGGCCCTCCTTGTTGAGAGCACAGGGAATCCAGATCCCGCGGAAGCTCTCTTTCTCCGCTACTGCTTCCGTCGTCGCCGTCGCCGTCGCCGCCGCTGCCGCCAAGCTGGAGGAAGAAGATGAAGCCATTGCTCCGGTGAGAAGATGACCTAAAAGGGGCGGCGCTGGGAGCTCTGTGGGGGAAGAACGAGGAAGTTCTGTGCACGCAGGAGGATTGGGAGGAAAGGAAACGACAAAGGACTGGTGGAAAGGAGAAGGAAAAATCCAAACCCCTTATATCCACCTACCTGCGCCAAGATTCGTGCAAATGCTACAGTGTAATCGCCACGCGTCGTGGAAGGAACTGGGAAGGACCCACGCGATGATTGTGTCGCCTCGATCTCCACGCACGCATTGAAACGGCGCCTCGATTCCGTGAACCGCGGACCCACCAACGGTCGTGCTGATGGAATGCCTGTCAGATGACGTGACTTGACCATGACTTGTGTCAGGTGGCGTTGAGAGCCAAGTTCGGCTTAGTTTGAAATCGAGCTGGAAAATCCGAGTAACCTACTAATAGGTCCGACTTATTTTTTAAGACCCGGATCGTATTTTTTGTTGTGAAGTTTCAGGAACCCTTCAAGATTCTGCAAGCCGAAGATCAAGCTATACGATGATAAATCCGACTTTGGATCTTGGAGGCCTCCGGGGGCTACTATTGGGGATATACTTTCCGGGTATCCTCAAAGTTCCTCACTGACCAGGGTGGCCCACTTCGG
Organism: Avena sativa; assembly: GCA_916181665.1. NCBI lineage: Eukaryota > Viridiplantae > Streptophyta > Magnoliopsida > Poales > Poaceae > Avena > Avena sativa. The sequence goes on from OV702290.1 coordinate 38,791,695, forward strand.
GTTAGAGCATTGCTTCACGGGCGGCCCAGTCAGGGAGAAAGATGGAGTCCAATCCGGCTACAGGAAGGCCCAAAAGACATACCGACTTAGGCCCATAATGTTACTTGTAGTTCAAGATGTACTCTGTAACCGACTCTCAGTTGTGGCCAAATAGATCTCTCCTGTAAATCCTAGGCCGGATATCTATATAAGTCGTCCTAGGGAGAGCCCTTAGGGCACCTCAATAGTCTACAATCTCAACTCGCACAGGCGAAACCCTTGTAACCCATATTCCGGCTCTGCCGTATTACTGGATTGCTAGCAGGAGTAGGATCTGTCCAAAGCCGATGGATTCGAACCTGGGTAAACTTGTGTGCTCACCGTCCCGGAATACCGTACGTCTCACACACCTCTCTTCGGCATGCCTCGAGGACCCCCTCATGGCGTACTTGTCATCAATCCGACGACATTCTTAGCCAGAACTGGAGGAAGAGCAGCGTGAAAACGAAGAACTTGAGGAAGTGCAGTAGGTGGAGGAAAACGGTGATGAGATCTCAGAGGAAAATGTACGTAAGCAGCCAATTTATGAAGAAGTGGAGGTGCGGGCGAGAAAAGGGTGTGAAAAGAAACAAAAGGGTAAGCGGAACAGGGAGGAAAGGGCAAATAATGGAGGTGTATTAGAATATGAGGAAGTTGCAGGGGTGATTGAGGATGTTCTTGAGGATCTTTCGGCTAACTGCAAGAGAAATAATAAATCCCTACCAATTTCATCTTTGTACGATTCTCCAGATGAAAGGTAAGCCTAAAAATTGTTTTATTTGCCATTTTATCATTTTTTTATCCTCATCAACTGTTGCTTAATGCAGCATGGGCTAGCAGACTAATAAGAGGAGCAGAAATATGTGGGCACAGTAACGTCAAATGTTGAATTATATCATTGAAACTAAACTAGTCGTGTCGTCTTTATTTATATCTGGCACGTGCAACGTGTCTGTGATGGGGTCATGTGGACTAGATTACAATTTTTTAAATATAATTACATTAATTTTTTACCTGCGTATGGACGCAGCTAATAGTTCCCATCTCCCTTGGATTCCCATCTCCTCTAGCGCACTCCAGAATTATGGTTGTGCCATCAAGTAGCAGAGTCAGCATATTGTCCCATCAGATGTGAATGCAATAACTTTGTTTGTTCAGAATTTGACGACTTTTAATTAGTTTGAAAGAAACAGAACTCTAAAACATGGCCAATATATGCCATCAGAAACTATTCCTCAAAAAATATTATTACTCCCTCCGTCTAGAACTAAGTGACTTGAATTTGTGTAGATTCGTATGTATCTAGACATGTTTTGGGCATAGATACATTTAAATATCTAAAAAAAGCTAAGTCAGTTACATCTGGACAGCAGTAGTACACTATTACAACACGCTCGACCCTTTCTCCTCTGGCGCACTCCAAAGTATGGCTGTGCCATCAAGTGCTGGGAGTAGAGTCAACGTATTGTCCCATCCAATATGCCAGGAACGCGCGAACTTTATTTTTAGGATCGGACGAGTTTCGACTAGTTTCAAAGACAAAGACAACTAAAACATGGCCAACATATATAGATTATGGCGATAATCGACTATGACTCAAGTGACCCAAATCCAAAGAGGGCATTAAGATACCGTACAAAGATTTAATTTATACTTAAGTGGCCCTAATCGACTATGACGCTCCCGCAGTCTCCATCATCGATGACATTGTCCGCGTCGCCATGAGCCTCATTCGTGTCGGAATCGATGTCGACATTCCCGACAGTGTTCCTCCTCCTCATGGATTCTTCATGGCACGCTGCATCGATAATGGTGGAGGTCGTACGCCAAGGCACTGCCCAGAAGCGCTGCCTCCCTTCGGGGTTGCGCAGATCTGGGTGGATCTCCCGCATGTGGGTTCCACACAGATCAATCAACGCAACCCGCTCCTTCTTGAACATCTTTCGCCAGTACGCGCTCGTGCGCGAGTATCGTGCCATTGCCCTCTTCTGCTCCGGCAGCTGGCGGCGGCGCTCCTCGATCTGCCTCGCCAATGCATTGTCGGGCAAGAGCGACACGATAGGAACACCGGTGTAGTATGTCATAGTGGGCGAACATCTGACCCTAGTGAAAGCTGAGTTTGGGCCTCTCCCTCTCCATGGCGATGAAGGAACACGATCTGAGCTTCGGCCCCGAGGTTAAGGGGATAAGGGGAAGGACGTAGGCCCGGTCGTGGTTGCCACTGCCAATCAGTTCGCAGAACAGACTTCTCGGGGATCGCCCTCACGAAGGACATCCTTATCGTCCACTGATGACCCACAAGTATCGGGGGTGTATCGAACTATTTTCAATAAGTAAGAGTGTCGAACCCAATAAGGAGCAAAAGGTGTTGACGAGTGGCTTGGAGCAGGAATTCTCTGTAAATACTTAGCAAAAAGATTTTTAGGGGTTTTTGATAATGCAGATAAATAAAGTACGAGTAAATAAAAGACAATGATAATAAATGCAGCAAGTGGCCCAATCCTTTCTTTAGCAAAGGACAAGCCGGTTGTATTACTTAAGATGACCAAACATTCTCGAGGACACATGGGAATATCGTCAAGTGCTTTCGCTTCATATAGTTGATTAATCTTCTTTAGTTCGATAAGTGTTGTGTGGGTGAACCTGTGCTAATGTACTGACCTTCCTAGGACTAATACATACTTGTGATTAAACCCCTTGCAAGCATCCGCAAGTACAAGAAATCAATTAAGATAAAAACCTAACAACAACTTTAAACTCTGAGATCCTACGCTCCATTGTGCAAAAGTTTCCTAACGGGGGTTTAGGTTTCTGTTAATCCGGCAACCCCTACGATTAGTAGCCAAATACACAATGCATTCCCCTAGGCCCATAAAGGTGAAGTTTCATGTAGTCGACGTTTACATGACACCACTAGAAGAATAACACCACAACTTAAATAACAAACTATTGAATCTTTCTCAACACAATTCCTCTACTAACAACATGAATTCTCCCATGTCCTCAAGAACTAAACGAACTACTCACAAGACATCATATGGATCAAGATCATAGATGAAATAATGATAAGTAACAATCTGAACATAACAATAATTCAACGGTTCCACTCAATAGCATCAACTACAACAAGTAATCAATACCGGGAAAGTTTCCCCTAAGAACTATGCAAGATTCAACCCAATTGTTGCAGCGGTATGGAGTGGTGATGATGGTGCTGGTGGAGATGATGATGGAGATGATGATGATGATGACCCGATGAAGTCCAGCTTGATGGTGGTGTTGATGGCGACGATCTCCCTCTCTAGGAAGGAATTTCCCCGGTAGATTTCTGCCTGCCAGAGAGCTCTTTCTCTCTCTGTGTAGTTTTCTGCCCTGCTGAGGCGGCGGAATCTTTCTGTGGTCGCTCCCCGAGGCTTAGGGTTTCGTGGGGATAATATACGCCAAAGAGGAGAGCTGGAGGTGGGCTAGGGTGGCCACACCACCTGATGGCGCGGCCAGGGGGTGGTGTGGGCCCCCTGTGGCCCAACTCCGCTCCCCCTTCTGGCATCATTCATCTTCTGGAAAAATAGGATTTTCCATGTATTTTCTAGAATTTTCTGATCTTCACGAATTTCGCCTCCAAGCGGTGCCTTTTCCATCAGAATCCTGACTTCAGCGGTCCATCCTCCAAAAGTCATCAATCGTGCAAAAACAGATGAAATAACATAAGTATCATCTCTTAATATGAAATATATCAATGAATAACAGTAAATTATGACATAGAATAGTGATGCAAAATGGACGTATCAACTCCCCCCCAAGCTTAGACTTCGCTTGTCCCCAAGCAAAAACTGAGCTTAATAAACATGACCTCAGGTTTATGGAGTGAAGAGTCGATAAAATAATACAGACAAGAAGCATCACATTCATCAATACATAAATCATAATAGAAGACAACTCACTATTATATAACTTAACTTGCAATAAGTAAAGGAAACACAATAAAGATACATAAAGTAAATCATAATTGGTAATGGCAAACTTTTCTCTTGGTCAAAGGATAGTTAACAATTTGCAGGAGTTCAATCATAAAGGGGTTTTCAATGATATCTTTCAAAGTAATATTCACTAAGAGCAGTGTGCAAAACAAGGAACATAAGAAACATGATTGAATAAATCATCATATGAATGAATGAAACACAACAACTCAAAATACTTGCTAAGATAGAAAGGAATAGGTTTACTGACTCACCTATAAAGTAAAAGATAGGCCCTTCGTAGAGGGAAGCAGGGATCTCAAGTTTCATAAAGAGCTTCCAAAAGTTATGGTACTTATTAGCTTTCAGCTCTGATTGCCCCTATCATAAGTATCTTTAGGTGATTAAGGTTAAAGTGAACAAACTATGGAGTATATGCTTGACAAAGTATAAGTTGGCAATCTCATGTCCCTTGAATACGAGGGCCGTGAAGGCTCAATGCACGGCGCCCAGAAAAGTGATGGTGCGTGGTTGATGTAGAGCTCGTTGGGAACCCCAAGAGGAAGGTATGATGAGCACAGCACCAAGTTTCCCTTAGTTATGAAACCAAGGTATAATCGAACCAGTAGGAGCAAGGAAACACCCAAAAGGTGTTGCTAGCTGAGCCTTGGCAGGGCACACTACCGGTGCTAGTAGCAGCGTGGAGACCTACACAACACAACCACAGAACTTTGTCCCCAACTTGCGATGAGGTTGTCAATCTCACCGTGTTTTGCAGAAAACAAAGGATTAAACGTATCGAATGGAAAGAAGTAAAATTTTGCAGAAAGTAAACACAAAGCAGTAAAAGATTGTAGATTGAATGTAAAAGACAAGGACCGGGATCCATAGTTCACTAGAGGTGGCTCTCCTTAGATAGATAACATGTTGGGTGAACAAATTACAGCGGGGCAATTGACAAACACCGAGAAAGCAATACATGCATATACTAATCATCTTGACTCCTTTGAGACTTGATTGGGCATTACAACATAATACATAGACCGCCATCCAACTGCATCTATGACTAATAATCCACCTTCAGGTTATCATCTAAACCCCCTCCAGTATTAAGTTGCAAGCAACAGATTATTGCTTTACGAACTGCGTGTAAAGTAAACAATATGATTGTTCTATGAACAAAGCATTGTTGTTTTCTCCCTAGTATCAACAGCACATCTAGTACCTTAGAGATTTTTGTCACTTCCCCAGATTACCAGAGGCATGAACCCACTATCGAGCATAAATACTAACTCTTGGAGTTGCTAGCATCTACTCGGCCAAGATAGCTACTAACAACAGAAAGCATGCAAGATCACAAATAACAAAGACATGATAGAATCAATAATCAATCTGAAATAGCATCTCAATATCCATCGGATCCCCGCAAACACAACATGCAAAATTACAAATAGATGATCTTGATCATGAATAGAGCTCACAAGATCTAGATATGAAAGCACAAAGGAGGAGAACCAACCATCTAGCTACTAGATGGATCCGTAGTCCAAGGATGAACTACTCACACATCACACCGGAGGCTTGCATGGTGATGAAGAAGGCCAGCAGGGTGAATTCCCCTCTCCGGCAGGGTGCCGGGAAGAGCTTCAGATCCCTCCCGATCTAGGGATGGATATGACGGCGGCTATAGACTCTTTCGTGGATTTTTGATCGGGCACTTAGGGTTTTCGTCCCGAGGGCAATATATAGGCGGAAGGAGAGGCCGAGGGGGTGTCGGGAGCAGCCACACCACCCCCTGGCGAGGGCCAGGTGGTGTGGTGGCCCCCTGGCCCCTCTCCGTCTCGTACTCTGGCACTTGATGACATCCGGAAAAATAGGCACTTTGGCTTTTGTCCCGTCCAATTCCAAGAATATTCATTTTCTGACTTTCCTGGAACCAAAAACAGCAAAAAACAGGCAGTTGGCACTGTGGCTCTTATTAATAGGTTAGTCCAAGAAATCATATGAAAAGTACTCCAAAGTTGGAACAAAACACAAGAAAGTGGATAAAACCAAGCATGGAACATCAAAAATTATAGATACATTTGCAATGTATCAGGCCGCTCCTCATGCTACTCAAGTTTAGTTACCGGTAAGTTCTTGTCATAGTAAGTACATGTGTATCATAGAGAACCGCCAACGGGGTACCCCTTGCACATGATACAGGAGCTATCCCATAATCAAAATGACAAGGCAAGCATACAATGAGCATCTAAGCAATCTTCTTATTTACCATGGGAAATGGTGCTTTTTTCTCTCTTTCCTCTTTTCTCATCTTTTTTTTCTTTTTCTTTTTCTCAATCTCTATCTCTTTTTTTATAAGAAGAATGCTTCATAGATTGCTCACTATGGTGATGCTGCAAGTTTCCACCATTATTAGGCATGGCTTAGGCTAGCGGCCCAGGCATTTCTCTAACACACATACATAATTCCATGGACTTACAAGCTCCCCTTTCATTTCACACCGATGACATCCATAAACAAAAGAGCATGATATCAACTGGGTACAATGTACAAGTACAATGTTGAAAGCGTTCCCCATGACAACATGGTTCTGCTAATCCCCAATGTATAAGTGCAAGCATATACAACTTAGATGACAAAATGGTTCAAGTTTATTAGGTGCAAGTAAAGTAAAGTGTGCCTTCAAGTTCGTGAGAGCTTTAATCACTAATTTTCACATAACAAGTTTAATTCGGAAGGTAGATAAAAACATGAATTTACTTGGAATAGCAATAGTGCTAATAGGTAGGTATGGTGGACACGAATGGCATAGGTTTTGGTTTAAGGATTGGATACACGAGAAGCACTCCCTCTCAGTACAGGTTTTTAGGCTAGCAAGGCTGGGTAGCAAGCATAAGAGTTGAAGGAAACAAAAAAACATACAAGTGATAAAAACAAACACGCAATCTTCCTTGGAAGCACAAAAGATCTTAACTAGAGAATACTAAGCTTATGAGCAAATCAAGAAAGATGATGAAATTATATTCCTTAAGAGTACTTTTATCCTTTTCATTCAATTATCATAATAGTGTTGCTATTGACTGATCTAGGTTTGCCAAAACCAACTAAATCTACTTAATAATCCTAAAGTTATACCAATACTAACAACAAGATCAATCATATAATAGTAATTGAAAACTAAATTAAAATATGCAAAAGAGTAAATGATAGAAATTCTCATTAATATTCCATAATGGCAACTGACACCAAGGGATACATAGGTATCTAACGAGAGGGGGACACTTCCATAATGCAAACCATCCTACATGATAACTTCTCTATTCATGATATGACTCTACTTGAAAGGTAAAAAGATAAAAGATAGTGATGTGATACCGCGACACTCGCCCAAGCTTGGAACAAACCAAGGGGATGCTAAACCTGATGACGAATTATTCCTTTGGTGGTGGTGGTGTTCTCTCAATGAACTTTTCAATAAATTTCCTCAAATCCTCAATCTCGAAGGTGAGAGTATGAATCAACTCCGAGTTGTGCTCAATGCGGTTCATGATCATGTCAGGCTATGAATCCCAGCTCTTGCGATTCTTTCCCCACTCTTCCTCCTTGAAGTCTTATTTTCCTGCATGGTTAGAACAGGGATATCCCAATTGGAGGGTAGTTTCTCCTTTGGCATATTCTGGAATTGATTCTCATGTATAAGGGTATGAAAGGGATTCTTGGTGCGTGGAGAAGGTGACCGTGAAGCCAAGCAATGATGCGGAGTCTTCCCTCTAGTGGACATCCATGCGGTCCTTTTGAACCTGGCAGGGTTTACCACCACTCCAATGCTTGCAATGGTGGTGCTGGTGTGCGGATGCTGGTCTTCCTTTTCATGCTCTTCAACTTCACTATCGATCTCCTCCTCCTGCTCAGAGTCTTGGAGATCCTCCTCCGAAGGCTCCTTGCTCTTATCGTTGGCGGAGACCATTGCACTTCTAAACTTTAAATAGTTCCTGGCAGAAACAGATCGAAACGAAAACACACGAGAACACGATATACGAACCTCGGGGGATCCGGGGGATTGTATATTACGAAGTTTTACAACAAAAGGAAAGTACTGGGAGAAAACGGGTCAGAGACGGGCTCCGGGGTGGCCACACCCCCTGGTGGCGCGACCAGGTGGGCCCGCGCCACAGGGCGGTGTGAGCCACCCGGGCTCCGTTTCCATCCCTTTTTCGACTCATTGCTTTCCATGATAGGTAAAAACTGCAAAAATATAAATTGACAGATTTTTCGCGGACCTTTTCTTACCAGAACTGTTAGCCATTCGAAAACAGACTCTGCAGGTCTCTAAACTTGGTATTTAATAGATTCTTCCGGAGTCACCGCTTGAATAACATCAATATCTTCATCTTCATACACATATTTCTTGAGTCATTTAACCATTTACCATCTTATTACACCATTTTCTCCTACAACTTGGAAATTTCTTTCACACAAAACTTTACAAAATTCTCATTAGCAACATTAGTGCATGCAAGATAATAAACCTTTAAGTTTAATTTCAACTGAAATCCATCAAAACATAAGCTACTGAAACAACTCCTCTCGAAAGCCCAAAAGGAATTCAAAAAGGAAATCAATTTAAGAGGCAAATGCAAGAGTGGCAAAAATCTGTCAAAACAGACTAGCAGGTAAAGATCAATTTTTTCGAAAATCTTCTGTTGCTCAAATCAAAAAGTGAAAAACCAACGAAAGTTAAATAATAACCTGGGGCATTCAAACAAAAAATTATAGATCAATACGATGTTCTGGGATTTTTCACGATTTTTTTATAGTGAAGCACAAAAATCTGTTTTGGGACAACAACTTCCCCAAATCTTACTTCTCTCTCATTAGAGGTTGATCTTGACACAAAAACCAAACAAAAATATAAGGAGAGGTTATTGCATAATCAATAACTTTGAAGACTCAAATAAACAAAAACAAACTGAAAGCAAAAATATTGGGTTGTCTCCTAAAAAGCTCTTTCTTTAAAGCCGTTTAAGATGTGTATGATAATTTCAATGACGCTCACATAAGAATATGAATTGAAGTAAAAAGAGAGCATCAAGAAGCAAAAATACACATGTTTAAGTCTAACCCACTTCCTATGCAAGGGAGTTTTATTAAAAAATAAATTGCTGAAACAAGTGCAACATAAAGACTTTCATCATAAAACGAGGAAACTTGATATTATTGAGATGCATAAGAACAGTCTTCCCTCTCTCATAATAACTTTCAGTATCATGCATAAATTTAACGATATAACTATCACATGAACCATTGTAGCAATGATCACTTATTCTAACTAAAAACATAGGGATACTAGATCTCATAACACTACTTTGTGAAACAATATTTTAAATATCCTTACAAAGGATAGTGTGTCCATCTTCTACATATTTAGTGACAAAGTCTTTCACATTTGCTACTACAGGTTCAGTAGCTACCTGTTCATCCGGTTCAACAACTTTATTTGTTCTTTCATTAACCATACTAGATATCATAGAATGTTCCTTTATCTTAACCGGGAAAGGCATTTTCTCAATGTAAGGTTCAGGTAAAACATGATTAGTAGTATAAACTTCAGTATTTCTCGCAGGAACACTATTAACAATATCTTTATATGGCTCATGATACTTATTCCATTTATTTTTAGGAATTTCAATATAGGAAGCAAAAGCCTTAAAATAAGTTGCAATAGCTTGAGAGTCTAGACCATAAGCATTACTAATATTACGAAAGTCATCAGTTCCCATAAAAGATTTAATGCATTCATAATCATAATTTATACCTGACTTTCTTCCTTTATCATTATCCCATGCTTCCGCATTGTCTTGAATATGGTCTAGAAGATTCCATTTAGCTCTTTCTTCCATGTGTGTAAATGATCCAGCACAAGAAGCATCCAATAGATCCTTATCATGAAGAGAAAGTCTTCATAAAAGTTATTGATAATAATGTTGTGAGGGAGCTCATGAATAGGACATTTGAGCATTAGTAGCTTCAATCTCCCCCAAGCTTGAGTTGTACTCTCTCCATCAAGAGGCAAAAAGTTGTATATTTGATTTCGATCTTTATGAATCTCACTAGGAGGATAAAATTTAGAGTAAAAGAGAGGTATTACTTCCTCCCATTCAAGAGCTTGACCATTTTTCAGCAGCTTATACCATTCCTCAGCTCTTCCTTTCAGTGATAATGAGAATAACTTCTTCTTGATTTGATCTGTTGTAATACCTGCACACTTAAACAACCCGCATAATTCGTGTATAAAGAGCAAATGAACACAGGGATGGATAGTTCCATCTCCAAAATAGTAGTTATCCATAACACGATCAATAATTCTTGTAGGTATCTTAAAAGTATCATTTTCATCCGGTGTAGGTTCATCTACTACCTTAGCAGTGGTAGTAACATTACAAAATAAGAAACTAAGTGAATTGTCCATATTGAAATAAAGTAACTAAAAGAAGTAAACAATACTCACAGTAGAAGTTTCATTTACCAGTTCCACTCTTCAATAGCGCTTCACTCCCCGACAATGGTGCTAGAAAATAGTCTTGATGACCCACAAGTATAGGGGGTGTATCGCAGTATTTTCGATAAGTAAGAGTGTCGAACCCAACAAGGAGCAGAAGGTGTTGACGAGTGGCTTGGAGCAGGAATTCTCTGTAAATACTTAGCAAACAGATTTTTAGGGGTTTTTGATAATGCAGATAAATAAAGTACGAGTAAATAAAAGACAATGATAATAAATGCAACAAGTGGCCCAATCCTTTCTTTAGCAAAGGACAAGCCGGTTGTATTACTTAAGATGACCAAACGTTCTCGAGGACACATGGGAATATCGTCAAGTGCTTCCGCTTCATATAGTTGATTAATCTTCTTTAGTTCGATAAGTGTTGTGTGGGTGAACCTGTGCTAATGTACTGACCTTCCTAGGACTAATACATACTTGTGATTAAACCCCTTGCAAGCATCCGCAAGTACAAGAAATTAATTAAGATAAAAACCTAACCACAACTTTAAACTCTGAGATCCTACGCTCCCTTGTGCAAAGGTTTCCTAACGGGGGTTTAGGTTTTTGTCACTCCGACAACCCCTATAATTAGTAGCCAAATACATAATGCATTCCCCTGGGCCCATAAAGGTGAAGTGTCATGTAGTCGACGTTCACATGACACCACTAGAAAAATAACACCACAACTTAAATAACAAACTATTGAATCTTTCTCAACACAATTCCACTACTAACAAAATGACTTCTCCCATGTCCTCAAGAACTAAACGAACTACTCACAAGACATTATATGGATCAATATTAGAGATGAAATAATGATAAGTAACAATCTGAACATAATAATAATACAACGGTTCCACTCAATAGCATCAACTACAACAAGTAATCAACACCAGGAAAGTTTCCCCTAAGAACTATGCAAGATTCAACCCAATTGTTATAGTGGTATGGAGTGGTGATGATGGTGCTGGTGGAGATGATGGAGATGATGATGATGATGATCCCGATGAAGTCCAGCTTGATGGTGGTGTTGATGGCGACGATATCCTTCTCCGGGAAGGAATTTCCCCGGCAGATTTCTCCCTGCCGGAGAGCTCTTTCTCCCTCTACAGTTTTCCGCCTCGCAGAAACGGTAGAATCTTTCTGTGGTCGCTCCCCGAGGATTAGGGTTTCGTGGGGATAATATACGCCAAAGAGTAGAGCTGGAGGTGGGCCAGGGTGTCCACACCACCTGGTGGCACGGTCAGGGGTGGCCTGCGCCAGGGGGTGGTTTGGGCCCCCTATGGCCCAACTCCGCTCCCCCTTCTGGCATCCTTCGTCTTCTGGAAAAATAGGATTTTGCATGTATTTTCTGGAATTTTCTGATCTTCGCGAATTTCGCCTCCAAACGGTGCCTTTTCCATTAGAATCCTGACTTCAGCGGTCCATCCTCCAAATGTCATCAATAATGCAAAAACAGATGAAATAACATAAGTATCATCTCTTAATATGAAATATATCAATGAATAATAGTAAATTATGATATAGAATAGTGATGCAAAATGGACATATCATCCATGCACCCCGATCCAACGGCACCTAACAATCGGGGATCAGGTCTTCTAGAAGCCTAGAGTGGTTGCTGGTTAGCTCTATGTCCCGATTGTTTGTGGCCAACGGCTGTTGTTGAAAATAATACACATTTCAATGACAATGGTGGATCCATATGTGGTTTGTGAAAAGAACAGACATGCAATGAACTCTGGTGGATCCATATGCAATGACATTGGTGGATCCATGTGGTCTGTGAAAAGAACACACATTTCAATGACATCGGGGGATCCATATGTGGTTTGTGAAAAGAACAGACATCAAGTGACTCTAGCTGTGGTTAATGAAAAGAACACACATGCTATGACACTGGTGGATCTATATATGGTTTGTGAAAAGACCACACATGCAACGACTCTAGTTGTATCCATATGTGGTTTGTGAAAACAACACACATAAAATGACACCGGTGGATCCATGTGGTCTGTGAAAAGAACACACATGCAATGATACTGATGGATCAATGTGGTCTGTGAAAAGAACACACATGCAATGACACTGGTGGATCCATATATGGTTGATGACCCACAAGTATAGGGGGTGTATCACAGTATTTTCGAGGGAAGTGAAACCCAATTTATTGATTCGACACAAGGGGAGCCAAAGAATATTTATAAGCCTTAACAACTGAGTTGTCAATTCAACTACACCTAGAAACAATCTTGCTCACAACAGTTTATCAGTAGCAACAGTTTTGTAGTAGGAATAGTAAAGTAGCAGCAGTAGTAAAGTAAAGACAGCAGTTGCAATAGAAGTAAACAGTAGGATTCTAGTGCGGTAGGCATAGGGATGGATGGACGGGCATTGCATGGAGAAAACAATTCACATAGCAAACAGAACATAGGGCAATTGTAGATAAATAAGATAAAGCATCCAAGTACTAGATAATCCTAGGCATGTGTTCCATATATAGTCATACGTGCTCGCAATGAGAACTTGCACAACATCTTTTGTCCCGCCGGCCTGTTTGCAGCGGGGCCTCAAGGGAACTACTGGCAATTAAGGTGCTCCTTTTAATAGAGCACCGGAGCAAAGCATTAACACTCCGTGAACACATGTGATCCTCACATCAAAGCCATTCCCTTCGGTTATCTCGATTTCTGTCACTTTAGGGCCGTTGGTTCCGGACAACGTGTGTATACAACTTGCAGATAAGACCATAAACAATACTATCATAATGAATCAATAACATGTTCAGATCTGAAATCATGGCACTCGGGCCCTAGTGACAAGCATTAAGCACAACAAGTCGCAACAAAGTCATAAAGCACTAATAAATATACTAGGCACCATGCCTAACAATCTGATGCCATTACATGAACGATCTCATCCAATCCCTACCATCACCATAGCCTACAGCGGGGGACTACTCACTCATAGATGGGGGAAACATGGATGGTCGATGGAGAAGCGATGGTGATGATGATGGCGATGATCTCCTCCAATTCCCCGTCCCGACAGGGTGCCAGAACGGAGTTTCTGGTGCTGTTTCGTGGAATCTGGTGGTGGCGGCGGAGCGGAACTCCTTCTGGAAAAACGTCAAACCCCCCAGAGTTTTTAGGTCAGAAGGCTTCTTATTGGCGAAGAGGGAGACCGAGGGGCATCCTGGGGTGGCCAGACCATGCCCTAGCGCGGCCAGGCCCAGCCCGCGCCTAGGGGGTGTGGCCAGCCCCTGGCCCTCCTCCGTCTCGTATTCTGGCTCCGTGAGTCTTTAGGAAAAATAGGCACTTTGGCTTTTGTCTCGTCCAATTGCGAGAATATTCATTTTCTGACTTTCTTGGAACCAAAAATAGCAGAAAACAGGCAGCTGGCACTGTGGCTCTTGTTAATAGGTTAGTCCAAGAAATCATATGAAAAGTACTCCAAAGTGTGGACAAAACACAAGAAAGGAGATAAAACCAAGCATGGAACATCAAAAATTATAGATACATTTGCAATGTATCAACATCCCCAAGCTGAACTCCTGCTCGTCCTCGAGTAGATAAGTGATAAAAAGAAAGAATAATTTTTGAGGTGACATGCACCATCATAAACTTGATCAAAGTACTTGTAAAACATTCAAAGGTGGGATCATAGTACTTCAATCATAACAGAAAAGACAAATTTCTAGCAATAAGACAAAGAAACTATGATGCAACATGAAAGGGCACAAACAAAAGATTCATGAATAACAATGCTTTGCAAGACGTTTGTTTGTTTCACATAAAGAAAACGTAGAATAGTATTCAGCTTGTCCCTCATAGAGTAGCAAATATAAATGCATAGGACACCTTCAAAGTTTACAAGAGTGACTAGATACAAATAGTTTAAAACAAGCAATATCAAGGTATGCATCAATCAACAAGTCTTGGGACAATGCACATGGAACTAAGAATGCCCACTATGCTCTCAAGAAAGTGCTCATAGAATGTGTGGAGACTCAACAAGGAAATGAACAGGTTTTGAAAAGTTTGAAAGGCTTCCAAATGCTGAAAGTATGGTACTCATTAGCTTTGAGCTCTCATTGCCTCTATCATAAGCATCTTTAAATGGTTAGGGTTAAAGTGACACAACTAAGAGGATATGCTTGACAAGTTATAAATCGAAGCCTCATGTCCCTTACTTATGAAGACCGATCCTCATGCTACTCAACTTCAGTCACAAGTAAGCTCTTGTCATTGTAAGTATATACGTATCATAGAGAACCGCCAATGGGGTACCCCTTGCACATGACACGGGAGCTGTCCCATAATCAAAATAACAAGGCAAGCAGACAATGAGCATCTCAGCGATCTTTTTATTTACTATGTGCATAGATTTTTATCGAGGATGCTTCATAGAATGCTCATTACGATTATGCTGCAAGTTTCCACCATGATTAGGCATGGCTTAGGCTAGCGACCCAGGCGTTTCTCTAACATACATACAAACTCCATGATCTTACAAGTTCCACTTTTATTTCACACTGCCGGGATCCATAAGCAAAAGAACATGATATCAACGAGGTACTAAGTACCAATGAAATGTTGAAAACGTTCCCCATGAAACATGGTTCTGCTAACTTCAACTTATAAAGCGCAAGCATATACGCAACAAAGAAGGACGCAATGGTTCAGGTTTATTAAATGCAAGAAAATAAAGTGTGCCATCAAGTTTGTGAGAGCTTTACTAACTAACTTTCTCATAACAAGCAAACATTTTATTCGGAAGAAAACAAGGCATATTGAATATGCACTGAAGTAGCAAATGATGCTAATAGGAAGGTATGGTGGACACTTTGGAAATATTTGGTTTAGGGAGTTGAAAACTTGAGTAAAACATACTCAGTGTAGGTGAAGGCTAGCAATAGTAAGGGTGCGACAAACAAGAGAGCAATAATGGCCATAATCATGCAGAGCGACAAAACATCATTGATCAAAGCATAAAGTGATACTGCATGTTGAAAACTAAAGGATCATTAAGGCTTATGGTGACTTGGGATAGTCATAACATGGTATGAGCATGTGCCAAGTCAACCCAAATAAAGCATCAAAGGAGAATACCACTATACTATGCTTTAATATGCTAAAACAACGCATGATTCATCCAAGGCACATTAAGCAATCTCAATTGTTTATAACAAGTCATGCTACAGCAAAGAATACTAAGCATAAAGCCAAAACAATATCAAGCATGGCATGACAAAGCATAGGCCATAGTCAAAAACAAACTCTTTTTACCACTTAAGCATGAGCTTTCCTACTCTTTTCCAAACCAAACCAAACTATTTGAAAACCAATGCATGAAAGAGGAGGCCCAACCAATTTATTCAGAAAACTAAACAAACCACGCAAACTAAAAACCAAAATGAAAACGAAAAAGAAGACGCTCCAAGAACAACACAACTGTGCATAAAACAATAAAAATGAAGCGTTTGGAAGAAAACTGAGATTTTTATTGATGAAGAAGGGGATGCCTTGGGCATCCCCAATCTTTGATGCTTGTAATTCTTGGATATTTCTTGGAGTGACACACGTGGCATCCCCAAGCTTGAGCTTTAGTCCATCCTTCGTCTCATTACTCATTCCTTCCATACACCTGAAATTTTTCCTTCATACAAAACTTCACACAATCTTTATTAGCAACATTAGTTCACTCAAGATATATAAGTATTAAGGTTCAGTTATAACACCAAATAAACTTCCATTAGAACACCAGATACTGTAGCACTTCCTTCAAAAACCTCTATTCCCCAAAAGAACTCAAAAAGGAACCAATCAGAAACAAATGCAGAAAATGGAGAAATCTGTCAAAATTGATCAGGAAGGTAAAGACGAATTTTTTAGAAGATCTTATGTTGCTCAAATCAAAAAGTGTTGAACTAAAAAAAGTTAGATAACAACCTAGGGCAGAAGCACAAAAATTCACGCCTCAAAAAGAAGTTCAGAGATTTTACACGAATTTTTACGGTGAAGCACAGAAATCTGTTTTGGGACAGCAACTTTCCCAATCATTACTTCTCTCTCATTAGAGGTTACTCCTGGCACAAAAAGCAAATAAAAAGGATAAGGAGAGGTTATTACTGAAGCAATAACTTCCAAGACTCAACTAAAACTTTTGGGTTATCTCCCAATAAGTACTTTTCTTTAACGCCTTTAAGTTAGGCATAAGCAAAAACTAAAATGGATAGAATAGAAGTAAGCGGAGATAATCATGGTGAAAACATTGTTTTGTTCAATGAAATCCTTTTGTTAACAAGGTTGATCACGTCTTGTTACCAAAACAATTTCATATGAGACAATACTTTGTATTTCACTAATGATTATGTTACCTCAACCTTGATAGCAATGGTCCCAATCATAATAGTTTCAAATTTTTCTCTTGGTATGGGACAATATATTTCTCCAACTTGAAGGCCCTCAACATGTTCAATTGAATTAAAACCATAAGTCCTTTCAATCTTCTTGGGGAAATAGACAGTATGTTCCTTGTCATTAACATTGAAGGTCACCTTTCCTTATTACAGTTAATAACAACTCCTGTAGTATTTAAGAAAAGGTCTCCCAAGAATAATAGACATATTATCATCTTTAGGCATGATAGTTTGAGAGGATGCTCATATAAGAAATATGAGTTGAAGTAAAAGAGAGCATCAAGAAGAAAATTCAAAACACATTTAAGTCTAACCCACTTCCTATGCATAGGAATCTTGTACACAAATAAATTCGCAAAGAACAAAGTGACAGGCATTGGAAGATAAAACAAGAGTAACTTCAAAACTTTCAGCACATAGAGAGGTGTTTCAATGCCATGAAAACTTCTACAACCATATTTTCCTCTCTCATAATAATTTTCAGTAGCCTCATGAATAAACTCAACAATATAACTATCACATAAAGCATGCTTTTCATGATCTACAAGCACTAGAGCCTTATTATAAACATTTTCAAAAGAATCCTTAGGAACATAACATTCATCCTCCTTTAGTAAGCATGGAGGACAATCAAATAATGTAAGGGATAAAGAGTTACTCTCATTAGAAGGTAGGCATGGGTATCTAATCCATTCTTCCTCCTTTTGTTCATCACTCTCCTCCTCTTTTTCATCTAATGAGATTTTAGGTTCATCAATTTGTTCTTCCATAGGATCCTGCAAGGCATTAGTCTCTTCCATTTGTGGAAATCATCTATTAAAATATTCAAGAATATAGCCATTTTCATCCTTGTAATTATCAAAGCAAAATTTAAGTATACCATAAACCTCATATTTGTAAGGTGAATCATCAATATTTTCAAGCAAACTAGCAAGTTCAAAAGCACCCTTCCAAGCAATAAATTCTTCAATTTGTTCCGCATCATAAAAGTCATAAATTCCTTTAGCATAAGAAGATATGGTATCATTATCATTATACTCACATTGAAAAGGGGGGTGTTTATACCTCTTTATGCAACAAGATTTATCACAGCAATAAGTAACATTATAAGTAGAGCACATGTTTCTAGGAATGGTATACAATTTATCAATTTGTTCCCATAAGTGTTTCCCTTTTTGTGACAAGCGGTGTTCCTTATAATAATATTTTTGATCTTCCGTGAACCCACCTTGCCAATAAGATTCAGTTTCAAAGAAACCAACCATTGACAACAAGCATGATAAAGCAAGACAATAACAGACCAACGAAAATAACAACTAGAGTAGGAACTACTTTTTTTGTATTTTTGATAAAGAAACAAGCAAACAAGGCAAAAATAAACTTAGCTTGAACAATAGTGATTCCAAGTGGACTTGATAAATAAAGCTATGCTCCCCGGCAACGGCGCCAGAAAATAGTCTTGATGACCCACAAGTATAGGGGGTGTATCGCAATATTTTCGAGGGAAGTGAAACCAATTTATTGATTCAACACAAGGGGAGCCAAAGAATATTCATAAGCCTTAACAACTGAGTTGTCAATTCAGCTGCACCTAGAAACAATCTTGCTCACAGCAGTTTATCAGTAGCAACAGTTTTGTAGTAGGAATAGTAAAGTAGCAGCAGTAGTAAAGTAAAGACAGTAGTTGCAATAGCAGTAAACAGTAGGATTCGAGTGCGGTAGGCATAGGGATGGATGGACGGGCGTTGCATGGACAAGACAATTCACATAGCAATCAGAACATAGGGCAATTGCAGATAAATAAGATAAAGCATCCAAGTACTAGATAATCCGAGGCATGTGTTCCATATATAGTCATACATGCTCGCAATGAGAACTTGCACAACATCTTTTGTCCCGCTAGCCCGTTTGCAGCGGGGGCTCAAGGGAACTACTGGCAATTAAGGTGCTCCTTTTAATAGAGCACCAGAGCAAAGCATTAACACTCCGTGAACACATGTGATCCTCACATCAAAGCCATTCCCTCCGGTTATCCCGATTTCTGTCACTTTGGGGCCATTGGTTCCGGACAACAACATGTGTATACAACTTGCAGATAAGACCATAAACAATACTATTATAATGAATCAATAACATGTTTAGATCTGAAATCATGGCACTCGGGCCCTAGTGACAAGCATTAAGCACAACAAGTCACAACAAAGTCATAAAGCACTAATAAAAGATACTAGGCACCATGCCCTAACAATCTGATGCCATTACATGAACGATCTCATCCAATCCCTACCATCCCCATAGCCTACAGCGGGGGTGTTACTCACTCATAGATGGGGGAAACATGGATGGTCGATGGAGAAGCGATGGTGATGATGATGGCGATGATCTCCTCCAATCCCCCGTCCCGGCAGGGTGCTAGAACGGAGTTTCTGGTGCTGTTTCGTGCTGGTGGTGGCGGCGGAGCGGAACTCCTTCTGGAAAAACGTCAAACCCCCGGAGTTTTTAGGTTAGAAGGCTTCTTATAGGCGAAGAGGGAGACCGAGGGGCAGCCTGGGGCGGCCAGGCCCAGCCCACGCCTGGGGGTGTGTGGCCAGCCCCTATCCCTCCTCTGTCTCGTCTTCTGGCTCTGTGAGTCTTCTGGAAAAATAGGAACTTTGGCTTTTGTCCCGTCCAATTCCGAGAATATTCATTTCCTGACTTTCCTGGAACCAAAAACAGCAGAAAACAGGCAGCTGGCACTGTGGCTCTTGTTAATAGGTTAGTCCAAGAAATCATATGAAAAGTACTCCAAAGTGTGGCCAACCACAAGAAAGGAGATAAAACCAAGCATGGAACATCAAAAATTATAGATACATTTGCAATGTATCAATGGTCTGTGAAAAGAACACACATGCAATGACTCTAGATGTGGTTAATGAAAGAATACACATTTCAATGACAATGGTGGTTCATATGTGGTTTGTGAAAAGAAAAGACATGCAATGATTCTAGCTATGGTTAATGAAAAGAACACACATGCAATGACACTATTGGATCCATAGGAGGATTGTGAAAAGAACACACATGCAATGAACTCTAGTGGATCCATATGCAATGACACTAGTGGATCAACATGTGGTTTGTGAAAAAAAAACATACAATGACACTGGTGGATCCATATGTGGTCTGTGAAAAGAACACACATGCAATGACACAGGTGGATCCATTTGTGGTCTATGAAAAGAACACACATGCAATGACACTGGTGGGTCCATTTGTGGTCTGTGAAAAGAACACACATGCAATGACACTGGTGGATCCATATGTTGTCTGTGGAAAGAACACACATGCAATGACACTGGTGGATCCATATGCGGTATGTGAAAAGAACACACATTTCAATGACACCGGTGGATCCATATGTGGTCTGTGAAAAGAGAACACATGCAATGACTCTAGCTGTGGTTAATGAAAAGAACACACATGCAATGACACTGGTGGATCCATATCTAGTCTGTGAAAGAACACACATGCAATGACACTAGTGGATCCATATGTGGTCTGTGAAAAGAACACACATGCAATGACACAGGTGGATCCATTTGTGGTCTATGAAAAGAACACACATGCAATGACTCTAGATGTGGTTAATGAAAGAATACACATTTCAATGACAATGGTGGTTCTATATGTGGTTTTTGAAAAGAACAGACATGCAATGACTCTAGCTGTGGTTAATGAAAAGAACACACATGCAATGACACTAGTGGATCCATTGGTGGATTGTGGAAAAGCACACATGCAATTAACTCTGGTGGATCCATATGCAATGACACTGGTGGATCCATATGTGGTCTGTGAAAAGAACACACATGCAATAACACTGGTGGATCCATATGTGGTCTGTGAAAAGAACACACATGCAAAGACATCGGTGGATCCATATGTGGTCTGTGAAAATAACACACATTTCAATGACACTGGTGGATCCATATGTGGTCTGTGAAAAGAACACTCATGCAATGACTCTAGTTGTGGTTAACAAAAAGAACACACATGCAATGATACTGGTGGATCCATATGTGGTTTGTGAAAAGAACACACATGTAATGACTCTAGTTGTGGTTAATGAAAAGAACACACATGCAATGAGACTAGTGGATCCATAGGTGGATTGTGAAAAGAACACACATGCAATGACCTCTGGTGGACCCATATGCGATGACACTTGTGGATCCATATGTGGTATGTGAAAAGAACAAACATTTCAATGACATTGGTGGATCCATATATGGTTTGTGAAAAGAACACACATGCAATGACTCTGGTGGATCCTTATGTGGTCTATGTAAAGAACAGACATGAAATGACTCTAGATGTGGTTAATGAAAGAATACACATTTCAATGACAATGGTGGTTCCATATGTGGTTTGTGAAAAGAAAAGACATGCAATGACTCTAGCTGTGGTTAATCAAAAGAACACACATGCAATGACACTAGTGGATCCATAGGTGTATTGTCAAAAGAACACACATGCAATGAACTTTGGTGGATCCATATGCAATGACACTATTGGGTCTATATGTGGTCTGTGAAAAGAACACACATTTCAATGACACTGGTGGATCCATATATGGTTTGTGAAAAGACCACACATGCAATGACTCTAGATGTATCCATATGTGGTTTGTGAAAAGAACACACATACAATGACACTAGTGGATCCATGTGGTCTGTGAAAAGAACACACATGCAATGACATTGGTGGATCCATATGTGGTCTATGAAAAGAACACACATGAAATGACACTGGTGG
The DNA here is from genome assembly GCA_916181665.1 of Avena sativa. Taxonomy (NCBI): domain Eukaryota; kingdom Viridiplantae; phylum Streptophyta; class Magnoliopsida; order Poales; family Poaceae; genus Avena; species Avena sativa. The sequence goes on from OV702290.1 coordinate 38,813,428, forward strand.
ATCCATATATGGTCTGTGAAAAGAACACTCATGCAATTACTCTAGCTGTGGTTAATGAAAAGAACACACATGCAATGACACTGGTGGATCCATATGTGGTTTGTGAAAAGAACACACATGCAATGACTCTAGTTGTGGTTAATGAAAATAACACACATGCAATGACACTAGTGGTTCCATAGGTGGATTGTGAAAATAAAACACATGCAATGAACTCTGGTGGATCCATATGCAATGACACTAGTGGGTCCATATGTGGTCTTTGAAAAGAACACACATTCAATGACACTGGTGCATCCATATGTGGTCTGTGAAAATAACAGACATAAAAGGACTCTAGATGTGATTAATGAAAGAATACAGATATCAATGACAATGGTGGTTCCATATGTGGTTTGTGAAAAGAACAGACATGCCATGACTCTAGTTGTGGTTAATGGAGAGAACACACATGCAATGACACTAGTGGATTCATAGGTGGATTGTGAAAAGAACACACATGCAATGACCTCTGGTGGATCCATATGCAATGACACTTGTGGATCCATATGTGGTATGTGAAAAGAACAAACATTTCAATGACATTGGTGGATCCATATATGGTTTGTGAAAAGAACACACATGCAATGACACTACTGGATCCATATGTGGTCTATGAAAAGAACAGACATGAAATGACTCTAGATGTCGTTAATGAAAGAATACACATTTCAATGACAATGGTGGTTCCATATGTGGTTTGTGAAAAGAAAAGACATGCAATGACTCTAGTTGTGGTTAATCAAAAGAACACACATGCAATGACACTAGTGGATCCATAGGTGGATTGTCCAAAGAACACACATGCAATGAACTCTGGTGGATCCATATGCAATGACACTAGTGGGTCTATATGTGGTATGTGAAAAGAACACACATTGCAATGACACTAGTGGATTCATATATGGTTTGTGAAAAGACCACACATGCAATGACTCTAGATGTATCCATATGTGGTTTGTGAAAAGAACACACATGCAATGACACTGGTGGATCCATGTGGTCTGTGAAAAGAACACACATGTAATGACACTACTGGATCAATGTGGTTTGTGAAAAGAACACACATGCAATGACACTGGTGGATCCATATGTGGAATGTAAAAAGAACACACATGCAATGATACTGGTGGATCCATATGTGGTATGTGAAAAGAATAGACATGCAATGACTCTAGCTGTGGTTAATGAAAAGAACACACATGCAATGACACTGGTGGATCCATATGTGGTTTGTGAAAAGAACATGCATGCAATGACTCTAGCTGTGGTTAATGAAAAGAACACACATGCAATGAACTCTGGTGGATCCATATGCAATGACACTGGTGGGTCCATATGTGGTATGTGAAAAGAACACACATGCAAGGACACTGGTGCATCCATATGTGGTCTGTGAAAAGAATACACATGCAATGGCACCGGTGGATCCATATGTGGTCTATGAAAAGAACACACATTTCAATGACACTGCTGGATCCATATGTGGTATGTGAAAAGAACACACACGCAATGACTCTAGCTGTGGTTAATAAAAATAACACATCCAATGACACTGGTGGATCCATATGTGGTTTGTGAAAAGAACAAACATGCAATGACTCTAGCTGTGGTTAATGAAAATAACACACATGCAATGACACTAGTGGATCCATAGGTGGATTGTGAAAAGAAAACACATGCAATGAACTCTGGTGGATCCATATGCAATGACACTGGTTGATCCATATGTGGCCTGTGAAAAGAACACACATGCAATGACATCGGTGGATCCATATGTGGTCTGTGAACAGAACACACATGCAATGACACCGGTGGATCCATATGTGGTCTGTGAAAAGCACACACATTTCAATGACACTGGTGGATCCATATGTGGTCTATGAAAAGAACACACATGCATTGACTCTATACGTGGTTAATGAAAGAATACAAATTTCAATGAAAATGGTGGTTCTATATGTGGTTTGTGAAAAGAACAGACATGCGATGACTATAGCTATGGTTAATGAAAAGAAAACACATGCAATGAAACTAGTGGATCCATTGGTGTATTGTGAAAAGAACACACATGCAATGAACTCTGGTGGATCCATATGCAATGACACTGGTGGGTCCATATGTGGTATGTGAAAAGAACACACATGCAAGGACACTGGTGCATCCATATGTGGTCTGTGAAAAGAATACACATGCAATGGCACCGGTGGATCCATATGTGGTCTATGAAAAGAACACACATTTCAATGACACTGCTGGATCCATATGTGGTCTGTGAAAAGAACACACACGCAATGACTCTAGTTGTGGTTAATGAAAATAACACATCCAATGACACTGGTGGATCCATATGTGGTTGGTGAAAAGAACAAACATGCAATGACTCTAGCTGTGGTTAATGAAAAGAACACACATGCAATGACACTAGTGGATCCATAGGTGGATTGTGAAAAGAAAACACATGCAATGGACTCTGGTGGATCCATATGCAATGACACTGGTTGATCCATATGTGGCCTGTGAAAAGAACACACATGCAATGACACCGGTGGATCCATATGTGGTCTATGAAAAGAACACACATGCAATGAAACCGGTGGATCCATATGTGGTCTGTGAAAAACACACACATTTCAATGACACTCGTGGATCCATATATGGTCTATGAAAAGAACACACATGCAATGACTCTATACGTGGTTAATGAAAGAATACAAATTTCAATGAAAATGGTGGCTCTATATGTGGTTTGTGAAAAGAACAGACATGCGATGACTATAGCTATGGTTAATGAAAAGAACACACATGCAATGACACTAGTGGATCCATTGGTGTATTGTGAAAAGAACATACATGCAATGAATTCTGGTGGATCCATATGCAATGACACCGGTGGATCCATATGTTGTCTATGAAAAGAACAAACATTTCACTGACACTGGTGGATCCATATATGGTTTGTGAAAAGAACACAAATGCAATGAATCTAGTTGTGGTTAATGAAAAGAATACACATGCAATGACACGGGTGGATCGATATGTGGTCTATGAAAAGAACAGACATGAAATGACTCTATATGTGGTCTGTGAAAAGAACACACATTTCAATGACAGTGGTGGTTCCATATGTGGTTTGTGAAAAGAACAGACATGCAATGACTCTATCTGAGGTTAATGAAAAGAACACACATGCAATGAAACTAGTGGATCCATAGGTGGATTGTGAAAAGAACACACATGCAATGAACTCTGGTGGATCCATATGCAATGACACTGGTGGGTCCATACGTGGTCTGTGAAAAGAACACACATTTCAATGACACTGGTGGAACCATATATGGTTTTTGAAAAGAACACACATGCAATGACTCTAGATGTATCCATATGTGGTTTGTGAAAAGAACACACATACAATGACACTGGTGGGTCCATATGTGGTCTGTGAAAAGAACACACATTTCAATAACACTGGTGGATCCGTATATGGTTTGTGAAAAAAACACACACGCAATGACACTGGTGGATCTATATGTGGTCTGCGAAAAGAACACACATGCAATGACAATGGCGGATCCATATGTGGTCTGTGAAAAGAACACACATGCAATGACTCTAGTTGTGGTTAATGAAAAGAACACACATGCAATAACACTGGTGGATCCATATGTGGTCTGTGAAAAGAACAGACATGAAATGACTCTAGATGTGGTCTGGGAAAAGAACACACATTTCAATGACACTGGTGGTTCCATATGTGGTCTGTGAAAAGAACACGCATGCAATGACTCTAGCTGTGGTTAATGAAAAGAACACACATGCAATGACACTAGTGGATCCATAGGTGGATTGTGAAAAGAACACACATGCAATGAACTCTGGTGGATCCATATGCAATGACACTGGTGGGTCCATATGTGGTCTACGAAAAGAACACACATTTCAATGACACGGGTGCATCCATATGTGGTGTGTGAAAATAACACACATGCAATGACTCTAGATGTATCCATATGTGGTTTGTGAAAAGAACACACATAAAGTGACACTGGTGAATCAATGTGGTTTGTGAAAGAACACACATGCAATGACACTGGTGGGTCCATATGTAGTCTGTGAAAAGAACACACATGCAATGACACTGGTGGATCCATATGTGGTCTGTGAAAAGAACACACATGCAATGGCACTGGTGGATCCATATGTGGTCTGTCAACAGAACAAGCATGCAATGACTCTAGCCCTGGTTAATGAAAAGAACACACATGCAATGACACTGGTGGATCCACATGTGGTTTGTGAAAAGAACACACATAAAATGACTCTAGCTTTGGTTAATGAAAATAATACATATGCAATGACACTGGTGGATCCATATGTGGTCTATGAAAAGAACAGACATGAAATGGCTCTAGATGTGGTATGGGAAAAGAACAAACATTTCAATGACATTGGTGGTTCCATATGTGGTCTGTGAAAAGAACACTCATGTAATGACTCTACTGTGGTTAATGAAAAGAACACACATGCAATGACACTAGTGGATCCATAGGTGGATTGTGAAAAGAACACACATGCAATGAACTCTGGCGGATCCATATGCAATGACACTGGTTGATCCATATGTGGCCTGTGAAAAGAACACACATGCAATGACACCGGTTGATCCATATGTGGTCTGTGAAAAGAACACACATGCAATGACACCGGTGGATCCATATGTGGTCTGTGAAAAGCACACACATTTCAATGACACTCGTGGATCCATATATGGTCTATGAAAAGAACACACATGCAATGACTCTATACGTGGTTAATGAAAGAATACAAATTTCAATGAAAATGGTGGCTCTATATGTGGTTTGTGAAAAGAACAGACATGCGATGACTATAGCTATGGTTAATGAAAAGAACACACATGCAATGACACTAGTGGATCCATTGGTGTATTGTGAAAAGAACAGACATGCAATGACTCTTGCTGTGGTTAATGAGAACAACACACATGCAATGACACTAGTGGATCCATAGATGGATTGTGAAAAGTACACACATGCAATGAACTCTGGTGGATCCATATACAATGACACTGGTGGGTCCATATGTGGTCTGTGAAAAGAACACATATGCAATGACACTGGTGCATCCATATGTGGTCTATGAAAATAACACACATGCAATGGCACAAGTGGATCCACATGTGGTCTGTTAAAAGAACACACATTTCAATGACACTGGTGGATCCATATGTGGTATGTGAAAGGTACACACATGCAATGACTCTAGATGTGGTTAATGAAAGAATAAACATTTCAATGAAAATGGTGGTTCTATATGTGTTTTGTGAATAGAACAGACATGCAATGCCTATAGTTGTTGTTAATGAAAAGAACACACATGCAATGACACTATTGGATCCATAGGTGGATTGTGAAAAGAACATACATGCAATGAACTTTGGTGGATCCATATGCAATGACACTGGTGGATCCATATGTGGTTTGTGAAAAGAATAAACATTTCAATGACACTTGTGGATCCATATATGGTTTGTGAAAATAACACACATGCAATGACACCGGTGGGTCCATATGTGGTATGTCAAAAGAACAGACATGAAATGACTCTAGATGTGGTCTGTGAAAATAACACACATTTCAATGACAATGGTGGTTCAATATGTGGTTTCTGAAAAGAACAAACATGCAATGACTCTAACTGCGGTTAATGAAAAGAACGCACATGCAATGACACTGGTGGATCCATAGGTGGATTATGAAAAGAACACACATGGAATGAACTCTGGTGGATCCATATGCAATGGCACTGGTGGGTCCATATGTGGTCTATGAAAAAACACACATTTCAATGACACTGGTGGATCCATATATGGTTTGTGAAAAGAACACACATGCAATGACTCTAGATGTATCCATATGTGGTTTGTGAAATGAACACACATACAATGACACTGGTGGATCAATGTGGTCTGTGAAAAGAACACACATGCAATGACACTAGTGGATTAATGTGGTTTGTGAAAAGAACATACATGTAATGACACTAGTGGGTCCATATGTGGTGTGTGAAAAGAACACACATGCAATGACACTGGTGGATCCATATGTGGTCTGAGAAAAGAACACACGTGCAATGACACGGGTGGATCCATATGTGGTGTGTGAAAAGAACACACATGCAATGACACTGCTGTATCCATATGTGGTTTGTGAAAAGAACACACATACAACAACACTGGTGGATCCATGCGGTCTGTGAAAAGAACACACATGCAATGGCACTGGTGGATCAATGTGGTTTGTGAAAAGAACACACATGCAATGACACCGGTGGATCCATATGTGGTCTGTGAAACGAACACACATGCAATGACACCGGTGGATCCATATGTGGTATGTGAAAAGAACACACATGCAATGACACCGGTGGATCCATATGTGGTCTGTGAAAAGAACACACATGCAATGACACTAGTGGATCCATAGGTGTATTGTGAAAAGAACACACATGCAATGAACTCTGGTGGATCCATATGCAATGACACTGGTGGGTCCATATGTGGTCTATGAAAAGAACACACATTTCAATGACACGGGTGCATCCATATGTGGTCTGTGAAAATAACACACATGCAATGACTCTAGATGTATCCATATGTGGTTTTGTGAAAAGAACACACATACAATGACACTGGTGAATCTATGTGGTTTGTGAAAGAACACACATGCAATGACACTGGTGGGTCCATATGTAGTCTGTGAAAAGAACACACATGCAATGACACTGGTGGATCCATATGTGGTCTGTGAAAAGAACACACATGCAATGACTCTCGCTTTGGTTAATGAAAAGAAAACACATGCAATGACACTAGTGGATCCATATGTGGTTTGTGAAAAGAACAGACATGCAATGACTCTTGCTGTGGTTAATGAAAACAACACACATGCAATGACACTCGTGGATCCATAGGTGGATTGTGAAAAGTACACACATGCAATGAACTCTGGTGGATCCATATACAATGACACTGGTGGGTCCATATGTGGTCTGTGAAAAGAACACATATGCAATGACACTGGTGCATCCATATGTGGTCTATGAAAATAACACACATGCAATGGCACAAGTGGATACACATGTGGTCTGTGAAAAGAACACACATTTCAATGACACTGGTGGATCCATATGTGGTATGTGAAAGGTACACACATGCAATGACTCTAGATGTGGTTAATGAAAGAATACACATTTCCATGAAAATGGTGGTTCTATATGTGTTTTGTGAATAGAACAGACATGCAATGCCTATAGTTGTTGTTAATGAAAAGAACACACATGCAATGACACTATTGGATCCATAGGTGGATTGTGAAAAGAACATCCATATGCAATGAACTTTGGTGGATCCATATGCAATGACACTGGTGGATCCATATGTGGTCTGTGAAAAGAATAAACATTTCAATGACACTTGTGGATCCATATATGGTTTGTGAAAATAACACACATGCAATGACACTGGTGGATCCATATGTGGTATGTGAAAAGAACAGACATGAAATGATTCTAGATGTGTTCTATGAAAAGAACACACACTTCAATGAATGGTGGTTCCATATGTGGTTTGTGAAAAGAACATAGATGCAATGACTCTAGCTGTGGTTAATGAAAAGAACACATATGCAATGACACTAGTGGATCCATAGGTGGATTGTGAAAAGAACACACATGCAATGAACTTTGGTGGATCCATATGCAATGACACTGGTGGGTCCATATGTGGTCTATGAAAAAACACACATTTCAATGACACTGGTGGATCCATATATGGTTTGTGAAAAGAACACACATGCAATGACTCTAGATGTATCCATATGTGGTTTGTGAAATGAACACACATACAATGACACTGGTGGATCAATGTGGTCTGTGAAAAGAACACACATGCAATGACACTAGTGGATCAATGTGGTTTGTGAAAAGAACAGACATGCAATGACACTGGTGGGTCCATATGTGGTGTGTGAAAAGAACACACATGCAATGACACTGGTGGATCCATATGTGGTCTGAGAAAAGAACACATGTGCAATGACACGGGTGGATCCATATGTGGTGTGTGAAAAGAACACACATGCAATGACACTGCTGTATCCATATGTGGTTTGTGAAAAGAACACACATACAACAACACTAGTGGATCCATGCGGTCTGTGAAAAGAACACACATGCAATGGCACTGGTGGATCAATGTGGTTTGTGAAAAGAACACACATGCAATGACACCGGTGGATCCATATGTGGTTTGTGAAACGAACACACATGCAATCACACCGGTGGATCCATATGTGGTCTGTGAAAAGAACACACATGCAATGACACCGGTGGATCCATATGTGGTCTGTGAAAAGAACACACATGCAATGACACTGGTGGATCCATATGTGGTATCTGAAAAGAACACACATTTCAATGATACTAGTGGATCCATATGTCGTCTGTGAAAAGAACACGCATGCAATGACTGCTGTGGTTAATGAAAAGAACACACATGCAATGACACTGGTGGATCCATATGTGGTTTGTGAAAAAATAGACATGCAATGACTCTAGCTGTGGTTAATGAAAACAACACACATGCAATGACACTAGTGGATCCATAGGTGGATTGTGAAAAGTACACACATGCAATGAACTCTGGTGGATCCATATGCAATGACACTGGTGGATCCATATGTGGTCTGTGAAAATAACACACATGCACTGACACTCATGGATCCATATGTGGTCTGTGAAAAGAACACACATGCAATGACACCGATGGATCCATCTGTGGTCTGTGAAAAGAACACACATTTCAATGACACTGGTGGATCCATAAGTGGTTTGTGAAAAGAGCAGACATGAAATGACTGTACATGTGGTATGTGAAAAGAACACACATTTAAATGACAATGGTGGTTCCATATGTGGTTTGTGAAAAGAACAGACAGGCAATGACTCTAGCTGTGGTTAGTGAAAAGAACACACATGGAATGACACTAGTGGATCCATAGGTGGATTGTGAAAAGAACATACATGGAATGAACTCTGGACGATCCATATGCAATGACACTAGTGGATCCATATGTGGTCTGTGAAAAGAACAAACATTTCAATGACACTGGTGGATCCATATATGGTTTGTGAAAATAACACACATGCAATGAAACTAGTGGATCCATATGTGGTCTGTGAAAAGAACAGACATGAAATGACTCTAGATGCGGTTAATGAAAGAATACACATTTCAATGACAATGGTGGTTCCATATGTCGTTTGTGAAAAGAACAGACATGCAATGACTCTAGTTGTGGTTAATGATAAGAACACACATGCAATGACACTAGTATATCCATAGGTGGATTGTGAAAAGAACACACATGCAATGAACTCTGGTGGATCCATATGCAATGACACTGGTGGGTCCATATGTGGTCTGTGAAAAGAACACACATTTCAATGACACTGCTGGATCCATATATGGTTTGTGAAAAGAGCACACATGCAATGACTCTAGATGTATCCATATGTGGGTTGTGAAAAGAACACACATACAATGACACTGGTAGATCCATGTGGTATGTGAAAAGAACACACATGCCATGACATTGGTGGATTAATGTGCTTTGTGAAAAGAACACACATGCAATGACACTGGTGGATCCATATGTGGTCTGTGAAAAGAACACACATGCAATGACTCTAGACGTGGTTAATGAAAAGAACACACATGACAACGACACTGGTGGATCCATATGTGGTTTGTGAAAACAACACACACAATGACTCTAGCTGTGGTTAATGAAAAGAACACACATGCAATGACACTGGTGGATCCGTATGTGGTCTGTGAATAGAACAGACATGAAATGACTCTAGATGTGGTCTGGGAAAAGAACACACATTTCAATGACACTGGTGGTTCCATATGTGGTCTGTGAAAAGAACACGCATGCAATGACTCTACTGTGGTTAATGAAAAGAACACACATGCAATGAAACTAGTGGATCCATAGGTGGATTGTGAAAAGAACACACATGCAATGAACTCTGGGGGATCCATATGCAATGACACTAGTGGGTTCATATATGGTCTGCGAAAAGAACACACATTTCAGTGACACAGGTGCATCCATATGTGGTCTGTGAAAAGAACACACATGCAATGACTCTAGATGTATCCATATGTGGTTTGTGAAAAGAACACACATACAATGACACTAGTGGATCTATGTGGTCTGTGAAAAGATCACACATGCAATGACACTGGTGGATCAATGTGGTTTGTGAAAAGAACACACATGCAATGACACTGGTGGGTCCATATGTGGTCTGTGAAAAGAACACACATACAATGACACTGGTGGATCCATATGTGGTCTGTGAAATGAACACACATGCAATGACTCTAGCTGTGGTCTGTGAAAAGAACACACATGCAATGACTCTAGTTGTGGTTAATGAAAAGAACACACATGCAATGACACTGGTGGATCCATAAGTGGTTTGTGAAAAGAACAGACATGCAATGACTCTAGATGTGGTTAATTAAAAGAACACACATGCAATGACACTAGTGGATCCATAGGTGGATTGTGAAAAGAACACACATGCAATGAACTCTGGTGGATCCATATGCAATGACACTGGTGGGTCCATATGTGGTCTGTGAAAAGAACACACATGCAATGACACTGCTGCATCCATATGTGGTCTGTGAAAAGAACACACATGCAATGGCACAAGTGGATCCATATGTGGTCTGTGAAAAGAACACACATTTCAATGACATTGGTGGATCCATATGTGGTCTGTGAGAAGTACACACATGCAATGACTCTAGATGTGGTTAATGAAAGAATACACATTTCAATGACAATGGTGGTTCTATATGTGTTTTGTGAAAAGAACAGACATGCAATGACTATAGTTGTGGTTAATGAAAAGAACACACATGCAATGACACTAGTGGATCCATAGGTGGATTGTGAAAAGAACATACATGAAATGAACTCTAGTGGATCCGTATGCAATGATACTGGTGGATCCATATGTGGTCTGCGTAAAGAACAAACATTTCAATGACACTGGTGGATCCATATATGGTTTGTGAAAAGAACACACATGCAATGCCACTGGTGGATCCATATGTGGTTTGTGAAAAGAACAGACATGGAATGACTCTAGCTGTGGTTAATGAAAAGAACATACATGCAATGACACTAGTGGATCCATAGGCGGATTGTGAAAAGAACACACATGTAATGACACTAGTGGATCCATATGTTGTTTGTGAAAAGAACACACATGCAATGACACCGGTGGATCCATATATGGTCTGTGAAAATAACACACATGCAATGACACTGGTGGATCCGTATGTGGTCTGTGAAAAGAACACACATTTCAATGACACTAGTGGATCTGTATGTGGTCTGTGAAAACAACACGCATGCAATGACTCTAGCTGTGGTTAATGAAAAGAACACACATGCAATGACACTGGTGGATCCATATGTGGTTTGTGAAAAGAACAGACATGCAATGACTCTAGCTGTGGTTAATGAAAAGAACACACATGCAATGACACTAGTGGATCCATAGGTGGATTCTGAAAAGAACACACATGCAATGAACTCTGGTGGATCCATATGCAATGACACTGGTGGATCCATTTGTGTTCTATGAATATAACACACATGCAATGACACTAGTGGATCCATGTGTGGTTTGTGAAAAGAATACACATGCAATGACACTGGTGGATCCATATGTGGTCTGTGAAAAGAACACACATTTCAATGACACTGGTGGATCCATATGTGGTTTGTGAAAAGAGCAGACACGAAATGACTCTAGATGTGGTCTGTGAAAAGAACATACATTTCAATGACAACGGTGGTTCCATATGTGGTTTGTGAAAAGAATAGACATGCAATGACTCTAGCTATGGTTAATGAAAAGAAGACACATGCAATGACACACTAGTAGATCCATAGGTGGATTGTGAAAAGAACATACATGGAATGAACTCTGGTCGATCCATATGCAATGACACTAGTGGATCCATATGTGGCCTATGAAAAGAACAAACATTTCAATGACACTGGTGGATCCATATATGGTTTGTGAAAAGAACACACATGCGATGACACTAGTGGATCCATATGTGGTCTGTGAAAAGAACAAACATGAAATATGTGGTTAATGAAAGAATACACATTTCAATGACAATGGTGGTTCCATATGTGGTTTGTGAAAAGAACAAACATGCAATGACTCTAGTTGTGGTTAATGAAAAGAAAACACATGTAATGACATTAGTGGATCCATAGGTGGATTGTGAAAAGAACACACATGCAATAAACTCTGGTGGATCCATATGCAATGATACTTGTGGGTCCATATGTGGTCTTTGAAAAGAACACACATTTCAATGACACTGGTCGATCTATATATGGTTTGTGAAAAGAACACACATGAAATGACTCTAGCTGTATCCATATGTGGTTTTTGAATTTAACACACGTACAATGACACTGGTGGATGCATGTGGTCTATGAAAAGAACACACATGCAATGACACTGGTGGATCAATGTGGTTTGTGAAAAGAACACACATGCAATGACACTGGTGGATCTATATGTGGTCTGTGAAAATAACACACATGCAATGACACTGGTGGATCATTATGTGGTCTGTGAAAAGAACACATATGTAATGACTCTAGCTGTGGTTAATGAAAATAACACACATGCAATGACACTGGTGGATCCATATGTGGTTTGTGAAAAGAATACACATGTAATGAATCTAGCTGTGGTTAATGAAAAGAACACACATGCAATGACACTGGTGGATCCATATGTGGTCTGTGAAAAGAATAGACATAAAATGACTCTAGATGTTGTCTGTGAAAAGAACACACATTTCATTGACACCGGTGGTTCCATATGTGGTTTGTGAAAATAACACGCATGCAAAGACTCTACTATGGTTAATGAAAAGAACACACATGCAATTACACTAGTGGATCCATAGGTGGATTGTGAAAAGAACGCACATGCAATGAACTCTGGTGGATCCATATGCAATGACACTGGTGGGTCCATATGTGGTATGCGAAAAGAACACACATTTCAATGATACTAGTGCATCCATATGTAGTTTCTGAAAAGAACACACGTGCAATGACTTTAGATGTATCCATATGTGGTTTGTGAAAAGAACACAGATACATTGACACTGGTGGATCCATGTGGTCTGTGAAAAGAACACACATGCAATAACACTGGTGGATCAATGTGGTTTGTGAAAAGAACACACATGCAATGACACTAGTGGATCCATATGTTGTCTATGAAAAGAACACACATGCAATGACACCGGTGGATCCATATGTGGTCTGTGAAAACAACACACATGCAATGACACTGGTGGATCCATATGTGGTCTGTGAAAAGAACACACATTTCAATGACACTGGTGGATCCATATGTGGTCTGTGAAAACAACACGCATGCAATGACTCTAGCTGTGGTTAATGAAAAGAACACACATGCAATGACACTGGTGGATCCATATGTGGTTTGTGAAAAGAACAGACATGCAATGACTCTAGCTGTTGTTAATGAAAATAACGCACATGCAAGGACACTGGTGGATCTATATGTGGTCTGTGAAAAGAACACACATGCAATGACACTAGTGGATCAATATGTGGTCTGTGAAAAGAACACATATGCAATGACTCTAGCTGTGGTTAATGAAAAGAACACACATGCAATGACACTGGTGGATCCATATGTGGTTTGTGAAAAGAAAACACATGCAATGAATCTAGCTATGGTTAATGAAAAGAACACACATGCAATGACACTGGTGGATCCATATGTGGTCTGTGAAAAGAACATACATGAAATGACTCTAGATGTGGTCTGTGAAAAGAACACACATTTCATTGACACTGGTGGTTCCATATGTGATTTGTGAAAAGAACACGCATGCAAAGACTCTACTGTGGATAATGAAAAGAACACACATGCAATGACACTAGTGGATCCATACGTGGATTGTGAAAAGAACACACATGCACTGAACTCTGGTGGATCCATATGCAATGACACTGGTGGGTCCATATGTAGTCTGCGGAAAGAACACACATTTCAATGATACTGATGCATCCATATGTAGTTTGTGAAAAGAACACACGTGCAATGACTCTAGATGTATCCATATGTGGTTTGTGAATATAACACACATACAATGACACTGGTGGATCTATGTGGTCTGTGAAAAGAACACACATGCAATGACACTAGTGGGTCCATATGTGGTCTATGAAAAGAACACCCATGCAATGACACTGGTGGATCCATATGTGGTTTTTGAATAGAACATACATGCAATGACTCTAGCTGTGGTTAATGAAAAGAACATACATGCAATGACACTAGTGGATCCATAGGCGGATTGTGAAAAGAACACACATGTATTGACACTAGTGGATCCATATGTTTTTTGTGAAAAGAACACACATGTAATGACACCGGTGGATCCATATGTGGTCTGTGAAAACAACACACATGCAATGACACTAGTGGATCCATATGTGGTCTGTGAAAAGAACACACATTTCAATGACACTAGTGGATCTGTATGTGGTCTGTGAAAACAACACGCATGCAATGACTCTAGCTGTGGTTATTGAAAAGAACACACATGCAATGACACTGGTGGATCCATATGTGGTTTGTGAAAAGAGCAGACATGCAATGACTCTAGCTGTATGAAAAGAACACACATGCAATGACACTAGTGGATCCATAGGTGGATTGTGAAAGAACACACATGCAATGAACTCTGGTGGATCCATATGCAATGACACTGGTGGATCCATATCTGCTCTATGAAAATAACAAACATGAAATGACACTAGTGGATCCATGTGTGGTTTGTGAAAAGAATACACATGCAATGACACTGGTGGATCCATATGTGGTCTGTGAAAAGAACACACATTTCAATGACACTGGTGGATCCATATGTGGTTTGTGAAAGAGCAGACATGAAATGACTCTTGTGGTCTGTGAAAAGAACATACATTTCAATGACAACGGTGGTTACATATGTGGTTTGTAAAAAGAACAGACATGCAATGACTCTAGCTATGGTTAATGAAAAGAAGACACATGCAATGACACACTAGTAGATCCATAGGTGGATTTTGAAAAGAACATACATGGAATGAACTCTGGTCAATCCATATGCAATGACACTAGTGGATCCATATGTGGCCTATGAAAAGAACAAACATTTCAATGACACTGGTGGATCCATATATGGTTTGTGAAAAGAACACACATGCAATGACACTAGTGCATCCATATGTGGTCTGTGAAAAGAACAGACATGAAATATGTGGTTAATGAAATAATACACATTTCAATGACAATGGTGGTTCCATATGTGGTTTGTGAAAAGAACAAACATGCAATGACTCTAGTTGTGGTTAATGAAAAGAACACACATGTGGTGGATCCATATGCAATGACACTTGTGGGTCCATATGTGGTCTTTGAAAAGAACACACATTTCAATGACACTGGTGGATCCATATATGGTTTGTGAAAAGAACACACATGAAATGACTCTAGCTGTATCCATATGTGGTTTTTGAAATTAACACACGTACAATGACACTGGTGGATCCATGTGGTCTATGAAAAGAACACACATGCAATGACACTGGTGGATTAATGTGGTTTGTGAAAAGAACACACATGCAATGACACTGGTGGATCTATATGTGGTCTGTGAAAAGAACACACATGCAATGACACTGGTGGATCATTATGTGGTCTGTGAAAAGAACACATATGCAATGACTCTAGCTGTGGTTAATGAGAATAACACACATGCAATGACACTGGTGGATCCATATGTGGTTTGTGAAAATAATACACATGCAATGAATCTAGCTGTGGTTAATGAAAAGAACACACATGCAATGACAATGGTGGATACATATGTGGTCTGTGAAAAGAATAGACATGAAATGACTCTAGATGTTGTCTGTGAAAAGAACACACATTTCATTGACACCGGTGGTTCCATATGTGGTTTGTGAAAAGAACACGCATGCAAAGACTCTACTATGGTTAATGAAAAGAACACACATGCAATGACACTAGTGGATCCATAGGTGGATTGTGAAAAGAACGCACATGCAATGAACTCTGGTGGATCCATATGCAATGACACTAGTGGGTCCATATGTGGTCTGCGAAATGAACACACATTTCAATGATACTGGTGCATCCATATGTAGTTTGTGAAAAGAACACACATGCAATGACTTTAGATGTATCCATATGTGGTGTGTGAAAAGAACACAGATACAATGACACTGGTGGATCCATGTGGTCTGTGAAAAGGACACACATGCAATGACACTGGTGGATCAATATGGTTTGTGAAAAGAACACACATGCAATGACACTAGTGGGTCCCTATGTGGTCTGTGAAAATAACACACATGCAATGACACTGGTGGATCCATATGTGGTCTGTGAAAAGAACACACATGCAATGACTCTAGCTGTGGTTAATGAAAAGAACACACATGCAATGACACTGGTGGATCCATATGTGGTTTGTGAAAATAACATACATGCAATGACTCTAGCTATGGTTAATGAAAAGAACACACATGCAATGACACTAGTGGATCCATAGGTGAATTGTGAAAAGAACACACATGCAATGAACTCTGGTGGATCCATATGCAATGACACTGGTGGGTCCATATGTGGTCTGTGAAAAGAACACACATGCAATGACACTGGTGTATCCATATGTGGTCTGTGAAAAGAACACACATGCAATGGCACAAGTGGATCCATATGTGGTATGTGAAAAGAACACACATTTCAATGACACTGGTGGATCCATATGTGGTCTGTGAAAAGAACAGACATGCAATGACTCTAGATGTGGTTAATGAAAGAATACACATTTCAATGAAAATGGTGGTTATATATGTGGTTTGTGAAAAGGACATACATGTAATGACTATATCTGTGGTTAATGAAAAGAACACACATGCAATGACACTAGTGGATCCATAGGTGGATTGTGAAAAGAACACACATGCAATGAACTCTGGTGGATCCATATGCAATGACACTGGTGGGTCCATATGTGGTATGTGAAAAGAATACACATGCAATCACACTGGTGCATCCATATGGTGTTTGTGAAAAGAACATACATGTAATGACTATAGCTGTGATTAATGAAAAGAACACACATGCAATGACACTAGTGGATCCATAGGTGGATTGTGAAAAGAACACACATGCAATGAACTCGGGTGGGTCCATATGCAATGACACTGGTGGGTCCATACGTGGTCTGCGAAAAGAACACACATGCAATCACACTGGTGCATCCATACGTGCTATATGAAAATGACAAACATGCAACGACACCGGTGGATCCATATGAGGTTTGTGAAAAGAATAGACATGAAATGACTCTAGATGTGGTCGGTGAAAAGAACACACATTCAGTGACAATGGTGGTTCCATATGTGGTTTGTGAAAAGAACAGACGTGCAATTACTATAGCTGGTTAATGAAAAGAACACACATGCAATGACACTAGTCGATCCATAGGTGGATTGTGAAAAGAACACACATGCATTGACACTGGTGGGTCCATATGTGGTCTGTAAAAAGAACACAAATTTCAATGACACTGGTGGATCCATATATAGTTTTTAAAAAGAACACACATGCAATGACTCTAGATGTATCCATATGTGGTTTGTGAAAAGAACACACATACAATGACACTGGTGGATCCATGTGGTCTGTGAAACGAACACACATGCAATGACACTGGTGGATCAATGTGGTTTGTGAAAAGAACACACATGCAATGACACTGGTTGATCCATACGTGGTCTGTGAAAAGAATACATGCAATGACACTGGTGGATCCATATGTGGTTTGTGAAAAGGACACACATGTAGTGACTCTAGTTGCGGTTAATGAAAAGAACACACATGCAATGACACTTGTGTATCCATATGTGGTCTGTGAAAAGAAAACAAATGCAATGACTCTAGCTATGGTTAATGAAAAGAACACACATGTAATGAAATTAGTGGATCCATAGGTGGATTGTGAAAAGAACACACATGAAATGAACTTTGGTAGATCCATATGAAATGACACTGGTGGGTCCATATGTGGTCTTTGAAAAGAACACACATGCAATGACACTGCTGGATCCATATGTGGTTTGTGAAAATAACACACATGCAATGACACCGGTGGATCCATATGTGGTTTGTGAAAAGAACACACATGCAATGACACCGGTGGATCCATATATGGTCTGTGAAAAGAACACACATTTCAATGACACTAGTGGATTGATATGTGGTATGTGAAAATAACACGCATGCAATGACTCTAGGTTAATGAAAATAACACACATGCAATGACACTGGTGGATCCATATGTGGTTTGTGAAAAGAACAGACATGCAATGACTCTAGCTGGGGTTAATGAAAAGAATACACATGCAATGACACTAGTGGATCAATAGGTGGATTGTGAAAATAACAAACATGCAATGAACTCTGGTGGATCCATATGCAATGACACTGGTGGATCCATATGTGGTCTGTGAAAAGAATACACATGCAATGACACTAGTGGATCCATATGTTGTCTGTGAAAAGAACACACATGCAATGACATCGGTGGATCCATATTTGGTCTGTGAAAAGAACACACATTTCAATGACACTGGTGGATTCATATGTGGTCTATGAAAAGAACACACATGCAATGACTCTAGATGTGGTTAATGAGAGAATACACATTTCAATGACAATGGTGGTTCTATATGTGGTTTGCGAAAAGAATAGACATGCAATGACTAAGCTGTGGTTAATGCAAAGAACACACATGCAATGAAACTAGTGGATCCATAGGTGGATTGTGAAAAGAACACGCATGCAATGAACTCTGGTGGATCCATATGCAATGACACTTGTGGGTCCATATGTGGTTTGTGAAAAGAACACACATGCAATGACTCTAGCTGTGGTTAATGAAAAGAACATACATGCAATGACACTAGTGGATCCATAGGAGGATTGTGAAAAGAACACACATGCAATGAACTCTCTTGTATCCATATGCAATGACACAGGTGGGTCCATATGTGGTTTGTGAAAAGAACACACATGCAATGACACCGGTGCATCCATATGTGGTCTGTGAAAATAACACACATGCAATGGCACAAGTGGATCCATATGTGGTCTGTGAAAAGAACACACATTTCAATGACACTGGTGAATCCATATGTGGTATGTGAAAAGACATGCAATGACTCTAGATGTGGTTAATGAAAGAATACACATTTCAATGACAATGGTGGTTCTATATGTGGTTTGTGAAAAGAACATACATGCAATGACTATAGCTGTGGTTAATGAAAAGAACACACATGCAATGACACTAGTGTATCGATAGGTGGATTGTGAAAAGAACATACATGCAATGAACTCTATTGGATCCATATGCAATGACACTGCTGGATCCATATGTGGTATGTGAAAATCACAAACATTTCAATGACACTGGTGGATCCATATATGGTTTGTGAAAAGAACACACATGCAATGACACTGGTGGATCCATATGTGGTTTGTGAAAAGAACAAACATGAAATGACTCTAGATGTGTTCTGTGAAAAGAACACACACTTCAATGACAATGGTGGTTCCATATGTGGTTTCTGAAAAGAACAGACATGCAATGACTCTAGCTGTGGTTAATGAAAAGAACACACATGCAATAACACCAGTCGATCCATAGGTGGATTGTGAAAAGAACACACATGCAATGAACTCTGGTGGATCCATATGCAATGACACTGGTGGATCCAGATGTGGTTTGTGAGAAGAACAGACATGCAATGACTATAGCTGTGGTTAATGAAAAAGAAGACACATGCAATGACACTAGTGGATCCATAGGTGGATTATGAAAAGAACATACATGCAATGAACTACGGTGGATCCATATGCAATGACACTAGTGAATCCATATGTGGTATGTGAAAATAACAAACATTTCAATGACACTGGTGGATCCATATATGGTTTGTGAAAAGAACACACATGCAATGACACTGGTGGATCCATATGTGGTCTGTGAAAAGAACAGAAATGAAATGACTCTAGATGTGGTTTGTGAAAAGAACACACATTTCAATGACAATGGTGGTTCCATATGTGGTTTGTGAAAAGAACAGACATGCAATGACTCTAGCTGTGGTTAATGAAAAGAACACACAGGCAATGACACTAGTGGATCCATAGGTGGATTGTGAAAAGAACACACATGCAATGAACTCTGGTGGATCCATATGCAATGACACTGGTGGGTCCAAATGTGGTCTGTGAAAAAAACACACATTTCAATGACACTGGTGGATCTATATATGGTTTGTGAAAAGAACACACATGCAATGACTCTCGTTGTATCCATATGTGGTTTGTGAAAAGAACACACATACAACGACACTAGTGGATCCATGTGGTCTGTGAAAAGAACACACATGCAATGACACTGGTGGATCAATGTGGTTTGTGAAAAGAACACACATGCAATAACACTGGTGGATCCATACGTGGTCTGTGAAAAGAATACATGCAATGACACTGGTGGATCCATATGTGGTCTGTGAAAAGAACACACATGCAATGACTCTAGCTGTGGTTAATGAAAAGAACACACATGCAATGACACTGGTGTATCCATATGTGGTATGTGAAAATAACACACATGCTATAACACCGGTGGATCCATATGTGGTCTGTGAAAGGAACACACATGCAATGACACTGGTGGATCCATATGTGGTCTGTGAAAAGAACACACATTTCCATGACACAGGTGGATCGATATGTGGTATGTGAAAATAACACGCATGCAATGAATCTAGGTTAATGAAAAGAACACACATGCAATGACACTAGTGGATCCATATGTGGTTTGTGAAAAGAACAGACATGCAATGACTCTAGGTGTGGTTAATGAAAAGAATACACGTGCAATCACACTAGTGGATCCATAGGTGGATTGTGAAAAGAACACACATGCAATGAACTCTGGTGGATCCATATGCAATGACATTGGTGGATCCATATGTGGTCTGTGAAAAGAACACACATGCAATGACACTGGTGGATCCATATGTGTTCTATGAAAAGAACACACATGCAATGACACCGGTGGTTCCATATGTGGTATGTGAAAAGAACACACATTTCAATGACACTGGTGGATCCATATGTGGTCTGTGAAAAGAACACACATGCAATGACTCTAGATGTGGTTAATGAGAGAATACACATTTCAATGACAATGGTGGTTCTATATGTGGTTTGTGAAAAGAACAGATATGTAACGACTAAGCTATGGTATATGAAAAGAACACACATGCAATGACACTAGTGGATCCATAGGTGGATTGTGAAAAGAACACACATGCAATGAACTCTGGTGGATCCATATGCAATGACACTGGTGGATCCATATGTGGTCTATGAAAAAAAAACACATTTAAAAGACACTGGTGGATCCATATATGGTTTGTGAAAATAACACACATGCAATGACTCTAGCTGTATCCATATGTGGTATGTGAAAAGAACACACATACAACGACACTAGTGGATCCATGTGGTCTGTGAAAAGAACACACATGCAATGACACTGGTGGATCAATGTGGTTTGTGAAAAGAACACACATACAATAACACTGGTGGATCCATACGTGGTCTGTGAAAAGAATACATGCAATGACACTGGTGGATCCATATGTGGTCTGTGAAAAGAACACACATGCAATGACTCTAGCTGTGGTTAATGAAAAGAACACACATGTAATGACACTGGTGTATACATATGTGGTCTGTGAAAATAACACACATGCAATAATACCGGTGGATCCATATGTGGTCTGTGAAAGAACGCACATGCAATGACACCGGTGGATCCATATGTGGTCTGTGAAAAGAACACACATTTCAATGACACTGGTGGATCGATATGTGGTATCTGAAAATAACACGCATGCAATGAATGTAGGTTAATGAAAAGAACACACATGCAATGACACTAGTGGATCCATATGTGGTTTATGAAAAGAACAGACATGCAATGACTCTAGCTGTGGTTAATGAAAAGAATACACATGCAATGACACTAGTGGATCCATAGGTGGATTGTGAAAATAACACACATGCAATGAACTCTGGTGGATCCATATGCAATGACACTGGTGGATCCATATGTGGTTTGTGAAAAGAACATACATGCAATGACTCTAGCTGTGGTTAATGAAAAGAATACACATGCAATGACACTAGTGGATCCATAGGTGGATTGTGAAAAGAACACACATGCAATGAACTCTGGTGGATCCATATGCAATGACACTGGTGGATCCATATGTGGTTTGTGAAAAGAACAGACATGCAATGACTCTAGCTGTGGTTAATGAAAAGAACACACATGCAATGACACCAGTGGATCCATAGGTGGATTGTGAAAAGAACACACATGCAATGAACTCTGGTGGATCCATACGCAATGACACTGGTGGATCCATATGTGGTTTGTGAGAAGAACAGACATGCAATGACTATAGTTGTGGTTAATGAAAAGAAGACACATGCAATGACACTAGTGGATCCATAGGTGGATTGTGAAAAGAACATCCATGCAATGAACTCTGGTGGATCCATTTGCAATGACACTGGTGGATCCATATGTGGTATGTGAAAAGAACAAACATTTCAATGACACTGGTGGATCCATATATGGTTTGTGAAAAGAACACACATGCAATGACACTGGTGGATCCATATGTGGTCTGTGAAAAGAACAGACATGAAATGATTCTAGATGTGTTCTATGAAAAGAACACACACTTCAATGACAATGGTGGTTCCATATGTGGTTTGTGAAAAGAACAGACATGCAATGACTCTAGCTGTGGTTAATGAAAAGAACACACATGCAATGACACCTGTGGATCCATAGGTGGATTGTGAAAAGAACACACATGCAATGAACTCTGGTGGATCCATATGCAATGACACTGGTGGATCCATATGTGGTTTGTGAGAAGAACAGACATGCAATGACTATAGTTGTGGTTAATGAAAAGAAGACACATGCAATGACACTAGTGGATCCATAGGTGGATTGTGAAAAGAACATCCATGCAATGAACTCTGGTGGATCCATATGCAATGACACTAGTGAATCCATATGTGGTATGTGAAAAGAACAAACATTTCAATGACACTGGTGGATCCATATATGGTTTGTGAAAAGAACACACATGCAATGACACTGGTGGATCCATATGTGGTCTGTGAAAAGAACAGACATGAAATGATTCTAGATGTGTTCTATGAAAAGAACACACACTTCAATGACAATGGTGGTTCCATATGTGGTTTGTGAAAAGAACAGACATGCAATGACCCTAGCTTTGGTTAATGAAAAGAACACATATGCAATGACACTAGTGGATCCATAGGTGGATTGTGAAAAGAACACACATGCAATGAACTCTGGTGGATCCATATGCAATGACACTGGAAGGTCCATATGTGGTTTGTAAGAAGAACAGACATGCAATGACTATAGTTGTGGTTAATAAAAACAAGACACATGCAATGACACTAGTGGATCCATAGGTGGATTGTGAAAAGAACATACATGCAATGAACTCTGGTGGATCCATATGCAATGACACTGGTGGATCCATATGTGGTATGTGAAAATAACAAACATTTCAATGACACTGGTGGATCCATATATGGTTTGTGAAAAGAACACACATGCAATGACACTGGTGGATCCATATGTGGTATGTGAAAAGAACAAACATGAAATGACTCTAGATGTGGTTTGTGAAAATAACACACATTTCAATGACAATGGTGGTTCCATATGTGGTTTGTGAAAAGAATAGACATGCATTGACTCTAGCTGTGGTTAATGAAAAGAACACACAGGCAATGACACTAGTGGATCCATATGTGGATTGTGAAAAGAACACACATGCAATGAACTCTGGTGGATCCATATGCAATGACACTGGTGGGTCCATATGTGGTCTTTGAAAAAAAACACATTTCAATGACACTGGTGGATCCATATATGGTTTGTGAAAAGAACACACATGCAATGACTCTAGCTGTATCCATATGTGGTTTGTGAAAAGAACACGCATACAACGACACTAGTGGATCCATGTGGTCTGTGAAAAGAACACACATGCAATGACACTGGTGGATCAATGTGGTTTGTGAAAAGAACACACATGCAATAACACTGGTGGATCCATACGTGGTCTGTGAAAAGAATACATGCAATGAAACTGGTGGATCCATATGTGGTCTGTGAAAAGAACACACATGCATTGACTCTAGCTGTGGTTAATGAAAAGAACACACATGCAATGACACTGGTGTATCCATATGTGGTGTGTGAAAATAACACACATGCAATAACACCGGTGGATCCGTATGTGGTCTGTGAAAAGAACACACATGCAATGACACCGGTGGATCCATATGTGGTCTGTGAAAAGAACACACATTTCAATGACACTGGTGGATCGATATGTGGTATGTGAAAATAACACGCATGAAATGAATCTAGGTTAATGAAAAGAACACACATGCAATGACACTAGTGGATCCATATGTGGTTTGTGAAAGGAACAGACATGCAATGACTCTAGCTGTGGTTAATGAAAAGAATACACATGCAATGAAACTAGTGGATCCATAGGTGGATTGTGAAAATAACACACATGCAATGAACTCTGGTGGATCCATATGCAATGACACTGGTGGATCCATATGTGCATTGTGAAAAGAACAGACAGGCAATGACTCTAGTTGTGGTTAATGAAAAGAACATACATGCAATGACACTAGTGGATCCACATGCGGATTGTGAAAAGAACACACATGCAATGAACTCTGGTGCATCCATATGCAATGACACTGGTGGGTCCATATGTGGTTTGTGAAAAGAACACACATGCAATGACACTGGTGGATCCATATGTGGTTTGTGAAAATAACAGACATGCAATGACTCTAGTTGTGGTTAATGAAAACAATACACATGCAATGACACTAGTGGATCCATAGGTGGATTGTGAAAAGAACACACATGCAATGAACTCTACTGGATCCATATGCAATGACACTGGTGGATCCATATGTGGTTTGTGAAAAGAACAAACATGCAATGACTCTAGCTGTGGTTAATGAAAAGAACACACATGCAATGACACCAGTGGATCCATAGGTGGATTGTGAAAAGAACACACATGCAATGAACTCTGGTGGATCCATATGCAATGACACTGGTGGATCCATATGTGGCTTGTGAGAAGAACAGACATGCAATGACTATAGTTGTGGTTAATGAAAAGAAGACACATGCAATGACACTAGTGGATCCATAGGTGGATTGTGAAAAGAACATACATGCAATGAACTCTGGTGGATCCATATGCAATGACACTGGTGGATCCATATGTGGTATGTGAAAATAACAAACATTTCAATGACACTGGTGGATCCAGATATGGTTTGTGAAAAGAACACACATGCAATGACACTGGTGGATCCATATGTGGTATGTGAAAAGAACAGACATGAAATGACTCTAGATGTGGTTTGTGAAAAGAACACACATTTCAATGACAATGGTGGTTCCATATGTGGTTTGTGAAAAGAATAGACATGCAATGACTCTAGCTGTGGTTAATGAAAAGAACACACAGGCAATGACACTAGTGGATCCATATGTGGATTGTGAAAAGAACACACATGCAATGAACTCTGGTGGATCCATATGCAATGACACTGGTGGTTCCATATGTGGTCTTTGAAAAAAACACATTTCAATGACACTGGTGGATCCATATATGGTTTGTGAAAAGAACACACATGCAATGACTCTAGCTGTATCCATATGTGGTTTGTGAAAAGAACACGCATACAACGACACTAGTGGATCCATGTGGTCTGTGAAAAGAACACACATGCAATGACACTGGTGGATCAATGTGGTTTGTGAAAAGAACACACATGCAATAACACTGGTGGATCCATACGTGGTCTGTGAAAAGAATACATGCAATGAAACTGGTGGATCCATATGTGGTCTGTGAAAAGAACACACATGCATTGACTCTAGCTGTGGTTAATGAAAAGAACACACATGCAATGACACTGGTGTATCCATATGTGGTGTGTGAAAATAACACACATGCAATAACACCGGTGGATCCGTATGTGGTCTGTGAAAAGAACACACATGCAATGACACCGGTGGATCCATATGTGGTCTGTGAAAAGAACACACATTTCAATGACACTGGTGGATCGATATGTGGTATGTGAAAATAACACGCATGAAATGAATCTAGGTTAATGAAAAGAACACACATGCAATGACACTAGTGGATCCATATGTGGTTTGTGAAAGGAACAGACATGCAATGACTCTAGTTGTGGTTAATGAAAAGAATACACATGCAATGACACTAGTGGATCCATAGGTGGATTGTGAAAATAACACACATGCAATGAACTCTGGTGGATCCATATGCAATGACACTGGTGGATCCATATGTGGATTGTGAAAAGAACAGACAGGCAATGACTCTAGCTGTGGTTAATGAAAAGAACATACATGCAATGACACTAGTGGATCCACATGCGGATTGTGAAAAGAACACACATGCAATGAACTCTGGTGCATCCATATGCAATGACACTGGTGGGTCCATATGTGGTTTGTGAAAAGAACACACATGCAATGACATTGGTGGATCCATATGTGGTTTGTGAAAAGAACAGACATGCAATGACTCTAGTTGTGGTTAATGAAAACAATACACATGCAATGACACTAGTGGATCCATAGGTGGATTGTGAAAAGAACACACATGCAATGAACTCTACTGGATCCATATGCAATGACACTGGTGGATCCATATGTGGTTTGTGAAAAGAACAAACATGCAATGACTCTAGCTGTGGTTAATGAAAAGAACACACATGCAATGACACCAGTGGATCCATAGGTGGATTGTGAAAAGAACACACATGCAATGAACTCTGGTGGATCCATATGCAATGACACTGGTGGATCCATATGTGGTTTGTGAGAAGAACAGACATGCAATGACTATAGTTGTGGTTAATGAAAAGAAGACACATGCAATGACACTAGTGGATCCATAGGTGGATTGTGAAAAGAACATACATGCAATGAACTCTGGTGGATCCATATGCAATGACACTGGTGGATCCATATGTGGTATGTGAAAATAACAAACATTTCAATGACACTGGTGGATCCTGATATGGTTTGTGAAAAGAACACACATGCAATGACACTGGTGGATCCATATGTGGTATGTGAAAAGAACAGACATGAAATGACTCTAGATGTGGTTTGTGAAAAGAACACACATTTCAATGACAATGGTGGTTCCATATGTGGTTTGTGAAAAGAATAGACATGCAATGACTCTAGCTGTGGTTAATGAAAAGAACACACAGGCAATGACACTAGTGGATCCATATGTGGATTGTGAAAAGAACACACATGCAATGAACTCTGGTGGATCCATATGCAATGACACTGGTGGATCCATATGCGGTATGTGAAAATAACAAACATTTCAATGACACTGGTGGATCCAGATATGGTTTGTGAAAAGAACACACATGCAATGACACTGGTGGATCCATATGTGGTCTGTGAAAAGAACAGACATGAAATGACTCTAGATGTGGTTTGTGAAAAGAACACACATTTCAATGACAATGGTGGTTCCATATGTGGTTTGTGAAAAGAATAGACATGCAATGACTCTAGCTGTGGTTAATGAAAAGAACACACAGGCAATGACACTAGTGGATCCATATGTGGATTGTGAAAAGAACACACATGCAATGAACTCTGGTGGATCCATATGCAATGACACTGGTGGGTCCATATGTGGTCTTTGAAAAAAAACACATTTCAATGACACTGGTGGATCCATATATGGTTTCTGAAAAGAACACACATGCAATGACTCTAGCTGTATCCATATGTGGTTTGTGAAAAGAACACACATACAACGACACTAGTGGATCCATGTGGTGTGTGAAAAGAACACACATGCAATGACACTGGTGGATCAATGTGGTTTGTGAAAAGAACACACATGCAATAACACTGGTGGATCCATACGTAGTCTGTGAAAAGAATACATGCAATGAAACTGGTGGATCCATATGTGGTCTGTGAAAAGAACACACATGCATTGACTCTAGCTGTGGTTAATGAAAAGAACACACATGCAATGACACTGGTGTATCCATATGTGGTGTGTGAAAATAACACACATGCAATAACACCGGTGGATCCGTATGTGGTCTGTGAAAAGAACACACATGCAATGACACCGGTGGATCCATATGTGGTCTGTGAAAAGAACACACATTTCAATGACACTGGTGGATCGATATGTGGTATGTGAAAATAACACGCATGCAATGAATCTAGGTTAATGAAAAGAACACACATGCAATGACACTAGTGGATCCATATGTGGTTTGTGAAAAGAACAGACATGCAATGACTCTAGCTGTGGTTAATGAAAAGAATACACATGCAATGACACTAGTGGATCCATAGGTGGATTGTGAAAAGAACACACATGCAATGAACTCTGGTGGATCCATATGCAATGACACTGGTGAATCCATATGTGGTTTGTGAAAAGAACACACATGCAATGACACTAGTGGATCCATATGTGGTCTGTGAAAAGAACACACATGCAATGACACTAGTGGATCCATATGTGGTCTGTGAAAAGAACACACATGCAATGACACTAGTGGATCCATATGTGGTCTGTGAAAAGAACACACATTTCAATGACACTGGTGGATCCATATGTGGTCTATGAAAAGAACACACATGCAATGACTCTAGATGTGGTTAATGAGAGAATACACATTTCAATGACAATGGTGGTTCTATATGTGGTTTGTGAAAAGAACAGACATGTAATGACTATGCTGTGGTTAATGAAAAGAACACACATGCAATGACACTAGTGGATCCATAGGTGGATTGTGAAAAGAATACACATGCAATGAACTCTGGTGGATCCATATGCAATGACACTGGTGGATCCATATGTGGTTTGTGAAAAGAACAGACATGCAATGACTCTACCTGTGGTTAATGAAAAGAACATACATGCAATGGCACTAGTGGATCCACAGGCGTATTATGAAAAGAACACACATGCAATGAACTCTGGTGGATCCATATGCAATGACACTAGTGGGTCTATATGTGGTTTGTGAAAAGAACACACATGCAATGACACTGGTGCATCCATATGTGGTCTGTGAAAAGAACACACATGCAATGGAACAAGTGGATCCATATGTGGTCTGTGAAAAGAACACACATTTCAATGACACCGGTGGATCCATATGTGGTCTCTGAAAAGACATGCAATCACTCTAGATGTGGTTAATGAAATAATACACATTTCAATGAGAATGGTGGTTCTATATGTGGTTTGTGAAAAGAACAGACATGCAATGACTATAGCTGTGGTTAATGAAAAGAACACACATGCAATGACACTAGTGGATCCATAGGTGGATTGTGAAAAGGACATACATGCGATGAACTTTGGTGGATCCATATGCAATGACACTGGTGGATCCATATGTGGTATGTGAAAAGAACAAACATTTCAATGACACTGGTGGATCCATATATGGTTTGTGAAAAGAACACACATGCAATGACACTGGTGGATCCATATGTGGTCTGTGAAAAGAACAGACATGAAATGATCCTAGATGTGTTCTATGAAAAGAACACACACTTCAATGACAATGGTGGTTCCATATGTGGTTTGTGAAAAGAACATACATGCAATGACTCTAGCTGTGGTTAATGAAAAGAACACATATGCAATGACACTAGTGGATCCATAGGTGGACTGTGAAAAGAACACACATGCAATGAACTCTGGTGGATCCATATGCAATGACACTGGTGGGTCCATATGTGGTCTGTGAAAAAAACACACATTTCAATGACACTGGTGGATCCATATATGGTTTGTGAAAAGAACACACATGCAATGACTCTAGCTGTATCCATATGTGGTTTGTGAAAAGAACACACATACAACAACACTAGTGGATCCATGTGGTCTGTGAAAAGAACACACATGCAATGACACTGGTGGATCAATGTGGTTTGTGAAAAGAACACACATACAATAACACTGGTGGATCCATACGTGGTCTGTGAAAAGAATACATGCAATGACACTGGTGGATCCATATGTGGTCTGTGAAAAGTACACACATGCAATGACTCTAGCTGTGGTTAATGAAAAGAACACACATGCAATGACACTGGTGTATCCATATGTGGTCTGTGAAAATAACACATATGCAATAACACCGGTGGATCCATATGTGGTCTATGAAAGAACACACATGCAATGACACCGGTGGATCCATATGTGGTCTGTGAAAACAACACACATTTCAATGACACTGGTGGATCGGTATGTGCTACGTTAAAATAACATGCATGCAATGAATCTAGGTTAATGAAAAGAACACACATGCAATGAAACTAGTGGATCCACATGTGGTTTGTGAAAAGAACAGACATGCAATGACTCTAGCTGTGGTTAATGAAAAGAATACACATGCAATGACACTAGTGGATCCATAGGTGAATTGTGAAAAGAACACACATGTAATGAACTCTGGTGGATCCATATGCAATGACACTGGTGGATCCATATGTGGTTTGTGAAAAGAACAGACATGCAATGACTGTAGATGTGGTTAATGAAAACAACATACATGCAATGACACTAGTGGATCCACAGGCGGATTGTGAAAAGAACACACATGCAATGAACTCTGGTGGGTCCATATGCAATGACACTAGTGGGTCCATATGTGGTTTGTGAAAAGAACACACATGCAATGACACTAGTGGATCCATATGTGGTTTGTGAAAAGAACAGACATGCAATGACTCTAGCTGTGGTTAATGAAAAGAATACACATACAATGACACTAGTGGATCCATAGTTGGATTGTGAAAAGAACACACATGCAATGAACTCTGGTGGATCCATATGCAATGACACTGGTGGATCCATATGTGGTTTGTGAAAAGAACAGACATCCAATGACTCTAGGTGTGGTTAATGAAAAGAAGACACATGCAATGACACTAGTGGATCCGTAGGTGGATTGTGAAAAGAACACACATGCAATGAACTCTGGTGGATCCATATGCAATGACACTGGTGGATCCATATGTGGTTTGTGAGAAGAACAGACATGCAATGACTATAGTTGTGGTTAATGAAAAGAAGACACATGCAATGACACTAGTGGATCCATAGGTGGATTGTGAAAAGAACATACATGCAATGAACTCTGGTGGATACATATGCAATGACACTGGTGGATCCATATGTGGTATGTGAAAATAACAAAAAATTTCAATGACACTGGTGGATCCATATATGGTTTGTGAAAAGAACACACATGCAATGACACTGGTGGATCCATATGTGGTCTGTGAAAAGAACAGACATGAAATTACTCTAGATGTGGTTTGTGAAAAGAACACACATTTCAATGACAATGGTGGTTCCATATGTGGTTTGTGAAAAGAACAGACATGCAATGACTCTAGCTGTGGTTAATGAAAAGAACACACAGGCAATGACACTAGTGGATCCATATGTGGATTGTGAAAAGAACACACATGCAATGAACTCTGGTGGATCCATATGCAATGACACTGGTGGGTCCATATGTGGTCTGTGAAAAAAACACACATTTCAATGACACTGGTGGATCCATATATGGTTTGTGAAAAGAACACACATGCAATGACTCTAGCTGTATCCATATGTGGTTTGTGAAAAGAACACACATACGACGACACTAGTGGATCCATGTGGTCTGTGAAAAGAACACACGTGCAATGACACTGGTGGATCAATGTGGTTTGTGAAAACAACACACATGCAATAACACTGGTGGATCCATATGTGGTCTATGAAAAGAATACATGCAATGACACTGGTGGATCCATATGTGGTCTGTGAAAAGAACACACATGCAATGACTCTAGTTGTGGTTAATGAAAAGAACATACATGCAATAACACCGGTGGATCCATATGTGGTCTGTGAAAAGAACACACATGCAATGACACCGGTGGATCCATATGTGGTCTGTGAAAAGAACACACATTTCAATGACACTGGTGGATCAATATGTGGTATGTGAAAATAACACGCATGCAATGAATCTAGATTAATGAAAAGAACACATATGCAATGACACTAGTGGATCCATATGTGGTTTGTGAAAAGAACATACATGCAATGACTCTAGCTGTGGTTAATGAAAAGAATACACATGCAATGACACTAGTGGATCCATAGGTGGATTGTGAAAAGAATACACATGCAATGAACTCTAGTGGATCCATATGCAATGACACTGGTGGATCCATATGTGGTCTCTGAAAAGAACACACATGCAATGACACTGGTGGATCCATATGTGGTCTGTGAAAAGAACACACATTATTAGGGGGATGATTCTCAGGTACCCCATCCGGATAAGAAATAGGACAGTCGGATCGCGTCCGGCTGACCAGACGCAGCCGAACAGGACAGGACTGGTCGGCTATCACCCAGTAGCCGGATCAGCAAGAGACAGCCAGACACGACGACGTAGCCGGACCCAATCAAGTGAGACAAGACGACATGTGTATCAGTGCACGGTACGCCCTGTACGATGACAAGACGGGCAACCACCTGCCCATACCGAAGACTTTGCGTGGGTGAGCTGGAACTGTGGCATGTGCTGACAACGGGCTCGCACGGCATCCATTGTACCTACGACAGCCATATCGCTCATACTCCGATAAGACAAGCCATACTGGATACTGTAGATGACTAGCCGGCTGGGACTCGCCTGTGGGGCCCGCCAGTCGGACTAGCCAGCGAGACCTTTGCCTCTCTGCCTATATAAGGAGAGGCAAGGCCTCAGTAGAAAGGGTTGGTCTCAGTGCATTTAAGGAAGTAGCAAAGAACACAGCTCAAGGAGCACTTGTAGTTCGTATATCCCACATAGTCAGATCAGGCAGGAGTAGGGGCTTTACCTCATCATGAGGGCCCCGAACCTGGGTACTTCTTGCGTCCCGCCACGCTCGCTTGTATCCAATCCCGCCTGCGGACGCCGTCGATAGCTTCCCTGCCAGTC
Source organism: Avena sativa (assembly GCA_916181665.1). Taxonomy (NCBI): domain Eukaryota; kingdom Viridiplantae; phylum Streptophyta; class Magnoliopsida; order Poales; family Poaceae; genus Avena; species Avena sativa. Next base: position 38,847,019 of record OV702290.1, read on the forward strand.
CCCACACCTCTATCTAACCTCCGCAGGTACTGTCGTTCCCAATACAACGATAGTTGGCGCCCACCATGGGGCTAATGGCTTTGACCGGAGTCACGTTCCGCACGGGACCCCGCACTTCAGCCGGTGAGCGCGTGGCCTCCGGCCTGGTGCTCACGCTTGGCAAGTTCGACTGTGTCATCGACAACGCCTCCTGCTTCGCCGGAACTTCCTTCCCAGCGAACGGCACCGTCCTACTATTCGGCGATCTCCCTGTCTATGTCGCCACTGCCTTGGAGCGTTTCCCTAGGGAAATCGTCTCTGTCGCGGAGCTGCCGCGCTCAGACGGCAGCACCTCCGCCGCACCCCGCGGCGTGGAGGTCATGATGGCCGGGTCCAGCTCGCATCCCCGCCAGCCGCGGGAGCGAGGCGCGGATGAGGTCGGAACTTCCGCTCCCCCACAGCCTCGGAACCCGGTGGAGGATGCCATTGATCGGCTCCTGATGCCGGTTAACCTCGGGGATAACCCAGAGGAGGCGGAGGCCAACTTCACCATGGAGAGATAGATCCTCCTCTAGGAGGCCATGGAGCTGGCAGCAGCCCGCAAGCAACTTGAGATCACTCGGCGCGAGTACGACCGCGCGCATGGCCTCACTCCGGCTACCGCGGAGCCGAGCCGACGCGGCCAGGTACGATGTCGGGGCGGTGAGCTGGGCGGTAGGATGGAAAAGGACGGGGAACCGGATCCCGCGCCTGCTCACACACGGCCCACCTACAGCATGCCCATCAAGAACCTACGCGCGGCGCGAGCCGTAGCAGAGGAGCTTCCCAGCCTGGAGGGCGAGGCTCGAGCCCGCCAGCACGCTCGCGTGCAGGAGCTCCTCCGCGTCGGGGACGAGCAGGCCGATGCCAACCGGCAGATGCAGGAAGACCTTAGCTACTCCAGAGGGAGCAAGATACCTGCGAACAGCAGAGGCGCGCCGCGCGACACCCAGCAGGCGTCCTCCCCTCAGCCGCCCAGGGCCCGCAGCAGGCGTCGCAGCTCGGGCAACAGGGGCCAGCCGCGCCAGGAGCAGACGGTGAATAGCAACCCGCCACCTCCCCCACCACCCGCCGGAGCACCCAGACCAGCTGGTTCCCGTCTCTCGGGCCGGGTGGGAGCGCCCAACCCGGATTGTCCGGATGTCCGCGACTGCATCGAGCTCCTCGCTCAAGTGCGCGTCACGGAGGAGGAAGATTCGACCGGCCCGGTTTGTTTCGGACCCTGCATCCGGAACGAGCCGTTTCCGGATAAATTCTCCCCAGGGACACCCCCAAGTACGACAGCAGCATGAAACCGGAAGACTGGTTGACCGACTACGCTACGGCAGTCGGCATCGCCCACGGGAACAAGCGCACAGCTATGCGCTACATCCCTCTCATGCTAACCGGGTCGGCAAGGACATGGCTCAACAGCCTTGCGCCCAACATCATCAACGCCTGGCCTGACTTCGAGAAGGTGTCCGTCCGCAACTTCAACGGCACGTACAAACGTCCAGGGCGCCCGCGCGACCTGGCCTTGTGCGTCCAGGGTGTACGCGAGACCGACCGCGAGTACCTCGCCAAGTGGATGGAGCTCCGCAACACTTGCGAGGGCATCCTAGAGAGCCAAGCCATCAGCTTCTTCATCGAAGGGTGCCGAGAGGGCACCATGCTTCGCCACGGGCTACTGTGTGACAAGCCGAAAACCATGGCGGAGCTCATGACGGTTGCGGACCAGTATGCCATGGCGGATGCCGCCATGAAGAAGCCCCTCCGAGTAAACACGGACTACCGTCTGACTCCCATGGAGCCGGCTCGTGACCGTCTGAGCAATCCGGCTGGCGAAGCCAGATCCTCCAGACGCCACGGCAACGACAATCGGTTCCATGGGGACCACTAGGCCGGACAGCAGAAGCCTCGCTACCACGCACGACAGGTCAATGTTGTGGAGGGTGCGCCCGACGCACCGGCTAATGAGGCAAGAAGGCAGAAGCCCCGGCTCACCTTCGACCAGATGATCGACGGCCCGTGCAAGTGGCATAGAGGTCCCTTCAAACCGGCTACGCACACCACCCAGAGCTGCAGCTGGACCCGCCAGCTAAAGGACCAGGGAAACCAGCCTCGTCTCCCGCCTCCCCCACCGGGTGAACCCCCCCCCACCGGCTAGGGGAGCCGGCAACGATGGTAACGGCAGCAACGGCGGCAACAACAACAATGGCTACCCCCAGCCGCACGCCACCTACCACATATTCAAGACGGAGCAGGACGACAAGCACAGCCGCAGGCGACGCTCCAAGGAGGTCAATGCCATTGTTTCTCCGGTCCCCCAGTACCTGAACTGGTCGGAAACCCCCATCACCTAGAGCCGGGCAGATCAGCCTGAGCATCTGCCGACTCCCGGGGGCTACGCCATGGTGCTCGGCCCTCTCATCGTCTCCAGCACGCGCACCTGCCGATTCTCACGCGTCCTCATCGACGGAGGTAGCAGCCTCAACCTCCTCTACCATTCCTCGCTGGAGAAGCTGGGCATTCGCGAAAGCGACTTGCGCCCGACTACCACGACGTTCCACGGCATACTGCCGGGGCCAGCATGCGCCCCGCTGGGGAAAATCCAGCTGGACGTCATCTTCGGGACCGAGTAGAACTTCCGCCGTGAACCAATCTGGTTTGAAGTGGTAAATCTGATGAGCTCCTACCATGCTCTCCTCGGGCTCCCCGCCATCGCCAAGTTCATGGCCATCCCCCACTACGCATACCTCAAGACGAAGATGCCGGGACCCCACGACGTGATCACCATTGCCGGCTGCTTCAGACGATCGATGGAGTGCGCCTCAGCCGGTTCCAAACTGGCAGAGGCCCTCATCCTAGCCGAAGAAAAACGCGCGATCATGCGCAATGTGTCTATGGCCCAGCAGGACATTCAGGCTAGCAGCAAACCGGCTGGAGAAGGAGCTTTCCAGCCAGCAAAGGAGACGAAGAGGATCCTGCTCGACCCCTCCGATCCGACTAAGTTTGTCACCATTGGTGCCGGCTTGGACAGCAAATAGGAAGGCGCGCTCGTCGACTTCCTCCGTGAGAATCGGGACATCTTCGCATGGTCTCCCAAGGACATGCCGGGTGTGCCGAGGGAGTTTGCCGAGCACTCACTTCATGTGCGTCCGGATGCCAAGCCGGTCAAGCAACCTCTGCGCCGGTTCGCAGAGGAGAAGAGAAGGATAATCGGTGACGAGATCACCCGTCTCCTTGCAGCCGGGTTCATCATGGAAGTGTACCACCCAGATTAGCTGGCGAACCCATTCTTGGTGTTGAAGAAGAACAAGACCTGGTGCATGTGTATCGACTACACCAGCCTGGCTTCCCTTAGTCATTTCGTCAGCCGGCTGGGGGAGAAGGCACTCCCGTTATACCAACTGATGAAGAAGACGGACAAGTTCTCCTGGACTTCGCAAGCCGACACCGCGTTTCACGACCTCAAGCGCATGCTATCCACAGCACCGGTTCTAGCCACGCCGGCTAGCAAGGAGCCGATGTTACTCTATATAGCAGCCACCAGCCGGGTCGTCAGCGTCTTCCTGGTGGTGGAGCGCCCCGAGGAAGGCAAGGCTCAGCCGGTTCAGAGACCTGACTACTACCTCAGCGAGGTTCTCTCCCTCTCCAAGCAGAACTACCCCCACTACCAGAGGATGTGCTATGGTGTGTACCTGGCATGCAAGAAGCTCAAGCACTACTTCCAAGAGCACCCGATCAAGGTTGTGTGCACCGCACCCCTTTCAGAAATCATCGGCAACAAGGACGCCATCGGACGAGTCGCCAAGTGGGCCATCGAGCTTGCCGCCTACTCCATCCAGTACGAGCCCCGGCTAACGATCATGTCACAGGCGTTGGCAGACTTCCTCGTCGACTGGGATGAGACCTAGTATCTCCCACTGGTTCCGGATTCGGACCACTGGCGGATGCACTTCGACGGGTCGAAGATGCTCGGGGGCTTGGCAGCCGGCATCGTGCTCACCTCGCCCAAAGGAGACCGGCTGGAGTATGTGCTGCAAATCCACTTCAAGGCCTCCAACAACGTAGCCAAATACGAAGCACTGGCGCACGGGCTCCCGCTAGCCAAGGAGATCGGTGTCAACCGGATCCTGTGCTTCGGTGATTCAGACTTGGTGGTGCAACAGGTTTCCGGGGAATGGGACTCCAGAGATGCAAACATGGCTCTCTACCGGTTCCACATCCAGAAGCTCTGCGCCTCCTTCGACGGATGCGAATTTCACCACGTCCCCCGCACCAACAACGAGGCAGCCGATGCGCTCTCCAAGATAGGATCCACCAGGTAGGCCATCCCGCCAGGGGTCTCCTTGGAGCATCTGCGCAAGCCATCCATCAACCCATCGCCGGAGTCAGACTCCATCGTCTGGGCGGGAAGCATTCCGGCGGCCGGAGCAGCAGAAATGGAGTTGGCAGAACCACCAAAGAAGAAAACCTGCACCAATTTCGGCCAGGCAGTGCCCTCCGGCTCGCAAGACCCGGGGGCTGCCGGCTCGCCTAATGTCTCGGGGGCTGCTGTCCCGGATATTCCACCCGGACGACCCCCCGACACCCATCAGCCGGAGGACAGGAGCGTCCTCATCATCCGGGAAGTGCCATCCTGGGCATAGCCCTTCATGAACTACATCGCCAACGGAGAACTCCCGGACGACGAGGTAGAGGCCAGGCAAATCCGACGCCACGCGCATACATACACCATCATAAACGGCGAGCTGTACAAGCGCAGTGTATCCGGTATCTTCCAAAGATGTGTTGATGTAGACACGGGCTACCGGCTACTCAAGGACATCCACCAGGGTGAGTGTGGGCACCACGCTTCGTCAAGGGCGATAGTCGCCAAGGCATTTCGCCATGGTTTCTATTGGCCCACCGCCCTCGAGGATGCCGAGCAACTGGTCCACGCGTGCAATGGGTGCCAGCGCTTCGGGCAGCTCAGCCACATGCCAACCTCGGTACTCAAGACCATACCGATCACCTAGCCCTTTGCAGTTTGGGGCCTCGACATGGTCGGTCCCTTCAAGCGAGCCCGCGCGGGAATGACCCACCTGCTGGTAGCGGTGGACAAGTTCAAAAAGTGGATCGAGGCCAAGCCTATCCGGAAGCTGGATGGAGCGACGGTTGTTACCTTCTTCACTGACATCATCAACCGTTTCGGCTACCCCAACAGCATCATCACCGACAACGGCACAAACTTCGCCAAGGGGGCCTTTGCCCGGTTCTACAGCAACAAGGGCATCCGACTGGACCTCGCCTCCGTTGCACATCTGCAGTCCAACGGGCAAGTCGAACGAGCAAACGGCTTGGTGCTAGCCGGCATCAAACCACGTCTCATCGAGCCGTTGGAGCGGTCACCCGGATGTTGGATCGAAGAACTTCTGGCTCTGCTGTGGAGCCTCCGCACCACACCGAATAGGTCAACCGGTTACACGCCATTCTTCATGGTCTACGGATCGGAAGCCGTCCTCTCCGCTGACATCGAATTCGACTCCCCTCGCAAGCTCCTCTACGACGAGCAAGCCAACAAGGAGGCACGGGAGGACGGGGTGGATCTCCTGGAGGAGGCCCGCGAGCTGGCCCTGTCTAGATCTGCCCTGTACCGGTAGCGACTACGTCGCTACCATTCTAGCCGGATTCGCCCAGTCGCATTCCGTGAGGGCGACCTGGTTCTCCGGCTGGCGCAAGACACGAAGGGCACGCACAAGCTATCACCACCCTGGGAGGGCCCCTTCATCATCATCCGGGCGCTGCCCAACGACTCCCATTACCTCATCGACGCACAGCAGCCGCGCAAGAACAAGATGGACAAATCGGACGAGGAGATCGAACGTCCTTGGAACGCGGCCCTGCTGCACCCGTTTTACACCTAGTCGCCAGGCAATGTATGTATCCCGAAAACCCCATGAATGAAAATGCGGACTCCCACGAGAATCTCGGGGGCTCCTTCTAGAAATGTGTGTGCACCCGTTTTCCGGTTCAAATTTTCTGGCTCCGGCAACCCCTACCCGGGGGCTCGCTGGCTGGCCCGGCCTGTTAAGTCAACAAACCGGCTGAGTAGTGTGCGATGATGTCAGAGGCCCACTCTTCGTCTCAGCTACAGACCGCAACCCGGCTGTCTGGCTAGCAAGAGCAAAAGCCCGAGGCATCCCACACGAAAAACGGGGAGGAGACGCGACAGATCGGGCATCCCGGCCCCGCAACTAGCTCGAACCAATCTAGCTGCAAAGCCGCTAGTACCGTGCGTAATGTACTGTCAGCTCCCTTCAATTCCGGCTGCAGACCGCAACCCGGCTGCCCGGCAAGGACGCAGCAAAAATAGCAGAACGCACGAGAAGGCGACTAAGTGTCTAGAAAGGAGCAAGCCAGTTTTCGAAAAAAAAACAAGCCGTTTTCCGGCTACGATTTGACAGACTAACCTATTAACCTGTGAAGATGTATGTGTACGCATATGTGCATTCTTGTCCGACTACCTAGAGTCAGAATTCAGGAGAAGGAAAGAAGATTCGAAGTCCTTGCCTTCATCAAGCGCTCCGAATCTCGAGGGCTACACCCACTAGGTGCGTTCGCGTGCCCCTAGTGGAATCTTGTAGTTCCTGACCGGCTAAGGGCGTTTAGCCGGCCGTTCGGAGCCCAGGTGAGGGCAAGGGCGGGAGCAAGGAAAGACAAGAAAGATTCAAAGCACCTGGCTACGCCAGCTACTCCGAATCTCGAGGGCTACACCCAGTGGGTGCGCTTGCGCGCCCCCACTGGAATGTTAGTTCCCCCGGCTGAAGGCGTTCAGCCGACGAAAGCGGCCGACTGGGACGAGGCCAGTCGGATAAAGTTAGAAGACTTAGCAGAAATAAGAAAGATTCAAAGCACCTGGCTGCGCCAGCTACTCCTAATCTTGGGGGCTACACCCAGTAGGTGCGCTAGCGCGCCCCCACTGGAGGTGCAGGTCACCCGGCTAAAGGTGTGTAGCCGGACGAAGTTAGTCAGGCAAAATACCAAAATGGAAAGCTCAACGCACAAGGAAGATTCAAGAATTTCAACAATAATAAACAAAAAGGAGACGAAGCTCCCATAAGTTACCCGGTGTCACAGACAGCCGGTACAAACGGACAAGGTTCACGAACATACAAGACAAGACAAATACACCCGGCATCCCGGGGCAATAACTAGACGGCAGGACCCTTGCCGTGCGGGGGACCCTGGCCGGCAGAAGCTTCAGGCGGCGGAGGGGGCGTGAAGTTTGATCTGGTTCCTACGCCTGCGGGTGGCGGCACCGAGCCCTCCGCATCAGGAGTGCCGATGGACTCCGAGTCAGTGAGCACCTCGTCAGGATCCACATAATCAGCGATCTTGATGGCGGACCCGTGGAGTTCCGGATGGGCTTGGCGGATGGCGGCAAGGTCGGCTCCGGCACGGAAGCCACCGTCGATCTTGTCGACGCGGGCGTCATTGTACCAGGAAGCATGAGGGCCAGAGCCATCTCCGCCCCGGCCCGTGCCGCCAAGTCCCGCAGCCGATCCACCATAGCTGGCACCTCTCCCACCTTCGCCGCCAGCTGCGCCATCATCTCCGGAACTGGAGCCTCCGGCCACATGAAGGATAAGACGTCCCGCGCCGCCTGACGAAGCTTCGCAGCTTCCTCGCCAAGAAGGACGACGAGCTCCTGAGCCGTCGGCTGCTCTCCCGGCCAGTTCTCCTGCAGCCGGTTGTAGGCCAGCAGGTCTATGCCGGGGTAAAAAGCTGTCAGAAAAGAGGAGTCAGATCTGGCTACCGGATCTGGAAAGAAAGGAAGACGGAAGAAAGAACTCACCCTTGGCAGTGTGGCCAACCTGCATCAGCTCCTCCACCAGCGCCTTCTCCTTGACCGCTAGCCATTTTATCTCCTTCTCTTGGTCCTTATTTTGGGCCTCGAGAAGGGAGAAGGCTTCGGCCCGGCTAGCGAGCGAGGCGTCGTGCTCCTTGATCGTGGCCTCCAAACCGTCTACCCACGCGTGCCAATCCTTGTTCTGCAGCCGCGGAGTGGAGTTGGACCTGCTCAGCCGGTCGTTCGCTTTCTTCAAGCGATCGATCTCGCGCTGAGCGCACACGAGGATGGATGCAACGAAACCGGCTATCAGTAAAAAAAGAGCAAGACGGATAAAATGAACTTACTCTGGGTGGTCCCATTGGCAGCAGCAAGCTTCTGCTCCAGGGTCCGGTTCCCGCCGGCTGTAGCCTCAAGCAGCCGGATCTCCTTCACTGCCAGCTCGAGCGTGGCGGCAAGGTCCGACAGCGAAGCGGCAGAGGAAGCATCGTCGTCCACGACGTTGACGGCCAAGGACTCCTTCGCCGCGACCACCACCATTCGCCACTCCTCCCTGAGCTCCTCGTCGGAGTTGTCATCGCCAACAATGACGAGCTTCTTGCCGGCAGCCCCTCGTGCGCCCGTGGAGGAGCCTTCCGACTGGGAGAGATCCGCTTCCGGCTGGGGACCCCCCGGCTGGGAGGAGGCAGCCGGCTCAGCTCGAGGGGGAGGCAAAGGCTACGCCTCAGAAGAAGGAGAGGCACCGGTTGGCTCAGTCGGGGCGCGGGGCGGAGACCCGGTTGGCACCCGGGCCAGACTCGCAGCTCCAAAAGACACCAACACGCTAAAGAGAAGGAGGAAAAGGCAAAAGCAAAATAAGCCAAAGTTAGAAAAACAAGGAGGACAAATAGACAGAAAGCACCAAAAGATAGAGGGGGAGAGGAAAAACGTACCCCGGCACGACCGGGGGCGGCCCTTTCTTCCGGCCAAGGCGGCTCGGCGGCAGGGTGCCGGACCGGCTCCTCCGCCGCAGGCCGGCAGGAGCCAAAACGGCTAGAGCCGCTCCCACCTGCTTTGCCGTCCGTCGTAGAGCGCGTCACCGGCTCCGCGGTCGGCCCGGCCTCCTCCTCCTCGTGCACCTCCGCGTGCAGGTCGGCGGCCGGCTCGTCGTTCTGGCTGGGGAAGGCGTCGCCGTCCCCATCCGATTCCTCGCCGGACCGCCGAGCGCGCGGCTCAGGAAAGTCTGGCGTGAATGCCTCGTGGGGAGCCTCGCCCTCCTCGCGAAGGATGCAGGCGAAGATCTGCCGAATGCAAGAAGTCAATCAGACAGAACAAGGAAATAACACAGAAAGAATAAGCAAAATTTCCGGCTACGAGAACATACCCGTGGCGCGCGGTTCTCCTGGCTGTAGGGCGCCAGACTGAACTTCCAGTTCTCCGGCAGCCGCTCCTTGCTGATCGTCCACAACCACTCCTTCAAGTTGTGGTAGTGGGGATCACGGCGCGATAGCCGGGTCGGGTCCAGCCGGCCGAAGTAGTAGCACATCTTGTGCGCCCGCTGCTGCATCGGCATCATCAGCCGGGACATCCATCTAATAGTGATGTCCCGACCGGTTAGCTGGCAGGTGACGAGGGAGCGCATGCGTGCCAGCATCGCGTCCGTCTCCGCCTTGTCACCGTGGATCTTCAGGTCCCAGTTCTGCCGGCTGGACTCGACGTCTTGGAAGCCCGGAAGGTTTTTCCGGTCGACGTTGGTGACGTTCTTGACATAGAAGTACGACTGCTGCCACAGCCGTACCGTGTCCTGGAGAAAGAACTTCGGGTAGCCGGATTGGGTGCGGGAGTATATGGAGGCGCCACCACAGACGACTAGCGGCCCCTTCGTGTACTGCACATGCGGCCGAACTCGGAAGAGCCGGTAGAAGAGCCCGAGATCTAGCTGGATCCCGAGATAACTCTCGCAGAACGCCATGAAGTGCGCCAGCATTCCGATTGCGTTGGCGCCGAGGTGGTGGAGGCAGAGGTCGAAGAAGGCCAGGAACATGAGGAAGAATGGGTGCAGCGGCAGCGCGAACCCGCGCGCCAGGTGCGAAAGGAAGATGACGTGCTCCCCCTCCACCGGATGTGGCGACACCTCCCCCACCGGTGCCAACCGCACCGCCACCTCCTCCGCCGGCGGGAGGACGCGGGTCGCGCGGTACTTTGCAATTTGGTCTTCGGTGACGGAGGAGCCGCACCAGGCTCCGCGGTCGGCGGCCATTTCCGGCTGGTGGAGAGGAGCGGCAACGAAAGAGTGGCGGTGGCCCGTAGCGTCGACGACGGCGAGCGGGCGGCAGAGGGCAAGAGCGCAGGAGCAAGAGCACGCGAGGGAGAAGGACACTGCAGCGGGGGAGCGAAGGAAAAGAACTGCCTCCCCCGCGGCGTCTCTTTAAAGGACCGGAAGGGCAACCGTCGACGGGGCCACGTGGCGCGCATCCGGGCAACCCACACCCCAACCGCCGCCTAGATCCCGTGTGCCAGGGCAGGATGCGCAGAAGATCCTGGAGCGAGAACCGAAGCGCCAGACAGCAGTTTCCGAGGCGACGTGCGACGGGACGTTACGCTGCCCGCCGCAGAGCAATGATGGCGTGTGCGCGCGTGGCTGGCGTCAGCGCTGACGTCACGGGTAGCGCAACCGCCAGGCTCAGCCGGATGAAAGTTCAAAAAGCAAGAAGGAGCGCGCGCACATTTCGCCCAAGGGCGGAATCCACACGCTCTCAGGGGCTAGTGTTAAGGGGATGATCCCCAGGTACCCCATCCGGATAAGAAACAGGACAGTCGAATCGCGTCCAGCTGACCAGACACAACCGGATAGGACAGGACGGGCCGGCTATCACCCAGTAGCCAGATCAGCAAGAGATAGCCGAACACAACGACGTAGCCGAACCCAATCAAGTGAGACAGGACGACGTGCGTATCAGTGCACGGTACGCCCTGTACGATGACAAGACGGGCAACCACCTGCCCATACCGAAGACTTTGCGTGGGTGACGCTGGAACAGTAGCCTGTGCTGACGATGGGCTCGCACGGCGTCCAATTTACCTACGACAGCCATACCGCTCATACTCCGATAAGACAAGCCATACTGGATATTGTAGATGACTAGCCGGCTAGGACCCGCCTGTGGGGCCCGCCAGTCGGACTAGCCAGCGAGACCTTTGCCTCTCTGCCTATATAAGGAGAGGCAAGGCCTCAGTAGAAAGGGTTGGTCTCAATGCATTTAAGGCAGTAGCAAAGAACACAGCTCAAGGAGCACTTGTAGTTCGTATATCCCACATAGTCAGATCAGGCAGGAGTAGGGACTTTACCTCATCAAGAGGGCCCTGAACCTGGGTACTTCTTGCGTCCCGCCACGCTCGCTTGTATCCAATCCCGCCTGCGGACGTCGTCGATAGCTTCCCTGCCAGTCCCCACACCTCTATCTAACCTCCTCAAGTACTATCGTTCCCAATACAACGACACACATGCAATGAGACCGGTGGATCCATATGTGGTATGTGAAAAGAACACACATTTCAATGACACTGGTGGATCCATATGTGGTCTGTGAAAAGAACACACATGCAATGACTCTAGATGTGGTTAATGAGAGAATACACATTTCAATGACAATGGTGGTTCTATATGTGGTTTGTGAAAAGAACAGACATGTAATGACTAAGCTGTGGTTAATGAAAAGAACACACATGCAATGACACTAGTGGATCCATAGGTGGATTGTGAAAAGAACACACATGCAATGAACTCGGGGGATCCATATGCAATGACACCGGTGGATCCATATGTGGTTTGTGAAAAGAACAGACATGCAATGACACTAGGTATGGTTAATGAAAAGAACATACATGCAATGACACTAGTGGATCCACAGGCGGATTATGAAAAGAACACACATGCAATGAACTCTGGTGGATCCATATGCAATGACACTGGTGGGTCCATATGTGGTTTGTGAAAAGAACACACATGCAATGACTCTAGTGCATCCATATGTGGTCTATGAAAAGAACACACATGCAATGGCACAAGTGGATCCATATGTGGTCTGTGAAAAGAACACACATTTCAATGACACCGGTGGACCCATATGTGGTCTGTGAAAAGACATGCAATGACTCTAGATGTGGTTAATGAAAGAATACACATTTCAATGACAATGGTGGTTCTATATGTGGTTTGTGAAAAGAACAGACATGCAATGACTATAGCTGTGGTTAATGAAAAGAACACACATGCAATGACACTAGTGGATCCATAGGTGGATTGTGAAAAGAACATACATGCAATGAACTTTGGTGGATCCATATGCAATGACACTGGTGGATCCATATGTGGTATGTGAAAAGAACAAACATTTCAATGACACTGGTGGATCCATATATGGTTTGTGAAAAGAACACACATGCAATGACACTGGTGGATCCATATGTGGTCTGTGAAAAGAACAGACATGAAATGATTCTATATGTGTTCTATGAAAAGAACACACACTTCAATGACAATGGTGGTTCCATATGTGGTTTGTGAAAAGAACAGACATGCAATGACTCTAACTGTGGTTAATGAAAAGAACACATATGCAATGACACTAGTGGATCCATAGGTGGATTGTGAAAAGAACACACATGCAATGAACTTTGGTGGATCCATATGCAATGACACTGGTGGGTCCAGATGTGGTCTGTGAAAAAAACACACATTTAAATGACACTGGTGGATCCATATATGGTTTATGAAAAGAACACACATGCAATGACTCTAGCTGTATCGATATGTGGTTTTTGAAAACAACAGACATAAAACGACACTAGTGGATCCATGTGGTCTGTGAAAACAACACACATCCAATGACACTGGTGGATCAATGTGGTTTGTGAAAAGAACACACATGCAATAACACTGGTGGATCCATACGTGGTCTGTGAAAAGAATACATGCAATGACACTGGTGGATCCATATGTGGTATGTGAAATGAACACACATGCAATGACTCTAGCTGTGGTTAATGAAAAGAAGACACATGCAATGACACTGGTGTATCCATATGTGGTCTGTGAAAATAACATCCATGCCATGACACCGGTGGATCCATATGTGGTCTGTGAAAAGAACACACATGCAATGACACCGGTGGATCCATATGTGGTCTGTGAAAGGAACACACATTTCAATGACACTGGTGGATCGATATGTGGTATGTGAAAATAACACGCATGCAATGACTCTAGGTTAATGAAAAGAACACACATGCAATTACACTAGTGGATCCATATGTGGTTTGTGAAAAGAGCAGGCATGCAATGACTCTAGCTATGGTTAATGAAAAGAATAAACATGCAATGACACTAGTGGATCCATAGGTGGATTGTGAAAAGGACACACATGCAATGAACTCTGGTGGATCCATATGCAATGACACTGGTGGATCCATATGTGGTCTGTGAAAAGAACACACATGCAATGACACCGGTGGATCCATAAGTGGTCTGTGAAAAGAACACACATGCAATGACACCGGTGGATCCATATGTGGTCTGTGAAAAGAACACACATTTCAATGACACTGGTGGATCCATATGTGGTCTGTGAAAAGAACACACATGCAATGACTCTATATGTGGTTAATGAGAGAATACACATTTCGATGACAATGGTGGTTCTATATGTGGTTTGTGAAAAGAACAGACATGCAATGACTATAGCTGTGGTTAATGAAAAGAACACACATGCAATGACACTAGTGGATCCATAGGTGGATTGTGAAAAGAAGACACATGCAATGAACTCTGGTGGATCCATATGCAATGACACTAGTGGATCCATATGTGGTTTGTGAAAAGAATAGACATGCAATGACTCTAGATGTGGTGAATGAAAAGAACATACATGCAATAACACTAGTGGATCCATAGGCGGATTGTGAAAAGAACACACATGCAATGAACTCTGGTGGATCCATATGCAATGACACTGGTGGGTCCATTTGGGGTTTGTGAAAAGAACACACATGCAATGACACTGGTGCATCCATATGTTGGGGGGATACCCCCGGGTAGGGTCACGCCAGGGTATAGAGGCTGAGTTAGCCGAGGTACAGCAAGGTCAAAGCGTATGCTAGCCGAGTCACCTCAAGGCAGGCTGACTTATGGAATGACCCGGACTGGAGGATGTGCACCTGACTGTGTCCCGGCCGACGTATGTCATATGCCGGCAGGCTTTTTGTAACTTGTATGCAGGTACCCATGGAGCCAGATTAACCAGGCCTGATCCGGGTTATACCAGGCTTGCAAGAGAAGGAAGGTATATCGCTGGTCAAAAGGTGATCGCTGTGCACTGGAGCGTGAGCAAAGCGGACAGAGGGAAGGACCAGCGAGGTGTGGCCGACAAAGGTGACGCAGCCTATGTCGGCTGATGCTGGCACCGCAGAGGCTTACGTAGCCTCTGCATGGCTTACGATGGCAAAAGGTGACCCGGTCGGTTTGCTATTTTGGGAGTCATATTCCCAGGAATATGTCTCCACGTATGCCCTAACTAGGAGCCTGGCCTCCCCTTTATAAGGAGCGCTAGGACCTCAGTAGAGAGGGATCACGAGTTGTTTGCCTGGCGCATGAGTAGTTTGTTCATTGAGTAGAGGTGGTGGTGAGAGTAAGAGAGCTCCTCCTTCCTCCTCTCCGCAATACAGCTCAAGGAGCATCTGTAAACTCAGTGAACTAGGAGAATACAAAGCATCTGTATGTGGAATCACCACACTATCCCTCCCTGGATTCCTCTAGTGCACATTGGCCCCACCTTTTATCCTATCCATTGCATCTGCCGTGACACCACTATGACAGTTGGCGCCCACCGTGGGGCTAGCGGCGCTAGAAGGAGTGAAGATCCGGACGGGAAGCATCATCGGCACCGGTGAGCGCATCGTCGCTGGGCTCGTTCAGTGCTTTGGAGCACTGGACTACATCAGCGACAATGCTGGTAGCTTCGGCAGACGACCTCTACCGTGCAATGGCCTCTTCCTCAAGCTTGGTGCCCACAAGATCTACGTCGGCGTCGATGAGTCTTGTGTTCACCTGCGACATGTCATCGAAGGAGGCTAGCCACCCCTTAGCGCGGCTCACGGTGCATGTATCACTCTCTCCCCTGACCGTGTTGAGGTAATGATGACAGCGCGTGACGCTGGTGCGAGCGAAGACCCGGCACCAGATCCAGAGGTAACACCGCTAGAGAGGCCAGAGAACGTGCTGCAGTAGGTGATAGATACCTTGGCAAGCCCCATAGCACCTGTGGTAGACCTGGCTCAGGCACAGGCCGAGTTAGAGGAAACTAGGCAGAAAATACTAGAGGCTGCGAAAAAGATAGCCGCAGCTCAGCAGTCGTTGAACATGACGCTGCGCGAGTACGCAAGAGCAAATAAGGTAGATGATGTAAAAGTAAAAGGGAGAAACCTCATCAGTGAGATGAACAAAGAGGGTGATACTAGCATTGAGGAATCAGAGAACCTTTTGTCCATGGGGTTGCCGAAGTAGAGCACCTCGGCAAAGAACCTCAGAGCAGCGGATGCGGCTGCATCCGAGTTAGAAGGTTTGACGGGTGAAGCCCGGCAAAGACAACAAGAGAGGGTCAACGAGTTAGTTCAGATCTCACAGACAGAATGAAGAGTTGCTCAGGGCTAACCCGGCAAGAGCTGGGGCTTCCAAGGTCGTTTATTCGGCAGTGGGTAACCCGGAGAAATCTGCTGGAGCTACATCATCACCTCATGATGGCCCTAGAAGAGAGGAAGTGGTAACCTCGGCAAGGAGAAATAAACAGATAGTCCTGTATGACCCGGTAAGGGCAGGGAAACGAAAAGCAATGCAGGCAAATGAGGATCGACAAAGTGTCAGCCGAGGCGAAGCTGGCCGAGGTAACCGTGACCAAGGCAATGCCGGTCAGAGAAACGCTAGAAACGGCAATGCCGTACAGCGTAACTCGGCGCATGCAAGGCAAAACCTACCTCGGCAATAGCAACAGTGGAGTGTACCTCGGCAAGAGCAAAGTGCCGGCCAGGATATGCGGCAGAAATGTGCTCAACAAGAGCAAGACAGATACAACGACGATGATTCGGAAATGGTGAATGCAGGATACCATAGGTCGGATCATCATGTGATAGGGTCAAGGTTGGGAAGCAGGAACTTGCTCCCAGATGACGCCAGGCTGAAGCTGGATCGGCTCTATAGGTCAGAGCAAATTGAGGGGCAAGGTCCTCTGGGTCCAGCGTGCTTTGGGCCCGGGATCATGAAAGAGCCTCCGATACCTAACTTCCAGTTACATAGAGGCACGAAAACATATGACGGCAGCACCAAGCCGGAGGATTGGTTAATCAACTACGCAACAATAGTTAAAATTGCGACAGGCAATTTGAGATGGGCGGTGAGATACGTACCTCAGATGCTGGAGGGGCCAGTGAGGGTATGGCTAAATAATTTACCACCCGGTAGTATCAACTGCTGGCTGGATTTTGCAAAAATGTTCGTCAGTAACTTCTCGAGCACGTATCAGAGGCCGAATAGGCCACAGACCTTAGCAATGTGCAAGCAGAGACCAAATGAAATGGACCAGGAGTTCCTAACCCGCTGGTGCAATGTGAGAAACTCATGTGAAGGCGTGATTGAGTCTCAGGCCATAGCTTGGTTTGCGCAAGGGTGTAGATATGCAAGCATGTTGTGGCAAATGTTACAAAGGGATATGCCAACTATGCTGGCAGAGACAATCCAGATTGCTGATTCGTATGCCTTGGGTGATCTGACTCAACCCTGGCTTGTGTCAAACGAGTCAAATGAGGAGTACTACCAGCGATATGGAGCCGGATCATCCCGGTGAAATGATTACCGGGGTAAGAGAAGAGATGATAGACTGGATTACAGGTACAGTTTGCAACAAGTTGTTGTTGTAAATCAAGATCAACCCGGAGTAGGGAGTAATCAGCGTCAGAAAACTGGAGGGCAACATTGGACTCCAAGAAATGATGGCAAGAAACTTGGACGCCCGAGGAAAAGAGACAGTGGCAAGAAATGAAAGACCGGCCGAGGTATACGTATGAGGCAATGCTGGATCAGCCGTGCAAATTTCACACGCCAAATCCGAGTAACCCGGCGGGTCATACAACCCGACAATGTGAGTGGCTGAGGAAGATAGAGCAAAGTGGCTCGGGGAATGCTCAGGCACCTTGGAAGGATCAACCTCAGCAGGAGTTACCTCGGCAGCAGTTGCTCTCTGGAGCAAACACGCAACAGTTAATGTTACCACCACCTCCGCCGAGGTATGAGAATCCTGAGAGAAGGGATGCAGTGCATTAGGTGGAAAACCAGCATCAGCCAGATCAAAGGTACCCCGGCAATGATGGGAGAAATGAGTACAGGGAGCATCACCAGAGTTACTGTGTGTTTACCATGGAGGAAATGGATAGAAAGAGCTTGCAACACCGACATATGGAGGTGAATGCGGTTATGCTGGCAGTGACGAGGTACATGCCTTGGTCAGATCAGGAAATTACCTGGAGTATCAAGGACCATCCCAAGCTCATGCCGAGTCCTGGTTCATACGCTTTAGTGCTAGACCCAACATTCATCGGGCCAAATATCAATGTGAGATTTTCTAAGGTGCTGATTGACAATGGCAGCAGCATCAATATTATGTACGTGGATACAATGCGCAAGTTGGGTATCTCAGAAAACATGCTCCAAGCTACAAGGACAACTTTCCATGGCATTGTGCCTGGTATCTCCTGTGAACCCATTGGCAAAGTCCGGGTTGACGTGTTATTCGGCACAAGAGATAACTGCCGAACTGAAAATTTGGAGTTTGAGGTTGTGAACCTAGAAAGCGCATATCACGCGTTACTCGGCAGGCCAGCCCTGAACAAATTTATGGCAAGTACTCACATCAGTTACCTGAAGATGAAGTTGCCTGGGCCAAATGGAGTAATTACCATAGCCGGAGATTTCCGACGTTCCATTGAGTGCGCGTCAGCCGGGTCTAACCTGGCCGAGTCACTCGTGATTGCATAAGAAAAGAGAAAGATCTAGGAAGTAGCGGCATTGGCTCAGTCCGCACAACAGTATATGCCGGCGCTGAGTAACCCGCATGGAAGTGTCTCATTTCAAGCAACAAAGGATACAAAGAAAGTACCTGTTGATGATCTATTCCCAGAGCGCACTGTAACAATTAGTGTCGGGTTAACTGACAAATAGGAAAGCGAGCTCGTCAACTTCCTCCGTGAGAATCGGGGTATCTTTGCTTGGTCCACACAGGACCTGCAAGGTGTTCCAAGGGAGTTGGCCGAGCACTCTTTGAATGTGAGACCCGGAGCAAAGCCGGTGAAGAAACCTCTCCACCGCTTCGCCGAAGACAGGAGAAAAGTCATTGGAGATGAGATAGCTCGGCTCCTCGCAGCCGGGTTCATCATGGAAGTTCTTTATCCGGATTGGTTATCTAATCCGGTGCTTATGGAGAAGAAGAAAGATAATACGAATGTGGCAGTGGTTTGGCGTATGTGCATCGATTACACGAACCTGAACAAGGCATGCCCAAAAGATCCATTGCCACTGCCAAGGATAGACCAGATCATAGATTATACTGCTGGGTGTGAGTTGTTGTCGTTCATAGACGCATATTCTGGTTTCCACCAGATACCTCTGAACCCGAATGATCAAATAAAGACTATGTTTATTACCCCGTATGGGGCTTATTGCTATCGCACCATGCCTTTCGGTTTACGTAATGCAGGGGCAACATACCAAAGATGTATGCAAAAATGTTTACACGACCAAATTGGCCAAAATGTGCAAGTATATGTCGATGATGTGGTTATAAAGACCAAGGAAAGCAAAACGCTCCTTGTTGATATCAGGCAAATATTCGCAAACCTAAGGAGGTTCCGAATGAAGCTTAACCCGGAGAAGTGCACCTTCGGTGTCCTGGCTGGAAAACTACTCGGATTTCTTGTCTCCAGCCGAGGTATCGAAGCTAACCCAACTAAAATCCGAGCCATAGAGCGAATGGAATTGCCGAAGTGTCTTAACAATGTCCAGAAGTTCACTGGTTGTCTGGCATCCTTAAGTCGGTTTGTATGTCAGTTGGGAGAAAAGGCATTGCCTCTCTATCAACTAATGAAAAAGTCAGACAAGTTCGTATGGACGCCGCAGGCCAATGAAGCCTTCATCCAGTTAAAGAAAATGTTAGCCACTGCACCAGTGTTAGCCTCTCCACTATCAAAAGAGCCAATGTTGCTCTACATAGCCGCAACCAACCGAGTTGTAAGTGCAGTAGTAGTGGTAGAGCGTGACGAAGAGGGTAAGTCAGTGCAAAGGCCAGTCTACTACCTGAGTGAGGTATTATCAGCGTCAAAACAAAACTACCCTCACTATCAAAAGATGGCATATGGTGTGTATATGGCAGCTAAGAAGCTAAAGCATTATTTTGAAGAGCATCCCATAAAAGTGATATGTGAAGCCCTCATATCAGAGATAATGAGCAACAAGGATGCAAGCGGCCGGATCGCGAAATGGGCAATCGAGCTAGCCCCTTATGCTCCACAATACAACAGGAGAGATGCGATCAAGTCTCAGGCTCTGGCCGACTTTTTCGTGGATTGGGCCGAGATGCAATATGAGCCACCGTTGCCAGATCCGAACTACTGGAGAATGCATTTTGACGGATCAAAAACGAAAACCGGGTTAGGCGCCGGAGCTGTGCTTACCTCTCCCAAGAAAGACCAGTTGAAGTATGTGCTACAGATCCACTTCGCAGCATCAAACAATGTTGCAGAGTATGAGGCACTCGTGCATGGGCTCAAAGTGGCAAAAGAAATTGGAATACGTCGGATCCAGTGTTTTGGTGACTCAGATCTGGTAGTTCAGCAAGTCTCAAGGCAATGGGATGGTTTGGATACAAACATGGCATTGTACAGATTTCATGTGCAGAAGATATCGGGATACTTCGAGGGATGCGAGTTCCACCATGTACCCCGGCTGGAAAATGAGCCTGCCGACGTACTGTCGAAACTCGGATCAACCCGACAAGCGATCCCACCGAGTGTAGCACTAGAGCACCTCAGAAAGCCATCTATCAGGCCATCCCCAGAATCTGAGTCAATCTATATCCCGGCAAATTCGGAGTCAGAAGCTATGCCCATGGACATTGATGTGGGAGGTGGTTCATGAGACATGGGGACTGCTTCACAGAACCCGGGGACTACGCAGCTTGACTCGGTGGAGGTTATTTCGGTGGATCAAATGGAAATTGACGAGGATGTGTTTCTGATGCGAGCTATACTAGCTTGGGCACTGCCCATATTCCAGTTCTTGAAGGATGGAACTTTGCCCAATGAAGAAGTGTTTTCGAGGAAAATTCATAGGAGGGCAAAGGCATACATGATTATCAATTCCGAGCTATACAAGTGGAGTGTCACGAATGTCCTGCAACGATGTGTTGACCCGGAAGGAGGGCTTGACATCCTCCGAGATATACATCAAGGGGAATGTGGGCATCACGCCTCATCCAGAGCCTTAGTAGCAAAAGCTTTCCGGCATGGGTTTTACTGGCCAAGTGCCTTGGAGCAAGCAGAGGATCTAGTAAGAAAATGCAATGGTTGTCAGAGGTATGCTACCAAGACACACATGACAATGTCGGAGCTCAAGACCATACCAATTACCTGGTCATTTGCTGTATGGTGTTTGGATATGGTTGGTCCATTTAAGCCGGCGAGAGGAAATATGACCCATATCTTGGTTATGGTTGACAAGTTTACAAAATGGATTGAAGTAAAGCCGATAAGAAAATGTGATGGAGCTACAGCCGTGACATTCCTCAAAGATATCATCCTGAGATATGGCTACCCGCACAGTATCATAATAGATAACAACACCAATTTCGCTGAAGGAGCATTTGCGCGATTCTGCCGGGTGAAAAAGATTCGGCTGGATGTTGCTTCAGTAGCCCACCCCGCATCGAACGAACAAGTGGAAAGATCCAATGGATTAGTTTTATCTGGGATAAAACCCCGGCTCATTGAGCCGCTGCAAAGATCAACGGGGTGCTGGATAGAAGAACTACCAGCGGTACTGTGCAGTTTAAGGACAACTCCGAATCGATCAACAGGCTATACGCCATTCTTTCTGGTATATGGGACAGAAGCCGAAGTGCGAGAAGCCCGGCAAAATGATGTTGATCTGCTAGAAGAAGCGAGAGAATTGGCATTGTCCAGATCCGCCATATATCAGCAAAATCTTCGACGCTATCATAGCCGGAAAGTAAACCCCTAAGTCTTCCGGGAAGGAGATCTGGTACTCCGGCTAGTACAACATACTGCTGGCATGCATAAGTTATCCCCCCATGGGAAGGGTCATTCACTGTGAGCAAAGCATTGCACAATGACTCTTATTATCTCATTGATGCACAACCACAGGAGAAGAACAAGGCGGACAGGTCTGGCGAGGAATCTAAGCGTCCATGGAATGTAGCCCTACTTCGTCCATTCTACACTTAACAAAGAAGTGTGTGTATCCGAGTTTCTCATATGTCGGTATGTATGTCGGCAATGAGTTTATCAATGGAATCTTGGCACCTCGAGCAATAACTTGGGGACTGCCTTAATAATAATTGTCATTCTATTGGTTAACTATTTTATTTTTTATGTCGGCTGGCTTAAGTTGCTTCTGCCTAAGCCGGATTAGTAGTGTGTGAGCACCAAAAACTCAACTCTTCGACTTCCTGCTGTCCAACAAGAATTGGCTTCATGGCAAGCAAGAGAACAAGTTCGGAATTGCGTAGCACACAAAAAACGACTAAGGAAAAGAACGTAGTCGAGCCGACATTTGTTATTTGGACTAACCTTATGCTTACCTTAATTTTACTGTGCTGGATTATTTTGAGCTAATCCTAAAGTTTCCAAGTATTGTTAAGTCAATTTTTGAAACTCGGACTCGTAAGTCACAAAATCGAATCAAGGTAGACGCGAGCCGGGCCATGAAATTGGAGAAACAAGAAAATGAAACTCGGGGACTACGCCCAAGTTAATTTGGTGTGAACAACTTAGTAGCAAAATATAATCAGTATGATTGATACATCTGCACCCGGCATACCGGGGATCTGATAAATTTCAAAGTGTTTTTTGGATGCTCAAGGAGCAGCAGCAGGAGGGGTAACTCGGTGCCAGCGAAGGGAGCAGCAGCTTCAGCCTCGTTGTCCGGGTTAGCTTCAACCTTGTCATCATGTTCATCCTCTTCGAGACCTAAGGCTTCGTCCTCCTCCTCCTCGTCTGAACCATCTTCGATGTGTTTGTCGTCAACGACACCGAGGAAGCTTGGTCCTTCGTTCCATTGATGGATAGGGGCAAACTGGATAAGGTTGTGGGCACAAGCTTTGTGCCGAGATACCCAATACGTATCATTTGACCACCTGGACCCGGTGCGCAAGCGCTCGAGAACCTTCAGATCCAATTTTTCATACCACGTGAGCATGAAGTGGAGGACAGTATCAGCTCCGGTGTGTGCAGCGGATTCCCTCCAGAGGTCGAGCTGGGTATCGCAATCCATTAATTTGTTGATCAAAGCAGTGGATCCCTCCGGAGCATCCTCACCAGGCCAAAGTGCATGAAAGATCTGGACGGCTGAATCTAGGAAACCCGAACCATAGTTCTTCATAATTTCAATCCGGGAGGATAGGTTGACTAGCAGATCCTCCATGTCAAAAGGAATGGGTTCAGAGCCAGGATCAGTTGGGGTACCCCTCTGCCGGCGGAACTTGGCAACGGCAGTAGATGCAATGGCATCGCCCTCTGGGAATTTGCCTAAAAACAAAACAAGTGAAAAAAGTAAAAGAGTTTAACCCGTAGAAATACATGTCGGCTGAAGGAAAAGAGTTTACGGGAGATATGACTATGGATTCGAGTCAGCTCTTTGGTGCAATTAGCACGTCTCTTCCGGAGCTTCTCAAGTTCAACGTTAGCCGAGTCAAGCTTGACGTCGGCCTCCTTCAACAACTCTTGATCTTTTGCAAGTTGAAGGCTAAGACGTTCTTGCTCTTCGGTGAAGTCTTGGCCAGCCTTGTCCATCTTAGTCTTGTGGAGCTCTTTGAGTTTTTTCATCTCAGCCTTGAGCTTGGCAAGTTCATCATCCTTAGCTCGGAGCTTGGCAAGCTCATCGTCCTTATTTTTGAGCTCGGCCTGGTGTTGTCCTGCTTGTTCGAGAAAATGCAGCATCATATCTGGCACGGGCACACTATCTTCAAGGGATGCTGCAACGGTTTGTTGACCCGGAAGAGCCGAGGTATGAATATCTGCCGAGGTCAGAAGAAAGGAGAGAGAGCATGGAAATTGAGTAACCAAAGCGAATTACTTTTTATCTCGTCTAAGTTTTTCCTCATGATAGTGTTTTCGGCCTCCACTCCGGCTATGAAATCCGAATGACAGATTAGTTCAGCGGGAAAAGGCACAAAAAGATGAAAAAAAAGTCAAAGAGAAAACTTACCCCTTTTCTCGAACTCAGCAAGAAGTGCAGCATGTTTCGAGCGCAGCGCCTTGTGTGTGTCCAAGAGGCGCTGAAACTCAGCACTCCGACGATTGGTAGTGACCTGAAAAAAGCAAGGTTGGCTTAGTTATGTGCATATTTGAAGTGTACAAGATCCGGGCCAAGTGGAACTTAACCCGGCTCTAGGTGTGTGCATATTCGAAGTGTACAAGATCTAGGCCAAGTGGAACTTAACCCGGCTCTAGGTGTGTGCATATTCGAAGTGTACAAGATCTAGGCCAAGTGGAACTTAACTCGGCTCTAGGTGTGTGCATATTCAAAGTGTACAAGATCTGGGCCAAGTGGAAGTTAACCCGACTCTAGGTGTGTGCATATTTGAAGTTTACAAGATCCGGGCCAAGTGGAACTTAACCCGGCTCTAGGTGTGTGCATATTCGAAGTGTACAAAATCTAGGCCAAGTGGAACTTAACCTGGCTCTAGGTGTGTGCATGTTCGAAGTGTACAAAATCCGGGCTAAGTGGAACTTAACCCGACTCTAGGTGTCTGCATGTTCGAAGTGTACAAAATCCGGGCCAAGTGGAACTTAACCCAGCTCTAGGTGTGTGCATATTCGAAGCTACTAAGGAGCTACGCTAGTTCTCTAAGGAGCATCCGGTCGAGTAACAAGTTACTCCCCCGGAGGCTCGGGGACTAATGGATATATCTCTAAGCACTTGTGCATGTTAAAGAAAAGACAAAGTAGCGTACCTCCATCATCCGGCCAGAAAGGTTGATAGCCTTAGCTGCCTTGTTCATTTGTGCACTGAATTCGGCCGGCCCAGACTTCTCTGGGAGATCATCGTTTGGATCGACGAACTCCGCTTTGTTCCAATTGTTGACATATTCAATCAAAGCTGGAGGATAGCTCTCTCCACTAAGCATGTGGGGCGCAACCAAGCCTTTGGTGTGGGCCTCCTTCCTCGCAACTAGGGCGGTAGCAGGGCTGGTATGCAGTGCAAGTTGCTTGCTGCTAGCTGACCCGGAGGAGGCATCTCTCTTCGGCAGCATAGACGCGAGCGTGCACTGTCCAGCCTAGATGGATGTTGCCTTGGTGGCGCCAGAACCTTTCTTAGCCTCGGGTTGCTGCTGGGAGGCTGAGGTTTGAGCTGCAGATTTGGACTTGGGTGCATCCTTGGTGCTAGCTAGGCCTTCTCGCCGAGTCTTGGAAGACTCGGACGAGGCAGAAGGAGTTGGTGCTGGTGTTGGTGCTTGTGTTGCTGCTGGTGGTACTAGTGTTGATGCTTGTACTGTTGCTGGTGTTGGCGGTGGTGCTACGGTTGCTGCTGGTACCTCGGAAGTGTCGGGTTGCGGCTGAGCCGATGAAGAGCTGGGAGCATCCGCTACCTCGGTCGTGCCACTTCCCCCTGCTCCGAGGTTTCCCTCCTCTGGACGAGGTGGGCTACGACCCGGAGCAGCCACTAGACCCTCCTAAATTGGGCTCAGTGGGCGTGTATTGTCACCACGAGGGGAGATGGGGTGCACCGGAAAGATGAAGAGATGCTGGACCCGCTCTGGGGAACCTCCATCGTAGCCCTGCGGAATCAAACAACGAATAACAAGTTATAACAAAAAGAAAGGCATATAGATAGAGAAGCATGAAACAGAGAATTGGACAAAGAGAAAAGTGACTTACTCGTCAGAAGTCAAAGGCTCCCTGGGCTTTCGAGCTCTCCGGACTATGGCCTTAGTCGGAGGCTTGGTGGCGGTCTTGTCAGCAGACTTCTTTTGCCTTTTGGTTGTTTTGGGAGGCCCGGAAGAAGCAGCGGAAGTGGCAGCCCACTTCTTAGACACGGCTGGGGCCAGCTCACCCGTAGCAAGAGGGGGATCTTCATGGATCTGCCCAGACGGGTTAGCTGAAGCCAGAAATGCGTAAGAAATAGGTGTCGGGTTATATACCTCCAACATCTCAATATCAAAATCATCTTCATCGCTAGGCCAATCCCTTAAAGAAAGGAAGTTACCGGTGGGTCGCTTGGATGCGTCCGGGGCAGGCAAGAACATTTCCTGATCCGGCTCCTCCTCGTCTGAAACAAGCAGATCCTTCCCCCATTTGAGGGAAGGCTCGGTGCGATCTTCAATGGTCTGCTGAAGAAACAACTAAAAGGAAAATGCAAAGGGATCAAATAAATAACATGCTCCGACATAGGATATAACTCGAAGAAGGATTGGGTAATGAGATTTACCGCAGGAGGAGGCTTGTCCCGGCAGTAATGCTCCAACCCCCACTCCCATTTAGCGGAGAAGTCCTTATCGATCGTGAAGATGGCCTTGATCCGGCGGAAAATCTCAGTGTTGTTCAACTTGAAGGAGGAGGTCTGGTTGGGGTTAAGTCGCCAGCTCATATGGCAGAGTTTATGCGTGCGCTTCTGTAGGAGGGAAATCCGGCTGCAGACGAATGTGATCATCACATCCTCGTTGTGCAGCCCCAGATCCTTCAGTTCCTTGAATCGCTTATTAACCTGATTCGCCAAAGCAGTTGGTGTCTTGGAAACCCGGTCCCACAGAGCCGGATTAGGAGGACCCATCGCGAAGGGGCGCAGCCAGATTAGATCCTCATCCGAGCCATTCCTCACATAAAAGAAGGTTCGGGCCCAGCCCTTGCAAGAATCAAGCCACGTGACTCGGGGGAAGACAGATTGTTTCCGGGGAGAGATGGAGGCAGCACCACATTGGGTCAGGTGCTTGTCCTCCGGGGCACGCTCCTTATCCGGAACCACATTCCTCCGCAGACCAAAGAACCGGATCCAGAGCTCGTTGGTAGGCCACAGGCCGACATATCCTTCTATGGCAGATGCGAAGGAGGAAAGGGAAGTGTTGGGGGATACCCCTGGGTAGGGTCACTCCGGGGTATAAGGGCCGAGTTAGCCGAGGTTCGGCAAGGTCAAAGCGGATGCTGGCCGGGTCGCCTCAAGGCAGGCCGGATCACGGAGTAACCCGGACCAGGGGGGGGTCGCCTAACATTGTCTCATCCGACTTAAGGAGTAAGTCGGAAGTGCTTGTCTAACTTATATGCAGGAACAGGGGTGGCCGGATCTACTATGATTCGGGTCCTCGCTTAGCTTCTGGGAGAAGGAAGGAATCTCTCTGGTAAAAAAGAAGGTCCGGTACGCACTGCATGAGCGGAGAAAGCAAGGGCAGGACCATCGGGTCATGGCCGACAAGGGTGACGACGCCCATGTCGGCTGACGCGGGTGCCGTAGAGGCTTACATCGCTAAAGCATGTGTGACGCAGGGAAAAAGCACCCCGGTCGGGTTACCACTTTGGGAGGGGGCATATTCTTAGGAATATGCCTCCACGTATGCCCTAGGCAGGGACCGAACTTCCTCTATATAAGGGGGGCTAGGTTTCTGGTAGAGGGGGTTGGTTGAGCTCTGGTTGGTTTGATGATTCCATAGGGCTAGTTGATCTAGGGTTCTAGGGAAAAATAGTAGGCAAGAGTAAGAGAGCTCCTTCTTCCTCCTCTCGCCAGTACAGCTCAAGGAGCACTTGTAATCTCGAGATATAGCAATACAAACTTCTGTGTGGAGAATCACTCCACTATCCCTCCCTGGATTCCCCTAGCATGTATTAATCCCCACCTTTAGCCTATCCATGGCATCTGCCGTGACACCACCACGACAGTTGGCGCCCACCGTGGGGCTAGCAGCACTAGCAGGGGTGAAGATCCGGACGGGAAACCTCATCGGCACCGGCGAACGCGTCGTCTCCGGGCTCGTTCAGCGCTTTGGAGATTTCGTCAGCGACAATGCTGGCTGCTTCGGCGTGCTCCCACTTCCGCGCAACGGCCGCTTCGTCAAGCTCGATGCACACAAGGTCTACGTTGCTCTGGACATATCATGCGTTCATCCGTGCCCGTCGTCGATGCGGGGGAACCACCCCTCACTATGGCTCGCGGGGCGCGTATCGCTCGCTCCCCAGACCATGCGGAGGTGATGATGACTACGCCAGGTGCAGGCGCAAGCAAGGACCCAGCACCAGACCCGGAGGTAACACCTAAGGCACTGAGGAAAGGTAGAGGACCTCCACTAGAGAGGCCTGAGAACGTACTGAGAGAAGCTATGGATAGCTTGGCTAACCCGGTAGCAGCAGTGGTAGATCCGGCTCAGGCACAGGCCGAGCTAGAGGAAACTAGGCAAAAGATACTGGAGGGCGCAAAGAAAATAGCCGTGGCTCAGCAGTCGCTGAACATGACGCGGCATGAGTACGCAAAGGCAAACAAAGTTGATACGGTAAAAGTAAAGGGGAGAAATCTCATAAGCGAGATGAACAGAGAAGGTGATGATGGAGCAGAAGGGTCGGAAAACTATCTGTCTGTGGGGTTGCCGAAGTATAGTACCCGGCGAAGAACCTCAGAGAAGCAGATGCGTCTGCGTCTGAGTTAGAGGGTCTGACGGGTGAAGCCCGTCAAAGACAGCAAGATAGGGTTAACGAGTTGGTTCGGATCGCGAACAGACAGAACGAAGAGCTGCTGAGAGCTAACCCGGAGAGAGCTGGAGCTTCCAAAATCGTCCATTCGGTGATGGGTAACCCGGAGAAGTCCGCTGGAGCCGCATCATCGCCTCATGGTGGTCCAAGGAGAGAAGAGGTAGTAACCTCGGCTAGACGGAACAAACAGATCGTCCCGTACGACCCGACGCATGCGGGAAAAGAAAAAGAGATGCGGAAAAGTGATGATCGACGGAGTGTGAGCCGAGGTGAAGCTGGCCGAGGTAATCACGACCAAGGCAATGCCGGCCAAGGGAACGCTGCCAACGGCAATGCTGGATAGCGCAACTCCGCAGGAGCGGGACAACCGCAGCAGCGGAATATACCAAGGCAAGAGCAAAGCGTCGACCGAGGTATGCAGCAGAAAGGTGCGCAACGAGAGAAAAACCGATACAACGACGGTGATTCGGAGATGGTGAACGCAGGGTACCCCATACCAGACTATCATGTGATAGGGTCAAGATTGGGAAGCAAGGATTTAATGCCGGATGACGCCAGGTTAAAACTGGATCGCCTGTATAGGTCGGAACAGATCGAATGTCAAGGTCCTCCGGGTCCAGCGTGCTTTGGACCCCGGATCATGAAGGAACCGCCGGTACCAAACTTTCAGTTACCCAGAGGCACGAAGACGTATGACGGCAGTACCAAGCCGGAGGATTGGCTGATAAACTATGCTACGGCGGTGAAAATTGCAACTGGCAACTTGAGATGGGCTGTACGTTACGTACCCCAGATGTTGGAAGGCCCGGCCAGAGTATGGATGAATAATTTACCACCCGGAAGCATCAACTGCTGGATAGATTTTGAAGAAATGTTTATCAGCAACTTCTCAAGTACATATCAGAGGCCGAATAGACCGCAGACCCTAGCAATGTGCAAGCAAATACCTAGCGAGACGGATCGTGAATGCTTGACCTGGTGGTGTACCATGAGAAACTCGTGTGAGGGTGTCATAGAGTCACAGGCCATAGCATGGTTTGCGCAAGGGTGCAGATATGGCAGCGAGCTGTGGATGAAGTTGCAAAGGAAAATTCCAATTATGCTGGCAGAGATGATCCGGATTGCTGATTCGTATGCTTTGGGCGATCCGACTCAACCTAGGCTCGCGTCAAATGAGTCTAACGAGGAATACTATCAGAGGGATGGAGTTGGGTCATCTCGGAGGAACGATTACAGAGGAAAAAGGAGAGATGATAGACCGGATCATCGCTACGGTTTGCAACAAGTTGCAGCTATGAATCAAGATCAACCCGGAGCAGGGAGCAACCAACGCCAGAGAACGGGAGGGCAATGGACTCCAAGAAATTATGGCAAGAAAACATGGACTCCGGAGCAAAAGAAACAGTGGCAAGAAAAGAAAGACCGTCCGAGGTATACCTATGAGTCGATGTTGGACCAGCCGTGTAAGTTTCACACGCCAAATCCGAATAGCCCGGCGGGTCACACGACGAGGCAATGTGAGTGGATGCGTAAGATAGAGCAAGGTGGTTCGGGGAATGCTCAGGCACCCCGGAATGAGCAACCTCGGCAGGAGTTACCTCGGCAGCAATTGCTCTCCGGGGCGAACACGCAGCAGCTAATGTTGCCTCCCCCTCCGCCGAGGTATGACAACAATGAGAGAAGGGATGTAGTGCATCAGGTGGAAAATCAGCAACAACCGGATCAGAGGTACCCCGGAAACGAGGGAAGGAATGAGTACAGGGAACATCACTAGAGTTATTGTGTGTTCACGACTAAGGAAACAGATAGAAAGAGCTTGCAGCGCCGACATATGGAGATCAATGCGGTCATGCCAGTAGTGACGAGGTACATGCCTTGGTCGGACCAGGAAATCACCTGGAACATCAAAGATCATCCTAAACTTATGCCGAGCCCAGGTTCGTATGCGCTAGTGCTAGATCCGACATTCATTGGACCGAACATCAACATGAGGTTCTCCAAGGTTTTGATTGATAATGGAAGTAGTATTAACATCATGTATGCGGATACGATGCGCAAGTTGGGCATCTCGGAGAACATGCTCCAGGCTACGAGAACAACTTTCCATGGCATTGTACCAGGCATTTCTTGTGAGCCCATAGGCAAAGTCCGGGTCGACGTGCTATTCGGCACAAGGGATAACTGCCGAACTGAAAATCTGGAGTTTGAGGTGGTGAACTTGGAAAGTGCATATCATGCGTTACTCGGAAGACCAGCATTGAACAAATTCATGGCAAGCTGTCACATCAGTTATCTGAAGGTGAAGTTGCCCGGGCCAAATGGAGTGATTACCATTGCTGGAGATTTCTGACATTCCATTGAGTGTGCTTCAGCCGGGTCTAACCTAGCCGAGTCACTCGTGATTACGCAAGAGAAAATAAAAATCCAAGAGGTGGCGGCATTAGCTCAGTCCGCGCAGCAATATATGCCGGCGTTAAGTAACTCGCATGGCAGCGTTTCATTTCAAGCCGCAAAGGACACCAAGAAGGATCCAGTTGATAACATGTTCCCGGAGCGCACCATAACAATTGGTGCCGGGTTAACTGACAAATAGGAAAGCCAGCTCGTCAACTTCCTCCGTGAGAATCGGGATATTTTTGCTTGGTCTACACAGGACTTGCAAGGTGTTCCGAGGGAGTTGGCCGAGCACTCTTTGAACATAAGACCCGGAGCAAGGCCGGTGAAGCAACCTCTCCGCCACTTCGCCGAGGATAGGAGAAAAGTCATTGGAGACGAGATAGCTCGGTTACTAGCAGCAGGATTTATCATGGAGGTCTATATCCGGATTGGCTCTCTAATCCGGTGCTGGTAGAAAAGAAGAAGGATGATCCGAACGTGGCAGTGGTTTGGCGTATGTGTATCGATTACACGAACCTGGACAAGGCGTGTCCAAAAGATCCATTTCCACTTCTGAGGATAGATCAGGTCATAGACTCGGCCGTGGGATGCGAACTGTTGTCATCCATTGATGCATATTCTGGCTTCCACCAGATACCTCTGAACCCGGATGATCAAATAAAGACTGCGTTTATTAACCCATACGGGGCTTACTGCTATCGCATTATGCCGTTTGGTTTACGTAATGCAGGTGCAACGTACCAAAAATGTATGCAAAAATGTTTGCATGACCAAATAGGTCAAAATGTACAAGTATACATGGATGATGTGGTTATCAAGACCAAGGAAAGCACAACACTCCTTGACGACATAAGGCAAACATTCGCGAACTTGAGAAGGTTCCAGATGAAGCTTAACCCGGAAAAATGTACCTTCGGTGTCCCGGCTGGAAAATTACTCGGATTTCTCGTCTCCAGCCGAGGTATCGAAGTTAATCCAACTAAGATCCGAGCCATCGAACGAATGGATCTGCCGAAGTGTCTTAACGATGTCCAGACGTTCACTGGATGCCTGGCATCGTTGAGTCGGTTTGTATGTCGGTTGGGAGAAAAGGCACTGCCTCTCTACCAACTCATGAAAAAGTCGGATAAATTCGTTTGGACGCCACAGGCCGATGAAGCCTTTGCCCACTTAAAAAAGATGTTGGCCACTGCGCTAGTGTTAGCCTCTCCACTATCAAAGGAGCTAATGTTGCTCTACATAGCCGCAACCAACCGAGTTGTAAGTGCAGTAATTGTAGTGGAGCGCAGTGAAGAGGGTAAGTCGGTGCAGAGGCCAGTATATTACCTGAGCGAGGTATTGTCTGCCTCAAAACAGAACTACCCGCACTTTCAAAAGGTGGCATACGGTGTCTATATGGCGGTAAAGAAGTTAAAGCATTTCTTTGAGGAGCACCCCATCAAAGTAATATGTGAAGCTCCCATATCCAAGATAATGGGTAACAAGGATGTGAGTGGCAGAATTGCAAAATGGGCAATTGAGTTAGCCCCTTATGCGCCCCAATACGACAGAAGAGAAGCGATCAAATCTCAGGCTGTGGCGGACTTTTTTGTGGATTGGGCCGAGGTACAATACGAACCACCGCCACCGGATCCGAATTACTAGAGGATGCACTTTGACGGGTCGAAAACCAAAACCGGACTAGGCGCCGGGGTTGTGCTTACCTCGCCAAAGAAGGACCAGCTAAAGTATGTATTGCAGATCCATTTCGTGGCATCGAACAATGTCGCTGAGTATGAGGCTCTTGTGCATGGGCTCAAAGTGGCAAAGGAGATTGGCATACGTCGGATAATATGCTTGGGTGACTCGGATCTTGTCAGGGGGATGATCCCCGGATACCCCACCCGAGTAAGAAACAGGACAGTCGGTCTCGGCCAGCTGACCAGATGCAGTCGGACAGGACAGGAGGGACCGGCTACCACCCGGTAGCCGGACCCTGAAGAGGTAGCCGGATACAACAACGTAGCCGGATCCAATCAGAGAGACAGGACGACGTGCGTATCAGTGCACGGTACGCCCTGTACGACGACAAGACGGGCAACCACCCGCCCATACCGAAGACTTGGCATGGCTGACGCGGGAACAGTGGCTTGTGCTGACGACGGGCTCGCACGGCGTCCACTGTGCCTACAACAGCCATACCGCTCATACACCGATGTGACATACCATGCCGGGTACTATAGATGACTAGCCGGCTGGGACCCGCCTGTGGGGCCTGCCAGTCGGACTAGCCAGTGCGACCCTTGCCTCTCTTCCTATATAAGGAGAGGGAGGGCCTCAGTAGAAAGGGTTGGTCTTAGTTCATTTAAGGCAGTAGCTAAAGAATACAGCTCGAGGAGCACTTATAGCTCGTATATTTCACCTAGGTAGATCAGGCAGGAGTAGGGGCTTTACCTCACCACGAGGGCCCCGAACCTGGGTACTTCTTGCGTCCCGCTACACTCGCTCGTATCCAATCTCGCATGCGGATGCCGTCGATAGCTTTCCTGCTAGTCCCCACACCTCTATCTAACCTTTTTAGGTACTACCGTTCCCAATACAACGACAGATCTGGTGGTGCAGCAGGTGTCCGGAGTGTGGGACGCCCTGGATCCAAACATGGCACTATACAAATTTCATGTGCAGAAGATATCTGGTTACTTCGAGGGGTGTGAATTTCACCATGTACCCCGAGTGGAAAACGAGGCTGCCGACATGTTGTCAAAGCTCGGATCGACCAGACAGGCAATTCCACCGGGTGTAGCATTGGAACACCTCAGAAAACCATCTATCAGGCCGTCCCCAGGAACCGACTCAATCTATGTCCCGGAAAATACGGAATCCGGAGCTGAGCCCATGGACATTGACACGGGAGGTAGTACGCGAGACCCGGGGACTGCATCAGCAAACCCGGGGACTGCCTCGGCAAACCCGGGGACTACCTCGCTAGACCCGGGGACTTCTTAGGGTGATCCGGCTGAAGTCATGCCGGTGGATCAGATGGAAATTGATGAGGAGATGTTCCCTCCACGAGCGATACTAGCTTGGGCACTGCCTATATTCCAATTCCTGAAAGACGGAACGTTACCCGCTGAGGAGGTGTTAGCCAGGCAAACTCAGAGGAGAGCAAAAGCATACACAATCATCAATTCCGAGTTGTACAAACAGAGTGTAACCAATGTCCTCCAACGATGCGTTGACCCGGAAGAAGGGCTTGACATCCTCCGAGATATACACCAAGGAGAATGCGGGCATCATGCCTCATCCCGAGCCTTGGTGGCAAAGGCGTTCCGGCATGGATTCTACTGGCCAAGTGCCTTGGAACAAGCAGAAGATCTGGTGAGAAAATGCAATGGTTGTCAAAGGTACGCCACCAAGACACATATGCCTATGTCGGAACTCAAGACCATACCAATTACGTGGCCATTTGCAGTATGGTGCTTGGATATGGTTGGCCCATTCAAACCGGTGAGAGGAAACATGACACACATTTTGGTCATGGTGGACAAGTTTACAAAATGGATTGAAGTGAAACCTATAAGAAAATGTGATGGAGCTACGGCCGTGACATTTCTCAAAGACATTGTCTTGAGATACGGTTATCCACACAGTATTATAACTGACAATGGAACAAATTTTGCGGAAGGAGCATTTGCGCGCTTCTGCCGAGATAAGAAGATCCGACTTGATGTCGCCTCGGTAGCCCACCCCGCATCGAACGGACAAGTGGAAAGATCCAACGGATTAGTATTATCCGGGATAAAACCCCGGCTCATTGAGCCGCTGCAAAGATCAGCGGGGTGCTGGATAGAAGAACTACCAGCGGTACTATGGAGCTTAAGAACAACTCTGAATCGATCAACAGGCTATACGCCATTTTTTCTCGTATATGGGGCAGAAGCTATATTACCAGCCGACATAGAGCATGATTCGCCTAGGGTCACCCAATACACAGAAGCTGAAGTGCAAGAAGCCAGGCAAAATGATGTTGATCTGCTGGAAGAAGCGAGAGAACTAGCACTGTCCAGATCCGCCATATATCAGCAAAATCTCCAACGCTATCATAGCCGGAAAGTGTGCCCCCGAGTCTTTCGGGAAGGCGATCTGGTGCTCCAGTTGGTACAACGTACTACTGGCATGCATAAATTATCCCCCCCATGGGAAGGACCATTCATTGTGAGCAAAGCATTGCACAATGATTCTTACTATCTCACAGATGCAAAGCCACAGGAAAAGTACAAGGCGGACAGGTCCGGAGAGGAATCCAAGCGACCGTGGAATGTAGCACTACTTCGTCCCTTCTACACTTAGCTAAGAAGTGTATGTATCCGAGTCGTCTCATATGTCGGTATGTATGTCGGCAATGAGCTTATCAATGAAATAGCAGCGCCTCGAGCAGTAACTCGGGGACTGCCTTAATAACATTTGTTGTTATTTCTTATGCGGTAGCTGGAATAAGTCGTTCTACTTAACCCGGATTAGTAATGTGTGAGCACCAAAAACCCAACTCTTCGACTTGCTGTTGTCCAACAAGAATTGGCTTCATGGCAACCAAGGGAACAAGTTTGGAATTGCGTAGCACATGCAAAACGACTAAGGAAACGACTTTATTCGAGCTAACGCTTGTTTTTCGGACTAACCCTGTATTTATTTTCAAGTTATTATGCTGAATTATTTTGAGCCAAGCCTAAAAGTTTCTAAGTATTGTTAAAACAATTTTTGAAGCTCGGGTTCATAAGTCGTAAAACCGAATCAAGGTAGACACGGACCGAGCCAAAGAATTGGACGAACAAGAAAATGAAACTCAGGGACTATGCCCAAGTTAATCCGGCATAGAAATGTAGTAGCAAAATATCGCATATCCAGCATACAATTGCACCCAGCATACCGGGGATCTGATAAATTTTCAAGCTTTTTGGAACTAAGGAGCAGCAGGAGGAGGAAGTTCAGCGTCGTTGTTGCTCTCTTCAATATCTGAAGCATCATCTTCTCCGCCCTCATCTGACCCATCTTCAACGTTCTCATTGTGCTCGTCCCCAGCGGATTCCAGGAAGCTCGGTCCTTCAACCCAGTCATGAATAGGAGAATATTCGACGAGGCTGTAGGCGCAAGCCTGGCGCCGAGCTACACACTCCGGATCATCGGTCCATCTGGATCCGGTGCGCCGACGTGTAAGGAGGCTGAGGTCGATCTTCTCGTACCATGTGAGAATATGGTGAAGGATGGTATCAGCTGCGGGACGACCAGCGGACTCTCTCTAGAGGTCAAGCTGGGTCTCAATCTCCATTAACTTCTCGACCAGAGTCGCGATGGTCTCCGGGCTACTCTCTCCGGGCCAGAACATATTGAAAATGCGAACTGCAACGTCGAGGATATCCTTGCCACAATTCTTGATAGTTTCCACGCGAGCTGACAGGCTGACCAATAGGTCCTCCATGTCTAAGGGAATGGTCTCACCGTCAGGAACGACGGGAGTACCCCTCTCTCGGCGAAATTTGGCAACAGCAGCGCTTGCAATAGAAGTACCCTCTAGAAAGTGGTCTGGAAACAAGGCAAAGGAAGAATGTAAAGAAAAGACATATGAGGTAACCCGGAGAATTATGTCGGACAAGGGAAAGGAACTTACGAGAAATATGGCTATGGATCCGGGTTAACTCCTTGATGCAGGCATCGCGTCTTTTGCGAAGTTGCTCAAGCTCAGCGTTTGCCGACCCAAGCTGGAGGTCGGATTCTCTGAGTAGGTCCTGGTCCTTGGAGATCTGGAGAGTAAGGCGCTCACGCTCTTCTGTGAAGTTCTGGCCAACCTTTTGGAGCTCGGTTCGGTGCTGGGCCTTCATCTTCTCCATCTCAGCCTTGAGCTTGGCAATCTCGTCGTCCTTAGTCCGGAGGAGAGCAAGCTCATCATCCTTTTTCTTCAGCTCGGCTTGATGTTGCCCTGCTTGTTCGAGAAAATGCAGCATCATATCAGGCACGGGCACACTATCCTCAAGCGATGCTGAAATAGTATGTTGACCCGGCAGAGCCGAGGAGTGAATGTTTGCCGAGCCAAGGAGAAGAAGAAGTGCAAAACACTATGAGGTTGAACAAAAGAGGACATACCCCGGATTTCCTCCAAGTTCTTCCGCATGATCTTGTTCTCAGCCTCCACCCCAGCTGCAGAAACCGAATGAGGAGATTAGTTCGGCGGAAGAAAGTGAAGAAAAACATAGAGGTGCCGAGGGAGAAAATTACCCCTCTTTTCATGTTCTGCACCAAGTGCAACATGTTTTGCGCGTAGCATCTTGTGGGTATCAAGCAGGCATTGGAATTCAGCGCTCTGGCAATTGGTGGTTACTTGAAAAAAGTACAGAAGTGTAAAATTAGCTTGGTGCATATTCGAAGTGTACAAGATCCGGGCCAAGTGGAACTTAACCCGGCTCTAGGTGTGTGCATATTCGAAGTGTAGAAGATCCGGGCCAAGTGGAACTTAACCCGGCTCTAGGTGTGTGCATATTCAAAGTGTACAAGATCCGGGCCAAGTGGAACTTAACCCGGCTCTAGGTGTGTGCATATTCGAAGTGTACAAGATCCAGGCCAAGTGGAACTTAACCCGGCTCTAGGTGTGTGCATATTTGAAGTGTACAAGATCCGGGCCAAGTGGAACTTAACCCGGCTCTAGGTGTGTGCAGATTCGAAGTTTACATGCAGCTACGTTAGTTTTCTAATGAGCATCCGGCCGAGTAACAAGCTACTCCACCGGAGGCTCGGGGACTAATGGTTATTATCTACAACATGTAAAGGAGAAACGGCATACCTCCATCATTCGCCCCGCGAGGTTAATTGCCTTAGCGGCGGTATTCATCTAAGCGGAAAATTCTGCGGGGCCGAACTTTTCCGGGAGATCATCGTTGTGGATGAACTCCGCCTTGTTCCAGTTCATGACGAACTCGATAAGGCTCGGAGGGTACCGCTCGCCGGTGGGCATATGGGGTGCCACCAAGCCCTTTGCATGAGCTTCTTTCCTCTCAACTAGGGAAAGAGCTGGGCTGGTATGCAGAACCATCTGTTGCGCATCAGTTGGCTCGGCAGGAACATCCTTCGCTGCTGGTGATTTCTTCGGAAGCATCGACGATAGGGTTCGTTGCCCGGCCTCAATGGATGCAGACTTGGTAGTATCGGAGCCTTTTTGCCCTTAGCTTGCTGGGAAGAAGTAACTGCGGTGGATTTCCCTTTATAAGCTGCTGGAGTAGTTCCTCGCCGAGGCTGAGACGACTCGGACGAGGCAGAAGAACTTGGCACTGGAGCTCTTGTAGCTGGACTTGGAGCTGTTGTTGGTTTCCTTGGTGCCAGGACAGGTGCTGGCTCGGTCGCTGGTACTGGAGCTGCTGCTGGTGCTGGTGTTGTGATAGACTCGGTGGTTGCTGGTTGCGGCGATGCCGAAGTGGTAGACCCTATCGCCTCGGCTGGACCGACCCCTCCTGCTCCGAGGTCGCGTTCCTCTTGATGAGGCACTGCGGAACCCGGAGCACCCGCAGAACCCTCCGGAATAGGGCTCAGTGGGCGTGACTCGTCGTCACGAGGAGGAGAAGGGCCGGACCGAAGGGGTGAAGAGATGCTTGATCCGCTCTGAGGGACCTCCACTAGAGGCCTGAAAAAGAGAACAATGTCAGAAGAGAAATTACCACGATGAAAGGAAAAGTGAGTTACGCAATGAAAAATGACTTACGCATCCGAGGTTTCGGCCTCCTTGGGTTTCCGGGCCCTCCGTGCCGGGGCTTTGCCTGCCCGCTTGGAGGCAGTCTTGTCTCCGGCCTTCTTTTGCGTTTTGTGGGCTGAGAAGGTTCGGAGGAAGAACTTGATGCGGCTCCGCGCTTCTTCTTCGACGCCACCAGAACCGGCTCGCCCGTAGCAAGTGGAGGATCCTCGTGGATATGCCCACCGGGGTTAGCTGATGCCGGAAAGGCAAAAGAAAGAGGGACAGCCTCAACAGGTTCAATCACATCGACATCCGAGTCATCCTCATCATCGGGCCAATCTCTAAGGGAAGAGAATTTACCACTGGGTCGTTTGGTAGCGTCGGTCATAGGGAGGAACATCTCCTGGTCCGGCTCCTCCTCATCCGGGATTTCTCGGTCCAGTGCCCACTTAAGGGTCGGGTCCGTACCATCCTCGAGAGTTTGCGGAAGGAACAGCTGAGAAAAAGCACGAAGAGCAGAGTCAAAAATACAACAAAAACCGACACATACTTGATCCGAAATAAGTTTGCCTCGCGAATCTTACCGCGGGAGGGAGCCTGTCACAACAGTAGTGCTCAATTCCCCACGTCCATTCGGTGGAGAAATCCTTGTGGGTGGTGAAAAGAGCCTTAACCCGGCGAAAGATCTCCGTGTTGCTCAACTCGAAGGAGGAGGTTCGGTTGGGGTCTCGGCCGAAACTCATGTGGCACAACTTGTGGGTGCGCTTCTGGAGGGGAGAGATTCGGTTGCGCACGAACGTGATCATAGCATCCTCGTTGCGCAATCCGAGTTTCTTCAGCTCCGCGAACCTCTTGTTAACTTGGTTAGCCAGAGCAGTAGGCTTCTTGGGGACCTCCTCCTAGAAATCCGTGTCAGGTAGACCCGGAGCGTAGGGCAGCAACCGAATCAAATCTTCGGTACCCTCATTCCGGATGTAGAAGAAGGTCCGGGCCCATCCTTTGCAAGAGTCAAGCCCGGTAACCCGGGGAAAGACGGAAAGTCTCCGGGGCGAGATGGAGGCAGCTCCGAATTGGGTGAGCTGCTTATCCTCCGACTCTACTTGGATATTGGGGATGACATTGCGACGAAGGCCGAAGAACCGAATCCATAGCTCCTTCGTGGGCCATAGTCTGCTGTAGCCTTCGATCATAGAGGCAAAGGCAGAAAGAGAGGTGATAGCGTTCGCTAGGAGATGGTGCGGCTGCAAGTGGTAGGTCCTGACCCAATCCCGGAAGAAATCGCTCACCAGTAGACCAAATCCCCGTTGGAAGTGGGACAAGAATACAACGAACTCACCCGGATTGGGTGAGGGGGCCAGTTCGGCGAAGGGGAGACGAGCGGTGACACCGGAAGGAATGCGCCTGGTCCGGTAGAGCCAGTCAAGGTCATCTTGACAGACCCATGATCCGGCCCACGCGTCGTGGTCCGCCGCGCCGGCGTCCTCCTCCATCTCCTGCTCGGCGACGACGAGCTCCTCCTCCGTCATCTCGTATCCACTATCCTCGCTGGAGCTAGCGGCGGCGGAGATCTAAGGCCTGGATTGGCGTGGACCCGTGGCGAAGAAGTTGCGCAGCGGTGGCTGCGATGTAGAGGCACGGGGAAGGTGCGGCGGCGGCGCTGCTGCTAGAAGCACCGGTGGTGGCGCAGTCGCTAGGAAGACGAAGGAGAAAGGCAGCAGGCAGAGGGGCGCAGAAGTGGAAAAACGCTAAGGGGTGCACCCCTCCACTACTTAACCACCCCCAGAGATGGATGAGTGGGATCGCGCTGCGCCGACGAGCCACACGGTGCAGCCGTGAATCACCTGCATCAGCCAATCAGAGAAAAGCCACACAGGGGGCCACAAAGTAGAAGCAATCCCATGACGCGACGCGCTGATGCGGTAAACGAGGAGGCAGGCATGACGTGACCCACGCATAGTGATAACTGACAATTACTACGGCGGTTACTGTGCAGGCCCTTAAAATAAGACGAGGTAATGATTAGCCTCCACGTGGGTTGGCGTATGAGAGAAGGAAACGGGGCCCGGATCAAACCATGATAACCATGGGATCCGAGCCAAAGTGGTGACCCGGCCGGCAAGTGAAAACTTGTAACGTGCGAAGGGAACGTAAATCCATATAATCTGAGATAAGGAGCTAACCCGGAATCAAACGTCCGAGGCTCGAACATAAATGAACCTGATGTGGCCTTAGCGGCCAAGGCAGCTAAGACCGCACCAGCTTGGGGGACTAATGTTGGGGGGATACCCCCGGGTAGGGTCACTCCGGGGTATAAGGGCCGAGTTAGCCGAGGTTCGGCAAGGTTAAATCGGATGCTGGGCCGGTCACCTCAAGGCAGGCCGGATCACGGAGTAACCCGGACCAGGGGGGTTGCCTAACATTGTCTCATCCGACTTAAGGAGTAAGTCGGAAGTGCTTGTCTAACTTATATGCAGGAACAGGGGTGGCCGGATCTACTATGATCCGGGTCCTCGCTTAGCTTCTGGGAGAAGGAAGGAATCTCTCTGGTCAAAAAGAAGGTCCGGTACGCA
The DNA here is from genome assembly GCA_916181665.1 of Avena sativa. Classification (NCBI taxonomy): domain Eukaryota; kingdom Viridiplantae; phylum Streptophyta; class Magnoliopsida; order Poales; family Poaceae; genus Avena; species Avena sativa. The sequence continues at coordinate 38,887,496 of OV702290.1, forward strand.
CGGCATGAGCGGAGAAAGCAAGGGCAGGATCACCGGGTCATGGCCGACAAGGGTGACGACGCCCATGTCGGCTGACGCGGGCGCCGCAGAGGCTTACGTCGCTAAAGCATGTGTGATGCGGGGGAAAAGCACCCCGGTCAGGTTACCACTTTGGGAGGGGGCATATTCTTAGGAATATGCCTCCACGTATGCCCTAGGCAGGGACCAAACTTCCTCTATATAAGGGGGGCTAGGTTTCTGGTAGAGGGGGTTGGTTGAGCTCTAGTTGGTTTGGTGATTCCATAGGGCTAGTCGATCTAGGGTTCTAGGGAAAAATAGTAGGCAAGAGTAAGAGAGCTCCTTCTTCCTCCTCTCGCCAGTACAGCTCAAGGAGCACTTGTAATCTCGAGATATAGCAATACAAACTTCTGTGTGGAGAATCACTCCACTATCCCTCCCTGGATTCCCCTAGCGTGTATTAGTCCCTACCTTTAGCCTATCTGTGGCATCTGCCGTGACACCACCACGACAGGAAGTGATAGCATTCGCCGGGAGATGATGAGGTTGGAGTTCATAGATATTGACAAAGTCATGGAAGAAGTCACTCACTGGCAGGTCGAAGCCACGCTGGAAGTGGGAGAGGAAGACGACAAACTCACCCGGATTGGGTGAGGGAGCAATCTCTTCGCAGGGGAGGTGTGAAATCACAACTTGGGGAATGCGGCGGGTGCGGTAGAGCCAATCCAGATCGTCTTGGCACACCCAAGAGCCGGTCGAGGCACCACGCTCCTGCATCTCGCTCTCCTCCTCCATTTCTTCTTCCTCGACGACGGCGAGCTCCTCCTTAGTCATCTCCAGGTCACTGTCCTCACCGGCCCGATCAGACATGGGAGGCAGTGATTTAGACTAGCGCGGCCCCGTGGTGGTGAGACAGCGTGAGAGCGGCAGCAAGGAAACGCGAAAGTGAGATGCGGCGGTGGCGCTACAGAGCAAATGCGGTGGCGGCACTGTCCTGAGGAGGAAGAAGAAGCAGAAAGGCAGAGGGGCGCGAGTAGGAGAAAAACTGCCAAGGGGCACGCCCCCTCCCTATTTAACCACGCCCTAGCGGTGGGTAGTGGGATCGTGCTGTTCCTTGAGGCCACACGGTGTGGCCGTGTATCTGCTGGGTCAGCCTATTAGAAGCAAGCCATAGGAAGGACCATAGGGCACAAGAGATCCCACGACATGACATGGTGATGCGGTTAACAAGGAGGTAGTTGCGACATGACGTTTGCTGTAGTAATCTCTGACAATAAATGCAGTAACTGGCACAAGCCCTTAAAATGAGGCAAGATAATGATTATCCTCCACGTAGGACGTGGGGAAGTGTATGAGAGAAGGAAGGATAACACGGAAAACTGAAGGGTAACCTGGCCAGCGAGTGATAACTCGGATTGTGCCAAGGGAAAGCTAGGCCACGAAATCCGAGCTACAAGGTAACTCGGAAAAGGGAGCAAAAAGCTTGGTAGATTGAACCTGCTGTGGCCTTAGCAGCTAAAGTTGCTAAGACCGCACCAGCTTCGGGGACTAATGTTGGGGGGATACCCCCGGGTAGGGTCACGCCAGGGTATAGAGGACGAGTTAGCCAAGGTATGGCAAGGTCAAAGCATATGCTGGCCGAGTCACCTCAAGGCAGGCCGACTTACGAAATGACCTGGACCGGAGGATGTCCACCTGACTGTGTCCTGGCCGACGTATGTCGTATGCCGGCAGCCTTTTTGTAACTTGTACGCAGGTACCCACGGAGCCGGATTAACCAGGCTTGATCCGGGTTATACCAGGCTTGCAAGAGAAGGAAGGTATCTCGCTGGTCAAAAGGTGATCTCTGTGCACTGGAGAGTGAGCGAAGCGGACAGAGGGAAGGACCAGCAAGGCGTGGCCGACAAAGGTGACGCTGCCTATGTCGGCTGATGCTGGCGCCGCAGAGGCTTACGTAGCCTCTACATGGCTTACGATGGCAAAAAGTGACCCGGTCGGTTTGCTATTTTGGGAGAGGCATATACCCAGGAATATGCCTTCACGTATGCCCTAGCTAGGAGCATGGCCTCCCCTTTATAAGGAGCACTAGGACCTCAGTAGAGAGGGATCGCGAGTTGTCTGCCTAGCGCATGAGTAGTTTATTCATTGAGTAGAGGTGGTGGTGAGAGTAAGAGAGCTCCTCCTTCCTCCTCTCCCCAATACAGCTCAAGGAGCATCTTTAAACTCAGTGAACTAGGAGAATACAAAGCATCTGTGTGTGGAATCACCACACTATCCCTCCCTGGATTCCTCTAGTGCATATTGGCCCCACCTTTAGCCTATCCATGGCATCTGCCATGACACCACCACGACACCATATGTGGTCTGTGAAAAGAACACACATGCAATGGCACAAGTGGATCCATATGTGGTCTGTGAAAAGAACACACATTTCAATGACACTGGTGGATCCATATGTGGTCTGTGAAAAGACATGCAATGACTCTAGATGTGGTTAATGAAAGAATACACAATTCAATGACAATGGTCATTCTATATGTGGTTTGTGAAAAGAATAGACATGCAATGACTATAGTTGTGGTTAATAAAAAGAACACACATGCAATGACACTAGTGGATCCATAGGTGGATTGTGAAAAGAATGTACATGTAATGAACTCTGGTGGATCCATATGCAATGACACTGGTGGATCCATATGTGGTATGTGAAAAGAACAAACATTTCAATGACACTGGTGGATCCATATATGGTTTGTGAAAAAAAAACACATGCAATGACACTGGTGGATCCATATGTGGTATGTGAAAAGAACAGACATGAAATGACTCTAGATGTGGTCTGTGAAAAGAACACACATTTCAATGACAATGGTGGTTCCATATGTGGTTTGTGAAAAGAACAGACATGCAATGACTCTAGCTGTGGTTAATGAAAAGAACACATATGCAATGACACTAGTGGTGTCGTTGTATTGGGAACGGCAGTACCTAAGAAGGTTAGATAGAGGTGTGGGGACTAACAGGGAAGCTATCGACGGCGTCCGCAGGCGGGATTGGATACAAGCAAGCGTAACTAGATGCAGGAAGTACCCAGGTTCGGAGCCCTCGTGATGAGGTAAAACTCCTACTCCTGCCTGATCTGACTATGAGGGATATGTGAATTACAAGTGCTCCTCGAGCTGTATTCTCTATCTACTGTCTTAAATGCACTGAGACCAACCCTTTGTACTGAGTCCTTGCCTCTCCTTATATAGGCAGAGAGGCAACAGTCTCACTGGCCAGTCCGACTGGCGGGCCCCACAGGCGGGTCCCAGCCGACTGGTCATCTACAGTATCCGGTACAACATGTCCCATCGGAGTATGAGCGGTATGGCTGTCATAGGCACAGTGGACGTCGTGCGAGCCTGTCGTCAGCATCGGGCCACTGTTCCTGCGTCATCCCCGCAAAGTCTTCGGTATGACCGAGTAGTTTCCAGTCTTGTCGTCATACAGGGCGTACCGCGCACTGATTCGCACGTCATCCTATCTCCTTGATTGGTTCCGGCTACATTGCCATAGCCGGCTGCTTCTCGCCGATCCGGCTACCATGTGATAGCCGGCCTGGCTTGGTTTGTCTGGCTGCATCTGGTCGGCCGGACGCGATCTGACTGCCATGTTTCTTATACGGTTGGGGTATCTGGGGATCATACCCCCGACACTAGCCCCCGAGCGCGTGTGGATTCTGCACTTAGGCGAAATGTGCGTGCGCTCCCTCTTGGTTTTGAATTTGTGACCGGCTACGCCTGGCGGTTGCGCTACCCGTGACGTCAGTGCTGACGCCGGCCATGCGTGCACGTGCCATCATTTCTCTATGGCAGGCAGCGTAACGTCCCGTCGCACGTCACCTCGGGAAACTGCCGCCTGGCGCTTCGGTTCCTGCTCCAGGATCTTCTGCGCACCTCGTGTCGGCGCACGGGATCTGGGCGGCGGTTGGGGTGGGGGTCGCCTGGATGGGTGCCACGCGGCATCATGGACGGTTGCTCTTCCGGCCCTTTAAAGGGATGCCGCGGGGGAGCAGTTCCTTTCCTCCGCTCCCCTGCTTCCAGTTGCCCTCTTCCTTTCTGCGCTCCTGCCTTATGCACCCTTCCTTCGCTGCCATTGTAGCCCGTTGCGCCGCCCATTCATCATCGTCGGCAGTACGGGCCACTGCCACTCCTCCGTCGCCGCGTCTTCCTGTGAGCCGGAGATGGCAGCCGAGCATGGAGCCTAGTGTGGCTCCTCCGTCACGGAGGACCATATCCAGAACTACCGCGCCACCCGCGTCCTTCCGTCGGAGGAGGAACTAGAGGTGCGGCTGGCGCCGGCGGGAGAGGTGTCGCCGCATCCGGCGGAGGGAGAGCGGGTAATATTCCTTTCGCATCTGGCGCGTGGGTTCACGCTGCCGGTGCACCCGTTCTTCCTCACGTTCCCTGCTTTCTTCGACCTCCGCCTCCATCTCGGTGCCAACACAATCGGAATGCTGGCGCACTTCATGGCGTTCTGCGAGAGCTATCTCGGGATCCAGCCGGATCTCGGGCTCTTCTGCTGGCTCTTTCGAGTCTGGCCGCAGGTGCAGTTTACGAAGGGGCTGCTAGTCGTCTGTGGCGGCGCCTCCATCTACTCCCGCGCGTAGACCGGCTACCCAAAGTTCTGGCTGCACGACATGGTACGACTGTGGCAGCAGTCATACTTCTATGTCAAGAACGTCACCAACATGGACCGGATCAACCTCCCGGCGTTCCAAGATGTCGAGTCCAGCCGCCAACACTGGGAGTTGAAGATTTATGGCGACAAGGCGGAGTCGGATGCGATGCTGCAACGCATGCACTCCCTCGTCACCTGCCGGCTGACTGGCCTGGACATCACCCTCAGCTGGATGTCCCGGCTGATGATGTCGTTACAGCAGTGAGCGCACAAGATGTGCTTCTACTCCGGCCGGCTGGACCCGACCCGGCTATCGCGCCGCGATCCCCGCTACCACAACCTGAAGGAGTGGGTGTGGATGATCACCAAGGAGCGGTTGCCGGAAGGCTGGACCTTCAGCTTGGTGCCCTACAGCCGGGACAACCGCGCGCCCCAGGTAAGTCCTTTTAGCCGGAGTCTACTTTCATATTTCTTGCCTCTTTTTTGTTTTATCCGACTAATCTCTTGTATTCGGCTGATCTTCCCTTGCATTCTTCGTGAGGAGGGCGAGGCCCCCCTCGAGACGTTCACACCTGACTTGCCCGAGCCGCGTACACGGCGGTCTGGCGAGGAGTCGGATGGGGATGGGGATGCCTTCCCCAGCCGGAACAATGAACCGGCCGCCGACCCCAACGCGGAGGTTGACGAGGAGGAAGAGGCCGCGCCGGCCTCCGATCCAGCGCAGCGCCTTGCGACAGACGGCGACTCCAGCCAGTCTGGCGCTGGCGGGAGCGGCTCCAGCTGGTCCAGCGCCAGCTGGCCTACCGCAGAGGAGCCGGACCAGCACCCTTCCACCGAGTCGCCTTGGCCGGAAGAAGGGGTCGCCTCCGGTGGTGCAGGGGTACGTCTTTCTTCCTTTTTCTTTCGCCATCTTCTGTTTCTTTCTTTTTCTCCCTTTCTGTCTTTGGCTTATATGCTTTTCTTTCCTTCTTCTCTTCTTCTGTCTTCTTAGCACGCTGGTCTCCTTTAGAGCCGCGAGCTCGGCGCGAGCGCCGACCGGGTCGCCACCCCACGCTCCGACCACGTCTGCCAGTGCCCCTCCTTCTTCCGAGACACCGCCTCTGCCGCCACCTCGAGCTGAGGGTCCTCAGCCGGACGTGGTGGCCCAGCCGGAAGTGGAGGGTGTAACACCCTCGAATCGGCCCTATGCAAGTTTCAGCGATTCCCGCCAAACCCGCATAGAAACGATTCAAAGATGCCCACCAGGCACTAGCGTGCGGGTGGAAAAGGAAGTAATATCATTACACAATAGTCCATGATGGAACCCACAGAACAGATATATATACAACAACAACTCACTGAGTCAAGAATACAGATATACAGTATAAAGATCCAAATCACATTGAAATCGATACAACATCCGAGTACGGACAAGATGCAAATGGGGCTAAGAGCCCTAAAGAATAACCAATGGCGTCCATAACCCTGCCCAGGCCAAGACGGAAGGGTAACTCTGCTAACGACGTCGAACTCGTACCCGCTAAACAAAAGGGGTGCCGACAAAGGGCGAAGGGAAAAAGAGGAGCGTCGGTACTGAGGCGAGTACACGGCGAGGCTAGAATTCGGCGGCTCTCACCTACATAGGTATGGGGGACTGAAGCGGCAGCGCAGCATGCACTAAACAATCTATAGAGACTCGATTCAACTATCGGCTATTAGAGGGCGATAAGAAAGACCTATTCGATACCAACCTGATACTAACACCAATCATACCCATCCTGGCATTTCCCCCTCGAGACCAAACGAGGAAGTCAAACCGAGGAACTCACACCGTTGGCAGTTTTATTCATTCCATTATAGTTGCAACACTTACTAGTCAGATATAGATAGCATGAGTCATCCTGATATCATAAGAAGTGAGCAGTTTTAGTTAACCATTCTGTTATAGTTGTAATACTTACTAGTTAGATACAATTAGCATGTGACATCCCAAACCCAGCAGTTGTTGGCACTTTTATTTCATTCCATTGGAGTTGTGATACTTACTAGGCAGGTATAACATTACACGATACACCCAGTTCCACCAGTTGTTGGCACTTTTATTATCCATTCCATTGTAGTGAAGCTGATTACTAGTCACATATTAAGTCAAATTTATAGCACTACTTTAGTTATGCTTGTCTATGATCGAGATATTGTGCTCCAAGTCATCCATAACCGCAGACATGGCTTTCAGAAAGATTTACCCTACAGGGGTGCACAAATAGCAACACACGCACGATCAACCTCGGAAAAACCAAATCAAAACCCAACGAGGCTTTCACGACAAAGCAATCACAGGATTCATAAAAGCTTTCAGGGGGCCACCCCACTAAGCTACCCGCAACGAAGTTGGCCAGCTCCGGAATGGACCCAGGGTTTGTGACGACGACTGTAAACGACTGGGAACCCGAAAGTGTGACTAGGCTTGTCGATACCGCGAAAACGTGGCACGATCCAAAACAGTATAGGTGCTCCACGCACAATCTTAAATAAAGCAGTAAAGCATGGCATAGGTACAGGATAGTAATAAAACCCCAAACTAGTTTGTGGCCCCAAGAAATAAGAAATGAATCAAGTTCTGGCTAAGGGGATTCATGGTCCCACATGGGGATAGTGGATAGTCAAGGAACAGGTATCAAGTACTCGGGTCCTACGGGACACAAGTGAGCATGGAAGAACCAAATAACATCTATTGCCCACCGATGCCTCTGCATTAGTTATATCTAGCAATTTAATATCAAGTTGTAATTAAATCCATGATCATCTCCACCATTAAGCATCTCTATCAGTAAGCATGTGTCAACCTTTTATCAACGGTGGAACAACAACGACATGAAGCAACACCTGAGCAAGCAACTACGACTCGCAAGGCCGACTGTCTATCAATCAACAGGCAATAGGATGTGTCCAAGGCAATATAGAGGATGCAAGGAATATAAATGGTGCACGGAAACTAAAGCATCGCAACAAGGATAGCAATAGATCAACAGGAGGAAGTAAAGACTATAAACACAAAATACGTAGAAAGGGGGAGATTGCTCGCCTGGGAAACATAGCCGAAGATACATTATCCAAAGAACTTGTCGATACTCGCATCCACTCAACGGCCTAATCCGCGAAAAAGCAAACACTAAAAGAAACACCGGATGCACTATTTAATATTATGGCAAAAGATCCGGCATGATGCAGGTATGGTGCATGCCATGGCAAGGATGCGATGCAACTAGACAATGTTAAGCGGAACTGGGGTCCCGACAATTAATTAGATGGTTCATGTTATTTAAATTCCTGCAATTTAAATGTTGTCTTAACAAGGCAAAACATGGCATCGGTTCACTACACAAATTTAAATGGAGCCTATATAAGACTAGAAAAGCCTGCATATGGACTCCATATTTAATTATGAGGTGAATCGACAAAGTACCCTGAACAAATAAACATGTATGCAAGCATGACAATTCATATGCACAAGATAGATGTCATATATTATAAAAATAGGAGCGTCGGAAAGGGGATTACACATTGGGGTTCGGATCCGGGGTCTCGGAGTTTCGACGGGGATCGGTCTTCAGGGCAACGGCCTTTCGAGCATCGGGTCCGATAGGGTCGAGGTCTTCAGATCCGGGTCTCGGAATTGGGTTCGTTTGCTAGTGGCGTGCTTGGATCATCCTCCGGGCGGTGGTTGCCAATGTAGTCATACCTTAGGTACAACAACATCAACAGACTACACACTGTCTCCACCATTACAAACCAATGCATCAGCACGTGCCTCACAAACCAACTGCATGTCCTGAAGATGGGGTCGGGTCTTTCGTGACGCAGAGACTTGGGAGAGATCGAGGGTGCAGAGGCTGACGGGGTCCCAGCAGGGCGCATGCTTGCGGGGAGGGGGCTCGTCATCTGTGGACGAACACGGTCGGGCTTGAGGAAGGGCGGCGGAGTCGCAGGCGAGGTCGAAGAGGGCGACGTCCTGGCGACTGGCGGTGGTGCAGGGCTCAACAGAGAGGCGGGCTCGCGCGACGAGGGCGGCCAGGGGCGAAAGCTAGGCGTCACCAGCGGTGCTTGCGCAGGCGATGACAGCACAACAAGATGGGGCGAAGCTGCACGGGGCCGGGTCGAGCGCGGGACGAAGAAGAGGCACGGCCGAGCATGATGTGCTGCGTGGTTCACGGATCCTGGCGGTGGGGAGGCGATGGCCTGGCAAAGGAGCAGCGACGACCGTGGCGTAGGGCGGCGCCAAGGGAGCTCGTGAGTGGCGGCGGCCTGCTCGGGGAGGTCGGGCTCCTACAAGCGGCAGCACTGATGAGCTTGCCACGGAGAGCGGACCGGCGGCGGCACGAGCTCAGGGGTGGGCGATGACGTAGATGTGCAGAATGGCGGCTCGGAACAGAGGCGATGCGAATAGCGAGGGTTTTCTCGGGAAGTCTCGGTGCCTGCGGGGCGAGCCTGAGCGGCGGGAGGAGGTTGTGGCCCTAGCGGTGCTGCTCGCGGGGAGAAGCGGCGGCGGATGGACGCAGGACGGCGGCCGCGCGCAGTAGACGGGGCCTGCGCTGGCGGTGGACGCGAGAGACGCAGGAAGGAGAGGGGCCGACGCGCAGTTCCGAGCTCGAGAGAGAGGCGGCGCGCGGCGACAACGAAGAGGGGTCACCTGGCCTCCAGCGGACGCTCGCTGGGCGAGGGCGGCGGGGTCGGGGTGGCCGAGCGTGGCGGCTAGCCAGAGGAGAGGAGAGCCACGTAAGGGGTTCGCGGGATCAGGGAAGAAAGTAGAGAGGGGATCACGCAGGGGAAGGTGGGGACTCGGTCTTGTGCGGGGCTGGTGGGAGCGTCGAGCACGGGATGGGGCTCACTGGGGCGAGGCGCGTCGCACGAGGAGAGAGGTGTGTCGCGGGCGGCATCGGTGTGGTGTGGCATTGTTCTGTGTACCACATGCGGGACTAGGAGGTGGGGCCAGGAAACGGGATCGCACCTGGGGCTAGGGCAGTTGCTGCGTGTTGTGTGGTTGGCGGCGGCGTTGGGTGGGATGGTGCGGGTCGGGCAGGGCTATAGGATAGAACTAGAGTTTGGTAGTTTTAGGACAGAGGTGGCCGGTCTGGTTTTTGGGCCTGGTTGGCTGCCTCCCAAAAATAATATACATTTTTATTTATTTCAGTTATAAAGACTATTGTAAATAGTATTTAGACAAACAAAATAATAAGGTAGTCCCATAGTTTTAATTTGAAGTAAGGTCAGGGATATTTAGAAAACCAGGATAGACTTTTGGAAAAAATAGTTTTTGGCAAAAAGATGCATGATTACATGACGATGCTCAAATGCAATGTGGCATGAAGACATGAGCATGTGGTCATGATGATGCACAAAACAAAAACATCAAGCGATTTTCTAGTAGTGGTTTTATCGGGGTGCTACAATTCGACACCACTAACAATGGATCTCGCCCTTGAGATCCGCCTCATGGTACGAGTAAGAAGGCTGATGGTCGGACTCTTATCGCTTAATGTAGATCTTTGTGACACCACTAACAAGGATTCTTTCTTCATGTCAAAATCGACAACACCACCAAGAAGAGATCGTTGTCCACGCTCGTCGAGAACACTCCGGAGAAACAAAGACGAAGATAGAGGTTTCAAAAGATACAGCTACCCCTAACTTCAGTGGAGGAGTAAATTGCATAGATCCACCGATTCAACGTACATAAGTGAACGATAAGAGTAGTCGGATGGGGATCAGTCCATCGTGCACCCAAAGCATTACTCTGTACATGAATAGAAGAATTATGCAACCAACTCTCAGGATTCAGACTGAAGATCTTGACAAACAATGTATAGAAACACAAAGGAGTGATGTAGGCTCTCTATCGAATCTGATGTGGTGGAGTTTGTCATGTTAGAAAACATCGGGAGGTACAAAGAAAGATTTCAGTGAATTTTAATCCACTGAAAGGTACAACTGATGAAGGCTACTCTGATGGCATGAAGACTGGATGTGGAAACACCGTTGCAAGAGGAAGGAATCAAAACCCTGAAGGTACGACAGAAACCCAACCATGAGAATTCCTGGACTCGAAGAGAAGATAAGAGAGCAGATTCAAAACATGCGAAGGTAAGAGGAGAATAGCACAGGGGTAAGAAGTGAAAGCAGGCCTAATTAGATCTATCTAACCGAATTTTGCAAAATAGTTTTGAGACACTACATCGGCCGTTAGCTAGATTATCCTACAGGCTGGACCAGTGGGGTATCGTAACTGCTGAGCTCTGATACCACTCTATAACACCCTCAAATCGGCCCTATGCAAGTTTCAGTGATTCCCGCAAAACCCGCATAGAAACGATTCAAAGATGCCCACCAGGCACTTGCGTGCGGGTGGAAAAGGACGTAATATCATTACACAATAGTCCACGATGGAACCCACAGAACAGATATATATATATACAGCAACAACTCACTGAGTCAAGAATATAGATATACAGTATAAAGATCCAAATCACATTGAAATCGATACAACATCCGAGTACGGATAAGATGCAAATGGGGTAAGAGCCCTGAAGAATAACCAATGGCGTCCATAACCCTGCCCAGGCCAAGCCGGAAGGGTAACTCTGCTAACGACGTCGAACTCGTACCTGCTAAACAAAAGGGGTGCCGACAAAGGGAGAAGGGAAAAAGAGGAGCGTCAGTACTGAGGCCAATACACGGCGAGGCTAGAATTCGGCGGCTCTCGCCTACATAGGTATGGGGGACTGAAGCGGCAGCGCAGCATGCACTAAACAATCTATAGAGACTCGATTCAACTGTCGGCTATTAGAGGGGGATAAGAAAGACCTATTCGGGACCAACCTGATACTAACACCAATCATACCCATCCTGGCATTTCCCCCTCGAGACCAAACGAGGAAGTCAAACCAAGGAACTCACACCGTTGGCAGTTTTATTCATTCCATTATAGTTGCAACACTTACTAGTCAGATATAGATAGCATGAGTCATCCTGATATCATAAGCAGTGAGCAGTTTTAGTTAACCATTCTGTTATAGTTGTAATACTTACTAGTCAGATACAATTAGCATGTGACATCCCAAACCCAGCAGTTGTTGGCACTTTTATTTCATTCCATTGGAGTTGTGACACTTACTAGGCAGGTATAACATTACACGATACACCCAGTTCCACCAGTTGTTGGCACTTTTATTATCCATTCCATTGTAGTGAAGTTGATTACTAGTCACATATTAAGTCAAATTTATAGCACTACTTTAGTTATGCTTGTCTATGATCGAGATATTGTGCTCCAAGTCGTCCATAACCGCAGACACGGCTTTTAGAAAGATTTACCCTGCAGGGGTGCACAAATAGCAACACACGCACGATCAACCTCGGAAAAACCAAATCAAAACCCAACGAGGCTTTCACGACAAAGCAATCACAGGATTCATAAAAGATTTCAGGGGGCCACCCCACTAAGCTACCCGCAACGAAGTTGGCCGGCTCCGGAACGGACCCAGGGTTTGTGACGACGGCTGTAAACGACTGGGAACCCGAAAGTGTGACTGGGCTTGTCGATACCGCGAAAACGTGGCACAATCCAAAACAATACAGGTGCTCCACGCACAATCTTAAATAAAGCAGTAAAGCATAGCATAGGTACAGGATAGTAATAAAACCCCAAACTAGTTTGTGGCCCCAAGAAATAAGAAATGAATCAAGTTCTGGCTAAGGGGATTCATGGTCCCACATGTGGATAGTGCGATAGTCAAGGAACAGGTATCAAGTACTCGGGGTCCTACGGGACACAAGTGAGCATGGAAGAACCAAATAACATCTATTGCCCACCGATGCCTCTGCATTAGTTATATCTAGCAATTTAATATCAAGTTGTAATTAAAGCCATGATCATCTCCACCATTAAGCATCTCTATCAGTAAGCATGTGTCAACCTTTTATCAATGGTGGAACGACAATGACGCAAAGCAACTACGACTCGCAAGGCCGACTGTCTATCAATCAACAGGCAAGAGGATGTGTCCAAGGCAATATAGAGGCTGCAAGGAATTTAAATGGTGCACGGAAACTAAAGCATCGCAACAAGGATAACAATAGATCAATAGGAGGAAGTAAAGACTATAAATGCAAAATAGGTAGAAAGGGGGAGATTGCTCGCCTAGGAAACATAGCCGAAGATACATTATCCGAAGAACTTGCCGATAGTCGCATCCACTCAACGGCCTAATCCGTGAAGAAGCAAACACTAAAAGAAACACCGGATGCACTATTTAATATTACGGCAAAAGATCCGGCATGATGCAGGTATGGTACATGCCATGGCAAGGATGCGATGCAACTAGACAATGTTAAGCGGAACTAGGGTCCCGACAATTAATTAGATGGTTCATGTTATTTAAATTCCCTGCAATTTAAATGTTGTCTTAACAAGGCAAAACATGGCATCGGTTCACTACACAAATTTAAATGGAGCCAATATAAGACTAGAAAAGCCTGCATATGGACTCCATATTTAATTATGAGGTGAATCGACAAAGTACCCCGAACAAATAAACATGTATGCAAGCATGACAATTCATATTCACAAGATAGATTTCATATATTATAAAAATAGGAGCGTCAGAAAGGGGATCACAAATTGGGGGTTCAGATCCGGGGTCTCGGGGTTTCGACGGGGATCGGTCTTCGGGGCAACGGCCTTTCGAGCATCGGGTCTGATAGGGTCGAGGTCTTCAGATCCATGTCGAGGGTCTCGGAATTGGGTTCGTTTGCTAGTGGAGAGCTTCGATCATCCTCCGGGCGGTGGTTGCCAATGTAGTCATACCTGAGGTACAACAACATCAACAGACTACACACTGTCTCCACCATTAAAAACCAATGCATCAGCACGTGCCTCACAAACCAACTGCACGTCCTGGAGATGGGGTCGGGTCTTCCATGACGCAGAGACTTGGGAGAGCTCGAGGGTGCAAAGGCTGACGGGGTCCCAGCAGGGCGCGTGCTTGCGGGGAGGAGGCTCGTCATCTGTGGACGAACACGGCCGGGCTTGAGGAAGGGCGGCGGAGTCGCAGGCGAGGTCGAAGAGGGCGACTGGCGGTGGTGCGGGGCTCAACAGAGAGGCAGGCTCGCGCGACAAGGGCGGACAGGGCGAAAGCTAGGCGTCGCCGGCAGCGCCCGCGCAGGCGATGACGGCACGGTGAGATGGGGCGGAGCTGCGCGGGGCCGGGTCAAGCGCGGGACGAAGAAGAGGCACGGCCGAGCGCGATGTGCTGCGTGGTTCACGGATCCTGGCGGTAGGGAGGCGACGGCCTGGCAAAGGAGCAGCGACGACTGTGGCCTAGGGCGGCGCCAGGGGAGTTCGTGAGCGGCGGTGGCCTGCTCGGGGAGGTCGAGCTCCTGCAAGCGGCAGCACTGGTGAGCTTGCCACAGAGAGCGGACCGGCGGCGGGGCGAGCTCAGGGGTGGGCGATGACGCGGATGTGCAGAACGGCGGCTCGGAATAGAGGCGATGCGAACGGCGAGGGTTTTCTCGGGAAGTGTCGGTGCCTGCAGGGCGAGCCTGAGCGGCGGGAGCAGGTTGTGGCCCTAGCGGCACTGCTCGCGGGGAGAAGCGGCGGCGGATGGACGCAGGACGGCATCCGCGCGCAGTAGACGGGGCCCGCGCCGGCGGCGGACGCGGGAGACGCAGGGAGGAGAGGGGCCGACGCGCAGTGCCGAGCTCGAGAGAGAGGGGGCGCACAGCGACAGCGAAGAGGGGCGGCCTGGCCTCCGGCGAACGCTCGCTGGGAGAGGGCGGCGGGGTCGGGGTGGCCGAGCGCGGCGGCTAGCCAGAGGAGAGGAGAGCCACGTAAGGGGTTCGCGGGATCAGGGAAGAAAGTAGAGGAGGGGATCGCGCAGGGGCGGGTGGGGACTCGGTCTTGTGCGGGGCTGGTGGGAGCGTCGAGCACGGGATGGGGCTCACTAGGGTGAGGCGCGTCGCACGGGAAGAGAGGCGTGTCGCGGGCGGCATCGCTGGGGTGTGGCATTGTTCTGTGTACCACATGCGGGACTAGGAGGTGGGGCCAGGAAACGGGATCGCACCTGGGGCTGGGGCAGTTGCTGCGTGTTGTGTGGTTGGCGGCGGCGCTGGGTGGGATGGTGCGGGTCGGGCAGGGCTATAGGATAGAACTAGGGTTTGGTAGTTTTAGGACAGAGGTGGCCGGTCTGGTTTTTGGGCCTGGTTGGCTGCCTCCCAAAAATAATATACATTTTTATTTATTTCAGTTATAAAGACTATTGTAAATAGTTTTTAGAAAAATAAAATAATAAGATAGTCCCATAGTTTTAATTTGAAGTAAGGTCAGGGATATTTAGAAAACCAGGATAGACTTTTGGAAAAAATAGTTTTTGGCAAAAAGATGCATGATTACATGACGATGCTCAAATGCAATGTGGAATGATGACATGAGCATGTGGTCATGATGATGCACAAAACAAAACATCAAGTGATTTTCTAGTAGTTGTTTTATCAGGGTGCTACAGAGGGTCCTCAGCCGGGTGGCTCTTCTGCAGGCACGCGGGGGGTAGCAACCGGCAAGGAGCTCGTGGTTGTCGGCGACGACAACTCTGAGGATGAGCCGGGAGAGGAGTGGAGGGCAGCGGTGGTTGCCGTGAAGGAGTCCTTGGCCGTCAACACCGTGGACGACGACGCCTCCTCCGCTGCCTCGCTGACCGATCTCACCGCCACCCTCGAGCTGGCGGTGAAGGAGATTCGGCTGCTGGAGGACGCAGCCGGCAGGAACCGGTCCTTGGAGCAGAACCTTGCTACCGCCAACGGAACCTCCCAGAGTAAGTCTGCGCACCCAGATTCATCTTTTTTTTTGCTGATAGCCGGCTTTGTCGTAGCTATCCTCGTGTGCGCTCAGCGCGAGATCGATTGCTTGAAGAAAGCGAACGACCGGTTGAGCAAGTCCAACTCCACTCTGTGGCTGCAGAACAAGGATTGGCACGCGAAGGTAGACGGTCTGGAGGCCACCGTCAGGGAGCACGACGCCTCACTCGCCAACCGGATCGAAGCCTTCAACCTTCTCGAGGCCTAGAACAAGGACCAAGAGAAGGAGATCAAGCGGCTGGCGACAAAGGAGAAGGCTCTGGTGGAGGAGCTGATGCAAGTTGGCCACACGGCTAAGGGTAAGTTCCCCTTTTCCGTCTCCCTATCTTTCCGGATCCGGTAGCCGGATCTGACTATCTTTTCCTGACAGCGTTTTATCCCGGCATAGACCTGCTGGCGTACAACCGACTGCAGGAGAACTGGACGGGAGCGCAGCTGACAGCTCAGGAGCTCGCCGTCCTTCTTGGCGAGGAGGCTGCCAAGCTTCGTCAAGCGGCACGGGACATCTTCTCATTCCTGTGGCCGGACGCTCCGGTTCCGGAGATGATGGCGCGGCTGGTTGCGAAGGTGGGAGAGGTGTCGGCTGCGGTGGACCGGCTGCGGGACTTGGCGACGCGAGCCGGAGCAAAGATGGCTCTGGCCCTCATGCTTTCCTGGTACACGGACGCCCGCGTCGAGAAGATCGACGGAGGCGTCCGCGCCGGCGCCGACCTTGCCACCATTCGCCAGGCTCATCCGGAGCTCCGGGGCTCCGCCATCAAAATCGCCGACTACGTGGATCTCGACGAGGTGCTCACCGACTCGGAGTCCGTCGGTACTCCTGATGCGGAGACTTCAACACAACCGGCTACGGGCGCCGGAACTGGATCGAGCGCCGCGCCGCCTCCTCCGCCTGAAGCTACCGCCAGCCAAGATGCTCTGCATGGCAAGGGTCCTGCCGCTTAGCTACTGCCCCGGGATGCCGGGTGTATTTGTTTGTCTTGCTTTGTCTTGAACTTGTCTGTCTGTACCGGCTGCCTCTGGCGCTGGGTAAACTTATGGAAGCTTCGCCTCCTTTTTCCTTTTAATGTTAATTTTGAACTGGCTTGGTTTCCCTTCAACTTGTGCACTTTGCATTTTCTTTCAATATTTCGCCGGTTGACTTTATCCGGCTGACTTCGCCCGGCTACACGCCTTTAGCCGGGGGAACTACACCTCTAGTGGGGGAGCGCCAGCGCACCCACTGGGTGTAGCCCCCGAGATTCGTAGTAGCTGGCGTAGCCAGGTGCTTCGAATCTTCCTTCTTTTCCCAAATCTTCTAACTTTATCCGACTAGACCCGTCCTAGTCGGTTGCTTTCGTTGGCTGAACACCTTCAGCCGGGAGAACTAACATTCCAGTGGGGGCGCGCGAGCGCACCCACTGGGTGTAGCCCCAAGATTCGGAGTAGCTGGCGTAGCCAGGTGCTTCGAATCTTCCTTGTCTTCTCTTTATCCTGCCCTTGCCCTCACCTGGACTCCAAACGCCCGGCTAAACGCCTTTAGCCGGTCGGGAACTACAAGATTCCACTGGGGGCGCGTGAGCGCACCCAGTGGGTGTAGCCCCCGAGATTCAGAGCGCTTGATGAAGGCAAGGACTTCGAATCTTCTTCTCTTTTCTTCCTGAATTGCGACTCAAGGTAGTCGTACAAGAATATACGTACACATACATTCTCACATGTTAATAGGTTAGTTTGCCAAACTGTAGCCGAAAGGCGGGTTTGTTTTTTGAAAACTAGCTTGCGCCTTTCTGGTCACTTGGTCGTTTTCCCGTGTGCTCTGCTGTTTTCGCTGCGTCCTTGCCAGGCAGCCGGGTTGCGGTCTGCAGCCGGAGTCGAAGGGATCTGACAGTACATCGCGCACGGTACTGACAGCTTAGTAACCAGATTGTCTTAAGCTAGTTGCAGGGCCGGGACGCCCGATCTATCACGTCTCCTCCCTATTTTTCGTGTGGGATGCCTCGGGCTTTTGCTCTTGCTAGCCGGACAGCCGGGTTGCGGTCTGTAGCTGAGACGAAGAGTGGGCCTCTGACATTGTCGCACACTACTCAGTCGGTTTGTTGACTTAGCAGGTGAGGCTAGCCGGCAAACCCCCGGGTAGGGGGTGCCGGAGCCGAAAAATCAGAACCGGAAAACAGATGCAAAACACATTTCTAGCAAGGAGCCCCCGAGCATCTCGTAGGGGTCCGCATTTTCATTCATAGGGTTTGCGGGATACATACACTGCCTGGCGACTAGGTGTAAAATGGGCGTAGCAAGGCCGCGTTCCAGGGACGCTCGGTCTCCTCGTCTGATTTGTCCATCTTGTTCTTGCGCGGCTGTTGTGCGTCGATGAGGTAGTAGGAGTCGTTGGATAGCGCCCGTCTGATGATGAAGGGGCCCTCCCAAGGTGACGATAGCTTGTGCATGCCCTTCGTGTCTTGCACCAGCCGGAGGACCAGGTCGCCCTCGCGGAACGCGACTGGGCGGATCCAGCCTGAATGGTAGTGGCGTAGTCATTGCTGGTACAGGGCCGACCTAGACAATGCCAGCTCGCGGGCCTCCTCCAGGAGGTCCACACCGTCCTCCCGAGCCTCTTGGTTGGACTTTTCGTCGTAAAGGAGCTTCCGCGGGGAGTCGAACTTGATGTCCGCAGAGAGGACGGCTTCCGATCCGTAGACCAGGAAGAACGGAGTGTAGCCGGTTGATCTATTCGGCATGGTGCGGAGGCTCCATAGCACAGCCGGAAGCTCCTCGATCTAGCATCCGGGTGACCTCTCCAACGGCTCGATGAGGCGCGGCTTGATGCCGTCTAGCACCAAGTCGTTTACCCTTTCAACCTGCCCGTTGAACTGCGGGTGCGTGACGGACACAAGGTCCAGCCGGATGCCCTTGTTGCTGCGGAATCGGGCGAAGGCCCCCTTGGCGAAGTTCGTGCCGTTGTCGGTGATGATGCTGTTGGGGTAGCTGAACCGGTTGATGATGTCGGTGAAGAAGGTAACAACTGTTGCCCCGTCCAGCTTTCGGATGGGCTTGGCCTCGATCCATTTTGTAAACTTGTCCACTGCCACCAGCAGATGGGTCATGCCCGCGCGTGCTCGCTTGAAGGGACCGACCATGTCGAGGCCCCAAACCGCAAAGGGCCAGGTAATCGGTATGGTCTTGAGCACCGAAGTCGGCATGTGCTTGAGCTGCCCGAAGCACTAGCACCCATTGCACATGCGGACCGGCTGTTCAGCGTCCTCGAGGGTGGTGGGCCAATAGAAACCGTGGCGAAACGCCTTGGCAACTATCGCCCTTGACGAAGAGTGATGCCCGCACTCACCCTGGTGGATATCCTTGAGTAGCCGGTAGCCCGTGTCCACATCGACACACCTTTGGAAGATTCCGGATACGCTGCGCATGTACAGTTCATTGTTGATGATGGTGTACGTGTGCACGCGGCGCCGGACTTGCCTGGCCTCCACTTCGTTATCCGGGAGCTCCCCGTTGGCGATGTAGTTCATGAAGGGTTGTGCCCAGGATGGCGCTTCCCGAATGACGAGGATGCTCCCGCTCTCCGGTTGATGGTTGTCGGGGGGTCGTCCGGATGAAGTACCCGGGACGGCAGCCCCCGAGCTGCTTGACGAGCCGGTAGCCCCGAGGTCTTGCGAACCGGAGGGCACTGCCTTGCCGGAGTTGGTGCGGGTCTTCTTCTTTGGAGGTTCTGCTGGCCCCGCCTCCATCGCCCCATCAGCCGGGGCGCTCCCCGCCCATATGATGGAATCTGACTCGGGTGATGGGTTGATGGAGGGCTTGCACAGGTGCTCCAAGGAGACCCCGGGTGGGATCGCCTACCTGGTGGATCCAATTCGGGAGAGCGAATCGGCTGCCTCGTTGTTGGCGCGGGGGACGTGATGGAATTTGCATCCGTCGAAGGAGGCGCTGAGCTTCTGGATGTGGAACCGGTAGAGGGCCATGTTTGCATCCCTGGCGTCCCATTCTCCGAATAATTGCTGCATCACCAGATCCGAACCGCCGAAGCAAAGGATCCGGTTGACACCGATCTCCTTGGCTAGCCGGAGTCCGTGCGCCAGTGCCTCATATTCGGCTACGTTGTTGGAGGCCTTGAAGTGGATCTGCAGTACATACTCCAGCCGGTCTCCCTTGGGCGAGGTGAGCACGATGCCGGCTCCCAAGCCCCCGAGCATCTTCGACCAGTCGAAGTGCATCTTCCAGTGGTCCGAATCCGGAACCGGTAGGAGGTACTGGGTCTCGGCCCAGTCGATGAGGAAGTCCGCCAACACCTGCGACTTGATCGTGAGCCGGGGCTCGTACTAGATGGAGTAGGCGGTAAGCTCGATGGCCCACTTGGCGAGGCCGGTGGCGTCTTTATTGCCAATGATTTCCGAAAGGGGTGCGGTGCACACGACCTTAATCGGATGTTCCTGGAAGTAGTTCTTGAGCTTCTTGCATGCCAGGTACACGTCGTAGCACATCTTCTGGTAGTGGGGGTAGTTCTGCTTGGAGAGGGAGAGAACCTCGCTGAGGTAGTAGACGGGCCTCTGAACCGGCTAAGCCTTGCCTTCCTCGGGGCGCTCCACCACCAGGACGACGCTGACGACCCGGCTGATGGCTGCTATATAGAGCAACATCGGCTCCTTGCTAGCCGGCGTGCTAGAACCAGCGCTGTGGATAGCATGCGCTTGAGGTCATGAAATGCGGCGTCGGCTTGCGAAGTCCAGGAGAACTTGTCTGTCTTCTTCATCAGCTGGTACAACAGGAGTGCCTTCTCCCCTAGCCGGCTGATGAAACGACTGAGGGAGGCTAGGCATCCAGTGAACTTCTGAACCCCAAGCAGGCTCCTGGGCGGCTGCATCCTCTCGATGGCCGCGATCTTCTCCGGATTTGCCTCAATACCTCGTTGTGATACAAGGAAACCGAGTGGCTGACCGGTTGGCACTCCGAAGACGCACTTCTCCGGGTTCAGCTTCATCTGGTACTGGTGGAGGTTGCCAAATGTCTCTCCTAGGTCTTCGAGGAGGGTGCGCTTCTCCTTGGTCTTGATGACCACATCGTCCATGTAGGCATGCACGTTTCGGCCTATCTGCGAGTGCAAGCACTTCTGCATGCAGCGCTGATAGGTAGCGCCTGCATTCTTTAAACCGAAAGGCATGGTTACGTAGCAGAAAGCCCCATAGGGGGTGATAAATGATGTCTTAATCTGATCGGCCGGGTTTAACCGGATCTGATTGTAACCAGAATAGCAATCTAGAAAAGACAACAAGTCGCAGCCGGCCGTGGAATCGATGACTTGATCGATACGGGGCAAGGCAAAGGGGTCTTTCGGGCACGCCTTGTTTAGGCTGGTGTAGTCGATACACATGCGCCAGGTCTTGTTCTTCTTCAGCACCAGGACTGGGTTTGCCAACCAGTCCGGGTGGTACACTTCCATGATGAACCCGGCTGCAAGGAGCCGGGTGATCTCGTCACCGATTATCTTCCTCTTCTCCTCTGCGAACCGGCGTAGAGGTTGCTTGACCGGCTTGGCATCCGGCCGCGCATGGAGTGAGTGCTCGGCGAACTCCTTCAGTACACCTGGCATGTCCTTGGGTGACCATGCAAAGATGTCCTGATTCTCACGGAGGAAGTCGACAAGCGCGCCTTCCTATTTGTTGTCCAAGTTGGCACCAATGGTGACAAACTTGGTCGGGTCGGAGGGGTCGAGCAGGATCCTCTTTGTCTCCTTTGCCGGCTGGAAGGCTCCTTCTCCAGCCAGTATGTCATGTTGGGCCATGGCCACATTGCGCATGATTATGTGCTTCTCCTCGGCTATGATGAGGGCCTCTGCCAGTTTGGAACCGGCTGAGGCGCACTCCCTCGACCGCCTGAAGCAGCCGGCGACAGTGATCACGCTGTTGGGTCCCGGCATCTTCGTCTTTAGGTGTGCGTAGTGGGGGACGGCCATGAACTTGGCAAGGGCGGGGCGCCCGAGGAGAGCATGATAGGAGCTCATTAGGTTTACCACCTCGAACCAGATCGGTTCACGGCGGAAGTTCTCCTCGGTCCCAAAGATGACATCTAGCTGGATTTTACCAAGTGGGGCGCAAGCTGGCCCTGGCAGCACGCCGTGGAATGTTGTGGTAGTCGGGCGCAGGTCGCATTTGTGAATGCCCAGCTTTTCCAGCGAGGACTAGTAGAGGAGGTTGAGGCTGCTGCCTCCATCGATGAGGACACGCGAGAAGCGACAGGTACGCGCGTTAGAGACGATGAGGGGGTCGAGCACCATGGTGTAGCCCCCAGGAGTCGGCAGCTGCCCCGGCTGGTCTTCACGGCTCCAGGTGATGGGGGTTTCCGACCAGTTCAGGTACTAGGGGACCAGAGAGACAATGGCATTGACCTCCTTGGAGCGTCGCCTGCGGCTATGCTTGTCGTCTAGCTCCGTCTTGAAGATGTGGTAGGCGGCGTGCGGCTGAGGGTAGCCATTGTTGTTATTGATGTCGTTGTCGCCGTTACCATCATTATCGGCTCCCCTAGCCGGTGGTGGTGGTCCACCAGGAGGGGGCGAGGGGAGACGTGGCTGGCCACCCTGGTCTTTTAGCTGGCAAGTCCAGCTGCAATTCCGGGTGGTGTGCGTAGCCGATTTGAAGGGACCGCTATGCCACTTGCACGGGCCATCAAACATCTGGTCAAAGGTGAGCCGGGGCTTCTGCATCCTTGCCTCGTTAGCCGGACCGTCGGGCGCGCCTTCCACAGCATTGACCTGCCGCGCGTGGTAGCGGGGCTTCTGTTGTCCAGCTTGGCGGTCCCCATGGAACCGGTTGTCGTTGCCGTGGCGTCTGGAGGATCCGGCTTCCCCAGCTGGATTGCTCGGACGGTCACGAGCCAGCTCCGTAGGAGTCGGACGCCCGTCAGCATTTACTCGGAGGGGCTTCTTCATGGTGGCATCCGCCATGGCGTACTAGTCCTCAACCGTCATGAGCTCCGCCATGGTTTTCGGCTCGTCACACACTAGCCGGTGGCGAAGCATGGTGCCTTCTCGGCAACCCTCGATGAAGAAGCTGATGGCTTGGCTCTCCAGGATGCCATCACAAGTGTTGTGCAGCTCCGTCCACTTGGCGAGGTACTCGCGGTCGGTCTCGCGGTCACCCTGGACGCACAAGGCCAGGTCGCGTGGGCGTCCCGAATGCTTGTACGTGCAATTGAAGTTGCAGACAAACACCTTCTCGAAGTCTGGCCAGGCGTTGATGTTGTTGGGCGCAAGGCTATTGAGCCACGTCCTTGCCGACTCGGTTAGCATCAGAGGGACGTAGTGCACGGCTGTGCGCTTGTTCCCATGGGCGATGCCGACTGTCGTAGCATAGTTGGTCAGCCAGTCTTCCGGCTTCATACTGTTGTTGTACTTGGGGGTGTCCCTGGGCAGGGTGAACTTATCCGGAAACAGCTCGTTCCGGATGCGGGGTCCGAAACAAACCGGTCCGGTGGAGTCTTCTTCCTCTATGACGCGCGCTTGAGCGAGGAGCTCGATGCGGTCACGGGCATCCGGACGATCCGGGTTGGGCGCTCCCACCCGGCCCGAGAGACGGGAACCGGCGGGTCTAGGGGCTCCGGTTGGTGGAGGGGGAGGCGATGGGTTGTTGTTCACCGTTTGCTCCTGGTGCGGCTGGCCCTTGTTGCCAGAGCTGCGACGCCTGCTGTGGGCCTTAGCCGGCTGAGGGGAGGATGCCTATTGGGTGTCGCGGGGTGCGCCCTTGCTGTTGACAGGCAGCTTGCTCCCCTTGGAGTAGCTGGGGTCCTCCTGCATCTGCTGGCTGGCATCAGCCTGCTCATCCGCGATGCGGAGGAGCTCCTGCACGCGAGCGTGCTGTCGGGCTCGCTCCTCGCCCTCTAGATTGGGCAGTTCTTCTGCCGCGGCTCACGCTGCACGCAAGATCTTGATAGGCGTGCTGTAGGTGGGCCGAATGAGGGCGCGTGCTGGATCCGGCTCCCCATCCTTTTCCAACCTTCCGCCCAGCTCGCCGCCCCGGCGCTGCACCTGGCCGCGCCGGCTCGGCTCTACGGTAGCCAGAGTGAAGCCGTGCACGCGGTCGTATTCGCGTCGGGTGATCTCGAGTTGCTTGCGGGTTGCCGCCAGCTCCATGGCCTCCTGGAGGAGGATCTGTCTCTCCATGGCGAAGTTAGCTTCCGCTTCCTCAGGGTTATCCCCGAGGTTAACCGGCGTTAGGAGCCGATCAATGGCCTCCTCCACCGGATTCCGGGGCTGTGGAGGCGTGGAAGTTCCACCCTCGTTCGCGCCTCGCTCCCGCGGTTGGTGGGGGTGAGAGTTGGAGCCGGCCATCATGACCTCCACGCCGCAGGAAGCGACGGAGGCGCTACCGCCCAGATGCGGTAGCTCCGCAACAGAGACGATCTCCCTAGGGAAACGCTCCGGAACGGTGGTGACGTAGACGGGGAGGTCGCCGAAGAGGAGGATGGAGCCGTTCACTGGGAAGGAGGTTCCGGCGAACCAGGAAGCATTGTCGATGACGCAGTCGAACTTGCCGAGCGTGAGCACTAGGCCGGAGGCCACGCGCTCACCGGCTGAGGTGCGGGGTCCCGTGCGGAACGTGACTCCGGTCGAAGCCATCTGCCCCACGGTGGGCGCCAAGTGTTGTTGTATTGGGAACGACAGTACATAAGAAGGTTAGATAGAGGTATGGGGACTAGCAGGGAAGCTATCGGCGGCGTCCGCAGGCGGGATTGGATACAAGAAAGCATAACTGGACGCAGGAAGTACCCAGGTTCGGAGCCCTCGTGATGAGGTAAAACTCCTACTCCTGCCTGATCTGACTATGAGGGATAGGTGAATTACATGTGCTCCTCGAGCTGTATTCTCTAGCTACTGTCTTAAATGCACTGAGACCAACCCTTTCTACTGAGGCCTTGCCTCTCCTCATATAGGCAGAGAGACAACGGTCTCACTGGCCAGTCCGACTGGTGGGCCCCACAGGTGGGTCCCAGCCGACTGGTCATCTACCGTATCCGGTACGACATGTCCCATCGGAGTATGAGCGGTATGGCTGTCGTAGGCACAGTGGACGCCGTGCGAGCCTGTCATCAGCATCGGGCCACTGTTCCTGCGTCATCCCCACAAAGTCTTCGGTATGGCCGAGTAGTTGCAAGTGTTGTCGTCGTACAGGGTGTACCGCGCACTGATCCGCACGTCGTCATGTCTCCTTGGTTGGTTCCGGCTACGTTGCCGTAGCCGGCTGCTTCTCGCCGATACGGCTACCATGTGATAGCCGGCCTGGCTTGGTTTGTCCGGCTGCATCTGGTCAGCCGGAGGCGATCCGACTGCCCTGTTTCTTGTCCGGTTGGGGTATCTGGGGATCATCCTCCCTACAAGTGGATCCATAGGTGGATTGTGAAAAGAACACACATGCAATGAACTCTGGTGGATCCATATGCAATGACACTGGTGGGTCCATATGTGGTCTATGAAAAAAACACACATTTCAATGACACTGGTGGATCCATACATGGTTTGTGAAAAGAACACATGCACTGACTCTGGCTGTATCCATATGTGGTTTGTGAAAAGAACACACATACAACGACACTGGTGGATCCATGTGGTCTGTGAAAAGAACACACATGCAATGACACTGGTGGATCAATGTGGTTTGTGAAAAGAACGCACATGCAATAACACTGGTGGATCCATACGTGGTCTGTGAAAAGAATACATGCAATGACACTGGTGGATCCATATGTGGTTTGTGAAAAGAACACACATGCATGACTCTAGTTGTGGTTAATGAAAAGAACACACATGCAATGACACTGGTGTATCCATATGTGGTCTGTGAAAATAACACACATGCAATGACACCGGTGGATCCATATGTGGTCTATGAAAAGAACACACATGCAATGACACCGGTGGATCCATATGTGGTCTATGAAAAGAACGCACATTTCAATGACACTGGTGGATCGATATGTGGTATGTGAAAATAACACGCATGCAATGACACTGGTGGATCCATATGTGGTTTGTGAAAAGAACAGACATGCAATGACTCTAGATGTGGTTAATGAAAAGAATACACATGCAATGACACTAGTGGATCCATAGGTGGATTGTGAAAGGAACACACATACAATGAACTCTGGTGGATCCATATGCAATGACACTGGTGGATCCATATGTGGTCTATGAAAAGAACACACATGCAATGACACGGGTGGATCCATATGTGGTCTGTGAAAAGAACACACATGCAATGACACCGGTGGATCCATATGTGGTCTGTGAAAAGAACACACATTTCAATGACACTGGTGGATCCATATGTGGTCTGTGAAAAGAACTCACATGCAATGACTCTAGATGTGGTTAATGAGAGAATACACATTTCAATGACAATGGTGGTTCTATATGTGGTTTGACATGCAATGACTATAGTTGTGGTTAATGAAAAAAACACATGCAATGACACTAGTGTATCCATAGGTGGATTGTGAAAAGAACACACATGCAATGAACACTAGTGGATCCATATGCAATGACACTGGTGGATCCATATGTGGTTTGTGAAAAGAACAGACATGCAATGACTCTAGCTATGGTTAATGAAAAGAACATACATGCAATGACACTAGTGGATCCATAGACGGATTGTGAAAAGAACACACATGCAATGAACTCTGGTGGATCCATATGCAATGACACTGGTGGGTCCATATGTGGTTTGTGAAAAGAACAGATGCAATGAGACTGGTGCATCCATATGTGGTCTGTGAAAAGAACACACATGCAATGGCACAAGTGGATCCATATGTGGTCTGTGGAAAGAACACACATTTCAATGACACTGGTGGATCCATATGTGGTCTGTGAAAAGACATGCAATGACTCTAGATGTGGTTAATGAAAGAATACACATTTCAATGACAATGGTGGTTCTATATGTGGTTTGTGAAAAGAACAAATGTCACGGGGATGATCCCCGGGTACCCCACCCGACTAAGAAACAGGACAGTCGGTCTCGGCCGGCTGACCAGATGCAGTCGGACAGGGCAGGAGGGATCGGCTACCACCCTGTAGTCGTACCCAGAAGAGGTAGCCGGATACAACAGCGTAGCCGGATCCAATCAGAGGGACAGGACGACGTGCGTATCAGTGCACGGTACGCCCTGTACGATGACAAGACGGGCAACCACCCGCCCATACCGAAGACTTGGCGTGGCTGACGCGGGAACAGTGGCCTGTGCTGACGACGGGCTCGCACGGCGTCCACTGTGCCTACGACAGCCATACCGCACATACACCAATGTGACATACCATGCCGGGTACTGTAGATGACTAGCCGGCTGGGACCCGCCTGTGGGGCCTGGCAGCCGGACTAGCCAGTGTGACCCTCGCCTCTCTTCCTATATAAGGAGAGGAGGGCCTCAGTAGAAAGGGTTGGTCTCAGTTCATTTAAGGCAGTAGCTAAAGGATACAGCTCGAGGAGCACTTGTAGCTCGTATATTTCACCTAGTCAGATCAGGCAGGAGTAGGGGCTTTACCTCACCACGAGGGCCCCGAACCTGGGTACTTCTTGCGTCCCGCTACGCTCGCTTGTATCCAATATCGCCTGCGGACGCCGTCGATAGCTTTCCTGCTAGTCCCCACACCTCTATCTAACCTTTTTAGGTACTGTCGTTCCCAATACAACGACAGTTGGCACCCACCGTGGGGCTAATGGCTTCGACCGGAGTCACGTTCCGCACGGGACCCCGCACTTCAGCCGGTGAGCGCGTGGCCTCCGGCCTGGTGCTCACGCTTGGCAAGTTCGACTGCGTCATCGACAACGCCTCCTGCTTCGCCAGAACTTCCTTCCCGGCAAACGGCACCGTTCTGCTATTCGGCGATCTCCCCGTCTACGTTGCCACCGTCCCGGAGCGTTTCCCTAGGGAAATCGTCTTTGTCGCGGGGCCGCCATGCTCAGGCGACGCCACCTCCGCCGCACCTTGCGGCGTGGAGGTCATGATGGTCGGATCCAGCCCGCAGCCCTGCCGGCCGCGGGACCGAGGCGTGGACGAGGTCGGAACTTCCTCTCCGTCGTAGCCTCAGAACCCGGTCGAGGATGCCATTGATCGGCTCCTGACGCCGGTTACCCTCGGGGACAACCCGGAGGAGAAGGAGGCCAACTTCACCATGGAGAGACAGATCCTCCTCCAGGAGGCCATGGAGCTGGCGGCAGCCCGCAAGTAGCTGGAGATCGCCAGGCGCGAGTATGACCGCGCGCACGGCCTCACCCCGGCTACCGTGGAGCCGATCCGGCGCGGCCAGGTACGACGTCAAGGCGGTGAGCTAGGCGGCAGGATGGAGAAGGACGGAGAGCCGGATCTCGCGCCTGCCCCTACACGGCCCACCTACAGCACGCCCATCAAGAACTTGCACGCGGCACGAGCCGCAACAGAAGAACTACCCAGCCTGGAGGGTGAGGAGCGGGCCCGCCAGCACGCTCGCGTCTAGGAGCTCCTCCGTGTCACGGACGAGCAGGCCGGGGCCAACCGGCAGACGCAGGAGGACCTTAGCTAATCCAGAGGAAGCAGGCTACCCGCCAACAGCAGGGGCGCACCACGTGACACGCAGCAGGCGTCCTCCCCTCAGCCGGCTAGGCCCCGCAGCTAGTGTCGCAGCTCCGGCAATAGGGGCCAGCCGCGCCAGGAGCGGACGGTCAACAGCAACCCGCCACCTCCACCCCCGCCAGCCGGAGCACCCAGACCAGCCGGTTCCCGCCTCTCGGGCCGGGTGGGCGCGCCCAACCCGGATTGTCCGGATTCCCGCGACCGCATCGAGCTGCTCGCTCAAGCGTGCGTCACGGAGGAGGAAGATTCTACCGGACCGGTTTGTTTCGGACCCCGCATCCGGAACGAGCCATTTCCGGATAAATTCTCCCTGCCCAGGGACACCCCCAAGTACGACAGCAGCATGAAGCCGGAAGACTGGTTGACCGACTACGCCACGGCAGTCGGCATCGCCCACGGGAATAAGCGCACAGCCGTGCGTTACGTCCCTCTCATGCTAACCGGGTCGGCAAGGACCTGGCTCAATAGCCTCGCGCCCAACAGCATCAACGCCTGGCCTGATTTCGAGAAGGTTTTCGTCCGCAACTTCAACGGCACGTACAAGCGCCCAGGGCGCCCGCGCGACCTGGCCTTGTGTGTCCAGGGCGACCACGAGACCGACCGCGAGTACCTCGCCAAGTGGACGGAGCTCCGCAACACTTGCGAGGGCATCCTGGAGAGCCAGGCCATTGGTTTCTTCATCGAAGGATGCCGAGAGGGCACCATGCTTCGCCACCGGCTACTGTGTGACGAGCCGAAAACCATGGCGGAGCTCATGACGGTTGCCGACCAGTACGCCACGGCAGATGCTGCCATGAAGAAGCCCCTCCGAGTAAACGCGGAAGGCCGTCCGACTCCCACGGAGCCGGCTCGCGACCGTCCGAGCAATCCGGCTGGTGAAGCAGGATCCTCCAGACGCCACGACAATGACAACCGGTTCCACGGGGACCGCCAGGAAAGGTAGCAGAAGCCTCGCTACCACGCGCGGCAGGTCAATACCGTAGAGGGTGCGCCCGACGCACCGGCTAATGACACAAGAAGGCAGAAGCCCTGGCTCACCTTCGACCAGATGATTGACGGCCCGTGCAAGTGGCATAGCGTTCCCTTCAAACCGGCTACGCACACCACCCGGAACTGCAGCTGGACTCGCCAGCTAAAGGACCAGGGCAACCAGCCCCGTCTCCCGCCTCCCCCACCGGGTGGACCCCCACCACCGGCTAGGGGAGCCGGTAATGATGGTAACGGCGGCAACGGCGGCAACAACAACAACGGCTACCCCCAGCCGCACGCCGCCTACCACATCTTCGAGACGGAGCAGGACGACAAGCACAGCCGGAGGCTATGCTCCAAGGAGGTCAACGCCATCGTTTCCCCAGTCCCCCAGTACCTGAACTGGTCGGAAACCCCCATCACCTGAAGC
Organism: Avena sativa; assembly: GCA_916181665.1. NCBI lineage: Eukaryota > Viridiplantae > Streptophyta > Magnoliopsida > Poales > Poaceae > Avena > Avena sativa. Next base: position 38,917,035 of record OV702290.1, read on the forward strand.
CGGGCAGATCAACCGGAGCACCTGCCGACTCCCGGGGGCTACGCCATGGTGCTCGACCCCCTCATCGTCTCCAACGCGCGCACTTGCCGATTTTCGCGCGTCCTCATCGACGGAGGCAGCAGCCTCAACCTCCTCTACCAGTCCTCACTGGAGAAGCTGGGCATTCGCGAAAGCGAGCTGCGCCCGACTACCATGACGTTCCACGGCATACTGTCGGGGCCAGCCTGTGCTCCGCTGGGAAAAATCCAGCTGGACGTCATCTTCGGGACCAAGGAGAATTTCCGCCGCGAACCAATCTGGTTCGAGGTGGTAAATTTGACGACCTCCTACCACGCTCTCCTCGGGCGCCCTGTCCTCGCCAAGTTCATGACCGTCCCCCACTATGCATACCTCAAGACGAAGATGCCAGGACCCCACGGCGTGATCACCGTCGCCGGCTGCTTCAGGCGATCGATGGAGTGCGCCTCAGCCGGTTCTAAACTGGCAGAGGCCCTCATCATAGCCGAAGAAAGGCGCGCGATCATGCGCAATGTGGCCATGGCCCAGCAGGACATTCCGGGCAGCAGCAAACCGGCTGGAGAAGGAGCTTTCCAGCCGGCAAAGAAGACGAAGAGGATCCTGCTCGACCCCTCCGACCCGACTAAGTTCGTCACAATTGGTGTCGGCTTGGATAGCAAATAGGAAGGCGCGCTCGTCGACTTCCTCCGTGATAATCGGGACATCTTCGCATGGTCTCCCAAAGACATGCCGGGTGTGCCGAGGGAGTTCGCCGAGCACTCACTTCATGTGCGTCCGGATGCCAAGCCGGTCAAGAAACCTGTGCGCCGGTTCGCAGAAGAGAAGAGAAAGATAATCGGTGACGAGATCACTCGGCTCCTCGCAGCCGGGTTCATTATGGAAGTATACCACCCGGACTGGTTGGCGAACCTAGTCCTGGTGTTGAAAAAGAACAAGACCTGGCGCATGTGTATCGACTACACCAGCCTGAACAAGGCGTGCCCGAAAGACCCCTTTGCCTTGCCCCGTATCGATCAGGTCATCGATTCCATGGCCGGCTGTGACTTGTTGTCTTTTCTAGATTGTTATTCTGGATACAATCAGATCCGGCTAAACCCGGCTGATCAGATTAAGACATCATTTATCACCCCCTACGGGGCTTTCTGCTATGTAACCATGCCTTTCGGCCTAAAAAACGCAGGCGCCACCTATCAGCGATGTATGCAAAAATACTTGCACTCGCAGATAGGCCAAAACGTGCACGCTTACGTGGATGACGTAGTCATCAAGACCAAGGAAAAGCGCACCCTCCTTGAGGATCTGCGAGAAACATTTGGCAACCTCCGCCAGTACCAGATGAAGCTGAACCCGGAAAAATGCGTCTTCGGAGTACCATCCGGCCAGCTACTCGGTTTCCTCGTATCTCAGCGAGGCATCGAGGAAAATCCGGAGAAGATCGCGGCCATCGAAAGGATGCAACCGCCCAAGAACCTGCTTGGAGTCCAGAAGGTCACCGGATGCCTGGCTTCCCTCAGTCGTTTTGTCAGCCGGCTGGGGGAGAAGGCACTTCCGTTGTACCAGCTGATGAAAAAGACGGACAAGTTCTCCTGGACTTCGCAGGCCAACACCGCGTTTCACGACCTCAAGCGCATGCTGTCCACAGCGCCGGTTCTAGCCACACCGGCTAGCAAGGAGCCGATGTTGCTCTATATAGCAGCCACCAGCCGGGTCGTCGGCGTTGTCCTGGTGGTGGAGCGCCCCGAGGAAGGCAAGGCTCAGCAAGTTCAGAGGCCCGTCTACTACCTCAGCGAGGTCCTCTCCTTCTCCAAGCAGAACTACCCCCACTACCAAAAGATGTGCTACGGCGTGTACCTAGCATGTAAGAAGCTCAAGCATTACTTCCAGGAGCACCCGATCAAGGTCGTGTGCACTGCACCCCTTTCGAAAATCATCGACAACAAGGACGCCACTGGCCGGGTCGCCAAATGGGCCATCGAGCTCGCCGCCTACTCCATCCAGTACGAGCCCCGGCTCACGATCAAGTCACAGGCAATGGCGGACTTCCTCGTCGACTGGGCTGAGACCCAGTATCTCCCACTGGTTCCGGATTCGGACCACTGGAGGATGCACTTCGACGGGTCGAAGATGCTCGGGGGCTTGGGAGCTGGCATCGTGCTCACCTCGCCCAAGGGAGACCGGCTGGAGTACGTGTTGCAGATCCACTTCAAGACCTCCAACAACGTAGCCGAATACGAAGCACTGGCGCACGGGCTCTGGCTAGCCAAGGAGATCGGTGTCAACCGGATCCTGTGCTTCGGTGATTCGGACTTGGTGGTGCAACAGGTTTCCGGGGAATGGGACTCTAGAGATGCAAACATGGCTCTCTACCGGTTCCACATCCAGAAGCTCAGCGCCTCCTTCGACGGATGCGAATTTCACCACGTCCCCCGCACCAACAACGAGGCAGCCGACGCGCTCTCCAAGATAGGGTCCACCAGGAAGGCCATCCCACCAGGGGTCTCCCTAGAGCACCTACGCAAGCCATCCATCGACCCGTCGCCGGAATCAGATTCCATCATCTGGGCGGGGAGCGTCCCGGCAGCCGGGGCAGCGGAGGCGGAGCCGGCGGAGCCACCAAAGAAGAAAGCTCGTGCCAACTCCAGCCAGGCGGTGCCCTCCGGCTCGCAGCACCCAGGGGCTACCGGCTCGCCCAGCGGCTCAGGGGCTGCCGCCCCGGACGGCCCACCGACACCCGACAGCCGGAGGACAGGAGCGTCCTTGTCATCCGGTAAGTGCCATCCTGGGCACAGCCCTTCATGAACTACATTGCCAACAACGAGCTCCCGAATGACGAGGTGGAGGCCAGACAAATCCGACGCCGCGCGCATACATACACCATCATAAACGGCGAGCTATACAAGCGCAGTGTATCCGGTATCTTCCAAAGATGTGTCGACGTAGACACAGGCTACCGGCTACTCAAGGACATCCACCAGGGCGAGTGCGGGCACCACGCTTCGTCAAGGGCGATAGTCGCCAAGGCGTTTCGCCACGGCTTCTATTGGCCCACCGCCCTCGAGGATGCCGAGCAGCTGGTCCGCGCGTGCAAGGGGTGCCAACGCTTCGGGCAGCTTAGGCACATGCCAACCTCGGTGCTCAAGACCATACCGATCACCTGGCCCTTCGCGGTTTGGGGCCTCGACATGGTCGGGCCCTTCAAGCGAGCTCGCACGGGAATGACCCACCTGCTGGTAGCGGTGGACAAGTTCACAAAGTGGATCGAGGCCAAGCCTATCCGGAAGCTGGATGGGGCGACAGTTGTTACCTTCTTCACCGACATCATCAACCGCTTTGGCTACCCCAACAGCATCATCACCGACAACGGCACGAACTTCGCCAAGGGGGCCTTCGCCCGGTTCTGCAGCAACAAGGGCATCCGGCTAGACCTCGCCTCCGTTGCACATCCATAGTCCAACGGGAAGGTCGAACGAGCAAACGGCTTGGTTCTAGCCGGCATCAAACCACGTCTCATCGAGCCGTTGGAGCGGTCACCCGGATGCTGGATCGAAGAACTTCCGGTTGTGCTGTGGAGCCTCCGCACCACACCGAATAGATCAACCGGCTACACGCCGTTCTTCCTGGTCTATGGATCGGAAGCCGTCCTCTCCGCCGACATCGAATTCGACTCCTCCTGCAAGCTCCTCTACGACGAGCAGGCCAACAGGGAGGCGCGGGAGGACGGGGTAGATCTCGTGGAGGAGGCCCGCGAGCTGGCCCTGTCCAGATCTGTCCTGTACCAGCAGCGACTACGCCGCTACCATTGCAGCCGGATTCGCCCAGTCGCATTCCGCGAGGGTGACCTGGTTCTCCGGCTGGTGCAAGACACGAAGGGCATGCACAAGCTATCACCACCCTGGGAGGGCGCCTTCATCATTAGTCGGGCGCTGCCCAACGAGTCTTACTACCTCATCGACGCGCAGCAGCCGCGCAAGAACAAGATGGACAAATCGGACGAGGAGACCGAACGTCTGTGGAACGCGGCCCTGCTGCGCCCATTTTACACCTAGTCGCCAAACAGTGTATGTATCCCGAAAATCTCATAAATGAAAATGCGGACTCCCACGAGAATCTCGGGGGCTCCTTCTGAAAATGTGTGCGTACCTGTTCTCCGATTAAAAATCTTTCCGGCCCCGGCTACCCCTACCCGGGGGCTCGCCGGCTGGCCCGGCCTGTTAAGCCAACTAACCAGCTGAGTAGTGTGCGATGATGTCAAAGGCCCACTCTTCGTCTCAGCTACAGACCGCAACCCGGCTGTCCGGCTAGCAAGAGCAAAAGCCCGAGGCATCCCACATGAAAAACGGGGAAGAGGCGTGACAGATCGGGCGTCCCGGCCCCGCAACTATCTCAAACCAATCCAGCCGCTAAGCCGCTAGTACCGTGCGTAATGTACTGTCAGCTCCCTACGATTCCGGCTGCAGACCGCAACCCGGCTGTCCGGCAAGGACGCAGCGAAAACAGCAGAACACACGAGAAAGCAACTAAGCGCCTATAAAGGAGCAAGCCGGTTTTTGAAAAATAAGCCGTTTTCCGGCTACGATTTGACGGACTAACCTATTAACCTATGAAGATGTATGTGTATGCATATATGCATTCTTGTCCGACTACTTCGAGTCGGAATTCAGGAGAAGGAAAGAAGATTCGAAGCCCTTTCCTTCATCAAGCGCTCCGAATCTCGGGGGATACACCCACTGGGTGCGCTCGCGCGCCCCCAGTGGAATCTTGTAGTTCCTGGCCGACTAAGGGCGTTTAGCCGGCAGTTCAGAGCCCAGGTGAGGGCAAGGGCGGGAGCAATAAAGGACAAGAAAGATTCGAAGCACCTGGCTACGCTAGCTACTCCGAATCTCGGGGGCTACACCCAGTGGGTGCGCTCGCGCGCCCCCACTGGAATGATGGTTCCCCCGGCTGAAGGCATCCAGCCGACGAAAGCAGCCGACTGGGGCGAGGCCAGTCGGATAAAGTTAGAAGAGCGGGGAAGAACAAGGAAGATTCGAAGCACCTGGCTACGCCAGCTATTCCGAATCTCGGGGGCTACACCACTGGAGGTGTAGTTCATCCGGCTAAAAGTGTGTAGCCGGGCTAGGTCAGCCGGGCGAAGCGAGCCGGCAAAGATATCAAAGGAAAACGCAACACACAAATAAAGGAAGACCCAAGAATTCAATATTAACAAGCAAAAGGGAGACGAAGCTCCCGAGAGTTACCCGGCATCAAAGATAGCCGGTACAGACAGACAAGTTTTACGATAATCAAAAACAAGACAAATACACCCGGCATCCCGGGGCAACAGCTAAACGGCAAGGCCTTTGCCGTGGGGACGCTCTTGGCTGGCAGATGCTGGAGGCGGAGGCGGAGCTGCAGTGCTCGTTCCGGGTCCAGCGCTGGCGGACGGTGACACCGAGGACTCCGCATCCGGAGTGTCGGGGGACTCCGAGTCGGTGAGCACCTCGTCCGGATCCACGTAGTCGGCGATCTTGATGGCGGACCCGCGAAGCTCCGGATGGGCTTGGCGGATAGCGGCAAGATCGGCTCCGGCGCGGAAGCCCACGTCGATCTTCTCGACGCGAGCATCCTTGTACCAGGAAAGCATCAGCGCCAGGGCCATCTCCGCTCCACCCCGCGCCGCCAGATCCCGCAGCCGGCACCTCTCCCACCTTCGCCGCCAGCTGTGCCATCGTCTCCGGAACCGGAGCCTCCGGCCACATAAAGGAGAAGATGTACCGCGCCGCCTGACGAAGCGTCGCGGCCTCCTCGCCAAGAAGAACGACGAGCTCCTGAGCCGTCGGCTGCGCTCCCGGCCAGTTCTCCTGCAGCCGGTTGTAGGCTAGCAGGTCTATGCCGGGGTAAAAGGCTATCAGAAAAGAGGAGTCAAATCCGGCTACCGGATCCGAAAAGAAAAGAAGATGGAAGAAAGAACTCACCTTTGGCGGTGTGGCCGACTTGCATCAGCTCCTCCACCAGCGCCTTCTCCTTGACCGCTAGCCGTTTTATCTCCTTCTCTTGGTCCTTGTTCTGGGCCTCGACAAGGGAGAGGGCTTCGGCCCGGCTAGCGAGCGAGGCGTCGCGCTCCTTGACGGTAGCCTCCAAGCCGTCTACCCGTGCGTGCCAGTCCTTGTTCTGCAAACGCAGCGTGGAGTTGGACCTGCTCAGCCGGTCGTTCGCTTTATTCAAGCGATCGATCTCGCGTTGAGCACACACGAGGATGGCTGCAAAAAAGCCGGCTATTACAAAAAAAAGGGAGAGCCGGACGGATGAGGCGGACTTACTCTGGGAGGTCCCATTGGCGGCAGCAAGCTTCTGGCCAGACTGCGGGTTCCACCGGCTGTGGCCTCAAGCAGCCGGATCTCCTTCACCGCCAGCTCGAGCGTGGCGGCAAGATCCGACAGCGAAGCGGCGGAAGAGGCGTCGTCGTCCATGGTGTTGACGGCCAAGGACTCCTTCGCCGCGAGCACCGCCGTCTTCCACTCCTCCCCGAGCGCCTCGTTGGAGTCGTCGTCGCCTACCACGACAAGCTCCTTGCCAGTAGCCCCCCGCGCGCCCGCGGAGGAATCTTCCGGCTGGGAGCGAGTCGCTTCCGGTTGGGGACCCTCCGGCTGGGAGGGGGCAGCCGGCTCGGCTTGAGGAGGAGAAGGAGGCCGTGCCTCAGAGGAAGGGGAGGCGCCGGTTGGATCCGTCGGGGCGCGAGGCGGCGACCCGGCTGGCGTCCGAGCCGGGCTTGCGCCGCCGAAAGAAACCAGTGCGCTAAAGAGAAAGAGGAAAAGACAAGAGCAAAATAGGCTGAAGTCAGAAAAACAAGGACAAGGCAAAACAAACAGAAAGCACCAAGGGAGGGGAGGGAGAAAAACGTACCCCGGCACAACTGGGGGCGGCCCTTTCTTCCGGCCAAGACGGCTTGGTGGCAGGGCGCTGGTTCGGCCCCTCTTCGGAGCCGGCTCCTTCGCCGCAGGCCGGCGGGAGCCGGAATGGCCAGAGCCGCTCCCGCCTGCTTTGCCGTCCACCGCGGAGCGCGTCGCCGGCTCCGCGGTCGGCCCGGCATCCTCCTCCTCGTGCACCTCCGCGTGCGGGTCGGCGACCGGCTCGTTGTTCTGGCTGGGGAAGGCATCGCCGTCCCCATCCGATTCCTCACCGGATCGCCGAGCGCGCGGCTCGGGCAAGTCCGGCGCGAACACCTCGAGAGGAGCGTCGCCCTCCTCGCGAAGGATGCAGGGGAAGATCTGGCAAACGCAAAGGGGTCAGCCAGACAGAACAAGGAAATAACAGAGGGAATAAGCAAAAATTTCGGCTACAAGAACTTACCCGGGGCGCGCGGTTCTCCCGGCTGTAGGGCGCCAGGCTGAACTTCCAGTTCTCCGGCAGCCGCTCCTTGCTGATCGTCCACAACCACTCCTTCAAGTTGTGGTAGCGGGGATCGCGGCGCGACAGCCGGGTCGGGTCCAGCCGGCCGGAGTAAAAGCACATCTTGTGCGCCCGCTGCTGGAGCGGCATCATCAGCCGGGACATCCAGCTAAGGGTGATGTCCCGACCGGTCAGCTGGCAGATGACAAGGGAGCGCATGCGTGCCAGCATCGCGTCCGTCTCCGCCTTGTCACCGTAGACCTTCAAGTCCTAGTTTTGCCGGCTGGACTCGACGTCTTGGAAGGCCGGCAGGTTTATCCGGTCGACGTCGGTAACGTTCTTGACATAAAAGTACGACTACTGCCACAGCCGTACTGTGTCCTGGAGCAGGAACTTCGGGTAGCCGGATTAGGAGCAGCAGTATATGGAGGTGCCGCCGCAGACGACTAGCGGGCCCTTCGTGTACTGGACCTGCGGCCGAACTCGGAAGAGCTGGCAGAAGAGCCCGAGATCCGGCTGGATCCCGAGGTAGCTCTCGCAGAACGCCATGAAGTGCGTCAGCGTTCCGATGGCGTTGGCGCCGAGGTGGTGGAGACGGAGGTCGAAGAAGGCCAGAAATGTGAGGAAGAAGGGATGCAGTGGCAGCGCGAACCCGCGCTCCAGGTGCGAGAGGAAGATCACGTGCTCCCCCTCCACCGGATGCGGCGACTCTTCCCCCACCAGCGCCAACCGCACCGCCACCTCCTCCGCCGGTGGAAGGACGCGGGTCGCGCGTACTTCGCGATCTGGTCCTCGGTGACGGAGGAGCCACACCAGGCTCCGCGTTCAGCTGCCATGTCCGGCTGAGGGAAAGGAGCGGCAGCGGAGGAGTGACGGTGGCCCGTAGCGTTGACGGCGGCGAGCGGGCAGCGCAGAGGGCAAGAGCGTAGGAGCAGCGGCGCGCGAGAAGGAGAGGAAGATTGCAGCGGGGGAGCGAAGGAAAAGAACTGCCTCCCCCGCGGCATCCCTTTAACGGACCGGAAGGGCAACCGTCGGCGGGGCCACGTGGCGCGCATCCGGGCGACTCACATCCCAACCGCCGCCTAGATCCCGTGCGCAGAAGATCGTGGGACGGAAACCAAGGTGCCGGGCAAGCAGTTCCCCGAGGCGACGCGTGACGGGACGTTACGCTGCCCGCCGCAGAGCAATGATGGCGCGTGCGCGTGTGGCCGGCGTCAGCACTGACGTCACGGGTAGCGCAACCGCTAGGCTCAGCCGGATCAAAATTCGAAAAGCAAAAGGGAGCGCGCGTGCATTTTGCCCAGGGGCGGAATCCACACGCGCTCGGGGGCTAGTGTCAGGGGGATGATCCCCGGGTACCCCACCCGAGTAAGAAACAGGACAGTCGGTCTCGGCCGGCTGACCAGATGCAGCCGGACAGGACAGGAGGGACCGGCTACCACCCGGTAGCCGGACCCAGAAGAGGTAGCCGGATACAACAGCGTAGCCAGATCCAATCAGAGGGACAGGACGACGTGCGTATCAGTGCACGGTACGCCCTGTACGATGACAAGACGGGCAACCACCCGCCCATACCGAAGACTTGGCGTGGCTAACACGGGAACAGTGGCCTGTGCTGACGACGGGCTCGCACGGCATCAACTGTGCCTACGACAGCCATATCGCACATACACCGATGTGACATACCATGCCGGGTACTGTAGATGACTAGCCGGCTGGGACCCGCCTGTGGGGCCCGGCAGCCGGACTAGCCAGTGTGACCCTCGCCTCTCTTCCTATATAAGGAGAGGAGGGCCTCAGTAGAAAGGGTTGGTCTCAGTTCATTTAAGGCAGTAGCTAAAGGATACAGCTCGAGGAGCACTTGTAGCTCGTATATTTCACCTAGTCAGATCAGGCAGGAGTAGGGGCTTTACCTCACCACGAGGACCCCGAACCTGGGTACTTCTTGCGTCCCGCTACGCTCGCTCGTGTCCAATCTCGCCTGCGGATGCCGTCGATAGCTTTCCTGCTAGTCCCCACACTTCTATCTAACCTTTTTAGGTACTGCCGTTCCCAATACAATGACAACAGACATGCAATGACTATAGCTGTGGTTAATGAAAAGAACTCACATGCAATGACTCTAGATGTGGTTAATGAGAGAATACACATTTCAATGACAATGGTGGTTCTATATGTGGTTTGTGAAAAGAACAGACATGCAATGACTATAGTTGTGGTTAATGCAAAGAACACACAAGCAATGACACTAGTGGATCCATAGGTGGATTGTGAAAAGAACACACATGCAATGAACTCTGGTGGATCCATAGGCAATGACACTGGTGGATCCATATGTGGTCTGTGAAAAGAACACACATGCAATGACACCGGTGGATCCATATGTGGTCTGTGAAAAGAACACACATGCAATGACACCGGTGGATCCATATGTGGTCTGTGAAAAGAACACACATTTCAATGACACTGGTGGATCCATATGTGGTCTGTGAAAAGAACTCACATGCAATGACTCTAGATGTGGTTAATGAGAGAATACACATTTCAATGACAATGGTGGTTCTATATGTGGTTTGTGAAAAGAACAGACATGCAATGACTACAGGTGTGGTTAATGAAAAAAACACATGCAATGACACTAGTGGATCCATAGGTGGATTGTGAAAAGAACACACATGCAATGAACTCTGGTGGATCCATATGCAATGACACTGGTGGATCCATATGTGGTTTGTGAGAAGAACAAACATGCAATGACTATAGTTGTGGTTAATGAAAAGAACACACATGCAATGACACTAGTGGATCCATAGGTGGATTGTGAAAAGAACATACATGCAATGAACTCTGGTGGATCCATATGCAATGACACAGGTGGATCCATATGTGGTATGTGAAAAGAACAAACATTTCAATGACACTAGTGGAACCATATATGGTTTGTGAAAAGAACACACATGCAATGACACTGGTGGATCCATATGTGGTCTATTAAAAGAACAGACATGAAATGACTCTAGATGTGGTTTGTGAAAAGAACACACATTTCAATGACAATGGTGGTTCCATATGTGGTTTGTAAAAAGAAGAGACATGCAATGACTCTAGTTGTGGTTAATGAAAAGAACACACATGCAATGACACTAATGGATCCATAGGTGGATTGTGAAAAGAACACACATGCAATGAACTCTGGTGGATCCATATGCAATGACACTGGTGGGTCCATATGTTGTCTGTGAAAAAACACACATTTCAATGAACTGGTGGATCCATATATGGTTTGTGAAAGAACACACAAGCAATGACTCTAGCTGTATCCATATGTGGTTTGTGTAAAGAACACACATACAACGACACTGGTGGATCCATGTGGTCTGTGAAAAGAACACATATGCAATGACACTGGTGGATCAACGTAGTTTGTGAAAAGAACACACATGCAATAACACTGGTGGATCCATATGTGGTCTGTGAAAAGAATACATGCAATGACACTGGTGGATCCATATGTGGTCTGTGAAAAGAACACACATGCAATGACTCTGGCTGTGGTTGATGACCCACAAGTATAGGGGGTGTATCGCAGTATTTTCGAGGGAAGTGAAACCCAATTTATTGATTCGACACAAGGGGAGCCAAAGAATATTTATAAGCCTTAACAACTGAGTTGTCAATTCAGCTGCACCTAGAAACAATCTTGCTCACAGCAGTTTATCAGTAGCAATAGTTTTGTAGTAGGAATAGTAAAGTAACAGCAGTAGTAAAGCAAAGACAGTAGTAACAAAAGCAGTAAACAGTGGGATTCGAGTGTGGTAGGCATAGGGATGGATGGACGAGCGTTGCATGGACAAGACAATTCACATAGCAATCAGAACATAGGGCAATTGCAGATAAATAAGATAAAGCATCCAAGTACTAGACAATACTAGGCATGTGTTCCATATATAGTCATACGTGCTCGCAATGAGAACTTGCACAACATCTTTTGTCCTGCCAGCCCATTTGCAGCGGGGCCTCTAGGGAACTACTGGAAATTAAGGTGCTCCTTTTAATAGAGCACCGGAGCAAAGCATTAACACTCTATGAACACATGTGATCCTCACATCAAAGCCATTCCCTTCCGGTTATCCCGATTTCTGTCACTTCGGGGCCATAGGTTCCAGACATCAACGTATGGATACAACTTGCAGATAAGACCATAAACAATACTATCATAATGAATCAATAACATGTTCAGATCTGAAATCATGGCACTCGGGCCCTAGTGACAAGCATTAAGCACAACAAGTCGCAACAAAGTCATAAAGCACTAATAAAAGATACTAGGCACCATGCCCTAACAATCTGATGCCATTACATGAACGATCTCATCCAATCCCTACCATCCCCATAGCCTACAGCGGGGGACTACTCACTCATAGATGGGGGAAACATGGATGGTCGATGGAGAAGCGATGGTGATGATGATGGCGATGATATCCTCCAATTCCTCGTCCCGGCAGGGTGCCAAAACGGAGTTTCTGGTGCTGTTTCGTGGAATCTGGTGGTGACAGCGGAGCGGAACTCCTTCTAGAAAAACGTCAAACCCCCCCTGAAGTTTTTAGGTCAGAAGGCTCCTTATAGGCAAAGAAAGAGGTCGAGGGGGTGCCTGGGGGGCCCACACCACCCCCTGGCGTGGCCTGGCCTGGCCCGCGCCAGCAGGTGGTGTGGCCACCCCTGGCTCTTCTCCGTCTCGTATTCTGGCTCCTGGAGTCTTCGGGTGAAATAGGATTTTTGGCATATTTTCCGGGATTTTTCCTGATAGTTGATTTTCTGCACAAAAAGTAGACACCAAGGCAATTCTGCTGAAAACAGTGTCAGTCCGCATTAGTTGTATCCAAATCACACAAGTTTAGAGGAGAAACAATAGCAGAAGTGTTCGGGAAAGTAGATACGTTTTGGACGTATCAACTCCCCCCAAGCTTAGCTTATTGCTTGTCCTCAAGCAATTCAGTTGAAAACTGAGTGCGATAAAAGAACTTTCACGAACACATTTGCCTAATATGATGTAAATATTCTCAGCAATGTGATCAACTACCTGGACAATTCATAATAAAGAGTATGCAACCAAGTCTACTTAATAGTCTTTGCAAGATATGAAGAGATTCCAACTCAAGAATAATAAGTAGGATGAGGCACAAACATAAGCAACATTACAATGTTCATAGAAAGGTATGATAAAGTGGTATCTCGCTTGCCTTTGATTATGAATGCCAAGGCACCTCTGAAGTTCAAGTGGTGACTAGAAGTAAAGATATCAAGAACACAAGCATCAAAGTCATAACACAAATAATCAAGTAATGGAACAAACATAAAGAATGACAACTATGCTCTCAAGAAGGTGCTCAAAGAATTTGTGGAGACTCAATAAGTAGAAGAAAAGGTTTTGAATAATTTGAAAGGCTTCCAAAAGCTGAAAGTATGGTACTTGTTAGCTTTGAGCTCTCATTGCCCCTATCATAAGCATCTTTAATGTGGTTAAGGTGAAAGTGACACAACTAAGAGGATATGCTTGACAAGTTATAAATCGAAGTCTCATGCCCCTTACTTACAAAGACCGATCCTCATGCTACTCAACTTCAGTCACAAGCAAGCTCTTGTCATTGTAAGTATATACGTATCATAGAGAACCGCCAACGGGGTACCCCTTGCACATGACACGGGAGCTATCCCATAATCAAAATAACAAGGCAAGCAGACAATGAGCATCTCGGCGATCTTTTTATTTACTATGTGCATAGATTTTTATTGAGGATGCTTCATAGAGTGCTCATTATGGTTATGCTGCAAGTTTCCACCATGATTAGGCATGGCTTAGGCTAGCGGCCTAGGCGTTTCTCTAACATACATACACACTCCATGATCTTACAAGTTCCACTTTTATTTCACACCGCTAGGATCCATAAGCAAAAGAACATGATATCAACTAGGTACAAAGTACCTATGAAGCGTTGAAAGCGGTCCCCATGATACATGGTTCTGCTAACTTCAACTCATAAAGCGCAAGCATATGCGCAACAAAGAAGGACGCAATGGTTCAGGTTTATTAAGTGCAAGAAAATAAAGTGGGCCATCAAACTCGTGAGAGCTTTACTAACTAACTTTCTCATAACAAGCAAACATTTTATTCGGAAGAAAACAAGGCATATTGAATATGCACGGAGGTAGCAAATGATGCTAAAGGGTAGGTATGGTGGACACTTTGGAAATATTTGGTTTAGGGAGTTGGAAACTTGAGTAAAACATACTCAGAAAAAGTGAAGGCTAGCAATAGTAAGGGAGCGACAAACGAGAGAGAAATAGCTGTCATTATCATGCTTGCAACAAAACAGGACTACTCATGGCATGAAAGTGATTCAAGATCCTCAAGGCAAAATAATTCATCGAGGCTTAACTGATTATTACAGTCATGTGCATGCGTGAGCATGTGCCAAGTCAATCAAATGAAACATTCAGAGCAGGATACCACGGTGTCATACCAATTTATGAATAGATCAATGCAAGCAAACATTCATAAGACATGCTACAAACTATTAGCGAGCTGGAGCTAATCATAAGAAAGCAAGAACTACTAAGCATCCAAAGATAACATACACCCTACTTGAATGGACTAAGCAAGCTCACAAAGATGAGTATACGTACACAATGAAAACAAATAGAGTTCGTTACCAGCCTCTTACCACGCCTCAAGTTGTCATTGATCCTCATTATTGCTCTTCACTTGTGTGGCTTGAATAATAATATGAAACCAATATCCACTGAGGACAGCCGAACCCTGTAGCAAACTCGCAAAAACCAAAGAAGAACGACAAATATTTTTGGTGTTTTCGATTTTTAAATAAGAACCAAAAGAGAGAAACAAGCAAAGCAAAATCTTTTTGGTTTTTTCGAATAGTTCAAACAAAGCAAAAAGGGGAAAGCAAACCAAGGCAAAAATAAGAAGCAAACCAAAGAGAAACAACAGAAATATTTTTGGTCTTTTTGTGGTTTTTAGAAAGCAAAAGCAAAGAAAGGGAACGAAAACTAAAAAGAGAACGAAAACATGAATATACAAAGTATCGACGCAACATGATATGGAGATGAGTGCGGTGTCGGCGTACCTCCCCCCAAGCTTAGGCTTTTGGCCTAAGTGGGTATCAATCCCAAGCTGGCCAGGATGAAGTGTCACCCTGGTACGACGAAGAGGTCCCCTCATCCTGGTGCAAACTCGAGTACGTCCCTCCGTAATGCGCGGAGTAATCATAGGAGGGCACATCCTCCTGGTGCTGCTCATGGAAACCCAGGAAGCGAAGCTGCTCGTCCACCTCCTCCTTATAGCGCGACCACAGTCTCCTGTGAACACTAAACAAAGCAGGCTGTGGCAAAAGGATCTCCCTTTCATCCCCGTCAGTGAAAAGCATCCTATATACTAGATTGTTCAAATCAGAGGTAGCAGTGACAAAGTGATGAGTTTTCATGGCAACAAGGTCAAGCCTCTATGGTGCCAACATAGCATCATAGGGATCTAGTGAAAGACCTAATGCATTGACTATACGCGAGGCAATGATACCCCCATAGATAGGCCCCCTAGCAGCTAGGCGGCGAGCAATAAGCGAGCCAAGATTGTACTGAGTATCATTGTTAAGCGCAACAGCAAGGAATGCTAAATGATAGTTGGAGATATTACTTGTGTTCTCCCTACCCAGTACACTAGTAGCAAGATAATATGCAAAGTATCTGAGAGCAGGGAGTTGGATATTTCTTATCTTTCCGCGCTGCGCCACGCGGTCATCATCATTGGTCACCCCTCGGTAAAGCTCCAACAAATCAGCGGGTCTCCCTTGAATTTTCTTCACGGTCCCTATCATACGCACACCTACAATACTGCAAAATCTCTCCAAAGGCATGGTGAAGGGCAGATCATAGATTTTAAAAGAGACAGTAGACTGATAGGGTGTGTTAGTAAACGTGAAGCTCTCAACAAAAGTTTTGGTGAGCATAGCGTATTGTGCACTCTCATCTTGCATAAATGAGGTTAAACCAACCCTCTCAATCAGTAGCAAGAAATCATCAAGAATACCTACAGCTTGTAAGAAAGTAAAACAAGGAAAAGAGGATGGGTGAGCATCCCCATCATCCCTTTCACTGCCAATACGAGTTGCAATCAGATCTTCATTGTATGATGGCCTAGCTTGAGAGGCTGTCCTCGAGGGCCTCAACCTCCTAGGTGCATCACTCTCAAATATCTCTCCAAAAGTATGGTTGTTCATGCTTGGTATTCTGAAATTTAAACACCTATTAAACAAGTGATTGCAAAGTAAATATAATGAAGGATTCTACTCATAGGGACTTGCAAGAGGCCTAAACATGCATCAAAACTATATCTCTAAGCATCAAACAAGCTTACAAGCTCTCATAACTAGTCACCTACAGCAGCAAAATACTCAACATATAATCCACTAAACACAAATCTACTTGGACAAGGGGAGGAGTCACATACCAGGGAACAATTGCTCCAAATTTTAGCAAGAAAGATGGGCTGAGCAAGGAGATCGAAAAAATCGAGAGCAAGCACAGCAAGAACGCGATTTTGAGATATGAACTAGAGCTTACTCGGGAGAGAGAAGAAAGTGGCAGGTGAGAGAGTTAGTGGGGGGCAGGGGTGGCCCACACCAGGGCATGGCGCCACCCAAGGCTGGCCGCGCCACCATGTGGTGTGCCTGCCTGGTGGGCCCCCTTGGTACCTCCCAGGTACTCCTCTGCCCCTTTTTTCACGTAAAAATTTAATATGAATTTTCTAGAATTTTTCGAGACACTTTATTTTTGGGCATTTTTCAGAAATAGAAGAATGATTTTCTGACAGACAAACTTTTTTTTTCTTTTGGAAACATGATGCAAAGACAAAACAAGGCTAGAACTACAGAAGTTCTAGCATGCAAGCAACTAACAACACAAAGAAAACTAAACGAAAACAAAAACTAAAATGCAAAGGATAGAAATAAACGGAGATAATCATAATGAAAACATTGTTTTGTTCAATGGAATCCTTTTGTTAACAAGGTTGATCAAGTCTTGTTACCAAAACAATTGCATATGAGACAAAACTTTGTACTCCACTAATGATTATGTTACCTTAACCTTGATAGCAATGGCCCCAATCATAATAGTTTCAAATTTTTCTCTTGGTATGGGACAATATATTTCTCCAACTTGAATGCCTCCAACATGTTCAATTGAATTCAAACCATAAGTCCTTTCAATCTTCTTGGGGAAATAGACAGTATGTTCCTTGTCATTAACATTGAAAGTCACCTTTCCTTGATTACAATTAATAACAGCTCCTGCAGTATTAAGAAAAGGTCTCCCAAGAATAATAGACATATTATCATCTTCATGCATTTCAAGCACAACAAAATCAGTCAATATCAAGCAATTGTGAGCCACCTAAACAGGTACATCCTCACATATACCCACAGGAATAGTGGTAGATTTATCATCCATTTGCAAAGATATATCAGTTGGTATTAATTTTTCAAGTTGAAGCCTCTTATAGAGAGAGAAAGGCATAACACTAACTCCCGCTCCCAAATCACACAAAGTAGTTCTAACATAACTATTCTTAATAGTGCAAGGGATAGTTGGAATCCCTGGGTCTCCAAGTTTCTTAGGAACCTTACCATTGAAGGAATAATTAGCAAGCAAAGTAGAAATTTCTTCATTAGGGATCTTCCTTTTATTCGAGACAATGTCCTTCATATACTTTGAGTAAGGAGGCAATTTAATAGCATCAGTCAAAGGAATTTGCAAGAATAAAGGCTTCATCCACTCACAAAACTCATTATAGTGTTCATCTTCCTTTGACTTGTGTTTCTTATCAGGGAATGGCGTAGGTTTTTGGACCCAAGGTTCTCTTTCACTACCATGTTTATTAGCAATAAAATCTTCTTTGGTGTATTTAGTATTCTTAGTGTGGTTTTCAGGTTCTTCTTCAACTTTTTCTTCATTAGGAACAACATTTTCTTCATTACCACTTTCAGTTTTAGCATCAGAGATAGATATACTATTAGGATCTATAGCAGGTTCAGAGGGTTCTACAACAGTTTTATGTTCCTTTTTCCTTTTCTTACGAGTAGAACCACTATTTTCAGCTTGTTGAGAATCCTGCTCAATTCTTTTGGGATGCCCCTCGGGATATAGAGGATCCTGGGTAGCAGCACCACTTCTAGTTCTAATTTCATAAGCATGTTTTTCTTTAGCAGCATTAACTAGTAAGTCGTTTTGCACTTTAACCAGTTGATATATTTGAGTTTGAACCATTTGAAAGTGTTTAACAATCATTTTAACATCATTAGAGGTTCTTTCCACAATATCTTTCAACTCAACAATAGCTCTAGTGTTTTCCATTAGATGATTTTGCACCCTTTTATTAAAATTATCTTGCTTAACAATAAAGATATCGAATTCTTCTAAGCATTGATCAGGAGGTTTAGAGTAAGGGATATCACCTACAGCAGCAAAATACTCAAGATATAATCCACCAAACACAAATCTACTTGGACAAGGAGGGGAGTCACATACCAAGGAACAATTGCCCCAAATTTCAGCAAGAAAGATGGGCTAAGCAAGGAGATCGAAAAAATCGAGAGCAAGCACAGCAAGAACGCGATTTTGAGCAATGAACTGGAGCTTACTCGGGAGAGAGAAGAAAGTGGCAGGTGAGAGAGTTAGTGGGGGGCAGGGGTGGCCCACACCAGGGCATGGCGCCACCTAGGGCAGACCGCGCCACCAGGTGGTGTGCCTGCCTGGTGGGTCCCCCTGGTACCTCCCAGGTACTCCTCTGCCCCTTTTTTCATATAAAAATTTAATATGAATTTTCTGGAATTTTTCAAGACACTATTTTTGGGCATTTTCAGGCATAGAAGAATGATTTTCTGACAGACAGATTTTTTTTGGAAACATGATGCAAGGACAAAACAAAGCTAGAACTACAGAAGTTTTAAGACACTCTAACATGCAAGCAACTAACAACAAAGAAAACTAAACGCAAACAAAAACTAAAATATAAAGGATATAATAGAAGTAAACGGAGATAATCATAGTGAAAACATTGTTTTGTTCAATGAAATCCTTTTGTTAACAAGGTTGATTAGGTCTTGTTACCAAAACAATTTCATATGAGACAAAACTTTGTATTCCACTAATGATTATGTTACCTCAACTTTGATAGCAATGGTCCCACTCATAATAGTTTCAAATTTTTCTCTTGGTATGGGACAATATATTTCTCCAACTTGAATTCCCTCAACATGTTCAATTGAATTCAAACCATAAGTCCTTTCAATCTTCTTGGGGAAATAGACAGTATGTTCCTTGTCATTAACATTGAAAGTCACCTTTCCTTGATTACAATTGATAACAGGTCCTGCAGTATTAAGAAAAGGTCTCCCAAGAATAATAGACATATTATCATCTTCAGGCATTTCAAGCACAACAAAATAAGTTAATATCAAGCAATTATGAGCCACTTGAACAGGTACATCCTCACATATACCCATAGGAATAGTGGTAGATTTATCAGCCATTTGCAAAGATATATTAGTTGGTATTAATTTTTCTAGTTGAAGCCTCTTATAGAGAGAGAAAGGCATAACACTAACTCCAGCTCCCAAATCACACAAATTAGTTCTAACATAACTGTTCTTAATAGAGCGAGGGATAGTTGGAATCCCTGGGTCTCCAAGTTTCTTAGGAACCTTACCATTGAAGGAATAATTAGCAAGCAAAGTAGAAATTTCTTCATTAGGGATCTTCCTTTTATTCGAGACAATATCCTTCATATACTTTGAGTAAGGAGGCAACTTAATAGCATCAGTCAAAGGAATTTGCAGGAATAAAGGTTTCATCCACTCACAAAACTTATTATAGTGTCCATCCTCCTTTGACTTGTGTTTCTTATCAGGGAATGGCATAGGTTTTTGGACCCAAGGTTCTCTTTCACTACCATGTTTCTTAGCAATAAAATCCTCTTTAGTGTATTTAGTATTCTTAGTGTGGTTTTCAGGTTCTTCCTCAACTTTCTCTTCATTAGGAGCTTCATTTTCTTCATTACCACTTTCAGTTTCAGCATTAGAGATAGATATACTATTAGGATCTAAAGCAGGTTCAGAGGGTTCTACAACAGTTTTATGTTTCTTTTTCCTTTTCTTACGAGTAGAACCACTATTTTCAGCTTGTTGAGAATCCTGCTCAATTCTTTTGGGATGCCCCTCAGGATATAGAGGATCCTGGGTAGCAGCACCACTTCTAGTTCTAATTTCATAAGCATGCTTTTCTTTAGCAGCATTAACTAGCAAGTCGTTTTGCACTTTAACGAGTTGATCTATTTGAGTTTGAACCATTTGAAAGTGTTTAACAATTATTTTAACATCATTAGAGGTTCTTTCCACAATATCTTTCAACTCAACAATAGCTCTAGTGTTTTCCATTAGATGATTTTGCACCCTTTTATTAAAGTTATCTTGCTTAACAATAAAGATATCAAATTCTTCTAAGCATTGATCAGGAGGTTTAGAGTAAGGGATATCACCTTCATCAAAGTGTTGGAGAGAGTGTACCTCAATAGTGGATGAGTAGGGAATAGGCTTACATAATTCTTCTATAGGAGGTAAATTCTTGACATCTGCAGCTTTTCCCTTCTCCTTAAGACATTTCTTAGCTTCCTTCATCACTTCATCATTTAATTCAATAACTCCTCTCTTCTTTGATGTTGGAATAGGCACGGGAATAGATGGTTCAGGTACAATTACTTCAGGTATAGCTTGTTTAGGAGGAGTCCAATCTTCATAATTCTTGCTTATTTTAGCCATTAATTCCTCAGCTTCCTTAGGAGTCCTATTCCTGAAAACACAATCAGCACAACTATCTAGGTATGTCCTAGATTCCTCGGTTAGTCCATTATAAAATATATCAAGAAGCTCATTCTTAGGTAATGGACTTCCAGCCTGTGCATGAATCAAAGCACAAAACCTTGCCCAAGATTAGGGCAATACCTCTTTTTCTCCCTGTTTAAAATCAAAAAGTTCCTGCAAAATAGCATGTCTAGCACTGGGAGGAAAATATTTCTACAGGAAAGTACTAATCAAGCACTCAGGGCTATCAATAGATCCAAGAGGTAAATTACTAAACCAAGTTTTAGCTTCTCCTTTCAGTGAAAAAGGAAAAATCTTAGCAACAAAGTAAGTATGCTCTTAATATCATCAGAAAACAAGCCACTCATGGTAGAAAGTTCATTCATATGTGCTACCGCACTTTCATTCTTAGTCCCACAAAAAGGTTCTTTCTCGACAATAGCTATGTAAGATAGATCGAGAGAGAAATCATAATCTTCATCTATAATGTTTATGGAGAAGCAACAAACTTAGCATCAGGAGACAATTTGGGTCTAATAGTACGCCTCTCAAGGAGACTCTTAGCAGCGCTCCTATCATGGGTGTTCTTACATTCTTTAATAAACTCATCGGTCATCTCAACATAACCATCTTCAATATCATAACTCTCACTAGACTCAGGTGAGCTAACATGTTTGGTAGTGTCTTCATTAGGAGTTTCAATATTTCCAACTATAGTTCTAGCAATCGTAGCATCTAGGAAAGGACCTAATGAACCACTCTTATCAAGCACAGTAGAAGTAGCATCATAAGCATCAGAAGTTCTAGATTCAGCAGTAGTAGCAGTGTGTGTAGCATGTGTATGTGGTGGTGTAAGGAACTTACTCAAAACAGAAGGTGAATCAAGAGCAACAGAGGTGTTTAGAACCTTACCTCTTCTTGTAGTGGATGGTAAAATAGGAACCTTGCCATCACGAGACTTACCCATGATGGATGGATATAAGCGAACAATAGAGAATCCAAGTGAACTTGATAAATAAAGCTATGCTCCCTGGCAACGGCGCCAGAAAATAGTCTTGATGACCCACAAGTATAGGGGGTGTATCGCAGTATTTTCGAGGTAGTGAAACGCAATTTATTGATTCGACACAAGGGGAGCCAAAGAATATTTATAAGACTTAACAACTGAGTTGTCAATTCAGCTGCACCTGGAAACAATCTTGCTCACAGCAGTTTATCAGTAGCAACAGTTTTGTAGTAGGAATAGTAAAGTAACAGCAGTAGTAAAGAAAAGACAGTAGTAACAAAAGCAGTAAACAGTGGGATTCGAGTGCGGTAGGCATAGGGATGGATGGACGGGCGTTGCATGGACAAGACAATTCACATAGCAATCATAACATAGGGCAATTGCAGATAAATAAGATAAAGCATCCAAGTACTAGACAATCCTAGGCATGTGTTCCATATATAGTCATACGTGCTCGCAATGAGAACTTGCACAACATATTTTGTCCTGCCAGCCCGTTTGCAGCGGGGCCTCTAGGGAACTACTGGAAATTAAGGTGCTCCTTTTAATAGAGCACCGGAGCAAAGAATTAACACTCCGTGAACACATGTGATCCTCACATCAAAGCCATTCCCTTCCGGTTATCCCGATTTTTGTCACTTCGGGGCCATAGGTTCCGGACATCAACGTGTGTACACAACTTGCAGATAAGACCATAAACAATACTATCATAATGAAACAATAACATATTCAGATCTGAAATCATGGCACTCGGGCCCTAGTGACAAGCATTAAACACAACAAGTCACAACAAAGTCATAAAGCACTAATAAAAGATACTAGGCACCATGCCCTAACAATCTGATGCCATTACATGAACGATCTCATCCAATCCCTACCATCCCCATAGCCTACAGCGGGGGACTACTCACTCATAGATGGGGGAAACATGGATGGTCGATGGAGAAGCGATGGTGATGATGATGGCGATGATCTCCTCCAATTCCCCGTCCCGGCAGGGTGCCAGAACGGAGTTTCTGGTGTTGTTTCGTGGAATCTGGTGGTGGCGGCGGAGCGGAACTCCTTCTAGAAAAACGTCAAACCCCCCAAAATTTTTAGGTCAGAAGGCTCCTTATAGGCGAAGAGAGAGGCCGAGGGGGTGCCTGGGGGGCCCACACCACCCCCTGGCATGGCCTGGCCTGGCCCGTGCCAGCAGGTGGTGTGGCCACCCCCTAGCTCTTCTCCGTCTCATATTCTAGCTCCTGGAGTCTTCGGGTAAAATAGGATTTTTGGCATATTTTTCGGGATTTTTCCTGATAGTTGATTTTCTGCACAAAAAGTAGACACCAAGGCAATTCTGCTAAAAACAGCATCAGTCCGCATTAGTTGTATCCAAATCACACAAGTTTAGAGGAGAAACAATAGCAAAAGTGTTTAGGAAAGTAGATACGTTTTGGACGTATCAGTGGTTAATGAAAAGAACACACATGCAATGACACTGGTGTATCCATATGTGGTTTGTGAAAAGAACACACACTCAATGACTCTAATTGTGGTTAATGAAAAGAACACACATGCAATGACACTAGTGGATCCATAGGTGAATTGTGAAAAGAACACACATGCAATGAACTTTGGTGGATCCATATGCAATGACACTGGTGGATCCATATGTGGTCTGTGAGAAGAACAAACATTTCAATGACACTGGTGGATCCATATATGGTTCGTGAAAAGAACACACATGGAATGACACCGGTGGATCCATATGTAGTCTGTGAAAAGAACACACATGCAATGACACCGGTGGATCCATATGTGGTTTGTGAAAATAACACACATTTCAGTGACACTGGTGGATCCATATGTGGTCTATGAAAAGAACACGAATGCAATGACTCTAGGTATGGTTAATGAAAAGAACACACATGCAATGACACTGGTGGATCCATATGTGGTTTGTGGAAAGAACAGACATGCAATGACTAGCTGTGGTTAATGAAAACAATACACATGCAATGACACTAGTGGATCCATAGGTGGATTGTGAAAAGAACACACATGCAATGAACTTTGGTGGATCCATATGCAATGACACTGGTGGATCCATATGTGGTCGGTGAAAAAAACACACATGCAATGACACCGGTGGATCCATATGTGGTCTGTGAAAAGAACACACATGCAATGACACCGGTGGATCCATATGTGGTCTGTGAAAAGAACACACATTTCAATGACACTGGTGGATCCATATGTGGTCTGTGAAAAGAACACACGTGCAATGACTCTAGATGTGGTTAATGAGAGAATACACATTTCAATGACAATGGTGGTTCTATATGTGGTTTGTGAAAAGAATAGACATGCAATGACTCTAGTTGTGGTTAATGAAAAGAACACACATGCAATGACACTAGTGGATCCATAGGTGGATTGTGAAAAGAACACACATGCAATGAACTCTGGTGAATCCATATGCAATGACACTAGTGGGTCCATATGTGGTCTATGAAAAGGACACACATTTCAATGACACTGGTGGATCCATATATGGTTTGTGAAAAGAACACACATGCATTGACTCTAGCTGTATTCGTAGGTGGTTTATGAAAAGAACACACATACAATGATACTGGTGGATCCATGTGGTCTGTGAAAAGAACACAGATGCAATGACACTGGTGGATCAATGTGGTGTGTGAAAATAACACACATGCAATGACATTGGTGGATCTATATGTGGTCTGTGAAAAGAACACACATGCAATGAAAATGGTGGATCCACATGTGGTTTGTGAAAAGAACACACATGCAATGACACTGGTGGATCCATATGTGGTCTGTGAAAAGAACATACATGAAATGACTCTATATGTGGTTAATGAAAGAATACACATTTCAATGACAACTGTGGTTCCATATGTGGTTTGTGAAAAGAACAGACATGCAATGCCTACTCTTTCTATTTTCTATTTGAATCCCTTATTCTGTCTTGCCCTTGGTTTTCTGATAGTACTCAGATTTGCCCCTCTCTCTCTCTCGGTCACAAATCTCACAAAAGCCCAAACTTGTGCTCACTCTGGGTGCTACGCCTGATTGGCTGACACAGATGTCATGCGGATCGTCTCCACCAACCGTTGATCCTCTGTGATCCAACGGGCTGGATAACCCCTCCCTTCTCCACTTTTTTTATGCATGGTCTATCTGTGCCACCTCTCTATCCGTGCCACCGATACTTTACCTCCATAAACAAGTGAAAATCCATCTATCTAAATAAAATAAATGATCATATTTCAAAGAAGCTATCGTCTTTGTCTTCCGGTTCGTCCTCGTCTTTGTCAATGCCATGGTCCTTGCCATCGCCGCCATCGGTGTCCCCCTCTGATGACTCGACACCACCCTCTTCCTCTTATAAGAGCGCTATCTCCTCGTCGGAGTCCTTCGCCTCCTCCTCTTCGTAGTCCCACAGGTCCACGTCACTCTCCTCTGCTTCTGCCTCCAACTGATTGATGAACGCCTCCTCATTGGCCGAGTCGGACTCGTCCAAATAGCTGTCTCCTCTCTCCTTCCTGGTCTTCTTCTCGTTCCTCTTCTTGTCCGTACTTGCCGGTGTAACACGCGCCCCATCCTGGTTGTTGCTTTGCGCTTGTCTGTCACTGCAGGTACCCCATGCTCCTCCTGCATGGCCGGTATGAGCTTCGACATCGCGGTGTCCTCGAGTGCCGATGTCGATGGATCCGGGCGCGGTCGGACACGATGTGCTGCCTCAGTAGGCGACTCACGAGTGCGAACGATGCAGCGAAGAGCCAGGGACGCAGGACGGTCAATGGACGGCTTGGACCTGCCATTGCCATGGCGAGGGGGCATCGTGCTCGAGGTAGTTGTTCCGAATGGTCGATGGCGGCTACACAGAGTGGGGTGCCGATCTGATCAAGGACGAGCAGCGGTTTCGTGTGTCGTGTTCACGTGTGCATTTGTCGATTATCAAAAAAATAAGAAGTAATATCTCGCATACTGAACATAATTTGATCACAACAAAAGTGGCACAGCATATTCTAGACTCGTAAATATCCCGTGTGTGCCTGTCGACGTGGAGTTCAACGGAGTTTGACGTGTCGACGTGATCGTGCAGCAGTTGCGTGCGTCATTGCCCCATCAACACGTGACACACGCACATGGGACGTGCGCGCCAATGCCCGTGATGACCACCCGGCTCGCACTCCTCTTATTATATACTGGATTTTAGGCGGCGCTGAAGACCATTGAACTGTCCATCGCAATAAAGACAAGTCCCATCGATTCCCTATCCCTAGCTTCTTTGAGAAGGTAGACCATACAAGGTGGTATTTTATAATAGTAGTAGTACTACTGGACCACGGCCTATACTCTTTGACTCTTCTCCCACACTAATCACTATCTTTTTTCTCCTGCCGCCGCCACCCTCACCCTGCAAGCCATGGCTCCCCTGAGGAGAGGCCGGTCGACGATCCTCGCGGAGAAAAGGGAGAGATCTCGCCACGAGGCACTTCTTGCTCTACCAGCCCCTCAAGCCCCCTCTCACCGAGGCCCAATCTCCCACGACAATGGCGCAGAATGTTCTAGCAGGCGAGGGCTCCTCCCGGTACGGTCTTCTTGTTCTACTTCTTCTCCATTATGATCTTATTCTGATTCTTCTTGTTTCTTCTTCCTCTTCCTCTTCTATGTATTATAGGCCAGCCGTGGAGCCAGAATCCACCACGACAAAAGCGTTGCAGGACCCATTCGGTCCCGTTCCACATCTCAGCGAGGTAGCAAATCTCCACACTGTTATTTCTCCGAGTTGTGATGTGGATTTCTTAGATCGTGTCCACCTCGCATTGGTTTTTCTTCTTCTTTTGCGAGTTGTATTAGTTTTCATGAATATGACTGGATCTCTTGGTCTTTCCTTAATAGCGCTATTCATAGATTCACTATGGATTTTTTGTGATTAGGATTAGTTTATCGTGGTTATGAATAGATCTCTAGGTCCATTTTTAACACTGTTGTCCATAGATTCAACAGGGATTTTTTGATCTGTATTAGTATTCACCTGGAACCTGGAGTGTAATTATAGAATTTCTATTTCAATTAACATGAATGATGCAGCAATCGAAGGCCGAGTACCGTGACAAGGTGGCTGCGATCAGTGCCAAGATTGACAGCACACATGAGCTTGCACGCTCCCTCACCCAAGCTAATGAGAGCCTACGCAAGCAATTATCTGTGCAGAAGGAGATCTCGCTAGATTTTGCACGTGACATCGTGAGGCTACAGAAAGTGCTCGACCTTAACTTGAACAGGAAAGAACATGCCATCAAGATAATCAACGAGCTCATGGAGGAGAAGAAGAATCTCATGGAAAGGTGCACTCTCCCACAGGACGAAGTCACCGAGGCACTCAGAGGACGCGTTGAGAAAACCAAGGCTGCCATCCAAGCCTACCATGATAGGAACCATTGCCTGGATGCAGTGAAAGAGATGAAGGAGGACATGAGCAGAGGGATCACCATACTCGAGGGTGTTCGGAAAGAGAACGAGGAGCTAAGGGCTTGTCTGGAGGCGTATCGGAGCAATGCCCAAGTATGATTCCCGTTAGAGGGGGCATGGATATCAGTCCTTGCTCCACTCCTTTTGTAATGTTTAGGGTTTAGGGAGCAATGCCCAAGTCTGCTTCCCATTATAGGGTGCAATAAGAATCCTAGGGCAACTCCTTATCTATCTGGACATGTGTTGGTGTTCATGTTCATGAATGGACACCATGTGGTCTTTCCATTATGTATCTGGACATGGGTTTCTGCATTATGAGTTTGCCACTAGCCCACTACTATTTGGTGATATTGGAAAAAACCCACATCACACTAAACTGCAGATAAACCTTATTTGTCTTTGAAATTGAAATTATGATAGTGTCACTAGTCGATTCATAAAATGTTGATTAGTCCTAGATTGCTTCTTCCTTGAAATTATGACAGTGCCACTACTCGATTCAGTTAATTATGGAAACTAACCAGCTTGTCCTGGTGAACTGAACAACCCATACTATGTATTTTTGTTGCAGGAAAGAGGCGAAAGGTCGACCAGGACCTGGCGACCTGGCTAAATGACAAGATAGCCATCCAAAGGGAGAAGCAGAATTCCCAGAAACTGGCCTTTGACCACCTGCGCGCTGAACTCGTGGTCCTTTCTGACAAGTGCTAGAAACTGAAGGAGTTAAACACCGGCTGGGCGAAGCTTCACATGGAAGGTCGCACCTCAGCTAGGAAGCAGACGGAGATCATGAAAGGGATCTTGAAGGAAAATCGTATGGATACGAACCAACTTCTCAAATCCGTGATGGAGCGCTAGAACCTGCGGCTGGCGCACAACAAAGTACTGAAGGAGCTGGCCGATCTTAGGGAGGAAAATAAGCAACTCCGGGCCAGGCTCGCTTGAACCCAACATATGTCTATTTAGTACTGAACTGCCTGGTTTATCCTCTGCAATGTTTTGTAAACGTGAACTTAACTCTATCCACGATATGTCTGTTCGTCTGAAATTAATTTGCTCGAGGATTGAGTTTGGTTTAGTTAAGAAAGTGCAACTGCAAGTCTTACAGTTAAATAGTTTCAGGCATTGGCACAACATAAATTATTCATCTCGAATTTCCTTTATCCTCGGTAGTCTGTCCTTGGTCAACAGATCCGCAATGCAGTACTCTAGCTTGTTCTTGTCTTCCCTAAGCTGACCCCTCTCCTTTTCTGCATTATGAATCAGCAACCTGTGACTATCCTGAAGCTTCTTTGCAGTTCCAATAACCAAGCTCCCATTGATTCTGTCACTTAGCTCCGACTGCAAATTCTCGATTTCTCGTTCCAGCTCCTTATTTCGTACCGACAACTTGTAAATTTTTTCAGCTGCATCCCAAGCATCAGTAAATCTCCCTGACCTTTCCAACTCATACATCTCCCATAACTGAGCCAAACATTTCTTAAGTGCATCTGGCCACTCAAGATCCACCCACTCTACTGCTTTACACACCGGGCCAACCTAAAACACACACACACTATAGTGTCATGAACATACATGATACATTTTTCTTCATGTCACCATTGCACATAATGTAAACAAACCTGATTTGTACAGCCCAAAAACCTTCTCCCAGTGTTACAGCCTTCGAATGCAACATATCTTCTCAGTTTTAGCCCATGGTCACATGGCACTTCTCCATCGAGATCTAGGCCCTCCCATTCGGAGTCGTAGATCGTCCGTGGTACCTATAAGTAAACGCAAATCTGGAATTGAACACGATTGCATGCACATATGGAGCTCAGATCGAGAGATTTACCATTGCCTAACCCTAGCCCGAGAAAACAGAGGAACTCACATCGTGGGAGGAATACTCGATGTCAGAGAGAAGGCTGTCGCTGCTTGACTGGTCGTCCTCGTCGTTCTAGGACAGCATGGCGAATGCATCGTTGCCGGCGACGGTGTCGGCGTCGACGTCGGTGAGGAGAGAGAGAGAGAGGGAGCAGCCCTTCTACCGCTGCAACAATGACTAAATTGGGATGTTACCATAGTTTAATGGATACCATGCCCTTTCCCTGGATTACTGTCTCCTGCCTAATATGGATTCTCTTCATACATTCTTATTTCAAATAGTAAACCTGTACTCCCTCCATCCCAATTTCATTGCCTAATAAAAACATACCAGTATATTACATCATCTAAAGAAACAAAATCATGTCAACTACAAGGTACTTATGCATCACTTGTTTAGTCATGGTTTCACAAAACATTACATTACAATCTCTCAATAACATAATCACAGAAACAAGTATATTATGTCAACTAAAGAAACAAAATCATGTCGACTACAAGGTACTTACGCATCACTTGTCCAGTCATGGTTTCACAAAACATCACATTACAATCTCTCAACAAACATAATCACAAAAACAAGTATATTACATCAACTCAAGAAACAAAATCATGTCGACTACAAGGTACTTACGCACCACTTGTCCAGTCAGGGTTTCACAAAACATTACATTACAATCTCTCAACAAACAAAATAACAGAAACAAGTACAATACATCATCTCAAGAAACATAATCATGTCAACTACAATGTATTTATGCATCACTTGTCCAGTCATGGTTTCACAAAACATTACATTACAATGTCCCAACAAATATAATAACAGAAACAAGTACGGTACATCATCTTAAGAAACATAATCATGTCAACTACAATGTACTTATGTCTTATTACAACAACGATGGTTTTAGTGAGTGACATGTCCGAAAATCTCAATAGCTCGCACAACATTATATCACAATCTCTCAAGAAACATAATCACAGAAACACGCTCTAAATGCAACAACAGTCAATGTTATAAATACAGGCAGGGGAACCCCATGGTCCATATGACAAGCCTAGGGTAGCACCTCTCATCAGATCTCATCAACGTCGACCACCTCATTCTGTCCAGCCACTACATGGGCCTCTACGTCCACTATAACCTATTGAACAACATCAGAAATGGTACCAAGGAAGAACACCTTCCTGTTTTGCTTCTTTCGTCGCATAATCTGCATAAGATCTTCAGTATCCAAAACATCTATGAATTGCTACTTCTTATGATGCCACCACCGAATTTGTGCCATCTGCTTAGGGCCAATACTGATTTCCTTACCGATCATCTCTCTCATTTCATCAGGAGTTATGTTTTTGGAATCGACAGTGATCTCCACAGTACATGACGAAATTGGCTTATTAACTCCCTCATCAAGTTTTGCCATGTATGAATCCACCTCTATGCGTATACTGAACTTATCTAGATCAACATCTATTGGTCTGTATTCTCTAGGAGCCGAAGCTCTAGCAGCAAGATCTCAAGCATCTGCATACATATCATCAAGCATCGCTTCAACTTTCACCTTACGATCAACTGCACAACACTCCCAAACCATCTGACGCTCATGGGAGTGCTCAATTTGCTGATAGGTATCATTCATGTTGCGCCACACCAATTTTGTCCTCTGTCTAGAACCCTAGGTAATCTGAAAGGATACAGATGCCGCCTAGAGGGGGGTGAATAGGCGATTTAAAACTTTTACGAGAGGGGCTCAACAAAGGCGGAATTAAACTAGCGTTTACTTTGTCAAGCACAAAACCTATAACAACTAGGGTTCACCTATGTGCACCAACAACTTATGCTAAGCAAGACAAGCAACTATGTGATAGCAAGATATAGACTTCAAGCACGAAGGCTATCACAAAGTAAAGTGCATAAGTAAGAGCTCGGGTATAGAGATAACCGAGGCACGCAGAGACGCCGATGTATTACCGAGTTCCTCCCAACAATGGAGTACGTCTCGTTTGGAGAGGGGGTGGTATCAAACCACCAACGCCACAAAAGGCCTCCCTTGTTCTCCGATGAACCTCACCCCAACGGGTTCGATTCACCACTTCCACTATATCGGCAACCTTCGAGGTGGAAGCCGGCACCTTTACAACAAGTTCCAGGCACACATCCATAACCTAATTGGAGGCTCTCGAATACAAGCAAGCTGCCAAACAATCAAAGACAAGATTGTAAGAATCAAATCAACCAAAACAAGGCTTAGGGTTTCCAATGAAACCCTAGAGCAAGGGGCCCTGAAGTGAATGAGGGGGAAATGAAGATCTCTCTTGGTGAAGCTATAGATCAAGGCCTCCTCCTTCGATTCCCCAAAGATCAGGGACTTTGGGTGGTTGGAGAGGGAGATCTTGGAGTTTTGGTGGCTCTCAAATGGTGTTCTTCTTTTTCTGGAACGAGCAGCTAGAGGAAGGGGATGAGGTCCCCTATTTATAGGCCTTCACTCCACTGAACCATTTTCTGACTGTTGGAGAAAAGACAGACCGGAGACTCCGGTCTACACCAAAGATTATGTCCCATCTCTGGACCAGCCTCCGGACCACCAAACAGAATGACCCAGCCCTTCTGTGGGCCAAGTGGACCGGAGACTTCGGTCAGGGGCTTGGACTGGAGACTCTGGCTAGACCTCCGGACCTTGCTCCGGACCACCTATCTGGCTGACCATGGGCAATATCTTCGATCCACTCTGGAGGCTTGCGGAGAAACTCCGGACAACACTGGAGACTCCGGTCAGCACACACCGAAGACTCCGGTCCAAAAATCTACAGAGGCAAACCTGATAGAAACAACAAAACTGTAATGATCATAACATTTGCATCCAGAATCCGATTGACCTGAAACCAATTTTTTTGGAAAGGGGGTGACAAGAGCTACCCAACAAAAAGTAACACCAAGAGAGAGAATTTCATATATTATGATGTGAGCTACCTCTCTTTGTGAGAAACCGGAAAAACCTCCAAGATCAAAAACGTAATAAGGTATAAAGGGAAATCCGTTTTTGATGAACTAGAGCTTGTTATGAATTACCACAAGCTCTAAAACCTCACATGGATAAGATCCAAATAACAACCAAGAAAGATGATGCCAAGAATATAAAGGTTTGGGATCTCGCTGAAGGATATAATAAAGTTACTCACTTGAGAGCCCCTCTTGATAGAATGGTTATCTATGTAATAAACCAGCCTCTCCAACACGAGACCGGTGACAAGAAAACCCTATCAAGAACATACCTTTGCCTTGCGCATATTCCACTTGAGCTTGATGATGATGATCTTCTCCACCTCAAGATGGAACACCTTCCTTGATTGCGCTAGCTTGGTG
Organism: Avena sativa; assembly: GCA_916181665.1. Classification (NCBI taxonomy): domain Eukaryota; kingdom Viridiplantae; phylum Streptophyta; class Magnoliopsida; order Poales; family Poaceae; genus Avena; species Avena sativa. The sequence goes on from OV702290.1 coordinate 38,949,076, forward strand.
AAGACTTGCATATTGCTCTCCATACTCCACTATGGTAGAGCTTCTCTTTTGGGCATACCATCTTCCCATATCCATGATCACCATAGGATGGCAAGCATTAAGCAAATGATCTCTTCGAGATGGCTCATCTTGAACTTGCACATCATTTCTTCTTTCTTCATTATGTTGGTGCCTTGAAGGTACATAAGGGATATCATACCAACTTTATTCTTCAAGACACACTTGTTATAGGCCCAAATCTCACTTGACCAATCTCCGGATCACTCAATGAACCCTTGGTCAACACCATATCTTCTCTACTTTCTTCTCCTCCCAACTTTGAAACCAACATATGGTTCAAGCATTGCCTACGGACAAATCCTACAAGTAAAACTCAATGCAAACATAAGTCCATAAAGATTGTCATTAATTTCCAAAACCACACATGGGAGCACACATGCACTTTCATAATCCTAGCGGCAAGCATATCTACCAGCTGCAAAACAGACACAACCTCTTTGCAATTCACAAGCAGATGCACATCTTGCTCGAACACAACCCTCTCGCAACCAAAATCAAGTTTTGCAGTGTACTGGCAAACATGAACTGTGAACTCATATAGGTCCCTTGTATCAAAGATGTGCCTAATTTGATTAAAAAGGGGAACTTTTCAGTTCATTCGATTCTATTATGCTGTAACTAATCTACTTGTAAGATAATGCACAGATAATAAAAATTCACCTCTCGCTCTTCTCCCGGGTTTTTTCTTCGAGATCTAGGTGCCGCATCCGCCCACCGGAGCCGAACAATCCGCCACTAGTCTTGCTTTTCTCTTCAACCCGCTGCTCATAGGTACCTTGGGAGCAGAATCCTTGCTGACCTCCTCGCTAACCGGGGCTGAAGACCTCGCCGCTGCTTCGCGTTGAGCCCTAGAATCTGGCCCAGACGGACCCGAATCAGTCGGCGACGTAGCTACAACCTTCGCCTTGCAAGACATGCTGGGCCTCCGCCGTCGGATTCAGTGTCGGGGGAGGGAGAAAAAAGGTCCTCCGCCGCCGACAGATTCAGGGCCAGGGAAGGGAAGAAAGGGGACCGCCGCCACCGCAACTAGATTTAGTGTCGAGAGTTAGGAAAGTATAGTAATGGATTTGCCCCTACGACATGTGCAGGGTGGCTAAGAAGAGTGACTGGCGAAGAAGGGGCACAACAGGAACTAGTGTAACGGAATATCCTGACTTAATGGGCGTGATTTGAAAATATTGGGTTTGGCCATCATTCACTCGAAACACCCCTCTCAGCAATTGGCGCCCCAACTTTTCAAATCCCGGTGATTAAAATCAACTCGGGTACCGCGGTGCACTGGAGTCTCAACTTTCGGGCCGCAAAATGATATTCTCCGTATAATATGTCCTCGGACATGGGTGAGTTGAATATGTCTTTGGACTTGATATTTGGTGGACTGCCATGGCTTATATACATAAACTGCTGTACATGGTGGCGGCACCCACGGAGTACAAGTTACCCCTGCATGGCCTGATCCACCAATAGTCGTGAACGTTGTGCCACCTTGAGAATCGACATGCCTCTTGGCTGGATAACACACAGTAGGTGATACCTCTAGATATGCGCGTAGTTATGGGACAGTTCTTGTTGTGAGATTCGGAAGGTACACGCAATATGTTGCCTGAAGGGTTGAACATGCATTTGGGTACAGTAGTGCACCCCTGCAAGGTAAATCTTTTCTAAAAACCGTGTGTCCACGGTTATGGACGCCTCAGGAGTACAGTATCATGATCATAGACAACACCACTAATACTTTGCCTCTAATAATATGATTAGTAATTAGCCTTATTAACTAAACAACTGGTTAACTAAAATTGTCACTGTGTGTGTTCCGCAAGAGGACTTTCTTGACTTGTCTTCAAGGGGAGAATCTTCGGACGGGTTATGGTTGGAGTTATATTCTTATTATCGTATAACGCTCTCTTATCTCGCTCTAATAGCCAAAGTTGTAGCGTGACTCTATAAGTTAGACAATGCAAGCTTTGCTGCCGCTGAGCCCACCATACATATGTAGGCGAGAGCCGCCGAATTTTAAGACTCGTCGTGCACTGATCTTAGTACTGACTGCTCTTTTTTTCCTTTACCCTTTGTCGGCACCTCTTTTGGCTATGACAGGTATGTGATTGACGACGTTAGCAAGGTTATTCCCCGGTTTGGCCTGGGCAAGGTTGTCATCCACGCTTGGTTACTCTTTAGGACTCTTAGTCCCATTTGGTTCTTATCCATACTCGGATACTATTTCGCTTTCTTCATAATTTTATCTTTGTATTGAATCTTTTCTATTCTTTACTCGTTGAGTTGTTGCTGTATATATTTCTTATGGACCCTGTTATAAATTATTGTGATATAACTACCTGTAACAAAATCCACCCATACGAAAGTGTCTGGTGGACGTCTTTGAATCGTTTCTATACGGATTTTGGCGAAAATGATAAGAATCGCATAAACCCGATTCTGGGCATTATATTTCTCTGTCCGATAAAAGCAAATTTCCACGGACTAGTAAATTACCTTCTCGTTTATACACCTTCTCGTTTATACAGAGTTCCAAAAATGATTTGTCATAATTTGCTTTTCTCGAATTGCGCATATTCAGAAGCTTCAAAGGATTTTGAGCATAAATACAAGAGCTAGTTGCTCTGCCGCCTTATGTTTTTGCAGTTAAATCATGCAAGTTTGGGATTTCTCTTTTTTATGTAGGCTGCATACTTGCATATGTTTCCTTAAAAATGGGTACCCATGAGTATCAATGTAATATACGCATGATTTACTATGTATTTTTCCAAAACTTGAAAATATGTTTTTTTGTCTGGTGGGGGAACCGGGATCAGGAGTACCTATGTTCCCCCATGTATTTCCGGAGTGCCGAGGACTTACGCCTTGTTTGGATGCACAGAATTGAATCCAGGAAATGAATTAGGTGGGAATTCCAATTCCTGCCCGGAAAGGAAATGGGTGCTAATTCGAATTCTGCTGTTTGGGTGGTTTGGTAGTTGTTGGAATCATAGGGTGGCATCCAATTTCAATTCCTGTTTGGCTGTTCAAACCATAGAATTGGATTTTTTTTGGCTTTTGGCTATTTTATACTTGTGTAAATGCATGAATAGTCACATGTGTAAATATTAGAATGTGTACAAGTTATTTTCCACAAAATGAACATTAAAATCATCCGAACAAGATTACAAGAAGAACATGTGTAATTTATGTCTCTTACACATAGCATAAACTAAGCATGAGTGGACAGTTAATAATCAACCAAGTATGTATTAGTTCAGTTTAACATCCACACATCATAGAAACCATCAAGGCAAGGTCAAGACATATGTCTTCCTGAAGTTCTCAGGGAGCACCATGAATTCTTGAAACAAGCACTCATTGATGATCAACTTTTGATAAGCCTTGATCATATCAGAATCCTCTACCAGGTACCTTTTTTAGTGAATCAAAGATTTTTGCTGGAGGAGTGACCTTTGACATTGAGAGTGGCTCGGTTGACTTCAAAGCCTCATCAAATGATGTCCTCATTTGTCCCATCATGCACAAGATGGCTTCCCCAGTGCGTTGCTTCTTCGGAGGAACCTCAGAAAACTCTTCAGAAACTGGTGTGCTCGAACCACCTGCACCGCTCCCATGATTTTCAACAAACTCAGCTGCTATCCTAACACCTGCACCTGTTGCATGGTCTTTTGAATAGATAGTCTGAATAGCATCTCAGTTCCTGACGAACTTGTTCCGGTAGCAACTTGCTTCCTTATTAGCCTACATAATACACAAAAATGTTATCATAAATGATATTGTAGTTGTAAATGCTAGCACAAAATAAAATATAGTGTTACGTACCTCTACATATCGAGTCCACACTTTGTCACTATCAACCATCACCATTTTCTTATCCCAATCCCATCTGAAGCCACTTTGAGCAAGCATCTTGCTAATGACCTCGTAATTCTTATCATATGTTTTAATTCTTGCTTGTATTTTGTCCTTGTCGATAACATCACATTGCTCCTTCACATGTTTTATGCAAGCATTGTACACATGTGGCTTCCAGCCATTTTGAGCATGATCACCGTTGTTGTGATGCTCAACAAGCATGGCCAACAATGGAGTGAGGTAAAGCATGCCTATATTACAAAAAAATGATGAATGCACAAAATTTTCACACAAAATCCACCATCATAAAGCTATCACAAAAGGGACACCGTAAGTTATCATAAAACATTATCTAGTGCTCCAACGCTAGTTCAGCGTGCGCAACAAGATACTCAGCAAACATATCATCATCAAATTCCTGTCTAAAGTTGGACCATGCAACCGTTTGTTGGACACTTCTAATTAAAGTAGCATCATCAGCAGGCTCATGAGTCATAACTGCTAGTTCATCATCCACTTCCTGCAGCAACAATTCATCCCTCACATGTTGTCTATCCCTTGTGTAGTTGTGCAACACACAACACACATTAATAATTCGAATCTGCAAATATTTATTTCTATATCAATATTTGTTGTTGTCAAATAATTAATTTTTTCAACACCATATAGAGATGTATTACCTGGTCATCTATACCAAAGAAGGAACAACTACGTAGGAAGGCCCATTTCTTCTTCAACAAGCCAAAAGTTCTCTCCACTACATTTCTAGCACGAGCATGGCGCAAGTTGTACAAGTCCTTTTTATTTTGTAGCTGTTGTTGACTTGCAACCCACTCTTTCAAGTGGTACCGAGTGGATTTAAATGGAGACAGAAATCCAGGTCCATTTGTATAGCCAACATCTACTAGATAGTACTTTCCTATTGATGAAATAAATTAGTTAGCTAATAATTAATTACGATAAAGAAAAAAAGCCAAGAGGAGGAGCCATACCCTGTGGTATAACGAACGCATTTTGGTGGTCATTTCTCATAGCATCTTTCAAGACTCTCGAGTCTGATGCAGAGCCCTCCCATCCAGATAGAACATAGAGAAATTTCATGTTCCAATCAACCACACCTAGCATGTTAGTGGTGATTTCTTGTTTTATGTTTATATATCTCCCCTTGTCAGCAACATTAACAAACACTAGAATATGACACCCATCTAGTGCTCCAAGTGAATCGTCAAACCATTTCCATTTATAATCAGTGGGAGGGGTAACAGAAGGATCGGGAAGCTTGATTAACTCCCCATTTAGAGATAGGATGGCTGATAACACCGATGAGAAATTCCTATTGATAGTCTCTAAAGACCGCTGATAAGTGCCACCCAACATTCTCATTTTAATTCCATGTCCAACAACGTGTAAGAATATAGCAAGATTTTCTTCTACTGTCACAATCACGCTATCTTTGAGACCACACTTCTCACGCAACATAGCACAAAGATTATGGAAGTTTCTTTTAGTTAGACGTAGCTTATCATAGCAAGTTGTCTCAGACCTATCATATATTTGTTTCAATATATACTTCCTATATGAAACCTTTTGCTCATCATCGGTGAAACATCCTATATTTCTCCGTGCCCTCTGCGTACTAACATAATATAGAGAAAGACATAACATCTCGAAAAACTTCTTTGTCAATACTATCCTTTTTCTTTTTCTTTATTTATTCTCTTCTGCGATGTAATCAACCAATTCTTGTTGGGACATGATGCTACAATTCACACAACATTTAAATTTATTTATCATGAAAGCCTACACGGTAGCATATTTATGCACGAGATATGTATCGTGGTGTTTGAATATTTGAATAAACTACCAACATCTACATGATGCAACAACATACACATATATGTACTCCATCCGATCCAAATTAGTTGGCTTGGTTTTGTCTAGATTCGGATATATCTAACACTAAAACAAGTCTACATATATTTGAATCTAGCAAATCTAAGTCAACTAATTTGGATCGGAGGTATATCAAAAAGCACATATGTATCACAAGAGTTTTATACCTTCAACTCGTAAATCCAAGAGTGCATGCAACTTGTCTCGTGTCCTGCAATTCAACGAGGTTGGACAAAATTAAACTGTGCATACAACAATATCACATGCATATAGCTCTCGGTAAGACTAGCTATTTTCTAGTAATCTAGCTTTATTCCCTTGGATGTATAACTCAAACAGAGAGATAACTAGCAAATCAATATGCTACAGAGGATAATGTGTGCCGGTCCGTCGCCGGTCGCCGGTCGCCATGTCTACAGAGGCCGACAATGAACTGGCTGAGGCCAGAGGCGGCAACACACCTGTCTAGGATCTTCAGAACATGAATACAATTGCGGGAGAAACAGAAAATAAAAATAGCTGCCCTACTTGGCCGTGGACAACCTAGCTAGGCGGAGATGTATCTCCCCGATTCCCCATACACCCGTTCATCCGGCTCGTCGTCGATCGCTGGTCGACCTATAGGGTTAGGCAGACGGAGAGACAATGGAGTACTTGGGTACGTGTAGGCCATTGCTGACGGCCGGAGGAGATAGGGAGCCGACCGGAGAGGAGGGAGGAAGAAGGAGGGGAAGGGGTGGGCGGGGATGGCGATGGAGATCGTACCTGCGGCGATCCGTTCAGGAGGTAGGCGTCTGCATACGAGAGGAAGGAGACGGAGCGAGGGCTGTGCGCGAGGGATCGATCGCGATGATGATTTCCGTACCGATTCGGAGGTTGGACCCTCCGAATTGGATCACGTAGTGGGACACCGCGCGCGGGGCTTTGGAATTGGTGCATTATTTCCGGACCCAAATTTCAGGACAAAACAAACGGTGGAATTTATTGTCTAATTCCAATTCCTCAATTCTAAGCCCAATTGAGTGCATCCAAACATAGTGATGAAATCCACTTAGATCCATTACGTGTTGTTCTTTTCCCTTAGGCCTTGTTTGGCGCTAGTGGTTTGTAGAGTTTTTTGGTGTAATATCCATTGGGAAATTGGTGAAATCACCCCCTTCACCCAATACACTTCCGTTTGTAGAGCTAGCTGTGCTGGCGGGTTCCGTTTGTAGAGCTAGTTGTGCTGCCGCTCCCACGAAAGCGCGTTGTGGAAAAAACACAACCCCAACATCGCGTCTCAGATATTCGTCAACCCGACGTGTTTTTGGACTTTTACTCGGGCTTACACTTGTGCAAACCGGGCTACCAAACATGCTTGGAAGTGTATTTTTTAGTAATGTTTCTGGCTGGTAAAATACACATGAATTGATTTAGAAACCAGGCTGCCAAACAAGGCCCTAAGTGTGTCACACGACTTAAACTTCTTTCGAGTTTCTACCTGTACCACTACAGTTCAAGGCTAATAAAAGTGCACATTGGTACGGGGAACAATCGTGGGTTAAGACGGTATAAGATAAAATATATCTAAACTGTTTAGGGCTAAAATATAGTGATTCTTTAAAAAAATTCAAAAATCATATTTCTAAGTCTATTTTCTGAAAACAAATCAGAATGTAACAAGTGATGTACATCACGAACGTGCAAACTATCAATTAAATATAATGTGTATTTTTAGCTAAAAAAGAAAAATTAGGAATCTAAGTATCACATTTTCAAATCCCCCCAAAATAAGATTTTGTCATTTTTTATGTAGCCCATAATAAAAAGAATTCCACATTGTGATTTTTGCATGCTTGTAGGATATATCGTTGACAAAGTTCAAGAATTGTTTTTAATTATTTTAAACTTATAAATATGATCTCTGATTATTTTAATATGGAGAGATCATTAGAGCCCATGTGCCAGAAGAAGTTTTCACTAAAATATTTTTTTAGTGTTGGCTAATATATCTACATAGGCCGTGACCGTGAGCAACGTTAGCTTACGGGCTCACTACGCGTCCTTTCTTGCCGGCCCATTTAAAAGACCAAAAATGAACCGGCTCTTCCTGATACTCATAGTCTTGGAGGATCCGGCCCGGTCCAGCCCGAACCATACCTCTTCTCCCATCTCCCATCTCCCATCATCGCGTGGCAGTCGTCGAACCAAGTCTCGCACGCCATCTTCGGCACCGCCGCCCAGCCCAGCACTGTCACATCCCCACCGTGCCGGCGAGCTTCACCTCCCCCTGACGCAAGCAGGCCTCCTCGGACCTTCTTCTCCCCTAACCCTCGTCTTCCTCCTCCTCCTCGCCTCTACTGGGATGGCGTCCGGTGGAGATCCATCCGGGTTTGCTGGTGAGCTATGCCCTTCCTTGCTTGGATTGCCTGATCTAACCTGCTCCGATCTTACCCCCGCTGCGCGCGATCGAGCCCAGTCTCTACCCCTGGAATTTTGGGTGCTCTAGTCTCTCCAATCCATCCATTTGGTTACGGATTTGTTTGCTGTGCCGTGGAGTACTCATCTACTCCACCCATCCATGTGTCGATTCGGTCCTTCTTCTTCAGCGCGTGCGTATGGACGATCGAAACCTAAGTGTGAGGGTGTCTAGAACCCTAAATTAGTGACACTAATATCAGCTTAGATTCCCCAATAATAGGAGCCTCTTTAACCCCGCCCCTGCACGCAAGCAATGCCAAGTAATTGGTAAGAACGAAATAATTTTGTGCAACTGTTTGACGAGAAGGAAACGTTCCCTTAGCATGGTTAGTTTACTCGGTGCCTTATTAGGTTTTCACCCTTTTCTCATGCTTGGTAAGAAAGAAACATGCAGGTGTGCACACCACTTGATCTCATTTGAAGATGTTAAAGCCTGTTTCTGACTAACATTTGTTGATATATCTTATTTTTTTTGTTTGTTTCAATGCCATATGATGAGATGTTAAAGATAAATAAAATGCAAAACACATGCCCTTTTTGAACCAATTCATATAGTTTCTCTCCATTCTAAATAGGAGGAGTTGAGCAAAATGTCGTGTCCTGTCAAATCTCGAAACTATGTAGTACAATTATCACAGTGCTTATGTTCAACTTTTTGTACCGCCAACTTTGTTTGCTTTGCTGCCATAGTTACTATGTTTCTTTTCTGAACCACTTCTTTTGCAGATGCAAGCAAAAGTAAAAAATCAGAAGGATCATCCAACGAACCTCAAGGGGTTCCTCCATCTGCAGCTGCAGGCCTTTCGGGTCCTTTCGATTTTTCTTCTATGCAAAGTTTGCTCAATGTATGCTCCTCTCCCCCTCCATTGTTCATCACAAGTCTAGTGCCAGCTGCAGTCATACTTGCACTATTTTTTCTGAACAAGCAAAATATCTTTCTACTTCAATTAAATGAGTTATGTGTCCAGGATCCATCTATAAAGGAGATGGCGGAACAAATTGCAAGGGACCCCGCATTCAACCAAATGGCTGAGCAGCTACAGAAAGGTTCTCAGGGTGCAGGAGAACAAGGCATGCCTCCGTTGGATCCTCATCAATACCTTGAAACAATGCAAAAGGTCATGGAAAACCCTCAATTTATGACAATGGCTGAGCGTCTTGGGACTGCTCTTATGCAGGTACCACCTACTTTACCCAAGAGACTCCTCTGGTTTCCCTTCTTTGCTGTTAATTTGGCTGCCAAGGCCTTAATCGTCTCTACTCAACTCCATTTGGCTCAGGATCCTGCTATGTCCAGCATGCTAGAGAACTTGACTAGTCCGACACATAAGGAGGAGCTTGAAGAGCGCATGTCTCGTATTAAGGAAGACCCAGCCTTGAAGCCAATTCTTGACGAGTTAGAGAATGGTGGTCCTGCTGCATTGATAAAGTAGGGCATATAGTTATCTACTACTAATATCCATATATGAATGTCTATAAAACTTGCTTCATATGCTTTTCATTTGCTCACGAAGGTACTGGAATGACCCTGAAACTCTTCAAAAGATTGGCCAGGCAATGGGAACTACCATGCCATTTCCCAATATCTCTATTCCTGAACCTTCTGGTACTGAAGAAACTGAAGAGGAAGGTGGAGATGAAGATGATGAGTCCATTGTCCATCACACTGCCAGTGTTGGTGATGATGAGGTAATGAGGCTAAGAATATAACTATGTATTTGAATTTCATTTTTCTTTTTAGCCGATTTATGCTTTGCATATGGTTCTATAATATGTTGGCTTTACACTGAATAGCTTTACTCAATCATTGTCCATTGGGACAATAAATACTATCACTACACAAATGCACTGCAACGGACTAATTATGTACTGTTTATGTTAAAAGAGAGAGGTGTACTACTGTTTACCATCTCAAAAACCATCCACACTTGCTTTCATCTCAATGGTCTGTACCAAAATAACAGGTGGTGTGGCCTGGCAATGAATGGACCGCTGCCGCTGGTTGAGATCTTTATAGGAAAGTTGGTGTTTCACTGTATAATTTACTTACCCGATGTCCATTTTGACCATAATTACTACAGTTTTTTAAGGAATTGTTTGGGTGATTCTAGTTGGAACACCGAATACTGTAGTTTCCTACTCCCTCAGTTCCATATTAACTGTCGCAGATTTGTCTTGATACGTATGTGTCTAGACGTGTTTTAGTGTGTAGATTCATGCGAATCTAGACAAGTCGGCGACAGTTAATATGGAACGGAGGTAGCAGCTTTTATGATGTACGCTTCTGAATGGTTGAACCAACCTTGTGTTGGTAATTGGAGAAACGAGAGGCTCTTGGTGTGTAGTAACTAGTATGTGTTCATTTGTATGGTCAACAAATATGGCCAAGGCTAGAAAAGGCCTGCCTTGGCCATAGGATAAAGTTTAGGCGACTGGCGAGGTTCTCAGGTGAGAATCAATCCCCCTATCGAGGACTCGACCTTCCCGACAAAGATTCGACGTCCTATTGCAGCGAGGGGTCGAGGCTCCTTAAACCTTGAATATGCCAGCTTTCAATCTATCCTCCATTGCATCTTCCACAGATTAATCTGCTATTCTTGCCAAACAATTTAGTTATGTGGTCTCATCTCTCATGTGGAGCATATGATGGTGTGCCGAGTGTTCACACTTAGCATGATCACAAAAATGATGTCTTTTTTGTAAGATGTATATGGGGTTATGCAACTAAGAATCTAACATCATCTCCATTTACAGTCTTGATGATTGCTGTTTTCATTACAAGCATCTTTTCTTGTTTTTTAAATATTGCTACTACTATTGTTTCTATTGAATTTGTTATTGCATTACTATTGGACCTTTTATTTTACAAGTTAAGTCATCCAATAGGGTCTGAAGAAGGCTCTAGATGGTGGAGCAGACAAGGATGAAGAAGACTCAGAGGGAAGAAGGGCAATACATTTTGCATGTGGATATGGTGAGGTATGAAGATCTGCTCATTGCTCAACCCTCTTAGAATGTAACGGTAATCCAGTAACTAAGCTTGTATACTTGACATATATCAAGTTGATACTCTCTCTGTCCAGAAATAAGTGACTTGGATTTGTCTAGATTCGCATGTATCTAGCCATATTTTAGTGTATAGATACATTTGAATTTAGACAAAGCCAAGTCAGTTATTTCTGGACGGGGAGGGAGTACTAATTTTTTACTTTTGTTATTGCCATGACAAATGATAGCAGTGGAAGTTTTATAGATAGTTATCTAAATTTTTATAGTTACTGTTTAGTAACCAGCTAGGCTTTGAGTAATGAGCTCTTTTGCCAGTGAATAGTGTGTTTGTTTGGGGATTATGTATACTTGGCTGAATTTATTTAGTTTCAAAGATTATACAAGTTTTACCATTTTTTCTCACTTTGCTTTTAAGCATGTTATATAGTTATGGGTAAAATGGAGAACTAAAAATCTTGCTTATTATGATTATTAGTCAGAAGCAGATTAGTTCAGCTTCAGTTCATTGAATGTGCCTAGTAGTCTCTGTGATGAGTCACACTACAGTATATTACATTAATAAACTACTCCCTCCGTTCCAAAATATAAGATGTTTTAGCCTTTTTCTAAAACGCATGTATCTAGACGCCTTTTAGTGTGTACGTTCGGAGTAAAATAAGTGAACTTACACACTAAAGGCCGTCTAGATACATGTGTTACAGAAAATGGCTAAAACATCTTATATTTTGAAACAGAGGGAGTATATCGTTAGCCATCACAGTGAACTTGCCGGGAGCTGGTCTCTCAAAAAAAATTTGCCAGGAGCTGGTAATGCCCACCTACCTAGAACAGCTTGCTCAAAAGGCTTATATTGTGGAACAGAGGGAGTATATAATTGGTCCTGTGGCACTGTCCCAGGCTGCATGTTTCCTGATCCAGCCGTTTAAATTTTTGCATTAGGTGGTCTTTAGAAATGTCATTTCAGTTTTGATGGCCATATTCAATGTTGGAACGCAAAATATATGGATGGCATACTATCATCTGCTGTTTTCTGTAGCCTATGTTACATTGGTAGCTGTATTTTTACTTGGTATGTGTTAATTTAAATTTCAGTTCAAGTGTGCGCAAATCCTCCTCGAGGCTGGTGCTGCAGTAGATGCTGTGGATAAGAACAAGAACACCCCACTGCATTACGCCGCTGGCTATGGCCGGAAAGAGTGTGTGGATCTTCTGCTGAAGCACGGTGCTTCTGTGTAAGTTAAATCTGCTCTGCCCGCCCCCCCCCCCCCCCCCCCCCCCCCCCTCCCCCCCCCCCCCCCCCCGCAAAGTATGGTCCCTTGATGCTTATTTGACTGGACCATCTCCAATGCCCTGCAGCACGCTCCAAAACATGGACGGGAAGACGCCCATCGACGTTGCCAAGCTCAACAACCAGGCTGAGGTCCTCACGCTGCTCGAGAAGGACGCGTTCCTGTAAATTGCCTCACTTGGCTCCCATGGAATTTTAGCTCCATCATATTTTACATCACTTGCATTGGTTGGATAGTCAAATACTCGAAACTTCATATTCTACATCCCTTGGCATTGGTTGGATAGTCAAATACTCGAAACAGTCATTTTATTCTTTGTGTAAGAATCTGCTACGTGTGCTAGCTAAGCCTGCAGGCATACTGGCTTAGGTTAGAGCTGCATGTTACTACCGTCTACGGTGACTTGTGTTTGTGTATCCCCCCACTTTGCTTCTGTTGATTTCACCAAGTAATCAAGATCAAGATTGTGCATCGACAGATTGTTTTCAGCGTTGTGCAGAGTTTGGGGACGAAACGCATGCTGTTTACTGGAAAGGTACCTGCGATTTGGAACAAGAACCTGTCGCAGCGTAACATTGATATTTTTCTGTTATTTGGTAAAATTTGGACACCTGGATCTGGATCAGAGGATGCTCGTCTGACGTGGTGTAGACATGTCAGAACTGCCGTAGGGTAGTACGTTAGCAGTTGCTTGGAGCATCTCCACTCGGTAGTGTAATGCCGCTGGCTCCCAGCCGTCTCCTAATAAAAAAAAATTAAACAGTTTAAACTACTTGAAATATGTTAAATTCAGACAAATATGGTGAGTTCACCGATAGTTCAAACATATTTTGAGTTCACCGATAGTTCAAACATATTTTGAGTTCATTGATAGTTCGGAACATATTTTACAAAAAATAAAAACAAAAGAAAAGAAACTGCTGGGCGCAATCTACGGGCGACCGAGGCCGAGGCGGCTGCTGTAGCCATGACCGTCATCACCGCACCAGTACGACGGGCCGGCCTCGTCGTCGCCCTCCATGTCGATGAAGAGGCCAAGGCGGCGCACGTGCTCGGCCTGCTCGTGGTACTCTGCTGCATACCACGTCTCTGCGGCCGGCACGGAGTCGAAGGAGATGCACTCCACCACACGTTAGCCCGGGGACTCCTCCGGGTCCTCATCGATCTTTGAGCTAGAGGGCGGCCGCCTTGTACTCCGGTGGGGCGTCCACTCCTTCACCTCGCGCTTGGGCTTGGCGAGGCGGAGGCGGCCACAGGGAGGGGAAGGCTCGCGCGTTGCAGGGCGGTCCCTAAGGACGATGCCGTCGGGGGCCTACGGAGTGGTGGTGGGCTCTCCTTGTACTCGTCCTTCACCGGGGCGAGAGGCGCATAGAAGCGGGGCGGTGGCGTGGAGTAGGAGGAGTGGCATGCCGCCGCCGACGAGGATCTCGACGATGAAGACCTCGACAAACCGGACACCTGACGGCGCGGCTCCCATAGCTGACGCGGTTTTCGTGGTTGCGGCGGTGTCATCGTCAAGGGTGGGTTGTTCCCGATGGCGATGTGGTCGAGCACCTAGGCGATCGTCCTGCCTGGGGCATTCCACAGCCGCGTCAACCTGCACTATTGTTATTCGGCGGTGGCGGGCCGGGGCCGTCATACGCGTCGATGCGATCCTCCCGCTGTTGCGCAAAGAACGCCAACCACGTCCGATTATTGTCGGGGTGCCACTGGGACCGTTCTGCTCCTCCGGCGAGAGGACGCTCTAGTATTGCTCGTAGATGGCCACCGTGCGCGCCGCTCCGGTCGGCACGGGTGGGACCGGTAGGCCGCCGGTGCTCAGCACCTAGTTCGTCGGACAACGCATGTCCGGCGAAATTGGGTACCCCCGCCTCCCACAACACTTGCGCCTTGTGGACGAGCAGCCATCGCCGCCCAAAAGCCGTTCGCGGCGGCGCCGTCTCCATCGAACCTCTCCATGCACTCGGTGAGGGGGTGGGCTAGGGGAAGAAGAAGGGGAGGAAGGAGGTGACGAGATGGCGGCGAGGAAGGAGATGACGAAACGGTGGTGAGGAGGGGATTTTTTATAGTGGTCAGCAGACGTTGGTGCGAAAAGGAGGCGTCGAGGGGTCACATGCTCTCCTACCGTTGCTGGACTGCCGCGACGAGCAGCGCCATTAACACGTGACGCGGTTGACGAGGAGGAAGACAGACCAGGCCTATTCGTAGGCGCTGACTGGGCTGGCCCACATCGGGTAACCGGTTCGCTTGCCTTCTCCTCCCGCAATATACGCCCATCCGGCGTCCCCACCCACCCACCCCCTCGGCCTGGGAGCGCCGAATAACTAAATGGGCCACGTCGATGCCATTTTGGAACGGGAGGGAGCGGGTTGGACGCAATTTTAGACGCCAACACCGCTTATAGCCATTTAGAGAGCCTTTAGGACCCCCGGTGAAGATGCTCTTGCCCAATACAAGTGATCCAACAAACGACAAACCAGCTCCATCTGCGTACATTACTACATTACTACATATATAAAAGTGATACATTTCAACAATTGATCTGTGAGTCCACGTCAGCCTTTGACACTGTAGACGCATCTACATTAACCAGACAGCTACAGTGCGTTAGTTTTTTCCTCTTAGGCATATCCTCTCCTTGGTTCAGTTTAAGCGGTGGGCAACTCCTGATTTTTCTCTCTTGATCCCCTCTCTCCATCGCGTCGCCGTCACTCTGGCCGAGCTCCTCGTCTTGCCCAGCCTCCGTCGCTCTCCCTCTGGCCGATCCCCACTCCTGCGCCATCTAGGGGTTCAAGCGACGGGTCATCGACATTGGACGATGATGGCATCGAGCAGATCGGGTCCTCACCCAGATCGCCACCGTGCTTGTCACGCCTACTGATACTCTTTAGATTCGGTGTACCACCACGACTAGGATATGTGACGTGGTGACGAGTGTGCGTTGTGCACAGATAGCGTGACAAGTGCCAGCTGTATGTGCGGTGCGTCAGTATAAGACCACCATCCTTGTATCGTTCACGATTATGTCTGAATTGAGAAAATAGAAGTCTGAACTCTACTTCTCCTTCCCTTCTGTTCTTTCTTCTTTCTCAAGACAGCATCCCCATGCGATCTGGCCATCACACCAGATCGGTGCGGCACACTTGGTATCAGAGCTCATCGATTCTGGGGGGCGCTCCGCGGGTCGTCAAGTTTGGGTGTCCGTCTTTCGATCGCTCACCCGGTAACATCCTCATCCCCTCGGCGGCGTCGTGGGCTGGCGATCTCCCAATTCACCGGGCCGATTCACCATAAAATCCTGAGAGGCTTCCGAGCGGATCAGTTGGTGCCGGCCGGTGAGGAGCAATCACAGCGCCTTCCAAGCAATCCCCGCAGACGCAACTCGTGTTATCGGCGATGGGCGAGGCGGCGGAGGCAGCAGAGACAACGCTCACTGAGTGCCGTCAGGCAGTGGATCTCCTCCACGGTCGTGTGGCGGTGATAGACACCACGCAGCAAGGTCTGGTGGCCCAGATCGAGCTGATCTCAGAGGCGGTGGCGGCAGGGGCCAAGGTGCAGGAAGACATAGCGCGACAGCTTACGGCGCTGCACAACAAGTTCTCGATGACCATGGAGCGGCGGGATCGCGCGGCCTCGCATGTACTCTCACCAGAGGAGGACGACCCCGATCCTGGCGCCTTCGTACACGTCGGCAAGGGCACTCTACAACAGATGAGCGCGACGTGGACGGGGGACACAGCGGGAGCGTCGGCATTGTTTCAGGCTCGAGGAGGAGAAATTCTGGGGGGCGGCGCAGACACATGCGGGGGTATTGGCGGCGGTAGACACGGAGGTGTCGGCGGAGGTGTACTCGGTGGCGTGGGTGGCGCAGGAGTTGGTGGCACGGGCGGCGGTAGAAACAGTCTCTCTTCTGAATCGGCGACGAAGCACAACCTGAAAATGTCCTTCCCTCGTTTCGACGGTGAGCAACCAACTATCTGGAAGGACAAGTGCTTGATTACTTTCGTTTGTTCAATGTACTTCCGTCTCTCTGGTTGGTCTCGGCCACTCTGCACATGGATGGCAACGCAGCACTCTGGCTGAAGGCGTACAGATTGCGCCATGAAATCAATTCGTGGCCTGCGCTGATGACTGCAGTGCAGGAGAAGTTCGGTGCTGATGATCACCGTCGATACATGAAACAATTCCTGGCACTCAAACAACGTGGCTCAGTGGAGGAGTATCAATTGCAGTTCGAGAAGCTGTCATATCAAATTTCAATGCAAAACCCACATTACGATGAACAGTTCTTCATCTCTCAATTTATCAAGGGGTTGAAAACTGAAATCCGCGGAGCAGTGGAAGCTCAAGTACCGGACAATGTGGAAAGGGCAATTCTATTGGCAGTTGTGCAACAGGAAGTGCTAGCTGATTCCAGAAAATGGGGACAACGTCAAGGACAACAGCAGAAGGGTGATTCAGTTATGTCTAGAAATGAGGTTCCTAGACCAGCGCTGAAAATGGGTGATGGCACTCTGTGGAAGGACAGACAGCTGCGTGATTACCACCGTGCCAACAGACTTTGTTTCAAATGCGGTGACAAGTACGAGCCTAGTCATCAGTGTGGCAAGAAACCAAATACAGAGCTCCATTTGGCACAAACTGAACCCACCCCAGAGCAGTTAACTGACGAAATACTGAATATGCTAGAGATACAGGACATAGCCAATGCTGAAGAACGCAGTATATCAGTGCATGCCCTGGATGGTACTGAAGGAGCGAAAACCTTGCGACTTCGAGCACTAATTGGCAACCAGGTGCTGCTCATCTTAGTGGATTCGGGGAGTACTGATAGCTTCCTCAATGCAAACATGCTCGACAGAATTCAGTGCAAGGTGTCTAAAACTGAACCCATTGCAGTTAAATTGGCAGATGGGAAATTCATGCAATGTGATCAGATGGTAAATGATCTGGGTTGGTGGTGTCAAGGAGAGACATTCATCACTAACATGAGGGTGTTGGAACTGGGAGCCTACGATGCAATTCTAGGCATGGATTGGCTACAACAGCACAGTCCCATGGTTACTGACTGGCAAAACCACTGTCTGGCATTCCAACATAAGAACAAGTTCATCAGGTTGCAAGGAGTTCTAGCTCCACCGCAGGACAACGTCAGAGAATTGCGTGTTGAACAATTCCTTAAGTGGTACAAGGGCACTGAGGTTTGGGTAGTGGCAATGATCAAGCCGGAGACAGAAACACAAGCAGTGGCTATACCTGCAGCAATCCAGGCTGTGCTGGCTGACTTTTCAGACGTTTTTGCTACACCAACGAATCTGCCTCCACAATGACCATATGATCACACAGTGCCACTCAAACATGACGCTACAACATTCAATGCTCGTCCTTATCGATATTCTCCTGCACATAAGGATGAAATTGAAAGGCAAGTCAAGTTGATGCTAGAAGCTGGAATTATTGTGCAGAGCATGTCACCTTATGCTTCTCCGGTGTTGTTAGTGCAAAAGAAAGACGGTTCATGGAGGTTTTGTGTCGATTACAGACGGTTAAACGAATTAACCACAAAGAATACTTTTCCCATGCTAGTGATCGACGAACTTCTAGATGAATTGGCAGGAGCAAAGCTGTTCTCCAAGCTAGATCTGCGAGCAGGGTACCATCAGATATGCATGTCACCAGCTGATGAGCATAAGACAGCATTTAAGACACATCAAGGGCATTATCAATTCAGGGTAATTCCGTTTGGCCTCTGCAACGCACCAGCAACATTTCAATGCGTAATGAATTAGGTCCTTGCACCTTGTCTGCGGAGAACAGTTCTAGTTTTCATGGATGACATCTTAGTTTACAGTCCATCGATGGAAACTCATGTGCAGCACCTGACAGAGGTGCTACAGCTTCTGAAAGCTAACCAACTGTATGTTAAGGAGAGTAAATGTTCCTTTGCCTGTGCTAGCCTGGAGTACCTTGGACACATAATTTCTGCAGCTGGTGTGTCGACAGACCCCAAGAAGACAGAGGCAATGCTCAGGTGGCCACAACCGACAACAGTGACTGAGTTGTGGGGTTTTCTTGGCCTCACTAGTTATTACCACAAGTTCGTTCATAATTATGTGATTATAGCCAGACCACTCACCAAATTTCTCAAGAAAAAAGGGTTTACCTGGACAGAGAAGGCAACTGAAGCATTCTCAACACTGAAGAAAGCTATGACCATTACCCATGTACTCCAGTTACCAGATTTTCAGAAGAGGTTCATTGTCGAAACAGATGCCTGTGATTCTGGAATTGGAGCGGTGCTTATGCAAGAGAATCATCTCTTGGCATTCCTGAGCAAACATCTGAGCCAAAAACATGTTCAGATGTCAATTTACGAGAAGGAATTTTTGGCTTTGCTGATGGCGGTGGAACGCTGGCGTGCATATTTATAGCGCGACGAGTTTGAAATTCACACAGACCACCATAGCTTATGCTATTTGGATGAGCAGAATCTGTAGTCCCCACTTCAACGCAAAGCCATGGCTCGTCTGATGGGGCTCCAATTTAAGATTGTGTATAGGAAAGGAGTAGAAAATCATGCTACAGACTCATTGTCCAGAGTCGGCCATCCGATGATAATACAAGCGTGCTCGCAGGTGCAGCCAGCATGGATACAAGAGGTGCTCAATTCCTACGTCATTAACCCCATAGCACAACAACGGCTAACTGAATTGGCACTGACGAGCCCCGATCCTCAAGGCTACGAACTGGAACAAGGACTCATTCGATTCAAGGGTCGAGTTTGGTTGGGAGCCAATTCAGCTATTCAGACAAAATTGATAGCTATGTTTCATGCCAGTGCCATTGGAGGCCATTCCGGTGTCGAGGCAACTTATCGCCGTATCAAGAGGTTGTTCGCTTGGGCAGGGATGAAAACTGCAGTTATAGAGTTTGTCAAGCAATGTGACATCTGTCAGCATGCCAAGCATTCAAATCAGCATCCTCAGGGTTTGCTTCAGCCCCTCCCCATTCCAGCAGGTGCATGGCAGGACATCACGATGGACTTTGTGGAAGGACTGCCACTATCAGAAGGAGCAAATGTGATCCTAGTGGTGGTTGATCGGTTCACCAAGTTTGCACACTTTCTTCCTCTTAAGCACCCACTCACAGCGCCACAGGTTGCACGGCTGTTTGTTGATTCATTGGTCAAGCTGCATGGGATGCCCCAATCCATCATTTCGGACCGAGGCGCAATCTTCACCAATAAATTCTGGCGCGAACTCTTCGACCGGCTGGCTATCAAACTCAAATTCTCCATGGCATATCATCCACAAACGTACGGCCAGACAGAGCGGGTAAATCAGTGTCTCGAAATGTACTTACGATGCAGCATTCAGGATCATCCAAAGCAGTGGCGCAGCTGGATTGCACTCGCAGAACTCTGGTATAACTCTTCAGTGCACAGTTCGACTGGCATGTCACCATTCAAAGCGTTGTATGGGCACGGGCCAAACTTAGGCACAATGCCACCAGAGTCTCTCAGCACAGAAGGGGATCCGTCTAGATCTTGGAAGCAAGAGAAGCACAACTTGAACTGTTAAAGGCAAACCTCACGGCGGCACAAAATCGCATGAAACTTAAGGCTGATCGCAACAGAACTGAGCGAGAGTTTTAGATAGGAGAAAAGGTTCTTCTGAAGCTACAGCCGTATATTCAGAAATCAATCGTCAGCCGTCCATATCCCAAACTGGCATTCAAGTATTTTGGACCATTTGAGATTTTGGAGAAAATTGGCAAAGTGGCGTATAGACTCCCATCTTCCTGAAAGCAGCCAAATACACCCGGTATTCCATGTGTCACAGATCAAGGAACATCGACTAGATTACACACCGGTTTTCTCTGAACTTCCAACCATTCCAGCATTGGACCTGAAGAACACTGAACCAAAACGAGCTCTGGACATGCGCATGGTGAAGAAAGGAAATCAAGCCATCACTCAAGCCTTGATCAAATGGAAGCATCTACCAGAGGAATCAGCCACTTGGGAAGACTGGGACGTGCTCAAGACTAGGTTTCCAAGTGTGCTTGCTTGGGGACAAGCAAGTTCTCTTCAGGGGGTATTGTCACGCCTACTGATACTCTTTAGATTCGGTGTACCACCACGACTAGGATATGTTGACGTGGTGGCGAGTGTGCGTTGTGCACAGATAGCGTGACAAGTGCCAGCTGTATGTGCGGTGCATCAGTATAAGACCACCATCCTTGTATCGTTCACGATTATGTCTGAATTGAGAAAATAGAAGTCTGAACTCTACTTTTCCTTCCCTTCTGTTCTTTCTTCTTTCTCAAGACAGCATCCCCACACGATCTGGCCATCACACCAGATTGGTGCAGCACAGTGCTCTGCCTCTCCGCCGCTGTTCTCCATGGATGGAGTGGGGGAGACAGCGGCTGGTTGGTTAACTAGATCATTCAGGTCTAGCACCATGACGATGGATGATTTAGGAGCGGCGTCGAGTGGTGGACGACGCGAGCACGACCAAATCATGCCGTAGGTTAGTGCTCTCGTTCTATCTCCTCCCTATTTACTCTATCTCCGACCTAATTTCAGCATGCATATCAAGCACTCTTTCCCCGCCCCGTGCATCCTCACCCCATGGCTGTCATGATTTCTAGCTTGATGAACCACTATTTTCATCGCAGGTCAGCTGTTTGATGAATTGATTCTTGGGCACCTTGAGGCTGTTGGATGGCCTTTCCGATTGGGCTTGGATGGCGGCCGTGATCATTTTATTCCTATTCTCACTTGTTGCTTGCCTTCTTTTATATGATTGAGTTTCAATTTTGTTTGGTGACTTGCAAGTTCCCACACCTCCACTTCTTTCGACTGTGTTCGTTCGTGTTGCATATTTACAATGAGTGTGTTCTGTTGTTTGCAGGGGTCGTCCTCCTTCTACTTCGTCTTCTCTGGCTTTGTGTCGGCGTCGTGTCGCTTCGCTCAGCTTCACCATAGGTGAAGTTGGCCTTAGGTCAGTTTCATTGTCGTCGACCAGAAGTGATCTTTTGATTCCCACTTAATTATTTAAATATCTATTGTAATCTTCTTTTGTTATCTTGGATGAAGGAGCCGCTGGCACAACTTATTAGTTTAGAACTTCACATGCAACATGGCTGTGTTGGATACTCTTATGCCCCTCTTGCATACAATTGTATGTCCGTATGTGTGATTATGAGGTCCAGATCAGGGTTTAGATTGTTTTTTCTATGTAGTACTTTAAGTGAAAAGCAGCAAATCATTTAGACCCTAATTCTGTATGGACATCTTTTCAGAATGAGTGTTTGAGTGGACTTGAACTCTTTTGAATTGTTTTGTGAAAACACAAGTTCTTAGTGTAGAAGTGCAAATGTAATCAGGCAGGTTGACAGTCTAGGCCATGCTATCTTTACATAGTATTCTATGCTGCTACTGAATCCTCTGCACCCTCCCCGTCAGAACAGTTTCAGTCTCCGTCTACACCTGAGCCTGGGCTGTAATTTCAGGAGGGAAATCCCACCAAGGCGCCGACTTTAAGTTTGAACCGTGATTCTCGGGCCGCGAATCTTGCACAATCCCCGGTCCATAATGAAGGTGGGCCACCGAGCTCTGTATCTGACGTGGATGAGCTATTCGGCCTTGACAAGGTGGTTGATGATATTGCCTACCGTTTTTGGAATTGTGGGCGTTGCCTCTCAATGGGCCATGACACATTAAATTGCAAAAGTAAAAGGATCCGCTGCCGGCGCTGTTTCCACTTGGGCCATATTGAGAAAGATTACACGCCGAAATTAACCAAAAGATGGTTACCAAAAAAGAGCAGTTCCGACGGAGACAAATGCGTCAGTTGCCTTTTGGACAAGCTTGCCGTTCCATCTTCTAAGGCGCACTATCGTGAACAGGACCCTGGCTCTTTGGTTTCGCCCCCTGCCCTGTCTTCTCCGCCTGTGAATCCACCCCCGCCGCCGTTCCTTGCTACATTGCTCCGCCCAATCCCCATGGCCAACTTCCCGCTCAACCCGGTGCCGTGGGTGCCTCTGGGGCATCAGATCATCGACGGTGGGCCGACACGTCTGCCACGGACGTTCTACAACCCTGCTGTGCTCCCTCCCCGATGCCATGAGTCCTTCTGCACTGCGATTCTGATGCCGCCTGCACCCCCTGGCACGGAACAGTTCTGGCATGAGTAGGTTCGTGACTTAATTGTGAACACAATGCAAAGAGCTGTGGATGATGTGCAGCCCTGTCTATTTGGTTTGGGGTTTTTTCGTCTGCTCGTGCTGCTGCTCGTGCTGCCTTGGTTGGACATGCCCCATTCCCTTTACAACATCAAGGTGTCTTTGTGAGGTTTGTCAACCATGATGATAGAGACAACCACAGATTGGAGCATGGTCACCGCAATGGTTGGTTGATGTTTCTGGGGCTCCCGCTTGATTATCGTAATGACTATGATATCTCCAATGCTATTGCCACCTTTGGGAAATTCCACCATTGACACCAAGATGAGGAGGTTGCTGAGAGGACCATGGTTTATGCATCCTTCACTTCCCCCCAGACTGTCCCTAGAGATATTGTTTTTGGGAACTATGTGGGTGCTATCAAAGAAACTTGGACAGCTGTTTGCTACATCTTAACTGCTGATTTTGCTGATGCTTTCCCTGCTGGTGAGGATCAGATGCCACCAGATGGTAACCCTCACCCCCTCCCTGGACAGATGCAGCACAATGATAATGACTTTATCATTCCTAACTTTCTTGAGATTGGCTGGAATGAAGTGCCTCATATTCCCAATGTTCAGGATGATGACTTCTTTCAACCTAAGGAACCACAAAACCTGCCTGAGAAGCAGGTGGTAGAGGATGTCCACAACTCTGTTGTTCAGCATGATTCTGACTCTGATGACTCTGTTAATGATGGACAGGGCAATAACAATTTCATTGTTAACCATGTGAGGATCTCTGATGTCTTGGATGTTTATCCAATTTCCCAGCTACTGAACAGATATGCTCCAAGTTGCAAGATCATTGGGCCTGCTTTACCACCTCATCTTAGATTTCAGAGGTTTCTTGGATCTGCTATTCCTACTGCCTTTTTGAATCAGCTCCCCTGCAACTTGCCCTCTGCCAGCACTTTTATACCTCTGATGTTATCAAAACGTTCCTGGTCTGAGGCTATGGACTTTCCACAGGTTTTCTTTCCTTCTGATTGGACATCTACTGCTGACAGACTCATTTTACCTACTGTCTCTAGGAAGGGTCCTAAAATTCTCTCTATTGATGAAGATGAAGTTGCTGCTGTGCCCCCTGTTTTCACTTCCACTGCTGTCAGCAAGGCTGCTCGAGGAAGACAGACTAAGCAGAAAACTCCACTGTGTGATCGAGGCCTGCGTCGTAGTACAAGGAACAACTCTGTCAGATATGGACATAAGCATGTATCTTTCCCTCACTCTCGCACACCTGCCAAGAGGAGGAGGAAGATTCCCAAAGCTACTCTGAATTCTACTGTTGCACCTGAGGGTGCTGATCCTGACACAATGCAAGAGGCCCCCCAGAGGAGGAGATGACTAGGACTATGGATATCCCTCCAACTCCAATTGATACACTACAAGAGGTGGGATTTGGTCTTGGAATTGCTGCTGAAGACATGACGAAGGAGAAGCTTATGGCAGACCCTGAAGATCCTGACACCCTGACAAGTTCCAAATGATGATGCCATCTGTTTTATGTTTGTGGGGAGTACCTGTCTTGGGTCCTTTCTGTTTGTGTCAGTACTTTGTTGGTCTGGATCACTGTGTTAAGTACTGTGTGGTTATCCGTCTTGCGTTTCTCTGTGCCTGTCAGAGTCTGCTACCCTTCTGTTGATGTCTGTTTTCATTCTCCCAGGCCTGGATTCCTGGGACAGACTTTCTGTTTTATCTTGGTTTGTAATGGATAATCAGTCTTATAGAAAATGGTGTGTGCTTGATTTGAGGTTGAATTCTGAAAAAAGACAGAGAGATGTGCGTGCTAAAGTTGATGAAAGTCAGTGCTCCATCATATGCCTCCAGGAAACTAAAATGGACTATTTTGACCATAGAATTATCAGGAAATTCTGTCCTAAGCGCTTTGACAATTTTTCCTATTCACCCTCCCGTGGAGCCTCTGGGGGTATTATTGTTCTCTGGAATTCTGCTATTGTCAAGGGTACTCTGGTTGAAATTCAGAGATTTGCTGTAATGGTTGATTTCCAATCTACACATAACTCTAACAGTTGGACTCTGGTGTCTGTGTATGGGCCTTGCAATGGGCTTGAAAGAGATAATTTTACCTCCTAGCTCTATAACCTCAACATCCCTGTGGACTCTCTTTGGCTTCTGCTAGGTGATTTCAATTTTATCAGATCTCAGGAGAATAGAAACAAGCCTGGTGGAGATCTGAATGACATGTTTATCTTTAATGACATTATTGGCCACCTGGGTTTGATTGAATTGCCCATAAAAGGGAGAATGTACACATGGTCCAATATGCAAAATGGACCTTTGCTTGAGCAGCTGGACTGGTTTTTTACTTCTCCTTCCTAGACTACTAAGTTCCCCAACACCCTTGTTCTTCCCATGTCCAAATACTCATCTGATCATGTTCCTTGTATGGTGACAATTGACACTCTTATTCCTAGAGCCAAGCTTTTCAGGTTTGAAAATTATTGGGTTCAGCACCCCACTTTCTTGGATTGTGTCAAGAAATCTTGGAGAAAACCCTCCCATAAAGAGTGCTGCTGTGTTGGCTCACAAGTTGAAATGCTTGAGATATGACCTCAAACGATGGCAAACTAGTCTGTCCACCATTAAAGTCACTATTGATAACTGCAACAAAGTCATTTTTTCCCTGGATCAATTGGAGGAATTCAGGGCCCTCACAAAACCAGAGTTTAACTTCAGAAATATTGTTAAGGTTCATCTGCAAAAGCTGCTAAAGGCATAATGTACCTATTGGAGAAACATGTGCTCTATCAGATGGATTAAAGTGGGTGAGGATAATACAAAGTTCTTCCATGCCATGGCAAGTCAAAGATTCAGAAGGAATTCCATTTCCTCTCTTAAAGGTGATGATGGGGAAGTTATCTCTGACCACCAGCAAATGGCTGGCCTGGTGTTGAGCAAATTTAAGGAGAGGATGGGTCAGGCAAAGGGTATTTCTATGGGATTTAATCTTGCCTCTCTCTTGAAACCCATTCCTGATCTCCTTGACTTGACTAAACCGTTTGAAAAGGAGGAAATGGATCTTATTATTAAGAATATGCCAGCTGATAAGGCTCTTGGGCCTGATGGATTTAATGGGCTCTTTCTTAAAAAGTGTTGGCATATTATTGCTCCTGATTTTTACAAATTGGCCAATGATTTCCATGCTGGGACTATCTCTCTAGGGAACATTAACTCCTCCTACATTACTCTGGTGCCTAAAGTCAATTCTCCTGAGGGAGTGGGTGACTATAGACCTATTTCCTTAACCAATGTTTGCTTGAAATTTATCACTAAGCTTGCTGCAAACAGACTTCAGGAGAAGATCCTCCACTGTGTTCATAAAAACCAATATGGGTTCATTAAGTCTAGGACTATCCACGATTATTTGGCTTGGTCACTTGAATATCTCTTCCAGTGTCACCAATCTAGGAGGCCTATTATCATTCTTAAGCTTGATTTTGAGAAAGCTTTTGACTCCATTGAGCATGAGGCTTTGATACAGATTATGGAGCATAAAGGTTTTGGTTCTGAGTGGATCAGATGGGTGAAGGACTTTCTTTCTTCTGGAGTGTCCTCTGTGCTGCTCAATGGAGTACCTGGGAAACAGTTTCAGTGCAGAAGAGGTTGAGACAGGGGGACCCTCTCTCCCCCATTCTCTATGTTCTTGGTGGTGATCTTCTGCAGTCAGCTGTTAACAACTTGTTGAGAGAAGGTGGAATTCAACTGCCAATCAACACTGGTGATCCTGATTTTCCCATTATCCAATATGCAGATGATACTTTACTTATCATGCCTGCCGAGATTGAGCATGTAGCGTCTCTCAAAAAAATGCTTTAGGTCTTCTCTGAATCTACTGGGTTGCATATCAATTATCACAAGTCCTCAATGATTGGTATCAATGTGGAGGAACCTTCTCTGCAGACGCTGGCTCTGGAATTTGGATGTAGGGTGGATTCTTTACCTTTCACCTATCTTGGCCTGTCTGTTGGTACTTCTAGGCCCACCGTTCAAGATCTCTCTCCGGTGGTTCATCGTTTGGAATGAAGGTTAACTGCTACTTCGCTTCCTGTCTCAGGGGGCAAGACTCCAGCTGATTGTTTCAGCCTTGTCCTCCATACCTCTGCATTTGCTGTGCACTATCCATGTACCTCCTGGTATTACTAAACAGTTTAACAGAATCATCAGACAGTGCTTGTGGAGGGATAATGCTGACACTCCGAAGCAATCCTTGGCTGCTTGGGAAATGATCTGTAAACCTAAGATGAAGGGTGGCCTTGGTATCATTGATTTCCAACATAAAAATGATGCTCTTCTTATCAAATTTCTAAACAAGTTCTATAATAAGGAGACTCATATTCCCTGGGTAAAGCTAGTTTGGGATTGCTACTATGTAAATGTTGTACCTCATGCTGCTAAGGCTTGTGGATCTTATTGGTGGCATGATGTTGCTTCCCTCATGGATAATTTTCGACAGATCGCCCTGCCTGGGGTCCTTTCAGGAGACACTATGCTGTTTTGGTCTGACGCCTGGGAAGTTGGCAGTTCTAGGGTGCCTTTGAGGGACAGATTTACTAGGCTCTTTTCCTTTGCCAAGGATGATAAAATCTCTGTTAAGGAAATGTCTCTCCTACAGGACAGATCATCTGAATTTCATCTACCTTTATCTGGACAGGCATATGATGAATTCCTGCAGATTGGGGAGTGGCTTGACCACCTTACCTTGGAGGAGAGTGCGGTTGATGGTTGGCAGTGTTCTTGGGGTAATTACACATCTGCAAGATACTATCATCATGTCTTTGACCATATTGTTGTTTGCCCTTTATACAAGTGGATTTGGAGAAGCAAGTGCACGATGAAAATTAAGATGTTTGCGTGGATGATGCTTAGTGATCGACTGAACACTCGTGATATGTTGCAAAGAAGACACTGGAATGTCACGGACATTTTTGATTGTGCTTTATGCCCAGGCAAACATCATGAGGACATGGACCATCTATTTTTTAACTGCACTTTTAGTGCAAGGATCTGGGTCTACCTCCAGATTGACTGGGGAGATGGGAATGATAGATTACACATTGCACTTGCTGCCAGGAAGAACTTTTCTCAGCCTTTCTTTGCTGAGGTGGTATTCATTGCCTGTTGGAATATTTGGAAGGTGAGAAATGAGATGATTTTTCAGAATATCAAGCCTCGTTTTGCTACCTGGAAGAGCCGATTTGTTTTTGACCTCACTCTTCAAAGTCACAGAATGAAACAAGCAAATAGAGAGAAATTACTCAGATGGATTGGCACTTTACAGTAATCCCTTTGTATGCTTGGGAGGATGCCTTCATAGCTTGTAACATTTAGGTTTCTTTTTTCTGTTTTTTCTCTTCTCTTTTTGTACATAAACTTTTGTTTCTTTCTTAATAAAGTGGGAGGCTGTGGGGCTTTTTGCCTCACAGTAGATAGTCAAAAAAAAAAAGAATAGGCAGTACGAGTGTGAAAAATCGACACAAAGAAATATCTTTAGGCGATCATGGTGCTTAATTTAATAAGTCTTTTAAATTACGCAGTTCCTTCATTGAATAAGATGGTGTACAAGTTGTGGCAGGAATCGTGTTTGCTGCCACCAAGTTAAGACATTGTTTGTTCTAACGTTTGAAAGCAAAAATAAACATACATTTACCACTAGGCAAGATCCAGCACATTCTATATTAACATTGTTTAAAATAGCAGCATGAATCGTTTTACTAAATCTGGTGATTGGGTACTAAATTCTAATCTGTATGTTTTACTGAATCGTTTTACTGACGCTGAGCCATGCATAACCGAATACCCTTTACTACAGGCCATTTATGTCAAGTAGGACACATGCAGACAATGGTAGCTAATTTTTTTTTCTTACATGAAGGTTTTCAATATAGAGTCCACAATTGTGGTGAGTTTAGAGTTGCTTTCCCATTGTGCTCCCGGCTGTCGCTATGCACTCCATGTTTTGAGAGAGGAGATGTGTATCCACTATATGAGTTAAGACAGTGCAAAATAGATGTGATGTTTGCACCTTTTCTCCATTAAGGGTTTTGAGGAAAGACCACTTGCTCACAAGATCGTTTCCATGGGAGCTTGATTTTTTGCTTCTTGAGTTGAAATGAGTGTGGTGAACTGCAACGATGGACAGTGACGAGGACATATGTACGACACAAGATTTGGGCTTGCCCTGGAGCCAGGATGTCCTTCCATGTCTGGCACTACGACACCAGATTTGGGCTTGCCCTGGAGCCAGGATGTCCTTCCATGTCTGGCACAGGACAAGGTAGAGCATGGCGAGTCCTCTTTGGGGCAACGCAGCGTCCAATGCGGTGGATCCCCTGACGGACAAGGTAGAGCATGTCGAGTCCTCTTTGGGGCAACACAGCGTCCAACGCGGTGGATCCCCTTGACGGACAAGGAGCAGAAGGACCTCAGAAAGTGAGAACTTCCTGGCATATATGTGAGTACGCCTCTAAGCCTTGGATGTTCCATTTATTTTGCTCAGCTTTTGATAGAAAATATATGTGATATTTGGGTGATGTATGAGTGCCCATAATATGCACTCATATCTTGGATGCTATCTTGAGTTCAAATAGGCTAGCTTGCTTTTGCGTCTTTCTTTTAAATATCGCTGTAAAATTAAATGGTCACAATATTAGTAGAACATGCAGTATGTAATCAAGCAGAGGAAAGACGAAAGAGCGAATCATTCTATTTTTTCTTGGGCACCACTGCGTCTTCATTTGCAGGTAATCCTTCTTCAAGAGATCATGATAACCCTTCCGTGTATCCTGTTGTATATGTTTTTCATTGAAACCGACGGATAAATATTTATATCTACCAGTGGTGATAATTCAAATATGTTATATATCTTCCATTAAAGACATGGTTCTTCTACATGAGGTAGTCCAAGGAACCGAGCTAGATTCTTTTACTATGTTCTAGCAACCACAACATGGTATAATCACTTCGGTTTTATACACATCATGCATATTTTCAGTTCTCCAATGGTTAAGCATGGTATTCCAGGATGTGTGTGTGCCACATATTCACCTGAAGTTGATATAATATAGGTACAACCGAACTTTAACTCTGGGCATGTTGCTATCTTTATTGCTGAGCTATTTAACTGTTATGTTGCAAAAAATAATGTTGGACGTGTTATCGGTATTTCTGAATAAGAGCATTTGTGCCAGTTAGGAATAACAAAAATTCCTAGAATATTAATACAGTACTATGTCTTTGCTGTTGTAATGTTGTCCTATCAAAAATATTTACAAATATCCATATTTGGAGCTGATGCCCGACAGGGATGCTATTCAAGTGCTATTGGAAAAGCTATATTTAACTCTCAAGGGACGGATCATTTGTTGTTGAACCTAGAAGAAAATACGATGGAGCGGCCAAGGATGGAGTAGACCTTCACCACACAAAATTCTTACAAGGTCATGATTGGACAAAACTCTGCTCCTCCTCATTTTGCTTGGATATGGGATAGTTCTTGTCAGACAAAACACAAGTTCTTCTTTTGGATGCTGCTGCTGGATAGATTGAACACAAGAAACTTGCTGGGAAGGAAAAATATGCATCTGCCGTCTTATTTCTGTATCATAAGGGACTGTAGTCAAGAAGAGACTCTCATTCATCTTTTCTTCACTTGCCCTTTCTCTGAGAACTGGTGGGATCGTATCTGTCCTCAAAGAACTCAAGGCCTTTCTGTTCTGGAATCAATCAGGGATATCAAAGACAAACTTCAATCACCTTTTGCAATGGAGATCATTATCATTGCCACTTGGAGCATTTGGATAGTAAGGAATAATAAACTCTTCAATCAACAGAGACATAGCTTTGAGAGCTGGAAAGAGATTTACAAACAAGAATTAAGTTTGTTAAGCCACAGAATGAAGAAAAAACATGCAGAAACATTCAAGGAATGGTTGCAATCCCAAGTTTAGACCTTTTGTAAAATCCATTATTATCCTTTTTTCTTTCTTGAGCTTGTACATAATTTGTAAGATGGACTGATTATTACAGATATAAAAAATTGCAGTGGGATTCTATCCCACTGTTTCACCCTAAAAAAAGGATGGAGTGGATAGCAAATGAAGGAACTAAGAACATAGGTTTTTTTTTTGGATTTGTACTGGAAAAACAAGATGCATATGATCAAATAGTATCAAAACAATGCAAGAAGTTGGCCTCCACTGTGTAATGTAAATAGTTATTCTACAGCTGCAACTTTCATTTTGTTCCCTCATAATTATTTATTTCAATAAAATAAAATACCAAGATGTAACACCCTAGTTTTAGTTAATCTTATATTTAGGATTGTTTGTGCATCATGAGCATCATTCCTTAAAATGCATCCAGCCCGCATACCGCTAGCAGCCGCTAGCAGCCCCGCAGTTGGCCCACCCCAGCCCATCCAGCCCGCATACCGTTTTGGTGCCCAGGCGCTTTGTCGTCTTCGTCGACGACGGAGAACCAACTCCGTGTCGCTGCCGCTGCCGTCGATCCGTGCTGCTCGCTCTCTGAAGAGGAAGATAATACCACCACGACGCCCGGCCTCGTCCCTATCCTCTCCCTCCCTCACAGACGACCTCTCTCTCCCCCGCTCTCCGCGAGGCCGAAACCCTAGCCGCTTGGGCTCCATCGAGCCTCGCCGTTCCTGACCGCCTCGAGCTCCGTGGAGTAGCCTAGGAGAAGCGTCGTGTCGCCGTCGTCGTTCTCTTCAACCTACGCAAGCAGGGGAGCCGCCTTCTTGCTGCAATCGATCTCGACGTGCTCGTCTCCTCGAAGTCCTATCGCCGTCGATTCGCTCATCTCCGGCCTCCTCGATCCTCGCCGTCGCTACAGTGGTGAGCTTCTGGTCCGAAAGGACTCCTTCATCCTTCCCCTCTCGCTTCGTAGCCGCCTCCCGACGAAGCTCTGCAAGCTCTGTCGCCGCTGCTCGCCGTCACAGCCATGCCTCCGGCGACCACCCCGTAGCGCCACCGCCAGTTTTAGGTAGCGCACGTTGCGCTGGTTCGATTAGGAAGAATAGCGTAACCCCGCTCGCCCTCCTGCGTCATTGCCAGCCACCGTCTGCCGCGCCACCGTTGTGCTGACGTGGTGCTCGCGTCAGCAGCGCGCAAGCTTGGCCACGGTGGCACCTACGTGGCCCCTGGCCCACAGGTCAGCCACTGTGGGTAAGTGTTGCCCCAGTGGAAAATGCCCCCACCCTGTGTTGACGTCATAATGACGCAGTAAAGCTTTTAAATTGGTTTAATAATTATAGAAAAGGTTTAAATAATGTAAATTCAATATCTTTTATTCTGTAATTCAGAAAAATATGTATAATATATCAAAATGTTCAGAAAAATGAGATCTTTACAATAGACTCATAATCATGCATTGTTCATAAACTTTAATTGCAATTTTAATTAGAGAACTAAATGAACCCCTGTAGGTGATTCCGAAGTCTCTCCTGTATTAGGGTTGGACCCTTCGGATCCCGCTTAAATTGTCAAGCATGCTTTAGGGTTACATTTCAACTCTAAATAACTTGTCATATCATCATCCTTGCTTGAGAATTGCATCGATGCAATGTGTTGATTGTTTTCCTTTCTTTCCGGTATTCGCTTCTTCTCGGTAGAATACGATATCGAGATCGAGATCGAAGACCGAGATCAACACCATCGAAGATCGATGAACAATACTTGACCAACTATAACCAAGTCAAGTACAAGGCTTCCGAAGATCTTCTCTTTGGTTATCAACAGGCAAAGGCAAGCATAGCCCCACCATTATACAATCTATGATTTTGAAAGTATTTCATTCTTTCCATGATGCATACGATTCTACTGTGGTATTTTATCGATAGATAGAGTATCCTATCTGTTGCATTACTCCCTTTGAGCTTATATTACCTGATCCACTGCTCCTAGCATAACTAGGTTTGGCTTGTGTGCACTGCCATAGATACTATCTGTATCTTGCTTAGCCATGCATAACTGTTAGTGCTGGTTCATCCAGATGATGTACCAAATGCAGAGAATCTAGTATGATAGGGGAACGAGGTATACTGATGAGATCAGTGGTAAAGGTTAAACATGCTAAGGCTTGTATGGGAGGCCACGGTGGAATGTGGTTTTTGTAGTCCCATGCTCGCCACCACTAGGACCCGAGTTCTATCCTCTTGAACCAAGATGAGCGTACAGCCACACGGGGCCTGGAAAACCTCACGAGTAACTAACTCGCCTAGTAGATTCCATGAGTCACATAGTTCGGGCGTTCCATTCGACATATGCATAGAAAAGGTTTTGAAAAATTTGGCGGGTGACGGTGCATCATAACAGGTAGGTAAGCGTGGCCGAGGTTGCTTGGGGTCGATGGAGCCCCTGGTAAACCAACCTCGCCCACATCTCTAGGGACCAACTTCGGGACTTGACCCGTTACAGCGGAACCATCCTTAGGGCGTGACTCATGGTCTCGATGAACGCAAGGTAAAGGTCGTGTCCAACCACCCTCTGCCGGCCTTCCAAGGTAGAGGGCTAATAGCTTGGCATTAAGAGTCGGTTGGTACATGTGGGTAAAGTTGTACACCCCTGCAGGGTTTAATCTTTTCGAAAAGCTATGTCCACGGTTATGGACAACTCGGGAACGGACGTGAAGATCATAGAGAACTATAACATAATCATAAAACTTGCCAGTTCAACGTGTGCTTAAGGATGCTTCCTCATGGGTACGAGGGGGTGATCCTAGTTATGAGATGAGGATTACTTTGGTGGATATCAAGATGATGATCAATTCTTTGGATATGTCGCTCTCTTATCCCTTTTTAAAATATTCTGAGTAGATGAGCTTCTTCTCCCTCTTGTTTTATAAATAAAGATGGCTTTATGCAAAATAACCCCACCAACCATAAGTCTTGCAGAGTACACCCTGTACTCACCCTTGCTTTGTTGATACTTTTGTAGCAGAGTAAGTGTTCCCCTAAAGACGAGTTCCGTACGACATCGACACTGACGAGTAGCTTGGGGTTCCCGGCCGACAGCTTGGAATCTATGGGCTGGGACGTCATCGTTATGCTTCAGGCCTCTTAGGCCATTTGTTAAGTTTGCTATACTTAATAGCATAATTTGCCTTCCGTTGTTTGATGTTTATGGTCAGTGACCTATGCTTGTAATATTTTGGTTTTTCGCTCAGTTATGAGCTTGCTGTAATAATTTTTGTGTCGCAGGGTTACTGTTGTGTTACCGATTTCTCACCGGATATCCTCGAGGTCTAGGTTAAGCTTATGTCAGGCTAAGGTCTGGATTTGTTTAACCCTGATCCTGGGGGTGTTACAGTTTTTGGTATCAGAGCAGTGCCGACTATAGGAAAACCTTTATACTGGTCGATGTTGAGTCTAGAGTTTGTGAAAACTATTTGAAAGCTAAAAAGTATTTGTGAATACTCTGGTATGCTTCTTTTTCTCCTTATCCAGTTTCGCTCTAAACTCTGGGTCATCTTATCTTGTGTTGACTTTGAAAAGTTTTGATATCTCTTCTAGTCTTTCAAAAGCTAGGTTCCTTTTGGGCATGTCGTTTCTCAACCAGTTTACCTAGTGTAGAGTTCTCTAGAGTTGTGTTTTGTGAATTCCTTGCTTCCCCTTGATTTGTTTCAATTGAGAGATTCCTTTCCATCATGATCTCTCTTTCTTATGGGCCCACAATATTATATTGTAGGTACCATGGTGATCTGTTCTAGGCTTCGAGGTTTACTTTCACCTCGTGTGCCTCCCTTCTGTTTGTTTGGGTACTTCAGAAGTAATTTCTTCTCTTAGAAGTTACCTCGTGATTACTACCTTGTAGTGTACATTGTGTCACCCAAGTAGCAATTACTTCTTTTCTCGGGTCTTAACCCTTGGACTTGAACCGAAGGTCCCGGATTATGCTGGATTCTAGTGTTGTGAATCTGGTACATGAAGCTGATCTTTAACCCAAGATCCATCTTGTTGATCCTTGTTGTTAATGTCTAAACATTACCTCAGGATGGCTGGTACTACAATTCTAGCCTTCAAGCTTGTGGTTATTGTTGTGATTGAATTTTGACAATTAAGGACTTTCCCTACCACCAGCTACGGTAGATGTTCTTTAATGGAACCAAATAGATCACGACAAGAGTACTCCTCGTGAGTCTCACATCTATACTCGTGACTCTACCACACCCTCCCTTCTATGCATTGGTTTTCGGAAGATTGATAATCTATGCATCCACATCTCGAGATTATATCTTGAGCATGTTCCTTTCCCCCTTGTTGTTTTTCGACCTTTGTCTACCAGTTGGTAGTCAAGTAGTAAAGTGCATTGGTGTCTTCCGATTCAAGATACTCTTGTGGTCCGTCATGACAAACAATTTCAGGATGTTAGTAGAAACAAACTCCAGTACCTCATCATATCTAGGACTAGGTCAAAGTGTTGTAGTCCGCAGATTAAGAGGCATGATTAGCTTCTATCTATTCTACCTTAGCATATCACACCCTTTTATATTAAGAGGTTGTATTAAGTTTCATGATCCCTTAATGAAGTGATGCTCCTAAACATATTATTACCCACCCTTCCTCTGAGCTTTCCTTCTCAAGAATGATGCGTGTGCGCAATAATGTGGCTATCTGAGATTTTTAGCAATATCTATTGTTTTGAACTCTAAGGACATTTTATTCATTCTTAGCGTGATTGGTTACCCTATCACTAAGCAAAGGATGACTGTGTTACCAAGTCCATTATTCTGGTATTTTCTCCTCGGTCAAAGAGTTAGGCTTTTGCTAAAACTCTAAGACTATGTCTTCTTGCCTTACTAGGCAAGCTTCCTCTCGAACTAAGTGACATATCGGTAGTTCGTGATATTCTAGATGTCTACTGGAAGTATCGCCATGTTGCCACATGACCGTGTTGTCAAGTTCTTGAGAAATTAAGTTCTCCAAACTACTCCTTTCTCCAAGGATCTATACCGGATACCCCTGAACTAGTTGGTTGAGCTTAAACAACAACTTGGAGAGTTGTAAGACAAAAGTTCTATCTGACTTAGTTCATCTTAAAGGGATGTCTAGTTTTGTTCGTGCCAAAGAAAGATAGTATTTCCTTCGTGGATATGTTATCTTCCCCCGCCTTTGATTTGATTTGGGTTATCGTCAAATCAAACTCAGTTCCAAGGACTATCTTGATGATGTTGCTACTTGTGATGTTGCACTTGAGTACATCCTCGTCTGACCAATACTTTGCCTTGTTCATACAACATATGAGTCCATCTTCTTGGAGTATCTTGATAAGTTTGTTGTTGAGCCCATCAATAACATCCTTATATTCTCTAAGCTAGATTAGATTCATATGGAACCTTTGGCATTAATGTTGGAAAACTTTTAAGAACCGTCTCCGGGTTGTCTCGATGTATGTGTTCTGGATGTTAGAAGTGACCTTCTCCGATTCACGTGTAATCGTAGAAAGATGTCACCGTGGATTCGAGTAGAGTTATCTTTGTTCCCTCTATGGACATAGTGTATTGCGTTGCAAGTACTTGATGTATGAGCAGTTGTTCTTCGACAACTTGCTAATACATGGGTTTAGCAATCTAGCTCAGTCTATTGGAGCTTGACACTGTAGTCCATGTCTTGAGAATCTAGTGACTTTACCTCTTTGGTAAATGTTGCAAACTTTATTTTTGGACATGCTGAGTCTGAAGTATCATTCCACCTAACCAGAGTTGAATCTCAAGTAGCTACGATGGTTGGTGTTTCTCAAGGTTTTGACATAGGTCTCTTTGTAAATCCTGTAAGATTGATGTAATGGTTGCCACAACTAGTCGGAAGACCTATTAACATATTCTCTTGAATCAACAAATAACAACCACTCTTCATGAGGCATCTTCTATGAGTTTTTATGTTTTTATGAAAATTTTGGTATCTTAATTTATATTTTTATGGTTTTTATTTATTTTTCTAGAGCTTAATAAATACTAGGGGTATTTTGATCTTTTAATAAAGAGATTAGGGTTCCAATTCTTTAAATCTGGGCCTAGCCCGACCTAGCCCAGTGGGTTGGGTCAAACACACTCGCCTCTCTACTGGACCGGACCACCGGCCCAATGCTCTCCCCTCTCACTCGCTTTCTCGCTCG
Organism: Avena sativa; assembly: GCA_916181665.1. Classification (NCBI taxonomy): domain Eukaryota; kingdom Viridiplantae; phylum Streptophyta; class Magnoliopsida; order Poales; family Poaceae; genus Avena; species Avena sativa. The sequence goes on from OV702290.1 coordinate 38,986,021, forward strand.
ACCTCATCCTCTCGTCTCTCTCTAGCGACTGTGTGTTGCCCCGCAGTTGCCGCTCGGTTCCTGCCATCCTCGACCTCTCTGGTCGCTGCCTCTTTGCAGGCTGGTGTAGTCGACAATGCTGCATCGATTGGCCCAGCCCAATTTGACGCTCGGGCCCTTCTCTGGCCACGCCGTCTCCTCCCTAGTGCCTAAGGTTTGGACCCTGCCAGTGGTTCAACGCTCCAACGCTACCTTGGCGCCACCCTGGTGCTTCGTTGATGAGATGGTGTTGCCTCCTTCCTCTGTAGCCTCCACGACTGCGGCCTGGCGTGGGTTGCAGCGTCCTCCGGGTGCTACCCGTGCTGCCGTGTTCATCCTCATCGCCAACCACTACTTCCTCTTCTATTCTTTAGCGAGGACCTCGGGTAAGTGGTGTTTCCCCCTTTTCATTCTCTCGATTGCTCTCTAGATTTCTCTCTATGGTGATGGAATTATTCTGAGTAGCACTAAGGCTCTATTCTAGGGTCCCTTGGTTTGTCAAAATTACTTGTGACTTGTGGTTCAATTGAATTAGGTTTAGTGAATCTTTGTATTGCCATCTATACATGGACTTTGATCTTGTTCATGATCGATGTGCTTCAATAAGGTTACTGGTTATGTGATATTTGTTTATTGGCTGTGGTTAGCCTAGTGGCTCCTTTCTTGTGGATACATGTGCCTACTGAGATATTAGTGATGATTTACTACCTGGATAACTTAAGATGTATGTTATTCAGTGCATGTGGCCTTGATACTTCTCTTATCAGTGGTGAACAACAATGTGGTTATACTGGATGTTGCTTGATATTCACGATGTCCTGTTGATTGTATTATCTGCTTAAGCTTGATAAATTTTACCAATGATTTCTAGTCTCTGGACTACTAGATAAGTGGCATTGACTTGATGCTTGTGAACCAGAGTTGAAAAACAATGATTCATTCTTTGTGGTTATCTTACCTTGCTGTAACTAACCTATGATAGATAACTTGTATAAATGATTCCTAAAAATATTAGGAAGATGATCTAAATGTTCCTTCCATGGAAGCTTGTATTTATAATCAAATATCTCTCTTTGATTGGTACTACTAAGGTGTTACCCATCACTGGGATGTTCCCAGTAGTACCAACACATTGAACATGTTTTAGTTCATGTGATGTGGCTAGTTGGATCTAGATTAGGTCTATGATGCAAAAGCTTATGTGATAATTATAAAAGGACACATGATATGAATTGTGGCTTAATATTTTATTGTCTATTTAGGTGCTGATGACTTTAGATACATGATTTCTGGCCTTTAGGCTATATAGATGATATTGGCATTATGCTCCGTGAATCAAGACTTGAGATGGAGATTATTTTCATTAAGTCAAGTTACACTAAGGTATGAATCCTGTGACCAACAGTCTAAGTATATGATTCCTAACGTTTTTTAGGAAAATGATTTGAGTATCTTTGTATAGTTACTTATATTTGTTTCCTATGATTTGAGAAATGGCTAAAGAATGATGCTACAGAGGTGCTACCATTCTTTGGAATGTGCCATGTAGTAGTTCATCAATGGATCTCTATCACCTATGAAAATACATTTATTGTCTTAACCAGTTTTGGTGTTTGTTAAAAAACTTGAGGATCATTTTACAGTGTGATAATAGTTTCAGGTCAATCTACTAAAAAGAGAAAAGTCCATGTTGTAGTGGAAAAATACCTGGATGAAACAAAAGTTTCCTGGAAAGTCCAAACTAGCACTACAAGGAATCTGGCTATATATGACCCTCTATTTTTGTCATAGAATCGTCAGAATAGTCCGTTTATGACGATTCTATGACGATTTTGAGATTGTCGAAAGCTAGGCGTCACTAATGAACTATAACGACGTTTTTTCCGAAATCGTCATAATTATCTATGATGATATTGGATCATCAGAGCCTCTATGACGATCCAATACCGTCACGGACCATCTAGCCTAGCCAAGTCAGATCCCACGTGGCTAATCCGACGTGGCAAAACTATGACGAAATGCGAACGTCGTAACGCAGATTTAGCCCAGTCCATTTCTATCGCTTATTTGGGCTGAGCCCAATAACGTGGCAAATTGTCTTTGGCCTAGTTCTTTTCACGGTCCATTTTAATAATGGGCCTTGGCCTTTTTGAGAATCCATTTAATTACAATTATCAGCCTTTTGCTTCATTTACGTTTTTGTTTTGGTTGTGGCATAATTATTTCAGTACTACTTTAGGCCAAGGCCTTTCATTGCAGTCCAGATTACTTTGGGCCAGATCCTCTTCAAGGTCCTATTTCAATTAGCCCATACTCAATATAGTAGGTAAATATACACAGGAATCAACACTTGAAATAAGTACCAATTCAGCAAAAAATATACATCAGTAGAGCATTATGAGCAATGAAGCTGCAACCAACACCTAGTTCATAGCCACCAAGTACACGCAATTAGGTCACACATTCACCAAGTACACAATAAGGTCACACAGCCACCAAGTACCATCTCACAGCCACTAGGTTGAGCTTGATCTTGTACTGGTTCTCCTTGATCTTGTCCTCGAAGTTCTCCAGCTCCAGGTTGTTCTGTTGCAGCTCATCCTACATCGCCTAGAAACAAACAACCTAGATAAGACAACCAACAGCAATACAGTTCATCAAACATTTATTTTGCTTCTAGTGAACGTGTACACCTACGTGGACATAATTAGTTGTCAATCCTGATTATGACGCTCGCAGAAACTAACACACATCTCAATAATTTTTCATCGGAAGATACATGTTCAGTAAATACAAGCCAAATGCACATCTAATAGATAACCCATGCATTAGTTTTAGAAGTCCATTTTAAGACACTTCAATGATGTAGCATATCAGTAACACCTCCTTATGACATCATATGCTCAGCGGACAAATGATTTCAGCATGGACAACTATAGAAGAGGGATGTTTACCTTCTCCACAAGGAGACTTCCTGGTGGTCACGTTGAGCACCTTGGTGGGCATTGATCAAGGCTGTAGAGACAAGGTTGTCCACCACAGCCAGCTGCAGAAATCAAAGGAAATCAAGGCTTGATCTCATTGCCATCAAGGACTAGCTAATTACAACAACTGATTTAGTTGGGTGATCTGCTGGTGCAATCCGGTGGACACAGATCACCCAACTCATTACAGCAACTGATCCAAGCAACTGATTTAGTTGGGTGATCTATAGGTGCACACAGATCACCCAACTAAAGCACCAGCAGAGCGCCAGCAGATCACTAGCAGCCCTTGACACATGTGGAGGTGAATATCTACATCAGAGACAAGACCCAGCAGCAAAATCGTACCTCACTTCAAGATTCAAAGGGCCTTCAAAAGGAGAACGGTGACGAGCTTGTCAGCCTGCAGTTTCCGCGGAGTGGCGACGAACACAAACATGCCACCAAGGTTCAGCAGCTACGTCGGCATTGGCCTTAGATCAAGGCTCCTCCATCTACGTCCTTCTCCACTTCTAAAAATGAAGACGTCAACTTGAACTTCTGAAACTGCAGGTGCAAGTTGCACAAATAAATAACAAGCAAATACAAAAAACAGGTGGTGTTTCTATAATGGGGTGGTAGCATTTCCCTAGTAATGCACAACGATGATCTGCTGTAAACTTCCATTTAGTACTGCTAGTCAATCTACTACATCTCGTAATAACTATCACTAAAATATAAGCATGTACTAGTTCAGGGAATTCATGACTTGGATCATTTAGTTGACTTGAAACATTTAATGGACCACAAAGTATGATGAACTAAGGTGTAGAATTAAGGGTCAAATAAGATAACAATTGCGCATAAATGTCAACAATCAGTATATGGTAAGAAAGATCCCAAATGATCAGCACACAACACTATCTTTTACAATATACAAGCACCACTAAAGTAGTGTGTTTTACCATGTGTTTTACCGCGGACACCCAGATTGTTAGTAATGACAAGTTAAACAGAGCAACATACATACTCTAGTGGTATCTCTGGAGGTGAACCTGCAGCTCCATATGCATATTCTAGCTTGCATGTAATCTTGCCAACTTCTCCAACAAAGGACATGCAATGAGGCTTGATAACTAGTAGACAAATAGTTGCTGAAGTTTCTCTATTAGTAAATCTCAACATGAACCATTGATAAATTGGCTACAGGACACACCTCCACTTGAGCATATTTACTTGCATGAAAATGAGTTCATGTGGCTGCTATAGATGCATTAGGCCAATATACATATCACTGCTAATTTGGCTTTGATCTACCTATCAATCGCCTGATCTCAACTATCCAAATCACTACGTATTCAGCTGCTAAATATCCATTACTAGTTAAGCGGTAGACAAAGGTAAACAAGGTACAGCTAGAGTAAGCAAATCAAGAAAGGAGCTGCTACTGAGTGTGAGATAAAAGCCCAGCGCTGCTGGTACCAGATACAAGATCGGCCTATACAACTACATCTCAGACACGCGGTACATGCTCAAAGCAAGCATCAGATGGCTGCTCGTCTACCGACAGCTCTTACACAACCACCGGGGTGTATGAACAAACCCACACGAACCTCACACCTGATTTGGCGGATACAGACAAAGAGCTTTAGAGAGTAGACGCCCTCCTTGTCGGCGAAGTATACCACGCCGTCGATGCGCCGGTTCTCGACCACCTCCAGCGACACACGTTCATCTGGTCACTGTCTTTGAGTTCCTACCACGTGATTCCTGTTTCAATAGATGCAACGCGTTAGAGGAGGTTGATAAGGAGGTGATGGTGCCTGAGAGAAGAGGGAGAGATGGGCGGGGTAGAGCAGCAGTGCCCCTATTCTGGACGGCGAGTCCTGAGAAGATGGATCCGGCCAGCGCGAGGTAGTGGGGCGGACATACTAGCCTTGGGAAGCGCGGGCGGGTAGTGGCTGTGGGTAGATCGAGGGGGGAGTTTGCTTGGGGTGGGTAGATCAAGGAGGGAGTTCGCTTGGGGTGGGGAGACCGAGGGGAAGCCATCGCTTGGAGTATGGTGGTGGCGGCAGTTGTGGGAGGTAGAGAAGGGGAGACATGCCGCGCTGTGAGGGGAGATGGGGGTTGAGCGTGAGGGGCCGGAGGTGCTTCAGAGGGGAGGAGGGGCGCCTGAGATCTAGGGTGGCCGGAGGTGAGGAGGGGTGCAGGAGGTGTGGGGTGGCTGGAGGGGAGGAGGGGCGCCGGAGGTCTGCGCTGGGGAGGAGGCGACGCGCGTGGGTGGAAGAGAGGAGATGAGAGAGGACACGAGGGACGCGGTCTAACCTAGGTTAGGCCGAATTTTGGTCTCTGGCCCAATTTCAAAACATCTAGCGCCAAGAATGATTTGGCAACACGCACGCAACTCCCCAGCGCGGTGAGTTAGGTCGGTGAGAGCTTGAGGGGTGAGTTAGGGAGCGTTCGATCGAGATGCTGCCTATGACCGAGATCCACTTTAGCAGAGTGATCCATGGGTGGCCCTTCCTCAATTCTAATTCGTTGGATAAGAGTGTGCATGGCTTTCAGGCCAAACGACTAGTGTTATGGCCAGAATTGCGGTATAGTTTGTGACAATATGCCCATATTGTGCACACATGTGTATATTGGAATGATGAACAATGTTACCGCATGAGGTTTTCTTTTTCATCGCACCAAGAAGGCCTTTTTCATTTGCCGAGTGCCAAAAACGGGGCATTTTGTGAAGCAGCCACCAAATGAATTTTGCAAAATGCTACCACCAAGTTTAGAGAGGCTCATACCCTAGCTAAGAACCTTCATGCCCAGCGTTTTGACCATAGTTTGAAACAGACATAAAAAATTCAAAAACGGTCCGATCAATGCAAATCCTTCGTGTTATGTCTTATTATGTGACGTAGTTTCAATGAAAAATACCAGACTTGGTAAATTGCAAGTGTCTCGAAAAAACCTTTTCAAAAATGACCTATCATGTCTGAGGTTTCATGGCTTTCGGGCCAAACGACCAATGTTATGGTTAGAATCGCGGCATAGTTTGTGATATTCTTCCCATATTGTGCACACATATGTATCATGGGATGGCGAACAATGTTTCAGGAGGAAGTTTTCCTTTTCATCACAGGGAAATACCATTTTCCATTTTCCGAGCGCCAAAAACGGGCCGTTTTGTGAAGCAACTACCAAATGAAAGTTTCAAAATGCTACCATCGCATTTAAAAAAAATAATAGGCCACCTTACATGGACAAATGTCCCAACCGGGGTATCTCAAACCTTTCCGTACACCCCTGACGAAAAAGATAAATTCCTGCCGAATCGATAGGAAGTGTGTCCGATTTGAACTACAGGTACATTATCTGATGCCCATGATTTTTAAAAAAATTGATTTTTAGACTCACAATATGCTATTTCTTTAGATATTCAATGCAAGTTTGGAGAGGCTCGAATCCTAGCTAAGAACGTTCATGCCCGCTGTTTTGACCATAGTTTAAAACAGGCATAACAAATTCAAAACCGGTCTGATCAATGCAAATCCTACACGTAGTGTATTATTATGTGACGTAGTTTCAATAAAAAATACCAGACTTGGTAAATTGCAAGTGTCTCGAAAAAACCTTCTAAAAAATGACCTATCATGTATGAGGTTTCATGGCTTTCGGGCCAAACGACCAATGTTATGGCTAGAATCGCGGAGTAGTTTGTGATATTGTTCCCATATTGTGCACACATATGTATCATGGGATGGCGAATAATGTTCCAGGAGGAAGTTTTCCTTTTCGTCGTAGGGAAATACCATTTTCCGAGCGCCAAAAAACGGGCTGTTTTGTGAAGCAACTACCAAATGAAAATTTCAAAATGCTATCATCCCATTTAAAAAAAAATAATAGGCTACCTTACATGGAAAAATGTCCCAACCGGGTATATCCAACCTTTCCGTATACCCCTGGCGAAAAAGACAAATTCTTGCCGAATCGGCACGAAGTTGGTCCGATTTGAACTACAGGTACATTATCTGATGCCCATGTTTTTTTGAAAAAATGATTTTTAGACTCACAATATGCTATTTCTTTAGATATCCAATGCAAGTTTAGAGAGACTCATCCTTTATTTTCGTGCCCGTCGTTTTGGTCATAGTTTGAAACATGAAATTTTTGAAACGGGCATAAGAAATTCAAAAACGGACCGAACAATGTAATCCTTCGCGTGGTGTCATATTATGTGATATAGTTGCAAGAAAAAATTACCAAACTTGGTATATTGATTTCACCTTGAAAAAACCTTCAAAGAAATGACCTATCATGTTCGAGGTTTCATGACTTTCGGGCCAAACGACCAGTGTTATCGCTAGAATCACGGCATGGTTTATGATAAAGTGCCCATATTGTGCACGCATGTGCATCTTGGGACGGCAAACAATATTGCAGGAGGAAGTTTTCCTTTTTGTCATACGGAAAAGCCATTTTCTATTTTCTGAGTGCTAAAATCGAGGCGTTTTGTGAAGCAACACCAAATGTTCAATTCAAAAATGCTACTACCCTATTTTTCAAAAATACTAGACCACCTTACATGAACAATGTCCCAACCCGGGACTTTAAAACTTTTTTGTCCACCCCTGGTGAAAAATATAAATATCTACCGAATTGGTAGGAAGTAGATCCGATTTGAACTACAGGTGCATAATCTAATGCTCGTGATTTTTTCAAAAAATCAATTTTAGACTCACAATATGATATTTATTTAGAGATTCAATGCAAGTTTTAGCGAGGCTCATCCCCTATCTTCATGCCCACCGTTTTGACCATAGTTTGAAACATGAAAATTTGGAAACGGGCATTAAAATTTTTAAAACGGTCCGAACAAGGTAAATCCCACGCATGGTGCCATATTGTGTGACATAGTTGGAAGGAAAAATACCAAAATTGGTATATTGATTGTATCTCGAAAAAACCTTCATAGAAATGACCTATCATTTTCGAGATTTCATGGCTTTCAAGCCAAACGACCAATGTTATGGCCAGAACCCCAACATAGTTTGTGATAATGTATCCATATTGTACACGCATGTGTATCTTGGGATGACGAAGAATGTTATAGGAGGAAGTTTTCCTTTTCTTTGCACGGAAAAGCCATTTTCTATTTTTCGAGTGCCATAATCGGGGCGTTTTGTGAAGCAACACCAAATGTTCAATTCAAAATGCTACCACCCTATTTTTCAAAAATAATAGAATACCTTACATGAACAATGTCCTAACCGGGATTTTAAAACCTTTTCGTCCACCTCTAGTAAAAAGACAAATATCTACCAAATCGGTAGGAAGTGGTCCGATTTGAACTACAGGTACATGATTTGATTCTTGTGATTTTTTTTAAAAACCATTTTTGGATTCACAATATCATGTTTTTTCAGAGATCCAATTCAAGTTTAGCGAGGCTCAACTCCGAAACGAGTCACTCCCTATTTTCAAACTCATATTTTGAATTATGATATTATCCCTACTATGGACTAATGTGAGATTAGTAAATCTACTATTTTTCAAACAATCAAATTATTGATATTTAACACCCTAAGATGATCTACTGAATTTTATAAAAATTTAGAGACAAAAAATAATTATTTTAGACTTCCTATGAAAAAGCTACAAAAGAATTAAGAAAACCGAAAAAACTATTGTAACTGGACCGATCTAATCTACCACGCAGTCAAGGTCGGCCCAAGATAATAGTGCAGACCACCTCCCTTACCACGAAGGCCCATTCCCGGCGGTTGGCGACTCGGCCCAGGACCAAACAATAATAGTTATAAATATTCCTTGTAGCAACATGACAAAAAGGAATATGTGTTCTTAGTGGCAAGCAGCGGCCACTTGATACTGGACCTTGGAGGTCTTGTGTTCAATTCTCCTCCACTCCATTTCTCTTTTTTTCTTTATTTACCGACTACATATCCAGAAACTGTAACTGTAAGTATTATAACACAAAGAAACAAGTGGTCTGCTGGTCAGACTGCTTATCTAATTTCGACAGGAGGTCTTGTGTTTGATTCTCCGCACTGCCAGTTCTCGTTTTTTCTTTATTTAGCGACTACAGATATAAAAAATGTTACAGTAAGTATTATAACACAAAGGAATAATTGGTCTTGTGGTTAGATGGACTTATCTTATTTTGACACGATGGTCGCGGGTTCGAACCCCTTGGAAATCACTTTTTTGTCCATTATTTGCTAATAAAAACATGGGACCAGATATTTCCTAAAAAAGGGGCGCATCTATTGACACATGGACATATATATAAAAAAAGTGACATAGACACGTGACACATAGGCGTAATTTGCTGATGTGGCTGACCAGTTATTTCACTATAGACACTACGACAATTTAAATTGGTCATAAACCGCTACAAATAAGGCTTTAGATGCATCATACATTTTATGACGATTTCATATGGTGAAATTACGATGATCTGAACACAAATCATCGTAATTCTATTGGATTTTGACATCTCCAAATAGCCTATGACCATCTTGTTCGAAATTTTTATAGATCTATGTTTGTTTCCCGTCACTACGAGAAGGTCACAAGTTAACACATTTCTTGTAGTGTAGAGTCTCCGGTGTACAAAGACCGGAGTCTCTGGTGTGGTCCCGAGTTTCGTCTCAAACATCTGGAGTGGATCCAAGATTTTTTTCCATACAACCCCCATCACATAGGGGTCGGGTTCCACTATCAACCGATAACGGAACAAACACCACACACCAACATCCACGATCTCAGGTTCACGCTCCTGGGAGCTAAGTTCTATCAAACCAAACCAGAACTGTTTTTCTAGGACTAGCTATCCCAAAAAAGAAGATGAAGACAGAGAGAGACGCAAGATCATCGCCACAAATAAGGCTAGTGTTTTAAAACTATCCCAACTAAGCACCACAGACACCAGGACCAAAGCAAAAGGCAAATACAGGCCAAAAGAGAACTCCAAACTGATACCACAAGCGTTTTGTCTGTAAATAGCAAATGACTCCTTCTTTTCCTCAATCTTCTTCCTGCTCATCCGCTGGCGACCTGGGGCGTTTGTGGCTAACTGACGGCAGCCCCAGCAGAGGAACCCTCGCCCTATCCATGCCTTCAGCGTCACCCAGCGCATTCCTCTGCAAAATCTCAGCTCCTTCACGCAGCATCTCCCCTTCCTCAGCATCATGCAGACCTGCCCAATGTTTCAAAAATACACAAGCATACATCACTAGATCCAAAGGGGAATTGATTAGTTTGTGTTCAAAAGAGTGGATCCAAGATGTAGCCCATAGACAGTCTGACTGGCGGTCCGGAGATAGACTGGATTTTGGCCGGAATATCCGGCGTATTTTGACCGACCAGAATCTTCGCGGTGAACAATCTAGAATCTCTGGTGTGCTTAGGTCCGGAGTTCCTGCGAAATCTCCGGAGGGAGCATCAAGACCAGGCCCAGGACATTCTGTTTGGTGGTCCAGAGATGGACCGGAGACACACTAGAATCGCCAGTGCAGACCGGAGTTATAGCGGAGTTTCTAGTGTGGAAACTCCCTAATGGGAAAAAACGGCCAGAAATCCGTGGGGCTATAAATAGGGTACTTCATCCCCTACCTCAGGTTGCTTGTTTTTTGAAAAGGAAGAACACCATTAGAGAGCCACCAAATCTCCAAGATCTCCCTCTAAAACCACCCAAAGTCCCTGGTCTTTGGGGAATCGAAGGAGGATGCCTTTATCTACAGCTTCACCAAGAGAGATCTTCATTTCCCCCTCATTTACTTGAGGGCCCCTTGCTCTAGGGTTTTGTTGGAAACCCTAGGCCTTGATTTGGTTCTTACAAGCTTGTATTTGATTGTTGTGGCAGCTTGCTTGGATTCGGGAGCCTCCAATTCAGTTGTGGATGTGTGCCTCAAACTTGTTGTAAAGGTACCAGTTTCCACCTCGAAGGTTACCGATATAGTGGAAGAGTGAATCGATCCCCTTGGAGTGAGGTTCATCGGAGAACAAGGGAGGCCTTTCGTGGTGTTGGTGGTTTGAAACCACCCCCTCTCCAAACACAGACGTACTACCCCTCAAAAGGAAGGAACTACGGGAAATAATCCGTGTGTCTCTACGTGCTTCATTTAGGTTATCTCTATCTTTTACCGCACCTTACTTATATATTGTTCTTGGTTAGTTAGTTGTGCTAGTGTGACATATAGGGAAATTTACATTAGTTGCATATCTAGAGAATTTACCTTTTGTGTCAAACCCTAAATTGAAAAAGAGTAAAATTTGAATTAGCACCTATTCACCCCCTCTAGGTGCCCATATGATCCTTTCAATTGGTATCAGAGCCTCGGCTGTTTATTCAAGATTTTAAATGCCTCACTCCCATCTCCCTTAGTACCCATACACTCTTAGGCTAGTACCTCCGTGACCATGGGGGATCTCAAGAATTTGGAAACAACCTTGAGCTCCTCCTTGGGCAATGAAATCCAACAGTTGCGTCAACTAGTTGAGCAACTTGTTAAGGAGAAGGTATCCCCACCACCTCCCTCTAAATAGGAACCTCCTCCGATTCCGAAGGTGAATGCTTCAGCTAAACCAACGGTTGTAGTTGTGGGGGATGAACAAAATACCACTAACTCCACCAAAAAGGGCGATGGGAAGGAATAGCACCATTCAGTTCTCGGTTGGTACTCTCCTGACCCTCCGATCCCTCATCCTCATATAAATAATAGAGGTGACCCACCTATGCTAGCTGCACATTATTTTGATCAATGGCAAGTTTTGATGAAATCTCATGTGCGCAGCTCTTGCATTGACTTGTGGAATATTATTGAAGAAGCACTCAAAATTGAGGATGCAACCAACTTGACAAGAAGAGAAGTGGTCAACAGTCAACTCAATGACACCTCTTTGCACATGATTCAACTTGGGGTTGGGCCAAAAGATTCCCCCCACATTGAGCACCTCAACACCGCCAAGGAAGCTTGGGATGCTCTCATTGACTTGTTTGTTGGAAATGAGAGCATGAGAAGAAATCGATATGATTCCTTGAGCAATGAAGCCAATGGCTTCTATATGAAGGATGGTGATGACCATGAAGACATGTATCGAAGACTCAAATCCATGGCCACCGTTAGAAATATTGGTGCCTCACATGTGGATGATGCGTGGATAAAAATGAAATATGTGAGTGTGCTCATGCCCTTCGAGCCCATTGACTTGAAGAGTCTCCAAGGAAGACACAACTACCATCTCATGACCTCAAATGAAGTTATGCAAGAGATGTCCGCCTTCAAGGTTGCTGCCAAGAATGCCAAAGATGCCTATGCTCGTGCCCTTGGAATGAGTAATGGTGTTAATCTTACCTTGAAGGCCAAGGTTGTGGAGTATGAGTAGTATGAAGGAAGTGATGAAGTTCTTTCTATGAGCCACCCCGAAGATTTGAAGGTTTCTCATGGTGAATACATGGCCTTCTATGCAAGGAATTTTTGGAAAGATCTCGCCAAAGCCAAGATGGAGATGCAACGAAGAAGCAACCCAAATGGTAGAAAATAAAATGGTTCAAGATTGAGAACTTGCTTCAATTGTGGAAACCACTATGATTTTGTTTTTGAATGTCCTTATGAGAAGAGAAAAGATCATGGTGGTGTAATTATATTGAAGAAAAAGTCAAAGGCCCCTTTCAAGAAGCCTTTCATCAAGAAGAATGCCACCAACAAGAAGTCAACTGGCATTGCATTGATAGGACATGAAGAGTTCTCATCCCATGATGAAGCTAAGGAAGAAGAAGAAACATCAAATGGTGTGGCAACCATTTCCACCACCTCAACGCCCACCTTCTCACTCTTCGAATCTCCAAATGAGAATATCTCCAACAAGAACGTCACTTGCCTTATGGCAAGAGCATCGGTGGTATTCTCATCTCCTCTCTCCACCTCTGTGATCAATGATGAATTGAATGATGATATAACTCTTGAGGTGAAGGAGGAATTAGTTTCTTTTGATGTTTATATGATTAACTTGAAAGGGAACACAAGAAGCATTTTGTGAATCTCTTGAATCAACTTTCTCACACACAAGAGCTTCTTGATGAGGGATGCAAACTTGGGAGAGAGCACATTCTTGATATGGATGCTTTAACTAATGCACCAGAAGAAGACCAAGGGACTAGGGAGTCTCTTGAAGAAAAACTTGAAGGCCTCGATGAGGCAAATGATCAAATTGTTGCTAAACTCATTAAGGAACATGATCATGCCATTGCTAAGTATAAAAAGGCTAAAAAGGACAAGATTGAGTTTGGTGTTGTTCATGACAAACTTGCCGAGGATTTTGAGAAGCTTAACAAGGCTCACAAGGTCTTGGAAAGTGAACTCTTGACTCTCACAAAGTCTCGTGAACAACTTCAAACTCAATTGACTAATGTTGCTTCACCTAGTATTTTCATTCCCTCTAGTAGTATGAACATTCTTGAAGAAAATGCTAGGTTGAAGGGGGAGCTTGCAAAGGCCACCTTCCCTGAAGGAAACAAGTATCTTGCTAACCTTTTGAGTAAGAAAAGGTCAAATAATGAGAAAAGAGGTCTTGGCTATGTGTCCAAGGCCAAGGCGAAGAACAACAAGAAGAAGAAGGCCAAGCCTACACAAGCAAAATACAAGACCGTTATGATTAGTAATACCACATGTGGCAAAACTATGTCACAAGATGACTTTGCGGGAAGTGCTAACCCTCACCATGTCTTAATGCGTGAGTATTATAGTGATGTTTATGAAAAATATGTTGGTCCATTTGATGGTTATATTGCTTTGTCTATTTGGGTTCCCAAGACCCTTGTCACTAACGAAAGAGGACCCACTGAAAAATGGTACCTAAAAACTAGTTTGATCTCTTGTAGAACTATGCTTCCGGTGGGTCAAAGTGGGTGCTTGATAGTGGTTGCACAAGTCATATGACCAGAAGCAAGGAAATAATGACGGAGATAAGGCCAAATCAAGATCATATAACCGTCACATATGGCGATAAGTCAAAATCTCAAGTAATGGGTCTTGGCAAGGTTGTGGTTGCACACGATATTACTCTCATGGACGACATGCTTGTTGAGACTCTTGGCTATAATTTACTTTCAGTTCGTGCTCTTGGAAAGATAGGCTTTGCCATCTTTATTGATAACGATATTTTGGTTCTCTTGTGGAGCAAGACTCTAAAGGTCGCTTTCGTTGGGTGTACGTCGAAAATAACTTGTATGTGGTGGACTTTTCCAAGAAAACCACTATAAGTGCGATGTGCTTATTCAGAAAGGCCAATGTGAGCTGGTTATGGCATCACCGACTAGCCCATGTCAATATGAGAACTTTGCAAAGTCTTCACAAGGGTGGCCATATTGTTGGACTAAAAGAAAATGTTTGTTTTGCCAAATATTATGTGTGCATGGCTTGTGTTGAAGGAAAGATGCATGACTCTCCCCACAAACCAAACAACATTATAAAATCCAAGAGGATCTTGGAGCTCCTTCACGTGGATCTCTTTGGTCCTCCATCTCATGCAAGTCTTGGTGGGAAGAAATATTGTTTGGTGATTGTTGATGACTACTCAAGATATACATGGGTATATTTCTTCAAATTGAAGAGTGAGACCCAAAAATACTTCATTGAATTTGTTAATATGGTTCAATGTCAATACAATGTCCCTGTGTTGGCGATAAGAAGCGACAACGACACCGAGTTCAAGAACTACACATTGAATGGATTTCTTAGTGATGAGGGGATAAAACATCAATATTCCGCTGCATATACCCCTCAACAAAATGGTGTAGCTGAGAGGAAAAACCGGACACTAATGGATATGCAAGGTCCATGTTGGCGGAGTTTAAATCTCCTTACAACTTTTAGGCCGAGGCAATCTCCACCGCATGCCATGCATCAAACCGGCTCTACATCCACAAATAGTTGATCAAGACTCCATATGAAATACTTACCAGTAACAAGCCCAACATTTCATACTTTCGGGAGTTTGGTTGTAAGTGTTTCTATCTCATGAAAGGTGTCCGTTTATCCAAATTTGATTCCAAAGCTTTAGAGGGTATTTTTGTTGGCTATGGTATCGATTCCCGCACCTATAGAATCTATGATAAACTCTCTAGAATTGTCATCGAATATTGTAGTGTGGTTTTCGAAGAATATGATGGCCCCCCCAAGCAGGGCGTGTTGATGTTTGTGATGTAGATGATGAAATACCTAAAGATACCATAAGAATGGGTGCGGGATTCATCCGCCCCATTGAGGAACCCCTTGTGGCGGATCGAGAAGAACTATGCTCTACTCAAGTGGATCCCTCATCTTCGCAACTTCAACAAGCTCCTATTATTGAGGACAATGATGACCCAAGCCAAAGACAAACTGAGAACCCTCACCAAGTTGATCAGGCTAGAAGCTCCAGGCTAGATTATCCGGTCTCTCCATTGACCGGATTGTCCAGCCCTGCGCAGTCAGTTAAACAAGGCAGATTTATTTAGTCATCCACAAGATCATCTCAACGCCTTTCAAGTAGTATGCCTGATCAAGACCAAGATCAACCTGTACCTCATATTGATGAAAATGAACCCATTGTTGATCAAGGTTAAAATGATGGTCAAGACGAGGACCAGAATGATGAAGGGATACCCACAAGGAATAACATGGAGATCGAAACTCATCGCAAAGCTAGAGCGTATAGAATGTTGGAAAGGAGAGACCACACTCTTGAGAATGTTATTTGTGATCTAAGAAGTGGAATGTCCACTCGAGCTCAATTGAAGCATTTTGGTGAGCATCAAGTTCATATATCCATGTTGGAGGCCAAAAAGGTGTGGGAAGCTCTTGAAGATTCAGATTGGTTAGAAGCCATGCATAAGGAGCTCAACAACTTTGAGAGAAACAAAGTCTGGAAGTTAGTAGAAAATCCCAAAGATTGCCGCAATGTTATTGGCACTAAATGGATATTCAAGAATAAGAAAGATGAACATGGAATTGTTGTGAGGAACAAGGCAATATTGGTAGCTCAAGGGTTCTCTCAAATTGAAGGCATTGATTATGGAGAGAACTATGCTCCCGTGGCTCTCCTTGAGTCCATCCATATCCTTCTTGCATATGATGCACATCATAATTTTAAATTACAACAAATGGATGGGGAAAGTGCTTTTCTAAATGGTCCTTCACATGAGATGGTTTACGTTAAGCAACCCCCAGGGTTCGATGATCCCAACTTCCCAAATCTCGTCTACAAGCTTGATAAGGCGCTCTATAGACTTAAACAAGCTCCACGCACATGGTATGAGCACCTTAGAGAGTTGTTGTTTGATCGTGGGTTTGAAGTTGGGAAAATTGATCCCACTCTTTTTACTAAGAAAGTAAATGGGGAGCATTTCGTTTTCCAAATATATGTTGATGATATTATCTTTGACTCGTCTAACAAAGCGTTTAATGATGAATTCTCAAAGCTTATGACTGATAGGTTCAGGATGTCTATGATGGGAGAGTTGAGGTTGTTAATTGGCTTTGAGATCAAGCAAATAAGGGGAGGAACCTTCTTCAATCAAGCCAAATATACTCAAGACATGCTCAAGAGGTTCAACATGAAAGAACTAAATGGAGCTCCTACTCCCATGGCAACAAATACTCATCTTGAGCTTAATCCAAATGGTAAAGATGTGGATCAAAAGATATACCGATCTATGATTGGTTCTTTGCTTTACCTTTATGCATCTAGAACCGATATCTATACTACTATTAAACAAGCAAACATTTTCTTTCTTAGGGACACCCCGCTTAGTGCACCCAGCTTCATTAGTCCCATGCGATTATCCCACCTAACAGATCTAACGACATAGACTAATCTAATTAAATGTATGCGTGTGCCTAGCAATAAAAACCAGGTGGAATGTACTCCACCTAGAAATCCTCCGCCAAATACGTGTTCAGCCAAAGCGTAATCCTCTCCTCTCCTCAAAATCCTCCGCGACCTTCACCTTCCTTTCCCCGGAATTCTGCATATCCCTACTCGCCGTCAGCGGACGGCCAATGAAACAATGCCGCATCTCTCCTCTCTACGGATCATGGGGCTCACCTTGTCCATGTCCCTCCCCACAACATCCACCGCCTCCTCTTTTCTAGAGCATCGTGGTCGTCTACCATGGCAGCAGAGGCTAGAGGGGCATCTTCTCCACAGGCCACCTTCTCGACAGGGTATGCCCTTGTGTGTTGGTGATACAAAAGTCCAGGTCGGCGTCCGCAACGCGTGGGTGATCTTCGGTAGCCGTCTCTGCGCCGCTAGGAAAGCAGGGTGCCGCGAAACCCGGTGAGGTGGCAGCCTGCCGGCGAGAGCTGGTTCTGGAGGCGCACTAGCCGTGGGCACCCTTCTGCAACCACCATCATTTTCACGCAACAGGATCAGGGCAGAGCACTCTGCGCGGCGTCAGCCATGACATGGCCACGGGCCACGGCCGGCCGTTTGGCGGTACGCTTGAGTGCCTCTGGGGTCGGCTTGAGAAGGAAGTCCTCGAAACGGTGCGCGAGCATGATAGCTCATCCATGGCCGACTGACTGACCCCATCAGTGAAGCTGGTATAGTGGGCCTCCAGGACAGCTTGAATGTACAACTATTCACTATTCATCTCTACAAGCAACGGTGCACAAATCCGCTGGTATACACATACTAGGTCTTTTACTGATGAAGTCACATGTAGGTTCTTTGAAATTGTCGATATTTTGGGATTTGGCATTTTTTCCCCTATTTTCCTTTTTCTTCCACAATTCTAAATTCTAAAATTGTCCCTAGGTACTTCCAAACGTAAAATTTACTGGATTATATGGATGTGAGAGTTGTGAATTTAATTGATTGCTATCTCTTTTACTTGTTAGTACATCTTTTATTTGCAACATGTCTTATGTAACTTACTATCCTCTTTAATCTTTTACTTTGGTACATATCCGTGTTGTAGATCCAACATTCCTAGGATGCTTCATTGACAAGGTGCATCTGCTTCTGCAAAGGTTTTAAGCAAGGTATGACAATGTGAACCTAAGCTTAGCTGGTCATAAGTTATTCCTTAACCCCATTTATGCACTTCATTGACTTCTTATCATCATGTATATTTTGGGCCTATCCACAAGAGAAAGTAGGAGTGTTTTGTTTAGCGTGGTAGTGATTGATCTCTCTCTCTCTGTGGTTCAGTACATTGAAATTAATTTTTGTGTATGCCATTTCTTAGTAGATTTTTCTATTACTTTTGCTTCATAATAAGGTTGAATTGTCATATTTTGCATCAAAAACTTCAAAGCTCTGTATGTATGCATCGGTCATTGATGCAGTTTTAGATAAGGAGCACTATGTTCTACAATGTTAGCTACCTGATCTATTTAGAGCCAATCGGGGTTTGGTCCTTCAGACTTTTTAAACCTAGATAAGCATGAATGATTATTATTACTCGAGACCTTGCTACTTATGTTTATTATGTAAATTGGCATTGGTAAGTGCAGTTGACTGTATTCTGTCACTGGTAGGTGATAAGCATTTGGAGCACTAATTTGTGGCCACACAAGATTCTGGTCTCCATGATAAATTATGGGAGGTATATATGAACGGATATGTATTTGATGTGATTGTATTATGTTTGGTTCAGTTCAGATCATATTAGATAAGATGTAACATTTCATTCTATTAATTTGTGGAAATTTCGTTCTATAATTTGTGGAAATTTCATTACAAGTCATTTCTTGTGGAATTGATGTGACAGTGGCAAAGGCCGCACCGATTGTGCTTTAGATTGGATCTATTATTTGGTTACTTTTGTGGTAACTTTTATGCATAGGATCTTGACAAGAAACTTGGGATTTTATGTGGTCGATGTCCTAAGGAAAAGTAAAATTGCAGCCTTGCCAATTCAGAATAAATAAAATAGTTGACAGATCATGTAGTTAACTGCATGTCTGTTTATACATTATGATTACTTTGTTTCGGTAAAAATAATTATTGTTTCATCTCAAAAAATAATTAGTGTTTCTTAATTTGTTTCAGTAATCATGATGCATATCCTTGTAAGACTGTAATTATTGTGGAACGCCATTTGTTTGTACTATTCCTTTAACCTCACTGCAGAGATATGCGGGTCATTCGATTAAAATCTGAATACTAACAATTATTCACTACTATGCATTGCCTTGGACCTATTATATATGTATAAAAAAATCTGCGTCAAAAGAGAACCGGAGCAGTGAACAATATATGCATGTCATAACTATACTTTCCACTACCAGGTAGAATAAGAGCCGAGACTTCCGTTTTTTTCCGAGTCTTTGTGTTGCTTGAAGAAGTCCGGCATTTTGTTATCTGTCATTTCAGCTTGTTATGTCCTTAAGATTTTCTGTACATGACAGCTTATAGGAGCAGAAACTGCACCACAAGATATATATAAGGTACTTATAGGTTTTTATATTCTCAATTGATACTAGTGCATATGTTTTTGTACATTCTATCTTTTTGTGGGGGTCCTTTGGTACATTACTATTTTTCTCATTATATTATATTACTTAGTGTTGCATTTTCCAAGACATGCAACACATGTGCCCGCTATAGTACACATGTTTTTAAAACCAATGTTGGAACTTCGAGGGAATAGAGGACACATGTTTTTTTAATCCTAGAAATTTGGATTTTTTTTACTGATTGATCTAAATAGAACGTTCTTATAATAAAAGAGCTTAAATTTTATATGTTCTCCTCTATGAGATATGCAGCTCTTGTGAGTCGGGCCGCCGGTCACCTGGGAGTTATCGGTGGCAGCGCATACTGGTTCCCCCGAGTCGCCTATGAGGGATGACGCTAGGGACTATTCGTTTCCTTTTCCATATTTTTTTCATGAGAAAATATGGATATCATTAAGATGCCCAAATTTAGCATTTTTTAATAAGATATAATCAAAGAAAAAACATGGAGAAGACAGAAAAAGTATAATTCCAAAAAATGTCATTTGTTGTGGAGACGTGCGTGTACGTGCACACTAACTAGTATTGTGTTAAGTGTAGAAGTGTGTGCAAGATATCAAGTGGCTCCTAAAGAAAGCCACTTGATGGCGGTCAAAAGAATCTTTCGATATTTGGTTCATACCTCAAACTATGGTGTGTGGTATCCTAGGGGCTCAACATTCTCTCTTTGTGGGTACATGGATTCGGATTGGGCTGGTGATAAGGATGATAGAAAATCAACCTCGGGGGCTTGCCAATTCCTTGGTACGTCCTTGGTATGTTGGTTCTCTAAGAAGAAAAATTTTATATCTCTCTCCACCGCCGAAGCCGAATATGTGGCAGCCGCTAGTGCATGCACTCAATTGTTATGGATAAGACAAACTTTAAAGGAATATGGTGTCCATTGTGATAAAGTGCCTCTTTTATGTGATAATAAAAGTGTTATCAAGATTGCCTACAACCCAGTGGGTCATACAAGAACGAAGCATATTGAGATTCATCATCATTTTATTACAGATCATGTTGCCCGGGGAGATATTGAGCTATCTTATGTGTTAACCAAAGAACAACTTGCTGATATATTCACAAAGCCACCTGATGAAGCAAAGATTTTGTTATTTGAGGAATAAGCTAAATATCATAGATTCAAGGAGTTTGACTTGATCATCTTGCATATTCACCTATATCTTGATCCATATTTGGTTTAGGTGCATGCATGGAGATAGGGGGAGTACGGTCCTAATCTGACGAGGAGTAACCTCAGAAATGCCCATAATTATGGACTTAGGGTTTTTGCGGAAAAGAGAACGCTGAGGATTTCGTCGGATGTCAGGCAAACAAGGGTGTCGAAGTCGCCTGATTATGGGTGGACAAAGCTATTACAGATTGCTTGGGGTTTTTTCGGTACCTCTCCGTTGGCTTCTCCCAGCCTATATATAATAGGCTAGGCCCCAAAGCCGTATACAGATAAGTTATATATTTATAATTACAACACCAACATAATGTCAGTTCCTATTTCCTTATCTAATACAACTTAAGGCTCGGATGCTTCTTGGATCTTTATCTTGAGTCTTCATGGGCCGTGAGCGTTTATATAGCCAGGGTAGCAAAATATAAGCACCCAAGTAATC
This sequence comes from Avena sativa, assembly GCA_916181665.1. Classification (NCBI taxonomy): domain Eukaryota; kingdom Viridiplantae; phylum Streptophyta; class Magnoliopsida; order Poales; family Poaceae; genus Avena; species Avena sativa. The sequence continues at coordinate 39,007,132 of OV702290.1, forward strand.
ATACCCATGTCAGTAGCCCTCGAGACTCTGCCCGAATCGTAGATTCTGGTTGAGTATCAAAAATGTTTTCAGTTCTCATAATTTGAGGTTTTACGAATCATCTTTATTATTCTAGCTTTATAGGGATTTGGTACAATAGGCCTGATGCATCCGACGGATCAGGAATTAGTTAATTTCTCTTGGGCAAAAACACTGTAGACCTACATCAAATTCAACTCCCTAGGCCTGAACTCGGAATTGTAACTGGCGTAACTCAGTTCGAGCCATTGAGGTATTATCGAATACTGAATTCCAATTCTATTTTATCGGGCACCCAATGCGCCCGTCGGGATTTTTCATCGTATTATCGATATGGATAGTTTACTGGCATGCAGAGCGCATTCTTATGCGATTACCAGGCCACACAAGACAAATCCTGAGGTTTTACCTTCGTGTCGTGAACACGGCATTTGGAGTTTTGTTATGTCGGGCACAATCCGAGATTTTTGTATATATTTTTATCGACTGCCCTGTTTGTCTGCTGGAGTTGCTGAAGTGTAGCATCCTAATTGTCTAACAATTGTAATGCTACTTGGTCTAGTAATATAATGGCTACTTCATATATATATAAGTGTTGCATCATAATTATATCATGCTCATGTCATCATGCCACCTTGCATTTGAGCATCATATAAAACCCTCTTTCTTTGGTTCTTCTCTCATATGCATTATTAATTGTATTTGCCTCTTGATATTGTATTTGGTTATTGATATATTGTTTAATGCCCAAGTTGAGTTGGGGGCATCTCTTTTATTAACTCCACCACCCTTCTTGTCATCACCCCATCATTCCACCATTCCATCATATATGAGCATTGCAACTTATCTGGTTTTACCTCTAGCTCATGTGGGTTGGGATGGATCCAATTCAATCTCCACATGCTCTCATATATGCACCATATTGTTTCCACATTATTGGTTTATGAGAGCCACATGGCCACCTTTGCATGCCTTGTGAGTGGAACCCTTTTCTAGCTTCCATATGGGCTGTTTTGGGGTTAGTATCCTGTTGGGATATTTTTGGGCTTACTAAATACCTAGTGGCACATACACACTAGCATGTCCCATTTTTATTCAAATAGGGTCATTCCCTTCTACTCCACATGGAGCATTCCTTTAATTCTTTTAGCTTGGTTTTATTCCATATTTTGGAATGCATATGTATAAATGCCATGGATATTTATTTTGTTTTCACAAGATAAAACCTAGCATTAATGATTATGCATGGGCCATGCAATCATAACCCTTGGCCTTCTTCTCTTTGTTTTGTTTTATCTTGGTTTGAGCTTTGCTTTTAAATTCAAACTAGATGTTTCTTTTTGGATCTCTTAAACCATAATATAAACCTACCCTTTGGTTTGGCTAAACCAAACCATCCCTAACCCAAAACCCCCTCTCTCTTTTCTATCTCTAAACCCTACCACCATGATCTACCCCAACCCTAAACCAAACCCTAACCCGATGCCTCTCTAGCTAACCCTAGCTACCCACCTACCCTCTCTCTCGGCCTCTCTCCTCTCTCTGCCTTGCAGGCCCCACCTGGCCACCCTGGCCCCACCTAGCTACCATCCACCCCAAGCCCTAACCCAAGCCACTACTCCTACTCCAACCCTAGCTCCATACCGAGCCTCTCTCTCTAGCTCTCTCCCTCTGCCGTGCGACCCCACCAGCCCGAGACCGCCTGCCTTGCCTCCCCTGGCCCACCTACCAGCTGCCCTGCCCGCCCTAGACAAGCTCCAGCTCGAGCACGTGAAGAGGAGAAGGAAAGGTGGCACCCAAGCCACCTTTTTCCCTAAACCACTTCCCCACGACATCTCCCCCTCCCTCTCTGCTTTACCCCCTCCCTCCTCTCTGCAGACGACGCCCAGATCTACCAGGGCCTCGCCCTTCTCCTCCCCACCACCTGCCTGCTACTCCATCTCTCTCGCACCCCGACAACCTCACCGTCAGCCTCCACCTCCCCTTCTCTTACCAGCCGGTGGCGTGGCGATCACGGGTGTCGAGGAAGACCACGCGGCTCCCCTGCTTCGCCTCGTACACGCCATCGAGGAGGAGAAGGGCTGGAACCACCGGAACCACCGCCGCGTCGACGAAACCCTAGCCCCGCCGTGCGCCAGCAACGCCGTCGATCGGCCACCTCTCTGCCCGATCCAACACCACCAACCAAACCGCGGTGAGCCTCTCTCCCTCCCTGACATGATCCGCCTCGCTGTCGTCGATTTGTGCCGCCGTTCGTTTCTTCGAACAGACTGCGCGCGCTGTCGGCCACCGCGTCTGCTCGCTCCCGCGTCGCACAGAACCCCATCTAGGCCCCGTCCGCCCTCCTACCACCATCCGTTAGCCATCCGCACTGGCTACCACCCTCTGCGCGCACGCCCGCGACCTGGGTTCGATCCCCCGCCCCGCGCCGCGCACCGATCGGTCGCCAGCAACACGGAGAAGATCCACAGTGCGGGCGTCCTTTTTGCAGATAGCCCCTTTGTTATTTTCTTTGCTCAACCCGCGGTACGCAGAGCCCCACCGTCAGCCTCTCTGTCCGTTTTGCTGAAACACCCCCGCAGTTTTGAGCACTTAACCCGCACTCCCTTGGATCTGCCGCGTGTCACGCCCCGGCTGGCGCGCCCGCGTGTGGGTCCACGTGTACTCCGGCCCCATCTGTCAGTCTCGCGGGCTAGCCACACCTGCGGTAGGAGAAGCCCCGCGCAGCCGCTGCGCCCCACCTGCTGCTGAGTCAGCACAAGGCCCACCCGTCAGCGTCAGTGGCTGGATCTGCCTGAGTACAAAAAGGATTTCTGTTATCTGTTTTAATTTAAATCTTTTCAATTTGTTTTAAATTCAAATTCAAATCTGTTTTTAAATAACTTTTAAAATACAATTCCAAATTAAACATGTAATATATGTTTTGAAATCAGAAAAAATGTGAGGAATTCAATTATGCCCTTCAAAATATATTTTGAACACTTTAAATTTCAAGTTGATTAAAATTACAATAAAATGCCCTTTGTCTTAATTAATTAATAACTTTAATTGCAGCATGCATCATATAAATATAAAGTATACAACAACTTATTTGAGGATAAAAGGTGACTAAAAGACCATAAAATGCTTTATTCTTGTACCCCACACCTTCCCCATGCCATGCTACATTATTGCCATGCAAATTGTGCATCATTCATCATGGCATGATTGTTTGCTTGTCGCATTTTATTCATATGCTTGTGCACTTTATTTATGTTGGCCCTTGTTTGTTTGGTTCTTCTTCGAATAGACGCTGAGCAGGGGATATATCAAGAAACCCAGGAGCACTACCCAGATCCTTCTCTCGCTTCAACTGAGCTGCCAGGCAAGCACTACCACATGCTTGCATACATATAGTACCTATTGCCTCTATATTATTCTTGCATCATTGAGTCGCGATTGCATTAAACTGAATCCCAAGTATTGCATAGCCTATATTTTTAAACCCCACCGAAGCTCGTCCCTCCATCCCATGAGCCATTACTACAGGAGTTGTTTGAGCCATGCGGGTCGTAGAACAGCATGTGTAGGGTATGTGAGTGTCTGATGGATAACGAGGTACCTAAACAACGTAACCTGAGTAGTAATGGGATAACTAATGAAAGTGGCACCGGTGAGCAATATCTGTTATTTGGTTTTTCATGCTCACTTGTGTCCCGTAGGACCCCGAGTACTTGATTCCTGTTCCTTGAATATTCGCGATATCCACATCCGGGAGGCTTATGAACCCCCCTGAGCCAGATCTTGATTCATTCTTATTTTTTGGGGCCACAAAGTAGTTTGGGGTTTTATTACTATTCTGTACCTATGCCATGCTTTACTGCTTTATTTAAGATTGTGCGAGGAGCACCTGTACTGTTTAGGTAAGCGGAGTGTTTTCGCGGTATCGACAAACCTAGTCACACTTTCGGGTTCCCAGTCGTTTACAGCCATTGACGCAAACCTTGAGTCCGTCTCGGAGCCGGCCAACTTCGTTGCGGGTAGCTTAATGGGGTGGCCCCCTGAAATATTTCTGAATCCTGTGATCGCTTTGTCGTGAATGCCTCGTTGGGTTTTGATTTGGTTTTTCCGAGGTTGATCGAGTGTGTGTTGCTATTTGTGCACCCCTGCAGGGTAAAACTTTCTGAAAGCCGTGTCCACGGTTATGGACGACTTGGAGCACAGTTTCTCGATCATAGACAAGTATAACTAAAGTACCGCTTTTAAATTTAACTAAGTACCTGACTAGTAAATAGTGCAACACTCACGGAATGGGTAATAAAACTGCCAACGGATGGGGGTTGTTCATCCGCTTCCTCGTTGGTAAGCGAGGAGGAGGATGGATCTGTTAATATTACCGTTATAACTGTTGTTATTAATTCACGGACTTCCGTCTATCTTTGGTTAGGCGGATGGTTAGCGAGTATCTATAGAATTGTTAGGTATTATCTTTTGCTGCAATGGCGTCACCCCAGGTTGTGTCCCCTTTAGAGGCATAAAGACTTGCTGAGTACCCCTAGGGTCTCACACGATAAATTGTTTGATTCAGATGAACAGGTAAACTCGCAAGATGGATACTGGGTGGAGGAGACGGACGATGTGGGCAACGATCATTCGGTGTAGAGATTCCGGGAACGGGGATCCGTGAGATCTGTGGGCGGGATGTGTTTATTTATGGGGCATCTTCTGCCGATTTGCTTCTTATCCATACTCGGATCTTGTTTTCCGCTTCCGCCTGATACTCTGATGTTTGATGTATGAGGAGATATCCTAACTATTATATCTATCTAGGATATTTGGGTCTTGCCGTATGGCGTTGCAATATTTCTATTTCTTTTAGATGGTATGGCTCTGAGGACTGTTGTATGGTGGCTTGCATACATACTCATTTGTGTATGTAGTTGATCCCTTCGCCTGCCGATTACGCCGCTCGTTCTTGTCCTGATGTTTGGAAATGGTTAGGACGGCCAAAAGGTCTACCTGTGAGTGGCATTTGGGCCCCACCGTACTATTTTAACCATTTCCGCTCATCTAGGCTTGTAACTAAGAGCGTAATTCACCGAGGTAGTTACATGAAGTTCATCACCTTTTTTTTGTAGACACTCCCGGTGGGATTACTCATTTGAGGATACATATATGTAATACTCACTGGTTTTAACACACGAAGATAATTTATCTTCGGGTATTGTCTTGGAAAAAATGAACTTTTCGTCAGGCGCACGCAGGCTCTACTGATAGGAGTATCCCCGAGGCTATGTTCGGATGCCTTCATTGGGACATAGGCTCGAAAAATTTATATCTTAACTATTCTTATAAGATCACCTTAAGTTTTATCGGGTGCATGGCCAGCGCTCCCGATGGGAGTAGCCCCGAGGCTACAGTCAAATTTTTGTATTCAATTGTAGGCTCAAAGTCTCTCTTGTTGAGGAATTTACTTCAACTCAGTTTTTTTTAAATGTTTTCTCGGGTCTCTTTCCTTTTCATAGAGCCGTAATGTTTTGTTACTTGCGTGGTATGATGTAACTGAGGACGACATTGCATTGTGGTTTCGCAGAGACACGTCTCGATGGGACGTTTTGTTTGTGGGACCACGCTGTAGTAATGATGACGCGTGTGTGGCGTCTTAGCAGAGTTTTTTGACTGCACGTCCCCCTTTCCACGCGAAGATCGAGGCGTCGTTCGAGGTTTCTCTATTTTACCGCGGTAATAACTGCTCATGATTTTTTTCTTTTGTGAATCTTTTGCCACATGTCATCATCGTATGTATCTTTGATGGTTCGATTTTACATCGAATGGCCGAGCTTCGTGCTTTGTCCCTTTATAAACGAAGGGAGGGTCATTTTACTATTTTTACTATCTCCTCTTTGCTGCCTTCATCTTCTTCCTTGCACCCTGCTTGTGTTTGCCGCTCTCGCCTACTCCTTCCTTTCTATGCCCTTGTGGTTCTTCCCAACCATCATGGGAAAGAGCAAGGTGGGAACTTCTACTACGGCCGCCAAGGCCACAAAGAAGAGGGCTATCGGATGGGCCCCGTCGAAGTGCTCCGCACGCGATCTGTGCGAAGCACGGAACTCTAGTCATCTTGAGGAGGGATCTTCAAGTTTCTAGGAGATGAAGCTACTCCTACCCCCGAATCTGGCTGGAGGGTAATGTTTCTCTCCTTCTTATATCGCGGCCTCTCCCGTCCTATTCATGAATTTCTTCGAGGCCTCCTCTTTGTTTATGGCGTGCATCTGTATTAGCTCACGCCCAATTCTATTCTTCATGTCGCTTACTTTGTTACCCTTTGCGAATGCTTCCTCGGGATACTATCCCCATTGGGGCCTGTGGAAGTATTTTTTCTATGTTCAGCGTATTGCCACAAATACTATTATTCATGATGTCGGTGGTGCCATTTTCTCTGTTCGCTCCGAAGTCGATTATTTTGACTTCAAGATTACTGATTCCGTCCAAGGATGGAAAACCAAATGGTTTTACATCAAGGACCAAAAAATCGAGGGTCTATCTTTCAGGTTAGCCCCTTTTGACCCCAAGAAAACATGCCGAAAGCTTGATTCATGGGATCAGCACCCGACTCCTGAAGATATGACAGAGATCAAACCCCTGCTCGCCCGCATAGAGAAACGGCGTCACGAGATTGGCAAGGAACTGTCAGGATTACAAATCCTGGCATACTTTCTTCGGATCCATGTCCAGCCTCTTCAGGTGAGACTTTCCGCTATGTGGGCCTATAAACTAGTAAGAAGGACCCGATGAGGATTTCACCAGATGATCTTACCCTCAAGGTCTATGAGAAAAGGGTTCAAAACTTCACCATGCTAACCTAAAAAAGCTCTGTTCCCTCCAATTGCTTTGTGGAGTGTTTTGGCAAGAAAAAGAGCCTTCCAGAAGTAAATTTTCATTGGCTTTCCCCTCTTTTTTGTTCTTTATGAGAATGTACTTTATTTCTTATGATTGTCCTTCCTTTTGTTTGATATTCCTCTGTCATGTAGGATTATGATCATCTATCTTTGCTTCCTCCCATCCCCGAAAGCAGTGAGCTCCTAGTCAACCCCTCTTTATCTGATGATCTTCCTATGGCTGGGACTGCTGCCGATGAAGAGGTGGAGGCGTCTATTAATGAATCCTCATTGAGTACTCAGTCCCTTCCTTCGGCTCTCTCTGAAGATTTTTGCGTGGCGCCTGCTGGTGCATAAAGGAAACGCCCTGATGCAGCAGAGACGATTGAAGACTCGGATGACTCCACTGGCTCGAAGCCTCTGCGTGCCGTCCCCGTTTCATCGGCTCCTCCACAAATGTATTTGTTCCGCTTTATGAAGGACGTTTCTTTGTAAGTGCTGATTGTACCTTCCTTGATTCTTTTGGATGGTAAAATTAAAGAGTTGCTTTGTTTCTGTAGTGGCGATGAGGGGGAAGATCCTCCCACATCCCCTCCTTGGTACTTCTGTTGCTCCTTCTCTAGTCAAATCTCCAGAACTCTCAATGAATACAAAGGAAATGCACGCGTCTCCTGCAGATAAGATTATCGAAAATGATGTTGCCAGTTCGCCAAAGCCGCCACCGCAATAAACAAGAAAAGTTACGGGAAAAGGCGTGGTGATTTCCGAGAATCCCATTGAGGTTGACATGCAGGGCGTAAGTACTTCTTTGGTTTAGTGTAATTATGGCTTCTCCCTTTGCTCTTATTTTCTTGATCTTCTGTCCTTTGTGTTTGCTAGCCTTTGATGTGTGAGATGGTCGATATGGCCTCTCACTTTATGAAGATATGCAATGAAGCCGCATAACTGAAAGGTTTGTTCCCTTCATCTTTGAGGGTTTGGTATTTTTGTTCCCCCTTTTTCTTTTATTTGACTTCTATGTTCTTTTTTACTTGTCCAGCCGCTGCCAAAGAGTTCGGGGTCATCAGGGATGAGGCGATAAAGCACGCTGATGATTTGGAGGCCAAACTGCGGGTCGCCGAGAAGACTTTGGAGGAGGCCAACCAGAAGGCTAAAGCTGACACCAAAGAAAAGGCAAAACAGATCGCTGCCCGAGATGAAAATCTTCGAAAGCGCTTTGAGACCCTCAACACTTCATTAACTCGTGATTTTACTTCCTTTAAGAAATGATTTCTATTTTGCTCCTACTTCTTCCTTTTGGTTCTCATCTCCACTTGTATTTGCACAGCTTATAGGCTAAAATTTAGTGTTGGACAAAGATAACAGGGTTAACCCTTTATTGGATGTTGTTGGAACTTTAGAGGCCAACAATGTTCATGGGTGCAATCTTCTTATCCGCTCACGCCGTGCCTTCAAGAGATTACATGCCAAAGTTTTCCCAACGAAGGAGGTGTCGGCTGATTTGAACGATCTTGTTGCCGTATTTGGTGTTGATCCAAGCGCACTTTTTGGCTACAGTGTGACACAATCGAAGAGTGGCGCTGAAAATTCAATGGCCCTGGCGATGGCGCACATCGAGAAGGTCGACTGGCAGAAGGTTAGCTCTCTATCCCAGTCACCTCCAATGTCCAGGCAATCGATTTGAAGCCTTTTGTTAAGAAGGCCAAGAAGTACTCTCGGCTAATGTTGAGTATAGGCGCGGGTCCGGCAAAATCAGCTGCCCCTTCTTCAGCTGGTGCCCCTTCGTCGAGTGTTGCCCCAGTTATTCCTGTGACTAGCGCTCCCGCTGCCGGCACCACCTTGTCCGCATAAAAAACTGCCCCGTAGTTTATTTTGTAGCCATAGGTGTCTATCGTTCTGCTGCTCTAATGAACATGATTTCTTTTGTTTAAGTACTCTGTTTGGTGAGAAATTGTTGTTTGTGTATATGTGTGAATTGTCCTTTGTATACTGAAGGTCCTATATTTTCATCTGCCCTGCCAGATATTGTGCGATTCAGCGGCTCCATCCACGCCTACTCAGACATCGGATGCAAACCCATCTTCGTTTGGGTTAGGCGCACCCGAGACTAATATTGTTCGTGCAGTAGATCCGCCACTATATGTAGATAAAATTGAGCACGTGAAGAAACTTGAAGGAAAACTTCGGGTTGTCCAAGCAATGGTGGACATTTAATGTCGAAGACGCGCCAGGCCCTGGATCGTGAAGCATATTCTTTGGAAGAAATTTGCAAGGCGAGCGAGAAGATGTTGTGTAAGTCTTCCGCATTATTTCGTATTGCTTCCTTTTTATTTGCAGAGGTTAATTTTTCCTCTCTCTCTTTTTCTTTAGGCATTCGATTGTGTGAGAGGGAGGAAACCCAACGTCTGCACAATCGAATCCATGCTCTTGTGACTGCTTCCCAAAATTCTGAGACTGACTTTTGGATTGATCATCGCTGTGCCTACTATGTGGCTTTTCTTTAAGACCATGTATTAGAGGTGGAACAGTTTGTCGAGTGCTGCCGCAGATCTTTTGCCATTGTATACAATGCCATATTCCCCCAGGATCCACAGCCTCAGACCCTAGCTGATTTACTGGCAAAATTTCGGCAGGGTGAAAGGATTCATCACTTTGTGAAGCTCCAACTTGTGGCGGGTGCTAAACTTGCACTTTCTTGGGTGCATGCGCACCACCCGATGCTGGATTTGGATGCAGTATCTTTGGGGCTGCCTCCCCCTCCTGGCAGTGGGCTTGTTAACATGGCGTCTCACTATGCTGCCGACCGTAGTCCTGCCATTATGATTGTCCGGAGATGCCTGGAGGCAGACGAAAATTTCTTCATAAACTTCACCACCTAACTATTTTTCTTCATTATGTATCTTTGTACTTAGAGAAATATTATATAACACCATTGTATTTGTCAAAAAAGTCATAAATTTATACAGATTTTGTTATCGCGTAAGACCTATTTATTTGCCTGATGCCCATAGGCTGGGTCGGCTTTTACTCAGATAAAAAAGGCACGTTGTATAGGAAACGCCAATTTTTCATATGTCGCACTTATCGAAGCCTCCGTGTATCGGGTTGATGAGTAGAACGGCAGAAATCCAGAGACTCGATTTTTGGGAACTTTTCTTTATTTATCGTCGAGTAGCGTAGGTACATTTTTGGCGTGCTCTCCTAGCCGTTGGCCTTATTGAATATAAAATGCATAATAGTAAAGGAATTTCCTAAAATCTGTTGCCACCGTCTTGAGATACTCCTTTGTTGTCTTTTTGCGCCCCATGTGGGCTCAAGGGGGTTTCATCCTTTCGACTGGAAGCATCGCTTCTTCACGGCGGACTAGAGAGAAAATGGGTTGGTTTGTTGGGTCACTTGTAGTTGGGAAATCAATGCACACGATGGAGGCCGGTGCCTTTTTTCGTGACGAGTATTGAGTTAGCTGCCCACGTTGCTTTTGTTATCTCTGTGATGCACCATGTATTTGTGAGGCGAGGAACTTGCTGTCCAATGGCCTTGATTCATCGGTTGGACCATTCGTTGTCTGCTGTGTTTAATTTGGCTGAGTGCTCGTCAGGTTCCTTGGGGGTTTCTTATGTATTGACGGAGTTTACAAGAGTCTCCCAATTCTTACGGGGGACATCGACGAGCGCGTCTTCCTATGCGGGACCAATACTCGAGGCCAGATAGGTTGTTTTTGTGAGTGCCTGGTGCACCTGATTTTCCGAAGTCTGCTCACTAGAGACATGTCCTTCGTGTAGTAGTTCCGTGTTCGCGATTCTCAGCTGGCCAAATTCTTCCTCCATCCCGAAAGATTCTGATATTTTGTTGAATTCTTGGTCACATCTATCTGGATGACTGAAACTTCCTCTTACTGTTATGATCCCATTGGGGGCTGGCATTTTTTAGCACCAGATATGCATAGTGGGGTACTACCATGAACCTAGTGAAAGCTGGTTGTCCCAGGATCGCGTGGTACTGTGATGGCCACACCATGACTCCGAACTCCAGATTTTTGTGCCTGAAGTTGTTCCTTGATCTGAAGACTACGTCGAGATAGACTTTGCCTAGAGGAATCTCGGCTTTGCCTGGAACTATCCCGTGGAAAGTTGTGTCCGTAGGCGCTAGATTTGTTAGGGACCAATTCATTGCCCGTAGGGTTTTCACATAGATGAGGTTGATGCTGCTCCCTGCATCCAGGAAAACCTTGCTCATGTCGAACCCGCCGATTTGTGCTTCCACTATTAAGGATGACTGACCCGGTCGTGGTACCCAAAGTGGGTGATCATCTCTACTGAACGTGATTTCTTGTTCTGACTAGTGGAGATATTCGGGTGTAGGTGGTGGTGCTGTTACTGCCATATTTACTTGTCTTGTAATCAACTTTTATGTCCTGCTAGATGGCTACCATTTTTGGATCATCGACTTTGCTCCTTTTGACTTGGGATAGTCATCTTCTTGGTCTATTGTGTTTTGTGGCTTCCCTACTGGCGGATGTACCGGCGGCGGTGGTGGTGCGCCGATGGCCAAAGCGCCAGGAGCAACAGTTTAACCTCGTTGTGTTGCTTATGTTGCCTTTGCATCGCATAGCTCTTGTACCTTCAAAAACATTCTGCAATCCTTCATGAGATGATTGGATCGCCTTTTTCCCGTTGATTCGACGTAAAAGTGCATATTGCAGGGACCTTCTAGCATGTGCACTACAAACATTGGTGGGTCTCGATTTCTTGGCTGGTATTGCTGCTATGGCTGGCTTCCACCAACATTGCCCCTATTGCTGTGATATCCACGGCTGTAATCATCGCTTCTTCGATTGTCCCCTAGAGAAACCTCCTATGACATAGCTTGGTCCATTGTATCCATCATTGTTTCATCGTCTTCTGTCATTATTGCACCTTTCCCTATCATCTTCGGGTGAACGAGCTCGCTTATTATGTACTGCATCTTCTCCGTCAGCCCAGCGATTTGCCACGTCTATCAGCTATGAGATTGTTTTGGGCTTGACTTGTCCCATCTCTTCGATGAATTCTAGTCGGCGAAGGCCATCATTGAAGGCATCGATTTCCCTTTCGTCGGATATGGCCTCAGCCGAGTTTTTTATAATGTCCACCGATGGATAAAGGCCCATATTGGTTCTCCAAGTATTTGCTTGCATGCTCGCAATTATTCCAGAGACGCTGGTCGCTTGAATGTGGAATGGAAATTTCGGATGAATGTGTCCTCAAGATCGTTCCAAGTGCTGATGGAATCTTTGGGTAACTATCTTAGCCATGACCGAGCAGCACAAGTTAGATGCAGCTGCAGGATCCGCATTGCAGTGGCCTCGGAGCCACCTTGTAATTTGACAGTTGACAAATAATCTGCTAACCAAGCTTCGGGTTCTTGGAGACTGTCGTACTTTTGTCGACCGTGAGGAAGTTTGAAGTCCTTTAGCACTAGAGTATTGCGAACCCGTCGGGTAAAGAAACTAGCTCCACAGAGTTCATATTCATCCTGGCTTTCACCACCGTAATATCTTCGGCTGCAACGCTCTTCTCTGGATCTGTCGATCCTATGCTGCGTAATGTCGTCTCTTGCATTGTTTCGCAGCTCGGAGCATGAAAAGTGCACCTGATGTGGTGACCGTGATCATTGGGTGTGCCCCACCTGCCGAGGGATGCTGCGACGGCGTGGGGATCTGTCGGGTTGTCGTGTAATTCCTTGTTCTGCTTGTGCGAGAGATGCTCCTACCATGCCGAGGTTCATTAGAGCGGAGCAATGGAGATCTGCACGAGGATTGTCGAGTGAGGGTTGGGTTGTGAGAAGATACGTTTGTGCAGCTACAATTGTGGCTTGGGCTGTTTTTGTTTTGATGTGTCCTGTTGGATCTACTGACATGAATGATAAATCAAAATCTCATGTTAATTTGTTTCTTTCAGCTTTAGGGATATTCTGCAGCCATGAGGTTCCTCCCCTTGGCTGCCCTCCTCCGGTTATGCTTCCTGATCCCCGGGTAGAGCTTAGCTGGGCCCACCGAAGGCTAGATTCATTAGCTAGTCTGTTTTTTCGTGGAGCCGCCTCTGCATCCTTAGCAAGTCTCACTTTTTGTGATGAAGCAGATATTGGTATGCTAGTAGATCTTTGTGTGTGGCTTCGGCTATCATTGGGACTGCACCCAAAATTGCTGCCCTTGCTTTTTTCCATGCTTCGGCTGGTAGCCGGAGAGTTTCCTGCTCGCCTCTGCGGGGTTCTTCTCCTTTCAGGATTATCCGGTTGTTTGTCAGGTCTCCTTCATTTCTGTGATTTTCTGCATTCTCGTTTGACAAAATATCATCAAGGTCAAAGATAGGGTTATCGTTGGAGTCCTGCTGAGTTGAGGCATCCCCGATGATCACGCATAATTGGTGCTGTGTTATGTATGAACTAGTGATGTCGTCATCGGATCCAAGGGAGACACTTTCTGGGGGATCAGTGAAGTCTAGTGGTTTCTATTCTGGGTAGATTTTGGCCATCCTAATTCTGAAGTCGATACTTTCGCCACTTTCTCCGGGTTCCGCGTTTAATGAACTTGATCCACATGGTGTAGGTAGCTGGGAGCCTGACCCAAGGGAGAGATCGTCGTAAAGACCATAAAGATCCCCTAGATATGTTGTATTTTCCTTGTTTCCTTCATCTTTCTCTGTCTGGAGTACAATCTACGGATGATCCGACAGATGATGCAGGTATCGCCGTAGGCGTAGACTTTGCGACCGACGGCCCCGATGAGATCAGAGCCAAAAGGTGCGGTTCTTCGGAATCCTCCATTTGAAAGTGGAAACTTCCGATGATGAGATCGAATCCACCATTGAAATTGGTGGGTACCAAAATAGGGGTGGGTGGGCGTGGATCCGCATCCATCAGATTGCTGTTTGATGAAAAGGGATCCGCCAAATCCATGACTCTAGCATTCAGATTTCCCACAGATGGCGCCAATTGATGACGGGTAACTTAGGCAATGCCCATAATTATGGACTTAGGGTTTTTGCAGAAAAGAGAACGCTGGGGGTTTCATCGGATGTCAGGCAAACAAGGGCATCGAAGTTGCCTGATTATGGGTGGACAAAGCTATTACATATTGCTTGGGGTTTTTTCGATACCTCTCTGTTGGCTTCTCCCAGCCTATATATAATAGGCTAGGCCCCAAAGCCGTATACGGATAGGTTACATATTTATGATTACAACACCAACATAATGTCGGTTCCTATTTCCTTATCTAATACAACTGAAGGCTTCCATCGGATGCTTCTTGGGCCTTCATCTTCAGTCTTCATGGGCCATGAGCCTTTATACAGCCAGGGTATCAAAACATAACCACCAGAGTAATCATACCCATGTCATAATGATGTAGCCCGACCTACGGTCATTACCACATCAAGGTTCCCAACGTATGCCAAGTTATCATGGACTCCAAAGGTGAATCCGTTCCTCTATGCGAGCCCACTTCCTGGTATACTACTTCATACTTCATCACATATTCATGATAGGTTCATACCGACAAGTATGGAGGCATGGGAGGAAGCCTGGAGCACCAAGCCCGACAAGACAAAGGCTTGGAAGAGAAGACATAAGAAGCTGCCACCAACAGACCAGTCTCTGGACCGACACCCCGGAATCTCCGGTCGGTCTCCGGACCAGGCTCCGGACCAAGGCTCGAGGTCATTCTGATACCCCCTACGGAGACGGACCAGAGACAAACCAGAATCTCCGTCCTGGACTAGAGTCTCGGGACCGCTACACCGGAGTCTCCGGACCGAGCATCACCAGGCATGTAAAGGCCTTTGGGCCTTGGGCCCATGTACCCCTTATTCCATCCCAAACCCTAGTTTTATGCCCAAACTACCCCTGAACTTGTGGTTGACCTATAAATAGAGCCCCCACCCCCTCATGTATCCCTTAGGCATAGATGATAGACTAAAGAAAACCCCCTTTGTGGAATCTCTAGTTTAGCCTCATCCCCTTTACCAAAAGGAGACCGACTATCATCACCACCTCGATGGAGTTTGCATCGCGCCTCCATCATTGTACAAGGCCTACGTTTGTGAGTGCGTGAGCATAGTTGTCAAGACCCTCTCCAAGGTGTTCTTCCCTCTCCGCTTGGGATTGAGGGAGCATGTTAACTGATCTTTCCTTGCGAGGATTCTATCGGACCGGTGGCCACCGACCAGAGAAATCGGCCTTGTATCATGTGAGTTTTGCGTGTGCTCATTGTGTTCTTCGCGAGGTGTGATTCCACTTCCGCTACCTTCTCCCTTTCCCCTCGCTTTCCCATCGATTTGACCACGAGATCCGTGAAGATCGGTGGATTACTTGATCCGTGAAGATCCCTTATCATCTGGTATCAATAGCTTTTGGTTGCCACGAATTTCACATCGATTTGGTCTTTTTCCCCATAAATTCAAAAATCCCCAAAATAATTTCCCAATTTCATGTTTTGGATCGATCTGTGATTTGAGTGTGTTTTGGTAGGTTTTGATCCATGGATTACTTAATAAACTTGTTGATCTACCTTCCCCTATGTTCCCATGGCGTAATTCCTTAATTTACCCCACCAATTTGGTGTTTTGGTTCGAGTTTTTTGGCCAAAATCACGTCATGGTCGAGTTCTACACGTCCTCGAACCTCCGGACTGGAGATTTGGTCCCCATACAGGAGATTCTGGCCCACAGACCGGAGATTCCAGACCACCCAGACCGGAGTTTCCGCCCCCTCTCAGACAGAAAACTGCATCACGGTTTTGAGCATAACTTTTGCATTCGAACTCGGATTTTGGTGTTCTTTAGCTCGTTTCGAAGAGGACAAGGAGATCTACATGATCATATACGTGGTTAATGCTATATACTCCATCCAAATTCTGTGAGAAAGGCGGAGTCCACCAATAAAGGGTGAAGATCAGCGATGAAAGGTATAAAATTTCGCGACTTCTCCCCACTTGCTTTACTTTGCGAGCTACACTATATTTGCGATCAACAAACACCTATTGAGACTAGTTACTCCTATGATTGCTTGGGCCATGCACATTTGATACTTGTAGAATTCCGAGCAAAACTTGTGAGCGCTCTATCTCATATATTTACCTTGTATAGTTGTTGGAACAAGGAAGAGGCAAGTGAAAAATAAAATAAAAAGAGAAAACATAGAAAAGAAAAAGACAAAAAGAAAGAAACATGTGCCTCATAGAATAGGAAGATCAAGCTCAATGAACATCATATAGGTGGTACTTGTTGTGCATATCTTGTAGCCCACCAATTTATTGCAATCGAACTAGCGTCTCTTCTTGCACTTGTGCGACACGAGCTTATAGTCTTCGCTAGGTAATCTTTGGGTTCTTAGCTCACTTTCTACGTCGCACAAGTCCCATTTATCCCATCGTTTGTGTTTCCTTATATATATTTCCTTTCTTATGGATTGACTTGTTTTTCTTTATGATCATCGTGGTTCTTTACTTGCCATTACAACATCTTGATTTCGGATTGTTCTTGGACATGCCACCTTCCATACTCATCCACCATAAGCTCTGTGTTTTTTAGTGGTTAGTTGGTTTTGGTGTTCCACGTGAACTTCACTTTACTTGGTTTTGATTGCTCTCAAGTGTTGCCACTTGCATGATACTATCTTCCAAGGTAAAGTAAGCTTTGACATTGCATCCCTAACCCCCTACCACTTCCATACACTACTTGGTCTTGTGAATCATGTTTAGGTACTCCGAGATCGAGGATGATATCTATGAAGAATCCATGATGAGCCACCATGGCTACGACTCCACAAGTATAGAGGACATGACGGAGCACTACACCGACAATGGCTCAGCATGCTTTGAGGACCCGGAGCACTACACCTACGATGACTCCACATGCATGGAAGACATGGAGCACGTCATCAATTATGGCTCCTAAAGCATGGAAGACTTGGAGATCTACATCGACAATAGCTCCTCATGCATGGAGTACATGGAGCACTACACCAACAATGGCTCCACATGCTTGGGTGATATGGAGTACTACCACAACAATGACTCCCCAAGCATGGATGACTTCAAGTGCTACAATGACGATGCCTCACCAAGCATGGAGGACATGGTGAACTTCACCAACTTCGAGGGCTCTTCCATGAGCCATGAAGAATACCTCCACCGCTTGGAGATGGAAGACTACCATGCCAAGCAAGAGGAGGCGCATCATCAAGAAACCATGACATTCAAGGCCAAGCGTGCCACAACAAAGGGCACCACCTACTTCGATGATCCACCTCCAAGGCATCAAGCGCCACCACCTACATGGCGTCATGCGCCACCATCTCCAAGGTGACAAGCGCCATCACCTCCAAGCTGTCAAGCGCCACCATCTCTAAGGTGCCATGCATCACCATCTCCAAGGTGTCAAGCGCATCTACCTCCAAGGCATCAAGTGCCATCAACTACAAGAAGAGTGGCGCCCCAACATCATCTTCCAAAAGAGGCTCCAAGAAGCAAGAATCTTCATTGACAAACATCCTCTCGAGATCATTGCCAACATCAAGAGGATACAAGACATCATTCAAGGAATCTTCTCCATGAACACGGAGAATACTTGTTGAGCACCATCCATAATGCTCAATCAGGCTCAAGGAGGCACCACCATCACAAGAAGAGTGCCAAGGAAAAGGATCATCGTCGCGAGCCTGATTGACCACCATCACAAGAGCACCAAGAGCAAGCCTTCTTCTACGCCATCAAGATTCCACGCCAAGACTCCAAGTTCAAGTTGAAGCATCAAACTACAAGATCTTCAATGCAACTTATTCTCCAAGCACTCCAATAATTTCATTCAAGCAAGAGATGGACCTCTACTTCGCCAAGTTGGACGAGGCCATAAAAAATATGACCCCCAAGAGATAGAACAAAAGAAGTTGCTTTGCCAACAAGTGGACGCAAGGGCGAAGATGGCGTCAAGGACCAATACTTCCAATATGAGTGCCACCACCATAATGGCACCCAATGTACAAGACGGTGACAAGGTCGAGAATGGTGAGCATGTAATTTTCCCTTCACCAAAGGAGGTGCATGGAGTTGAGAGAACCGAGCCTATCCTTATATGCTAGAGTGATGATGTGGTACCAATCCCATGTGAGTATGAGAGCTACTTAGCCCACCTGAGTGAGAACAAGAGTGTGATGAGTGACTCCACCATACGTGAGATTGAGTGCTTCCACTTGGAGGGCATGAGTTGAGAGTGGTAGTTGATAGGTCTTGTGAGGCCATTTTGATTTCTAACGACTCACCATCTATCTCTAGTGTGTACTCTCATGATGTCTAGGTTCCATGGATTAAGAAGCGCCAAGCATGGAGATGATGATGCCTCCAACCAAGAATATGTACATGGTGGATGAAGATGATGCCATCCCCATAGATGATGAATAAGTCTCCCACATGGAGGCCAATACTACCACAACACACACTTCATATGAGAGGTATGAACAAGGTAAAAATAAGGGTGTTGATGATGCCATGATCCCATTGGTGGACATGATGATTTGTGATGAGTTGCATACTATGGATGATACCTGTGACATGACATATGTTCCACTATTATTCCCATGTGTTGAATTTGCTATGAATCATGATGACCATGTGGAATCATTCTATTGTCATGATATTGCCATAGACATGATATGCTATAAACGTTACGTTGATGACATCATTGCTTGCACTTTGTTGAACAATTGCTATTTCCAATGTTTTGCTTGCAATGGTGATAACAATGGTATCCCTAGGACCATGCTTTGTCATGGATGTTTTACAATTTCTCCCGTTGCTTGCAATAAGTTGAATAATTGCTCTTTCACTTGTTTTTCTTGCAACATTAATTATCATATGTTGTCTATTGAGATGGCCCCCATAGCTTTCTCAAATTTTGGAGATTTTGGTAAATGCCATGATAAGCATGTTCCCCACTTGCATACTCACCATGCATCTATTTTACACTTGATTGACTCTCATGGTGATGCGCACAAGAAGAGATACGTCATGATGGATGATGTGTTTCTCTACCATGCACACACGTTCTTCCTTTTATCTATGATGTGTGTAGGTACCCGCGCTAAAATGTCAACCTCAGTTGAGCACGAGTTGACAAAAGGAGAGCATCCCCAAAGTGAGTTCAAAATCGAACCCAGCTCTAATACATTTTGCATGCTTTGCATCTTTCATGTTGAAAAATTGCTCTTTCCTATGGTTATCTTGCAAGCATGTTGATGGCATTCTTTCACCTTGTGACAATAATGTTTCATTTCTATTTGATATTGATGCTTTGTGTGTTGCAACAAAAATGTTGAACAATTTCTCTTTCCGTAGTTTTGTGTGCAACCATAATGCCATTTTGAGCATGTATTGTCACGAGAGCTTCCAAGTACCTCGTATAGTTTTGCATCAAACATAAGGACCACTTGCTCTTTCATTTGGTTTATTTGCAAACACGTTACTTTTGCTTCTGCTTGTGATACTCATATGCCCATGATATTTTCTTTTGATGATTTGTGTGTGGCATCCAACATATGGAACACTTTCTCTTTCCAACAGTTGGTTTGCACACATAATGATGTTGTTTTGGATATTCTTCCTAATGTGTTTTTGCCAAATTCTCCTATCCTTGCATCAAAGATGTTGATCAATATCCTAGTCAATTGCTTTGAGTGCCACACTAAGACGTTCTATGGAGTTTTTGAGTTCCCACATTTGGATGATGTTCAAACGATTTCCATGCACTTTGACCTTGCATATGCATTCCGTTTTCTATACTTGAGTTGTGCTAATAGTGTTGTGAATAAGAATGGAAATGCCTCAAATGACATGCTCCCCTAGCACACAAAAACATATTTTTCTTGGTATTTGTTGGGTGAAGGTATAATTGCTTACGTGTCAACCTCTATGGACAAAGAATTGACAAAACGAATCGAAGAGAGTTACCTATGGCTGTCCTTCAACAAGCCATCTCTACATCCTAAGGTGATTTCCTTCTACTTGAGGACTCATGCTATAATCTTCATGAATTGGCTATGCATTGAGTGTTGCTTCGCTTTTGTGGTGAGCTTTGTAGGCTTCATGGAAGGTGAAGGAACATTGAAGTATTGTCAAGTCAATCTTCTCGAGGACGACTATATGGTGAATCCCAGGATCAAGAAGGTCTCTCGACATCTTCTACTTTGTGGTGAGCATGCAGATTCAAGGACGATTCTTATTCAAGGGAGGGGAGCTAATGTAGCCCGACCTACGATTGTTACCACACCAAGGTTCCCAACGTATGCCAAGTTGTCATGGACCCCAAAGGTGAATCCGTTCCTCTATGTGAGCCCACTTCCTAGTATACTACTTCATACTCTGTCACATATTCATGATAGGTTCATACCGATAAGTATGGAGGCATGGGAGGAATCCTGGAGCACCAAGCCCGACAAGACGGAGGCTTGGAAGAGAAGACGGAAGAAGCTGCCACTGACAGATTGGAGTCTCCAGACATGAAGACTGGAGTCTCCGGACTGACCCCAGAATCTCCGGCTAGTCTCCGGACTAGGCTCCAGACCAAGGCTCGAGGTCATTCTGATACCCCCTTCGGAGACGGACCGGAGACATACCGGAATCTCTGGCCTAGACCGGAGTCTCCGGACCGCTACACCGGAGTCTCCAGACCGAGCGTCACCAGGCATGTAAAGGCTTATGGGTCTTTGGCCCATGTACCCCTTATTCCGCCCCAAACCCTAGTTTTATGCCCAAACTACCCCTAAACTTGTGGCTGGCCTATAAATAGAGCCCCCACCCCCTCATGTATCCCTTATGCATAGATGATAGACTAAAGAGAACCCCCTTTGTGGAATCTCTAGTTTTGCCTCATCCCCTTTACCAAAAGGGGACCGACTATCGTCACCACCTCGTTGGAGTTTGTATCGCGCCTCCCTCGTTGTACAAGGCCTACGTTTGTGAGTGCATGAGCGTAGTTGTCAAGATCCTCTCCAAGGTGTTCTTCCCTCTCTGCTTGGGATCGAGGGAGCACGTTGACCGATCTTACCTTTTAAGGATTCTATCAGATCGGTGGACACTGGCGGGAGCAATCGGCCTTGTATCGTGTGAGTTTTGTGTGTGTTCATCATGTTCTTTGCGAGGTGTGAGTCTGCTTCCGCTACCTTCTCCTTTTCCCCTCTCTTTCCCATCGATTTGACCACGAGATCCATGAAGATCGGGCCACCCTTGAGGTCACCCCTTATCACATAATCTATTGGGCTATCCCTCCCCCCATAATGCCAAAATTGAAAATAAATTCATTTTGTGATATGTGAGCTTCATTGATGAGTAGTGGCTATAAAGCCAAGGATAATTCTTCATGGTGTCATGCCTCACACTCTTACATGGTGGCCTCGGCCACCGCCCTCTTTGTTTTGAAGAGTTGGTTCTTGTTTTAATTGAATTTGAGATTTATTGGATATTTATTTTGGGTTTCATTAATTCTTGGTTCTTCATAGTTTGGCATCTTAACCCAAGCCTTTTTCTCTTCCTACAAAACTTGATCTCCATCATATATGTCCCCATACACTTGAAACTAGCAGTTTTGGTCGAAGAGGGCCGGAGATTCCGGTCCATTGGACCGGAGTCTCCGGTCTAGGACGGTTTCGGGCAGTGATTAAAGGAGACCGGGGTGAAAGAGGCACATAGAACTCTTTCTTCCACCCCTGACTTCCACACTCACACCGTCGCCTCCTCCTCCAAAACCACTCCCCCGAGGCCCTGAAGCCGCTGGGATCCGCCGTGCCGCCGGCCACCTTCACCCTCTCCACCCTTGGGACGTTCCCTACCAGTGGAATCTCTCCAATGGACAGATTCGGTGACTCTGGTTCTCGCCATGGTCGCACCAAAGCCAAGTACAAAAGAGGGGACCCACAATTTGATGAAGAAGCTAGACAATATGTTATTCCACCGTCTAATCAGAAGAAGCTGGCTAGAGATGCTGCATATATGAGAAGGGGCCATGAGCTCATCGAGGAAGAAAACCGTGCCAAAAGGGCTATGACAATTTGTAGTCCCTTGCCCATATGTCAAAGAAAGAATACCGTGAGCTGCGCAAGACAAGGTTCTATGACTTGCCAAGAACCAGCGATGACCCATGTTATTGGAGGAAGGAGCAAAAGGTGTTCATGACGGATATCTATCGCAAGCTCACCAAGTCCCTAGTTTGTCCACAACGGTATATGGACTTCCCTTTCATGCGTGCCAATGACTACTTCACATATGCTCTTTGGGTCACTGAGAAGCTTGGGCTGCACAATCTTATGGAGCTCCATGAGGACTACAACATTGCCCTGGTTCAACAATTCTATGCCACCATTGTATTTGATCATGATGAGGCTAGGACCATGACATGGATGGTAACTTCCACTGCTCTGCAAACTTTTATGATTTTGCCAGAGTCATTCACCAGACCTTTAGTGGCGTGTCTGTTCCTATTGTCCACAACATGCATGATGCTGCTCTTACGGAAAGCAAAATCAAGCTAGCACCTCTCTATGGGAAAGATGGAACTATTGGGGAGTACAAGGTACTCAAGCCTCTCTACAATCTGCTGTTGAGGATCTTTTGTCACACCATTTCCCCTAGTGCTATAAAAACGATGATGCTATTCGATGTGGCCTTTTGTCAACTTACTCCATCATGCTCACAAGGTGGTTTGTGCTGGGCCTATGGCTGATGGATTCACTATTGACATCATGGACTTCATTTTTTAGGAGATGCATCATGCCACTCTCTCCAGAAAATCTCCTCCATATGCAGCTCTTGTGATGAGGCTCATCAATACTCAAGCTCATGGCTCACCTCTCGCCCTCCCACCTAACCTTGAAGCACATGTCTCTGTGGCTCTCCAAAAGAAAGGGAGCATGGGTCCTGCTCCAAGGTAGCCGTATGCTAGTGAGGATGATGACATTTCTGAGACTGAGTGGGCTCCCACTCCTCTAAGGGGCTCTAGAAGGAAGAATGCCTCCAATGCACCTATCACCTGTGAGTATGTCCAGGAGAAGGTCAAGAAGGCATAATTTTGGGAGAAGACATTGTGCTGCATGAATGTGGACATTCACAAGGAACAGCATGCCTCCTTTAAGAGCAACCACAGAATTGAGAAGCTCCTTATGGAAATCAAGGCTCAAGGAGAAGAGGAAGAAGAGGAAGGGGAGGCAGAATACACTGCTGAGCATGGGGCTGAATCGTCTACAGAATCAGATCACACACTCTCTTTTGGGGCATGGAATGCAAGGAATGATAGCCTGGTTGATTGAAAGACCTTCTCAGAGGTCACATCGGGTTGTGCTTCTCAGGGTACTTCCTCCTCTCGCCCTCATGGCAAAGGCCCCCAGGTTCCAGGTGCTGATGATGACTGTGAGGAGGAAGAGGATGAGGATGACGATGCCGATGACTCCGAGTGATTCCTTTGGGGGGCGATAGCTTGGTCTTTTCCCTTTTTGGTGTCTCGATGCCTGATGACCCACAAGTATAGGGGGTGTATCACAGTATTTTTGATAAGTAAGAGTGTCGAACCCAACGAGGAGCAGAAGCTGCTGGCTAGTGGTATGGATCAGGAATTCTCTGCAAATACTTAGCAAAAGGATTTTTAGGGGTTTTTTTATAAAGCAAGTAAACAAAGTACGAGTAAATAAAAGACAGTAGGAATAAATGCAGCAAGTGGCCGAATCCTTTATGCAGCAAAGGACAAGCCGGTTGTATTACTTAAGATGACCAAACGTTCTCGAGGACACATGGGAAGACTATCAAGTGCTTTTGCTTCATATAGTTGATTAATCTTCTTTAGCTTGCTAAGTGTTGTGTGGGTGAACCTGTGCTAATGTACTGACCTTCCTAGGAATAATACATACTTGTGATTATACCCCTTGCAAACATCTGTAAGTACAAGAAAGTAATTAAGGTAGAAACCTAACCACAGCTTTAAACTCTAAGACCCTTATGTCCCTTGTGCAATGGTTTCCTAACGGGGGTTCAGGTTTCTGTCACTCCGACAACCCCTACGATTAGTAGCCAAATACACAATGCATTCCCCTAGGCCCATCTAGGTGAAGTGTCATGTAGCGACGTTCACATGACACCACTAGAAGAAGTACACCGCAACTTAAATATCAAACTATTGAATCTTTCTCAACACAACTCCACTACTAACAACATGACTTCTCCCATGTCCTCAAGAAGAAAACGAACTACTCACAAGACATCATTGGATCATGATCAGAGATGGAATAATGATGTATAACAATCTGAACATAAACAATAATTCAATGGTTCACTCAATAGCATCAACTACAAAGAGTAATCAACACCGGGAAAGTTTCCCCTAAGAACTATGCAAGATTCAACGCAATTGTTACAACAATATGGAGATGGTGATGAGGGTGTTGATGGTGCTAATGGTGGTGATGATGATGATCCTGATGAAGTCCAGCTTGATGGTGGTGTTGATGGCGATGATCTCCCCTCTCCGGGAAAGAATTCTCTCGGCAGAAATCTGTCTGCCGGAGAGATCTTTCTCTCTCGGTGTTTTCTGCCCAACAGCGGCGGAATCTTTCTGTGGTCGCTCCCCGAGTCTTAGGGTTTCGGGAGGATAATATACGCCAGAGGGGAGTGCTTGGAGTGGGCCAAGGCGGCCACACCACCTGCTGGCGCGACCTAGGGCTGCCCGCGCCAGGGGGTGGTGTGGGCCCCCTGTGGCCCATCTCCAGCCCCCCTTCTGGCTTCCTTCGTCTTCTAGAAAAATAGGATTTTCCGTATATTTTCCCAGATTTTCTGATCTTCGCGAATTTTGCCTCCAAACAGCACCTTTTCCATCAGAATCCTGACTGCAGTGGTCCATGCTCCAAAAGTCATCAATCATGCAAAAACAGATGGAATAACATAAGTATCACCTCTCAATATGAAATATATCAATGAATAACAGTGAATTATGACATAGAATAGTGATGCAAAATGGACATATCAACTCCCCCCAAGCTTAGACTTCGCTTGTCCCCAAGTGAAACTGAGCTCAATAAACATGGCCTCAGGTTTATGGAGTGAAGAGTCGATAAAAGAATACGGACAAGAAGCATCACATTCATCAAATACATAGATCATAATAGAAGACAACTCACTATTATATAACTTAACTTGCGATAGGTAAAGGAAACACAATAAAGATACATGAAGTAAATCATAACTGGTAATGGCAAACTTAGCTCTTGGTCGAAGAATAGTTGATAATTTGCTGGAGTTCACAAATAACTGGTTTTCAATGATAGCTTTCAAAGTAGTAAACATCAAGATAAGAGCAATGTGCAAAACAAGAAACATGATTGAATAAATCATCATATGAATGAATGAAACACAACAACTCAAAATACTTGCTGAGATAGAAGGGAGTAGGTTTACTGACTCAACTACAAAGTACAAGAAAGGCCCTTCAAAGAGGGAAGCAGGGATTACAAGTCTCATAAAGGGCTCCCAAAAATTATGATACTTACTAGCTTTCAGCTCTCATTGCCCCTATCATAGGCATATTTAGGTGATTAAGGTTAAAGTGATCAAATATGAGGATATGCATTGACAAGTTGTAAATTGAGAATCTCATGTCCCTTGAATATGGAGAATATCATTTTGCGGCCCAAAAGTTGGGGTGTACAGGCAACACGGTACCCAAGTTCCCTGAAATCAGCTGGGATGACTACAGTTGGTGTGCCAAATACTCAGAGGGTCTTTTTCGGCACGAATTCAACTTTACATTTCAATACAAAAAATCAGGCTAACGGGCGTCAAGTTGGGCCCCCCTGTCAGTTCTCACCGTTATGTCCCTCCCGTCGCTTAGGGGGGGGGGTGGCTGTCACGTAGGCTTGCAGCGTTGACGTGAAAAAACAGGGCCCATTTATCGGCGTTATAATTATTTTTTGATTACTCAGAAGCTGGAATGGCCACCGCCACGCGTCTCTCCTTGGACTTCCGTCCCAATCAACCCCTACCATAAAAGCGCATTGACTGTTCCACCGTTTCCCTGCCTCGCAGAAACCACTCTTCTTCTTCCTGTCATCTACTATCTTCTTCCCGTCTTCTCCTTGCCGCCATGGAAGGTCTACACGCTCTATAAATATGAGGCCACAGCGCTCGCTTTCGCCATCGCCTCGGCCTCTCTGCAGTCCATCTCCACCCCACCCCTTTAGCCATCACCTCTCCACCATGATGTCGTCTCGCCTCCCCTCCCTCTCCAATCTCCACCGTGCCGCCATGGAGGTGCCCACGCTCAACCACTACGAGGCGGCGATGTTTGCATACTACGGCATCCTCGCACCGCCGCGCGCGACCGTTCCCGCCGGATTTCGCATCAGCGAGGCGGGTGGGCTGGTGGCTCCGCTCCTCAACCCCCGCGGGTACGAGATGGAGTGCGTCATCGCAGAGCGTCGCCGCCAGCTGCCCGCGTGGATGAGGGCATTGCCCCGGTACGCGGCGGCCAACGAGTACTGGCCCCGGCTGTTCAAGAAGGATCGGAAGGCCAAGCTTAGCAACCGTATCGTGGACGGGCGCCTGGTGCACCTGGATCACCGCAACCAAGAAGGGCGGCAGATGTTCTGGTCCGTCCCTGGACGGATCATCTACACCGCCATCAACGCTGCTAGCCACGCAGAGGAGCTCCGTCTCCCAAACAACACCGAAATCGTGGCGATTTCGTCCGACGACGACGAGGAAGCCGGCGGCTTGGAGGACAGCGGCAGCGGAAGTGTTGTCGACTAGGAAAATTTGTAAAGTCGCATCTTTGTATGGAAAAATTGGTGGTCGAATAATAAAATATCTCAATTTAGATCTTTGTCTCGATTAATTTGTGAAAGATTTTTTCAAAAATACTGATCAATTCAATTTCTACCTCGAATTAATTTCTGCCTCGAATTAATTTCTGCCCCGAATTAATTTACATTAATTGTCCTGGACTGCTGACCGTCGCGAGGTTTTTGGTCCCGGTTTGTGGCATGGTCCCGATTATGGAAACGAACCGGGACAAATGGAATTTGGGCGCTGGACCAAAGACCCTCTTTCTACCAGTGCTAGAGAGAAGCTTCACTACCCATGACAACAAGAAGATAGACGTTGTCTACACCAACACGGAGGACACAGTGGTGCGTGTCCTGAGGATGTATGAGGGTTGGTTTGGGATAGATGATACATTGCAAATGTATCTATAATTTTTGATGTTCCATGCTTGGTTTTATCCACTTTCTTGTGTTTTGTTCCAACTTTGGAGTACTTTTCATATGATTTCTTGGACTAACCTATTAACAAGAGCCACAGTGCCAGCTGCCTGTTTTCTGCTGTTTTTGGTTCCAGGAAAGTTAGAAAATGAATATTCTCAAAAATGGACGGGACAAAAGCCAAAGGGCCTATTTTTCCAGAAGGGATCAAGTGCCAGAATACGAGACGGAGAGGGGCCAGGGGCCAGCCACACCACCTGGCCGCGCGGCCAGGCCTGGCCTATGCCAGGGGGTGGTCTGGCCGACCCTAGCGCCCCCTCGGCCTCTCCTTCCGCGTATAAGTTGCCCTCGAGACGAAAACCCTAAGTACCCGATCAAAAATCCACGAAAGAGTCTGTAGCCGCCGTCATCTCTATCCCTAGATCGAGAGGGATCTGAAGCTCTTCCCGGCACCCTGCCGAAGAGGGGAATTCACCCTGGAGGCCTTCTTCATCACCATGCAAGCCTCCGGTGTGATGCGTGAGTAGTTCATCCTTGGACTACGGATCCATGTAGTAGCTAGATGGCCGGTTTCTCCTCCTTTGTTCTTTCATGTTTAGATCTTGTGAGCTCCGTTCATGATCAAGATCATCTATTTGTAATTCATACATGTTGTGTTTGCGGGGATCCGATGGATATTGAGATGCTATTTCAGATTGATTATTGATTCTATCATGTCTTTGTTATTTGAGATCTTGCATGCTTTCCGTTGTTAGTAGCTATCTTGGCCAAGTAGATGCTAGCAACTCCAAGAGTTAGTATTTATGCTCGATAGTGGGTTCATGCCTTTGGTAATCTAGGGAAGTGACAGAAATCTCTAAGGTACTAGATGTGCTATTGCTACTAGTGAGAAAACAACAATCCTTTGTTCATAGAACAATTGTATTGTTTACCTTACACACAGTTCATAAAGCAATAATCTGTTGCTTGCAACTTAATACTGGAGAGGGTTCGGATGATAACCTGAAGGTGGATTATTAGTCATAGATGCAGTTGGATGACGGTCTATGTATTATGTTGTATTGCCCAATCAAGTCTCAAAGGAGTCAAGATGATTAGTATATGCATGTATTGCTTTCTCGGTGTTTGTCAATTGCCCCGCTGTAATTTGTTCACCCAGCATGTTATCTATCTAAGGAGAGCCACCTCTAGTGAAGTATGGATCCCGGTCCTTGTCTTTTACATACAATCTACAATCTGTTTCTGCTTTGTGTTTACTTTGTGCAAACTTTTACTTCTTTCCATTTGATACATTTAATCCTTTGTTTTCCGCAAAACACGGTGAGATTGACAACCTCATCGCAAGTTGGGGACAAAGTTCTGTGGTTGTGTTGTGCAGGTCTCCACGTTGCTACTAGCACCGGTAGTGCGCCCTGCCAAAGCTCAGCTAGTAACACCTTTGGGGTGTTTCCTTGCTCCTACTGGTTCGATTAAACCTTGGTTTCATAACTGAGGGAAACTTGCTGCTGTGCTCATCATACCTTCCTCTTGGCGTTCCCAATGAGCTCTACATCAACCACGGGCCATCAACACTTTTCTGGGCGCCGTGCATTGCACCATCAAGCATTTTTTTGGCGCCGTTGCCGGGGAGTCAAGGACATCTTGAAAAGGGGAGTCCCTCATAACCAATCTCTTTACCTTGTTGTTTTTTGTTTTGCTTAGTTTCTTTTTGCCTTGTTTGCTTGTTTTGTTCTTCAAAATCACAAAAAAAATTAGTTTTACTTGTTTGCTTTCTTATTTGAAAACCCAAAAAACAAAATTAAGTCTCCTTTAGTTGTCACCCTTCCTTAGCTCACCATGTTGATCCCTACTTTCACCTTGAAAGACCTTTCAATTGGTAGTGGTTCTATAATTGGGAAAGATAATATTGAAGAATTCTTTAATCATGTTAGCAAACATGAAGAAACTGAGGATAGATCCCTTGTAGAACTTGCTCCAAATTTTGAGATTGCTGCAGCTTCTTTAATTCACATGTTAGAAGCTAGGTTTGTTAACCTCAACCCCTTAATACAAGTAATGTTTCTTAAGCTTAAAGAAATTGAAGACCCTGAAAAGAGGGATTTTATTCTAGAAACTTTGTTTAAGGAGTTCTACGATGTTGCCAAAGAAGCTAGAAAAGTTTTTGAACGTTTCAATATGCTAGGCTCATGTGTAGATGTGGTTGGTATACGAGAAAAGATGAACAAAACCGAACCTAATGTGGAGGAACCTAAGATACCAATACCCTTCAAACTAGTAGCAATACATGATGCCATAGAAAAGAATCTTGATTGGATTGTTCCTGCAAACCCTTTTGATGAGAATAGTGAACCTAAGAGCATTGAGAAAGGATCCTCTAGAACTTACTTGGATGATATACCTTGCCTTGTTGAAAATATTTCTGGTATTGTTCTTAATGCTTCTTCATTTGAGAACACTTGATTCTTTCTTTGCTTCTTATGCCTAACTTAAAGGTGTTAAAGAAAAGTACTTGTTGGGAGATAAACCAAGAGTTTTAGTTGAGTCTTGGAAGTTATTACCTCTGTAATAACCTCTCCTTATCCTTTTTATTTGCTTTTTGTGCCAAGAGTAACCTCTAATGAGAGTGAAGTAATGATTGGGAAAGTTGTTGTCCCGAAACAGATTTCTGTGCTTCACCGTAAAAATTCCTGAGAGAGTTATGTATGTCGTATTGAGATGTAATTGTTTGTGCTTCTGACTCAGGTTGTTATCTAATTTTCGTTAGTTCAACACTTTTTGATTTGAGCAACATAAGGTCTTCGAAAAAATTCGTCTTTACCTGCTGGTCTGTTTTGACAGATTTCTGCCATTTTCTGCATTTGCTTCTTGTGGGTTCCTTTTTGAGTTGTTTTGGGGAATTGAGCTTTTTGAGGGAAGTGCTACAGTAGATAGTGTTCTAATGTAAGTTTATTTGGTGTTAGAACTGAACCTTGAGACTTATTTAGCTTAAGTGCACTAATGTTGCTAATGAGATTGTGTGAAGTTTTGTATGAAGGAAAATTTTCAGGAGTATGGAAGGAATGAGTAATGAGATGAAGGATGGACTAAAGCTCAAGCTTGGGGATGCCACGCGTATCACCCCAAGAAATATCCAAGAAGTACAAGCGTCAAATCTTGGGGATGCCCAAGGCATCCCCTTCTTCATCAATAAAAATTCCAGGTTTCTTCCAAACACTTCATTTTTATTGTTTCATGCACAGTTGTGTTTTTCTTGGAGCGTCTTCCTTTTCGTTTTTGTTTTGGTTTTTAGTTTGCTTGGTTTGATTAGTTTTATGAATAAATTGGTTGGACCCTCTCTTTCATACTTTGGTTTGCAAATAGTTTGGTTTGGTTTGGAAAAGAGTAGGAAAGTTCATGCTTATGTGGTAAAAAAAGCTCGTTTTTGACTGTGGCTATGCTTTGTCATGCCATGCTTGATATTGTTTTGGCTTTATTCTTAGTATTCTTTGCTGTAGCATGACTTGTTAAAAACAATTGAGATTGCTTAATGTTCCTTGGATGAATCATGCATTGTTTTAGCATATTAAAGCATAGTATAGTGGTATTCTCCTTTGATGCTTTATTTGGGTTGACTTGGCACATGCTCACACCATGTTATGACTTTCACAAGTCACCATAGCCTTTATGATCCTTTAGTTTTCAACTTGTAGTATCACTTTATGCTTTGATCAATGATGTTTTGTTGCTCTGCATTATTATGGCCATTATTGCTCTCTTAGTTTGTCGCTCCCAGTCTTTTGCTAGCCTCCACAACCAAGTATGAGTTCCACTCATGCATCCAACTCCCTAAACCAAGTTATTCCAAAGAGTCCACCATACCTACCTACTAGCTTATGCTATTCCAAGTATATTCATGCTTTTGTCTACCTTTCACGTGTTATGAGAAAACTAGTGATTAAATCTCTCACGAACTTGATGGCACACTTTACTTTATTGCCTCTGATAAACTTGAACCATTGGGTCCTTCTTTGTTGCGTATATGCTTGCGCTTTATAAGTTGAAGTTAGCAGAACCCTGTTTCATGGGGAACGCTTTCAACATTGCACTTGTACTTTGTACCCCATTGATATCATGATCTTTTGGTTACGGATCCGGGTGGTGTGAAATAAAAGAGGAACTTGTAAGATCATGGAGTTTGTATGTGTGTTAGAGAAACGCCTGGGCCGCTAGCCTAAGCCATGCCTAATCATGGTGGAAACTTGCAGCATCACCATAATGAGCACTCTATGAAGCATCCTCAATAAAAACCTATGCAAATAGAAAATAAAAAGATCACTGAGATGCTCATTGTCTGCTTGCCTTGCCATTTTGATTATGGGAAAGCTACCATATCATGTGCAAGGGGTACCCCGTTGGCGGTTCTTAATGATACACATATACTTACAATGACAAGAGCTTACTCATGACTGAAGTTGAGTAGCATGAGGACCGGTCTTCGTAAGTAAGGGGCATGAGATTTCGGTTTATAACTTGTCAAGCATATCCTCTTAGTTGTGTCACTTTAACCTTAATCACTTCAAGATGCTTATGATAGGGGCCATAAGAGCTGAAAGCTATAAGTACCATAATTTTTGGAAGCTCTTTATGAGACTTGAATCCCTACTTCCTTTTACAAAAGGCCTTTCTTCCACCATTATATTGAGTCTCCACCTTTTATCTTTATGCACCTACTTTGAGAGAATAGTGGCCATTCTTAGTTCTATGTGCACTGTCCCAAGACTAGTTGATTGATGCATAACTTGTTATTGCTTGTTTTAAACTATTGTATCTAGTCACTCTTATGAACTTTGAAGGTGTCCTATGCATTTATATTTGCTACTTTATTGAGGGACAAGCTGAATACTATTATGCTATGATTTCTTTATGTGAAACAAACAAACATCTTGCAAAGCATGTTATTCATGATTCTTTTGTTTGTGCCTTTTCATGTTGCATCATAGTTTCTTTGCTTATTGCTAGAACTTTGTCTTTCATGTTATGATTGAAGTACTATGATCCCAGCCTTGAATGTTTTGCAAATACTTTTGATCAAGTCTTTGATGGTGCATGTCACCTCAAAAATTATTTCTTTTTATCACTTACCTACTCGAGGACGAGCAGGAGTTAAGCTTGGGGATGTTGATACATTGCAAATGTATCTATAATTTTTGATGTTCCATGCTTGGTTTTATCCACTTTCTTGTGTTTTGTTCCAACTTTGGAGTACATTTCATATGATTTCTTGGACTAACCTATTAACAAGAGCCACAGTGCCAGCTGCCTGTCGTCTGCTGTTTTTGGTTCCAGGAAAGTCAGAAAACGAATATTCTCGGAATTGGATGGGACAAAAGCCAAAGTGTCTATTTTTCCGGAAGGGATCAAGTGCCAGAATACGAGACGGAGAGGGTCCAGGGGCCGGCCACACCACCTGGCCGCGCGGCTAGGCCTGGCCCGCACCAGGGGGTGGTCTGGCCGACCCCAGCACCCCCTTGGCCTCTCCTTTCGCCTATAAGTTGCCCTCGGGACGAAAACCCTAAGTACCCGATCAAAAATCCACGAAAGAGTCTCTAGCCGCCGTCATCTCCATCCCTAGATCAGGAGGGATCTGAAGCGCTTCCCGGCACCCTGCCGAAGAGGGGAATTCACCCTAGAGGCCTTCTTCATCACCATGCAAGCCTCCGGTGTGATGCGTGAGTAGTTCATCCTTGGACTACGGATCCATGTAGTAGCTAGATGGCTGGTTTCTCCTCCTTTGTGCTTTCATGTTTAGATCTTGTGAGCTTCGTTCATGATCAAGATCATCTATTTGTAATTCATACATGTTGTGTTTGCGGGGATCCGGTGGATATTGAGATGCTATTTCAGATTGATTATTGATTCTATCATGTCTTTGTTATTTGAGATCTTGCATGCTTTTCGTTGTTAGTAGCTATCTTGGCCAAGTAGATGCTAGCAACTCCAAGAGTTAGTATTTATGCTCGATAGTGGGTTCATGCCTCTGGTAATCTGGGGAAGTGACAGAAATCTCTAAGGTACTAGATGTGCTGTTGCTACTAGGGAGAAAACAACAATCCTTTGTTAATAGAACAATTGTATTGTTTACCTTACACGCAGTTCGTAAAGCAATAATCTGTTGCTTGCAATTTAATACTGGAGGGGGTTCGGATGATAACCTGAAGGTGGATTATTAGTCATAGATGCAGTTGGATGGCGGTCTATGTATTATGTTGTATTGCCCAATCAAGTCTCAAAGGAGTCAAGATGATTAGTATATGCATGTATTGATTTCTCGGTGTTTGTCAATTGCCCCGCTGTAATTTGTTCACCCAACATGTTATCTATCTAAGGAGAGCCACCTCTAGTGAACTATGGATCCCGGTCCTTGTCTTTTACATACAATCTACAATCTTTTTCTGCTTTGTGTTTACTTTCTGCAAACTTTTACTTCTTTCCATTTGATACGTTTAATCCTTTGTTTTCCGCAAAACACGGTGACATTGACAACCTCATCGCAAGTTGGGGACAAAGTTCTGTGGTTGTGTTGTGCAGGTCTCCACGTTGCTACTAGCACCGGTAGTGCGCCCTGCCAAAGCTCAGCTAGTAACACCTTTGGGGTGTTTCCTTGCTCCTACTGGTTCGATTAAACCTTGGTTTCATAACTGAGGGAAACTTGCTGCTGTGCTCATCATACCTTCCTCTTGGGGTTCCCAACTAGTTCTACATCAACCACGAGCCATCAACACTTTTCTGGGCGCCGTGCATTGAGCCATCAATAGACGAGGACAAGTTTGTGGGATTGGATCTCGAGTACACCCCGAGCACCCATATGAAGGGAGTGAAGTCGCTGTCGTTCAATTGGCCATGCGGAAACACGTCCTTGTCTACCACCTCTCCCAGTTTGTAGATCTGCTCTCTATAGCTAACCGCTTTTAGGGTTTTCTCCTCTTGTTCTTTATCCACTTGCTCATATTGCAACTACTGGATTTTATTTAGGACCAAATAAATTAGGGTTTGCCTATGTCTCAATCGGCTGAGATTTTCTTTAGTCTCAATCACCTAAGAAAAGTGCAACCGTAGTTAAAAGAAATATGCAACTCGTTCAGTCGACTGAGAAATAGCAAAACCGAATAAATTATGACAATACAATGTTGAGAGTCTTGATCTTGCATATACTAAACTTTTCAAAATTATATTGAGATGATGATCTTCCATTGAAAAAATATTTGTAGTTACAAATTTTGGTGATGACAAACTACATACTTTCAGGACTGACAGGAAATGTTCGGCACTGCGCCAGTTCCTTGAAAAAAGGGAATTGTTTTCTGCACTATCGATACATCAACTGATTTTTCGAAATTGTATCAAGACGAAATTATAATTCCTGCGCACAACTGGATCGATATTCAGCATCTTGTCAAGATCCTAGGGGGCAGGAAGAAGGATGGAATGGCATCACTCGCAACTAGAATCTTCGATGAGTCGTACATCACAATGAAGGAAGATTTCTCTACGGATAGGCACGATTTCTGGAACGAGTGGCCGTTGTCTGATATAAACCTGAAGTATGCAGCCATAGATGCTTATGTGACCATTTTTTTCAACGTTACCTCGTGTTTTGCCCTATTTGCAAGAGGGAAGACGAGCTTAGGGGAGCCCTTTGTAGAAAATGCCGAATAGCTGAGTTTGAAGTTGAATATGCAAAGAAATTGGCTGCATCTGAAGCAGCTGACAGAGAGGCTGCAGAAGCAGCTGAAAGAGAGCTTGCAGCTGAAGAAGCAGCTGACAGAGAGGCTGTAGCTGAAGCGGCAAACAGAGAGGCGGCATCTTCTAGCGGCAACAATCAGACCTGTGATGCACCGCTAATTGTTCCGCAGGACACTGAAGATAGGAAAGCCAAGTCAGATGCCATTTGAGACAAAGCAGTTCGTCGGATGTGGAGTACCTGTAATGATGGCAAGCGCGTCAAGTGGTCTGATGAGGAGTGAATTAAATTTTACTTGTCAGTGTTATGTTTCTGTTTTGTGGAACTCAGTTAGCTTGCCAAGATGTCTAGCGCATCAAGTGATACTAGTAAAATAAATTTAACCCTCGTTGTGTTATGTTGATGTATGTGTCTTGTAGCTTGTCAAGATGGTAGCTTCTTAACTGGCAGTTTGAAACAATGCCCTTTTCCTCTCTCGCTAAACATATATGTTTCATTTTGCCAAAATTGGTAGAAAATCTAGAGAAGATTCTCACTTCGATATTTCATTCCCTTTTGGACCTCTTTTTACCTCCGAACAGGTAGCAAATCTAGAGCAGCAAATCACACTAGGAAGATTACATTCATTCAGAAAACAAAACAAATGTAGATATAGCTGTGCGTAGCTAAATAGGATATAGCAATAGAAAGTAGGTTGCTTAACGAGGTTCGATGCATTCAGCCAGAAATAGGATATAGCTAGAAAGGAGCTACTGGGCAGCAGGGGCAGCCGCCGTAGCTGCAGGCACATCCTGCAAGCGCCCGCTCCTTCGCCATCTCCCTCTGGTGCTTCCGCCACTTCTTGCTGCCCAGTTTCTTGGACTTGGGGGCCTTGGGCCTGATTGGACGCATGCGACCCTCTTTGATGGCCACCCGCTGGAGGTTTCGGAGGTGAATGCAGAGAGCACGGTGTTCAGCGATGTAGGCATTGATGTTCACGGGATCGGGCTTGCCGCTTTTGTGGATGCCGGAGCCTGCGGCCTCTGCATGCTTCAGTAAGGTGTTCAAGACGGTGCCACCGGCGGCGCGACTCGTCAAGCAGTAGACGCCCCCCGTGCGAAAGGGGCAGCTGTAGGGGTCCCTGAGGAAGCCATCGTACTTGCCGGCCCGCAGCCTCCTCAGCACCTGACGAGCCTTGGTGTGAATGGACTCGTCATCGCTGCAGACGTCGCTGCTGGAAACCCTATTGGAAGAAAGGGAAAATGGGGGAGTAGATGGTGTAAGAAGATCGAGCAATCGAAATGCGAACAAGCGAATCCTAATAAACCAAGATCTAGCATCCAACGATGGGAACGGTGTTGGATAATTAGGCACAATTTCCATGGTTAATTCCAGAATATTAAACATGACAATACCAGCTAAATTTTAAATAGATTAGCCCATTATTTCTAACAAACGGTAGAAGAACCAGGGGAGGGGAGCAAACCCAAGTTACCTCCGACCATAGGTCGTCGATGCTGGTGTCGTAGGGGTTCAGTGGAGCGATGTACTTATCTAGATCGTAGGTGCCCAAGAAGTGCGTGATCTGCTTGTGACCGGCAGGGGCCTCCTCGCCGGCGGGGGGCTCCTCTTTGGCGTCTTCGTCGGTAGCTGGGATGGGGGCCTGGACGGGAACGGCGGCTGCCATCGATGCCTCCACTGGGGCCTGGACAGGGACAACGGCTGGTTTCAACGCGTAGAGGGGGACCAGCGAGGAGACGGGGGCCTCCTCGCCGGCAGCCATGGAGGCGACGATGGCCACCTTATCCTCCTCGGCCATCGCCGGCGTGGACAGGGTATTCTCGGGAGTTTGCGGATGCTGGTGGGACAGTGGAGAGGGTTGCGTGGGGACAGTGAGCGAGAGTGGGAGTGGGTGTGCGGAGAGGGGCTCTATAGCTAAGGTGGATAGAAGCAAGGCACGTTTCGTTGCACCACCGTGCAACGCGCCGCGCAGTCGACTGCACCGTGCACCGCGACACGCGCACGGTACGTCACGTTTTTTCCCGGGCCATGCATGGCAGTTCTGTATTGAGCTGCATGCAAAGGGCGCACACACAATTTCTATGTACAAAGTTTGACACGGCCCTAAAATTGGTGATTGAGAGCCACTGCGTAAAAAATGGGATATGTCTTATTAAAATCAAGTGGCAATAAATTGCAGCTGTCCATCAATGACCGTGCACTCGATGACGCATGCATTGTGGCGTAGTAGTAGCAGTAGTAGGCTTTTCAGACTTGATTAAACATGACATGACCGCTCGATGACTTTTTCCATGGACAGCATCGTGTTCCTTCTTGTAGAAGTCTCGCTGAGGGAGACGTCCATGCTGTCTTGCGCTGTACTGTGAAGGGCACGACGTGTGCAACAATCATCATTGGATTGCACAGAATCAACGGTTGGTGCGCACGATCCGCGTGACAACTGTGATAACCAATCAGGGAGTAGCTGACAGGGTGAGCACAGATTTGTGCTTCTACGAAAGATAGAGAGGTGGGGGGAAAACTGAGTAGTACCACATAAAACCAAGGGCGATACTGAGTAGTATAAAAATGGAAAGTGAGTGTCTTGCACAATGAAATACATCGTGGCATACATCAAATTATGCCAAGATAGATCCACAAGAGTTCATTAGATGTGTGTTCTTCTCATAAACCAGTCATAAACCACGTAAGGATCCACTAGAGTCATTGGATGTGTGTTCTTCTCACAAACCACATATCACCAGTGTCATTGCATGTGTGTTCTTCCCACAGACCACACATGGATCCACCGGTGTCATTGCATGTGTGTTCTTCTCACAGACCACACATGGATCCACCCAGTGTCATTGCATGTGTGTTCTTCCCATGAACCACACATGGATCCACTAGTGTCATTGCATGTCTGCTCTTTTCATGAACCACAACTAGAGTCATTGGATGTGTGTTCTTCTCACAGACCACATATCACCAGTGTGATTGCATGTGTGTTCTTCCCAAAGACCACACACGGATCCACCAGTGTCATTGCATGTGTGTTCTTCTCACAAACCATATCATGAACCACACCCAGTGTCATTGCATGTGTGTTCTTCTCACAGACCACACATGGATCCACCAGTGTCATTGCATGTGTGTTCTTCTCATAGACCATATCATGAACCACACCCAATGTCATTACATGTGTGTTCTTCCCATGAACCACACATGGATCCACCGGTGTCATTGCATGTCTGCTCTTTTCATTAATCACAACTAGAGTCATTGCATGTGTGTTCTTCTCACAAATCACATATCACCAGAGTCATTGCATCTGTGTTCATCCCAAATAACCACACATGGATCCACCAGTGTCATTGCATGTGTGTTCTTCCCACAGACCACACATGGATCCACCAGTGTCATTGCATGTGTGTTCTTCCCATGAACCACACATGGATCCACCAGTGTCATTGTATGTCTGCTCTTCCCATGAACCACAGCTAGAGTCATCGCATGCGTGGTCTTTTCACAAACCACAACTAGAGTCATTACATGTGTGTTCTTCTTACAAACCATATCATGAACCACACCCAGTGTCATTGCATGTGTGTTCTTCTCACAAACCACACATGGATCCACCGATGTCATTGCATGTCTGCTCTTCTCATTAACCACAACTAGAGTCATTGCATGTCTGTTCTTTTCACAAACTACATATCACCAGAGTCATTGCATGTGTGTTCTTCCCATGAACCACACATGGATCCACCAGTGTCATTGCAATTGTGTTCTTCTCACAAATCACACATGGATCCACCCAGTGTCATCGCATGTGTGTTCTTCCCATGAACCACACATGGATCCACCAGTGTCATTGCATGTCTGCTCTTTTCTTGAACCACAGCTTGAGTCATTGGATGTGTGTTCTTCTCATAGACCACATATCACCTGTGTCATTGCATGTGTGTTCTTCCCAAAGACCACACATGGATCCACTAGTGTCATTGCATGTGTGTTCTTCTCACAAACCATATCATGAACCACACCCAGTGTCATTGCATGTGTGTTCTTCTCACAGACCACAAATTGATCCACCAGTTTCATTGCATGTGTGTTCTTCTCACAAACCATATCATGAACCACACCCAGTGTCATTGCATGTGTGTTCTTCCCATGAACCACACATGGATCCACCAGTGTCATTGCATGTGTGTTCTTCCCACAGACCACACAGGGATCAACCAGTGTCATTGCATGTGTGTTCTTCCCATGAACCACACATGGATCCAGCAGTGTCATTGCATGTCTGCTCTTTTCATGAACCACATCTAGAGTCATTGGATGTGTGTTATTCTCACAGACCACATATCACCAGTGTCATTGCATGTGTGTTCTTCCCATGAACCACACATGGATCCACCAGTGTCATTGCATGTGTGTTCTTCCCACAGACCACACATGGATCCACCGGTGTTGTTGCATGTGTGTTCTTCCCATGAACCACACATGGATCCACCAGTGTCATTGTATGTCTGCTCTTCGCATGAACCACAGCTAGAGTCATCACATGCGTGCTCTTTTCATAAACCACAGCTAGAGTCATTGCATGTGTGTTCTTCTCACAAACCACACATGGATCCACCAGTGTCATTGCATGTGTGTTCTTCTCACAAACCTCACATGGATCCACCGGTGTCATTGCATGTCTGCTCTTCTCATTAACCACAACTAGAGTCATTGCATGTCTGTTCTTTTCACAAACCACATATCACCAGAGTCATTGCATGTGTGTTCTTCCCATGAACCACACATGGTTCCACCGGTGTCATTGCATGTGTGTTCTTCTCACAAACCACACATGGATCCACCCAGTGTCATCGCATGTGTGTTCTTCCCATGAACCACACATGGATCCACCAGTGTCATTGCCTGTCTGCTCTTTTCATGAACCATTGCTAGACTCGTTGGATGTGTGTTCTTCTCATAGACCACATATCACCACTATCATTGCATGTGTGTTCTTCCCAAAGACCACACATGGATCCACCAGTGTCATTGCATGTGTGTTCTTCTCAGAAACCATATCATGAACCACACCCAGTGTCATTGCATGTGTGTTCTTCTCACAGACCACACATGGATCCACCAGTGTCATTGCATGTGTGTTCTTCTCACAAACCATATCATGAACCACACCCAGTGTCATTGCATGTGTGTTCTTCCCATGAACCACACATGGATCCACCAATGTCATTGCATGTGTGTTCCTCCCACAGACCACACATGGATCAACCAGTGTCATTCCATGTGTGTTCTTCCCATGAACCACACATGGATCCACCAATGTCATTGCATGTGTGCTCTTTTCATGAACCACATCTAGTCATTGGATGTGTGTTCTTCTCACAGACCACATATCACTAGTGTCATTGCATGTGTGTTCTTCCCAAAGACCACACATGGATCCACCAGTGTCATTGCATGTGTGTTCTTCTCACAAACCATATCATGAACCACACCCAGTGTCATTGCATGTGTGTTCTTCTCACAAACCATATCATGAACCACACCCAGTGTCATTGCATGTGTGTTCTTCTCACAGACCATATCATGAACCACACCAAGTGTCATTGCATGTGTGTTCTTCCCATGAACCACACATGGATCCACCGGTGTCGTTGCATGTCTGCTCTTTTCATTAACCGAAGCTAGAGTCATTGCATGTGTGTTCTTCTCACAGACCACATATCACCTGTGTCATTGCATGTGTGTTCTTCCCAAAGAACACATGGATCCACCAGTGTCATTGCATGTGTGTTTTTCCCACAGACTACACATGGATCCACCAGTGTCATTGCATGTGTGTTCTTCCCATGAACCACACATGGATCCACCAGTGTCATTGTATGTCTGCTCTTCCCATGAACCACAGCTAGAGTCATCACATGCGTGCTCTTTTCATAAACCACAGCTAGAGTCATTGCATGTGTGTTCTTCTTACAAACCATATCATGAACCACACCAAGTGTCATTGCATCTGTGTTCTTCTCACAAACCATACATGGATCCACCGGTGTCATTGCATGTCTGCTCTTCTCATTAACCACAGCTAGAGTCATTGCATGTCTGTTATTTTCACAAACCACATATCACCAGAGTCATTGCATGTGTGTTCTTCCCATGAACCACACATGGTTCCACCAGTGTCATTGCATGTGTGTTTTTCTCACAAACCACACATGGATCCACCCAGTGTCATCGCATGTGTGTTCTTCCCATGAACCACACATGGATCCACCAGTGTCATTGCATGTCTGCTCTTTTCATGAACCATAGCTAGATTCATTAGATGTGTGTTCTTCTCATAGACCACATATCACCAATGTCATTGCATGTGTGTTCTTCCCAAAGACCACACATGGATCCACCAGTTTCATTGCATGTGTGTTCTTCTCACAAACCATATCATGAACCACACATATTGTCATTGCATGTGTGTTCTTCTCACAGACCACACATGGATCCACCAGTGTCATTGCATGTGTGTTCTTCTCACAAACCATATCAAGAACCACACCTAGTGTCATTGCATGTGTGTTCTTCCCATGAACCACACATGGATCCACCAGTGTCATTGCATGTGTGTTCTTCCCATGGACCACACATGGATCCACCAGTGTCATTGCATGTCTGCTCTTTTCATGAACCACAGCTAGAGTCATTGGATGTGTGTTCTTATCACAGAACACATACCATCAGTGTCATTGCATGTGTGTTCTTCCCAAGGACCACACATGGACCCACTAGTGTCATTGCA
The DNA here is from genome assembly GCA_916181665.1 of Avena sativa. Taxonomy (NCBI): domain Eukaryota; kingdom Viridiplantae; phylum Streptophyta; class Magnoliopsida; order Poales; family Poaceae; genus Avena; species Avena sativa. Next base: position 39,048,788 of record OV702290.1, read on the forward strand.
TGTGTGTTGTTCTCACAAACCATATCATGAACCACACCCAGTGTCATTGCATGTGTGTTCTTCTCACAAACCATATCATGAACCACACCCAGTGTCATTGCATGTGTGTTCTTCCCATGAACCACACATGGATCCACCAGTGTCACTGCATGTCTGCTCTTTTCATTAACCACAACTAGAGTCATTGCATGTGTGTTCTTGTCACAAACAACATATCACCCGAGTCATTGCATGTGTGTTCTTCCCAAAGACCACACATGGATCCACCAGTGTCATTGCATGTGTGTTATTCTCATAGACCACACATGGATCCACTAGTGTCATTGCATGTGTGTTCTTCCTTTGAACCACACATGGATCCACCAGTGTCATTGTATGTCTGGTCTTCCCATGAACCACAACTAGAGTCATCACATGCATGCTCTTTTCACAAACCACAGCTAGATTCATTGCATGTGTGTTCTTCTTACAAACCATATCATGAATCACACCTTAGTGTCATCGCATGTGTGTTCTTCTCACAAACCATAGATGGATCCACCAGTGTCATTGCATGTCTGCTCTTCTCATTAACCACAGCTAGAGTCATTTCATGTCTGTTCTTTTCACAAACCACATATCACCAGAGTCATTGTATGTGTGTTTTTCCCATGAACCACACATGGATCCACTGGTGTCATTGCATGTGTGTTCTTCTCACAAACCACACATGGATCCACCCAGTGTCATCGCATGTGTGTTCTTCCCATGAACCACACATGGATCCACCAGTGTCATTGCATGTCTGCTCTTATCATGAACCACAGCTAGAGTCATTGGATGTGTGTTCTTCTCACAGACCACATATCACCAGTGTCATTGCATGTGTGTTCTTCCCAAAGACCACACATGGATCCACCAGTGTCTTTGCATGTGTTTTCTTCTCACAAACCATACCATGAACCACACCCAGTGTCATTGCATGTGTGTTCTTCTCACAGACCACACATGGATCCACCTGTGTAATTGCAAGTGTGTTCTTATCACAAACCATATCATGAACCACACCCAGTATCATTGCATGTGTGTTCTTCCCATGAACCACACATGGATCCACCAGTGTCATTGCATGTGTGTTCTTCCCACTGACCACACATGGATCAACTAGTGTCATTGCATGTGTGTTCTTCCCAGGGACCACACATGGATCCACCAGTGTCATTGCATGTCTCCTCTTTTCATGAACCACAACTAGAGTCATTGGATGTGTGTTCTTCTCACAGACCACATATCACCAGTGTCATTGCATGTGTGTTCTTCCCAAAGACCACACATGGATCCACCAGTGTCATTGCATGTGTGTTCTTCTCACAAACCATATCATGAACCACACCCAGTGTCATTGCATGTGTGTTCTTCTCACAGACCACACATGGATCCACCAGTGTCATTTCATGTGTGTTCTTCTCACAGACCATATCATGAACCACACCCAGTGTTATTGCTGTGTCTTCTTCCCATGAACCACACATGGATCCACCGGTGTCATTGCATGTCTGCTCTTTTCATTAACCATAGCTAGAGTCATTGCATGTGTGTTCTTCTCACAGACCACATATCACCTGTGTCATTGCATGTGTGTTCTTCCCAAAGACCACACATGGATCCACCAGTGTCATTGCATGTCTGTTCTTCCCACAGACCACACATGGATCCATCAGTGTCATTGCATGTGTGTTCTTCCCACGAACCACACATGGATCCACAAGTGTCATTGTATGTCTGCTCTTCCCATGAACCACATCTAGAGTTATCGCATGCGTGATCTTTTCACAAACCACAGCTAGAGTCATTGCATGTGTGTTCTTCTTACAAACCATATCATTAACCACACCCAGTGTCATTGCATGTGTGTTCTTCTCACAAACCACACATGGATCCACCGGTGTCATTGCATGTCTGCTCTTCTCATTAACCACAGCTGGAGTCATTGCATGTCTGTTCTTTTCACAAACCACATATCACCAGAGTCATTGCATGTGTGTTCTTCCCATGAACCACACATGGATCCACCGGTGTCATTGCATGTGTGTTCTTCTCACAAACCACACATGGATCCACCCAGTGTCATTGCATGTCTGCTCTTCTCATTAACCACAGCTAGAGTCATTTCATGTCTTCTTTTCACAAACCATATATCACCAGAGTCATTGCATGTGTGTTCTTCCCATGAACCACACATGGATCCACCGGTGTCATTGCATGTGTGTTCTTCTCACAAACCACACATGGATCCACCCAGTGTCATCGCATGTGTGTTCTTCCCATGAACCACACATGGATCCACCAGTGTCATTGCATGTCTGCTCTTTTCATGAACCACAGCTAGAGTCATTGGATGTGTGTTCGTCTCACAGACCACATATCACCAGTGTCATTAAATGTGTGTTCTTCCCAAAGACCACACATGGATCCACCAGTGTCATTGCATGTGTTTTCTTCTCACAAACCATATCATGAACCACAGTGCAAGACCCTGCCATTTTGAACCCACCCCGGGTTCAATCGATGCAACGTAATCCCTACTATGGCTTCCCGAAGGATCCAGCTTCTACAATTAGGTAAATTCTTATTAGAAGCGAATCGAACTCTAGAGTGAATGGTTGGACCCACTAGTTCCCTGCGTAGGCCAGTGTCATTGCATGTGTGTTCTTCTCACAGACCACACATGGATCCACCTGTGTAATTGCAAGTGTGTTGTTATCACAAACCATATCATGAACCACACCCAGTATCATTGCATGTGTGTTCTTCCCATGAACCACACATGGATCCACCAGTGTCATTGCATGTGTGTTCTTCCCACTGACCACACATGGATCAACCAGTGTCATGGCATGTGTGTTCTTCCCACAGACCACACATGGATCCACTAGTGTCATTGCATGTGTGTTCTTTTGATGAACCATAGCTAGAGTCATTGGATGTGTGTTCTTCTCACAGACCACATATCACAAGTGTCATTGCATGTGTGTTCTTCCCAAAGACCACACATGGATCCACCAGTGTCATTGCATGTGTGTTCTTCCCACTAACCACACATGGATCCACCAGTGTCATTACATGGTGTATTCTTCTCACAAACCATATCATGAACCACACCTAGTGTCATTGCATGTGTGTTCTTCCCATGAACCACACATGGATCCAGCAGTGTCATTGCATGTGTGTTCTTCCCACAGACCACACATGGATCCACTAGTGCCATTGCATGTGTGTTCTTCCCATGGACCACAGATGGATCCACCAGTGTCATTGCATGTCTGCTCTTTTCATGAACCACAGCTAGAGTCATAGGATGTGTGTTCTTCTCACATACCACATATCACGAGTGTCATTGCATGTGTGTTCTTCCCAAAGACCACAAATTGATCCACCAGTGTCATTGCATGTGTGTTCTTCTCACAAACCATATCATGAACCACACCTAGTGTGATTGCATGTGTGTTCTTCTCACAGACCACACATGGATCCACTAGTGTCATTGCATGTGTGTTCTTCTCACAAACCATATCATGAACCACACCCAGTGTTATTGCATGCGTGTTCTTCACATGAACCCCACATGGATCCACCGGTGTCATTGCATGTCTCCTCTTTTCATTAACCACAGCTAGAGTCATTGCATGTGTGTCCTTCTCACAGACCACATATCACCAATGTCATTTCATGTGTGTTCTTCCCAAAGACCACACATGGATCCACCAGTGTCATTGCATGTGTGTTCTTCTCACGAACCATATCATGAACCACACCGAGTGTCATTGTATGTGTGGTCTTATCACAGACCACACATGGATCCACCAGTGTCATTGCATGTGTGTTCTTCTCACAAACCATATCATAAACCACACCCAGTGTCATTGCATGTGTGTTCTTCCCACAGACCAAACATGGATCAACCAGTGTCATTGCATGTGTGTTCTTCCCATGAACCACACATGGATCCACCAGTGTCATTGCATGTCTGCACTTTTCATGAACCACATCTAGAGTCATTGGATGTGTGTTCTTCTCACAGACCACACAAGGATCCACCAGTGTCATTGCATGTGTGTTCTTCTCATAGACCATATCATGAACCACACCCAGTGTCATCGCAGGTGTGTTCTTCCCATGAACCACACATGGATCCACCGGTGTCATTGCATGTCTGCGATTTTCATTAACCACAACTAGAGTCATTGCATGTGTGTTCTTCTCACAAACCACATATCACCAGAGTCATTGCATGTGTGTTCATCTGAAAGACCACACATGGATCCACCAGTGTCATTGCATGTGTGTTCTTCCCACAGACCACACATGGATCCACCAGTGTCATTGCATGTGTGTTATTCCCATGAACCACACATGGATCCACTAGTGTCATTATATGTCTGCTCTTCCCATGAACCACAGCTAGAGTCATCGCATGCATGCTCTTTTCACAAACCACAGCTAGAGATATTACATGTGTGTTCTTCTTACAAACCATATCATGAACCACACCCAGTGTCATTGCATGTGTGTTCTTCTCACAAACCACACATGGATCCACCGGTGTCATTGCATGTCTGCTCTTCTCATTAACCACATCTAGAGTCATTGCATGTCTGTTCTTTTCACAAACCACATAGCACCAGAGTCATTGCATGTGTGTTCTTCCCATGAACCACACATGGATCCACCATTGTCATTGCATGTGTGTTCTTCTCACAAACCACACATGGATCCACCCAGTGTCATCGCATGTGTGTTCTTCCCATGAACCACACTTGGATCCACCAGTGTCATTGCATGTCTGCTCTTTTCATGAACCACAACTAGAGTCATTGGATGTGTGTTCTTCTCACAGACCACATATCACCAGTGTCATTGCATGTGTGTTCTTCCCAAAGACCACACATGGATCCACCAGTGTCATTGCATGTGTGTTCTTCTCACGAACCATATCATGAACCACACCTAGTGTCATTGCATGTGTGTTCTTCTCACAAACCATATCATGAACCACACCCAGTGTCATTGCACGTGTGTTCTTCCCATGAACCACACATGGATCCACCAGTGTCATTGCATGTGTGTTCTTCTCACAGACCACACATGGATCCACCAGTGTCATTGCATGTGTGTTCTTCCCATGAACCACACATGGATCCACCAGTGTCATTGCATGTCTGTTCTTTTCATGAACCACATCTAGAGTCATTGGATGTGTGTTCTTCTCACAGACCACATATCACCAGTGTCATTGCATGTGTGTTCTTCCCAAAGACCACACATGGATCCACCAGTGTCATTGCATGTGTGTTATTCTCACAAACCATATCATTTACCACACCCAGTGTCATTGCATGTGTGTTCGTCTCATAGACCACAGATGGATCCACCAGTGTCATTGCATGTGTGTTCTTCTCACAGACCATATCATGAACCACACCGAGTATCATTGCATGTGTGTTCTTCCCATGAACCACACATGGATCCACCGGTGTCATTGCATGTCTGCTCTTTTCATTAACCACAGCTAGAGTCATTGCATGTGTGTTCTTCTCACAGACCACATATCACCTGTGTCATTGCATGTGTGCTCTTCCCATGAACCACACATGGATCCACCAGTGTCATTGCATGTGTGTTCTTCCCATAGACCACACATGGATCCACCGGTGTTGTTGCATGTTTGTTCTTCCCATGAACCACACATGGATCCACCAGTGTCATTGTATGTCTGCTCTTCCCATGAACCACAGCTAGAGTCATCGCATGCGTGCTCTTTTCACAAACCACAGCTAGAGTCATTGGATGTGTGTTCTTCTTAGAAACCATATCATGAACCACACCCAGTTACATTGCATGTGTGTTCTTCTCACAAACCACACATGGATCCACCGGTGTCATTGCATGTCTGCTCTTCTCATTAACTACAGCTAGAGTCATTGCATGTCTGTTCTTTTCACAAACCACATATCACCAGTGTAGCGTCCCCAACCTTAAATAAGATTGAGTCCCCTGTGTTTACAATGCTAGTCCCTGGATCAATAGCTAGCATCCACAGTTCAGATGTAATATCAAGTAACAAAGGTCATAATACAACTTTATAACCAGGAGTAACATAATTTTATTACATCAATACATAGCTCATTAGGCTATTACAATACATTGCAGCGGAATAACTATAGTCATGGGTCCTTCATCTTCAAAGTGCCACAGGCAGACATGTTGGTTGTAGACTTTGTAATCCTAATCAATCAATCTTCACTAAAATCAATCAAACCTGCAACATTACAAATTACAGCCACAAGGGTCAATACATTGGAATTGTATTGGCAAGTGATACTTTGGTAATATAGTGGAGTCTATCATCTATATGCATTTTGGCTAAGTGGAGTTGAGGCTTGCATTGCTCAAAATAGATTTTCCCTATCATTTTGAAAATACTAAGTTTTATTTGGCAAAAACCACCAAGGCATCTACCAATCAAGACTGAAGATCCTCTCAAGGCATCTACCAATCAAAGACTGAAGATTTTCTTGGCAAAAACAAATTTCCCAATCTAAGATTTTGAGATCCTTGTACCAAGCCATCTCTCCATCAAAGATTGAAGAATTTCACACAACCCTTGTTCACCCACAAGTTTTATTTTGAAATTGGAGTGATGAGATTCTTGATTGCTTCCATGTCTTGATGCTCAAATTGTCCTTTTCCAGGGACATGGCTAAGTACTTAGATTTTACACTCTGCAGAGGTGGTGCACTTTCCCCACAAGACTTGGTTTCCCAAGACAAAATCTTTCAGAAGCTTTCCCTTAGACCAACATGGACGCGCTCCAACCTATCAATCACTACCACCCACTGTCCATGTGGCTAAGTTCTTGCAACCTATATGATCATGGCAGAGCCCATATTGCCAAGTGGTTGCACTTGAAGCTTCTCAACATTTGACATCTCAAATCTCTTTGTTCCTGGGGTGGCCATCCACAAGTGAGATACACAAGCCAAGTCCATGGCCTTGTGAACCACTCAACACAAACCATTCCTTCCATTTCCACCCAGGTGATTCATTAACTTAGTTGTTTTATTAAACAAAACACAAGTCCATAGACTTAGAAATTTTCATAGCATGGATATATATCCCACCCAGGTTTTCTATTAGCTAGGCTAAGCTTGATAGTAATAGGATTCTTAACTTAGGAAAATCCTTCTAAGGATTCATTCTACTAGTTTTCCTATAGCAAGGTCTATACTTAGCAAAATAAAAACCATGCAAGTTTTACTTGGCAAAAACACTAATGCATAGTGAAAATAATGGGATAGATAGTATGAAGTATCACTTGCCTTTTTGGTAGAGGATATAGGTTCACTCCTTGATCTTGCTAGTCTCACACTTCACTACAAGTCAATCAAGCAAACACAAACTCAATTCACATTCCAAACCAAAGTCAAACAAACAATTTCTCACACACAAAGTAATGGGATCTAAGTCATGCATAAGCATGCAAAGGTTGGTTCTATTGTAAGGATGGTCTTCACTAGGCTTCTAACTTTGTAAGTTCCAATTTGGTCATTTACCAAAATGGCAAAGTCATTTGCAAAGAGGGTCTTTATTAGATTCCTAAACTTTGTAAGATCCAAAATGGTCATTTACCAAAGTGGCAAAGTTAAAGTAATGCATGCAAGCATACCAAGCTTTGTTTTGTTTGAAAAAGTGGTTCTTAGTGGGTCATAGACTTTTGGGCACACCTATTGGTCATTTTCTAAAGTGGCTAAGTCATTTGCAAAAGGTTTCACTATAAAACCATTTCAAACAAGGCACCTATTTGGTCATTTTATGTGGTGAAGAAATATTTTTCCTAAGGCCTTAACCTATAGGGTTCACCAAATGAGTTGCTATTGCAAAACTTGGTGTTTGGGTCAGTAGGTTTGGTCTAAACCCATTCTCCAAGGTTTTTCTTTCCAAAAACATTTTCATAAACAAAACAATAGTTTTGTTTGGCTAGAAATGGACTAAACTAATTAATCCATTCTAAACCTTTCCAAAATCATTTTCCAAACTATGGGTTGGTTCCTAGGGTCAGTAAGGTCACAACAAACCAATTTGCAAAGGTTTTAACCTTAAAATCATTTTTAAATGATTTTCCTAAGCTAAACTAGCAATCAAATGTTTCTGCATAATCAACCAATCTAACCAATACTATTTGCTAAACTAAGGGCAGGGTTGGTTAGAGCTTGTCTTGCTGATTCCAACGACATCAAATTTGTAAAATTTGGACGTGTGGATCAAAAGATACACGGGTTTGAAATTGGCAAAAGTTTCTGTTTTCAAATCTGTTTTTAAACAAATAGGTGACACGCGGCGTAATTCTATTCGTCGGTATCGCTTCGCTGCGGATCACGCTTTGTAGCCGTTGGATCTAAATGAGATCGTGCGGTGCAGGACTCGTACCTCTTCGCGGTTAAGTGATCTATCGTAACCGTCAGATCTAGATCCTACGGTGCTAGCGTGCTCGACCATTTGCGAGCGGCGCTGCGGTGGCTAGCGGCGGCGGAGCGGTCGGTCGATGACGGTGCCGGCGATGCAGAAAGCGAGAGAGAAAGAGGAGATGCTCACCGGGCTCAGGGGGTCACGGTGATGCTCGGGGAGGTGTTGTTCGGTCGAGGGCGCTCTGGTGCGACTGCGATTGCTCGCCGGAGTTGCTGCGGGCGGCGGTTGGCTCCGGTTGCTGTCGAGGACGTTGCTGTGGTTCTCTCCGAAGCGAAAAGAAGGCTCGGTTAGATGCGCAAGATCGAGACGGAGTCGTGTGCGTGAACGAGAGGGGTCGGGGTGGTCTTGTGCTTACCAGAAGAGTCGCCGGAGTTTGCAGACAGACGGTGGCGCTCAGGTTAACGACGAGGCATTGCTGCAGTTCACCCCAAGACTAAACAAAGGCACGGTAAGATGCGGGTGGCCATGGGGTTCATGTGAGCATGATCGAGAGGTGCTGGGGCGGACGGAGTTCACCTGGAAAGTTCGCCGGAGAAACGGCAGACGGCGGTGTGGTGCTTTGGTCGTCGTTGTCGAGGCTCTGGGGTGCCCGCGGATCAACGGAGAGCACGGACAGATGCGCCAGGGAGTGTGGAGTATGCGTGCTAGGTCGACGAGGCAAGGGGCGGTGAGTCTTGGCCGGAATTGGCTCTGGACCTCGTAGGAGACAAAGGATGCTCGGAAAGAAATTGGGGGCGGTCTGGGGCGTGCGAGCGCGAGGTGTCAGAGGGGAAATATAGAGAAGAGGGAGGCGTTTAAGTCTGCGTGATCAACTCGAGTAACGGCGGTCGCGTTAAGGTGAATTAAGTCGGAGCAATCAACGACAGAACGGGGGGAGGAACGAGTCGCTGAGGAGGTTGAAGACGATGAACAGTAATAGTGGGGTCCAACGGTCAGTGGGAAAAGGAGAGGGAACGGGGTCCACGGTCAGTGGGAAAAGGAGAGAGGAGGAGGTCCACTTGTCAGCCTCAGCGTGGGTTCAGTCCGCGGTAAGAAAACGGTTCGCTCGGGTTTGTCGGGCCTACTGGTCAGTGGGGTGAGGGAGGGAGAAGTGGGTCCGGGCTGTCTGTGACTGAGTGGGTCAGTTTCTGAGTAAGAAAAGGTTTCTTCGGGGGAGAGAGCAGGTGGGCTAGGTGGGCTGCTGCTGGGCCTTAGTGGGTTGCTCTATTTTTTTCTGTCTAAACTTTTTCCTTTTCTATTTTATTTTCTGTTTTGAATTTCAAACAATAATTCAAACATTCAAACAACAATCAAACAAATTCAAACAAACACTCAACTTTACTTTGAATTTGGTTCTGTTTTTCAACATATTCCAAATCTCAAAATAAAATAATATTTTTATTCATTTTAGGATCCATTTATTATTTAAATAAAGTGGATCTTTAGTTATTTAATAGTGTTTGATTTATTTAATAAAATTTCCATTTGAAATTCAATTATTTTCAAAACCAAACCAGAAGGTTTTATTTGAAAAATAAAAGAATACTTGGAAACTTATTTAAACAAATAAATAAGTTTTGGTGTTTTAATTAAAATGGGAAAGCCTTTACTTAAATAAAATTGGATATTTAAATCCTTATTATTTTATTTAAATAATCCTTTACTCATTTTAATCAAAGCAAAACCTTTTAATAAAAGATTTCAAAGTAGTAATAAAATACTTGGTGTTCATTTAAAATGGAAAAAGCCTTTACTTAAATAAAATTTGGATATTTAAATCCTTATTATTTTATTTAAATAAACCTTTATTCATTTTATCAAAACAAAATATTTTATTATAAAAGCTTGGCCAAAATTAATTTGGCTCACCTTTTCATTTGAAAACAAAGTCTTTTATTAAAAGATCCAAATAGTATTTCCAAAACAATTTATTTTTCCTTTAATAAATGTTTATCTTTTTAATCCCTTTAGGATTATAATTGTTCACCAATTGGTATGGCTTTTGGTAAGGGCTTTATTGGCTTTGGAAATTCAATTTCCTTATCTTAATATATTCACAAGATTTTGTTTATAGTTCCAAACTAAGTGAAACCAATTTCTAAGGTATTTCTTGATCCTTTGTGATTATTTGCTGATCCATTTTGGTATGGATCAAATCCATGGATTTGGAGATAACTTGGAAATGATTTTTATTCCATTAGGGTCTAGGGATTTGGATTTATGTTCCAAGTGTTCAATTTCCAGATACATTCATTGAGGAATGCATTTCCCTTGATTTGGATTTGTTGAATTCAAACATTAGCCAAAGTTTGTTCAAGATGGGATTTCAAGTTTCCTTTTAGAAACAAAAGTTTCTTTTCACCCTGATTTTCAACAAAAATTTATTTTGTTTATTTAATTTTCACATTACAAGATTTGGAAAATCTTGGGATGTGACAACCAGAGTCATTGCATGTGTCTTCTTCCCATGAACCACACATGGATCCACCAGTGTCATTGCATGTGTGTTCTTCTCACAAACCACAAATGGATCCACCCAGTGTCATCGCGTGTGTGTTCTTCCCATGAACCACAGATGGATCCACCAGTGTCATTGCATGTCTGCTCTTTTCATGAACCACAGCTAGAGTCCTTGGATGTGTGTTCTTCTCACAGACCACATATCACCAGTGTCACTGCATGTGTGTTCTTCTCACAGACCACAAATTGATCCACCAGTGTCATTGCATGTGTGTTCTTCTCACAAACCATATCATGAACCACACTCAGTGTCATTGCATGTATGTTCTTCCCATGAACCACACATGGATCCACCAGTGTCATTGCATGTCTGTTCTTCCCACAGACCACACATGGATCAACCAGTGTCATTGCATGTGTGTTCTTCCCATGAACCACACATGGATCCACCAGTGTCATTGCATGTATGCTCTTTTCATGAACCACATCTAGAGTCATTGGATGTGTGTTCTTCTCACAGACCACATATCACCAGTGTCATTGCATGTGTGTTCTTCCCAAAGACCATATCATGAACCACACCCAGTGTCATTGCATGTGTGTTCTTCTCACAAACCACACATGGATCCACCAGTGTCATTGCATGTGTGTTCTTCTCACAAACCATATCATGAACCACACCCATTGTCATTGCATGTGTGTTCTTCTCACAAACCACACATGGATCCACCGGTGTCATTGCATGTCTGCTCTTCTCATTAACCACAGCTAGAGTCATTGCATGTCTGTTCTTTTCACAAAGCACATATCACCAGAGTCATTGCATGTGTGTTCTTCCCATGAACCACACATGGTTCCACCGGTGTCATTGCATTTGTGTTCTTCTCACAAACCACACATGGATCCACCCAGTGTCATCACATGTGTGTTCTTCCCATGAACCACACATGGATCCACCAGTGTCATTGCATGTCTGCTCTTTTCATGAACCATAGCTAGAGTCATTGGATGTGTGTTCTTCTCATAGACCACATATCACCAATGTCATTGCACGTGTGTTCTTCCCAAAGACCACACATGGATCCACCAGTGTCATTGCATGTGTGTTCTTCTCACAAACCATATCATGAACCACACCCAGTGTCATTGCATGTGTGTTCTTCCCATGAACCACACATGGATCCACCAGTGTCATTGCATGTCTGCTCTTTTCATTAACCACAACTAGAGTTATTGCATGTGTGTTCTTCTCACAAACCACATATCACCAGAGTCATTGCATGTGTGTTCATCCCAAAGACCACACATGGATCCACCAGTGTCATTGCATATGTGTTCTTCCCACAGACCACACATGGATCCACCAGTGTCATTGCATGTGTGTTCTTCCCATGAACCACACATGGATCCACCAGTGTCATTGTATGTCTGCTCTTCCCATGAACCATAGCTAGAGTCATCGCATGCGTGCTCTTTTCACAAACTACAGCTAGAGTCATTACATGTGTGTTCTTCTTACAAACCATATCATGAACTACACCCATTGTCATTACATGTGTGTTCTTCTCACAAGCCACACATGGATCCACCGGTGTCATTGCATGTCTTCTCTTCTCATTAACCACAGCTAGAGTCATTGCATGTCTGTTCTTTTCACAAACCACATATCACCAGAGTCATTGCATGTGTGTTCTTCCCATGAACCACACATGGATCCACCAGTGTCATCATGTGTGTTCTTCTCACAAACCACACATGGATCCACCCAGTGTCATCGCATGTGTGTTCTTCCCATGAACCACACATGGATCCACCAGTGTCATTGCATGTCTGCTCTTTTCATGAACCACAGCTAGAGTCATTGGATGTGTGTTCTTCTCATAGACCACATATCACCAGTGTCATTGCATGTGTGTTCTTCCCAAAGACCACACATGGATCCACCAGTGTCATTGCATGTGTGTTCTTCTCACAAACCATATCATAAACCACACCCAGTGTCATTGCATGTGTGTTCTTCTCACAGACAACACATGGATCCACCAGTGTCATTGCATGTGTGTTCTTCTCACAAACCATATCATGAACCACACCCAGTGTCATTGCACGTGTGTTCTTCCCATGAACCACACATGGATCCACCAGTGTCATTGCATGTGTGTTCTTTCCACAGACCACACATGGATCTACCAGTGTCATTGCATGTGTGTTCTTCCCATGAACCACACATGGATCCACCAGTGTCATTGCATGTCTGCTCTTTTCATGAACCACAACTAGAGTCATTGGATGTGTGTTCTTCTCATAGACCACATATCACTAGTGTCATTGCATGTGTGTTCTTCCCAAAGACCACACATGGATCCACCAGCGTCATTGCATGTGTGTTCTTCTCACAAACCATATCATGAACCACACCCAGTGTCATTGCATGTGTGTTCTTCTCATAGACCACACATGGATCCACCAGTGTCATTGCATGTGTGTTCTTCTCACAGACCACACATGGATCCACCAGTGTCATTTCATGTGTGTTCTTCTCACAGAACATATCATGAACCACACCCAGTGTCATTGCATGTGTGTTCTTCCCATGAACCACACATGGATCCACCGGTGTCATTGCATGTCTGCTCTTTTCATTAACCACAGCTAGAGTCATTGCATGTGTGTTCTTCTCACAGACCACATATCGCCTGTGTCATTGCATGTGTGCTCTTCCCATGAACCACACATGGATCCACCAGTGTCATTGCATGTGTGTTCTTCCCACAGACCACACATGGATCCACCGGTGTCGTTGCATGTGTGTTCTTCCCATGAACCACACATGGATCCACCAGTGTCATTGTATGTCTGCTCTTCCCATGAACCACAACTAGAGTCAACGCATGCGTGCTCTTTTCACAAACCACAGCTAGAGTCATTGGATGTGTGTTCTTCTTAGAAACCATATCATGAACCACACCCAGTGTCATTGCATGTGTGTTCTTCTCACAAACCACACATGGATCCACCGGTGTCATTGCATGTCTGCTCTTCTCATTAACTAAAGCTAGAGTCATTGAATGTCTGTGCTTTTCACAAGCCACATATCACCAGAGTCATTGCATGTGTGTTCTTCCCATGAACCACACATGGATCCACCGGTGTCATTGCATGTGTGTTCTTCTCACAAACCACACATGGATCCACCCAGTGTCATCGCATGTGTGTTCTTCCCATGAACCACACATGGATCCACCAGTGTCATTGCATGTCTGCTCTTTTCATGAACCACAGCTAGAGTCATTGGATGTGTGTTCTTCTCACAGACCACATATCACCAGTGTCATTGCATGTGTGTTCTTCCCAAAGACCACCCATGGATCCACTAGTGTCATTGCATGTGTGTTCTTCGCACAAACCATATCATGAACCACACCCAGTGTCATTGCATGTGTGTTCTTCTCACAGACCAGAAATTGATCCACCAGTGTCATTGCATGTGTGTTATTCTCACAAACCATATCATGAACCACACCCAGTGTCATTGCATGTGTGTTCTTCCCATGAACCACACATGAATCCACCAGTGTCATTGCATGTGTGTTCTTCCCACAGACCACACATGGATCAACCAGTGTCATTGCATATGTGTTCTTCCCATGAACCACACATGGATCCACCAGTGTCATTGCATGTCTGCTCTTTTCATGAACCACATCGAGAGTCATTGGATGTGTGTTCTTCTCACAGACCACATATCACTAGTGTCATTGCATGTGTGTTCTTCCCAAAGACCACACATGGATCCACCAGTGTCATTGCATGTGTGTTCTTCTCACAAACCATATCATGAACCATACCCAGTGTCATTACATGTGTGTTCTTGTCACAGACCACACATGGATCCACTAGTGTGATTGCATGTGTGTTCTTCCCATGAACCACACATGGATCCACCGGTGTCGTGGCATGTTTGCTCTTTTCATTAACCACAGCTAGAGTCATTGCATGTGTGTTCTTCTCACAGCCCACATATCACCTGTGTCATTGCATGTGTGTTCTTCCGAAAGACCACACATGGATCCACCAGTGTCATTGCATGTGTGTTATTCCCACAGACTACACATGGATCCACTAGTGTCATTGCATGTGTGTTCTTCCCATGAACCACACATGGATCCATCAGTGTCATTGTATGTCTGCTCTTCCCATGAACCATAGCTAGAGTCATCGCATGCGTGCTCTTTTCACAAACCACAGCTAGTGTCATTACATGTGTGTTCTTCTCACAAACCACACATGGATCCACCGGTGTCATTGCATGTCTTCTCTTCTCATTAACCACAGCTAGAGTCATTGCATGTCTGTTCTTTTCACAAACCACATATCACCAGGGTCATTGCATGTGTGTTCTTCCCATGAACCACACATGGATCCACCGGTGTCATTGTATGTGTGTTCTTCTCACAAACCACACATGGATCCACCCAGTGTCATCCCATGTGTGTTCTTCCCATGAACCACACATGGATCCACCAGTGTCATTGCATGTGTGCTCTTTTCATGAACCACAACTAGAGTCATTGGATGTGTGTTCTTCTCACAGACCACATATCACCAGTGTCATTGCATGTGTGTTCTTCCCAAAGACCACACATGGATCCACCAGTGTCATTGCATGTGTGTTCTTCTCACAAACCATATCAGGAACCACACCCAGTGTCATCGCACGTGTGTTCTTCCCATGAACCACACATGGATCCACCAGTGTCATTGCATGTGTGTTCTATCCACAGACCACACATGGATCCACCAGTGTCATTGCATGTGTGTTCTTCCCATGAACCACACATGGATCCACCAGTGTCATTGCATGTCTGCTCTTTTCATGAACCACAGCTAGAGTCATTGGATGTGTGTTCTTCTCACAGACCACATATCACCAGTGTCATTGCATGTGTGTTCTTCTCACAAACCATATCATGAACCACACCCAGTGTCATTGCATGTGTGTTCTTCTCATAGACCACACATGGATCCACCAGTGTCATTGCATGTGTGTTCTTCTCACAGACCATATCATGAACCACACCCAGTGTCATTGCATGTGTGTTCTTCCCATGAACCACACATGGATCCACCGGTGTCATTGCATGTCTGCTCTTTTCATTAACCACAGCTAGAGTCATTGGATGTGTGTTCTTCTCACAGACCACATATCACCTGTGTCATTGCATGTGTGCTCTTCCCATGAACCACACATGGATCCACCAGTGTCATTGCATGTGTAATCTTCCCACAGACCACACATGGATCCACCGGTGTCGTTGCATGTGTGTTCTTGCCATGAACCACACATGGATCCACCAGTGTCATTGTATGTCTGCTCTTCCCATGAACCATAGCTAGAGTCATCGCATGCGTGCTCTTTTCACAAACCACAGCTAGAGTCATTGGATGTGTTTTCTTCTTAGAAACCATATCATGAACCACACCCAGTGTCATTGCATGTGTGTTCTTCTCATAAGCCACACATGGATCCACCGGTGTCATTGCATGTCTGCTCTTCTCATTAACTACAGCTAGAGTCATTGAATGTCTGTTCTTTTCACAAGCCACATATCACCAGAGTCATTGCATGTGTGTTCTTCCCATGAACCACACATGGATCCACCGGTGTCATTGCATGTGTGTTCTTCTCACAAACCACACATGGATCCACCTAGTGTCATCGCATGTGTGTTCTTCCCATGAACCACACATGGATCCACCAGTGTTATTGCATGTCTGCTCTTTTCATGAACCATAGCTAGAGCCATTGGATGTGTGTTCTTCTCACAGACCACATATCACCAGTGTCATTGCATGTGTGTTCTTCCCAAAGACCACACATGGATCCACTAGTGTCATTGCATGTGTGTTCTTCTCACAAACCATATCATGAACCACACCCAGTGTCATTGCATGTGTGTTCTTCTCACAGACCACAAATTGATCCACCAGTGTCATTGCTTGTGTGTTCTTCTCACAAACCATATCATGAACTACACCCAGTGTCATTGCATGTGTGTTCTTCCCATGAACCACACATGAATCCACTAGTGTCATTGCATGTTTGTTCTTCCCACAGACCACAAATGGATCAACCAGTGTCATTGCATGTGTGTTCTTCCCATGAACCACACATGGATCCACCAGTGTCATTGCATGTCTGTTCTTTTCATGAACCACATCTAGAGTCATTGGATGTGTGCTCTTCCCATGAACCACACATGGATCCACCCGTGTCATTGCATGTGTGTTCTTCCCACAGACCACACATGGATCCACCAGTGTCATTGCATGTGTGTTCTTCTCACAAACCATATCATGAACCATACCAAGTGTCATTGCATGTGTGTTCTTGTCACAGACCACACATGGATCCACCAGTGTCATTGCATCTGTGTTCTTCTCACAGACCATATCATGAACCACACCCAGTGTCATTGCATGTGTGTTCTTCCCATGAACCACACATGGATCCACCGGTGTCGTTGCATGTTTGCTCTTTTCATTAACCACAGCTAGAGTCATTGCATGTGTGTTCTTCTCACATACCACATATCACCTGTGTCATTGCATGTCTGTTCTTCCCAAAGACCACACATGGATCCACCAGTGTCATTGCATGTGTGTTCTTCCCACAGACTACACATGGATCCACCAGTGTCATTGCATGTGTGTTCTTCCCATGAACCACACATGGATCCACCAGTGTCATTGTATGTCTGCTCTTCCCATGAACCATAGCTAGAGTCATCGCATGCGTGCTCTTTTCACAAACCACAGCTAGAGTCATTACATGTGTGTTCTTCTTACAAACCATATCATGAACCACACTCAGTGTCATTACATGTGTGTTCTTCTCACAAACCACACATGGATCCACCGGTGTCATTGCATCTCTGCTCTTCTCATTAACCACAGCTAGAGTCATTGCATGTCTGTTCTTTTCACAAACCACATATCACCAGAGTCATTGCATGTGTGTTCTTCCCTTAACCACACATGGATCCACCGGTGTCATTGCATGTGTGTTCTTCTCACAAACCACACATGGATCCACCCAGTGTCATCCCATGTGTGTTCTTCCCATGAACCACACATGGATCCACCAGTGTCATTGCATGTGTGCTCTTTTCATGAACCACAGCTAGAGTCATTGGATGTGTGTTCTTCTCACAGACCACATATCACCAGTGTCATTGCATGTGTGTTCTTCCCAAAGACCACACATGGATCCACCAGTGTCATTGCATGCGTGTTCTTCTCACAAACCATATCATTAACCACACCCAGTGTCATTGCATGTGTGTTCTTCTCACAGACCACACATGGATCCACCAGTGTCATTGCATGTGTGTTCTTCTCACAAACCATATCAGGAACCACACCCAGTGTCATCGCACGTGTGTTCTTCCCATGAACCACACATGGATCCACCAGTGTCATTGCATGTGTGTTCTTTCCACAGACCACACATGGATCCACCAGTGTCATTGCATGTGTGTTCTTCCCATGAACCACACATGGATCCACCAGTGTCATTGCATGTCTGCTCTTTTCATGAACCACAACTAGAGTCATTGGATGTGTGTTCTTCTCACAGACCACATATCACCAGTGTCATTGCATGTGTGTTCTTCCCAAAGACCACACATGGATCCACCAGCGTCATTGCATGTGTGTTCTTCTCACATACCATATCATGAACCACACCCAGTGTCATTGCATGTGTGTTCTTCTCATAGACCACACATGGATCCACCAGTGTCATTGCATGTGTGTTCTTCTCACAGACCATATCATGAACCACACCCAGTGTCATTGCATGTGTGTTCTTCCCATGAACCACACATGGATCCACCGGTGTCATTGCATGTCTGCTCTTTTCATTAACCACGGCTAGAGTCATTGCATGTGTGTTCTTCTCACAGACCACATATCACCTGTGTCATTGCATGTGTGCTCTTCCCATGAACCACACATGGATCCACCCGTGTCATTGCATGTGTGTTCTTCCCACAGACCACACATGGATCCACCGGTGTCGTTGCATGTGTGTTCTTCCCATGAACCACACATGGATCCACCAGTGTCATTGTATGTCTGCTCCTCCCATGAACCACAGCTAGAGTCATCGCATGCGTGCTCTTTTCACAAACCACAGCTAGAGTCATTGGATGTGTGTTCTTCTTAGAAACCATATCATGAACCACACCCAGTGTCATTGCATGTGTGTTCTTCTCACAAACCACACATGGATCCACCGGTGTCATTGCATGTCTGCTCTTCTCATTAACTACAGCTAGAGTCATTGAATGTCTGTTCTTTTCACAAGCCACATATCACCAGAGTCATTGCATGTGTGTTCTTCCCATGAACCACACATGGATCCACCGGTGTCATTGCATGTGTGTTCTTCTCACAAACCACACATGGATCCACCCAGTGTCATCGCATGTGTGTTCTTTCCATGAACCACACATGGATCCACCAGTGTCATTGCATGTCTGCTCTTTTCATGAACCACAGCTAGAGTCATTGCATGTGTGTTCTTCTCATAGACCACATATCACCAGTGTCATTGCATGTGTGTTCTTCCCAAAGACCACACATGGATCCACCAGTGTCATTGCATGTGTGTTCTTCTCACAAACCATATCATGAACCAGACCCAGTGTCATTGCATGGGTGTTCGTCTCACAGACCACACATGGATCCACCAGTGTCATTGCATGTGTGTTGTTATCACAAACCATATCATGAACCACACCCAGTGTCATTGCACGTGTGTTCTTCCCATGAACCACACATGGATCCACTGGTGTCATTGCATGTGTGTTCTTCCCATGAACCACACATGGATCCACCAGTGTCATTGCATGTCTGCTCTTTTCATGAACCACAGCTAGAGTCATTGGATGTGTGTTCTTCTCACAGACCACATATCACCAGTGTCATTGCATGTGTGTTCTTCCCAAAGACCACACATGGATCCACCAGCATCATTGCATGTGTGTTCTTCTCACAAACCATAGCATGAACCACACCTAGTGTCATTGCATGTGTGTTCTTCTCATAGACCACACATGGATCCACCCAGTGTCATCGCATGTGTGTTCTTCCCATGAACCACACATGGATCCACCAGTGTCATTGCATGTCTGCTCTTTTTGATGAACCATAGCTAGAGTAATTGGATGTGTGTTCTTCTCATAGACCACATATCACCAATGTCACTGCATGTGTGTTCTTCCCAAAGACCACACATGGATCCACCAGTGTCATTCATGTGTGTTCTTCTCACAAACAATATCATGAACCACACCCAGTGTCATTGCATGTGTGTTCTTCTCACAGACCACACATGGATCCACCAGTGTCATTGCATGTGTGTTCTTCTCACAAACCATATCATGAACCACACCCAGTGTCATTGCATGTGTGTTCTTCCATGAACCACACATGGATCCACCAGTGTCATTGCATGTGTGTTCTTCCCACAGACCACACATGGATCAACCAGTGTCATTGCATGTGTGTTCTTCCCATGAACCACACATGGATCCACCAGTTTCGTTGCATGTGTGTTCTTCCCATAGACCACACATTGATCCACCAGTGTCATTGCATGTGTGTTCTTCCCATGAACCACACATGGATCCACCAGTGTCATTGCATGTGTGTTCTTCTCATAGACCATATATCACCAGTGTCATTGTATGTGTTTTCTTCCCAAAGACCACACATGGATCCACCAGTGTCATTGCATGTGTGTTCTTCTCACAAACCATATCATGAACCACACCCAGTGTCATTGCATGTGTGTTCTTCTCACAGACCACACATGGATCCACCAGTGTCATTGCATGTGTGTTCTTCTCAGAAACCATATCATGAACCACACCCAGTGTCATTGCACGTGTGTTCTTCCCATGAACCACACATGGATCCACCA
Source organism: Avena sativa (assembly GCA_916181665.1). Classification (NCBI taxonomy): domain Eukaryota; kingdom Viridiplantae; phylum Streptophyta; class Magnoliopsida; order Poales; family Poaceae; genus Avena; species Avena sativa. Next base: position 39,069,723 of record OV702290.1, read on the forward strand.
GTGTCATTGCATGTGTGTTCTTTCCACAGACCACACATGGATCTACCAGTGTCATTGCATGTGTGTTCTTCCCATGAACCACACATGGATCCACCAGTGTCATTGTATGTCTGCTCTTCCCATGAACCACAGCTAGAGTCATCGCATGCGTGCTCTTTTCACAAACCACAGCTAGAGTCATTGGATGTGTTTTCTTCTTAGAAACCATATCATGAACCACACCCAGTGTCATTGCATGTGTGTTCTTCTCACAAACCACACATGGATCCACCGGTGTCATTGCATGTCTGCTCTTCTCATTAACTACAGCTAGAGTCATTGAATGTCTATTCTTTTCATAAGCCACATATCACCAGAGTCATTGCATGTGTGTTCTTCCCATGAACCACACATGGATCCACCGGTGTCATTGCATGTGTGTTCTTCTCACAAACCACACATGGATCCACCTAGTGTCATCGCATGTGTGTTCTTCCCATGAACCACACATGGATCCACCAGTGTTATGGCATGTCTGCTCTTTTCATGAACCATAGCTAGAGTCATTGGATGTGTGTTCTTCTCACAGACCTCATATCACCAATGTCATTGCATGTGTGTTCTTCCCAAAGACCACACATGGATCCACTAGTGTCATTGCATGTGTGTTCTTCTCAGAAACCATATCATGAACCACACCCAGTGTCATTGCATGTATGTTCTTATCACAGACCACAAATTGATCCACCAGTGTCATTGCATGTGTGTTCTTCTCACAAACCATATCATGAACCACACCCAGTGTCATTGCATGTGTGTTCTTCCCATGAACCACACATGGATCCACCAGTGTCATTGCATGTGTGTTCTTCCCACAGACCACACATGGATCCACCAGTGTCATTGCATGTGTGTTCTTCCCACAGACCACACATGGATCCACCAGTGTCATTGCATGTGTGTTCCTTCCACAGACCACACATGGATCTACCAGTGTCATTGCATGTGTGTTCTTCCCATGAACCACACATGGATCCACCAGTGTCATTGCATGTCTTCTCTTTTCATGAACCACAACTAGAGTCATTGGATGTGTGTTCTTCTCACAGACCACATATCACCAGTGTCATTGCATGTGTGTTCTTCCCAAAGACCACACATGGATCCACCAGCGTCATTGCATGTGTGTTCTTCTCACAAACCATATCATGAACCACACCCAGTGTCATTGCATGTGTGTTCTTCTCATAGACCACACATGGATCCACCAGTGTCATTGCATGTGTGTTCTTCCCACAGACCATATCATGAACCACACCCAGTGTCATTGCATGTGTGTTCTTCCCATGAACCACACATGGATCCACCGGTGTCATTGCATGTCTGCTCTTTTCATTAACCACGGCTAGAGTCATTGCATGTGTGTTCTTCTCACAGACCACATATCACCTGTGTCATTGCATGTGTGCTCTTCCCATGAACCACACATGGATCCACCCGTGTCATTGCATGTGTGTTCTTCCCACAGACCACACAAGGATCCACCGGTGTCGTTGCATGTGTGTTCTTCCCATGAACCACACATGGATCCACCAGTGTCATTGTATGTCTGCTCCTCCCATGAACCACAGCTAGAGTCATCGCATGCGTGCTCTTTTCACAAACCACAACTAGAGTCATTGGATGTGTGTTCTTCTTAGAAACCATATCATGAACCACACCCAGTGTCATTGCATGTGTGTTCTTCTCACAAACAACACATGGATCCACCGGTGTCATTGCATGTCTGCTCTTCTCATTAACTACAGCTAGAGTCATTGAATGTCTGTTCTTTTCACAAGCCACATATCACCAGAGTCATTGCATGTGTGTTCTTCCCATGAACCACACATGGATCCACCGGCGTCATTGGATGTGTGTTCTTCTCACAAACCACACATGGATCCACCCAGTGTCATCGCATGTGTGTTCTTTCCATGAACCACACATGGATCCACCAATGTCATTGCATGTCTGCTCTTTTCATGAACCACAGCTAGAGTCATTGCATGTGTGTTCTTCTCATAGACCACATATCACCAGTGTAATTGCATGTGTGTTCTTCCCAAAGACCACACATGGATCCACCAGTGTCATTGCATGTGTGTTCTTCTCACAAACCATATCATGAACCACACCCAGTGTCATTGCATGTGTGTTCTTCTCACAGACCACACATGGATCCACCAGTGTCATTGCATGTGTGTTCTTCTCTCAAACCATATCATGAACCACACCCAGTGTCATTGCATGTGTGTTCTTCTCACAAACCACACATGGATCCACCGGTGTCATTGCATGTCTGCTCTTCTCATTAACTACAGCTAGAATCATTGAATGTCTGTTCTTTTCACAAGCCACATATCACCAGATTCATTGCATGTGTGTTCTTCCCATGAACCACACATGGATCCACCGGTGTCATTGCATGTGTGTTCTTCTCACAAACCACACATGGATCCACGCAGTGTCATCGCATGTGTGTTCTTTCCATGAACCACACATGGATCCACCAGTGTCATTGCATGTCTGCTCTTTTCATGAACCACAGCTAGAGTCATTGCATGTGTGTTCTTCTCATAGACCACATATCACCAGTGTCATTGCATGTGTGTTCTTCCCAAAGACCACACATGGATCCACCAGTGTCATTGCATGTGTGTTCTTCTCACAAACCATATCATGAACCACACCCAGTGTCATTGCATGTGTGTTCGTCTCACAGACCACACATGGATCCACGATTGTCATTGCATGTGTGTTCTTATCACAAACCATATCATGAACCACACCCAGTGTCATTGCACGTGTGTTCTTCCCATGAACCACACATGGATCCACCAGTGTCATTGCATGTGTGTTCTTTCCACAGACCACACATGGATCTACCAGTGTCATTGCATGTGTGTTCTTCCCATGAACCACACATGGATCCACCAGTGTCATTGCATGTCTGCTCTTTTCATGAACCACAGCTAGAGTCATTGGATGTGTGTTCTTCTCATAGACCACATATCACCAGTGTCATTGCATGTGTGTTCTTCCCAAAGACCACACATGGATCCACCAGCGTCATTGCATGTGTGTTCTTCTCACAAACCATATCATGAACCACACCCAGTGTCATTGCATGTGTGTTCTTCTCATAGACCACACATGGATCCACCCAGTGTCATCGCATGTGTGTTCTTCCCATGAACCACACATGGATCCACCAGTGTCATTGCATGTCTGTCTTTTTGATGAACCATAGCTAGAGTAATTGGATGTGTGTTCTTCTCATAGACCACATATCACCAATGTCACTGCATGTGTGTTCTTCCCAAAGACCACACATGGATCCACCAGTGTCATTGCATGTGTGTTCTTCTCACAAACAATATCATGAACCACACCCAGTGTCATTGCATGTGTGTTCTTCTCACAGACCACACATGGATCCACCAGTGTCATTGCATGTGTGTTCTTCTCACAAACCATATCATGAACCACACCCAGTGTCATTGCATGTGTGTTCTTCCCATGAACCACACATGGATCCACCAGTGTCGTTGCATGTGTGTTCTTCCCACAGACCACACATGGATCAACCAGTGTCATTGCATGTGTGTTCTTCCCATGAACCACACATGGATCCACCAGTTTCGTTGCATGTGTGTTCTTCCCATAGACCACACATTGATCCACCAGTGTCATTGCATGTGTGTTCTTCCCATGAACCACACATGGATCCACCAGTGTCATTGCATGTCTGCTCTTTTCATGAACCACAGCTAGAGTCATTGCATGTGTGTTCTTCTCATAGACCACATATCACCAGTGTCATTGTATGTGTGTTCTTCCCAAAGACCACACATGGATCCACCAGTGTCATTGCATGTGTGTTCTTCTCACAAACCATATCATGAACCACACCCAGTGTCATTGCATGTGTGTTCTTCTCACAGACCACACATGGATCCACCAGTTTCATTGCATGTGTGTTCTTCTCAGAAACCATATCATGAACCACACCCAGTGTCATTGCACGTGTGTTCTTCCCATGAACCACACATGGATCCACCAGTGTCATTGCATGTGTGTTCTTTCCACACACCACACATGGATCTACCAGTGTCATTGCATGTGTGTTCTTCCCATGAACCACACATGGATCCACCAGTGTCATTCTATGTCTGCTCTTCCCATGAACCACAGCTAGAGTCATCGCATGCGTGCTCTTTTCACAAACCACAACTAGAGTCATTGGATGTGTTTTCTTCTTAGAAACCATATCATGAACCACACCCAGTGTCATTGCATGTGTGTTCTTCTCACAAACCACACATGGATCCACTGGTGTCATTGCATGTCTGCTCTTCTCATTAACTACAGCTAGGGTCATTGAATGTCTGTTCGTTTCACAAGCCACATATCACCAGAGTCATTGCATGTGTGTTCTTCCCATGAACCACACATGGATCCACCGGTGTCATTGCATGTGTGTTCTTCTCACAAACCACACATGGATCCACCTAGTGTCATCGCATGTGTGTTCTTCCCATGAACCACACATGGATCCACCAGTGTTATTGCATGTCTGCTCTTTTCATGAACCATAGCTAGAGTCATTGGATGTGTGTTCTTCTCACAGACCACATATCACCAGTGTCATTGCATGTGTGTTCTTCCCAAAGACCACACATGGATCCACTAGTGTCATTGCATGTGTGTTCTTCTCACAAACCATATCATGAACCACACCCAGTGTCATTGCATGTATGTTCTTATCACAGACCACAAATTGATCCACCAGTGTCATTGCATGTGTGTTCTTCTCACAAACCATATCATGAACCACACCCAGTGTCATTGCATGTGTGTTCTTCCCATGAACCACACATGGATCCACCAGTGTCATTGCATGTTTGTTCTTCCCACAGACCACACATGGATCCACCAGTGTCATTGCATGTGTGTTCTTTCCACAGACCACACATGGATCTACCAGTGTCATTGCATGTGTGGTCTTCCCATGAAACACACATGGATCCACCAGTATCATTGCATGTCTGCTCTTTTCATGAACCACAACTAGAGTCACTGGATGTGTGTTCTTCTCACAGACCACATATCACTAGTGTCATTGCATGTGTGTTCTTCCCAAAGACCACACATGGATCCACCAGCGTCATTGCATATGTGTTCTTCTCACAAACCATATCATGAACCACACCTAGTGTCATTGCATGTGTGTTCTTCTCATAGACCACACATGGATCCACCAGTGTCATTGCATGTGTGTTCTTCTCACAGACCATATCATGAACCACACCCAGTGTCATTGCATGTGTGTTCTTCCCATGAACCACACATGGATCCACCGGTGTCATTGCATGTCTGCTCTTTTCATTAACCACGGCTAGAGTCATTGCATGTGTGTTCTTCTCACAGACCACACATCACCTGTGTCATTGCATGTGTGCTCTTCCCATGAACCACACATGGATCCACCCGTGTCATTGCATGTGTGTTCTTCCCACAGACCACACATGGATCCACCGGTGTCGTTGCATGTGTGTTCTTCCCATGAACCACACATGGATCCACCAGTGTCATTGTATGTCTGCTCCTCCCATGAACCACAGCTAGAGTCATCGCATGCGTGCTCTTTTCACAAACCACAGCTAGAGTCATTGGATGTGTGTTCTTCTTAGAAACCATATCATGAACCACACCTAGTGTCATTGCATGTGTGTTCTTCTCACAAACCACACATGGATCCACCGGTGTCATTGCATGTCTGCTCTTCTCATTAACTACAGCTAGAGTCATTGAATGTCTGTTCTTTTCACAAGCCACATATCACCAGAGTCATTGCATGTGTGTTCTTCCCATGAACCACACATGGATCCACCGGTGTCATTGGATGTGTGTTCTTCTCACAAACCACACATGGATCCACCCAGTGTCATCGCATGTGTGTTCTTTCCATGAACCACACATGGATCCACCAGTGTCATTGCATGTCTGCTCTTTTCATGAACCACAGCTAGAGTCATTGCATGTGTGTTCTTCTCATAGACCACATATCACCAGTGTCATTGCATGTGTGTTCTTCCCAAAGACCACACTTGGATCCACCAGTGTCATTGCATGTGTGTTCTTCTCACAAACCATATCATGAACCACACCCAGTGTCATTGCACATGTGTTCTTCCCATGAACCACACATGGATCCACCAGTGTCATTGCATGTGTGTTCTTTCCACAGACCACACATGGATCTACCAGTGTCATTGCATGTGTGTTCTTCCCATGAACCACACATGGATCCACCAGTGTCATTGCATGTCTGCTCTTTTCATGAACCACAGCTAGAGTCATTGGATGTGTGTTCTTCTCATAGACCACATATCACCAGTGTCATTGCATGTGTGTTCTTCCCAAAGACCACACATGGATCCACCAGCGTCATTGCATGTGTGTTCTTCTCACAAACCATATCATGAACCACACCCAGTGTCATTGCATGTGTGTTCTTCTCATAGACCACACATGGATCCACCCAGTGTCATCGCATGTGTGTTCTTCCCATGAACCACACATGGATCCACCAGTGTCATTGCATGTCTGTCTTTTTGATGAACCATAGCTAGAGTAATTGGATGTGTGTTCTTCTCATAGACCACATATCACCAATGTCACTGCATGTGTGTTCTTCCCAAAGACCACACATGGATCCACCAGTGTCATTGCATGTGTGTTCTTCTCACAAACAATATCATGAACCACACCCAGTGTCATTGCATGTGTGTTCTTCTCACAGACCACACATGGATCCACCAGTGTCATTGCATGTGTGTTCTTCTCACAAACCATATCATGAACCACACCCAGTGTCATTGCATGTGTGTTCTTCCCATGAACCACACATGGATCCACCAGTGTCGTTGCATGTGTGTTCTTCCCACAGACCACACATGGATCAACCAGTGTCATTGCATGTGTGTTCTTCCCATGAACCACACATGGATCCACCAGTTTCGTTGCATGTGTGTTCTTCCCATAGACCACACATTGATCCACCAGTGTCATTGCATGTGTGTTCTTCCCATGAACCACACATGGATCCACCAGTGTCATTGCATGTCTGCTCTTTTCATGAACCACAGCTAGAGTCATTGCATGTGTGTTCTTCTCATAGACCACATATCACCAGTGTCATTGTATGTGTGTTCTTCCCAAAGACCACACATGGATCCACCAGTGTCATTGCATGTGTGTTCTTCTCACAAACCATATCATGAACCACACCCAGTGTCATTGCATGTGTGTTCTTCTCACAGACCACACATGGATCCACCAGTTTCATTGCATGTGTGTTCTTCTCAGAAACCATATCACGAACCACACCCAGTGTCATTGCACGTGTGTTCTTCCCATGAACCACACATGGATCCACCAGTGTCATTGCATGTGTGTTCTTTCCACACACCACACATGGATCTACCAGTGTCATTGCATGTGTGTTCTTCCCATGAACCACACATGGATCCACCAGTGTCATTCTATGTCTGCTCTTCCCATGAACCACAGCTAGAGTCATCGCATGCGTGCTCTTTTCACAAACCACAACTAGAGTCATTGGATGTGTTTTCTTCTTAGAAACCATATCATGAACCACACCCAGTGTCATTGCATGTGTGTTCTTCTCACAAACCACACATGGATCCACTGGTGTCATTGCATGTCTGCTCTTCTCATTAACTACAGCTAGGGTCATTGAATGTCTGTTAGTTTCACAAGCCACATATCACCAGAGTCATTGCATGTGTGTTCTTCCCATGAACCACACATGGATCCACCGGTGTCATTGCATGTGTGTTCTTCTCACAAACCACACATGGATCCACCTAGTGTCATCGCATGTGTGTTCTTCCCATGAACCACACATGGATCCACCAGTGTTATTGCATGTCTGCTCTTTTCATGAACCATAGCTAGAGTCATTGGATGTGTGTTCTTCTCACAGACCACATATCACCAGTGTCATTGCATGTGTGTTCTTCCCAAAGACCACACATGGATCCACTAGTGTCATTGCATGTGTGTTCTTCTCACAAACCATATCATGAACCACACCCAGTGTCATTGCATGTATGTTCTTATCACAGACCACAAATTGATCCACCAGTGTCATTGCATGTGTGTTCTTCTCACAAACCATATCATGAACCACACCCAGTGTCATTGCATGTGTGTTCTTCCCATGAACCACACATGGATCCACCAGTGTCATTGCATGTGTGTTCTTCCCACAGACCACACATGGATCCACCAGTGTCATTGCATGTGTGTTCTTTCCACAGACCACACATGGATCTACCAGTGTCATTGCATGTGTGGTCTTCCCATGAAACACACATGGATCCACCAGTATCATTGCATGTCTGCTCTTTTCATGAACCACAACTAGAGTCATTGGATGTGTGTTCTTCTCACAGACCACATATCACTAGTGTCATTGCATGTGTGTTCTTCCCAAAGACCACACATGGATCCACCAGCGTCATTGCATATGTGTTCTTCTCACAAACCATATCATGAACCACACCTAGTGTCATTGCATGTGTGTTCTTCTCATAGACCACACATGGATCCACCAGTGTCATTGCATGTGTGTTCTTCTCACAGACCATATCATGAACCACACCCAGTGTCATTGCATGTGTGTTCTTCCCATGAACCACACATGGATCCACCGGTGTCATTGCATGTCTGCTCTTTTCATTAACCACGGCTAGAGTCATTGCATGTGTGTTCTTCTCACAGACCACATATCACCTGTGTCATTGCATGTGTGCTCTTCCCATGAACCACACATGGATCCACCCGTGTCATTGCATGTGTGTTCTTCCCACAGACCACACATGGATCCACCGGTGTCGTTGCATGTGTGTTCTTCCCATGAACCACACATGGATCCACATTGGTCATTGTATGTCTGCTCCTCCCATGAACCACAGCTAGAGTCATCGCATGCGTGCTCTTTTCACAAACCACAGCTAGAGTCATTGGATGTGTGTTCTTCTTAGAAACCATATCATGAACCACACCTAGTGTCATTGCATGTGTGTTCTTCTCACAAACCACACATGGATCCACCGGTGTCATTGCATGTCTGCTCTTCTCATTAACTACAGCTAGAGTCATTGAATGTCTGTTCTTTTCACAAGCCACATATCACCAGAGTCATTGCATGTGTGTTCTTCCCATGAACCACACATGGATCCACCGGTGTCATTGGATGTGTGCTCTTCTCACAAACCACACATGGATCCACCCAGTGTCATCGCATGTGTGTTCTTTCCATGAACCACACATGGATCCACCAGTGTCATTGCATGTCTGCTCTTTTCATGAACCACAGCTAGAGTCATTGCATGTGTGTTCTTCTCATAGACCACATATCACCAGTGTCATTGCATGTGTGTTCTTCCCAAAGACCACACTTGGATCCACCAGTGTCATTGCATGTGTGTTCTTCTCACAAACCATATCATGAACCACACCCAGTGTCATTGCATGTGTGTTCTTCTCACAGACCACACATGGATCCACCAGTGTCATTGCATGTGTGTTCTTCTCACAAACCATATCATGAACCACACCCAGTGTCATTGCACGTGTGTTCTTCCCATGAACCACACATGGATCCACCAGTGTCATTGCATGTGTGTTCTTTCCACAGACCACACATGGATCTACCAGTGTCATTGCATGTGTGTTCTTCCCATGAACCACACATGGATCCACCAGTGTCATTGTATGTCTGCTCCTCCCATGAACCACAGCTAGAGTCATCGCATGCGTGCTCTTTTCACAAACCACAACTAGAGTCATTGGATGTGTGTTCTTCTTAGAAACCATATCATGAACCACACCCAGTGTCATTGCATGTGTGTTCTTCTCACAAACCACACATCGATCCACCGGTGTCATTGCATGTCTGCTCTTCTCATTAAGTACAGCTAGAGTCATTGAATGTCTGTTCTTTTCACAAGCCACATATCACCAGAGTCATTGCATGTGTGTTCTTCCCATGAACCACACATGGATCCACCGGTGTCATTGGATGTGTGTTCTTCTCACAAACCACACATGGATCCACCCAGTGTCATCGCATGTGTGTTCTTTCCATGAACCACACATGGATCCACCAGTGTCATTGCATGTCTGCTCTTTTCATGAACCACAACTAGAGTCATTGCATGTGTGTTCTTCTCATAGACCACATATCACCAGTGTCATTGCATGTGTGTTCTTACCAAAGACCACACATGGATCCACCAGTGTCATTGCATGTGTGTTCTTCTCACAAACCATATCATGAACCACACCCAGTGTCATTGCATGTGTGTTCTTCTCACAGACCACACATGGATCCACCAGTGTCATTGCATGTGTGTTCTTCTCTCAAACCATATCATGAACCACACCCAGTGTCATTGCATGTGTGTTCTTCTCACAAACCACACATGGATCCACCGGTGTCATTGCATGTCTGCTCTTCTCATTAACTACAGCTAGAGTCATTGAATGTCTGTTCTTTTCACAAGCCACATATCACCAGAGTCATTGCATGTGTGTTCTTCCCATGAACCACACATGGATCCACCGGTGTCATTGCATGTGTGTTCTTCTCACAAACCACACATGGATCCACCCAGTGTCATCGCATGTGTGTTCTTTCCATGAACCACACATGGATCCACCAGTGTCATTGCATGTCTGCTCTTTTCATGAACCACAGCTAGAGTCATTGCATGTGTGTTCTTCTCATAGACCACATATCACCAGTGTCATTGCATGTGTGTTCTTCCCAAAGACCACACATGGATCCACCAGTGTCATTGCATGTGTGTTCTTCTCACAAACCATATCATGAACCACACCCAGTGTCATTGCATGTGTGTTTGTCTCACAGACCACACATGGATCCACCAGTGTCATTGCATGTGTGTTCTTATCACAAACCATATCATGAACCACACCCAGTGTCATTGCACGTGTGTTCTTCCCATGAACCACACATGGATCCACCAGTGTCATTGCATGTGTGTTCTTTCCACAGACCACACATGGATCTACCAGTGTCATTGCATGTGTGTTCTTCCCATGAACCACACATGGATCCACCAGTGTCATTGCATGTCTGCTCTTTTCATGAACCACAGCTAGAGTCATTGGATGTGTGTTCTTCTCACAGACCACATATCACCAGTGTCATTGCATGTGTGTTCTTCCCAAAGACCACACATGGATCCACCAGCGTCATTGCATGTGTGTTCTTCTCACAAACCATATCATGAACCACACCCAGTGTCATTGCATGTGTGTTCTTCTCATAGACCACACATGGATCCACCCAGTGTCATCGCATGTGTGTTCTTCCCATGAACCACACATGGATCCACCAGTGTCATTGCATGTCTGCTCTTTTTGATGAACCATAGCTAGAGTAATTGGATGTGTGTTCTTCTCATAGACCACATATCACCAATGTCACTGCATGTGTGTTCTTCCCAAAGACCACACATGGATCCACTAGTGTCATTGCATGTGTGTTCTTCTCATAAACAATATCATGAACCACACCCAGTGTCATTGCATGTGTGTTCTTCTCACAGACCACACATGGATCCACCAGTGTCATTGCATGTGTGTTCTTCTCACAAACCATATCATGAACCACACCCAGTGTCATTGCATGTGTGTTCTTCCCATGAACCACACATGGATCCACCAGTGTCATTGCATGTGTGTTCTTCCCACAGACCACACATGGATCAACCAGTGTCATTGCATGTGTGTTCTTCCCATGAACCACACATGGATCCACCAGTTTCGTTGAATGTGTTCTTCCCATAGACCACACATTGATCCACCCGTGTCATTGCATGTGTGTTCTTCCCATGAACCACACATGGATCCACCAGTGTCATTGCATGTCTGCTCTTTTCATGAACCACAGCTAGAGTCATTGCATGTGTGTTCTTCTCATAGACCACATATCACCAGTGTCATTGTATGTGTGTTCTTCCCAAAGACCACACATGGATCCACCAGTGTCATTGCATGTGTGTTCTTCTCACAAACCATATCATGAACCACACCCAGTGTCATTGCATGTGTGTTCTTCTCACAGACCACACATGGATCCACCAGTTTCATTGCATGTGTGTTCTTCTCAGAAACCATATCATGAACCACACCCAATGTCATTGCACGTGTGTTCTTCCCATGAACCACACATGGATCCACCAGTGTCATTGCATGTGTGTTCTTTCCACAGACCACACATGGATCTACCAGTGTCATTGCATGTGTGTTCTTCCCATGAACCACACATGGATCCACCAGTGTCATTGTATGTCTGCTCTTCCCATGAACCACAGCTAGAGTCATCGCATGCGTGCTCTTTTCACAAACCACAGCTAGAGTCATTGGATGTGTTTTCTTCTTAGAAACCATATCATGAACCACACCCAGTGTCATTGCATGTGTGTTCTTCTCACAAACCACACATGGATCCACCGGTGTCATTGCATGTCTGCTCTTCTCATTAACTACAGCTAGGGTCATTGAATGTCTGTTCGTTTCACAAGCCACATATCACCAGAGTCATTGCATGTGTGTTCTTCCCATGAACCACACATGGATCCACCGGTGTCATTGCATGTGTGTTCTTCTCACAAACCACACATGGATCCACCTAGTGTCATCGCATGTGTGTTCTTCCCATGAACCACACATGGATCCACCAGTGTTATTGCATGTCTGCTCTTTTCATGAACCATAGCTAGAGTCATAGGATGTGTGTTCTTCTCACAGACCACATATCACCAGTGTCATGGCATGTGTGTTCTTCCCAAAGACCACACATGGATCCACTAGTGTCATTGCATGTGTGTTCTTCTCACAAACCATATCATGAACCACACCCAGTGTCATTGCATGTATGTTCTTATCACAGACCACAAATTGATCCACCAGTGTCATTGCATGTGTGTTCTTCTCACAAACCATATCATGAACCACACCCAGTGTCATTGCATGTGTGTTCTTCCCACAGACCACACATGGATCCACCAGTGTCATTGCATGTGTGTTCTTTCCACAGACCACACATGGATCTACCAGTGTCATTGCATGTGTGTTCTTCCCATGAACCACACATGGATCCACCAGTGTCATTGCATGTCTGCTCTTTTCATGAACCACAACTAGAGTCATTGGATGTGTGTTCTTCTCACAGACCACATATCACCAGTGTCATTGCATGTGTGTTCTTCCCAAAGACCACACATGGATCCACCAGCGTCATTGCATGTGTGTTCTTCTCACAAACCATATCATGAACCACACCTAGTGTCATTGCATGTGTGTTCTTCTCATAGACCACACATGGATCCACCAGTGTCATTGCATGTGTGTTCTTCTCACAAACCATATCATGAACCACACCCAGTGTCATTGAATGTGTGTTCTTCCCATGAACCACACATGGATCCACCGGTGTCATTGCATGTCTGCTCTTTTCATTAACCACGGCTAGAGTCATTGCATGTGTGTTCTTCTCACAGACCACATATCACCTGTGTCATTGCATGTGTGCTCTTCCCATGAACCACACATGGATCCACCCGTGTCATTGCATGTGTGTTCTTCCCACAGACCACACATGGATCCACCGGTGTCGTTGCATGTGTGTTCTTCCCATGAACCACACATGGATCCACCAGTGTCATTGTATGTTTGCTCCTCCCATGAACCACAGCTAGAGTCATCGCATGCGTGCTCTTTTCACAAACCACAGCTAGAGTCATTGGATGTGTGTTCTTCTTAGAAACCATATCATGAACCACACCCAGTGTCATTGCATGTGTGTTCTTCTCACAAACCACACATGGATCCACCGGTGTCATTGCATGTCTGCTCTTCTCATTAACTACAGCTAGAGTCATTGAATGTCTGTTCTTTTCACAAGCCACATATCACCAGAGTCATTGCATGTGTGTTCTTCCCATGAACCACACATGGATCCACCGGTGTCATTGGATGTGTGTTCTTCTCACAAACCACACATGGATCCACCCAGTGTCATCGCATGTGTGTTCTTTCCATGAACCACACATGGATCCACCAGTGTCATTGCATGTCTGCTCTTTTCATGAACCACAGCTAGAGTCATTGCATGTGTGTTCTTCTCATAGACCACATATCACCAGTGTCATTGCATGTGTGTTCTTCCCAAAGACCACACTTGGATCCACCAGTGTCATTGCATGTGTGTTCTTCTCACAAACCATATCATGAACCACACCCAGTGTCATTGCATGTGTGTTCTTCTCACAGACCACACATGGATCCACCAGTGTCATTGCATGTGTGTTCTTCTCACAAACCATATCATGAACCACACCCAGTGTCATTGCACGTGTGTTCTTCCCATGAACCACACATGGATCCACCAGTGTCATTACATGTGTGTTCTTTCCACAGACCACACATGGATCTACCAGTGTCATTGCATGTGTGTTCTTCCCATGAACCACACATGGATCCACCAGTGTCATTGCATGTCTGCTCTTTTCCTGAACCACAGCTAGAGTCATTGGATGTGTGTTCTTCTCACAGACCACATATCACCAGTGTCATTGCATGTGTGTTCTTCCCAAAGACCACACATGGATCCACCAGCATCATTGCATGTGTGTTCTTCTCACAAACCATATCATGAACCACACCCAGTGTCATTGCATGTGTGTTCTTCTCATAGACCACACATGGATCCACCAGTGTCATTGCATGTGTGTTCTTCTCACAGACCATATCATGAACCACACCCAGTGTCATTGCATGTGTGTTCTTCCCTTGAACCACACATGGATCCACCGGTGTCGTTGCATGTCTGCTCTTTTCATTAACCACAGCTAGAGTCATTGCATGTGTGTTCTTCTCACAGACCACATATCACCTGTGTCATTGCATGTGTGTTCTTCCCAAAGACCACACATGGATCCACCAGTGTCATTGCATGTGTGTTCTTCCCACAGACTACACATGGATCCACCAGTCTCATTGCATGTTTGTTCTTCCCATGAACCACACATGGATCCACCAGTGTCATTGTATGTCTGCTCTTCCCATGAACCATAGCTAGAGTCATCGCATGCGTGCTCTTTTCAGAAACCACAGCTAGAGTGATTACATGTGTGTTCTTCTTACAAACCATATCATGAACCACACTCAGTGTCATTACATGTGTGTTCTTCTCACAAACCACACATGGATCCACCGGTGTCATTGCATGTTTGCTCTTCTCATTAACCATAGCTAGAGTCATTGCATGTCTGTTCTTTTCACAAACCACATATCACCAGAGTCATTTCATGTGTGTTCTTCCCATGAACCACACATGGATCCACCAGTGTCATTGCATGTGTGTTCTTCTCACAAACCACACATGGATCCACCCAGTGTCATCCCATGTGTGTTCTTCCCATGAACCACACATGGATCCACCAGTGTCATTGCATGTGTGCTCTTTTCATGAACCACAGCTAGAGTCATTGGATGTGTGTTCTTCTCACAGACCACATATCACCAGTGTCATTGCATGTGTGTTCTTCCCGAAGACCACACATGGATCCACCAGTGTCATTGCATGCGTGTTCTTCTCACAAACCATATCATGAACCACACCCAGTGTCATTGCATGTGTGTTCTTCTCACAGACCACACATGGATCCACCAGTGTCATTGCATGTGTGTTCTTCTCACAAACCATATAAGGATCCACACCCAGTGTCATTGCACGTGTGTTCTTCCCATGAACAACACATGGATCCACCAGTGTCATTGCATGTGTGTTATTTCCACAGACCACACATGGATCCACCAGTGTCATTGCATGTGTGTTCTTCCCATGAACCACACATGGATCCACCAGTGTCATTTCATGTCTGCTCTTTTCATGAACCACAGCTAGAGTCATTGGATGTGTGTTCTTCTCACAGACCACATATCACCTGTGTCATTGCATGTGTGCTCTTCCCATGAACCACACATGGATCCACCAGTGTCATTGCATGTGTAATCTTCCCACAGACCACACATGGATCAACCGATGTCGTTGCATGTGTGTTCTTCCCATGAACCACACATGGATCCACCAGTGTCATTGTATGTCTGCTCTTCCCATGAACCACAGCTAGAGTCATCACATGCGTGCTCTTTTCACAAACCACAGCTAGAGTCATTGGATGTGTTTTCTTCTTAGAAACCATATCATGAACCACACCCAGTGTCATTGCATGTGTGTTCTTCTCACAAACCACACATGGATCCACCGATGTCATTGCATGTCTGCTCTTCTCATTAACTACAGCTAGAGTCATTGAATGTCTGTTCTTTTCATACGGCACATATCACCAGAGTCATTGCATGTGTGTTCTTCCCATGAACCACACATGGATCCACCGGTGTCATTGCATGTGTGTTCTTCTCAAAGACCACACATGGATCCACCTAGTGTCATCGCATGTGTGTTCTTCCCATGAACCACACATGGATCCACCAGTGTTATTGCATGTCTGCTCTTTTCATGAACCATAGCTAGAGTCATTGGATGTGTGTTCTTCTCACAGACCACATATCACCAGTGTCATTGCATGTGTGTTCTTCCCAAAGACCACACATGGATCCACTAGTGTCATTGCATGTGTGTTCTTCTCACAAATCGTATCATGAACCACACCCAGTGTCATTGCATGTGTGTTCTTCTCACAGACCACAAATTGATCCACCAGTGTCATTGCATGTGTGTTCTTCTCACAAACCATATCATGAACCACACCCAGTGTCATTGCATGTGTGTTCTTCCCATGAACCACACATGGATCCACCAGTGTCATTGCATGTGTGTTCTTCCCACAGACCACACATGGATCAACCAGTGTCATTGCATGTGTGTTCTTCCCATGAACCACACATGGATCCACCAGTGTCATTGCATGTCTGCTCTTTTCATGAACCACATCTAGAGTCATTGGATGTGTGTTCTTCTCACAGACCACATATCACCAGTGTCATTGCATGTGTGTTCTTCCCAAAGACCACACATGGATCAACCAGTGTCATTGCATGTGTGTTCTTCTCACAAACCATACCATGAACCATACCCAGTGTCATTGCATGTGTGTTCTTATCACAGACCACACATGGATCCACCAGTGTCATTGCATGTGTGTTCTTCTCACAGACCATATCATGAACCACACCCAGTGTCATTGCATGTGTGTTCTTCCCATGAACCACACATGGATCCACCGGTGTCGTTGCATGTCTGCTCTTTTCATTAACCACAGCTAGAGTCATTGCATGTGTGTTCTTCTCACAGACCACATATCACCTGTTTCATTGCATGTGTGTTCTTCCCAAAGACCACACATGGATCCACCAGTGTCATTGCATGTGTGTTCTTCCCACAGACTACACATGGATCCACCAGTGTCATTGCATGTGTGTTCTTCCCATGAACCACACATGGATCCACCAGTGTCATTGTATGTCTGCTCTTCCCATGAACCACAGCTAGAGTCATCACATGCGTGCTCTTTTCATAAACCACAGCTAGAGTCATTGCATGTGTGTTCTTCTTACAAACCATATCATGAACCACACCCAGTGTCATTGCATGTGTGTTCTACTCACAAACCACACATGGATCCACCTGTGTCATTGGATGTCTGCTCTTCTCATTAACCATAGCTAGAGTCATTGCATGTCTGTTCTTTTCACAAACCACATATCACCAGAGTCATTGCATGTGTGTTCTTCCCATGAACCACACATGGTTCCACCGGTGTCATTGCATGTGTGCTATTCTCACAAACCACACATGGATCCACCCAGTGTCATCGCATGTGTCTTATTCCCATGAACCACACATGGATCCACCAGTGTCATTGCATGTCTGCTCTTTTTAATGAACCAAAGCTAGAGTCATTGGATGTGTGTTCTTCTTATAGACCACATATCACCAATGTCATTGCATGTGTGTTCTTCCCAAAGACCACACATGGATCCACCAGTGTCATTGCATGTGTGTTCTTCTCACAAACCATATCATGAACCACACCCAGTGTCATTGCATGTGTGTTCTTCTCTCAGACCACACATGGATCCACCAGTGTCATTGCATGTGTGTTCTTCTCACAAACCATATCATGAACCACACCCAGTGTCATTGCATGTGTGTTCTTCCCATGAACCACACATGGATCCACTAGTGTCATTGCATGTGTGTTCTTCCCACAGACCACACATGGATCAACCAGTGTCATTGCATGTGTGTTCTTCCCATGAACCACACATGGATCCACCAGTTTCATTGCATGTGTGTTGTTCCCACAGACCACACATGGATCCACCAGTGTCATTGCATGTGTGTTCTTCCCATGAACCACACATGGATCCACCAGTGTCATTGCATGTCTGCTCTTTTCATGAACCATAGCTAGAGTCAATGGATGTGTGTTCTTCTCACAGACCAGATATCACCAGTGTCATTGCATGTGTGTTCTTCCCAAAGACCACACATGGATCCACCAGTGTCATTGCATGTGTGTTCTTCTCACAAACCATATCATGAACCACACCCAGTGTCATTGCATGTGTGTTCTTCTCATAGACCACACATGGATCCACCAGTGTCATTGCATGTGTGTTCTTCTCACAGACCATATCATGAACCACACCCAGTGTCATTGCATGTGTGTTCTTCCCATGAACCACACATGGATCCACCGGTGTCATTGCATGTGTGTTCTTCTCACAGACCACATATCACCTGTGTCATTGCATGTGTGCTCTTCCCATGAACCACACATGGATCCACCAGTGTCATTGCATGTGTGTTCTTCCCACAGACCACACATGGATTCACCGGTGTCGTTGCATGTGTGTTCTTCCCATGAACCACACATGGATCCACCAGTGTCATTGTATGTCTGCTCTTCCCATGAACCAGAGCTAGAGTCATCGCATGCGTGCTCTTTTCACAAACCACAGCTAGAGTCATTGGATGTGTGTTCTTCTTAGAAACCATATCATGAACCACACCCAGTGTCATTGCATGTGTGTTCTTCTCACAAACCACACATGGATCCACCGGTG
This sequence comes from Avena sativa, assembly GCA_916181665.1. NCBI lineage: Eukaryota > Viridiplantae > Streptophyta > Magnoliopsida > Poales > Poaceae > Avena > Avena sativa. Next base: position 39,088,965 of record OV702290.1, read on the forward strand.
TCATTGCATGTCTGCTCTTCTCATTAACCACAGCTAGAGTCATTGCATGTCTGTTCTTTTCACAAACCACATATCACCAGAGTCATTGCATGTGTGTTCTTCCGATGAACCACACATGGTTCCACCGGTGTCATTGCATGTGTGTTCTTCTCACAAACCACACATGGATCCACCCAGTGTCATCGCATGTGTGTTCTTCCCATGAACCACACATGGATCCACCAGTGTCATTGCATGTCTTCTCTTTTTGATGAACCATAGCTAGAGTCATTGGATGTGTGTTCTTCTCATAGACCACATATCACCAATGTCATTGCATGTGTGTTCTTCCCAAATACCACACATGGATCCACCAGTGTCATTGCATGTGTGTACTTCTCACAAACCATATCATGAACCACACCCAGTGTCATTGCATGTGTGTTCTTCCCACAGACCACGCATGGATCAACCAGTGTCATTGCATGTGTGTTCTTCCCATGAACCACACATGGATCCACCAGTTTCATTGCATGTGTGTTCTTCCCACAGACCACACATGGATCCACTAGTGTCATTGCATGTGTGTTCTTCCCATGAACAACACATGGATCCACCAGTGTCATTGCATGTCTGCTCTTTTCATGAACCACAGCTAGAGTCATTGGATGTGTGTTCTTCTCACAGACCACATATCACCAGTGTCATTGCATGTGTGTTCTTCCCAAAGACCACACATGGATCCACCAGTGTCATTGCATGTGTGTTCTTCTCACAAACCATATCATGAACCACACCCAGTGTCATTGCATGTGTGTTCTTCTCATAGACCACACATGGATCCACCAGTGTCATTGCATGTGTGTTCTTCTCACAGACTATATCATGAACCACACCCAGTGTCATTGCATGTGTGTTCTTCCCATGAACCACACATGGATCCACCGGTGTCATTGCATGTCTGCTCTTTTCATTAACCACAGCTAGAGTCATTGCATGTGTGTTCTTCTCACAGACCACATATCACCTGTGTCATTGCATGTGTGCTCTTCCCATGAACCACACATGGATCCACCAGTGTCATTGCATGTGTGTTCTTCCCACAGACCACACATGGATCCACCGGTGTTGTTGCATGTGTGTTCTTCCCATGAACCACACATGGATCCACCAGTGTCATTGTATGTCTGCTCTTCCCACGAACCAGAGCTAGAGTCATCGCATGCGTGCCCTTTTCACAAACCACAGCTAGAGTCATTGGATGTGTGTTCTTCTTAGAAACCATATCATGAACCACACCCAATGTCATTGCATGTGTATTCTTCTCACAAACCACACATGGATCCACCGGTGTCATTGCATGTATGCTCTTCTCATTAACTACAGCTAGAGTCATTGAATGTGTGTTCTTTTCACGAACCACATATCACCAGAGTCAATGCATGTGTGTTCTTCCCATGAACCACACATGGATCCACCGGTGTCATTGGATGTGTGTTCTTCTCACAAACCACACATGGATCCACCCAGTGTCATCGGATATGTGTTCTTCCCATGAACCACACATGGATCCACCGGTGTCATTGCATGTGTCCTCTTTTCATTAACCACATCTAGAGTCATTGCATGTGTGTCCTTCTCATAGACCACATATCACCAGTGTCATTGCATGTGTGTTCTTCCCAAAGACCACACATGGATCCACTAGTGTCATTGCATGTGTGTTCTTCTCACAAACCATATCATGAACCACACCCAATGTCATTGCATGTGTGTTCTTCTCACAGACCACAAATTGATCCACCAGTGTCATTGCATGTGTGTTCTTCTCACAAACCATATCATGAACCACACCTAGTGTCATTGCATGTGTGTTCTTCCCATGAACCACACATGGATCCACCAGTGTCATTGCATGTGCGTTCTTCCCACAGACCACACATGGATCAACCAGTGTCATTGCATGTGTGTTATTCCCATGAACCACACATGGATCCACCGGTGTCATTGCATGTGTGTTCTTCCCACAGACCACACATGGATCCACCAGTGTCATTACATGTGTTTTCTTCCCATGAACCACACATGGATCCACTAGTGTCATTGCATGTCTGCTCTTTTCATGAACCACAGCTAGAGTCATTGGATGTGTGTTCTTCTCACAGACCACATATCACCAGTGTCATTGCATGTGTGTTCTTCCCAAAGACCACACATGGATCCACCAGTGTCATTGCATGTGTGTTCTTCTCACAAACCATATCATGAACCAAACCCAGTGTCATTGCATGTGTGTTCTTCTCATAGACCACACATGGATCCACCAGTGTCATTTCATGTGTGTTCTTCTCACAGACCATATCATGAACCACACCCAGTGTCATTGCATGTGTGTTCTTCCCATGAACCACACATGGATCCACCGGTGTCATTGCATGTCTGCTCTTTTCATTAACCACAGCAAGAGTCATTACATGTGTGTTCTTCTCACAGACCACATATCACCTGTGTCATTGCATGTGTGCTCTTCCCATGAACCACACATGGATCCACCAGTGTCATTGCATGTGTGTTCTTCCCATGAACCACACATGGATCCACCGGTGTCATTGCATGTGTCCTCTTTTCATTAACCACATCTAGAGTCATTGCATGTGTGTCCATCTCACAGACCACATATCACCAGTGTCATTGCCTGTGTGTTCTTCCCAAAGACCGCAAATGGATCCACTAGTGTCATTGCATGTGTATTCTTCTCACAAACCATATCATGAACCACACCCAATGTCATTGCATGTGTGTTCTTCTCACATACCACAAATTGATCCACCAGTGTCATTGCATGTGTGTTCTTCTCACAAACCATATCATGAACCACACCCAGTGTCATTGCATGTGTGTTCTTCCCATGAACCACACATGGATCCACCAGTGTCATTGCATGTGCGTTCTTCCCACAGACCACACATGGATCAACCAGTGTCATTGCATGTGTGTTCTTCCCATGAACCACACATGGATCCACCGGTGTCATTGCATGTGTGTTCTTCCCACAGACCACACATGGATCCACCAGTGTCATTACATGTGTGTTCTTCCCATGAACCACACATGGATCCACTATTGTCATTGCATGTCTGCTCTTTTCATGAACCACAGCTAGAGTCATTGGATGTGTGTTCTTCTCACAGACCACATATCACCAGTGTCATTGCATGTGTGTTCTTCCCAAAGACCACACATGGATCCACCAGTGTCATTGCATGTATGTTCTTCTCACAAACCACATATCACCAGAGTCATTGCGTTTGTGTTCTTCCCATGAACCACACATGGATCCACCGGTGTCATTGCATATGTGTTCTTCTCACAAACCACACATGGATCCACCCAGTGTCATCGCATGTGTGTTCTTCCCATGAACCACACATGGATACACCAGTGTCATTGCATGTCTGCTCTTTTCATGAACCACAGCTATAGTCATTGGATGTGTGTTCTTCTCACAGACCACATATCACCAGTGTCATTGCATGTGTGTTCTTCCCAAAGACCACACATGGATCCACTAGTGTCATTGCATGTGTGTTCTTCTCACAAACCATATCATGAACCACACCCAGTGTCATTGCATGTGTGTTCTTCTCACAGACCACAAATTGATCCGCCAGTGTCATTGCATGTGTGTTCTTCTCACAAACCATATCATGAACCACACCCAGTGTCATTGAATGTGTGTTCTTCCCATGAACCACACATGGATCCACCAGTGTCATTGCATGTGTGTTCTTCCCACAGACCACACATGGATCAACCAGTGTCATTGCATGTGTGTTCTTCCCATGAACCACACATGGATCCACCAGTGTCATTACATGTCTGCTGTTTTCATGAACCACATCTAGAGTCATTGGATGTGTGTTCTTCTCACAGACCACATATCAGTAGTGTCATTGCATGTGTGTTCTTTCCAAATACCACACATGGATCCACCAGTGTCATTGCATGTGTGTTCTTCTCACAAACCATATCATGAACCACACCCAGTGTCATTGCATGTGTGTTCTTGTCATAGACCACACATGGATCCACCAGTGTCATTGCATGTGTGTTCTTCTCACAGACCATATCATGAACCACACCCAGTGTCATTGCATGTGTGTTCTTCCCATGAACCACACATGGATCCACCGGTGTCGTTGCATGTCTGCTCTTTTCCTTAACCACAGCTAGATTCATTGCATGTAAGTTCTTCTCACAGACCACATATCACCTGTGTCATTGCATCTGTATTCTTCCTAAAGACCACACATGGATCCACCAGTGTCATTGCATGTGTGTTCTTCCGACAGACTACACATGGATCCACCAGTGTCATTGCATGTGTGTTCTTCTCACAAACCATACATGGATCCACCGGTGTCATTGCATGTCTGCTCTTCTCATTAACCACAGCTAGAATCATTGAATGTCTGTTCTTTTCACAAACCACATATAACCAGAGTCATTGCATGTGTGTTCTTCCCATGAACCACACATGGTTTCACCGGTGTCATTGCATGTGTGTTCTTCTCACAAACCACACATGGATCCACCTAGTGTCATCGCATGTGTGTTCTTCCCATGAACCACACATGGATCAACCAGTGTCATTGCATGTTTGCTCTTTTCATGAACCATAGCTAGAGTCATTGGATGTGTGTTCTTCTCATAGACCACATATCACCAATGTCATTGCATGTGTGTTCTTCCCCAAGACCACACATGGATCCACCAGTGTCATTGCATGTGTGTTCTTCTCACAAACCATATCATGAACCACACCCAGTGTCATTGCATGTGTGTTCTTCTCATAGACCACACATGGATCCACCAGTGTCATTGCATGTGTGTTCTTCTCACAAACCATATCATGAACCACACCCAGTGTCATTGCATGTGTGTTCTTCCCATGAACCACACATGGATCCACCAGTGTCATTACATGTGTGTTCTTCCCATGAACCACACATGGATCCACCAGTGTCATTGCATGTCTGCTCTTTTCATGAACCACAGCTAGAGTCATTGGATGTGTGTTCTTCTCATAGACCACATATCACCAGTGTCATTGCATGTGTGTTCTTCCCAAAGACCACACTTGGATCCACCAGTGTCATTGCATGTGTGTTCTTCTCACAAACCATATCATGAACCACACCTAGTGTCATTGCATGTGTGTTCTTCTCACAGACCACACATGGATCCACCAGTGCAATTTCATGTGTGTTCTTCTCACAGACCATATCATGAACCACACCCAGTGTCATTGCATGTGTCTTCTTCCCATGAACCACACATGGATCCACCGGTGTCATTGCATGTCTGCTCTTTTCATTAACCACAGCTAGAGTCATTGCATGTGTGTTCTTCTCACTGACCACATATCACCTGTGTCATTGCATGTGTGTTCTTCCCAAAGTCCACACATGGATCCACCAGTGTCATTGCATGTGTGTTCTTCCCACAGACCACACATGGATCCATCAGTGTCATTGCATGTGTGTTCTTCCCACGAACCACACATGGATCCACAAGTGTCATTGTATGTCTGCTCTTCCCATGAACCACAGCTAGAGTTATCGCATGTGTGCTCTTTTCACAAACCAGAGCTAGAGTCATTGCATGTGTGTTCTTCTTACAAACCATATCATGAACCACACCCAGTGTCATTGCATGTGTGTTCTTCTCACAAACCACACATGGATCCACCGGTGTCATTGCATGTCTGCTCTTCTCATTAACCACAGTTGGAGTCATTGCATGTCTCTTCTTTTCACAAACCACATATCACCAGAGTCATTGCATGTGTGTTCTTCCCATGAACCACACATGGATCCACCGGTGTCATTGCATGTGTGTTCTTCTCACAAACCACACATGGATCCACCCAGTGTCATTGCATGTGTGTTCTTCCCATGAACCACACATGGATCCACCAGTGTCATTGCATGTCTGCACTTTTCATGAACCACAGCTAGTCATTGGATGTGTGTTCTTCTCACAGACCACATATCACCAGTGTCATTGCATGTGTGTTCTTCCCAAATACCACACACGGATCCACCAGTGTCATTGCATGTGTGTTATTCTCACAAACCATATCATGAACCACACCCAGTGTCATTGCATGTGTGTTCTTCTCACAGACCACACATGGATCCACCAGTGTCATTGCATGTGTGTTCTTCTCACAAACCATATCATGAACCACACCCAGTGTCATTGAATGTGTGTTCTTCCCATGAACCACACATGGATCCACCAGTGTCATTGCATGTGTGTTCTTCCCACAGACCACACATGGATCAACCAGTGTCATTGCATGTGTGTTCTTCCCATGAACCACACATGGATCCACCAGTGTCATTACATGTCTGCTCTTTTCATGAACCACATCTAGAGTCATTGGATGTGTGTTCTTCTCACAGACCACATATCACCAGTTTCATTGCATGTGTGTTCTTTCCAAATACCACACATGGATCCACCAGTGTCATTGCATGTGTGTTCTTCTCACAAACCATATCATGAACCACACCCAGTGTCATTGCATGTGTGTTCTTGTCATAGACCACACATGGATCCACCAGTGTCATTGCATGTGTGTTCTTCTCACAGACCATATCATGAACCACACCCAGTGTCATTGCATGTATGTTCTTCCCATGAACCACACATGGATCCACCGGTGTCGTTGCATGTCTGCTCTTTTCCTTAACCACAGCTAGATTCATTGCATGTGTGTTCTTCTCACAGACCACATATCACCTGTGTCATTGCATCTGTATTCTTCCTAAAGACCACACATGGATCCACCAGTGTCATTGCATGTGTGTTCTTCCGACAGACTACACATGGATCCACCAGTGTCATTGCATGTGTGTTCTTCTCACAAACCATACATGGATCCACCGGTGTCATTGCAAGTCTGCTCTTCTCATTAACCACAGCTAGAATCATTGCATGTCTGTTCTTTTCACAAACCACATATAACCAGAGTCATTGCATGTGTGTTCTTCCCATGAACCACACATGGTTTCACCGGTGTTATTGCATGTGTGTTCTTCTCACAAACCACACATGGATCCACCTAGTGTCATCGCATGTGTGTTCTTCCCATGAACCACATGGATCCACCAGTGTCATTGCATGTTTGCTCTTTTCATGAACCATAGCTAGAGTCATTGGATGTGTGTTCTTCTCATAGACCACATATCACCAATGTCATTGCATGTGTGTTCTTCCCAAAGACCACACATGGATCCACCAGTGTCATTGCATGTGTGTTCTTCTCACAAACCATATCATGAACCACACCCAGTGTCATTGCATGTGTGTTCTTCTCATAGACCACACATGGATCCACCAGTGTCATTGCATGTGTGTTCTTCTCACAAACCATATCATGAACCACACCCAGTGTCATTGCATGTGTGTTCTTCCCATGAACCACACATGGATCCACCAGTGTCATTACATGTGTGTTCTTCCCATGAACCACACATGGATCCACCAGTGTCATTGCATGTCTGCTCTTTTCATGAACCACAGCTAGAGTCATTGGATGTGTGTTCTTCTCATAGACCACATATCACCAGTGTCATTGCATGTGTGTTCTTCCCAAAGACCACACTTGGATCCACCAGTGTCATTGCATGTGTGTTCTTCTCACAAACCATATCATGAACCACACCTAGTGTCATTGCATGTGTGTTCTTCTCACAGACCACACATGGATCCACCAGTGCAATTTCATGTGTGTTCTTCTCACAGACCATATCATGAACCACACCCAGTGTCATTGCATGTGTCTTCTTCCCATGAACCACACATGGATCCACCGGTGTCATTGCATGTCTGCTCTTTTCATTAACCACAGCTAGAGTCATTGCATGTGTGTTCTTCTCACTGACCACATATCACCTGTGTCATTTCATGTGTGTTCTTCCCAAAGTCCACACATGGATCCACCAGTGTCATTGCATGTGTGTTCTTCCCACAGACCACACATGGATCCATCAGTGTCATTGCATGTGTGTTCTTCCCACGAACCACACATGGATCCTCAAGTGTCATTGTATGTCTGCTCTTCCCATGAACCACAGCTAGCGTTATCGCATGTGTGCTCTTTTCACAAATCAGAGCTAGAGTCATTGCATGTGTGTTCTTCTTACAAACCATATCATGAACCACACCCAGTGTCATTGCATGTGTGTTCTTCTCACAAACCACACATGGATCCACCGGTGTCATTGCATGTCTGCTCTTCTCATTAACCACAGTTGGAGTCATTGCATGTCTCTTCTTTTCACAAACCACATATCACCAGAGTCATTGCATGTGTGTTCTTCCCATGAACCACACATGGATCCACCGGTGTCATTGCATGTGTGTTCTTCTCACAAACCACACATGGATCCACCCAGTGTCATTGCATGTGTCTTCCCATGAACCACACATGGATCCACCAGTGTCATTGCATGTCTGCACTTTTCATGAACCACAGCTAGTCATTGGATGTGTGTTCTTCTCACAGACCACATATCACCAGTGTCATTGCATGTGTGTTATTCTCACAAACCATATCATGAACCACACCCAGTGTCATTGCATGTGTGTTCTTCTCACAGACCACACATGGATCCACCAGTGTCATTGCATGTGTGTTCTTCTGACAAACCATATCATGAACCACACCCAGTGTCATTGCATGTGTGTTCTTCCCATGAACCACACATGGATCCACCAGTGTCATTGCATGTGTGTTCTTCCCACAGACCACACATGGATCCACTAGTGGCATTGCATGTGTGTTCTTCCCATGGACCACACATGGATCCACCAGTGTCATTGCATGTCTGCTCTTTTCATGAACCACAGCTAGAGTCATTGGATGTGTGTTCTTCCCAAAGACCACACATTGATCCACCAGTGTCATTGCATGTGTGTTCTTCTCACAAACCATATCATGAACCACACCTAGTGTCATTGCATGTGTGTTCTTCTCACATACCACACATGGATCCACCAGTGTCATTGCATGTGTGTTCTTCTCACAAACCATATCATGAACCACACCCAGTGTCATTGCATGCGTGTTCTTCCCATGAACCACACATGGGTCCACCGGTGTCATTAAATGTGTCCTCTTTTCATTAACCACATCTAGAGTCATTGCATGTGTGTCCTTCTCACAGACCACATATCACCAGTGTCATTGCATGTGTGTTCTTCTCACAAACCATATCATGAACCACACCCAGTGTCATTGCATGTGTGTTCTTCTCACAGACCACACATGGATCCACCAGTGTCATTGCATGTGTGTTCTTCTCACAGACCATATCATGAACCACACCCAATGTCATTGCATGTGTGTTATTCCCATGAACCACACATGGATCCACCGGTGTCATTACATGTCTGCTCTTTTCATTAACAACAGCTAGAGTCATTGCATGTGTGTTCTTCTCATATACCACATATCACCTGTGTCATTGCATGTGTGCTCTTCCCATGAACCACACATGGATCCACCAGTGTCATTGCATGTGTCTCCTTCCGACAGACCACACATGGATCCACCGGTGTCGTTGCATGTGTGTTCTTCCCATGAACCACACATGGATCCACCAGTGTCATTGTATGTCTGCTCTTCCCATGAACCATAGCTAGAGTCATCGCGTGCGTGATCTTTTCACAAACCACAGCTAGAGTCATTGGATGTGTGTTCTTCTTACAACCATATCATGAATCACACCCAGTGTCATTGCATTTGTGTTCTTCTCACAAACCACACATGGATCCACCAGTGTCATTGCATGTCTGCTCTTCTCATTAACCATAGATAGAGTCATTTCATGTCTTTGCTTTTCACAAACCACATATCACCAGAGTCATTGCATGTGTGTTCTTCCCATGAACCACACATGGATGCACCGGTGTCATTGCATGTGTGTTCTTCCTATGAACCACACATGAACCACAGCTAGAGTCATTGCATGTGTGTTCTTCCTGTGAACCACACATGGATCCACCAGTGTCATTGTATGTCTGCTCTTCCCATGAACCACAGCTAGAGTCATCACATGCCTGCTCTTTTCACAAACCACAGCTAGATTCATTGCATGTGTGTTCTTCTTACAAACCATATCATGAACCACACCTTAGTGTCATTGCATGTGTGTTCTTCTCACAAACCACACATGGATCCACCAGTGTCATTGCATGTTTGCTCTTCTCATTAACCACAGCTAGAGTCATTTCATGTCTATTCTTTTCACAAACCACATATCACCAGAGTCATTGCATGTGTGTTCTTCCCATGAACCACACATGGATCCACCGGTGTCATTGCATGTGTGTTCTTCTCACAAACCACACATGGATCCACCCAGTGTCATCGCATGTGTGTTCTTCCCATGAACCACACATGGATCCACCAGTGTCATTGCATATCTGCTCTTTTCATGAACCACAGCTAGAGTCATTGGATGTGTGTTCTTCTCACAGACCACATATCACCAGTGTCATTGCATGTGTGTTCTTCCCAAAGACCACACATGGATCCACCAGTGTTATTGCATGTGTTTTCTTCTCACAAACCATATCATGAACCACACCCAGTGTCATTGCATGTGTGTTCTTCTCATAGACCACACATGGATCCACCAGTGTAATTGCAAGTGTGTTCTTCTCACAAACCATATCATGAACCACACCCAGTATCATTGCATGTGTGTTCTTCCCATGAACCACACATCGATCCACCACTATCATTGCATGTGTGTTCTTCCCACAGACCACACATGGATCAACCAGTGTCATTGCATGTGTGTTCATCCCATGAACCACACATGGATCCACCAGTGTCATTGCATGTCTGCTCTTTTCATGAACCACAGCTAGAGTCATTGGATGTGTGTTCTTCTCACAGACCACATATCACCAGTGTCATTGCATGTGTGTTCTTCCCAAAGACGACACATGGATCCACTAGTGTCATTGAATGTGTGTTCTTCTCACAAACCATATCATGAACCACACCCAGTGTCATTGCATGTGTGTTCTTCTCACAGACCACACATGGATCCACCAGTGTCATTTCATGTGTGTTCTTCTCACAGACCATATCATGAACCACACCCAGTGTCATTGCATGTGTGTTCTTCCCATGAACCACACATGGATCCATCGGTGTTATTGCATGTCTGCTCTTTTCATTAACCACAGCTAGAGTCATCGCGTGTGTGCTCTTTTCACAAACCACAGCTAGAGTCATTGGATGTGTGTTCTTCTTACAACCATATCATGAACCACACCCAGTGTCATTGCATTTGTGTTCTTCTCACAAACCACACATGGATCCACCAATGTCATTGCATGTCTGCTCTTCTCATTAACCACAGCTAGAGTCATTTCATGTCTGTTCTTTTCACAAACCACATATCACCAGAGTCATTGCATGTGTGTTCTTCCCATGAACCACACATGGATCCACCGGTGTCATTGCATGTGTGTTCTTCCTGTGAACCACACATGAACCACAGCTAGAGTCATTGCATGTGTGTAATTCCTGTGAACCACACATGGATCCACCAGTGTCATTGTATGTCTGCTCTTCCCATGAACCACAGCTAGAGTCATCACATGCCTGCTCTTTTCACAAACCACAGCTAGATTCATTGCATGTGTGTTCTTCTTACAAACCATATCATGAACCACACCTTAGTGTCATTGCATGTGTGTTCTTCTCACAAACCACACATGGATCCACCAGTGTCATTGCATGTTTGCTCTTCTCATTAACCACAGCTAGAGTCATTTCATGTCTGTTCTTTTCACAAACCACATATCACCAGAGTCATTGCATGTGTGTTCTTCCCATGAACCACACATGGATCCACCGGTGTCATTGCATGTGTGTTCTTCTCACAAACCACACATGGATCCACCCAGTGTCATCGCATGTGTGTTCTTCCCATGAACCACACATGGATCCACCAGTGTCATTGCATATCTGCTCTTTTCATGAACCACAGCTAGAGTCATTGGATGTGTGTTCTTCTCACAGACCACATATCACCAGTGTCATTGCATGTGTGTTCTTCCCAAAGACCACACATGGATCCACCAGTGTTATTGCATGTGTTTTCTTCTCACAAACCATATCATGAACCACACCCAGTGTCATTGCATGTGTGTTCTTCTCACAGACCACACATGGATCCACCAGTGTAATTGCAAGTGTGTTCTTCTCACAAACCATATCATGAACCACACCCAGTATCATTGCATGTGTGTTCTTCCCATGAACCACACATGGATCCACCAGTGTCATTGCATCTGTGTTCTTCCCACAGACCACACATGGATCAACTAGTGTCATTGCATGTGTGTTCGTCCCATGAACCACACATGGATCCACCAGTGTCATTGCATGTCTGCTCTTTTCATGAACCACAGCTAGAGTCATTGGATGTGTGTTCTTCTCACAGACCACATATCACCAGTGTCATTGCATGTGTGTTCTTCCCAAAGACCACACATGGATCCACTAGTGTCATCGCATGTGTGTTCTTATCACAAACCATATCATGAACCACACCTAGTGTCATTGCATGTGTGTTCTTCTCACAGACCATACATGGATCCACCAGTGTCATTTCATGTGTGTTCTTCTCACAGACCATATCATGAACCACACCCAGTGTCATTGCATATGTCTTCTTCCCATGAACCACACATGGATCCATCGGTGTTATTGCATGTCTGCTCTTTTCATTAACCACAGCTAGAGTCATTGCATGTGTGTTCTTCTCACAGACCACATATCACCTGTGTCATTGCATATGTGTTCTTCCCAAAGACCACACATGGATCCACCAGTGTCATTGCATGTGTGTTCTTCCCACAGACCACACATGGATCCATCAGTGTCATTGCATGTGTGTTCTTCCCACGAACCACAAATGGATCCACAAGTGTCATTGTATGTCTGCTCTTCCCATGAATGACAGCTAGAGTTATCGCATGCGTGCTCTTTTCACAAACCACAGCTAGAGTCATTGCATGTGTGTTCTTCTTACAAACCATATCATGAACCACACCCAGTGTCATTGCATGTCTGTTCTTCTCACAAACCACACATGGATCCACCGGTGTCATTGCATGTCTGCTCTTCTCATTAACCAAAGTTGGAGTCATTGCATGTCTGTTCGTTTCACAAACCACATATCACCAGAGTCATTGCATGTGTGTTCTTCCCATGAACCACACATGGATCCACCGGTGTCATTGCATGTGTGTTCTTCTCACAAACCACACATGGATCCACCCAGTGTCATTGCATGTGTGTTCTTCCCATGAACCACACATGGATCCACCAGTGTCATTGCATGTCTGCTCTTTTCATGAACCACAGCTAGTCATTGGATGTGTGTTCTTCTCACAGACCACATATCACCAGTGTCATTGCATGTGTGTTCTTCCCAAAGACCACACACGGATCCAACAGTGTCATTGCATGTGTGTTCTTCTCACAAACCATATCATGAACCACACCCAGTGTCATTGCATGTGTGTTCTTCTCACAGACCACACATGGATCCACCAGTGGCATTGCATGTGTGTTCTTCTCACAAACCATATCATGAACCACACCCAGTGTCATTGCATGTGTGTTCTTCCCATGAACCACACATGGTTCCACCAGTGTCATTGCATGTGCGTTCTTCCCACAGACCACACATGGATCCACTTGTGTCATTGCATGTGTGTTCTTCCCATGGACCACACATGGATCCACCAGTTTCATTGCATGTCTGCTCTTTTCATGAACCACAACTAGAGTCATTGGATGTGTGTTCTTCTCACATACCACATATCACGAGTGTCATTGCATGTGTGTTCTTCCCAAAGACCACACATTGATCCACTAGTGTCATTGCATGTGTGTTCTTCTCACAAACCATATCATGAACCACACCTAGTGTCATTGCATGTGTGTTCTTCTCACATACCACACATGGTTCCACCAGTGTCATTGCATGTGTGTTCTTCTCACAAACCATATCATGAACCACACCCAGTGTCATTGCATGCGTGTTCTTCCCATGAACCACACATGGATCCACCGGTGTCATTGCATGTGGCCTCTTTTCATTAACCACATCTAGAGTCATTACATGTGTGTCCTTCTCACAAACCACATATCACCAGTGTCATTGCATGTGTGTTCTTCTCACAAACCATATCATGAATCACACCTAGTGTCATTGCATGTGTGTTATTCTCACAGACCACACATGGATCCACCAGTGTCATTGCATGTGTGTTCTTCTCACAGACCATATCATGAACCACACCCAATGTCATTGCATGTGTGTTCTTCCCATGAACCACACATGGATCCACTGGTGTCATTGCATGTCTGCTCTTTTCATTAACAACAGCTAGAGTCATTGCATGTGTGTTCTTCTCATATACCACATATCACCTTTGTCATTGCATGTGTGCTCTTCCCATGAACCACACATGGATCCACCAGTGTCATTGCATGTGTGTCCTTCCCACAGACCACACATGGATCCACCGGTGTCGTTGCATGTGTGTTCTTCCCATGAACCACACATGGATCCACCAGTGTCATTGTATGTCTGCTCTTCCCATGAAACACAGCTAGAGCCATCGCGTGCGTGCTCTTTTCACAAACCACAGATAGAATCATTGGATGTGTGTTCTTCTTACAAACCATATCATGAACCACACCCAGTGTCATTGCATTTGTGTTCTTCTCACAAACCAGACATGGATCCACCAGTGTCATTGCATGTCTGCTCTTCTCATTAACCACAGCTAGAGTCATTGCATGTCTGTTCTTTTCACAAACCACATATTACCAGAGTCATTGCATGTGTGTTCTTCCCATGAACCACACATGGATCCACCGGTGTCATTGCATGTCTATTCTTCTCACAAACCACACAAGGATCCACCCAGTTTCATCGCATGTGAGTTCTTCCCATGAACCACACATGGATCCACCCGTGTCATTGCATGTCTGCTCTTTTCATGAACCACAGCTAGAGTCACTGGATGTGTGTTCTTCTCACAGACCACATATCACCAGTGTCATTGCATGTCTGTTTTTCCCAAAGACCACACATGGATCCACCAGTGTCATTGCTTGTGTGTTCTTCTCACAAACCATATCATGAACCACACCCAGTGTTATTGCATGTGTGTTCTTCTCACAGACCACACATGGATCCACCAGTGTCATTGCATGTGTGTTCTTCTCACAAACCATATCATGAACCACACCCAGTGTCATTGCATGTGTGTTATTCCCATGAACCACACATGGATCCACCAGTGTCATTGCATGTGTGTTCTTCCCACAGACCACACATGGATCAACCAGTGTCATTGCATGTGTGTTCGTCCCATGAACCACACATGGATCCACCAGTGTCATTGCATGTCTGCTCTTTTCATGAACCACAGCTAGAGTCATTGGATGTGTGTTCTTCTCACAGACCACATATCACCTGTGTCATTGCATGTGTGTTCTTCCCGAAGACCACACATGGATCCACCAGTGTCATTGCATGTGTGTTCTTCTCACAAACCATATCATGAACCACACCCAGTGTCATTGCATGTGTGTTCTTCTCACAGACCACACATGGATCCACCAGTGTCATTGCATGTGTGTTCTTCTCACAAACCATATCATGAACCACACCCACTGTCATTGCATGTGTGTTCTTCCCATGAACCACACATGGATCCACCAGTGTCATTGCATGTGTGTTCTTCCCACAGTCCACACATGGATCAACCAGTGTCATTGCATGTGTGTTCGTCCCATGAACCACACATGGATCCACCAGTGTCATGGCATGTCTGCTCATTTTATAAAGCACAACTAGAGTCATTGGATGTGTGTTCTTCTCACAGACCACATATCACCAGTGTCATTACATGTGTGTTCTTCCCAAAGACCACACATGGATCCACCAGTGTCATTGCATGTGTGTTCTTCTCGAAAAACCATATCATGAACCACACCAAGTGTCATTGCATGTGTGTTCTTCTCACAGACCACACATGGATCCACCAGTGTCATTGCATGTGTGTTCTTCTCACAGACCATATCATGAACCACACCTAGTGTCATTGCATGTGTGTTCCTCCCATCAACCACACATGGATCCACCGGTGTCATTGCATGTCCGCTCTTTTCATTAACCACAGCTAGAGTCATTGCATGTGTGTTCTTCTCACAGACCACATATCAACTGTGTCATTGCATGTGTGTTCTTCCCAAAGACCACACATGGATCCACCAGTGTCATTGCATGTGTGTTCTTCCCACAGACCACACATGGATCCACCAGTGTCATTGCATGTGTGTTCTTCCCATGAACCACACATGGATCCACCAGTGTCATTGTATGTCTGCTCTTCCCATGAACCACACATGGATCCACTAGTGTCATGGCATGTCTGCTCATTTCATGAACCACAACTAGAGTTATTGCATGTGTGTTCTTCTCACATACCACATATCACCAGTGTCATTGCATGTGTGTTCTTCCCAAAGACCACACATGGATCCACCAGTGTTATTGCATGTGTTTTCTTCTCACAAACCATATCATGAACCACACCCAGTGTCATTTCATGTGTGTTCTTCTCACAGACCACACATGGATCCACCAGTGTAATTGCAAGTGTGTTCTTCTCACAAACCATATCATGAACCACACCCAGTATCATTGCATGTGTGTTCTTCCCATGAACCACACATGGATCCACCAGTGTCATTGCATCTGTGTTCTTCCCACAGACCACACATGGATCAACCAGTGTCATTGCATGTGTGTTCGTCCCATGAACCACACATGGATCCACCAGTGTCATTGCATGTCTGCTCTTTTCATGAACCACAGCTAGAGTCATTGGATGTGTGTTCTTCTCACAGACCACATATCACCAGTGTCATTGCATGTGTGTTCTTCCCAAAGACCACACATGGATCCACCAGTGTCATTGCATGTGTGTTCTTCTCACAAACCATATCATGAACCACACCTAGTGTCATTGCATGTGTGTTCTTCTCACAGACCACACATGGTTCCACCAGTGTCATTGCATGTGTGTTCTTCTCACAAACCATATCATGAACCACACCCAGTGTCATTGCATGCGTGTTCTTCCCATGAACCACACATGGATCCACCGGTGTCATTGCATGTGGCCTCTTTTCATTAACCACATCTAGAGTCATTACATGTGTGTCCTTCTCACAGACCACATATCACCAGTGTCATTGCGTGTGTGTTCTTCTCACAAACCATATCATGAATCACACCTAGTGTCATTGCATGTGTGTTATTCTCACAGACCACACATGGATCCACCAGTGTCATTGCATGTGTGTTCTTCTCACAGACCATATCATGAACCACACCCAATGTCATTGCATGTGTGTTCTTCCCATGAACCACACATGGATCCACTGGTGTCATTGCATGTCTGCTCTTTTCATTAACAACAGCTAGAGTCATTGCATGTGTGTTCTTCTCATATACCACATATCACCTTTGTCATTGCATGTGTGCTCTTCCCATGAACCACACATGGATCCACCAGTGTCATTGCATGTGTGTCCTTCCCACAGACCACACATGGATCCACCGGTGTCGTTGCATGTGTGTTCTTCCCATGAACCACACATGGATCCACCAGTGTCATTGTATGTCTGCTCTTCCCATGAAACACAGCTAGAGCCATCGCGTGCGTGCTCTTTTCACAAACCACAACTAGAGTCATTGGATGTGTGTTCTTCTTACAAACCATATCATGAACCACACCCAGTGTCATTGCATTTGTGTTCCTCTCACAAACCAGACATGGATCCACCAGTGTCATTGCATGTCTGCTCTTCTCATTAACCACAGCTAGAGTCATTGCATGTCTGTTCTTTTCACAAACCACATATCACCAGAGTCATTGCATGTGTGTTCTTCCCATGAACCACACATGGATCCACCGGTGTCATTGCATGTGTGTTCTTCTCACAAACCACACATGGATCCACCCAGTGTCATTGCATGTGTGTTCTTCCCATGAACCACACATGGATCCACCAGTGTCATTGCATGTCTGCACTTTTCATGAACCACAGCTAGTCATTGGATGTGTGTTCTTCTCACAGACCACATATCACCAGTGTCATTGCATGTGTGTTCTTCCCAAATACCACACACGGATCCACCAGTGTCATTGCATGTGTGTTATTCTCACAAACCATATCATGAACCACACCCAGTGTCATTGCATGTGTGTTCTTCTCACAGACCACACATGGATCCACTAGTGTCATTGCATGTGTGTTCTTCTCACAAACCATATCATGAACCACACCCAGTGTCATTGAATGTGTGTTCTTCCCATGAACCACACATGGATCCACCAGTGTCATTGCATGTGTGTTCTTCCCACAGACCACACATGGATCAACCAGTGTCATTGCATGTGTGTTCTTCCCATGAACCACACATGGATCCACCAGTGTCATTACATGTCTGCTCTTTTCATGAACCACATCTAGAGTCATTGGATGTGTGTTCTTCTCACAGACCACATATCACCAGTGTCATTGCATGTGTGTTCTTTCCAAATACCACACATGGATCCACCAGTGTCATTGCATGTGTGTTCTTCTCACAAACCATATCATGAACCACACCCAGTGTCATTGCATGTGTGTTCTTGTCATAGACCACACATGGATCCACCAGTGTCATTGCATGTGTGTTCTTCTCACAGACCATATCATGAACCACACCCAGTGTCATTGCATGTATGTTCTTCCCATGAACCACACATGGATCCACCGGTGTCGTTGCATGTCTGCTCTTTTCCTTAACCACAGCTAGATTCATTGCATGTGTGTTCTTCTCACAGACCACATATCACCTGTGTCATTGCATCTGTATTCTTCCTAAAGACCACACATGGATCCACCAGTGTCATTGCATGTGTGTTCTTCCGACAGACTACACATGGATCCACCAGTGTCATTGCATGTGTGTTCTTCTCACAAACCATACATGGATCCACCGGTGTCATTGCAAGTCTGCTCTTCTCATTAACCACAGCTAGAATCATTGCATGTCTGTTCTTTTCACAAACCACATATAACCAGAGTCATTGCATGTGTGTTCTTCCCATGAACCACACATGGTTTCACCGGTGTTATTGCATGTGTGTTCTTCTCACAAACCACACATGGATCCACCTAGTGTCATCGCATGTGTGTTCTTCCCATGAACCACATGGATCCACCAGTGTCATTGCATGTTTGCTCTTTTCATGAACCATAGCTAGAGTCATTGGATGTGTGTTCTTCTCATAGACCACATATCACCAATGTCATTGCATGTGTGTTCTTCCCAAAGACCACACATGGATCCACCAGTGTCATTGCATGTGTGTTCTTCTCACAAACCATATCATGAACCACACCCAGTGTCATTGCATGTGTGTTCTTCTCATAGACCACACATGGATCCACCAGTGTCATTGCATGTGTGTTCTTCTCACAAACCATATCATGAACCACACCCAGTGTCATTGCATGTGTGTTCTTCCCATGAACCACACATGGATCCACCAGTGTCATTACATGTGTGTTCTTCCCATGAACCACACATGGATCCACCAGTGTCATTGCATGTCTGCTCTTTTCATGAACCACAGCTAGAGTCATTGGATGTGTGTTCTTCTCATAGACCACATATCACCAGTGTCATTGCATGTGTGTTCTTCCCAAAGACCACACTTGGATCCACCAGTGTCATTGCATGTGTGTTCTTCTCACAAACCATATCATGAACCACACCTAGTGTCATTGCATGTGTGTTCTTCTCACAGACCACACATGGATCCACCAGTGCAATTTCATGTGTGTTCTTCTCACAGACCATATCATGAACCACACCCAGTGTCATTGCATGTGTCTTCTTCCCATGAACCACACATGGATCCACCGGTGTCATTGCATGTCTGCTCTTTTCATTAACCACAGCTAGAGTCATTGCATGTGTGTTCTTCTCACTGACCACATATCACCTGTGTCATTTCATGTGTGTTCTTCCCAAAGTCCACACATGGATCCACCAGTGTCATTGCATGTGTGTTCTTCCCACAGACCACACATGGATCCATCAGTGTCATTGCATGTGTGTTCTTCCCACGAACCACACATGGATCCTCAAGTGTCATTGTATGTCTGCTCTTCCCATGAACCACAGCTAGCGTTATCGCATGTGTGCTCTTTTCACAAATCAGAGCTAGAGTCATTGCATGTGTGTTCTTCTTACAAACCATATCATGAACCACACCCAGTGTCATTGCATGTGTGTTCTTCTCACAAACCACACATGGATCCACCGGTGTCATTGCATGTCTGCTCTTCTCATTAACCACAGTTGGAGTCATTGCATGTCTCTTCTTTTCACAAACCACATATCACCAGAGTCATTGCATGTGTGTTCTTCCCATGAACCACACATGGATCCACCGGTGTCATTGCATGTGTGTTCTTCTCACAAACCACACATGGATCCACCCAGTGTCATTGCATGTGTCTTCCCATGAACCACACATGGATCCACCAGTGTCATTGCATGTCTGCACTTTTCATGAACCACAGCTAGTCATTGGATGTGTGTTCTTCTCACAGACCACATATCACCAGTGTCATTGCATGTGTGTTATTCTCACAAACCATATCATGAACCACACCCAGTGTCATTGCATGTGTGTTCTTCTCACAGACCACACATGGATCCACCAGTGTCATTGCATGTGTGTTCTTCTGACAAACCATATCATGAACCACACCCAGTGTCATTGCATGTGTGTTCTTCCCATGAACCACACATGGATCCACCAGTGTCATTGCATGTGTGTTCTTCCCACAGACCACACATGGATCCACTAGTGGCATTGCATGTGTGTTCTTCCCATGGACCACACATGGATCCACCAGTGTCATTGCATGTCTGCTCTTTTCATGAACCACAGCTAGAGTCATTGGATGTGTGTTCTTCCCAAAGACCACACATTGATCCACCAGTGTCATTGCATGTGTGTTCTTCTCACAAACCATATCATGAACCACACCTAGTGTCATTGCATGTGTGTTCTTCTCACATACCACACATGGATCCACCAGTGTCATTGCATGTGTGTTCTTCTCACAAACCATATCATGAACCACACCCAGTGTCATTGCATGCGTGTTCTTCCCATGAACCACACATGGGTCCACCGGTGTCATTGCATGTGTCCTCTTTTCATTAACCACATCTAGAGTCATTGCATGTGTGTCCTTCTCACAGACCACATATCACCAGTGTCATTGCATGTGTGTTCTTCTCACAAACCATATCATGAACCACACCCAGTGTCATTGCATGTGTGTTCTTCTCACAGACCACACATGGATCCACCAGTGTCATTGCATGTGTGTTCTTCTCACAGACCATATCATGAACCACACCCAATGTCATTGCATGTGTATTCTTCCCATGAACCACACATGGATCCACCGGTGTCATTACATGTCTGCTCTTTTCATTAACAACAGCTAGAGTCATTGCATGTGTGTTCTTCTCATATACCACATATCACCTGTGTCATTGCATGTGTGCTCTTCCCATGAACCACACATGGATCCACCAGTGTCATTGCATGTGTCTCCTTCCGACAGACCACACATGGATCCACCGGTGTCGTTGCATGTGTGTTCTTCCCATGAACCACACATGGATCCACCAGTGTCATTGTATGTCTGCTCTTCCCATGAACCATAGCTAGAGTCATCGCGTGCGTGATCTTTTCACAAACCACAGCTAGAGTCATTGGATGTGTGTTCTTCTTACAACCATATCATGAATCACACCCAGTGTCATTGCATTTGTGTTCTTCTCACAAACCACACATGGATCCACCAGTGTCATTGCATGTCTGCTCTTCTCATTAACCATAGATAGAGTCATTTCATGTCTTTGCTTTTCACAAACCACATATCACCAGAGTCATTGCATGTGTGTTCTTCCCATGAACCACACATGGATGCACCGGTGTCATTGCATGTGTGTTCTTCCTATGAACCACACATGAACCACAGCTAGAGTCATTGCATGTGTGTTCTTCCTGTGAACCACACATGGATCCACCAGTGTCATTGTATGTCTGCTCTTCCCATGAACCACAGCTAGAGTCATCACATGCCTGCTCTTTTCACAAACCACAGCTAGATTCATTGCATGTGTGTTCTTCTTACAAACCATATCATGAACCACACCTTAGTGTCATTGCATGTGTGTTCTTCTCACAAACCACACATGGATCCACCAGTGTCATTGCATGTTTGCTCTTCTCATTAACCACAGCTAGAGTCATTTCATGTCTATTCTTTTCACAAACCACATATCACCAGAGTCATTGCATGTGTGTTCTTCCCATGAACCACACATGGATCCACCGGTGTCATTGCATGTGTGTTCTTCTCACAAACCACACATGGATCCACCCAGTGTCATCGCATGTGTGTTCTTCCCATGAACCACACATGGATCCACCAGTGTCATTGCATATCTGCTCTTTTCATGAACCACAGCTAGAGTCATTGGATGTGTGTTCTTCTCACAGACCACATATCACCAGTGTCATTGCATGTGTGTTCTTCCCAAAGACCACACATGGATCCACCAGTGTTATTGCATGTGTTTTCTTCTCACAAACCATATCATGAACCACACCCAGTGTCATTGCATGTGTGTTCTTCTCATAGACCACACATGGATCCACCAGTGTAATTGCAAGTGTGTTCTTCTCACAAACCATATCATGAACCACACCCAGTATCATTGCATGTGTGATCTTCCCATGAACCATACATCGATCCACCACTATCATTGCATGTGTGTTCTTCCCACAGACCACACATGGATCAACCAGTGTCATTGCATGTGTGTTCATCCCATGAACCACACATGGATCCACCAGTGTCATTGCATGTCTGCTCTTTTCATGAACCACAGCTAGAGTCATTGGATGTGTGTTCTTCTCACAGACCACATATCACCAGTGTCATTGCATGTGTGTTCTTCCCAAAGACCACACATGGATCCACCAGTGTCATTGCATGTGTGTTCTTCTCACAAACCATATCATGAACCACACCCAGTGTCATTGCATGTGTGTTCTTCTCACAGACCACACATGGATCCACCAGTGTCATTTCATGTGTGTTCTTCTCACAGACCATATCATGAACCACACCCAGTGTCATTGCATGTGTGTTCTTCCCATGAACCACACATGGATCCATCGGTGTTATTGCATGTCTGCTCTTTTCATTAACCACAGCTAGAGTCATCGCGTGTGTGCTCTTTTCACAAACCACAGCTAGAGTCATTGGATGTGTGTTCTTCTTACAACCATATCATGAACCACACCCAGTGTCATTGCATTTGTGTTCTTCTCACAAACCACACATGGATCCACCAATGTCATTGCATGTCTGCTCTTCTCATTAACCACAGCTAGAGTCATTTCATGTCTGTTCTTTTCACAAACCACATATCACCAGAGTCATTGCATGTGTGTTCTTCCCATGAACCACACATGGATCCACCGGTGTCATTGCATGTGTGTTCTTCCTGTGAACCACACATGAACCACAGCTAGAGTCATTGCATGTGTGTAATTCCTGTGAACCACACATGGATCCACCAGTGTCATTGTATGTCTGCTCTTCCCATGAACCACAGCTAGAGTCATCACATGCCTGCTCTTTTCACAAACCACAGCTAGATTCATTGCATGTGTGTTCTTCTTACAAACCATATCATGAACCACACCTTAGTGTCATTGCATGTGTGTTCTTCTCACAAACCACACATGGATCCACCAGTGTCATTGCATGTTTGCTCTTCTCATTAACCACAGCTAGAGTCATTTCATGTCTGTTCTTTTCACAAACCACATATCACCAGAGTCATTGCATGTGTGTTCTTCCCATGAACCACACATGGATCCACCGGTGTCATTGCATGTGTGTTCTTCTCACAAACCACACATGGATCCACCCAGTGTCATCGCATGTGTGTTCTTCCCATGAACCACACATGGATCCACCAGTGTCATTGCATATCTGCTCTTTTCATGAACCACAGCTAGAGTCATTGGATGTGTGTTCTTCTCACAGACCACATATCACCAGTGTCATTGCATGTGTGTTCTTCCCAAAGACCACACATGGATCCACCAGTGTTATTGCATGTGTTTTCTTCTCACAAACCATATCATGAACCACACCCAGTGTCATTGCATGTGTGTTCTTCTCACAGACCACACATGGATCCACCAGTGTAATTGCAAGTGTGTTCTTCTCACAAACCATATCATGAACCACACCCAGTATCATTGCATGTGTGTTCTTCCCATGAACCACACATGGATCCACCAGTGTCATTGCATCTGTGTTCTTCCCACAGACCACACATGGATCAACTAGTGTCATTGCATGTGTGTTCGTCCCATGAACCACACATGGATCCACCAGTGTCATTGCATGTCTGCTCTTTTCATGAACCACAGCTAGAGTCATTGGATGTGTGTTCTTCTCACAGACCACATATCACCAGTGTCATTGCATGTGTGTTCTTCCCAAAGACCACACATGGATCCACTAGTGTCATCGCATGTGTGTTCTTATCACAAACCATATCATGAACCACACCTAGTGTCATTGCATGTGTGTTCTTCTCACAGACCATACATGGATCCACCAGTGTCATTTCATGTGTGTTCTTCTCACAGACCATATCATGAACCACACCCAGTGTCATTGCATATGTCTTCTTCCCATGAACCACACATGGATCCATCGGTGTTATTGCATGTCTGCTCTTTTCATTAACCACAGCTAGAGTCATTGCATGTGTGTTCTTCTCACAGACCACATATCACCTGTGTCATTGCATATGTGTTCTTCCCAAAGACCACACATGGATCCACCAGTGTCATTGCATGTGTGTTCTTCCCACAGACCACACATGGATCCATCAGTGTCATTGCATGTGTGTTCTTCCCACGAACCACAAATGGATCCACAAGTGTCATTGTATGTCTGCTCTTCCCATGAATGACAGCTAGAGTTATCGCATGCGTGCTCTTTTCACAAACCACAGCTAGAGTCATTGCATGTGTGTTCTTCTTACAAACCATATCATGAACCACACCCAGTGTCATTGCATGTCTGTTCTTCTCACAAACCACACATGGATCCACCGGTGTCATTGCATGTCTGCTCTTCTCATTAACCAAAGTTGGAGTCATTGCATGTCTGTTCGTTTCACAAACCACATATCACCAGAGTCATTGCATGTGTGTTCTTCCCATGAACCACACATGGATCCACCGGTGTCATTGCATGTGTGTTCTTCTCACAAACCACACATGGATCCACCCAGTGTCATTGCATGTGTGTTCTTCCCATGAACCACACATGGATCCACCAGTGTCATTGCATGTCTGCTCTTTTCATGAACCACAGCTAGTCATTGGATGTGTGTTCTTCTCACAGACCACATATCACTAGTGTCATTGCATGTGTGTTCTTCCCAAAGACCACACACGGATCCAACAGTGTCATTGCATGTGTGTTCTTCTCACAAACCATATCATGAACCACACCCAGTGTCATTGCATGTGTGTTCTTCTCACAGACCACACATGGATCCACCAGTGGCATTGCATGTGTGTTCTTCTCACAAACCATATCATGAACCACACCCAGTGTCATTGCATGTGTGTTCTTCCCATGAACCACACATGGTTCCACCAGTGTCATTGCATGTGCGTTCTTCCCACAGACCACACATGGATCCACTTGTGTCATTGCATGTGTGTTCTTCCCATGGACCACACATGGATCCACCAGTTTCATTGCATGTCTGCTCTTTTCATGAACCACAACTAGAGTCATTGGATGTGTGTTCTTCTCACATACCACATATCACGAGTGTCATTGCATGTGTGTTCTTCCCAAAGACCACACATTGATCCACTAGTGTCATTGCATGTGTGTTCTTCTCACAAACCATATCATGAACCACACCTAGTGTCATTGCATGTGTGTTCTTCTCACAGACCACACATGGTTCCACCAGTGTCATTGCATGTGTGTTCTTCTCACAAACCATATCATGAACCACACCCAGTGTCATTGCATGCGTGTTCTTCCCATGAACCACACATGGATCCACCGGTGTCATTGCATGTGGCCTCTTTTCATTAACCACATCTAGAGTCATTACATGTGTGTCCTTCTCACAGACCACATATCACCAGTGTCATTGCATGTGTGTTCTTCTCACAAACCATATCATGAATCACACCTAGTGTCATTGCATGTGTGTTATTCTCACAGACCACACATGGATCCACCAGTGTCATTGCATGTGTGTTCTTCTCACAGACCATATCATGAACCACACCCAATGTCATTGCATGTGTGTTCTTCCCATGAACCACACATGGATCCACTGGTGTCATTGCATGTCTGCTCTTTTCATTAACAACAGCTAGAGTCATTGCATGTGTGTTCTTCTCATATACCACATATCACCTTTGTCATTGCATGTGTGCTCTTCCCATGAACCACACATGGATCCACCAGTGTCATTGCATGTGTGTCCTTCCCACAGACCACACATGGATCCACCGGTGTCGTTGCATGTGTGTTCTTCCCATGAACCACACATGGATCCACCAGTGTCATTGTATGTCTGCTCTTCCCATGAAACACAGCTAGAGCCATCGCGTGCGTGCTCTTTTCACAAACCACAGATAGAATCATTGGATGTGTGTTCTTCTTACAAACCATATCATGAACCACACCCAGTGTCATTGCATTTGTGTTCTTCTCACAAACCAGACATGGATCCACCAGTGTCATTGCATGTCTGCTCTTCTCATTAACCACAGCTAGAGTCATTGCATGTCTGTTCTTTTCACAAACCACATATTACCAGAGTCATTGCATGTGTGTTCTTCCCATGAACCACACATGGATCCACCGGTGTCATTGCATGTCTATTCTTCTCACAAACCACACAAGGATCCACCCAGTTTCATCGCATGTGAGTTCTTCCCATGAACCACACATGGATCCACCCGTGTCATTGCATGTCTGCTCTTTTCATGAACCACAACTAGAGTCACTGGATGTGTGTTCTTCTCACAGACCACATATCACCAGTGTCATTGCATGTCTGTTCTTCCCAAAGACCACACATGGATCCACCAGTGTCATTGCTTGTGTGTTCTTCTCACAAACCATATCATGAACCACACCCAGTGTTATTGCATGTGTGTTCTTCTCACAGACCACACATGGATCCACCAGTGTCATTGCATGTGTGTTCTTCTCACAAACCATATCATGAACCACACCCAGTGTCATTGCATGTGTGTTATTCCCATGAACCACACATGGATCCACCAGTGTCATTGCATGTGTGTTCTTCCCACAGACCACACATGGATCAACCAGTGTCATTGCATGTGTGTTCGTCCCATGAACCACACATGGATCCACCAGTGTCATTGCATGTCTGCTCTTTTCATGAACCACAGCTAGAGTCATTGGATGTGTGTTCTTCTCACAGACCACATATCACCTGTGTCATTGCATGTGTGTTCTTCCCGAAGACCACACATGGATCCACCAGTGTCATTGCATGTGTGTTCTTCTCACAAACCATATCATGAACCACACCCAGTGTCATTGCATGTGTGTTCTTCTCACAGACCACACATGGATCCACCAGTGTCATTGCATGTGTGTTCTTCTCACAAACCATATCATGAACCACACCCACTGTCATTGCATGTGTGTTCTTCCCATGAACCACACATGGATCCACCAGTGTCATTGCATGTGTGTTCTTCCCACAGTCCACACATGGATCAACCAGTGTCATTGCATGTGTGTTCGTCCCATGAACCACACATGGATCCACCAGTGTCATGGCATGTCTGCTCATTTTATAAAGCACAACTAGAGTCATTGGATGTGTGTTCTTCTCACAGACCACATATCACCAGTGTCATTGCATGTGTGTTCTTCCCAAAGACCACACATGGATCCACCAGTGTCATTGCATGTGTGTTCTTCTCGAAAAACCATATCATGAACCACACCAAGTGTCATTGCATGTGTGTTCTTCTCACAGACCACACATGGATCCACCAGTGTCATTTCATGTGTGTTCTTCTCACAGACCATATCATGAACCACACCTAGTGTCATTGCATGTGTGTTCCTCCCATCAACCACACATGGATCCACCGGTGTCATTGCATGTCCGCTCTTTTCATTAACCACAGCTAGAGTCATTGCATGTGTGTTCTTCTCACAGACCACATATCAACTGTGTCATTGCATGTGTGTTCTTCCCAAAGACCACACATGGATCCACCAGTGTCATTGCATGTGTGTTCTTCCCACAGACCACACATGGATCCACCAGTGTCATTGCATGTGTGTTCTTCCCATGAACCACACATGGATCCACCAGTGTCATTGTATGTCTGCTCTTCCCATGAACCACACATGGATCCACTAGTGTCATGGCATGTCTGCTCATTTCATGAACCACAACTAGAGTTATTGCATGTGTGTTCTTCTCACATACCACATATCACCAGTGTCATTGCATGTGTGTTCTTCCCAAAGACCACACATGGATCCACCAGTGTTATTGCATGTGTTTTCTTCTCACAAACCATATCATGAACCACACCCAGTGTCATTGCATGTGTGTTCTTCTCACAGACCACACATGGATCCACCAGTGTAATTGCAAGTGTGTTCTTCTCACAAACCATATCATGAACCACACCCAGTATCATTGCATGTGTGTTCTTCCCATGAACCACACATGGATCCACCAGTGTCATTGCATCTGTGTTCTTCCCACAGACCACACATGGATCAACCAGTGTCATTGCATGTGTGTTCGTCCCATGAACCACACATGGATCCACCAGTGTCATTGCATGTCTGCTCTTTTCATGAACCACAGCTAGAGTCATTGGATGTGTGTTCTTCTCACAGACCACATATCACCAGTGTCATTGCATGTGTGTTCTTCCCAAAGACCACACATGGATCCACCAGTGTCATTGCATGTGTGTTCTTCTCACAAACCATATCATGAACCACACCTAGTGTCATTGCATGTGTGTTCTTCTCACAGACCACACATGGTTCCACCAGTGTCATTGCATGTGTGTTCTTCTCACAAACCATATCATGAACCACACCCAGTGTCATTGCATGCGTGTTCTTCCCATGAACCACACATGGATCCACCGGTGTCATTGCATGTGGCCTCTTTTCATTAACCACATCTAGAGTCATTACATGTGTGTCCTTCTCATAGACCACATATCACCAGTGTCATTGCATGTGTGTTCTTCTCACAAACCATATCATGAATCACACCTAGTGTCATTGCATGTGTGTTATTCTCACAGACCACACATGGATCCACCAGTGTCATTGCATGTGTGTTCTTCTCACAGACCATATCATGAACCACACCCAATGTCATTGCATGTGTGTTCTTCCCATGAACCACACATGGATCCACTGGTGTCATTGCATGTCTGCTCTTTTCATTAACAACAGCTAGAGTCATTGCATGTGTGTTCTTCTCATATACCACATATCACCTTTGTCATTGCATGTGTGCTCTTCCCATGAACCACACATGGATCCACCAGTGTCATTGCATGTGTGTCCTTCCCACAGACCACACATGGATCCACCGGTGTCGTTGCATGTGTGTTCTTCCCATGAACCACACATGGATCCACCAGTGTCATTGTATGTCTGCTCTTCCCATGAAACACAGCTAGAGCCATCGCGTGCGTGCTCTTTTCACAAACCACAACTAGAGTCATTGGATGTGTGTTCTTCTTACAAACCATATCATGAACCACACCCAGTGTCATTGCATTTGTGTTCCTCTCACAAACCAGACATGGATCCACCAGTGTCATTGCATGTCTGCTCTTCTCATTAACCACAGCTAGAGTCATTGCATGTCTGTTCTTTTCACAAACCACATATTACCAGAGTCATTGCATGTGTGTTCTTCCCATGAACCACACATGGATCCACCGGTGTCATTGCATGTGTGTTCTTCCCATGAACCACACATGGATCCACCAGTGTCATTGTATGTCTGCTCTTCCCATGAACCACACATGGATCCACCAGTGTCATGGCATGTCTGCTCATTTCATGAACCACAGCTAGAGTCATAGCATGTGTGTTCTTCTCACATACCGCATATCACCAGTGTCATTGCATGTGTGTTCTTCCCAAAGACCACACATGGATCCACCAGTGTTATTGCATGTGTTTTCTTCTCACAAACCATATCATGAACCACACCCAGTGTCATTGCATGTGTGTTCTTCTCACAGACCACACATGGATCCACCAGTGTAATTGCAAGTGTTTTCTTCTCACAAACCATATCATGAACCACACCCAGTATCATTGCATGTGTGTTCTTCCCATGAACCACACATGGATCCACCAGTGTCATTGCATCTGTGTTCTTCCCACAGACCACACATGGATCAACCAGTGTCATTGCATGTGTGTTCGTCCCATGAACCACACATGGATCCACCAGTGTCATTGCATGTCTGCTCTTTTCATGAACCACAGCTAGAGTCATTGGATGTGTGTTCTTCTCACAGACCACATATCACCAGTGTCATTGCATGTGTGTTCTTCCCAAAGACCACACATGGATCCACCAGTGTCATTGCATGTGTGTTCTTCTCACAAACCATATCATGAACCACACCTAGTGTCATTGCATGTGTGTTCTTCTCACAGACCATACATGGATCCACCAGTGTCATTTCATGTGTGTTCTTCTCACAGACCATATCATGAACCACACCAAGTGTCATTGCATGTGTCTTCTTCCCATGAACCACACATGGATCCACCGGTGTCATTGCATGTCCGCTCTTTTCATTAACCACAGCTAGAGTCATTGCATGTGTGTTCTTCTCACAGACCACACATGGATCCACCGGTGTCATTGCATGTGTGTTCTTCCCGTAGACCACACATGGATCCATCAGTGTCATTGCATGTGTGTTCTTCCCACGAACCACAAATGGATCCACAAGTGTCATTGTATGTCTGCTCTTGCTATGAACGACAGCTAGAGTTATCGCATGCGTGCTCTTTTCACAAACCACAGCTAGAGTCATTGCATGTGTGTTCTTCTTACAAACCATATCATGAACCACACCCAGTGTCATTGCATGTGTGTTCTTCTCACAAACCACACATGGATCCACCGGTGTCATTGCATGTCTGCTCTTCTCATTAACCAAAGTTGGAGTCATTGCATGTCTATTCGTTTCACAAACCACATATCACCAGAGTCATTGCATGTGTGTTCTTCCCATGAACCACACTTGGATCCACCAGTGTCATTGCATGTGTGTTCTTCTCACAAACCACACATGGATCCACCCAGTGTCATTGCATGTGTGTTCTTCCCATGAACCACACATGGATCCACCAGTGTCATTGCATGTCTGCTCTTTTCATGAACCACAGCTAGTCATTGGATGTGTGTTCTTCTCACAGACCACATATCACCAGTGTCATTGCATGTGTGTTCTTCCCAAAGACCACACACGGATCCAACAGTGTCATTGCATGTGTGTTCTTCTCACAAACCATATCATGAACCACACCCAGTGTCATTGCATGTGTGTTCTTCTCACAGACCACACATGGATCCACCAGTGGCATTGCATGTGTGTTCTTCTCACAAACCATATCATGAACCACACCCAGTGTCATTGCATGTGTGTTCTTCCCATGAACCACACATGGTTCCACCAGTGTCATTGCATGTGCGTTCTTCCCACAGACCACACATGGATCCACTTGTGTCATTGCATGTGTGTTCTTCCCATGGACCACACATGGATCCACCAGTGTCATTGCATGTCTGCTCTTTTCATGAACCACAACTAGAGTCATTGGATGTGTGTTCTTCTCACATACCACATATCACGAGTGTCATTGCATGTGTGTTCTTCCCAAAGACCACACATTGATCCACTAGTGTCATTGCATGTGTGTTCTTCTCACAAACCATATCATGAACCACACCTAGTGTCATTGCATGTGTGTTCTTCTCACAGACCACACATGGTTCCACCAGTGTCATTGCATGTGTGTTCTTCTCACAAACCATATCATGAACCACACCCAGTGTCATTGCATGCGTGTTCTTCCCATGAACCACACATGGATCCACCGGTGTCATTGCATGTGGCCTCTTTTCATTAACCACATCTAGAGTCATTACATGTGTGTCCTTCTCACAGACCACATATCACCAGTGTCATTGCATGTGTGTTCTTCTCACAAACCATATCATGAATCACACCTAGTGTCATTGCATGTGTGTTATTCTCACAGACCACACATGGATCCACCAGTGTCATTGCATGTGTGTTCTTCTCACAGACCATATCATGAACCACACCCAATGTCATTGCATGTGTGTTCTTCCCATGAACCACACATGGATCCACTGGTGTCATTGCATGTCTGCTCTTTTCATTAACAACAGCTAGAGTCATTGCATGTGTGTTCTTCTCATATACCACATATCACCTTTGTCATTGCATGTGTGCTCTTCCCATGAACCACACATGGATCCACCAGTGTCATTGCATGTGTGTCCTTCCCACAGACCACACATGGATCCACCGGTGTCGTTGCATGTGTGTTCTTCCCATGAACCACACATGGATCCACCAGTGTCATTGTATGTCTGCTCTTCCCATGAAACACAGCTAGAGCCATCGCGTGCGTGTCTTTTCACAAACCACAACTAGAGTCATTGGATGTGTGTTCTTCTTACAAACCATATCATGAACCACACCCAGTGTCATTGCATTTGTGTTCCTCTCACAAACCAGACATGGATCCACCAGTGTCATTGCATGTCTGCTCTTCTCATTAACCACAGCTAGAGTCATTGCATGTCTGTTCTTTTCACAAACCACATATTACCAGAGTCATTGCATGTGTGTTCTTCCCATGAACCACACATGGATCCACCGGTGTCATTGCATGTGTGTTCTTCCCATGAACCACACATGGATCCACCAGTGTCATTGTATGTCTGCTCTTCCCATGAACCACACATGGATCCACCAGTGTCATGGCATGTCTGCTCATTTCATGAACCACAGCTAGAGTCATAGCATGTGTGTTCTTCTCACATACCGCATATCACCAGTGTCATTGCATGTGTGTTCTTCCCAAACACCACACATGGATCCACCAGTGTTATTGCATGTGTTTTCTTCTCACAAACCATATCATGAACCACACCCAGTGTCATTGCATGTGTGTTCTTCTCACAGACCACACATGGATCCACCAGTGTAATTGCAAGTGTTTTCTTCTCACAAACCATATCATGAACCACACCCAGTATCATTGCATGTGTGTTCTTCCCATGAACCACACATGGATCCACCAGTGTCATTGCATCTGTGTTCTTCCCACAGACCACACATGGATCAACCAGTGTCATTGCATGTGTGTTCGTCCCATGAACCACACATGGATCCACCAGTGTCATTGCATGTCTGCTCTTTTCATGAACCACAGCTAGAGTCATTGGATGTGTGTTCTTCTCACAGACCACATATCACCAGTGTCATTGCATGTGTGTTCTTCCCAAAGACCACACATGGATCCACCAGTGTCATTGCATGTGTGTTCTTCTCACAAACCATATCATGAACCACACCTAATGTCATTGCATGTGTGTTCTTCTCACAGACCATACATGGATCCACCAGTGTCATTTCATGTGTGTTCTTCTCACAGACCATATCATGAACCACACCAAGTGTCATTGCATGTGTCTTCTTCCCATGAACCACACATGGATCCACCGGTGTCATTGCATGTCCGCTCTTTTCATTAACCACAGCTAGAGTCATTGCATGTGTGTTCTTCTCACAGACCACACATGGATCCACCGGTGTCATTGCATGTGTGTTCTTCCCGTAGACCACACATGGATCCATCAGTGTCATTGCATGTGTGTTCTTCCCACGAACCACAAATGGATCCACAAGTGTCATTGTATGTCTGCTCTTGCTATGAACGACAACTAGAGTTATCGCATGCGTGCTCTTTTCACAAACCACAGCTAGAGTCATTGCATGTGTGTTCTTCTTACAAACCATATCATGAACCACACCCAGTGTCATTGCATGTGTGTTCTTCTCACAAACCACACATGGATCCACCGGTGTCATTGCATGTCTGCTCTTCTCATTAACCAAAGTTGGAGTCATTGCATGTCTGTTCGTTTCACAAACCACATATCACCAGAGTCATTGCATGTGTGTTCTTCCCATGAACCACACTTGGATCCACCAGTGTCATTGCATGTGTGTTCTTCTCACAAACCACACATGGATCCACCCAGTGTCATTGCATGTGTGTTCTTCCCATGAACCACACATGGATCCACCAGTGTCATTGCATGTCTGCTCTTTTCATGAACCACAGCTAGTCATTGGATGTGTGTTCTTCTCACAGACCACATATCACCAGTGTCATTGCATGTGTGTTCTTCCCAAAGACCACACACGGATCCAACAGTGTCATTGCATGTGTGTTCTTCTCACAAACCATATCATGAACCACACCCAGTGTCATTGCATGTGTGTTCTTCTCACAGACCACACATGGATCCACCAGTGGCATTGCATGTGTGTTCTTCTCACAAACCATATCATGAACCACACCCAGTGTCATTGCATGTGTGTTCTTCCCATGAACCACACATGGTTCCACCAGTGTCATTGCATGTGCGTTCTTCCCACAGACCACACATGGATCCACTTGTGTCATTGCATGTGTGTTCTTCCCATGGACCACACATGGATCCACCAGTGTCATTGCATGTCTGCTCTTTTCATGAACCACAACTAGAGTCATTGGATGTGTGTTCTTCTCACATACCACATATCACGAGTGTCATTGCATGTGTGTTCTTCCCAAAGACCACACATTGATCCACTAGTGTCATTGCATGTGTGTTCTTCTCACAAACCATATCATGAACCACACCTAGTGTCATTGCATGTGTGTTCTTCTCACAGACCACACATGGTTCCACCAGTGTCATTGCATGTGTGTTCTTCTCACAAACCATATCATGAACCACACCCAGTGTCATTGCATGCGTGTTCTTCCCATGAACCACACATGGATCCACCGGTGTCATTGCATGTGGCCTCTTTTCATTAACCACATCTAGAGTCATTGCATGTGTGTCCTTCTCACAGACCACATATCACCAGTGTCATTGCATGTGTGTTCTTCTCACAAACCATATCATGAATCACACCTAGTGTCATTGCATGTGTGTTATTCTCACAGACCACACATGGATCCACCAGTGTCATTGCATGTGTGTTCTTCTCACAGACCATATCATGAACCACACCCAATGTCATTGCATGTGTGTTCTTCCCATGAACCACACATGGATCCACTGGTGTCATTGCATGTCTGCTCTTTTCATTAACAACATCTAGAGTCATTGCATGTGTGTTCTTCTCATATACCAAATATAACCTTTGTCATTGCATGTGTGCTCTTCCCATGAACCACACATGGATCCACCAGTGTCATTGCATGTGTGTCCTTCCCACAGACCACACATGGATCCACCGGTGTCGTTGCATGTGTGTTCTTCCCATGAACCACACATGGATCCACCAGTGTCATTGTATGTCTGCTCTTCCCATGAAACACAGCTAGAGCCATCGCGTGCGTGCTCTTTTCACAAACCACAGCTAGAGTCATTGGATGTGTGTTCTTCTTACAAACCATATCATGAACCACACCCAGTGTCATTGCATTTGTGTTCTTCTCACAAACCAGACATGGATCCACCAGTGTCATTGCATGTCTGCTCTTCTCATTAACCACAGCTAGAGTCATTGCATGTCTGTTCTTTTCACAAACCACATATTACCAGAGTCATTGCATGTGTGTTCTTCCCATGAACCACACATGGATCCACCGGTGTCATTGCATGTCTATTCTTCTCACAAACCACACAAGGATCCACCCAGTTTCATCGCATGTGAGTTCTTCCCATGAACCACACATGGATCCACCAATGTCATTGCATGTCTGCTCTTTTCATGAACCACAGCTAGAGTCATTGGATGTGTGTTCTTCTCACAGACCACATATCACCAGTGTCATTGCATGTCTGTTCTTCCCAAAGACCACACATGGATCCACCAGTGTCATTGCTTGTGTGTTCTTCTCAGAAACCATATCATGAACCACACCCAGTGTTATTGCATGTGTGTTCTTCTCACAGACCACACATGGATCCACCAGTGTCATTGCATGTGTGTTCTTCTCACAAACCATATCATGAACCACACCCAGTGTCATTGCATGTTTGTTCTTCCCATGAACCACACATGGATCCACCAGTGTCATTGCATGTGTGTTCTTTCTGCCTACCACACATGGATCAACCAGTGTCATTGCATGTGTGTTCGTCCCATGAACCACACATGGATCCACCAGTGTCATTGCATGTCTGCTCTTTTCATGAACCACAACTAGAGTCATTGGATGTGTGTTCCTCTCACATACCACATATCACGAGTGTCATTGCATGTGTGTTCTTCCCAAAGACCACACATTGATCCACTAGTGTCATTGCATGTGTGTTCTTCTCACAAACCATATCATGAACCACACCTAGTTTCATTGCATGTGTGTTCTTCTCACAGACCACACATGGTTCCACCAGTGTCATTGCATGTGTGTTCTTCTCACAAACCATATCATGAACCACACCCCGTGTCATTGCATGCGTGTTCTTCCCATGAACCACACATGGATCCACCGGTGTCATTGCATGTGGCCTCTTTTCATTAACCACATCTAGAGTCATTGCATCTGTGTCCTTCTCACAGACCACATATCACCAGTGTCATTGCATGTGTGTTCTTCTCACAAACCATATCATGAATCACACCTAGTGTCATTGCATGTGTGTTATTCTCACAGAACACACATGGATCCACCAGTGTCATTTCATGTGTGTTCTTCTCACATACCATATCATGAACCACACCCAATGTCATTGCATGTGTGTTCTTCCCATGAACCACACATGGATCCACTGGTGTCATTGCATGTCTGCTCTTTTCATTAACAACAACTAGAGTCATTGCATGTGTGTTCTTCTCATATACCACATATCACCTTTGTCATTGCATGTGTGCTCTTCCCATGAACCACACATGGATCCACCAGTGTCATTGCATGTGTGTCCTTCCCACAGACCACACATGGATCCACCGGTGTCGTTGCATGTGTGTTCTTCCCATGAACCACACATGGATCCACCAGTGTCATTGTATGTCTGCTCTTCCCATGAAACACAGCTAGAGCCATCGCGTGCGTGCTCTTTTCACAAACCACAGCTAGAGTCATTGGATGTGTGTTCTTCTTACATACCATATCATGAACCACACCCAGTGTCATTGCATTTGTGTTCTTCTCACAAACCAGACATGGATCCACCAGTGTCATTGCATGTCTGCTCTTCTCATTAACCATACCTAGAGTCATTGCATGTCTGTTCTTTTCACAAACCACATATTACCAGAGTCATTGCATGTGTGTTCTTCCCATGAACCACACATGGATCCACCAGTGTCATTGCATGTCTATTCTTCTCACAAACCACACAAGGATCCACCCAGTTTCATCGCATGTGATTTCTTCCCATGAACCACACATGGATCCACCAGTGTCATTGCATGTCTGCTCTTTTCATGAACCACAGCTAGAGTCATTGGATGTGTGTTCTTCTCACAGACCACATATCACCAGTGTCATTGCATGTCTGTTCTTCCCAAAGACCACACATGGATCCACCAGTGTCATTGCTTGTGTGTT
This sequence comes from Avena sativa, assembly GCA_916181665.1. Classification (NCBI taxonomy): domain Eukaryota; kingdom Viridiplantae; phylum Streptophyta; class Magnoliopsida; order Poales; family Poaceae; genus Avena; species Avena sativa. The sequence goes on from OV702290.1 coordinate 39,127,174, forward strand.
CTTCTCACAAACCATATCATGAACCACACCCAGTGTTATTGCATGTGTGTTCTTCTCACAGACCACACATGGATCCACCAGTGTCATTGCATGTGTGTTCTTCTCACAAACCATATCATGAACCACACCAAGTGTCATTGCATGTGTGTTCTTCTCATAGACCACACATGGATCCACCAGTGTCATTGCATGTTTTTTCTTCTCACAGACCATATCATGAACCATACCTAGTGTAATTGCATGTGTGTTCCTCCCATCAACCACACATGGATCCACCGGTGTCATTGCATGTCCGCTCTTTTCATTAACCACAGCTAGAGTCATTGGATGTGTGTTCTTCTCTCAGACCACATATCAGCTGTGTCATTGCATGTGTGTTCTTCACAAAGACCACACATGGATCCACCAGTGTCATTGCATGTGTGTTCTTCCCACAAACCACACATTGATCCACCAGTGTCATTGCATGTGTGTTCTTCCCATGAACCACACATGGATCCACCAGTGTCATTGTATGTCTGCTCTTCCCATGAACCACACATGGATCCACCAGTGTCATGGCATGTCTGCTCATTTCATGAACCACAGCTAGAGTCATTGCATGTGTGTTCTTCTCACATACACATATCACCAGTGTCATTGCATGTGTGTTCTTCCCAAGGACCACACATTGATCCACCAGTGTCATTGCATGTGTGTTCTTCTCACAAACCATATCATTAACCACACCCAGTGTCATTGCATGTGTGTTCTTCTCACAGACCACACATTGGTCCACCAGTGTCATTGCATGTGTGTTATTCTCACAAACCATATCATGAACCACACCTAGTGTCATTGCATGTGTGTTCTTCCCATGAACCACACATGGATCCACCAGTGTTATTGCATGTCTGCTCTTTAGATTAACCACAGCTAGAGTCATTGCATGTGTGTTCTTCTCACAAACCACATATCACCGGTGTCCATGCATGTGTGTTCTTCCCATGAACCACACATGGATCCACCAGTGTCATTGGATGTGTGTTCTTCCCACAGACCACACATGGATCCATTGGTGTCATTGCATGTCTGCTCTTCTCATTAACCACAACTAGAGTCATTGCATGTCTGTTCTTTTCACAAACCACATATCACCAGAGTCATTGCATGTGTGTTCTTCCCATGAACCACACCCAGTTTCATTGCATGTGTGTTCTTCTCATTAAACCCACATGGATCCACCAGTGTCATTAACTACAGCTAGAGTCATTGCATGTGTGCTCTTTTTACAAACCACATATCACCAGAGTCATTGCATGTGTGTTCTTCTCACAGACCACATATCACCTGTGTCATTGCATGTGTGTTCTTCCCAAAGACCACACATGGATCCACCAGTGTCATTGCATGTGTGTTCTTCCCATAGACCACACATGGATCCACCGGTGTCATTGCATGTGTGTTCGTCCCATGAACCACACATGGATCCACCAGTGTCATGGCATGTCTGCTCATTTCATGAACCACAACTAGAGTCATTGGATGTGTGTTCTTCTCACAGACCACATATCACCAGTGTCATTGCATGTGTGTTCTTCCCAAAGACCACACATGGATCCACCAGTGTCATTGCATGTGTGTTCTTATCACAAACCATATCATGAACCACACCAAGTGTCATTGCATGTGTGTTCTTCTCACAGACCACACATGGATCCACCAGTGTCATTGCATGTGTGTTCTTCTCACAGACCATATCATGAACCACACCTAGTGTCATTGCATGTGTGTTCTTCCCATCAACCACACATGGATCCACCGGTGTCATTGCATGTCCGCTCTTTTCATTAACCACAACTAGAGTCATTGCATGTGTGTTCTTCTCACAGACCACATATCAGCTATGTCATTGCATGTGTGTTCTTCCCAAAGACCACACATGGATCCACCAGTGTCATTGCATGTGTGTTCTTCCCACAGACCACACATGGATCCATCAGTGTCATTGCATGTGTTCTTTGCATGAACCACACATGGATCCACCAGTGTCATTGTATGTCTGCTCTTCCCATGAACCACACATGGATCCACCAGTGTCATGGCATGTCTGCTCATTTCATGAACCACAGCTAGAGTCATTGCATGTGTGTTCTTCTCACATACCACATAACACCAGTGTCATTGCATGTGTGTTCTTCCCAAAGACCATACATTGATCCACCAGTGTCATTGCATGTGTGTTCTTCTCACAAACCATATCATGAACCACACCCAGTGTCATTGCATGTGTGTTCTTCTCACAGACCACACATTGGTCCACCAGTGTCATTGCATGTGTGTTATTCTCACAAACCATATCATGAACCACACCCAGTGTCATTGCATGTGTGTTCTTCCCATGAACCACACATGGACCCACCAGTGTCATTGCATGTCTGCTCTTTAGATTAACCACAGCTAGAGTCATTGCATGTGTGTTCTTCTCACAAACCACGTATCACCGGTGTCTATGCATGTGTGTTCTTCCCATGAACCACACATGGATCCACCAGTGTCATTGGATGTGTGTTCTTCCCACAGACCACACATGGATCCACTGGTGTCATTGCATGTTTGCTCTTCTCATTAACCACAACTAGAGTCATTGCATGTCTGTTCTTTTCACAAACCACATATCACCAGAGTCATTGCATGTGTGTTCTTCCCATGAACCACACCCAGTTTCATTGCATGTGTGTTCTTCTCATTAACCCCACATGGATCCACCAGTCTCATTAACTACAGCTACAGTCATTGCATGTGTGCTCTTTTTACAAACCACATATCACCAGAGTCATTGCATGTGTGTTCTTCTCACAGACCACATATCACCTGTGTCATTGCATGTGTGTTCTTCCCAAAGACCACACATGGATCCACCAGTGTCATTGCATGTGTGTTCTTCCCATAGACCACACATGGATCCACCGGTGTCATTGCATGTGTGTTCTTCCCATGAACCACACATGGATACACCGGTGTCATTGTATGTCTGCTCTTCCCATGAACCACAGCTAGAGTCATCGCATGCGTGCTCATTTCATGAACCACATCTAGATTCATTGGATGTGTGTTCTTCTTACAAACCATATCATGAACCACACCCAGTGTCATTGCATGTGTGTTCTTCTCACAAACCACACATGGATCCACCGGTGTCATTGCATGTCTGCTCTTCTCATTAACCACAGCTAGAGTCATTGCATGTCTGTTCTTTTCACAAACCACATATCACCAGAGTCATTGCATGTGTGTTCTTCCCATGAACCACACATGGATCCACCGGTGTCATTGAATATGTGTTCTTCTCACAAACCACACATGGATCCACCCAGTTTCGTCGCATGTGTGTTCTTCCCATGAACCACACATGGATCCACCAGTGTCATTGCATGTGTGTTCTTCTCACAAACCATATAATGAACCACACCCAGTGTCATTGCGTGTGTGTTCTTCTCACAGACCACACATGGATCCACCAGTGTCATTGCATGTGTGTTCTTCTCACAAACCATATCATGAACCACACCCACTGTCATTGCAGGTGTGTTCTTCCCATGAACCACACATGGATCCACCAGTGTCATTGCATGTGTGTTCTTCCCACAGACCACACATGGATCAAACAGTGTCATTGCATGTGTGTTCGTCCCATGAACCACACATGGGTCCACCAGTGTCATGGCATGTCTGCTCATTTCATGAACCACAACTAGAGTCATTGGATGTGTGTTCTTCTCACAGACCACATATCACCAGTGTCATTGCATGTGTGTTCTTCCCAAAGACCACACATGGATCCACCAGTGTCATTGCATGTGTGTTCTTCTCACAAGCCATATCATGAACCACACCAAGTGTCATTGCATGTGTGTTCTTCTCACAGACCACACATGGATCCACCAGTGTCATTGCATGTGTGTTCTTCTCACAGACCATATCATGAACCACACCTAGTGTCATTGCATGTGTGTTCTTCCCATCAACCACACATGGATCCACCGGTGTCATTGCATGTCCGCTCTTTTCATTAACCACAGCTAGAGTCATTGCATGTGTGTTCTTCTCACAGACCACATATCAGCTGTGTCATTGCATGTGTGTTCTTCCCAAAGACCACACATGGATCCACCAGTGTCATTGCATGTGTGTTCTTCCCACAGACCACACATGGATCCATCAGTGTCATTGCATGTGTGTTCTTCCCATGAACCACACATGGATCCACCAGTGTCATTGTATGTCTGCTCTTCCCATGAACCACACATGGATCCACCAGTGTCATGGCATGTCTGCTCATTTCATGAACCACAGCTAGAGTCATTGCATGTGTGTTCTTCTCACATACCACATAACACCAATGTCATTGCATGTGTGTTCTTCCCAAAGACCACACATTGATCCACCAGTGTCATTGCATGTGTGTTCTTCTCACAAACCATATCATGAACCACACCCAGTGTCATTGCATGTGTGTTCTTCTCACAGACCACACATTGGTCCACCAGTGTCATTGCATGTGTGTTATTCTCACAAACCATATCATGAACCACACCCAGTGTCATTGCATGTGTGTTCTTCCCATGAACCACACATGGACCCACCAGTGTCATTGCATGTCTGCTCTTTAGATTAACCACAGCTAGAGTCATTGCATGTGTGTTCTTCTCACAAACCACGTATCACCGGTGTCTATGCATGTGTGTTCTTCCCATGAACCACACATGGATCCACCAGTGTCATTGGATGTGTGTTCTTCCCACAGACCACACATGGATCCACTGGTGTCATTGCATGTCTGCTCTTCTCATTAACCACAACTAGAGTCATTGCATGTCTGTTCTTTTCACAAACCACATATCACCAGAGTCATTGCATGTGTGTTCTTCCCATGAACCACACCCAGTTTCATTGCATGTGTGTTCTTCTCATTAACCCCACATGGATCCACCAGTGTCATTAACTACAGCTAGAGTCATTGCATGTGTGCTCTTTTTACAAACCACATATCACCAGAGTCATTGCATGTGTGTTCTTCTCACAGACCACATATCACCTGTGTCATTGCATGTGTGTTCTTCCCAAAGACCACACATGGATCCACCAGTGTCATTGCATGTGTGTTCTTCCCATAGACCACACATGGATCCACCGGTATCATTGCATGTGTGTTCTTCCCATGAACCACACATGGATCCACCGGTGTCATTGTATGTCTGCTCTTCCCATGAACCACAACTAGAGTCATCGCATGCATGCTCTTTTCATGAACCACATCTAGATTCATTGGATGTGTGTTCTTAAAAACCATATCATGAACCACACCTAGTGTCATTGCATGTGTGTTCTTCTCACAAACCGCACATGGATCCACCGGTGTCATTGCATGTCTGCTCTTCTCATTAACCAAAGCTAGAGTCATTGCATGTCTGCTCTTTTCACAAACCACATATCACCAGAGTCAATGCATGTGTGTTCTTCCCATGAACCACACATGGATCCACCGGTGTCATTGAATATGTGTTCTTCTCATAAACCACACATGGATCCACCCAGTTTCATCGCATGTGTGTTCTTCCCATGAACCACACATGGATCCACCAGTGTCATTGCATGTGTGTTCTTCTCACAAACCATATCATGAACCACACCCAGTGTCATTGCGTGTGTGTTCTTCTCACAGACCACACATGGATCCACCAGTGTCATTACATGTGTGTTCTACTCACAGACCATATCATGAACCACACCCAGTGTCATTGCATTTGTGTTCCTCCCATGAACCACACATGGATCCACTCGTGTCATTGCATGTCCGCTCTTTTCATTAACCACGGCTAGAGTCATTGCATGTGTGTTCTTCTCACAGATCACATATCACCTGTGTCATTGCATGTGTGCTCTTCCCAAAGACCACACATGGATCCACCAGTGTCATTGCATGTGTGTTCTTCCCACAGACCACACATGGATCCACCAGTGTCATTGCATGTGTGTTCTTCCCATGAACCACACATGGATCCACCAGTGTCGTTGTATGTCCGCTCTTCCCATGAACCACAACTAGAGTCATCGCATGCGTGCTCTTTTCACAAACCACATCTAGAGTCATTGCATGTGTCTTCTTCTTACAAACCATATCATGAACCACACCCAGTGTCATTGCATGTGTGTTATTCTCACAAACCACACATGGATCCACCGGTGTCATTGCATGTCTGCTCTTCTCATTAACCACAGCTAGAGTCATTGCATGTCTGTTCTTTTCACAAACCACATATCACCAGAGTCATTGCATGTGTGTTCTTCCCATGAACCACACATGGATCCACCGGTGTCATTGAATGTGTGTTCTTCTCACAAACCACACATGGATCCACCCAGTTTCATCGCATCTGTGTTCTTCCCATGAACCACACATGGATCCACCAGTGTCATTGCATGTCTGCCCTTTTCATGAACCATAGCTAGAGTCATTGGATGTGTGTTCTTCTCACAGACCACTTATCACCAGTGTCATTGCATGTGTGTTCTTCCCAAAGACCACACATGGACCACCAATGTCATTGCATGCGTGTTCTTCTCACAAACCATATCATGAACCACACCCAGTGTCATTGCATGTGTGTTCTTCTCACAGACCACACATGGATCCACCAGTGTCATTGCATGTGTGTTCTTCCCACAGACCATATCATGAACCACACCCAGTGTCATTGCATGTGTGTTCTTCCCACAGACCACACATGGATCCACCAGTGTCATTGCATGTGTGTTCTTCGCATGGACCACACATGGATCCACTAGTGTCATTGCATGTCTGCTCTTTTCATGAACCACAACTAGAGTCATTGGATGTGTGTTCTTCAGATAGACCACATATCACCAGTGTTATTGCATGTGTGTTCTTCCCAAAGACGACACATGGATCTACCAGTGTCATTGCATGTGTGTTCTTCTCACAAACCATATCATGAACCACACCCAGTGTCATTGCATGTGTGTTCTTCTCACAGACCACACATGGATCCACCAGTGTCATTGCATGTGTGTTATTATCATAGACCATATCATGAACCACACCTAGTGTCATTGCATGTGTGTTCTTCCCGTGAACCACACATGGATCCATCGGGTCATTGCATGTCTGCTCTTTTCATTAACCACAGCTAGAGTCATTTCATGTGTGTTCTTCTCACATACCACATATCACCTGTGTCATTGCATGTGTGCTCTTCCCATGAACCACACCTGGATCCACCAGTGTCATTGCATGTGTGTTCTTCCCATAGACCACACATGGATCCACCGATGTAGTTGCACGTGTGTTCTTCCCATGAACCACACATGGATCCACCAGTGTCATTGTATGTCTGCTCTTCCCATGAACCACAGCTAGAGTCATCGCATGTGATGGGGGGATACCCTCGGGTATGGTCACTCTGGGGTATAAAGGCCGAGTTAGCCGAGGTTCGGCAAGGTCAAAGCGGATGCTGGCCGGGTCACCTCAAGGCAGGCCGGATCACGGAGTAACCCGGACCAGGGGGGTCGCCTAACATTGTCTCAGCCGACTTAAGGAGTAAGTCGGAAGTGCTTGTCTAACTTGTATGCAGGAACAGGTATAGCCGGATCTCCTATGGTCCGGGTCCCGTTTAGCTTCTGGGAGAAGGAAGGAATCTCGCTGGTCAAAAAGAAGGCCCGGTACGCACTGCATGAGCGAAGTAGACAAGGGCAGGACCACCGGGTCATGGCCGACAAGGGTGACGACGCCCATGTCGGCTGACGTGGGCGCCGCAGAGGCTCACATAGCTAAAGCATGTGTGACGCAGGGGAAAAGCACCCCGGTCGGCTTACCACTTTGAGAGGAGGCATATTCTTAGGAATAGATGCCTCCACGTATGCCCTAGGCAGAGACCAAGCCCCCTCTATATAAGGGGGGCTAGGGTTTCAGTAGAGGGGGTTGGGCTTTCTTCTATTCTGATTTGGCTAAGGTTTTAGGTGTGAACTGTGGGTGAGAGTAAGAGAGCTCCTTCTTCCTCTTCTCGCTAATACAGCTCAAGGAGCACTTGTAATCTTGGAAGCAAAGCAATACAAACTTCTATGTGGAGAATCAATTCACTATCCCTCCCTGGATTCCCCTAGCGTGTATTCGTCCCCACCTTTAGCCTATCCATGGCATCTGCCGTGACACCACCACGATAGTTGGCGCCCACCGTGGGGCTAGCGGCGCTAGCATGGGTCAAGATCCGGACGGGAAACTTCATCGCCACCGGCGAACGCATTGTCTCTGGGCTCGTTCAGCGCTTTGGAGCGCTGGACTTCGTCAGGGACAACGCAGGCTGCTTCGGCACGCGCCCACTTCCACGCAACGGCCTCTTTTTCAAGCTTGGCGCGCACAAGGTCTACGTTGCTATGGACGTAACATGCGCTCATCCGCGCCACGTCGTCGAAGCAGGGGAACCACCCCTCACTGTGGCTCGCGGGGCGCGTATCGCTCGCTCTCCGGACCATGCAGAGGTGATGATGACCGCGCCTGGTGCGGGCGCAAACAAGGATCCGGCGCCAGATCCGGAGGTAACGCCTAAGGCACCAAGGAAAGCCAGAGGTCCTCCACTAGAGAGGCCGGAAAATGTGTTGAGAGAGGCGATGGATAGCTTGGCAAACCCTATAGTAGCAGCAGTAGATCCGACTCGGGCGCAGGACGAGCTGGAGGAAACTAGGCATAAGATACTAGAGGGCGCAAAGAAAATAGCCGCGGCTCAGCAGTCGTTGAACATGATGCTGTGTGAGTACGCAAAAGCAAACAAAGTTGATACAGTAAAAGTAAAAGGGAGAAATCTCATGAGTGAGATGAATAGAGAAGGTGATAATGGAGCCGAGGAATCGGAAAACTGTTTGTCCATGGGGCTGCTGAAGTATAGTACCCTGGCGAAGAACCTCAGAGCAGCGGATGCGGCTGCATCCGAGTTAGAGGGTCTGACGGGTGAAGCCCGTCAAAGACAACAAGATAGGGTTAATGAGCTAGTTCGGATCGCGAACAGACAGAACGAAGAGCTACTCAGAGCTAACCCGGAGAGAGCTGGAGCTTCCAAAATCGTCCATTCGGCGATGGTTAACCCGGAGGAATCCGTTGGAGCCGCATCGTCTCCTCATGGTGGTCCAAGGAGAGAAGAGGTAGTAACCTCGGCCAGACGGAACAAACAGATCGTCCCGTACGACCCGACGCGGGCAGGAAAAGGAAAAGAAGCACATAAAAATGATGATCGACGAAGTGTGAGCCGAGGTGAAGCTAGCCGAGGTAACCACGACCAAGGCAATGCCGGTCAAGGGAATGCTGCCAACAGCAATGCCGGACAGCAAAACTCGGCAGGAGCAGGACAACCGCAGCAGCGGAATATACCAAGGCAAGAGCAAAGTGTCGGCCAAGGTATGCAACAAAGAGGTGCACCACAAGAGCAAAACCGGTACAACGACGGTGATTAGGAGATGGTGAACACGGGGAACCCAAGACCATACTATCATGTGATAGGGTCACGATTGGGAAGCAGGGATTTGATGCCGGATGATGCCAGGTTGAAACTGGATGCTGTATAGGTCGGAACAGATCGAATGTCAAGGTCCACCGGGTCCAGCGTGCTTTGGACCCCGGATCATGAAGGAGCCACCGGTACCCAACTTCCAGCTGCCCAGGGGCACGAAGATGTATGACGGCAGTACCAAGCTGGAGGATTGGCTGATAAACTATGCTACGGCTGTGAAAATTGCCACTGGCAACTTGAGATGGGATGTACGATACGTACCCCAGATGTTGGAAGGGCCGACAAGAGTATGGCTGAACAATTTGCCACCCGGAAGCATCAACTGCTGGATAGATTTTGAGGAAATGTTTATCAACAATTTCTCAAGTACATATCAGAGGCCAAATATGCCGCAGACCCTAGCTATGTGCAAGCAAAGACCTAATGAGACAGACCGTGAATTCTTGACCCGGTGGTGTACCGTGAGAAACTCGTGTGAGGATGTCATAGAGTCACAGGCCATAGCGTGGTTTGCGCAAGGGTGCAGATATGGAAGCGAGCTGTGGATGAAGTTGCAAAGGAAAATGCCAATTACGTTGGCAGAGATGATCCGGATTGCCGATTCGTATGCTTTGGGTGATCCGACTCAACCTAGGCTCGCATCAAACGAGTCGAACGAGGAGTACTATCAGAGGGATGGAGCCGGGTCATCTCGAAGGAATGACTACAGAGGAAAAAGAAGAGATGATAGACCGAATCATCGCTACGGATTGCAACAAGTTGCGGCTGTGAATCAAGATCAACCCGGAGCAGGGAGCAATCAGCGCTAGAAAACTGGAGGGCAATGGACTCCAAGAAATAATGGCAAGAAAATGTGGACGCCGGAGCAAAAGAGATAGTGGCAAGAAAAGAAAGACCGTCCGAGGTATACCTATGAGTCGATGTTGGACCAGCCGTGTAAGTTTCACACACCAAATCCGAGTAATCCAGCTTTCATACAACGAGGCAATGTGAGTGGATGCGCAAGATTGAACAAGGTGGTTCGAGGAATGCTCAGGCACCCCGGAATGATTAGCCTTGGGAGGAGTTACCCCGGCAGCAACTGCTCTCCAGAGCGAACACGCAACAGCTAATGTTGCCTCCCCCTCCGCCGTGGTATGATAACATTGAGAGAAGGGATGTGGTGCATCAAGTGGAAAACCAACATCAGCCGGATCAGAGGTACCCCGAAAATGAGGGGAGAAATGAGTATAGGGAGCATCATCAGAGCTATTGCGTGTTCACCACTGAGGAAACTGACAGAAAAATCCTGCAACTTAGGCATATGGAGGTGAATGCAGTGATGCCGGCAGTGAAGAGGTACATGCCTTGGTCAGACCAGAAAATCACCTGGAGCGTAAAGGATCATCCCAAGCTTATGCCAAGCCCTGGTTCGTATGCATTGGTGCTGGACCCGACGTTCATTGGGCCTAGCATTAATGTTAGGTTCTCAAAGGTACTGATCGACAATGGCAGCAGCATTAACATCATGTATGCGGACACAATGCGCAAGTTGGGCATCTCGGAAAACATGCTGCAGCCCACGAGGACAACTTTCCATGGTATTGTGCCCGGCATTTCTTGCGAACCAATAGGCAAGGTCTGGGTTGACGTATTGTTCGGCATGAGGGATAACTGCCGAACTGAGAATCTGGAGTTCGAAGTGGTGAACTTAGAAAGCGCGTATCACGCGTTACTCGGAAGGCCAACGCTGAACAAGTTTATGGCAAGTTGTCATATTAGCTACTTGAAGATGAAGTTGCCCGGACCAAACAGAGTGATTACCATTGCGGGGGATTTATGACGTTCCATGGAGTGTGCATCTGGCGGGTCTAACTTAGCCGAGTCACTTGTGATTGCACAGGAGAAAAGGAAAATTCAGGAGGTGGCGGCATTGGCTCAGTCCGCGCAGCAGTATATGCCGGCGCTGACTAACCCGCATGGAAGTGTGTCCTTCGAGGCCACGAAAGATACCAAGAAGGTTCTAGTTGATGACATGTTCTCGGAGCGCACTGTAACAATTGGTGCCGGGTTAAGTGATAAATAGGAAAGCGAGCTTGTCAGCTTCCTCCGTGAGAATCGGGACATTTTTGCTTGGTCCACACAAGACTTGCAAGGTGTTCCGAGGGAGTTGGCCGAGCACTCTTTGTATGTGAGGCCCGGAGCTAAGCCAGTGAAGCAACCTCTCCGTCGCTTCGCCGAAGATAGGAGGAAAGTCATCGGGGATGAGATAGCTCGGTTGCTAGCAGCCGGATTTATCATGGAAGTACTGTATCCGGATTGGCTCTCTAATCCGGTGCTGGTAGAAAAGAAGAAGGATGATCCGAATGTGGCAGTAGTTTGGCGTATGTGTATCGATTACACGAACCTGGACAAGGCATGTCCAAAAGATCCATTTCCACTGCCGAGGATAGATCAGGTCATAGACTCAACCGTGGGATGTGAACTGTTGTCATTCATTGATGCATATTCTGGTTTCCACCAGATACCTCTGAATCCGGATGATCAAATAAAGACCGCATTTATCACCCCGTACGGGGCTTATTGCTATCGCACTATGCCGTTTGGTTTACATAATGCAGGTGCAACGTACCAAAGGTGTATGCAAAAATGTTTGCACAACCAAATAGGTCAAAATGTATAAGTATATGTGGATGATGTAGTTATCAAGACCAAGGAAAGCAAAACGCTCCTTGACGACATCAGGCAGACATTCGCGAACTTGAGAAGGTTTCGAATGAAGCTTATCCCGGAAAAATGTACCTTCGGTGTCCCGACTGGAAAATTACTCGGATTTCTCGTCTCTAGCCGAGGTATCGAAGTTAATCCAACTAAGATCCGGGCCATTGAACGAATGGAGCTGCCGAAGTGTCTTAACGATGTCCAGAAGTTCACTGGGTGCCTAGCATCGTTGAGTCGGTTTGTATGTCGGTTGGGAGAAAAGGCATTGCCTCTCTACCGACTCATGAAAAAGTCGGATAAGTTCGTTTGGATGCCACAGGCCGATGAAGCCTTTGCCCACTTAAAAAAGATGTTGGCCACTGCACCAGTGTTAGCCTCTCCACTATGTAAGGAGCCAATGTTGCTCTACATAGCCGCAACCAACCGAGTTGTAAGTGCAGTGATTGTAGTAGAGCGCGATGAAGAGGGTAAGTCGATGCAGAGGATAGTGTATTACTTGAGCGAGGTATTATCTGCCTCAAAACACAACTACCCGCACTTTCAAAAGGTGGCATATGGTGTCTATATGGCGGCAAAGAAGTTAAAGCATTACTTTGAGGAGCACCCCATCAAAGTAATATGTGAGGCTCCCATATCCGAGATAATGGGTAACAAGGATGCGAGTGGTCGAATCGCAAAATGGGCAATTGAACTAGCTCCTTATGTGCCACAATATGACAGAAGAGAAGCAATCAAGTCTCAGGCTGTGGCGGACTTTGTTGTAGATTGGGCCGAGGTACAATACGAACCACCGCCACCAGATCCGAACTATTGGCGAATGCACTTTGACGGATCAAAAACCAAAACCGGATTAGGCGCCGGGGTTGTGCTTACCTCGCCAAAGAAGGACCAGCTAAAATACGTATTGCAGATCCATTTCGCGGCATCAAACAATGTCGCTGAGTACGAAGCTCTTGTGCACGGGCTCAAAGTGGCAAAAGAGATTGACATACGTCAGATTATATGCTTTGGCGACTCGGATTTGGTGGTGCAGCAAGTTTCCGGAGTGTGGGATGCCCTGGATCCAAACATGGCACTGTACAGATTTCATGTGCAGAAGATATCTGGTTACTTTGAGGGATGCGAATTTCACCATGTACCCCGGGTGGAAAATGAGGCTGCCGACATGCTATCGAAGCTCGGATCAACCCGACAGGCAATTCCACCGGGTGTATCATTGGAACACCTCAGAAAACCATCTATCAGGCCATCCCCAGGAACCAACTCGATCTATGTCCCGGAAGATACAGAATCCGGAGCTGAGCCCATGGACATTGACATGGGAGGTAGTGCGCGAAACCTGGGGACTGCATCAGCAAACCCGGGGACTGCCTCAGCAAACCCGGGACTACCTCGCTGGACCCGGGGACTGCTCAGCGTGATCCGGCTGAAGTTATGTCGGTGGATCAGATGGAAATTGATGAGAATGTGTTCCCTACACGAGCAATACCAGCTTGGGCACTGCCTATATTTCAATTCCTGAAAGATGGAATGTTACCCACTGAGGAGGTGTTAGCCAGGCAAACTCAGAGGAGAGCAAAAGCATACACGATTATCAATTCCGAGCTGTACAAACAAAGTGTAACCAATGTCCTCCAGCGATGCGTTTACCCGGAAGAAGGGATTGACATCCTCCGAGATATACACCAAGGAGAATGCGGGCATCATGCTTCATCCAGAGCCTTGGTGGAAAAAGCATTCCGGCATGGGTTCTACTGGCCAAGTGCCTTAGAACAAGCAGAAGATCTGGTGAGAAAATGCAATGGTTGTCAGAGGTACGCTACTTAGACACATATGCCAATGTCGGAACTCAAGACCATACCAATCACATGGCCATTTGTCGTATGGTGCTTGGATATGGTTGGTCCGTTTAAACCAGCAAGGGGAAACATGACTCACATTTTGGTCATGGTGGATAAATTTACAAAGTGGATCGAAGTAAAGCCTATTAGGAAATGTGATGGGGCTACGGCCGTAACGTTTCTCAAAGATATAATCCTGAGGTACGGTTACCCACACAGTATCGTAACTGATAATGGCACAAATTTTGCGGAAGGAGCGTTTGCGCGTTTCTGCCGGGATAAGAGGATCCGGCTGGACGTAGCCTCGGTAGCCCACCCCGCATCAAACGGACAAGTGGAAAGATCCAACAGATTAGTACTATCCGGGATAAAACCCAGGCTTATTGAGCCGCTGCAAAGATTAGCGGGGTGCTGGATAGAAGAACTACCAGCGGTACGGTGGAGTTTAAGAACAACTCCGAATCGATCAACAGGCTATACGCCGTTTTTTCTGGTATATGGGGTAGAAGCTGTATTACCAGCCGACATAGAGCATGATTCGCCTAGGGTCACCCAATACACAGAAGCCAAAGTGCAAGAAGCCCGGCAAAATGATATTGATCTGCTAGAAGAAGCGAGAGAACTAGCACTGTCTAGATCCGCCATATATCAGCAAAATCTCCGACGCTATCATAGCCGGAAAGTGTGCCCCCGAGTCTTTCGGGAAGGCGATCTGGTGCTCCGGTTGGTACAACGTACTACTGGCATGCATAAATTATCCCCCCCATGGGAAGGGCCATTCATCATGAGCAAAGCATTGCACAATGATTCTTATTATCTTATAGATGCAAAGCCACAGGAAAAGAACAAGGCGGATAGGTCCGGAGAGGAATCTAAGCGACCATGGAATGTAGCACTACTTCATCCTTTCTACACTTAGCTACGAAGTGTATGTATCTGAGTCGTCTCATATGTCGGTTTGTATGTCGGCAATGAGCTTATCAATGAAATGTTAGCACCTCGGGCAGTAACTCGGGGACTGCCTTAATAATTTTTGTTGTTGTCTCTTGTGCGTTAGCTGGAATAAGTTGTTCTACTTAACTCGGATTAGTAATGTGTGAGCACCAAAAACCCAACTCTTCGACTTGCTGCTGTCCAACAAGAATTGGCTTCATGGCAAGCAAGAGAACAAGTTTGGAATTGCGTAGCACATGAAAAGCGACTAAGGAAAAGAATTTATTCGAGCCAACGTTTGTTGTTCGGACTAACCCTGTATTTATTTTCAAGTTATTATGTAGCTTTATTTTTGAGCTAAGTCTAAAAGTTTCCTAGTATTGTTAAGACAATTTTTGAAGCTCGGATTCATAAGTTATAAAACCGAATCAAGGTAGACACGATCCGAGCCAAAAGATTGGACGAACAAGAAAAAGAAACTCAGGGACTACACCCAAGTTAACCCGGCATAAGAACTTAGTAGCAAATTATCACATATACATGGGCTACAGTTCCGCCCGGCATACCGGGGATCTGATAAATTTTCAAGTTTTTTGACTTAAGGAGCAGCAGGAGGAGGAAGTTCGGCGTCGTCTTCGCTGTCTTCAATATCTGAGGCATCGCCTTCTTCGTCCTCATCCGACCCGTCTTCAGCGTTCTCAGCGTTCTCGTCCCCAGCGGATTCCAGGAAGCTCGGTCCTTCAACCCATTCATGGATAGGAGAGTACTCGATGAGGCTGTGAGCGCAAGCCTGGCGCCGAGCTACCCACTCCGGGTCATTGGTCCATCTGGATCCTGTGCGCAGGCGTGTAAGGAGGCTGAGGTCGATCTTCTCATACCATGTGAGTATGTGATGATGGATAGTATCAGCTGCGACACGCCCACCGGACTCTCTCCAGAGGTCGAGCTGGGTCTCAGTCTCCATTAGCTTCTCGACGAGAATCGCGGTGGTCTCTGGGGTATCTTCTCCGGGCCAAAACGTGTTGAAGATGCAAACTGCAGCGTCGAGGATATCCTTGCCATAGTTCTTGATGAGTTCCACGCGAGATGACAAGCCGACCAACAGGTCCTCCATGTCGTAGGGAACCTCCTCACCATCAGGGGCGGCAGGAGTACCCCTCGCTCAGCGGAAATCTGCAACTGCTACGCTTGCAATAGTGGTGCCCTCAGGAAATTTGCCTGGAAGCAAGACAAAGGAAGAAGGTAAAGAAAAGACATATGAAGTAACCCGGAAAAGTATGTCAGATAAGGGAAGGAACTTACGTGATATATGGCTGAGGATCCGGGTCAACTCCTTGGTGCAATCATCGCGTCTCTTGTGAAGTTGCTCAAGCTCAGCGTTTGCCGACCCAAGCTGGATGTCGGATTCTTTGAGTAGGTCCTGGTCCTTGGAGATCTGGAGAGTAAGGCGCTTGCGCTCTTCTGTGAAGTTCTGGCCAACCTTTTGGAGCTCGGTTTGGTGCTGGGCCTTCATCTTCTCCATCTCAGCCTTGAGCCTGGCAATCTCATTGTCCTTGGTCCGGAGGAGAGCGAGCTCATCATCTTTTTTCTTCAGCTCGGCTTGATGCTGCCCTGCTTGTTCGAGAAAATGCAGCATCATATCAGGCACGGGCACACTATCCTCAAGTGATGCTGAAATAGTATTTTGACCTGGCAGAGCCGAGGAATGAATGTTTGCCGAGCCAAGGAGAAAAGGAAATGGAAAACACTATAAGGTCAGACAAAAAGGACATACCCTCGATTTGCTCCAAGTTCTTCCGCATGATCTTGTTCTCAGCCTCCACCCCCGCTGTAGAAACCGAATGATGAGATTAGTTCGGCGGAAGAAGATGAAGAAAAACGGAAAAGCGCCAAGGGAGAAACTTACCCCTTTTCCCATGTTCCGCGATAAGTGCAGCTTGCTTTGCGCGTAGCACCTTGTGGGTATCCAGCAGGCGTTGGAATTCAGCACTCCGGCGATTGGTGGTCACCTAAAAAGAGTACAGAAGCATAAATTAGCTTGGTGCATATTCGAAGTGTACAAGATCCTGGCCAAGTGGAACTTAACCCGGCTCTAGATGTGTGCATATTCGAAGCGTACAAGATCCGGGCCAAGTGGAACTTAACCCGGCTCTAGGTGTGTGCATATTCGAAGTGTACAAAAATCCGGGCCAAGTGGAACTTAACCCGGCTCTAGGTGTGTGCATATTCGAAGTGTACAAGATCCGGGCCAAGTGGAACTTAACCCGGCTCTAGGTGTGTGCATATTCGAAGTGTACTAAAATCCGAGCCAAGTGGAACTTAACCCGGCTCTAGGTGTGTGCATCTTCGAAGTGTACTAAAATCCGGGCCAAGTGGAACTTAACCCGGCTCTTGGTGTGTACATATTTGAAGTGTACAAAAATCCGGGCCAAGTGGAACTTAACCCGGCTCTAGGTGTGTGCATATTCGAAGTGTACTAAAATGCGGTCCAAGTGGAACTTAACCCGGCTCTAGGTGTGTGCATATTTGAAGTGTACAATATCTGGGCCAAGTGGAACTTAACCCGGCTCTAGGTGTGTGCATATTCGAAGTTCTCATGGAGCTACGTTAGTTTTCTAATGAGCATCCGGCCGAGTAACAAGTTACTCCCCCGGAGGCTCGGGGACTAATGGTTATTATCTACAACATGTAAAGGAGAAGCGACATACCTCCATCATCCGCCCCGCGAGGTTAATTGCCTTAGCGGCTGTGTTCATTTGGCAGAAAATTCTGAGGGGCCGAACTTTTCCGGAAGATCGTCGTTGTGGACGAACTCCGCATTGTTCCAGTTCATGACAAACTCTATCAGGCTCGGAGGGTACCGCTCACCGGTGAGCATATGGGGTGCCACCAAGCCCTTCGCATGCGCTTCTTTCCTCTCAACCAAGGCAAGGGCTGGGCTGGTATGCAGAACCATTTGCTGTGCATCAGTTGGCTCGGCAGGGGCATCCTTCGCTGCTGGAGCTTTCTTGGGAAGCATTGATGCTAGGGTTCGCTGCCCAGCCTCGACGAATGGTGACTTGGTAGATCCGGAGCCTTTTTGCCCTTGGCTTGCTAGGAAGAAGTAACTGCAGCGGATTTCCCCTTAGGAGCTGCTGGGGTAGTTCCTCGCCGAGGTTGAGATGACTCAGACGAGGCGGAAGAACTTGGCGCTGGAGCTCTTATAGCTGGACTTGGTGTGGTTGCTGATTTTCTTGGTGCCGGAACGGGTGCTGGTGCTGGTTCGGTCACTGGTACTGGAGCTGTTGCTGGTGCTAGGGTTAGTGCTGGTGTCGAGGTAGTCTCGGTGGCTACTGGTCGCCGCGATGCCAAAGTTGTGGACGCCGTCGCCTCGGCTGGGCCGGTCTCTCCCGCTCCGAGGTTGCCCTCCTCTTGACGAGGTAGTGCGGAACCCGGAGCAGCCATGGAACCCTCTAGAATAGGGCTCAGCGGACGTGACTCGTCGTCACAAGGGGGAGAAGGGCAAGGTCGGAGCAGTGAAGAGATGCTAGATCCGCTCTGAGGGACCTCCACCGGAGCCCTGCAAAAGAGAATAATATCAGAAGAGAAATTACAACGATGCAAGGAAAAGTGGGTTACGGAAGGAAAAATGACTTACGCATCCGAGGTTTGGGCCTCCTTGGGTTTCCGAGCCCTTCGTGCCGGGGCTTTGCCTACCGGCTTGGAGGCAGTTTTGTCTCCGGCCTTCTTTCGCCTTTTCGCGGGCTGAGAAGGTCCGGAGGAGGAACTTGGTGCGGCGTCGCGCTTCTTCTTTGGCGCCACCGGAACCGGTTCACCCGTAGCAAGCGGAGTATCCTCGTGGATATGCCCACCGGGGTTAGCTGATGCCGGAAAGGCAAAATAAAGAGGGACAACCTCAACAGGTTCAATCACCTCGACATCCGAGCCATCCTCATCATTGGGTAAGTCTCTAATAGAAGAGAATTTACCGGTGGGTCGTTTTGTAGCGTCGGTCATAGGGAGAAACATCTCCTGGTCCGGCTCCTCCTCATCCGGGGTCTCTCGGTCCGGCGCCCACTTAAGGGTCAGATCCGTGCTGTCCTCAAGGGTCTGCTGAAGGAATAGCTGAGAAAAAGAATGAAGAACAGAGTCAAAAATAGAACAAAAACCGACATATATTTAATCCGAAGTAAGTTTGCCCTGCGAAGCTTACCGCGGGAGGGATCCTGTCACGACAAAAGTGCTCAATTCCCCACGTCCACTCAGCGGAGAAATTCTTGTGGGTGGTGAAGAGAGCCTTAACCCGGCGATAAATCTCCGTGTTGCTCATCTCGAAGGAGGAGGTCCGGTTGGGGTCGCGGCCGAAACTCATGTGGCACACCTTGTGGGTGCGCTTCTGGAGGGGAGAGATTCAGTTGCGCATGAACGTGATCATAGCATCCTCGTTGCGCAATCCGAGCTTCTTCAGTTCCACGAACCTCTTGTTAACCTGGTTGGCCAAGGCCGTGGGCTTCTTGGAGATCTCCTCCCAAAATTCCGGGTTAGGTGGACCTGGAGTATAGGGGAGCAACCGAATCAAATCTTCAGTGCCCGTATTCCGGACATAGAAGAAGGTCCGGGCCCATCCTTTGCAGGAGTCAAGCCCATTGACCCAGGGGAAAACGGAAGTCCTCCGGGGTGAGATGGACGCAGCTCCGAATTGGATGAGCTGCTTGTCCTCCGACTCAACTTGGATGTTGGGGATGACGTTACGACAGAGGCCGAAAAAACGGATCCACAGCTCCTTCGTGGGCCACAGTCTGGCGTAGCCTTCGATCGTAGAAGCAAAAGCAGAGAGAGAAGTGATAGCGTTTGCTAGAAGGTGATGCGGCTACAGCTTGTAGGTGCTAAGCCAATCCCAGAAGAAGTCACTCACCAGCAAGCCGAACCCCCACTGGAAGTGGGACAAGAACACGACGAATTCACCCGGATTGGGTGAGGGGGCCAGTTTGGCGGAGGGGAGACGAGCGACGACGCCGGCGGGGATGCGTCTGGTCTGGTAAAGCTAGTCAAGGTCATCTTGACAGACCCAAGCCCCAGCCCATGCGCCACGGTCCGCCGCAGTAGTGTCCTCCTCCATTTCTTGCTCGACGACGACAAGCTCCTCCTCCGTCATCTCGTCCTCGCTACCCTCGCTGGCGCTAGCGGCGGCGGGGGTCAGAGGCCTGGATTGGCGAGGACCCGTGGTGAGGGAGTTGCGCAGCGGTGGCCGCGACGCAGAGGCACGAGGAAAAGTGTGGCGGCGGCGCTGCTGCTAGGAGCACTGGCGGCGGCGCGGTCGCGAGGAAGACGAAGAAGAAGAGCAACGGGCAGAGGGGAGTGGAAGAGGAAAAAATCCTAAGGGGTGCGCCCCTCCGCTATTTAACCACTCCCTAAAGGGGTGAGTTGGATTGCACCCTGCAAATGAGCCACATGGTGTGGCCGTGTATTGCCTGCCTCAGCCAATTAGTGAGGAGCCACACGGAGGGCCACAGGGCAGAGGCGATCCCATGACGTGACGCACTGATGCGGTAAATGAGGAGGTAGGCGTGACGTGACCCTCGCACAGTGATAACTGACAATTACTGCGGCGGTTACTGTCCAGGCCCTTAAAATAAGACAACGTAATGATTAGCCTCCACGTGGGTTGGCGTATGAGAGAAGGAAACAAGGCCCGGATCGAACCAAGGTAACCCGGACAGCAAGTAAAAACTTAGAATGTGCAGAGGGAAAGTAAAACCATGAGATCCGAGTCAAAGTGGTAACCCGGCCGGCAAGTGAAAACTTGGAACGTGCGAAGGGAACGTAAATCCATATAATCTGAGATAAAGAGCTAACTCGGAAATAACGTCCAAGGCTCGAACATAAATGTACCTGATGTGGCCTTAGAGGCCAAGGCAGCTAAGACCGCACCAGCTTCGGGGACTAATGTTGGGGGGATACCCCCGGGTAGGGTCACTCCGGGGTATAAAGGCCGAGTTAGCCGAGGTTCGGCAAGGTCAAAGCGGATGCTGGCCGGGTCACCTCAAGGCAGGCCGGATCACAGAGTAACCCGGACCAGCGGGGTCGCCTAACATTGTCTCAGCCGACTTAAGGAGTAAGTCGGAAGTGCTTGTCTAACTTGTATGCAGGAACAGGTATAGCCGGATCTACTATGGTCTAGGTCCCGTTTAGCTTCTGAGAGAAGGAAGGAATCTCGCTGGTCAAAATGAAGGCCCAGTACGCACTGCATGAGCGAAGCAGACAAGGGCAGGACCACCGGGTCATGGCCGACAAGGGTGACGACGCCCATGTAGGATGACGCGGGCGCTGCAGAGGCTCACGTAGCTAAAGCATGTGTGACGCAGGGGAAAAGCACCACGTATGCCCTAGGCAGAGACCAAGCCCCCTCTATATAAGGGGTGCAAGGGTTTCAGTAGAGGGGGTTGGGTTTTCTTCTATTCTGATTTGGCTAAGGTTTTAGGTGTGAACTGTGGGTGAGAGTAAGAGAGCTCCTTCTTCCTCTTCTCGCCAATACAGCTCAAGGAGCACTTGTAATCTTGGAAGCAAAGCAATACAAACTTCTGTGTGGAGAATCACTTCACTATCCCTCCCTAGATTCCCCTAGCGTGTATTAGTCCCCACCTTTAGCCTATCCATGGCATCTGCCGTGACACCACCACGACAGCATGCATGCTCTTTTCACAAACCACAGCTAGAGTCATTGCATGTGTGTTCTTCTTACAAACCATATCATAAACCACACCCAGTGTCATTGCATGTGTGTTATTCTCACAAACCACACATGGATCCACCGGTGTCATTGCATATCTTCTCTTCTCATTAACCACAGCTAGAGTCATTGCATGTCTGTTCTTTTCACAAACCACATATCACTAGAGTCATTGCATGTGTGTTCTTCCCATAAACCACACATGGATACACCAGTGTCATTGCATGTGTGTTCTTCTCACAAACCACACATGGATCCACCTAGTGTCATCGCATGTGTGTTCTTCCCATGAACCACACATGGATCCACCAGTGTCATTGCATGTCTGCTCTTTTCATGAACCACAGCTAGAGTCATTGGATGTGTGTTCTTCTCATAGACCACATATCACCAGTGTCATTGCATGTGTGTTCTTCTCACAACCCATATCATGAACCACACCCAGTGTCATTGCATGTGTGTTCTTCTCACAGACCACACATGGATCCACCAGTGCCATTGCATGTGTGTTCTTTTTACTAACAACAACTAGAGTCATTGCATGTGTGTTCTTTTCACATACCACATATGGATCCACCAGTGTCATTGCATGTGTGTTCTTCTCACAAACCATATCATGAACCACACCCAGTGTCATTGCATGTGTGTTCTTCCCATGAACCACACATGGATCCACCAGTGTCATTGCATGTGTGGTCTTCCCATAGACCACACATGGATCCACCAGTGTCATTGCATGTGTGTTCTTCCCATGGACCACACATGGATCCACCAGTGTCATTGCATGTCTGCTCTTTTCATGAACCACTTCTAGAGTCATTGGATGTGTGTTCTTCTCATAGACCACATATCACCAGTGTCATTGCATGTATGTTCTTCCCAAAGACCACACATGGATCCACCAATTTCATTGCATGTTTTTTCTTCTCACAAACCATATCATGAACCACACCCAGTGTCATTGCATGCGTGTTCTTCTCACAGACCACACATGGATCCACCAGTGTCATTGCATGTGTGTTCTTCTCACAGACCATATCATGAACCACACCCAGGGTCATTGCATGTGTGTTCTTCCCATGAACCACACATGGATCCACCGGTGTCATTGCATGTCTGGTCTTTTGATTAACCACAGCTAGAATCATAGCATGTGTGTACTTTTCATGAACCACATATCACCGGAGTCATTGCATGTGTGTTCTTTCCAAAGACCACACATGGATCCACCAGTGTCATTGCATGTGTGTTCTTCCCACAAACCACACATGGATCCACCAGTGTCATTGCATGTGTGTTCTTCCCATGAACCACACATGGATCCACCAGTGTCATTGTATGTCTGCTCTTCCCATGAACCACAGCTAGAGTCATCGCATGCGTGCTCTTTTCACAAACCATAGCTAGAGTCATTGCATGTGTGTTCTTCTTACAAACCATATCATGAACCACACCCAGTGTCATTGCATGTGTGTTCTTCTCACAAACCACACATGGATCCACCGGTGTCATTGCGTGTATGCTCTTCTCATTAACCACAGCTAGAGTCATTGCATGTCTGTTCTTTTCACAAACCACATATCACAAGAGTCATTGCATGTGTGTTCTTCCCATGAACCACACATGGATCCACCGGTGTCATTGCATGTGTGTTCTTCTCACAAACCACACATGGATCCACCTAGTGTCATCGCATGTGTGTTCTTCCCATGAAGCACACATGGATCCACAGTGTCATTGCATGTCTGCTCTTTTCATGAACCGCAGCTAGAGTCATTGGATGTGTGTTCTTCTCATAGACCACATATCACCAGTGTCATTGCATGTGTGTTCTTCCCAAAGACCGCTCATGGATCCACCAGTGTCATTGCATGTGTGTTCTTCTCACAAACCATATCATAAACCAGACCTAGTGTCATTGCATGTGTGTTCTTCTCACAGACCACACATGGATCCACTAGTGTCATTGCATGTGTGTTATTCTCACAAACCATATCATGAACCACACCCAGTGTCATTGCATGTGTGTTCTTCCCATGAACCACACATGGATCCAACAGTGTCATTGCATGTCTGCTCTTTTCATTAACCACAGCTAGAGTCATTGCATGTGTGTTCTTCTCACAAACCACGTATCACCGGTGTCTATGCATGTGTGTTCTTCCCATGAACCACACATGGATCCACCAATGTCATTGCATGTGTGTTCTTCCCCCATACCACACATGGATCCACCGGTGTCATTGCATGTATGATCTTCTCATTAACCACAGCTAGAGTCATTGCATGTCTGTTCTTTTCACAAACCACATATCACCACAGTCATTGCATGTGTGTTCTTCCCATGAACCACACATGGATCCACTAGTGCTAGTGCATGTGTGTTCGTCTCAGAAATCACACATGGATCCACCCAGTGTCATCGCATCTGTGTTCTTCCCATGAACCACACATGAATCCACCAGTGTCATTGCATGTCTGCTCTTTTCATGAACCATAGCTAGAGTCATTGGATGTGTGCTCTTCTCATAGACCACATATCACCAGTGTCATTGCATGTGTGTTCTTCCCAAAGACCACACATGGATCCACCAGTGTCATTGCATGTGTGTTCTTCTCACAAACCATATCATGAACCACACCCAGTGTCATTGCATGTGTGTTATTCCCATGAAGCACACATGGATCCACCAGTGTCATTGCATGTGTGTTCTTCCCACAGACCACACATGGATTCAGCAGTGTCATTGCATGTGTGTTCTTCCCATGGAACACACACGATCCACTAGTGTCATTGCATGTGTGCTCTTTTCATGAACCATAGCTAGAGTCATTGGATTTGTGTTCTTCTCAGAGAATACATATCACCAGTGTCATTGCATGTGTGTTCTTCCCAAAGACCACACATGGATCCACCAGTGTCATTGCATGTGTGTTCTTCTCAGAAACCATATCATGAACCACACCAAGTGTCATTGCATGTGTGTTCTTCTCACAGACCACACATGGTTCCACCAGTGTCATTGCATGTGTGTTCTTATCACATGCCATATCATGAACCACACCCAGTGTCGTTGCATGTGTGTTCTTCACATGAACCACACATGGATCCACCGATGTCATTGCATGTCTGCTCTTTTCATTAACCATAGCTAGAGTCATTGCATGTCTGTTCTTCTCACATACCACATATCACATGTGTTATTGCATGTGTGCTCTTCCCATGAACCACACATGGATCCACCAGTGTCATTGCATGTGTATTCTTCCCATAGACCACACATGGATCCACCGGTGTTGTTGCATGTGTGTTCTTCCCATGAACCACACATGGATCCACCAGTGTCATTGTATGTCTGCTCTTCCCATGAACCATAGCTAGAGTCATCGTATGCGTGCTCTTTTCACAAACCATAGCTAGAGTCATTGCATGTGTGTTCTTCTTACAAACCATATCATGAACCACACCCAGTGTCATTGCATGTGCGTTCTTCTCACAAACCACACATGGATCCACCGGTGTCATTGCGTGTATGCTCTTCTCATTAACCACAGCTAGAGTCATTGCATGTCTGTTCTTTTCACAAACCACATATCACAAGAGTCATTGCATGTGTGTTCTTCCCATGAACCACACATGGATCCACCAGTGTCATTGCATGTGTGTTCTTCTCACAAACCACACATGGATCCACCCAGTGTCATCGCATGTGTGTTCTTCCCATGAAGCACACATGGATCCACCAGTGTCATTGCATGTCTGCTCTTTTCATGAACCGCAGCTAGAGTCATCGGATGTGTGTTCTTCTCACAGACCACATATCACCAGTGTCATTGCATGTGTGTTCTTCCCAAAGACCGCACATGGATCCACCAGTGTCATTGCATGTGTGTTCTTCTCACAAACCATATCATAAACCAGACCTAGTGTCATTGCATGTGTGTTCTTCTCACAGACCACACATGGATCCACTAGTGTCATTGCATGTGTGTTCTTCTCACAAACCATATCATGAACCACACCTAGTGTCATTGCATGTGTGTTCTTCCCATGAACCACACATGGATCCAACAGTGTCATTGCATGTCTGCTCTTTTCATTAACCACAGCTAGAGTCATTGCATGTGTGTTCTTCTCACAAACCACGTATCACCGGTGTCTATGCATGTGTGTTCTTCCCATGAACCACACATGGATCCACCAATGTCATTGCATGTGTGTTCTTCCCACATACCACACATGGATCCACCGGTGTCATTGCATGTCTGATCTTCTCATTAACCACAGCTAGAGTCATTGCATGTCTGTTCTTTTCACAAACCACATATCACCACAGTCATTGCATGTGTGTTCTTCCCATGAACCACACATGGATCCACTAGTGTTAGTGCATGTGTGTTCGTCTCACAAACCACACATGGATCCACCCAGTGTCATCGCATCTGTGTTCTTCCCATGAACCACACATGGATCCACCAGTGTCATTGCATGTCTGCTCTTTTCATGAACCATCGCTAGAGTCATTGGATGTGTGCTCTTCTCATAGACCACATATCACCAGTGTCATTGCATGTGTGTTCTTCCCAAAGACCACACATGGATCCACCAGTGTCATTGCATGTGTGTTCTTCTCACAAACCATATCATGAACCACACCCAGTGTCATTGCATGTGTGTTCTTCACATGAACCACACATGGATCCACCGGTGTCATTGCATGTCTGCTCTTTTCATTAACCATAGCTAGAGTCATTGCATGTGTGTTCTTCTCACATACCACATATCACATGTGTCATTGCATGTGTGCTCTTCCCATGAACCACACATGGATCCACCAGTGTCATTGCATGTGTATTCTTCCCACAGACCACACATGGATCCACCGGTGTTGTTGCATGTGTGTTCTTCCCATGAACCACACATGGATCCACCAGTGTCATTGTATGTCTGCTCTTCCCATGAACCACAACTAGAGTCATCGCATGCGTGCTCTTTTCACAAACCACAGCTAGAGTCATTGCATGTGTGTTCTTCTTACAAACCATATCATGAACCGCACCGAGTGTCATTGCATGTGTATTCTTCTCACAAACCACACATGGATCCACCGGTGTCATTGCATGTCTGCTCTTCTCATTAACCACAGCTAGAGTCATTGCATGTCTATTCTTTTCACAAACCACATATCACCAGAGTCATTGCATGTGTGTTCTTCCCATGAACCACACATGGATCCACCGGTGTCATTGCATGTGTGTTCTTCTCACAAACCACACATGGATCAATCCAGTGTCATCGCACGTGTGTTCTTCCCATGAACCACACATGGATCCACCAGTGTCATTGCATGTCTGCTCTTTTCATTAACCACAACTAGAGTCATTCCATGTGTGTTCTTCTCACAGACCACATATCACCAGTGTCATTGCATGTTTGTTCTTCCCAAAGACCGCACATGGATCCACCAGTGTCATTGCATGTGTGTTCTTCTCACAAACCATATCATGAACCACACCTAGTGTCATTGCATGTGTGTTCTTCTCATAGACCACACATGGATCCACCAGTGTCATTGCATGTGTGTTCTTCTCACAAACCATATCATGAACCACACCCAGTGTCATTGCATGTGTGTTCTTCCCATGAACCACACATGGATCCAAAGTGTCATTGCATGTCTGCTCTTTTCATTAACCACAGCTAGAGTCATTGCATATGTGTTCTTCTCACAAACCACGTATCACCGGTGTCTATGCATGTGTGTTCTTTCCATGAACCACACATGGATCCACCGGTGTCATTGCATGTGTGTTCTTCCCACATACCACACATGGATCCACCGGTAGAGTCATTGCATGTCTGTTCTTATCACAAACCACATATCACCAGAGTAATTGCATGTGTGTTCTTCCCATGAACCACACCCAGTGTCATTGCATGTGTGTTCTTCTCATTAACCCCACATGGATCCACCAGTGTCATTCCATGTCCGCTCTTTTCATTAACCATAGCTAGAGTCATTGCATGTGTGCTCTTTTCACAAACCACATATCACCAGATTCATTGCATGTGTGTTCTTCTCACAGACCACATATCACCTGTGTCATTGCATGTGTGTTCTTCCCCAAGACCAGAGATGGATCCACCAGTGTCATTGCATATGTGTTCTTCCCACAGACCACACATGGATCCACCCAGTTTCATCGCATGTGTGTTCTTCCCATGAACCACACATGGATCCACCAGTGTCATTGTATGTCTGCTCTTCCCATGAACCACAGCTAGAGTCATCGCATGCGTGCTCTTTTCATGAACCACAGCTAGAGTCATTGGATGTGTGTTCTTCTTACAAACCATATCATGAACCACACCCAGTGTCATTGCATGTGTGTTCTTCTCACAAACCACACATGGATCCACCGGTGTCATTGCATGTCTTATCTTCTCATTAACCACAGCTAGAGTCATTGCATGTCTGTTCTTTTCACAAACCACATATCACCACAGTCATTGCATGTGTATTCTTCCCATGAACCACACATGGATCCACTAGTGTTCGTGCATGTGTGTTCGTCTCACAAAGCACACATGGATTCACCCAGTGTCATCGCATGTGTGTTCTTCCCATGAACCACACATGGATCCACCAGTGTCATTGCATGTCTGCTCTTTTCATGAACCACAGCTAGAGTCATTGGATATGTGCTCTTCTCATAGACCACATATCACCAGTGTCATTGCATGTGTGTTCTTCCCAAAGACCACACATGGATCCACCAGTGTCATTGCATGTGTGTTCTTCTCACAAACCATATCATGAACCACACCAAGTGTCATTGCATGTGTGTTCTTCCCATGAACCACACATGGATCCACCAGTGTCATTGTATGTCTGCTCTTCCCATGAACCACACATGGATCCACCAGTGTCATGGCATGTCTGCTCATTTCATGAACCACAGCTAGAGTCATTGCATGTGTGTTCTTCTCACATACCACATAACACCAATGTCATTGCATGTGTGTTCTTCCCAAAGACCACACATTGATCCACCAGTGTCATTGCATGTGTGTTCTTCTCACAAACCATATCATGAACCACACCCAGTGTCATTGCATGTGTGTTCTTCTCACAGACCACACATTGGTCCACCAGTGTCATTGCATGTGTGTTCTTCTCACAAACCTTATCATGAACCACACCCAGTGTCATTGGATGTGTGTTCATCCCATGAACCACACATGGTTCCACCAGTGTCATTGCATGCGTGTCCTTCTCACAGGCCATATCATGAACCACACCCAGTGTCATTGCATGTGTGTTCTTCCCATGGACCACACATGGATCCACTAGTGTCATTGCATGTGTGCTCTTTTCATGAACCACAGCTAGAGTCATTGGATTTGTGTTATTCTCACAGACCACATATCACCAGTGTCATTGCATGTGTGTTCTTCCCAAAGACCACACATGGATCCACTAGTGTCATTGCATGTGTGTTCTTCTCACAAACCATATCATGAACCACACCAAGTATCATTGCATGTGTGTTCTTCTCACAGATGACACATGGATCCACCAGTGTCATTGCATGTGTGTCCGTCTCACAGGCCATATCATGAACCACACCCAGTGTCATTGCATGTGTGTTCTTCACATGAACCACACATGGATCCACCGGTGTCATTGCATGTCTGCTCTTTTCATTAACCACAGCTAGAGACATTGCATGTGTGTACTTCTCACAGACCACATATCACATGTGTCATTGCATGTGTGCTCTTCCCATGAACCACACATGGATCCACCAGTGTTATTGCATGTGTATTCTTCCCACAGACCACACATGGAGCCACCGGTGTCGTTGCATGTGTGTTCTTCCCATGAACCACACATGGATCCACCAGTGTCATTGTATGTCTGCTCTTCCCATGAACCAGAACTAGAGTCATCGCATGCGTGCTCTTTTCACAAACCACAACTAGAGTCATTGCATGTGTGTTCTTCTTACAAACTATATCATGAACCACACCCAGTGTCATTGAATGTGTATTCTTCTCACAAACCACACATGGATCCACCAGTGTCATTGCATGTCTTCTCTTCTCATTAACCACAGCTAGAGTCATTGCATGTCTGTTCTTTTCACAAACCACATATCACCAGAGTCATTGCATGTGTGTTCTTCCCATGAACCACACATGGATCCACCAGTGTCATTGCATGTGTGTTCTTCCCACAGACCACACATGGATCCACCCAGTTTCATCGCATGTGTGTTCTTCCCATGAACCACACATGGATCCACCAGTGTCATTGTATGTCTGCTCTTCCCATGAACCACAGCTAGAGTCATCGCATGCATGCTCTTTTCATGAACCACAGCTAGAGTCATTGGATGTGTGTTCTTCTTACAAACCATATCATGAACCACACCCAGTGTCATTGCATGTGTGTTCTTCTCACAAACCACACATGGATGCACCGGTGTCCTTGCATGTCTTCTCTTCTCATTAACCACAGCTAGAGTCATTGCATGTCTGTTCTTTTCACAAACCACATATCACCACAGTCATTGCATGTGTGTTCTTCCCATGAACCACACATGGATCCACTAGTGTCAGTGCATGTGTCTTCGTCTCACAAACCAAACGTGGATCCACCCAATTTCGTCGCATGTGTGTTCTTCACATGAACCACACATGGATCCACTAGTGTCACTGCATGTCTGCTCTTTTCATGAACCACAGCTAGAGTCATTGGATGTGTGCTCTTCTCATAGACCACATATCACCAGTGTCATTGCATGTGTGTTCTTCCCAAAGACCACACATGGATCCACCAGTGTCATTGCATGTGTGTTCTTCTCACAAACCATATCATGAACCACACCCAGTGTAAGTGCATGTGTGTTCTTCTCACAGACCACACATGGATCCACCAGTGTCATTGCATGTGTGTTCTTCTCACAAACCATATCATCAACCACACCCAATGTCATTGCATGTGTGTTCTTCCCATGAACCACACATGGATCCACCCGTGTCATTGCATGTGTGTTCTTCCCACAGACCACACATGGAATCACCAGTGTCATTGCATGTGTGTTCTTCCCATGGACCACACATGGATCCACTAGTGTCATTGCATGTGTGCTCTTTTCATGAACCACAGCTAGAGTCATTGGATTTGTGTTCTTCTCACAGACCACATATCACCAGTGTCATTGCATGTGTGTTCTTCCCAAAGACCACACATGGATCCACCAGTGTTATTGCATGTGTGTTCTTCTCACAAACCATATCATGAACCACACCAAGTGTCATTGCATGTGTGTTCTTCTCACAGACCACACATGGATCCACCAGTGTCATTGCATGTGTGTACTTCTCACAGGCCATATCATGAACCACACCTAGTGTCATTGCATGTGTGTTCTTCACATGAACCACACATGGATACACCGGTGTCATTGCATGTCTGCTCTTTTCATTTACCACAGCTAGAGACATTGCATGTGTGTTCTTCTCACAGACCACATATCACATGTGTCATTGCATGTGTGCTCTTCCCATGAACCACACATGGATCCACCAGTGTTATTGCATGTGTATTCTTCCCACAGACCACACATGGAGCCACCGGTGTCGTTGCATGTGTGTTCTTCCCATGGAGCACACATGGATCCACTAGTGTCATTGCATGTGTGCTCTTTTCATGAACCACAGCTAGAGTCATTGGATTTGTGTTCTTCTCACAGAATACATATCACCAGTGTCATTGCATGTGTGTTCTTCCCAAAGACCACACATGGATCCACCAGTGTCATTGCATGTGTGTTCTTCTCAGAAACCATATCATGAACCACACCAAGTGTCATTGCATGTGTGTTCTTCTCATAGACCACACATGGTTCCACCAGTGTCATTGCATGTGTGTCCTTCTCACAGGCCATATCATGAACCACACCCAGTGTCATTGCATGTGTGTTCTTCACATGAACCACACATGGATCCACCGGTGTCATTGCATGTGTGCTCTTTTCATTAACCACAGCTAGAGACATTGCATGTGTGTTCTTCTCACAGACCACATATCACATGTGTCATTGCATGTGTGCTCTTCCCATGAACCACACATGGATCCACCAGTGTTATTGCATGTGTATTCTTCCCACAGACCACACATGGAGCCACCGGTGTCGTTGCATGTGTGTTCTTCCCATGGAACACACATGGATCCACTAGTGTCATTGCATGTGTGCTCTTTTCATGAACCACAGCTAGAGTCATTGGATTTGTGTTCTTCTCACAGAATACATATCACCAGTGTCATTGCATGTGTGTTCTTCCCAAAGACCACACATGGATCCACCAGTGTCATTGCATGTGTGTTCTTCTCAGAAACCATATCATGAACCACACAAAGTGTCATTGCATGTGTGTTCTTCTCAGAGACCACACATGGTTCCACCAGTGTCATTGCATGTGTGTTCTTCTCACAGGCCATATCATGAACCACACCCAGTGTCATTGCATGTGTGTTCTTCACATGAACCACACATGGATCCACCGGTGTCATTGCATGTCTGCTCTTTTCATTAACCACAGCTAAAGTCATTGCATGTGTGTTCTTCTCACAGACCACATATCACATGTGTCATTGCATGTGTGCTCTTCCCATGAACCACACATGGATCCACCAGTGTCATTGCATGTGTGTTCTTCCCACAGACCACACATGGATCCACCAGTGTCATTGCATGTGTGTTATTCCCATGAACCACACATGGATCCACCAGTGTCATTGTATGTCTGCTCTTCCCATGAACCACAGCTAGAGTCATCGCATGCGGGCTCTTTTCACAAACCATAGCTAGAGTCATTGCATGTGTGTTCTTCTTACAAACCATATCATGAACCACACCTAGTGTCATTGCATGTGTGTTCTTCTCACTAACCACACATGGATCCACCGGTGTCATTGCGTGTATGCTCTTCTCATTAACCACAGCTCGAGTCATTGCATGTCTGTTCTTTTCACAAACCACATATCACCAGAGTCATTGCATGTGTGTTCTTCCCATGAACCACACATGGATCCACCGGTGTCATTGCATGTGTGTTCTTCTCACAAACCACACATGGATCCACCCAGTGTCATCGCATGTGTGTTCTTCCCATGAATCACACATGGATCCACCAGTGTCATTGCATGTCTGCTCTTTTCATGAACCGTAGCTAGAGTCATTGGATATGTGTTCTTTTCACAGACCACATATCACCAGTGTAATTGCATTTGTGTTCTTCCCAAAGACCGCACATGGATCCACCAGTGTCATTGCATGTGTGTTCTTCTCACAAACCATATCATGAATCAGACCTAGTGTCATTGCATGTGTGTTCTTCTCACAGACCACACATGGATCCACCAGTGTCATTGCATGTGTGTTCTTCTCACAAAACATATCATGAACCACACCCAGTGTCATTGCATGTGTGTTCTTCCCATGAACCACACATGGATCCAACAGTGTCATTGCATGTCTGCTCTTTTCATTAACCACAGCTAGAGTCATTGCATGTGTGTTCTTCTCACAAACCATGTATCACCGGTGTCTATGCATGTGTGTTCTTCCCATGAACCACACATGGATCCACCAGTGTCATTGCATGTGTGTTCTTCCCACATACCACACATGGATCCACCGGTGTCATTGCATGTCTGATCTTCTCATTAACCATAGCTAGAGTCATTGCATGTCTGTTCGTTTCACAAACCACATATCACCAGAGTAATTGCATGTGTGTTCTTCCCATGAACCACACCCTGTGTCATTGCATGTGTGTTCTTCTCATTAACCCAGATGGATCCACCAGTAACATTCCATGTCCGCTCTTTTCATTAACCATAGCTAGAGTCATTGCATGTGTGCTATTTTCACAAACCACATATCACCAGAGTCATTGCATGTGTGTTCTTATCACAAACCACATATCACCTGTGTCATTGCATGTGTGTTCTTCCCCAAGACCACACATGGATCCACCAGTGTCATTGCATATGTGTTCTTCCCACAGACCACACATGGATCCACCCAGTTTCATCGCATGTGTGTTCTTCCCATGAACCACACGTGGATCCACCGGTATCATTGTATGTCTACTCTTCCCATGAGCCACAGCTAGAGTCATCGCATGCGTGCTCTTTTCATGAACCACATCTAGAGTCATTGGATGTGTGTTCTTCTTACAAACCATATCATGAACCACACCCAGTGTCATTGCATGTGTGTTCTTCTCACAAACCACACATGGATCCACCGGTGTCATTGCATGTCTTATCTTCTCATTAACCACAGCTAGAGTCATTGCATGTCTGTTCTTTTCACAAACCACATATCACCACAGTCATTGCATGTGTGTTCTTCCCATGAACCACACATGGATCCACTAGTGTTAGTGCATGTGTGTTCGTCTCACAAACCACACATGGATTCACCCAGTTTCATCGCATGTGTGTTCTTCCCATGAACCACACATGGATCCACCAGTGTCATTGCATGTCTGCTCTTTTCATGAACCACAGCTAGAGTCATTGGATGTGTGCTCTTCTCATAGACCATTGCATGTGTGTTCTTCTCACAAACCATATCATGAACCACACCAAGTGTCATTGCATGTGTGTTCTTCTCACAGACCACACATGGATCCACCAGTGTCATTGCATGTGTGTTCTTCTCACAAACCATATCATGAACCACACCCAGTGTCATTGCATGTGTGTTCATCCCATGAACCACACATGGATCCACCAGTGTCATTGCATGTGTGTTCTTCCCACAGACCACACATGGATCCACCAGTGTCATTGCATGTGTTTTCTTCCCATGGACCACACATGGATCCACTAGTGTCATTGCATGTGTGCTCTTTTCATGAACCACAGCTAGAGTCATTGGATTTGTGTTCTTCTCATAGACCACATATCACCAGTGTCATTGCATGTGTGTTCTTCCCAAAGACCACACATGGATCCACCAGTGTCATTGCATGTGTGTTCTTCTCACAAACCATATCATGAACCACACCAAGTATCATTGCATGTGTGTTCTTCTCATAGACCACACATGGATCCACCAGTGTCATTGCACGTGTGTCCTTCTCACAGGCCATATCATGAACCACACCCAGTGTCATTGCATGTGTGTTCTTCACATGAACCACACATGGATCCACCGGTGTCATTGCATGTCTGCTCTTTTCATTAACCACAGCTAGCGACATTGCATGTGTGTACTTCTCACAGACCACATATCACATGTGTCATTGCATGTGTGCTCTTCCCATGAACCACACATGGATCCACCAGTGTCATTGCATGTGTATTCTTCCCACAGACCACACATGGAGCCACCGGTGTCGTTGCATGTGTGTTCTGCCCATGAACCACACATGGATCCACCAGTGTCATTGTATGTCTGCTCTTCCCATGAACCACAACTAGAGTCATCGCATGCGTGCTCTTTTCACAAACCACAACTAGAGTCATTGCATGTGTGTTCTTCTTACAAAGTATATCATGAACCACACCCAGTGTCATTGCATGTGTATTCTTCTCACAAACCACACATGGATCCACCAGTGTCATTGCATGTATGCTCTTCTCATTAACCACAGCTAGAGTCATTGCATGTCTGTTCTTTTCACAAACCACATATCACCAGAGTCATTGCATGTGTGTTCTTCCCATGAACCACACATGGATCCACCAGTGTCATTGCATGTGTGTTCTTCCCACAGACCACACATGGATCCACCCAGTTTCATCGCATGTGTGTTCTTCCCATGAACCACACATGGATCCACTAGTGTCATTGTATGTCTGCTCTTCCCATGAACCACAGCTAGAGTCATCGCATGCGTGCTCTTTTCATGAACCACAGCTAGAGTCATTGGATGTGTGTTCTTCTTACAAACCATATCATGAACCACACCCAGTGTCATTGCATGTGTGTTCTTCTCACAAACCACACATGGACGCACCGGTGTCATTGCATGTCTTCTCTTATCATTAACCACAGCTAGAGTCATTGCATGTCTGTTCTTTTCACAAACCACATATCACCACAATCATTGCATGTGTGTTCTTCCCATGAACCACACATGGATCCACTAGTGTCAGTGCATGTGTGTTCGTCTCACAAACCAAACATGGATCCACCCAATTTCGTCGCATGTGTGTTCTTCCCATGAACCACACATGGATCCACTAGTGTCACTGCATGTCTGCTCTTTTCATGAACCACAGCTAGAGTCATTGGATGTGTGCTCTTCTCATAGACCACATATCACCAGTGTCATTGCATGTGTGTTCTTCCCAAAGACCACACATGGATCCACCAGTGTCATTGCATGTGTGTTCTTCTCACAAACCATATCATGAACCACACCCAGTGTCATTGCATGTGTGTTCTTCTCACAGACCACACATGGATCCACCAGTGTCATTGCATGTGTGTTCTTCTCACAAACCATATCATCAACCACACCCAATGTCATTGCATGTGTGTTCTTCCCATGAACCACACATGGATCCACCAGTGTCATTGCATGTGTGTTCTTCCCACAGACCACACATGGAATCACTAGTGTCATTGCATGTGTGTTCTTCCCATGGAGCACACATGGATCCACAAGTGTCATTGCATGTGTGCTCTTTTCATGAACCACAGCTAGAGTCATTGGATTTGTGTTCTTCTCACAGACCACATATCACCAGTGTCATTGCATGTGTGTTCTTCCCAAAGACCACACATGGATCCACCAGTGTTATTGCATGTGTGTTCTTCTCACAAACCATATCATGAACCACACCAAGTGTCATTGCATGTGTGTTCTTCTCACAGACCACACATGGATCCACCAGTGTCATTGCATGTGTGTACTTCTCACAGGCCATATCATGAACCACACCTAGTGTCATTGCATGTGTGTTCTTCACATGAACCACACATGGATCCACCGGTGTCATTGCATGTCTGCTCTTTTCATTTACCACAGCTAGAGACATTGCATGTGTGTTCTTCTCACAGACCACATATCACATGTGTCATTGCATGTGTGCTCTTTCCATGAACCACACATGGATCCACCAGTGTTATTGCATGTGTATTCTTCCCACAGACCACACATGGAGCCACCGGTGTCGTTGCATGTGTGTTCTTCCCATGGACCACACATGGATGCACTAGTGTCATTGCATGTGTGATCTTTTCATGAACCACAGCTAGAGTCATTGGATTTGTGTTCTTCTCACAGAATACATATCACCAGTGTCATTGCATGTGTGTTCTTCCCAAATACCACACATGGATCCACCAGTGTCATTGCATGTGTGTTTTTCTCAGAAACCATATCATGAACCACACCAAGTGTCATTGCATGTGTGTTCTTCTCACATACCACACATGGTTCCACCAGTGTCATTGCATGTGTGTCCTTCTCACAGGCCATATCATGAACCACACCCAGTGTCATTGCATGTGTGTTCTTCACATGAACCACACATGGATCCACCGGTGTCATTGCATGTGTGCTCTTTTCATTAACCACAGCTAGAGACATTGCATGTGTGTTCTTCTCGCAGACCACATATCACATGTGTCATTGCATGTGTGCTCTTCCCATGAACCACACATGGATCCACCAGTGTCATTGCATGTGTATTCTTCCCACAGACCACACATGGAGCCACCGGTGTCGTTGCATGTGTGTTCTTCCCATGGACCACACATGGATCCACTAGTGTCATTGCATGTGTGCTCTTTTCATGAACCACAGCTAGAGTCATTGGATTTGTGTTCTTCTCACAGAATACATATCACCAGTGTCATTGCATGTGTGTTCTTCCCAAAGACCACACATGGATCCACCAGTGTCATTGCATGTGTGTTCTTCTCAGAAACCATATCATGAACCACACAAAGTGTCATTGCATGTGTGTTCTTCTCACAGACCACACATGGTTCCACCAGTGTCATTGCATGTGTGTTCTTCTCACAGGCCATATCATGAACCACACCCAATGTCATTGCATGTGTGTTCTTCACATGAACCACACATGGATCCACCGGTGTCATTGCATGTCTGCTCTTTTCATTAACCACAGCTAAAGTCATTGCATGTGTGTTCTTCTCACAGACCACATATCACATGTGTCATTGCATGTGTGCTCTTCCCATGAACCACACATGGATCCACCAGTGTCATTGCATGTGTGTTCTTCGCACAGACCACACATGGATCCACCAGTGTCATTGCATGTGTGTTATTCCCATGAACCACACATGGATCCACCAGTGTCATTTTATGTCTGCTCTTCCCATGAACCACAGCTAGAGTCATCGCATGCGTGCTGTTTTCACAAACCATAGCTAGAGTCATTGCATGTGTGTTCTTCTTACAAACCATATCATGAACCACACCCAGTGTCATTGCATGTGTGTTCTTCTCACTAACCACACATGGATCCACCGGTGTCATTGCGTGTATGCTCTTCTCATTAACCACAGCTCGAGTCATTGCATGTCTGTTCTTTTCACAAACCACATATCACCAGAGTCATTGCATGTGTGTTCTTCCCATGAACCACACATGGATCCACTGGTGTCATTGCATGTGTGTTCTTCTCACAAACCACACATGGATCCACCTAGTGTCATCGCATGTGTGTTCTTCCCATGAAGCACACATGGATCCACCAGTGTCATTGCATGTCTGCTCTTTTCATGAACCGCAGCTAGAGTCATTGGATGTGTGTTCTTCTCACAGACCACATATCACCAGTGTCATTGCATGTGTGTTCTTCCCAAAGACCGCACATGGATCCACCAGTGTCATTGCATGTGTGTTCTTCTCACAAACCATATCATGAATCAGACCTAGTGTCATTGCATGTGTGTTCTTCTCACAGACCACACATGGATCCACTAGTGTCATTGCATGTGTGTTCTTCTCACAAACCATATCATGAACCACACCCAGTGTCATTGCATGTGTGTTCTTCCCATGAACCACACATGGATCCAACAGTGTCATTGCATGTCTGCTCTTTTCATTAACCACAGCTAGAGTCATTGCATGTGTGTTCTTCTCACAAACCATGTATCACCGGTGTCTATGCATGTGTGTTCTTCCCATGAACCAAACATGGATCCACCAGTGTCATTGCATGTGTGTTCTTCCCACATACCACACATGGATCCACCGGTGTCATTGCATGCCTGATCTTCTCATTAACCATAGCTAGAGTCATTGCATGTCTGTTCGTTTCACAAACCACATATCACCAGAGTAATTGCATGTGTGTTCTTCCCATGAACCACACCCAGTGTCATTGCATGTGTGTTCTTCTCATTAACCCAGATGGATCCACCAGTTACATTCCATGTCCGCTCTTTTCATTAACCATAGCTAGAGTCATTGCATGTGTGCTCTTTTCACAAACCACATATCACCAGAGTCATTGCATGTGTGTTCTTCTCACAGACCACATATCACATGTGTCATTGCATGTGTGTTCTTCCCCAAGACCACACATGGATCCACCAGTGTCATTGCATATGTGTTCTTCCCACAGACCACACATGGATCCACCCAGTTTCATCGCATGTGTGTTCTTCCCATGAACCACACGTGGATCCACCGGTATCATTGTATGTCTACTCTTCCCATGAGCCACAGCTAGAGTCATCGCATGCGTGCACTTTTCATGAACCACATCTAGAGTCATTGGATGTGTGTTCTTCTTACAAACCATATCATGAACCACAGCTAGTGTCATTGCATGTGTGTTCTTCTCACAAACCACACATGGATCCACCGGTGTCATTGCATGTCTTATCTTCTCATTAACCACAGCTAGAGTCATTGCATGTCTGTTCTTTTCACAAACCACATATCACCACAGTCATTGCATGTGTGTTCTTCCCATGAACCACACATGGATCCACTAGTGTTAGTGCATGTGTGTTCGTCTCACAAACCACACATGGATTCACCCAGTGTCATCGCATGTGTGTTCTTCCCATGAACCACACATGGATCCACCAGTGTCATTGCATGTCTACTCTTTTAATGAACCACAGCTAGAGTCATTGGATGTCTGCTCTTCTCATAGACCACATATCACCAGTGTCATTGCATGTGTGTTCTTCCCAAAGACCACACATGGATCCACTAGTGTCATTGCATGTGTGTTCTTCTCACAAACCATATCATGAACCACACCAAGTGTCATTGCATGTGTGTTCTTCTCACAGACCACACATGGATCCACCAGTGTCATTGCATGTGTGTTCTTCTCACAAACCATATCATGAACCACACCCAGTGTCGTTGCATGTGTGTTCATCCCATGAACCACACATGGATCCACCAGTGTCATTGCATGTGTGTTCTTCCCACAGACCACACATGGATCCACCAGTGTCATTGCATGTGTGTTCTTCCCATGGACCACACATGGATCCACTAGTGTCATTGCATGTGTGCTCTTTTCATGAACCACAGCTAGAGTCATTGGATTTGTGTTCTTCTCATAGACCACATATCACCAGTGTCATTGCATGTGTGTTCTTCCCAAAGACCACACATGGATCCACCAGTGTCATTGCATGTGTGTTCTTCTCACAAACCATATCATGAACCACACATGGTATCATTGCATGTGTGTTCTTCTCATAGACCACACATGGATCCACCAGTGTCATTGCATGTGTGTCCTTCTCACAGGCCATATCATGAACCACACCCAGTGTCATTGCATGTGTGTTCTTCACATGAACCACACATGGATCCACCGGTGTCATTGCATGTCTGCTCTTTTCATTAACCACAGCTAGCGACATTGCATGTGTGTACTTCTCACAGACCACATATCACATGTGTCATTGCATGTGTGCTCTTCCCATGAACCACACATGCATCCACCAATGTCATTGCATGTGTATTCTTCCCACAGACCACACATGGAGCCACCGGTGTCGTTGCATGTGTGTTCTTCCCATGAACCACACATGGATCCACCAGTGTCATTGTATGTCTGCTCTTCCCATGAACCACAACTAGAGTCATCGCATGCGTGCTCTTTTCACAAACCACAACTAGAGTCATTGCATGTGTGTTCTTCTTACAAACTATATCATGAACCACACCCAGTGTCATTGCATGTGTATTCTTCTCACAAACCACACATGGATCCACCAGTGTCATTGCATGTATGCTCTTCTCATTAACCACAGCTAGAGTCATTGCATGTCTGTTCTTTTCACAAACCACATATCACCAGAGTCATTGCATGTGTGTTCTTCCCATGAACCACACATGGATCCACCAGTGTCATTGCATGTGTGTTCTTCCCACAGACCACACATGGATCCACCCAGTTTCATCGCATGTGTGTTATTCCCATGAACCACACATGGATCCACTAGTGTCATTGTATGTCTGCTCTTCCCATGAACCACATCTAGAGTCATCGCATGCGTGCTCTTTTCATGAACCACAGCTAGAGTCATTGGATGTGTGTTCTTCTTACAAACCATATCATGAACCACACCCAGTGTCATTGCATGTGTGTTCTTCTCACAAACCACACATGGATGCACCGGTGTCATTGCATGTCTTCTCTTCTCATTAACCACAGCTAGAGTCATTGCATGTTTGTTCTTTTCACAAACCACATATCACCACAATCATTGCATGTGTGTTCTTCCCATGAACCACACATGGATCCACTAGTGTCAGTGCATGTGTGTTCGTCTCACAAACCAAACATGGATCCACCCAATTTCATCGCATGTGTGTTCTTCCCATGAACCACACATGGATCCACTAGTGTCACTACATGTCTGCTCTTTTCATGAACCACAGCTAGAGTCATTGGATGTGTGCTCTTCTCATAGACCACATATCACTAGTGTCATTGCATGTGTGTTCTTCCCAAAGACCACATGGATCCACCAGTGTCATTGCATGTGTGTTCTTCTCACAAACCATATCATGAACCACACCCAGTGTCATTGCATGTGTGTTCTTCTCACAGACCACACATGGATCCACCAGTGTCATTGCATGTGTGTTCTTCTCACAAACCATATCATCAACCACACCCAATGTCATTGCATGTGTGTTCTTCCCATGAACCACACATGGATCCACCAGTGTCATTGCATGTGTGTTCTTCCCACAGACCACACATGGAATCACCAGTGTCATTGCATGTGTGTTCTTCCCATGGACCACACATGGATCCACTAGTGTCATTGCATGTGTGCTCTTTTCATGAACCACAGCTAGAGTCATTGGATTTGTGTTCTTCTCACAGACCACATATCACCAGTGTCATTGCATGTGTGTTCTTCCCAAAGACCACACATGGATCCACCAGTGTTATTGCATGTGTGTTCTTCTCACAAACCATATCATGAACCACACCAAGTGTCATTGCATGTGTGTTCTTCTCACAGACCACACATGGATCCACCAGTGTCATTGCATGTGTGTACTTCTCACAGGCCATATCATGAACCACACCTAGTGTCATTGCATGTGTGTTCTTCACATGAACCACACATGGATCCACCGGTGTCATTGCAAGTCTGCTCTTTTCATTTACCACAGCTAGAGACATTGCATGTGTGTTCTTCTCACAGACCACATATCACATGTGTCATTGCATGTGTGCTCTTTCCATGAACCACACATGGATCCACCAGTGTTATTGCATGTGTATTCTTCCCACAGACCACACATGGAGCCACCGGTGTCGTTTCATGTGTGTTCTTCCCATGGACCACACATGGATCCACTAGTGTCATTGCATGTGTGCTCTTTTCATGAACCACAGCTAGAGTCATTGGATTTGTGTTCTTCTCACAGAATACATATCACCAGTGTCATTGCATGTGTGTTCTTCCCAAAGACCACACATGGATCCACCAGTGTCATTGCATGTGTGTTCTTCTCAGAAACCATATCATGAACCACACAAAGTGTCATTGCATGTGTGTTCTTCTCACAGACCACACATGGTTCCACCAGTGTCATTGCATGTGTGTTCTTCTCACAGGCCATATCATGAACCACACCCAATGTCATTGCATGTGTGTTCTTCACATGAACCACACATGGATCCACCGGTGTCATTGCATGTCTGCTCTTTTCATTAACCACAGCTAAAGTCATTGCATGTGTGTTCTTCTCACAGACCACATATCACATGTGTCA
Source organism: Avena sativa (assembly GCA_916181665.1). Classification (NCBI taxonomy): domain Eukaryota; kingdom Viridiplantae; phylum Streptophyta; class Magnoliopsida; order Poales; family Poaceae; genus Avena; species Avena sativa. Next base: position 39,170,209 of record OV702290.1, read on the forward strand.
TTGCATGTGTGCTCTTCCCATGAACCACATATGGATCCACCAGTGTCATTGCATGTGTGTTCTTCCCACAGACCACACATGGATCCACCAGTGTCATTGCATGTGTGTTATTCCCATGAACCACACATGGATCCACCAGTGTCATTGTATGTCTGTTCTTCCCATGAACCACAACTAGAGTCATCGCATGCGTGCTGTTTTCACAAACCATAGCTAGAGTCATTGCATGTGTGTTCTTCTTACAAACCATATCATGAACCACACCCAGTGTCATTGCATGTGTGTTCTTCTCACTAACCACACATGGATCCACCGGTGTCATTGCGTGTATGCTCTTCTCATTGACCACAGCTCGAGTCATTGCATGTCTGTTCTTTTCACAAACCACATATCACCAGAGTCATTGCATGTGTGTTCTTCCCATGAACCACACATGGATCCACTGGTGTCATTGCATGTGTGTTCTTCTCACAAACCACACATGGATCCACCCAGTGTCATCGCATGTGTGTTCTTCCCATGAAGCACACATGGATCCACCAGTGTCATTGCATGTCTGCTCTTTTCATGAACCGCAGCTAGAGTCATTGGATGTGTGTTCTTCTCACAGACCACATATCACCAGTGTCATTGCATGTGTGTTCTTCCCAAAGACCGCACATGGATCCACCAGTGTCATTGCATGTGTGTTCTTCTCACAAACCATATCATGAATCAGACCTAGTGTCATTGCATGTGTGTTCTTCTCACAGACCACACATGGATCCACGAGTGTCATTGCATGTGTGTTCTTCTCACAAACCATATCATGAACCACACCCAGTGTCATTGCATGTGTGTTCTTCCCATGAACCACACATGGATCCAACAGTGTTATTGCATGTCTGCTCTTTTCATTAACCACAGCTAGAGTCATTGCATGCGTGTTCTTCTCACAAACCATGTATCACCGGTGTCTATGCATGTGTGTTCTTCCCATGAACCACACATGGATCCACCAGTGTCATTGCATGTGTGTTCTTCCCACATACCACACATGGATCCACCGGTGTCATTGCATGTCTGATCTTCTCATTAACCATAGCTAGAGTCATTGCATGTCTGTTCGTTTCACAAACCACATATCACCAGAGTAATTGCATGTGTGTTCTTCCCATGAACCACACCCAGTGTCATTGCATGTGTGTTCTTCTCATTAACCCAGATGGATCCACCAGTTACATTCCATGTCCGCTCTTTTCATTAACCATAGCTTGAGTCATTGCATGTGTGCTCTTTTCACAAACCACATATCACCAGAGTCATTGCATGTGTGTTCTTCTCACAGACCACATATCACATGTGTCATTGCATGTGTGTTCTTCCCCAAGACCACACATGGATCCACCAGTGTCATTGCATATGTGTTCTTCCCACAGACCACACATGGATCCACCCAGTTTCATCGCATGTGTGTTCTTCCCATGAACCACACGTGGATCCACCGGTATCATTGTATGTCTGCTCTTCCCATGAGCCACAGCTAGAGTCATCGCATGCGTGCACTTTTCATGAACCACATCTAGAGTCATTGGATGTGTGTTCTTCTTACAAACCATATCATGAACCACACCCAGTGTCATTGCATGTGTGTTCTTCTCACAAACCACACATGGATCCACCGGTGTCATTGCATGTCTTATCTTCTCATTAACCACATCTAGAGTCATTGCATGTCTATTCTTTTCACAAACCACATATCACCACAGTCATTGCATGTGTGTTCTTCCCATGAACCACACATGGATCCACTAGTGTTAGTGCATGTGTGTTCGTCTCACAAACCACACATGGATTCACCCAGTGTCATCGCAAGTGTGTTCTTCCCATGAACCACACATGGATCCACCAGTGTCATTGCATGTCTGCTCTTTTCATGAACCACAACTAGAGTCATTGGATGTGTGCTCTTCTCATAGACCACATATCACCAGTGTCATTGCATGTGTGTTCTTCCCAAAGACCACACATGGATCCACCAGTGTCATTGCATGTGTGTTCTTCTCACAAACCATATCATGAACCACACCAAGTGTCATTGCATGTGTGTTCTTCTCACAGACCACACATGGATCCACCAGTGTCATTGCATGTGTGTTCTTCTCACAAACCATATCATGAACCACACCCAGTGTCGTTGCATGTGTGTTCATCCCATGAACCACACATGGATCCACCAGTGTCATTGCATGTGTGTTCTTCCCACAGACCACACATGGATCCACCAGTGTCATTGCATGTGTGTTCTTCCCATGGACCACACATGGATCCACTAGTGTCATTGCATGTGTGCTCTTTTCATGAACCACAGCTAGAGTCATTGGATTTGTGTTCTTCTCATAGACCACATATCACCAGTGTCATTGCATGTGTGTTCTTCCCAAAGACCACACATGGATCCACCAGTGTCATTGCATGTGTGTTCTTCTCACAAACCATATCATGAACCACACCAAGTATCATTGCATGTGTGTTCTTCTCACAGACCACACATGGATCCACCAGTGTCATTGCATGTGTGTCCTTCTCACAGGCCATATCATGAACCACACCCAGTGTCATTGCATGTGTGTTCTTCACATGAACCACACATGGATCCACCGGTGTCATTGCATGTCTGCTCTTTTCATTAACCACAGCTAGAGACATTGCATGTGTGTACTTCTCACAGACCACATATCACATGTGTCATTGCATGTGTGCTCTTCCCATGAACCACACATGGATCCACCAGTGTCATTGCATGTGTATTCTTCCCACAGACCACACATGGAGCCACCGGTGTCGTTGCATGTGTGTTCTTCCCATGAACCACACATGGATCCACCAGTGTCATTGTATGTCTGCTCTTCCCATGAACCACAACTAGAGTCATCGCATGCGTGCTCTTTTCACAAACCACAACTAGAGTCATTGCATGTGTGTTCTTCTTACAAACTATATCATGAACCACACCCAGTGTCATTGCATGTGTATTCTTCTCACAAACAACACATGGATCCACCAGTGTCATTGCATGTCTGCTCTTCTCATTAACCACAGCTAGAGTCATTGCATGTCTGTTCTTTTCACAAACCACATATCACCAGAGTCATTGCATGTGTGTTCTTCCCATGAACCACACATGGATCCACCAGTGTCATTGCATGTGTGTTCTTCCCACAGACCACACATGGATCCACCCAGTTTCATCGCATGTGTGTTCTTCCCATGAACCACACATGGATCCACCAGTGTCATTGTATGTCTGCTCTTCCCATGAACCACAGCTAGAGTCATCGCATGCGTGCTCTTTTCATGAACCACAGCTAGAGTCATTGGATGTGTTTTCTTCTTACAAACCATATCATGAACCACACCCAGTGTCATTGCATGTGTGTTCTTCTCACAAACCACACATGGATGCACCGGTGTCATTGCATGTCTTCTCTTCTCATTAACCACAGCTAGAGTCATTGCATGTCTGTTCTTTTCACAAACCACATATCACCACAGTCATTGCATGTGTGTTCTTCCCATGAACCACACATGGATCCACTAGTGTCAGTGCATGTGTGTTCGTCTCATAAACCAAACGTGGATCCACCCAATTTCGTCGCATGTGTGTTCTTCCCATGAACCACACATGGATCCACTAGTGTCAATGCATGTCTGCTCTTTTCATGAACCACAGCTAGAGTCATTGGATGTGTGCTCTTCTCATAGACCACATATCACCAGTGTCATTGCATGTGTGTTCTTCCCAAAGACCACACATGGATCCACCAGTGTCATTGCATGTGTGTTCTTCTCACAAACCATATCATGAACCACACCAAGTATCATTGCATGTGTGTTCTTCTCACAGACCACACATGGATCCACCAGTGTCATTGCATGTGTGTCCTTCTCACAGGCCATATCATGAACCACACCCAGTGTCATTGCATGTGTGTTCTTCACATGAACCACACATGGATCCACCGGTGTCATTGCATGTCTGCTCTTTTCATTAACCACAGCTAGAGACATTGCATGTGTGTACTTCTCACAGACCACATATCACATGTGTCATTGCATGTGTGCTCTTCCCATGAACCACACATGGATCCACCAGTGTCATTGCATGTGTATTCTTCCCACAGACCACACATGGAGCCACCGGTGTCGTTGCATGTGTGTTCTTCCCATGAACCACACATGGATCCACCAGTGTCATTGTATGTCTGCTCTTCCCATGAACCACAACTAGAGTCATCGCATGCGTGCTCTTTTCACAAACCACAACTAGAGTCATTGCATGTGTGTTCTTCTTACAAACTATATCATGAACCACACCCAGTGTCATTGCATGTGTATTCTTCTCACAAACAACACATGGATCCACCAGTGTCATTGCATGTCTGCTCTTCTCATTAACCACAGCTAGAGTCATTGCATGTCTGTTCTTTTCACAAACCACATATCACCAGAGTCATTGCATGTGTGTTCTTCCCATGAACCACACATGGATCCACCAGTGTCATTGCATGTGTGTTCTTCCCACAGACCACACATGGATCCACCCAGTTTCATCGCATGTGTGTTCTTCCCATGAACCACACATGGATCCACCAGTGTCATTGTATGTCTTCTCTTCCCATGAACCACAGCTAGAGTCATCGCATGCGTGCTCTTTTCATGAACCACAGCTAGAGTCATTGGATGTGTTTTCTTCTTACAAACCATATCATGAACCACACCCAGTGTCATTGCATGTGTGTTCTTCTCACAAACCACACATGGATGCACCGGTGTCATTGCATGTCTTCTCTTCTCATTAACCACAGCTAGAGTCATTGCATGTCTGTTCTTTTCACAAACCACATATCACCACAGTCATTGCATGTGTGTTCTTCCCATGAACCACACATGGATCCACTAGTGTCAGTGCATGTGTGTTCGTCTCATAAACCAAACGTGGATCCACCCAATTTCGTCGCATGTGTGTTCTTCCCATGAACCACACATGGATCCACTAGTGTCAATGCATGTCTGCTCTTTTCATGAACCACAGCTAGAGTCATTGGATGTGTGCTCTTCTCATATACCACATATCACCAGTGTCATTGCATGTGTGTTCTTCCCAAAGACCACACATGGATCCACCAGTGTCATTGCATGTGTGTTCTTCTCACAAACCATATCATGAACCACACCAAGTATCATTGCATGTGTGTTCTTCTCACAGACCACACATGGATCCACCAGTGTCATTGCATGTGTGTCCTTCTCACAGGCCATATCATGAACCACACCCAGTGTCATTGCATGTGTGTTCTTCACATGAACCACACATGGATCCACCGGTGTCATTGCATGTCTGCTCTTTTCATTAACCACAGCTAGAGACATTGCATGTGTGTACTTCTCACAGACCACATATCACATGTGTCATTGCATGTGTGCTCTTCCCATGAACCACACATGGATCCACCAGTGTCATTGCATGTGTATTCTTCCCACAGACCACACATGGAGCCACCGGTGTCGTTGCATGTGTGTTCTTCCCATGAACCACACATGGATCCACCAGTGTCATTGTATGTCTGCTCTTCCCATGAACCACAACTAGAGTCATCGCATGCGTGCTCTTTTCACAAACCACAACTAGAGTCATTGCATGTGTGTTCTTCTTACAAACTATATCATGAACCACACCCAGTGTCATTGCATGTGTATTCTTCTCACAAACAACACATGGATCCACCAGTGTCATTGCATGTCTGCTCTTCTCATTAACCACAGCTAGAGTCATTGCATGTCTGTTCTTTTCACAAACCACATATCACCAGAGTCATTGCATGTGTGTTCTTCCCATGAACCACACATGGATCCACCAGTGTCATTGCATGTGTGTTCTTCCCACAGACCACACATGGATCCACCCAGTTTCATCGCATGTGTGTTCTTCCCATGAACCACACATGGATCCACCAGTGTCATTGTATGTCTTCTCTTCCCATGAACCACAGCTAGAGTCATCGCATGCGTGCTCTTTTCATGAACCACAGCTAGAGTCATTGGATGTGTTTTCTTCTTACAAACCATATCATGAACCACACCCAGTGTCATTGCATGTGTGTTCTTCTCACAAACCACACATGGATGCACCGGTGTCATTGCATGTCTTCTCTTCTCATTAACCACAGCTAGAGTCATTGCATGTCTGTTCTTTTCACAAACCACATATCACCACAGTCATTGCATGTGTGTTCTTCCCATGAACCACACATGGATCCACTAGTGTCAGTGCATGTGTGTTCGTCTCATAAACCAAACGTGGATCCACCCAATTTCGTCGCATGTGTGTTCTTCCCATGAACCACACATGGATCCACTAGTGTCAATGCATGTCTGCTCTTTTCATGAACCACAGCTAGAGTCATTGGATGTGTGCTCTTCTCATAGACCACATATCACCAGTGTCATTGCATGTGTGTTCTTCCCAAAGAGCACACATGGATCCACCAGTGTCATTGCATGTGTGTTCTTCTCACAAACCATATCATGAACCACACCCAGTGTCATTGCATGTGTGTTCTTCTCACAGACCACACATGGATCCACCAGTGTAATTGCATGTGTGTTCTTCCCATGAACCACACATGGATCCACCAGTGTCATTGCATGTGTGTTCTTCCCACAGACCACACATGGAATCACCAGTGTCATTGCATGTGTGTTCTTCCCATGGACCACACATGGATCCACTAGTGTCATTGCATGTGTGCTCTTTTCATGAACCACAGCTAGAGTCATTGGATTTGTGTTCTTCTCACAGACCACATATCACCGGTGTCATTGCATGTGTGTTCTTCCCAAACACCACACATGGATCCACCAGTGTTATTGCATGTGTGTTCTTCTCACAAACCATATCATGAACCACACCAAGTGTCATTGCATGTGTGTTCTTCTCACAGACCACACATGGATCCACCAGTGTCATTGCATGTGTGTACTTCTCACAGGCCATATCATGAACCACACCCAGTGTCATTGCATGTGTGTTCTTCACATGAACCACACATGGATCCACCGGTGTCATTGCATGTCTGCTCTTTTCATTTACCACAGCTAGAGACATTGCATGTGTGTTCTTCTCACAGACCACATATCACATGTGTCATTGCATGTGTGCTCTTCCCATGAACCACACATGGATCCACCAGTGTCATTGCATGTGTATTCTTCCCACAGACCACACATGGAGCCACCGGTGTCGTTGCATGTGTGTTCTTCCCATGGACCACACATGGATCCACTAGTGTCATTGCATGTGTGCTCTTTTCATGAACCACAGCTAGAGTCATTGGATTTGTGTTCTTCTCACGGAATACATATCACCAGTGTCATTGCATGTGTGTTCTTCCCAAAGACCACACATGGATCCACCAGTGTCATTGCATGTGTGTTCTTCTCAGAAACCATATCCTGAACAACACCAAGTGTCATTGCATGTGTGTTCTTCTCACAGACCACACATGGTTCCACCAGTGTCATTGCATGTGTGTCCTTCTCATAGGCCATATCATGAACCACACCCAGTGTCATTGCATGTGTGTTCTTCACATGAACCACACATGGATCCACCGGTGTCATTGCATGTCTGCTCTTTTCATTAACCACAGCTAGAGACATTGCATGTGTGTTCTTCTCACAGACCACATAGCACATGTGTCATTGCATGTGTGCTCTTCCCATGAACCACACATGGACCACCAGTGTCATTGCATGTGTATTCTTCCCACAGACCACACATGGAGCCACCGGTGTCGTTGCATGTGTGTTCTTCTCATGGACCACACATGGATCCACTAGTGTCATTGCATGTGTGCTCTTTTCATGAACCACAGCTAGAGTCATTGGATTTGTGTTTTTCTCACAGAATACATATCACCAGTGTCATTGCATGTGTGTTCTTCCCAAAGACCACACATGGATCCACAGTGTCATTGCATGTGTGTTCTTCTCAGAAACCATATCATGAACCACACAAAGTGTCATTGCATGTGTGTTCTTCTCACAGACCACACATGGTTCCACCAGTGTCATTGCATGTGTGTTCTTCTCACAGGCCATATCATGAACCACACCCAGTGTCATTGCATGTGTGTTCTTCACATGAACCACACATGGATCCACCGGTGTCATTGCATGTCTGCTCTTTTCATTAACCACATCTAGAGTCATTGCATGTGTGTTCTTCTCACAGACCACATATCACATGTGTCATTGCATGTGTGCTCTTCCCATGAACAACACATGGATCCACCAGTGTCATTGCATGTGTATTCTTCCCACAGACCACACATGGAGCCACCGGTGTTGTTGCATGTGTGTTCTTCCCACAGACCACACATGGAATCACCAGTGTCATTGCATGTGTCTTCTTCCCATGGACCACACATGGATCCACTAGTGTCATTGCATGTGTGCTCTTTTCATGAACCACAGCTAGAGTCATTGGATTTGTGTTCTTCTCACAGACCACATATCACCAGTGTCATTGCATGTGTGTTCTTCCCAAAGACCACACATCGATCCACCAGTGTTATTGAATGTGTGTTCTTCTCACAAACCATATCATGAACCACACCAAGTGTCATTGCATGTGTGTTCTTCTCACAGACCACACATGGATCCACCACTGTCATTGCATGTGTGTACTTCTCACAGGCCATATCATGAACCACACCCGGTGTCATTGCATGTGTGTTCTTCACATGAACCACACATGGATCCACCGGTGTCATTGCATGTCTGCTCTTTTCATTTACCACAGCTAGAGACATTGCATGTGTGCTCTTCTCACAGACAACATATCACATGTGTCATTGCATGTGTGCTCTTCCCATGAACCACACATGGATCCACCAGTGTCATTGCATGTGTATTCTTCCCACAGACCACACATGGAGGCACCGGTGTCGTTGCATGTGTGTTCTTCCCATGGACCACACATGGATCCACTAGTGTCATTGCATGTGTGCTCTTTTTATGAACCACAGCTAGAGTCATTGGATTTGTGTTCTTCTCACAGAATACATATCACCAGTGTCATTGCATGTGTGTTCTTCCCAAAGACCACACATGGATCCACCAGTGTCATTGCATGTGTGTTCTTCTCAGAAACCATATCATGAACCACACCAAGTGTCATTGCATGTGTGTTCTTCTCACAGACCACACATGGTTCCACCAGTGTCATTGCATGTGTGTCCTTCTCACAGGCCATATCATGAACCACACCCAGTGTCATTGCATGTGTGTTCTTCACATGGATCCACCGGTGTCATTGCATGTCTGCTCTTTTCATTAACCACAGCTAGAGACATTGCATGGTTGTTCTTCTCACAGACCACATATCACATGTGTCATTGCATGTGTGCTTTTACCATGAACCACACATGGATCCACCAGTGTCATTGCATGTGTATTCTTCCCACAGACCACACATGGAGCCACTGGTGTCGTTGCATGTGTGTTCTTCCCATGGACCACACATGGATCCACTAGTGTCATTGCGTGTGTGCTCTTTTCATGAACCACAGCTAGAGTCATTGGATTTGTGTTCTTCTCACAGAATACATATCACCAGTGTCATTGCATGTGTGTTCTTCCCAAAGACCACACATGGATCCACCAGTGTCATTGCATGTGTGTTCTTCTCAGAAACCATATCATGAACCACACAAAGTGTCATTGCATGTGTGTTCTTCTCACAGACCACACATGGTTCCACCAGTGTCATTGCATGTGTGTTCTTCTCACAGGCCATATCATGAACCACACCCAGTGTCATTGCATGTGTGTTCTTCACATGAACCACACATGGATCCACCGGTGTCATTGCATGTCTGCTCTTTTCATTAACCACAGCTAGAGTCATTGCATGTGTGTTCTTCTCACAGACCACATATCACATGTGTCATTGCATGTGTGCTCTTCCCATGAACCACACATGGATCCACCAGTGTCATTGCATGTGTGTTCTTCGCACAGACCACACATGGGTCCACCAGTGTCATTGCATGTGTGTTATTCCCATGAACCACACATGGATCCACCAGTGTCATTGTATGTCTGCTCTTCCCATGAACCACAGCTAGAGTCATCGAATGCGTGCTATTTTCACAAACCATAGCTAGAGTCATTGCATGTGTGTTCTTCTTACAAACCATATCATGAACCACACCCAGTCATTGCATGTGTGTTCTTCTCACTAACCACACATGGATCCACCGGTGTCATTGCGTGTATGCTCTTCTCATTAACCACAGCTAGAGTCATTGCATGTCTGTTCTTTTCACAAACCACATATCACCAGAGTCATTGCATGTGTGTTCTTCCCATGAACCACACATGGATCCACTGGTGTCATTGCATGTGTGTTCTTCTCACAAACCACACATGCATCCACCCAGTGTCATCGCATGTGTGTTCTTCCCATGAAGCACACATGGATCCACCAGTGTCATTGCATGTGTGCTCTTTTCATGAACCACAGCTAGAGTCATTGGATTTGTGTTCTTCTCACGGAATACATATCACCAGTGTCATTGCATGTGTGTTCTTCCCAAAGACCACACATGGATCCACCAGTGTCATTGCATGTGTGTTCTTCTCAGAAACCATATCCTGAACAACACCAAGTGTCATTGCATGTGTGTTCTTCTCACAGACCACACATGGTTCCACCAGTGTCATTGCATGTGTGTCCTTCTCATAGGCCATATCATGAACCACACCAAGTGTCATTGCATGTGTGTTCTTCACATGAACCACACATGGATCCACCGGTGTCATTGCATGTCTGCTCTTTTCATTAACCACAGCTAGAGACATTGCATGTGTGTTCTTCTCACAGACCACATAGCACATGTGTCATTGCATGTGTGCTCTTCCCATGAACCACACATGGACCACCAGTGTCATTGCATGTGTATTCTTCCCACAGACCACACATGGAGCCACCGGTGTCGTTGCATGTGTGTTCTTCCCATGGACCACACATGGATCCACTAGTGTCATTGCATGTGTGCTCTTTTCATGAACCACAGCTAGAGTCATTGGATTTGTGTTCTTCTCACAGAATACATATCACCAGTGTCATTGCATGTGTGTTCTTCCCAAAGACCACACATGGATCCACCAGTGTCATTGCATGTGTGTTCTTCTCATAAACCATATCATGAACCACACAAAGTGTCATTGCATGTGTGTTCTTCTCACAGACCACACATGGTTCCACCAGTGTCATTGCATGTGTGTTCTTCTCACAGGCCATATCATGAACCACACCCAGTGTCATTGCATGTGTGTTCTTCACATGAACCACACATGGATCCACCGGTGTCATTGCATGTCTGCTCTTTTCATTAACCACAGCTAGAGTCATTGCATGTGTGTTCTTCTCACAGACCACATATCACATGTGTCATTGCATGTGTGCTCTTCCCATGAACAACACATGGATCCACCAGTGTCATTGCATGTGTATTCTTCCCACAGACCACACATGGAGCCACCGGTGTTGTTGCATGTGTGTTCTTCCCACAGACCACACATGGAATCACCAGTGTCATTGCATGTGTGTTCTTCCCATGGACCACACATGGATCCACTAGTGTCATTGCATGTGTGCTCTTTTCATGAACCACAGCTAGAGTCATTGGATTTGTGTTCTTCTCACAGACCACATATCACCAGTGTCATTGCATGTGTGTTCTTCCCAAAGACCACACATCGATCCACCAGTGTTATTGAATGTGTGTTCTTCTCACAAACCATATCATGAACCACACCAAGTGTCATTGTATGTGTGTTCTTCTCACAGACCACACATGGATCCACCACTGTCATTGCATGTGTGTACTTCTCACAGGCCATATCATGAACCACACCCAGTGTCATTGCATGTGTGTTCTTCACATGAACCACACATGGATCCACCGGTGTCATTGCATGTCTGCTCTTTTCATTTACCACAGCTAGAGACATTGCATGTGTGCTCTTCTCACAGACAACATATCACATGTGTCATTGCATGTGTGCTCTTCCCATGAACCACACATGGATCCACCAGTGTCATTGGATGTGTATTCTTCCCACAGACCACACATGGAGCCACCGGTGTCGTTGCATGTGTGTTCTTCCCATGGACCACACATGGATCCACTAGTGTCATTGCATGTGTGCTCTTTTTATGAACCACAACTAGAGTCATTGGATTTGTGTTCTTCTCACAGAATACATATCACCAGTGTCATTGCATGTGTGTTCTTCCCAAAGACCACACATGGATCCACCAGTGTCATTGCATGTGTGTTCTTCTCAGAAACCATATCATGAACCACACAAAGTGTCATTGCATGTGTGTTCTTCTCACAGACCACACATGGTTCCACCAGTGTCATTGCATGTGTGTTCTTATCACAGGCCATATCATGAACCACACCCAGTGTCATTGCATGTGTGTTCTTCACATGAACCACACATGGATCCACCGGTGTCATTGCATGTCTGCTCTTTTCATTAACCACAGCTAGAGTCATTGCATGTGTGTTCTTCTCACAGACCACATATCACATGTGTCATTGCATGTGTGCTCTTCCCATGAACCACACATGGATCCACCGGTGTCATTGCATGTGTGTTCTTCGCACAGACCACACATGGGTCCACCAGTGTCATTGCATGTGTGTTATTCCCATGAACCACACATGGATCCACCAGTGTCATTGTATGTCTGCTCTTCCCATGAACCACAGCTAGAGTCATCGCATGCGTGCTCTTTTCACAAACCATAGCTAGAGTCATTGGATTTGTGTTCTTCTCACAGACCACATATCACCGGTGTCATTGCATGTGTGTTCTTCCCAAACACCACACATGGATCCACCAGTGTTATTGCATGTGTGTTCTTCTCACAAACCATATCATGAACCACACCAAGTGTCATTGCATGTGTGTTCTTCTCACAGACCACACATGGATCCACCAGTGTCATTGCATGTGTGTACTTCTCACAGGCCATATCATGAACCACACCCAGTGTCATTGCATGTGTGTTCTTCACATGAACCACACATGGATCCACCGGTGTCATTGCATGTCTGCTCTTTTCATTTACCACAGCTAGAGACATTGCATGTGTGTTCTTCTCACAGACCACATATCACATGTGTCATTGCATGTGTGCTCTTCCCATGAACCACACATGGATCCACCAGTGTCATTGCATGTGTATTCTTCCCACAGACCACACATGGAGCCACCGGTGTCGTTGCATGTGTGTTCTTCCCATGGACCACACATGGATCCACTAGTGTCATTGCATGTGTGCTCTTTTCATGAACCACAGCTAGAGTCATTGGATTTGTGTTCTTCTCACGGAATACATATCACCAGTGTCATTGCATGTGTGTTCTTCCCAAAGACCACACATGGATCCACCAGTGTCATTGCATGTGTGTTCTTCTCAGAAACCATATCCTGAACAACACCAAGTGTCATTGCATGTGTGTTCTTCTCACAGACCACACATGGTTCCACCAGTGTCATTGCATGTGTGTCCTTCTCATAGGCCATATCATGAACCACACCCAGTGTCATTGCATGTGTGTTCTTCACATGAACCACACATGGATCCACCGGTGTCATTGCATGTCTGCTCTTTTCATTAACCACAGCTAGAGACATTGCATGTGTGTTCTTCTCACAGACCACATAGCACATGTGTCATTGCATGTGTGCTCTTCCCATGAACCACACATGGACCACCAGTGTCATTGCATGTGTATTCTTCCCACAGACCACACATGGAGCCACCGGTGTCGTTGCATGTGTGTTCTTCTCATGGACCACACATGGATCCACTAGTGTCATTGCATGTGTGCTCTTTTCATGAACCACAGCTAGAGTCATTGGATTTGTGTTTTTCTCACAGAATACATATCACCAGTGTCATTGCATGTGTGTTCTTCCCAAAGACCACACATGGATCCACAGTGTCATTGCATGTGTGTTCTTCTCAGAAACCATATCATGAACCACACAAAGTGTCATTGCATGTGTGTTCTTCTCACAGACCACACATGGTTCCACCAGTGTCATTGCATGTGTGTTCTTCTCACAGGCCATATCATGAACCACACCCAGTGTCATTGCATGTGTGTTCTTCACATGAACCACACATGGATCCACCGGTGTCATTGCATGTCTGCTCTTTTCATTAACCACATCTAGAGTCATTGCATGTGTGTTCTTCTCACAGACCACATATCACATGTGTCATTGCATGTGTGCTCTTCCCATGAACAACACATGGATCCACCAGTGTCATTGCATGTGTATTCTTCCCACAGACCACACATGGAGCCACCGGTGTTGTTGCATGTGTGTTCTTCCCACAGACCACACATGGAATCACCAGTGTCATTGCATGTGTGTTCTTCCCATGGACCACACATGGATCCACTAGTGTCATTGCATGTGTGCTCTTTTCATGAACCACAGCTAGAGTCATTGGATTTGTGTTCTTCTCACAGACCACATATCACCAGTGTCATTGCATGTGTGTTCTTCCCAAAGACCACACATCGATCCACCAGTGTTATTGAATGTGTGTTCTTCTCACAAACCATATCATGAACCACACCAAGTGTCATTGCATGTGTGTTCTTCTCACAGACCACACATGGATCCACCACTGTCATTGCATGTGTGTACTTCTCACAGGCCATATCATGAACCACACCCGGTGTCATTGCATGTGTGTTCTTCACATGAACCACACATGGATCCACCGGTGTCATTGCATGTCTGCTCTTTTCATTTACCACAGCTAGAGACATTGCATGTGTGCTCTTCTCACAGACAACATATCACATGTGTCATTGCATGTGTGCTCTTCCCATGAACCACACATGGATCCACCAGTGTCATTGCATGTGTATTCTTCCCACAGACCACACATGGAGGCACCGGTGTCGTTGCATGTGTGTTCTTCCCATGGACCACACATGGATCCACTAGTGTCATTGCATGTGTGCTCTTTTTATGAACCACAGCTAGAGTCATTGGATTTGTGTTCTTCTCACAGAATACATATCACCAGTGTCATTGCATGTGTGTTCTTCCCAAAGACCACACATGGATCCACCAGTGTCATTGCATGTGTGTTCTTCTCAGAAACCATATCATGAACCACACCAAGTGTCATTGCATGTGTGTTCTTCTCACAGACCACACATGGTTCCACCAGTGTCATTGCATGTGTGTCCTTCTCACAGGCCATATCATGAACCACACCCAGTGTCATTGCATGTGTGTTCTTCACATGAACCACACATGGATCCACCGGTGTCATTGCATGTCTGCTCTTTTCATTAACCACAGCTAGAGACATTGCATGGTTGTTCTTCTCACAGACCACATATCACATGTGTCATTGCATGTGTGCTTTTACCATGAACCACACATGGATCCACCAGTGTCATTGCATGTGTATTCTTCCCACAGACCACACATGGAGCCACTGGTGTCGTTGCATGTGTGTTCTTCCCATGGACCACACATGGATCCACTAGTGTCATTGCGTGTGTGCTCTTTTCATGAACCACAGCTAGAGTCATTGGATTTGTGTTCTTCTCACAGAATACATATCACCAGTGTCATTGCATGTGTGTTCTTCCCAAAGACCACACATGGATCCACCAGTGTCATTGCATGTGTGTTCTTCTCAGAAACCATATCATGAACCACACAAAGTGTCATTGCATGTGTGTTCTTCTCACAGACCACACATGGTTCCACCAGTGTCATTGCATGTGTGTTCTTCTCACAGGCCATATCATGAACCACACCCAGTGTCATTGCATGTGTGTTCTTCACATGAACCACACATGGATCCACCGGTGTCATTGCATGTCTGCTCTTTTCATTAACCACAGCTAGAGTCATTGCATGTGTGTTCTTCTCACAGACCACATATCACATGTGTCATTGCATGTGTGCTCTTCCCATGAACCACACATGGATCCACCAGTGTCATTGCATGTGTGTTCTTCGCACAGACCACACATGGGTCCACCAGTGTCATTGCATGTGTGTTATTCCCATGAACCACACATGGATCCACCAGTGTCATTGTATGTCTGCTCTTCCCATGAACCACAGCTAGAGTCATCGAATGCGTGCTATTTTCACAAACCATAGCTAGAGTCATTGCATGTGTGTTCTTCTTACAAACCATATCATGAACCACACCCAGTCATTGCATGTGTGTTCTTCTCACTAACCACACATGGATCCACCGGTGTCATTGCGTGTATGCTCTTCTCATTAACCACAGCTAGAGTCATTGCATGTCTGTTCTTTTCACAAACCACATATCACCAGAGTCATTGCATGTGTGTTCTTCCCATGAACCACACATGGATCCACTGGTGTCATTGCATGTGTGTTCTTCTCACAAACCACACATGCATCCACCCAGTGTCATCGCATGTGTGTTCTTCCCATGAAGCACACATGGATCCACCAGTGTCATTGCATGTGTGCTCTTTTCATGAACCACAGCTAGAGTCATTGGATTTGTGTTCTTCTCACGGAATACATATCACCAGTGTCATTGCATGTGTGTTCTTCCCAAAGACCACACATGGATCCACCAGTGTCATTGCATGTGTGTTCTTCTCAGAAACCATATCCTGAACAACACCAAGTGTCATTGCATGTGTGTTCTTCTCACAGACCACACATGGTTCCACCAGTGTCATTGCATGTGTGTCCTTCTCATAGGCCATATCATGAACCACACCAAGTGTCATTGCATGTGTGTTCTTCACATGAACCACACATGGATCCACCGGTGTCATTGCATGTCTGCTCTTTTCATTAACCACAGCTAGAGACATTGCATGTGTGTTCTTCTCACAGACCACATAGCACATGTGTCATTGCATGTGTGCTCTTCCCATGAACCACACATGGACCACCAGTGTCATTGCATGTGTATTCTTCCCACAGACCACACATGGAGCCACCGGTGTCGTTGCATGTGTGTTCTTCCCATGGACCACACATGGATCCACTAGTGTCATTGCATGTGTGCTCTTTTCATGAACCACAGCTAGAGTCATTGGATTTGTGTTCTTCTCACAGAATACATATCACCAGTGTCATTGCATGTGTGTTCTTCCCAAAGACCACACATGGATCCACCAGTGTCATTGCATGTGTGTTCTTCTCATAAACCATATCATGAACCACACAAAGTGTCATTGCATGTGTGTTCTTCTCACAGACCACACATGGTTCCACCAGTGTCATTGCATGTGTGTTCTTCTCACAGGCCATATCATGAACCACA
Source organism: Avena sativa (assembly GCA_916181665.1). NCBI lineage: Eukaryota > Viridiplantae > Streptophyta > Magnoliopsida > Poales > Poaceae > Avena > Avena sativa. The sequence continues at coordinate 39,187,646 of OV702290.1, forward strand.
CCCAGTGTCATTGCATGTGTGTTCTTCACATGAACCACACATGGATCCACCGGTGTCATTGCATGTCTGCTCTTTTCATTAACCACAGCTAGAGTCATTGCATGTGTGTTCTTCTCACAGACCACATATCACATGTGTCATTGCATGTGTGCTCTTCCCATGAACAACACATGGATCCACCAGTGTCATTGCATGTGTATTCTTCCCACAGACCACACATGGAGCCACCGGTGTTGTTGCATGTGTGTTCTTCCCACAGACCACACATGGAATCACCAGTGTCATTGCATGTGTGTTCTTCCCATGGACCACACATGGATCCACTAGTGTCATTGCATGTGTGCTCTTTTCATGAACCACAGCTAGAGTCATTGGATTTGTGTTCTTCTCACAGACCACATATCACCAGTGTCATTGCATGTGTGTTCTTCCCAAAGACCACACATCGATCCACCAGTGTTATTGAATGTGTGTTCTTCTCACAAACCATATCATGAACCACACCAAGTGTCATTGTATGTGTGTTCTTCTCACAGACCACACATGGATCCACCACTGTCATTGCATGTGTGTACTTCTCACAGGCCATATCATGAACCACACCCAGTGTCATTGCATGTGTGTTCTTCACATGAACCACACATGGATCCACCGGTGTCATTGCATGTCTGCTCTTTTCATTTACCACAGCTAGAGACATTGCATGTGTGCTCTTCTCACAGACAACATATCACATGTGTCATTGCATGTGTGCTCTTCCCATGAACCACACATGGATCCACCAGTGTCATTGGATGTGTATTCTTCCCACAGACCACACATGGATCCACCGGTGTCGTTGCATGTGTGTTCTTCCCATGGACCACACATGGATCCACTAGTGTCATTGCATGTGTGCTCTTTTTATGAACCACAACTAGAGTCATTGGATTTGTGTTCTTCTCACAGAATACATATCACCAGTGTCATTGCATGTGTGTTCTTCCCAAAGACCACACATGGATCCACCAGTGTCATTGCATGTGTGTTCTTCTCAGAAACCATATCATGAACCACACAAAGTGTCATTGCATGTGTGTTCTTCTCACAGACCACACATGGTTCCACCAGTGTCATTGCATGTGTGTTCTTATCACAGGCCATATCATGAACCACACCCAGTGTCATTGCATGTGTGTTCTTCACATGAACCACACATGGATCCACCGGTGTCATTGCATGTCTGCTCTTTTCATTAACCACAGCTAGAGTCATTGCATGTGTGTTCTTCTCACAGACCACATATCACATGTGTCATTGCATGTGTGCTCTTCCCATGAACCACACATGGATCCACCGGTGTCATTGCATGTGTGTTCTTCGCACAGACCACACATGGGTCCACCAGTGTCATTGCATGTGTGTTATTCCCATGAACCACACATGGATCCACCAGTGTCATTGTATGTCTGCTCTTCCCATGAACCACAGCTAGAGTCATCGCATGCGTGCTCTTTTCACAAACCATAGCTAGAGTCATTGCATGTGTGTTCTTCTTACAAACCATATCATGAACCACACCCAGTCATTGCATGTGTGTTCTTCTCACTAACCACACATGGATCCACCAGTGTCATTGCGTGTATGCTCTTCTCATTAACCATAGCTAGAGTCATTGCATGTCTGTTCTTTTCACAAACCACATATCACCAGAGTCATTGCATGTGTGTTCTTCCCATGAACCACACATGGATCCACCGGTGTCATTGCATGTGTGTTCTTCTCACAAACCACACATGCATCCACCCAGTGTCATCGCATGTGTGTTCTTCCCATGAAGCACACATGGATCCACCAGTGTCATTGCATGTCTGCTCTTTTCATGAACCGCAGCTAGAGTCATTGGATGTGTGTTCTTCTCACAGACCACATATCACCAGTGTCATTGCATGTGTGTTCTTCCCAAAGACCGCACATGGATCCACCAGTGTCATTGCATGTGTGTTCTTCTCACAAACCATATCATGAATCAAACCTAGTGTCATTGCATGTGTGTTCTTCTCACAGACCACACATGGATCCACCAGTGTCATTGCATGTGTGTTCTTCTCACAAACCATATCATTAACCACATCCAGTGTCATTGCATGTGTGTTCTTCCCATGAACCACACATGGATCCACCGGTGTCATTGCATGTCTGCTCTTTTCATTAACCACAGCTAGAGTTATTGCATGTGTGTTGTTCTCACAGACCACATATCACATGTGTCATTGCATGTGTGCTCTTCCCATGAACAACACATGGATCGACCAGTGTCATTGCATGTGTGTTCTTCCCACATACCACACATGGATCCACCGGTGTTGTTGCATGTGTGTTCTTCCCACAGACCACACATGGAATCACCAGTGTCATTGCATGTGTGTTCTTCCCATGGACCACACATGGATCCACTAGTGTCATTGCATGTGTGCTCTTTTCATGAACCACAGCTAGAGTCATTGGATTTGTGTTCTTCTCACAGACCACATATCACCAGTGTCATTGCATGTGTGTTCTTCCCAAAGACCACACATGGATCCACCAGTGTTATTGCATAAGTGTTCTTCTCACAAACCATATCATGAACCACACCAAGTGTCATTGCATGTGTGTTCTTCTCACAGACCACACATGGATCCACCACTGTCATTGCATGTGTGTACTTCTCACAGGCCATATCATGAACCACACCCAGTGTCATTGCATGTGTGTTCTTCACATGAACCACACATGGATCCACTGGTGTCATTGCATGTCTGCTCTTTTCATTTACCACAGCTAGAGACATTGCATGTGTGCTCTTCTCACAGACCACATATCACATGTGTCATTGCATGTGTGCTCTTCCCATGAACCACACATGGATCCACCAGTGTCATTGCATGTGTATTCTTCCCACAGACCACACATGGAGCCACCGGTGTCGTTGCATGTGTGTTCTTCCCATGGACCACACATGGATCCACTAGTGTCATTGCATGTGTGCTCTTTTTATGAACCACAGCTAGAGTCATTGGATTTGTGTTCTTCTCACAGAATACATATCACCAGTGTCATTGCATGTGTGTTCTTCCCAAAGACCACACATGGATCCACCAGTGTCATTGCATGTGTGTTCTTCTCAGAAACCATATCATGAACCACACCAAGTGTCATTGCATGTGTGTTCTTCTCACAGAGCACACATGGTTCCACCAGTGTCATTGCAGGTGTGTCCTTCTCACAGGCCATATCATGAACCACACCCAGTGTCATTGCATGTGTGTTCTTCACATGAACCACACATGGATCCACCGGTGTCATTGCATGTCTGCTCTTTTCATTAACCACAGCTAGAGACATTGCATGTGTGTTCTTCTCACAGACCACATATCACATGTGTCATTGCATGTGTGCTTTTCCCATGAACCACACATGGATCCACCAGTGTCATTGCATGTGTATTCTTCCCACAGACCACACATGGAGCCACTGGTGTCGTTGCATGTGTGTTCTTCCCATGGACCACACATGGATCCACTAGTGTCATTGCATGTGTGCTCTTTTCATGAACCACAGCTAGAGTCATTGGATTTGTGTTCTTCTCACAGAATACATATCACCAGTGTCATTGCATGTGTGTTCTTCCCAAAGACCACACATGGATCCACCAGTGTCATTGCATGTGTGTTCTTCTCAGAAACCATATCATGAACCACACAAAGTGTCATTGCATGTGTGTTCTTCTCACAGACCACACATGGTTCCACCAGTGTCATTGCATGTGTGTTCTTCTCACAGGCCATATCATGAACCACACCCAGTGTCATTGCATGTGTGTTCTTCACATGAACCACACATGGATCCACCGGTGTCATTGCATGTCTGCTCTTTTCATTAACCATAGCTAGAGTCATTGCATGTGTGTTCTTCTCACAGACCACATATCACATGTGTCATTGCATGTGTGCTCTTCCCATGAACCACACATGGATCCACCAGTGTCATTGCATGTGTGTTCTTCCCACAGACCACACATGGATCCACCAGTGTCATTGCATGTGTGTTATTCCCATGAACCACACATGGATCCACCAGTGTCATTGTATGTCTGCTCTTCCCATGAACCACAGCTAGAGTCATCGCATGCGTGCTCTTTTCACAAACCATAGCTAGAGTCATTGCATGTGTGTTCTTCTTACAAACCATATCATGAACCACACCCAGTCATTGCATGTGTGTTCTTCTCACTAACCACACATGGATCCACCGGTGTCATTGCGTGTATGCTCTTCTCATTAACCACAGCTAGAGTCATTGCATGTCTGTTCTTTTCACAAACCACATATCACCAGAGTCATTGCATGTGTGTTCTTCCCATGAACCACACATGGATCCACCGGTGTCATTGCATGTGTGTTCTTCTCACAAACCACACATGGATCCACCCAGTGTCATCGCATGTGTGTTCTTCCCATGAAGCACACATGGATCCACCAGTGTCATTGCATGTCTGCTCTTTTCATGAACCGCAGCTAGAGTCATTGGATGTGTGTTCTTCTCACAGACCACATATCACCAGTGTCATTGCATGTGTGTTCTTCCCAAAGACCGCACATGGATCCACCAGTGTCATTGCATGTGTGTTCTTCTCACAAACCATATCATGAATCAGACCTAGTGTCATTGCATGTGTGTTCTTCTCACAGACCACACATGGATCCACCAGTGTCATTGCATGTGTTTTCTTCTCACAAACCATATCATGAACCACATCCAGTGTCATTGCATGTGTGTTCTTCCCATGAACCACACATGGATCCAACAGTGTCATTGCATGTCTGCTCTTTTCATTAACCACAGCTAGAGTCATTGCATGTGAGTTCTTCTCACAAACCATGTATCACCGGTGTCTATGCATGTGTGTTCTTCCCATGAACCACACATGGATCCACCAGTGTCATTGCATGTGTGTTCTTCCCACATACCACACATGGATCCACCGGTGTCATTGCATGTCTGATCTTCTCATTAACCATAGCTAGAGTCATTGCATGTCTGTTCGTTTCACAAACCACATATCACCAGAGTAATTGCATGTGTGTTCTTCCCATGAACCACACCCAGTGTCATTGCATGTGTGTTCTTCTCATTAACCCAGATGGATCCACCAGTTACATTCCATGTCCGCTCTTTTCATTAACCATAGCTAGACTCATTGCATGTGTGCTCTTTTCACAAACCACATATCACCAGAGTCATTGCATGTGTGTTCTTCTCACAGACCACATATCACCTGTGTCATTGCATGTGTGTTCTTCCCCAAGACCACACATGGATCCACCAGTGTCATTGCATATGTGTTCTTCCCATAGACCACACATGGATCCACCCAGTTTCATCGCATGTGTGTTCTTCCCATGAACCACACGTGGATCCACCGGTATCATTGTATGTCTGCTCTTCCCATGAGCCACAGCTAGAGTCATCGCATGCGTGCTCTTTTCATGAACCACATCTAGAGTCATTGGATGTGTGTTCTTCTTACAAACCATATCATGAACCACACCCAGTGTCATTGCATGTGTGTTCTTCTCACAAACCACACATGGATCCACCGGTGTCATTGCATGTCTTATCTTCTCATTAACCACAGCTAGAGTCATTGCATGTCTGTTCTTTTCACAAACCACATATCACCACAGTCATTGCATGTGTGTTCTTCCCATGAACCACACATGGATCCACTAGTGTTAGTGCATGTGTGTTCGTCTCACAAACCACACATGGATTCACCCAGTGTCATCGCATGTATGTTCTTCCCATGAACCACACATGGATCCACCAGTGTCATTGCATGTCTGCTCTTTTCATGAACCACAGCTAGAGTCATTGGATTTGTGCTCTTCTCATAGACCACATATCACCAGTGTCATTGCATGTGTGTTCTTCCCAAAGACCACACATGGATCCACCAGTGTCATTGCATGTGTGTTCTTCTCACAAACCATATCATGAACCACACCAAGTGTCATTGCATGTGTGTTCTTCTCACAGACCACACATGGATCCACCAGTGTCATTGCATGTGTGTTCTTCTCACAAACCATATCATGAGCCACACCCAGTGTCATTGCATGTGTGTTCATCCCATGAACCACACATGGATCCACCAGTGTCATTGCATGTGTGTTCTTCCCATAGACCACACATGGATCCACCAGTGTCATTGCATGTGTGTTCTTCCCATGGACCACACATGGATCCACTAGTGTCATTGCATGTGTGCTCTTTTCATGAACCACAGCTAGAGTCATTGGATTTGTGTTCTTCTCATAGACCACATATCACCAGTGTCATTGCATGTGTGTTCTTCCCAAAGACCAAACATGGATCCACCAGTGTCATTGCATGTGTGTTCTTCTCACAAACCATATCATGAACCGCACCAAGTATCATTGCATGTGTGTTCTTCTCACAGACCACACACGGATCCACCAGTGTCATTGCATGTGTGTCCTTCTCACAGGCCATATCATGAACCACACCCAGTGTCATTGCATGTGTGTTCTTCACATGAACCACACATGGATCCACCGGTGTCATTGCATGTCTACTCTTTTAATTAACCACAGCTAGAGACATTGCATGTGTGTACTTCTCACAGACCACATATCACATGTGTCATTGCATGTGTGCTCTTCCCATGAACCACACATGGATCCACCAGTGTCATTGCATGTGTATTCTTCCCACAGACCACACATGGAGCCACCGGTGTCGTTGCATGTGTGTTCTTCCCATGAACCACACATGGATCCACCAGTGTCATTGTATGTCTGCTCTTCCCATGAACCACAACTAGAGTCATCGCATGCGTGCTCTTTTCACAAACCACAACTAGAGTCATTGCATGTGTGTTCTTATTACAAACTATATCATGAACCACACCCAGTGTCATTGCATGTGTATTCTTCTCACAAACCACACATGGATCCACCAGTGTCATTGCATGTCTGCTCTTCTCATTAACCACAACTAGAGTCATTGCATGTCTGCTCTTTTCACAAACCACATATCACCAGAGTCATTGCATGTGTGTTCTTCCCATGAACCACACATGAATCCACCAGTGTCATTGCATGTGTGTTCTTCCCACAGACCACACATGGATCCACCAGTGTCATTGCACGTGTGTTATTCCCATGAACCACACATGGATCCACCAGTGTCATTGTATGTCTGCTCTTCCCATGAACCACAGCTAGAGTCATCGCATGCGTGCTCTTTTCACAAACCATAGCTAGAGTCATTGCATGTGTGTTCTTCTTACAAACCATATCATGAACCACACCCAGTGTCATTGCATGTGTGTTCTTCTCACTAACCACACATGGATCCACCGGTGTCATTGCGTGTATGCTCTTCTCATTAACCACAGCTAGAGTCATTGCATGTCTGTTCTTTTCACAAACCACATATCATTAGAGTCATTGCATGTGTGTTCTTCCCATGAACCACACATGGATCCACCGGTGTCATTGCATGTGTGTTCTTCTCACAAACCACACATGGATCCACCCAGTGTCATCGCATGTGTGTTCTTCCCATGAAGCACACATGGATCCACCAGTGTTATTGCATGTCTGCTCTTTTCATGAACCGCAGCTAGAGTCATTGGATGTGTGTTCTTCTCACAGACCACATATCACCAGTGTCATTGCATGTGTGTTCTTCCCAAAGACCGCACATGGATCCACCAGTGTCATTGCATGTGTGTTCTTCTCACAAACCATATCATGAACCAGACCTAGTGTCATTGCATGTGTGTTCTTCTCACAAACCACACATGGATCCACTAGTGTCATTGCATGTGTGTTCTTCTCACAAACCATATCATGAACCACACCCAGTGTCATTGCATGTGTGTTCTTCCCATGAACCACACATGGATCCAACAGTGTCATTGCATGTCTGCTCTTTTCATTAACCACAGCTAGAGTCATTGCATGTGTGTTCTTCTCACAAACCATGTATCACCGGTGTCTATGCATGTGTGTTCTTCCCATGAACCACACATGGATCCACCAGTGTCATTGCATGTGTGTTCTTCCCACATACCACACATGGATCCACCGGTGTCATTGCATGTCTGATCTTCTCATTAACCATAGCTAGAGTCATTGCATGTCTGTTCGTTTCACAAACCACATATCACCAGAGTAATTGCATGTGTGTTCTTCCCATGAACCACACCTAGTGTCATTGCATGTGTGTTCTTCTCATTAACCCAGATGGATCCACCAGTTACATTCCATGTCCGCTCTTTTCATTAACCATAGCTAGAGTCATTGCATGTGTGCTCTTTTCACAAACCACATATCACCAGAGTCATTGCATGTGTGTTCTTCTCACAGACCACATATCACCTGTGTCATTGCATGTGTGTTCTTCCCCAAGACCACACATGGATCCACCAGTGTCATTGCATATGTGTTCTTCCCACAGACCACACATGGATCCACCCAGTTTCATCGCATGTGTGTTCTTCCCATGAACCACACGTGGATCCACCGGTATCATTGTATGTCTGCTCTTCCCATGAGCCACAGCTAGAGTCATCGCATGCGTGCTCTTTTCATGAACCACATCTAGAGTCATTGGATGTGTGTTCTTCTTACAAACCATATCATGAACCACACCCAGTGTCATTGCATGTGTGTTCTTCTCACAAACCACACATGGATCCACCGGTGTCATTGCATGTCTTATCTTCTCATTAACCACAGCTAGAGTCATTGCATGTCTGTTCTTTTCACAAACCACATATCACCACAGTCATTGCATGTGTGTTCTTCCCATGAACCACACATGGATCCACTAGTGTTAGTGCATGTGTGTTCGTCTCACAAACCACACATGGATTCACCCAGTGTCATCGCATATGTGTTCTTCCCATGAACCACACATGGATCCACCAGTGTCATTGCATGTCTGCTCTTTTCATGAACCACAGCTAGAGTCATTGGATGTGTGCTCTTCTCATAGACCACATATCACCAGTGTCATTGCATGTGTGTTCTTCCCAAAGACCACACATGGATCCACCAGTGTCATTGCATGTGTGTTCTTCTCACAAACCATATCATGAACCACACCAAGTGTCATTGCATGTGTGTTCTTCTCACAGACCACACATGGATCCACCAGTGTCATTGCATGTGTGTTCTTCTCACAAACCATATCATGAGCCACACCCAGTGTCATTGCATGTGTGTTCATCCCATGAACCACACATGGATCCACCAGTGTCATTGCATGTGTGTTCTTCCCATAGACCACACATGGATCCACCAGTGTCATTGCATGTGTGTTCTTCCCATGGACCACACATGGATCCACTAGTGTCATTGCATGTGTGCTCTTTTCATGAACCACAGCTAGAGTCATTGGATTTGTGTTCTTCTCATAGACCACATATCACCAGTGTCATTGCATGTGTGTTCTTCCCAAAGACCAAACATGGATCCACCAGTGTCATTGCATGTGTGTTCTTCTCACAAACCATATCATGAACCACACCAAGTATCATTGCATGTGTGTTCTTCTCACAGACCACACACGGATCCACCAGTGTCATTGCATGTGTGTCCTTCTCACAGGCCATATCATGAACCACACCCAGTGTCATTGCATGTGTGTTCTTCACATGAACCACACATGGATCCACCGGTGTCATTGCATGTCTACTCTTTTCATTAACCACAGCTAGAAACATTGCATGTGTGTACTTCTCACAGACCACATATCACATGTGTCATTGCATGTGTGCTCTTCCCATGAACCACACATGGATCCACCAGTGTCATTGCATGTGTATTCTTCCCACAGACCACACATGGAGCCACCGGTGTCGTTGCATGTGTGTTCTTCCCATGAACCACACATGGATCCACCAGTGTCATTGTATGTCTGCTCTTCCCATGAACCACAACTAGAGTCATCGCATGCGTGCTCTTTTCACAAACCACAACTAGAGTCATTGCATGTGTGTTCTTATTACAAACTATATCATGAACCACACCCAGTGTCATTGCATGTGTATTCTTCTCACAAACCACACATGGATCCACCAGTGTCATTGCATGTCTGCTCTTCTCATTAACCACAGCTAGAGTCATTGCATGTCTGCTCTTTTCACAAACCACATATCACCAGAGTCATTGCATGTGTGTTCTTCCCATGAACCACACATGAATCCACCAGTGTCATTGCATGTGTGTTCTTCCCACAGACCACACATGGATGCACCAGTGTCATTGCACGTGTGTTATTCCCATGAACCACACATGGATCCACCAGTGTCATTGTATGTCTGCTCTTCCCATGAACCACAGCTAGAGTCATCGCATGCGTGCTCTTTTCACAAACCATAGCTAGAGTCATTGCATGTGTGTTCTTCTTACAAACCATATCATGAACCACACCCAGTGTCATTGCATGTGTGTTCTTCTCACTAACCACACATGGATCCACCGGTGTCATTGCGTGTATGCTCTTCTCATTAACCACAGCTAGAGTCATTGCATGTCTGTTCTTTTCACAAACCACATATCATTAGAGTCATTGCATGTGTGTTCTTCCCATGAACCACACATGGATCCACCGGTGTCATTGCATGTGTGTTCTTCTCACAAACCACACATGGATCCACCCAGTGTCATCGCATGTGTGTTCTTCCCATGAAGCACACATGGATCCACCAGTGTTATTGCATGTCTGCTCTTTTCATGAACCGCAGCTAGAGTCATTGGATGTGTGTTCTTCTCACAGACCACATATCACCAGTGTCATTGCATGTGTGTTCTTCCCAAAGACCGCACATGGATCCACCAGTGTCATTGCATGTGTGTTCTTCTCACAAACCATATCATGAACCAGACCTAGTGTCATTGCATGTGTGTTCTTCTCACAGACCACACATGGATCCACCAGTGTCATTGCATGTGTGTTCTTCTCACAAACCATATCATGAACCACACCCAGTGTCATTGCATGTGTGTTCTTCCCATGAACCACACATGGATCCAACAGTGTCATTGCATGTCTGCTCTTTTCATTAACCACAGCTAGAGTCATTGCATGTGTGTTCTTCTCACAAACCATGTATCACCGGTGTCTATGCATGTGTGTTCTTCCCATGAACCACACATGGATCCACCAGTGTCATTGCATGTGTGTTCTTCCCACATACCACACATGGATCCACCGGTGTCATTGCATGTCTGATCTTCTCATTAACCATAGCTAGAGTCATTGCATGTCTGTTCGTTTCCAAACCACATATCACCAGAGTAATTGCATGTGTGTTCTTCCCATGAACCACACCCAGTGTCATTGCATGTGTGTTCTTCTCATTAACCCAGATGGATCCACCAGTTACATTCCATGTCCGCTCTTTTCATTAACCATAGCTAGAGTCATTGCATGTGTGCTCTTTTCACAAACCACATATCACCAGAGTCATTGCATGTGTGTTCTTCTCACAGACCACATATCACCTGTGTCATTGCATGTGTGTTCTTCCCCAAGACCACACATGGATCCACCAGTGTCATTGCATATGTGTTCTTCCCATAGACCACACATGGATACACCCAGTTTCATCGCATGTGTGTTCTTCCCATGAACCACACATGGATCCACCGGTATCATTGTATGTCTGCTCTTCCCATGAGCCACAGCTAGAGTCATCGCATGCGTGCTCTTTTCATGAACCACATCTAGAGTCATTGGATGTGTGTTCTTCTTACAAACCATATCATGAACCACACCCAGTGTCATTGCATGTGTGTTCTTCTCACAAACCACACATGGATCCACCAGTGTCATTGCATGTCTTATCTTCTCATTAACCACAGCTAGAGTCATTGCATGTCTGTTCTTTTCACAAACCACATATCACCACAGTCATTGCATGTGTGTTCTTCCCATGAACCACACATGGATCCACTAGTGTTAGTGCATGTGTGTTCGTCTCACAAACCACACATGGATTCACCCAGTGTCATCGCATATGTGTTCTTCCCATGAACCACACATGGATCCACCAGTGTCATTGCATGTCTGCTCTTTTCATGAACCACAGCTAGAGTCATTGGATGTGTGCTCTTCTCATAGACCACATATCACCAGTGTCATTGCATGTGTGTTCTTCCCAAAGACCACACATGGATCCACCAGTGTCATTGCATGTGTGTTCTTCTCACAAACCATATCATGAACCACACCAAGTGTCATTGCATGTGTGTTCTTCTCACAGACCACACATGGATCCACCAGTGTCATTGCATGTGTGTTCTTCTCACAAACCATATCATGAGCCACACCCGGTGTCATTGCATGTGTGTTCATCCCATGAACCACACATGGATCCACCAGTGTCATTGCATGTGTGTTCTTCCCATAGACCACACATGGATCCACCAGTGTCATTGCATGTGTGTTCTTCCCATGGACCACACATGGATCCACTAGTGTCATTGCATGTGTGCTCTTTTCATGAATCACAGCTAGAGTCATTGGATTTGTGTTCTTCTCATAGACCACATATCACCAGTGTCATTGCATGTGTGTTCTTCCCAAAGACCACACATGGATCCACCAGTGTCATTGCATGTGTGTTCTTCTCACAAACCATATCATGAACCACACCAAGTATCATTGCATGTGTGTTCTTCTCACAGACCACACATGGATCCACCAGTGTCATTGCATGTGTGTCCTTCTCACAGGCCATATCATGAACCACACCCAGTGTCATTGCATGTGTGTTCTTCACATGAACCACACATGGATCCACCGGTGTCATTGCATGTCTACTCTTTTCATTAACCACAGCTAGAGACATTGCATGTGTGTACTTCTCACAGACCACATATCACATGTGTCATTGCATGTGTGCTCTTCCCATGAACCACACATGGATCCACCAGTGTCATTGCATGTGTATTCTTCCCACAGACCACACATGGAGCCACCGGTGTCGTTGCATGTGTGTTCTTCCCATGAACCACACATGGATCCACCAGTGTCATTGTATGTCTGCTCTTCCCATGAACTACAACTAGAGTCATCGCATGCGTGCTCTTTTCACAAACCACAACTAGAGTCATTGCATGTGTGTTCTTATTACAAACTATATCATGAACCACACCCAGTGTCATTGCATGTGTATTCTGCTCACAAACCACACATGGATCCACCAGTGTCATTGCATGTCTGCTCTTCTCATTAACCACAGCTAGAGTCATTGCATGTCTGCTCTTTTCACAAACCACATATCACCAGAGTCATTGCATGTGTGTTCTTCCCATGAACCACACATGAATCCACCAGTGTCATTGCATGTGTGTTCTTCCCACAGACCACACATGGATCCACCAGTGTCATTGCACGTGTGTTATTCCCATGAACCACACATGGATCCACCAGTGTCATTGTATGTCTGCTCTTCCCATGAACCACAACTAGAGTCATCGCATGCGTGCTCTTTTCACAAACCATAGCTAGAGTCATTGCATGTGTGTTCTTCTTACAAACCATATCATGAACCACACCCAGTGTCATTGCATGTGTGTTCTTCTCACTAACCACACATGGATCCACCGGTGTCATTGCGTGTATGCTCTTCTCATTAACCACAGCTAGAGTCATTGCATGTCTGTTCTTTTCACAAACCACATATCATTAGAGTCATTGCATGTGTGTTCTTCCCATGAACCACACATGGATCCACCGGTGTCATTGCATGTGTGTTCTTATCACAAACCACACATGGATCCACCCAGTGTCATCGCATGTGTGTTCTTCCCATGAAGCACACATGGATCCACCAGTGTCATTGCATGTCTGCTCTTTTCATGAACCGCAGCTAGAGTCATTGGATGTGTGTTCTTCTCACAGACCACATATCACCAGTGTCATTGCATGTGTGTTCTTCCCAAAGACCGCACATGGATCCACCAGTGTCATTGCATGTGTGTTCTTCTCACAAACCATATCATGAACCAGACCTAGTGTCATTGCATGTGTGTTCTTCTCACAGACCACACATGGATCCACCAGTGTCATTGCATGTGTGTTCTTCTCACAAACCATATCATGAACCACACCCAGTGTCATTGCATGTGTGTTCTTCCCATGAACCACACATGGATCCAACAGTGTCATTGCATGTCTGCTCTTTTCATTAACCACAGCTAGAGTCATTGCATGTGTGTTCTTCTCACAAACCATGTATCAGCGGTGTCTATGCATGTGTGTTCTTCCCATGAACCACACATGGATCCACCAGTGTCATTGCATGTGTGTTCTTCCCACATACCACACATGGATCCACCGGTGTCATTGCATGTCTGATCTTCTCATTAACCATAGCTAGAGTCATTGCATGTCTGTTCGTTTCACAAACCACATATCACCAGAGTAATTGCATGTGTGTTCTTCCCATGAACCACACCCAGTGTCATTGCATGTGTGTTCTTCTCATTAACCCAGATGGATCCACCAGTTACATTCCATGTCCGCTCTTTTCATTAACCATAGCTAGACTCATTGCATGTGTGCTCTTTTCACAAACCACATATCACCAGAGTCATTGCATGTGTGTTCTTCTCACAGACCACATATCACCTGTGTCATTGCATGTGTGTTCTTCCCCAAGACCACACATGGATCCACCAGTGTCATTGCATATGTGTTCTTCCCATAGACCACACATGGATCCACCCAGTTTCATCGCATGTGTGTTCTTCCCATGAACCACACGTGGATCCACCGGTATCATTGTATGTCTGCTCTTCCCATGAGCCACAGCTAGAGTCATCGCATGCGTGCTCTTTTCATGAACCACATTTAGAGTCATTGGATGTGTGTTTTTCTTACAAACCATATCATGAACCACACCCAGTGTCATTGCATGTGTGTTCTTCTCACAAACCACACATGGATCCACCGGTGTCATTGCATGTCTTATCTTCTCATTAACCACAGCTAGAGTCATTGCATGTCTGTTCTTTTCACAAACCACATATCACCACAGTCATTGCATGTGTGTTCTTCCCATGAACCACACATGGATCCACTAGTGTTAGTGCATGTGTGTTCGTCTCACAAACCACACATGGATTCACCCAGTGTCATCGCATGTGTGTTCTTCCCATGAACCACACATGGATCCACCAGTGTTATTGCATGTCTGCTCTTTTCATGAACCACAGCTAGAGTCATTGGATGTGTGCTCTTCTTATAGACCACATATCACCAGTGTCATTGCATGTGTGTTCTTCCCAAAGACCACACATCGATCCACCAGTGTCATTGTATGTGTGTTCTTCTCACAAACCATATCATGAACCACACCAAGTGTCATTGCATGTGTGTTCTTCTCACAGACCACACATGGATCCACCAGTGTCATTGCATGTGTGTTCTTCTCACAAACCATATCATGAACCACACCCAGTGTCATTGCATGTGTGTTCATCCCATGAACCACACATGGATCCACCAGTGTCATTGCATGTGTGTTCTTCCCACAGACCACACATGGATCCACCAGTGTCATTGCATGTGTGTTCTTCCCATGGACCACACATGGATCCACTAGTGTCATTGCATGTGTGCTCTTTTCATGAACCACAGCTAGAGTCATTGGATTTGTGTTCTTCTCATAGACCACATATCACCAGTGTCATTGCATGTGTGTTCTTCCCAAAGACCACACATGGATCCACCAGTGTCATTGCATGTGTGTTCTTCTCACAACCATATCATGAACCACACCAAGTATCATTGCATGTGTGTTCTTCTCACAGACCACACATGGATCCACCAGTGTCATTGCATGTGTGTCCTTCTCACAGGCCATATCATGAACCACACCCAGTGTCATTGCATGTGTGTTCTTCACATGAACCACACATGGATCCACCGGTGTCATTGCATGTCTGCTCTTTTCATTAACCACGGCTAGAGACATTGCATGTGTGTACTTCTCACAGACCACATATCACATGTGTCATTGCATGTGTGCTCTTCCCATGAACCACACATGGATCCACCAGTGTCATTGCATGTGTATTCTTACCACAGACCACACATGGAGCCACCGGTGTCGTTGCATGTGTGTTCTTCCCATGAACCACACATGGATCCACCAGTGTCATTGTATGTCTGCTCTTCCCATGAACCACAACTAGAGTCATCGCATGCGTGCTCTTTTCACAAACCACAACTAGAGTCATTGCATGTGTGTTCTTCTTACAAACTATATCATGAACCACACCCAGTGTCATTGCATGTGTATTCTTCTCACAAACCACACATGGATCCACCAGTGTCATTGCATGTCTGCTCTTCTCATTAACCACAGCTAGAGTCATTGCATGTCTGTTCTTTTCACAAACCACATATCACCAGAGTCATTGCATGTGTGTTCTTCCCATGAACCACACATGGATCCACCGGTGTCATTGCATGTGTGTTCTTCTCACAAACCACACATGGATCCACCCAGTGTCATCGCATGTGTGTTCTTCCCATGAACCACACATGGATCCACCAGTGTCATTGCATGTCTGCTCTTTTCATGAACCACAACTAGCGTCATTGGATGTGTGTTCTTCTCACAGACCACATATCACCAGTGTCATTGCATGTGTGTTCTTCCCAAAGACCACACATGGGTCCACCAATGTTATTGCATGTGTGTTCTTCTCACAAACCATATCATGAACCACACCTAGTGTCATTGCATGTGTGTTCTTCTCACATACCACACATGGATCCACCATTGTCATTGCATGTGTGTTCTTCTCACAAACCATATCATGAACCACACCCAGTGTCATTGCATGTGTGTCCTTCCGATGAACCACACATGGATCCACCAGTGTCATTGCATGTGTGTTCTTCCCACAGACCACACATGGATCCACTAGTGTCATTGCATGTCTACTCTTTTCATGAACCACAGCTAGAGTCATTGGATGTGTGTTCTTCTCACGAACCACATATCACCGGAGTCATTGCTTGTGTGTTCTTCCCAAAGACCACACATGGATCCACTAGTGTCATTGCATGTGTGTTCTTCCCAGAGACCACACATTGATCCACCAGTGTCATTGCATGTGTGTTCTTCCCATGAACCACACATGGATCCACCAGTGTCATTGTATGTCTGCTCTTCCCATGAACCACAGCTAGAGTCATCGCATGCGTGCTCTTTTCACAAACCACAGTTAGAGTCATTGCATATGTGGTCTTCTTAAAAACCATATCATGAACCGCACCCAGTGTCATTGCATGTGTGTTCTTCTCACAAACCACACATGGATCCACCGGTGTCATTGCATGTCTCATTAACCACATCTAGAGTCATTGCATGTCTGTTCTTTTCA
The DNA here is from genome assembly GCA_916181665.1 of Avena sativa. Classification (NCBI taxonomy): domain Eukaryota; kingdom Viridiplantae; phylum Streptophyta; class Magnoliopsida; order Poales; family Poaceae; genus Avena; species Avena sativa. The sequence continues at coordinate 39,205,111 of OV702290.1, forward strand.
CAAAGCACATATCACCAGAGTGATTGCATGTGTGTTCTTCCCATGAACCACATATCACTGGTGTCATTGCATGTCTGCTCTTCTCATTAACCACAGCTAGATCCACCCGTGTCATTCGATGCATGTTATTTTCATAAACCGCATATGGATACTAATTAACCTTAGGAGAGCCCTAACCTTAGCCTTAGACCGAGTCTTCTAGAAGGCACGTCCTAACACAGTTGTTCTGCTTGTCGATTGTTATATACCGTCTGATCGAGGCGCTTGGACGATTGGGATGGTTTTCGTGAGATCGATCCACGAGTAGTCTGTTCTGCAGCATGATTAGCCACGCTTGCTCTGGACAAACTGGCAACACCGGGGGCTCCCCTGTTGCGAGTGTCACGACTCACGAGTTGAGCGGGCCATATCCCAGTGTCACGTCCCCATTACTTCTCTTCCTCCCCGTACTTCTCTTCCTTCCCCTCGAAGCCACATTCCCCACTTCACTCCCATCCTGCCATAGCCGCAAGCCGATGGCGCCGCCATCCCAATCCCCTCTCCGGCAGCCACCCCCTCCCCTCCCCTCTCGCCATGGGTTCAAGGGGAGACGACGAGGAAACACGTCATGACGACAGGGACGGTGATTTCGATGTGAGTCGTCTCATCTCTATCTCTATCATTCGTGGCCAGTTATCTATTTTTTGAGCCAGATCTACTCCGTTTACTCTTGCGCGTATGATGTGTTAGGCCAACCAGATGATGTATGACGCTGACTATCACGGTTTAGCGGATGAAGACAGTCCTCTGCTATGTAAACATGGATATGTGCCCTCTATATTTGTAGCTTTCGAAGGACGAAACGCAGGCAGGAGGTTTCTACGGTGTCAAGGACATCATGCAATGATGCGAGGCGGAAGTTGCGGTGTTGTCAAATGGGTAGATCTAGAGTGGCCCAAATCGATGCAGAAAATGCTGGACAAACTATGGGAAATGACTGTTGAGTTGAAAGAATCCGCATTCAGCTCACTTCTTGACAGTGTTGAGATGAAGCTATGGGAACCAGTTGACACGACCAAGCATAAGCGAGATCTCATGGGGGTGGAAGACAAGGTTAGCAAAGTCGAGAAGGAGAGGGACGCGACGTTGGCCCTGAAGGCTAAAGCAGAGCAAGAACTGACTCAATCAAGGAAGGATCTTCACCAGGCTAAAGTCGTGCAGTTCACAACTACGAGTATTGACAAGTGCATGAGGAAAGATGGAGAGAAACAATTGAAGCTGTCCAAGGAAGATGCTAAAAGGAAGGAGCAGACGATTCGATCCTTGCTCTCGTAGGAAGATGCGCATAGGGCTAAGATTAGGAAGATCAAGGAGATGTGTGTTAACTAGTTCTATTTTGCTTAAGACCCGTGCCTTTTTTAAGTTGTAATAGTTGTACTTCTTGACCTAGCGGTCTGAACTATTGGCCCCAGAGTCCTGGGAGTAAAAAAATTGGTCGCCCGTTAATCTGTCTTAACGCTGCATTACTTCCTTTTGTCTGACCAATGCCCCTTGGATATTCCGCCCGTTGCTTCGACGTCCTCCTGTACAAATAGGAGGCGCCACAGCTCGTCCCTTCGTCGCCCATCCCCTCGCCCTCTCCAATCTCCACCGCGCCGTCCACCCCCTCGCTCCCTCTCCAATCTCCACCGTGCTGCCATGGAGATGCCCTCGCTGAACTTCTACGAGGCGGTGATGTTCTCGCACTTCGACATCCTCGTGCCGCCGGCCACGACAGTGCCCCACGGTATGCGGCGGCCAGCCCGTACTGGCCGGCGCTGTTCAAGAAGGAGCGGAAGGCCAAGATTGGCAACTGAGAAGGGCGGGAGAGGTTCTAGTCCGTCCCTGAACGAACCAAGTTCACCGTCATCGCCGCCGCTCACCGCGAAGAGGTGCTCCGTCTCGCGTACAATGCGGAAATCGTGGAGGTCCCGTCCGACGAAGATGAGGAAGCCGGCGGCTCGGAGGACAGCGGCAGTGGAAGTGAAATTGTTGACTAGTTGGTTGAATTAATGTAGGATGTGAAATCGCACCTTTATTTAGAAGAATTTCTGGTTGAATTAATGAAATGCCTCGATTTAAATCTCTGTCTCGATTAATTTGTGGAAGAATTTGTGATTTACATCAATTTCTGCCTCGATTTAGATCTCTGTCCCGGATTGGAAACGTAACCGTGGACCAAAGACACCTTTTCTACTAGTGTATTCTGACACTAGTGGTTTGTTTAAATGTAATCTACGTGGATTGTGCCGTATGCAAATGGCACAACCACAATTTATAAAGTGGAAGCACGTACACCCGGTTACTGGAGATCCGGGAGCTTTGCCAGATGTAGAGGATGCAAGAGCAGAGAGGCGGTGAGATAGACGGGCTCAAGATTAGGCCAGAAAGTGGTACCCATTTCCTCCTCATCTGAGCATTATCGGTGAGAACATTGCTGTTTATGTTGCCACGTCATTGTGCAGCATCTGAAATAAGTTGCTGCTTCGTGGAGTGTGGTAGCTTAAATAATTTATTTATGTGCCACTTAAATTCCGTCGTATTTGGAGACCTCCTTCCCCTCAGCAATCGTGGAACCGGTGGATCATTATTTTCAGATAGCAGTGGCACAATCACAATTTTAGATTCAACTACTGACTCGGGCATTTCCAAACCCTAAATCGCAGTATATTTTACTCAAAGAACGTGGGTAGATTGTTTTGCCTAGCAACGTGCCACACACAAAGCGATCAGAATTTAACAGAATTACATATATAGGTTCAAATTCAACACATTACTATGCATCTTCATTGCCAGCAGCCTTCTTCCACAGCTTGGGTGCCAAGCCTTCACGTCCAATGGCTTCTTCATTTCCTGCCTTCTTCCTCTTCCTCGGTGCTAATTTTCTTAGCTTCATGTACTTTGCATCGCCGGGACAATGGGCACCAGAATCGTGTCCAGCATCATCTTTCCACTCATTTTTAATTTCTTTGGGCAGCAAAATGACTGATCCGGCAGTCATGTTTCTAACCTTGCGGTGCTTCCTGTCAAAGAAACAAGACTGTTGCATAACTGCCCAATATCTACAGAGTAAATAAAACAAAAATTACAATTCAGCACAAACATGTGAACCCCAAGCGACCTTTGCTTACCAGGAGCTAATTGCGTTCGAGCAACCACCCTGTCCAAAAATAGAAGGGCGACTCCTAGTTGCAGCAGCTTCCACATCCAGTACATCACAATTCAGCTCAAACATGCAATCCGAAGCATACCTTTTCATCAACCCAATTAGCTGACTGTGACACGATATAGGAACATGGATGCCACGTTCATCCATGAAGCTGAACTTTGCAGTCTGCTTCGGCCATACTTCAACATGATTATGCAGAGCAGCAACCATACCAGATATAGTGCAGATCTGCGCAGGCGCTTCTTCCATCGTGAAACAATGGCTTCCATACCACTTGCCCTTGGAGTCGTACCTGTAGAGGACTACTATAACGAGGTAAGGGGGGTCCACGCAGATCCCACTTGACAGAAACTATGGACAAAATATGTTTGTCAGCGTTGGGCTAACGAACAATTTGAGGTTCAGTAGCTAGCTAGCAGTTGTAATTAGTGCGAATAGCAAAGAGAAGGGTAGCTCACCCGCTTGTAGGCAGAACTTCTTCTTCCTTGATAGTAGGATCTTCCATCCTCCGAACTACTCGGCTCGTCGGTGGCGGAGGCGGGCTAGAGCCTCGCAACGGTTGCTACGGCATGCGCCATTGCAGCTCGGTATCAGCGACTGGGCGCAGCAACTGGGCGCAGCAACTTGGCCCCGGAAGTCAAATGTCCGAAGGGATCGTCCTGCCTGGAGGGTGGATTCCGACACCGCCGGTGCTAGGGGAAAGCTGGGAATGGATTTGTGAAATTGGTAAACGCATCCAATCCACTTAGCTGCTCAATTTGCCTAAGAGGTTGCCGCGTTGGCGCCCACGTCACGGACAGATAATCGACATGTGGGTCCCGACCGTCTACTTCACGGGGTGGTTTAACGGAATGTTCGTATTTGGCAGGGGTGAGATGAGTTTGCCTCGAAATGGCCCCTCTCAGTAGTTGGCGGCCCAACTTTTCGAAACACGGTAATTTCAGGCAACTTAGGTACCGCCATGCGCTGGCCTGCCAACTTTGGTACCGCAGACGAACAAGCCCTTGAATACGAGGGCCGCTCCTCATGCTACTCAAGTTTAGTCACCGGTAAGTTATTGTCATCGTAAGCATATGTGTATCATAGAGAACCGCCAACGGGTACCCCTTGCCCGATGATACGGCAGAATCCCCATATCAAAATGACAAGGCAAGCAGACAACAAGCAACTCAGCAATCTTCTTATTTACCATGGGAATATGGTGCTTTTTTCTCTCTTTCCTCTTTTCATAATCTCTTTTTTTCTTTTTCTCTTTTTTCTCAATATCGGACTCTTTTTTTATAAGAAGAATGCTTCATAGATGCTCGTTATGGTTACGCTGCAGGTTTCCACCATGTCAGCATGGATTAGACCAGCGGCCCAGGCGTTTCTCTAACACACATGCATAACTCGATGGACTTACAAGCTCCCCTTTCATTTCACACCGACGACATCCATAGACAAAAGAACATGATATCAACTAGGTATAAAGTACCAGTGCAATGTTGAAAGCGTTCCCCATGACAACATGGTTCTGCTAATTCAGAACTTACAAAGCGCAAGCATATACGCAACATAGATGGGCACAATGATTCAAGTTTATTAAATGCAAGAAAGTAAAGTGTGCCATCAAGTTCGTGAGAGCTTTCATCACTAATTTTCACATAACAAGTTTAATTTGGGAGGTACATAAAATAAGAATTTACTTGGAATAGCAATAATGTTAATAGGTAGGTATGGTGGACACAAATGGCAAAGGTTTTGGTTTAAAGGAGTGGATGCACGAGAAGAATTCCCTCTCAATACAGGTTTTTGGCTAGCAAGGTTGGGTAGCAAGTATAAGAGTTGAAGGAAACAAACAAACATACAAGTGATAAAAACAAACATGCAATCTTCCTTGGAAGCACAAAAGATCTTAACTAGAGAATACTGAACTTATGAGCAAATCAAGAAAGAAAGATGATGAAATAATTTTTCTTTAGAGTAATTTTATCTTTTTCGTTCAACTCTCAAAAATAGTGTTGCTACTGACCGAGCCAGGTTTGCCGAAACCAACTAAATTAACTCAATGATCCCAAAGTGATACCAATACTAACAACAAGATCAATCATATAACGACAAATTGAAAACTAATATAAGCTATGCAAAAGAGTAAATGATAGAACTTCTCATTAATATTCCATAAAAGCAACTCACACCAAGGGATACACATCTAACGAGAGATGGGACACTTCCATAATGCAAACCATCCTACATAATAACTTCTCTATTCATGATATGACTATACTAAAAAGGTAAGAAGATAGAAGATAGTGATGTGATACCGTGGCACTCCTCCAAGCTTGGAACAAGCTAAGGGGATGCCAAACCTGATGACGAATTACTCCTTCGGTGGTGGTGATATCCTCTCGATGAGCTCTTTGATAAGTTTCCCCAAATCCTCAATCTCAAAGGTGAGATTGCGAATAAGCTGTGAGTTTTGCTCAATGCGGCTCATGATCATGTCGGGTTGAGAATTCCAGCTCTTGCTATTATTTCCCCACTCTTCCTCATTAAAGTCTTCTTTTCCTGCATGGCTAGAACGAGGCAAATCCCAATTGGAGGGTAATTTCCCCTTGGGCATATTCTGCTATTGATGCTCATGGATATGAGTATGGAAAGGATTCTTGGTGCGTGGAGGAAGTGACCGTGGAGCCAAGCAGTGACAAGAAGCTTTCCCCCTAGTCTGCATCCGTGCAGTCCTTCTAACCTTGGCAGGTTTTGTCACCACTCCAATGCTTGCAATGGTAGTGCCAGTGTGCGGATGTTGGCCTTGCTCCTCTTCATCTTCACTCTTGATCTCCTTCTCCTTCCCGGTGTCTTAGAGGTCTTCCTCCATAGGCTCCTTCCCTTTATCCTTGGCGGACACCATTGTGCTTCTTGAAGGAAATATGCCATGAGAGGCAATAATAAAGTTGTTATTATGTATTCCTTGTATATGATAGATGTTTATTTTGCATGCTATAATTGTATTGATAGGAAACATCAATACATGTGTTTTTAATAAACAAAAAGGGTTCCTAGTCATGCCTCTCTTATAGACTAGCTTGTTGATTAACAGGATGATCAAGGTTTCCTGATCATGGACATTGGATGTTGTTAATAACAAGGTCACACCATTGGTGGAATGATGTGATGAACATTCATCCGAAGTATAGCATTACGATCAAGTCATTGTGTTTATATTGCTATAACATCATACGAAGTAATCTTTATCCTTAGACCATGAGATCATGTTAATTGCTAACACCGGAAGAGTATCTTGATAACATCAAACGTCACACCGTAACAGGGTGACTATAAAGATGGGTTCAGTGCTACGAAGGTGTTATGTTGAGGCTCATGGATCAAGAGTGGAATTTGTCAATCCAGATGATGGATAGATATACTCTGGGCCCTCTCGGTGATATCACATTAGGATAGCTTGCAAGCAAGTGATGTGATCACTAGAATGTTATATCACGGGAACGAGAAAAGAGTGCATGTCGGTAACGAGATCAAACTAGGTATGGAGATATCGATGATCTAATCTCGGACATGTAATATATCGAGAGACAAAGGGATTTAGTTACAAGCGTTAAAGGTTCTCACGATCACAGGAGTCATCGTTGAATGTGTAGGAGTCAGTACGGATCTCCAGGTCCCGCTGCTGATTATTGATCGCAGAAGGGTCTCGATCATGTCTGCATTATTCGCGAACCATAGGGTGGCACACTTAAGAGTTACCGGACACCATTTTGGAGCACATATGTTTCAGACGAAAGAATTGCAAAGCGCATGAATTGTTTCAATAGAAACCGGAAATTGTTTCGGGTGAAATTGCAGAAGGTGGTTTTGCATGTGATATTGAAATATTGCAAGGGCTATATGTGAATGTTTGTTAATTAAAGTAATTAACAAAATTCTGAATAAATGTAATAAAAGAGTTTTATTAAATGAGAGAGCATTAAATTTGGAGAAACTTAATGCATTTAAAGTGGAGACTTTAAAAGGGAACGTGAAGAGGCATTTTAATGTGGAGGAGTTACCACCACATGAATGGGGGAGGTGAGGGGTAACCCCCCCATGCGCCGTCCATGGAGAGAGGGGGCACCCCCCCTCCTCCTATAAAAGGCCACCCATTCCCTCCTTCATCCTCACACCTCCTTGTGAAGGATCTCTCTCCCCCTCTAGAATTATTCCCCCATGGTCTCGGATTAGCGAGATACATGGTCCCGGTGGCATTTCGTCTGGAAGGAGTTGCTGCTTCTGCTGGATCGCTAGAGCGAGGAGGTGGAGGTTGTCCGGTGGGTTGAACGTGTGTGCGAGTGCGGATGCGCTGCTGAGTTGCGGCGCTCGGACTTCCTCACGATCTTGAGATCGGCAAGTGTACAACTACATCAACCACGAGTTCCTACTCGTTAACAAAGCTCGTTGTCTTCGAGTGTAAGTTCTCTATGGATGTATGTCCACCCATTTGCTTTGTACCTAGTAGATAGATCTTGGCGTGTAGTTCACACCGTAGGAAATTTTTTGTTTTCTATGCTGCGGACCCAACAGTGGTATCAGAGCCAGGTCTATGCGTAGGTGCTTTGCACGGGTAGTACACATATGTTTATATGTGGGCGATGATGATCATGTTATTGCATCTTCTATGTACTTTGGATATTGGTGGCATAGTGGGATGAAGCGGCCCGGACCAACCTTACATGTCATCGTACATGAGACCGGTTCCACGACTGACATGGAACTTGTTTTGCATAAGTGGCTGGCGGGTGTTTGTCTCTCCTACTATAGTCAATATCTGATTTACATCGAGTTGCTAATAACTTGGTTATCCTCGTTGTGGTTCATGTTCGTAGGTTAGACATGTTCTATCTCCGAAAGCCCTAAGCCACGTAAAACCTGCAATTGATAAATTAGAGGCGTCTAGTTTAGATCGTTGCTGGGCTAGTGTTTTGATATGGTATTGTTGTAAGTAGATGTATGATAGATACTCTTACAACTCACTTAACGTGTAAGTTCCATAGACCTTGGCCTTACACACAAAGGAATGATAGAGATCATACCACGATGCAAATGATAGAGATCAAATGCATGGACCATATCACCTCACTTCACACATTAGATGTTAGCTCTTAAACTGCTAGTTTGGCGCGTTTGGTAGCATTATAAGATGATCCCTCATTTAGATATCAAGATAAAATGTGTTCTTACTTAAGTATGCACCGTTTTGTGGATCGTGTTTTGAGGCATCACGTGATGATCGTGTGTTTTCAACTCTACGCTTTCATACAACGGGTGTAAGACAGTTTTACACACGCAAATACTAAGGTTCTTACTTGACGAGCCTAGCATGTACAGACATGGCCTCGGAACACGGACCGAAAGGTTAAGCATGAGTCATATAGTTGATATGATGCCCATATAGATGCTCGCCTTTGAAGCTACACCGACTCACGTGATGATCGGACTTGGTGTAGTGGACTTAGTTCATGTAATCACCAAAAGGACACGAGGGATGTCGTTTTTGCGTGGGAGTTCATTAGTAATTTGGATTAGTTGAACTCAATCCATCATAAGCTTAGTCTAAATATACTTTACAAATTATGTTGTAGATGGAACCACCTGCTTTTAATTTCAATGTGTTCATGGAGAAAGAGAAACTTGTTGCGAATGGTAGCAACTTCACCAACTGGGCTATGAATTTGAGGATTCTCCTCACTGCTACACAAAAGCAATATGTGCTAGATGCGCCGCTAGGCCCCCCACCAGCTCCTGATGCCCCTGACGAGGAAAAGAACGTCTATATAACTCGTCAGGAGGACCATAACTTAGTTCATTGCGGCATACTATATGGGCTAGAGCCAGAACTTTGAAAGCGTTTCGAAAATGGCAATGCCTTTGATACCATGGGAGAATTGAAAATGATTTTCGATACCCATGCTGCCCAGAGAGAGTTATAATGCTACAGAAAAGTTCTTTAGCTGCATGATGGAGGAAAAAAGCTCCGTTAGTGAGCATGTACTCAAAATGTCTGGGTACGCCGATAAGCTTGTGTCCTTGGGAATAACGATTCCCATTGACTTAGGCATACATCGTGTTCTCCAATCTCTGCCACCTAGCTACAAGAGCTTCGTGATGAACTATAATATGCAGGGCATGAAGAAGTCTCTTCCCGAGCTTCTGTCAATGCTTAAGACTGCAGAAGTGGAGATTAGGAAAGAACATCAAGTGTTGATGATCAATAGGACCACCGGTTTCAAGAAGGACAAGAAAGGCAAGCACAAGGGAAAGAAGAGTGGCAAGTCTGTTGCCACGCCTAAAAAGAAACCCCGAGCTGGCCCTAAGTCTGACACCGAGTGCTACTATTGCAAGGGGACTGGCCATTGGAAGCGCAACTGCCCCAAGTATTTGGCGGACAAGAAGTCCGGCAAGGCAAACAAAGGTATATGTGATATACATGTTATTGATGTGTACTTGACTAGTACTCGCAGTAGCACCTGGGTATTTGATACGAGATCGGTTGCTAATATATGTAACTCGGTTCAGGGGCTGCGGAACAAGCGACAACTAGCAAGGGATGAGGTCACGATGCGGGTCGGCAATGGATCAAGAGTTGATGTGATCGCTGTCGGAATGCTGCCTCTCCATATGCCATCGGGATTAGTTATAAACCTAAATAATTGTTATTTGGTGCCAGCACTGAGCATGAACATTGTATCCGGATCGTGTTTGATGCAAAGTGGTTATTCATTTAAGTCTGAAAACAATGGTTGTTTGATTTATATGAATAATATCTTTTATGGTCATGCACCTATGTTGAATGGTTTGTTTCTGTTGGATCTGGATAGTAGTATTATGCATATTCATAATGTTGATGCTAAAAGGATTAAACTTGATAATGATATATCTACATATATGTGGCACTGCCGTCTAGGTCATATTGGCGTTAAACGCATGAAGAAACTCCATTCTGATGGACTTTTGGAATCACTTGATTTTGAATCATTTGATACATGTGAGCCATGCCTTATGGGCAAAGATGACTAGAACGCCATTTTCCGGTTCAATGGAACGGGCGACAGATCTATTGGAAATCGTACATACTGATGTGTGTGGACCAATGAGTGTGTCGGCGCGAGGTGGATATCGTTATTTTGTTACTTTCACGGATGATTTGAGTAGATATGGGTATATCTATTTGATGACACACAAGTCTAAAACTTTTGAAAAGTTCAAAGAATTTCAGAATGAAGTGGAAAATCATCATAACAGAAAGATCAAATTTCTGCGGTCCGACCGTGGAGGAGAGTATCTTAGTTACGAGTTTAGCACACATATGAAAGACTGTGGAATAGTTTCACAACTCACGCCTGCCGGAACACCACAACGTAATGGTGTGTTAGAATGTCGTAATCGTACTTTATTGGATATGGTTCGATCTATGATGTCTCTGACTGACTTGCCACTGTCATTTTGGGGTTATGCACTGGAAACAGCTGCATTCACTTTAAATCGGGCACCATCTAAATCCGTTGAAATGACACCGTATGAATTATGGTTTGGAAACAAACCTAAGCTGTCATTTCTTAAGGTTTGGGGATGCGATGTTTATGTGAAGAAACTTCAACCGGATAAACTCGAACCCAAAGCGGAAAAATGCGTCTTCATAGGATACCCTAAGGAAACGATTGGGTATACCTTCTATCACAGATCCGAGGGCAAGGTTTTTGTTGCCAAGAATGGATCCTTTCTTGAGAAGGAGTTTCTCGCGAAAGGTGTGAGTAGTCGGAAGGTAGAACTCGAAGAGGTTATTGAACCTTCTCTTCATGAAATGGCGAGTAGCGCAGCTCTAGAAGTTGTTTCGGAGTTGACTTCACCTAATGAAGAGAGAGCTAATGATATTGATCATGAAACTCCGAAAGAGGACACTACCGAACCTCACAGGTCAAGCAGGACACGTGCAGCTCCTGAACTGTACGGCAATCCTGTTGTGAATTTCGTGGTTGATGAAATGGATGACCCTGCAACATATGAAGAAGTGATGATGAGCCCGGATTCCAACAAATGGCTAGAAGCCATGAAATCCGAGCTGGAATCCATGTACGAAAACCAGGTTTGGACCTTGTGGACTTACCTCACGACCGAAAGGCCGTTGAGAATAAATGGATTTTCAGAAGGAAAACTGATGCTGATGGTAATGTGACCATCTATAAGGCTCGACTTTCCACAAAGGGGTTTCGACAAATTCAAGGAGTTGACTACGATGAGACATTCTCTCCCGTAGCGATGCTTAAGTCGGTTAGGACTATGTTAGCAATTGCTGCATATTTTGATTATGAAATATGGCAGATGGATGTCAAAACTGCATTCCTCAATGGTAAGATTGAAGAAGAGTTGTATATGATACAACCTAGGGGTTTTGTCGATCCTAAGGATGCTAATAAGGTGTGCAAACTTCAGCGATCCATCTATGGACTGAAGCAAGCATCACGAAGTTGGAATCTCCGCTTTGATGAGGTGATCAAAGAGTTTGGATTTGTCCAAACTTATGGAGAGGCTTGTATTTACAAGAAAGTGAGTGGGAGCAATGTGGCATTTCTGATATTATATGTGGATGACATATTATTGATTGGAAATGATTTAGATCTTTTAAACATTGTTAAAAGTTATCTAAACAGCAAATTTTCGATTAGGACCTTGGTGAAGCTTCATATATATTAGGCATTAAAATCTATAGAGATAGATCAAGACGCCTAATTGGGCTATCGCAGAGTACATACCTTGATAAGATATTAAAGAAGTTTAATATGGACGGAAGTAAGAAGGGGTTCTTACCTATGTTGCAAGGCAAGACATTGAGTAAGACTCAAAGTCCGGCTATGGCGGAAGAAAGAGAGATAATGGATAAGATCCCCTATGCCTCAGCCATAGGCTCTATAATGTATGCCATGATATGTACAAGACCGGATGTGGCACATGCTATTAGTTTGACTAGTAGGTACCAATCTGATCTAGGTTCGGAACACTGGATAGCGGTCAAGAATATCCTTAAGTACTTGAGAAGAACTAAGGATATGTTTCTTATATACGGAGGTGAAGAAGAGCTAGTCGCTAAGTGTTATGTCGATGCTAGCTTTGACACTGATCCGGATGACTCTAAGTCTCAATCCGGATACGTATTTCTCTTGAACGGAGCAACAGTTAGTTGGAGGAGCTCCAAACAACCTGTGGTGGCTGGATCAACAACGGAGGCGGAATATGTTGCTGCTTCAGAAGCAGCGCAGGAAGTGGTTTGGATGAAGGAGTTCATAACGGAACTGGGTGTGGTTTCCAGTGCGTTGGACCCGATGGTGATCTATTGTGACAACAATGGAGTCATACCCAACGCAAAGGAACCAAGGTCTCACAAGAATTCCAAGCATATTAAGCGCCGGTTTCACTCCATCCACGAACATGTCAAGGATGGAGATATAAAGATTTGTAAAGTGCACACGGACCTGAATGTAGTAGATCCGTTGACTAAAGTACTCCCTAGGGCAAAACATGATCAACACCAGAACTCCATGGGTGTTAGATTTATCACTATGTGAACTAGATTATTGTCTCTAGTGCAAGTGGGAGACTGAAGGAAATATGCCATGAGAGGCAATAATAAAGTTGTTATTATGTATTCCTTGTATATGATAGATGTTTATTTTGCATGCTATAATTGTATTGATAGGAAACATCAATACATGTGTGTTTAATAAACAAAAAGGGTTCCTAGTCATGCCTCTCTTATAGACTAGCTTGTTGATTAACAGGATGATCAAGGTTTCCTGATCATGGACATTGGATGTTGTTAATAACAAGGTCACACCATTGGTGGAATGATGTGATGAACATTCATCCGAAGTATAGCATTACGATCAAGTCATTGTGTTTATATTGCTATAACATCATACGAAGTAATCTTTATCCTTAGACCATGAGATCATGTTAATTGCTAACACCGGAAGAGTATCTTGATAACATCAAACGTCACACCGTAACAGGGTGACTATAAAGATGGGTTCAGTGCTACGAAGGTGTTATGTTGAGGCTCATGGATCAAGAGTGGAATTTGTCAATCCAGATGATGGATAGATATACTCTGGGCCCTCTCGGTGATATCACATTAGGATAGCTTGCAAGCAAGTGATGTGATCACTAGAATGTTATATCACGGGAACAAGAAAAGAGTGCATGTCGGTAACGAGATCAAACTAGGTATGGAGATACCGATGATCAAATCTCGGACATGTAATATATCAAAAGACAAAGGGATTTAGTTACAAGCGTTAAAGGTTCTCATGATCACAGGAGTCATCGTTGAATGTGTAGGAGTCAGTACAGATCTCCAGGTCCCGCTACTGATTATTGATCGGAGAAGGGTCTCGATCATGTCTGCATTATTCGCGAACCGTAGGGTGGCACACTTAAGAGTTACCGGACACCATTTTGGAGCACATATGTTTCAGACGAAAGAATTGCAAAGCGCAGGAATTGTTTCAATAGAAACCGGAAATTGTTTTGGGTGAAATTGCAGAAGGTGGTTCTGCATGTGATATTGAAATATTGCAAGGGGCTATATGTGAATGTTTGTTAATTAAAGTAATTAACAAAATTCTGAATAAATTTAATAAAAGAGTTTTATTAAATGAGAGAGCATTAAATTTGGAGAAACTTAATGCATTTAGAGTGGAGACTTTAAAAGGGAATGTGAAGAGGCATTTTAATGTGGAGGAGTTACCACCACATGAATGGGGGAGGTGAGGGGTCACCCCCCCCATGCGCCGGCCATGGAGAGAGGGGGCACCCCCCTCCTCCTATAAAAGGCCACCCATTCCCTCCTTCATCCTCACACCTCCTTGTGAAGGATCTCTCTCCCCCTCTAGAATTATTCCCCCATGGTCTCAGATTAGCGAGATACATGTTCCCGGTGGCATTTCGTCTGGAAGGAGTTGCTGCTTCCGCTGGATCACTGGAGCGAGGAGGTGGAGGTTGTCCGGTGGCTTGAACGTGTGTGCGAGTGCGGATGCGCTGCTGAGTTGCGGCGCTCGGACTTCCTCACGATCTTGAGATCGGCAAGTGTATGACTACATCAACCACGGGTTCCTACTCGTTACCAAAGCTCGTTGTCTTCGAGGGTAAGTTCTCTATGGATGTATGTCCACCCGTTTGCTTTCTACCTAGTAGATAGATCTTGGCGTGTAGTTCACACCATAGGAAAAAAATTGTTTTCTATGCTGTAGACCCAACACTTCTAAACTTTCAAAGAGTATGTCTTGGCAGAAACAGATTGAAACGAAAACATGGCAAGAACACGATATACGAACCTCGGTAGATCCGGGGGGTTATATATTACGAAGTTTCATATCAAAAGGAAGGTACTGGGAGAAAATGAGTCGGAGGCGGAGTCCGGAGTGGCCACACCACCTGGTGGCGTGGCCAGGGGTGGGCTCACGCCACAGGGTGGTGTGAGCCACCCTGGCTCCGTTTCCGTCCCTTTTTCGCTTCGTAACTTTCCTTATTGACTAAAAACTGCAAAAATATAGTTGGATAGTATTTTGGCCAAACTTTTCTTACCAGAACTGTTACCTATTTGAAAGCGGACTCTGCAGGTCTCTGAATTTGGTATCTAGTAGATTCTTCTAGAGTCACCACTGGAATAATATCAATATCTTCATCTTCATACACTTATTACTTGAGTCATAAAACCCTTCTCTTCCTTATTACACCATTATCTCCATTACCTAGAAATTTCTTTCTCACAAAACTCCACACAGTTCTCATTAGCAACATTAGTATATGAGAAGTGATAAGACCTTTTGAGTCCAACTTCAACTGAAAACCATCAAAACATAAGCTACTGTAGCAATTCCTTCCAAAAACCCAAAAAGAATTCAAGAAGGAGATCGAATAAAGAAGCAAATGCAAGAGTGGCAAAATCTGTCAAAACAGACCAGCAGGTAAAGATCAATTTTTTCGAACATCTTATGTTGCTCAAATCAAAAAGTGCAAAACTAACTAAAGTTAAATAACAACCTGGGTCAGAAGCACAAAAAATTACAGCTAAATCCGACATACAGAGATCTGTCATGAATTTTTACGGTGACGCACAAAAATCTGTTTCGGGACAACAACTTCCCCAAATCTTACTTCTCTCTCATTAAAGGTTGATCTTGACACAAAAGCCAAACAAAATGGATAAGAAGCGGTTATTACCAAAGTAATAACTTCCAAGACTCAAAGAAACAAAAACAAACTGAAAGAAAAAACAAATTGGGCTGTCTCCCAAAAAGCTCTTTCTTTATAGCCATTAAGATGCGCATGATAATTTTGGAGATGCTCACTTAGGAATATGAATTGAAGTGAAAAAGAGCATTAAGAAGAAAAAGTACACATGTTTAAGTATAACCCACTTCCTATGCAAGGAAATTTTTTAAACAAACAAGTTGTTGAAACCAGAAACTGCTTGCATAAGAAGGCAAAAAAAGTGCAACACAAAAACTTTCAGCATAAAACGAGGAAACTTGATATTATTGAGATGCATAAGAACACTTTTCCCTCTCTCATAATAACTTTAAGTATCATGCATAAACTTAACAATATAACTATCACAAGACCCATCATAGCAATGATCACTTATTCTAACAAAAAACATAGGAATACTAGCTCTCATAACACTACTTTGTGAAACAATATTAGAGGTATCCTTACAAAGGATAGTGTGTCCCTCTTCTTCATATTTAGTAACAAAGTCTTTCACATTTACTATTATAGGTTCATCAACCCTTTGTTTATTAGGTTCAACAGCTTCATTCATACTTTCATCAACCATACTAGCTATCATAGAATGTTCCTTTATCTTAACTGGGAAAGGCATTTTCTCAATATAAGGTTCAGGTAAGACATGATTAGCAGTATAAACTTCAGTATTTCTTCAAGGAACACTCTTAGCAACATCTTTATAAGGTTCATGATACTTATTCCACTTATTTTTAGGCACTTCAATATAGGAAGCAAAAGCCTTAAAATAAGAAGCAATAGCTTAAGAGTCTAGACCATAGGCATTTTTAATATTTTGAAAGTCATCAGTTCCCATAAAAGATTCAATGCATTCATAATCATAATTTATACCTGACTTTCTACCTTTGTCATTCTCCCAAGCTTTAGCATTATCTTGAATACAGTCCAGAAGATCCCATTTAGCGTCTTCTCCCATGCGAGTGAATGATCCAGCATAAGAAGCATCCAATAAATCCTTATCATGAAGAGAAAGCCTTGCATAAAAGTTATTGATAATAATATTGTTGGGGAGCTCATGAATGGGACATTTGAGCATTAGTAACTTCAATCTCCCCCAATCTTGAGTTGTACTCTCTCCATCAAGAGGCCAAAAGTTGTATATTTGATTCCGATCTTTATGAATCTCACTAGGAGGATAAAACTTTGAATAAAAGAGAGGCACTATTTCCTCCCATTCTAGAGCTTGACCATTCTTCAGCAGCTTATACCATTCCTCAGCTCTTCCTTCCAGCGATAATGAGAATAACTTCTTCTTAACTTGATCTGTAGTGATACCTGCACACTTCAACAACCCGCATAATTCGTGTATAAAGAGTAAATGATCACCGGGATGGACAGTTCCATCCCCAACATAGTAGTTATCCATAACACGATCAATAATTCTTGTAGGTATTTTAAAAGCATCATTCTCAGCAGGTGGTGGTTCATATACTACCTTAGCAGTGGTAGTAGCATTACCAAATAAGAAACTCAGCGAATTATCCATAACGAAAATAAAGCAACTAACAGAAGTAAACAATACTCATAGTAGAAGTTTCCTTTACCAGTTCCACTCTCCAATAGCGCTTCACTCCCCGGCAATGGCGCCAGAAAATAGTCTTGATGACCCACAAGTATAGGGGGTGTATTGCAGTATTTTCGATAAGTACGAGTGTCGAACCCAACAAGGAGCACAAGGTGCTGGCTACTGGTATGGATCAGGAATTCTCTGCAAATACTTAGCAAATGGATTTTTAGGGTTTTTCGATAAAGCAAGTAAACAAAGTACGAGTAAATAAAAGACAGTAGGAATAAATGCAGCAAGTGGCCCAATCCTTTATGCAGCAAAGGACAAGCCGGTTGTATTACTTAAGATGATCAAACGTTCTCGAGGACACATGGGAAGACTGTCAAGTGCTTTCGCTTCATATAGTTGATTAATCTTCTTTAGCTTGCTAAGTGTTGTGTGGGTGAACCTGTGCTAATGTACCGACCTTTCTAGGACTAATACATACTTGTGATTATACCCCTTGCAAACATCCGTAAGTACAAGAAAGTAATTAAGGTAGAAACCTAACCACAACTTTAAATTCTAAGACCCTTACGTCCCTTGTGCAATGGTTTCCTAACGGGGGTTCAGGTTTCTGTCACTCCGGCAACCCCTACGATTAGTAGCCAAATACACAATTCATTCCCCTAGGCCCATATAGGTGAAGTGTCATGTAGTTGACGTTCACATGACACCACTAGAAGAAGTACACCACAACTTAAATATCAAACTATTGAATCTTTCTCAACGCAACTCCACTACTAACAACATGACTTCTCCCATGTCCTCAAGAACAAAACGAACTACTCACAAGACATCATATGGATCATGATCAGAGATGGAATAATGATGTATAACAATCTGAACATAAAGAATAATTCAACGGTTCACTCAATAGCATCAACTACAAAGAGTAATCAACACCGGGAAAGTTTCCCCTATGAACTATAGCAAGATTCCACGCAATTGTTACAGCAATATGGAGATGTGATGAGGGTGCTGATGGTGATGATGGTGGTGATGATGATGATCCTGATGAAGTCCAGCTTGATGGTGGTGTTGATGGCGACGATCTCCCCTCTCCGGGAAGGAATTCCCCATGGCAGAAATCTGTCTGCCGGAGAGATCTTTCTCTCTCGGTGTTTTCCGCCCCGCAGAGGCGGCGGAATCTTTCTATGGTCGCTCCCCAAGTCTTAGGGTTTCGGAGGATAATATACACCAAAGGGGAGTGCCTAGAGTGGGCCAGGGCGGCCACACCACTTGCTGGCGCGGCCTAGGGCTGCCCACGCTAGGGGGTGGTGTGGGCCCCCTGTGTCCCATTTCTAGCTACCCTTCTGGCTTCCTCCGTCTTCTGGAAAAATAGGATTTTCCATATATTTTTCCGGATTTTCTGATCTTCGTGAATTTTGCCTCCAAACAGCACCTTTTCCATTAGAATCCTGACTGCAGCGGTCCATGCTCCAAAAGTCATCAACCATGCAAAAACAGATGAAATAACATAAGTATCACCTCTCAATGTGAAATATATCAATGAATAACAGTGAATTATGACATAGAATAGTGATGCAAAATGGACGTATCAATGCGAAAGGGGGGATAATATGTCTAGTAGGATCATCCGGGATTTGCATGGGTTGGGCATTTGGTTTCTTCGTATTTGCTTATGCCGTTATCTTAAAAAATTCGAACATTTTCTTTATTTGGTTCTTGTGATACTATCTACTATTTCTATGGACTTGCTATGCCTAGGATATGTGAGCCTTTACCTTCTATTATCTAATATGTGTTGCACTACATGTATATCTTGATGCACATCGTTAGGGGGAGCATAACTATGGTTCTTATTTTTAAGAATTTTATGCAAAACCTCTTGTTTTCATCGAACACCAAAAAGGGGGAGATTGAAAGGACATTTATTGTCTTAATTAGTTTTGGTGTTCATTAACAACTTGAGGATCATTTTACAGTGTGCTAATATTGCTAGGTCAATCTACTAAAAATAGAAAAGTCCATGTTGTAGTGGCAAAATCCCTGGATGAAACAAAAGTTTCCTGGAAAGTCCAGACTGGAGTCTCTGGTGTGCAAAGACCAGAGTATCCGGTGTGGTATGGAGTTTCGCCTCAAACCTCCGGAGTGGATCCAAGATATAGCCCAGGGACAGTCTAACTGGGGTCCAGAGATAGACCGGATTTTGGCCAGAATCTCTGGCATATTCTGACACCTTAATCTCTAGGGTGAACAGTCTGATATCTCCGGTGTGCTCAGGTCCGGAGTTCCTACCAAATCTCTGGAGGGAGCATCAAGAACAGGCCCAAGACATTCTGTTTGGTGGTCCGGAGATGGATCGGAGACAAACCGGAATCACCGGTGCGGACCGGAGTCTCCGGTCTGCAGACTGGAGTTTCCGGTGTGGAAACTCACCAACGGTCAGAAATCTATGGGGCTATAAATAGGGGACTTCATCCCCTACCTTAGGTTGCTCGTTTTCTGAAAAGGAAGAACACCATTAGAGAGCCACCAAATCTCCAAGATCTCCCTCTACAACCACACAAAGTCCCTGATCTTTGTGGAATCGAAGGAGGAGGCCTTGATCTACAGTTCACCAAGAGAGATCTTCATTTCCCCCTCATTCACTTGAGGTCCCCTTTCTCTAGGGATTCGTTGGAAACCCTAGGCCTTGATTTGGTTCTTACTAGCTTGTCTTTGATTGTTGTGGCAGCTTGCTTGGATTCGGGAGCCTCCAATTCAGTTGTTGATGTGTGCCTCGAACTTGTTGTAAAGGTGTCGATTTCCACCTCGAAGGTTACGGATATAGTGGAAGAGTGAATCAATCCCCTTGGGGTGAGGTTCATCGGAGAACAAGGGAGGTCTTTCGTGGCGTTGGTGGCTTGAAACTGTTGGGTTCGCAGCATAGAAAACAAAAAATTTCCTATGATGGGAACTATTATACGCCAAGATCTATCTACTAGATACAAGCAATGGGTGGATATACATCCATAGAGAACATACCCTTGAAGATCGACAAAGCATTGTTAACGAAACTGGTTTCATGGTTGATGTAGTCGTACACTTGCCGATCTCAAGACCGTGATGAAGTCCAGCGAGTCCAGCAGGTCCAACACTAGCAAGTCTAGCGGGTCTAGGACCACCAAGTCTAGCACCGCAAAGTAGCGGTGCATCCGTGATCACACACATGTCCGGTAACCCGACAACCTCCATCCCTCGCTCCAGTAAAGCAGCAGAAGCAGCAACTCCTTTCTAGATAAAGCCACCGGGAACATGTATCTCGCTAATCCGAGACCATGGGGAATAATTTCTAGAGGGGGAGAGAGATCCTTCACGAGGAGGTCTGAGTGAGAAGTGAGGAGAGAGGGGCCTTTTATAGGAGGAGGGGGTGGCCCTCCCCATGGCCGTCGCCCCATGGGGATGCCCCTTCACCTCCCTCATTCATGTGGTGGTAACTCCCTCCACATAAATATGACCTTTCACATTCTCCACTTAAGTCTCCACTTAAATGCATTAAATTTCTCCAAATTTAATACTCTATCATTTAATAAAACTCTTTTATTTATTTTATTCAGAATTTTTTTAATTACTTTAATGAATAAACATTCACATAAAACCCCTTGCAACATTTCAATATTACATGCAGAACCAGTTTCTGCATATTTCACCCGAAACAATTCCGATTTCCATCAAAATGATTCCAGTGCTTTCTTAAATGTTTATCTAACACATATTTGCTCCAAATGGTGTTGGTATCCCTTAAGTGTGTCACCCTACGGTTCGCGAATAATGTAGACATGATCGATACCCCTCTCTGATCAATAATCAGCAGCGGGACCCGGAGATCCTTACTAACTCCTACACATTCAACGATGACTTTTGTGATCATGAGAACCTTTTACGCATGTAACTTAATACCTTTATCTCGTGATATATTACATGTACGAGATTCAATCATCGGTATCCCTGTACCTAGTTTGATCTCGTTACCGAGATGCACACTTTTCTCGTTCCCATGATATAACATTCTAGTGATCTCATCACTTGCTTGCAAGCTAACTAATTTGATATCACCGAGAGGGCCCAGAGTATATCTATCTATCATCGGGATGGACAAATTTCACTCTTGATCCATGAGCCTCAACTTAACACCTTCGGAGTATTGATACCTTTGATCCGGATTATGGATGTAGTATAGCTTCTTTTTCCCTAGTAGACCTAGCTTATCGAATCCTCGGGAAGAAAATGCATAGTGAAGTTACTTTAACGGACCGTCGGGAGTTTTAGAATTCATTTTGGGTTTTTACCGGACCAATAGTTTGCGTCTTTTTGTTGTTGTCGATGATGGAGAGAGAGGGCCTAGGGCGTTCGGTTTCACCTGTAGCTATGCAAAACATCTGATGGGAATAAAAGATAGAAATAAAGTATGCATGTACTTGTTAGAGCACGATAAATTATATGTGGGAAGTGCATCCATAATTGCTATTGCCTCCACAACCGCTTGTATCAATAACCTACTAGTCTCATCCATAGAAGAAAGAGAACTAATGATATGCATAGTGATGTCACCGTTAATCCCAAGTAAATTCCTCACATACAGCGTACTACCCCTTCTATCACTGGGGTTCCCAACCTGCAGATTAGTCATTACTCATACTCCCTATACCTAGCTCAACCCTCGGGGTCTTGGGTACCTGACAAGTCCTTGGATTGAGGCAAGAGAGGATATAATAATCATCATGTCATACAAACTAATACACGATCCCATCTATGATAAATAACATGCACAAACACTACATGGCTAGGCCGAAGCCCTTAGGCCAAGGAGAATTACTCACACATAGAGATGAGATCAACAATCACAAACATTATAATGAAAATCATAAGATTGATAGCAATAGTCTTACAATGTCACCAATCGGAGAAGAGATCTACTATTACAAGTGGTGGAATATGACTATGGAGATGGATAAGGGTTTTGAGATATAGAAGTGGCTAGTGATCTGTGGTAGAGACTTTTGGCAAGGGTCTGGCTTGTTTTCTCATCGCCTGAGGCTTCTTTATATAGGGGTCCCTTCATGAAAGTTGTTATGTTTGACCTAATGGTGGCGGCGCCAACTATACGACCAGAGCTATACAGCTAGAATTTTGCTCCGGTCGTATAGTTGGTCGTTAAAGCGTCTGCCTCCGCTTCACGGCTCTTGGTTTCTTCTGGTTGTTGGAAATCTCGTATCTTTTACTTTAATGTAGTGATTCCCATCCTCAAACGACATTATCTGTGCAGGAAAAATATAAAAGAAAGGATTGCATACCCCTTTGAATATTAGGCATTAGTGGCAGGATTTAGAGAGATATTTCATGAAAATTATGAATAATATCCAGTTTAAATGTGGACATGGATGGCTATATTTCAGAGCCATCAATGTACCCAAGATTAAACTTGATCGTCCCCGAGTAAGAAAACCAAAATCAAAAAGGAATTTAGCATTTAAACTAAAATAACGAGATGGTGATCTTACTCATGATTGGTAGTCTCATGTTTCCTCCACTTCATAAATGTGAAAACTTTAGCATAGATAGAGTAATGGCAGGCATATGATACGGGTTTTATGCATCCTTATAGGGCAGCAAAATTATTGTCAACATGGATGATTCAAATGAGTAAACTTTGTTCCATGTCATGTAATCAACTCATAGGCTTGCCCTTGAACAATAAAATATAATCATGTAAATTGAGAGTGTGAGAGTTGTCATGTAAAGAATATACACTCGAGTATATCAATTCTACCACATCAATAAATCAAGACTTTTCAAGCACTACTTTTTTGTTCATTGTCCTTCCAGAATTTTAGTTTTTTGAGTAATCGAGAGCATGCGAAAGATTTTTATTAGTTTATCGGGCTGTGATGGACACTCGTGGAATCACTAAGGTTTTTTTCCTTTTGCATAATGATTACTCATAATAGCCAGAGGAGTGATTCCATCATGATTACAGCTACCCGGGAGTGCCAAGAATCTTACCCACTATAGCATTTCTGCTACAAGTGTTTAATCAACTCATAGACGAAATATAGGAGTTTCCTCCATGAAGATCGTTTGTAGGCCAGCGGAGTTGTTGGCTGATAAGTCGTAAATGTATCTAAAATCTAGTAAAGAAATATTCTTAGAATTGGACGGGACAAAAGCCAAATTCAGTATTTTACCCGAAGCAACACGGAGTCCGGAGGATAGACGAAGTGGTGCACCAGGGCGAACACACCTGGTGGCGGCTCGGCCTGGGGGGCATTCTACCAGGGGGTGTGGGCCTCCTGGTGCTCCACCGACCTCGCCCCTTCGCCTATAAAAGTCTCCCGAGACGAAAACCCTAAGGACCCGATCAAAAATCCACGAAAGAATCTGTAGCCGCCGCCATCTCCATCCCTAGATCAGGAAGGATCTAAAGCTCTTCCCGACACCCTGCCGGAGGGGAGAGATCACCCTGGAGGCCTTCTTCATCACCATGCAAGCCTCTGGTGTGATGCGTGAGTAGTTCACCCTTGGACTATGGGTCCATGTAGTAGCTAGGTGATTGGTTCTCCTCCTTTGTATCATGTTTAGATCTTGTGAGCTCCGTTCATGATCAAGATCATCTATTTGTAATCTTACATGTTGTGTTTGCGGGGATCCGATGGATATTTAGATGTTATTTCAGATTGATTATTGATTCTATCATGTCTATGTTATTTGTGATCTTGCATGCTCTCCGTCATCAATAGCTATCTTGGCCAAGTAGATGCTAGCAACTCCAAGAGGGAGTATTTATGCTCGATAGTGGGTTCATGCCTCTAGTAATCTTGGGAAGTGACAGAAATCTGTAAGGTTGTAGATGTGCTGTTGCTACTAGGGAGAAAACAACAATCCTTTGTCCATGGGGCGATCGTATTCTTTAGTTTACACACTTTGCTTAATGCAATTATCTGTTGCTTGCAACTTAATACTAGAAGGGGTTCGGATGATAACCTGAAGCTGGATTATTAGTCATAGATGCAGTTGGATTACAGTCTATGTATAATGTTGTAATGCCCAATCAAATCTCATAGGAGTCAATATTTCTAGTATATGCATTGTTATGCCTTCTCAAATCTGTCAATTGCCTCGCTGTAATTTGTCTACCCAGCATGTTATCTATCTTAAGGAGAAACACCTCTAGTGAACTATGGACCATGGTCCATGCTTTTATCATTGATATATTGTCTACTGTTTACCATTTACTATTTACTTTCTGCAAGCAATTACTATCTTACACACTATACGTTTAATCCTTTATGTTCAGCAAAACCGGTGAGACTGACAACCTCACTATAAGTTGGGGCAAAGTTCTATGGTTGCGTTGTGCAGGATTCCAAGTTGCTAGCAACACCTTGCAGTTGTTTCCTTGCTCCTACTGGTTCAATAACCTTGGTTTCATAACTGAGGGAAAACTTGTTGCTGTGCTCATCATACCTTCCTCTTGGGGTTCCCAACAAGCTCGAATATATTTTGAGCCATCAAGCCTTTTTTCTGGCACCGTTGCCGGGGAGTTAAGGAAAGCTTCACAAGGGGAGTCTCTCACAACCAATCTCTTTACTTTGTTTTTTGTTTTGCTTAGTTTATTTCTTATTTGTTTACTTGTTCTTTTATCAAAAACACACAAAAAATTAGTTGTACTGGTTTGCTTCCTTTTATCAAAACACAAAAAATGACTACTCTTGAAAATACTAAGTTGTGTGACTTAACTAGCACAAACAACAATGATTTGGTGTGTACACCTATTTCTCCACCTGTTCCTGAAGCTACTTTCTTTGAAATTAAACCTGCTTTGCTCAATCTTGTTATGATAGATCAATTCTCTGGTGCTGGTACTGATGCTGCTGCTGCTCACCTTAATAACTTTGTTGAACTTTGTGAGATGCAAAAACATAGGGATATAGATGGAGATATTATTAAGCTTAAATTTTTTCATTTCTCTTTGAGAGGGAAAGCTAAAGAATGGTTGCTATCCCTACCTAGAAATAGTATTGATTCTTGGATCAAATGCAAAGATGCTTTCATCGGTAAATACTATCCTCCTGCTAAGATTATATCTATGAGAAGTGAAATAATGAAATTTAAACAATTTGATAATGAACATGTTGCTCAAGCTTGGGAAAGAATGAAATATTTGGTGAATAATTGTCCCACTCATGGACTGACTGCTTGGATGATTATCCAAACTTTTTATGCAAGACTGAATTATTCTTCAAGAAATCTATTGGATTCTGTTGCTGGAGGCACCTTTACGACCATTACTTTGGGTGCTGCAACAAAGCTCCTTGATAATATGATGGTTAACTATTTTGAATAGCACACTGAGAGAGATCCACAAGGTAAGAAGGTAAATTCTATTGAACAAACCTCCTCCTTGAGTGATAAAATTGATGTTATTATGTCTATGCTTGTTAATGCAAAATCCCATATTGATCCAAACCATGTTCCCTTAGCCTCTTTGGTTGCTCAAGAAAAACAAGTTAATGTGAACTTCATTAGAAATACTAATTTTGGCAACAATGCTCATGGTAATAAGAATTATAGGCCTTACCCTCCTAATAATATTAATGGTTATCATGGTAGATCTGGAATGCTTAGTGAAGAAATAATTTTAGAAGTTGAAAGAGCCACTAAAAACTTCATGCAAATGCAATATGAACAGAATAAATTATTTACTAAAACCATGGAGGAACAATCTACTATTTTGAAAAATATTAGTCATCAACTTGAGAGTTTAAATAGAGAAATTCCTGGTTTGCAATCCAAAATTTCGAACGCTGAAAAAAATATATCATCTTTGTCTGAAGCACAATCCTCTTTGATTAATAAAATGGCTGCTAAACCTGAAACTATGGAAAACCCCTTTGCTGCTACTAATGCCATACAAGTTAGAATTGATGAAAATGTTAGATTGTTAGCTGAATTGCATGCTAAGTGAGAAATAGAAGATGAAATTGCTAGAAATAGTAGTATTTGTACTATCACCACCACTAATTTTGATGCTAGCAAACCACATGAAGTCCTCATTATTATGGGAGACAATAGTTCTACTACCTTGGATGGTAATGTTGATTTTGATCTTGATGGTTGCAATATTTTTGAAGTACTTATGTTCCTACAAAAGCTTGCTAAAAGTTCTAATGCTAGTGCTATGAATATGGCCAATACAAAACACATTACATACGCTCTCATAAAGATTAAAGAAGAAAAATTGAAACATAAAGCTTCTATTCCTAGGAAATTAGAAGATGGTTGGGAACCCATCATTAATATGAAAGTGAATGATTTTGATCTCAAAGTTCTATGTGATCTTGGTACTAGTGTCTCTGTTTTGCCTAGAAAGATTTATGAAATGCTTGATTTGCCACCATTGGAAGATTGTTATTTAGATGTCCAACTTGATGATAATGCTAAAAAGAAACTCATGGGGAGTATTAATGATGTTCTTATTATGGTTAACTATACCTATGTCCCTGTTGATTTTTATGTTTTGGATGTGGAGTGCAATGCTTCTTGTCCTATTATTTTGGGAAGACCTTTTCTTAGAACTGTTGGTGCCATTATTGATATGAAAGAAGGCACCATTAAATATCAATTCCCATTCAAGAAAGGTATAGAACACTTCCCTAAGAAGAGATAAAAGATACCTTTTGCCTCTCTTATTAAAACAAAATTTGCTCTTAATGCTTCTTCATTTGAGAATACTTGAATCTTGCTTCCTATGCCTAGCTCAAAGGAGTTAAAGAAAAGCACTATTGGGAGATAACCCAAATTTTTATTCAGTATGTTTTTCTTTTGTTGAGTCTTGGAAGTTATTGCTTCAGTAATAACCTCTCCTTATCCTTTTTGTGTGGTTTTTGTGCGAAGAATAACCTCTAATGAGAGAGAAGTAAGACTTGGGAAAGTTGTTGTCCCGAAACAGATTTTTTGTGCTTCACTGTAAAAAATCTTGAAAAATCCCTGTACGTCGGATTGAGCTGTATTTGTTTGTGCTTATGCCCCAGGTTAGTTTATCACTTTTTGATTTGAGCAACATAAGGTCTTCGAAAAAAATCGGTTTTTTACCTGCTGGTCTGTTTTGACATATTTCTGCCATTATTTGTATTTTCCTCTTAATCTCTTTCTCTTTTAGTTATGTTTGATCACTTGAGCTTTTAGAAGGAATTGATACAATAGCTTGTGTTTTAATGAAAATTTTACTTATGTTGAAACTGAACCTAAAGATTTAT
This sequence comes from Avena sativa, assembly GCA_916181665.1. NCBI lineage: Eukaryota > Viridiplantae > Streptophyta > Magnoliopsida > Poales > Poaceae > Avena > Avena sativa. The sequence continues at coordinate 39,232,439 of OV702290.1, forward strand.
TATCTTGAATACACTAATGTTGCTAATGAAGATTGTGTGAAGTTTTGTATGAAGGGAATTTTAAAGTGTAGGGAAGAACAATGTGATGAGATGAAGTATGGACAAAAGCTCAAGCTTGGGGATTCCACCCATGTCACCCCAAGAAATATTCAATAAGTACAAGTGTCAAAGCTTGGCGATGCCCAAGGCATCCCCTTCTTCATCAATAAAAATCTCAGGTTTTCTTCCAAACACTTCATTTTTATTGTTTCATGCACAATTGTGTTGTTCTTGGAGCGTCTTTGTTTTTTTAGTTTTATTTTGTTTCATTTGCTTGAATAAATTGCTTGGACCCCGCATTCATATGTGGTTTCAAATAAGTTGATTGGTGATTGGAAAAGAGTAGGAAGTTTCATGCTTATAAGTGGTACAAAAGGAGCTTGTTTAGACTGTGGCCTAGACTTTATCATGTCATGTTTGGTATTGCTTTGGCTTTATGCTTAGTGATTATTGCTGTAGCATGACATGTTCCAAACAATTGAGATTGCTTAATGTGCCTTGACAGAATCATGCGTTGTTTTAGCATTCAAAAGCATAATATTGTGGTATTCTCCTTTGATGCTCTATTTAGGTTGACTTGGCACATGCTTACACCATGTTAAGACTATGAACGAGTCACCTTAGGCTCTATGATCATTTAGTTTATGACTTGTAATATCACTTTATGCTTTAATTAATAATGTTTTATCGCTTTGCATGATTATGGCCATTATTGCTCTTTTAGTCGATCGCTCCCAGTCTTTTGCTAGCCTCCACATGTACCACGTATGAGTTCCACTCATGCATCCAACTCCCAATAAAACCAAGTTATTCCAAAGAGTCCACTATAAATTCCTATGCATGGTGTGTTACACCATTCCAAGTATATTCATGTTTTTATCTACCTTCCGAATTAAACTTCTTATGTAAAAATTATTGATTAAAGCTCTCACAAACTTGATGGCACACTTTACTTTCTTGCACTTAATAAACTTGAACCATTGTGTCCATGTATGTTGCGTATATGCTTGTGGTTTATAAGTTGTGAATTAGCAGAACCATGTTGTCATGGGGAACGCTTTCAACATTGCACTTATTATTCAGTTGATATCATGATCTTTTGCTTATGGATCCTGGCGGTGTGAAATAAAAGTGGAGCTTGTAAGCTCATGGAGTTTGTATGTGTGTTAGAGAAACGCCTGGGCGGCTAGCCTAAGCCATGCCTAATCATGGTGGAAACTTGCAGCATAACCATAGTGAGCATTCTATGAAGCATCCTCAATAAAAACCTATGCAAATAGCAAATAAAAATATCAATGAGATGCTTTGCCTTGTCATTTTGATATGGGATAGCTCTTGTATCATGGGGCAAGGGGTACCCCGTTGGCGGTTCTCTATTATACACATGTACTTACAATGACAAGAACTTACTCGTGACTAAAGTTGAGTAGCATGAGGTTCGGTACTCATAAGCACGGGGCATGAGATTTTCAACTTATAACTTGTCAAGCATATCCTGATATTTGTGTCACTTTAACCTTAATCACCTCAAGATGCTTATGATAGGGGCAATGAGAGCTGAAAGCTAATAAGTACCATAATTTTTGGAAGCTCTTGATGAAACTTGAATCTCTGCTTCCCTTTGTGAAGGGCCTTTCTTTTTTAATTTTTATGTTGAGTCTCCATCTTCTATCTTTATGCACCAATTGAGAGAGCCTAGTGGTCATTCTTAGTTTAATGTGCATTGTCCCAAAACTTGTTGATTGATTCATAACTTTGATATCGCTTGTTCTTAAATTATTTGTATCTAGTCACCCTTATGAACTTTGAAGGTGTCCTATGCATTTATGTTTTGCTATACTATGAGGGACAAGCTGAATACCACTTTTATTATGTTTTGTGTATGTGAAACAAACAAATGTCTTTCAATGCATTGTTATTCATGATCCTTTGTTTGCACCTTTTCATGTTACAACATAGTTGCTATGTCTTATTGTTAGAACTCTATCTTTCATGCTTATGTTTATAGTACTTTGATCCCAGCTATCAATGCTTTACAAATATGATGATGCATGTCACCTCAAAAATTATTCTTTTTTATCACTTACCTACTCGAGGATGAGCAGGAGTTAAGCTTGGGGATGTTGATACGTCGTAAACGTATCTATAATTTTTGATGTTCCATGCTTGTTTAGTATCTACTTTCTTATGTTTTGTTCACACTTTGAGGTATTTTTATACATTTTCTGGAACTAACCTATTAACAAGATGCCACAGTGCCAGTTGCCTGTTTTCTGCTGTTTTTGGTTTTAGAAAAGCTAGTAAAGAAATATTCTCGGAATTGGACAGGACAAAAGCCAAAGTAAGTATTTTACCCGAAGCAACACGGAGTCCGGAGGAGAGACGAAGTGGTGCACCAGGGCGGCCACACTTGGTGGCGGCATGGCCTGGGAGGCGCACCACCAGGGGGTGTGGGCCCCCTGGTGCTCCACCGACCTCGCCCCTTCGCCTATAAAATCCTCCCGGGACGAAAACCCTAAGGACCCGATCAAAAATCCACAAAAGAGTCTGTAGCTGCCACCATCTCCATCCCTAGATTGGGGGGGGATCTAAAGCTCTTCTCGGCACCCTGCCGGAGGGGAGAGATGTAACATCCCAAAACTTTAATCCAAGTGATCAAGATCAAATCTACCCAATTTAGGATTAACAAAACCTTTTTCTATTTAAAAATCCTTAAGCATTCATATGTGTATGCATTTAAATAGGAGTTGTTTTGAATTGCCATGTCTGAGTGATCTATTAATTGTAAAATGATTCTAAGGTGAATTAAACATCATCTAGATCATTCCCAAGCAAATCCCAAAGAAAAAGAAATCAAAAAGAATAAAATAAGGAAATGGTCATTTGTGCCATTTTAATTACATAGCCCACTTTGGCTATTCCTAGCACTCAAAATCTTAACAGAAACAATTGTGGTTCTTTGCACCCCTTTCTAGTACAAGTAGTGATGTACCAAGGCCCACTTTGTTTCATCCCAAAAACTTTCAAACACTAACTTTAAATGACATTTGAAAATTGAATGTAGTTCATATGCATAGATCACACTTATTCAAAAACCACTCAAATGAACTCCATTTTTAAATCCCAAGCAAACCTAGATGCTTAAGCATCAGATGAATCACTCCACCAAAAATGAACACAAAATTTAAAAATTTCTCTCATGCAGCCATTGTGTCGAACAGGTGGCAGACAGAAATCAAATGGCCTAACTAAAACTATTGCACATTGATCCCTTGTCCCCCAATTGACCCTCTCTGCACTCCCTTGTCCCCCTAGCATCTAAACAAACCCCAGACCAGCACCCCCCTTTACCCGCAGCGCTAGTGCCGCGCCGCCCAAATGAGGTCACCGCCGGCCAAACACGGGCAGCACGCCAGAGACCGAGCCGCGCCATTCCAGCGTGTCCACTAGCTTCGCCCAACCCTACCGCCACCCACGGTCTACCCCTAGATCAACCCCAGCCCCTGGAGCACCCCAGAGCCTCGCCGTCCTTTCTCTATGCGTGCAGCCAGAGTGCGCTAGAGCGTGATTGCCGCCAGCACGCAGCATACCGCGCCTTGACTCCATATCGCGCACGCCGCTCCGCCTCGACCCCAGTACCCCGCCAGACACGGTCGTGCACCGCCGCACGACCCACAGTCATCAGGAGCCGCGTCGAGCACCGCCTCTGTCCCCCAGAGGGCGTGAAGCTCCCGAACACATGCTACCACCCCTAGCCGCACCATTGCGCCGTAGCTGACTGCCAGCAGACCACCCACCGTCCGCCTACTTTGCCCATGCCGGTAGCCCCCTATACCGCCCTCGCCGGAGAAGCCTGCCCACACCCGTCGGTCCCCTCGTCGAACCTATATAAGGAGGCCACCCCCAGCCTCAATCGCCACACCATCTCACTCCCCTCTCTCCACTGACCATTTCCCCTCTCTCCCTGGAGCCGCCGTTCGGCAGAATTGCACCGGAGAAGACCGCTGCAGAGGAGGAGACGCTACCGTCGATTCCGTCCACCGCAGCCCCTGTCGCGACTTCGCCTGAGATCGCCATTGTCGTCCAGTTCGATCGCCCGCCTCGCCGCACTAGCTGGAGCCCTGGTACGTCCCCAGTAGACCCCCACTGGCCATTTAGGGTTCGGTATCGCCGGCGACGAGTCCGTCGTCGACGACGATTGTGAGCCGTTGATCCGCGTTATAATCGTGTGGCCCAGATTGCTAGATACCGTTTCGGGTTTTAAGTGTCGCTGACAGGCGGACCCTCCTTGTCAGTCGCCCTCTGTGTTGCTGAGCATCACTAGGCCGGCCCGTTAGTTTTCCCTCGCTAGCCCACAAATTCAAATAAGTGTTTTTCTATTTAGACTTAGAATCAATTCTGTCCCTTAGTTCAAAAATCAATTCAGGAAGATTTACAGAACAAAATTGAGTGATTCCAATTTTGTTAGAAAGATACTAAAAAGATCTATCCAAGCCCGTTGGATTTAATTCATTTAGAGTTAGAGATCTCGCCTAGTAAAAATAACAAGACATAAGCTTTTGCACATTAAAACATTTTTATAAAATCAACCATAATAGCTTTTGAGTTGATTCCAACTCTCAAAAATCACATTTAACCATACCTATCTGAATATGTAATAATATTAAGATTTACATGCAGTGACTTTGGACTAGTACCAAAATAATGCTATATAGGCATTTCTAGTCACTTTAAATCCTTATTTATTAAACTTAAACTTGTTAAAATGTGATCCAACCCTTAAATCACATTCCCATGTGTTAGAATATGTGGTGATGACATGTGTCCACATAATCCCATATTTTAATTGGAAAATATTAAATCTTAGTTATTTTCAATGAGTAGAAATTACTTTTCTCAAAAAAAAAGAATGAGGCTAGTTAATTCAACCTTGTGATGCTTGTGATGATAATAGATCATCAAATGTGTGCCTTAGTGTGCTAAGTAGACTAGTTAAGTATTGTTTGGTGATGGTGTACTCTGTATGTATTTATAGACGATAGTACCGACCAAGCTTACGAGGAGGAGGCGTTCTACCAAGAGGAGGAAGAAAACTTCAACCACTTCACCAACCAAGGCAAGCTAGCATTATACAAGTTAACCATGCAAGTGATTACTTGCAAGCCTAGCACTTCAAGTAAACTGAGCAAGCTATTATTGGCAAGCAAAAACTTGCAAGCCATCATTAACAATGCAAGCTAACCCTTGCAAGATAGATAACCTAAGCAATATGCATTAGGCATGCTTTGGTTATACCATTTTAACTTATACCTATTCTAAGTTTCATTTACAAGCTTTACTTTTCTTTACTTTACCAAAGTCCTTTACTTGTTTGAAGGTAGCATAAAGAGTATAAAACTTGACCTATCTAATTATATTTAGATGTCATTCTATGGCATGAGATTGAGATTAGCATCCCACATTAGTGAACACTCTTAAATTAGTAGTTGGAACAAAACCCAAAACTTGATTTCACTTTAGATGGGAATACTTGGTCAAAATGACTTGTGAAAACCTTGGAATGATGAGTCATTCTATTGAGATGTTTTGACATGTGTTGAGAAACACAAATAGTTTATCATGTTGTAAATGTTGAGGCATGAGCCTTAGCCCCTTTTACAAAACTGATGGTTGGGTTCGGATGCGATACCATTCCAATTTTACCGTACAACAACAATACCTAAATTGGGTAAGGCTTAGCCGGAAGTTTATATGCATTAGTATTAGTTCCCTCACGGGAGAGGTTTGAGCTGAGGCTACCTCGCAATGTTGTCCACCTATGCAGTGCCCAAGATGACGATGGTCATGGTTGGGAGGCCATGCTCATAGGAGAGGTGCTTATACTAGGGTGTGTAAAGGAAAGGTTATGTTTGATTATCTGCATACTAAGTATGATGATTCGGGGTTATCCCTGACAGATGTATCGAATCTTGTGGTGAAAGTGTACCACCTCTGCAAAGTGTCAATCTATTCGAATAGCCACGTCCGCGGTTATGGACAGTTGGAGTTGCCATACTGTTCTGTTGTCAAATGTTTTCAAAACAACTTATGAAATGAATTGTGACATGACTTGACCACAACAGAGTTGTGTCTATGATGATTCAGTTCCAACTTAGGTGTTTTCAAACTTATTTTATCTTTCTTTGTTTTTGAACTCATCTTAGGTTTCAAACTTAACTTCATAAGTAACCTGAGAGTTAGCATTCCTACTAGAACTATACTACTTGTTAGTGGTAGTTTGCGAGTACTTAAAGAGTACTCATGGATTTTGTCCCTGGCTATTCCTATGGCCAGACTATGAAGGAGATTACCAAGATGAAGGATAGCAGGAAGGCTATGATAACTAGGACTATCTCCCATCGTCAGCATTGCATGTGACTCTGAAGATGCATCCCACCGCTACGCTATTTATTCCGCTACTTGATTGTACTAAGACTAGATCATGAGATCCTTATTTGTGTAAGACCTTATTATGGTTTGTAATGGATGATGTACTGTGATATCCAATCTGTTATGTCCCACAAAAATGGTAATCCTGGGATTGCGATGTATGGCATAAGAGGCATCTGGGATTAAAAATCCGCGTGTTGACAAGTTGGTATTAGAGCCATCCTGACCATAGGAGACCCTAGTTAGAATGGACGTTCGACCAAAAACTTAGTTTCAAAAACCAAAGTAAGTACTTATGTAAACTATTTCCCCTCTTACCCTTGGGAATTCTTTCTTTCAAAAAAATTCATGTTCCTCCAAAGTCTTACATTACTACATAAAACTTTGACACAGTGATACATTGCAAATGTATCTATAATTTTTGATGTTCCATGCTTGGTTTTATCCACTTTCTTGTGTTTTGTTCCAACTTTGGAGTACTTTTCATATGATTTCTTGGACTAACCTATTAACAAGAGCCACAGTGCCAGCTGCCTGTTTTCTGCTGTTTTTGGTTCCAAGAAAGTCAGAAAATGAATATTCTCGGAATTGGACGGGACAAAAGCCAAAGTGCCTATTTTTCTGGAAGTCATCAAATGCCAGAATACGAGACGAAGAGGGGCCAGGGGGCCACCACACCACCTGGCCGCGTGGCCCATCCTGGCCCACGCCAGGGGGTGGTGTGGCCGCCTCCGACACCCCCTAGGCATCCCCTTCCGCCTATAAGATGCCCTCGGGACGAAAACCCTAAGTACCGTATCAAAAATCCACGAAAGGGTCTATAGCCGCCATCATCTCCATCCCTAGATCGGGACCGATCTGAAGCTCTTCTCGGCACCCTGCTAGAAAGGGGAATTCACCCTAGAGGCCTTCTTCATCACCATGCAAGCCTCCGGTGTGATGCGTGAGTAGTTCATCCTTGGACTACGGATCCATGTAGTAGCTAGATGGCTGGTTCTCCTCCTTTGTGCTTTCATGTTTAGATCTTGTGAGCTCCGTTCATGATCAAGATCATCTATTTGTAATCATACATGTTCTGTTTGCGGGGATCCGATGGATATTGAGATGCTATTTCAGATTGATTATTGATTCTATCACGTCTTTGTTATTTGTGATCTTGCATGCTTTCCATTGTTAGTAGCTATCTTGGCCAAAGTAGATGCTAGCAACTCCAAGAGTTAGTATTTATGCTCGATAGTGGGTTCATGCCTCTGGTAATCTGGGGAAGTGACAGAAATCTCTAAGGTACTAGATGTGCTGTTGCTAGTAGGGAGAAAACAACAATCCTTTGTTCATAGAACAATAGTATTGTTTACTTTACACGCAGTTCCTAAAGCAATAATCTGTTGCTTGCAACTTAATACTGGAGGGGGTTCGGATGATAACCTGAAGGTGGATTATTAGTCATAGATGCAGTTGGATGGCGGTCTATGTATAATGTTGTAATGCCCAATCAAGTCTCAAAGGAGTCAAGATGATTAGTATATACATGTGTTGCTTTGTCGATGTTTGTCAATTGCCCCGCTGTAATTTGTTCACCCAGCATGTTATCTATCTTAAGGAGATCCACCTCTTGTGAACTATGGATCCCGGTCCTTTTCTTTTACATACAGTCTACAAACTGTTTACTGCTTTGTGTTTACTTTCTGCAAACTATTACTTCTTTCCATTCGATACGTTTAATCCTTTGTTTTCAGCAAAACACGGTGAGATTGACAACCTCATCACAAGTTGGGGACAAAGTTCTGTGGTTGTGTTGTGCCGGACTCCATGTTGCTACTAGCACCGGTAGTGCGCGCTGCCAAGGCTCAGCTAGCAACACCTTTGGGGTGTTTCCTTGCTCCTACTGGTTCGATTAAACCTTGGTTTCATAACTGAGGGAAACTTGTTGTTGTGCTCATCATACCTTCCTCTTGGGGTTCCCAACGAGCTCTACATCAACACCGCACCAGCACTTTTCTGGCGCCGTACATTGAGCCATCAAGCATTTTTTTGGCGCCGTTGCCGGGGAGTCAAGGACATCTTCACAAGGGGAGTCGCTCATAACCAATCTCTTTACTTTGTTATTTTTGTTTTGCTTAGTTTCCTTTTTTTTCTTTGCTTGTTTCTTTATCAAAAACACAAAAAAATTAGTTTTACTAGTTTGCTTTCTTATTTGAAAACCCAAAAAATGACTACTCTTGAAAACACTAAGTTGTGTGACTTCACTAGCACCAACAACAATGATTTTATTAGCACACCTATTGCTCCACCTGTGCCTGAAGATACTTTCTTTGAGATAAAACCTGCTTTGCTCAATCGTGTTATGAGAGAACAATTTTATGGTATTGGTAATGAAGATGCTGCTGCCCATCTAAATAACTTTGTTGAACTTTGTGAGATGCAAAAGCATAGGGATGTAGATGGTGATATTATTAAGCTAAATTTTTTTCCTTTCTCTTTGAGAGGAAAAGCTAAAGAATGGTTGAATTCCTTAACTAGGAATAGTATTGATTCTTGGACTAAATGCAAAGATGATTTCATTGGAAAATACTATCCTCCTGCTAAGATTATATCTATGAGAAGTGAAATAATGAAGTTTAAACAATCTGATAATGAACATGTTGCTCAAGCTTGGGAAAGAATGAAATCTTTGGTAAAGAATTGTCCCACTCATGGACTGACTACTTGGATGATCATCCAAACTTTTTATGCAGGATTGAACTATTCTTCAAGGAACCTATTGGATTCTGCTGCTGGAGGTACCTTTATGACCATCACTTCGGGTGCTGCAACAAAACTTCTGGACAGTATGATGGTTAATTATTCTGAATGGCATACTGAGAGAGCTCCACAAGGTAGGAAGGTAAATTTTGTTGAGGAAACTTCCTCCTTGAGTGATAAGATTGATATTATTATGTCTATGCTTGTTAATGGGAAAGCCCATATTGATCCAAATAATGTTACTTTAGCCTCTTTGGTTTCTCAAGGAGAGCAAGTTGATGTGAACTTCATAAGAAATAACAATTTTGGCAATAATGCTTATAGGAGTAATTTTGGTAACAACAATTATAAGCCATATCCTCCCAACAATGGTAATTCTTATGGAAGTTCCTACAACAATAATAGGAGTGGTCCCTCTAAACTTGAAGTTATGCTTAAAGACTTTATTAGTAAGCAAACTGCTTTCAATAAAACTATTGAGGAAAAACTCTCTAATGCTAAAAGAAATATAGCATCTTTGGCTGAAGCTCAATCTTCTTTGAATAAAATGGCTGCTAAACCTGAAACTAATGATAATCCCTTTGTAGCTACTAATGCTATACAAGTAAGAATTGATGAAAATGTTAGACTATTAGCTGAATTACATGCTAAGTGGGAAAGAGAAGATGAAATTGCTAGAAACATTAGTGTTTCTACTATCACCACCACTAGTGTTGAGGCTAGTAATAGTTCTACTACTCTAGATGATAAATTTGATTTTGATCTTGATGGTTGCAACATCTCTGAAGTTATTAAGTTCCTACAAAAACTTGCTAAAAGTCCTAATGCTAGTGCTATGAACATGGCCTTTACAAAACACATTACTGATGCTCTCATAAAGATTAAAGAAGAAAAGATGAAACATAAAGCTTCTATTCCTATAAAACAAGAAGATGGTTGGGAACCCATCATTAATATGAAAGTGAATGACTTTGATTTCAAAGCTTTATGTGATCTTGATAGTAGTGTTTCTATTATGCCTAGAAGGATTTATGATATGCTTGATTTGCCTCCACTTGAAGATTGTTATTTGAATGTCCCACTTGATGATAATGCTAAAAAGAAACTCATGGGGAGTCTTAATGATGTTCTTATTATGGTTAACAATGCCTATGTCCCCGTTGATTTCTATGTTTTGGATGTTGAATGCAATGCTTCTTGTCCTATTACTTTGGGAAAGCCTTTTCTTAGAACTGTTGGTGCCATTATTGATATGAAAGAAGGCACCATTAAATATCAACTCCCACTCAATAAAGGTATAGAGCACTTCCCCAAGAAGAGAGAGAAGATTTCTTTTGCTTCTCCTATGAAAACAAAATTTGGTCTTAATGCTTCTTCATTTGAGAACACTTGATTCTTTCTTGCTTCTTATGCCTAACTTAAAAGCGTTAAAGAAAAGTACTTATTGGGAGATAAGCCAAAAGTTTTAGATGAGTCTTGGAAGTTATTACTTCGGTAATAACCTCTCCTTATCCTTTTTATTTGCTTTTTGTGCCAAGAGTAACCTCTAATGAGAGAGAAGTAATGATTGGGAAAGTTGCTGTCCCGAAACAGATTTTTGTGATTCACCGTAAAAATTCGTGTAAAATCTCTGAACGTCTTTTTGAGGCGTGAATTCTTGTGCTTCTTCCCCAGGTTGTTATCTAACTTTCGTTAGTTCAACACGTTTTGATTTGAGCAACAGAAGGTCTTCGAAAAAATTCGTCTTTACCTGCTGGTCTGTTTTGACAGATTTCTGCCATTTTCTACATTTGCTTCTTGTTGGTTCCTTTTTGAGTTCTTTTGGGGAATTGAGCTTTTTGAGGAAAGTGATACAGTAGATGGTGTTCTAATGGAAGTTTATTTGGTGTTAGAACTGAACCTTAAGACTTATTTATCTTTAGTGCACTAATGTTGGTAATAAAGATTGTGTGAAGTTTTGTATGAAGGAAAAATTTCAGGTGTATGCACGGAATGAGTAATGAGATGAAGGATGGACTAAAGCTCAAGCTTGGGGATGCCACGTGTGTCACCCCAAGAAATATCCAAGAAGTACAAGCGTCAAAGCTTGGGGATGCCCAAGGCATCCCCCTGTTCATCAATAAAAATCCCAGGTTTCTTCCAAACGCTTCATTTTTATTGTTTCATGCACAGTTGTGTTGTTCTTGGAGCGTCTTCTTTTTCGTTTTCATTTTCGTTTTGGTTTTCGTTTGCTTGGTTTTCTTAGTTTTCTGAATAAATTGGTTGGACCCCCTATTTCATACATTGGTTTGCAAATAGTTTGGTTTGGTTTGGAAAAGAGTAGGAAAGTTCATGCTTATGTGGTAAAAAGAGCTTGTTTTTGACTGTGGCCTATGCTTTGGCATGCCATGCTTGATATTGTTTTGGCTTTATTCTTAGTATTCTTTGATGTAGCATGACTTTTTATAAACAATTGAGATTGCTTAATGTGCCTTGGATGAATCATGCGTTGTTTTAGCATATTAAAGCACAGTATAGTGGTATTCTCATTTGATGCTTTATTTGGGTTGACTTGGCGCATGATCACACCATGTTATGACTATCTCAAGTCATCATAAGCCTTTATGATCCTTTTTTTTCAACTTGTAGTATCACTTTATGCTTTGATCAATGATGTTTTGTCGCTCTGCATGATTATGGCCATTATTGCTCTCTTAGTTTGTCGCTCTCAATCTCTTGCTAGCCTCCACAACCAAGTATGAGTTCCACTCGTGCATCCAACTCCCTAAACTAAGTTATTCCAAAGAGTCCACCATACCTACCTACTAGCTTATGCTATTCCAAGTATATTCATGCTTTTGTTTACCTTCCAAATTAAACTTCTTATGAGAAAACTAGTGATTAAAGCTCTCACGAACTTGATGGCACACTTTACTTTTTTGCATCTAATAAACTTGAACCATCGGGTCCTTTGTTGCGTATATGCTTGCGCTTTATAAGTTGAAATTAGCAGAACCATGTTTCATGGGGAACGCTTTCAACATTGCACTTGTACTTTGTACCCCGTTGAGATCATGTTCTTTTGCTTACGGATCCCAGCGGTGTGAAATAAAAGTGGAACTTGTAAGATCATGGAGTTTGTATGTGTGTTAGAGAAACGCCTGGGCCGCTAGCCTAAGCCATGCCTAATCATGGTGGAAACTTGCAGCATCACCATAATGAGCACTCTATGAAGCATCCTCAATAAAAACCTATGCAAATAGCAAATAAAAAGATCACTGAGATGCTCATTGTCTGCTTCCCTTGTCATTTTGATTATGGGATAACTCCTGTATCACGTGCAAGGGGTACCCCGTTGGCGGTTCTTTATGATACACATGTACTTACAATGACAAGAGCTTACTCGTGACTAAAGTTGAGTAGCACGAGGATCGGTCTTCGTAAGTAAGGGGCATGAGATTTCGGTTTATAACTTGTCAAGCATATCCTCTTAGTTTTGTCACTTTAACCTTAATCACCTTCAAGATGCTTATGATAGGGGCAATGAGAGCTGAAAGCTATAAGTACCATAATTTTTGGAAGCTCTTTATGAGACTTGAATCCCTACTTCCTTTTATCGCCTTTCTTCCACCATCATATATTGAGTCTCTACCTTCTAACTTTATGCACCTACTTTGAGAGCATAGTGGCCATTCTTAGTTCTATGTGCATTGTCCCAAGACTAGTTGATTTATGCATAACTTGATATTGCTTGTTTTAAACTATTTGTATCTAGTCACTCTTATGAACTTTGAAGGTGTCCTATGCATTTATATTTGCTACTCTATTGAGGGACAAGCTGAATACTATTATGCTATGTTTTCTTTATGTGAAATAAACAAACGTCTTGCAAAGCATTGTTATTCATGAATCTTTTGTTTGTGCCTTTTCATGTTGCATCATAGTTTCTTTGTCTTATTGCTAGAACCTTGTCTTTCATGTTATGATTGAAGTACTATGATCCTAGCTTTGAATGTTTTACAAATACTTTGATCAAGTTTATGATGGTGCATGTCACCTCAAAAATTATTCTTTATTTTATCACTTACCTACTCGAGGACGAGCAGGAGTTAAGCTTGGGGTGTTGATACATTGCAAATGTATCTATAATTTTTGATGTTCCATGCTTGGTTTTATCCACTTTCTTGTGTTTTGTCCACACTTTGGAGTACTTTTCATATGATTTCTTAGACTAACCTATTAACAAGAGCCACAGTGCTAGCTGACTGTTTTCTCCTGTTTTTGGTTCCAGGAAAGTCAGAAAATGAATATTCTCGGAATTGGATGGGACAAAAGCCAAAGTGCCTATTTTTCCGGAAGTCATCATATGCCAGAATACGAGACGGAGAGGGGCCAGGGGGCCACCACAACACCTGGCCGCGCGGCCTAGCCTGGCCCGCACCAGGGGGTGGTGTGGCTGCCTCTGGCACCCCCTCGGCCTCCCCTTCTGCCTATAAGATGCCCTCGGGACGAAAACCCTAAGTACCTGATCAAAAATCCACGAAAGAGTCTGTAGCCGCCGTCATCTCCATCCCTAGATCGGGAGGGATCTGAAGCTCTTCCCGGCACCCTGCCGGAGAGGGGAATTCACCCTGGAGGCCTTCTTCATCACCATGCAAGCCTCCGGTGTGATGCGTGAGTAGTTCATCCTTGGACTACGGATCCATGTAGTAGCTAGATGGCTGGTTCTCCTCCTTTGTTCTTTCATGTTTAGATCTTGTGAGCTCCGTTCATGATCAAGATCATCTATTTGTAATCATACATGTTGTGTTTGCGGGCATCCGATGGATATTGAGATGCTATTTCAGATTGATTATTGATTCTATCATGTCTTTGTTATTTGTGATCTTGCATGCTTTCCGTTGTTAGTAGCTATCTTGGCCAAGTAGATGCTAGCAACTCCAAGAGTTAATATTTATGCTCGATAGTGGGTTCATGCCTCTGGTAATCTGGGGAAGTGACAGAAATCTCAAAGGTACTAGATGTGTTGTTGCTACTAGGGAGAAAACAACAATCCTTTGTTCATAGAACAATCGTATTGTTTACTTTACACGCAGTTCGTAAAGCAATAATCTGTTGTTTGCAACTTAATACTGGAGGGGGTTCGGATGATAACCTGAAGGTGGATTATTAGTCATAGATGCAGTTGGATGGCGGTCTATGTATAATGTTGTAATGCCCAATCAAGTCTCAAAGGAGTCAAGATGATTAGTATATGCATGTATTGCTTTCTCGATGTTTGTCAATTGCCCCGCTGTAATTTGTTCAACCAGCATGTTATCTATCTTAAGGAGAGCCACCTCTAGTGAACTATGGATCCCGATCCTTTTCTTTTACATACAATCTACAAACTGTTTACTGCTTTGTGTTTACTTTATGCAAACTATTACTTCTTTCCATTCGATACGTTTAATCCTTTGTTTTCAGCAAAACATGGTGAGATTGACAACCTCGTTGCAAGTTGGGGACAAAGTTCTGTGGTTGTGTTGTGCAGGACTCCACGTTGCTACTAGCACCGGTAGTGCGCCCTGCCAAGGCTCAGCTAGCAACACCTATGGGGTGTTTCCTTGCTCCTTCTGGTTTGATTAAACCTTGGTTTCATAACTGAGGGAAACTTGCTGCTGTGCTCATCATACCTTCCTCTTGGGGTTCCCAACGAGCTCTACATCAACACCGCACCAACACTTTTCTGGCGTCGTACATTGAGCCATCACACACTTGATCACTTCACTAACTTCCTCATCCTAAATTCTTATAGATGGAAGCCCAATAGAACAAGTTCTACCAGTTGGGCAACGGAGGCCAACTGATCTTCGAGAGGGATTTGGATGCACTGTCTGGATTCTTGGAGCGACCTCATCCGTAATTCCTTGGAGCTTAACTCCCGGGTCCACCAGGAGGAGATTTACAATGGCTAGTGACTGTTGATGTTCAAGGCAAGATAGAAGCACCATTATCTGGGAGGATTCAGTTCTCGGTGAGGGAGAACAACTGGCTAGATGGATTAGCCAGGGAAATGCATGAAGCTCTCGCACGTCTGTGTGCCCTCAGTGTCAACCTAATCCAAGGGACCCGCTTTTTTCACTATGCAAGGCGTGATTCCATGGGAATGCCGCTTGAGATGCCAAGTCACCCAATACTGAAGCATCAAGTGGAGAACCTCGACTTCGTGTTGTACGACCGACAGAAGGAGTTGGAAAATGCTAGAGAGCTCGCCAACGACAACCTCGCCATTGCAGCCTAGAAGGCCTAGACTTTCTCACTACTAGTCCAGGATCGTCAGTCTCTTTGCCGTCCGCGTGCCAAGAAGGATCGCACCATCAACCGTCTTCGCAAGAAGGTGGCCGACCTCGAGAAGACCATCAAGGACCAAGAAGCTCACCTTGCCGTAAAGGAAGAATAAGAGGAAGGTGAAGATATCCAAGGGGATATTGACTCCTACCTCAGCAATGATGATGACTTTCTGGAGGAAGATGCCGTGGACTTCTACACCGACGATGATGACTCCGACTTCATCGACGATAAGTAGATGCATTAGAGCACTATCGTAGCATGAGGAGTATCGGTCCCATTGTATCGTAGCTTACAGAATAGTTCTTAAAACCATCTGTTTTCCCTTTGATGTTGTGGTGTGTGTGTGTGTTTGTATCGTGTTCCTTGCTTGAATGAATGAAAGGAAGTTAGTTGCAAAAACCTGAGTCAAACTCAAAGTTTTAGCTTTGAAATCAAAACCATAAACCATAGAATTTTTGCTCTTACCCCTTTATCTACCTCAATCTTCAGATGACTCATGGAAACCAAGGAGGGAGCAGCTCATTGCAAGACCCAATGCTGCAGATCCTACAGAATCTCATTGCAGACCGGGAAGCAAGCAAGGCAGAGCGCCAAGCAAATCTAGCAACACTGCAATAGATCGCCCAGATGGCTCTCAACAACCAGAGCCATGGAAATCAGGATCATCATGGATCCAAACTCAAGAACTTCCAGAATACAAATCCCCCAATCTTTAGTACTTCAGAGAACCGACTGGATGCTGATGACTGGTTGCAGACAATGGAGAACAACTTAGAAGTAGCTGGAGTAGATGCCAATGAGAAGGTTCTTTTTGCCACCCACTATCTGGCAGGAGATGCAAGAGCATGGTGGAACAACGTTTGCACAATGAACCATGGTCAAGTGATGACATGGGAAGCCTTCAAAACCAAGTTCAGCCGCACCCACATGCCGCAGGGTCTAGTCACCCGAATGAGGGATGAATTCCGAGAGTTGAAGCAAGGCGGAATGACTGTAGTGGAGTACTGTGATAGATTCCTGTCCCTTGCAAGGTATGCACCTGATGAGATCAACACGAAGGCCAAGAAGGAGAGATTCCTGAACGGACTACATGATGAGATGCAGACTGTCCTCGTCAACATCCGTTTCCAGGATCTCGAAGAACTAGTCGATTCTGCCATTCAGATGGAAGGGAAGCTTAACCAGGCAATCGACAATCGCAAACGTCATATGATGCACCAAGCTAGATCCAACAGTCACCAGAAGTACCATCCCAACCCCTCAGCAGGGTATGCACCAAGGAACAACCGACCCCCAATGTCTCGCCCAAGCTACCCCAACCGTAGCGGAGGAAATGTGAAGTCCGGAGGAAACAACAATCACTCCGGCAACACCAACAATTTCAACCGTGCACCTCCCAAGAGCAACAACAACAACAACAACACTGCACCCCGAACTGGAAGCAATGTTGTGCCCATGGCAGCGAAAGACAAGCCTTAGATCACTTGTTTCGAGTGTGGAGTGAAGGTTCACTATTCCAATGAGTGCCCCAAGAAGATTGCCGCCACCGCCAATGTGAATTCCCCAGCTCAACAACAGCGTCGTGTTCAACCAGGAAGAAGATTCGCCCCAGGGAACCCTCACAACCGCAGCGGCCGTCTCTTCCACATGAACGCCCAAGAAGCCCAAGAAGCGCCAGATGTAGTGCTAGGTATGTTTTCTGTCAACTCAGTTTTAGCAAGAGTGTTGTTTGATTCTGGAGCATCACACTCATTTGTCACCGAAGAATTTGCATGCACTAGTAATATTCACCCAACCAACTTGAAGCATGTCATGATAGTTCAAATCCCCGGTTCAACTACAAAAGCTAGAAAAATTTGCAAAGATGTGCCTATCAGAATACATGGGATAGATTTCTTTGCCAACCTAATAGTACTTAGAACCAAAGGTTTGGAAGTAGTACTAGGAATGGATTGGATGTCAAAGCATAAAGGATTGATAGACTGTGCCAAGAAAGCCATCACAATGACCAATAGATCTAGAGTAACGGTAGAGCACATATCTAAAACCTTGCCCCGTCAATTCAAGTGTAACAAGAGTCTAGCCCTGCCCACCATTGACCAAGTCAGAGTAGTCTGTGAATACCCCGATGTATTCCCAGATGAATTGCCCGGTATGCCCCCGGATACGGATATTGAGTTCATTATTGAGCTAATCCCCGGAACCGGACCCATAGCCTAGAGACCCTATAGCATGAACCCCTCAGAGTTAGTGGAATTGAAGAAGCAGTTGGATGCTATGTTGGCAACATGCTTAATTCAAACAAGCGCATCACCATGGAGATCGCCAGTGTTATTTGTCGATAAGAAAGATGGAGGCAACCGTCTGTGCACCGATTACAGGAAGCTGAATGATGTCACCATCAAAAACAAATACCCATTGCCAAAGATAGAGGATCTATTTGATCAGTTGACTGGAGCGAATGTATTCTCTAAGATCGATCTTAGGACTGGTTATCACCAACTTAAGATTCGTGCAACGGATATTCCGAAGACTGCCATTACTACTCGCTATGGTTTATACGATACAGTTATGTCTTTTGGATTAACCAATGCCCTTGCTTATTTCATGAATCTCATGAATAAGATCTTTATGAATTTTCTGGATAAGTTTATCGTTGTGTTTATCGACGATATCCTTATCTACTCCAAGTCAGAAGCAGAGCATGAGCAACATCTGAGAATCATCCTTGAAACCCTTAGAGAGCATCGGTTGTATGCCAAGTTCAGCAAGTGTGAGTTTTGGCTGAAAGAAGTAGGATTCCTAGGACATATTGTGTCTGTCGAAGGAGTCCCTGTTGACCCCGCCAAGATCAAGGATGTCGAAGAATGGGAAGCCCCAACCACTCAAACCCAAGTCTGTGCATTCCTCAGATTAGCGAGATACTACCACAAGTTCGTCGAAGGATTTTCAAGCATCTCCCGACCCATGACCCAGTTGCTGAAGAAGGCAAGAAGTTTGAATGGACCAACAAGTGTGAAGCCAGTTTCCAAGAGCTGAAGAAGAGATTGATTTCAGCCCCAATATCGATCATGCCAGATATCAAGAAGCCGTTTGATGTGTATTGTGATGCATCCAAGATTCGGCTAGGATGTGTATTGATGCAAGAAGGCAAAGTCATCACCTATTTGTCTCGACAACTAAAGCAACATGAGCAGAACTATCCGACCCATGACCTTGAGTTAGCAGCCGTAGTTTTGGCATTAAAGACCCGACGTCATTACCTAATGGGTAATCGCTGTGAGATTTACTCGGATCACAAAATCTTGAAGTATATTTTCACTCAGAAGGAGCTGAATATGAGGCAAAGGAGATGGATAGAGTTAATCAAGGATTATGACCTTGACATTCACTATCACCCCGGCAAAGCCAATGTGGTAGCGGATGCTCTTAGCAGATTGTCGTGTAGGCTAAACACCATGATCAAGGAGAAGCAACCAAGTTTGTATGAGGAGTTGGAGCAGTTCAAGACTGAGCTAGTTAGCAAAGGATTCTTAGCTAGCATTGAACTTCAACCCACTTTGATTAGCCAAATCAAGGAAGCCCAAAAGGGGAATGAAAGTATCGACAGAATCAAACGTCGTATTGGTACAGGAAAGGTACCTAGATTCACCGAAGACGAAGAAGGAATTCTATGGTACAAAGGTCGTATCTGTGTGCCAGAAGATTCGGAGCTGAAGAAAGTTATCATACAGGAAGCTCAAGATACTCTTTATTCTATGCACCCTGGAGGAACGAAGATGTATCAAGATTTGAAAGAGCAATTTTGGTGGCACAAGATGAAGAGAGAAATCAGAAGCTACATAGCCAAGTGTGATATCTGTCAGAGAGTCAAAGCTGAACATCAGAGGCCCGCAGGACTGTTGCAACCTTTGCAGATTCCGGAATGGAAATGGGATTCCGTCGGAATGGACTTTATCACCGGTTTGCCTACTTCAAGTAGGGGAAATGACTCAATCTGGGTTATCGGAGATAGACTATCCAAGGTAGCTCATTTTATACCTATCAAGACAACCTACCAGAGTTCAAAGCTAGCAGAGCTGTATATTGCTAGAATTGTTAGTCTGCATGGAACCCCCAATACCATAGTGTTAGATCGAGGAACCCAATTTACCTCGAGATTTTGGCAGAAAGTCCAAGAAGGATTAGGAACCAAGTTGAATTTCAGCACCGCTTATCACCCGCAAACCGATGGACAGACTGAGAGAGTCAACCAAATCCTAGAGGATATGTTGAGAGCTTGTGTGTTGGAGTACGACTCAAAATGGGAAGACTGCCTGCCTTTCGCAGAATTCTCATACAACAACAGTTATCAAGCCAGTTTGCAAATGGCATCATTTGAGTTCCTATACGGAAGGAAGTGTCATACCCCTTTCAATTGGTCGCAAGTAGGAGAGAGTCAGATCTTTGGACCCGACATTCTCCGAGAAGCCAAAGAGAAGGTTCACAAAGTCCGTGAGCACCTCAAGACCGCCCAATCCAGACAGAAGAGCTATGCCGACAAGAGAAGGAGAGACCTGACTTTCAATGTCGGAGATTTTGTGTATTTCAAGGTTTCACCATTGAAGGGAACCCAACACTTTAGTCTAAAAGGAAAGTTAGCCCCTAGATATATCAGACCTTTCAAGATTCTGAACCGTCGAGGAGAAGTATCTTATCAACTGGAACTGCCTGAAGAGATGTCAGCCATCCACAATGTGTTCCATATTTCGTTACTTCACAAATGCTTAGAAGTGCCGGAGAAGACCGAAGTTTTCAAGAACATCGATCACCGAGCTGTTGATATCAACAAGGACCTGACGTATCGTGAAGTGCCCATCCGTATCTTGGAGGAAGCCTAAAGAACCACCAAGACCAGGAGTATCAAGTTTCTCAAGATTCAATGGAGCAACCATACCGAAGAAAAAGCCACTTAGGAGCGAGAAGATTACATTAGGACTAAGTTCCCAGATCTCTTTAGTTCCTAGTTTTCTTTCTTAAATCTCGGGACGGGATTTTTTAAGGAGGGAAGGTTTGTAACATCCCAAAACTTTAATCCAAGTGATCAAGATCAAATCTACCCAATTTAGGATTAACAAAAACTTTTTCTATTTAAAAATCCTTAAGCATTCATATGTGTATGCATTTAAATAGGAGTTGTTTTGAATTGTTATGTTTGAGTGATCTATTGATTGTAAAATGATTCTAAGGTGAATTAAACATCATCTAGATCATTCCCAAGCAAATCCCAAAGAAAAAGAAATCAAAAAGAATAAAATAAGGAAATGGTCATTTGTGCCATTTTAATCACATAGCCCACTTTGGCTATTCCTAGCGCTCAAAATCTTAAGAGAAACAATTGTGGTTCTTTGCACCCCTTGCTAGTACAAGTAGTGATGTACCAAGGCCCACTTTGTTTCATCCCAAAAACTTTCAGACACTAACTTTAAATGACATTTGAAAATTGAATGTAGTTCATATGCATAGATCACACTTATTCAAAAACCACTCAAATGAACTCCATTTTTAAATCCCAAGCAAACATAGATGCTTAAGCATCAGATGAATCACTCCACCAAAAATCAACTCAAAATTTAAAAATTTCTCTGATGCGGATTGTGGCGAACAGGTGGCAGACAGAAATCAAATGGCCTAACTAACACTATTGCACATTGATCCCTTGTCCCCCAATTGGCCCTCTCTGCAGTCCCTTGTCCCCCTAGCATCTAACCAGACCCCAGACCAGCACCCCCCTTTGCCCGCAGCGCCAGTGCCGCGCCGCCTAAATGAGGTCACCGCCGGCCAAACACGGGCAGCACGCCAGAGACCGAGCCGCACCATTCCAGTGTGTCCACTAGCTCCGCCCAACCCTACCGTCACCCACGGTCCACCCCTCGATCAACCCCAGCCCCTGGACCACCCCAGAGCCTCGCCGTCCTTTCTCTATGCGTGCAGCCAGAGCGCGATCGCCGCCAGCACGCAGTAGACCGCGCCTTGACTCCATATCACGCACGCCGCTCCTCCTCGATCCCAGCACCCCGCCAGACATGGCTGTGCACCGCCGTGCGACTCACAGTCGCCAAGAGCCGCGTCGAGCACCGCCTCTGTCCCCCAGAGGGCGTGAAGCTCCCGACCACATGCCATCACCCCTAGACGCACCATTGCCCCGTAGCTGACCGCCAGCAGACCACCCACCATCCGCCTACCTCGCCCATGCCGGTAGCCCCCTGTGCCGCCCTCGCCGGAGATGCCTGCCCACACCCATCAGTCCCCTCGTCGAACCTATATAAGGAGACCACCCCTAGCGTCAATCGCCACACCATCTCACTTCCCTCTCTCCACTGACCATTTACCCTCTCTTGCCGGAGCCGCTCGAGCCGCCGTTCGCCGGAATTGAACCGGAGGAGGCCGCTGCAGAGGAGGAGACGCTGCCGTTGATTCCGTCCACCGCAACCCCTGCCGCAACTTTGCCTGAGCTCGCCCTCACCGTCCAATTCGATCGCCTGCCTTGCCGCACTAGCTGGAGCCCTGGTACGTGCCCAGTAGACCCCCACTGGCTGCTTAGGGTTCATTCTCGCCGGCGACGAGTCTATTGTCGACGACGATTGTGAGCCGTTGATCTGCGTTATAATCGTGTGGCCCAGATCGCTAGATACCATTTCGGGTTTTAAGTGTCGCTGCCAGGCGGACCCCCCTTGTCAGTCGCCCTCTACGCCGCTGAGCGTCACTGGGCCGGCCTGTTAGTTTTCCCGCGCTAGCCCACAAATTCAAATAAGTGTTTTTCTATTTAGACTTAGAATCAATTATGTCCCTTAGTTCAAAAATCAATTCAGGAAGATTTACAAAACCAAATTGAGTGATTCCAATTTTGTTAGAAAGCTACTGAAAAGATCTATCCAAGCCCGTTCGATTTAATTCATTTAGAGTTAGATATCTCTCCTAGTAAAAATAACAAGACAAAAGCTTTTGCACATTCAAATATTTTTATAAAATCAACCATAATAGCTTTTGAGTTGATTCCAACTCTCAAAAATCACATTTAACCATACCTATCTAAATATGTAATAATATTAAGATTTACATGCAGTGACTTTAGACTAGTACCAAAATAATGCTATATAGGCATTTCTAGTCACTTTAAATCATTAATTATTAAACTTAAACTTATTAAAATGTGATCCAACCCTTAAATCACATTCCCATGTGTTAGAATATGTGGTGATGACATGTGTCCACATGATCCCATATTTTAATTGGAGAATATTAAATCTTAGTTATTTTCAATGAGTAGAAATTACTTTTCTCAAATAAAAAGAATGAGGCTAGTTAATTCAACCTTGTGATGCTTGTGATGATAATAGATCATCAAATGTGTGCCTTAGTGTGCTAAGTAGACTAGTTAAGTATTGTTTGGTGATGGTGTACTCCATATGTATTTATAGATGATAGTACCGACCAAGCTTACGAGGAGGAGGAGTTCTACCAAGAGGAGGAGGAAGAAAACTTCAACCACTGCACTAACCAAGGCAAGCTAGCATTATACAAGTTAACCATGCAAGTGATTACTTGCAAGCCTAGCACTTCAAGTAAACTGAGCAAGCTATTATTGGCAAGCAAAAACTTGCAAGCCATCATTAACAATGCAAGCTAACCCTTGCAAGATAGATAACCTAAGCAAGATGCATTAGGCATGCTTTGGGTATACCATTTTAACTTATACCTATTCTAATTTTCATTTACAAGCTTTAGTTTTCTTTACTTTACCAAAGTCCTTTACTTGTTTGAAGGTAGCATAAAGAGTATAAAACTTGATCTATCTAGTTATATTTAGATGTCATTCTATGGCATGAGATTGAGAATAGCATCCCACATTAGTGAACACTCTTAACTTAGTAGTTGGAACAAAACCCAAAACTTGATTTCACTTTAGATGGGAATACTTGGTGAAAATGACTTGTCAAAACCTTGGAATAATGAGTCATTCTATTGAGATGTTTTGACATGTGTTGAGAAACACAAATGGTTTATGATGATGAAAATGTTGAGGCGTGAGCCTTAGCCCCTTTTACAAAACTGATGGTTGGGTTCGGATGCGATACCATTCCAATTTTACCGTATAACCACAATACCTGAATTGGGTAAGGCTTAGCCGGAAATTTATATGAATTAGTATTAGTTCCCTCGCGGGAGAGATTTGAGCTGAGGCTACCTCTCAATGTCGTCCACCTATGCAGTGCGCAAGATGATAGATGGTAATGGTTGGGAGGCCATGCTCATAGGAGAGGTTCTTATACTAGGGTGTGTAAAGGAAAGGTTATGTTTGATTATCTGCATACTAAGTATGATGATTCAGGGTTATCCCTGACAGATGTATCGAATCTTGTGGTGAAAGTGCACCACCTCTGCAGAGTGTCAATCTATTCGAATGGCCGCGTCCGCGGTTATGGACAGTTGGAGTGGCCATATTGTTCCGTTGTCAGACGTTTTCAAAACAACTTATGAAATGAATTGTGACATGACTTGACCACAACAGAGTTGTGCCTATGATGATTCAGTTCCCACTTAGGTGTTTTCAAACTTCTTTTATCTTTCTTTGTTTCTGAAGTCAGCTTAGGTTTCAAACTTAACTTCATAAGTAACTTGAGAGTTAGCATTCCTACTAGAACTATACTACTTATGAGTGGTATTGCGAGTACTTAAAGAGTACTCATGGATTTTGTCCCTGGCTATTCCTATGGCCAGACTATGAAGGAGATTACCAAGATGAAGGACAGCAGGACGACTATGATAACTAGGACTATCTCCCATCGTCAGCATTGCCTGTGACTCTGAAGATGGATCCCACTGCTACGCTATTCATTCCGCTACTTGATTGTACTAAGACTGGATCAGAAGATCCTTATTTGTGTAAGACCTTATTATGGTTTGTAATGGATGATGTACTGTGATATCCAATCTATTATGTCTCACAAAAATGGTAATCATGGGATTGCGATGTATGGCATAACAGGCATTTCGGATTAAAAATCCGGGTGTTGATAAGAGATCACCCTGGAGGCCTTCTTCATCACCACGCAAGCCTCCGGTGTGATGCATGAGTAGTTCAACCTTGGACTACGGGTCCATGTAGTAGCTAGATGGTTGGTTCTCCTCCTTTGTGCTATCATGTTTAGATCTTGTGAGCTCCGTTCATGATCAAGATCATCTATTTGAAATCTTACATGTTGTGTTTGCGGGGATCCGATGGATATTGAGATGCTATTTCAGATTGATTACTGATTCTATCATGTCTATGTTATTTGTGATCTTGCATGCGCTCCGTTGTTAGTATCTATCTTGGCCAAGTAGATGCTAGCAACTCCAAGAGAGAGTATTTATGCTCGATAGTGGGTTCATGCCTCTAGTAATCTTGGGAAGTCACAGAAATCTCTACGGTTGTAGATGTGCTATTGCTACTAGGGAGAAAACAACAATCCTTTGTCCATGGGGCGATCGTATTGTTTACTTTACACACTTTGCTTAATGCAATAATCTGTTGCTTGCAACTTAATACTGGAAGGGGTTTGGATGATAACCTAAAGGTGGATTATTAGTCATAGATGCAGTTGGATTACGGTCTATGTATAATGTTGTAGTGCCCAATCAAATCTCATAGGAGTCAAGATGTCTAGTATATGCATTGTTATGCTTTCTCAAATCTGTCAATTGCCTCGCTGTAATTTCTTCACCCATAATGTTATCTATCTTAAGGAGAAACACCTCTAGTGAACTATGGACCCTGGTCCATGCTTTTATCATTGATATACCATCTACTGTTTACCATTTACTGTTTACTTTCTGCAAGCAATTACTATCTTCCACACTATACGTTTAATCCTTTGTGTTCAGCAAAACCGGTGAGATTGACAACCTCATTGTAAGTTGGGGCAAAGTTATGTGGTTGTGTTGTGCACGATTCCAAGTTTCTAGCAACACCTTGCAGTTGTTTCCTTGCTCCTACTAGTTCGATAACCTTGGTTTCATAACTGAGGGAAAACTTGCTGTTGTGCTCATCATACCTTCCTCTTGGGGTTCCCAATGAGCTCGAATATATTTTGAGTCATCATTGGCATCCCATGAAGTTTGACACGCGTAAAGCTATATCATTCTTATGATTAACAAGTCAAACTTTAGCGTGATCACAAAAACCACTAAACATTAATTCAATCGAACAAATCCTTTTAAAGAGAGTTATCAAGTCAATCAACATTTTCAGTGGTGTTGAGTGTCTCTAGAAATAAGCCTTCAAGACTAAGCCTTCAATTGTGAGAGTTTTTCTTATTACAATTGTTTATAAATTTTTAGGCAAGTGGTTAATTACGAGAGCTGGAACAAAATGTACCCAATTAAATACCCATGCAAACGAAAATCTTACTACAATACAAAGACTCACTCCACCAATATAATATCTCAACATTTACTACTAACTAGCATAGGTTTCTCAAACTTTAAAAGTGGGGAGTCATAAGGCATACCTCTCATGTTTGGTTCCACTCCTCTCTTCCTTTTTTTATTTGCTTCTTGGAAACTCGAAGTCGATAACTCTCCTAGAAATACATGAAAACCTCAAGACGGAAAGAAAATAAAGAGGGAAAATAAGGAAAAATGGAGAAATATTTTTGTGGTTTTTAAGAGAGGGAGTTTAAAGAATAGAAAATTGGCGGCAAAGCTCGGCTAGAAAATCTCGAAAGCAAATAGAAAGAACTAAAAATAAGGTGTTGGGGAAACCAACACGAGTGCTTATAAACTCAAATAAAAACACAACCTCGAAATAAATAAAAGCAAATGAACGCCAAATAAAGATAGATGAGGAAACTTCCCCAAGCTTAGGCTTTTGCATGCCTTCAAATCATTGTGGTGGCGGGAAAAAGTCGTTACTCCAGTTCACAAATTGAGTTGAGAGGTTACTAGTTGATTCTCGGAGGTTCAAAGAGAGGCTATGCATCCTCTCCATAGTCCCTCCAAGTCCTTGGAAGTCTTGGTATGTAGAGAACCGGGTTTGTGGCTGCTCCTCTTGATAAGGAACTTCTTGTTCCTCCTATTGGTACTCATACTCCTCTTGAAACTCCTCCTCGGGTTGGTGTTGCTCAACCTACAAGTCATATAGCAAACGTCCTTCCTTCATAGAGAAAATACTATTAGGCATAGGAGTGGGGTAGAGACACCCAACTCCAGCAATATGCAGATAATAAACACCACCTCTACTAGTGAGCATTCCACAAGCTTTCAAAGTGGAGAAACCAACACATGTCTCGCCTAGAACGGGTTACAACTCACCTAGGTTGATGCCTAAGGTAGTGGCAAGCACGGTGATGATGCCTCCACCTGTGATTGGTGCTTGGCTTTGGGAGGCTTGGTGCTCCAAGTAGTGCACAAGAATGGCGCCCAAGTTGAGTGATAAGCCGCGGTTGATGTAAGCAGCCTTTGTAGGGACTAGGATGCCCTCCTCGTTGAGTCTCGTGAACTCATTACGTGCCTGCAAGGTGTTAGCAATAACATAGAACAAATAGCGAATTGCAGGATATTGAATATTCTTCCTCTTGTTCATAAGTCAGAAAGAAATCGTGTACTCTCCTTGCCATTGTCTAATGGTGCTTTGTAACATATTTAGGAATTCAATAGTTAACCGGCGACAAGTAGGCACATCATTGTACACAAAGTTTTGCAGACCAGCTCTATTGCAAAGTAAATTGAAGTCATCAGAAATACCGAATTGGTTCAATATAATGGGGCAAGCCCACTTGGTGGCCTTCACTTCGCGGTTCTTGATCTTGTTGAAGCGATCACGTTGGGGCTCATCCCTGAACTGTATCCCCATGCATTCTTGAGCGACAGCGCAAGAAGCGCTAGCGGTAGCACGAGCACGAGTTTGGCTCCTTGTGTTCATCATCTAAAACATTGAAGAAAGGAAAAAATAAAACTTTTTGATCCGACAACAGTAAGTGCATCATATTCCTCATCATAGCACACTACGGAATCTCCTCAAAATAATAATCTAGGCAAGAAAATCATGGCAATTGGTTCATAGTAGGTCTCACCCTAGATTGATAATGACAATAGATCAAAGATGAATTTGCAAAAAATTAATTGGAGGATCGGAGCAGAAACATACCGTAGATTACTTGTCTGCGAGGAAATCAAACGAGAGTAGAGATGGAGATCTCTTGAGGTTTTGAGAGAGTTTGGAGGTAGAAGAGAGAAAAAGGATTGAAGTTTTGGAGTTGGAGGTACCTTCCTGTGCGTTTTTATGGTCGGACGCAACTATACGGGCGCAACTATATGGCCGGAACAATGCGTTCCCACCGTATAGTTGGCCTTCTGTCAAAATATTACTATCTCCTCCTGGCGGCGCAGCTATATGGGCGCAACTATACGGCCGGAACATATAGTTGGTCATCAAGCTGTCTATCCCTAGGAAAGAAAATATACAAAGGCATCGATATCTATACGACCGAACTATACGGCCGAAATTTTTATTCCCGCCGTATAGTTGGTTGTTAAACTCTGAGTACATTAGAAAAGAATTTGTACGGAGGCACCGATATCTATACGACCTGAGCTATATAGCCGGATTTTTATTCCCACCGTATATTTGGTCATTAAACTCTCAGCATATGAAAGAAAAATTGTCGATTGCCAAGATATCTATACGACCAGAACTATACGGCCGGAATTTTTATTCCCGCCATATAGTTGGTCGTTAAACTCTCTGTGTGCATCAAAAAAATTCTGTTTCTTCGAAAATTATTTCTTTTCCTGTAACTTAGTGATATACCTTGTTTTTGATAGTAAATATTATCGACCAACAACAGCATGAATAAAGCAAGATTTTTAGTACTACCGGACTTATTCTCCTCAATTGGAGTTTTCTAGCACTCTTTATTGAACATAAACTTAAACTAAAACTTAAAAATTTACTCAAACCTTTATTTCACAGGGGTTGCCTCCCATGAAGCGCTCTTTTATGGTCAATAGCTTGACCTCAATGTTGCTTACTTACGCCAGATGAGTGGAACACCCACTCCAAAGTAGTTGGCCTTCAAAGTGATGGCCTCCTTTTCATCATGCTTGGTTTTCTTCTTCCTGGGGAAATGAATAACAAAAGGATCCCGTGAAGGAAATTGAAGCTTCACGTTCCCTTCATGTAGATTAATCAAAGCCTTAATAGTTCTTAAGAAAGGACAGCCTAATATAATAGGAGAGGAGCATCTTCAGGAATGTCAACAATAACAAAATCAATAAGAGCAGTAGCCTTTAATGTATACTAAAGTATTCTCCTTAATTCCTACAACTTGTTTGTAGGTAGAATCTACTAGATGCAATTTTAACTCGGTGATCTCAAAAGAGCCAAGATTTAACTTGTTAAAGAGACTCTTTGGAATTGTTGAGACGCTTGCACCTAGATCACAAAGTGCAGCTATCTCATTGGTTCCAATTTTAATCTTAATAGTAGGCTCAAATATGTCATCTAACTTCATTGGTAATTTTTCAACAATTTTCTTATATTCTTCCTCAAGCTCACATACCTTAATTGCTACTTGATTAACAAAGTGTTGGTACATAGCTTCCTCACTACCTTCACTTACCGGAATCTTGACTTTGATCCTTTTTACGAGATCTTTAATGGTGTAACTTGGTGAAGGAGCATTACTATAATCAAGTTTTTCAGGCTCCTCCCTTTGGGCTCTCATCATCTTGAGGTCTTCAACAGGATTGGGCTCAGCTTTACCTGCAAATTTAGCTAGAATGAGAGTTTGAATCTCAGTTACCTTACCTAGTTGTGCCTCTACGATCCTCGTTCTTTCTTGGAGGGTATGCAAATCATTTCTCAAACTAACATCTTGGTTAGACAATTTACCAAGCATAGCATCATGGTTCTCCATTATTTTAACAAGAATATTGTTTTGTTCATTTTGTGAGTATATGAAAGACTTTAGTGTATCTTGGAGACTACCATTACTAGTTCCCATATTTTTATTAGAGTTACCTGTCGTGGTGGTGGCACGGCAGATGCCATGGGTAGGCTAAAGTTAGGGGCCAATGGATGCTAGTGGGATCTGGGGAGGGAAGATGTAGTGGATTCTACACACAGAAAGCTAACGCAAAGATCTGTATTTCTCCTTCCTTGAGTTACAAGTGCTCCTTGAGCTGTATACAAGGAGAAAGAGAGAACTTTACCAGCCTAACGGTACCAAGAATGAGTCGATCCCTCCCTCAGGGTCCAAGCCTGCCCTTATAAAGGAGGACCTTGAGTTCCCTTAGGGCTGATGTGGCAAGCATATTCGAGGAATATGCTTGTCCCGAAATAGTAGTTCAGCGCCCCCCTTTTCCTGTCGCTCCCCTAATGACGGCAAGGTTCCAGAGGGGCCCTCCTGTGTGCCTCGGGCTTCAGGACTGTCACCTCCGTGACCTCCTTCTGTCTCTCTGTTGCTCTGCCCCTTTGTCCCTAGTGCTTGGCTTCGCTCTGATTCTTCCTAGCCTGCTACTAGAGTTTGACTTTAGGCTTCTCCTTCTCCTGCAAGCTTCGTATCATTCGGCCCTGCCTCGCGTAACTTCGGCTTGTTCTTCACCTGCATCAAGATTACTTGGGCTAACCCGGCCGACTTACGCTGTATCTCGGCTGGGTAATGCCTTGCCCTTACCACAAGGGTCTTGTCCTTTCCTATCTCGGCCGACCTCTACAGGATTCGGCCGACTCAGAGTGTAACTCGGAAACTAGACGGGGAACACCCTTTCATCTTTCCCCGTCTTTACCCTATCCAGGGTTACCTCCCCAACATTAGTCCCCGAAGCTGGTACGTTCCCGCCGATAACCTCGGCCGGGTCGTATCAGTTTCACGACGCTCGTTATGTATTGTTTCCGAGTTATATTGTCGTGGTGATAGAGCCGTACCTTGTAGCGCACGCCTCAGACCACGTGTCATTCTCATCATTATTTCTCTAGTTTTTTGTTCCTCTACAGCGTTTACTGACTAGCTACAGTTACTGTCGCGCCTGTCGCGCCGTTGCTGCGACGCCTCGTGCGCCGTTCTTGTTGGGGATCGTGAGTTCCCTGGTCAATCGTGTGACCTTCGGTGTGGTTCCGCTCAGCGACGTGTGGTCGTGCCGCGCACACGATCCGCGCCGCTAACTGCTACACCCACGATCCCACTACCTTGCCTGCGGCTTGGTTATAAAGGGGGCGCGGCGCCTGGGAGTTTCTTTTTCCCCTTCTCGCTCGCCCGCACCCTTCTTCTTCCTCGCGTTTTTTCGCTTGTTCGTGGTTCCGCCGACGCGCGCTCAACTGGTTCTGCGACGAGGGGGACTCCGCCGTGCTGCTCCACCTGCCTCGTCGCCGTTCACCTGTTCTGGCATCGTCGCCGGTGAGTTCTTTTTGGTCGTGCCGCCTAGACTTCCCTCTAGATCTCTTCGTTTCCTCTTTGCTTGTGCTGCGGTTCTGTCTTCGTTCCGCCGCCATTTTTGCGTAGAACTACGACGGGGCCTCGTAGCTCTAAGTTTTCCTCCGCCGCGAGTTGTTCCTCCGGCGATCTTTCCGGTGAAATCATGTCTAGTTCCTTTAGTGGTGCATTGGTTGAGGATGATGATGCTGGCTCTGGGCCCGAGCGGGGCTCGTGGCAGGGCTCCTCCGTTACCCGGCGGGAGATCGAGTGGCTCATTCGAACCCGGAGGATTCCCGCCGAGGTCTCTTGTCGTTTACCCGGCAATGAGTTATCTCCAGAACTCAGGGAGGGTGAGTATGTAGTTTTTATGTCACATTTCTCGCGTGGCTTCGGTCTCCCTCTTAGCGATTTTGCAAGAGAGTTTCTCGACTACTTCGGCCTTCAGCCGCATCATCTTCCTGCGAACGCCATCGCTTCTCTTTCTGCATTCATCTCAGCCTCCGAGGGATACTTCGGCCTATGGCCGTCCGTTCACGTCTGGGCAAAGTTCTTCCAGATTCGTTCTAATGTGGTCCCGGACAAGTCTCTGCACCCTTCCGAGAAACTGCTTACTCAGTGCGGGGCGGCATCCATTACACCTTGGAGGAAGTCTGTATTTCCTCGCATCACCGGGTTAGAATCGTGCAAGAAGTGGCACAAATCTTTCTTTTACGTCAAGAACAGAGGAACAGAAGACAAGATTCGGCTCCCTGCCTTCTCCATTGGTCCACCTTCCAAGGTAAACTGGACTTACAATCCAAGTAGGAGCCACGTCTTGGCCGAGCTCTTCGAGACTCGGCTCAAAGAATTGATCCGGGCCGGGTTACGCGGCGAGGACTTGATGGCTACCTTCATCAGTAGCCGAATTTGCCCATTCCAGAAAAGGACGCACAAACTTTGCTACATGAGTGGTCCGCTTGATCCCAACCGAGTCTCGACCGTCGAGCTGGAAAATTACCTTGTCTTCAAGCGCGTCCGAGCTATATTTAAGACGGAGATGCCTGAAGATTGGACCTGGGGATTGAAACCGTTTACCCGCGAGCGTCCTCCTCTCGCAGTAAGTTTTAACCCTCAATGCTTTGATTCTCTTTTGTTTTCATAGATGTTTTCCCTAACCTTCCTTCTCCTTCGCCTCATAGAGGTTCGCGGAGCAAAAGGACGAGGACGCCGAGGTTTTGTCGCTTCCGTGGACTGCGGATCGGAATACCCCGGACATTGGGGAGCCGGACTCCGAAGAATTCGTCCCTAAGTCGGATCCTGCTACGGCTCGCGTTCGTGGCAAAACTTCGGTCCATGAGGAGGAAGGTGATTCGGACGAGGTCCAAGCTCTTGAGGTAGTTGCCACAATGCCTATTTCTTATGCATTTCCGGCTTCTACTTTCTCAGCTAATTCGGCCGGTCAGGTCCACGACGCCGAGCCTATTGCATCCCGGCCCCCAGTTACCTCGGGGAAACGCGGGGCTTCAGCTAGTGCTTCAGAGGCGGCCCCCAAGAAACGAATGAAGAAGTCTGCTCCGAACCCTCCCAGGCGCAAGACCATGCCTGGGGTTGCAGGGTAAGTTCGTTTTGCTCGTATCTCTTGTTTCCCTATTTCTGTTTTTCCTCCTGACCCCCTTTTTTCTTTCTTATTTTCGCAGTGCTCCGCTTTCCGTTAAGCCTGGCGGTCCTAGCATGACTAGCCGCCCGATTCGGCAGCCGTCTCCTCTGCCTGTTGAAGATACTAGGATTCCTAGTCCTGCTCGTGCTACGTCTCCTCCAGCTCCACCTATGTCACCCCCTTGTCACGATGCGCCTGATATTCGCGCCTCCGAGATTTCTACTGAACCCGTTGCCCCTCCACTGAATCCGAGCCTGTCCACCGAGCCTCTTTCTACCTCGGTAGCTCCTACTGTAACCCCAGCCGCAGTCGTGGTCGATAATACCCCGGCGCCCTCAGCGCCTGTAATCCCTCCTGCTTCTAAGGGCACTGTTCCCACTGCCGAGGTATCAGCTTCTGCTGGTGCCTCCACAATAAGAAAAGCTGCTCCCACTAAAACTTCCACTTCCCAAAAAGGTCTTGCCGGCTCTTGTCAGCCTAGTATTGCCGACGTGCTGCGCAAAGGAACTGCGCCTACTAAAGCCTCTGTTACCTCTGCTACCAACACCCAGCTTGCTCTTCATACAAGCCCTGCTGCTGCAGTGGTTACGCAACATGTCCGAGGTAAAGTCTTAACCCGGACGGCTAGTGGGAACAGCCTCGGCTCGCTGGTGGAATATGCTCATAACTGGAATGCTGCTGATCAGCTTGAGGGCAATCGAAACAGTCAGCCGTTTCAACTCTCCGACATCAGCAGCCGTTTGGATCAAGCTGCCAAGATCATTCTGGATAGCAACAAGATGAATGAGGTAATTGCTACTTCTCGGGGTTTAGACTGATTCTCCATATGCTATTATATATACATTAGTCCCCGAAACTTGCAAACGAGTAACTTGTTATTCGCTTGGAAGTTTTTATAGTGCTATACTTAGTTCTACTTAATTTATGGCTCGAGCCTATATCCGAGTAGATCTATCTTAAACTTTTGCTTAAATTTTCCCTAGCTGTTCTTTGAATGTCTAGCCACATAGGTCTAGGTTAAGCTTTCGCCTGACTCGAATCTACTTTTGGCTTTGAATATCCAGCCACCTAGATCTGGGTTAATTTCTCGCTTAACTCGGATCTGTTTTGGCTTTGAATATCCAGCCACCTAGATCTGGGTTAAGTTTTTGCTTAACTCGGATCTGGTTTAGCTTTGAATATCCAACCACCTAGATCTGGGTTAAGTTTTTTCTTAACTCGGATCTGCTTTAGCTTTGAATATCCAGCCACCTAGATCTGCGTTAAGTTTTCGCTTAACTCAGATCTGCTTTTGCTTCGAATATCCAGCCACCTAGATCCGGGTTAAGTTTTCGCTTAGCTCGGATCTGCTTTAGCTTTGAATATCCAGCCACCTAGATCCGGGTTAAGTTTTCGCTTAGCTCGGATCTGCTTTGGCTTCGAATATCCATTCATTGTTTGTTCCATTGCTCAGGTTGCGCATGACCGGCGGACTGCTGAATTTCAAAGACTGTTGTTCTCGCACAAGAAGTTGGAAGAAAAATATGAAAAAGTTATTCCTGTGGTGAAAGAAGCAGGTATGCCCGATCATTTTCCTTGTCATCTCTATTATTGTCATTGTTTTGTCTGCGGGATGCCGGCTTACTCTGTGGGTTAACAGGTAACATCAATAATCTCAACATTCGTATTGAGAAGAAAGTCAAGAGCTTGGAAGGTTAGTTTTCCATCTACCTCGTACTTTTCCTTTTCTAAGACGTGCACTAAGTTTCTTTTACTTTGTTTGGCTTTGATGAAGCCGAGATATGAACCTTTGCATCATCTCACCAAAAGTGTACGCCCATGCCTAATGTAATGCTGCATTTGTTAGAACAAGGCGCCACCCATTCGGCGCAGCTAAAAGAAAAGGATGACGAGATAGCTCGCCTACGCGCCGAGGTGGAGGCCCTTAAGCTTTCTCAGAAATCTGAGCTGGAGAAGGTCGATCAGAAGTTCTCCGAGGAGAAGAACCGGCTGGCTTTGGAATTGCAAAAGCATAAAGAGCTCTTAGAGGCTGTCGAGCTGAAAATTCGAGGAATGAGCGAGGAAATTGCTCGCTTTGAGAAGAACAAGATTGTCTGGGCGAAGGACCTTCAGCTGATGATGAGTTTCATTCATCGTAAGCATCTTAACACAGCCGGATTATCTTTCTTCCTTCTGCTGCCCTCTGACGCCTCCCTTTTTTGCGCAGGTCATTTTCCTGAGGCTAAACACGTGAGCTCTAAAGCGGTCCTTGCTGCTCATGCGCGCCGAGGTCTCCCTGTTGACGTGAACTTTGAATATTCAATAGAAGATTTCTTGGTTTCTGTCGGCGCTGCCCTTGGTCCGGTGAAAATTATGGGCAGGGACTTGGTGCTGGCAGCTATTCGAGCCCACCGTGCTCTCTGGCCGAATACCTCTGGAACTCCTAAGATCAGCGAGATCGAATTGCTGGTGACTAGATTGAATGCCACTGAAAAGCAACTAAGTCTTTGGAGGGAATCTGCTGGGCGAGCTGGCGCGGATATGGCCCTCACCATTATCATGTCATGGTACGAAGACATTTCTCTTGATATCCTGAGGAATTTTCGCACAGGTTCCCGTTGGGTTGAGGATCCCACCTTTGTTGCTCTTCGGCAAGCTCGCGCCTTTCAACTCGTCGAGTATGCCGACGTGCACACCTGGAATGAAGGGCCGAGTTTTCTTTCAAACCCGGACGAGGAGGTCGTAGTCGAGGATGCCTCAGATGACTCAGCTGAGCAGGGGGGAGATGAGGATGACTCGGCCACTTCTGGTGACTCTAGTTCGAGATCTGATGACAACGACGACGCGCGATCCTCCTCCAAGGGTACCGGGCATTCCACTGCACAAATTGATGCTCCTCAGCAGCCTCAGGCTTCGACCGAGGTTGCACCTAGGTCTGCGGAGGGCGAGGTAACCTCGGCCGAAGTTCCTCCTACCTCGGAGTCCCCAGCCCCTGACCAGGTTGCCGTCTCTCCAGTAAAAAACGTTTAAGTCATTTTCTATCCCTGGTATGCCGGGCGTACGATGTCCGTGGAATACACTTTTACTTCCTGTATGACCTTGAATCTCCTTTTGCCGTACATTGCTGCGACATATAAGTTTGCAGTTATTATAACTTTGCTTAAGTTGGTTGCCATCCGAATTCTTGCTCTGATATCCTGCATATTTTGGTGTTAGAATTTATCTTTGTCTTTGTTGTCTCATGTTTTAGTTGAGTAATCTGTGTGTGAGCTTCGAACATCATACGGGGTTGATCTGTTCTTATCCTGAGTGCCGAAGTGTGATACCCTTTCCGTATCAAAGATTGACTACCACTTTGGAACAATTCATGGCAGTCCCCGAGTGATTGCCTGTTCTGCTGAAGTTCAGTGTGCAAACTAACTTTCAGAAAAAATACAAGACCACCACCGAGGTGCTGCTCAGGGCGTCAAGTTTTGGTGCTCAACATAGCTCTGGGGCGGTATATGGTAGTCTTCTAGCTACTGCTTTGACTGCCGAGGTTTTAATACATAACCTGAAATTGAAATAACATATGGCAGTCCCCGAGTCACTGCTCTGGATGCCGAGATTCAATACATAACATGAAATTTAAATAACCTATGGCAGTCCCCGAGTCACTGCTCCAGATGCCGAGGTTCAATACATAACCTGAAATTGAAATAACATATGGCAGTCCCCGAGTCACTGCTCTGGATGCCGAGATTCAATACATAACATGAAATTGAAATAACATATGGCAGTCCCCGAGTCACTGCTCCGGATGCCGAGGTTCAATACATAACATGAAATTGAAATAACATATGGCAGTCCCCGAGTCACTGCTCCAGATGCCGAGATTCAATACATAACATGAAATTGAAATAACATATGGCAGTCCCTGAGTCACTGCTCCGGATGCCGAGGTTTAATACTTCATTTGTCCTTGACCTTGAAATACTATGCTATGAGTAAAATGGACGAAGCAGGGCTACGTTCCATGGCCGCTTCGTTTCTTCGCCAGCCTTGTCTGCCTTGTCCTTTCCGGGGGGTTGAGCATCAATTAGATAATAGGCATCATTATGTAATGCCTTGCTCACGATGAATGGTCCCTCCCATGGAGGTGACAGCTTGTGCATGCCGGCCGTGCGTTGTACCAGTCTGAGGACTAAATCTCCTTCTTTGAATACCCTTGGACTCACATTTTTGCTGTGATATCGTCGTAGGTTCTGCTGATAAATAGCTGATCGTGATAGTGCCAGTTCTCTGGCTTCTTCTAGCAGGTCTACAGTATCTTGCCGAGCTATTTCGTTCACTTCAGAGGTTGTATACTGAGTAACTCTTGGCGAGTCATGTATTATGTCGGCTGGAAGCACGGCCTCTGCCCCATATACTAGAAAGAATGGTGTGTACCCTGTTGACCTATTTGGAGTAGTTCTGAGGCTCCATAATACGGCTGGGAGTTCCTCAATCCAACATCCTGCCGACCTTTGTAGTGGTTCAACAAGTCGTGGTTTTATTCCGGACAATACTAGTCCATTAGACCTTTCCACCTGCCCATTAGATGCTAGGTGAGCCACAGAGGCAATATCTAACCTTATGTATTTTTCTCTACAAAATCTGGCAAAGGCTCCTTCTGCAAAATTTGTGCCATTATCTGTAATGATACTGTGTGGATACCCATATCTTAAAATAATATCTTTGAGGAATCTCACTGCTGTGGGCCCATCGCATTTTCTTATTGGTTTCACTTCAATCCATTTTGTGAACTTGTCCACCATAACCAATATGTGGGTCATTCCCCCTCGGGCCGGCTTAAATGGTCCCACCATATCTAAGCCCCATACAGCAAATGGCCAAGTGATGGGTATTGTTTTTAACTCGGCCGATGGCATATGTATTTTGGTTGCGTATCTCTGGCAACCATTGCATTTTTCCACCAACTGTTTGGCTTCCTTCAACGCCGTCGGCCAATAAAATCCATGCCTGAATGCTTTGGCTACCAATGCACGAGATGAGGCATGATGTCCACACTCTCCTTGATGTATATCTAGGAGGATTTCCCGGCCTTCTGCCGAACTCACACACTTTTGCAATACGCTTGTGACACTTCTTTTATATAGCTCATTGTTTATGATCGTGTAAGCTTTCGCTTTCCTTACGGTTTGTCTTGCTAGTACTTCATTCCTTGGTAATACCGCGTCCTTAAGGTAAGAGAATATGGGTTGCGCCCATGGTGGTGTGACTTTTTCTGGTATGGTCTCACTGTCTATTTCCATATTTTCTGCCGACATATTTACCTCGGCCTTCTCCATAATTGTGCTTACTTCTGCTGTCCTCCTCATGGGGGATTCCGAGTTATATTGCTGATCTACCTCCATCGGCATATTGTCTGCTGCCGAATTAGCCGGGATAAAGATAGATTCGGATTCTGGTGAAGGGATTATTGATGGTTTTCTGAGGTGTTCCAGGGCAATCCCCGGTGGAATTGACTGCCGGGTTGATCCGAGCTTTGACAATGTGTCTGCGGCGTCATTTTCTGCCCGAGGTATGTGGTGAAACTCACATCCTTCAAAGTATCCACTGATCTTTTGCACATGAAATCTGTATAAGGCCATATTAGCATCTAGTGCGTCCCAATTGCCAGAGACTTGCTGTACCACTAGGTCCGAGTCCCCATAGCATAGGATTCGGCGTATGCCAATTTCTTTTGCTACTTTCAATCCATGGACCAGTGCTTCATATTCGGCTACGTTGTTGGATGCAGCAAAATGTATCTGTAGCACATATTTTAGTTGATCTCTTTTAGGCGAAGTTAATACTATTCCTGCCCCCAAACCATTTCTTAGTTTGGAACCATCAAAATGCATCGTCCAATAATTTGGATCTGGTAATGGTGGCTCATATTGCACTTCGGCCCAATCTACGAAGAAATCGGCGACTGCTTGAGATTTGATTGCATCTCTCCTATCAAATTGTGGAGCGTAAGGTGACAATGCGATTACCCATTTTGCTATTCGGCCACTTGCATCTTTGTCGCTCAATATGTCGGCTATGGGTGCTTCACAAATCACTCTGATGGGATGCTCTTCGAAATAATGTTTAAGCTTTTTCGCCGACATATACACCCCATAAGCCATTTTCTGATAATGTGGGTAATTCTGTTTTGAAGTGGACAACACCTCACTCAAATAATATACCGGCCTCTGTACCGACTTATTATTTTCGAGTCGTTCTACTATGACTACAGCACTCACTACTCTATTTGTGGCCGCTATGTAGAGTAACATAGGCTCTTTTGATAATGGAGAAGCCAAGATAGGTGTTGTGACCAGCATTTTTTTCAACTCATGAAACGCGTTGTCCGCTTGTGGAGTCCAAACGAATTTGTCTAATTTCTTCATCAGCTGATATAGTGGTAGTGCCTTTTCTCCCAGCCGACACACAAACCGGCTGAGCGAGGCTAGACAACCTGTGAATTTTTGTACATCATTTAAGCACTTCGGCAATTCCATTCTTTCTACTGCCTTTATCTTCGTTGGGTTGGCCTCTATACCTCGGCTAGATACAAGAAAACCGAGCAATTTTCCTGCCGGTACGCCAAACGTGCACTTTTCCGGGTTAAGTTTCATTCGGAATCTTCTCAAGTTTACGAAAGTTTGGCGTATATCCTCCAGTAAGGTTTTGCTTTCCTTGGTTTTGATGACCACGTCATCTACATATACTTGTACATTTTTCCCTATTTGATCATGTAGACATTTTTGCATGCATCTCTGATATGTTGCTCCCGCATTTCGTAGGCCGAATGGCATCGTGCGATAGCAATAAGCCCCGTACGGGGTAATAAATGCAGTCTTTATTTGATCGGCCGAATTTAACGGTATCTAGTGGAAACCAGAGTATGCGTCTACAAATGATAATAACTCACAACCAGCGGTCGAGTTAATGACTTGGTCTATTCTAGGTAATGGAAAAGGATCCTTTGGACACGCCTTGTTCAGGTTCGTGTAATCGATACACATTCGCCATACAATGGCTACATTGGGATCATCCTTCTTCTTTTCTACCAGCACCGGATTTGACAACCAATCCGGGTACAGCACCTCCATGATGAACCTGGCTGCGAGGAGCCGAGCTATTTCATCCCCTATTATTTTTCTCCTGTCTTCGGCGAAGCGGCGGAGAGGTTGCTTCACCGGCCTTGCTCCAGGCCTTACATTCAAATAGTGCTCAGCCAACTCCCTCGGAACACCTTGCAGATCCTGAGTTGACCACGCAAATATGTCCCGATTCTCACGGAGGAAATTGGTGAGCTCGCTTTCCTATTTAATATCTAGGCCTGCACCAATAGTAACAGTACGCTCTGGGAATTGCTCATCTATTTGAAACTTCTTCGTTTCTTTAGTCGGCTGAAAAGAAACACTGCCATGCGGGTTGGCTAGTGCCGGCATGTTCAGCTGCGCCGACTGAGCGAGGGCTGCTACCTCCTGAATCCTTCTTTTTTCTCTTGCTATAACCAATGACTCGGCCAAATTTGACCCGACTGAAGCACACTCCATTGACTTCTTGTAATCCCCTGCAACTGTTATCACTCCTTGTGGTCCGGGTAGCTTCATCTTCAGATAACTTACATGACAGCTGCCCATGAATTTGGCCAATGCTGGTCGTCCGAGTAAAGCATGATAACAACTCTCTAGATCCACCACCTCAAACTCTAAGTTTTCTGCTCTGCAGTTATCCCTTGTGCCGAATAAGACATCGACTCGGACCTTACCAATGGGTTCACATGAAAGCCCTGGCACTATCCCATGAAAAGTGGTCCTTGTAGACTGCAACATATTCTGCGATATTCCAAGTTTATGCATGGTATCTTTGTACATGATGTTGATACTACTTCCATTGTCAATGAGTACTTTTGAGAATTTCACATTGATGCTTGGTCCGACAAATGTCAGATCCAACACGAGTGCATATGACCCAGGATTCGGCATTATTAGGGGATGATCCTTTATGCTCCAAGTTACTTCCTGATCAGACCAAGGCATATATCTCGGTATCGCCGGCATAACTGCATTTACTTCCATATGCTGGCGTTGCACACTTTGTTTGTCTTATTGTTCCGTTGTGAACACGCAATAAGACTAATGATATTCTCTGTAATCATTACGTCCTGTATTTGCCGGGTTTGTTCTTCCATCCTGGACTTGGTTCATCACTTGATGCACCGCGTCTCTCTGATCCGAGTTATCGTACCTTGGGGGAGGGGGCGGTAACATTAGTTGCTGTGCATTTGCTCTAGTCAATTGCGGTTGACACTGCTGATGTACTTGGTGGGGTGCCTGAACCGCTGCGGGGTTACCCATTGCATTTTTCATCCATGCACACTGGCGGGTTGTATGGTTAGCTGGTCTAGATGGGTTTGACGTGTGAAATTTACACGGCTGATCTAACATGGATTCGAATGTGTATTTCGGCCTTTCCTGCCACTTTTTCTTTTGTTCGGGGGTCCATTGCCCTTTTCCTTCATTCCTTGGTGTCCACTGCTGAGGACCATTCTTTTGCCGTTGAGCTGCTCCGTGATTCGGCTGATCTTGCGCTACCGCCGCTACTTGGGCCGAATTGTATCTATAATCCGGTCTTTCCTCTCTCCTTCTTCCTCTGAAATCACCGCGCCTGGATGACCCGACGAAATCTCTTGCATAATGATCATGTTGCTCGTGGTGATCTGCCGACATTAATTCTGGTTGCGTAGGATCTCCTAATGCGTAGGAGTCCGCTATTCTGATAGTTTCTGCCAATGTGGTCGGCATATCTCTCTGCAAACGTTGCCATAAAATGCTGTCATAACGGCATCCTTGCGCGAACCACGCTATTGCTTGCGATTCTATGACTCCTTCACATGAGTTTCTCAGGTTGCACCACCGAGTTAAAAATTCTCTATCTGTTTCATTCGGCTTCTGCTTGCACATGGCTAACTGTTGTGGCCTGTTTGGCCTCCTGTATGTACTGGTAAAGTTGCTGACAAACATTTCTTCAAAATCCAGCCAACAGTTGATACTGCCGGCTGGTAGATTATTCAGCCAAACTCTAGCTGGTCCTTCCAGCATTTGTGGTACATATCGTACTGCCCATCGTAAGTTTCCACACGCTATTTTTACAGCAGTGGCATAGTCAATCAACCAGTCTTGTGGTTTGGTACTTCCATTGTATGTTTTCGTGCCCCTTGCCAGCTGAAAGTTCGGCACAGGAGGTTCGCTCATGATCCGTGGTCCAAAGCATGCTGGCCCTGGTGGACCCTGTTCTTCCAATAACTCGGACCTGTATAGCCGATCTAGCTTCACCCTTGCATCATTTGATGGCAAATCTCTGTACAGAACTCTGTCCTGTATTCCATAATGATTGTTTCCGCCATGAATTGCATATTCCATTTCGGAATAACCATCATTGTATCTCTCATTAATTTGATTGTGGCGAGCTGGCCTTGTTTCTCTTTCCTGCCGGGGTTCATGCCTCGGTTGCGGGTTGAGTGGCCGTTCTCTCCTTACTTCGACCGGGGTGTTGTTCTCATGACTGCCTCTCGCGGGCTCTCTTCTGCCGAGGTCTCCATCGCCTCGGCTTCCGCCGTCTTTCTCCACACGGCCGTGATTCCTCTCCCCACTGTTACCTCGGCTTGCATTGCCTCTGTTTTCATTTGCCTTTCCGGCCATTGCCGGATCATACGGGACAATCTGCTTGTTCCTCTTTCCCGAGGTTACTGCTCTGTCTCTTCGAGCATTATCTCCGGGTGAAGATGCTGCTGCCACAGACAGAGCTGGTGCTGCTCCTGCCGAATGAACCATTCGCGAGGCCCCCGGCCTCGCCGGGTTTGCTCTGAGCATTTCCTTGTTCTGCTGGTTCGCGATGCGCACCAGCTCTTTTACTCTTCCTTGTTGTTTTTGCCGGGCCTCTCCGGTCAACCCTTCTAACTCTAAAGCTGCGGCATTTGCCGCTCTTAGGTTTCTTGCCGGGGTGCTGTACCTCGGCAAACCTAAATCCTCTGATTCTGCTTTATGAGCTTCATGCTCTTTATTGATGTCATCCATGAGGTTCTTCCCTCTCAATCTTAGTTCGTCCACCCATTCGAGCGCGACGTCAAGCTTATTTGCTTTGGCATACTCTCGCAGGGTCCTGTTTAAGGACTCCCGCAAGGTCGACACCTTTTTTGCCTCTATCAGCACCTTTTGCCTGGTTTCTTCCAACTCTGCCTGAGCATTTGCCGGGTTAAGTATCGGTGCTACAGGTGTAGTCAAGCTTTCTATGGTCGCCTGAAGAATATTTTCTGGCCTTTCCAGAGGTGGCCCTCTTAACCTTGGTGCCTTTGGGGTGGTGTCTTGCACCTCGGTCGGGTTGGTTGCCGGTGGGATTACCTCGGTGGGCATTGGCGCTGTCTGCCTGTGCACGCCCTGTACACCGGTGGCGGGTTCTCTTCCTGATCCGGCAGCCGCTACTCCAGTTTGCACCCCGGCCACGACCATTACCTCGACGCTACCTGCAGGATGTGCTCAAGGCGGATGGCCTGCAGCGTTAAGACGTGGATCTCCTGCAACAACAACTTGG
The DNA here is from genome assembly GCA_916181665.1 of Avena sativa. Classification (NCBI taxonomy): domain Eukaryota; kingdom Viridiplantae; phylum Streptophyta; class Magnoliopsida; order Poales; family Poaceae; genus Avena; species Avena sativa. The sequence continues at coordinate 39,275,624 of OV702290.1, forward strand.
TGAGGGTAAACACCGGAGATGTCGACGCCGACATAAACCTGGTGCCCGCCCAGGTTGATGAGAACACCATTACGCGGGGGAGCCTTTCCCCTGAAGCTCCCTGCATTGTCGCTGACATAATCACAGAGACCAAATCTCTGGACTAAGCCAGAAACAACACGCTCGCCAGTCTTGATGAAGTTTCCCGTCCGGATCATAACTCCAGCTAGCACCGCTGCTGGCCCCACGGTGGGTGCCAACTGTCGTGGTGGTGGCAGGCAGATGCCATGGGTAGGCTAAAGTTAGGGTCCAATGAATGCTAGTGGGATCTGGGGAGGGAAGATGTAGTGGATTCTACACACAGAAAGCTAACGCAAAGATCTGTATTTCTCCTTCCTTGAGTTACAAGTGCTCCTTGAGCTGTATACAAGGAGAAAGAGAGAACTTTACCAGCCTAACGGTACCAAGAATGAGTCGATCCCTCCCTCAGTGTCCAAGCCTGCCCTTATAAAGGAGGACCTTGAGTTCCCTTAGGGCTGATGTGGCAAGCATATTCGAGGAATATGCTTGTCCCGAAATAGTAGTTCGATGCCCCCCTTTTCCCGTCGCTCCCCTAACGACGGCAAGGTTCCAGAGGGGCCCTCCTGTGTGCCTCGGGCTTCAGGACTGTCACCTCCGTGACCTCCTTCTGTCTCTCTGTTGCTCTTCCCCTTTGTCCCTAGTGCTTGGCTTCGCTCTGATTCTTCCTAGCCTGCTACTAGAGTTTGACTTTAGGCTTCTCCTTCTCCTGCAAGCTTCGTATCATTCGGCCCTGCCTCGCGTAACTTCGGCTTGTTCTTCACCTGCATCAAGATTACTTGGGCTAACCCGGCCGCCTTACACTGTATCTCGGCTGGGTAATGCCTTGCCCTTACCACAAGGGTCCTGTCCTTTCCTATCTCGGCCGACTCAGAGTGTAACTCGGAAACTAGACGGGGAACACCCTTTCATCTTTCCCCGTCTTTACCCTATCCAGGGTTACCTCCCCAACATTACCTGCAGGACTAGAATAATGTTTCTCAAAGTTAGGGTTGTAATTCTTCTTCCAAGCAGGGTTATAATCATTACGAGCTACGAAGTATATTTCTTCAATATTTGTTTTAGGGACAACTCTTACTTGGGTTTCCTTACCTTTTATGGCTAGTATGAGCTCATCCAACTTGGCATTGAGTTCTTCATTTTCTTGTGGTGATATGGAGTTCACCTTGTCCGTGTTTGATCTATCCACATGCCATGGGGCATGGTTGTCTTGCATATTGTCTAGCAGCTGCTTTGCTTTGGTAATATGTTTACCCATAAATGTTCCTCCAGCTGCAGTATCAAGCATAGACTTAGACACAGGGTTAAGAGCATTATAAAATAGATGGAGAATTAACCAGTCTTCCATCCCATGACTAGGACAGTTTCTCATGCATTCTTTCATTCTCTCCCATGCAAGAGCTAGTGGCTCACGCTCCTCCTATCTAAAACCAGTAATATTAGATCTGAGTCACATAGTCTTTGCAGGTGGGAAAATTTTAGTCATAAATAAAGAAGTACACCCGACCCATGATGTAATAGTATTTATGGGCAAAGATAGCAACCATTCTTTTGCTCTTCCTCTAAGAGAGAAAGGAAATAGACGCAATTTGACCGCATCGGTGTCAACGTCTTTTATATGCATCATATCACATATTTCAGTGAAAGTATTCAAGTGCATACCTGCGTCTTCAACATCAGAGCCTCCAAATTGATTCCGTTGAACCAAACTTAAGTAATGGGGCTTAATTTCATATTCATCGACAACAATTGCTGGCTGAGTAATAGGAGTACACAAATAATCATTGTTGGGAGTAGCAAACTCCCCAAGCTTCTTTTCAGGCATATTTCCTATGTTTTTGGGTTTTCTTAAATAGAGAATTATAATTGTAAAAGCAAGAATTTAAAGGCTAACTTTTTTTTGGTTTATCAAGAATTAAAAACAAGAATTAAAACTAGCAAGGTTCCTAATAACCTCACCAGGGTAGCTACTTCTTCCCCAGCAACAGCGCCAGAAAATGTGTTGATACCTTCGATCCAGATTACAGATGTAGTATAGCTTCTTTTTCCCTAGTAGACCTAGGCTATTGAATCCTCGAGAAGCGAATGCGTAGTGAAGTTACTTTAACGGACCTTCAGGAGTTTTAGAATTCATTTTGTGTTTTTACCAGACCAATAGTTTGCGTCTTTTTGTTGTTGTCGATGATGGAGAGGGGGCCTAGGGCGTTCCGTTTCACCTGTAGCTGTGCAAAACATCTGATGAGAATAAAAGATAGAAATAAAGTATGCATGTACTTGTTAGAGCAATATAAATTATATGTGGGCAGTACATCCATAATTGCTATTGCCTCCGCAACCTCTTATAGCAATAACCTACTAGTCTCATCCATAGAAGAAAGAGAACTAATGATATGCATAGTGATGTCACCGTTAATCCCAAGTAAATCCCTCACATACAACCGTACTACCCCTTTTGTCATTGGGGTTCCCAACCTGCAGATCAGTCATTACTCGTACTCCCTATACCTGGCTCAACCCTCAGGGTCTTGGGTACCTGACAAGTCCTTGGATTTAGTCAAGAGAGGATACAATAATCATCATGTCATACAAACTAATACATGATCCCATCTATGATAAATAACATGCACAAATGCTACATGGCTAGGCCAAAGCCCTTATCCCAAGGAGAATTACTCGCACATAGAGATGAGATCAACAATCACAAACATTGTAATGAAAATCATAAGATTGATAGCAATAGTCTTACAATATCGCCAATCGGAGAAGATATCGACTATTGCAAGTAGTGGAATATGGCAATGGATGTCGTGGTGTGGAACACGGTAGTATCATCGGGGATGGCATGAGAGGGAATAATCAGGATGCTATCGGTGGATACTCACAACGGGTTGGGCACAGAAACCGCAACCACAACGATGTACCCAGGTTCGAAGCCCTCTCGGCGAGGTAAAACTCCTACTCCTGCAAGGATCTACTATAAAGGGGCGAACGCCCAGCACAGATGCTCCTTGAGCTATTTTCCTGGCTACTCCTTGCTAGAAGAAGAAGAAGAGGAACTACTCAACTTGTCCAATCTAGATAACTTCTAACTTGTAATTGTCTACCTAGAACCCTAGCACTACCTCCCCTTATATACTGGTTGAGGAGGTAGTTTACAAGATGGGTTCTAGGGTTTACTGTTTGGATTTGGGCTTTACAAAGTGGGTCGGCTGGACGGGCCTGAACGGTAGGCCTGGGTCTAGACAAGCCTCTAGTACAGGGGAGGACAACGCTATAGTGTCCATCACCCTTGCTTTGTATGTCAGCCGGCTCTTTACTCGTCACCCTCCAGCTTTGGCGTAGTTGTCTGATAGCACCGACCGGGCTAGCCAGCCTATCCGATCAGAGGTGCGCTCAGCAAGGAGCGTCATTCCCATCGTACCACAGCCAGCGGATCCGAGGCGGCTGGCTAAGAGCGGCATCCTAGCCGGTTCTTCTGGCTACCCGGCTAGACGGGCTAGCCAGGGAAACTTGGACACGGACCGGGTGGAGGGTTCCACCCGGCTGTGGTTCCTTGTCCAGGGTCCAAATGGCCAGAGTTCTTTGGAGCCAGCCAGTTGGTCCCGTCTTGGCCTATCCGGGGGTCATCCCCCCGACACTAGTCCCCGAGCGCGTTAGGACTTCGCCCTATGGGGAAGTTCTTGCATGCTCATTGGTCGAGTTTTGAAATGATTGGTGATGCAGGGACTTTGTCGTTTGCCTTTGTCTTGTAGATTTGTCTTGTATCGGCTTGAGATTCTTTGTCGTTTCCCGGCTGGGGTTTACCGGCTACGGAGCCGATGGCCTCACCCACAGGGTGTGAGCGGTGATCTCATGGACCAGCTGCCGCACCCGGCCGGGAGAGGGATCGCCATTTTGCTGTCCTTGCTGCTTGCGTCAGCCACGCCTGCCACTTCAATTGCGCATCGCATCAGTTTGACCTCTTGGTCTGTCGCGGTAGTTTTTGGTAACCGTGCGCATGTCTTCATCATTGCGGTTTCTCGGGGATCATGGGCGTGTTTTGCCTCCCGCAGTAACGCTTGTGGGATCTTCTGCGCATGCTGTGTGGGCGCACGCGATCTTCCCCAAAATGTCGTGTGGAGGTGGGGCTGTTGCCTGCCACATGGTGGGGAGGGAGGACAACTGGCGCAGTTCTTCTGCCTTGATAAATAGGGATGCAAGGGAGCGGGCTTCCTCACTTTGTCTTCCTGCGCTCGATGCCTCTGCTCTCCTTTGCGTCCTAGCCTTCTTCTACTTGCCTGTGCCACCGCCTTCTGTCGACGGCGCCGTTCTTCTTCTTTCACAACGACGGGCCCGCGCGCTTCCAACACGGCCACCTTCCCCGACGAGATGTTGAGGGAGAGCACCGGCGAGTGGTGCGTCTTGTATGTCACCGAGGAGCTGGTGTGAAAGTACCGGCGGGGCAAGTTCCTGCCACTGGAACGCTTGGTGAAGCACCACCTCACACTGGAGGACGAGCGGGTGCCCAACCCTCAGCCCGACGAGGCCGTCGTCTTCCTTGCCCACTTTGCCCGCGACCTCGGGCTACCGTTGAGCAGGTTCGTCCTGGAGCTGCTCATCTCCTTCGACCTCCACCTCCACCACCTTGGAGCCAACACTGTGGCTTAGCTCGGCGTCCGCCCTGACGCCGCGAATTTCTTGAAGTTTTTCTACTTCAAGGTTCAAGTGGTGGGGAAGGATGGTCCGCTGACGGAGACGGGCTGCTGCACCATCTACCCGTGACCGTCGGTGGTGATGCCGTGGCTGGCGCTCCCGGACACCATCAAGCTATGGCAGCGCTCGTATTTCTACATGCACAACGCCACCGATGTAGATTGGATCAAAATTCCAATCTTCTCGAATGTCCCCTCTACCCGGAAGGCCTAGAGCGTCCAGCTCTTGGGAGCCCAAGGGGACATCGACTAGATGGCCACCCGGCTGGCGGTGCTGGTGGAGAAGGAGCGGCTCACCGCCCAAGACATTTTGTTGTCCTGGATGGCGAGTCGCGTGCTTCTGCTGTAGCAGCGGTCGCACAAGATGTGCCACCTCTCCGGCCATTTGGATCCCACCCGGGTCTCCCGGCTGGACGTGCCTTACGTGGCCCTCCGTGAGTGGCTCGCCACTATCTCGAAGGAGGCGTTGGCAGAGGACTGGGAGTTCTCCTGCCGACCGTACCACCGCGACCGACTTCTGCCAAAGGTAGGCCTTTCTTCCCCTCTTCCGGGTGGATTTTCCCGAGGGATTCTTGCTTCGTGCCTCTTATCTTCCCCTGTTGAGTTGCTTTTTACGGCGCAGCTAGCGGAGGATAGCATGGGGGACGGCGAGCTCCCCAACTTCTCTGTAGACCTCAAGCCCATGAAGTACCCGCAGACGGAGCCAGAGCGGTTCCCCATCAGGGCTGACGAGGGCTGCGAGTTCCCACCCGGTGAGAAGTTTTTCCTTGCCCCTGCCTGCCTTGCTTCTACTGTGTTTTAGCCATAAACTTGATATTCCGCTTGTGTGTCAGAGCAGCCGCGCACGGCGAGGAAGTGGATCTGGCCAAAGCCACCGTGCCTAGGGCCAGGGGGAAACGAGCTGCCTCGACCAGCGCCGCGCTGGCTGGGGGTGCCGCCAAGAAGAGCCGTCGTCCCAGAGCTGCGACCGTCATGCCGAGCATCGCCGGGTACGTGCTCCCGTATCCCTTGCTTGCATTGGTGGGCTTGCATTTGCTTATTTCTCCCTTGTCCTTCCTGCATTGAGGCGATAGCCTTGCCCGGCTCCACGACCGTCGCCACCGCATCCGCCCCTTCGCTTTCCAGAGTTGCGGACTCCGGTATGGCTGTTGTGACCCCTGAGGCTATGCCTGCTGGATCAGATGCAGACGCGGCGGAGGTGGCGCCGCCGGCTATGCCCGTGACGCTGCATCGGGACAGTGCCGTCTCCCGGCTCGCCGAGGCTCTCCTGCCTAGGCGTAGTGGTGCGGCCGCGCCTCCCCTTAGCTTGACACTAGGGGCTAGCTCCGGCGCCTACCGGGTGGAGGAGCCGGTGGAGGTGCCACCGCCAGAGGTCCCTGCCCAGCCGGCGGGTGGGCCCGGTGCGACCGCGGGCAGCGACGATGACCTCCAGGTCACAGGCTGGACACCGGCTCGGGCTGCACTACCACTGGACCCCGTCTTGGCACAGCTGTCGGGGGCGGCGTGATGACCAACAAGTATAGGGGGTGTATGTGTTGTGTGGGTGAACCTGTGCTAATGTATCGTCCCATCCAAGACTTAATACATACTTGTGGTTAAACCCCCTTGCAAACATCCGTAAGTACAAGAAAGTAATTAAGGTAGAAACCTAACCACAGCTTTAAACTCTAAGACCCTTACGTCCCTTGTGCAATGGTTTCCTAATGGGGGTTCAGGTTTCTGTCACTCCAGCAACCCCTACGATTAGTAGCCAAATACACAATGCATTCCCCTAGGCCCATATAGGTGAAGTGTCATGTAGTCGATGTTCACATGACACCACTAGAAGAAGTGCACCACAACTTAAATAACAATCTATTGAATCTTTCTCAACACAACTCCACTACTAACAACAAGACTTCTCCCATGTCCTCAAGAACAAAACAAACTACTCACAAGACATCATATGGATCATGATCAGAGATGGAATAATGATGTATAACAATCTGAACATAAACAATAATTCAACAGTTCACTCAATAGCATCAACTACAAAGAGTAATCAACAACGGGAAAGTTTCCCCTATGAACTATAGCAAGATTCAACGCAATTGTTACAGCAATATGGACATGGTGATGAGGGTGCTGATGGTGATGATGGTGGTGGTGATGATGATGATGATGATACCGATGAAGTCCAGCTTGATGGTGGTGTTGATGGCGACAATCTCCCCTCTCTGGGAAGGAATTCCCCTCGGCAGAAATCTGTCTACCAGAGAGATCTTTCTCTCTCGGTGTTTTCCGCCCCGCAGAGGCGGAAGAATCTTTCTGTGGTCGCTCTCTGAGTCTTAGGGTTTTGGGAGGAAGATATACGCCATAGGGGAGAGGCTGGAGTGGGCCAGGGTGGCCACACCACTCCCTGGCGCGGCCTAGGCCTGCCCACGCCATGGGGTGGTGTGGGCCCCCTGTGGCCCACCTCCACTCCATCTTCTGGCATCTTGAGTCTTCTGGAAAAATAGAATTTTCCGTATATTTTCCCGGATTTTCTGATCTTCACGAATTTTGCCTCCAAACAACACCTTTTCCATCAGAATCCTGACTGCAGCGGTCCATGCTCCAAAAGTCATCAACCATGCAAAAACAGATGAAATAACATAAGTATCACCTCTCAATACGAAATATATCAATGAATAATAGTGAATTAAGACATAGAATAGTGATGCAAAATGGACGTATCAACTCCCCCCAAGCTTAGACTTCGCTTGTCCTCAAGCGAAACTGAGCTCAATAAACATGACCTCAAGTTTATGGAGTGAAGAGTTGATAAAAGAATATGGACAAGAAGCATCACATTCATCTAATACATAGATCATAATAGAAAACAACTCACTATTATATAAATAAACTTGTAATGGGTAAAGGAAACACAATAAAGATACACAAAGTGAATCATGATTGGTAATGGCAAACTTAGCTCTTGGTCGAAGAATAGTTGATAATTTGCTGGAGTTCACAAATAATTGGTTTTTCAATGAAAGCTTTCAAAGTAGTAAACTTCAAGATAAGAGCAATGTGCAAAACAAGGATCATAAGAAACATGAGTGAATAAATCACCATATAAATGAATGAAACACATCAACTCAAAATACTTGCTGAGATAGAAGGGAATATGTTTACTGACTCAACTACAAAGTAAAAGAAAGGCCCTTCGCAGAGGGAATTAGGGATTGCAAGTCTCATAAAGAGCTCCCAAAAATTATGATACTTACTAGCTTTCAGCTCTCATTGCCCCTATCATAGGCATCTTTAGGTGATTAAGGTTAAAGTGACACAACTATGAGGATATGCTTGACAAGTTATAAGTTGAAATCTCAAGCCCCTTACTTATGAGTACCGATCCTCATGCTACTCAACTTCAGTCACGAGCAAGCTCTTGTCATTGTAAATATATGCGTATCATTGAGAACCGCCAACGGGGTACCCCTTGCACATGACACAGGAGCTATCCCATAATCAAAATGACAAGGCAAGCAGACAGTGAGCATCTCAGCGATCTTTTTATTTGCTATTTGCATAGGTTTTTATTGAGGATGCTTCATAGAATGCTCACTATAGTTATGCTGCAAGTTTCCACCATGATTAGGCATGGCTTAGGCTAGCGGCCCAGGCGTTTCTCTAACACACATATAAACTCCATGATCTTACAAGTTCCACTTTTATTTCACACCGCCGGGATCCATAAGCAAAAGAACATGATATCAACTAGGTACAAGTACCAATGAAGTGTTGAAAGCGGTCCCCATGATACATGGTTCGGCTAACTTCAACTCATAAAGTGCAAGCATATACGCAACAAAGAAGGGCCCAATGGTTCAAGTTTATTAAATGCAAGAAAGTAAAGTGTGCCACCAAGTTCGTGAGAGCTTTAATCACTAATTTTCACATAACAAGTTTAATTTGGGAGGTAGATAAAACAGGAATTTACATGGAATAGCAATAATGCTACTAGGTAGGTATGGTGGACGCAAATGGCAAAGGTTTTAGTTTAAAGGAGGTGGATGAACGAGAAGAATGCCCTCTCAGTACGGGTTTTTGGCTAGCAAGGCTGGGTAGCAAGTACAAGAGTTGAAGGAAACAACCAAACATACAAGTGATAAAAACAAACATGCAATCTTTCTTGGAAGCACAAAAGATCTTAACTAGAGAATACTAAACAGATGAGCAAATCAAGAAAGAAAGATGATGAAATTATTTTCCTCTAGAGTACTTCTATCTTTTTCTTTCAACTATCAAAAAGGTGTTGCTACTGACCGAGCCAGGTTTGCCAAAACCAACTAAATTAACTCAATGATCCCAAAGTGCTACCAATACTAACAACAAGATCAATCATATAACCACGAATTGAAAACTAACATAAGCTAAGCAAAAGAGGGAATGATAGAACTTCTCATTAATATTCCATAACGGAAACTCACACCAAGGGATACAGATCTAACGAGAGAGGGGACACTTCCATAATGCAAACCATACTACAAAATAACTCCTCTATTCATGATATGACTCTACTAACAAGGTAAAAAGATAGAAGATAGTGATATGATACCGCGGCACTCCCCCAAGCTTGGAACAAACCAAGGGGATGCCAAACCTGATGACGAATTACTCCTTCGGTGGTGGTGGTATCCTCTCGATGAGCTCTTTGATAAGTTTCCCCAAGTCCTCAATCTCAAAGGTGAGATTACGAATAAGCTGCGAGTTTTGCTCAATGCGGCTCATGATCATGTCGGGTTGAGAATTCCAGCTCTTGCTATTCTTTCCCCACTCTTCCTCCTTGAAGTCTTCTTTTCCTGCATGGCTAGAACGAGGCAAATCCCAATTGGAGGGTAATTTCTCCTTGGGCATATTCTGGTATTGATGCTCATGGATAAGGGTATGGAAAGGATTCCTGGTGCGTGGAGGAAGTGACTGTGGAGCCAAACTGTGACGAGGAGCCTTCCCTCCAGTATGCATCCGTGCAGTCCTTCTAATCTTGGCAGGTTTCACCACTCCAATGCTTGCAATGGTGGTTCCGGTATGCGGACATTGGCCTTGCTCCTCTTCACCTTCACTCTTGATCTCCTTCTCCTTCCCGGGGTCTTGGAGGTCTTCCTCCATGGGCTCCTTCCCTTTATCCTTGGCAGACACCATTGTGCTTCTAACCTCTCAAAGAGTATGTCCTGGGAGAAACAAATCGAAACAAAACCACGACGAAAACACGATATACGGACCTCGGGGGATCCGGGGGGTTATATATTACGAAGTTTCATATCAAAAGGAAGGTACTGGGAGAAAACGAGTCGGAGGCGGAGTCCAGAGTGGCCTCACCACCTGGTGGTGCAGCCAGGGGTGGACCCGTGCCATGGGGTGGTGTGGGCCACCCTGGCTCTGGTTCTGTCCCTTTTTCGCTTCATAGCTTTCCTTATTGACTGAAAACTGCAAAAATATAGTTGGATTGTATTTTCGTGGAACTTTTCTTACCAGAACTGTTACCTAGTTGGAAACGGACTCTGCAGGTCTCTGAATTTGGTATTGAGTGGATCCTTCCGGAGTCATCACTTGAATATCATCGATATCTTCATCTTCATATACTTATTACTCGAGTCATAAAACCTTTCTCTTCATTGTTACACCATTATCTCCACTTCCTGGAAATTTCTTTCACACAAAACTTCACACAGTTCTCATTAGCAACATTAGTATAAGTGAAGTGATGAAACCTTTTGAGTCCAACTTCAACTTAAAACCATCAAAACAAAATTTACTGTAGCAACTCCTTTCGAAAACCCAAAAAGAATTCAAAAAGGAAATCGAATAAAGAAGCAAATGCAAGATTGGCAAAATCTGTCAAAACAGACCAGCAGGTAAAGATCATTTTTTTCAAAAATCTCCTGTTGCTCAAATCAAAAAGTGCAAAACTAACGAAAGTTAAATAACAACCTGGGGCAGAAGCACAAAAAATTACAGCTCAATCCGATATAAAGAGATCTCTCACGAATATTTACGGTGAAGCACAAAAATCTGTTTCGGGACAGCAACTTCCCCAAACCTTACTTCTCTCTCATTAGAGGTTGATCTTGACACAAAACCCAAACAAAATGGATAAAGAACGGTTATTACCGAAGTAATAACTTCCAAGACTCAAAGAAACAAAAACAAACTGAAAGCAAAAACAAATTGGGTTGTCTCCCATAAACCTCTTTCTTTATAGCCATTAAGATGGGCATGATAATTTTTGAAGAAGCTCTCATAGGGATATGAATTGAAGTGAAAGAGAGCATTAAGAAGCAAAAAAACACACACATTTAATTCTAACCCACTTCCTATGCAAGGGAGTTTTGTAAACAAACAAGTTGTTGAAACCAGAGACTACTTGCATAAGAAGGCAAAAGAAGTGCAACATAAAAACTTTCAGCATGAAACGAGGAAACTTGATATTATCGAGATGCACAAGAACACTTTTCCCTCTCTCATAATAGCTTTCAGTATCATGCATAAACTTAACAATATAGCTATCACAAGGACTATCATAGCAATGATCACTTATTCTAACAAAAAACACAAGAATACTAGCTCTCATAACACTACTATGCGAAACAATATTAGAGGTATCCGTACAAAGGATAGTGTGTCCCTCTTTTTCATATTTAGCAACAAAGTATTTCACATTTGCTACAATAGGTTCATCAATCATTTGTTTATCAGGTTCAGCAGCCTTACTCATACTTTCATTAACCATACTAGATATCATAGAATGTTCCTTTACCTTAACTAGGAAAGGCATTTTCTCAATATAAGGTTTAGGTAAAACATGACTAGCAGTATAAACTTCAGTATTTCTTGTAGGAACACTCTTAGCAATATCTTTATAAGGTTCATGATACTTATTCCACTTATTTTTAGGCCCTTCAATATAAGAAGCAAAGGCCTTAAAATAAGAAGCAATAGCTTGAGAGTCTAAACCATAAGCATTTTTAATATTTTGAAAGTCATCAGTTCCCATAAAAGATTCAATGCATTCATAATCATAATTTATACCTGACTTTCTACCTTTGTCATTTTCCCAACTTCAGCATTGTCTTGAATATGGTATAGAAGGTCCCATTTAACTTCTTCTTCCATACGAGTGAATGATCCAGCACAAGAAGCGTCCAATAAATCCTTATCATGTAGAGGGAGCCTTGCATAAAAGTTATTGATAATAATATTGTTGGGGAGCTCATGAATGGGACATTTGAGCATTAGTGACTTTAATCTCCCCCAATCTTGAGTTGTACTCTCTCCATCAAGAGGCCAAAAGTTGTATATTTGATTCCGATCTTTATGAATTTCACTAGGAGGATAAAACTTTGAATAAAAGAGGGGCACTATTTCCACCCATTCCAGAGCTTGACCATTCTTCAGCAGCTTATACCATTCCTCAGCTCTTCCTTTCAGTGATAATGAGAATAACTTCTTCTTAACTTGATCTGTAGTAATACATGCACACTTGAACAACCCGCATAATTCGTGTATAAAGAGCAAATGATCACCAGGATGGATAGTTCCATCCCCAACATAGTAGTTATCCATAACACGATCAATAATTCTTGTAGGTATTTTGAAAACATCCTTCTCAGCAGGTGGTGGCTTATCTACTACCTTAGCAATGGTAGTAGCATTACCAAATAAGAAACTCAGTGAATTATCCATAACGAAAATAAAGCAACTAGCAGAAGTAAACAATACTCACAGTAGAAGTTTCCTTTACCAGTTCCACTCTCCAATAGCGCTTCACTCCCCGGCAACGGCGCCAGGAAATAGTCTTGATGACCCACAAGTATAGGGGGTGTATCGCAGTATTTTCGATAAGAGTGTCGAACCCAACAAGGAGCACAAGGTGCTGGCTAGTGGTATGGATCAGGAATTCTCTGCAAATACTTAGCAAATGGATTTTTAGGGGTTTTCGATAAAGCAAGTAAACAAAGTACGAGTAAATAAAAGACAGTAGGAATAAATGCAGCAAGTGGCCCAATCCTTTATGCAGCAAAGGAGAAGCCGGTTGTATTTCTATAGATGACCAAACATTCTCGAGGACACATGGGAAGACGGTCAAGTGCTTTCGCTTCATATAGTCGATTAATCTTCTCTAGCTTGCTAAGTGTTGTGTGGGTGAACCTGTGCTAATGTACCGTCCCATCCAAGACTTAATACATACTTGTGATTAAACCCCCTTGCAAACATCCGTAAGTACAAGAAAGTAATTAAGGTAGAAACCTAACCACAGGTTTAAACTCTAAGACCCTTACGTCCCTTGTGCAATGGTTTCCTAACGGGGGTTCAGGTTTCTATCACTCCGGCAACCCCTACAGTAGGAATAAATGCCGCAAGTGGCCCAATCCTTTATGCAGCAAAGGAGAAGCATTAGCACAGGTTAAATACACAATGCATTCCCCTAGGCCCATATAGGTGAAGTGTCATGTAGTCGATGTTCACATGACACCACTAGAAGAAGTGCACCACAACTTAAATAACAATCTATTGAATCTTTCTCAACACAACTCCACTACTAACAACAAGACTTCTCCCATGTCCTCAAGAAAAAAACAAACTACTCACAAGACATCATATGGATCATGATCAGAGATGGAATAATGATGTATAACAATCTGAACATAAACAATAATTCAACGGTTCACTCAATAGCATCAACTATAAAGAGTAATCAACACCGGGAAAGTTTCCCCTATGAACTATAGAAAGATTCAACGCGAGATGGTGATGAGGGTGCTGATGGTGATGATAGTGGTGATGATGATCCCGATGAAGTCCAGCTTGATGGTGGTGTTGATGGCGATGATCTCCCCTCTCCGGGAAGGAATTCCCCCGGCAGAAATCTGTCTGCCGGAGAGATCTTTCTCTCTCGGTGTTTTCCGCCCCGCAGAGGCGGCGAAATCTTTCTGTGGTCGCTCTCCGAGTCTTAGGGTTTCGGGAGGAAGATATACGCTAGAGGGGAGAGGCTGGAGTGGGCCAAGGTGGCCACACCACTCCCTGGCGCGGCCTAGGCCTGCCCACGCCATGGGGTGGTGTGGCCCCCTTGTGGCCCACCTCCACTCCATCTTCTGGCATCTTGAGTCTTCTGGAAAAATAGAATTTTCCGTATATTTTCCCGGATTTTCTGATCTTCGCGAATTTTGCCTCCAAACAGCACCTTTTCCATTAGAATCCTGACTGCAGCGGTCCATGCTCCAAAAGTCATCAACCATGCAAAAACAGATGAAATAACATATGTATCACCTCTCAATACGAAATATATCAATGAATAATAGTGAATTAAGACATATAATAGTGATGCAAAATGGACGTATCACGTCGCCCCTAGCCGACGGCTAGGCCCGCCAGCTGGTGGAGGCGCTGGAGTAGGGGCTTGGCCAGGCCAAGGCGCTGGGGGCCTCCGTCGAGGTATGTGTCCCTTTGCCGATTTCGATGTCTTTCACCGCCTTGCACCACAGCCGGTTCCTTTGGTTCTTATTTCTCTCTCTTACGCATACGGCTCTTGCCGACGCTGCCAAGGCCTCGCAAGATCTGGGCCGTAAGATTGCTTGATCTGCCGTGTCTTCCCAATTGCGCGGCTTCTCACGCTTCTTGTTGACCATTGGGTACCCTTCTGCAGCTCTGTTGGCGGACCGGGACCGCGAGGTGACCAGGTTGAAGGGGGAGGTTGCCCGGCTGGAGGAGTCCAACAAAGCCCGCCAGGACCAGATCACCCAGCTGACTGCGCATCAGCAGCAGATGGAGGTCAAGGCTGGCCAAGCCAAGAAGGTGGCGGACATCCGGACCGAGGCGCTAAAGAACCTGGAGCAGCTCCACGCCACTCAGGAAGATGCTCTCAAGGCCTCCTAGGCCAAGGAGATGGCGGCGCTAGGGGAGCTTTGCTAGATCACTGAGATGGTCAAAACTAACTGTTCTCAAACTGGACCAGCATTGCCATTTGTCTTCCAAGGCCGATATTGATCGTTGTCTCTTTTCCCGGGTGAAGCTTAGTATCCTGAGGTGACTGACCAAGCACTGGCGTGCATCCCCGAGACGGACCCAGAGTGCAACCTCCATCCGGGGGAGTTTCTGGAGGTTGTCAGCGAGGAGGCGAAGCGGTTGTGCACTGCTGCCCTCGAGGTCTACGACTATGTCTGGCCTGACACCGTCTAGCTAGCCACCATGGACGCTATGGCCGAGAGGCTTTCGGGCGCTCTGGACCTCATGGATGTGGCTTGGGAGTGGGCGGCACGCGGCGGCGCGGAGATGGTGCTAGCCCTGCTGAAGTCCTAGTACCCGGACGTGGATCTACGGAGTCTCTCTCGCGGATTTCACCAAGGGACCAACCATGAGCAGCTTCGCACCGAGGTTCCTGATATCCGCTCTTGTGGCGTGAAGATTGGGAGCTTCGTCTAGCTAGACCAGGATTTCAGTGACCCGGCTGGCATGGAGCCGTACCACTTCAGCCCGGATGTGGCGTGCACTGAAGCCCCAGCTGTGCCAGAGACCGCCTCGGCCGATGTCGCCTCCAGCAGCCAAGCCCGAGCCGATGCCTCTGGCCCTTCTGCCAGTCAACAAGCTTGATCCCCGGTATGCCGGGAGTATTTGTAGGTGAAAAACTTGTTATTTTGTGTTGGTGAACAACTGTTTTTGTTCCGTACTGAACTCTGGTGGGAGCGTCGCCTCCCTTTGGATATTTTCTCGTGCTTTTTATCTGCACTTTCTGTTTTGCATTTGTCGTATGCTTGTTTCTGTGTGGGGGCGTGCGAGCGCACCCATAGGGTGTAGTCCCCAAGGTTCGGGCCGGCTAGAGAATACAGCCGGGTCGAATCTCCTTGATGTTGTTGTCTGTTGCAGGTTTCAATGTGGGGGCACGCGAGCGCACCCACTAGGTGAAGTCCCCTAGGTTTGTGCCGGCTAGAGAATACAGCCGGATCAAAGCTCCTTGACCTGCTCTTTTGCCTCCTAGGGAGCGACTAGCCTCCGGCTCGGGTTTTCTTCATGGAACTTTGGCTCATGCAAAGATGAAAAAACAAATAAGTTGTTTGCCTGGTTAAATAGATGCAAATGGAATTGTAATCTGAGGTTCACTAGTCTTGAAATTTTGCTGTTTCGCGCGAAGCCAATGACTTTGCCCTTTTCTCAGTGAGCATTGGCCAATTTGATGTTGGGCCCTTATCGGCTTCGAGCCGGAGTCGAAGGGGTAGCTTAATAGGCGTACTGCACGATACTTTAGGTTTGGGTCATTGGCCTTGGGCAAGCGAGTCCAGACGTCTTTGTTTTCCCCGTGGCTTTTTCGTGTAAGGGTCGTCGAGTGTTCTGTTCTTGCCGGATCTGTCAGCTAGCTTGCGGTCTGCAGCCGGAATCGAAGAGGAAGCTCTAGGAGCCGCGTACAGTACTTTGCCGCATGGATTGCGCGGCTGCCTAGGCCAACCGGCGAGTCCCAGGTGGAGATCACCGGCTCCAGGGTTAGAATAATGCAGCCAGAAAAGCCAGATTGTGCAGCATGACTTGCTAATTTATTGGGGAGTCCCCGAGACTGCGTCGAGCCTCCAATGCTTGTTCATTACATAAAGGTAAGATACATACACTTCTTGTTTAAGTGTAAAAGGGGCAAAGCAGGTTCGCGTTCCATGGGCGCTCAGTTTCTTCGCCTGAATGGTCCATCCTGTTCTTTTCTGGCTGGCGAGCGTCGATGAGGTAGTATGAGTTGTTCTGCAGTGCCCGACTAATGATGAATGGGCCCTCCCAAGGTGGAGAGAACTTGTGCATCCCCTTGATGTCCTGCTACCAGCCTTAGTACCAGGTTGCCTTCGCGGAACGAGACGCTGTGGATCCGGCTAGCATGGTAATGGCTGATACGTCGTAAATGTATCTATAATTTTTGATGTTCCATGCTTGTTTAGTATCTACTTTCTTATGTTTTGTTCATACTTTGAGGTATTTTTATACATTTTCTAGAACTAACCTATTAACAAGATGACACAGTGCTAGTTGCCTGTATTCTGCTGTTTTTGGTTACAGAAAAGCTAGAAAAGACATATTCTCAAAATTGGACGAAACGAAAGCCAAACCTCCTATTTTTTCTGACACGAAGATGGGTCCAAAGCAGAGACGGAGGAGGGCTAGGGCCTGGCCACACCACCTGGTGGCACGAGCCAGGCCAGGCCGCGCCAGGGGGTGGTGTGGGCCCCTCAGGCCTCCACCGACCTTGCCCCTTCGCCTATATATTCCTCCCGGGACTAAAACCCTAAGTACGAGATCAGAATCCCACGAAAAGTTCCACAGCGCTGCCGCCACCGAAGAGGAGATTCGGGGGACAGAAGTCTCTGTTCTAGCACCCTGTCGGGATGGGGAAGTGCCCCTAGATCCATCTCCATCGACTCCACCACCATCTCCATCGTTGTTGCTGACTCCCATGATGAGGAGGGAGTAGTTATCTCTCAAGGCTAAGGGCTCTACAAGTAGCTATGTGTTCATCTCTCTCTATGCGTGATCTTATTGAGATCATGAGCTTTGTAATCTATAGATCTATTCTGCTACTCAAGTGCTTTAATTAATCTCTGCTTATCCCCACGTGTGTGAAGTTGACAGTGTGCACACCGTGTGGCACTTTGGCTAAGGTTACATAAATACTTATCATGAGTATAATTTGAGTTGGATGTCTCTATGAGATTGCGGTGTTTGTTGGAACCATCTAGCGCTCAAGGTGATAGTGAGGGGTTATCTAGATGGGGAATGTGAACTTTAAGGTGTGCTGTTATAGCCCTACATCGTCCAACCGGAGAGTAGTTCAGGGTAGTATCATAAAGAGAAGATATTTATATGAGAGTGTCCACTAGTGAAAGTATGATCCCTAGGCCTTGTTTCTAAGCACTGAAACACCATTTACAATCAGTCATGTTATATGTTTGCTTGCTTCCACTCTTATTTCAGATTGCAATTACCACTTATAATCATCCATATTACTTGTATTTTACTATCTCTTCGCCGAACTAGTGGACCTATACACCTGACAAGTGTATTGGGTGTGTTGGGGACACAAGAGACTTCTTGTATCTTGATTGCAGGGTTGCTTCAGAGGGATACCTTTGACCACTTCCTCCCTGATTTTGATAAATCTTGGGTGATCCACTTAAGGGAAACTTGCTGCTGTTCTACAAACCCTGCACTTGGTGGCCCAACACTGTCTACAAGAATAGAAGCGTGCATAGACATCAAGCTATTTTCTGGCGCTGTTGTCGGGGAGGTACGGTAAAAGGTACTCACATCCTCTGGCTACTAATCTACTTCTAGTTCTGTTGTTGGTGTGTGAGTGCTCGAAGTTATGTTCTTTAGATTTTGCAATTATATCTTTTTTGTTTCTTGTTTTTATTTTCACTACTTAGGCTTAATGGAAAACAACAAAAAATTTAGAGAGCTTTATAGTATTTATCTTGAGTTAGGACATGAAGTGTTTGAAGAGAAAATTTAAAAACCTATAGAACTTTATTTGGATACTAATAGCAATGTTATTAGTATGAATTCTTTAAACACCATTATTGCTAATGCTATGGAAAAGTCTAAGCTTGGGGAAGCTGCTTTTGATGAGCATGATATTTTTAGTCCCCCAAGCACGGAGGAGAAAATTTACTTCGATGATACTATACCTCCGATATATGATGATTACAATGATGAGTATGATATTTTCAGTCCACCTACTATTGAGGAGAAAATTAATTATGATTACAATATGCCTCCTATATTTGATGATTATGGTGATGAGAATAATAATGATAGGTATTTTGTTGAATTTGCTCCCACTACAATTAATAAGAATAACTATGCTTATGTGGAGAGTAATAATGATTATATGCATGTGGCTCATGATAAGAATGTTTTATGTGATAGTTATATTGTTATTTTTTTTCATGATGCTACTGAAATTTATTATGAGAGAGGGAAACAGGGTTTTATATATCTCAACAATATTAAGTTTCCCCTCTTTATGTTGAAAATTTTGAAGTTGCACTTGTTTTGCTTTCCCATGCTTGTTGCTTTGTGCTTTCATGACTTGTTTCTTTACAAGATTATTTTTCATAGGAAGTGGGTTAGACTTAAATTTGTTCTATATTTGCTTCTTGATGCTCTCTTTTACTTCAATTCACATTTCTTATGTGAGCATCATCGAAATTATCATGCCTATCTTAATGGATATAAAGAAAGAGCTTTTGGGAGACAACCCATTATATTTTTACTTTCAGTTTATTTTTGTTTTGTTGAGTTTTGGAAGTTATTGCCTCTGTAATAACCTCTCCTTATCCTTTTTGTTTGGTATTTGTGCCAAGAATATCCTCTAATGAGAGAGAAGTAAGATTTGGGAAAGTTGCTGTCCCAAAACAGACAACATAGCATATATCATTAACAGAGGCCAACTTATCTCTGGCAAAGGAATATAGCCTTGGGAATTTCTCAGACAACATAGCATCAACCCAGTAATCATTCCAAAACAGAATTGAAAATCCAGAACCCACTTGGCATTTAGTTACAGCTCTCCACTCATCAGCAAGGTTTAATGCTCTTCCACCAGAAGGATCCACACCTAGTCACAGCATGTGGGACAACCTCATGATAATATGTATTCCTGACAAGTTTGACCCATGGCAAGTTTGCATTGTTATAAAATTTGTCAAGGTGTTTCAACAATAAAGCTATGTTTTGCTTTTGAAGATCTAGAACACCAAAGCCTCCTTTTTTTCTTTGGCTTGCAGATCATTTCCTAGGAAGCAAGGGAATTTACTTTCTCATCATGCTTGTATTTTCTCCAAAGACACCTCCTTCACCCCTTATCAATAATATCTATCACTCCCAACGGAATTGAAAGAGTGCACATATAATAAGTTGGTAAGGATGAAAGGACAGAGTTGACTAAAACCAGTCTATCATCATATGAAAGAAAATAAGCTATTGTAGATAATCTTCTCTCAAGCCTATCAATTAGAGGTGAAAAATCCTAAATCTGAGGTTTAGTGGTACCCATTGGCAATCCTAAATAGGTGAAGGGCATACCTCCAACTTGACAATCAAACACTTAAGCCAGATGAGCTGTCTCTTCCTCAGAAAGGTTAATTGGGATGAGAGAAGATTTATTGTAATTTACTTTTAACCCAGTAAAACCAGCATAATGATTCAATAGCTCTTTCAACACAAGTAATTGATCCTCTTCAGCAGGTAGAATAATGATTATATCATATGCATACTGAACAATAGGGAAAGAACCTTCTCTGGGAATTGGTAACTTTAGCCTCCCATGATTTAGAGCCAGATTCACAATACTCTGTAGTAGATCTCCACCTAGCACATATAGAAGTGGTGACAGAGGATACCCTTTTCTGGACCCTCTTCTACAAGCAAACTTGTTTCCTGGCACACCATTTAGAAGGACAGAGGAGGAACCAGAGGAAAGAATCTCCTCAACCATTCTTACAAAATTTTGTGGGAACCCTTTATACCTCAGAATTTGTAGGATGGCACTGTGCTCAATAGTGTCAAAAGCCTTTTCAAAATCAATTTTAATGACCACAAATTTCCTTTTAGATTGCTTACACTGATGCAGATATTCAAAAGACCAAGCTAAGCAATCCTGAATAGTTCTTGCCCTAATAAACCCATACTGGTTATCATGAATGCATCTAGTAATCTCTGCCTGCAGTCTATTTGCATAAATCTTTGTAATGAATTTGAGGCAGGTATTTGTTAAAGAGATGGGCCTGAAAGCATTAACAAATTCAGGAGATGGTTTCTTTGGGACCAGAGTTATAAAAGAGCCATTTATGCTTTCCAGAGAGGTAATTCCATTATGAAAATCCTTAGCCATCCTAATAAAATCTTCCTTAATAATGTGCCAACATTTTTTAACAAAATATCCATTAAAGCCATCAGGGCCAGGTGCTTTATCAGCTTTTAGATCTTTAACAATACCATCCATTTCCTCCAGTGTGATGGGATTAGATAGACTGTCATGAGAATCCACCTCATAGAGCATGGTGTTTACCCCAACAATATCAGTAGTTGGATAAGTAACCCCCATCCTACTTTTATAGCATCTCCAAAAAGCTGTTACCTTCGGATTATGTTCAGTCATTATCAAACCATCCTCATCCTGTATTTCAGTGATGGTACTATGCATGTATCTTTCAGTAGCTTTTGCATGAATTTTTTTTGTGTTTTCTCCACTTAACTGAACCCATCTGATGGTACATCTCTGTTTCCAATAGTCAGATTGCCTGCCCATTAATTTCTTAACATGACACTTGACAATATTTCTGAAATTAAATTCTGGGACTAAAAGTGGCCTTTGATCCTCTATTTGATCCAATTTGAAGATTACAAAATTGGACATATCAATTAGAGATTTAAGATGAGATATGTTTTCCACCTCTTCTTCAACTCATATCTCAACTTATTGAATTTAGCTGCCAAAATGGATGTGCTAGAGTTTCCTCTGGTTGGTTGATTCCATAATCTTTCAACTAACTCATAAAACCCAGGTTGATGCACCCAGGAATTTTCAAATCTGAAAATGTGAGCTTTGGGAATATTTGTGGAGATTTGCACCACACAAGGTACATGGTCTGATGTCGTCTTGGCTAAAGGAAACACCAAAGTATTTGGGTATTTCAAAGTCCACTCACATGAGGTAAAGAACCAATCTAACTGAACCAATAAAGGCTGACTCTGCATGTTGGACCAGGTATAATTTCTGCCTTTCAAGGATAATTCAATTAACCCCAAATGACTGATAATATCATTAAAAGTAAAAAATGTCATTCAAGTCTGCCCCTGGTCTATTTCTGTTATCCCGAGACCTCATAAAATTGAAATCTCCCAATAAAATCCAGAGTTCATGGGCAGATATTTGAGTGTTATATAACCAAGAAACAAAATTATCTCTCTCCGCACCTTGACAAGGACCATAAACTGCTACCATCTTCCAAGTTTCCCCATTGTGCAAAGAGGTGAAATTGACAATTATACCAGATCTATGAATCTCAATTACAGTATCAGAGAAGACAGAACTATTCTAGAAGCCCCCATAGAGGAAGGAAAAGCATATTTATCAAATCTTTTAGGGAAGAATCCCCTTATGAAAGAGTGGTCAAACTATTCACGTTTGGTTTCTTGCAAACAAATGACTGCAGCTCTACTCTCTTCAATTTTGTTATATACTGCAATTTGCTTATTTTTATCATTTAAACCTCTAACATTCCAGTCAAGGATTAGCTAGTCCCAGCTATTAATATTTGTGCTATCCATTGGAACCACCAACAACCATAATGATCACATCTCCTATTTTAAATAAGGAGATGGAATCCAGAACTGGTGACTTAACAATGCCACTGAGAAACCACACATCAAAATACTTAGGGAGTTCATCACACAGAGTATAGCAAGGTTCAAACACAATATCATAAGATTGCAGATAAAATAAAGGGCCCAGAACAAGGCCATAAAAAGGACAAAGCCCACTAAACATCAGAAGATTCAGTAGCCTTGATGTGCTTAGGAGAAGCCATAAGAATATCCTCAGTCATATCTTCATCAGGGATTTCAAGGATCCTTCCAGCCTGCTGCAGAATCTCCATAGGGGTAGTGCTAGTTGTCTGATCTGTCCTGTCTTCCTGCAAGAAAGGTTTTGCTGACTTGGCTTTTTTTCCTTGGTTGGGGCTTGTCAACACATGGGAGTAACTTATATTCATTGCTCCTGGTGGTGCTTCTAGTTGCACGCCTCTCATATGTGTTAACAACCACAACTTCTTTTGTCTTCCTTCCCCTCTTTTTTGGAGTGACAGATGGTAGCATGACATTCTCACATGGGGACAGGTTGAGACTCACATAATTGTCAGGAGATCTTTCCATGCTGTAACATCCCAGATTCTATAGTAGGATGTTATCAGTGTCATGCATCATCCTTGCATCATTGCATCCTACATTTGAAAAATATTGCAACAACAAATTCCTAACACATAAAACCCGTTACAAAAACCCTAATTAATATTCCCTTAAGTGAGCACTTTTGTTGTTTTAGTCTGACCCTTCAATAAACTATGTAAAAACAGTAAACCATGGTCCTACGTTGACCACCTTATTTTTACTAAAATTTAGAAACAAGAATCATCACTTTTGGACCTTGTTTGCAAAAGTTACAAGTGTTTTTAGTAAAACAGAATTGAAAAAAGAAAAGGATAAGAAAAAAAAAACGAGCAGCTAACCTAGCTGGGCCGGCCAGCCAGCCCACCCCGCCCCATCGCCCGCGCAGCAGGTAACCACCCCGCGCCCATCGGCCCACCTCTCCCCTCCATCGCTGACATGGGGGCCCCACCCCGTCGTCTCCCTCCTGGAGACCGCGGCGGACACGGCTGCCGGCTGCGTCGAACTCGTCCCCGCGCCGGACTCGTCTGCCCCCTCGCCCAAGTTCCTGCCCTTTAAAGGCCGACCCTCCCCCTCGTCGTTGCCCTCGTTTTTTTTCTCAAACCCTAGCCGCTTCGCAGTTCAACCGAGCTCGCCGGATCGGACACCGCCGGAGCTCGAGGTGGGAGACGCTCCAGGATATCTCGAGACTTGTTCAACCTCCCACGCTGCTCGCCTCGACCTACTCTACCCTCCCACCTAACTCTTTCCTTCCGAATCGCAGGGGGTCACCGACAATTGCTCGCCGGAGCCCGTCGGGTCCGAGAGGAGGAACGGCCAACCGCGGGAGAAGGAGGAAGAGAGGGACCGAGTTGAGATCGTTGGGAGATTCTCCGTCGACGTGCGCATCGGGGACCATCTTCGTCGCCTCCACTAGGGCCACCAGGACTCCGACTACCGTCGACTCCGCCGCCGCCGCCGTCGTCTCCATCGCCGCCACCACCACAGGTCAGTAGAACCGCCTCGGCCGTCCGATTGTAATCCTGCGGGCCAGATTAGAAGGGGGGGGGGGGGGGGCGAAGGGGTATCAGCGAATCGCGCAACGCCGCGTGGCAAGCGCGTCATCGCCGCGCCGCGTCGCCCGCATAGCCAGCTGGCCCAACCCGAGGCCGCCACCTGGCACGATCTGGGCTAGGGTTTGGGCTGGTTATTTTTGGTTTTTGCAGTTTAGGTTTATTATTGCGAAAATCATAGAAAAATAACTATTTGTCCAAATTTAGCTTGTAATATACCGTTGGATTCCTAATTTTATGTAGAATCCAAATATGTAATAATATTGCAGGTTTACAGTAATGTCTTAGTTGTAGATTTTAATCACTAAATTGGAGTGTTTATTCTATAGAAAAATAACTAAACTTCTGTTTTAATTGATTCTTGTTGCAATGACCTTGTTTCCATAATGCCTACTGGACAAAATTATACAACCTTGCTTAAGATCAATAGATCTAGTTTGGGGCTAATTAGATGGACTGATCTCCTTATAAACCTAGGATTTGTTTTAATGACTCTATTAGATCTAAACTCAATCCTAGTGACACCCTTACCCTAGCACAGCACAAACTCGATCAATTTAACCAACCTTGCATAAACTACCATGTTGCATGCATGCATGTATTCCTTTGTGTATGCTTTGAACAGGTTGTGATAAGATCTATGTTTGTGATTCGTTAGATTGCTCGGAGTGCGCTAAGGAGTGCTATTGTGTAGAGTGCTGCTCAGATCAAGGCAAGTTACACCACTTGTTCATAATTTTGTCCCAGTTTTGATTCTATGCATGTGATCTTCAAAATTCTGTAGTATGCATGTGTAGGATGTTCTAGTAGATTTTCCCCTTAGTATTATTTTGCAAGTGCGATGTTTTTGTAGTATGCCATGAGTAGCTCTATACTTAGGATTTACCATCCTAATAGGTTACCCCTGTTTTTGCTAAGTATTGCTTGCTATGCTATATATATACAAAGTACCGTTGGGGGGGTTCGAAAGACAAAGAATTTTCTAAGTATAAAGGCTCTCTAGAGCAAACTTTTCTTCTCAAATTCACTTCAAAATAAAACTAAGTTTTCTTCTGGGCGGAATGGTTGTCGGGTCAACGTGTGTGATATTTGGTGGAGGACGGCCGCCTAGGAATCAAAGAAGTCTGCCATGTTTCAGAATTCAGAAGCTTCCAGTGCAACCACAATACATTATGGGCTCTGTCTTGGCCTAGTACTTAGTGGGAAACCTCACCTGGGTACCAACATTTGGAGGATTATTGGCACGGTTGGATCCGGAAGGTAGGGGGGCTACTAAGGGAAAGCCTCGCCATGGTCTTGTCTGTAAAAGGACTTGATCGTGGATTGTGGGTAAAGTGCACAAACTCTCGAGAGTATTGCAATCTGATCGATCAGCCGTGTTCACGGTAACAGAACAACAATGAGCGTCTGAAGGATGGAGCCTCTGAAGGATCTTCCTCTCTCTTTTCTAAAACAAAGTCTTGAAAACCCCATGGCGTGCGTAATATCGCTAAAGGGTGGGATTTTGGGAAACTTGGTGTGTAATATCCAAGTGACGCTTGGTGCGTAATATCCAAGTGTTTGGTTGTTTGGACACTTGGTGCGTAATATCCTCGTGTGCCACTCGACCCTATTTTATTCAAGCAAATGTTTACAAAATAGGGAAATCCTCTACTCTCTCTCTACTTAAGAAAATTAGCTTGGAGCAAATGAACGCTACAGCCTATACCAGCCTTGCATGTAGAGATAGTCTGTTCTCTCCTTGGTGTAATTTGCCAATACATTCAAAGTATTGACCCAACTTGTTGGCTGCACGTCTTATGTGCAGAATCCGAAGATTGAAAGGTGCGTAGGGATCGCGGGTCTACACTCGACAAGCCTGGGCGTTGATGGACTCATGCTGCTTTTATGTTTCCGCTGTTATTTGAGCTAGCATAATGCTAAGCAACTTTTGTAATAATTTCATACTCTGGATTCTTCGTGTAATAAAGACTTTGTGTTTTACATGATATTTCATCGACTGTGAGTGCTAGCTATTGATCCAGGGACTAGCATGTTAATCACAGGGACTTAGGATCCTTACCGATCCAAGGTCACTACAGATGGTATCAGAGCACATCGTTGCCTGTAGGACGTGACCCTAGGATTGGAACCACCTCTAACTTTAGTGCCTTACTTGTTTCTACTAAGTTATTTTCCGCACATCTAGTATCTGCTTTCCTCTACTTGTTTAAGTATCTAACCCTCTTTCTCTAACTCAAAGATGACAAGCTTCCTCTACGACACCGTCGCGGATATCGAGCCCCTTCGCTTTGGAGGATGCCTCATGGATCTACTCACACGTTTGGATCTTCCTCTCCCAACGATCCAAGGGAGCACAATGAAGAAACTCCACAAGGACGGCTGTTGGGGAGTCAAGGTCATCCAGCCAGGAAAAGAGCGAGGCAAGAACCCGGAGGAAGACATAGCAATCCACATTGTTAGCGATTCCAAGGAGAAGGCCCTTAGCATTAGCTTGCAACAACTCATTGGTCGCCTATGTGGACGTCATCATGAAGCTCTCCAAGGACACTGCGGTGGCCTCTTTGGAAGACGAGATGAGGAAGGAATTCCCATGGAGTTAACCTTTGAGGAAAGAACTTCTACTAAGCGCCGAAGAACACAATATCAAGACTTGGAGTGCCACATCCATGACCTTGAGAAGGGTACCTTCCTCGAGATGTTGAAGAACGACGAGCTATGCGCCCTCATCAAGGAGAAGGAAGAAATGATCAAGCAGCAGGAAGAGGCAATGAAGCTCCAAGAGATAAGATTTCAGGACCAAGAGAAGAAGTTCGCTAACCAAGAGAAGAGGGTGATAAATAAAAACAAGAGAATTAGGGAACTCAAACAGCAGATCGATGGAGATGAAGTGCAAACTGAAGGCCTTTGCAAGATAATCGATGATGTGCGTGCTTCCAAGAGGGACTTGGCAAAGCAGCTTGAAGCTGCAATGAAGTCAAGTTTAGTGGAAATACTACAAAGCGAGAAGGAGGGACTTCAGGAGCAGCTGGAAGCCACTACCAAGAAGCTACAAGATGAGATAAAGGACCTCCAAGAGAAGCTTGAAGCCACCACGAAGGAGATGGAGTTGTACAAGACAACTCTAGAGCAAGAAGGCTACTCGTTCGAGGAAGAGGAAGAGAAAGGCGTGGAAGATGTGTAATAGTTGGACCACCTTTAATTCTATAGTAGAACGTTATTCGCAAATGTAATAAATACCAAGACAAGTCTGGTTTAGTTAAATTTTGGTTGTTTCCTGCGCTAAATCTGTGGTGTTATGCCTGGTGTGCCTTGTGTGCTTGGTGTGTTTTTCATAAGAGTAGGAGTTTACTACTTAGTCTTTCTGTCTTTTTCTTAACTACTCTCTTAAACCCCACAGATGCTGCCAAGACGTGCAGATTTCGAAATTCCACCAGAAATAGCAGAACTTTTGGCCACTCAGAACCAGCTGATCCAACTGCTCACCCAGAACATGCAAAACAACAACAACCCGCCGCCACCACCACCTCCGCCACCTCCTCAACAGGATCGCTTGACTCGGTTTTTGAGGCTGAACCCACCTACCTTCACTAGCAGCACTGAACCAATCGTCGCTGATGACTGGCTGCGTACGACCAACAAGAAGCTAGACACCGTGCAAGCTGTCGGAGCCGACAGGGTGCGCTATGCTGCACACCAGCTTGAAGGACCTGCTGCAGAATGGTGGGATAACTACCAAGTCACCCACCCGGACATTGATGCTATCACTTGGGAACAGTTTGAGTTAGCCTTTCGCACTCATCATGTGGCTGCTGGTGTCATGGCTCTAAAGAGGCGCGAGTTTCGCGACCTACACCAGCTGCACCGTTCTGTCATCGAGTATGGTGAGCTTTTCAATAAGCTAGCCCGTTATGCACCCGATGATGTTTCTACTGATGCCAAGAGACAGGAGGAGTTCTTAAGAGGGCTCAATGATGAGATATCCATTCAGCTTGTGTCTCAGAAGTTTGACAACTGTCAGGAACTCTTGGACAGAGCCATTGTGGTTGAATCAAAAAGGAAGAGCATAGATAATCGCAAGAGGAAATCCAACTCGCACAAACACTCTGTTCCGTACCAGAAGCAGCGCAATTCCTCACCACCACCTCATAACAACAATGGCCATAACCATAACAGTCATAACCATGGTGGTCACAAACACAATGGGCACAAAAACCGCTATGGCAATGGCGGCAATGGAAAGGATCTCAGTGAGGTGACATGCTTTAAGTGCAACAAGACAGGGCACTATGCAACCTCCTGCCCCGAGAGGAAGAATGGCAATGGTAATGGGAATGGAAATGGACACAACCATGGCAATGGGAACGGGAAGAAGCCAAATCCGTTTGTCAAAGCCACGGTGAATCATGTTTCTATGGAGGATGCCTGTGATGCGCCAGACTCTGTGATTGGTAAGTTCAAGCTCAATTCTTTTCCCGCAGTTGTTCTTTTTGATACTGGTGCATCGCATTCATTCATATCAAGGGTATTTGTGGATAGAGGCAAGATACCAACGGAGACTATAAACTATCCTCTAAGGGTAAGTTCTCCTGGGGGAGAAATAGTGGCCAACTCCGGTTGCCGGGATTTGGAACTAAGGATTGGGACACACATTTTTCCCACCAGTCTAGTAGTTCTAGAATCACAAGGATTAGACATAATCTTGGGCATGAATTGGATGACCGAATTTGAAGGAGTCATAGATTGTGCCAAGAGAACTGTCATGCTGACAACACCGGAAGGAAAAAGGATTCGTATCAAGTCGAATTTCGCACTTAAAGAAGTCATGGTGAACTCTCTTAAGGGGGGCAGCTTGGAGGAGGTACCTATTGTAAAGGAATACCCAGATGTCTTCCCAGAAGAGCTACCCGGAATGCCACCCGACCGTGATATCGAGTTTCTCATTGACTTAATGCCAGGCACGGGGCCAATAGCTAAGAGACCATACAAGATGGATGTGGACGAGTTAAAGGAACTCAAGAAACAGCTTAGGGAACAATTGGACAAGGGGTTCATTCAACCCAGCGCGTCATCTTGGGGAGCACCCGTCCTATTCGTGGAAAAGAAGGATAAGACCAAGAGGCTGGTTGTGGACTACCGCTCGTTGAACGAAGTGACGATTAAGAATAAGTACCCTCTGCCCAACATCAACGACCTATTTGACCAGCTAAAAGGAGCCAGTGTGTTCTCAAAGATCGATCTACGATCGGGCTATTTTCAGCTAAAGATTCGAGAACAGGATGTGCCCAAGACAGCATTCACCACAAGATACGGACTGTATGAGTACACCGTGATGTCTTTTGGTCTAACCAATGCCCCAGCATACTTCATGACCATGATGAACAAGGTGTTCATGGAATACTTGGACAAGTTTATCGTAGTATTCATAGATGATATACTCATATACTCAAAGGATGAGAAGGAACATGAGAAACATCTGCGCCTTATTATGGAAAAACTAAGAGAACACAAGTTATATGCCAAGTTCAGCAAGTGCGAGTTCTGGTTAAAAGAAGTGGGATTCCTTGGTCATGTTGTGTCAGCAAAAGGAGTTGCCGTAGATCCTAGCAAGGTAGCTTCCGTGACGGAATGGGAGTCACCCAAGAATGTGGGAGATATTAGAAGTTTCTTGGGCCTCGCAGGATATTACCGTAGGTTCATCGAAAACTTTTCCAAGATAGCAAAACCCATGACGGAACTATTAAAGAAGGAAAAGAAATTCCTATGGACCGAGGCATGTGAGGCAAGTTTTCAAGAATTGAAGAAACGCCTTGTAACGGCACCAGTACTGTGTCTGCCAGATATCCAGAAGGATTTTCAAGTCTATTGTGACGCTTCGCGACAAGGACTTGGAAGTGTATTGATGCAGGATGGGAAAGTGGTATCCTATGCCTCCCGACAACTTAAGAACCACGAACACAATTATCCCACGCATGATTTGGAACTTGCATCTGTGGTTCATGCACTCAAGGTATGGAGACACTACCTCATGGGCAAACATTGTGATGTGTTCACAGATCATAAAAGTTTGAAGTACATCTTCACCCAAAAGGAGTTGAATATGAGACAACGAAGATGGCTTGAACTAATTAAGGATTATGACTTGGATTTACAATACCACCCCGGGAAGGCAAACGTGGTGGCTGATGCCTTAAGCCGTAAGGTGTATGTGAATGGACTTACCGCAGGGGAACTTCCAGAGGATTTATGCAAGCAATTCAGGGACCTCAGGCTAGAGATAGTCCCGAAAGGACACGTAGCGACTATGGAAATAGTGTCCACTTTCCAAGAAAGGATCCAAGAAGCACAAAAGGGGGATAAAGAGTTGGAAGAAATAAGAGTCTGGATAAATGAAGGAAAGACTAAAGAATTTCGTCTGGACGAACAAGGAACACTCTGGTATGGGAAGCGTTTGTGCGTTCCCAATGACCCCGATATCAGGAAGATGATTCTACAAGAAGCTCATGATTCGCCATACTCAATTCATCCAGGTAACACGAAAATGTACATGGATGTGAAGGATAGATTCTGGTGGAATAACCTAAAGAGAGATATTGCAGAGTATATTTCTCTGTGTGATGTGTGCAACAGAGTTAAAGCCGAGCATCAGAAACCGGCAGGGTTACTTCAACCACTACCTATACCCGACTGGAAGTGGGACAAGGTAGGCATGGATTTCATCACGGGATTACCCCGAACTCGTTCTGGATTTGATTCTATCTGGGTAGTGGTGGACCACTTCACCAAGGTGGCTCATTTCATCCCCGTAAAGACCACATATACAAGTGCTAAGCTTGCTAAGATATACATGTCAAGGATTGTAAGCCTACATGGTGTTCCCAAGGGAATTGTGTCAGACAGAGGCACCCAGTTTACTTCAAAGTTTTGGCGACAATTACATGAGTCTCTGGGAACTCGACTAGAATTCAGTACTGCCTTCCACCCTCAAACAGATGGCCAAACAGAAAGGGTGAATCAAATTTTGGAAGACATGTTGAGAGCTTGCGCACTAGACTATGGGTCTAGTTGGGACGATAACCTGCCATATGCGGAGTTCTCATACAACAACAGCTACCAGACAAGCATCAAGATGGCTCCGTTTGAAGTTCTATATGGCAGGAAGTGTAGGACTCCATTGCTATGGAATGGAGTTGGAGAACGCAGTCTTTTTGGACCTGACTTGATAAAGGATGCCGAAGAAAAGGTACGACAGGTTCAGGATAGGCTAAAGATAGCCCAATCCCGACAGAAGAGTTACGCTAATTCCAAGCGCAGAGATGTGGCCTACGAAATAGGGGACCGTGCGTATCTCCGAGTTTCACCCCTACGTGGAGTTAAGAGGTTCGGAATCAAGGGCAAGTTAGCCCCACGATACATAGGACCGTATAAAGTTCTGGCCCGTAGAGGAGAAGTTGCTTATCAGTTGGAGCTACCGGAAGGACTGACTGTTCATGATGTGTTTCATGTATCACAACTAAAGAAGTGTCACCCGGAGATGGCCGAAACACCGCTAAGAGACACCGTTCCCCTAGATGAGGTTCAATTGGAAAATGACCTTACCTATGAGGAAAAACCCATCAAAATACTGGAAACAGCTGAAAGGATTACCCGCACCAAGACTATAAGGTTCTGCAAGGTACAATGGAACCACCACTCCGAGGAAGAAGCTACGTGGGAGCGTGAAGAAGACTTGAAGGCAGAACACCCACACCTATTTGCTAGCCAACCCGAATCTCGAGGACGAGATTCTTCTTAAGGGGGGTAGGTTTGTAACATCCCAGATTCTATAGTAGGATGTTATCAGTGTCATGCATCATCCTTGCATCATTGCATCCTACATTTGAAAAATATTGCAACAACAAATTCCTAACACATAAAACCCGTTACAAAAACCCTAATTAATATTCCCTTAAGTGAGCACTTTTGTTGTTTTAGTTTGACCCTTCAATAAACTATGTAAAAACAGTAAACCATGGTCCTACGTTGACCACCTTATTTTTACTAAAATTTAGAAACAAGGATCATCACTTTTGGACCTTGTTTGCAAAAGTTACAAGTGTTTTTAGTAAAACAGAATTGAAAAAAGAAAAGGATAAGAAAAAAAAAACGAGCAGCTAACCTAGCTGGGCCGGCCAGCCAGCCCACCCCGCCCCATCGCCCGCGCAGCAGGTAACCACCCCGCGCCCATCGGCCCACCTCTCCCCTCCATCGCTGACACGGGGGCCCCACCCCGTCGTCTCCCTCCTGGAGACCGCGGCGGACACGGCTGCCGGCCGCGTCGAACTCGTCCCCGCGCCGGACTCGTCTGCCCCCTCGCCCAAGTTCCTGCCCTTTAAAGGCCGACCCTCCCCCTCGTCGTTGCCCTCGTTTTTTTTCTCAAACCCTAGCCGCTTCGCAGTTCAACCGAGCTCGCCGGATCGGACACCGCCGGAGCTCGAGGTGGGAGACGCTCCAGGATATCTCGAGACTTGTTCAACCTCCCATGCTGCTCGCCTCGACCTACTCTACCCTCCCACCTAACTCTTTCCTTCCGAAACGCAGGGGGTCACCGACAATTGCTCGCCGGAGCCCGTCGGGTCCGAGAGGAGGAACGGCCAACCGCGGGAGAAGGAGGAAGAGAGGGACCGAGTTGAGATCGTTGGGAGATTCTCCGTCGACGTGCGCATCGGGGACCATCTTCGTCGCCTCCACTAGGGCCACCAGGACTCTGACCACCGTCGACTCCGCCGCCGCCGCCGTCGTCTCCATCGCCGCCACCACCACAGGTCAGTAGAACCGCCTCGGCCGTCCGATTGTAATCCTGCGGGCCAGATTAGAAGGGGGGGGGCGAAGGGGTATCAGCGAATCGCGCAACGCCGCGTGGCAAGCGCGTCATCGCCGCGCCGCGTCGCCCGCATAGCCAGCTGGCCCAACCCGAGGCCGCCACCTGGCACGATCTGGGCTAGGGTTTGGGCTGGTTATTTTTGGTTTTTGCAGTTTAGGTTTATTATTGCGAAAATCATAGAAAAATAACTATTTGTCCAAATTTAGCTTGTAATATACCGTTGGATTCCTAATTTTATGTAGAATCCAAATATGTAATAATATTGCAGGTTTACAGTAATGTCTTAGTTGTAGATTTTAATCACTAAATTGGAGTGTTTATTCTATAGAAAAATAACTAAACTTCTGTTTTAATTGATTCTTGTTGCAATGACCTTGTTTCCATAATGCCTACTGGACAAAATTATACAACCTTGCTTAAGATCAATAGATCTAGTTTGGGGCTAATTAGATGGACTGATCTCCTTATAAACCTAGGATTTGTTTTAATGACTCTATTAGATCTAAACTCAATCCTAGTGACACCCTTACCCTAGCACAGCACAAACTCGATCAATTTAACCAACCTTGCATAAACTACCATGTTGCATGCATGCATGTATTCCTTTGTGTATGCTTTGAACAGGTTGTGATAAGATCTATGTTTGTGATTCGTTAGATTGCTCGGAGTGCGCTAAGGAGTGCTATTGTGTAGAGTGCTGCTCAGATCAAGGCAAGTTACACCACTTGTTCATAATTTTGTCCCAGTTTTGATTCTATGCATGTGATCTTCAAAATTCTGTAGTATGCATGTGTAGGATGTTCTAGTAGATTTTCCCCTTAGTATTATTTTGCAAGTGCGAAGTTTTTGTAGTATGCCATGAGTAGCTCTATACTTAGGATTTCCCATCCTAATAGGTTACCCCTGTTTTTGCTAAGTATTGCTTGCTATGCTATATATATACAAAGTACCGTTGGGGGGGTTCGAAAGACAAAGAATTTTCTAAGTATAAAGGCTCTCTAGAGCAAACTTTTCTTCTCAAATTCACTTCAAAATAAAACTAAGTTTTCTTCTGGGCGGAATGGTTGTCGGGTCAACGTGTGTGATATTTGGTGGAGGACGGCCGCCCAGGAATCAAAGAAGTCTGCCATGTTTCAGAATTCAGAAGCTTCCAGTGCAACCACAATACATTATGGGCTCTGTCTTGGCCTAGTACTTAGTGGGAAACCTCACCTGGGTACCAATATTTGGAGGATTATTGGCACGGTTGGATCCGGAAGGTAGGGGGGCTACTAAGGGAAAGCCTCGCCATGGTCTTGTCTGTAAAAGGACTTGATCGTGGATTGTGGGTAAAGTGCACAAACTCTCGAGAGTATTGCAATCTGATCGATCAGCCGTGTTCACGGTAACAGAACAACAATGAGCGTCTGAAGGATGGAGCCTCTGAAGGATCTTCCTCTCTCTTTTCTAAAACAAAGTCTTGAAAACCCCATGGCGTGCGTAATATCGCTAAAGGGTGGGATTTTGGGAAACTTGGTGTGTAATATCCAAGTGACGCTTGGTGCGTAATATCCAAGTGTTTGGTTGTTTGGACACTTGGTGCGTAATATCCTCGTGTGCCACTCGACCCTATTTTATTCAAGCAAATGTTTACAAAATAGGGAAATCCTCTACTCTCTCTCTACTTAAGAAAATTAGCTTGGAGCAAATGAACGCTACAGCCTATACCAGCCTTGCATGTAGAGATAGTCTGTTCTCTCCTTGGTGTAATTTGCCAATACATTCAAAGTATTGACCCAACTTGTTGGCTGCACGTCTTATGTGCAGAATCCGAAGATTGAAAGGTGCGTAGGGATCGCGGGTCTACACTCGACAAGCCTGGGCGTTGATGGACTCATGCTGCTTTTATGTTTCCGCTGTTATTTGAGCTAGCATAATGCTAAGCAACTTTTGTAATAATTTCATACTCTGGATTCTTCGTGTAATAAAGACTTTGTGTTTTACATGATATTTCATCGACTGTGAGTGCTAGCTATTGATCCAGGGACTAGCATGTTAATCACAGGGACTTAGGATCCTTACCGATCCAAGGTCACTACACATGCAGACATCATCCATACATTACTCAGAAGCAGTGGAGAAGGGGGTAACCAGTAGGATTTCATTGTATCTAAATATTATAAATTATGTGGCAGGAATTCCACAGATGAAAAGTGCAGAGAAAATATGTTTTCATTACTAGGACCATTCCACGCCATGTCCATGTCAGGGAGAAGCACAGTAAAGATTTGCAGGTTATTGTTATCAACCTGGCTATCAGCAGGAACAATGGCCAAGGGATTTTCATGCTGGCCAAGGGATTTTCATGCTTGATATTGTTTTGACTTTATGCTTAGTAATTATTAATGTAGCATGACTTGTTACAAATAATTGAGATTGCTTAATGTGCCTTGAAAGAATCATGCACTGTTTTAGCATATAAAAGCATAATATTGTGGTATTCTCCTTTGATGCTTTATTTGGGTTGACTTGGCGCATGCCCACACCATGTTAAGACAATACCAAGTCACCATAGCCTCTATGATGATTTAGTTTTCGACATGTAATATCACTTTATGCTTTAATTAATAATGTTTTGTCACTTTGCATGATTATGTCCATTATTGCTCTCTTATTTGGTCGCTCTCAGTCTTTTGCTAGCCTCCATACCAAGTATGAGTTCCACTCATGCATCCAACTCCAAATAAAACCAAGTTATTCCAAAGAGTCCACCATGCCTACCTATTAGCATTTTCTATTCCAAGTATATTCATGTTTTTATCTACCTTCCAAATAAAACTTGTTATGTGAAAATTAGTGATTAAAGCTCTCACGAACTTGATGGCACACTTTACTTTTCTTTCACTTAATAAACTTGAACCATTGTGCCCATCTATGTTGCATATATGCTTGCGTTTTGTAAGTTGTGAATTAGCAGAACCATGTTATCATGGGGAATGCTTTCAACATTGCACTTTATTTAGTTGATATCATGTTCTTTTTCTTATGGATCCGGCGGTGTGAAATGAAAGGGGAGCTTGTAAGGCTCATGGAGTTCGTATATGTGTTAGAGAAACGCCTAGGTACCTGGTCTAAGCCATGCCTAATGGAAACCTGCAGCATAACCATAGTGAGCAATCTATGAAGAATCCTCTATAAAAAACACCTATGCAAATAGGAAAGAAAAAGAAAAAAGGCCTCTGCAAATAGGAAATAAAAGGACCGATGAGGTGCTCATTGTCTGCTTGCCTTGTCATTTTGATATGGGGAATCTTTCGTATCATCGGACAAAGGGGTACCCCGTTGGCGGTTCTTTATGATACACATGTACTTACAATCACAAGAACTTACTTGTGACTAAAGTTGAGTAGCATGAGGTTTGGTACTCGTAAGCAAGGGGCATGAGATTTTCAGATTATAACTTGTCAGGCATATCGGCATATTTTCTCACTTTAACCTTAATCACCTAAATATGCTTATGATAGGGGTAATGAGAGCTGAAAGCTAATAAGTACAATAATTTTTGGAAGATAATTATGAGACTTGAATCCCTGCTTCCTTTTATGAAGGGCCTTTCTTTTACTTTTATGTTGAGTCTCCATCTTCTCTCTTTATGCACCTATTGAGAGAGCATAGTGGCCATTCTTAGTTTAATGTGCATTGTCCCAAAACTTGTTGATTGATTCATAACTTTGATATTGCTTGTTCTTAAATTATTTGTATCTAGTCACCCCAATGAACTTTGAAGGTGTCCTATGCATTTATGTTTTGCTATACCATGAGGGACAAGCTGAATACCACTTTTATTATGTTTTCTATATGTGAAACAAACAAACGTCTTTCAAAGCATTGTTATTCATGAATCTTTTGTTTGTACCTTTTCATGTTACAACATAGTTGCTATGTCTTATTGTTAGAACTATATATTGCATGTCTCTATTGGAGTACTATGATCTCAGCTATCAATGTTTTACAAATACCTTGATCAAAAATATTCTTTTTTATCACTTACCTACTCGAGGACGAGCAGGAGTTAAGCTTGGGGATGTTGATACGTCGTAAACGTATATATAATTTTTGATGTTCCATGCTTGTTTAGTATCTACTTTCTTATGTTTTGTTCATACTTTGAGGTATTTTTATACATTTTATAGAACTAACCTATTAACAATATGCCACAGTGCCAGTTGCCAGTTTTCTGCTGTTTTTGGTTACAGAAAAGCTAGAAAAGACATATTCTCGGAATTGGATGAAACGAAAGCCAAACCTCCTATTTTTCCGACATGAAGACAGAGTCCAAAGCAGAGAAGGAGGAGGGCCAGGGGCTGGCCACTCCACCTGGTGGCGCGGGCCAGGCCAGGCCGCGCCAGGGGGTGGTGTGGGCCCCTGAGGCCTCCGCCGACCTTGCCCCTTCGCCTATATATTCCTCCCGGGACAAAAACCCTAATTACGAGATCAGAATCCCACGAAAAGTTCCACAGCACCGCCGCCACCGAAGAGGAGATTCGAGGGATAGAAGTCTCTATTCTGGCATCCTGCCGGGAGGGGAAGTGCCCCTGGATCCATCTCCATCGACTCCACTGCCATCTCCATCGCCGTTGCTGACTCCCATGATGAGGAGGGAGTAGTTCTCTCTCGAGGCTAAGGGCTCTACAAGTAGCTATGTGTTCATCTCTCTCTATGCATGATCTTATTGAGATCATGAGCTTTTTAATCTATAGATCTATTCTGCTACTCAAGTGCTTTAATTAATCTCTGCTTATCCCCACGTGTGTGAAGTTGACAGTGTGCACACCGTGTGGCACTTTGGCTAAGGTTACATAAATACTTATCATGAGTATAATTTGAGTTTGATGTCTCTATGAGATTGTGGTGTTTGTTGGAACCATCTAGCGCTCAAGATGATAGTGAGGGGTTATCTAGATGGGGAATGCGAACTTTAAGGTGTGTTGTTATAGCCCTACATCGTCCAACCGGAGAGTAGTTCAGGGTAGTATCATAAAGAGAAGATATTTATATGAGAGTGTCCACTAGTGAAAGTATGATCCCTAAGCCTTGTTTCTAAGCACTAAAACACCATTTACAATCATTCATGTTATATGTTTGCTTGCTGCCACTCTTATTTTAGATTGCAATTACCACTTATAATCATCCATATTACTTGTATTTTACTATCTCTTCACCGAACTAGTGCACCTATACACCTGACAAGTGTATTGGGTGTGTTGGGGACACAAGAGACTTCTTGTATCTTGATTGCAGGGTTGCTTGAGAGGGATACCTTTGACCACTTCCTCCCCGAGTTCGATAAACCTTGGGTGATCCACTTAAGGGAAACTTGCTTCTGTTCTACAAACGTCTGCACTTGGAGGCCCAACACTGTCTACAAGAATAGAAGCGTGCGTAGACATCAACGGTGCATGTTTTGCTGGTAGATGGCAGATCTGGACGGGGCCAACTCACGTGCTTCTTTGAGGAGGTCGACGCTGTCCTCACGTGCTTCCTGGGCTTGCTGCTCTGTGTAAAGCAGCTTGCGGGGTGCGTCGAACTGAATTTTTGTGGGCAAGACTGCCTCTGCCCCGTAGACAAGGAAGAATGGGGTGTATCTGGTGGACCGGTTTGGTGTGGTATGGAGGCTCCAAAGCACATCCAGTAGCTCCTCTATCTAGCAGCCGAGGGATCGCATCAGTGGTTCGATCAGCCGGGGCTTGATTCCGGCTAGGACTAGACCATTTGCTCACTCGCATTGCCCATTGGAATGGGGGTGTGCCACAGATGCAAGGTCCAGTGGATTCCCTTGTCGCCACAAAAGTGTGTGAAGAAAGCTCCCTTGGAGAAATTCGTGTCATCGTGTGTTATGATGCTATTGGGGTAGCCGAAGCGCGTGATTATGTTCGGGAAGAATTTGGCCATTGTTGGCCCATCTAGCTTCTTTATCGGTTTTGCCTCGATCCACTTGGTGAATTTGTCCACCGCCACCAACAAGTGCGTCATGCTGGATCGGGTTGTTTTGAAAGGGCCAACCATATCGATCCCCCAGACGGCAAAGGGCCAAGTGATGGGAATTGTCTTGATTGCTGCAGACAGAGTGTGCTTTTGTTGGCTGAACCGCTGACAACCGTTGCATGCTTTGACTATTTGTTCGGCGTCTTGTAGCGTCGTGGGCCAGTAGAAACCATGGCGAAATGCTTTTTCCACTATGGCTCGTGATGACGCGTGGTGGCCGCATTCGCCCTGGTGAATGGGATTGTTGGTTTGCGGCCCGAAAGTTCCTGGGTGAGTGCATGGAGGTACCCAAGATCCTTGTAATTGCTGCGTTTCGTAAAGTTGGGCTGCCAACTACTGAGAGGGGCCATTTCGAGGCAAACTCATCTCACGCCTGCCAAATTCAAACATTCCGTTAAACTGCCCCGTGAAGTAGACGGTCGGGACCCACATGTCGGTCATCTCTCCGTGACATGAGCCAACGTGGCAACCTCTTAGGAAAATCGAGGAACTAAGTGGATTGGATGCGTTGACCAATTTCACAAATCCATTCCCTCCTTTCCCCTAGCACCGGCGGCATCGAAATCCACCCTCCAGGCAGAACGATCCCTTCGAACATTTGACTTCCGGCGCTAAGTTGATGCACCTAGTCACTAATCCCGAGCTCCAATGGCGCAAGCAGTAGCCACCATTTCAAGGCTCTAGCTCGCCTCCACCGCCGACGAGCTGAGCAGCTCGGAGGATGGCAAATCCTACTACCAAGGAAGAAGAAGTTCTGGCTACATGCGGGTGAGCTATCCTTCTCTTTGCTATTCGCACTAATTATAACTGCTAGCTGGCTACTGAACCTAAATTTTTTTGTTAGCCCAACGCTGACAAACATATTTTGTCCATAGTTTTCTGTCAAGTGGGATCTCCACGAACCACCCTTACCTAGTTATGGTAGTCCTCTTCTGGTACGACTCTAAATCATCAAGGGTGAAGGGAAAGTGGTATGGACACCATTGTATCAGGATGGAAGAAGCGTATGCACAGATCTACACTATATCTAGTATAGTTGCTGCTCTGCGTAATCATGATGAAATATGGCCGAAGCAGACTACAAAGTTCAGCTTCATGGATGAAGGTCGCATCATGGTTCCTCTAACGTGTGACAGTCAGCTAATTGGGTTGATGAAAAGGTATGCTTCAGATTGCATGTTTGAGCTGAACTGTGATGTATTGGATGTGGAAGCTGCTGCAACTAGGAGTCGCCCTTTTATTCTTGGACAGGGTGGTCGCTCGAACCCAATTAGCTCCTGGTAAGCAAAAGTCTCTTGGGGTTTGCATGTTTGTGCTGAATTGTAATTTTCTAAGTTACATTGTCCGGAATTGTCCGGAGAATAAGATTCATATATTGGGGATCATTTTCTAAGTTAGGAAATGTTCCGGAGTGTTTGTATGGAGATTCTAGAAGGTTTCGGAATGTTCTGGAAGGTTCTAGAAGATTTCTTGGAGTTTGCTTGAAAACCAAGAAAGGATCAAGAAGTCTTTGTGGGGCAAGACATGGATTCGTGGGGGAGGAGGACTCCCCCCCTCCCAATCCGCCGGCCAAGGAGGGAGGGGAGTCCTACTAGGACTCCCCCTCCCATGGCGCCTCCCTCCTTTCAATAGAGGGGAGGGGGCGCCACCACCTAGAGCTCTCCCATAACAAACCCTAGCCTCCGCCTCTCTCCTCCTCCTTCGCTCTGCTCCGGCTTAGGCGAAGCCCTGCAGAATTCTCTACTCCACCACCACCACCACGCCGTCGTGCTGCTGGGATTCCGTGGAGAAGATCTACTACCTCCGCTGCTCGCTGGAACAGGGAGAGGAAGGTCTGCTTCGACTCCGCACGTGTGACCGACTGTGGAAGCGCTGCCAGAACGCGGCGCCGGAAGGATCGTCTACTCGATCTTGAGATCGGCAAGTGATCGACTACATCAACCACGAGATCCGATCTTGTAACG
Source organism: Avena sativa (assembly GCA_916181665.1). Taxonomy (NCBI): domain Eukaryota; kingdom Viridiplantae; phylum Streptophyta; class Magnoliopsida; order Poales; family Poaceae; genus Avena; species Avena sativa. The sequence goes on from OV702290.1 coordinate 39,316,212, forward strand.
CTTTCGGTTCTACAAGGGTTAGTACAGATCTATCTCGTTGCACATGTCTAATAGATTAGATCTTGGCTTTTATCTAGATTAGATCTGGGTTTTGTTCGTTCTTGCGGTAGAAAATTTTTGTTTTCCATGCTACGAACCCATCAGTGGTATCAGAGCCTTGTCTATGCGTAGATCTATTGCACGAGTAGAACACAATGGTTTTGTGGGCGTTGGTGCTCATGCCGTCTTTTGCTTTGTGTACTTTGCATCTTGCGGTATGGTGGGATGAAGCGGCTCGGGCTAACCTTACATGTCATCGCACATGAGACTTGCTCCACGCTTGACGTGTAACTTGCTTTGCACAAGTGGCTTTGCGGGTGTCTGTCTCTCCCATCATAGTATAGATCCAATCTACACTTTGCACTCGATAGCACTTGTATCAACGTTGTGGTTCAGTTTCGTAGGTAAGATCCGTTCTTATTCGAAAGCCCCAAACCACGTAAAACATGCAAAGAAAATTAGAGGCGTCTAACTTGTTTTTGTAGGGGTTTTGTGATGTGATATGGCCATCATGTGATTGTGATTATATTTGATGTATGCAATGATCATTGTTGTAATATGGCAACCGGCAGAAGCCTAATGGTTGTCTTTAATTCTGTTAAGACATGCGTGTCTATTCATCTTGTAATAGCTTTGTTCCAAGTAGTTGTAATAGTTGCTGGTGATGATGGACAACCATGAAGCGGCGCCACTAACCTTGACGCAATGCTGGTGATGATGGAGATCATGTCCGTGCTTTGGAGATGGAGATCAAAGGCATAAGAAGAAAGGGCCATATCATATCACACTAATTATGAATTGCATGTGATGTTAATCCTTTATGCATCTTGTATTGCTTAGATCGCGACGGTAGCATTATAAGATGATCCCTCTCACTAAATTTCAAGTAATAAAGTGTTCGTCCTTAGTTGGCGCCGTTGCTAAGACTCGTCGTCTCGAAGCATCTCGTGATGATCGGATGTGATAGATTCTACGTGTGCATACAACGGGTGCAAGCCAGATTTGCACATGCGGAAACTAAGGTTAATCTTGACGAGCCTAGCATGTACAGACATGGTCTCGGAACACGGAATACCGAAAGGTAGAGCATGAATCATATGAGTGATATGATGAACATGAAGATTGTTCGCCGATGAAACTACATCTTCTCTCATGAAGATCGGACTTGGTGTAGTGGACTTGGTTCGTGTAATCACTAAGACAATGTGAGGGATGTTGTTTTGAGTGGGAGTTCACCTAGTTAATTTAAGAATTAAAATTGAACTCAATTTATCATAAACTTAGTCTAAACTACTTGCAAATTTGTTGTAGATTATGGCAAACCTCTCCATCAATTTCAATGCATTCCTAGAGAAAGAAAAGCTTAAGAACAATGGAAGCAACTTCACGGACTGGCTCTGTGGTCTGAAGATTGTCCTCAGGGCTGGTTAGATGACCTATGTGCTCGAAGCACCGCTAGGTGACCCACCTGCAGATGATGCCACCGATGACGTAAAGAATGTTTATGCCACTCGGAAAAATCATTACTCCACAGTTCAGTGTGCCATCCTGTACGGTTTAGAAATGGAGCTCCAGAAGCGTTTTGAGCACCACAACCCGTTCGAGATCATTAAGGAGCTCAAGCTCATTTTTGAGACTCACGCGGCCGTGGAGAGCTATGAGGCCTCCGAAAAGTTCTTTAACTGCAAGATGGAAGAGGGAAGCTCCGTTAGCGAGCACGTGCTCACCATGTCGGGGAACGCAAACAAGCTCCAAGATTTGGGGATAACGATTCCTAATGAGTTAGGGATTCACCGTGTCCTCCAATCAGTGCCACCGAGTTATAAGAACTTTGTGATGAACTACAATATGCACTGCATGAACAAGACGTTATCTGAACTATCGTCCATGCTGAAAACTGCTGAAGTGGAGATCAAGAAGGAGAACCAAGTGTTGATGGTCAATAAGACCACCAATTTCAAAAAACAGGGCAAGCCTAAGAAAAAGGGCAACTTCAAGAAGGACGGCAAGAAAGCTGCCGCACCTGCTAAGAAGCCCAAGGCTGGTCCTAAGCCTGAAACTGAGTGCTTCTACTACAAGGGTGCTGGTCACTGGAAGCGTAACTGCCCCAAGTACCTGGCGGATCTGAAGAACGACAACATCAAGAAGAAAGGTATATTCGATATACATGTTATTGATGTGTATCTTACTAGTAATCGTAGTAGTGCCTGGGTATTTGATACTGGTTCGGTTGCCCATATTTGTAACTTGAAACAGGAGCTGCAGAATAAACGAAGATTGGCGAGAGACGAGGTGACGATGCACGTTGGAAATGGCTCCAAGGTTGATGTGATCGCCGTCGGCACGCTCCCTCTACATCTACCTTCGGGATTAGTTTTAAATTTGAATAATTGTTATTTGGTGCCTGCGTTAAGCATGAACATTATATCTGGATTTTGTTTATTGCGAGACAGTTACTCTTTTAAGTCTGAGAATAAAGGTTGTTCGATTTATATGAGTAATATCTTTTATGGTAATGCACCTGAGATGAATGGTTTATTCTTACTGAATCTCGATAGTAGTGATACACATGTTCACAACATAGATGCTAAACGAATAAAATTGAATGATAATTCTGCATACATGTGGCACGGTCGTCTTGGTCACATTGGAGTGAAGCGTATGAAGAAACTCCATTCTGATGGACTTCTTGAATCACTTGATTTTGAATCACTTGAAAGATGCAAAGCATGTCTAATGGGAAAAATGACTAAGACTCCATTCTCTAGAATAATGGAGCGAGCTACAGACTTATTGGAAATAATACATACCGATGTGTGCGGTCCAATGAGTGTAGCATCGCGTGGTGGATATCGTTATGTTCTCACTTTCACGGATGACTTAAGTAGATATGGGTATGTCTACTTTATGAAACATAAGTCCGAAACTTTCGAGAAGTTTAAGGAATTTCAAAGTGAAGTGGAAAATCATCGTAACAAGAAGATTAAGTTTCTGTGTTCTGATCGTGGAGGTGAATATCTAAGTTATGAGTTTGGCATGCATTTAAAGAAATGTGGAATACTTTCGCAGTTGACACCGCCGGGAACACCACAGCGTAATGGTATGTCCGAACATCGTAATCAAACTCTCTTAGATATGGTTCAGTCTATGATGTCTCTTACAGATTTACCACTATCGTTTTGGGGCTGTGCATTAGAGACAGCCGCATTCACTTTAAATAGGGCACCATCTAAATCCGTTGAAATGACACCGTATGAATTGTGGTTTGGTAAGAAACCTAAGTTGTCGTTCCTTAAAGTTTGGGGTTGCGAAGCGAATGTAAAGAAGTTACAGCCTGATAAGCTTGAACCCAAAGCGGAGAAATGCGTCTTCATAGGATACCCGAAAGAAACAATTGGGTATACTTTCTATCATAGATCCAAAGGCAAAGTTTTCGTTGCCAAGAATGGATCCTTTCTTGAGAAGGAGTTTCTCTCGAAGGAAGTGACTGGAAGGAAAGTAGAACTCGACGAGGTGATTGAACCTTCTCTCGGAGTTGAGAGTAGCGCAGCACCGGAAGATGTTTTTGTGCCGCCTGCACCAATTGGAGAGGAAGCTAATGATGGTGATCATGAAACTTCGAACGAAGTTACTACTGAACCTCGCAGGTCAACGAGGGTTCGTACCACTCCTGATTGGTATGATTCTGCCTTGAACGTCATGTTGGTGGACAGCACTGATGACCCTGCGACGTATGAAGAAGCTATGGTGAGCCCAGATTCCGACAAATGGCTAGAAGCCATGAAATCCGAGATGGGATCCATGTACGAAAACTAAGTGTGGACTTTGGTGGACTTACTGGATGGCCATAAGGCTGTCGAGAACAAATGGATTTTCAAAAGAAAAACAGATGCTGATGGTAATGTTACCGTCTACAAAGCTCGACTTGTCACGAAAGGGTTCCGACAAATTCAAGGAGTTGACTACGATGAGACTTTCTCACCAGTAGTGAAGCTAAAGTCTGTGAGGATTTTCTTAGCAATTGCTGCATATTTCGATTATGAGATTTGGCAGATGGATGTCAAAACGGCGTTCCTTAATGGTGACATTGAGGAAGAGTTGTATATGGTACAACCCAAGGGTTTTGTCGATCCTAGTGATGCTGACAAGGTATGCAAACTTCAGCGCTCCATTTATGGACTGAAGCAAGCATCCCGTAGTTGGAATCAATGTTTTGATAAAGTAATCAAAAACTTTGGATTTATACAAACTTATGGAGAAGCTTGTATTTACAAGAAAGTGAGTGGGAGCTCTGTAGCATTCCTAGTACTATATGTAGATGACATATTGTTGATTGGGAATGATATAGAACTTCTTAATAGCACCAAAACCTATTTGAATAATAGTTTTTCAATGAAGGATCTTGGCGAAGCGGCATATATTCTAGGCATCAAGATTTATAGAGATAGATCAAGACGCTTAATAGCGCTTTCACAAAGTACATACTTAGAAAAGTTCTAAAGAAGTTTAGAATGGAAGAGAGCAAGAAAGGGTCCGTGCCCATGTTGTCAGGTAAGACCTTGAGTAAGACTCAAAGTCCGGCTACGGCAGAAGATAGAGAAAAGATGAATAAAATTCCCTATGCCTCGGACATAGGTTCTATCATGTATGCCATGCTGTGTACAAGACCGGATATAGCACATGCTGTTAGTTTGACTAGCAGATATCAAAGTGATCCTGGAATGGAACACTGGACAGCGGTCAAGAATATCCTAAAGTACCTGAATATGACTAAGGATATGGTTCTTTCTTATGGAGGTGATGAACATCTTGTTGTAAATGGTTACACTGATGCTAGTTGGAACACCGATCCAGATGACTCGAAGTCATAGTCTGGATACGTATTTATTTTGAATGGTGCTGTAGTAAGCTGGAGTAGTGCTAAGCAAAGTGTTGTGGCGAAATCTTCAACTGAATCGGAATACATAGTTGCTTCGGAGGCTGCACAAGAAGCCATATGGATGAAGGAGTTCATTACTGAACTTGGCGCGGTTCCCAGTGCGTTGGACCCGATGGCCATCTACTGTGACAACACAGGTGCCATAGCTAATGCACAGGAGCCAAGGTCACATAGCAAGCTGAAGCACATCAAGCTACGTTTCCATGCTATTCGCGAGTATCTCCGAGATGGTGACATAAAGATTTGCAAAGTACACACTGATCCGAATGTGGCAGATCCGTTGACTAAACCTCTCCCTAGAGCAAAGCATGACCAACACCAGAACGCCATGGGTGTTAGGTATATTACCATGTAATCTAGATTATTGACTCTAGTGCAAGTGGGAGACTGTTGGAGATATGCCCAAGAGGCAATAATAAAAGTGGTTATTATTATATCTTTGTGTTTATGATGAATGTTTACATCCCATGCTATAATTGTATTATAAGGAAACACTAATACATGTGTGTTTTGTAAACATAAAAGAGTCCCTAGTAAGCCTCTTGTTGAACTAGCTTGTTGATTAATTGATGATCATGGTTTCCTGATCATGGACATTGGATTTCATTAATAACAAGGTTATATCATTAGGAGAATGATGTGATGGACACACACCCATAGTAAGCGTAGCATAAGATCAAGTCATTAAGTTCGTATTGCTATAAGCTTTCAAATGCATAGTAACCTAATCCTTCGACCATGAGGTTATGTTAATCACCATCACCGGATGGATACTTTGATGACATCAAACACTACTATGTAACTGGGTGGTTATAAAGGTGTCATTGGGTATTCTGAAAGTATGTGTTGAAGCGCATGGACCAAGATTGGGATTTGTCCATCCATATGACGGATAGATATGCTCTGGCCCCTCTCGGTGGAATGTCATCTAGTTATCTTGCAAGCATGTGACTAGGTCACAAGGGATGACATAACATGGAATGAGTAAAGAGTACTTATCAGTAACGAGGTAGAACTAGGTATGGAGATACCAATGATGAAACCTCGGATAAGTAGAAATATCACGTGACAAAGGGAATTGGTTTCGTATGTTAATGGTTCTATCGATCATGAAGTCATCGTTGAGTATGTGGGAGCCGTTATGGATCTCCAGATCCCGCTGATGGTTATTGATCGGAGAGGTGTCTTCATCATGTCTGCATATTCACGAACCGTAGGGTGACACACTTAAGGTTCGAAGTTGTTTTAAGTAGATATGGAATATGCGTTGGAGACCGAATGTTGTTCGGAGTCTCGGATTGAATCCGGGACATCACGAGGAGATCCGGAATTGTTTGTAGAATAAGATTCATATATTGGGGATCATTTTCTAAGTTAGGAAATGTTCCGGAGTGTTTGTATGGAGATTCTAGACGGTTTCGGAATGTTCTGGAAGGTTCTAGAAGATTTCTTGGAGTTTGCTTGAAAACCAAGAAAGGATCAAGGAGTCTTTGTGGGGCAAGACACGGATTCGTGGGGGGAGGAGGACTCCTCCCCCCCTCCCAATCCGCCGGCCAAGGAGGGAGGGGAGTCCTACTAGGACTCCCCCTCCCATGGCGAAGATAGATAACTGGCCACAGTTGATAGAGATAGAGATGATACGACTCACATCGAAATCACCGTCCCTGTCGTCACGACGTGTTTCCTCACCGTCTCCCCTTGAGCCCATGGCAAGAGAGAGAGGGAGAGGGGGTGGCTACCGGAGAGATAGCTGGAGGCATCATCGGCTTGCGGCTATGGCAGGATGAGAGAGAAGTGGGGAAAGTGGCTTAGCTGGGAAGGAAGAGAAGTACGGGGAGGAAGAGAAGTAATGGGGACGTGACACTGGCATATGGCCCACTAAACTCGTGAGTCGTGACACTCGCAAAAGGGGAGTGCCCGGTGTTGGCAGTTTGTCCAGAGCAAGCGGGCAGCAAGCATGGCCAATCATGCCGCAGAACAGCATACTCGCGGATCGCTCTCACGAAGACCATCCCAATCGTCCAAGCGCCCCGATCGAACGGTATGTAATAATCGTCATGCAGAACAACTGTGTTAGGGCGTGCCTTCTAGAAGACTCGTTCTAACGGCCACCATTGGGCGTGCCTTCTAGAAGACTCGGTCTAACAATCCTCATGCAGAACACACATCCAATGACTCTAGTTGTGGTTAATGAAAAGAACACACATATAATGACTCTGGTGGATCCATGTGGTTTGTGAAAAGAATAGATATGCAATGACTCTAGCCATGGTTAATGAAAAGAATACACATGCAATGACACTGGTGGATCCATATGTGTTTTGTGAAAAGAATAGACATGCAATGAACTCTGGTGGATCCATATATGGTTTGTAAGAAGAACACACATGCAATGACACTAGTAGATCAATATGTGGTTTGTGAAAAGAACACACATGCAATGACACTGGTGGATCCATATGTGGTTTGTGAGAAGAACACACATGCAATGACACTGCGTGTGGTTCATGAAAAGAACACACATGCAATGACACTGGTGGATCCATATGTGGTTTGTGAGAAGAAAACACATCCAATGACACTGGTGGATCCATGTGTGGTTTGTGAGAAGAACACACATGCGAAACACACATGCAATGACACTGGTGGATCCATATGTGGTATGTGGAAAGAACAGATATGCAATGAGACTAGCTGTGGATAATGAAAAGAACAAACATGCAATGACTCTGATGGATCCATATTTTGTTTGTGAAAATAACACACATGCAATGACACTGGTTGTGGTTAATGAAAAGAACACACATGCAATGACTCTGGTGGATCCATGTGGTTTGTGAAAAGAACACACATGCAATGACTCTAGCCATGGTTAATGAAAAGAACACACATGAAATGAAACTGGTGGATCCATATGTGGTTTGTGAAAAGAACAGACATGCAATGAACTCTGGTGGATCCATATGTGGTTTCTGACAAGAACTAACATCCAATGACATTAATGGATCAATATGTGGTTTGTGAAAAGAAAACACGTGCAATGACACTGGTGGACCCATATGTGGTTTGTGAGAAGAACACACATGCAATGACACTGGGTGTGGTTTATGAAAAGAACATACATGCAATGACACTGGTGGATCCGTATGTTGTTTGTGAAAAGAACACACATGCAATGACTTTGATGTATCCACATGTGGTTTGTGATAAGAACACACATGCAATGACATTGGTGGATCAATAAGTGGTTTGTGAAAATAACACACATGCAATGACACTGGTAGATCCATATGTGGTTTGTGAGAAGAACACACATGCAATGACACTAGGTGTGGTTCATGAGAAGAGCACACATCCAATGAAACTGGTGGATCCTTATGTGGTTCACGAAAAGAACACACATGCAATGACTCTGGTGGATCCACATGTGGTTTGTGAAAAGAACACATATGCAATGACTCTCGCCATGGTTAATTAAAAGAACACACATGCAATGACACTGGTGGATCAATATGTGGTTTGTGAAAAGAACACACATGCAATGACACTAGTGGATCCGTATGTGGTTTGTGAGAAGAACACACATGCAATGACACTGGGTGTGGTTCATGAAAATAACACTGATGCAATGACACTAGTCGATTCTTATGTGGTTTGTGAAAAGAACACACATGCAATGACTCTGGTGGATCCACATGTGGTTTATGAAAAGAACACACATGCAATGACACTGGTGGATCCATGTGGTTTGTGAAAAGAACAGAGATGCAATGAACTCTGGTGGATCCATATGTGGTTTGTGAGAAGAACACACATGGAATGACATTGGTGGATCAATATGTGGATTGTGAAAAGAACACACATGCAATGAACTCTGGTGGATCCATATATGGTTTGTGGGAAGAACACACATGCAATGACACTAGTGGATCAATATGTGGTTTGTGAAAAGAACACACATGCAATGACACTGGTGGATCCATATGTGGTTTGTGAGAAGAACACACATGCAATGACACTGCGTGTGGTTCATGAAAAGAACACACATGCAATGACACTGGTGGATCCATATGTGGTTTGTGAGAAGAAAACACATCCGATGACACTGGTGGATCCATGTGTGGTTTGTGAGAAGAACACACATGCGAAACACACATGCAATGACACTGGTGGATCCATATGTGGTATGTGGAAAGAACAGACATGCAATGACACTAGCTGTGGATAATGAAAAGAACAAACATGCAATGACTCTAATGGATCCATATTTTGTTTGTGAAAAGAACACACATGCAATGACACTGGTTGTGGTTAATGAAAAGAACACACATGCAATGACTCTGGTGGATCCATGTGGTTTGTGAAAAGAACACACATGCAATGACTCTAGCCATGGTTAATGAAAAGAACACACATGAAATGATACTGGTGGATCCATATGTGGTTTGTGAAAAGAACAGACATGCAATGAACTCTGGTGGATCCATATGTGGTTTGTGACAAGAACACACATCCAATGACATTAATGGATAAATATGTGGTTTGTGAAAAGAACACACGTGCAATGACACTGGTGGATCCATATGTGGTTTGTGAGAAGAACACACATGCAATGACACTGGGTGTGGTTTATGAAAAGAACATACATGCAATGACACTGGTGTATCCGTATGTTGTTTGTGAAAAGAACACACATGCAATGACTCTGATGTATCCACATGTGGTTTGTGATAAGAACACACATGCAATGACATTGGTGGATCAATAAGTGGTTTGTGAAAATAACACACATGCAATGACACTGGTAGATCCATATGTGGTTTGTGAGAAGAACACACATGCAATGACACTAGGTGTGGTTCATGAGAAGAGCACACATCCAATGACACTGCTGGATCCTTATGTGGTTCATGAAAAGAACACACATGCAATGACTCTGGTGGATCCACATGTGGTTTGTGAAAAGAACACATATGCAATGACTCTCGCCATGGTTAATTAAAAGAACACACATGCAATGACACTGGTGGATCAATATGTGGTTTGTGAAAAGAACACACATGCAATGACACTAGTGGATCCGTATGTGGTTTGTGAGAAGAACACACATGCAATGACACTGGGTGTGGTTCATGAAAATAACACTGATGCAATGACACTAGTCGATTCTTATGTGGTTTGTGAAAAGAACACACATGCAATGACTCTAGTGGATCCACATGTGGTTTATGAAAAGAACACACATGCAATGACACTGGTGGATCCATGTGGTTGTGAAAAGAACAGAGATGCAATGAACTTTGGTGGATCCATATGTGGTTTGTGAGAAGAACAGACATGCAATGACATTGGTGGATCAATATGTGGATTGTGAAAAGAACACACCTGCAATGAACTTTGGTGGATCCATATATGGTTTGTGAGAAGAACACACATGCAATGACACTAGTGGATCAATATGTGGTTTGTGAAAAGAACACACATGCAATGACACTGGTGGATCCATATGTGGTTTGTGAGAAGAACACACATGCAATGACACTGCGTGTGGTTCATGAAAAGAACACACATGCAATGACACTGGTGGATCCATATGTGGTTTGTGAGAAGAAAACACATCCAATGACACTGGTGGATCCATGTGTGGATTGTGAGAAGAACACACATGCGAAACACACATGCAATGACTCTGGTGGATCCATGTGGTTTGTGAAAAGAACACACATGCAATGACTCTAGCCATGGTTAAAGAAAAGAACACACATGAAATGAAACTGGTGGATCCATATGTGGTTTGTGAAAAGAACAGACATGCAATGAACTCTGGTGGGTCCATATGTGGTTTGTGACAAGAACACACATCCCATGACATTAATGGATCCATATGTGGTTTGTGAGATTAAAACACATCCAATGACACTGGTGGATCCATGTGTGGTTTGTGAGAAGAACACACATGCGAAACACACATGCAATGACACTAGTGGATCCATATGTGGTTTGTGAAAAGAACAGACATGCAATGAACTCTGGTGGGTCCATATGTGGTTTGTCACAAGAACACACATCCAATTACATTAATGGATCCATATGTGGTTTGTGAGAAGAAAACACATCCAATGACACTGGTGGATCCATGTGTGGTTTGTGAGAAGAACACACATGCGAAACACACATGCAATGACACTAGTGGATCCATATGTGGTATGTGGAAAGAACAGACATGCAATGACACTAGCTGTGGATAATGAAAAGAACAAACATGCAATGACTCTGATGGATCCATATTTTGTTTGTGAAAAGAACACACATGCAATGACACTGGTTGTGGTTAATGAAAAGAACACACATGCAATGACTCTGGTGGATCCATGTGGTTTGTGAAAAGAACACACATGCAATGACTCTAGCCATGGTTAATGAAAAGAACACACATGAAATGAAACTGGTGGATCCATATGTGGTTTGTGAAAAGAACAGACATGCAATGAACTTTGGTGGATCCATATGTGGTTTCTGACAAGAACACACATCCAATGACATTAATGGATCAATATGTGGTTTGTGAAAAGAACACACGTGCAATGACACTGGTGGACCCATATGTGGTTTGTGAGAAGAACACACATACAATGACACTGGGTGTGGTTTATGAAAAGAACATACATGCAATGACACTGGTGGATCCGTATGTTGTTTGTGAAAAGAACACACATGCAATGACTCTGATGTATCCACATGTGGTTTGTGATAAGAACACACATGCAATGACATTGGTGGATCAATAAGTGGTTTGTGAAAATAACACACATGCAATGACACTGGTAGATCCATATGTGGTTTGTGAGAAGAACACACATGCAATGACACTAGGTGTGGTTCATGAGAAGAGCACACATCCAATGACACTGGTGGATCCTTATGTGGTTCACGAAAAGAACACACATGCAATGACTCTGGTGGATCCACATGTGGTTTGTGAAAAGAACACATATGCAATGACTCTCGCCATGGTTAATTAAAAGAACACACATGCAATGACACTGGTGGATCAATATGTGGTTTGTGAAAAGAACACACATGCAATGACACTAGTCGATCTGTATGTGGTTTGTGAGAAGAACACACATGCAATGACACTGGGTGTGGTTCATGAAAATAACACTGATGCAATGACACTAGTCGATTCTTATGTGGTTTGTGAAAAGAACACACATGCAATGACTCTGGTGGATCCACATGTGGTTTATGAAAAGAACACACATGCAATGACACTGGTGGATCCATGTGGTTTGTGAAAAGAACAGACATGCAATGAACTCTAGTGGATCCATATGTGGTTTGTGAACACATGGAATGACATTGGTGGATCAATATGTGGATTGTGAAAAGAACACACATGCAATGAACTCTGGTGGATCCATATATGGTTTGTGGGAAGAACACACATGCAATGACACTAGTGGATCAATATGTGGTTTGTGAAAAGAACACACATGCAATGACACTGGTGGATCCATATGTGGTTTGTGAGAAGAACACACATGCAATGACACTGCGTGTGGTTCATGAAAAGAACACACATGCAATGACACTGGTGGATCCATATGTGGTTTGTGAGAAGAAAACACATCCGATGACACTGGTGGATCCATGTGTGGTTTGTGAGAAGAACACACATGCGAAACACACATGCAATGACACTGGTGGATCCATATGTGGTATGTGGAAAGAACAGACATGCAATGACACTAGCTGTGGATAATGAAAAGAACAAACATGCAATGACTCTAATGGATCCATATTTTGTTTGTGAAAATAACACACATGCAATGACACTGGTTGTGGTTAATGAAAAGAACACACATGCAATGACTCTGGTGGATCCATGTGGTTTGTGAAAAGAACACACATGCAATGACTCTAGCCATGGTTAATTAAAAGAACACACATGAAATGATACTGGTGGATCCATATGTGGTTTGTGAAAAGAACAGACATGCAATGAACTCTGGTGGATCCATATGTGGTTTGTGACAAGAACACACATCCAATGACATTAATGGATCAATATGTGGTTTGTGAAAAGAACACACGTGCAATGACACTGGTGGATCCATATGTGGTTTGTGAGAAGAACACACATGCAATGACACTGGGTGTGGTTTATGAAAAGAACATACATGCAATGAAACTGGTGTATCCGTATGTTGTTTGTGAAAAGAACACACATGCAATGACTCTGATGTATCCACATGTGGTTTGTGATAAGAACACACATGCAATGACATTGGTGGATCAATAAGTGGTTTGTGAAAATAACACACATGCAATGACACTGGTAGATCCATATGTGGTTTGTGAGAAGAACACACATGCAATGACACTAGGTGTGGTTCATGAGAAGAGCACACATCCAATGACACTGCTGGATCCTTATGTGGTTCATGAAAAGAACACACATGCAATGACTCTGGTGGATCCACATGTGGTTTGTGAAAAGAACACATATGCAATGACTCTCGCCATGGTTAATTAAAAGAACACACATGCAATGACACTGGTGGATCAATATGTGGTTTGTGAAAAGAACACACATGCAATGACACTAGTGGATCCGTATGTGGTTTGTGAGAAGAACACACATGCAATGACACTGGGTGTGGTTCATGAAAATAACACTTATGCAATGACACTGGTCGATTCTTATGTGGTTTGTGAAAAGAACACACATGCAATGACTCTAGTGGATCCACATGTGGTTTATGAAAAGAACACACATGCAATGACACTGGTGGATCCATGTGGTTTGTGAAAAGAACAGAGATGCAATGAACTTTGGTGGATCCATATGTGGTTTGTGAGAAGAACACACATGCAATGACATTGGTGGATCAATATGTGGATTGTGAAAAGAACACACCTGCAATGAACTTTGGTGGATCCATATATGGTTTGTGAGAAGAACACACATGCAATGACACTAGTGGATCAATATGTGGTTTGTGAAAAGAACACACATGCAATGACACTGGTGGATCCATATGTGGTTTGTGAGAAGAACACACATGCAATGACACTGCGTGTGGTTCATGAAAAGAACACACATGCAATGACACTGGTGGATCCATATGTGGTTTCTGAGAAGAAAACACATCCAATGACACTGGTGGATCCATGTGTGGATTGTGAGAAGAACACACATGCGAAACACACATGCAATATCACTGGTGGATCCATATGTGGTATGTGGAAAGAACAGACATGCAATGACACTAGCTGTGGATAATGAAAAGAACAAACATGCAATGACTCTAATGGATCCATATTTTGTTTGTGAAAAGAACACACATGCAATGACACTGGTTGTGGTTAATGAAAAGAACACACATGCAATGACTCTGGTGGATCCATGTGGTTTGTGAAAAGAACACACATGCAATGACTCTAGCCATGGTTAAAGAAAAGAACACACATGAAATGACACTGGTGGATCCATATGTGGTTTGTGAAAAGAACAGACATGCAATGAACTCTGGTGGGTCCATATGTGGTTTGTGACAAGAACACACATCCAATGACATTAATGGATCCATATGTGGTTTGTGAGAAGAAAACACATCCAATGACACTGGTGGATCCATGTGTGGTTTGTGAGAAGAACACACATGCGAAACACACATGCAATGACACTAGTGGATCCATATGTGGTATGTGGAAAGAACAGACATGCAATGACACTAGCTGTGGATAATGAAAAGAACAAACATGCAATGACTCTGATGGATCCATATTTTGTTTGTGAAAAGAACACACATGCAATGACACTGGTTGTGGTTGATGAAAAGAACACACATGCAATGACTCTGGTGGATCCATGTGGTTTGTGAAAAGAACACACATGCAATGATTCTAGCCATGGTTAATGAAAAGAACACACATGAAATGAAACTGGTGGATCCATATGTGGTTTGTGAAAAGAACAGACATGCAATGAACTTTGGTGGACCCATATGTGGTTTCTGACAAGAACACACATCCAATGACATTAATGGATCAATATGTGGTTTGTGAAAAGAACACACGTGCAATGACACTGGTGGACCCATATGTGGTTTGTGAGAAGAACACACATACAATGACACTGGGTGTGGTTTATGAAAAGAACATACATGCAATGACACTGGTAGATCCGTATGTTGTTTGTGAAAAGAACACACATGCAATGACTCTGATGTATCCACATGTGGTTTGTGATAAGAACACACATGCAATGACATTGGTGGATCAATAAGTGGTTTGTGAAAATAACACACATGCAATGACACTGGTAGATCCATATGTGGTTTGTGAGAAGAACACACATGCAATGACACTAGGTGTGGTTCATGAGAAGAGCACACATCCAATGACACTGGTGGATCCTTATGTGGTTCACGAAAAGAACACACATGCAATGACTCTGGTGGATCCACAGGTGGTTTGTGAAAAGAACACATATGCAATGACTCTCGCCATGGTTAATTAAAAGAACACACATGCAATGACACTGGTGGATCAATATGTGGCTTGTGAAAAGAACACACATGCAATGACACTAGTGGATCCGTATGTGGTTTGTGAGAAGAACACACATGCAATGACACTGGGTGTGGTTCATGAAAATAACACTGATGCAATGACACTAGTCGATTCTTATGTGGTTTGTGAAAAGAACACACATGCAATGACTCTGGTGGATCCACATGTGGTTTATGAAAAGAACACACATGCAATGACACTGGTGGATCCATGTGGTTTGTGAAAAGAACAGAGATGCAATGAACTCTGGTGGATCCATATGTGGTTTGTGAGAAGAACACACATGGAATGACATTGGTGGATCAATATGTGGATTGTGAAAAGAACACACATGCAATGAACTCTGGTGGATCCATATATGGTTTGTGGGAAGAACACACATGCAATGACAGTAGTGGATCAATATGTGGTTTGTGAAAAGAACACACATGCAATGACACTGGTGGATCCATATGTGGTTTGTGAGAAGAACACACATGCAATGACACTGCGTGTGGTTCATGTAAAGAACACACATGCAATGACACTGGTGGATCCATATGTGGTTTGTGAGAAGAAAACACATCCAATGACACTGGTGGATCCATGTGTGGTTTGTGAGAAGAACACACATGCGAAACACACATGCAATGACACTGGTGGATCCATATGTGGTATGTGGAAAGAACAGACATGCAATGACACTAGCTGTGGATAATGAAAAGAACAAACATGCAATGACTCTAATGGATCCATATTTTGTTTGTGAAAAGAACACACATGCAATGACACTGGTTGTGGTTAATGAAAAGAACACACATGCAATGACACTGGTGGATCCATATGTGGTTTGTGAGAAGAACACACATGCAATGACACTGGGTGTGGTTTATGAAAAGAACATACATGCAATGACACTGGTGGATCCGTATGTTGTTTGTGAAAAGAACACACATGTAGTGACTCTGATGTATCCACATGTGGTTTGTGATAAGAACACACATGCAATGACATTGGTGGATCAATAAGTGGTTTGTGAAAATAACACACATGCAATGACACTGGTAGATCCATATGTGGTTTGTGAGAAGAACACACATGCAATGACACTAGGTGTGGTTCATGAGAAGAGCACACATCCAATGACACTGGTGGATCCTTATGTGGTTCATGAAAAGAACACACATGCAATGACTCTGGTGGATCCAAATGTGGTTTGTGAAAAGAACACATATGCAATGACTCTCGCCATGGTTAATTAAAAGAACACACATGCAATGACACTGGTGGATCAATATGTGGTTTGTGAAAAGAACACACATGCAATGACACTAGTGGATCCGTATGTGGTTTGTGAGAAGAACACACATGCAATGACATTGGGTGTGGTTCATGAAAATAACACTGATGCAATGACACTGGTCGATTCTTATGTGGTTTGTGAAAAGAACACACATGCAATGACTCTGGTGGATCCACATGTGGTTTATGAAAAGAACACACATGCAATGACACTGGTGGATCCATGTGGTTTGTGAAAAGAACAGAGATGCAATGAACTCTGGTGGATCCATATGTGGTTTGTGAGAAGAACACACATGGAATGACATTGGTGGATCAATATGTGGATGGTGAAAAGAACACACATGCAATGAACTCTGGTGGATCCATATATGTTTTGTGATAAGAACACACATGCAATGACACTAGTGGATCAATATGTGGTTTGTGAAAAGAACACACATGCAATGACACTGGTGGATCCATATGTGGTTTGTGAGAAGAACACACATTCAATGACACTGCGTGTGGTTCATGAAAAGAACACACATGCAATGACACTGGTGGATCCATATGTGGTTTGTGAGAAGAAAACACATCCAATGACACTTATGGATCTATGTGTGGTTTGTGAGAAGAACACACATGCGAAACACACATGCAATAACACTGGTGGATCTATATGTGGTATGTGGAAAGAACAGACATGCAATGACACAAGTTGTGGATAATAAAAAGAACAAACATGCAATGACTCTAATGGATCCATATTTTGTTTGTGAAAAGAACAGACATGCAATGACACTGGTTGTGGTTAATGAAAAGAACACACATGCAATGACTCTGGTGGATCCATGTGGTTTGTGAAAAGAACACACATGCAATGACTCTAGCCATGGTTAATGAAAAGAACACACATGAAATGACACTGGTGGATCCATATGTGGTTTGTGAAAAGAACAGACATGCAATGAACTCTGGTGGATCCATATGTGGTTTGTGACAAGAACACACATCCAATGACATTAATGGATCAATATGTGGTTTGTGAAAAGAACACACGTGCAATGACACTAGTGGATCCATATGTGGTTTGTGAGAAGAACACACATGCAATGACACTGCGTGTGGTTCATGAAAATAACACACATGCAATGACACTAGTGGATTATTATGTGGTTTGTGAAAAGAACACACATGCAATGACTCTGATGGATCCACATGTGGTTTATGAAAAGAACACACATGCAATGACACTGGTGGATCCATGTGGTTTGTGAAAAGAACAGAGATGCAATGAACTCTGGTGGATCCATAAGTGGTTTGTGAGAAGAACACACATGCAATGACATTGGTGGATCAATATGTGAATTGTGAAAAGAACACACATGCAATGACACTGGGTGTGGTTCATGAAAAGAACATACATGCAATGACACTGGTGGATCCGTATGTTGTTTGTGATAAGAACACACATGCAATGACTCAGATGTATCCACATGTGGTTTGTGAGAAGAACACACATGCAATGATAGTGGATGAATATGTGGGTTGTGAAAATAACACACATGCAATGACACTGGTGGATCCATATGTGGTTTGTGAGAAGAACACACATGCAATGACACTAGGTGTGGTTCATGAGAAGAGCACACATCCAATGACACTGGTGGATCCTTATGTGGTTCATGAAAAGAACACACATGCAATGACTCTGGTGGAACTACATGTGGTTTGTGAAAAGAACACATATGCAATTACTCTAGCCATGGTTAATTAAAAGAACACACATGCAATGACACTGAAGGATCCATATGTGGTTTGTGAAAAGAACAGAGATGTAATGAACTCTGGTGGATCCATATGTGGTTTGTGAGAAGAACACACATGCAAGGACACTGGTGGATCAATATGTGGATTGTGAAAAGAACACACATGCAATGACACTGGTGGATCCATATGTGGTTTGTGAGAAGAACACACATGCAATGACACTGGGTGTGGTTCATGAAAAGAACACACATGCAATGACACTGGTGGATCCTTATGTGGTTTGTTTAAATAACACACATCCAATGACTCTGGTGGATCCACATGTGGTTTGTGAAAATAACACACATGCAATGACACTGGTAGATCCATATGGTTTGTGAAAATAATAGACATGCAATGAACTCTCGTGTATCCATATGTGGTTTGTGAGAAGAACACACGTTCAATGACACTGGTTGTGGTTCATGAAAAGAACACACATCCAATGACACTGGTGGATCCTTATGTCGTTTGTATAAAGAACAGACATGCAATGACACTAGGTGTGGTTTGTGAAAAGAACAGACATGCAATCACACTGGTGGATCCATATGTGGTTTTAAAGAAGAACACACATCCAATGACTCTAGTTGTGGTTAATGAAAAGAACGCACATGTAATGACTCTGGTGGATCCATGTGGGTTAATGAAAATAACACACATGCAATGAGTCTAGCTATGGTTCATGAAAAGAACACACATCCAATGCCACTGGTGGATCCTTATGTTGTTTGTGAAAAGAACACACTTGCAATGACTCTGGTGGATCCAAATGTGGTTTGTGATAAGAACACACATGCAATGACACTGGTGGATCAATATGTGGTTTGTGAAATTAACACACACGCAATGATACTGGTGCATCCATATGTGGTTTGTGAGAAGAACACACATGCAATGCCACTAGGTGTGGTTCATGAAAAGAACACACATCCAATGACACTGGTGGATCCTTATGTGGTTTGTGAAAAGAACACACATGCAATGACTCTGGTGGATCCACATGTGGTTTGTGAAAAGAATACACAAGCAATGACTCTAGGCATGGTTAATGAAAATAACACACATGCAATGACACTGGTGGATCCATATATGGTTCGTGAAAAGAACAGACATGCAATGAACTCTGGTGGATCCATATGTGGTTTGTGAGAAGAACACACATGAAATGACACTTGTGGATCAATGTGGTTTGTGAAAAGAACACACATGCAATGGCACTGGTGGATCCTTATATGGTCTGTGGGAAGAACAGACATGCAATGACTCTGGTGGATCCACGTGGTTCATGAAAATAACACACATGTAATGACTCTAGCTATGATTCATAAAAAGAACACACATCCAATGACACTGGTGGATCCTTATGTGGTTTGTGAAAAGAACACACTTGCAATGACTCTGGTGGATCCACATGTGGTTTGTGAGAAGAACACACATGCAATGACGCTGGTGGATCAATATGTGGTTTGTGAAAATAACACACATGCAATGACACTGGTGGATCCATATGAGGTTTGTGAGAAGAACAGACGTGCAATGCCACTGGGTGTGGTTCATGAAAAGAACACACATCCAGTGACACTGGTGGATCCTTATGTGGTTTGTGAAAAGATACCATATGCAATGACACTGGTGGATCCACATGTGGTTTATGAAAAGAACACACAAGCAATGACTCTAGCCATGGTTAATGAAAAGAACACACATGCAATGACACTGGTGGATCCATATGTGGTTTGTGAAAAGAACAAACGTGCAATGACACTGGTGGATCAATATGTGGTTTGTGAAAAGAACACACATGCAATGACACTGGTGGATCCATATGTGGTTTGTGAGAAGAACACACATGCAATGACACTGGGTGTGGTTCATGGAAAGAACACACATGCAATGACACTGGTGGATACTTATGTGGTTTGTGAAAAGAACACACATGCAATGACTCTGGTGGATCCATATGTGGTTTGTGAAAAGAACACACATGCAATGACCCTGGTGGATCCATGTGGTTTGTGAAAATAACAGACATGCAATGAACTCTAGTGGATCCATATGTGGTTTATGAGAAGAACACACATGCAACGACACTAAGTGTGGTACATGAAAATAACAGACATCTAGTGACACTGGTGGATCCTTATGTGGTCTGTGGAAAGAACATACATGTAATGACACTAGATGTGGTACATGAAAAGAACACACATGCAATGACACTGGTGGATCCTTATGTGGTTTGTGAAAAGAACACACATGCAATGACTCTGGTGGATCCATATGTAGTTTGTGAAAAGAACACACATGCAATGACACTGGTGGATCCATGTGGTTTGTGAAAATAACAGACATGCAATGAACTTTGGTGGATCCATATGTGGTTTCTGAGAAGAACACACATGCAATGACACTGGGTGTGGTCCATGAAAATAACAGACATCCAGTGACACTGGTGGATCCTTATGTGGTCTGTGGGAAGAACAGACATGTAATGACTCTGGTGGATCCATGTGGTTCATGAAAATAACACAGATGTAATGACTCTAGCTATGATTCATAAAAAGAACACACATCCAATGACACTGGTGGATCCTTATGTGGTTTGTAAAAAGAACACACGTGCAATGACTAGTGGATCCACATGTGGTTTGTGCGAAAACACACATGCAATGACACTGGTGGATCAATATGTGGTTTGTGAAAATAACACACACGCAATGACACTGGTGGATCCATATGTGGTTTGTGAGAAGAACACACGTGCAATGCCACTGGGTGTGGTTCATGAAAAGAACACACATCCAATGACACCGGTGGATCCTTATGTGGTTTGTGAAAAGAACACACATGCAATGACTCTGGTGGATCCACATGTGGTTTGTGAAAAGAACACACAAGCAATGACTCTAGCCATGGTAAATAAAAAGAACACACATGCAATGACACTGGTGGATCCATATGTGGTTCGTGAAAAGAACAGACATGCAATGAACTCTTGTGGATCCATATGTGGTTTGTGAGAAGAACACACGTGCAATGACATTGGTGGATCAACATGTGGTTTGTGAAAAGAACACGCATGCAATGACACTGGGTGTGGTTCATGAAAAGAACACACATGTAATGACACTGGTGGATCCTTATGTGGTTTGTGAAAAGAACACATGCAATGACCCTGGTGGATCCATATGTGGTTTGTGAAAAGAACACACATGCAATGACACTGGTGGATCCATGTGGTTTGTGAAAATAACAGACATGCAATGAACTCTAGTGGATCCATATGTGGTTTATGAGAAGAACACACATGCAATGACACTTGGTGTGGTACATGAAAATAACAGACCTCCAGTGACACTGGTGGATCCTTATGTGGTCTGTGGAAAGAATAGACGTGTAATGACACTAGATGTGGTTCATGAAAAGGACACACATGCAATGACACTGGTGGATCCTTATGTGGTTTGTGAAAAGAACACACATGGAATGACTCTGGTGGATCCATAAGTAGTTTGTGAAAAGAACACACATGCAATGACACTGGTGGATCCAAGTGGTTTGTGAAAATAACAGACATCCAATGAACTCTGGTGGATCCATATGTGGTTTGTGAGAAGAACACACATGCAATGACACTGGGTGTGGTACATGAAAATAACAGACATCCAGTGACACTGGTGGATCCTTATGTGGTATGTGGAAAGAACAGACATGCAATGACTCTGGTGGATCCATGTGGTTCATGAAAATAACACACATGTAATGACTCTAGCTATGATTCATGAAAAGAACACACATCCAATGACACCGGTGGATCCTTATGTGGTTTCTGAAAAGAACACACTTGCAATGACTCTGGTGGATCCACATGTGGTTTGTGAGAAGAACACACATGCAATGACACTGGTGGATCAATATGTGGTTTGTGAAAATAACACACACGCAATGACATGGGTGGATCCATATATGGTTTGTGAGAAGAACACACGTGCAATGCCACTGGGTGTGGTTCATGAAAAGAACACACATCCAATGACACTGGTGGATCCTTATGTGGTTTGTGAAAAGAACACACATGCAATGACTCTGGTGGATCCATATGTGGTTTGTGAAAAGAACACACAAGCAATGACTCTAGCCATGGTTACTGAAAAGAACACACATGCAATGACACTGGTGGATCCATATGTGGTTCGTGAAAAGAACAGACATGCAATGAAATCTTGTGGATCCATATGTGGTTTGTGAGAAGAACACACGTGCAATGACACTGGTGGATCAATATGTGGTTTGTGAAAAGAACAACATGCAATGACACTGGTGGATCCATATGTGGTTTGTGAGAAGAACACGCATGCAATGACACTGGGTGTGGTTCATGAAAAGAACACACATGCAATGACACTAGTGGATCCTTATGTGGTTTCTAAAAAGAACACACATGCAATGACTCTGGTGGATCCATATGTGGTACGTGAAAAGAACACACATGCAATGACACTGGTGGATCCATGTGGTTTGTGAAAATAATAGACATGCGATGAACTCTAGTGGATCCATATGTGGTTTATGAGAAGAACACACATGCAATGACACTAGGTGTGGTACATGAAAATAACAGACATCCAGTGACACTGGTGGATCCTTATGTGGTATGTGGAAAGAACAGACATGTAATGACACTAGTTGTGGTTCATGAAAATAACACACATGCAATGACACTGGTGGATCCTTATGTGGTTTGTGAAAAGAACACACATGCAATGACTCTGGTGGATCCATACGTAGTTTGTGAAAAGAACACACATGCAATGACACTAGTGGATCCAAGTGGTCTGTGAAAATAACAGACATGCAATGAACTCTGGTGGATCCAAGTGGTTTGTGAAAATAACAGACATGCAATGAACTCTGGTGGATCCATATGTGGTTTGTGAGAAGAACACACATGCAATGACACTGGGTGTGGTACATGAAAATAACAGACATCCAGTGATACTGGTGGATCCTTATGTGGTCTGTGGAAAGAACAGACATGCAATGACTCTGGTGGATCCATGTGGTTCATGAAAATAACACACATGTAATGACTCTAGCTATGATTCATGAAAAGAACACACATTCAATGACACTGGTGTATCCTTATGTGGTTTGTGAAAATAACACACTTGCAATGACTCTAGTGGATCCACATGTAGTTTGTGAGAAGAACACACATGCAATGACACTGGTGGATCAATATGTGGTTTGTGAAAATAACACACATGCAATGACACTGGTGGATCCATATGTGGTTTGTGATAAGAACACACGTGCAATGCCACTGGGTGTGCTTCATGAAAAGGACACCATCGAATGACACTGGTGGCTCCTTATGTGGTTTGTGAAAAGAACACACATGCAATGACTCTGGTGGATCCACATGTGGTTTATGAAAAGAACACACATGCAATGACACTGGTGGATCCATGTGGTTTGTGAAAAGAACAGAGATGCAATGAACTTTGGTGGATCCATATGTGGTTTGTGAGAAGAACACACATGCAATGACATTGGTGGATCAATATGTGGATTGTGAAAAGAACACACCTGCAATGAACTTTGGTGGATCCATATATGGTTTGTGAGAAGAACACACATGCAATGACACTAGTGGATAAATATGTGGTTTGTGAAAAGAACACACATGCAATGACACTGGTGGATCCATATGTGGTTTGTGAGAAGAACACACATGCAATGACACTGCGTGTGGTTCATGAAAAGAACACACATGCAATGACACTGGTGGATCCATATGTGGTTTGTGAGAATAAAACACATCCAATGACACTGGTGGATCCATGTGTGGATTGTGAGAAGAACACACATGCGAAACACACATGCAATGACACTGGTGGATCCATATGTGGTATGTGGAAAGAACAGACATGCAATGACACTAGCTGTGGATAATGAAAAGAACAAACATGCAATGACTCTGATGGATTCATATTTTGTTTGTGAAAAGAACACACATGCAATGACACTGGTTGTGGTTAATGAAAAGAACACACATGCAATGACTCTGGTGGATCCATGTGGTTTGTGAAAAGAACACACATGCAATGATTCTAGCCATGGTTAATGAAAAGAACACACATGAAATGAAACTGGTGGATCCATATGTGGTTTGTGAAAAGAACAGACATGCAATGAACTTTGGTGGATCCATATGTGGTTTCTGACAAGAACACACATCCAATGACATTAATGGATCAATATGTGGTTTGTGAAAAGAACACACGTGCAATGACACTGGTGGACCCATATGTGGTTTGTGAGAAGAACACACATACAATGACACTGGGTGTGGTTTATGAAAAGAACATACATGCAATGACACTAGTGGATCCGTATGTTGTTTGTGAAAAGAACACACATGCAATGACTCTGATGTATCCACATGTGGTTTGTGATAAGAACACACATGCAATGACATTGGTGGATCAATAAGTGGTTTGTGAAAATAACACACATGCAATGACACTGGTAGATCCATATGTGGTTTGTGAGAAGAACACACATGCAATGACACTAGGTGTGGTTCATGAGAAGAGCACACATCCAATGACACTGGTGGATCCTTATGTGGTTCACGAAAAGAACACACATGCAATGACTCTGGTGGATCCACATGTAGTTTGTGAAAAGAACACATATGCAATGACTCTCGCCATGGTTAATTAAAAGAACACACATGCAATGACACTGGTGGATCAATATGTGGTTTGTGAAAAGAACACACATGCAATGACACTAGTGGATCCGTATGTGGTTTGTGAGAAGAACACACATGCAATGACACTGGGTGTGGTTCATGAAAATAACACTGATGCAATGACACTAGTCGATTCTTATGTGGTTTGTGAAAAGAACGCACATGCAATGACTCTGGTGGATCCACATGTGGTTTATGAAAAGAACACACATGCAATGACACTGGTGGATCCATGTGGTTTGTGAAAAGAACAGAGATGCAATGAACTCTGGTGGATCCATATGTGGTTTGTGAGAAGAACACACATGGAATGACATTGGTGGATCAATATGTGGATTGTGAAAAGAACACACATGCAATGAACTCTGGTGGATCCATATATGGTTTGTGGGAAGAACACACATGCAATGACAGTAGTGGATCAATATGTGGTTTGTGAAAAGAACACACATGCAATGACACTGGTGGATCCATATGTGGTTTGTGAGAAGAACACACATGCAATGACACTGCGTGTGGTTCATGAAAAGAACACACATGCAATGACACTGGTGGATCCATATGTGGTTTGTGAGAAGAAAACACATCCAATGACACTGGTGGATCCATGTGTGGTTTGTGAGAAGAACACACATGCGAAACACACATGCAATGACACTGGTGGATCCATATGTGGTATGTGGAAAGAACAGACATGCAATGACACTAGCTGTGGATAATGAAAAGAACAAACATGCAATGACTCTAATGGATCCATATTTTGTTTGTGAAAAGAACACACATGCAATGACACTGGTTGTGGTTAATGAAAAGAACACACATGCAATGACACTGGTGGATCCATATGTGGTTTGTGAGAAGAACACACATGCAATGACACTGGGTGTGGTTTATGAAAAGAACATACATGCAATGACACTGGTGGATCCGTATGTTGTTTGTGAAAAGAACACACATGTAGTGACTCTGATGTATCCACATGTGGTTTGTGATAAGAACACACATGCAATGACATTGGTGGATCAATAAGTGGTTTGTGAAAATAACACACATGCAATGACACCGGTAGATCCATATGTGGTTTGTGAGAAGAACACACATGCAATGACACTAGGTGTGGTTCATGAGAAGAGCACACATCCAATGACACTGGTGGATCCTTATGTGGTTCATGAAAAGAACACACATGCAATGACTCTGGTGGATCCAAATGTGGTTTGTGAAAAGAACACATATGCAATGACTCTCGCCATGGTTAATTAAAAGAACACACATGCATTGACACTGGTGGATCAATATGTGGTTTGTGAAAAGAACACACATGCAATGACACTAGTGGATCCGTATGTGGTTTGTGAGAAGAACACACATGCAATGACACTGGGTGTGGTTCATGAAAATAACACTGATGCAATGACACGGGTCGATTCTTATGTGGTTTGTGAAAAGAACACACATGCAATGACTCTGGTGGATCCACATGTGGTTTATGAAAAGAACACACATGCAATGACACTGGTGGATCCATGTGGTTTGTGAAAAGAACAGAGATGCAATGAACTCTGGTGGATCCATATGTGGTTTGTGAGAAGAACACACATGGAATGACATTGGTGGATCAATATGTGGATTGTGAAAAGAACACACATGCAATGAACTCTGGTGGATCCATATATGTTTTGTGATAAGAACACACATGCAATGACACTAGTGGATCAATATGTGGTTTGTGAAAAGAACACACATGCAATGACACTGGTGGATCCATATGTGGTTTGTGAGAAGAACACACATGCAATGACACTGCGTGTGGTTCATGAAAAGAACACACATGCAATGACACTGGTGGATCCATATGTGGTTTGCGAGAAGAAAACACATCCAATGACACTGGTGGATCTATGTGTGGTTTGTGAGAAGTACACACATGCGAAACACACATGCAATGACACTGGTGGATCCATATGTGGTATGTGGAAAGAACAGACATGCAATGACACTAGCTGTGGATAATAAAAAGAACAAACATGCAATGACTCTAATGGATCCATATTTTGTTTGTGAAAAGAACACACATGCAATGACACTGGTTGTGGTTAATTAAAAGAACACACATGAAATGACTCTGGTGGATCCACGTGGTTTGTGAAAAGAACACACATGCAATGACTCTAGCCATGGTTAATGAAAAGAACACACATGAAATGACACTGGTGGATCCATATGTGGTTTGTGAAAAGAACAGACATGCAATGAACTCTGGTGGATCCATATGTGGTTTGTGACAAGAACACACATCCAATGACATTAATGGATCAATATGTGGTTTGTGAAAAGAACACACGTGCAATGACACTGGTGGATCCATATGTGGTTTGTGAGAAGAACACACATGCAATGCCACTAGGTGTGGTTTATGAAAAGAACATACATGCAATGACACTGGTGGATCCGTATGTTGTTTGTGAAAAGAACACACATGCAGTGACTCTGATGTATCCACATGTGGTTTGTGATAAGAACACACATGCAATGACATTGGTGGATCAATAAGTTGTTTGTGAAAATAACACACATGCAATGACACTGGTAGATCCATATGTGGTTTGTGAGAAGAACACACATGCAATGACACTAGGTGTGGTTCATGAGAAGAGCACACATCCAATGACACTGGTGGATCCTTGTGTGGTTCATGAAAAGAACACACATGCAATGACTCTGGTGGATCCACGTGTGGTTTGTGAAAAGAACACATATGCAATGACTCTCGCCATGGTTAATTAAAAGAACACACATGCAATGACACTGGTGGATCAATATGTGGTTTGTGAAAAGAACACACATGCAATGACACTAGTGGATCCGTATGTGGTTTCTGAGAAGAACACACATGCAATGACACTGGGTGTGGTTCATGAAAATAACACTGATGCAATGACACTGGTCGATTCTTATGTGGTTTGTGAAAAGAACACACATGCAATGACTCTGGTGGATCCACATGTGGTTTATGAAAAGAACACACATGCAATGACACTGGTGGATCCATGTGGTTTGTGAAAAGAACAGAGATGCAATGAACTCTGGTGGATCCATATGTGGTTTGTGAGAAGAACACACATGGAATGACATTGGTGGATCAATATGTGGATTGTGAAAAGAACACACATGCAATGAACTCTGGTGGATCCATATATGGTTTGTGGGAAGAACACACATGCAATGACAGTAGTGGATCAATATGTGGTTTGTGAAAAGAACACACATGCAATGACACTGGTGGATCCATATGTGGTTTGTGAGAAGAACACACATGCAATGACACTGCGTGTGGTTCATGAAAAGAACACACATGCAATGACACTGGTGGATCCATATGTGGTTTGTGAGAAGAAAACACATCCAATGACACTGGTGGATCCATGTGTGGTTTGTGAGAAGAACACACATGCGAAACACACATGCAATGACACTGGTGGATCCATATGTGGTATGTGGAAAGAACAGACATGCAATGACACTAGCTGTGGATAATGAAAAGAACAAACATGCAATGACTCTAATGGATCCATATTTTGTTTGTGAAAAGAACACACATGCAATGACACTGGTTGTGGTTAATGAAAAGAACACACATGCAATGACACTGGTGGATCCATATGTGGTTTGTGAGAAGAACACACATGCAATGACACTGGGTGTGGTTTATGAAAAGAACATACATGCAATGACACTGGTGGATCCGTATGTTGTTTGTGAAAAGAACACACATGTAGTGACTCTGATGTATCCACATGTGGTTTGTGATAAGAACACACATGCAATGACATTGGTGGATCAATAAGTGGTTTGTGAAAATAACACACATGCAATGACACTGGTAGATCCATATGTGGTTTGTGAGAAGAACACACATGCAATGACACTAGGTGTGGTTCATGAGAAGAGCACACATCCAATGACACTGGTGGATCCTTATGTGGTTCATGAAAAGAACACACATGCAATGACTCTGGTGGATCCAAATGTGGTTTGTGAAAAGAACACATATGCAATGACTCTCGCCATGGTTAATTAAAAGAACACACATGCATTGACACTGCTGGATCAATATGTGGTTTGTGAAAAGAACACACATGCAATGACACTAGTGGATCCGTATGTGGTTTGTGAGAAGAACACACATGCAATGACACTGGGTGTGGTTCATGAAAATAACACTGATGCAATGACACTGGTCGATTCTTATGTGGTTTGTGAAAAGAACACACATGCAATGACTCTGGTGGATCCACATGTGGTTTATGAAAAGAACACACATGCAATGACACTGGTGGATCCATGTGGTTTGTGAAAAGAACAGAGATGCAATGAACTCTGGTGGATCCATATGTGGTTTGTGAGAAGAACACACATGGAATGACATTGGTGGATCAATATGTGGATTGTGAAAAGAACACACATGCAATGAACTCTGGTGGATCCATATATGTTTTGTGATAAGAACACACATGCAATGACACTAGTGGATCAATATGTGGTTTGTGAAAAGAACACACATGCAATGACACTGGTGGATCCATATGTGGTTTGTGAGAAGAACACACATGCAATGACACTGCGTGTGGTTCATGAAAAGAACACACATGCAATGACACTGGTGGATCCATATGTGGTTTGTGAGAAGAAAACACATCCAATGACACTGGTGGATCTA
This sequence comes from Avena sativa, assembly GCA_916181665.1. Classification (NCBI taxonomy): domain Eukaryota; kingdom Viridiplantae; phylum Streptophyta; class Magnoliopsida; order Poales; family Poaceae; genus Avena; species Avena sativa. The sequence goes on from OV702290.1 coordinate 39,346,323, forward strand.
TGTGTGGTTTGTGAGAAGTACACACATGCGAAACACACATGCAATGACACTGGTGGATCCATATGTGGTATGTGGAAAGAACAGACATGCAATGACACTAGCTGTGGATAATAAAAAGAACAAACATGCAATGACTCTAATGGATCCATATTTTGTTTGTGAAAAGAACACACATGCAATGACACTGGTTGTGGTTAATTAAAAGAACACACATGAAATGACTCTGGTGGATCCACGTGGTTTGTGAAAAGAACACACATGCAATGACTCTAGCCATGGTTAATGAAAAGAACACACATGAAATGACACTGGTGGATCCATATGTGGTTTGTGAAAAGAACAGACATGCAATGAACTCTGGTGGATCCATATGTGGTTTGTGACAAGAACACACATCCAATGACATTAATGGATCAATATGTGGTTTGTGAAAAGAACACACGTGCAATGACACTGGTGGATCCATATGTGGTTTGTGAGAAGAACACACATGCAATGCCACTAGGTGTGGTTTATGAAAAGAACATACATGCAATGACACTGGTGGATCCGTATGTTGTTTGTGAAAAGAACACACATGCAGTGACTCTGATGTATCCACATGTGGTTTGTGATAAGAACACACATGCAATGACATTGGTGGATCAATAAGTTGTTTGTGAAAATAACACACATGCAATGACACTGGTAGATCCATATGTGGTTTGTGAGAAGAACACACATGCAATGACACTAGGTGTGGTTCATGAGAAGAGCACACATCCAATGACACTGGTGGATCCTTGTGTGGTTCATGAAAAGAACACACATGCAATGACTCTGGTGGATCCACGTGTGGTTTGTGAAAAGAACACATATGCAATGACTCTCGCCATGGTTAATTAAAAGAACACACATGCAATGACACTGGTGGATCAATATGTGGTTTGTGAAAAGAACACACATGCAATGACACTAGTGGATCCGTATGTGGTTTCTGAGAAGAACACACATGCAATGACACTGGGTGTGGTTCATGAAAATAACACTGATGCAATGACACTGGTCGATTCTTATGTGGTTTGTGAAAAGAACACACATGCAATGACTCTGGTGGATCCACATGTGGTTTATGAAAAGAACACACATGCAATGACACTGGTGGATCCATGTGGTTTGTGAAAAGAACAGAGATGCAATGAACTCTGGTGGATCCATATGTGGTTTGTGAGAAGAACACACATGGAATGACATTGGTGGATCAATATGTGGATTGTGAAAAGAACACACATGCAATGAACTCTGGTGGATCCATATATGGTTTGTGGGAAGAACACAGATGCAATGACAGTAGTGGATCAATATGTGGTTTGTGAAAAGAACACACATGCAATGACACTGGTGGATCCATATGTGGTTTGTGAGAAGAACACACATGCAATGACACTGCGTGTGGTTCATGAAAAGAACACACATGCAATGACACTGGTGGATCCATATGTGGTTTGTGAGAAGAAAACACATCCAATGACACTGGTGGATCCATGTGTGGTTTGTGAGAAGAACACACATGCGAAACACACATGCAATGACACTGGTGGATCCATATGTGGTATGTGGAAAGAACAGACATGCAATGACACTAGCTGTGGATAATGAAAAGAACAAACATGCAATGACTCTAATGGATCCATATTTTGTTTGTGAAAAGAACACACATGCAATGACACTGGTTGTGGTTAATGAAAAGAACACACATGCAATGACACTGGTGGATCCATATGTGGTTTGTGAGAAGAACACACATGCAATGACACTGGGTGTGGTTTATGAAAAGAACATACATGCAATGACACTGGTGGATCCGTATGTTGTTTGTGAAAAGAACACACATGTAGTGACTCTGATGTATCCACATGTGGTTTGTGATAAGAACACACATGCAATGACATTGGTGGATCAATAAGTGGTTTGTGAAAATAACACACATGCAATGACACTGGTAGATCCATATGTGGTTTGTGAGAAGAACACACATGCAATGACACTAGGTGTGGTTCATGAGAAGAGCACACATCCAATGACACTGGTGGATCCTTATGTGGTTCATGAAAAGAACACACATGCAATGACTCTGGTGGATCCAAATGTGGTTTGTGAAAAGAACACATATGCAATGACTCTCGCCATGGTTAATTAAAAGAACACACATGCATTGACACTGGTGGATCAATATGTGGTTTGTGAAAAGAACACACATGCAATGACACTAGTGGATCCGTATGTGGTTTGTGAGAAGAACACACATGCAATGACACTGGGTGTGGTTCATGAAAATAACACTGATGCAATGACACTGGTCGATTCTTATGTGGTTTGTGAAAAGAACACACATGCAATGACTCTGGTGGATCCACATGTGGTTTATGAAAAGAACACACATGCAATGACACTGGTGGATCCATGTGGTTTGTGAAAAGAACAGAGATGCAATGAACTCTGGTGGATCCATATGTGGTTTGTGAGAAGAACACACATGGAATGACATTGGTGGATCAATATGTGGATTGTGAAAAGAACACACATGCAATGAACTCTGGTGGATCCATATATGTTTTGTGATAAGAACACACATGCAATGACACTAGTGGATCAATATGTGGTTTGTGAAAAGAACACACATGCAATGACACTGGTGGATCCATATGTGGTTTGTGAGAAGAACACACATGCAATGACACTGCGTGTGGTTCATGAAAAGAACACACATGCAATGACACTGGTGGATCCATATGTGGTTTGTGAGAAGAAAACACATCCAATGACACTGGTGGATCTATGTGTGGTTTGTGAGAAGTACACACATGCGAAACACACATGCAATGACACTGGTGGATCCATATGTGGTATGTGGAAAGAACAGACATGCAATGACACTAGCTGTGGATAATAAAAAGAACAAACATGCAATGACTCTAATGGATCCATATTTTGTTTGTGAAAAGAACACACATGCAATGACACTGGTTGTGGTTAATTAAAAGAACACACATGAAATGACTCTGGTGGATCCACGTGGTTTGTGAAAAGAACACACATGCAATGACTCTAGCCATGGTTAATGAAAAGAACACACATGAAATGACACTGGTGGATCCATATGTGGTTTGTGAAAAGAACAGACATGCAATGAACTCTGGTGGATCCATATGTGGTTTGTGACAAGAACACACATCCAATGACATTAATGGATCAATATATGGTTTGTGAAAAGAACACACGTGCAATGACACTGGTGGATCCATATGTGGTTTGTGAGAAGAACACACATGCAATGCCACTAGGTGTGGTTTATGAAAAGAACATACATGCAATGACACTGGTGGATCCGTATGTTGTTTGTGAAAAGAACACACATGCAGTGACTCTGATGTATCCACATGTGGTTTGTGATAAGAACACACATGCAATGACATTGGTGGATCAATAAGTTGTTTGTGAAAATAACACACATGCAATGACACTGGTAGATCCATATGTGGTTTGTGAGAAGAACACACATGCAATGACACTAGGTGTGGTTCATGAGAAGAGCACACATCCAATGACACTGGTGGATCCTTGTGTGGTTCATGAAAAGAACACACATGCAATGACTCTGGTGGATCCACGTGTGGTTTGTGAAAAGAACACATATGCAATGACTCTCGCCATGGTTAATTAAAAGAACACACATGCAATGACACTGGTGGATCAATATGTGGTTTGTGAAAAGAACACACATGCAATGACACTAGTGGATCCGTATGTGGTTTCTAAGAAGAACACACATGCAATGACACTGGGTGTGGTTCATGAAAATAACACTGATGCAATGACACTGGTCGATTCTTATGTGGTTTGTGAAAAGAACACACATGCAATGACTCTGGTGGATCCACATGTGGTTTATGAAAAGAACACACATGCAATGACACTGGTGGATCCATGTGGTTTGTGAAAAGAACAGAGATGCAATGAACTCTGGTGGATCCATATGTGGTTTGTGAGAAGAACACACATGGAATGACATTGGTGGATCAATATGTGGATTGTGAAAAGAACACACATGCAATGAACTCTGGTGGATCCATATATGGTTTGTGGGAAGAACACAGATGCAATGACAGTAGTGGATCAATATGTGGTTTGTGAAAAGAACACACATGCAATGACACTGGTGGATCCATATGTGGTTTGTGAGAAGAACACACATGCAATGACACTGCGTGTGGTTCATGAAAAGAACACACATGCAATGACACTGGTGGATCCATATGTGGTTTGTGAGAAGAAAACACATCCAATGACACTGGTGGATCCATGTGTGGTTTGTGAGAAGAACACACATGCGAAACACACATGCAATGACACTGGTGGATCCATATGTGGTATGTGGAAAGAATAGACATGCAATGACACTAGCTGTGGATAATGAAAAGAACAAACATGCAATGACTCTAATGGATCCATATTTTGTTTGTGAAAAGAACACACATGCAATGACACTGGTTGTGGTTAATGAAAAGAACACACATGCAATGACACTGGTGGATCCATATGTGGTTTGTGAGAAGAACACACATGCAATGACACTGGGTGTGGTTTATGAAAAGAACATACATGCAATGACACTGGTGGATCCGTATGTTGTTTGTGAAAAGAACACACAAGTAGTGACTCTGATGTATCCACATGTGGTTTGTGATAAGAACACACATGCAATGACATTGGTGGATCAATAAGTGGTTTGTGAAAATAACACACATGCAATGACACTGGTAGATCCATATGTGGTTTGTGAGAAGAACACACATGCAATGACACTAGGTGTGGTTCATGAGAAGAGCACACATCCAATGACACTGGTGGATCCTTATGTGGTTCATGAAAAGAACACACATGCAATGACTCTGGTGGATCCAAATGTGGTTTGTGAAAAGAACACATATGCAATGACTCTCGCCATGGTTAATTAAAAGAACACACATGCATTGACACTGGTGGATCAATATGTGGTTTGTGAAAAGAACACACATGCAATGACACTAGTGGATCCGTATGTGGTTTGTGAGAAGAACACACATGCAATGACACTGGGTGTGGTTCATGAAAATAACACTGATGCAATGACACTGGTCGATTCTTATGTGGTTTGTGAAAAGAACACACATGCAATGACTCTGGTGGATCCACATGTGGTTTATGAAAAGAACACACATGCAATGACACTGGTGGATCCATGTGGTTTGTGAAAAGAATAGAGATGCAATGAACTCTGGTGGATCCATATGTGGTTTGTGAGAAGAACACACATGGAATGACATTGGTGGATCAATATGTGGATTGTGAAAAGAACAAACATGCAATGAACTCTGGTGGATCCATATATGTTTTGTGATAAGAACACACATGCAATGACACTAGTGGATCAATATGTGGTTTGTGAAAAGAACACACATGCAATGACACTGGTGGATCCATATGTGGTTTGTGAGAAGAACACACATGCAATGACACTGCGTGTGGTTCATGAAAAGAACACACATGCAATGACACTGGTGGATCCATATGTGGTTTGTGAGAAGAAAACACATCCAATGACACTGGTGGATCTATGTGTGGTTTGTGAGAAGTACACACATGCGAAACACACATGCAATGACACTGGTGGATCCATATGTGGTATGTGGAAAGAACAGACATGCAATGACACTAGCTGTGGATAATAAAAAGAACAAACATGCAATGACTCTAATGGATCCATATTTTGTTTGTGAAAAGAACACACATGCAATGACACTGGTTGTGGTTAATTAAAAGAACACACATGAAATGACTCTGGTGGATCCACGTGGTTTGTGAAAAGAACACACATGCAATGACTCTAGCCATGGTTAATGAAAAGAACACACATGAAATGACACTGGTGGATCCATATGTGGTTTGTGAAAAGAACAGACATGCAATGAACTCTGGTGGATCCATATGTGGTTTGTGACAAGAACACACATCCAATGACATTAATGGATCAATATGTGGTTTGTGAAAAGAACACACGTGCAATGACACTGGTGGATCCATATGTGGTTTGTGAGAAGAACACACATGCAATGCCACTAGGTGTGGTTTATGAAAAGAACATACATGCAATGACACTGGTGGATCCGTATGTTGTTTGTGAAAAGAACACACATGCAGTGACTCTGATGTATCCACATGTGGTTTGTGATAAGAACACACATGCAATGACATTGGTGGATCAATAAGTTGTTTGTGAAAATAACACACATGCAATGACACTGGTAGATCCATATGTGGTTTGTGAGAAGAACACACATGCAATGACACTAGGTGTGGTTCCTGAGAAGAGCACACATCCAATGACACTGGTGGATCCTTGTGTGGTTCATGAAAAGAACACACATGCAATGACTCTGGTGGATCCACGTGTGGTTTGTGAAAAGAACACATATGCAATGACTCTCGCCATGGTTAATTAAAAGAACACACATGCAATGACACTGGTGGATCAATATGTGGTTTGTGAAAAGAACACACATGCAATGACACTAGTGGATCCGTATGTGGTTTCTGAGAAGAACACACATGCAATGACACTGGGTGTGGTTCATGAAAATAACACTGATGCAATGACACTGGTCGATTCTTATGTGGTTTGTGAAAAGAACACACATGCAATGACTCTGGTGGATCCACATGTGGTTTATGAAAAGAACACACATGCAATGACACTGGTGGATCCATGTGGTTTGTGAAAAGAACAGAGATGCAATGAACTCTGGTGGATCCATATGTGGTTTGTGAGAAGAACACACATGCAATGACATTGGTGGATCAATATGTGGATTGTGAAAAGAACACACGTGCAATGAACTCTGGTGGATCCATATATGGTTTGTGAGAAGAACACACATGCAATGACACTAGTGGATCAATATGTGGTTTGTGAAAAGAACACACATGCAATGACACTGGTGGATCCATATGTGGTTTGTGAGAAGAACACACATGCAATGACACTGCGTGTGGTTCATGAAAAGAACACACATGCAATGACACTGGTGGATCCATATGTGGTTTGTGAGAAGAAAACACATTCAATGACACTGGTGGATCCATGTGTGGTTTGTGAGAAGAACACACATGCGAAACACACATGCAATGACACTGGTGGATCCATATGTGGTATGTGGAAAGAACAGACATGCAATGACACTAGCTGTAGATAATGAAAAGAACAAACATGCAATGACTCTAATGGATCCATATTTTGTTTGTGAAAAGAACACACATGCAATGACACTGGTTGTGGTTAATGAAAAGAACACACATGCAATGACTCTGGTGGATCCATGTGGTTTGTGAAAAGAACACACATGCAATGACTCTAGCCATGGTTAATGAAAAGAACACACATGAAATGACACTGGTGGATCCATATGTGGTTTGTGAAAAGAACAGACATGCAATGAACTCTGGTGGATCCATATGTGGTTTCTGAGAAGAATACACATGCAATGACACTGGTGGATCAATATGTGGTTTGTGAAAAGAACACACGTGCAATGACACTAGTGGATCCATATGTGGTTTGTGAGAAGAACACACATGCAATGACACTGCGTGTGGTTCATGAAAATAACACACATGCAATGACACTAGTGGATTCTTATGTGGTTTGGGAAAAGAACACACATGCAATGACTCTGATGGATCCACATGTGGTTTATGAAAAGAACACACATGCAATGACACTGGTGGATCCATGTGGTTTGTGAAAAGAACAGAGATGCAATGAACTCTGGTGGATCCATAAGTGGTTTGTGAGAAGAACACACATGCAATGACATTGGTGGATCAATATGTGAATTGTGAAAAGAACACACATGCAATGACACTGGGTGTGGTTCATGAAAAGAACATACATGCAATGACACTGGTGGATCCGTATGTTGTTTGTGATAAGAACACACATGCAATGACTCAGATGTATCCACATGTGGTTTGTGAGAAGAACACACATGCAATGATAGTGGATGAATATGTGGGTTGTGAAAATAACACACATGCAATGACACTGGTGGATCCATATGTGGTTTGTGAGAAGAACACACATGCAATGACACTAGGTGTGGTTCATGAGAAGAGCACACATCCAATGACACTGGTGGATCCTTATGTGGTTCATGAAAAGAACACACATGCAATGACTCTGGTGGATCTACATGTGGTTTGTGAAAAGAACACATATGCAATTACTCTAGCCATTTTTAATTAAAAGAACACACATGCAATGACTCTGGTGGATCTACATGTGGTCTGTGGGAAGAACAGACATGTAATGACTCTGGTGGATCCATGTGGTTCATGAAAATAACACAGATGTAATGACTCTAGCTATGATTCATAAAAAGAACACACATCCAATGACACTGGTGGATCCTTATGTGGTTTGTAAAAAGAGCACACGTGCAATGACTAGTGGATCCACATGTGGTTTGTGCGAAAACACACATGCAATGACACTGGTGGATCAATATGTGGTTTGTGAAAATAATACACACGCAATGACACTGGTGGATCCATATGTGGTTTGTGAGAAGAACACACGTGCAATGCCACTGGGTGTGGTTCATGAAAAGAACACACATCCAATGACACCGGTGGATCCTTATGTGGTTTGTGAAAAGAACACACATGCAATGACTCTGGTGGATCCACATGTGGTTTGTGAAAAGAACACACAAGCAATGACTCTAGCCATGGTAAATGAAAAGAACACACATGCAATGACACTGGTGGATCCATATGTGGTTCGTGAAAAGAACAGACATGCAATGAACTCTTGTGGATCCATATGTGGTTTGTGAGAAGAACACACGTGCAATGACATTGGTGGATCAACATGTGGTTTGTGAAAAGAACACGCATGCAATGACACTGGGTGTGGTTCATGAAAAGAACACACATGTAATGACACTGGTGGATCCTTATGTGGTTTGTGAAAAGAACACACATGCAATGACCCTGGTGGATCCATATGTGGTTTGTGAAAAGAACACACATGCAATGACACTGGTGGATCCATGTGGTTTGTGAAAATAACAGACATGCAATGAACTCTAGTGGATCCATATGTGGTTTATGAGAAGAACACACATGCAATGACACTTGGTGTGGTACATGAAAATAACAGACATCCAGTGACACTGGTGGATCCTTATGTGGTCTGTGGAAAGAATAGACGTGTAATGACACTAGATTTGGTTCATGAAAAGGACACACATGCAATGACACTGGTGGATCCTTATGTGGTTTGTGAAAAGAACACACATGGAATGACTCTGGTGGATCCATACGTAGTTTGTGAAAAGAACACACATGCAATGACACTGGTGGATCCAAGTGGTTTGTGAAAATAACAGACATCCAATGAACTCTGGTGGATCCATATGTGGTTTGTGAGAAGAACACACATGCAATGACACTGGGTGTGGTACATGAAAATAACAGACATCCAGTGACACTGGTGGATCCTTATGTGGTCTGTGGAAAGAACAGACATGCAATGACTCTGGTGGATCCATGTGGTTCATGAAAATAACACACATGTAATGACTCTAGCTATGATTCATGAAAAGAACACACATCCAATGACACTGGTGGATCCTTATGTGGTTTCTGAAAAGAACACGCTTGCAATGACTCTGGTGGATCCACATGTGGTTTGTGAGAAGAACACACATGCAATGACACTGGTGGATCAATATGTGGTTTGTGAAAATAACACACACGCAATGACATTGGTGGATCCATATATGGTTTGTGAGAAGAACACACGTGCAATGCCACTGGGTGTGGTTCATGAAAAGAACACACATCCAATGACACTGGTGGATCCTTATGTGGTTTGTGAAAAGAACACACATGCAATGACTCTGGTGGATCCATATGTGGTTTGTGAAAACAACACACAAGCAATGACTCTAGCCATGGTTACTGAAAAGAACACACATGCAATGATACTGGTGGATCCATATGTGGTTCGTGAAAAGAACAGACATGCAATGAACTCTTGTGGATCCATATGTGGTTTGTGAGAAGAACACACGTGCAATGACACTGGTGGATCAATATGTGGTTTGTGAAAAGAACAACATGCAATGACACTGGTGGATCCATATGTGGTTTGTGAGAAGAACACGCCTGCAATGACACTGGGTGTGGTTCATGAAAAGAACACACATGCAATGACACTAGTGGATCCTTATGTGGTTTCTAAAAAGAACACACATGCAATGACTCTGGTGGATCCATATGTGGTTTGTGAAAAGAACACACATGCAATGACACTGGTGGATCCATGTGGTTTGTGAAAATAATAGACATGCGATGAACTCTGGTGGATCCATATGAGGTTTATGAGAAGAACACACATGCAATGACACTAGGTGTGGTACATGAAAATAAAAGACATCCAGTGACACTGGTGGATCCTTATGTGCTATGTGGAAAGTACAGACATGTAATGACACTAGTTGTGGTTCATGAAAATAACACACATGCAATGACACTGGTGGATCCTTATGTGGTTTGTGAAAAGAACACACATGCAATGACTCTGGTGGATCCATACGTAGTTGGTGAAAAGAACACACATGCAATGACACTAGTGGATCCAAGTGGTCTGTGAAAATAACAGACATGCAATGAACTCTGGTGGATCCAAGTGGTTTGTGAAAATAACAGACATGCAATGAACTCTGGTGGATCCATATGTGGTTTGTGAGAAGAACACACATGCAATGACACTGGGTGTGGTACATGAAAATAACAGACATCCAGTGACACTGGTGGATCCTTATGTGGTCTGTGGAAAGAACAGACATGCAATGACTCTGGTGGATCCATGTGGTTCATGAAAATAACACACATGTAATGACTCTAGCTATGATTCATGAAAAGAACACACATCCAATGACACTGGTGTATCCTTATGTGGTTTGTGAAAAGAACACACTTGCAATGACTCTAGTGGATCCACATGTGGTTTGTGAGAAGAACACACATGCAATGACACTGGCGGATCAATATGTGGTGTGTGAAAATAACACACATGCAATGACACTGGTGGATCCATATGTGGTTTGTGATAAGAACACACGTGCAATGCCACTGGGTGTGCTTCATGAAAAGGACACCATCGAATGACACTGGTGGCTCCTTATGTGGTTTGTGAAAAGAACACACATGCAATGACTCTGGTGGATCCACATGTGGTTTGTGAGAAGAACACACATCCAATGACACTGGTGGATCCACATGTGGTTTGTGAAAAGAACACACATACAATGACTCTAGCCATGGTTAATGAAAAGAACACACATCCAATGACACTAGTGGATCCATATGTGGTTTGCAAAAAGAACAGACATGCAATGAACTCTGGTGGATCCATATGTGGTTTGTGAGAAGAACACACATGCAATGACACTGGTGGAGCAATATGTGGTTTGTGAAAAAAACACTTGCAATGACACTAGTGAATCCATATGTGGTTTGTGAGAAGAACACACATGCAATGAGTCTAGCCATGGTTAATGAAAAGAACACACATGCAATGACACTGGTGGATCCATATGTGGTTTGTGAGAAGAACACACATTCAATGACACTGGGTGTGGTTCATGAAAATAACACACATCCAATGACACTGGTGGATCCTTATGTCGTCTGTGGAAAGAACAGACATGCAATGACACTAGCGGTGGTTTGTGAAAAGAACAGACATGCAATCACACTGGTGGATCCATATGTGGTTTGTGAGAAGAACACACATCCAATGACTCTAGTTGTGGTTAATTAATGAAAAGAACACAAATGCAATGACTCTGGTGGATCCTTATGTGGTTTGTGAAAAGAAAACACATGCAATGACTCTGATGTATCCACATGTGGTTTGTGAGAAGAACACACATGCAATGATACTGGTGGATCAATATGTGGTTTGTGAAAATAACACACATGCAATGGCACTTCTGGATCCATATGTGGTTTGTGAGAAGAACACACATGCAATGACACTGGGTGTGGTTCATGAGAAGAACACACATCCAATGACACTGGTGGATCCTTATGTGGTTCATGAAAAGAACACACATGCAATGAATCTGGTGGATCCACTTGTGGTTTGTGAAAAGAACACACATGCAATGACTCTAGCCATGGTTAATTAATAGAACACACATTCAATGACACTAGTGGATCCATATGTGGTTTGTGAAAAGAACAGACATGCAATGAACTCTGGTGGATCCATATGTGGTTTGCGAGAAGAACACACATTCAATGACACTGGTGGATCAATATGCGGTTTGTGAAAAGAACACACATGCAATGACACTAGTGGATCCATATGTGGTTTGTCGGAAGAACACACATGCAATGACACTAGGTGTGGTTCATGAAAAGAACACACATGCAATGACACTGGTGGATCCTTATGTGGTTTGTGAAAAGAACACACATTGAATGACAATGTTGGATCCTTATATAGTTTGTGAAAAGAACACAGATGCAATGACACTGGTGGATCCATGTGGTTTGTGAAAATAATAGACATGCAATGAACTCTAGTGTATCCATATGTGGTATGTGACAAGAACACACATGCAATGACACTGGGTTAGGTTCATGAAATAATACACATCCAATGACACTGGTGGATCCTTATGTCGTTTGTGGAAAGAACGGACATGCAATGACACTAGCTATGGTTTGTGAAAAGAACAGATGTAACATCCCAATTTCAGCAACCCTGATCAGTTGTCCAGAATGCAAAAATCAGGGGGAACAAAAACTTTACCTTGTGCTTTGGTGCAGTGCTTGCTTGTTGTTTGTTTGGAATTGTGCCTAAGAGAGTGTATCTTATGATACTCCTTACCTCAACATCAGTTGACAAAAGATATTTACCAAAACTATCCTGGCTCATTTTACATATTCTCAAACATTCTGGCATTTCAAAACATGAGCCAAGATGCCTATGTAACCAAAACTATTTTGGTTGCTTCTATTGACAAAACTATGGAGAGATATATAATACAATCTCCTTATGTTTTCAAGACAGAACACTCAACTAATCCTATCTCTAGTTTCCCCAAAACACCTTTTCCAAGCATTTGAATTCTACTCTTGGTAGAGATACCAAGGACTCTCACCTTATTCCAAACTCAACCTCTTCAAAATGCCCCAACCATACCTCAAGCTAAGCTTGATGGTAACCCTAGTAGTAGTTGGATAGTTTCTAAGATGAGTTTCCTTGATCTGTTGTCTGATGAGTTGTTTTGATCTGATGTTTGACTTGTTTGCTTAGGAAGTAGTATGAGCTACCCTAGGAGCTCATCACTAGGATCCAGATGCTTCCCAATCATCAATCGCAAAGCAAGAATAAAAACCTAGATATGATCCCTAGCCACTAGGTGATCATCTAAAACCCTTAACCAGATCAATTCTGAGGATTTCCATTCTAGATGTTTCCAAGTCCATGAAGACTAATACCAAGCATGGATATCTTCTACTCAATATACACTTCCACATCACCCACTTGTTGATGCTCTGATACCTGGCTACTCCTCTAAGAACTTTCCCTCTCATACTCTAGTCAAAATCCCCTTGTCCATGATGGTTTTGCAGACAAGAAAATAACATTTCCTGCAAAACTAGTCATCATGCCTACTTTGGTAGAAGCTCACACCCTCATACAACCTCATATGGACCAACTGTCTGCATGGTTGTGATCTACTCATTGATGTCTATCAAAACATACTTCACTTGCCCCAAGTAGATCTCTGTGCTGCATAAACCCACATGGTTTATAAGGCATCATGACTCATTTTGCATGACATCCTTAATTTCCACAAAGTTTGCCATCCCCTCTAGATCACCTCGAATGCTATTAATTCAAACTCTTCCTGCCATGATCATCTATGTGACCTGGTCTACCCACCCATCTATCCCTTGCACCAAGGTGAGCTCTGAGCTCCAAGATGCAAGCATGCTTTGGTGGTATAAAAATAACACCACCCTAGATCACCAACTCCTTGTTTTCCACCTTACTCAAGTTGGAATTCCATTCCTAAAGGTTGAAAATGCTTTCTATACCTTGTCTACAACACCTGCCTTGATCATCAAGATTTCTCAAATATTATCCATAATTATTATGGCCCCCAAAACTATTTAATTCTTTTAATAGTCAACATCTCCAAAACTCCCTCTATAAAGGAAAGTTTGGTTTTTGCCAAAGCACCTCTCCAACTTTTGACTCATGTGAGTTCCATATATCATACCCTATCTTTCCATCTCAAAAATAATTATTTTTGAGAAGCTTTATTATTTCTTTTTGCCCATTTCCTTAAATGGCTGAATTGGAATAATAATTGTTTTAAATACTTTTATGCCTCAATAAATCTTGGGAAAATACCCCTAAGTGTGTATTCACCTCTGGACCCTCCCACATCAAAACCCAACCTTGTCCAATGGAAACATATCAAATGATCTTCTAAAAATCACTTCTGTCCTTTTTGAGTAAATGGATCTAAATGGACTAAAACTCCTCTAAAAAATCCCAATTAAATCCTAGGAGTCTACCTTGACCTCATCTACCTACCAGCACCATTTCCTCCTCTGGTCCAATGCAAGATTGTGGACTTCCTTCACAACCATCAATTGGATCAAAATTGCCAATTAAGCAAATCCACTACTCCAACCATTTCCAAATTCCATCAAAACTTGTTCAATGCTTATCCTCAACATCAAGACACACCCCTGGTCGACCATCACTGTAGCTCCACCTCAGCCCTTCCCATTTTGCCCTTGTACCAGTAGAAAGAGAGAGACAACAAAATCTTACAAGGATCTACTCTAATTAATCACCACAGCTACCACCCCCTTCCTCTCTGATCCAGCACGACCAAATACCAATCCTACCCCTCTCCATCGACCCCTAGACCAATCCCTGGCCAGCAAACCTCTCCCCCTTTTCCTAAATGGTCTTTTACCTCATCTACCCCTCCCTCCTTGGTATATAGGCCAGAGGCCACCCCAGCCAGCCCTGTGCCCCTCATTTGCTCCTCTCCCCTCCCACTCACCTCCCCTAGCACTCCCTTCCTCTCCCATGCTCTATGTTGTCCCAAGGAAGGAGAAGGAGTAGCTTCGGCCTCCTCAAGAAAATCGAGCAAAGCATCCCATCCCCTCTGTTTCTCCCTCTGCATGTCACACCCCTGAGGTCCCCTCTTCCTTCTATACCTAACCGTGGTTCTTTTCTGGTCCAGGACCGGCTCCTCTGACCTCGTCGGCGAAGCCCTGATGAGCTTGCCTTGGACGTTCTCGCGTGAGCTGGTTCTAGTCACGGAAACCACCACTGCTGCCCATCGTCGGGACCGCCGTCAAGCACCGCGTCGCCTCCGCCGTCTTCCGGCCCCTACCTGATCCTCTGGTGAGCACCCTGATCCCGCCGACGCCGCCCTAGGGTTCCCTCTCTGTCGGGTTCAGACAGAGGAAGGAGAAGCACCTAGGTTGTTGATCTGCACTAGATCTGACGGACAGCACTCGCCTATACCCCCCCTGCGCCTCCTCGCTCGCTGACAATGGCCCCGCTTGGCAGGTTTGCGCACTGGCTCCCGCGCGCCTTGCTGAGCACTGTGGGCCGATTTCCCTCCCGGCCGGCCCAGTTCACCCCAGATCTGGCCTAGTCCATGTTGCCCCTTTTTCTTTTCTTTTAAAACTATAGATCTAGTTTTGTACCAGTTGAAATAAATCCAATTAAAAATGTAAATCAAGTCCAAATGCCAAGATTAAAATTTACGGTTGTTATCTGATGTTTTATCAAACACGTAGAGGCAATCCCAAGTTCAAAATACTTTTTATTTATTGCTGGTAATTATTCTGCTGCCAAGTATACTTTACACTAATTAATTTCCTTAGAGAGTTTCACATCTCAATTTGAGATGAACCAAAATCCTACTGAGAGACATTTGACATACCTATCATCCAGCATAGGTCCTATGCCAAGGTGAACAGAAGGATGCCTTTAACAAAAATAGTAACTTTCTACCTTGGATACATTCTCTAGGTCAAACCAAGTGTGATCTTGACCTGATTCCAAGTCCCAGTACCTCCTAGAATCAGTATCAATCAAATACTAGCAGCTCGGAATTTATTGAGCTCTGGTTGAATTGTAGTGATTTAAATACCTCTGGAAATGGTATTTTCACTAAATAAATCACTCTAGGAGTTTGACAACTCCAAACAGAGTGAATCCAATTCCTACTGAAAGGTATTTTAAGTTCCTACCACATGCCCTTCGAATCACCTCAATAGATCCTGTAGAATGAATCTGGTAAAAAGAAGAAATACTATATAGAACTGACTTTGGGAATTTCCTGAGGGCATTCTGGTAATTATTTTGACTTTATTCCAACTCTAGGTGGTTCAGTACAACAAAAACTACCAAACCATCCAAGGAAATAATTTTTGAAGCTCCAGAAAATTTCTGGTGAATTATTTCCTCAAACTAGAGTTTATTCCACTTTAAAAATCATATTTAAATCTAGGAAATTGATATTCAAGTAAAGCCACTTGTAAGGGTTTTTTCTTGTCAAGAACTATCTGAGGATATCATGGTTATCCTTTGGTAGCCTACTAACCTCAGAACCCTAATCCAAATGCTTTGTATCTAGCCTTGCCAACTATCTCCCAAGAGAAAACACTACAGTGGCAATCTAGTAAATTCACACCAATAAAACCCAACTTCTCCAACACCTCCCAAGTTCAGTAGTAATCCTTTTTTTGATTGCTGTATGGTTTGATGCTTGTTTACCATGTATTGATTTGTGGTATTGTCTGCTTGCATCTGTACCCGATGACGACGATAGTGTGAGTGTCTGCCGACAAGAAGGAAGGGACTCATTATTATTGTTTATTGGGTATTCTTGGTTATCTAAAGAAGTCCAGGGACTTATTGCTGATCACAGGCAAGCCACCATTCCTGAACTCTGATATATGTCCTATTCTCTTTTATCGATTTTATATCCTCTTTATAAATTGCATTATCTACCTGCATGTTTTGTTTTACGAATACTACGATAGTACCTTGGCTCCCCCAAGTTATGACTTCATGTCCTTCGAGGCACCACACCCATGTACCTACCATTTTATCCCTTTAGATCGAGAGTATGATGGTTAGCATTCTACCTCGTTGGAAAACCCCGGTTTCGAGAAAATAAACTGTTTTGGGATTTATCCCACTACAAATGTTTCAAAACTATTTTGTAAAACCCTTGGGAAGAGGCATCGTTCCAAGCGGAGGTTTTAACGAATGAAATGGTGATGGTGAGCAGTGAGAAGGTGATGGGATGTTCTACGCCTTTACCGGAACAATTTTTATCCGTGCAACCACATTACCCGAGGTGCCGAGGCTTAACTCGTAGTTTGTCCGCATTAGCCTAGGAAAATTCTACCATGCTTATAGGGAGAGATCCCTGGAATTTCGGGCAGGCGCCACCAGATCACGGATCTGAAGCCTGTCACTTGCTTCGGCAAGAGTGATCCTGAACTGGCAGGAGACCGGTGCAATAATTGGGTCTCCCGCGGACGGTATGACTTGGAGTACGGAAGGAAGTGGAGTCACTAGATTTAAGGTATACGCCAAGTTGCGGCTTGGGTATGCGTGTGTAAGGAAGGCAGGACTATGGCTGGGAGCCACATACTTGTTGCCAGGGAGAAGAAACCCAATAGGAAAAGCATGCCTTTGCTAGGGTAGACAAGCAAAAGGTTAGGTTTGATTATCCGGACCCCCATCTACAGTGGTACTGGGCCGTGGTTGTATCCCGGCGGATGTATTGATTCTTGCGGGGAAAGAGCGCTAACTCTGCAGAGTATAACCTATTCGAATAGCCGTGTCCAGGGTCAAGGACGGTTGTAAAGGTGTTGGCTAGGAGTACCCAAATTGTGCTTGTTTGGGAAACAAGGACGAAGAGAATGAAGGTTCCGAGGGAACCCGAGTTCAGAAGCTTTCTTTTGACCCGAGGTGGTCGACGAGGTTTAAAAAGGGATTTTACTCCAAAACTGTTTTCGAAACTCTTTTTCAACAAAGATATGGAGATGTCTTGATTTATTAAACAGAAGCATGTTTACAAAAAAAATTCAACAAAGATATTGAGATGCCATAACTTCAAGAGGTAGTCTAGGATGTTTCAAAAACAACTCCAAATAAAGCTATCTCGCCACAACCAGATTTGCATTTCCTTACTTCATTTATCCTGGTGGTTTGCGAGTACATTGAAAAGTACTCACGGCTTTTTCCCTGGCTATTTACTTGGCCAGACTTTCAGAGGTTCGACTTCGGAGAATTAAGGTGACGTCCAGCGAGCTAGGCCGTCTTCCCAGTCAGCAGCTGCCTGTAGGTTGAGGCACGGTTGGGCTCTGCGCTTGGCGATGTTCCGCTGCTAATGATGATGTAGCCATAATGGCATTTATGTAAGTCTTGTAATTCGTTATGTTTCGGATGATGTAATGATACCTGTCGGTTATGTTCCACAGCTCACTGATCATGGGAACGTGGATGTATGCATAATAGGGATTCTCAGATGAATAATCCGGGGAGCCCCATAGACTTGGTATCAGAGCCATCCTGACTATAGGAGACCTTAGTTAGCATGGACGTTAGATAGGAAACAGCAAACCTATTTTCTAAAAAGACAAGGGAGAAAAGATGGCTATTTGCAAAAGTGCTTATGTCTTCTCCCCTCTATTTTGAAAAACTACTTGAATTAATATGACTTTCTAATCTTAAAATCAGGCACACTTGTCACGAACCCAACCCCATCTCAAAAATCTGCTATAGATGGCCTCCTTCCGCTCAGAGCGCATCATCATTGGAGACAGTTTCTGGCCCTTTGAAGAGCAACTTCACAACCTACTGAAGATAATCAAGAGGCCCTCGCCAACTATTGAAGGAGCCAAACTTCCTCGCAGTAACACCATTGTGATGCAATGGGTCATCAAGGCTGTGATTCCTTCCCCTGATGAAGACACCACGCTCACAATCTTGACCTTCTTCGATAGCAACTGGGTAGATGGCGTGGTGCGAGCCATACAGGAGATCATGGCGCGCCTCTGCAAGATCCACGAAGATGAGTTGAAAGATACTCCCTACCACTTGTTTGGAAAGCGAGATGAAGATGGACTTCCTACTGAGTCCTTCCTCACTTGCTGCATTGGGAATCAGCTAGAGAATATGGAATACCTACTCCAATGCTCCCAGGAAGATCTGGACAAGGCCAGACGCGAGAATCTGCTTCTAAAGATGGATATCAACCTACTCCGTAAGCGCGAAAGAAGTCTTCAAGACACCAATGCCCGCTTGGAGAAAAAGCTGACCATTGAAGTACCCCCAACCCCTGAAGACGAGAATCCTGGGACTGACGACGAACTCTCCTTCCTCAATGAGTACCACCCTATTGTCCAGTCACCCGTGCCGACCGAGTCAACATCCAACCCTGCACCATGCGAAGGCACCACTCTCACCTTCACTGAAGACGAGCTGAATATCCCGCAAACCCCAGAGGATCTGCAGTAGTTGAAACCCCGGAGTCAGCACGAACCACCGATGCACCCTCCGAGTAATCACCCGCGTTGCGGTACTCGCCCGTTTAACAATAGGGTAGAGTGATGTATCGTCCCTGAACGGGTTTTGTAATGCTTAAGTACTATTAGCACCTTCGGGTGCAGGATTGGTTGGTTATTTAATAACTTCCTTGGATTGCTATGCTTGTTTGGTTGTTTTCCCTTCTTGCGTGTTTTACCCAAGTCGTTGCATCAAACCCCAACCCAAAACGCGTACCATCAACCGGAATTTCCCCAGGATGGCCACGGAGGCAGGAAGCTCGAAGAAGGCATGTAGCCGTTGCGGAGACGAAAGACACCAAGCCAATAGATGCTCCGCCATTGCCCGAAATGCGGAGAACCTCATTCGCCCAAAGTTTTCCCAACTCGGTTTGTCACTTGTTTTCTCTGCAAAGGCCAAGACCATGTCCCCATCAATTGTCCAATATATCCCCTCATTGGCAAGGCCCATCAACCTCCCGGTACCAGCAAAGGCAAGTCGTCAAATCAGATACACCGAAGGATAGGCACCTGCTTCACGTGTGGACTACCCGGTCACTTCAGCCGAGAATGCCCCGAGGGTAAACCCGTCAAGACTTCCATGACAGAGAAGCCCAAAAACACCCATGGCTCTTATCTTCAGAAAAGATGGTCACCATACCTCTGGCTGCCCCGCAACTCAAGACTGAAGATTTCCCGCGCTTCAATAGGCAACAACACCCGTGGAAGTAAAGGTCAAGAGAGAAGCTCGTTAACTCACCATAGGACTCCCTGAACGTCAGCAAGTGTAGTTTGTAATGAACCTAGCCCATGTCCCCCATAGAAAGACACCTATGATACCACCCTCCCTTATGTTGTCCCCCGCTACCTTAAGAACCGTCTTTTTGCCACACTTATAAGGATGCCCTGGCCAGTAACTCCCCGCTCTACCCAAGTCCAATCCTAAGGGGGAAATACTGCGTCTTTCCCACAACATAGATTACCCCTCTGCCAGAAGAAAATCCAACCGTGGGACCCGAAGACACAGAAATGAAGACATAGACTTGGACATAACAACCCACTTAAGAGAAGCACCGTAGACCCTTACAGTAGGACGATCCGTCCCTGCAATCATGGTTGAAGCTAGCTCGACCCTCGAGTTTCAAGAAGATTGAAGTTCAACCTCGCTGTTAGAGTGATTCTGTTCGAAGACAAAGTAGGCAAGTTAGTACGCCAGAAAACCCTAGTACTAACTCTGAGACAAATCCCCTAACCTTACTCTCCCGAATCTCGGGACGAGATTATTTTAAGGGGGAAAGGTCTATAACATCCCAATTTCAGCAACCCTGATCAGTTGTCCAGAATGCAAAATCAGGGGGAACGAAAAAACTTCCTTGTGATTTGGTGCAGTGCTTGCTTGTTGTTTGTTTGCACTTGTGCCTAAGAGAGTGTATCTTATGATACTCCTTACCTCAACCTCAGTTGACAAAAGCTATTTACCAAAACTATCCTGGCTCATTTTACATATTCTCAAACGTTCTGGCATTTCAAAACATGAGCCAAGATGCCTATGTAACCAAAAATATTTTGGTAGCTTCTATTGAAAAAACTATGGAGAGATATATAATACAATCTCCTTATGTTTTCAAGACAGAACACTCAACTAATCCTATCTCTAGTTTCCCCAAAAACACCTTTTCCAAGCATTTGAATTCTACTCTTGGTAGAGATACCAAGGACTCTCACCTTATTCCAAACTCAACCTCTTCAAAATGCCCCAACCATACCTCAAGCTAAGCTTGATGGTAACCCTAGTAGTAGTTGGATAGTTTCTAAGATGAGTTTCCTTGATCTGTTGTCTGATGAGTTGTTTTGATCTGCTGTTTGACTTGTTTGCTTAGGAAGTAGTATGAGCTACCCTAGGAGCTCATCACTAGGATCCAGATGCTTCCCAATCATCAATCCCTAAGCAAGAATACAAACCTAGATATGATCCCTAGCCACTAGGTGATCATCTAAAACCCTTAACTAGATCAATTCTGAGGATTTCCATTCTAGATGTTTCCAAGTCCATGAAGACTAATACCAAGCATGGATATCTTCTACTCAATCTACACTTCAAAATCACCCACTTGTTGATGCTCTGATACCTGGCTACTCCTCTAAGAACTTTCCCTCTCATACTCTAGTCAAAATCCTCAAAACTGCCAAAATTGACTAAGTCTAGAAACAGTTTCAACATCACCTTTTTGATTGCCCACTTTTATCAAACCATGTGAATTTTTGGAAATGCACCAGAACCACCTTGTTAACCATCCTAAGTACTACCAAGGCCCACAATTGCCCCTGGTTAGATCCTCCTCCAACCCACTTGTCCATGATGGCTTTGTAGACAAGAAATTAACATTTCCTGCAAAACTAGTCATCATGCCTACTTTGGTAGAAGCTCACACCCTCATACAACCTCCTATGGACCAACTGTCTGCATGGTTGTGATCTACTCATTGATGTCTATCAAAACATACTTCACTTGCCCCAAGTAGATCTCTGTGCTGCATGAACCCACATGGTTTATAAGGCATCATGACTCATTTTGCATGACATCCTTAATTTCCACAAAGTTTGCCATCCCCTCTAGATCACCTCGAATGCTATTAATTCAAACTCTTCCTGCCATGATCATCTATGTGACCTGGTCTACCCACCCATCTATCCCTTGCACCAAGGTGAGCTCTGAGCTCCAAGATGCAAGCATGCTTTGGTGGTATAAAAATAACACCACCCTAGATCACCAACTCCTTGTTTTCCACCTTACTCAAGTTGGAATTCCATTCCTAAAGGTTGAAAATGCTTTCTATACCTTGTCTACAACACTTGCCTTGATCATCAAGATTTCTCAAATATTATCCATAATTATTATGGCCCCCAAAACTATTTAATTCTTTTAATAGTCAACATCTCCAAAACTCCCTCTATAAAGGAAAGTTTGGTTTTTGCCAAAGCAGCTCTCTAAATTTTGACTCATGTGAGTTCCATATATCATACCCTATCTTTCCATCTCAAAAATAATTATTTCTGAGAAGCTTTATTATTTCTTTTTGCCCATTTCCTTAAATGGCTGAATTGAAATAATAATTGTTTTAAATACTTTTATGCCTCAATAAATCTTGGGAAAATTCTCCTAAGTGTGTATTCACCTGTAGGACGCTCCTACATCAAAAACCAACCTTGTCCAATGGAAACTTATCAAATGATCTTCTAAAAATCACTTATGTCCTTTTTGAGTAAATGGATCTAAATGGACTAAAACTCCTCTGAAAAATCCCAATTAAATCCTAGGAGTCTACCTTGACCTCATCTACCTACCAGCACCATTTCCTCCTCTGGTCCAATGCAAGATTGTGGACTTCCTTCACAACCATCAATTGGATCAAAATTGCCAATTAAGCAAATCCACTACTCCAACCATTTCCAAATTCCATCAAAACTTGTTCAATGCTTATCCTCAACATCAAGACACACCCCTGGTTGACCATCACTGTAGCTCCACCTCAGCCCTTCCCATTTTGCCCTTGTACTAGTAGAAAGAGAGAGAGACAACAAAATTTTACAAGGATCTACTCTAATTTATCACCACAGCTGCCATCCCCTCCCTCTCTGATCAGCACGACCAAATACCAATCCTACCCCTCTCCACCGACCCCTGGACCAATCCCTGGACAGCAATCCTCTCCCCCTTGTCCTCAATGGTCTTTTACCTCATCTACCCCTCCCTCCTTAGTATATAGGCCAGAGGCCACCCCAGCCAGCCCTCTGCCCCTCATTTGCTCCTGTCCCCTCCCACTCACCTCCCCTAGTGCTCCCTTCCTCTCCCATGCTCTGTGCTATCCGAAGGAAGAAGAGGGAGTAGCTTCAGCCTCCTCAAGAAAATCGAGCAAGGCCTCCCCTCCCCTCTGCTTCTCCCTCTGCATGTCACACCCCTGAGGTCCCCTCTTCCTTCTGTACCTTACCGTGGTTCTTTTCTGGTCTAGGACCGCCTCCTCTGACCTCGCTGGTGAAGCCCCGACGAGCTCGCCTCAGACGTTCTCACGCGAGTCGGTTCCAGTCGCCGAAACCACCACTGCCGCCCATCGCCGAGACCACCGTCAAGCACCGCGTCGTCTCCGCCGTCTTCCAGCCCCTGCCCGACCCTCTGGTGAGCACCCTGACCCCACCGGCGCCGCCCTAGGGTTCCCTCTCTATCGGGTTCAGACAGAGGAAGGAGAAGCACCTGGGCCGTCGATCTGCACTAGATCTGACGACCAGCACTCGCCTATACCCCCTTCGCCTCCTCGATCGCTGATAGTGGGCCCCGCTTGGCAGGTTCGAGCGTGGGCTCCCGCGCGCCTCGCTGGCCGCTATGGGACGATTTCCCTCCCGGCCGACACAGTTCACCCTAGATCCGGCCCAGTCCTTGT
Organism: Avena sativa; assembly: GCA_916181665.1. NCBI lineage: Eukaryota > Viridiplantae > Streptophyta > Magnoliopsida > Poales > Poaceae > Avena > Avena sativa. The sequence goes on from OV702290.1 coordinate 39,370,463, forward strand.
TGCCCCTTTTTCTTTTCTTTTAAACCTACAGATCCAGTTTTGTACCAGTTGAAATAAATCCAATTAAAAAAGTAAATCAAGTATAAATGCCAAGATTCAAATTTCTGGTTGTTACCTGATGTTTTCTCAAACATGCAGAGGCAACCCCAAGTTCAAAATAATTTTTATTAATTGCTGGTAATTATTCTGTTGCCAAGTATACTTTACACTAATTAATTTCCTCAGAGAGTTTCACATCTCCATTTGAGATGAAACAAAATCCTACTGAGAGGCATTTGATATACCTATCATCCAGCATAGGTCCTATTCCAAGGTGAACAGAAGGATGCCTTTAAAAAATAACAAAAATAGCAACTTTCTGCCTTGGATAAATTCTCTAGGTCAAACAAAGTGTGATCTTGACCTGATTCCAACTCTCAGTACCTCCTAGAATCAGTATCTATCAAATCCTAGCAGTTTAGAATTTATTGAGCTCTGGTTGAATTTTAGTGATTTAAATATCTCTGAAAAGGGTATTTTCCCTAAATAAATCACTCGAGGAGTTTGACAACTCCACACAGAGTAAATCCAATTCCTACTGAAAGGTATTTTAAATGCCTACCACATTCCCTTGGAATCACCTCAATAGATCCTGTAGAATTAATCTGGTAAAAAGAAGAAATACTATATAGAACTTATTTGGGAATTTCCTGAGGGCATTCTGGTAACTCTTTTGACTTGATTCCAACTCTAGGTTGTTCAGTACATCAAACACTACCAAACCATCCAAGGAAATAATTTTGGAAGCTCCAAAAAATTTCTGGTGAATTATTTCCTCAAACTAGAGTTTATTCCACTTTAAAAATCATATTTAAATCTAGGAAATTGATATTCAAGTAAAACCACTTGTAAGGGTTTTGTCTTGTCAAGACCTATCTGAGGATATCATGGTTATCCTTTGGTAGCCTACTGACCTCAGAACCCTAATCCAAATGCTTTGTATCTAGCCTTGACAACTATCTCCCAAGAGAAAACACTATAGTGGCAATATAGTAAATTCACACCAATAAGACCCAACTTCTCCAACACCTCCCAAGTGCAGTAGTAATCCTTTTATTTGATTACTGTATGGTTTGATGCTTGTTTACCTTGTATTTATTGTGGTATTGTCTGCTTGCATGTGTACCAGATGACGACGATAGTGTGAGTGTCTGCCGACAAGAAGGAAGGGACTCCTTATTATTGTTTATTGGGTATTCTTGGTTATCTAAATAATTCCAGGGACTTATTGCTGATCACAGGCAAGCCACCATTCCTGAACTTTGATATATGTCCTATTCTCTTTTACCGGTTTTAATCCTCTTTATAAATTGCATTATCTACCTGCATGTTTTGTTTTACGAATACTGCGATAGTACCTTGGTCCTCCAAGTTATGACTTCGTGTCCTTCGAGCCACCACACCCATGTACCTACCATTTTATCCCTTTAGATCGAGAGTATGATGGTTAGCATTCTACCTCATTGGAAAACCCCGGTTTTGAGAAAATAAACTGTTTTGGAATTTATCCCACTACAAATGTTTCAAAACTGTTTTGTAAAACCCTTGGGAAGAGGCATCGTTCCAAGCGGAGGTTTTAACGAAAGAAATGGTGATGGTGAGCAATGAGAAGGTGATGGGATGTTCTACGCCTTTACCGGAACAATTTTTATCCACGCAACCACATTACCCCAGGTGTTGGGGCTTAACTCGTAGTTTGTCTGCATTAGCCGAGGCAACTTCTACCATGCTTATAGGGAGAGATCCCTGGAATTCCGGGCAGGCGCCACCAGATCACGGATCTGAAGCCTGTCGCTTGCTTCGGCAAGAGTGAGCCTGAACTGGCAGGAGGCCGGTGCAACAATTGGGTCTCCCGCGGATGGTATGACTTGGAGTACGGAAGGAAGTGGAGTCACCAGATTTAAGGTATACGCCAAGTTGCGGCTTGGGTATGCGTGTGTATGGAAGGCAGGACTATGGTTGGGAGCCACATACTCGTTGCCGGGGAGAACAAACCCAACAGGAAAAGCATGCCTTTGCTAGGGTAGACAAGCGAAAGGTTAGGTTTGATTATCCGGACCCCCATCTACAGTGGTAGTGGGCCGTGGTTGTATCCCGGTGGATGTATTGATTATTGTGTGGAAAGTGCGCAAACTCTGCGGAATATAACCTATTCGAATAGTCGTGTCCACGGTCAAGGACGGTTGTAAAGATGTTGGCTAGGAGTACCCAAACTGTGCTTGTTTGGGAAACAAGGACGAAGAGAATGAAGGTTCTGGGGGAACCCGAGTTTAGAAGCTTTGTTTTGACTCGAGGTGGTCGACGAGGTTTAAAAAGGGTTTTTACTCCAAAACTGTTTTTTTGAAACTCTTTTTCAACAAAGATATGGAGATGTCTTGATTTATAAAACAGAAGCATGTTTTCAAAAAAAAATTCAACAAAGATATTGAGATGCCATAACTTCAAGAGGTAGTCTAGGATGTTTCAAAAAACTCCAAATAAAGCTATCTCGCCATAGCCAGATTTGCATTTCCTTACTTCATTTATCCTGGTGGTTTTCGAGTACATTCAAAAGTACTCACGGCTTTGTCCCTGGCTATTTACTTGGCCAGACTTTCAGAGGTTCGACTTCGGAGAATTAAGGTGACGTCCAGCGAGCTGCCTGTAGGTTGAGGCACGATTGGGCTCTACGCTTGGCGATGTTCCGCTGCTAATGATGATGTAGCCATAATGGCATTTATGTAAGTCTTGTAATTCGTTATGTTTCGGATGATGTAATGATACCTGTCGGTTATGTTCCACGGCTCATTGATCATGGGAACATGGATGTATGCATAAGAGGGATTCCCGGATGAATAATCCGGGGAGCCCCAGAATAGACATGCAATCACACTAGTGGATCCATATGTGGTTTTTGAGAAGAACACACATCCAATGACTCTAGTTGTGGTTAATGAAAAGAACACACATGCAATGACTCGGGTGGATCCATGTGGTTCATGAAAATAAAACACATGCAATGAGTCTAGCTATGGTTCATGAAAAGAACACACATCCAATGACACTGGTGGATCCTTATGTTGTTTGTGAAAAGAACACACTTGCAATGACTCTGGTGGATCCACATGTGGTTTGTGAGAAGAACACACATGCAATGACACCGGTGGATCAATATGTGGCTTGTGAAAATAACACACATGCAATGACACTGGTGGATCCATATGTCGTTTGTGAGAAGAACACACGTGCAATGCCACTAGGTGTGATTCATGAAAGGAACACACATCCAATGACACTAGTGGATCCTTATGTGGTTTTTTAAAAGAACACACATGCAATGACACTAGTACATCCATATGTGGTTTGTGAGAAGAACACACATGCAATGACACTAGGTGTGGTTCATGAAAAGATAACACATGCAATGACACTGGTGGATTCTTATGTGGTTTGTGAAAATAACACACATGCAATGACTCTAGTGGATCCACATGTGGTTTGTGAAAAGAACACACATGCAATGACACTAGTGGATCCATGTGGTTTGTGAAAATAACACACACGCAATGACACTGGTGGATCCATATGTGGTTTGTGAGAAGAACACACATGCAATGCCACTAGGTGTGGTTCATGAAAAGAACACACATCCAATGACACTGGTGGATCCTTATGTCGTTTGTGAAAAGAACACACATGCAATGACTTTGGTGGATCCATGTGATTCATGAAAATAACACACATGGAATGACTCTAGCTATGGTTCATGAAAAGAACACACATCCAATGACACTGGAGGATCCTTATGTGGTTTGTGAAAAGAACACACATGCAATGACTCTGGTGGATCCACATGTGGTTTGTGAGAAGAACACACATGCAATGACACTAGTAGATCCATATATGGTTTGTGAGAAGAACACACATGCAATGACACTGGGTGTGGTTCATGAAAATAACAAACATGCAATGACATTGGTGGATCCTTATGTCGTTTGTGAAAAGAATAGACATGAAATGAACTCTGGTGGATCCATATGTAGTTTGTGAGAAGAACACACATGCAATGACACTGGTGGATCAATATGTGGTTTGTGAAAAGAACACACATGCAATGACACTGGTGGATCCATATGTGGTTTGTGAGAAGAACACACATGCAATGACACTAGGTGTGGTTCATGAAAAGAACACACATGCAATGACACTGGTGGATCCTTATGTGGTTTGTGAAAAGAACACACATGCAATGACACTGGTGGATCCATATGTGGTTTGTGAAAAGAACACACATGCAATGACACTGGTGGATCCATATGTGGTTTGTGAGAAGAGCACACATGCAATGACACTAGATGTGGTTCATGAAAAGAACACACATGCAATGACAGTGGTGGATCCTTATGTGGTTTGTGAAAAGAACTTGCATGCAATGACACTTGGTGTGGTTCATGAATAGAACACACATGCAATGACACTGGTGGATTCTTATGTGGATTGTGAAAAGAACACACATGCAATGACTCTAGTGGATCCACATGTGGTTTGTGAAAAGAACACACATGCAATGACACTGGTGGATCCATGTGGTTTGTGAAAATAACAGACATGCAATGAACTCTGGTGGATCCATGTGTGGTTTGTGAGAAGAACATACATGCAATGACACTGGTGTGGTTCATCAAAAGAACACACATCCAATGACACTGGTGGATCCTTATGTTGTATGTGGAAATAACAAACATGCAATGACACTAGCTGTGGTTTGTCAAAAGAACATACATGCAATCACACTGGTGGATCCATATGTGGTTTGTGAGAAGAACACACATCTAATGACTCTAGTTGTGGTTAATGAAAATAACACATATACAATGACTCTGGTGGATCCATGTGGTTCATGAAAAGAACACACATGCAATGACTCTAGATATGGTTCATGAAAAGAACACACATCCAATGCCGCTGGTGGATCCTTATGTGGTTTGTGAAAAGAACACACATGCAATGACTCTGGTGGATCCACATGTGGTTTGTGAGAAGAACACACATGCAATGACACTGGTCGATCATTATGTGGTTTGTGAAATTAACACACATGCAATGACACTGGTGGATCCATATGTGGTTTGTGAGAAGAACATACATGCAATGACACTAGGTGTGGTTCATAAAAAGAACACACATCCAATGACACTGGTGGATCCTTATGTGGTTCATGAAAAGAACACACATGCAATGACTCTGGTGGATCCACATGTGGTTTGTGAAAAGAACACACATGCAATGACTCTAGCCATGGTTAATGAAAAGAACACACATGCAATGACACTAGTGGATCCATATGTGGTTTGTGAAAAGAACAGACATGTGATGAACTCTGGTGGATCCATATGTGGTTTGTGAGAAGAATACACATGCAATGACACTGGTGGATCAATATGTGGTTTGTGAAAAGAACACACATGCAATGAAACTGGTGGATCCATTTGGTGTTTGTGAGAAGACCACACATGCAATGACACTGTGTGTGGTTCATCAAAAGAACAAACATGCAATGACACTGGTGGATCCTTATGTGGTTTGTGAAAAGAACACACATGCACTGACTCTGGTGGATCCACATGTCGTTTGTGAAAAGAACACACATGCAATGACACTGGCAGATCCATGTGGTTTGTGAAAATAATAGACATGCAATGAACTTTGGTCGATCCATATATGCTTTGTGAGAAGAACACACATTCAATGACACTGGTGTGGTTCATGAAAAAAAACACATCGAATGACACTAGTGGATCTGTATGTTGTCTGTGGAAAGAACAGAGATGCAATGACACTAGCCGTGGTTTGTGAAAAGAACAGGCATGCAATCACACTGGTGGATCCATATGTGGTTTGTGAGAACAACACACATCCAATGACTCTAGTTCTGGTTAATGAAAAGAACACACATGCAATGACTCTGGTGGATCCATGTGGTTCATGAAAAGAACACACATGCAATGACTCTAGCTATGGTTCATGAAAAGAACACACATCCAATGACACTGGTGGATCCTTATGTTGTTTGTGAAAAGAACACACATGCAATGACTCTGGTGGATCCACATGTGGTTTGTGAAAAGAACACACATGCAATGACTCTAGCCATGGTTAGTGAAAAGAACACACATGCAATGACATTGGTGGATCCATATGTGGTTTGTGAAAAGAACAGACATGCAATGAACTCGGATGGATCCATATGTGGTTTGTGAGAAGAACACACATGCAATGATACTGGTGTGGTTCATCAAAAGAACACACATCCAATGACACTGGTGGATCCTTATGTTGTATGTGGAAATAACAGACATGCAATGACACTAGCTGTGGTTTGTGAAAAGAACAGACATGCAATCACACTGGTGGATCCATATGTGGTTTGTGAGAAGAACACACATCTAATGACTCTAGTTGTGGTTAATGAAAAGAACACATATGCAATGACTCTGGTGGATCCATGTGGTTCATGAAAAGAACACACATGCAATGACTCTAGATATGGTTCATGAAAAGAACACACATCCAATGACACTGGTGGATCCTTATGTGGTTTGTGAAAAGAACACACATGCAATGACTCTGGTGGATCCACATGTGGTTTGTGAGAAGAACACACATGCAATGACACTGGTCGATCATTATGTGGTTTGTGAAATTAACACACATGCAATGACACTGGTGGATCCATATGTGGTTTGTGAGAAGAACATACATGTAACGACACTAGGTGTGGTTCATAAAAAGAACACACATCCAATGACACTGGTGGATCCATATGTGGTTCATGAAAAGAACACACATGCAATGACTCTAGCCATGGTTAATGAAAAGAACACACATGCAATGACACTAGTGGATCCATATGTGGTTTGTGAAAAGAACAGACATGCAATGACACTAGTGGATCCATGTGGTTTGTGAAAATAACACACACGCAATGACACTGGTGGATCCATATGTGGTTTGTGAGAAGAACACACGTGCAATGCCACTAGGTGTGGTTCATGAAAAGAACACACATCCAATGACACTGGTGGATCCTTATGTCGTTTGTGAAAAGAACACACATGCAATGACTTTGGTGGATCCATGTGATTCATGAAAATAACACACATGGAATGACTCTAGCTATGGTTCATGAAAAGAACACACATGCAATGACTCTGGTGGATCCACATGTGGTTTGTGAGAAGAACACACATGCAATGACACTAGTAGATCCATATATGGTTTGTGAGAAGAACACACATGCAATGACACTGGGTGTGGTTCATGAAAATAACAAACATGCAATGACATTGGTGGATCCTTATGTCGTTTGTGAAAAGAATAGACATGAAATGAACTCTGGTGGATCCATATGTAGTTTGTGAGAAGAACACACATGCAATGACACTGGTGGATCAATATGTGGTTTGTGAAAAGAACACACATGCAATGACACTGGTGGATCCATATGTGGTTTGTGAGAAGAACACACATGCAATGACACTAGGTGTGGTTCATGAAAAGAACACACATGCAATGACACTGGTGGATCCTTATGTGGTTTGTGAAAAGAACACACATGCAATGACACTGGTGGATCCATATGTGGTTTGTGAAAAGAACACACATGCAATGACACTGGTGGATCCATATGTGGTTTGTGAGAAGAGCACACATGCAATGACACTAGATGTGGTTCATGAAAAGAACACACATGCAATGACAGTGGTGGATCCTTATGTGGTTTGTGAAAAGAACTTGCATGCAATGACACTTGGTGTGGTTCATGAATAGAACACACATGCAATGACACTGGTGGATTCTTATGTGGATTGTGAAAAGAACACACATGCAATGACTCTAGTGGATCCACATGTGGTTTGTGAAAAGAACACACATGCAATGACACTGGTGGATCCATGTGGTTTGTGAAAATAACAGACATGCAATGAACTCTGGTGGATCCATGTGTGGTTTGTGAGAAGAACATACATGCAATGACACTGGTGTGGTTCATCAAAAGAACACACATCCAATGACACTGGTGGATCCTTATGTTGTATGTGGAAATAACAAACATGCAATGACACTAGCTGTGGTTTGTCAAAAGAACATACATGCAATCACACTGGTGGATCCATATGTGGTTTGTGAGAAGAACACACATCTAATGACTCTAGTTGTGGTTAATGAAAATAACACATATACAATGACTCTGGTGGATCCATGTGGTTCATGAAAAGAACACACATGCAATGACTCTAGATATGGTTCATGAAAAGAACACACATCCAATGCCGCTGGTGGATCCTTATGTGGTTTGTGAAAAGAACACACATGCAATGACTCTGGTGGATCCACATGTGGTTTGTGAGAAGAACACACATGCAATGACACTGGTCGATCATTATGTGGTTTGTGAAATTAACACACATGCAATGACACTGGTGGATCCATATGTGGTTTGTGAGAAGAACATACATGCAATGACACTAGGTGTGGTTCATAAAAAGAACACACATCCAATGACACTGGTGGATCCTTATGTGGTTCATGAAAAGAACACACATGCAATGACTCTGGTGGATCCACATGTGGTTTGTGAAAAGAACACACATGCAATGACTCTAGCCATGGTTAATGAAAAGAACACACATGCAATGACACTAGTGGATCCATATGTGGTTTGTGAAAAGAACAGACATGTGATGAACTCTGGTGGATCCATATGTGGTTTGTGAGAAGAATACACATGCAATGACACTGGTGGATCAATATGTGGTTTGTGAAAAGAACACACATGCAATGAAACTGGTGGATCCATTTGGTGTTTGTGAGAAGACCACACATGCAATGACACTGTGTGTGGTTCATCAAAAGAACAAACATGCAATGACACTGGTGGATCCTTATGTGGTTTGTGAAAAGAACACACATGCACTGACTCTGGTGGATCCACATGTCGTTTGTGAAAAGAACACACATGCAATGACACTGGCAGATCCATGTGGTTTGTGAAAATAATAGACATGCAATGAACTTTGGTCGATCCATATATGCTTTGTGAGAAGAACACACATTCAATGACACTGGTGTGGTTCATGAAAAAAAACACATCGAATGACACTAGTGGATCTGTATGTTGTCTGTGGAAAGAACAGAGATGCAATGACACTAGCCGTGGTTTGTGAAAAGAACAGGCATGCAATCACACTGGTGGATCCATATGTGGTTTGTGAGAACAACACACATCCAATGACTCTAGTTCTGGTTAATGAAAAGAACACACATGCAATGACTCTGGTGGATCCATGTGGTTCATGAAAAGAACACACATGCAATGACTCTAGCTATGGTTCATGAAAAGAACACACATCCAATGACACTGGTGGATCCTTATGTTGTTTGTGAAAAGAACACACATGCAATGACTCTGGTGGATCCACATGTGGTTTGTGAAAAGAACACACATGCAATGACTCTAGCCATGGTTAGTGAAAAGAACACACATGCAATGACATTGGTGGATCCATATGTGGTTTGTGAAAAGAACAGACATGCAATGAACTCGGATGGATCCATATGTGGTTTGTGAGAAGAACACACATGCAATGATACTGGTGTGGTTCATCAAAAGAACACACATCCAATGACACTGGTGGATCCTTATGTTGTATGTGGAAATAACAGACATGCAATGACACTAGCTGTGGTTTGTGAAAAGAACAGACATGCAATCACACTGGTGGATCCATATGTGGTTTGTGAGAAAACACACATCTAATGACTCTAGTTGTGGTTAATGAAAAGAACACATATGCAATGACTCTGGTGGATCCATGTGGTTCATGAAAAGAACACACATGCAATGACTCTAGATATGGTTCATGAAAAGAACACACATCCAATGACACTGGTGGATCCTTATGTGGTTTGTGAAAAGAACACACATGCAATGACTCTGGTGGATCCACATGTGGTTTGTGAGAAGAACACACATGCAATGACACTGGTCGATCATTATGTGGTTTGTGAAATTAACACACATGCAATGACACTGGTGGATCCATATGTGGTTTGTGAGAAGAACACACATCTAATGACTCTAGTTGTGGTTAATGAAAAGAACACATATGCAATGACTCTGGTGGATCCATGTGGTTCATGAAAAGAACACACATGCAATGACTCTAGATATGGTTCATGAAAAGAACACACATCCAATGACACTGGTGGATCCTTATGTGGTTTGTGAAAAGAACACACATGCAATGACTCTGGTGGATCCACATGTGGTTTGTGAGAAGAACACACATGCAATGACACTGGTCGATCATTATGTGGTTTGTGAAATTAACACACATGCAATGACACTGGTGGATCCATATGTGGTTTGTGAGAAGAACATACATGTAACGACACTAGGTGTGGTTCATAAAAAGAACACACATCCAATGAAATTGGTGGATCCATATGTGGTTCATGAAAAGAACACACATGCAATGACACTGGTGGATCCTTATGTGGTTTGTGAAAAGAACACACATGCACTGACTCTGGTGGATCCACATGTGGTTTGTGAAAAGAACACACATGCAATGACACTGGCAGATCCATGTGGTTTGTGAAAATAATAGGCATGTAATAAACTTTGGTCGATCCATATATGGTTTGTGAGAAGAACACACATTCAATGACACTGGTGTGGTTCATGAAAAAACACATCGAATGACACTGGTGGATCCGTATGTTGTTTGTGGAAAGAACAGACATGCAATGACACTAGCCGTGGTTTGTGAAAAGAACAGGCATGCAATCACATAGGTGGATCCATATGTGGTTTGTGAGAACAACACACATCCCATGACTCTAGTTGTGGTTAATGAAAAGAACACACATGCAATGACTCTGGTGGATCCATGTGGTTCATGAAAAGAACACACATGCAATGACTCTAGCTATGGTTCATGAAAAGAACACACATCCAATGACACTGGTGGATCCTTATGTGGTTTGTGAAAAGAACACACATGCAATGACTCTGGTGGATCCACATGTGGTTTGTGAGAAGAACACACATGCAATGACACTAGTAGATCCATATATGGTTTGTGAGAAGAACACACATGCAATGACACTGGGTGTGGTTCATGAAAATAACAAACATGCAATGACATTGGTGGATCCTTACGTCATTTGTGAAAAGAATAGACATGAAATGAACTCTGGTGGATCCATATGTAGTTTGTGAGAAGAAAACACATGCAATGACACTGGTGGATCAATATGTGGTTTGTGAAAAGAACACACATGCAATGACACTGGTGGATCCATATGTGGTTTGTGAGAAGAACACACATGCAATGACACTAGGTGTGGTTCATGAAAAGAACACACATGCAATGACACTGGTGGATCCTTATGTGGTTTGTGAAAAGAACACACATGCAATGACACTGGTGGATCCATATGTGGTTTGTGAAAAGAACACACATGCAATGACACTGGTGGATCCATATGTGGTTTGTGAGAAGAGCACACATGCAATGACACTAGATGTGGTTCATGAAAAGAACACACATGCAATGACAGTGGTGGATCCTTATGTGGTTTGTGAAAATAACTTGCATGCAATGACACTTGGTGTGGTTCATGAATAGAACACACATGCAATGACACTGGTGGATTCTTATGTGGTTTGTGAAAAGAACACACATGCAATGACTCTAGTGGATCCACATGTGGTTTGTGAAAAGAACACACATGCAATGACACTGGTGGATCCATGTGGTTTGTGAAAATAACAGACATGCAATGAACTCTGGTGGATCCATGTGTGGTTTGTGAGAAGAACATACATGCAATGACACTGGTGTGGTTCATCAAAAGAACACACATCCAATGACACTGGTGGATGCTTATGTTGTATGTGTAAATAACAAACATGCAATGACACTAGCTGTGGTTTGTGAAAAGAACAGACATGCAATCACACTGGTGGATCCATATGTGGTTTGTGAGAAGAACACACATCTAATGACTCTAGTTGTGGTTAATGAAAATAACACATATACAATGACTCTGGTGGATCCATGTGGTTCATGAAAAGAACACACATGCAATGACTCTAGATATGGTTCATGAAAAGAACACACATCCAATGCCGCTGGTGGATCCTTATGTGGTTTGTGAAAAGAACACACATGCAATGACTCTGGTGGATCCACATGTGGTTTGTGAGAAGAACACACATGCAATGAAACTGGTCGATCATTATGTGGTTTGTGAAATTAACACACATGCAATGACACTGGTGGATCCATATGTGGTTTGTGAGAAGAACATACATGCAATGACACTAGGTGTGGTTCATAAAAAGAACACACATCCAATGACACTGGTGGATCCTTATGTGGTTCATGAAAAGAACACACATGCAATGACTCTGGTGGATCCACGTGTGGTTTGTGAAAAGAACACACATGCAATGACTCTAGCCATGGTTAATGAAAAGAACACACATGCAATGACACTAGTGGATCCATATGTGGTTTGTGAAAAGAACAGACATGCGATGAACTCTGGTGGATGCATATGTGGTTTGTGAGAAGAATACACATGCAATGACACTGGTGGATCAATATGTGGTTTGTGAAAAGAACACACATGCAATGAAACTGGTGGATCCATTTGGTGTTTGTGAGAAGACCACACATGCAATGACACTGTGTGTGGTTCATCAAAAGAACAAATATGCAATGACACTGGTGGATCCTTATGTGGTTTGTGAAAAGAACACACATGCACTGACTCTGGTGGATCCACATGTCGTTTGTGAAAAGAACACACATGCAATGACACTGGCAGATCCATGTGGTTTATGAAAATAATAGACATGCAATGAACTTTGGTCGATCCATATATGCTTTGTGATAAGAACACACATTCAATGACACTGGTGTGGTTCATGAAAAAAAAACACATCGAATGACACTGGTGGATATGTATGTTGTCTGTGGAAAGAACAGAGATGCAATGACACTAGCCGTGGTTTGTGAAAAGAACAGGCATGCAATCACACTGGTGGATCCATATGTGGTTTGTGAGAACAACACACATCCAATGACTCTAGTTGTGGTTAATGAAAAGAACACACATGCAATGACTCTGGTGGATCCATGTGGTTCATGAAAAGAACACACATGCAATGACTCTAGCTATGGTTCATGAAAAGAACACACATCCAATGACACTGGTGGATCCTTATGTTGTTTGTGAAAAGAACACACATGCAATGACTCTGGTGGATCCACATGTGGTTTGTGAAAAGAACACACATGCAATGACTCTAGCCATGGTTAGTGAAAAGAACACACATGCAATGACATTGGTGGATCCATATGTGGTTTGTGAAAAGAACAGACATGCAATGAACTCGGATGGATCCATATGTGGTTTGTGAGAAGAACACACATGCAATGACACTGGTGTGGTTCATCAAAAGAACACACATCCAATGACACTGGTGGATCCTTATGTTGTATGTGGAAATAACAGACATGCAATGACACTAGCTGTGGTTTGTGAAAAGAACAGACATGCAATCACACTGGTGGATCCATATGTGGTTTGTGAGAATAACACACATCTAATGACTCTAGTTGTGGTTAATGAAAAGAACACATATGCAATGACTCTGGTGGATCCATGTGGTTCATGAAAAGAACACACATGCAATGACTCTAGATATGGTTCATGAAAAGAACACACATCCAATGACACTGGTGGATCCTTATGTGGTTTGTGAAAAGAACACACATGCAATGACTCTGGTGGATCCACATGTGGTTTGTGAGAAGAACACACATGCAATGACACTGGTCGATCATTATGTGGTTTGTGAAATTAACACACATGCAATGACACTGGTGGATCCATATGTGGTTTGTGAGAAGAACATACATGTAATGACACTAGATGTGGTTCATAAAAAGAACACACATCCAATGACACTGGTGGATCCTTATGTGGTTCATGAAAAGAACACACATGCAATGACTCTAGCCATGGTTAATGAAAAGAACACACATGCAATGACACTAGTGGATCCATATGTGGTTTGTGAAAAGAACAGACATGCGACGAACTCTGGTGGATCCACATGTGGTTTGTGAGAAGAACACACATGCAATGACACTAGTAGATCCATATATGGTTTGTGAGAAGAACACACATGCAATGACACTGGGTGTGGTTCATGAAAATAACAAACATGCAATGACATTGGTGGATCCTTATGTCATTTGTGAAAAGAATAGACATGAAATGAACTCTGGTGGATCCATATGTAGTTTGTGAGAAGAAAACACATGCAATGACACTGGTGGATCAATATGTGGTTTGTGAAAAGAACACACATGCAATGACACTGGTGGATCCATATGTGGTTTGTGAGAAGAACACACATGCAATGACACTAGGTGTGGTTCATGAAAAGAACACACATGCAATGACACTGGTGGATCCTTATGTGGTTTGTGAAAAGAACACACATGCAATGACACTGGTGGATCCATATGTGGTTTGTGAAAAGAACACACATGCAATGACACTGGTGGATCCATATGTGGGTTGTGAGAAGAGCACACATGCAATGACACTAGATGTGGTTCATGAAAAGAACACACATGCAATGACAGTGGTGGATCCTTATGTGGTTTGTGAAAAGAACTTGCATGCAATGACACTTGGTGTGGTTCATGAATAGAACACACATGCAATGACACTGGTGGATTCTTATGTGGTTTGTGAAAAGAACACACATGCAATGACTCTAGTGGATCCACATGTGGTTTGTGAAAAGAACACACATGCAATGACACTGGTGGATCCATGTGGTTTGTGAAAATAACAGACATGCAATGAACTCTGGTGGATCCATGTGTGGTTTGTGAGAAGAACATACATGCAATGACACTGGTGTGGTTCATCAAAAGAACACACATCCAATGACACTGGTGGATGCTTATGTTGTATGTGTAAATAACAAACATGCAATGACACTAGCTGTGGTTTGTGAAAAGAACAGACATGCAATAACACTGGTGGATCCATATGTGGTTTGTGAGAAGAACACACATCTAATGACTCTAGTTGTGGTTAATGAAAATAACACATATACAATGACTCTGGTGGATCCATGTGGTTCATGAAAAGAACACACATGCAATGACTCTAGATATGGTTCATGAAAAGAACACACATCCAATGCCGCTGGTGGATCCTTATGTGGTTTGTGAAAAGAACACACATGCAATGACTCTGGTGGATCCACATGTGGTTTGTGAGAAGAACACACATGCAATGACACTGGTCGATCATTATGTGGTTTGTGAAATTAACACACATACAATGACACTGGTGGATCCATATGTGGTTTGTGAGAAGAACATACATGCAATGACACTAGGTGTGGTTCATAAAAATAACACACATCCAATGACACTGGTGGATCCTTATGTGGTTCATGAAAAGAACACACATGCAATGACTCTGGTGGATCCACATGTGGTTTGTGAAAAGAACACACATGCAATGACTCTAGCCATGGTTAATGAAAAGAACACACATGCAATGACACTAGTGGATCCATATGTGGTTTGTGAAAATAACAGACATGCAATGAACTCTGGTGGATCCATGTGTGGTTTGTGAGAAGAACATACATGCAATGACACTGGTGTGGTTCATCAAAAGAACACACATCCAATGACACTGGTGGATGCTTATGTTGTATGTGTAAATAACAAACATGCAATGACACTAGCTGTGGTTTGTGAAAAGAACAGACATGCAATCACACTGGTGGATCCATATGTGGTTTGTGAGAAGAACACACATCTAATGACTCTAGTTGTGGTTAATGAAAATAACACATATACAATGACTCTGGTGGATCCATGTGGTTCATGAAAAGAACACACATGCAATGACTCTAGATATGGTTCATGAAAAGAACACACATCCAATGCCGCTGGTGGATCCTTATGTGGTTTGTGAAAAGAACACACATGCAATGACTCTGGTGGATCCACATGTGGTTTGTGAGAAGAACACACATGCAATGAAACTGGTCGATCATTATGTGGTTTGTGAAATTAACACACATGCAATGACACTGGTGGATCCATATGTGGTTTGTGAGAAGAACATACATGCAATGACACTAGGTGTGGTTCATAAAAAGAACACACATCCAATGACACTGGTGGATCCTTATGTGGTTCATGAAAAGAACACACATGCAATGACTCTGGTGGATCCACGTGTGGTTTGTGAAAAGAACACACATGCAATGACTCTAGCCATGGTTAATGAAAAGAACACACATGCAATGACACTAGTGGATCCATATGTGGTTTGTGAAAAGAACAGACATGCGATGAACTCTGGTGGATGCATATGTGGTTTGTGAGAAGAATACACATGCAATGACACTGGTGGATCAATATGTGGTTTGTGAAAAGAACACACATGCAATGAAACTGGTGGATCCATTTGGTGTTTGTGAGAAGACCACACATGCAATGACACTGTGTGTGGTTCATCAAAAGAACAAATATGCAATGACACTGGTGGATCCTTATGTGGTTTGTGAAAAGAACACACATGCACTGACTCTGGTGGATCCACATGTCGTTTGTGAAAAGAACACACATGCAATGACACTGGCAGATCCATGTGGTTTATGAAAATAATAGACATGCAATGAACTTTGGTCGATCCATATATGCTTTGTGATAAGAACACACATTCAATGACACTGGTGTGGTTCATGAAAAAAAAACACATCGAATGACACTGGTGGATATGTATGTTGTCTGTGGAAAGAACAGAGATGCAATGACACTAGCCGTGGTTTGTGAAAAGAACAGGCATGCAATCACACTGGTGGATCCATATGTGGTTTGTGAGAACAACACACATCCAATGACTCTAGTTGTGGTTAATGAAAAGAACACACATGCAATGACTCTGGTGGATCCATGTGGTTCATGAAAAGAACACACATGTAATGACTCTAGCTATGGTTCATGAAAAGAACACACATCCAATGACACTGGTGGATCCTTATGTTGTTTGTGAAAAGAACACACATGCAATGACTCTGGTGGATCCACATGTGGTTTGTGAAAAGAACACACATGCAATGACTCTAGCCATGGTTAGTGAAAAGAACACACATGCAATGACATTGGTGGATCCATATGTGGTTTGTGAAAAGAACAGACATGCAATGAACTCGGATGGATCCATATGTGGTTTGTGAGAAGAACACACATGCAATGACACTGGTGTGGTTCATCAAAAGAACACACATCCAATGACACTGGTGGATCCTTATGTTGTATGTGGAAATAACAGACATGCAATGACACTAGCTGTGGTTTGTGAAAAGAACAGACATGCAATCACACTGGTGGATCCATATGTGGTTTGTGAGAATAACACACATCTAATGACTCTAGTTGTGGTTAATGAAAAGAACACATATGCAATGACTCTGGTGGATCCATGTGGTTCATGAAAAGAACACACATGCAATGACTCTAGATATGGTTCATGAAAAGAACACACATCCAATGACACTGGTGGATCCTTATGTGGTTTGTGAAAAGAACACACATGCAATGACTCTGGTGGATCCACATGTGGTTTGTGAGAAGAACACACATGCAATGACACTGGTCGATCATTATGTGGTTTGTGAAATTAACACACATGCAATGACACTGGTGGATCCATATGTGGTTTGTGAGAAGAACATACATGTAATGACACTAGATGTGGTTCATAAAAAGAACACACATCCAATGACACTGGTGGATCCTTATGTGGTTCATGAAAAGAACACACATGCAATGACTCTAGCCATGGTTAATGAAAAGAACACACATGCAATGACACTAGTGGATCCATATGTGGTTTGTGAAAAGAACAGACATGCGACGAACTCTGGTGGATCCACATGTGGTTTGTGAGAAGAACACACATGCAATGACACTAGTAGATCCATATATGGTTTGTGAGAAGAACACACATGCAATGACACTGGGTGTGGTTCATGAAAATAACAAACATGCAATGACATTGGTGGATCCTTATGTCATTTGTGAAAAGAATAGACATGAAATGAACTCTGGTGGATCCATATGTAGTTTGTGAGAAGAAAACACATGCAATGACACTGGTGGATCAATATGTGGTTTGTGAAAAGAACACACATGCAATGACACTGGTGGATCCATATGTGGTTTGTGAGAAGAACACACATGCAATGACACTAGGTGTGGTTCATGAAAAGAACACACATGCAATGACACTGGTGGATCCTTATGTGGTTTGTGAAAAGAACACACATGCAATGACACTGGTGGATCCATATGTGGTTTGTGAAAAGAACACACATGCAATGACACTGGTGGATCCATATGTGGGTTGTGAGAAGAGCACACATGCAATGACACTAGATGTGGTTCATGAAAAGAACACACATGCAATGACAGTGGTGGATCCTTATGTGGTTTGTGAAAAGAACTTGCATGCAATGACACTTGGTGTGGTTCATGAATAGAACACACATGCAATGACACTGGTGGATTCTTATGTGGTTTGTGAAAAGAACACACATGCAATGACTCTAGTGGATCCACATGTGGTTTGTGAAAAGAACACACATGCAATGACACTGGTGGATCCATGTGGTTTGTGAAAATAACAGACATGCAATGAACTCTGGTGGATCCATGTGTGGTTTGTGAGAAGAACATACATGCAATGACACTGGTGTGGTTCATCAAAAGAACACACATCCAATGACACTGGTGGATGCTTATGTTGTATGTGTAAATAACAAACATGCAATGACACTAGCTGTGGTTTGTGAAAAGAACAGACATGCAATAACACTGGTGGATCCATATGTGGTTTGTGAGAAGAACACACATCTAATGACTCTAGTTGTGGTTAATGAAAATAACACATATACAATGACTCTGGTGGATCCATGTGGTTCATGAAAAGAACACACATGCAATGACTCTAGATATGGTTCATGAAAAGAACACACATCCAATGCCGCTGGTGGATCCTTATGTGGTTTGTGAAAAGAACACACATGCAATGACTCTGGTGGATCCACATGTGGTTTGTGAGAAGAACACACATGCAATGACACTGGTCGATCATTATGTGGTTTGTGAAATTAACACACATACAATGACACTGGTGGATCCATATGTGGTTTGTGAGAAGAACATACATGCAATGACACTAGGTGTGGTTCATAAAAATAACACACATCCAATGACACTGGTGGATCCTTATGTGGTTCATGAAAAGAACACACATGCAATGACTCTGGTGGATCCACATGTGGTTTGTGAAAAGAACACACATGCAATGACTCTAGCCATGGTTAATGAAAAGAACACACATGCAATGACACTAGTGGATCCATATGTGGTTTGTGAAAAGAACAGACATGCGATGAACTCTGGTGGATCCATATGTGGTTTGTGAGAAGAATACACATGCAATGACACTGGTGGATCAATATGTTGTTTGTGAAAAGAACACACATGCAATGAAACTGGTGGATCCATTTGGTGTTTGTGAGAAGACCACACATGCAATGACACTGTGTGTGGTTCATCAAAAGAACAAATATGCAATGACACTGGTGGATCCTTATGTGGTTTGTGAAAAGAACACACATGCACTGACTCTGGTGGATCCACATGTCGTTTGTGAAAAGAACACACATGCAATGACACTGGCAGATCCATGTGGTTTGTGAAAATAATAGACATGCAATGAACTTTGGTCGATCCATATATGCTTTGTGAGAAGAACACACATTCAATGACACTGGTGTGGTTCATGAAAAAAAAACACATCGAATGACACTGGTGGATATGTATGTTGTCTGTGGAAAGAACAGAGATGCAATGACACTAGCCGTGGTTTGTGAAAAGAACAGGCATGCAATCACACTGGTGGATCCATATGTGGTTTGTGAGAACAACACACATCCAATGACTCTAGTTGTGGTTAATGAAAAGAACACACATGCAATGACTCTGGTGGATCCATGTGGTTCATGAAAAGAACACACATGCAATGACTCTAGCTATGGTTCATGAAAAGAACACACATCCAATGACACTGGTGGATCCTTATGTTGTTTGTGAAAAGAACACACATGAAATGACTCTGGTGGATCCACATGTGGTTTGTGAAAAGAACACACATGCAATGACTCTAGCCATGGTTAGTGAAAAGAACACACATGCAATGACATTGGTGGATCCATATGTGGTTTGTGAAAAGAACAGACATGCATTGAACTCGGATGGATCCATATGTGGTTTGTGAGAAGAACACACATGCAATGACACTGGTGTGGTTCATCAAAAGAACACACATCCAATGACACTGGTGGATCCTTATGTTGTATGTGGAAATAACAGACATGCAATGACACTAGCTGTGGTTTGTGAAAAGAACAGACATGCAATCACACTGGTGGATCCATATGTGGTTTGTGAGAAGAACACACATCTAATGACTCTAGTTGTGGTTAATGAAAAGAACACATATGCAATGACTCTGGTGGATCCATGTGGTTCATGAAAAGAACACACATGCAATGACTCTAGATATGGTTCATGAAAAGAACACACATCCAATGACACTGGTGGATCCTTATGTGGTTTGTGAAAAGAACACACATGCAATGACTCTGGTGGATCCACATGTGGTTTGTGAGAAGAACACACATGCAATGACACTGGTCGATCATTATGTGGTTTGTGAAATTAACACACATGCAATGACACTGGTGGATCCATATGTGGTTTGTGAGAAGAACATACATGTAATGACACTAGGTGTGGTTCATAAAAAGAACACACATCCAATGACACTGGTGGATCCTTATGTGGTTCATGAAAAGAACACACATGCAATGACTCTAGCCATGGTTAATGAAAAGAACACACATGCAATGACACTAGTGGATCCATATGTGGTTTGTGAAAAGAACAGACATGCGACGAACTCTGGTGGATCCATATGTGGTTTGTGAGAAGAATACACATGCAATGACACTGGTGGATCAATATGTGGTTTGTGAAAAGAACACACATGCAATGAAACTGGTGGATCCATTTGGTGTTTGTGAGAAGACCACACATGCAATGACACTGTGTGTGGTTCATGAAAAGAACAAACATGCAATGACACTGGTGGATCCTTATGTGGTTTGTGAAAAGAACACACATGCACTGACTCTGGTGGATCCACATGTGGTTTGTGAAAAGAACACACATGCAATGACACTGGCAGATCCATGTGGTTTGTGAAAATAATAGGCATGCAATAAACTTTGGTCGATCCATATATGGTTTGTGAGAAGAACACACATTCAATGACACTGGTGTGGTTCATGAAAAAAAACACATCGAATGACACTGGTGGATCCGTATGTTTGTTTGTGGAAAGAACAGACATGCAATGACACTAGCCGTGGTTTGTGAAAAGAACAGGCATGCAATCACATAGGTGGATCCATATGTGGTTTGTGAGAACAACACACATCCCATGACTCTAGTTGTGGTTAATGAAAAGAACACACATGCAATGACTCTGGTGGATCCATGTGGTTCATGAAAAGAACACACATGCAATGACTCTAGCTATGGTTCATGAAAAGAACACACATCCAATGACACTGGTGGATCCTTATGTGGTTTGTGAAAAGAACACACATGCAATGACTCTGGTGGATCCACATGTGGTTTGTGAAAAGAACACACATGCAATGACTCTAGCCATGGTTAGTGAAAAGAACACACATGCAATGACACTGGTGGATCCATATGTGGTTTGTGAAAAGAACAGACATGCAATGAACTCGGATGGATCCATATGTGGTTTGTGAGAAGAACACACATGCAATGACACTGGTGGATACATATGTGTTTTGTGAAAAGAACAAACATGCAATGACACTGGTGGATCCATATGTGGTTTGTGAGAAGAACACACATGCAATGACACTAGGTGTGGTTCATGAAAAGAACACACATGCAATGACAGTGGTGGATCCTTATGTGGTTTGTGAAAAGAACATGCATGCAATGACACTTGGTGTGGTTCATGAATAGAACACACATGCAATGACACTAGTTGATCCTTATGTGGTTTGTGAAAAGAACATGCATGCAATGACTCTGGTGGATCCACATGTGGTTTGTGAAAAGAACACACATGCAATGACACTGGTGGATCCATGTGGTTTGTGAGAATAATAGAAATGCAATGAACTCTGGTGGATCCATATATGGTTTGTGATAAGAACACACATGCAATGACACTGGGTGTACATGAAAATAACAGACATCCAGTGACACTGGTGGATCCTTATGTGGTTTGTGGAAAGAACAGACATGCAATGACACTAGCTGTGGTTTGTGAAAACAACAGACAGGCAATCACACTGGTGGATCCATATGTAGTTTGTGAGAAGAACACACATCCAATGACTCTAGTTGTGGTTAATGAAAAGAACACACATGCAGTGACTCTGGTGGATCCATGTGGTTCATGAAAAGAACACACATGCAATGATTCTAGCTATGGTTCATGAAAACAACACACATCCAATGATACTGGTGGATCCTTATGTGGTTTGTGAAAAGAACAGACATGCAATGACTCTGGTGGATGCACATGTGGTTTATGACAAGAACACACATGCAATGACACTGGTGGATCAATATGTGGGTTGTGAAAATAACACACATGCAATGACACTAGGTGTGGTTCATGAAAAGAACACACATACAATGACACTATGGATCCTTATGTGGTTTGTGAAAAGAACACACATGCAACGACTCTGGTGGATCCACATCTGGTTTGTGAAAAGAACACACATGCAATGACACTGGTGGATCCATGTGGTTTGTGAAAATAATAGACATGCAATGAACTTTGGTGTATCCATATGTGGTTTGTGAGAAGAACAGACATGCAATGACACTAGGTGTGGTTCATGAAAAGAACACACATCCAACGACACTGGTGGATCCTTATTTCGTCTTTCTAAAGAACAGACATGCAATGACACTAGTTGTGGTTTGTGAAAACAACAGACATGCAATCACACTGGTGGATCCATATGTGGTTTGTGAGAAGAACACACATCCAATGACTCTAGTTGTGGTTAATGAAAAGAACACACATGCAATGACTCTGCTAGATCCATGTGGTTCATGAAAATAACACACATACAATGATTCTATCTATGGTTCATGAAAAGAACACACATCAATGACACTAGTGGATCCATATGTGGTTTGTGAAAAGAACAGACATGCAATGAACTCTAGTGGATCCATATGTGGTTTGTGAAAAGAACACACATGCCATGACACTGGTGGATCAATATGTGGTTTGTGATAATAACAGACATGCAATGACACTGGTGGATCCATATGTCATTTGTGAGAAGAACACACGTGCAATGCCACTGGGTGTGATTCATGAAAAGAACACACATCCAATGACACTGGTGGATCCTTATGTGGTTTGTGAAAAGAACACACATGCAATGACACTGGTGGATCCATATGTGGTTTGTGTGAAGAACACACATGCAATGACACTGGGTGTGGTTCATCAAAAGAACACACATGCCATGACACTGGTGGATTCTTATGTGGTTTCTGAAAAGAACACACATGCAATGACTCTAGTGGATCCACATGTGGTTTGTGAAAAGAACACACATGCAATGACACTAGTGGATCCATGTGGTTTGTGAAAATAATAGACATGAAATAAACTCTGTTGGATCCATATGTGGTTTGTGAGAAGAACACACATGCAATGACACTGGGTGTGGTTCATCAAAAGAACACACATCCAATGACACTGGTTGATCCTTATGTTGTATGTGGAAATAACAGACATGCAATGACACTAGCTGTGGTTTGTGAAAAGAACAGACATGCAATCACACTAGTGGATCCATATGTGGTTTGTGAGAAGAACGCACATCTAGTGACTCTAGTTGTGGTTAATGAAAAGAACACACATGCAATGACTTTGGTGGATCCATGTGGTTCATGAAAAGAACAGACATGCAATGACTCTAGATATGGTTCATGAAAAGAACACACATCCAATGACACTGGTGGATCCTTATGTGGTTTGTGAAAAGAACACACATGCACTGACTCTGGTGGATCCACATGTGGTTTGTGAAAAGAACAGACATGCAATGACACTGGCAGATCCATGTGGTTTGTGAATATAATAGGCATGCAATGAACTTTGGTCGATCCATATATGGTTTCTGAGAAGAACACACATTCAATGACACTGGTGTGGTTCATGAAAAAAAACACATCGAATGACACTGGTGGATCCGTATGTTGTTTGTGGAAAGAACAGACATGCAATGACACTAGCCGTGGTTTGTGAAAAGAACAGGCATGCAATCACACAGGTGGATCCATATGTGGTTTGTGAGAACAACACACATCCAATGACTCTGGTTGTGGTTAATGAAAAGAACACACATGCAATGACTCTGGTGGATCCATGTGGTTCATGAAAAGAACACACATGCAATGACTCTAGCTATGGTTCATGAAAAAAACACACATCCAATGACACTGGTGGATCCTTATGTGGTTTGTGAAAAGAACACACATCCAATGACTCTAGGTCTCGTTAATGAAAAGAACACACATGCAATGACTCTGCTGGATCCATGTGGTTCACGAAAAGAACACACATGCAATGACTCTAGATATGGTTCATGAAAAGAACACACATCCAATGACACTGGTGGATCCTTATGTGGTTTGTGAAAAGAACACACATGCAATGACTCTGGTGGATCCACATGTGGTTTGTGAGAAGAACACACATGCAATGACACTGGTGGATCAATATGTGGTTTGTGAGAAGAACACACATGCAATGACACTTGGTGTGGTTCGTGAATAGAACACACATGCAATGACACTGTTGGATCCTTATGTGGTTTGTGAAAAGAATATGCATGCAATGACTCTGGTGGATCCAGATTCGGTTTGTGAAAAGAACACACATGCAATGACACTGGTGGATCCATGTGGTTTGTGAAAATAATAGACATGCAATGAACTCTGGTGGATCCATATGTGCTTTGTGAGAAGAACACACATGCAATGGCACTGGGTGTACATGAAAATAACTGACATCCAGTGACACTGGTGGATCCTTATGTGGTTTGTGGAAAGAACAGACATGCAATGACACCAGCTGTGGTTTGTGAAAACAATAGACATGCAATCACACTGGTGGATCCATATGTGGTTTGTGAGAAGAACACACATCCAATGACTCTAGTTGTGGTTAATGAAAAGAACACACATGCAATGACTCTGGCGGATCCATGTGGTTCATGAAAAGAACACACATGCAATGACTCTAGCTATGGTTCATGAAAAGAACACACATCCAATGACACTGGTGGATCCTTATGTGGTTTGTGAAAAGAACACACATCCAATGACTCTAGGTCTGGTTAATGAAAAGAACACACATGCAATGACTCTGCTGGATCCATGTGGTTCATGAAAAGAACACACATGCAATGACTCTAGATATGGTTCATGAAAAGAACACACATCCAATGACACTGGTGGATCCTTATGTGGTTTGTGAAAAGAACACACATGCAATGACTCTGGTGGATCCACATGTGGTTTGTGAGAAGAACACACATGCAATGACACTGGTGGATCAATATGTGGTTTGTGAGAAGAACACACATGCAATGACACTTGGTGTGGTTCGTGAATAGAACACACATGCAATGACACTGGTGGATCCTTATGTGGTTTGTGAAAAGAATATGCATGCAATGACTCTGGTGGATCCAGATTCGGTTTGTGAAAAGAACACACATGCAATGACACTGGTGGATCCATGTGGTTTGTGAAAATAATAGACATGCAATGAACTCTGGTGGATCCATATGTGCTTTGTGAGAAGAACACACATGCAATGGCACTGGGTGTACATGAAAATAACTGACATCCAGTGACACTGGTGGATCCTTATGTGGTTTGTGGAAAGAACAGACATGCAATGACACCAGCTGTGGTTTGTGAAAACAATAGACATGCAATCACACTGGTGGATCCATATGTGGTTTGTGAGAAGAACACACATCCAATGACTCTAGTTGTGGTTAATGAAAAGAACACACATGCAATGACTCTGGCGGATCCATGTGGTTCATGAAAAGAACACACATGCAATGATTCTAGCTATGGTTCATGAAAAGAACACACATCCAATGACACTGGTGGATCCTTATGTGGTTTGTGAAAAGAACACACATGCAATGACTCTGGTGGATCCACATGTGGTTTGTGAGAAGAACACACATGCAATGACACTAGTGGATCAATATGTGGTTTGTGAAAATAACACACATGCAATGACACTGGGTGTGGTTCATGAAATGAACACACATCCAATGACACTGTGGATCCTTATGTGGTTTGTGAAAAGAACACACATGCAATGACTCTGGTGGATCCACATGTGGTTTGTGAAAAGAACACACATGAAATGACACTGGTGGATCCATGTGGTTTGTGAAAATAATAGACATGCAATGAACTCTGGTGTATCCATATGTTTTTTGTGAGAAGAACAGACATGCAATGACACTAGCTGTGGTTTGTGAAAAGAACAGGCATGCAATCACACGGGTGGATCCATATGTGGTTTGTGAGAAGAACACACATCCAATGACTCTAGTTGTGGTTAATGAAAAGAACACACATGCAATGACTCTGGTGGATCCATGTGGTTCATGAAAATAACACACATGCAATGACTCTAGCTATGGTTCATGAAAAGAACACACCTCAATGACACTAGTGTATCGTTATGTGTTTTCTGAAGAGAACACACATGCAATGACTCTGGTGGATCCACATGTGGTTTGTGAGAAGAACACACATGCAATGACACCGGTGGATCAATATGTGGCTTTTGAAAACAACACACATGCAATGACACTGGTGGATCCATATGTCGTTTCTGAGAAGAACAGGCGTGCAATGCCACTGGGTGTGATTCATGAAAAGAACACACATCCAATGACACTGGTGGATCCTTATGTGGTTTGTGAAAAGAACACACATGCAATGACACTGGTGGATCCATATGTGGTTTGTGATAAGAACACACATGCAATGACACTGGGTGTGGTTCATGAAAAGAACACACATGCAATGACACTGGTGGATTCTTATGTGGTTTGTGAAAAGAACACGCATGCAATGACTCTAGTGGATCCACATGTGGTTTGTGAAAAGAACACACATGCAATGAAACTGGTGGATCCATGTGGTTTGTGAAAATAACAGACATGCAATGAACTCTGGTGGATCCATATGTGGTTTGTGAGAAGAACACACATGCAATGACACTGGTTGTGGTTCATGAAAAGAACACACATCCAATGACACTGGTGGATCCATATGTGGTTTGAGAAGAACACACATGCATTGACACTGGGTGTATATGAAAATAACAGAACATCGTTACGAACACACATGCAATGACACTGGGTGAGAAGAACACACATGCAATGACACTGTTTTTTGTGGAGGCGTTCTTTGTTGATTTGGCATCTGGTATAACCATTGTGGTGAAATAGCGGCCTTATTTTTCCACGTTCTTGGCCCATCTAACACGGAACATCGGTACGATCTCTCCACATGTAAGATCCCTCCTTATTAACGGAAAAGATCCCTGTGATTGCAATGCTAGTCCCTGGATCAATAGCTAGCATACACAGTTTAGATGTAATATCAAGAAACAAAGGTCATAATATAACTTTACAACCAGGAATAACTTAATTTTATTACATCCATACATAGCTCATTTGGCTATTACATTTCATTGCAGCGGAATAACTATAAGCATGGGGTCCTTCATCTTCAAAGTGCCACAGGCAGATGTTGGTTGTAGACTTTGTAATCCTAATCAATCAATCTTCACTAAAAACAATCAAACCTGCAACATTACAAGTTACAGCCACAAGGGTCAATACTTTGGAATAGTATTGGCAAGTGATACCTTATTATATATTTAAGTGGGCTAAATACTATATGCATTTGGCTAGGTGGAGCTTAGGCTTGCATTGCTCAAAATAGATTTTTCCCTAACATTTGAAAACACTAAGTTTTTGCTTGACAAAAATCACCCAAGGCATCTACCAATCAAAGACTGAAGATCCACTCAGGGCATCTACCAATGAAAGACTGAAGATCCTTTTAACCCTTGTTCACCCACAAGATTTTACTTAGAAATTGGGGTGATGAGATTCTTGAAGCTTCCATGTCTTGATGCTCAAATTGTCCTTTACCAGGGACATGGCTAAGTACTTAGATTTTACACTCTACAGAGGTGGTTCACTTTCCCCACAAGACTTGGTTTCCCAAGACAAGATCTTTCAGAAGCCTTCCCTTAGACCAACATGGACGCGTTCCAACCTATCATTCCCCTACCACCAACTGTCCATTTGGCTAAGTTATTGCAACCTATGATCCAGGCAGAGCCCATATTGCCAAGTGGCTGCACTTGAAGCTTCTCAACATTTGACATCTCAAATCTCTTTGTTCATGGGTGGCCATCCACAAGTGAGATACACAAGCCAGGTCATGGCCTTGTGAACCACTCAACACAAACCATTCCTTCCATTCCACCCAGGTGATTCATTCACTTAGTTGTTTTATTAAACAAAACATAAGTCCACAGACTTAGTAATTTTTCATAGCATGAATATATATTCCACCCTTGTTTTCTATTAGCTAAGCTAAGCATGAAGGTAGTAGGAATCTTAACTTAGGAAATTTCTTCTAAGGCTTCATCTACTAGGTTTTCCCATAGCAAGGTCTATACTTAGCAAAATAAAATTCCATGCAAGTCCTAGTTAGAAATATCACTAATGCATAGTGAAAATAATGGGACAAAAGTATGAAGCATCACTTGCCTTTTTGGTAGAGGGTATAGGTTCACTCCTTGTCCTTGCAACAATCACACTCTTCAAGTCACTACAATCAATCAAGCAAGGCACAAACTCAATCTACCAATCAAGCAAAACAACACACAAAAATAACAAAGTCAAAGTAATGCATGCAAGCATGCCAAGCTTTGTTTTGTTTTAAAAAGTGGTTCCTAGTGGGTCATAGACATTGGAGTACACCTAATGGTCATTTTGGTCAAGTGGCAAAGTCATTTGCTAAAGGTTTCACTACAAATCTATTTTCAAAACAAAGTGTTATTTTATGGGGTGAAGAAATATTTTTACTAAGGCATTAGCCTATAGGGTTCACTAAATATGTTTTCAAATCACAAAACTTGGTTTGGGGTTAGTGAGTTTAAAACAAAACATTTTCCAAAGGTTTTCTTCCAAAACCATTTTTAATAAAATAACCACATTTCTATTTGACTAGAAATGGTTTTAAATCAAAGAATCATTATTTTGTTTCACCAAATGAGTTGCTATTGCAAAACTTGGTGTTTGGGTCAGTAGGTTTAGTCCAAAACATTTTCCCAAAGTTTTCTTTATAAAAGTATTTCCATAACCAAAATCTTTATTTCCATTTGGCTAGAAATGGGCTAAATCAAGTTTTCCATCCTAAACTTTACCAAATTCATTTTCCAAAACATGGGTTGGTTCCTAGGGTCAGTAAGGTCACAACAAACCATTTTGCAAATGTTTTAACCCAAAAATCATTTTTAAACAATTTTTATAGTCTTAGCAAGCACACAAATGAATCTGCAAAAACAAGCAAGCTAACAGTTACTATTTGCTAAACTAAGGCCAGGGTTGGTTAGGTCTTGTTTTACTGAATCCAACGACATAAAATTTGTAATTTTTGGACGTGTGGATCCAGAGTTATAAGGGTTTGAAAATGGCACTTAAATCTGTTTTTCAAATCTGTTTTAAAACAGACCTGGCCACGCGTCGTGTTCCTATTGGTCCATACCGGTTCGGGTGGATCGCACAGCTGCAGCCGTTGGATCTAAATTAGATCGTGCGGCGCAGGACTCGTACCTCTTCGCGGTTAAGTGATCTAATCCTGTTCGCTCAAACTAGATCCTATGGTTGTTGTTGCCTGGTCACAGATGGGCGGCGCTGCGCGGCGGCAGGCGGCGGCGACGCTCTGGCGGTGGAGTTCCGGTTAACACAGGAAGAGAGAGAGAGGGAGGAGTGGCTCACAGTGATCGCCTAGGCACGGGGGTGCTCAACCTGGTACTGGTTGGTGAAGGGGCGCACGGGTGTCGTCGGAATTCTTCGTCGGAGTTGCGTCTGACGACGGCGTGCTCTGGTTGTGGTTGGGTACGGTGCTGTGGATCACCTCGAGACAAAATGATGACGCGGTTAGACGCGCAGTATTATAACAAAGTTGTGTGCGTGATCGAGAGGTAGAGGGGCGGCCGGAAACTACCTGTGGGCTTCGCCGGAGAGGAAGCAGACGGTGGCGACGGTGGTCGTCGTCGTTGCTGAGCCTGCAGGGCACTCGCGGGCGAGTTTGATGCACTGGCAGATGCGCCTGAGAGTGGGAAAGCTGCCAGCGTGCTCAGGGAGGCTTGAGGCGGTGTCGAGTCGCCGGAATCGTCGCCGAACCTCGTCGGAGACAGAGGAGCTCGGGGAGGAAATGGGGGCGGCCTGGAGGCAGAGGGGAGGCGGTGTCTGGGGGAAATGATAGAGGAGAGGGAGGCTTTTAAGGGGGCGTGGTCTCTGGGTGAGTTAAGCCTGTCATCAACGCGGATTAATCGAAATCAATGGCAGCAGAGCGACGTTGAGGGAGGAGGAAGAAATGGCTGCGCGGGTGAGGACGATGCACAGTGGTGTGGGACCCGTCTGTCAGCGAAAGAGAGAGAGTGGGAGT
This sequence comes from Avena sativa, assembly GCA_916181665.1. Taxonomy (NCBI): domain Eukaryota; kingdom Viridiplantae; phylum Streptophyta; class Magnoliopsida; order Poales; family Poaceae; genus Avena; species Avena sativa. Next base: position 39,401,560 of record OV702290.1, read on the forward strand.
GGGTCCCGGTTGTCTGTGACTGAGTGGGTTCTTTCCGCGGTAAAGAAAACGGTTCGCTCGGGAAAAAGGGAGAGGTGGGGTCGTCTTGTCAGTGGGAAAAGAAATGAGGGGGAGGGTCCACTGGTCATTGTCTGTGTGGGTCAGAAACTGGGTGAGAAAAGAATGCTTCGGGGAAGAGAGCAGGTGGGCTAGGTGGGCTGCTGCTGGGACTTAGTGGGCTGGGTCTGTTTTTTTTTTCTGTTTAAATCTTTTTCTATTTTCCAAACCAATTTCTGTTTTTGAAAATTCAAACAATTAATCAATCATTCAAACAACATTCAAACAATTCAAACAATCACTCAACTTTGTACTTTGAATTTGGTTCTGTTTATCAACATAATCCAAATCTCAAAATAATACAATATTTTTATTTATTTTAGGATCTATTTAATAATTAAATAAAATAGCCCTTTAGTTATTTAATAAAATAGGGTTTGATTAATTAATAAAATTTCCATTTAAATTCTTTAAACTTCCCAATTCCTTTCAGTAGGTTTTTATTTGTTTAGTTGGTTCAAATAATTCATCTTGAATTATTTGGAAAGTATTCTAATATGATTTATTAATCATTTAAGATTGGGTATTTGTTTTAATTCCAATGGAAATTAATATAGTTTTAATTCCCAAATTTTTATTTGGAGGTTTTATTTTATTTAAGTTGATTAAACAACTTTTACTCCACTTGGGTGAATTCCAAATATCATTTTCTCATGTATTCTTATTTAGAGATTTGTCCTTATTAAGATAGGGATAGAATGGTTATTGCCATTTTATTTTTTATTTGGAATATTCTATATCCTTTTATTTTATTTGGATTGGGATTAAACACTCCATTTACTTAATGGATTAGGCCAAGATTTGATTTGGTCTTTAAATATTCTTTATTTAATATTTTTATCTTTGTCTTATAAAATCCATATCTTTTTATTTATAGATCCCAACTTGGTGATTCCAATTTGTGAAATCTTATTTTATATTTGTTTATCCTTTTAAATCCTTTTCAGGATTAATTCTCACCACTTGGTATGGATTTTAGATGAGGGCTTTAATGGCTTTGGAAATTCAATTCCTTTATTAAATCCATAAGATTTTCATTTATGGCTCCAAATTAAGTGAAACCAATTTCTATGGTCTTATATTATTTCTATTTGTCTTTCTTGATCATTTGTGAATGTTTGTTGATCAATTTTTCATATGGTTCAAATCCATAGGCTTGGGGATAACTTGGAAATGGTTTTTATTCCATTAGGGTTTAGGGTTTTGGATTTATTTTCCAAGTGTTCAAATTTCCAGATACATTCATTGAGGAATGCATTTCTCTTGATTTGGATTTGTTGAATTCAAACTTTAACCAAAGTTTGTTCAGGATGGGATTTTAAGTTTCCTTTTAGAAACAAAAGTTTCTTTTCACCCTGATTTTCAACAAAAATTTATTTTGTTTATTTATTTTTCACATTACAAGTTTTGGAAAATCTTGGGATGTGACAGGCTACCACCCTTAAAATAAATCTCGTCCTCGAGATTTGGGAAGGTTAGGGTTACAAGCAGGTTCAAAACAACTAGGGTACTACCACCCTTAAAATTTTTCCAACTAGACTACATCTTGGCTTGCTTGGAATCTTGATGAAACTTCCTTGGGCTACCTTCTGTATAGTGTCCTTTGTTTCCACACTTGACTCATGGGCCAAGGTTGAGATTTTCCATAGGCTTGTTCAACTTTTCTGGACAATTGTTTGCATAAAGGCCTAGTTCCTTGCATTTGAAACAGGTTATAAGTTTGAGGTCTTGAGGTGGCTTCTCTGGACAGTATGATGCATAATGTCCTAACTCCTTGCAGTGTTTGCACATCACTTGGCTAATATCCTTCCTCATCTTGGGTTTCACTAGCTTTTGTTTTTCTTCTTGGCTCTTTTTCTTTTCTGGGCATTCATTGGCATAATGACCCATCTCTTTGCATTTGAAACATTGCACTTGTGTAATATCCTTCTTGCTAGTGTTGGGGCATTTCTTCTTCTTTTTGGGTCTCTCCAAAGCTAGGAGATCTTCTAGTTCATGCTCTTCATGAGTGGGAGATCTTTCTCTCTTATTGGGGCATTGAACTTCATGTTCCTTGGTTGCATGATCCTTGATTCCACAAGTATTGCTAACTTGGGTTCCTTCTAAATTAGCATCTTTGTCATCCTTGTTGTCATTAGCTCCTTGGGAAAAGTTTTCTCTTATGTTGATCATTTGAGTAACCAATCCTTGTATCAATTGGGATTGAAGTTTCAAAATCCTTTGTATGGCCGGGTCTAATCCATTGTTGTTGGCTAAAAGCTGAGTTGTTTCTTGGCTCAACTGGTTTTGGGTTGCTATGAGTTCTCTCATGTGCTTCTCTTGGTTGTTGTTGTTGTCACCATCCTTGATGTTGGAGTCTCTTGGAGAAGTCATATGTTTGGGTTGGGTTGGGATTAGAATAGGCAAAATATTTTCTAAGGAATCAATTCTAATCACACACATCACAAGTCACACAAGCAATGTGTAAGCAATCACAAACAAACACTCCACTCAATCAACAAGTTTTCAAGCACATTTTTAGGCAACCAAAAATAATTTTTGTTACACCACATAAGTTGGTGTGTTAGACTTAACTATAATATGGTGGTCCATCTATATGGTTCACTTGTGATCTTTCCATCCTTGGTTGATTCTTCTTGAAAAGATCTTTGTATCCTTGGAGAATTCTTGTGTCTTGGTCATATATACTTCAAAGATGATGATGGTTCCTTCTAAGTTGTGTTTCCTTAGTCTTCAAGTCTTGAGAAATATTTCTTGTCTCACTTGTAGTCCTTAGTGATATCCAAGATTGAAGTCCTTGGTGAATATGCTGAAGATGTTGAAGTCATTAGAGTTGAAGATGTCTTTTGCACATGGTGAAGTCTTTGGTCATGGGGTAGGCTTTTCCATTAAGTTTGAAGTAGAAGAGAAGTAGAGTTGAAACCAAAATGATTGAGGAAAGAGTTTACAAGATTTTTGTAAATAAGTTTTTGGAACAAAATGCGACTCCTATTTTTTTCTAAGGGTTTTTGTCCAATCCTAGGGTTACAAATCCTACAGGCAACACAATGCTCTGATACCATCTGAAAGATCCCTCCTTATTAAAGGAAAAGATCCCTGTGATTGCAATGCTAGTCCCTTGATCAATAGCTAGCATACACAGTTTAGATGTAATATCAAGAAACAAAGGTCATAATATAACTTTACAACCAGGAATAACTTAATTTTATTACATCCATACATAGCTCATTTGGCTATTACATTTCATTGCAGCGGAATAACTATAAGCATGGGGTCCTTCATCTTCAAAGTGCCACAGGCAGATGTTGGTTGTAGACTTTGTAATCCTAATCAATCAATCTTCACTGAAAACAATCAAACCTGCAACATTACAAGTTACAGCCACAAGGGTCAATACTTTGGAATAGTATTGGCAAGTGATACCTTATTATATATTTTAAGTGGGCTAAATACTATATGCATTTGGCTAGGTGGAGCTTAGGCTTGCATTGATCAAAATAGATTTTTCCCTAACATTTGAAAACACTAAGTTTTTGCTTGACAAAAATCACCCAAGGCATCTACCAATCAAAGACTGAAGATCAACTCAGGGCATCTACCAATCAAAGACTGAAGATCCTTTTAACCCTTGTTCACCCACAAGATTTTACTTAGAAATTGGGGTGATGAGATTCTTGAAGCTTCCATGTCTTGATGCTCAAATTGTCCTTTACCAGGGACATGGCTAAGTACTTAGATTTTACACTCTGCAGAGGTGGTGCACTTTCCCCACAAGACTTGGTTTCCCAAGACAAGATCTTTCATAAGCCTTCCCTTAGACCAACATGGACGCGTTCCAACCTATCATTCCCCTACCACCAACTATCCATTTGGCTAAGTTATTGCAACCTATGATCCAGGCAGAGCCCATATTGCCAAGTGGCTGCACTTGAAGCTTCTCAACATTTGACATCTCAAATCTCTTTGTTCCTGGGTGGCCATCCACAAGTGAGATACACAAGCCAGGTCATGGCCTTGTGAACCACTCAACACAAACTATTCCTTCCATTCCACCCAGGTGATTCATTCACTTAGTTGTTTTATTAAACAAAACATAAGTCCACAGACTTAGTAATTTTTCATAGCATGAATATATATTCCACCCTTGTTTTCTATTAGCTAAGCTAAGCATGAAGGTAGTAGGAATCTTAACTTAGGAAATTTCTTCTAAGGCTTCATCTACTAGGTTTTCCCATAGCAAGGTCTATACTTAGCAAAATAAAATTCCATGCAAGTCCTACTTAGAAATATCACTAATGCATAGTGAAAATAATGGGACAAAAGTATGAAGCATCACTTGCCTTTTTGGTAGAGGGTATAGGTTCACTCCTTGTCCTTGCAACAATCACACTCTTCAAGTCACTACAATCAATCAAGCAAGGCACAAACTCAATCTACCAATCAAGCAAAACAACACACAAAAATAACAAAGTCAAAGTAATGCATGCAAGCATGCCAAGCTTTGTTTTGTTTAAAAAAGTGGTTCCTAGTGGGTCATAGACATTGGAGTACACCTAATGGTCATTTTGGTCAAGTGGCAAAGTCATTTGCTAAAGGTTTCACTACAAATCTATTTTCAAAACAAAGTGTTATTTTATGGGGTGAAGAAATATTTTTACTAAGGCATTAGCCTATAGGGTTCACTAAATATGTTTTCAAATCACAAAACTTGGTTTGGGGTTAGTGAGTTTAAAACTTTTCCAAAGGTTTTCTTCCAAAACCATTTTTAATAAAATAACCACATTTCTATTTGACTAGAAATGGTTTTAAATCAAAGAATCATTATTTTGTTTCACCAAATGAGTTGCTATTGCAAAACTTGGTGTTTGGGTCAGTAGGTTTGGTCCAAAACATTTTCCCAAAGTTTTCTTTATAAAAGTATTTCCATAACCAAAATCTTTATTTCCATTTGGCTAGAAATGGGCTAAATCAAGTTTTCCATCCTAAACTTTACCAAATTCATTTTCCAAAACATGGGTTGGTTCCTAGGGTCAGTAAGGTCACAACAAACCATTTTGCAAAGATTTTAACCCAAAAATCATTTTTAAACAATTTTTCTAGTCTTAGCAAGCACACAACTGAATCTGCAAAAACAAGCAAGCTAACAGTTACTATTTGCTAAACTAAGGCCAGGGTTGGTTAGGTCTTGTTTTCCTGAATCCAACGACATAAAATTTGTAATTTTTGGATGTGTGGATCCAGAGTTATAAGGGTTTGAAAATGGCACTTAAATCTGTTTTTCAAATCTGTTTTAAAATAGACCTGGCCACGCGTCGTGTTCCTATTGGTCCATACCGGTTCGGGTGGATCGCACAGCTGCAGCCATTGGATCTAAATTAGATCGTGCGGCGCAGGACTCGTACCTCTTCGCGGTTAAGTGATCTAATCCTGTTCGCTCGAACTAGATCCTATGGTTGTTGTTGCCTGGTAACAGATAGGCGGCGCTGCGCGGCGGCAGGCGGCGGCGGCGCTCTGGCGGTGGAGTTCCGGTTAACACAGGAAGCGAGAGAGAGGGAGGAGTGGCTCACAGTGATCGCCTAGGCACGGGGGTGCTCAACCTGGTACTGGTTGGTGAAGGGGCGCACGGGTGTCGTCTGAATTCTTCGTCGGAGTTGCGTCTGACGACGGCGTGCTCTGGTTGTGGTTGGGTACGGTGCTGTGGATCACCTCGAGACAAAATGATGACGCGGTTAGACGCGCAGTATTATAACAAAGTTGTGTGCGTGATCGAGAGGTAGAGGGGCGGCCGGAAACTACCTGTGGGCTTCGCCGGAGAGGAAGCAGACGGTGGCGACGGTGGTCGTCGTCGTTGCCGAGCCTGCAGGGCACTCACGGGCGAGTTTGATGCACTGGCAGATGCGCCTGAGAGTGGGAAAGCTGCCAGCGTGCTCAGGGAGGCTCGGGGCGGTGTCGAGTCGCCGGAATCGTCGCCGAACCTCGTCGGAGACAGAGGAGCTCGGGAAGGAAATGGGGGCGGCCTGGAGGCAGAGGGGAGGCGGTGTCTAGGGGAAATGACAGAGGAGAGGGAGGCTTTTAAGGGGGCGTGGTCTCTGGGTGAGTTAAGCCTGTCATCAACTCGGATTAATCGAAATCAATGGCGGCAGAGCGACGTTGAGGGAGGAGGAAGAAACGGCTGGCGCGGGTGAGGACGATGCACAGTGGTGTGGGACCCGTCTGTCAGCGAAAGAGAGAGAGTGGGAGTGGGTCCCGGTTGTCTGTGACTGAGTTGGTTCTTTCCGCGGTAAAGAAAACGGTTCGCTTGGGGAAAAGGGAGAGGTGGGGTCGTCTTGTCAGTGGGAAAAGAAATGAGGGGGAGGGTCCACTGGTCATTGTCTGTGTGGGTCAGAAACTGGGTGAGAAAAGAATGCTTCGGGGAAGAGAGCAGGTGGGCTAGGTGGGCTGCTGCTGGGCCTTAGTGGGCTGGGTCTGTTTTCTTATTTTTTTTTCTGTTTAAATCTTTTTCTATTTTCCAAACCAATTTCTGTTTTGAAAATTCAAACAATTAATCAATCATTCAAACAACATTCCAACAATTCAAACAATCACTCAACTTTGTACTTTGAATTTGGTTCTGTTTATCAACATAATCTAAATCTCAAAATAATACAATATTTTTATTTATTTTAGGATCTATTTAATAATTAAATAAAATAGCCCTTTAGTTATTTAATAAAATAGGGTTCGATTAATTAATAAAATTTCCATTTAAATTCTTTAAACTTCCCAATTCCTTTCAGTAGGTTTTTATTTGTTTAGTTGGTTCAAATAATTCATCTTGAATTATTTGGAAAGTATTCTAATATGATTTATTAATCATTTAAGATTGGGTATTTGTTTTAATTCCAATGGAAATTAATATAGTTTTAATTCCCAAATTTTTATTTGGAGGTTTTATTTTATTTAAGTTGATTAAACAACTTTTACTCCACTTGGGTGAATTCCAAATATCATTTTCTCATGTATTCTTATTTAGAGATTTGTCCTTATTAAGATAGGGATAGAATGGTTATTGCCATTTTATTTTTTATTTGGAATATTCTTTATCCTTTTATTTTATTTGGATTGGGATTAAACACTCCATTTACTTAATGGATTAGGCCAAGATTTGATTTGGTCTTTAAATATTCTTTATTTAATATTTTTATCTTTGTCTTATAAAATCCATATCTTTTTATTTATAGATCCCAACTTGGTGATTCCAATTTGTGAAATCTTATTTTATATTTGTTTATCCTTTTAAATCCATTTTAGGATTAATTGCTCACCACTTGGTATGGATTTTAGATGAGGGCTTTAATGGCTTTGGAAATTCAATTCCTTTATTAAATCCATAAGATTTTTATTTATGGCTCCAAATTAAGTGAAACCAATTTCTATGGTCTTATATTATTTCTATTTGTCTTTCTTGATCATTTGTGAATGTTTGTTGATCAATTTTTCATATGGTTCAAATCCATAGGCTTGGGGATAACTTGGAAATGGTTTTTATTCCATTAGGGTTTAGGGTTTTGGATTTATTTTCCAAGTGTTCAAATTTCTAGATACATTCATTGAGGAATGCATTTCTCTTGATTTGGATTTGTTGAATTCAAACTTTAACCAAAGTTTGTTCAGGATGGGATTTTAAGTTTCCTTTTAGAAACAAAAGTTTCTTTTCACCCTGATTTTCAACAAAAAATTATTTTGTTTATTTATTTTTCACATTACAAGTTTTGGAAAATCTTGGGATGTGACACCACAGTAGTCGAGCTCCCATATCTCCTCGATCCTTCCGTAGAATCTTTCCATCATAGTAGTCTCGTCATCAGCAAAGGATAACATAGTTACTCCTGAGTTTTGATATTCACTATTCTTGTCCTTTTCCTCGGTGTAGAATCTGTAACCGTTTATGTCGTATGACTGATAGGTCCTTAGGTTGTGCCCTGGGCCCTGCGACAAGGAGAATATGAGTTTTTGATCTTCCGTAGAAGGCGTCTGTGGGGGATTGTCCAGTTGCTTTTTCTTGAACCAACCCGTGAAGCTAGAGTTTTGCTCTCTGGTTACGTCTCCCTTCTTCCTTGGCCGGCCCTGGTCGACGTACTCCTGCTTGATTAAGCTTCTGTGATCTTCGACCCAAGGGCCGACCACTTCAATGTGTTGTAGCGCGACTCGGTGTGCCCTTTCAAAATCAGTGCGTCGACCATCAATGCCGACATGTAGTGAGCGGCAGCCCTCACTGTGACCATATCCACCGAGCCTGCCGAGGTGCTTCTTTGTGGGTATTCCAACATCCTCGTTCTCGGTGGTTAGATAATTCTGGCAGAAGGAGATGCACTCGTAGATCAGAAAGCCCTTGGCTATGCTTCCATCTAGACGAGACCTGTTGCGAACGAATCCTTTGATGACACCGTTTAGCCTTTCAAATGGCATCATGTTATGCAGGAATGTCGGCCCGAGCTGGATGATGTCGTCCACGACATGTACAAGCAGATGCACCATGATGTCGAAGAATGTGGGCGGGAAGTAAATCTCAAGCTCGCATAGTATCATCACGATCTCTTCCTGTAGCCTGTCGAGCTGCTTCACACCGATCGACTTCCTAGATATGACGTCGAAAAAGTTACAGAGGCCAAACAACGTCTCACGGACATGCTCGTCCATTATCCCACGGATCGCAACAGGGAGTATCTGCGTCATCAGCACGTGACAGTCGTGAGACTTCATACCGCTGAACCTCTTCTTCGCCACGTACAGATATCTGCTTATCTTCCCCGAGTAACCGTGAGGAACTTTCACTCCTAAGAGGCACCTGAAAAACTGCTCGAGCTCCTCCAGACTCAGAGTGAAGCAGGCAGCGCGAAGCACCACCTCATTCTTCTTAACTCTTTTGTGGCAACCTTGAGTCCCTTCCTGATGATGATGATGATCATCATCATCATCACTATCAGGGTACTGAAGATCTTTCTTTATGCCAAGCAATTTAAGGTCCTTTCTTGCTTTCGGCCCATCCTTGGTCCTCTCCGGCATGTTCAGTAGAGTGCCAAGCAGACTCTCGGTAACGTTCTTCGTGATGTGCATTACATCGAGGCTATGGGGAGTGTGAAGGACCTTCCAATACGGCAGGTCCCAAAAAACAGACCTTGCTTTCCATACACCCAGCAGCGGCTTTGTCCTCGGTCGTTTTTTTCCAGGCGCAGGGCAATCTACCCAATTATTCAAAAGCTCCTCGATTTCTTCGCCGCTCCTCGGACGCGGGGCTCTTTCGAGCTCGTCCTTACCATTGAACAGGTCACCACGTTTTCTCCACGGGTGATCCATGCGGAGCCACTTTCGAGTACCTTGGAACACGGTTTTCGAAGACCCGGGATCCCTTGGTAGCTGGAGATGCGGTGTCTCATCCATGCACTTGACGCATGCATTGTGTCTCTGGTTCACCTGGGCCGATACATATGCGTAACCAGGATAGTCCTGCATGGTCGTGAGCAACACGGCTCTCATATGGAAATACTCTTTAGTGTAGGCGTCCCACATACGGGCCGGCGTCTCCCACAAGCTGGCTAACTCCTCTCTCAATAGCCCGAGATACAGATGCATATCGATACCTGGTTGTTTCGGCCCCTGAATAAGAATGCTCATGTGTACATACCTTTGCTTCGTGCATAGCCATGGGGGGAGGTTGTATGGCCATACAAACACGGGACAGGTGCTATGCGTGCTACTCTGGTTTCCAAAAGGATTGAGTCCATCGGTGCTCATACCCAGCCTGACGTTCCTTGCATCGCTCCCGAACTCTTCGAACTCGATGTCTAATGCGTTCCACTGGCTAGCGTCTGAAGGGTGTGTCAGGATCTTGCCCTTCTCTGGATCATCTTCGGGTTTCTCTCTTTCCGCGTGCCATTGCATGAGCTTTGCTTCCTTAGGATCTACGAAATATCGCTGCAGACGAGGGGTGATAGGAAAGTACCATACCACTTTTCAAGGAACTTTCTTGTTCCCTCTCTTGTACCATCCTTGGCCACACACCGGATAAGTGGTTCTATCCGCGTACTCGTTCCGATGAAGTGCACAATCATTGATGCATGCGTGGTATTTAATGTGTGGTAGGTCGAGAGGGCACACGATTTTCTTGGCCTCCTCGATACTTGTTGGCAATGTGTTCCCCTTAGGAAGTCGGTCGTGCCAGTATTCCATGTTCGCGTTGAAGCTCACATCGGTCCATTTGTGTTCGGCCTTCATCTCTAGAGCCTTGAGCGTTACACTCAAACGTGTATCCTCGGGGCGACACCCAGGATACAATGGAGTCATCCCGTCTACCTCCATTTGGGCCAGCTTGGCTTTCTCTCTGGCTGCAGCTTTGTCGTTGCTCGTCTCCTTGAGGAGCAGTTCTTGAACATGAGGGTCCTGCAAGATCGAAGTTAGCAGCGTCTATGTGTTCGCGTCTTCTCCTTCTTCATGATCATGCCCATCATCATCTCCTTCTCCATGCTGATCATGCCCATCGGCATCTCCTTCGTCATGATGATCATGCCCGGTAGACTTTTCGTCTTCTCGCTCGCCCACGTCTTCGTGACCACCACCATGTCCTGCCGGCGCCTCATTGAGGTCGCGCATGAAACCGCGCCTAAGCAGGTGACCCTCCAATTGTCCAAATTCAGGGTCGATCCAGCGTTGCAGTTTGCATGTTCGGCATGGACATCTTATCATGGTCTTGTTGTTCAGAATCATGTCCTCCTTCGCGCCTTTCTTGTACCTAGCAATTCGACCTTCGCTCATCATGAGGACCATGGTTGCCTGAGCGGTCAAAATAGAGAATATAGGTGAGAACCATACCATATGAACACACACATGCATGAATGCTAGCCGGACAAATTTCGGCATGACCTTTCCTAAAATTAGGACATATGGGTAGTGCAAAAATTTGCCGAAATGGAAATGAATCAACATTTCGGCAAACATCGATGCAACCACACCGGCCGGGCCCGACAACAACAAGAAAACAACAAAAAACTTCCTCCCATTGCAAACATGCATGCACCACACACAAGCATTTCTACCATGTGCACCACAGAAGTGGGTGAATAAGATTCCCTCTGTGGGGCCCACCCCCAAGTTCTGTGGCGCACGTTGACATATGCGCCACAGAAGTGAAACACATCTGTGGCGCATATGTCAACATGCGCCACAGAACTTGGGTGAATTAGATTCCGTTGTGGGGCCCCCCTCCATGTTCTGTGACGCATGAGTAAATATGCGCCACAGAAGTTTCCTCTTCTGTGGCGCATATTACAGAATGCGCCACAGAACTTGGATCATCCCCCCCCCCCGCCGGCGGGTCCCACCAATCTTCTGTGGCGCATGCTCTGGAAAATGCGCCACAGAACTACCAAACTTCTGTGGCGCATGCTTTCCAGTGCGCCACTGATGTCTTCCTGTGGCGCATAGATTGGCTCATGCGCCACTGAACATGTTGTCTATCTATAGGCTGTTTCCTAGTAGTGTATCCTGTGACACTGGTGGATCCTTATGTGGTCTGTGGAAAGAACATACATGCAATGACACTAGCTGTGGTTTGTGAAAACAACAGACATGCAATCACACTGGTGGATCCATATGTGGTTTGTGAGAAGAACACACATCCAATGACACTAGTTGTGGTTAATGAAAAGAACACACATGCAATGACTCTGGTGGATCCATGTGGTTCATGAAAAGAACACACATGCAATGATTCAAGATATGGTTCATGAAAAGAACACACATCCAATGACACTGGTGGATACTTATGTGGTTTGTGAAAAGAACACACATTCAATGACACTGGTGGATCCATGTGGTTTGTGAAAATAATAGACATGCAATGAAATCTGGTGGATCCATATGTGGTTTGTGAGAAGAACACACATGCAATGACACTAGGTGTACATGAAAATAACAGACATCTAGTGACACAGGTGGATCCTTATGTGGTTTGTGGAAAGAACAGACATGCAATGACACTAGCTGTGGTTTGTGAAAAGAACAGACATGCAATCACACTGGTGGATCCATATGTGGTTTGTCAGAAGAACACACATCCAATGACTCTAGTTGTGGTTAATGAAAAGAACACACATCCAATGACTCTAGTGGATCCATATGGTTCATGAAAAGAACACACATGCAATGATTCTAGCTATGGATCATGAAAAGAACACACATCCAATGACACTGGGGGATCCTTATGTGGTTTGTGAAAAGAACACACATGGAATGACTCTGGTGGATCCACATGTGGTTTGTGAGAAGAACACACATGCAATGACACTGATGGATCAATATAAGGTTTGTGAAAATAACACACATGTAATGACACTGGGTGTGGTTCATGAAAAGAACACACATCCAATGACACTGTGGATCCTTATGTGGTTTGTGAAAAGAACACACATTCAATGACTCTGGTGGATCCACATGTGGTTTGTGAAAAGAACACACATGCAATGACACTGGTGGATCCATTGGTTTGTGAAAATAATAGACATGCAATGAACTCTGGTGTATCCATATGTGGTTTGTGAGAAGAACAGACATGCAATGACACTAGCTGTGGTTTGTGAAAAGAACACACATGCAATGACTCTTGTGGATCCACATGTGGTTTGTGAAAAGAACACACATGCAATGACACGTGTGGATCCATGTGGTTTGTGAAAATAACACACATGCAGTGAACTCTGGTGGATCCATATGTGGTTTGTGAGAAGAACACACATGCAATGACACTGGGTGTGGCTCATGAAAAGAACACACATCCAATGACACTGGTGGATCCTTATGTCGTCTGTGGAAACAACAAACATGCAATTACACTAGCTATGGTTTGTGAAAAGAACAGACATGCAATCACACTGGTGGATCCATATGTGGTTTGTGAGAAGAACACACATCCAATGTCTCTAGTTATGGTTAATGAAAAGAACACACATGCAATGACTCTGGTGGATCCATATGGCTCATGAAAAGAACACACATGCAATGATTCTAGCTATGGATCATGAAAAGAATACACATCCAATGACACTGGGGATCCTTATGTGGTTTGTGAAAAGAACACACATGGAATGACTCTGGTGGATCCACATGTGGTTTGTGAGAAGAACACACATGCAATGACACTGGTGGATCAAGATGTGTTTTGTGAAAATAACACACATGCAATGACATTGTGTGTTGTTCATGAAAAGAACACACATCCAATGACACTGTGGATCCTTATGTGGTTTGTGAAAAGAACACACATTCAATGACTCTGGTGGATCCACATGTGGTTTGTGAAAAGAACACACATGCAATGACACTGGTGGATCCATTGGTTTGTGAAAATAATAGACATGCAATGAACTCTGGTGTATCCATATGTGGTTTGTGAGAAGAACAGACATGCAATGAGACTGGGTGTGGTTCATGAAAAGAACACACATCCAATGACACAGGTGGATCCATATGTGGTTTGTGAGAAGAACACACATCCAACGACTCTAGTTGTGGTTAATGAAAAGAACACACATGCAATGACTCTGGTGGATCCATGTGGTTCATGAAAATAACACACATGCATTGACTCTAGCTATGGTTCATGAAAAGACCACACATCCAATGACACTGGTGGATCCTTATGTGGTTTCTGAAAAGAACACACATGCAATGACACTGGTGGATCCATATGTGGTTTGTGAGAAGAACACACATGCAATGACTCTGAGTGTGGTTCATGAAAAGAACATACATGCAATGACACTAGTGGATTCCTATGTGGTTTGTGAAAAGAACACACATGCAATGACTCTAGTGGATCCACATGTGGTTTGTGAAAAGAACACGCATGCAATGACACTGGTGGATCCATGTAGTTTGTGAAAATAACACACATGCAGTGAACTCTGGTGGATCCATATGTGGTTTGTGAGAAGAACACACATGCAATGACACTGGGTGTGTTTCATGATAAGAACACACATCCAATGATACTGGTGGATCCTTATGTTGTATGTGGAAATAACATACATGCAATGACACTAGCTGTGGTTTGTGAAAAGAACAGACATGCAATCACACTGGTGGATCCATATGTGGTTTGTGAGAAGAACAAACATCCAATGACTCTAGTTGTGGTTAATGAAAAGAACACACATGCAATGACTCTGGTGGATCCATGTGGTTCATGAAAAGAACACACATCCAATGACACTGGTGGATCCTTATGTGGTTTGTGAAAAGAACACACATAAAATTACTCTAGTGGATCCACACGTGGTTTGTGAGAAGAACACACATGCAATGACACTGGGTGTGGTTCATGAAAAGAACACACATGCAATGACACTGGTGGATCCTTATGTGGTTTGTGAAAAGAACACGCATGCACTAAGTTGGTGGATCCACATGTGGTTTGTGAAAAGAACACACATGCAATGACACTGGTGGATCCATGTGGTTTGTGAAAATAATAGACATGGAATGAACTCTGTTGTATCCATATGTGGTTTGTGGGAAGAACACAAATGCAATGACACTGGGTGTGGCTCATGAAAAGAACACACATCCAATGACACTGGTGGATCCTTATGTCATCTATGGAAACAACAAACATGCAATTACACTAGCTATGGTTTGTGAAAAGAATAGACATGCAATCACACTGGTGGATCCATATGTGGTTTATGAGAAGAACACACATCCAATGTCTCTAGTTATGGTTAATGAAAAGAACACACATGCAATGACTCTGGTGGATCCATATGGTTCATGAAAAGAACACACATGCAATGATTCTAGCTATGGATCATGAAAAGAACACACATCCAATGACACTGGGGGATCCTTATGTGGTTTGTGAAAAGAACACACGTGGAATGACTCTGGTGGATCCACATGTGGTTTGTGAGAAGAACACACATGCAATGACACTGGTGGATCAATATGTGGTTTGTGAAAATAACAGACATGCAATGACACTGGGTGTGGTTCAGGAAAAGAACACACATCCAGTGACACTGTGGATCCTTATGTGGTTTGTGAAAAGAACACACATTCAATGACTCTGGTGGATCCACATGTGGTTTGTGAAAAGAACACACATGCAATGACACTAGTGGATCCATTGGTTTGTGAAAATAATAGACATGCAATGAACTCTGGTGTATCCATATGTGGTTTGTGAGAAGAGCAGACATGCAATGAGACTGGGTGTGGTTCATGAAAAGAACAAACATCCAATGACACGGGTGGATCCATATGTGGTTTGTGAGAATAACACACATCCAATGACTCTAGTTGTGGTTAATGAAAAGAACACACATGCAATGACTCTGGTGGATCCATGTGGTTCATGAAAATAACACACATGCAATGACTCTAGCTATGGTTCATGAAAAGACCACACATCCAATGACACTGGTGGATCCTTATGTGGTTTGTGAAAAGAACACACATGCAATGACACTGGTGGATCCATATGTGGTTTGTGAGAAGAACACACATGCAATGACTCTGAGTGTGGTTCATGAAAAGAACACACATGCAATGACACTGGTGGATTCTTATGTGGTTTGTGAAAAGAACACACATGCAATGACTCTTGTGGATCCACATGTGGTTTGTGAAAAGAACACACATGCAATGACACTGGTGGATCCATGTGGTTTGTGAAAATAACACACATGCAGTGAACTCTGGTGGATCCATATGTGGTTTGTGAGAAGAACACACATGCAATGACACTAGGTGTGGCTCATGAAAAGAACACACATCCAATGACACTGGTGGATCCTTATGTCGTCTGTGGAAACAACAAACATGCAATTACACTAGCTATGGTTTGTGAAAAGAACAGACATGCAATCACACTGGTGGATCCATATGTGGTTTGTGAGAAGAACACACATCCAATGTCTCTAGTTATGGTTAATGAAAAGAACACACATGCAATGACTCTGGTGGATCTATATGGTTCATGAAAAGAACACACATGCAATGATTCTAGCTATGGATCATGAAAAGAACACACATCCAATGACACTGGGGATCCTTATGTGGTTTGTGAAAAGAACACACATGGAATGACTCTGGTGGATCCACATGTGGTTTGTGAGAAGAACACACATGCAATGACACTGGTAGATCAATATGTGTTTTGTGAAAATAACACACATGCAATGACACTGTGTGGTTCATGAAAAGAACACACATCCAATGACACTGTGGATCCTTATGTGGTTTGTGAAAAGAACACACATTCAATGACTCTGGTGGATCCACATGTGGTTTGTGAAAAGAAAACACATGCAATGACACTGGTGGATCAATGGTTTGTGAAAATAATAGACATGCAATGAACTCTGGTGTATCCATATGTGGTTTGTGAGAAGAACAGACATGCAATGAGACTGGGTGTGGTTCATGAAAAGAACACACATCCAATGACACGGGTGGATCCATATGTGGTTTGTGAGAAGAACACATATCTAATGAATCTAGTTGTGGTTAATGAAAAGAACACACATGCAATGACTCTGGTGGATCCATGTGGTTCATGAAAATAACACACATACAATGACTCTAGCTATGGTTCATGAAAAGACCACACATCCAATGACACTGGTGGATCCTTATGTGGTTTGTGAAAAGAACACACATGCAATGACACTGGTGGATCCATATGTGGTTTGTGAGAAGAACACACATGCAATGACTCTGAGTGTGGTTCATGAAAAGAACACACATGCAATGACACTGGTGGATTCTTATGTGGTTTGTGAAAAGAACACACATGCAATGACTCTTGTGGATCCACATGTGGTTTGTGAAAAGAACACACATGCAATGACACTGGTGGATCCATGTGGTTTGTGAAAATAACACACATGCAGTGAACTCTGGTGGATCCATATGTGGTTTGTGAGAAGAACACACATGCAATGACACTAGGTGTGGCTCATGAAAAGAACACACATCCAATGACACTGGTGGATCCTTATGTCGTCTGTGGAAACAACAAACATGCAATTACACTAGCTATGGTTTGTGAAAAGAACAGACATGCAATCACACTGGTGGATCCATATGTGGTTTGTGAGAAGAACACACATCCAATGTCTCTAGTTATGGTTAATGAAAAGAACACACATGCAATGACTCTGGTGGATCTATATGGTTCATGAAAAGAACACACATGCAATGATTCTAGCTATGGATCATGAAAAGAACACACATCCAATGACACTGGGGATCCTTATGTGGTTTGTGAAAAGAACACACATGGAATGACTCTGGTGGATCCACATGTGGTTTGTGAGAAGAACACACATGCAATGACACTGGTAGATCAATATGTGTTTTGTGAAAATAACACACATGCAATGACACTGTGTGGTTCATGAAAAGAACACACATCCAATGACACTGTGGATCCTTATGTGGTTTGTGAAAAGAACACACATTCAATGACTCTGGTGGATCCACATGTGGTTTGTGAAAAGAAAACACATGCAATGACACTGGTGGATCCATTGGTTTGTGAAAATAATAGACATGCAATGAACTCTGGTGTATCCATATGTGGTTTGTGAGAAGAACAGACATGCAATGAGACTGGGTGTTGTTCATGAAAAGAACACACATCCAATGACACGGGTGGATCCATATGTGGTTTGTGAGAAGAACACATATCTAATGAATCTAGTTGTGGTTAATGAAAAGAACACACATGCAATGACTCTGGTGGATCCATGTGGTTCATGAAAATAACACACATGCAATGACTCTAGCTATGGTTCATGAAAAGACCACACATCCAATGACACTGGTGGATCCTTATGTGGTTTGTGAAAAGAACACACATGCAATGACACTGGTGGATCCATATGTGGTTTGTGATAAGAACACACATGCAATGACTCTGAGTGTGGTTCATGAAAAGAACACACATGCAATGACACTGGTGGATTCTTATGTGGTTTGTGAAAAGAACACACATGCAATGACTCTTGTGGATCCACATGTGGTTTGTGAAAAGAACACACATGCAATGACACTGGTGGATCCATGTGGTTTGTGAAAATAACACACATGCAGTGAACTCTGGTGGATCCATATGTGGTTTGTGAGAAGAACACACATGCAATGACACTAGGTGTGGCTCATGAAAAGAACACACATCCAATGACACTGGTGGATCCTTATGTCGTCTGTGGAAACAACAAACATGCAATTACACTAGCTATGGTTTGTGAAAAGAACAGACATGCAATCACACTGGTGGATCCATATGTGGTTTGTGAGAAGAACACACATCCAATGTCTCTAGTTATGGTTAATGAAAAGAACACACATGCAATGACTCTGGTGGATCTATATGTTTCATGAAAAGAACACACATGCAATGATTCTAGCTATGGATCATGAAAAGAACACACATCCAATGACACTGGGGATCCTTATGTGGTTTGTGAAAAGAACACACATGGAATGACTCTGGTGGATCCACATGTGGTTTGTGAGAAGAACACACATGCAATGACACTGGTAGATCAATATGTGTTTTGTGAAAATAACACACATGCAATGACACTGTGTGGTTCATGAAAAGAACACACATCCAATGACAGTGTGGATCCTTATGTGGTTTGTGAAAAGAACACACATTCAATGACTCTGGTGGATCCACATGTGGTTTGTGAAAAGAAAACACATGCAATGACACTGGTGGATCCATTGGTTTGTGAAAATAATAGACATGCAATGAACTCTGGTGTATCCATATGTGGTTTGTGAGAAGAACAGACATGCAATGAGACTGGGTGTTGTTCATGAAAAGAACACACATCCAATGACACGGGTGGATCCATATGTGGTTTGTGAGAAGAACACATATCTAATGAATCTAGTTGTGGTTAATGAAAAGAACACACATGCAATGACTCTGGTGGATCCATGTGGTTCATGAAAATAACACACATGCAATGACTCTAGCTATGGTTCATGAAAAGACCACACATCCAATGACACTGGTGGATCCTTATGTGGTTTGTGAAAAGAACACACATGCAATGACACTGGTGGATCCATATGTGGTTTGTGAGAAGAACACACATGCAATGACTCTGAGTGTGGTTCATGAAAAGAACACACATGCAATGACACTGGTGGATTCTTAAGTGGTTTGTGAAAAGAACACACATGCAATGACTCTTGTGGATCCACATGTGGTTTGTGAAAAGAACACACATGCAATGACACTGGTGGATCCATGTGGTTTGTGAAAATAACACACATGCAGTGAACTCTGGTGGATCCCTATGTGGTTTGTGAGAAGAACACACATGCAATGACACTAGGTGTGGCTCATGAAAAGAACACACATCCAATGACACTGGTGGATCCTTATGTCGTCTGTGGAAACAACAAACATGCAATTACACTAGCTATGGTTTGTGAAAAGAACAGACATGCAATCACACTGGTGGATCCATATGTGGTTTGTGAGAAGAACACACATCCAATGTCTCTAGTTATGGTTAATGAAAAGAACACACATGCAATGACTCTGGTGGATCTATATGGTTCATGAAAAGAACACACATGCAATGATTCTAGCTATCGATCATGAAAAGAACACACATCCAATGACACTGGGGGATCCTTATGTGGTTTGTGAAAAGAACACACATGGAATGACTCTGGTGGATCCACATGTGGTTTGTGAGAAGAACACACATGCAATGACACTGGTGGATCAATATGTGTTTTGTGAAAATAACACACATGCAATGACACTGTGTGGTTCATGAAAAGAACACACATCCAATGACACTGTGGATCCTTATGTGGTTTGTGAAAAGAACACACATTCAATGACTCTGGTGGATCCACATGTGGTTTGTGAAAAGAAAACACATGCAATGACACTGGTGGATCCATTGGTTTGTGAAAATAATAGACATGCAATGAACTCTGGTGTATCCATATGTGGTTTGTGAGAAGAACAGACATGCAATGAGACTGGGTGTGGTTCATGAAAAGAACACACATCCAATGACACGGGTGGATCCATATGTGGTTTGTGAGAAGAACACACATCTAATGAATCTAGTTGTGGTTAATGAAAAGAACACACATGCAATGACTCTGGTGGATCCATGTGGTTCATGAAAATAACACACATGCAATGACTCTAGCTATGGTTCATGAAAAGACCACACATCCAATGACACTGGTGGATCCTTATGTGGTTTGTGAAAAGAACACACATGCAATGACACTGGTGGATCCATATGTGGTTTGTGAGAAGAACACACGTGCAATGACTCTGAGTGTGGTTCATGAAAAGAACATACATGCAATGACACTGGTGGATTCTTATGTGGTTTGTGAAAAGAACACACATGCAATGACTCTAGTGGATCCACATGTGGTTTGTGAAAAGAACACGCATGCAATGACACTAGGTGGATCCATGTGGTTTGTGAAAATAACACACATGCAGTGAACTCTGGTGGATCCGTATGTGGTTTGTGAGAAGAACACACATGCAATGACACTGGGTGTGTTTCATGAAAAGAACACACATCCAATGACACCGGTGGATCCTTATGTTGTATGTGGAAATAACATACATGCAATGATACTAGCTGTGGTTTGTGAAAAGAATAGACATGCAATCACACTGGTGGATCCATATGTGGTTTGTGAGAAGAACAAACATCCAATGACTCTAGTTGTGGTTAATGAAAAGAACACACATGCAATGACTCTGGTGGATCCATGTGGTTCATGAAAAGAACACACATCCAATGACACTGGTGGATCCTTATGTGGTTTGTGAAAAGAACACACATAAAATGACTCTGGTGGATCCACACGTGGTTTGTGAGAAGAACACACATGCAATGACACTGGGTGTGGTTCATGAGAAGAACACACATGCAATGACACTGGTGGATTCTTATGTGGTTTGTGAAAAGAACACACATGCAATGACTCTTGTGGAACCACATGTGGTTTATGAATAGAACACACATGCAATGACACTGGTGGATCCATGTGGTTTGTGAAAATAACACACATGCAGTGAACTCTGGTGGATCCATATGTGGTTTGTGAGAAGAACACACATGCAATGACACTGGGTGTGGCTCATGAAAAGAACACACATCCAATGACACTGGTGGATCCTTATGTCGTTTATGGAAACAACAAACATGCAATTACACTAGCTATGGTTTGTGAAAAGAACAGACATGCAATCACACTGGTGGATCCATATGTGGTTTGTGAGAAGAACACACATCCAATGACTCTAGTTGTGGTTAATGAAAATAACACACATGCAATGACTCTGGTGGATCCATGTGGTTCATGAAAAGAACACACATGTAATGACTCTAGATATGGTTCATGAAAAGAACACACATCCAATGACACTGGTGGATCCATATGTGGTTTGTGAAAAGAACAGACATGCAATGAACTCTGGTGGATACATATGTGGTTTGTGAGAAGCACACACACGCAATGACACTGGTGGATCAATATGTGGTTTGTGAAAGGAACACACATGCAATGAAACTAGTGGATCCATATGTGGTTTGTGAGAAGAACACACATGCAATGACACTGGGTGTGTTTCATGAAAAGAACACACTACCAATGACACTGGTGGATCATTATGTTGTATGTGGAAATAACATACGTGCAATGACACTAGCTGTGGTTTGTGAAAAGAATAGACATGCAATTCAACTGGTGGATCCATATGTGGTTTGTGGGAAGAACAAACATCCAATGGCTCTAGTTGTGGTTAATGAAAAGAACACACATGCAATGACTCTGGTGGATCCATGTGGTTCATGAAAATAACACACATGCAATTACTCTATCTATGGTTCATGAAAAGACCACACATCCAATGACACTGGTGGATTCTTATGTGGTTTGTGAAAAGAACACACATGCAATGAACTCTGGTGTATCCATATGTGGTTTGTGAGAAGAACAGACATGCAATGAGACTGGGTGTGGTTCAAGAAAAGAACACACATCCAATGACACGGGTGGATCCATATGTGGTTTGTGAGAAGAACACACATCCAATGACTCTAGTTGTGGTTAATGAAAAGAACACACATGCAATGACTCTGGTGGATCCATGTGGTTCATGAAAATAACACACATGCAATGATTCTAGCTATGGTTCATGAAAAGACCACACATCCAATGACACTGGTGGATCCTTATGTGGTTTGTGAAAAGAACACACATGCAATGACACTAGTGGATCCATATGTGGTTTGTGAGAAGAACACACATGCAATGACTCTGAGTGTGGTTCATGAAAAGAACATACATGCAATGACACTGGTGGATTCTTATGTGGTTTTTGAAAAGAACACACATGCAATGACTCTAGTGGATCCACATGTGGTTTGTGAAAAGAACACGCATGCAATGACACTGGTGGATCCATGTGGTTTGTGAAAGTAACACACATGCAGTGAACTCTGGTGGATCCATATGTGGTTTGTGAGAAGAACACACATGCAATGACACGGGGTGTGTTTCATGAAAAGAACACACATCCAATGACACCGGTGGATCCTTATGTTGTATGTGGAAATAACATACATGCAATGACACTAGCTGTGGTTTGTGAAAAGAACAGACATGCAATCACACTGGTGGATCCATATGTGGTTTGTGAGAAGAACAAACATCCAATGACTCTAGTTGTGGTTAATGAAAAGAACACACATGCAATGACTCTGGTGGATCGATGTGGTTCATGAAAAGAACACACATCCAATGACACTGGTGGATCCTTATGTGGTTTGTGAAAAGAACACACATAAAATGACTCCGGTGGATCCACACGTGGTTTGTGAGAAGAACACACATGCAATGACACTGGGTGTGGTTCATGAAAAGAACACACATGCAATGACACTGGTGGATCCTTATGTGGTTTGTGAAAAGAACACGCATGCACTAAGTTGGTGGATCCACATGTGGTTTGTGACAAGAACACACATGCAATGACACTGGTGGATCCATGTGGTTTGTGAAAATAATAGACATGGAATGAACACTGTTGTATCCATATGTGGTTTGTGAGAAGAAAACAAATGCAATGACACTGGGTGTGGCTCATGAAAAGAACACACATCCAATGACACTGGTGGATCCTTATGTCGTCTGTGAAAACAACAAACATGCAATTACACTAGCTATGGTTTGTGAAAAGAACAGACATGCAATCACACTGGTGGATCCATATGTGGTTTGTGAGAAGAACACACATCCAATGTCTCTAGTTATGGTTAATGAAAAGAACACACATGCAATGACTCTGGTGGATCCATATGGTTCATGAAAAGAACACACATGCAATGATTCTTGCTATGGACCATGAAAAGAACACACATCCAATGACACTGGGGGATCCTTATGTGGTTTGTGAAAAGAACACACATGGAATGACTCTGGTGGATCCACATGTGGTTTGTGAGAAGAACACACATGCAATGACACTGGTGGATCAATATGTGGTTTGTGAAAATAACACACATGTAATGACACTGGGTGTGGTTCATGAAAAGAACACACATCCAATGACACTGTGGATCCTTATGTGGTTTGTGAAAAGAACACACATTCAATGACTCTGGTGGATGCACATGTGGTTTGTGAAAAGAACACACATGCAATGGCACTGGTGGATCCATTGGTTTGTGAAAATAATAGACATGCAATGAACTCTGGTGTATCCATATGTGGTTTGTGAGAAGAACAGACATGCAATGAGACTGGGTGTGGTCCATGAAAAGAACACACATCCAATGACACGGGTGGATCCATATGTGGTTTGTGAGAAGAACACACATCCAATGACTCTAGTTGTGGTTAATGAAAAGAACACACATGCAATGACTCTGGTGGATCCATGTGGTTCATGAAAATAACACACATGCAATGACTCTAGCTATGGTTCATGAAAAGACCACACATCCAATGACACTGGTGGATCCTTATGTGGTTTGTGAAAAGAACACACATGCAATGACACTGGTGGATCCATATGTGGTTTGCAAGAAGAACACACATGCAATGACTCTGAGTGTGGTTCATGAAAAGAACACACATGCAATGACACTGGTGGATTCTTATGTGGTTTGTGAAAAGAACACACATGCAATGACTCTAGTGGATCCACATGTGGTTTGTGAAAAGAACACGCATGCAATGACACTGGTGGATCCATGTGGTTTGTGAAAATAACACACATGTAGTGAACTCTAGTGGATCCATATGTGGTTTGTGAGAAGAACACACATGCAATGACACTGGGTGTGGTTCATGAAAAGAACACACATCCAATGACACTGGTGGATCCTAATGTTGTATGTGGAAACAACAGACATGCAATGACACTAGCTGTGGTTTGTGAAAAGAACAGACATGCAATTCAACTGGTGGATCCATATGTGGTTTGTGAGAAGAACAGACATCCAATGACTCTAGTTGTGGTTAATGAAAAGAACACACATGCAATGACTCTGGTGGATCCATGTGGTTCATGAAAAGAAAACACATCCAATGACACTGGTGGATCCTTATGTGGTTTGTAAAAAAAACAGACATAAAATGACTCTGGTGGATCCACACGTGGTTTGTGAGAAGAAGACACATGCAATGACACTGGGTGTGGTTCATGAAAAGAAGACACATGTAATGACACTGGTGGATCCTTATGTGGTTTGTGAAAAGAACACCCATGCACTAAGTTGGTGGATCCACATGTGGTTTGTGAAAAGAACACACATGCAATGACACTGGTGGATCCATGTGGTTTGTGAAAATAATAGACATGGAATGAACTCTGTTGTATCCATATGTGGTTTGTGAGAAGAACACAAATGCAATGACACTGGGTGTGGCTCATGAAAAGAACACACATCCAATGACACTGGTGGATCCTTATGTCGTCTGTGGAAACAACAAGCATGCAATTACACTAGCTATGGTTTGTGAAAAGAACAGACATGCAATCACACTAGTGGATCCATATGTGGTTTGTGAGAAGAACACACATCCAATGTCTCTAGTTATGGTTAATGAAAAGAACACACATGCAATGACTCTGGTGGATCCATGTGCTTCATGAAAATAACACACATGCAATGACTCTAGCTATGGTTCATGAAAAGAACACACATCCAATGACACTGGTGGATCCTTATGTGGTTTGTGAAAAGAACACACATGCAATGACTCTAGTGGATCAACATGTGGTTTGTGAGAAGGAACACACATGCAATGACACTGGTGGATCAATATGTGGTTTGTGAAAACAACACACATGCAATGACATTGGTGGATCTATATGTGGTTTGTGAGAAGAACACACGTGCAATGCTACTGGGTGTGGTTCATGAAAAGAACACACATCCAATGAAACTGGTGGATCCTTATGTGGTTTATGAAAAGAACACAGATGCAATGACTCTGGTGGATCCACATGTGGTTTGTGAAAAGAACACACATGCCATGACTCTAGCCATGGTTAGTGAAAAGAACACACATGCAATGACACTGGTGGATCCATATGTGGTTTGTGAAAAGAACAAACATGCAATGAACTCTGGTGGATCCATATGTGGTTTGTGAGAAGAACACACATGCAATGACACTGGTGGATCAATATGTGGTTTGTGAAAAGAACACACATGCAATGACACTAGTGGATCCATATGTGGTTTGTGAGAAGAACACACATCCAATGACACTAGGTGTGGTTCATGAAAAGAACACACATGCAATGACACTGGTGGATCCTTATGTGGTTTGTGAAAATAACATGCATGCAATGACTCTGGTGGATCCACATGTGGTTTGTGAAAAGAACACACATGCAATGACACTGGTGATTCCATGTGGTTTGTGAAAATAATAGACATGGAATGAATTCTGGTGTATCCATATGTGGTTTGTGAGAAGAACACAAATGCAATGACACTGGGTGTGGCTCATGAAAAGAACACACATCCAATGACACTGGTGGATCCTTATGTCGTCTGTGGAAACAACAAACATGCAATTACACTAGCTATGGTTTGTGAAAAGAACAGACATGCAATCAAATTAGTGGATCCATATGTGGTTTGTGAGAAGAACACACATCCAATGTCTCTACCTATGGTTAATGAAAAGAACACACATGCAATGACTCTAGTGGATCCATGTGCTTCATGAAAATAACACACATGCAATGACTCTAGCTATGGTTCATGAAAAGAACACACATCCAATGACACTGGTGGATCCTTATGTGGTTTGTGAAAAGAACACACATGCAATGACTCTGGTGGATCAACATGTGGTTTGTGAGAAGGAACACACATGCAATGACACTGGTGCATCAATATGTGGTTTGTGAAAACAACACACATGCCATGACATTGGTGGATCTATATGTGGTTTGTGAGAAGAACACACGTGCAATGCTACTGGGTGTGGTTCATTAAAAGAACACACATCCAATGAAACTGGTGGATCCTTATGTGGTTTATGAAAAGAACACAGATGCAATGACTTTGGTGGATCCACATGTGGTTTGTGAAAAGAACACACATGCAATGACTCTAGCCATGGTTAGTGAATAGAACACACATGCAATGACACTGGTGCATCCATATGTGGTTTGTGAAAAGAACAGACATGCAATGAACTCTGGTGGATCCATACGTGGTTTGTGAGAAGAACACACATGCAATGACACTAGGTGTGGTTCATCAAAAGAACACACGTCCAATGACACTGGTGGATCCTTATGTTGTATGTGGAAATAACAGACATGCAATGACACTAGCTGTGTTTTGTGAAAAGAACATACATGCAATCACACTGGTGGATCCATATGTGGTTTGTGAGAAGAACACACATCCAATGACTCTAGTTGTGGTTAATGAAAAGAACACACATGCAATGACTCTGGTGGATCCATGTGGTTCATGAAAATAACACACATGCAATGACTCTAGCTATGGTTCATGAAAAGACCACACATCCAATGACACTGGTGGATCCTTATGTGGTTTGTGAAAAGAACACACATGCAATGACACTGGTGGATCCATATGTGGTTTGCAAGAAGAACACACATGCAATGACTCTGAGTGTGGTTCATGAAAAGAACACACATGCAATGACACTGGTGGATTCTTATGTGGTTTGTGAAAAGAACACACATGCAATGACTCTAGTGGATCCACATGTGGTTTGTGAAAAGAACACGCATGCAATGACACTGGTGGATCCATGTGGTTTGTGAAAATAACACACATGTAGTGAACTCTAGTGGATCCATATGTGGTTTGTGAGAAGAACACACATGCAATGACACTGGGTGTGGTTCATGAAAAGAACACACATCCAATGACACTGGTGGATCCTAATGTTGTATGTGGAAACAACAGACATGCAATGACACTAGCTGTGGTTTGTGAAAAGAACAGACATGCAATTCAACTGGTGGATCCATATGTGGTTTGTGAGAAGAACAGACATCCAATGACTCTAGTTGTGGTTAATGAAAAGAACACACATGCAATGACTCTGGTGGATCCATGTGGTTCATGAAAAGAAAACACATCCAATGACACTGGTGGATCCTTATGTGGTTTGTAAAAAAAACAGACATAAAATGACTCTGGTGGATCCACACGTGGTTTGTGAGAAGAAGACACATGCAATGACACTGGGTGTGGTTCATGAAAAGAAGACACATGTAATGACACTGGTGGATCCTTATGTGGTTTGTGAAAAGAACACCCATGCACTAAGTTGGTGGATCCACATGTGGTTTGTGAAAAGAACACACATGCAATGACACTGGTGGATCCATGTGGTTTGTGAAAATAATAGACATGGAATGAACTCTGTTGTATCCATATGTGGTTTGTGAGAAGAACACAAATGCAATGACACTGGGTGTGGCTCATGAAAAGAACACACATCCAATGACACTGGTGGATCCTTATGTCGTCTGTGGAAACAACAAGCATGCAATTACACTAGCTATGGTTTGTGAAAAGAACAGACATGCAATCACACTAGTGGATCCATATGTGGTTTGTGAGAAGAACACACATCCAATGTCTCTAGTTATGGTTAATGAAAAGAACACACATGCAATGACTCTGGTGGATCCATGTGCTTCATGAAAATAACACACATGCAATGACTCTAGCTATGGTTCATGAAAAGAACACACATCCAATGACACTGGTGGATCCTTATGTGGTTTGTGAAAAGAACACACATGCAATGACTCTAGTGGATCAACATGTGGTTTGTGAGAAGGAACACACATGCAATGACACTGGTGGATCAATATGTGGTTTGTGAAAACAACACACATGCAATGACATTGGTGGATCTATATGTGGTTTGTGAGAAGAACACACGTGCAATGCTACTGGGTGTGGTTCATGAAAAGAACACACATCCAATGAAACTGGTGGATCCTTATGTGGTTTATGAAAAGAAAACAGATGCAATGACTCTGGTGGATCCACATGTGGTTTGTGAAAAGAACACACATGCCATGACTCTAGCCATGGTTAGTGAAAAGAACACACATGCAATGACACTGGTGGATCCATATGTGGTTTGTGAAAAGAACAAACATGCAATGAACTCTGGTGGATCCATATGTGGTTTGTGAGAAGAACACACATGCAATGACACTGGTGGATCAATATGTGGTTTGTGAAAAGAACACACATGCAATGACACTAGTGGATCCATATGTGGTTTGTGAGAAGAACACACATCCAATGACACTAGGTGTGGTTCATGAAAAGAACACACATGCAATGACACTGGTGGATCCTTATGTGGTTTGTGAAAATAACATGCATGCAATGACTCTGGTGGATCCACATGTGGTTTGTGAAAAGAACACACATGCAATGACACTGGTGATTCCATGTGGTTTGTGAAAATAATAGACATGGAATGAATTCTGGTGTATCCATATGTGGTTTGTGAGAAGAACACAAATGCAATGACACTGGGTGTGGCTCATGAAAAGAACACACATCCAATGACACTGGTGGATCCTTATGTCGTCTGTGGAAACAACAAACATGCAATTACACTAGCTATGGTTTGTGAAAAGAACAGACATGCAATCAAATTAGTGGATCCATATGTGGTTTGTGAGAAGAACACACATCCAATGTCTCTACCTATGGTTAATGAAAAGAACACACATGCAATGACTCTAGTGGATCCATGTGCTTCATGAAAATAACACACATGCAATGACTCTAGCTATGGTTCATGAAAAGAACACACATCCAATGACACTGGTGGATCCTTATGTGGTTTGTGAAAAGAACACACATGCAATGACTCTGGTGGATCAACATGTGGTTTGTGAGAAGGAACACACATGCAATGACACTGGTGCATCAATATGTGGTTTGTGAAAACAACACACATGCCATGACATTGGTGGATCTATATGTGGTTTGTGAGAAGAACACACGTGCAATGCTACTGGGTGTGGTTCATTAAAAGAACACACATCCAATGAAACTGGTGGATCCTTATGTGGTTTATGAAAAGAACACAGATGCAATGACTTTGGTGGATCCACATGTGGTTTGTGAAAAGAACACACATGCAATGACTCTAGCCATGGTTAGTGAATAGAACACACATGCAATGACACTGGTGCATCCATATGTGGTTTGTGAAAAGAACAGACATGCAATGAACTCTGGTGGATCCATACGTGGTTTGTGAGAAGAACACACATGCAATGACACTAGGTGTGGTTCATCAAAAGAACACACGTCCAATGACACTGGTGGATCCTTATGTTGTATGTGGAAATAACAGACATGCAATGACACTAGCTGTGTTTTGTGAAAAGAACATACATGCAATCACACTGGTGGATCCATATGTGGTTTGTGAGAAGAACACACATCCAATGACTCTAGTTGTGGTTAATGAAAAGAACACACATGCAATGACTCTGGTGGATCCATGTGGTTCATGAAAATAACACACATGCAATGACTCTAGCTATGGTTCATGAAAAGACCACACATCCAATGACACTGGTGGATCCTTATGTGGTTTGTGAAAAGAACACACATGCAATGACACTGGTGGATCCATATGTGGTTTGCAAGAAGAACACACATGCAATGACTCTGAGTGTGGTTCATGAAAAGAACACACATGCAATGACACTGGTGGATTCTTATGTGGTTTGTGAAAAGAACACACATGCAATGACTCTAGTGGATCCACATGTGGTTTGTGAAAAGAACACGCATGCAATGACACTGGTGGATCCATGTGGTTTGTGAAAATAACACACATGTAGTGAACTCTAGTGGATCCATATGTGGTTTGTGAGAAGAACACACATGCAATGACACTGGGTGTGGTTCATGAAAAGAACACACATCCAATGACACTGGTGGATCCTAATGTTGTATGTGGAAACAACAGACATGCAATGACACTAGCTGTGGTTTGTGAAAAGAACAGACATGCAATTCAACTGGTGGATCCATATGTGGTTTGTGAGAAGAACAGACATCCAATGACTCTAGTTGTGGTTAATGAAAAGAACACACATGCAATGACTCTGGTGGATCCATGTGGTTCATGAAAAGAAAACACATCCAATGACACTGGTGGATCCTTATGTGGTTTGTAAAAAAAACAGACATAAAATGACTCTGGTGGATCCACACGTGGTTTGTGAGAAGAAGACACATGCAATGACACTGGGTGTGGTTCATGAAAAGAAGACACATGTAATGACACTGGTGGATCCTTATGTGGTTTGTGAAAAGAACACCCATGCACTAAGTTGGTGGATCCACATGTGGTTTGTGAAAAGAACACACATGCAATGACACTGGTGGATCCATGTGGTTTGTGAAAATAATAGACATGGAATGAACTCTGTTGTATCCATATGTGGTTTGTGAGAAGAACACAAATGCAATGACACTGGGTGTGGCTCATGAAAAGAACACACATCCAATGACACTGGTGGATCCTTATGTCGTCTGTGGAAACAACAAGCATGCAATTACACTAGCTATGGTTTGTGAAAAGAACAGACATGCAATCACACTAGTGGATCCATATGTGGTTTGTGAGAAGAACACACATCCAATGTCTCTAGTTATGGTTAATGAAAAGAACACACATGCAATGACTCTGGTGGATCCATGTGCTTCATGAAAATAACACACATGCAATGACTCTAGCTATGGTTCATGAAAAGAACACACATCCAATGACACTGGTGGATCCTTATGTGGTTTGTGAAAAGAACACACATGCAATGACTCTAGTGGATCAACATGTGGTTTGTGAGAAGGAACACACATGCAATGACACTGGTGGATCAATATGTGGTTTGTGAAAACAACACACATGCAATGACATTGGTGGATCTATATGTGGTTTGTGAGAAGAACACACGTGCAATGCTACTGGGTGTGGTTCATGAAAAGAACACACATCCAATGAAACTGGTGGATCCTTATGTGGTTTATGAAAAGAACACAGATGCAATGACTCTGGTGGATCCACATGTGGTTTGTGAAAAGAACACACATGCCATGACTCTAGCCATGGTTAGTGAAAAGAACACACATGCAATGACACTGGTGGATCCATATGTGGTTTGTGAAAAGAACAAACATGCAATGAACTCTGGTGGATCCATATGTGGTTTGTGAGAAGAACACACATGCAATGACACTGGTGGATCAATATGTGGTTTGTGAAAAGAACACACATGCAATGACACTAGTGGATCCATATGTGGTTTGTGAGAAGAACACACATCCAATGACACTAGGTGTGGTTCATGAAAAGAACACACATGCAATGACACTGGTGGATCCTTATGTGGTTTGTGAAAATAACATGCATGCAATGACTCTGGTGGATCCACATGTGGTTTGTGAAAAGAACACACATGCAATGACACTGGTGATTCCATGTGGTTTGTGAAAATAATAGACATGGAATGAATTCTGGTGTATCCATATGTGGTTTGTGAGAAGAACACAAATGCAATGACACTGGGTGTGGCTCATGAAAAGAACACACATCCAATGACACTGGTGGATCCTTATGTCGTCTGTGGAAACAACAAACATGCAATTACACTAGCTATGGTTTGTGAAAAGAACAGACATGCAATCAAATTAGTGGATCCATATGTGGTTTGTGAGAAGAACACACATCCAATGTCTCTACCTATGGTTAATGAAAAGAACACACATGCAATGACTCTAGTGGATCCATGTGCTTCATGAAAATAACACACATGCAATGACTCTAGCTATGGTTCATGAAAAGAACACACATCCAATGACACTGGTGGATCCTTATGTGGTTTGTGAAAAGAACACACATGCAATGACTCTGGTGGATCAACATGTGGTTTGTGAGAAGGAACACACATGCAATGACACTGGTGCATCAATATGTGGTTTGTGAAAACAACACACATGCCATGACATTGGTGGATCTATATGTGGTTTGTGAGAAGAACACACGTGCAATGCTACTGGGTGTGGTTCATTAAAAGAACACACATCCAATGAAACTGGTGGATCCTTATGTGGTTTATGAAAAGAACACAGATGCAATGACTTTGGTGGATCCACATGTGGTTTGTGAAAAGAACACACATGCAATGACTCTAGCCATGGTTAGTGAATAGAACACACATGCAATGACACTGGTGCATCCATATGTGGTTTGTGAAAAGAACAGACATGCAATGAACTCTGGTGGATCGATACGTGGTTTGTGAGAAGAACACACATGCAATGACACTAGGTGTGGTTCATCAAAAGAACACACGTCCAATGACACTGGTGGATCCTTATGTTGTATGTGGAAATAACAGACATGCAATGACACTAGCTGTGTTTTGTGAAAAGAACATACATGCAATCACACTGGTGGATCCATATGTGGTTTGTGAGAAGAACACACATCCAATGACTCTAGTTGTGGTTAATGAAAAGAACACACATGCAATGACTCTGGTGGATCCATGTGGTTCATGAAAAGAACACACATGTAATGACTCTAGATATGGTTCATGAAAAGAACACACATCCAATGACACTGGTGGATCCATATGTGGTTTGTGAAAAGAACAGACATGCAATGAACTCTGGTGGATCCATATGTGGTTTGTGAGAAGCACACACACGCAATGACACTGGTGGATCAATATGTGGTTTGTGAAAGGAACACACATGCAATGAAACTGGTGGATCCATATGTGGTTTGTGAGAAGAACACACATGCAATGACACTGGGTGTGTTTCATGAAAAGAACACACTGCCAATGACACTGGTGGATCATTATGTTGTATGTGGAAATAACATACATGCAATGACACTAGCTGTGGTTTGTGAAAAGAATAGACATGCAATTCATCTGGTGGATCCGTATGTGGTTTGTGAGAAGAACAAACATCCAATGGCTCTAGTTGTGGTTAATGAAAAGAACACACATGCAATGACTCTGGTGGATCCATGTGGTTCATGAAAAGAACTCACATCCAATGACACTGGTGGATCCTTATGTGGTTTGTGAAAAAAACAGACATAAAATGACTCTGGTAGATCCACGCGTGGTTTGTGAGAAGAACACACATGCAATGACACTGGGTGTGGTTCATGAAAAGGACACACATGTAATGACACTGGTGGATCCTTATGTGT
Source organism: Avena sativa (assembly GCA_916181665.1). NCBI lineage: Eukaryota > Viridiplantae > Streptophyta > Magnoliopsida > Poales > Poaceae > Avena > Avena sativa. The sequence continues at coordinate 39,435,502 of OV702290.1, forward strand.
TTTGTGAAAAGAACACCCATGCACTAAGTTGGTGGATCCACATGTGGTTTGTGAAAAGAACACACATGCAATGACACTGGTGGATCCATGTGGTTTGTGAAAATAATAGACATGGAATGAACTCTGTTGTATCCATATGTGGTTTGTCAGAAGAACACAAATGCAATGACACTGGGTGTGGCTCATGAAAAGAACACACATCCAATGACACTGGTGGATCCTTATGTCGTCTGTGGAAACAACAAACATGCAATTACACTAGCTATGGTTTGTGAAAAGAACAGACATGCAATCACACTAGTGGATCCATATGTGGTTTGTGAGAAGAACACACATCCAATGTCTCTAGTTATGGTTAATGAAAAGAACACACATGCAATGACTCTGGTGGATCCATGTGCTTCATGAAAATAACACACATGCAATGACTCTAGCTATGGTTCATGAAAAGAACACACATCCAATGACACTGGTGGATCCTTATGTGGTTTGTGAAAAGAACACACATGCAATGACTCTGGTGGATCAACATGTGGTTTGTGAGAAGGAACACACATGCAATGACACTGGTGGATCAATATGTGGTTTGTGAAAACAACACACATGCAATGACATTGGTGGATCTATATGTGGTTTGTGAGAAGAACACACGTGCAATGCTACTGGGTGTGGTTCATGAAAAGAACACACATCCAATGAAACTGGTGGATCCTTATGTGGTTTATGAAAAGAACACAGATGCAATGACTCTGGTGGATCCACATGTGGTTTGTGAAAAGAACACACATGCCATGACTCTAGCCATGGTTAGTGAAAAGAACACACATGCAATGACACTGGTGGATCCATATGTGGTTCGTGAAAAGAACAAACATGCAATGAACTCTGGTGGATCCATATGTGGTTTGTGAGAAGAACACACATGCAATGACACTGGTGGATCAATATGTGGTTTGTGAAAAGAACACACATGCAATGAGACTGGTGGATCCATATGTGGTTTGTGAGAAGAACACACATCCAATGACACTAGGTGTGGTTCATGAAAAGAACACACATGCAATGACACTGGTGGATCCTTATGTGGTTTGTGAAAATAACATGCATGCAATGACTTTGGTGGATCCACATATGGTTTGTGAAAAGAACACACATGCAATGACACTGGTGGATCCATGTGCTTTGTGAAAATAATAGACATGGAATGAATTCTGGTGTATCCATATGTGGTTTGTGAGAAGAACACAAATGCAATGACACTGGGTGTGGCTCATGAAAAGAACACACATCCAATGACATTGGTGGATCCTTATGTCGTCTGTGGAAACAACAAACATGCAGTTACACTAGCTATGGTTTGTGAAAAGAACAGACATGCAATCACACTAGTGGATCCATATGTGGTTTGTGAGAAGAACACACATCCAATGTCTCTAGTTATGGTTAATGAAAAGAACACACATGCAATGACTCTGGTGGATCCATGTGCTTCATGAAAATAACACACATGCAATGACTCTAGTGGATCAACATGTGGTTTGTCAGAAGGAACACACATGCAATGACACTGGTGGATCAATATGTGGTTTGTGAAAACAACACACATGCAATGACATTGGTGGATCTATATGTGGTTTGTGAGAAGAACACACGTGCAATGCTACTGGGTGTGGTTCATGAAAAGAACACACATCCAATGAAACTGGTGGATCCTTATGTGGTTTATGAAAAGAACACAGATGCAATGACTCTGGTGGATCCACATGTGGTTTGTGAAAAGAACACACATGCAATGACTCTAGCCGTGGTTAGTGAACAGAACACACATGCAATGACACTGGTGCATCCATATGTGGTTTGTGAAAAGAACATACATGCAATGAACTCTGGTGGATCCATACGTGGTTTGTGAGAATAACACACATGCAATGACACTGGGTGTGGTTCATCAAAAGAACACACATCCAATGAAAATGGTGGATCCTTATGTTGTATGTGGAAATAACAGACATGCAATGACACTAGCTGTGTTTTGTGAAAAGAACAGACATGCAATCACACTGGTGGATCCATATGTGGTTTGTGAGAAGAACACACATCCAATGACTCTATTTGTGGTTAATGAAAAGAACACACATGCAATGACTCTGGTGGATCCATGTGGTTCATGAAAAGAACACACATGTAATGACTCTAGATATGGTTCATGAAAAGAACACACATCCAATGACACTGCTGGATCCATATGTGGTTTGTGAAAAGAACAGACATGCAATGAACTCTAGTGGATCCATATGTGGTTTGTGAGAAGCACACACATGCAATGACACTGGTGGATCAATATGTGGTTTGTGAAAGGAACACACATGCAATGAAACTGGTGGATCCATATGTGGTTTGTGAGAAGAACACACATTCAATGACACTAGGTGTGTTTCATGACAAGAACACACTGCCAATGACACTGGTGGATCATTATGTTGTATGTGGAAATAACATACATGCAATGACACTAGCTGTGGTTTGTGAAAAGAATAGACATGCAATTCAACTGGTGGATCCATATGTGGTTTGTGAGAAGAACAAACATCCAATGGCTCTAGTTGTGGTTAATGAAAAGAACACACATGCAATGACTCTGGTGGATCCATGTGGTTCATGAAAAGAACACACATCCAATGACACTGGTGGATCCTTATGTGGTTTGTGAAAAAAACAGACATAAAATGACTCTGGTGGATCCACACGTGGTTTGTGAGAAGAACACATATGCAATGACACTGGGTGTGGTTCATGAAAAGAACACACATGTAATGACACTGGTGGATCCTTATGTGGTTTGTGAAAAGAACACCCATGCACTAAGTTGGTGGATCCACATGTGGTTTGTGAAAAGAACACACATGCAATGACGCTGGTGGATCCATGTGGTTTGTGAAAATAATAGACATGGAATGAACTCTGTTGTATCCATATGTGGTTTGTGAGAAGAACACAAATGCAATGACACTGGGTGTGCCTCATGAAAAGAACACACATCCAATGACACTGGTGGATCCTTATGTCGTCTGTGGAAAAAACAAACATGCAATTACACTAGCTATGGTTTGTGAAAAGAACAGACATGCAATCACACTAGTGGATCCATATGTGGTTTGTGAGAAGAACACACATCCAATGTCTCTAGTTATGGTTAATGAAAAGAACACACATGCAATGACTCTGGTGGATCCATGTGCTTCATGAAAATAACACACATGCAATGACTCTAGCTATGGTTCATGAAAAGAACACACATCCAATGACATTGGTGGATCCTTATGTGGTTTGTGAAAAGAACACACATGCAATGACTCTGCTGGATCAACATGTGGTTTGTGAGAAGGAACACACATGCAATGAAACTGGTGGATCAATATGTGGTTTGTGAAAACAACACACATGCAATGACATTGGTGGATCTATATGTGGTTTGTGAGAAGAACACACGTGCAATGCTACTGGGTGTGGTTCATGAAAAGAACACACATCCAATGAAACTGGTGGATGCTTATGTGGTTTATGAAAAGAACACACATGCAATGACTCTGGTGGATCCACATGTGGTTTGTGAAAAGAACACACATGCCATGACTCTAGCCATGGTTAGTGAAAAGAACACACATGCAATGACACTGGTGGATCCATATGTGGTTTGTGAAAAGAACAAACATGCAATGAACTCTGGTGGATCCATATGTGGTTTGTGAGAAGAACACACATGCAATGACACTGGTGGATCAATATGTGGTTTGTGAAAAGAACACACATGCAATGAGACTGGTGGATCCATATGTGGTTTGTGAGAAGAACACACATCCAATGACACTAGGTGTGGTTCATGAAAAGAACACACATGCAATGACACTGGTGGATCCTTATGTGGTTTGTGAAAATAACATGCATGCAATGACTCTGGTGGATCCACATGTGGTTTGTGAAAAGAACACACATGCAATGACACTGGTGGATCCATGTGGTTTGTGAAAATAATAGACATGGAATGAATTCTGGTGTATCCATATGTGGTTTGTGAGAAGAACACAAATGCAATGACACTGGGTGTGGCTCATGAAAAGAACACACATCCAATGACATTGGTGGATCCTTATGTCGTCTGTGGAAACAACAAACATGCAGTTACACAAGCTATGGTTTGTGAAAAGAACAGACATGCAATCACACTAGTGGATCCATATGTGGTTTGTGAGAAGAACACACATCCAATGTCTCTAGTTATAGTTAATGAAAAGAACACACATGCAATGACTCTGGTGGATCCATGTGCTTCATGAAAATAACACACATGCAATGACTCTAGTGGATCAACATGTGGTTTGTCAGAAGGAACACACATGCAATGACACTGGTGGATCAATATGTGGTTTGTGAAAACAACACACATGCAATGACATTGGTGGATCTATATGTGGTTTGTGAGAAGAACACACGTGCAATGCTACTGGGTGTGGTTCATGAAAAGAACACACATCCAATGAAACTGGTGGATCCTTATGTGGTTTATGAAAAGAACACAGATGCAATGACTCTGGTGGATCCACATGTGGTTTGTGAAAAGAACACACATGCAATGACTCTAGCCATGGTTAGTGAACAGAACACACATGCAATGACACTGGTGCATCCATATGTGGTTTGTGAAAAGAACAGACATGCAATGAACTCTGGTGGATCCATACGTGGTTTGTGAGAATAACACACATGCAATGACACTGGGTGTGGTTCATCAAAAGAACACACATCCAATGAAAATGGTGGATCCTTATGTTGTATGTGGAAATAACAGACATGCAATGACACTAGCTGTGTTTTGTGAAAAGAACAGACATGCAATCACACTGGTGGATCCATATGTGGTTTGTGAGAAGAACACACATCCAATGACTCTATTTGTGGTTAATGAAAATAACACACATGCAATGACTCTGGTGGATCCATGTGGTTCATGAAAAGAACACACATGTAATGACTCTAGATATGGTTCATGAAAAGAACACACATCCAATGACACTGCTGGATCCATATGTGGTTTGTGAAAAGAACAGACATGCAATGAACTCTGGTGGATCCATATGTGGTTTGTGAGAAGCACACACATGCAATGACACTGGTGGATCAATATGTGGTTTGTGAAAGGAACACACATGCAATGAAACTGGTGGATCCATATGTGGTTGGTGAGAAGAACACACATTCAATGACACTAGGTGTGTTTCATGAAAAGAACACACTGCCAATGACACTGGTGGATCATTATGTTGTATGTGGAAATAACATACATGCAATGACACTAGCTATGGTTTGTGAAAAGAATAGACATGCAATTCAACTGGTGGATCCATATGTGGTTTGTGAGAAGAACAAACATCCAATGGCTCTAGTTGTGGTTAATGAAAAGAACACACATGCAATGACTCTGGTGGATCCATGTGGTTCATGAAAAGAACACACATCCAATGACACTGGTGGATCCTTATGTGGTTTGTGAAAAAAACAGACATAAAATGACTCTGGTGGATCCACACGTGGTTTGTGAGAAGAACACACATGCAATGACACTGGGTGTGGTTCATGAAAAGAACACACATGTAATGACACTGGTGGATCCTTATGTGGTTTGTGAAAAGAACACCCATGCACTAAGTTGGTGGATCCACATGTGGTTTGTGAAAAGAACACACATGCAATGACGCTGGTGGATCCATGTGGTTTGTGAAAATAATAGACATGGAATGAACTCTGTTGTATCCATATGTCGTTTGTGAGAAGAACACAAATGCAATGACACTGGGTGTGCCTCATGAAAAGAACACACATCCAATGACACTGGTGGATCCTTATGTCGTCTGTGGAAACAACAAACATGCAATTACACTAGCTATGGTTTGTGAAAAGAACAGACATGCAATCACACTAGTGGATCCATATGTGGTTTGTGAGAAGAACACACATCCAATGTCTCTAGTTATGGTTAATGAAAAGAACACACATGCAATGACTCTGGTGGATCCATGTGCTTCATGAAAATAACACACATGCAATGACTCTAGCTATGGTTCATGAAAAGAACACACATCCAATGACATTGGTGGATCCTTATGTGGTTTGTGAAAAGAACACACATGCAATGACTCTGCTGGATCAACATGTGGTTTGTGAGAAGGAACACACATGCAATGAAACTGGTGGATCAATATGTGGTTTGTGAAAACAACACACATGCAATGACATTGGTGGATCTATATGTGGTTTGTGAGAAGAACACACGTGCAATGCTACTCGGTGTGGTTCATGAAAAGAACACACATCCAATGAAACTGGTGGATGCTTATGTGGTTTATGAAAAGAACACACATGCAATGACTCTGGTGGATCCACATGTGGTTTGTGAAAAGAACACACATGCCATGACTCTAGCCATGGTTAGTGAAAAGAACACACATGCAATGACACTGGTGGATCCATATGTGGTTTGTGAAAAGAACAAACATGCAATGAACTCTGGTGGATCCATATGTGGTTTGTGAGAAGAACACACATGCAATGACACTGGTGGATCAATATGTGGTTTGTGAAAAGAACACACATGCAATGAGACTGGTGGATCCATATGTGGTTTGTGAGAAGAACACACATCCAATGACACTAGGTGTGGTTCATGAAAAGAACACACATGCAATGACACTGGTGGATCCTTATGTGGTTTGTGAAAATAACATGCATGCAATGACTCTGGTGGATCCACATGTGGTTTGTGAAAAGAACACACATGCAATGACACTGGTGGATCCATGTGGTTTGTGAAAATAATAGACATGGAATGAATTCTGGTGTATCCATATGTGGTTTGTGAGAAGAACACAAATGCAATGACACTGGGTGTGGCTCATGAAAAGAACACACATCCAATGACATTGGTGGATCCTTATGTCGTCTGTGGAAACAACAAACATGCAGTTACACAAGCTATGGTTTGTGAAAAGAACAGACATGCAATCACACTAGTGGATCCATATGTGGTTTGTGAGAAGAACACACATCCAATGTCTCTAGTTATGGTTAATGAAAAGAACACACATGCAATGACTCTGGTGGATCCATGTGCTTCATGAAAATAACACACATGCAATGACTCTAGCTATGGTTCATGAAAAGAACACACATCCAATGACACTGGTGGATCCTTATGTGGTTTGTGAAAAGAACACACATGCAATGACTCTAGTGGATCAACATGTGGTTTGTGAGAAGGAACACACATGCAATGACACTGGTGGATCAATATGTGGTTTGTGAAAACAACACACATGCAATGACATTGGTGGATCTATATGTGGTTTGTGAGAAGAACACACGTGCAATGCTACTGTGTGTGGTTCATGAAAAGAACACACATCCAATGAAACTGGTGGATCCTTATGTGGTTTATGAAAAGAACACAGATGCAATGACTCTGGTGGATCCACATGTGGTTTGTGAAAAGAACACACATGCAATGACTCTAGCCATGGTTAGTGAACAGAACACACATGCAATGACACTGGTGTATCCATATGTGGTTTGTGAAAAGAACAGACATGCAATGAACTCTGGTGGATCCATACGTGGTTTGTGAGAAGAACACACATGCAATGACACTGGGTGTGGTTCATCAAAAGAACACACATCCAATGAAAATGGTGGATCCTTATGTTGTATGTGGAAATAACAGACATGCAATGACACTAGCTGTGTTTTGTGAAAAGAACAGACATGCAATCACACTGGTGGATCCATATGTGGTTTGTGAGAAGAACACACATCCAATGACTCTAGTTGTGGTTAATGAAAAGAACACACATGCAATGACTCTGGTGGATCCATGTGGTTCATGAAAAGAACACACATGTAATGACTCTAGATATGGTTCATGAAAAGAACACACATCCAATGACATTGGTGGATCCATATGTGGTTTGTGAAAAGAACAGACATGCAATGAACTCTGGTGGATCCATATGTGGTTTGTGAGAAGCACACACATGCAATGACACTGGTGGATCAATATGTGGTTTGTGAAAGGAACACACATGCAATGAAACTGGTGGATCCATATGTGGTTTGTGAGAAGAACACACATGCAATGACACTGGGTGTGTTTCATGAAAAGAACACACTGCCAATGACACTGGTGGATCATTATGTTGTATGTGGAAATAACATACATTCAATGACACTAGCTGTGGTTTGTGAAAAGAACAGACATGCAATTCAACTGGTGGATCCATATGTGGTTTGTGAGAAGAACAAACATCCAATGGCTCTAGTTGTGGTTAATGAAAAGAACACACATGCAATGACTCTGGTGGATCCATGTGGTTCATGAAAAGAACACACATCCAATGACACCGGTGGATCCTTATGTGGTTTGTGAAAAAAACAGACATAAAATGACTCTTGTGGATCCACACGTGGTTTGTGAGAAGAACACACATGCAATGACACTGGGTGTGGTTCATGAAAAGAACACACATGTAATGACACTGGTGGATCCTTATGTGGTTTGTGAAAAGAACACCCATGCACTAAGTTGGCAGATCCACATGTGGTTTGTGAAAAGAACACACATGCAATGACACTGGTGGATCCATGTGGTTTGTGAAAATAATAGACATGGAATGAACTCTGTTGTATCCATATGTGTTTTGTGAGAAGAACACAAATGCAATGACACTGGGTGTGGCTCATGAAAAGAACACACATCCAATGACACTGGTGGATCCTTATGTCGTCTGTGGAAACAACAAACATGCAATTACACTAGCTATGGTTTGTGAAAAGAACAGACATGCAATCACACTAGTGGATCCATATGTGGTTTGTGAGAAGAACACACATCCAATGTCTCTAGTTATGGTTAATGAAAAGAACACACATGCAATGACTCTGGTGGATCCATGTGCTTCATGAAAATAACACACATGCAATGACTCTAGCTATGGTTCATGAAAAGAACACACATCCAATGACACTGGTGGATCCTTATGTGGTTTGTGAAAAGAACACACATGCAATGACTCTGCTGGATCAACATGTGGTTTGTGAGAAGGAACACACATGCAATGAAACTGGTGGATCAATATGTGGTTTGTGAAAACAACACACATGCAATGACATTGGTGGATCTATATGTGGTTTGTGAGAAGAACACACGTGCAATGCTACTGGGTGTGGTTCATGAAAAGAACACACATCCAATGAAAATGGTGGATCCTTATGTGGTTTATGAAAAGAACACAGATGCAATGACCATGGTGGATCCACATGTGGTTTGTGAAAAGAACACACATGCAATGACTCTAGCCATGGTTAGTGAACAGAACACACATGCAATGACACTGGTGCATCCATATGTGGTTTGTGAAAAGAACAGACATGCAATGAACTCAGGTGGATCCATACGTGGTTTGTGAGAAGAACACACATGTAATGACACTGGGTGTGGTTCATCAAAAGAACACACATCCAATGACACTGTTGGATCCTTATGTTGTATGTGCAAATAACAGACATGCAATGACACTAGTTGTGTTTTGTGAAAAGAACAGACATGCAATCACACTGGTGGATCCATATGTGGTTTGTGAGAAGAACACACATCCAATGACTCTAGTTGTGGTTAATGAAAAGAACACACATGCAATGACTCTGGTGGATCCATGTGGTTCATGAAAAGAACACACATGTAATGACTCTAGATATGGTTCATGAAAAGAACACACATCCAATGACACTGGTGGATCCATATGTGGTTTGTGAAAAGAACAGACATGCAATGAACTCTGGTGGATCCATATGTGGTTTGTGAGAAGCACACACATGTAATGACACTGGTGGATCAATATGTGGTTTGTGAAAGGAACACACATGCAATGAAATTGGTGGATCCATATGTGGTTTGTGAGAAGAACACACATGCAATGACACTGGGTGTGGTTCATGAAAAGAACACACATGCAATGACACTGGTGGATCCTTGTGTGTTTTTGAAAAGAACACACATGCACTGACTCTGGTGGATCCACATGTGGTTTGTGAAAAGAACACACATGCAATGACACTGGTGGATCCATGTGGTTTTTTGAAAATAATAGACATGGAATGAACTCTAGTGTATCCATATGTGGTTTGTGAGAAGAACACAAATGGAATGACACTGGGTGTGGCTCATGAAAAGAACACACATCCAATGACACTTGTGGATCCTTATGTCGTCTGTGGGAACAACAGACATGCAATAACACTAGCTATGGTTTGTGAAAAGAACAGACATGCAATCACACTGGTGGATCTATATGTGGTTTGTGAGAAGAACAAACATCCAATGACTCTAGTTATGGTTAATGAAAAGAACACACATGCAATGACTCTGGTGGATCCACATGTGGTTTGTGAAAAGAACACACATGCAAAGACTCTAGCCATGGTCAGTGAAAAGAACACACATGCAATGACACTGGTGGATCCATATGTGGTTTGTGAAAACAATAGACATGCAACGAACTCTGGTGGATCCATATTTGGTTTGTGAGAAGAACACGCATGCAATGACACTGGTGGATCAAAATGTGGTTTGTGAAAAGAACACACATGCAATGACATTGGTGGATCCATATGTGGTTTGTGAGAAGAACACATGTGCAATGCCACTGGGTGTGGTTCATGAAAAGAACACACATCCAATGACACTGGTGGATCCTTATGTGGTTTGTGAAAAGAACATGCATACAATGACTCTGGTGGATCCACATGTGGTTTGTGAAAAGAACACACATGAAATGACACTGGTGGATCCATGTGGTTTGTGAAAATAATAGACATGCAATGAACTCTGGTGGATCCATATGTGGTTTGTGAGAAGAACACACATGCAATGACACTGCGTGTGGTACATGAAAATAATAGACATCCAGTGACACTGGTGGATCCTTATGTGGTCTGTGGAAAGAACATACATGCAATGACACTAGCTGTGGTTTGTGAAAACAACAGACATGCAATCACACTTGTGGATCCATATGTGGTTTGTGAGAAGAACACACATCCAATGACTCTAGTTGTCGTTAATAAAAAGAACACACATGCAATGACTTTGGTGGATCCATGTGGTCGTGAGAACCTTTAACGCTAGTAACTAAATCCCTTTGTCTCGCGATATATTACATGTCCGATATTCGACCATTGGTATCTCCATACCTAGTTTGATCTCATTACCGACATGCACTCTTTTCTCGTTCCTGTGATATAACATTCTAGTGATCACATCACTTGCATGCAAGCTATCTTAATGTGATATCACCGAGGGGGCCCAGAGTATATCTATCCATCATCGGGATTGACAAATTCCACTCTTGATCCATGAGCCTCAACATAACACCTTCGTAGCACTGAACCCATCTTTATAGTCACCCTCTTATGGTGTGACGTTTGATGTTATCAAGATACTCTTCCGGTGTTAGCAATTAACATGATCTCATGGTCTAAGGATAAATATTACTTCGTATGATGTTATAGCAATATAAACATAATGACTTTGATCGTAATGCTATACTTTGGATGAATGTTCATCACATCATTCAACTAATGTTGTGACCTTGTTATTAACAACATCCAATGTCCATGATCAGGAAACCTTGATCATCTTGTTAATCAACAGGCTAGTCTATAAGTGAGGCATAACTAGGAACCCTTTTTGTTTATTAAACACACATGTATTGATGTTTCTAATCAATACAATTATAGCACGCAAAATAAACATTTATCATAAACATGGAATAAGATAATAACCACTTTATTATTGCCTCTCGGGCATATTCCCTTCAGTCTACCTCTTGCACTAGAGTCAATAATCTAGTTTGAAAAACTTTGCGTATTGAACACCTATGGCTTTCTGGTGTTGTATATATGCTATTGCTAGTGGTTAACATAATCTCCGGATCTGACAGTTTCAGGTCCGTGTGTATTTGCATGTCTTTGCGTCTCTATGCATCACTCATTCTCAAATGAGATGGCATTGTATAAATTTGGTCCTTTGGTGAGACCTTTAGTTCGTCCGGCTTAAAATATGTTGATATTATTTTCACACAATATATCTTCATAGTATTAGCCCACTTTGAACCACACCTACTTTGATAACAAACTATTTAACACAAATGCCCTCCTTTGCTGCTACTCTAGTAGTTATATACTTAGCCTTTTGTTTTAGTATCCATCACAATGTCTCAACTTTGGAACTCATCCAAATCCATCATGGAAAATCCTTTCCATTACATTGTGCCACCCATAGTCTAAATTGAGATAAATTTAATTTGTATCTTGTGAAAAAACTAGTATCAATGTAACACTTTACAATGAACTACCTTTAACTATTTGTCACTTACACATAATATATTCTTAGTTCTTCCAAAGCTCATAAGAATATCTTTACTATTGTCCAATGATCATATTATGAATCATTCTGCTATGTGCTCATAACATTTAGAGCATTGGACATATCTGGATATAAACATATCACGGTATAATCGATCAAAATCTTCATGTGATTTTACTCACCAAGTGTTGAAACACTTTAATCTTGACACAATCCTTTCCATGCAGCAAGAACCTTTCTTGTTGTTTCCATATTGAACCCTTTCAATATCTCATATATGTATGTCTGGCACAACCATATTAGCGCCTCAATCTATCCATATAGATATTGATGCCAAATATTCTGGTATTGCCCAAGTCTTTCATCGAAATGCTATTTTAATGAAATTCTTAACTTGTGTCAATACAAGATACATCATTTCCAATCAACAATATGTCCTCTACATAATGTATTAGAAATATGTCTCAGCGCTCCCACTTAATTTTTGCAAATGCAAGCATCTTCATAATCTCTAATGAATTTAAATTCTTTTAACAGTTTCATCATGGTGAAGATTCCAACTCCGCTATGCTTACTTCAACTATTGAAGTTTGCATGCCCTTTTAGCACCCTTTGAATTAACAAAACCCTTCGGACCGTGTCTTGTACACGTCCTAGGTAACCATTCTATTAGAAGAACATTGTTTTGTTTGTTCAACTACCATACATCAAATTATATGTAGTGGTTGCTACATTAATCCGAAAAGACTAAATATCGCTATGAAAGATCAAATCTTGTCATAGTCAACTCCTTGAACATTGTCGTAAACTTCTTTCCGACATGTCGACTATTTCATAGATGTTAAACATCCATGTCTTATTTCTTTATAGATCCAAACACGACCGATAGGCTTCACGCCTTTCCGGAGGGTCTTCCAAGTTTAGAAACTTGATTTCTCGTGTATGGATACTATCACGGATTCTATGACTTCTAGTCATTTTATGGAGTCAGGACCCATCATCGCTTCTTTGCATGTAGTCGGTTCATTATTGTCAAAACAATAACGACTTGCTTATCAAATCGCACTATTTGATTCTTACCGACCCACACGGTGTGTATGGAAATCTAATCTCCGACATCACACCCTTTGTAATCACGTGAGCCATGAGCATTGTGGACGCCACCGGGACACTTTCCGGCGCTGTGCTACTTAGCACATATAGCTAAGGTTCAACAACCTTATCAAAGTTCTATTGTTCTCCCACTTAACTTTTCACAAAAAGTTCCTTCTCAAGAAACTTGACGTTCCAAGCGACAAACTCTTTTGTCCTCGGTGTTATGGAGAAATTCCCAACAAATTCTTTGGGATAACCTACAAAGACGTGCTTATCCGACTTTGGTTGTAAACATTTTACTTATGCATAGCATACCAAAATTTAAGAAAAGACAATTCGGGTTTTATCCCAAACCATAACTTATATGGTGTCATTTCAATGGATCACGATGGTGCTCTTTTCAGTGTAAAAGCGGTAGTCTCTAAAGCTTCAATCCTTAAAACATAATGGCAGTTTTATAAATGACACCTTTGATCTTACCATGTCGAACATGGTCTGGTTTCATCTCTCGGATATGCCATACTCCTATGGTTTATCGGGAAACACAAATCATGGAACAATTCCTCAAGTCTTAGGTGCTTTTGCTAAACATGTAACTCAAATATCTTCCTTTATGATCGAATCATAAATTCTTTATTTTCTTGTTACAATGATTTTCCACTTCATCTTGAAAGTCTTTGAACAATTTTCAAAGGTTTCATACTTCTTCCTTATTAAGTAAATATACAGATATATTCACTCAAATTTTCGGAGAAAGCATATGAAGCAAAAAGATCCATCGCATATGGCTACACATAATGGACTATGCACATCAGCATGCACAATTTCCAATAAGCTAGTCATCCGTTCCTCTCTAGCCTATGGACGGAGTTTCAATTATCTCGAGGAAAGTTTCACAAGTGTCAATTGATCAAAATCAAAGACTCCAAAAATCCATCAACATGGAGTTTCTTCATGTTTTCTTTCCAATATAATTTAAACAGCGATGTCACTTCATAAGTGATCTTTCAATCATTTGTCTTGCGACATTTTAGCAATATTGTTTATGGATGTGATTTCTCCCACTAGACTTGTAAAAGTTCATCCATCTTTTATGGAATACGGTAATTATTTGAACAACCATTGTTCTCGTAATACCGGAACAGAATAACAATTATTAAAACAAATCTTGAAGGCTAGGTTTGACAACAACGAAAAACACAATAACACTTTATTTGTTTTCGATGAACATCATCACTTATTCTCTTGCTAGTTACTTAGGCCATTGTAGTTCATGAATTGTGTTGTCATGTATGACACTTCATACCAACCAATTCGGTATCCAATACCGGTATCCAATACCTCAGAACCACATTGTTTAATAAGCAACGAATACAACCATAACATGTATATCTTCTATATACCTAAGTTGGACATTTCCAACTTTTTCTTTTCTGCCAAATATTTTATAGATTCTCTTTCAGCAATTCCTTTTCCTTTTTATAAGAATCTATCAACATCAATTATGGTGTCATTCACATGACACATAGTACAAAGCGTATATAGTCAAATACTAATACCTTTGGACTTGCACTTTGAAGTGGATCACCATCATCAAATGTTTGGTGTTCCTTCAAAAAAACCATTCTTTAGTAATCTTTTAGTGTAGTAAACAATTTACTCACATATTCTATTCATCCTCATCATGAAAACTTGCATGATCAAGCTACTATAGCCTATAAGGAAGAATCGCGAGTATAATATCAGTTCCCAAAACCATTTTGGTAGATTAGGACGCATAGCGTCTCTAACCTTCACAAATTCTCATACAATATGAGAACATGTATTTTGCTAAATTATACTCTATCATAATGCAACCAAAAAACATTGTTTCAGATATCCCAATATCTTTCACACATGATGGTTTGTGAAACAATTTTCAGCTCCTATATAATCTTGATATTAAAACAACTTTTGAATATCAATAATCATGGAGGCAAACATGATACTTTAGATATTAACATTGGAAATCTTACTCTTGATTTAATACTACTTATTAAACTTCATGGAGTAAATAGAGTTTGCTGAAAGTTTGCAATAGGACTTATAAACTTTAAATTGACATTCAAAATAATACGATACCAGCTCGTAAAGTAAATATCCAGAATTCTATAGTTATATTATCTCAATTAAAACTAAGCATAAGGTAGTGAACAGACGCCAATGACTACAACAAATTATGCAAATTCACTTAGATTTAGTTTATGACAAATTGAGTTCGACTAATCCAAATTACTAATGAACTCCCACTCAAAAACGACATCCCTCGTGTCTTTTTGGTGATTACATGAACCAAATCCACTACACCAAGTCCGATCATCACGTGAGTCGGTGTAGCTTCAAAGGCGAGCATCTATATGGGCATCATATCAACTATATGACTCATGCTTAACCTTTCGGTCTGTGTTCCGAGGCCATGTCTGTACATGCCAGGCTCGCCAAGTAAGAACCTTAGTATTCGTGTGTGTAAAACTGTCTTACACCCGTTGTATGAAAGCGTAGAGTCGAGTACACCCGATCATCACGTGATGTCTCAAAACACGATCCATAGAATGGTGCATACTTAAGGAAGAACACATTTTTATCTTGATATCTAAATGAGGGATCATCTTACAATGCTACCAAAAGCGCCAAACTAGCAGTATAAGATGCTAACATCTAATGTGTAAAGTGAGATGATATGGTCCATGCATTTGATCTCTATCATTTGCATCGTGGTATGATCTCTATCATTCCTTTGTGTGTAAGGCCAAGGTCTATGGAACTTACACGTTGAGTGAGTTGTAAGAGTATCTATCATACATCTACTTACAACAATACCATATCAAGACACTAGCCTAGCAACAATCTACACTAGACGCCTCTAATTTATCAATTGCAAGTTTTACGTGGCTTAGGGCTTTCGGAGATAGAACCGTTCTTACCTATGAACATGAACCACAACGAGGATAACGAAGTTATTAGCAACTCGTTGAAAATCAGATATTGACTATAGTAGGAGAGACAGACACCCGCCAGCCACTTATGCAAAACAAGTTGCATGTCAGTCGTGGAACCGGTCTAATGTACGATGACATGTAAGGTTGGTCCGGGTCGCTTCATCCCACTATGCCACCAATATCCAAAATACATAGAAGATGCAATAACATGATCATCATCGCCCACATATAAACATATGTGTACTACCCGTGCAAAGCACCTACGCATAGATCAGGCTCTGATACCACTGTTGGGTCCGCAGCATAGAAAACAAAAATTTTCCTACAATGAGAACTACACGCCAAGATCTATCTACTAGGTACAAAGCAACGGGTGGACATACATCCAACGAGAACTTACCCTCGAAGACAACGAGTTTTGTTAACGAGTAGGAACTCGTGGTTGATGTAGTCGTACACTTGCCGATCTCAAGATCGTGAGGAAGTCCGAGCACCGCAACTCAGCAGCGCATCCGTACTCGCACACACGTTCAAGCCACCAGACAACCTACACCTCCTCACTCCAGTGATCCAACGGAAGCAGCAAATCCTTCCAGACGAAATGCCACCGGGAACATGTATCTCGCTAATCCGAGACCATGGGGGAATAATTCTAGAGGGGGAGAGAGATCCTTCACAAGGAGGTGTGTGGAAGAAGGAGGAAGAGGGGGGCCTTTTATAGGAGGAGGGGGTGCCCCTCCTTCATGGCCGGCGCATGGGGGGTGACTCCTCACCTCCCCCATTCATGTGGTGGTAACGCCTCCACATTAAAATGCCTCTTCACATTCCCCTTTAAAGTCCCTACTTTAAATGCATTAAAATTCTCCAAGTTTAATGCTCTCTTATTTAATAAAACTCTTTTATTAAATTTATTCATAATTTTATTAATTACTTTAATTAACAAACATTCACATATAAGCCCCTACAACATTTCAATATTACATGCAGAACCAATTTCAGCAATTTCACCCGAAACAGTTTCGGTGTCTATTGAAATAATTCCAGCACTTTGCAATTCTTTCGTCTAAAACATATGTGCTCCAAAATGGTGTCCGGTAACTCTTAAGTGTGTCACCCTACGGTTCGCGAATAATGCAGACATGATTGAGACTCCTCTCAGATCAATAATCAGAAGCGAGACCTGGAGATCCATATTGATTCCTACACATTCAACGATGACTTCTGTGATCGTGAGAACCATTAACGCTATTAAATAAATCCCTTTGTCTCGCGATATATTACATGTCCGAGATTCGATCATTGGTATCTCCATACCTAGTTTGATCTCGTTACCGACATGCACTCTTTTCTCGTTCCCGTGATATAACATTCTAGTGATCACATCACTTGCTTGCAAGCTATCTTAATGTGATATCACCGAGAGGGCATAGAGTATATCTATCCATCATCGGGATCGACAAATTCCACTCTTGATCCATGAGCCTCACCATAACACCTTCGTAGTACTGAACCCATCTTTATAGTCACCCTGTTACGGTGTGACGTTTGATGTTATCAAGATACTCTTCTGGTGTTAGCAATTAACATGATCTCATGGTCTAAGGATAAATATTACTTCGTATGATGTTATAGCAATATAAACATAATGACTTTGATCGTAATGTTATACTTCGGATGAATCTTCATCACATCATTCAACTAATGTTGTGACCTTGTTATTAACAACATCCAATGTCCATGATCAGGAAACCTTGATCATCTTGTTAATCAACAAGCTAGTCTATAAGAGAGGCATAACTACGAACCCTTTTTGTTTATTAAACACACATGTATTGATGTTTCCGATCAATACAATTATAGCACGCAAAATAAACATTTATCATAAACATGGAATAAGATAATTACCACTTTATTATTGCCTCTTGGGCATATTCCCTTCATTTTCACCATCGTAAGCCATGCAGAGGCTACGTAAGCCTCTGCGGCGCCAGCGTCATCCGACACAGGGCGCGTCACCCTTGTTGGCCACGCCTCGGTGGTCCTTCTCTCTGTATGCATCGCTCATGCTCCAGCGTACAGTGACCACCTTTTGACCAGCGAGATACCTTCCTTCTCTTGCAAGCCTGATATAACTCGGATCGTGCCTGGTTAATCCGGCCCTGTGGGTACCTGCATACAAGTTATAAAATACCTACCGGCACACGACATATGTCGGCCGGGACTCAGTTAGGCGGACATCCTCCGATCCGGGTTACGCCGTGATTCAGCTTGCCTTGAGGTAACTCCGCCAGCATTCGCTTTGACCTTGCCATACCTCGGCTAACTCGGCCTCTATACCCCGGCGTGACCCTACCCGGGGGTATCCCTCCAACATTAGTCCCCGAAGCTGGTGCGGTCTTAGCAGCTTCAGCTTCTAAGGCCACGGCAGGTTCAATTTACCGAGCCTTCTACTCCCTTTCCGAGTTACCTCATAGCCCAGATTTCATTGGATAGCTTTTCCCTTGGCACATTCCGAGTTTTCACTCGCTGGCCGGGTCACCCTTTAGATTTCCGGGTTATCCTTCCTTCTCTCGTACGCTTCCCCGTGTGGAGGGTAATCTTTATCTTGCCTCATTTTAAGGGCCTGCGCCAGTTACTGCACTTAATGTCAGGTGTTACCGTTGCATATGTCACGTCGCGTCTGTCTCCTCGTTAACTGTATCACCATGTTGCGTCGTGGGATCCCCTGCACCCTGTGGCCCTTCCTGTGGCTTGCCTGTGATTGGCTGACCCGGCAGATACACGGCCACACCGTGTGGCCTCAACACGCAACGCGATCCCACTACCCCCACTGGGGCGTGGTTAAATAGGGGAGGGGGCACGTCCCTTGGCCACTTTCCACTTCTCGCCCCCCTTCGCCTCTCTGCCCTTTCTTCTTCCTAGCGACAGTGCCGCTGCCGCCGCATCTGTTTAGTAGCACCGCCACCGCACCGTACCTTTTCGCACCTGCATCGCTACCACTCCCGCGCATCTCCACTGCCACAGGTCCGCGCTAGTCCAAGGTTCTGCCCCCACCTCCGATAGGGTTGGTGGGGATAGCGATCTAGACATGACTGAAGAGGAGCTCGCCGTCACGGAAGAGGAGATGGAGGAGGGGCGGAAAACATAGAGCGCGGCACCTGGGCTAGTTCTTGGGTGTGCCAGGACGACCTAGACTGGCTCTACCGCACCCGCCGCATCCCCGAGGGCGTGATTGCCTGCCTCGCCTCCAAGGAGCTCGCTCCCTCACCCAATCCGGGTGAGTTCGTCATGTTCCTCTCCCATTTTCAGCGCGGCTTCGGCCTCCCCGTCAGCGATTTCTTCCATGACGAACGCCATCACATCCCTTTCTTCCTTCGCCTCCATCGTAGAAGGATATGTCGGTTTGTGGCCCACCAAAGAGCTTTGGATCCAGTTCTTCGGTCTACGAAGGAACGTGATTCCGAATAAACTACTTGACCTGGAGGACAAACATTTGACACAATTCAGTGCTGCCTCTATTTGTCCCCGGAAACAATCCGTCTTTCCCCGGGTCACAGGGCTTGATTCTTGCAAGGGCTAGGCCCGAACTTTCTTCTATGTCAGAAATGGCACGAATGAAGATCTGATCTGGCTGCGCCCCTATGCTCCGGGTCCTCCTAATCCGGATTTGTGGGACCGGGTTTCCAAGAAACCCACTATCTTGGTGAATCAAGTCAACAAGCGGTTCCAGGAGCTGAAGGATTCGGGGCTACGCAACGAGGATGCAATGATCACTTTCGTCCGCAGCTGGATCTCCCCTCTCCAGAAGCGCACACACAAGCTTTGCCACATGAGTTGGCACCTTGACCCCAACTGGACCTCTTCCTTTGAACTGAACAACACCGAGATATTCCTCCGGGTCAAGGCCCTTTTCACTACCGACAAAAACTTCTTCACTGATTGGGAGTGGGGGATGGAACATTTCTGTCGGGACAAGCCTCCTCCTAAGGTAAATCTCGTGATTCAATCTTCTTCCGAGTTATATTCTATGTCAGAGTATGTTGTTTATCTGATCCTTTTGTATTTCCTTCTTAGATGTTTCTTCAGCAAACCCTTAAAGATGGCACCGAGCCTTCGCTCAAATGGGCGAAGGATCGACTTGTCTCGGACGAGGAGCCGGATCAGGAGATGTTCCTGCCGTTCCCTGATGCAACCAAGCGACCCACTGGTAACTTCTCTTCCTTAAGAGATTGGCCTAATGATGAAGATGATTCTGACGTTGAGGTGATGGAAGCATTTGACGCTGTACCCCTTTCTTACGCCTTTCCGGCTTCAGCTAACCCGACTGGGCAGATCCACGAAGATCCTCCTCTTGCCACGGGTGAGCCGGTCTCAGCCGCGTCTAAGAAACAGGCTGCCACTTTGCTGCTTCCTCCGGACCTGCTAAAACGACCAAGAGGCGAAAGAAGTCCGCCGACAAGACCGCCACCAAGCCTCCGACTAAGGCTATAGTCCGGAGAGCTCAAAAGCCCAAGGAGCCTTTGACTTCTGACGAGTAAGTCACTTTTCTCTTTGTCCAATTCTCTGCTTCGTGCTTTGCTATTCATATGCTTTTCCTTTGTTATAATTTAATATTCGTCGTTTGATTCGGCAGCTGCGGTGGAGGTTCCCCAGAGAGGATCCAGCATCGCTTTGCCTCTCCGGCATACCCCATCTCCCCCTCATGGCGACGATACACGCCCGCTGAGCCCCATTCAGGAGGGTTCAGCGGCTGCTCCGGGTTCTAGCCCACCTCGTCCAGAGGAGGGCAACCTTGGAGAAGAGGGAAGTGGCTCTACCGAGACAGCGGATGCTCCCAGCTCCTCTTTGGCTCAGCTACGATCTGCCACCTCCGAGATACCAACAGCACCCCCGCCAAGACCATCACCGGCACAAGCACCAGCGCCAGCACCAACAGCAGCACCACAAGTACCAGCAGCAGCACCAACTCCTTCCGCCTCGTCCGAGTCTTCCAAGACTCGGCGAGAAGGCCCAGTTAGCACCAAGGCTGCACCCAAGTCCAAGCCCGCAGCTCAGACCTCAGCCTCTCAGCAGCAGCCCAAGGCCAAGAAAAGTTCTGACGCTGCCACGGAAACATCCATCGAGGCTGGAAAGTGCACGCTCGCGTCCATGCTCCAAAGAAAACTCCACCGAAGAAAGATGCCTACCCCAGGTCAGCTGGCACACAACTTGCATTGCACACCAGCCCTGCAAATTGAAAGGAGAGAGGCCCACACCAAGGGTTTGAGTGCACCCCACATGCTTAGTGGAGAGCGCTATCCCCTGGCCCTAATCGAATATGTCAATAACTGGAACAACATGGAGTTCGTCAATCCCAACGACGATCTTCCGGAGAAATTTGGGCCCATGGAGTTTAGCGCTCAAATGAACACAGCAGCCAAGGCTATCAACCTTGCCGGCCGGATGATGGAGGTACGCTACTTTGTCTTTTCTTTAGCATGCACAAGTGCTTAGAGATATATCCATTAGTCCCCGAGCCACCGAGGGAGTAACTTGTTACTCGGCCGGATGCTCCTTATAGAACTAGCGTAGCTCCTTAGTAACTTCAGATATGCACACACCTAGAGCCGGGTTAAGTTCCACTTGGCTCGGATTTTGTACACTTCGAATATGCAAACACCTAGAGCCGGGTTAAGTTCCACTTGGCCTGGATTTTGTACACTTCGAATATGCACACACCTAGAGCCGGGTTAAGTTCCACTTGGCCCAGATTTTGTACACTTCGAATATGCACACACCTAGAGCTGGGTTAAGTTCCACTTGGCCCGGATTTTGTACACTTCGAATATGCACACACCTAGAGCCGGGTTAAGTTCCATTTGGCCCGGATTTTGCACACTTCGAATATGCACACACCTAGAGCCGGGTTAAGTTCTACTTGGCCCGGATTTTGTACACTTCGAATATGCACACACGTAGAGCCGGGTTAAGTTCCACTTGGCCCGGATTTTGTACACTTCGAATATGCACACACCTAGAGCCGGGTTAAGTTCCACTTGGCCCGGATTTTGTACACTTCGAATATGCACACACCTAGAGCCGGGTTAAGTTCCACTTGGCCCAGATTCTGTACACTTCGAATATGGACACACCTAGAGCCGGGTTAAGTTCCACTTGGCCCGGATTCTGTACACTTCGAATATGCACACACCTAGAGCTAGATTAAGTTCCACTTGGCCCGGATTTTGTACACTTCGAATATGCACATGATTAAGTCAACTTTGCTTTTCTCAAGTTACCACCAATCGTCGAAGTGCTGAGTTTCAGCGCCGTTTGGACACACACAAGGCGCTGCGCTCGAAACATTCTGCACTTCTTGCTGAGTTTGAAAAAAGGGGTAAGTTTTACCTTTGCCTTCTTCCTTATCCTTCCTTGCTTTTCCACCGAACTAATCTATTATTCGGATTGGTTAGCCGAAGTGGAGGCCGAGAACACCATCATGAGAAAGAACTTGGATCAGATAAAAGGTAAGTCACTTTGGTTACTTAATCTCTGTTCTCTCTTTCCTTTCTCCTGAGCTCGACAAATATTCATACCTCGGCTTTGCCGGGTCAACAAACTGTTTCAGCATCTCTTGAAGATAGTGTGCCCGTGCCTGATATGATGCTGCATTTTCTCGAACAAGCGGGGCAACACCAGGCCAAACTTAAGAAGAAGGATGATGAGCTCGCCCAACTCTGAGCCAAAGATGATGAAATTGCCAAGCTCAAGGCCGAGATGAAAAAACTTAAGGAGCTCCATAAGGTTGAGATGGACAAGGCTTGCCAAGATTTCAGCGAGGAGCAAGAATGCCTCAAGCTTCAACTTGCAAAATATCAAGAGCTACTGAAGGAGGCCGATGTCAAGCTTGAATCGGCAAATGCTAAACTTGAGATACTTCGGAAGAGGCGTGCTGATTGCACCATAGAGCTGACCCGGATCCACAGTCATATCTCTTGTAAGTTCTTTTCCTTCAGCCGACATGAATTTCTTCGGGTCAACCTCCTTTACTTATTTCACTTGTCTTGTTATCAGGCAAATTCCTAGAGGGTAATGCCATTGCGGCTATTGCCGTTGCTAAGTTCCGCCAGTAGAGGGGTACTCCAACTGCTCCTGGATCTGAAACCATTCCCTTTGACATAGAGGACTTGCTGGTCAGCCTATCCTCTCGCCTTGAGATTATAAAAAAACTACGATTTGGATATCCTAGATGCAGTCGTCCAGATCTTTCGCGCCCTTTGGCCTCAAGAGGATGTTCCGGTGGGATCCACTGCCTTGATCAATAGATTGATGGATTGCGAGACCCAGCTTGACCTCTGGAGGGAATCCGCCGCACGCACCGGAGCTGAAACGGTTCTCCACTTCGTGCTCACATGGTATGAGAAAATAAATCTGAATCTTCTTGAGCGCTTGCGCACCGGATCAGGGTGGTCAAATGATCCAGATTGGATAGCTCGGTGTAAGGCTTGCACCCATAACCTCATTCAGTTTGCCCCTATCCATCAATGGATCGAGGGACCAAGCTTTCTCAGCGCTGTTGACGACGAGTATGTCGAAGATGGTTCGGATGAGGAGGAAGAGGACGAAGCCTCGGACGTCGAAGAAAATGAAGATGACGATGAAGCTGAGGCCGGAGTTCCACCTGCTAGTGCCGAGTTACCTCCTCCTGCTGCTCCTTAAGCACCAAAAAACACTTTGAAATTTATTAGATCCCCGGTATGCCGGGTGCAGATGTATTAAGCACACAAGTCATATTTTGCTACTAAGTTGCTCGTGCCGGATTAACTTGGGCGTAGCCCCCGAGTTTCATTTTCTTGTTTCTCCAATTTCCTGGCTCGGCTCGTGTCTACCTTGATTCGGTTTTGTGACTTACGAGTCCGAGTTTCAAAAATTGACTTAACAATACTTGGAAACTTTAGGCTTAGCTCAAAGTAATCCAGCGTAGTAAACATAAGGTTAGTCTGAATAACAAATGTCGGCTCGATTAAGTTCTTTTCCTTCATTGTTTTTCATGTGCTATGCAATTCCAAATTTGTTCTCTTGCTTGCCATGAAGCCAAATCTTGTTGGACAGCAGCAAGTCGAAGAGTTGAGTTTTGGTGCTCACACACTACTAATCCGGCTTAGGTAGAAGCAACTTATGCCAGCCAACATATAAATAACAAATACAGAAGACAAGAAATATCACTAAGGCAGTCCCCGAGTTACTGCTCGAGGTTCCAAGATTTCATTGATAAACTCATTGCCGACATACATACCAACATATGAGAGACTCGGATACAGACACTTGTTTGTTAAGTGTAGAATGGACAGAGTAGAGCTACATTCCATGGATGCTTAGATTCCTCGCCGGACCTGTCCGCCTTGTTCGTCTCCTGTGGTTTTGCATCGATGAGATAATAAGAGTCATTGTGCAATGCTTTGCTCACAATGAATGGCCCTTCCCATGGGGGGGATAACTTATGCATGCCAGCAGTATGTTGTACCAGCCAGGGTACCAGATCACCTTCCCGGAAGACTCGAGGGTTTATTTTCCGGCTATGATAGCATCGGAGATTTTGCTGATATATGGCGGTTCTAGACAATGCCAATTCTCTCGCTTCTTCCAGCAGATCAACATCATTTTGTCGGGCTTCTCGCACTTCGGCTTCTGTGTATTGGGTGACTCTAGGCGAATCATGCTCTATGTCGGCTGGTAATACAGCTTCTGCCCCATATACCAGAAAGAATGGTGTATAGCCTGTTGATCGATTCGGAGTTGTTCTTAAACTCCATAATACCGTTGGTAGTTCTTCTATCCAACACCCCGCTGATCTTTGCAGTGGCTCAATGAGCCAGGGTTTTATCTCGGATAACACTAATTTGTTGGATCTTTCCACTTCTCCGTTTGATGCGGGGTGGGCTACCGAGGCAACGTCCAGCCGGATCTTTTTATCTCGGCAGAATCACGCAAATGCTCCTTCAGCAAAATTGGTGTCGTTATCTGTTATGATACTGTGAGGATAGCCATATCTAAAGATGATATCTTTGAGGAATGTCACGGCTGTAGCTCCATCACATTTTCTTATTGGCTTTACTTCAATCCACTTTGTAAACTTGTCAACCATGACCAAGATATGGGTCATGTTCCCTCTCGCCGTCTTAAATGGACCAACCATATCCAAACACCATACAACAAATGGCCAGGTAATTGGTATGGTCTTGAGCTCCGACATTGGCATGTGTGTCTTGGTAGCATACCTCTGACAGCCATTGCATGTTCTTACTAGATCTTCTGCTTGTTCCAAGGCACTTGGCCAGTAGAACCCATGCCGGAAAGCTTTTGCCACCAAGGCTCTGGATGAGGCGTGATGCCCACATTCTCCTTGATGTATATCTCGGAGGATGTCAAGCCCTTCTTCAGGGTCGACACACCGCTGCAGGACATTCGCGACACTCCTCTTGTACAGCTCGGCATTGATAATCGTGTATGCCTTTGCGCGCCTCTGAATTTGCCTTGAAAGCACTTCTTCATCGGGCAAGGATCCATCCTTCAGGAACTGGAATATGGGTAGTGCCCAAGCTGGTATGGCTTGCACTAGAAACACATCCTCGTCAATTTCCATTTGATCCACCGACATAACCTCGGCCGGATCACGCTGCGCAGTCCCCGGGTTCTGCGAAGCAGTCCTCGGGTTTCCTGAACCACTTCCCACATCAATGTCCATGGGTACAGCTCCGGACTCCGGGTCTGCCGGGATGAAAATTGAGTCGGATTCTAGGGATGGCCCGATAGATGGTTTTCTGAGGTGCTCTAGTGCTACACCCGGCGGAATTGCTTGTCGGGTTGATCCGAGCTTCGACAATACGTCGGCAGCCTCATTTTCCACCCAAGGTACATGGTGAAATTCGCATCCCTCGAAGTATCCCGATATTTTCTGCACATGAAACCTATACGATGCCATGTTTGCATCCAAAGCATCCCATTGCCCTGAGACTTGCTGAACCACCAGATCCGAGTCACCGAAGCACTGGATCCGACGTATCCCAATTTCTTTTGCCACTTTGAGCCCATGCACAAGTGCTTCATATTCTGCAACATTGTACGATGCTGCGAAATGGATCTGCAACACATACTTCAGCTGGTCCCTCTTGGGTGAGGTAAGCACAACTCCGGCGCCTAACCCGGTTTTTGTCTTTGATCCGTCAAAATGCATTCTCCAGTAGTTCGGATCTGGCAATGGTGGCTCATATTGCATCTCGGCCCAATCCTTGAAAAAGTCGGCCACGGCCTAAGACTTGATTGCATCTCTCCTGTCAAAATGTGGAGCATAAGGAGCTAGTTCAATTGCCCATTTTGCGATCCAGCCGCTTGCATCCTTATTGCTCATTATCTTAGATATGGGGGCTTCACATATCACTTTAATGGGATGTTCTTCAAAATAGTGCTTCAGCTTCTTTGCTGCCATATATACACAAAATGCCATTTTCTGATAGTGAGGATAGTTCTGCTTTGATTCTGATAATACCTCGCTCAGGTAATAGACTGGCCTCTGCATCGACTTACCCTCTTCGTCGCGCTCTACCACTATTACTGCACTTACAACTCGGTTGGTTGCGGCTACATAGAGCAACATTGGCTCTTTTCATAGTGGAGAGGCTAATACTGGTGCAGTGGCTAACATTTTATTTAGTTGAATGAAGGCTTCATTGGCATGCGGCGTCCATACAAATTTTTCTGACTTTTTCATGAGTTGATAGAGAGGTAATGCCTTTTCTCCCAACCGACATATAAACAGACTTAAGGATGCCAGGCAACCAGTGAACTTCTGGACATCATTAAGACACTTCGGTAATTCAATTTGTTCTATGGCTCGGATTTTCGTTGGGTTAACTTCGATACCTCGGCTGGAGACAAGAAATCCGAGTAATTTTCCAGCCGGGACACCAAAGGTACATTTCTCCGGGTTAAGCTTCATCCGAAATCTCCTTAGGTTCGCGAATGTTTGCCTGATATCGTCAAGGAGCGTTTTGCTTTCCTTGGTTTTTATAACCACATCATCCACATATACTTGCACATTTCCACCAATTTGATCGTGCAAATATTTTTGCATACATCTTTGGTACGTTGCCCCTGCATTACGTAAACCAAAAGGCATGGTGCGATAGCAATAAGCCCCATACGGGGTGATAAATGCAGTCTTTATTTGATCATTCGGGTTCAGAGGTATCTGGTGGAAACCAGAATATGCATCTATGAATAACAACAGTTCACACCCAGCAGTAGAATCTATGACCTGATCTATCCTTGGCAGTGGGAATGGATCTTTTGGACACGCCTTATTCAGGTTCGTGTAATCGATGCACATACGCCAAACCACTGCTAAAGTCGGATCATCTTTCTTCTTTTCCACCAGCACCGGATTAGATAGCCAATCCAGGTAAAGCACTTCCATGATAAACCCGACTGCGAGGAGCCGAGCTATCTCATCCCCAGTGACTTTTCTCCTATCTTCGGCGAAGCGGCGGAGAGGTTGTTTCACCGGCTTTGCTCTGGGTCTCACATTCAAAGAGTGCTCGGCCAACTCCCTCGGAACACCTTGCAAGTCTTGTGTGGACCAAGCAAAGATATCCCGATTCTCACGGAGGAAGTTGTTGAGCTTGCTTTCCTATTTGTCAGTTAACCCGATACCAATTGTTACGGTGCGCTCTGGGAACAGATCATCAACAGGCACATTCTTTGTATCCTTTGTTGCTTGAAATGAGGCACTTCCATGCGGGTTACTCAGCGCCGGCATATACTACTGCGCGGATTGAGCCAATGTCGCTACTTCCTGGATCTTTCTCTTTTCTTGTGCGATCATGAGTGACTCAGCCAGGTTAGACCCGGCTGACGCACACTCAATGGAACGTCGGAAATCTCCTGCTATGGTAATTACTCCATTTGGCCCGGGCAACTTCATCTTTAGGTAACTGATGTCACAACTTGCCATGAATTTGTTTAGGGCTGGCCTGCCGAGTAACGCGTGATATGCGCTTTCCAAGTTCACAACCTCAAACTCCAAATTCTCAGTTCGGCAGTTATCTCGCGTGCCGAATAATACGTTAACCCGGACCTTGCCAATGGTTCACAGGAAATGCCTGGCACAATTCCATGGAAAGTTGTCCTCGTGGCCTGGAGCATGTTCTCCGAGATACCCAACTTGCGCATGGTATCCACGTACATGATATTGATGCTGCTGCCATTGTCAATCAGTACCTTGGAAAATCTCAGATTGATATTTGGCCCGATGAACGTTGGGTCCAGCACCAACGCATACGAACCAGGGCTCGGCATAAGCTTGGGATGATCCTTGATACTCCAGGTAATTTCTTGATCTGACCAAGGCATATACCTCGTCACTGCCGGCATAACCGCATTCACTTCCATATGTCGGTGTTGCAAGCTCTTTCTATCTGTTTCCTCCGTGGTAAACACACAGTAACTTTGGTGATGCTCTCTATATTCATTTCTCCCCTCATTTCCGGGGTACCTTTGATCTGGTTGATGCTGATTTTCCACCTGATGCACTGCATCCCTTCTCTCCTGGTTTTCATACCTCGGCGGAGGTGGTGGCAACATTAACTGCTGCGTGTTTGCTCCGGAGAGTAGTTGCTGCCGGGGTAACTCCTGCCGAGGTTGATCGTTCCGAGGTGCCTGAGCATTCCCCGAACCACTTTGTTCTATCTTCCTCATCCACTCACATTGCCGAGTCGTGTGACCCACCGGGTTACTCGGATTTGGCATGTGAAATTTGCACGGCTGATCCAGCATTGCCTCATACGTATACCTCGGCCGGTCTTTCTTTTCTTGCCACTACCTCTTTTGCTCTGGCGTCCAAGTTTTCTTGCCATCATTTCTCGGGGTCCACTGTTGTCCTCCAGTTTTCTGACGCTGATTACTCCGTGCTCCGGGTTGATCTTGATTTACAGCAGCAACTTGTTGCGAACTATACCTGTAATCCGGTTTATCATCTCTTCTCTTACCCCGGTAATCATTCTGCCGGGATGATCCGGCTCCATCTCGCTGGTAGTACTCCTCATTTGACTCGTTTGACATAAGCCGGGGTTGAGTCGGATCCCCCAAAGCATATGAATCAGCAATCCAGATTATCTCTGCCAGTGTAGTTGGCATATCCCTTTCTAGCCTTTGCCACAACATGCTTGCATATCTGCACCCTTGTGCAAACCAAGCTATTGCATGTGACTCGATCACGCCCTCACACGAGTTTCTCACGGTGCACCAGCGGGTCAAAAACTCCTTGTCTGTTTCATTTGGTCTCTGTTTGCACATTGCTAAGGTCTGTGGCCTATTCGGCCTCTGATACGTGCTCGAGAAGTTACTGACAAACATTTCCTCAAAATCAATCCAACAGTTGATACTTCCGGGCGGTAAATTGTTTAACCATACCCTTGCTGGCCCCTCCAGCATCTGAGGCACGTATCTCATAGCCCATCTCAAGTTGCCTGTAGCAATTTTCACTGACGAGGCATAGTTGATCAACAAATCCTCCGGCTTGGTGCTGCCGTCATATGTTTTCGTGCCTCTGGGTAACTGAAAGTTAGGTACCGGAGGTTCTTTCATGATTCGGGGCCCAAAGCACGCTGGACCCAGAGGACCTTGCCCCTCAATCTGCTCCGACCTATAGAGCCGATCCAGTTTTAACCTGGCGTCATCAGGCACCAAGTTCCTGCTTCCCAATCTTGACCCTATCACGTGATAGTCCGGTCTAGGGTATCTTGCGTTCACCATTTCTGAATCACCATCATTGTATCTATCTTGCTCTTGTGGAGCGCATCTCTGTTGCATACCTTGGCCGGCACTTCGCTCTTGTCGTGGTATATTCCGCTGCTGCGGTTGTCCTGCACCCACCGAGTTGCGCTGTCCGGCATTGCCGTTTACAGCGTTTCCCTAGCCGGCATTTCCTTGGTCGCGGTTACCTCGGCCAGCTTCACCTCGGCTGACACTTCGTCGATCCTCGTTTCCCTGCACTGCCTTTCCTTTCGCTGCCCTTGCCGGGTCATAGGGGACTATCTGTTTGTTTCTCCTCGTGGAGGTTACCACTTCCTCTCTTCTTGGGCCACCATGAGGGGATGATGCAGCTCCAGCAGATTTCTCCGGGTTACCTATCGCTGAATAAACGACTTTGGAAGCCCCAGCCCTTGCCGGGTTAGCCCTGAGCAACTCTTCATTTTGTCTGTTAGCGATCCGAACTAACTCATTGACCCTCTCCTGCTGTCTTTGCTGGGCTTCACCCGTCAAACCCAATAATTCGGATGCAGCTGCATCCGCTGCTCTAAGGTTCTTTGTTGGGGTACTGTACTTCGGCAGCCCCACGGACAAAATGTTCTCTGACTCCTCAACTCTAGTATCACCCTCTTTGTTCATTTCACTGATGAGGTTTTTCCCCTTTACTTTTACAGCATCTACCTTATTTGCTCTTGCCTACTCGCGCAGTGTCATGTTCAACGACTGCTGAGCCACGGCTATCTTTTTCGCAGCCTCTAGTATTTTCTGCCTTGTTTCTTCTAACTCGACTGTGCCCGAGCCTGATCTACCGCATGTGCAATGGGGCTCTCTAGGCTATCTATCGCCTGCTGCAGCACGTTCTCTGGCCTCTCTAGTGGAGGACCTCTACTTTTCCTTGGTGCCTTGGGTGTTACCTCCGGATCTGGTGCCGGATCCTTTCTTGCGCCAGCGCCAGGCGCTGTCCTCATCACCTCGGCACGGTCAGGGGAGCGAGTTATACGCACCCCGTGAGCCAGGCGCTGTCATCATCACCTTGGGTGAACGCACGACACATCGACAGCGACGTAGATCTTGTTAGGGCCAAGCTTGACGAAGAGGCCGTTGCGTGGAAGAGGTCATTTGCCGAAGCAGCCAGCATTGTCGCTGACGAAGGCCAGCGCTCCAAAGCACTGAACGAGCCTAGAGACGATGCGCTCGCCGTTGCCGATGAGGTTTCCCGTCCAGATCTTCACTCCTGCTAGCGCCGCTAGCCCCACGGTGGGCGCCAACTATCGTGGTGGTGTCACGGCAGATGCCATGGATAGGCTAAAGG
Source organism: Avena sativa (assembly GCA_916181665.1). NCBI lineage: Eukaryota > Viridiplantae > Streptophyta > Magnoliopsida > Poales > Poaceae > Avena > Avena sativa. Next base: position 39,467,141 of record OV702290.1, read on the forward strand.
TGGGGCCAATATGCACTAGAGGAATCCAGGGAGGGATAGTGTGGTGATTCCACACACAGATGCTTTGTATTCTCCAAACTAGATCAGTTACAGATGCTCCTTGAGCTGTATTAGGGAGAGCAGGAAGAAATAACTCTCTTACTCTCACCACTACCTATCTCCAAGGAACCAACTACTCAAATGCTAACCCACCCCTTCTACAGAGGCCCTAGCGCTCCTTATAAAGGGGATGCTAGGTCTCCCACTAGGGCATACATGGAGGCATATTCCTGGGAATATGCCTCTTCCCAAAATAGCAAACCGACCGGGTCACTTTTCGCCATCGTAAGCCATGCAGAGGCTACGTAAGCCTCTACGGCGCTAGCGGCATCCGACATAGGGCGCGTCACCCTTGTCGGCCACGCCTTGGTGGTCCTTCTCTCTGTCTGCTTCGCTCATGCTCCAGCGTACAGTGACCACCTTTTGACCAGCGAGATACCTTCCTTCTCTTGCAAGCCTGATATAACCCGGATCATGCCTGGTTAATCCGGCCCCGTGGGTACCGGCATACAAGTTATAAAATACCTGTCGGCATACGACATACATCGGCCAGGACTCAGTTAGGCGGACATCCTCCGGTCCGGGTTACGCCGTGCTTTGGCCTGCCTTGAGGTGACTCGGCTAGGATTCGCTTTGACCTTGCCGTACCTCGGCTAACTCAGCCTCGATACCCCGGCGTGACCCTACCCAGGGGTATCCCCCCAACACAGACATCCAGTGACACTGGTGGATCCTTATGTGGTCTGTGGAAAGAACAGACATGCAATGACACTAGCTGTGGTTTGTGAAAACAATAGACATGCAATCACACTGGTGGATCCATATGTGGTTTGTGAGAAGAACACACATCCAATGACTCTAGTTGTGGTTAATGAAAAGAACACACATGCAATGACTCTGGTGGATCCATGTGGCTCATGAAAAGAACACACATGCAATGATTCTAGCTATGGTTCATGAAAAGAACACACATCCAATGACACTAGTGGATCCTTATGTGGTTTGTGAAAAGAACACACATGCAATGACTCTGGTGGATCCACATGTGGTTTGTGAGAAGAACACACATGCAATGACACTGGTGGATCAATATGTGGTTTGTGAAAATAACACACCTGCAATGACACTGGGTGTGGTTCATGAAAAGAACACACATCCAATGACACTGGTGGATCCTTATGTGGTTTGTGAAAAGAACACACATGCAATGACTCTAGTTGTGGTTTGTGAAAAGAACAGATGTGCAATGACACCGGTGGATCAATGAGGTTTGCGAAAATAACAGACATGCAATGAACTCTGGTGGATCCATATGTGGTTTGTGAGAAGAACACACATGCAATGACACTGGGTGTGGTTCATGAAAAGAACACACATCCAATGACGCTGGTGGATCCTTATGTGGTCTGTGGAAATAACAGACATGCAATGACTCTGGTGGATCCACATGTGGTTTGTGAAAATAACACACATTTCTATGTCACTAGTGGATCCATATGTGGTTTGTGAAAAGAACACACATTTCAATGACTCTGGTGGATCCATATGTGGTTTGTGATAAGAACACACATGCAATGACTCTAGCTGTGGTTAATGAAAACAACAGAGATGCAATGATTCTAGCAGTGGTTTATTGAAAGAACACACATGCAATGACTCTGGTGGATCCATATCTAGTTTGTGAAAAGAACACACATCCAATGACACTGGTGGATCCATATGTGGTTCATGAAAAGAACACACATGCAATGACACTGGTGGATCAACATGTGGTTTATGAAAAGAACACACATGCAATGACACTGGTGGATCCATGTGGTTTATGACAATAACACACATGCAATGAACTCTAGTGGATCCATGTGGTTTATGAGAAGAACACACATCCAATAAACTCTAGTGGATCTATCTTGGCATAATTTGATGTATGTCATGATGTATTTCATTATACAAGACACTCACTTTCCATTTTTATACTACTCACTTTTGCCCTTGGTTTTTGGATACTACTCAGTTTTGCTCCCCCTCTCTCTCTTCCCTTCGTAGAAGCCCAAACCTGTGCTCACTCTGTCTGCTATGCCATGATTGGTTGTCATAGTTGTCATGCGGATCGTGCGCACCAACCGTTGATTCTGTGTGATCCAACAAGGATCGTTGCACACATCGTGCCCTTCACAGTACAGCGTGAGACAGCACAAACGTCTCTCTCGGCGAGACTTCTACAAGAAGGAACACGAATCCATCCATGGAAAAAGTCGTCGACTGGTCATGTCATGTTTAATCAAGTCTGAAAAGCCTAATACTGCTACTACTACGCCACAACACATGCGTCATCGAGTGCACGATCATCGACGGGCAGCTGCAATTTATTGCCACTTGATTGTAATAAGACATATCCCATTTTTTACGCAGCGGCTCTCAATCTCACTTCCAACTAGGCCCCATCGTAAGAAAATTCCACGCGCTAGCCGGAGGCCGAAGAGCTGAGCTTGATGAAACCTAAAGTCTCCACCTTCATCGAGTCACTCGCAGTCATCAACACATCCCTCTACCCGATCTAGCACAACCGCACAAATCTTGTCGTATAGCCACCTACCTTCCCCTCTACATTTCCCCTTTTAATTATCTCCAATTTTATGGCCGTGTCAAACTTCATACATAGAAATTGTGTATGAGCCCTTTCCATGCGGATCAATACAGAACTGCCATGCATGGACCGGGAAAAAAATGTGATGTACCGTGTGCGTGTCGCGGTGCACGGTGCAGTAGCCTGCACGGCGCGTTGCACGGTCGTGCGACGAAACGTGCCTTGATTCCATTCACCTTAACTATAGAGCCCCTCTCCGCACACCCACTCTCACTCTTGCTCACTCTCCTCACGCAACCCTCTCCACAGTCCCACCAGCATCTACAAACTCCCGAGAAAACCCTGTCTGTGTCAGCGATGGCGAAGGAGGATACGGTGGCCATCGTCACCTCTGAGGCCGCCGGCAAGGAGGCCCCCGTATCCTCGCCAGTCCCCCTCGACGCGTTGAAAGCAGCCGCCGTCCCTGTCCAGGCCCCTATCGAGGCATCCATGGCAGGTGTTGGGGATATACTTTCCCGGTATCCTCACAGTTCCTCACTGACCAGGGTGGCCCACTTCAGGTTAGAGATTTGCTTCATGGGCGGCCCAGTCAGGAAGAAAGACGGAGTCCAATCCGGCTACGGGAAGGCCCAGAAGACTTACCAACTTAGGCCCATAATGTTACTGGTAGCTCAAGATGTACTCTATAACCGACTCTTAGTCGTAGCTGGATAGATCTCTCCTGTGAACCCTAGGCCGGATATCTATATAAGCTGGCCTAGGGAGAGCCTTTAGGGCACCTCAATAGTCTACAATCTCAACTCACACAGGCGAAACCCTTGTAACCCATATTCCGGCTCTGCCGTATTACTGGATTGCTAGCAGGAGTAGGATCCGTCCAAAGCCGGCGAATTCGAACCTGGGTAAACTTGTGTGCTCACCGTCCCGGAATACTGTACGTCTCACACCCCTCTCTTCCGCATGCCTCGAGGACCCCCTCATGGCATACTTGTCATCAATCTGACGACAGTTGGCGCCCACCGTGGGGCAACTGAGCTACGGATCTGCGTTCCGAGCGGAATCTGCAAGAATCAGAATCGGCGAGACTATCTCCGTCGGTCGCATCCTCTACGCCGGCGACGTCCCTCTCATCATTCTCGACGAGACTTGGATTCCGCCAAAGGAGGCCGTGACGTCCTACAATCATGTACTTTGGCGAGATCGATGTTTACATCGGTTTCACTGAACCTGCCCAACCCACCCAGCGGTGATGATAGAGGCAGAAGAATTTTCTGGGTCCCCTTTGTCCGTGGAGGCGGCAGAGTTCTGGATCTCAGAAAACCGTAATCCCACCCAGCCCACACCAGTTGCAGAGATAGTGGAGAAACCCGAACCTGAAGAAGACCTAGCGGTCCACGTCGAATCTGGAGTGGATCTCCCTGGAGGAGCCGGATCCCAGATCGACCCACCCGTGGAAGTCAAAATCCAGGAGGAGCATATCAACGACACTGATTCCGGCTCTGATGATGCTGGAACAGACATGCCTTTCCTAAGGTACACACTACAACGTATGATACTGCAAGGCAAAAGCGCAGAGGCAATCCCCGAAACCATCAAAAGTTTCGATATGGCTGATCACGAAAGCCGCAGGTACCTCAGGAGACATGCGTCGCACTTCGTCGGATACGTAGGATCCGGATCCAGCTCTACCGATGCTAGAGAAAACACCGACTCGGTGCTGGAGGCAATTGGAACAAACGCCGACGTACCCGCATCCTCGGATGAGTCGATGACGTCAGCAGATTTCCGAAAGTTCTCCGTGGAATATGAAGAGGAGTACAACTCCAAAGCTGCAGAAGAAGGAGAAGCCATGGATGAAGGATCCGGGGAACACTCTCCAAAAGCGCAGGATGACATGGACGTCGGAGATAATCCCGAGGTCCAGATGTCCGAAATTACCGATCAGAGCTTGACTCCGGGAAACGGACCCAAAGCCATCTTTGCTACCGGCGCTGCCAGGAAGGCAAAGAAGAAGAACAAGAAAAACAAGACCCCAGCAAAAGACCCTCTGACAGAGGAGGTGATTGCCGAGGAATACGAAGAAGACTCATATGGAGCACTTATCCTAGACGAGCTGAAAAAAGAAGCATCAGTGGATGGACACGTGATCACTGAAGGTGCGCGTAAACTCATCGATGCCGCACTAACCACACCTATCCCTACAGCTGCAGAACTTACTGCAGATGAGCTGGATGAAAGGGCGCAAGCCCTAGAAGAGCGTCGTCAACAACTCCTCGATGAAGCCAAAAACATCGAGGTGGAGAAGAAACGCATGTCAAACAAGGAATACATGTCTCGTCTACATCAGAAGACATGGAAGCGTCACATAGATGACAACCAATTCCCACGTGTCCGTGCCGTCCTTTTTGGAGATGAGATGGGGAAGCCAGGAAAGATAGCAACGGAGATTGGGTATACCCAACACCAGTACAAAATACCATGGCAGCCCGAGAAATTCTATCGGCTAATCCAGGACCAGAGGAGATCCGTTTGGGTATCAAGCTACTCAACAAGGGACTGGAGCAGCAAAAGGTCACCCTGTCCGGAAGTCAAAAACTGGTCTCAGATTTTGACCAATGTCACACAGATCTGGCATGGGCTCGCGTAAGATCCCATTACGTCCGAGCGCAGTATCATCACCCCGAACGCCGGGAAGACAACTATTCAAGAACCGGATCTTCAGGACAGCATCACAAAACTTCGCGTAACTGGAGCAACGTCGCCCCAGCGGCCGAGAAAGACGCCATCGCTGCCCTGAATCTGATAAATCCTCCCTGACGAGAATCTAAGGATCGAAGGGGAGAAGATAAAGAGAAACGTCGGGAGGAGGATCGTTAGAGAATTCCACCTCCTAGACATGAGAACCATCCGGCTGAGCCTCACCATGGTGGGAACGACGGACGAAGAAACGATGGAAACCATGCCGGTACAAGCAGGCAGGGGGCTCGTCGTAGTCAAGCGACTCCACCCTCTCCACCACACAGTCATCACAACGGCTCCCATGGAGGCCAAGGAGGACGACATGGCGGAGGAGGTGGTGGCAGAAGTCGAAGTCCGGCTCCACGGCACCGCAGCCACAGCCGGCATTCGGGACGATCTCTATCCCTGAACGACACAAGGCACAGGATCAACTCCAACATAGAGGTTCGTCGCTATGAAAACGATGACGTGTGCGTAGGCCCAAAGTGCTTAGGTCCATGCATCAGAGCTACAAAATTCCCGGAAGGATTTGCTATCTCAAGACATATACAAGCCTATGACGGCATTGCTTGGCCAGACACCTGGTTACAGGATTTCTTCCAAGCTTGCTGCATCGCCAAAGGCGGAAACAGCCTGGTCGCACCCCGATATCTCCCACTTATGTTGCGGAAGACGGCACGATCATGGCTTAATGAACTTCCGGCGAACACCATCCATAACTGGTATGATTTGCAAAGTGTGTTCTTTCGGAATTTCGAAGGCACATATCGGAGGCCCTATACGGTTGGAGACCTACAGCGTTGCACCCAGAAAGCCGGAGAAACTTGTCGGGATTACCTCGGGCGATGGATCAACACCAAGAACTCCTGCGAAGGAGTAAATGATCAAACTGCGATTGAAGCTTTCATCGCAGGTCTCCCTATTGGTTTACTACGCCATCGCTTGAAGTGTGACAAGGTTACCAATTTGGGAGAGATGATAGAAATAGCGAGCAAGTATGCAGATGCTGACGATGATGCAGAAGGACTACTCAATGCCCTAGTTGTGCCTCAGTCGGCAAAACAACCAAAGCAACAAGCTCAGAAGCGCAAAAACACCTCGGAAGAAAAACCCAACGCGGAAACAGCGGTAGTCACTACTGTTTCCGGGTCTGGAGGACGAGGAGGACGTGGCGGAGGCCGCGGGCATGGCCGTGGGACATCAAGGGTCCAAGGTAGGGGAGAACAACAACCAGGCAAAACCTACTCTTGGGCCGACATTGCCAACAACCCATGTGTGCATCACCTAGATGCCAATGGGGGCTCATCCCACACCAACGCGTTTCAATGACGACATCAAAAGAGATGACACTGCGGGCTACAAAGCTAAGCGGAAGAAGGGAAAGAAAAATCCCAAAAAAGACAAGGAGACCAAGGAAGATTCCGACATGGAGGAAGCTGATGCTTCAAATCCCAAGTCGGAAGGTAAGAAGACTTTTCCCACCAAGAAGGACACTTATGTCACCTTCCTCTGATCTCAACCAGCAAAGGTCAAGAAAGCAGTTCTACACGAGCTCAATGCAATAGTTCCGGCTGTCCCCCAGTATTTGGACTGGTCGGAAGTGGCAATCACGTTTGACCGCGATGATCATCCACCTAAGTTACACAGGCGAGGAAAATACGCCTTAATCGTCAACCCACTTATTGACGGTTATGGTTTCTCCAAGACCCTCATGGACGGTGGTAGCAGCATCAATATTCTCTATGTCGAAACGCTACACCGGATGAAGATCTCGGAGACCCAGCTAAACCATAGCTCTGTGATTTTTCACGGAGTTGTCCCAGGAAGACAAGCTAATTCCCTGGGAGAAATCACTTTGGATGTTACCTTTGGAACTCCAAAGAATTATCGGACGGGGGCACTTTCCTTCGAAGTGGTCCCGTTCAAGAGCACATACCACGCTATATTTGGACGTCCGGCTTACTGGGCTTAGGGCTCGTCCGTGTTACATTTACAATATGATGAAAATTCCAGGTCCCAACGGCGTGATCACCATCAGGGGAGACCCGAAGAAAGCGCGTGAGTGCAAGGATGGAAATGTTGCCTTTGCCGAAGCCGTGTTGCACGCCCAGGAGTACCAGGAGATCAAGAAGAGCATAGATCCGTCTGAGATGCCCGCAACGAAGAAGGATGTTACCAAGCCAAAACCGGAGTTCAAGGCATCAAAAGAGACGAAGAAAGCGCCATTGAAGGATGATGACCCCTCCAAGGTGACCCAGATAGGCGTAGGCCTAGATAGCGCATAGGAAAGCACGCTCATCAAGTTCCTCCAAGCAAATCAAGATATCTTCGCATGGCAGCCATCTGACATGACCGGAGTACCTAGGGAACTTGTCGAGCACTCTCTAAATGTAAACCCGAACGCTAAACCCGTCAAACAGTCCTTACGGCGGTTTGGCGACGAAAAGCGTAAGGGAATAGCTAAGGAACTAGCACGGCTCGAGTTAGCCGGATTCATAGAAGAGGTCATCCACACTGAGTGGTCGGCCAATCCTGTAATGGTCCCTAAAAAGGACACCACTGGTTTAAGGATGTGTGTTGATTATACTGCCTTGAACAAGCCTTGTCCAAAAGATCCGTTCGCTCTGCCTAGAATTGATCAAGTTATCGATTCTACGGCAGGCTCGGAACTCCTCTGTTTTCTCGACGCATATTCCGGTTATCACCAAATCCAGATGAAGGAATCTGACAAAGTCAAAATGTCATTCATAACCCCCTTCGGAACCTTCTGTTTTGTTACGATGCCCTTTGGGCTGAAGAACGCAGGAGCTACGTACCAGCGCACGATGCAGCGTTGCCTCCACGACCAACTCGGACGCAATGTACATGCATACGTGGATGATATCGCGGTGATGTCCAAAAAGAAGGAAACACTCATTTCCGACTTGGAGGAAACGTTCGCCAATCTACGAAAATACAACATCATGCTTAACCCGAAGAAATGCTTCTTTGGAATACCAGCCGGAAAATTGTTAGGTTTCATCGTGTCTCAAAGAGGCATAGAGGTGAACCGCGACAAAATCAAGGCTATACTCAATATTTCCAGGCCAACTCGCCTGAAGGACGTACAAAGATTAACTGATTGCATTGCTGCGGTCAGTCGATTTGTAAGCCGGCTTGGTGAAAGAGCCGCACCATTATACAAACTCCTGAAGAAGACCAAAGATTTTGTCTGGACTGACGAAGCTGAAGCTGCACTTCAAGACCTGAAGAAAGTACTCTCATCTGCTCCTATCCTTGCAGCGCTGGAACCTCAGGAACCGATGTTGCTTTATATTGCTGCGACAAATAAGGTCATTAGTATCGTCATGGTGGTGGAGAGACCAGAGGAAAATCAGGAACACTTGGTGCAGCGTCTGACTTACTTTGTCAGTGAGGTCTTGACAGAATCAAAACAGCGATATCCGCACTATCAAAAGTTGGCTTATGGTGTTTTCCTAGCATCTCGTAAGTTATGACACTATTTTCAGGAGCATCCAATTACCATGGTGAGCAAACCTCCCATGAGAGATATAATCAACAACAGCGACGCCACAGGACGTGTCGCCAAATGGGGCATAGAGCTCTCAACTTTCGATATTGAGTATAAACCTCAGACAGCAATCAAATCCCAGATCCTTGCTGACTTTGTTGCTGATTGGACAGAGACGAAGGAGAACATGGTTCTCCCTGAGTCGGAATACTGGACCCTCTTTTTCGATGGGTCTAAGGCTCGGGGGGCTCGGGGTTGGCATGGTGCTCAAATCACCCCAAGGAGATAAACTATTATACGTGTTGCAGATCCACTTCACAGCGACAAACAATATTGCCGAGTATGAAGCACTGCTGCATGGAATCTGGATTGCCAAGGATATTGGCATCCGACATTTGATGTGTTACGGAGATTCGGATCTTGTGCTCAGCAAGTCTCGGATATTTGTAATGCAAATAAGCACATGGCAGCATATAAAGCTGTCGTGGATGATCTATCTAAATCGTTCGAAGGGTTTGAAGTTCAACACATCCCTCGAGCAGAAAATGAGGAAGCAGATGCACTATCTCGAATAGGCTCTGCGCGGAAAGAGGTCACGGATGGCGCATTTTTAGAGCACCTCAAAGTTCCCTCAATAAAGGGAGTAGATTAGGAATATCCGACCAAATCCGACTCACCTTTAATACCAGTTTTGGCTGTAATTCCCAGCTGGACTCAACCCTACCTCAATTATTTGGAAGATGGAAAATTACCCGAAGACGAGGTGTTGAGCCGGCAGATTATCCGACGAGCAAAAGCCTATACTATTGTTCAGGGTGAGCTCCATAAACGGAGTGTTTCTGGGGTTTTTCAGCGCTGCGTATCTCCGGAAGGAGTGGAAATCTTAAGGGAAATCCACGAAGGCGAGTGTGGTCACCACACTGCAGCCAAATCTTTAGTGGCAAAAGATTTTCGACATGGATTTTTCTGGCTTACAGCTCAGGCAGATGCTGAACGATTAGTCATGATATGCAAAGGCTGCCAAAAGTACGCCAAGTAAGCTCATGTTCCGGCTGATCAGCTGCGAACAATACCTATAACATAGCCTTTTGCGGTCTGGGGGCTTGATATGGTAGGACCTTTTAAACGAGCTCCAAGTGGATTTACTCACCTCTTAGTGATGGTGGATAAATTCACCAAGTGGATCGAGGCTAAACCTGTCACTAGTGGTGATGGAGCAACAGCCAAAAGATTTGTCGAGGATGTTATAATCCGGTATGGTTATCCACATAGCATTATCACGGACAACGGGAGTAACTTTTCTATGGGAGAACTGGCCGAATTCTGCGATGAGAAAAATATCCGGCTTGACATTGCGTCAGTCGCACATCCACAGGCTAACGGACAAGTCGAAAGAGCAAATGGTTTAATTCTACAAGGCTTGAAACCAAGACTCGAAGCACCACTACGACGTGTTGCGGGGGCTTGGGCAGAGGAATTACGTTCTGTAATTTGGAGTTTACGAACAACTCCGAACAGGTCAACAGGATACACACCTTTCTTCTTGGTCTATGGCACAGAAGCAGTTCTTCCTAGTTAGTTAATTCATACTTCTCCTAGAGTGGCCGCATATATCGAAGAGGATGCCGAGATTTCTCGACAAAATGATCTCGACTTAGTCAAAGAAGTTCGCGTTGTTGCTGAGATGAGATCTACAGCCTATCAGCAGAAGTTACGCAAGTATCATAGCCAGAGAGTCCGAAATAGATCTTTCAATAAAGGTGATTTGGTTCTCCGGCTTGTGCATCAAAGAAAGCACAAACTTTCCCCAGTATGGGGAGGGCCCCTTTTAGTTAGTCGAGTGTTGCACAATGGATCGTACTACTTAACTGACATGAGGCCAGTCAAAGAAAGACCTACTACTAAGAAGAGAAAGAGAGCTGGAGGCAGTACAAATCCGGATGAGTTAGACAGACCGTGGAATATTGCTCACCTACGTCCCTTTTATTCTTAGTTTATCCTTCTTTGTAATCATACATATGTACATGTTCTGTGAGAAATAAAAAATTTGGTTGCCTCAAGTTTTTTCTGAGAAGTTCTTAAACCATCTTATTTCCGAATGATCATGTCATGGTCAAAAATCCCAGAATGCTTGAAAGTACTTTATGCTCATGTTCGTTCTGGTCTAGATTTCCGATTCTAAAACTGCTACCTTCGGGTATAACTCTAAAAATTTCTAGTCTTTACTTCGGTTATTTATCTGATTGCCGGATGCGGGCATTTTCCGAGTAGTGAATTGTTGGTACTGGAAGCCGACTTTGTTTCCGAGTTTAAACTGTTTTAGCAATTGAGCTCCGTTGCTCGGCAAAGTTTCCGGCTGAAGGTTTAGCCGGCTCACAAAACAGACGAGGCGGAAAGCCAGATAAACGATAAGTAGAGACGAAAAATACAAGTGCTTGTGTAAACATTTCAGGCACGCAAAAATTTCAAAAGTAAAAAGTGTTGAATAGATCAAAAGCTTAGCACTTGCAAAAGATAAATAGTACTTAATATTTACAATCGTATCAGGTTTTTTCCGGAATAATACATAAATTTATGGTCTATGATGAAGGAGAAGATGAAGGATCTGCCAGCTCGCTGGTCACTCCGCCTTGATATCTTTTCGAGATGTCCGCATTTGAGTTGGTGCGTTCATCGTCGGAAACTTCTTCGACTTCTTCTGCAGGAGGAGGCAGAGTAGCCACGCGGGTGAAGAAGGGGATCTCGTAGCTGGTCAGATCAGCTACGTGGCACCCGTATCCGGCGCAGGAGTGCATTATAGCTTGAAGGTCTTGCTCCTGGCCCTCTTCATCCACCTTGCAGTACCCTCTGGTCACTTGCCATATCTCCATGTTTCCATGGTGGCTCATGACCATGGAGAGAGCGTTCTGCACAGTAGTCCGTGCGTAGGACATGTTCTAGTGCCGAACAAGCTGCGGCATCTCCTTGGCCATGTCCCGCACCTCAAAATCTGACATGCTTGGCATGTCCAGAATCCTGAGAGACTCACCAATGTCATCAAGGGACTGGCGGTAGTCATGAAGAAGATCACCGACTTGGGTAAGCCGGTGAGTGCGGGGCTCGGACGAGGAAGAGTCCGTTAACTTCAGAGGACCTATACACAAAACAAGTTAAGAAAAAAATGACATTGCTAGAAGTCGAAGAAAAAGATAAGTCAGAGAGATGGAACGTACCAAAAATGACGTCGTCAATCTTGGTCCTCTCCTCCCGAAGACTCTGGAGTTCAGCCCGGAGCGCCTGGGATATGTCCTTCTCTCTGCCAAGCTCATTCTTGAGGTCCGAGATTATTTTATCCTGAGCAGCAATCTTGCGATCACGCTCATCTGTGGCCATGGAGGGGGATTCAAGCACTTGAGCTATGCTCTTTTCATGATCTGCCTTGAGCTTATCCAGCTCTTGGAAAAGTCCCTTGTTCTCCAGCACCAGGGTATTGAGGTTCTCGGCCTCTTCAATCAAAGCAATGGATTGTTTCACCACCGCTGTAAGACAAAAAAGAACAACAGTTCAAAAAAAATCGACATTGAAAAACCCAAAGATAAGGCTTGAATCTCGGAATGTTTACCTTCGGCTTCATCCTTGGCTACTTTGAGCTCAGCATTTTTAAGCCGGAGAGCTTTGATCTCTCTCCGCTTATCACAGACATTGGTCAATAATTCCTGGTTATTGGAACATACTTTTTGTAAGTCAGAATACCCAAGGTCAGAAAGCTACTTAAGACCCGGGCTAATATTTTTGCTAAATATCAGCACGAGCCTTGGGGGCTACACTAGTTTGTTCTTTGGCATCCTAATGAAGCATAAACTCGGATTCTATATCCTACTTCATGCTTGGGGGCTAGGGGATATGATATAACATAATGGAAAAAACAAGAGTTGGAATTCTGACTTACATATTGCTCGCGGGTGAGTTTGTCTAAACCCGCATTCACTTCAGCGGCCACCTTCTCGGCAAGAGTAAGAGGGATCACTAGGGATGTTGGAAGCTTGCCAGTCCTAATCTTCTTGTCGCGAAGGCGGACTTGAGTAAGAAGGTCAGAGAACTTGACGTCCTCTGCTTCTTGCGCTTCCTCCTCGGGGGATAGATGGCTTTTATTCAGGACTTGCCTGGCTAGTCGCTGGATCTCCTCTGCAGATTTCTGGGTCAGTCCAAACTTGGCAAGACCCGGATTGTTGAGGACGTTTTCGGTGAAGACTTCAGTCGTGGGATCATTACCCGAAGAGGGTTCACCCTAATCTTGAGATGACGCACCCACGATGGCGTCAGTTTGCGACCCAAGGATCACAGGCTCCGTTTGAAGAGCCGGATCTTCTGCAGCATCCGACGAGATAACCGGAGTTGCAGAAGTTTGAGGGGCCAGAGTCGGAGGAGCCACGGCAGGGGAAGCTATGGTAAGCTTCGTCTGGCGTAAGGGATTTGAAGAAACCCCTTTCCCCTTGCCCTTGATGATTGATTTTGCTCTGAGAAGGTAACAAAGTCGGAAACGTTACATCTCGGAAAGAAATTTGAGTAAAGTACAAAGACGGAAAAGTTGTGACTGAAAAGATACCTCTTCACGACAGGCACCTCCTTTGTGCCAACCGCTACCGTCTGAGCTTTGCGCTTCTTGAGCGCAAGATCCGGCAGTGGAACTACCTCTACCTCCTGAGAAAACTCTGGAGGATATCCTTCGAGCGGAGCAAATTCCGACTCGGGGATGTCAGCAAGCTGAAAACAAGAAAACATATCAGTATTGCAATATAACTCAAAGATAGAAACACATAAAAGATGTGATGATAAAAGCTTACCGGCACCACGGGGTTTTCCGCCGTGTGCATGTCCAGAGAAACCTCCGAAATCCGCCTTTCGATCCGCTCCTTGATCAGCCACTTGATTTGGCTTATGTAGCCTTGAGTGGTGTAGGCTTTGGGGCTGATGCGGAGGGAGTCGGTTAGAGAAGACATGACGGAATGCATCAGTCTATCCCCGTGGTACTGAAGTGGCTGGATCCAGCGTGAGACCCAGCACTGGACCAAGTCGGATCCCTTCAGACCATTGTGCTTGATCAGATATTCGATCCGCCTCTTAGCGAGGATCAGATCATCTGCGAGAGCCGGAGCAGCCTCGTCCCAGGAAGGTTGGGCCGTGGCGGCTCTGTCGACAAAAGACGGCAAAGCAGTAGCTTTGCCGGGAGCCGGAATATCCCTATGGTAGAAAAAAGTGGCTGGCCATTGTTTGACCAAGTCACTGGCAGAAATTTTGGGATATGCCCGGTCTCTTCTAAGAGAAAAACTAATGGTGTCAGTGATGTAAGGAACACCGGCAGTAATGGAATTCCTCCGGACATGGAAATAAAACCGGAAGAGAAGAAAACTCGGCCTAATGCCGAGAAAGCCCTCGCAAAGCGCAGCATATGTGCTCATTTCTAGAAGTGAATTGGGAGGATGATTGTGGAGTTAAACTCCATAGTGATCTATCACCTTGGAGAAGAACCCCGAGGGAGGAAAAGACAAACCTCGGTCCAGATGGGTGCCGAAGTGGACTCGCTCGCCCTCGTGCGGGTTGGGGACGGTTTCACCAGAGCTGCTCCGCCAGTCGTCGGTGACGAGAAGCCCCTCCTTCTCCACATTCTTGAGGCCCTCCTCATTGAGGGCGTAGGGGATCCAGATTCCCCGGAAGCTCTCCTTCTCCGCTACAGCTTCCGCCTTTGCCGCCGCCGCCGCTGCCGCTAAGCCAGAGGAAGAATATGATGAAGCCATTTTTCTCCGGTGAGAAAGTGACCTTAAAGGGGCAGCGCTGGGAGTTTTTGTGGGGGAAGGACAAGGAGGCTCTGTGGGCGCAGGAGGATTGGGAAGGAAGGAAACGGCAAAGGACTGGTGGAAAGGATAAGAAGAAATTTGAACCTCTTATATCCACCTACCTGCGCCAAGATTCATGCAAACACTACAGTGTAACCGCCACGCGTCGTGGAAAGAACTAGGAAGGACCCGCGTGATGATTGCGTCTCCTCGATCTCCACGTGCGCATTGAAACGACGCCTCGGTTCCGCGGACCGCAGACCCACCAACAGTCGTGCTGACGGAACGCCTGTCAGATGACGTGACTTGACCATGCTTGTGTTAGGTGGCGTTAGAGACCAAGTTTCGGCTGAGTTCAAAATCGAGCTGGAAAATCCGAGTAACCTACTAATAGGTCCGACTTATTTTTAAGACCCGGATCGTATCTTTTGTTGTGAAGTTTCAGGAACCCTTCAAGATTCTGCAAGCCGAAGATCAAGCTAGACAATGATAAATCCGACTTTGGATCTTGGAGGCCTCCGGGGGCTGCTGTTGGGGATATACTTTCCGGGTATCCTCACAGTTCCTCACTGACTAGGGTGGCCCACTTCGGGTTAGAGCTTTGCTTCACGGGCGGCCCAGTCAGGGAGAAAGACGGAGTCCAATCCGGCTACAGGAAGGCCCAGAAGACTTACCGACTTAGGCCCATAATGTTACTGGTAGTTCAAGATGTACTCTGTAACCGACTCTTAGTCGTAGTCGGATAGATCTCTCATGTGAACCCTAGGGCGGATATCTATATAAGCCGGCCTAGGGAGAGCCTTTAGGGCACCTCAATAGTCTACAATCTCAACTCGCACAGGCGAAACCCTTGTAACCCATATTCCGGCTCTGCCGTATTACTGGATTGCTAGCAGGAGTAGGATCCGTCCAAAGCCGGCGGATTCGAACCTGGGTAAACTAGTGTGCTCACCGTCCCGGAATACCATACGTCTCACACCCCTCTCTTCCGCACGCCTCGAGGACCCCCTCATGGCGTACTTGTCATCAATCCGATGACAGTAGCCGCCGTTCCCGTCCAGGCCTTGCTTACTCAATATGTAGAGCTCGTTGGGGAACCCCAAGAGGAAGGTATGATGAGCATAGCAACAAGTTTTCCCTCAGTTATGAAACCAAGGTTATCGAACTAGTAGGAGCAAGGAAACACCTCCAAGGTGTTGTTTCCAACTTGGAATCCTGCACAACACAATCACAGAACTTTGCCCCAACTTACAGTGAGGTTGTCAATCTCACCGGTTTTGCTGAAAACAAAGGATTAAATGTATTGTGTGGAAGATAGTAATTGCTTTGCAGAAAGTAAACAAAAAATAGTAATAGCTTTGTAGATTGATGGTAAAAGAATGGACCGGGGTCCATAGTTCACTATGGTGATTCTCCTTAAGATAGATGACTTTTTGGGTGAACAAATTACAGCGGGGCAATTGACAAACATCGAGAAAGCATACATGCATATACTAATCATCTTGACTCCTATGAGATTTGATTGGGCATTATAACATTATACATAGACCGTAATCCAACTGCATCTATGACTAATAATCCACCTTCAGGTTATCAACCGAACCCCCTCCAGTATTAAGTTGCAAGCAATAGATAATTGCATTAAGCAAAGTGTGTAAAGTAAACAATACGATTGTTCTATGAACAAAGGATTGTTGTTTTCTCCCTAGTAGCAATAGCACATCTAGTACCTTAGAGATTTGTGTCACTTCCCCAGATTCCTAGAGGCATGAACCCACTATCGAGCATAAATACTCCCTCTTGGAGTTGCTAGCATCTACTCGACCAAGATAACTACTAACAACGGAGAGCATGAAAGATCACAAATAATAAAGACATGATAGAATGAATAATCAATCTGAAATAGCATCTCAATATCCATTGGATCCCTGCAAACACAACATGTAAGATTACAAATAGATGATCTTGATCATGAACAGAGCTCACAAGATCTAAAAAGGGTGGTACAAAGGAGGAGAATCAACCATCTAGCTACTACATGGACCTGTAGTCCAGGGAAGAACTACTCACGCATCACACCGAAGGCAGACATTGTGATGAAGAAGGCCTCTAGGGTGATCTCTCCCCTCCGGCAGGGTGCCGGGAAGAGCTTCAAATCCCTCCCGATCTAGGGATGGAGATGACGGCGGCTACAGACTCTTTCGTGGACTTTTGATCGGGTACTTAGGGTTTCTGTATCGGAGGCTTCTTATAGGCGAAAGGGGAGGCCGAGGGGGTGCCCGAGGCGGCTGAACCCCCCCCCCCCCCTCCCCCGAGGCGCGGGCCAGGCCAAGCCACACGGCCAGGGGTGTGGCCCCCTCGAGGCCCTTCTCCGTCTCGTCTTTTGGCTCCATGTTCCCCTCGGTGAAATATTGACTTTAGCTTTTGTCCCATCCAATTCCAAGAATATTCATTTTCTGACTTTTCTAGAACCAAAAATAGCAGAAAACAGGCAACTGGCACTGTGGCATCTTGTTAATAGGTTAGTCCTAGAAAGTGTATAAAAATACTCCGAAGTGTGGAAAAAACATAATAAAGTAGATATAAAACAAGCATGGAACATCAAAAATTATAGATACGTTTGCAACGTATCAACATCCCCAAGCTTAACTCATGCTCGTCCTCGAGTAGGTAAGTGATAAAAAGAAAAGAATAATTTTTGAGGTGACATGCACCATCACAATCTTGATCAAGGCATTTATAAAACATTGATAGTTGGGATCATAGTACTTTAACAAAGCATGAAAGATATAGTTCTAACAATAAGACATAGAAACTATGTTGTAACATGAGAAGGTACAAACAAAAGATTCATGAATAACAATGCTTTGAAAGATGTCTGTTTGTTTCACATAAAGAAAACATAATGAGAATGGTATTCAGCTTGACCCTCATAGTGTAGCAAAACATAAATGCATAGGACACCTTCAAAGTTCATAAGCGTGACTAGATAAAGATAGTTTAAGAACAAGCAATATCAAAGTTATGCATCAATCAACAAGTCTTGGGACAATGCACATTAAACTAAGAATGGCCACTATGCTCTCTTAATAGGTGCATAAAGATAGAAGGTGGAGACTTAACATAAAAGTAAAAGAAAGGCCTTCATAGAAGGAAGCGGGGATTCAAGTCTCATAAAGAGCTTCCAAAAATTATGGTACTTATTAGCTTTTAGCTCTCATTGCCCCTATCATAAGCCTCTTGAAGTGATTAAGGTTAAAGTGAACAAACTATGGAGTATATGCTTGATAAAGTATAAGTTGGCAATCTCATGTCCTTTGAATATGAGGGTCGCTCCTCATGCTACTCAAGTTTAGTTACCAGTAAGTTCTTGTCATAGTAAGTATATGTGTATCATAGAGAACCGCCAACGGGGTACCCCTTGCCCGATGATACGGAAGAATCCCCATATCAAAATGACAAGGCAAGCAGACAATAAGCATCTCAACATCTTCTTATTTACCATGGGAAAATGGTGCTTTTTTCTCTCTTTCCTCTTTTCTCATCTTTTTTTCTTTCTTTTTCTCAATCTCTATCTCTTTTTTTATAAGAAGAATGCTTTAAAGATTGCTCATTATGGTTACACTATAGGTTTCCACCATGATTAATCATGGATTAGACCAGCCACCTAGGCGTTTCTCTAACACACATATATAACTCCATGGACTTGCAAGCTCCCCTTTCATTTCACACCGACGACATCCATAAACAAAAGAGCATGATATCAACTGGGTACAATGTACAAGTGTAATGTTGAAAGCATTCCCCATGACAGCATGGTTCTGCTAATCCCAATATATAAGTGCAAGCATATACAACATAGATGACACAATGGTTCAAGTTTATTAGGGGCAAGAAAAGTAAAGTGTGCCATCAAGTTCGTGACAGCTTTAAGCACTAATTTTCACATAACAAGTTTAATTCAAAAGGTAGATAAAAACATGAATATACTTGGAATAGCAAATGCTAATATGTAGGTATGGTGGACTCTTTGGAATAACTTGGTTTTATTGGAGTTCGATGCATTTGGGGAACTCATACTTGGTATGGAGGCTAGCAAAAGACTGGGAGCGACCAACTGCGAGAGCAATAATGGACATAATCATGCAAAGCGACAAAACATCATTAATTAAAGCATAAAGTGATATTACAAGTCAAAAACTAAATGATCATAGAGGCTATGGTGACTTGGTATAGTCTTAACACGGTGTGAGCATGCGCCAAGTCAACCCAAATAAAGCATCAAAGGAGAATACCATAATATTATGGTTTAATATGCTAAAACAACGCATGATTCTTTCAAGGCACATTAAGCACTCTCAATTTTTATAACATGTCATGCTACAGAAAAATCACTAAGCATAAAGCCAAAACAATATCAAGCATGACATGACAAAGCATAGGCCACAGTCAAAAACAAGCTCCTTTTTACCACTTAAGCATGAACTTTTTCCTACTCTATTCCAATCCAAACCAATCTTATTTGAAAAATAATGTATGAATGAGGGGGTCCAACCAATTTATTCAAGCAAACTAAGCAAACGAAAATTAAGAACAAAAACCAAGACGCTCCAAGAACAACACAATTGTGCATGAAACAATAAAAATGAAGTGTTTGGAAGAAACCTGAGATTTTTATTGATGAAGAAGGGGATGCCTTGGGCATCCCCAAGCTTTGACGCTTGTACTTCTTGGATATTTCTTGGGGTGACACGGGTGGCATCCCCAAGCTTGAGCTTTTGTCCATACTTCATCTTATCACATTACTCTTCCCTACACTCAAAAATTTCCTTCATACAAAACTTCACGTAATCTTCATTAGCAACATTAGTGCACTCAAGATAATACGTCCTTTGGTTTAGTCTCCACTCAAGTAAAACTTCCATTAAAACACAAGCTACTATAGCACTTCCTTTAAAAAGTGCAAATGATCAAAGAGAACTCAAATAGAAAGAGATCAAGAGGCAAATGCAAATAATGGCAGAAATCTGTCAAAACAGACCAGCAGGCAAAAACCAATTTTTTTGAAGACCTTCTATTGCTCAAATCGAAAAGTGTTGAACTAACAAAAGTTATATAACAACCTGGGTCAGAAGCACAAAACATTACAGCTCAAACCGACATACAGAGATTTTTCAAGAATTTTTACAGAGAAGCACAAAAATCTGTTTCGGGACAGCAACTTTCCCAAGCATTACTTCTCTCTCATTAGAGGTTACTCTTGTCACAAAAACCACAAAAAAGATAAGGAGAGGTTATTACAGAGGTAATAACTTCCAAGACTCAACTAAAACTTCTGGGTTATCTCCCAATAAGTACTTTTCTTTAACGCCTTTAAGTTAGGCATAAGAAGCAAGAAAAGAATCAAGTATTGTCAAATGAAGAAGCATTAAGAGCAAATTTTGTTTAAATAGGAGAGGCAAAAGGAATCTTCTCTCTCTTCTTAGGGAAGTGTTCTATACCTTTCTTGAGTGGGAGTTGATATTTAATGGTGCCTTCTTTCATATCAATAATGGCACCAACAGTTCTAAGAAAAGGTCTTCCCAAAGTAATAGGACAAGAAGCATTGCATTCAACATCCAAAACATAGAAATCAACAGGGACATAGGCATTGTTAACCATAATAAGAACATCATTAATACTCCCCATGAGTTTCTTTTTAGCATTATCATCAAGTTGGACATTTAAATAACAATCTTCCAATTGTGGCAAATCAAGCATTTCATAAATCTTTCTAGGCATAATAGAGACACTACTATCAAGATCACATAAATCTTTGATATCAAAATCATTCACTTTCATATTAATGATGGGTTCCCAACCATCGTATCATTTCATAGGAATAGAAGCTTTATGTTTCATCTTTTCTTCTTTAATTTTTATGAGAGCATCGGTAATGTGTTTTCTAAAGGCCATATTCATAGCACTAGCATTAGGACTTTTAGCAAGCTTTTGTAGGAACATAATTACTTCAGAGATATTGCAACCGTCAAGATCAAAATCATAATTATCATCTAAAGTAGTAGAGCTATTGTTTCCCATGTTTTGAAGAATTTCAGCATTTTTATTAGAAAAGGTTCCATTGGGTTTACTAGATTCAACACTAGTGGTAGTGATAGTAGAAATACTAATATTTCTAGCAATTTCATCTTCTCTTTCCCACTTAGCATGCAATTCAGCTAATAGTCTAACATTTTCATCAATTCTAACTTGTATGGCATTAGTAGCAGCAAAGGGATTTTCAATAGTTTCAGGTTTAGCAGCCATTTTATTCAAAGAAGATTGTGCTTCAGACAATGATCCTATATTTCTTTCAGCATTAGAGAGTTTTTCCTCAATAGTTTTATTGAAAGTAGTTTGTTTACTAATAAAATCTTTAAGCATGACTTCAAGTTCAGAGGGTCCACTCCTATTATTGTTGTAGGAATTTCCATAAGCATTACAATTATTGGGAGGATATGGCCTATAATTATTATTACCAAAATTATTCCTGTAGGCATTGTTGCTAAAATTATTATTTCTTATAAATTTCACATCAACTTGCTCTTCTTGAGCAACCAAAGAGGCTAAGGGAACATGATTTGGATCAATATGAGCTTTCCCATTAACAAGCATAGACATAATAACATCAATTTTATCACTCAAGGAGGAGGTTTCTTCAATAGAATTTACCTTCTTACCTTGTGGAACTCTCTCAGTGTGCCATTCAGAATAGTTAACCATCATATTATCCAGAAGCTTTGTTGTAGAACCCAAAGTAATGGTCATAAAGGTACCTCCAGCAGTAGAATCCAGTAGATTTCTTGAAGAATAATTCAGTCCTGCATAAAAGGTTTGGATAATCATCCAAGCAGTCAGTCCATGAGTGGGACAATTCTTTACCAAAGATTTGATTCTTTCCCAAGCTTGAGAAACATGTTCATTATCAGATTGTTTAAATTTCATTATTTCACTTCTCATAGATATAATTTTAGCAGGAGGATAGTATTTTCCAATGAAGGCATCTTTGCATTTATTCCAAGAATCAATATTATTTCTAGTTAGGGATTGCAACCATTCTTTAGCTTTTCCTCTCAAAGAGAAAGGAAACAATTTAAGCTTAATAATATCCCCATATATATCCCTATGTTTTTGCATCTCACAAAGTTCAACAAAGTTATTAAGATGAGCACCAGCATCTTCAGTACCAATTCCAGAAAATTGTTCTCTCATAACAAGATTGAGCAAAGCAGGTTTAATTTCAAAGAAAGTAGCTTCAGGAACAGGTGGAGCAATAGGTGTGCACATGAAATCATTGTTGTTGGTGCTAGTGAAGTCACACAACTTAGTGTTTTCAAGAGTAGTCATTTCTTGTGTTTTCAATAAAGAAAGCAAACTAGTACAACTAATTTCTTGTGTGTTTTTGATAAAGAAACAAGCAAACAAAGCAGAAATAAACTAAGCAAAACAAATAAAACAAAGTAAAGAGATTGGTTATGAGGGACTCCCCTTGTAAAGATGTCCTTGGATCCCCGACAACGGCGCTAGAAAAAGTCTTGCTTACTCAATATGTAGATCTCATTGGGGAACCCCAAGAGGAAGGTATGCTGAGCACAGCAACAAGTTTTCCCTCAGTTATGAAACCAAGGTTATCGAACCAGTAGGAACAAGGAAACACCTCCAAGGTGTTATTTCCAACTTGGAATCCTGCACAACACAATCACAGAACTTTGCCCCCAACTTACAGTGAGGTTGTTAATCTCACCGATTTTGCTGAAAACAAAGGATTAAACATATTGTGTAGAAGATAGTAATTCCTTTGAAGAAAGTAAACAGAAAATAGTAAATAGCTTTGTAGATTTATGGTAAAAGAATGGACCGGGGTCCATAGTTCACTAGTGGTGATTCTCCTTAAGATAGATGACATGTTGGGTGAAAAAATTACAGCGAGGCAATTGACAAACATCGAGAAAGCATACATGCATATACTAATCATCTTGACACCTATGAGATTTGATTGGGCATTACAACATTATACATAGACCATAATCCAACTACATCTATGACTAATAATCCACCTTCAGGTTATCATCCGAACCCCCTCCAGTATTAAGTTGCAAGCAATAGATAATTGCATTAAGCAAAGTGTGTAAAGTAAACAATACGATTGTTCTATGAACAAAGGATTGTTGTTTTCTCCCTAGTAGCAACATCACATATAGTACCTTAGAGATTTCTGTCACTTCCCCAGATTCCTAGAGGCATGAACCCACTATCGAGCATAAATACTCCCTCTTCGAGTTGCTGGCATCTACTCGGCCAAGATATCTACTAACAATGGAGAGCATGCAAGATCACAATTAACAAAGACATGATAGAATAAATAATCCATCTGAAATAGCATCTCAATATCCATCGGATCCCCGCAAACACAACATGTAATATTACAAATAGATGATCTTGATCATGAACGGAGCTCACAAGATCTAAACATGGTGGCACAAAGGAGGAGAACCAACCATCTAGCTACTACATGGACCCGTAGTCCAGGGATGAACTACTTACGCATCACACCGGAGGCAGGCATGGTGATGAAGAAGGCCTCTAGGGTGACCTCTCCCCTCTGGCAGGGTGCCAGGAAGAGCTTTAGATCCCTCATGATCTAGGGATGGAGTTGACGGTGGCTACATGCTCTTTCTTGGAATTTTGATCGGGTACTTAGGGTTTCTGTATCGGAGGCTTCTTATAGGCGAAAGGGGAGGCCGAGGGGGTGCCCGAGGCGGCTGCACCCCATAGGCGCGGGCCAGGCGAGGCCACGCGGCCAGGGGTGTGGCCCCCTTGAGGCCCTTCTCTGTCTCGTCTTCTGGCTCCATGTTCCCCTCGGTGAAATATTGACTTTGGCTTTTGTCCCATCCAATTCTGAGAATATTCATTTTCTAACTTTTCTGTAACCAAAAACAGCAGAAAACAGGCAACTGGCACTATGGCATCTTGTTAATAGGTTAGTCCCAGAAAGTGTATAAAAATACCCCAAAGTGTACAAAACAAAAGAAAGTAGATATAAAACAAGCATGGAACATCAAAAATTATAGATACGTTTGCAACGTATCAGGCCCCCGTCCCCGCTACTGACGTAGCCATCGGCGAGGAGCCCCCCGCCGGTGGGGAGTCTCCCACCGGTCACGAGAGATCTAGCTCTTCAGGGACCCCTACAATCCAGATGAGTACATCGCTCCGGTGAACCCCTACGACACCGGCATCGACGACCCATGGTTCGAGGTAACTAGGGTTTGCTCCCCTTCCCTGGTTCTTCTCTCGTTCCCATCGTTGGATGCTAGATCTTGGTTTATTAGGATTCGCTTGTTCGTATTTTGATTGCTCGATCTTCTTACATCATCTACTCCCCCATTTTCCTTTTCTTCCAATAGGTTTACGACAGCGATGTCTGCAGCGATGACGAGTCCAGGCACACCAAGACTTGTCAGGTGATGAGGAGGCTGCAGGCTGGCTAGTACAACACCTTCTTCGTTGGCAGTGTCTACAGTTGCCCCTTCTCCAAGACAAGTCTCACCGGCACCGACTTCGACTGTGTTTTGATGCATGTAGAGGGCACGAGCTCCAACACCCCCAATGTCGGCCAGACCTTGAACTTCAATGCCTACATCACTGAACACCAGGCTCTCGGCATTCACCTCTGAAACCTCCAGCGGGTGTCCAGCGAAGAGGGTCACATGCCTCCAATCAAGCCCAAGGCCCCCAAGATCAAGGGACTGGGCAGCAAGAAGTGGAGGAAGCGCTAGAGGGAGGAGGCGGAGGCGCAGGCGCATGCAAGGAGGGGTTGAATGTGTCTGCTACTGCTGCTAAGCAGCTTCTTTTGATTTTCTATATTTTGCTTGCATCCTATTTCTGCATGCAAGGAAGGGGTGATACGTTGCTAATGTATCCATAATTTTTTGTGTTCCATGGTTGGTTTTATCTACTTTCTTATGTTTTGTCCAAACTTTGGAGTACTTTTCATATGATTTATTGGAATAACCTATTAACAAGAGCCACACTCCTAGCTGCCTGTTTTCTACTGTTTTTGGTTCCAGGAAAGTCAGAAAATGAATATTCTCATAATTGGACAGTACAAAAGCCAAAGTCAGTTTTTCACCGAGGGACACCTAGAGCCAGAATACGAGACGGAGAGGGGCTAGAGACCGGCCACACCACCTGGCCGCGCGGTCAGGCCTGGCCCACGCCAGGGGGTGGTCTGGTCGCCACAGGCACCCCCTTGGCCTCTCCTTCCGCCTATAAGTTGCCTCCGATACGGAAACCCTAAGTACTCGATCAAAAATCCACGAAAGAGTGTGTAGCCACCGTCATCTCCATCCCTAGATCGGGAGGGATCTGAAGCTCTTCTCGGCACCCTGCCGGAGAGGGGAATTCACCCTGGAGGCCTTCTTCATCATCATGCAAGCCTCTGGTGTGATGCGTGAGTAGTTCATCTATGGACTACGGGTCCATGTAGTAGCTAGATGGCTGGTTCTCCTCCTTTGTGCTATCATGTTTAGATCTTGTGAGCTCCGTTCATGATCAAGATCATCTATTTGTAATTCTGCATGTTGTGTTTGTGGGGATCCGATGGATATTGAGATGCTATTTCAGATTGATTATTGATTCTATCATGTCTTTGTTATTTTTGATCTTGCATGCTTTCCGTTGTTAGTAGCTATCTTGGCCAAGTAGATGCTAGCAACTCCAAGAGTTAGTATTTATGCTCGATAATGGGTTCATGCCTCTGGTAATCTGGGGAAGTGACAGAAATCTCTAAGGTACTAGATGTGTTGTTGCTACTAGGGAGAAAACAACAATCCTTTGTTCATAGAACAATCGTATTGTTTACTTTACATGCAATTCGTAATGCAATTATCCGTTGCTTCCAACTTAATACTGGAGGGGGTTCGCATGATAACCTGAAGATGGATTATTAGTCATAGATGCAGTTGGATTACAGTCTATGTATAATGTTGTAATGCCCAATTGAATGTCAAAGGAGTCAAGATGAGTAGTATATGCTTATATGCTTTCTCGCTGTTTGTCAATTGCCCCGCTGTAATTTGTTCACCCAACATGTCATCTATCTTAAGGAGAGCCACCTCTAGTGAACTATGGACCCCGGTCCTTTCTTTTACTATCAATCTACAATCAACTGTTTACTGCTTTGTGTTTACTTTCTGCAAACTATTACTTTCTTCCACTCGATACATTTAATCCTTTGTTTTTAGCAAAATTGGTGAGATGGACAACCTCATCGCAAGTTGGGGACAGATTTCTGTGGTTGTGTTGTGCAGGTCTCCACGTTGCTGCTGGCACCGGTAGTGAGCCCTGCCAAAGTTCAGCTAGCTACACCTTTGGGGTGTTTCCTTGCTCCTACTGGATTGATAACCTTGGTTTCATAACTGAGGTAAACTTACTGATGTGCTCATCATACCTTCCTCTTGGGGTTCCCCAACGAGCTCGTTAGTACACGAGTCAGCAAGTATTTTTCGGGCACCGTTGTCGGGGAGTCAAGGACATCTTTACAAGGGGAGTCCCTCATAATCAATCTCTTTACTTTGTTATTTTTGTTTTTCTTAGTCTATTTTTGCTTTGTTTGCTTTTTTCTTTATCAAAAACACACACAAAATAGTTCCTACTATAGTTGGTATTTTTGTTGGTCTGTTATTGTCTTGCTTTATCATGCTTACTATCAATGGTTGGTTTCTTTGAAACTGAATCTAACTGGCAACATGGGTTCATAGAAGAACAAAAATATTATTATAAGGAACACCGCTTGTCACAAAAAGGGAAACTCTTATGGGAACAAATTGATAAATTGAATACCATTGCTAGAAACATGTGCTCCACTTATAATGTTACTTATTGCGTTGATAAATCTTGTTGCTGTAGGAGGTATAAACACCTCCCTTTTCAATGTGAGTATAATGATAATGTTACCATATCTTCTTATGTTAACGGAAATTATGACTTTTATGATGTGGAACAAATTGAAGAATTTATTGCTTGGAAGGGTGCATTTGAACTTGATAGTTTGCTTGAAAATACTGATGATTCACCTTATAAATATGAGGTTTATGATATACTTAAATTTTGCTTTGATAATTGCAAGGTAGAAAATGACTATATTCTTGAATATCTTAATAGATGCTCTCCACCAATGGAAGAGACTAATGCCTTGCAGGAGCCTATGGAAGAAGAAAATGCTGAAACTGGAAGCTCATTGGATGAAAAAGAGGAGGAGAGTGATGATCAAGAGGAGGAAGAATGGATCTACCCATTCCTACCTTCTAATGAGAGTAACTCTTTACCCCTTACAATATTTGATTGTCCCCCATGCTTACTAAAGGAGGATGAATGTTATGTTCTTGAGGATTCTTTTGAAAATGTTTATAATAAAGCTCTAGTGCTTGTAGATCATGAAAAGCCTGCTTTATGTGATAGTTATATTGTTGAGTTTATTCATGAGGCTACTGAAAATTATTATGAGAGAGGAAAATATGGTTGTAGAAGTTTTCATGGTACTAAAACACCTCTCTGTGTGCTGAAAGTTTTGAAGTTAATTTTGTTTTATCTTCCTATGCCTATCACTTTGTTCTTTGTGAGTTTATTTGCGTATAATATTCCTATGTAAAGGAAGTGGATTAGACTTAAATGTGTTTTGAATTTGCTTCTTGATGCTCTCCTTTACTTCAATTCATATTTCTTATGTGAGCATCATTGAAATTCTTATGCCTAACTTAAAGCCGTTAAAAAAAGTACTTATTGGGAGATAACCCAAAAGTTTTAGATGATTCTTGGAAGTTATTACTTCAGTAATAACCGCTCCTTGTCCTTTTTATTTGCTTTTTGTGCCAAGAGTAACCTCTAATGAGAGATAAGTAATGATTGGGAAAGTTGCTGTCCCGAAACAGATTTATGTGCTTCACCGTAAAAATTCGTGTAAAATCTCTATATGTCCTTTTGAGGCGTGAAATTTTGTGCTTCTGCCCCAGGTTGTTAACTAACTTTCGTTAGGTCAACACTTTTTTATTTGAGCAACAGAAGGTCTTCGAAAAAATTCTTCTTTACCTGCTAGTATGTTTTGACAGATTTCTGCCATTATTTGCATTTGCTTCTTGTTGGTTCCTTTTTGAGTTCTTTTGGGGAACTGAGCTTTTTGAGGAAAGTGCTACAGTAGCTTGTGTTTTAATGGAAGTTTTGTTGGTGTTAGAACTGAACCTAAATACTTATTATCTTGAGTGCACTAATGATGCTAATAAAGATTGTGTGAAGTTTTGTATGAAGGAAAAATTCCAGGTGTATGGAAGGAATGAGTAATGAGATGAAGAATGGACTAAAGCTCAAGCTTGGGGATGCCACGCATGTCACCCCATGAAATATCCAAGAAGTACAAGCGTCAAAGCTTGGGGATGCCCAAGGTATCCCCCTCTTCATCAATAAAAATCCCATGTTTCTTCCAAACACTTCATTTTTATTGTTTCATGCACAGTTGTGTTGTTCTTGGAGCGTCTTCTTTTTCATTTTCGTTTTGGTTTTTTGTTTGCTTTGTTTGCTTAGTTTTCTGAATAAATTGGTTGGACCCCCCTCTTTCATACATTGGTTTTCAAATAGTTTGGTTTGGTTTGGAAAAAGAGTAGGAAAGTTCATGCTTAAGTGGTAAAGAGAGCTTGTTTTTTACTGTGGCCTATGCTTTGTCATGCCATGCTTGATATTGTTTTGGATTTATGCTTAGTATTCTTTGCTGTAGCATGACTTGTTATAAACAATTGAGATTGCTTAATGTGCCTTTGAAGAATCATGCGTTGTTTTAGCATATTAAAGCATAGTATTGTGGTATTCTCCTTTGATGCTTTATTT
Organism: Avena sativa; assembly: GCA_916181665.1. NCBI lineage: Eukaryota > Viridiplantae > Streptophyta > Magnoliopsida > Poales > Poaceae > Avena > Avena sativa. The sequence continues at coordinate 39,495,747 of OV702290.1, forward strand.
GGGTTGACTTGGCACATGCTCACACCATGTTATGAATATCCCAAGTCACCATAGCCTTTATGATCCTTTAGTTTTCAACTTGTATTATCACTTTATGCTTTGATTAATGATGTTTTGTCGCTCTGCATGATTTTGGCCATTATTTCTCTCTTAGTTGGTCGCTCCCAGTCTTTTGCTAGCCTCCATAACCAAGTATGAGTTCCACTCATGCATCCAACTCCTAAACCCAAGTTATTCCAAAGAGTCCACCATACCTACCTACTAGCTTATGCTATTCCAAGTGCATTCATGTTTTTATCTACCTTTTGAATTAAACTTGTTATGAGAAAACTAGTGATTAAAGCTCTCACGAACTTGATGGCACACTTTACTTTTCTTGCCCTTAATAAACTTGAACCATTGCGTCCATCTTTGTTGCGTATATGCTTGCGCTTTATAAGTTGAAGTTAGCAGAACCATGTATCATGGGGAACGCTTTCAACATTGCACATGTACTTTGTACCCTGTCGATATCATGTTCTTTTGCTTATGGATCCCGGCGGTGTGAAATAAAAGGGGAACTTGTAAGATCATGGAGTTTGTATTTGTGTTAGAGAAACGCCTGGGCCGCTAGCCTAAGCCATGCCTAATCATGGTGGAAACTTGCAGCATAACCATAATGAGCACTCTATGAAGCATCCTCAATAAAAACCTATGCAAATAGCAAATAAAAAGATCGCTGAGATGTTCATTGTCTGCTTGCTTTGTCATTTTGATTATGGGATAGCTCCTGTATCATGTGCAAGGGGTACCCCGTTGGCGGTTCTCTATGATACATATGTACTTACAATGACAAGAGCTTACTTGTGACTAAAGTTGAGTAGCATGAGGTTCGGTCTTCGTAAGTAAGGGGCATGAGATTTCGGCTTATAACTTGTCAAGCATATCCTCTTAGTTGTGTCACTTTAACCTTAATCACCTTCAAGATGCTTATGATAGGGGCAATGAGAACTAAAAGCTAATAAGTACCATAATTTTTGGAAGCTCTTTATGAAACTTGAATCCCTACTTCCTTCTATGAAGGCCTTTCTTTTACTTTTATGTTGAGTCTCCACCTTCTATCTTTATGCACCTACTTTGAGAGCATAGTGGCCATTCTTAGTTCTATGTGCATTGTCCCAAGACTTGTTGATTGATGCATAACTTTGATATTGCTTGTTTTAAACTATTTGTATCTAGTAACTCTTATGAACTTTGAAGGTGTCCTATGCATTTATGTTTGCTACTCTATGAGGGACAAGCTGAATACTACTATGCTATGTTTTCTTTATGTGAAACAAACAAACGTCTTGCAAAGCATTGTTATTCATGAATATTTTGTTTGTGCCTTTTCATGTTGCAACATAGTTTCTTTGTCTTATTGTTAGAACTTTGGCTTTCATGTTATGATTGAAGTACTATGATCCCAGCTTCGAATGTTTTACAAATACTTTGATCAAGTTTATGATGGTGCATGTCACCTCAAAAATTATTCTTTATTTTTATCACTTACCTACTCGAGGACGAGCAGGAGTTAAGCTTGGGGATGTTGATACGTTGCTAACGTATCCATAATTTTTGATGTTCCATGCTTGGTTTTATCTACTTTCTTATGTTTTGTCCACACTTTGGAATACTTTTCATATGATTTCTTGGACTAACCTATTAACAAGAGCCATAGTGCTAGCTGCCTGTTTTCTGCTATTTTTGGTTCCAGGAAAGTCAGAAAATGAATATTCTCATAATTAGACGGGACAAAAGCCAAAGTCAGTTTTTCACCTAGGGACACCTGGAGCCAGAATACAAGACGGAGAGGGGTTGGGGCCTGGCCACACCAGCTGGCCGCGCGGCCAGGCCTGACCCGCGCCAGGGGGTGGTCTGGTCGCCCTAGGCACCCCCTCGGGCTCTCCTTCCGCCTATAAGTTGCCTCCGATACGGAAACCCTAAGTACTTGATCAAAAATCCACGAAAGAGTCTGTAGCCGTCGTCATCTCCATCCCGAGATCGGGAGGGATTTGAAGCTCTTCCCGGCACCCTTCCGGAGAGGGGAATTCACCCTGGAGGCCTTCTTCATCATCATGCAAGCCTCCGGTGTGATGCGTGAGTAGTTCAATTCTGGACTACGGGTCCATGTAGTAGCTAGATGGCTGGTTCTGCTCCTTTGTGCTATCATGCTTAGATCTTGTGAGCTTCGTTCATGATCAAGATTATCTATTTGTAATTCTGCATGTTGTGTTTGCGGGGATCCAATGGATATTGAGATGCTATTTCACATTTATTATTGATTCTATCATGTCTTTGTTATTTGTGATCTTGCATGCTTTCTGTTGTTAGTAGATATCTTGGCCAAGTAGATTCTAGCAACTCCAAGTGTTAGTATTTATGCTCGATACTAGGTTCATGCCTCTAGTAATCTGGGAAGTGACAGAAATCTCTAAGGTACTAGATGTGCTATTGCTACTAGGGAGAAAACAACAATCCTTTGTTCATAGAACAATTGTATTGTTTACTTTATACGCAATTCGTAATGCAATTATCCGTTGCTTGCAACTTAATACTGGAGGGGGTTCGGATGATAACCTGAAGGTGGATTATTAGTCATAGATGAAGTTGGATTACGGTCTATGTATAATGTTGTAATGCCCAATCGAATCTCAAAGGAGTCAAGATGAGTAGTATATGCTTGTATGCTTTCTCGATGTTTGTCAATTGCCCCGCTGTAATTTGTTCACCCAACATGTCATCTATCTTAAGGAGAGCCACCTCTAGTGAACAATGGACCCTGGTCCTTTCTTTTACTATCAATCTACAATCAACTGTTTACTTCTTTGTGTTTACTTTCTGCAAACTATTACTTTCTTCCACTCGATACGTTTAATCCTTTGTTTTCAGAAAAACCGGTGAGATTGACAACCTCATCGCAAGTTGGGGATGGAGTTCTATGGTTGTGTTGTGCAGGTCTCCACGCTGCTGCTGGCACCGGTAGTGCGCCCTGCCAAAGTTCAGCTAGCTACACCTTTGGAGTGTTTCCTTGCTCCTACTGGATTGATAACCTTGGTTTCATAACAGAGGGAAACTTACTGCTGTGCTCATCATACCTTCCTCTTGGGGTTCCCCAACAAGCTCGTTAGTACACGAGTCGGCAAGGGGTTGAATGCATCGAACCTTGTTGAGAAACCTACTTTCTATCACTATATCATATTTAGCTACGCACAACTATATCTACATTTGTTTTGTTTTTTCTGAATGAATGTATTCTGCCTGGTGTGATTTGCTGCTCTAGATTTGCTACCAGATCGGAGGCAAAAAGAGGTCCAAAAGGGGACGAATTATCGAAGAGAGAATCTTCTCTAGATTTGCTACCAATTTGGGCAAAATGAAACATATCTGTTTAGTGAGAGAGGAAAAAGGTACTGTTTCAAACTGTCAGTTAACGAGCTACCATCTTGACAAGCTACAAGACACATACAGAAACATAACACAAAGAAGTAAAATTTATTTTACTACTCTCACTTAAGGCGCTAGCCATCTTGACAAGCTAACTGAGTTACACAAAATAGAAACATAACACAAATGAGTAAAATTTAATTCACTTCTCATCATACCACTTGAGGTGCTTGCCATCGTTCCAAGGCGACCAACTGCGATCATTCTAGGTGGATCTTAATTATTGGCACTCCACAGCTCATCAAATGCAATTTCGCCCCACCTGGGATTTGACTTGGCTTCCCTATCTTCCGCATCATGTGGCACAATTAGCGGTGCATCACAGGCATGATTGTTGCCGCTAGAAGATGCTGACTCTCTGTTTGCTGCTTCAGCTATAGCCTCTCTGTCAGCTGCTTTTGCTTCAGCTACAAGCTCCCTGTTAGCTGCTTCTGTAGCCTCTCTGTTAGCTGCTTCATATGCAGCCATTTTCTTTGCATATGCAACTTCAAACTCAGCTATTCTGCATTTTCTACAAAGGGCTCCCCTAAGATCGTCTTCCCTCTTGCAAATAGGGCAAAACACGAGGTAACATAGAAAGAAATGGATCTTCTTGTACAGCTGGTAGGTCACGTAAGCATCTATGGCTGCATACTTTAGGTTTATATCAGATAACGGCCACTCCTCCTAGAAATCGTGCCTATCCGTAGGGAAATCTGCCTTCATTATGTCGTACGACTCATCGAGGATTCTAGTTGCGAGTGATGCCATTCCATCCTTCCTCGAGCCCCCTAGGATCTTGACAAGACTCTAAATATCGATCCAGTTGTGTGCTAGAATTGTAATTCCCTCTTGATGAAATTTCAAAAAATTAGTTGTATTATCAACAGTGCAGAAAACAATTCCTTTTTCTACAAGGAACTGGCGCAGCGCTGGACAATTCCTATCAGTCCTGAAAGTATGTAGTTTGTCATCACCAAAATTTGTAACTACAAATATTTTGTCAATGCGAGATCATCATCTGAATATAATTTTAATTTTTTTAGTAAATGCAAGATCAAGACTCTCAACATTGTCTTGTCATAATTTATTTGGTCCTAAATAAAATCCAGTAATTGCAAGATGAGCAAATGGATAAAGAACAAGAGGAGAAAACCCTAAAAGCGGTTAACTACAGAGAGCAGATCTACAAACCGGGAGAAGTGGTAGACAAGGACGTGTTTCCTCATGGCCAGTTGAACGACGGCAACCTCACTCCCTTCATATGGGTCCTCCGGGGTGTACTCGAGGTCCAATCCCACAAACTTGTCCTCGTCTTTCTCAAGCCAACCCTCGTACATCCTCAGGACACGCACCACTGTCTCCTCCTCATTGGTGTAGACGATGTCTATCTTCTTATTGTCATGGGTAGTGAAGCTTGTCTCTAGAGTGCGATGACCTTACATGGTAGCAAGGAGAAGACGGGAAGAAGATAGATGACAGGAAGAAGAAGAATGGTTTCTGCGAGACAGGGGAATGGTGGGACCGTTAATGCATTTTTAAGGTAGTGGTTAATGACGGGGATGGAAGTCCAAAGGAGAGACGCGTGGCGGTGGCCGTTCTAGCTTCTGAGTAAACAAAAAATAATTTAACAACGATATATGTGCCCTGTTTTGTCACGTCAATACACTGGGCCGGTCGCGTTGTCCTATCCACTGTGCCAGCGCTGCAAGCCTACATGACAGCCACCACGCCTAAGCGACGGGAGCTACATAACAGCGAGTACTAACAGGGGGGCCAACTTGACAGCCATTAGCCTGATATTTTGTATTGAAACGTAAAGTTGAATTCGTGCCGAAAAAGACCCTCTGAGTATTTGGCACGCCAACTATAGTCATCGCGGCTGATTACAGGCAACTTGGGTACCGCGTTGCCTGGGTGCCCCAACTTTCGGGCCGCAAAATGATATTCTCCTGGTGAATGTTGATCAGCAGCCAGATTCCTTCTTCCTGGTTCACACACCGCTGATAAATGCCCCCAACACTACATTTGTAGAGCTCGTTGTTGATGATAGTGTATGCGCTAGCCCTGCACTTCACCTACCTTGCCTCGACCTCCTCTTCGGGCAGCTCTCCTCTGGCTAGGAAATCCATGAACGGCCTGGCCCATGTTGGGGTTTCCCGGATGGCGCATACCGCCTGCATGAGCAGGTTTACCTCTGCGCGGATGGCCGGGTTGGGCTCGTCTGGTGGTCGACCCGACGAATTAGTGGAGTTGGCAGCCTCCATGCTAGACGCGGCAGTCCCCGATCATGGTGAAGCAGTCCTCGGGTGAGGTGAAGCAGTCATGGAGGTCTTGGAGCCGGCAGTTCCCAGGTGTGGCGAAGCAGTCCTCGGGTGCGGTGAAGCCATCGTGGAGGTCTTGGAGCTGGCAGTCACCGGGTGCGGTGATGAAGTCCCTAAGCGCGGTGAAGCTATCACAGAGGTCTTGGAGCCGGTAGTCCCCGGGTCCGCGTCCAATATGATGGAGTCGGATTCTAGAGACGGCGTGATTTACAGCTTACGTAGGTGTTCAAGGGAGACTCCAGGCGGAATTGCCTGCCTCGTTGACCCGATGCGGGCGAGCGTGTCCGCGGCTTCGTTGTTTATTCTGGGGACATGGTAAAACTCGCATCCTTCAAAACAGGCACACAACTGTTGTACGAAGAAGCGATATAGAGCCATATTTGTGTCCCTGGCGTCCCAATCACCCGACACTTCCTGCACCACCAAATCTGAGTCACCAAAGCATAGGATGCACTGAATGCCGATCTCTTTTGCCATTTTGAGGCCGTGGACGAGCGCCTCGTATTCAGCGACGTTGTTGGATGCGCGGAAGTGGATCTGCAACATGTATTCTAGCCACCACTCTGGCTCCGAATGCTCCATATATCTTGGAGCCGTCGAAATGCAGCTTCCAATGCATGGAGTCAGGGCAAAGCGGCAGGTATTGCGTCTCTGCCTAGTCAACAAGGAAATCTGCTAAGGCCTGAGACTTGATTATCGTTCTTGGCTCATATTGTATGTTGTGGGCGGCGAGCTCAAAGGCGCATTTCGCCACCCGGCCTATTGCATCCATGTTGCCAATGATCTCCGAAAGTGGCGCTAGTGCCACCACCCGGATGGAGTGTTCTTGGAAGTAGTGCTTCAATTTCTTGGCGGCCATGTACACGCCATACACCAACTTTTGGTAATGGGGATAGATCTGCTTCATCCGCCTGTGATGTCCAGACGAATTTGTCTGTCTTCTTCATGAGCTGGTATAGCGGGAGTGCTTTCTCGCCCAGCCGGCTGATGTACCGGCTGAGGGAGGCCAGGCATCCGGTGAACTTCTGGACATCTCGCAAGTTCTTAGGCGGCTGCATGCGCTCGATTGCATCGACCTTCTCCGGGTTCGCCTCGATTCCTCGCTCTGATACGAGAAAACCGACGAGCTGGCTAGATGGGACGCTGAACACGCACTTCTCCGGGTTCAGCTTCATCTAGAACCGGTGGAGGTTGGTGAATGTTTCCTTCAGATCTTCAAGGAGTGTCTAGTACTCCTTGGTCTTGACTACCACATCATCGACGTAGGCATGTACGTTTCTGCCAATCTGAGTCTGCAGGCATTTCTGCATGCAGCGCTGGTACGTTGCCCTAGCGTTCTTTAGTCCAAACGGCATGGTGGGCGCCAACTGTCGTGGTGTGGAACACGGCAGTACCATCGGGGATGGCATGATAGGGGACAATCAGGATTCTATCGGTGGCTACTCGCAACGGGTTGGGCACAGATACCGCAAACACAGCGATGTACCCAGGTTCAGAGCCCTCTCGGCTAGGTAAAACTCCTACTCCTGCAAGGATCTACTATCAAGGGGCGAAGGCCCAGCACAGATGCTCCTTGAGCTGTTTTCCTGGCTACTCCTTGCTAGAAAAACAAGAGGAACTACTCAACTTGTCCAATCTAGAGAACTTCTAACTTGTAATTGTCTACCTAGAACCCTCGCACTACCTCCCCTTATATACTGGTTAAGGAGGTAGTTTACAAGATGGGTTCTAGGGTTTACTGTTTGGATTTGGGCTTTACAAAGTGGGCCAGCTGGACGGGCCTGAGCGGTAGGCCCGGGTCCATTCAAGCCTCCAGTACAGGGGAGGACAGCGCTACAGTGTCCAACACCCTTGCTTTGTACGTCAGCCGGCTCTTTACTCGTCACTCGGCATTTTACTCGTTAGCCGGAGCTTTACTCGTCAGCCCTTGCTTTGCTCCTCAGCCTCCAGCTTTGGTGCAGTTGTCCGATAGCGCCGACCGGGCTAGCCAGCCTGTCCGGTCAGAGGTGCTCTTAGCAAGCAGCGTCATTCCCACCGTATTGCCACTAGCGGATCCGAGGCGGCCGGCTAGGAGCGGCATCCCAGTCGGTTCTTCTGGCTACCCGGCTAGACGGGCCAGCCGGGGAAACTTGGACGCGGACCGGGTGGAGGGTTCCACCCGATGGTGGTTCCTTGTCTGGGGTCCAGACGGCCAGAGTTCTTTGGAGCCGGCCGGTTGGTCCCGTCTTGGCCTATCCAAGGGTCATCCCCCGACAATGGAGATGGAGAAGGGTTTTGAGATCTGGAGGCGGCTGGTGATCTGTGGTAGAGACTTTTGGCGAGGGTATGGCTTGTTTTCTCGTTGCTCGAGGATTCTTTATATAGGGGTCCCTTCATGAGGGCCAACTATACGATCGGAGCTATACGGCCGATATTTTGCTCCGATTGTATAGTTGGTCATTAAAGCGTCTGCCTCCGCTTCACGGCTTCTGGTTTCTTTTGGTTGTTGGAAATCTCGTATCTTTTACTTTTATGTAGTGATTCCCATCCTCAAACGACATTATTTGTGCAGGAAAAATATAAAAGAAAGGATTGCATACCCCTTTGAATATTAGGCATTAGTGGCAGGATTAGAGAGCTATTTCATCAAACTTATGAATAATATCCAGTTTAAATGTGGACATGGATGGCTATATTTCAGAGCCATCAAGTATCTAAACCCACCTTTATAGTCACCCTGTTACGGTGTGATGTTTGATGTTATCAAGTTACTCTTCTAGTGTTAGCAATTAACATGATCTCATGGTCTAAGGACTAAGATTACTTTGTAAGATGTTATAGCAATTTAAACACAATGAATTTGATCGTATTGCTATACTTTGGATGAATGTTCATCACATCATTCACCAATGTTGTGACCTGGTTATTAACAACATCCAATGTCCATGATCAGGAAACCTTGATCATCTTGTTAATCAATGAGCTAGTTTATAAGAGAGGCATAACTAGGAACCCTTTATTTGTTTATTAAACACACATGTATTATCATTTCCAATTAATAAAATTATAGCATGTAAAATAAATTTTTATCATAAACATGGAATAAGATAATAACAACTTTATTATTGCCTCTCAGGCATATTCCCTTCAGTCTCCCATTTGCACTAGAGTCAATAATCTAGTTTTATAAACTTGCACATTCAACACTTATGGCTTTCTGGTGTTGTATATACGCGTTTGCTAGTAGTAAACATAATCTCCAGATCTGACACTTTTAGGTCCGTGTGTATTTGCATGTCTTTGCGTCTCTACGCATCACTCATTCTCTAATGAGCTGGCATTGTATAAATTTAGTCCTTTGGTGAGACCTTTAGTTCCATTGGGTTAAAACATGTTGATATAATTGTCGCATAATATATCTTCATAGTACTAGCCCACTATGAACCACACCCAGTTTGATAACAAACTACTTAACCAAATTCCCTCCTTTGCTGCTACTATACTAGTCATATACTTAGCCTTTTGTTGTAGTATTCGTCACAATGTATCAACTTTCCATTTCATTGTGCCACCCATAGTTTTAATTGAGATCAATTTAATTTGTATCTTGTGACAAACTAGTATCAATGTAACATTTTACAATGAACTACTTTTAACTATTTGTCACTTATACATGATATATTCTTAGTTCTTCTAAAGCTCATAAGAATATCTTTACTATCACCCAACGATCATCTTATGAATCATTCTGGTATATGATCACAACATTTATAGCATAGGACATATCTGGATATTTACATATCACAGTATTATTGATCAAAATATTCATGTGATTTCACTCACCAAGTGTCGATACACTTGAATCTTGATTCAATGCTTTCCATGCAGCAAGAAACTTTCTTGTCGTATCCATATTGAACCCTTTCAATATCTCATATATGTACGTCGGGCAAAACCATATTAGCGCCTCAAACTATTCATATAAACATTGATGCCTAATATTCCGGTTTTTCTCAAGTCTTTCATCGAAATCCAATTTGAATGAAATTATTAACTTGTGTCAATAAAAGATACATCATTTCCAATCAACACCATGTCTTCTACATAATGTATTAGAAATATGTCTCAGGGCTCCCACTTAATTTCTTGAAAATTCAAGCATCTTCATCATCTCTGATGAAATTAAACTCTTTTAACATTTTCATCGTGGTGAAGATTCCAATTCCGCTATGCTCATTTCAACCATTGAAGTTTGCACGCCCTTTTAGCATCCTTTGAATTAACAAAACCCTTCGGACCATGTCATGTACACATCCTAGGTAACCATTCTATTAGAAGAACATTGTTTTGTTTGTTCAACTACCATATACCAAATTATATGTAGTGGTTACTACATTAATCCGTCAAGACTAAATATCGCTATGAAAGATCAAATCTTGTCATAATCAACTCCTTGAACATTGTCGTAAACTCCTTTTCGACATGTTGACTATTTCATAGATGTCAAACATCCATGTCTATTTCTTTATAGATCCAAATACGACCGATAGGCTTCACGCCTTTCCGGAGGGTCTTCCAAGTTAAGAAACTTGATTTCTCATGTATGGATACTATCACGGATTTTATGACTTCTAGTCATTTTATGGAGTCAGGGCCCATCATCGCTTCTTTGCATGCAGTCGATTCATTATTGTCAAAACAATAACGAATTATGTTTCAAATCTTACTATTTGATTCTTACCGACCCACATGGTTCAATAGGAACTATAATCTCCGAGATCACAACCTTTGTAATCACGGGAGCCATGAGCATTTTAGCCGCCTCCGGGACACTTTCCTGCACTGTGCTACTTAGCACATGTTTCTTAGGTTCATCAACCTAATCAACTTTCTATTGTCCTCCCACTTAACTTTTGTGAAAAAATCCTTCTTAAAGAAACTTCACATTCCAAGCGACAAACTCTTTTGTCTTCGGTGTTATAGAGGAATACCCAAATAAAATCTTTGGGATAACCTACAAAGACATGCTTATTTGACTTTGGTTGTAAACAGTTTACTTATGCATAGCATACCAAAATTTAAGAAAATACAACTCAGGTTTTATCCCAAGCCATAACATTTATGGTATCATTTCAACGGATTACGATGGTGCTCTTTTTAGTGTAAAAGAGGTAGTCTTTAAATCTTTAATCCTTAAAATACAATGGCAGTTTTATAAATGACACCTTTGATCTTACCATTTCATCTCTTGAACACACCATACTCCTATGCTTGATTGGGAAACACAAATCCATGGAACGATTCCTCAAATCTTAGGTGTTTTGCTAAACTTGTAACTCAAATATCTCCCTTTATGATCTTATCATATACTCTTTATTTTCTCATTACAATGATTCTCTACTTCATCTAGAAAGTCTTTGAACAATTTTTAAATGTTTCATACTTCTCCCTTATTAAGTAAATATACATATATATTCACTCAAATTTATGGAGAAAGTGTATGAAGTTGAAAGATCCACCGCACACGGCTACCCATAATGGACTATGTACATCAACATGTACAATATCCAATAAGTTAGTCGTCCGTACCTCTTTGGCCTATGGACGGAGTTTAAATTATCTCGAGGAAAGTCTCACAAGTGTCAATTGATCAAAATCAAAGACTCCAAAATCCATCAACATGGAGTTTCTTCATGTTTTGTTTCCAATATAATTTAAACAGCGATGTCACTTCATAAGTGATCTTTCAATCATTTGTCTTGTGACATTTTAGCATTAGTTTTATGGATGTGATATCTCCAACTAGACTTGTAAAAGTTCAGCCATCTTTTATGGAATTCGACAATTATTTGAACAACCATTGTTCTCGTAATACTGGAACTAAATAAAAATTATTAAAACAAATCTTGAAGGCTAGGTTTGGTGACAACGAGAAACACAATAACACTTTATTTGTTTTTCAATGAACATCATCACATATTTTCTTGCTAGTTACTTAGGTCATTGCAGTTCATGAATTGTGTTGTTCTGTATGACACTTCACACCAACCAATTCGGTATCCAATACCTAAGAACCACATTGTTTAACAAGCAAAGAATACATCCACAACATGTATATCTTCTATATACCTAAGCTGGACATTTCTAGCCTTTTCTTTTCTGCCAAATATTTTATAGATTTGCTTTCAGCAATTCCTTTTCTTTTAAAAGAATCTATCAACATCAATAGTGGTGTCATCCACATGAAACATAGTACAAAGAGTGTATAGTAAAATACTAATACCTTTGGACTTGCACTTTGAAGTGGATCACCATCATCAAATGTTTCGCATTCTTTCAAAAAATCCATTCTTTAGTAATCTTTTAGTGTATTAAACATTTTACCTACATATTCTATTCATCCTTATCATGAAAACTTTCATGATCAAGCTACTATAGCCTATAAGGAAGAATCACAAGTATAATGTTAGTTCCTGAAACCTTTCTGGGAGATCTGGATGCCTAGCATCTCCATCCTTCACAAATTCTCATACAATATGAGAACATGTATATCGCTAAATTATACTATATCATATTGCAACCAAAAATATTGTTTCAGATATCACAATATCTTCCACACATGATGGTTTATGAAACAATTATTTTAGCTCCTAGATAACCTCGATATTAAAACAACATTTGAATATCAAGAATCATGGAGGCAAACATGATACTTTAGATACTAACATTGGAATTCTTACTCTTGATTTAATACTATTTATTAAACTTCATGGAGTAAATATAGTTTTTTGAAAATTTGCAATAGGACTTCTAAACTTTAAATTGACATTCAAAACAATACGATACCAGTTCGTAAAGTAAATATCCATAATTCTATAGTTCTATTATCTCAAATAAAACTAAGTGCAAGGTAGTAAACGGATGCCAATGACTACAACAAATTATGCAAATTCACTTTGATTTAGTTTATGACAAATTGAGTTTGACTAATCCAAATTAGAAATGAACTCCCACACAAAACCAACATCCCTCGAGTTGTTTTGGTGATTACATGAACCAAATCCACTATACGAAGTCCGATCATCACGCGAGTCGGTGTAGCTTCAAAGGCGAGCATCTATATGGGCATCATATCTACTATATGACTCATGCTTAACCTTTCGGTCCATGTTCCGAGGCCATGTCTGTACATGCTAGGCTCGCCAAGTAAGAACCTTAGCACTCGCATGTGTAAAACTGTCTTACACCCGTTTATGATCGTGGATTCAAGTACACCCGATCATCATGTGATGTCTTGAAGCGGCGAAACATAAAACGGTGCGTACTTAAGGGAGAACATATTTTTATCTTGATATCTAAATGAGGGATCATCTTATAATGCTACTAAAACACCAAACAAGCAATATAAGATGCAAACATCAAATGTGTAAAGTGAAATGATATGGTTCTTGTACTTTATCACTATCATGTGCATCGTGGTATGATATTTATCATTCCTTTGTGTGTAAGGCCAAGGTCTATGGAACTTCCACGTTAGGTGTGTTGTAAGAGTATCAATTATACATCAACTTACAACATTACCATATCATGACACTAGCCCAGCAACGATCTAAACTAGACGCCTCTAATTTATCAATTGCAAGTTTTACGTGTCTTAGGGCTTTCGAAGATAGAACTGGTCTTACCTACGAACATGGAACCACAATGATGATAACCAAATTATTAGAAACTCGTTGTAAATCAGATATTGACTATAGTAGGAGATACAGACACCCGCTAGACACTTATGCAAAATTAGTTGCATGTCAAGCGTGGAACATATCTCATGTGCGAGGACATGTAAAGTTAGTCTGGGCCGCTTCATCCCACTATGCCACCAATATCCAAAATACATAGAAGATGCAATAAAATGATCATCATCGCCCCCATACTCTTATGTGTACTACATGTGCAAAGCATCTATGCATAAACCTGGCTCTGATACCACTGTTGGCTGGGTTTGCAGCATAGAAAACAAAAAAAATCCTATGATGGGAACTATTATATGCAAAGATATATCTACTAGATACAAGCAACGGGTGGATATACATCCATAAAGAACATACCCTTGAATATCGACAAAGCATTGTTAACGAAACTGATTTCGTGGTTGATGTAGTCATACACTTGCCGATCTCAAGATCGTCATAAAGTCTAGTGAGTCTAGCAGGCCCAGCACCAGCAAGTCCAGCAGATCCAGCACCACAAAGCAGCGGTGCATCCGTGATCACACACACGTCCGGTACCCGATAACCTCCATCCCTCGCTCCATCAAAGCAGCAGAAGCAGCAACTCCTTTCCAGATAAAGCCACCGAGAACATGTATCTCGCTAATCCGAGACCATGGGGAATACTTTATAGAGAGGGAGAGAGATCCTTCACGAGGAGGTGTGAGTGAGAAGTGAGAAGAGGGGGGCCTTTTATAGGAGGAGGGGTGCCCCTCCCCATGGCCAGCGCCCCATGGGGGTGCCCCTTCACCTCCCTCATTCATGTGGTGGTAACTCCCTCCACATAAATATGACCCTTCACATTCTCCACTTAAGTCTCCACTTAAATGCATTAAATTTCTCCAAATTTAATACTCTCTCATTTAATAAAACTCTTTTATTTATTTTATTCAGAATTTTGTTAATTACTTTAATTAACAAACATTCACATAAAACCCCTTGCAACATTTCAATATTACATGCAGAACCAGTTTCTACAATTTCACCCGCGATAATTCTGGTTTTCATCGAAATGATTCTAGCACTTTCTTATATCTTTATTTGAAACATATTTACTGCGGATTGTGTTAGTATACCTTAAGTGTGTCACCCTACGGTTCACGAATAATGCAGACATGATCGATACCCCTCTCTAATCAATAATCAGCAGCGGGACCTGGAGATCTGTACTGACTCCTACACATTCAACGATGACTTCTATGATTGTGAGAAAATTTTATGCATGTAACTCAATCCCTTTGTCTCGCAATATATTACATGTCCAAGATTCGATCATCGGTATCCCCATACCTAGTTTGATCTTATTACCGACATGCACTCTTTTCTCGTCCCTATGATATAACATTCTAGTGATCTCATCACTTGCTTGCAAGCTAACTAATGTGATATCACCGAGAGGGCCCAGAGTATATCTATCCATCATCGGGATGGACAAATTCCACTCCTGATCCATGAGCCTCAACATAACACCTTCGGAGTATTTGAACTCACCTTTATAGTCACCCTGTTATAGTGTGATGCTTGATGTTATCAAGTTACTCTTCTAGTGTTAGCAATTAACATGATCTCATGGTCTAAGGACTAAGATTACTTTGTAAGATGTTATAGCAATTTAAACACAATGACTTTAATCGTATTGCTACAATTTGGATGAATGTTCATCACATCATTCACCAATGTTGTGACCTCATTATTAACAACATCCAATGTCCATGATTAGGAAACCTTGATCATCTTGTTAATAAACGAGCTAGTTTATAACAGAGGCATAACTAGGAACCTTTTATTTGTTTATTAAACACACGTGTATTATTATTTCTAATTAATACAATTATAGCATGTAAAATAAACTTTTATCATAAACATGGAATAAGGTAATAACAACTTTATTATTGCCTCTCGGGCATATTCCCTTCAGAAACCACCCCCTCTCCAAACGCAGACGTACTTCCCCTCAAAAGGAAGGAACTGCAGAAAATAATCCTTGTGTCTCCATGTGCTTCATTTTGGTTATCTCTATCTTTTACCGCACCTTACTTATATCTTGCTCTTTCTTAGTTAGTTGTGCTAGTGTGACATATAGGGAAATTCACCTTAGTTGCATATCTAGAGAATTTACCTTTTGTGTCAAACTCTAAGTTGAAAAAGAGTACAATTTGAAGTAGCACCTATTCATCCCCCCCTCTAGGTGTCTATACGATCCTTTCAACCTAGTTCTAAACTAGTGGACAGTTGAAAGAAGATCTTATGATCCCAAGTATTTTGTGTGTTAGATAACAATGCCAAGGATTATTTAATTGTGTCTTTAGTGTGCAGAACAATATCTCCATCCAATTACTGCTAAACCAGAGTTTTGGGTGCAGATTATCCGCCCCTACCAAGGGTCGGAATATCTGCCCCACCATGATCGCCAACGCCAACAATGTGCATCATGCAGTATGAGGGCAGAGATTTCCTCGGATTAACCATCCAGGGCCAGAGCATTTGCCCAGGCCGGATAATCCGCCCCCAGGATTTTTACAAAGGAAACGGATGACAGCAAGTGCATAGATCAATTGTAGCTAGTTTAGAAGTAAAGATATCAAACCCACACAGAGCTATTGGTAAAGTACTTTATGCCCCTCGTTACTCTCTACCAAAGGATACTTATAAGCTGCCTTTTATCTCAAGTAAAGGGTGTTTGAAAGGTTTATGGTTGTTTGCAGAAAAGTAATTTAAACAAGTAACAAGTTTGTATGAAAGCGTGGTTGAACTCAATAGGGCTAAAACATTCTCGGGGATGTAGGATACACCACTAGCATAGTATTATTGTTATATGTAATCAAGATAACATACTCCTTGTGTCATGATATGTGTGGAGAGAGATCCATAATAATATGTTCACTACAAGGCTCGTAGGAAGCCACTTTGTTGAGCTAAGAGTGAGGTCACCTCTAAATAACCACTGCGATGTCTGAGAGCAGTCACCCATACAAACCACCACAATTAAGGGTTTCCCCGTGGATATCGTAATTATCTTAGGGAGTCCTTCTTTAATCCTCCTTTGACCGTGTAGGTTACGAGCCGACGCCAATCTGTCACAAGGCCATTCCGGGTACGCTTCCAAGACACGTCCAAAGGATTTATCCCTCCCTTTAGTCCCGAGGGCAAATGATATGCGGCCAACTACACATACCATCTAAAGAGAGAGATCAAACACAAATCATAATTATATCATAGACGGTCAAGTCATATGGACACAAGAATAGATCATCT
Organism: Avena sativa; assembly: GCA_916181665.1. Classification (NCBI taxonomy): domain Eukaryota; kingdom Viridiplantae; phylum Streptophyta; class Magnoliopsida; order Poales; family Poaceae; genus Avena; species Avena sativa. Next base: position 39,512,515 of record OV702290.1, read on the forward strand.
TTATTATGAATTCATAATGGTGCTAGGGTTTCTCCATATCCCCGAGAATAAAGGAACTACTCACTCATGGAAGCAATCAACAACATCATCATAATCAAATGAATGGATAAAAGTATGGAGGTAGATCTAATGCAAACCACAATTGAATCTAGAATTACAACGAGATCTAATAGATGAAAGATGGGGGTAATGGTGGTAATGGAGATGCATCAGTTGATGATGAAGGGGATGATGCGTTGTCCTCCAATGATCCGTGAAGCAGCTGGAATTTTGCCCCAGCCAAGTTCCTCCTTCAAATCCCTCTCGGATGTGGTTTTTCATGGTTACTGGTGGCTATGGATGTCAGATCTCCCTCTCGTCTTTGCCAGAAGAAAGTATTTGACGAGGCGGTCACGATGGCACTTGGTACGGGCGGGCTCTGCCCGTACCACTGGTCGTTATCGGTACTGATGCCTCCTCCTCGCTTGGTATTCGCCCATGTGCAAAGGTAAATCCATAAAATGACTTTTATCACTTAGAAATATCATATAATTACACAATATGATAGTTCCAATTGATATGTTCATATAGGACTCAATGATTTGGGATCCTGTTGAAACAAGAACAAAATAGTGCGTGCAGACAAAGTGAAATACAAAGATCCCTACTCTATTTATGCAAAAACAAAAGGTAAAAATGCTTCAATTTTGGACTCATCAGCAACCAAGGCGTGTCATGAAGTATAAGGGCGGAGATTTCCTCGGATTAACCGGCCAGGGCCGGAGCATTTGTCCGGGCCGTATAATCCGCCTCCCAGGATTTTTGACAAAGGCCACCAAGGCACGTCATGCAGGGTGGGGCGGGCCTTTAGTCTGGATTGTCCGAGCTTGGGCCGTAGATTTGCCCTGGTCGGATAATCCGGACCCCACTTAGGCCAGATGATCCGGCCCCCAAATCGACCAACGGTAGCTTTTCGAGTGGGGCTATAAATAGCCCCTCAGATCCCCATTTTACATCACTTGGATCCTACGAAAAAGCTCTGCCCAGTTCATATCGATTCAAGCACAATATCCATATTCAACCACTCAAAGGCTTCGGGCTTTGGGGAATCGAAGGAGGAGACTTTGATCTACATCGGCATCCATCAAGATCTTCATTTCCCCTCCATTCACTTGGAGGATTCTTGATCTAGTGTTTCTTGCAAATCTCTAGATCTCCATTTAGGTTATTGATTAACTTGTTCTTGTGGCAGGTTGTTATCATCACAGGAGCCTCCAATTCAGTTGTGGATGCGTGCCCCGGTAGAGTTGTAAAGGCACTGGTTCCCGCCTAGAATGGTGCCAAATAGTGGAAGGTGGATCAGGCCTTTGGTGGCGAGATCCATCGGAGAACAGGGTGAGGTCTATTGTGGCGTGGTGGTCTTAGTACCGCCCATCCCTCCAACACAGACGTACTTCCCTTAACAAGGAAGGAACTACGGTAAAACAAATCATGTGTCTCCGCGTGCTTTACTATGGTTACCTCGTTCCACTCTCTCCGCCTTTACGTTCTTAGTAGTTAGGTTTATATATAGGGAAATTCCTCGTAGTTGTATATCTACAGAATTTACCTTTGTGTTAAGCCTAAAATTGAAAAATAACTAAAATTTGGTGTAGCACCTATTCACTCCTCCCCTCTAGGTACCCATATGATCCATTTCAACAGTAGTTTAAGTCAATGATGCATGGTCTGAGACCTCCTCTATAAAAGGAATAGATGCTACTAGACCCATTTTTAGATATCTAGTGATGAATAAACACTCCATCTGAGTGTATTTCTGAGGATACAATATATCCAATAGATCTTACTCATATGATAGATGAAAATCAATACATAACATGATCTACATAGGACTCACCTACCAGATGATGTTGGTGATGCTGTTGTGGAGCTTGTTGGTAATCTTGCATCGGGTTTTGTTCTTGCTGATGAAGAACTTGCTCTGGTTGGCTTGAGTATCTCCTCCTCCTAGCTCTGGCCTGACCTTGTTGTCCTCCTACACCACCCCCTCCTTCAAGTGACCATCTTGTATGGTTTTCTATTGATTTTCTATGGTGGTTTCCTGGTGGATCTGGTGATGATCTATCAGGCTCTAGTGTTGGTTCTTTGTGTTCTTGTGAGATGAGCTTGCAGCTAACAGCAAAGGAACTTGTTGTTCCCTAAGGCAGTGCCTTTTATTCAAACTCTACCTACCCTCTTGTGTCGACAGCAAGGCATGCTTGCATGCAGTAACTATGTTGTGTGTCTGCTTGTGTCACTTGTGGATCAACTCAAGTGAAAAAATGATCTTTTGAAACATTTACTGTTGGTTGTCCAGGTGAAACTTTCCCCTCTTTGGCTGATGATGTGGTACTGAGGCCTCCCTTTTATTTAAAAGAACGGATACTACACTTTGGTGAAATTTGCCCCTTTTATTTGAAATTGCTCCATGATGCAAATAGAACACTTCACTGTTCCAGACTGAGATCAATCCCATTAACACTAATCGTCTTTCTTTATTTGTGTTTATTGTTTTGTTTGCAAGTACAAGAAGTTTCAAAGAAGATCAAGAATAATTAGATTAGGATTAGTTCAGGCTTTTCCTATTATTTCTTTTGTAATATTTTTCTTTTCCTTCTTGTAAGAACAATGTAAAGTCTATTTATTATTCAATAAAGTTTACTTATTTTATTTTATGTAATTTTTTATATTTGTACAAACTTCTTACTTGTTTATGTCATTAATATATTGTAAGATGGAGTAAAGAAAAGAATAAGAATTTATTCTTATTTTGTAGATGACCATTTACTTGTAATGTTTTCAATTTCTTTTACTTGAATCTTTATTCTATAATATAATACTTAACACTTCATTTAATTATTTTAAAAGCCTTTTTAAAACAATAAATTTCCTAAGTGCTTTACTTTTGAATCAAATCAAAAGTTCTTTCAAATTCAAGTGTCAATTCAAATTATTACCCCAAAATACTCAAATTACCTAGAGATCATGTCAAAATTTATAACAATCAGCAGAATGAGCTAAACCCTATCTCAATCTAGTGAAACAAACTCTAATATTCTTAGGGTTTTAGTTTGCGAAAAATTTACCCCAAATTTTCTGATGCCTAAATACAAATGCACAAACTCTCTTCTGTAGCCCTAAATGCTGGGGCATTACACCGACAACCCTGGGAAGGGCTTCAGCCGCCCACCAAAGGACGAGCCGCCGAGCGTCGATGACGATGGTGACTACACGACATTCTATCAACTCGTCCGCATGAACTAGCCGTTTTAACTTCTGTTTTAATTTATTTTTGTCAAATCTTGTATGAATTCGTCTACAATGTATGAATTTGGCTATGTTTCATCGAGTTTGTGTGAATTTAAATGGTCTGGAAGTTTTTCTTCAGGGCGTGGCTAGGAATCCCGGCCCACGCCCTCCACCCGTCAAATTTTCATCGACGTCCCCAAAGAACATATATTTGCGTCAGCAAATCGTCCGAGAGGAACACCAACAACTGGAGATGCTCTTACAATATGGACACCACTGAAGATCCGTTGTCCATCATCCCAGAAGACAGCCTGCGGTGGCCAACAACCATTATCTAGCTACCCGCGCCTCTCTCTGAAATCCTCTAAAACGAGCCTTTGGATTCACCATTTTGTCTTTATCTATATTTTAGTTTTTTATTTGTCAAAATTCCACCTATCGTCGATCTAATAATAATCATCAAAGCTGTACAAAGAGTCGTGGGATTGATTGAACTAGACTCCTCTCCGCGCTTTCGGGACGCGGCCGTTAGACTAAACGTCTGACTATTAAACGACGAATGTCAGCATAGTGTATATACGTACGAAGAGCCCCTGACCCGTAAACAATGTTACTCTTTAGCGTTGGTCATGTATATTAGACCCTCAGGCTTGGTTGTTAGGCCAAACATTTGTCCACACGTCTAGAAATTAATGTTAATAGACATCTCTTCCAGCCTACACAAGCTTGGCTAGTTGCCAAAACGGTTGACAATTTATAAAAAAGATCATTATAGTCGACGCCTGTAGTAAGGTCCTAGACGGCTGTGGTCTCAGCTATAATGTGAATATGGGGTTAAAATGGTAGACGAAAGAAACATCTCAAGACGCGTCATCGACAATTTCTGAGTAGAATAAAGAGCACGCGTAAGAAGTTTAATGCAACATCGTCTTCCATCGAGCCAGACATCAACGTCACAAAGTTCACAACCTTGTAGCCGCCAGCCATATCATCGTGACAACGTTACGAAGCGCGGCCATGAGCCGAATCAGGCACGCTTCTAGATAATATCATAACACCTAGGCTTGTCCAAGAGGCAGTTTTAAGCGATGACGATAAGCCTGCGAGGCAGAACCTATAAATCGTCTAGTATTGAAAGTTATTTTTTATACTACATGTTTTATAGATCTTAATCTAGGACCAAGAAGTTCAAACTAAAACGCATGAATATATTACATACGCAGGAAGATATTAGAGAAGACATCGATGAGTAACACCAAACTAACCTAGCTACCTAGCTAAACTAATTAATACTATTACAACACGACGGCGGTCATAGATGGGAAGTCTCACTCGCTCGCTCCTCGGTATTTGACGTAGCTCCAGACAACTTGACGACGGTCGCTCGACGAACCTTAGCAGGTGAATGTAGTGACCTATCGAGAAGAAGTGATCATAGTTGGTGAATACGTTGGTTCTGGTGAAGACAATCTCGGAGCCGTAATAATAGCAACGGCCGTAAAACAAGTGTGCGCCTAGAGTGTTCACGAAGCACACGTTCATGACTTTGTGCGCCAACAACTACTGAACGTGACACATCGGATGTGCCTTCGAGTGAAGAAAGTTGTAGGCCGCGTTAAGGAACGCGAGCCGTTGCTAAGGGACTCCTCCCCGAGATAGCCCAGATGCAGAAGTTCATTGACTACCGAGGGGGCATAGTTTCTCCTCCGCAACGGGTGGGAAGACAAAGTTTGCCATGTGAGTTAAGAAGAAGAGTATCTTTATGCTCAGAGGAGATGAACGCGGCGCGACGGATGTCTTGTAAACGGGCTGGAGATTTTATAGTGACTTAGAAAGCTTATACCGAGCACGAACTTTAAGGCATTGTATATTTTTTTATCTATATAAAATCTCTTCACTATTTTAAGCGTTAAGAGTGAAGGATACGCTTCGTACATTTTTTTATCTATCCGTTCGTCTTTAGACTTTAATTTTTAATTCTATTCATCCTCTTTTAATTTCCAAATCGACAAACTGTCGTGTTTGTTTTGTCATTCTGCCCGCGCTTTTCTCGCACCGTGATTTACTTCGCTTGGATTTTTTACCGTTGTTCTCACTATCACGATTTACTTCAAGGCGTTGTATATATTTTGTTCAGTCCGTTCGTCTTAAGATTTATAAATTTTGTTCTTCATTCTTACCATTTAGATTGGAATCGAGACGCTGACTTCGTTTTTTCTTTCTTTCGCTTCTTCCAAAGTTTTTGCTCGCACGTGCTTTTATCGCAACGTGATTTATTTCACTAGCATTTATTTTTCGCGTCTTTGGTTCTGCACGATTTTCAAGTTGATACTGTGCGCGGTTAAATTTATTCCTTTCGTGCTGCTCGTTTGTTTCCATCGACGATATTATCTTCTATCGTTAGACAGCCTTAGTTTCGTGTACAGTTTTTATTCACGTATCCGTACTCTTGGGTTTTCATCAGTAAAACGTTTCGTATTTTCCAGTCTATATTCTTTACGTATCTTATTTCTCTATTCGTTTTCTTGTAGAGCGTACATTTAACGTTGGCTATTTTCCAGAAGTATATCTTTCGTCTTTTTCTTCTAGAGCATATATATATAGGCGCGGTTGTATGCCAAACGTCATTTACTTCTTACCTTTCATCTCCATAGCTCATTTTTGAACGAATTTCACTGTTACACATAATCACGTGTTTCGATTCGGACGGTTCCACATCACCGGTTTTGGACGGAATCTGTTTGAACGCGTGTTCTCGATGATTTCACTTTTAATGGGTATTTTGGACTTCGCTCTCATCTAGTTTTTTTTTGGATGTTTTCACTTTAAACGTTTTTTAACTTGTATTATGGACGTTCGCTCTCGTCAAAATTTCATGGACGGTTCCGCTTTCAACGGTTTTCGACCTCGATGATTTCATATCTTAACAGATTTCGTTTTACAAATCACAAGATGGAGGAGAAAAAGGCCCTAGAACATACGCGTAGGGATGGTCACAGAGAAGGCAGCCCCTACCTACCACCGCCTCGAGGTACGGGAAGCCAGGGATAACTCGTGCGACGACAGCCAGAACAACCAAATAACGACAAACGCTCCCATCCTAATCAAAATTATAAAACTGCACGCTATCAATCCTACATAGCTAGTTGCCAAATATATTGGTAACACTATGTAGAGGATACAGACCAGAAGCTACTTTGAAGACTGACCATATAGAATGAGCGAATTTGCCATGAAAAAATAAATGTTTAATTGTCTTATCATGATTAAAAAATACGCATTTTGTATTTCCATGCTAATTACTTTTAACAAGGTTTTCTTTTGTAAGAATAACTCTTCAACGAAGGTAGCAGGCATAGATTTTTAGTATCTAGTGGTACCTTGATTTTTCGGATTTTTTTGTCATTATCGATTGGCACACCAGACTGGACCAATGCTCTATACATAGAGTCTACAGAGAATTTGCCTCTCATGTAGATTTCATACAATTGCACCATGGCTAAGCGATGCAATAGAGTGTTCCACAATGCAAGTCTAGGACCAAGTAAGTCGATTTTGAACGTCACATTCGGTGGAAAGGATTCCAAAACCGTGACAATTATATCATCTTTGTGATGAACAATGTTGTATAGAGCTAGATATTGTTCCACGGTGTAGCAATCAACTAAGGATGTAGAAGTGGGATAAGTGGGATAAGTGGATCCCACTTTTACACCCCTAATCAAACTCTAAACTAAGTAGGATAAGTGAGATTTGACATATCATACTTATCCCACTTAGTTTAGAATTAAAATAGGGATTTAAAAGTGGAATCTCACTTGTCCCACTTCTGCATCTCTATTATCAAGCCATTTGTCTTCCTAGAAACGAATTTTCGAGCCATCATTAATAGAAAATAATCCGAAGTAAAAGAAATGTTTCTTCGTAGGCATCAAACCGACCCAAAAGTGCGAGTCCTCGGGTTTTTGTAACACTTGAGTCAACATGTTTTTAGAAGAGTTTTGCATACACCATCTTCACTAAGTAGTTTGAATGCCAGTTACCTACCAAAATAGTATTATTTAAGCTCAAGGTCATGAATACCTAGCCCTTCTTAGTCTTTGGGACGACAAACAACACTTTATTTGGTCAGTCAATACTTCTTTTTTTCGCTATCTCCTTAACAAAAGAATCTCGATAAGAAATAATCCAGTTTGTATAAGACTCCTTTGGAAAGCAGGAAGAATGATATCATATTACTCAATACTGAATTTATAAGCCCCAGTCACCTGCCTAGAGATAACAAATTTCCTTTACAAGTACTTAACTTTTTTGTGGTCTTTCCTCGACGTGTTTCCACTCAGCATTTGTAAGTCTCCAAAAATGAAACAGAATCCCTAAATAGTTAATTGGAAATTGTGTCTATCCACAACCAAAATGTTTAGCGTACATATGGACCTCGCCTTCAAGCGACCGCGAGAAAATTTTGACGATATCTATTGGATCTAATCTGCGAGTTGCGGGGCTCCCGACGGAGATCGATCTCCCCAAGGGCACGACGGAAGTGGTGGTAGCTAAACCCTAGGTCGAGGAACGAAAAGGCTCTAATACCATGAAGGCAATAGTAATTGATTGTGTTGCTAGATTGATATTGCGTATTGCATATTGTGTGATTACATTGAGAGCAATTGGGATGTTTATATAGTACTAGAATACTTGGGGACTAAAAGCCTAGTAGAGATAGAATCCTAAATTAGCAATCCTTGTTCTACTCCAATACGTAACCGTGGTGTACTCTAACACATTAAACATTTGTAAGTCTCAAAAGATAAATTGGAATCCCCAAATAGTTAATTATTGTCTCTGTCTGCAACCAACAAGTTTAGCGTATAGATGGATCTCGTCTTCAGCCTTGCCAAAACAAAACATTTCACCCTTACGAAAGTTCACTTTTAGACCCAAAAGATGCTCGAATGCTCATATGATTAATATCAGATTGCGTGCATTTTGCAAGTCATGTTTCATAAATAGAATCATGTCATCGGCATATTGTAGGATAGAAAGTCCACAATCAACCAGACGAGGAATTACTCGTCAATTTGGCCTTTTGCTCGCTCAATCAACACGGCTAGCATATCCGCCAGTATATTAAATGGCACACCACAATATTAAATATCATGAGTGATAATGGATCATTTTGTCTTATCTCTTTTTTTCATTTGCAAGTATCTAACATAATCAGCACATGATGGTTCTTAATGTAATAATGGTACTTATTCTTGGGTGTGGGCAGCCCAGCCCGAAAAAAGCTCGACGGACCAGGATTTTCAGGCCTGCGGGCCGGACCTGGGCTCCAGATCTGCAGCCCGGTGGCTAGTCGGGCCAGGCTCGGGCCAAAGGAAAGGTTGTTTTAAGGGGAAGCCTAGCCTGTGGCCCGATGGCCCGGAGGAAAGTGTGTAGTGCGGGCCGGGCTCGGGCCTGGGATTTGCGCGGGCGGGCTTTCTTCTGCCCGGCCTGAGCCCATCCCAGCCTGGCCTAAAAAATGCCCAGGTACAATGGTACTCAAGTAAAGACTCATGGTCTCCGTTATAAGGCCTTTTGATGGCTGCAAGTGCACAGATCGCTTGTAGCTAGTTTCGAAATAAAGATATCGATCCCACAGGGAGCAGTAGGTGAAAGACTAAAATGCTTTTAACTACAACTAGGCGAGTACTTAAGAAATAACTTTAAGATGCAAGGAAAGTAAAGTTGTTTTGGGTTTTTGGTTGAACAAGGTAATTTAAAATAAAGCAAAACTTAATGCAGAAAGTAAGAATCGCGTGTGTAATAGAACTTTAGAACTACAATAGGAAAAAGGCGTTCTTAGGGAATAGTGGATACATCGCTAGCAATTTAGACTAAGCAATCGAGATTATTATAACGAATATTCTCATAATGTGTATGTATGTGGGAGGAGCTCCATATATGGACGAATAGCCAGCAACCGCTGTGCACATCATCCTCATAACCATAGCAGACAGCAATCGACATCAATCGAATTACCGCGCTATTAAGGGATTTCTCCCATGGCATGGACATGTCTTTATGAGTTCTACTTGATTTCCTCAAGTTAGTACGTAAGGAATGATAACAGATTTATAGTCACAGTAAGTGCTATCATCCCACCGTCTACCAACAAGTAATCACCTTCATCCAGTCCCCATGAGAGGCAAATGTTAAGGAGGTGCACAACTCCCAACATCAAGATGAAGACAATTAACACATACACATAATGATGTATAACATAATAATCTCTATCTCTTCTCGGTCATATGCTAGGGTTTCTCTATCTCCCCAAGAACTAGAGATCTACTCAGACATGGAGGCAATCAACATCATAACAATGGTAATGGCAACAATCTTAGATGAATAGTACTTGTATAAATCCACAACGAGTACGGGAATTACAACAAGATCTAGACAAGATGTAGATGGGATGGATGGAAATGATGGTGATGCAGTGGTGGATGATGAAGATCGATGCCTTAGCCTCCCGGATCTGTGCAGGTTGAAGATGGATCCCTAGCGGATGAGTTCCCCCTCTAGATGTCTTTCGGAGGTGAGGTTTCGGTGATTTCTGGGTGTTCTGTATGTCGTCTCTCCGAACCAATTGCACGGGGTGAAACTATTTTACGAGGTGGAGGCGGTGCCAACTATACGGCCGGAGCTATATGGCTAGAAAAGTTGCTCCGGTCGTATAGTTGGTCGTTGAACTCTCTGCCTCCCTTGTTCGCTTCTGGTTTTCTTCTGGTATTATTAATATTTCCCAAATAAGCGATTTACATTGTTTTTGACTCCTTTTCTCCACAGTACAACTGCTCCAAGAATTGTATCCATTGGATCCATCATATGTCCTAATCTTGGTGAAAATAGACATAAAATGTGCACGCGAGCACTGTAAAGTACCAAGATCCTACATCTACAATGCAAAATAATAATGTAAAACATGATGCAAATATGCACTCACCAACTTCCCCAAGCTTAGACTCTTGCTCGTCCCGAGCAAGTTTTAGCTTAATGGATGAGATCCTCATATTCATGATGCTGAGTGGATAAAATAAATGAGGCAGATGCAGCATGTGTTTATGATATACGATATATAGGAATAAGCTCATGAGTAGTACCTCACTTGAACCATCTGAATAGTACTAGCAGGCTTCCACACCTTAGTGATCAACAGTTCATAAAAGATGAATCTCAACATAATGTAAAAGTATTTGGTTTGACCGAATGAGTTAGCGAGGTAGTTCCAAGTATTTTTAGGATCAACGTATTCACTTGGGATTCAAAATCTCAAAAGTGTATCTTTGTCATACTACAATGCAGTGGTATATGCCTATTTGCTCTTTGCACACTCGCTCTTTTTATTCTTCCTTCTCTTTGTTTTGTATACATGCTCACACTTTTGTTTAAGTGTTGTGCAAAGGAGCTAGCCATACATTCCACTTCATGTAGGAATTTCAAAGTTTAACGATCTCAATTATCAAATTCAAATTGTATATGAAGCGTCGTTATGACTTGAAAATTCTACCTCGACTTGTTCTCACTCTATTTCTATAGCACTTTCATTTTCTTTTGTTCAAGGTTTATTTTTTAACTTAACTGTATAGATAATTTTCCTTTGTAAATCAAACTGTAGACTTACAACATATTGACCAAATTATCTTTAAGTGTTCCATTAATACCAATGGTATGGAAGACTTCCTATTGCTATCACCAAGTGCAAGTAAGATTATACGCAAGTCATTCATATATCAATAAAACAAACGCAAACTAAAAATTGCTCCATATATAATAGTAAACTCGGAATTTCACAAAAGAGATCGAATATTCCTGAAGGGAATCCTAATGATGCAAACTTTATTTGTAGTTTGAACTAATGCAAAAATGGTAATATAAAACTTGTAAGAAAGATTACAAGGTCTTTAAAGATCTCCCCAAGCTTAGAATCAAGCCAGGTGGGATCAATTAACTCCTTGTTGGTACCTTTCCTCCTCCTGGGTAGAAGGAGCGTCGCATTCTTCTTTTATGTTTCCCTCTTTAACTATGCTTGCAAAATGAATGTTGAGCTCAGCCATGTCATATTGGAGCTTCAACATTTTCCTCTTGAGGAATTTCTTCTCATTTGTCAACTCAAACACAGTTTTAATTATGAAACTAACTCTACCATCGATGTCATCGGCCTTCTTCTCAAGGTCTTTGCTCATCATCCAGTAGGAGGCAATCCCTTCTCTAATTGTTTCAACGCATGCCTTAGAAGCCTTTTCTAACTCATAGATCTTATCATGAATCTCATCTTGCCGCACCTTCTTAGGTTTAAGAGGTGATGGACGAAGAGGAGGTTTATAATAGGATCCTATGTTGCAACGATAAGGATTATGGAGCTACTCATCCTTGTTCCTTCCCCGCTCAGCTTGTCTCATCATCTCCATCCTTTGCGGGAAAATGTCCTCCCAATTTGGGAGAGGCTTGATCTCCGGGCCGGATGATGACGACGATCCTTTGGCTTCTGCTTCTTCGATCCTCTTCGCGACTTCTCTTCTTTCTTCTTCCAGATCTTCTTGATGTGGAAGGGATACATGGCTTCGCTGCATGGATGTTGTTAACGGGTCCTGTATAGGGATGACGAAGATCTTTCGAAGCTGGAGGCTATGGCTCTGCTTAATGAAAAAGATTAGATACGATCAGCTTTAAAAGGAGGGGTCAAAAACCCTAGCTGCCTTGCGTAACGAGCAACTATACGGACGCAGCTCGTATAGCTCCCGCCATATAGTTGTGAACCGACTATATATTAGATCTATGATGGAACTTAACTATACGGGCGGAATTTTTAATTTCCGCCGTATAGTTGGTCGTTAAACTCTCTGTATCCTGAATAAAAAATTTGGAGATGGGTCGATAACTATACAACCGCGACTATACGGGCGGAATTTTTAATTCCGACTGTATAGTTGGTCGTTAAACTCTCGGTACTTCAGAAATTATTTTTTCAAAGGCGTTGACAACTATACGACCACAACTATACGGGCGGAATTTTTAATTCCGGCCGTATAGTTGGTCGTTAAACTCTCAGTACCTTTTGTGGATAGAAGTGTTGATGCCGCAACAACTATATGACCGAAACTATACGGCCGTAACTTTTATTCCCGCCGTATAGTTGGTCATTAAACCTCCTGTGTCCACCAAAAAAATTCTGCTTCTCCAAGGATTCTTTATTCATCTGAAACTTAACGAAATATTGAGTTTTGACAGAAAAATATCAGCTTATATTTTTGACCAATTTTGGCATCGTCAATCTTCCTTCTTCTTTGCTAGAGCATCAATTGTTTCTCATTCAACACAATACTCAAACTAGACTTTAACTGAAAATTTTAAAACTTACTCAAACCTTTATTTCACATGGGTTGCCTCCCATGAAGCGCTCTTTTATAGTCAATAGCTTGACCGTAGTACTTCTCATCCCATCTCGAGTCCATTCTTCTTGCAGTTGCCATTCCTTGTATATCTTTGCTTTATCACTTCTTCTAGGATGCTCAATTTTATGGTGATTGCACTTATATCTTCTTTTACCCGATAATGCTTCAAGCATTGTCCATTTACCACCCATGCAAGAGAGGGTGTTTTTCCTTGGAGCTTCACTCCTCCTGATGAATAGGCTTCTTCAACTACATATGGACCTTCCCACTTCGATCTGAGTTTTCCTGGAAACAACTTAAGACGAGAATTATAGAGCAACACTTTGTCTCCACTTCTAAAAGTCTTATTCTCTATTTTTCTATCATGCCATGTTTTAACTTTTTCCTTAAACAACCTAGCATTCTCATAGGCTTCACTTCTAAACTCATCTAAAGCATGAATATCTAATAAACGCTTCTCCCCTGCTGCCTTGAGATCATAATTTAGATTATTGATTGCCCAAAAAGCTTTGTGTTCCAGTTCTAAAGGTAAATGGAATGCCTTACCGTACACCATGTTATAAGGTGTCATACCCATTGGATTTTTAAACGCAGAATAGTATGCCCATAGAGTGTCATTTAACTTGTATGACCAATCCTTTCTCGATTTGTCCACCATCTTCTCGAGTATGGTCTTTAGTTCTATATTAGAGAGTTCCACTTGACCACTTGTTTGGGGATGATATGGTGAAGCAACATGGTGAGTTACTCCATACATGTTGAGGATTTTCCTGAAAGTTCCTTTCATAAAATGAGAACCACCATCAGTAATTAAAAATCTAGGAACTCCAAACCTAGGGAATATGACATCCTTGATCATCTTCACGGAGGTAGCTGCATCCGCGTGATATGTTGGGATAGCTTCAACCCATTTAGTAACATAGTCAACAGCAACAAGAATATGAGTATAACCATTCGATTCTATAAAAGGTCCCATGTAATCCATTCCCCCATACATCAAAGGGTTCAATTATGAGACTATAATTCATTTCCATTTCTTGTCTCCTACCTATATTACCTCTTCTTTGGAAAGCATCGCAGTATTCCACATACATGTGTGCATCCTTGAGCAAGGTGGGCCAATAGAATCCGGATTGAAGTACCTTTGCAGCAGTTCTTTTACCTGCATGATGCCCTCCATATAGACTGTCATGACAAGCTTTCAATATTGCATTTATTTCACGGTTAGGAACACACTTTCGAATCATTCCGTCAAGTCCATGATGATATAGATATGGATCATCCCAAAAATAATATTTAAGAGCATTAAAGAATTTCATTCTTTGAATTCTTGACATACCAAGAGGTATAAATTTTGTCGCTAGATAGTTAGCATAATCTGCATACCATGGATCAGCAATTTTTACCTTTGCTAAATATTCTCCCAGAAATGATTCATTAATAGGTACGGGGTTACTAATTATTCTCTCCATCCTAGAGAGATGATCTACTACCGGATTATCCTTACCCCTCCTATCTACTATTTGCAAATTGTATTCTTGTAGTAATAAAACCCACCTAATGAACCTGGGCTTAGCATCCTTTTTCACAAGGAGGTGACGCAAAGCCTGGTGATCCGTATGAATTATTACCTTAGAATTAATTATGTAAGATCTAAATTTGTCGCAAGCAAAAATTATAGCTAGAAACTCTTTTTCTATAGTAGCATAATGTTTTCTGAATCTTATTAAGAGGTCTACTAGCATAATAAATAACATTCAAATTCTATCCATCTCGCTATCCCAACACAACCCCTAAAGCATAATCACTAGCATCACACATGATTTCGAAAGGTTCATTCCACTTTGGAGATTGCGTGATAGGTGCTAAAACTAGTTTATCCTTAAGGTTCTCAAAAGCTGCAATGCAGTCATGATCTAAATAGAATGGAGTTTCTTTATCAAGAAGATCGGTGAGGGGCATAGCTAGTTTAGCAAAATCTTTTATAAACTGCTTATAAAAACCTGCATGTCCTAGAAACATTTTTAAGTTTTTAATGTCCTGAGGTATTAGAAGATTCTCTATAGCATGTATATTAGTTTTGTCTATTTCTATTCCCTTCTCCAAAACTTTGTGCCCGAAAACTATACCTTCTCTTTCCATGAAACGGCATTGTTCCCAATTCAAAACCAAGTTTGATTCATGCATCTCTGCAAAACTTTGGTCAGATTGTAGAGGCAATTATCGAAACTTGTTCCACAAACAACAAAGTCATTTGTTAGAACTTCCATAGTCTTCTTTCGGTTGTATGGCAATTTGAGAATATCCAGAATAACCGTCAAGAAAAAAAAGTAAGAATTATTACTAAATCTTTCTAATATTTTATCCATGAATGGTATATGTTTATGATTTTTCTATATCTCACGATTTAGCTTCCTAAAATCAATGCACATACGATATCCTACAATTGGTCTCACAGGAACTAGCTCACCATCCTCATTCATAGCAGCATCAAGACCACCTTGTCTTGGTATGCAATGAGCTGGGTTAACCCACTTACTGTTAGAAATAGGATATATTATGTCAGCATCTAGTAAGCGTATAACCTCTTTTCGTACTACTTTCTTCATTTTAGGATTAATCCTTCTTTGTGTATCTACTACAGGTTCAGCATCATCAAGCATGGTAATCTTATGTGTTACGATAGATGGATCTATTCCTTTAATATCACCCAATGTAAACCCAAAAGCTTCACGATGCTTAACCAAAACTGAAATGAGTTTATTTGTTTCGTTTTCTGATAGGTTCTTGCTAATAATTACAGGACATTTATTTTCAATTCTAAAAACTCATACCTCATATTGTCTGAAGTCTTTTCAATTCTATTGGTGGAGGCTCTTCATCTCCTTTTCTTACCAGTTCTTCCCAGTCGTGCAGATTTTGTGCTTCTAGAATTGAATCAAGGTAATCATCCATGTCTTCTTTCTCCTCATCATCTGGTGCTTCCTCCTAATTAATCAGGCTCCTCTATAATTCATCTTGTGGAGTACTGAAATGAATTGCCGCTAGCTCGGCAATTGTCTTCTCTTCCTTGATATCCTCCACTTCATATGGCCTCTTCTTTAGTTTGGCAAAGTGGAATGTCATTTCCTCTTCTCCAAACTTCAGTGAAATAGTTTCCTTCTTATTATCTACTCGATCTTTGGTAATGGAAATAAAAGGCATGCCTAAAAGAATAGGACAAAAATAATCTCGAGGCATATCAACAATATGAAAATCAAGGGGTACATGAGTGAGCCAATAAAGACATAGATATTTCTGATTACTCCTTCCGGTTTTATATTGGTTCTATTAGACAATTTAATAATAGTGTCTACCGGTTCCACATCTAGATTATTTAAATTGTAGCGGAGTTCCTCATAAAGTGATGAATGCATAATATTTATAGTGGAAATTGGTTCGCAAATTCCATACAAGAAAGTTTCTCCACAATATATAGGGGTCATTGGTTTAGAAGTTTCGTTACCTCGAACCTTACCTTTGATGAATTCTGAGGTCTCAAGGTCTAACATAACCACTTCATCTTCCACTATTCGTGCTTCCATAAGATCTTTTAATATAACATTATTTATATTTGTAGCTTCGGAATTCCTTTCTGGTTTCTTTGATCTCTTCTTTATTTGTTCTTCCTCTTTTTGTCTTTTTTGAAGATCCCCTGAATAGGTATCGAGGAGAACTCTTCCATTAGCGCTCTTGCACGCTTCTTTTCTTCGAGGGGTTTACGAGGTTCCCATTCTATAGGTACCTGCAAATGTCCTGCACAATTCTCAATAATTTTCTTTACTGAGTAGGAATCAATACCGAGGGTTTTAATCATTGTATATGTTCTTTCATCTGCAAGGAAATCATTAATGCAAGCATATTTAGAAAAACTATTTGTAATATTTTCCTTATCTTTAAGATTTTCCGTGCTTCTCTCATTTTTATTATTAGATTCCAAGCCTCATCATAGGTATAAGATAGAAAAAATCCATTAGAAGCAGTATCTAGATTCATCCTATTTTCAATATTTAGCCCTCCATAAAAGGTATGGGCGATTAACCAATCAGGCAAATGATGATGGGGCAATTATCTAGGTAGCTTTTATACCTTAGATATCCTTCATATAAGCCCTCACAAGGATTATTTTTTAAACTAATAGTAATACCTCTCATCCTATGAGCTTTGCTTTCAGAATATATTTTGATAGGAATTTGGTTGTCAATTCCTCCCAAGTCCTTGGTGCTTCTGCACAAAAAGATCTATACTAGTCGCAAACATTATTAGAGAGAGTTTGTCTAAACAACTGGGTTTTAACCATATCAAGATTACAGTCGTCGAAAATAAAGGAACTGAGAACGTCTTCAAAGAATTGTAAGTATCCATATGGACTTTCTTCATTGGTTCCTGCAAATTTCTTAGAATGTAATAATTCAAATAATAAAGGATGGATCTCGACCCCATCTGGATTTATGCTTTTGTTGACAGTTATAAAATCGTCCATGGGCGAACCATTTTACTTACTGCCTCAAGCTGGTTTAAATGCTGAGTGTTGTCCACTATTGCGGTCCTGCAACTCGAGTAAAAATTAGTACAATGAAAGTAAATAACTAAAAGTAAAGTTACTTATAGCGCTAAGCTCCTCAGCAACAGCGCCAGAAAATAGCTTGATGACTACAAGTGCACAGATCGCTTGTAGCTAGTTTCAAAATAAAGATATTGATCCCACAGGGAGTAGTATGCGAAAGACTAAAATGCTTTTAACTACAACTAGGCGAAGTACTTAAGAAATAACTTAAGATGCAAGGAAAGTAGAGTTGTTTTGGGGTTTTTGGTTGAACAAGGTAATTTAAAGTAAAGAAAAACTTAATGCAGAAAGTAAGAATTGCGTGTATAATAGAACTTTGGAACTATAATAGGGAAAAGGCGTTCTCAGGGAATAGTGTATACACCACTAGCAATTTAGACTAAGAAATCAAGATTATTATAACGAATATTCTCATAATGTGTATGTATGTGGGAGGAGCTCCATATATGGACGAATAGCTGGCAACCGCTGCACACATCATCCTCATAACCATAATAGACAGCAATCGACATCAATCGAATTACCGCGCTATTAAGGGATTTCTCCCATGGCATGGACATGGATTTATGAGTTCTCCTTGATTTCCCCAAGTTGGTACATAAGGAATGTCAATAGCTTTAGAGTCACAGTAAGTGCTATCATCCCTTCGTGTACCAACAAGTAATCACCTTCATCAAGTCCCCATGAGAGGCAAATGTTAAGGAGGTGCACAACTCCCAACATCAAGATGAAGACAATTAACACATACACATAATGATGTATAACATAATAATCTCTATCTCTTCTCAGTCATATGCTAGGGTTTCTCCATCTCCCCAAGAACTAGATATCTACTCAGACATGGAGGCAATCAACATCATAACAATGGTAATGGCAACAATCATAGATGAATAGTACTTGTATAAATCCACAACGAGTACGGGAATTACAACAAGATCTAGACAAGATGTAGATGGGATGGATGGAGATTATGGTGATGCAGCGGTGGATGATGAAGATCGATGCCTTAGCCTCCCGGATCTGCGCAGGTTAAAGATGGATCCCTGGTGGATGAGTTCCCCCTCTAGATGCCTTCCGGAGGTGAGGTTTCGGTGATTTCTGGGTGTTCTGTATATCTTCTCTCCGAACCAATTGCACGGGGTGAAACTATCTGATGAGGCGGAGGCGGCGCTAACTATACAGCCAGAGCTATACGGCGGAAAAAGTTGCTCCGGTCGTATAGTTGGTCGTTGAACTCTCTACCTCCCTTGTTTGCTTCTGGTTTTCTTCTAGTATTATTAATATTTCCCAAATAAGCGATTTACGTTGTTTTTGATTCCTTTTCTCCATAGTACAACTGCTCCAAGAATTGTATCCATTGGATCCATCATTTGTCCTGATCCTGGTGAAAACAGACATAAAATGTGCACGCGAGCGCCATAAAATACCAAGATCCTACATCTACAATGCAAAATAATAATGTAAAACATGATGCAAATATGCACTCATCACCTTTCACAATGGGTGTTTCTTAGCTCCATATCCTAGGTAGTTTTCTTATGTGCCATGCTATTTAATGAAGAAAGAGATGGTTGTTGTATCTTAGCTAAGTTACAACCTTTGCACGCTATCATAGGTAAAAAACTTGGCTAGTCCAATCACATACATGCGTGAGACTAGAAACATTAAATGCAACCCTTCTTAGAAACACCAACTAAGAAACACTCCATTGTCATAGTTGTTTCTTAAGTTTTAACTGCTCCTATGAAAACGTGCTAAGAGCCCCTCCATTGTGAAAGGCCTAAGGCTGGAGAACAGTCGGTACGGTCGCTCAACATATATCAAAACCACCAGAAGTTTATCTATTTCCTTCTGTTCTTCCTTATGCACCTTTACTTTATTTTTTTATCCAGTACTTAATGAAGGGTTCCACAGTAGAAAACAAAAAAATTCCTACGTTGGAACCTCCTAAACTGCCCAAGATCTATCTATGTAGTAATGCAGTAACGACCGAGCATATAGAATACATACCCTTGTAGAACGTACGCGGTTAACATTCCGAGGGGAACGTGGTTGAAGTAGTCGAACTCGTAGCCGACCTCAAGGTCGTGAAGCTCCTCGCAGGTCACCCATTGCTCCTTCTTCATCGTGCAGCAGGTCCGGCTCACGACATACAAGGTGCCTCAAGTGAGGCCCCTCGTGGTTTCGTACACATATGGTGTACGACGACGAACTCCGACTCCTTGATCCCTACCGGGAGTGCGGAAGTAGATCTCCGACTTGAAATCCCTGCAGCGTAACGGCGTGCTGCAGGTGTGTCGTCTCTTGCGTGAATAGTCATTTCTTGGGACCGTGCCAACGCGTGGAGACAACTATGTAGAGAGAGAGGGAGGAATTCTCTAAGGAAAATGCCTTAGAGAACATCTCAATTGTGTGTTTAATACCACCCATGGGCACCCCTTTATATAGGGGGAGGGAGGTGTGCCATCCCCTTTGGGTTTCCCATGTGGGAATAATCAAGGGAGAGGGGGAGGGGAGGGGCCTTGGGCCTCATGGGCCAGCCGGCCAGGGGTGGGCCCCACCCCACGCACAACCCTAGGTTGGTCGGGTGGGCCTCCTTGAGGCGCCTAGGCCTTGGCCCTTCCCTCCATCGGGTTTCCCTCATGGTCCCTTTTTCCTTAGGAAGTTTGGCCCATTAGTGGAATACCCCTTCAAATTAGATTTTAATATTATATTTAATATTAATTACATTAATTAATATGTAAATACATATTACAAAATCTGATTTGACCCAAAACACCTTTTGGTTCCCTTTCGATTTCCTCCGAACGACTTCGGAACTTTCCCGGGACGATTCTGGTTCTCTCATGGAACTTTTCCAGTTTCCTTTTCTCTTTCATATGGTGATTCCAACTTACAGAGGATCTCTAGCTCATCATGCCCTTAAGTGTATTTCCCCACGGCTCGGGAATGGCACATACATGATCTCCATCAATGATCAATAGCGGGACCGGGATGCCCATAATGACCCCTATGCATTCCACGATGATAATGTCGTTTGAACCGTAAACAGTCATTTCCCGTTCCATTTGCCACTTGATACCTAGTTCACCCGAGATTTGATCTATGGTATCCCCTACCTTTGTTCGATCTCGTTACCGATGAACTTGTTTTATTTTTTCCGTGTCGTTGCATTCCGTGGCCTAGTCACATGCTTGTAAGCTTCGTTAATGCAACATCACCGAGATGGCCACATATGTATCTATCCGTTACATGGATTGGCAAATCCTGGTCTTGATATGTACTCCTCTACATGCCCCTTTGGGAAACCTGAGTGGCACCTTTTCGATCATCCAGTCACGGAATAATACTTGATAACCATCTAAGCTCCCTCCAGAATGGTGATTTGAATTATCTCACAGTCTAAGGACAGGTTGCGAGGTTTCCTTAGTTTTATCATTAATGGTGAACTTTGTAACTAGATCTCATTAAGATACAATTGGTTGGGTTGTTTGTCTATCACATCATTCAACTAATGACGTGACCTCATTGTCAATTGGCATAAATGCCCATGATCTCGAAACCCTAGATTATCCTCATGACCAATGAACTAGTTTGCTAGAGGTAACTAGAGACTTGGTTTGTTTACATACCACACGTGTATTAATGTATCGTATTAATATAGTTATAGCACAGTATGAAACTATTATGAACTAATTGAGATATGACAATAAAAACCTATTTATTATTTGCCTCTAGGGCATATCTCCTTCACTTAAATCCTGCCAATTTATTGTCTTTTTTCCCTGGTTGTTGGTCTCGATCTTGGTTACTTACTAGCATCCTGACACACCTCCGCTTCCAACAATCAATCCGGTGATCATGCTCCGCCGAAGAAGAGATCCTATAGTATAGTTGAAAGTGAGCATATTTTGTGCCATGACTTACGGTATCCATGCACACTGGACGGGTCCACCACGAGAGGGAGTTACGCTAGGGTGATAGGGAGGCGATCGTGCTTTTCTAGGGTTGCCTCTCACGGGGGTGGTTTCGATCGGTGTCGGCGGCTGATCATGGCAGCGTGATCCTCTACTAGGCATCTGTAGTGTCCTCCCATCTCGGCTCCCACGTGGGTGTTCACTGGGGTGGTGAGGTATAGCTTCTCCGGCGAAGACATTGGGGGAAAGGGCTCCTCGAGCAGGAGCACTTCGAAATCTCCTGGACTGGCAAGATCGGAGGAGGTGACGGTAGGCCTCTCAGCCAAGCTGGGTGGGCTTGTGCTCATAGAGAAGGAGGCGACTGGCCTCGTCATTGGGGGCAACATCGTGATCCCCAAGCCGAACCCTAGATGGGTTGCGGTGGGCAAGGTGTGCTCTTCCTATAAACTCAATATATCTGCCCTAGAGAGGACGATGCACCGTGCCTGGGGTCTGCATAGTGCTGCCTAGTTTCAACATGCAGGAGAAAACAGGTTCATCATCAAATTCAGTTCGGAAGGAGACTGGAAGCATGTGATGAAAAATGGGTCATGGCAATTTGATTTTCATGCTCTGATTCTGAAAGGATATGATGGGAGTATGAACCCATCGGAGATGGATTTCTCCACAATGGAGATCTGGGTTAGAGTTCTAAAGCAAACCCTAGAAATGATGAATAGGGCCTATGGCAAGATGATTCGAAAGTGGATTAGCATGGAGGTTGTCTCGGTGGATGTTGATAAGGAGGATATGGCATGGGGTGAGTTTTTGAGGATCAGGGTGAAGATTCTGTTGGATGAGCCTCTAGCGAGAGGGATTCTAATTCGCCCATTACCGGATGCATCCGAGGGTCGCTGGTTTGATATCAAATACGAGAAGATTCCCCATTTTTGTTTTGACTATGGGAGCTTAGAACATGAGGAGGATGGTTGTGTGGGAGACAAATCTGATCATGTTAAGTAGTGGCGGGAATGGTTGAGGGCCTCGCCAAGGAGAATTAGGAGACTCGAGCGCACTACAGTCCTAGCTCAATGTCCACTTTGTCGATGGATAGCTTTGACGAGCAACGGGTAGGCTCGGGTTCGTCGACACGCGGAAAGGTAGTGGTCAGGGACTTGCCTCCTTCGAGGAGACTGTTCAATGACAAAGCTACATCAGGTAGTTCCTGCACTGGTGAGAACTACAGACGTAAGGATCAGGAGGTGTCTAGCCCAAGCAAGCATCACAGGATGCAAGCGGATGGTAGGGTGCAGGTGGATGGAAGCCATGATGCTATCAGACAGGGAGGTCCTAGTTCAAAGCCCACTCGCACCTACTATCGTAAGAAGAGAGATACAAATAGGCCAAGTGCCCATTCTGTGCAGCAAGTAAATCCGATGCCAAGGAGTCGTAAGAGGAGAGATTCCAACAGTCAACATGCTCAGTTTTGGAGGGTGAGGAATTCAGGGGCTAATGCGGAAGGCATTGTTGATGTGGCTATGGGTAAAAGATAGAGAATGCTTCTGTTTTTGGTAGAATTTCAGATCCTTATGATTCAGCGGCGACCCCTAAACGCTAGGGGCGCTGGGTGCAATGATTTTCTTATCTTGGAATGGGCGTGGCTTGGGGTTGGACTCGACCATTGGAGAGCTTAGAGATTTGGTAAGAACTTACAACCAGAGGTGGTGTTTCTCTACGAAACAAAAAAGACTGATAAAGCCATGGAAAGGCTTAGGTGGAGCATAGGGTACAAGCATGGTGTTGTTGTTAGTTGCAAAGGACGGAGCGAAGGATTGGCGTTATGGTGGAGAGATGGGGTGGATCTCACAGTCGGACCCTGGAATCAGCACCACATTGATGTGATTATTTCCAAGGAAGGTAAACGCTGGAGATTCACTAGAATCTACGGTGAACCAAAAACTGAGCTTAGGGGCAAGAACTGGGAGTTACTACGATACCTAAGAGCTTAGGACGATTTACCTTGGCTCTGTGCAGGCGACTTCAATGAGATCACGCGGCAGGAGGAACAAGTGGGCAGAAACGAAAGGAGTGAGGCTCAGATGGCTGCTTTTTGACAATGTTTAGATGATTGTCAATTGGCGGATCTGGGCTTCACCGGTTACCCATTCACATAGGACAACAGAAGGAGTGATGAAGATAATGTACAGGTGAGGCTGGATAGAGCAGTGTGCTCGGACACATTCCGGGATTTGTTTCCTGCAACTTTGGTGGAGCACATTATAACTGAGGAATCAGACCACTTAGCACTACTTATTCAAGTGCAAGAAGAGGTGATGGTCTGGGCGCCAAAAGGGGGAAGAAATTTCCAGTTTGAGGAAATGTGGACCAGACATGAGGATTATTACAGCATGATCCAGGAGGCTTGGCTACAGAATGACTTTGAGGCGATGGATATTGGAGGTTTTTGGAATCCCCTCAAAGGAATGTCGAGGAATATGCAAACATGGAACTCGTGTGGAGTGGCTAAAGGCAGGGGGACATGAATACTCGGTACTTTCACAACCGCGCGTCACACAGGTGACGAAAGAATACTGTCTGTGCCCTGCGTGATGGAAGCGGTAGTTGGTGCTCTTCCAATGACTCTATGCAGCAATTGGCACTGGCCTTCTATCATGACTTATACATGTCAAAAGGCTCAAATGTTTAGGATACGAACGATGTGCTTGATACCATTACATCTGTCGTGACAGCGGAGATGAATGGCATGCTGACACCTCCTCTTTCCAACAAGGATATTGAAGGGGCCCTTTTTCAGATGGGCCCTATGAAGGTGCCTGGGCCGGATGGGCTTCCAGCCTTGTTCTATCAGAGGCATTGGCCGCTGATCTAGGATCATGTTTGCCAAGCCGTCCGTGAAGGAAATATGCCCTGAGAGGAAATAATAAGGTTGTTATTATGTATTCCTTGTATATGATAGATGTTTATTTTGAATGCTATAATTGTATTGATAGGAAACGTCAATACATGTGTGTTTAATAGACAAAAAGGTTCCTAGTTATGCCTCTCTTATAGACTAGCTCGTTGATTAACAAGATGATCAAAGTTTCCTGATCATGGACATTGGATATTGTTAATAACAAGGTCACATCATTTGTAAAATGATGTGATGAACATTCATCCGAAGCATAGCATTACGATCAAAGTCATTATGTTTATATTGCTATAACATCATACGAATTAATCTTAGTCCTTATACCATGAGATCATGTTAATTGCTAACACCGGAAGAGTATCTTGATAACATCAAACGTCACACCGTAACAGGGTGACTATAAAGGTGGGTTTAGTGCTACGAAGGTGTTATGTTGAGGCTCATGGATCAAGAGTGGAATTTGTCAATCCCGATGACGGATAGATATACTATGGGCCCTCTCGGTGATATCACATTAAGATAGCTTGCAAGCAAGTGATGTGATCACTAGAATGTTATATCATGGAAACGAGAAAAGAGTGCATGTCGGTAACGAGATCAAACTAGGTATTTGGATACTGATGATCAAATCTCAGACATGTATTATATCATGAGACAAAGGGATTAAATTACTAGCGTTAAAGGTTCTCACGATCACAGAAGTCATTGTTGAATGTGCAGGAGTCAGTATGGATCTCCGGGTCCCGCTTCTGATTCTTGATCTAAGAGGAGTCGCAATCATGTCTGCATTATTCGCGAACCGTAGGGTGACACACTTAAGGATTGCCGGACACCATTTTGGAGCACATATGTTTCAAACGAAAGAACTGCAAAGCGCAGGAATTGTTTCGATGGAAACCGGAATTGTTTCGGGTGAAATTGCAAAAAGTGGTTCTGCATGTGATATTGAAATGTTGCAAGGGGTTTTATGTGAATGTTTGTTAATTAAAGTAATTAACAAAATTCTGAATAAAATAAATAAAAGAGTTTTATTAATTGAGAGTTGCATTAAATTTGGTGGAAATGTAATGCATGTGAGTGGAATTTTGGGTGGAGCTTGAATTGATGTGAGTGGAGCTTCCACCACATGAATGAGGAAGAGGTGGGGGCACCCCCTTGGCCACCGGCCATGGGAGGGGAGGATCCCCCCCTCTCCTATAAAAAGCCCCCCTCTCCTCCCTCACAAAGCACACCTCCTCGTGAAGGATCTCTCTCCCCCACTAGATATTCCCCCATGGTCTCGAATTAGCGAGATACATGTTCCCGGTGGCCTTGCGTCTGGAAGGAGTTGCTGCTTCCGCTAATTCGCTGGAGCGAGGAGGTGGAGGTTGTTCGGTGGCTTGAACATGTGTGCGAGGACGGATGCGCTGCTCATTTGCGGCGCTAGGACTTCCACATGATCTTGAGATCGGCAAGCGTACGACTACATCATCCACGAGTTCCAACTCGTTATCAAAACTCTGTTGTCTTCGAGGGTAAGTTCTCTATGGATGTATATCCACCCGTTGCTTGTATCTAGTAGATAGATCTTGGCGTATAGTTCTCATCGTAGGAAATTTTTTGTTTTCTATGCTGCAAACCCAACAGTGGTATCAGAGCCTGATCTATGTGTAGGTGCTTTGCACGGGTAGTACACATATGTTTATATGTGGGCGATGATGATCATGTTATTGCATCTTCTATGTATTTTGGATATTGTGGCATAGTGGGATGAAGCGGCCCGGACCAACCTTACATGTCATCATACATGAGACCGGTTCCACGACTGACAAGCAACTAGTTTTGCATAAGTGGTTGGCGGGTGTCTGTATCTCCTACTATAGTCAATATCTAATTTACAACGAGTTGCTAATAACTTGGTTATCCTATTGTGGTTCCATGTTCGTAGGTAAGACCGGTTCTATCTCCGAAAGCCCTAAGCCACGTAAAACTTGCAATGGATAAATTAGAGGTGTCTAGTTTAGATCGTTGCTGGGCTAGTGTCTTGATATGATATTGTTGTAAGTAGATGTATGATAGATACTCTTACAACACACTTAACGTGTAAGTTCCATAGACCTTGGCCTTACACACGAAGGAATGATAGAGATCATACCACGATGCAAATGATAGAGATCAAATGCATGGACCATATCATCTCACTTTACACATTAGATGTTTGCATCTTATATTGATAGTTTGGCGCTTTTGGTAGCATTATAAGATGATCCCTCATTTAGATATCAAGATAAAATGTGTTCTTCCTTAAGTATGCACCGTTCTATGGATCGTGTTTCGAGACATCACGTGATGATCGGGTGTACTCAACTCTACGCTTTCATACAACGGGTGTAAGACAGTTTTACACACGTGAATACTAAGGTTCTTACTTGGCGAGCCTAGCATGTACAGACATGGCCTCAGAACACGGACCGAAAGGTTAAGTATGAGTCATATAGTTAATATGATGCCCATATAGATTCTCGCCTTTGAAGCTACACCGACTCACGTGATGATCGGACTTGGTGTAGTGGATTTGGTTCATGTAATCACCAAAAAGACACGAGGGATGTCGTTTTTGAGTGGGAGTTCATTGGTAATTTGGATTAGTTGAACTCAATCTATCATAAACTTAGTCTAAATAAACTTTACAAATTTTGTTGTAGATGGCACCACCTGCTTTTAATTTGAATGTGTTCATGGAGAAAGAGAAACTTGCTACGAATGGTAGCAACTTCACCAACTGGGCTATGAATTTGAGGATTCTCCTCACTGCTGCACAAAAGCAATATGTGCTAGAGGCGCCGCTAGGCCCCCCACCAGCTCCTGATGCCCCTGACGAGGAAAATAATGTCTATATAACTCGTCAGGAGGACCACAACTTAGTTCATTGCGGCATACTGTATGGGCTATAGCCAGAACTTCGAAAGCGTTTCGAAAATGGCAATGCCTTTGATACCATGGGAGAATTGAAAATGATTTTCGATACCCATGCTGCCGTAGAGAGTTATAATGCTTCTGAAAAGTTCTTTAGCTGCATGATGGAGGAGAACAACTCCGTTAGTGAGCATGTACTCAAAATGTCTGGGTACGCCGATAAGCTTGTGTCCTTGGGAATAATGATTCCCATTGACTTAGGCATACATCGTGTTCTCCAATCTCTACCACCTAGCTACAAGAGCTTCATGATGAACTATAACATGCAGGGCATGAAGAAGTCTCTTCCCGAGCTTCTGTCAATGCTTAAGACTGCAGAAGTGGAGATTAGGGAAGAACATCAAGTGTTGATGATCAATATTACCACCGGTTTCAAGAAGGACAAGAAAGGCAAGCAGAAGGGAAAGAAGGGCGGCAAATCTGTTGCCGCACCTGAAAAGAAATCCTGAGCTGGCCCTAAGTCTGATACCAAGTGCTACTACTGCAAGAGGACTGGCCATTGGAAGTGCAACTGCCCCAAGTATTTGGCAGACAAGAAGGCCGGCAAGGCAAACAAAGGTATATGTGATATACATGTTATTGATGTGTACTTGACTAGTACTCGCAGTAGCACATGGGTATTTGATACGGGATCGGTTGCTAATATATGTAACTCGATTCAGGGGCTGCAGAACAAGCGACAACTAGCAAGGGATGAGGTCATGATGCGGGTCGCTAATGGATCAAGAGTTGATGTGATCACCGTTAGAACGCTGCCTCTCCATATGCCGTCGGGATTAGTGATAAATCTAAATAATTGTTATGTGGTGCCTGCACTAAGCATGAACATTGTATCCGGATTGTGTTTGGTGCAAAGTGGTTATTCCTTTAAATCTGAAAACAATGGTTGTTCGATTTATATGAATGATATCTTTTATGGTCATGCACCTGTGATGAATGGTTTATTTCTGTTGGATCTCGATAGTAGTATTACGCATATTCATAATGTTGATGCTAAAGGATTAAACTTGATAATGATATATCTGCATATATGTGGCACTGCCATCTAGGTCATATTGGCGTTAAACGCATGAAGAAACTCCATTCTGATGGACTTTTGGAATCACTTGATTTTGAATCATTTGATACATGTGAGCCATGCCTTATGGGCAAGATGACTAGAATGCCGTTTTCCGGTTCAATGGAACGGGCGACAGATTTATTGGAAATCATACATACTGATGTGTCTGGACCAATGAGTGTGTTGGCGCGAGGTGGATATCGTTATTTTGTTACTTTCACGGATGATTTGAGTAGATACCGGTATATCTATTTGATGAAATATAAGTCTGAAACCTTTGAAAAGTTCAAGGAATTTCAGAATGAAGTTGAAAATCATCGTAATAGAAAGATCAAATTTCTGCGGTCCGACCGTGGAGGAGAGTATCTTAGTTACGAGTTTAGCACATATATGAAAGACTGTGGAATAGTTTCACAACTCACGCCTGCCGGAACACCACAACGTAATGGTGTGTCGGAACGTCGTAATCGTACTTTATTGGATATGGTTCGATCTATGATGTCTCTGACTGACTTGCCACTGTCATTTTGGGGTTATGCACTAGAAACCGCTGCATTCACTTTAAATCGGGCACCATCTAAATCCGTTGAAATGACACCGAATTATGGTTTGGATACAAACCTAAGCTGTCATTTCTTAAAGTTTAGGGATGCGATGTTTATGTGAAGAAACTTCAGCCGGATAAACTCGAACCCAAAGCGGAAAAATGCGTCTTCATAGGATACCCTAAGGAAACGATTGGGTATACCTTCTATCACAGATCTGAGGGCAAGGTTTTTATTGCCAAGAATGGATCCTTTCTTGAGAAGGAGTTTCTCGCGAAAGGTGTGAGTAGTCGGAAGGTAGAACTCGAAGAGGTTATTGAACCTTCTCTTCATGAAATGGCGAGTGGCGCAGCACCGGAAGTTGTTTCAGAGTTGACTTCACCTGATGAAGAGATATCTGATGATAATGATCATGAAACTCCGAAAGAGGATACTACCGAACCTCGCAGGTCAAGCAGGACACGTGCAGCTCCTGAACTGTACGGCAATCCTGTTATGAATTTCATGATTGATGAAATAGATGACCCTGCGACGTATGAAGAAGCGATGATGAGCCCGGATTCCAACAAATGGCTAGAAGCCATGAAATCCGAGATGGAATCCATGTACGAAAACCAGGTTTGGACCTTGGTGGACTATCCTCACGATTGAAAGGCTGTTGAGAATAAATGGATTTTCAAAAGAAAAATTGATGCTGATGGTAATGTGACCATCTATAAAGCTCGACTTGTCACAAAGGGGTTTCGACAAATTCAAGGAGTTAACTACGATGAGACATTCTCTCCCGTAGCGATGCTAAAGTCGGTTAGGATTATGTTAGCAGTTGTTGCATATTTTGATTATGAAATATGGCAGATGGATGTCAAAACTGCGTTCCTCGATGGTAATATTGAAGAAGAGTTGTATATGATACAACCTAAGGGTTTTGTCGATCCTAAGGATGCTGATAAGGTATGCAAGCTTCAGCGATCCATCTATGGACTGAAGCAAGCATCCCGGAGTTGGAATCTCTGCTTTGATGAGGTGATCAAAGAGTTTGGATTTGTCCAAACTTATGGAGAGGCTTGTATTTACAAGAAAGTGAGTGGGAGCAATGTGGCATTTCTGATATTATATGTGGATGACATATTATTGATTGGAAATGATATAGATCTTTTAACGGTGTTAAAAGTTATCTAAACAGCAAATTCTCGATGAAGGACTTTGGTGAAGCTTCATATATATTAGGCATTAAAATCTATAGAGATAGATCAAGACGCCTAATTGGGCTTTCGCAAAGTACATACCTTGATAAGATATTAAATAAGTTTAATATGGATGGAAGTAAGAAGGGGTTCTTACCTATGTTGCAAGGCAAGACATTGAGTAAGACTCAAAGTCCGGCTACGGCGGAAGAAAGAGAGATAATGGATAAGATCCCCTATGCCTTAACCTTAGGCTCTATAATGTACGCCATGCTATGTACAAGACCGGATGTGGCACATGCTATTAGTTTGACTAGTAGGTACCAATCTGATCCAGGTTCGGAACACTAGATAGCGGTCAAGAATATCCTTAAGTACTTAAGAAGAACTAAGGATATGTTTCTTGTATACAGAGGTGAAGAAGAGCTAGTCACTAAGTGTTATGTCGATGCTAGCTTTGACACTGATCCATATGACTCTAAGTCTTAATCTGGATATGTATTTCTCTTGAACGGAGCAGCAGTTAGTTGGAGGAGTTCCAAACAACCTGTGATGGCTGGATCAACAACGGAGGCGGAATATGTTGCTGCTTCAGAAGCGGCGCAGGAAGCGTTTTGGATGAAGGAGTTCATAACGGAACTAGGTGTGGTTCCTAGTGCATTGGACCCAATGGTGATCTATTGTGACAACAATGGAGCCATAGCCAACGCCAAGGAACCAAGGTCTCACAAGAATTCCAAGCATATTAAGCGCCGGTTTCACTCCATCCGCGAGCATGTCAAAGATGGAGATATAAAGATTTGTAAAGTACACATGGACCTAAATGTAGCAGATCCGTTGACTAAAGTTCTCCCTAGGGCAAAACATGATCAACACCAGAACTCCATGGGTGTTAGATTTATCACTATGTGAACTAGATTATTGTCTCTCGTGCAAGTGGGAGACTGAAGGAAATATGCCCTGAGAGGCAATAATAAAGTTGTTATTATATATTCCTTGTATATGATAGATGTTTATTTTGCATTCTATAATTGTATTGATAGGAAACGTTAATACATGTGTGTTTAATAAACAAAAAAGGTTCCTAGTTATGCCTCTCTTATAGAATATCTCGTTGATTAACAAGATGATCAAAGTTTCCTGATCATGGACATTGGATGCTGTTAATAACGAGGTCATAGAATTTGTGAAATGATGTGATGAACATTCATCCAAAGTATAGCATTACGATCAAAGTCATTATGTTTATATTGCTATAACATCATATGAAGTAATCTTAGTCCTTAGACCATGAGATCATGTTAATTACTAGCACTGGAAGAGTATCTTGATAACATCAAATGTCACACCGTAATAGGGTGACTATAAAGGTGGGTTCAGTGCTACGAAGGTGTTATGTTGAGGCTCATGGATCAAGAGTGGAATTTGTCAATCCCGATGACGGATAGATATACTATGGGCCCTCTCGGTGATATCACATTAAGATAGCTTGCAAGCAAGTGATGTGATCACTAGAATGTTATATCACGGAAACGAGAAAAGAGTGCATGTCGGTAACGAGATCAAACTAGGTATTTGGATACTGATGATCAAATCTTAGACATGTATTATATCATGAGACAAAGGGATTAAATTACTAGCGTTAAAGGTTCTCACGATCACAGAAGTCATCGTTGAATGTGCAGGAGTCAGTATGGATCTCCAGGTCCCGCTTATGATTATTGATCTGAGAGGAGTCTCAATCATGTCTGCATTATTTGCGAACCGTAGGGTGACACACTTAAGGGTTGCCGGACACCATTTTGGAGCACATATGTTTCAGACGAAAGAACTGCAAAGCGCAGGAATTGTTTCGATGGAAACCGGAATTGTTTCGGGTGAAATTGCAAGAAGTGGTTCTGCATGTGATATTGAAATGTTGCAAGGGGTTTTATGTGAATGTTTGTTAATTAAAGTAATTAACAAAATTCTGAATAAAATAAATAAAAGAGTTTTATTAATTGAGAGTTGCATTTAATTTGGTGGAAATTTAATGCATGTGAGTGGAATTTTGGGTGGAGCTTGAATTGATGTGAGTGGAGCTTCCACCACATGAATGAGGAAGAGGTGGGGGCACCCCCCTTGGCCGCCGGTCATGGGAGGGGAGGAGCCCCCCCCCCCCCCCCCTCCTATAAAAAGCCCCCCTCTCCTCCCTCACAAAGCACACCTCCTCGTGAAGGATCTCTCTCCCCCTCTAGATATTCCCCCATGGTCTCAGATTAGTGAGATACATGTTCCCAGTGGCCTTGCGTCTGGAAGGAGTTGTTGCTTCCGCTGATGCACTGGAGCGAGGATGTGTAGGTTTTTCGGTGGCATGAATGTGTGTGCGAGGACGGATGCGCTGCTGATTTGTGGCGCTAGGACTTCCACACGATCTTGAGATCGGCAAGCGTACGACTACATCATCCACGAGTTCCAACTCGTTAACAAAACTCTGTTGTCTTCGAGGGTAAGTTCTCTATGGATGTATATCCACCCGTTGCTTGTATCTAGTAGATAGATCTTGGCAAGGAGTTCCCGCCAGATTTTTTGTTTTCTATGTTGCGGACCCAACAGTCTGTGACTTATTGAATGGCAAGGAGTTCCCGCCAGATTTTAATGATACAATTCTGGTTCTGATCCCTAAAGTGAGCTCCCCGGAATCTTTGACTCAGTTTCGGCCAATTAGTCTATGTAACGTCTTGTACAAGATTGCTTCCAAGGTGTTGGCGAACAAGCTGAAAAAGATTCTGCCCATTATGATTTCTGAGGAGCAAAGCGCCTTTGTTCCTGGGAGGCTGATCTCAGATAATGTTTTCATTGTGTATGAATGTATCCACTCGATTATAACTCGAAATCGCAAAACTCCCCTTTGTGCTGTCAAATTGGACATGATGAAGGCATATGATAGATTTGAATGGATATTCTTGGAGAAAATGATGATGAAAATGGGTTTCTCGGAAGTTTGGGTTAAAATGATCACGTGGGGTATTACCTCGGTCAAATTTGCTATGAAGTTGAAAGGGGGTATCTCGGACACTTTTACTCCTTCCAGAGGTTTGCGCCAAGGAGACCCACTCTCCCCCTATCTATTTTTGTTCTGTGTTGAGGGTTTTTCAGCTCTACTTTGGAAGGCGCAGATGTCCAATGAGCTGAAAGGAGTACACTTTGGAGCAGATAGTCCCCATATTACTCACTTATTATTTGTTGATGACAGTATTGTTTTTCTTGAGGCTACTTCGGATAGTCTACAAGCTCTCAAGTCAGTCCTCCAAAAATATGAAGTGAGCTCCGATCAGAAGGTTAATCTCCAAAAATCCTCAATTTTCTTTGGACAGGGGTGCCAAGAGGATCGGAAGGAAGGGCTCAAACTCTTGGTTCATATAGAACAGGAGGCGTTGGCGGAGAGGTATTTAGGCCTCCCCACTATGGTGGGCCAATCCAAAGATGGATTCTTCAAGCATTTGAGGGAAAGGGCATGGGGCAAGGTTCAAGGGTTGAAGGGCTAAGGCATGTCGAAGGAAGCAAAAGGGGTGTTGATAAAGTCTATTCTGCAAGTGATGCCAGCTTATACGATGGCGTGCTTCAGGTTGTTTAAGAAAATGTGCAACCACCTTCGTTCAATCACCTCTGACTTCTGGTGGGGCGCGACAGAGGGTAAGAGGAAGGCTCATTGGATCGCTTCGGAGAAGATGTGCACGAGTAAGAGAGAAGGAGGACTGGGGTTTCGTGACCTTGAGAGTTTTAATCAAGCGTTGTTAGCAAAACAAGGATGGAGAATATTGACACAACCGGAATCACTCTGCTCACGAGTCCTCCATGCCAGATACTTCAAGAATGGCAACTTTCTGCAGGCCAGCTGTCCGAGGCGGGCATCCTTCACTTGGAGGGGCATAATTTATGGGCGCGAACTCCTAAAAGCAGGGCTGATTTGGAGAATAGGAAGTGGAACTCGAGTTGACATAGATTTGGATAGATGGATTCCGCGGGCCGGTGCTTAGCAACCCCTTGGTCGAAAGCCAGAGGGAAAAGCAAAGACTGTAGCCGATCTGCTTGATAGTCGGGGTGCAAACTGGGATGATCGGAAGCTTCAACAGAATTTCTACGATGGAGATGTTGCGGACATAAAGCAAATTCCTATAAGTGGCGCTAGAACCGATGATTATTATTTTTTAGAACATCGGAAGGGGTCTCCCCCTACCTCAAATTTTATTAAAAGAAAGAGCTAAGGTAGCTCAAGGTTTTACACCGACATGGGAGAAACAACAAGGGAGAAAGAGAGTAAAAAAAGAAAGTAGAAACAATCAGATTAGCCAGTCTGTAATCCAGATCATTGCCGCTTCCTTATCTTTCCTTCTAGCTCTAAGCATCCAAAGCTTCACCAAATCAACACATTGTTTAGCGACCATATCGATAGGAGTCTCCATGTCATCAAAGACCATCATATTCCTTAAAAGCCAGATAGTCCAGTAAATTGCAATGATGACCATGTCCCAAGCCTGCATTTTATTTTTAGGAGTTCTTATATTTGCTTCGACAAAAATATCCTGAAGTTTCACGTACACGTCCATCTGAATTCCTAGTTTGTCCAAGATGACCTTGGTATGACAGCGCTCAAACACAAAGTGATGAACAGTCTCTTTTTCCTGACATCCAAAGGGGCATTAGTCATTGTTGACAATATTTTGATTTAGAAGAACTGTCCTCACTTTAATTCTCCCTTTCAGCATTAGCCAAGCAAAAATCTTCCTTTTTTTGGAGCAGCGCATTTCCATATAGAACTGACACCCCCACATTCATTACCTCCCCAGTTACATAACATATACAGATTTCTTACTGAAAATTTTTCAGAGGGGTTCATCCTCCAGCCTCTCTTGTCTTGAGCAAGAGGATCCAAGGTACAAGAGTTGAGAAAGGAGATCAGCACAGTTCGTTCCTGTTCAGCTTGGTCGGACAATGTGTTTTAGATGTAGAGACCATTCCCCAAAATTCCAACAATCGGCAACTAAAATATTTGGTCTATTGGAATGCGAGTATAAAGCTGGGAATTGTGTACAAAACGGTCCATTACTTGTCCATTTATCCTGCCACAAAGAGGTAATCACTCCATCCCCAATCTGAACACAAGTTATACTT
Source organism: Avena sativa (assembly GCA_916181665.1). Lineage (NCBI taxonomy): Eukaryota > Viridiplantae > Streptophyta > Magnoliopsida > Poales > Poaceae > Avena > Avena sativa. The sequence continues at coordinate 39,547,548 of OV702290.1, forward strand.
CTGTATAAATCAATGAACTCACTAACCTGTTTCCAAGCTTTGGTTTGAAGAGACGAAAAGTCGCCAATATCTTTTTCCTGCAAGTGCGCAGTCATAACCCACTTAGCCCATGGCGAGTTGGGCTCAGTATGCAACCTGTGTATAAATTTTGTTAGAAGACAGGAGTTTTAAATCTTCATGTTTCTAATTTTCAAACCCCCTTCCTCATAGCTCCTCGTGACATGATCCCACACAACTAAGCAGTCGCTCCCATTAGCTGAACTTTTTCCTTTCCAAAAGAAAGCCCTCAACAACCGTTCAATTTCCTCCAAAAACCATGGTGGTAATTTGATGCATGACATAAGGTGGGCAGGCAAAGCCGACAAAACAGATTTCGTAAGTGTGATTCTCCCACCATGTCGTGTGGTCAAGTTAATTGAAGAGCTGATTCTCCTATCGATCGCAACAATATATGGTAAGAAAACATCTCTGGGCGGTTTTTTAGCTGATAGAGGTAAGCCCAAGTAAGTTTGTGGGAAGGAGGCAATCCCACAATTTAAGGTAGCATCAATATCTTCACTTTCCTTCAGAGAAAGATTTATTGGCACAAATGTAGATTTGGCGAAGTTGATTTGTAACACAGTCGTGCAAGCAAAGTTATCAAGAATCTGCTTCAAAACTCTGACCTGCTCCACATCTCCCTGAATTACGATTAAGGTTGAAGGGGATCCGCAGCAGAAAACAAAAAAAAATCCTACGTTGGAACCCCAAAACTGCCTAGGATCTATCTATGTAGTAATGCGGTAACAGCCAATGCGTATAGAATACATACCCTTGTAGACCCTACTCGGTTAACGTTCCGAGGGGAATATGGTTGATGTAGTCGTACTTGTAGCCGACGTCAAAGTCACGAAGCTCCTCGCAGGTCACCCCTTGCTCCTTCTTCATCGTGCAGCAGCTCCGGCTCATGACATTTAAGCGCCCCAAGTGTTGCGCCTCGTGTCTTTGTACACATCCGGTGCACAATGAGACCTCCGGCTCCCCGATCCCGCCGGGAGTGCGGAAGTTGATATCCGGCTAGGAATCCCAGCAGTGCAACGGCGTACTGCAGGTGTGCCTTGTTTGCACAGCCCAAACTTGGGGCCATGGTCACAAGGGCTAGACATAGAGGGAAGGAGGAAGTCAACCAAAGGACTTCTCAAATATTGGTGTATACTAATCCCACCTATGGGCACCCCTTTATATAGGCGGAGGGGGTGTGCCCTCCCCCATTAGGTTAGCCATGTGGGACTAATAGTAATGGAAAAATACCAGGGATTTTTGTCTCAGCCAATGGGCCAAATGCTCTCAGCCCAGCTGCAAAGGGGTGCCAACCTGGGTGGGCCTGGGTGCTCCAGGCGGCCTAGCTGCCCCCACGCTGAGCCAGCCAGGTGGACAGACCTGGGCGGGCCGAAACCAGCCGGCGGCCCAGCCACGAGGACAAGAGGGGAAGGCGACCTGGAGTGGGCCGGAAGCCCCGGCGGCCCAGTAGGCAAGCATGCCCGCCAGGATGCTCCCCGCGAGCCCCATTGGGCCGAGTTGAGTCGGCCTGGCTGCGGCGGCGGCCAGCTGCTGCCCGCCCTGTGCGGCGCCCTTTATCCGCCGCCCGCCCACGAGTGCAGCCCAGTTGCGTGTTGCCTGGTGCGGTGGATATTATCCGCCGCCCATGTGAGCTGGGATGTTTTCTTTTTCCCTTTTCTTTTCCTGCAGCTTTTCTTCCAGGCTATTTCCCTCCGGGGATTTGGCCTAATATGAAAGTTGCCTTTATAAATCTTAATTTAAATATTATTTAGAATATATTAATTCATAATTAACATATAATAAATGTATATTTAAATTCCCATTTATCCGAAAACACTTTTCCGGTCTTTTCCTTTATTCTTTGTCCGAACAGCTTCGGATCTCTCTACGGAACATTTCCGGCTTTCTCTTTCTCTACTTTGATTCCATCTTACGAATGATCGCTCTCATCGTACCCTTAAGTGTATCCTATCACGGCTCGGGAATGCTCTAGACATGATCTGTATCAATGATCAACAGAGGGACCAGGGATATCCATGTGACCCCTATGCATTCCTGATGACAATATCGTTTGAACCGCTAAATGTAGCATCCAATTCCTTTTGTTTCTTGATACGACTTGTCCGAGATCCAATCATTGGTATCACATACCTTGTTCAATCTCGTTAACAACAAGTTCTATTTTCTTGTTACCGTGATATTACATCCTCGTGACCGAGTCACATGTTGCAACATTTATGGATGTAATCTCACCAATCCGGCCATATGTATCTTTACCCGTCACGTGGGTGAACAAATCTCGGTCTTGCAGTCACATGTCATCTACTATTCCTTTAGAATACCCAACATACACCTTTATGGCCACCATATTAGCAGATGACGGTTGATGCAGTCTAAGCAGCCTCGGGAAACAGTGAGTAATATGAGCTCACGGTCTAAGGAAAAGGAGTCTAGGTATAGCTGTTGCAACAATAAACTTATATGACTTGATCATGTTGCAATCCTTCGAGGAATGTCCATCACATCATTCTCCAATAATATGACCCTGTTGTGAATTGGCATAAATGCCCATGATCTTGAAATCCAGATCATCCTCATGACCAATGAACTAGTATGAATAGAGGCTACTAGGGACTTGGTTGTTTCATACCACACCTGTATCAATGTTTCTACTTGGCACAGTTATAGCACAATATAAAACTATTATAAACTAATTGAGATATGACAATAAAAAACTATTTATTATTTGCCTCTAGGGCATATCTCCTTCAGTCTCCCACTTGCACTAGAGTACAAATAATCTAGCTTGCATTTTAATCATATAAACCATATAACATATGCGTTTACAGATCATGCATGCTCATGGGAAACGTCATGTCCATGTTCTATTTTACTAGATCATTATGTCTTTTGCAAATCGTTAATGTCTTCCTAATTTTGACATTCACTCCATTATCTTATAATGGGTCGAAGCTTTTGTTTGGAAATAAAGTGAGACTTTGTTTCTAGTATTTATAATGACGGTCAGTTTCACTGTTGTCATCTAAACTTCGAAACACACTTTGCTATCCTTTGTGTATATACTGTAGTCATGGCAGCAGAACGAGGCCGAATTCCAGGAGCTTACAGTGATTTTAGATCAACCTCGAGGGCTTTCTCATGGGCACTAGGCCCTAGGACAAATCATTCTACGTTAAAATTGAACTAGCCACGCCATAACATTATATATCACATCAGATGGAGCTTTTATACTTCTATATCTATGTAGATCATAGTGCATGAAATGCAACTATGCAACTTACTTTGCTTCTTGCCATTTAAGTACAAACTTAATTCTGGTTCAGTGATTAACTTAGGAATCACTTAAAGACATGTTCTTATAGTTAAGACTTTGTCCTTCCAACCAGAACTTCGGGTCACATTACGTCGAGTATACAACAAGGTTATGTGGAAGAACCTATGACTGAGGCATAGGAGATGCAACACATCTCTTTCTTTCAACCATAGTTGCAATACTAACTCAATGCTTCATATAGTAATAACTACTTTCTTACCTTGTTCTATTCTGAGCTTCTACAGAATCTTGTGTTAGGTCATTCTGAACATCTTTCAGAATCAAATCCAGGAAGCATTCGACATTCAGTGTTTATTAAACTCACCAATCTATCTCGATAGATCTTATTGTTTAAGAACTTCAACTTCATCATTATTTATCTAACTTAAATATTATTAACACCAATCACATCATTCACATATGTCGTCCACATATCCCAGAATGATTTCACGCTCCCACTCAAATATGACATTCATGTTTGAGATCCAGGGTTTTCACTTAGCTCCCACTCAAAATATGTCAGATATTATGAATTAGCCAAGCTGATTAGCTCCCACTCAAATCTAGGTCCTCTCGATAATATTGGACATTCCAAATTTCTTTGATCATCATCAAATTGAGAATTCCACTAACGAGATTTCAATGACCATTCATTTCTTGCACTTAGGTCCATCATGCTTCTTTGTATTTCGTAGGTATGTCTTGTTCAAAACATGACAAGTGAATCAACAATATAATTCCACAAACTTGTTAGAATATGTAGTTGAATCCTACTTTCTTTAGTAAAAGTATTTACTTGAAACTTTATGATCATTATCAATAGTTTCTCCTCTATTTGTAGAGTTTGGTTTCACGAGACAAATTTCGTTGTGCCACTCAATAATTCGGAGGTAAGGTCAAATACCTTGTTTTGATATTTTACTTTCTTCCACTTGTATCTTCATCAAGATACGTCAATTTTGGACAACAACAGGTTTGCCCCTTTTGTGGAAGATGCATTCATAGCTTCCTAAGAATGCTCTACAAAGACTTGTTTATTCGCCACGATTTCGACTTATCGAAATCTCCAGAAACTCGAACTTGCCATAACACTTATGGTGTTGTTTCCACGAATCTTTTAGATGTTTCTTTGTATTTCAAATGAGTGTTTGCTTATTTTGATCTTTAACTCTAAACGATAACTATAACCCCTATAAGAGATGATATTATACCATATGTATCTTAATACATAATGATTATGATGTTTAGATATTTCAACATAGTTTGAATTCATCCAATTATCATAATTTGTGAAACATCTTTCACAAGTCCCTTTTATGCTAAACTTAACTTGAATACTTTAGTCGTGTCGATCAAATTGAGGAGAATTGTTAATTCAATATCCTCTTTGTTGTGAACTCATTTGAACAATTCAAACTCATGTTTCATTAAGTAAATACGCTTATTCACTTAAGTCCACAATTAACTAATGATTTCCAATACGATGCATCACTATGTATAAGATTCAACATTTCTTCGCATATCACCGTTTTACCAGAATGCGGAGTTTTAGTCATTCTGCCCAAGAGGCATGGTTTTGCAAAGTCCCTAGATTGAGCATCTAGGACCCTGATCTTCATAAAGAACATGCAATAACCAAAATGACTTAAACTATAGTGTCATTTCATTATTAAACTTTGGATATCTTTTAGCATTCTAATCCTCTTATAAATGTTTAAACCATTATCATTAACATAGTGATGAGAATAACTTATTTATAATCATAATGTGACCATAAGGTATTGTTCATAAGAATAGTACAAACTGGCTTGTAACTTGTTCATATGAATAATCGTCTCGCCAAAAGCAAGACACAAACATGGATTACAAATTTATATTCAAGTCCACTAATCCAGATGATAAACTTTGAGGAAAGAGGTGATGTCGGTCATCAACTGTTTTGCTTGTCGTCATCAAGTCATGTTGCCTAAAAAACAGCAATTCTCAAGCAGATCCTCCAGTTTTCACAAAACGGGACAAGTATCAAATACTTTGCAAACTGCAACGAGTTTTGCAAGAATCACATTTATAATTTTGTATATCTAACATATATCTTTTTCATCCATGACCTCCATTGCAATCAAGCCCTTCCAAGAGTTCTCAACTCTAATGCAAGATCTCTAAGTGTTTTTCCAAACATTCTCTTTTCATCCATGATGGAGGAAAACCCATCCAATGGCTCATACTCTATGTGCCTTATTCTGTAGAATACAAAATGTAGCCCAACTCTCCATCGAATGGAGAATGGCTTATTGGATGATTATGGAGAAAACATAAACATTCCAGAGTCATCGAATTATCTCCTAATGGTTATTGTATCAAGAAGAGAAGATCACCTTTTACGAGGATATCCCTCTGGCGTGGCTATTAATCTATGAAGTTGGAACCTTTTGCTAAGTTCCAAATTAAGCAATATATTCCCATGGTCGCAAAGGACCTCAATGGGATAGGCCATGATCTACTAAGATATTTGCAAACAGACATCTAGACTAAGTTCATAATAAGAGATCAATTTATAATTGGTCTCCACTAAAATTGTCATCTCCTGGACGATTTTAGTGATCGCATGATCCCTATCCTCTGCACCTCCCCCGATAATCACGGCCATCAGTACAGCCTCAAAGGTAGACATTCAATAATTCCAATCACATCATCCATGTGACTCATGCTCGATCTTTCGATCTCTTGTGTTCCGAGGCCACGTCTCTGTAACATGCTAGGCTCACCAAATCTAACTAGTGTGTATTTGTTGTGCAACATGGCCTACACCCACTGTATGTGAACGTAGATATGTCTGACACCCACACCTGTACCGTGGATCGCCTCATACCGAAGAACTTTCTTGGTGGTGCACACACAAGGGGAACACGGAACATGGAATTAGATAGGGGTTATCTTATTTGCTACCGTTGAGTATCTTAATACTAGCACACAATAAGATGTAAAACAGATACCAACATCATATGTATAATGTGATACGATATGGTGCTTCTTGCGCCTTGATCTCCATCGAGCGCTCCGGCATGATCTCCATCTTGCCCTTGGTTTGATGCCAAGTCCACGACGCCCCCACCAGGTCGTCCATCGGAACGATGACTATTACCATACTACTTAGTAATAGAAAAGTAAACTACTTTACCTTCGTAACGACCAATGCCATATAATAATCACATGCCCTCCTGCAAAATAAAGTTAGACGCCTCTACTTTATCTATTGCAAGTTTTACGTTGTTGTTTAGGGCTTTCGCAATAGAACCGTTTCTAAACTACGAACTTTCCAACCACAACATGGATCCAACAGTTGTCTCCATTACACCCTTTCGGGACCCTCCGTTGTAAATGTTATATCAACTATTGAATGAGAGACAGACATCCGCTAGCCACTTATACGGTACAAGCCGTATGTTGAGCGTGGAACCAGTCTCGCATACGAATACGCATAAGGTCATTCTGGGCCGCTTCATCAATCAATACCGCGATATAAACAAGTACATGTTAGAGGTAACAACTAAGGGATCAATGCCCGCACAATACTTGTGCGTACTGGCTTCACAGCACTCCTACGCATAGATCGGCTCTGATACCACTGGAGGGGATCCACAGCAGAAAACAAAAAAGTTTCCTACGTTGGAACCCCAACACTGCCTAGGATCTATCTATGTAGTTATGCGGTAACGGCCAATGCGTATAGAATACATACCCTTGTAGATTGTACTCGGTTAACGTTCCGAGGGGAACGTAGTTGATGTAGTCATACTCGTAGCCGATCTCAAGGTCGCGAAGCTCCTCGCAGGTCACCCCTTGCTCCTTCTTCATCGTGCAGCAGCTCCGGCTCATGACATTTAAGCGCCCCAAGTGTTGCGCCTCGTGTCTTCGTACATATCCGGTGCACGATGAGACCTCCGGCTCCCCGATCCCACCGGGAGTGCGGAAGTTGATATCTGGCTAGGAATCCCTACAGCGCAACGGCGTACTGCAGGTGTGCCTTCTTCGCACGGCCTAAACTTGGAGCCATGGTCACAAGGGCTAGAGAGAGAGGGAAGGAGGAAGTCAACCAAAGGACTTCTCCAAATATTGGTGTGTATTAATCCCACCCATGGGCACCCCTTTATATAGGCGGAGGGGGTGTGCCCTCCCCATTAGGTTAGCCATGTGGGACTAATAGTGACATGGGTATACCCTACAAGTACTCGAACTTGGTATATACTGCCCAAATACGTACAGGCCCACGGTGTCGCCAAGGCCCGGATGGAGGGACTCGAGTAACCTATGGACTCATAATTACTTGAAGGACAAGAAGAAGCTAAAGATAGAAAGTATGAAGGGGAAAACCCTAACTTGTAACCGTCTCGACCTGCTAACCGAGACCTAGCCTATCTATATAAGGGCTAGGAGGGGGCGGCGTGGAGGACACACGCAACCCTAGTTTTCGCAACCCTCGCCAGATTTCATCTGCGCGTCATTGTAACTTTCGACTCCCTCGATAATTCCACGAGCAGACAAGCAGGAGTAGGGACCTCTACGAGGCCTGAACCTGGGTAAATCTTGTGTTCCCTGTGTGCTTGTTTGCTAGCCGATAGATGTCTCCAGCGCTCCCTCCTTCTCCAAAACCCAAGTCCATAACAATGGGCATTGACGAGTTAAACCCTCGTCAATTGGCGCTGTCTGTGGGAAGAAGGAGTGCTGATGTTGCGGCTTCTTCGGCCCCATCAAACGCGATCTACAACTCTGCAACAGCGGAGATTCGCCAGCTCTTCGGCGCCTTCGACTTCACCGTCCACACGCCGGCTACTCGCCCGGCCTTCGGGTCCGTGGGCGAAGGAATCATCTTGGCGATTGGGAGTTTCCGCTTCCAAGTTGGTCAGATGGGCACGCTTCGCATGCCTGATTAGCCAACAACACCGGTGATTGCCCCGGCCTCATGGTTCCCTCCATCGATCGGTACCCTCAGCGAGCTCAATGCTCCAGCGGCGATCGGGAACATGGTAAGCGACAGCAGTCGCAACTCCGATCTAAGCGATCTGGCCACTAAAGAGGGAACCTACGGTTCCGGATCTGAAAGTTGTGGAAGCAAAAGCTTCCCAAATCACTTCATGTGCGCCGTCATCAACACGGGCGACACCTCCGCCAACCGCGGCAACGGCACCTACCCACCCAACGACGCCAATGGCGGCAGCGGTGGCAATGGAGGAGCAGTCGAACCCCCTACCATAATCAACGAGCAAACCGGCGAACGTGTCGTGATCAGGCTCAATGAGCAAGAGTGGGAACGCTGCCGCGAAGCCCTACGAGGTACACCTCTACCCTTCGGGTCCCCGCAAGAACTACTGATGGGCTACCACTGGCTCCTAAAGGAGGAATTCAAGCGCCAGAAACAAGCAATCGCAGAACTTGAGGCGCGTAAAAAGGCGGCAGACGAGTCAAGCCTTCGTCGCGCTGGGCTCTCTTCCTACGGAGGATCCTCCTCAAGAGGCAACGAACACCACGCCAAGAAGGGGCAATCGCGGATGGCTCACCTCACCGAGCAAGAACGCATAGACGCTGCAAAAATCCTCGACTTCGGCTCCATGACAGTCGACACGAGAGGCAACATGGTTCCCAGGACGCTGCAGGCCGCGGTGACGGCGGCCACCATGTACCTTCTCAATAACCAGCCACCGGCTGGAGATCCCCGGACAGCTATGCACCGATCTACGATCGTGGGCCTTGGACTAATCGAGGCCGCCCTTGACAAAGAACCAGTACCCGACCCAAAAAAGGGTAAGGCGTTAGCAAAATGCTATTCCTCATCCTCGTCAAGCGACGATAGTCATGACCTGTCTCGACGCCGCCATTCGCGACGGCACGATCGCGACTACGATGTACGCGACGAGCTCATGCAGCGCAAGATTGACAAGTCAAGGGCACGACGTGCTCGGTCGACTGATTCGGAAGAAGAGGATGGAGAGCTCTGCGGTGCCAGATGCTTCAGCAGATCCATCAGGCAGAAGCGAATGCCTAAAGGGTTCAAACTCCCATCAGAGAACCCGAAATTTGACGGTCTACAGGACCCCAAGATCTGGCTGGAAGATCACATCTCCTCAGTCAGGCTGCACGGGGGCAGTCGGAGTACCGCCATGCAATGCTTGCAGCTACAACTGCAAGGCGCCGCCCGGGCATGGCTCAATAACCTCCCGCGCGGATCCATTCGCAGCTGGGATGAGCTGGTCTACAGCTTCGTGCGCAACTTCAAGGGCACATACAAACGCCCCACTTCAATCGAAGTACTGAGATGCTGCCAGCAAAAATCTGGCGAATCGCTGTGCTCTTACATCCAAAGGTGGTCCATCATCAAGAACTCCACGGAGAACATCTCAGAAGACCATGCGATTGATGCATTCAACGATGGTGTCCGCCGCATAGAACTCAGGGAGGAGCTAGGACGCTCAAAGCCCAAGACCATCGACCACCTGATGGAGATCGCGAACCGGTGGGCTGATGGAGAAGATTCGCTGAAGAACCACGCTCACTCTGACGAGGAAGCAGAACTCAGACGCGACCGCCGGGGCAAACGTCGTATGCGCGTCTACGACGATCGCGATGACGTCAACATGGTCGCCACCGGTTACGCCGATAGACGCGACGACAACCACAACAGCGGATACCGTAGCGGCGGATATCGCTACTCCGGGAAAACCACGCAAGTATGGCAACGCCACACCCGCGATGAAGCACCCGCGACCACCATCGAAGATAAACTGTCCGGACCATGCACGGTACACTTCTACATCGACAAGCATGATGGCAAGAGAAAGTCCAGTCACCTCCTCAAGGACTGCCGCGAGTTCCTCAAGCTACACGAGGGGTTGGTGCGGATGAACCGCAACACGGTCGAAAGAGGCTACGGAACCGCTCCAGGCACAGTGGCACATGGCGCACCACCACCACCACTTGGGCCACCCCCGAACGGAGTTGCACCGGACCAGCGTCACGGAGGCGAACCATACCCACGGGCCATGGGCACCATGATGATCCAAAAGGGACGCCCCTCGAACAGGGTGCAGAAGGCCATCACTCGCCAAGTCAATCTGGCCACGCACTCGCCACCATCCACCACTGAGTACCTCAGTGGCAGTGAGTCGTGCATTACCTTCGACAAACGCGACCACCCACCTCAAGTACCTCGCCCAGGTCATTGCCCCCTCATACTCGAGGAGCAAATTGGAGGCTTCGACATGAGTCGCGTCTTCATGGACGGCGGAAGCGGTATCAACCTCATATTCGCGAGTACCTTGCGAGCAATGAGGATCCCTCTAACCTGCTTGGAGGCATCGGACACAATGTTCCACGGCATCGTCCCAGGAAAAGGCATATAGCCCCTAGGCAAAATCAACCTCGGCGTCATATTCGGCACGCCGAAGAACTTCCGGCACGAGCGCATCGACTTTGAAGTTGTCGACTGGCCCTCACAATACCACTGCATCCTCGGGCACGTCGCGTTCGCTAGGTTCATGGCAGTACCTCACTACGCCTATCTACAGATGAAAATGTCAGGTCCCAACGGCGTCATCACGATCAACGGGAGTTTCGAGCGATCTGACAGTTGCGACAAGGAATTCAACAGAATCTCCCAGTCCTTCGGCATGCAGGAGGAACTTGCACGATTGAAGGAAACGACAGACACAGTCTGCCCCCTCTGAGTAGGTCAAGCTCACCTGATCTCTCCTTCGACTCATCTGTGCACACAAAGAAGGTGCAGGTCCATCCATCGGATCCCGCTAAAACGGCCCTCATCACCAACAACTTGAGTCCCGCAGGAACTCGCGCTCGTCGAATTCCTCCGTGAGCACTGGGAAATTTTTGCCTGGTGTCCTACGGACATGCCAGGAGTTCCCAGGGAATTCGCCGAGCACGCACTCAACGTCAACCCCGACGCAAGGCTAGTCAAGCAAACAATCAGGCGATTGTCTGAGCCACGGGCACAGGCAGTCGGAACAGAGATCAACAGACTCCTCGAGGCCAAATTCATACGCGAGATCAAGGAAAGCACTTGGCTCGCCAATACAGTACTAGTGCCAAAAAAGGACACGGATATCCTGCGGATGTGCGTCGACTTCACTTCTCTTAACAAGCACTCCCCAAAAGATCACTTCCCGCTACCACGGATCGATCAAATCATCGACTCCACTGCTGGATGCGAGCGCCTCTGCTTCCTTGACGCCTACTCAGGCTATAACCAAATTTGAATGAAGGAGGAAGACCAGGAGAAGACCGTGTTTACTATTGGAGATATGCCCAAGAGGCAATAATAAAGTGGTTATTATTATATCTTTATGTTTATGATAAATGTTTACATCCCATGCTATAATTGTATTATTAGGAAACACTAATACTTGTGTGTTTTGTAAATGTAAAAGAGTCCCTAGTAAGCCTATTGTTGAACTAGCTTGTTGACTGATTGATGATCATGGTTTCCTGATCATGGACATTGGATGTGATTAATAACAAGGTTATATCATTAGGAGAATGATGTGATGGACACACACCCATAGTAAGCATAGCATAAGATCAAGTCATTAAAGTTCGTATTGCTGTAAGCTTTGAAATACATAGTAACCTAATCCTTCGACCATGAGGTTATGTTAATCACCATCACCGGATGGGTACTTTGATGACATCAAACGCCGCTTCGTAACTGGGCGGTTATAAAGGTGTCATTGGGTATTCTGAAAGTATGTGTTGAAGCGCATAGACCAAGATTGGGATTTGTCCATCCATATGACGGATAGATATACTCTGGGCCCTCTCGGTGGAATGTCATCTAGATAGCTTGCAAGCATGTGACTGGGTCACAAGGGATGACATAACATGGAACGAGTAAAGAGTACTTATCAGTAACAAGGAAGAACTAGGTATGAAGATACTGACGATCAAACCTCGGATAAGTAGAATATCGCGTGACAAAGGGAATTGGTTTCGTATGTTAAATGGTTCTATCGATCACGAAGTAATCGTTGAGTATGTGGGAGCCGTTATGGATCTCCAGATCCCGCTGATGGTTATTGATCGGAGAGGTGTCTTCATCATGTCTGCATATTCACGAACCGTAGGGTGACACACTTAAGGTTTGAAGTTGTTTTAAGAAGATATGGAATTTGCGTTGGAGACCGAATGTTGTTCGGAGTCTCGGAATGGATCCGGGACATCACGAGGAGATCCGGAATGGTCCGGAGAATAAGATTCATATATTGGGGATCATTTTCTAAGTTAGGAAATGTTTCGGAGTGTTTGTATGGAGATTCTAGAAGGTTTCGGAATGTTCTGGAAGGTTCTAGAGGATTTCTTGGAGTTTACTTGAAAACCAAGAAAGGGATCAAGGAGACCAAGTGGGGCAAGACACGGATTCGTGGGGGAGGAGGATTCCTCCCCCCTTCCCACCGCCGGCCCAAGGAGGGGAGTCCTACTAGGACTCCCCCTCCCCAGGCGCACCTCCCTCCTTTAAATAGAAGGGAGGGGCGGCCCTCTTGTACCTCCTATCATAACAACCAATCTCAGCCGCCTCTCTCCTCCACCTTTCTTCTGCACAGGCATAGGCGAAGCCCTGTAGAATTCTCATCTCCACCACCACCACGCCGTCGTGCTGCTGGGATTCCGTGGAGAAGATCTACTACCTCCGCTGCTCGCTGGAACAGGGAGAGGAAGGTCCGCTTCGACTCCGCACGTGTGACCGTCTGTGGTAGCGCTGCCGGAACGCGGCGCCGGAAGGATCGTCCACACGATCTTGAGATCGGCAAGTGATCGACTACATCATCCACGAGATCTAATCTCGTAACGCTTTCGGTTCTACGAGGGTTAGTACCGATCTATCTCGTTGCTCATGTCTAATAGATTAGATCTTGTCTTTTGTCGAGATTAGATCTGGGTTTTGTTCGTTCTCACGGTAGAAATTTTTTGTTTTCCATGCTACGAACCCATCAGTGGTATCAGAGCCTTGTCTATGCGTAGATCTATTGCATGAGTAGAACACAATGAGGTTGTGGGCGTTGGTGCTCGTGTCATCTTTTGCTATGTGTGTACTTTGCATCTTACGGTATGGTGGGATGAAGCGGCTCGGGCTAACATTACATGTCATCGCACATGAGACTTGCTCCACGCTTGACGTGCAACTTGCTTTGCACAAGTGTCTTTGCGGGTGTCTGTCTCTCCCATCATAGTATAGATAAAATCTACACTTTGCACTTGATAGCACTTGTATCAACATTGTGGTTCAGTTTCGTAGGTAAGATCCGTTCTTAGTCAAAATCCCCAAGCCACGTAAAACTTGCAAAGAAAATTAGAGGCGTCTAACTTGTTTTTGTAGGGGTTTTGTGATGTGATATGGCCATCATGTGATTGTGATTGTATTTGATGTATGCAATGATCCTTGTTGTAATATGGCAACCGGAAGGAGCCTAATGGTTGTCTTTAATCCTGTTAAGACCTGCATGTCTATTCATCTTGTAATAGCTTTGTTCCAATTAGTTGTAATAGTTGCTAGTGATGATGGACAACCATGAAGCGGCGCAACGGACCTTGACGCAATGCTGGTGATGATGGAGATCATGTCCGTGCTTTGAAGATGGAGATCGAAGGCATAAGAAGAAAGGGCCATATCATATCATACTAATTATGAATTGCCTATGATGTTAATCCTTTATGCATCTTGTATTGCTTAGATCGCGACGGTAGCATTATAAGATGATCCCTCTCACTAAATATCAAGTAATAAAGTGTTCGTCCTTAGTTGGCACCGTTGTTAAGACTCGTCGTTTCGAAGCATATCGTGATGATCGGGTGTGATAGACTCTACGTGTGCATACAACGGGTGCAAGCCAGATTTGCACATGCGGAAACTAAGGTTAATCTTGACGAGCCTAGCATGTACAGACATGGTCTCGGAACACGGAATACCGAAAGCTAGAGCATGAGTCATATGATTGATATGATGAACATGAAGATTGTTCGCCGATGAAGCTACATCATCTCACGTGATGATCGGACTTGGTGTAGTGGATTTGGTTCGTGTAATCACTAAAACAACTCGAGGGATGTTGTTTTGAGTGGGAGTTCATTTGTAATTTGGATTAGTCAAACTCAATTTATCATAAACACAATCAAAGTGAATTTGCATAGTTTGTTGTAGTCATTGGCATCCGTTCACCACCTTATGCTTAGTTATAGTTGAGATAGTGGAACTATAGAAATTCTGGATATTTGCTTTACGAACTGGTATCGTATTGTTTTGAGTGTCAATCTAAAGTTTAAAAGTCATATTGCAAACTTTCAGCAAACTCTGTTTACTCTGTGAAGTTTAATAAACAGTATTAAATCAAGAGTAACAATTCCAGTGTTAGTATCTAATGTATCATGTTTGCCTCCATGATTCTTGATACTCAAAAGATTGTTTTTAATATCAAGTTTATCTAAGAGCTGAAAGCAATGTTTCAGAAACCATCATATGTGAAAGGTATTGCGATATCTAAAACAATATGTTGGTTACAACACGATAGAGTATACGTCCTCATATTTGATGAGAATTTGTGAAGGTTGGAGACGCTAGTCGTCCTAATCCTCCAAAAGGTTTTGGAAAAGAAACATTATACTCGCAATTCACCTTTATAATCTATAGCAGCTTGATCATGAAAGTTGTCATGATAAGAATGAATAGAAGGTGTAAGTAAAATGTTTACTACACTAAAATATTAATAAAGAATGGAATTTTGAAAGAATGCCAAACATTTGATGAAGGTGATCCACTTCAAAGTGCAAGTCCAAAGGTATTAGTATTTGACTATACACACTTTGTACTATGTGTCATGTGAATGACACCACTATTGATGTTGATAGATTCTTTTAAAAGAAAAGGATTTGTTGAAAGAGAATCTATAAAATATTTGGCAGAAAAGAAAAGATTGGAGATATCCAACTTAGGTATATAGAAGATACATGTTATGGTTGTATTCCTTGGTTGTTAAACAATGTGGTTCTGCGGTATTGGATACCGAATTGGTTGGTATGAAGTGTCATACAGGACAACACAATTGATGAACTGCAATGGCCTAAGTAACTAGCAAGAGAATATGTGATGATGTTCATCGAAAACAAACAAAGGGTTGTTGTGTTGCTCGTTATCATCAAAGCTTGCCTTCAAGATTTGTTTCAATAATTGTTATTTTTGATCAGGTATTATGACGACAAAAGGTTGTTCAAATAATTACCGCATTCCATAATAGATGGATGATATACAAGTCTGGTTGGAGAAATAACGACCATAAAACTAATGCTAAAATGTCGCAAGACAAATGATTGAAAGATCACTTGCGAAGTGACATCGCCGTTTAAATTATATTGAAAGGGATACATGAAGAAACTCCATGTTGATGGATTTTTGGAGTCTTTGATTTTGATCAAATGACGCTTGTGATACTTTCCTGGAGATAATTAAAACTCC
This sequence comes from Avena sativa, assembly GCA_916181665.1. Classification (NCBI taxonomy): domain Eukaryota; kingdom Viridiplantae; phylum Streptophyta; class Magnoliopsida; order Poales; family Poaceae; genus Avena; species Avena sativa. The sequence continues at coordinate 39,563,429 of OV702290.1, forward strand.
ATTAGTAGGCCAAAAGAGGAACGGACGACTAACTGATTGGAATTTGTACATATTGATGTATATAGTCCATTATGTGTAGTCGTGGGTGATGGATTTCAACTTCATATGCTTTCTCCGAAGATTTGAGTGAGTATATGTATATACTTACTCAATAAGGAAGAAGTATGAAACATTTGAAAATGTTCAAAGACTTTCAAGATGAAGTGGAAAATCATTGTAACAAGAAAATAAAAAGTTTATGATTGGATCATAAAGAAAGATGTTTGAGTTACAAGTTAGCAAAACACCTAAGATTTGAGGAATCGTTCCATGGATTTGCATTTCCCAAAACACCATAGGAGTATGGAGTGTTCAAGATATGTAATGAAACCTTGTTTGACATGGTAAGATCAAAGGTGTGATTTATAAAACTGCCATTATATTTTAAAGATTAAAGTTTTAGTGACTACCGCTTTTACACTGAAAAGAGCTCCATCGTGATCCGTTGAAATGACACCATATAAGTCATGGTTTGGGATAAAACCCAGGTTGTCCTTTCTTAAAAAAAAATTTGGTATGCTAGGCATAAGTAAAATGTTTACAACCAAAGTCAGATGAGCATGTCTTTATAGGTTATTTAGAATAACCATTGGGTATTCCTCCATAACACCGAAGACAAAATTGTTTGTCGCTTAGAATGTCGAGTTTCTTGAGAAGGAATTTGGTGAAAAGTTAAGTGGGAGGACAATAGAACTTTGACAAGGTCGTTGAACCTTGGCTAATATGTGCTGAGTTGCGCAGCGTCGGTAAGTGTCCCGAAGGCAGCAACAATGCTCATGGCTCACGTGCCTCAAAGGTTGTGGTCACGGAGATCTAAGTTACTATTGAACCAAGTAGGTCGGGTAAGTAATCAAATGCCAAGATTTGAGAGTTAAATCATTGTTGTTTGACAATGATGAACCGACTACATGCAAAGAAGCAATGATGGGCCCTGACTTCGTTAACTTGAAGCCATAAAATCCGTGATAATTCCATACACGAGAAATCAAGCTTTGAATTTGAAAGACCCTCTGGAAAGGTGCAAGACCTTACAGTCGTATATGGATCTATAAAGAAATAGACATGGATGTTTCACATCTATGAAATAGTCGACATGTCGGAAAGAGTTTACGACAATGTTCAAGGAATTGACTATGATAAGATTTGATCTTTAATAGCGATATTTAGTCTGGACGGATTAATGTAGCAACCACTACATATATTTTGGTATATGGTAGTTGAACAAACAAAACAAGTTCTTCTAATAGAATGGTTACCTAGGATGTGTCCATGACACGATCCAAAGGGTTTTGTTAATTCAAAGGATGCTAAAAGAGTATGCAAAACTTCAATGGTTGAAGTGAGCATCACGAAGTTGGAATCTTCACCGCGATGAAACCGTTAAAAGGTTTAATTTCATCAGAGACGATGAAGATGCTTGCATTTTGCAAGAAATTAAGTGGGAGCGCTAAGACATATTTCTAATACATTATGTGAAAGACATATCGTTGATTAGAAATGATGTATCTTTTATTGACACAGGTTAAGAATTTCATTTCGATGAAAGACTTAGGCATAACCCAAGAATTAGGCATCAATGTCTATATGGATAGATTGAGGCGCTAATATGATTTTGCCAAATGTACATAGATAAGATGTTGAATGAGTTCAATATGGAAACAACAAGAAAGGTTCTTGACGTACGGAAAGGACTGAATCAAGATTCAAGTGTGTTGACACGAGATTCAAGTGTTTTGACACTTGGTGAAATCACAAGAATATTTTGATCAATCATTCTTTGAGATGTACACATCCAGATATGTCCTATGCTCTAAATGTTATGAGCATATACCAGAATGACTCATAAGATGGTCATTGGACAATAGTAGGGATATTCCTATGATCTTTGGAAGAACTAAGAATATATTATTTATATAGTGATCACAAATAGTTCATTGTAAATTGTTACATTGATACTAGTTTTGTCACAAATTAAGTTTATCTCAATTTAAACTATGGGTGGCACAATGTAATGGAAAGGAAGTTCCATAACGGATTTGGTTGAGTACCAAAGTTAAAACATTGTGATAGATACTACAACAAAAAGTCTAAGTATATGACTGCTATTATAGCAGCAAATGAGGGCATTTGCGTCAAGTAGTTTGTTATCAAACTAGGTGTGGTTCATAGCAGGATAATACTATGAAGATACATTGTACGACAATTGTATCAACATGATTTAATCCCAAGGAACTAAAGGTCTCACCAAAGGACCAAATTTATACAATGCCATCTCATTAGAGAATGAGTAATGCGTAGAGACGCAAGGACATGCAAATACACACGGACCTGGAAGTGTCAGACGAATTACCGTGGATTTCTAGTGGTGGATTGGCATCAAGCTGTTTCTAGGCCATATGAACACATAGCATGTGACATTTCAGGTCCAAGCATAATTGCTTTAGATAAGAAGAAATCTAAAATAAGCACTTCCTTCCCAGAATCCTACTGAAGCCCTCCAAAAGTACCTGAAATAAGCCAAATCGAACCTATTGAATATGCAGGGTCAATCTCCCTTCGGGGTTTACGCGTCCTAGTCCGAACTCTACCTTCGGCACATTCTGGAACTGGAAGCAGAGCAAAAACTAGAAATCGAACCAAGCACAACGAGAGTTCATCGAAAAGCTAGCATAATTTTTAGTAGAGATCAGTCCTACTTTCTTTTATAGAAAGCCAATAACGAGTTCATACATGCCAACGGCAAAATTCCCGCCAATGGCTGAGATGTTCAGTCGACTCCCTCCCTCGAAGATTATGTTTACCACTAGCAATAGTGTCTATACAACACCAGAAAGCCATAGGTGTTGAATGCACAAGTTATTAACTAAATTATTGACTCTAGTGCAACTGGGAGACTGTTGGAGATATGCCCAAGAGGCAATAATAAAGTGGTTATTATTATATCTTTATGTTTATGATAAATGTTTACATCCCATGCTATAATAGTATTATTAGGAAACACTAATACTTGTGTGTTTTGTAAATGTAAAAGAGTCCCTAGTAAGCCTCTTGTTGAACTAGCTTGTTGATTGATTGATGATCATGGTTTCCTGATCATGGACATTGGATGTGATTAATAACAAGGTTATATCATTAGGAGAATGATGTGATGGACACACACCCATAGTAAGCATAGCATAAGATCAAGTCATTAAAGTTCGTATTGCTGTAAGCTTTGAAATACATAGTAACCTAATCCTTCGACCATGAGGTTATGTTAATCACCATCACCGGATGGGTACTTTGATGACATCAAACGCCGCTTCGTAACTGGGCGGTTATAAAGGTGTCATTGGGTATTCTGAAAGTATGTGTTGAAGCGCATAGATCAAGATTGGGATTTGTCCATCCATATGACGGATAGATATACTCTGGGCCCTCTCGGTGGAATGTCATCTAGATAGCTTGCAAGCATGTGACTGGGTCACAAGGGATGACATAACATGGAACGAGTAAAGAGTACTTATCAGTAACGAGGAAGAACTAGGTATGAAGATACTGACGATCAAACCTCGAATAAGTAGAATATCGCGTGACAAAGGGAATTGGTTTTGTATGTTAAATGGTTTTATCGATCACGAAGTAATCGTTGAGTATGTGGGAGCCGTTATGGATCTCCAGATCCCGCTGATGGTTATTGATCGGAGAGGTGTCTTCATCATGTCTGCATATTCACGAACCGTAGGGTGACACACTTAAGGTTCGAAGTTGTCTTAAGTAGATATGGAATTTGCGTTGGAGACCGAATGTTGTTCGGAGTCTCGGAATGGATCCGGGACATCACGAGGAGATCCGGAATGGTCCGGAGAATAAGATTCATATATTGGGGATCATTTTCTAAGTTAGGAAATGTTCCGGAGTGTTTGTATGGAGATTCTAGAAGGTTTCGGAATGTTCTAGAAGGTTCTAGAGGATTTCTTGGAGTTTACTTGAAAACCAAGAAAGGGATCAAGGAGACCAAGTGGGGCAAGACATGGATTCGTGGGGGAGGAGGATTCCTCCCCCCTTCCCACCGCCGGCCCAAGGAGGGGAGTCCTACTAGGACTCCCCCTCCCCAGGCGCGCCTCCCTCCTTTAAATAGAAGGGAGGGGCGCCCCCTCTTGTACCTCCTATCATAACAACCAATCTCAGCCGCCTCTCTCCTCCACCTTTCTTCTGCACAGGCATAGGTGAAGCCCTGTAGAATTCTCATCTCCACCACCACCACCACGTCGTCATGCTGATGGGATTCCGTGGAGAAGATCTACTACCTCCGCTGCTCGCTGGAACAGGAAGAGGAAGGTCTGCTTCGACTCCGCACGTGTGACCGTCTGCGGTAGCGCTGCCGGAACGCGGCGCCGGAAGGATCGTCCACACGATCTTGAGATCGGCAAGTGATCGACTACATCATCCATGAGATCTAATCTCGTAACGCTTTCGGTTCTACGAGGGTTAGTACCGATCTATCTCATTGCTCATGTCTAATAGATTAGATCTTGGCTTTTATCTAGATTAGATCTGGGTTTTGTTCGTTCTTGCGGTAGAAATTTTTTGTTTTCCATGCTACGAACCCATCATTTACAACGCCCTTCGGCATGTTCTGCTGCAACACAATGCCCTTCAGGCTAAAAAAACGCAGGAGCCACGTACCAGCGGTGCATGCAGGCCTGCCTCAAGGAGCAACTTGGTCGCAACATCCAAGTCTATGTCGACGACAAAGTAATCAAAACCAAGGAAGAAGCCTCTCTCATCGACGACTTGCGCTAAAACTTCGCCAATCTCGATCGCTACTGGATAAAGCTCAATCCGGACAAATGCGCCTTTGGCGTACCCTCCGGACAACTGCTCGGGTATCTCATCTCCGCGAGAGGGATTGAGGCAAACCCGAAAAAGATAAAGGTCATACTGGCCATGGAGAAGCCAAAGAACATAAGAGGCGTCCAGCAACTAGCTAGGCGAATCGCGGCCCTCAGTCGATTTACCATTCTCAATGGGATCAAAGGCGCTGCCCTTCTATCAGCTCCTCCGCAAAACCGACAAATTCGAGTGGACCAATGACGCGCAAGAAGCATTTGAAGACCTCAAGCGCCTGCTATCCACCTCGCCAGTATTGGTAACTCCACGAGAAAGGGAACCACTGCTGCTGTACATCTCCGCCACCAACCAAGTGGTTAGCACAGTGCTCGTCGTTGAACGGGCCGAGGAAAACAAGGTCCACGGCGTACAACGCCCCGTATACTACCTCAGCGAGGTCCTCACGCCAACAAAACAGCGGTACCCGCACTATCAGAAGCTGGCGTACGGCGTCTTTATGACCGCCCGGCGACTGCACCACTACTTCCAGGAACACCCAATCGTGGTAGTCAACGACGCCCCATTGGGACATATCCTCAATAACCCTGACGCCATAGGGCGAGTCGCGCTTTGGGGAATCGAACTGTCTCCACGAGACATCACATACGAAAAGCGCGACGCAATTAAGTCGCAAGTTCTCCCGGACTTCCTCATACATTGGATGGAAAACCAACTCCCGGACAAGCCAGACATGTCCTACCTCTGGACAATGCACTTCGATGGGTCCAAGAGAAAAGATGGAGCAGGAGCAGGTGTCATACTGACATCGCCTCAAAGGGACAAGCTGAAGTACGTCCTGCGAATGCAGTTCACAGCCTCAAACAATGAGGCTGAATACGAGGCCCTATTACACGGGATGAGGATGGCAAAAGCCTGCGGCGCAAAGAGGCTAATCATATATAGCGACTCCAAGCTGGTCGTAAACCAAACAATGCACGAGTGCGACGCACTAAACGACAACATGATAGCATACCGCGACCTCTACGACACACTTGAAGGAGACTTCGACGGCTGCGAGTTGCGACACATAGGTCGCGAAAGCAATGAGGAGGCGGACGCACTCGCCAACATAGGTTCCACCTGCGCACCCATACCACCTGGGGTATTTCTCGAGCGCATATGTGAACGCTCCATCAAGCCAAAGGCCGCAGAGAAGAAAACAAGCGTAGCAACAGACTCGGGAGCTACGCCACCCAATGAGCCAACGACAATCGATGACTTGGAGCTCGACACAGGACTCGAGGGACCAATGAGCGTCATGATGATCGAACAATCCTGGACGCAGCCGTACATTACGTACCTCCTCAACAAGCGCCTACCGGACGACCCGACAGATGCACGACACATCGCGCGACGCTCCAACGTATTCGCCGTTATCAACGACGAACTGTATAAACGCAACATCACAGGCGTGTTACAGCGATGCGTCTCCCTAGCCGATGGAAGAGCAGTCCTCCTCGACATCCATGAAGGGACCTGCGGGCACCACGCCGGCAGCCGCGCCCTCGTCGCCAAAGCTCTACGAGCTGGATTTTACTGGCTCACGGCCATGCGCGACGCCAAGGATATAATCCAAAAGTGCAACGCCTGTCAGCGATTCGCGGACAAGCCACACGCACCAGGCGCAGAGCTACGGCCTATTCCATTGGCCTGGCCCTTCGCCCAGTGGGGACTCGACATGGTTGGCAAACTTCCAAGGTCCTCGCAAGGAGTCTACGTCTACCTCTTGGTCGCAGTCGACAAGTTCACCAAGTGGATCAAGGCCATGCCAGTGACCAAGCAATCAGGGCACAGCGCAGTCAAGTTCTTCGAGTCCATCGTCTACCGCTTCGGCGTGCCACACAGCATCATCACCGACAATGGAACAAACTTTACATCCAAGGAGTTCCAAGATTTCTGCGAGAACCTGGGAATCAACATCAGCTATGCCTCAGTCGCACACCCGCAGACCAACGGTCAGGTGGAAAAGGCAAACGGGCTCATCTGCAGCGGCATCAAGAAGCGACTCCTCCGGCCACTCGAACAAGTCGCGGGCTGCTGGCCAAACGAACTGCAATCCGTACTCTCGAGCCTGCGTACAACTCCAAACAGCTCCACCGACTACACACCATTCTTTATGGTACATGGAGCAGAGGCAGTATTACCCGCCGAGGTACGGTACAAAGCGCCAAGCGTAGTCGCCTACAGCGAGAAGGAGTCATCCCTCGCACTCGAAGACTCTGTCGACCTCCTTGACGAAGCAAGAGAAATCGCCGCAGAAAGATCAACGATCTACCAACAGAACCTACGCAACTACCATAGCAGAAGGCTTCGCCAAAGATCCTTCGTCGAAGGTGACCTGGTCCTGCGACTGAAGCAGCAGGGGCATCTCAAGCTCGAGTCCCCCTGGGAAGGACCGTACGTGATTACAGAAGTAATCCCAGGTGGCGCCTATCGCCTTCAAGATTTAGAGACAGGAGTCGCATACTCCAACCCTTGGAACGTCGCACAACTGCGACGCTTCTACCCTTAGTCGTTTCTTCTTTACTTTTGCATCGCAAATAAGGCTATTCGGCCAAGGCTACTTAGCCGCACATTGTACTACGTACTGTTCTCCGAATAAATGAAAGCTAAGTGCCCCAAAACTCCGTGCTCCCTTTTCTTTTGTCAACTTTCATACTCGGGGGCTGCGCCACCCTATATACATATGTTCTTCGAACAATAACGCGACATCCTGAGTAACTGGCACATCAATCGAACCCCTAAACACAAACACAACCCAGCTGCCACGCAGCTGACAGGTTGACAGGGGAAAGATACAAAGATGGCCAGGTTAATGAAAAGGACTCGCATAAGTGCAATGCACCCCACGCTTCTAAAGCTATTTGTAAATTATCTACAAAACTATATATGAGCTTTACAACACCAGTACACTTGTATGCAGGATACATATTTGGCTACCCTTGCAACAGAAGAACATTAGCCTGTTCCTCGAAAAAGTCGACGATTTCCTCAGCTAGACGATCCACCGCTTGATAGTGCGGCACCATGTTCCAGGAAGATCCTGCTGGTGGTGCCGGTGGCCCAGATGCAATGGCGGTGACATCCATGTCAGGCCTATGCAAACGCACCACGGAGAGCGCAGCCTTGGCACCAGCCACCAGCTGCTGCCTCACGCACTCGCGAACCACGGACATATCTTGAAATTTCGTCAGAAGGGCCAGCAGGCTTGACGGAGTATCATCTAGCGGGAACATCGCCCGGTAGATGTTCTTCAAGCACGACTGCGACTTCTTCAGAAAAAGCAGCACTCGCGAGGCGCGATCCTGCAGGGTCGCTAACGCAGTCGCACGATCATGATCTACCCAGAAGTATCCACTCTCCTGAAGTTGCTCTTGGGTGAGATCATGAAGGCGGATGGCAATCCTATCCCTCTCATCCTGCGGATGGTGCGCGCTAACAACTACATGAAGCAGCATCAACAGCATGAGTACAACGTACCATTGCGATCATCTACAAAGGAAAAGACGAGGATGAGCAAACTAACACTTAAACTGGTCGCCCAGCTGCATCACCTTGCCAAGCAGATATTGCTCATGGGCGGTGGCTTTTTCAGCCTTCGACTTCCACATGTCCGCGCTACCACGGATCACAGGCAACTCACGCTCCAGCTGCTTAACGCGATCACGAAGTCGCGAAAGCAAGGAAAGCTCCTCTACTCTAGAGCGAGGTGGTGCCATTGTATCCTCAAGAGATGGCGAGACCGGGGTTCCCCCCCCCCCCCCCACAGGGCCACTTGACGTACCCTATCAAAAAATCACGTCAGAAGCAAAATAAGGCGACCAACTCAAAAGTCAAAAGTAAACAGGTGCATTCAGGATCAATAAAAAGTATGTACAAACACATTCGCCAACAGGCATGATCTCCAATCAAAAGAGCGAGTTCGTCAGCTATTACAAGAAACTAACTACGGAGCAGCTGGCTTCTTCGACTTCGAGGACCTTGGGGGCTTCATCAAGTCTGTGGCAGTATCAGATGCCACTGACTTTCCCCCGGCCCCTGAGGCCGAAGTTTTCGCCGCCTTCTTTGCGTGATTCGGCTCCTCCGAATACTTGGCAACGGTGTTTATCAAGGAATGGCCATATTTGGCACAAGCAATCGCAAAAGGAGCGAACACTACCTGCTGACCATCCGCGCCAACAGGCATTGTCTTCGACACCGCAGAGGGATCCACTTCGACTCCGTGGGCTTGCACCATGGCAAGCGACATGGTCGCACCAGCTGCGCGGAGGGAGTTCTTGTACGTGGCAGGTACACCCCCAGCGAGTGACTCCACCAGCTCCTCCACATTGTCTACCAGCTCCGCCTTTGGCATCAGCTCCTCCCGGAGGCGACTCAGGGTGGCCTTGGCTTTGGATAACGTGTTTTGGACAACGGCGCTACGGTCTTCGACTGCAGATACCGCGCCCGCCAAAACGTCATCGCGACCAAGGGCTTGCGGATCAAAGCTTAAGCCACCAGCATCTACAACAAAATACGTACACGGATCAAACTCCTAAGGCCACCGGCACTACAGAGGAAAAGAAGAACATCGATAAATATCTACCAAGTAGAGGTACCTGAGAGGGCCTTGGCGACTGAAAAAAGTTGCTCTTCAAACAACTTCTCCCTAGCCGCAAAGGAGGCACACAGATCCTCTTCGCGCTTCTGGGCCTCATCACGAGCCGCGAGTGCCTCGTCGCGCCCCTTCACTGCTGCGGCCAGCGTCTTCTCCAACGTGGCGACATCACGCAGTAAAGCATTATGCTCAGCTATAGGACAGTCATAAATCTGGCTGTCAGTCGATAATGCCAAAATACAAAGAAAACGAAAAGAACAGGTATAGAATACTCACTCTCAACCACGCGGTGGCGCTTCTCCAGCATCGCATGTTGGCGACCTATCGCCATCACTTGCTCCACTACCTGCGCGGCTTCCTTTACAAGGATTTGTCGCACAAAGCAAGGAATCAGCAGAGGGAAACAAACGGCGTTTCACTGCCAACTTATATAAAAAAGGGGGAGATATACTGACATGGTCCTCCAGCGACTCCGAAGAATATTGCTGAACCATCATCCGAGCTACTACTCGATGCTCCCCTACGTGAGGAGAGCTCAAAGAATTGTGCCCAGAGTGGGCCGCTGCCGGAGGAGAAAAGGAGCACGCTCGACCTCTATCTTGGCCTTTGAGGTCGCGACTCCTGATTCCTTCAAAAATTCGACGTCGCCAGACGATGACGACGCCTCTTGGCTGCAAGATAAAACACACACTCAGAAAAGGGCAAAGTCAACAAGAAGAAAACAAGCAAAGAACGAATACACTAGCAAAACTTACCAGTCAAATCTATCAAGATCAAATGTGGCCTCCGTCGATTCCGACGAAGACTCCTTGGGCAATCGCATCTTCTTGCGAGAAGACGGTGCCACAGCACTCACTAGAACGGCGGGAATTGGTGACTCCGCGCCAATACCTGTGCCTCCTAGATTGGAAGGAGTCGACGCGTCGGAATCCTCACTACGCGAACGCTTGCGAGTATCCGGACTCTCGGACTCGGGGGCTTCCTCTTCAACATCGGAAGGGACAGTCGACTCAGACTGGTCCTCTTCCACAGCCTCACGAGGAATAATCCCCTCAGGGAGGGGAGGCATGCAAGGCGATACCGCCCACTCCTGCATACAAAAAATAAAACAGATAAGTACCAGAAGACGCAATCAAAAAAAATACGCTACTACGTGGCACAACCATACCTCAGGAGGAGGATTCGAAGCATCGAAAGGAGGAACGACTGGCTCGTTCGGAAGCACATCCTTAAGGGTATACTTCGTGACCAGTCGCACCCTCTTATCTACCTCACTCACGGACATGCCATCGGCAGACACGCGAGTGGGATCATCAGAGCCACCCCATTGGAACATGGGATGGACCCTGGCCTGGAGAGGCTGGACGCGACAACGCAACCAGGTCCTGACAAGGGCGCAACCTCTCTCTTCTGCGCCTATGCGACTCTCGAGGTCGCAGACGCGCTGATATAGCACGTCTGTCTCCGCGAGTTCGGAAGGCATGATCACGTTCTTCCAAGAACGCATCTTCTTGTAGGGAGTCGCGGGATCAAAGGGAGCAAGTCCAAAGTGCTCGTCATTGGCCTTCTGATCGCGCACATAGAACCATCTGTCCCTCCATCCCTGGACGTACTTGGCGAGCTTGATATCAAAGTAGGTGGCGGATGGATCAACATGGATTCCGCAACCACCTACATCGTAAACTAAAGAGCCAGATGCGGACTGACGCTTCAATTTAAAAATGTGTTTGAAAAGACCAAAGTGCGGCTCGATTCCGAGCCAGCACTCGCAGAGAGTGATGAAACAGGTGATGTGGAGGAGAGAATTTGGGGACAGCTGGTGGAGCTGGAGCCCATAGAAACACAAAAGACCCCGAAGAAACGGGTGAAGAGGCAAGGAAAGACCGCGAATGATGAATGCAAGAAACATCACTCGATAACCAGTGGGAGGCACAGGAACGGTCTCACCGCTGGGGACGCGCGAATCGGCGACTGATGCAGAAATCACTCCGTCTTGGCGAAGAAGATGGAGATCCGACGCCTTGATGATGGAGGGGCGCCACACGCCATTAGTCACGTGGGTGCCCGCGACCTTCTTCTTCCCGGCAGCGGCGGCGCTGGTGGCCGCAGCAGCGAAGCCACCCTTCTTCTTCGCTGCAGCGAGGGTGGCCACGAAATCGGTGGCAGCGCCTCCCTTCTTCTTCCCCATTGCACGACGGCGATGAGAGCGAAGAAAATAGCTGGGGAACGAACGGAGCTGGTCCAGCGTCGTGGATAAGATGGGCGCAGAGAAAAGCAGGAAGGCAAAGGGCAATGGCGATGGCAGCAAGGAAGAAAGAACACAGATGGGAAAATTACCGCCGCGGCATCGCTACTTAACCCCTGGAAGATGCAATCCAACGGCTGACAAAAACCCTATTGGACACGTGGCATGCATCGCGTAGGACACGTGGAGAAGAGGAAGCGCGAACTGTCCCCCCACTTCTACCATTACGCGCGGAAATCGAGGAGGCACAGTTAAAAATAAGATTACGCAAGCCCAGTCAAATCAAAGTCAGAAAGTAGGACCCACAGCTTGTCACGTCCCATCAAAATCGCTCACGCGGGCAACTAAGGTCATACAAGCGTCAGCACTGACGTCACCAAAGGCTATGCAATGGAGAACTTCGACTATTTTTAGTCCTTGCTGGAGTCTTCGACTCCACCAAGCACTCGGGAGCTACTCCCATAGGGAGCGCTGGTCGCGCCCCCTACGATTTTTCTTTTCTTGTTGCAGGAACATGGACAATCACAAAAAGCAAACCCAACCACTCGAAACACAGTTCGATTATGAACATGGGTTACTCCCATAGGGAGCGCCGGAAACAAGCAGGCAAAAGACGACAGCAGTCGCGAAAATATTTTAGCTGCCTGAGTCATCGACTGAAACAAGCAAGCAAAAGACGACAGCAGTCGCAAAAGTGTTTTAGTACCTGCCTGGGTCATCAACTGAACAAGCAAGCAAAAGATGACAGCAGTCGCAAAAGTTTTTAGTCCCTGCCTGAGTCTTCGACTCAACCAGGCACTCGGGGGCTACTCCCATAGGGAGCGCTGGTCGCGCACCCTATGATTATTTGAACAAAAAACTATGTGTTGATAACATCCACACTCGAAACTCATGGCGACACCGCCTCATAATTTTTCCCCTACAAAGAGACTGCGTCTCCTGGGTTACCCGAATCGTCTCCGCGATGATAAAATTCGGATGCCACGCCTACGGCATGAAGGTAAGACCTGCATAAGGCCTGGCAACGCGTTTAACTGCGCACTACCAGAAACATATCCGTGCCCACAGGCATGATGAACATGTCTTGACGAACACGTCAAGTGCTCGCACCCATATAACTGGAATTCGATTCCTGTAAGACCTCCGCGGCCTAAGTCGAATTACACCAGCACTTTTCCGGATTCGAGTCCGGGGACTCGAATTCGAGTAGATTGCGTTGTTTCACCCTAAGGTGGTTAACTGATAACGATACTTCGGTTATATCAGGCACGTATATCAACAATCCCTATGACACAAATAAAAGCAATCGAAATATACTCATTCAGGCACTCGAAGGCTTCAAAAGTCCCTAGTCGAATCTGCGATTCCACTGGACACTCGGGGGCTACTGACATGGGTATACCCTACAGGTACTCGAACTTGGTATATACGGCCCAAATACGTACAGGCCCACGGTGTCGCCAAGGCCCGGATGGAGGGACTCGAGTAACCTATGGACTCTCAATTACTTGAAGGACAAGAAGAAGCTAAAGATAGAAAGTTTGAAGGGGAAAACCCTAACTTATAACCGACTCGACCTGCTACCCGAGACCTAGCCTATCTATATAAAGGCTAGGAGGGGGCGGCGAGGAGGACACACGCAACCCTAGTTTTCGCAACCCTCGCCAGATTTCATCTGTGCGTCATTGTAACTTTCGACTCCCTCGATAATTCCACGAGCAGACAAGCAGGAGCAGGGACCTCTACGAGGCCTGAACCTGGGTAAATTCTTTGTCTCCTGTGTGCTTGTTTGCTAGCCGATAGATGTCTCCAGCGCTCCCTCCTTCTCCAAAACCCAAGTCCATAACAATGGGCATTGACGAGTTAAACCCTCGTCAAATAGTAAAGGAAAAATACGAGGGATTTTTGTCTCAGCCGGATGGGCCAAATGCTCTCAGCCCAGCTGCAAAGGGGTGCTAACCCGGGTGGGCCTAGGTGCTCCAGGCGGCCCAGCTGCCCCCGCGCTGAGCCAGCCAGTCGGACAGACCCGGGCGGGCTGAAACCAGTCGGCGGCCCAGCCGTGAGGAGGAGAGGGGAAGGTGGCCTAGAGTGGGCCGGAAGCCCCGGCGGCCCAGCAGGCAAGCCTGCCCGCCAGGCTGCTCCCCGCGAGCCCCATTGGGCCGGGTTGAGTCGACCTAGCTGCGGCGGCGGCCAGCTGGTGCCCGCCCTGTGCGGCGCCCTTTATCCGCCGCCCGCCCATGAGCGCAACCCAGCTATGTGTTGCCTGGTGCGGTGGATATTATCCGCCGCCCATGTGGGCTGGGCTGTTTTCTTTTTCCCTTTTCTTTTCCTGCAGCTTTTCTTCCAGGCTATTTCCCTCTAGGGATTTAGCCTAATATAAAAGTTGCCTTTATAAATCTTAATTTAAATATTATTTAGAATATATTAATTCATAATTAACATATAATAAATGTATATTTAAATTCCCATTTATCCAAAAACACTTTTCCGGTCTTTTCCTTTATTTTTTCTCCGAACAGCTTCGGATCTCTCTACAAAATATTTTCGGCTTTCTCTTTTTCTACTGTGATTACGTCTTACAAATGATCGCTCTCATTGTACCCTTAAGTGTATCCTCTCACGGCTCGGGGAATGCTCTAGACATGATCTGTATCAATGATCAACAGAGGGACCAAGGATATCTATGTGACCCCTATGCATTCCTGATGACAATATCATTTGAACCGCTAAATGTAGCATCCAATTCCTTTTGTTTCTTGATACGACTTGTCCGAGATCGTTCAATCTCGTTAACAACAAGTTATATTTTCTTGTTACCGTGATATTACATCTCCGTGACCGAGTCACATGTTGCAACATTTATGGATGTAATCTCACCAAGCCGGTCGTATGTATCTTTACCCGTCATGTGGGTGAACAAATCCCGGTCTTGCAGACACATGTCATCTACAGTTCCTTTGGAATACCCAACATACACCTTTATGGCCACCGTATTACCAGATGATGGTTGATGCAGTCTAAGCAGTCTCGAGAAACAGTGAGTAATATGAGCTCACGGTCTAAGGAAAAGGAGTCTAGGTATAGTTGTTGCAACAATGAACTTATATGACTTGATCGTGTTGCAATCCTTCGAGGAATGTCCATCACATCATTCTTCAATGATATGACCCCGTTGTCAATTGGCATAAATACCCATGATCTTGAAACCCAGATTATCCTCATGACCAACGAACTAGTATGAATAGAGGCTACTAGGGACTTGGTTGTTTCATACCACACCTGTACCAATGTTTCTACTTGGCACAGTTATAGCACAATATGAAACTATTATAAACTAATTGAGATATGACAATAAAAACCGATTTATTATTTGCCTCTAGGGCATATCTCCTTCAAAGGTGTCATCGGCATATTGCAAGACTGGACAAGGTTGATCCTCTAGAATTGGATGGTGCAGCAAGCCTTCAGAAGCAGCGAGCTTGATTGCCTGTTGTAAAACGTCAACCACTATATCGAACAATAAAGGGGATAGAGGATCACCTTGCCGCAAACCTCTTTTAACATTAATCCATCTGCTTGGAATACCATTGAGAAGTATTTGGCTTGGAACTTTACAAAACAGGGTTTGTTCTTAGTGAAGTCTGCCTACCATCTAAAGATTCAGCTGAAGAAACAATCTGCAGGCCGCGCGGAGTGTTCAAATTCTTGCTCTACCCATAAAGGTTGGCTTAGCCTGTGGGATGCCGATATACCAAACAAAACCAAGGTTCATGTCTAGCGCTTGGCCTGCAATGGACTCACTGTTGCCTCTGAGTTACAACGATGATCAATCAAACAGGGTGTGGTGTGTATTGTCTGTGGCCAGGAAGAGACAGCTCTTCGTCGGTTCTGGCGGTGTCCACACTCTGTCCATGCATGGAAGGTTTTGTCGCGGAAAACTAGGGCTTTATTTCCAAAGCCATCAGCGGCCATGATGAATCAGCTTGATCTTAAGTGGTGGCTCCTTTCAGTAGCCTTAGTGCAAAGGAGTAGGAATTGATGTGCACTTTAGTGTACCAGATATGGTTGGCACATAATAATGCGAGGGATAACCTACTAACTAAGGACCCGGTGGCCATTGCTAGCAGATCCCTGGCTCTAGTAGAAGAGTGGCATGATGTCCACTCAGCGCCTGCTATCATGGCATCTGTCAGATCGATGGAACGCTGGTCTCCGCTGAATGAAGGGTGGCTAAAGCTGAACACAGATGGTTCTTTCTCCAAGAATGTCCACCAGGGTGGTGGTGGGGTGGTCATGAGAGATCACAATGGCGCCTTCGTGGCAGGAGCAGCACATTTTTTCCCAGCCACCATAGATGCGGAAGGAGCTGAGATCCTTGCATGCATGCGCGCGGTGGAACTGACAAAGGAGATTGGGTGCCGTAGGTTTGTGTTGGAGACAGACCGTGCCAACGCTGTGAAGAAGCTGATTGAAGAAGAGAAAGACAGGTCAGTGGTTGGCCACTGATCGAAGACCTTAAGACTGCTCTGAGTAGTTTTGATCAGGTAGAAATCCGAGCTGTACGTCGCACAGCTAATGGAGTTGCTTATAAGTTGGCTAAGGAAGGCTGTACGAATAAGATTTGTAAGACCTGGTTTAGTAGTCCGCCGGACTGTACTGTATGGACGCTCTTTGTAGACTCGGTTGAAGGTTAATAAAATGCAGCCTGTCCTCTCAAAAAAAAAAAGACTTACGGTGTCTGCCGTGCCCAACGGCCCTCCTCTCTGGCTAGCTACTGTACTTATTAGTTGAGTTGCACAAAATAATACACTCAACTAGACGTACTTGCATGTGCAGCTGAGCTAGCTAATGGTTGACATGACAGTACATTAAACCGTGGGTGGCTACGGAGTTTTCAGGTTAGAGTCTAATCCATGGGGAACAGCGCGTTCACGGCGGCGCTCTCTCAGCAGCAGGCGGCCCGCGAGGCCGAGCTGCCGCTCCAGGCGGGCGACGACATAGCGCTGCTGCGCGACCGGCTCGAGTGGCTACAGGCGTTTCTCCGTGACGCCGACCGGAAACGCAGGGCAAGCCCCGACGCTGGCGGGATCAGCCGCTCCTGCGTGCGCCGGACGCGCGACGTCACCTTCGACGCCGAGGACGCTCTCGACGACCTCATCCTCCACCACCAGGTACTTAGTAGGTGCCCTCCCTTACCCAACTTGACTTGACGCGCATCTCAAAAACATGAGCGTGCATTGCAAGATCTAGCTCTATAGCTACTAGTTGCAAATTAATTTTGCACATGACACCAGCTACTAGTAATAAAATCTTGGCTCCGAGAGACGTTGGATGTAACTCTTGATGCTCAAGAGACATCGTAATGGAACCGATTTTTAGCGAAGAGTCGCATAGTCCACTGATCTACTCCTAGTACTAATAATAATTCAAATTCTCCGCCATGTTGTCTTGCTAGTACTCGTCAATTTTCGACTTTCAAGATCTCTGCTTGTCTGGCCTGGCTTGTTGCTGACGCGCTGGGTTTTTTTCCCTGGTAATAAATAACAGGTATTCCTGCAAAGTCAGGCATACCAAAGCTGGAGAACGCCGGTGAGATACTTTATCCACTTCTTCACTGGGATCATTGTTCGACGCGGGTTGTCAGGTCAAACCACAAGAATCAAGAGAGTAGTTGACCAAATCTACGATAACCAAAGGTACTCCAGGCCCGAGCATACACCATCAGTGACACTGACATCTTCCACCACGGCAATTGCAGCATGGTACGTTACCCCTGTGTTAACCATATAATTTCGTGTTATATAATCTGTGCTTCCTAAATTTCAAAATAATAAAGTGCAAATGGCGATGAAAAAACAGAGCTTACATGGGCTTCACATTAAGTTTTCCAAAATTCCATGGGGGTATAAACACACTCTATAACCACGGTTGGCTCCCTACATAAAGTAGTAGAAGCCTATAAGTAGTACTCTAATAAAAAGTTCATTTATAAGATTGGACTCCATAGCGAATATCTCCAGAGGTCAATCAGACCTCACTATGAAAATAGGTCCAAATGCTCGGATGGTTGTCCGGCTTTGCAGAGTAAAAGGGTCCCTACAACTATCAGGCCCCCATCACAATCTCGCGGTTCTCCAGTCAACGATGCGTAGACCAATTCTAGAACAGCTTCATCATATACAGTCTGCACAAGAGAATTAAGTTTGCTCCTGTGAAATAGGACAACAATTCTATAAATAGAATTAAGTTTTCTCCTGTGAAATAGGACAGCAATTCTATAAATCCATACTGACCAACATAGAGTCAAGGCCCCCCCAACCAGGATAAGAGCACTCACTTTTTGTAACGTGTTAGCAACGCTTCGAGTTAGATGCCACCTAGACAATTTGCCATCCAACATGAGCAAAATCACAGTAACAATATGTGTATTTAACAGTTTCATCATGATTGCAGGAGCAACATTTTGAGTTGCCCCTCCAATTCCTTTCAAGTATATAAATGTCCTTAGTAAAAACAAACATTTGGGTTCATATATTTATTACACTATCAGGGATTCCTGTACATTTGGTTGAAAACTATTGTGAGTTTTTTAAAGCATGAAAACATCTAAATTAAGGAAAATATGAAAAGACATCAATAATGTACATTAATTGTATTTGTATACTCGATGAACAGGCGGAATGACCTGGAGAATGCCGTGGGCTTTGACAAAGACCTGGAGATTCTTAAACGTATGCTGGTCAATGAATATGAGGATAGTAGGCACCAAAGGTTCATCTCCATAGTTGGGGAGAATGGTGCTGGAAAGAACACACTCGTAAAACTTATCTGCAATCAGATATGCACAAAGATGGATGTCTTTATTAGGTATGACATGCAGCCCGGTTCCAGCATAGGAGATCTCCTTACAAATGTGTACCAGATGGCATTGCAACAGTCTGCAGATGAGTGTCATGAGCTGGAGGTGGAGAAAGAAGGCATTGACAGCATCAGTGACAAGATCTGTGGCCTGCTCAGTAGAAAGAGGTACCTGTTGATTCTGGGTGGAATATCCTCGAAAAGCATCCTCAACTGCGTGAGGGCGAGCCTGCCAGACGACGACAAAAACGGAAGCCGTGTGATGCTCATCTTGGACACTGCAAGTGAAGAGGTCGCTTGTCATGCTAATACCATGAATAAAGAGGGTTTCAACGGAGTACACCTGATGACCCATTTGGATCAAGAAAGAAGTGTGCATCTATTCTTTTGGAAAGTGTTGAGGAAAGCACAATATGAGTCGTGGTTGTTGGCCTATGAAAAGCGAAGAAATCAGGAGCAGGAGGGCCATCGAGGAGGTTACGTGTCAATGAGAAGAAATCAGAACGAGGAGGAAGCAGGGTATAGAGATAACAATCTCCAGAACTTTGTGCATACTGCAACAGGAGGATGCCCCATGGCCATCGTGCTCCTGGCCGGGCTTCTCCGGTTCAAGGAGAGGCCGATCCAGTGGGATGCATTATTGCAACCTCGAAGCCACCAGTATCACCAGCAGCAGCCGTGCAGCACAAGAAGGGGGGTGGAGACCATCTTCTGGACGAGCTTCGAGGACCTACCCGATGACCTCAAGTCGTGCTTCCTCTACCTCGCTGCCGACGACACATGCCAAGACGCCGATGAGATCGTTCAGATGTGGATAGCAGAAGGCTTCATCATCAACAAGAGTCCACACCATGGAAAGACTCTGGAGGAGGTGGGCCACGACTATCTGAAGGAACTGGTCTTGAGATGTCTTGTCGAGCTGGTGGAGACAAAACCTGGCGGCAGCATAGGGGTTGTTAGAGTTCACAGAAGCCTCCTAGGGTTCCTAAGGTCAGAGATCGCTGAGGCTGGCTTCATGGAGATCGTCCACCACGTCGATGTACATGACGTCCTTGTGCCATCACCATCGGTGCGCCGCCTCTTTATTCGCAGTGACAAGAGCACAATGTACACCACCCATCACAAGTTCCCTAAGCTGCGTTCCTTTATATGCCGAATGGATGAGAAGCGTGACGAGCAGAAGAAGTGTGTGCCCAATGATCTCAAGTTTCTGCTCTGGTCCAAGTTCTACACTCCGTGAAGGGACCGAGGCTTGTGGAGCTGCCGGATGAGCTTGGTGACATGATCCACTTACGGTACATGCGCGTCGACTGCCTGGATTTGCACTACCTCCCGCCTAGCATCGCCAGACTAATCAACTTGCAGACACTCGACATAAGCAACACCCAGGTCGAGGAAATTGACCAGAGTTTCTGGAAGATCAAGACGCTGCGGCATGTGCTCGCAAAGAGCCTTGCGCTTCCTGCAACGTGTGAAGATAATGATGATGAGGACAAGGAGGCTGGTGGTGAGCTACAGACGCTCCACGGTGTAAAGCCTGCCGCCTCAGGATTGGGAGAGTGGAGCCCATTGGACAACAGCATGACAAGAAGCCTACGATCACTAGAGATGCATGGTTTCGAATGCGTGAAACATGGAGGCCCTGCGTTCGAGGCTGCTCTCCGGAACATGCATCTCCTTGGCCACCTGAGCCTACAAGGTGATGAGATCCCTTCATGTGTCTTCACAGAGCCAAGCCTCAGATGCCTCCAGACCATGGAGCTACATGGAAATGTGAAGTGGGACGACATCATCCTCTCGGTGACGGGTCGTCTTCTTCGCAAGGTCCGATCGAACCTTGTTCAGCTCAAAATGAATGATGGGGCTATTTCTGAGATGCCACAGAGCATCAAGCAACAACTGAAGGAGATACTGGTCCAGGGATAACAGAAACTGCAGGTTCCTTCTACCTACTCAATGCTCATGCAAATTGCCTTCACTTCACTACCGAATGCTTTTGCTATGCTTTCTTAGGATCTGAGGCAGCAAAAAGGATTGGTGAGGGAATGACCGAATGAGGTGTATCGTGTTTTATCCTTTCAAATGTTCTTCACTGAAACAATATGTATTTAATTTGAGTGCTAATTTGACTAGCTTGATTCGAACTGAATCTCTACCCATCCATGTTGTTCTGGTGTGCGTGAACTGTTTATGTATGTCAAATGAAAGCAAAAAAGAAAAAGTGTCAGTACAAATTCTTCCATCAGTAGTTAGTTTCTACTTCCTCTGTTCAACTAATTTTAGTTTGCCAAAACGTCTTATATTAGTGAACAGAGGGACTAGAACATATGGACCAATCATGGGCCGAATGAGTTTCTTATTTTATGATGCTGTGGTGTAAATTCTGGATGTACTGTCATGCCTTAGTTTGTTGTGCATTGAGCATGGATTTGCTTTCATGTGTTTCTTCCAGCAATTCTGAGGTAGCCTACCTAAAAATATGATTAGGACTGAGCTTGTTTCATGTTCTATGAGATCTGCGTCGCTGCTTCCCGCTTGTATGTACCCAGGTCATAATCCGCTGCCTCAGTGTGTCCTCTGTGTGTTTACCCCCTCCAGCTGGTCTCTTTTAGAGACGAGTGCTGAGTTAGAAATAGGTAGCTACAGGGGCGTCTGCCATTGCCAAGTTTTTGAGCCGTTGCTGCTTTTGATGGTGCGGCTCTGGCTGTGAGTCAAACAGCAGTTGTTGCATGAATTAAGATGCTCTTTGTTTCCATTAAGGGTCGACTCCAGTGTTTCTTACTGTTATATTTCAATTTCCAAAACCCTTAGCACATATGTGCTTCACTTATACAGAATAGATGCGCATAACACCTATGTTATGTACTCCCTCCGTTTCAAAATATAAGATGTTTTAGCTTTGTGAAAGGAGTGTATCTAGACCCCTTCTAGTGTGTAGGTTCATCTAGTGAACCTACACACTAAAAGGAGTCTAGATACACTTCCTTCACAAAACTAAAACATCTTATATTTTGAAACGGAGGGAGTAGATGATAAAGCAATAACTCATGGACCACTCATAACTACCATATGTTGAAATGAAACGTAGAAACTCAAAGTGATGAGATGAACTAAATAGTGAAAAGGACATGATAATGCGAACTAGAACAATATTTCCTTAAGAGGAAATGAGCAGCGACTAGTGCTAAGAAACTAATCGATTGAGAGGAGCAAGTAGTCTTAGCAGCACTGAGCTATACATTACAGGTTGCCAAGATTTCCCCTCAAAGTGATACTGACTGAATCATCTATAGGCGAATCTAACAACAAAATTCAGGCACGATCTGTACAAGACTTACTTGAGAAAAGCATGCCATGTTTCCCAATACACTAGAAATCAGCGGAGCACCCGAACCATCTTATTCCCCTTTTGGAAAACCTCCCTGTTGACCAGCTCATGCATGTACCCATCAAACTCCACAGGGACTCCACCATTGAGCCTCTTCATCTCCAAGAACCACTTGCTGTCTTTCCTCCAGAACGCCTGAAACTCATCCAGGTAATGCAGGTTGTTGTAATTTGCCTTAAGCGCCTCCACCAAGACAATGTTGACTCCCTCTCCCGCAAGATACACCTGCCGCCCTGCACCAACACTCTCCTCGATTTTCTGTCTGAGGTCCTGAGAATTGACATCAGCTTGAATCGAATCGAAGCCTGGTTGCATACTGGAGACGATAGCATCGACAATGCTCATCAGACTTGGTGCCAGGCGTATCGCACTGTGTGGCGGGGAGAGGACACGCTCCGCCTCACCCTCGCATACACGGTACCAGTAATTCCCTGGCTCGACGTCCCCGAATTTCCTGACGACGAGGGTGTCCTTAGCCTTGGAGAACTTGGTGGGAGCAACCCTAGTGTCCTCAATGAGGCGGAGGCCGAGCTGGCCCTGCGCTCCCCACTTGTCCCAGTCCTCCCAGAACTGCCTTTCCTCGACGATGCCGGCCACGGACGACCGGAGGTGGTCGAGGTCAACATAGAAGGCCAGGCGCTTGCCCTCCTCGGGCATGCCGCCGGCGGTGTATGACGCGGCGAGGCAGAGGGTGAGGTCGAGGACGAGGGTGCGGTTGAGGTAGCGGGCCTCGGCGAGGGCGCAGAGGAGGCTGCGCATGTAGTGCGGCATGGGCTTGCAGCGGTCGCCGCCGCCGTGGTAGGAGAGGTAGGCGGCGGAGGCGAACTGGGAGCGCGAGAGCGGGGGCGGGGGCGGGGCGGCGGTGGCGTTGGAGGCGCCGGGGCGGGGCTTGCGGGCGTTTGGGCCGGAGTGGTAGTCGCCGATGGAGACGACGGAGTAGGCGCAGGTGCGGGGGTCCCGCGCGATGGCGAAGCGGCGGTAGTCCTTGGTGGTGGCGGTGGGGGAGGCAGTGGAGGCGGAGGAGTTGGAGCGGGCGCGCCAGGCCATGTCGCAGGAGGTGGAGGGCGGGTCGCCGGGGACGGAGCGGCCGAAGCGGGCGAAATGGACGGCGGGGAAGGCGTCGATGGTGCTGCGCATCATGAGGTGGAAGAGGCGCGGGTCGGCACAGTCCAGCGGGGAGGAGAGGTCGCAGGAGGAGCTCTCGTCCTGCTCCTGATCCTGGCTCTGGTGCTGCTGGTCAGCGAGTGGGGGAGGTGGGGTGTAGATGGAGATGGAGAGACTGAGGGGGAGGCGGAGTAGAGTGAGGAGGAGGAAGGCGATGAGGACGATGGCGGCGACGGCGTGGGCGGAGGAGGGGAGGAAGGGGCCGCGCCCCAGGAGCGGCCGGCTCGGGTCCATTGGCGACGGCAACGAACGGCGGCGAGATCTGGTCCGGTTCGGGTTCTGGTTGTGTGCGTTTTTTAAGAATGGGTTCTCGTTATGTGTGTGTGTCTGTTTGTTTTTTCCTCTCTACATATAAACCTGGCCAACGAGTCGGCTCGGCACACGGCACCAGGCCGTCACTGCCGTCACGGGTCTGGCCCGACACAGCATGCGGTGGCCCGTGTAGCTCGCGGGCCGTGTCGTGCTGGCACGCGGCCTGTCTCTCAGGTCTGGGTACGGCACCAGCGCAAAAAGGATCAGCCTGTGGCACTCATGATTTTCCACGGACCCGTTAAAAGAAGCGTTTAACAAAGATCGATTTTCTATTATTACACCAATATTCGGATGCTCCGTTTTTAGAGGGCATGCTGGAAATTGATGAGGTGGTCACATTTTTGCGCATATTATCTGCATATTACTGAGTTTTCAGCTGTTAGCAGGTTTGACGGTCGTGCCGGGCCGGCCCGCGTGCCTGATGCAGTGGCATGCCATAACCCCGTAGTTTCACGGGTCGTGCCGAGCTTGTGCCGAGCTTTTCTCGCGGGCCACGTGCTGGCACGCCAAAACCCGGCATGTTGGTCAGGTTTGTTCATACTCCCTCTATCGCAAAATAAATGACATTACTTTGTCTAAATTCACATATATCTGTATACTAAAAGGTCTAGATACGTATCAATTTGAATCACTCGTTTTGGGACGGAGGAAATATAAACTTGTGTTGTGGCCCACAACACGACTGTTGTGGAGTTTGCGTGGAAAATCAGTTTTGATATTCATTCATGAAGCCTAATTCGAACCCTGATTTAAAATGGGGTGGTAAGAGTATTCAAGAGGTGCTAAGTTTTAAAGCACGAAATGCATAGTGTTTGAGTCCTGTGGAACTACGGCCCATTTGGTTAGCAGATTCTAAGAATACAGAATAGAAAAAATGCAGAAATATGATAGGGTGCACAAAGGATTAAAAGCACAGAAATTCTATAAAACTTGGTTGTTTTGTTCACAAGAATAGGAAAAACACATAATTTCTACTACCTTCGTCTCTAAATGGATGTCGCAGGTTTATCTAAATTTGGTTGTATCTGGTATTGAATAGTGTCCAGATATATTTAAATTTAAACAAATTTGCGACATCTATTTTGGACGGAGGGAGTAATAAACATAGTCAAATCAAATTCAAAGGACATGACAGAATGTGCCACTTGATACATCGGTCTCGTTCTTCGTGCGTAGAAATTTAAAAATTAGATCCAACTGAATTGTAAAATTTCTTTGTTTATTCTTTGAAATTGAGATAAAGATAAATTTTCTAAGTTTTTTCCCTCGATTTCTTTGAATCAAACGAATAAATATTGCTACAGTAGGATATATTCCTATTCATATAATATTCCATTTTTTCTTTGAACCAAACAAGGCTAATTTTTTAAAATAATCAATCTCACGAATAATACACAAAATTGGACATTTCGGAATCTAGGGCGGCTTCGGAGGCCCGTGCCTCGACGGGATCCAATCGGGTTGTCGTGCCTCGACGAACCTGTCGGAGGCACTGGCAGGCGTGGCAGGGCGGCAGTCGGAGGCCAGTATACCAATAGGTCTAATCGGTGGCTAAAGCTCCGATTAGCTTAGACCCCCCTCCCCCCTCCCTCGAAGCCTGCATCGATCATGCAACGTGTTAGCTTTTCCTAATCAAACGTGATCAATTTACTCGCCTATTTCGCTCGCCATTTTGTTTCGCACCCGGTTCCCGTCATTTTTCTCCCGCCACCTTTTCCGCTGTTTATCTCCCGCCACCGCTTCCCGCCGTTTTTCTCCCGCCATTTTCTCCCTCCTATTCTGCCTAGTGCCTCTATAAATCTAGGCACCGATATGTTTTCTTCCATCAGTTCATCTGCTCCTCCTCTTTCTCTCGCATTCCTCCTCCTCTTTCTCTCGCCAATCCTTCCGAGATTCCATCATGAGTGTGTTTTGCTCAGACCCAGAGTATAGGCATAGGAAGATGAAAGATGCGAGATTGCCAGAGGTGGTGAAACAAGAGCATTGTTGGTGCGGTCATCTCGCCAAGGTCAAGAAGTTGGTAGATTTATCTACTTGCATAAAAATGAAGTTTTTCATGTGTGCCAACTATGACGCAAACCCGCCTCGGCACGCAAGTTCGTCCCACGAGAGGCCTCCGGTATGTTCCCAAAGGATGATGAATATGAATGAATTACATTATTATGTGTTCTTTTATTCATGCCATTAATGTGATTGGTGTCTTCTCCTCCTCTTTGCAAGTGGTGCCATTGGATTGACACGAAGCAGCCAACTTGGGTCGTGCAAGAGATACATGATAGGAACCGGTGTGCGTGGGCTGACTTTTACGCTGACGAACGTGCTGAAAGGATGGCCGAACAAGAGAAGAAGGAGCGGGAGAGAGAACTAAAAAAATAAGAGAGGAGAGAGATTGGAACCGGGATATAAACGCGAAGAGGATGGCGGAAGAGGAAGAGCGCAGGTATGTGGAGGAACATGTGCGCAAGGAGGCCCGTGAGGCGGAAAGGAAGAGATCAAGAGAAATGGCTACTTAGGTGCAGGCAGCAGAGGAACGTGGAGACAAGACCAGGAAGTATCTGCGATGGACTTAGGGAAGGTAGATGTATCTCTCAGTAGCAATGTATCTTCATTTTAGTTGTAGTGTCGTGATGTATCTTAATTTCAGTTGTAGTGTTATGATGTATCTTCATTTCAGTTGTAGTGATGTTAAGTGTATTAATTTCTGTATTACTTTGTAGTTCTCAATTAATGTTTCCCGCTTAGTTCTTCTCGCTAATGAATTCCCACCATTTCTTATTGTTTACTCTATAAAAAACCCTCCTCACGAAGTTACGTAAGCACACTATTCTCGTTTTTAGCCACTATGTTAGGTTTTTCCTACGACCATAGTTTTCATAGCAGGATGTCTGAAGACCTTTTTATTTCGCTAGGACCTGTAAGATAGACAATAATCTAGCCCAATTGGAGGAACTCATTGCTAGTTATTATATCCCCACTGATCTGGGTGAGGCATTACATAGAAAAGGGTGGCCATCGAGGACCCTAGAAGAAATACGGCAAGAGCTTCTCAGGATCAATGCAAGGTGAACCAAGCTTAAATTCAACAATGAAGCATCAATGCAGAGGCATGCCGAGCACCCTTGGTTGTGGATACAAGAGAGCGAAGATGAAGATTATATCTTCATGCCACCGATCGTTGGGACCAGGGTGAGAGATGAGTGGGACAAGGCGTAGGCCATGAAGAAGGCATCGTCGAAGGGTAAGGGTGAGTCATCGTTGAAGGGTAAAGGTGAGGCATCGTCGAAGGGTAAGGGTGAGGCAATTACCTATCAGAGGAAGAACTAGACCAATGCATAGTTGTAGGGAGAGAGAGCACTCTTATTTGTATCTTAATTACCTATCGCAAGTTATGTTGAACTCTGTTTCAAGCTATGTTCAAGTGTTTGTCGAATAAAAATGTGAAATAATAGAAATATATGGCATCACATACATACATATATATATGTCCCATACATAGATATATGTCCCATACATAGGTATCACTGGTGTCGGCCACAACGAGATTGCGGAGGCCTAGGTGTACTCCATCTGTACCTATTAGGTGCCCCCACATTACGAGGAGGTGGAGTTGACCCATCACTCTGGGTTTGTGTATCCTGTGCGAGGAACGGTGGTGGAGTCTGCTGCGTCTGATATTGGCCGAACCAGTCAACCAGGTCCTGCTATGTTTGTTGATCCTCCTCCTCATCAGTCACCCACGAACCTATGGAGGACATGTTTGGTTGTCCATATCCTCCTGCCCATATAAAAAATTTAAATACTCAACGATTGTATACTTGCATGTAACAAAAATAGATAGGAAAATGCTTACCCTCAGGCTGAGATTATGGTTAATAATCAAAGTTTATGAAGGGGGTGTGATGCTATTGCTGCCACTGGTCAAAAGTAAACAGTTGCTATCACTGGTCGAAAGTAAACTGCGGTTGTTGTTGCTGCCAAGCCTAGCCTCCACCTTGGCATGGAGGTGGTGCTCTCGGTATCTCCTGCTGTGAGAGCCATGGACGAGGCATGTGGCGGAGTGGACGAGGGTGTTGCTGTTTCCACACCGAGCCCCTAGCCTAGTCTAGAGGTGGATGGACGCGGGGTGTGCTGCTGCGTGGAGGCACGCGGGGCGCGCTCCTCCGTGGAGTGATGCGGGGGGCGTTGGGCTGCTCGGTGCTGAAAAACATCCGAAACGTTGGTGCACGTGATGGTCGCATAGACACTTCGTAGCTTCTCCTCGACATGTCGGAGAAAGGACTGAGTCTGTGACTACATATGACGTGGTACAAGAGAATCGGACGATAGAGAACGTCCATACTGACCCATTTCATCTTGTAGCTCCCATGTCATATCGGCCTGCATTTTTATCATGGATAAGTAAGCATTATATCTCATCATCGTGCACGTGATGGATGGGACACAGCTGTGTCATGATCATGTACCTATGTAAGTAGACGTGGAATAGCTCCATATCAAACGGGCTAGCTTGCCACACTTCAGCCATTGCATCATGCCACTCCATAACATAACTCTGGACCTATTGAAGCCATTGAGTTACGCTTCTGTTATTATCCTTCTGAGTGTACCTGCAATTACACTGTGTTACACCATCGTTATAGAACAAAATGAAAAAGACAATCTGAATATGCATATATTAACTTACGCGTGCACGGCATCTGGAAGGGGGACCTTCGGACATGGAGGATCTACCAACTGGCAAAGACTGAATTGTCTTATGACCCTCTGTTGATACATCTCCTCGACTTAAAAATCAAAGATCATTTCGTTTAGTGAGCCAGTAGTCCTGATCTCTAGTGCACAAAGTAGATACCCCGTTGGGATATCTTTCGGCTCTCGCAAATGGCATGTACGGCTCACAGATGACCGCATCTGCTCTTAGCAAGTCGAACTGATCGCTGAATCAAGGGTAGCAGTTCTTGACTTGATCTCCCACAAAACGACATTGTGGCAAAAAACAGTTGTTAGTTTCCTTCGTAGTGGTGGAGTAGTAGTAGAAGTGCAATGTAATAAAACGTTTTGTTTACCTTGCGACAGGTCCAATGAGTATCGAAGGTAGGCAAATCAATTCCCTCAAGGTCAAACAGTAGTTCAGACTCGTAGACAACATGTTCCTCTCCCGGTTCCACAGGTGCTTTGTTGGGCATTACGTCTGGGTGGACGATAGGAAACCTCTCCCAAGACCACAACTGCAGCAACATGGGGCATCCTAGCAAGGCAGACCTCTCCTTTGTTAGTTGGCAAGCAATGCACATACCTTGGTATGTAGCTACTAAGACAACAGAACCCCGGCTCCACTGTGTGATGTCGCCCTGGCATGATCCCTCCATGATCTCTCTAGCAAAGTGGATGTAGCACGCATTAATGGTCGAGCCGTGGTTCTCGATGAACATCACCTTCCCGAGAAACCATAGTATATATGCCTCCAATCTGCCCGTAATTTGTGGCTCAGTCATCGGATTGGCTGGGTACCCAAACTTTTGGAGTTGTATTGGTAAAATAAAACAATTTTGATCATCATGTCATATGATGAATGATAGGACAAAGATGAAGATACATAGTACCAAACAAAATTGATAGTTTTGCAACCATTCAAATTTTGGGCCATGATTTTCACACGCAAAGGCCGTAGCTCCCTCACGGATGCTAAGGAAATGATGGGTCATGTCATGGACCCAATTCGCCGGCGGATCCAATGGGCCAATTGGCATGCCAGCCAACGGTAGTCCCGGCAAGAATGAGAAAGCCTAAAGGATAGGAGCCATCTCTCCCCAGTGAAAGTGGAAAGTGTGAGTCTCGGGCCTCCATCGATCCACTAAGAAAGTTAGCAACGAGTGGTCGTAGTGTAATAGAGTAGTTTAGAAGCTATGTTGTCGACCATCTATCTCCTCAGTACGGGTGGCCTCAATCAAATGCACGAATGGTAAAAGCCAGCCCACTTCAATCTGCACACCAAGATAGCATAACAGTTCATTTAGTCTATCCCACAAATATTTAAAACCCAAGGAGAAATAAATATGCCTCATAACTCTGAATCCAACTAGGGTGTATCCACCGGTTCACGTGAGGAGTGCGAGTCACTAGGGGCTTCAGGGATCCTAGACTAGCATCCAATAACACCGACCGATGCTTTCTATATATGTCAGCGTTAAGCAGAGATCATGTTCCTACCATCTGCACATATCAAATTATAAATTTCATAGTTCCACACGTATTACAAATTTAGAACTTACTACAAATTTAAAACACAGTTCCATACATATTACAAATTAAAAAATCCATAGTTTCATACATATTACAAATTTAAAACATAGTTCAATACATAATATAAATTAAAATTTCTATAGTTTCAAACATATTACAAATTTAAAATATTATTCCATACATATTACAAATTAAAAATTTCATAGTTCCACACATATTACAAATTCTAGTTTCTTCCTTTGCCTCTTCTTCCCTGGGCGCCATGTCCACGAGGAGCGCTCCTCTAGTCACAAAGATGTGACAATTGGTGTCTCTGTGACCGAATTGATAACATAAAAAACATTGCCTAGTAGGGCCTCCGGCTTCAGATTCATCCATATCATTATGGATGTGAATACATTGTCGTCTTACTCTCCATGTCCGCATTAGTCCTAGATCTGGGATGTATACCCTTTCACCTGGGTTTACTTTGTTGAAATTGCCCACTGGCCTATATCCCATCATCTCGCCAGTCCATGTATCGATCATCGACTCCTTAAGAAAATAGGGAGATACAAACGAGATAGCATCCATACCTAACTGCCTGCACGCAGCAAGTACATGGGAGCAAGGCAGGTGCAGCAGATTTGGTTTTTTGCGGATGCACTCACATTTTGTCCATTCTTCATTGCCTATCGTCATCTTCTGTGTTTTTGAAGGGTTTCACAGCATAGTAAATCAAAATTTTCTACGGAAGCGAACAGAAGGAAAGCCAAGATCTAATCTAGGAGATGCAAACAACGAGAGAGATTGGATTAGATCTTCATACCCTTGAAGATTCGCACAGCGGAACGTTCGTCGGAACATGGGTGATGTAGTCGTACTCGCTTCTCCTCCTCGCGATCCGATCCGATCTAGCACCACAAGTGGTGGTGCCTCCGTGAGATGCACACGTGCAGCACCTCGACGTCTCCTCCTTCCTCGGACCAGAAAGTAGGGTGGAGAGATAGATTGGATCTACAACGCGACGGCGCGGTGTATATGGTGGAGAATTTCTGCAGCAGGGCTTCGCCTACAAACAGTCGGAGGGAGAGAGGAGGGCAGCAGGGCAACTAGGGTTTGGAGGAAGGTGTGTGGGGTAGGGAGGGGGCGCACCAGCCCTCTATATATAGAGGGGGGTGCGGCCAGCCCTTGCCCATCCTCCAAGCCTATCTCTAGTTTAAACGATTTAAACTCTCCCTTCTAGAAACCCTATCTTATCTCTAGTTTAAACGATTTAAACTCTCCCTTCTAGAAACCCTATCTTATCTCTAGTTTAAACGATTTAAACTTATCTAGGATCGGCTGGGCCCTATGGGGCCTTGTGCCCCTGGCCCAATGCGGCCAGGACACTCCCTCATAGGCCCATGCCCCCTCCCGGAAGGTGGGGCCACGTTGCCCCCCTTCCGGAAGGTTCTAGAAGCTTCCGGTACAATACCGATTAACCTGGAACAATTCCGAACTCCAAAAACTGCACTGCCTTATATGAATCTTATTCTCCGGACCATTCCGGAACCTCTCGTGATATCCCGGATCCCATCCGATACTCCGAACAAAAATTCATAAACCAATTATCCAATCTATCCTAGCGTCGAGACACGTTAAGTGTGTGACCCTGCGGGTTCGAGAATACGCAGACATGATCTTCTATCAATAATCAACAGCGGGGTCTGGGCACCCATATTGACTCCCACACATTCATCGATGATCATATCGGATGAACCACGATGCCAGGATTCAATCAATCCCATATATATATTCCCTTCGTCTCGCGATATTTTACTTGCCCGAGATTCGATCATCGGTACCGTCATACCTAGTTCAGTCTCGTTCACAGCAAGTACTTTACTCGTTCCGCAATCCGATATCACTTTGTGATTAACTCCTTAACCACATGCTTGCAAGCGGTGTTGATATCGATTACCGAGTGGGCCCGAAGTATATCTCTCCGACTTGGGAGGGACAAATCCCATCTCGATACATACAACCCAACAAATACTTTCCGATCACCTGAGAGACACCTTTATGATCACCCTCTCATAGGATGACGTTTGATGACCTCAAAGCTTTCTTCCAATACCAGGGAGTTGCATTATCTCATGGTCTAAGGAATACAATATTTGACATAAGAAAAGCTTCGCAAAGACGAACACAATGAAACGATCTAATTGCTTCGCTTAGTTTGGGTCTGTCCACCATATCATTCTCCCAACGATATGATCTCATTATAAATTGACAACTCATGTCTATGGTTAGGAAAACTTAACCATCATTGATCAATGAGCTAGTCCATAGAGGCGTACTAGGGACACGGTGTTGTTCACAAACCACACAAGTATTAATGTTTCCGCTTAATACAATTCTAGCATGGAATATAAACTTTATCATGAACAAGAATTATAATAATAACATCTTTATTATTGCCTCTAGGGCATAATTCCAACAGTCTCCCACTTGCACTAGAGTCAATAATCTAGTTTACATTTGGCAACAATCTCACACCCATGGAACTGAGGTGCTGATCATGTTTTACACGTGGAAGAGGTTTAGTCAATGGATCTGCGACATTCAGATCTGTATGTACTTTGCTGATCTTCAGATCTCCATCTGCTATATAATCTCGGATTATATGAAACTTGCGGTTGATATGCTTGGTCTTTGGATGATATCTTGGTTCCTTAGCGAGTGCTATGGCGCCAGTGTTGTCACACAATATCTCCAGTGGGTCCAATGCACTTGGAACCACGCCAAGCTCAGTGATGAAGTTCCTGATCCAAACTCCTTCACTTGACGCTTCTGCAGCAGCCATGTATTCCGCTTCTACTGTAGATCCCGCGACCACGCTTTGCTTGCAGCTTCTCCAGCTCACAGCTCCTCCATTCAAAATATACACGTATCCTGTCTGAGATTTAGCATCATCCTTGTCGGTGTCGAAACTAGCATCGACGTAACCTTTTACGACGAGCTGTTCATCACCCCCATAGACTAAGAACATTTCTTTAGTCCTATTTAGGTACCTTAGGATGTTCTTCACGGCTGTCCAGTGTTCCACTCCTGGATCACTTTGATATCTGCTCGTCAAACTAAGAGCATTGGACACATCCGGTCTAGTACACAGCATGGCATACATGATGGAACCTATGGCCGAGGCATAAGGCACTTTGCTCATAGCTTCCCTATCATTTACCGTAGCTGGACACTGAGCCTTGCTCAATATCTTACCTGATAACATAGGCACTGAACCTTTCAATGCCTTATCCATTCTGAACCTTTTCAGAACTTTGTCTAGGTATATACTCTGGCTTAAAGCTATCAGGCGTCTTTGTCTATCTCTATAGATTTTGATGCCCAATATATAAGCAGCTTCACCTAGGTCTTTCATTGAAAAACACTTGTTCAAATAACTCTTCACATCGTTAAGCATGTCGATGTCATTTCCAATAATCAATATGTCATCCACATATAGTACCAGAAACGTCACCGAGCTCCCACTCACTTTCTTGTAGATGCAAGCTTCGTAGCAACTTGGAACAAATCCAAAGCTCTTGATCACTTGATCAAAACGAAGGTTCCAACTCCGAGACGCTTGCTTCAGTCCATAAATGGAACGCTGAAGTTTGCATACTTTATCAGCATCCTTAGGATCGACAAAACCTTCGGGTTGCATCATATACAACTCTTCATCAATGTTGCCATTGAGGAAAGCAGTCTTGACATCCATTTGCCATATTTCATAATCATGAAACGCAGCAATTGCTAATAAAATCCGAATGGACTTAAACATCGCTACGGGAGAGAAAGTCTCATTGTAGTCAACACCTTGAACTTGTCGAAAACCTTTCGCAACAAGCCGTGCTTTATAGACGGTAACATTACCATCCGCGTCCGTTTTCTTCTTGAAGATCCATTTGCACTCAACGGCCTTTCGGTCGCTAGGAGGGTCCACCAAAGTCCATACTTGGTTTTCGCTCATGGATCCCAATTCGGATTTCATGGCTTCTAGCCATTTCTCAGAGTCTGGGCTCATCATCGCTTCCTCATAGTTCGTAGGTTCGCTGTCTTCTACTAACAAGATAGTCAAGACAGGGTTGCCGTACCACTCAGGAGGGGCACGCGACCTTGTCGACCTGCGACGTTCAGTAGCAGCATCGTTCGAAGCTTCATGATCCTTGTCATTAGCTTCCTCTATTGTTGGTGCAGGCGGCACTGGAATAATTTCAGGTGCTGCGCTACTCTCCAATTCAAGAGAAGGTTCAATAACCTCGTCTAGCTCTACTTTCCTCCCACTCACTTCTTTCGAGAGAAACTCCTTCTCAAGAAAGGAACCGTTCTTTGCGACAAACACTTTGCCTTTGGTTCTGTGATAGAAGGTATACCCAATAGTTTCCTTAGGGTATCATATGAAGACGCATTTCTCCGCTTTGGGTTCGAGCTTGTCCGGCATCAACTTCTTGACGTAAGATTCGCATCCCCAAACTTTAAGAAACGACAACTTAGGTTTAGCACCAAATCACAGTTCATACGGTGTCGTCTCAACGGATTTAGATGGAGCCCTATTTAAAGTGAATGCAGCGGTTTCTAATGCATAACCCCAAAATGATAACGGCAAATCAGTAAGAGACATCATCGATTGGACCATATCTAATAGGGTTCGATTCCGGCGTTCAGACACACCATTGCGCTGTGGTGTTCCGGGTGGCGTGAGTTGCGAAACGATTCCACTTGCTTTGAGATGCGTGAGAAAATCATAACTCAAATATTCGCCCCCACGATCGGATCGTAGAAACTTAATCTTTCTGTTACGATGGTTCTCCACTTCATTCTGAAATTCTTTGAACTTTTCAAACGTTTCAGATTTATGTTTCATTAAATAGATATACCCATATCTACTTAAGTCATCGGTAAAAGTGAGAAAATAGCGATATCCACCGCGCGTCGAAACACTCATCGGTCCGCATACATCGGTATGTATGATTTCCAACAAGTCCGTTGCTCGCTCCATCATACCGGAGAACGGGGTTTTGATCATCTTGCCCATGAGGCATGGTTCGCATGTGTCAAATGATTCAAAATCAAGAGACTCCAAAAGTCCATCAGAATGGAGTTTCTTCATGCGCTTTACACCAATATGACCTAGACGACAGTGCCACAAATAAGTAGTATTATCACTATCTACTTTGCATCTCTTAGCCTCAATGTTATGGATGTGTGTTTCATCCCTTTCGAGATTTAGAAGAAATAAACCATTCACAAGGGGTGCATGACCATAAAAGATGTTACTCATATAAATAGAACAACCATTATTCTCCGATTTAAATGAATAACCGTCTTGCAATAAACACGATCCAGAAATAATGTTCATGCTCAACGCAGGCACATAATAACATTTATTAAGGTTTAAAACTAATCCCGAAGGTAAAACTAAGGAGAGCGTGCCGACGGCCATCACATCAACTCTTGATCCGTTGCCAACGCGCATCGTCACCTCATCCCTCGCAAGCCGCTGTCTATTCCGTAGCTCCTGTTTCGAGTTACAAATATTAGCAACTAAACCGGTATCAAATACCCAGGCACTACAACGAGGGCTAGTAAGGAAAACATCAATAACATGTATATCAAATATACCTTTGATGGTGCCAGCCTTCTTGTCCGCTAAGTACTTCGGACAGCTGCGCTTCCAGTGACCCTTGTCCTTGCAATAGAAGCACTCAGTGTCCGGCTTAGGACCAGACCTGAGCTTCCTCTCAGCAGGGGCAACGTGCTTGCCGCCGCCTTTCTTGAAGGGCTTCCTTGCACCCTTACCTTTCTTAAAGGTAGGGGGCTTGTTGACCATCAACACATGATTATTCTTTTTGATGTTCACCTCTGCTACTTTCATCTTAGCAAAGAGCTCAGTGATCATATCAGTGGAACCAATCTGATTGTGATCAACTACAAAACTTTTGCAGCTAGGAGTGTCAATCTTGAGCTCCTCTGGAATCTTGCAGTCCAGTTGCTCAAGGCGTTGAGTGTAGCCCGACATCTTAATGGCGTGCTCACTAACGGAACTCCCTTCCTCCATCTTGTAGTTAAAGAATTTCTTAGAGATCTCATATCTCTCAGAACGGGCTTGAGTCTGAAACATGTTTTTCAACTCCTCGAGAATCTCAAAGGGCCTGGCGAACTCCTCAAAACGATTTTGAAGATCCGATTCCATAGCATATAACATGGCGATCTTAATCAAATCATAATCATCCTTGCGCGACTGATAAACAGCTTTTTCATCAGCCGGCGCATCTACAGCAGGGGCGTCACCTAGCGCTTTCTCAAGGACATAGTCCTTTTGTCCGCCAGCGAGAATGATTCTCAGAATGCGGAACCATTTGGTGAAGTTAGACCCATTGTTTCTAAGCTTTTCTTTCTCAGCAAAAACGTTGAAGTTGAAGTTGGACTTGGCCATGTGATCTACAGTATTTGCAAGTACAATTTAGACTATGTTCATGATAAATAGTTCAACTTAATCAAATTACTAGATGAACTCCCACTAAATTCAACATCCCTCAAGTTGTTTAGTGAACACGATCCAAATTCACCACACCTAATCCGATCTTCACGAGAAGAGATGTGGCTTCAATGGTGGACAACGAAGTGTCGATCATATCATTCATATGACTCATGCTTAACCTTTCGGTTCATGTGTTCCGAGGCCATGTCTGTACATGCTAGGCTCGTCAAGTCAAACCCAAGTATTTCCGCGTGTGCAAAACTGGCTTGCACCCGTTGTATGTGAGCGTAGAGTCTATAGCACCCGATCATCACGTGATGCTTGGACACGACGAACTTTCGCAACAGTGCATACATGGGGAGAACACAGTTTTATCTTGATCTTTAAGTGAGGAATCATCTTATAATGCTACCGTCGTGATCTAAGCATAATAAGATACATAAAAGGATAAACATCACATGCATATAACTTTATGTGACATGGTATAGCCAATATTCGCGCAATGATCTCCATCTTGTGCGTTCCGGCATGATCTCCATCACTCCACCATGATTGCCTCCACCACGAATAGCAACTACAACTATTGCTAACTACTTAGCGATAAAGTAAAGCTATTACATGGCGTATAAGAAGTTGACTCGCAGGTCATACACAATTATAAAGACAACCATATGGCTCCTGCCGGTTGTGTACTCATCGACATGCAAGTCGTGAAACATTACAAAACATGATCATCGCATACAATATACACATCACATCTTGGGCCATACCATATCACAGAAAACACTCCCTGCAAAAACAAGTTAGACGCCTCTACTTTGTTGTTGCATGTTTTACGTGGCTTATGGGAGTAGATGCTAAGAACGATTCTTACCTACGGAAAGCCACAACGGTGATATTATGGTTGCCAAACTCCGGTGTTAATCCCATGACAACTATAGTGAGAGAAACTGACATCCACCAGCCGCATGTATGGTACAAGCCACACGTCAAGTGCGGAGCCGGTCTCGCGACGACGTCGCGTAAGGTTGGCATGGACCGCTTCAATCTCACTATCCCGCGCCATAAGAAGAACACAAACAAGAGGCTTGCAACAGAAAACATCAACGCCCGCAACAACCATGTTGCGTTCTACTCGTGAAACACATCTACACATAGATCTAGCTCTGATACCACTGAAGGGTTTCGCAGCATAGTAAATCAAAATTTTCTACGAAAGCGAACAGAAGGAAAGCCAAGATCTAATCTAGGAGATGCAAACAACGAGAGAGATTGGATTAGATCTTCATACCCTTGAAGATTCGCACAGCGGAACGTTCGTCGGAACATGGGTGATGTAGTCGTACTCTCTTCTCCTCCTCGCGATCCGATCCGATCTAGCACCACAAGTGGCGGTGCCTCCGTGAGATGCACACGTGCAGCACCTCGATGTCTCCTCCTTCCTCGGACCAGCAAGTAGGGTGGAGAGATAGATTGGATCTACAACGCGACGGCGCGGTGTATATGGTGGAGAATTTCTGCAGCAGGGCTTCGCCTACAAACAGTCGGGAGGGAGAAAGGAGGGCAGCAGGGCAACTAGGGTTTGGAGGAAGGTGTGTGGGGTAGGGAGGGGGCGCACCAGCCCTCTATATATAGAGGGGGGGTGCGGCCAGCCCTTGCCCATCCTCCAAGCCTATCTCTAGTTTAAACGATTTAAACTCTCCCTTCTAGAAACCCTATCTTATCTCTAGTTTAAACGATTTAAACTTATCTAGGATCGGCTGGGCCCTATGGGGCCTTGTGCCCCTGGCCCAATGCGGCCAGGACACTCCCTCATAGGCCCATGCCCCCTCCCGGAAGGTGGGGCCACGTTGGCCCCCTTCCGGAAGGTTCTAGAAGCTTCCGGTACAATACCGATTAACCCGGAACAATTCCGAACTCCAAAAACTGCACTGCCTTATATGAATCTTATTCTCCGGACCATTCCGGAACCTCTCGTGATATCCTTTGGATCCCATCCGAGACTCCGAACAAAAATTCATAAACCAATTATCCAATCTATCCTAGCGTCGAGACACGTTAAGTGTGTGACCCTGCGGGTTCGAGAATATGCAGACATGATCTTCTATCAATAATCAACAGCGGGGTCTGGGCACCCATATTGACTCCCACACATTCATCGATGATCATATCGGATGAACCACGATGCCAGGATTCAATCAATCCCATATATATATATTCCCTTCGTCTCGCGATATTTTACTTGCCCGAGATTCGATCATCGGTACCGTCATACCTAGTTCAGTCTCGTTCACAGCAAGTACTTTACTCGTTCCGCAATCCGATATCACTTTGTGATTAACTCCTTAACTACATGCTTGCAAGCGGTGTTGATATCGATTACCGAGTGGGCCCGAAGTATATCTCTCCGACTTGGGAGGGACAAATCCCATCTCGATACATACAACCCAACAGATACTTTCCGATCACCTGAGAGACACCTTTATGATCACCCTCTCATAGGATGACGTTTGATGACCTCAAAGCTTTCTTCCAATACCAGGGAGTTGCATTATCTCATGGTCTAAGGAATACAATATTTGACATAAGAAAAGCTTCGCAAAGACGAACACAATGACACGATCTAATTGCTTCGCTTAGTTTGGGTCTGTCCACCATATCATTCTCCCAACGATATGATCTCATTATCAATTGACAACTCATGTCTATGGTTAGGAAACCTTAACCATCATTGATCAATGAGCTAGTCCATAGAGGCGTACTAGGGACACGGTGTTATTCACAAACCACACAAGTATTAATGTTTCCGCTTAATACAATTCTAGCATGGAATATAAACTTTATCATGGACATGAATTATAATAATAACATCTTTATTATTGCCTCTAGGGCATAATTCCAACAGTTTTTACCTCGTCTCTAGTTCTGATCCCGTTGAAAGGTAGGCGCACCTCAAACCTTCTTTCTTGATTACCTATGGTCATGACATTCATAGACCGAGCTTTTTCCATCTTTTCATTCATGTACTACATAATGTTTGAACAATACCTCGTATTTGGGTTGTTGATGATATGCATCTGAGCCATCTGGAGTCTGTCTCTGAAGTATTTCAAAGTTCCGGTGAAAATACACTCCAAAGTGGTTGTTAATGGCAGAGCCCTGCTTCCTATCAAGACAAAGTTGTATGTTCCAACGAGATTTGTAGTCATGACGCCAAACCTAGCTCCAGGAGTGTTGTGAAGTAGAGACCACATCTCCACAAGTTTGTGCTCTATCCATTCCTGAAATTTTTTAATCTGTCTCCCAGGCCTTCTCCTAGTGTTGGTCAAATCCTGGCAAGTCACAAAGAGCAACGAGTTCTTACTCCTGTGGTGTTGCTCCTGTTGTTGTCTATGCAGCTACCGGCTATGCATGAGCTAAAATAGCTGCTGCTCGTGCAGCTTTCCTTGCCCTAACATGTTCCTTGATATACTTACACTCCTAGATCTACTTGCACGGTTTATTAAATAGGTTCATGAGGGCCTTGTTCCTGAACTGCGAGTAAAAATTGGCTCCAAGATGGCACATGCATCAACGGCTCTACATGCCCTGCCATGGAGTTAGTTCATCAGGAGCAAGCTACGTTAGCTTCTTTATCGCGCTGAGTATACCCGGATGCCTGTCATGAAGGATGCACACATTCGGTGTATCCTTCACAATTCCTATCTTCAGCTTCGTGAAAAACTATACCCAACTCTCAGTGTTCTCGCTCTCCACAAAAGCAAATGCGAGCGGAACTACTTGATTGTTCCCATCTTGACTACTGGAGCTCAAGATCTGACCCCTGTACTTGCTAGTGAGAAATGTACCATCCACACAAATGACTGGTCGACAGTGAGCGAAAGCTTCTATGCATATAGCAAATGAGAAGAACACTCGATGCAACACCCTCAAATTTGGTTCATGTGGCAACGTAAAGTGTTGGATGTCGACGTAGGTGTCTGGATTCCTAGCATGCAGTGTCTAGAGCATCCGAACAACACAGTTGTATCCGTATCGAAACGAACCAAACCTGACCTCCAGTGCCCTCTGCTTAGTCC
The DNA here is from genome assembly GCA_916181665.1 of Avena sativa. Lineage (NCBI taxonomy): Eukaryota > Viridiplantae > Streptophyta > Magnoliopsida > Poales > Poaceae > Avena > Avena sativa. The sequence goes on from OV702290.1 coordinate 39,603,728, forward strand.
TCCAAGCCTTGTCGTAAGATATTTTATAGCGAAATCTAACAACAACTTTATTGATGATAGCTTTCACCTTCATGGCTTTGCTCTCCACTATCTCCATGTATAACAGTCGAGCTAGGAGGGTAGAAGTTAGGTTACGATGCTCCTGAAGGACTCTGGGAAGTTGACATGTGTGCAACACAACCTCGCTCACCTTCCAGTTGGTGTCATAAATAGGGCGATGGGCATGCACCCTTGTGGGACATCCGGCTTTCTCGCAAACCATTGTCAAATATTTTTGAGAGGACACTTAGGTTTTGAAGACCCATTGCACGGACAATGCCCACACAATGACTTCTTCCTGCAGATGTCTCTTGCTAGGATATAATGCACCCTGGGAGATGTTGTTCTCGTGTTAGTGCCAGGCGGAATCATACCCACCATTCACATTCATTACTATTGTGTTGGCATTATTCCATGATGTTGGAATAGGTTGGACGATCTCTTCTTCATCAGACTCAGCAGAATCATCAGCGGTATCACTATCGCCATCTAAATCTTCGACTTCCATCTGATTTTGCAAGAAACCTTCATATATCTCATCCTAATCCGTGTCACCACTAAAAATATCTTCTCCTGTCCCATGACTACTCTTAGCTGATTCATAACCACCATCTCCTGTGTGTGTGCATAACTACTCTCTGACTAGAATCATAAACACCGCCTCCATCTTGGCCTTGACTACTCTGGCCATGGTGGTAGCCACCACCACCTCCATCTTGGCCTTGACTTCTCTGGCCATAATGGTAGCCACCACCACCTCCATCTTGGCCTTGACTGCTCTAGCCATGATCATAACCACCACCCATATTAGTCCTGACTGCTCTGGTCATGATCATACCCACCCTCTTTATCCACATGAAGCACTAAGGCGATGGGGTTAACTCTCCTTGTTTGACAATCTTTCTTCCATTTGAGCCATTTAGAGTCCCCTTCTATCATTCTCAAATAAAACAAAGGGGTAGTTCTTGACTTAGACCATAATGCATGCACACCGATAGTATGGGTCTGAGGAAGCCCTAAAGAAACAGATAATCAATCCTTCAACTCACTAAGGGACCATGTTTCAGGAGTCTAGAGCCCTTTATCAATGCATTGAAACTCGCCCAAATCATCTCCTTGCTCTGTTGTTCTAACGACACCGTTATCGTAGTAAAACCTAAACAATGCATTATCTAACATAACTTTCGACCTAAAAAATACCGAAACTTGTCAAATACCAGTACCATGACACATTATTTTCTACAAATATACTTTTAATCCTCTAGCCCAATATTATTACAGCTAATAGACCACATCCAAGTGTACCTATAAACATACACAAATGACTGTAAATAGCGAGATATTAGGGTGTGCCCTTGAAGCATGCGAAGTCCTGCAGTGTAGCAGCCTCTGATACGTTGCAAACATATCTATAATTTTTCATGTTCCATGCTTGTTTTATATCTACTTTCTTATGTTTTGTCCATATTTTGGAGTATTTTTATACACTTTCTTGGTCTAACCTATTAACAAGATGCCACAGTGCCAGCTGCCTGTTTTCTACTGTTTTTGGTTCCAGGAAAGTCAGAAAATGAATATTCTCGGAATTGGACGGGACAAAAGCCAAAGTCAATATTTTACCGGAAGACACATGGAGTCCGAAGGAGAGACGAAGGGGGGCCACAGGGCGGCCACACCCCCCTTGGCGTGGGCAGCCCTAGTCCACGCCAGAGCATGTTGTGGGCCCCCTGGCCGGCCACCAACCTCGCCTCTTCACCTATAAGAAGCCTCCCGATCCAAAAACCCTAGGGAATCCAGCCTCCAGCCACAAAAAGTTCCACAGCACCGTCGCCACCGAAGGGGAGGTTCGGGAGACAGAAAGTCTCTGTTTCGGCACCCTGCTGAGACGAGGAAGTGCCCCTGGAGCCATCTCCATCGATCTCCACCACCATTTCCATCGCCGCTGCTGATTCCCATGATGAGGAGGGAGTAGTTCTCTCTCGAGGCTAAGGGTTCTACCGGTAGCTATGTGTTCATCTCTCTCTATGCATGATCATATTGTGATCATGAGCTTTGTAATCAAGTAGATCTACCTTGCTACTTAAGTGTTTTAATAGATCTCTGCTGTCCCCATGTGTGTGAAAGTGACAGCGTTCACACCATGGTGGCACTTAGGCTAGAGATTATAATTACTTGTTATGAGTTATATTTGGAGTTGGATGTTTCTATAAAATTGTGGTGTTTGTTGGAACCATCTAGAGCTCAGGGTGACAGTGTGGGGTTATCTAAATGGGGAAAACGGACTTTGAGGAGTGCTGTTATAGCCCTACCATGGATTAGAGTTGTCCAACCGGAGAGTAGTTCAGAGTAGTATCATGAAGAGAAGATATTTATATGAGAGTGTTCACTAGCGAAAGTATGATCCCTAGGCCTTGTTTCTAAGCATTGAAACACCGTTTGCAACTAGATCTGTTACATGTTTGCTTGCTTCCATCTTTATTTTATATTGCCTTTAGTCTCTTCCACGCCATCAAAGCTCTTTTCTGGCACCGTTACCACTTATAATTATCCATACCACTTGTATTTACTATCTCTTCGCCGAACTAGTGCACCTGTACACCTGACAAGTGTATTGGGTGTGTTGGGAACACAAGAGACTTCTTGTATCTTGATTGCAGGGTTGCTTAAGAGGGGATATCTTTGACCACTTCCTTCTTGAGTTCGATAAACCTTGGGTAATCCAGTTAAGGGAAACTTGCTGCTGTTCTACAAACCTCTGCACTTGGAGGCCTAACAACTGTCTACAAGAATAGAAGTGCGTAGACATCAGCCTCCAATCACCAGATCGACGCTTCCAGCATACAACTACCTCAAGCTACAGTCCCAACCTTCACCATAGCCAATGCTCCCCAAAAACACCACCATCTTCCTCCACAAAAACGCCCCAAATCACTTCACCAAGCTATCCCATCAATAGATCGGGACTTTCCTAGCTTCCTACTGTATTTCAACCCCAACCTTTGGTGGAAATCACAGCAGAAATGAGATCAAAATGGACCTGGAAATGGTGGAGGCGAGCTAGAAATGAGGAGGAAGGAGGAAGGAGGAAGGAAGAAGAAGATAAGAAAGAGAGGAGCGGGGCTAGCCGGCGTGGGCAGATAAGAAGGAGGGCTGGTCGGGGGCTCAAACCCCGACGGGAGTGGTCGGGGGCTCAAACTCCGACATGCCCCCTCTCCTCCTTTGTCGGTCGACATCCTAGCATGCAGGGCCCGCACGTCAATTTAGTCGAGGCCTCAAATACCAACGAAGTGTAGGGGTTCGTAGCATGGAAAACAAAAATTTTCTATCGCATACAAACAAACAAGCCAAGATCTATCTACTAGATTGTAGCAACGAGTCGATAGAGGAACTCACCCTCGAAGATTCCAAAGTGGTTAACGAGAGCAGATTCTCGTGGGTGATGTAGTCGTACTCTTTCCGATCTCAAGATCGCGTAGACGATCCTTCCAGCGCCACGTTCCAGCAGCGCTCCCGCAGTCGGTCACACGTTCGGTACTCGACGAAGACCTTCCTCTCCCTTGTTCCAGCAGGCAGCGGAGGTTGTAGTATTCTCCTCGCGATTCCGGCAGCACAACGGCGTGGTACCGGAAGTAGAGGGGAAATCCCGCAGGGCTTCGCCTTAAGCCGGTGCGAGTATGGTGGAGCTTATGAGAGAGGCTATTAGTGGTCTAGTAATTAGACACACCAATTAGAGGGCTCTAAACCAATTAGAAGGCTCTAAACCGAAATAGCTCTAAACCGGGGTTTAGGTCTAGGGTTTAGTTTAGAGGATAGGAAACTTGTGTGTGCTAGGAGGGAGCCCTGCCCCTCCTTATATAGGTGGGAGGGCTGGCCGGCCAAGGGGAGGAGAGTCCCTCCCCAAGTCGGCTTGGTGGGGCGCCGGCCAAGGGAGGAACCCTCCTCCAATTCGGCCTCCACCAATCCTCCTCTCTTCCCACTTCCCAAAATTGCCGTTTGACTTTCAAACTAGCCGTTTGACTTTTCAATTTAGGATTTAAATAAACCCTTTATTTTGGACAGCAAGAACACCTAGTACATGATGCAATCATTCCAACTTACAATGACACATTCATGTACCCTTCCCCTTCCGGAGTGCCGGACATTCCGGGACCTTCTAGAATGTTCCCGATGAAAACACCGGAACCATTCCCCAACTCCGAAACGGGACTTTCCTTATATGAATCTTATTCTCCGGACCATTCCGGATCACCTCGTGATATCCCGGATCCCATCCGAGACTCCGAACAACATTCGGTCTCTTTCTCATAATACCATAACTACTCAAACAACGTCGAATCCTTAAGTGTGTCTCCCTACGGTTCGTGAATTATGCGGACATGATCGAGACACTTCTTCGAACAATAACCAATAGAGGAATCTGGAAATTCATATGGCTCCCACATATTTCTACGATTACTTTGCGATCGAATGAACCACTTACATACGATACCAATTTCCCTTTGTCTCACGATATGTTACTTATCCGAGGTTATGATCGTCGGTATCTCTGCATACCTAGTTCAACCTCGTTACTGATAAGTACTCTTTTCTCGTTCCCGTGATATGTGATCCCTTGTGACCCGGTCACATGCTTGCAAGCTAATTGGATGACATTCCACCGAGAGGGCCCAGAGTATATCTATCCGTCATATGGATGGACAAATCCCACTCTTGATCCATGTGTTTCAACCAATACTTTCCGAACACTCAATGCCACTTTTATAGCCACCCTGTTACGGTGTGGTGTTTGATGTCATCAAAGCATCCATCCGGCAAAGGTGATATGCATGATCTCATGGTCGAAGGAATTAGGTTACTATGTATCAGAAAGCATATAGCAATTGAACTATTGAAATGACTTGATCTTTATGCTACGCTTATCTATAGGAGTATGTCCACCATATCATTCTCCTAACGATATGATCCTGTTGTTAATAACATCTCTATGTTCATGATCAGGAAACCATGATCATATATTAACCAACAAGCTAGTTTAACAAGAGGCTTTACTAGGGACTCTTATTTTAGTTTACAAATCACACAAGTATTAATGTTTCCGGTTAATACAATTATAGCATGGTATGTAAACATTTATCATAAGTGTGAAGATATGATAATAACCACTTTATTATTGCCTCTTGGGCATATCTCCAACAGTCTCCCACTTGCACTAGAGTCAATAATCTAGTTTCAAATCTTTGTGTATTCAACACCTATGGCTTTCCGGTGTTGTATGTACATGATTGCTAGTGGTCAACTGATCTCCGGATCTGACACTTCCAGGTCCGTGTGTAATTGCATGTCTTTGCGTCTCTACGCATCACTCATTCTCTAACGAGATGGCTTTGTATAAATTTGGTCTTTCGGTGTGACCTTTAGTTCTTTGGGGTTAAAACATGTTGACAATATTGTCGTACAATATATCTTCATAGTATTATCCCGCTGTGAACTACACCTAGTTTGATAACAAACTACTTGACACAAATGCCCTCTTTTGCTGCTATAATAGCAGTCATATACTTAGCCTTTTGTTGTAGTATCTGTCACAATGTCTTAATTTTGGAAATCATCCAAATCCATTATGGAACTTATTTTCCATTATATTGTGCCACCCTTAGTTTAGATTGAGATAAACTTAATTTGTACTTTGTGACAAAACTAGTATCAATGTAGTACTTTTACAATGAACTAACCATCTATTTGTCACTTCTACAAATAATATACTCTTAGTTCTTCCAAAAGATCATAAGAATATCCTTACTATTGTCCAATGATCATCTTACGAATCATTCTGGTATACGCTCACAACTTTTAGAGCATAGGACATATCTGGATTTGTACATATCACAGTATGATTGATATAAATACTCTTTGTGATTTCATACATCAAGTATCAATCTATACTTGATTATTTGTTTCACTTTACCAAATGTCAATACACTTGAATATATCATCAACATTGAACTCATTCAATCCTTTCTGTGCGACAAGAACCTCTCTTGTAGTTTCTATATTGAACTCATTCAATATCTTGTCAATGTACTTCTGGCACAACCATATTAGCGTCTATTGATGCCAAATATTTGGGTTTTGCCCAAGTCTTTCATCGGGATGAAATTCTTAATATGTGTTAATAAAAGATACATCTTTTCTAATCAACAATATGTCCCCCACATAATGTATTAGAAACATGTCTTAGTGCTCCCACTTAATTTCTTGCAAATGCAAGCATCTCCATCGTCTCTGATGAACTTTTAAACTCCTTTAACAGCTTCATCACAGTGAAGATTCCAACTCCGCGATGCTCACTTTAACCATTGAAGTTTGCATATACTTTTAGCATCCTTTTGAATTAACAAAACCCTATGGACCGTGTTATGCACATGTCCTAGGTAACGATTCTATTAGAAGAATTTGTTTTGTTTATTCAACTACCATATAACAAATTATATGTAGTGGTTGCTACATTAATCCATCTAGACTAAATATCACTATGACAGATCAAATCTTGTCATAGTCAACCTTTGAACATTGTTGTGAACTCTTTCTCAACATGTCGACTATTTCATAGATGTAAAACATCCATGTCTATTTCTTTATAGATCCAGACACAACTGTAAGGTCTTACACCTTTCTCGAGGGTCCTTCAAGTTCAAAACTTGATTTCTCGTGTATGGAACTATCACGGATTTTATGGCTTCAAGCCATTTGACGGAGTCAGGGCCCATCATCGCTTCTTTGCATGTAGTCGGTTCATTATTCTCAAATAATGATTCAACCCTCAAATCTTGGTATTTGATTGTTTACCCGATCTACTTGTTTCAATAGGAACTTAGATCTCCGTGACCACAACCTTTGAGGCACGTGAGCCATGAGCATTGTTGCCGCCTCCGGAACACTTTTCGGCGCTGCGCAACTCTGCACATACAGCTAAGGTTCTTTTAACCTTATCAAAGTTCTAATGTCCTCCCACTTAACTTTTCACGAAAAATTTCTTCTCAAAGAAACTTGACGTTCTAAGCAACAAACACTTTTGTCTCCGGTGTTTTATGGAGGAACAGTTTATACAAAGACAGGTTCATCCGACTTTGGTTGCACACATCTTTCTTATGCATAGCATACCAATGTTTAAGAAAGGACAACTTGGGTTTTATTCCAAACCATAACTTTATATGGTGTCATTTCAACGGATTATGATGAAGCTCTTTTCAGTGGAAAAACGGTAATCTCTAAAGCTTTTAATCTTTAAAATACAATGGCAGTTTTATGAATTATACCTTTGATCTTACCATGTCAAACAAGGTTTAATTACATATCTCGAACGCTCCATACTCTTATGGTGTTTTGGGAAATGCAAATCCACGGAACGATTCCTTAAATCTTAGGTATTATGCTAAACTTGTAACTCAAATATCTTCCTTTATGATCTTATCATAAACTATTTATATTCTTGTTACAATGATCTTGCACTTCATCTTGAAAGTCTTTGAACTTTTCAAGTGTTTCATACTTTATCCTTATTAAGTAAATATTCATATATTCACTCAAATTTTCGGAGAAAGCATATGAAGTTGAAATCCATCGCTCTTGACTACACATAACGGACTTCGTACAACAATATGTACAAGTTCCAATAAGCTAGTCATTCGTTCCCTTTTGGCCTATGAACGAAGTTTTAATTATCTCTAGGAAAGTTTCACAAGCGTCATTTGATCAAAAATCAGAAGACTCCAAAATTCCATCCACATGGAGTTTCTTCATGTTATCTTTCCAATATAATTCAAACAGCGATGTCACTTCCTAAGTGATCTTTCAATCAATTTGTCTTTCGACATTTTTAGCACTAGTTTTATGGATGTGATTTTCTCCAACGAGATTTGTGAATCATCCATCTTTTATGGATTACGGCAATTATTTGAACAACCCTTTTGTTCTCATAACACCTGATAAAACAAATCTTGAAGGCAAGCTTTGATGTTTAACGAGCAACACAATAACCCTTTATTTGTTCTCGATGAACATCATCACATATTCTTTTGCTAGTTACTTAGGCCATTGTAGTTCATGAATTGTGTTGTTTCGTATGACTATTCACACCAACAAATTCAGTATCAAATACTTGAGAACCACATTGTTTAATAAGCAAAGAATATAGCCATAACATGTATATCATCTATATACTTAAACTGAACAATTCTAGTCTTTTCTTTTCTGCCATATATTTATGAGATTCTCTTTCAGTATCTCCTTTTCTGTTTGAAAGAATCTATCAATATCAATAGTGGAGTCATACATATGACACATAGTCCAAAGCGTGTATAGTTAAATACCAATGTCTTTGGACTTGCACTTTGAAGTAGATCACCATCATCAAATATTTGGTGTTCTTTCAAATTCCTTTCTTTAGTAATCTCTTGGTGTAGTAAACATTTTACCTACATCAAATATTCACCCTTATCATGGAATCGTCCATGATCAAGCTACTTTTAGCTTATAACGATGAATTATGAGTATAATGTTGCTATCCAAAACCTTTTGGAGGATTAGGACAACAAGTGTCTCCAACCTTTTTGCAAATTCTCATCAAATATGAGAACATGACTTTTGCCATATTATACTCTATCATGTTACAACCAAAACTTCGTTTCAGATATCACAATATCTTCCACACATCATGGTTTCTGAAACAACTCTTTCAGATCCTAGATAACCTTGATATTAGGAGAATCCTTTGAATATCAAGAATCATGGATACAAACATGATACTTATATACTAACACTTGGAATTGTTACTCTTGATTTAATACTAATTATTAAACTTCATGGAGTAACCGGAACTTACTGAAAGTTTGCAATAGGACTTTTAAACTTTAGATTAACACTTAAAACAATACGATACCAGTTCGTAAAGTATCTAACCAGAATTCTATAGTTCTATCATCTCAATTATAACTAAGCGCAAGGTGGTAAACGGATGCCAATGACTACAACAACTATGCAAATTCACTTTGATTTAGTTTATGATAAATTGAGTTCTAATTAATAATTAAATTAATCTAGGTGAACTCCCACTCAAAACAATATCCCTCACATTGTTTTAGTGATCACACGAACCAAATCCACCACATCAAAACCGATCATCACGAGAGTTGATATAGTTTCAATGGCGAACAATCGACATGTTCATCATATCTACTATATGATTCATGCTTTACCTTTCGGTGATCCGTGTTCCTGAGGCCATGTCTGTACATGCTAGGCTCGTCAAGATCAAACCTTAGCTACCGCATAAGCAAATCTGGCTTGCTTACGTTGTATTCACCCGCGGAATCAAAGACACCCGATCATCACGTGGTGCTTCGAAGCAGCAAGCTTTGGCAACGGTGCATACTAAGGGTGAACACTTTAGAACTTGAAATTTATGTGCATGAGGGATCATCTTATAATGCTACCGTCGTCTACTAAGCAATACAAGATGCATAAAGGATTAACATCACATGCAATTCATAATATGTGATATGATATGGCCTTTCTTTTTGTGCTTCCGATCTCCATCTTCAAACACGAACATGATCTCCATCATCACCGGCATTGCATCAAGGTCAATGACGCTTCACCATGGTTGTCGTCCTCCGGCTTCAACTATTACAACTACTTTGAATAGACACGCGGGTCTTAACATAAATTAAAGACAACCATATGGCTCCTGCCGGTTGCCAACTTACAATAAGGAACATTGCATACATCAAATATAATCACAATCATGGCCATATCACATCACTGCACACCCCTGCAAAACAAAGTTAGACGCCTCTACTTTCTTTGCATATTTTACGTGGTTTGGGGCTTTCAATAAGTGTCGTTCTAACTTACGAACAAGAACCACAACATTGATACTAGTATTGTCAATCACCCGTTGTAAATTGGATCTTAACTATGCTAGGAGAAACAGGCACCCGCAAAGCCACTTATGCAATACAAGTTGCATGTCAAGCGTGGAGCAAGTCTCATGAACGATGTCATGTAAGGTTAGCCCGGGCCGCTTCATCCCAACATACCGCAAGATACAAAGTACACAAGAAGCAATCGACAATAAGAGCATCAACGCCCACAATGACCATTGTGTTCTACTCGTGCAACAGATCTACATATAGACACGGCTCTGATACCACTGTAGGGGTTCGTAGCATGGAAAACAAAAATTTTCTATCGCATACAAACAAACAAGCCAAGATCTATCTACTAGATTGTAGCAACGAGTCGATAGAGGAACTCACCCTCGAAGATTCCAAAGTGGTTAACGAGAGCAGATTCTCGTGGGTGATGTAGTCGTACTCTTTCCGATCTCAAGATCGCGTAGACGATCCTTCCAGCGCCACGTTCCAGCAGCGCTCCCGCAGTCGGTCACACGTTCGGTACTCGACGAAGACCTTCCTCTCCCTTGTTCCAGCAGGCAGCGGAGGTTGTAGTATTCTCCTCGCGATTCCGGCAGCACAACGGCGTGGTACCGGAAGTAGAGGGGAAATCCCGCAGGGCTTCGCCTTAAGCCGGTGCGAGTATGGTGGAGCTTATGAGAGAGGCTATTAGTGGTCTAGTAATTAGACACACCAATTAGAGGGCTCTAAACCAATTAGAAGGCTCTAAACCGAAATAGCTCTAAACCGGGGTTTAGGTCTAGGGTTTAGTTTAGAGGATAGGAAACTTGTGTGTGCTAGGAGGGAGCCCTGCCCCTCCTTATATAGGTGGGAGGGCTGGCCGGCCAAGGGGAGGAGAGTCCCTCCCCAAGTCGGCTTGGTGGGGCGCCGGCCAAGGGAGGAACCCTCCTCCAATTCGGCCTCCACCAATCCTCCTCTCTTCCCACTTCCCAAAATTGCCGTTTGACTTTCAAACTAGCCGTTTGACTTTTCAATTTAGGATTTAAATAAACCCTTTATTTTGGACAGCAAGAACACCTAGTACATGATGCAATCATTCCAACTTACAATGACACATTCATGTACCCTTCCCCTTCCGGAGTGCCGGACATTCCGGGACCTTCTAGAATGTTCCCGATGAAAACACCGGAACCATTCCCCAACTCCGAAACGGGACTTTCCTTATATGAATCTTATTCTCCGGACCATTCCGGATCACCTCGTGATATCCCGGATCCCATCCGAGACTCCGAACAACATTCGGTCTCTTTCTCATAATACCATAACTACTCAAACAACGTCGAATCCTTAAGTGTGTCTCCCTACGGTTCGTGAATTATGCGGACATGATCGAGACACTTCTTCGAACAATAACCAATAGAGGAATCTGGAAATTCATATGGCTCCCACATATTTCTACGATTACTTTGCGATCGAATGAACCACTTACATACGATACCAATTTCCCTTTGTCTCACGATATGTTACTTATCCGAGGTTATGATCGTCGGTATCTCTGCATACCTAGTTCAACCTCGTTACTGATAAGTACTCTTTTCTCGTTCCCGTGATATGTGATCCCTTGTGACCCGGTCACATGCTTGCAAGCTAATTGGATGACATTCCACCGAGAGGGCCCAGAGTATATCTATCCGTCATATGGATGGACAAATCCCACTCTTGATCCATGTGTTTCAACCAATACTTTCCGAACACTCAATGCCACTTTTATAGCCACCCTGTTACGGTGTGGTGTTTGATGTCATCAAAGCATCCATCCGGCAAAGGTGATATGCATGATCTCATGGTCGAAGGAATTAGGTTACTATGTATCAGAAAGCATATAGCAATTGAACTATTGAAATGACTTGATCTTTATGCTACGCTTATCTATAGGAGTATGTCCACCATATCATTCTCCTAACGATATGATCCTGTTGTTAATAACATCTCTATGTTCATGATCAGGAAACCATGATCATATATTAACCAACAAGCTAGTTTAACAAGAGGCTTTACTAGGGACTCTTATTTTAGTTTACAAATCACACAAGTATTAATGTTTCCGGTTAATACAATTATAGCATGGTATGTAAACATTTATCATAAGTGTGAAGATATGATAATAACCACTTTATTATTGCCTCTTGGGCATATCTCCAACACGAAGCCTAGTCGGAGGCTCAACTACTGATGAGGACTAGTCGGGGCGCCAGCCTCCGAAGCCGCACCACATTCTGAATTCCCTAATTTTGTGTATTATTCGTGAAAATGAATAAAAAATGTATTATTAAAAAATTAGCCCAAGCAAGTCCTTATATACCTATAGCTTAACGGTGAACACGTGTAGAGGCGTTGAGGCCCTTTGTCGCGCATGCTGAGGCGCTCTGCCGCTTGTTGTGGGCCTATGAAGTTCGGTGTCCCTGTATGTGGGCCAAGGACACGGGTCTTTGCGTGCACGCTGAAGCCATCTCGGTCCCACCGCTCCTCTCCTCTCTACTCCCCATAGGCCGTCTCCCCCACTCTGTTCTTTCCGCCTCTCTCCCCCTTCCAAGACCACCACCGGCGCCTCCAATCACCGACCACCAGGACATGCGGATATGCCCCCTGCTCTCCCCGGCCCGGATACATTCCCAGCTTACGGAGCAGCGAGGTCTAGCTCGCTGGAAACCGAGTAATTGGCCCTGCATCGAGTCCCATAAAATCCTGGCCAAGAGGAGCACTAATGGTGCTGAGATGGTGGAGGCCCTGGATCTCGACAAGGCAGTCTGTTCCCGTTCACTGCCTTGGCAGACGATTTGCGCCACCAGCGGTTCGTCATCTCCGGCCTGACTGTGTTTTGCCCCCGCAAACTCATTGCCCCGGTGGCCACCGCCGATTCCATGTTGAAGATGCCAACTAGATTGGGCGTGCAACCCCTCCTTCACCCTTCGGTTCAAGCCATTGAGCCGCCTCTCCCTTAGGTGCGGAGTGGAAAAACTCAATGTAGTGGCTGCTCTATCCGGATGGAAGAAGATGGTGTGCAGCGCGGCGTGGATGAGCGATCGAACCTTGCATTATTCTTATTTCTAGCACGTTTGTTTTGAGGTATCTAACTTTCCTTTTTCTTTCTCGGTCATGTATTTCTGGACAAACAGAATATTCTGTAACGACAGTGTATTAAGATTAGCTGCATGTTTCTTCTTTGCACCAGGAGATTATTAAAGCTGAGTGTACTGTTATGTGTGGAGGAGGAGGAGGTTGATTGATTGATTCCTCATGGACATGGAGCAATGGATCTCGAGTTCGGGACATTCCCGCAGGTTTGTGCTGTGTCTCCCCTAAACTGCTGCGTAATCTGAGGAGGACAACCTGTTCAGCGAGTGTTTGGTTCATCAGATAAAGTAATACTAGGAACAATGTTTGTGGTTTCTTGAGTAGTTTCAATCACTTGGAATCATGCTTTTCTAAGCACCATGTACTACGAGACTTGTAGCCTATATTGCAAGGTATGTTTCTTTAAAAAATAATCACTAGATTTAGTTAATATAGTGTACAACGTCAGCTGAACATTTTGTTTAGTGTGAGAATTTTCAGTATGAAGTCCAGAGATATTGGGGTCAAACTTTGGTACTCCTTCCGTTCTGAAATGGATGTCGCAAATTTAAAATTTTGAATATATCTAGACATTGTTTAGTATATAGATACATCTGAAGTTTGATATAAATTTGTGACATCCTTTTTTAGAACGGAGGGGGTATAATAATGGAGTGGTTGTCTTTCCCTCTATATTTTTCCTAGATGTAAGGGTCATCTAATATGTGTGGTTGGAATGAGTTTCATAAAATGTGCACATGAGGATGCATTTTAATGTGTGATTGGAATGAGTTTCATAAAATGTGCACATGAGGATGCATTTTAGCATAACATGCTGTAACTTTTTTATTTACAAGGTGTGTTGTAATCAGCATATCAGAATCTATTGAATATGTCTCTAGGAGAAAGAAGGCGCGATAGAAAGTATCATATCATGTGAGGATATGCCTCCCTGGGTTGTAATCATAACCTATAATTTTAAGTATTCAAGCGGTTGATGTGGATTATAAATATGATTTTCTCATCATCTTTGTTAGCTAGCAATAGAAAACGTATGTGTATATGGAAATTTATGAGAAAGAGTAGGTTTATCATGTAACAATATATTAAAGAGAAATTTATATCATTGACTTGCCTTTAAGTGAATGTAAGTTTTAGGATACACCTATACTATCTATGTTGTACTAAGAATACTATTGATGCATTTTTATTTTTTGAGTACTAAGAAACCTTTCTGAGATACAAACATAGTTTTTTACAGTATCTGGAAAGTATTTTATGTAATTTCTAGTCTTACGTACATTCGTTTTTTTGGTGTCACGGGATCTGAGAAGTGCGTCCATGTATGCATGTTCTAATTAATAGTCCCTTGATGCCAATAATATTGGGGTAAGAGATACTTCAATTTTGGTGTATTTTATGAGGCATCCCTCAGCCGGTCGTCGTGCTTCCGCCCTCCCTCCAGACCGTCTGAGCTGCCAACTCTTTTAGCTACTGATTCCAAAAGATAAGCGATCTGAAAGTTAAGAAACAATAACTCAAGTGTTGGCAGAATTCTAATTGTGGCACTCATTACTGGCATTCATTATTTTTCCTTCATATGCCCTGACTATTTCAGTCGTGCCAATAACCCAAGTGTTGGCAGAATTTTAATTTCGGTAAGAAAAAACCTATCTAAAAGATATGATACTTCCTATTGCGTCTTCTTTCCGGGCATGTATGACCGCATGAAGCCATAGCAAGGTTACTCACTATCTGTCCCACTCATCCATGTACGCGGCTCTCCTCCTGGAACTCTAGGCGCTGCACATGGCCCGGGGCCGCGCCTTCTCTCGCATGCGGATCTTTATCAAAAGGGCGGCTCCTCGCCGGGGCCGACGAAGCCAGGATGCTACACGAGGCTGGCAAGCTGTGGCACGGTGTTGTGTGGCAGGGCCCGACGCATGCTGCCTGCGGGGGCATCCGCTTCTTGCCTTGCCCTTCCTGCGCGGGATTCCTAAATGTCTCCGTCGAAGAGGAATGGCGTGCACCAATCAGTGTGGTAACTGCAACGAGCTGGTATGTTGCTCGCTTTTTATCTGAATTTTTTTCGTCTTAATAGTATTAGAAGGATTAGAGATACTGGCAAGAATGAAGGTATGTTTCTTGAATTCTTGGCCTAGAAATTTCTCGTGCTCATGTACTCCTTTTTGCGTTGAGTTTGCTTTCCTGTTTCTGTGTGGCCTACAAGAACAGTGAGGTCTTGTACCTATTTTGTATAACTTGCAACCTTTGCTTAGATATGTATTTATGAAATGTAAAAGAGAACTTTTGCTAAGATGGATGAGAGAGAGGAACATACATGGAATGGATGCACACAAGATCCCCTAGTATTATGGTTTTCCTCTATTGATTGTACTGGTTTTCTCGGTGCGTTTAGTTTTGTCCATGCAGGAAGACAGTCAGAGCACTGTCCCTACAATCTTCAGGTTGAGTTCAGTTACTCTGATGCTCACACTTCAGAGATCGATAATTTTTAACATTAATTATATTACTTGTTTTTCCTATGACAGGATGTATTATTGGACAAGAGCAGCTGGTATCACACATGAACAAATTAGACCAATTGGTTATCCCGTGAATCATTGTTGGAGAAATCATGTGACACATTGTGTGTGTTTACCGCTTAGTATATGATCTAGAAAGTCAAATGGTAATATATCCAGACTTATTGTGAGTCAATGTCTTATTCTATTTTTTCTTGAATCTAATGAAGCTCCTTCTTTCTCACCACTAACACATGAGGGATCATCCACACAAAGAAAGATTATGTTGTTATTGCGGGGTGTCGTTTCTTACATTAGCTATCACATCTGTTAATACATGATTTCTTATGCTAGAGTAGTTATATAGTTCAATTGTGAAGGTCGGTTCCCATGGTCGTAGGGACGACATGGTGCCGGCGAGCCGCGCACTGTGGTTTTTGCTCCGGGTGAAGACCTAGGATCCGCGGTTCGGGCGGTAGCGGCGCCTTGGCGTCGTGTTCTTCTTGGAGATGCTGCCTTGGAGTCCTAGTAGACGGGGAGTCTGCCAAGGGGAAACCTTTGCCCCTCTGGGCCACAGCGGCGACATCCGCGGATGCCGTTCCCTTCCTGAAGGCGTTGTGTGGCTTATCTCCATTCCTCTGCTTCCTCCGGGTGAAAACCCAAGTCCCGCGGATCGGGCGGTGGCGGCACTCCGGTGTCGTGATCTTCTTGAAGACACCGTCTGGGAGCTCACGGCTAGCGGCTCTCCGACGGTCCGATGGCGGAGGTGACTCTTCGTTTGGCGATCTTCGGCAAAGCTTCCCCCTTTCCCTTCCCTGGTGGTGCTTCCTTCGTGCTGCTTCTCGGTCCGTGGGCTTCGTGGGTCGGTTCCCGGGGGTGGTCGGCTTCCGGTGGCGTTTCTGCGACGGAGGGGTTCTGCCGACGGCGTGCGTGTTCGTTTGCTTGCCCTTGGGGGAGCTCCGGCCCGACACTGTTGCTGTCCAGCTCTGCTCCGAGTCTTCGTAGTCTTTGTAATGGCCGATCCTGTTGCTCGCGCTTCCGGTGGTAGCGTCTTCGGTAGTGTGCGTGGGTGTGTGGTTTGGGTTGTAAGCTGGGTTCAGCACTCTGTATCTTTTTCGCCGTTGTTGGCTTTGTTAATTCAAAGCTGGGCACAAGAGTGCCTGTTTTCTAAAAAAAAAAACTATGTGGCACCACATTACATCCATTTTCAGAAATGTTCTATAGAACCATAGAGCTGCAGCTCTGCTCCTCTACACCTACAGATGATTCCTATGGATATGGGCTGCCAAATCTAGTTATGTGATTAGAGGCTAATATCAGAATATGATTCTCTGGAGGAGGCTACGGCCGACCTGTCACTCTACAATGTTGACATACTGCATGCGCTCCAGCAGGCCAATCAAAATTGAGGAACTCTTTCTCTCTCTCTCCTTGTCATCTCTCTCACACCGTTGTAGCTTCCGCGACTAAAAGGGAAAGTATTCAGAGGTATATGCATTCTGAAATTTTTGGTTGGTCCTGTTATGATCTAAGCATTTAGCAACAAATTATTAAAATCATATGTCTGTGGACTATTGGCATCATAACCAAGATCTTATGGCTCATAATTGTTGGCGCCTACAAGGTTATTCTCTAGACTGTATTAAGAGTAACTTCCATCTATTGAATATCAACTGTCTTAGTTTGCAAATATCTGCATACCTAGATATGCAAGTTCATTGTTTTTGTAACCCTTATTTTGACCATCAAGCATATAGGCATACAACGGGTTTTGTTATGGTTTATATGTCCTTTACCAGTCGTGTGCATTGCCTTTTTACTCCTTAGTGTCTTAGAATAATACTTCTAGTGTGAAGGATCTGCACACGATGCCTGCATATTTGTATCTTGACTAAATGTGGGTACATATGAAATATTAAGATACATTGATGCCCCTGTTAGTATACCCGAGGTTAGCTTTCTTGCCAAGAGGCATCCAATACCACAACATGCTTTTGTCTAAAGTAGACAAAAGACTCTTTTAAAGTCGGTGGTTGTCGTGGTGGTGTCATGACAAATGTCATAGGTAGGCTAAAGATGGGACCAATGTGTACTGGTGGTATCCAGGGAGAGATAGCGTAGAGATTCTACACACGAAAGATAGAACAACACACACACACACACGATGAGCTGCTCACAGATCTTATATTATGATCCAAAGCTAATACAGATGCTCCTTGAGCTGTATCGTAGAGAGGAAGGAGATGAAATGCTCTTGCTCTCTACTCTTTCTAGGATTCTTCCCTTAGAAAAAAAGATCGACCCCTCCCTTAGAGGCCCTGGCTCACCTTATAAAGTGGTGGCCATGGTACATCTAGGGCTTACGTGGCCCGATATTTGCTTGGAATATGCTTGTCCCAAAGAGGTAACTCGGGTACAACCAACACTTTGTCGCGGCCTGGGATCCGCTCCACTCCAAGATAGCTCCACTCACGGTTTTGAGAGTCGACCCCCGGTCTCCCCCGCCGCTCCTATCCTTCTCTCTCTCCGGCGGCCTCGCTGGCCGGCGAGAAGATGGATCAGGTGGTCTGGCTTTTTCTGCTTTCAGTAGTCTAGGTCGTAGTCTAGGTTTGCCTGTTTGGCGATTGGGCTATATGCTCGTCCGGAGTGAGCTCCCGGGTCGCGCGGTCCAGATCCGGTGGCTCCTGATGCTTGGCGTCCTCTCTGTGGTGCTCTGGTGGGCAGAGCCGGAGGTGGAGGTGGTCGATGGGATCGGGATCTCCTTCAATAAGCTAGCAGGTGTGTCCTTTTCAGATCGAGGCGATGCAGGAGCTGTCCCTCTTCAACGCCAGCATGGAGTTGGATTCGGAGGGGGGCGGCGGCGTGCGGCTGCCCTTTGCCGATCTGGGAGGCGGGATATCGGGAAGATTGCTGCAGTCTTCAGGAGCAGATCATCGGCGGCCTTTAGCCGGCCAAGCGCTGGCTCGCCGCCGACTTTTATGGCCGAATGGCGGCTGCTCAGAGCTCTGGTGCCGGCCTATGCCCAGTACCATCTCGTCTTCAACCTCCAGGCCAACGAGCCGAATCGGAGGCCCTATACCTGCTGCAGCGCGGGAAGCTCCGTTTTCGTCACCCCAAGTGGCGTAGTCCCCGGTGGAGACGACAATGCCCGCGATCTGGAGCTCATGTTCGATTCCGGTGGAGAGGGACCTGATTGTGTTTTTCCATTTTATTCTAAGGTCCTGGGCATAAAGTTGGAGGTCTTTGTTGTAATTGTGTTTTCTTTTGAGGACCTCTTTGTAAAATGTAATCCCACCGCTGATGATTAATGCAATGTTACTGGCCCTTCTGGGCCTTTCCCGTGTTCAAAAAAAACAAACAGGTAACTCGACGCGCTCCTTTGCCCTGTCCATAGCCTTTGTTTAGCAATGGCACAGAGACCGCGCACCTTGACCGTTGCTGCCAGTGACTGTCACGTCCGTGACGATCTCTTCTGTCTCTGACTCTTGTCGCTAGCGTTTTTCTCTCCCTAGATTCCCTCAGGAGAGAGAAAAGCGTTGACCTTGATCTCCTTCTTGAGCAAGCTATCTCCTGACTTGGCCTAGGCATAGTTAACCCGGCCAAGTTGGTACCTGCAAAGGGAAAATGGTTCTCTCCTCGTGCCGACATACCATATATGTCGGCCAAGTCTTGTCAGTGCTTCCTGTCTTAGGGTAACCCGGTCGTAACCCGGCCGACCCTTCTATGATTTGGCCAACTCATACTTTGACCTATTTTTACCTCGGTGGACCTTGTCCTTTAACCTCGGCTTTACCCTACCTGGGGTCATCCCCCAAAACATTAGTCCCTGAAGCTGGTGTTGTCTCATCAGCTGTTAGCTGGTAAGGCCACGGCAGGTTCATCTTTATTCGGATCTTAGTCCATCGTGCTGACATACGCATATGTCGGCCCGTACCGATTTTAACTCGGCAGTACCTCTTGGTGATTCAGTTCTCACCTTAATTTCCTTTGTCTCTTTCCGAGTTACTTCTTGTTGTCCGAGTCATAGTGTTGCATCCGGGTTATCCCTCTTAGATGCCTATCTTCTCGTGTACACTTCTCCGCGTCCTACGTGGAGGGTAATCATCACTTTTGCCTCATTTTAAGGGCCGTGGCAGCAGTTACTGACATGCGCCATCAGGGGTTACTGCACGCTCATCACATCGTGGGGTGCCTCTTCGATAACCGCAGAGCCACGTCGTGTCGCTTGACCTTCTATGTAGTGTGACCCTCGGTGTGGCTCGCCGCTGATGCGCTCGCTCGGGAAATACACGCCTGCCCCGTGCGGTTCACCGCAATCTGTGATCCTACTACCCATGATGCGAGCTTGGTTAAATAGGGGAGCGGGGGAGGTCCTTAGTCACTTTCCCTCGTTCACCTCTCCTTATTCTTCCTAGCACCGCCGCTACCGCCGCTCTATGCTTAGCGATAGCGCCAACGCCATTGCTCTCTTCTCTTGCTCGCTCCACCCCAGCACCGCTACTTGCTGCCGCTATGGGGCCATGCCAGTCTAGGCCTTCCTCCCCTGATTCGTACTCCGCGTTTGAGGAAGAATATCTAGAGATGCCGCACGATGTTGCCGTCGTGGAAGAACATGAGGAGGGCAGTGCCGCCCATGAGCACGGTGCCTGGGCTGGCTCTTGGGTGATGCAGGATGACATCGACTGGCTCATCCACACCCGCCGCGTCCTCGCAGGGGTCAGCTGCCGTATCCCTAGCGACGAGCTCGTCCCTACCCCCGAGGTCGGTGAATCTGTGGTTTTCCTCTCCCACTTTGCCCGTGCCTTTGGACTTCCCATCAGTGACTTCTTCCATGATTTCCTCACAACTTTTGAACTCCAACCTCACCATCTCTCCACAAATGCCATCGCCTCTCTTTTGGCTTATGCTTGCGGCATTGAGGGGTATCTCGGCTTGTGGCCCACTATCCTGATTTGGTCCAAGTTTTTCGGATTCTGGGCTAACATCGTTCCGAATAAGGAACTTCGTCCCGGTGATAAGGGTTTGACCCAATGCGGGGTGGCTTCGATCTCACCTCGGCGAGGTTCCATCTTTCCCCGGATCACAGGCTTGGAGTCCTGCAAAGGGTGGGCCAAGACGTTCTTTTACATAAAGAACGGTACTTCAGACGATAAGATTCGGCTGGCCCCCTTTTCTGTCGGTGTCCCCAACAAGAACAAATGGGAATAGGCTCCCAAGAAATCCAGCACCTTGGTCGATCTAGTGGAGAAATGCATCCTTGAGCTGATCACTAACAGGCTAATCGACGAGGATTTGATGCTCACTTTCATCTAGAGCCAAATTTGCCCACTACAGAAAGGGACCCACAAACTCTTCCATATGAGCGATCATCTTGACCCCAACCGAGTTTCATCGGTCGAGCTCACCGAAGCCCAGATCTATTGGCGGGTTAAGTCCATTTTAAAGACGCCCTTATCCGAGGACTGGGAATGGGGACTAGAGCCCTACAGCCGAGATAGGCCAGTTCCCCAGGTACATCTTTCATGTGACCCTTTTTCTGAGTCATACCTTATGTCAGCCTGCATCAGCTATTTGACCCTTTTGCATTATTTTGTTCAGAAATTCCTTTAGCAGACGATTGAAGATACCCTGACTCTGGCCCTTACTTGGGGCAAGGATCAGGATACCTCGGATCCAGAGGAGCCGGACTCCGAGAAATTCATGTATGTCCTAGACTCTAGCTCCGACCAATCCTCCGGTAAGACTTCTGTCTTAAGGTATTTGACCCCATACCCATTTCTTAAGCCTTTCCGGCTGATCTCACTCTAGCTAACCTGGTTAGTCAGGTGGACAGCATGCCTCCTGTTGTGGTGGGTGAACAAGGCACTGTGAAGAAGCGAGCTGCTACCTCGGCTCCTCCGGCCGATCGAGCCAAACCCAACAAGAGGTATAAGAAATCTGGCAAGAAGCCTGCGATCTGGAGAGCCCCTTGATACGTTGCTAACGTATCTATAATTTTTATATTCCATGCTTGGTTTATATCTACTTTCTTATGTTTTGTTCACACTTTGGAGTATTTTTTATACACTTTCTTGGACTAACCTATTAACAAGATGCCACAATGCCAGTTGCCTGTTTTCTGCTGTTTTTGGTTCTAGGAAAGTCAGAAAATGAATATTCTCGGAATTGGACGGGACAAAAGCCAAAGTCAGTTTTTCACCGAGGGGGACACGGAGCCAGAATACGAGACGGAGAGGGGCCAGAGGGCCGCCACACCACCTGGCCGCGCGACCAGGCCTGGCCCACGCTAGGGGGTGGTGTGGCCGCCTAGGGCACCCCCTCGGCCTCCCCTTTCGCCTATAAGATGCCTCCGATACAGAAACCCTAAGGACCCGATCAAAATTCCATGAAAGAGTCTATAGCCGCCGTCATCTCCATCCCTAGACCGGGAGGGATCTGAAGCTCTTCCCGGCATCCTGCCGGAGGGGAGAATTCACCCTGGAGGCCTTCTTCATCACCATGCAAGCCTCCGGTGTGATGCGTGAGTAGTTTATCTCTGGACTACGAGTCCATGTAGTAGCTAGATGGTTGGTTCTTCTCCTTTGTGCTATCATGTTTAGATATTGTGAGCTCCGTTCATGATCAAGATCATCTATTTGTAATCATACATGTTGTGTTTGTGGGGATCCGATGGATATTGAGATGCTATTTCAGATTGATTATTGATTCTATCATGTCTTTGTTATTTGTGATCTTGCATGCTCTCCGTTGTTAGTAGATATCTTGGCCGAGTAGATGCTAGTAACTCCAAGAGGGGGTATTTATGCTCGATAGTGGGTTCATGCCTCTAGTAATCTGAGGAAGTGACACAAATCTCTAAGGTACTAGATGTATTGTTGCTACTAGGGAGAAAACAACAATCCTTTGTTCATAGAACAATCGTATTGTTTACTTTACACGCAATGCGTAATGCAATTATCGGTTTCTTGCAACTTAACACTGGAGGGGGTTCGGATGATAACCTGAAGGTGGATTATTAGTCATAGATGCAGTTGGATTACGGTCTATGTATAATGTTGTAATGCCTAATCAAATCTCATAGGAGTCAAGATGATTAGTATATGCATGTATGCTTTCTCGATGTTTGTCAATTGCCCCGCTGTAATTTGTTCACCCAACATGTCATCTATCTTAAGGAGAACCACCACTAGTGAACTATGGACCCCGGTCCTTTCTTTTACCATCAATCTACAACTGTTTACTGCTTTCTGTTTACTTTCTGCAAGCTTTTACTTTCTTCCACACAATACGTTTAATCCTTTGTTTTTAGCAAAACCGGTGAGATTGACAACCTCACTGTAAGTTGGGGGCAAAGTTATGTGGTTGTGTTGTGCAGGATTCCAAGTTAGCAACAACACCTTGGAGGTGTTTCCTTGCTCCTACTAGTTCGATAACCTTGGTTTCATAACTGAGGGAAACTTGCTGCTGTGCTCATCATACCTTCCGCTTGGGGTTCCCCAACGAGCTCGAGATATCTTGGGCCATCACCCCTATGCCTAAGCCTCCTCCCTCTGTATTCGGGTAATCATCTTTCTCCAGGTTGCTTCTGTGTTTTCTGTTCTTCTTCTTTTGCCTTGTATTTCTTGTTTCTCTTTTTCTATTTAGTTCATCCTTTTTCTTATATGATTCGGCAGAGCAACCATGGACATCTCCCAAAGTGGCTCTAGCATTGCCTCTCCAATTCATGAGGCACCACCTTCTCCTCATGCCGACGCTCCCGTCCTAAGCCCAATTCGGGAGAACTCTCCCGCTACGCTGAATAACAGTCCACTTCGGCGGGAGGAGGGCAATGTCGGCATAGGTGGAGGGGGCGCCCCCTAGGACATGCCTATGTCGGATCAGCAGGGTTCTTCCTCTGCCGCCCAACAAGAAGATTGTGGCGCTAGCAACATCGGCGCCGATAAATTTTCTACCGAGGTGCCGGAGACTCTAGCACCATCTCAAATTCAACCTCCACCTCAACCTCAGCCAGCTCCAACTTCAAGATCTCTCCAGTAAGCACCGCCATCCTCGTCTGAGTCTCTCTAGACTCGGCGAGAAGATCAACCTCGGCAGAGCCCGTCGATCAAGTCTATGGTGCCAGCTTCAACAACCGAAGCTCAACCCTCAACTTCACATCAATAGGTCAAGCTAGCAACCAAGGCCAAGAAAGCTGTCAAGGTGACCAAGGTCAAGAATACTGCCGAGGTGGCCAAGGCAATGCCCAAGGGATCAACGGTTGGGTCTGGGCAGCGCACCATTGCTTCCATGATGCAACAGGGTAGAGCTGCTTCTGAGGCTTGTTCGTCTGCGGTACCAAAGTTGGCAGGCCAGCGCATGGCGGTACCTAAGTTGCCTGAAATTACCGCGTTTCGAAAAGTTGGGCCGCCAACTACCGAGAGGGGCCATTTCGATGCAAACTCGTCTCACCCCTACCAAATCCAAACATGTCGTGAAACTGCCCCGTGAAGTAGACGGTCGGGACCCTCATGTCAGTAATATTTCCGTGACACGAGCGCCAACGCAGCAACCACGTAGGCGAAACGAGATACTAAAGGAGCATCGTGCGTTGACCAAATTCACAAATCCACTCCCTCCCTCCTTTCGCATGAACCCTAGCACCAGTGGCATCGAAATCCCCTCTCCAACCAGAATGATATCTTCGGGCATTTGACTTCCGGTGCCAAGTTGCTGCGCCTACTCGCTGCTACCGAGCTCTAATGCCGAATGTCGTGCCAGCCGTTGCGACGATCTAGCCCACCTCTACCGCCGATGAGCTGAGCAGCGCGAAGGATGGCAGATCCATTTGCCGAGGAAGAAGTACTTCTGGCTAATTTCGGGTGAGCTACTCTTCTCTTTGCTATTCGCACTACCTATAACTACTAGCTGGCTATTGGCATTACAGAGATATATCAAACATAGAATTGTTTGCTAGCATGACGCTGACAAACAATTCTTATCTTTTGTCTCCAATTTTCTGTCAACTAGGATCTCCGCTGAACCCAAATACACGGTTCTGGTGAGCATCTATGGCTCCCTTGTTAAATTAGCACATGGGAAGAGCACGTGGAAACAAGCTTAGAGTCTGAAGATGGAAGTAGCGCCTGTGCAGTTATGCACTGTCCCTGGTTTGGTTGCTGCTGTGCGTGAACTTGCTGAAATGAGGCCAGAGCAGACTACACGGTTCAACATTGTTGATGAACGAGGCTTCAGGGTTCCTATAGCGTGTGACGGTCAGCTAATTGGGTTGATGAAACAGCATGTTAGGCTTCGCGTGGTTACGCTGGTGTGTAACATAGTGGATGAGGAAGCTCTTGCTACTGGGAGTCGCCCAGCTATTATTGGACAGGGAGGTCTAACTCGAACCCTTGTTGTTGTTGAGCAAAATGTGGTTTCTCATCCGTGACATGCTTCTGTCAGGCAACCTCCTCGTAGGAGTCCCCGTATTGCCGTTGTGGAAAACTTTGCTCTGGAATCTGCTGGTACTGGTCGTCCCTGTCCCCGTGCCCATGTTTCTACGACTGCTGCTCACCCAATCCATGCCACTGTTGAGCAAACTAAGGCGTCCGGAGGCTGCCCCGCTGTTGTTGCCAAGACCGCCGCCTTGTGTGCTGCTCCTCCTTGAAACCGTCCTCAAGTTGTGCGAACCCGAGCTCTGGAATCTGCTGGTACTGGTCGTCCTCGTGTTGTTGTTGATCTAGACGCTGTTGACCCAATCCCTGCCGCTATTGAGCAAACTAAGGCTTCCGGAGGCTGCCCCACTGTTGTTGCAAAGACTGATGCCTTGTCTCCTCCTCGAACCCGTGCTCGGGTTCAGCGAGCTGTGATGACCCACAAGTATAGGGAGTGTATCGAAGTATTTTTGAGGGAAGTGAAACCCAATTTATTGATTCGACACAAGGGGAGCCAAAGAATATTTATAAGCCTTAACAGCTGAGTTGTCAATTTAGCTGCACTTGGAAACAATCTTGCTCACAGCAGTTTATCAGTAGCAATAGTTTTGTAGTAGGAATGGTAAAGTAACAACAGTAGTAAAGCAAAGACAATAGTAACAAAAGCAGTAAACAATGGGATTCGAGTGTGGCAGGCATAGGGATGGATAGACGGGCGTTGCATGGACAAGACAATTCACATAGCAATCAGAACATAGGGCAATTGCAGATAAATAAGATAAAGCATCCAAGTACTAGACAATCCTAGGCATGTGTTCCATATATAGTCATACGTGCTCGCAATGAGAACTTGCACAACATCTTTTGTCCTGCCAGCCCGTTTGCAGCGGGGCCTCTAGGGAACTACTGGCAATTAAGGTGCTCCTTTTAATAGAGCACCGGAGCAAAGCATTAACACTCCGTGAACACATGTGATCCTCACATCAAAGCCATTCCCTTCCAGTTATCCCGATTTCTGTCACTTCAGGGCCCTAGGTTCCGGACAACAACGTGTGTGTACAACTTGTAGATAGGACCAAGAACAATACTATCATAATGAATCAATAACATGTTCAGATCTGAAATCATGGCACTCGGGCCCTAGTGACAAGCATTAAGCATAACAAGTCGCAACAAAGTCATAAAACCCTAATAAAAGATACTAGGCACCATGCCCTAACAATCTGATGCCATTACATGAACGATCTCATCCAATCCCTACCATCCCCATAGCCTACAGCGGGGGATTACTCACTCACATATGGGGGAAGCATGGATGGTCGATGGAGAAGCGATGGTGATGATGATGGCGATGATCTCCTCCAATTCCCCGTCCCGGCAGGGTGCCAGAACGGAGTTTCTGGTGCTGTTTCGTGGAATCTGGTGGTGGCGGCGGAGCGGAACTCCTTCTGGAAAAACGTCGAACCCCCCGGAGTTTTTAGGTCAGAAGGCTTCTTATAGGCGAAGAGGGAGACCGAGGGGGTGCCTGGGGCCACCACACCATGCCCTGGCGCGGCTAGGCCTAACCCGCGCCTGGGGGTGGTGTGGCCAGCCCCTGGCCCTCCTCCGTCTCGTATTCTGGCTCCTGGAGTCTTCTGGAAAAATAGGCACTTTGGTTTTTGTCCCGTCCAATTCCGAGAATATTCATTTTCTGACTTTCCTGGAACCAAAAACAGCAGAAAACAGGCAGCTGGCACTGTGGCTCTTGTTAATAGGTTAGTCCAAGAAATCATATGAAAAGTACTCCAAAGTGTGGACAAAACACAAGCATGGAGCATAAAAAATCATAGATACATTTGCAATGTATCAACATCCCCAAGCTTAACTCCTGCTCGTCCTCGAGTAGGTAAGTGATAAAAAAAGAATAATTTTTGAGGTGACATGCACCATCAAAGATTTGACCAAAATATTTGTAAACATTCAAAGCTGGGATCATAGTACTTCAATCATAACATGAAAGACAAAGTTCTAGCAATAAGACAAAGAGACTATGATGCAACATGAAAAGGCACAAACAAAAGATTCATGAATAACATGCCTTGCAAGACGTTTGTTTGTTTCACATAAAGAAAACATAGCATAAAAGTATTCAGCTTGTCCCTCAATAGAGTAGCAAATATAAATGCATAGGACACCTTCAAAGTTCATAAGAGTGACTAGATACAATAGTTTCAAACAAGCAATAACAAGTTATGCATCAATCGACTAGTCTTGGGACAATGCACATAGAACTAAGAATGGCCACTATGCTCTCAAAGTAGGTGCATAAAGATAGAAGGTGGAGACTATATATAATGGTGGAAGAAAGGCCTTTTGTAAAAGGAAGTAGGGATTCAAGTCTCATAAAGAGCTTCCAAAAATTATGGTACTTCTAGCTTTCAGCTCTCATTGCCCCTATCATAAGCATCTTGAAGGTTATTAAGGTTAAAGTGACACAACTAAGAGGATATGCTTGACAAGTTATAAACCGAAATCTCATGCCCCTTACTTACGAAGACCGATCCTCATGCTACTCAACTTCAGTCACGAGTAAGCTCTTGTCATTGTAAGTATATGTGTATCATTAAGAACCGCCAACGGGGTACCCCTTGCACATGATACGAGAGCTTTCCCATAATCAAAATGACAAGGCAAGCAGACAATGAGCATCTCAGCGATCTTTTTATTTGCTATTTGCATAGGTTTTTATTGAGGATGCTTCATAGAGTGCTCATTATGGTGATGCTGCAAGTTTCCACCATGATTAGGCATGGCTTAGGCTAGCGGCCCAGGCGTTTCTCTAACATACATACAAACTCCATGATCTTACAAGTTCCACTTTTATTTCACACTGCCGGGATCCATCAGCAAAAGAACATGATATCAACTAGGTACAAGGTACCAATGAAGTGTTGAAATCGGTCCCCATGATACATGGTTCTGCTAACTTCAACTCATAAAGCGCAAGCATACACGCAACAAAGAAGGACGCAATGGTTCAGGTTTATTAAGTGCAAGAAAATAAAGTGTGCCATCAAGTTCGTGAGAGCTTTACTAACTAACTTTCTCATAACAAGCAAACATTTTATTCGGAAGAAAACAAGGCATAATGAATATGCACGGAAGTAGCAAATGATGCTAATGGGTAGGTATAGTGGACACTATGGAAATATTTGGTTCAGGGAGTTGGGAACTTGAGTAAAACATACTCAGTAAAAGTGAAGGCTAGTAATGGTAAGGGAGCGACAAACGAGAGAGCAATAATGGCCATAATCATGCAGAGCGACAAAACATCATTGATCAAAGCATAAGGTGATACTACAAATTGAAAACCAAAGGATCATAAAGGCTTATGGTGACTTGGGATAGTCATAACATGGTGTGAGCATGCGCCAAGTCAACCCAAATAAAGCATCAAAGGAGAATACCACTATACTATGCTTTAATATGCTAAAACAACGCATAATTCATCCAAGGCACATTAAGCAATCTCAATTGTTTATACCAAGTCATGTTACAACAAAGAATACTAAGCATAAAGCCAAAAAAATATCAAGCATGGCATGACAAAGCATAGGCCACAGTCAAAAACGAGCTCTCTTCACCACTTAAGCATGAACTTTCCTACTCTTTTCCAAACCAAACCAGACTATTTGAAAACCAATGTATGAAAGAGGAGGTCCAACCAATTTATTAAGCAAGCTAAGAAAACTAAGCAAACGAAAAACCAAAACAAAAACGAAAAAAAAGAAGACGCTCTAAGAACAACACAACTGTGCATGAAACAATAAAAATGAAGTGCTTGGAAGAAACCTGGGATTTTTATTGATGAAGAAGGGGATGCCTTGGGCATCCCCAAGCTTTGACGCTTGTACTTCTTGGATATTTCTTGGGGTGACACGCGAGGCATCCCCAATCTTGAGCTTTAGTCCATCCTTCATCTCATTACTCATTCCTTCCATACACCTGAAATTTTTCCTTCATACAAAACTTCACACAATCTTTATTAGCAACATTAGTGCACCAAGATAAATAAGTCTTAAGGTTCAGTTCTAACACCAAATAAACTCCCATTAGAACACTAGCTACTGTAGCACTTCCCTCAAAAAGCTCAATTCCCCAAAAGAACCCAAGAAGGAACCAACAAGAAGCAAATGCAGAAAATGACAGAAATCTGTCAAAACAGACCAGCAGGTAAAGACAATTTTTTTCGAAGACCTTCTGTTGCTCAAATCAAAAAGTGTTGAACTAACGAAAGTTAGATAACAACCTGGGGCAGAAGCACAAAAATTCATGCCTCAAAAATACGTTCAAAGATTTTACACGAAGTTTTACGGTGAAGCACAGAAATCTGTTTCGGGACAGCAACTTTCCCAATCATTACTTCTCTCTCATTAGAGGTTAATCTTGGCATAAGAAGCAAATAAAAAGGATAAGGAGCGGTTATTACTGAAGTAATAACTTCAAAGACTCATCTAAAACTTTTAGGTTATCTCCCAATAAGTACTTTTCTTTAATGCCTTTAAGTTAGGCATAAGCAAAAACTAAAAATGGATAGAATAGAAGTAAGCAGAGATAATCATGGTGAAAACATTGTTTTGTTCAATAAAATCCTTTCGTTAACAAGGTTGATCAGGTCTTATTACCAAAACAATTTCATATGAGACAAAACTTTGTATTCCACTAATGATTATGTTACCTCAACCTTGATAGCAATGGTCCCAATCATAATGGTTTCAAATTTTTCTCTTGGTATGGGACAATATATCTCTCCAACTTGAATGCCCTTAACATGTTCAATTGAATTCAAACCATAAGTCCTTTCAATCTTCTTAGGGAAATAGATAGTATGTTCCTTGTCATTGACATTGAAGGTCACCTTCCCTTGATTACAATTAATAATAGCCCCTGCAGTATTTAAGAAAAAGGTCTCCCAAGAATAATAGACATATTATCATCTTCAGGCATAATAGTTTGAGAGGATGCTCTCATAAGAAATAAGAGTTGAAGTAAAAGAGAGCATCAAGAAGCAAATTCAAAACACATTTAAGTCTAACCCACTTCCTATGCATAGGAATCGTGTATGCAAATAGATTCACAAAGAACAAAGTGACAGGCATAGGAAGATAAAACAAGAGTGACTTCAAAAATTTTAGCACATAGAGAGGTGTTTCAATACCATGAAAACTTCTACCACCATATTTTCCTCTCTCAAAATAATTTTCAGTAGCCTCATGAATAAACTCAACAATATAACTATCACATAAAGCATGATTTTCATGATCTACAAGCACTAGAGCTTTATCATAAACATCTTCAAAAGAATCCTTAGGAACATAACATTCATCCTCCTTTAGTAAGCATGGAGGACAATCAAATAATGTAAGGGATAAAGAGTTACTCTCATTAGAAGGTAGGCATGGGTAGCTAATCCATTCTTCCTCCTTTTGTTCATCACTCTCCTCCTTTTTTCATCTAATGAGATTTCAGGTTCATCAATTTCTTCTTCCATTGGATCCTGCAAGGCATTACTCTCTTCCATTCGTGGAAAGCATCTATTAAAGTATTCAAGGATATAGCCATTTTCATCCTTGTAATTATCAAAGTAGAATTTAAGTATACCATAAACCTCATATTTGTAAGGTGAATCATCAATATTTTCAAGCAAACTAGCAAGTTCAAAAGCACCCTTCCGAGCAATAAATTCTTCAATTTGTTCCGCATCATAAAAGTCATAAATTCCTTTAGCATAAGAAGATATGGTATCATTATCACTATACTCACATTGAAAAGGGAGGTGTTTATACCTCTTTCTGCAACAAGACTCATCACAGCAATAAGTAACATTATAAGTAGAGCACACGTTTCTAGCAATGGTATACAATCTATCAATTTGTTCCCATAAGTGTTTCCCTTTTTGTGACAAGCGGTGTTCCTTATAATAATATTTTTGATCTTCCATTAACCCACCTTGCCAATAAGCTTCAGTTTTAAAGAAACCAACCATTGACAACAAGCATGATAAGGCAAGACAATAACAGACCAACGAAAATAACAACTAGAGTAGGAACTAATTTTTTTTGTATTTTTGATAAAGAAACAAGCAAACAAGGAGAAAATAAACTTAGCTTGAACAATAGTGATTCCAAGTGGACTTGATAAATAAAGCTATGCTCCCCGGCAACGGCGCCAGAAAATAGTCTTGATGACCCACAAGTATAGGGGGTGTATCGCAGTATTTTCGAGAGAAGTGAAACCCAATTTATTGATTCGACACAAGGGGAGCCAAAGAATATTTATAAGCCTTAACAACTGAGTTGTCAATTCAGCTGCACCTGGAAACAATCTTGCTCACAGCAGTTTATCAGTAGCAACAGTTTTGTAGTAGGAATAGTAAAGTAACAGCAGTAGTAAAGCAAAGACAGTAGTAACAAAAGCAGTAAACAGTGAGATTCGAGTGCGGTAGGCATAGGGGTGGATAGACGGGCGTTGCATGGACAAGACAATTCACATAGCAATCAGAACATAGGGCAATTGCAGATAAATAAGATAAAGCATCCAAGTACTAGACAATCCTAGGCATGTGTTCCATATATAGTCATACGTGCTCGCAATGAGAACTTGCACAACATCTTTTGTCCTGCCAGCCCGTTTGCAGCGGGGCCTCTAGGGAACTACTGGCAATTAAGGTGCTCCTTTTAATAGAGCACCAGAGCAAAGCATTAACACTCCGTGAACACATGTGATCCTCACATCAAAGCCATTCCCTTCCGGTTATCCCGATTTCTGTCACTTCGGGGCCATAGGTTCCGGACAACAACGTGTGTATACAACTTGTAGATAAGACCAAGAACAATACTATCATAATGAATCAATAACATGTTCAGATCTGAAATCATGGCACTCGGGCCCTAGTGACAAGCATTAAGCATAACAAGTCGCAACAAAGTCATAAAGCACTAATAAAAGATACTAGGCACCATGCCCTAACAATCTGATGCCATTACATGAACGGTCTCATCCAATCCCTACCATCCCCATAGCCTACAGCGGGGGATTACTCACTCATAGATGGGGGAACATGGATGGTCAATGGAGAAGCGATGGTGATGATGATGGCGATGATCTCCAATTCCCCGTCCCGGCAGGGTGCCAGAACGGAGTTTCTGGTGCTGTTTCGTGGAATCTGGTGGTGGCGGCGGAGCGGAACTCCTTATGGAAAAACATCGACCCCCCCGGAGTTTTTAGGTCAGAAGGCTTCTTATAGGCGAAGAGGGAGACCGAGGGTGTGCCTGGGGCCACCACACCATGCCCTGGCACGGCCAGGCCCAGCCCGCGCCTGGGGGTGGTGTGGCCAGCCCCTGGCCCTCCTCCGTCTTGTATTCTGGCTCGTGGAGTCTTCTAGAAAATAGGCACTTTGGTTTTTGTCCCGTCCAATTCCGAGAATATTCATTTTCTGACTTTCCTAGAACCAAAAACAGTAGAAAACAGGCAGCTGGCACTGTGGCTCTTGTTAATAGGTTAGTCCAAGAAATCATATGAAAAGTACTCCAAAGTGTGGACAAAACACAAGAAAGTGGATAAAACCAAGCATGGAGCATCAAAAATTATAGATACATTTGCAATGTATCAAGCTGCTGGTCTGAAGCCAGCTCATGGTCTGGACTCTGCTAGCACTCGAAACACTGTTGTTGTGGGAACTGCTCCTGATCGTCGAGGTGGCATGGCAGCAGCTGATCCTATTGTGGCTGCCGTTAGAAGGGTCCCTGCCTGTCCACCATGTAATGTAGCTCCCACTGCTAAGGGCCCTCGCCTTTCTCCTAGTCCTGGTACTTCCACCGAGGTTGATCCAGCTAACGATGACGCTGGTGATGGCGGCGGTGGCATTGGGGCTGTGTTTGATGGTGCTGCTCCATCTTTCAAACCTCTCGGAGGTTTCTATCCTGAAGAACCTGACGATGGCAAAGTAATCGTTCATATCGGTGTCGCGAATTATACTGCAAAAATTAGATGATTGCACAGAAAAATTCTATGACGAGTTTGATGTAATCCTTGGCAGATACGACCCTGAAGTGGTAGAGTTATCTGACCTGATGGCATCATTACGTGTGAAGGTGCTGTGGGGGTCCTCCCAGGAAGCACGTTTGTTATATTATGGTTACAGGAGCAAAAAGGCTATTGAAGTGAAAGATACCAGGGATTTAGTCGTACCGTTTACGAGGAAACATTATAGAGGTGAAGTTTACTTCCAATTG
Source organism: Avena sativa (assembly GCA_916181665.1). NCBI lineage: Eukaryota > Viridiplantae > Streptophyta > Magnoliopsida > Poales > Poaceae > Avena > Avena sativa. Next base: position 39,637,003 of record OV702290.1, read on the forward strand.
GTAGTGCTCACGGTTGGAGAGGAATTGGAACTCGACAATAGAGATGATGGACTTTAGAAGGCATGCGTGACCTGATCCATGGCATCACTGGGGCTGGTGCGACTGAGGGTGGCTTCAAACAGAGGAGAGTCTTACAGAGGAGCGTCATAAAGAGGAGCAGGAAGAGCATCCCCAGAAAGGGCACCCCGAAGAAGAACGTCACCAAGGAGACCATGCCAGAGAAGAGGACGCCCAAGAGTCGCATGACAAAAGGCACCACGCCACAGAGTACACCCCTGAGATCCAGTCAAAATGCCACACCGAACGGTAGCAGCAAAACCGCTAAGAGGGCTAGCACGGTGGTGAACACTCCCAGGAGTGGTAGCAAAGAGGCGAAGATGGCCAGCATGGAGGCTACCACACCCAGTGGGAGCAGAAAAAACACTAATTTGGAGCGGAACATGCTGCTGTCAGGGAATTATGCCAGCACGAAGGATAACACTCCCAATAGTAGTAGCAAAAGGGCGAATTTGGAGCGGAACACACCGCTGAGGTCAGGCAATAATGCCAGCACAAAGGAGAAGACTCCCAATAGTAGCAGCAAAAGGGCTAATTTGGAGCGGAACACGCCACTGGGGTCAGGCAATAATGCCAGCACGAAGGAGAACATGGCCAATAGTAGCAGCAAAAGGGCTAATTCGAAGAACACGCGGCAGAGGTCAGGCAATAATGCCAGCACCCTGGATCCAACACCCGTGAGGGGAGGCAGTAAGGAGATCACACCCAAGAGTGGTAGCAAAAGGCCTAGTTCGATGGGGAATGGAACACGGATGTCAAGCCCTACTGATACCATCAGGAAAGATTACATCAGGAAGGAGGATGTACACATGAAGAGCAAGAGGGTTCTATACACTCAAGATGAAATTGATTCTGACTGCTGTTTGTCCATTGAAGTACCTGGGATGCGTGTAAACATAAGACCACCCCATGTGGTTGCAGCAGAACCAACCGAGTGTCTTGGAGAAAACAGAGTTGCCGGTGAGGTGTACTGGGGCAATGTTCTTGTCCATCCAGGTGGAGACGATGGTGCAGCCCCACCCATGGGAGTCAATATGATGTGTGCAGTACTAGGCATTAGAGACGATGGCGAAGATTCTGAATCAGATGAAGAAGAAGGCACTGTAGAGGATCAAGAATCTGGTGATGATGAAATAAACAAGGAACTTAACGATGAGGCTGGTATTCTAGTTGATGATTTGGGTGTTGAAGTAGAAGAAATGAAACATGACCACGAGTATCCTATAATTTCGGTCTGCACCGAGTTCAGGATGTCGTTCCGGCATTTTTGTATCAAGGGGAGTTCAACGTTTATCGACTGAAGAACTCTGCTGAGAGGTATGAGGCCGTTTGCAAGTTAACATGGATGAATGGACGGGCCGAGGTACATTGTCCATGGAGGATCACAGCAAGATCCTTACCTGCGTCGACTGCAATTAGGGTATTGGGGCAATGAATGCAGCAAACCATTAGAACCCTCTCTCTTTTCACTCTATAACTACAATTGATGTGTGATATCTTTCTGGCAACTAGTCGACTCCGCTTATCTTTTAAATGAATCTGTGTTGCAGGTGAACAAAATGGGCCCTCCACACATGTGTCCGACATGAAGCAAACTGAAATCCTTAATGGCTGATACAGAGTGGGTGGCTATGCAATCTATGTCCATACTAAAGGATAACCCTAAGAAGACCGCGAAGAATATTCAGACTAGCCTCTGTTCTAAATACAACATTGTCCTTCCGTATTACACGGTTTGGAAAGGTAAAGAGAAAGCTCTGGGGTCTTGCACGAGGATTGGACCAATAGCTTCAGGATGCTGTACAACTTCAAGGCAGAGGTACAAGCTAGGTGTCCGGGGAGTGTTGTGGAGATTGACACCGAATCAGAAGGTGGTAAAATATATTTCAAAAGATTTTTCATGGTGCTTAAACCTTGCATCGAGGGATTCAAGGACAACTGTAGGCCGTATCTGAGTGTAGACAACACTGTCCTAACTGGCAAATGGAAAGGCTGCCTGCCATCTGCCACAACACTTGATGGTCACAACTGGATGTTCCCAGTGGCATTCGGGCTGTTTGAAACAGAAACGGAGGAAAACTGGGTCTGGTTTATGAGGCAGCTTAGGAGATCAATAGGCCACATGGATCCATTGGCTATATCCACGGATGCATGCAAAGGGCTGACGAATGCAGTGAAGGAGGTGTTCCCGCGAGCTGAAGGTAGAGAATGCCATGCCCATATGATGCTCAACTTGTACTCACACTACGCAGGCAACGTATTTCGTTACATGTTTCCTGCTGCTAGAGTTTACAAACCTAGTAGCAGTGATTATTTCATGAGCAAGATTTTTGCCGAAGCCCCTGAACTTCCAGAGTACTTAGCCATCCATCATTCACAGCTATGGAAGAGGAGTCAATTCAACCCTGGCATCAAAGTTGATTACATAAACAACAACCTTGCAGAATGCCTGAATAACTATGTGAAGGACATAAAAGTGCGTCCTGTTCATATCTTGATGGACATCATACACGGTATGATCATGAAGCTGTTAAATATAAGGAGAGAGATTGGTAGGAGACTTAGAGGACATATGCTACCGCCAGTTGTACAGCAACTACACAAGAGAAGCCGAGGACTTGCTCATCTTAAGGTTCTCCCGCCAACCAGCAGAAGCTGTGAGGTGGTCGATATGTCCAAGAGTGGCAAAAGGGATGTTGTGAACATCCAGCTGCGAGAATGCACCTTCTTAGAGTGGCAGCATACCGGGAAACCTTGCGACCATGCCTTGGCCTTCTTGGTGAAGAAAAGAACTCTACCACATTTGGATCAGTATTTGTCAGACTACTACTCTATGGAAAAGTTCAGAGCTGCGTACGCTGGATCCGTCGAGCCATGTACAGACCCATCTCAGTGGCCTCAAGTCCAACTGTCTTTCGAGCTTTGCCAGCCAGTTACAAAAAGGGGCAGAGGAAGACCCCAGGTGAATAGGTTTAAGATTTTTCTCAAGAAGAAGGGTTCGGCTTTCCGTGCTACAAAGAAGGGCAAAAACAGATGCAAGACCTGCCATCTTATAGGCCATAGAGCAGCTGGATGTACCCTTAATGCTCCCAAACCTAGGTATGAGATGGTACATTCACACAAAAAATTGTTTATAGTCTGTAGATATAAGGTAGTAATCCATGTAATGTTTCTTTACAGGAAGCGCAAGGTAAGAAACAAGACAGCCGACTAAGTGATTTTGCCGCGGGAAGAAAACCAAAACAAGTGGAGTGATGATGTCGAACAAGATTCTAGTGCTGATTGGCCTGACTTCCCTCGGCCCGGAGATGCAGGGTATGTGAAGGTAAGAAAATTGGCACCCAGGAAGAGGAAGAAGGCAGGAGATGAAGAAGCCAGTGGACGTGAAGGAAAGAGGAAGAAAGTTGGCACCCAAGCAGAGAAAGAGGGCTAGCAGTGTAGCAGCCTAATGATGTATTGAACTTGAACCTATATATGTAGTTCGGTTAAACTTTGGAGCTGTGTGCGTGGAACTTGTCGGGCGAAACAATCTGCCTCCCGTACTCGGAGTAAAATGTATCGCGACTTTAGGATTTGATATGGCCGAGTCCACTAGTTGAATCCAAAACTGTGACTGTGCCACTACTATCTGAACAATCGCGATAGCTGAGCGGTTAAATCCTCTCCAAAATCGATGGGTGTTAGTGGCCTAGACATGATTTATTTATAGGCGCTTAATAAATCCCTGCTGTTGGCATTACACTTATGATAAGTTTCTGGGCTGGAAAATAATTTCTTAAGCTGGTCGCTACACTCCACGAAGCAGCAACTTATTTCAGCTGCTGGACAACGACATGACAACATAAACTGCAAATGCAACAGATAATGCCTAGATAATGAGGAAATTGTGTCCACTATCTGGCCTAATCTTGAGCCCGTCTGTCTCACCACCTCCCTGCCCCTGCCTCCCCTGCACCTAGCGAAGCTCCCGGATCTCTCGCTCCATCGCACGAATCTCCTCTTTCTTGTCCCACACAGCATCACGCAGATCCTGAACAAACTCTCTGTGAAAACCTGTCAGTGGCTTTTCGATCCACACAAACTTGTCACAGCCAGTCCCCCTCCCTTCCTGCGTAGTAGATCGAAGGAAAAAAAAGAATTACATTATGCTTTCCGGATCTAGGTTACCATTGTACCTATAGTAGGAACTTACCGCTCTAATGTTGTAGTTGCTGAATTTTCCTGCAGTATTTTCGTCAGTCCACGAAATCCATCTCGGCATCTTCTCACCACACAAACACAGCATATCGGGGTAGTAATCGTAGGGCGCCCTTCGGTACCTGATGGGGGCACCCGCCTGACGGCGTTGAGCCGACCCTAATTCCGCCCGAGATGAACTGCACGAGCTGCAAGCCATGAGCGAGGGGAGCGAGGGCAGAGGAAAGATGGGCCTTTGGATGTCAGGGTAGTGGTGAAGCGTGATTTATCCCTACTTAATAACTCGGGCAGAATCCTACCGTCCACATTCGGCTGACAGGTGGGGGACCTAGCGTGTGGACTTGTCAAAAAAAAATCACGCCTTCGTGGTTCAAAAGCCCTATCGCGCGCATTGGACAAAATTTTTTGGTACCTTGCCCGCGTACATATCACTAGGAGGTCTTGCTCAGGAACCAGACATGCCTGACCCACAATCTTACTCCCTCCTAGGAACTTGTCATGGCTTGCGCCGGCAGATCCATCCGCTCCACCGCTTCCGGTAGGGCTCGCCGTGGCAGATCCACCCCAAGATCCTACCGTCGCAGTATCAAATGGCCATGGTTTCTTGAGAGGAGAGATGCCGCTATGTATGCGAGCTCGGCCCCTCCTACCTGTAGAAGGACTGATGCGGCGTCGAGCTCGAGCAAGAGCCGCCAGGCACGACGGCGCTCGGTCCATGCCAACCCCGTCACCTTCGTCATTGTCGATTCCGATGTGGAGGACGACGAGGACGAAGCTGTGCAGAACGCCATTGTTGCCTCGTTGGCGAAGGGCAAGCCACATGCGGGAGTGGATGTCGCCGGGAAGGGCACGGCGGTGTCACCAATCGAGGTGGACTCCAATGACAGCGGTGTGATGTGGGTTTAGATGTTGTTTAGGATGGTTGCAATTTCGGTTGTGTTTAATGAGAGTACAATTATTGTAATGTGTTTGTCTAGCTATATTGAGAAATATGTGCAATAGCAGCGTGTGAGTTCTTCCACTTTAGAAATTGTGTCTGTGCCATTTGCATGTTGCATTATCAACGTAGATTACTTGTAAACAATCCAACGAAAATCATCAGATTACAACCATCGGACGGGAGTGGCAGAATGGAAGAGAAGTTGGGACAGTGGCTTCGAGGGGAAGGAAGAGGGGGGGGGGGGGGGCGTGACACTGGCAGGTGGGCCCTCGGAACACGTGACACTGACATGCGGGAGCAGGAGCACACGGTATTACCGGTCTGTCCAGAGCAAGCGGACTTTGCAACGTGACAACAGCAAGCTGATTGGACCAATATAATAACTCGTTGAAGTATTAAGGAGTACTGAAAACTACAACTGGGGTACATTCGCACAACACGTATGCTCTAAGCACCTGAGAAGCATCGCTTAAGTCTAACAGTAAAGACAACACAAGTACTACATTTTCCTGTCGGTCTTCTTGATACAAATGTAGAAATGCATCTGCCTGTTCGGTCCAGCACCGACATGGTACTGAGATGACACGCATAGGATTGAACTTAGGTTCACATACCCCACCTCCCGCGGCGTCGGGCAGCTCGGTGCCTCGGCTAGCACAAGAATGCTATCCGACGATGGCGGCTGGGCGTTCGCCCACATGCGTACCATGTATACGGGCCAGGCGCACGAGACCGACCTAACGCATACGGCACCCACGATGGTGGGCCCGGCTCTGGTTCCTGGAACACCGACGGTGATGGTCAGGACGAAAACAGAGCCGTCCCCCCTGGAAAATTAGCAGGCGGCATGCCGAGTCAGTGAATGGCACCTGCTCTTGGAGAAGTTGGGCTTGCCTGTACGAGATCCTAATCACTTCGATCTAGTGCCCATCTGCAAGGTGGACGATGAGCTCTGCCGGCGGGCCGGTGTAGTTGCAGCCCGGCTCCGTGCGGTCACGTGAGCTCGTGGAGCGGGAGCTCGTGGTAGGAGTAACGGCAAAATCATCCTGGGTGGGAGCACACGAGCGGGAACACCGCTGCGAAGTTGCGCGCGAGGATCTCCAGATTCTTGGGCTGCAACATCTGCCACATCTGAAGTTCGTCGAGAAATCGGAAAAAAGATCAGCAGTTAGATTGGCGAATAGTAGGAATATGTAGGATAAGTGCAAAAGAGTGTAAAATGATTTCTTACCATGAAGGTAGCAACCGGAGAATTGGCAGATGTCGTCGTCTTGCGGCTATGGCAGGATGGAAATGAAGTGGGGAAAGTGGCTTCGAGGGGAAGGAAGAGAAGTACGGGGAGGAACATAAGTAATGGGGACGTGACACTAGGATATGGCCCACTGAACTCGTGAGTCGTAACACTCGCAACATGCCAGTTTGTCTAGAGCAAGCGTGGCCAATCATGCCGTAGAACAGCCTACTCGAGGATCGCTCTCGCGAAGACCATCCCAATCGTCCAAGCGCCCCAATCGAACGGTATGTAACAATTGTCAAGCAGAACAACTGTGTTATGGCGTGCCTTCTAGAAGACTCGGTCTAACGGTGGATCCATTAGGGGGCAATGCTAGTTTTAGTATAAGAACAAACATGAAATGACTCAAATGGATCCATATGTGGTTTGTGGAAAGAACACACATGCAATGACACTGGTTGATCCATGTGTGGTTTGTGGAAAGAACACACATGCAATGACTCTAGTGGTTGATCCATGTGTGGTTTGTGGAAATAACAAACATGCAATGACTCTAGTGTTGGTTTTAGTATATGAACATACATGCAATAACTCAAATGGATCCATATGTGGTTTTTGGAAAGAACACACATGCAATGACACTCGTTGATCCATATGTGGTTTGTGGAAAGAACACACATGCAATGACTACTTGTTGAATCATATGTAGTTTGTGGAAAAGAACACACATGCAATGACCACTGGTTGATCCATGTGTGGTTTGTGGAAAGAACACACATGCAATGACCACTGGTTGATCCATATGTGGTTTGTGAAAAAGAACACACATGCAAATACCACCGGTTGATCCATAAGTTGTTTGTGGAAAAGAACGGACATGCAATGAGTCTAGTAGATCCATGTGTGGTTTGTGGAAAAGAACACACATGCAATGACTCTAGTGCTGGTTTGTGGTTTTAGTATAAGAACAAACATGCAGTGACTCAAATGGATCCATATGTGGTTCGTGGAAAGAACACACATGCAATGACACTGGTTGATCCATATGTGGTTTGTGGAAAGAACACACATACAATGACCACTGGTTCATCCATATATGGTTTGTGGAAAAGAACACACATGCAAAGACCACTAGTTGATCCATAAGTTGTTTGTGGAAAAGAACACACATGCAATGAGTCTAGTGGATCCATGTGTGGTTTGTGGAAAAGAACACACATGCAATGAGTCTAGTGCTGGTTTGTGGTTTTAGTATAAGAACAAACATGCAATGACTCAAATGGATCCATATGTGGTTTGTGGAAAGAACACACATGCAATGACACTGGTTGCTCCATAAGTGGTTTGTGGAAAGAACACACATGCAATGACCACTGGTTGATCCATATGTGGTTTATGGAAAAGAACATACATGCAATGACCACTGGTTGATCCATGTGTGGTTTGTGGAAAGAACACACATGCAATGACCACTGGTTGATCCATAAGTGGTTTGTGTAAAACAACACACATGCAATGACCACTGGTTGATCCATGTGTGGTTTGTGGAAAGAACACACATGTAATGACCACTGGTTGATCCATATGTGGTTTGTGAAAAGAACACACATGCAATGACTCTAGTGGGTTCACATGTGGTTTGTGGAAAAGAACACACATGCAATAACCACTGGTTGATCCATATATGGTTTGTGAAAATAATACACATGCAATGACCACTGGTTGATCCATATGTGGTTTGTGGAAAGAACACACATGCAATGACTCTAGTGCTAGTTTTAGTATAAGAACACACATACAATGACTCTAATGGGTCCACATGTAGTTTGTGAAAGTAACACACATGCAATGACCACTGGTTGATCCATATGTGGTTTGTGGAAAGAACACACATGCAATGACCACTGGTTGATCCATACGTGGTTTGTGGAAAAGAACATACATGCAATGACCACTAGTTGATCCATGTGTGGTTTGTGAAAAGAACACACATGAAATGACCACTGGTTGATCCATAAGTGGTTTGTGGAAAAGAAGACACATGCAATGACCACTGGTTGATCCATGTGTGGTTTGTGGAAAGAACACACATGCAATGACCACTGGTTGATCCATATGTGGTTTGTGAAAAGAACACACATGTAATGACTCTAGTGGGTTCACATGTGGTTTTTGGAAAAGAACACACATGCAATGACCACTGGTTGATCCATATGTGGTTTGTGAAAAGAACACACATGCAATGACCACTGGTTGATCCATATGTGGTTTGTGGAAAGAACACACATGCAATGCCACTGCTTGATCCATGTGTTGTTTGTGGAAAAGAACACACATGCAATGAGTCTAGTGGATCCATGTGTGGTTTGTGGAAAAGAACACATATGCAATGCGTCTAGTGCTGGTTTGTGGTTTTAGTATAAGAACAAACATGCAATGACTCAAATGGATCCATATGTGGTTTGTGGAAGAACACACATGCAATGACACTGGTTGATCCATATGTGGTTTGTGGAAAGAACACACATGCGATGGCCACTTGTGGATCCATAAGTTGTTTGTGTAAAAAGAACACACATGCAATGAGTCTAGTGGATCCATGTGTGGTTTGTAGAAAAGAACACACATGCAATGACTCTAGTGCCGGTTTGTGGTTTTAGTATAAGAACAAACATGCAATGACTCAAATGGATCCATATGTGGTTTGTGGAAAGAACACACATGCAATGACACTAGTTGAGCCATATGTGGTTTGTGGAAAGAACACACATGCAATGACCACTGGTTCATCCATATGTGGTTTGTGGAAAAGAACACACATGCAAAGACCACTGGTTGATCCATAAGTTGTTTGTGGAAGAGAACACACATGCAATGAGTGTAGTGGATCCATGTGTGGTTTGTGGAAAAGAACACACATGCAATGAATCTAGTGCCGGTTCTTGGTTTTAGTATAAGAACAAACATGCAATGACTCAAATGGATCCATATGTGGTTTGTGGAAAGAACACACATGCAATGACAACTGGTTGATCCAGATGTGGTTTGTAGAAAAGAACACACATGCAATGACACTGCTTGATCCATGTGTGGTTTGTGAAAAGAACACACATGCAATGACTCTAGTGGGTGGTTTGTGGAAATAACACACATGCAATGACTCTAATGGATCCATAAGTGGTTTATGGAAAAGAACACACATGCAATTACCACTGGTTGATCCATATGTGGTTTGTGGAAAGAACACACATGCAATGACCACTTGTTGATCCATGTGTGGTTTGTGGAAAGAACACACATGCAATGACAGTGGCGGATCAGTGTGTGGTTTGTGGATAGAACACACATGCAATGACTCTAGTGATAGTTTTAGTATAAGAACAAACATGAAATGACTCAAATGGAACCATATGTGGTTTGTGGAAGAACACACATGCAATGACACTGGTTGATCCATGTGTGGTTTGTGGAAAGAACAAACATGCAATGACTCTAGTGGTTGATCCATGTGTGGTTTGTGGAAATAACACACAAGCAATGACTCTAGTGTTGGTTTGTGGTTTTAGTATAATAACAAACATGCAATGACTCAAATGGATCCATATGTGGTTTGTGGAAAGAACACACATGCAATGACACTGGTTGATCCATATGTAGTTTATGGAAAGAACACACATGCAATTACCACTAGTTGATCCATATGTGGTTTGTGGAAAAGAACACACATGCAATGACTCTAGTGCTAGTTTTAGTATAAGAACACACATGCAATGACTCTAATGGATCCATATGTGGTTTGTGAAAATAACACACATGCAATGACCACTTGTTGATCCATGTGTGGTTTGTGGGAAGAACACACATATAATGACAGTGGTGGATCCATGTGTGGTTTGTGGAAAGAACACACATGCAATGACTCCAGTGGTTGATCCATGTGTGGTTTGTGGAAATAACACACATGCAATGACTCTAGTGTTGGTTTTAGTATAAGAACACACATGAAATTTCTCTAGTGGGTTCACATGTGGTTTATGGAAAAGAACACAAATGCAATGACCACTGCTTGATCCATATGTAGTTTGTGGAAAGAACACACATGTAATGACACTGCTTGATCCATGTGTGGTTTGTGGAAAGAACACACATGCAATGAATCTAGTGGTTGATCCATGTGTGGTTTGTGGAAATAACACACATGCAATAACTCTAATAGATCCATAAGTGGTTTATGGAAAAGAACACACATGCAATGACTCTAGTGCTAGTTTTAGTATAAGAACACACATATAATGACTCTATTGGGTCCACATGCAGTTTGTGAAAAGAACACACATTCAATGACCACTAGTTGATCCATAAGTTGTTTATGTAAAAAGAACACACATGCAATGAGTCTAGTGGATCCATGTGTGGTTTGTAGAAAAGAACACACATGCAATGACTCTAGTGCCGGTTTGTGGTTTTAGTATAAGAACAAACATGCAATGACTCAAATTGATCCATATGTGGTTTGTGGAAAGAACACACATGCAATGACACTGGTTGATCCATATGTGGTTTGTGGAAAGAACACACATGCAATGACCACTGGTTCATCCATATGTGGTTTGTGCAAAAGAACACACATGCAAAGACCACTGGTTGATCCATAAGTTGTTTGTGGAAGAGAACACACAAGCAATGAGTGTAGTGGATCCATGTGTGGTTTGTCGAAAAGAACACACATGCAATGAATCTAGTGCCGGTTTGTGGTTTTAGTATAAGAACAAACATGCAATGACTCAAATGGATCCATATGTGGTTTGTGGAAAGAACACACATGCAATGACCACTGGTTGATCCATATGTGGTTTGTAGAAAAGAACACACATGCAATGACACTGCTTGATCCATGTGTGGTTTGTGAAAAGAACACACATGCAATGACTCTAGTGGGTGGTTTGTGGAAATAACACACATGCAATGACTCTAGTGGTTGATCCATGTGTGGTTTGTGGAAATAACACACATGCAATGACTCTAATGGATCCATAAGTGGTTTATGGAAAAGAACACACATGCAATTACCACTGGTTGATCCATATGTGGTTCGTGGAAAGAACACACATGCAATGACCACTTGTTGATCCATGTGTGGTTTGTGGAAAGAACACACATGCAATGACAGTGGTGGATCAATGTGTGGTTTGTGGATAGAACACACATACAATGACTCTAGTGATAGTTTTAGTATAAGAACAAACATGAAATGACTCAAATGGATCCATATGTGGTTTGTGGAAGAACACACATTCAATGACACTGGTTGATCCATGTGTGGTTTGTGGAAAGAACACACATGCAATGACTCTAGTGGTTGATCCATGTGTTGGTTGTGGAAATAACACACAAGCAATGACTCTAGTGTTGGTTTGTGGTTTTAGTATAAGAACAAACATGCAATGACTCAAATGGATCCATATGTGGTTTGTGGAAAGAACACACATGCAATGACACTGGTTGATCCATATGTGGTTTGTGGAAAGAACACACATGCAATGACAACTAGTTGATCCATATGTGGTTTGTGGAAAAGAACACACATGCAAAGACCACTGGTTGACCCACAAGTTGTTTGCGGAAAAGAACACACATGCAATGAGTCTAGTGGATCCATGTGTGGTTTGTGGAAAAGAACACACATACAATGAGCCTAGTGCTGGTTTGAGGTTTTAGTATAAGAACAAACATGCAATGACTCAAATGGATCCATATGTGGTTTGTGGAAAGAACACACATTCAATGACACTGGTTGATCCATATGTGGTTTGTAGAAAGAACACACATGCAATGACCACTGGTTGATCCACATGTGGTTTGTGGAAAAGAACACACATGCAATAACCACTGGTTGATCCATGTGTGGTTTGTGGAAAGAACACACATGCAATGACCACTGGTTGATCCATAAGTGGTTTGTGGAAAGAACACACATGCAATGGCCACTGGTTGATCCATAAGTGGTTTGTGGAAAGAACACACATGCAATGGCCACTAGTTGATCCATAAGTGGTTTGTGGGAAGAACACACATGTAGTGACCACTGGTGGATCCATATGTGGTTTTTGGAAAGAACACACATGCAATGACTACTGGTTGAATCATATGTGGTTTGTGGAAAAGAACACACATGCAATGACCACTGGTTGATCCATGTGTGGTTTGTGGAAAGAACACACATGCAATGACCACTGGTTGATCCATATGTGGTTTGTGAAAAAGAACACACATGCAAAGACCACTGGTTGATCCATAAGTTTTTTGTGGAAAAGAACGGACATGCAATGAGTCTAGTAGATCCATGTGTGGTTTGTGGAAAAGAACACACATGCAATGACTCTACTGCTGGTTTGTGGTTTTAGTATAAGAACAAACATGCAATGACTCAAATGGATCCATATGTGGTTCGTGGAAAGAACACACATGCAATGACACTGGTTGATCCATATGTGGTTTGTGGAAAGAACACACATGCAACGACCACTGGTTCATCCATATATGGTTTGTGGAAAAGAACACGCATGCAAAGACCACTGGTTGATCCATAAGTTGTTTGTGGAAAAGAACACACATGCAATGAGTCTAGTGGATCCATGTGTGGTTTGTGGAAAAGAACACACATGCAATGAGTCTAGTGCTGGTTTGTGGTTTTAGTATAAGAACAAACATGCAATGACTCAAATGGATACATATGTGGTTTGTGGAAAGAACACACATGCAATGACACTGGTTGCTCCATGAGTGGTTTGTGGAAAGAACACACATGCAATGACCACTGGTTGATCCATATGTGGTTTATGGAAAAGAACATACATGCAATGACCACTGGTTGATCCATGTGTGGTTTGTGGAAAGAACACACATGCAATGACCACAGGTTGATCCATAAGTGGTTTGTGTAAAATAACACACATGCAATGACCACTGGTTGATCCATGTGTGGGTTGTGGAAAGAACACACATGTAATGACCACTGGTTGATCCATATGTGGTTTGTGAAAAGAACACACATGCAATGACTCTAGTGGGTTCACATGTGGTTTGTGGAAAAGAACACACATGCAATAACCACTGGTTGATCCATATATGGTTTGTGAAAAGAACACACATGCAATGACCACTAGTTGATCCATATGTGGTTTGTGGAAAGAACACACATGCAATGACTCTAGTGCTAGTTTTAGTATAAGAACACACATACAATGACTCTAATGGGTCCACATGTAGTTTGTGAAAGTAACACACATGCAATGACCACTGGTTGATCCATATGTGGTTTGTGGAAAGAACACACATGCAATGACCACTGGTTGATCCATACGTGGTTTGTGGAAAAGAACATACATGCAATGACCACTAGTTGATCCATGTGTGGTTTGTGAAAAGAACACACATGAAATGACCACTGGTTGATCCATAAGTGGTTTGTGGAAAAGAACACACATGCAATGACCACTGGTTGATCCATGTGTGGTTTGTGGAAAGAACACACATGCAATGACCATTGGTTGATCCATATGTGGTTTGTGAAAAGAACACACATGTAATGACTCTAGTGGGTTCATATGTGGTTTTTGGAAAAGAACACACATGCAATGACCACTGGTTGATCCATATGTGGTTTGTGAAAAGAACACAGATGCAATGACCACTGGTTGATCCATATGTGGTTTGTGGAAAGAACACATATGCAATGCCACTGCTTGATCCATGTGTTGTTTGTGGAAAAGAACACACATGCAATGAGTCTAGTGGATCCATGTGTGGTTTGTGGAAAAGAACACATATGCAATGAGTCTAGTGCTGGTTTGTGGTTTTAGTATAAGAACAAACATGCAATGACTCAAATGGATCCATATGTGGTTTGTGGAAAGAACACACATGCAATGACACTGGTTGATCCTTATGTGGTTTGTGGAAAGAACACACATGCAATGGCCACTTGTGGATCCATAAGTTGTTTGTGTAAAAAGAACACACATGCAATGAGTCTAGTGGATCCATGTGTGGTTTGTAGAAAAGAACACACATGCAATGACTCTAGTGCCGGTTTGTGGTTTTAGTATCAGAACAAACATGCAATGACTCAAATGGATCCATATGTGGTTTGTGGAAAGAACACACATGCAATGACACTGGTTGAGCCATATGTGGTTTGTGGAAAGAACACACATGCAATGACCACTGGTTCATCCATATGTGGTTTGTGGAAAAGAACACACATGCAAAGACCACTGGTTGATCCATAAGTTGTTTGTGGAAGAGAACACACATGCAATGAGTGTAGTGGATCCATGTGTGGTTTGTGGAAAAGAACACACATGCAATGAATCTAGTGCCGGTTCTTGGTTTTAGTATAAGAACAAACATGCAATGACTCAAATGGATCCATATGTGGTTTGTGGAAAGAACACACATGCAATGACCACTGGTTGAGCCAGATGTGGTTTGTAGAAAAGAACACACATGCAATGACATTGCTTGATCCATGTGTGGTTCGTGAAAAGAACACACATGCAATGGCTCTAGTGGGTGGTTTGTGGAAATAACACACATGCAATGACTCTAGTGGTTGATCCATGTCTGGTTTGTGGAAATAACACACATGCAATGACTCTAATGGATCCATAAGTGGTTTATGGAAAAGAACACACATGCAATTACCACTGGTTGATCCATATGTGGTTTGTGGAAAGAACACACATGCAATGACCACTTGTTGATCCATGTGTGGTTTGTGGAAAGAACACACATGCAATGACAGTGGTGGATCAATGTGTGGTTTGTGGATAGAACACACATGCAATGACTCTAGTGATAGTTTTAATATAAGAACAAACATGAAATGACTCAAATGGAACCATATGTGGTTTGTGGAAGAACACAGATGCAATGACACTGGTTGATCCATGTGTGGTTTGTGGAAAGAACAAACATGCAATGACTCTAGTGGTTGATCCATGTGTGGTTTGTGGAAATAACACACAAGCAATGACTCTAGTGTTGGTTTGTGGTTTTAGTATAATAACAAATATGCAATGACTCAAATGGATCCATATGTGGTTTGTGGAAAGAACACACATGTAATGACACTGGTTGATCCATATGTGGTTTATGGAAAGAACACACATGCAATGACCACTAGTTGATCCATATGTGGTTTGTGGAAAAGAACACACATGCAATGACTCTAGTGCTAGTTTTAGTATAAGAACACACATGCAATGACTCTAATGGATCCATATGTGGTTTGTGAAAATAGAAAACATGCAATGACCACTTGTTGATCCATGTGTGGTTTGTGGGAAGAACACACATGCAATGACAGTGGTGGATCCATGTGTGGTTTGTGGAAAGAACACACATGCAATGACTCTAGTGGTTGATCCATGTGTGGTTTGTGGAAATAACACACATGCAATGACTCTAGTGTTGGTTTTAGTATAAGAACACACATGAAATTTCTCTAGTGGGTTCACATGTGGTTTATGGAAAAGAACACACATGCAATGACCACTGGTTGATCCATATGTAGTTTGTGAAAAGAACACACATGAATGACACTGCTTGATCCATGTGTGGTTTGTGGAAAGAACACACATGCAATGACTCTAGTGGTTGATCCATGTGTGGTTTGTGGAAATAACACACATGCAATGACTCTAATAGATCCATAAGTGGTTTATGGAAAAGAACACACATGCAATGACTCCAGTGCTAGTTTTAGTATAAGAACACACATATAATGACTCTATTGTGTCCACATGCAGTTTGTGAAAAGAACACACATGCAATGACCACTAGTTGATCCATAAGTTGTTTATGTAAAAATAACACACATGCAATGAGTCTTGTGGATCCATGTGTGGTTTTTAGAAAAGAACACACATGCAATGACTCTAGTGCCGGTTTGTGGTTTTAGTATAAGAACAAACATGCAATGACTCAAATTGATCCATATGTGGTTTGTGGAAAGAACACACATGCAATGACACTGGTTGATCCATATGTGGTTTGTGGAAAGAACACACATGCAATGACCACTGGTTCATCCATATGTGGTTTGTGCAAAAGAACACACATGCAAAGACCACTGGTCGATCCATAAGTTGTTTGTGGAAGAGAACACACATGCAATGAGTGTAGTGGATCCATGTGTGGTTTGTGGAAAAGAACACACATGCAATGAATCTAGTGCCGGTTTGTGGTTTTAGTATAAGAACAAACATGCAATGACTCAAATGGATCCATATGTGGTTTGTGGAAAGAACACACATGCAATGACCACTGGTTGATCCATATGTGGTTTGTAGAAAAGAACACACATGCAATGACACTGCTTGATCCATGTGTGGTTTGTGAAAAGAACACACATGCAATGACTCTAGTGGGTGTTTTGTGGAAATAACACACATGCAATGACTCTAGTGGTTGATCCATGTGTGGTTTGTGGAAATAACACACATGCAATGACTCTAATGGATCCATAAGTGGTTTATGGAAAAGAACACACATGCAATTACCACTGGTTGATCCATATGTGGTTTTTGGAAAGAACACACATGCAATGACCACTTGTTGATCCATGTGTGGTTTGTGGAAAGAGCACACATGCAATGACAGTGGTGGATCAATGTGTGGTTTGTGGATAGAACACACATGCAATGACTCTAGTGATAGTTTTAGTATAAGAACAAACATGAAATGACTCAAATGGATCCATATGTGGTTTGTGGAAGAACACACATTCAATGACACTGGTTGATCCATGTGTGGTTTGTGGAAAGAACACACATGCAATGACTCTAGTGGTTGATCCATGTGTTGGTAGTGGAAATAACACACAAGCAATGACTCTAGTGTTGGTTTGTGGTTTTAGTATAAGAACAAACATGCAATGACTCAAATGGATCCATATGTGGTTTGTGGAAAGAGCACACATGCAATGACACTGGTTGATCCATATGTGGTTTGTGGAAAGAACACACATGCAATGACCACTAGTTGATCCATATGTGGTTTGTGGAAAAGAACACACATGCAAAGACCACTGGTTGACCCACAAGTTGTTTGCGGAAAAGAACACACATGCAATGAGTCTAGTGGATCCATGTGTGGTTTGTGGAAAAGAACACACATGCAATGAGCCTAGTGCTGGTTTGAGGTTTTAGTATAACAACAAACATGCAATGAATCAAATGGATCCATATGTGGTTTGTGGAAAGAACACACATGCAATGACACTGGTTGATCCATATGTGGTTTGTATAAAGAACACACATGCAATGACCACTGGTTGATCCATATGTGGTTTGTGGAAAAGAACACACATGCAATGACCACTGGTTGATCCATGTGTGGTTTGTGGAAAGAACACACATGCAATGACCACTGGTTGATCCATAAGTGGTTTGTGGAAAGAACACACATGCAATGGCCACTGGTTGATCCATAAGTGGTTTGTGGAAAGAACACACATGCAATGGCCACTAGTTGATCCATAAGTGGTTTGTGGTAAGAACACACATGTAGTGACCACTGGTGGATCCATATGTTGTTTGTGAAAATAACACACATGCAATGAACACTGGTGGATCCATAAGTGGTTTGTGGAAAGAACGCACATGCAATGACTCTAGTGCTAGTTTTAGTATAAGAACACACATGCAATGACTCTAATGGATCCATATGTGGTTTGTGAAAATAACACACATGCAATGACCACTTGTTGATCCATGTGTGGTTTGTGGGAAGAACACACATGCAATGACAGTGGTGGATCCATGTGTGGTTTTTGGAAAGAACACACATGCAATGACTCTAGTGGTTGATCCATGTGTTGTTTGTGGAAATAACACACATGCAATGACTCTAGTGTTGGTTTTAGTATAAGAACACAAATGCAATTTCTCTAGTGGGTTCACATGTGGTTTATGGAAAAGAACACACATGCAATGACAACTGGTTGATCCATATGTGGTTTGTGGAAAGAACACACATGCAATGACACTGCTTGATCCATGTGTGGTTTGTGGAAAGAACACACATGCAATGACTCTAGTGGTTGATCCATGTGTGGTTTGTGGAAATAACACACATGCAATGACTCTAATAGATCCATAAGTGGTTTATGGAAAAGAACACACATGCAATGACTCTAGTGCTAGTTTTAGTATAAGAACATACATATAATGACTCTAGTGGGTCCACATGCAGTTTGTGAAAAGAACACACATGCAATGACCACTAGTTGATCCATAAGTTGTTTGTGTAAAAAGAACACACATGCAATGAGTCTAGTGGATCCATGTGTGGTTTGTGGAAAAGAACACACATGCAATGACTCTAGTGCCGGTTTGTGGTTTTAGTATAAGAGTAAACATGCAATGACTCAAATAGATCCATATGTGGTTTGTGGAAAGAACACACATGTAATGACACTGGTTGATCCATATGTGGTTTGTGGAAAGAACACACATGCAATGACCACTGGTTCATCCATATGTGGTTTGTGGAAAACAACACACATGCAAAGACCACTGGTTGATCATAAGTTGTTTGTGGAAAAGAACACACATGCAATGAGTGTAGTGGATCCATGTGTGGTTTGTGGAAAATAACACACATGCAATGAATCTAGTGCTAGTTTGTGGTTTTAGTATAAGAACAAAGATGCAATGACTCAAATGGATCCATATGTGGTTTGTGGAAAGAACACACATGCAATGACACTGGTTGATCCATAAGTGGTTTGTGGAAAGAACACACATGCAATGACCACTAGTTGATCCATATGTGGTTTATGGAAAAGAACATACATGCAATGACCACTGGTTGATCCATGTGTTGTTTGTGGAAAGAACACACATGCAATGACTCTAGTGGTTGGTTTGTGGAAATAACACACATGCAATGACTCTAGTGGTTGATCCATGTGTGGTTTGTGGAAATAACACACATGCAATGACTCTAATGGATCCATAAGTGGTTTATGGAAAAGAAGACACATGCAATGACCACTAGTTGATCCATATGTGGTTTGTGGAAAGAACATTCATGCAATGACCACTTGTTGATCCATGTGTGGTTTGTGGAAAGAACACACATGCAATGACCACTTGTTGATCCATGTGTGGTTTGAGGAAAGAACACACATGCAATGATAGTGGTGGATCAATGTGTGGTTTGTGGATAGAACACACATGCAATGACTCTAGTGATAGTTTTAGTATAAGAACAAACATGAATTGACTCAAATGGATCCATATGTGGTTTGTGGAACAACACACATGCAATGACACTAGTTGATCCATGTGTGGTTTGTGGAAAGAACACACATGCAATGACTCTAGTGGTTGATCCATGTGTTGGTTGTGGAAATAACACACAAGCAATGACTCTAGTGTTGGTTTGTGGTTTTAGTATAAGAACAAACATGCAATGACTCAAATGGATCCATATGTGGTTTGTGGAAAGAACACACATGCAATGACACTGGTTGATCCATATGTGGTTTGTGGAAAGAACACACATGCAATGACCACTAGTTGATCAATATGTGGTTTGTGGAAAAGAACACACATGCAAAGACCACTGGTTGACCCACAAGTTGTTTGCGGAAAAGAACACACATGCAATGAGTCTAGTGGATCCATGTGTGGTTTGTGGAAAAGAACACACATGCAACGAGCCTAGTGCTGGTTTGAGGTTTTAGTATAAGAACAAACATGCAATGACTCAAATGGATCCATATGTTGTTTGTGGAAAGAACACACATGCAATGACACTGGTTGATCCATATGTGGTTTGTAGAAAGAACACACATGCAATGACCACTTGTTGATCCATATGTGGTTTGTGGAAAAGAACACACATGCAATGACCACTGGTTGATACATGTGTGGTTTGTGGAAAGAACACACATGCAATGACCACTGGTTGATCCATAAGTGGTTTGTGGAAAGAACACACATGCAATGGCCACTGGTTGATCCATAAGTGGTTTGTGGAAAGAACACACATGCAATGGCCACTAGTTGATCCATAAGTGGTTTGTGGGAAGAACACACATGTAGTGACCACTGGTGGATCCATATGTTGTTTGTGAAAATAACACACATGCAATGAATACTGGTGGATCCATAAGTGGTTTGTGGAAAGAACGCACATGCAATGACTCTAGTGCTAGTTTTAGTATAAGAACACACATGCAATGACTCTAATGGATCCATATGTGGTTTGTGAAAATAACACACATGCAATGACCACTTGTTGATCCATGTGTGGTTTGTGGGAAGAACACACATGCAATAACAGTGGTGGATCCATGTGTGGTTTTTGGAAAGAACACACATGCAATGACTCTAGTGGTTGATCCATGTGTTGTTTGTGGAAATAACACACATGCAATGACTCTAGTGTTGGTTTTAGTATAAGAACACACATGCAATTTCTCTAGTGGGTTCACATGTGGTTTATGGAAAAGAACACACATGCAATGACAACTGGTTGATCCATATGTGGTTTGTGGAAAGAACACACATGCAATGACACTTCTTGATCCATGTGTGGTTTGTGGAAAGAACACACATGCAATGACTCTAGTGGTTGATCCATGTGTGGTTTGTGGAAATAACACACATGCAATGACTCTAATAGATCCATAAGTGGTTTATGGAAAAGAACACACATGCAATGACTCTAGTGCTAGTTTTAGTATAAGAACATACATATAATGACTCTAGTGGGTCCACATGCAGTTTGTGAAAAGAACACACATGCAATGACCACTAGTTGATCCATAAGTTGTTTGTGTAAAAATAACACACATGCAATGAGTCTAGTGGATCCATGTGTGGTTTGTGGAAAAGAACACACATGCAATGACTCTAGTGCCGGTTTGTGGTTTTAGTATAAGAGCAAACATGCAATGGATCAAATAGATCCATATGGGGTTTGTGGAAAGAACACACATGCACTGACACTGGTTGATCCATATGTGGTTTGTGGAAAGAACACACAGGCAATGACCACTGGTTCATCCATATGTGGTTTGTGGAAAAGAACACACATGCAAAGACCACTGGTTGATCATAAGTTGTTTGTGGAAAAGAACACACATGCAATGAGTGTAGTGGATCCATGTGTGGTTTGTGGAAAAGAACACACATGCAATGAATCTAGTGCCGGTTTGTGGTTTTAGTATAAGAACAAACATGCAATGACTCAAATGGATCCATATGTGGTTTGTGGAAAGAACACACATGCAATGACACTGGTTGATCCATATGTGGTTTGTGGAAAGAACACACATGCAATGACCACTGGTTGATCCATATGTGGTTTGTGGAAAAGAACACACATGCAATGACACTGCTTGATACATGTGTGGTTTGTGAAAAGAACACACATGCTATGACTCTAGTGGTTGGTTTGTGGAAATAACACACATGCAATGACTCTAGTGGTTGATCCATGTGTGGTTTGTGGAAATAACACACATGCAATGACTCTAATGGATCCATAAGTGGTTTATGGAAAAGAACACACATGCAATGACCACTAGTTGATCCATATGTGGTTTGTGGAAAGAACATTCATGCAATGACCACTTGTTGATCCATGTGTGGTTTGTGGAAAGAACACACATGCAATGACCACTTGTTGATCCATGTGTGGTTTGTGGAAAGAACACACATGCAATGACAGTGGTGGATCAATGTGTGGTTTGTGGATAGAACACACATACAATGACTCTGGTGATAGTTTTAGTATAAGAACAAACATGAAATGACTCAAATGGATCCATATGTGGTTTGTGGAAAGAACACACATGCAATGACACTGGTTGATCCATGTGTGGTTTGTGGAAAGAACACACATGCAATGACTCTAGTGGTTGATCCATGTGTGGTTTGTGGAAATAACACACATGCAATGACTCTAGTGTTGGTTTGTGGTTTTAGTATAAGAACAAACATGCAATGACTCAAATGGATCCATATGTGGTTTGTGGAAAGAACATACATGCAATGACACTGGTTGATCCATATGTGGTTTGTGGAAAGAATACACATGCAATGACCACTGGTTGATACATATGTGGTTTGTGGAAAAGAACACACATGCAATGACCACTGGTTGATCCATGTGTGGTTTGTTGGAAGAACACACATGCAATGACCACTGGTTGATGCATATGTGGTTTGTGGAAAAGAACACACATGCAAAGACCACTAGTTGATCCATAAGTTGTTTGTGGAAAAGAACACACATGCAATGACTCTAGTGCTGGTTTGTGGTTTTAGTATAAGGACAAACATGCAATGACTCAAATGGATCCATATGTGGTTTGTGGAAAGAACACACATTCAATGACACTGGTTGATCCATGTGTGGTTTGTGGAAAGAACACACTTGCAATGACTCTAGTGGTTGATCCATGTGTTGGTTGTGGAAATAACACACAAGCAATGACTCTAGTGTTGGTTTGTGGTTTTAGTATAAGAACAAACATGCAATGACTCAAATGGATCCATATGTGGTTTGTGGAAAGAACACACATGCAATGACACTGGTTGATCCATATGTGGTTTATGGAAAGAACACACATGCAAAGACCACTAGTTGATCCATATGTGGTTTGTGGAAAAGAACACACATGCAAAGACCACTGGTTGACCCATAAGTTGTTTGCGGAAAAGAACACAGATGCAATGAGTCTAGTGGATCCATGTGTGGTTTGTGGAAAAGAACACACATGCAATGAGCCTAGTGCTGGTTTGAGGTTTTAGTATAAGAACAAACATGCAATGACTCAAATGGATCCATATGTGGTTTGTGGAAAGAACACACAGGCAACGACAGTGGTTGATCCATATGTGGTTTGTAGAAAGAATACACATGCAATGACCACTGGTTGATCCATATGTGGTTTGTGGAAAAGAACACACATGCAATGACCACTGGTTGATCCATGTGTGGTTTGTGGAAAGAACACACATGCAATGACCACTGGTTGATCCATAAGTGGTTTGTGGAAAGAACACACATACAATGGCCACTGGTTGATCCATAAGTGGTTTGTGGAAAGAACACACATGCAATGGCCACTAGTTGATCCATAAGTGGTTTGTGGGAAGAACACACATGTAGTTACCACTGGTGGATCCATATGTTGTTTGTGAAAATAACACACATGCAATGAACACTGGTGGATCCATAAGTGCTTTGTGGAAACAACGCACATGCAATGACTCTAGTGCTAGTTTTAGTATAAGAACACACATGCAATGACTCTAATGGATCCATATGTGGTTTGTGAAAATAACACAAATGCAATGACCACTTGTTGATCCATGTGTGGTTTGTGGGAAGAACACTCATGCAATGACAGTGGTGGATCCATGTGTGGTTTTTGGAAAGAACACACATGCAATGACTCTAGTGGTTGACCCATGTGTTGTTTGTGGAAATAACACACATGCAATGACTCTAGTGTTGGTTTTAGTATAAGAACACACATGCAATTTCTCTAGTGGGTTCACATGTGGTTTATGGAAAAGAACACACATGCAATGACAACTGGTTGATCCATATGTGGTTTGTGGAAAGAACACACATGCAATGACACTGCTTGATCCATGTGTGGTTCGTGGAAAGAACACACATGCAATGACTCTAGTGGTTGATCCATGTGTGGTTTGTGGAAATAACACACATGCAATGACTCTAATAGATCCACAAGTGGTTTATGGAAAATAACACACATGCAATGACTCTAGTGCTAGTTTTAGTATAAGAACATACATATAATGACTCTAGTGGGTCCACATGCAGTTTGTGAAAAGAACACACATGCAGCGACCACTAGTTGATCCATAAGTTGTTTGTGTAAAAAGAACACACATGCAATGAGTCTAGTGGATCCATGTGTGGTTTGTGGAAAAGAACACACATGCAATGACTCTAGTGCCGGTTTGTGGTTTTAGTATAAGAGCAAACATGCAATGACTCAAATAGATCCATATGTCGTTTGTGGAAAGAACACACATGCAATGACATTGGTTGATCCATATGTGGTTTGTGGAAAGAACACACATGCAATGACCACTGGTTCATCCATATGTGGTTTGTGGAAAAGAACACACATGCAAAGACCACTGGTTGATCATAAGTTGTTTGTGGAAAAGAACACACATGCAATGAGTGTAGTGGATCCATGTGTGGTTTGTGGAAAAGAACACACATGCAATGAATCTATTGCCGGTTTGTGGTTTTAGTATAAGAACAAACATGCAATGACTCAAATGGATCCATATGTGGTTTGTGGAAAGAACACACATGCAATGACACTGGTTGATCCATAAGTGGTTTGTGGAAAGAACACACATGTAATGACCACTGGTTGATCCATATGTGGTTTATGGAAAAGAACATACATGCAATGACCACTGGTTGATCCATGTGTTGTTTGTGGAAAGAACACACATGCAATGACCACTTGTTGATCCATGTGTGGTTTGTGGAAAGAACACACATGCAATGACCACTTGTTGATCCATGTGTGGTTTGTGGAAATAACACACATGCAATGACTCTAGTGGTTGATCCATGTGTGGTTTGTGGAAATAACACACATGCAATGACTCTAATGATCCATAAGTGGTTTATGGAAAAGAACACACATGCAATGACCACTAGTTGATCCATATGTGGTTTGTGGAAAGAACATTCATGCAATGACAACTTGTTGATCCATGTGTGGTTTATGGAAAGAACACACATGCAATGACCACTTGTTGATCCATGTGTGGTTTGTGGAAAGAACACACATGCAATGACAGTGGTGGATCAATGTGTGGTTTGTGGATAGAACACACATACAATGACTCTGGTGATAGTTTTAGTATAAGAACAAACATGAAATGACTCAAATGGATCCATATGTGGTTTGTGGAAAGAACACACATGCAATGACACTGGTTGATCCATGTGTGGTTTGTGGAAAGAACACACATGCAATGACTCTAGTGGTTTATCCATGTGTGGTTTGTGGAAATAACACACATGCAATGACTCTAGTGTTGGTTTGTGGTTTTAGTATAAGAACAAACATGCAATGACTCAAATGGATCCATATGTGGTTTGTGGAAAGAACATACATGCAATGACACTGGTTGATCCATATGTGGTTTGTAGAAAGAACACATATGCAATGACCACTGGTTGATCCATATGTGGTTTGTGGAAAAGAACACACATGCAATGACCAATGGTTGATCCATGTGTGGTTTGTTGGAAGAACACACATGCAATGACAACTGGTTGATGCATATGTGGTTTGTGGAAAAGAACACACATGCAAAGACCACTAGTTGATCCATAAGTTGTTTGTGGAAAAGAACACACATGCAATGAGTCTAGTGGATCCATGTGTGGTTTGTGGAAAAGAACACACATGCAATGACTCTAGTGCTGGTTTGTGGTTTTAGTATAAGAACAAACATGCAATGACTCAAATGGATCCATATTGGTTTGTGGAAATAACACACATGCAATGACACTGGTTGATCCATATGTGGTTTGTGGAAAGAACACACATGCAATGACCACTGGTTGATCCATATGTGGTTTGTGGAAAAGAACACACATGCAATGACCACTGGTTGATCCATGTGTGGTTTGTTGGAAGAACACACATGCAATGACCACTGGTTGTTGCATATGTGGTTTGTGGAAAAGAACACACATGCAAAGACCACTAGTTGATCCATAAGTTGTTTGTGGAAAAGAACACACATGCAATGAGTCTAGTGGATCCATGTATGGTTTGTGGAAAAGAACACACATGCAATGACTCTAGTGCTGGTTTGTGGTTTTAGTATAAGAACAAACATGCAATGACTCAAATGGATCCATATGTGGTTCGTGGAAAGAACACACATGCAATGACACTGGTTGATCCATATGTGGTTTGTGGAAAGAACACACATGCAATGACCACTGGTTGATCCATATGTGGTTTGTGGAAAAGAACACACATGCAAAGACCACTGGTTGATCCATAAGTTGTTTGCGGAAAAGAACACACATGCCATGAGTCTAGTGGATCCACGTGTGGTTTGTGGAAAAGAACACACATGAAATGAGTCTAGTACTGGTTTGTGGTTTTAGTATAAGAACAAACATGCAATGACTCAAATGGATCCATATGTGGTTTGTGGAAAGAACACACATGCAATGACCACTGGTTGATCCATATGTGGTTTGTAGAAAAGAACACACATGCAATGACCACTGGTTGATCCATGTGTGGTTTGTGGAAAGAACACACATGCAATGACCACTGGTTGATCCATAAGTGGTTTGTGGAAATAACACACATGCAATGGCCACTGGTTGATCCATAAGTGGTTTGTGGAAAGAACACACATGCAATGGCCACTGGTTGATCCATAAGTGGTTTGTGGAAAGAACACACATGCAGTGACCACTGGTGGATCCATATGTTGTTTTTGAAAATAACACACATGCAATGAACACTGGTGGATCCATAAGTTGTTTGTGGAAAGAACAGACATGCAATGACTCTAGTGCTAGTTTTAGTATAAGAACACACATGCAATGACTCTAAATGGATCCATATGTGGTTTGTGAAAATAACACACATGCAATGACCACTTGTTGATCCATGTGTGGTTTGTGGGAAGAACACACATGCAATGAAAGTGGTGGATCCATGTGTGGTTTGTGGAAAGAACACACATGCAATGACTCTAGTGGTTGATCCATGCGTGGTTTGTGGAAATAACACACATGCAATGACTCTAGTGTTGGTTTTAGTATAAGAACACACATGCAATTACTCTAGTGGGTTCACATGTGGTTTATGGAAAAAACACACATGCAATGAGCACTGGTTTATCCATATGTGGTTTGTGGAAAGAAGACACATGCAATGACACTACTTGATCCATGTGTGGTTTGTGGGAAGAACACACATGCAATGAATCTAGTGGTTGATCCATGTGTGGTTTGTGGAAATAACACACATGCAATGACTCTATTGGTTGATCCATGTGTGGTTTGTGGAAATAACACACATGTAATGACTCTAATGGATCCATAAGTGGTTTATGGAAAAGAACACACATGCAATGACTCTAATGCTAGTTTTAGTATAAGAACACACATACAATGACTCTAGTGGGTCCACATGTAGTTTGTGAAAAGAACACACATGCAATGACCACTGGTTGATCCATAAGTTGTTTGTGGAAAAGAACACACATGCAATGAGTCTAGTGGATCCATGTGTGGTTTGTGGAAAAGAACACACATGCAATGATTCTAGTGCCGGTTTATGGTTTTAGTATAAGAACAAACATGCAATGACTCAAATGGATCCATATGTGGTTTGTGGAAAGAACACACATGCGATGACTCTAGTGGTTGATCCATGTGTGGTTTGTGGAAATAACACACATGCAATGACTCTATTGGTTGATCCATGTGTGGTTTGTGGAAATAATACACATGCAATGACTCTAATGGATCCATAAGTGGTTTATGGAAAAGAACACACATGAAATAACTCTAGTTCTAGTTTTAGTATAAGAACACAAATACAATGACTCTAGTGGGTCCACATATAGTTTGTGAAAAGAACACACATGCAATGACCACTGGTAGATCCATAAGTTGTTTGTGGAAAAGAACAGACATGCAATGAGACTAGTGGATCCATGTGTGGTTTGTGGAATAGAACACACGTGCAATGACTCTAGTGCTGGTTTGTGGTTTTAGTATAAGAACAAACATGCAATGACTCAGATGGATCCATATGTGGTTTGTGGAAAGAACACACATGCAATGACCACTAGTTGCTCCATATGTGGTTTGTGGAAAAGAACACACATGCAATGACCACTGGTTGATCCATGTGTGGTTTGTGGAAAGAACACACATGCAATGACAGTGGTGGATCCATGTGTGGTTTGTGAAAAGAACACACATGCAATGACTCTAGTGTTGGTTTTAGTATAAGAACACACATGCAATGACTCTAGTGGGTTCACATGTGGTTTGTGAAAAGAACACACATGCAATGACCACTGGTTGATCCATATGTGGTTTGTGGAAAGAACACACATGCAATGACACTGCTTGAATCATGTGTGGTTTGTGGAAAAGAACACACATGCAATGACCACTGGTTGATCCATGTGTGGTTTGTGGAAATAACACACATGCAATGACCACTGTTTGATCCATATGTGGTTTGTCGAAAAGAACACACATGCAATGACCACTGGTTGATCCATATGAGGTTTGTGGAAAGAACACACATGCAATCACTCTAATGCTAGTTTTAGTATAAGAACACACATACAATGACTCTAGTGGGTCCACTTGTAGTTTGTGAAAATAACACACATGCAATGACCACTGGTTGATCCATAAGTTGTTTGTGGAACAGAACACACACACAATGTGTCTAGTGGATCCATGTGTGGTTTGTGGAAAAGAACACACATGCAATGACTCTAGTGCTGGTTTGTTGTTTTAGTATAAGAACAAACATGCAATTACTCAAATGGATCCATATGTGGTTTGTGGAAAGAACACACATGCAATGACTCTGGTTGATCCATATGTGGTTTGTGGAAAGAACACTAATGCAATGACCACTGGTTGATCCATATGTGGTTTGTGGAAAAGAACACACATGCAATGACCACTGGTTGATCCATGTCTGCTTTGTGGAAAGAACACACATGCAATGACAGTGGTGGATCCATGTGTGGTTTGTGAAAAGAACACACATGCAATGACTCTAGTGTTGGTTTTAGTATAAGAACACACATGCAATGACTCTAGTGGGTTCACATGAGGTTTGTGAAAAGAACACACATCCAATGACCACTGGTTGATCCATATGTGGTTCGTGGAAAGAACACACATGCAATGACACTACTTGATCCATGTGTGGTTTGTGGAAAAGAACACAGATGCAATGACCACTGGTTGATCCATGTGTGGTTTGTGGAAAGAACACACATGCAATGACCACTGCTTGATCCATATGTGGTTTGTGGAAAAGAACACACATGCAATGACCACTGGTTGATCCATATGTGGTTTGTGGATAGAACACACATGCAATGATTCTAGTGCTAGTTTTAGTATAAGAATAAACATGAAATGACTCAAATGGATCCATATCTGGTTTGTGGAAAGAACACACATGCAATGACACTGGTTGATCCATGTGTGGTTTGTGGAAAGAACACACATGCAATGACTCTAGTGGTTGATCCATGTGTGGTTTGTGGAAATAACACACATGCAATGCCTCTAGTGTTGGTTTGTGGTTTTAGTATAAGAACAAACATGTAATGACTCAAATGGATCCATATGTGGTTTGTGGAAAGAACACACATGCAATGACACTGGTTGATCCATATGTGATTTGTGGAAAGAACACACATGCAGACCACTGGTTGATCCATATGTGGTTTGTGGGAAAGAACACACATGCAATGACCACTGGTTGATCCATGTGTGGTTTGTGGAAAGAACACACATGCAATGACCACTGGTTGATCCATATGTGGTTTGTGGACAAGAACACAAATGCAAAGACCACTGGTTGATCCATAAGTTGTTTGTGGAAAAGAACACACATGCAATGAGTCTAGTGGATCCATGTGTGGTTTGTGGAAAAGAACACACATGCCATGACTCTAGTGCTGGTTTGTGGTTTTAGTATAAGAACAAACATGCAATGACTCAAATGGATCCATATGTGGTTCGTGGAAAGAACACACATGCAATGACACTGGTTGATCCATATGTGGTTTGTGGAAAGAACACACATGCAATGACCACTAGTTGATCCATATGTGGTTTGTGGAAAAGAACACACATGCAAAGACACTGGTTGATCCATAAGTTGTTTGTGGAAAAGAACACACATGCAATTAGTCTAGTGGATCTATGTGTGGTTTGTGCAAAAGAACACATGAAATGAGTCTAGTGCTGGTTTGTGGTTTTAGTATAAGAATAAGCATGCAATGACTCAAATGGATCCATATGTGGTTTGTGGAAAGAACACACATGCAATGACACTGGTTGATCCATATGTGGTTTGTGGAAAGAACACACATGCAATGACCACTGGTTGATCCATATGTGGTTTGTGGAAAAGAACACACATGCAATGACCACTGGTTGATCCATGTGTGGTTTGTGGAAAGAACACACATGCAATGACCACTGGTTGATCCATAAGTGGTTTGTGGAAAGAACACACATGGAAAGGCCACTGGTTGATCCATAAGTGGTTTCTGGAAAGAACACGCATGCAATGGGCACTGGTTGATCCATAAGTGGTTTGTGGAAAGAACACACATGTAGTGACCACTGGTGGATCCATATGTTGTTTATGAAAATAACACACATGCAATGAACACTAGTGGATCCATAAGTGGTTTGTGGAAAGAACACACATGCAATGACTCTAGTGCTAGTTTTAGTATAAGAACACACATGCAATGACTCTAATGGATCCATATGTGGTTTGTGAAAATAACACACATGCAATGATCCATGTGTGGTTTGTGGGAGGAACACACATGCAATGATAGTGGTGGATCCATGTGTGGTTTATGGAAAGAACACACATGCAATGACTCTAGTGGTTGATCCATGTGTGGTTTGTGGAAATAACACACATGCAATGACTCTAGTGTTGGTTTTAGAATAAGAACACACATACAATGACTCTAGTGGGTTCACATGTGGTTTATGGAAAAGAACACACATGCAATGACCACTGGTTGATCCATATGTGGTTTGTGGAAAGAACACAGATGCAATGACACTGCTTGATCCATGTGTGGTTTGTGGAAAGAACACATGCAATGACTCTAGTGGTTGATCCATGTGTGGTTTCTGGAAATAACACACATGCAATGACTCTATTGGTTGATGCATGTGTGGTTTGTGGAAATAACACACATGCAATGACTCTAATGGATCCATAAGTGGTTTATCGAAAAGAACACATATGCAATGACTCTAGTGCTAGTTTTAGTATAAGACAACACATACAATGACTCTAGTGGGTCCACATGTAGTTTGTGAAAAGAACGCGCATGCAATGACCACTGGTTGATCCATAAGTTGTTCGAGGAAAAGAACACACATGCAATGAGTCTAGTGGATCCATGTGTGGTTTGTGCAAAACAACACATATGAAATGACTCTAGTGCCGGTTTGTGGTTTTAGTATAAGAACAAACATGTAATGACTCAAATGGATCCATATGTGGTTTGTGGAAAGAACACACATGCAATGACTCTATTGGTTGATCCATGTGTGGTTTGTGGAAATAACACACATGCAATGACTCTAATGGATCCATAAGTGGTTTATGGAAAAGAACACACATGCAATGACTCTAGTGCTAGTTTTAGTATAAGAACACACATACAATGACTCTAGTGGGTCCACATGTAGTTTGTGAAAAGAACACACATGCAATGACCACTGGCTGATCCATAAGTTGTTTGTGGAAAACAACACACATGCAATGAGTCTAGTGGATCCATGTGTGGTTTGTGGAAAAGAACACACATGCAATGACTCTAGTGCTGGTTTGTGGTTTTAGTATAAGAACAAACATGCAATGACTCAAATGGATCCACATGTGGTTTGTGGAAAGAACACACAGGCAATGACTCTAGTGGGTTCACATGTGGTTTGTGAAAAGAACACAAAGGAAACCAACCATTGACAACAAGCATGATAAGGCAAGACAATAACAGACCAACGAAAATAACAACTAGAGTAGGAACTAATTTTTTTTGTATTTTTGATAAAGAAACAAGCAAACAAGGAGAAAATAAACTTAGCTTGAACAATAGTGATTCCAAGTGGACTTGATAAATAAAGCTATGCTCCCCGGCAACGGCGCCAGAAAATAGTCTTGATGACCCACAAGTATAGGGGGTGTATCGCAGTATTTTCGAGGGAAGTGAAACCCAATTTATTGATTCGACACAAGGGGAGCCAAAGAATATTTATAAGCCTTAACAACTGAGTTGTCAATTCAGCTGCACCTGGAAACAATCTTGCTCACAGCAGTTTATCAGTAGCAACAGTTTTGTAGTAGGAATAGTAAAGTAACAGCAGTAGTAAAGCAAAGACAGTAGTAACAAAAGCAGTAAACAGTGAGATTCGAGTGCGGTAGGCATAGGGGTGGATAGACGGGCGTTGCATGGACAAGACAATTCACATAGCAATCAGA
This sequence comes from Avena sativa, assembly GCA_916181665.1. NCBI lineage: Eukaryota > Viridiplantae > Streptophyta > Magnoliopsida > Poales > Poaceae > Avena > Avena sativa. The sequence continues at coordinate 39,669,787 of OV702290.1, forward strand.
ACATAGGGCAATTGCAGATAAATAAGATAAAGCATCCAAGTACTAGACAATCCTAGGCATGTGTTCCATATATAGTCATACGTGCTCGCAATGAGAACTTGCACAACATCTTTTGTCCTGCCAGCCCGTTTGCAGCGAGGCCTCTAGGGAACTACTGGCAATTAAGGTGCTCCTTTTAATAGAGCACCAGAGCAAAGCATTAACACTCCGTGAACACATGTGATCCTCACATCAAAGCCATTCCCTTCCGGTTATCCCGATTTCTGTCACTTCGGGGCCATAGGTTCCGGACAACAACGTGTGTATACAACTTGTAGATAAGACCAAGAACAATACTATCATAATGAATCAATAACATGTTCAGATCTGAAATCATGGCACTCGGGCCCTAGTGACAAGCATTAAGCATAACAAGTCGCAACAAAGTCATAAAGCACTAATAAAAGATACTAGGCACCATGCCCTAACAATCTGATGCCATTACATGAACGGTCTCATCCAATCCCTACCATCCCCATAGCCTACAACGGGGGATTACTCACTCATAGATGGGGGAACATGGATGGTCGATGGAGAAGCAATGGTGATGATGATGGCGATGATCTCCAATTCCCCGTCCCGGCAGGGTGCCAGAACGGAGTTTCTGGTGCTGTTTCGTGGAATCTGGTGGTGGCGGCGGAGCGGAACTCCTTATGGAAAAACGTCGACCCCCCCGGAGTTTTTAGGTCAGAAGGCTTCTTATAGGCGAAGAGGGAGACCTGTGCCTGGGGCCACCACACCATGCCCTGGCACGGCCAGGCCCAGCCCGCGCCTGGGGGTGGTGTGGCCAGCCCCTGGCCCTCCTCCGTCTTGTATTCTGGCTCGTGGAGTCTTCTAGAAAATAGGCACTTTGGTTTTTGTCCCGTCCAATTCCGAGAATATTCATTTTCTGACTTTCCTAGAACCAAAAACAGTAGAAAACAGGCAGCTGGCACTGTGGCTCTTGTTAATAGGTTAGTCCAAGAAATCATATGAAAAGTACTCCAAAGTGTGGACAAAACACAAGAAAGTGGATAAAACCAAGCATGGAGCATCAAAAATTATAGATACATTTGCAATGTATCAAGCTGCTGGTCTGAAGCCAGCTCATGGTCTGGACTCTGCTAGCACTCGAAACACTGTTGTTGTGGGAACTGCTCCTGATCGTCGAGGTGGCATGGCAGCAGCTGATCCTATTGTGGCTGCCGTTAGAAGGGTCCCTGCCTGTCCACCATGTAATGTAGCTCCCACTGCTAAGGGCCCTCGCCTTGCTCCTAGTCCTGGTACTTCCACCGAGGTTGATCCAGCTAACGATGACGCTGGTGATGGCGGCGGTGGCATTGGGGCTGTGTTTGATGGTGCTGCTCCATCTTTCAAACCTCTCGGAGGTTTCTATCCTGAAGAACCTGACGATGGCAAAGTAATCGTTCATATCGGTGTCGCGAATTATACTGCAAAAATTAGATGATGGCACAGAAAAATTCTATGACGAGTTTGATGTAATCCTTGGCAGATACGACCCTGAAGTGGTAGAGTTATCTGACCTGATGGCATCATTACGTGTGAAGGTGCTGTGGGGGTCCTCCCAGGAAGCACGTTTGTTATATTATGGTTACAGGAGCAAAAAGGCTATTGAAGTGAAAGATACCAGGGATTTAGTCGTACCGTTTACGAGGAAACATTATAGAGGTGAAGTTTACTTCCAATTGGTAGTGCTCACGGTTGGAGAGGAATTGGAACTCGACAATAGAGATGATGGACTTTAGAAGGCATGCGTGACCTGATCCATGGCATCACTGGGGCTGGTGCGACTGAGGGTGGCTTCAAACAGAGGAGAGTCTTACAGAGGAGCGTCATAAAGAGGAGCAGGAAGAGCATCCCCAGAAAGGGCACCCCGAAGAAGAACGTCACCAAGGAGACCACGCCAGAGAAGAGGACGCCCAAGAGTCGCATGACAAAAGGCACCACGCCACAGAGTACACCCCTGAGATCCAGTCAAAATGCCACACCGAACGGTAGCAGCAAAACCGCTAAGAGGGCTAGCACGGTGGTGAACACTCCCAGGAGTGGTAGCAAAGAGGCGAAGATGGCCAGCATGGAGGCTACCACACCCAGTAGGAGCAGAAAAAACACTAATTTGGAGCGGAACATGCTGCTGTCAGGGAATTATGCCAGCACGAAGGATAACACTCCCAATAGTAGTAGCAAAAGGGCGAATTTGGAGCGGAACACACCGCTGAGGTCAGGCAATAATGCCAGCACAAAGGAGAAGACTCCCAATAGTAGCAGCAAAAGGGCTAATTTGGAGCGGAACACGCCACTGGGGTCAGGCAATAATGCCAGCACGAAGGAGAACATGGCCAATAGTAGCAGCAAAAGGGCTAATTCGAAGAACACGCGGCAGAGGTCAGGCAATAATGCCAGCACCCTGTATCCAACACCCGTGAGGGGAGGCAGTAAGGAGATCACACCCAAGAGTGGTAGCAAAAGGCCTAGTTCGATGGGGAATGGAACACGGATGTCAAGCCCTACTGATACCATCAGGAAAGATTACATCAGGAAGGAGGATGTACACATGAAGAGCAAGAGGGTTCTATACACTCAAGATGAAATTGATTCTGACTGATGTTTGTCCATTGAAGTACCTGGGATGCGTGTAAACATAAGACCACCCCATGTGGTTGCAGCAGAACCAACCGAGTGTCTTGGAGAAAACAGAGTTGCCGGTGAGGTGGACTGGGGCAATGTTCTTGTCCATCCAGGTGGAGACGATGGTGCAGCCCCACCCATGGGAGTCAATATGATGTGTGCAGTACTAGGCATTAGAGACGATGGCGAAGATTCTGAATCAGATGAAGAAGAAGGCACTGTAGAGGATCAAGAATCTGGTGATGATGAAATAAACAAGGAACTTAACGATGAGGCTGGTATTCTAGTTGATGATTTGGGTGTTGAAGTAGAAGAAATGAAACATGACCACGAGTATCCTATAATTTCGGTCTGCACCGAGTTCAGGATGTCGTTCCGGCATTTTTGTATCAAGGGGAGTTCAACGTTTATCGACTGAAGAACTCTGCTGAGAGGTATGAGGCCGTTTGCAAGTTAGCATGGATGAATGGACGGGCCAAGGTACATTGTCCATGGAGGATCACAGCAAGATCCTTACCTGCGTCGACTGCAATTAGGGTATTGGGGCAATGAATGCAGCAAACCATTAGAACCCTCTCTCTTTTCACTCTATAACTACAATTGATGTGTGATATCTTTCTGGCAACTAGTCGACTCCGCTTATCTTTTAAATGAATCTGTGTTGCAGGTGAACAAAATGGGCCCTCCACACATGTGTCCGACATGAAGCAAACTGAAATCCTTAATGGCTGATACAGAGTGGGTGGCTATGCAATCTATGTCCATACTAAAGGATAACCCTAAGAAGACCGCGAAGAATATTCAGACTAGCCTCTGTTCTAAATACAACATTGTCCTTCCGTATTACACGGTTTGGAAAGGTAAAGAGAAAGCTCTGGGGTCTTGCACGAGGATTGGACCAATAGCTTCAGGATGCTGTACAACTTCAAGGCAGAGGTACAAGCTAGGTGTCCGGGGAGTGTTGTGGAGATTGACACCGAATCAGAAGGTGGTAAAATATATTTCAAAAGATTTTTCATGGTGCTTAAACCTTGCATCGAGGGATTCAAGGACAACTGTAGGCCGTATCTGAGTGTAGACAACACTGTCCTAACTGGCAAATGGAAAGGCTGCCTGCCATCTGCCACAACACTTGATGGTCACAACTGGATGTTCCCAGTGGCATTCGGGCTGTTTGAAACAGAAACGGAGGAAAACTGGGTCTGGTTTATGAGGCAGCTTAGGAGATCAATAGGCCACATGGATCCATTGGCTATATCCACGGATGCATGCAAAGGGCTGACGAATGCAGTGAAGGAGGTGTTCCCGCGAGCTGAAGGTAGAGAATGCCATGCCCATATGATGCTCAACTTGTACTCACACTACGCAGGCAACGTATTTCGTTACATGTTTCCTGCTGCTAGAGTTTACAAACCTAGTAGCAGTGATTATTTCATGAGCAAGATTTTTGCCGAAGCCCCTGAACTTCCAGAGTACTTAGCCATCCATCATTCACAGCTATGGAAGAGGAGTCAATTCAACCCTGGCATCAAAGTTGATTACATAAACAACAACCTTGCAGAATGCCTGAATAACTATGTGAAGGACATAAAAGTGCGTCCTGTTCATATCTTGATGGACATCATACACGGTATGATCATGAAGCTGTTAAATATAAGGAGAGAGATTGGTAGGAGACTTAGAGGACATATGCTACCGCCAGTTGTACAGCAACTACACAAGAGAAGCCGAGGACTTGCTCATCTTAAGGTTCTCCCGCCAACCAGCAGAAGCTGTGAGGTGGTCGATATGTCCAAGAGTGGCAAAAGGGATGTTGTGAACATCCAGCTGCGAGAATGCACCTTCTTAGAGTGGCAGCATACCGGGAAACCTTGCGACCATGCCTTGGCCTTCTTGGTGAAGAAAAGAACTCTACCACATTTGGATCAGTATTTGTCAGACTACTACTCTATGGAAAAGTTCAGAGCTGCGTACGCTGGATCCGTCGAGCCATGTACAGACCCATCTCAGTGGCCTCAAGTCCAACTGTCTTTCGAGCTTTGCCAGCCAGTTACAAAAAGGGGCAGAGGAAGACCCCAGGTGAATAGGTTTAAGATTTTTCTCAAGAAGAAGGGTTCGGCTTTCCGTGCTACAAAGAAGGGCAAAAACAGATGCAAGACCTGCCATCTTATAGGCCATAGAGCAGCTGGATGTACCCTTAATGCTCCCAAACCTAGGTATGAGATGGTACATTCACACAAAAAATTGTTTATAGTCTATAGATATAAGGTAGTAATCCATGTAATGTTTCTTTACAGGAAGCGCAAGGTAAGAAACAAGACAGCCGACTAAGTGATTTTGCCGCGGGAAGAAAACCAAAACAAGTGGAGTGATGATGTCGGACAAGATTCTAGTGCTGATTGGCCTGACTTCCCTCGGCCCGGAGATGCAGGGTATGTGAAGGTAAGAAAATTGGCACCCAGGAAGAGGAAGAAGGCAGGAGATGAAGAAGCCAGTGGACGTGAAGGAAAGAGGAAGAAAGTTGGCACCCAAGCAGAGAAAGAGGGCTAGCAGTGTAGCAGCCTAATGATGTATTGAACTTGAACCTATATATGTAGTTCGGTTAAACTTTGGAGCTGTGTGCGTGGAACTTGTCGGGCGAAACAATCTGCCTCCCGTACTCGGAGTAAAATGTATCGCGACTTTAGGATTTGATATGGCCGAGTCCACTAGTTGAATCCAAAACTGTGACTGTGCCACTACTATCTGAACAATCGCGATAGCTGAGCGGTTAAATCCTCTCCAAAATCGATGGGTGTTAGTGGCCTAGACATGATTTATTTATAGGCGCTTAATAAATCCCTGCTGTTGGCATTACACTTATGATAAGTTTCTGGGCTGGAAAATAATTTCTTAAGCTGGTCGCTACACTCCACGAAGCAGCAACTTATTTCAGCTGCTGGACAACGACATGACAACATAAACTGCAAATGCAACAGATAATGCCTAGATAATGAGGAAATTGTGTCCACTATCTGGCCTAATCTTGAGCCCGTCTGTCTCACCACCTCCCTGCCCCTGCCTCCCCTGCACCTAGCGAAGCTCCCGGATCTCTCGCTCCATCGCACGAATCTCCTCTTTCTTGTCCCACACAGCATCACGCAGATCCTGAACAAACTCTCTGTGAAAACCTGTCAGTGGCTTTTCGATCCACACAAACTTGTCACAGCCAGTCCCCCTCCCTTCCTGCGTAGTAGATCGAAGGAAAAAAAAGAATTACATTATGCTTTCCGGATCTAGGTTACCATTGTACCTATAGTAGGAACTTACCGCTCTAATGTTGTAGTTGCTGAATTTTCCTGCAGTATTTTCGTCAGTCCACGAAATCCATCTCAGCATCTTCTCACCACACAAACACAGCATATCGGGGTAGTAATCGTAGGGCGCCCTTCGGTACCTGATGGGGGCACCCGCCTGACGGCGTTGAGCCGACCCTAATTCCGCCCGAGATGAACTGCACGAGCTGCAAGCCATGAGCGAGGGGAGCGAGGGCAGAGGAAAGATGGGCCTTTGGATGTCAGGGTAGTGGTGAAGCGTGATTTATCCCTACTTAATAACTCGGGCAGAATCCTACCGTCCACATTCGGCTGACAGGTGGGGGACCTAGCGTGTGGACTTGTCAAAAAAAAATCACGCCTTCGTGGTTCAAAAGCCCTATCGCGCGCATTGGACAAAATTTTTTGGTACCTTGCCCGCGTACATATCACTAGGAGGTCTTGCTCAGGAACCAGACATGCCTGACCCACAATCTTACTCCCTCCTAGGAACTTGTCATGGCTTGCGCCGGCAGATCCATCCGCTCCACCGCTTCCGGTAGGGCTCGCCGTGGCAGATCCACCCCAAGATCCTACCGTCGCAGTATCAAATGGCCATGGTTTCTTGAGAGGAGAGATGCCGCTATGTATGCGAGCTCGGCCCCTCCTACCTGTAGAAGGACTGATGCGGCGTCGAGCTCGAGCAAGAGCCGCCAGGCACGACGGCGCTCGGTCCATGCCAACCCCGTCACCTTCGTCATTGTCGATTCCGATGTGGAGGACGACGAGGACGAAGCTGTGCAGAACGCCATTGTTGCCTCGTTGGCGAAGGGCAAGCCACATGCGGGAGTGGATGTCGCCGGGAAGGGCACGGCGGTGTCACCAATCGAGGTGGACTCCGATGACAGCGGTGTGATGTGGGTTTAGATGTTGTTTAGGATGGTTGCAATTTCGGTTGTGTTTAATGAGAGTACAATTATTGTAATGTGTTTGTCTAGCTATATTGAGAAATATGTGCAATAGCAGCGTGTGAGTTCTTCCACTTTAGAAATTGTGTCTGTGCCATTTGCATGTTGCATTATCAACGTAGATTACTTGTAAACAATCCAACGAAAATCATCAGATTACAACCATCGGACGGGAGTGGCAGAATGGAAGAGAAGTTGGGACAGTGGCTTCGAGGGGAAGGAAGAGGGAGGGGGCGTGACACTGGCAGGTGGGCCCTCGGAACACGTGACACTGACATGCGGGAGCAGGAGCACACGGTATTACCGGTCTGTCCAGAGCAAGCGGACTTTGCAACGTGACAACAGCAAGCTGATTGGACCAATATAATAACTCGTTGAAGTATTAAGGAGTACTGAAAACTACAACTGGGGTACATTCGCACAACACGTATGCTCTAAGCACCTGAGAAGCATCGCTTAAGTCTAACAGTAAAGACAACACAAGTACTACATTTTCCTGTCGGTCTTCTTGATACAAATGTAGAAATGCATCTGCCTGTTCGGTCCAGCACCGACATGGTACTGAGATGACACGCATAGGATTGAACTTAGGTTCACATACCCCACCTCCCGCGGCGTCGGGCAGCTCGGTGCCTCGGCTAGCACAAGAATGCTATCCGACGATGGCGGCTGGGCGTTCGCCCACATGCGTACCATGTATACGGGCCAGGCGCACGAGACCGACCTAACGCATACGGCACCCACGATGGTGGGCCCGGCTCTGGTTCCTGGAACACCGACGGTGATGGTCAGGACGAAAACAGAGCCGTCCCCCCTGGAAAATTAGCAGGCGGCATGCCGAGTCAGTGAATGGCACCTGCTCTTGGAGAAGTTGGGCTTGCCTGTACGAGATCCTAATCACTTCGATCTAGTGCCCATCTGCAAGGTGGACGATGAGCTCTGCCGGCGGGCCGGTGTAGTTGCAGCCCGGCTCCGTGCGGTCACGTGAGCTCGTGGAGCGGGAGCTCGTGGTAGGAGTAACGGCAAAATCATCCTGGGTGGGAGCACACGAGCGGGAACACCGCTGCGAAGTTGCGCGCGAGGATCTCCAGATTCTTGGGCTGCAACATCTGCCACATCTGAAGTTCGTCGAGAAATCGGAAAAAAGATCAGCAGTTAGATTGGCGAATAGTAGGAATATGTAGGATAAGTGCAAAAGAGTGTAAAATGATTTCTTACCATGAAGGTAGCAACTGGAGAATTGGCAGATGTCGTCGGCTTGCGGCTATGGCAGGATGGAAATGAAGTGGGGAAAGTGGCTTCGAGGGGAAGGAAGAGAAGTACGGGGAGGAACATAAGTAATGGGGACGTGACACTAGGATATGGCCCACTGAACTCGTGAGTCGTAACACTCGCAACATGCCAGTTTGTCTAGAGCAAGCGTGGCCAATCATGCCGTAGAACAGCCTACTCGAGGATCGCTCTCGCGAAGACCATCCCAATCGTCCAAGCGCCCCAATCGAACGGTATGTAACAATTGTCAAGCAGAACAACTGTGTTATGGCGTGCCTTCTAGAAGACTCGGTCTAACGGTGGATCCATTAGGGGGCAATGCTAGTTTTAGTATAAGAACAAACATGAAATGACTCAAATGGATCCATATGTGGTTTGTGGAAAGAACACACATGCAATGACACTGGTTGATCCATGTGTGGTTTGTGGAAAGAACACACATGCAATGACTCTAGTGGTTGATCCATGTGTGGTTTGTGGAAATAACACACATGCAATGACTCTAGTGTTGGTTTTAGTATATGAACATACATGCAATAACTCAAATGGATCCATATGTGGTTTTTGGAAAGAACACACATGCAATGACACTCGTTGATCCATATGTGGTTTGTGGAAAGAACACACATGCAATGACTACTTGTTGAATCATATGTAGTTTGTGGAAAAGAACACACATGCAATGACCACTGGTTGATCCATGTGTGGTTTGTGGAAAGAACACACATGCAATGACCACTGGTTGATCCATATGTGGTTTGTGAAAAAGAACACACATGCAAATACCACTGGTTGATCCATAAGTTGTTTGTGGAAAAGAACGGACATGCAATGAGTCTAGTAGATCCATGTGTGGTTTGTGGAAAAGAACACACATGCAATGACTCTAGTGCTGGTTTGTGGTTTTAGTATAAGAACAAACATGCAATGACTCAAATGGATCCATATGTGGTTCGTGGAAAGAACACACATGCAATGACACTGGTTGATCCATATGTGGTTTGTGGAAAGAACACACATGCAATGACCACTGGTTCATCTATATATGGTTTTTGGAAAAGAACACACATGCAAAGACCACTAGTTGATCCATAAGTTGTTTGTGGAAAAGAACACACATGCAATGAGTCTAGTGGATCCATGTGTGGTTTGTGGAAAAGAACACACATGCAATGAGTCTAGTGCTGGTTTGTGGTTTTAGTATAAGAACAAACATGCAATGACTCAAATGGATCCATATGTGGTTTGTGGAAAGAACACACATGCAATGACACTGGTTGCTCCATAAGTGGTTCGTGGAAAGAACACACATGCAATGACCACTGGTTGATCCATATGTGGTTTATGGAAAAGAACATACATGCAATGACCACTGGTTGATCCATGTGTGGTTTGTGGAAAGAACACACATGCAATGACCACTGGTTGATCCATAAGTGGTTTGTGTAAAACAACACACATGCAATGACCACTGGTTGATCCATGTGTGGTTTGTGGAAAGAACACACATGTAATGACCACTGGTTGATCCATATGTGGTTTGTGAAAAGAACACACATGCAATGACTCTAGTGGGTTCACATGTGGTTTGTGGAAAAGAACACACATGCAATAACCACTGGTTGATCCATATATGGTTTGTGAAAATAATACACATGCAATGACCACTGGTTGATCCATATGTGGTTTGTGGAAAGAACACACATGCAATGACTCTAGTGCTAGTTTTAGTATAAGAACACACATACAATGACTCTAATGGGTCCACATGTAGTTTGTGAAAGTAACACACATGCAATGACCACTGGTTGATCCATATGTGGTTTGTGGAAAGAACACACATGCAATGACCACTGGTTGATCCATACGTGGTTTGTGGAAAAGAACATACATGCAATGACCACTTGTTGATCCATGTGTGGTTTGTGAAAAGAACACACATGAAATGACCACTGGTTGATCCATAAGTGGTTTGTGGAAAAGAAGACACATGCAATGACCACTGGTTGATCCATGTGTGGTTTGTGGAAAGAACACACATGCAATGACCACTGGTTGATCCATATGTGGTTTGTGAAAAGAACACACATGTAATGACTCTAGTGGGTTCACATGTGGTTTTTGGAAAAGAACACACATGCAATGACCACTGGTTGATCCATATGTGGTTTGTGAAAAGAACACACATGCAATGACCACTGGTTGATCCATATGTGGTTTGTGGAAAGAACACACATGCAATGCCACTGCTTGATCCATGTGTTGTTTGTGGAAAAGAACACACATGCAATGAGTCTAGTGGATCCATGTGTGGTTTGTGGAAAAGAACACATATGCAATGCGTCTAGTGCTGGTTTGTGGTTTTCGTATAAGAACAAACATGCAATGACTCAAATGGATCCATATGTGGTTTGTGGAAGAACACACATGCAATGACACTGGTTGATCCATATGTGGTTTGTGGAAAGAACACACATGCGATGGCCACTTGTGGATCCATAAGTTGTTTGTGTAAAAAGAACACACATGCAATGAGTCTAGTGGATCCATGTGTGGTTTGTAGAAAAGAACACACATGCAATGACTCTAGTGCCGGTTTGTGGTTTTAGTATAAGAACAAACATGCAATGACTCAAATGGATCCATATGTGGTTTCTGGAAAGAACACACATGCAATGACACTAGTTGAGCCATATGTGGTTTGTGGAAAGAACACACATGCAATGACCACTGGTTCATCCATATGTGGTTTGTGGAAAAGAACACACATGCAAAGACCACTGGTTGATCCATAAGTTGTTTGTGGAAGAGAACACACATGCAATGAGTGTAGTGGATCCATGTGTGGTTTGTGGAAAAGAACACACATGCAATGAATCTAGTGCCGGTTCTTGGTTTTAGTATAAGAACAAACATGCAATGACTCAAATGGATCCATATGTGGTTTGTGGAAAGAACACACATGCAATGACAACTGGTTGATCCAGATGTGGTTTGTAGAAAAGAACACACATGCAATGACACTGCTTGATCCATGTGTGGTTTGTGAAAAGAACACACATGCAATGACTCTAGTGGGTGGTTTGTGGAAATAACACACATGCAATGACTCTAATGGATCCATAAGTGGTTTATGGAAAAGAACACACATGCAATTACCACTGGTTGATCCATATGTGGTTTGTGGAAAGAACACACATGCAATGACCACTTGTTGATCCATGTGTGGTTTGTGGAAAGAACACACATGCAATGACAGTGGCGGATCAATGTGTGGTTTGTGGATAGAACACACATGCAATGACTCTAGTGATAGTTTTAGTATAAGAACAAACATGAAATGACTCAAATGGAACCATATGTGGTTTGTGGAAGAACACACATGCAATGACACTGGTTGATCCATGTGTGGTTTGTGGAAAGAACAAACATGCAATGACTCTAGTGGTTGATCCATGTGTGGTTTGTGGAAATAACACACAAGCAATGACTCTAGTGTTGGTTTGTGGTTTTAGTATAATAACAAACATGCAATGACTCAAATGGATCCATATGTGGTTTGTGGAAAGAACACACATGCAATGACACTGGTTGATCCATATGTGGTTTATGGAAAGAACACACATGCAATTACCACTAGTTGATCCATATGTGGTTTGTGGAAAAGAACACACATGCAATGACTCTTGTGCTAGTTTTAGTATAAGAACACACATGCAATGACTCTAATGGATCCATATGTGGTTTGTGAAAATAACACACATGCAATGACCACTTGTTGATCCATGTGTGGTTTGTGGGAAGAACACACATATAATGACAGTGGTGGATCCATGTGTGGTTTGTGGAAAGAACACACATGCAATGACTCCAGTGGTTGATCCATGTGTGGTTTGTGGAAATAACACACATGCAATGACTCTAGTGTTGGTTTTAGTATAAGAACACACATGAAATTTCTCTAGTGGGTTCACATGTGGTTTATGGAAAAGAACACAAATGCAATGACCACTGCTTGATCCATATGTAGTTTGTGGAAAGAACACACATGTAATGACACTGCTTGATCCATGTGTGGTTTGTGGAAAGAACACACATGCAATGAATCTAGTGGTTGATCCATGTGTGGTTTGTGGAAATAACACACATGCAATAACTCTAATAGATCCATAAGTGGATTATGGAAAAGAACACACATGCAATGACTCTAGTGCTAGTTTTAGTATAAGAACACACATATAATGACTCTATTGGGTCCACATGCAGTTTGTGAAAAGAACACACATTCAATGACCACTAGTTGATCCATAAGTTGTTTATGTAAAAAGAACACACATGCAATGAGTCTAGTGGATCCATGTGTGGTTTGTAGAAAAGAACACACATGCAATGACTCTAGTGCCGGTTTGTGGTTTTAGTATAAGAACAAACATGCAATGACTCAAATTGATCCATATGTGGTTTGTGGAAAGAACACACATGCAATGACACTGGTTGATCCATATGTGGTTTGTGGAAAGAACACACATGCAATGACCACTGGTTCATCCATATGTGGTTTGTGCAAAAGAACACACATGCAAAGACCACTGGTTGATCCATAAGTTGTTTGTGGAAGAGAACACACATGCAATGAGTGTAGTGGATCCATGTGTGGTTTGTCGAAAAGAACACACATGCAATGAATCTAGTGCCGGTTTGTGGTTTTAGTATAAGAACAAACATGCAATGACTCAAATGGATCCATATGTGGTTTGTGGAAAGAACACACATGCAATGACCACTGGTTGATCCATATGTGGTTTGTAGAAAAGAACACACATGCAATGACACTGCTTGATCCATGTGTGGTTTGTGAAAAGAACACACATGCAATGACTCTAGTGGGTGGTTTGTGGAAATAACACACATGCAATGACTCTAGTGGTTGATCCATGTGTGGTTTGTGGAAATAACACACATGCAATGACTCTAATGGATCCATAAGTGGTTTATGGAAAAGAACACACATGCAATTACCACTGGTTGATCCATATGTGGTTCGTGGAAAGAACACACATGCAATGACCACTTGTTGATCCATGTGTGGTTTGTGGAAAGAACACACATGCAATGACAGTGGTGGATCAATGTGTGGTTTGTGGATAGAACACACATACAATGACTCTAGTGATAGTTTTAGTATAAGAACAAACATGAAATGACTCAAATGGATCCATATGTGGTTTGTGGAAGAACACACATTCAATGACACTGGTTGATCCATGTGTGGTTTGTGGAAAGAATACACATGCAATGACTCTAGTGGTTGATCCATGTGTTGGTTGTGGAAATAACACACAAGTAATGACTCTAGTGTTGGTTTGTGGTTTTAGTATAAGAACAAACATGCAATGACTCAAATGGATCCATATGTGGTTTGTGGAAAGAACACACATGCAATGACACTGGTTGATCCATATGTGGTTTGTGGAAAGAACACACATGCAATGACCACTAGTTGATCCATATGTGGTTTGTGGAAAAGAACACACATGCAAAGACCACTGGTTGACCCACAAGTTGTTTGCGGAAAAGAACACACATGCAATGAGTCTAGTGGATCCATGTGTGGTTTGTGGAAAAGAACACACATACAATGAGCCTAGTGCTGGTTTGAGGTTTTAGTATAAGAACAAACATGCAATAACTCAAATGGATCCATATGTGGTTTGTGGAAAGAACACACATGCAATGACACTGGTTGATCCATATGTGGTTTGTAGAAAGAACACACATGCAATGACCACTGGTTGATCCACATGTGGTTTGTGGAAAAGAACACACATGCAATAACCACTGGTTGATCCATGTGTGGTTTGTGGAAAGAACACACATGCAATGACCACTGGTTGATCCATAAGTGGTTTGTGGAAAGAACACACATGCAATGGCCACTGGTTGATCCATAAGTGGTTTGTGGAAAGAACACACATGCAATGGCCACTAGTTGATCCATAAGTGGTTTGTGGGAAGAACACACATGTAGTGACCACTGGTGGATCCATATGTGGTTTGTTGAAAGAACACACATGCAATGACTACTGGTTGAATCATATGTGGTTTGTGGAAAAGAACACACATGCAATGACCACTGGTTGATCCATGTGTGGTTTGTGGAAAGAACACACATGCAATGACCACTGGTTGATCCATATGTGGTTTGTGAAAAAGAACACACATGCAAAGACCACTGGTTGATCCATAAGTTTTTTGTGGAAAAGAACGGACATGCAATGAGTCTAGTAGATCCATGTGTGGTTTGTGGAAAAGAACACACATGCAATGACTCTACTGCTGGTTTGTGGTTTTAGTATAAGAACAAACATGCAATGACTCAAATGGATCCATATGTGGTTCGTGGAAAGAACACACATGCAATGACACTGGTTGATCCATATGTGGTTTGTGGAAAGAACACACATGCAACGACCACTGGTTCATCCATATATGGTTTGTGGAAAAGAACACGCATGCAAAGACCACTGGTTGATCCATAAGTTGTTTGTGGAAAAGAACACACATGCAATGAGTCTAGTGGATCCATGTGTGGTTTGTGGAAAAGAACACACATGCAATGAGTCTAGTGCTGGTTTGTGGTTTTAGTATAAGAACAAACATGCAATGACTCAAATGGATACATATGTGGTTTTTGGAAAGAACACACATGCAATGACACTGGTTGCTCCATGAGTGGTTTGTGGAAAGAACACACATGCAATGACCACTGGTTGATCCATATGTGGTTTATGGAAAAGAACATACATGCAATGACCACTGGTTGATCCATGTGTGGTTTGTGGAAAGAACACACATGCAATGACCACAGGTTGATCCATAAGTGGTTTGTGTAAAATAACACACATGCAATGACCACTGGTTGATCCATGTGTGGGTTGTGGAAAGAACACACATGTAATGACCACTGGTTGATCCATATGTGGTTTGTGAAAAGAACACACATGCAATGACTCTAGTGGGTTCACATGTGGTTTGTGGAAAAGAACACACATGCAATAACCACTGGTTGATCCATATATGGTTTGTGAAAAGAACACACATGCAATGACCACTGGTTGATCCATATGTGGTTTGTGGAAAGAACACACATGCAATGACTCTAGTGCTAGTTTTAGTATAAGAACACACATACAATGACTCTAATGGGTCCACATGTAGTTTGTGAAAGTAACACACATGCAATGACCACTGGTTGATCCATATGTGGTTTGTGGAAAGAACACACATGCAATGACCACTGGTTGATCCATACGTGGTTTGTGGAAAAGAACATACATGCAATGACCACTTGTTGATCCATGTGTGGTTTGTGAAAAGAACACACATGAAATGACCACTGGTTGATCCATAAGTGGTTTGTGGAAAGGAACACACATGCAATGACCACTGGTTGATCCATGTGTGGTTTGTGGAAAGAACACACATGCAATGACCATTGGTTGATCCATATGTGGTTTGTGAAAAGAACACACATGTAATGACTCTAGTGGGTTCATATGTGGTTTTTGGAAAAGAACACACATGCAATGACCACTGGTTGATCCATATGTGGTTTGTGAAAAGAACACACATGCAATGACCACTGGTTGATCCATATGTGGTTTGTGAAAAGAACACACATGTAATGACTCTAGTGGGTTCACATGTGGTTTTTGGAAAAGAACACACATGCAATGACCACTGGTTGATCCATATGTGGTTTGTGAAAAGAACACACATGCAATGACCACTGGTTGATCCATATGTGGTTTGTGGAAAGAACACATATGCAATGCCACTGCTTGATCCATGTGTTGTTTGTGGAAAAGAACACACATGCAATGAGTCTAGTGGATCCATGTGTGGTTTGTGGAAAAGAACACATATGCAATGAGTCTAGTGCTGGTTTGTGGTTTTAGTATAAGAACAAACATGCAATGACTCAAATGGATCCATATGTGGTTTGTGGAAAGAACACACATGCAATGACACTGGTTGATCCATATGTGGTTTGTGGAAAGAACACACATGCAATGGCCACTTGTGGATCCATAAGTTGTTTGTGTAAAAAGAACACACATGCAATGTGTCTAGTGGATCCATGTGTGGTTTGTAGAAAAGAACACACATGCAATGACTCTAGTGCCGGTTTGTGGTTTTAGTATAAGAACAAACATGCAATGACTCAAATGGATCCATATGTGGTTTGTGGAAAGAACACACATGCAATGACACTGGTTGAGCCATATGTGGTTTGTGGAAAGAACACACATGCAATGACCACTGGTTCATCCATATGTGGTTTGTGGAAAAGAACACACATGCAAAGACCACTGGTTGATCCATAAGTTGTTTGTGGAAGAGAACACACATGCAATGAGTGTAGTGGATCCATGTGTGGTTTGTGGAAAAGAACACACATGCAATGAATCTAGTGCCGGTTCTTGGTTTTAGTATAAGAACAAACATGCAATGACTCAAATGGATCCATATGTGGTTTGTGGAAAGAACACACATGCAATGACCACTGGTTGATCCAGATGTGGTTTGTAGAAAAGAACACACATGCAATGACACTGCTTGATCCATGTGTGGTTCGTGAAAAGAACACACATGCAATGGCTCTAGTGGGTGGTTTGTGGAAATAACACACATGCAATGAATCTAGTGGTTGATCCATGTGTGGTTTGTGGAAATAACACACATGCAATGACTCTAATGGATCCATAAGTGGTTTATGGAAAAGAACACACATGCAATTACCACTGGTTGATCCATATGTGGTTTGTGGAAAGAACACACATGCAATGACCACTTGTTGATCCATGTGTGGTTTGTGGAAAGAACACACATGCAATGACAGTGGTGGATCAATGTGTGGTTTGTGGATAGAACACACATGCAATGACTCTAGTGATAGTTTTAATATAAGAACAAACATGAAATGACTCAAATGGAACCATATGTGGTTTGTGGAAGAACACAGATGCAATGACACTGGTTGATCCATGTGTGGTTTGTGGAAAGAACAAACATGCAATGACTCTAGTGGTTGATCCATGTGTGGTTTGTGGAAATAACACACAAGCAATGACTCTAGTGTTGGTTTGTGGTTTTAGTATAATAACAAATATGCAATGACTCAAATGGATCCATATGTGGTTTGTGGAAAGAACACACATGTAATGACACTGGTTGATCCATATGTGGTTTATGGAAAGAACACACATGCAATGACCACTAGTTGATCCATATGTGGTTTGTGGAAAAGAACACACATGCAATGACTCTAGTGCTAGTTTTAGTATAAGAACACACATGCAATGACTCTAATGGATCCATATGTGGTTTGTGAAAATAGCACACATGCAATGACCACTTGTTGATCCATGTGTGGTTTGTGGGAAGAACACACATGCAATGACAGTGGTGGATCCATGTGTGGTTTGTGGAAAGAACACACATGCAATGACTCTAGTGGTTGATCCATGTGTGGTTTGTGGAAATAACACACATGCAATGACTCTAGTGTTGGTTTTAGTATAAGAACACACATGAAATTTCTCTAGTGGGTTCACATGTGGTTTATGGAAAAGAACACACATGCAATGACCACTGGTTGATCCATATGTAGTTTGTGAAAAGAACACACATGAATGACACTGCTTGATCCATGTGTGGTTTGTGGAAAGAACACACATGCAATGACTCTAGTGGTTGATCCATGTGTGGTTTGTGGAAATAACACACATGCAATGACTCTAATAGATCCATAAGTGGTTTATGGAAAAGAACACACATGCAATGACTCCAGTGCTAGTTTTAGTATAAGAACACACATATAATGACTCTATTGTGTCCACATGCAGTTTGTGAAAAGAACACACATGCAATGACCACTAGTTGATCCATAAGTTGTTTATGTAAAAATAACACACATGCAATGAGTCTAGTGGATCCATGTGTGGTTTTTAGAAAAGAACACACATGCAATGACTCTAGTGCCGGTTTGTGGTTTTAGTATAAGAACAAACATGCAATGACTCAAATTGATCCATATGTGGTTTGTGGAAAGAACACACATGCAATGACACTGGTTGATCCATATGTGGTTTGTGGAAAGAACACACATGCAATGACCACTGGTTCATCCATATGTGGTTTGTGCAAAAGAACACACATGCAAAGACCACTGGTCGATCCATAAGTTGTTTGTGGAAGAGAACACACATGCAATGAGTGTAGTGGATCCATGTGTGGTTTGTGGAAAAGAACACACATGCAATGAATCTAGTGCCGGTTTGTGGTTTTAGTATAAGAACAAACATGCAATGACTCAAATGGATCCATATGTGGTTTGTGGAAAGAACACACATGCAATGACCACTGGTTGATCCATATGTGGTTTGTAGAAAAGAACACACATGCAATGACACTGCTTGATCCATGTGTGGTTTGTGAAAAGAACACACATGCAATGACTCTAGTGGGTGGTTTGTGGAAATAACACACATGCAATGACTCTAGTGGTTGATCCATGTGTGGTTTATGGAAAAGAACACACATGCAATTACCACTGGTTGATCCATATGTGGTTTTTGGAAAGAACACACATGCAATGACCACTTGTTGATCCATGTGTGGTTTGTGGAAAGAGCACACATGCAATGACAGTGGTGGATCAATGTGTGGTTTGTGGATAGAACACACATGCAATGACTCTAGTGATAGTTTTAGTATAAGAACAAACATGAAATGACTCAAATGGATCCATATGTGGTTTGTGGAAGAACACACATTCAATGACACTGGTTGATCCATGTGTGGTTTGTGGAAAGAACACACATGCAATGACTCTAGTGGTTGATCCATGTGTTGGTTGTGGAAATAACACACAAGCAATGACTCTAGTGTTGGTTTGTGGTTTTAGTATAAGAACAAACATGCAATGACTCAAATGGATCCATATGTGGTTTGTGGAAAGAACACACATGCAATGACACTGGTTGATCCATATGTGGTTTGTGGAAAGAACACACATGCAATGACCACTAGTTGATCCATATGTGGTTTGTGGAAAAGAACACACATGCAAAGACCACTGGTTGACCCATAAGTTGTTTGCGGAAAAGAACACACATGCAATGAGTCTAGTGGATCCATGTGTGGTTTGTGGAAAAGAACACACATGCAATGAGCCTAGTGCTGGTTTGAGGTTTTAGTATAACAACAAACATGCAATGAATCAAATGGATCCATATGTGGTTTGTGGAAAGAACACACATGCAATGACACTGGTTGATCCATATGTGGTTTGTATAAAGAACACACATGCAATGACCACTGGTTGATCCATATGTGGTTTGTGGAAAAGAACACACATGCAATGACCACTGGTTGATCCATGTGTGGTTTGTGGAAAGAACACACATGCAATGACCACTGGTTGATCCATAAGTGGTTTGTGGAAAGAACACACATGCAATGGCCACTGGTTGATCCATAAGTGGTTTGTGGAAAGAACACACATGCAATGGCCACTAGTTGATCCATAAGTGGTTTGTGGTAAGAACACACATGTAGTGACCACTGGTGGATCCATATGTTGTTTGTGAAAATAACACACATGCAATGAACACTGGTGGATCCATAAGTGGTTTGTGGAAAGAACGCACATGCAATGACTCTAGTGCTAGTTTTAGTATAAGAACACACATGCAATGACTCTAATGGATCCATATGTGGTTTGTGAAAATAACACACATGCAATGACCACTTGTTGATCCATGTGTGGTTTGTGGGAAGAACACACATGCAATGACAGTGGTGGATCCATGTGTGGTTTTTGGAAAGAACACACATGCAATGACTCTAGTGGTTGATCCATGTGTTGTTTGTGGAAATAACACACATGCAATGACTCTAGTGTTGGTTTTAGTATAAGAACACACATGCAATTTCTCTAGTGGGTTCACATGTGGTTTATGGAAAAGAACACACATGCAATGACAACTGGTTGATCCATATGTGGTTTGTGGAAAGAACACACATGCAATGACACTGCTTGATCCATGTGTGGTTTGTGGAAAGAACACACATGCAATGACTCTAGTGGTTGATCCATGTGTGGTTTGTGGAAATAACACACATGCAATGACTCTAATAGATCCATAAGTGGTTTATGGAAAAGAACACACATGCAATGACTCTAGTGCTAGTTTTAGTATAAGAACATACATATAATGACTCTAGTGGGTCCACATGCAGTTTGTGAAAAGAACACACATGCAATGACCACTAGTTGATCCATAAGTTGTTTGTGTAAAAAGAACACACATGCAATGAGTCTAGTGGATCCATGTGTGGTTTGTGGAAAAGAACACACATGCAATGACTCTAGTGCCGGTTTGTGGTTTTAGTATAAGAGTAAACATGCAATGACTCAAATAGATCCATATGTGGTTTGTGGAAAGAACACACATGTAATGACACTGGTTGATCCATATGTGGTTTGTGGAAAGAACACACATGCAATGACCACTGGTTCATCCATATGTGGTTTGTGGAAAAGAACACACATGCAAAGACCACTGGTTGATCATAAGTTGTTTGTGGAAAAGAACACACATGCAATGAGTGTAGTGGATCCATGTGTGGTTTGTGGAAAATAACACACATGCAATGAATCTAGTGCTAGTTTGTGGTTTTAGTATAAGAACAAACATGCAATGACTCAAATGGATCCATATGTGGTTTGTGGAAAGAACACACATGCAATGACACTGGTTGATCCATAAGTGGTTTGTGGAAAGAACACACATGCAATGACCACTAGTTGATCCATATGTGGTTTATGGAAAAGAACATACATGCAATGACCACTGGTTGATCCATGTGTTGTTTGTGGAAAGAACACACATGCAATGACTCTAGTGGTTGGTTTGTGGAAATAACACACATGCAATGACTCTAGTGGTTGATCCATGTGTGGTTTGTGGAAATAACACACATGCAATGACTCTAATGGATCCATAAGTGGTTTATGGAAAAGAACACACATGCAATGACCACTAGTTGATCCATATGTGGTTTGTGGAAAGAACATTCATGCAATGACCACTTGTTGATCCATGTGTGGTTTGTGGAAAGAACACACATGCAATGACCACTTGTTGATCCATGTGTGGTTTGAGGAAAGAACACACATGCAATGATAGTGGTGGATCAATGTGTGGTTTGTGGATAGAACACACATGCAATGACTCTAGTGATAGTTTTAGTATAAGAACAAACATGAATTGACTCAAATGGATCCATATGTGGTTTGTGGAAGAACACACATGCAATGACACTAGTTGATCCATGTGTGGTTTGTGGAAAGAACACACATGCAATGACTCTAGTGGTTGATCCATGTGTTGGTTGTGGAAATAACACACAAGCAATGACTCTAGTGTTGGTTTGTGGTTTTAGTATAAGAACAAACATGCAATGACTCAAATGGATCCATATGTGGTTTGTGGAAAGAACACACATGCAATGACACTGGTTGATCCATATGTGGTTTGTGGAAAGAACACACATGCAATGACCACTAGTTGATCAATATGTGGTTTGTGGAAAAGAACACACATGCAAAGACCACTGGTTGACCCACAAGTTGTTTGCGGAAAAGAACACACATGCAATGAGTCTAGTGGATCCATGTGTGGTTTGTGGAAAAGAACACACATGCAACGAGCCTAGTGCTGGTTTGAGGTTTTAGTATAAGAACAAACATGCAATGACTCAAATGGATCCATATGTTGTTTGTGGAAAGAACACACATGCAATGACACTGGTTGATCCATATGTGGTTTGTAGAAAGAACACACATGCAATGACCACTTGTTGATCCATATGTGGTTTGTGGAAAAGAACACACATGCAATGACCACTGGTTGATACATGTGTGGTTTGTGGAAAGAACACACATGCAATGACCACTGGTTGATCCATAAGTGGTTTGTGGAAAGAACACACATGCAATGGCCACTGGTTGATCCATAAGTGGTTTGTGGAAAGAACACACATGCAATGGCCACTAGTTGATCCATAAGTGGTTTGTGGGAAGAACACACATGTAGTGACCACTGGTGGATCCATATGTTGTTTGTGAAAATAACACACATGCAATGAATACTGGTGGATCCATAAGTGGTTTGTGGAAAGAACGCACATGCAATGACTCTAGTGCTAGTTTAGTATAAGAACACACATACAATGACTCTAATGGATCCATATGTGGTTTGTGAAAATAACACACATACAATGACCACTTGTTGATCCATGTGTGGTTTGTGGGAAGAACACACATGCAATAACAGTGGTGGATCCATGTGTGGTTTTTGGAAAGAACACACATGCAATGACTCTAGTGGTTGATCCATGTGTTGTTTGTGGAAATAACACACATGCAATGACTCTAGTGTTGGTTTTAGTATAAGAACACACATGCAATTTCTCTAGTGGGTTCACATGTGGTTTATGGAAAAGAACACACATGCAATGACAACTGGTTGATCCATATGTGGTTTGTGGAAAGAACACACATGCAATGACACTTCTTGATCCATGTGTGGTTTGTGGAAAGAACACACATGCAATGACTCTAGTGGTTGATCCATGTGTGGTTTGTGGAAATAACACACATGCAATGACTCTAATAGATCCATAAGTGGTTTATGGAAAAGAACACACATGCAATGACTCTAGTGCTAGTTTTAGTATAAGAACATACATATAATGACTCTAGTGGGTCCACATGCAGTTTGTGAAAAGAACACACATGCAATGACCACTAGTTGATCCATAAGTTGTTTGTGTAAAAATAACACACATGCAATGAGTCTAGTGGATCCATGTGTGGTTTGTGGAAAAGAACACAGATGCAATGACTCTAGTGCCGGTTTGTGGTTTTAGTATAAGAGCAAACATGCAATGACTCAAATAGATCCATATGGGGTTTGTGGAAAGAACACACATGCACTGACACTGGTTGATCCATATGTGGTTTGTGGAAAGAACACACAGGCAATGACCACTGGTTCATCCATATGTGGTTTGTGGAAAAGAACACACATGCAAAGACCACTGGTTGATCATAAGTTGTTTGTGGAAAAGAACACACATGCAATGAGTGTAGTGGATCCATGTGTGGTTTGTGGAAAAGAACACACATGCAATGAATCTAGTGCCGGTTTGTGGTTTTAGTATAAGAACAAACATGCAATGACTCAAATGGATCCATATGTGGTTTGTGGAAAGAACACACATGCAATGACACTGGTTGATCCATATGTGGTTTGTGGACAGAACACACATGCAATGACCACTGGTTGATCTATATGTGGTTTGTGGAAAAGAACACACATGCAATGACACTGCTTGATACATGTGTGGTTTGTGAAAAGAACACACATGCTATGACTCTAGTGGTTGGTTTGTGGAAATAACACACATGCAATGACTCTAGTGGTTGATCCATGTGTGGTTTGTGGAAATAACACACATGCAATGACTCTAATGGATCCATAAGTGGTTTATGGAAAAGAACACACATGCAATGACCACTAGTTGATCCATATGTGGTTTGTGGAAAGAACATTCATGCAATGACCACTTGTTGATCCATGTGTGGTTTGTGGAAAGAACACACATGCAATGACCACTTGTTGATCCATGTGTGGTTTGTGGAAAGAACACACATGCAATGACAGTGGTGGATCAATGTGTGGTTTGTGGATAGAACACACATACAATGACTCTGGTGATAGTTTTAGTATAAGAACAAACATGAAATGACTCAAATGGATCCATATGTGGTTTGTGGAAAGAACACACATGCAATGACACTGGTTGATCCATGTGTGGTTTGTGGAAAGAACACACATGCAATGACTCTAGTGGTTGATCCATGTGTGGTTTGTGGAAATAACACACATGCAATGACTCTAGTGTTGGTTTGTGGTTTTAGTATAAGAACAAACATGCAATGACTCAAATGGATCCATATGTGGTTTGTGGAAAGAACATACATGCAATGACACTGGTTGATCCATATGTGGTTTGTGGAAAGAACACACATGCAATGACCACTGGTTGATCCATATGTGGTTTGTGGAAAAGAACACACATGCAATGACCACTGGTTGATCCATATGTGGTTTGTTGGAAGAACACACATGCAATGACCACTGGTTGATGCATATGTGGTTTGTGGAAAAGAACACACATGCAAAGACCACTAGTTGATCCATAAGTTGTTTGTGGAAAAGAACACACATGCAATGACTCTAGTGCTGGTTTGTGGTTTTAGTATAAGGACAAACATGCAATGACTCAAATGGATCCATATGTGGTTTGTGGAAAGAACACACATTCAATGACACTGGTTGATCCATGTGTGGTTTGTGGAAAGAACACACTTGCAATGACTCTAGTGGTTGATCCATGTGTTGGTTGTGGAAATAACACACAAGCAATGACTCTAGTGTTGGTTTGTGGTTTTAGTATAAGAACAAACATGCAATGACTCAAATGGATCCATATGTGGTTTGTGGAAAGAACACACATGCAATGACACTGGTTGATCCATATGTGGTTTATGGAAAGAACACACATGCAAAGACCACTAGTTGATCCATATGTGGTTTGTGGAAAAGAACACACATGCAAAGACCACTGGTTGACCCATAAGTTGTTTGCGGAAAAGAACACAGATGCAATGAGTCTAGTGGATCCATGTGTGGTTTGTGGAAAAGAACACACATGCAATGAGCCTAGTGCTGGTTTGAGGTTTTAGTATAAGAACAAACATGCAATGACTCAAATGGATCCATATGTGGTTTGTGGAAAGAACACACATGCAACGACAGTGGTTGATCCATATGTGGTTTGTAGAAAGAATACACATGCAATGACCACTGGTTGATCCATATGTGGTTTGTGGAAAAGAACACACATGCAATGACCACTGGTTGATCCATGTGTGGTTTGTGGAAAGAACACACATGCAATGACCACTGGTTGATCCATAAGTGGTTTGTGGAAAGAACACACATGCAATGGCCACTGGTTGATCCATAAGTGGTTTGTGGAAAGAACACACATGCAATGGCCACTAGTTGATCCATAAGTGGTTTGTGGGAAGAACACACATGTAGTGACCACTGGTGGATCCATATGTTGTTTGTGAAAATAACACACATGCAATGAACACTGGTGGATCCATAAGTGCTTTGTGGAAACAACGCACATGCAATGACTCTAGTGCTAGTTTTAGTATAAGAACACACATGCAATGACTCTAATGGATCCATATGTGGTTTGTGAAAATAACACAAATGCAATGACCACTTGTTGATCCATGTGTGGTTTGTGGGAAGAACACTCATGCAATGACAGTGGTGGATCCATGTGTGGTTTTTGGAAAGAACACACATGCAATGACTCTAGTGGTTGATCCATGTGTTGTTTATGGAAATAACACACATGCAATGACTCTAGTGTTGGTTTTAGTATAAGAACACACATGCAATTTCTCTAGTGGGTTCACATGTGGTTTATGGAAAAGAACACACATGCAATGACAACTGGTTGATCCATATGTGGTTTGTGGAAAGAACACACATGCAATGACACTGCTTGATCCATGTGTGGTTCGTGGAAAGAACACACATGCAATGACTCTAGTGGTTGATCCATGTGTGGTTTGTGGAAATAACACACATGCAATGACTCTAATAGATCCACAAGTGGTTTATGGAAAAGAACACACATGCAATGACTCTAGTGCTAGTTTTAGTATAAGAACATACATATAATGACTCTAGTGGGTCCACATGCAGTTTGTGAAAAGAACACACATGCAGCGACCACTAGTTGATCCATAAGTTGTTTGTGTAAAAAGAACACACATGCAATGAGTCTAGTGGATCCATGTGTGGTTTGTGGAAAAGAACACACATGCAATGACTCTAGTGCCGGTTTGTGGTTTTAGTATAAGAGCAAACATGCAATGACTCAAATAGATCCATATGTCGTTTGTGGAAAGAACACACATGCAATGACATTGGTTGATCCATATGTGGTTTGTGGAAAGAACACACATGCAATGACCACTGGTTCATCCATATGTGGTTTGTGGAAAAGAACACACATGCAAAGACCACTGGTTGATCATAAGTTGTTTGTGGAAAAGAACACACATGCAATGAGTGTAGTGGATCCATGTGTGGTTTGTGGAAAAGAACACACATGCAATGAATCTATTGCCGGTTTGTGGTTTTAGTATAAGAACAAACATGCAATGACTCAAATGGATCCATATGTGGTTTGTGGAAAGAACACACATGCAATGACACTGGTTGATCCATAAGTGGTTTGTGGAAAGAACACACATGTAATGACCACTGGTTGATCCATATGTGGTTTATGGAAAAGAACATACATGCAATGACCACTGGTTGATCCATGTGTTGTTTGTGGAAAGAACACACATGCAATGACCACTTGTTGATCCATGTGTGGTTTGTGGAAAGAACACACATGCAGTGACCACTTGTTGATCCATGTGTGGTTTGTGGAAATAACACACATGCAATGACTCTAGTGGTTGATCCATGTGTGGTTTGTGGAAATAACACACATGCAATGACTCTAATGATCCATAAGTGGTTTATGGAAAAGAACACACATGCAATGACCACTAGTTGATCCATATGTGGTTTGTGGAAAGAACATTCATGCAATGACAACTTGTTGATCCATGTGTGGTTTATGGAAAGAACACACATGCAATGACCACTTGTTGATCCATGTGTGGTTTGTGGAAAGAACACACATGCAATGACAGTGGTGGATCAATGTGTGGTTTGTGGATAGAACACACATACAATGACTCTGGTGATAGTTTTAGTATAAGAACAAACATGAAATGACTCAAATGGATCCATATGTGGTTTGTGGAAAGAACACACATGCAATGACACTGGTTGATCCATGTGTGGTTTGTGGAAAGAACACACATGCAATGACTCTAGTGGTTTATCCATGTGTGGTTTGTGGAAATAACACACATGCAATGACTCTAGTGTTGGTTTGTGGTTTTAGTATAAGAACAAACATGCAATGACTCAAATGGATCCATATGTGGTTTGTGGAAAGAACATACATGCAATGACACTGGTTGATCCATATGTGGTTTGTAGAAAGAACACATATGCAATGACCACTGGTTGATCCATATGTGGTTTGTGGAAAAGAACACACATGCAATGACCAATGGTTGATCCATGTGTGGTTTGTTGGAAGAACACACATGCAATGACAACTGGTTGATGCATATGTGGTTTGTGGAAAAGAACACACATGCAAAGACCACTAGTTGATCCATAAGTTGTTTGTGGAAAAGAACACACATGCAATGAGTCTAGTGGATCCATGTGTGGTTTGTGGAAAAGAACACACATGCAATGACTCTAGTGCTGGTTTGTGGTTTTAGTATAAGAACAAACATGCAATGACTCAAATGGATCCATATTGGTTTGTGGAAATAACACACATGCAATGACACTGGTTGATCCATATGTGGTTTGTGGAAAGAACACACATGCAATGACCACTGGTTGATCCATATGTGGTTTGTGGAAAAGAACACACATGCAATGACCACTGGTTGATCCATGTGTGGTTTGTTGGAAGAACACACATGCAATGACCACTGGTTGTTGCATATGTGGTTTGTGGAAAAGAACACACATGCAAAGACCACTAGTTGATCCATAAGTTGTTTGTGGAAAAGAACACACATGCAATGAGTCTAGTGGATCCATGTGTGGTTTGTGGAAAAGAACACACATGCAATGACTCTAGTGCTGGTTTGTGGTTTTAGTATAAGAACAAACATGCAATGACTCAAATGGATCCATATGTGGTTCGTGGAAAGAACACACATGCAGTGACACTGGTTGATCCATATGTGGTTTGTGGAAAGAACACACATGCAATGACCACTGGTTGATCCATATGTGGTTTATGGAAAAGAACATACATGCAATGACCACTGGTTGATCCATGTGTGGTTTGTGGAAAAGAACACACATGCAAAGACCACTGGTTGATCCATAAGTTGTTTGCGGAAAAGAACACACATGCCATGAGTCTAGTGGATCCACGTGTGGTTTGTGGAAAAGAACACACATGAAATGAGTCTAGTACTGGTTTGTGGTTTTAGTATAAGAACAAACATGCAATGACTCAAATGGATCCATATGTGGTTTGTGGAAAGAACACACATGCAATGACCACTGGTTGATCCATATGTGGTTTGTAGAAAAGAACACACATGCAATGACCACTGGTTGATCCATGTGTGGTTTGTGGAAAGAACACACATGCAATGACCACTGGTTGATCCATAAGTGGTTTGTGGAAATAACACACATGCAATGGCCACTGGTTGATCCATAAGTGGTTTGTGGAAAGAACACACATGCAATGGCCACTGGTTGATCCATAAGTGGTTTGTGGAAAGAACACACATGCAGTGACCACTGGTGGATCCATATGTTGTTTTTGAAAATAACACACATGCAATGAACACTGGTGGATCCATAAGTTGTTTGTGGAAAGAACAGACATGCAATGACTCTAGTGCTAGTTTTAGTATAAGAACACACATGCAATGACTCTAAATGGATCCATATGTGGTTTGTGAAAATAACACACATGCAATGACCACTTGTTGATCCATGTGTGGTTTGTGGGAAGAACACACATGCAATGAAAGTGGTGGATCCATGTGTGGTTTGTGGAAAGAACACACATGCAATGACTCTAGTGGTTGATCCATGCGTGGTTTGTGGAAATAACACACATGCAATGACTCTAGTGTTGGTTTTAGTATAAGAACACACATGCCATTACTCTAGTGGGTTCACATGTGGTTTA
This sequence comes from Avena sativa, assembly GCA_916181665.1. Classification (NCBI taxonomy): domain Eukaryota; kingdom Viridiplantae; phylum Streptophyta; class Magnoliopsida; order Poales; family Poaceae; genus Avena; species Avena sativa. Next base: position 39,699,017 of record OV702290.1, read on the forward strand.
TGGAAAAAACACACATGCAATGACCACTGGTTTATCCATATGTGGTTTGTGGAAAGAAGACACATGCAATGACACTGCTTGATCCATGTGTGGTTTGTGGGAAGAACACACATGCAATGAATCTAGTGGTTGATCCATGTGTGGTTTGTGGAAATAACACACATGCAATGACTCTATTGGTTGATCCATGTGTGGTTTGTGGAAATAACACACATGTAATGACTCTAATGGATCCATAAGTGGTTTATGGAAAAGAACACACATGCAATGACTCTAATGCTAGTTTTAGTATAAGAACACACATACAATGACTCTAGTGGGTCCACATGTAGTTTGTGAAAAGAACACACATGCAATGACCACTGGTTGATCCATAAGTTGTTTGTGGAAAAGAACACACATGCAATGAGTCTAGTGGATCCATGTGTGGTTTGTGGAAAAGAACACACATGCAATGATTCTAGTGCCGGTTTATGGTTTTAGTATAAGAACAAACATGCAATGACTCAAATGGATCCATATGTGGTTTGTTGAAAGAACACACATGCGATGACTCTAGTGGTTGATCCATGTGTGGTTTGTGGAAATAACACACATGCAATGACTCTATTGGTTGATCCATGTGTGGTTTGTGGAAATAATACACATGCAATGACTCTAATGGATCCATAAGTGGTTTATGGAAAAGAACACACATGAAATAACTCTAGTTCTAGTTTTAGTATAAGAACACAAATACAATGACTCTAGTGGGTCCACATATAGTTTGTGAAAAGAACACACATGCAATGACCACTGGTAGATCCATAAGTTGTTTGTGGAAAAGAACAGACATGCAATGAGACTAGTGGATCCATGTGTGGTTTGTGGAATAGAACACACGTGCAATGACTCTAGTGCTGGTTTGTGGTTTTAGTATAAGAACAAACATGCAATGACTCAGATGGATCCATATGTGGTTTGTGGAAAGAACACACATGCAATGACCACTAGTTGCTCCATATGTGGTTTGTGGAAAAGAACACACATGCAATGACCACTGGTTGATCCATGTGTGGTTTGTGGAAAGAACACACATGCAATGACAGTGGTGGATCCATGTGTGGTTTGTGAAAAGAACACACATGCAATGACTCTAGTGTTGGTTTTAGTATAAGAACACACATGCAATGACTCTAGTGGGTTCACATGTGGTTTGTGAAAAGAACACACATGCAATGGCCACTGGTTGATCCATATGTGGTTTGTGGAAAGAACACACATGCAATGACACTGCTTGAATCATGTGTGGTTTGTGGAAAAGAACACACATGCAATGACCACTGGTTGATCCATGTGTGGTTTGTGGAAATAACACACATGCAATGACCACTGTTTGATCCATATGTGGTTTGTCGAAAAGAACACACATGCAATGACCACTGGTTGATCCATATGAGGTTTGTGGAAAGAACACACATGCAATCACTCTAATGCTAGTTTTAGTATAAGAACACACATACAATGACTCTAGTGGGTCCACTTGTAGTTTGTGAAAATAACACACATGCAATGACCACTGGTTGATCCATAAGTTGTTTGTGGAACAGAACACACACACAATGAGTCTAGTGGATCCATGTGTGGTTTGTGGAAAAGAACACACATGCAATGACTCTAGTGCTGGTTTGTGGTTTTAGTATAAGAACAAACATGCAATTACTCAAATGGATCCATATGTGGTTTGTGGAAAGAACACACATGCAATGACTCTGGTTGATCCATATGTGGTTTGTGGAAAGAACACTAATGCAATGACCACTGGTTGATCCATATGTGGTTTGTGGAAAAGAACACACATGCAATGACCACTGGTTGATCCATGTCTGCTTTGTGGAAAGAACACACATGCAATGACAGTGGTCGATCCATGTGTGGTTTGTGAAAAGAACACACATGCAATGACTCTAGTGTTGGTTTTAGTATAAGAACACACATGCAATGACTCTAGTGGGTTCACATGAGGTTTGTGAAAAGAACACACATCCAATGACCACAGGTTGATCCATATGTGGTTTGTGGAAAGAACACACATGCAATGACACTACTTGATCCATGTGTGGTTTGTGGAAAAGAACACACATGCAATGACCACTGGTTGATCCATGTGTGGTTTGTGGAAAGAACACACATGCAATGACCACTGCTTGATCCATATGTGGTTTGTGGAAAAGAACACACATGCAATGACCACTGGTTGATCCATATGTGGTTTGTGGATAGAACACACATGTAATGATTCTAGTGCTTGTTTTAGTATAAGAATAAACATGAAATGACTCAAATGGATCCATATCTGGTTTGTGGAAAGAACACACATGCAATGACACTGGTTGATCCATGTGTGGTTTGTGGAAAGAACACACATGCAATGACTCTAGTGGTTGATCCATGTGTGGTTTGTGGAAATAACACACATGCAATGCCTCTAGTGTTGGTTTGTGGTTTTAGTATAAGAACAAACATGTAATGACTCAAATGGATCCATATGTGGTTTGTGGAAAGAACACACATGCAATGACACTGGTTGATCCATATGTGATTTGTGGAAAGAACACACATGCAGACCACTGGTTGATCCATATGTGGTTTGTGGAAAAGAACACACATGCAATGACCACTGGTTGATCCATGTGTGGTTTGTGGAAAGAACACACATGCAATGACCACTGGTTGATCCATATGTGGTTTGTGGACAAGAACACAAATGCAAAGACCACTGGTTGATCCATAAGTTGTTTGTGGAAAAGAACACACATGCAATGAGTCTAGTGGATCCATGTGTGGTTTGTGGAAAAGAACACACATGCCATGACTCTAGTGCTGGTTTGTGGTTTTAGTATAAGAACAAACATGCAATGACTCAAATGGATCCATATGTGGTTCGTGGAAAGAACACACATGCAATGACACTGGTTGATCCATATGTGGTTTGTGGAAAGAACACACATGCAATGACCACTAGTTGATCCATATGTGGTTTGTGGAAAAGAACACACATGCAAAGACACTGGTTGATCCATAAGTTGTTTGTGGAAAAGAACACACATGCAATTAGTCTAGTGGATCTATGTGTGGTTTGTGCAAAAGAACACATGAAATGAGTCTAGTGCTGGTTTGTGGTTTTAGTATAAGAATAAACATGCAATGACTCAAATGGATCCATATGTGGTTTGTGGAAAGAACACACATGCAATGACACTGGTTGATCCATATGTGGTTTGTGGAAAGAACACACATGCAATGACCACTGGTTGATCCATATGTGGTTTGTGGAAAAGAACACACATGCAATGACCACTGGTTGATCCATGTGTGGTTTGTGGAAAGAACACACATGCAATGACCACTGGTTGATCCATAAGTGGTTTGTGGAAAGAACACACATGGAAAGGCCACTGGTTGATCCATAAGTGGTTTCTGGAAAGAACACGCATGCAATGGGCACTGGTTGATCCATAAGTGGTTTGTGGAAAGAACACACATGTAGTGACCACTGGTGGATCCATATGTTGTTTATGAAAATAACACACATGCAATGAACACTAGTGTATCCATAAGTGGTTTGTGGAAAGAACACACATGCAATGACTCTAGTGCTAGTTTTAGTATAAGAACACACATGCAATGACTCTAATGGATCCATATGTGGTTTGTGAAAATAACACACATGCAATGATCCATGTGTGGTTTGTGGGAGGAACACACATGCAATGATAGTGGTGGATCCATCTGTGGTTTATGGAAAGAACACACATGCAATGACTCTAGTGGTTGATCCATGTGTGGTTTGTGGAAATAACACACATGCAATGACTCTAGTGTTGGTTTTAGAATAAGAACACACATACAATGACTCTAGTGGGTTCACATGTGGTTTATGGAAAAGAACACACATGCAATGACCACTGGTTGATCCATATGTGGTTTGTGGAAAGAACACAGATGCAATGACACTGCTTGATCCATGTGTGGTTTGTGGAAAGAACACATGCAATGACTCTAGTGGTTGATCCATGTGTGGTTTGTGGAAATAACACACATGCAATGACTCTATTGGTTGATGCATGTGTGGTTTGTGGAAATAACACACATGCAATGACTCTAATGGATCCATAAGTGGTTTATCGAAAAGAACACATATGCAATGACTCTAGTGCTAGTTTTAGTATAAGACAACACATACAATGACTCTAGTGGGTCCACACGTAGGTTGTGAAAAGAACGCGCATGCAATGACCACTGGTTGATCCATAAGTTGTTCGAGGAAAAGAACACACATGCAATGAGTCTAGTGGATCCATGTGTGGTTTGTGCAAAACAACACATATGAAATGACTCTAGTGCCGGTTTGTGGTTTTAGTATAAGAACAAACATGTAATGACTCAAATGGATCCATATGTGGTTTGTGGAAAGAACACACATGCAATGACTCTATTGGTTGATCCATGGGTGGTTTGTGGAAATAACACACATGCAATGACTCTAATGGATCCATAAGTGGTTTATGGAAAAGAACACACATGCAATGACTCTAGTGCTAGTTTTAGTATAAGAACACACATACAATGACTCTAGTGGGTCCACATGTAGTTTGTGAAAAGAACACACATGCAATGACCACTGGCTGATCCATAAGTTGTTTGTGGAAAACAACACACATGCAATGAGTCTAGTGGATCCATGTGTGGTTTGTGGAAAAGAACACACATGCAATGACTCTAGTGCTGGTTTGTGGTTTTAGTATAAGAACAAACATGCAATGACTCAAATGGATCCACATGTGGTTTGTGGAAAGAACACACAGGCAATGACTCTAGTGGGTTCACATGTGGTTTGTGAAAAGAACACAAAGGCAATGACCACTGGTTGATCAATATGTGGTTTGTGGAAAGAACACACATGCAATGACCACTGGTTCATCCATGTGTGGTTTGGGGAAAGAACACACATGCAATGACCACTGGTTGATCCATATGTGGTTTGTGGAAAAGAACACACATGTAATGACCATTGGTTGATGCATATGTTTTGTGGAAAGAACACACATGCAATGACTCTACTGCTAGTTTTAGTATAAGAACACACATACAATGACTCTAGTGGGTCCACATGTAGTTTGTGAAAATAATACACATGCCATGACCACTGGTTGATCCATAAGTGGTTTATAGAAAAGAACACACATGAAATGACCACTTGTTTATCCATATGTGGTTTGTGGAAAGAAGACACATGCAATGACACTGCTTGATCCATGTGTAGTTTGTGGAAAGAACACACATGCAATGACTCTAGTGGTTGATCCATGTGTGGTTTGTGGAAAGAACACACATGCAATGACTCTAGTGGTTGATCCATGTGTGGTTTGTAGAAATAACACACATGCAATGACTCTATTGGTTGATCCATGTGTGGTTTGTGGAAATAACACACATGTAATGACTCTAATGGATCCATAAGTGGTTTATGGAAAAGAACACACATGCAATGACTCTAATGCTAGTTTTAGTATAAGAACACACATACAATGACTCTAGTGGGTCCACATGTAGTTTGTGAAAAGAACACACATGCAATGACCACTGGTTGATCCATAAGTTGTTTGTGGAAAAGAACACACATGCAACGAGTCTAGTGGATCCATGTGTGGTTTGTGGAAAAGAACACACATGCAATGATTCTAGTGCCGGTTTGTGTATTTAGTATAAGAACAAACATGCAATGACTCAAATGGATCCATATGTGGTTTGTGGAAAGAACACACATGCGATGACTCTAGTGGTTGATCCATGTGTGGTTTGTGGAAATAACACACATGCAATGACTCTATTGGTTGATCCATGTGTGGTTTGTGGAAATAATACACATGCAATGACTCTAATGGATCCATAATTGGTTTATGGAAAATAACACACATGAAATGACTCTAGTGCTAGTTTTAGTATAAGAACACAAATACAATGACTCTAGTGGGTCCACATATAGTTTGTGAAAAGAACACACATGCAATGACCACTGGTTGATCCATAAGTTGTTTGTGGAAAAGAACAGACATGCAATGAGACTAGTGGATCCATGTGTGGTTTGTGGAAAATAACACACGTGCAATGACTCTAGTGCTGGTTTGTGGTTTTAGTATAAGAACAAACATGCAATGACTCAGATGGATCCATATGTGGTTTGTGGAAAGAACACACATGCAATGACCACTAGTTGCTCCATATGTGGTTTGTGGAAAAGAACACACATGCAATGACCACTGGTTGATCCATGTGTGGTTTGTGGAAAGAACACACATGCAAAGACAGTGGTGGATCCATGTGTGGTTTGTGAAAAGAACACACATGCAATGACTCTAGTGTCGGTTTTAGTATAAGAACACACATGCAATGACTCTAGTGGGTTCACATGTGGTTTGTGAAAAGAACACACATGCAATGACCACTGGTTGATCCATATGTGGTTTGTGGAAAGAACACATGCAATGACACTGCTTGATCCATGTGTGGTTTGAGGAAAAGAACACACATGCAATGACCACAGGTTGATCCATGTGTGGTTTGTGGAAAGAACACACATGCAATGACCACTGGTTGATCCATATGTGGTTTGTCGAAAAGAACACACATGCAATGAGCACTGGTTGATCCATATGTGGTTTGTGGAAAGAACACACATGCAATCACTCTAGTGCTAGTTTTAGTATAAGAACACACATACAATGACTCTAGTGGGTCCACATGTAGTTTGTGAAAATAACACACATGCAATGACCACTGGTTGATCCATAAGTTGTTTGTGGAACAGAACACACACGCAATGAGTCTAGTGGATCCATGTGTGGTTTGTGGAAAAGAACACACATGCAATGACTCTAGTGTTGGTTTGTGGTTTTAGTATAAGAACAAACATGCAATTACTCAAATGGATCCATATGTGGTTTGTGGAAAGAACACACATGCAATGACTCTGGTTGATCCATATGTGTTTTGTGGAAAGAACACTAATGCAATGACCACTGGTTGATCCATATGTGGTTTGTGGAAAAGAACACACATGCAATGACCACTGGTTGATCCATGTCTGCTTTGTGGAAAGAACACACATGCAATGACAGTGGTGGATCCATGTGTGGTTTGTGAAAAGAACACACATGCAATGACTCTAGTGTTGGTTTTAGTATAAGAACACACATGCAATGACTCTAGTGGGTTCACATGTGGTTTGTAAAAAGAACACACATGCAATGACCACTGGTTGATCCATATGTGGTTTTTGGAAAGAACACACATGCAATGACACTGCTTGATCCATGTGTAGTTTGTGGAAAAGAACACACATGCATTGACCACTGGTTGATCCATGTGTGGTTTATGGAAAGAACACACATGCAATGACCATTGGTTGATCCATATGTGGTTTGTGGAAAGAACACACATGCAATGGCCACTGGTTGATCCATATGTGGTCTCTGGAAAAGAACACACATGCAATGACCACTGGTTGATCCATGTGTGGTTTGTGGAAAGAGCAAACATGCAATGTCAGTGGTGGATCCATGTGTGGTTTGTGAAAAGAACACACATGCAATGACTCTAGTGTTGGTTTTAGTATAAGAACACACATGCAATGACTCTAGTGTTGGTTTAAGTATAAGAACACACATGCAATGACTCTAGTGGGTTCACGTGTGGTTTGTGAAAATAACACACATGCAATGACCACTGGTTGATCCATATGTGGTCTGTGGAAAGAACACACATGCAATGACACTGCTTGATCCATGTGTGGTTTGTGGAAAAGAACACACATGCAATGACCACTTGTTGATCCATGTGTGGTTTGTGGAAAGAACACACATGCAATGACCACTGGTTGATCCATATGTGGTTCGTGGAAAGAACACACATGCAATGACACTGGTTGATCCATATGTGATTTGTGGAAAGAACACACATGCAGACCACTGGTTGATCCATATGTGGTTTGTGGAAAAGAACACACATGCAATGACCACTGGTTGATCCATGTGTGGTTTGTGGAAAGAACACACATGCAATGACCACTGGTTGATCCATATGTGGTTTGTGGACAAGAACACAAATGCAAAGACCACTGGTTGATCCATAAGTTGTTTGTGGAAAAGAACACACATGCAATGAGTCTAGTGGATCCATGTGTGGTTTGTGGAAAAGAACACACATGCCATGACTCTAGTGCTGGTTTGTGGTTTTAGTATAAGAACAAACATGCAATGACTCAAATGGATCCATATGTGGTTCGTGGAAAGAACACACATGCAATGACACTGGTTGATCCATATGTGGTTTGTGGAAAGAACACACATGCAATGACCACTAGTTGATCCATATGTGGTTTGTGGAAAAGAACACACATGCAAAGACACTGGTTGATCCATAAGTTGTTTGTGGAAAAGAACACACATGCAATTAGTCTAGTGGATCTATGTGTGGTTTGTGCAAAAGAACACATGAAATGAGTCTAGTGCTGGTTTGTGGTTTTAGTATAAGAATAAACATGCAATGACTCAAATGGATCCATATGTGGTTTGTGGAAAGAACACACATGCAATGACACTGGTTGATCCATATGTGGTTTGTGGAAAGAACACACATGCAATGACCACTGGTTGATCCATATGTGGTTTGTGGAAAAGAACACACATGCAATGACCACTGGTTGATCCATGTGTGGTTTGTGGAAAGAACACACATGCAATGACCACTGGTTGATCCATAAGTGGTTTGTGGAAAGAACACACATGGAAAGGCCACTGGTTGATCCATAAGTGGTTTCTGGAAAGAACACGCATGCAATGGGCACTGGTTGATCCATAAGTGGTTTGTGGAAAGAACACACATGTAGTGACCACTGGTGGATCCATATGTTGTTTATGAAAATAACACACATGCAATGAACACTAGTGTATCCATAAGTGGTTTGTGGAAAGAACACACATGCAATGACTCTAGTGCTAGTTTTAGTATAAGAACACACATGCAATGACTCTAATGGATCCATATGTGGTTTGTGAAAATAACACACATGCAATGACTCAGATGGATCCTTATGTGGTTTGTGGAAAGAACACACATGCAATGACCACTAGTTGCTCCATATGTGGTTTGTGGAAAAGAACACACATGCAATGACCACTGGTTGATCCATGTGTGGTTTGTGGAAAGAACACACATGCAAAGACAGTGGTGGATCCATGTGTGGTTTGTGAAAAGAACACACATGCAATGACTCTAGTGTCGGTTTTAGTATAAGAACACACATGCAATGACTCTAGTGGGTTCACATGTGGTTTGTGAAAAGAACACACATGCAATGACCACTGGTTGATCCATATGTGGTTTGTGGAAAGAACACATGCAATGACACTGCTTGATCCATGTGTGGTTTGAGGAAAAGAACACACATGCAATGACCACAGGTTGATCCATGTGTGGTTTGTGGAAAGAACACACATGCAATGACCACTGGTTGATCCATATGTGGTTTGTCGAAAAGAACACACATGCAATGAGCACTGGTTGATCCATATGTGGTTTGTGGAAAGAACACACATGCAATCACTCTAGTGCTAGTTTTAGTATAAGAACACACATACAATGACTCTAGTGGGTCCACATGTAGTTTGTGAAAATAACACACATGCAATGACCACTGGTTGATCCATAAGTTGTTTGTGGAACAGAACACACACGCAATGAGTCTAGTGGATCCATGTGTGGTTTGTGGAAAAGAACACACATGCAATGACTCTAGTGTTGGTTTGTGGTTTTAGTATAAGAACAAACATGCAATTACTCAAATGGATCCATATGTGGTTTGTGGAAAGAACACACATGCAATGACTCTGGTTGATCCATATGTGTTTTGTGGAAAGAACACTAATGCAATGACCACTGGTTGATCCATATGTGGTTTGTGGAAAAGAACACACATGCAATGACCACTGGTTGATCCATGTCTGCTTTGTGGAAAGAACACACATGCAATGACAGTGGTGGATCCATGTGTGGTTTGTGAAAAGAACACACATGCAATGACTCTAGTGTTGGTTTTAGTATAAGAACACACATGCAATGACTCTAGTGGGTTCACATGTGGTTTGTAAAAAGAACACACATGCAATGACCACTGGTTGATCCATATGTGGTTTTTGGAAAGAACACACATGCAATGACACTGCTTGATCCATGTGTAGTTTGTGGAAAAGAACACACATGCATTGACCACTGGTTGATCCATGTGTGGTTTATGGAAAGAACACACATGCAATGACCATTGGTTGATCCATATGTGGTTTGTGGAAAGAACACACATGCAATGGCCACTGGTTGATCCATATGTGGTCTCTGGAAAAGAACACACATGCAATGACCACTGGTTGATCCATGTGTGGTTTGTGGAAAGAGCAAACATGCAATGTCAGTGGTGGATCCATGTGTGGTTTGTGAAAAGAACACACATGCAATGACTCTAGTGTTGGTTTTAGTATAAGAACACACATGCAATGACTCTAGTGTTGGTTTAAGTATAAGAACACACATGCAATGACTCTAGTGGGTTCACGTGTGGTTTGTGAAAATAACACACATGCAATGACCACTGGTTGATCCATATGTGGTCTGTGGAAAGAACACACATGCAATGACACTGCTTGATCCATGTGTGGTTTGTGGAAAAGAACACACATGCAATGACCACTTGTTGATCCATGTGTGGTTTGTGGAAAGAACACACATGCAATGACCACTGGTTGATCCATATGTGGTTCGTGGAAAGAACACACATGCAATGACACTGGTTGATCCATATGTGGTTTGTGGAAAGAACACACATGCAATGACCACTAGTTGATCCATATGTGGTTTGTGGAAAAGAACACACATGCAAAGACACTGGTTGATCCATAAGTTGTTTGTGGAAAAGAACACACATGCAATGAGTCTAGTGGATCCATGTGTGGTTTGTGGAAAAGAACACACATGCCATGACTCTAGTGCTGGTTTGTGGTTTTAGTATAAGAACAAACATGCAATGACTCAAATGGATCCATATGTGGTTCGTGGAAAGAACACACATGCAATGACACTGGTTGATCCATATGTGGTTTGTGGAAAGAACACACATGCAATGACCACTAGTTGATCCATATGTGGTTTGTGGAAAAGAACACACATGCAAAGACACTGGTTGATCCATAAGTTGTTTGTGGAAAAGAACACACATGCAATTAGTCTAGTGGATCTATGTGTGGTTTGTGCAAAAGAACACATGAAATGAGTCTAGTGCTGGTTTGTGGTTTTAGTATAAGAATAAACATGCAATGACTCAAATGGATCCATATGTGGTTTGTGGAAAGAACACACATGCAATGACACTGGTTGATCCATATGTGGTTTGTGGAAAGAACACACATGCAATGACCACTGGTTGATCCATATGTGGTTTGTGGAAAAGAACACACATGCAATGACCACTGGTTGATCCATGTGTGGTTTGTGGAAAGAACACACATGCAATGACCACTGGTTGATCCATAAGTGGTTTGTGGAAAGAACACACATGGAAAGGCCACTGGTTGATCCATAAGTGGTTTCTGGAAAGAACACGCATGCAATGGGCACTGGTTGATCCATAAGTGGTTTGTGGAAAGAACACACATGTAGTGACCACTGGTGGATCCATATGTTGTTTATGAAAATAACACACATGCAATGAACACTAGTGGATCCATAAGTGGTTTGTGGAAAGAACACACATGCAATGACTCTAGTGCTAGTTTTAGTATAAGAACACACATGCAATGACTCTAATGGATCCATATGTGGTTTGTGAAAATAACACACATGCAATGATCCATGTGTGGTTTGTGGGAGGAACACACATGCAATGATAGTGGTGGATCCATGTGTGGTTTATGGAAAGAACACACATGCAATGACTCTAGTGGTTGATCCATGTGTGGTTTGTGGAAATAACACACATGCAATGACTCTAGTGTTGGTTTTAGAATAAGAACACACATACAATGACTCTAGTGGGTTCACATGTGGTTTATGGAAAAGAACACACATGCAATGACCACTGGTTGATCCATATGTGGTTTGTGGAAAGAACACAGATGCAATGACACTGCTTGATCCATGTGTGGTTTGTGGAAAGAACACATGCAATGACTCTAGTGGTTGATCCATGTGTGGTTTGTGGAAATAACACACATGCAATGACTCTATTGGTTGATGCATGTGTGGTTTGTGGAAATAACACACATGCAATGACTCTAATGGATCCATAAGTGGTTTATCGAAAAGAACACATATGCAATGACTCTAGTGCTAGTTTTAGTATAAGACAACACATACAATGACTCTAGTGGGTCCACATGTAGTTTGTGAAAAGAACGCGCATGCAATGACCACTGGTTGATCCATAAGTTGTTTGAGGAAAAGAACACACATGCAATGAGTCTAGTGGATCCATGTGTGGTTTGTGCAAAACAACACATATGAAATGACTCTAGTGCCGGTTTGTGGTTTTAGTATAAGAACAAACATGTAATGACTCAAATGGATCCATATGTGGTTTGTGGAAAGAACACACATGCAATGACTCTATTGGTTGATCCATGTGTGGTTTGTGGAAATAACACACATGCAATGACTCTAATGGATCCATAAGTGGTTTATGGAAAAGAACACACATGCAATGACTCTAGTGCTAGTTTTAGTATAAGAACACACATACAATGACTCTAGTGGGTCCACATGTAGTTTGTGAAAAGAACACACATGCAATGACCACTGGCTGATCCATAAGTTGTTTGTGGAAAACAACACACATGCAATGAGTCTAGTGGATCCATGTGTGGTTTGTGGAAAAGAACACACATGCAATGACTCTAGTGCTGGTTTGTGGTTTTAGTATAAGAACAAATATGCAATGACTCAAATGGATCCACATGTGGTTTGTGGAAAGAACACACAGGCAATGACTCTAGTGGGTTCACATGTGGTTTGTGAAAAGAACACAAAGGCAATGACCACTGGTTGATCAATATGTGGTTTGTGGAAAGAACACACATGCAATGACCACTGGTTCATCCATGTGTGGTTTGGGGAAAGAACACACATGCAATGACCACTGGTTGATCCATATGTGGTTTGTGGAAAAGAACACACATGTAATGACCATTGGTTGATGCATATGTTTTGTGGAAAGAACACACATGCAATGACTCTACTGCTAGTTTTAGTATAAGAACACACATACAATGACTCTAGTGGGTCCACATGTAGTTTGTGAAAATAATACACATGCCATGACCACTGGTTGATCCATAAGTGGTTTATAGAAAAGAACACACATGAAATGACCACTTGTTTATCCATATGTGGTTTGTGGAAAGAAGACACATGCAATGACACTGCTTGATCCATGTGTAGTTTGTGGAAAGAACACACATGCAATGACTCTAGTGGTTGATCCATGTGTGGTTTGTGGAAAGAACACACATGCAATGACTCTAGTGGTTGATCCATGTGTGGTTTGTAGAAATAACACACATGCAATGACTCTATTGGTTGATCCATGTGTGGTTTGTGGAAATAACACACATGTAATGACTCTAATGGATCCATAAGTGGTTTATGGAAAAGAACACACATGCAATGACTCTAATGCTAGTTTTAGTATAAGAACACACATACAATGACTCTAGTGGGTCCACATGTAGTTTGTGAAAAGAACACACATGCAATGACCACTGGTTGATCCATAAGTTGTTTGTGGAAAAGAACACACATGCAATGAGTCTAGTGGATCCATGTGTGGTTTGTGGAAAAGAACACACATGCGATGAATCTAGTGCCGGTTTGTGTATTTAGTATAAGAACAAACATGCAATGACTCAAATGGATCCATATGTGGTTTGTGGAAAGAACACACATGCGATGACTCTAGTGGTTGATCCATGTGTGGTTTGTGGAAATAACACACATGCAATGACTCTATTGGTTGATCCATGTGTGGTTTGTGGAAATAATACACATGCAATGACTCTAATGGATCCATAATTGGTTTATGGAAAATAACACACATGAAATGACTCTAGTGCTAGTTTTAGTATAAGAACACAAATACAATGACTCTAGTGGGTCCACATATAGTTTGTGAAAAGAACACACATGCAATGACCACTGGTTGATCCATAAGTTGTTTGTGGAAAAGAACAGACATGCAATGAGACTAGTGGATCCATGTGTGGTTTGTGGAAAAGAACACACGTGCAATGACTCTAGTGCTGGTTTGTGGTTTCAGTATAAGAACAAACATGCAATGACTCAGATGGATCCATATGTGGTTTGTGGAAAGAACACACATGCAATGACCACTAGTTGCTCCATATGTGGTTTGTGGAAAAGAACACACATGCAATGACCACTGGTTGATCCATGTGTGGTTTGTGGAAAGAACACACATGCAATGACAGTGGTGGATCCATGTGTGGTTTGTGAAAAGAACACACATGCAATGACTCTAGTGTCGGTTTTAGTATAAGAACACACATGCAATGACTCTAGTGGGTTCACATGTGGTTTGTGAAAAGAACACACATGCAATGACCACTGGTTGATCCATATGTGGTTTGTGGAAAGAACACATACAATGACACTGCTTGATCCATGTGTGGTTTGAGGAAAAGAACACACATGCAATGACCACAGGTTGATCCATGTGTGGTTTGTGGAAAGAACACACATGCAATGACCACTGGTTGATCCATATGTGGTTTGTCGAAAAGAACACACATGCAATGAGCACTGGTTGATCCATATGTGGTTTGTGGAAAGAACACACATGCAATCACTCTAGTGCTAGTTTTAGTATAAGAACACACATACAATGACTCTAGTGGGTCCACATGTAGTTTGTGAAAATAACACACATGCAATGACCACTGGTTGATCCATAAGTTGTTTGTGGAACAGAACACACACGCAATGAGTCTAGTGGATCCATGTGTGGTTTGTGGAAAAGAACACACATGCAATGACTCTAGTGTTGGTTTGTGGTTTTAGTATAAGAACAAACATGCAATTACTCAAATGGATCCATATGTGGTTTGTGGAAAGAACACACATGCAATGACTCTGGTTGATCCATATGTGTTTTGTGGAAAGAACACTAATGCAATGACCACTGGTTGATCCATATGTGGTTTGTGGAAAAGAACACACATGCAATGACCACTGGTTGATCCATGTCTGCTTTGTGGAAACAACACACATGCAATGACAGTGGTGGATCCATGTGTGGTTTGTGAAAAGAACACACATGCAATGACTCTAGTGTTGGTTTTAGTATAAGAACACACATGCAAGGACTCTAGTGGGTTCACATGTGGTTTGTAAAAAGAACACACATGCAATGACCACTGGTTGATCCATATGTGGTTTTTGGAAAGAACACACATGCAATGACACTGCTTGATCCATGTGTAGTTTGTGGAAAAGAACACACATGCATTGACCACTGGTTGATCCATGTGTGGTTTATGGAAAGAACACACATGCAATGACCATTGGTTGATCCATATGTGGTTTGTGGAAAGAACACACATGCAATGGCCACTGGTTGATCCATATGTGGTCTCTGGAAAAGAACACACATGCAATGACCACTGGTTGATCCATGTGTGGTTTGTGGAAAGAGCAAACATGCAATGTCAGTGGTGGATCCATGTGTGGTTTGTGAAAAGAACACACATGCAATGACTCTAGTGTTGGTTTTAGTATAAGAACACACATGCAATGACTCTAGTGTTGGTTTAAGTATAAGAACACACATGCAATGACTCTAGTGGGTTCACGTGTGGTTTGTGAAAATAACACACATGCAATGACCACTGGTTGATCCATATGTGGTCTGTGGAAAGAACACACATGCAATGACACTGCTTGATCCATGTGTGGTTTGTGGAAAAGAACACACATGCAATGACCACTTGTTGATCCATGTGTGGTTTGTGGAAAGAACACACATGCAATGACCACTGGTTGATCCATATGTGGTTCGTGGAAAGAACACACATGCAATGACACTGGTTGATCCATATGTGGTTTGTGGAAAGAACACACATGCAATGACCACTAGTTGATCCATATGTGGTTTGTGGAAAAGAACACACATGCAAAGACACTGGTTGATCCATAAGTTGTTTGTGGAAAAGAACACACATGCAATTAGTCTAGTGGATCTATGTGTGGTTTGTGCAAAAGAACACATGAAATGAGTCTAGTGCTGGTTTGTGGTTTTAGTATAAGAATAAACATGCAATGACTCAAATGGATCCATATGTGGTTTGTGTAAAGAACACACATGCAATGACACTGGTTGATCCATATGTGGTTTGTGGAAAGAACACACATGCAATGACCACTGGTTGATCCATATGTGGTTTGTGGAAAAGAACACACATGCAATGACCACTGGTTGATCCATGTGTGGTTTGTGGAAAGAACACACATGCAATGACCACTGGTTGATCCATAAGTGGTTTGTGGAAAGAACACACATGGAAAGGCCACTGGTTGATCCATAAGTGGTTTCTGGAAAGAACACGCATGCAATGGGCACTGGTTGATCCATAAGTGGTTTGTGGAAAGAACACACATGTAGTGACCACTGGTGGATCCATATGTTGTTTATGAAAATAACACACATGCAATGAACACTAGTGGATCCATAAGTGGTTTGTGGAAAGAACACACATGCAATGACTCTAGTGCTAGTTTTAGTATAAGAACACACATGCAACGACTCTAATGGATCCATATGTGGTTTGTGAAAATAACACACATGCAATGATCCATGTGTGGTTTGTGGGAGGAACACACATGCAATGATAGTGGTGGATCCATGTGTGGTTTATGGAAAGAACACACATGCAATGACTCTAGTGGTTGATCCATGTGTGGTTTGTGGAAATAACACACATGCAATGACTCTAGTGTTGGTTTTAGAATAAGAACACACATACAATGACTCTAGTGGGTTCACATGTGGTTTATGGAAAAGAACACACATGCAATGACCACTGGTTGATCCATATGTGGTTTGTGGAAAGAACACAGATGCAATGACACTGCTTGATCCATGTGTGGTTTGTGGAAAGAACACATGCAATGACTCTAGTGGTTGATCCATGTGTGGTTTGTGGAAATAACACACATGCAATGACTCTATTGGTTGATGCATGTGTGGTTTGTGGAAATAACACACATGCAATGACTCTAATGGATCCATAAGTGGTTTATCGAAAAGAACACATATGCAATGACTCTAGTGCTAGTTTTAGTATAAGACAACACATACAATGACTCTAGTGGGTCCACATGTAGTTTGTGAAAAGAACGCGCATGCAATGACCACTGGTTGATCCATAAGTTGTTTGAGGAAAAGAACACACATGCAATGAGTCTAGTGGATCCATGTGTGGTTTGTGCAAAACAACACATATGAAATGACTCTAGTGCCGGTTTGTGGTTTTAGTATAAGAACAAACATGTAATGACTCAAATGGATCCATATGTGGTTTGTGGAAAGAACACACATGCAATGACTCTATTGGTTGATCCATGTGTGGTTTGTGGAAATAACACACATGCAATGACTCTAATGGATCCATAAGTGGTTTATGGAAAAGAACACACATGCAATGACTCTAGTGCTAGTTTTAGTATAAGAACACACATACAATGACTCTAGTGGGTCCACATGTAGTTTGTGAAAAGAACACACATGCAATGACCACTGGCTGATCCATAAGTTGTTTGTGGAAAACAACACACATGCAATGAGTCTAGTGGATCCATGTGTGGTTTGTGGAAAAGAACACACATGCAATGACTCTAGTGCTGGTTTGTGGTTTTAGTATAAGAACAAATATGCAATGACTCAAATGGATCCACATGTGGTTTGTGGAAAGAACACACATGCAATGACTCTAGTGTCGGTTTTAGTATAAGAACACACATGCAATGACTCTAGTGGGTTCACATGTGGTTTGTGAAAAGAACACACATGCAATGACCACTGGTTGATCCATATGTGGTTTGTGGAAAGAACACATACAATGACACTGCTTGATCCATGTGTGGTTTGAGGAAAAGAACACACATGCAATGACCACAGGTTGATCCATGTGTGGTTTGTGGAAAGAACACACATGCAATGACCACTGGTTGATCCATATGTGGTTTGTCGAAAAGAACACACATGCAATGAGCACTGGTTGATCCATATGTGGTTTGTGGAAAGAACACACATGCAATCACTCTAGTGCTAGTTTTAGTATAAGAACACACATACAATGACTCTAGTGGGTCCACATGTAGTTTGTGAAAATAACACACATGCAATGACCACTGGTTGATCCATAAGTTGTTTGTGGAACAGAACACACACGCAATGAGTCTAGTGGATCCATGTGTGGTTTGTGGAAAAGAACACACATGCAATGACTCTAGTGTTGGTTTGTGGTTTTAGTATAAGAACAAACATGCAATTACTCAAATGGATCCATATGTGGTTTGTGGAAAGAACACACATGCAATGACTCTGGTTGATCCATATGTGTTTTGTGGAAAGAACACTAATGCAATGACCACTGGTTGATCCATATGTGGTTTGTGGAAAAGAACACACATGCAATGACCACTGGTTGATCCATGTCTGCTTTGTGGAAACAACACACATGCAATGACAGTGGTGGATCCATGTGTGGTTTGTGAAAAGAACACACATGCAATGACTCTAGTGTTGGTTTTAGTATAAGAACACACATGCAAGGACTCTAGTGGGTTCACATGTGGTTTGTAAAAAGAACACACATGCAATGACCACTGGTTGATCCATATGTGGTTTTTGGAAAGAACACACATGCAATGACACTGCTTGATCCATGTGTAGTTTGTGGAAAAGAACACACATGCATTGACCACTGGTTGATCCATGTGTGGTTTATGGAAAGAACACACATGCAATGACCATTGGTTGATCCATATGTGGTTTGTGGAAAGAACACACATGCAATGGCCACTGGTTGATCCATATGTGGTCTCTGGAAAAGAACACACATGCAATGACCACTGGTTGATCCATGTGTGGTTTGTGGAAAGAGCAAACATGCAATGTCAGTGGTGGATCCATGTGTGGTTTGTGAAAAGAACACACATGCAATGACTCTAGTGTTGGTTTTAGTATAAGAACACACATGCAATGACTCTAGTGTTGGTTTAAGTATAAGAACACACATGCAATGACTCTAGTGGGTTCACGTGTGGTTTGTGAAAATAACACACATGCAATGACCACTGGTTGATCCATATGTGGTCTGTGGAAAGAACACACATGCAATGACACTGCTTGATCCATGTGTGGTTTGTGGAAAAGAACACACATGCAATGACCACTTGTTGATCCATGTGTGGTTTGTGGAAAGAACACACATGCAATGACCACTGGTTGATCCATATGTGGTTCGTGGAAAGAACACACATGCAATGACACTGGTTGATCCATATGTGGTTTGTGGAAAGAACACACATGCAATGACCACTAGTTGATCCATATGTGGTTTGTGGAAAAGAACACACATGCAAAGACACTGGTTGATCCATAAGTTGTTTGTGGAAAAGAACACACATGCAATTAGTCTAGTGGATCTATGTGTGGTTTGTGCAAAAGAACACATGAAATGAGTCTAGTGCTGGTTTGTGGTTTTAGTATAAGAATAAACATGCAATGACTCAAATGGATCCATATGTGGTTTGTGTAAAGAACACACATGCAATGACACTGGTTGATCCATATGTGGTTTGTGGAAAGAACACACATGCAATGACCACTGGTTGATCCATATGTGGTTTGTGGAAAAGAACACACATGCAATGACCACTGGTTGATCCATGTGTGGTTTGTGGAAAGAACACACATGCAATGACCACTGGTTGATCCATAAGTGGTTTGTGGAAAGAACACACATGGAAAGGCCACTGGTTGATCCATAAGTGGTTTCTGGAAAGAACACGCATGCAATGGGCACTGGTTGATCCATAAGTGGTTTGTGGAAAGAACACACATGTAGTGACCACTGGTGGATCCATATGTTGTTTATGAAAATAACACACATGCAATGAACACTAGTGGATCCATAAGTGGTTTGTGGAAAGAACACACATGCAATGACTCTAGTGCTAGTTTTAGTATAAGAACACACATGCAACGACTCTAATGGATCCATATGTGGTTTGTGAAAATAACACACATGCAATGATCCATGTGTGGTTTGTGGGAGGAACACACATGCAATGATAGTGGTGGATCCATGTGTGGTTTATGGAAAGAACACACATGCAATGACTCTAGTGGTTGATCCATGTGTGGTTTGTGGAAATAACACACATGCAATGACTCTAGTGTTGGTTTTAGAATAAGAACACACATACAATGACTCTAGTGGGTTCACATGTGGTTTATGGAAAAGAACACACATGCAATGACCACTGGTTGATCCATATGTGGTTTGTGGAAAGAACACAGATGCAATGACACTGCTTGATCCATGTGTGGTTTGTGGAAAGAACACATGCAATGACTCTAGTGGTTGATCCATGTGTGGTTTGTGGAAATAACACACATGCAATGACTCTATTGGTTGATGCATGTGTGGTTTGTGGAAATAACACACATGCAATGACTCTAATGGATCCATAAGTGGTTTATCGAAAAGAACACATATGCAATGACTCTAGTGCTAGTTTTAGTATAAGACAACACATACAATGACTCTAGTGGGTCCACATGTAGTTTGTGAAAAGAACGCGCATGCAATGACCACTGGTTGATCCATAAGTTGTTTGAGGAAAAGAACACACATGCAATGAGTCTAGTGGATCCATGTGTGGTTTGTGCAAAACAACACATATGAAATGACTCTAGTGCCGGTTTGTGGTTTTAGTATAAGAACAAACATGTAATGACTCAAATGGATCCATATGTGGTTTGTGGAAAGAACACACATGCAATGACTCTATTGGTTGATCCATGTGTGGTTTGTGGAAATAACACACATGCAATGACTCTAATGGATCCATAAGTGGTTTATGGAAAAGAACACACATGCAATGACTCTAGTGCTAGTTTTAGTATAAGAACACACATACAATGACTCTAGTGGGTCCACATGTAGTTTGTGAAAAGAACACACATGCAATGACCACTGGCTGATCCATAAGTTGTTTGTGGAAAACAACACACATGCAATGAGTCTAGTGGATCCATGTGTGGTTTGTGGAAAAGAACACACATGCAATGACTCTAGTGCTGGTTTGTGGTTTTAGTATAAGAACAAATATGCAATGACTCAAATGGATCCACATGTGGTTTGTGGAAAGAACACACAGGCAATGACTCTAGTGGGTTCACATGTGGTTTGTGAAAAGAACACAAAGGCAATGACCACTGGTTGATCAATATGTGGTTTGTGGAAAGAACACACATGCAATGACCACTGGTTCATCCATGTGTGGTTTGGGGAAAGAACACACATGCAATGACCACTGGTTGATCCATATGTGGTTTGTGGAAAAGAACACACATGTAATGACCATTGGTTGATGCATATGTTTTGTGGAAAGAACACACATGCAATGACTCTACTGCTAGTTTTAGTATAAGAACACACATACAATGACTCTAGTGGGTCCACATGTAGTTTGTGAAAATAATACACATGCCATGACCACTGGTTGATCCATAAGTGGTTTATAGAAAAGAACACACATGAAATGACCACTTGTTTATCCATATGTGGTTTGTGGAAAGAAGACACATGCAATGACACTGCTTGATCCATGTGTAGTTTGTGGAAAGAACACACATGCAATGACTCTAGTGGTTGATCCATGTGTGGTTTGTGGAAAGAACACACATGCAATGACTCTAGTGGTTGATCCATGTGTGGTTTGTAGAAATAACACACATGCAATGACTCTATTGGTTGATCCATGTGTGGTTTGTGGAAATAACACACATGTAATGACTCTAATGGATCCATAAGTGGTTTATGGAAAAGAACACACATGCAATGACTCTAATGCTAGTTTTAGTATAAGAACACACATACAATGACTCTAGTGGGTCCACATGTAGTTTGTGAAAAGAACACACATGCAATGACCACTGGTTGATCCATAAGTTGTTTGTGGAAAAGAACACACATGCAACGAGTCTAGTGGATCCATGTGTGGTTTGTGGAAAAGAACACACATGCAATGATTCTAGTGCCGGTTTGTGTATTTAGTATAAGAACAAACATGCAATGACTCAAATGGATCCATATGTGGTTTGTGGAAAGAACACACATGCGATGACTCTAGTTGTTGATCCATGTGTGGTTTGTGGAAATAACACACATGCAATGACTCTATTGGTTGATCCATGTGTGGTTTGTGGAAATAATACACATGCAATGACTCTAATGGATCCATAATTGGTTTATGGAAAATAACACACATGAAATGACTCTAGTGCTAGTTTTAGTATAAGAACACAAATACAATGACTCTAGTGGGTCCACATATAGTTTGTGAAAAGAACACACATGCAATGACCACTGGTTGATCCATAAGTTGTTTGTGGAAAAGAACAGACATGCAATGAGACTAGTGGATCCATGTGTGGTTTGTGGAAAAGAACACACGTGCAATGACTCTAGTGCTGGTTTGTGGTTTTAGTATAAGAACAAACATGCAATGACTAAGATGGATCCATATGTGGTTTGTGGAAAGAACACACATGCAATGACCACTAGTTGCTCCATATGTGGTTTGTGGAAAAGAACACACATGCAATGACCACTGGTTGATCCATGTGTGGTTTGTGGAAAGAACACACATGCAATGACAGTGGTGGATCCATGTGTGGTTTGTGAAAAGAACACACATGCAATGACTCTAGTGTCGGTTTTAGTATAAGAACACACATGCAATGACTCTAGTGGGTTCACATGTGGTTTGTGAAAAGAACACACATGCAATGACCACTGGTTGATCCATATGTGGTTTGTGGAAAGAACACATGCAATGACACTGCTTGATCCATGTGTGGTTTGAGGAAAAGAACACACATGCAATGACCACAGGTTGATCCATGTGTGGTTTGTGGAAAGAACACACATGCAATGACCACTGGTTGATCCATATGTGGTTTGTCGAAAAGAACACACATGCAATGAGCACTGGTTGATCCATATGTGGTTTGTGGAAAGAACACACATGCAATCACTCTAGTGCTAGTTTTAGTATAAGAACACACATACAATGACTCTAGTGGGTCCACATGTAGTTTGTGAAAATAACACACATGCAATGACCACTGGTTGATCCATAAGTTGTTTGTGGAACAGAACACACACGCAATGAGTCTAGTGGATCCATGTGTGGTTTGTGGAAAAGAACACACATGCAATGACTCTAGTGTTGGTTTGTGGTTTTAGTATAAGAACAAACATGCAATTACTCAAATGGATCCATATGTGGTTTGTGGAAAGAACACACATGCAATGACTCTGGTTGATCCATATGTGTTTTGTGGAAAGAACACTAATGCAATGACCACTGGTTGATCCATATGTGGTTTGTGGAAAAGAACACACATGCAATGACCACTGGTTGATCCATGTCTGCTTTGTGGAAAGAACACACATGCAATGACAGTGGTGGATCCATGTGTGGTTTGTGAAAAGAACACACATGCAATGACTCTAGTGTTGGTTTTAGTATAAGAACACACATGCAATGACTCTAGTGGGTTCACATGTGGTTTGTAAAAAGAACACACATGCAATGACCACTGGTTGATCCATATGTGGTTTTTGGAAAGAACACACATGCAATGACACTGCTTGATCCATGTGTAGTTTGTGGAAAAGAACACACATGCATTGACCACTGGTTGATCCATGTGTGGTTTATGGAAAGAACACATATGCAATGACCATTGGTTGATCCATATGTGGTTTGTGGAAAGAACACACATGCAATGGCCACTGGTTGATCCATATGTGGTCTCTGGAAAAGAACACACATGCAATGACCACTGGTTGATCCATGTGTGGTTTGTGGAAAGAGCAAACATGCAATGTCAGTGGTGGATCCATGTGTGGTTTGTGAAAAGAACACACATGCAATGACTCTAGTGTTGGTTTTAGTATAAGAACACACATGCAATGACTCTAGTGTTGGTTTAAGTATAAGAACACACATGCAATGACTCTAGTGGGTTCACGTGTGGTTTGTGAAAATAACACACATGCAATGACCACTGGTTGATCCATATGTGGTCTGTGGAAAGAACACACATGCAATGACACTGCTTGATCCATGTGTGGTTTGTGGAAAAGAACACACATGCAATGACCACTTGTTGATCCATGTGTGGTTTATGGAAAGAACACACATGCAATGACCACTGGTTGATCCATATGTGGTTTGTGGAAAATAACACACATGCAATGACCACTCGTTGATCCATATGTGGTTTGTGGAAAGAACACACATGCAATGACTCTATTGCTAGTTTTAGTATAAGAACACACATAAAATGACTCTAGTGGGTCCACATGTAGTTTGTGAAAATAACACACATGCAATGACCACTGGTTGATCCATAAGTTGTTTGTGGAACAGAGCACACATGCAATGAGTCTAGTGGATCCATGTGTGGTTTGTGGAAAAGAACACACATGCAATGACTCTAGTGCTGGTTTGTGGTTTTAGTATAAGAACAAACATGCAATTACTCAAATTGATCAATATGTGGTTTGTGGAAAGAACACACATGCAATGACTTTGTTTGATCCATATGTGGTTTGTGGAAAGAACACACATGCAATGACCACTGGTTGATCCATATGTGGTTTGTGGAAAAGAACACACATGAAATGACCACTGGTTGATCCATGTGTGGTTTGTGGAAAGAACACACATGCAATGACAGTGGTGGATCCATGTGTGGTTTGTGAAAAGAACACACATGCAATGACTCTAGTGTTGGTTTTAGTATAAGAATACACATGCAATGATTCTAGTGGGTTCACATGTGGTTTGTGAAAAGAACACAAAGGCAATGACCACTGGTTGATCAATATGTGGTTTGTGGAAAGAACACACATGCAATGACCACTGGTTCATCCATGTGTGGTTTGGGGAAAGAACACACATGCAATGACCACTGGTTGATCCATATGTGGTTTGTGGAAAAGAACACACATGTAATGACCATTGGTTGATCCATATGTTTTGTGGAAAGATAACACATGCAATGACTCTACTGCTAGTTTTAGAATAAGAACACACATACAATGACTCTAGTGGGTCCACATGTAGTTTGTGAAAATAACACACATGCAATGACCACTGGTTGATCCATAAGTGGTTTATGGAAAAGAACACACATGCAATGTCCACTGGTTTATCCATATGTGGTTTGTGGAAAGAAGACACATGCAATGACACTGCTTAATCCTTGTGTGGTTTGTGGAAAGAACACACATGCAATGACTCTAGTGGTTGATCCATGTGTGGTTTGTGGAAATAACACACATGCAATGACTCTTGTGTTGGTTTTAGAATAAGAACACACATACAATGACTCTAGTGGGTTCACATGTGGTTTATGGAAAAGAACACACATGCAATGACCACTGGTTGATCCATATGTGGTTTGTGGAAAGAACACAGATGCAATGACACTGCTTGATCCATGTGTGGTTTGTGGAAAGAACACATGCAATGACTCTAGTGGTTGATCCATGTGTGGTTTGTGGAAGTAACACACATGCAATGACTCTATTGGTTGATGCATGTGTGGTTTGTGGAAATAACACACATGCAATGACTCTAATGGATCCATAAGTGGTTTATCGAAAAGAACACATATGCAATGACTCTAGTGCTAGTTTTAGTATAAGACAACACATACAATGACTCTAGTGGGTCCACATGTAGTTTGTGAAAAGAACGCGCATGCAATGACCACTGGTTGATCCATAAGTTGTTTGAGGAAAAGAACACACATGCAATGAGTCTAGTGGATCCATGTGTGGTTTGTGCAAAACAACACATATGAAATGACTCTAGTGCCGGTTTGTGGTTTTAGTATAAGAACAAACATGTAATGACTCAAATGGATCCATATGTGGTTTGTGGAAAGAACACACATGCAATGACTCTATTGGTTGATCCATGCGTGGTTTGTGGAAATAACACACATGCAATGACTCTAATGGATCCATAAGTGGTTTATGGAAAAGAACACACATGCAATGACTCTAGTGCTAGTTTTAGTATAAGAACACACATACAATGACTCTAGTGGGTCCACATGTAGTTTGTGAAAAGAACACACATGCAATGACCACTGGCTGATCCATAAGTTGTTTGTGGAAAACAACACACATGCAATGAGTCTAGTGGATCCATGTGTGGTTTGTGGAAAAGAACACACATGCAATGACTCTAGTGCTGGTTTGTGGTTTTAGTATAAGAACAAACATGCAATGACTCAAATGGATCCACATGTGGTTTGTGGAAAGAACACACAGGCAATGACTCTAGTGGGTTCACATGTGGTTTGTGAAAAGAACACAAAGGCAATGACCACTGGTTGATCAATATGTGGTTTGTGGAAAGAACACACATGCAATGACCACTGGTTCATCCATGTGTGGTTTGGGGAAAGAACACACATGCAATGACCACTGGTTGATCCATATGTGGTTTGTGGAAAAGAACACACATGTAATGACCATTGGTTGATGCATATGTTTTGTGGAAAGAACACACATGCAATGACTCTACTGCTAGTTTTAGTATAAGAACACACATACAATGACTCTAGTGGGTCCACATGTAGTTTGTGAAAATAATACACATGCCATGACCACTGGTTGATCCATAAGTGGTTTATAGAAAAGAACACACATGAAATGACCACTTGTTTATCCATATGTGGTTTGTGGAAAGAAGACACATGCAATGACACTGCTTGATCCATGTGTAGTTTGTGGAAAGAACACACATGCAATGACTCTAGTGGTTGATCCATGTGTGGTTTGTGGAAAGAACACACATGCAATGACTCTAGTGGTTGATCCATGTGTGGTTTGTAGAAATAACACACATGCAATGACTCTATTGGTTGATCCATGTGTGGTTTGTGGAAATAACACACATGTAATGACTCTAATGGATACATAAGTGGTTTATGGAAAAGAACACACATGCAATGACTCTAATGCTAGTTTTAGTATAAGAACACACATACAATGACTCTAGTGGGTCCACATGTAGTTTGTGAAAAGAACACACATGCAATGACCACTGGTTGATCCATAAGTTGTTTGTGGAAAAGAACACACATGCAATGAGTCTAGTGGATCCATGTGTGGTTTGTGGAAAAGAACACACATGCAATGATTCTAGTGCCGGTTTGTGTATTTAGTATAAGAACAAACATGCAATGACTCAAATGGATCCATATGTGGTTTGTGGAAAGAACACACATGCGATGACTCTAGTGGTTGATCCATGTGTGGTTTGTGGAAATAACACACATGCAATGACTCTATTGGTTGATCCATGTGTGGTTTGTGGAAATAATACACATGCAATGACTCTAATGGATCCATAATTGGTTTATGGAAAATAACACACATGAAATGACTCTAGTGCTAGTTTTAGTATAAGAACACAAATACAATGACTCTAGTGGGTCCACATATAGTTTGTGAAAAGAACACACATGCAATGACCACTGGTTGATCCATAAGTTGTTTGTGGAAAAGAACAGACATGCAATGAGACTAGTGGATCCATGTGTGGTTTGTGGAAAATAACACACGTGCAATGACTCTAGTGCTGGTTTGTGGTTTTAGTATAAGAACAAACATGCAATGACTCAGATGGATCCATATGTGGTTTGTGGAAAGAACACACATGCAATGACCACTAGTTGCTCCATATGTGGTTTGTGGAAAAGAACACACATGCAATGACCACTGGTTGATCCATGTGTGGTTTGTGGAAAGAACACACATGCAAAGACAGTGGTGGATCCATGTGTGGTTTGTGAAAAGAACACACATGCAATGACTCTAGTGT
Source organism: Avena sativa (assembly GCA_916181665.1). Lineage (NCBI taxonomy): Eukaryota > Viridiplantae > Streptophyta > Magnoliopsida > Poales > Poaceae > Avena > Avena sativa. The sequence continues at coordinate 39,727,322 of OV702290.1, forward strand.
CGGTTTTAGTATAAGAACACACATGCAATGACTCTAGTGGGTTCACATGTGGTTTGTGAAAAGAACACACATGCAATGACCACTGGTTGATCCATATGTGGTTTGTGGAAAGAACACATGCAATGACACTGCTTGATCCATGTGTGGTTTGAGGAAAAGAACACACATGCAATGACCACAGGTTGATCCATGTGTGGTTTGTGGAAAGAACACACATGCAATGACCACTGGTTGATCCATATGTGGTTTGTCGAAAAGAACACACATGCAATGAGCACTGGTTGATCCATATGTGGTTTGTGGAAAGAACACACATGCAATCACTCTAGTGCTAGTTTTAGTATAAGAACACACATACAATGACTCTAGTGGGTCCACATGTAGTTTGTGAAAATAACACACATGCAATGACCACTGGTTGATCCATAAGTTGTTTGTGGAACAGAACACACACGCAATGAGTCTAGTGGATCCATGTGTGGTTTGTGGAAAAGAACACACATGCAATGACTCTAGTGTTGGTTTGTGGTTTTAGTATAAGAACAAACATGCAATTACTCAAATGGATCCATATGTGGTTTGTGGAAAGAACACACATGCAATGACTCTGGTTGATCCATATGTGTTTTGTGGAAAGAACACTAATGCAATGACCACTGGTTGATCCATATGTGGTTTGTGGAAAAGAACACACATGCAATGACCACTGGTTGATCCATGTCTGCTTTGTGGAAAGAACACACATGCAATGACAGTGGTGGATCCATGTGTGGTTTGTGAAAAGAACACACATGCAATGACTCTAGTGTTGGTTTTAGTATAAGAACACACATGCAATGACTCTAGTGGGTTCACATGTGGTTTGTAAAAAGAACACACATGCAATGACCACTGGTTGATCCATATGTGGTTTTTGGAAAGAACACACATGCAATGACACTGCTTGATCCATTTGTAGTTTGTGGAAAAGAACACACATGCATTGACCACTGGTTGATCCATGTGTGGTTTATGGAAAGAACACATATGCAATGACCATTGGTTGATCCATATGTGGTTTGTGGAAAGAACACACATGCAATGGCCACTGGTTGATCCATATGTGGTCTCTGGAAAAGAACACACATGCAATGACCACTGGTTGATCCATGTGTGGTTTGTGGAAAGAGCAAACATGCAATGTCAGTGGTGGATCCATGTGTGGTTTGTGAAAAGAACACACATGCAATGACTCTAGTGTTGGTTTTAGTATAAGAACACACATGCAATGACTCTAGTGTTGGTTTAAGTATAAGAACACACATGCAATGACTCTAGTGGGTTCACGTGTGGTTTGTGAAAATAACACACATGCAATGACCACTGGTTGATCCATATGTGGTCTGTGGAAAGAACACACATGCAATGACACTGCTTGATCCATGTGTGGTTTGTGGAAAAGAACACAGATGCAATGACCACTTGTTGATCCATGTGTGGTTTATGGAAAGAACACACATGCAATGACCACTGGTTGATCCATATGTGGTTTGTGGAAAATAACACACATGCAATGACCACTCGTTGATCCATATGTGGTTTGTGGAAAGAACACACATGCAATGACTCTATTGCTAGTTTTAGTATAAGAACACACATAAAATGACTCTAGTGGGTCCACATGTAGTTTGTGAAAATAACACACATGCAATGACCACTGGTTGATCCATAAGTTGTTTGTGGAACAGAGCACACATGCAATGAGTCTAGTGGATCCATGTGTGGTTTGTGGAAAAGAACACACATGCAATGACTCTAGTGCTGCTTTGTGGTTTTAGTATAAGAACAAACATGCAATTACTCAAATTGATCAATATGTGGTTTGTGGAAAGAACACACATGCAATGACTTTGTTTGATCCATATGTGGTTTGTGGAAAGAACACACATGCAATGACCACTGGTTGATCCATATGTGGTTTGTGGAAAAGAACACACATGAAATGACCACTGGTTGATCCATGTGTGGTTTGTGGAAAGAACACACATGCAATGACAGTGGTGGATCCATGTGTGGTTTGTGAAAAGAACACACATGCAATGACTCTAGTGTTGGTTTTAGTATAAGAATACACATGCAATGACTCTAGTGCGTTCACATGTGGTTTGTGAAAAGAACACAAAGGCAATGACCACTGGTTGATCAATATGTGGTTTGTGGAAAGAACACACATGCAATGACCACTGGTTCATCCATGTGTGGTTTGGGGAAAGAACACACATGCAATGACCACTGGTTGATCCATATGTGGTTTGTGGAAAAGAACACACATGTAATGACCATTGGTTGATCCATATGTTTTGTGGAAAGATAACACATGCAATGACTCTACTGCTAGTTTTAGAATAAGAACACACATACAATGACTCTAGTGGGTCCACATGTAGTTTGTGAAAATAACACACATGCAATGACCACTGGTTGATCCATAAGTGGTTTATGGAAAAGAACACACATGCAATGTCCACTGGTTTATCCATATGTGGTTTGTGGAAAGAAGACACATGCAATGACACTGCTTAATCCATGTGTGGTTTGTGGAAAGAACACACATGCAATGACTCTAGTGGTTGATCCATGTGTGGTTTGTGGAAATAACACACATGCAATGACTCTTGTGTTGGTTTTAGAATAAGAACACACATACAATGACTCTAGTGGGTTCACATGTGGTTTATGGAAAAGAACACACATGCAATGACCACTGGTTGATCCATATGTGGTTTGTGGAAAGAACACAGATGCAATGACACTGCTTGATCCATGTGTGGTTTGTGGAAAGAACACATGCAATGACTCTAGTGGTTGATCCATGTGTGGTTTGTGGAAGTAACACACATGCAATGACTCTATTGGTTGATGCATGTGTGGTTTGTGGAAATAACACACATGCAATGACTCTAATGGATCCATAAGTGGTTTATCGAAAAGAACACATATGCAATGACTCTAGTGCTAGTTTTAGTATAAGACAACACATACAATGACTCTAGTGGGTCCACATGTAGTTTGTGAAAAGAACGCGCATGCAATGACCACTGGTTGATCCATAAGTTGTTTGAGGAAAAGAACACACATGCAATGAGTCTAGTGGATCCATGTGTGGTTTGTGCAAAACAACACATATGAAATGACTCTAGTGCCGGTTTGTGGTTTTAGTATAAGAACAAACATGTAATGACTCAAATGGATCCATATGTGGTTTGTGGAAAGAACACACATGCAATGACTCTATTGGTTGATCCATGCGTGGTTTGTGGAAATAACACACATGCAATGACTCTAATGGATCCATAAGTGGTTTATGGAAAAGAACACACATGCAATGACTCTAGTGCTAGTTTTAGTATAAGAACACACATACAATGACTCTAGTGGGTCCACATGTAGTTTGTGAAAAGAACACACATGCAATGACCACTGGCTGATCCATAAGTTGTTTGTGGAAAACAACACACATGCAATGAGTCTAGTGGATCCATGTGTGGTTTGTGGAAAAGAACACACATGCAATGACTCTAGTGCTGGTTTGTGGTTTTAGTATAAGAACAAACATGCAATGACTCAAATGGATCCACATGTGGTTTGTGGAAAGAACACACAGGCAATGACTCTAGTGGGTTCACATGTGGTTTGTGAAAAGAACACAAAGGCAATGACCACTGGTTGATCAATATGTGGTTTGTGGAAAGAACACACATGCAATGACCACTGGTTCATCCATGTGTGGTTTGGGGAAAGAACACACATGCAATGACCACTGGTTGATCCATATGTGGTTTGTGGAAAAGAACACACATGTAATGACCATTGGTTGATGCATATGTTTTGTGGAAAGAACACACATGCAATGACTCTACTGCTAGTTTTAGTATAAGAACACACATACAATGACTCTAGTGGGTCCACATGTAGTTTGTGAAAATAATACACATGCCATGACCACTGGTTGATCCATAAGTGGTTTATAGAAAAGAACACACATGAAATGACCACTTGTTTATCCATATGTGGTTTGTGGAAAGAAGACACATGCAATGACACTGCTTGATCCATGTGTAGTTTGTGGAAAGAACACACATGCAATGACTCTAGTGGTTGATCCATGTGTGGTTTGTGGAAAGAACACACATGCAATGACTCTAGTGGTTGATCCATGTGTGGTTTGTAGAAATAACACACATGCAATGACTCTATTGGTTGATCCATGTGTGGTTTGTGGAAATAACACACATGTAATGACTCTAATGGATACATAAGTGGTTTATGGAAAAGAACACACATGCAATGACTCTAATGCTAGTTTTAGTATAAGAACACACATACAATGACTCTAGTGGGTCCACATGTAGTTTGTGAAAAGAACACACATGCAATGACCACTGGTTGATCCATAAGTTGTTTGTGGAAAAGAACAAACATGCAATGAGTCTAGTGGATCCATGTGTGGTTTGTGGAAAAGAACACACATGCAATGATTCTAGTGCCGGTTTGTGTATTTAGTATAAGAACAAACATGCAATGACTCAAATGGATCCATATGTGGTTTGTGGAAAGAACACACATGCGATGACTCTAGTGGTTGATCCATGTGTGGTTTGTGGAAATAACACACATGCAATGACTCTATTGGTTGATCCATGTGTGGTTTGTGGAAATAATACACATGCAATGACTCTAATGGATCCATAATTGGTTTATGGAAAATAACACACATGAAATGACTCTAGTGCTAGTTTTAGTATAAGAACACAAATACAATGACTCTAGTGGGTCCACATATAGTTTGTGAAAAGAACACACATGCAATGACCACTGGTTGATCCATAAGTTGTTTGTGGAAAAGAACAGACATGCAATGAGACTAGTGGATCCATGTGTGGTTTGTGGAAAAGAACACACGTGCAATGACTCTAGTGCTGGTTTGTGGTTTTAGTATAAGAACAAACATGCAATGACTCAGATGGATCCATATGTGGTTTGTGGAAAGAACACACATGCAATGACCACTAGTTGCTCCATATGTGGTTTGTGGAAAAGAACACACATGCAATGACCACTGGTTGATCCATGTGTGGTTTGTGGAAAGAACACACATGCAATGACAGTGGTGGATCCATGTGTGGTTTGTGAAAAGAACACACATGCAATGACTCTAGTGTCGGTTTTAGTATAAGAACACACATGCAATGACTCTAGTGGGTTCACATGTGGTTTGTGAAAAGAACACACATGCAATGACCACTGGTTGATCCATATGTGGTTTGTGGAAAGAACACATGCAATGACACTGCTTGATCCATGTGTGGTTTGAGGAAAAGAACACACATGCAATGACCACAGGTTGATCCATGTGTGGTTTGTGGAAAGAACACACATGCAATGACCACTGGTTGATCCATATGTGGTTTGTCGAAAAGAACACACATGCAATGAGCACTGGTTGATCCATATGTGGTTTGTGGAAAGAACACACATGCAATCACTCTAGTGCTAGTTTTAGTATAAGAACACACATACAATGACTCTAGTGGGTCCACATGTAGTTTGTGAAAATAACACACATGCAATGACCACTGGTTGATCCATAAGTTGTTTGTGGAACAGAACACACACGCAATGAGTCTAGTGGATCCATGTGTGGTTTGTGGAAAAGAACACACATGCAATGACTCTAGTGTTGGTTTGTGGTTTTAGTATAAGAACAAACATGCAATTACTCAAATGGATCCATATGTGGTTTGTGGAAAGAACACACATGCAATGACTCTGGTTGATCCATATGTGTTTTGTGGAAAGAACACTAATGCAATGACCACTGGTTGATCCATATGTGGTTTGTGGAAAAGAACACACATGCAATGACCACTGGTTGATCCATGTCTGCTTTGTGGAAAGAACACACATGCAATGACAGTGGTGGATCCATGTGTGGTTTGTGAAAAGAACACACATGCAATGACTCTAGTGTTGGTTTTAGTATAAGAACACACATGCAATGACTCTAGTGGGTTCACATGTGGTTTGTAAAAAGAACACACATGCAATGACCACTGGTTGATCCATATGTGGTTTTTGGAAAGAACACACATGCAATGACACTGCTTGATCCATGTGTAGTTTGTGGAAAAGAACACACATGCATTGACCACTGGTTGATCCATGTGTGGTTTATGGAAAGAACACACATGCAATGACCATTGGTTGATCCATATGTGGTTTGTGGAAAGAACACACATGCAATGGCCACTGGTTGATCCATATGTGGTCTCTGGAAAAGAACACACATGCAATGACCACTGGTTGATCCATGTGTGGTTTGTGGAAAGAGCAAACATGCAATGTCAGTGGTAGATCCATGTGTGGTTTGTGAAAAGAACACACATGCAATGACTCTAGTGTTGGTTTTAGTATAAGAACACACATGCAATGACTCTAGTGTTGGTTTAAGTATAAGAACACACATGCAATGACTCTAGTGGGTTCACGTGTGGTTTGTGAAAATAACACACATGCAATGACCACTGGTTGATCCATATGTGGTCTGTGGAAAGAACACACATGCAATGACACTGCTTGATCCATGTGTGGTTTGTGGAAAAGAACACACATGCAATGACCACTTGTTGATCCATGTGTGGTTTGTGGAAAGAACACACATGCAATGACCACTGGTTGATCCATATGTGGTTTGTGGAAAATAACACACATGCAATGACCACTCGTTGATCCATATGTGGTTTGTGGAAAGAACACACATGCAATGACTCTATTGCTAGTTTTAGTATAAGAACACACATAAAATGACTCTAGTGGGTCCACATGTAGTTTGTGAAAATAACACACATGCAATGACCACTGGTTGATCCATAAGTTGTTTGTGGAACAGAGCACACATGCAATGAGTCTAGTGGATCCATGTGTGGTTTGTGGAAAAGAACACACATGCAATGACTCTAGTGCTGGTTTGTGGTTTTAGTATAAGAACAAACATGCAATTACTCAAATTGATCAATATGTGGTTTGTGGAAAGAACACACATGCAATGACTTTGTTTGATCCATATGTGGTTTGTGGAAAGAACACACATGCAATGACCACTGGTTGATCCATATGTGGTTTGTGGAAAAGAACACACATGAAATGACCACTGGTTGATCCATGTGTGGTTTGTGGAAAGAACACACATGCAATGACAGTGGTGGATCCATGTGTGGTTTGTGAAAAGAACACACATGCAATGACTCTAGTGTTGGTTTTAGTATAAGAATACACATGCAATGACTCTAGTGGGTTCACATGTGGTTTGTGAAAAGAACACAAAGGCAATGACCACTGGTTGATCAATATGTGGTTTGTGGAAAGAACACACATGCAATGACCACTGGTTCATCCATGTGTGGTTTGGGGAAAGAACACACATGCAATGACCACTGGTTGATCCATATGTGGTTTGTGGAAAAGAACACACATGTAATGACCATTGGTTGATCCATATGTTTTGTGGAAAGATAACACATGCAATGACTCTACTGCTAGTTTTAGAATAAGAACACACATACAATGACTCTAGTGGGTCCACATGTAGTTTGTGAAAATAACACACATGCAATGACCACTGGTTGATCCATAAGTGGTTTATGGAAAAGAACACACATGCAATGACCACTGGTTTATCCATATGTGGTTTGTGGAAAGAAGACACATGCAATGACACTGCTTAATCCATGTGTGGTTTGTGGAAAGAACACACATGCAATGACTCTAGTGGTTGATCCATGTGTGGTTTGTGCAAATAACACACATGCAATGACTCTATTGGTTGATCCATGTGTGGTTTGTGGAAATAACACACATGTAATGACTCTAATGGATCCATAAGTGGTTTATGGAAAAGAACACACATGCAATGACGCTAATGCTAGTTTTAGTATAAGAACACACATACAATGACTCTAGTGGGTCCACATGTAGTTTGTGAAAAGAACACACATGCAATGACCACTGGTTGATCCATAAGTTGTTTGTGGAAAAGAACACACATGCAATGAGTCTAGTGGATCCATGTGTGGTTTGTGGAAAAGAACACACATGCAATGATTCTAGTGCCGGTTTGTGGTTTTAGTATAAGAACAAATATGCAATGACTCAAATGGATCCATATGTGGTTTGTGGAAAGAACACACATGCGATGACTCTAGTGGTTGATCCATGTGTGGTTTGTGGAAATACCACACATGCAATGACTCTATTGGTTGATCCATGTGTGGTTTGTGGAAATAATACACATGCAATGACTCTAATGGATCCATAAGTGGTTTATGGAAAAGAACACACATGAAATGACTCTAGTGCTAGTTTTAGTATAAGAACACAAATACAATGACTCTAGTGGGTCCACATATAGTTTGTGAAAAGAACACACATGCAATGACCACTGGTTGATCCATAAGTTGTTTGTGGAAAAGAACAGACATGCAATGAGACTAGTGGATCCATGTGTGGTTTGTGGAAAAGAACACACGTGCAATGACTCTAGTGCTGGTTTGTGGTTTTAGTATAAGAACAAACATGCAATGACTCAGATGGATCCATATGTGGTTTGTGGAAAGAACACACATGCAATGACCACTAGTTGCTCCATATGTGGTTTGTGGAAAAGAACACACATGCAATGACCACTGGTTGATCCATGTGTGGTTTGTGGAAAGAACACACATGCAATGACAGTGGTGGATCCATGTGTGGTTTGTGAAAAGAACACACATGCAATGACTCTAGTGTCGGTTTTAGTATAAGAACACACATGCAATGACTCTAGTGGGTTCACATGTGGTTTGTGAAAAGAACACACATGCAATGACCACTGGTTGATCCATATGTGGTTTGTGGAAAGAACACATGCAATGACACTGCTTGATCCATGTGTGGTTTGAGGAAAAGAACACACATGCAATGACCACAGGTTGATCCATGTGTGGTTTGTGGAAAGAACACACATGCAATGACCACTGGTTGATCCATATGTGGTTTGTCGAAAAGAACACACATGCAATGAGCACTGGTTGATCCATATGTGGTTTGTGGAAAGAACACACATGCAATCACTCTAGTGCTAGTTTTAGTATAAGAACACACATACAATGACTCTAGTGGGTCCACATGTAGTTTGTGAAAATAACACACATGCAATGACCACTGGTTGATCCATAAGTTGTTTGTGGAACAGAACACACACGCAATGAGTCTAGTGGATCCATGTGTGGTTTGTGGAAAAGAACACACATGCAATGACTCTAGTGTTGGTTTGTGGTTTTAGTATAAGAACAAACATGCAATTACTCAAATGGATCCATATGTGGTTTGTGGAAAGAACACACATGCAATGACTCTGGTTGATCCATATGTGTTTTGTGGAAAGAACACTAATGCAATGACCACTGGTTGATCCATATGTGGTTTGTGGAAAAGAACACACATGCAATGACCACTGGTTGATCCATGTCTGCTTTGTGGAAAGAACACACATGCAATGACAGTGGTGGATCCATGTGTGGTTTGTGAAAAGAACACACATGCAATGACTCTAGTGTTGGTTTTAGTATAAGAACACACATGCAATGACTCTAGTGGGTTCACATGTGGTTTGTAAAAAGAACACACATGCAATGACCACTGGTTGATCCATATGTGGTTTTTGGAAAGAACACACATGCAATGACACTGCTTGATCCATGTGTAGTTTGTGGAAAAGAACACACATGCATTGACCACTGGTTGATCCATGTGTGGTTTATGGAAAGAACACACATGCAATGACCATTGGTTGATCCATATGTGGTTTGTGGAAAGAACACACATGCAATGGCCACTGGTTGATCCATATGTGGTCTCTGGAAAAGAACACACATGCAATGACCACTGGTTGATCCATGTGTGGTTTGTGGAAAGAGCAAACATGCAATGTCAGTGGTAGATCCATGTGTGGTTTGTGAAAAGAACACACATGCAATGACTCTAGTGTTGGTTTTAGTATAAGAACACACATGCAATGACTCTAGTGTTGGTTTAAGTATAAGAACACACATGCAATGACTCTAGTGGGTTCACGTGTGGTTTGTGAAAATAACACACATGCAATGACCACTGGTTGATCCATATGTGGTCTGTGGAAAGAACACACATGCAATGACACTGCTTGATCCATGTGTGGTTTGTGGAAAAGAACACACATGCAATGACCACTTGTTGATCCATGTGTGGTTTGTGGAAAGAACACACATGCAATGACCACTGGTTGATCCATATGTGGTTTGTGGAAAATAACACACATGCAATGACCACTCGTTGATCCATATGTGGTTTGTGGAAAGAACACACATGCAATGACTCTATTGCTAGTTTTAGTATAAGAACACACATAAAATGACTCTAGTGGGTCCACATGTAGTTTGTGAAAATAACACACATGCAATGACCACTGGTTGATCCATAAGTTGTTTGTGGAACAGAGCACACATGCAATGAGTCTAGTGGATCCATGTGTGGTTTGTGGAAAAGAACACACATGCAATGACTCTAGTGCTGGTTTGTGGTTTTAGTATAAGAACAAACATGCAATTACTCAAATTGATCAATATGTGGTTTGTGGAAAGAACACACATGCAATGACTTTGTTTGATCCATATGTGGTTTGTGGAAAGAACACACATGCAATGACCACTGGTTGATCCATATGTGGTTTGTGGAAAAGAACACACATGAAATGACCACTGGTTGATCCATGTGTGGTTTGTGGAAAGAACACACATGCAATGACAGTGGTGGATCCATGTGTGGTTTGTGAAAAGAACACACATGCAATGACTCTAGTGTTGGTTTTAGTATAAGAATACACATGCAATGACTCTAGTGGGTTCACATGTGGTTTGTGAAAAGAACACAAAGGCAATGACCACTGGTTGATCAATATGTGGTTTGTGGAAAGAACACACATGCAATGACCACTGGTTCATCCATGTGTGGTTTGGGGAAAGAACACACATGCAATGACCACTGGTTGATCCATATGTGGTTTGTGGAAAAGAACACACATGTAATGACCATTGGTTGATCCATATGTTTTGTGGAAAGATAACACATGCAATGACTCTACTGCTAGTTTTAGAATAAGAACACACATACAATGACTCTAGTGGGTCCACATGTAGTTTGTGAAAATAACACACATGCAATGACCACTGGTTGATCCATAAGTGGTTTATGGAAAAGAACACACATGCAATGACCACTGGTTTATCCATATGTGGTTTGTGGAAAGAAGACACATGCAATGACACTGCTTAATCCATGTGTGGTTTGTGGAAAGAACACACATGCAATGACTCTAGTGGTTGATCCATGTGTGGTTTGTGCAAATAACACACATGCAATGACTCTATTGGTTGATCCATGTCTGGTTTGTGGAAATAACACACATGTAATGACTCTAATGGATCCATAAGTGGTTTATGGAAAAGAACACACATGCAATGACGCTAATGCTAGTTTTAGTATAAGAACACACATACAATGACTCTAGTGGGTCCACATGTAGTTTGTGAAAAGAACACACATGCAATGACCACTGGTTGATCCATAAGTTGTTTGTGGAAAAGAACACACATGCAATGAGTCTAGTGGATCCATGTGTGGTTTGTGGAAAAGAACACACATGCAATGATTCTAGTGCCGGTTTGTGGTTTTAGTATAAGAACAAATATGCAATGACTCAAATGGATCCATATGTGGTTTGTGGAAAGAACACACATGCGATGACTCTAGTGGTTGATCCATGTGTGGTTTGTGGAAATACCACACATGCAATGACTCTATTGGTTGATCCATGTGTGGTTTGTGGAAATAATACACATGCAATGACTCTAATGGATCCATAAGTGGTTTATGGAAAAGAACACACATGAAATGACTCTAGTGCTAGTTTTAGTATAAGAACACAAATACAATGACTCTAGTGGGTCCACATATAGTTTGTGAAAAGAACACACATGCAATGACCACTGGTTGATCCATAAGTTGTTTGTGGAAAAGAACAGACATGCAATGAGACTAGTGGATCCATGTGTGGTTTGTGGAAAAGAACACACGTGCAATGACTCTAGTGCTGGTTTGTGGTTTTAGTATAAGAACAAACATGCAATGACTCAGATGGATCCATATGTGGTTTGTGGAAAGAACACACATGCAATGACCACTAGTTGCTCCATATGTGGTTTGTGGAAAAGAACACACATGCAATGATCACTGGTTGATCCATGTGTGGTTTGTGGAAAGAACACACATGCAATGACAGTGGTGGATCCATGTGTGGTTTGTGAAAAGAACACAGATGCAATGACTCTAGTGTTGGTTTTAGTATAAGAACACACATGCAATGACTCTAGTGGGTTCACATGTGGTTTGTGAAAAGAACACACATGCAATGACCACTGGTTGATCCATATGTTGTTTGTGGAAAGAACACACATGCAATGACACTGCTTGATCCATGTGTGGTTTGTGGAAAAGAACACACATGCAATGACCACTGGTTGATCCATGTGTGGTTTGTGGAAAGAACACACATGCAATGACCACTGGTTGATCCATACGTGGTTTGTCGAAAAGAACACACATGCAATGACCACTGGTTGATCCATATGTGGTTTGTGGAAAGAACACACATGCAATCACTCTAGTGCTAGTTTAGTATAAGAACACACATACAATGACTCTAGTGGGTCCACATGTAGTTTGTGAAAATAACACACATGCAATGACCACTGGTTGATCCATAAGTTGTTTGTGGAACAGAACACACACGCAATGAGTCTAGTGGATCCATGTGTGGTTTGTGGAAAAGAACACACATGCAATGACTCTAGTGCTGGTTTGTGGTTTTAGTATAAGAACAAACATGCAATTACTCAAATGGATCCATATGTGGTTTGTGGAAAGAACACACATGCAATTACTCTGGTTGATCCATATGTGGTTTGTGGAAAGAACACTAATGCAATGACCACTGGTTGATCCATATGTGGTTTGTGGAAAAGAACACACATGCAATGACCACTGGTTGATCCATGTCTGCTTTGTGGAAAGAACACACATGCAATAACAGTGGTGGATCCATGTGTGGTTTGTGAAAAGAACACACATGCAATGACTCTAGTGTTGGTTTTAGTATAAGAACACACATGCAATGACTCTAGTGGGTTCACATGAGGTTTGTGAAAAGAACACACATGCAATGACCACTGGTTGATCCATATGTGGTTCGTGGAAAGAACACACATGCAATGACACTGCTTGATCCATGTGTAGTTTGTGGAAAAGAACACACATGCAATGACCACTGGTTGATCCATGTGTGGTTTGTGGAAAGAACACACATGCAATGACCACTGGTTGATCCATATGTGGTTTGTGGAAAAGAACACACATGCAATGACCACTGGTTGATCCATATGTGGTTTGTGGATAGAACACACATGCAATGATTCTAGTGCTAGTTTTAGTATAAGAATAAACATGAAATGACTCAAATGGATCCATATCTAGTTTGTGGAAAGAACACACATGCAATGACACTAGTTGATCCATGTGTGGTTTGTGGAAAGAACACACATGCAATGACTCTAGTGTTTGATCCATGTGTGGTTTGTGGAAATAACACACATGCAATGCCTCTAGTGTTGGTTTGTGGTTTTAGTATAAGAACAAACATGCAATGACTCAAATGGATCCATATGTGGTTTGTGGAAAGAACACACATGCAATGACACTGGTCGATCCATATGTGATTTGTGGAAAGAACACACATGCAATGACCACTAGTTGATCCATATGTGGTTTGTGGAAAAGAACACACATGCAAAGACCACTGGTTGATCCATAAGTTGTTTGTGGAAAAGAACACACATGCAATGAGTCTAGTGGATCCATGTGTGGTTTGTGGAAAAGAACACACATGCAATGACTCTAGTGCTGGTTTGTGGTTTTAGTATAAGAACAAACATGCAATGACTCAAATGCATCCATATGTGGTTCGTGGAAAGAACACACATGCAATGACACTGGTTGATCCATATGTGGTTTGTGGAAAGAACACACGTGCAATGACCACTAGTTGATCCATATGTGGTTTGTGGAAAAGAACACACATGCAAAGACCACTGGTTGATCCATAAGTTGTTTGCGGAAAAGAACACACATGCGATGAGTCTAGTGGATCTATGTGTGGTTTGTGGAAAAGAACACATGAAATGAGTCTAGTGCTGGTTTGTGGTTTTAGTATAAGAACAAACATGCAATGACTCAAATGGATCCATATGTGGTTTGTGGAAAGAACACACATGTAATGACATTGGTTGATCCATATGTGGTTTGTGGAAAGAACACACATGCAATGACCACTGGTTGATCCATATGTGGTTTGTGGAAAAGAACACACATGATATGACCACTGGTTGATCCATGTGTGGTTTGTGGAAAGAACACACATGCAATGACCACTGGTTGATCCATAAGTAGTTTGTGGAAAGAACACACATGGAATGGCCACTGGTTGATCCATAAGTGGTTTCTGGAAAGAACACACATGCAATGGGCACTGGTTGATCCATAAGTGGTTTGTGGAAAGAACACACATGTAGTGACCACTGGTTGATCCATGTCTGCTTTGTGGAAAGAACACACATGCAATAACACTGCTGGATCCATGTGTGGTTTTTTAAAAGAACACACATGCAATGACTCTAGTGTTGGTTTTAGTATAAGAACACACATGCAATGACTCTAGTGGGTTCACATGTGGTTTGTGAAAAGAACACACATGCAATGACCACTGGTTGATCCATATGTTGTTTGTGGAAAGAACACACATGCAATGACACTGCTTGATCCATGTGTGGTTTGTGGAAAAGAACACACATGCAATGACCACTGGTTGATCCATGTGTGGTTTGTGGAAAGAACACACATGCAATGACCACTGGTTGATCCATATGTGGTTTGTCGAAAAGAACACACATGCAATGACCACTGGTTGATCCATATGTGGTTTGTGGAAAGAACACACATGCAATCACTCTAGTGCTAGTTTAGTATAAGAACACACATACAATGACTCTAGTGGGTCCACATGTAGTTTGTGAAAATAACACACATGCAATGACCACTGGTTGATCCATAAGTTGTTTGT
Source organism: Avena sativa (assembly GCA_916181665.1). Classification (NCBI taxonomy): domain Eukaryota; kingdom Viridiplantae; phylum Streptophyta; class Magnoliopsida; order Poales; family Poaceae; genus Avena; species Avena sativa. The sequence goes on from OV702290.1 coordinate 39,742,605, forward strand.
GGAACAGAACACACACGCAATGAGTCTAGTGGATCCATGTGTGGTTTGTGGAAAAGAACACACATGCAATGACTCTAGTGCTGGTTTGTGGTTTTAGTATAAGAACAAACATGCAATTACTCAAATGGATCCATATGTGGTTTGTGGAAAGAACACACATGCAATTACTCTGGTTGATCCATATGTGGTTTGTGGAAAGAACACTAATGCAATGACCACTGGTTGATCCATATGTGGTTTGTGGAAAAGAACACACATCCAATGACCACTGGTTGATCCATGTCTGCTTTGTGGAAAGAACACACATGCAATAACAGTGGTGGATCCATGTGTGGTTTGTGAAAAGAACACACATGCAATGACTCTAGTGTTGGTTTTAGTATAAGAACACACATGCAATGACTCTAGTGGGTTCACATGAGGTTTGTGAAAAGAACACACATGCAATGACCACTGGTTGATCCATATGTGGTTCGTGGAAAGAACACACATGCAATGACACTGCTTGATCCATGTGTAGTTTGTGGAAAAGAACACACATGCAATGACCACTGGTTGATCCATGTGTGGTTTGTGGAAAGAACACACATGCAATGACCACTGGTTGATCCATATGTGGTTTGTGGAAAAGAACACACATGCAATGACCACTGGTTGATCCATATGTGGTTTGTGGATAGAACACACATGCAATGATTCTAGTGCTAGTTTTAGTATAAGAATAAACATGAAATGACTCAAATGGATCCATATCTAGTTTGTGGAAAGAACACACATGCAATGACACTAGTTGATCCATGTGTGGTTTGTGGAAAGAACACACATGCAATGACTCTAGTGTTTGATCCATGTGTGGTTTGTGGAAATAACACACATGCAATGCCTCTAGTGTTAGTTTGTGGTTTTAGTATAAGAACAAACATGCAATGACTCAAATGGATCCATATGTGGTTTGTGGAAAGAACACACATGCAATGACACTGGTTGATCCATATGTGATTTGTGGAAAGAACACACATGCAGACCACTGGTTGATCCATATGTGGTTTGTGGAAAAGAACACACATGCAATGACCACTGGTTGATCCATGTGTGGTTTGTGGAAAGAACACACATGCAATGACCACTAGTTGATCCATATGTGGTTTGTGGAAAAGAACACACATGCAAAGACCACTGGTTGATCCATAAGTTGTTTGTGGAAAAGAACACACATGCAATGAGTCTAGTGGATCCATGTGTGGTTTGTGGAAAAGAACACACATGCAATGACTCTAGTGCTGGTTTGTGGTTTTAGTATAAGAACAAACATGCAATGACTCAAATGGATCCATATGTGGTTCGTGGAAAGAACACACATGCCATGACACTGGTTGATCCATATGTGGTTTGTGGAAAGAACACACATGCAATGACCACTAGTTGATCCATATGTGGTTTGTGGAAAAGAACACACATGCAAAGACCACTGGTTGATCCATAAGTTGTTTGCGGAAAAGAACACACATGCGATGAGTCTAGTGGATCTATGTGTGGTTTGTGGAAAAGAACACATGAAATGAGTCTAGTGCTGGTTTGTGGTTTTAGTATAAGAACAAACATGCAACGACTCAAATGGATCCATATGTGGTTTGTGGAAAGAACACACATGTAATGACACTGGTTGATCCATATGTGGTTTGTGGAAAGAACACACATGCAATGACCACTGGTTGATCCATATGTGGTTTGTGGAAAAGAACACACATGCAATGACAACTGGTTGATCCATGTGTGGTTTGTGGAAAGAACACACATGCAATGACCACTGGTTGATCCATAAGTGGTTTGTGGAAAGAACACACATGGAATGGCCACTGGTTTATCCATAAGTGGTTTCCGGAAAGAACACACATGCAATGGGCACTGGTTGATCCATAAGTGGTTTGTGGAAAGAACACACATGTAGTGACCACTGGTGGATCCATATGTTGTTTATGAAAATAACACACATGCAATGAACACTAGTGGATCCATAAGTGGTTTGTGGAAAGAACACACATGCAATGACTCTAGTGCTAGTTTTAGTATAAGAACACACATGCAATGACTCTAATGGATCCATATGTGGTTTGTGGAAAGAACACACATGCAATGACACTGGTTGATCCATATGTGATTTGTGGAAAGAACACACATGCAGACCACTGGTTGATCCATATGTGGTTTGTGGAAAAGAACACACATGCAATGACCACTGGTTGATCCATGTGTGGTTTGTGGAAAGAACACACATGCAATGACCACTGGTTGATCCATATGTGGTTTGTGGAAAAGAACACACATGCAAAGACCACTGGTTGATCCATAAGTTGTTTGTGGAAAAGAACACACATCCAATGAGTCTAGTGGATCCATGTGTGGTTTGTGGAAAAGAACACACATGCAATGACTCTAGTGCTGGTTTGTGGTTTTAGTATAAGAACAAACATGCAATGACTCAAATGGATCCATATGTGGTTCGTGGAAAGAACACACATGCAATGACACTGGTTGATCCATATGTGGTTTGTGGAAAGAACACACGTGCAATGACCACTAGTTGATCCATATGTGGTTTGTGGAAAAGAACACACATGCAAAGACCACTGGTTGATCCATAAGTTGTTTGCGGAAAAGAACACACATGCGATGAGTCTAGTGGATCTATGTGTGGTTTGTGGAAAAGAACACATGAAATGAGTCTAGTGCTGGTTTGTGGTTTTAGTATAAGAACAAACATGCAATGACTCAAATGGATCCATATGTGGTTTGTGGAAAGAACACACATGCAATGACACTGGTTGATCCATATGTGGTTTGTGGAAAGAACACACATGCAATGACCACTGGTTGATCCATATGTGGTTTGTGGAAAAGAACACACATGCAATGACCACTGGTTGATCCATGTGTGGTTTGTGGAAAGAACACACATGCAATGACCACTGGTTGATCCATAAGTGGTTTGTGGAAAGAACACACATGGAATGGCCACTGGTTGATCCATAAGTGGTTTGTGGAAAGAACACACATGCAATGGGCACTGGTTGATCCATAAGTGGTTTGTGGAAAGAACACACATGTAGTGACCACTGGTGGATCCATATGTTGTTTATGAAAATAACACACATGCAATGAACACTAGTGGATCCATAAGTGGTTTGTGGAAAGAACACACATGCAATGACTCTAGTGCTAGTTTTAGTATAAGAACACACATGCAATGACTCTAATGGATCCATATGTGGTTTGCAAAAGTAACACACATGCAATGATCCATGTGTGGTTTGTGGGAGGAACACACATGCAATGACAGTGGTGGATCCATGTGTGGTTTATGGAAAGAACACACATGCAATGACTCTAGTGGTTGATCCATGTGTGGTTTGTGGAAATAACACACATGCAACGACTCTAGTGTTGGTTTTAGTATAAGAACACACATACAATGACTCTAGTGGGTTCACATGTGGTTTATGGAAAAGAACACACATGCAATGACCACTGGTTGATCCATATGTGGTTTGTGGAAAGAACACAGATGCAATGACACTGCTTGATCCATGTGTGGTTTGTGGAAAGAACACATGCAATGACTCTAGTGGTTGATCCATGTGTGGTTTGTGGAAATAACACACATGCAATGACTCTATTGGTTGATCCATGTGTGGTTTTTGGAAATAACACACATGCAATGACTCTAATGGATCCATAAGTGGTTTATCGAAAAGAACACATATGCAATGACTCTAGTGCTAGTTTTAGTATAAGACAACACATACAATGACTCTAGTGGGTCCACATGTAGTTTGTGAAAAGAACGCGCATGCAATGACCACTGGTTGATCTATAAGTTGTTTGTGGAAAAGAACACACATGCAATGAGTCTAGTGGATCCATGTGTGGTTTGTGCGAAACAACACATATGAAATGACTCTAGTGCCGGTTTGTGGTTTTAGTATAAGAACAAACATGTAATGACTCAAATGGATCCATATGTGGTTTGTGGAAAGACCACACATGCAATGAGTCTAGTGATTGATCCATGTGTGGTTTGTGGAAATAACACATATGCAATGACTCTATTGGTTGATCCATGTGTGGTTTGTGGAAATAACACACATGCAATGACTCTAATGGATCCATAAGTGGTTTATGGAAAAGAACACACATGCAATGACTCTAGTGCTAGTTTTAGTATAAGAACACACATACAATGACTCTAGTGGGTCCATATGTAGTTTGTGAAAAGAACACACATGCAATGACCACTGGCTGATCCATAAGTTGTTTGTGGAAAACAACACACATGCAATGAGTGTAGTGGATCCATGTGTGGTTTGTGGAAAAGAACACACATGCAATGACTCTAATGCTGGTTTGTGGTTTTAGTATAAGAACAAACATGCAATGACTCAAATGGATCCATATGTGGTTTGTGGAAAGAACACACATGCAATGACACTGGTTGATCCATATGTGGTTTGTGAAAAGAAGACACATGCAATGGCCACTGGTTGATCCATATGTGGTTGTTAAACCCCTCCTTTATAAAGGAAAGGATCCCTATGACTGCAATGCTAGTCCCTGGATCAATGCTAGCATCCACAGTTTAAGATGAAGTACACAGATACAAAGGTCGTTTATTACAGTCATTCCAGAGATAAAACTTAGTCTTTTACAACTCAGGGCCAAAGGCCTAATACAAGAGTTTATGGAATAAGTAAATAAACATAAGTCTTCATCTTCATGTGCCACAGGCAAGCATGTTGAGTGTAGACTCATGACTCCTATTCATCATCGGAGTAACCTGCAACATTACAAGTTACAGCCACAGAGGGTCAATACTTTGGAATAATATTGGCAAGTGATACCTTAGCTTATTTAAAGTGGTCTATAATACTATATGCATTTGGCCAAGTGGAGCTTAGGCTTGCATTGCTCAAAATAGATTTTTCCTTATCATTTGAAAACACTAAGTTTTTGTTTGGCAAAAATTCCCCAAGGCATCTACCAATCAAAGACTGAAGATCCTTTCAACCCTTGTTCAACCACAAGTTTTACTTAGAAATTGGGATGAGGAGATTCTTGATAGCTTCCATGTCTTGATGCTCAAATTGTCCTTTTCCAGGGACATGGCTAAGTACTTAGATTTTTCACTCTGCAGAGGTGGTGCACTTTCCCCACAAGACTTGGTTTCACCAAGACAAGATCTTTCAGAAGCCTTCCCTTAGACCAACATGGACGCGTTCCAACCTATCAATCCCCTACCACCAACTGTCCATTTGGCTAAGTTATTGCAACCTATATGATCCAGGCAGAGCCCATATTGCCAAGTGGCTGCACTTGAAGCTTCTCAACATTTGACATCTCAAATCTCTTTGTTCCTGGGTGGCCATCCACAAGTGAGATACACAAGCCAAGTCCATGGCCTTGTGAACCACTCAACACAAACCATTCCTTCCATTTCCACCCAGGTGATTCATTCACTTAGTTGTTTTATTAAACAAAACATAAGTCCACAGACTTAGAAATTTTCCATAGCATGAATATATTTTCCACCCTTGTTTTCTATTAGCTAAGCTAAGCATGAAAGTAATAGGAATCTTAACTTAGGAAATTTCTACTAAGGTTTCATCTACTAGGTTTTCCCATAGCATAGTTTATACTTAGCAAAAATTCCATGCAAGTCCTACTTAGAAATATCACTAATGCATAGTGAAAATAATGGGACAAAAGTATGAAGCATCACTTGCCTTGGTAATGAGGAGAGTAGCACTCTTCACAGTCACAATCACTAGAAAAATCTACACAAAATTGTAGCATACAATTACACACAATTTATATACAATCAAAAATAATATGAATGCATGCATGCATGAATTTACTAAGTGGGGATTTTGAAAACTCTATCAAGCATGTGCATCTTTACAGAAACATAACAAGACACAAAATTTGCCAAAACAAACTTATTTAACCCTAAAACAAATTACTAAACTAAATCCATACTCAAAATAGCCTTAAACATGTTTCTACAAACAAAGTCATTCTAATGGTTACTATTTGTTAAACACATTGTATATTCAGAAAGGTCTTGTTTCACTGAATCCAACGGTATAAAGTTTGCAAAAATCCAACGTGGCAATCAAAAGTTGTAGGCATTTGAATTTGGATCAAAATCTGATTTTAAATCTGTTTTTAGATCTAACCCTAGCCACGCGTCGCGTTGTGATTGGTGCGTACCGATTCGCCCGGATCGAGCTCTGCAGCCGCAGGATCTAAACAGATCGTACGCTCCAGATCGCGTACCGCTTCGCCGATAAGTGAATCTATCCTAGCGCTTGGATCTAGATCTAACGGCGCGCGAGCAAGCGACCATGTCCTGGCGGCGCGCTGCGTCAGCGAGCGGCGGAGCGCTCGGTCTACGGCGGCGCTAGCGTTCCAGATCGTCCGCGAGAGGGAGAAGGGTCATACCAGGTTCGCAAGAAGCTGCTGAAGCTCAAGGTAGCGTCGGTTTGCGAAGGGGCATGCTGTCTCGGCGATGATTCCTCGTCGGAGTTGAGTCTGGCGACAGGTGGTTCTGTTCGGGGTCGGAGGCGACGTTGTCGATCACTAGGAGGCAAACGGAGGGTGTGGTTAGATGCAGAAGATCACGGAGAACACGCGTGTGTGAAAGACAAGGTTTGGGGCGGTCTGGACTTACCACTGGAGGTCGTCGGAGTCGAGGTTGTCGTCGGTGCTTACAGTGTCGAGTGGAAACGGCGACCTGGGGCAGTACAGGATGAACTAGTGGGGTCAGGAGGTGCGCAAGGAGATTGCAAAGTGGCTCGCTTGAACTAGAGGGAAAGGGGCGCACAGGGCTCACCTGAATTGATCGCCGGAGTGAGCTCTGCCTGCGGCGGTGTGGGGTTGATTGAGGGCAGCCTGGTGGCGGAGAGGTGGTGCTAAGTGAGGGGAAATGGCCGCGGTGCAGAGGGGATCTTATAGCCAGAGGCTCGACATGAAACGCTCATGGATTAATGCCCAATTAAGCTCGGTATCACTGCTGCAACGGCCAGCGGCGGAGATCGTGCGCGGATTCAGGGGGAAGACGATGCTGACGTGGAGGAGGCCCGCTCGTCAGCGAAGTGCGCGAGGTGGAGGTGGGGTCTGTCTGTCAGCGACTGATTGCGTGCGCTCGCGTGTGAGAGAGGGAAAAGAAAAGTCCCGGGTGGGCTTGTTGGGCTCGATTTGAAGCTGGGCCAGAAACCTGGCGCGCGGCCCTTTTCATTTGTTTAAACCTTTTCTTTTTCTATTTTGGTTTTCAGGAATGATTTAAATATGAATTCAAATACTTTTTGAATTCAAACAATTCTGGGGATTTTTGTAGGGTACTGAGGTTTCAAAATCAGTCATTTAACCATGTGGTTACCTTGCAAGGGCTTGGTCAAGCTTGGGCTTAATACAAACAGAGTCTTTGCCTCTGGTTTGCAAATGTTTTGAAAAGGGTTTTGAAATTATTTCTAAGTTGAAAACCTTGGTTAAATTGCTACACCTAAACTTTCCAACAATGGAGGCAAGCAAACAAGTTCCTAAACATTCAAGTCTCAAAGGGTGATGGCCATTTGAGTTAAATTTGCTCACATGAAATCATAGCACAAGCTTCTGTTTCTGAAATGATTTTTGATAAAAACCCTAAATGATGAAGGATGCAAGGATGATATGAATGAGCTTAGAAATATGAATTTAGGGATGTTACAAATCTAACCCCCTTAAGATGAATCTCGCCCTCGAGATTCGGATTGGCTAGCAAATAGGTGAGGGTGGTCGTTCTGAAGATCATCTTCTCTTTCCCATGTTGCTTCCTCTTCGGAATGATGACTCCATTGCACTTTGCAAAACTTGATAGTCTTTGTCCTTGTGACTCTTTCTGCGGTCTCAAGAATCTTGACATGCTTTTCTTCATAGGTGAGATCACTTTCTAGTTGAACTTCTCCCAAAGGTATGGTATCCTTCAAAGAAGATTCTTCCATTTCTGGGTGACATTTCTTAAGCTGACTCACATGAAAAACATTATGGACTGCTAATAAATATGCTGGCAGTTCGATTTCATATGCAACTTCTCCCTTGTGACTTAGAATGTTGAATGGTCCAACATATCTTGGTGCCAACTTTCCTTTGACTCCAAATCTTTTCACTCCACGAAGTGGTGATACTCTAAGATAAGCTCTATCCCCAACTTCGTAGGTGACTTCTCTACGCTTAGAATCTGCGTAGCTTTTCTGTCGAGACTGTGCTATCTTCAACCTGTCCCTAACCAATTTGACCTTTTCTTCGGCGTCTTTGATAAGATCTGGTCCAAACAAACTTCTTTCTCCCACATCATTCCATAGCAATGGGGTGGTACACTTCCTTCCGTAGAGAAACTCAAATGGTGCCATCCCAATGCTAGATTGGTAACTGTTATTGTAAGAGAACTCTGCGTAAAGCAGACTTTCATCCCAACTTGCTCCATAGTCTAGGGCACATGCCCTCAACATGTCTTCAAGGATTTGATTAGTCCTTTCTGTTTGTCCATCAGTTTGAGGATGAAAAGCAGTGCTGAATTCCAACCTCGTTCCTAAAGATTCATGAAGCTGTCTCCAAAAGTGAGAAGTGAACTGAGTTCCTCTATCAGACACAATACTCTTAGGCACACCGTGAAGGCATACAATTCTGCTCATGTAGATTTTGGCTAACTTGGCACTGGTATAAGTTGTCTTTACGGGTATAAAATGAGCCACTTTGGTTAGGCGATCCACTACTACCCATATGGAATCATACCCTGACCTTGTCCTTGGTAATCCGGTAATGAAATCCATACCAATATTTTCCCACTTCCATTCAGGAATAGGCAGTGGTTGAAGCAAACCTGCTGGTTTCTGATGCTCCGCTTTCACTCTACTACACACATCACACAAAGCAATGTGTTCGGCGATGTCCCTTTTGAGGTTGTTCCACCAAAATCTTTCTTTCATATCCATGTACATTTTGGTGTTTCCCGGGTGAATAGAATATGGAGAGTTATGGGCTTCTTGTAGAATCAGTTTCCGCAATTCCGGATCTTGTGGAACACAAATACGTTTCCCGTGCCATAAAGTACCTTGTTCATCTATATGGAAACTTTTAGCTTTCCCTTGGCTAATCCTTTCCTTAATCTCTTCGATTTCTTTATCCATCTTTTGGGCTTCTTTAATCTTATCCAACAGAGTGGGTTGAACATCCAAAGACATAAGATGTCCTTCTGGCACAATCTCCAACCTGAGTTCCTTGAATTGCTTACACAAGTCATCTGGCAATTCACCTTTGGTAAGGCCATTTACAAACGCCTTACGACTTAGAGCATCTGCCACTACATTTGCTTTACCAGGATGGTATTGCAAACTCAAGTCGTAATCCTTGATAAGTTCTAGCCATCTCCTTTGTCTCATATTAATTTCCTTCTGGGTGAAGATATACTTCAAACTCTTATGATCGGTGAATACTTCGCAACGTTTTCCCAAAAGGTAGTGTCTCCATGTTTTGAGTGCATGGACAACAGCGGCTAACTCTAAATCATGAGTAGGATAGTTTACTTCATGAGTTTTGAGTTGTCTCGAGGCATAAGCCACAACTTTTCCGCCTTGCATAAGTACGGCACCTAATCCTTGATGAGAAGCATCACAATACACTTGGAAATCCTTTTCCATGTCTGGTAGGCACATAACTGGTGCTGACACAAGTCTCTTCTTTAATTCTTGAAAGCTGAGTTCACAACCTTCAGACCAAGCAAATTTCTTATCTTACTTTAACAATTCTGTCATTGGTTTGGCAACCTTTGAGAAATTTTCTATGAATCTTCTGTAGTATCCTGCTAAACCAAGAAAACTACGAACCTCTTTTGCGTTCTTAGGAGATTCCCATTCTATCACAGCTGAAACTTTAGCAGGATCAACTGCTACACCGTCCTTTGTCATAACGTGACCAAGAAATCCAACTTCCTCTAACCAAAACTCACACTTGCTGAATTTGGCATAAAGCTTATGTTCCCTTAGTTTCTCAAGTATCAAGCGTAGATGTCTTTCATGCTCTTCCTTACTCTTGGAGTAGACTAAGATGTCATCGATGAAAACAACAACGAACTTGTCGAGAAATTCCATGAACACTTTGTTCATCATATTCATGAAGTATGCTGGAGCGTTGGTTAAACCAAAAGGCATCACAGTGTACTCATACAATCCATACCTTGTGGTGAATGCTGTTTTAGGTATGTCTTGCTCTCTTATCTTGAGTTGAAAATAGCCTGACCGAAGATCAATCTTCGAGAACACACATGCTCCTTCTAGCTGATCAAACAAATCGTTGATTCTTGGCAAAGGATATTTGTTCTTGATGGTTACCTCGTTGAGAGAACGGTAATCTATGCATAATCTTTGAGTTCTGTCTCTCTTTTCTACGAACAAAACTGGAGCTCCCCAAGATGAAGAACTTGGCTGGATGAATCCTTTCTGCAATTGTTCTCCAAGTTGTTTCTTGAGTTCCTTTAGTTCGTCAACTGACATTTTATAAGGCCTCTTTGCTCTTGGTCCAGAACCTGGTACCAAATCTATTATAAACTCTACATCTCTATCTGGTGGCATTCCCGGTAACTCTTCCGGAAACACATCCGGATACTCACACACAATTGGCACACTGTCCATGCTAACCCCCTTAAGAGAATTCAGCTTACTTTCTTTAGATTCAAAATTGGACTTGAATCTTATCCTCTTACCTTCCGGGGTTGTGAGTGCAACTGTACGATTGGCACAATCTAGTACTCCCTCATACTTAACCATCCAATCCATTCCCAAAATCACATCCAATCCTTGGGAATTCAGGATTATTAGGTTCACTGGAAACTTATGTTTTCCAAACTCTATGACTAAGTCATGACATCCTGAGTTTACTATCATTTCTCCACCAGGAGAACTTACTCTTATAGGACACCCAATGGTTTCTACCGGTAGTTCATTTCTTTCGACAAATGCTTTTGATATGAATGAATGAGATGCACCAGTGTCAAAGAGTACAAATGCTGAGATGGAATTGAGTCTGAACTTACCAGCAATAGCATCAGGCTCTTCATAGACCTCCTCCACATTGATGTGGTTAACCTGTCCTTTCTGAAAAGGATTGGGCTTGTTAGGTCCTTCAACTTTCTTTTCAGGGCACTCATTAGCATAATGCCCCAGCTTCTTGCATTTGTAGCACTCGACCTGATTGATGTCCGTTTTAGGCTGGTTTCTACTTCCACTTCCACTTCCACTATGGTGGCTCTTATGTCCACTCTTGTGATTCTTGTACTTATCATTGTCATGACTGCGATGATGCTTGTTGTCATGACGGTTGTGGTTGTGGTGCTTGTTAAATTTCCCATGCTTGTGGGATCCTAAGCTGACACTATCATCATAGTGAGATCGTTTATGAGACGATCCCGAGCTGTGCTTGTCGGAGTGTTTCCTCTTTCTACCCTCGACTTGCTTCATTTTATTCTCCACAATAACAGCCTTGTCACACAGCGACTAATAAGTTGGAACATATGCCACAGATAGCTGCAGATTCAGCTCATCATTCAAGCCTTCCAGAAACTTTTCCTTTCTTTTGGCATCTGTGTCAACCTCATCCGGTGCATAGCACGCCAGATTGTTGAACTCTTCAATATATTCAGCCACGCTGTGGTGGTGCTGCTTCAGGTTGTGAAACTCCTTCTTTTTCAGGCTCATCATTCCTGGTGAGATATGAGTAGTGCGAAAGCCATCTTCAAAGATAGCCCAAGTCACCTCATCGATAGGAGTGGTGATCTGGAAGTTGTCCCACCATGCGGCGGCTGGTCCTTCCAACAGATGTGCTGCGAACCTGACTTTTTCAGCATCCGTGCAGCCCACGGTCACTAAGTCTTTGTTCACAGAACGTAGCCAATCATTGGCCACCATGGGATCAGTCGTTCCCGAAAACTTAGCTGGCCTCAGACGCAGAAATCTGGTGAGCATATCAAAACCCGGAGGGTTGTTGTTGTTGTTGTTGTTGTTGTTGTTGTTGGGGTTGTTGTTGTTCTGGTTTTGGATGAATGTCGTCATCATTTGCATAAGCTGTGTCTGTGCATTCATCATCTGTTGCATTTCCGGGGTAATGTTGTTGGGGTTGGGGTTTGCGCGACGGGGAGGCATCTGTGGTTTATTCAAGGAAAGAATGAGATACCCATAGATGTTTATGCACAATACATCACGTAAGCAAACACATAGCATGCAACAAGGGTCAAAAGTTCAACAACAAGATAACAAAAGTCTCAAAGTAAAAACACACAAGTGGCAAGCCATCCACATGTCGGATGGTCCAAAAATAAGTTCACAAATAACAAGTACGGTAAATAGAGGTAACTGAGTAGTCAAGTCTACTCGTCAGCATCAATCTCCTCCTCGACAAAGGTAAGACCTGCGTTCTCCATTGCGGTCTTGTTCTCCTCAATGGTGGTGGTCAAGGAGTCGATCTTGGCCTTGAGAGCCCTCTTCTGGGAACAAAGTCTCTCAATCACTGTCTGCTGCTGCTCTAACTCAAAGTCCTTGGACTGCAGTTCCTCGGTCATGTCCCGAATCTTCTTGTTCCTATCCTGGACACGTTTCTCTTGACTCTTGAACTTACGGTCCTGGGTCTCGAACCTCGCCTCCATCTCCTTGACAATCTCGCCCTGCTGCGCGAAGAGCTTGTCCTTCTCGCGAAGCTGCACCTGGAGCTCATCATTGCTAAGCATGACGTTGGTCCTGTCAGTATCCACGTGCCTAATAAGAGTCTCTAAGTCCTGGAGGTATAGGCGTATCGGCTCTGCTATGGCCCTCGAGTCGTCCTCAAAGTCGATGGACTCTCCGTCATCATCACGCCTTCCGAAGGCGTGGAAGTGAGTGCCTCTAACCTGTCGGGAGTGACGACCCAACAGTCGTCCTATCAGGTCCTGCATGACAACCTCCATGCCTCTCTCCCTGTCATCGTGCATAAGCTTGAAGACGATGGCCTCCGTAGTAGGCTCTGTCTGGCGTCCTGGCTGGTTCACCTTGAAGCCCTAGAGGTCCTCCCTCTCAAACTTGGTGAGTGGGTGCACCGTAATGGTGGGAAGAGGGAGATCGAGCAAGGTAGTAAGCTCTACGATACGAGGACCAAAACAGGTAACCTGGAACTCCTCAACAGTGCTGATGGTAATAGGCATCTATTTATAAGATTGAAAAAGTTAGAACAACACAATTAAAAATAAATAAGACAAACATTCATACATATCCATGGAACACAAAAATCACACCAGTCATGCATACATGAATCCATTACATCAACCAAGGTTCAAACTTATTTAAGGTATCTTTTGGAAAATAAGGTGATAGGTGGTGGTCCAACTAACGAAGTGCGTTTACAAACCTATCACTGGATCTGGTGGCTAACACAATGTTCCTAGAGGCAATCAGCCTATCTTGTTCACATGCTTCTATTAGTAAGTCTATAATATCTCCCCTTAAGGTTTGGTTGGTGACTTCCAACTCTTGGGTAAGTTCCTTCTCTTTCTCTAAGTCTTTTTGGAGGTTGAGCATCTTGCACTTGACTCTAGCACTGAGTTCTTTGATAGTCCTCCAAGCCGCTTCTCTGGCTGACTCAAAGAATGTGGTATGCATCACAGTGTTGGTGTACATGCAGAAGCCTCTTTCTTTGTGGTTGTCTTCCTTGTTGTTGTACAAGTGAAGTTGCACCCACCAATACTCCACTCCTTCCTCCATCACTGGAAAGCCCTTGTACACAGCTGCACCATGTGCTTCCATTGCCTCCATGAGATCCTTGAGAATTTTGGGAAACTCCGTTTCACACTCCAAGGTCATGGTCATGAGTGGTCCTTTCTTCACGGCTTCGTTGATGGATTTCATCTACAAATAGAGATGAGAATGAGAAGATTAGAAAAGTTTACGAGAAGAATAGACAAGTGTAGAAGTAGTTAAAAAATTTCCTTAGTGGTTTCCAATCCTAGGGTCATAATCCTACAGGCAACACAGTGCTCTGATACCATCTGTTAAACCCCTCCTTTATAAAGGAAAGGATCCCTATGATTGCAATTCTAGTCCCTGGATCAATGCTAGCATCCACAGTTTAAGATGAAGTACACAGATACAAAGGTCGTTTATTACATTCATTCCAGAGATAAAACATAGTCTTTTACAACTCAGGGCCAAAGGCCTAATACAAGAGTTTATGGAATAAGTAAATAAACATAAGTCTTCATCTTCATGTGCCACAGGCAAGCATTTTGAGTGTAGACTCATGACTCCTATTCATCATCGGAGTAACCTGCAACATTACAAGTTACAGCCACAGAGGGTCAATACTTTGGAATAATATTGGCAAGTGATACCTTAGCTTATTTAAAGTGGTCTATAATACTATATGCATTTGGCCAAGTGGAGCTTAGGCTTGCATTGCTCAAAATAGATTTTTCCTTATCATTTGAAAACACTAAGTTTTTGTTTGGCAAAAATTCCCCAAGGCATCTACCAATCAAAGACTGAAGATCCTTTCAACCCTTGTTCAACCACAAGTTTTACTTAGAAATTGGGATGAGGAGATTCTTGATAGCTTCCATGTCTTGATGCTCAAATTGTCCTTTTCCAGGGACATGGCTAAGTACTTAGATTTTTCACTCTGCAGAGGTGGTGCATTTTCCCCACAAGACTTGGTTTCACCAAGACAAGATCTTTCAGAAGCCTTCCCTTAGACCAACATGGACGCGTTCCAACCTATCAATCCCCTACCACCAACTGTCCATTTGGCTAAGTTATTGCAACCTATATGATCCAGGCAGAGCCCATATTGCCAAGTGGCTGCACTTGAAGCTTCTCAACATTTGACATCTCAAATCTCTTTGTTCCTGGGTGGCCATCCACAAGTGAGATACACAAGCCAAGTCCATGGCCTTGTGAACCACTCAACACAAACCATTCCTTCCATTTCCACCCAGGTGATTCATTCACTTAGTTGTTTTATTAAACAAAACATAAGTCCACAGACTTAGAAATTTTCCATAGCATGAATATATTTTCCACCCTTGTTTTCTATTAGCTAAGCTAAGCATGAAAGTAATAGGAATCTTAACTTAGGAAATTTCTACTAAGGTTTCATCTACTAGGTTTTCCCATAGCATAGTTTATACTTAGCAAAAATTCCATGCAAGTCCTACTTAGAAATATCACTAATGCATAGTGAAAATAATGGGACAAAAGTATGAAGCATCACTTGCCTTGGTAATGAGGAGAGTAGCACTCTTCACAGTCACAATCACTAGAAAAATCTACACAAAATTGTAGCATACAATTACACACAATTTATATACAATCAAAAATAATATGAATGCATGCATGCATGAATTTACTAAGTGGGGATTTTGAAAACTCTATCAAGCATGTGCATCTTTACAGAAACATAACAAGACACAAAATTTGCCAAAACAAACTTATTTAACCCTAAAACAAATTACTAAACTAAATCCATACTCAAAATAGCCTTAAACATGTTTCTACAAACAAAGTCATTCTAATGGTTACTATTTGTTAAACACATTGGATATTCAGAAAGGTCTTGTTTCACTGAATCCAACGGTATAAAGTTTGCAAAAATCCAACGTGGCAATCAAAAGTTATAGGCATTTGAATTTGGATCAAAATCTGATTTTAAATCTGTTTTTAGATCTAACCCTAGCCACGCGTCGCGTTGTGATTGGTGCGTACCGATTCGCCCGGATCGAGCTCTGCAGCCGCAGGATTTAAACAGATCGTACGCTCCAGATCGCATACCGCTTCGCCGATAAGTGAATCTATCCTAGCGCTTGGATCTAGATCTAACGGCGCGCGAGCAAGCGACCATGTCCTGGCGGCGCGCTGCGTCAGCGAGCGGCGGAGCGCTCGGTCTACGGCGGCGCTAGCGTTCCAGATCGTCCGCGAGAGGGAGAAGGGTCATACCAGGTTCGCAAGAAGCTGCTGAAGCTCAAGGTAGCGTCGGTTTGCGAAGGGGCGTGCTGTCTCGGCGATGATTCCTCGTCGGAGTTGAGTCTGGCGACAGGTGGTTCTGTTCGGGGTCGGAGGCGATGTTCTCGATCACTAGGAGGCAAACGGAGGGTGTGGTTAGATGCAGAAGATCACGGAGAACACGCGTGTGTGAAAGACAAGGTTTGGGGCAGTCTGGACTTACCACTAGAGGTCGTCGGAGTCGAGGTTGTCGTCGGTGCTTGCGGTGTCGAGTGGAAACGGCAACCTGGGGCAGTACAGGATGAACTAGTGGGGTCAGGAGGTGCGCAAGAAGATTGCGAAGTGGCTCGCTTGAACCTGAGGGAAAGGGGCACACAGGGCTCACCTGAATTGATCGCCGGAGTGAGCTCTGTCTGCGGTGGTGTGGGGTTGATTGAGGGCAGCCTGGTGGCGGAGAGGTGGTGCTAAGTGAGGGAAAATGGCCGCGGTGCATAGGGGATCTTATAGCCAGAGGCTCGACAGGAAACGCTCGTGGATTAATGCCCAATTAAGCTAGGTATCACTGCTGCAACGGCCAGCGGCGGAGATCGTGCGCGGATTTAGGGGGAAGACGATGCTGACGTGGAGGAGGCCCGCTCGTCAGCGAAGTGCGCGAGGTGGAGGTGGGGTCTGTCTGTCAGCGACTGATTGCGTGCGCTCGCGCGTGAGAGAGGGAAAAGAAAAGTCCCGGGTGGGCTTGTTGGGCTCGATTTGAAGCTGGGCCAGAAACCTAGCGCGCGGCCCTTTTCATTTGTTTAAACCTTTTCTTTTTCTATTTTGGTTTTCAGGAATGATTTAAATATGAATTCAAATCCTTTTTGAATTAACAATTCTGGGGATTTTTGTAGGGTACTGAGGTTTCAAAATCAGTCATTTAACCATGTGGTTACCTTGCAAGGGCTTGGTCAAGCTTGGGCTTAATACAAACAGAGTCTTTGCCTCTGGTTTGCAAATGTTTTGAAAAGGGTTTTGAAATTATTTCTAAGTTGAAAACCTTGGTTAAATTGCTACACCTAAACTTTCCAACAATGGAGGTAAGCAAACAAGTTCCTAAACATTCAAGTCTCAAAGGGTGATGGCCATTTGAGTTAAATTTGCTCACATGAAATCATAGCACAAGCTTCTGTTTCTGAAATGATTTTTGAGAAAAACCCTAAATGATGAAGGATGCAAGGATGATATGAATGAGCTTTGAAATATGAATTTAGGGATGTTACAGTGGTCTCTGGAAAAGAACACACATGCAATGACCACTGGTTGATCCATGTGTGGTTTGTGGAAAGAACACACATGCAATGTCAGTGGTGGATCCATGTGTGGTTTGTGAAAAGAACACACATGCAACGACTCTAGTGTTGGTTTTAGTATAAGAACACACATGCAATGACTCTAGTGTTGGTTTTAGTATAAGAACACACATGCAATGACTCTAGTGGGTTCACGTGTGGTTTGTGAAAATAACACACATGCAATGACCACTGGTTGATCCATATGTGGTCTGTGGAAAGAACACACATGCAATGACACTGCTTGATCCATGTGTGGTTTGTGGAAAAGAACACACATGCAATGACCACTTGTTGATCCATGTGCGGTTTGTGGAAAGAACACACATGCAATGACCACTGGTTGATCCATATGTGGTTTGTGGAAAATAACACACATGCAATGACCACTGGTTGATCCATATGTGGTTTGTGGAAAGAACACACATGCAATGACTCTATTGCTAGTTTTAGTATAAGAACACACATAAAATGACTCTAGTGGGTCCACATGTAGTTTGTGAAAATAACACACATGCAATGACCACTGGTTGATCCATAAGTTGTTTGTGGAACAGAGCACACATGCAATGAGTCTAGTGGATCCATGTGTGGTTTGTGGAAAAGAACACACATGCAATGACTCTAGTGCTGGTTTGTGGTTTTAGTATAAGAACAAACATGCAATTACTCAAATTGATCAATATGTTGTTTGTGGAAAGAACACACATGCAATGACTCTGTTTGATCCATATGTGGTTTGTGGAAAGAACACACATGCAATGACCACTGGTTGATCCATATGTGGTTTGTGGAAAAGAACACACATGCAATGACCACTGGTTGATCCATGTGTGGTTTGTGGAAAGAACACACATGCAATGACACTGGTTGATCCATGTGTGGTTTGTGGAAAGAACACACATGCAATGACTCTAGTGGTTTATCCATGTGTGGTTTGTGGAAATAACACACATGCAATGACTCTAGTGTTGGTTTGTGGTTTTAGTATAAGAACAAACATGCAATGACTCAAATGGATCCATATGTGGTTTGTGGAAAGAACATACATGCAATGACACTGGTTGATCCATATGTGGTTTGTAGAAAGAACACATATGCAATGACCACTGGTTGATCCATATGTGGTTTGTGGAAAAGAACACACATGCAATGACCAATGGTTGATCCATGTGTGGTTTGTTGGAAGAACACACATGCAATGACAACTGGTTGATGCATATGTGGTTTGTGGAAAAGAACACACATGCAAAGACCACTAGTTGATCCATAAGTTGTTTGTGGAAAAGAACACACATGCAATGAGTCTAGTGGATCCATGTGTGGTTTGTGGAAAAGAACACACATGCAATGACTCTAGTGCTGGTTTGTGGTTTTAGTATAAGAACAAACATGCAATGACTCAAATGGATCCATATTGGTTTGTGGAAATAACACACATGCAATGACACTGGTTGATCCATATGTGGTTTGTGGAAAGAACACACATGCAATGACCACTGGTTGATCCATATGTGGTTTGTGGAAAAGAACACACATGCAATGACCACTGGTTGATCCATGTGTGGTTTGTTGGAAGAACACACATGCAATGACCACTGGTTGTTGCATATGTGGTTTGTGGAAAAGAACACACATGCAAAGACCACTAGTTGATCCATAAGTTGTTTGTGGAAAAGAACACACATGCAATGAGTCTAGTGGATCCATGTGTGGTTTGTGGAAAAGAACACACATGCAATGACTCTAGTGCTGGTTTGTGGTTTTAGTATAAGAACAAACATGCAATGACTCAAATGGATCCATATGTGGTTCGTGGAAAGAACACACATGCAGTGACACTGGTTGATCCATATGTGGTTTGTGGAAAGAACACACATGCAATGACCACTGGTTGATCCATATGTGGTTTGTGGAAAAGAACACACATGCAAAGACCACTGGTTGATCCATAAGTTGTTTGCGGAAAAGAACACACATGCCATGAGTCTAGTGGATCCACGTGTGGTTTGTGGAAAAGAACACACATGAAATGAGTCTAGTACTGGTTTGTGGTTTTAGTATAAGAACAAACATGCAATGACTCAAATGGATCCATATGTGGTTTGTGGAAAGAACACACATGCAATGACCACTGGTTGATCCATATGTGGTTTGTAGAAAAGAACACACATGCAATGACCACTGGTTGATCCATGTGTGGTTTGTGGAAAGAACACACATGCAATGACCACTGGTTGATCCATAAGTGGTTTGTGGAAATAACACACATGCAATGGCCACTGGTTGATCCATAAGTGGTTTGTGGAAAGAACACACATGCAATGGCCACTGGTTGATCCATAAGTGGTTTGTGGAAAGAACACACATGCAGTGACCACTGGTGGATCCATATGTTGTTTTTGAAAATAACACACATGCAATGAACACTGGTGGATCCATAAGTTGTTTGTGGAAAGAACAGACATGCAATGACTCTAGTGCTAGTTTTAGTATAAGAACACACATGCAATGACTCTAAATGGATCCATATGTGGTTTGTGAAAATAACACACATGCAATGACCACTTGTTGATCCATGTGTGGTTTGTGGGAAGAACACACATGCAATGAAAGTGGTGGATCCATGTGTGGTTTGTGGAAAGAACACACATGCAATGACTCTAGTGGTTGATCCATGCGTGGTTTGTGGAAATAACACACATGCAATGACTCTAGTGTTGGTTTTAGTATAAGAACACACATGCCATTACTCTAGTGGGTTCACATGTGGTTTATGGAAAAAACACACATGCAATGACCACTGGTTTATCCATATGTGGTTTGTGGAAAGAAGACACATGCAATGACACTTCTTGATCCATGTGTGGTTTGTGGGAAGAACACACATGCAATGAATCTAGTGGTTGATCCATGTGTGGTTTGTGGAAATAACACACATGCAATGACTCTATTGGTTGATCCATGTGTGGTTTGTGGAAATAACACACATGTAATGACTCTAATGGATCCATAAGTGGTTTATGGAAAAGAACACACATGCAATGACTCTAATGCTAGTTTTAGTATAAGAACACACATACAATGACTCTAGTGGGTCCACATGTAGTTTGTGAAAAGAACACACATGCAATGACCACTGGTTGATCCATAAGTTGTTTGTGGAAAAGAACACACATGCAATGAGTCTAGTGGATCCATGTGTGGTTTGTGGAAAAGAACACACATGCAATGATTCTAGTGCCGGTTTATGGTTTTAGTATAAGAACAAACATGCAATGACTCAAATGGATCCATATGTGGTTTGTTGAAAGAACACACATGCGATGACTCTAGTGGTTGATCCATGTGTGGTTTGTGGAAATAACACACATGCAATGACTCTATTGGTTGATCCATGTGTGGTTTGTGGAAATAATACACATGCAATGACTCTAATGGATCCATAAGTGGTTTATGGAAAAGAACACACATGAAATAACTCTAGTTCTAGTTTTAGTATAAGAACACAAATACAATGACTCTAGTGGGTCCACATATAGTTTGTGAAAAGAACACACATGCAATGACCACTGGTAGATCCATAAGTTGTTTGTGGAAAAGAACAGACATGCAATGAGACTAGTGGATCCATGTGTGGTTTGTGGAATAGAACACACGTGCAATGACTCTAGTGCTGGTTTGTGGTTTTAGTATAAGAACAAACATGCAATGACTCAGATGGATCCATATGTGGTTTGTGGAAAGAACACACATGCAATGACCACTAGTTGCTCCATATGTGGTTTGTGGAAAAGAACACACATGCAATGACCACTGGTTGATCCATGTGTGGTTTGTGGAAAGAACACACATGCAATGACAGTGGTGGATCCATGTGTGGTTTGTGAAAAGAACACACATGCAATGACTCTAGTGTTGGTTTTAGTATAAGAACACACATGCAATGACTCTAGTGGGTTCACATGTGGTTTGTGAAAAGAACACACATGCAATGGCCACTGGTTGATCCATATGTGGTTTGTGGAAAGAACACACATGCAATGACACTGCTTGAATCATGTGTGGTTTGTGGAAAAGAACACACATGCAATGACCACTGGTTGATCCATGTGTGGTTTGTGGAAATAACACACATGCAATGACCACTGTTTGATCCATATGTGGTTTGTCGAAAAGAACACACATGCAATGACCACTGGTTGATCCATATGAGGTTTGTGGAAAGAACACACATGCAATCACTCTAATGCTAGTTTTAGTATAAGAACACACATACAATGACTCTAGTGGGTCCACTTGTAGTTTGTGAAAATAACACACATGCAATGACCACTGGTTGATCCATAAGTTGTTTGTGGAACAGAACACACACACAATGAGTCTAGTGGATCCATGTGTGGTTTGTGGAAAAGAACACACATGCAATGACTCTAGTGCTGGTTTGTGGTTTTAGTATAAGAACAAACATGCAATTACTCAAATGGATCCATATGTGGTTTGTGGAAAGAACACACATGCAATGACTCTGGTTGATCCATATGTGGTTTGTGGAAAGAACACTAATGCAATGACCACTGGTTGATCCATATGTGGTTTGTGGAAAAGAACACACATGCAATGACCACTGGTTGATCCATGTCTGCTTTGTGGAAAGAACACACATGCAATGACAGTGGTCGATCCATGTGTGGTTTGTGAAAAGAACACACATGCAATGACTCTAGTGTTGGTTTTAGTATAAGAACACACATGCAATGACTCTAGTGGGTTCACATGAGGTTTGTGAAAAGAACACACATCCAATGACCACTGGTTGATCCATATGTGGTTTGTGGAAAGAACACACATGCAATGACACTACTTGATCCATGTGTGGTTTGTGGAAAAGAACACACATGCAATGACCACTGGTTGATCCATGTGTGGTTTGTGGAAAGAACACACATGCAATGACCACTGCTTGATCCATATGTGGTTTGTGGAAAAGAACACACATGCAATGACCACTGGTTGATCCATATGTGGTTTGTGGATAGAACACACATGTAATGATTCTAGTGCTTGTTTTAGTATAAGAATAAACATGAAATGACTCAAATGGATCCATATCTGGTTTGTGGAAAGAACACACATGCAATGACACTGGTTGATCCATGTGTGGTTTGTGGAAAGAACACACATGCAATGACTCTAGTGGTTGATCCATGTGTGGTTTGTGGAAATAACACACATGCAATGCCTCTAGTGTTGGTTTGTGGTTTTAGTATAAGAACAAACATGTAATGACTCAAATGGATCCATATGTGGTTTGTGGAAAGAACACACATGCAATGACACTGGTTGATCCATATGTGATTTGTGGAAAGAACACACATGCAGACCACTGGTTGATCCATATGTGGTTTGTGGAAAAGAACACACATGCAATGACCACTGGTTGATCCATGTGTGGTTTGTGGAAAGAACACACATGCAATGACCACTGGTTGATCCATATGTGGTTTGTGGACAAGAACACAAATGCAAAGACCACTGGTTGATCCATAAGTTGTTTGTGGAAAAGAACACACATGCAATGAGTCTAGTGGATCCATGTGTGGTTTGTGGAAAAGAACACACATGCCATGACTCTAGTGCTGGTTTGTGGTTTTAGTATAAGAACAAACATGCAATGACTCAAATGGATCCATATGTGGTTCGTGGAAAGAACACACATGCAATGACACTGGTTGATCCATATGTGGTTTGTGGAAAGAACACACATGCAATGACCACTAGTTGATCCATATGTGGTTTGTGGAAAAGAACACACATGCAAAGACACTGGTTGATCCATAAGTTGTTTGTGGAAAAGAACACACATGCAATTAGTCTAGTGGATCTATGTGTGGTTTGTGCAAAAGAACACATGAAATGAGTCTAGTGCTGGTTTGTGGTTTTAGTATAAGAATAAACATGCAATGACTCAAATGGATCCATATGTGGTTTGTGGAAAGAACACACATGCAATGACACTGGTTGATCCATATGTGGTTTGTGGAAAGAACACACATGCAATGACCACTGGTTGATCCATATGTGGTTTGTGGAAAAGAACACACATGCAATGACCACTGGTTGATCCATGTGTGGTTTGTGGAAAGAACACACATGCAATGACCACTGGTTGATCCATAAGTGGTTTGTGGAAAGAACACACATGGAAAGGCCACTGGTTGATCCATAAGTGGTTTCTGGAAAGAACACGCATGCAATGGGCACTGGTTGATCCATAAGTGGTTTGTGGAAAGAACACACATGTAGTGACCACTGGTGGATCCATATGTTGTTTATGAAAATAACACACATGCAATGAACACTAGTGTATCCATAAGTGGTTTGTGGAAAGAACACACATGCAATGACTCTAGTGCTAGTTTTAGTATAAGAACACACATGCAATGACTCTAATGGATCCATATGTGGTTTGTGAAAATAACACACATGCAATGATCCATGTGTGGTTTGTGGGAGGAACACACATGCAATGATAGTGGTGGATCCATGTGTGGTTTATGGAAAGAACACACATGCAATGACTCTAGTGGTTGATCCATGTGTGGTTTGTGGAAATAACACACATGCAATGACTCTAGTGTTGGTTTTAGAATAAGAACACACATACAATGACTCTAGTGGGTTCACATGTGGTTTATGGAAAAGAACACACATGCAATGACCACTGGTTGATCCATATGTGGTTTGTGGAAAGAACACAGATGCAATGACACTGCTTGATCCATGTGTGGTTTGTGGAAAGAACACATGCAATGACTCTAGTGGTTGATCCATGTGTGGTTTGTGGAAGTAACACACATGCAATGACTCTATTGGTTGATGCATGTGTGGTTTGTGGAAATAACACACATGCAATGACTCTAATGGATCCATAAGTGGTTTATCGAAAAGAACACATATGCAATGACTCTAGTGCTAGTTTTAGTATAAGACAACACATACAATGACTCTAGTGGGTCCACACGTAGGTTGTGAAAAGAACGCGCATGCAATGACCACTGGTTGATCCATAAGTTGTTCGAGGAAAAGAACACACATGCAATGAGTCTAGTGGATCCATGTGTGGTTTGTGCAAAACAACACATATGAAATGACTCTAGTGCCGGTTTGTGGTTTTAGTATAAGAACAAACATGTAATGACTCAAATGGATCCATATGTGGTTTGTGGAAAGAACACACATGCAATGACTCTATTGGTTGATCCATGGGTGGTTTGTGGAAATAACACACATGCAATGACTCTAATGGATCCATAAGTGGTTTATGGAAAAGAACACACATGCAATGACTCTAGTGCTAGTTTTAGTATAAGAACACACATACAATGACTCTAGTGGGTCCACATGTAGTTTGTGAAAAGAACACACATGCAATGACCACTGGCTGATCCATAAGTTGTTTGTGGAAAACAACACACATGCAATGAGTCTAGTGGATCCATGTGTGGTTTGTGGAAAAGAACACACATGCAATGACTCTAGTGCTGGTTTGTGGTTTTAGTATAAGAACAAACATGCAATGACTCAAATGGATCCACATGTGGTTTGTGGAAAGAACACACAGGCAATGACTCTAGTGGGTTCACATGTGGTTTGTGAAAAGAACACAAAGGCAATGACCACTGGTTGATCAATATGTGGTTTGTGGAAAGAACACACATGCAATGACCACTGGTTCATCCATGTGTGGTTTGGGGAAAGAACACACATGCAATGACCACTGGTTGATCCATATGTGGTTTGTGGAAAAGAACACACATGTAATGACCATTGGTTGATGCATATGTTTTGTGGAAAGAACACACATGCAATGACTCTACTGCTAGTTTTAGTATAAGAACACACATACAATGACTCTAGTGGGTCCACATGTAGTTTGTGAAAATAATACACATGCCATGACCACTGGTTGATCCATAAGTGGTTTATAGAAAAGAACACACATGAAATGACCACTTGTTTATCCATATGTGGTTTGTGGAAAGAAGACACATGCAATGACACTGCTTGATCCATGTGTAGTTTGTGGAAAGAACACACATGCAATGACTCTAGTGGTTGATCCATGTGTGGTTTGTGGAAAGAACACACATGCAATGACTCTAGTGGTTGATCCATGTGTGGTTTGTAGAAATAACACACATGCAATGACTCTATTGGTTGATCCATGTGTGGTTTGTGGAAATAACACACATGTAATGACTCTAATGGATCCATAAGTGGTTTATGGAAAAGAACACACATGCAATGACTCTAATGCTAGTTTTAGTATAAGAACACACATACAATGACTCTAGTGGGTCCACATGTAGTTTGTGAAAAGAACACACATGCAATGACCACTGGTTGATCCATAAGTTGTTTGTGGAAAAGAACACACATGCAACGAGTCTAGTGGATCCATGTGTGGTTTGTGGAAAAGAACACACATGCAATGATTCTAGTGCCGGTTTGTGTATTTAGTATAAGAACAAACATGCAATGACTCAAATGGATCCATATGTGGTTTGTGGAAAGAACACACATGCGATGACTCTAGTGGTTGATCCATGTGTGGTTTGTGGAAATAACACACATGCAATGACTCTATTGGTTGATCCATGTGTGGTTTGTGGAAATAATACACATGCAATGACTCTAATGGATCCATAATTGGTTTATGGAAAATAACACACATGAAATGACTCTAGTGCTAGTTTTAGTATAAGAACACAAATACAATGACTCTAGTGGGTCCACATATAGTTTGTGAAAAGAACACACATGCAATGACCACTGGTTGATCCATAAGTTGTTTGTGGAAAAGAACAGACATGCAATGAGACTAGTGGATCCATGTGTGGTTTGTGGAAAATAACACACGTGCAATGACTCTAGTGCTGGTTTGTGGTTTTAGTATAAGAACAAACATGCAATGACTCAGATGGATCCATATGTGGTTTGTGGAAAGAACACACATGCAATGACCACTAGTTGCTCCATATGTGGTTTGTGGAAAAGAACACACATGCAATGACCACTGGTTGATCCATGTGTGGTTTGTGGAAAGAACACACATGCAAAGACAGTGGTGGATCCATGTGTGGTTTGTGAAAAGAACACACATGCAATGACTCTAGTGTCGGTTTTAGTATAAGAACACACATGCAATGACTCTAGTGGGTTCACATGTGGTTTGTGAAAAGAACACACATGCAATGACCACTGGTTGATCCATATGTGGTTTGTGGAAAGAACACATGCAATGACACTGCTTGATCCATGTGTGGTTTGAGGAAAAGAACACACATGCAATGACCACAGGTTGATCCATGTGTGGTTTGTGGAAAGAACACACATGCAATGACCACTGGTTGATCCATATGTGGTTTGTCGAAAAGAACACACATGCAATGAGCACTGGTTGATCCATATGTGGTTTGTGGAAAGAACACACATGCAATCACTCTAGTGCTAGTTTTAGTATAAGAACACACATACAATGACTCTAGTGGGTCCACATGTAGTTTGTGAAAATAACACACATGCAATGACCACTGGTTGATCCATAAGTTGTTTGTGGAACAGAACACACACGCAATGAGTCTAGTGGATCCATGTGTGGTTTGTGGAAAAGAACACACATGCAATGACTCTAGTGTTGGTTTGTGGTTTTAGTATAAGAACAAACATGCAATTACTCAAATGGATCCATATGTGGTTTGTGGAAAGAACACACATGCAATGACTCTGGTTGATCCATATGTGTTTTGTGGAAAGAACACTAATGCAATGACCACTGGTTGATCCATATGTGGTTTGTGGAAAAGAACACACATGCAATGACCACTGGTTGATCCATGTCTGCTTTGTGGAAAGAACACACATGCAATGACAGTGGTGGATCCATGTGTGGTTTGTGAAAAGAACACACATGCAATGACTCTAGTGTTGGTTTTAGTATAAGAACACACATGCAATGACTCTAGTGGGTTCACATGTGGTTTGTAAAAAGAACACACATGCAATGACCACTGGTTGATCCATATGTGGTTTTTGGAAAGAACACACATGCAATGACACTGCTTGATCCATGTGTAGTTTGTGGAAAAGAACACACATGCATTGACCACTGGTTGATCCATGTGTGGTTTATGGAAAGAACACACATGCAATGACCATTGGTTGATCCATATGTGGTTTGTGGAAAGAACACACATGCAATGGCCACTGGTTGATCCATATGTGGTCTCTGGAAAAGAACACACATGCAATGACCACTGGTTGATCCATGTGTGGTTTGTGGAAAGAGCAAACATGCAATGTCAGTGGTGGATCCATGTGTGGTTTGTGAAAAGAACACACATGCAATGACTCTAGTGTTGGTTTTAGTATAAGAACACACATGCAATGACTCTAGTGTTGGTTTAAGTATAAGAACACACATGCAATGACTCTAGTGGGTTCACGTGTGGTTTGTGAAAATAACACACATGCAATGACCACTGGTTGATCCATATGTGGTCTGTGGAAAGAACACACATGCAATGACACTGCTTGATCCATGTGTGGTTTGTGGAAAAGAACACACATGCAATGACCACTTGTTGATCCATGTGTGGTTTGTGGAAAGAACACACATGCAATGACCACTGGTTGATCCATATGTGGTTCGTGGAAAGAACACACATGCAATGACACTGGTTGATCCATATGTGATTTGTGGAAAGAACACACATGCAGACCACTGGTTGATCCATATGTGGTTTGTGGAAAAGAACACACATGCAATGACCACTGGTTGATCCATGTGTGGTTTGTGGAAAGAACACACATGCAATGACCACTGGTTGATCCATATGTGGTTTGTGGACAAGAACACAAATGCAAAGACCACTGGTTGATCCATAAGTTGTTTGTGGAAAAGAACACACATGCAATGAGTCTAGTGGATCCATGTGTGGTTTGTGGAAAAGAACACACATGCCATGACTCTAGTGCTGGTTTGTGGTTTTAGTATAAGAACAAACATGCAATGACTCAAATGGATCCATATGTGGTTCGTGGAAAGAACACACATGCAATGACATTGGTTGATCCATATGTGGTTTGTGGAAAGAACACACATGCAATGACCACTAGTTGATCCATATGTGGTTTGTGGAAAAGAACACACATGCAAAGACACTGGTTGATCCATAAGTTGTTTGTGGAAAAGAACACACATGCAATTAGTCTAGTGGATCTATGTGTGGTTTGTGCAAAAGAACACATGAAATGAGTCTAGTGCTGGTTTGTGGTTTTAGTATAAGAATAAACATGCAATGACTCAAATGGATCCATATGTGGTTTGTGGAAAGAACACACATGCAATGACACTGGTTGATCCATATGTGGTTTGTGGAAAGAACACACATGCAATGACCACTGGTTGATCCATATGTGGTTTGTGGAAAAGAACACACATGCAATGACCACTGGTTGATCCATGTGTGGTTTGTGGAAAGAACACACATGCAATGACCACTGGTTGATCCATAAGTGGTTTGTGGAAAGAACACACATGGAAAGGCCACTGGTTGATCCATAAGTGGTTTCTGGAAAGAACACGCATGCAATGGGCACTGGTTGATCCATAAGTGGTTTGTGGAAAGAACACACATGTAGTGACCACTGGTGGATCCATATGTTGTTTATGAAAATAACACACATGCAATGAACACTAGTGTATCCATAAGTGGTTTGTGGAAAGAACACACATGCAATGACTCTAGTGCTAGTTTTAGTATAAGAACACACATGCAATGACTCTAATGGATCCATATGTGGTTTGTGAAAATAACACACATGCAATGACTCAGATGGATCCTTATGTGGTTTGTGGAAAGAACACACATGCAATGACCACTAGTTGCTCCATATGTGGTTTGTGGAAAAGAACACACATGCAATGACCACTGGTTGATCCATGTGTGGTTTGTGGAAAGAACACACATGCAAAGACAGTGGTGGATCCATGTGTGGTTTGTGAAAAGAACACACATGCAATGACTCTAGTGTCGGTTTTAGTATAAGAACACACATGCAATGACTCTAGTGGGTTCACATGTGGTTTGTGAAAAGAACACACATGCAATGACCACTGGTTGATCCATATGTGGTTTGTGGAAAGAACACATGCAATGACACTGCTTGATCCATGTGTGGTTTGAGGAAAAGAACACACATGCAATGACCACAGGTTGATCCATGTGTGGTTTGTGGAAAGAACACACATGCAATGACCACTGGTTGATCCATATGTGGTTTGTCGAAAAGAACACACATGCAATGAGCACTGGTTGATCCATATGTGGTTTGTGGAAAGAACACACATGCAATCACTCTAGTGCTAGTTTTAGTATAAGAACACACATACAATGACTCTAGTGGGTCCACATGTAGTTTGTGAAAATAACACACATGCAATGACCACTGGTTGATCCATAAGTTGTTTGTGGAACAGAACACACACGCAATGAGTCTAGTGGATCCATGTGTGGTTTGTGGAAAAGAACACACATGCAATGACTCTAGTGTTGGTTTGTGGTTTTAGTATAAGAACAAACATGCAATTACTCAAATGGATCCATATGTGGTTTGTGGAAAGAACACACATGCAATGACTCTGGTTGATCCATATGTGTTTTGTGGAAAGAACACTAATGCAATGACCACTGGTTGATCCATATGTGGTTTGTGGAAAAGAACACACATGCAATGACCACTGGTTGATCCATGTCTGCTTTGTGGAAAGAACACACATGCAATGACAGTGGTGGATCCATGTGTGGTTTGTGAAAAGAACACACATGCAATGACTCTAGTGTTGGTTTTAGTATAAGAACACACATGCAATGACTCTAGTGGGTTCACATGTGGTTTGTAAAAAGAACACACATGCAATGACCACTGGTTGATCCATATGTGGTTTTTGGAAAGAACACACATGCAATGACACTGCTTGATCCATGTGTAGTTTGTGGAAAAGAACACACATGCATTGACCACTGGTTGATCCATGTGTGGTTTATGGAAAGAACACACATGCAATGACCATTGGTTGATCCATATGTGGTTTGTGGAAAGAACACACATGCAATGGCCACTGGTTGATCCATATGTGGTCTCTGGAAAAGAACACACATGCAATGACCACTGGTTGATCCATGTGTGGTTTGTGGAAAGAGCAAACATGCAATGTCAGTGGTGGATCCATGTGTGGTTTGTGAAAAGAACACACATGCAATGACTCTAGTGTTGGTTTTAGTATAAGAACACACATGCAATGACTCTAGTGTTGGTTTAAGTATAAGAACACACATGCAATGACTCTAGTGGGTTCACGTGTGGTTTGTGAAAATAACACACATGCAATGACCACTGGTTGATCCATATGTGGTCTGTGGAAAGAACACACATGCAATGACACTGCTTGATCCATGTGTGGTTTGTGGAAAAGAACACACATGCAATGACCACTTGTTGATCCATGTGTGGTTTGTGGAAAGAACACACATGCAATGACCACTGGTTGATCCATATGTGGTTCGTGGAAAGAACACACATGCAATGACACTGGTTGATCCATATGTGGTTTGTGGAAAGAACACACATGCAATGACCACTAGTTGATCCATATGTGGTTTGTGGAAAAGAACACACATGCAAAGACACTGGTTGATCCATAAGTTGTTTGTGGAAAAGAACACACATGCAATGAGTCTAGTGGATCCATGTGTGGTTTGTGGAAAAGAACACACATGCCATGACTCTAGTGCTGGTTTGTGGTTTTAGTATAAGAACAAACATGCAATGACTCAAATGGATCCATATGTGGTTCGTGGAAAGAACACACATGCAATGACACTGGTTGATCCATATGTGGTTTGTGGAAAGAACACACATGCAATGACCACTAGTTGATCCATATGTGGTTTGTGGAAAAGAACACACATGCAAAGACACTGGTTGATCCATAAGTTGTTTGTGGAAAAGAACACACATGCAATTAGTCTAGTGGATCTATGTGTGGTTTGTGCAAAAGAACACATGAAATGAGTCTAGTGCTGGTTTGTGGTTTTAGTATAAGAATAAACATGCAATGACTCAAATGGATCCATATGTGGTTTGTGGAAAGAACACACATGCAATGACACTGGTTGATCCATATGTGGTTTGTGGAAAGAACACACATGCAATGACCACTGGTTGATCCATATGTGGTTTGTGGAAAAGAACACACATGCAATGACCACTGGTTGATCCATGTGTGGTTTGTGGAAAGAACACACATGCAATGACCACTGGTTGATCCATAAGTGGTTTGTGGAAAGAACACACATGGAAAGGCCACTGGTTGATCCATAAGTGGTTTCTGGAAAGAACACGCATGCAATGGGCACTGGTTGATCCATAAGTGGTTTGTGGAAAGAACACACATGTAGTGACCACTGGTGGATCCATATGTTGTTTATGAAAATAACACACATGCAATGAACACTAGTGGATCCATAAGTGGTTTGTGGAAAGAACACACATGCAATGACTCTAGTGCTAGTTTTAGTATAAGAACACACATGCAATGACTCTAATGGATCCATATGTGGTTTGTGAAAATAACACACATGCAATGATCCATGTGTGGTTTGTGGGAGGAACACACATGCAATGATAGTGGTGGATCCATGTGTGGTTTATGGAAAGAACACACATGCAATGACTCTAGTGGTTGATCCATGTGTGGTTTGTGGAAATAACACACATGCAATGACTCTAGTGTTGGTTTTAGAATAAGAACACACATACAATGACTCTAGTGGGTTCACATGTGGTTTATGGAAAAGAACACACATGCAATGACCACTGGTTGATCCATATGTGGTTTGTGGAAAGAACACAGATGCAATGACACTGCTTGATCCATGTGTGGTTTGTGGAAAGAACACATGCAATGACTCTAGTGGTTGATCCATGTGTGGTTTGTGGAAATAACACACATGCAATGACTCTATTGGTTGATGCATGTGTGGTTTGTGGAAATAACACACATGCAATGACTCTAATGGATCCATAAGTGGTTTATCGAAAAGAACACATATGCAATGACTCTAGTGCTAGTTTTAGTATAAGACAACACATACAATGACTCTAGTGGGTCCACATGTAGTTTGTGAAAAGAACGCGCATGCAATGACCACTGGTTGATCCATAAGTTGTTTGAGGAAAAGAACACACATGCAATGAGTCTAGTGGATCCATGTGTGGTTTGTGCAAAACAACACATATGAAATGACTCTAGTGCCGGTTTGTGGTTTTAGTATAAGAACAAACATGTAATGACTCAAATGGATCCATATGTGGTTTGTGGAAAGAACACACATGCAATGACTCTATTGGTTGATCCATGTGTGGTTTGTGGAAATAACACACATGCAATGACTCTAATGGATCCATAAGTGGTTTATGGAAAAGAACACACATGCAATGACTCTAGTGCTAGTTTTAGTATAAGAACACACATACAATGACTCTAGTGGGTCCACATGTAGTTTGTGAAAAGAACACACATGCAATGACCACTGGCTGATCCATAAGTTGTTTGTGGAAAACAACACACATGCAATGAGTCTAGTGGATCCATGTGTGGTTTGTGGAAAAGAACACACATGCAATGACTCTAGTGCTGGTTTGTGGTTTTAGTATAAGAACAAATATGCAATGACTCAAATGGATCCACATGTGGTTTGTGGAAAGAACACACAGGCAATGACTCTAGTGGGTTCACATGTGGTTTGTGAAAAGAACACAAAGGCAATGACCACTGGTTGATCAATATGTGGTTTGTGGAAAGAACACACATGCAAT
This sequence comes from Avena sativa, assembly GCA_916181665.1. Classification (NCBI taxonomy): domain Eukaryota; kingdom Viridiplantae; phylum Streptophyta; class Magnoliopsida; order Poales; family Poaceae; genus Avena; species Avena sativa. The sequence continues at coordinate 39,775,918 of OV702290.1, forward strand.
GACCACTGGTTCATCCATGTGTGGTTTGGGGAAAGAACACACATGCAATGACCACTGGTTGATCCATATGTGGTTTGTGGAAAAGAACACACATGTAATGACCATTGGTTGATGCATATGTTTTGTGGAAAGAACACACATGCAATGACTCTACTGCTAGTTTTAGTATAAGAACACACATACAATGACTCTAGTGGGTCCACATGTAGTTTGTGAAAATAATACACATGCCATGACCACTGGTTGATCCATAAGTGGTTTATAGAAAAGAACACACATGAAATGACCACTTGTTTATCCATATGTGGTTTGTGGAAAGAAGACACATGCAATGACACTGCTTGATCCATGTGTAGTTTGTGGAAAGAACACACATGCAATGACTCTAGTGGTTGATCCATGTGTGGTTTGTGGAAAGAACACACATGCAATGACTCTAGTGGTTGATCCATGTGTGGTTTGTAGAAATAACACACATGCAATGACTCTATTGGTTGATCCATGTGTGGTTTGTGGAAATAACACACATGTAATGACTCTAATGGATCCATAAGTGGTTTATGGAAAAGAACACACATGCAATGACTCTAATGCTAGTTTTAGTATAAGAACACACATACAATGACTCTAGTGGGTCCACATGTAGTTTGTGAAAATAACACACATGCAATGACCACTGGTTGATCCATAAGTTGTTTGTGGAAAAGAACACACATGCAATGAGTCTAGTGGATCCATGTGTGGTTTGTGGAAAAGAACACACATGCGATGAATCTAGTGCCGGTTTGTGTATTTAGTATAAGAACAAACATGCAATGACTCAAATGGATCCATATGTGGTTTGTGGAAAGAACACACATGCGATGACTCTAGTGGTTGATCCATGTGTGGTTTGTGGAAATAACACACATGCAATGACTCTATTGGTTGATCCATGTGTGGTTTGTGGAAATAATACACATGCAATGACTCTAATGGATCCATAATTGGTTTATGGAAAATAACACACATGAAATGAATCTAGTGCTAGTTTTAGTATAAGAACACAAATACAATGACTCTAGTGGGTCCACATATAGTTTGTGAAAAGAACACACATGCAATGACCACTGGTTGATCCATAAGTTGTTTGTGGAAAAGAACAGACATGCAATGAGACTAGTGGATCCATGTGTGGTTTGTGGAAAAGAACACACGTGCAATGACTCTAGTGCTGGTTTGTGGTTTTAGTATAAGAACAAACATGCAATGACTCAGATGGATCCATATGTGGTTTGTGGAAAGAACACACATGCAATGACCACTAGTTGCTCCATATGTGGTTTGTGGAAAAGAACACACATGCAATGACCACTGGTTGATCCATGTGTGGTTTGTGGAAAGAACACACATGCAATGACAGTGGTGGATCCATGTGTGGTTTGTGAAAAGAACACACATGCAATGACTCTAGTGTCGGTTTTAGTATAAGAACACACATGCAATGACTCTAGTGGGTTCACATGTGGTTTGTGAAAAGAACACACATGCAATGACCACTGGTTGATCCATATGTGGTTTGTGGAAAGAACACATACAATGACACTGCTTGATCCATGTGTGGTTTGAGGAAAAGAACACACATGCAATGACCACAGGTTGATCCATGTGTGGTTTGTGGAAAGAACACACATGCAATGACCACTGGTTGATCCATATGTGGTTTGTCGAAAAGAACACACATGCAATGAGCACTGGTTGATCCATATGTGGTTTGTGGAAAGAACACACATGCAATCACTCTAGTGCTAGTTTTAGTATAAGAACACACATACAATGACTCTAGTGGGTCCACATGTAGTTTGTGAAAATAACACACATGCAATGACCACTGGTTGATCCATAAGTTGTTTGTGGAACAGAACACACACGCAATGAGTCTAGTGGATCCATGTGTGGTTTGTGGAAATAAACACACATGCAATGACTCTAGTGTTGGTTTGTGGTTTTAGTATAAGAACAAACATGCAATTACTCAAATGGATCCATATGTGGTTTGTGGAAAGAACACACATGCAATGACTCTGGTTGATCCATATGTGTTTTGTGGAAAGAACACTAATGCAATGACCACTGGTTGATCCATATGTGGTTTGTGGAAAAGAACACACATGCAATGACCACTGGTTGATCCATGTCTGCTTTGTGGAAACAACACACATGCAATGACAGTGGTGGATCCATGTGTGGTTTGTGAAAAGAACACACATGAAATGACTCTAGTGTTGGTTTTAGTATAAGAACACACATGCAAGGACTCTAGTGGGTTCACATGTGGTTTGTAAAAAGAACACACATGCAATGACCACTGGTTGATCCATATGTGGTTTTTGGAAAGAACACACATGCAATGACACTGCTTGATCCATGTGTAGTTTGTGGAAAAGAACACACATGCATTGACCACTGGTTGATCCATGTGTGGTTTATGGAAAGAACACACATGCAATGACCATTGGTTGATCCATATGTGGTTTGTGGAAAGAACACACATGCAATGGCCACTGGTTGATCCATATGTGGTCTCTGGAAAAGAACACACATGCAATGACCACTGGTTGATCCATGTGTGGTTTGTGGAAAGAGCAAACATGCAATGTCAGTGGTGGATCCATGTGTGGTTTGTGAAAAGAACACACATGCAATGACTCTAGTGTTGGTTTTAGTATAAGAACACACATGCAATGACTCTAGTGTTGGTTTAAGTATAAGAACACACATGCAATGACTCTAGTGGGTTCACGTGTGGTTTGTGAAAATAACACACATGCAATGACCACTGGTTGATCCATATGTGGTCTGTGGAAAGAACACACATGCAATGACACTGCTTGATCCATGTGTGGTTTGTGGAAAAGAACACACATGCAATGACCACTTGTTGATCCATGTGTGGTTTGTGGAAAGAACACACATGCAATGACCACTGGTTGATCCATATGTGGTTCGTGGAAAGAACACACATGCAATGACACTGGTTGATCCATATGTGGTTTGTGGAAAGAACACACATGCAATGACCACTAGTTGATCCATATGTGGTTTGTGGAAAAGAACACACATGCAAAGACACTGGTTGATCCATAAGTTGTTTGTGGAAAAGAACACACATGCAATTAGTCTAGTGGATCTATGTGTGGTTTGTGCAAAAGAACACATGAAATGAGTCTAGTGCTGGTTTGTGGTTTTAGTATAAGAATAAACATGCAATGACTCAAATGGATCCATATGTGGTTTGTGTAAAGAACACACATGCAATGACACTGGTTGATCCATATGTGGTTTGTGGAAAGAACACACATGCAATGACCACTGGTTGATCCATATGTGGTTTGTGGAAAAGAACACACATGCAATGACCACTGGTTGATCCATGTGTGGTTTGTGGAAAGAACACACATGCAATGACCACTAGTTGATCCATAAGTGGTTTGTGGAAAGAACACACATGGAAAGGCCACTGGTTGATCCATAAGTGGTTTCTGGAAAGAACACGCATGCAATGGGCACTGGTTGATCCATAAGTGGTTTGTGGAAAGAACACACATGTAGTGACCACTGGTGGATCCATATGTTGTTTATGAAAATAACACACATGCAATGAACACTAGTGGATCCATAAGTGGTTTGTGGAAAGAACACACATGCAATGACTCTAGTGCTAGTTTTAGTATAAGAACACACATGCAACGACTCTAATGGATCCATATGTGGTTTGTGAAAATAACACACATGCAATGATCCATGTGTGGTTTGTGGGAGGAACACACATGCAATGATAGTGGTGGATCCATGTGTGGTTTATGGAAAGAACACACATGCAATGACTCTAGTGGTTGATCCATGTGTGGTTTGTGGAAATAACACACATGCAATGACTCTAGTGTTGGTTTTAGAATAAGAACACACATACAATGACTCTAGTGGGTTCACATGTGGTTTATGGAAAAGAACACACATGCAATGACCACTGGTTGATCCATATGTGGTTTGTGGAAAGAACACAGATGCAATGACACTGCTTGATCCATGTGTGGTTTGTGGAAAGAACACATGCAATGACTCTAGTGGTTGATCCATGTGTGGTTTGTGGAAATAACACACATGCAATGACTCTATTGGTTGATGCATGTGTGGTTTGTGGAAATAACACACATGCAATGACTCTAATGGATCCATAAGTGGTTTATCGAAAAGAACACATATGCAATGACTCTAGTGCTAGTTTTAGTATAAGACAACACATACAATGACTCTAGTGGGTCCACATGTAGTTTGTGAAAAGAACGCGCATGCAATGACCACTGGTTGATCCATAAGTTGTTTGAGGAAAAGAACACACATGCAATGAGTCTAGTGGATCCATGTGTGGTTTGTGCAAAACAACACATATGAAATGACTCTAGTGCCGGTTTGTGGTTTTAGTATAAGAACAAACATGTAATGACTCAAATGGATCCATATGTGGTTTGTGGAAAGAACACACATGCAATGACTCTATTGGTTGATCCATGTGTGGTTTGTGGAAATAACACACATGCAATGACTCTAATGGATCCATAAGTGGTTTATGGAAAAGAACACACATGCAATGACTCTAGTGCTAGTTTTAGTATAAGAACACACATACAATGACTCTAGTGGGTCCACATGTAGTTTGTGAAAAGAACACACATGCAATGACCACTGGCTGATCCATAAGTTGTTTGTGGAAAACAACACACATGCAATGAGTCTAGTGGATCCATGTGTGGTTTGTGGAAAAGAACACACATGCAATGACTCTAGTGCTGGTTTGTGGTTTTAGTATAAGAACAAATATGCAATGACTCAAATGGATCCACATGTGGTTTGTGGAAAGAACACACAGGCAATGACTCTAGTGGGTTCACATGTGGTTTGTGAAAAGAACACAAAGGCAATGACCACTGGTTGATCAATATGTGGTTTGTGGAAAGAACACACATGCAATGACCACTGGTTCATCCATGTGTGGTTTGGGGAAAGAACACACATGCAATGACCACTGGTTGATCCATATGTGGTTTGTGGAAAAGAACACACATGTAATGACCATTGGTTGATGCATATGTTTTGTGGAAAGAACACACATGCAATGACTCTACTGCTAGTTTTAGTATAAGAACACACATACAATGACTCTAGTGGGTCCACATGTAGTTTGTGAAAATAATACACATGCCATGACCACTGGTTGATCCATAAGTGGTTTATAGAAAAGAACACACATGAAATGACCACTTGTTTATCCATATGTGGTTTGTGGAAAGAAGACACATGCAATGACACTGCTTGATCCATGTGTAGTTTGTGGAAAGAACACACATGCAATGACTCTAGTGGTTGATCCATGTGTGGTTTGTGGAAAGAACACACATGCAATGACTCTAGTGGTTGATCCATGTGTGGTTTGTAGAAATAACACACATGCAATGACTCTATTGGTTGATCCATGTGTGGTTTGTGGAAATAACACACATGTAATGACTCTAATGGATCCATAAGTGGTTTATGGAAAAGAACACACATGCAATGACTCTAATGCTAGTTTTAGTATAAGAACACACATACAATGACTCTAGTGGGTCCACATGTAGTTTGTGAAAAGAACACACATGCAATGACCACTGGTTGATCCATAAGTTGTTTGTGGAAAAGAACACACATGCAACGAGTCTAGTGGATCCATGTGTGGTTTGTGGAAAAGAACACACATGCAATGATTCTAGTGCCGGTTTGTGTATTTAGTATAAGAACAAACATGCAATGACTCAAATGGATCCATATGTGGTTTGTGGAAAGAACACACATGCGATGACTCTAGTTGTTGATCCATGTGTGGTTTGTGGAAATAACACACATGCAATGACTCTATTGGTTGATCCATGTGTGGTTTGTGGAAATAATACACATGCAATGACTCTAATGGATCCATAATTGGTTTATGGAAAATAACACACATGAAATGACTCTAGTGCTAGTTTTAGTATAAGAACACAAATACAATGACTCTAGTGGGTCCACATATAGTTTGTGAAAAGAACACACATGCAATGACCACTGGTTGATCCATAAGTTGTTTGTGGAAAAGAACAGACATGCAATGAGACTAGTGGATCCATGTGTGGTTTGTGGAAAAGAACACACGTGCAATGACTCTAGTGCTGGTTTGTGGTTTTAGTATAAGAACAAACATGCAATGACTCAGATGGATCCATATGTGGTTTGTGGAAAGAACACACATGCAATGACCACTAGTTGCTCCATATGTGGTTTGTGGAAAAGAACACACATGCAATGACCACTGGTTGATCCATGTGTGGTTTGTGGAAAGAACACACATGCAATGACAGTGGTGGATCCATGTGTGGTTTGTGAAAAGAACACACATGCAATGACTCTAGTGTCGGTTTTAGTATAAGAACACACATGCAATGACTCTAGTGGGTTCACATGTGGTTTGTGAAAAGAACACACATGCAATGACCACTGGTTGATCCATATGTGGTTTGTGGAAAGAACACATGCAATGACACTGCTTGATCCATGTGTGGTTTGAGGAAAAGAACACACATGCAATGACCACAGGTTGATCCATGTGTGGTTTGTGGAAAGAACACACATGCAATGACCACTGGTTGATCCATATGTGGTTTGTCGAAAAGAACACACATGCAATGAGCACTGGTTGATCCATATGTGGTTTGTGGAAAGAACACACATGCAATCACTCTAGTGCTAGTTTTAGTATAAGAACACACATACAATGACTCTAGTGGGTCCACATGTAGTTTGTGAAAATAACACACATGCAATGACCACTGGTTGATCCATAAGTTGTTTGTGGAACAGAACACACACGCAATGAGTCTAGTGGATCCATGTGTGGTTTGTGGAAAAGAACACACATGCAATGACTCTAGTGTTGGTTTGTGGTTTTAGTATAAGAACAAACATGCAATTACTCAAATGGATCCATATGTGGTTTGTGGAAAGAACACACATGCAATGACTCTGGTTGATCCATATGTGTTTTGTGGAAAGAACACTAATGCAATGACCACTGGTTGATCCATATGTGGTTTGTGGAAAAGAACACACATGCAATGACCACTGGTTGATCCATGTCTGCTTTGTGGAAAGAACACACATGCAATGACAGTGGTGGATCCATGTGTGGTTTGTGAAAAGAACACACATGCAATGACTCTAGTGTTGGTTTTAGTATAAGAACACACATGCAATGACTCTAGTGGGTTCACATGTGGTTTGTAAAAAGAACACACATGCAATGACCACTGGTTGATCCATATGTGGTTTTTGGAAAGAACACACATGCAATGACACTGCTTGATCCATGTGTAGTTTGTGGAAAAGAACACACATGCATTGACCACTGGTTGATCCATGTGTGGTTTATGGAAAGAACACATATGCAATGACCATTGGTTGATCCATATGTGGTTTGTGGAAAGAACACACATGCAATGGCCACTGGTTGATCCATATGTGGTCTCTGGAAAAGAACACACATGCAATGACCACTGGTTGATCCATGTGTGGTTTGTGGAAAGAGCAAACATGCAATGTCAGTGGTGGATCCATGTGTGGTTTGTGAAAAGAACACACATGCAATGACTCTAGTGTTGGTTTTAGTATAAGAACACACATGCAATGACTCTAGTGTTGGTTTAAGTATAAGAACACACATGCAATGACTCTAGTGGGTTCACGTGTGGTTTGTGAAAATAACACACATGCAATGACCACTGGTTGATCCATATGTGGTCTGTGGAAAGAACACACATGCAATGACACTGCTTGATCCATGTGTGGTTTGTGGAAAAGAACACACATGCAATGACCACTTGTTGATCCATGTGTGGTTTATGGAAAGAACACACATGCAATGACCACTGGTTGATCCATATGTGGTTTGTGGAAAATAACACACATGCAATGACCACTCGTTGATCCATATGTGGTTTGTGGAAAGAACACACATGCAATGACTCTATTGCTAGTTTTAGTATAAGAACACACATAAAATGACTCTAGTGGGTCCACATGTAGTTTGTGAAAATAACACACATGCAATGACCACTGGTTGATCCATAAGTTGTTTGTGGAACAGAGCACACATGCAATGAGTCTAGTGGATCCATGTGTGGTTTGTGGAAAAGAACACACATGCAATGACTCTAGTGCTGGTTTGTGGTTTTAGTATAAGAACAAACATGCAATTACTCAAATTGATCAATATGTGGTTTGTGGAAAGAACACACATGCAATGACTTTGTTTGATCCATATGTGGTTTGTGGAAAGAACACACATGCAATGACCACTGGTTGATCCATATGTGGTTTGTGGAAAAGAACACACATGAAATGACCACTGGTTGATCCATGTGTGGTTTGTGGAAAGAACACACATGCAATGACAGTGGTGGATCCATGTGTGGTTTGTGAAAAGAACACACATGCAATGACTCTAGTGTTGGTTTTAGTATAAGAATACACATGCAATGATTCTAGTGGGTTCACATGTGGTTTGTGAAAAGAACACAAAGGCAATGACCACTGGTTGATCAATATGTGGTTTGTGGAAAGAACACACATGCAATGACCACTGGTTCATCCATGTGTGGTTTGGGGAAAGAACACACATGCAATGACCACTGGTTGATCCATATGTGGTTTGTGGAAAAGAACACACATGTAATGACCATTGGTTGATCCATATGTTTTGTGGAAAGATAACACATGCAATGACTCTACTGCTAGTTTTAGAATAAGAACACACATACAATGACTCTAGTGGGTCCACATGTAGTTTGTGAAAATAACACACATGCAATGACCACTGGTTGATCCATAAGTGGTTTATGGAAAAGAACACACATGCAATGTCCACTGGTTTATCCATATGTGGTTTGTGGAAAGAAGACACATGCAATGACACTGCTTAATCCATGTGTGGTTTGTGGAAAGAACACACATGCAATGACTCTAGTGGTTGATCCATGTGTGGTTTGTGGAAATAACACACATGCAATGACTCTAGTGTTGGTTTTAGAATAAGAACACACATACAATGACTCTAGTGGGTTCACATGTGGTTTATGGAAAAGAACACACATGCAATGACCACTGGTTGATCCATATGTGGTTTGTGGAAAGAACACAGATGCAATGACACTGCTTGATCCATGTGTGGTTTGTGGAAAGAACACATGCAATGACTCTAGTGGTTGATCCATGTGTGGTTTGTGGAAGTAACACACATGCAATGACTCTATTGGTTGATGCATGTGTGGTTTGTGGAAATAACACACATGCAATGACTCTAATGGATCCATAAGTGGTTTATCGAAAAGAACACATATGCAATGACTCTAGTGCTAGTTTTAGTATAAGACAACACATACAATGACTCTAGTGGGTCCACATGTAGTTTGTGAAAAGAACGCGCATGCAATGACCACTGGTTGATCCATAAGTTGTTTGAGGAAAAGAACACACATGCAATGAGTCTAGTGGATCCATGTGTGGTTTGTGCAAAACAACACATATGAAATGACTCTAGTGCCGGTTTGTGGTTTTAGTATAAGAACAAACATGTAATGACTCAAATGGATCCATATGTGGTTTGTGGAAAGAACACACATGCAATGACTCTATTGGTTGATCCATGCGTGGTTTGTGGAAATAACACACATGCAATGACTCTAATGGATCCATAAGTGGTTTATGGAATAGAACACACATGCAATGACTCTAGTGCTAGTTTTAGTATAAGAACACACATACAATGACTCTAGTGGGTCCACATGTAGTTTGTGAAAAGAACACACATGCAATGACCACTGGCTGATCCATAAGTTGTTTGTGGAAAACAACACACATGCAATGAGTCTAGTGGATCCATGTGTGGTTTGTGGAAAAGAACACACATGCAATGACTCTAGTGCTGGTTTGTGGTTTTAGTATAAGAACAAACATGCAATGACTCAAATGGATCCACATGTGGTTTGTGGAAAGAACACACAGGCAATGACTCTAGTGGGTTCACATGTGGTTTGTGAAAAGAACACAAAGGCAATGACCACTGGTTGATCAATATGTGGTTTGTGGAAAGAACACACATGCAATGACCACTGGTTCATCCATGTGTGGTTTGGGGAAAGAACACACATGCAATGACCACTGGTTGATCCATATGTGGTTTGTGGAAAAGAACACACATGTAATGACCATTGGTTGATGCATATGTTTTGTGGAAAGAACACACATGCAATGACTCTACTGCTAGTTTTAGTATAAGAACACACATACAATGACTCTAGTGGGTCCACATGTAGTTTGTGAAAATAATACACATGCCATGACCACTGGTTGATCCATAAGTGGTTTATAGAAAAGAACACACATGAAATGACCACTTGTTTATCCATATGTGGTTTGTGGAAAGAAGACACATGCAATGACACTGCTTGATCCATGTGTAGTTTGTGGAAAGAACACACATGCAATGACTCTAGTGGTTGATCCATGTGTGGTTTGTGGAAAGAACACACATGCAATGACTCTAGTGGTTGATCCATGTGTGGTTTGTAGAAATAACACACATGCAATGACTCTATTGGTTGATCCATGTGTGGTTTGTGGAAATAACACACATGTAATGACTCTAATGGATACATAAGTGGTTTATGGAAAAGAACACACATGCAATGACTCTAATGCTAGTTTTAGTATAAGAACACACATACAATGACTCTAGTGGGTCCACATGTAGTTTGTGAAAAGAACACACATGCAATGACCACTGGTTGATCCATAAGTTGTTTGTGGAAAAGAACACACATGCAATGAGTCTAGTGGATCCATGTGTGGTTTGTGGAAAAGAACACACATGCAATGATTCTAGTGCCGGTTTGTGTATTTAGTATAAGAACAAACATGCAATGACTCAAATGGATCCATATGTGGTTTGTGGAAAGAACACACATGCGATGACTCTAGTGGTTGATCCATGTGTGGTTTGTGGAAATAACACACATGCAATGACTCTATTGGTTGATCCATGTGTGGTTTGTGGAAATAATACACATGCAATGACTCTAATGGATCCATAATTGGTTTATGGAAAATAACACACATGAAATGACTCTAGTGCTAGTTTTAGTATAAGAACACAAATACAATGACTCTAGTGGGTCCACATATAGTTTGTGAAAAGAACACACATGCAATGACCACTGGTTGATCCATAAGTTGTTTGTGGAAAAGAACAGACATGCAATGAGACTAGTGGATCCATGTGTGGTTTGTGGAAAATAACACACGTGCAATGACTCTAGTGCTGGTTTGTGGTTTTAGTATAAGAACAAACATGCAATGACTCAGATGGATCCATATGTGGTTTGTGGAAAGAACACACATGCAATGACCACTAGTTGCTCCATATGTGGTTTGTGGAAAAGAACACACATGCAATGACCACTGGTTGATCCATGTGTGGTTTGTGGAAAGAACACACATGCAAAGACAGTGGTGGATCCATGTGTGGTTTGTGAAAAGAACACACATGCAATGACTCTAGTGTCGGTTTTAGTATAAGAACACACATGCAATGACTCTAGTGGGTTCACATGTGGTTTGTGAAAAGGACACACATGCAATGACCACTGGTTGATCCATATGTGGTTTGTGGAAAGAACACATGCAATGACACTGCTTGATCCATGTGTGGTTTGAGGAAAAGAACACACATGCAATGACCACAGGTTGATCCATGTGTGGTTTGTGGAAAGAACACACATGCAATGACCACTGGTTGATCCATATGTGGTTTGTCGAAAAGAACACACATGCAATGAGCACTGGTTGATCCATATGTGGTTTGTGGAAAGAACACACATGCAATCACTCTAGTGCTAGTTTTAGTATAAGAACACACATACAATGACTCTAGTGGGTCCACATGTAGTTTGTGAAAATAACACACATGCAATGACCACTGGTTGATCCATAAGTTGTTTGTGGAACAGAACACACACGCAATGAGTCTAGTGGATCCATGTGTGGTTTGTGGAAAAGAACACACATGCAATGACTCTAGTGTTGGTTTGTGGTTTTAGTATAAGAACAAACATGCAATTACTCAAATGGATCCATATGTGGTTTGTGGAAAGAACACACATGCAATGACTCTGGTTGATCCATATGTGTTTTGTGGAAAGAACACTAATGCAATGACCACTGGTTGATCCATATGTGGTTTGTGGAAAAGAACACACATGCAATGACCACTGGTTGATCCATGTCTGCTTTGTGGAAAGAACACACATGCAATGACAGTGGTGGATCCATGTGTGGTTTGTGAAAAGAACACACATGCAATGACTCTAGTGTTGGTTTTAGTATAAGAACACACATGCAATGACTCTAGTGGGTTCACATGTGGTTTGTAAAAAGAACACACATGCAATGACCACTGGTTGATCCATATGTGGTTTTTGGAAAGAACACACATGCAATGACACTGCTTGATCCATTTGTAGTTTGTGGAAAAGAACACACATGCATTGACCACTGGTTGATCCATGTGTGGTTTATGGAAAGAACACATATGCAATGACCATTGGTTGATCCATATGTGGTTTGTGGAAAGAACACACATGCAATGGCCACTGGTTGATCCATATGTGGTCTCTGGAAAAGAACACACATGCAATGACCACTGGTTGATCCATGTGTGGTTTGTGGAAAGAGCAAACATGCAATGTCAGTGGTGGATCCATGTGTGGTTTGTGAAAAGAACACACATGCAATGACTCTAGTGTTGGTTTTAGTATAAGAACACACATGCAATGACTCTAGTGTTGGTTTAAGTATAAGAACACACATGCAATGACTCTAGTGGGTTCACGTGTGGTTTGTGAAAATAACACACATGCAATGACCACTGGTTGATCCATATGTGGTCTGTGGAAAGAACACACATGCAATGACACTGCTTGATCCATGTGTGGTTTGTGGAAAAGAACACAGATGCAATGACCACTTGTTGATCCATGTGTGGTTTATGGAAAGAACACACATGCAATGACCACTGGTTGATCCATATGTGGTTTGTGGAAAATAACACACATGCAATGACCACTCGTTGATCCATATGTGGTTTGTGGAAAGAACACACATGCAATGACTCTATTGCTAGTTTTAGTATAAGAACACACATAAAATGACTCTAGTGGGTCCACATGTAGTTTGTGAAAATAACACACATGCAATGACCACTGGTTGATCCATAAGTTGTTTGTGGAACAGAGCACACATGCAATGAGTCTAGTGGATCCATGTGTGGTTTGTGGAAAAGAACACACATGCAATGACTCTAGTGCTGCTTTGTGGTTTTAGTATAAGAACAAACATGCAATTACTCAAATTGATCAATATGTGGTTTGTGGAAAGAACACACATGCAATGACTTTGTTTGATCCATATGTGGTTTGTGGAAAGAACACACATGCAATGACCACTGGTTGATCCATATGTGGTTTGTGGAAAAGAACACACATGAAATGACCACTGGTTGATCCATGTGTGGTTTGTGGAAAGAACACACATGCAATGACAGTGGTGGATCCATGTGTGGTTTGTGAAAAGAACACACATGCAATGACTCTAGTGTTGGTTTTAGTATAAGAATACACATGCAATGACTCTAGTGCGTTCACATGTGGTTTGTGAAAAGAACACAAAGGCAATGACCACTGGTTGATCAATATGTGGTTTGTGGAAAGAATACACATGCAATGACCACTGGTTCATCCATGTGTGGTTTGGGGAAAGAACACACATGCAATGACCACTGGTTGATCCATATGTGGTTTGTGGAAAAGAACACACATGTAATGACCATTGGTTGATCCATATGTTTTGTGGAAAGATAACACATGCAATGACTCTACTGCTAGTTTTAGAATAAGAACACACATACAATGACTCTAGTGGGTCCACATGTAGTTTGTGAAAATAACACACATGCAATGACCACTGGTTGATCCATAAGTGGTTTATGGAAAAGAACACACATGCAATGTCCACTGGTTTATCCATATGTGGTTTGTGGAAAGAAGACACATGCAATGACACTGCTTAATCCATGTGTGGTTTGTGGAAAGAACACACATGCAATGACTCTAGTGGTTGATCCATGTGTGGTTTGTGGAAATAACACACATGCAATGACTCTTGTGTTGGTTTTAGAATAAGAACACACATACAATGACTCTAGTGGGTTCACATGTGGTTTATGGAAAAGAACACACATGCAATGACCACTGGTTGATCCATATGTGGTTTGTGGAAAGAACACAGATGCAATGACACTGCTTGATCCATGTGTGGTTTGTGGAAAGAACACATGCAATGACTCTAGTGGTTGATCCATGTGTGGTTTGTGGAAGTAACACACATGCAATGACTCTATTGGTTGATGCATGTGTGGTTTGTGGAAATAACACACATGCAATGACTCTAATGGATCCATAAGTGGTTTATCGAAAAGAACACATATGCAATGACTCTAGTGCTAGTTTTAGTATAAGACAACACATACAATGACTCTAGTGGGTCCACATGTAGTTTGTGAAAAGAACGCGCATGCAATGACCACTGGTTGATCCATAAGTTGTTTGAGGAAAAGAACACACATGCAATGAGTCTAGTGGATCCATGTGTGGTTTGTGCAAAACAACACATATGAAATGACTCTAGTGCCGGTTTGTGGTTTTAGTATAAGAACAAACATGTAATGACTCAAATGGATCCATATGTGGTTTGTGGAAAGAACACACATGCAATGACTCTATTGGTTGATCCATGCGTGGTTTGTGGAAATAACACACATGCAATGACTCTAATGGATCCATAAGTGGTTTATGGAAAAGAACACACATGCAATGACTCTAGTGCTAGTTTTAGTATAAGAACACACATACAATGACTCTAGTGGGTCCACATGTAGTTTGTGAAAAGAACACACATGCAATGACCACTGGCTGATCCATAAGTTGTTTGTGGAAAACAACACACATGCAATGAGTCTAGTGGATCCATGTGTGGTTTGTGGAAAAGAACACACATGCAATGACTCTATTGCTGGTTTGTGGTTTTAGTATAAGAACAAACATGCAATGACTCAAATGGATCCACATGTGGTTTGTGGAAAGAACACACAGGCAATGACTCTAGTGGGTTCACATGTGGTTTGTGAAAAGAACACAAAGGCAATGACCACTGGTTGATCAATATGTGGTTTGTGGAAAGAACACACATGCAATGACCACTGGTTCATCCATGTGTGGTTTGGGGAAAGAACACACATGCAATGACCACTGGTTGATCCATATGTGGTTTGTGGAAAAGAACACACATGTAATGACCATTGGTTGATGCATATGTTTTGTGGAAAGAACACACATGCAATGACTCTACTGCTAGTTTTAGTATAAGAACACACATACAATGACTCTAGTGGGTCCACATGTAGTTTGTGAAAATAATACACATGCCATGACCACTGGTTGATCCATAAGTGGTTTATAGAAAAGAACACACATGAAATGACCACTTGTTTATCCATATGTGGTTTGTGGAAAGAAGACACATGCAATGACACTGCTTGATCCATGTGTAGTTTGTGGAAAGAACACACATGCAATGACTCTAGTGGTTGATCCATGTGTGGTTTGTGGAAAGAACACACATGCAATGACTCTAGTGGTTGATCCATGTGTGGTTTGTAGAAATAACACACATGCAATGACTCTATTGGTTGATCCATGTGTGGTTTGTGGAAATAACACACATGTAATGACTCTAATGGATACATAAGTGGTTTATGGAAAAGAACACACATGCAATGACTCTAATGCTAGTTTTAGTATAAGAACACACATACAATGACTCTAGTGGGTCCACATGTAGTTTGTGAAAAGAACACACATGCAATGACCACTGGTTGATCCATAAGTTGTTTGTGGAAAAGAACACACATGCAATGAGTCTAGTGGATCCATGTGTGGTTTGTGGAAAAGAACACACATGCAATGATTCTAGTGCCGGTTTGTGTATTTAGTATAAGAACAAACATGCAATGACTCAAATGGATCCATATGTGGTTTGTGGAAAGAACACACATGCGATGACTCTAGTGGTTGATCCATGTGTGGTTTGTGGAAATAACACACATGCAATGACTCTATTGGTTGATCCATGTGTGGTTTGTGGAAATAATACACATGCAATGACTCTAATGGATCCATAATTGGTTTATGGAAAATAACACACATGAAATGACTCTAGTGCTAGTTTTAGTATAAGAACACAAATACAATGACTCTAGTGGGTCCACATATAGTTTGTGAAAAGAACACACATGCAATGACCACTGGTTGATCCATAAGTTGTTTGTGGAAAAGAACAGACATGCAATGAGACTAGTGGATCCATGTGTGGTTTGTGGAAAAGAACACACGTGCAATGACTCTAGTGCTGGTTTGTGGTTTTAGTATAAGAACAAACATGCAATGACTCAGATGGATCCATATGTGGTTTGTGGAAAGAACACACATGCAATGACCACTAGTTGCTCCATATGTGGTTTGTGGAAAAGAACACACATGCAATGACCACTAGTTGATCCATGTGTGGTTTGTGGAAAGAACACACATGCAATGACAGTGGTGGATCCATGTGTGGTTTGTGAAAAGAACACACATGCAATGACTCTAGTGTCGGTTTTAGTATAAGAACACACATGCAATGACTCTAGTGGGTTCACATGTGGTTTGTGAAAAGAACACACATGCAATGACCACTGGTTGATCCATATGTGGTTTGTGGAAAGAACACATGCAATGACACTGCTTGATCCATGTGTGGTTTGAGGAAAAGAACACACATGCAATGACCACAGGTTGATCCATGTGTGGTTTGTGGAAAGAACACACATGCAATGACCACTGGTTGATCCATATGTGGTTTGTCGAAAAGAACACACATGCAATGAGCACTGGTTGATCCATATGTGGTTTGTGGAAAGAACACACATGCAATCACTCTAGTGCTAGTTTTAGTATAAGAACACACATACAATGACTCTAGTGGGTCCACATGTAGTTTGTGAAAATAACACACATGCAATGACCACTGGTTGATCCATAAGTTGTTTGTGGAACAGAACACACACGCAATGAGTCTAGTGGATCCATGTGTGGTTTGTGGAAAAGAACACACATGCAATGACTCTAGTGTTGGTTTGTGGTTTTAGTATAAGAACAAACATGCAATTACTCAAATGGATCCATATGTGGTTTGTGGAAAGAACACACATGCAATGACTCTGGTTGATCCATATGTGTTTTGTGGAAAGAACACTAATGCAATGACCACTGGTTGATCCATATGTGGTTTGTGGAAAAGAACACACATGCAATGACCACTGGTTGATCCATGTCTGCTTTGTGGAAAGAACACACATGCAATGACAGTGGTGGATCCATGTGTGGTTTGTGAAAAGAACACACATGCAATGACTCTAGTGTTGGTTTTAGTATAAGAACACACATGCAATGACTCTAGTGGGTTCACATGTGGTTTGTAAAAAGAACACACATGCAATGACCACTGGTTGATCCATATGTGGTTTTTGGAAAGAACACACATGCAATGACACTGCTTGATCCATGTGTAGTTTGTGGAAAAGAACACACATGCATTGACCACTGGTTGATCCATGTGTGGTTTATGGAAAGAACACACATGCAATGACCATTGGTTGATCCATATGTGGTTTGTGGAAAGAACACACATGCAATGGCCACTGGTTGATCCATATGTGGTCTCTGGAAAAGAACACACATGCAATGACCACTGGTTGATCCATGTGTGGTTTGTGGAAAGAGCAAACATGCAATGTCAGTGGTAGATCCATGTGTGGTTTGTGAAAAGAACACACATGCAATGACTCTAGTGTTGGTTTTAGTATAAGAACACACATGCAATGACTCTAGTGTTGGTTTAAGTATAAGAACACACATGCAATGACTCTAGTGGGTTCACGTGTGGTTTGTGAAAATAACACACATGCAATGACCACTGGTTGATCCATATGTGGTCTGTGGAAAGAACACACATGCAATGACACTGCTTGATCCATGTGTGGTTTGTGGAAAAGAACACACATGCAATGACCACTTGTTGATCCATGTGTGGTTTGTGGAAAGAACACACATGCAATGACCACTGGTTGATCCATATGTGGTTTGTGGAAAATAACACACATGCAATGACCACTCGTTGATCCATATGTGGTTTGTGGAAAGAACACACATGCAATGACTCTATTGCTAGTTTTAGTATAAGAACACACATAAAATGACTCTAGTGGGTCCACATGTAGTTTGTGAAAATAACACACATGCAATGACCACTGGTTGATCCATAAGTTGTTTGTGGAACAGAGCACACATGCAATGAGTCTAGTGGATCCATGTGTGGTTTGTGGAAAAGAACACACATGCAATGACTCTAGTGCTGGTTTGTGGTTTTAGTATAAGAACAAACATGCAATTACTCAAATTGATCAATATGTGGTTTGTGGAAAGAACACACATGCAATGACTTTGTTTGATCCATATGTGGTTTGTGGAAAGAACACACATGCAATGACCACTGGTTGATCCATATGTGGTTTGTGGAAAAGAACACACATGAAATGACCACTGGTTGATCCATGTGTGGTTTGTGGAAAGAACACACATGCAATGACAGTGGTGGATCCATGTGTGGTTTGTGAAAAGAACACACATGCAATGACTCTAGTGTTGGTTTTAGTATAAGAATACACATGCAATGACTCTAGTGGGTTCACATGTGGTTTGTGAAAAGAACACAAAGGCAATGACCACTGGTTGATCAATATGTGGTTTGTGGAAAGAACACACATGCAATGACCACTGGTTCATCCATGTGTGGTTTGGGGAAAGAACACACATGCAATGACCACTGGTTGATCCACATGTGGTTTGTGGAAAAGAACACACATGTAATGACCATTGGTTGATCCATATGTTTTGTGGAAAGATAACACATGCAATGACTCTACTGCTAGTTTTAGAATAAGAACACACATACAATGACTCTAGTGGGTCCACATGTAGTTTGTGAAAATAACACACATGCAATGACCACTGGTTGATCCATAAGTGGTTTATGGAAAAGAACACACATGCAATGACCACTGGTTTATCCATATGTGGTTTGTGGAAAGAAGACACATGCAATGACACTGCTTAATCCATGTGTGGTTTGTGGAAAGAACACACATGCAATGACTCTAGTGGTTGATCCATGTGTGGTTTGTGCAAATAACACACATGCAATGACTCTATTGGTTGATCCATGTGTGGTTTGTGGAAATAACACACATGTAATGACTCTAATGGATCCATAAGTGGTTTATGGAAAAGAACACACATGCAATGACGCTAATGCTAGTTTTAGTATAAGAACACACATACAATGACTCTAGTGGGTCCACATGTAGTTTGTGAAAAGAACACACATGCAATGACCACTGGTTGATCCATAAGTTGTTTGTGGAAAAGAACACACATGCAATGAGTCTAGTGGATCCATGTGTGGTTTGTGGAAAAGAACACACATGCAATGATTCTAGTGCCGGTTTGTGGTTTTAGTATAAGAACAAATATGCAATGACTCAAATGGATCCATATGTGGTTTGTGGAAAGAACACACATGCGATGACTCTAGTGGTTGATCCATGTGTGGTTTGTGGAAATACCACACATGCAATGACTCTATTGGTTGATCCATGTGTGGTTTGTGGAAATAATACACATGCAATGACTCTAATGGATCCATAAGTGGTTTATGGAAAAGAACACACATGAAATGACTCTAGTGCTAGTTTTAGTATAAGAACACAAATACAATGACTCTAGTGGGTCCACATATAGTTTGTGAAAAGAACACACATGCAATGACCACTGGTTGATCCATAAGTTGTTTGTGGAAAAGAACAGACATGCAATGAGACTAGTGGATCCATGTGTGGTTTGTGGAAAAGAACACACGTGCAATGACTCTAGTGCTGGTTTGTGGTTTTAGTATAAGAACAAACATGCAATGACTCAGATGGATCCATATGTGGTTTGTGGAAAGAACACACATGCAATGACCACTAGTTGCTCCATATGTGGTTTGTGGAAAAGAACACACATGCAATGATCACTGGTTGATCCATGTGTGGTTTGTGGAAAGAACACACATGCAATGACAGTGGTGGATCCATGTGTGGTTTGTGAAAAGAACACAGATGCAATGACTCTAGTGTTGGTTTTAGTATAAGAACACACATGCAATGACTCTAGTGGGTTCACATGTGGTTTGTGAAAAGAACACACATGCAATGACCACTGGTTGATCCATATGTTGTTTGTGGAAAGAACACACATGCAATGACACTGCTTGATCCATGTGTGGTTTGTGGAAAAGAACACACATGCAATGACCACTGGTTGATCCATGTGTGGTTTGTGGAAAGAACACACATGCAATGACCACTGGTTGATCCATACGTGGTTTGTCGAAAAGAACACACAT
This sequence comes from Avena sativa, assembly GCA_916181665.1. NCBI lineage: Eukaryota > Viridiplantae > Streptophyta > Magnoliopsida > Poales > Poaceae > Avena > Avena sativa. The sequence goes on from OV702290.1 coordinate 39,796,678, forward strand.
GCAATGACCACTGGTTGATCCATATGTGGTTTGTGGAAAGAACACACATGCAATCACTCTAGTGCTAGTTTAGTATAAGAACACACATACAATGACTCTAGTGGGTCCACATGTAGTTTGTGAAAATAACACACATGCAATGACCACTGGTTGATCCATAAGTTGTTTGTGGAACAGAACACACACGCAATGAGTCTAGTGGATCCATGTGTGGTTTGTGGAAAAGAACACACATGCAATGACTCTAGTGCTGGTTTGTGGTTTTAGTATAAGAACAAACATGCAATTACTCAAATGGATCCATATGTGGTTTGTGGAAAGAACACACATGCAATTACTCTGGTTGATCCATATGTGGTTTGTGGAAAGAACACTAATGCAATGACCACTGGTTGATCCATATGTGGTTTGTGGAAAAGAACACACATGCAATGACCACTGGTTGATCCATGTCTGCTTTGTGGAAAGAACACACATGCAATAACAGTGGTGGATCCATGTGTGGTTTGTGAAAAGAACACACATGCAATGACTCTAGTGTTGGTTTTAGTATAAGAACACACATGCAATGACTCTAGTGGGTTCACATGAGGTTTGTGAAAAGAACACACATGCAATGACCACTGGTTGATCCATATGTGGTTCGTGGAAAGAACACACATGCAATGACACTGCTTGATCCATGTGTAGTTTGTGGAAAAGAACACACATGCAATGACCACTGGTTGATCCATGTGTGGTTTGTGGAAAGAACACACATGCAATGACCACTGGTTGATCCATATGTGGTTTGTGGAAAAGAACACACATGCAATGACCACTGGTTGATCCATATGTGGTTTGTGGATAGAACACACATGCAATGATTCTAGTGCTAGTTTTAGTATAAGAATAAACATGAAATGACTCAAATGGATCCATATCTAGTTTGTGGAAAGAACACACATGCAATGACACTAGTTGATCCATGTGTGGTTTGTGGAAAGAACACACATGCAATGACTCTAGTGTTTGATCCATGTGTGGTTTGTGGAAATAACACACATGCAATGCCTCTAGTGTTGGTTTGTGGTTTTAGTATAAGAACAAACATGCAATGACTCAAATGGATCCATATGTGGTTTGTGGAAAGAACACACATGCAATGACACTGGTCGATCCATATGTGATTTGTGGAAAGAACACACATGCAATGACCACTAGTTGATCCATATGTGGTTTGTGGAAAAGAACACACATGCAAAGACCACTGGTTGATCCATAAGTTGTTTGTGGAAAAGAACGCACATGCAATGAGTCTAGTGGATCCATGTGTGGTTTGTGGAAAAGAACACACATGCAATGACTCTAGTGCTGGTTTGTGGTTTTAGTATAAGAACAAACATGCAATGACTCAAATGCATCCATATGTGGTTCGTGGAAAGAACACACATGCAATGACACTGGTTGATCCATATGTGGTTTGTGGAAAGAACACACGTGCAATGACCACTAGTTGATCCATATGTGGTTTGTGGAAAAGAACACACATGCAAAGACCACTGGTTGATCCATAAGTTGTTTGCGGAAAAGAACACACATGCGATGAGTCTAGTGGATCTATGTGTGGTTTGTGGAAAAGAACACATGAAATGAGTCTAGTGCTGGTTTGTGGTTTTAGTATAAGAACAAACATGCAATGACTCAAATGGATCCATATGTGGTTTGTGGAAAGAACACACATGTAATGACATTGGTTGATCCATATGTGGTTTGTGGAAAGAACACACATGCAATGACCACTGGTTGATCCATATGTGGTTTGTGGAAAAGAACACACATGATATGACCACTGGTTGATCCATGTGTGGTTTGTGGAAAGAACACACATGCAATGACCACTGGTTGATCCATAAGTGGTTTGTGGAAAGAACACACATGGAATGGCCACTGGTTGATCCATAAGTGGTTTCTGGAAAGAACACACATGCAATGGGCACTGGTTGATCCATAAGTGGTTTGTGGAAAGAACACACATGTAGTGACCACTGGTTGATCCATGTCTGCTTTGTGGAAAGAACACACATGCAATAACACTGCTGGATCCATGTGTGGTTTTTTAAAAGAACACACATGCAATGACTCTAGTGTTGGTTTTAGTATAAGAACACACATGCAATGACTCTAGTGGGTTCACATGTGGTTTGTGAAAAGAACACACATGCAATGACCACTGGTTGATCCATATGTTGTTTGTGGAAAGAACACACATGCAATGACACTGCTTGATCCATGTGTGGTTTGTGGAAAAGAACACACATGCAATGACCACTGGTTGATCCATGTGTGGTTTGTGGAAAGAACACACATGCAATGACCACTGGTTGATCCATATGTGGTTTGTCGAAAAGAACACACATGCAATGACCACTGGTTGATCCATATGTGGTTTGTGGAAAGAACACACATGCAATCACTCTAGTGCTAGTTTAGTATAAGAACACACATACAATGACTCTAGTGGGTCCACATGTAGTTTGTGAAAATAACACACATGCAATGACCACTGGTTGATCCATAAGTTGTTTGTGGAACAGAACACACACGCAATGAGTCTAGTGGATCCATGTGTGGTTTGTGGAAAAGAACACACATGCAATGACTCTAGTGCTGGTTTGTGGTTTTAGTATAAGAACAAACATGCAATTACTCAAATGGATCCATATGTGGTTTGTGGAAAGAACACACATGCAATTACTCTGGTTGATCCATATGTGGTTTGTGGAAAGAACACTAATGCAATGACCACTGGTTGATCCATATGTGGTTTGTGGAAAAGAACACACATCCAATGACCACTGGTTGATCCATGTCTGCTTTGTGGAAAGAACACACATGCAATAACAGTGGTGGATCCATGTGTGGTTTGTGAAAAGAACACACATGCAATGACTCTAGTGTTGGTTTTAGTATAAGAACACACATGCAATGACTCTAGTGGGTTCACATGAGGTTTGTGAAAAGAACACACATGCAATGACCACTGGTTGATCCATATGTGGTTCGTGGAAAGAACACACATGCAATGACACTGCTTGATCCATGTGTAGTTTGTGGAAAAGAACACACATGCAATGACCACTGGTTGATCCATGTGTGGTTTGTGGAAAGAACACACATGCAATGACCACTGGTTGATCCATATGTGGTTTGTGGAAAAGAACACACATGCAATGACCACTGGTTGATCCATATGTGGTTTGTGGATAGAACACACATGCAATGATTCTAGTGCTAGTTTTAGTATAAGAATAAACATGAAATGACTCAAATGGATCCATATCTAGTTTGTGGAAAGAACACACATGCAATGACACTAGTTGATCCATGTGTGGTTTGTGGAAAGAACACACATGCAATGACTCTAGTGTTTGATCCATGTGTGGTTTGTGGAAATAACACACATGCAATGCCTCTAGTGTTAGTTTGTGGTTTTAGTATAAGAACAAACATGCAATGACTCAAATGGATCCATATGTGGTTTGTGGAAAGAACACACATGCAATGACACTGGTTGATCCATATGTGATTTGTGGAAAGAACACACATGCAGACCACTGGTTGATCCATATGTGGTTTGTGGAAAAGAACACACATGCAATGACCACTGGTTGATCCATGTGTGGTTTGTGGAAAGAACACACATGCAATGACCACTAGTTGATCCATATGTGGTTTGTGGAAAAGAACACACATGCAAAGACCACTGGTTGATCCATAAGTTGTTTGTGGAAAAGAACACACATGCAATGAGTCTAGTGGATCCATGTGTGGTTTGTGGAAAAGAACACACATGCAATGACTCTAGTGCTGGTTTGTGGTTTTAGTATAAGAACAAACATGCAATGACTCAAATGGATCCATATGTGGTTCGTGGAAAGAACACACATGCCATGACACTGGTTGATCCATATGTGGTTTGTGGAAAGAACACACATGCAATGACCACTAGTTGATCCATATGTGGTTTGTGGAAAAGAACACACATGCAAAGACCACTGGTTGATCCATAAGTTGTTTGCGGAAAAGAACACACATGCGATGAGTCTAGTGGATCTATGTGTGGTTTGTGGAAAAGAACACATGAAATGAGTCTAGTGCTGGTTTGTGGTTTTAGTATAAGAACAAACATGCAACGACTCAAATGGATCCATATGTGGTTTGTGGAAAGAACACACATGTAATGACACTGGTTGATCCATATGTGGTTTGTGGAAAGAACACACATGCAATGACCACTGGTTGATCCATATGTGGTTTGTGGAAAAGAACACACATGCAATGACAACTGGTTGATCCATGTGTGGTTTGTGGAAAGAACACACATGCAATGACCACTGGTTGATCCATAAGTGGTTTGTGGAAAGAACACACATGGAATGGCCACTGGTTTATCCATAAGTGGTTTCCGGAAAGAACACACATGCCATGACACTGGTTGATCCATATGTGGTTTGTGGAAAGAACACACATGCAATGACCACTAGTTGATCCATATGTGGTTTGTGGAAAAGAACACACATGCAAAGACCACTGGTTGATCCATAAGTTGTTTGCGGAAAAGAACACACATGCGATGAGTCTAGTGGATCTATGTGTGGTTTGTGGAAAAGAACACATGAAATGAGTCTAGTGCTGGTTTGTGGTTTTAGTATAAGAACAAACATGCAATGACTCAAATGGATCCATATGTGGTTTGTGGAAAGAACACACATGCAATGACACTGGTTGATCCATATGTGGTTTGTGGAAAGAACACACATGCAATGACCACTGGTTGATCCATATGTGGTTTGTGGAAAAGAACACACATGCAATGACCACTGGTTGATCCATGTGTGGTTTGTGGAAAGAACACACATGCAATGACCACTGGTTGATCCATAAGTGGTTTGTGGAAAGAACACACATGGAATGGCCACTGGTTGATCCATAAGTGGTTTGTGGAAAGAACACACATGCAATGGGCACTGGTTGATCCATAAGTGGTTTGTGGAAAGAACACACATGTAGTGACCACTGGTGGATCCATATGTTGTTTATGAAAATAACACACATGCAATGAACACTAGTGGATCCATAAGTGGTTTGTGGAAAGAACACACATGCAATGACTCTAGTGCTAGTTTTAGTATAAGAACACACATGCAATGACTCTAATGGATCCATATGTGGTTTGTGGAAAGAACACACATGCAATGACACTGGTTGATCCATATGTGATTTGTGGAAAGAACACACATGCAGACCACTGGTTGATCCATATGTGGTTTGTGGAAAAGAACACACATGCAATGACCACTGGTTGATCCATGTGTGGTTTGTGGAAAGAACACACATGCAATGACCACTGGTTGATCCATATGTGGTTTGTGGAAAAGAACACACATGCAAAGACCACTGGTTGATCCATAAGTTGTTTGTGGAAAAGAACACACATCCAATGAGTCTAGTGGATCCATGTGTGGTTTGTGGAAAAGAACACACATGCAATGACTCTAGTGCTGGTTTGTGGTTTTAGTATAAGAACAAACATGCAATGACTCAAATGGATCCATATGTGGTTCGTGGAAAGAACACACATGCAATGACACTGGTTGATCCATATGTGGTTTGTGGAAAGAACACACGTGCAATGACCACTAGTTGATCCATATGTGGTTTGTGGAAAAGAACACACATGCAAAGACCACTGGTTGATCCATAAGTTGTTTGCGGAAAAGAACACACATGCGATGAGTCTAGTGGATCTATGTGTGGTTTGTGGAAAAGAACACATGAAATGAGTCTAGTGCTGGTTTGTGGTTTTAGTATAAGAACAAACATGCAATGACTCAAATGGATCCATATGTGGTTTGTGGAAAGAACACACATGCAATGACACTGGTTGATCCATATGTGGTTTGTGGAAAGAACACACATGCAATGACCACTGGTTGATCCATATGTGGTTTGTGGAAAAGAACACACATGCAATGACCACTGGTTGATCCATGTGTGGTTTGTGGAAAGAACACACATGCAATGACCACTGGTTGATCCATAAGTGGTTTGTGGAAAGAACACACATGGAATGGCCACTGGTTGATCCATAAGTGGTTTGTGGAAAGAACACACATGCAATGGGCACTGGTTGATCCATAAGTGGTTTGTGGAAAGAACACACATGTAGTGACCACTGGTGGATCCATATGTTGTTTATGAAAATAACACACATGCAATGAACACTAGTGGATCCATAAGTGGTTTGTGGAAAGAACACACATGCAATGACTCTAGTGCTAGTTTTAGTATAAGAACACACATGCAATGACTCTAATGGATCCATATGTGGTTTGCAAAAGTAACACACATGCAATGATCCATGTGTGGTTTGTGGGAGGAACACACATGCAATGACAGTGGTGGATCCATGTGTGGTTTATGGAAAGAACACACATGCAATGACTCTAGTGGTTGATCCATGTGTGGTTTGTGGAAATAACACACATGCAACGACTCTAGTGTTGGTTTTAGTATAAGAACACACATACAATGACTCTAGTGGGTTCACATGTGGTTTATGGAAAAGAACACACATGCAATGACCACTGGTTGATCCATATGTGGTTTGTGGAAAGAACACAGATGCAATGACACTGCTTGATCCATGTGTGGTTTGTGGAAAGAACACATGCAATGACTCTAGTGGTTGATCCATGTGTGGTTTGTGGAAATAACACACATGCAATGACTCTATTGGTTGATCCATGTGTGGTTTTTGGAAATAACACACATGCAATGACTCTAATGGATCCATAAGTGGTTTATCGAAAAGAACACATATGCAATGACTCTAGTGCTAGTTTTAGTATAAGACAACACATACAATGACTCTAGTGGGTCCACATGTAGTTTGTGAAAAGAACGCGCATGCAATGACCACTGGTTGATCTATAAGTTGTTTGTGGAAAAGAACACACATGCAATGAGTCTAGTGGATCCATGTGTGGTTTGTGCGAAACAACACATATGAAATGACTCTAGTGCCGGTTTGTGGTTTTAGTATAAGAACAAACATGTAATGACTCAAATGGATCCATATGTGGTTTGTGGAAAGACCACACATGCAATGACTCTAGTGATTGATCCATGTGTGGTTTGTGGAAATAACACATATGCAATGACTCTATTGGTTGATCCATGTGTGGTTTGTGGAAATAACACACATGCAATGACTCTAATGGATCCATAAGTGGTTTATGGAAAAGAACACACATGCAATGACTCTAGTGCTAGTTTTAGTATAAGAACACACATACAATGACTCTAGTGGGTCCATATGTAGTTTGTGAAAAGAACACACATGCAATGACCACTGGCTGATCCATAAGTTGTTTGTGGAAAACAACACACATGCAATGAGTCTAGTGGATCCATGTGTGGTTTGTGGAAAAGAACACACATGCAATGACTCTAATGCTGGTTTGTGGTTTTAGTATAAGAACAAACATGCAATGACTCAAATGGATCCATATGTGGTTTGTGGAAAGAACACACATGCAATGACACTGGTTGATCCATATGTGGTTTGTGAAAAGAAGACACATGCAATGGCCACTGGTTGATCCATATGTGGTTGTTAAACCCCTCCTTTATAAAGGAAAGGATCCCTATGACTGCAATGCTAGTCCCTGGATCAATGCTAGCATCCACAGTTTAAGATGAAGTACACAGATACAAAGGTCGTTTATTACAGTCATTCCAGAGATAAAACTTAGTCTTTTACAACTCAGGGCCAAAGGCCTAATACAAGAGTTTATGGAATAAGTAAATAAACATAAGTCTTCATCTTCATGTGCCACAGGCAAGCATGTTGAGTGTAGACTCATGACTCCTATTCATCATCGGAGTAACCTGCAACATTACAAGTTACAGCCACAGAGGGTCAATACTTTGGAATAATATTGGCAAGTGATACCTTAGCTTATTTAAAGTGGTCTATAATACTATATGCATTTGGCCAAGTGGAGCTTAGGCTTGCATTGCTCAAAATAGATTTTTCCTTATCATTTGAAAACACTAAGTTTTTGTTTGGCAAAAATTCCCCAAGGCATCTACCAATCAAAGACTGAAGATCCTTTCAACCCTTGTTCAACCACAAGTTTTACTTAGAAATTGGGATGAGGAGATTCTTGATAGCTTCCATGTCTTGATGCTCAAATTGTCCTTTTCCAGGGACATGGCTAAGTACTTAGATTTTTCACTCTGCAGAGGTGGTGCACTTTCCCCACAAGACTTGGTTTCACCAAGACAAGATCTTTCAGAAGCCTTCCCTTAGACCAACATGGACGCGTTCCAACCTATCAATCCCCTACCACCAACTGTCCATTTGGCTAAGTTATTGCAACCTATATGATCCAGGCAGAGCCCATATTGCCAAGTGGCTGCACTTGAAGCTTCTCAACATTTGACATCTCAAATCTCTTTGTTCCTGGGTGGCCATCCACAAGTGAGATACACAAGCCAAGTCCATGGCCTTGTGAACCACTCAACACAAACCATTCCTTCCATTTCCACCCAGGTGATTCATTCACTTAGTTGTTTTATTAAACAAAACATAAGTCCACAGACTTAGAAATTTTCCATAGCATGAATATATTTTCCACCCTTGTTTTCTATTAGCTAAGCTAAGCATGAAAGTAATAGGAATCTTAACTTAGGAAATTTCTACTAAGGTTTCATCTACTAGGTTTTCCCATAGCATAGTTTATACTTAGCAAAAATTCCATGCAAGTCCTACTTAGAAATATCACTAATGCATAGTGAAAATAATGGGACAAAAGTATGAAGCATCACTTGCCTTGGTAATGAGGAGAGTAGCACTCTTCACAGTCACAATCACTAGAAAAATCTACACAAAATTGTAGCATACAATTACACACAATTTATATACAATCAAAAATAATATGAATGCATGCATGCATGAATTTACTAAGTGGGGATTTTGAAAACTCTATCAAGCATGTGCATCTTTACAGAAACATAACAAGACACAAAATTTGCCAAAACAAACTTATTTAACCCTAAAACAAATTACTAAACTAAATCCATACTCAAAATAGCCTTAAACATGTTTCTACAAACAAAGTCATTCTAATGGTTACTATTTGTTAAACACATTGTATATTCAGAAAGGTCTTGTTTCACTGAATCCAACGGTATAAAGTTTGCAAAAATCCAACGTGGCAATCAAAAGTTGTAGGCATTTGAATTTGGATCAAAATCTGATTTTAAATCTGTTTTTAGATCTAACCCTAGCCACGCGTCGCGTTGTGATTGGTGCGTACCGATTCGCCCGGATCGAGCTCTGCAGCCGCAGGATCTAAACAGATCGTACGCTCCAGATCGCGTACCGCTTCGCCGATAAGTGAATCTATCCTAGCGCTTGGATCTAGATCTAACGGCGCGCGAGCAAGCGACCATGTCCTGGCGGCGCGCTGCGTCAGCGAGCGGCGGAGCGCTCGGTCTACGGCGGCGCTAGCGTTCCAGATCGTCCGCGAGAGGGAGAAGGGTCATACCAGGTTCGCAAGAAGCTGCTGAAGCTCAAGGTAGCGTCGGTTTGCGAAGGGGCATGCTGTCTCGGCGATGATTCCTCGTCGGAGTTGAGTCTGGCGACAGGTGGTTCTGTTCGGGGTCGGAGGCGACGTTGTCGATCACTAGGAGGCAAACGGAGGGTGTGGTTAGATGCAGAAGATCACGGAGAACACGCGTGTGTGAAAGACAAGGTTTGGGGCGGTCTGGACTTACCACTGGAGGTCGTCGGAGTCGAGGTTGTCGTCGGTGCTTACAGTGTCGAGTGGAAACGGCGACCTGGGGCAGTACAGGATGAACTAGTGGGGTCAGGAGGTGCGCAAGGAGATTGCAAAGTGGCTCGCTTGAACTAGAGGGAAAGGGGCGCACAGGGCTCACCTGAATTGATCGCCGGAGTGAGCTCTGCCTGCGGCGGTGTGGGGTTGATTGAGGGCAGCCTGGTGGCGGAGAGGTGGTGCTAAGTGAGGGGAAATGGCCGCGGTGCAGAGGGGATCTTATAGCCAGAGGCTCGACATGAAACGCTCATGGATTAATGCCCAATTAAGCTCGGTATCACTGCTGCAACGGCCAGCGGCGGAGATCGTGCGCGGATTCAGGGGGAAGACGATGCTGACGTGGAGGAGGCCCGCTCGTCAGCGAAGTGCGCGAGGTGGAGGTGGGGTCTGTCTGTCAGCGACTGACTGCGTGCGCTCGCGTGTGAGAGAGGGAAAAGAAAAGTCCCGGGTGGGCTTGTTGGGCTCGATTTGAAGCTGGGCCAGAAACCTGGCGCGCGGCCCTTTTCATTTGTTTAAACCTTTTCTTTTTCTATTTTGGTTTTCAGGAATGATTTAAATATGAATTCAAATACTTTTTGAATTCAAACAATTCTGGGGATTTTTGTAGGGTACTGAGGTTTCAAAATCAGTCATTTAACCATGTGGTTACCTTGCAAGGGCTTGGTCAAGCTTGGGCTTAATACAAACAGAGTCTTTGCCTCTGGTTTGCAAATGTTTTGAAAAGGGTTTTGAAATTATTTCTAAGTTGAAAACCTTGGTTAAATTGCTACACCTAAACTTTCCAACAATGGAGGCAAGCAAACAAGTTCCTAAACATTCAAGTCTCAAAGGGTGATGGCCATTTGAGTTAAATTTGCTCACATGAAATCATAGCACAAGCTTCTGTTTCTGAAATGATTTTTGAGAAAAACCCTAAATGATGAAGGATGCAAGGATGATATGAATGAGCTTAGAAATATGAATTTAGGGATGTTACAAATCTAACCCCCTTAAGATGAATCTCGCCCTCGAGATTCGGATTGGCTAGCAAATAGGTGAGGGTGGTCGTTCTGAAGATCATCTTCTCTTTCCCATGTTGCTTCCTCTTCGGAATGATGACTCCATTGCACTTTGCAAAACTTGATAGTCTTTGTCCTTGTGACTCTTTCTGCGGTCTCAAGAATCTTGACATGCTTTTCTTCATAGGTGAGATCACTTTCTAGTTGAACTTCTCCCAAAGGTATGGTATCCTTCAAAGAAGATTCTTCCATTTCTGGGTGACATTTCTTAAGCTGACTCACATGAAAAACATTATGGACTGCTAATAAATATGCTGGCAGTTCGATTTCATATGCAACTTCTCCCTTGTGACTTAGAATGTTGAATGGTCCAACATATCTTGGTGCCAACTTTCCTTTGACTCCAAATCTTTTCACTCCACGAAGTGGTGATACTCTAAGATAAGCTCTATCCCCAACTTCGTAGGTGACTTCTCTACGCTTAGAATCTGCGTAGCTTTTCTGTCGAGACTGTGCTATCTTCAACCTGTCCCTAACCAATTTGACCTTTTCTTCGGCGTCTTTGATAAGATCTGGTCCAAACAAACTTCTTTCTCCCACATCATTCCATAGCAATGGGGTGGTACACTTCCTTCCGTAGAGAAACTCAAATGGTGCCATCCCAATGCTAGATTGGTAACTGTTATTGTAAGAGAACTCTGCGTAAAGCAGACTTTCATCCCAACTTGCTCCATAGTCTAGGGCACATGCCCTCAACATGTCTTCAAGGATTTGATTAGTCCTTTCTGTTTGTCCATCAGTTTGAGGATGAAAAGCAGTGCTGAATTCCAACCTCGTTCCTAAAGATTCATGAAGCTGTCTCCAAAAGTGAGAAGTGAACTGAGTTCCTCTATCAGACACAATACTCTTAGGCACACCGTGAAGGCATACAATTCTGCTCATGTAGATTTTGGCTAACTTGGCACTGGTATAAGTTGTCTTTACGGGTATAAAATGAGCCACTTTGGTTAGGCGATCCACTACTACCCATATGGAATCATACCCTGACCTTGTCCTTGGTAATCCGGTAATGAAATCCATACCAATATTTTCCCACTTCCATTCAGGAATAGGCAGTGGTTGAAGCAAACCTGCTGGTTTCTGATGCTCCGCTTTCACTCTACTACACACATCACACAAAGCAATGTGTTCGGCGATGTCCCTTTTGAGGTTGTTCCACCAAAATCTTTCTTTCATATCCATGTACATTTTGGTGTTTCCCGGGTGAATAGAATATGGAGAGTTATGGGCTTCTTGTAGAATCAGTTTCCGCAATTCCGGATCTTGTGGAACACAAATACGTTTCCCGTGCCATAAAGTACCTTGTTCATCTATATGGAAACTTTTAGCTTTCCCTTGGCTAATCCTTTCCTTAATCTCTTCGATTTCTTTATCCATCTTTTGGGCTTCTTTAATCTTATCCAACAGAGTGGGTTGAACATCCAAAGACATAAGATGTCCTTCTGGCACAATCTCCAACCTGAGTTCCTTGAATTGCTTACACAAGTCATCTGGCAATTCACCTTTGGTAAGGCCATTTACAAACGCCTTACGACTTAGAGCATCTGCCACTACATTTGCTTTACCAGGATGGTATTGCAAACTCAAGTCGTAATCCTTGATAAGTTCTAGCCATCTCCTTTGTCTCATATTAATTTCCTTCTGGGTGAAGATATACTTCAAACTCTTATGATCGGTGAATACTTCGCAACGTTTTCCCAAAAGGTAGTGTCTCCATGTTTTGAGTGCATGGACAACAGCGGCTAACTCTAAATCATGAGTAGGATAGTTTACTTCATGAGTTTTGAGTTGTCTCGAGGCATAAGCCACAACTTTTCCGCCTTGCATAAGTACGGCACCTAATCCTTGATGAGAAGCATCACAATACACTTGGAAATCCTTTTCCATGTCTGGTAGGCACATAACTGGTGCTGACACAAGTCTCTTCTTTAATTCTTGAAAGCTGAGTTCACAACCTTCAGACCAAGCAAATTTCTTATCTTACTTTAACAATTCTGTCATTGGTTTGGCAACCTTTGAGAAATTTTCTATGAATCTTCTGTAGTATCCTGCTAAACCAAGAAAACTACGAACCTCTTTTGCGTTCTTAGGAGATTCCCATTCTATCACAGCTGAAACTTTAGCAGGATCAACTGCTACACCGTCCTTTGTCATAACGTGACCAAGAAATCCAACTTCCTCTAACCAAAACTCACACTTGCTGAATTTGGCATAAAGCTTATGTTCCCTTAGTTTCTCAAGTATCAAGCGTAGATGTCTTTCATGCTCTTCCTTACTCTTGGAGTAGACTAAGATGTCATCGATGAAAACAACAACGAACTTGTCGAGAAATTCCATGAACACTTTGTTCATCATATTCATGAAGTATGCTGGAGCGTTGGTTAAACCAAAAGGCATCACAGTGTACTCATACAATCCATACCTTGTGGTGAATGCTGTTTTAGGTATGTCTTGCTCTCTTATCTTGAGTTGAAAATAGCCTGACCGAAGATCAATCTTCGAGAACACACATGCTCCTTCTAGCTGATCAAACAAATCGTTGATTCTTGGCAAAGGATATTTGTTCTTGATGGTTACCTCGTTGAGAGAACGGTAATCTATGCATAATCTTTGAGTTCTGTCTCTCTTTTCTACGAACAAAACTGGAGCTCCCCAAGATGAAGAACTTGGCTGGATGAATCCTTTCTGCAATTGTTCTCCAAGTTGTTTCTTGAGTTCCTTTAGTTCGTCAACTGACATTTTATAAGGCCTCTTTGCTCTTGGTCCAGAACCTGGTACCAAATCTATTATAAACTCTACATCTCTATCTGGTGGCATTCCCGGTAACTCTTCCGGAAACACATCCGGATACTCACACACAATTGGCACACTGTCCATGCTAACCCCCTTAAGAGAATTCAGCTTACTTTCTTTAGATTCAAAATTGGACTTGAATCTTATCCTCTTACCTTCCGGGGTTGTGAGTGCAACTGTACGATTGGCACAATCTAGTACTCCCTCATACTTAACCATCCAATCCATTCCCAAAATCACATCCAATCCTTGGGAATTCAGGATTATTAGGTTCACTGGAAACTTATGTTTTCCAAACTCTATGACTAAGTCATGACATCCTGAGTTTACTATCATTTCTCCACCAGGAGAACTTACTCTTATAGGACACCCAATGGTTTCTACCGGTAGTTCATTTCTTTCGACAAATGCTTTTGATATGAATGAATGAGATGCACCAGTGTCAAAGAGTACAAATGCTGAGATGGAATTGAGTCTGAACTTACCAGCAATAGCATCAGGCTCTTCATAGACCTCCTCCACATTGATGTGGTTAACCTGTCCTTTCTGAAAAGGATTGGGCTTGTTAGGTCCTTCAACTTTCTTTTCAGGGCACTCATTAGCATAATGCCCCAGCTTCTTGCATTTGTAGCACTCGACCTGATTGATGTCCGTTTTAGGCTGGTTTCTACTTCCACTTCCACTTCCACTATGGTGGCTCTTATGTCCACTCTTGTGATTCTTGTACTTATCATTGTCATGACTGCGATGATGCTTGTTGTCATGACGGTTGTGGTTGTGGTGCTTGTTAAATTTCCCATGCTTGTGGGATCCTAAGCTGACACTATCATCATAGTGAGATCGTTTATGAGACGATCCCGAGCTGTGCTTGTCGGAGTGTTTCCTCTTTCTACCCTCGACTTGCTTCATTTTATTCTCCACAATAACAGCCTTGTCACACAGCGACTAATAAGTTGGAACATATGCCACAGATAGCTGCAGATTCAGCTCATCATTCAAGCCTTCCAGAAACTTTTCCTTTCTTTTGGCATCTGTGTCAACCTCATCCGGTGCATAGCACGCCAGATTGTTGAACTCTTCAATATATTCAGCCACGCTGTGGTGGTGCTGCTTCAGGTTGTGAAACTCCTTCTTTTTCAGGCTCATCATTCCTGGTGAGATATGAGTAGTGCGAAAGCCATCTTCAAAGATAGCCCAAGTCACCTCATCGATAGGAGTGGTGATCTGGAAGTTGTCCCACCATGCGGCGGCTGGTCCTTCCAACAGATGTGCTGCGAACCTGACTTTTTCAGCATCCGTGCAGCCCACGGTCACTAAGTCTTTGTTCACAGAACGTAGCCAATCATTGGCCACCATGGGATCAGTCGTTCCCGAAAACTTAGCTGGCCTCAGACGCAGAAATCTGGTGAGCATATCAAAACCCGGAGGGTTGTTGTTGTTGTTGTTGTTGTTGGGGTTGTTGTTGTTCTGGTTTTGGATGAATGTCGTCATCATTTGCATAAGCTGTGTCTGTGCATTCATCATCTGTTGCATTTCCGGGGTAATGTTGTTGGGGTTGGGGTTTGCGCGACGGGGAGGCATCTGTGGTTTATTCAAGGAAAGAATGAGATACCCATAGATGTTTATGCACAATACATCACGTAAGCAAACACATAGCATGCAACAAGGGTCAAAAGTTCAACAACAAGATAACAAAAGTCTCAAAGTAAAAACACACAAGTGGCAAGCCATCCACATGTCGGATGGTCCAAAAATAAGTTCACAAATAACAAGTACGGTAAATAGAGGTAACTGAGTAGTCAAGTCTACTCGTCAGCATCAATCTCCTCCTCGACAAAGGTAAGACCTGCGTTCTCCATTGCGGTCTTGTTCTCCTCAATGGTGGTGGTCAAGGAGTCGATCTTGGCCTTGAGAGCCCTCTTCTGGGAACAAAGTCTCTCAATCACTGTCTGCTGCTGCTCTAACTCAAAGTCCTTGGACTGCAGTTCCTCGATCATGTCCCGAATCTTCTTGTTCCTATCCTGGACACGTTTCTCTTGACTCTTGAACTTACGGTCCTGGGTCTCGAACCTCGCCTCCATCTCCTTGACAATCTCGCCCTGCTGCGCGAAGAGCTTGTCCTTCTCGCGAAGCTGCACCTGGAGCTCATCATTGCTAAGCATGACGTTGGTCCTGTCAGTATCCACGTGCCTAATAAGAGTCTCTAAGTCCTGGAGGTATAGGCGTATCGGCTCTGCTATGGCCCTCGAGTCGTCCTCAAAGTCGATGGACTCTCCGTCATCATCACGCCTTCCGAAGGCGTGGAAGTGAGTGCCTCTAACCTGTCGGGAGTGACGACCCAACAGTCGTCCTATCAGGTCCTGCATGACAACCTCCATGCCTCTCTCCCTGTCATCGTGCATAAGCTTGAAGACGATGGCCTCCGTAGTAGGCTCTGTCTGGCGTCCTGGCTGGTTCACCTTGAAGCCCTAGAGGTCCTCCCTCTCAAACTTGGTGAGTGGGTGCACCGTAATGGTGGGAAGAGGGAGATCGAGCAAGGTAGTAAGCTCTACGATACGAGGACCAAAACAGGTAACCTGGAACTCCTCAACAGTGCTGATGGTAATAGGCATCTATTTATAAGATTGAAAAAGTTAGAACAACACAATTAAAAATAAATAAGACAAACATTCATACATATCCATGGAACACAAAAATCACACCAGTCATGCATACATGAATCCATTACATCAACCAAGGTTCAAACTTATTTAAGGTATCTTTTGGAAAATAAGGTGATAGGTGGTGGTCCAACTAACGAAGTGCGTTTACAAACCTATCACTGGATCTGGTGGCTAACACAATGTTCCTAGAGGCAATCAGCCTATCTTGTTCACATGCTTCTATTAGTAAGTCTATAATATCTCCCCTTAAGGTTTGGTTGGTGACTTCCAACTCTTGGGTAAGTTCCTTCTCTTTCTCTAAGTCTTTTTGGAGGTTGAGCATCTTGCACTTGACTCTAGCACTGAGTTCTTTGATAGTCCTCCAAGCCGCTTCTCTGGCTGACTCAAAGAATGTGGTATGCATCACAGTGTTGGTGTACATGCAGAAGCCTCTTTCTTTGTGGTTGTCTTCCTTGTTGTTGTACAAGTGAAGTTGCACCCACCAATACTCCACTCCTTCCTCCATCACTGGAAAGCCCTTGTACACAGCTGCACCATGTGCTTCCATTGCCTCCATGAGATCCTTGAGAATTTTGGGAAACTCCGTTTCACACTCCAAGGTCATGGTCATGAGTGGTCCTTTCTTCACGGCTTCGTTGATGGATTTCATCTACAAATAGAGATGAGAATGAGAAGATTAGAAAAGTTTACGAGAAGAATAGACAAGTGTAGAAGTAGTTAAAAAATTTCCTTAGTGGTTTCCAATCCTAGGGTCATAATCCTACAGGCAACACAGTGCTCTGATACCATCTGTTAAACCCCTCCTTTATAAAGGAAAGGATCCCTATGATTGCAATTCTAGTCCCTGGATCAATGCTAGCATCCACAGTTTAAGATGAAGTACACAGATACAAAGGTCGTTTATTACATTCATTCCAGAGATAAAACATAGTCTTTTACAACTCAGGGCCAAAGGCCTAATACAAGAGTTTATGGAATAAGTAAATAAACATAAGTCTTCATCTTCATGTGCCACAGGCAAGCATGTTGAGTGTAGACTCATGACTCCTATTCATCATCGGAGTAACCTGCAACATTACAAGTTACAGCCACAGAGGGTCAATACTTTGGAATAATATTGGCAAGTGATACCTTAGCTTATTTAAAGTGGTCTATAATACTATATGCATTTGGCCAAGTGGAGCTTAGGCTTGCATTGCTCAAAATAGATTTTTCCTTATCATTTGAAAACACTAAGTTTTTGTTTGGCAAAAATTCCCCAAGGCATCTACCAATCAAAGACTGAAGATCCTTTCAACCCTTGTTCAACCACAAGTTTTACTTAGAAATTGGGATGAGGAGATTCTTGATAGCTTCCATGTCTTGATGCTCAAATTGTCCTTTTCCAGGGACATGGCTAAGTACTTAGATTTTTCACTCTGCAGAGGTGGTGCATTTTCCCCACAAGACTTGGTTTCACCAAGACAAGATCTTTCAGAAGCCTTCCCTTAGACCAACATGGACGCGTTCCAACCTATCAATCCCCTACCACCAACTGTCCATTTGGCTAAGTTATTGCAACCTATATGATCCAGGCAGAGCCCATATTGCCAAGTGGCTGCACTTGAAGCTTCTCAACATTTGACATCTCAAATCTCTTTGTTCCTGGGTGGCCATCCACAAGTGAGATACACAAGCCAAGTCCATGGCCTTGTGAACCACTCAACACAAACCATTCCTTCCATTTCCACCCAGGTGATTCATTCACTTAGTTGTTTTATTAAACAAAACATAACTCCACAGACTTAGAAATTTTCCATAGCATGAATATATTTTCCACCCTTGTTTTCTATTAGCTAAGCTAAGCATGAAAGTAATAGGAATCTTAACTTAGGAAATTTCTACTAAGGTTTCATCTACTAGGTTTTCCCATAGCATAGTTTATACTTAGCAAAAATTCCATGCAAGTCCTACTTAGAAATATCACTAATGCATAGTGAAAATAATGGGACAAAAGTATGAAGCATCACTTGCCTTGGTAATGAGGAGAGTAGCACTCTTCACAGTCACAATCACTAGAAAAATCTACACAAAATTGTAGCATACAATTACACACAATTTATATACAATCAAAAATAATATGAATGCATGCATGCATGAATTTACTAAGTGGGGATTTTGAAAACTCTATCAAGCATGTGCATCTTTACAGAAACATAACAAGACACAAAATTTGCCAAAACAAACTTATTTAACCCTAAAACAAATTACTAAACTAAATCCATACTCAAAATAGCCTTAAACATGTTTCTACAAACAAAGTCATTCTAATGGTTACTATTTGTTAAACACATTGGATATTCAGAAAGGTCTTGTTTCACTGAATCCAACGGTATAAAGTTTGCAAAAATCCAACGTGGCAATCAAAAGTTATAGGCATTTGAATTTGGATCAAAATCTGATTTTAAATCTGTTTTTAGATCTAACCCTAGCCACGCGTCGCGTTGTGATTGGTGCGTACCGATTCGCCCGGATCGAGCTCTGCAGCCGCAGGATTTAAACAGATCGTACGCTCCAGATCGCATACCGCTTCGCCGATAAGTGAATCTATCCTAGCGCTTGGATCTAGATCTAACGGCGCGCGAGCAAGCGACCATGTCCTGGCGGCGCGCTGCGTCAGCGAGCGGCGGAGCGCTCGGTCTACGGCGGCGCTAGCGTTCCAGATCGTCCGCGAGAGGGAGAAGGGTCATACCAGGTTCGCAAGAAGCTGCTGAAGCTCAAGGTAGCGTCGGTTTGCGAAGGGGCGTGCTGTCTCGGCGATGATTCCTCGTCGGAGTTGAGTCTGGCGACAGGTGGTTCTGTTCGGGGTCGGAGGCGATGTTCTCGATCACTAGGAGGCAAACGGAGGGTGTGGTTAGATGCAGAAGATCACGGAGAACACGCGTGTGTGAAAGACAAGGTTTGGGGCAGTCTGGACTTACCACTGGAGGTCGTCGGAGTCGAGGTTGTCGTCGGTGCTTGCGGTGTCGAGTGGAAACGGCAACCTGGGGCAGTACAGGATGAACTAGTGGGGTCAGGAGGTGCGCAAGAAGATTGCGAAGTGGCTCGCTTGAACCTGAGGGAAAGGGGCACACAGGGCTCACCTGAATTGATCGCCGGAGTGAGCTCTGTCTGCGGTGGTGTGGGGTTGATTGAGGGCAGCCTGGTGGCGGAGAGGTGGTGCTAAGTGAGGGAAAATGGCCGCGGTGCATAGGGGATCTTATAGCCAGAGGCTCGACAGGAAACGCTCGTGGATTAATGCCCAATTAAGCTAGGTATCACTGCTGCAACGGCCAGCGGCGGAGATCGTGCGCGGATTTAGGGGGAAGACGATGCTGACGTGGAGGAGGCCCGCTCGTCAGCGAAGTGCGCGAGGTGGAGGTGGGGTCTGTCTGTCAGCGACTGATTGCGTGCGCTCGCGCGTGAGAGAGGGAAAAGAAAAGTCCCGGGTGGGCTTGTTGGGCTCGATTTGAAGCTGGGCCAGAAACCTAGCGCGCGGCCCTTTTCATTTGTTTAAACCTTTTCTTTTTCTATTTTGGTTTTCAGGAATGATTTAAATATGAATTCAAATCCTTTTTGAATTAACAATTCTGGGGATTTTTGTAGGGTACTGAGGTTTCAAAATCAGTCATTTAACCATGTGGTTACCTTGCAAGGGCTTGGTCAAGCTTGGGCTTAATACAAACAGAGTCTTTGCCTCTGGTTTGCAAATGTTTTGAAAAGGGTTTTGAAATTATTTCTAAGTTGAAAACCTTGGTTAAATTGCTACACCTAAACTTTCCAACAATGGAGGTAAGCAAACAAGTTCCTAAACATTCAAGTCTCAAAGGGTGATGGCCATTTGAGTTAAATTTGCTCACATGAAATCATAGCACAAGCTTCTGTTTCTGAAATGATTTTTGAGAAAAACCCTAAATGATGAAGGATGCAAGGATGATATGAATGAGCTTTGAAATATGAATTTAGGGATGTTACAGTGGTCTCTGGAAAAGAACACACATGCAATGACCACTGGTTGATCCATGTGTGGTTTGTGGAAAGAACACACATGCAATGTCAGTGGTGGATCCATGTGTGGTTTGTGAAAAGAACACACATGCAACGACTCTAGTGTTGGTTTTAGTATAAGAACACACATGCAATGACTCTAGTGTTGGTTTTAGTATAAGAACACACATGCAATGACTCTAGTGGGTTCACGTGTGGTTTGTGAAAATAACACACATGCAATGACCACTGGTTGATCCATATGTGGTCTGTGGAAAGAACACACATGCAATGACACTGCTTGATCCATGTGTGGTTTGTGGAAAAGAACACACATGCAATGACCACTTGTTGATCCATGTGCGGTTTGTGGAAAGAACACACATGCAATGACCACTGGTTGATCCATATGTGGTTTGTGGAAAATAACACACATGCAATGACCACTGGTTGATCCATATGTGGTTTGTGGAAAGAACACACATGCAATGACTCTATTGCTAGTTTTAGTATAAGAACACACATAAAATGACTCTAGTGGGTCCACATGTAGTTTGTGAAAATAACACACATGCAATGACCACTGGTTGATCCATAAGTTGTTTGTGGAACAGAGCACACATGCAATGAGTCTAGTGGATCCATGTGTGGTTTGTGGAAAAGAACACACATGCAATGACTCTAGTGCTGGTTTGTGGTTTTAGTATAGGAACAAACATGCAATTACTCAAATTGATCAATATGTTGTTTGTGGAAAGAACACACATGCAATGACTCTGTTTGATCCATATGTGGTTTGTGGAAAGAACACACATGCAATGACCACTGGTTGATCCATATGTGGTTTGTGGAAAAGAACACACATGCAATGACCACTGGTTGATCCATGTGTGGTTTATGGAAAGAACACACATGCAATGACAGTGGTGGATCCATGTGTGGTTTGTGAAAAGAACACACATGCAATGACTCTAGTGTTGGTTTTAGTATAAGAACACACATGCAATGACTCTAGTGGGTTCACATGTGGTTTGTGAAAAGAACACACATGCAATGACCACTGGTTGATCAATATGTGGTTTGTGGAAAGAACACACATGCAATGACCACTGGTTCATCCATGTGTGGTTTGGGGAAAGAACACACATGCAATGACCACTGGTTGATCCATATGTGGTTTGTGGAAAAGAACACACATGTAATGACCATTGGTTGATCCATATGTTTTGTGGAAAGAACACACATGCAATGACTCTACTGCTAGTTTTAGTATAAGAACACACATACAATGACTCTAGTGGGTCCACATGTAGTTTGTGAAAATAAAACACATGCAATGACCACTGGTTGATCCATAAGTGGTTTATGGAAAAGAACACACATGCAATGACCACTGGTTTATCCATATGTGGTTTGTGGAAAGAAGACACATGCAATGACACTGCTTGATCCATGTGTGGTTTGTGGAAAGAACACACATGCAATGACTCTAGTGGTTGATCCATGTGTGGTTTGTGGAAATAACACACATGCAATGACTCTATTGGTTGATCCATGTGTGGCTTGTGGAAATAACACACATGTAATGACTCTAATGGATCCATAAGTGGTTTATGGAAAAGAACACACATGCAATGACTCTAATGCTAGTTTTAGTATAAGAACACACATACAATGACTCTAGTGGGTCCACATGTAGTTTGTGAAAAGAACACACATGCAATGACCACTGGTTGATCCATAAGTTGTTTGTGGAAAAGAACACACATGCAATGAGTCTAGTGGATCCATGTGTGGTTTGTGGAAAAGAACACACATGCAATGATTCTAGTGCCGGTTTGTGGTTTTAGTATAAGAACAAACATGCAATGACTCAAATGGATCCATATGTGGTTTGTGGAAAGAACACACATGCGATGACTCTAGTGGTTGATCCATGTGTGGTTTGTGGAAATAACACACATGCAATGACTCTATTGGTTGATACATGTGTGGTTTGTTGAAATATTACACATGCAATGACTCTAATAGATCCATAAGTGGTTTATGGAAAAGAACACACATGAAATGACTCTAGTGCTAGTTTTAGTATAAGAACACAAATACAATGACTCTAGTGGGTCCACATATAGTTTGTGAAAAAAACACACATGCAATGACCACTGGTTGATCCATAAGTTGTTTGTGGAAAAGAACAGACATGCAATGAGACTAGTGGATCCATGTGTGGTTTGTGGAAAAGAACACACGTGCAATCACTCTAGTGCTGGTTTGTGGTTTTAGTATAAGAACAAACATGCAATGACTCAGATGGATCCATATGTGCTTTGTGGAAAGAACACACATGCAATGACCACTAGTTGCTCCATATGTGGTTTGTGGAAAAGAACACACATGCAATGACCACTGGTTGATCCATGTGTGGTTTGTGGAAAGAACACACATGCAATGACAGTGGTGGATCCATGTGTGGTTTGTGAAAAGAACACACATGCAATGACTCTAGTGTTGGTTTTAGTATAAGAACACACATGCAATGACTCTAGTGGGTTCACATGTGGTTTGTGAAAAGAACACACATGCAATGACCACTGGTTGATCCATATGTGGTTTGTGGAGAGAACACACATGCAATGACACTGCTTGATCCATGTGTGGTTTGTGGAAAAGAACACACATGGAATGACCACTGGTTGATCCATGTGTGGTTTGTGGAAAGAACACACATGCAATGACCACTGGTTGATCCATATGTTGTTTGTCGAAAAGTTCACACATGCAATGACCACTGGTTGATCCATATGTGGTTTGTGGAAAGAACACACATGCAATCACTCTAGTGCTAGTATTAGTATAAGAACACACATACAATGACTCTAGTGGGTCCACATGTAGTTTGTGAAAATAACACACATGCAATGACCACTGGTTGATCCATAAGTTGTTTGTGGAACAGAACACACACGCAATGACTCTAGTGGATCCATGTGTGGTTTGTGGAAAAGAACACACATGCAATGACTCTAGTGTTGGTTTGTGGTTTTAGTATAAGAACAAACATGCAATTACTCAAATGGATCCATATGTGGTTTGTGGAAAGAACACACATGCAATGACTCTGGTTGATCCATATGTGGTTTGTGGAAAGAACACTAATGCAATGACCACTGGTTGATCCATATGTGGTTTGTGGAAAAGAACACACATGCAATGACCACTGGTTGATCCATGTCTGCTTTGTGGAAAGAACACACATGCAATGACAGTGGTGGATCCATGTGTGGTTTGTGAAAAGAACACACATGCAATGACTCTAGTGTTGGTTTTAGTATAAGATCACACATGCAATGACTCTAGTGAGTTCACATGTGGTTTGTAAAAAGAACACACATGCAATGACCACTGGTTGATCCATATGTGGTTTTTGGAAAGAACACACATGCAATGACACTGCTTGATCCATGTGTAGTTTGTGGAAAAGAACACACATGCATTGACCATTGTTTGATCCATGTGTGGTTTGTGGAAAGAACACACATGCAATGACCACTGGTTGATCCATATGTGGTTTATGCAAAAGAACACACATGCAATGGACACTGGTTGATCCATATGTGGTCTCTGGAAAAGAACACACATGCAATGACTCTAGTGCTAGGTTTAGTATAAGAACACACATACAATGACACTAGTGGGTCCACATGTAGTTTGTGAAAAGAACACACATGCAATGACCACTGGTTGATCCATAAGTTGTTTGTGGAAAAGAACACACATGCAATGAGTCTAGCGGATCCATGTGTGGTTTGTGGAAAAGACACACATGCAATGACTCTAGTGCTGGTTTGTGGTTTTAGTATAAGAACAAACATACAATGACTCAAATGGATCCATATGTGGTTTGTGGAAAGAACACACATGGAATGACACTGGTTGATCCATATGTGGTTTGTGGGAAGAACACACATGCAATGACCACTGTTTGATCCATATGTGGTTTGTGGAAAAGAACACACATGCAATGACCACTGGTTGATCCATGTGTGGTTTGTGGAATGAACACACAAGCAATGACAGTGGTGGATCCATGTATGGTTTGTGAAAAGAACACACATGCAATGACTCTAGTGTTGGTTTTCTTATAAGAACACACATGCAATGACTCTAGTGGGTTCACATGAGGTTTGTGAAAAGAACACACATGCAATGACCACTGGTTGATCCATATGTGGTTCGTGGAAAGAACACACATGCAATGACACTGCTTGATCCATGTGTGGTTTGTGGAAAAGAACACACATGCAATGACCACTGGTTGATCCATGTGTGGTTTGTGGAAAGAACACACATGCAATGACCACTGCTTGATCCATATGTGGTTTGTCGAAAAGAACACACATGCAATGACCACTGGTTGATCCATATGTGGTTTGTGGATAGAACACGCATGCAATGATTCTAGTTCTAGTTTTAGTATAAGAATAAACATGAAATGACTCAAATGGATCCATATGTGGTTTGTGGAAAGAACACACATGCAATGACACTGGTTGATCCATGTGTGGTTTGTGGAAAGAACACACATGCAATGACTCTAGTGGTTGATCCATGTGTGGTTTGTGGAAATAACACACATGCAATGCCTCTAGTGTTGGTTTGTGGTTTTAGTATAAGAACAAACATGCAATGACTCAAATGGATCCATATGTGGTTTGTGGAAAGAACACACATGCAATGACACTGGTTAATCCATATGTGATTTGTGGAAAGAACACACATGCAGACCACTGGTTGATCCATATGTGGTTTGTGGAAAAGAACACACATGCAATGACCACTGGTTGATCCATGTGTGGTTTGTGGAAAGAACACACATGCAATGACCACTGGTTGATCCATATGTGGTTTGTGGAAAAGAACACACATGCAAAGACCACTGGTTGATTCATAAGTTGTTTGTGGAAAAGAACACACATGCAATGAGTCTAGTGGATCCATGTGTGGTATGTGGAAAACAACACACATGCAATGACTCTAGTGCTGGTTTGTGGTTTTAGTATAAGAACAAACATGCAATGACTCAAATGGATCCATATGTGGTTCGTGGAAAGAACACACATGCAATGACACTGGTTGATCCATATGTGGTTTGTGGAAAGAACACACATGCAATGACCACTAGTTGATCCATATGTGGTTTGTGGAAAAGAACACACATGCAAAGACCACTAGTGGATCCATAAGTTGTTTGCGGAAAAGAACACACATGCAATGAGTCTAGTGGATCTATGTGTGGTTTGTGGAAAAGAACACATGAAATGAGTCTAGTGCTGGTTTGTGGTTTTAGTATAAGAACAAACATGCAATGAATCAAATGGATCCATATTTGGTTTGTGGAAAGAACACACATGCAATGACACTGGTTGATCCATATGTGGTTTGTGGAAAGAACACACATGCAATGACCACTGGTTGATCCATTTGTGGTTTGTGGAAAAGAACACACATGCAATGACCACTGGTTGATCCATGTGTGGTTTGTGGAAAGAACACACATGCACTGACCACTGGTTGATCCATAAGTGGTTTGTGGAAAGAACACACATGCAATGGCCACTTGTTGACCCATAAGTGGTTTCTGGAAAGAACACACATGCAATGGGCACTGGTTGATCCTCAAGTGGTTTGTGGAAAGAACACACATGAAGTGACCACTGGTGGATCCATATGTTGTTTATGAAAATAACACACATGCAATGGACACTAGTGGATCCATAAGTGGTTTGTGGAAAGAACACACATGCAATGACTCTAGTGCTAGTTTTAGTATAAGAACACACATGCAATGACTCTAATGGATCCATAAGTGGTTTATAGAAAAGAACACATATGCAATGACTCTAGTGCTAGTTTTAGTATTAGACAACACATACAATGACTCTAGTGGGTCCACATGTAGTTTGTGAAAAGAACGCGCATGCAATGACCACTGGTTGATCCATAAGTTGTTTGTGGAAAAGAACACACATGCAATGAGTCTAGTGGATCCATGTGTGGTTTTTGCAAAACAACATATATGAAATGACTCTAGTGCCGGTTTGTGGTTTTAGTATAAGAACAAACATGTAATGACTCAAATGGATCCATATGTGGTTTGTGGAAAGAACACACATGCAATGACTCTAGTGGTTGATCCATGTGTGGTTTTTGGAAATAACACACATGCAATGACTCTAATGGATCCATAAGTGGTTTATGGAAAATAACACACATGCAATGACTCTAGTGCTAGTTTCAGTATAAGAACACACATACAATGACTCTAGTGGGTCCACATGTAGTTTGTGAAAAGAACACACATGCAATGACCACTGGCTGATCCATAAGTTGTTTGTGGAAAAGAACACACATGGAATGAGTCTAGTGGATCCATGTGTGGTTTGTGGAAAAGAACACGCATGCAATGACTCTAGTGCTGGT
This sequence comes from Avena sativa, assembly GCA_916181665.1. NCBI lineage: Eukaryota > Viridiplantae > Streptophyta > Magnoliopsida > Poales > Poaceae > Avena > Avena sativa. The sequence goes on from OV702290.1 coordinate 39,823,564, forward strand.
TTGTGGTTTTAGTATAAGAACAAACATGCAATGACTCAAATGGATCCATATGTGGTTTGTGGAAAGAACACACATGCAATGACACTAGTTGATCCATATGTGGTTTGTGGAAAGAACACACATGCAATGGCCACTGGTTGATCCATATGTGGTGTCTGGAAAGAACACACATGCAATGACCACTGGTTGATCCATGTGTGGTTTGTGGAAAGAACACACATGCAATGTCAGTGGTGGATCCATGTGTGGTTTGTGAAAAGAACACACATGCAACGACTCTAGTGTTGGTTTTAGTATAAGAACACACATGCAATGACTCTAGTGTTGGTTTTAGTATAAGAACACACATGCAATGACTAGTGGGTTCACGTGTGGTTTGTGAAAATAACACACATGCAATGACCACTAGTTGATCCATATGTGGTATGTGGAAAGAACACACATGCAATGACACTGCTTGATCCATGTGTGGTTTGTGGAAAAGAACACACATGCAATGACCACTTGTTGATCCATGTGTGGTTTGTGGAAAGAACACACATGCAATTACCACTGGTTGATCCATATGTGGTTTGTGGAAAATAACACACATGCAATGACCACTGGTTGATCCATATGTGGTATGTGGAAAGAACACACATGCAATGACTCTATTGCTAGTTTTAGTATAAGAACACACATAAAATGACTCTAGTGCGTCCACATGTAGTTTGTGAAAATAACACACATGCAATGACCACTGGTTGATCCATAAGTTGTTTGTGGAACAGAGCACACATGCAATAAGTCTAGTGGATCCATGTATGGTTTGTGGAAAAGAACACACATGCAATGACTCTAGTGCTGGTTTGTGGTTTTAGTATAAGAACAAACATGCAATTACTAAAATTGATCAATATGTTGTTTGTGGAAAGAACACACATGCAATGACTCTGTTTGATCCATATGTGGTCTGTGGAAAGAACACTAATGCAATGACCACTGGTTGATCCATATGTGGTTTGTGGAAAAGAACACACATGCAATGACCACTGGTTGATCCATGTGTGGTTTATGGAAAGAACACACATGCAATGACAGTGGTGGATCCATGTGTGGTTTGTGAAAAGAACACACATGCAATGACTCTAGTGTTGGTTTTAGTATAAGAACACACATGCAATGACTCTAGTGGGTTCACATGTGGTTTGTGAAAAGAACACACATGCAATGACCACTGGCTGATCAGTATGTGGTTTGTGGAAAGAACACACATGCAATGACCACTGGTTCATCCATGTGTGGTTTGGGGAAAGAACACACATGCAATGACCACTGGTTGATCCACATGTGGTTTGTGGAAAAGAACACACATGTAATGACCATTGGTTGATCCATATGTTTTGTGGAAAGAACACACATGCAATGACTCTACTGCTAGTTTTAGTATAAGAACACACATACAATGACTCTAGTGGGTCCACATGTAGTTTGTGAAAATGACACACATGCAATGACCACTGGTTGATCCATAAGTGGTTTATGGAAAAGAACACACATGCAATGACCACTGGTTTATCCATATGTGGTTTGTGGAAAGAAGACACATGCAATGACACTGCTTGATCCATGTGTGCTTTGTGGAAAGAACACACATGCAATGACTCTAGTGGTTGATACATGTGTGGTTTGTGGAAATAACACACATGCAATGACTCTATTGGTTGATCCATGTGTGGCTTGTGGAAATAACACACATGTAATGACTCTAATGGATCCATAAGTGGTTTATGGAAAAGAACACACATGCAATGACTCTAATGCTAGTTTTAGTATAAGAACACACATACAATGACTCGAGTGGGTCCACATGTAGTTTGTGAAAAGAACACACATGCAATTACCACTGGTTGATCCATAAGTTGTTTGTGGAAAAGAACACACATGCAATGAGTCTAGTGGATCCATGTGTGGTTTGTGGAAAAGAACACACATGCAATGATTCTAGTGCCGGTTTGTGGTTTTAGTATAAGAACAAACATGCAATGACTCAAATGGATCCATATGTGGTTTGTGGAAAGAACACACATGCGATGACTCTAGTGGTTGATCCATGTGTGGTTTGTGGAAATAACACACATGCAATGACTCTATTGGTTGATCCATGTGTGGTTTGTGGAAATATTACACATGCAATGACTCTAATGGATCCATAAGTGGTTTATGGAAAAGAACACACATGAAATGACTCTAGTGCTAGTTTTAGTATAAGAACACAAATACAATGACTCTAGTGGGTCCACATATAGTTTGTGAAAAGAACACACATGCAATGACCACTGGTTGATCCATAAGTTGTTTGTGCAAAAGAACAGACATGCAATGAGACTAGTGGATCCATGTGTGGTTTGTGGAAAAGAACACACGTGCAATGACTCTAGTGCTGGTTTGTGGTTTTAGTATAAGAACAAACATGTAATGACTCAGATGGATCCATATGTGGTTTGTGGAAAGAACACACATGCAATGACCACTAGTTGCTCCATATGTGGTTTGTGGAAAAGAACACACATGCAATGACCAATGGTTGATCCATGTGTGGTTTGTGGAAAGAACACACATGCAATGATAGTGGTGGATCCATGTGTGGTTTGTGAAAAGAACACACATGCAATGACTCTAGTGTTGGTTTTAGTATAAGAACACACATGCAATGACTCTAGTGGGTTCACATGTGGTTTGTGAAAAGAACACACATGCAATGACCACTAGTTGATCCATATGTGGTTTGTGGAGAGAACACACATGCAATGACACTGCTTGATCCATGTGTGGTTTGTGGAAAAGAACACACATGCAATGACCACTGGTTGATCCATGTGTGGTTTGTGGAAAGAACACACATGCAATGACCACTGGTTGATCCATATGTGGTTTGTCGAAAAGAACACACATGCAATGACCACTGGTTGATCCATATGTGGTTTGTGGAAAGAACACACATGCAATCACTCTAGTGCTAGTTTTAGTATAAGAACACACATACAATGACTTTAGTGGGTCCACATGTAGTTTGTGAAAATAACACACATGCAATGACCACTTGTTGATCCATAAGTTGTTTGTGGAACAGAACACACACGCAATGAGTCTAGTGGATCCATGTGTGGTTTGTGGAAAAGAACACAGATGCAATGACTCTAGTGTTGGTTTGTGGTTTTAGTATAAGAACAAACATGCAATGACTCAAATGGATCCATATGTGGTTTGTGGAAATAACACACATGCAATGACTCTGGTTGATCCATATGTGGTTTGTGGAAAGAACACTAATGCAATGACCACTGGTTGATCCATATGTGGTTTGTGGAAAAGAACACACATGCAATGACCACTGGTTGATCCATGTCTGCTTTTTGGAAAGAACACACATGCAATGACAGTGGTGGATCCATGTGTGGTTTGTGAAAAGAACACACATGCAATGACTCTAGTGTTGGTTTTAGTATAAGAACACACATGCAATGACTCTAGTGGGTTCACATGTGGTTTGTAAAAAGAACACACATGCAATGACCACTGGTTGATCCATATGTGGTTTTTGGAAAGAACACACATGCAATGACACTGCTTGATCCATGTGTAGTTTGTGGAAAAGAACACACATGCATTGACCACTGGTTGATCCATGTGTGGTTTGTGGAAAGAACACACATGCAATGACCACTGGTTGATCCATATGTGGTTTGTGGAAATAACACACATGCAATGGCCACTGGTTGATCCATATGTGGTCTCTGGAAAAGAACACACATGCAATGACCACTGGTTGATCCATGTGTGGTTTGTGGAAAGAACAAATATGCAATGTCAGTGGTGGATCCATGTGTGGTTTGTTAAAAGAACACACATGCAATGACTCTAGTGTTGGTTTTAGTATAAGAACACACATGCAATGACTCTAGTGTTGGTTTAAGTATAAGAACACACATGCAATGACTCTAGTGGGTTCACGTGTGGTTTGTGAAAATAACACACATGCAATGACCACTGGTTGATCCATATGTGGTCTGTGGAAAGCACACACATGCAATGACACTGCTTGATCCATGTGTGGTTTGTGGAAAAGAACACACATGCAATGACCACTTGTTGATCCATGTGTGGTTTGTGGAAAGAACACACATGCAATGACCACTGGTTGATCCATATGTGGTTTGTGGAAAATAACACACATGCAATTACCACTGGTTGATCCATATGTGGTTTGTGGAAAGAACACACATGCAATGGCTCTATTGCTAGTTTTAGTATAAGAACACACATAAAATGACTCTAGTGGGTCCACATGTAGTTTGTGAAAATAACACACATGCAATGACCACTGGTTGATCCATAAGTTGTTTGTGGAACAGAGCACACATGCAATGAGTCTAGTGGATCCATGTGTGGTTTGTGGAAAAGAACACACATGCAATGACTCTAGTGCTGGTTTGTGGTTTTAGTATAAGAACAAACATGCAATTACTCAAATTGATCAATATGTGGTTTGTGGAAAGAACACACATGCAATGACTCTGTTTGATCCATATGTGGTTTGTGGAAAGAACACACATGCAATGACCACTGGTTGATCCATATGTGGTTTGTGGAAAAGAACACACATGCAATGACCACTGGTTGATCCATGTGTGGTTTGTGGAAAGAACACACATGCAATGACAGTGGTGGATCCATGTGTGGTTTGTGAAAAGAACACACATGCAATCACTCTAGTGTTGGTTTTAGTACAAGAACACACATGCAATGACTCTAGTGGGTTCACATGTGGTTTGTGAAAAGAACACACATGCAATGACCACTGGTTGATCAATATGTGGTTTGTGGAAAGAACACACATGCAATGACCACTGGTTCATCCATGTGTGGTTTGGGGAAAGAACACACATGCAATGAGCACTGGTTGATCCATATGTGGTTTGTGGAAAAGAACACACATGTAATGACCATTGGTTGATCCATATGTTTTGTGGAAAGAACACACATGCAATGACTCTACTGCTAGTTTTAGTATAAGAACACACATACAATGACTCTAGTGGGTCCACATGTAGTTTGTGAAAAGAACACACATGCAATGACCACTGGTTTATCCATAAGTGGTTTATCGAAAAGAACACACATGCAATGACCACTAGTTTATCCATATGTGGTTTGTGGAAAGAAGACACATGCAATGACACTGCTTGATCCATGTGTGGTTTGTGGAAAGAACACACATGCAATGACTCTAGTGGTTGATCCATGTGTGATTTGTGGAAATAACACACATGCAATGACTCTATTGGTTGATCCATGTGTGGTTTGTGGAAATAACACACATGTAATGACTCTAATGGATCCATAAGTGGTTTATGGAAAAGAACACACATGCAATGACTCTAATGCTAGTTTTAGTATAAGAACACATATACAATGACTCTAGTGGGTCCACATGTAGTTTGTTAGAAGAACACACATGCAATGACCACTGGTTGATCCATAAGTTGTTTGTGGAAAATAACACACATGCAATGAGTCTAGTGGATCCATGTGTGGTTTGTGGAAAAGAACACACATGCAATGATTCTAGTGCCGGTTTGTGGTTTTAGTATAAGAACAAACATGCAATGACTCAAATGGATCCATATGTGGTTTATGGAAAGAACACACATGCGATGACTCTAGTGGTTGATCCATGTGTGGTTTGTGGAAATAACACACATGCAATGACTCTATTGGTTGATCCAGGTGTGGTTTGTGGAAATAATACACATGCAATGACTCTAATGGATCCATAAGTGGTTTATGGAAAAGAACACACATGAAATGACTCTAGTGCTAGTTTTAGTATAAGAACACAAATACAATGACTCTAGTGGGTCCACATATAGTTTGTGAAAAGAACACACATGCAATGACCACTTGTTGATCCATGTGTGGTTTGTGGAAAGAACACACATGCAATGACAGTGGTGGATCCATGTGTGGTTTGTGAAAAGAACACACATGCAATGACTCTAGTGTTGGTTTTAGTATAAGAACACACATGCAATGACTCTAGTGGGTTCACATGTGGTTTGTGAAAAGAACACACATGCAATGACCACTGGTTGATCCATATGTGGTTTGTGGAGAGAACACACATGCAATGACACTGCTTGATCCATGTTTGGTTTGTGGAAAAGAACACACATGCAATGACCACTGGTTGATCCATGTGTGGTTTGTGGAAAGAACACACATGCAATGACCACTGGTTGATCCATATGTGGTTTGTCGAAAAGAACACACATGCAATGACCACTGGTTGATCCATATGTGGTTTGTGGAAAGAACACACATGCAATCACTCTAGTGCTAGTTTTAGTATAAGAACACACATACAATGACTCTAGTGGGTCCACATGTAGTTTGTGAAAATAACACACATGCAATGACCACTGGTTGATCCATAAGTTGTTTGTGGAACAGAACACACACACAATGAGTCTAGTGGATCCATGTGTGGTTTGTGGAAAAGAACACACATGCAATGACTCTAGTGTTGGTTTGTGGTTTTAGTATAACAAACATGCGATTACTCAAATGGATCCATATGTCGTTTGTGGAAAGAACACACATGCAATGACTCTGGTTGATCCATATGTGGTTTGTGGAAAGAACACTAATGCAATGACCACTGGTTGATCCATATGTGGTTTGTGGAAAAGAACACACATGCAATGACCACTGGTTGATCCATGTTTGCTTTGTGGAAAGAACACACATGCAATGACAGTGGTGGATCCATGTGTGGTTTGTGAAAAGAACACACATGCAATGACTCTAGTGTTGGTTTTAGTATAAGAACACACATGCAATGACTCTAGTGGGTTCACATGTGGTTTGTAAAAAGAACACACATGAAATGACCACTGGTTGATCCATATGTGGTTTTTGGAAAGAACACACATGCAATGACACTACTTGATCCATGTGTAGTTTGTGGAAAAGAACACACATGCATTGACCACTGGTTGATCCATGTGTGGTTTGTGGAAAGAACACACGTGCAATGACCATTGGTTGATCCATATGTGGTTTGTGGAAAGAACACACATGCAATGGCCACTGGTTGATCCATATGTGGTCTCTGGAAAAGAACACACATGCAATGACCACTGGTTGATCCATGTGTGGTTTGTGGAAAGAACAAACATGCAATGTCAGTGGTGGATCCATGTGTGGTTTGTGAAAAGAATACACATGCAATGACTCTAGTGTTGGTTTTAGTATAAGAACACACATGCAATGACTCTAGTGTTGGTTTAAGTATAAGAACACACATGCAATGACTCTAGTGGGTTCACGTGTGGTTTGTGAAAATAACACACATGCAATGACCACTGGTTGATCCATATGTGGTCTGTGGAAAGAACACACATGCAATGACACTGCTTGATCCATGTGTGGTTTGTGGAAAAGAACACACATGTAATGACCACTTGTTGATCCATGTGTGGTTTGTGGAAAGAACACACATGCAATGACCACTAGTTGATCCATATGTGGTTTGTGGAAAATAACACACATGCAATGACCACTGGTTGATCCATATGTGGTTTGTGGAAAGAACACACATGCAATGGCTCTATTGCTAGTTTTAGTATAAGAACACACATAAAATGACTCTAGTGGGTCCACATGTAGTTTGTGAAAATAACACACATGCAATGACCACTGGTTGATCCATAAGTTGTTTATGGAACAGAGCACACATGCAATGAGTCTAGTGGATCCATGTGTGGTTTGTGGAAAAGAACACACATGCAATGACTCTAGTGCTGGTTTGTGGTTTTAGTATAAGAACAAACATGCAATTACTCAAATTGATCAATATGTGGTTTGTGGAAAGAACAGACATGCAATGACTCTGTTTGATCCATATGTGGTTTGTGGAAAGAACACACATGCAATGACCACTGGTTGATCCATATGTGGTTTGTGGAAAAGAACACACATGCAATGACCACTGGTTGATCCATGTGTGGTTTGTGGAAAGAACACACATGCAATGACAGTGGTGGATCCTTGTGTGGTTTGTGAAAAGAACACACATGCAATCACTCTAGTGTTGGTTTTAGTATAAGAACACACATGCAATGACTCTAGTGGGTTCACATGTGGTTTGTGAAAAGAACACACATGCAATGACCACTGGTTGATCAATATGTGGTTTGGGGAAAGAACACACATGCAATGACCACTGGTTCATCCATGTGTGGTTTGGGGAAAGAACACACATGCAATGACCACTGGTTGATCCATATGTGGTTTGTGGAAAAGAACACACATGTAATGACCATTGGTTGATCCATATGTTTTGTGGAAAGAACACACATGCAATGACTCTACTGCTAGTTTTAGTGTAAGAACACACATACAATGACTCTAGTGGGTCCACATGTAGTTTGTGAAAATAACACACATGCAATGACCACTGGTTGATCCATAAGTAGTTTATGGAAAAGAACACACATGCAATGACCACTAGTTTATCCATATGTGGTTTGTGGAAAGAAGACACATGCAATGACACTGCTTGATCCATGTGTGGTTTGTGGAAAGAACACACATGCAATGACTCTAGTGGTTGATCCATGTGTGGTTTGTGGAAATAACACACATGCAATGACTCTATTGGTTGATCCATGTGTGGTTTGTGGAAATAACACACATGTAATGACTCTAATGGATCCATAAGTGGTTTATGGAAAAGAACACACATGCAATGACTCTAATGCTAGTTTTAGTATAAGAACACATATACAATGACTCTAGTGGGTCCACATGTAGTTTGTTAAAAGAACACACATGCAATGACCACTGGTTGATCCATAAGTTGTTTGTGGAAAAGAACACACATGCAATGAGTCTAGTGGATCCATGTGTGGTTTGTGGAAAAGAACACACATGCAATGATTCTAGTGCCGGTTTGTGGTTTTAGTATAAGAACAAACATGCAATGACTCAAATGGATCCATATGTGGTTTATGGAAAGAACACACATGCGATGACTCTAGTGGTTGATCCATGTGTGGTTTGTGGAAATAACACACATGCAATGACTCTATTGGTTGATCCATGTGTGGTTTGTGGAAATAATACACATGCAATGACTCTAATGGATCCATAAGTGGTTTATGGAAAAGAACACACATGAAATGACTCTAGTGCTAGTTTTAGTATAAGAACACAAATACAATGACTCTAGTGGGTCCACATATAGTTTGTGAAAAGAACACACATGCAATGACCACTGGTTGATCCATGTGTGGTTTGTGGAAAGAACACACATGCAATGACAGTGGTGGATCCATGTGTGGTTTGTGAAAAGAACACACATGCAATGACTCTAGTGTTGGTTTTAGTATAAGAACACACATGCAATGACTCTAGTGGGTTCACATGTGGTTTGTGAAAAGAACACACATGCAATGACCACTTGTTGATCCATATGTGGTTTGTGGAGAGAACACACATGCAATGACACTGCTTGATCCATGTGTGGTTTGTGGAAAAGAACACACATGCAATGACCACTGGTTGATCCATGTGTGGTTTGTGGAAAGAACACACATGCAATGACCACTGGTTGATCCATATGTGGTTTGTCGAAAAGAACACACATGCAATGACCACTGGTTGATCCATATGTGGTTTGTGGAAAGAACACACATGCAATCACTCTAGTGCTAGTTTTAGTATAAGAACACACATACAATGACTCTAGTGGGTCCACATGTAGTTTGTGAAAATAACACACATGCAATGACCACTGGTTGATCCATAAGTTGTTTGTGGAACAGAACACACACGCAATGAGTCTAGTGGATCCATGTGTGGTTTGTGGAAAAGAACACACATGCAATGACTCTAGTGTTGGTTTGTGGTTTTAGTATAAGAACAAACATGCAATTACTCAAATGGATCCATATGTCGTTTGTGGAAAGAACACACATGCAATGACTCTGGTTGATCCATATGTGGTTTGTGGAAAGAACACTAATGCAATGACCACTGGTTGATCCATATGTGGTTTGTGGAAAAGAACACACATGCAATGACCACTGGTTGATCCATGTCTGCTTTGTGGAAAGAACACACATGCAATGACAGTGGTGGATCCATGTGTGGTTTGTGAAAAGAACACACATGCAATGACTCTAGTGTTGGTTTTAGTATAAGAACACACATGCAATGACTCTAGTGGGTTCACATGTGGTTTGTAAAAAGAACACACATGAAATGACCACTGGTTGATCCATATGTGGTTTTTGGAAAGAACACACATGCAATGACACTGCTTGATCCATGTGTAGTTTGTGGAAAAGAACACACATGCATTGACCACTGGTTGATCCATGTGTGGTTTGTGGAAAGAACACACGTGCAATGACCATTGGTTGATCCATATGTGGTTTGTGGAAAGAACACACATGCAATGGCCACTGGTTGATCCATATGTGGTCTCTGGAAAAGAACACACATGCAATGACCACTGGTTGATCCATGTGTTGTTTGTGGAAAGAACAAACATGCAATGTCAGTGGTGGATCCATGTGTGGTTTGTGAAAAGAATACACATGCAATGACTCTAGTGTTGGTTTTAGTATAAGAACACACATGCAATGACTCTAGTGTTGGTTTAAGTATAAGAACACACATGCAATGACTCTAGTGGGTTCACGTGTGGTTTGTGAAAATAACACACATGCAATGACCACTGGTTGATCCATATGTGGTCTGTGGAAAGAACACACATGCAATGACACTGCTTGATCCATGTGTGGTTTGTGGAAAAGAACACACATGCAATGACCACTTGTTGATCCATGTGTGGTTTGTGGAAGGAACACACATGCAATGGCCACTTGTTGACCCATAAGTTATAGGCATTTGAATTTGGATCAAAATCTGATTTTAAATCTGTTTTTAGATCTAACCCTAGCCACGCGTCGCGTTGTGATTGGTGCGTACCGATTCGCCCGGATCGAGCTCTGCAGCCGCAGGATCTAAACAGATCGTACGCTCCAGATCGAGTACCGCTTCGCCGATAAGTGAATCTATCCTAGCGCTTGGATCTAGATCTAACGGCGCGCGAGCAAGCGACCATGTCCTGGCGGCGCGCTGCGTCAGCGAGCGGCGGAGCGCTCGGTCTACGGCGGCGCTAGCGTTCCAGATCGTCCGCGAGAGGGAGAAGGGTCATACCAGGTTCGCAAGAAGCTGCTGAAGCTCAAGGTAGCGTCGGTTTGCGAAGGGGCGTGCTGTCTCGGCGATGATTCCTCGTCGGAGTTGAGTCTGGCGACAGGTGGTTCTGTTCGGGGTCGGAGGCGACGTTGTCGATCACTAGGAGGCAAACGGAGGGTGTGGTTAGATGCAGAAGATCACGGAGAACACGCGTGTGTGAAAGACAAGGTTTGGGGCGGTCTGGACTTACCCCTGGAGGTCGTCGGAGTCGAGGTTGTCGTCGGTGCTTACAGTGTCGAGTGGAAACGGCGACCTGGGGCAGTACAGGATGAACTAGTGGGGTCAGGAGGTGCGCAAGGAGATTGCAAAGTGGCTCGCTTGAACTAGAGGGAAAGGGGCGCACAGGGCTCACCTGAATTGATCGCCGGAGTGAGCTCTGTCTGCGGCGGTGTGGGGTTGATTGAGGGCAGCCTGGTGGCGGAGAGGTGGTGCTAAGTGAGGGGAAATGGCCGCGGTGCAGAGGGGATCTTATAGCCAGAGGCTCGACAGGAAACGCTCGTGGATTAATGCCCAATTAAGCTCGGTATCACTACTGCAACGGCCAGCGGCGGAGATCGTGCGCGGATTCAGGGGGAAGACGATGCTGACGTGGAGGAGGCCCGCTCGTCAGCGAAGTGCGCGAGGTGGAGGTGGGGTCTGTCTGTCAGCGACTGATTGCGTGCGCTCGCGTGTGAGAGAGGGAAAAGAAAAGTCCCGGGTGGGCTTGTTGGGCTCGATTTGAAGCTAGGCCAGAAACCTGGCGCGCGGCCCTTTTCATTTGTTTAAACCTTTTCTGTTTCTTTTTTGGTTTTCAGGAATGATTTAAATATGAATTCAAATACTTTTTGAATTCAAACAATTCTGGGGATTTTTGTAGGGTACTGAGGTTTCAAAATCAGTCATTTAACCATGTGGTTACCTTGCAAGGGCTTGGTCAAGCTTGGGCTTAATACAAACAGAGTCTTTGCCTCTGGTTTGCAAATGTTTTGAAAAGGGTTTTGAAATTATTTCTAAGTTGAAAACCTTGGTTAAATTGCTACACCTAAACTTTCCAACAATGGAGGCAAGCAAACAAGTTCCTAAACATTCAAGTCTCAAAGGGTGATGGCCATTTGAGTTAAATTTGCTCACATGAAATCATAGCACAAGCTTCTGTTTCTGAAATGATTTTTGAGAAAAACCCTAAATGATGAAGGATGCAAGGATGATATGAATGAGCTTAGAAATATGAATTTAGGGATGTTACAAATCTAACCCCCTTAAGATGAATCTCGCCCTCGAGATTCGGATTGGCTAGCAAATAGGTGAGGGTGGTCTTTCCGAAGATCATCTTCTCTTTCCCATGTTGCTTCCTCTTCGGAATGATGACTCCATTGCACTTTGCAAAACTTGATAGTCTTTGTCCTTGTGACTCTTTCTGCGGTCTCAAGAATCTTGACATGCTTTTCTTCATAGGTGAGATCACTTTCTAGTTGAACTTCTCCCAAAGGTATGGTATCCTTCAAAGAAGATTCTTCCATTTCTGGGTGACATTTCTTAAGCTGACTCACATGAAAAACATTATGGACTGCTAATAAAGATGCTGGCAGTTCGATTTCATATGCAACTTCTCCCTTGCGACTTAGAATGTTGAATGGTCCAACATATCTTGGTGCCAACTTTCCTTTGACTCCAAATCTTTTCACTCCACGAAGTGGTGATACTCTAAGATAAGCTCTATCCCCAACTTCGTAGGTGACTTCTCTACGCTTAGAATCTGCGTAGCTTTTCTGTCGAGACCGTGCTATCTTCAACCTGTCCCTAACCAATTTGACCTTTTCTTCGGCGTCTTTGATAAGATCTGGTCCAAACAAACTTCTTTCTCCCACATCATTCCATAGCAATGGGGTGGTACACTTCCTTCCGTAGAGAAACTCAAATGGTGCCATCCCAATGCTAGATTGGTAACTGTTATTGTAAGAGAACTCTGCGTAAAGCAGACTTTCATCCCAACTTGCTCCATAGTCTAGGGCACATGCCCTCAACATGTCTTCAAGGATTTGATTAGTCCTTTCTGTTTGTCCATCAGTTTGAGGATGAAAAGCAGTGCTGAATTCCAACCTCGTTCCTAAAGATTCATGAAGCTGTCTCCAAAAGTGAGAAGTGAACTGAGTTCCTCTATCAGACACAATACTCTTAGGCACACCGTGAAGGCATACAATTCTGCTCATGTAGATTTTGGCTAACTTGGCACTGGTATAAGTTGTCTTTACGGGTATAAAATGAGCCACTTTGGTTAGGCGATCCACTACTACCCATATGGAATCATACCCTGACCTGGTCCTTGGTAATCCGGTAATGAAATCCATACCAATATTTTCCCACTTCCATTTAGGAATAGGCAGTGGTTGAAGCAAACCTGCTGGTTTCTGATGCTCCGCTTTCACTCTACTACACACATCACACAAAGCAATGTGTTCGGCGATGTCCCTTTTGAGGTTGTTCCACCAAAATCTTTCTTTCATATCCATGTACATTTTGGTGTTTCCCGGGTGAATAGAATATGGAGAGTTATGGGCTTCTTGTAGAATCAGTTTCCGCAATTCCGGATCTTGTGGAACACAAATACGTTTCCCGTGCCATAAAGTACCTTGTTCATCTATATGGAAACTTTTAGCTTTCCCTTGGCTAATCCTTTCCTTAATCTCTTCGATTTCTTTATCCATCTTTTGGGCTTCTTTAATCTTATCCAACAGAGTGGGTTGAACATCCAAAGACATAAGATGTCCTTCTGGCACAATCTCCAACCTGAGTTCCTTGAATTGCTTACACAAGTCATCTGGCAATTCACCTTTGGTAAGGCCATTTACAAACGCCTTACGACTTAGAGCATCTGCCACTACATTTGCTTTACCAGGATGGTATTGCAAACTCAAGTCATAATCCTTGATAAGTTCTAGCCATCTCCTTTGTCTCATATTAATTTCCTTCTGGGTGAAGATATACTTCAAACTCTTATGATCGGTGAATACTTCGCAACGTTTTCCCAAAAGGTAGTGTCTCCATGTTTTGAGTGCATGGACAACAGCGGCTAACTCTAAATCATGAGTAGGATAGTTTACTTCATGAGTTTTGAGTTGTCTCGAGGCATAAGCCACAACTTTTCCGCCTTGCATAAGTACGGCACCTAATCCTCTATGAGAAGCATCACAATACACTTGGAAATCCTTTTCCATGTCTGGTAGGCACAGAACTGGTGCTGACACAAGTCTCTTCTTTAATTCTTGAAAGCTGAGTTCACAACCTTCAGACCAAGCAAATTTCTTATCTTACTTTAACAATTCTGTCATTGGTTTGGCAACCTTTGAGAAATTTTCTATGAATCTTCTGTAGTATCCTGCTAAACCAAGAAAACTACGAACCTCTTTTACGTTCTTAGGAGATTCCCATTCTGTCACAGCTGAAACTTTAGCAGGATCAACTGCTACACCGTCCTTTGTCATAACGTGACCAAGAAATCCAACTTCCTCTAACCAAAACTCACACTTGCTGAATTTGGCATAAAGCTTATGTTCCCTTAGTTTCTCAAGTATCAAGCGTAGATGTCTTTCATGCTCTTCCTTACTCTTGGAGTAGACTAAGATGTCATCGATGAAAACAACAACGAACTTGTCGAGAAATTCCATGAACACTTTGTTCATCATATTCATGAAGTATGTTGGAGCGTTGGTTAAACCAAAAGGCATCACAGTGTACTCATACAATCCATACCTTGTGGTGAATGCTGTTTTAGGTATGTCTTGCTCTCTTATCTTGAGTTGAAAATAGCCTGACCGAAGATCAATCTTCGAGAACACACATGCTCCTTCTAGCTGATCAAACAAATCGTTGATTCTTGGCAAAGGATATTTGTTCTTGATGGTTACCTCGTTGAGAGAACGGTAATCTATGCATAATCTTTGAGTTCTGTCTCTCTTTTCTACGAACAAAACTGGAGCTCCCCAAGATGAAGAACTTGGCTGGATGAATCCTTTCTGCAATTGTTCTCCAAGTTGTTTCTTGAGTTCCTTTAGTTCGTCAACTGACATTTTATAAGGCCTCTTTGCTCTTGGTCCAGAACCTGGTACCAAATCTATTATAAACTCTACATCTCTATCTGGTGGCATTCCCGGTAACTCTTCCGGAAACACATCCGGATACTCACACACAATTGGCACACTGTCCATGCTAACCCCCTTAAGAGAATTCAGCTTACTTTCTTTAGATTCAAACTTGGACTTGAATCTTATCCTCTTACCTTCCGGGGTTGTGAGTGCAACTGTACGATTGGCACAATCTAGTACTCCCTCATACTTAACCATCCAATCCATTCCCAAAATCACATCCAATCCTTGGGAATTCAGGATTATTAGGTTCACTGGAAACTTATGTTTTCCAAACTCTATGACTAAGTCATGACATCCTGAGTTTACTATCATTTCTCCACCAGGAGAACTTACTCTTATAGGACACCCAATGGTTTCTACCGGTAGTTCATTTCTTTCGACAAATGCTTTTGATATGAATGAATGAGATGCACCAGTGTCAAAGAGTACAAATGCTGAGATGGAATTGAGTCTGAACTTACCAGCAATAGCATCAGGCTCTTCATAGACCTCCTCCACATTGATGTGGTTAACCTGTCCTTTCTGAAAAGGATTGGGCTTGTTAGGTCCTTCAACTTTCTTTTCAGGGCACTCATTAGCATAATGCCCCAGCTTCTTGCATTTGTAGCACTCGACCTGACTGATGTCCGTTTTAGGCTGGTTTCTACTTCCACTTCCACTATGGTGGCTCTTATGTCCACTCTTGTGATTCTTGTACTTATCATTGTCATGACTGCGATGATGCTTGTTGTCATGACGGTTGTGGTTGTGGTGCTTGTTAAATTTCCCATGCTTGTGGGATCCTGAGCTGACACTATCATCATAGTGAGATCGTTTATGAGACGATCCCGAGATGTGCTTGTCGGAGTGTTTCCTCTTTCTACTCTCGACTTGCTTTATTTTATTCTCCACAATAACAGCCTTGTCACACAGCGACTGATAAGTTGGAACATATGCCACAGATAGCTGCAGATTCAGCTCATCATTCAAGCCTTCCAGAAACTTTTCCTTTCTTTTGGCATCTGTGTCAACCTCATCCGGTGCATAGCGCGCCAGATTGTTGAACTCTTCAATATATTCAGCCACGCTGTGGTGGCGCTGCTTCAGGTTGTGAAACTCCTTCTTTTTCAGGCTCATCATTCCTGGTGAGATATGAGTAGTGCGAATGCCATCTTCAAAGATAGCCCAAGTCACCTCATCGATAGGAGTGGTGATCTGGAATTTGTCCCACCATGCGGCGGCTGGTCCTTCCAACAGATGTGCTGCGAACCTGACTTTTTCAGCATCCGTGCAGCCCACGGTCACTAAGTCTTTGTTCACAGAACGTAGCCAATCATTGGCCACCATGGGATCAGTCGTTCCCGAAAACTTAGCTGGCCTCAGACGCAGAAATCTGGTGAGCATATCAAAACCCGGAGGGTTGTTGTTGTTGTTGTTGTTGTTGTTGTTGTTGGGGTTGTTGTTGTTCTGGTTTTGGATGAATGTCGTCATCATTTGCATAAGCTGTGTTTGCGCATTCATCATCTGTTGCATTTCCGGGGTAATGTTGTTGGGGTTGGGGTTTGCGCGACGGGGAGGCATCTGTGGTTTATTCAAGGAAAGAATGAGATACCCATAGATGTTTATGCACAATACATCACGTAAGCAAACACATAGCATGCAACAAGGATCAAAAGTTCAACAACAAGATAACAAAAGTCTCAAAGTAAAAACACACAAGTGGCAAGCCATCCACATGTCGGATGGTCCAAAAATAAGTTCACAAATAACAAGTACGGTAAATAGAGGTAACTGAGTAGTCAAGTCTACTCGTTAGCATCAATCTCCTCCTCGACAAAGGTAAGACCTGCGTTCTCCATTGCGGTCTTGTTCTCCTCAATGGTGGTGGTCAAGGAGTCGATCTTGGCCTTGAGAGCCCTCTTCTGGGAACGAAGTCTCTCAATCACTGTCTGCTGCTGCTCTAACTCGAAGTCCTTGGACTGCAGTTCCTCGGTCATGTCCCGAATCTTCTTGTTCCTATCCTGGACACGTTTCTCTTGACTCTTGAACTTACGGTCCTGGGTCTCGAACCTCGCCTCCATCTCCTTGACAATCTCGCCCTGCTGCGCGAAGAGCTTGTCCTTCTCGCGAAGCTGCACCTGGAGCTCATCATTGCTAAGCATGACGTTGGTCCTGTCAGTATCCACGTGCCTAATAAGAGTCTCTAAGTCCTGGAGGTATAGGCGTATCGGCTCTGCTATGGCCCTCGAGTCGTCCTCAAAGTCGATGGACTCTCCGTCATCATCACGCCTTCCGAAGGCGTGGAAGTGAGTGCCTCTAACCTGTCGGGAGTGACGACCCAACAGTCATCCTATCAGGTCCTGCATGACAACCTCCATGCCTCTCTCCCTGTCATCGTGCATAAGCTTGAAGACGATGGCCTCTGTAGTAGGCTCTGTCTGGCGTCCTGGTTGGTTCACCTTGAAGCCCCAAAGGTCCTTCCTCTCAAACTTGGTGAGTGGGTGCACCGTAATGGTGGGAAGAGGGAGATCGAGCAAGGTAGTAAGCTCTACGATACGAGGACCAAAACGGGTAACCTGGAACTCCTCAACAGTGCTAATGGTAATAGGCATCTATTTATAAGATTGAAAAAGTTAGAACAACACAATTAAAAATAAACAAGACAAACATTCATACATATCCATGGAACACAAAAATCACACCAGTCATGCATACATGAATCCATTACATCAACCAAGGTTCAAACTTATTTAAGGTATCTTTTGGAAAATAAGGTGATAGGTGGTGGTCCAACTAACGAAGTGCGTTTACAAACCTATCTCACTGGATCTGGTGGCTAACACAATGTTCCTAGAGGCAATCAGCCTATCTTGTTCACATGCTTCTATTACTAAGTCTATAATATCTCCCCTTAAGGTTTGGTTGGTGACTTCCAACTCTTGGGTAAGTTCCTTCTCTTTCTCTAAGTCTTTTTGGAGGTTGAGCATCTTGCACTTGACTCTAGCACTGAGTTCTTTGATAGTCCTCCAAGCTGCTTCTCTGGCTGACTCAAAGAATGTGGTATGCATCACAGTGTTGGTGTACATGCAGAAGCCTCTTTCTTTGTGGTTGTCTTCCTTGTTTTTGTACAAGTGAAGTTGCACCCACCAATACTCCACTCCTTCCTCCATCACTGGAAAGCCCTTGTACACAGCTGCACCATGTGCTTCCATTGCCTCCATGAGATCCTTGAGAATTTTGGGAAACTCCGTTTCACACTCCAAGGTCATGGTCATGAGTGGTCCTTTCTTCACGTCTTCGTTGATGGAGTTCATCTACAAATAGAGATGAGAATGAGAAGATTAGAAAAGTTTACGAGAAGAATAGACAAGTGTAGAAGTAGTTAAAAAATTTCCTTAGTGGTTTCCAATCCTAGGGTCATAATCCTACAGGCAACACAGTGCTCTGATACCATCTGTTAAACCCCTCCTTTATAAAGGAAAGGATCCCTATGACTGCAATTCTAGTCCCTGGATCAATGCTAGCATCCACAATTTAAGATGAAGTACACAGATACAAAGGTCGTTTATTACATTCATTCCAGAGATAAAACATAGTCTTTTACAACTCAGGGCCAAAGGCCTAATACAAGAGTTTATGGAATAAGTAAATAAACATAAGTCTTCATCTTCATGTGCCACAGGCAAGCATGTTGAGTGTAGACTCATGACTCCTATTCATCATCGGAGTAACCTGCAACATTACAAGTTACAGCCACAGAGGGTCAATACTTTGGAATAATATTGGCAAGTGATACCTTAGCTTATTTAAAGTGGTCTATAATACTATATGCATTTGGCCAAGTGGAGCTTAGGCTTGCATTGCTCAAAATAGATTTTTCCTTATCATTTGAAAACACTAAGTTTTTGTTTGGCAAAAATTCCCCAAGGCATCTACCAATCAAAGACTGAAGATCCTTTCAACCCTTGTTCAACCACAAGTTTTACTTAGAAATTGGGATGAGGAGATTCTTGATAGCTTCCATGTCTTGATGATCAAATTGTCCTTTTCCAGGGACATGGCTAAGTACTTAGATTTTTCACTCTGCAGAGGTGGTGCACTTTCCCCACAAGACTTGGTTTCACCAAGACAAGATCTTTCAGAAGCCTTCCCTTAGACCAACATGGACGCGTTCCAACCTATCAATCCCCTACCACCAATTTTCCATTTGGCTAAGTTATTGCAACCTATATGATCCGGGCAGAGCCCATATTTCCAAGTGGCTGCACTTGAAGCTTCTCAACATTTGACATCTCAAATCTCTTTGTTCCTGGGTGGCCATCCACAAGTGAGATACACAAGCCAAGTCCATGGCCTTGTGAACCACTCAACACAAACCATTCCTTCCATTTCCACCCAGGTGATTCATTCACTTAGTTGTTTTATTAAACAAAACATAAGTCCACAGACTTAGAAATTTTCCATAGCATGAATATATTTTCCACCCTTGTTTTCTATTAGCTAAGCTAAGCATGAAAGTAATAGGAATCTTAACTTAGGAAATTTCTACTAAGGTTTCATCTACTAGGTTTTCCCATAGCATAGTTTATACTTAGCAAAAATTCCATGCAAGTCCTACTTAGAAATATCACTAATGCATAGTGAAAATAATGGGACAAAAGTATGAAGCATCACTTGCCTTGGTAATGAGGAGAGTAGCACTCTTCACAGTCACAATCACTAGAAAAATCTACACAAAATTGTAGCATACAATTACACACAATTTATATACAATCAAAAATAATATGAATGCATGCATGCATGAATTTACTAAGTGGGGATTTTGAAAACTCTATCAAGCATGTGCATCTTTACAGAAACATAACAAGACACAAAATTTGCCAAAACAAACTTATTTAACCCTAAAACAAATTACTAAACTAAATCCATACTCAAAATAGCCTTAAACATGTTTCTACAAACAAAGTCATTCTAATGGTTACTATTTGTTAAACACATTGGATATTCAAAAAGGTCTTGTTTCACTGAATCCAATGGTATAAAGTTTGCAAAAATCCAACGTGGCAATCAAAAGTTATAGGCATTTGAATTTGGATCAAAATCTGATTTTAAATCTGTTTTTAGATCTAACCCTAGCCACGCGTCGCGTTGTGATTGGTGCGTACCGATTCGCCCGGATCGAGCTCTGCAGCCGCAGGATCTAAACAGATCGTACGCTCCAGATCGCATACCGCTTCGCCGATAAGTGAATCTATCCTAGCGCTTGGATCTAGATCTAACGGCGCGCGAGCAAGCGACCATGTCCTGGCGGCGCGCTGCGTCAGCGAGCGGCGGAGCGCTCGGTCTACGGCGGCGCTAGCGTTCCAGATCGTCCGCGAGAGGGAGAAGGGTCATACCAGGTTCGCAAGAAGCTGCTGAAGCTCAAGGTAGCGTCGGTTTGCGAAGGGGCGTGCTGTCTCGGCGATGATTCCTCGTCGGAGTTGAGTCTGGCGACAGGTGGTTCTGTTCGGGGTCGGAGGCGACGTTGTCGATCACTAGGAGGCAAACGGAGGGTGTGGTTAGATGCAGAAGATCACGGAGAACACGCGTGTGTGAAAGACAAGGTTTGGGGCGGTCTGGACTTACCACTGGAGGTCGTCGGAGTCGAGGTTGTCGTCGGTGCTTGCGGTGTCGAGTGGAAACGGCGACCTGGGGCAGTACAGGATGAACTAGTGGGGTCAGGAGGTGCGCAAGGAGATTGCAAAGTGGCTCGCTTGAACTAGAGGGAAAGGGGCGCACAGGGCTCACCTGAATTGATCGCCGGAGTGAGCTCTGCCTGCGGCGGTGTGGGGTTGATTGAGGGCAGCCTGGTGGCGGAGAGGTGGTGCTAAGTGAGGGGAAATGGCCGCGGTGCAGAGGGGATCTTATAGCCAGAGGCTCGACATGAAACGCTCATGGATTAATGCCCAATTAAGCTCGGTATCACTGCTGCAACGGCCAGCGGCGGAGATCGTGCGCGGATTCAGGGGGAAGACGATGCTGACGTGGAGGAGGCCCGCTCGTCAGCGAAGTGCGCGAGGTGGAGGTGGGGTCTGTCTGTCAGCGACTGATTGCGTGCGCTCGCGTGTGAGAGAGGGAAAAGAAAAGTCCCGGGTGGGCTTGTTGGGCTCGATTTGAAGCTGGGCCAGAAACCTGGCGCGCGGCCCTTTTCATTTGTTTAAACCTTTTCTTTTTCTATTTTGGTTTTCAGGAATGATTTAAATATGAATTCAAATCCTTTTTGAATTCAAAAAATTCTGGGGATTTTTGTAGGGTACTGAGGTTTCAAAATCAGTCATTTAACCATGTGGTTACCTTGCAAGGGCTTGGTCAAGCTTGGGCTTAATACAAACAGAGTCTTTGCCTCTGGTTTGCAAATGTTTTGAAAAGGGTTTTGAAATTATTTCTAAGTTGAAAACCTTGGTTAAATTGCTACACCTAAACTTTCCAACAATGGAGGCAAGCAAACAAGTTCCTAAACATTCAAGTCTCAAAGGGTGATGGCCATTTGAGTTAAATTTGCTCACATGAAATCATATCACAAGCTTCTGTTTCTGAAATGATTTTTGAGAAAAACCCTAAATGATGAAGGATGCAAGGATGATATGAATGAGCTTTGAAATATGAATTTAGGGATGTTACAAATCTAACCCCCTTAAGATGAATCTCGCCCTCGAGATTCGGATTGGCTAGCAAATAGGTGAGGGTGGTCTTTCCGAAGATCATCTTCTCTTTCCCATGTTGCTTCCTCTTCGGAATGATGATTCCATTGCACTTTGCAAAACTTGATAGTCTTTGTCCTTGTGACTCTTTCTGCGGTCTCAAGAATCTTGACATGCTTTTCTTCATAGGTGAGATCACTTTCTAGTTGAACTTCTCCCAAAGGTATGGTATCCTTCAAAGAAGATTCTTCCATTTCTGGGTGACATTTCTTAAGCTGACTCACATGAAAAACATTATGGACTGCTAATAAATATGCTGGCAGTTCGATTTCATATGCAACTTCTCCCTTGCGACTTAGAATGTTGAATGGTCCAACATATCTTGGTGCCAACTTTCCTTTGACTCCAAGTCTTTTCACTCCACGAAGTGGTGATACTCTAAGATAAGCTCTATCCCCAACTTCGTAGGTGACTTCTCTACGCTTAGAATCTGCGTAGCTTTTCTGTCGAGACTGTGCTATCTTCAACCTGTCCCTAACCAATTTGACCTTTTCTTCGGCGTCTTTGATAAGATCTGGTCCAAACAAACTTCTTTCTCCCACATCATTCCATAGCAATGGGGTGGTACACTTCCTTCCGTAGAGAAACTCAAATGGTGCCATCCCAATGCTAGATTGGTAACTGTTATTGTAAGAGAACTCTGCGTAAAGCAGACTTTCATCCCAACTTGCTCCATAGTCTAGGGCACATGCCCTCAACATGTCTTCAAGGATTTGATTAGTCCTTTCTGTTTGTCCATCAGTTTGAGGATGAAAAGCAGTGCTGAATTCCAACCTCGTTCCTAAAGATTCATGAAGCTGTCTCCAAAAGTGAGAAGTGAACTGAGTTCCTCTATCAGACACAATACTCTTAGGCACACCGTGAAGGCATACAATTCTGCTCATGTAGATTTTGGCTAACTTGGCACTGGTATAAGTTGTCTTTACGGGTATAAAAT
Source organism: Avena sativa (assembly GCA_916181665.1). NCBI lineage: Eukaryota > Viridiplantae > Streptophyta > Magnoliopsida > Poales > Poaceae > Avena > Avena sativa. The sequence goes on from OV702290.1 coordinate 39,846,654, forward strand.
GAGCCACTTTGGTTAGGCGATCCACTACTACCCATATGGAATCATACCCTGACCTGGTCCTTGGTAATCCGGTAATGAAATCCATACCAATATTTTCCCACTTCCATTCAGGAATAGGCAGTGGTTGAAGCAAACCTGCTGGTTTCTGATGCTCCGCTTTCACTCTACTACACACATCACACAAAGCAATGTGTTCGGCGATGTCCCTTTTGAGGTTGTTACACCAAAATCTTTCTTTCATATCCATGTACATTTTGGTGTTTCCCGGGTGAATAGAATATGGAGAGTTATGGGCTTCTTGTAGAATCAGTTTCCGCAATTCCGGATCTTGTGGAACACAAATACGTTTCCCGTGCCATAAAGTACCTTGTTCATCTATATGGAAACTTTTAGCTTTCCCTTGGCTAATCCTTTCCTTAATCTCTTCGATTTCTTTATCCATCTTTTGGGCTTCTTTAATCTTATCCAACAGAGTGGGTTGAACATCCAAAGACATAAGATGTCCTTCTGGCACAATCTCCAACCTAAGTTCCTTGAATTGCTTACACAAGTCATCTGGCAATTCACCTTTGGTAAGGCCATTTACAAACGCCTTACGACTTAGAGCATCTGCCACTACATTTGCTTTACCAGGATGGTATTGCAAACTCAAGTCATAATCCTTGATAAGTTCTAGCCATCTCCTTTGTCTCATATTAATTTCCTTCTGGGTGAAGATATACTTCAAACTCTTATGATCGGTGAATACTTCGCAACGTTTTCCCAAAAGGTAGTGTCTCCATGTTTTGAGTGCATGGACAACAGCGGCTAACTCTAAATCATGAGTAGGATAGTTTACTTCATGAGTTTTGAGTTGTCTCGAGGCATAAGCCACAACTTTTCCGCCTAGCATAAGTACGGCACCTAATCCTTGATGAGAAGCATCACAATACACTTGGAAATCCTTTTCCATGTCTGGTAGGCACAGAACTGGTGCTGACACAAGTCTCTTCTTTAATTCTTGAAAGCTGAGTTCACAACCTTCAGACCAAGCAAATTTCTTATCTTACTTTAACAATTCTGTCATTGGTTTGGCAACCTTTGAGAAATTTTCTATGAATCTTCTGTAGTATCCTGCTAAACCAAGAAAACTACGAACCTCTTTTACGTTCTTAGGAGATTCCCATTCTGTCACAACTGAAACTTTAGCAGGATCAACTGCTACACCGTCCTTTGTCATAACGTGACCAAGAAATCCAACTTCCTCTAACCAAAACTCACACTTGCTGAATTTGGCATAAAGCTTATGTTCCCTTAGTTTCTCAAGTATCAAGCGTAGATGTCTTTCATGCTCTTCCTTACTCTTGGAGTAGACTAAGATGTCATCGATGAAAACAACAACGAACTTGTCGAGAAATTCCATGAACACTTTGTTCATCATATTCATGAAGTATGTTGGAGCGTTGGTTAAACCAAAAGGCATCACAGTGTACTCATACAATCCATACCTTGTGGTGAATGCTGTTTTAGGTATGTCTTGCTCTCTTATCTTGAGTTGAAAATAGCCTGACCGAAGATCAATCTTCGAGAACACACATGCTCCTTCTAGTTGATCAAACAAATCGTTGATTCTTGGCAAAGGATATTTTTTCTTGATGGTTACCTCGTTGAGAGAACGGTAATCTATGCATAATCTTTGAGTTCTGTCTCTCTTTTCTACGAACAAAACTGGAGCTCCCCAAGATGAAGAACTTGGCTGGATGAATCCTTTCTACAATTGTTCTCCAAGTTGTTTCTTGAGTTCCTTTAGTTCGTCAACTGACATTTTATAAGGCCTCTTTGCTCTTGGTCCAGAACCTGGTACCAAATCTATTATAAACTCTACATCTCTATCTGGTGGCATTCCCGGTAACTCTTCCGGAAACACATCCGGATACTCACACACAATTGGCACACTGTCCATGCTAACCCCCTTAAGAGAATTCAGCTTACTTTCTTTAGATTCAAAATTGGACTTGAATCTTATCCTCTTACCTTCCGGGGTTGTGAGTGCAACTGTACGATTGGCACAATCTAGTACTCCCTCATACTTAACCATCCAATCCATTCCCAAAATCACATCCAATCCTTGGGAATTCAGGATTATTAGGTTCACTGGAAACTTATGTTTTCCAAACTCTATGACTAAGTCATGACATCCTGAGTTTACTATCATTTCTCCACCAGGAGAACTTACTCTTATAGGACACCCAATGGTTTCTACCGGTAGTTCATTTCTTTCGACAAATGCTTTTGATATGAATGAATGAGATGCACCAGTGTCAAAGAGTACAAATGCTGAGATGGAATTGAGTCTGAACTTACCAGCAATAGCATCAGGCTCTTCATAGACCTCCTCCACATTGATGTGGTTAACCTGTCCTTTCTGAAAAGGATTGGGCTTGTTAGGTCCTTCAACTTTCTTTTCAGGGCACTCATTAGCATAATGCCCCAGCTTCTTGCATTTGTAGCACTCGACCTGACTGATGTCCGTTTTAGGCTGGTTTCTACTTCCACTTCCACTATGGTGGCTCTTATGTCCACTCTTGTGATTCTTGTACTTATCATTGTCATGACTGCGATGATGCTTGTTGTCATCACGGTTGTGGTTGTGGTGCTTGTTAAATTTCCCATGCTTGTGGGATCCTGAGCTGACACTATCATCATAGTGAGATCATTTATGAGACGATCCCGAGCTGTGCTTGTCGGAGTGTTTCCTCTTTCTACTCTCGACTTGCTTCATTTTATTCTCCATAATAACAGCCTTGTCACACAGCGACTAATAAGTTGGAACATATGCCACAGATAGCTGCAGATTCAGCTCATCATTCAAGCCTTCCAGAAACTTTTCCTTTCTTTTGGCATCTGTGTCAACCTCATCCGGTGCATAGCACGCCAGATTGTTGAACTCTTCAATATATTCAGCCACGCTGTGGTGGTGCTGCTTCAGGTTGTGAAACTCCTTCTTTTTCAGGCTCATCATTCCTGGTGAGATATGAGTAGTGCGAAAGCCATCTTCAAAGATAGCCCAAGTCACCTCATCGATAGGAGTGGTGATCTGGAAGTTGTCCCACCATGCGGCGACTGGTCCTTCCAACAGATGTGCTGCGAACCTGACTTTTTCAGCATCCGTGCAGCCCACGGTCACTAAGTCTTTGTTCACAGAACGTAGCCAATCATTGGCCACCATGGGATCAGTCGTTCCCGAAAACTTAGCTGGCCTCAGACGCAGAAATCTGGTGAGCATATCAAAACCCGGAGGGTTGTTGTTGTTGTTGTTGTTGTTGTTGTTGTTGTTGTTGTTGGGGTTGTTGTTGTTCTGGTTTTGGATGAATGTCGTCATCATTTGCATAAGCTGTGTCTGTGCATTCATCATCTGTTGCATTTCCGGGGTAATGTTGTTGGGGTTGGGGTTTGCGCGACGGGGAGGCATCTGTGGTTTATTCAAGGAAAGAATGAGATACCCATAGATGTTTATGCACAATACATCACGTAAGCAAACACATAGCATGCAACAAGGATCAAAAGTTCAACAACAAGATAACAAAAGTCTCAAAGTAAAAACACACAAGTGGCAAGCCATCCACATGTCGGATGGTCCAAAAATAAGTTCACAAATAACAAGTACGGTAAATAGAGGTAACTGAGTAGTCAAGTCTACTCGTCAGCATCAATCTCCTCCTCGACAAAGGTAAGACCTGCGTTCTCCATTGCGGTCTTGTTCTCCTCAATGGTGGTGGTCAAGGAGTCGATCTTGGCCTTGAGAGCCCTCTTCTGGGAACGAAGTCTCTCAATCACTGTCTGCTGCTGCTCTAACTCGAAGTCCTTGGACTGCAGTTCCTCGGTCATGTCCCGAATCTTCTTGTTCCTATCCTGGACACGTTTCTCCTGACTCTTGAACTTACGGTCCTGGGTCTCGAACCTCGCCTCCATATCCTTGACAATCTCGCCCTGCTGCGCGAAGAGCTTGTCCTTCTCGCGAAGCTGCACCTGGAGCTCATCATTGCTAAGCATGACGTTGGTCCTGTCAGTATCCACGTGCCTAATAAGAGTCTCTAAGTCCTGGAGGTATAGGCGTATCGGCTCTGCTATGGCCCTCGAGTCGTCCTCAAAGTCGATGGACTCTCCGTCATCATCACGCCTTCCGAAGGCGTGGAAGTGAGTGCCTCTAACCTGTCGGGAGTGACGACCCAACAGTCGTCCTATCAGGTCCTGCATGACAACCTCCATGCCTCTCTCCCTGTCATCGTGCATAAGCTTGAAGACGATGGCCTCCGTAGTAGGCTCTGTCTGGCGTCCTGGCTGGTTCACCTTGAAGCCGTAGAGGTCCTTCCTCTCAAACTTGGTGAGTGGGTGCACCGTAATGGTGGGAAGAGGGAGATCGAGCAAGGTAGTAAGCTCTACGATATGAGGACCAAAACAGGTAACCTGGAACTCCTCAACAGTGCTGATGGTAATAGGCATCTATTTATAAGATTGAAAAAGTTAGAACAACACAATTAAAAATAAACAACACAAACATTCATACATATCCATGGAACACAAAAATCACACCAGTCATGCATACATGAATCCATTACATCAACCAAGGTTCAAACTTATTTAAGGTATCTTTTGGAAAATAAGGTGATAGGTGGTGGTCCAACTAACGAAGTGCGTTTACAAACCTATCTCACTGGATCTGGTGGCTAACACAATGTTCCTAGAGGCAATCAGCCTATCTTGTTCACATGCTTCTATTACTAAGTCTATAATATCTCCCCTTAAGGTTTGGTTGGTGACTTCCAACTCTTGGGTAAGTTCCTTCTCTTTCTCTAAGTCTATTTGGAGGTTGAGCATCTTGCACTTGACTCTAGCACTGAGTTCTTTGATAGTCCTCCAAGCCGCTTCTCTGGCTGACTCAAAGAATGTGGTATGCATCACAGTGTTGGTGTACATGCAGAAGCCTCTTTCTTTGTGGTTGTCTTCCTTGTTTTTGTACAAGTGAAGTTGCACCCACCAATACTCCACTCCTTCCTCCATCACTGGAAAGCCCTTGTACACAGCTGCACCATGTGCTTCCATTGCCTCCATGAGATCCTTGAGAATTTTGGGAAACTCCGTTTCACACTCCAAGGTCATGGTCATGAGTGGTCCTTTCTTCACGGCTTCGTTGATGGAGTTCATCTACAAATAGAGATGAGAATGAGAAGATTAGAAAAGTTTACGAGAAGAATAGACAAGTGTAGAAGTAGTTAAAAAATTTCCTTAGTGGTTTCCAATCCTAGGGTCATAATCCTACAGGCAACACAGTGCTCTGATACCATCTGTTAAACCCCTCCTTTATAAAGGAAAGGATCCCTATGATTGCAATTCTAGTCCCTGGATCAATGCTAGCATCCACAGTTTAAGATGAAGTACACAGATACAAAGGTCGTTTATTACATTCATTCCAGAGATAAAACATAGTCTTTTACAACTCAGGGCCAAAGGCCTAATACAAGAGTTTATGGAATAAGTAAATAAACATAAGTCTTCATCTTCATGTGCCACAGGCAAGCATGTTGAGTGTAGACTCATGACTCCTATTCATCATCGGAGTAACCTGCAACATTACAAGTTACAGCCACAGAGGGTCAATACTTTGGAATAATATTGGCAAGTGATACCTTAGCTTATTTAAAGTGGTCTATAATACTATATGCATTTGGCCAAGTGGAGCTTAGGCTTGCATTGCTCAAAATAGATTTTTCCTTATCATTTGAAAACACTAAGTTTTTGTTTGGCAAAAATTCCCCAAGGCATCTACCAATCAAAGACTGAAGATCCTTTCAACCCTTGTTCAACCACAAGTTTTACTTAGAAATTGGGATGAGGAGATTCTTGATAGCTTCCATGTCTTGATGCTCAAATTGTCCTTTTCCAGGGACATGGCTAAGTACTTAGATTTTTCACTCTGCAGAGGTGGTGCACTTTCCCCACAAGACTTGGTTTCACCAAGACAAGATCTTTCAGAAGCCTTCCCTTAGACCAACATGGACGCGTTCCAACCTATCAATCTCCTACCACCAACTGTCCATTTGGCTAAGTTATTGCAACCTATATGATCCAGGCAGAGCCCATATTGCCAAGTGGCTGCACTTGAAGCTTCTCAACATTTGACATCTCAAATCTCTTTGTTCCTGGGTGGCCATCCACAAGTGAGATACACAAGCCAAGTCCATGGCCTTGTGAACCACTCAACACAAACCATTCCTTCCATTTCCACCCAGGTGATTCATTCACTTAGTTGTTTTATTAAACAAAACATAAGTCCACAGACTTAGAAATTTTCCATAGCATGAATATATTTTCCACCCTTGTTTTCTATTAGCTAAGCTAAGCATGAAAGTAATAGGAATCTTAACTTAGGAAATTTCTACTAAGGTTTCATCTACTAGGTTTTCCCATAGCATAGTTTATACTTAGCAAAAATTCCATGCAAGTCCTACTTAGAAATATCACTAATGCATAGTGAAAATAATGGGACAAAAGTATGAAGCATCACTTGCCTTGGTAATGAGGAGAGTAGCACTCTTCACAGTCACAATCACTAGCAAAATCTACACAAAATTGTAGCATACAATTACACACAATTTATATACAATCAAAAATAATATGAATGCATGCATGCATGAATTTACTAAGTGGGGATTTTGAAAACTCTATCAAGCATGTGCATCTTTACAGAAACATAACAAGACACAAAATTTGCCAAAACAAACTTATTTAACCCTAAAACAAATTACTAAACTAAATCCATACTCAAAATAGCCTTAAACATGTTTCTACAAACAAAGTCATTCTAATGGTTACTATTTGTTAAACACATTGGATATTCAGAAAGGTCTTGTTTCACTGAATCCAACGGTATAAAGTTTGCAAAAATCCAACGTGGCAATCAAAAGTTATAGGCATTTGAATTTGGATCAAAATCTGATTTTAAATCTGTTTTTAGATCTAACCCTAGCCACGCGTCGCGTTGTGATTGGTGCGTACCGATTCGCCCGGATCGAGCTCTGCAGCCGCAGGATCTAAACAGATCGTACGCTCCAGATCGCGTACCGCTTCGCCGATAAGTGAATCTATCCTAGCGCTTGGATCTAGATCTAACGGCGCGCGAGCAAGCGACCATGTCCTGGCGGCGCGCTGCGTCAGCGAGCGGCGGAGCGCTCGGTCTACGGCGGCGCTAGCGTTCTAGATCGTCCGCGAGAGGGAGAAGGGTCATACCAGGTTCGCAAGAAGCTGCTGAAGCTCAAGGTAGCGTCGGTTTGCGAAGGGGCGTGCTGTCTCGGCGATGATTCCTCGTCGGAGTTGAGTCTGGCGACAGGTGGTTCTGTTCGGGGTCGGAGGCGATGTTGTCGATCACTAGGAGGCAAACGGAGGGTGTGGTTAGATGCAGAAGATCACGGAGAACACGCGTGTGTGAAAGACAAGGTTTGGGGCGGTCTGGACTTACCACTGGAGGTCGTCGGAGTCGAGGTTGTCGTCGGTGCTTGCGGTGTCGAGTGGAAACGGCAACCTGGGGCAGTACAGGATGAACTAGTGGGGTCAGGAGGTGCGCAAGAAGATTGCGAAGTGGCTCGCTTGAACCAGAGGGAAAGGGGCGCACAGGGCTCACCTGAATTGATCGCCGGAGTGAGCTCTGTCTGCGATGGTGTGGGGTTGATTGAGGGCAGCCTGGTGGCGGAGAGGTGGTGCTAAGTGAGGGGAAATGGCCGCGGTGCATAGGGGATCTTATAGCCAGAGGCTCGACAGGAAACGCTCGTGGATTAATGCCCAATTAAGCTCGGTATCACTGCTGCAACGACCAGCGGCGGAGATCGTGCGCGGATTTAGGGGGAAGACGATGCTGACGTGGAGGAGGCCCGCTCGTCAGCGAAGTGCGCGAGGTGGAGGTGGGGTCTGTCTGTCAGCGACTGATTGCGTGCGCTCGCGCGTGAGAGAGGGAAAAGAAAAGTCCCGGGTGGGCTTGTTGGGCTCGATTTGAAGCTGGGCCAGAAACCTAGCGCGCGGCCCTTTTCATTTGTTTAAACCTTTTCTTTTTCTATTTTGGTTTTCAGGAATGATTTAAATATGAATTCAAATCCTTTTTGAATTAACAATTCTGGGGATTTTTGTAGGGTACTGAGGTTTCAAAATCAGTCATTTAACCATGTGGTTACCTTGCAAGGGCTTGGTCAAGCTTGGGCTTAATACAAACAGAGTCTTTGCCTCTGGTTTGCAAATGTTTTGAAAAGGGTTTTGAAATTATTTCTAAGTTGAAAACCTTGGTTAAATTGCTACACCTAAACTTTCCAACAATGGAGGCAAGGAAACAAGTTCCTAAACATTCAAGTCTCAAAGGGTGATGGCCATTTGAGTTAAATTTGCTCACATGAAATCATAGCACAAGCTTCTGTTTCTGAAATGATTTTTGAGAAAAACCCTAAATGATGCAGGATGCAAGGATGATATGAATGAGCTTTGAAATATGAATTTAGGGATGTTACAGTGGTCTCTGTAAAAGAACACACATGCAATGACCACTGGTTGATCCATGTGTGGTTTGTGGAAAGAACACACATGCAATGTCAGTGGTGGATCCATGTGTGGTTTGTGAAAAGAACACACATGCAACGACTCTAGTGTTGGTTTTAGTATAAGAACACACATGCAATGACTCTAGTGTTGGATTTAGTATAAGAACACACATGCAATGACTCTAGTGGGTTCACGTGTGGTTTGTGAAAATAACACACATGCAATGACCACTGGTTGATCCATATGTGGTCTGTGGAAAGAACACACATGCAATGACACTGCTTGATCCATGTGTGGTTTGTGGAAAAGAACACACATGCAATGACCACTTGTTGATCCATGTGCGGTTTGTGGAAAGAACACACATGCAATGACCACTGTTTGATCCATATGTGGTTTGTGGAAAATAACACACATGCAATGACCACTGGTTGATCCATATGTGGTTTGTGGAAAGAACACACATGCAATGACTCTATTGCTAGTTTTAGTATAAGAACACACATAAAATGACTCTAATGGGTCCACATGTAGTTTGTGAAAATAACACACATGCAATGACCACTGGTTGATCCATAAGTTGTTTGTGGAACAGAGCACACATGCAATGAGTCTAGTGGATCCATGTGTGGTTTGTGGAAAAGAACACACATGCAATGAATCTAGTGCTGGTTTGTGGTTTTAGTATAAGAACAAACATGCAATTACTCAAATTGATCAATATGTTGTTTGTGGAAAGAACACACATGCAATGACTCTGTTTGATCCATATGTGGTTTGTGGAAAGAACACACATGCAATGACCACTGGTTGATCCATATGTGGTTTGTGGAAAAGAACACACATGCAATGACCACTGGTTGATCCATGTGTGGTTTATGGAAAGAACACACATGCAATGACAGTGGTGGATCCATGTGTGGTTTGTGAAAAGAACACACATGCAATGACTCTAGTGTTGGTTTTAGTATAAGAACACACATGCAATGACTCTAGTGGGTTCACATGTGGTTTGTGAAAAGAACACACATGCAATGACCACTGGTTGATCAATATGTGGTTTGTGGAAAGAACACACATGCAATGACCACTGGTTCATCCATGTGTGGTTTGGGGAAAGAACACACATGCAATGACCACTGGTTGATCCATATGTGGTTTGTGGAAAAGAACACACATGTAATGACCATTGGTTGATCCATATGTTTTGTGGAAAGAACACACATGCAATGACTCTACTGCTAGTTTTAGTATAAGAACACACATACAATGACTCTAGTGGGTCCACATGTAGTTTGTGAAAATAAAACACATGCAATGACCACTGGTTGATCCATAAGTGGTTTATGGAAAAGAACACACATGCAATGACCACTGGTTTATCCATATGTGGTTTGTGGAAAGAAGACACATGCAATGACACTGCTTGATCCATGTGTGGTTTGTGGAAAGAACACACATGCAATGACTCTAGTGGTTGATCCATGTGTGGTTTGTGGAAATAACACACATGCAATGACTCTATTGGTTGATCCATGTGTGGCTTGTGGAAATAACACACATGTAATGACTCTAATGGATCCATAAGTGGTTTATGGAAAAGAACACACATGCAATGACTCTAATGCTAGTTTTAGTATAAGAACACACATACAATGACTCTAGTGGGTCCACATGTAGTTTGTGAAAAGAACACACATGCAATGACCACTGGTTGATCCATAAGTTGTTTGTGGAAAAGAACACACATGCAATGAGTCTAGTGGATCCATGTGTGGTTTGTGGAAAAGAACACACATGCAATGATTCTAGTGCCGGTTTGTGGTTTTAGTATAAGAACAAACATGCAATGACTCAAATGGATCCATATGTGGTTTGTGGAAAGAACACACATGCGATGACTCTAGTGGTTGATCCATGTGTGGTTTGTGGAAATAACACACATGCAATGACTCTATTGGTTGATACATGTGTGGTTTGTGGAAATATTACACATGCAATGACTCTAATAGATCCATAAGTGGTTTATGGAAAAGAACACACATGAAATGACTCTAGTGCTAGTTTTAGTATAAGAACACAAATACAATGACTCTAGTGGGTCCACATATAGTTTGTGAAAAAAACACACATGCAATGACCACTGGTTGATCCATAAGTTGTTTGTGGAAAAGAACAGACATGCAATGAGACTAGTGGATCCATGTGTGGTTTGTGGAAAAGAACACACGTGCAATGACTCTAGTGCTGGTTTGTGGTTTTAGTATAAGAACAAACATGCAATGACTCAGATGGATCCATATGTGCTTTGTGGAAAGAACACACATGCAATGACCACTAGTTGCTCCATATGTGGTTTGTGGAAAAGAACACACATGCAATGACCACTGGTTGATCCATGTGTGCTTTGTGGAAAGAACACACATGCAATGACAGTGGTGGATCCATGTGTGGTTTGTGAAAAGAACACACATGCAATGACTCTAGTGTTGGTTTTAGTATAAGAACACACATGCAATGACTCTAGTGGGTTCACATGTGGTTTGTGAAAAGAACACACATGCAATGACCACTGGTTGATCCATATGTGGTTTGTGGAGAGAACACACATGCAATGACACTGCTTGATCCATGTGTGGTTTGTGGAAAAGAACACACATGGAATGACCACTGGTTGATCCATGTGTGGTTTGTGGAAAGAACACACATGCAATGACCACTGGTTGATCCATATGTTGTTTGTCGAAAAGTTCACACATGCAATGACCACTGGTTGATCCATATGTGGTTTGTGGAAAGAACACACATGCAATCACTCTAGTGCTAGTATTAGTATAAGAACACACATACAATGACTCTAGTGGGTCCACATGTAGTTTGTGAAAATAACACACATGCAATGACCACTGGTTGATCCATAAGTTGTTTGTGGAACAGAACACACACGCAATGACTCTAGTGGATCCATGTGTGGTTTGTGGAAAAGAACACACATGCAATGACTCTAGTGTTGGTTTGTGGTTTTAGTATAAGAACAAACATGCAATTACTCAAATGGATCCATATGTGGTTTGTGGAAAGAACACACATGCAATGACTCTGGTTGATCCATATGTGGTTTGTGGAAAGAACACTAATGCAATGACCACTGGTTGATCCATATGTGGTTTGTGGAAAAGAACACACATGCAATGACCACTGGTTGATCCATGTCTGCTTTGTGGAAAGAACACACATGCAATGACAGTGGTGGATCCATGTGTGGTTTGTGAAAAGAACACACATGCAATGACTCTAGTGTTGGTTTTAGTATAAGATCACACATGCAATGACTCTAGTGGGTTCACATGTGGTTTGTAAAAAGAACACACATGCAATGACCACTGGTTGATCCATATGTGGTTTTTGGAAAGAACACACATGCAATGACACTGCTTGATCCATGTGTAGTTTGTGGAAAAGAACACACATGCATTGACCATTGTTTGATCCATGTGTGGTTTGTGGAAAGAACACACATGCAATGACCACTGGTTGATCCATATGTGGTTTATGCAAAAGAACACACATGCAATGGACACTGGTTGATCCATATGTGGTCTCTGGAAAAGAACACACATGCAATGACTCTAGTGCTAGGTTTAGTATAAGAACACACATACAATGACACTAGTGGGTCCACATGTAGTTTGTGAAAAGAACACACATGCAATGACCACTGGTTGATCCATAAGTTGTTTGTGGAAAAGAACACACATGCAATGAGTCTAGCGGATCCATGTGTGGTTTGTGGAAAAGACACACATGCAATGACTCTAGTGCTGGTTTGTGGTTTTAGTATAAGAACAAACATACAATGACTCAAATGGATCCATATGTGGTTTGTGGAAAGAACACACATGGAATGACACTGGTTGATCCATATGTGGTTTGTGGGAAGAACACACATGCAATGACCACTGTTTGATCCATATGTGGTTTGTGGAAAAGAACACACATGCGATGACCACTGGTTGATCCATGTGTGGTTTGTGGAATGAACACACAAGCAATGATAGTGGTGGATCCATGTATGGTTTGTGAAAAGAACACACATTACAATGACTCTAGTGTTGGTTTTCTTATAAGAACACACATGCAATGACTCTAGTGGGTTCACATGAGGTTTGTGAAAAGAACACACATGCAATGACCACTGGTTGATCCATATGTGGTTCGTGGAAAGAACACACATGCAATGACACTGCTTGATCCATGTGTGGTTTGTGGAAAAGAACACACATGCAATGACCACTGGTTGATCCATGTGTGGTTTGTGGAAAGAACACACATGCAATGACCACTGGTTGATCCATATGTGGTTTGTCGAAAAGAACACACATGCAATGACCACTGGTTGATCCATATGTGGTTTGTGGATAGAACACACATGCAATGATTCTAGTTCTAGTTTTAGTATAAGAATAAACATGAAATGACTCAAATGGATCCATATGTGGTTTGTGGAAAGAACACACATGCAATGACACTGGTTGATCCATGTGTGGTTTGTGGAAAGAACACACATGCAATGACTCTAGTGGTTGATCCATGTGTGGTTTGTGGAAATAACACACATGCAATGCCTCTAGTGTTGGTTTGTGGTTTTAGTATAAGAACAAACATGCAATGACTCAAATGGATCCATATGTGGTTTGTGGAAAGAACACACATGCAATGACACTGGTTGATCCATATGTGATTTGTGGAAAGAACACACATGCAGACCACTGGTTGATCCATATGTGGTTTGTGGAAAAGAACACACATGCAATGACCACTGGTTGATCCATGTGTGGTTTGTGGAAAGAACACACATGCAATGACCACTGGTTGATCCATATGTGGTTTGTGGAAAAGAACACACATGCAAAGACCACTGGTTGATTCATAAGTTGTTTGTGGAAAAGAACACACATGCAATGAGTCTAGTGGATCCATGTGTGGTATGTGGAAAACAACACACATGCAATGACTCTAGTGCTGGTTTGTGGTTTTAGTATAAGAACAAACATGCAATGACTCAAATGGATCCATATGTGGTTCGTGGAAAGAACACACATGCAATGACACTGGTTGATCCATATGTGGTTTGTGGAAAGAACACACATGCAATGACCACTAGTTGATCCATATGTGGTTTGTGGAAAAGAACACACATGCAAAGACCACTAGTGGATCCATAAGTTGTTTGCGGAAAAGAACACACATGCAATGAGTCTAGTGGATCTATGTGTGGTTTGTGGAAAAGAACACATGAAATGAGTCTAGTGCTGGTTTGTGGTTTTAGTATAAGAACAAACATGCAATGAATCAAATGGATCCATATTTGGTTTGTGGAAAGAACACACATGCAATGACACTGGTTGATCCATATGTGGTTTGTGGAAAGAACACACATGCAATGACCACTGGTTGATCCATTTGTGGTTTGTGGAAAAGAACACACATGCAATGACCACTGGTTGATCCATGTGTGGTTTGTGGAAAGAACACACATGCACTGACAACTGGTTGATCCATAAGTGGTTTGTGGAAAGAACACACATGCAATGGCCACTTGTTGACCCATAAGTGGTTTCTGGAAAGAACACACATGCAATGGGCACTGGTTGATCCTCAAGTGGTTTGTGGAAAGAACACACATGAAGTGACCACTGGTGGATCCATATGTTGTTTATGAAAATAACACACATGCAATGAACACTAGTGGATCCATAAGTGGTTTGTGGAAAGAACACACATGCAATGACTCTAGTGCTAGTTTTAGTATAAGAACACACATGCAATGACTCTAATGGATCCATAAGTGGTTTATCGAAAAGAACACATATGCAATGACTCTAGTGCTAGTTTTAGTATAAGACAACACATACAATGACTCTAGTGGGTCCACATGTAGTTTGTGAAAAGAACGCGCATGCAATGACCACTGGTTGATCCATAAGTTGTTTGTGGAAAAGAACACACATGCAATGAGTCTAGTGGATCCATGTGTGGTTTGTGCAAAACAACACATATGAAATGACTCTAGTGCCGGTTTGTGGTTTTAGTATAAGAACAAACATGTAATGACTCAAATGGATCCATATGTGGTTTGTGGAAAGAACACACATGCAATGACTCTAGTGGTTGATCCATGTGTGGTTTTTGGAAATAACACACATGCAATGACTCTAATGGATTCATAAGTGGTTTATGGAAAAGAACACACATGCAATGACTCTAGTGCTAGTTTTAGTATAAGAACACACATACAATGACTCTAGTGGGTCCACATGTAGTTTGTGAAAAGAACACACATGCAATGACCACTGGCTGATCCATAAGTTGTTTGTGGAAAAGAACACACATGGAATGAGTCTAGTGGATCCATGTGTGGTTTGTGGAAAAGAACACGCATGCAATGACTCTAGTGCTGGTTTGTGGTTTTAGTATAAGAACAAACATGCAATGACTCAAATGGATCCATATGTGGTTTGTGGAAAGAACACACATGCAATGACACTAGTTGATCCATATGTGGTTTGTCGAAAGAACACACATGCAATGACTCTAGTGCTAGTTTTAGTATAAGAACACACATACAATGACTCTAGTGGGTCCACATGTAGTTTGTGAAAAGAACACACATGCAATGACCACTGGCTGATCCATAAGTTGTTTGTGGAAAAGAACACACATGGAATGAGTCTAGTGGATCCATGTGTGGTTTGTGGAAAAGAACACGCATGCAATGACTCTAGTGCTGGTTTGTGGTTTTAGTATAAGAACAAACATGCAATGACTCAAATGGATCCATATGTGGTTTGTGGAAAGAACACACATGCAATGACACTAGTTGATCCATATGTGGTTTGTGGAAAGAACACACATGCAATGGCCACTGGTTGATCCATATGTGGTGTCTGGAAAGAACACACATGCAATGACCACTGGTTGATCCATGTGTGGTTTGTGGAAAGAACACACATGCAATGTCAGTGGTGGATCCATGTGTGGTTTGTGAAAAGAACACACATGCAACGACTCTAGTGTTGGTTTTAGTATAAGAACACACATGCAATGACTCTAGTGTTGGTTTTAGTATAAGAACACACATGCAATGACTAGTGGGTTCACGTGTGGTTTGTGAAAATAACACACATGCAAT
Source organism: Avena sativa (assembly GCA_916181665.1). Taxonomy (NCBI): domain Eukaryota; kingdom Viridiplantae; phylum Streptophyta; class Magnoliopsida; order Poales; family Poaceae; genus Avena; species Avena sativa. The sequence continues at coordinate 39,862,405 of OV702290.1, forward strand.
GACCACTAGTTGATCCATATGTGGTCTGTGGAAAGAACACACATGCAATGACACTGCTTGATCCATGTGTGGTTTGTGGAAAAGAACACACATGCAATGACCACTTGTTGATCCATGTGTGGTTTGTGGAAAGAACACACATGCAATTACCACTGGTTGATCCATATGTGGTTTGTGGAAAATAACACACATGCAATGACCACTGGTTGATCCATATGTGGTTTGTGGAAAGAACACACATGCAATGACTCTATTGCTAGTTTTAGTATAAGAACACACATAAAATGACTCTAGTGGGTCCACATGTAGTTTGTGAAAATAACACACATGCAATGACCACTGGTTGATCCATAAGTTGTTTGTGGAACAGAGCACACATGCAATAAGTCTAGTGGATCCATGTATGGTTAGTGGAAAAGAACACACATGCAATGACTCTAGTGCTGGTTTGTGGTTTTAGTATAAGAACAAACATGCAATTACTAAAATTGATCAATATGTTGTTTGTGGAAAGAACACACATGCAATGACTCTATTTGATCCATATGTGGTCTGTGGAAAGAACACTAATGCAATGACCACTGGTTGATCCATATGTGGTTTGTGGAAAAGAACACACATGCAATGACCACTGGTTGATCCATGTGTGGTTTATGGAAAGAACACACATGCAATGACAGTGGTGGATCCATGTGTGGTTTGTGAAAAGAACACACATGCAATGACTCTAGTGTTGGTTTTAGTATAAGAACACACATGCAATGACTCTAGTGGGTTCACATGTGGTTTGTGAAAAGAACACACATGCAATGACCACTGGCTGATCAGTATGTGGTTTGTGGAAAGAACACACATGCAATGACCACTGGTTCATCCATGTGTGGTTTGGGGAAAGAACACACATGCAATGACCACTGGTTGATCCACATGTGGTTTGTGGAAAAGAACACACATGTAATGACCATTGGTTGATCCATATGTTTTGTGGAAAGAACACACATGCAATGACTCTACTGCTAGTTTTAGTATAAGAACACACATACAATGACTCTAATGGGTCCACATGTAGTTTGTGAAAATGACACACATGCAATGACCACTGGTTGATCCATAAGTGGTTTATGGAAAAGAACACACATGCAATGACCACTGGTTTATCCATATGTGGTTTGTGGAAAGAAGACACATGCAATGACACTGCTTGATCCATGTGTGGTTTGTGGAAAGAACACACGTGCAATGACTCTAGTGGTTGATACATGTGTGGTTTGTGGAAATAACACACATGCAATGACTCTATTGGTTGATCCATGTGTGGCTTGTGGAAATAACACACATGTAATGACTCTAATGGATCCATAAGTGGTTTATGGAAAAGAACACACATGCAATGACTCTAATGCTAGTTTTAGTATAAGAACACACATACAATGACTCGAGTGGGTCCACATGTAGTTTGTGAAAAGAACACACATGCAATTACCACTGGTTGATCCATAAGTTGTTTGTGGAAAAGAACACACATGCAATGAGTCTAGTGGATCCATGTGTGGTTTGTGGAAAAGAACACACATGCAATGATTCTAGTGCCGGTTTGTGGTTTTAGTATAAGAACAAACATGCAATGACTCAAATGGATCCATATGTGGTTTGTGGAAAGAACACACATGCGATGACTCTAGTGGTTGATCCATGTGTGGTTTGTGGAAATAACACACATGCAATGACTCTATTGGTTGATCCATGTGTGGTTTGTGGAAATATTACACATGCAATGACTCTAATGGATCCATAAGTGGTTTATGGAAAAGAACACACATGAAATGACTCTAGTGCTAGTTTTAGTATAAGAACACAAATACAATGACTCTAGTGGGTCCACATATAGTTTGTGAAAAGAACACACATGCAATGACCACTGGTTGATCCATAAGTTGTTTGTGGAAAAGAACAGACATGCAATGAGACTAGTGGATCCATGTGTGGTTTGTGGAAAAGAACACACGTGCAATGACTCTAGTGCTGGTTTGTGGTTTTAGTATAAGAACAAACATGCAATGACTCAGATGGATCCATATGTGGTTTGTGGAAAGAACACACATGCAATGACCACTAGTTGCTCCATATGTGGTTTGTGGAAAAGAACACACATGCAATGACCAATGGTTGATCCATGTGTGGTTTGTGGAAAGAACACACATGCAATGATAGTGGTGGATCCATGTGTGGTTTGTGAAAAGAACACACATGAAATGACTCTAGTGTTGGTTTTAGTATAAGAACACACATGCAATGACTCTAGTGGGTTCACATGTGGTTTGTGAAAAGAACACACATGCAATGACCACTGGTTGATCCATATGTGGTTTGTGGAGAGAACACACATGCAATGACACTGCTTGATCCATGTGTGGTTTGTGGAAAAGAACACACATGCAATGACCACTGGTTGATCCATGTGTGGTTTGTGGAAAGAACACACATGCAATGACCACTGGTTGATCCATATGTGGTTTGTCGAAAAGAACACACATGCAATGACCACTGGTTGATCCATATGTGGTTTGTGGAAAGAACACACATGCAATCACTCTAGTGCTAGTTTTAGTATAAGAACACACATACAATGACTTTAGTGGGTCCACATGTAGTTTGTGAAAATAACACACATGCAATGACCACTTGTTGATCCATAAGTTGTTTGTGGAACAGAACACACACGCAATGAGTCTAGTGGATCCATGTGTGGTTTGTGGAAAAGAACACACATGCAATGACTCTAGTGTTGGTTTGTGGTTTTAGTATAAGAACAAACATGCAATTACTCAAATGGATCCATATGTGGTTTGTGGAAATAACACACATGCAATGACTCTGGTTGATCCATATGTGGTTTGTGGAAAGAACACTAATGCAATGACCACTGGTTGATCCATATGTGGTTTGTGGAAAAGAACACACATGCAATGACCACTGGTTGATCCATGTCTGCTTTTTGGAAAGAACACACATGCAATGACAGTGGTGGATCCATGTGTGGTTTGTGAAAAGAACACACATGCAATGACTCTAGTGTTGGTTTTAGTATAAGAACACACATGCAATGACTCTAGTGGGTTCACATGTGGTTTGTAAAAAGAACACACATGCAATGACCACTGGTTGATCCATATGTGGTTTTTGGAAAGAACACACATGCAATGACACTGCTTGATCCATGTGTAGTTTGTGGAAATGAACACACATGCATTGACCACTGGTTGATCCATGTGTGGTTTGTGGAAAGAACACACATGCAATGACCACTGGTTGATCCATATGTGGTTTGTGGAAAGAACACACATGCAATGGCCACTGGTTGATCCATATGTGGTCTCTGGAAAAGAACACACATGCAATGACCACTGGTTGATCCATGTGTGGTTTGTGGAAAGAACAAATATGCAATGTCAGTGGTGGATCCATGTGTGGTTTGTGAAAAGAACACACATGCAATGACTCTAGTGTTGGTTTTAGTATAAGAACACACATGCAATGACTCTAGTGTTGGTTTAAGTATAAGAACACACATGCAATGACTCTAGTGGGTTCACGTGTGGTTTGTGAAAATAACACACATGCAATGACCACTGGTTGATCCATATGTGGTCTGTGGAAAGCACACACATGCAATGACACTGCTTGATCCATGTGTGGTTTGTGGAAAAGAACACACATGCAATGACCACTTGTTGATCCATGTGTGGTTTGTGGAAAGAACACACATGCAATGACCACTGGTTGATCCATATGTGGTTTGTGGAAAATAACACACATGCAATGACCACTGGTTGATCCATATGTGGTTTGTGGAAAGAACACACATGCAATGGCTCTATTGCTAGTTTTAGTATAAGAACACACATAAAATGACTCTAGTGGGTCCACATGTAGTTTATGAAAATAACACACATGCAATGACCACTGGTTGATCCATAAGTTGTTTGTGGAACAGAGCACACATGCAATGAGTCTAGTGGATCCATGTGTGGTTTGTGGAAAAGAACACACGTGCAATGACTCTAGTGCTGGTTTGTGGTTTTAGTATAAGAACAAACATGCAATGACTCAGATGGATCCATATGTGGTTTGTGGAAAGAACACACATGCAATGACCACTAGTTGCTCCATATGTGGTTTGTGGAAAAGAACACACATGCAATGACCAATGGTTGATCCATGTGTGGTTTGTGGAAAGAACACACATGCAATGATAGTGGTGGATCCATGTGTGGTTTGTGAAAAGAACACACATGAAATGACTCTAGTGTTGGTTTTAGTATAAGAACACACATGCAATGACTCTAGTGGGTTCACATGTGGTTTGTGAAAAGAACACACATGCAATGACCACTGGTTGATCCATATGTGGTTTGTGGAGAGAACACACATGCAATGACACTGCTTGATCCATGTGTGGTTTGTGGAAAAGAACACACATGCAATGACCACTGGTTGATCCATGTGTGGTTTGTGGAAAGAACACACATGCAATGACCACTGGTTGATCCATATGTGGTTTGTCGAAAAGAACACACATGCAATGACCACTGGTTGATCCATATGTGGTTTGTGGAAAGAACACACATGCAATCACTCTAGTGCTAGTTTTAGTATAAGAACACACATACAATGACTTTAGTGGGTCCACATGTAGTTTGTGAAAATAACACACATGCAATGACCACTTGTTGATCCATAAGTTGTTTGTGGAACAGAACACACACGCAATGAGTCTAGTGGATCCATGTGTGGTTTGTGGAAAAGAACACACATGCAATGACTCTAGTGTTGGTTTGTGGTTTTAGTATAAGAACAAACATGCAATTACTCAAATGGATCCATATGTGGTTTGTGGAAATAACACACATGCAATGACTCTGGTTGATCCATATGTGGTTTGTGGAAAGAACACTAATGCAATGACCACTGGTTGATCCATATGTGGTTTGTGGAAAAGAACACACATGCAATGACCACTGTTTGATCCATGTCTACTTTTTGGAAAGAACACACATGCAATGACAGTGGTGGATCCATGTGTGGTTTGTGAAAAGAACACACATGCAATGACTCTAGTGTTGGTTTTAGTATAAGAACACACATGCAATGACTCTAGTGGGTTCACATGTGGTTTGTAAAAAGAACACACATGCAATGACCACTGGTTGATCCATATGTGGTTTTTGGAAAGAACACACATGCAATGACACTGCTTGATCCATGTGTAGTTTGTGGAAATGAACACACATGCATTGACCACTGGTTGATCCATGTGTGGTTTGTGGAAAGAACACACATGCAATGACCACTGGTTGATCCATATGTGGTTTGTGGAAAGAACACACATGCAATGGCCACTGGTTGATCCATATGTGGTCTCTGGAAAAGAACACACATGCAATGACCACTGGTTGATCCATGTGTGGTTTGTGGAAAGAACAAATATGCAATGTCAGTGGTGGATCCATGTGTGGTTTGTGAAAAGAACACACATGCAATGACTCTAGTGTTGGTTTTAGTATAAGAACACACATGCAATGACTCTAGTGTTGGTTTAAGTATAAGAACACACATGCAATGACTCTAGTGGGTTCACGTGTGGTTTGTGAAAATAACACACATGCAATGACCACTGGTTGATCCATATGTGGTCTGTGGAAAGCACACACATGCAATGACACTGCTTGATCCATGTGTGGTTTGTGGAAAAGAACACACATGCAATGACCACTTGTTGATCCATGTGTGGTTTGTGGAAAGAACACACATGCAATGACCACTGGTTGATCCATATGTGGTTTGTGGAAAATAACACACATGCAATGACCACTGGTTGATCCATATGTGGTTTGTGGAAAGAACACACATGCAATGGCTCTATTGCTAGTTTTAGTATAAGAACACACATAAAATGACTCTAGTGGGTCCACATGTAGTTTATGAAAATAACACACATGCAATGACCACTGGTTGATCCATAAGTTGTTTGTGGAACAGAGCACACATGCAATGAGTCTAGTGGATCCATGTGTGGTTTGTGGAAAAGAACACACATGCAATGACTCTAGTGCTGGTTTGTGGTTTTAGTATAAGAACAAACATGCAATTACTCAAATTGATCAATATGTGGTTTGTGGAAAGAACACACATGCAATGACTCTGTTTGATCCATATGTGGTTTGTGGAAAGAACACACATGCAATGACCACTGGTTGATCCATATGTGGTTTGTGGAAAAGAACACACATGCAATGACCACTGGTTGATCCATGTGTGGTTTGTGGAAAGAACACACATGCAATGACAGTGGTGGATCCATGTGTGGTTTGTGAAAAGAACACACATGCAATCACTCTAGTGTTGGTTTTAGTATAAGAACACACATGCAATGACTCTAGTGGGTTCACATGTGGTTTGTGAAAAGAACACACATGCAATGACCACTGGTTGATCAATATGTGGTTTGTGGAAAGAACACACATGCAATGACCACTGGTTCATCCATGTGTGGTTTGGGGAAAGAACACACATGCAATGACCACTGGTTGATCCATATGTGGTTTGTGGAAAAGAACACACATGTAATTACCATTGGTTGATCCATATGTTTTGTGGAAAGAACACACATGCAATGACTCTACTGCTAGTTTTAGTATAAGAACACACATACAATGACTCTAGTGGGTCCACATGTAGTTTGTGAAAATAACACACATGCAATGACCACTGGTTGATCCATAAGTTGTTTATGGAAAAGAACACACATGCAATGACCACTAGTTTATCCATATGTGGTTTGTGGAAAGAAGACACATGCAATGACACTGCTTGATCCATGTGTGGTTTGTGGAAAGAACACACATGCAATGACTCTAGTGGTTGATCCATGTGTGGTTTGTGGAAATAACACACATGCAATGACTCTATTGGTTGATCCATGTGTGGTTTGTGGAAATAACACACATGTAATGACTCTAATGGATCCATAAGTGGTTTATGGAAAAGAACACACATGCAATGACTCTAATGCTAGTTTTAGTATAAGAACACATATACAATGACTCTAGTGGGTCCACATGTAGTTTGTTAGAAGAACACACATGCAATGACCACTGGTTGATCCATAAGTTGTTTGTGGAAAAGAACACACATGCAATGAGTCTAGTGGATCCATGTGTGGTTTGTGGAAAAGAACACACATGCAATGATTCTAGTGCCGGTTTGTGGTTTTAGTATAAGAACAAACATGCAATGACTCAAATGGATCCATATGTGGTTTATGGAAAGAACACACATGCGATGACTCTAGTGGTTGATCCATGTGTGGTTTGTGGAAATAACACACATGCAATGACTCTATTGGTTGATCCAGGTGTGGTTTGTGGAAATAATACACATGCAATGACTCTAATGGATCCATAAGTGGTTTATGGAAAAGAACACACATGAAATGACTCTAGTGCTAGTTTTAGTATAAGAACACAAATACAATGACTCTAGTGGGTCCACATATAGTTTGTGAAAAGAACACACATGCAATGACCACTGGTTGATCCATGTGTGGTTTGTGGAAAGAACACACATGCAATGACAGTGGTGGATCCATGTGTGGTTTGTGAAAAGAACACACATGCAATGACTCTAGTGTTGGTTTTAGTATAAGAACACACATGCAATGACTCTAGTGGGTTCACATGTGGTTTGTGAAAAGAACACACATGCAATGACCACTGGTTGATCCATATGTGGTTTGTGGAGAGAACACACATGCAATGACACTGCTTGATCCATGTGTGGTTTGTGGAAAAGAACACACATGCAATGACCACTGGTTGATCCATGTGTGGTTTGTGGAAAGAACACACATGCAATGACCACTGGTTGATCCATATGTGGTTTGTCGAAAAGAACACACATGCAATGACCACTGGTTGATCCATATGTGGTTTGTGGAAAGAACACACATGCAATCACTCTAGTGCTAGTTTTAGTATAGGAACACACATGCAATGACTCTAGTGGGTCCACATGTAGTTTGTGAAAATAACACACATGCAATGACCACTGGTTGATCCATACGTTGTTTGTGGAACAGAACACACACACAATGAGTCTAGTGGATCCATGTGTGGTTTGTGGAAAAGAACACACATGCAATGACTCTAGTGTTGGTTTGTGGTTTTAGTATAAGAACAAACATGCAATTACTCAAATGGATCCATATGTCGTTTGTGGAAAGAACACACATGCAATGACTCTGGTTGATCCATATGTGGTTTGTGGAAAGAACACTAATGCAATGACCACTGGTTGATCCATATGTGGTTTGTGGAAAAGAACACACATGCAATGACCACTGGTTGATCCATGTTTGCTTTGTGGAAAGAACACACATGCAATGACAGTGGTGGATCCATGTGTGGTTTGTGAAAAGAACACACATGCAATGACTCTAGTGTTGGTTTTAGTATAAGAACACACATGCAATGACTCTAGTGGGTTCACATGTGGTTTGTAAAAAGAACACACATGAAATGACCACTGGTTGATCCATATGTGGTTTTTGGAAAGAACACACATGCAATGACACTGCTTGATCCATGTGTAGTTTGTGGAAAAGAACACACATGCATTGACCACTGGTTGATCCATGTGTGGTTTGTGGAAAGAACACACGTGCAATGACCATTGGTTGATCCATATGTGGTTTGTGGAAAGAACACACATGCAATGGCCACTGGTTGATCCATATGTGGTCTCTGGAAAAGAACACACATGCAATGACCACTGGTTGATCCATGTGTGGTTTGTGGAAAGAACAAATATGCAATGTCAGTGGTGGATCCATGTGTGGTTTGTGAAAAGAACACACATGCAATGACTCTAGTGTTGGTTTTAGTATAAGAACACACATGCAATGACTCTAGTGTTGGTTTAAGTATAAGAACACACATGCAATGACTCTAGTGGGTTCACGTGTGGTTTGTGAAAATAACACACATGCAATGACCACTGGTTGATCCATATGTGGTCTGTGGAAAGCACACACATGCAATGACACTGCTTGATCCATGTGTGGTTTGTGGAAAAGAACACACATGCAATGACCACTTGTTGATCCATGTGTGGTTTGTGGAAAGAACACACATGCAATGACCACTGGTTGATCCATATGTGGTTTGTGGAAAATAACACACATGCAATGACCACTGGTTGATCCATATGTGGTTTGTGGAAAGAACACACATGCAATGGCTCTATTGCTAGCTTTAGTATAAGAACACACATAAAATGACTCTAGTGGGTCCACATGTAGTTTATGAAAATAACACACATGCAATGACCACTGGTTGATCCATAAGTTGTTTGTGGAACAGAGCACACATGCAATGAGTCTAGTGGATCCATGTGTGGTTTGTGGAAAAGAACACACATGCAATGACTCTAGTGCTGGTTTGTGGTTTTAGTATAAGAACAAACATGCAATTACTCAAATTGATCAATATGTGGTTTGTGGAAAGAACACACATGCAATGACTCTGTTTGATCCATATGTGGTTTGTGGAAAGAACACACATGCAATGACCACTGGTTGATCCATATGTGGTTTGTGGAAAAGAACACACATGCAATGACCACTGGTTGATCCATGTGTGGTTTGTGGAAAGAACACACATGCAATGACAGTGGTGGATCCATGTGTGGTTTGTGAAAAGAACACACATGCAATCACTCTAGTGTTGGTTTTAGTATAAGAACACACATGCAATGACTCTAGTGGGTTCACATGTGGTTTGTGAAAAGAACACACATGCAATGACCACTGGTTGATCAATATGTGGTTTGTGGAAAGAACACACATGCAATGACCACTGGTTCATCCATGTGTGGTTTGGGGAAAGAACACACATGCAATGACCACTGGTTGATCCATATGTGGTTTGTGGAAAAGAACACACATGTAATGACCATTGGTGGATCCATAAGTTGTTTGCGGAAAAGAACACACATGCAATGAGTCTAGTGGATCTATGTGTGGTTTGGGGAACAGAACACATGAAATGAGTCTAGTGCTGGTTTGTGGTTTTAGTATAAGAACAAACATGCAATGACTCAAATGGATCCATATTTGGTTTGTGGAAAGAACAGACATGCAATGACACTGGTTGATCCATATGTGGTTTGTGGAAAGAACACACATGCAATGACCACTGGTTGATCCATATGTGGTTTGTGCCAAAGAACACACATGCAATGACCACTGGTTGATCCATATGTGGTTTGTGGAAAGAACACACATGCAATGACTCTAGTGCTAGTTTTAGTATAAGAACACACATACAATGACACTAGTGGGTCCACATGTAGTTTGTGAAAAGAACACACATGCAATGACCACTGGTTGATCCATAAGTTGTTTGTGGAAAAGAACACACATGTAATGAGTCTAGCGGATCCATGTGTGGTTTGTGGAAAAGAACACACATGCAATGACTCTAGTGCTGGTTTGTGGTTTTAGTATAAGAACAAACATACAATGACTCAAATGGATCCATATGTGGTTTGTGGAAAGAACACACATGCAATGACACTGGTTGATCCATATGTGGTTTGTGGGAAGAACACACATGCAATGACCACTGGTTGATCCATATGTGGTTTGTGGAAAAGAACACACATGCAATGACCACTGGTTGATCCATGTGTGGTTTGTGGAATGAACACACAAGCAATGACAGTGGTGGATCCATGTATGGTTTGTGAAAAGAACATACATGCAATGACTCTAGTGTTGGTTTTATTATAAGAACACACATGCAATGACTCTAGTGGGTTCACATGAGGTTTGTGAAAAGAACACACATGCAATGACCACTGGTTGATCCATATGTGGTTCGTGGAAAGAACACACATGCAATGACACTACTTGATCCATGTGCGGTTTGTGGAAAAGAACACACATGCAATGACCACTGGTTGATCCATGTGTGGTTTGTGGAAAGAACACACATGCAATGACCACTGGTTGATCCATATGTGGTTTGTCGAAAAGAACAGACATGCAATGACCACTGGTTGATCCATATGTGGTTTGTGGATAGAACACACATGCAATGATTCTAGTTCTAGTTTTAGTATAAGAATAAACATGAAATGACTCAAATGGATCCATATGTGGTTTGTGGAAAGAACACACATGCAATGACACTGGTTGATCCATGTGTGGTTTGTGGAAAGAACACACATGCAATGACTCTAGTGGTTGATCCATGTGTGGTTTGTGGAAATAACACACATGCAATGCCTGTAGTGTTGGTTTGTGGTTTTAGTATAAGAACAAACATGCAATGACTCAAATGGATCCATATGTGGTTTGTGGAAAGAACACATATGCAATGACACTGGTTGATCCATATGTGATTTGTGGAAAGAACACACATGCAGACCACTGGTTGATCCATATGTGGTTTGTGGAAAAGAACACACATGCAATGACCACTGGTTGATCCATGTGTGGTTTGTGGAAAGAACACACATGCAATGACCAGTGGTTGATCCATATGTGGTTTGAGGAAAAGAACACACATGCAAAGACCACTGGTTGATCCATAAGTTGTTTGTGGAAAAGAACACACATGCAATGAGTCTAGTGGATCCATGTGTGGTATGTGGAAAAGAACACACATGCAATGACTCTAGTGCTGGTTTGTGGTTTTAGTATAAGAACAAACATGCAATGACTCAAATGGACCCATATGTGGTTCCTGGAAAGAACACACATGCAATGACACTGGTTGATCCATATGTGGTTTGTGGAAAGAACACACATGCAATGACCACTAGTTGATCCATATGTGGTTTGTGGAAAAGAACACACATGCAAAGACCACTGGTGGATCCATAAGTTGTTTGCGGAAAAGAACACACATGCAATGAGTATAGTGGATCTATGTGTGGTTTGGGGGAAAGAACACATGAAATGAGTCTAGTGCTGGTTTGTGGTTTTAGTATAAGAACAAACATGCAATGACTCAAATGGATCCATATTTGGTTTTTGGAAAGAACAGACATGCAATGACACTGGTTGATCCATATGTGGTTTCTGGAAAGAACACACATGCAATGACCACTGGTTGATCCATTTGTGGTTTGTGCAAAAGAACACACATGCAATGACCACTGGTTGATCCATGTGTGGTTTGTGGAAAGAACACACATGCAATGACCACTGGTTGATCCATAAGTGGCTTGTGGAAAGAACACACATGCAATGGCCGCTTGTTGACCCATAAGTGGTTTCTGGAAAGAACACACATGCAATGGGCACTGGTTGATCCATAAGTGGTTTGTGGAAAGAACACACATGTAGTGACCACTGGTGGATCCATATGTTGTTTATGAAAATAACACACATGCAATGAACACTAGTGGATCCATAAGTGGTTTGTGGAAAGAACACACATGCAATGACTCTAGTGCTAGTTTTAGTATAAGAACACACATGCAATGACTCTAATGGATCCATAAGTGGTTTATCGAAAAGAACACATATGCAATGACTCTAGTGCTAGTTTTAGTATAAGACAACACATACAATGACTCTAGTTGGTCCACATGTATTTTGTGAAAAGAACGCGCATGCAATGACCACTGGTTGATCCATAAGTTGTTTCTGGAAAAGAACACACATGCAATGAGTCTAGTGGATCCATGTGTGGTTTGTGCAAAACAACATATATGAAATGACTCTAGTGCCGGTTTGTGGTTTTAGTGTAAGAACAAACATGTAATGACTCAAATGGATCCATATGTGGTTTGTGGAAAGAACACACATGCAATGACTCTAGTGGTTGATCCATGTGTGGTTTTTGGAAATAACACACATGCAATGACTCTATTGGTTGATCCATGTGTGGTTTGTGGAAATAACACACATGCAATGACTCTAATGGATCCATAAGTGGCTTATGGAAAAGAACACACATGCAATGACTCTAGTGCTAGTTTTAGTATAAGAACACACATACAATGACTCTAGTGGGTCCACATGTAGTTTGTGAAAAGAACACACATGCAATGACCACTGGCTGATCCATAAGTTGTTTGTGGAAAAGAACACACATGGCATGAGTCTAGTGGATCCATGTGTGGTTTGTGGAAAAGAACACGCATGCAATGACTCTAGTTCTGGTTTGTGGTTTTAGTATAAGAACAAACATGCAATGACTCAAATGGATCCATATGTGGTTTGTGGAAAGAACACACATGCAATGACACTGGTTGATCCATATGTGGTTTGTGGAAAGAACACACATGCAATGGCCACTGGTTGATCCATATGTGGTTTGTGGAAAAGAAAACACATGTAATGACCACTGGTTGATCCATGTCTGGTTTGTGGAAAGAACACACATGCAATGTCAGTGGTGGATCCATGTGTGGTTTGTGAAAAGAGCACACATGCAATGATTCTAGTGTTGGTTTTAGTATAAGAACACACATGCAATGACTCTAGTGTTGGTTTTAGTATAAGAACACACATGCAATGACTCTAGTGGGTTCACGTGTGGTTTGTGAAAATAACACACATGCAATGACCACTAGTTGATCCATATGTGGTCTGTGGAAAGAACACACATGCAATGACACTGCTTGATCCATGTGTGGTTTGTGGAAAAGAACACACATGCAATGACCACTTGTTGATCCATGTGTGGTTTGTGGAAAGAACACACATGCAATGACCACTGGTTGATCCATATGTGGTTTGTGGAAAATAACACACATGCAATGACCACTGGTTGATCCATATGTGGTTTGTGGAAAGAACACACATGCAATGACTCTATTGCTAGTTTTAGTATAAGAACACACATACAATGACTCTAGTGGGTCCACATGTAGTTTGTGAAAATAACACACATGCAATGACCACTGGTTGATCCATAAGTTGTTTGTGGAGAAGAACACACATGCAATGAGTCTAGTCGATCCATGTGTGGTTTGTGGAAAAGAACACACATGCAATGACTCTAGTGCTGGTTTGTGGTTTTAGTATAAGAACAAACATGCAATTACTCAAATGGATCCATGTGTGGTATGTGAAAATAACACACATGCAATGACCACTGGTTGATCCATAAGTGGTTTATGGAAAAGAACACACATGCAATGACCACTAGTTTATCCATATGTGGTTTGTGGAAAGAAGACACATGCAATGACACTGCTTGATCCATGTGTGGTTTGTGGAAAGAACACACATGCAATGACTCTAGTGCTTGATCCATGTGTGGTTTGTGGAAATAACACACATGCAATGACTCTATTGGTTGATCCATGTGTGGTTTGTGGAAATAACACACATGTAATGACTCTAATGGATCCATAAGTGGTTTATGGAAAAGAACACACATGCAATGACTCTAATGCTAGTTTTAGTATAAGAACACATATACAATGACTCTAGTGGGTCCACATGTAGTTTGTTAAAAGAACACACATGCAATGACCACTGGTTGATCCATAAGTTGTTTGTGGAACATAACACACATGCAATGAGTCTAGTGGATCCATGTGTGGTTTGTGGAAAAGAACACACATGCAATGACTCTAGTGCTGGTTTATGGTTTTAGTATAAGAACAAACATGCAATTACTCAAATTGATCAATATGTGGTTTGTGGAAAGAACACACATGCAATGACTCTGGTTGATCCATATGTGGTTTGTGGAAAGAACACACATGCAATGACCACTGGTTGATCCATATATGGTTTGTGGAAAAGAACACACATGCAATGACCACTGGTTGATCCATGTGTGGTTTGTGGAAAGAACACACATGCAATGACAGTGGTGGATCCATGTGTGGTTTGTGAAAAGAACACACATGTAATGACTCTAGTGTTGGTTTTCGTATAAGAACACACATGCAATGACTCTAGTGGGTTCACATGTGGTTTGTGAAAAGAACACACGTGCAATGACCACTGGTTGATCAATATGTGGTTTGTAGAAAGAACACACATGCAATGACCACTGGTTCATCCATGTGTGGTTTGGGGAAAGAACACACATGCAATGACCACTGGTTGATCCATATGTGGTTTGTGGAAAAGAACACACATGCAATGACCACTGGTTGATCCATATGTTTTGTGGAAAGAACACACATGCAATGACTCTACTGCTAGTTTTAGTATAAGAACACACATACAATGACTCTAGTGGGTGCACATGTAGTTTGTGAAAAGAACACACATGCAATGACCACTGGTTGATCCATAAGTTGTTTGTGGAAAAGAACACACATGCAATGAGTCTAGTGGATCCATGTGTGGTTTATGGAAAAGAACACACATGCAATGACTCTAGTGCTGGTTTGTGGTTTCAGTATAAGAACAAACATGCAATTATTCAAATGGATCCATATGTGGTTTGTGAAAAGAACACACATGCAATGACTCTAGTGTTGGTTTTAGTATAAGAACACACATGCAATGACTCTAGTGGGTTCACATGTGGTTTGTGAAAAGAACACACATGCAATGACCACTGGTTGATCCATAAGTTGTTTGTGGAAAAGAACACACATGCAATGAGTCTAGTGGATCCATGTGTGGTTTGTGGAAAAGAACACACATGCAATGACTGTAGTGCTGGTTTGTGGTTTTAGTATAAGAACAAACATGCAATTACTCAAATGGATCCATATGTGGTTTGTGGAAAGAACACACATGCAATGACTCTGGTTGATCCATATGTGGTTTGTGGAAAGAACACACATGCAATGACCACTGGTTGATCCATATGTGGTTTGTGGAAAAAAAACACATGTAATGACCACTGGTTGATCCATGTGTGGTTTGTGGAAAGAACACACATGCAATAACAGTGGTGGATCCATGTGTGGTTTTTGAAAATAACACACATGTAATGCCTCTAGTGTTGGTTTTAGTATAAGAACACACCTGCAATGACTCTAGTGGGTTCACATGTGGTTTGTGAAAAGAACACACATGCAATGACCACTGGTTGATCCATACGTGGTCTGTGGAAAGAACACACATGCAATGACACTGCTTGATCCATGTGTGGTTTGTGGAAAACAACACACATGCAATGACCACTGGTTGATCCATGTGTGGTTTGTGGAAAGAACACACATGAAATGACCACTGGTAGATCCATATGTAGTTTGTGGAAAATAACACACATGCAATGACCACTGGTTGGTCCATATGTGGGTTGTGGAAAGAACACACATGCAATGACTCTAGTGCTAGTTTTAGTATCAGAACACACATACAATGACTCTAGTTGATCCATATCTGGTTTGTTCAAAGAACACACATGCAATGACTCTGGTTGATCCAGATGTGGTTTGTGGAAAGAACACACATGCAATGACCATTGGTTGATCCATATGTGGTTTCTGGAAAAGAACACACATGTAATGACCACTGGTTGATCCATGTGTGGTTTGTGGAAAGAACACACATGCAATGACAGTGGTGGATCCATGTGTGGTTTGTGAAAACAACACACATCCAATGACTCTAGTGTTGGTTTTAGTATAAGAACACACATGCAATGACTCTAGTGGGTTCACATGTGGTTTGTGAAAAGAACACACATGCAATGACCACTAGTTGATCCATATGTGGTATGTGGAAAGAACACACATGCAATGACACTGCTTGATCCATGTGTGGTTTGTGGAAAACGACACACATCCAATGACCACTGGTTGATCCATGTGTGGTTTGTGGAAAGAACACACATGCAATGACCGCTGGTTGATCCATATGTGGTTTATGGAAAATAATACACATGCAATGACCACTGGTTGGTCCATATGTGGTTTGTGGAAAGAACACACATGCAATGACTCTAATGCTAGTTTTAGTATAAGAACACACATACAATGACTCTAGTGGGTCCACATGTAGTTTGTGAAAAGAACACACATGCAATGACCACTGGTTGATCCATAAGTTGTTTGTGGAACAGAACACACATGCAATGAGTCTAGTGGATCCATGTGTGGTTTGTGGAAAAGAACACACATGCAATGACTCTAGTGCTGGTTTGTGGTTTTAGCATAAGAACAAACATGCAATTACTCAAATTGATCCGTATGTGGTTTGTGGAAAGAACACACATGCAATGACTCTGGTTGATCCATATGTGGTTTGTGGAAAGAACACACATGCAATGACCACTGGTTGATCCATATATGGTTTGTGGAAAAGAACACACATGCAATGACCACTGGTTGATCCATGTGTGGTTTGTGGAAAGAACACACATGCAATGACAGTGGTGGATCCATGTGTGGTTTGTGAAAACAACACACATGTAATGACTCTAGTGTTGGTTTTCGTATAAGAACACACATGCAATGACTCTAGTGGGTTCACATGTGGTTTGTGAAAAGAACACACGTGCAATGACCACTGGTTGATCAATATGTGGTTTGTAGAAAGAACACACATGCAATGACCACTGGTTCATCCATGTTTGGTTTGGGGAAAGAACACACATGCAATGACCACTGGTTGATCCATATGTGGTTTGTGGAAAAGAACACACATGCAATGACCACTGGTTGATCCATATGTTTTGTGGAAAGAACACACATGCAATGACTCTACTGCTAGTTTTAGTATAAGAACACACATACAATGACTCTAGTGGGTGCACATGTAGTTTGTGAAAAGAACACACATGCAATGACCACTGGTTGATCCATAAGTTGTTTGTGGAAAAGAACACACATGCAATGAGTCTAGTGGATCCATGTGTGGTTTATGGAAAAGAACACACATGCAATGACTCTAGTGCTGGTTTGTGGTTTCAGTATAAGAACAAACATGCAATTATTCAAATGGATCCATATGTGGTTTGTGAAAAGAACACACATGCAATGACTCTAGTGTTGGTTTTAGTATAAGAACACACATGCAATGACTCTAGTGGGTTCACATGTGGTTTGTGAAAAGAAGACACATGCAATGACCACTGGTTGATCCATAAGTTGTTTGTGGAAAAGAACACACATGCAATGAGTCTAGTGGATCCATGTGTGGTTTGTGGAAAAGAACACACATGCAATGACTGTAGTGCTGGTTTGTGGTTTTAGTATAAGAACAAACATGCAATTACTCAAATGGATCCATATGTGGTTTGTGGAAAGAACACACATGCAATGACTCTGGTTGATCCATATGTGGTTTGTGGAAAGAACACACATGCAATGACCACTGGTTGATCCATATGTGGTTTGTGGAAAAAAACACATGTAATGACCACTGGTTGATCCATGTGTGGTTTGTGGAAAGAACACACATGCAATAACAGTGGTGGATCCATGTGTGGTTTGTGAAAATAACACACATGTAATGCCTCTAGTGTTGGTTTTAGTATAAGAACACACCTGCAATGACTCTAGTGGGTTCACATGTGGTTTGTGAAAAGAACACACATGCAATGACCACTGGTTGATCCATATGTGGTCTGTGGAAAGAACACACATGCAATGACACTGCTTGATCCATGTGTGGTTTGTGGAAAACAACACACATGCAATGACCACTGGTTGATCCATGTGTGGTTTGTGGAAAGAACACACATGAAATGACCACTGGTAGATCCATATGTAGTTTGTGGAAAATAACACACATGCAATGACCACTGGTTGGTCCATATGTGGGTTGTGGAAAGAACACACATGCAATGACTCTAGTGCTAGTTTTAGTATAAGA
This sequence comes from Avena sativa, assembly GCA_916181665.1. Lineage (NCBI taxonomy): Eukaryota > Viridiplantae > Streptophyta > Magnoliopsida > Poales > Poaceae > Avena > Avena sativa. The sequence continues at coordinate 39,881,216 of OV702290.1, forward strand.
ACACACATACAATGACTCTAGTTGATCCATATCTGGTTTGTTCAAAGAACACACATGCAATGACTCTGGTTGATCCAGATGTGGTTTGTGGAAAGAACACACATGCAATGACCATTGGTTGATCCATATGTGGTTTCTGGAAAAGAACACACATGTAATGACCACTGGTTGATCCATGTGTGGTTTGTGGAAAGAACACACATGCAATGACAGTGGTGGATCCATGTGTGGTTTGTGAAAAGAACACACATCCTATGACTCTAGTGTTGGTTTTAGTATAAGAACACACATGCAATGACTCTAGTGGGTTCACATGTGGTTTGTGAAAAGAACACACATGCAATGACCACTGGTTGATCCATATGTGGTATGTGGAAAGAACACACATGCAATGACACTGCTTGATCCATGTGTGGTTTGTGGAAAACGACACACATCCAATGACCACTGGTTGATCCATGTGTGGTTTGTGGAAAGAACACACATGCAATGACCGCTGGTTGATCCATATGTGGTTTATGGAAAATAATACACATGCAATGACCACTGGTTGGTCCATATGTGGTTTGTGGAAAGAACACACATGCAATGACTCTAATGCTAGTTTTAGTATAAGAACACACATACTATGACTCTAGTGGGTCCACATGTAGTTTGTGAAAAGAACACACATGCAATGACCACTGGTTGATCCATAAGTTGTTTGTGGAACAGAACACACATGCAATGAGTCTAGTGGATCCATGTGTGGTTTGTGGAAAAGAACACACATGCAATGACTCTAGTGCTGGTTTGTGGTTTTAGCATAAGAACAAACATGCAATTACTCAAATTGATCCATATGTGGTTTGTGGAAAGAACGCACATGCAATGACTCTGGTTGATCCATATGTGGTTTGTGGAAAGAACACTCATGCAATGACCACTGGTTGATCCATATGTGGTTTGTGGAAAAGAACACACATGCAATGACCACTGGTAGATGCATGTGTGGTTTGTGGAAAGAACACACATGCAATGACAGTGGTGGATCCATGTGTGGTTTGTGAAAAGAACACACATGCAATGACTCTAGTGGGTTCACATGTGGTTTGTGAAAAGAACACACATGCAATGACCACTGGTTGATCAATATGTGGTTTGTGAAAAGAACACACATGCAATGACACTGCTTGATCCATGTGTGGTTTGTGGGAAAGAACACACATGCAATGACCACTGGTTGATCCATATGTGGTTTGTGGAAAGAACACACATGCAATGACCACTGGTTGATCCATTTGTGGTTTGTGGAAAAGAACACACATGCAATGACCACTGGTTGATCCATGTGTGGTTTGTGGAAAGAACACACATGCAATGACCACTGGTTGATCCATAAGTGGTTTGTGGAAAGAACACACATGCAATGGCCACTTGTTGACCCATAAGTGGTTTCTGGAAAGAACACACATGCAATGGGCACTGGTTGATCCATAAGTGGTTTGTGGAAAGAACACACATGCAGTGACCACTGGTGGATCCATATGTTGTTTATGAAAATAACACACATGCAATGAACACTAGTGGATCCATAAGTGGTTTGTGGAAAGAACACACATGCAATGACTCTAGTGCTAGTTTTAGTATAAGAACACACATGCAATGACTCTAATGGATCCATAAGTGGTTTATCGAAAAGAACACATATGCAATGACTCTAGTGCTAGTTTTAGTATAAGACAACACATACAATGACTCTAGTGGGTCCACATGTAGTTTGTGAAAAGAACGCGCATGCAATGACCACTGGTTGGTCCATAAGTTGTTTGTGGAAAAGAACACACATGCAATGAGTCTAGTGGATCCATGTGTGGTTTGTGCAAAACAACATATATGAAATGACTCTAGTGCCGGTTTGTGGTTTTAGTATAAGAACAAACATGTAATGACTCAAATGGATCCATATGTGGTTTGTGGAAAGAACACACATGCAATGACTCTAGTGGTTGATCCATGTGTGGTTTTTGGAAATAACACACATGCAATGACTCTATTGGTTGATCCATGTGTGGTTTGTGGAAATAACACACATGCAATGACTCTAATGGATCCATAAGTGGTTTATGGAAAAGAACACACATGCAATGACTCTAGTGCTAGTTTTAGTATAAGAACACACATACAATGACTCTAGTGGGTCCACATGTAGTTTGTGAAAAGAACACACATGCAATGACCACTGGCTGATCCATAAGTTGTTTGTGGAAAAGAACACACATGGAATGAGTCTAGTGGATCCATGTGTGGTTTGTGGAAAAGAACACGCATGCAATGACTCTAGTGCTGGTTTGTGGTTTTAGTATAAGAACAAACATGCAATGACTCAAATGGATCCATATGTGGTTTGTGGAAAGAACACACATGCAATGACACTGGTTGATCCATATGTGGTTTGTGGAAAGAACACACATGCAATGGCCACTGGTTGATCCATATGTGGTGTTTGGAAAGAACACACATGAAATGACCACTGGTTGATCCATGTCTGGTTTGTGGAAAGAACACACATGCAATGTCAGTGGTGGATCCATGTGTGGTTTGTGAAAAGAACACACATGCAATGATTCTAGTGTTGGTTTTAGTATAAGAACACACATGCAATGACTCTAGTGTTGGTTTTAGTATAAGAACACACATGCAATGACTCTAGTGGGTTCACGTGTGGTTTGTGAAAATAACACACATGCAATGACCACTAGTTGATCCATATGTGGTCTGTGGAAAGAACACACATGCAATGACACTGCTTGATCCATGTGTGGTTTGTGGAAAAGAACACACATGCAATGAACATTTATTGATCCATGTGTGGTTTGTGGAAAGAACACACATGCAATGACTCTAGTGGTTGATCGATGTGTGGTTTGTGAAAAGAACACACATCCAATGACTCTAGTGTTTGTTTTAGTATAAGAACACACATGCAATGACTCTAGTGGGTTCACACGTGGTTTGTGAAAAGAACACACATGCAATGACCACTGGTTGATCCATATGTGGTATGTGGAAAGAACACACATGCAATGACACTGCTTGATCCATATGTGGTTTGTGGAAAATAACACACATGCAATGACCACTAGTTGATCCATATGTGGTTTGTGGAAAGAACACACATGCAATGACTCTATTGCTAGTTTTAGTATAAGAACACACATACAATGACTCTAGTGGGTCCACATGTAGTTTGTGAAAATAACACACATGCAATGACCACTGGTTGATCCATAAGTTGTTTGTGGAACAGAACACACATGCAATGAGTCTAGTGGATCCATGTGTGGTTTGTGGAAAAGAACACACATGCAATGACTTTAGTGCTGGTTTATGGTTTTAGTATAATAACAAACATGCAATTACTCAAATTGATCAATATGTGGTTTGTGGAAAGAACACACATGCAATGACTCTGGTTGATCCATATGTGGTTTGTGGAAAGAACACACATGCAATGACCACTGGTTGATCCATATGTGGTTTGTGGAAAAGAAAACACATGCAATGACCACTGGTTGATCCATGTGTGGTTTGTGGAAAGAACACACATGCAATGACAGTGGTGGATCCATGTGTGGTTTGTGAAAAGAACACACATGTAATGACTCTAGTGTTGGTTTTAGTATAAGAACACACATGCAATGACTCTAGTGGGTTCACATGTGGTTTGTGAAAAGAACACACGTGCAATGACCACTGGTTGATCAATATGTGGTTTGTGGAAAGAACACACATGCAATGACCACTAGTTCATCCATGTGTGGTTTGGGGAAAGAACACACATGCAATGACCACTGGTTGATCCATATGTGGTTTGTGGAAAAGAACACACATGCAATGACCACTGGTTGATCCATAAGTTGTTTGTGGAAAAGAACACACATGCAATGAGTCTAGTGGATCCATGTGTGGTTTGTGGAAAAGAACACACATGCAATGACTCTAGTGCTGGTCTGTAGTTTTAGTATAAGAACAAACATGCAATGACTCTAGTGGTTGATCCATGTGTGGTTTGTGGAAATAACACACATGCAATGACTCTAGTGGTTGATCGATGTGTGGTTTGTGAAAAGAACACACATCCAATGACTCTAGTGTTTGTTTTAGTATAAGAACACACATGCAATGACTCTAGTGGGTTCACACGTGGTTTGTGAAAAGAACACACATGCAATGACCACTGGTTGATCCATATGTGGTATGTGGAAAGAACACACATGCAATGACACTGCTTGATCCATGTGTGGTTTGTGGAAAACGACACACATCCAATGACCACTGGTTATTCCATGTGTGGTTTGTGGAAAGAACACACATGCAATGACCACTGGTTGATCCATATGTGGTTTATGGAAAATAATACACATGCAATGACCACTGGTTGGTCCATATGTGGTTTGTGGAAAGAACACACATGCAATGACTCTAATGCTAGTTTTAGTATAAGAACACACATACTATGACTCTAGTGGGTCCACATGTAGTTTGTGAAAAGAACACACATGCAATGACCACTGGTTGATCCATAAGTTTTTTGTGGAACAGAACACACATGCAATGAGTCTAGTGGATCCATGTGTGGTTTGTGGAAAAGAACACACATGCAATGACTCTAGTGCTGGTTTGTGGTTTTAGCATAAGAACAAACATGCAATTACTCAAATTGATCCACATGTGGTTTGTGGAAAGAACACACATGCAATGACTCTAGTGGTTGATCCATGTGTGGTTTTTGGAAATAACACACATGCAATGACTCTATTGGTTGATCCATGTGTGGTTTGTGGAAATAACACACATGCAATGACTCTAATGGATCCATAAGTGGTTTATGGAAAAGAACACACATGCAATGACTCTAGTGCTGGTTTTAGTATAAGAACACACATACAATGACTCTAGTGGGTCCACATGTAGTTTGTGAAAAGAACACACATGCAATGACCACTGGCTGATCCATAAGTTGTTTGTGGAAAAGAACACACATTGAATGAGTCTAGTGGATCCATGTGTGGTTTGTGGAAAAGAACATGCATGCAATGACTCTAGTGCTGGTTTGTGGTTTTAGTATAAGAACAAACATGCAATGACTCAAATGGATCCATATGTGGTTTGTGGAAAGAACACACATGCAATGACACTGGTTGATTCATATGTGGTTTGTGGAAAGAACACACATGCAATGGCCACTGGTTGATCCATATGTGGTGTCTGGAAAGAACACACATGCAATGACCACTAGTTGATCCATGTCTGGTTTGTGGAAAGAACACACATGCAATGTCCGTGGTGGATCCATGTGTGGTTTGTGAAAAGAACACACATGCAATGATTCTTGTGTTGGTTTTAGTATAAGAACACACATGCAATGACTCTAGTGTTGGTTTTAGTATAAGAACACACATGCAATGACTCTAGTGGGTTCACGTGTGGTTTGTGAAAATAACACACATGCAATGACTCTAGTGTTGGTTTTAGTATAAGAACACACATGCAATGACTCTAGTGGGTTCACGTGTGGTTTGTGAAAATAACACACATGCAATGACCACTAGTTGATCCATATGTGGTCTGTGGAAAGAACACACATGCAATGACACTGCTTGATCCATGTGTGGTTTGTGGAAAAGAACACACATGCAATGACCACTTGTTGATCCATGTGTGGTTTGTGGAAAGAACACACATGCAATGACCACTGGTTGATCCATATGTGGTTTGTGGAAAATAACACACATGCAATGACCACTGGTTGATCCATATGTGGTTTGTGGAAAGAACACACATGCAATGACTCTATTGCTAGTTTTAGTATAAGAACACACATACAATGACTCTAGTGGGTCCACATGTAGTTTGTGAAAATAACACACATGCATTGACCACTGGTTGATCCATAAGTTGTTTGTGGAACAGAACACACATGCAATGAGTCTAGTGGATCCATGTGTGGTTTGTGGAAAAGAACACACATGCAATGACTCTAGTGCTGGTTTATGGTTTTAGTATAAGAACAAACATGCAATTACTCAAATTGATCCATATGTGGTTTGTGGAAAGAACACACATGCAATGACTCTGGCTGATCCATATGTGGTTTGTGGAAAGAACACACATGCAATGACCACTGGTTGATCCATATGTGGTTTGTGGAAAAGAAAACACATGCAATGACCACTGGTTGATCCATGTGTGGTTTGTGGAAAGAACACACATGCAATGACAGTGGTGGATCCATGTGTGGTTTGTGAAAAGAACACACATGTAATGACTCTAGTGTTGGTTTTAGTACAAGAACACACATGCAATGACTCTAGTGGGTTCACATGTGGTTTGTGAAAAGAACACACGTGCAATGACCACTGGTTGATCAATATGTGGTTTGTGGAAAGAACACACATGCAATGACCACTGGTTCATCCATGTGTGGTTTGGGGAAAGAACACACATGCAATGACCACTGGTTGATCCATATGTGGTTTGTGGAAAAGAACACACATGCAATGACCACTGGTTGATCCATATGTTTTGTGGAAAGAACACACATGCAATGACTCTAGTGGTGGATCCATGTGTGGTCTGTGGAAAAGAACACACATGCAATGACTCTAGTGCTGGTCTGTAGTTTTAGTATAAGAACAAACATTCAATGACTCTAGTGGTTGATCCATGTGTGGTTTGTGGAAATAACACACATGCAATGACTCTAGTGGTTGATCGATGTGTGGTTTGTGAAAAGAACACACATCCAATGACTCTAGTGTTTGTTTTAGTATAAGAACACACATGCAATGACTCTACTGGGTTCACACGTGGTTTGTGAAAAGAACACACATGCAATGACCACTGGTTGATCCATATGTGGTATGTGGAAAGAACACACATGCAATGACACTGCTTGATCCATGTGTGGTTTGTGGAAAACGACACACATCCAATGACCACTGGTTGATCCATGTGTGGTTTGTGGAAAGAACACACATGCAATGACCACTGGTTGATCCATATGTGGTTTATGGAAAATAATACACATGCAATGACCACTGGTTGGTCCATATGTGGTTTGTGGAAAGAACACACATGCAATGACTCTAATGCTAGTTTTAGTATAAGAACACACATACTATGACTCTAGTGGGTCCACATGTAGTTTGTGAAAAGAACACACATGCAATGACCACTGGTTGATCCATAAGTTGTTTGTGGAACAGAACACACATGCAATGAGTCTAGTGGATCCATGTGTGGTTTGTGGAAAAGAACACACATGCAATGACTCTAGTGCTGGTTTGTGGTTTTAGCATAAGAACAAACATGCAATTACTCAAATTGATCCATATGTGGTTTGTGGAAAGAACACACATGCAATGACTCTAGTGGTTGATCCATGTGTGGTTTTTGGAAATAACACACATGCAATGACTCTATTGGTTGATCCATGTGTGGTTTGTGGAAATAACACACATGCAATGACTCTAATGGATCCATAAGTGGTTTATGGAAAAGAACACACATGAAATGACTCTAGTGCTGGTTTTAGTATAAGAACACACATACAATGACTCTAGTGGGTCCACATGTAGTTTGTGAAAAGAACACACATGCAATGACCACTGGCTGATCCATAAGTTGTTTGTGGAAAAGAACACACATTGAATGAGTCTAGTGGATCCATGTGTGGTTTGTGGAAAAGAACATGCATGCAATGACTCTAGTGCTGGTTTGTGGTTTTAGTATAAGAACAAACATGCAATGACTCAAATGGATCCATATGTGGTTTGTGGAAAGAACACACATGCAATGACACTGGTTGATTCATATGTGGTTTGTGGAAAGAACACACATGCAATGGCCACTGGTTGATCCATATGTGGTGTCTGGAAAGAACACACATGCAATCACCACTAGTTGATCCATGTCTGGTTTGTGGAAAGAACACACATGCAATGTCCGTGGTGGATCCATGTGTGGTTTGTGAAAAGAACACACATGCAATGATTCTTGTGTTGGTTTTAGTATAAGAACACACATGCAATGACTCTAGTGTTGGTTTTAGTATAAGAACACACATGCAATGACTCTAGTGGGTTCACGTGTGGTTTGTGAAAATAACACACATGCAATGACTCTAGTGTTGGTTTTAGTATAAGAACACACATGCAATGACTCTAGTGGGTTCACGTGTGGTTTGTGAAAATAACACACATGCAATGACCACTAGTTGATCCATATGTGGTCTGTGGAAAGAACACACATGCAATGACACTGCTTGATCCATGTGTGGTTTGTGGAAAAGAACACACATGCAATGACCACTTGTTGATCCATGTGTGGTTTGTGGAAAGAACACACATGCAATGACCACTGGTTGATCCATATGTGGTTTGTGGAAAATAACACACATGCAATGACCACTGGTTGATCCATATGTGGTTTGTGGAAAGAACACACATGCAATGACTCTATTGCTAGTTTTAGTATAAGAACACACATACAATGACTCTAGTGGGTCCACATGTAGTTTGTGAAAATAACACACATGCAATGACCACTGGTTGATCCATAAGTTGTTTGTGGAACAGAACACACATGCAATGAGTCTAGTGGATCCATGTGTGGTTTGTGGAAAAGAACACACATGGAATGACTCTAGTGCTGGTTTATGGTTTTAGTATAAGAACAAACATGCAATTACTCAAATTGATCAATATGTGGTTTGTGGAAAGAACACACATGCAATGACTCTGGCTGATCCATATGTGGTTTGTGGAAAGAACACACATGCAATGACCACTGGTTGATCCATATGTGGTTTGTGGAAAAGAACACACATGCAATGACCACTGGTTGATCCATGTGTGGTTTGTGGAAAGAACACACATGCAATGACAGTGGTGGATCCATGTGTGGTTTGTGAAAAGAACACACATGTAATGACTCTAGTGTTGGTTTTAGTATAAGAACACACATGCAATGACTCTAGTGGGTTCACATGTGGTTTGTGAAAAGAACACACGTGCAATGACCACTGGTTGATCAATATGTGGTTTGTGGAAAGAACACACATGCAATGACCACTGGTTCATCCATGTGTGGTTTGGGGAAAGAACACACATGCAATGACCACTGGTTGATCCATATGTGGTTTGTGGAAAAGAACACACATGCAATGACCACTGGTTGATCCATATGTTTTGTGGAAAGAACACACATGCAATGACTCTAGTGGTGGATCCATGTGTGGTTTGTGGAAAAGAACACACATGCAATGACTCTAGTGCTGGTCTGTAGTTTTAGTATAAGAACAAACATGCAATGACTCTAGTGGTTGATCCATGTGTGGTTTGTGGAAATAACACACATGCAATGACTCTAGTGGTTGATCGATGTGTGGTTTGTGAAAAGAACACACATCCAATGACTCTAGTGTTGGTTTTAGTATAAGAACACACATGCAATGACTCTAGTGGGTTCACATGTGGTTTGTGAAAAGAACACACATGCAATGACCACTGGTTGATCCATATGTGGTATGTGGAAAGAACACACATGCAATGACACTGCTTGATCCATGGGTGGTTTGTGGAAAACTACACACATGCAATGACCACTGGTTGATCCATGTGTGGTTTGTGGAAAGAACACACATGCAATGACCACTGGTTGATCCATATGTGGTTTATGGAAAATAATACACATGCAATGACCACTGGTTGGTCCATATGTGGTTTGTGGAAAGAACACACATGCAATGACTCTAATGCTAGTTTTAGTATAAGAACACACATACTATGACTCTAGTGGGTCCACATGTAGTTTGTGAAAAGAACACACATGCAATGACCACTGGTTGATCCATAAGTTGTTTGTGGAACAGAACACACATGCAATGAGTCTAGTGGATCCATGTGTGGTTTGTGGAAAAGAACACACATGCAATGACTCTAGTGCTGGTTTGTGGTTTTAGCATAAGAACAAACATGCAATTACTCAAATTGATCCATATGTGGTTTGTGGAAAGAACACACATGCAATGACTCTGGTTGATCCATATGTGGTTTGTGGAAAGAACACACATGCAATGACCACTGGTTGATCCATATGTGGTTTGTGGAAAAGAACACACATGCAATGACCACTGGTAGATCCATGTGTGGTTTGTGGAAAGAACACACATGCAATGACAGTGGTGGATCCATGTGTGGTTTGTGAAAAGAACACACATGCAATGACTCTAGTGTTCGTTTTAGTATAAGAACACACATGTAATGACTCTAGTGGGTTCACATGTGGTTTGTGAAAAGAACACACATGCAATGACCACTGGTTGATCCATATGTGGTATGTGGAAAGAACACACATGCAATGACACTGCTTGATCCATGTGTGGTTTGTGGAAAACGACACACATCCAATGACCACTGGTTGATCCATGTGTGGTTTGTGGAAAGAACACACATGCAATGACCACTAGTTGATCCATATGTGGTTTATGGAAAATAATACACATGCAATGACCACTGGTTGGTCCATATGTGGTTTGTGGAAAGAACACACATGCAATGACTCTAATGCTAGTTTTAGTATAAGAACACACATACTATGACTCTAGTGGGTCCACATGTAGTTTGTGAAAAGAACACACATGCAATGACCACTGGTTGATCCATAAGTTGTTTGTGGAACAGAACACACATGCAATGAGTCTAGTGGATCCATGTGTGGTTTGTGGAAAAGAACACACATGCAATGACTCTAGTGCTGGTTTGTGGTTTTAGCATAAGAACAAACATGCAATTACTCAAATTGATCCATATGTGGTTTGTGGAAAGAACACACATGCAATGACTCTGGTTAATCCATATGTGGTTTGTGGAAAGAACACACATGCAATGACCACTGGTTGATCCATATGTGGTTTGTGGAAAAGAACACACATGCAATGACCACTGGTAGATCCATGTGTGGTTTGTGGAAAGAACACACATGCAATGACAGTGGTGGATCCATGTGTGGTTTGTGAAAAGAACACACATGCAATGACTCTAGTGTTCGTTTTAGTATAAGAACACACATGCAATGACTCTAGTGGGTTCACATGTGGTTTGTGAAAAGAACACACATGCAATGACCACTGGTTGATCAATATGTGGTTTGTGGAAAGAACACACATGCAATGACCCTGCTTGATCCATGTGTGGTTTGTGGGAAAGAACACACATGCAATGACCACTGGTTGATCCATGTGTGGTTTGTGGAAAGAACACACATGCAATGACCACTGGTTGATCCATATGTGGTTTGTGGAAAAGAACCCACATGCAATGACCACTGGTTGATCCATATGTGGTTTGTGGAAAGAACACACATGCAATGACTCTATTGCTAGTTTTAGTATAAGAACACACATACAATGACTCTAGTGGGTCCACATGTAGTTTGTGAAAATAACACACATGCAATGACCACTGGTTGATCCATAAGTTGTTTCTGGAACAGAACACACATGCAATGAGTCTAGTGGATCCATGTGTGGTTTGTGGAAAAGAACACACATGCAATGACTCTAGTGCTGGTTTGTGGTTTTAGTATAAGAACAAACATGCAATTACTGAAATTTATCAATATGTGGTTTGTGGAAAGAACACACATGCAATGACTCTGGTTGATCCATATGTGGTTTGTGGAAAGAACACACATGCAATGACCACTGGTTGATCCATATGTGGTTTGTGAAAAAGAACACACATGCAATGACCACTGGTTGATCCATGTGTGGTTTGTGGAAAGAACACACATGCAACGACAGTGGTGGATCCATGTGTGGTTTGTGAAAAGAACACACATGCAATGACTCTAGTGTTGGTTTTAGTATAAGAACACACATGCAATGACTCTAGTGGGTTCACATGTGGTTTGTGAAAAGAACACACGTGCAATGACCACTGGTTGATCAATATGTGGTTTGTGTAAAGAACACACATGCAATGACCACTAGTTCATCCATGTGTGGTTTGGGGAAAGAACACACATGCAATGACCACTGGTTGATCCATATGTGGTTTGTGGAAAAGAACACACATGCAATGACCACTGGTTGATCCATATGTTTTGTGGAAAGAACACACATGCAATGACTCTACTGCTAGTTTTAGTATAAGAACACACATGCAAATGACCACTGGTTGATCCATAAGTTGTTTGTGGAAATGAACACACATGCAATGAGTCTAGTGGATCCATGTGTGGTTTCTGGAAAAGAACACACATGCAATGACTCTAGTGCTGGTTTGTGGTTTCAGTATAAGAACAAACATGCAATTATTCAAATGGATCCATATGTGGTTTGTGAAAAGAACACACATGCAATGACTCTAGTGTTGGTTTTAGTATAAGAACACACATGCAATGACTCTAGTGGGTTCACATGTGGTTTGTGAAAAGAACACACATGCAATGACCACTGGTTGATCCATAAGTTGTTTGTGGAAAAGAACACACATGCAATGAGTCTAGTGGATCCATGTGTGGTTTGTGGAAAAGAACACACATGCAATGACTGTAGTGCTGGTTTGTGGTTTTAGTATAAGAACAAACATGCAATTACTCAAATGGATCCATATGTGGTTTGTGGAAAGAACACACATGCAATGACTCTGGTTGATCCATATGTGGTTTGTGGAAAGAACACACATGCAATGACCACTGGTTGATCCATATGTGGTTTGTGTAAAAAAAACACATGTAATGACCATTGGTTGATCCATGTGTGGTTTGTGGAAAGAACACACATGCAATAACAGTGGTGGATCCATGTGTGGTTTGTGAAAATAACACACATGCAATGACTCTAGTGTTGGTTTTAGTATAAGAACACACATGAAATGACTCTAGTGGGTTCACATGTGGTTTGTGAAAAGAACACACATGCAATGACCACTGGTTGATCCATATGTGGTCTGTGGAAAGAACACACATGCAATGACACTGCTTGATCCATGTGTGGTTTGTGGAAAACAACACACATGCAATGACCACTGGTTGATCCATGTGTGGTTTGTGGAAAGAACACACATGCAATGACCACTGGTTGATCCATATGTAGTTTGTGGAAAATAACACACATGCAATGACCACTGGTTGGTCCATATGTGGGTTGTGGAAAGAACACATATGCAATGACTCTAGTGATAGTTTTAGTATAAGAACACACATACAATGACTCTAGTTGATCCATATGTGGTTTTTTGAAAGAACACACATGCAATGACTCTTGTTGATCCAGATGTGGTTTGTGGAAAGAACACACATGCAATGACCACTGGTTGATCCATATGTGGTTTGTGGAAAAGAACACACATGTAATGACCACTGGTTGATCCATGTGTGGTTTGTGGAAAGAACACACATGCAATGACAGTGGTGGATCCATGTGTGGTTTGTGAAAAGAACACACATCCAATGACTCTAGTGTTGGTTTTAGTATAAGAACACACATGCAATGACTCTAGTGGGTTCACATGTGGTTTGTGAAAAGAACACACATGCAATGAGCACTTGTTGATCCATATGTGGTATGTGGAAAGAACACACATGCAATGACACTGCTTGATCCATGTCTGGTTTGTGGAAAACGACACACATCCAATGACCACTGGTTGATCCATGTGTGGTTTGTGGAAAGAACACACATGCAATGACCACTGGTTGATCCATATGTGGTTTGTGAAAAATAACACAAATGCAATGACCACTGGTTGGTCCATATGTGGTTTGTGGAAAGAACAAACATGCAATGACTCTAATGCTAGTTTTAGTATAAGAACACACATACTATGACTCTAGTGGGTCCACATGTAGTTTGTGAAAAGAACACACATGCAATGACCACTGGTTGATCCATCAGTTGTTTGTGGAACAGAACACACATGCAATGAGTCTAGTGGATCCATGTGTGGTTTGTGGAAAAGAACACACATGCAATGACTCTAGTGCTGGTTTGTGGTTTTAGTATAAGAACAAACATGCAATTACTCAAATTGATCCATATGTGGTTTGTGGAAAGAACACACATGCAATGACTCTGGTTGATCCATATGTGGTTTGTGGAAAGAACACACATGCAATGACCACTGGTTGATCCATATGTGGTTTGTGGAAAAGAACACACATGCAATGACCACTAGTAGATCCATGTGTGGTTTGTGAAAAGAACACACATGCAATGACAGTGGTGGATCCATGTGTGGTTTGTGAAAAGAACACACATGCAATGACTCTAGTGTTGGTTTTAGTATAAGAACACACATGCAATGACTCTAGTGGGTTCACATGTGGTTTGTGAAAAGAACACACATGCAATGACCACTGGTTGATCAATATGTGGTTTGTGGAAAGAACACACATGCAATGATACTGCTTGATCCATGTGTGGTTTGTGGGAAAGAACACACATGCAATGACCACTGGTTGATCAATGTGTGGATTGTGGAAATAACACACATGCAATGACCACTGGTTGATCCAAATGTGGTTTGTGGAAAAGAACACACATGTAATTACCACTGGTTGATCCATATGTGGTTTGTGGAAAGAACACACATGCAATGACTCTAGTGCTAGTTTTATTATAAAAACACACATACAATGACTCTAGTGGGTCAACATGTAGTTTGTGAATAGAACACACATGCAATGACCACTGGCTGATCCATAAGTTGTTTGTGAATAGAACACACATGCAATGACCACTGGTTGATCCATAAGTTGTTTGTGGAAAAGAACACACATGCAATGAGTCTAGTGGATCCATGTGTGGTTTGTGGAAAAGAACACACATGCAATGACTCTAGTGCTGGTTTGTGGTTTTAGTATAAGAACAAACATGCAATTACTCAAATGGATCCATGTGTGGTTTGTGAAAAGAACATACATCCAATGACTCTAGTGTTGGATTAAGTATAAGAACACACATGCAATGACTCTAGTGGGTTCACATGTGGTTTGTGAAAAGAACACACATGCAATGAGCACTGGTTGATCCATATGTGGTATGTGGAAAGAACACACATGGAATGACACTGCTTGATCCATGTGTGGTTTGTGGAAAACTGACACACATGCAATAACCACTGGTTGATCCATGTGTGGTTTGTGGAAAGAACACACATGCAATGACCACTGGTTGATCCATATGTGGTTTGTGGAAAATAACACACGTGCAATGACCACTGGTTGGTCCATATGTGGTTTGTGCAAAGAACACACATGCAATGACTCTAGTGCTAGTTCTAGTATAAGAACACACATACTATGACTCTAGTGGGTCCACATGTAGTTTGTGAAAAGAACACACATGCAATGACCACTGGTTGATCCATAAGTTGTTTGTGGAACAAAACACACATGCAATGAGTCTAGTGGATCCATGTGTGGTTTGTGGAAAAGAACACACATGCAATGACTCTAGTGCTGGTTTGTGGTTTTAGTATAAGAACAAACATGCAATTACTCAAATTGATCCATATGTGGTTTGTGGAAAGAACACACATGCAATGACTCTGGTTGATCCATATGTGGTTTGTGGAAAGAACACACATGCAATGACCACTGGTTGATCCATATGTGGTTTGTGGAAAAGAACACACATGCAATGACCACTGGTAGATCCATGAGTGGTTTGTGGAAAGAACACACATGCAATGTCAGTGGTGGATCCATGTGTGGTTTGTGAAAAGAACACACATGCAATGACTCTAGTGGGTTCACATGTGGTTTGTGAAAAGAACACACATGCAATGACCACTGGTTGATCAATATGTGGTTTGTGTAAAGAACACACATGCAATGACACTGCTTGGTCCTTGTGTGGTTTGTGTGAAAGAAGACACATGCAATGACCACTGGTTGATCCATGTGTGGTTTGTGGAAAGAACACACATGCAATGACCACTGGTTGATCCATATGTGGTTTGTGGAAAATAACACACATGCAATGACCACTGGTTGATCCATATGTGGTTTGTGGAAAGAACACACATGCAATGACTCTAGTGCTAGTTTTAGTATAAGAACACACATACAATGACTCTAGTGGGTCCACTTGTAGTTTGTGAATAGAACACACATGCAATGACCACTGGTTGATCCATAAGTTGTTTCTGGAAAACAACACACATGCAATGAGTCTAGTGGATCCATGTGTGGTTTGTGGAAAAGAACACACATGCAATGACTCTAGTGCTGGTTTGTGGTTTTAGTATAAGAACAAACATGCAATTACTCAAATGGATCCATGTGTGGTTTGTGAAAAGATCACACCTGCAATGACTCTAGTGTTGGTTTTAGTATAAGAACACACATGCAATGACTCTAGTGGGTTCACATGTGGTTTGTGAAAAGAACACACATGCAATGACCACTGGTTGATCCATAAGTTGTTTGTGGAAAAGAACACACATGCAATGAGTCTAGTGGATCCATGTGTGGTTTGTGGAAAAGAACACACATGCAATGACTGTAGTGCTGGTTTGTGGTTTTAGTATAAGAACAAACATGCAATTACTCAAATGGATCCATATGTGGTTTGTGGAAAGAACACACATGCAATGACTCTGGTTGATCCATATGTGGTTTGTGGAAAGAACACACATGCAATGACCACTGGTTGATCCATATGTGGTTTGTGGAAAGAACACACATGCAATGACACTTCTTGATCCATGTGTGGTTTGTGGAAAACAACACACATGCAATGACAACTGGTTGATGCATGTGTGGTTTGTGGAAAGAACACACATGCAATGACCACTAGTTGATCCATATGTGGTTTGTGGAAAATAACACACATGCAATGACCAATGGTTGGTCCATATGTGGTTTGTGGAAAGAACACACATGCAATGACTCTAGTGCTAGTTTTAGTATAAGAACACACATACAATGACTCTAGTTGATCCATATCTGGTTTGTTGAAAGAACACACATGCAATGACTCTGGTTGATCCATATGTGGTTTGTGGAAAGAACACATATGCAATGACCACTGGTTGATCCATATGTGGTTTGTGGAAAAGAACACACATGTAATGAACACTGGTTGATCCATGTGTGGTTTGTGGAAAGAACACACATGCAATGACAGTGGTGGATCCATGTGTGGTTTGTGAAAAGAACACACATCCAATGACTCTAGTGTTGGTTTTAGTATAAGAACACACATGCAATGACTCTAGTGGGTTCACATGTGGTTTGTGAAAAGAACACACATGCAATGACCACTGGTTGATCCATATGTGGTATGTGGAAAGAACACACATGCAATGACACTGCTTGATCCATGTGTGGTTTGTGGAAAACGACACACATGCAATGACCACTGGTTGATCCATGTGTGGTTTGTGGAAAGAACACACATGCAATGACCACTGGTTGATCCATATGTGGTTTGTGGAAAATAACACACATGCAATGACCACTGGTTGGTCCATATGTGGTTTGTGGAAAAGAACACACATGCAATGACCACTGGTAGATCCATGTGTGGTTTGTGGAAAGAACACACATGCAATGACAGTGGTGGATCCATGTGTGGTTTGTGAAAAGAACACACATGCAATGACTCTAGTGTTGGTTTTAGTATAAGAACACACATGCAATGACTCTAGTGGGTTCACATGTGGTTTGTGAAAAGAACACACATGCAATGACCACTGGTTTATCAATATGTGGTTTGTGGAAAGAACACATATGCAATGACACTACTTGATCCATGTATGGTTTGTGGGAAAGAACACACATGCAATGACCACTGGTTGATGCATGTGTGGTTTGTGGAAAGAACACACATGCAATGACCACTGGTTGATCCATATGTGGTTTGTGGAAAAGAACACACATGTAATTACCACTGGTTGATCCATATGTGGTTTGTGGAAAGAACACACATGCAATGACTCTAGTGGTGGATCCATGTGTGGTTTGTGGAAAAGAACACACATGCAATGACTCTAGTGCTGGTTTGTGGATTTAGTATAAGAATAAACATGCAATGACTCTAGTGGTTGATCCATGTGTGGTTTGTGGAAAGAACACACATGCAATGACTCTGGTTGGTCCATATGTGGTTTGTGGAAAGAACACACATGCAATGACTCTAGTGCTAGTTTTAGTATAAGAACACACATACAATGACTCTAGTTGATCCATATCTGGTTTGTTGAAAGAACACACATGCAATGACTCTGGTTGATCCATATGTGGTTTGTGGAAAGAACACATATGCAATGACCACTGGTTGATCCCTATGTGGTTTGTGGAAAAGAACACACATGTAATGACCACTGGTTGATCCATGTGTGGTTTGTGGAAAGAACACACATGCAATGACAGTGCTGGATCCATGTGTGGTTTGTGAAAAGAACACACATCCAATGACTAGTGTTGGTTTTAGTATAAGAACACACATGCAATGACTCTAGTGGGTTCACATGTGGTTTTTGAAAAGAACACACATGCAATGACCACTGGTTGATCCATATGTGGTATGTGGAAAGAACACACATGCAATGACACTGCTTGATCCATGTGTGGTTTGTGGAAAACGACACACATGCAATGACCACTGGTTGATCCATGTGTGGTTTGTGGAAAGAACACACATGCAATGACCACTGGTTGATCCATATGTGGTTTGTGGAAAATAACACACATGCAATGACCACTGGTTGGTCCATATGTGGTTTGTGGAAAAGAACACACATGCAATGACCACTGGTAGATCCATGTGTGGTTTGTGGAAAGAACACACATGCAATGACAGTGGTGGATCCATGTGTGGTTTGTGAAAAGAACACACATGCAATGACTCTAGTGTTGGTTTTAGTATAAGAACATACATGCAATGACTCTAGTGGGTTCACATGTGGTTTGTGAAAAGAACACACATGCAATGACCACTGGTTTATCAATATGTGGTTTGTGGAAAGAACACACATGCAATGACACTACTTGATCCATGTATGGTTTGTGGGAAAGAACACACATGCAATGACCACTGGTTGATGCATGTGTGGTTTGTGGAAAGAACACACATGCAATGACCACTGGTTGATCCATATGTGGTTTGTGGAAAAGAACACACATGTAATTACCACTGGTTGATCCATATGTGGTTTGTGGAAAGAACACACATGCAATGACTCTAGTGGTGGATCCATGTGTGGTTTGTGGAAAAGAACACACATGCAATGACTCTAGTGCTGGTTTGTGGATTTAGTATAAGAACAAACATGCAATGACTCTAGTGGTTGATCCATGTGTGGTTTGTGGAAAGAACACACATGCAATGACTCTGGTTGGTCCATATGTGGTTTGTGGAAAGAACACACATGCAATGACTCTAGTGCTAGTTTTAGTATAAGAACACACATACAATGACTCTAGTTGATCCATATCTGGTTTGTTGAAAGAACACACATGCAATGACTCTGGTTGATCCATATGTGGTTTGTGGAAAGAACACATATGCAATGACCACTGGTTGATCCATATGTGGTTTGTGGAAAAGAACACACATGTAATGACCACTGGTTGATCCATGTGTGGTTTGTGGAAAGAACACACATGCAATGACAGTGCTGGATCCATGTGTGGTTTGTGAAAAGAACACACATCCAATGACTCTAGTGTTGGTTTTAGTATAAGAACACACATGCAATGACTCTAGTGGGTTCACATGTGGTTTGTGAAAAGAACACACATGCAATGACCACTGGTTGATCCATATGTGGTATGTGGAAAGAACACACATGCAATGACACTGCTTGATCCATGTGTGGTTTGTGGAAAACGACACACATGCAATGACCACTGGTTGATCCATGTGTGGTTTGTGGAAAGAACACACATGCAATGACCACTGGTTGATCCATATGTGGTTTGTGGAAAATAACACACATGCAATGACCACTGGTTGGTCCATATGTGGTTTGTGGAAAAGAACACACATGCAATGACCACTGGTAGATCCATGTGTGGTTTGTGGAAAGAACACACATGCAATGACAGTGGTGGATCCATGTGTGGTTTGTGAAAAGAACACACATGCAATGACTCTAGTGTTGGTTTTAGTATAAGAACACACATGCAATGACTCTAGTGGGTTCACATGTGGTTTGTGAAAAGAACACACATGCAATGACCACTGGTTTATCAATATGTGGTTTGTGGAAAGAACACACATGCAATGACACTACTTAATCCATGTATGGTTTGTTGGAAATAACACACATGCAATGACCACTGGTTGATCCATGTGTGGTTTGTGGAAAGAACACACATGCAATGACCACTGGTTGATCCATATGTGGTTTGTGGAAAAGAACACACATGTAATTACCACTGGTTGATCCATATGTGGTTTGTGGAAAGAACACACATGCAATGACTCTAGTGCTAGTTTTATTATAAGAAACACATACAATGACTCTAGTGGGTCCACATGTAGTTTGTGAATAGAACACACATGCAATGACCACTGGTTGATCCATAAGTTGTTTGTGGAAAAAACACACATGCAATGAGTCTAGTCGATCCATGTGTGGTTTGTGGAAAAGAACACACATGCAATGACTCTAGTGCTGGTTTGTGGTTTTAGTATAAGAACAAACATGCAATTACTCAAATGGATCCATGTGTGGTATGTGAAAAGAACACACATGCAATGACTCTAGTGTTGGTTTAAGTATAAGAACACACATGCAATGACTCTAGTGGGTTCACATGTGGTTTGTGAACAGAACACACATGGAATGACCACTGGTTGATCCATAAGTTGTTTGTGGAAAAGAACACACATGCAATGACACTGCTTGATCCATGTGTGGTTTGTGGAAAAGAACACACATGCAATTACTCAAATGGATCCATATGTGGTTTGTGGAAAGAACACACATGCAATGACTCTGGTTGATCCATATGTGGTTTGTGGAAAGAACACACATGCAATGACCACTGGTTGATCCATATGTGGTTCGTGGAAAGAACACACATGCAATGACCACTGGTTGATCCATATGTGGTTTGTGGAAAAGAACACACATGTAATTACCACTGGTTGATCCATATGTGGTTTCTGGAAACAACACACATGCAATGTCTCTAGTGCTAGTTTTATTATAAGAAACACATACAATGACTCTAGTGCGTCCACATGTAGTTTGTGAATAGAACACACATGCAATGACCACTGGTTGATCCATAAGTTGTTTGTGGAAAAGAACACACATGCAATGAGTCTAGTCATCCATGTGTGGATTGTGGAAAAGAACACACATGCAATGACTCTAGTGCTGGTTTGTGGTTTTAGTATAAGAACAAACATGCAATTACTCAAATGGATCCATGTGTGGTATGTGAAAAGAACACACATGCAATGACTCTAGTGTTGGTTTAAGTATAAGAACACACATGCAATGACTCTAGTGGGTTCACATGTGGTTTGTGAAAAGAACACACATGCAATGACCACTGGTTGATCCATAAGTTGTTTGTGGAAAAGAACACACATGCAATGACACCGCTTGATCCATGTGTGGTTTGTGGAAAAGAACACACATGCAATTACTCAAATGGATCCATATGTGGTTTGTGGAAAGAACACACATGCAATGACTCTGGTTGATCCATATGTGGTTTGTGGAAAGAACACACATGCAATGACCACTGGTTGATCCATATGTGGTTTGTGGAAAAAAAACACATGTAATGACCACTGGTTGATCCATGTGTGGTTTGTGGAAAGAACACACATGCAATGACAGTGGTGGATCCATGTGTGGTTTGTGAAAATAACACACATGCAATGACTCTAGTGTTGGTTTTAGTATAAGAACACACATGCAATGACTCTAGTGGATTCACATGTGGTTTGTGAAAAGAACACACATGCAATGACCACTGGTTGATCCATATGTGGTATGTGGAAAGAACACACATGCAATGACACTTCTTGATCCATGTGTGGTTTTTGGAAAACAACACACATGCAATGACCACTGGTTGATCCATGTGTGGTTTGTGGAAAGAACACACATGCAATGACCACTGGTTGATCCATATGTGGTTTGTGGAAAATAACACACATGCAATGACCACTGGTTGGTCCATATGCGGTTTGTGAAAAGAACACACATGCAATGACTCTAGTGCTAGTTTTAGTATAAGAACACACATACAATGACTCTAGTTGATCCATATGTGGTTTTTTGAAAGAACACACATGCAATGACTCTGGTTGATCCATATGTGGTTTGTGGAAAGAACACACATGCAATGACCACTGGTTGATCCATATGTGGTTTGCAGAAAGAACACACATGCAATGACTCTGGTTGATCCATATGTGGTTTGTGGAAAGAACACACATGCAATGACCACTGGTTGATCCATATGTGGTTTGTGGAAAAAAACACACATGTAATGACCACTGGTTGATCCATGTGTGGTTTGTGGAAAGAACACACATGCAATGACAGTGGTGGATCCATGTGTGGTTTGTGAAAAGAACACACATGCAATGACTCTAGTGTTGGTTTTAGTATAAGAACACACATGCAATGACTCTAGTGGGTTCACATGTGGTTTGTGAAAAGAACACACATGCAATGACCACTGGTTGATCCATATGTGGTCTGTGGAAAGAACACACATGCAATGACACTTCTTGATCCATGTGTGGTTTGTGGAAAACAACACACATGCAATGACCACTGGTTGATCCATGTGTGGTTTGTGGAAAGAACACACATGCAATGACCACTGGTTGATCCATATGTGGTTTGTGGAAAATAACACACATGCAATGACCACTGGTTGGTCCATATGTGGTTTGTGAAAAGAACACACATGCAATGACTCTAGTGCTAGTTTTAGTATAAGAACACACATACAATGACTCTAGTTGATCCATATGTGGTTTTTTGGAAGAACACACATGCAATGACTCTGGTTGATCCATATGTGGTTTGTGGAAAGAACACACATGCAATGACCACTGGTTGATCCATATGTGGTTTGCGGAAAGAACACACATGCAGTGACTCTGGTTGATCCATATGTGGTTTGTGGAAAGAACACACATGCAATGACCACTGGTTGATCCATATGTGGTTTGTGGAAAAAAAAACACATGTAATGACCACTGGTTCATCCATGTGTGGTTTGTGGAAAGAACACACATGCAATGACAGTGGTGGATCCATGTGTGGTTTGTGAAAAGAACACACATGCAATGACTCTAGTGTTGGTTTTAGTATAAGAACACACATGCAATGACTCTAGTGGGTTCACATGTGGTTTGTGAAAAGAACACACATGCAATGACCACTGGTTGATCCATATGTGGTCTGTGGAAAGAACACACATGCAATGACACTGCTTGATCCATGTGTGGTTTGTGGAAAACAACACACATGCAATGACCACTGGTTGATCCATGTGTGGTTTGTGGAAAGAACACACATGCAATGACCACTGGTTGATCCATATGTGGTTTGTGGAAAATAACACACATGCAATGACCACTGGTTGGTCCATATGTGGTTTGTGAAAAGAACACACATGCAATGACTCTAGTGCTAGTTTTAGTATCAGAACACACATACAATGACTCTAGTTGATCCATATGTGGTTTGTTGAAACAACACACATGCAATGACTCTGGTTGATCCATATGTGGTTTGTGGAAAGAATACACATGCAATGACCACTGGTTGATCCATATGTGGTTTGTGGAAAAGAACACACATGCAATGACCACTGGTTGATCCATGTGTGGTTTGTGGAAAGAACACACATGCAATGACAGTGGTGGATCCATGTGTGGTTTGTGAAAAGAACACACATGCAATGACTCTAGTGTTGGTTTTAGTATAAGAACACACATGCAATGACTAGTGGGTTCACATGTGGTTTGTGAAAAGAACACACATGCAATGACCACTGGTTGATCCATATGTGGTATGTGGAAAGAACACACATGCAATGACACTGCTTGATCCATGTGTGGTTTGTGGAAAACGACACACATGCAATAACCACTGGTTGATCCATGTGTGGTTTGTGGAAAGAACACACATGCAATGACCACTGGTTGATCCATATGTGGTTTGTGGAAAATAACACACGTGCAATGACCACTGGTTGGTCCATATGTGGTTTATGGAAAGAACACACATGCAATGACTCTAGTGCTAGTTTTAGTATAAGAACACACATACTCTGACTCTAGTGGGTCCACATGTAGTTTGTGAAAAGAACACACATGTAATGACCACTAGTTGATCCATAAGTTGTTTGTGGAACAGAACACACATGCAATGAGTCTAGTGGATCCATGTGTGGTTTGTGGAAAAGAACACACATGCAATGACTCTAGTGCTGGTTTGTGGTTTTAGTATAAGAACCAACATGCAATTACTCAAATTGATCCATATGTGGTTTGTGGAAAGAACACACACGCAATGACTCTGGTTGATCCATATGTGGTTTGTGGAAAGAACACACATGCAATAACCACTGGTGATCCATATGTGGTTTGTGGAAAAGAACACACATGCAATGACCACTGGTAGATCCATGAGTGGTTTGTGGAAAGAACACACATGCAATGACAGTGGTGGATCCATGTGTGGTTTGTGAAAAGAACACACATGCAATGACTCTAGTGTTGGTTTTAGTATAAGAACACACATGCAATGACTCTAGTGGGTTCACATGTGGTTTGTGAAAAGAACATACATGCAATGACCACTGGTTGATCAATATATGGTTTGTGGAAAGAACACACATGGAATGACACTGCTTGGTCCATGTGTGGTTTGTGGGAAAGAAGACACATGCAATGACCACTGGTTGATCCATGTGTGGTTTGTGGAAAGAACACACATGCAATGACAGTGGTGGATCCATGTGTGGTTTGTGAAAAGAACACACATGCAATGACTCTAGTGTTGGTTTTAGTATAAGAACACACATGCAATGACTAGTGGGTTCACATGTGGTTTGTGAAAAGAACACACATGCAATGACCACTGGTTGATCCATATGTGGTATGTGGAAAGAACACACATGCAATGACACTGCTTGATCCATGTGTGGTTTGTGGAAAACGACACACATGCAATAACCACTGGTTGATCCATGTGTGGTTTGTGGAAAGAACACACATGCAATGACCACTGGTTGATCCATATGTGGTTTGTGGAAAATAACACACGTGCAATGACCACTGGTTGGTCCATATGTGGTTTATGGAATGAACACACATGCAATGACTCTAGTGCTAGTTTTAGTATAAGAACACACATACTCTGACTCTAGTGGGTCCACATGTAGTTTGTGAAAAGAACACACATGTAATGACCACTAGTTGATCCATAAGTTGTTTGTGGAACAGAACACACATGCAATGAGTCTAGTGGATCCATGTTTGGTTTGTGGAAAAGAACACACATGCAATGACTCTAGTGCTGGTTTGTGGTTTTAGTATAAGAACCAACATGCAATTACTCAAATTGATCCATATGTGGTTTGTGGAAAGAACACACACACAATGACTCTGGTTGATCCATATGTGGTTTGTGGAAAGAACACACATGCAATAACCACTGGTGATACATATGTGGTTTGTGGAAAAGAACACACATGCAATGACCACTGGTAGATCCATGAGTGGTTTGTGGAAAGAACACACATGCAATGACAGTGGTGGATCCATGTGTGGTTTGTGAAAAGAACACACATGCAATGACTCTAGTGTTGGTTTTAGTATAAGAACACACATGCAATGACTCTAGTGGGTTCACATGTGGTTTGTGAAAAGAACATACATGCAATGACCACTGGTTGATCAATATATGGTTTGTGGAAAGAACACACATGGAATGACACTGCTTGGTCCATGTGTGGTTTGTGGGAAAGAAGACACATGCAATGACCACTGGTTGATCCATGTGTGGTTTGTGGAAAGAACACACATGCAATGACCACTAGTTGATCCATATGTGGTTTGTGGAAACT
Source organism: Avena sativa (assembly GCA_916181665.1). NCBI lineage: Eukaryota > Viridiplantae > Streptophyta > Magnoliopsida > Poales > Poaceae > Avena > Avena sativa. The sequence continues at coordinate 39,907,334 of OV702290.1, forward strand.
AACACACATGCAATTACCACTGGTTGATCCATATGTGGTTTGTGGAAATAACACACATGCAAGGACTCTAGTGGTTGATCCATGTGTGGTTTGTGGAAATAACACACATGCAATGACTCTATTGGTTGATCCATGTGTGGCTTGTGGAAATAACACACATGTAATGACTCTAATGGATCCATAAGTGGTTTATGGAAAAGAACACACATGCAATGACTCTAATGCTAGTTTTAGTATAAGAACACACATACAATGACTCTAGTGGGTCCACATGTAGTTTGTGAAAAGAACACACATGCAATGACCACTAGTTGATCCATAAGTTGTTTGTGGAAAAGAACACACATGCAATGAGTCTAGTGGATCCATGTGTGGTTTGTGGAAAAGAACACACATGCAATGATTCTAGTGCCGGTTTGTGGTTTTAGTATAAGAACAAACATGCAATGACTCAAATGGATCCATATGTGGTTTGTGGAAAGAACACACATGCGATGACTCTAGTGGTTGATCCATGTGTGGTTTGTGGAAATAACACACATGCAATGACTCTATTGGTTGATCCACGTGTGGTTTGTGGAAATATTACACATGCAATGACTCTAATGGATCCATAAGTGGTTTATGGAAAAGAACACACATGAAATGACTCTAGTGCTAGTTTTAGTATAAGAACACAAATACAATGAATCTAGTGGGTCCACATATAGTTTGTGAAAAGAACACACATGCAATGACCACTGGTTGATCCATAAGTTGTTTGTGGAAAAGAACAGACATGCAATGAGACTAGTGGATCCATGTGTGGTGTGGAAAAGAACACACGTGCAATGACTCTAGTGCTGGTTTGTGGTTTTAGTATAAGAACAAACATGCAATGACTCAGATGGATCCATATGTGGTTTGTGGAAAGAACACACATGCAATGACCACTAGTTGCTCCATATGTGGTTTGTGGAAAAGAACACACATGCAATGACCACTGGTTGATCCATGTGTGGTTTGTGGAAAGAACACACATGCAATGACAGTGGTGGATCCATGTGTGGTTTGTGAAAAGAACACACATGCAATGACTCTAGTGTTGGTTTTAGTATAAGAACACACATGCAATGACTCTAGTGGGTTCACATGTGGTTTGTGAAAAGAACACACATGCAATGACCACTGGTTGATCCATATGTGGTTTGTGGAGAGAACACACATGCAATGACACTGCTTGATCCATGTGTGGTTTGTGGAAAACGACACACATCCAATGACCACTGGTTGATCCATGTGTGGTTTGTGGAAAGAACACACATGCAATGACCACTAGTTGATCCATATGTGGTTTATGGAAAATAATACACATGCAATGACCACTGGTTGATCCATGTGTGGTTTGTGGAAAGAACACACATGCAATGACCACTGGTTGATCCATATTTCGTTTGTCGAAAAGAACACACATGCAATGACCACTGGTTGATCCATAAGTTGTTTGTGGAAAAGAACAAACATGCAATGAGACTAGTGGATCCATGTGTGGTTTGTGGAAAAGAACACACGTGCAATGAATCTAGTGTTGGTTTGTGGTTTTAGTATAAGAACAAACATGCAATGACTAAGATGGATCCATATGTGGTTTGTGGAAAGAACACACATGCAATGACCACTAGTTGCTCCATATGTGGTTTGTGGAAAAGAACACACATGCAATGACCACTGGTTGATCCATGTGTGGTTTGTGGAAAGAACACACATGCAATGACAGTGGTGGATCCATGTGTGGTTTGTGAAAAGAACACACATGCAATGACTCTAGTGTTGGTTTTAGTATAAGAACACACATGCAATGACTCTAGTGGGTTCACATGTGGTTTGTGAAAAGAACACACATGCAATGACCACTGGTTGATCCATATGTGGTTTGTGGAGAGAACACACATGCAATGACACTGCTTGATCCATGTGTGGTTTGTGGAAAAGAACACACATGCAATGACCACTGGTTGATCCATGTGTGGTTTGTGGAAAGAACACACATGCAATGACCACAGGTTGATCCATATTTCGTTTGTCGAAAAGAACACACATGCAATGACCACTAGTTGATCCATATGTGGTTTGCGGAAAGAACACACATGCAATCACTCTAGTGCTAGTTTTAGTATAAGAACACACATACAATGACTCTAGTGGGTCCACATGTAGTTTGTGAAAATAACACACATGCAATGACCACTGGTTGATTAATAAGTTGTTTGTGGAACAGAACACACACGCAATGAGTCTAGTGGATCCATGTGTGGTTTGTGGAAAAGAACACACATGCAATGACTCTAGTGTTGGTTTGTGGTTTTAGTATAAGAACAAACATGCAATTACTCAAATGGATCCATATGTGGTTTGTGGAAAGAACACACATGCAATGACTCTGGTTGATCCATATGTGGTTTGTGGAAAGAACACTAATGCAATGACCACTGGTTGATCCATATGTGGTTTGTGGAAAAGAACACACATGCAATGACCACTGGTTGATCCATGTCTGCTTTGTGGAAAGAACACACATGCAATGACAGTGGTGGATCCATGTGTGGTTTGTGAAAAGAACACACATGCAATGACTCTAGTGTTGGTTTTAGTATAAGAACACACATGCAATGACTCTAGTGGGTTCACATGTGGTTTGTAAAAAGAACACACATGCAATTACTCAAATTGATCCATATGTGGTTTTTGGAAAGAACACACATGCAATGACACTGCTTGATCCATGTGTAGTTTGTGGAAAAGAACACACATGCATTGACCACTGGTTGATCCATGTGTGGTTTGTGGAAAGAACACACATGCAATGACCACTGGTTGATCCATATGTGGTTTGTGGAAAGAACACACATGCAATGGCCACTGGTTGATCCATATGTGGTCTCTGGAAAAGAACACACATGCAATGACCACTGGTTGATCCATGTGTGGTTTGTGGAAAGAACAAACATGCAATGTCAGTGGTGGATCCATGTGTGGTTTGTGAAAAGAACACACATGCAATGACTCTAGTGTTGGTTTTAGTATAAGAACACACATGCAATGACTCTAGTGTTGGTTTAAGTATAAGAACACACATGCAATGACTCTAGTGGGTTCACGTGTGGTTTGTGAAAATAACACACATGCAATGACCACTGGTTGATCCATATGTGGTCTGTGGAAAGAACACACATGCAATGACACTGCTTGATCCATGTGTGGTTTGTGGAAAAGAACACACATGCAATGACCACTTGTTGATCCATGTGTGGTTTGTGGAAAGAACACACATGCAATGACCACTGGTTGATCCATATGTGGTTTGTGGAAAATAACACACATGCAATGACCACTGGTTGATTCATATGTGGTTTGTGGAAAGAACACACATGCAATGGCTCTATTGCTAGTTTTAGTATAAGAACACACATAAAATGACTCTAGTGGGTCCACATGTAGTTTGTGAAAATAACACACATGCAATGACCACTGGTTGATCCATAAGTTGTTTCTGGAACAGAGCACACATGCAATGAGTCTAGTGGATCCATGTGTGGTTTGTGGAAAAGAACACACATGCAATGACCGTAGTGCTGGTTTGTGGTTTTATTATAAGAACAAACATGCAATTACTCAAATTGATCAATATGTAGTTTGTGGAAAGAACACACATGCAATGACTCTGTTTGATCCATATGTGGTTTGTGGAAAGAACACACATGCAATGACCACTGGTTGATCCATATGTGGTTTGTGGAAAAGAACACACATGCAATGACCACTGGTTGATCCATGTGTGGTTTGTGAAAAGAACACACATGCAATGACAGTGGTGGATCCATGTGTGGTTTGTGAAAAGAACACACATGCAATCACTCTGGTGTTGGTTTTAGTATAAGAACACACATGCAATGACTCTAGTGGGTTCACATGTGGTTTGTGAAAAGAACACACATGCAATGACCACTGGTTGATCCATAAGTTGTTTGTGGAAAATAACACACATGCAATGAGTCTAGTGGATCCATGTGTGGTTTGTGGAAAAGAACACACATGCAATGATTCTAGTGCCGGTTTGTGGTTTTAGTATAAGAACAAACATGCTATGACTCAAATGGATCCATATGTGGTTTGTGGAAAGAACACACATGCGATGACTCTAGTGGTTGATCCATGTGTGGTTTGTGGAAATAACACACATGCAATGACTCTATTGGTTGATCCATGTGTGGTTTGTGGAAATATTACACATGCAATGACTCTAATGGATCCATAAGTGGTTTATGGAAAAGAACACACATGAAATGACTCTAGTGCTAGTTTTAGTATAAGAACACAAATACAATGACTCTAGTGGGTCCACATATAGTTTGTGAAAAGAACACACATGCAATGACCACTGGTTGATCCATAAGTTGTTTGTGGAAAAGAACAGACATGCAATGAGACTAGTGGATCCATGTGTGGTTTGTGGAAAAGAACACACGTGCAATGACTTTAGTGCTGGTTTGTGGTTTAAGTATAAGAACAAACATGCAATGACTCAGATGGATCCATATGTGGTTTGTGGAAAGAACACACATGCAATGACCACTAGTTGCTCCATATGTGGTTTGTGGAAAAGAACACACATGCAATGACCACTGGTTGATCCATGTGTGGTTTGTGGAAAGAACACACATGCAATGACAGTGGTGGATCCATGTGTGGTTTGTGAAAAGAACACACATGCAATGACTCTAGTGTTGGTTTTAGTATAAGAACACACATGCAATGACTCTAGTGGGTTCACATGTGGTTTGTGAAAAGAACACACATGCAATGACCACTGGTTGATCCATATGTGGTTTGTGGAGAGAACACACATGCAATGACACTGCTTGATCCATGTGTGGTTTGTGGAAAAGAACACACATGCAATGACCACTGGTTGATCCATGTGTGGTTTGTGGAAAGAACACACATGCAATGACCACTGGTTGATCCATATGTGGTTTGTCGAAAAGAACACACATGCAATGACCACTAGTTGATCCATATGTGGTTTGTGGAAAGAACACACATGCAATCACTCTAGTGCTAGTTTTAGTATAAGAACACACATACAATGACTCTAGTGGGTCCACATGTAGTTTGTGAAAATAACACACATGCAATGACCACTGGTTGATCCATAAGTTGTTTGTAGAACAGAACACACACGCAATGAGTCTAGTGGATCCATGTGTGGTTTGTGGAAAAGAACACACATGCAATGACTCTAGTGTTGGTTTGTGGTTTTAGTATAAGAACAAACATGCAATTACTCAAATGGATCCATATGTGGTTTGTGGAAAGAACACACATGCAATGACTCTAGTTGATCCATATGTGGTTTGTGGAAAGAACACTAATGCAATGACCACTGGTTGATCCATATGTGGTTTGTGGAAAAGAACACACATGCAATGACCACTGGTTGATCCATGTCTGCTTTGTGGAAAGAACACACATGCAATGACAGTGGTGGATCCATGTGTGGTTTGTGAAAAGAACACACATGCAATGACTCTAGTGTTGGTTTTAGTATAAGAACACACATGCAATGACTCTAGTGGGTTCACATGTGGTTTGTAAAAAGAACACACATGCAATGACCACTGGTTGATCCATATGTGGTTTTTGGAAAGAACACACATGCAGTGACACTGCTTGATCCATGTGTAGTTTGTGGAAAAGAACACACATGCATTGACCACTGGTTGATCCATGTGTGGTTTGTGGAAAGAACACACATGCAATGACCACTGGTTGATCTATATGTGGTTTGTGGAAAGAACACACATACAATGGCCACTGGTTGGTCCAGATGTGGTCTCTGGAAAAGAACACACATGCAATGACCACTGGTTGATCCATGTGTGGTTTGTGGAAAGAACAAACATGCAATGTCAGTGGTGGATCCATGTGTGGTTTGTGAAAAGAACACACATGCAATGACTCTAGTGTTAGTTTTAGTATAAGAACACACATGCAATGACTCTAGTGTTGGTTTAAGTATAAGAACACACATGCAATGACTCTAGTGGGTTCACGTGTGGTTTGTGAAAATAACACACATGCAATGACCACTGGTTGATCCATATGTGGTCTGTGGAAAGAACACACATGCAATGACACTGCTTGATCCATGTGTGGTTTGTGGAAAAGAACACACATGCAATGACCACTTGTTGATCCATGTGTGGTTTGTGGAAAGAACACACATGCAATGACCACTGGTTGATCCATATGTGGTTTGTGGAAAATAACACACATGCAATGACCACTGGTTGATCCATATGTGGTTTGTGGAAAGAACACACATGCAATGGCTCTATTGCTAGTTTTAGTATAAGAACACACATAAAATGACTCTAGTGGGTCCACATGTAGTTTTTGAAAATAACACACATGCAATGACCACTGGTTGATCCATAAGTTGTTTGTGGAACAGAGCACACATGCAATGAGTCTAGTGGATCCGTGTGTGGTTTGTGGAAAAGAACACACATGCAATGACTCTAGTGCTGGTTTGTGGTTTTAGTATAAGAACAAACATGCAATTACTCAAATTGATCAATATGTGGTTTGTGGAAAGAACACACATGCAATGACTCTGTTTGATCCATATGTGGTTTGTGGAAACAACACACATGCAATGACCACTGGTTGATCCATATGTGGTTTGTGGAAAAGAACACACATGCAATTACCACTGGTTGATCCATGTGTGGTTTGTGGAAAGAACACACATGCAATCACTCTAGTGTTGGTTTTAGTATAAGAACACACATGCAATGACTCTAGTGGGTTCACATGTGGTTTGTGAAAAGAACACACATGCAATGACCACTGGTTGATCAATATGTGGTTTGTGGAAAGAACACACATGCAATGACCACTAGTTCATCCATGTGTGGTTTGGGGAAAGAACACACATGCAATGACCACTGGTTGATCCGTATGTGGTTTGTGGAAAAGAACACACATGTAATGACCATTGGTTGATCCATATGTTTTGTGGAAAGAACACACATGCAATGACTCTACTGCTAGTTTTAGTATAAGAACACACATACAATGACTCTAGTGGGTCCACATGTAGTTTGTGAAAATAACACACATGCAATGACCACTGGTTGATCCATAAGTGGTTTATGGAAAAGAACACACATGCAATGACCACTGGTTTATCCATATGTGGTTTGTGGAAAGAAGACACATGCAATGACACTGCTTGATCCATGTGTGGTTTTTGGAAAGAACACACATGCAATGACTCTAGTGGTTGATCCATGTGTGGTTTGTGGAAATAACACACATGCAATGACTCTATTGGTTGATCCATGTGTGGTTTGTGGAAATAACACACATGTAATGACTCTAATGGATCCTTTAGTGGTTTATGGAAAAGAACACACATGCAATGACTCTAATGCTAGTTTTAGTATAAGAACACATATACAATGACTCTAGTGGGTCCACATGTAGTTTGTGAAAAGAACACACATGCAATGACCACTGGTTGATCAATATGTGGTTTGTGGAAAGAACACACATGCAATGACCACTGGTTCATCCATGTGTGGTTTGGGGAAAGAACACACATGCAATGACCACTGGTTGATCCGTATGTGGTTTGTGGAAAAGAACACACATGTAATGACCATTGGTTGATCCATATGTTTTGTGGAAAGAACACACATGCAATGACTCTACTGCTAGTTTTAGTATAAGAACACACATACAATGACTCTAGTGGGTCCACATGTAGTTTGTGAAAATAACACACATGCAATGACCACTGGTTGATCCATAAGTGGTTTATGGAAAAGAACACACATGCAATGACCACTGGTTTATCCATATGTGGTTTGTGGAAAGAAGACACATGCAATGACACTGCTTGATCCATGTGTGGTTTTTGGAAAGAACACACATGCAATGACTCTAGTGGTTGATCCATGTGTGGTTTGTGGAAATAACACACATGCAATGACTCTATTGGTTGATCCATGTGTGGTTTGTGGAAATAACACACATGTAATGACTCTAATGGATCCTTTAGTGGTTTATGGAAAAGAACACACATGCAATGACTCTAATGCTAGTTTTAGTATAAGAACACATATACAATGACTCTAGTGGGTCCACATGTAGTTTGTGAAAAGAACACACATGCAATGACCACTGGTTGATCCATAAGTTGTTTGTGGAAAAGAACACACATGCAATGAGTCTAGTGGATCCATGTGTGGTTTGTGGAAAAGAACACACATGCAATGATTCTAGTGCCGTTTTGTGGTTTTAGTATAAGAACAAACATGCAATGACTCAAATGGATCCATATGTGGTTTGTGGAAAGAACACACATGCGATGACTCTAGTGGTTGATCCATGTGTGGTTTGTGGAAATAACACACATGCAATGACTCTATTGGTTGATCCATGTGTGGTTTGTGGAAATAATACACATGCAATGACTCTAATGGATCCATAAGTGGTTTATGGAAAATAACACACATGAAATGACTCTAGTGCTAGTTTTAGTATAAGAACACAAATACATTGACTCTAGTGGGTCCACATATAGTTTGTGAAAAGAACACACATGCAATGACCACTTGTTGATCCATAAGTTGTTTGTGGAAAAGAACAGACATGCAATTAGACTAGTAGATCCATGTGTGGTTTGTGGAAAAGAACACACGTGCAATGACTCTAGTGCTGGTTTGTGGTTTTAGTATAAGAACAAACATGCAATGACTCAGATGGATCCATATGTGGTTTGTGGAAAGAACACACATGCAATGACCACTAGTTGCTCCATATGTGGTTTGTGGAAAAGAACACACATGCAATGACCACTGGTTGATCCATGTGTGGTTTGTGGAAAGAACACACATGCAATGACAGTGGTGGATCCATGTGTGGTTTGTGAAAAGAACACACATGCAATGACTCTAGTGTTGGTTTTAGTATAAGAACACACATGCAATGACTCTAGTGGGTTCACATGTGGTTTCTGAAAAGAACACACATGCAATGACCACTGGTTGATCCATTTGTTGTTTGTGGAAAGAACACACATGCAATGACACTGCTTGATCCATGTGTGGTTTGTGGAAAAGAACACAGATGCAATGACCACTGGTTGATCCATGTGTGGTTTGTGGAAAGAACACACATGCAATGACCACTGGTTGATCCATATGTGGTTTGTCGAAAAGAACACACATGCAATGACCACTGGTTGATCCATATGTGGTTTGTGGAAAGAACACACATGCAATCACTCTAGTGCTAGTTTTAGTATAAGAACACACATACAATGACTCTAGTGGGTCCACATGTAGTTTGTGAAAATAACACACATGCAATGACCACTGGTTGATCCATAAGTGGTTTATGGAAAAGAACACACATGCAATGACCACTGGTTTATCCATATGTGGTTTGTGGAAAGAAGACACATGCAATGACACTGCTTGATCCATGTGTGGTTTTTGGAAAGAACACACATGCAATGACTCTAGTGGTTGATCCATGTGTGGTTTGTGGAAATAACACACATGCAATGACTCTATTGGTTGATCCATGTGTGGTTTGTGGAAATAACACACATGTAATGACTCTAATGGATCCTTTAGTGGTTTATGGAAAAGAACACACATGCAATGACTCTAATGCTAGTTTTAGTATAAGAACACATATACAATGACTCTAGTGGGTCCACATGTAGTTTGTGAAAAGAACACACATGCAATGACCACTGGTTGATCCATAAGTTGTTTGTGGAAAAGAACACACATGCAATGAGTCTAGTGGATCCATGTGTGGTTTGTGGAAAAGAACACACATGCAATGATTCTAGTGCCGTTTTGTGGTTTTAGTATAAGAACAAACATGCAATGACTCAAATGGATCCATATGTGGTTTGTGGAAAGAACACACATGCGATGACTCTAGTGGTTGATCCATGTGTGGTTTGTGGAAATAACACACATGCAATGACTCTATTGGTTGATCCATGTGTGGTTTGTGGAAATAATACACATGCAATGACTCTAATGGATCCATAAGTGGTTTATGGAAAATAACACACATGAAATGACTCTAGTGCTAGTTTTAGTATAAGAACACAAATACATTGACTCTAGTGGGTCCACATATAGTTTGTGAAAAGAACACACATGCAATGACCACTTGTTGATCCATAAGTTGTTTGTGGAAAAGAACAGACATGCAATTAGACTAGTAGATCCATGTGTGGTTTGTGGAAAAGAACACACGTGCAATGACTCTAGTGCTGGTTTGTGGTTTTAGTATAAGAACAAACATGCAATGACTCAGATGGATCCATATGTGGTTTGTGGAAAGAACACACATGCAATGACCACTAGTTGCTCCATATGTGGTTTGTGGAAAAGAACACACATGCAATGACCACTGGTTGATCCATGTGTGGTTTGTGGAAAGAACACACATGCAATGACAGTGGTGGATCCATGTGTGGTTTGTGAAAAGAACACACATGCAATGACTCTAGTGTTGGTTTTAGTATAAGAACACACATGCAATGACTCTAGTGGGTTCACATGTGGTTTCTGAAAAGAACACACATGCAATGACCACTGGTTGATCCATTTGTTGTTTGTGGAAAGAACACACATGCAATGACACTGCTTGATCCATGTGTGGTTTGTGGAAAAGAACACAGATGCAATGACCACTGGTTGATCCATGTGTGGTTTGTGGAAAGAACACACATGCAATGACCACTGGTTGATCCATATGTGGTTTGTCGAAAAGAACACACATGCAATGACCACTGGTTGATCCATATGTGGTTTGTGGAAAGAACACACATGCAATCACTCTAGTGCTAGTTTTAGTATAAGAACACACATACAATGACTCTAGTGGGTCCACATGTAGTTTGTGAAAATAACACACATGCAATGACCACTGGTTGATCCATAAGTTGTTTGTGGAACAGAACACACACGCAGTGAGTCTAGTGGATCCATGTGTGGTTTGTGGAAAAGAACACACATGCAATGACTCTAGTGCTGGTTTGTGGTTTTAGTATAAGAACAAACATGCAATTACTCAAATGGATCCATATGTGGTTTGTGGAAAGAACACACATGCAATGCTTCTGGTTGATGCATATGTGGTTTGTGGAAAGAACACTAATGCAATTACCACTGGTTGATCCATATGTGGTTTGTGGAAAAGAACACACATGCAATGACCACTGGTTGATCCATGTGTGGTTTCTGGAAAGAACACACATGCAATGACAGTGGTGGATCCATGTGTGCTTTGTGAAAAGAACACACATGCAATGACTCTAGTGTTGGTTTTAGTATAAGAACACACATGCAATGACTCTAGTGGGTTCACATATGGTTTGTAAAAAGAACAAGCATGCAATGACCACTGGTTGATCCATATGTGGTTTTTGGAAAGAACACACATGCAATGACACTGCTTGATCCATGTGTAGTTTGTGGAAAAGAACACACATGCATTGACCACTGGTTGATCCATGTGTGGTTTGTGGAAAGAACACACATGCAATGACCACTGGTTGATCCATATGTGGTTTGTGCAAAAGAACACACATGCAATGACCACTGGTTGATCCATATGTGGTTTGTGGAAAGAACACACATGCAATGACTCTAGTGCTAGTTTTAGTATAAGAACACAAATACATTGACTCTAGTGGGTCCACATATAGTTTGTGAAAAGAACACACATGCAATGACCACTGGTTGATCCATAAGTTGTTTGTGGAAAAGAACAGACATGCAATTAGACTAGTGGATCCATGTGTGGTTTGTGGAAAAGAACACACGTGCAATGACTCTAGTGCTGGTTTGTGGTTTTAGTATAAGAACAAACATGCAATGACTCAGATGGATCCATATGTGGTTTGTGGAAAGAACACACATGCAATGACCACTAGTTGCTCCATATGTGGTTTGTGGAAAAGAACACACATGCAATGACCACTGGTTGATCCATGTGTGGTTTGTGGAAAGAACACACATGCAATGACAGTGGTGGATCCATGTGTGGTTTGTGAAAAGAACACACATGCAATGACTCTAGTGTTGGTTTTAGTATAAGAACACACATGCAATGACTCTAGTGGGTTCACATGTGGTTTCTGAAAAGAACACACATGCAATGACCACTGGTTGATCCATTTGTTGTTTGTGGAAAGAACACACATGCAATGACACTGCTTGATCCATGTGTGGTTTGTGGAAAGAACACAGATGCAATGACCACTGGTTGATCCATGTGTGGTTTGTGGAAAGAACACACATGCAATGACCACTGGTTGATCCATATGTGGTTTGTCGAAAAGAACACACATGCAATGACCACTGGTTGATCCATATGTGGTTTGTGGAAAGAACACACATGCAATCACTCTAGTGCTAGTTTTAGTATAAGAACACACATACAATGACTCTAGTGGGTCCACATGTAGTTTGTGAAAATAACACACATGCAATGACCACTGGTTGATCCATAAGTTGTTTGTGGAACAGAACACACACGCAGTGAGTCTAGTGGATCCATGTGTGGTTTGTGGAAAAGAACACACATGCAATGACTCTAGTGCTGGTTTGTGGTTTTAGTATAAGAACAAACATGCAATTACTCAAATGGATCCATATGTGGTTTGTGGAAAGAACACACATGCAATGCTTCTGGTTGATCCATATGTGGTTTGTGGAAAGAACACTAATGCAATTACCACTGGTTGATCCATATGTGGTTTGTGGAAAAGAACACACATGCAATGACCACTGGTTGATCCATGTCTGCTTTGTGGAAAGAACACACATGCAATGACAGTGGTGGATCCATGTGTGCTTTGTGAAAAGAACACACATGCAATGACTCTAGTGTTGGTTTTAGTATAAGAACACACATGCAATGACTCTAGTGGGTTCACATATGGTTTGTAAAAAGAACAAACATGCAATGACCACTGGTTGATCCATATGTGGTTTTTGGAAAGAACACACATGCAATGACACTGCTTGATCCATGTGTAGTTTGTGGAAAAGAACACACATGCATTGACCACTGGTTGATCCATGTGTGGTTTGTGGAAAAACACACATGCAATGACCACTGGTTGATCCATATGTGGTTTGTGCAAAAGAACACACATGCAATGACCACTGGTTGATCCATATGTGGTTTGTGGAAAGAACACACATGCAATGACTCTAGTGCTAGTTTTAGTATAAGAACACACATACAATGACACTAGTGGGTCCACATTTAGTTTGTGAAAAGAACACACATGCAATGACCACTGGTTGATCCATAAGTTGTTTGTGGAAAAGAACACACATGCAATTAGACTAGTGGATCCATGTGTGGTTTGTGGAAAAGAACACACGTGCAATGACTCTAGTGCTGGTTTGTGGTTTTAGTATAAGAACAAACATGCAATGACTCAGATGGATCCATATGTGGTTTGTGGAAAGAACACACATGCAATGACCACTAGTTGCTCCATATGTGGTTTGTGGAAAAGAACACACATGCAATGACCACTGGTTGATCCATGTGTGGTTTGTGGAAAGAACACACATGCAATGACAGTGGTGGATCCATGTGTGGTTTGTGAAAAGAACACACATGCAATGACTCTAGTGTTGGTTTTAGTATAAGAACACACATGCAATGACTCTAGTGGGTTCACATGTGGTTTCTGAAAAGAACACACATGCAATGACCACTGGTTGATCCGTTTGTTGTTTGTGGAAAGAACACACATGCAATGACACTGCTTGATCCATGTGTGGTTTGTGGAAAAGAACACAGATGCAATGACCACTGGTTGATCCATGTGTGGTTTGTGGAAAGAACACACATGCAATGACCACTGGTTGATCCATATGTGGTTTGTTGAAAAGAACACACATGCAATGACCACTGGTTGATCCATATGTGGTTTGTGGAAAGAACACACATGCAATCACTCTAGTGCTAGTTTTAGTATAAGAACACACATACAATGACTCTAGTGGGTCCACATGTAGTTTGTGAAAATAACACACATGCAATGACCACTGGTTGATCCATAAGTTGTTTGTGGAACAGAACACACACGCAGTGAGTCTAGTGGATCCATGTGTGGTTTGTGGAAAAGAACACACATGCAATGACTCTAGTGCTGGTTTGCGGTTTTAGTATAAGAACAAACATGCAATTACTCAAATGGATCCATATGTGGTTTGTGGAAAGAACACACATGCAATGCTTCTGGTTGATCCATATGTGGTTTGTGGAAAGAACACTAATGCAATTACCACTGGTTGATCCATATGTGGTTTGTGGAAAAGAACACACATGCATTGACCACTGGTTGATCCATGTCTGCTTTGTGGAAAGAACACACATGCAATGACAGTGGTGGATCCATGTGTGCTTTGTGAAAAGAACACACATGCAATGACTCTAGTGTTGGTTTTAGTATAAGAACACACATGCAATGACTCTAGTGGGTTCACATATGGTTTGTAAAAAGAACAAACATGCAATGACCACTGGTTGATCCATATGTGGTTTTTGGAAAGAACACACATGCAATGACACTGCTTGATCCATGTGTAGTTTGTGGAAAAGAACACACATGCATTGACCACTGGTTGATCCATGTGTGGTTTGTGGAAAGAACACACATGCAATGACCACTGGTTGATCCATATGTGGTTTGTGCAAAAGAACACACATGCAATGACCACTGGTTGATCCATATGTGGTTTGTGGAAAGAACACACATGCAATGACTCTAGTGCTAGTTTTAGTATAAGAACACACATACAATGACACTAGTGGGTCCACATTTAGTTTGTGAAAAGAACACACATGCAATGACCACTGGTTGATCCATAAGTTGTTTGTGGAAAAGAACACACATGCAATTACACTAGTGGATCCATGTGTGGTTTGTGGAAAAGAACACACGTGCAATGACTCTAGTGCTGGTTTGTGGTTTTAGTATAAGAACAAACATGCAATGACTCAGATGGATCCATATGTGGTTTGTGGAAAGAACACACATGCAATGACCACTAGTTGCTCCATATGTGGTTTGTGGAAAAGAACACACATGCAATGACCACTGGTTGATCCATGTGTGGTTTGTGGAAAAGAACACACATGCAATGACCACTGGTTGATCCTTGTGTGGTTTGTGGAATGAACACACAAGCAATGACAGTGGTGGATCCATGTATGGTTTGTGAAAAGAACACACATGCAATGACTCTAGTGTTGGTTTTATTATAAGAACACACATGCAATGACTCTAGTGGGTTCACATGAGGTTTGTGAAAAGAACACACATGCAATGACCACTGGTTGATCCATATGTGGTTCGTGGAAAGAACACACATGCAATGACACTACTTGATCCATGTGCGGTTTGTGGAAAAGAACACACATGCAATGACCACTGGTTGATCCATGTGTGGTTTGTGGAAAGAACACACATGCAATGACCACTGGTTGATCCATATGTGGTTTGTCGAAAAGAACACACATGCAATGCCCACTGGTTGATCCATATGTGGTTTGTGGAAAGAACACACATGCAATGACACTGGTGTATCCATGTGTGGTTTGTGGAAAGAACACACATGCAATGACTCTAGTGGTTGATCCATGTGTGGTTTGTGGAAATAACACACATGCAATGCCTCTAGTGTTGGTTTGTGGTTTTAGTATAAGAACAAACATGCAATGACTCAAATGGATCCATATGTGGTTTGTGGAAAGAACACACATGCAATGACACTGGTTGATCCATATGTGATTTGGGGAAAGAACACACATGCAGACCACTGGTTGATCCATATGTGGTTTGTGGAAAAGAACACACATGCAATGACCACTGGTTGATCCATGTGTGGTTTGTGGAAAGAACACACATGCAATGACCACTGGTTGATCCATATGTGGTTTGTGGAAAAGAACACACATGCAAAGACCACTGGTTGATCCATAAGTTGTTTGTGGAAAAGAACACACATGCAATGAGTCTAGTGGATCCATGTGTGGTATGTGGAAAAGAACACACATGCAATGACTCTAGTGCTGGTTTGTGGTTTTAGTATAAGAACAAACATGCAATGACTCAAATGGATCCATATGTGGTTCGTGGAAAGAACACACATGCAATGACACTGGTTGATCCATATGTGGTTTGTGGAAAGAACACACATGCAATGACCAGTAGTTGATCCATATGTGGTTTGTGGAAAAGAACACACATGCAAAGACCACTGGTGGATCCATAAGTTGTTTGCGGAATAGAACACACATGCAATGAGTCTAGTGGATCTATGTGTGGTTTGTGGAAAAGAACACATGAAATGAGTCTAGTGCTGGTTTGTGGTTTTAGTATAAGAACAAACATGCAATGACTCAAATGGATCCATATTTGGTTTGTGGAAAGAACACACATGCAATGACACTGGTTGATCCATATGTGGTTTGTGGAAAGAACACACATGCAATGACCACTGGTTGATCCATTTGTGGTTTGTGGAAAAGAACACACATGCAATGACCACTGGTTGATCCATGTGTGATTTGTGGAAAGAACACACATGCAATGACCACTGGTTGATCCATAAATGGTTTGTGGAAAGAACACACATGCAATGGCCACTTGTTGACCCATAAGTGGTTTCTGGAAAGAACACACATGCAATGGGCACTGGTTGATCCATAAGTGGTTTGTGGAAAGAACACACATGCAGTGACCACTGGTGGATCCATATGTTGTTTATGAAAATAACACACATGCAATGAACACTAGTGGATCCATAAGTGGTTTCTGGAAAGAACACACATGCAATGACTCTAGTGCTAGTTTTAGTATAAGAACACACATGCAATGACTCTAATGGATCCATAAGTGGTTTATCGAAAAGAACACATATGCAATGACTCTAGTGCTAGTTTTAGTATAAGACAACACATACAATGACTCTAGTGGGTCCACATGTAGTTTGTGAAAAGAACGCGCATGCAATGACCACTGGTTGATCCATAAGTTGTTTGTGGAAAAGAACACACATGCAATGAGTCTAGTGGATCCATGTGTGGTTTGTGCAAAACAACACATATGAAATGACTCTAGTGCCGGTTTGTGGTTTTAGTATAAGAACAAACATGTAATGACTCAAATGGATCCATATGTGCTTTGTGGAAAGAACACACATGCAATGACTCTAGTGGTTGATCCATGTGTGGTTTTTGGAAATAACACACATGCAATGACTCTATTGGTTGATCCATGTGTGGTTTGTGGAAATAACACACATGCAATGACTCTAATGGATCCATAAGTGGTTTATGGAAAAGAACACACATGCAATGACTCTAGTGCTAGTTTTAATATAAGAACACACATACAATGACTCTAGTGGGTCCACATGTAGTTTGTGAAAAGAACACACATGCAATGACCACTGGCTGATCCATAAGTTGTTTGTGGAAAAGAACACACAAGGAATGAGTCTAGTGGATCCATGTGTGGTTTGTGGAAAAGAACATGCATGCAATGACTCTAGTGCTGGTGTGTGGTTTTAGTATAAGAACAAACATGCAATGACTCAAATGGATCCATATGTGGTTTGTGGAAAGAACACACATGCAATGACACTGGTTGATCCATATGTGGTTTGTGGAAAGAACACACATGCAATGGCCACTGGTTGATCCATATGTGGTGTCTGGAAAGAACACACATGCAATGACCACTGGTTGATCCATGTGTGGTTTGTGGAAAGAACACACATGCAATGTCAGTGGTGGATCCATGTGTGGTTTGTGAAAAGAACACACATGCAATGATTCTAGTGTTGGTTTTAGTATAAGAACACACATGCAATGACTCTAGTGTTGGTTTTAGTATAAGAACACACATGCAATGACCACTGGTTGATCCATAAGTTGTTTGTGGAAAAGAACACACATGCAATGAGTCTAGCGGATCCATGTGTGGTTTGTGGAAAAGAACACACATGCAATGACTCTAGTGCTGGTTTGTGGTTTTAGTATAAGAACAAACATACAATGACTCAAATGGATCCATATGTGGTTTGTGGAAAGAACACACATGCAATGACACTGGTTGATCCATATGTGGTTTGTGGGAAGAACACACATGCAATGACCACTGGTTGATCCATATGTGGTTTGTGGAAAAGAACACACATGCAATGACCACTCGTTGATCCATGTGTGGTTTGTGGAATGAACACACAAGCAATGACAGTGGTGGATCCATGTATGGTTTGTGAAAAGAACACACATGCAATGACTCTAGTGTTGGTTTTATTATAAGAACACACATGCAATGACTCTAGTGGGTTCACATGAGGTTTGTGAAAAGAACACACATGCAATGACCACTGGTTGATCCATATGTGGTTCGTGGAAAGAACACACATGCAATGACACTACTTGATCCATGTGCGGTTTGTGGAAAAGAACACACATGCAATGACCACTGGTTGATCCATGTGTGGTTTGTGGAAAGAACACACATGCAATGACCACTGGTTGATCCATATGTGGTTTGTCGAAAAGAACACACATGCAATGACCACTGGTTGATCCATATGTGGTTTGTGGATAGAACACACATGCAATGATTCTAGTTCTAGTTTTAGTATAAGAATAAACATGAAATGACTCAAATGGATCCATATGTGGTTTGTGGAAAGAACACACATGCAATGACACTGGTTGATCCATGTGTGGTTTGTGGAAAGAACACACATGCAATGACTCTAGTGGTTGATCCATGTGTGGTTTGTGGAAATAACACACATGCAATGCCTCTAGTGTTGGTTTGTGGTTTTAGTATAAGAACAAACATGCAATGACTCAAATGGATCCATATGTGGTTTGTGGAAAGAACACACATGCAATGACACTGGTTGATCCATATGTGATTTGTGGAAAGAACACACATGCAGACCACTGGTTGATCCATATGTGGTTTGTGGAAAAGAACACACATGCAATGACCACTGGTTGATCCATGTGTGGTTTGTGGAAAGAACACACATGCAATGACCACTGGTTGATCCATATGTGGTTTGTGGAAAAGAACACACATGCAAAGACCACTGGTTGATCCATAAGTTGTTTGTGGAAAAGAACACACATGCAATGAGTCTAGTGGATCCATGTGTGGTATGTGGAAAAGAACACACATGCAATGACTCTAGTGCTGGTTTGTGGTTTTAGTATAAGAACAAACATGCAATGACTCAAATGGATCCATATGTGGTTCGTGGAAAGAACACACATGCAATGACACTGGTTGATCCATATGTGGTTTGTGGAAAGAACACACATGCAATGACCAGTAGTTGATCCATATGTGGTTTGTGGAAAAGAACACACATGCAAAGACCACTGGTGGATCCATAAGTTGTTTGCGGAATAGAACACACATGCAATGAGTCTAGTGGATCTATGTGTGGTTTGTGGAAAAGAACACATGAAATGAGTCTAGTGCTGGTTTGTGGTTTTAGTATAAGAACAAACATGCAATGACTCAAATGGATCCATATTTGGTTTGTGGAAAGAACACACATGCAATGACACTGGTTGATCCATATGTGGTTTGTGGAAAGAACACACATGCAATGACCACTGGTTGATCCATTTGTGGTTTGTGGAAAAGAACACACATGCAATGACCACTGGTTGATCCATGTGTGATTTGTGGAAAGAACACACATGCAATGACCACTGGTTGATCCATAAATGGTTTGTGGAAAGAACACACATGCAATGGCCACTTGTTGACCCATAAGTGGTTTCTGGAAAGAACACACATGCAATGGGCACTGGTTGATCCATAAGTGGTTTGTGGAAAGAACACACATGCAGTGACCACTGGTGGATCCATATGTTGTTTATGAAAATAACACACATGCAATGAACACTAGTGGATCCATAAGTGGTTTGTGGAAAGAACACACATGCAATGACTCTAGTGCTAGTTTTAGTATAAGAACACACATGCAATGACTCTAATGGATCCATAAGTGGTTTATCGAAAAGAACACATATGCAATGACTCTAGTGCTAGTTTTAGTATAAGACAACACATACAATGACTCTAGTGGGTCCACATGTAGTTTGTGAAAAGAACGCGCATGCAATGACCACTGGTTGATCCATAAGTTGTTTGTGGAAAAGAACACACATGCAATGAGTCTAGTGGATCCATGTGTGGTTTGTGCAAAACAACACATATGAAATGACTCTAGTGCCGGTTTGTGGTTTTAGTATAAGAACAAACATGTAATGACTCAAATGGATCCATATGTGCTTTGTGGAAAGAACACACATGCAATGACTCTAGTGGTTGATCCATGTGTGGTTTTTGGAAATAACACACATGCAATGACTCTATTGGTTGATCCATGTGTGGTTTGTGGAAATAACACACATGCAATGACTCTAATGGATCCATAAGTGGTTTATGGAAAAGAACACACATGAAATGACTCTAGTGCTAGTTTTAGTATAAGAACACAAATACAATGAATCTAGTGGGTCCACATGTAGTTTGTGAAAATAACACACATGCAATGACCACTGGTTGATCCATAAGTTGTTTGTGGAACAGAACACACATGCAATGAGTCTAGTGGATCCATGTGTGGTTTGTGGAAAAGAACACACACGCAATGACTCTAGTGCTGGTTTATGGTTTTAGTATAAGAACAAACATGCAATTACTCAAATTGATCAATATGTGGTTTGTGGAAAGAACACACATGCAATGACTCTGGTTGATCCATATGTGGTTTGTGGAAAGAACACACATGCAATGACCACTGGTTGATCCATATGTGGTTTGTGGAAAAGAACACACATGCAATGACCACTGGTTGATCCATGTGTGGTTTGTGGAAAGAACACACATGCAATGACAGTGGTGGATCCATGTGTGGTTTGTGAAAAGAACACAGATGCAATGACTCTAGTGTTGGTTTTAGTATAAGAACACACATGCAATGACTCTAGTGGGTTCACATGTGGTTTGTGAAAAGAACACACGTGCAATGACCACTGGTTGATCAATATGTGGTTTGGGGAAAGAACACACATGCAATGACCACTGGTTGATCCATATGTGGTTTGTGGAAAAGAACACACATGCAATGACCACTGGTTGATCCATATGTTTTGTGGAAAGAACACACATGCAATGACTCTCCTGCTAGTTTTAGTATAAGAACACACATACAATGACTCTAGTGGGTCCACATGTAGTTTGTGAAAAGAACACACATGCAATGACCACTGGTTGATCCATAAGTTGTTTGTGGAAAAGAACACACATGCAATGAGTCTAGTGGATCCATGTGTGGTTTCTGGAAAAGAACACACATGCAATGACTCTAGTGTTGGTTTGTGGTTTCAGTATAAGAAGAAACATGCAATTATTCAAATGGATCCATATGTGGTTTGTGAAAAGAACACACATGCAATGACTCTAGTGTTGGTTTTAGTATAAGAACACACATGCAATGACTCTAGTAGGTTCACATGTGGTTTGTGAAAAGAACACACATGCAATGACCACTGGTTGATCCATACGTTGTTTGTGGAAAAGAACACACATGCAATGAGTCTAGTGGATCCATGTGTGGTTTGTGGAAAAGAACACACATGCAATGACTGTAGTGCTGGTTTGTGGTTTTAGTATAAGAATAAACATGATATTACTCAAATGGATCCATATGTGGTTTGTGGAAAGAACACACATGCAATGACTCTGGTTGATCCATATGTGGTTTGTGGAAAGAACACACATGCAATGACCACTAGTTGATCCATATGTGGTTTGTGGAAAAAAAACACATGTAATGACCACTGGTTGATCCATGTGTGGTTTGTGGAAAGAACACACATGCAATAACAGTGGTGGATCCATGTGTGGTTTGTGAAAATAACACACATGTAATGACTCTAGTGTTGGTTTTAGTATAAGAACACACATGCAATGACTCTAGTGGGTTCACATGTGGTTTGTGAAAAGAACACACATGCAATGACCACTGGTTGATCCATACGTGGTCTGTGGAAAGAACACACATGCAATGACACTGCTTGATCCATGTGTGGTTTGTGGAAAACAACACACATGCAATGACCACTGGTTGATCCATGTGTGGTTTGTGGAAAGAACACACATGCAATAACCACTGGTTGATCCATATGTAGTTTGTGCAAAATAACACACATGCAATGACCACTGGTTGGTCCATATGTGGGTTGTGGAAAGAACACACATGCAATGACTCTAGTGCTAGTTTTAGTATAAGAACACACATACAATGACTCTAGTTGATCCATATGTGGTTTGTTGAAAGAACACACATGCAATGACTCTGGTTGATCCAGATGTGGTTTGTGGAAAGAACACACATGCAATGACCACTGGTTGATCCATATGTGGTTTGTGGAAAAGAACACACATGTAATGACCACTGGTTGATCCATGTGTGGTTTGTGGAAAGAACACACATGCAATGACAGTGGTGGATCCATGTGTGGTTTGTGAAAAGAACACACATCCAATGACTCTAGTGTTGGTTTTAGTATAAGAACACACATGCAATGACTCTAGTGGGTTCACATGTGGTTTGTGAAAAGAACACACATGCAATGACCACTGGTTGATCCATATGTGGTATGTGGAAAGAACACACACGCAATGACACTGCTTGATCCATGTGTGGTTTGTGGAAAACGACACACATCCAATGACCACTGGTTGATCCATGTGTGGTTTGTGGAAAGAACACACATCCAATGACCACTAGTTGATCCATATGTGGTTTGTGGAAAATAATACACATGCAATGACCACTGGTTGGTCCATATGTGGTTTGTGGAAAGAACACACATGCAATGACTCTAATGCTAGTTTTAGTATAAGAACACACATACTATGACTCTAGTGGGTCCACATGTAGTTTGTGAAAAGAACACGCATGCAATGACCACTGGTTGATCCATAAGTTGTTTGTGGAACAGAACACACATGCAATGAGTCTAGTGGATCCATGTGTGGTTTGTGGAAAAGAACACACATGCAATGACTCTAGTGCTGGTTTGTGGTTTTAGTATAAGAACAAACATGCAATTACTCAAATTGATCCATATGTGGTTTGTGGAAAGAACACACATGCAATGACTCTGGTTGATCCATATGTGGTTTGTGGAAAGAACACACATGCAATGACCACTGGTTGATCCATATGTGGTTTGTGGAAAAGAACACACATGCAATGAGCACTGGTAGATCCATGTGTGGTTTGTGGAAAGAACACACATGCAATGACAGTGGTGGATCCATGTGTGGTTTGTGAAAAGAACACACATGCAATGAAACTAGTGTTCGTTTTAGTATAAGAACACACATGCAATGACTCTAGTGGGTTCACATGTGGTTTGTGAAAAGAACACACATGCAATGACCACTGGTTGATCAATATGTGGTTTGTGGAAAGAACACACATGCAATGACACTGCGTGATCCATTTGTTGTTTGTGGGAAAGAACACACATGCAATGACCACTGGTTGATCCATGTGTGGTTTGTGGAAAGAACACACATGCAATGACCACTGGTTGATCCATATGTGGTTTGTGGAAAAGAACACACATGCAATGACCACTGGTTGATCCATATGTGGTTTGTGGAAAGAACACACATGCAATGACTCTATTGCTAGTTTTAGTATAAGAACACACATACAATGACTCTAGTGGGTCCACATGTAGTTTGTGAAAATAACACACATGCAATGACCACTGGTTGATCCATAAGTTGTTTGTGGAACAGAACACACATGCAATGAGTCTAGTGGATCCATGTGTGGTTTGTGGAAAAGAACACACATGCAATGACTCTAGTGCTGGTTTGTGGTTTTAGTATAAGAACAAACATGCAATTACTCAAATTTATCAATATGTGGTTTGTGGAAAGAACACACATGCAATGGCTCTAGTTGATCCATATGTGGTTTGTGGAAAGAACACACATGCAATGACCACTGGTTGATCCATATGTGGTTTGTGGAAAAGAACACACATGCAATGACCACTGGTTGATCCATGTGTGGTGTGTGGAAAGAACACACATGCAATGACAGTGGTGGATCCATGTGTGGTTTGTAAAAAGAACACACATGCAATGACTCTAGTGTTGGTTTTAGTATAAGAACACACATGCAATGACTCTAGTGGGTTCACATGTGGTTTGTGAAAAGAACACACGTGCAATGACCACTGGTTGATCAATATGTGGTTTGTGGAAAGAACACACATGCAATGACCACTGGTTCATCCATGTGTGGTTTGGGGAAAGAACACACATGCAATGACCACTGGTTGATCCATATGTGGTTTGTGGAAAAGAACACACATGCAATGACCACTGGTTGATCCATATGTTTTCTGGAAAGAACACACATGCAATGACTCTACTGCTAGTTTTAGTATAAGAACACACATACAATGACTCTAGTGGGTCCACATGTAGTTTGTGAAAAGAACACACATGCAATGACCACTGGTTGATCCATAAGTTGTTTGTGGAAAAGAACACACATGCAATGAGTCTAGTGGATCCATGTGTGGTTTGTGGAAAAGAACACACATGCAATGACTCTAGTGCTGGTTTGTGGTTTCAATATAAGAACAAACATGCAATTATTCAAATGGATCCATATGTGGTTTGTGAAAAGAACACACATGCAATGACTCTAGTGTTTGTTTTAGTATAAGAACACACATGCAATGACTGTAGTGGGTTCACATGTGGTTTGTGAAAAGAACACACATGCAATGACCACTGGTTGATCCATAAGTTGTTTGTGGAAAAGAACACACATGCAATGAGTCTAGTGGATCCATGTGTGGTTTGTGGAAAAGAACACACATGCAATGACTGTAGTGCTGGTTTGTGGTTTTAGTATAAGAACAAACATGCAATTACTCAAATGGATCCATATGTGGTTTGTGGAAAGAACACACATGCAATGACTCTGGTTGATCCATATGTGGTTTGTGGAAAGAACAGACATGCAATGACCACTGGTTGATCCATATGTGGTTTGTGGAAAAAAACACATGTAATGACCACTGGTTGATCCATGTGTGGTTTGTGGAAAGAACACACATGCAATAACAGTGGTGGATCCATGTGTCGTTTGTGAAAATAACACACATGCAATGACTCTAGTGTTGGTTTTAGTATAGAACACACATGCAATGACTCTAGTGGGTTCACATGTGGTTTGTGAAAAGAACACACATGCAATGACCACTGGTTGATCCATATGTGGTCTGTGGAAAGAACACACATGCAATGACACTGCTTGATCCATGTGTGGTTTGTGGAAAAC
The DNA here is from genome assembly GCA_916181665.1 of Avena sativa. Classification (NCBI taxonomy): domain Eukaryota; kingdom Viridiplantae; phylum Streptophyta; class Magnoliopsida; order Poales; family Poaceae; genus Avena; species Avena sativa. The sequence goes on from OV702290.1 coordinate 39,932,878, forward strand.
AACACACATGCAATGACCACTGGTTGATCCATGTGTGGTTTGTGGAAAGAACACACATGCAATGACCACTGGTTGATCCATATGTAGTTTGTGGAAAAAACACACATGCAATGACCACTGGTTGGTCCATATGTGCGTTGTGGAAAGAACACATATGCAATGACTCTAGTGCTAGTTTTAGTATAAGAACACACATACAATGACTCTAGTTGATCCATATCTGGTTTGTTGAAAGAACACACATGCAATGACTCTGGTTGATCCAGATGTGGTTTGTGGAAAGAACACACATGCAATGACCACTGGTTGATCCATATGTGGTTTGTGGAAAAGAACACACATGTAATGACCACTGGTTGATCCATGTGTGGTTTGTGGAAAGAACACACATGCAATGACAGTGGTGGATCCATGTGTGGTTTGTGAAAAGAATACACATCCAATGACTCTAGTGTTGGTTTTAGTATAAGAACACACATGCAATGACTCTAGTGGGTTCACATGTGGTTTGTGAAAAGAACACACATGCAATGACCACTGGTTGATCCATATGTGGTATGTGGAAAGAACACACACGCAATGACACTGCTTGATCCATGTGTGGTTTGTGGAAAACGACACACATCCAATGACCACTGGTTGATCCATGTGTGGTTTGTGGAAAGAACACACATGCAATGACCACTGGTTGATCCATATGTGGTTTGTGGAAAATAATACACATGCAATGACCACTGGTTGGTCCATATGTGGTTTGTGGAAAGAACACACATGCAATGACTCTAATGCTAGTTTTAGTATAAGAACACACATACTATGACTCTAGTGGGTCCACATGTAGTTTGTGAAAAGAACACGCATGCAATGACCACTGGTTGATCCATAAGTTGTTTGTGGAACAGAACACACATGCAATGAGTCTAGTGGATCCATGTGTGGTTTGTGGAAAAGAACACACATGCAATGACTCTAGTGCTGGTTTGTGGTTTTAGTATAAGAACAAACATGCAATTACTCAAATTGATCCATATGTGGTTTGTGGAAAGAACACACATGCAATGACTCTGGTTGATCCATATGTGGTTTGTGGAAAGAACACACATGCAATGACCACTGGTTGATCCATATGTGGTTTGTGGAAAAGAACACACATGCAATGACCACTGGTAGATCCATGTGTGGTTTGTGGAAAGAACACACATGCAATGACAGTGGTGGATCCATGTGTGGTTTGTGAAAAGAACACACATGCAATGACACTAGTGTTCGTTTTAGTATAAGAACACACATGCAATGACTCTAGTGGGTTCACATGTGGTTTGTGAAAAGAACACACATGCAATGACCACTGGTTGATCAATATGTGGTTTGTGGAAAGAACACACATGCAATGACACTGCTTGATCCATTTGTTGTTTGTGGGAAAGAACACACATGCAATGACCACTGGTTGATCCATGTGTGGTTTGTGGAAAGAACACACATGCAATGACCACTGGTTGATCCATATGTGGTTTGTGGAAAAGAACACACATGCAATGACCACTGGTTGATCCATATGTGGTTTGTGGAAAGAACACACATGCAATGACTCTATTGCTAGTTTTAGTATAAGAACACACATACAATGACTCTAGTGGGTCCACATGTAGTTTGTGAAAATAACACACATGCAATGACCACTGGTTGATCCATAAGTTGTTTGTGGAACAGAACACACATGCAATGAGTCTAGTGGATCCATGTGTGGTTTGTGGAAAAGAACACACATGCAATGACTCTAGTGCTGGTTTGTGGTTTTAGTATAAGAACAAACATGCAATTACTCAAATTTATCAATATGTGGTTTGTGGAAAGAACACACATGCAATGGCTCTGGTTGATCCATATGTGGTTTGTGGAAAGAACACACATGCAATGACCACTGGTTGATCCATATGTGGTTTGTGGAAAAGAACACACATGCAATGACCACTGGTTGATCCATGTGTGGTGTGTGGAAAGAACACACATGCAATGACAGTGGTGGATCCATGTGTGGTTTGTAAAAAGAACACACATGCAATGACTCTAGTGTTGGTTTTAGTATAAGAACACACATGCAATGACTCTAGTGGGTTCACATGTGGTTTGTGAAAATAACACACGTGCAATGACCACTGGTTGATCAATATGTGGTTTGTGGAAAGAACACACATGCAATGACCACTGGTTCATCCATGTGTGGTTTGGGGAAAGAACACACATGCAATGACCACTAGTTGATCCATATGTGGTTTGTGGAAAAGAACACACATGCAATGACCACTGGTTGATCCATATGTTTTCTGGAAAGAACACACATGCAATGACTCTACTGCTAGTTTTAGTATAAGAACACACATACAATGACTCTAGTGGGTCCACATGTAGTTTGTGAAAAGAACACACATGCAATGACCACTGGTTGATCCATAAGTTGTTTGTGGAAAAGAACACACATGCAATGAGTCTAGTGGATCCATGTGTGGTTTGTGGAAAAGAACACACATGCAATGACTCTAGTGCTGGTTTGTGGTTTCAATATAAGAACAAACATGCAATTATTCAAATGGATCCATATGTGGTTTGTGAAAAGAACACACATGCAATGACTCTAGTGTTTGTTTTAGTATAAGAACACACATGCAATGACTGTAGTGGGTTCACATGTGGTTTGTAAAAAGAACACACATGCAATGACCACTGGTTGATCCATAAGTTGTTTGTGGAAAAGAACACACATGCAATGAGTCTAGTGGATCCATGTGTGGTTTGTGGAAAAGAACACACATGCAATGACTGTAGTGCTGGTTTGTGGTTTTAGTATAAGAACAAACATGCAATTACTCAAATGGATCCATATGTGGTTTGTGGAAAGAACACACATGCAATGACTCTGGTTGATCCATATGTGGTTTGTGGAAAGAACAGACATGCAATGACCACTGGTTGATCCATATGTGGTTTGTGGAAAAAAACACATGTAATGACCACTGGTTGATCCATGTGTGGTTTGTGGAAAGAACACACATGCAATAACAGTGGTGGATCCATGTGTCGTTTGTGAAAATAACACACATGCAATGACTCTAGTGTTGGTTTTAGTATAGAACACACATGCAATGACTCTAGTGGGTTCACATGTGGTTTGTGAAAAGAACACACATGCAATGACCACTGGTTGATCCATATGTGGTCTGTGGAAAGAACACACATGCAATGACACTGCTTGATCCATGTGTGGTTTGTGGAAAACAACACACATGCAATGACCACTGGTTGATCCATGTGTGGTTTGTGGAAAGAACACACATGCAATGACCACTGGTTGATCCATATGTAGTTTGTGGAAAAAACACACATGCAATGACCACTGGTTGGTCCATATGTGGGTTGTGGAAAGAACACATATGCAATGACTCTAGTGCTCGTTTTAGTATAAGAACACACATCCAATGACTCTAGTTGATCCATATCTGGTTTGTTGAAAGAACACACATGCAATGACTCTGGTTGATCCAGATGTGGTTTGTGGAAAGAACACACATGCAATGACCACTGGTTGATCCATATGTGGTTTGTGGAAAAGAACACACATGTAATGACCACTGGTTGATCCATGTGTGGTTTGTGGAAAGAACACACATGCAATGACAGTGGTGGATCCATGTGTGGTTTGTGAAAAGAACACACATCCAATGACTCTAGTGTAGGTTTTAGTCTAAGAACATACATGCAATGACTCTAGTGGGTTCACATGTGGTTTGTGAAAAGAACACACATGCAATGAGCACTTGTTGATCCATATGTGGTATGTGGAAAGAACACACATGCAATGACACTGCTTGATCCATGTGTGGTTTGTGGAAAACGACACACATCCAATGACCACTAGTTGATCCATGTGTGGTTTGTGGAAATAACACACATGCAATGACCACTAGTTGATCCATATGTTGTTTGTGGAAAATAACACAAATGCAATGACCACTGGTTGGTCCATATGTGGTTTGTGGAAAGAACACACATGCAATGACTCTAATGCTAGTTTTAGTATAAGAACACACATACTATGACTCTAGTGGGTCCACATGTAGTTTGTGAAAAGAACACACATGCAATGACCACTGGTTGATCCATAAGTTGTTTGTGGAACAGAACACACATGCAATGAGTCTAGTGGATCCATGTGTGGTTTGTGGAAAAGAACACACATGCAATGACTCTAGTGTTGGTTTGTGGTTTTAGTATAAGAACAAACATGCAATTACTCAAATTGATCCATATGTGGTTTGTGGAAAGAACACACATGCAATGACTCTGGTTGATCCATATGTGGTTTGTGGAAAGAACACACATGCAATGACCACTGGTTGATCCATATGTGGTTTGTGGAAAAGAACACACATGCAATGACCACTGGTAGATCCATGTGTGGTTTGTGGAAAGAACACACATGCAATGACAGTGGTGGATCCATGTGTGGTTTGTAAAAAGAACACACATGCAATGACTCTAGTGTTGGTTTTAGTATAAGAACACACATGCAATGACTCTAGTGGGTTCACATGTGGTTTGTGAAAAGAACACACGTGCAATGACCACTGGTTGATCAATATGTGGTTTGTGGAAAGAACACACATGCAATGACCACTGGTTCATCCATGTGTGGTTTGGGGAAAGAACACACATGCAATGACCACTGGTTGATCCATATGTGGTTTGTGGAAAAGAACACACATGCAATGACCACTGGTTGATCCATATGTTTTCTGGAAAGAACACACATGCAATGACTCTACTGCTAGTTTTAGTATAAGAACACACATACAATGACTCTAGTGGGTCCACATGTAGTTTGTGAAAAGAACACACATGCAATGACCACTGGTTGATCCATAAGTTGTTTGTGGAAAAGAACACACATGCAATGAGTCTAGTGGATCCATGTGTGGTTTGTGGAAAAGAACACACATGCAATGACTCTAGTGCTGGTTTGTGGTTTCAATATAAGAACAAACATGCAATTATTCAAATGGATCCATATGTGGTTTGTGAAAAGAACACACATGCAATGACTCTAGTGTTTGTTTTAGTATAAGAACACACATGCAATGACTGTAGTGGGTTCACATGTGGTTTGTGAAAAGAACACACATGCAATGACCACTGGTTGATCCATAAGTTGTTTGTGGAAAAGAACACACATGCAATGAGTCTAGTGGATCCATGTGTGGTTTGTGGAAAAGAACACACATGCAATGACTGTAGTGCTGGTTTGTGGTTTTAGTATAAGAACAAACATGCAATTACTCAAATGGATCCATATGTGGTTTGTGGAAAGAACACACATGCAATGACTCTGGTTGATCCATATGTGGTTTGTGGAAAGAACAGACATGCAATGACCACTGGTTGATCCATATGTGGTTTGTGGAAAAAAAACACATGTAATGACCACTGGTTGATCCATGTGTGGTTTGTGGAAAGAACACACATGCAATAACAGTGGTGGATCCATGTGTCGTTTGTGAAAATAACACACATGCAATGACTCTAGTGTTGGTTTTAGTATAGAACACACATGCAATGACTCTAGTGGGTTCACATGTGGTTTGTGAAAAGAACACACATGCAATGACCACTGGTTGATCCATATGTGGTCTGTGGAAAGAACACACATGCAATGACACTGCTTGATCCATGTGTGGTTTGTGGAAAACAACACACATGCAATGACCACTGGTTGATCCATGTGTGGTTTGTGGAAAGAACACACATGCAATGACCACTGGTTGATCCATATGTAGTTTGTGGAAAAAACACACATGCAATGACCACTGGTTGGTCCATATGTGGGTTGTGGAAAGAACACATATGCAATGACTCTAGTGCTAGTTTTAGTATAAGAACACACATACAATGACTCTAGTTGATCCATATCTGGTTTGTTGAAAGAACACACATGCAATGACTCTGGTTGATCCAGATGTGGTTTGTGGAAAGAACACACATGCAATGACCACTGGTTGATCCATATGTGGTTTGTGGAAAAGAACACACATGTAATGACCACTGGTTGATCCATGTGTGGTTTGTGGAAAGAACACACATGCAATGACAGTGGTGGATCCATGTGTGGTTTGTGAAAAGAACACACATCCAATGACTCTAGTGTAGGTTTTAGTCTAAGAACACACATGCAATGACTCTAGTGGGTTCACATGTGGTTTGTGAAAAGAACACACATGCAATGAGCACTTGTTGATCCATATGTGGTATGTGGAAAGAACACACATGCAATGACACTGCTTGATCCATGTGTGGTTTGTGGAAAACGACACACATCCAATGACCACTAGTTGATCCATGTGTGGTTTGTGGAAATAACACACATGCAATGACCACTAGTTGATCCATATGTTGTTTGTGGAAAATAACACAAATGCAATGACCACTGGTTGGTCCATATGTGGTTTGTGGAAAGAACACACATTCAATGACTCTAATGCTAGTTTTAGTATAAGAACACACATACTATGACTCTAGTGGGTCCACATGTAGTTTGTGAAAAGAACACACATGCAATGACCACTGGTTGATCCATAAGTTGTTTGTGGAACAGAACACACATGCAATGAGTCTAGTGGATCCATGTGTGGTTTGTGGAAAAGAACACACATGCAATGACTCTAGTGTTGGTTTGTGGTTTTAGTATAAGAACAAACATGCAATTACTCAAATTGATCCATATGTGGTTTGTGGAAAGAACACACATGCAATGACTCTGGTTGATCCATATGTGGTTTGTGGAAAGAACACACATGCAATGACCACTGGTTGATCCATATGTGGTTTGTGGAAAAGAACACACATGCAATGACCACTGGTAGATCCATGTGTGGTTTGTGGAAAGAACACACATGCAATGACAGTGGTGGATCCATGTGTGGTTTGTAAAAAGAACACACATGCAATGACTCTAGTGTTGGTTTTAGTATAAGAACACACATGCAATGACTCTAGTGGGTTCACATGTGGTTTGTGAAAAGAACACACGTGCAATGACCACTGGTTGATCAATATGTGGTTTGTGGAAAGAACACACATGCAATGACCACTGGTTCATCCATGTGTGATTTGGGGAAAGAACACACATGCAATGACCACTGGTTGTTCCATATGTGGTTAGTGGAAAAGAACACACATGCAATGACCACTGGTTGATCCATATGTTTTCTGGAAAGAACACACATGCAATGACTCTACTGCTAGTTTTAGTATAAGAACACACATACAATGACTCTAGTGGGTCCACATGTAGTTTGTGAAAAGAACACACATGCAATGACCACTGGTTGATCCATAAGTTGTTTGTGGAAAAGAACACACATGCAATGAGTCTAGTGGATCCATGTGTGGTTTGTGGAAAAGAACACACATGCAATGACTCTAGTGCTGGTTTGTGGTTTCAATATAAGAACAAACATGCAATTATTCAAATGGATCCATATGTGGTTTGTGAAAAGAACACACATGCAATGACTCTAGTGTTTGTTTTAGTATAAGAACACACATGCAATGACTGTAGTGGGTTCACATGTGGTTTGTGAAAAGAACACACATGCAATGACCACTGGTTGATCCATAAGTTGTTTGTGGAAAAGAACACACATGCAATGAGTCTAGTGGATCCATGTGTGGTTTGTGGAAAAGAACACACATGCAATGACTGTAGTGCTGGTTTGTGGTTTTAGTATAAGAACAAACATGCAATTACTCAAATGGATCCATATGTGGTTTGTGGAAAGAACACACATGCAATGACTCTGGTTGATCCATATGTGGTTTGTGGAAAGAACAGACATGCAATGACCACTGGTTGATCCATATGTGGTTTGTGGAAAAAAAACACATGTAATGACCACTGGTTGATCCATGTGTGGTTTGTGGAAAGAACACACATGCAATAACAGTGGTGGATCCATGTGTCGTTTGTGAAAATAACACACATGCAATGACTCTAGTGTTGGTTTTAGTATAGAACACACATGCAATGACTCTAGTGGGTTCACATGTGGTTTGTGAAAAGAACACACATGCAATGACCACTGGTTGATCCATATGTGGTCTGTGGAAAGAACACACATGCAATGACACTGCTTGATCCATGTGTGGTTTGTGGAAAACAACACACATGCAATGACCACTGGTTGATCCATGTGTGGTTTGTGGAAAGAACACACATGCAATGACCACTGGTTGATCCATATGTAGTTTGTGGAAAAAACACACATGCAATGACCACTGGTTGGTCCATATGTGGGTTGTGGAAAGAACACATATGCAATGACTCTAGTGCTAGTTTTAGTATAATAACACACATACAATGACTCTAGTTGATCCATATCTGGTTTGTTGAAAGAACACACATGCAATGACTCTGGTTGATCCAGATGTGGTTTGTGGAAAGAACACACATGCAATGACCACTGGTTGATCCATATGTGGTTTGTGGAAAAGAACACACATGTAATGACCACTGGTTGATCCATGTGTGGTTTGTGGAAAGAACACACATGCAATGACAGTGGTGGATCCATGTGTGGTTTGTGAAAAGAACACACATCCAATGACTCTAGTGTAGGTTTTAGTCTAAGAACACACATGCAATGACTCTAGTGGGTTCACATGTGGTTTGTGAAAAGAACACACATGCAATGAGCACTTGTTGATCCATATGTGGTATGTGGAAAGAACACACATGTAATGACACTGCTTGATCCATGTGTGGTTTGTGGAAAACGACACACATCCAATGACCACTAGTTGATCCATGTGTGGTTTGTGGAAATAACACACATGCAATGACCACTAGTTGATCCATATGTTGTTTGTGGAAAATAACACAAATGCAATGACCACTGGTTCGTCCATATGTGGTTTGTGGAAAGAACACACATGCAATGACTCTAATGCTAGTTTTAGTATAAGAACACACATACTATGACTCTAGTGGGTCCACATGTAGTTTGTGAAAAGAACACACATGCAATGACCACTGGTTGATCCATAAGTTGTTTGTGGAACAGAACACACATGCAATGAGTCTAGTGGATCCATGTGTGGTTTGTGGAAAAGAACACACATGCAATGACTCTAGTGTTGGTTTGTGGTTTTAGTATAAGAACAAACATGCAATTACTCAAATTGATCCATATGTGGTTTGTGGAAAGAACACACATGCAATGACTCTGGTTGATCCATATGTGGTTTGTGGAAAGAACACACATGCAATGACCACTGGTTGATCCATATGTGGTTTGTGGAAAAGAACACACATGCAATGACCACTGGTAGATCCATGTGTGGTTTGTGGAAAGAACACACATGCAATGACAGTGGTGGATCCATGTGTGGTTTGTGAAAAGAACACACATGCAATGACTCTAGTGTTGGTTTTAGTATAAGAACACACATGCAATGACTCTAGTGGGTTCACATGTGGTTTGTGAAAAGAACACACATGCAATGACCACTGGTTGATCAATATGTGGTCTGTGGAAAGAACACACATGCAATGACTGTAATGGGTTCACATGTGGTTTGTGAAAAGAACACACATGCAATGACCCCTGGTTGATCCATAAGTTGTTTGTGAAAAAGAACACACATGCAATGAGTCTAGTGGATCCATGTGTGGTTTGTGGAAAAGAACACACATGCAATGACTCTAGTGCTAGTTTGTGGTTTTAGTATAAGAATAAACATGCAATTACTCAAATGGATCCATATGTGGTTTGTGGAAAGAACACACATGCAATGACTCTGGTTGATCCATATGTGGTTTGTGGAAAGAACACACATGCAATGACTCTAGTGTTGGTTTTAGTATAAGAACACACATACAATGACTAGTGGGTTCACATGTGGTTTGTGAAAAGAACACACATGCAATGACCACTGGTTGATCCATATGTGGTGTGTGGAAAGAACACACATGCAATGACACTGCTTGATCCATGTGTGGTTTGTGGAAAACGACACACATGCAATAACCACTGGTTGATCCATGTGTGGTTTGTGGAAAGAACACACATGCAATGACAGTGGTGGATCCATGTGTGGTTTGTGAAAAGAACACACATGCAATGACTCTAGTGTTGGTTTTAGTATAAGAACACACATGCAATGACTCTAGTGGGTTCACATGTGGTTTGTGAAAAGAACACACATGCAATGACCACTGGTTGATCCATATGTGGTCTGTGGAAAGAACACACATGCAATGACACTGCTTGATCCATGTGTGGTTTGTGGAAAACAACACACATGCAATCACCACTGGTTGATCCATGTGTGGTTTGTGGAAAGAACACACATGCAATGACCACTGGTTGATCCATATGTGGTTTGTGGAAAATAACACACATGCAATGATCACTGGTTGATCCATGTGTGGTTTGTGGAAAGAACACACATGCAATGACAGTGGTGGATCCATTTGTGGTTTGTGAAAAGAACACACATGCAATGACTCTAGTGCTAGTTTTAGTATCAGAACACACATACAATGACTCTAGTTGATCCATATGTGGTTTGTTGAAAGAACACACATGCAATGACTCTGGTTGATCCATATGTGGTTTGTGGAAAGAACACACATGCAATGACCACTGGTTGATCCATAAGTTGTTTGTGGAAAACAACACACATGCAATGAGTCTAGTGGATCCATGTGTGGTTTGTGGAAAAGAACACACATGCAATGACTCAAGTGCTGGTTTGTGGTTTTAGTATAAGAACAAACATGCAATTACTCAAATGGATCCATGTGTGGTTTGTGAACATATCACACATGCAATGACTCTAGTGTTGATTTTAGTATAAGAACACACATGCAATGACTCTAGTGGGTTCACATGTGGTTTGTGACAAGAACACACATGCAATGACCCCTGGTTGATCCATAAGTTGTTTGTGAAAAAGAACACACATGCAATGAGTCTAGTGGATCCATGTGTGGTTTGTGGAAAAGAACACACATGCAATGACTCTAGTGCTGGTTTGTGGTTTTAGTATAAGAATAAACATGCAATTACTCAAATGGATCCATATGTGGTTTGTGGAAAGAACACACATGCAATGACTCTGGTTGATCCATATGTGGTTTGTGGAAAGAACACACATGCAATGACTCTAGTGTTGGTTTTAGTATAAGAACACACATGCAATGACTAGTGGGTTCACATGTGGTTTGTGAGAAGAACACACATGCAATGACCACTGGTTGATCCATATGTGGTGTGTGGAAAGAACACACATGCAATGACACTGCTTGATCCATGTGTGGTTTGTGGAAAACGACACACATGCAATAACCACTGGTTGATCCATGTGTGGTTTGTGGAAAGAACACACATGCAATGACAGTGGTGGATCCATGTGTGGATTGTGAAAAGAACACACATGCAATGACTCTAGTGTTGGTTTTAGTATAAGAACACACATGCAATGACTCTAGTGGGTTCACATGTGGTTTGTGAAAAGAACACACATGCAATGACCACTGGTTGATCCATATGTGGTCTGTGGAAAGAACACACATGCAATGACACTGCTTGATCCATGTGTGGTTTGTGGAAAAAAACACACATGCAATGACCACTGGTTGATCCATGTGTGGTTTGTGGAAAGAACACACATGCAATGACCACTGGTTGATCCATATGTGGTTTGTGGAAAATAACACACATGCAATGATCACTGGTTGATCCATGTGTGGTTTGTGGAAAGAACACACATGCAATGACAGTGGTGGATCCATGTGTGGTTTGTGAAAAGAACACACATGCAATGACTCTAGTGCTAGTTTTAGTATCAGAACACACATACAATGACTCTACTTGATCCATATGTGGTTTGTTGAAAGAACACACATGCAATGACTCTGGTTGATCCATATGTGGTTTGTGGAAAGAACACACATGCAATGACCACTGGTTGATCCATATGTGGTTTGTGGACAAGAACAAACATGCAATGACCACTGGTTGATCTATGTGTGGTTTGTGGAAAGAACACACATGCAATGACAGTGGTGGATCCATGTGTGGTTTGTGAAAAGAACACACATGCAATGACTCTAGTGTTGGTTTTAGTATAAGAACACACATGCAATGACTAGTGGGTTCACATGTGGTTTGTGAAAAGAACACACATGCAATGACCACTAGTTGATCCATATGTGGTATGTGGAAAGAACACACATGCAATGACACTGCTTGATCCATGTGTGGTTTGTGGAAAACGACACACATGCAATAACCACTGGTTGATCCATGTGTGGTTTGTGGAAAGAACACACATGCAATGACCACTGGTTGATCCATATGTGGTTTGTGGAAAATAACACACGTGCAATGACCACTGGTTGGTCCATATGTGGTTTCTGGAAAGAACACACATGCAATGACTCTAGTGCTAGTTTTAGTATAAGAACACACATACTCTGACTCTAGTGGGTCCACATGTAGTTTGTGAAAAGAACACACATGTAATGACCACTGGTTGATCCATAAGTTGTTTGTGGAACAGAACACACATGCAATGAGTCTAGTGGATCCATGTGTGGTTTGTGGAAAAGAACACACATGCAATGACTCTAGTGCTGGTTTGTGGTTTTAGTATAAGAACCAACATGCAATTACTCAAATTGATCCATATGTGGTTTGTGGAAAGAACACACACGCAATGACTCTGGTTGATCCATATGTGGTTTGTGGAAAGAACACACATGCAATAACCACTGGTGATCCATATGTGGTTTGTGGAAAAGAACACACATGCAATGACCACTGGTAGATCCATGAGTGGATTGTGGATAGAACACACATGCAATGACAGTGGTGGATCCATGTGTGGTTTGTGAAAAGAACACACATGCAATGCCTCTAGTGTTGGTTTTAGTATAAGAACACACATGCAATGACTCTAGTGGGTTCACATGTGTTTGTGAAAAGAACACACATACAATGACCACTGTTTGATCAATATGTGGTTTGTGGAAAGAACACACATGGAATGACACTGCTTGGTCCATGTGTGGTTTGTGGGAAAGAAGACACATGCAATGACCACTGGTTGATCCATGTGTGGTTTGTGGAAAGAACACACATGCAATGACCACTAGTTGATCCATATGTGGTTTCTGGAAAATAACACACATGCAATGACCACTGGTTGATCCATATGTGGTTTGTGGAAAGAACACACCTGCAATGACTCTAGTGCTAGTTTTAGTATAAGAACACACATACAATGACTCTAGTGGGTCCACATGTAGTTTTTGAATAGAACACACATGCAATGACCACTGGTTGATCCATAAGTTGTTTGTGGAAAACAACACACATGCAATGAGTCTAGTGGATCCATGTGTGGTTTGTGGAAAAGAACACACATGCAATGATTCTAGTGCTGGTTTGTGGTTTTAGTATAAGAACAAACATGCAATTACTCAAATGGATCCATGTGTGGTTTGTGAACAGATCACCCATGCAATGACTCTAGTGTTGGTTTTAGTATAAGAACACACATGCAATGACTCTAGTGGGTTCACATGTGGTTTGTGAAAAGAACACACATGCAATGACCCCTGGTTGATCCATAAGTTGTTTGTGGAAAAGAACACACATGCAATGAGTCTAGTGGATCCATGTGTGGTTTGTGGAAAAGAACACACATGCAATGACTCTAGTGCTGGTTTGTGGTTTTAGTATAAGAATAAACATGCAATTACTCAAATGGATCCATATGTGGTTTGTGGAAAGAACACACATGCAATGACTCTGGTTGATCCATATGTGGTTTGTGGAAAGAACACACATGCAATGACTCTAGTGTTGGTTTTAGTATAAGAACACACATGCAATGACTAGTGGGTTCACATGTGGTTTGTGAAAAGAACACACATGCAATGACCACTGGTTGATCCATATGTGGTATGTGGAAAGAACACACATGCAATGACACTGCTTGATCCATGTGTGGTTTGTGGAAAACGACACACATGCAATAACCACTGGTTGATCCATGTGTGGTTTGTGGAAAGAACACACATGCAATGACCACTGGTTGATCCATATGTGGTTTGTGGAAAATAACACACGTGCAATGACCATTGGTTGGTCCATATGTGGTTTGTGGAAAGAACACACATGCAATGACTCTAGTGCTAGTTTTAGTATAAGAACACACATACTCTGAATCTAGTGGGTCCACATGTAGTTTGTGAAAAGAACACACATACAATGACCACTGGTTGATCCATAAGTTGTTTGTGGAACAGAACACACATGCAATGAGTCCAGTGGATCCATGTGTGGTTTGTGGAAAAGAACACACATGCAATGACTCTAGTGCTGGTTTGTGGTTTTAGTATAAGAACCAACATGCAATTACTCAAATTGATCCATATGTGGTTTGTGGAAAGAACACACACGCAATGACTCTGGTTGATCCATATGTGGTTTGTGGAAAGAACACACATGCAATAACCACTGGTGATCCATATGTGGTTTGTGGAAAAGAACACACATGCAATGACCACTGGTAGATCCATGAGTGGTTTGTGGAAAGAACACACATGCAATGACAGTGGTGGATCCATGTGTGGTTTGTGAAAAGAACACACATGCAATGACTCTAGTGTTTGTTTTAGTATAAGAACACACATGCAATGACTCTAGTGGGTTCACATGTGGTTTGTGAAAAGAACACACATGCAATGACTCTAGTGTTCGTTTTAGTATAAGAACACACATGCAATGACTCTAGTGGGTTCACATGTGGTTTGTGAAAAGAACACACATGCAATGACTCTAGTGTTCGTTTTAGTATAAGAACACACATGCAATGACTCTAGTGGGTTCACATGTGGTTTGTGAAAAGAACACACATGCAATGACCACTGGTTGATCAATATCTGGTTTGTGGAAAGAACACACATGCAATGACACTGCTTGGTCCATGTGTGGTTTGTGGGAAAGAAGACACATGCAATGACCACTGGTTGATCCATATGTGGTTTTAGTATAAGAACAAACATGCAATTACTCAAATGGATCCATGTGTGGTTTGTGAAAAGATCACACATGCAATGAATCTAGTGTTGGTTTTAGTATAAGAACACACATGCAATAACTCTAGTGGGTTCACATGTGGTTTGTGAAAAGAACACACATGCAATGACCACTGGTTGATCCATAAGTTGTTTGTGGAAAAGAACACACATGCAATGAGTCTAGTGGATCCATGTGTGGTTTGTGGAAAAGAACACACATGCAATGACTGTAGTGCTGGTTTGTGGTTTTAGTATAAGAACAGACATGCAATTACTCAAATGGATCCATATGTGTTTTGTGGAAAGAACACACATGCAATGACTCTGGTTGATCCATATGTGGTTTGTGGAAAATAACACACATGCAATGACCACTGGTTGATCCATATGTGGTTTGTGGAAAGAACACACATGCAATGACTCTAGTGCTAGTTTTAGTATAAGAACACACATACAATGACT
This sequence comes from Avena sativa, assembly GCA_916181665.1. Lineage (NCBI taxonomy): Eukaryota > Viridiplantae > Streptophyta > Magnoliopsida > Poales > Poaceae > Avena > Avena sativa. The sequence continues at coordinate 39,948,485 of OV702290.1, forward strand.
CTAGTGGGTCCACATGTAGTTTTTGAATAGAACACACATGCAATGACCACTGGTTGATCCATAAGTTGTTTGTGCAAAACAACACACATGCAATGAGTCTAGTGGATCCATGTGTGGTTTGTGGAAAAGAACACACATGCAATGACTCTAGTGCTGGTTTGTGGTTTTAGTATAAGAACAAACATGCAATTACTCAAATGGATCCATGTGTGGTTTGTGAACAGATCACACATTCAATGACTCTAGTGTTGGTTTTAGTTTAAGAACACACGTGCAATGACTCTAGTGGGTTCACATGTGGTTTGCGAAAAGAACACACATGCAATGACCACTGGTTGATCCATAAGTTGTTTGTGGAAAAGAACACACATGCAATGAGTCTAGTGGATCCATGTGTGGTTTGTGGAAAAGAACACACATGCAATGACTCTAGTGCTGGTTTGTGGTTTTAGTATAAGAACAAACATGCAATTACTCAAATGGATCCATATGTGGTTTGTGGAAAGAACACACATGCAATGACTCTGGTTGATCCATATGTGGTTTGTGGAAAGAACACACATGCAATGACCACTGGTTGATCCATATGTGGTTTGTGGAAAAGAACACACATGTAATGACCACTGGTTGATCCATGCGTGGTTTGTGGAAAAGAACACACATGCAATGACAGTGGTGGATCCATGTGTGGTTTGTGAAAAGAACACACATGCAATGACTCTAGTGTTGGATTTAGTATAAGAACACACATGCAATGACTCTAGTGGGTTCACATGTGGTTTGTGAAAAGAACACACATGCAATGACCACTGGCTGATCAATATGTGGTTTGTGGAGAGAACACACATGCAATGACACTGCTTGATCCATGTGTGGTTTGTGGGAAAGAACACACATGCAATGACCACTGGTTGATCCATGTGTGGTTTGGGGAAAGAACACACATGCAATGACCACTGGTTGATCCATATGTGGTTTGTGGAAAAGAACACACATGCAATGACCACTGGTTGATCCATATGTGGTTTGTGGAAAGAACACACATGCAATGACTCTAGTGCTAGTTTTAGTATAAGAACACACATACAATGATTCTAGTGGGTCCACATGTAGTTTGTGAAAAGAACACACATGCGATGACCACTGGTTGATCCATATGTGGTTTGTGGAAAAGAACACAGATGCAATGACTCTAGTGCTGGTTTGTGGTTTCAGTATAAGAACAAACATGCAATTACTCAAATGGATCCATATGTGGTTTGTGGAAAGAACACACATGCAATGACTTTGGTTGATCCATATGTGGTTTGTGGAAAGAACACATGCAATGACCACTGGTTGATCCATATGTGGTTTGTGGCAAAGAACACAAATGTAATGACCACTGGTTGATCCATGTGTGGTTTGTGGAAAGAACACACATGCAATGACAGTGGTGGATCCATGTGTGGTTTGGGAAAAGAACACACATGCAATGACTCTAGTGTTGGTTTTAGTATAAGAACACATATGCAATGACTATAGCGGGTTCACATGTGGTTTGTGAAAAGAACACACATGCAATGACCACTGGTTGATCCATATGTGGTTTGTGGAAAGAACACACATGCAATAACACTGCTTGATCCATGTGTGGTTTGTGGAAAAGAACACACATGCAATGACTATAGTCCTAGTTTGTGGTTTTAGTATAAGAAAAAACATGCAATGACTCTAGTGGTTGATCCATGTGTGGTTTGTGGAAAGAACACACATGCAATGACTCTAGTGGTGGATCCATGTGTGGTTTCTGGAAAAGAACACACATGTAATGACTCTAGTGCTGGTTTGTGGTTTTAGTATAAGAACAAACATGCAATGACTCTAGTGGTTGTTCCATGTGTGGTTTGTGGAAATAATACACATGCAATGACTCTAGTGATTGATCCATGTGTGGTTTGTGGAAATAACACACATGCAATGACTCTAGTGGTTGATCCATGTGTGGTTTGTGGAAATAACACACATGCAATGACTCTGGTTGATCCATATGTGGTTTGTGGAAAGAACACACATGCAATGACCACTGGTTGATCCATATGTGGTTTGTGGAAAAGAACACACATGTAATGACCACTGGTTGATCCATGCGTGGTTTGTGGAAAGAACACACATGCAATGACAGTGGTGGATCCATGTGTGGTTTGTGAAAAGAACACACATGCAATGACTCTAGTGTTGGATTTAGTATAAGAACACACATGCAATGACTCTAGTGGGTTCACATGTGGTTTGTGAAAAGAACACACATGCAATGACCACTGGCTGATCAATATGTGGTTTGTGGAGAGAACACACATGCAATGACACTGCTTGATCCATGTGTGGTTTGTGGGAAAGAACACACATGCAATGACCACTGGTTGATCCATGTGTGGTTTGGGGAAAGAACACACATGCAATGACCACTGGTTGATCCATATGTGGTTTGTGGAAAAGAACACACATGCAATGACCACTGGTTGATCCATATGTGGTTTGTGGAAAGAACACACATGCAATGACTCTAGTGCTAGTTTTAGTATAAGAACACACATACAATGATTCTAGTGGGTCCACATGTAGTTTGTGAAAAGAACACACATGCGATGACCACTGGTTGATCCATATGTGGTTTGTGGAAAAGAACACAGATGCAATGACTCTAGTGCTGGTTTGTGGTTTCAGTATAAGAACAAACATGCAATTACTCAAATGGATCCATATGTGGTTTGTGGAAAGAACACACATGCAATGACTTTGGTTGATCCATATGTGGTTTGTGGAAAGAACACATGCAATGACCACTGGTTGATCCATATGTGGTTTGTGGCAAAGAACACAAATGTAATGACCACTGGTTGATCCATGTGTGGTTTGTGGAAAGAACACACATGCAATGACAGTGGTGGATCCATGTGTGGTTTGGGAAAAGAACACACATGCAATGACTCTAGTGTTGGTTTTAGTATAAGAACACATATGCAATGACTATAGCGGGTTCACATGTGGTTTGTGAAAAGAACACACATGCAATGACCACTGGTTGATCCATATGTGGTTTGTGGAAAGAACACACATGCAATAACACTGCTTGATCCATGTGTGGTTTGTGGAAAAGAACACACATGCAATGACTATAGTCCTAGTTTGTGGTTTTAGTATAAGAAAAAACATGCAATGACTCTAGTGGTTGATCCATGTGTGGTTTGTGGAAAGAACACACATGCAATGACTCTAGTGGTGGATCCATGTGTGGTTTCTGGAAAAGAACACACATGTAATGACTCTAGTGCTGGTTTGTGGTTTTAGTATAAGAACAAACATGCAATGACTCTAGTGGTTGTTCCATGTGTGGTTTGTGGAAATAATACACATGCAATGACTCTAGTGATTGATCCATGTGTGGTTTGTGGAAATAACACACATGCAATGACTCTAGTGGTTGATCCATGTGTGGTTTGTGGAAATAACACACATGCAATGACTCTAGTGGGTCCACATGTGTGGTTTGTGGAAAGAACACACATGCAATGACTCTGGTTGATCCATATGTGGTTTGTGGAAAGAACACACATGCACTGACTCTAGTGGTGGATCCATGTGTGGTTTGTGGAAAAGAACACACAGGCAATGACTCTAGTGCTGGTTTGTGGTTTTAGTATAAGCACAAACATGCAATGACTCTAGTGGTTGATCCAATTGTGGTTTTAGTATAAGAACAAACATGCAATGACTCTAGTGGTGGATCCATGTGTGGTTTGTGGAAAAGAACACACATGCAATGACTCTAGTGCTAGTTTGTGGCTTTAGTATAAGAATAAACATGCAATGACTCTAGTGGTTGATCCATGTGTGGTTTGTCGAAATAACACACATGCAATGACTCTACTGGTTGATCCATGTGTGGTTTGTGGAAATAACACAAATGCAATGACTCTAGTGGGTCCACATGTGTGGTTTGTGGAAAGAACACACATGCAATGACTCTGGTTGATCCATATGTGGTTTGTGGAAAGAACACACATTCAATGACTCTAGTGGTGGATCCATGTGTGGTTTGTGGAAAAGAACACACATGCAATGACTCTAGTGCTGGTTTGTGGTTTTAGTATAAGAACAAACATACAATGACTCTAGTGGTTGATCCATGTGTGGTTTATGGAAAGAACACACATCCAATGACTCTAGTGGTGGATCAATGTGTGGTTTGTGGAAAAGAACACACATGCAATGACTCTAGTGCTGGTTTGTGGTTTTAGTATAAGAACAAACATGCAATGACTCTAGTGGTTGATCCAAGTGTGGTTTTAGTATAAGAACGAACATGCAATGACTCTAGTGGTGGATCCATGTGTGGTTTGTGGAAAAGAACACACATGCAATGACTCTAGTGCTAGTTTGTGGTTTTAGTATAAGGATAAACATGCAATGACTCTAGTGGTTGATCCATGTGTGGTTTGTGGAAATAACACACATGCAATGACTCTACTGGTTGATCCATGTGTGGTTTGTGGAAATAACACAGATGTAATGACTCTAGTGGGTCCACATGTGTGGTTTGTGGAAAGAACACACATGCAATGACTCTGGTTGATCCATATGTGGTTTGTGGAAAGAACACACATGCAATGATTCTAGTGGTGGATCCATGTGTGGTTTGTGGAAAAGAACACACATGCAATGACTCTAGTGCTGGTTTGTGGTTTTAGTATAAGAACAAACATGCAATGACTCTAGTGGTTGATCCATGTGTGGTTTGTGGAAAGAACACACATGCAATGACTCTAGTGGTGGATCCATGTGTGGTTTCTGGAAAAGAACACACATGTAATGACTCTAGTGCTGGTTTGTGGTTTTAGTATAAGAACAAACATGCAATGACTCTAGTGGTTGTTCCATGTGTGGTTTGTGGAAATAATACACATGCAATGACTCTAGTGATTGATCCATGCGTGGTTTGTGGAAATAACACACATGCAATGACTCTAGTGGTTGATCCATGTGTGGTTTGTGGAAATAACACACATGCAATGACTCTAGTGGGTCCACATGTGTGGTTTGTGGAAAGAACACACATGCAATGACTCTGGTTGATCCATATGTGGTTTGTGGAAAGAACACACATGCATTGACTCTAGTGGTGGATCCATGTGTGGTTTGTGGAAAAGAACACACAGGCAATGACTCTAGTGCTGGTTTCTGGTTTTAGTATAAGCACAAACATGCAATGACTCTAGTGGTTGATCCAATTGTGGTTTTAGTATAAGAACAAACATGCAATGACTCTAGTGGTGGATCCATGTGTGGTTTGTGGAAAAGAACACACATGCAATGACTCTAGTGCTAGTTTGTGGCTTTAGTATAAGAATAAACATGCAATGACTCTAGTGGTTGATCCATGTGTGGTTTGTGGAAATAACACACATGCAATGACTCTACTGGTTGATCCATGTGTGGTTTGTGGAAATAACACAAATGCAATGACTCTAGTGGGTCCACATGTGTGGTTTGTGGAAAGAACACACATGCAATGACTCTGGTTGATCCATATGTGGTTTGTGGAAAGAACACACATTCAATGACTCTAGTGGTGGATCCATGTGTGGTTTGTGGAAAAGAACACACATGCAATGACTCTAGTGCTGGTTTGTGGTTTTAGTATAAGAACAAACATACAATGACTCTAGTGGTTGATCCATGTGTGGTTTATGGAAAGAACACACATCCAATGACTCTAGTGGTGGATCAATGTGTGGTTTGTGGAAAAGAACACACATGCAATGACTCTAGTGCTGGTTTGTGGTTTTAGTATAAGAACAAACATGCAATGACTCTAGTGGTTGATCCAAGTGTGGTTTTAGTATAAGAACGAACATGCAATGACTCTAGTGGTGGATCCATGTGTGGTTTGTGGAAAAGAACACACATGCAATGACTCTAGTGCTAGTTTGTGGTTTTAGTATAAGGATAAACATGCAATGACTCTAGTGGTTGATCCATGTGTGGTTTGTGGAAATAACACACATGCAATGACTCTACTGGTTGATCCATGTGTGGTTTGTGGAAATAACACAGATGTAATGACTCTAGTGGGTCCACATGTGTGGTTTGTGGAAAGAACACACATGCAATGACTCTGGTTGATCCATATGTGGTTTGTGGAAAGAACACACATGCAATGATTCTAGTGGTGGATCCATGTGTGGTTTGTGGAAAAGAACACACATGCAATGACTCTAGTGCTGGTTTGTGGTTTTAGTATAAGAACAAACATGCAATGACTCTAGTGGTTGATCCATGTGTGGTTTGTGGAAAGAACACACATGCAATGACTCTAGTGGTGGATCCATGTGTGGTTTCTGGAAAAGAACACACATGTAATGACTCTAGTGCTGGTTTGTGGTTTTAGTATAAGAACAAACATGCAATGACTCTAGTGGTTGTTCCATGTGTGGTTTGTGGAAATAATACACATGCAATGACTCTAGTGATTGATCCATGCGTGGTTTGTGGAAATAACACACATGCAATGACTCTAGTGGTTGATCCATGTGTGGTTTGTGGAAATAACACACATGCAATGACTCTAGTGGGTCCACATGTGTGGTTTGTGGAAAGAACACACATGCAATGACTCTGGTTGATCCATATGTGGTTTGTGGAAAGAACACACATGCATTGACTCTAGTGGTGGATCCATGTGTGGTTTGTGGAAAAGAACACACAGGCAATGACTCTAGTGCTGGTTTGTGGTTTTAGTATAAGCACAAACATGCAATGACTCTAGTGGTTGATCCAATTGTGGTTTTAGTATAAGAACAAACATGCAATGACTCTAGTGGTGGATCCATGTGTGGTTTGTGGAAAAGAACACACATGCAATGACTCTAGTGCTAGTTTGTGGCTTTAGTATAAGAATAAACATGCAATGACTCTAGTGGTTGATCCATGTGTGGTTTGTGGAAATAACACACATGCAATGACTCTACTGGTTGATCCATGTGTGGTTTGTGGAAATAACACAAATGCAATGACTCTAGTGGGTCCACATGTGTGGTTTGTGGAAAGAACACACATGCAATGACTCTGGTTGATCCATATGTGGTTTGTGGAAAGAACACACATTCAATGACTCTAGTGGTGGATCCATGTGTGGTTTGTGGAAAAGAACACACATGCAATGACTCTAGTGCTGGTTTGTGGTTTTAGTATAAGAACAAACATACAATGACTCTAGTGGTTGATCCATGTGTGGTTTGTGGAAAGAACACACATCCAATGACTCTAGTGGTGGATCAATGTGTGGTTTGTGGAAAAGAACACACATGCAATGACTCTAGTGCTGGTTTGTGGTTTTAGTATAAGAACAAACATGCAATGACTCTAGTGGTTGATCCAAGTGTGGTTTTAGTATAAGAACGAACATGCAATGACTCTAGTGGTGGATCCATGTGTGGTTTGTGGAAAAGAACACACATGCAATGACTCTAGTGCTAGTTTGTGGTTTTAGTATAAGGATAAACATGCAATGACTCTAGTGGTTGATCCATGTGTGGTTTGTGGAAATAACACACATGCAATGACTCTACTGGTTGATCCATGTGTGGTTTGTGGAAATAACACAGATGTAATGACTCTAGTGGGTCCACATGTGTGGTTTGTGGAAAGAACACACATGCAATGACTCTGGTTGATCCATATGTGGTTTGTGGAAAGAACACACATGCAATGATTCTAGTGGTGGATCCATGTGTGGTTTGTGGAAAAGAACACACATGCAATGACTCTAGTGCTGGTTTGTGGTTTTAGTATAAGAACAAACATACAATGACTCTAGTGGTTGATCCATGTGTGGTTTGTGGAAAGAACACACATGCAATGACTCTAGTGGTGGATCCATGTGTGGTTTGTGGAAAAGAACACACATGCAATGACTCTAGTGCTCGTTTGTGGTTTTAGTATAAGAACAAACATGCAATGACTCTAGTGGTTGATCCATGTGTGGTTTGTGGAAATAACAAACATGCAATGACTCTAGTGGTTGATCCATGTGTGGTTTGTGGAAATAACACACATGCAATGACTCTTGTGGTTGATCCATGTGTGGTTTGTGGAAATAACACACATGCAATGACTCTAGTGGGTCCACATGTGTGGTTTGTGGAAAGAACACACATGCAATGACTCTGGTTGATCCATATGTGGTTTGTGGAAAGAACACACATGCAATGACCGCTGGTGGATCCATGTGTGGTTTGTGGAAAAGAACACACATGCAATGACTCTAGTACTGGTTTGTGGTTTTAGTATAAGTACACACATGCAATGACTCTAGTGGTTGATCCATGTGTGGTTTGTGGAAAGAACACACATGCAATGACCACTGATGGATCCATGTGTGGTTTGTGGAAAAGAACACACATGCAATGACTCTAGTGGTTGATCCATGTTTGTTTGTGGAAATAACACACATGCAATGAATCTAGTGGTTGATCCATGTGTGGTTTGTGAAAAGAACACACATGCAATGACTCTAGTGTTGGTTTTAGTATAAGAACACACATGCAATGACTCTAGTGGTTGATCCGTGTGTGGTTTGTGGAAATAACACACATGCAATTACTCTAGTGGGTCCACATGTGTGGTTTCTGGAAAGAACACACATGCAATGACTCTGGTTGATCCATATGTGGTTTGTGGAAAGAACACACATGCAATGACTCTAGTGATGGATCCATGTGTGGTTTGTGGAAAAGAACACACATGTAATGACTCTAGTGTTGGTTTATGGTTTTAGTATAAGAACAAACATGCAATGACTCTAGTGGTTGATCCATGTGTGGTTTGTGGAAAGGACACACATGCAATGACTAGTGGTTGATCCATATGTGGTTTGTCGAAAGAACACACATGCAATGACCACTGGTGGATCCATGTGTGGTTTGTGGAAAACAACACACATGCAATGACTCTAGTGCTGGTTTGTGTTTTTAGTATAAGAACAAACATGCAATGACTCTAGTGGTTGATCCATGTGTGGTTTGTGGAAAGAATACACATGCAATGACTCTGGTTGATCCATGTGTGGTTTGTGGAAAGAACACACATGCAATGACCACTGGTGGATCCATGTGTGGTTTGTGGAAAAGAACACACATGCAATGACTCTAGTACTGGTTTGTGGTTTTAGTATAAGAACACACATGCAATGACTCTAGTGGTTTATCCATGTGTGGTTTGTGGAAATAACACACATGCAATGACTCTAGTGGTTGATCCATGTGTGGTTTTTGGAAATAACACACATGTAATGACTCTAGTGGGTCCACATGTGTGGTCTGTGGAAAGAATACACATGCAATGACTATGGTTGATCCATATGTGGTTTGTGGAAAGAAGACACATGCAATGACCACTGGTGGATCCATGCGTGGTTTGTGGAAAAGAACACACATGCAATGTCTCTAGTGCTGGTTTGTGGGTTTAGTATAAGAACAAACATGCAATGACTCTAGTGGTTGATCCATGTGTGGTTTGTGGAAAGAACACACATGCAATGACTCTAGTGGTGGATCCATGTGTGGTTTGTGGAAAAGAACACACATGCAATGACTCTGGTTGATCCATATGTGGTTTGTGGAAAGAACACACATGCAATGACTCTAGTGGTGGATCCATGTGTGGTTTGTGGAAAAGAACACACATGCAATGACTCTAGTGCTGGTTTGTGGTTTTAGTATAAGAACAAACATGCAATGACTCTAGTGGTTGATCCGAGTGTGGTTTTAGTATAAGAACAAACATGCAATGACTCTAGTGGTGGATCCATGTGTGGTTTGTGGAAAAGAACACACATGCAATGACTCTAGTGTTAGTTTGTGGTTTTAGTATAAGAATAAACATGCAATGACTCTAGTGGTTGATCCATGTGTGGTTTGTGGAAATAACACACATGCAATGACTCTACTGGTTGATCCATGTGTGGTTTGTGGAAATAACACAAATGCAATGACTCTAGTGGGTCCACATGTGTGGTTTGTGGAAAGAACACACATGCAATGACTCTGGTTGATCCATATGTGGTTTGTGGAAAGAACACACATGCAATGACTCTAGTGGTGGATCCATGTGTGGTTTGTGGAAAAGAACACACATGCAATGACTCTAGTGCTGGTTTGGGGTTTTAGTATAAGAACAAACATACAATGACTCTAGTGGTTGATCCATGTGTGGTTTGTGGAAAAAACACACATGCAATGACTCTAGTGGTGGATCAATGTGTGGTTTGTGGAAAAGAACACACATGCAATGACTCTAGTGGTGGATCGATGTGTGGTTTGTGGAAAAGAACACACATGCAATGACTCTAGTGCTGGTTTGTGGTTTTAGTATAAGAACAAACATACAATGACTCTAGTGGTTGATCCATGTGTGGTTTGTGGAAAGAACACACATGCAATGACTCTAGTGGTGGATCCATGTGTGGTTTGTGGAAGAGAACACACTTGCAATGACTCTAGTGCTGGTTTGTGGTTTTAGTATAAGAACAAACATGCAATGACTCTAGTGGTTGATCCATGTGTGGTTTGTGGAAATAACACACATGCAATGACTCTAGTGGTTGATCCATGTGTGGTTTGTGGAAATAACACACATGCAATGACTCTTGTGGTTGATCCATGCGTGGTTTGTGGAAATAACACACATGCAATGACTCTAGTGGGTCCACATGTGTGGTTTGTGGAAATAACACACATGCAATGACTCTGGTTGATCCATATGTGGTTTGTGGAAAGAACACACATGCAATGACAACTGGTGGATCCATGTTTGGTTTGTGGAAAAGAACACACATGCAATGACTCTAGTACTGGTTTGTGGTTTTAGTATAAGAACACACATGCAATGACTCTAGTGGTTGATCCATGTGTGGTTTGTGGAAAGAACACACATGCAATGACCACTGATGGATCCATGTGTGGTTTGTGGAAAAGAACACACATGCAATGACTCTAGTGGTTGATCCATGTTTGTTTGTGGAAATAACACACATGCAATGAATCTAGTGGTTGATCCATGTGTGGTTTGTGAAAAGAACACACATGCAATGACTCTAGTGCTGGTTTGTGGTTTTAGTATAAGAACAAACATACAATGACTCTAGTGGTTGATCCATGTGTGGTTTGTGGAAAGAACACACATGCAATGACTCTAGTGGTTGATCCATGTGTGGTTTCTGGAAAAGAACACACATGCAATGACTCTGGTTGATCCATATGTGGTTTCTGGAAAGAACACACATGCAATGACTCTAGTGGTGGATCCATGTGTGGTTTGTGGAAAAGAACACACATGCAATGACTCTTGTGCTAGTTTGTGTTTTTAGTATAAGAACAAACATGCAATGACTCTAGTGGTTGATCCATGTGTGGTTTGTGGAAAGAATACACATGCAATGACTCTGGTTGATCCATGTGTGGTTTGTGGAAAGAACACACATGCAATGACCACTGGTGGATCCATGTGTGGTTTGTGGAAAAGAACACACATGCAATGACTCTAGTACTGGTTTGTGGTTTTAGTATAAGAACACACATGCAATGACTCTAGTGGTTTATCCATGTGTGGTTTGTGGAAATAACACACATGCAATGACTCTAGTGGTTGATCCATGTGTGGTTTTTGGAAATAACACACATGTAATGACTCTAGTGGGTCCACATGTGTGGTTTGTGGAAAGAACACACATGCAATGACTATGGTTGATCCATATGTAGTTTGTGGAAAGAAGACACATGCAATGACCACTGGTGGATCCATGCGTAGTTTGTGGAAAAGAACACACATGCAATGTCTCTAGTGCTGGTTTGTGGTTTTAGTATAAGAACAAACATGCAATGACTCTAGTGGTTGATCCATGTGTGGTTTGTGGAAAGAACACACATGCAATGACTCTAGTGGTGGATCCATGTGTGGTTTGTGGAAAAGAACACACATGCAATGACTCTGGTTGATCCATATGTGGTTTGTGGAAAGAACACACATGCAATGACTCTAGTGGTGGATCCATGTGTGGTTTGTGGAAAAGAACACACATGCAATGACTCTAGTGCTGGTTTGTGGTTTTAGTATAAGAACAAACATGCAATGACTCTAGTGGTTGATCCAAGTGTGGTTTTAGTATAAGAACAAACATGCAATGACTCTAGTGGTGGATCCATGTGTGGTTTGTGGAAAAGAACACACATGCAATGACTCTAGTGCTAGTTTGTGGTTTTAGTATAAGAATAAACATGCAATTACTCTAGTGGTTGATCCATGTGTGGTTTGTGGAAATAACACACATGCAATGACTCTACTGGTTGATCCATGTGTGGTTTGTGGAAATAACACAAATGCAATGACTCTAGTGGGTCCACATGTGTGGTTTGTGGAAAGAACACACATGCAATGACTCTGGTTGATCCATATGTGGTTTGTGGAAAGAACACACATGCAATGACTCTAGTGGTGGATCCATGTGTGGTTTGTGGAAAAGAACACACATGCAATGACTCTAGTGCTGGTTTGTGGTTTTAGTATAAGAACAAACATACAATGACTCTAGTGGTTGATCCATGTGTGGTTTGTGGAAAGAACACACATGCAATGACTCTAGTGGTGGATCAATGTGTGGTTTGTGGAAAAGAACACACATGCAATGACTCTAGTGCTGGTTTGTGGTTTTAGTATAAGAACAAACATGCAATAACTCTAGTGGTTGATCCATGTGTGGTTTGTGGAAATAACACACATGCAATGACTCTAGTGGTTGATCCATGTGTGGTTTGTGGAAATAACACACATGCAATGACTCTTGTGGTTGATCCATGTGTGGTTTGTGGAAATAACACACATGCAATGACTCTAGTGGGTCCACATGTGTGGTTTGTGGAAATAACACACATGCAATGACTCTGGTTGATCCATATGTGGTTTGTGGAAAGAACACACATGCAATGACCACTGGTGGATCCATGTGTGGTTTGTGGAAAAGAACACACATGCAATGACTCTAGTACTGGTTTGTGGTTTTAGTATAAGAACACACATGCAACGACTCTAGTGGTTGATCCATGTGTGGTTTGTGGAAAGAACACACATGCAATGACCCCTGATGGATCCATGTGTGGTTTGTGGAAAAGAACACACATGCAATGACTCTAGTGGTTGATCCATGTTTGTTTGTGGAAATAACACACATGCAATGAATCTAGTGGTTGATCCATGTGTGGTTTGTGAAAAGAACACACATGCAATGACTCTAGTGTTGGTTTTAGTATAAGAACACACATGCAATGACTCTAGTGGTTGATCCGTGTGTGGTTTGTGGAAATAACACACATGCAATGACTCTAGTGGGTCCACATGTGTGGTTTCTGGAAAGAACACACATGCAATGACTCTGGTTGATCCATATGTGGTTTGTGGAAAGAACACACATGCAATGACTCTAGTGATGGATCCATGTGTGGTTTGTGGAAAAGAACACACATGCAATGACTCTAGTGTTGGTTTATGGTTTTAGTATAAGAACAAACATGCAATGACTCTAGTGGTTGATCCATGTGTGGTTTGTGGAAAGGACACACATGCAATGACTAGTGGTTGATCCATATGTGGTTTGTCGAAAGAACACACATGCAATGACCACTGGTGGATCCATGTGTGGTTTGTGGAAAACAACACACATGCAATGACTCTAGTGCTGGTTTGTGTTTTTAGTATAAGAACAAACATGCAATGACTCTAGTGGTTGATCCATGTGTGGTTTGTGGAAAGAATACACATGCAATGACTCTGGTTGATCCATGTGTGGTTTGTGGAAAGAACACACATGCAATGACCACTGGTGGATCCATGTGTGGTTTGTGGAAAAGAACACACATGCAATGACTCTAGTACTGGTTTGTGGTTTTAGTATAAGAACACACATGCAATGACTCTAGTGGTTTATCCATGTGTGGTTTGTGGAAATAACACACATGCAATGACTCTAGTGGTTGATCCATGTGTGGTTTTTGGAAATAACACACATGTAATGACTCTAGTGGGTCCACATGTGTGGTTTGTGGAAAGAACACACATGCAATGACTATGGTTGATCCATATGTGGTTTGTGGAAAGAAGACACATGCAATGACCACTGGTGGATCCATGCGTGGTTTGTGGAAAAGAACACACATGCAATGTCTCTAGTGCTGGTTTGTGGTTTTAGTATAAGAACAAACATGCAATGACTCTAGTGGTTGATCCATGTGTGGTTTGTGGAAAGAACACACATGCAATGACTCTAGTGGTGGATCCATGTGTGGTTTGTGGAAAAGAACACACATGCAATGACTCTGGTTGATCCATATGTGGTTTGTGGAAAGAACACACATGCAATGACTCTAGTGGTGGATCCATGTGTGGTTTGTGGAAAAGAACACACATGCAATGACTCTAGTGCTGGTTTGTGGTTTTAGTATAAGAACAAACATGCAATGACTCTAGTGGTTGATCCAAGTGTGGTTTTAGTATAAGAACAAACATGCAATGACTCTAGTGGTGGATCCATGTGTGGTTTGTGGAAAAGAACACACATGCAATGACTCTAGTGCTAGTTTGTGGTTTTAGTATAAGAATAAACATGCAATGACTCTAGTGGTTGATCCATGTGTGGTTTGTGGAAATAACACACATGCAATGACTCTACTGGTTGATCCATGTGTGGTTTGTGGAAATAACACAAATGCAATGACTCTAGTGGGTCCACATGTGTGGTTTGTGGAAAGAACACACATGCAATGACTCTGGTTGATCCATATGTGGTTTGTGGAAAGAACACACATGCAATGACTCTAGTGGTGGATCCATGTGTGGTTTGTGGAAAAGAACACACATGCAATGACTCTAGTGCTGGTTTGTGGTTTTAGTATAAGAACAAACATACAATGACTCTAGTGGTTGATCCATGTGTGGTTTGTGGAAAAAACACACATGCAATGACTCTAGTGGTGGATCAATGTGTGGTTTGTGGAAAAGAACACACATGCAATGACTCTAGTGCTGGTTTGTGGTTTTAGTATAAGAACAAACATGCAATGACTCTAGTGGTTGATCCAAGTGTGGTTTTAGTATAAGTACAAACATGCAATGACTCTAGTGGTGGATCCATGTGTGGTTTGTGGAAAAGAACACACATGCAATGACTCTAGTGCTAGTTTGTGGTTTTAGTATAAGGATAAACATGCAATGACTCTAGTGGTTTATCCATGTGTTGTTTGTGGAAATAACACACATGCAATGACTCTACTGGTTGATCCATGTGTGGTTTGTGGAAATAACACAGATGCAATGACTCTAGTGGGTCCACATGTGTGGTTTGTGGAAAGAACACACATGCAATGACTCTGGTTGATCCATATGTGGTTTGTGGAAAGAACACACATGCAATGATTCTAGTGGTGGATCCATGTGTGGTTTGTGGAAAGGAACACACATGCAATGACTCTAGTGCTGGTTTGTGGTTTTAGTATAAGAACAAACATACAATGACTCTAGTGGTTGATCCATGTGTGGTTTGTGGAAAGAACACACATGCAATGACTCTAGTGGTGGATCCATGTGTGGTTTGTGGAAAAGAACACACATGCAATGACTCTAGTGCTGGTTTGTGGTTTTAGTATAAGAACAAACATGCAATGACTCTAGTGGTTGATCCATGTGTGGTTTGTGGAAATAACACACATGCAATGACTCTAGTGGTTTATCCATGTGTGGTTTGTGGAAATAACACACATGCAATGACTCTTGTGGTTGATCCATGTGTGGTTTGTGGAAATAACACACATGCAATGACTCTAGTGGGTCCACATGTGTGGTTTGTGGAAATAACACACATGCAATGACTCTGGTTGATCCATATGTGGTTTGTGGAAAGAACACACATGCAATGACCACTGGTGGATCCATGTGTGGTTTGTGGAAAAGAACACACATGCAATGACTCTAGTACTGGTTTGTGGTTTTAGTATAAGAACACACATGCAATGACTCTAGTGGTTGATCCATGTGTGGTTTGTGGAAAGAACACACATGCAATGACCACTGATGGATCCATGTGTGGTTTGTGGAAAAGAACACCCATGCAATGACTCTAGTGGTTGATCCATGTTTGTTTGTGTAAATAACACACATGCAATGAATCTAGTGGTTGATCCATGTGTGGTTTGTGAAAAGAACACACATGCAATGACTCTAGTGTTGGTTTTAGTATAAGAACAAACATGCAATGACTCTAGTGGTTGATCCATGTGTGGTTTGTGGAAAGAACACACATGCAATGACTCTAGTGGTGGATCCATGTGTGGTTTGTGGAAAAGAACACACATGCAATGACTCTGGTTGATCCATATGTGGTTTGTGGAAAGAACACACATGCAATGACTCTAGTGGTGGATCCATGTGTGGTTTGTGGAAAAGAACACACATGCAATGACTCTAGTACTGGTTTGTGGTTTTAGTATAAGAACACACATGCAATGACTCTAGTGGTTTATCCATGTGTGGTTTGTGGTTTTAGTATAAGAACACACATGCAATGACTCTAGTGGTTTATCCATGTGTGGTTTGTGGAAATAACACACATGCAATGACTCTAGTGGTTGATCCATGTGTGGTTTTTGGAAATAACACATATGTAATGACTCTAGTGGGTCCACATGTGTGGTTTGTGGAAAGAACACACATGCAATGACTATGGTTGATCCATATGTGGTTTGTGGAAAGAAGACACATGCAATGACCACTGGTGGATCCATGCGTAGTTTGTGGAAAAGAACACACATGCAATGTCTCTAGTGCTGGTTTGTGGTTTTAGTATAAGAACAAACATGCAATGACTCTAGTGGTTGATCCATGTGTGGTTTGTGGAAAGAACACACATGCAATGACTCTAGTGGTGGATCCATGTGTGGTTTGTGGAAAAGAACACACATGCAATGACTCTGGTTGATCCATATGTGGTTTGTGGAAAGAACACACATGCAATGACTCTAGTGGTGGATCCATGTGTGGTTTGTGGAAAAGAACACACATGCAATGACTCTAGTGCTGGTTTGTGGTTTTAGTATAAGAACAACCATGCAATGACTCTAGTGGTTGATCCAAGTGTGGTTTTAGTATAAGAACAAACATGCAATGACTCTAGTGGTGGATCCATGTGTGGTTTGTGGAAAAGAACACACATGCAATGACTCTAGTGCTAGTTTGTGGTTTTAGTATAAGAATAAACATGCAATTACTCTAGTGGTTGATCCATGTGTGGTTTGTGGAAATAACACACATGCAATGACTCTACTGGTTGATCCATGTGTGGTTTGTGGAAATAACACAAATGCAATGACTCTAGTGGGTCCACATGTGTGGTTTGTGGAAAGAACACACATGCAATGACTCTGGTTGATCCATATGTGGTTTGTGGAAAGAACACACATGCAATGACTCTAGTGGTGGATCCATGTGTGGTTTGTGGAAAAGAACACACATGCAATGACTCTAGTGCTGGTTTGTGGTTTTAGTATAAGAACAAACATACAATGACTCTAGTGGTTGATCCATGTGTGGTTTGTGGAAAGAACACACATGCAATGACTCTAGTGGTGGATCAATGTGTGGTTTGTGGAAAAGAACACACATGCAATGACTCTAGTGCTGGTTTGTGGTTTTAGTATAAGAACAAACATGCAATAACTCTAGTGGTTGATCCATGTGTGGTTTGTGGAAATAACACACATGCAATGACTCTAGTGGTTGATCCATGTGTGGTTTGTGGAAATAACACACATGCAATGACTCTAGTGGTGGATCAATGTGTGGTTTGTGGAAAAGAACACACATGCAATGACTCTAGTGCTGGTTTGTGGTTTTAGTATAAGAACAAACATACAATGACTCTAGTGGTTGATCCATGTGTGGTTTGTGGAAAGAACACACATGCAATGACTCTAGTGGTGGATCCATGTGTGGTTTGTGGAAAAGAACACACATGCAATGACTCTAGTGCTGGTTTGTGGTTTTAGTATAAGAACAAACATACAATGACTCTAGTGGTTGATCCATGTGTGGTTTGTGGAAAGAACACACATGCAATGACTCTAGTGGTGGATCAATGTGTGGTTTGTGGAAAAGAACACACATGCAATGACTCTAGTGCTGGTTTGTGGTTTTAGTATAAGAACAAACATGCAATGACTCTAGTGGTTGATCCAAGTGTGGTTTTAGTATAAGAACAAACATGCAATGACTCTAGTGGTGGATCCTTGTGTGGTTTGTGGAAAAGAACACACATGCAATGACACTAGTGCTGGTTTTTGGTTTTAGTATAAGGATAAACATGCAATGACTCTAGTGGTTGATCCATGTGTGGTTTGTGGAAATAACACACATGCAATGACTCTACTGGTTGATCCATGTGTGGTTTGTGGAAATAACACAGATGGAATGACTCTAGTGGGTCCACATGTGTGGTTTGTGGAAAGAACACACATGCAATGACTCTGGTTGATCCATATGTGGTTTGTGGAAAGAACACACATGCAATGATTCTAGTGGTGGATCCATGTGTGGTTTGTGGAAAAGAACACACATGCAATGACTCTAGTGCTGGTTTGTGGTTTTAGTATAAGAACAAACATACGATGACTCTAGTGGTTGATCCATGTGTGGTTTGTGGAAAGAACACACATGCAATGACTCTAGTGGTGGATCCATGTGTGGTTTGTGGAAAAGAACACACATGCAATGACTCTAGTGCTGGTTTGTGGTTTTAGTATAAGAACAAACATGCAATGACTCTAGTGGTTGATCCATGTGTGGTTTGTGGAAATAACACACATGCAATGACTCTAGTGGTTGATCCATGTGTGGTTTGTGGAAATAACACACATGCAATGACTCTTGTGGTTGATCCATGTGTGGTTTGTGGAAATAAGACACATGCAATGACTCTAGTGGGTCCACATGTGTGGTTTGTGGAAAGAACACACATGCAATGACTCTAGTGGTGGATCCATGTGTGGTTTGTGGAAAAGAACACACATGCAATGACTCTAGTGCTGGTTTGTGTTTTTAGTATAAGAACAAACATGCAATGACTCTAGTGGTTGATCCATGTGTGGTTTGTGGAAAGAATACACATGCAATGACTCTGGTTGATCCATGTGTGGTTTGTGGAAAGAACACACATGCAATGACTCTGGTTGATCCATATGTGGTTTGTGGAAAGAACACACATGCAATGACTCTAGTGGTGGATCCATGTGTGGTTTGTGGAAAAGAACACACATGCAATGACTCTAGTGCTGGTTTGTGGTTTTAGTATAAGAACAAACATGCAATGACTCTAGTGGTTGATCCAAGTGTGGTTTTAGTATAAGAACAAACATGCAATGACTCTAGTGGTGGATCCATGTGTGGTTTGTGGAAAAGAACACACATGCAATGACTCTAGTGCTAGTTTGTGGTTTTAGTATAAGAATAAACATGCAATTACTCTAGTGGTTGATCCATGTGTGGTTTGTGGAAATAACACACATGCAATGACTCTACTGGTTGATCCATGTGTGGTTTGTGGAAATAACACAAATGCAATGACTCTAGTGGGTCCACATGTGTGGTTTGTGGAAAGAACACACATGCAATGACTCTGGTTGATCCATATGTGGTTTGTGGAAAGAACACACATGCAATGACTCTAGTGGTGGATCCATGTGTGGTTTGTGGAAAAGAACACACATGCAATGACTCTAGTGCTGGTTTGTGGTTTTAGTATAAGAACAAACATACAATGACTCTAGTGGTTGATCCATGTGTGGTTTGTGGAAAGAACACACATGCAATGACTCTAGTGGTGGATCAATGTGTGGTTTGTGGAAAAGAACACACATGCAATGACTCTAGTGCTGGTTTGTGGTTTTAGTATAAGAACAAACATGCAATAACTCTAGTGGTTGATCCATGTGTGGTTTGTGGAAATAACACACATGCAATGACTCTAGTGGTTGATCCATGTGTGGTTTGTGGAAATAACACACATGCAATGACTCTTGTGGTTGATCCATGTGTGGTTTGTGGAAATAACACACATGCAATGACTCTAGTGGGTCCACATGTGTGGTTTGTGGAAATAACACACATGCAATGACTCTGGTTGATCCATATGTGGTTTGTGGAAAGAACACACATGCAATGACCACTGGTGGATCCATGTGTGGTTTGTGGAAAAGAACACACATGCAATGACTCTAGTACTTGTTTGTGGTTTTAGTATAAGAACACACATGCAACGACTCTAGTGGTTGATCCATGTGTGGTTTGTGGAAAGAACACACATGCAATGACCACTGATGGATCCATGTGTGGTTTGTGGAAAAGAACACACATGCAATGACTCTAGTGTTGGTTTTAGTATAAGAACACACATGCAATGACTCTAGTGGTTGATCTGTGTGTGGTTTGTGGAAATAACACACATGCAATGACTCTAGTGGGTCCACATGTGTGGTTTCTGGAAAGAACACACATGCAATGACTCTGGTTGATCCATATGTGGTTTGTGGAAAGAACACACATGCAATGACTCTAGTGATGGATCCATGTGTGGTTTGTGGAAAAGAACACACATGCAATGACTCTAGTGTTGGTTTATGGTTTTAGTATAAGAACAAACATGCAATGACTCTAGTGGTTGATCCATGTGTGGTTTGTGGAAAGGACACACATGCAATGACTAGTGGTTGATCCATATGTGGTTTTTCGAAAGAACACACATGCAATGACCACTGGTGGATCCATGTGTGGTTTGTGGAAAACAACACACATGCAATGACTCTAGTGCTGGATTGTGTTTTTAGTATAAGAACAAACATGCAATGACTCTAGTGGTTGATCCATGTGTGGTTTGTGGAAAGAACACACATGCAATGACCACTGGTGGATCCATGTGTGGTTTGTGGAAAAGAACACACATGCAATGACTCTAGTACTGGTTTGTGGTTTTAGTATAAGAACACACATGCAATGACTCTAGTGGTTTATCCATGTGTGGTTTGTGGAAATAACACACATGCAATGACTCTAGTGGTTGATCCATGTGTGGTTTTTGGAAATAACACACATGTAATGACTCTAGTGGGTCCACATGTGTGGTTTGTGGAAAGAACACACATGCAATGACTATGGTTGATCCATATGTGGTTTGTGGAAAGAAGACACATGCAATGACCACTGGTGGATCCATGCGTGGTTTGTGGAAAAGAACACACATGCGATGTCTCTAGTGCTGGTTTGTGGTTTTAGTATAAGAACAAACATGCAATGACTCTAGTGGTTGATCCATGTGTGGTTTGTGGAAAGAACACACATGCAATGACTCTAGTGGTGTATCCATGTGTGGTTTGTGGAAAAGAACACACATGCAATGACTCTGGTTGATCCATATGTGGTTTGTGGAAAGAACACACATGCAATGACTCTAGTGGTGGATCCATGTGTGGTTTGTGGAAAAGAACACACATGCAATGACTCTAGTGCTGGTTTGTGGTTTTAGTATAAGAACAAACATGCAATGACTCTAGTGGTTGATCCAAGTGTGGTTTTAGTATAAGAACAAACATGCAATGACTCTAGTGGTGGATCCATGTGTGGTTTGTGGAAAAGAACACACATGCAATGACTCTAGTGCTAGTTTGTGGTTTTAGTATAAGAATAAACATTCAATGACTCTAGTGGTTGATCCATGTGTGGTTTGTGGAAATAACACACATGCAATGACTCTACTGGTTGATCCATGTGTGGGGGAAATAACACAAATGCAATGACTCTAGTGGGTCCACATGTGTGGTTTGTGGAAAGAACACACATGCAATGACTCTGGTTGATCCATATGTGGTTTGTGGAAAGAACACACATGCAATGACTCTAGTGGTGGATCCATGTGTGGTTTGTGGAAAAGAACACACATGCAATGACTCTAGTGCTGGTTTGTGGTTTTAGTATAAGAACAAACATACAATGACTCTAGTGGTTGATCCATGTGTGGTTTGTGGAAAAAACACACATGCAATGACTCTAGTGGTGGATCAATGTGTAGTTTGTGGAAAAGAACACACATGCAATGACTCTAGTGCTGGTTTGTGGTTTTAGTATAAGAACAAACATGCAATGACTCTAGTGGTTGATCCAAGTGTGGTTTTAGTATAAGAACAAACATGCAATGACTCTAGTGGTGGATCCATGTGTGGTTTGTGGAAAAGAACACACATGCAATGACTCTAGTGCTAGTTTGTGGTTTTAGTATAAGGATAAACATGCAATGACTCTAGTGGTTGATCCATGTGTTGTTTGTGGAAATAACACACATGCAATGACTCTACTGGTTGATCCATGTGTGGTTTGTGGAAATAACACAGATGCAATGACTCTAGTGGGTCCACATGTGTGGTTTGTGGAAAGAACACACATGCAATGACTCTGGTTGATCCATATGTGGTTTGTGGAAAGAACACACATGCAATGATTCTAGTGGTGGATCCATGTGTGGTTTGTGGAAAAGAACACACATGCAATGACTCTAGTGCTGGTTTGTGGTTTTAGTATAAGAACAAACATACAATGACTCTAGTGGTTGATCCATGTGTGGTTTGTGGAAAGAACACACATGCAATGACTCTAGTGGTGGATCCATGTGTGGTTTGTGGAAAAGAACACACATGCAATGACTCTAGTGCTGGTTTGTGGTTTTAGTATAAGAACAAACATGCAATGACTCTAGTGGTTGATCCATGTGTGGTTTGTGGAAATAACACACATGCAATGACTCTAGTGGTTTATCCATGTGTGGTTTGTGGAAAGAACACACATGCAATGACCACTGATGGATCCATGTGTGGTTTGTGGAAAAGAACACACATGCAATGACTCTAGTGTTGGTTTTAGTATAAGAACACACATGCAATGACTCTAGTGGTTGATCTGTGTGTGGTTTGTGGAAATAACACACATGCAATGACTCTAGTGGGTCCACATGTGTGGTTTCTGGAAAGAACACACATGCAATGACTCTGGTTGATCCATATGTGGTTTGTGGAAAGAACACACATGCAATGACTCTAGTGATGGATCCATGTGTGGTTTGTGGAAAAGAACACACATGCAATGACTCTAGTGTTGGTTTATGGTTTTAGTATAAGAACAAACATGCAATGACTCTAGTGGTTGATCCATGTGTGGTTTGTGGAAAGGACACACATGCAATGACTAGTGGTTGATCCATATGTGGTTTTTCGAAAGAACACACATGCAATGACCACTGGTGGATCCATGTGTGGTTTGTGGAAAACAACACACATGCAATGACTCTAGTGCTGGATTGTGTTTTTAGTATAAGAACAAACATGCAATGACTCTAGTGGTTGATCCATGTGTGGTTTGTGGAAAGAACACACATGCAATGACCACTGGTGGATCCATGTGTGGTTTGTGGAAAAGAACACACATGCAATGACTCTAGTACTGGTTTGTGGTTTTAGTATAAGAACACACATGCAATGACTCTAGTGGTTTATCCATGTGTGGTTTGTGGAAATAACACACATGCAATGACTCTAGTGGTTGATCCATGTGTGGTTTTTGGAAATAACACACATGTAATGACTCTAGTGGGTCCACATGTGTGGTTTGTGGAAAGAACACACATGCAATGACTATGGTTGATCCATATGTGGTTTGTGGAAAGAAGACACATGCAATGACCACTGGTGGATCCATGCGTGGTTTGTGGAAAAGAACACACATGCGATGTCTCTAGTGCTGGTTTGTGGTTTTAGTATAAGAACAAACATGCAATGACTCTAGTGGTTGATCCATGTGTGGTTTGTGGAAAGAACACACATGCAATGACTCTAGTGGTGTATCCATGTGTGGTTTGTGGAAAAGAACACACATGCAATGACTCTGGTTGATCCATATGTGGTTTGTGGAAAGAACACACATGCAATGACTCTAGTGGTGGATCCATGTGTGGTTTGTGGAAAAGAACACACATGCAATGACTCTAGTGCTGGTTTGTGGTTTTAGTATAAGAACAAACATGCAATGACTCTAGTGGTTGATCCAAGTGTGGTTTTAGTATAAGAACAAACATGCAATGACTCTAGTGGTGGATCCATGTGTGGTTTGTGGAAAAGAACACACATGCAATGACTCTAGTGCTAGTTTGTGGTTTTAGTATAAGAATAAACATTCAATGACTCTAGTGGTTGATCCATGTGTGGTTTGTGGAAATAACACACATGCAATGACTCTACTGGTTGATCCATGTGTGGGGGAAATAACACAAATGCAATGACTCTAGTGGGTCCACATGTGTGGTTTGTGGAAAGAACACACATGCAATGACTCTGGTTGATCCATATGTGGTTTGTGGAAAGAACACACATGCAATGACTCTAGTGGTGGATCCATGTGTGGTTTGTGGAAAAGAACACACATGCAATGACTCTAGTGCTGGTTTGTGGTTTTAGTATAAGAACAAACATACAATGACTCTAGTGGTTGATCCATGTGTGGTTTGTGGAAAAAACACACATGCAATGACTCTAGTGGTGGATCAATGTGTAGTTTGTGGAAAAGAACACACATGCAATGACTCTAGTGCTGGTTTGTGGTTTTAGTATAAGAACAAACATGCAATGACTCTAGTGGTTGATCCAAGTGTGGTTTTAGTATAAGAACAAACATGCAATGACTCTAGTGGTGGATCCATGTGTGGTTTGTGGAAAAGAACACACATGCAATGACTCTAGTGCTAGTTTGTGGTTTTAGTATAAGGATAAACATGCAATGACTCTAGTGGTTGATCCATGTGTTGTTTGTGGAAATAACACACATGCAATGACTCTACTGGTTGATCCATGTGTGGTTTGTGGAAATAACACAGATGCAATGACTCTAGTGGGTCCACATGTGTGGTTTGTGGAAAGAACACACATGCAATGACTCTGGTTGATCCATATGTGGTTTGTGGAAAGAACACACATGCAATGATTCTAGTGGTGGATCCATGTGTGGTTTGTGGAAAAGAACACACATGCAATGACTCTAGTGCTGGTTTGTGGTTTTAGTATAAGAACAAACATACAATGACTCTAGTGGTTGATCCATGTGTGGTTTGTGGAAAGAACACACATGCAATGACTCTAGTGGTGGATCCATGTGTGGTTTGTGGAAAAGAACACACATGCAATGACTCTAGTGCTGGTTTGTGGTTTTAGTATAAGAACAAACATGCAATGACTCTAGTGGTTGATCCATGTGTGGTTTGTGGAAATAACACACATGCAATGACTCTAGTGGTTTATCCATGTGTGGTTTGTGGAAATAACACACATGCAATGACTCTTGTGGTTGATCCATGTGTGGTTTGTGGAAATAACACACATGCAATGACTCTAGTGGGTCCACATGTGTGGTTTGTGGAAATAACACACATGCAATGACTCTGGTTGATCCATATGTGGTTTGTGGAAAGAACACACATGCAATGACCACTGGTGGATCCATGTGTGGTTTGTGGAAAAGAACACACATGCAATGACTCTAGTACTGGTTTGTGGTTTTAGTATAAGAACACACATGCAATGACTCTAGTGGTTGATCCATGTGTGGTTTGTGGAAAGAACACACATGCAATGACCACTGATGGATCCATGTGTGGTTTGTGGAAAAGAACACCCATGCAATGACTCTAGTGGTTGATCCATGTTTGTTTGTGGAAATAACACACATGCAATGAATCTAGTGGTTGATCCATGTGTGGTTTGTGAAAAGAACACACATGCAATGACTCTAGTGTTGGTTTTAGTACAAGAACAAACATGCAATGACTCTAGTGGTTGATCCATGTGTGGTTTGTGGAAAGAACACACATGCAATGACTCTAGTGGTGGATCCATGTGTGGTTTGTGGAAAAGAACACACATGCAATGACTCTGGTTGATCCATATGTGGTTTGTGGAAAGAACACACATGCAATGACTCTAGTGGTGGATCCATGTGTGGTTTGTGGAAAAGGACACACATGCAATGACTCTAGTACTGGTTTGTGGTTTTAGTATAAGAACACACATGCAATGACTCTAGTGGTTTATCCATGTGTGGTTTGTGGAAATAACACACATGCAATGACTCTAGTGGTTGATCCATGTGTGGTTTTTGGAAATAACACATATGTAATGACTCTAGTGGGTCCACATGTGTGGTTTGTGGAAAGAACACACATGCAATGACTATGGTTGATCCATATGTGGTTTGTGGAAAGAAGACACATGCAATGACCACTGGTGGATCCATGCGTAGTTTGTGGAAAAGAACACACATGCAATGTCTCTAGTGCTGGTTTGTGGTTTTAGTATAAGAACAAACATGCAATGACTCTAGTGGTTGATCCATGTGTGGTTTGTGGAAAGAACACACATGCAATGACTCTAGTGGTGGATCCATGTGTGGTTTGTGGAAAAGAACACACATGCAATGACTCTGGTTGATCCATATGTGGTTTGTGGAAAGAACACACATGCAATGACTCTAGTGGTGGATCCATGTGTGGTTTGTGGAAAAGAACACACATGCAATGACTCTAGTGCTGGTTTGTGGTTTTAGTATAAGAACAAACATGCAATGACTCTAGTGGTTGATCCAAGTGTGGTTTTAGTATAAGAACAAACATGCAATGACTCTAGTGGTGGATCCATGTGTGGTTTGTGGAAAAGAACACACATGCAATGACTCTAGTGCTAGTTTGTGGTTTTAGTATAAGAATAAACATGCAATTACTCTAGTGGTTGATCCATGTGTGGTTTGTGGAAATAACACACATGCAATGACTCTACTGGTTGATCCATGTGTGGTTTGTGGAAATAACACAAATGCAATGACTCTAGTGGGTCCACATGTGTGGTTTGTGGAAAGAACACACATGCAATGACTCTGGTTGATCCATATGTGGTTTGTGGAAAGAACACACATGCAATGACTCTAGTGGTGGATCCATGTGTGGTTTGTGGAAAAGAACACACATGCAATGACTCTAGTGCTGGTTTGTGGTTTTAGTATAAGAACAAACATACGATGACTCTAGTGGTTGATCCATGTGTGGTTTGTGGAAAGGACACACATGCAATGACTCTAGTGGTGGATCCATGTGTGGTTTGTGGAAAAGAACACACATGCAATGACTCTAGTGCTGGTTTGTGGTTTTAGTATAAGAACAAACATGCAATGACTCTAGTGGTTGATCCATGTGTGGTTTGTGGAAATAACACACATGCAATGACTCTAGTGGTTGATCCATGTGTGGTTTGTGGAAATAACACACATGCAATGACTCTTGTGGTTGATCCATGTGTGGTTTGTGGAAATAACACGCATGCAATGACTCTAGTGGGTCCACATGTGTGGTTTGTGGAAAGAACACACATGCAATGACTCTAGTGGTGGATCCATGTGTGGTTTGTGGAAAAGAACACACATGCAATGACTCTAGTGCTGGTTTGTGTTTTTAGTATAAGAACAAACATGCAATCACTCTAGTGGTTGATCCATGTGTGGTTTGTGGAAAGAATACACATGCAATGACTCTGGTTGATCCATGTGTGGTTTGTGGAAAGAACACACATGCAATGACCACTGGTGGATCCATGTGTGGTTTGTGGAAAAGAACACACATGCAATGACTCTAGTACTGGTTTGTGGTTTTAGTATAAGAACACACATGCAATGACTCTAGTGGTTTATCCATGTGTGGTTTGTGGAAATAACACACATGCAATGACTCTAGTGGTTGATCCATGTGTGGTTTTTGGAAATAACACATATGTAATGACTCTAGTGGGTCCACATGTGTGGTTTGTGGAAAGAACACACATGCAATGACTATGGTTGATCCATATGTGGTTTGTGGAAAGAAGACACATGCAATGACCACTGGTGGATCCATGCGTAGTTTGTGGAAAAGAACACACATGCAATGTCTCTAGTGCTGGTTTGTGGTTTTAGTATAAGAACAAACATGCAATGACTCTAGTGGTTGATCCATGTGTGGTT
This sequence comes from Avena sativa, assembly GCA_916181665.1. Taxonomy (NCBI): domain Eukaryota; kingdom Viridiplantae; phylum Streptophyta; class Magnoliopsida; order Poales; family Poaceae; genus Avena; species Avena sativa. The sequence goes on from OV702290.1 coordinate 39,976,691, forward strand.
TGTGGAAAGAACACACATGCAATGACTCTAGTGGTGGATCCATGTGTGGTTTGTGGAAAAGAACACACATGCAATGACTCTGGTTGATCCATATGTGGTTTGTGGAAAGAACACACATGCAATGACTCTAGTGGTGGATCCATGTGTGGTTTGTGGAAAAGAACACACATGCAATGACTGTAGTGCTGGTTTGTGGTTTTAGTATAAGAACAAACATGCAATGACTCTAGTGGTTGATCCAAGTGTGGTTTTAGTATAAGAACAAACATGCAATGACTCTAGTGGTGGATCCATGTGTGGTTTGTGGAAAAGAACACACATGCAATGACTCTAGTGCTAGTTTGTGGTTTTAGTATAAGAATAAACATGCAATTACTCTAGTGGTTGATCCATGTGTGGTTTGTGGAAATAACACACATGCAATGACTCTACTGGTTGATCCATGTGTGGTTTGTGGAAATAACACAAATGCAATGACTCTTGTGGGTCCACATGTGTGGTTTGTGGAAAGAACACACATGCAATGACTCTGGTTGATCCATATGTGGTTTGTGGAAAGAACACACATGCAATGACTCTAGTGGTGGATCCATGTGTGGTTTGTGGAAAAGAACACACATGCAATGACTCTAGTGCTGGTTTGTGGTTTTAGTATAACAACAAACATACAATGACTCTAGTGGTTGATCCATGTGTGGTTTGTGGAAAGAACACACATGCAATGAAGCTAGTGGTGGATCAATGTGTGGTTTGTGGAAAAGAACACACATGCAATGACTCTAGTGCTGGTTTGTGGTTTTAGTATAAGAACAAACATGCAATAACTCTAGTGGTTGATCCATCTGTGGTTTGTGGAAATAACACACATGCAATGACTCTAGTGGTTGATCCATGTGTGGTTTGTGGAAATAACACACATGCAATGACTCTAGTGGTGGATCAATGTGTGGTTTGTGGAAAAGAACACACATGCAATGACTCTAGTGCTGGTTTGTGGTTTTAGTATAAGAACAAACATACAATGACTCTAGTGGTTGATCCATGTGTGGTTTGTGGATAGAACACACATGCAATGACTCTAGTGGTGGATCCATGTGTGGTTTGTGGAAAAGAACACACATGCAATGACTCTAGTGCTGGTTTGTGGTTTTAGTATAAGAACAAACATACAATGACTCTAGTGGTTGATCCATGTGTGGTTTGTGGAAAGAACACACATGCAATGACTCTAGTGGTGGATCAATGTGTGGTTTGTGGAAAAGAACACACATGCAATGACTCTAGTGCTGGTTTGTGGTTTTAGTATAAGAACAAACATGCAATGACTCTAGTGGTTGATCCAAGTGTGGTTTTAGTATAAGAACAAACATGCAATGACTCTAGTGGTGGATCCATGTGTGGTTTGTGGAAAAGAACACACATGCAATGACACTAGTGCTGGTTTTTGGTTTTAGTATAAGGATAAACATGCAATGACTCTAGTGGTTGATCCATGTGTGGTTTGTGGAAATAACACACATGCAATGACTCTACTGGTTGATCCATGTGTGGTTTGTGGAAATAACACAGATGCAATGACTCTAGTGGGTCCACATGTGTGGTTTGTGGAAAGAACACACATGCAATGACTCTGGTTGATCCATATGTGGTTTGTGGAAAGAACACACATGCAATGATTCTAGTGGTGGATCCATGTGTGGTTTGTGGAAAAGAACACACATGCAATGACTCTAGTGCTGGTTTGTGGTTTTAGTATAAGAACAAACATACGATGACTCTAGTGGTTGATCCATGTGTGGTTTGTGGAAAGAACACACATGCAATGACTCTAGTGGTGGATCCATGTGTGGTTTGTGGAAAAGAACACACATGCAATGACTCTAGTGCTGGTTTGTGGTTTTAGTATAAGAACAAACATGCAATGACTCTAGTGGTTGATCCATGTGTGGTTTGTGGAAATAACACACATGCAATGACTCTAGTGGTTGATCCATGTGTGGTTTGTGGAAATAACACACATGCAATGACTCTTGTGGTTGATCCATGTGTGGTTTGTGGATATAACACGCATGCAATGACTCTAGTGGGTCCACATGTGTGGTTTGTGGAAAGAACACACATGCAATGACTCTAGTGGTGGATCCATGTGTGGTTTGTGGAAAAGAACACACATGCAATGACTCTAGTGCTGGTTTGTGTTTTTAGTATAAGAACAAACATGCAATGACTCTAGTGGTTGATCCATGTGTGGTTTGTGGAAAGAATACACATGCAATGACTCTGGTTGATCCATGTGTGGTTTGTGGAAAGAACACACATGCAATGACCACTGGTGGATCCATGTGTGGTTTGTGGAAAAGAACACACATGCAATGACTCTAGTACTGGTTTGTGGTTTTAGTATAAGAACACACATGCAATGACTCTAGTGGTTTATCCATGTGTGGTTTGTGGAAATAACACACATGCAATGACTCTAGTGGTTGATCCATGTGTGGTTTTTGGAAATAACACACATGTAATGACTCTAGTGGGTCCACATGTGTGGTTTGTGGAAAGAACACACATGCAATGACTATGGTTGATCCATATGTGGTTTGTGGAAAGAAGACACATGCAATGACCACTGGTGGATCCATGCGTAGTTTGTGGAAAAGAACACACATGCAATGTCTCTAGTGCTGGTTTGTGGTTTTAGTATAAGAACAAACATGCAATGACTCTAGTGGTTGATCCATGTGTGGTTTGTGGAAAGAACACACATGCAATGACTCTAGTGGTGGATCCATGTGTGGTTTGTGGAAAAGAACACACATGCAATGACTCTGGTTGATCAATATGTGGTTTGTGGAAAGAACACACATGCAATGACTCTAGTGGTGTATCCATGTGTGGTTTGTGGAAAAGAACACACATGCAATGACTCTAGTGCTGGTTTGTGGTTTTAGTATAAGAACAAACATGCAATGACTCTAGTGGTTGATCCAAGTGTGGTTTTAGTATAAGAACAAACATGCAATGACTCTAGTGGTGGATCCATGTGTGGTTTGTGGAAAAGAACACACATGCAATGACTCTAGTGCTAGTTTGTGGTTTTAGTATAAGGATAAACATGCAATGACTCTAGTGGTTGATCCATGTGTGGTTTGTGGAAATAACACACATGCAATGACTCTATTGGTTGATCCATGTGTGGTTTGTGGAAATAACACAGATGCAATGGCTCTAGTGGGTCCACATGTGTGGTTTGTGGAAAGAACACACATGCAATGACTCTGGTTGATCCATATGTGGTTTGTGGAAAGAACACACATGCAATGATTCTAGTGGTGGATCCATGTGTGGTTTGTGGAAAAGAACACACATGCAATGACTCTAGTGCTGGTTTGTGGTTTTAGTATAAGAACAAACATACGATGACTCTAGTGGTTGATCCATGTGTGGTTTGTGGAAAGAACACACATGCAATGACTCTAGTGGTGGATCCATGTGTGGTTTGTGGAAAAGAACACACATGCAATGACTCTAGTGCTGGTTTGTGGTTTTAGTATAAGAACAAACATGCAATAACTCTAGTGGTTGATCCATGTGTGGTTTGTGGAAATAACACACATGCAATGACTCTAGTGGTTGATCCATGTGTGGTTTGTGGAAATAACACACATGCAATGACTCTTGTGGTTGATCCATGTGTGGTTTGTGGAAATAACACACATGCAATGACTCTAGTGGGTCCACATGTGTGGTTTGTGGAAATAACACACATGCAATGACTCTGGTTGATCCATATGTGGTTTGTGGAAAGAACACACATGCAATGACCACTGGTGGATCCATGTGTGGTTTGTGGAAAAGAACACACATGCAATGACTCTAGTACTGGTTTGTGGTTTTAGTATAAGAACACACATGCAACGACTCTAGTGGTTGATCCATGTGTGGTTTGTGGAAAGAACACACATGCAATGACCACTGATGGATCCATGTGTGGTTTGTGGAAAAGAACACACATGCAGTGACTCTAGTGGTTGATCCATGTTTGTTTGTGGAAATAACACACATCCAATGAATCTAGTGGTTGATCCATGTGTGGTTTGTGAAAAGAACACACATGCAATGACTCTAGTGTTGGTTTTAGTATAAGAACACACATGCAATGACTCTAGTGGTTGATCCGTGTGTGGTTTGTGGAAATAACACACATGCAATGACTCTGCTTGATCCATATGTGGTTTGTGGAAAGAACACACATGCAATGACTCTAGTGATGGATCCATGTGTGGTTTGTGGAAAAGAACACACATGCAATGACTCTAGTGCTGGTTTGTGGTTTTAGTATAAGAACAAACATGCAATGACTCTAGTGGTTGATCCATGTGTGGTTTTAGTATAAGAACAAACATGCAATGACTCTAGTGGTGGATCCATGTGTGGTTTGTGGAAAAGAACACACATGCAATGACTCTAGTGCTAGTTTGTGGTTTTAGTATAAGGATAAACATGCAATGACTCTAGTGGTTGATCCATGTGTGGTTTGTGGAAATAACACACATGCAATGACTCTATTGGTTGATCCATGTGTGGTTTGTGGAAATAACACAGATGCAATGGCTCTAGTGGGTCCACATGTGTGGTTTGTGGAAAGAACACACATGCAATGACTCTGGTTGATCCATATGTGGTTTGTGGAAAGAACACACATGCAATGATTCTAGTGGTGGATCCATGTGTGGTTTGTGGAAAAGAACACACATGCAATGACTCTAGTGCTGGTTTGTGGTTTTAGTATAAGAACAAACATACGATGACTCTAGTGGTTGATCCATGTGTGGTTTGTGGAAAGAACACACATGCAATGACTCTAGTGGTGGATCCATGTGTGGTTTGTGGAAAAGAACACACATGCAATGACTCTAGTGCTGGTTTGTGGTTTTAGTATAAGAACAAACATGCAATAACTCTAGTGGTTGATCCATGTGTGGTTTGTGGAAATAACACACATGCAATGACTCTAGTGGTTGATCCATGTGTGGTTTGTGGAAATAACACACATGCAATGACTCTTGTGGTTGATCCATGTGTGGTTTGTGGAAATAACACACATGCAATGACTCTAGTGGGTCCACATGTGTGGTTTGTGGAAATAACACACATGCAATGACTCTGGTTGATCCATATGTGGTTTGTGGAAAGAACACACATGCAATGACCACTGGTGGATCCATGTGTGGTTTGTGGAAAAGAACACACATGCAATGACTCTAGTACTGGTTTGTGGTTTAGTATAAGAACACACATGCAACGACTCTAGTGGTTGATCCATGTGTGGTTTGTGGAAAGAACACACATGCAATGACCACTGATGGATCCATGTGTGGTTTGTGGAAAAGAACACACATGCAGTGACTCTAGTGGTTGATCCATGTTTGTTTGTGGAAATAACACACATCCAATGAATCTAGTGGTTGATCCATGTGTGGTTTGTGAAAAGAACACACATGCAATGACTCTAGTGTTGGTTTTAGTATAAGAACACACATGCAATGACTCTAGTGGTTGATCCGTGTGTGGTTTGTGGAAATAACACACATGTAATGACTCTGGTTGATCCATATGTGGTTTGTGGAAAGAACACACATGCAATGACTCTAGTGATGGATCCATGTGTGGTTTGTGGAAAAGAACACACATGCAATGACTCTAGTGTTGGTTTATGGTTTTAGTATAAGAACAAACATGCAATGACTCTAGTGGTTGATCCATGTGTGGTTTGTGGAAAGGACACACATGCAATGACTAGTGGTTGATCCATATGTGGTTTGTCGAAAGAACACACATGCAATGACCACTGGTGGATCCATGTGTGGTTTGTGGAAAACAACACACATGCAATGACTCTAGTGCTGGATTGTGTTTTTAGTATAAGAACAAACATGCAATGACTCTAGTGGTTGATCCATGTGTGGTTTGTGGAAAGAATACACATGCAATGACTCTGGTTGATCCATGTGTGGTTTGTGGAAAGAACACACATGCAATGACCACTGGTGGATCCATGTGTGGTTTGTGGAAAAGAACACACATGCAATGACTCTAGTACTGGTTTGTGGTTTTAGTATAAGAACACACATGCAATGACTCTAGTGGTTTATCCATGTGTGGTTTGTGGAAATAACACACATGCAATGACTCTAGTGGTTGATCCATGTGTGGTTTTTGGAAATAACACACATGTAATGACTCTAGTGGGTCCACATGTGTGGTTTGTGGAAAGAACACACATGCAATGACTATGGTTGATCCATATGTGGTTTGTGGAAAGAAGACACATGCAATGACCACTGGTGGATCCATGCGTGGTTTGTGGAAAAGAACACACATGCAATGTCTCTAGTGTTGGTTTGTGGTTTTAGTATAAGAACAAACATGCAATGACTCTAGTGGTTGATCCATGTGTGGTTTGTGGAAAGAACACACATGCAATGACTCTAGTGGTGGATCCATGTGTGGTTTGTGGAAAAGAACACACATGCAATGACTCTGGTTGATCCATATGTGGTTTGTGGAAAGAACACACATGCAATGACTCTAGTGGTGGATCCATGTGTGGTTTGTGGAAAAGAACACACATGCAATGACTCTAGTGCTGGTTTGTGGTTTTAGTATAAGAACAAACATGCAATGACTCTAGTGGTTGATCCAAGTGTGGTTTTAGTATAAGAACAAACATGCAATGACTCTAGTGGTGGATCCATGTGTGGTTTGTGGAAAAGAACACACATGCAATGACTCTAGTGCTAGTTTGTGGTTTTAGTATAAGAATAAACATGCAATGACTCTAGTGGTTGATCCATCTGTGGTTTGTGGAAATAACACACATGCAATGACTCTACTGGTTGATCCATGTGTGGTTTGTGGAAATAACACAAATGCAATGACTCTAGTGGGTCCACATGTGTGGTTTGTGGAAAGAACACACATGCAATGACTCTGGTTGATCCCTATGTGGGTTGTGGAAAGAACACACATGCAATGACTCTAGTGGTGGATCCATGTGTGGTTTGTGGAAAAGAACACACATGCAATGACTCTAGTGCTGGTTTGTGGTTTTAGTATAAGAACAAACATACAATGACTCTAGTGGTTGATCCATGTGTGGTTTGTGGAAAAAACACACATGCAATGACTCTAGTGGTGGATCAATGTGTGGTTTGTGGAAAAGAACACACATGCAATGACTCTAGTGCTGGTTTGTGGTTTTAGTATAAGAACAAACATGCAATGACTCTAGTGGTTGATCCAAGTGTGGTTTTAGTATAAGAACAAACATGCAATGACTCTAGTGGTAGATCCATGTGTGGTTTGTGGAAAAGAACACACATGCAATGACTCTAGTGCTAGTTTGTGGTTTTAGTATAAGGATAAATATGCAATGACTCTAGTGGTTGATCCATGTGTTGTTTGTGGAAATAACACACATGCAATGACTCTACTGGTTGATCCATGTGTGGTTTGTGGAAATAACACAGATGCAATGACTCTAGTGGGTCCACATGTGTGGTTTGTGGAAAGAACACACATGCAATGACTCTAGTTGATCCATATGTGGTTTGTGGAAAGAACACACATGCAATGATTCTAGTGGTGGATCCATGTGTGGTTTGTGGAAAAGAACACACATGCAATGACTCTAGTGCTGGTTTGTGGTTTTAGTATAAGAACAAACATACAATGACTCTAGTGGTTGATCCATGTGTGGTTTGTGGAAAGAACACACATGCAATGACTCTAGTGGTGGATCCATGTGTGGTTTGTGGAAAAGAACACACATGCAATGACTCTAGTGCTGGTTTGTGGTTTTAGTATAAGAACAAACATGCAATGACTCTAGTGGTTGATCCATGTGTGGTTTGTGGAAATAACACACATGCAATGACTCTAGTGGTTGATCCATGTGTGGTTTGTGGAAATAACACACATGCAATGACTCTTGTGGTTGATCCATGTGTGGTTTGTGGAAATAACACACATGCAATGACTCTAGTGGGTCCACATGTGTGGTTTGTGGAAATAACACACATGCAATGACTCTGGTTGATCCATATGTGGTTTGTGGAAAGAACACACATGCAATGACCACTGGTGGATCCATGTGTGGTTTGTGGAAAAGAACACACATGCAATGACTCTAGTACTGGTTTGTGGTTTTAGTATAAGAACACACATGCAACGACTCTAGTGGTTGATCCAGGTGTGGTTTGTGGAAAGAACACACATGCAATGACCACTGATGGATCCATGTGTGGTTTGTGGAAAAGAACACACATGCAATGACTCTAGTGGTTGATCCATGTTTGTTTGTGGAAATAACACACATGCAATGAATCTAGTGGTTGATCCATGTGTGGTTTGTGAAAAGAACACACATGCAATGACTCTAGTGTTGGTTTTAGTATAAGAACACACATGCAATGACTCTAGTGGTTGATCCGTGTGTGGTTTGTGGAAATAACACACATGCAATGACTCTAGTGGGTCCACATGTGTGGTTTCTGGAAAGAACACACATGCAATGACCACTGGTGGATCCATGTGTGGTTTGTGGAAAAGAACACACATGCAATGACTCTATTACTGGTTTGTGGTTTTAGTATAAGAACACACATGCAATGACTCTAGTGGTTGATCAATGTGTGGTTTGTGGAAAGAACACACATGCAATGACCACTGATGGATCCATGTGTGGTTTGTGGAAAAGAACACACATGCAATGACTCTAGTGGTTGATCCATGTTTGTTTGTGGAAATAACACACATGCAATGAATCTAGTGGTTGATCCATGTGTGGTTTGTGAAAAGAACACACATGCAATGACTCTAGTGTTGGTTTTAGTATAAGAAGAAACATGCAATGACTCTAGCGGTTGATCCATGTGTGGTTTGTGGAAAGAACACACATGCAATGACTCTAGTGGTGGATCCATGTGTGGTTTGTGGAAAAGAACACACATGCAATGACTCTGGTTGATCCATATGTGGTTTGTGGAAAGAACACACATGCAATGACTCTAGTGGTGGATCCATGTGTGGTTTGTGGAAAAGAACACACATGCAATGTCTCTAGTGCTGGTTTGTGGTTTTAGTATAAGAACAAACATGCAATGACTCTAGTGGTTGATCCATGTGTGGTTTGTGGAAAGAACACACATGCAATGACTCTAGTGGTGGATCCATGTGTGGTTTGTGGAAAAGAACACACATGCAATGACTCTGGTTGATCCATATGTGGTTTGTGGAAAGAACACACATGCAATGACTCTAGTGGTGGATCCATGTGTGGTTTGTGGAAGAGAACACACATGCAATGACTCTAGTGCTGGTTTGTGGTTTTAGTATAAGAACAAACATGCAATGACTCTAGTGGTTGATCCAAGTGTGGTTTTAGTATAAGAACAAACATGCAATGACTCTAGTGGTGGATCCATGTGTGGTTTGTGGAAAAGAACACACATGCAATGACTCTAGTGCTAGTTTGTGGTTTTAGTATAAGAATAAACATGCAATTACTCTAGTGGTTGTCCATGTGTGGTTTGTGGAAATAACACACATGCAATGACTCTACTGGTTGATCCATGTGTGGTTTGTGGAAATAACACAAATGCAATGACTCTAGTGGGTCCACATGTGTGGTTTGTGGAAAGAACACACATGCAATGACTCTGGTTGATCCATATGTGGTTTGTGGAAAGAACACGCATGCAATGACTCTAGTGGTGGATCCATGTGTGGTTCGTGGAAAAGAACACACATGCAATGACTCTAGTGCTGGTTTGTGGTTTTAGTATAAGAATAAACATACAATGACTCTAGTGGTTGATCCATGTGTGGTTTGTGGAAAGAACACACATGCAATGACTCTAGTGGTGGATCAATGTGTGGTTTGTGGAAAAGAACACACATGCAATGACTCTAGTGCTGGTTTGTGGTTTTAGTATAAGAACAAACATGCAATGACTCTAGTGGTTGATCCAAGTGTGGTTTTAGTATAAGAACAAACATGCAATGACTCTAGTGGTGGATCCATGTGTGCTTTGTGGAAAAGAACACACATGCAATGACACTAGTGGTTGATCCATGTGTGGTTTGTGGAAATAACACACATGCAATGACTCTACTGGTTGATCCATGTGTGGTTTGTGGAAATAACACAGATGCAATGAATCTAGTGGGTCCACATGTGTGGCTTGTGGAAAGAACACACATTTAATGACTCTGGTTGATCCATATGTGGTTTGTGGAAAGAACACACATGCAATGACTCTAGTGCTAGTTTGTGGTTTTAGTATAAGAACAAACATGCAATGACTCTAGTGGTTGATCCATGTGTGGTTTGTGGAAATAACACACATGCAATGACTCTAGTGGTTGATCCATGTGTGGTTTGTGGAAAGAACACACATGCAATGACTCTAGTGGTGGATCCATGTGTGGTTTGTGGAAAAGAACACACATGCAATGACTCTAGTACTGGTTTGTGGTTTTAGTATAAGAACACACATGCAATGATTCTAGTGGTTTATCCATGTGTGGTTTGTGGAAATAACACACATGCAATGACTCTAGTGGTTGATCCATGTGTGGTTTTTGGAAATAACACACATGTAATGACTCTAGTGGGTCCACATGTGTGGTTTGTGGAAAGAACACACATGCAATGACTATGGTAGATCCATATGTGGTTTGTGGAAAGAAGACACATGCAATGACCACTGGTGGATCCATGTTTGGTTTGTGGAAAAGAACATACATGCAATGTCTCTAGTGCTGGTTTGTGGTTTTAGTATAAGAACAAACATGCAATGACTCTAGTGGTTGATCCATGTGTGGTTTGTGGAAAGAACACACATGCAATGACTCTAGTGGTGGATCCATGTGTGGTTTGTGGAAAAGAACACACATGCAATGACTCTAGTGCTGGTCTGTAGTTTTAGTATAAGAACAAACATGCAATGACTCTAGTGGTTTATCCATGTGTGGTTTGTGGAAATAACACACATGCAATGACTCTAGTGGTTTATCCATGTGTGGTTTGTGGAAATAACACATATGCAATGACTCTAGTGGTTGATCCATGTGTGGTTTGTGGAAATAACACACATGCAATGACTCTAGTGGTTGATCCATGTGTGGTTTGTGGAAATAACACACATGCAATGACTCTAGTGGTAGATCCATGTGTGGTTTGTGGAAAAGAACACACATGCAATGACTTGTGCTGGTTTGTGGTTTCAGTATAAGAACAAACATGCAATGACTCTAGTGGTTGATCCATGTGTTGTTTGTGGAAAGAACACACATGCAATGACTCTAGTGGTGGATCCATGTGTGGTTTGTGGAAAAGAACACACATGCAATGACTCTAGTGCTAGTTTGTGGTTTTAGTATAAGAACAAACATGCAATGACTCTATTGGTTGATCCATGTGTGGTTTGTGGAAATAACACACATGCAATGACTCTAGTGGTTGATCCATGTGTGGTTTGTGGAAAGAACACACATGCAATGACTCTAGTGGTGGATCCATGTGTGGTTTGTGGAAAAGAACACACATGCAATGACACTAGTGCTGGTTTTTGGTTTTAGTATAAGAACAAACATGCAATGACTCTAGTGGTTGATCCATGTGTGGTTTGTGGAAATAACACACATGCAATGACTATAGTGGTTGATCCATGTGTGGTTTGTGGAAATAACACACATGCAATGACTCTAGTGGGTCCACATGTGTGGTTTGTGGAAAGAACACACATGCAATGACTCTGGTTGATCCATATGTGGCTTGTGGAAAGAACACACATGCAATGACCACATGTGGATCCATGTGTGGTTTGTGGAAAAGAACACACATGCAATGACTCTAGTACTGGTTTGTGGTTTTAGTATAAGAACACACATGCATTGACTCTAGTGGTTGATCCATGCGTGGTTTGTGGAAAGAACACACATGCAATGACCACTGATGGATCCATGTGTGGTTTGTGGAAAAGAACAGACATGCAATGACTCTAGTGGTTGATCCATGTTTGTTTGTGTAAATAACACACATGCAATGAATCTAGTGGTTGATCCATGTGTGGTTTGTGAAAAGAACACACATGCAATGACTCTAGTGTTGGTTTTAGTATAAGAACACACATGCAATGACTCTAGTGGTTGATCCGTGTGTGGTTTGTGGAAATAACACACATGCAATGACTCTAGTGGTTGATCCATGTGTGGTTTGTGGAAATAACACACATGCAATGACTCTAGTGGGTCCACATGTGTGGTTTGTGGAAAGAACACACATGGAATGACTCTGGTTGATCCATATGTGATTTGTGGAAAGAACACACATGCAATGACTCTAGTGATGGATCCATGTGTGGTTTGTGGAAAAGAACACACATGCAATGACTCTAGTGCTGGTTTATGGTTTTAGTATAAGAACAAACATGCAATGACTCTATTCGTTGATCCATGTGTGGTTTGTGGAAAGAAGACACATGCAATGACTAGTGGTTGATCCATATGTGGTTTGTCGAAAGAACACACATGCAATGACCACTGGTGGATCCATGTGTGGTTTGTGGAAAAGAACACACATGCAATGACTCTAGTGCTGGTTTGTGTTTTTAGTATAAGAACAAACATGCAATGACTCTAGTGGTTGACCCATGTGTGCTTTGTGGAAAGAACACACATGCAATGACTCTGGTTGATCCATGTGTGGTTTGTGGAAAGAACACACATGCAATGACCACTGGTGGATCCATGTGTGGTTTGTGGAAAAGAACACACATGCAATGACTCTAGTACTGGTTTGTGGTTTTAGTATAAGAACACACATGCAATGACTCTAGTGGTTTATCCATGTGTGGTTTGTGGAAATAACACACATGCAATGACTCTAGTGGTTGATCCATGTGTGGTTTTTGGAAATAACACACATGTAATGACTCTAGTGGGTCCACATGTGTGGTTTGTGGAAAGAACACACATGCAATGACTCTGGTTGATCGAGATGTGGTTTGTGGAACGAAGACACATGTAATGACCACTGGTGGATCCATGTGTGGTTTGTGGAAAAGAACACACATGCAATGTCTCTAGTGCTGGTTTGTGGTTTTAGTATAAGAACAAACATGCAATGACTCTAGTGGTTGATCCATGTGTGGTTTGTGGAAAGAACACACATGCAATGACTCTAGTGGTGTATCTATGTGTGGTTTGTGGAAAAGAACACACATGCAATGACTCTAGTGCTGGTCTATAATTTTAGTATAAGAACAAACATGCAATGACTCTAGTGGTTGATCCAAGTGTGGTTTGTGGAAATAACACACATGCATTGACTCTAGTGGTTGATCCATGTGTGGTTTGTGGAAATAACACACATGCAATGACTCTAGTGTTGATCCATGTGTGGTTTATGGAAATAACACATATGCAATGACTCTAGTGGTTGATCCATGTGTGGTTTGTGGAAATAACACACATGCAATGACTCTAGTGGTAGATCCATGTGTGGTTTGTGGAAAAGAACACACATGCAATGACTTGTGCTAGTTTGTGGTTTTAGTATAAGAACAAACATGCAATGACTCTAGTGGTTGATCCGTGTGTTGTTTGTGGAAAGAACACACATGCAATGACTCTAGTGGTGGATCCATGTGAGGTTTGTGGAAAAGAACACACATGCAATGACTCTAGTGCTTGTTTGTGGTTTTAGTATAAGAACAAACATGCAATGACTCTAGTGGTTGATCAATGTGTGGTTTGTGGAAATAACACACATGCAATGACTCTAGTGGGTCCACATGTGTGGTTTGTGGAAAGAACACACATGCAATGACTCTGGTTGATCCATATGTGGTTTGTGGAAAGAACACACATGCAATGACTCTACTGATGGATCCATGTGTGGTTTGTGGAAAAGAACACACATGCAATGACTCTAGTGGTTGATCCATGTGTGGTTTGTGGAAATAACACAAATGCAATGAATCTAGTGGTTGATCTATGTGTGGTTTGTGGAAATAACACACATGCAATGACTCTAGTGGTTGATCCATGTGTGGTTTGTGGAAATAACACACATGCAATGACTCTAGTGGGTCCACATATGTGGTTTGTGGAAAGAACACACATGCAATAACTCTGGTTGATCCATACGTGGCTTGTGGAAAGAACACACATGCAATGACCACTTGTGGATCCATGTGTGGTTTGTGGAAAAGAACACACATGCAATGTCTCTAGTACTGGTTTGTGGTTTTAGTATAAGAACACACATGCAATGACTCTAGTGGTTGATCCATGTGTGGTTTGTGGAAAGAACACACATGCAATGACCACTGATGGATCCATGTGTGGTTTGTGGAAAAGAACACACATGCAATGACTCTACTGGTTGATCCATGTTTGTTTGTGGAAATAACACACATGCAATGACTCTAGTGGTTGATCCATGTGTGGTTTGTGAAAAGAACACACATGCAATGACTCTAGTGTTGGTTTTAGTATAAGAACACACATGCAATGACTCTAGTGGTTGATCCGTGTGTGGTTTGTGGAAATAACACATATGCAATGACTCTAGTGGTTGATCCATGTGTGGTTTGTGGAAATAACACACATGCAATGACTCTAGTGGGTCCACATGTGTGGTTTGTGGAAAGAACACACATGCAATGACTCTGGTTGATCCATATGTGGTTTGTGGAAAGAACACACATGCAATGACTCTAGTGATGGATCCATGTGTGGTTTGTGGAAAAGAACACACATGCAATGACTCTAGTGCTGGTTTATGGTTTTAGTATAAGAACAAACATGCAATGACTCTAGTGGTTGATCCATGTGTGGTTTGTGGAAAGAACACACATGCAATGACTAGTGGTTGATCCATATGTGGTTTGTCGAAAGAACACACATGCAATGACCACTGGTGGATCCATGTGTGGTTTGTCGAAAAGAACACACATGCAATGACTCTAGTGCTGGTTTGTGTTTTTAGTATCAGAACAAACATGCAATGACTCTAGTGGTTGATCCATGTGTGGTATGTGGAAAGAACACACATGCAATGACTCTGGTTGGTCCATGTGTGGTTTGTGGAAATAACACACATGCAATGACCACTGGTGGATCCATGTGTGGTTTGTGGAAAAGAACACACATGCAATGACTCTAGTACTGGTTTGTGGTTTTAGTATAAGAACACACATGCAATGACTCTAGTGGTTGATCCATGTGTGGTTTGTGGAAAGAACACACATGCAATGACTCTAGAGGTTGATCCATGTGTGGTTTTTGGAAATAACACACATGTAATGACTCTAGTGGGTCCACATGTGTGGTTTGTGGAAAGAACACACATGCAATGACTCTGGTTGATCCATATGTGGTTTGTGGAAAGAAGACACATGCAATGACCACTGGTGGATCCATGTGTGGTTTGTGGAAAAGAACACACATGCAATGACTCTAGTGGTGGATCCATGTGTGGTTTGTGGAAAAGAACACACATGCAATGACTCTAGTGCTTGTTTGTGGTTTTAGTATAAGAACAAACATGCAATGACTCTAGTGGTTGATCAATGTGTGGTTTGTGGAAATAACACACATGCAATGACTCTAGTGGGTCCACATGTGTGGTTTGTGGAAAGAACACACATGCAATGACTCTGGTTGATCCATATGTGGTTTGTGGAAAGAACACACATGCAATGACTCTACTGATGGATCCATGTGTGGTTTGTGGAAAAGAACACACATGCAATGACTCTAGTGGTTGATCCATGTGTGGTTTGTGGAAATAACACAAATGCAATGAATCTAGTGGTTGATCCATGTGTGGTTTGTGGAAATAACACGCATGCAATGACTCTAGTGGTTGATCCATGTGTGGTTTGTGGAAATAACACACATGCAATGACTCTAGTGGGTCCACATATGTGGTTTGTGGAAAGAACACACATGCAATGACTCTGGTTGATCCATATGTGGCTTGTGGAAAGAACACACATGCAATGACCACTTGTGGATCCATGTGTGGTTTGTGGAAAAGAACACACATGCAATGTCTCTAGTACTGGTTTGTGGTTTTAGTATAAGAACACACATGCAATGACTCTAGTGGTTGATCCATGTGTGGTTTGTGGAAAGAACACACATGCAATGACCACTGATGGATCCATGTGTGGTTTGTGGAAAAGAACACACATGCAATGACTCTACTGGTTGATCCATGTTTGTTTGTGGAAATAACACACATGCAATGACTCTAGTGGTTGATCCATGTGTGGTTTGTGAAAAGAACACACATGCAATGACTCTAGTGTTGGTTTTAGTATAAGAACACACATGCAATGACTCTAGTGGTTGATCTGTGTGTGGTTTGTGGAAATAACACATATGCAATGACTCTAGTGGTTGATCCATGTGTGGTTTGTGGAAATAACACACATGCAATGACTCTAGTGGGTCCACATGTGTGGTTTGTGGAAAGAACACACATGCAATGACTCTGGTTGATCCATATGTGGTTTGTGGAAAGAACACACATGCAATGACTCTAGTGATGGATCCATGTGTGGTTTGTGGAAAAGAACACACATGCAATGACTCTAGTGCTGGTTTATGGTTTTAGTATAAGAACAAACATGCAATGACTCTAGTGGTTGATCCATGTGTGGTTTGTGGAAAGAACACACATGCAATGACTAGTGGTTGATCCATATGTGGTTTGTCGAAAGAACACACATGCAATGACCACTGGTGGATCCATGTGTGGTTTGTCGAAAAGAACACACATGCAATGACTCTAGTGCTGGTTTGTGTTTTTAGTATCAGAACAAACATGCAATGACTCTAGTGGTTGATCCATGTGTGGTATGTGGAAAGAACACACATGCAATGACTCTGGTTGGTCCATGTGTGGTTTGTGGAAATAACACACATGCAATGACCACTGGTGGATCCATGTGTGGTTTGTGGAAAAGAACACACATGCAATGACTCTAGTACTGGTTTGTGGTTTTAGTATAAGAACACACATGCAATGACTCTAGTGGTTGATCCATGTGTGGTTTGTGGAAAGAACACACATGCAATGACTCTAGTGGTTGATCCATGTGTGGTTTTTGGAAATAACACACATGTAATGACTCTAGTGGGTCCACATGTGTGGTTTGTGGAAAGAACACACATGCAATGACTCTGGTTGATCCATATGTGGTTTGTGGAAAGAAGACACATGCAATGACCACTGGTGGATCCATGTGTGGTTTGTGGAAAAGAACACACATGCAATGACTCTAGTGGTGGATCCATGTGTGGTTTGTGGAAAAGAACACACATGCAATGACTCTAGTGCTTGTTTGTGGTTTTAGTATAAGAACAAACATGCAATGACTCTAGTGGTTGATCAATGTGTGGTTTGTGGAAATAACACACATGCAATGACTCTAGTGGGTCCACATGTGTGGTTTGTGGAAAGAACACACATGCAATGACTCTGGTTGATCCATATGTGGTTTGTGGAAAGAACACACATGCAATGACTCTACTGATGGATCCATGTGTGGTTTGTGGAAAAGAACACACATGCAATGACTCTAGTGGTTGATCCATGTGTGGTTTGTGGAAATAACACAAATGCAATGAATCTAGTGGTTGATCCATGTGTGGTTTGTGGAAATAACATGCATGCAATGACTCTAGTGGTTGATCCATGTGTGGTTTGTGGAAATAACACACATGCAATGACTCTAGTGGGTCCACATATGTGGTTTGTGGAAAGAACACACATGCAATGACTCTGGTTGATCCATATGTGGCTTGTGGAAAGAACACACATGCAATGACCACTTGTGGATCCATGTGTGGTTTGTGGAAAAGAACACACATGCAATGTCTCTAGTACTGGTTTGTGGTTTTAGTATAAGAACACACATGCAATGACTCTAGTGGTTGATCCATGTGTGGTTTGTGGAAAGAACACACATGCAATGACCACTGATGGATCCATGTGTGGTTTGTGGAAAAGAACACACATGCAATGACTCTACTGGTTGATCGATGTTTGTTTGTGGAAATAACACACATGCAATGACTCTAGTGGTTGATCCATGTGTGGTTTGTGAAAAGAACACACATGCAATGACTCTAGTGTTGGTTTTAGTATAAGAACACACATGCAATGACTCTAGTGGTTGATCCGTGTGTGGTTTGTGGAAATAACACATATGCAATGACTCTAGTGGTTGATCCATGTGTGGTTTGTGGAAATAACACACATGCAATGACTCTAGTGGGTCCACATGTGTGGTTTGTGGAAAGAACACACATGCAATGACTCTGGTTGATCCATATGTGGTTTGTGGAAAGAACACACATGCAATGACTCTAGTGATGGATCCATGTGTGGTTTGTGGAAAAGAACACACATGCAATGACTCTAGTGCTGGTTTATGGTTTTAGTATAAGAACAAACATGCATTGACTCTAGTGGTTGATCCATGTGTGGTTTGTGGAAAGAACACACATGCAATGACTAGTGGTTGATCCATATGTGGTTTGTCGAAAGAACACACATGCAATGACCACTGGTGGATCCATGTGTGGTTTGTCGAAAAGAACACACATGCAATGACTCTAGCCCTGGTTTGTGTTTTTAGTATCAGAACAAACATGCAATGACTCTAGTGGTTGATCCATGTGTGGTATGTGGAAAGAACACACATGCAATGACTCTGGTTGGTCCATGTGTGGTTTGTGGAAAGAACACACATGCAATGACCACTGGTGGATCCATGTGTGGTTTGTGGAAAAGAACACACATGCAATGACTCTAGTACTGGTTTGTGGTTTTAGTATAAGAACACACATGCAATGTCTCTAGTGGTTGATCCATGTGTGGTTTGTGGAAAGAACACACATGCAATGACTCTAGTGGTTGATCCATGTGTGGTTTTTGGAAATAACACACATGTAATGACTCTAGTGGGTCCACATGTGTGGTTTGTGGAAAGAACACACATGCAATGACTCTGGTTGATCCATATGTGGTTTGTGGAAAGAAGACACATGCAATGACCACCGGTGGATCCATGTGTGGTATGTGGAAAAGAACACACATGCAATGTCTCTAGTGCTGGTTTGTGGTTTTAGTATAAGAACAAACATGCAATGACTCTAGTGGTTGATCCATGTGTGGTTTGTGGAAAGAACACACATGCAATGACTCTAGTGGTGGATCCATGTGTGGTTTGTGGAAAAGAACACACATGCAATGACTCTAGTGGTTGATCCATGTGTGGTTTGTGGAAATAACACACCTGCAATGACTCTAGTGGTTGATCCATGTGTGGTTTGTGGAAAAGAACACACATGCAATGACTCTAGTGGTAGATCCATGTGTGGTTTGTGGAAAAGAACACACATGCAATGACTTGTGCTGGTTTGTGGTTTTAGTCTAAGAACAAACATGCAATGACTCTAGTGGTTGATCCATGTGTTGTTTGTGGAAAGAACACACATGCAATGACTCTAGTGGTGGATCCATGTGTGGTTTGTGCAAAAAAAAACACATGCAATGACTCTAGTGCTAGTTTGTGGTTTTAGTATAAGAACAAACATGCAATGACTCTAGTGGTTGATCCATGTGTGGTTTGTGGAAATAACACACATGCAATGACTCTAGTGGTTGATCCATGTGTGGTTTGTGGAAAGAACACACATGCAATGACTCTAGTGGTGGATCCATGTGTGGTTTGTGGAAAAGAACACACATGCAATGACTCTAGTGCTGGTTTGTGGTTTTAGTATAAGAACAAACATGCAATGACTCTAGTGGTTGATCCATGTGTGGTTTGTGGAAATAACACACATGCAATGAATCTAGTGGTTGATCCATGTGTGGTTTGTGGAAATAAAACACATGCAATGACTCTAGTGGTTGATCCATGTGTGGTTTTTGGAAATAACACACATCCAATGACTCTAGTGGGTCCACATGTGTGGTTTGTGGAAAGAACACACATGCAATGACTCTGGTTGATCCATATGTGGCTTGTGGAAAGAACACACATGCAATGACCACTTGTGGATCCATGTGTGGTTTGTGGAAAAGAACACACATGCAATGACTCTAGTACTGGTTTGTGGTTTTAGTATAAGAACACACATGCAATGACTCTAGTGGTTTATCCAAGCGTGGTTTGTGGAAAGAACACACATGCAATGACCACTGATGGATCCATGTGTGGTTTGTGGAAAAGAACACACATGCAATGACTCTAGTGGTTGATCCATGTTTGTTTGTGCAAATAACACACATGCAATGACTCTAGTGGTTGATCCATGTGTGGTTTTTGAAAAGAACACACATGCAATGACTCTAGTGTTGGTTTTAGTATAAGAACACACATGCAATGACTCTAGTGGTTGATCCGTGTGTGGTTTGTGGAAATAACACATATGCAATGACTCTAGTGGTTGATCCATGTGTGGTTTGTGGAAATAACACACATGCAATGACTCTAGTGGGTCCACATGTGTGGTTTGTGGAAAGAACACACATGCAATGACTCTGGTTGATCCATATGTGGTTTGTGGAAAGAACACACATGCAATGACTCTAGTGATGGATCCATGTGTGGTTTGTGGAAAAGAACACACATGCAATGACTCTAGTGCTGGTTTATGGTTTTAGTATAAGAACAAACATGCAATGACTCTAGTGGTTGATCCATGTGTGGTTTGTGGAAAGAACACACATGCAATGACTAGTGGTTGATCCATATGTGGTTTGTCGAAAAGAACACACATGCAATGACTCTAGTGCTGGTTTGTGTTTTTAGTATAAGAACAAACATGCAATGACTCTAGTGGTTGATCCATGTGTGGTTTGTGGAAAGAACACACATGCAATGACTCTGGTTGGTCCATGTGTGGTTTGTGGAAAGAACACACATGCAATGACCACTGGTGGATCCATGTGTGGTTTGTGGAAAAGAACACACATGCAATGACTCTAGTACTGGTTTGTGGTTTTAGTATAAGAACACACATGCAATGACTCTAGTGGTTGATCCATGTGTGGTTTGAGGAAAGAACACACATGCAATGACTCTAGTGGTTGATCCATGTGTGGTTTTTGGAAATAACACACATGTTATGACTCTAGTGGGTCCACATGTGTGGTTTGTGGAAAGAACACACATGCAATGACTCTGGTTGATCCATATGTGGTTTGTGGAAAGAAGACACATGCAATGACCACGGGTGGATCCATGTGTGGTTTGTGGAAAAGAACACACATGCAATGTCTCTAGTGCTGGTTTGTGGTTTTAGTATAAGAACAAACATGCAATGACTCTAGTGGTTGATCCATGTGTGGTTTGTGGAAAGAACACACATGCAATGACTCTAGTGGTGGATCCATGTGTGGTTTGTGAAAAAGAACACACATGCAATGACTCTAGTGCTAGTTTGTGGTTTTAGTATAGGAACAAACATGCAATGACTCTAGTGGTTGATCCATGTGTGGTTTGTGGAAATAACACACATACAATGACTCTAGTGGTTGATCCATGTGTGGTTTGTGGAAATAACACACATGCAATGACTCTAGTGGTTGATCCATGTGTGGTTTGTGGAAATAACACACATGCAATGACTCTAGTGGTTGATCCATGTGTGGTTTGTGGAAAAGAACACACATGCAATTACTCTAGTGGTGGATCCATGTGTGGTTTGTGGAAGAGAACACACATGCAATGACTCTAGTGCTGGTTTGTGGTTTTAGTATAAGAACAAACATGCAATGACTCTAGTGGTTGATCCAAGTGTGGTTTTAGTATAAGAACAAACATGCAATGACTCTAGTGGTGGATCCATGTGTGGTTTGTGGAAAAGAACACACATGCAATGACTCTAGTGCTAGTTTGTGGTTTTAGTATAAGAATAAACATGCAATTACTCTAGTGGTTGTCCATGTGTGGTTTGTGGAAATAACACACATGCAATGACTCTACTGGTTGATCCATGTGTGGTTTGTGGAAATAACACAAATGCAATGACTCTAGTGGGTCCACATGTGTGGTTTGTGGAAAGAACACACATGCAATGACTCTGGTTGATCCATATGTGGTTTGTGGAAAGAACACGCATGCAATGACTCTAGTGGTGGATCCATGTGTGGTTCGTGGAAAAGAACACACATGCAATGACTCTAGTGCTGGTTTGTGGTTTTAGTATAAGAACAAACATACAATGACTCTAGTGGTTGATCCATGTGTGGTTTGTGGAAAGAACACACATGCAATGACTCTAGTGGTGGATCAATGTGTGGTTTGTGGAAAAGAACACACATGCAATGACTCTAGTGCTGGTTTGTGGTTTTAGTATAAGAACAAACATGCAATGACTCTAGTGGTTGATCCAAGTGTGGTTTTAGTATAAGAACAAACATGCAATGACTCTAGTGGTGGATCCATGTGTGCTTTGTGGAAAAGAACACACATGCAATGACACTAGTGCTGGTTTTTGGTTTTAGTATAAGGATAAACATGCAATGACTCTAGTGGTTGATCCATGTGTGGTTTGTGGAAATAACACACATGCAATGACTCTACTGGTTGATCCATGTGTGGTTTGTGGAAATAACACAGATGCAATGACTCTAGTGGGTCCACATGTGTGGTTTGTAGAAAGAACACACATTTAATGACTCTGGTTGATCCATATGTGGTTTGTGGAAAGAACACACATGCCATGACTCTAGTGCTAGTTTGTGGTTTTAGTATAAGAACAAACATGCAATGACTCTAGTGGTTGATCCATGTGTGGTTTGTGGAAATAACACACATGCAATGACTCTAGTGGTTGATCCATGTGTGGTTTGTGGAAAGAACACACATGCAATGACTCTAGTGGTGGATCCATGTGTGGTTTGTGGAAAAGAACACACATGCAATGACTCTAGTACTGGTTTGTGGTTTTAGTATAAGAACACACATGCAATGATTCTAGTGGTTTATCCATGTGTGGTTTGTGGAAATAACACACATGCAATGAGTCTAGTGGTTGATCCATGTGTGGTTTTTGGAAATAACACACATGTAATGACTCTAGTGGGTCCACATGTGTCGTTTGTGGAAAGAACACACATGCAATGACTATGGTAGATCCATATGTGGTTTGTGGAAAGAAGACACATGCAATGACCACTGGTGGATCCATGTTTGGTTTGTGGAAAAGAAC